>OY728121.1:433520688-443520688 GCA_963277665.1 Viscum album
GAATTGTATAGTAACTAAACATTCAAATATAAAGAGATAACACAATAGTTTTACTTGGATCACCACTAAGTGCTAGTCCAAGGAGCATACGCTGACAGTGTGTTGGACATAAAAAATCCTACTTTGTTCACTAGTTGTGGAATATATAAGTTCATACATAGTCACTCTATATAAGGAACACTTACTTATAATGATTTTAGGGATAACACGCTACCTCCCTCAGAACACTTACATCGAATCCCGTTATCCCACTGCTTTGGGTGAAGCCTTTCTTATTTTAACATCTTGAAGTTCACATCAGTTTATTGAAATTTAATTCTTTTTCTCTAACTAGCACGAGACTCTATTTTCATAGATGGCTTAAGTTGATGCACTTAAAATCACTGTTCACATAAACTATATTTTCAACACTACTGTTCGAGAATATCTCAGCCTTCGTGAAACCTTCTTTCTGTTTCAAATAAATACCATCCATCACAAACCCACACACTTTCACAAACCTCCCAAACATAACAAAGCTTACAGCCTTCACAAAACAATTTTCTTTCATGGATCACATTTCTTTCAAATAAAAAACTACCTTTGTGAAGATCACTCCTTTCATCATACTTATTCATCATGAAACTCATGCTTTTTCCTTATTTGAGAAGAGTCAATCCTAGGAAACCACCTTTCATGAAACCTGGTCATTCCTTCAAAATTTGAGACAAAATATTAGGTAAACACTTGTAAAATATTCCATTATAAACATTGTATCCATCTTTTACTATAAGCTCACTTGCCTTGAAAAATATTTAATTATCCCCATGTGAATATAAACCAAACACAAACTAGACTCCATTTATATCTTTGAAATTCCATGGTTCAAAAAATCTCCCCATTTGGGTTTTTTTGGAAATCTATAGTTAAATATAATAATGTACCATCCTAAAAAATGAACCAGATAGATGTGAAATAACTCATAAATAACTCTTAGTCTACCTGATTAAATCATGGTGTAGAAAAAAAAGTTGAAAAAGATAATTTCATGTATCTATAAGACACCAACCAATCCTGGTAACCAATATACAATACTCATTGAATTTCAATTATTTTCCCCTTTCGTAATAAAAACAAAGAACATGTATGTGTGCATTTAATGATTGAAACAAACTCCCCATGGTCCATATCACCCTCAATTAAAATACATCACCTCAATAAATTAATAAAAATAATTAAGACAAATAGGGTGAGGGGATGAAACAAAATCACATCATACAATGGTAGGTGGATGAAAACCAAGGTTTAACTGATGTTCCTTAAACATTTGTTCCATGAACGGATTGGTTAGAACATCAGCCACATGGTTATTAGTTCCAACATACTCTATTTTTATCACACCAGGTTCATATTTTTTTTATGAAGTGATATCTTATCTTAATATGTTTGGTACGAGAGTGCTAAACATGATTCCTCATAAGATCGATCATGGTCTTATTATCATAGTGAATTATAATTGGTTGTTTCATATCATCACTAAAATCAGTTTATTTTTTCATAATCCACAACACCTGAGTACATGAATTTGTTGTAGAGATATACTCTACTTAATTCATACAAAGAGACGTTATTTCTTGTTGATTGCACAACTAGACCATAAATTTTTTTCCAATGAAGATATTTACACAATTTCTGAAATTTGTATCCACCACCTCTCAAGACCAATCATCATAAAAAATACCAATAATTCATTATCTCTTCCTACTATAATGTCTAATCTAAATTTGAGAGTACCTTGAATATACCTCAAGATTCATTTAACTACTTACAAATTCATTTCCTTTAGATTAATTTGAAAGTGGGTCGGTAAAAATGATGAAAAGATGATATATGGTCATGTTATATTAAATTGTAATAAGATTAAAATGATTAACCTATATATGGTGGGATGAAAAAATGTAACATACTCATGATTTCCATGTTTTTTCCCTACTGAAATCAAAGTAGACATTGGTTTAGAGTCATGAATGTTTAATTTCATTAGAATTACTCTTCTATTGTTTCCCTAATAAATGAAGGTGTAATACTTATTTTGAACCATTGATCTAGGCCTCCTCTTTTAAAATCAATCTTCTTCATATAGGAATCCGGTCAAGAATACCATCCTTCGGGTTCCTACTTCAGGCCATAGAGAGCTTTTTATGATGTTTTGATGAAGGTTCTCCAATAATGGTTTCCTATTATGATTCTATATATGAATCATCTTCTTTGGGTGAGCCATAAATATTTGAAAATCCTTCTAATATTTTTGAATCTGAATCTTTTACTTTCCCACATATCACGATACCCCATGAGTTGAGAATGCATATACTTTCTACAAGTGACATTCACTTTAATTCTATGATAAACATACTAAATGTGATAAGAAATATTTATGGAAAATCAACCTAAAAATCATTTTAAAATGAAATTACCTTCATGAAATTTCAAAAATAATCAAGTTTGATAATAATCTAAATAATGATTCTTGATGTGTCTTTATCATTCTTCATTTTTCTCCCACTTAATGGAAACACTTCATGGAATATTTATAACGGTGGATCTCATTAATAATGGATTTAAAGAAATTTTGGTATGAAGAAAACACCAAAATTGATCTTCAACTTGTGACTGTCTACATTGGAAAACTTTCACAACTTCAACAAGGATAATTGTGATGAAATATTATTCTCTAGGATAGGATAAATATGATGAAGATAATATGGTAAATTATTTTTCCAATTTTTCCATAATATAACATATTTACATTCATAAAACATCATCCACCATCATGTTTTTATTTGAATACCAAATTAAGGAATCATTCAAAGATATCGAATTCTTTATCTTGACTGTCAAAAAATTATTACCCCTCACTGCTTCATAGGTTCTCCCCTTGAGAACATTATTCGCCTTTCAATTTTCTTCATTAAAAGTACAAATACAATAACCAAATATTAAGGTAATAAGGTGGATCCTCCCTGCTTCATCAATATGAATAGCTTGGTTTTGATGATATTGTCAACCATGATTCTCTATTTTCTCCAGGCATAATGCTGGCACATCTGAACATCTTTTCCAATTTATGTTTCGGTAACACTGATCTATTCAGATTTTCTTCTTCATTGTGTGTAGAATTTTTCTTCTTATGAACCTTCATGGATGATACATTCTAACTACTCTTAAGGACATATTCTTGTTATATGTTAAGGTTAAATAACATTTTGTAATGTTACCATATTTCTTGCTTCTCTAATATAGAACATCTTTAACACAAGAGAGGTATTTTTTAGAAACTCTCATGAAATTTGTATTTATGATTTGGAATATTTTATTTTTTTCACTCTACTTAGCATATGCATATTTATGATTCCTTATTATTTCTAAATTTTATTTCCAAATAACTAACATGTCATTAATAACTTTTGCAGTATGTTTGGATCTTCGACACGGGTTATTCAAAGTGTCATTCCTTTTAGTAGTTCTTTCGGATGCACTTCCCATCAACCTGTTGGATTTAGAATCTAGTGTATTCATGGATTCATTACATGATTTCAATTTAAGAGAATTTTTGTTTATGATATTATTATAATTCCATCACAAGGTAGCTTCTTCATACTTATACATCTTTTGTGGTCTTATTTTCTTATAAAATTTTAATTCATATTGATATAATCATGTTCCAATCTTATGACCACTACCATACATCACAGATGTCATCAAGCTTCCTAAATCTATTTGTGGGATACAGATTCTTCTAGACCTATATATGTTTCTTCTTCTTCTCAAGATTTTTCCCTCTTGAAATAGGTTTCCATTGTGCTTTTACATTTAGAATATTGTACCAAAAAATCAACCCACAATGCCTAAATATATTTCACTACAAACATTAACCAAAAAAACTTGATCTCTCTATATATTCTATATAAGTAAGATGGATATTCTTGATGACTTGTTGTAATCTTTGTGGGAAATTGGATTCCATAATCTTTACCATATTCACCCTAGTCATGGTGGTTGGTTTCTTATCACCTTACATAATCCATACATGTTCATTATTTTTTCTACAATATGATTTGTTCATAATAATATGTTTAGAATAATTAATAAAAGTTGGTTTGGATGGTACATGTTTCTTCTCAACTGCATGAGATAGATCATTAACATATTTCCTGAATGTATTATCACATGTAAGAGGTATTTTATCTCTATAATATTTTTGTTAACATATAGTATCTCCAATAACTATTTCCTTCTTTTGTAAAGTCTCAATATGTTTATTCTCAAGATTTTCAAAACTAAGACTTAAAATCTAGATATTTCATATTAATGGTGAGTTTCTAATATTTAATCATAATCATATTTTCTTCACAAGCCTTCATTATTATAAAAACAGTATCTTCATATATATTAACTATATTATAAATCAATTTTTAATGTTACTTGATATTCTTGAATATTTCTTCTAATTGTAAACCCTTCATATCAGTGTTATTTTTCAATTTCACTTCAAGAACATGTATCATTTATTCATAAGACTTTTTGAATCCCAATTTCTCTTCAACTTCTTTGTGGTATTTTGATAAACGAATTTCAATTTGACCCTTTTTCTTAAATGGTTTCAACCTATATTGAAATCGTTAAACATTCAAAAATTTTACCATGAAATCCATATTCCCAAACATCAACTTCTCTTTATATCTTGGTGATCTCTACCTATATATATTTAAAGACTCTACAAACAAGGGAGGATCCTTCACTAGGAATATCATACAAAAAATTTCTTTATATATAAACTAAAAATTCTTATGAGGTTGTTGGTTGATCATCATCACTACTTGTGGTAGGATCCTTATTATGAGTAAAAAATTTGAAGGTGTCAACAAATAACCATGATCACTTGAATATTAGGATTTACATAAGGTAAAATGGTTTTTCTTCTCTTTGGTGGAAACCTGGGACACCACATCATTGCATTCCAAACTTGATATATATTAATTTTCATAATGTAAATGAGAACTATATACTAACTATTCTTTAAATAAGAAGGAATTATTCAACTTTCTATTCTCTCTCTTTTTAATTATCATCATGGTCTTGGAGGATATAGACTTATTCACAGAGATAACTAAATATACACCAAAACTAAACTTCATTGTTGACTTAGGAAAGAAACTAACATCTTTAAAATATAATAGATTTTCTATAGAGAATCCAACATAGGTGAAAATTGGATTTCATACCACTTATAAGACCTCAGAACAACATAAGAGGGGATTGGTTAATCATGCTGTTTTCTTTTATTTTAAAATAATGGATTTTATTCCCATGTAAGTAGGATATTTTTAATCTTGTCGGAAGGAATAATACAGTAATTAGACATTCACTTACGGAGATACAATATAGTAGATTTACATGGATCGCCACTAAGGGATAATCTAAGGTGCATATGAAGATAATGTGTTGGTCATACCAAAATACACTAATCATTACTATTTGTATAATATAGTGGTTCAGATGGTGACTTTGTTCTATGCACAACGCCTTTACCAGATTTTAGCTCTGAAACACTTCCTCAATCAGAGCACTTTAATCGTCTCTCCCTAGATCACTACTTTGGGTGAAGTATTATTCAATTTAATGACATGAATGTAGATTATGTATATTTGATTTTAATTATATTTTCCTAACTAGCATGAGACTCTTCTTGAATCAATGTCCCAAGTGGATGCGTTTGAAGGAATTGTTCACTTAAACCAGATGTTCAACACTACTATTTTTTAATCATTAATCCTTCATTAAACCACCATTATGTTTAAAATAAGAACCATTCATCATGATCCCACACACTTTATTAAAGATCCCAACCTTTTTAAATCATATATATTTTATGGAATAAGCTACCTTCGCAAATATTACTACCTTTGTGGAATAAACTACCTTCACGAAGCTCACTACATTCGCATAACAAACTACCATAACAAAGATGACTACTTTTGGGGAACACTAAGTATTCCTAAAACTCCCAGCCTTTATGAAACTCATATAACTAAAATTTATTGTCATCAGTTAATAATTATCCATCCCTTTCATGATGCTCAAGCTTGTATAGAATTCCAGATACATGAAGCTCCCAACCTTCATAAAATCAGAGTGATCCATCCACTTATCCAAATATTTTCATATAAAATTAAGTGTGGGTAGCCTCCTATTTATAGGAACATAACTTAATAAATATCCCACCCCTTCGATGAACTTTTCTTGAACTTGAAAAATCATTTTCACAAATATCTTATATTCCTGAAGCTCCAACGAAATGTAACCCATTTAGGAAGAATCATGTAGTCATAAAGATTCATTTTCAACCAATCAAGTGCTCATGATTCTTTTCATAGTCGCAAAGTACACCATATTTCCGTCATGCATTTTTGAACTGTATACAATTGTGAAGATATTCCTTTTGAGAAACACAGTCTTTGAAAAACCTGGTCATCGAAAAACTCATTATTTTTACATATTTCAGAAGATTCAATCACAAAAACCACCATTCATGAAGATTTCTTACTACTCCTAATTTTTTTCTTAACAATTTGGTAAATGAGATGAAAATATGCCACATTTAACACTATATCCATATTTTACTATAAGATCAATTTCCTTGATGATTCCCAAATTAACTAATTGTGGATTGAAAACAACCAAAAAATTAGACTCTGTTTACAGATATGATATTACTTAGTTCCAAAAATACATATATTCTTCCCATTTTTCATTGGGAATAAAATAAAAAATTCATTAATAAAAAATAGTCAATATTATTTAAGTCATTAAAATAATTCTTCATCATATATTAGGAAAAGAAAAAAATAGGGTTGAGATCAAAATCTCAATAAGGGTAAAATAAAGTGCAATCTATCATGAGTAAATAATTCATAATAAATACACAAAGGTAAATAGATGAAAAAAAATTCCATTTAATTAATAACTTGAGTAAAAAATGCATCAAAGGATAATATCAATGAAATAATATCATGGATAATAATAACTATATTCTCAATTTAATCTACGTGTAGTTATACACTATAAACCCATTTAATTTGGATAAATAAATTGCCTCCTGAGAACTTTAAATGCATGAAGGTGTGACTAAAAACTAGTCCCCACCCGTCAATGTATGTAAAATTTATTCCACATATATTTAATGTTCAATTCGATTCATAAATATCATTCCTTATCAATAAATATCTATATTGAGTTTAAATACATATTTATCAATATTTCCCACAGTCAGTTAAATAACATTCATAGTAAAAATAATATAAGTAAAAATGGAATAAAATTTAGGAAATAATAATATCCATGATACAAATAATATGGATATTTAAGGTCAATATATTTGTTAATGATCAGAATAATGTGAATGTTTCAAGATAAATTTAATGACATAAAATTTACAAGAGATAAAATATGACAATCAAGTCATCGTAAATATTGTTTTTGTATTAAATTCATATATTTTTGGAAAATAAGGAAATATGAATTTAAATATTAATATAAACTCACATTAAAGAGTTTTATTGTTAAAAAAATTGAAAATGAATATAAGAATAAAAATATAGTAAAATATTTACAATAGTGGGGAAGTATGTTAACGTCATATACATTAAATACATTAATTTTGAATATTATTCAAGAATGTAAAAAATGACCCCTTCAATAAAACACTAGAAATATTCCATTAAATTTTTTAAAAAATAAAGGCTAAATTAAAAATATCCTTAATAAATCATTTAATTAATAAAAACTAATTTTTTAAAATAATTTTTAAAAATATGGAATGCAAGAAAAATACATCTGATTTAAAGAGAAGTTAAATTATTTTTTCTTTTAATTTTTTTTATTAATTTAAGTAAGAAATAGATGAAAATTTTGAATTAAATATTGGAACAACATAAATATATATATTCAAATAAAATATAATGATTTTAGGAAGGATGTATTATATGATTACTCCAAATACAATTAAGGTAATCCCAAAAAATGAGAGTGCAAAATAAATCCATACCTCTTTGGTAACGTTTGAATTTTATCCACTTGAAAAAATAAACACGAATCCAAACAGTATTAATAAGGAATAAATAGTTATTCATGTTAAAAATATCAATATTTTAATATATATAGCCCATAATATTGAATATGTGCATAATAGCAAATATGTATTATTGGAGTGTAAATTATGATGAAATCTCTTACCTCACCCATCAATTTAGTTGAAGAAAATGTAAAATCTTGTATAATGGTTTTAAACAAGCAATTTATTTATAATATATCCATATTCATATTTGTAGTATCTTATATTATCCTATTATAAAATCTTATCACTAGTTTCTAAATAACATTTCATTATTACCATGGTTTCGAGTGTGAACTGATTCATTTTCCCATGCATGTTTTGTCAGGGATGAATCATTTTTTACCATATGATATAGTTACATAATATACATAATTATATTAGTGTCATAAATATCATATTTATTCATTACAAATATTTTTATAATCATTTATAAAATATTAACATGGGAAATGAATAACATCACTTCATGGAGAAGGTAGGTTGTATTTACGCATGAGTGACGTCATCACGTTCATAATGGATAAAAGGGTAAGGAAATATATTATATGATTATTTTTAAAAATAAATATTCTATCATAAGTACCACGTATATTTATTATTTCCTTCATTGTTAATATCCATGTGATACAGTGTTGGAAAATAAATTACATCGGTTTGCAAGTCGGTAGACCGCCATACACATGAAATATGGTTTTGTTTACCATTTGACGGAGATGGATGTGGATAAATATTATGCCATAAACATAATAAAATCTAATTATATCTTATATAAATTTTTTATTATATATTCTTAATTAATATATAATTTAATGTGGAAAAACAAGAAGTAAAAAAGATTGAGTTTGGTGAAGACGACTACCTTTTCTTAGAAAAACCACCTCTGAATCTCTTATTTAGGATAATAGGGTTCGTATTTAGGAAAAAACTATATAACATGGATAACTATTTTTATGAGAAATGTTTTTAGAGTTTTGCTGAAATAAAAGGCTTATAATGAGTGAATAAGTGAGGAGAGGAGGTTCACTTTTATAATCAAGGTGAGTGGCCCACTTGTTATTTTTAAATGTTTTACAACAATTTCAAGTCACTTTCTTGAAAAAATAGCTCCAAAATGGCTCATATTTAAATTTTAAAAGGATAAGGTCAAAATAAAACAAAACAACGTGGTTTAATAATTGTTTAGGTCATTTTTACTCCTATCTTTTTAGGCTAACCCCTCGAGTAACATATTTTAACATTATTAACGATAATTAATTTTTTACTATTTTTACTATACATTATGACCAAAAATTAATTTATAATTTTAAAATAATAATAATTAATATGATTTAAAAATATTTATTCAATTTTAGAAAATTAAATTATCATTATTGGAATATTTTAATTTAAATATAAACTTGCAAAACTTATCAAAAAAACTGATTTTCAAGAAATTCATTTTTTCAGCACAAGATGATCTTACATTTACTATATGAGTAGTAATAATAATTTTATATATTTAAATAAATATATTAATATTAATAATATAAAAAAAATATTTAAATAATTTATTTAAATAATTCATTATTAAATATTCTTTTAATTAATTAAAATGGAATGAAATTATGCCTGAAAAAACTATTTTATGAAAAATCATTATTCCCTCCAAATTGTCATATATTTATTTATATAAAAGCTCTAGTAAATAAATGATTAATTTTGGATATTATAATAAATTATTATAAATAAAATATTTAAAAGATAATTAATCCATTTTTATTTGTTTATAAAATCTTATTTTTAAGGGAAAATTTCAAAAATTCATTCTGTGATTAGTTTTGACGTATTATGTTCATAATATATATTCATCATATAAAATTATAATTTTTCTTACATGAGGTATTAAAAATTGAATTGTAATATATTCTAATTAAAATTTAATATTCACTGACAATAATTTAATCTCATGTGTTATATTCATCCCTCCAACATGAATTTCATTATTGAAATTTTCGTGGATATTACTTTCCAAAATCAATGTGGCTACTTCTTCTTTATAACATCCTCTAAATCCCAGATTGATTCCTCCTTTTTATTATTTCCCTGATATAACTTTACTACTAAAATAATATGATTCCTAAATAATCTAGTTTCAATAATCTGGACAGGATCGTCATAGTAAGATATATCGGTTTCCAATTTTATTTTTCAGAGGTGAGAACATGTGTTGGATTTAGAATGTACTTTCTTAAAAATGATATATAATACACATCACGTAATTTAGATAAACCTAGTTGAATTTCTAATTATTAATCCATATAACCAAATATTTCCATAATTTCAAAAGGCTTGATATATATAATCCTCAGTTTCCCTTTCTTCCCAAACCTTATAACACGCTTCTATTTTGATTCTTTCAAGAAAACCTGATATCTCACTTGAAATTAAAAATACTTATTTTTGTCATCATTATAACTATTTTTCCTACTTTGAGATGATTTAATATGAGTCTGAATAGTCATTACATTAAACGTTGTCTCTTTAACAGGTTATGTTCCTACAAGATTCCTTTTACAAACTTCATCCCAACAAGTCGTAGTATGAAATCTATTTACAAATAAAGCTTAATATAGTGCAATTTGAATACATAAATGGAAGTTATTATTACATTAAAACCCTAGAAAAGGTAAATACTAATCTCATATACCTTTAATTTTTGTGATTATGAACTCAACATGTTTTAAAATGTTTGAATATTCTTTTTACACTGTCCATCAGTTTGACGGTCATATGTAGTGCTTAAATGAATCCCAATATCAAGATACTTGTGAATAATTTTCCATATTTTTGATGTAAATATCGGATCACAATCATTAATAATTTAAATGGTATCCCCATAAAGTATTAAAACTTTATTAATATAGATTCGTGCAAGGTATGAAAGAGATAAATCATCTCTTACATAATAGAAATTTGCATATTTGGTAAGATGATAAAAAATAAATCATATTTCATCAATCATTATATCATAATTTGGTAATATAGTGGAAGATCCCACAGTAATTTCCTCTCATTTACCCATAGCAATAGCTAGGGGTTTCATGACTTCTCTAAGATGTTGTCTCTCAACCTTCACTTTCTTACAAAACATGATTCTTGATATATAATCAACAGTTTCCTACTTTATATTATCCCTTAAAATGTTCCCTCAAATCCCTATACATATAGGATATATCAAGATGTATAGGGAAATTTGAGTTATAATCATCATCCAACAATTCCCTCTTACGTTCAGTTATAGATAGAACTCATAGTCTCTAATCAATTATTAGAATGTCATCTACACAAATGAATGTTTCTAATTTTACAGCATTCATTACATTAATTTTATTTTGAAAATTCACATCACATGGTCGATAAATTTTTACATTTCACAAAAAAAATATTTATAAATCATTTGGAGAAGGAGTGATGTATCCCATTCCTTAATAATTCGCATATATATATATATTTACTAGATCTTGGAACATAAGATCCATGTCAATAATAATTTTGGTTAGAACTCAATAATTATTCTTGCTCAATGCATCTGATACCATATTTTCCTTCCTCGGGTTGTAGTTTGTTGAGAACTAATAATCTTGGAGTAGTTCAAGCCATTTCATTTTCCTCTTATTGATGTTTTTCATTGAAAATATATATTTTAGGATCTTATCGTCTTTTTATATCTCCCATATTTACCAGTAATGATAATGTCTCTATATATTACACAACTACAAAATAGGCCAAGGTTAGCACTACACATTTATCAGCACTTTTTAAAAGCTCTGATAA
Organism: Viscum album; assembly: GCA_963277665.1. Lineage (NCBI taxonomy): Eukaryota > Viridiplantae > Streptophyta > Magnoliopsida > Santalales > Viscaceae > Viscum > Viscum album. Next base: position 433,532,654 of record OY728121.1, read on the forward strand.
AGGGGTGGTGTCTTTATCAGCACTAAAAAGCCCTGATAAAGACCCCCCTTTATCAGTACTTTTAGAAAAACACTGATAAATGGTAAAATTTAAAAACACATTTATTAATATATAAAGCTATAAATCTATTTATATTGATATAAATATAAAATTTATTTTTTAAAATTGTTTTAGAAATGATGAATGGAAATCAAATATGAATGTATATGATATTTAGTAAAAGAGGCTTATAAAATAATTTAAAAAATATGTCTAATTATTAATTATGTAATTTTTATCCACCAATAGTCATGTAATAACACTTTGAGTAAAAATAATAATAAATTAATAACAAAAGATCACAAAAATGTTGAAAACACAACTCAAACTTCAAACGGCCATAACTTTTGATCCAGGACTCCGTTTGAGCTCTACAACATATTAAATTAAATCCTATGATGAGCTCTATATCCCTTTGGACCAATGGTATAAGGAACCTAACATAAAACCTTACAAAATAATGAATTAAATTAATATTTCATATTTATGATCTTTTTAGGTTTAGTGTTTTAGAGAATTAGGACATAACTATTACATCTCAATGAATAAAAAGTAGGCACATCTACTCAGTTTCCATTTTTCTAACAAAATATAAAATCTTGAACAAGAGGTTCATGTATTGTTCCTTATATAAGACATCATAACATTTCCTTGATCCCATCCTTGACCCTATTCCACTTTATGTCCTATGAAAAACATTTTAAAAAAACTAGGGATGAGCATAAAAAGCTCAGTAAGGGTTATAATAATATGGAGAGAAAACATTAGTCCATGTATATATAAGAATCAATGGAATCATAATTTACTCATAAAACATATTTACTTTATCATACCTAAATAAATCATTAGATTTTGGAATAAATCATAAAAATCATAAGACGTAAAGGTAACATGTGGCATTCATAACATTATTACATAGGGAGTAACCCTCATGGTTACATATGGAATACCCACCACAGTATATTCCCTAAATATCTTCAGAGAAACCTTAGCATTTAACCCATTCGCATTACACAATACAATGGAGTTCTATCACATGCTCACCTTCCCTTAGTTTATCACGGAACCACTCGTCTTCATAAACAATGCCCAAGAACCGTAACATTATTCTATCACATAAAACATGCATAAAGGAAACATAACATTTCCACATTTCAATCACAAGATATCAAAAACACATTGATATAATAAAAACATTATCAAAACCATTTGCAATACCAAAATAAAATAAATTTTAAACATGGTATTTATTTTTCAACAAAAAAATTTATGGCTTGAAGAGGAAGCCGAAATTCAAATAATGGTCACGGAGGCAGAGAAGTCGTTGTCTCCGCATACGTACAACAAAAACATTCCCATTTTGATTTAGTAAAACACTTCGTATAAAAAAATATTCCTTTTGAATAAATGTAAAAGTTAAAGGGGATTATACAATGTATAAAAGAAAGTTGTTTATAAAACAAAATATGCCTCAATGAAAGAAGATTGAGATGAAGTCCCAAATAAAGACGATATCCTTAGATTAAGGATAAATCAATTACATAATTATGTGTGAAAAATATAAATACACCCAATATAAATGGATATTATGTGTAAAATAATCTGAGGTCATCCAAACAAATTCATAGCATTACATAATCATGGAGTAGAGGTTTATCCCAAAGAATTGAAATTGGGTTAATAAGTTCCCTTACAGAAATTCGACAGCCTAACGACATCACTTTAAAATTCATAAAATCAGTTGATGAGAGATAAAAAGGTTATTTCATCACATGGAAATAAAATTTACATAAATAAGGTTATATATAAGAACATATCCCAACATAATAAGATGTAAATTAAAAGACCTAACAAAAAGAAGTCTTTTAAAAAGAGGTGGGTGAAACGTTCGATAACCTATTTGGGGAACTTTCGAAACATACACCCCATGAAAGAATTACTATAAAAAGTTGATGTAAATACCCACAAAGAAATTATATTACAAAAATAGTATAATAATGTGAAGTACATACACCACTCAAAGTAAAGAGTGGAAAATGTAGCGTAAACCACATCGGAATAAAAGTGAGATGAAAAATCCCTTAAGAAAACTCGGCAGCCTAACGACACCACTTAAAACATCAAAAAAATTTATTGATGAAATAAAATATGGTATCTCATCATATGAACATAAAATTTACAGTAAGAGGAATATAAATGAACATCCCCCCAACATAAGAAAGTGGCACTTAGAAGAAGTTACATAAAAGAGAGTACTTAAAAAGAAAGAGAGAGGTAGGATCCCTTACCTCCTGTCCGACTTGACTCGATCATTATTTAATCTCCTGAATAATAAACTAGAGTTAATTTATACTTTATTAAGAACATTTTTTATCTTAATTATTCCTTTTATATCATTTGTTACAATTTTATGAACATTATGTAATTATTTAAGTTAATAACGGTCTTTTTGTCGATCATTGGTACTTGTGTCTAAAATAAACTTCTTATAATTACAAGTTGTTCATGTGGTAAAATATCCATTATATCTAGAGTCATACTCATGATTTAGATATAATATATATCATATATATCTAGTATATACATGAATTTATAATATTACATAACATTTAGAAGTAAGAAATGAAATTCACCGTTAATGGATACGGTAAGCCGTACGTATGCACGAACGCTACTTTCATTTCTATTTCATATTTAATGGAATGAAATAATAATTATGTAGAGGTATATTATAATTCCAGTATAATATAATATATAATAACATTAACTCCATCCTTTATATGTCCCACACATGGCATTAACGAATCAAATCACTTTGAGGGGGCGGTAGTCCGCACTTCCTAAAATAAAGTTATCGCGTTTACCCATAATGGAAACCATAATGGTAGGCCATAAATGAAAAATAACGAATCATAAAGAAAAAATAAATATAATATATATCATATATATATATAGTTACATTTTAATGGCCACCATGAAAGGTGTTAAAAGAGGATTGAATATTCATCATTTCGTGAGGCAGAAATTCACTATCCACAGAAACCGTATGTTCTTTAACCATTAGACGAAGGTGTGTGTAACTGTATATCGAATACTTCACATAAAAACATCCTAGTATATAGAAGATACTGGTTTTGTTACAAAATAAATGGATAAAAATATTTTAGGGGGTTGGAGAAGAAAAATAAAACAAAAGAACACATGTGAAGACATTACTTTTAAATCGGGTAACTCTTCTTGGTTTGAACCAAAAGGATTTCTTGAAGAGATTTCTGCCTAAGATAAGGCCTCTAGGATGAAGAGAGGGATGTCGAGAGATAAAATGAGCAGATTTTGGCCGAGAAAAAGGCTTGAGTGGTGTGGGTAAGGAGGTAGAGGTGGGGGCCTTTTATAAGAGGGAGGAGGGGCACTCTTAGAATGTCTTGAAAAGTTACTTTATTATAAAATTATTTTCGGATATTAAAGGTCCGAAAATTATATACTTTGGAGGTAAGGTTATAATGGTTCTAAATACACCCGTCCACTAGGTTTTTTACGAGTGTAAGTCTTAGATTTTACCTTATATTCTCATTTTATTTAAATCGTTCATTAATAAGGTAATCACTGCATCATCATGGTGTCATAAATAAAATTATTTATGTAAAGTATAAAAATTATTAAAAAAATACCATGATGTAGGAAGTCATTATATATTTATAATGAATATTTATAGTCAAAAATATGACTTGTATAACCCCATGTAAAAATTGTTTTAGTAAAACTTCACATGTTTGTGACATTTTTATTTTAACTTTAAATAAAAAGTTATTAATGTCATTTTCCTAACAAAGTGGCTCCATGGGGTCCCCAAGTTGACCCTTGGATTTTCTTGATCATCCCTGATTCATTCAATAAGGTTAAGACATGTGTCAAGGCCATTTCATATTATTATAACATTATCTTTACCTTAAATTACACTAATTATATTTAATCGCGATTAATAAACTTAAAAGTTACAATTCACCAAAAATTATTTTAATCCCATTGTACCACATTTTACATCCTATTGATAAACACGTATGTCGGATTTTAGAAATTCAAATCACATAAGTGGTAATGTTTCATTTAAATTAAAAATCAGTATTTTAACTACCACTTAGTCGTTTCACTTTTCATCAAAAATTGATGTTTTTCAAAAAAATACCAAAAATTTACCCTAATATATATTTGATATTCCCAATTAAAAAATGATGTCTATTTTAAAAAATTCAAAACATATAAGTTTCATTAATTATTTTAATAATTATTTCCCGCTGTCAAAACAAATAGCGTGTTTTTTAGAAACAACATCTATTAATAGATTGACACTAGTTGAAGTCCAATTTCAAAGTGAAATTAATTCCAATGACCACCATTAGATTAAATGGTAAAAATATATTCTAATTGCACTTTAAAACACATTAAAAATATGATCTAATAATATAAATAAATTATATTAATAAGGGGTTTTGAATTAATATACAACATTTTTTACTTATTCATTAAAAATGGACTTTATGAAAAAAAAATTAAAAAAAGCTACACAAAGTAAATTTGGATATCCCAATTCTAAAAAAGGATTTTATTTGGTCAAATATGACATATATTATTGTCAAAAAGTTGATTTAAAAAGGTTTTTCCATCAAAAGGCGGCTAATCGACCTTTAAAGAATATTAGAATATTTACGCTTACAATTACATTTATTCGCATTTTAAACCTCTAACATTTATTGGATAAAAGTAAAAATATTTGACAAACATATATAATAATTTTATAGTTAGTTGTATTCATTCCATCCATTACAATGGCTAGGAATTAACTACCATTTAAAATAATATTATTTTATTATTGGAGTGTAACGTAAGATTTCCAAGAAACTCATTGTTGTGTATTGGGTACTCCATTGAGCATAGCGTTCCCCTTAAATTAATATTAATATTTTATTCACAAGTATGGATAAATATAAAAATGCTATATTCTTTATTTACTTGGGGTGTTACATCCTTCCCCCCTTTTGGGAATTGTGTCCTCGCAATTTCAAATTTGGGCTTGGAAACATCATTGAAAGTCCCACATCAGAACAAGAGTCGGTAAAACTATCACTTTAAATTAAAGAAAGTGAAGTACAAAGGTCACACGAGTTAACCCATACTAGGATTCCATTAAAACATGGATATAGAAGACAAAAAAGGGTCATGTTTTGATGAGGAGTGATTGAAAACATGTTTAGCAGAATGTTAACCACCAGAAAATCACAAACATGTGATGGGTTAAACGGTACCTGATTCCCCAGTAGGAAAAGTTAACATACAACATTTTTTTTAAATTACTTTTCATTGAGGAATTTATTTATGTGCTTAACTAAAACATAAGGAAACATAATTACTTGTCATGTTGACTTTCACCTTTTGCAACATTTCTTACACAAACTCATATTTTCTCCAAAAGACGAGTATTTAGGATAACTTGTTCACATTAAGAGCACTATAATAAACTTCTAGAGATCAGCTAATCCAAAAAAGAGAACTATATAATTCCCATGTATTTAGAATAAATCCAAAACCAAAACCAAAAAGGTCAGCACAAGATCAGATAATACCCAAAAAGGATAATCCTTTATAAAAAAATCTATTCTTAATCTCCAAAATTTGTCAAAAAATACCCAAAGTTCAACAAAGACCATTCAATAAACATCAATCCGTAAAATTCTTCAAAATAATAAAAACTAAGATTGAATCCCAAATCTCTGAAGGATTTAATCACATAGTCTTCCAAGATAAACCTTAACATTTATCTCCAATCATCAGTTAATCTTAAAGTCTCATACTAAAAAGTAATTTACCTAATCTAATATCCTCCATAATAGGTTAATAATTTCCATAGATAACCCAAAATCAACTTATTATAGATTCATAAGATCATCTAACTAAACATAATTAGTCAAACTAACCAGGGACATCACGTAGTCCAGTGGTAGGTGATAAATTCCAGTCACACTTTGGTTGTGGGTTCGATTCCCGCAGCTTCGTCCGACGTGACAGGTTGTCACACAGTCTACGTGTTTTCCTTTTTCCAAAACTACATAATTATTATAACATTCCCAAAAAGAGATAAAATCTTCAAAAATATCCATAAAATAATATGACCTCAATTTTACCTCATGCCTTTAATCTTCCATCTTAACATATAGTAACCCAAAATTACCTCAAATATAAGGATCATATAAACCCCAATGGTTACGTTTATAATTATTACCTGAAGTTCCACATTGAGTTGGTTCTCTCGTACATGATGCATTAGAGAACTCACCAAGGTTCAATTGGTCGATCATGAATCGTGATAGTTGGTTTAAAATAACCACGATATTTCTCATTGAATCCCCCATTTCATCCAGTCTCTTAATCAGAGAACCACCGTAGTTTCCTTCAAACCCATTGTCACTTTGGTTCCTACTAGATCCATCCATTTACTAAAACAAAAAAGGTCAGTGTGAGTATATAAAAAAACATCATGTACTAAATAGGAAGATAAACACTAAGATATAATTATCCAAGTTATTTCAAACTCATTACAACTTTCATAAATAACAGTGACTATATCTAATATAATAACCATTGTGGTTATACACAACCTGTCACTTTTTCTTAAACAACACTCTAACCTCTAAAGTTATCTAAACCGACCATTGATACCAACTATAAGGGGCTGAACATAAAACCATACATTCTCATTAATTAAATGAATAATTCACAGTGAGGATCTTTTCAGGTTTAGAGTTTTAGTGAATTAGGACATAACTATTACTTCTCAAGGATTACAAAGTAGGAACGTCTACACAGTTTCCATTTTTTAACAAAATAAAAACTCTTGAACAAAATATTCAAGTATAGTTCCTCGTTTTAGACAGCATAACATTTCCTTGATCCCATCCTTGACCCTATTCCACTTTATGTTCTGTGAAAAACGTTTCAAAAAAACATGGATGAGCATAAAAAGCACAGTAAGGGTTATAATAATACGGAGTAAAAACATCATTCCACGTATACATAACAATCAATGAAATCATACTTTACTTATAAAATATAATCACTTTAGCATACCTCATTAAATCATAATATATATGAATAACTCGTAGAAATCATAAGTCATAAAGGTAACTTGAGGCATTCATAACATTCTTACGTAGGGAGTAACCATCATGGTTACGTTTGGAATACTCACCACAATATATTCCCTAAATCTCTTCGTAGAAACCTTAGATTTTAGCCCCTTCACATTCCCCTTTACACTGGAGAGCTATCACGGGCTCACCCACTCTTAGTTTATCACAGAACCACACGTCTTCATAAAAAATTCCCACGAACCATAACATAATCGTATCACATAAAACATGCATAAAGGAAGCATAACATTTCCACATTTCAATAACAAGATATAAAAAACACATTGGTATAATAAAATCATTATCAAAAAAATTTTAAATACCAAAATAAAATAAAAGAAAAATTTGGTATTTATTTTTCATTAAAAAAATTTATGGCTTGTAGAGGAAGATGAAACTCAAATAATGGTCACGATGGCAGAAAGTCTTTGTCACTGCATACGTACGCCAAAATCATTCCCTTTTGTCATTTACTAAAATGACTCATATAAAAAATATTCATTTTGAATAAATGTAGAGTAAAAGGTGTTTATACACCGTATAAAATAATGTTGTATATAAAACAAAATATGCCTCAACGAAAGGATATTGAGACGAAGTCCCATACAAAGAAGATATCCTTAGATTAAGGATAAATCAAATATATAATTGTGTGTGACATATATAAATACACCCAATATAAATGGATACTAAGTGTAAAACAATCTGAGGTCATCCACACATATTCATAGCATGACAAAATCAAGGAGTAGAGGTTTAACCCAAAGAATTGAAATTGGGTTAAGAAGTTCCCTTACAGAAATTCGACATCCTAATGACGTCAATTTAAAATTCAGAAAATCAGTTAAAAGGAGAAAAAAGGGTATCTCATTAATTAGACAAAACATTTACATAAATAGTGATATATATAAGAACATATCCCAACATAAGAAGATGAAAATTAAAAGACCTAACAAAAAGAAGTCATTTTAAAAGAGGAAGGTGAAAGGTTCCATTACCGATTTGGGTAACTTTCGAAACGTAGAACCCATGAAAGAAAGACTATAAAACATTGATGTAAATATCCATAAATTAAATTAAGTTACAAAAATAGTATAATAATGTGCCGTACATACACCACTCACATTAAATAGTGGAAAATTTAGCATAAACCTCATGGGAATAAAAGTGAGATGAAAAATCCCTTACGAAAACTCGGCATCCTAACGGAACCACTTAAAACATCCAAAAAATGGATTAATGAAATAAAATAGGGTCTCTCATCACATGAACATAAAATTTACAGTAATAGGAATATAAAAGAATATCCCCCCAACATAAGAAAGAGGATCTTAGAAGAAGTGACATAAAAGAGAGTACTTAAAAAGAAAGGGAGAGGTAGGATCCCTTTCCTCGTCTCCGACTTGACTCGATCGTTATTTAATCTCCAGAATAATAAACTAGAGTAAATTTATAATTTCATAATAACCTTATATAAGTTCATTATTCCTTTTATATCATTTATTACCATTTTATTAACATTATGTAATTATTTTTGTTAATTACGTTCATTTTTTCGATCATTGGTACTTGAGTCAAAAATAAACTTCTTATAATTATAAGTTGATCATGTGTAAAAATAACCATTATATACAGAATTATATTTATGATGTTGATATCATATATATCATATATATCCAGTATATACATTCATTTACAATATTACATAACATTTAGAGGTAAGAAATGAAATGCACCGTTCATGGAGACGGTAAGTCGTACGTACGCATAGACGCTACTTTCATTTCTATTTCATATTTAATGGAATGAAGTAATAATTATAGAGAGGTATATTATAATTACAGTATAATATAATATATAATATCATTAACTCCATCCTTTATATGTCCTACATATCTCATTAACGAATCAAATCATTTTGAGGGGGCGGTAGTCCGCAAATCCTAAAATGAAGATATCACGTTTACCCATAATGGAAACCATAAAGGTATGCCATGAATGAAAAATATATAAGCATAATGAATACATAAGAATAATATATATCATATAAAAATAGAGTGACATCTTAATGTCCACCATTAAAGATGTTAAAAGAAGATTGAACAATCATCGTTTCGTGAGGTAGCAATTTGCCATCCACAGAAACAGTATGTTCTTTAACCATTAGACGGAGGTGTGTGTAAGTGTCGCTTGAATACATCAAATAAAAACATCATACTATATTTTAGATACTGTTTTTGTTACAAAAGAAAGGTATAAAAATATTTTATGGGGCTGGAGAAGCAAAATAAAACAAAAGAACACAAGTGAAGACATTACCATTAAATCGGGTAACTCCTCTTGGTTTGAACCAAAAGGGTTTCTTGAAGAGCTTTCTGCCTAAGGTAAGGCTTCTATGATGATGATAGGGATGTGAAGATATAAAATGAGATGGTTTTGGACGAAAAAAAGGCTTGAGTGGTGTGGGTAAAGAGGTAGAGGTGGGGTCCCTTTATAAGAGGGAGAAGGGAACTCTTGGAATGTCTTGAAAAGTTACTTTATTATAAATTTATTTTCGGATATTAAAGGTCCCACAATTATATGTTTCTAGGGTAAGGTGATAAGGGTTCGAAATAATCCCATAAAATAGGTTTTTGACAAGTTTATGTCTTAGATTATACCTTATCTTCTCATTTTATTTAAATCGTTCATTAATGAGGTAATCACTACATCATCATGGTGTCATAAATAAATTTATTTATTTAATGTCTAAAATTTATAAAAAAATATCATGATGTATGAAATATTATTATATTTCAAATGAATATTTATAGTCAAAAATATGACTTGTATAACCCCATATAAAAATTGTTTTAGTAAAACAATACATGTTTGTGACATTTTTATTTTAACTTTAAATAAAACTTTATTATTGTCATTTTCCTACCAAAGTGGCTCCATGGGGTCCCCAAGTTCACCCATGGATTTTCTTGGTCGGCCATGACTCATCCAATAATGGTAGTACATGTTTCATGGTCATTTCATATTATAATAACATTATCTTTACATTAAATTACACTAATTACCTTTAATCGTGATTAATAAACTTAAAAGATACTATTCACCAAAAAATTATTTTAATCCCATTGAACCAAATTTTAAATCCTAATGAAAACCATTTATGTCAGATTTTTGAAATTCAAATCATAGATGTGGTAAAGTTTCATTTACACAAAAAATCAGTTTTTTAACTACCACTTAGTGGTTTCACTATTCATCAAAAATTGAATTTTTTCAGAAAAATTCCAAAAATTCACCCTAAGCTATATTTGATATTCCCAATTCAAAAATTATGTATATTTTATAAAATTCAAAACATATAAGTTTCATTGATTTATTTAATAATTAATTTCCGCTGTCAAAACAAATAGCATGTTTTTAAGAATCAATATCTATTAAAAGATTGACACTAGTTTAAGTCCAATTTCAAAGTGAAATTAATTCCAATGACCATGATTGGATTAAATGGTAAAAATATATTCTAATTGAACTTTAAAACCAATTCAAAATGTGATACTATCATATAAATAAATTTTATTAAAAATAGGTTTTGAATTAAAATACAACATTTTTCACTTATTCATTTAAAATGGAATTTATCATAAAAAATAACAAAAACCTACACAAAGTAATTTTTTATACCAATTATAAAGAAGGATTTTATTTGGTCCAATATAACATATTAAATTTTCAACAAGTGGATTTAAAATGGGTTCACCATCAAAATACTGATAATAGACCTTTTAAAAAATATTAGAATATTTTCGCTTAAAATAGGATTCATTTGCATTGAAAGCCTCTAACATTTACTGGATAAAAGTAAAAATATTTGAAAAACATATATAATCATTTTTTAGTTAGTTTTGTTCATTCCCACCATTACAACGGCTAGGCATTAACTACCAATTAAAATAATATTATTTTATTATTAGAGTGCAATGTAAGATTTTCAAGAAACTCGTTGTTGTATATTGGGTACGCCATCGAGCATAGCGTTCCCTTTAATTTAATATTAACATTTTATTCAAAAATAAGGATAAGCATTCAAAGATGAAAATAATTTTTGTTTTCATAACATGAAATTTTATTAAGAATTTCTAAGATATGCAACTTTAAACAAAACAGTTTTCAAGTGGCATATTTTAAAGAATCAACACATTAATATAAAATAAGATGTATACTGAATATTTCTAGCCCCACATACTATATGCCGGAATTAATCATAAATAATCCAATGAGCACATGAAATAGAAAAATAATCCCTATGCGCCAGCTCACTATGGGACCCAGGTACCTCGTATGTCAGTGAAAGTAACCATCATAACATCTGTCCTTGTGCACACATGCCACTAGTAGGGATCCAAACCATAACCTAGTGGTTCCCCAACAAAATTGTCAACATATTGTAATTAGTTTATTCATCGTTAATCCTGCTATGTGAAACTGTGGAAAACACCACTGGATCACTAGAATACTAGTACAGATCCACCCACCAAGATACACAGGTTTCCCTCTTATGCTCAAACAAGTTCAATAATCCATGAAATATAATTTTCACATGAAAATACCACTTCCACATCCCAAATTCACCAAACATCCCACATGTGTTTCACAAAAGTCACACAATACATTTTTTCATTGAAATGAATTTTGAAATCATATTCTCACCAAAATAGCCCAAAACACTTTTAAAATCCATTTAACACTTCAACATATCATTAACAAAAAATTTCAAAATCTTTTCCAACATATACAAATCAAATAATATCCCATAAAAATATCACATAATACCATTTTCACCTTCAAATTCATTTTATCAACAAACTCTCAAGAAACATCCCACAAAAATGTTTCGCACCAACATCACATTTTAATAAAACACTTCAACAATTTATAAATCATAATAAAAATGTTTGACATCTTAAATCACATATTTTTCTTTTAAAACCCATATTAAGTGAATAATATCACCACAATTGTACATTTAAATCACTTTCCCACTTTGTTTAACTCACAATATTATTTTCAATTTTCATAAAACAATACCAAGGGGTATAACCAATTTTTGTACACAAAACCCATTTTAAAACCCTATTTCAAGGGAAAATTAACACCAATACCACTCGAAAATAGAATATTCATCCGCTAAAATATTTATTATTCCACACTCATGTGTTATAAATTTACCTCAAATAATAACACTAAATATACACATAAAAAGATCACATTTACATAAACACATTCAAGAAGTATAACATGGTTTCACATATAAAACCTATTCAAAAACCCCATTTTGAGGCCCACATGACCCTAAAAAATTCCTAAACTATAATTGGAAGCACCCTTAAATATCTAATAAATAATAATAATATTTTATAAAACTACCCAAACAGATATCACATGAGTTTCATTTGAAAAACACACAACTTCAAACTAAATTGTAACTTGAATACTAAATTCTTTACTAATACTACCAAATATGGTTTTTGCACCACAAAAAATAGATTAGGAACATGATAAATTAATAAAACAAGAAATATATCTCATAAATAATATCTAACACATGTAATCACATACCAAAAGTGTTGAAACCCTCAAATCATGGTGCAAAACTTCAACTGCACCACCGCCGCACCACGAGGGAGTAAAAAAGATCCCTAAACCAAATATTTCACCAAAAATACTCAATGTTAAACCATAGGTATGAACAATATCTTATGCAATCTTTAGATATTCATGAAATGGTGGAAGAAATCCTAAAAGAAGGAAGAAAATGAATATATAAACAATTACTTGAAGAGATCTTGAAGTTTCCCCACCAGAAACCCCATCAATGAAGTGTTCCATAACAGCTTGTGGGAGCATGGAGGCCTCCCATGGTTGATGGGTTCGAATTGAAGAAGAATAGTATGGATTAGATTTATTTCTGGGAGGGAAAATTTTGAAGGTCAAAAATAATTTTAATGGCATGGACACCTTGCCAGGTTTGGCCGCACGGTTTAGTAAACCGTGCGGCCAAACCGTGAAGCCTATTCATGGCACCTGAAAACCATCCATTCTCCTCCAATTTAAGGTCGGGACCAAACAGGAAACCAAAAGGTAAATAAGAGTCAAAGATATGGGTGAAAAATTCCCAAAACGAAGCACTCTTTTCAACCCAAAACTCATACAACTCATGGGTACAAAACACCTCAACAATTTACCCCACAAGTGGTTCCACTAGGAGTGTCACTAATACAACTCTGAAACACCACAACCTCACACCATCCCCATGAAATGATAAGAGGCCAACTACCATCCCGGACCCCAAGACTAAGTTCATAGATGAATTACACAAGAGGCATTAAATGTTCAATCACGAAACACTTGAAAACAAAGAGAAAAACAAGAACCAAAAGGTAATTTGAAACAAAGTGTAACGCCCCGACCCTAGTTACCTAGAGTCGGTGCATTATTACATAACATTTGAATGAACACAAGAAAGATCAAATCTTGAAAGACTGATTGGTTTAGTGGCCTTGGAAACACTAGATATATTCATAAAGTGTTACATTACATCATAAAGTGAAAAACTAGTACAAAAACATACTCTCCATATCCCACATTCATATCCCCACATACTATCCCTGCAGGTCATTCAAAAATTACTTCTTAACATCCTAGGAAAAATAAAACATAGAAAAGGGGTGAGCTCAAAATCCCAGTAAGGATAACAATATAGCGGAAACTTTCATAAATAAGAATAAACATTTAAGGAAATGTATAACTTAAAACAAAATCCTTTTAAACGTGAACATCAACATAGTATGGAAAAAGTAAAATGAAATAATGTCATTTACTTATTCACATGGATATTCTACTAATCGAATAATCACATGCAATATCAATAACCACTTTTATAATGATGGAATGCATAATGTCATACTATCATAACCACATAGCCAAGGCCTCGTTCAAAGACTACAAATAAGATTTTGTTAAGGCCTTGTGCCAAGACACTAGTTTGTCTCATGAGACCTACCGATGCATCGAGGAGCTATAGCGGGCTCCACCCGTCACATATTAAGTCTAATGAATTCCCATATGAAAATATTTAAACATAACATAAACATTCGTAACAAAACTAGCATACGAAATGTTAATACTTTCACCATAAACTATGAATGGTATAAAAATAGAACATCCACAGTCAAACATATCAAAAAACCTTCAATACAATATAGATGTTTTGTATAATAAATCAACTTCAAATAAGCGTAAAATCCATCAAAGGATGTTGACATAGTTGAAATCAAAAATCTTTTTAGAGAAATATCTCTTTCTATTTTGAAATCATTTAACAGTCATATATTTATGAAATAAAAAATTTTCATTGAAAATATTCTTATAAGCCAGTAAGGGAAGCTTTTACGATTTTATAACGGCAGAAAATAACGGCACCCACCGTGTAAGTTAAAAAAACATTCTTACCTTAATTCTGTCGAAAAGGTTAAAAAGGAACTTGTTTGGAAAACGACGGAAAGATTACTTTATAAACCACTTATAAAAATTCAAACAAGTGTATAAATGAAATTAACCCATATTCATGTAAATAGTAAAAAAATATGAAATACATTTTTATGGAATATGGTTGTGGATGATAAAGAGATCTCAGTAGTTTATTACGTATAGACAACCTCGGATAATGAAGAGATTGTGAAATAAACACATACCTTTTACTTTTACTTGGTTGGGGTAGGTTAAACTCATGTATAATGGTTAAATAATTTTTATTAAATTATATAGGAATCATATATATTAATAGGATATCATATATGATCTTTTAACATTGCTTTGTTAATAATATCTTTGTATTATAGTCGTTTCGGGTGTTAACTTACTCATTTTATTTTATATGTTTTGTTACGTAAACCATGTTTTTCATGGATAGGTTGTATCTTATTCATATCCAGAAAGATATCAAGTCCTTAAACATTATTTTGAAATCATCAAATGATAATTATACTTGAATGGATACGATGGAGAATGAATCTCATCACGTTCGTGGAGACGGTAGTCCGTACGTACGCACGAGCGACAATATCATTTTTTTGATATTAAAATAATATATAATTTGATAGTATATCATATATACAGAATCGTTATCATGTTATATTTATTATTTACATGAGTTACACATCATTATTATACCCATCCAAATAATAATATATTGAATAACAATTACACCACAACGTGGAGACGGTAAGCCATACGTACGCACGTATGGTGACATGTTATTCAAAGGGTGGATATAATACTGAATATGGTTATACCATATTTATAATGACATCAGAGTATATATAAGATACTAGAGTTATTATTTTAGAATGGTAATAACAAAGAAAGAAGAAGTGAAAGAAGAAATGAATTTGGAAAAGGGTTGTGAAAACATTACCTCTTCTTCGGGTTCTTCCTTTTTATTTGATCAAAAGGGCTCCTTAGGTTTGCTTTCAGATCAAACTAAGGCCTCTAGGATGTAGTGAGGGATGTTTATAGAATATTTGGGCAGAGTTTGGACGAACCAAAAGGCTTTGAAGGTGTGATGTAATGAGAAGGGTGAGTGCCCTTTTATAAGAGGGGTGAGTGGCACCTTTGGAAAATCTAGAAATATTAATTTATAATAAATTCATATTCAGTTTATAATGGCTCCAAAGTATATTATTCAAAGTTTATGGTGTGGATAGGTCGAAGGAAATTCAACCAATAGATGTTAGACAGGTTTGGGTTACTATATTAACCATATCTTTTAGTTTTAACTCTTAGTTAATTAGTTTGACATTTGCCATGTCACATTGTATTTTTATATTATATAGTTAATAAACATACTATATACATCCAAGAGACCCAAAAGTGGTCCATTAATGACACATGTATCATGATATAAGTCTCTTGGAAGAACCATAGATTTTTGAGGAATTTAATATCAATTAATAATATAATATTTGTTTTAAAAACTCTTTTATGTCAATTTTGACACTATTCAATAGTTGATTTTTGTAAAACTCATAACAGAATTATTACTTCGAAAAAAGTTAATTATATAATTAATAACATTTCATATTAACCTATAATATTAGTTTAATTCATTAAAAGTCTCAAATTATATTTATTTTTTTATTTATAATATCAATTATTTTAATTTTTCACTATTATGGTAATTACTGCATCATCTTTGTGTCAAAGATAAATTAAATTATTTAATGTATAAAAATTATAAATAAAATATCATTATGTAGGAAATATTTTTATATTTATAATGGATATTTACAATCGAAAATCCAACATATATAACCCTATTTAAAAATTGTTTTTCTAAAAGATATATGCTTGTGTCATTTTTGTATTCATCTTAACTTAATTAAAATAAAGTGTCCCTATCACTTACATGTGGCACCATGGGGTCCCAAAATCGACCCAATGATTCCTATGGTCTAACATTTATCAGAAAATAAATTTAGGACACGTTTTTGGGTAATTATAATATTATTTTAACCCATATTTACGGGATTTACCCTTTAACCATGGTAAATAAAATATTTACCAAAGTAATTATTCAAAATGTCTAAAAATAAAAGTTACCTATTTACACAATTTTAACTTCATAATTCCAATTATGGAATCCATTTTTCCAAATTCAAAACACAGAAGTGGCTGAAATTAATTTAAAATTAATTTTCCGCTGTAAAAAAAAAGCGTGTTTTTAAGATATAATAACTATCAAAAGATTGATACATGTTTATGTTCGGTTTAATTGTGAAATTATTTCCGATGACCAAAATTGTATTGAATGGAAAAAATATATTCTAAATATATGTTAAAATCACTCAAATTCATAATTTATCAATATAAATTATTTCGATTAAAAAAGTTGTTTTTAATTAAAATTTGTAATTTTCACTATTCATCAAAATATTAAAGTTATCCGAAAAGTACCAAAATTTAATCTTAGGCTAAATTTGATATTCCGAATCCAAAAATCAAGTCCATTTTGAAATATAAAATATAAATAATTTTAAAAAGTAGGTATTACTATTCATAACGGCTAGTTTGATTGGTTGTGGGGTGTTAGAACTCGATGTTGTGTACAACACACGCTATCGCATTATTCAAAGAGAAGTGTACCATAGAAGCTTGGGGTGTTACATTCTCCTCTCCTTAAAATAATTTCATCCTTGAAATTTCTATAATACTACCGCATGAAAAGACTTGGGTGGTTCTTCACCATAAGTTTCCCGGGTTCCCACGTTGCCTCTTCCATCTTATGGTTTCTCCACAAAACTTTTACCAGATGCGTCGTCCGGTTTCTCTGTACTTGTTCTCTTGTATCAAGAATCCTGACGAGCTCTTCACAATCAGACAGATCGCTTTCCAGTTCTAATTCTTCATAGGTGAGTACATGTGTTGGTTCTGGCATGTATTTCCTCAACAGAGATACGTGGAACACATCGGGAACTTTGGAGAGACTTGGCGGCACTGCCAATCGGTAAGCTTCAACCCCAATTCATTCTAGAATTTTGTAAGGTCCGCTGTACCTGGGACTCAATTTACCTTTCTTACCACAACGTATGACTCCCTTTCACAGAGATACCTTCAGGAAAAAATGGTCACCGACTTGAAATTCCAAATCCTTCCTTCGATTATCGGCATAGCTCTTTTGCCTACTTTGAGCTGCTTTGTTGTGATTTTGGATTACCTTCGCCTTTTCCATCGTTTCCTCCACCAATTCTGGGCCTACAAGTTTTCTTTCACCAACGTCATCCCAACAGGTTGGTGTGCGACATCTCTTTCCGTATAACACTTCATATGGTGCCATCTGAATACTCGAATGGAAGCTATTTTTATAGGAAAATTCTACCAAAGGTAAATATGGACCCCACATACCATGAAAGTCAAGTGAACAAGATCTCACCATGTTTTCTAAGGTTTGAATAGTCCGTTCTGATTGTCCGTCTGTCTGAGGGTGGTAGGTAGTGCTCAAATGAAGTTCAGTATCCAAGGATTTCTGAACACTCTTCTAGAATCTTGAAGTAAAACGGGGATCACGATCAGAAACAATCGATAGGGGTACTCCATGAAGTCTCACAATTTCATTAATATATAGTCTTGCTAGACATTCCAGTGGTAGATCTTCTCTTATAGCAAGAAAATGTGCTGACTTGGTAAAAAGATCAACAATAACCCATATTGCATCGTTTCTTCTAGGAGTATTTGGTAGTCCCATGACAAAGTCCATCATAATATTGTCCCATTTCCACACAGGTATGGGAAGAGGTTTCAATACTCCACCAGGCTGTTGCCTTCCAGCTTTCACTTGTTGACAAACCATACATCTTGACACAAAATCGGCAATCTCCCTCTTCATGTTGTCCCACCAAAAATGTTCCTTCAAATCTCTATACATTTTGGTGCTCCCAGGGTGTATAGAGAAATTGGAACTATGAGCATCATCTAGCAATTCCCATATTAGATCAGGTATATTGGGAACACAAAGCCTCTTCCCGAATTTCAAAATTCCATCTTCATACACAATGTCTCTCAATCTCCCATCATTCACAGCTTTAATCTTCTTTTGAAATTCTTCATCATCAGTCTGAGAACTCTTAATTCTTTCTAGTAAAGATTTTTTGGAAACCATTTGAAAAAGCATTGATGTTTCACCTTCCCTGGTTATTCCCATGTCCATCATCACTAGATCCATGAAAATTGGATCCCTTTCAATTCTCATATTGTTCAAAACCCCATGGTCTTTTCTGCTCAAAGCATCTGCCACCTTGTTTGCCTTCCCCAGGTGGTAGTGTATGGTACAACCATAATCCTTGAGTAATTCAAGCTATCTCCTTTGCCTCATGTTGAGTTCTTTTTGTGAGAAAATATACTTCAAACTCTTATGATCAGTATAAATCTCACATTTTTCACCATAGAGGTAGTGCATCCATATCTTCAATGGAATGATCACAGCTGATAACTCGAGATCATGAGTAGGGTAGTTTTTTTCATGAATTTTCAACTGTTGTGATGCATAGGCAATAACCCTATCATTCTGCATAATGACACAACCAAGTCCTTTCTTTGATGCATCACTATAAATAACGAACCCATCATTCCCCGATGGTAGAGTCAATATAGGAGCATTGACTAATATTATATTCAGTTCTTCAAAACATTCATCACACTCTTTTGTCCAAACAAATTTAACCCCTTTACGTGTGAGCTTCGTTAATGGGTTAGCCAATCGGGCAAAATTCTAGACGAAACATCGATAATAACCTGCCAAACCAATAAAACTATATACCTCATTTATATTCATTGGTGCTAGACATTCTTGTATTGCCTTGGTCTTAGAAGGATCAACAGAGATTCCATCTTTAGAGACAATATGGCCAAGAAACGAAATCTCATGAAGCCAGAATTCACACTTCCTAAACCTTCCATATAATTCATTTCTTCTCAGAGTCTTCAGGATAATGCGCAAGTGATTTTGATGATCTTCGTAGCTTTTGGAGTATACCAAGATATAATCAATAAATACCACCAAAAATTCATCGAGATACTCCTTGAAAACTCTATTAATCAGATTTATGAATACATAGGGTGCATTAGTCAATCCAAAAGGCATTACAGTAAACTCGTAATGCCCGTACCCGGTTCGAAATGTTGTCTTCGAAATTTCTTCCTTCTTCACACACAACTGATGGTATCTAGATCGAAGGTAAATCTTTGAAAAGTATTTAACTCCATGCAGATGGTCAAATAAATCATCATTGCGAGGTAAGAGATACTTGTTCTTTATTGTTATAGCATTGATCTCCCTGTAGTCGATACATAACCTCATGGATCCATCTTTCTTTTTAACAAAAATAACAGGCGCTCCCCATGGAGAAACACTAGGGCGAATAAATCCTTTATTACTCAATTCGTCTAGTTGTTTCTTTAGTTCGACTAATTCTACAGTGACCATTCTATAAGGGGTCTTCGATATAGGCCTTGATCTAGTAATTAAATCAATGGAAAACTCAACTTCTCGTTCTGGAGGATATCCAGGTAAATCATCCGGAAACACATCTACATATTCTTTAACAACTGGTACATCTTCTATTTGAACATTAAATTCCTCACCAATAGTCATTTCATTCTCTTCATCCCCAATAATTTAATTTAGTTGAGCTACTGGGGGTGGATCTAGATAAGAATTAGGTGGTGACGATTCTGCTCTAAAGATAAGGTGTTCCTTATCATCATCATCAAGAATCGTAACCTCTTTATTCTTATAATAAATCTTCGCATCATAGTCTGAAAGCCAGTACATACTGAGGATTATATCAAACTCAATCATATGTATGTCAATGAGATCAGCAGATAAAGAACATTTATGTGCTCTAATGGGGAATGATTCCCAAAACCTTGTTGCAATGATACTTCCTTTAGGTGTTTTAATTGACAACTCCCTTATTAAATCAAATTGGAAATATCTAATTTTCTTAGTAAACTAGGAAGATATGAAACAATGCGATGATCCAGAATCAAATAATGCATTTTCTAAACTTGAGGAAACCATTAAATTACCTGCCACCACGTCTTTCGGAGCTTCTACCTCAGCAGTAGTGATAGCATAAGCTTGGCCTTGATCCCTTGGCATTTTCTGAGGTAAGTTCCCCTGACTCTTAGGGAATTCATTTTCATAATTCCCCATCTCCCTGCAATTGTAGCACTGAACATTAGTACCTTCCTTCTTCCCTTTTCAATCATGAGCTTGGTGACCTTTTTTACCACACATGTTACAGACTCTCGTTCCCTTCAAGCAAGTACCGGGGTGTTTCTTCCCACATTTACCATAGAATGGATATTAAACATTTCCCTTCTTCCGCTTATTTCCATTCCCACATTGATCAGTAGATCTCTTCTTCTCTTGATTTTCTTTAATGTCATATGACATAGAGAATTCCTTTTCGGTCTTGATAGCACATGATACAATGTGTTCGTACGACGAGAAGGATTGTGATACTAATGCTCGACAGAGAAATGGTTTTAACCCATCAAAGAAACGATCAATCTTACTTCTTGGGTTACGTATATAATCTCCAGCATACCTTGCTAACCTTGTAAAGTTAGCCTCATACATTGTGACATTCTCATCCTCATTTTGTCTCAGACTCAGAAACTGCCGTTCCATATCTGCTCGATGGTCGCGAGGAAAGTATTTTTCTAAAAAAAATCTTTGAACTCCCTCCATTACATATTTGATACTTCATCATCTTCCTTCCTATTTTGAATAAATGACCACCATTGATCAGCATCTCCAGTGAGGTTGTAAACTGCCATGATAACTTTTTCCCTTTCACTACTCCCCAAAGCCTGAAATATTTTCTTTAGGGAAAATATCCATTGCTCAGCTACTAAGGGATTTGTACTCCCATTGAACGTTGGTGGTTTTTTCCTCATGAATTGATCTAACATTGATCCTCCATGATGTGGATCAGGGTGCTCCATACTGGTAAGGTTATTATTCATAACCTGAGTAAGTTGTCCCAGTATGGTGATTAGCTGATCAGCACCAGTTGCATCACCAGCTCCACTATAATTATCTTGACCAGGAGGGCAATCCCTACATGGAGTCTATGCATTGATACGGTTTCCATTTCTTCCACTAGGACCCATTTCTAAACAATGGCATAAGATAGATCAGTTTATGAATCAAAATACATAATCCCATACTTATAAAACACTTAACATAAATTGAACTATTTATGGATGTAATCCATAATCATAAAAATGTCTTCTTTGAGTAAGTATAAACTCATAAACCCTTCATAATGAATTGTAATGAAAATGAGAGTTATCCTAAGCATATCCCCCGGGAGTGTCGTAACCAAGAGTGCAGCAAGGCCCGTTGTCGTGCACCAGTTCCCGTTCGAGTCTAGCTCAAAGCGGTGTTTTCGGGTTTTACCCCTAGGTACATCTGTTCTAGAGCCGCATCTACCTGCTTGTATCCAGACAGGGATGTATTGCTCAGAAAACTCAAAAAATATCTAGATACCAAAATTCTAGGAAGTTCTTCTATACTAATCCCCAAAGTCCATCTTAAATCTATGTGCTCTAATTAGAGTTTATCTAAATCTAGCTTCCAAGGTTTGTACTAAACTTCCTCTGATACCAACTGAAACTCCCCGACCCCAGTTACCTAGAGTCGGTGCATTGTTATATAACATTGGCATGATCACAAGAATGATCAAATCTTGAAATACCAATTGGTTTAGTAGCCTTGGAAACACTAGATATATTAATAAAGTTTTACATTACATAAAAAAGTTAAAAACTACTACAACAACATAGTATCCATATACCACACTCATATCCCCACATACTATCCTTCCAGGTCATTCATAAATTACTTCTTCACATCCTGGGAAAAATAAAACATAGAAAAGGGGTGAGCTCAAATGCCCAGTAAGGATAACAATATAGCGGAAACTTTCATAAATAAGAATAAACATTTAAGACAATGTATAACTTAAAACAAAAGCCTTTTAAACATGAACTTCAACATAGTATGGAAAAAGTAAAATGAAATAATTCCATTTACTTATTCACATGGATATTCTACTAATCGAATAATCACATGCAATATCAATAACCACATTCATAATGATAGAATGCATAATTCCAGACTATCATAACCACAAAGCCAAGGCCTTGTGCCAATACTACAAATAAGATTTTTCAAGGCCGTGTGACACGACACTAGTTTGTCTTTTGAGACCTACCGATTCATCGAGGAGCTATAGCGGGCTCCACCTATCATATATTAAGTCCAATGCATTCCCATATGAAAAGGTTTAAACATAACATAAGCATTCGTATCAAAACTAGAATACAAAATGTCAATACATTCACCATAAACTATGAACGGTATAAAAATAGCACATCCACAGTCAAACATATCACAAAACCTTCAATAGAATATAGAAGTTTTTTATAATAAATCAACTTCAAATAATCGTAAAATCCATCAAAGGATGTTGACATAGATGAAATCAAAACTCTTTTTAGAGAAATATATTTTTCTATTTTGAAATCATTTAAGAGTCATATAATTATGAAATAAAACATTTTTATTGAAAATATTCTTATAAGCTTGTAAGGGAAGCTTCGATGATTTTATAACGGAAGAAAATAACTACACCTTCCGTATAAGTTAAAAAATCATTCTTACCTTAATTCTATCGAAAAGGTTAAAAAGAACCTTGTTTGGAAAACGACGGAAGTATTCCTTTATAAACCACCTATAAAAAGTCAAACAAGGGTATAAATGACATTAACCCATATTCTTGTAAATAGTAAAAAAAATTGAAATACATTTTTAAGAAACATGGATGTGGATGATAAAGAGATCCCAGTAGATTATTACGTATAAACATCCTCAGATAATGAAGAGATTGTTAAATAAACCCTTACCTTGTAATTTTCATTGGTTGGGGTAGGTTAACCTCCTGTATAGTGGTTAAATAATTTTTTTTAAATTATACAATAATCATATATATTAATATGATATCATATATGATCTTTTAACATTGCTTTGTTAATAATATCTTAGTATTATCGTAGTTTCGGGAGTTAACTTACTCGTTTTCTTTTATATGTTTTTTTATGTAAGCCATGTTTGTCATGGATAGGTTGTATATTATTCATATCCTGAAAGATATAAAGTCCTTAAACATTATTTTTATATAATCAAATGATAATTATACTTGAATGGATACGATGGAGAATGAATCTCATCGCATTCGTGGAGACAGTAGTCTGTACGTACGCACGAGAAACAATATCATTTTTTGGTATTAAAATAATATATAATTGGATATTATATCATATATACATAATAATTATCATGTTATATTTATTATTTACATGTGTTACACATCATTATTATACCCATCCAAATAATAATATATTGAATAACAATTACACCACGACGTGGAGACGGTAAGCTGTACGTACGCACGTATGGTGACATGTTATTCAAAGGGTGGATAGAATACTGAATATGGTTGTACCATATTTATAATAACATCACCATATATAAATGATACTGGAGTTATTATTTTATAATGGTAATAACAAAGAAATAATATGTGGAAGAAGAAATGAATTTGAAAACGGGTGGTGAAAACATTACCTCTTCTTCGGGTTCTTCCTTTTGATTTGATCAAAAGGGCTCCTTAGGTTGGATTTATGATCAAACTAAGGCCTCTAGGTTGTATTGAGGGATGTTTAGAGAGTATTTGGGCAGAGTTTGGCTGATCCAAACGGATTTTATGGTGTTATGTAATGAGAAGGGGTAGTGCCCTTTTATAAGAGGGGTGAGAGACATCTTTGGAAAAGCTAGAAATATTAATTTATAATAAATTCATATTCAGTTTCTAATGTCTCCAAAGTTTATTATTAAAGTTTTATGGTTGGTATAGGTCAAAAACCATTCAACCAATAGAATTTAGATAGGTTTGGGTTACAATATTAACCTTATCTTTTAGTTTTAACTCTTAGTTAATTAGTTTGACATTTACCATGTCACATTGTATTTTTGTATTATATAGTTAATAAACTTACTATATACATCCAAGAGTCCCCCAAGTGTTCCATTAATGACACACCTATCATGATATACGTCACTTGGCCGAACCTTAGATTTTTAGGAATTTAATATCAATTAATAATATAATATTTGTTTTATAAACTCTTTTATGTCAATTCTGACACTATTCAATAGTTGATTTTTGTAAAACTCATAACAGAATTATTACATCTAAAAAATTTAATTAAATAATTACTAACATGTCATATTAACCTATAATATTAGTTTAATTCATTAAAAGTCTCAAATTATATTTATTTGGGTATTTATAATATCAATTATTTTAATTTTTCACTATTATGGTAATTACTGCATCATCGTTGTGTCAAAAATAAATTAAATTATTTAATGTTTAAAAATTATAAATAAAATATCATTATGTAGGAAATATGTTTATCGTCATAATGGATATTTATAATCGAAAATCCAACATATATAACCCTATGTAAAATGGTTTTTCTAAAGGCTATATGATTGTGTCATTTTTGTATTCATTTTAACTTAATTAAAATAAAGTGTCCCTATCACTTACAAGTGGCACCATGGGGTCTGAAAATCGACCCAAAGATGGCTATGGTCGAAAATGTATCATAAAATAAGGTTAGGACATGTTTTAGGGTAATTATAATATTATTTTTAACCCTTATTTACCGGATTTACCTTTTAACTATGGTAAATAAAATATTTACCGAAGTAATTATTCAAAATGTCTAAAAATAAAAGTTACCTATTACACAATTTGAATGTCCTGATTCCAAATATTGAATCCATTTTTCCAAATTCATAACATAGAAGTGTCAGAAATTAATTTAAAATAAATTCCCACTGTCAAAACAAAAAGCGCGTTTTTAAGATATAATAACTATCAAAAGATTGATACTTGTTTATGTTCGGTTTAATTGTGAAATTATGTCTAATGACCAAAATTGTATTAAATGGTAAAAATATAATCTAAATATACTTTTAAACCACTCAAATTCATAATTAATCAATTTAAATTATTTCGTTTAAAAATGATGTTTTTAATTAAAATTTAGTAATTTTCACTATTCATCAAAATATTAAAGTTACCCGAAAAGTACCAAAATTTCACCTTAGACTAAATTTGATATTCCGAATACAAAAATGAAGTCCATTTTTAAATATAAAATATACATAATTTCAAAAGTTAGGTATTACTATTCATAACGGCTAGTTCGATTGGTTGTGGTGTGTTAGAACTCGATGCTGCGTACAACACATGATATCGCATTATTCAAAGAGAAGCGTACCGTAGAAACTTGGGATGTTACACAAAGAATGGAATTTAAAATACAGGTTTGAAAAAAATATTATATTAAATATACTGATTATTATTTCTCTAATGATGAAAATTCAAGTTGTGGGGAATATGAATTTAATGAATCACTAAGTTATTTTTATTCTAATGTCAAATATTCCATGAAGAAGGTTCATATTGAGGTTTTCACTTACATTTTTTCAAATACCAATGGAATACATGATGAAAAATCAATGTTGGAATGAGAATATGATGTAATATAAGATTCATGGCTAAGAAGGTTAGAATATTCAACACACTCACAATTATTTTAAAATATAAGGTGGAATATATATCAATTTTCAATGATAGAGTTTCATTATATGATAAATAACTACAAATATTTTTTTACGAGAAAGAGGAGTATAATAATGTTGTTTCTAAAGTTGTTCTGGCATTATAAAAACTCTATAAAGTGACTATGGGTGTCAAGGTAGCTCAAATAAAAGTTAAAATATGGATAATACAAGTGTGGGATTACTCTCTTCAAGAGACAGGTAAAATTCATGAGGATTAGATAAAGAAATATGGAAAGTGACTATGAAAAAAGGTAAAAAACAAGAAGTCTAGAAATACATACTTAATATATAATTTTTATGGTTGGATGAGAAGTTGAGATATCTAAATGAAACCTAAGATATATATTCCTAATCTACTAAATGAATGAATATTTCCACAAATATATCTTAATATATTATTACATATATGATGATTCTTATTGGAGGAAGGATAAAAATTCCATGAAATTAAATACATCATCAAGAGTGAGTGTAGGAATTTACATGAAAAGAATTACCAAAAATAAAGTACGAATGAAAAAGTTTTCATTCCAAAAACACCAAGAAGGAAAATCTGGATAGACTACATCAACTATAAAATGAATGATATTTTTTGGGCATTATTGGAAATAAAAAAGGGTCAAACACATGTCCATCGATTATTGGAACAAAATATTAGTAAATAGAAGCTATATAAAACCTAAAGTCATAGGAATAAAATTAAAAACATTAAAAAAAACTTACAATAAAGAAGCAAAAATCACATAAAAAATAGAATATATCCTTGAATGTATATTTGAGTCCCTTGATGATTTCTATGAGTACATCAATTTAATAGGTTATTGTTATGATAAATAAAGGTATGTACCAATAAGTCAGAACTCCTATACTGATGAGAATATGAGACCACATCAAAAAAGGAAGAAAATGAAAATTGTTGACAATTATTCCATAAGAATAACATGTATGAACATAGTTGAACCATGTTTTCTCAAATAGAAAAAGAAGAATGTTTAGATGGATTTAATCCCAATAGTTAATCTATTATTTTAGAATGGTGTAAAAGGAAACATCATGGACTAATAATAAATGTCCATGAATTTCAAGAGATAAGGAAAAAATATGGAACCTATAATGGAATTAATATAAGAGAGTAATTTTATGATTCATTTAGTAGTTGAAACTGTTAGAGAAGAACAAAAATTTCAAGAGAGGTTTCTAAAGAATGGTAACCCAAATATGACTATTTTTTAGAAGGTGAAAAAATACATAAACCAAAAATATCATAAGAATAAATATTTTTACTATACAAATGATATTAAATGGGAAATAAATAGTGATTTATAGTGTTAAAAGTGTTGTTACTATAAAAAATTCAGTACCTATGAATATGTTTTTCCATGTTAAAACAATAATTGTTGATAATATCTCCAACCTAGATGAAATGGTATAAGAATGTAGATCTTGATTAAATGAAACCAAGTACTTTTCTTGATAATATAAATATAACTATTCTATCTCAGAAGAAATCTGAAAAGCGTAATAAAACCATGCTTCCTAAAGAAGAAAAAAAATTTAAATATAAATGGAATGCAACCATTAAGTGATCTAGGAACATTAGATCCTCAATGAAAGAGTTTTTGGGTTCAGATCAAATTCTCAGCTTTATTTACCATATTAAAGATCTGGTGTAATTCCACCAAATTCCGATACTTGTCTACATATTCTACTTTTAGGAGAGATTTTATTTAATGAATAAAATAAGATAAATGAAAAATGATGTGATGTATATAAAACTCGAGAAATGAATCTGTCATATAGAATTTTTCAATTGGGTTCTTGGAGTATTCTTACAATAGATTACTTGTCAGTCCTCAATTGGTATCAGATAAAGACTAGTATCAAAATTATTAGAGGTTATTTCTTGAATAGGGACAACCATGGAGATGTATGGAGAGAACCCCTTGAGTGGGGTAACAATATAATATAATGATACTAGATATATATAAAATTATGATAAATATAAAATTTAGGATAAACCCTACCAAATTGAAAAATGAGGTATGATTTTAACTTTCCCATCATTATTTTTCTTATTTTTGATATGATTCTCAAGGGTAAGTGAATATATAACAGAAAATGGGGGGAAATAATCTTTCAATTAATGTGTTTTGATATATATTTTCACATTGATTTCATTTCATAACATTTATTAAAAATTATTTTAAGTATCCCCAATGAAGTGAAAGTTATAGAAGGTATAAAAATGTGATTAATTTGGGTCTACATTTTTATATAAATTATTCAATCTTGTTTTATACACTAGGTTAGCCCAACTAGACTAATAATTGATTAGTTAATGGAACTTTTTGGAAACAAATGTTGTATCTCACTTCTCTTATGTAATTAAATAATAAAAATGGAAGAAAAAGAATAGAAAGGTAGATGATGATTCTTAAAAGTAAGGGGGATAATTTTTCCATTACAAGACCCTCCCACACACTCATAGTGTTAATAAGGGGGAGAAAAATTCCCATCATTGTATATATTAACAATAAGGGTTATAGGAAAATTTAATACATGAATACATTTAGATATGTATTTATGTGAAGCAATTATTAGAATTGAAAACAATAAAAAATCGGGAAATTGGGGTACCCAATGGTGTTATTTATATAATGTATTAATGATTATGTTCATGTACGTAACAACATTGACTTGATAACTTATTTATAATTATTTTAGTTTTTTATTTTTTGATAATGAATTGTAAACAATTGAGTGGAATTATGTTTTTTTGGAGGCTCTTTGGTTCCTAACATGTTGTACTGAGGCCTCGGTGAATGCCATGGTGGTCCAAAGTGAAAATTTTTGACAAAATAGCAATGAAAAATGGGAATGGACATAATCATGGAGAATTGTAGTTTCATTGATAGACCATGAACATAGTGACCGCACTAAGCCCATGGTGGATTCCAGAGTGAGGGAACATGGATGAGGTGTTGGCAGCATGTCGTGTGCACTGTCTGTGTCGAGAAAGTATGTTTAAAGACACCACGTCCTAGTATACTCCATTATTAAGGGTTTTTCGATAGTCACATGGAAATTTAAATGTATAATGTCCCCACTATTCTTAATGAATCTACATTGTAACAAACCCAACTCTAGAAAACCATAGATGGTGGATACATTATTAAATTTCATAAAATACAATCAATTTCATATCAAAGGATAGAATAGTTTAGTAGTCTTAATGAAACATATATATGTAGGACCTAAAAAACACATATAGGGGAGGGGTGAATCAGGGTGTCAATTATTTATTTAAAAAAATGGATCTTTTTACCACATTAGTAGGAACTTGGTAAACCTATCTGGAGGAATCGTATAGTAACTAAACATTCAAATATAAAGAGATAACACAATAGTTTTACTTGGATCACCACTAAGTGCTAGTCCATGGATCACACACTAACAGTGTGTTGGACATAAAAAATCCTACAATCATTACTAGTTGTGGAATATATAAGTTTGTACATAGTCACTCTATGCTGGGAACACTTAATTAATATGATTTTAGGGATAACACACTACCTCCCTCAGAACACTTACATCGAATCCCCTTATCCCACTGCTTTGGGTGAAGGCTTTCTTATATTAACATCTTGAAGTTCAATTCAGTTTATTGAAATTCAATTATTTTTCTCTAACTATCATGAGACTTTATTTTCATCGATGGCTTAAGTTCATGCACTTGTAATCACTATTCACATAAACTTGATTTTCAACACTACTGTTCGAGAATATCTCATCCTTCAGAAAAACTTTTTTATGCATCAAATAAATAACATACTTCACAAACCCACACACTTTCACAAACCTCTCAAACATAACAAAACTTACAGCCTTCACAAAACTATTTTCCTTCATGGATCACATTTCCTTCAAATAAATAACTAACTTTGTGAAGATCACTCCCTTGATCATATTTATTCATCATGAAACTCATGCTTTTACCTTATTTGAGAAGAGTCAATACTAGATTACCACCTTTCATGAAACTTGTTCATTTCTTCCGTTTTTGAGACCAAAAATTTGGTAAACACTTGTAAAATATGCCACCTTCAACATTGTATCCACCTTTCACTATAAGTTCAATTTCCTTGAAAACTATTTAATTAACCTAATGTGAATATAAAACAAACACAAACTAGACTCCATTTATATCTTTGAAAGTCCATGGTTCAAAAAATCTCCCCATTTGGGATTTTTGGAAATCTATAGTTAAATATAATAATGTACCATCCTCAAAAAAGAACCTGATAGACGTAAAATATCTCATCAATAACTCTTAGTCTATATGATTAAAGCATGGTGTAGAAAAAAGTGGAAAAACATAATTTCATGCTTCTATTAGACACCAACCATTCCATGTAACCAATACTCAATACTCATTGAATTTCAATTATTTCCCCCTTTGGTAATAAAAACAAAGAACATGTATGTGTACATTTAATGATTGAAACAAACTCCCCATAGTCCATATCACCCCCAATTAAAATACATCACTTCCAAAAATAAATAAAAATAATTAACACCAATAGGGTGAGGGGATGAAACATAATCACATCATGAAATGGTAGGTGGATGAACACCAAGGATTAAATGATGTTAATTAAACATTTGTTCCATTAAGGGATTTGTTAGAACGTCATCCACATGGTTATTAGTTCCAACACACTCCACTGTTATCACACCATGTTCATATTTTTATTTTATGAAGTGAAATCTTATCTTAATATGTTTGGTATGATAGTGCTGAACATGATCCCTCATAAGATCGATCATGCCTTTATTATCTTAGTGAATTATAATTGGTTGCTTCATATCATCAGTAATATCAGTTTATTTTTTCATAATCCACAACACCCGAGTTCATGACATTGTTTCAGAGATATACTCTACTTCATTCATACAAAGAGATGTTATTTATTGTGTATTGCTCAACTAGACCATACATTTGTTTCCAATGAAAATATTTACACAATTTTTGAAATTTGTATCCACCACATCTTAAGACCAGTCATCATAAAAAATAAAAATAATTCATTATCTCTTCCTACTATAAAGTCTAATCCAAATTTGAGAGTACCTTGAATATACCTCAAGATTCATTTAACTACTTCCAAATTCATTTCCTTCAGATTATTTTAAAGTGGGTTAGTAAACATGTTGCAATGATGATATATGGTCATGTTATATTAAATTGTAATAAGCTTCCAATGGTTCACCTATATATTGTTGGATGAAAAAATGTCACATAATCATGCTTTCCATGTTTTTTCCCTACCGAATTCATAGTAGACATCGATTTAGAGTCATGCATGTTGAATTACTTCAGAATTACTCTTCCATTGTTTCCCTAATAAATGAAGGTGTAATACATATTTTGAACCAATGATCTAGGCCTACTCTTTTAAATTCAATCTTCTTCATATAGGAACCCGGTCAAGAATACCATCCTTGGGGTTCCTACTTCAGGCCATAGAGAGCCTTTTATGATGTTTTGATGAAGGTTATTCAGTAATGGTTTCCTCTAATGATTCTATATATGAATCATCTTCTATGGGTGAGCCATAAATATTTGGAAATACTTCTAATCTTTTTGAATCTGAATCCTTCCCTTTCCCACAGATCACGATACCTCATGAGATGAGAATTCATATACTTTTCTACAAGTGACATTCACTTTAATTCTTGGATAAACATACTAAATGTGATAATAAAACATTTATGGAAATAAACCTAAAAATCCTTTTCAAATGAAATTACCTTCATCAAATTTCCAAAATAATAATGGTTGATAATAATTGAAATAATGATTCTAGATTTGTCTTTATCATTCTTCATTTTTCTCCCACTTAATAGAAACACTTCATGGAATCTTTATAACGGTGGATATCATTAATAATGGATTTAATGAAATTTTGGTATGAAGAAAACACCAAAATGGATCTTCAACTTGTGACTGTCAACATTGGACAACTTTCACAACTTCAAAAAGGATAATTGTGATGAAATATTATTCTCTAGGATATGATAAATAAGATCAAGATAATATAGTACATTAATTTTCCAATTTTTCTATAATATAACATATTTAGATTCATAAAAAATGTTACACCATCATGTTTATATTTGAATACCAAATTAAGGAATAATTCAAAGATAGCGAATTCTTCATCTTGGCTCTCAAAAAATTGATACTCCTCACTGCTTCTTAGGTTCAACCCTTGAGAACATTATTAACCATTCAATTTTATTCATTAAAAGTACAAATACAATAACCAAATATTAAGGGAATAAGGTGGGTCCTCCTTGATTCATAAATATGAATATCTTGGTTTTGATGATAATCTCAACCCTGATTCTCTATTTTCCCCAGCCTTCATGCTTTCACATCTGAACATCTTTTCCGATTTATGTTTCGGTAACAAAAATCTATTAATATTTTCTTCTTCATTGTGTGGAGAGTTTTTCTTCTTATGAAACTTCATGGATGATACATTCATACTACACTTAAGGACATATTATTGTTATATATAAAGGATAAATAAAATTTTGTAATGTAACCATATTTCTTGCTTCTCTAATATAGAACTTCTTTTACATAAGAGTGGTATTTTTTTAGAAAGTCTCCTGAAATTTGTATTTATGATTTGGAAGATTTTATTTTTTTCACTAGACTTACCATATGAATCTTTATGATTCCTTATTATTTCTAAATTTTATTTCCAAATAACTAACATGTCATTAAGAACTCTTGCAGTAATTTTGGATCTTCCACATGGGTTATTTAGAGTGTCATCCCTTTTAGTAGTTCTTTCGGATGCACTTCCCATCAACTTGTTGGATTTAGAATCCAGTGTATTCATGGATTCTTTACATGATATCAATTAAAGAGAATTTTTGTTTATGATATTCTTATAAGTACTTCACAAGGTATATTCTTCATAGTTGTATAAATTTTTTGATCTTATTTTCTTATAAAATTTGAATGCATATTGATATAAGAATTTTCCAATCTTATGACCACTACCATACATCACAGATGTTGTCAAGCTTTTTAAATCTATTTGTGGGATACAGATTCTTCTAGACCTATAGATGTTTCTTCTTCTTCTCAATATTTGTCCCCCTTGAAATAGGTTTCCATTGTGCTTTTACATTTAGAATATTATACCAAAAAATCAACCCACAATGCCTAAATATATTTCACTACAAACATTAACCAAAAAAACATGATCTCCCTATATATTCTATATATGTAAGATGGATATTCTTGATGACTTTTTGTGATCTTTGTGGGAAACGGGATTCCATACTCTTTATCATATTCACCCTAGTCATGGTGGTTGGTTTCTTATCACATTACATAATCCATACATGTTCATTATTTTTTCTAAAATAATATTTTTTTCATAATAATATGTTTATAATAATTAATACATGTTGGTTTGGATGGTACATGTTTATTCTCAGCTGCTTGAGATAGATCATTAAAATATTTCTTGATCGTATTATCACATGTAAGATGTATTTTATCTCTATAATATTTCATTTAAAATATAGTATCTCCAAAAACTATTTCCTTCTTTTGTGAAGTCTCGATATGTTTATTCTCAAGATTTTCAAACTGAGATTTAAAATCTTGATATTTCATATTGATGGTGATCTAATAATATTTAAAAATAATTATATTTTATTCACAAGCCTTCATTATTATAAAAACATCATCCTCATATATATTAACTGTATTATAAATCAAATTTTAATGTTACTTGATATTATTGAATATTTATTCTAATTGTAAACCCTTCATATCAGTGTTATTTTTCAATTCCAGTTCATGAACCAGTATATTTTCTTCAAGATACTTTTTGAATCCTAATTTCTCCTGAACTTCATTGTGGTAGTTTCATGAACGAATTTCAATTTCACTTATTTTCTTAAAAGGTTCCAACCTATATTGAAATATTTAAACATTCAAAAAAGTTACCATGAAATCCATATTTCCAAACATCAACTTCTCTTTACATCTTCGTGATCTCTACCTATATAAATTTAAAGACTCTATAAACAAGGGAGGGTCTATCACAATGAATATCATACAGAAAATTTCATAATATATAAAC
This sequence comes from Viscum album, assembly GCA_963277665.1. NCBI lineage: Eukaryota > Viridiplantae > Streptophyta > Magnoliopsida > Santalales > Viscaceae > Viscum > Viscum album. The sequence goes on from OY728121.1 coordinate 433,567,372, forward strand.
TGAAAATTATTATGAGGTTGTAGGTTTATCATCTTCACCACTTGTGGTAGGTTCCTTATTATGAGTAAAAAATTTGAAGGTGAAAAAAAATAACCCTGATCACTTGAATATTATGATTTACATAAGGTAGAATGGGTTTCCTTCTCTTTGGTGCAAACTTGGGACACCACATCATTGCATTCCAGACTTGATATATATTCATTGTCATAATGGAATAGAGAACTATATACTAACTATTCTTTAAATAAGAAGGAATTCTTCAACATTCGATTCTCTGTCTTTTTAATTCTCATCCTGGTCTTAGTGGATATAGACTTATTCACAGAGATAACTAAATATTCACAAAACTAAACTTCATTGTTGACTTAGGAATGAAACTAAAATCACCAAAATATAATTGAATTTATATAGAGAATCCAACATAGGTGAACATTGGATTTAATACCACTTATAAGACCTCATAAGAACCTAAGAGGGGAGTAGTTAATCAATTTTTTGCCTATTTATTTTAAAATAATGGATCTTATTCCCATGTAAGTATGATATTTTCAATATTTTCTAAAGGAATCATACAGTAATTAAACATTCACATGCAGAGAGACAATGTAGTAGATTTACATGGTTCAGCACTAAGGGATAATATAAGGTGTATATGCTGATAATGTGTTGGTCATACCAAAATACACTAATCTTTACTATTTTTATAATATAGTGGTTCAGATAGTGACTTTATTCCATGCACAACACCTTTACAAGATTTTAGCTATAAAATACTTCCTCGATCAGACCACTTTAATCTTCTCTCCCTAGATAACTACTTTGGATGTACTCTTATTCAATTTAATGACATGAATGTAGATTATGTATATTTGAATTTAATTATATTTTCCTAAAAAGCATAAGACTCTTCTTGAATCATTTTCCCAAGTTGATGTGTTTGAAGGAATTGTTCACTTAAACCAGATGTTCAACACTACTATTTTTTGAATAATTCATCATTCACAAAACCACCATTATGTTTAAAATAAGAATCATCCATCATGATCCCACAAAATTTTATAAAGATCACAACCTTTTTAAATCATACATCTTTCATGGAATAAACTATCTTCACAAATATTACTACCTTTTTGGCATAAACTGCATTCATGAAGCTCACTATGTTCGCATAACAAACTACCTTCACAATGATGACTACTTTTAGGGAACACTAACTCTTCCTAAAACTCACAGCCTTCATGAAACTCCTATAACTAAGATTTATTGTAATCAGTTAATAATTAACCATCCCTTCCACAATTCTCAAGCTTTCATAGAATACCAGATTCATGAATCTCACATCCTTTATAAAATCAGAGTGATCCAGTGGTTTATCCAAATATTTTCATATAAAATAAAATGTGGTTTGCCTCTTATTTATAGGAACATAACATAATAAATACACCACGCCTTCGGTGAACTTTTCATGAACTTCAAAAATCATTTTCACAAATATCTTCTATTCTTGAAGCTCCAGTGAAATTTAACCCATTTAGGAAGCATCTTTTAGTCATGAAGATTCATTATCAACCAATCATGCGCTCGTGATTCTTTTCATAGTCGACAAGTACACCATATTTCCATCATGTATTTTTTAACTTTATACAATTGTGAAGCTATGCCTTTTGTGAAACACAGTCTTCACAAAACGTGGTCATCGCAAAACTCATTATTTTTTCATATTTGAGAAGATTCAATCATAAAGGCCACCTTTCATGATGATTTCTTATTCCTCCTAATTTTGATCATTACAATTTGGTAAATGTGAGGAAAATATGAAACCTTTAACACCGTATCCATATTTTACTATAAGATCAATTGCCTTGAAGATTCCTAAATTAACTAAATGTGGATTGAAAACAAACAAAAAACTAGACTCTATTTATAGATATGATATTACTTAGTTCAAAAAATACATATATTCTTCCCATTTTTCATTGGGAAAAAAAATGTATTAATAGAAAACATTCAAAATTATTGAAATCATTAAAATAATTCTTCATCATATATTCGGAAAAGGAAAAAAAGGGTTGAGATGAAAATCTTTATAAGGGTTAAATACATTGGAATCATTCATGAGTAAATAATTCATAATAAATATAGAAAGGTAAATAACTGAAAAAAAATTCAATTTAATTAATAATAAGAGTACAAAATGCATCAAAGGATAATATCAATTAAATAATATCATGGATAATAATAACTAAATTCTCAATTTAATCTACGTGTAGTTATACACTAGAAACCCATTTAATTTTTCTAAATAAATTGTCTCGTGATAACTTTAAATGCATCAAGGTGTGACTAAAAACAAGTCCCCACCCATAAATGTATGTCAAATTTATTCCTCATATATTTAATGCTAAATTCAATTCATAAATATCATTCCTTGGCAATAAATATCTATATTGAGTATTGAATACATATTTATCATTATTTCCCACAGTCAGTTAAATAACATTCATAGTAAAAAAACATAAGTAAAAATGGAATAAAATTTAGGAAATAATAATATCCATGATACAAATAATATGGATATTTAAGGTCAATATATTTTTTAATGATCACAATAATGTGAATGTTTCAAGATAAATTTAATGACTAAAATTTAACAAGAGATAAAATATGACCATCAAGTAATCGTAAATATTGTTTTTGTATTAAATTCATATCTTTTTGAAAAATAAGGAAATATGAATTTAAATATTAAAATAAACTCACATTAAAGTGTTTTATTGTTAAAAAAAATTGAGAATGTATAGAAGAATAAAAATATAGTAAAATATTTACAATAGTGAGGTAGTGTGTTAACGTTATATACATTAAATACATTACTATTTAATATTTTTCAAGAATGTAAAAAATGACCCCTTCAATAAAACACTAGAAATATTCAATTAAAATTTTTAAAAAATAAAGGCTAAATTAAAAAATCCTTAATAAATCATTTAATTAATAAAAACTACTTTTTTAGAATAATTTTGAAAAATATGGAATGTATGAAAAAGAAATCTGATTAAAAGAGAGGTTAAATCAATTTTTCTTTTAAAAAATAATTTTATTAATTTAAGTAAAAAATAGATGAAAATTTTGAATAAAATATTGGAACTCCATAAATATATATATTAAAATAAAATATATGTATTTTATGAACGATGTAGTATATGATTACTCCAAAAAGAATTAAGGTAATCCCTAAAAATGAGAGTGAAAAATAAGTCCATACCTCTTTGGTAACTTTTGAATTTTAACCACTTGAGAAAATAAAAATGAATCCAAACATTAATAATAATTAATAAATAGTTATTCCTATTAAAAATATCAATATTTTAGTATATACATCACATAAAATTTAATATGTGCATAATAAAAAATATGTATTAGTGGAGTGTAAATTATGATGAAATCTCTTACCTCACCCATCAATTTAGTTAAAGAAAATTTAAAATCTAGTATAATGGTTTTACAAAAGTTATTTCTTTATAATATATCCATATTCATATTTATAGTATCTTATATTATCTTATTATAAAATCTTATCACTAGTTTCTAAATAACATTTCGTTATTACAATGGTTTCGAGTGTTAACTGGTTCATTTTCTCATGCATGTTTTGTCATGGATGAATAATTTGTTATCATATGATATAGTTGCATAATATACATAATTATATTAGTGTTACAAATATCATATTTATTCATTAAAAATATTTTTATAATAATTTATATAATATTAACATTGAAAATGAATAACATCACTTCATGGAGATGGTAGGTTGTATGTACGCATGAGTGACGTCATCAGGTTCATAATGGATAAAAGGGTAAGGAAATAAATTATATAATTATTTTTAAAATTAAATATTCTGTCATAATTACCATGTATATTTATTTTTTCCATCATTATTAATATCAATGTTATTCAGTGTTGGAAAATAAATTAAATCAGTTTGCAAGTCGGTAGTCTGCCATACACATGAAAGATGGTTTTGTTTACCATTTAATGGAGATGGATATGGATAAATATTATGCCATAAACATAATAAAATCTAATTATATCTTATATAAATTTGTTATTATATTTTAATCATTAATATATAATTTATGGTGGTAAAATAAGAAATAAAAAAGACAGGGTTTGGTGAAGACGACTACCTTTTCATAGAACACCCACCTCTATATCTCTTATTAAGGATAATACGATTGGTATTTAGGAAAAAAACTATATAACATGGATAAATATGTTTATGAGATATTTATTTATGGTTTGATTGAAATAAATGGCTTATAATGAGTTAATAGGTGAGGTGAGGAGGTTCCCTTTTTATAATCAAGGTGAGTGGCCCACTTGTTATTTTTAAAATTTTTACAATATTTTCAAGTAAATTTCAAGAAAAAATTGCTCCAAAATGGATCATATTATAATTTTAAAAGTATAAGTTCAAAATAAAACAAACCAATGCGGTTTAATAATTTTTTAGGCCATTTTTACTCCTTTCTTTTTAGGCTAACCCCCCCCCCCCCCCCCCCCGAGTAACCTGTTTTAACATTATTAACGATAATTAATTTTTTACTATTTTACTATACATAATGACCAAACATTAATTTATAATTATTAAATAATAATAATTAATATGATTCAAAAATATTTAATCAATTTTATAAAAATAAATTAACATTATTGGAATATTTTAATTTAAATATAAACTTGAAAAACTTTTCAAAAAAACTGATTTTCAAGAAATTATTTTCTCCAGCACAAGATGATCTTACATTTACTCTATGAGTAGTAATAATAATTTTATAGATTTAAATTAATATATTAATATTAATAATATAAAAAAAATATTTAAATAATTTATTTAAATAATTCATTATTAAATAATCTTATAATTAATTAAAATGGAATGAAATTATGTCTGAAAAAACTGTTTTATGAAAAATCATTTTCACTCCAAATTATCTTATATTTATATATATAAAATCTCTAGTAAATAAATTATTATTTCTTGATATTATAATAAATTATTATAAATAAAATAGGTAATAGATAAATAATACATTTTTATTTGTTTATAAAATCTTATTTTTAAGGGAAAACTTCCAAAATTCATTCTGGGTTTAGTTTTGACGTATTAAGGTCAAAATATATATTCATCCTATAAAATTATAATTTTTGTTCCATGAGGTATTAAAAAGATAATTATAATATATTATAACTAAAATTTAATATTCGCTGACAATAATTGAATCTTGTGTGTTATATTCATCCCTCCAACATGAATTTCATTATTGAAATTTTCGTGGATATTACATTCCAAAAACAATGTGGGTATTTATTCTTTATAATATCCTCTTGGTCCCACATTGATTCCTCCTTTTTATTATTTCTCTAATATTCCTTTACAAGTCAACTTATATGTTTCCTAAGTAATCTAGTTTCAATAATCTTGATAGGATCTTCATAGTAAGATATATTGGTTTCCAATTTTATTTTTCAAAGGTGAGAACATGTGTTGGATTTAGAGTGTACTTTCTAAAAAATGAAATATAAGACACATCACGTAATTTATAGAAACCTGGTTGAATTTCCAATTAGTAATCTATATAACCAAATATTTCCATAATTTCAAAAGGCTTGATATATATAATGCTCAGTTTCCCTTTCTTCCCAAACCTTATAACACCCTTATATTTTGACTCTTTCAAGAAAACATGATATCTTACTTGAAATTAAAAATAATTATTTTGGTCATAATTATAACTTTTTTTACTACTTCGGTATGCTTTAATATGAGTCTGAATATTCTCTACCTTCAACGTTGTCTCTTTAACAAGTTATGGTCCTAAAAGATTCCTTTTACCAACTTCATCCCAACAAGTTGTAGTATGAAATCTATTTCCAAATAATGCATAATATAGTGTAATTTGAATACATAAATGGAAGTTATTATTACATTAAAACCCTATAAAAGGTAAATACTAGTCCCATATACCTTTAATGTTAGTGAGTATGACCTCAACATGTTTTAAAATGTCTGAATAGTCTTTTTACATTGTCCATCGGTTTGATGGTCATATGTAGTGCTTAAATAAAGACCAATATCAAGAGGCTTATGAATAACTTTCCATAATTTTGATGTAAATATTGGATCACAATCATAAATAATTGAAAGGATCTCCCCATAAAGTATTACAACTTTATTAATATAGATTCTTGCAAGGTATGAATGAAATAAATCATCTCTTATATAAAATAAATGTGGAGATTTGGTAAAATGATAAAAAAATAAATCATATTTTATCATTCATTATATGATAATTTGGTAATATAGTGGAAGATCCCACATTAATTTCCTCTCATTTACCCATAGGAATAGGTAGGGGTTTCATGACTTCTCTAAGATTTTGTCTCTCAACCTTCACCTTCTTACAATGAAAATTATTTATATATAATCAACAATTTCCTGCTTTATATTATCCGATAAAATGTTCCCTCAAATCCCTATATATATTGTTTATATCAATATGTATAGGTAAATTTGAGTTATAATCATCATCCAACAATTCCCTTTTATTCTCAGTTATAGATAAAACTCATAGTCTCTTAACAAATTTTAGAATATCATCTACACAAATGAATGTTTCTAATTTTCCATCATTCAATACATTAATTTTCTTTTTAAAATTCATATCACAAGGTTGATAAATTTTTACGTTTCACAAAAAATATTATTTATAAATCATCTGGAGGAGTGATGTGTCCCTTTCCTTAAAAATTGTCATATATATATTTACTAGATCCTGGAACATAAAATCCATGTCAATCATAATTTTGGTCGGAACTCATAAATTGTTATTGCTCAATGCATCTGCTACCTTATTTTCTTTCCTCGGGTTGTAGTTTGTTGAGAACTAATAATCATGGAGTAGTTCAAGGCATTTATTTTTCCTCTTATTGATGTTTTTCATTGAAAAATATATATTTTATGATCTTATTGTCTTTGTATATCTCCCATATTTCACTATAATGATAATTTCTCCTTATCTTACACTACTACAAAACATGCCAAGGGAAGTGATACACATTTATCAGCACTTTTTAAAATCTCTGATAAAGGGGGGGGGGGTGTCTTTATCAGCTCTAGAAAAGCACTGATAAAGACCCTCATTTATCAGCACTTTTTTGAAAACACTGATAAAGGGTAAAATTAAAAAATATATTTATTAATATATAAAGCTATAAATCTATTTATATTGATATAAATATAAAATTTATTTTTTAAAATTGTTTTAGAAATGATGAATGGAAATCAATTATGAATGTATATGATATTTAGTAAAAGAGGCTTATAAAATAATTTAAAAAATATGTTTAATTACTAATTATGTAATTTTTATCCACCAATAGTAATGTAATATCACTTTGAGTATAAAAAAATAAAAAATAAAAAAAAGATCAAAAATGTTGAAAACACAACTCAAACTTCAAACGGCCATAACTTTTGATTCATGACTCTGTTTGAGCTCTATAGCATATCAATTCGAACCCTACGATGAGCTCTAAAGCCCTTTAGACCGATGGGATAAGGTCAAGGCCATAAAGCCTTACATAATCATGAATGAAATGAATATTTCACATTGAGTATCTTTTAATGTTTAGTGTTTTAGAGAATTTGGACATAACAATTACATCTCAAAGATTACAAAGTAGGCACATCTACTTAGTTTCTATTTTTTCACAAAATAAAAAATCTTAAACAAAAGAGTCATGTATAGTTCCTTTTTTTAGATAGAATAACATTTCCTCGATCCCATCCTTGACCCTATTACCCATTATTTCCTATGAAAAACATTTCAAAAAAACTTGGGATGAGCATAAAAATCTCAGTAACGGTTATAATAATACGGAGAGAAAACACTTGTCCATGTATACATAATAATCAATGAAATCATACTTTACTAATAAAACATATTCACTTTAACATAACTCATTAAATAATCAGATTTAGGAATAAATCATAGAAATCATAAGACGTAAAGGTATCTTCTGGCATTCATAACATTCTTACGTAGGGAGTAACCCTCATGGTTACGTTTGGAATACCCACTACAATATATTCCCTAAATCTCTCCAGATAAGACTTAGAGTTTAACTTCATCACATTACCCAATGCAATGGAGAGCTATCATGGGCTCACCTGCCCTTAGTTTATCACGGAACCACCCGTCTTCATAATCAATTCCCAAGAACCATAACATAATCATATCACATAAAACATGTATAAAGGAAACATAACATTTCCACATTTCAATCACAAGATACCAAAAACACATTGATATAATAAAAAATTATCAAAACCATTTTCAATACCAAAATAAAAGAAAATTTAGACATGGTATTTATTTTTCATTAAAAAAAGTTATGGCTTGTAGAGGAAGCCGAAACTCAAATAATGGTCACGACGGTGGAGAAGTCGTTGTCCCTACATACGTACGACAAAAACATTCCCTTTTGTCATTTAGTAAATATCTTTGTATAAAAAAAATATTCCTTTTGAATAAACCTAAAAGTAAAATGGGTTTATACACTTTATAAGAGAATGTTGTGTATAAAACAAAATATGCCTCAATGAAAGGAGATTGAGATGAAGTCTCATACAAAGATGGTTTCCTTAGATTAGGGATAAATCAATTACATAATTATGTATGAAAAATATAAATACATCAAGTATAAATGGATATTAAGTGTAAAACAATCTGAGGTAATCCACAAATATTCATAGCATGACATAATCAATGAGTAGAGGTTTAACCCAAAGAATTGAATTTGGGTTAATAAGTTCTCTAATAGAAATTCGACAGCCTAACGACATCACTTTAAAATTCATAAAATGAGTTGATGAGAGATAAAAGGGTATCTCATCACTTGGAAATAACATTTACATAAATAAGTATATATATAATAACATATCCCAATAAAATAAGATGTAAATTAGAAGACCTAACAAAAAGAAGTCTTTTAAAAAGTGGAGGGTGAAAGGTTCATTTACCGATATGGGTAACATTCAAAACATACACCCCATGAATGAAGGACTATAAAATGTTAATTTAAATACCCATAAACGAAATTATATTACACAAAGAGTAGAATAATGTGCAGTACATACACCACTAAAAGTAAATAGTGGAAAATGTAGCATAAACCTCATGGGAATAAAAGTGAGATGAAAAATCCCTTTTGAAAACATGGCAGCCTAACGACGCCACTTAAAACATCAAAAAATGGATTTTAGAAATAAAATATGGTCTCTAATCATATGAACATAAAATTTAAATTAGGAGGAATATAAAAGAACATCCCCCCAACATAAGAAATAGGTTCTTAGAAGAAGTTACATAAAAAGGAGTACTTAAAAAGAAACAGAGAGGTAGGATCCCTTGCCTCATGTCCGACCTGACTAGATCATTATTTAATATCCTGAATAATAAACTAGATTTAATTTATACTTTTTTAAGAACCTTTTTAATGTTCATTATTCCTTTTATATCATTAATTACCATTTTATGAAGATTATGTAATTATTTAAGTTAATAACGGTCATTTTGTCGATCATTGGTACTTGAGTCAAAAATATACTTCTTATAATTACATGTTGTTAATGTGGAAAAATATCCATTATATCCAGAGTAATATTCATGATCTAGATATAATATATATCATATATATCCAGTATATACATGCATTTATAATATTACATAACATTTAGAGGTAAGAAATGAAATGCACCGTTCATGGAGACGTTAAGCCATACGTACGTAGGAACGCTACTTTAATTTCTATTTCATATTTAATGGAATGAAATCATAATTATCTAGAGCTATATTATAATTCCAGTATAATATCATATATAATATCACTAACTCCATCCTTTATATTTCCCACATATGGCATTAACGAATCAAATCACTTTGAGGGGGCGGTAGTCCACACTTCCTAAAATGAAGATGTTGTGTTTACCCATAATGGAAACCATAAAGGTATGCCATAAATGAAAAATACAGAACAATAAGGAAATCATAAACATAATATATATCATATATATATATAGATTGACATCTTAATGGCCTCCATTAAAAGTGTTAAAAGAAGATTGAACAATCATCATTTCGTGAGGCAGAAATTCACCATCCACAGAAACAGTTTGTTCTTTAACCATTAGACGAAGGTGTGTGTAAGTGTATATCAAATACTACACATAACAAAATCCTAGTATATCTATGATACTGTAGTTGTTACAAAATAAAGTGATAAAAAGATTTTAGGGGGTTGGAAAAGCAAAATAAAACAAAAGAACACAAGTGAAGACATTACCTTTAAATCTGGTAACTCCTCTTGGTTTGAACCAAAAGGGTTTCTTGAAGAGATTTCTGCCTAAGGTAAGGCTTCTATGATAAAGAGAGGGATGTTTAGAGATAAAATTTTCAGATTTTTGATGAGAAAAATGATTGAGAGGTGTGGGTAAGGAGGTAGAGGTGGGGGCCTTTTATAAGAGGGAGGAGGGGCACTCTTGGAATGTCTTGAAAAGTTACTTTATTATAAAATTATTTTCAGATATTAAAGGTCCCACAATTAAATATTTCGGGGTGTAATTTGATAAGTGTTCTAAATCAACCCATACAATAGGTTTTTGACATGTGCGAGTATTGTATTTTACCTTATCTTCTTATTTTATTTAAATTGTTCATTAATGAGGTAATCACTACATCACCATGGTGTCATAAGTAAATTTATTTTTGTAATGTCTAAAAATTATAAAACAAATATCATTATGTAGGAAATATTTTTATATTTCTAATTAATTTTTATAGTCAAAAATATTACTTGTATAACCCCATGTAAAAATTGTTTTAGTAAAACAATACATGTTTGTGACATTTTTATTTTAACATTTAATAAAAAGTTATTAATGTCATTTTCCTATCAAAGTGGCTCCATTCGGTCCCCATGTTGACCCATGGATTGTCTTGATCATCCATGATTCATCCAAGAAGGGTAGGACATGTTTCCTGGCCATTTCATATTATTATAACATTATCGTTACGCTAAATTACACCTATTATCTTTAATCACGATTAATAATCATAAATGTTACTATTCACCAAAAAATTATTTTAATCCCATTGAACCACATTTTACATCCTAATGACAACCATGTATGTCAGATTTTTGAAATTTAAATCATAGAAGTGATAAAGTTTCATTTAAACTAAAAATCAGTTTTTTAACTACCACTTAGTGGTTTCACTCTTCATAAAAAATTGATGTTTTTCAGAAAAATACCAAAAATTCAACCTAAGATATATTTGATATTCCGAATTCAAAAATGATGTATATTTTAAAAAATTAATAACATATAAGTTTCATTAATTAATTTAATAATTATTTCCTGCTGTCAAAACAAATAGTGCTTTTTTAAGAAATAAAATCTATTAAAACATTAACATTAGTTTAAGTCCAATTTCAAAGTGAAATTAATTCCAATGACCACCATTGAATTAAATGGTAAAAATAGTTTCTAATTGAACTTTAAAAGAAATTCAAAAGATGATCTAATAATATAAATAAATTAGATTAAAAAGAGGTTTTGAATTAAAATACAACATTTTTCAATTATTCATTAAAATGGACTTTATCAAAAAAATAACAAAAAGCTACAAAAAGTAAATTTTGATACCCGATTCTAAAAAAGGATTTTATTTGGTCCAATATAACATATAATATTGTCAAAAAGTGGATTTAAAAAGGGTTCACCATCAAAAGGCGGCTAATCAACCCTTTAAAGAATATTAGAATATTTACGCTTAAAATTGGATTCATTCACATTTTGAAACACTAACATTTATTGGATAAAAGTAAAAATATTTGACAAACATATATAATAATTCTTTAGTTAGTTCTATTCATTCCCGCCATTACAATGGCTAGGCGTTAACTACCATTTAAATTAATATTATTTTATTGTTAGTGTGCAACATAAGATTTCCAAGAAACGCGTTGTTACATATTTGGTATGACATTGAGCATAGTGTTCCCTTTAAATTAATATTAAAATTTTATTCAAAAATATAGATAAATATAAAAATTTCATATTCTTTATTTACCTAGGGTGTTACATCCTTCCCCGCTTTTGGGAATTGTGTCCTTACAATTTTAAAATTGTGCTCGGAAACATCATTGAAAGTCCCACATCGGAACATAAGTTGGTAAAACTATCACATTAAAATAATGAAAGCAAAGTAAAAAGGTCCCACGAGTTAACCCATACTAGGATTCCATGAAAACATGAATATGGAAGAAAAAACAAAGGGTCATTTTTAGAAGAAAGTTAACCACCAGAAAATCACAAACATGTGATGGGTTAGACGGTATCTGATTACCTAGTAGGAAAAGTTAGCAAATGAAATTTCTGTTTTAAAATACTTTTCATTGAGTAATTTATTTATGTTCTTAACTAAAACATAAGGAAACATACTTACTTTTCATGTTTACTTTCAACTTTTCCTATATTTCTTACACAAATTCATATTTTCTCCAAAAGATGAGTATTTAGGATAACTTGTTCACATTAAAAGCACTATAATCAACTTCTAGAGAATCACATAATCCAAAAAAGAGAGCTATATACTTCCCATGTCATTAGACCAAAACCAAAACCCAAAAGGTTCGTACAAGATCAGAAAATACCCAAAAAGGATAATCCTTTACAAAAAAATCTATTCTTAATCTCCAAAATTTGTCAAACATACCAAAAGTTCAACAAAGACCATTCAATAAACATCTATCCATAAAATTATTCAAAGTAATAAAAACTAAGATTGAATCCCAGATCTCTGAAGGATTTAATCACATATTTTTCCAAGATAAACCTTAACATTTATCTTTAATCATCAGTTACTCTTAAAGTCTCATACTGAAAAGTAATATACCTAATCAGATATCCATCATGATAGGTTAATAATTTCCATAGATAACACAAAATAAACTTATTATAGATTCATAAGATCATGTAACTAAAAAGAATTAGTCAAACTAACTAGGGACTTTAGTAGTCCAGTGGTAGGCGATAAATACCAGTCTCACTTTGGTTGTGGGTTCAATTCTCGCAGCTTCGTCCGACGCGATAGGCTGTCACATGGTCTACATGTTGTCCTTTTTCCAAAACTACATAATTATTATAAAATTCCCCAAAAAGAGATAAAATCATCAAAAATATACATAACATAATTTAACCTCAAGTTTTACCTCATGCCATTCATCTTCCATCATAACATATAGTAACCCAAAATTACCTCAAAAGTAAGGATCATATAAACACTAATGGTTACGTTTATAATTATTACCTGAATATAAACATTGATTTGGTTATCTCATACATGATGCATTAGAGAACTCACCAAGGTTCAATTGGTTGATCATGACTCCTGATAGTTGGATTAGAATAACCATGTGATTTCTCATTGAATTCCCCATTTCATCCAGTCTCTTAATCAGAGAACCACCACAGTTTCCTTTAAACCCATTTTCACTTTGGTTCCTTCTAGATCAATCCATTTACTAAAACCAAAAAGGTCAGTGTGAGTATATCAACAAAAACATTATGTACTAAAGAGGAATATAAAAACTAAGATATAATTATCCAAGTTATCTCAAACTCATTCCAACTTTCATAAATACAAATTAATATATCTAATATAATAACCATTGTTGTTATACACAACCTGTCACTTATGCTTAAACAACACTCTAACCTCTAAAGTTATCTAAACCGTCCATTGATACCAACTATAAGGGCCTGGACTTAAAACCATACATAATCATAAATTTAACGAATAATTCACATTGAGGATCTTTTTTAGGTGTAGATTTTTAGAGAATTAGGACATAACTACTACATCTCAATGATTAAAAAGTAGGCACATCTACTCGATTTCAATTTTTTATCACAAAATAAAAACTCTTGAACAAAAGAGTCATGTCTATTTCCTTTTTTTAGATAGCATACCATTTCCTTGATCCCATCCTTGACCCTATTCCACTTTATTTCCTCTGAAATACTTTTCAAAAAAACATGGGATGAGCATAAAAAGCTCAGTAAGGGTTATAATAATACGAAGTGAAAACATTAGTCCAAGTATACATACAAATTAATGAAATCATACTTCACTCATAAAATATAATCACTTTAACATGCCTCATTAAATCATAAGATTTAGGAATAACTCATCGAAATCATAAGAAGTAAAGGTAACTTGAGGCATTCATAACATTCTTATGTAGAGAGTAACCTTCGTGGTTACGTTTGGAAAACTCACCACAGTATATTCCCTAAATCTATTCAGAGAAACCTTAGACTTTAACCCCTTATAATTCCCCATTTAATTGGAGAGATATCACAGGCTCACTCGCCCATTGTTTATTATGTAACCACACGTCTTCATAAACAATTCCCACGAACCATAACATAATTTTATGACATAAAACATGCATAAAGGAAACATAACATTTCCACACTTCAATCAAAAGATATCAAAAACACATTGATATAATAAAAACATTATAAAAACCATTTTAAATACCAAAATAAAATAAAATTAAAACATGGAATATATTTTTCATTAAAAAAAAGTTATGGCTTGTAGAGGAAGCTGAAACTCAAATAATGGTCATGGCGGCAGTGAAGTCGTTGTCGCTGCATACGTACGAAAAAAACATTCCCTTTTCTCGTTTAGTAAAAATATTTGTATAAAAAAATATTCCTTTTGAATAGATGTAAAAGTAAAAGGGTTTTATACACCGTATAAAAAAAAGTTGTGTATAAAACAAAATCTACCTCAACTAAAAGAGATTGATATGAAGTCCCATACAAAGACGGTATCCTTAGATTAAAGATAATTCAATTACATAATTATGTGTGACAAATATAAATACACCCAATATAAATGGATACTAAGTGTAAAACAATCTGAGGTCATCCACACATATTCATAGCACTACATAATCAAGGAGTAGAGGTTTAAGCAAAAGAATTGAAATTGGGTTAAGAAGTTCCCTTATGGAAATTCGACAGCCTAACGACGTCAAATTAAAATTCATAAAATGAGTTAATGAAAGAAAAAAAGGGTAACTCATCACTTGGAAATAACATTTACATCAAAAATGAAATATATAATACATATCCCAACATAAGAATATGAAAATTAAAAGACCTAACAAAAAGAAGTCTTTTAAAAAGAGGAGGGTGAAAGGTTCCCTTACCGATTTGGGTAACTTTCGAAACATACACCCCATGAAAGAAATACTATACAAAATAGATGTAAATACACATAAACGAAATTATATTACAGAAAGAGTAGAATAATTTGTAGTACATACACCACTCAAAGTAAATAATGGAAAATGTAGCATAAACCTCATGGGAATAAAAGTGAGATGAAAAATACCTTATGAAAACTCGGCAGAATAACAGCACCACCTAAAACTTCAAAAAAATGGATTAATGAAATAAAATAGGGTCTCTCATCATATGAAAATAAAATGTACAGTAAGAGTAATATAAAATAACATCCCCCCAACATAAGATATAGGTGCAAGTGACATAAAAGAGAGTACTTAAAAAGAAAGAGAGATGTAGGATCCCTTACCTCGTGTTCGACATGACTCGATCGTTCTTTAATCTCCTGGATATCAAACTAGAGTTAATTTATACATTCTTAAGAACCATTTTTAAGTTCATTATTCCTTTTATATCATTTATTATCATTTTATGAACATTATTTAATTATTTAAGTTAATAACAGTCGTTTTGTCAATCATTGGTACTTGAGTCAAAAATAAACTTCTTATAATTAAAATTTGTTCATGTGTTAAAATAACGATTATATACAGAATTATATTCATGATTTAGATATCATATATATCATATATATCCATTATATACATGCATTTATAATATTACATAACATTTAGAGGTAAGAAATGAAATGCACCGTTCATGGAGACGGTAAGTCGTACGTACGCACGGACGCTACTTTCATTTCTATTTCATATTTAATGCAATGAAGTCATAATTATATAGAGTTATATTATAATTAATGTATAATATCATATATAATATCATCAACTACATCCTTTATACATCCCACATATGGCATTAACGAATAAAATCACTTTGAAGGGGCAGCAGTCCGCACATCCTAAAATGAAGATATCATGTTAACCCATAATGGAAACCATAAAGGTATTCCATAAATGAAAAATACAGAAGCATAAGGAAAACATAAACATAATATATATCATATATAAATATATTGACATCTTAATTTCCACCGTTAAAGATGTTAAATAAATATTGAACAATCATCGTTTTGTGAGGCAGAAATTCTCCATCCACAAAAATAGTCTGTTCTTTAACTATTAGACGAAGGTGTGTGTAATTGTAGTTCGAATAATTCACATAAAAAAATCATAGTATTTTTTAGATACTTTTTTTGTTACAAAATAAATGGATAAAAATATTTTAGGGGGCTGAAGAAGCAAAATAAAATAAAATAACACAAGTAAATACATTACCTTTAAATCGGGTAACTCCTCTTGGTTTGAACCAAAAGGGTTTATTGAAGAGATTTCTGCCTAAGGTAAGGCTTCAAGTATGAATATAGGGATGTGGATAGATAAAATGAGCTAATTTTGGCCGATAAAAAGGCATGAGTGGTGTGGGTAAAGAGGTAGAGGTGGGGTCCTTTTATAAGTGGGAGGAGGGGCACTCTTGGAATGTCATGAAAAGTTACTTTATTATAAAATTATAATCGGATATTAAAGGTCCCACAATTATATATTTCTGGGTTCAGGTGATAAGGGTTCGAAATCCGCCCATAAAATAGGTTTTTGACATGTTTATGTCTTAGATTATACCTGATCTTCTCATTTTATTTAAATCGTTCATTAATGAGGCAATCACTGCATCATCATGGTGTCATAAATAAATTTATTTATTTAATGTCTAAATATTATAAAAAAATATAATGATGTATGAAATATTTTTATCTTTCTAATTAATATTTATTTTCAAAAATATTACTTGTAGAACCTCATAAACAAATTGTTTTAGTAAAACAATACATGTTTGTGACATTTTTTTATCTTTAAATAAAAAGTTATTAATGTCATTTTACTACCAAAGTGGATCCATGGGGTCCCAAAGATGACACATGGATTGTATTGGTCGGTCATGGCTCATGAAATAAGGGTAGGACCTGTGTCATGGTAATTTCATATTATAATAACATTATCTTTACCTTAAATTACACTAATTACCTTTAATCGAGATTAATAAACTTAAAAGTTATTATTCACCAAAGAATTATTTTAATCCCATTGAACCACATTTTACATCCTAATGAAAACCGTGTATGTCAGATTTTTGAAATTCAAATCACAGAAGGGGTAACGATTTATTTAAACAAAAAATCAGTTTTTTACCTTCTACTTAGTGGTTTCACTATTCATCAAAAATTTAAGTTTTTCAGAAAAATACCAAAAATTCACCCTAAGCTATATTTTATATTCCGAATTCAAAAATGATGTCTATTTTAAAAAATTCAATACATATAAGTTACATTAATTAATTTAATGATTAATTCCCACTGTCAAAACAAATAGCGTGTTTTTAAGAAACAATATCTATTAAAAGATTGGCACTAGTTTAAGTCCAATTTCAAAGTGAAATTAATTCGAATGACCAACATTAGATTAAATGGTAAAAATATATTATAATTTCACTTTAAAACCAATTCAAAAGATGATCTAATCATATAAATAAATTTTATTAAAAAGTGGT
Source organism: Viscum album (assembly GCA_963277665.1). Lineage (NCBI taxonomy): Eukaryota > Viridiplantae > Streptophyta > Magnoliopsida > Santalales > Viscaceae > Viscum > Viscum album. Next base: position 433,585,310 of record OY728121.1, read on the forward strand.
TTTGAATTAAAATACAACATTTTTCACTTATTCATTAAAAATGGAATTTATCAAAAAAAAAATAACAAAAACCTACAAAAAGTAAATTTTGAAATCCCAATTATAAATAAGGATTTTATTTAGTCCAATATAACTTATTAAATTGTCAAAAAGTGTATTTAAAAAGGGTTCTCCATCAAAAGGTTGTTAATCGACCTTTTAAAGAATATTAGAATATTTTCGCTTAAATTAGATTCATTCGCATTTTAAGCCTCTAACATTTACTGGATAAAATAAAAAATATTTGAAAAACATATATAATAATTTTGTAGTTAGTTCTGTTCATTCCCACCATTACAACGACTAGGTGTTAACTACCATTTAAAATAATATTATTTTATTATTACAGTGCAACATAAGATTTCCAAGAAACTCGTTCTTGCGTATTGGGTACGCCATCGAGCATAGAATTACCTTTAAATTAATATTAAACTTTTATTCAAAAATATGGATAAATATAAATATTTCATATTCTTTATTTACCTGGGGTGTTACAGATAGAACCCCTGAAAGGTTTTTTCGAGGCCATAAAAAGACCAAAAGGCTTCCAAAACTGAGTTTTTTGTTGGGGTACCCCAACATTTTACCATTCAAATAGCTATAACTTCTGATATCGATGTCTGATAAATGAGTATCATATATCATATCGAAGATCGTTTTATTTTTTTTGATTTGACTGATTGTGGAGGTGAAACAGACTCTTGGATTAGAAGTCATGGTCATTTTAATATTCAAATGCCTCTAACTTATGATCCAGATGTCTGTTTTTCTTGTACCACATATCATATCAAAGTTTGTTTCATGTATGTCGATTTGACTGATTTTGGAGTTGAAGCAGACTTCTGGTTTATAATTTATAGTTGTTTTAACATTCTCGATGACTTTTCACATCCACATTTCTATGTAGTCATTTATAACTATATACATATATATATATATATGTGTGTGTGTGTGTGTGTTAAATATATTTATGTATTTATTTATTTATTAATTTATAAACACACATAAAAACACATATTCTATAAATGTATTTGAAATAATTCTTAAAAATATATATATTAATATAAAAATAAATATACGGATAAAAAATTATAACTATATATATATTAATATAAATATATATATATATATTAATATACCTAAATAAATATATATTAATATGGATGTGTATTATTATATGAATACACATAACTATATATATATATATATAACTTGATATATCATTAATGGGTGAACAAAACAAAATGTCTAGGTGGTAATGTTGTAGCGCGCAAGGGGGGAGGTCCTGTGTTCGAATTCGAGTGGCAGCAGTGTTGCGCGGGAGTAGCGAAGTAGGGTGCAATGTGTGGGTTGAGGGGGGAGAAGTTGTAGTGAAGCGGGGTGCAGCATGCGAACCTCCCATGAATTATATATATATTTTAATTGTTTTCATTTTTTTTGACATTTATCAGCGCTATTTTTATATCGCTGATGAAATACCACATTTATTAGCTCTAAAAAATAGCGCTGATAAAAGACCCCTTTTATCAGCGCTAAAAAAATCACGGATAAAGGGGTCTATTATTAGTGCTATTTTTATCACTGATAAAAGGGACCCCCCTTTATTAGGGCCATTCTTTACAACGCTCATAAAAGCGCTGATAAAGGGGATTTTTTAGCGCTGATAAAAGTGACTTTGTAGTAGTGTTAAAAGAAAATATCAAGGCTTCTAACTCAAGATGATCAGTTTGATAGTTTTATTCATGGTTATTTAACAAACATGATCAATAGGCCACATATACATCATTATGTATTAGGATACAAACAATTCCCTTATTCAATGCATCACTATATATCACAAATCCATCATTTACTAATGGTAGATTCAAAATCAGAACATGACCAGTCTACTCATTGATTTTTCAAAAAGTTCTCCCTAATCATTTGTGTGTAGGAAATTAAACCCTTTATATGTAACCTTGGTTAATGGGTTATTCAATCAATTTTTTTTGAATAAATCACTAATATTAACCTACCAAACAAATGAAACTATATAACATTATTTTGTAAATTGTCTCAGTCCATTCTTTGAATGAATTTTTATTTATTTGATTAACTGATATTTCATCCATGGAGACAATATGGGCAAGAAAAGAAACTTTCTAAAGCCAAAATTCACACTTTCTAAATTTCTTGTCAAAGTATTTTCGTCTATATAAAGACCCGTAAAATTCAAGGGAAATATATTTCTTAATTTTCTTTGGGATTTTACAAGAACGCAGTTTCTGACGGCACCTAATTCTGAGGCTCGGTGTGCCCGGAATCTTTTTCCAAAGTTTAGCTCCGGTTCGTTCAGTGAATGAATGAGCGGGTATTTCTAACTTTTGAACTGTTGCTCGGAATCGAATTCTGAGGGCACCGATGGAATCGCAGCACCGGTAATTTCTTAGAAACTCCTTTTCCGGAGTTGCGTTTGCTCGGGTGAGGTTTTTAAATTTTTTAGGATAAGTAATTGAATAAAATAAAATGGTGTGACCAATTATTTTATTTTGATTAACTTACGATATGTGGATGATGTGGGACCCACAATATCCTACCCACTTGGTAGGATATTTGTGTGGTGGGGCCCACACGATCCCCACCATTTCTTTCACCTTTTTCAACCGCCCTCCTTTATAAAAGTAATGCAACCGCACCCCTTTTTAATGAAGTCAACTCTTGCGTTTATTCTGAATAATAAACTCCTCATTAATTGGGTGGTTTTAAACTCCTCAATTAATTCATTAATTGACTGTTTCTTTTCTTTTTGAGTTTCAAACGTTGGTTTGTGTGTAAATAATATAAGACACCACTTATTTTATTTTAGTCTTGTTGTGTTGAGAGGCGAGGGAGAATTCACCCAGGTTCTTGAAGTTCTTCCTCCTTGAAGAAGAATGCGAAGAACACGAAGAATGTGAAAAACACCGACCTCCGACGAAGGTCGACAAGAATGCCAGATCCTCGGAGATCGACGATACGATGCTGACGAATCCTTTCTCCGCGTCACGATGATCCCCCTTCTGCGATGCCTTTTTCCGCGACAAACCCTCGCTCAACGACGATTGAGGTTGGGGTTTTTGTTCAATTTAATCTATGTGATTATACCCTCGGCATGTGTTTAAAATTTTTCAGAAGCCTTTTTAAACCGCTAACACGGTGCGTGCGGACCAACGAACAAGTCCGAACACACCGACTCCTCATTCTCGGTGTGCGGATCATCGGGTGATGATGAAGCAGGATGAACGGGCATTGTGAGGCCCTCGCAGTGAAGAACCGCTCTCGAGAGGTCCGTTGGTGAAGACGGCAGGAAATTCCGACCACCAGAGCTCGTCCGGTGGTCCGCAGAGCACTCCGTCGGCGCGCCTCGCAGGCACGGCGGTCGGAGGCGGTGATGCCCGGTGCACCGTCGGGTTGGGCCGCTAGTCCCGCGACCACGTGGGATCGAAGGAGGCAGGACGCGGTGCTCGTCTGCATCTGTTGACAAGGAGCTTCCCCCCTTGGGGGCCGCAGTTTCGAGCTGGCTAGGCGGGGCAGCGTGCCACCCCGCACAACCATCCGCTCGGCCGAAACGGCCGACCCACCTGGCCTTGACCAGCGCCAGCGCGCCAGGCCGGGCCGGGCTGCGCCCATGCGAGCCGGACCCGGACCCGGGTTTGGTCGAACTGGTTCGGGCCTACCCAGGGGTTATCGGGCCGAGTCGGACAGGGCCCGAACCCCCTAATATCAGACATTTTTTGTCTGGAGCCCATAACATGGGCTTCAGACCTCAGGTCGAAGCACTGTCAGCTGCGATGCGATCCTTGGATTGATACGTTCGTTCGGGTATATTACACTGAAGGTTTCGGAGAACTTTGAGTACGGCCGGGTTGGTTCGGATACGAAACCAACGGGCCCTCGGAGTGGAAACGCTTATATCTCGAGTTCCAGACGTCCAATTGACATGATGTCAACCTTGATGGATTCCATGTGATGAGACAGAACTTTTGGAATGCTTCGCCTGAGTTTTGGATGCAATTGGATGATGGCCGGGTTGGATTGTACCCGAAATCCAACCGGGCCCCTGGAACCGAAAGGCTGATAACATTCAGACCAGATGTCCGTTTGACGAACCGTCGGCGGCATTGGTGATCACGTTGAGAAACTGTCCCTATGAGCATACCCTATCAGAGTTCGGGGTATAGTCAAGATACGGCCGGGTTGGTTCGCAAACGAAACCAACCAGGCCCCTAGCACGAAAAGGCTAGTAACTCACAGACCGGGAGTCCGACTGACGCGTCGTATGTTGCGTTGATACCCCTATGACGAGGCGGTACTTTGAGATACTTCGTCGTAGAACGTTGTGATAGTTGGTGTATCGACCAGTAGCTGGGGGAGAGGACCCTCCTGGTGATGAGCTAGCAGAGTGCAGAGAGCTAGTAGCTGGCTGAGACTTGACGACTACTGATCTATCGACTCGGTGTGATTCGGGTAGCCCTGTGGGGAGCGCTTGGTTGTAGCGGTATACCCACAGTGGAGGAGAGCTTGGTAGTAGCGATAATCCTGTGGTACTCAACAGAAGGATTACCTCCGGAGGCTATGAGGTGGAGCGCTTGGTTGTACCGGCAGACCCACAGCAGAGCACTTGGTTGTAGCGGCAGACCCGCGGTACTCAACAGAAGGAGAACCGCTGGAACCTCTGAGGGGGAGCGCTTGGTTGTAGCGGTAGGCCCATGGTGGGAAGCGCTTGGTTATAGCAGTAGGCCCACAGTACTCAACAGCTGTAGTAATACAGCATTTGAAGGAGTTTGGCATGCTTGGTTGTAGCGGCAGGCCCTCGGAACTCGACAGAGGAGGAGTTCGGTGCGCTAGGTTATAGCGGCAGGCCCTCTGAACTCGACAGAGGAGGAGTTCGGTGCGATTGTTTGTAGCGGCTGGCCAAGTGTACTCGGCGGAGGAGGAGTTCTCCAACAACTGTGGTTTCGACGTCATGAATAAAATCCTGGTTAAGCTGATTCTATAATCATTGTGTTTTCATATGATTGAGATGGGTTACTTGATAACTTAGGTATATGTATGGGCATATACTTGGGTAGAGGTTATCTGTTGATTTCATAATCCTTATGTTTCCTCATGATTGAGATGGGTTACTTGATAACATGGGTATATGTGTGGGAATGTACCTAAGTAGAGGTTATCTATTGAGATCTTCATTGTGGTTACCCTTGTTGGATTTAGTGAGACCTTGAGGGTCTCGGGGTCCCTACTGATTATCGTTATACTCACCCTTGCACAGGCTATGCCCGCACATCGTTGTGTTGGTTGTAGACAACGGGCAATGCAGACTGAGGCCGAGTGTTCGAGGACTGGACGGTAACCGGAGGTGGACATCATGACGAGACAATATCCAGTGGTGGACATCATGAAGAGGCAACACTCGGAGGTGGTTGAGGGGCGAGAGCGTTGTGGAGGCTATCTATACCTACCCTTCAGGTAGGATCCGTGGTAGATGATTCAGGAGCTGCGCTATCTATACCTAGCCTTCAGGTAGGATCCGAGGAGGATGACCTAGTATCTACTTCTATCTTATTCCAACTTCTTGTCCTTGTTGTACTTTCTTTCATTTGTAGGTATACTTTCGATTGGGTTTGTATTCTGGCCCATTTACTTTTCAGCACTTCCTTTTTGTACTTAGTGTTTTACTTCTGCTTGTACTCTGTGGTGTTTTGTTACATTTTTAAAGGAAATTCCTTCCCAGTTATCAGGATTTACGCCTTTGGTGCTAGTCGCCATCCCCTGGCCTATGGAAGGAGGGCTTGGGGTAGTCACGACATGGGCCCCGAGGACTGGTCGTCACAAATTGGTATTAGAGGAGTTCGGTTCTACCACAAAACTCAGGACACTGATCTTTTTCTATTTTAAGCAATAGTGTTAAGGGTATTGAGTGTGGTTATCAGTCCAGGGAGTCCAGTGTTGGTTCGGCAGCCGACGTATCCGTACACCAGGACCCCGACTTCTGATTTCCGACTTAATGAACAAAAACATTGATTGCATGTGTGTTTCAATTTTTCTCTGTGATTACTTTGTGTCAGCTCACCGGGTAAAAATCGTTGACTGGGTCGCATCTATTCAGGATGTCTCCTTGCAGTCAGTCAGTTGGGGTTCCGAGAGTGTACTCGATGACAGCCCACCGAGCGGCGAGGCTCCGGTGCGGGGCCCTTTTTCTATGTTGGCACCCACAGGTGGTGTACAAGCAGCACCACCACCTGTTGTGCAGAAGATGCCACCAGCCTTACTATTGAACTGTGCACGCTGCCAGAGCGCGTTTCACGAGTTCCAGCATTAGCGGCCTCTGAGGTTACGAGGCGAGGCAGATTCTCAGACAGTAGAGCACTGGCTGGAGGCGATTGCTCGAGTTTTCCACCTGGCTGAGCCATTAGTAGAGTGGATGGTGGACTGGGCTACTAGTGTTTTCCAGTGAATGACCATGAGGATGGTCCACATATTTATGAGTATTTGGTACGTGGACCGATGCCTGAGATAGTGCCTTTGTGTAGTGTGTCAGCTATACATCACTACATGTTGGTCAGTAGTTACAACCGTCCGTACCGGTAGGTGACACATGTAGGCGTACTGCCTTACACATGTTCCAACATCAGATAACCTCAAGTTCTGAGGTGAGCCCGAATCATAGGCAGCTAAGGACTGGCTTTAGAAGGTGGCTTCGAGTTTTCTAGAGCTTATATAGCTTCGGAAGGAAGATGTTTCAGTAGCTGTGTATTCATCGAAGAGTATCGAGCATTCCGGGTACTTGATGAATATGTTTCGATCAGTGATATAGATCTCGGACCTCTGAGCGGGGTGCGTTTAAGGATATCTGAGCCAACACCTTTTCTCTATGAATTCCTACTTATTCTAGGGTTCTAGAAAGAACCTTTGTGGTTGAGAATTCTTTTGTTGAATGATTGCAGTCAGTGAAGGTTAGCAGTGGGAAAGCTAGAAACTGTTTCCAGTCTCAGAGACATGGGCGTGCGAATGTTTCAAGAAGAATAAATGTTATGGACAGGTAAATCTGTAGAGCAGTAGATGTGGAAGCGAAGCTAGGAGAGCAGCATGGGGTGGTGTACTTCTCGACATGTTATAATCACCCGCCTTTGTAGTCCCCGCCAGGCTCGGGGAGCTGGAGGGCAGGGGAAGAGAGTAGCTACATGCGGTCAAGGAGTGTGGCCAAAAGGGCTCTAAGGATGATTTGAAGTGAAGAATTTGTCTCTAGTAGCTGTCGTAGCCACAAACATCGATACGAATCATCCCTTCCTTCCAGGAATCTAGTCCCAGACCTAGAGTTTCCGGTTAATCCATTGACTTGACCCTCACGTCTGAAGATACCATTGGGAAGAGACTCGATAGTCACAGATATGCTGACAGTGTGATCTGACCCTTAAGGCGAGAGTCTCGGTTGGGACCTCTTGGTGGAAGTGTCGAGGCATTACGACGTTAGTTTGGGTATGGATTGGGAAATCACTGTTCATACTCAATTTGAAGGTATTAGGAAAACGTCGGAATGGGTTTTCCTTGGTCGGTGAAAAGGAAAACCAGGCAGCACAGGATGGAATCATGCATAGGAGGGTGCATTCGATCACTCAGGAGATGGTCAAACTTAACATTGTGCCAGAATTCTCTAGAGTTGCAGCACCAATTCCAGAAGAGCATTCAGGAGATGGGTTGACTGGTGCACCCAACCTGTGGGTGTTGGTTACATAGTTCACTACAACGCATTAGGGATCAGACTCGGGTGTGTCCTGATGTAGGAGTGGGATGTCATCGCCTATGGATCACGGTAGATGAGACTGCACAGATCTGACAAGAAGCCTCTAGAGTTCACGGATGACAACCATGTCCATATACGGGTCTCACCTCGACGAGGTTTATGGAGATGTGGCCAAGGAGGAAAGTAATCTCTGTGGTTCAGTGGACCTTTCCAAGTCCTCTGCTGGGTAGGCGAGGTGTTTTATCGCTTGACCCATCCACCTCAGTTGCACCGGGTGCACGACGACTTCCATGTATCTCAACTGAGGAGATACGTGCTTGACCCGACGCATGTCATCGACCATGGGGAACTTGACTTTGGAGATGGGGTGACCTTTGCGGGGTTCCAGTAGAGGTTGAGGATTGAAAGGAGCATATCCTTGGGTGCGCTTTCACTGGCAGTATGGGAACCTCCAAGTGAGAACATGGGAGTGAAAGGCTCAGATGCGTGCTTAGTACCGCTTTTTTATACCTATTTAGTGTTAATGCTTTATGAGGATGTAAAGCCCCGAGGTGGGAGTAATGCAAAGACACTTAAAATTCAAGGGAATTTTTCTTTCTTAATTTTCTTTGGGATTTTATAAAACGCATTTTCTGATGCCACCTAATTCCGAGGCTCGGTGTGCCCAGAATCTTTTTTCGATGTTTAGCTCGGGTACGTTCTGTGAACGAATGAGTGGGGTTTTCTAACATTTGAACCAGTACTCGGAATCTAATTCTGAGGGAACTGATAGAATCACAGTGCCGATAATTTCTTAAAAACACCTTTTCTGTAGTTGTGTTTGATCGGGTGTGGTTTTTAAATTTTTCAGGTTAAGTAATTGAATAAAATAAAATGGTGTGCCCAATTATTTTATTTTGCTTAACTTAAGATAAGTGGATGATGTGGGACCCACAATATCCTACCCACTTGGTAGGATATTTGTGAGGTGGGTCCCACATGATCCCCACCGTTTCTTTCACCTATTTCAACCCCCCTCCTTTAATTCGGTAACGCACCCACACCCCTTTTTAATGAAGTCAACTCTTGCGTTTATTCTGGATAACAAACACCTCATTAATTGGGCGGTTTTAAACTCCACAATTAATTCATTAATTGACTGTTTCTTTTTTTTGATTCTCAAACGTTGGTTTGTGTTTAAATAAAATAAGACACCACTTATTTTATTTTAGTCTTGTTGTGTTGAGAGGCGACGGAGAATTCACCCAGCTTCTTGATGTTTTTCCTCCTCAATGAAGAATGCGAAGAATGCGAAAACGCAAAGAACGCCGACCTTAGACAAAGCTCAACAAGAACTCCGGATCCCCAGAGATCGATGACATGACGTCGACGAATCCTTTCTCAACGACACAACGACCCCCCTTCCGCGATGCCATTTTCCGTGGTGAACCCTCTCTCGACGAAGCATAAGGTAGGGGTTTTTGTTCAATTTAATCAATGTGATTATACCCTCGGTATGTGTTTAAAATTTGTTGGAAGCCTTTTTAAACCGCTAACGTAGTGGGTGCGGACCAACGAACAATTCTGAACTTACTGACTCTTCGTTCTTGGTTTTCTGATCGACAGGCGATGATGAAGCAGGCCGCACGGGCATTGCGATGTCATCGCAGTGAAGAACCGGTCCCGGGAGGGCCGTTGGCGAAGACAGAAGGCAAATTCGGCCACCAAAGCTCGTCTGGTGGTCTGCGGAGCACTCTGCCGGGAAGGGCCGCCGCGGCTAAAGCCGCGGCCGCCGGCCGGTGGACCCGCGACCGCGCGAGAACGAAGGAGGCGGGACGCGGTGCTCGGCCACGTCCGTTGACAAGGAGTGGCCCCCCTTGGGAGCCGTAGTTTCGAGTTGGGGGGGGGGGTAGCGTGCCAGCCCGTACCACCATCCGCTCGGCCAAAACGGCCGAGCCACCTGGCCCTGGCCAGCGCCAGCACGCCGGGCCGCCAGGCCGGGCCGCGCCCAGTTCGGGCCACGCCAGCCGTGCCGGGCTGGGCCGGGCCATGCCATCCTGCCTGGGTTGTGCCCATGCGGGCCGGACCCGGACCTGGGTCGGGTCTCCCCGGTTCGGGCTGACCCAGGGGGTACTGGTCTGGGTCGGACCGGGCCTGAACCCCCTAATACAGGACTTTTTCGGTATGTTTCCCATAACATGGGCTACGAACCTTCGATCGATTCACTGTAAGCTGCGATGCGATCCTTAGATCGAGACGGTCATTCGGGTATATTACACTCAAGGTTTCGGAGAACTTTGAGTACGGACCGGTTTCTTCGGATACAAAACCAACCGGGCCCTCGGAGCGGAAGCGCTTATATCTCGAGCTCCGGACGTCCAATTGACATGCCGTCAACCTTGTTAGATTTCTCATGATGAGACGGAACTTTTGGCATGCTTTTCCTGAGTTTTGGATGCAGTTGGATGATGGCCGGGTTGGATTGTACCCGAAATCCAACCGGGCCCCTGGAACGAAAAGGCTGATAACTTTCAGACCGGACATCCGTTTGACGAACCACCAGTGGCGTTGGTGATCACGTTGAGAAACGGTACCTATGAGCATACCCTAAGAGAGTTCGGGGTATAGTCAAGATATAACCGGGTTGGTTCGCACACGAAACCAACCTGGCCCTAGGACTAAAAAACTAGTAACTCACAGACCGGGCGTCCGACTGACATGTCGTCTATTGAGTTGAGACCCATATGACGAGGTGGTACATTGAGATACTTCTTCATGGAACTTTGTGATACTTGGAGTATCTACCAGTATCTTGTGGAGCGGACCCTCCTTGTGACAAGCTAGCAGAGTGCAGAGACCTAGTAGATGGATTAGACTTGACGACTGCTGATCTTTCTACTTGGTGTATTTCAGATAGCCCAGTGGGGAGAGCTTTGTTGTAGAGGCAGACCCACGGCTGAGGAGTGCTTGGTAGTAGTGATAGACCCATGGTACTCAACAGAAGGAGTACCACTGGAGGCTATGAGGGGGAGCGATCGGTTGTCGCGACAGACCCACGACGGAGGAGCACTTGGTTGTAGCGGTAGGCCTGCGGTACTCAACAGAAGGAGTACCTCTGGAACCTATGAGGGGGAGCGCTTGGTTGTAGCGGTAGACCCATAGTAGGAAGCTCTTGGTTGTAGCAGAAGGACCACAACACTCGACACGTGAAGTACTATAGCAGTCCAAGGAGTTCGGAATACTTGGTTGTAGCGGCAGGCCCTCTGAACTCGACAGAGGAGGAGTTCGGCACGCTTGGTTGTAGCGTTTGGCCCACTGTACTCGACGGAGGAGGAGTTCTCCAGCAGCCGTGGTTTCAACATCATGAATAAAATCCTGGTTGAGCTGAGTCTATAATCTTTGAGTTTCCTCATGATTGAGATGGGATACTTGATAACATAGGTATATGTATGGGCATATACCTGGGTAGAGGTTATCCATTGATTTCATAATCCTTGTGTTTCCTCATGATTGTGATGGGTTACTTGATAACTTGGGTATATGTATGGGCATGTACCTATATAGAGGTTATCTATTGAGATCTTCTTTGTGGTTACCCTTGTTGTATTTAGTGAGACCATGAGGGTCTTGGGGTCCCTACTAAGTATCGATATACTCACCCATGCACAGGATATGCCTGCACCTCAGTGTGTTGGTTGCAGATGATGGGCAGCGCAGACAGAGGACGAGTGTTTGAGGACTAGACGGTACCCGGAAGTGGAACTCACGACGAGACAGTATCCAGTGGTGGACTTCACGACGAGGCGACACTCGGAGGTGGTTGATGGTCAAGAGCATTGTGGAGGCTATCTGTACTTACCCTTCAGGTAGGATCAATGGTGGATGATTCAGGAGCTATGCTATCTATACCTACCCTTCAGGTAGGATCTGAGGAGGACGACCCAAGAGCTGCTTCTATCTTCTTCCAGCTACTTGTCCTTGTTGTAATTTCTTTTAGTTGTAATTGTACTTTCGATTGGGATTGTATTCTGGCGCATTTACTTTTCAGAACTTCCTTTTTTTACTTAGTGTTTTACTTCCACTTGTACTTTGTGGTGTTTTGTTTCTTTTTTTGAAGGTCATGCCTGGCCAGTTATCGGGATTTACACCTTTGGTGCTAGTCGCCAACCCCTGGCCAATGGAAGGCAGGCTTGGGGTAGTAACGGCACGGGCCCCGAGGACGGGTCGTGATAGTCTAAGAGTCTCAAGAATAATCATAATGTGATTCTCATAATCCTCATAGATTTATAACATTCCAAGATATCATTAATAAATAACAAAACAATATCATCATGAAATTTCTTTAATAATTTTTTCATTGATCCATAAAAACAAAGGGCATATTATTCAATCTATATGAAATTAATGTAAACTCGTAATGTCAATACCTCATTTGAAATGTTGTCTTCATTATATATTACTTCATTACTTAAAATTGATGCTACCTAGAACATAGGCCAATATTTTATAAATATTTATCTTTTTTAATTTAATCAAATAATTTATCAATGTGGAAAATAAGATAATTTTTGTTATCATAATAACATTGATTTCCATATAATCAATTCACAACTTAATAGATCCATATTTTTTCTTAATGAAAAGAACATGGGATCCCAAGCTGAAACACTAGGGAATATAAATACCTTATTAAATAATCCTCTATTTTTTTCTTCAATTCTGATAATTCCAAAGTGTTAATTTTTTAGAGAGTATTTAATATTGGTCTTATATTAGGGTTTAAATTAATGGAAACTCAAATTCATGCTATGGTGTATGCCTAGGAAATTCATTAGTAAATACATCAATTTATTAATTTATAATAGGTACATCCTCAATTTGAAGATCAACTTTTCCATATTTAGATTGCATCTTCTCTTCTTCCCTAAGAATCTCATTTATAAGATCTAGTGGGGGTTAATTTATAGATGACTCAGGTGGTGAAGTCTCTACTATAAAGATAATTAATTTCTTATCTTCATCTTAAATCCTAATTTAATTATATTTTTAATAAATTTTTCATTGTATTTTGAAATCTAGTCCACATCAGGGATTATATCCAAGTCAACCATTGGAAAAATAACAACGTTATAAAATAAATAATGTTTATTTGTTATAACGGGAACATCCTGACACATCATTATTGTAGAGATATATCTACTAGGAGTTTTGACTGAAAACTCCCTTATTAAGATGGTGGGGAAATATCTAATTTTCTTGGTAAATATGAATGATATAAAAGAGTGAAAGGATATAAAATGGAATAATTCATTATCTAAATTTTAATCTATGATTAAATTACCTACCACCACATATTTTGGAACTTCAACCTCAAGAATAGTGATCTCATAAGGATGGACTTTCACCCTTGGCCGCTTTTATGGTATATTCACTTGATTATTAGGGAAATAGTTTGAATAATTACCCATTTCAATACAGTTGAATCATTGGATAGTAATTTTATATTTATTTCCTCTATAATCATTATCTATATGACCCTTGTCTTCACACATGTTTCAAAATCACATGCCCTACAAGCATTTCCTATGATGTTTCGTTCCAGAATTTTCACAAGAAGGAAATTACTTAATTTTTTATTATTATTTATTTCATTCCATTTTTATTGGTGTTTAACCAACCTGTTATTCTTTTGATTTCCATTGAATATATTGGATCTAGAAGAATCTTTTTCTCTTTTTATGATGCATAAAACTATTTCATTATATGATTAAAATGTTTGAAAAACAAGTAACCTTTGGAGACATGGCTAGGTCCTTCAATGAAATAATAAATATTTCATATCATATTATGTATGTAATTTGTATCAAACCAATCTAGTATTATAAAGGTCACCTCATAATATTCAACACCTTTTTATTCCATTAACATTAAAATAATGAACTCCATCTTCATTTCAGTTCATTTCTCACAAGGGAAATATTTTTCGAAGAATTATTCTTTAAAATATCTCCATTCCATGATTTTTCATTTATTTTTACTCCCTAGTATTCCGGATCATTGAACAATATTTATTAGCACCACCTTTATGATAATATAATTCTTTTATAACCTTTTTCTTTTTCATCACACCCAAGGGCCTGAAATATCTTTTCATCTGACTAAATCCATTTCTCAAATACCACTTGATTAGTAGTTCAACTAAAAAATGGGTGATTATTTTGCATGAAATGATCTAGTATAGGTGTATCATATCATGGAACATCAGGTTACTCCATATGTTCAAGGTCATTAGTCATAACCTAGGTCAGAAACCCTAATATGACCATGAATTTCTTAACTCCAACACCAGTTGTATTGGCATGATCATCAGGGAAATTTATAAATTTTCAATGACTATTGATACCATTATTTCTACCAAAAACCATTTTTTAATCAATGGAATATATTAAATTAGATCATTTTTTTCTGAATTTTAATTCATAATATATAAATCTAAATCTAGTGTAACACTTAACAAAAATTGAAATTTTTTGCATTGTTAATCTCAGAATCAAAAACATGGTTTCTTTTGGAATATATATACATAACAAAAATATCACTATTAATGGTTGGTAAATAAAATATGATTTAATTAAATCATATCCCCTGGGAGTGTCAGACTAGGTGTTCATTAAGGGTCCAATCAGTAATGTTTCGGACCTCTATGATCCATTATTATGTGAAAATCTGGTTTTTGAGGAGTTCCAGGAGTTTATGTTGACTTATCCACAATAATTTTAAATTTTTTTCTTATTCTTCAAATATTTCCATCAGTGAGATCGATGTGAACAGTACCATCTGATCGGTGAGTCATTCTGTGAATAGTACCATCAGATCGATATGTCGCTATATGAATAGTATCATCAGATCAGTCTTTCATTCTCTGAAGAGTACCATCAGATTGGTCTGTCGTTCGGTGAATAGTACCATTGGATCGGTGAGTCCAGGATTGGTGAGTCATTCTCTGAAAAGTGTTTCCAAGATCAGTGAGTATAGGATCGGTGAGTCATTTTGGGAACCATGACTCCAGGGTCGGTGAGTCCAAAATTGGTGAGTCATTCTATGAATAGTGCTTCCAGGATTGGTGAGTCCAGGATTAGTGAGTCATTTTGTGATCAGTGTTTCCAGGATCTGTGAGTCCAGGATCGGTGAGTGTATAGTGTTTCTAGAATCATGTACCTTGTTTCCAGGATTAGTAGATGTACAGTGTTTCTAAGATCATGAATAGTGCTTCTAGCATCCTACAGTTTTCCCCTTTGACATTTTCATTGACGTAAAACCAATTATAGGCCTTTTTTGAGGGATTTAAGGCTAAATAAAATCTCATAACTCCAATATTAATTTCCCCATGTCTCGAGAATCCTTTACGTGGTCAAATTGTGTGGTGTAATGTGATATGCTTTTAACGTAATATCCAATGTATCTTAAACTATTGCTCTGTTAAATCTTCTAAAGGGATGAGATATCTTACTCCCTTGTTATACATTCTTGTTCCTAGGTGTGAGATGCTTGAACCATTCCTTCTTCCCATAAGAGTAGTGTGATCAAACCAAAATCATCTGATCGTTTCCCCTTGATATTTCTTATTACTGCATGCACACCCTATGTTTTGGGGCAAGCCGCAACTGTCGATCCTTCATCGATATAAGGTATTTTTTATCATCGTTACTTTGGGTTCATCTCATTCTATTTTTACTTTCCATATTATAGCATGTGATCTCCATACTTCTAATGGATTTTTCATTGGTTTTGGTTGGTGCAGTCATACTACGACATCCTAGAGTGGATATAGTTGGCATGGGGGGAGGAGATTGTAACCCATTTTGTGGCTCATTATCATATAAAGAACATCAGAAAGAATTTGAGGTAGGGGAATAATTTCTTCTCTTTTCTTATACGTACAACTGTATAGTAAGCATGTTTTATGCCACTAGATATGAATAGAGTTTTCATAATAAATATTTTAACTGGATAAATAAATTGTTACAAATCATATGTTCTTGCCTCTTTTTTTTCCAGATTGTGTGATATCTATAATTTCTTTGTTTATACATTGGTTCTTGATGGATATTCTTAATGAATGTAAAGCCAAAATTAATTGATAATTTTGTGGGTAAAGATAATGATTCATGTAAATGAATCGGTTTCTTCTTGCAGTAATTTTTTGTTAATCAAATTGCTGAAGTATGCATGTTTAATTAATTTTGATAGCTTACTAGTTAGGTTTTATTAATATGGAACCTAA
Source organism: Viscum album (assembly GCA_963277665.1). Lineage (NCBI taxonomy): Eukaryota > Viridiplantae > Streptophyta > Magnoliopsida > Santalales > Viscaceae > Viscum > Viscum album. The sequence continues at coordinate 433,601,374 of OY728121.1, forward strand.
AAATAATAAATCGGTTAATCCATGATGGATTAATAAATATTTTGTTCGATAAAAGATAATTCCTTGTCGGGTTCTTAGTTACCCTCTTGATTTTTTAAGGGCTAAGAGACCAATTGATATGTTGTTTGTTTTCCTTATTTTTATGTTATGATGTGAGCTTGGATAGATGTTGTGATGTGTGGGTAAATGGAGGCCTATTGGTTATAGCAGCAGTTAACACCTAGAGTGGCGAGATGCATCGGTTTATGCATGTGGGTGTGGGTGGGACACCATGGATGATGAGATGGGTTGGGTGTGAATGTTTATATTCTTACAGATTCTTATTGGTTGTTTATATTCTATACTCTACCCACTACTCAAGGCAGCTAGTCTTTCTTACCCTTCTCTCGAAATGAGAGAAGATGCATGGGGTTTGACACTTGCTTTCCATGGTTAGATTCTCAAGGGAGGATGGGTCAACTCTAATGTTATAAGTGAAAAAGACTCGGCGGGTAGTTCATATAATCACCAGGTTGATCCCCCTTGTGTTTAGTATCATAGAATGTTTTTCTAGAATTTTAGGTATTAAAGGATAGTAATGATGTAAATTAATAATTGAATAATTGGTGTTAACCCATGGGGTTGGAGATTGCTGGGATGCAATGATGAGGTTACAATTTAAATGTAAAGTGGACTTTGGGACTGATTCTAATGAAATATTATGTGGAAATTGAGAATAGTTAATCCGTGTTTAAATAATTAATTAATATAATGTGAAAATGATAAAAAGAAAATGTAGTAATGTAATAAAGATCTTAAAATTGTTGTGTGCATATAGGATACCTATTCTTATAAGTGGCATTCGGAGGCCGAGAGATGTTAGATACCGTTTATTTTAAGACTATGTTAAGACCATAGTGTGGTTGTGAGCTACAGTATATTCTGTAATTTTAGTTTCTCGATATACTACCCCACCCCGTCAATTAGGGTTACTAACACCCTAGGGATTCTGTGCCGGGGGGGGGGTGTTTTCTCCAACATTCTAGTGGGAGGATGGATGGCTGACTACCCCATTTGACCCCACTCTCTTCTCTCGGTAGTTACTTGTGCTGGTAGGAAAAACGGTTAGTTTTCCCATATATATGTGTACAGGGATGTAATGGATTGTGGTTATTTACACACATATATTCTAGATATTGTATCTTATGGACTAATATAGGCGTATCGTGTATATGTTGTGGTGGATTGAGGATTCTTACTCGGTTTGTGAGCTATAATGGCTTGAAGTATAATGCCTGGCGTATGATACACGTTATGCGAGCTATGTTGGCTCTATGAAACTACCGAGTTACTTTCTTGTGCGGACATGAGGGTTTTGTTGCATGAGGTTCATGTTGTGGTGCCTCACCCATGTTTCTAAGGGAAAGCCTTTTTGAAGAAAGAATCATAGTACATGCGATGTTGGGGAAATTCCGAAAAACAGTGGGGATGTAGTAGAGGGGTACCCTTGATATTATTTATTATATTATATACTCTTGTATGTGTTACTTATTGAGAGTAGCTATAGTGAGGCTGTGAACATAGTATACCTGTTTAGGGGATGAGTTAGTTTCACTTGTTGTTCACAGTGCTTTAACATGATTTCATTGCGTTTGCATGAGTGGCATCGAGGAGGATCCTATTTAGTATATTGTTATATTCACCATATGTATATATAAATTGTTTTTCATGTCACATGGAGCAGGTTGGAGATCATGCTGGTTTCTACTTGCTTGGGGTTACAGGAGTTGTTTGGGCTTCTGTTTGATGCTACTTTTACTTTCTTTTGTGTATTTACAATTTTTCCCCTTTCAGTTGATTTAGTTTACATGACAATATATATGTGCACATGGGATTTATTTTATATTGATATTTGAGTTGGATTTTGTTGGTGCCTATAATATCTCTCTCTTCAACATGTGTTCTCTTAGAGGGTAATGCCTCCCATTTGTGTGTTTACTATACCATCAGTGCTAGTCACCAACCCGGGGCCTACTAGAGGTGGGACTCAGGGGTCACAATCTCCAATATCATATTACTGGACCAGGAGAGGTACACTTTTTGGGGAGGGGGTTGTGACAGAGTGGTATTTAAGGTCTGGTTGAGATATAGGATGGAGTTTGGGGTTAGGAACAAGTGATGTTTTATGGGTTTTTAGGGAAATAGTGTGAGTCATGATTATCAAGTGATGTAAACAATGGAGACTGGCTGAGACATAGGAATTTAGGGCCCCATATGACCTCATGTACAGAAGATTATGTTTACAATGTCTTCTAAATGAGGTGATACTAGTTACAGGGTAGAGACCTTGGAAAGGATCATGCTTCATTCCTTCTTTGTTCATGTGTTTGAATGGGTAGACCTTGGGATATGAAAACCTAAACTGAATAAATGAAAACAATTAATCAATTAATGTTGAGTATTCATTATTACAGGTTTTGGAGCTCTAACGGCCTGTTATTTCACACGTATGGATCCAGGTATAAATCCTCTTCAGGATCGTATAGAAGATGTGAAGCAGGCTGTGCCGGCAGATCACCGCAGGGTAGAGGTTGAAGACGAAGACACTTGTAGGGGGTTACTCAGAGAGTTTCAGTACAAGAGTCTGCAGAAGTATGAGGGATCCATTTTATATGAATTCAAGGAAGAATGGTTCAAGGAGGTCTAGATAGGCATCAGTTCGATCCGTGCTCAGAAGGAGCACTGGGTGTCCTTGGTTGTGACGATGTTGCATGGAGCAAGAGGCAGGTTGTGTTTTTCGATGCGAATGGAGAGATAGTGGTGATCATTGGTGAGAGAGAACCTCATATGGATCAAAGGCTGGTTATGTGCATATCATCTGTGGTAGCAGAGTTGATGCTGAGTTATTCAGAGGTTCAGTAGTTGGAATTCCTTTGGTCGTAGAAGAGTAACCTGATGACTTTCCAGAAGAGGTTGTAGCATTACCCCCTCTATGGGAGATCGAGTTTCGGATTAAGATACAACTAGAAGTATATATTATCTCTATTTATCGATATATGATGGGCTGTTATGAGTTACGAGAGCGACATATACATCTTTATGGTCTGTTACATTGCAATTTTGTTCGGCCTAGTGTGTCACCGTGGGGTGCACCAGTTTTGGTCGTGAAGAAGGATGACAAAAATTTGCAGTTGTGTGTCGATTATAATCACTTAAACATAGTGACAGTGAAGAATCACTAACCTCTTCTATGAATTGATGATTTATTTGAACAAATAAAGTGTACAAGTTGGTTCTCAAAGATCTACTTGTAGTCAGGATATCATCAGATGCATGTGAAGGATGAGGATATCCTGAAGATTTCTTTCCATTGTTGTCTTGGGAATTATGAGTTCATTGTAATATAGTTTTGTGTGAAGAATGTTCTAGTTGTGTTCACGGGATAGATGAACATTGTGTTCTATGAGTCTCTGGACAAGTTCGTGGTGGTTTTCATCGATGAAATCTTCATGTACTCTACGTCTAAGGAGGAGTATGCAGAGCATCTACATGCCATTTTGGGAATTCTTTGTCAACATCATCTATTTGGGAAGTTGTCTAAGTGTAAGTTTTGGGCTCAAGACGTCCATTTATTAGGGAATTTTGTGTACCTGTATGGAGTAGTTGTGGATCTATCGAATATAAAAGCATTTGTGTCTTGGTTATCCCCCAAGAAAGTGTTATAGCTGCAATGGTTCCATTGTCTTAGAGGCAACTACATGAGGTTTTTATCAAATTTCTCACAAGTTGTGACTCCTCTGACTACCTTGATCTAGAATGATCATGCATTCTTATGGACTGATTAGTTGTAGGCAGCTTTCAATTATCTATAGTATCAGTTATTCAACGCTCCAGTTCTCTAACTTCCAGCTGAGGGAGTTCAGTTTGATGTTTTCTATGATGCTTCGCATCTAGGGTTAGGTTGTGTTCTGATGTTGCAAAGATCAGTTTTTTTATTATTTGTATTTTTAGTTGCATCCTCATGAACGTAATGATGCCACACATGATCTTGAGTTAGAAGCTGTTGTATTTTCTCTGAAGTTGTAGAGACATTAACTTATTGGAGAGGGATTTTTGGTTTTCACCGATCATAAGAGCCCAAGGAATGTTTTCTCCCATTGTGACTTGAACATTTTACATCTTCGGTGGATAGAGTTCTTATAGGAATATGAATTTAGAATATCATATACCCTTGGAAAGGGGAATGTTTTAGCTGATGTGCTAAGTTGGAAGTCACATTGTGATGAAGTGTGTGAATCTGGTGACTCATGGAGAGTAATGGAAGAACTTTCAGTATTAAATATTCATATGGGAGAAGTTGGGGGGGTTGAGGTTGTATTTTACAGATGATGGTGCAGTCATCACTGGTGAAGTAGGTGCAAGTGTCCCAGTTAGGGAATCTAGAGTTGGAGGTCTGGAGAGACTGATTTGTTTGTGACGATGCCCCTGATGGTTGGTCTGAGGATGAACAACACCGAGTGTTGTATCATGGATGGATATTTTTTCATTTGACAATGCGCGAGATGATTCTGAAAGAGTTCCATAGTTCTCCTCTAGCGGTGCATCCTATCATAAAAAACATGTACTGAGCCTTGAGGAGTCTATTTTTGTGGCCTGGGCTGAAGCATGTAGTTTAAGATTTTTTGTATCGATGTTTGGTCTTCAATAAGGTGAAGGTTGAACACCATGTTCCTGGGGGTATTCTCCAGCCGTTAGATGTTTATCAATAGAAGTGGGAGGACATCTCAATAGAATTTGTTACTGGTTTACCTTGAGCTCAGGGAGGACATGACACTATTTTGGTGGTAGTGGATCGTTTAACAAAATCATGGAGTCAAGCTCAGTGGATGCTTTGTCCATGAAGCATCAAGAGGAGGTGGTGAGACTTCCTGGAGTCCCAAGGATGATAATTTCTGATTGAGATCCTCTTTTTACCTCTAGGGTGTGGAGAGGTCTCTAGCCTGCTTTTGGTTATCAGCAATGCCTTAGCACTACTTTTAATCCTCAAATGGATGGTTAGACAGAGCAGACCATCTAGACTATTGAGAACACATTATGTTGTTGTGTCCTAGATTTTGGAGGCTTGTGGATGAGGCATGTACCCCTGGTGGAGTTCCCTTACGTCAATAGTTTTCACTCCACCATCTGTATGCTATCGTTTGAAGCTTCATATGGCTGGACCTTCTGTTCTCCATTGTGTTGGACTAGGGTGAAAGAATCAGTTATTCTTAGATCGAAACTAGTGTAAAATACAACAGAGATGGTTCAGGTGATTCACGAGAGGATGATGACAGTGCAGGATCATTAGAAATAATATTCCGATCAATGGAGGATACCCTTAGAGTTTGAATTTCGGGATCACATGTTTCTGAAGGATTCTCCCCATTGTGGGCAGCGAAGGTTTGCTCGTGGGAGTATGTTTTCTCCCCGATTTGTTGCACCTTTCGGGGTTTTGGATCGTGTTAGAGTTATAGTATATTGAGTATCACTTCCCCTGCAATTGAGCTGAATACATGATGTTTTTCGTGTATCACAGCTCCATATTTATCTTCATGATGAATCTCGCATCATTGATTGGGGATAGATCGATGTTAATGATGATAGGACCATTCAGGAGTGACCTGTGGAGATCCAAGATAGCAAATAGAAGGTGTTGTGCGGGTATTCTATCCCCTTGGTTCATGCCTTGTGGCGACACAGTGGCATGGAAGATAGTACATGAGAACGTGAGTGACAGATACATGCTTAGTACTAAGATTTGTTTGATTATTAACTCCATTCATGTAATGATGTCCTCTTTGATGTTGTAGACCTTTTTTGTTTATGATATGCCTTTCTTTTGTTGTGTATTTTGGAATTCTCACTTTTGAAAGGTATCTTGATGGGTGGTTGTTGAGATATATTTTCTATTTCCTTTTAGGTTGGATTTGAATTTTGAAGGACCATAATGTTTTGAGAGGTATCTGATGAAATGTTCGGGACATCTAGGGTTTATTCATTTGCAAAAATATGGTGTCTGAGGTGTTTTTGGAGTTCAGTGTGACTTATCCAAATCAGTTTTCCAATTTTTTCCAGTTCTGCAAATAGTTCAATCAGTGAGACCGATGTGAAAAGTTCCATCGGTGAGACCGATGTGAACAGTTCCATCAGTGAGATCAATGTGAATAGATTAATTCGTGAGAATGATGTGAATAGTTCCATCGGTGAGATCAATGTGAATAGATCAATTTGTGAGACTGATGTGAATATTACCATCTGATCCGTGAGTCGTTCTATGAAATGTACCATCAGGTCTGTTTTTGATTCTGCAAATAGTACCATAAGATTGGTCTGTCGTTTAGAGAACAGTAACATTGGATCAGTGAGTCATTCTATGAATAGTACCATCAGATCAGTCTGTTGTTCTGTGAACAGTACCATCAGATCGGTCTGTCATTTGGTGAATAGTACCATTAGATCAGTGAGTCCTGGATCGGTGAGTCATTACGTGAGATGTGTTTCTAGGATCAGTGAGTCCAGGATCAGTGAGTCCATGATCGATAAGTCATTCAGTGAACAGTGTTTCCGGGATCGGTGAGTCCAAGTCGATGATTCATTCTTTAAATAGTGTTTCCAGGATTGGTGAGTCTAGGATTGATGAGTCATTTTTTGAACAGTGTTTCCAGGATCCATGAATCCAGGATCAATGAGTGTACAGTGTTTCCAGAATCGTGAAAAATGTTTCTAGGATCGGTAGGTGTATAGTGTTTCTAGGATCGTCAATAGTGTTTCCAGCTTCCTGCAGTTTCACCCCTATGATGTTTTCTTTGAAATAAAATGCATTCAGGGCCTTTTTTAAAAGGATTTAAGGCCAAATAAAATCTCATAAATCCTATATAAGTTTTCCTATATCCAAGGATTCCTTTAATTGGTCAAAACGTGTTGTTTAATGCGATCTGATTTTAATAGAAAATCCAGTGTATCATAAATTGTTTCTACATTAAATCGTTTTAAGGGATGAGATATAGTCCTCCATTGCTCTACCTTCTTTTTATTTGGTGAGAGATGCTATAGCCATTCCTTCTTCCAATAGGAGTGGTGTGATCAAACCATAATCCTCATATCATTTCTTTTTGATGTTTCTTACTACTGCATGCGCAACCCCTATTTTTGTGATAGCAACAAGTGTTGATCTTTCATCAATATAAGGTATATTTTATCATCATTAGTTTGGGTTCATATACTTTTATTTCTCATTTCCCTATTATGATATGTGATGTTCATACTTCTAATAGAGTTTTGTTGGGTTTCAGTTGGTGCGGTCGTACCGCAACATCCTCAGGTGGAAAAAGTTGTCACATGGGGACGAGATTATAACATGTTGTGTGGATCGTTCTCCTATAAACAACGTCATGAACTGTTTGATGTAGGGGATTCATTGGTTCACTTTTATTTTATGAGAAAATGTATAGTTAGCATGTTTTGGCACACTGGATCACAATGGAATTAACATAATAAAAATTTTAATAGGATAAATAAATTGTTATCAATCATATGATATTGCCTCTAGTTTTTCCAGATAGCGTGATATCTATCCCTACATTATTTATCCATTCATTCTTGATGGAAATTGTTAAATAACATAAATCCAAAATTAATTGATAATTGTTTTATCTAAATATAAAGAGTAATGTAAATGAATCTGGTTCTTCTTACTATAATTTGATGGTAATCAAATTGGTGCAGTAAGCATGTTTACTTATTTTTGATATCATACTAGTTAGGTTTTCTGAATTTGGAACCTACAAATAATAAATTAGATAATAAAATATGGATTAAAGAACAAGTTGTTTGATATAAGAAAATTCCTTGCAGGGTTCTGAGTTATCGTCTTGGTTGTTTTTGGGCCAAGAACCCAATTGATATGATGTTTTTTTTTGGTGCATGTGTTGTGATGTGAGTCTTGATGGCTATTGGGATATGTGGGGGCATGGAGGCCTATTGGTTGTTGTAGAAGATGATTCCTAGAGTGTCAAGATGCATTTGGTTATGAATGTGAGTGTTAGGGAGGACACCAAAGATGATGAAATGGGTTGGATGTGAATGTTTGGATTCTTGCTGATTCTTATTGGTTGTTTCTCTGCTTTACTTTCCCCGCTACTCAATGAAGATGGTCTGGCTTACCCTTCTCCCAAAATGGGCGAAGGTGTGTAGGGTATGCCACATGCATTCCGTGTATAGATTCTCAAGGGATGATGAGTCTATGTACTTTCTATAAGCGGCGAAGACTTGACGGGTAGTTCATATACTTACCAAGATGATCCCCCCTTGTGATTAGTATCATAGAATGTATTTTCTAGAATACCTGGGATTATGAGAAAGTAATGATGTAAATAAATAATTGAATAAATAATATTAACCAATGGGGCTGGATATTGCTGGGATGTAAAGCTGAGGTTACAATTTAAAAGTACATTGGACTTTGGGTGTGAGGCCAATGAAATATAATTTCGAAATTGATAATGTCTAACCAGTGTTTAAATAATTAATTAACATAAAGTGAAAATGATAAAAAGGGAATGATGTAATGTAATAAATCCCTTAAAATGGTTGTGTGCTTATAGGATACCTAGTATTAGATATCACAGTTTGGAGTGCGAGAGACATTAGCTATATTTGAGTCAAAGAATAAGTTATTCTCATAGTGTGGTTGTGAGATATAGTATATTTTTTTATTTTTGGTGTTTCTATATGGTACTCCACCCTATTATTTAGGGAAATTGACACCCCATGGATTCTGAGCCCTGGGGGGTGTTTTCCCCAACATTCTTGTGGGATGATGGATGAATGACTACCCCCTCGGGCCCCACTCTCTTGTCATGGAATTTACTTGTGTTGGTAGGAACATCGGTTATTTTTCCCCATATAAGTGTGTAGTGGGATGTAATGTCTTGTGGTTATTCACACACATATATTCTGGAGATACCATCTTATGGACTAATATATGTATAACATGTATAGGTTATGGGGACAAGAGGACTTCTACTCAGTGTATGGGATCTAACGGCCTGAGGTATAATTTCTGAAGTATGATAAATATTATATAAGCTGTGGCGGCTCCCAGAAACTACCTGGTTACGTTCTTGTGTGGATGTGGTTGTTTTGTTGCATGAGGTGCATGTTGTGGTGCTTCGCCTATGTGTCTGCGTGCAAGCCATTTTAGAGGGATATACTTAGGACGTGCGACATTGGGGAAAAGTGAAAAACCATTGGGGAAGTAGTAGAATGGTACCACTGATATTCATTACTATATTATATACTCTTATATGCAATACTTGGTGAGAGTATCCATGGTGAGGCTGGGAGCATAGTATACCTATTTAGGTGACGAGTTAGTTTCACTCGTTGTTCACTGTGATTTAGAGTTCATTATTTACTTTTGCGTGAGAGGATTCGGGGAGTATCATACTAAGTATACTATTATACTCACCCTACATATATATAATTTCTTTTTCAAGTCACTTGGATCAGGTTGGAGATCAAGCTGGTTTCCACTTTATTGGAGTTGTAGGAGCTGTTCGGGCTTGTGGTTGCTGCTGTATTTACATTCTTTTGGGTATTTGTAGTTTTTCCCCATTCAGTTGTAGTAGTTTTCATGACCTTAAATATGTGTACTTGGGATTTCGTTTATATTGCATTTTGATTTGGAGTTCATTGGTGTCTATCTTATCTGTCTCTTCTGCATGTGTTCTCCTAGTGGGCAATTCCTCCCATTTGTGTGTTTACTATAACCTCAGTTCTGGTCACCAACCCAGGGCCTACTAGAGGCGGGACATGAGGGTCACTATCTCCCTTTGAACATTACTAACCCAGGATGGGTACACCTTGTGGGGAGGGGGTCGTGACAAATCATTGTGAACCAAAATGATGTCCTATACTCGATAAAGTCTTGTTGAAGTTATTACTCCAAGATGAATCAGTGCCAAAACCACATCCACTTGTATTATCCAAATAAGGATTTATATCTAGGAAAACAAAATAATAACTATCTTACCAAAAAAATTATGATATTATCCTATAAATAGAAAAATCCGTAAATTTTATCGTAGGGTTATGTTCCCTAGTTAATGTTTACCTAAAGATAGTTCTCAGGGTTTCAAATAAAATTTAACTAATACTGATTAGAAAAGACCCCACTCCCTTAACCTAGATTCAATGGTAACATTATTACATTTTCACAAGATAAAATATGTCATATCCCAAAGGAACGAATTGTTTAGTATTCATCATGAACCCAATACAAACATTCTTCCCATTTTACGTTTAGAATAAAATATAAAACATAGTAATAGAAAAAATTGACATTATTGAACTCATTCAAAGAATTATTTCTCATATCCCAAGGAATGGAAACAAAATAAGGGTGAATTAAAATGATAAATTAGGGTTATATATATTTTAATATATCATGATTAAATAAGTCATAATCTATATGGAAAGGTAAATAACTAAAAACATGTCATTTAATCAATAACATGAGCGTGAAATGAATCCATGGATAATATAAATGAAAAAATATCAGGGATAATAATAACTAAACTTCCAATGAATGAAATGAATAATACTGAACATTATAATCTCAGATATTATGATATCTATAATATTAAATCATTATTCCAAGATATTTTAATATATGGGTAGGTATACACAAGAAACCCATTTAATATGTCCAACTGATCTATCTCAAGAGACACATCAATGCTTTAAAAGGATATCTAAAACTAGGAACAATCCATCACTATATTTCAAATTCATTACTCATATCATTAATAATCAATTAAATTCTTAAAAAATATTCCTTATAAAAAAATATTAGAATTGAGTAAATAATATAGATATAACAATAATTTCACCAATGATTCCAATAAATTTCATAATAAACCAATATATTTAAAAATTATATATTATTCAATAAATAATAATACATATCATACACAAATAATATGGATATTTAAGAAAATATTAAATTCTAAATATCACAAAATAGTGAATGTTTCAAAATAACGTTAACAATAAAAAATTATAAGATATAAAATATGACCATAAGTTCATAAGAAATATATGTCTTGTAATAGAATCATGTCCTTGAACAAAATAATTTAAGTGAAATATGAAAATAATCTTTCATTAAACATATTTTTTTAAATAGTTGGAAACATTCATAATATGGTCAATATAATAAAACAGTTGTAGTGCCGGTGAAGTCTATTAATGTTGTACACAATAAAAACATTCCTTTTGGATTTTTGTGAAGAATATAAAAAAACCTTTCATAACATGTTATAAATATTCCATTAAAACCCTTTAAAAATTAATGGATAAATTTTAATTTCCTTACAACATCATTTTACTAATAGAAGATACTTTTTTAAACCAAATTTGAAAAATATGGTAAGGAATAATAATATATCTAATTAAAGGAGAAATCAAATAAAATTTTCTTTTAGACATTTATTTGCATGATTGAAGTGAAAAAGGAAATAATTTTTTTAAAAAAACATATAATCTATTTAAATGTTCTTAGGAAAAGAAAATATATGTATTTATAAAGTATGTATTATAATATTACTCTAAAAAAATTAAGGCAATCCAAAAAAATTTGGGATTGTAAAATAAATCATTACCTCTTTGGTAACTTTTAAATTGCAACCCCTAAAAATAATATAATTTAATTGAAACATAAATAATCATTAATTAATATTTATTCATGTTAAATATATCCAAGGGGTAGTATATACCCCATATAAAAGTGAATTTGTTCATAATAACAAATATGTCTCAATGGTGTGTAAATTAAGATGAAATCTGTTACCTCGTGGTTCGGTTTTTAGGAATACAATTTAACCTATTGTATAATGGTTTTAAAAATATTATTAATTTATACTATATCCATATCCATATTTATAATATCATATATGATCCTATTATAACATCTTTTCACTTGTTTGTTAAGAATATTTCATTATTACCATTGTTTCTGGTGGTAATTTATTCCTTTTATCATGCATTTTTTGTCATTGATGTTTAGATTCTTTTGAATATGATATTTTAACATCATATCCAGAATTATTTTAATATTAAATTTATCACATTTATTCCATAGATAAATTTTTATAACCATTCATTAAATTGTAAAATGGAAAACGAATCACATCGCTTCGTGGATATGGTAGGTCATACGTATGCATGAGTGACATTATTATTTTCATAGTGGGTGAAAGGGTAAAGAAATATATGATATATTAATTTTTGAGAATAAATATAATTTCATAATTATCATATATATTCATTGGATTCATCTTTAAGACTATCAATGTTAGTTGGTGATGGAAAAAAATTACATCGGTTCACGATGAAGCATTATGCCATACACACAAGAGATGATTTTGTTTCTCATTTGATGGATAAATATATGGATAAATATTACACCATAAACCTAATAATATATTATTATATGGAATATAAATGTGTTATTATATTATATTTATGAATACAAAATGTGTTAAAATAAGATATAAAAAAGAAAGGCTTGGTGAAGATGATTATATTCTCTTAGAAATACATATTGTATTTCTGTTGTTGAGGACCCATGATGGTATTTTGGGAATACCAGAACCTCTAAAATAATGATAAGTTAGTTTTTGTGATATTTTATTAGGGGATATTTGAGATAAATTTATTAGGATGTGCGAATAATTGAGGGGAGGAGGTTCCTTTTTTTAATTATGGTGAGTGGCACACATGTAATTTTTCAATGATTTACAATAATTTCAAGTATATTTATTTGAAAAAATTTCTCAAAATGTATTATTTTAAAATTATAAAATTATATGGTCTAAATAAAACCAACCAATGTGGTTTAATTAAGTTACTAGAACATTTTTACCCTTATCTTTTGGGTTACCCCCACGTAACCCTTTTTAATCTTTACCGAGATAATTAATTTTACATTATTAATTATTATTTGTAATTTTGATTAAAAATATTAAATCAATTTTATTAAATTCAATTCTAGAAATTGGAAGAATTTAGTTTAAAGAAACTAGAAAACCATATCGAGAAACCCGTTTTCGATAAACACATTTTTCACGCATAAGAGGATCTTACATTAACTATATAACTAGGAATCATAATTATATGTATTTAATTTAATATTTTTAGATATATAATATATAAATTTAATTTAAATTATTCATCATGAAATATTATTTTAATTAATTAAAATGGAATTCAATTATGCATTTACTAAATAATTTTTTTGGAAAATATCTCCTTTTTACTAAAAATGATATTATCATTATTTTTTATAAAATTTATTGTAAATAAATTAATAATTATAAATAATATAAAACATTATTATAAATAAAAGGATGAATATTTTGATATTTTATTTTCAATTATTCATAAAATCTATACTCTAAAAGAAGTTTTCAAAAATTAATTCTCTTCTTATTTCGAACAATTATGTTCAAAATCAATATTCATCCTATAAAATTAGAATTTTTATGCCATGAAATATTAAAATGTAAATTTTATTATATATTTTTTAAAATATAATGTACACTTACAATAAATTAATCTTTGGTTTTACATCGAGCATTTTTAATAGAAAATGTGTGCATTCTTCAACAAGAGGTCTTGAATGTGTTTTAATCAAATCATGTCCATATTAATCGATCCAACCCTACTATATGGATTATTAACTCAATATATATGAATTTCATATTCTCTTAATTCATCTTGTGTAAAACCTTGATCGATCTTCTTCTCTGACCAATAACCCATGGCGATTCCTTCTTTAAAGGGTCTTGTTTATAAAATCTAGATTCATGGGGATCCTAGGATCTCTTACATAATCACTGATATAAAAATAATGAGTTCATATACATTGACCATAACTAGATACAATGTAATTGAAATATTCCTAGAGTTATGTTGGTGTATATCATGTACTGTTTAATTTTATTTGTTATGTGTTGTTCTAAAATACTATCATGTTGGATTGGAAATGGATCTAGGGAACTCATGGAAAAACATTGTTCTAGTTGGTTTACAAACATGGTTTAAGTGATAACACTCTAGAATAATAATAATGTTGACATTGACTTGATTGATGTAGGATGTTTTTTACAAGGTAGAGTCCATGTATATTATTTATAGCTTGATATGATATTGTGTTCTTATGTTCTAAGACCATTCTTGAGTTTTATCACATGTGTGTTGATGGACCATGATACCATGTTTGATGCTTAATCACATGTGTGTGAATATGTTTCCCATGATACCCATGTTGGAATATTATTTTATCCATGTTTATATGGATAATAATACTCATTATTTTTATGCTTGTTGTGCCCAAATGTGCTATCACTAGTGTGTGTGATGTTTGATCTTTGGAGGTTTCACTTCACAGAGATAATTATAGGTGTACAATCTTGGATTTTTTATCCCTTACAAGGTTAGTGCGTAGACAAGTGATGATGGTGGTGTGGATCTAGAAATAGACAAAGGTAAGATAGCTTTGAGGCTTAAACTAATGTAGTTCCATGATATGAAGACCATGTTTCCTTCCTCGATGCAGATACATGGTATGATGGCCTTGTGGTCTATCCCATGATTTTTATATTGATTGAAATACTTATGTCTTGATCTTATAATCATTATACTTGGGTCTTTTGGGATTCATTATCCTTGTGGTTGTTGTGAGATACATGTGTTGACCTTTTGGTTGACTATATATCATGACTTCTATTATGATCACCCTTCTTTCATTGATCCAAATTAGGTATGTACAAGAGTTTTTGGTGTGTTTTTTATCACACATCCACTCAATATGTGATTGTATGTTTCTATTGTGTTTTTACTTATTATCATGGGATACACTCTTAAACATTTGCACTCATGTTAATTAAACATTGGTGGTGTCCTACTGGATTTATACTCTCATCTTATATAGGAATATCGATGTCTGTGTAGAATTCAGGACCAGGGATATAGGAAAGGGAAAGGCCCTAGTAATAGTGTAATAAGAGATGTAATATAGTATTTAGAGGTGTTATCAAGATGGACATCATATAGATTCTACAATGATTTATTTATTTAATTATCATTCACATTTCATGTTTGACTTTCCACTTCATGGGTCCCTGATTTATTATTATATATGAATTGAGATACATACCATTCCATTTGATATAAAATTAATTATTTATTATGTTGTTTTATTCTATGTTATTTATTTATTGATATGGAGGGTATAGTCTCCCTATTTATGGTGTTCATACCATTACAACTAGTTAGAGACCATTGAATATAGGGAGGCACATATGAGGCCATGTGAAAATATAGCACAAATATGATGATTTTGGTTAGGGAATTACAAAATGGTATAAAATGAGTTTTCAGGTTCCTTCTTATTTAGGTGTTTTTGTTGAAAGGATACAGATTACGTGGAACTTGAGTTGGGGAGTTATCTTGTGGTGAGATAACTCATGTGAAATAGACCTCTATGTTTATGGTTATGTGATGTTGTAAAATTTTTATAGGATTTGGGGTGTGTTCAGGAATCATGTGTAAGAATTTAGTATCACATGTCATATATATACAAGTTGAGTGTTTCATGGTAGTTTTTTAATTAAATACCTTGATTTTTTGCTAACTGTTAAGTGATATATTTGTATTATCAGGTATTGTGGTATATCTATGCTAGAATTAATTAGTAAACCATGATCATGTTGATATGTTTTATATATATACTATTATGAATAAAATGTAGGTATTGATTAATAGGATTGATACTTGGGTACAACTAAGGGGGTTATACCTTGTGTGGTTATCTCTTGGGATAAGTATTCTGATGAAAATCCATTTTATGTGTGTTATAATTTTCTAGAAAGAAAGTAGTTCTATATGATCTAAACATTCATTTAGAGTATCATAAAAAACATCTCTGTAGTTTGTTGGATAAACAATTTAGTGATATAGTATGGAACTCTCCTATAATGTAGGATTTCCCAGTTCTACCAATAGATTTGTATGGAAATTCATTTGACCATTCTCTTGAACTCGTTCTAGTGGTTCGGGAAGAGGGGTCACATTAGCTATGAGTATTCTTCATAGTTCATACTCATTTAATAGGAGTTTCCACTACTATGGTTTATTATTATTGGTACATTCAACTCCATCACCCTCCATCCTTCCTAGTCACTAGAGGCCCTCTGGATGTCGAGGACTAGAATAAGGTCATTGAGGGAATCTTCAATATAGTAAAAAATCAAGAGGATTGATGGGTAATGTTGGATGCATTCATACTACTGGTACCCACTAAAAGGTGTTGTGGTGTCCTGAAATAGGTAGGTAGAAATGAATTTATAACTTGTAAAACATTCAAATACTGTTTCATTGAGGATTTTCTCCTAAGTACATTAAATATGGAATATGATTAAGAGTTTATAGGGCTTCAGTAGGTTTCCATGAATTTATTTTTTTAATATGCTTGCTTCATGGGGTAACTTATATTTACTCCACTCTTGGGGTAAGAATTATGCAAAAATACTTGTATGTTTTAGATAATCCTCTAACTGGAGTTGATGCATCATTTTAGGATCTTTTACCTAATTACATATGCATAGGTGCTTCACATAACCCTAATAATTTAGATGGTTCTGGAAGATGATAAATATGTGGGTCTTCATTCAAACATCATAGGATTATTAGTGATATATCTACTGGTGGGAAGAGGAAGGAAGAGTTATCATGATAGAGTGTAAATATTATTACCATGTTAACAAAGTGCTATTCATCACCTTTTGTGGTAGAAGGAAGTCATTAGTGTTTCAACTATGGATAGAGTTGGAATTACCATAATTTTTTTCAAAGGCATTATATCAAGTGTAATTGGTGTGGAAATACATGTAATATTCAATATTTATGTGTGAGGGTGTTTTAGATAGGATATCACAAGGGTATAGAACCGATGAAAGTTGTAACCCATGTATTTGGTCAAGGGCCTCTGCGGTAGATTCAAACCGCACAGACTTTAGTGACCCAGGTGAGTCATACATCATAGTGGAAATGATAAGGTTAGAAAAAAAGCAGGTTTTATGTCGTAGAACAGGTTTAAACTAAAAGTTCCAAGGGATCATCTACTATTTTAAGTATTCTCTTAATTACATCTATGATTTTGACTACCTTTTTTGATATGGTTGCTTCCCATTTGTTTTTATCTACTCAAATATTTTTTGGGATGACTTACATGTCAAGTTATCTTCTAAATTATTGTATCTTGGTAAAGCCTTAGGGAAGAGGGTGGGTATTATTTAGGTATATCTTGGATTTTATGTATTAGTTAATTTATAGAAGTATATATTAGATTTTACAATCCATGAGATGAATGGATTTGATTTAATCTTTAGCATGGATAGGATGACTAGTTATCAAACACACATCAACTACTACATGAGACATGTATTCTCTTCTCAGCCTAAGGGGGAGTATTTTGTGATGATCATTGAATGGGAAGTTGGGTTAGAAAAAATGGGAGTAGACCTGAGGTAGATTTGATCAGTTACAATAAAGGTGGAAGGATTGTCTATTGTGATTAATCTAACTATATCATCAGGTATATTCCCTCCAATGGTGGATTGTTATCAAGATGTGGTAGGTAAAAAATTGGCTAAGATACATTGAGGGGGTGAATTAGGGTATGGATATTCTTTTGACACATATTTCTACACTACTGAATCATGATCTCGTTATTAAGAGGGTCACTTATTATGATCATTAATGTTCAAAATGACTGCACCCTTTCCAATTTTATTTGTTGATAATGCATAAAAAGTAATGAAATAAATTAAGCACAGGGACACATATAATTTTACTTGGTTCACTCTCTATGGGATACATCCAAGAAGCATGAAACGATAATGTGGTGATTGACCCAAATACACTATGGCTCACAAGAAATAATGGATATTTGGGATAGATCTTGTCTATATCTAGGATCACTACATTTACATGGTTTAGGATTTTCTTCATTGTATTCCTAAGGGTTACACTATATGTCTCTTTTTCTAGCTCACTACCAGTGGAAAGGATCACCCTCTTCTTCTTCATTTTATCACTACTCATTGAAGGGATCCACTCATAGTTTATAGACTTGTATCTCTCTTCATTATGTTTAATTAATGCATCCTATACTGTATATAGATGTTCTATTGATGTCCCAATTTCATTCACTGATGAATACTTATTCATGACTGATGTACAGGGAAACTTCAAACTTGTTGTTTAGCCTTAGGGTGACTTGCGAGCAAATCTATTTATTATGTGGAAATTTTTCATTTTTCATAGAAAAACCACTTACATGCCACTTATAAATTGCATGAATCTTCCTTATTATGGGAAACTCACTAATTCCACTCAACTCCCATATTGTGTGAGACTCCTTACTTGTAAAGAAACTCCATACTTATGCGGCACTCAACACTTGAGTGATTTATAAATCATATTTCCTTTAAGTGTTTAACATATGGAAATGAAGGGGTATCCACCTATTTATTGAAATTTTCTGACCCTATGTGATACTGTCACAACTTTTTCCTGAGCGCTCAGTACTATTTGCGCTTGTAACTTTGGCGCAAACTCACCTTGCATAAAATATTTATAACTTGTGTTTCCTTATTTCCATTTACATATTTTGATGCACTGATCATGAAGAATTACTAGTGCGGATCCTTCTAAACCTCTTTATCACTTGTGCACAACTTCCTTTACCAAAAACACTTTTCTCCAATCTTGAATTTTTGGACCCAAAGATTTGGAAAACACTGGGAAATGGAACCACCTTGTATATGATATTTTTACCACCTTCAGATCATCCATTAATTTTCAATGGATCCTTATCAACTTTCTTTTATAAGAATATCTAGAAATCTACTACTAACCATGGAAACATACTTTTTCAACAAACAAAATCAACCCAAAAATCCTTAATTTTCCCTTGAGGGATTTTTTTCTAACAAGATGATTTACCAGATCAATTATTAGGTATTATTTCAGAAAGAGGGATTGATTTGAGATTTTTCTTGTACTAGGAGTGAAGGAAGCATAAAATAATCCTTATTATATGGAACTATCGGAGTTGACATAATTTAAGGTGCAGATATAGGATTTGAAGGTGAATAGATTTAACAGACCAATCACATCACCATGGGGTGATCCAGTGTTATTTTCTAAGAAGGTAAATGATGGTCTCTGGATCTCTATTGAACATAAGAAACTAAATCAGGTAATGGTAATGGGTGGTACCCTATACACATTAATTATTATCAATTTGATCTAATATGGGGTTCATAGTGGTTATACCAGATTGATCTTCATTCAGGATATCATCACCTATGGGCTAGAGAATATGATATTCCTAAGACAACATTTAGGAGTTGGTGTAGAATGTATGAGAATATTTTCATGAATTTTTTGTTGAAAAACTCAATAATAGTTTTCATGGATCTCATGAATATTATTTTACACTAATGTATTGATTATTTAATTATTGTGTTTGTGGATGATAACCTAATATACTCTAAGATGTTAGACACGCATTTTGGTAACCATTGTGTTTTATTGATTATAGTTTGAGCACATTAGTTATATACAAAAATATTAAAATTAATCTTCTAGATTAAGGAGGTTAATTTCCTTGGTTAGTTTATTTTTTAGTATGGGATCCTAGTGGACTTAGGGAAGGTGGAAGCAGTGATGTATCGAGATCACCCACAGAATATTTCTGAGTATTATAACTTCCTTAGGTTGGCTAGATACCACTAGTGTTTTATCTAGTACATATTAATTATAGAATTTCTAATGATGTAATTGACCAAAAGTGGAAGAATATTTAGTGTTCTAAATAGTTTTAAGAGTTACTCGGAGATCTATAGAGTATATTGAATATAGATATAGTTTCTACCCTTATATAACCTAGGACTAGATACAAAGTGTACTATAATTCCTTGGTTGTCAGTTCGAGGACTATGTTGTTGCAGGGGGGGTCAGGTAGTCACTTATCGGTCACTTTAGTTATAACCCCATGAGCAGAACTGTTTATCATATGAATTAGAGTGTGAAATTTTGGTCCACACCATGAATCATTAGTATAAGTACGTCTTTGATGAGAGGTATGTCTTTTAAATTGATTATAAGAGATTTAATAATATATTCTCATAGTAGAATTTCAATCTGAGGATGGTACATTTCGTTATGTATTTATAGACACTGAACTTTGAATAGATTATGCTCAAGGGAAAGGTAATGATGTTGTATATGATATTAGCAGAAAAATTCCAGAGACCCAAGATCTTAGAGAATGACCTTCACCAAAGGAAAGGAATCTGATGAGTTTGACGATAGAGTGACAAGTGGATTCAAGGGAATATCTTGTTTTTATGACTTGTGCACCTTTTTTATCATGTATTATTTTTTGGACTATGTAAAAGAGACCCAATATATATATCATGAGTGTGTGGTGATGTGATAATTCTTGGTAGGGTATAATTTAGTTCTAGGGTAGTCCTTAGATGAATTCCACATGATTTTAATTTGTGTAAGGTTGGTAGTATTAGATTCTTAGATGGAGGAGAAGATGAGATACCCCTATTCATTGAAATGGTTAGTTAATCCATGGTCAGTAGAGATGTACCACTATATCCTAAATCAGTTTTAGTGACCTTTTATGAAGAGAGATCTCATTAGTTTTGTTTTTATATTTCCTATATACTAAAGGATAAAGGTAGAGCATAAATTTACGATTATTTTTATTAATCCAATTCCAGTGACATTGTGTAAGTGGGATAACATGAAAATGGATTTTGTGATAGGATTTCCACAAACCCCAAAGAGTAGTTATGCAATTTTCGCGATAGTTAATCTGTTGGTGAAAGTAGCTCATTTCCTACAGATATGAGAGACTCAATTTATAAATGAGTTTCAAAATATTTATGTCTATGATATTATAAGACTACTTTGGGAGTCTTTTAGTATCATAATATAAATGGATGTTAATTTTAAATTTTTTTTCAAGATGGCTTACATAATTTTTGGGGACTTAGTATAAGTTGATTATTGCATATCATCTGTAGACCAATGGATAGTTAAAGAGGATGATTTAGATACTAGAAGATGTGATTTGTGATTGAATACTATATTATAATGACCCATACATTACATACATTGTTAATACTTCAAAATTGAAGCATACTTATTACAACATATAACAAAACCACGAAAGGACCGTATATGTATAGTGTCTTTAGAAATTGGAAAACATAAACAACTGGTTCATAAAGCGTCTACACTGTCTCCCATTTATTTCATCATATCTATATTCCCTTTTGGCATATCTCACATAATAAACTTCTTCCTGACCTAGGGAAAGAAAACATACAAAAGGGTGAGCTCAAATGCTCAGTAAGGGTAAACAAAAGAAATATCAATCACATCATATTCATAGGAACATAACTTTTGGAAATCTTAACCTGCAAAAGAGAGAATAATTTCATAACATGGGATAAATCATAGTAGTGAAATGGAATCCCAATAATCATAACCTAAAACATGAAACTTTGTGGCATACACACATAATCATAGAGAATCATTTATTATTAGTCAAGACTCGTTGCCAAGACTATCTTAGTGGACAAAGTCGATTTCTGAACCGAGTTCACTCCTCGTTTCAGTCCCGTTTCACTGAACCGGTATAACCTACCGTTCCAACCATGTCTATCTCATGAGATATAAAATCATTACCCAATGAATTGGAGGGATATATAGGTCCCCCCATCTCATAATGATACCATTCTTAGGTTTGCCACAAAATCAAAACCATACATCATAGCATAAACCATGTAATAAAAATGGGAATCTTAAACATCGTGACATCATAAAACAATTCATATAAGTTAAAGGAATTCATAAAAATATAATTCTATCACAAAATAATCAAATCAATGTAATAATAGGGATATAAACATAACCCTTTATTATCTTAGATGGAAAATAATTTTGATAAAACACTTGAACTCCATTCTTGAGGAAAATATCCTTTCTGCATTAAAAACACTTTTCCTTTCTTAACATGTCGTGAAATTCTAAACTAATAGAAGTTGATTAAAAATAAACTTGAAAACTTGTAAAGGAATATTCTTGGAAATAATGTTTTAAAAATCCATTCATGCCGTATATGTTAAAAAAACATTCTTCTCGTACTTTTGTCAGAAAAGTCAAAAAGTACCTCGTATGAAAAACGACAAAAGATTCCTTTCGTATCTTTTATTAAAAACTCACCGAAGGGTAAAATTGGATTTAAAAAATTGTAGGAGGATATAAATAAAATTACATGTTGCGAAAACATGGATGTGGATGATAAAATACACCCCAGTATATTTCAATGTATAAACAATCTCAGATAAAAATGAGATTGTGATATTTCCCTTACCTTAGGTCTGATTTGCTTCGTAAGTGTCCGAACCACCTGTATAATGATTTAAATAATGTTATTGACTTATTCCAGAATCATACATATTGTTATGATATCATATATGGTCATATTTTTAGCTTCTTGTTAGTAATATTTCATTACTACTTGTTATTCGGGTGTTTATTACTTTTTGTTCTTATGCGTATTTTGTCGAACAAATTCTTATTCTTATCTATAGGTTATAGATACCTCATTTACATAATGGTATTAGTGTAATATATATCATATTAATTCATTCAATTTATTTATATAATCATTATGAAATGAAGATCCTGTAGAACGAGTCGCATCACATCGTGGAGACGGTATTCCGTATGTACGCACGAGTGATGATATAGTTCCTATGATCGTGGAATTGTATTGGAGTGTATGTATACTATTTCAGAATCAATATCACTTTATAATAGTCATATATAGTCATTATTTACACCATTATACCCATCAAAGTAAGGTGGTGGTGGAAAATAGATTACACCAGGGCGTGCAGAAGGTATTCCGTACGTACGAACGCGCGGTGATTTCTTTTTCCGTAGGATGGATAGATGGTAAAATAGGGTTGTTTCATACATATAATAACATATTAGTATATGAGTAATACATATGTTATTACTTCATAATGAAAAAACTAAATAAGAAGAAGTGGAAGAAGAAATAAAGATGAAAGAATCGGTAACGGACATTACCTCTTCTTTGAAGTTCTTCTTTGAGACCTCCTTTTAGGGAACTAAAATAGGTCATTGAAGAAGACCAGAACCTCTAGGATTCTTCGAGGGAATTTTATAGGAGAAATTGGCAGGGGTTGGCCGAGCATGAAGGCTCAAAGTGGTGTGAGGAAGAGGGGGAGGAGGTGTTCTTTTATAAGGGAGGAGAGGGGCACCTTTGGAATAACTAAAACTATTATTTTATTATAAAGTCAAATTCGGTTTTAAATACCTCCAAATTGATTTATTTTGAAGCTAAGGTGGGGATGGGTAGAAATAATCTCATCCAATAGAATTTAGAGAAGTTTAGGTTCCTATTTTAACCTTATCATTTAGATTAAACATTAAGTTAAATAATTTTACTTTTACTGTGTCTTCCTATGTTCTTATAATATAAGGTTAATAAACTTACTATAAGAAGCCAAACGAACCCCAAGTTGTTTATTATTAATATATATAACCTTATCTAAGTCATTTGGCTGAACCTTAGATTTTTAGGAATAAAATAACAATTACTAATATAATATTTGTTTTAAAAACTAATTTATGTCAATTTGGTCACTATTTAGTAATTGATTTTTGTGAAAATCATAACAGAATTATTAGTTCGAAAGAAGATAATTAAATCAATAATAACATGTCATATTAACCTAGGAAATCAGTTTAATTCCTAAAAAGTCTCAAATTTCATTTATTTGGGTATTTATAACATCAATTATGTCAATATTTCATTAAAAAGATAATTACTAAATCATCGTTGTGTCATAAATAAATTAATTTATATGAAGTCTAAATATTATAAATAAAATACCATTATGTAGGAAATCTTTTTAGTTTTCTAATTAATATTTATAGTCTATTTTATCTTATGTATAACCCTATATTAAAAATTATTTTCTTATTAAACATTTATTTTAACTATTTTAACCATTCTTTAAATAAATTAATAATAAATGTCCTAATCTAATCCATGTTGGCCTAAATGGTCATATTTTATTCCTAAGGTTGTTTTTGGTCGAATTACACTTGTCCAATAGAATTAGGACATGTGTTAGGGTAATAATAATATCATTTTTACCCTTAATTACCCTATTTACTTTTAACCGTGGTAAAAAAAAGTAAAAAGTTACTATTCACCAAAGAATTATTTTCATCTCATTGAACCACATTTTACATACTTACATCAACCGTGTCTCTCGTATTTTTGAAATTCCACTCAATGAAGCGGTAAAATTAAGTTTTATGAAAAATTTAGTTTTTTAACTAGCACTTAGTGGTTTCACTATTCATCAAAAATTGAAAGTTTTCAGAAAAATACCAAAAGTTCACCCTAGGCTAATTTTGATATTCCGAATCAAAAAATGAAGTCCATTTTGTAAAATAAAATTTATAAAATTTTAAAAAGTGTTTATTACTATTCATAATGGCTAGTTATAATAATATTTTAATAACATATCATTGTTTAGTGAAACTCGATATTGCGTACGACGCAAGCTATCGAGGAAGGCCGTCGTTGCGTGTAAATAAATCCAAGCTAGTGTTGTGTGTAGTGAAATATTCCTTTGATGACTTATATGACATAAAAACAAAATATTTCACATAAAAGTATTGGGTGTTACATATATTTTATTAGAAAATTTTATGAGTGCCTATCCTTGGTAGAGTTTTTGTACAACAATAAATTCTATGATTTGATTCAAATGACTCCTTTTGAGGATATCTATATTTGGCTATTCTACTCACCATTGTGTTGGAATGAGGTAGGTGAGGAAATAATTATTATTCTTAGCATGGTAAAAGAGACCTATGAGAGAGTACATTTGATTTTGATGTTTTTTACAACCGCTCATATTAGGCATCGATTGTATGCTGATAAGAGGGTATAACCGTTGGAGATCATTATTGGTGGCTAGGTTTTCTTATTGGTGTCACCATTGTTGGGGAATCATAATTTTTAAATGTTAGGGAAGATATCACCATAGATTGTGTGACTAATTGAGATCACCAAATTTATTGAAAACAGGACTAATCAAACATAACTTCCTCTACATTTTTAGGCATTCATGATTTGTTCCATTATTCTTAACATTATAGGTATATACCTAACACCAAACATATGGTTGACTATGATGATGTTGTGGAGAACTCGGTGGGAATCATTTTACAGATAAAAAATAGTTAATAGGGAATATGGTGCCACTTTCTTGAGCTATATGTATGTATAGACAAATCTAAGAAGAAACTTGGGAGTGAGAGTCTGATGTTAGAGACCAGTTTCCAGAGTTGTTCAATCATGCTAGCTAATGACACTTCTTGAGGATGAGAATCCATATAAGTGGAGAGTTTAAATTCATATAACAATTTTTAATATATTTAAAAACATTTTATCCATAAATTATTTATGATTACTTGAGTTGTTCCATGTTTTTCTAATTCTTGAGAACTTTTAAGTGGATTTTGGTGTTTTTTGAGCCTGTTTGGTTTAACAAGATTACACAATAGCTATTGTGTACCTTGGTGTCACCCGATGAAAAATAAGAAAATAAAAAATGGGTGTTTCCCTAGACATGGAGTTTCATGGGTTCATCAGTGGTCCATGACCAAAGTGACCTCACCAAGCACATGGTAGAGGCCATGGTGAGGGAAAATGGATGAGGTTTTGGAAACATGTTGTATATTTTGGATATTTTAGTATGGAATTTTTTATGCCACCATGATATAGTGGAGGTAGTGATGGTGGTCTCATGGGTTTTAAAATGAAAAAAATGTTTCCCTTGATTATGTATCTTGATCATTTCAAATGGAAAATCAGTATGACTTCAATGATGGGTCTTAAATGTGATTTTAATTAATTTCATCCTTTATTAATAGATTTAGACCTCTTGTCTTGATCATTCCTTAAATCCTAAAAATTTTAGATTAAGTAAATGGACCTAGTGAAAAACCATGAATGATATTCTTCTCTTACCAGTAGCCCAAGGTTATTCCATCCTTTAAGGGTCTTGAATGCAATGATCTAGATTCATGGGGATCCTGGGTTATCTTCTCTAATCATTTATCTATGAGAAAAAAATTCATCTCCTTTGAATGAAAATAGATCAATTTATATTCGAATATTCTGAGAGGTATGTTAGTATATATCTAATACCATGAATTTTTTTTTCATGAGTCTCATTTCAAAACCATACCACATTAGATTAGAAATGGTTCTAGGGAACTCTTAGTGCGTAACTTTTTCTAGTTGGTGTAAAAATGTGGTTTTAGTGATGACAATCTTAAAGAATCCTGATTTCTATATCAATACACTTGATGTAAAATGATCCTAACTATATAGAGACCATTTATATAATTTTTATCATGATATGACTTTGTGTTCTTATATGATTCGATTGTGATTGAATTTTATCACATGTGTGTGTGTGTCACCCATGAGATCATGTTTGATGTTTGATCTCATGTGTGTTCATGTATATCCCGTGAGACCCATGTTTTTATATGTTCACATGATTGTGTATATTTCTATTGACACTCACACTTTGTAACCTTGTTTTTCCTATATGTTTCGTACTTTTTGTGTGTGATTTATTCTCTTTAGATGCTATGTATCTAGGAGTGAATGATATGTGGACCATCATGGGTTGGTTATCCCTTAAAGGGGGAGATTGTTGAAATGTGATGATGATGATGGTGGATAAAGACATAGAAAAGGTACGATAGACATGAATTTTGACTTAAGTTAGTGCTGGGATATGATATCCATGTGGCCCAACCAATGGTCGAAATGTGGTACGATGACCTTATGGTCTAACATGTGATTATGATGGGGAATGAAAACTTTGTGGATAAAATTGATACTCATTATTCATATGGATTCTATGATCTATTGGCATTGTTGTTGTTGTGTGATATATCTAGAGACCTTATGGTTGACTCTGGATCATGACTTCTGTTATGATCATCCTTCTATAATAGAGATAAAGTAGGTATAGATGAGGGTTTATAGAAGCTTGGTTAGTACACTACTGCTCAGTATGTGATTATATATTGTTTACTTGTGTGATTATTTATTATCATGGAATAAACTCTTATGGATAAGAACTCATGTTAATAAAACCTTGGTGGTGTCCAATGGGTTTTATACAAAAACCTTTCTTGTGCATCTCAATGAACATGAAAACATCATGATGAGGTACATAAGAAAGGGTAATGACCTAATGAACGAGATCTAGGATATGGATCATGGTGTTATGAGGAGATTATAAAAAATACACTGGAGTGATTCCATTTTTTTATTTATATAACTATCTTGATCATGCCTTGTTAGAATTTCCACATCTGGGTTCCTTGTTTTATTATTTTGTATGACATGACATGATTTACATGACATGTATTATAAAAATGATTATTTTATTTTTTGTTTTATTTTGAGTTGTGAATTTATTGATACTGAGGGTATAGTCTCCCTATTAATTTCATCCATACCCTCACTTATAGTCGAGAACCTCTTGCATTTGGGGAGGCACACATGAGGCCATGTGACACCCCATCTTGAACCATGTGATTAAATATGGGGAATTAAAATTTTTATTTGATGATAATAAGATTCATGATTTATGTCATGGATTCTTGGCTAATGGAGGAAAAATACACTAAAAGGAGATGGAGGATTTTCCCATACATCGATGGGAAAATATATTGATTATTCTACCTTTAAATACCTAACTTGATTGATTCGTGGCCAAAAAATATACTTTAGATTATTATAAATCTATTCCTCAATTAAATTTCAAGTAATAAATATTATCGTGCTGTCTAAAATAGTTTACTAGAAATTGATATACTATTTAATGTGTATATATAAGAACTGAGGTTAATTGGAGTGGAATTAAGGATATTGAAATTTGTGATAAATATCACATGGATGAAGGTTGATGTGAAGGTTGAAATGAATAAGGTAGTGATGTTCTTGAAATACACATTCTAGAGTATTTAAACACTACTAAGTACCTTTCAAATCAGATAAAAGTGGTTAGAATTATTCGAAGATGGTCTAAAGTGATTTGATGTGATTTTAGAAGGCCTGAGATGTCATAAAGTGACTTTGAGATTATTTAAAGAAATATATATGTTGGAAGCTATAAATAAAAAGTTGTGTAAGTATGGATCTATATGTGATTCATTTCCCTATGTTTTGTATGAGTCATTTCTATACTAAGAACTAATTTTTTGGGAAATTAATATATATATGTAAGATTCATTTGACTCTGGATAAGAATCAATTTTATGTGTGCAAAAGTCATCTATATTTTTATAAAAATCAATAATATGTGCATGTGATTTATTTTGACATGTGTAAGGATCACACAGTTCCATATAAAGATCAACTATATCTATGAAAGTATTATTATATCCCTATATAAGCATCATATAGAGTTTTATAAGATTTATTTTTTACTTTTTAATAAAAATTAAACATAGTCATGAAGACAAATCATTTTTGTATGAGTCAATTATGAGTGTAATATGAGTCCTTATACCCTATTTAATAATAATATTGATCACTGTATGATTCATCCAAAAATTATTCATTCGCATATGATTCATTTACACAAACACATACAACATGTAGATCAAATTTATAGAATTATATAGACTGAAAATATGATTTTCCAAATTTAAATGCTGAAGAAAGACAACATATTTGATGATTCTTAAGTTATCCTTTTAAGATCCAAACATCAGGATAATATCATTTTCAATAATTAAATATATTAATGAGAATATATAACTTTTATATAAATTAATATACTTCAAAATTAACATTGGTTGTCAAAATGGAGATGAAAATTATATGATTAACTCATTTAACCTCATTTCTTAAATAATTACAAAATAAATTATGATCCAACTCTATTTGAGCGAGAATAAGACCTTTGATTTATTGAGAAGAATATCATGGCAGTATGAACATCTATGAAATTATTTGAATCTTGAAATTAGAATACTCCTCATTAAATGAATATATAAATTAAATTAAACTTTCTTGCGTTGTTCTTAAATGGAATTCAATATCATGAAATTATTTGATTCAAGATATAAAAGTATCTATAAATTAATAATCGTGAGAATGATGGAAGATTAAAATTTATATTGACTTGGAAAATTATAAATTGATAAGAAAGAAACATAAAAGGCTACTTGAGTAATTTTAATGGAGACTATAGTTAAGAAAAGAAAAGATATGGAGATCATGGGGGAGAAAAGTGGGGTGTAAGAGAACTGTTTTTTTCACCTATTGATATATTTCCATTTATGAAAATTTAAAATGAGACCAAAAATATGGTCCGGAATACTGTATATAAAAATTATAGAAGCACTTAAGATAAAATATTGTGAAGGAACTTGAGAGTGCATTACATTGAAGAGGAAGGAGTTGATTGAAAATAAGAAGTCTCAAAGAATGATAATAAGTGTGGTAGATCATATTCTAAAGAAAAATTACTATCTAGGTATAAAAAATTGTTCTGCTATGAATATTTTGTGTATCGAAGCCAGAGATCAAGAATAAGAAACAACTAGTTTAGAGACGGGTTCCTCTGATCCATAGTATAATAAAAGGAAAGATAAATAAATAATAAAAAATTGAGAGAAGTGAAAAAATATAGTCGATTATCTATAATATAGTGGAATACATGATCTTTAGAATTTTATTTTGAAATAGGCCAATGAATTTTTTTTTGAAAAAGAAATAGGAGCCTAAAAAATTATAAATACTAGTTTATTTTTATTTTTGTATACTAATAAAATGTGTTTGAAGATTATATTGAGTATAATAAGATCTGTTCTATGAATACTATGACATGTTATACACATTGGTGATCTACTTCTATAATTATGGGTTTCTCAATGAACCAAAGAGATATAGTATAAATAAATTATATGAGAAACATTTGCTCACTTGTGTAATATAGTGAACACTCACAAATGTAATATAGTGAGAGGTTATGCATGATAACTTCACTAAAACACTAATTGTTGATGAATATTATTATTTTAGAATATTTAAATTAGTGATAACCCAATCACAACAGGGAGTATGTTTCTTATATCGAGGCTAAACCTTGTCAAACAACATGTTCATTATTTTAATACTTTCCTAGAATACATGTCGTATATATGATTAGGTAGATTTAAAGAAATCCATTTATACTCAAACATGTTGTAGAGGTTCAAGTACTCAATGGTATATAATGATTATATGTTTAATTCCGAATTTTTTAAAAGAATTATAAAAAACACCTTCATCCCCACTCTATATTGTATGTATATATATTTTAGGGATTTTTAGTTCATAAATCAAAAAACACATAATAATAATAAAGGTTCAAATGTATTAGACTTATGAGAGGTTTTAATAAATAATAAAAATCCTGAATTTGAATCTTTTCAGTCGTTCTAGGAAGTAAAATTGGTGATTTCTATTTTTAATCCTCTTACTATTCTTATCCCATTTTGAGGTGTTTCATTAATAAATAATCTATTAAAATATCTTTAAAATCAATGATTTATAATTTTTTTAATTAATTGATTTATTCATTCTGGAAATTATAAATAAAAAATAGTTTTAATGTTTTATATCCCTCTCCTCAAGGATTAATTTATAAAATTCATATGATATTGTAACTATACCTATTTATTGAAGTGATAGAAAAAATAGACTCAATTAGATTATATATCTCAAATTCATTAATCATTGGTCTATTACAACTCATATTGAAATCACCCAATTTCATATAATAAAAACCAACATAGTTAAGAGACAAAAAATCTTTGAAAATGGATCTATCAGGGTAGTTACTATTTATTACAAAATAATAAATTCTATATAATTTTTTTTATGATATACATCCAAAAATAATATAGAGTCTCACTAAGATGAACATTCATAGGAATTTTTATATTAATATCCAATATACATGTAAAGATAGTCCATGAAAATATTTTATCTAACTCAATAATAGAGATCAATGCATCTTTTTTCATTTTCTTCACACCATTATGAGTTAATATTTTCCAACCACATTCACATTGATTATTAATACATATTAAATTATTATCTCAAATAAAAATGTTTTAATTTGTGATAATCATTAAATTTCAAGGAATTATGTTCAAAATATGTAGCATTCTCTATTTTTAAAATATAATTTGACTAACCATATGGACCTTTTAACACCTCTATTGGTTTGAGTGGAAAAATCAAGTGGGGGTGAATTATTTTTCCACTAAAAAATAAATATATTATAAATTTAAAAAATAAATCCACCAATTTGATAAAAAGAAATAGTTAATAAAATTTTTAGAAATATATAATTTTATCTTTGGAAAGTGATATTAAAATATTGGTCACTTCTTGGTTATAATGGTTTGGAAAATAACTAATCTTTTGTAATAAGTATAATCATATCAAGCACAATATATAAAACACTAGTTTAAGTTAACTATCAAAGTTAAGTATTGTTTATAAAATTTGAAAAATGATACTATTTTCATTTAAAAACATATAAAACAAAATAAATAAAAATTAGTAAGAATGTTACAATAAATATAACACAGTAGAAATTAACAATGGTTTTAGTCTCAATCCAATACATAATCCCCTCTCCAAAGAAATAACCTACTGCCAAGAAGTTTATTACAAAATAAACTTTTCCACAAACCTTGATTGAGTTTTAAAAACAATAGTACATAAGAAGGTATAGGAAAAGATCCTATTCCATAAATATTCATGGGATTAAAAAATATATCTGGTCACACATGACCTCTTCCACAATTAATCATGTTAATACAAATAAAATATTTAGGAAAGGGTGTCAATTACTCTCCAGTGTATGATTGTATACTATTTTTTTCAAATAAATTATGCAATAAAAAATATATCTCTTAATAAAGGAATAAATGAAATATAAAGTGATTAAGGATGAGAAAATGTGATTTAACTAGATCCAAATTGATTCTCTTCTCTCAATTCCTTGCATTTGTCTTTAGAAGAATATAAGATATGTTTCACAAAAATTTTATGAAAATAAAGTGTCATAGAGTCTTCTTTCTATCATAGGGTCATGTGTTTTGGATCATATTTTATTCTCTATATAAGATAAGACTTTCACTCCTTCACATAGTACACTTCCCACAATTATATTTTCTTCTTAAAATTTTATTCATCCAAAAGTATCTACTAGAGAACATTCAATAAAATATTAAATGAACTGATGCATTATTAAAAGCATAAAAAAAATTCTGTTGGAGATCTAAAATTTTTCACTGATACTTTATAAATATAATGTTTCCTTTGTATAAATAATGGTTATTTTATCTCCTGGAAACATGATATAGTTAGTTTATGTGGTAGGTTTCCATGATTGGTTTATCACTTCATGTGATCAATTCATTTGGACATGTGGTAGGTACATGACTCATGCGGTAAATTATTCTCCATGTGGCACTACAATAATATAAATGGTTAGTATATAAATATATGAACAATTATATATACCTTGGCATGGTAAAATATTTTATTCTTATAGTGGGTAGTTACATTTACATGGATACATTACTGATTCTCACTTCTAGGTA
Organism: Viscum album; assembly: GCA_963277665.1. NCBI lineage: Eukaryota > Viridiplantae > Streptophyta > Magnoliopsida > Santalales > Viscaceae > Viscum > Viscum album. The sequence goes on from OY728121.1 coordinate 433,634,299, forward strand.
AATGGTAAGTTGATTGTACATGTGGTAATTTATATCTAAAAATAAAGTTAGATCAATCATAAATGTATGGTTAATTCATGGCCTAGAAAAACTTTTATCCTCAAACTAATGGTAAGAAAATATTACATGTGTTCCAGTGAAATATAACGTGTGATAAGTTGACATGGTCACTTGACTTCACATGGTAAGGTGGAATGGCAGGTTACAAAAATATCCATTATTGAATGTTTTTTCTAAAGAAAAAATTACTAAAATAAACTATAAAATTCATTAATTGAAATATAAACATGATTTGGGACCATTAAAATATCAACATGCTGGTATAATCTAATAATATCCCATTTTTATGAAAAAAATCATGACATTTAAATTGAAATGAATTTCATATGAAAAAAGTATATTTGTAGAAGATTGAAATAGTTGTTTAAAAAGTTCTTAAAATCTTGAAATGTTTTTCAATTAATTTATTTTATTTTAATTTATCACTAACCATTAATTTAATCCCACTTTTGGATTATCAAAAAATCAAGGAAGGAAAAGCTAAGATAAGTTTAAATATAGAAAAATGAAAATAAAAGAGAGTGTTTGATTAATATATTAAAAGAGATTACAAAAGAGATTACAAATGGTATAAAAAGTCCCTGTTAGAGATCCTCATATTAATCCTAATGAGCTACATCTATAATATATATAAAAAAGTGTGTCCTTTCCCTTATATTTAGAGGTAGGAACATAGGTAGTCTGATGAGAAAATAAAGAAGCAGGCTCTCCATGAACTACACACCTCGAAACAAGTTGGAGTTATTAAAATTCTTGGACAGGAGTTAGAGAAAAAGATTAATGGTAGAAGAGGTGGTTGTTAGGTAATAATGAATTGATGAAGGGGATATCCCAACTGTAAAATCAGTAGATATATAGGTTTCCATCAATAGAGTAAAGTCACTAACTACCTGGGAACTATTCCCTAGAGCCTTAATAAAAACATCAATATTCTCGATGAAAGATTCCAATATTATTTTCATATCCCTGACCTTATCAGCTTGGGATTTAATGTCTAGATTCAATGGTGGTATCTTTTAGTCCAAAACAAGATTTATAAACATCCCTTTTTTATATACCTTTGTGATGATACTACTCAGGTAATAATGAAGATCTCTTTTTATGGTTTCTCTATCTTGACCTACTTTCTTGACATCCTCTCAAAATACTACCAATGTATTGATAGAATGGGTTTGAAACCCGTAAAACATATCTTATTTATTAATTATAAAATCATAAAAACAAAACCTTAAACTCATATCGAATGAGCTATCTAATATTATCATCATTAAAAAATTACTACATAGGAGGAGGAGGAGGCATAAGAGTATGTTGAAATACAACATTCATAAACATATAGTCTAACATAACCATCAAATCTGATAGATCATCCTAATGATAAAAAAACTAATATCTCAAATTCACAACCACATTTTGCATCATTACAATTATGTAATTAAAAATTAGTTGAAGATGATTAATCACCATTGTAATAGATTAAAAAATATCATTGTTTCTAACTTATAGAAATGAGTTGAAAAAAATAACAAACAAGTGATTGAACATATTCATTGAATCTAACATGAATAAATCCAATTCATCCTTTGTGAAATATAAATTAGGGGTAGAGAGTGAATGAGTAAAGGGATGTAGATCACTAACTCGATTCTTACTATCTATATTTGGTATATGATCTACTAATTTATCATAATCTTCAACTATATCCTCATAGAAGAAGATTATATTCCACATATTTTTTGGTGGGATTATTACCAAATATTTCTTGGAGAGATTTATAAATAAAAGGTATTATATGATACATCTCAATTATCTCATTAATATCAACCTCAATGAATACTTATTCTTCTAATGTTCATTGAGATGGGAGAATGTTATGTCCACCATGTCTTGGATGATTGCCTCCATGATCATCATAATCAGAATCAGGATAGTCTAAGACCAAAACAAGAGATTAAATGGAATTATACAAATTATAAGGTCCACCTGGTAAAATATTTTTATTATTACTCCCAATAATATGATATTCTTCTAATCAAACCCCAACTACAACAAATTCAATAGACTTATCCCTTTTTGGATCATTCTCATGATATATTCTAGCTTTTTAATCATGGTCTATAGCTTCACTTTCTTATTCTAATAATTATTTTTCAAAAACTAATTCCTTTTATTCTTATTTAAAAGGAGAAATATTACCATTTTAACATTACACAACCTCATCAGGTTTGAGACTTGGATCCACTATATCCTTTGGTCTAATAGAGTACATTACTATATTTAACATTTCATGCATTTTTTCTGAGTCATAAACCCATTCTTTTTTCCTTGGGTTTTATTTCATACTCATAGTATTTTTTTAGTAATATAGAATCAATCAGATGAAGTTATTCTTTTCTCCCCCTGAGGAACTATCCCTTTATGCTATATTGAGGCTAAAATTAGCTTAGGATAAGGTAAATAACTGGGCATTAAAGACATCTTTCACAAATCAACCATATATCTCATGAAATAGTGAAAAAGGATAATTTTAATGTCATTATTCATAAAAGAACAAGAAAAATAGATCGTGTTTCCTTATGATGCTGAAATCCCATTTTTTTTACATACCAATGATGAATGAACTTCACCAACAACCCACATTCTCCATTCAACTAAACAACTTATGGTCTCATGGGTGTTTTATTCCTAGATAATTTATCCAAACAATTATAAAATTAAAGTCATATTATTAATAGGATATAATATTTTTTTAATCCTCATATTCACTTTTATGTGGAACAATAGAATGATTGTCCTAATATTTTATGGAAAATTCCATAACTTCACCATTGACTAATGTTTTGATGATATCTCTTTTCTCTCTACGAAAAAACACTAGGTACACATAAAAAAACTTCAGAATTTTGGGATAAAAAGGACTAACATTTTCTAAAAACTAGTTAGACCATCCCAAATATTTAATCACACTCCATAAAAATGATATTATTGATTGAAACCACTGTTCATCGACTTCATTTTTTTGTGAAAGTATATTATTGATGAAATGAATATTCTTTGGAATTATATATTCACTCATGTTCCATTTTTTATTTTATTGATTTCTTATATGAAGATAGATTAACATGAGGCACAACATTAGTGGAAAATTTTAAATTCATCATTTTCAATTTGGTTTGAGATCTCAAAAGGATCAGATATGGGGGAAAATAAATAGGATTGATTTGGAGAGAGTGAGAGGTTTGATATAGGAGAAATAAATTCACTCAAAACATTTTGAATAGATAGAGGATATATAAGGGAAAATATGAGTGTCTATTCAAATTATGATTCATATTCTATTTTAAATCACTTAAGTATTAAAATAAATAATGATATTAACAAAATCCATCGAGAAAGATTTAATGAAAAATTAAAAATAAATAGACATGGTAGGTCTACTAACCATGAATCTATAAAAACATAATAACAATAGGTATAATCACCATGTGGGTTAATACTATTGGTATTTATAGTGAATTCATGAGTAAGTGTTCAAGGTAGGAGTAGTGATATCATGAACAAAAACACATAGTAGACATACTGACATTAAAAACTACACTTCATGATTACTTTCCTAAAATATCATAAAATTGAAACTAAATATAACTTAAATAACAAAAAAGGATGAAATTTAATTTAAACAATTAGGGAAATTAATCATACCAAATTTATTGTTGATATAATATATTCTATCAACATTCAAAGGTTTTGTGAATATATTAAAAAGTTGTTGATCAATACCAATTAACTCTAGAGTTATATCACACTTTTGAAACCAATATCTCAAAAATTGATGTCTTGTATCAACATCATTTGTTCTATGATTTGCTATAGGATTCTTATAAATATTTATCAGACTTATATTATTACAATTTTTAGGTATATATTTCAATTGATATCCATAATCTTGTAATGTATGATACATCCACAGAACATATGAACAAAAACTACCTACAACTATGTACTCAAATTCAATAGAGTATAATGAAACAAATTTTTATTTCATACTACTTCATGAAACTAGATACTTTACCAAAAAGTGACATGATCTAGAATTTTTTTAAATATAACTTACAACAACCAAATTTAGTATCTAAATAACTAACTAAGTTCAATTCTTTTCCTCTATAATAGATCAGCATTAAATTGGTTTTATCTTTCAGCTATTTGAAAACTATTTTAACTTCAGGTATGTAACACTATTTTGGGTTTTATTTAAAATGTCCACACATACACATAGTTAACATTATATGTGGATGGATATTTGTTATGTATAGTAATCTTCTAATCATATCTCTATAAGTGGTTTGATAAATCATTTTCCTAGTTTCATGAAGAACTAACATGTAGCTAATACTCATTGGAGTATCACTACCTTTAGTAAAATCCATTATAATACATTATAAAAAAACATCGGTTTTCTTTTTTTGACTTAAAATGAATCCATTTTATTTTGAAAAATATGAAAACTGAGAAATAATTTATGTTATCCCATTAAACTCATTTCAAATTCACATTTTATAATTTTTGAAAACATAGTACACAAAGTATTTCTTGAAGAAACCAAAATAATACCATCAAAATATATTTTAACAAATAAAACATCTTTTTAGAATCTTTTAATAAATAAATTAAGGCCATATATCACTTTAGTAAAAACTTTTGAAATAAAATATGAGATGATCTGATCATACTAAGATATACAAGCTTGTTTTAAACCATATAAAGATTTTTTTAATTTAAAATCCTGATTTGGAAATTTATGGTTTTGAAAATCATGGGATTTTAATAAAAGCATTCTCAACTATATAATAATTTAATAATTTACTCTTGACATCCATTTGATTTAATTTGAAATTAAAATGTGTTATATATGAAAGAAACATCCTAGTGGATTCTAGTATAGCTACTAGATAAAAGTTTTCCTCATAGTCAATACCTTATTCTTGAGTATATCTTTCTGAAACCAATCTATCGAGGTTTCTATTTATTGTTCCAAGGTAATCAAACTTTTTTCTAAACACCCATTTAGTTCCAATAGATATGTAGTCCTTGGGTATTTCAACTTATTTCTAGGATTTATTTATTTCAAAATGATTTAACTCTTATTGCATTGAAATTACCTAGAATTTTTCATTATTTGTATCATTGATGTTCTTATGTTGAAGACATGATAAGAAATTATTGATGTTCTAATTAGTTTTTTTGGAAGATCTAGTCTATGTTCTTTTATTTTGGTCACCTAAAACTACATCTAATGGGTGATATCTATGAATCCGTATAGCTCTTGGAAAAGAATTATTTGACACATAATTTTCATTTATAGGTTCTTGTTAAGGCTATTCATCAAAACTAAGTGAATTTTTTTACATGGGGTCTAGCATAATTGTTTTCTGAATTAGAATGATCATCTTCAAAATTTCTTAAAGAGGTATTTGGATCATGTGGATTTTTATCATCAAACATAACATGGAAAAATTCATCCACAATATTATTTCTTTTCATAAACACCATATATGACATACTGGTCATATAACATCCAAGTAAATTAATATAACAATTTTGGAAAAACAATTATCTAAATTATCTTTTATGTTGAGTGTAAAGACTTTCCAACCTAACCATTGGTTTTATGCCCTTCCATTATTCATAAGGGGTCTATTTAAAACACTCATAATTATATAAAAATTCATGTTTACATATTCTTCCCAAAAATAGATACTTAAATCATACTCATTGAGCATTGTATGGGAAATCTTTTTAAGGGTTATATTTCATCTCTCTACTATACTATTTTGTTATGTGGTCCTAAGAGAGGAAAATTTATGATTATAGCCATGATGTGAGAATAATAATTCAAACTCTTGATTTCCAAAATCACAGTCATGATCACATCTTATGGTGTCATTATTATGTCCACTAATATTCTCAAAAGATCTATAATATTTAGGAAAATATAAAATTGTTTCACTTTTATGAGAATGGAAAATAACCCATTTATAACATTAATAATAATAAATTAAAAAATAAAAACAAAATTTTCCTAATAAACTATAAACTCTAGAGGGTCTAAAAAATAAATTTGAACCCACTCTATATTTTAAGAATTTGAAACATATTTCTTTGATTTGAAGGACATTTTATTTTTCTATCCCTTATGACAATGATTACAGACTTTATCTATTGGTAATTATAGTTTAGGTAGATCCTTTACTAAACCATTATTAGATATATCTCTAAGTTAGTTAATATTTCAATGACTTGTTCACCTATTTCAAATCCACGATTCTTTATGAAAATGACATAAATAAGAAATTTTTTGAGAAAATAATGAATTTAAATAATAAAAATAAACATTTTTTCTTCTCATAGTAGTAAAAACTAAATCATATTTTGAATTAAAATCTTAAAAAGAATTGTTTTCAAACATATCATGGTAATGATCTTCAAAAAAATTATAATGATAACAATATTATATTTCAATAAATCTACACATAAAACATTATAAATTCAAATTTTAATGGAGTTACCAATTTGGAACCGTCAAATTATCTTTACTATGAAATTTTCACCAAATTTGATAGGTCCACCATCCAATTTAATAGATTTTTGGAATCATGGGTAGCCTCTAGTAAAATGTATGGAACAGATACTAACCAAATACCATAAGTGCTTATTGGAATGATTCAATAAGGTTACCTACAAAACATCCTTAAACAATAAATTAATTTGGTACCCATATTCTCTTAGGCCCAAAAATGTTAGTAATAAGTAATTTAGGAATACATAATTCTTTTATTAGTTTCCAATAAGATGATATTAGACATTAAAAAATAATTATTTTATTTGGCCTAGTAGATTGAGAACTATTAATAAAACTAGCAGAGTAGTGCCTTGGAAAAAATTTATTTTTATTGATTTTCCATTATCTTGATAGATATCATATTCCAGTAGTGTAATTTGGAGTAGTATGTTAACTAAGAATTTTCATGTGGGTTCTTCTTCAATTAGTGAACCGCTTGAAATCATTATTTAATTGTTCACTAGATTGTTTTTGCTCATTGTTCACTTTAAGAAAATGATAATTTTTGTCATTTTATATTGTAATAATATTTTAAAGTGATCATACATAGAATTATTATTCTTTGAAATTTTTTATTTTTTATTTAATTCATTTAAAGTATCTTCCAACATGTTACAATATTCAAATAATTTGTCACTAGAAATATTTTCATCATTTATTTCAACCTCAAAATGAATCGAAATAATAGGAGGAGATTTAGAAATAACAATTAATACCTTGGATGTGTTTTTCAGAAAACACATCTTGGCTCTATCATTTATATATTTTCTATTAAAGTCTGATTCACTTAAACTATCCTATGAGGCAATACAAGTGTCTTTCAAAGAATTTTTAAATGAATTTTCTTTTTATTGTAATTTTTTTATATATTTTAACTTGGGATAGTCGGATTTAATGTTTCCTTTTATCTTACTTTCATATCTGAATACTTTATTTACATAATAATCATTTTTACAATAATTTCTCCAATTCCCTTTATTGTCACAGTTCCCTATATTATTGGATTTATTATATAATGTTTTATTTTTGTAAAATTTATTAAAACAACTGGTTGGGTGTTCCATTTATTTATCACTGTCAGACGATGATTCATCATCACATGGACTTTCAGCTTTGATATCTATTTTTTTCATTGATCGTGAAGTCCTGAAGGCTACTGACCTTTTCTTTGGTTCATCCAAATCCTATTTGTTCACTTTAAAATGTTCTTTATACATCGTAATCATTCTAATTATCTCTTTTTCTGGTAGTGTACTGATGTCTCACGATGCTCTAATAGACACATATTTACTAGTGTGTGCGACATGTTAACTATCTCATTGAACCTATGATACATTTTAGATATATATTCATCCAGATTAATCTTAAAATTATGATATTTAATATTATATGTGTTTTAAACCATTTCATTGAAATTAGAAGTTCCTTCATAAGATATATCATGGGTATCATGAATTTCATAAGTATAACACAAGAAGATATTCTATTAAATTCATCTCGTCATAAATCACAATATAAAACATTTATATCATTAAAATTGCAGTCATATGCTACTATAGTATCATCACACTATGTAGCTCCACCAGAGTTAGGTTTTTCGTATTTATAATCAATGATGGTCTAGATATCAAATATCATACATTATAAATGAAGTTTCATTTTTATTTTACATAGATTAAAATTATTTTCATAAAAATTAAGGAGATTATTATCGAGAGTTCCTTATTGCAAATTTTTACCCTTTTTGAACAACAATTATACAAAAATGAAATTTATGATCTTTAAATACAATAAGATCAAAGTAAAAATATATTTTGAAATCCTATTATACCAAATTTTTTTAGGAGTGGAAAACTCATGAGGGGAAATTGAGTTTCCAATAAAAATTTCTATTTAAAAACCACTTAAAAAATAAATCACCCAATTTAATAAAAATATCCAATTAATAAAGATACAATAAATATATAATTTTATCTTTGGAAAATGTTCTCCAAATATTGTTCACTACATAGTAAAAATACTTTTGAAAGTAAATTTATTTTTGGATCAAGTCTACTCATATCAAACATAGTATATAAAACACTTGTTTTAGTTAACTATAAAAGTTGTGTTTTGTTTAAAAATATGATACTTGTTTCATTTAAGAACATAGAAAACAAAAATTACAAAAAGAAGAAAGAAAGAAAAAAAATATAGTACAATTTTAATTAACAAGGGGTTTGGCCTTAATCTGATACTTCAACCCCTCCTCTAGGAAATCACCTACTAACAAAGATTTTATTATAAAATAAATTGAACCACAACTTGTATTGGGTTTTATAGACAATAGTATATAGGACTGTCCAGGTACATATCTTCTATAATAGTTATACATGGGTCAAAAAATATAAAAAGTCACACATGAAATATTTCATAGTTTTTTATAGAAATAAAAATAAAATATTAAAGAGAGAGTATCAATTACACTCTATTTTAGTGAAAGTGATTGTGTTTTACAAAAAAAAATTAATAAAAAAACAAAAGTCATAATACCAGAATAAATTAAAGATAAAGAGATTAAGGATGAGAAAATCTGATACTGCTCGATCCATATTTCTTCACATGTATAGAGTCCATTAATTTTTCTTTAGAAGAATATTTAACAAGTTTCATATGAATTTTATCAAAATGGAGTGTTGTAGAATATTCTTTATAGAATAGATACTTGTGTATAAGATCCTCTATTATTATCTATTTAAGATCATATGTTCACTAATTTATGATCAAAATCTCACACAATTATATTTTCTTCATAAAATGATCTTCATCAAAAATTATTATTTGGTGAAATATAAATGCAATATTAAATGAACTACACATTATTTAATGCTTCAAAAAATAGTCATTGGATATTTAAAATGGTCTATTGTTTCGTTAAAGATGGAAATATATCTTTACATAATGTATGATTAGTTGATATCATGATAAATTGACATGTTTGGTTGATATGATAATTTTTCATAATTGGTTCATCACTTCACATGGTAAATTCTTGTTCACATGTAGTAGGTTCATGACTTCATGTCGTAATCTATTTCTCCATAAAGTCACTATAATAACAAAAACAAATATTATATGACAATATGAAAAATTATATATATCTTATCATGGTAACTTGTTTTATTCACATTTTAGGTAGTTTCCATCACCCAATTACATTACTAATTCACATGTTCAGGTACACGGTAGGTTGATCATTCATGAAGAAAGGTGAATATCAACATATGGTAAGCTTAATCATTAATGTGTTTTCAGCTCGTGAATTATACACAATTTTCTCATTTATCTCATGTTAAGTGGTTTTTACATGTAGTAAGGTGAAATATAATGTGTGGTAAGGTGACATGGTAACAAGAATTCACATAGTAAAGTGGCATTATAAGCTCCAAAGATAGCCATTTTTTTCATGTTTTTTGAAGAGAAAAATTTACTAATAGAAGACATCATGTTAATTAAAAGAAATATAATCCTAATTGGGGATCATTAAAATTAGGTGGTTTTGGTATAATACAAAACCCTATAATAAATTAAGATACCATTTTCTCTCTGAACTAATTATCACATAACAAGTATACTAAATTAACTAGTTATTCAAACCATTTAACATGGGATGGATCACATTATTAATACCATATTATATCAAGTATCAACATGATCTTATAGAATCATTTTCTCCGTTGATATCCCAAATAACTATAATTAAAATTAAAAATACTCAATATGTATCATGTTTAAATAAATGGATTTATTAGGATTAAATATAAAATATTTAGGAATTATAATACATTAGGAAACCATAACCAATATCATTGATGCTTTAAAACTAAATCCATGAATAACATTACATGAATAATATACCATGCATCAAAGATAACTGAGCATACTTTCTTCAATCAAATGTTTGATGAAGATCACTTAGAATCTTTCAAATGAATCTTTCAAATATGGCCATCTATGGCTTGATGAATTACCCAATGTTTCGGAGAGATCCTACTTTTAACCATAGTATGACACTACCTTGGATGTAAAGGAATAAACAAAAGATAGAATCAACTTAGAAGAATCAACAAAATATTCTCACATCAATCTCATGTATTTGGCCCCTTATATATAGGCCTTAGGGATAACACACAATATTTGTTTAATTTGTTCAAACATTTCATAAATATTAGATAATTTTAGTATTGTTACAAACATATTATAATCATTCATCCATAAATTCATTTAACACTTAAATGAATATTTGATTCTCCCAAGATTTTCATCACATGAAATGCCAATGAATAATCATAGTCTTATATGAAATAGATCTGAATGTTATTGTTTTAAAAATCATCTACTATATTATCAATCGTAGTATATGATTGATATATAAAAAAACTTCTGATAGGTCTATATCATAAAATATGATATGGCTAAAGGAAGTGTTGAAATATAAATATTACACACTCTATGATATTTCAGTCCATGGAAAAAATTTCCTTGACTTCATGGTATGTTGTATAATATCATAGAACAATATCATATCATATGACAGAGAAAAAATACACCATATATAATATTGGATTTATGAAATATCTCTATAAATCTCTCATTAGAAATAAATCTATATAGTCTTTATATGATTTCAACATAATTTTTATCATAAAAAATAACATATAAAATTATAACCAAAACTCCAATTTGATTAAATATAAAATACGTTTAAATAATCTCTCAACGATTCCTAAAATTTATTCCCTATTTAATCAGCCAAAATGTGTGACCTCGTGGGATTTTATTTTTGATAAAATTTATAAATTATCTTCTTCATAAATATAAGAAAATAGTGTCCTATTGAAAAGCATCAGTACTACTCAATCCACAAAGTGATATGGAATGATCTATATCAAACATTTGTATCCTTGTACTTATATCCACCATTTTTGTCATATAAAGGAAAGAGTAATTTTATTAACCTTTTTTGTAAGACATCAAGTAACCATTGGACCCAAATTATTTCAATCCCATGTACCTAATCTTACATTTTGATTATGAATGTAGTCACCGGACATATGGATGAAAACATCCGATGTCAATCAACTTAACAGATGTGAACATCATATACCTATCACTCAATTGATAGATACAACTAATTTGTTTTTATCTTCGAATAGTCAGGAAATCTTTCAATATATCTCAATCAAGGGCTCAGATTCCATTTTCCAAATGGATTTTTGGGTTTATTTCTAAGAATGTATTGATTGTTACTGGAGGAGGGTGAATTTTACCTTACATAAGGGTGATGAGTACATTTTTCTAGGAGAATGGGATTTGAAAGAAGGTATATATAGACATAAATTAAAAAATATAGAATAAATTTTAGCACATGTGGTAGGTATGGTTCTTGAAATGGATCAAGTGATGGTTCCGTGAACATTTCCTCTAGTGGTGGAATGTTCCATGGATTTGTTACTAGATTATTTTTTATATCTACCTATAAAAAGGGAGATTAAGTTAATGTTTTATTTCATTATAGAAATCATTTACATATAGATTCATTCTTATTGTATGAAACCATTAAGTTTGAGATAGCTAATGGTGTTGCTGGAGGACCTTGAGTTGAAGGAATTTATTTTTCCTGAGTACGTCACCTTGGGTTTCTCAAGTATTATTCACCTAAATGCAGGATGATAGACTCAGGTTTTTCATAGATTACCAAAGGTTGATTTATTTTATGGTGAAGAAAACATATGTGTTTCTGAGGATATATGACTTATTTGATCAGTTGAGGGTATACCTATGGTTCTCCAAGATTAAATTATGATCTACAAATAATATGTTGCAGTTCGTGATAAAGGATGCACCAAAGAATGTGTTTAAGGGTGGGTATGGGTTATAAGAGAACCTTGTGATGTTATTATTATTGATGAATATGATAGTGGTGATCATTAATCTTATGAAATATATCTTTCATCAATACATGTACTCTGTTTTTATGGTGTTCTTTGATGACATATTGGTATAATCATGGACCATGTAGTTTCATTTTGAGAACCTATATATTTTTTGGATAATTCCTTAAGTAGATAATATTTACACAAAGTACATGAAGTCTTAATTTTTGATTTATGAGGTGTGAATCCTTGTGAAATTTATTTAAAATGTGGTAATATCAGTTGATCCAGAGATGGTGGAGGTAGTGATTTCTTGGGTGAAACCCAATAATTTTTTCAATATATGGAGTTTTTTATGTTTTCCATAGTATTACAGATGGTTCAACTATAAATTATTTTAATTTTTATCTTTCATGGGAATTATAAACAAGAAGGGGGTAAAGATTGAGTGGAACAATCGATGTGAAAATTATTTCTAGGATTTGAATAAGATATTGGAATCTGTTCCTATTCTAATTATTACATATCCAAGGAATTGTTATATCATCATTTTTGATACCCCATGATTCAGTATAGGAGTCATTCTGATATATAGGTGTTGAGTCGATTCTTATGGGACTCACTAGCTAAAATCCAAATATCAAAACTACCCTACACTATATTTATAATTAGCTTTTCTTGTCTTCACCTTAAATATTTGGGGACATTACCTCTTTGGAAAGTGATTTTAAATACACATAGATCAAAATATCTTTTAATACATATTCTAACCAAATTAATTGAACCTAATAATGTGTCTTTGGGTCCATTATCACTAAACCATTGAATTTGATATGGAATATGCCATGGGAAAGGAGAAAATTGATGTGTCGGAGGGATAAGAAGCTCTGACATGTTCCCCTTTAGTTATTACCTACATGTTCATAGATTAGGTAATGGATATATAAGGGATTTATTCTGATTTTCTTGTGATAAAAAAACAACTCATGGGAGCTGATGTGGTCCTAGTGCAGTCTTAGTATGAGGACAAAAAACATTACATCCTTGGTATGGTGGTGGCCTTATCATGTGTTTATTGCAGGTAGTAATCCAACATATTTTTTTATTTTACTTATAATGAATCCTAGTGTCTGACCATGGTATTATATCAATGATTTTGGAATGATAAATTCACAATATTATCATTTATATAGTTTTTTCCATTTTGAAATAAATAAACATTCATGTATTTTTTATTTTTTATTTTTAGAATTGATAACAGGGGAATAATAAAACACCACAATGTTAGGGCTAAAAGAGTTGGATCTAGGTTTGATCACACAAGTTCTTAATTTTCCACCATTATTAACCTCAAAAAATTTATTCAATTTCATTACTCATTTTTATATTAATTTTATAACTAAATGTACATAAGAAGAACTCCTAGTGCATATCCAACCCACCTCCTCCATAGTGAAGAAAGTGTGAATTTACTCAATATTGTCATCCACTGTATCATCACCCTACTCCATTAAATATTTTTTACTTTCCAATACACATAGTTACATTAATATAGTATGTTGTATGAGAGAGTTATGGGGAATGGTTTGATAAATTATAGAATAAAATAGTTTATCAGAGAGAGCTGATTATTATTAAAAATATTCTCCTATCGATTTCACTACTATATCATGGATGAAAATCAGACAATAAGTAATTGCAGAATGAAGATTTTGAGTTGTTGTTTTATCTCCATTAGGGACCAAGATGTATATTTTTCTCTCTATAATTATGGAGTTAGAAAGATCATATAAAAAACACAGATATTGATAAAAACAATCAAATAACTGGGGGATAAAAGAACATCAAACGGAATGGAAGAGAAAAATTGAATGTTCAAATTAAACCTTGAAAAAATTATGGGGCTTTCTACACTACAACTGTTGGTATCTAAATACATTACAAAACTGGGGAGGTTAAATATTTATAAGAATACAAATTTATTTCTCTTCTTAGAATTAAACATCAATCAATAATATCCTTATTCATATTCAAATGGTTTCCTTATGTCCTTTTAGAGGGTAACAATATATTTGATTGAGATAATCTTTCCAACATTGAAATTACCCTAGGGATCATACCCATACTCTTTTGAGAATTATATGATTAGGGTTTCTATACTACTTATTGGTATAGATAAATTCATGCTCATCTTTCTTCTCATGTGTAGAGGAATAATTAAAATGTTTCACATACTATGTTAATCCTAGATCAAGAATTATCGAGCATTAACAATGGTCCTAAATTGGGATTTCAGTTCCATGTACTCATACTTGAATATGGATGGTTATATAGGCTATGAATAATCAAGTACCATGTTCCTTCAAACAGAAAACAATAAATAGAAATAATTATTTGAAATTAATTCCAAAGATCAGTTCAATTTCATGTGGTTCTATAACTAGGTTGTAATTTTCATCATCATGAAGCATATTAATCTAAACATATTTGGTCATGCACTTCAGTTAAGAATCATTTCCGTAATTATTTCCTGGTTGAACCATGACTATAACACTCTTCACATATTCATTAGTTCAATGAGAATATGTAAATCTAAAAATTTCAAAAACATTCAAAATTTCCCATGACCAATAGTAGTTTGGAGTTGTTTCTTAATTTTCAATTCTAAATTTTTCCATTTTCACAAAACTAGTTCCTTTAAAGTCTCATTATACATTAGTTCTCCATCCATCAAATTCAAGTCTTTTTTTGTGTTTCTTGATGATAGATCACAAGATAATTTGAGTTTGGTCTTGGGTGTCCTTGATTTTTACACTCTCATAAGAAAAATGGAATGAACCTAATGTGTATGGATTTAGGATTGAATAACTATAGTGTAATAATTAATTATTTCACCATTGTCTATAACACGCCTATGGGATAATCAAATTGGATAACTAGAGATCATCCAATCTTGTCTCCAAATAAATCCTATTCCTCATCCCACTTAATGTGTTCTAAGGACATCAATGTTTCTCAACATTCTTTAGTGTAGAGGGATCTTGGAGTTGTGGATTCAATGTGTAAGATATATGTTCATTATCTTGAGTGAAGTATATGTTGTGTCTATAATGGAGGTGATTAAATTGTTCTAGATTTATCTTGGATTTAAATTTTTTCTACAATGAGCAGGAGTTGAGTGAATAGTCATTGAAGTGGAATAGATATGAGATGGGAAAAACTATACTCGAGATATAATTTTCTATGGTTGAAAGGGGATTCTTGGGATGGTATCATGGTCTTATAATAGAAGAGTTAAAATGATGGAATATAGTTTTTTAGTGTATTTTAAATCATATTGGTGCAAATAGTGGTCTTGAGTGGTGTTGAATCCCTTGATTGATGGTGTGTATTCCTTCAACATAAGGCTTGAATGTGTTTCGATTTAAAGGGGGCCTCAATAACATTGGATATGAATATTGAAATAGATGAGAACTAGATGAAGGGTATAAACTATATAGGATCATTGATATTGGGTTATGGGCATGGAAACAATGTTTTCTCAAGGTAGTGGGTGCATGATCGAGGGGATGTGATGATATCCATGGAAGTAGTGTGATGGAAAAATCACAGTGAATTTCTTCATTTTAGTCATGTGATTAAGCATGAAGGTTTTAGATGCAGCAGAAACACCTATTGTAATAATAACCATTAGGTTTTTTTTTAATTTTAGGTATCATTCACCAATTTTCCAAGACATAAATTTCAGGTCCAATGAAATTATTCCATTAAATATTGACAAAGAATGTTTGGAACCACTAGAGGATATTTTTTCACAGTAAATTTATAATCAATTTAAATATATTGGAAGAAATAATACCACGACTTTTGATATTTCTCCGATGATGTTGTTGATTGTATAAAAACCAATTTTAGATTAAAATAATAATGTAGGGAGGACACAAAGTAGTTCCCCTATATCAGTGATCCACATATGGTCCATTGATCTTTGAACACCAGAGATGGAATTCCAATTAAAGGTATAGTGGATCGATCATATTATGTTATTCATATTGATAGATTCAAGTTCCTCCAGGCTTAAATTATTATTTATTTTTCTTCTCATTTTTGAGATAAATAGAGATGGATAAATCTAGAGATTAATGAATTGTGTACAACAGTTTTCAATTATTGGTTTACTATACACAGAAGATATAGCCATATATATATAAAGGAAGGATTATTTTTAAAAAATATTATTTCATTTCAAAAAGTCCCTTAAATAATATAATAAACCTTTTCTAGGCCCATGACATATAATAATATTATTATTTTATAGCATTATCTAACTGGAACAATGATAAATATTGTTTTACCATATTATAAGTTAATAATTATTTATAGAGACTATCTTGGTCTACTTTTCCTACACAGAATTTATCAAATACCTAAATAAATATTTATTTAAATATTTTTTCATAAATAAATATTCAAATCACAGTTTGGAAAATTAATATTTTTTAAATATTAAATAAATAAAATGAATTATATATTCATAGTAAGGAGAATGAATATTTATTATCTATTAATGAATAAATAATTATTTATTTCATTTTAGATATTTATGATTAATAAATTCAGAGTAAAAGTATTCCTCAGTCTTAAGAATAATATTTATTCCAATAATTAACTACAAATAATAAGTAATTGAGATCAACAGAAACACTTAGTTTGTAACCCTCAAGGCTTCTTGATCATTGGTATTAGGCAGGCTTGTCTAATGTATAGGATTACTATGTAGTAATAAGTTGATTAACTCAAGATAAGTAAGGGAATTTCATAATGTTGTAAACCAAAAATGAGTACATACTATTTAATATAATCCCTTTTTCATAATATCTATTCAAAAAGGTGGAACACATGTTTCATCAACCTCTGTACTTGATACATATTTATTTGACAATATAAAATAAACTCATTATTACACCATGCACATTGAATTTAATGTGACAAATCTATTTTAATCAACGGGACAATATATCAACTTCCATACATATATAATTAAAAAATACTACCTTTAATTAATCCTTAATAACATGTCATTTGTGACCTACCCATTGTACCTTACTTCCCACGAATATATGACATCCTTTTTTTGCTCAGAACCACAAAGTACGTGGGTCATGAAAATAATTAATAATAATCATAATTTATAGAAACCATTAGATACACTCACAGATATGAATATATAATGACTCGTAAACAAGAAGAATTCCTATAGGCTAGTATGTTCTCATAATCTTTCATCTTGTAGATTACCAAATACACAATTCATGTGATGTATAATCATCTTCTTATGATTACTCACACCTGATTGTAAACATTATATGATTCCCATAATTGTATTTCTTCTAAATAAAGAACTATATAAAGGTTCATATCATAATGGGGAACTTATAAGACCTTATCAATGCGATAGATACTCTATGATATTATTACATTAATGTGATTCATAAAAACAGAAAATATATAATAATATGTTTAATTAATATTAATATAATTTAATATATATGTAATCCAAAGTACATATGATTTATTCTAGAACACCAACTCCAATAGACACTAACTTTTACAATATCCAACAACCTATGAGATTCATTATACTCGACCACACATGATGAACATGTTTCTATTGAGATAATTATTTAGTAACAGGGTCCACCACATTGACTTCTGTGGTTGTTAAACTCACATTAATGTCACATTTTTGAGAATAATCTGTCAAGATAAGATACTTCCAATGTATGTTCTTAATTCACTAATGTAACCTTGTCTCCCTTGAAATAGTATACATTGTATTGTTACAATAATAAAGTGTGATAGGTTTATTACTTCTAAAAAAACATCAATATCATGGATAATTTTATATATCTAATCTTTTTCATTAGATAATTAAGAAGACACAATATACTCATACTTTTTTATATAATATATTTTCATGGATTTATTTGAGCTATTCTATCTTATAACTCTTCCATTAAGAGTGAAGATGTATCTTGATAGTGATTTCTGGTCTACTTGATCTATTGGAAAACTAGCAAATGTATATCCTCTGATGACTAGTTTCTCATCTCCTCCATAGACCAAGAACATATCCATAGTATGTCTCATATACTTTGGGATATTCTTTAATACCATCCAAATGTAGTCACCTAGATTATCTTGATATATTCCTAGTACACTTAAGGCATATGAAACATTTATCATAGTATAGAGCATAACATACATGACTGACTCAATCACTGTTACATATATAGTTATTCGCATCCTCTATCTTTCATAAAATTTAGGAGGTTTCATTTTCTTGGAATGATAAATTCCATGTGAAACTAGAAAAAATCCCTTCTTTGATTGATCCATATGTTGTGAAAGTCGGTGCCCTATACCCAACTTGAACGGAACTTTTTGATTACCATAACCTGTATACAATGAGTAATGCTTGATATACACTTATTATAACAGTGTTTATAATTACATTTCCACTATATTTATGGTAATTTACGTATATTATATTTCATATCAAAAGTTTATATTGGTTCGCATGATATAACGAGAACCTAGAGATACCATTTCAATAACCTTAAAGTTATGTCGTGTGGTCCAGATACATCATATTAACAAGAAATAAATCCTAACATGAGATTATAATCATTGTATAATATTTTATCATATACATTAATGAAAAGATAAAAATTTAATTTAATTCATAGATATGTAGCGTTTTTTGGGTGCATTATTAGTAGTATGACATTAATTGAATAATTAACATAGGAATTTCCACTTTTCAAAGGAAGTGAGGTATCAAGAATATTTAATTTGGATGGTAGAAAATTTAATAAATCCATGGCCATGGTAAGAAATGTTAATTCCATCCAGTAAGATCAAAAAATAATAAATTAATAAATTAAAATGACACAAAGTGTGCAACCTACACTGTGAGATTTCAGGAAACAATGATATTATATTACATGACATATATTCATATGAATGGTTGTCATTGATATGAATTTTTATTGTTTCTTTAGATGAATTGATGGGTTTTTAGAATACACTCTTGATCTATGAAAAGTATTCACTTCTACTAAGATAAGGTCCTAGAGGGTCACACAATAATCATATTCAAAATCATATACCATTTTGAAGAAAAGTATTATAGGGCATGGTGTGACCCACCATAGGGTCTGAGTGACTGGAAAGTATTAACGATGATCGATGAATAAATAAATTCATATTATCCAACACTATAATAATTTCAATTGAATTTATTTATGAAATATATTTACAAATATTAAATTAAATAAATGTAAAATATTTAACTAACAGATGTTATAATAATAGTCAAGATTCATTTAATATTTTTGGGAATTTTGACTCAAGTTAATAACATATATTTATAATATAATATGGTTAATATATTAAAATAAAGTAATAAATATTTATATGAAAATTATGACTTAGTAATGAAGTTGTAATATGACTTCTATAGTGGGGAATAAATATCCAGGGCCAGGGAACCATATTTTGTATTTTTTAGTACACCACTATAAAAGGAGGAGAGCCTATCAAGAAACATGAATATTAATCAAATGAAATATAAATCCTCCCACTTATATCCCACTTCCTAGAGAGATAATAATTCATTCTAAGGAGTTGATCAAATAAACCCTTCATAGATTGATGGAATGGAGCTTTGGTGATCATCAAGACATCTAATGCATCCTTGGATCCCCGCTCTAGCACTCCAAATCAAACAATAAATGAATATATATTTATTTGAATCATGAGTGGATTATCTAGAGGGATTCGACTTCAAATCTTTTGAGCATCAATTTCAGTGATAAGTGGATGAAAAACACATGCCATTAGAATGAACTAGGTATTTATTTTGTTTAATGTTTTTTAAAAGTTTCATTAAACATCTTAATTTATACCATGATGTACCTCTCTAAAGATGATGTAGTTATGCTCATATCTGTGGATTTTTTTAAAATCCTCAGTACATCATCTTCTACTACAAGGCTTCGATATCTCAATTCCATCAAGTGGAATTAGAGCGACGTTGGTATGAAATTTTTATGCCATAAAAATTAAATTTTCCTTCTATTTATAAATAGGGTGTTATTACTGTTTCATCACTACTAATGGAAATCCAATCCAATGTCAGATGATTGAGATATATCCATACAAAGATCCGAAGGTGGGTCAATATCTGATTTATGGAATTATTTTTGCAGAACACGTACATTTGTATTTATATATGTGTTGATTTAACCTAAAATCAGTGGTTATAATAGGTTTTTGATGAACCTAAATCATTCACATAAATGTCGATAAATTTTAAAATGATCATATTATTATTATTTTATAATCTTACGTAATTTTATGTGAAATAATTAGTAATAATTTTATATATATGTGGGGAATCTGACAGGGGTGACTTAAAAAACAAAGTACTTTTTCTATTTTATAAAATCCTAAGAATATTATTTTAAAAAATATAAAAAGAGTATAATATTTCAAGTGGTTAGGATAAAAATAAAAAAGAAAATGAACATTTAAAAAAATGGAGGCATTCATGGAAATCTAACAACAGAAGAACCCTGATGTTTCTCCCATATCCTATATCAACCACTAATATTTTAGGATAACTATGATAATGCTAGTTTTTCACATTCCCCATTTCCATCATCCCACTAGAACATCCAACCAATCTACCATGTTTTACAACCAATAATCCCTACACACTGACATAAGTAGTTCCTACACATAGCACCACCCTCCGAAGAACCTCATCTCATGCCACCACATTGCATATTTTCAGTGATGGACCCACCACCATCCATTTTCGGGTGCCCACAACCACCACCTGGTAGTCCCATCCACTACCCTTTCTAGCACCACCATGGGTGTCTAAAACCCATCTCATATAGCACCACCTCGTGGTATGGATTTGGAATGATTCCCACTACAAAGCATCACTTGTGATCTAAATGTCACTTGACATGAAATTCCCTTTGGATAGACATCAGAGACCTCCTTTGAGACCTAACATTAACAATTGGACCCCTCCAAGTCATTCATCCTAGTGGTGAACCCCATGCGTGACCACCCCCATTGGCGGCCTCCCATCCCCAGACCCACTATCCATCTCACGGTGATACCCTGTTCGTCGGCATTTAGCACAACGCCCCCCACAATTAATTACCCCTTGATACTTTCAATACATATGTGTGTGACTCTTTCATGAGCATTCAGATCAAGAACAAGTTGGTATAGGTCATCTAACGATCCACTATATTATAAATAAAATTTCCCTTTTTTATTTAATTAAATGTATTATTATGTAATATGGATATAGAAGATACTTGAAGTTATTTTATTTTAACCCATTGGAGTTAAAAGGCCATTAATTATCATTATCATTGATAATATTTTCATTGAATATTGATCACCTGATTTGTATAAATATCGGGTTTCAACAAATCCAATTGATAGAGAAAAAGGATGTGATAATCTAAACCAGTAGGATCATACCAGAAAAAGACCATTTATCATATCTTCTAAGGGATGTAGCATCACTAGAATTTTTCCTTGACCATGTACAAGATGATATCCAACAACATAATTATGAGTGAAACTGTTTATTATAGAAGTTAATGTTCATCGAGATCATGGCCTAAACCATGTACGCCAAACCACCCCATGAATGTATCACCATCATGCTCCCTTAATTTTAGTTTTTTTGATAGTGTATTGATGTGATTTCTATCACGACCCTATAATATTAATATTTAAATTATTTTTTATAGAATAATTACTAAATTTTTAACCTATTTTTATTTCTTTATAAATTAGATTTATTTTGATATAATAAAACACAAATAGTATTTTTTTCGTAGTATTCAAACTCAATTAATGAATTTAATTTGATGAATTAATAGATTCTCTAAAATAATATTCTTCTAAAATATAATTATAAAATAACTTTTATTAAATATAAATGATAATATCATTTTTATGAATTCAAATATATTTTTTATAAGGGTTCAAAAACTGTTGTTATCAAAAAACCCAAAATTTCACAATAAATGAAGAGTACTATTTTAAAATTTAAAATTCACATATTTATAAATTTATTTAGATAAAATTAATATTTATTTTGGAATCATAATTCCAAAATTATCCAAGAGTTATTTTTTAATATTATTCTTAGACAGTGAAAGTTTTTGGTAAAAATTAAATACCGTATAAATATACATCAGGTATTATGAATTTATAATGACCCAAAAATAATGTAATAAATACTAAAATTGGAAAACCTAATAAATATATGTTTTAAATTTAAAATAATTTGATTTTATTTTTATTTTATTAATTTTATGAATCCCTTATGAATCCTCCAAAACCATTAATATATTTTATGGTTCCAAAAGAATTTATTCAACAGTATTACTCACCTGTACATAATGAAGGGTATTATAATATTAATTTAGGACTATATTCTTAGAAATTAATTATAAGAAATACCATTTTTAATAAACCATGGGATAAAACTATGTTATGGTTTGTATTTCTTTATTTTATTATGTAGAGTCCAAACCTAAATAATAATGAAATACCCCTATTTTAATATATAAGCGCACCCAAACTCTCATTTCACTTAACTAAAAATCATTATAGAACATCAATAATATTCTATACACATTATAGAGTCTTAAAATAGAACCTCCAATATCTCAAGAATCCCCTCCTAAGCATTAGGAGTCATACACCCATGTTTGGGATCTTTTCATATCTCGTATTTATTCAAGCATATAATTTACGTTGTCTATTTTATCGTAATTTAGTTAGGATGGGATATTTTATTTCATATCCCCATAATTTAAAATTTATTTAAAAATCATAAGAGTCCCATTTTTCTCATCATCAACCCATTTTATGAATTTTATGCAATATTGTTATGCTGCCAAAATTTCACTTTGATTTTCCATTCCAAAACAATTGTGTAGTGAATACCAAAACAATTTAATATCATTGGTATTCAAATTTATAAACTTAGGATTATTTTGATTTTTAATTATAAGTAATTATTCCACAATCCTTGATCGTGTAATAAATTATTATGATGAATGAATTCATGTAGTATGATGAATGTGTCACACAAAAGCATGAGAATGAAATAAAAGTGACGAGTGCACCCAGAATTAAATAGTACTCCAATGAATTGGGTAATGTTTAGCCTTATCATATGTCATGTTGGGATTGGTAGTTAAATTTATTAATTTAATGTACGTTTTCCACCATGATTTTATGTTAGTTTAACCTTGACCAATGTTTATGGTGTAGTGTTTTAGGTTGTTTCAACATTCACATGTGATGATTATCATGATATATCATGTCTAATTGTTCATGTTTAATATTTCTAATATTTTTATGCCCCATTGATGTGAATATTTACTAAAATGTGTCACTTTATGCCTTTTTTATTCCCTTACTAGGATTCACATATCACCCCGTTATTATGTTTTTCCCCAGGCTATCCTGTGTAGTTTTAAATGTCATGGAACTTTAGAAGCATGTTAAGGATGTTTTCAGAAAGTTGGTGTATCCCATGTTCATGTAGTTATTCTATATATCTAATTCCATGATACACTAGACTTTTCAATCTTTCAGGTTGTATTATAGGTACTTTTATGTAAGAAATCCTGAATTAATTTGTAGTAAAGAACTAGGCTGTTAATGTTGGTATTAGATGAATAGTTTAGTTCTTTTTTGGGATTAGGGTAATAACCCTCTAGAAAAGGCCTTGGGTTCATGACTAAGTATAAGAAAAAAATCCATAAATTTTGGTAAATTTAGATTAAGTGGTTTATCGAGAAAAAGAGTCTCCATCTGGATCCTAAAAGTGGATCTAGTTCTAACATAGATGTACCAAGGGGTAACAACTCTGGCCTAGTGTGCCAAGCCTAACTTGGTGTAACCTAGTATATGACCATATATCTTACATGCACAAGGATTAACCCTCTAGGGGGATATTCTTTTGTAAATTTATAATCTCATTATGAACCATAATTAAGTGTACAAAAAATACCCATAAGAATATATATTAGGAAATAGATCATTGATAACATATATTGAAGCCTATATATTCATACGTTATGAAAATAAATTTAATTTATAATTTACCCCTTTAATGTTATTAAATTTTCATTTATGTGTAAATATTTAAAATTACTCATCACTAATTTTTCGTTTTTTCTCTCCAATGGTTAGAAATAGGATGAATTGAGTAAAAAATAAATGTTAAGGGAAATATGATGACTTCCCCAATGAGATTCCCACACTGATGGGAGCAGTAATCAAGAACATCGGGATGATACTCTACCAGATGACTCGGGTTCTGAATAGAAACACAGATTGAGAGGAGAAACCAAATCCCCCTACGAGAGAATAATTCATGATTGATAACATTATGAAATAAAGGCCTCTGAATTTCAAGGGATCATCATATCCCTTAATAATGGAACAATGGATCAACTCTATTGAGAATATATTCTCCATCCTTCAATTTTTTAATCAATATAATGTTATACTAACTATTTATCATATAGTGGGAGAATTTGATCAGTGGTGTACATTGATCAAGAATAAAAATCCTATGGAAGATATCGAAGTGATGGGGTGGAAAAAATTGGAAAAAATCGATAAATATTTTCCTCACAATATATGCATAAAAATAGGAAGATATTTCCTTTACCTCAAGAATAATATGATGAACTTATTAGGCCGTATGAGGAAAACATCACAATACTTGCATTATACACCTTTTTCATTGTTGTTACCCCAAATTCATGATTGTCCACTTCTTCGGTGGGATAAAGCCTAGTATATTAAAATCCCTAGTGATTTGTGAAATTTATAGCAATGAGGAAATTATACGATGTACCCTCAATGTAGAATTGGAGATCATGGGATATTTGGTGTATCATGTGGAAAAGAAGTGGAATGTGGAGTTTATTTATGGCGGTCCTATGATGAATCCTAATGGTGTCTAGTAATTTCAACATCCCAGTTGTCAAATTTGTGGAAATAATCACCTTGAAAACTCCATATGGGGGCCCATGAAATGATTTAGGTGTAGGAAGGAAGGGAACCTAGCTAGTGATTTATGATAGAATAAACCCTAAATGTGGTGGAGGAATGGAATTCTCCAATCAACCCTCAATGTGTTTTCCATTTCTAGAGCAGCAAGGAACCAAGGAACTTTGAAAAACAATGCACTTAGACAAGGGGTTTTTGTGACAACTAAAAACCTTTATTGTAGAAAGGGTGAGATTTTTCGATCACAATAACTAAGGTGGATCTTGACAATGAAGTAATGACATGTACACCAATTATTCATTCAATAATAGAGAATGATAATTTTGATTCTATCTCTACGCATTACTTTATATCCTGAATGTTTAGTAGAACTATTCAAACACCACCGCAAATCATGGAAGTATATTCTTAGTGAAAAAAATGGGGGAATTATGGAATCCCAAGTATATAAGTCCTCATATTTAAAATTAATGGGCTGAAATTTCCAATAACCCTTTTCATACTCCCTTTTCTAAAATTTTATGCAATTCTGGGTATAGATTGGCTTAACCTATATAGATCGAAAATAAATTTCCATGAGAAGGAAATCAGTCTTTGTATTATGAATCAACCCCATGTTTTTTACAAGTGAAAGGAGAAGAATGCATATTTTTTTAGCACCAACATCTCAATAATGGAAATTATTTCACTACACTACTGGAAATACATGTTTTCCCAACGGTTCTGAACCATTGGGAAAGGCTGCAGAACCGTTGGTATATGTTATACCAACAGTTCTGCAAACCGTAGGGAAGTAAGCCATTGGGAATGCTTTTCCCGACGGTTTACAGTGAACCACTGGGATAGGTTGGGTAAAAATTAACATATCGCAATGGTTGTGCCAAACCATTGGGATAGTTTTTTCCAACGGTTTGGCTTGAACCATTGGGAAAACCAAGCACTCTCTTCTTTCCCAACAATTTCTAAAACATTGG
Source organism: Viscum album (assembly GCA_963277665.1). Lineage (NCBI taxonomy): Eukaryota > Viridiplantae > Streptophyta > Magnoliopsida > Santalales > Viscaceae > Viscum > Viscum album. The sequence continues at coordinate 433,661,010 of OY728121.1, forward strand.
GAAAGGAGTTTTACCAACGGTTCTATAAACCTTTTGTAAAAAACCTCAGAGAGGCTATTCCAATAGTTTGAAACCGTTGGCATAGCCTATGCTGTGCAAATTGCACAATAGCCTGCAATTTGCACACCAGCTCTCATTTTGTGCAATTTACATAGTAGGTCTCATTTTGTGCATTCCCTCTCATTTTCAATCCAATTATTGTACCTACAATAAACTAACACATACATATACAATTATTGTACCTGCAATAACCAACCAAAACATACATATAGAGAACAAATTCATAGACATTTATCATTTAATGCATCAGGGAACTATACAAATCCATAACTAAATTAGAATTTATAACGTAATTATAAACATACATAATTCATTTAGAATTCAATTAAAAATTTAGAAGAAATTTATATTTGGAATCCGGTATTCAATTCATAATTTGATCGGTTTTTTGTATACCATATATTTTGACATGAAATGATGACCATTTTAAACAAAATACATACACCTAGAGTGATTCCGGCCACACCGTGCCTCAGATTGAGGCAAAGTTAACTCGTACATGTCACAAATGACCCATCAATCATTGTCCTAATGTATTAACATATTTCTAAAGCGTTTGGTCAGTGTTCCGTATGTCAGTTGTTGTTTTCACATAAAAAGAAGTGATTTATAAATAAAAGAAAGGAAATTTGTATCATGCCGGCCACACCGCACCACGGAATGAGGCGGGGTTGACTCGTACACATCACAAATGACCCATGGATCGTTGTGCTTAAATATCAACACAATCAGAATCCGTTTGGTCGGTTTTCTGTATGTACTGAAAATGTATTCCATTTTAAACATAAGAGACACATTTTGGGTACTCTCAGCCACACCGCGACTAGGATTGAGGCGCGGTTGACTTGTACATGTAACATATGACCCATGGATCGTTGTCTTAAAATTTCAACAGATTCCGAATGTGTTTGGTTGGTTTTCCGTATGCCAGTTTTTTTTTCACTTATAATCCTGTCCATTTTTTAAAAAAAGAGACACAGTAACAGTGTTAATGGCCACACCGCGTCTCAGATTTAGACAAGGTTTACTCGTACACATCTCAAATGACCAATGGATAATTTTCCAAAAGTATCAACACAATCTGAATGCGTTTGGTCGGTTTTCCATATGCCATTTGATATTTTTCACTTAAAATAATTTCCTTTTGAAACAAAAGACAGAAACTTTGAGTGGTGCCGGCCACACCGCAACTCATATTGAGCTAGGGCTGATTCGTACATGTCATATATGACCCATGGATCATTTTTCTAAAGTATCAACACAATCAGAATCCATTTGATCAGTTTTCCGTATGTACATAAAATGTTTCCCATTTTAAACAATAGAGTGCCACTTAGAGTGATCCCGGCCACACCGTGCCTCAGATTGAGGTGGGGTTGACTCTTACACGTCAAATATGACCCTTGGATCGCTGCCTAAATCATCAACACATTTAGAATGTGTTTGGTCAGTTTTTCGAATGTCAGTTTGTGTTTTCAGTTAAAATGATGTCCATTTTAATCAAAAGAGAGACACTACAAATGGTGTCGGCCACACCACACCTCGTATTAAGGCAGTTTTGACTCGTTCACATCACATATGACCCATGGATCGTTGTGCTAATGTATCGACACAATCTGAATGCGTTTGATCAGCTTTCTGTATGCCAGTTGATGTTTTTCACTTAAAATGATTGTCTTTTGAAACAAAAGACAGACACTTTGAGTGGTGTCGGCCACACCCCATCTCATATTGAGGCCAGGTTGATTTTTACATGTCACATATGACCCATGGATCGTTCTCCTAATGTTTCAATGGAAACCAAATTCGTTTCGTTAGTTTCTGTATGTACTATAAATGTTGTCCATTTTAAACAAAAGAGATACATATAGACTGATCTCGGCCACACCGCAACTCGGATTGAGCCCTAGTTAGCTCGTACACGTCACATATGACCCATGGATCGTTGTGATAAATTATCAACAGATTCAGAATGCATTTGTTCAGTTTTCCTTATGCCAGTTGTTCTTTTCACTTATAATCCGGTCCATTTAAAAAAAAGAGACACAGTTAGAGTGGTGTCGGCCACACCGCATCTCGGATTTAGACAGGGTTGACTCGTACACATCTCAAATGAACCGTGGATCATTTTCCTAATGTATCAACCCAATCCGAATGCGTTCGGTTGGTTTCCCATATTCCAGTTGAATTTTTTCACTTAAAATGTTGTCCTTTTGAAACAAAAGACAGACATTTTGAGTGGTTCTTTCCACACCACATCCAGATTGAGGCGGGATTGATTCGTACACATCACATATGACCCATGGATCGTTGTGCAAAAGTATGAACACAATAAGAATCCATTTGGTTAGTTTTCCATATGTACTTAAAATGTGTCCATTATAAACAAAAGAGACCCACATAGAGTGGTCCCGGCCACACAGTGCCTCAGATTGAGGCGAGGTTGACTTGTACATGTCACATATGAACCTTGGATCGTTTTCTTAAAGCATCAACACATTTAAAATGTGTTTGGTCAGTTTTTCGTATGTCAGTTGTTGTTTTCAATTAAAATGATTTCCATTTTAAACAAAAGAGAGACACTATGAATGGTGTCAGCCACACCGTGCCTCATATTGAAGAAGGGTTGACTCGTACACGTCACATATGACCCATGGATCATTTTGTTAAAGTATCAACACAATCTGAATGCGTTTGGTTGGTTTTCCATATTCCAGTTGATGTTTTTCACTTAAAACGATGTCCTTTTGACACAAAAGACAGACACTTTGAGTGGTGTCATCCACACTGCTTCTCAGATTGAGGCGGGGTTGATTCTTACACGACACATATGACCCATGGATTGTTCTTCTAAAGTTTCAACAAAAACCTAATGCGTTTGGTCGGTTTTCAGTATGTACTTAAAATGTTCTCTGTTTTAAACAAAAGAGAGACACATAGACTGATCCCAGCCACACCGCGACTCGGATTGAGCACGGGTTGGCTCGTACACGTCATATATGACCCATGGATCGTTGTGATAAATTAGTAATATATTCTGAAGGCGTTTGGTCGGTTTTCCACATGCTAGTTGTTCTTTTCACTTATAATCATGTCCATTTTAAACAGAAGAGACATAGTTAGAGTGGTGCCGGCCACACCACATCTCAAATTCAGACTGGGTTGACTCGTACACATCTCATATGACCCATGGATCATTTTCCTTAAGTATCAATGCAATCCGAATGCATTTTTTCATATGTACTTAAAATGTTGACCATTTTAAACAAAAGAGAGTCACATAAACTGATCCCGGCCACATCGCGACTCGGATTGAGCCCAGGTTTGAACTTACACATCACATTTGACCCATGGATCGTTGTGATAAATTATCAACATATTACGAATGAATTTTTTCGGTTTTCCATATGCCAGTTGTTCTTTTCAATTATAATATTGTCCATTTTAAACAAAATAGACAATGTTAGAGTGGTACCGGCCATACCACATCTTGTATTGTGGTGGGGTTGACTCGTACATGTCTCAAATGACCCATGGATAATTTTCCTAAAGTATCAACACAACCCGAATGCATTTGAATAGTTTTCCGTATTCCAGTTGATGTTTTTCACTTAAAATGATGTCCTTTTGAAACAAAATATATACACTTTTAGTGGTACCGACCACACCGCATCTCAGATTGAGGCTGTGTTGATTTTTACACATCACATATGACCCATGGATCTTTCTCCTAATGATTCAAGGAAAACTGAATGTGTTTGGTCAGTTTTCTGTATGTACATAAAATGGTGTCCATTTAAAACAAAAGAGAGACAATTAGACTGTTCTCGGCCACACCGCGACTCGGATTGAGCCCGGGTTGGCTCTTATACATCACATATGACTCATGGATCGTTGAGATAAATTATCAACAGATTCCAAATCCGTTTGGTTAGTTTTCTATATGCCAGTTATTCTTTTCTGTTATATACCATTCCATTTAAAACAAAAGAGACACATTTAGAGTGGTGTCGGCCACACCGCACCTCATATTGAGACGGGGTTGACCCATACACATCACATATGAACCATGGCTTGTTGTGCTAAAGTATCGACACAATTCAAATGCCATTGGTCGGTTTTCCGTTTCATAGTTGATGTTTTTCACTTAAAATGATTTCCTTTTGAAACAAATGACAAACACTTTGAGTGGTGCCGACCACACCACGTCTCAGATTGAGGCGGGGTTGATTCGTACACATCACATGTGACCCATGGATCGTTGTTCTAAAGTATCAACACAATCAGAATCCATTTGGTCAGTTTTACGTATGTACTTAAAATGTTGTCAATTTTAAACACAAGAGAGCTACTTAGAGTGATCCCGGACACATCGTTCCTGGGATTGAGGCAGGGTTGACTCGTACACATCACATATGACCCTGGGATTGTATTCCCAAATCATCAACACATTTTTAAGGCATTTGGTCAGTTTTTTGTACATCAATTGTTGTTTTCACTTAAAATGATATCCATTTTAAACCAAAGACAAGAATAATGAATGGTGTCGGCCACACAATGCCTCGTATTGAGGCGGGGTAGACTCGTACACGTCACATATGACCCATGGATCGTTGTGATAAAGTATCGACACAATCCGAATGTGTTTGGACAGTATTCTGTATTCCAGTTGATGTTTTCACGTAAAATTATGTCCTTTTGAAATAAAAGAAAAACACTTTGAGTGGTGCCGGCCACACCGCTTCTCAGATTGAGGCGGGGTTGATTTGTACACATTACATATGACCCATGGATCATCGTGCTAAAGTATCAACACAATCAGAATTCGTTTGGTCAGTTTTCTGTATGTACTTATAATGTTGTCAATTTTAAACAAAAGAGAGCCATTTAGAGTGATTCAGCCACACCATAACTCGAATTAAGGCGAGGTTGACTCGTATACATCACATATGTCCCATGGATCTTCTTCATTAAGAATCAATACATTTCGAATGTGTTTGTTCAGTTTTTCAAATGTCAGATGTTCTTTTCACTTATAATTATGTCCTCTTTAAACAAAAGAGAGACACTATGAATGGTGTCGGCCACACCGAGCCTTGGATTGAGGCGGGGTTTACTCTTACACGTCACATATGACCCACGGATTGTTGTGCCAATGTATCGACACAATCGGAAGGCGTTTGGTAGAATTTCCATATGCCAGTTGTTGTTTTTCACTTAAAATTATATCCTTTTGAAACAAAAGACAGAAACTTTGAGTGGTATTGGCCACACCGCGTCTCTAATTGAGATAGTGTTGATTTGTACACATCACATATGACCCATGGATCATTGTGATAAATTATAAACAAATTCCGAATGCGTTTGGTTGGTTTTCCGTAAGCCAATTCTTCTTTTCCCTTATAATCTTGTTCGTTTTAAACAAAAGAGAGACACTATGAATGGTGTCGGCCACACCGCGCCTCGGATTGAGGCAGGGTTGACTCTTACACGTTACATATGACCCTTGTATCGTTGTCCTAAAGCATCAACTCATTTCAAATGCGTTTGGTCGGTTTTCCATATGTACTTAAAATGTTGTCCATTTTAAACAAAAGAGAGACATTTAGACTGATCCTGACAACATCGCGACTCGGATTGATCCCGGGTTGGCTCATACACGTCAGATATGACCCATGGATTGTTGTGATAAATTATCAACAGAATTTGAATGTGTTTGGTATGTTTGCCACATGCCAGTTGTTCTTTTCACATATAATCCCGTCCATTTTAAACAAAAGAGACACAGTTAGATTGGTATGTTAGTTGTTTATTGACATTATTCAAATACACTATTTGACTATGGGTCTTTAAATTAACTAATTTATGAAAAATTTACATTTAAAATGATAATATCAGAAAATTAATAGAATATAAAACTTTTACTAAAAATCCTTGTGGAAATATTAAGGTAAACATGATTTATGAGAATCCTCATATACCAATTAGTGGAATGGTAATTTCTTAAAATATTGTGGAAATTCATATAGAATATTTTTATATCATTATTAGTATGGTTTAAATTTTAGATTATCATGCTATGAAACATTTCAGAGCTAACAATGCCATGCACAATGAATACATCCCATTTATAACATACCAAGAATATATGATATTGATTATATGTATAAATGTTATTTACATTTATTATCATGATTAAAATAAATAAAATATATATTATAGATTTTCTAGTAGTAAATGAAATCAAGGAGGTTGGTGGGGGTTGTACGGGGGTGTTCGGGGGGTTCTCCGGGGCCCAAGGAGGAGGGTGGGGGGCTGTCTGGGTGGATGTCTGGGGTTCAGGGAGGAGGGTGGGAGGCGGTACGGGGGGTGTCCGGGGGGGGGTGTCTGTGGGGTTTTCTGGGGACCAAGGAAGAGGGTGGGGGGCTATCTGGGTGGCTGTATGGGGGGCTGTCTGGGGGCTATCTGAGGTCTAAGGAGGAGGGTGGGGGGTTGTCCGGGGGGTGTCTAGGGGCTATATGGGGGGTGTCTAGGGACCAAGGAGGATGGTGGGGGGGGGGGGGGTGGGGGCTGTCTGGGGGCTATCCGGGGGTTTTTTGGGGTCCATGGAGTTTGGTGGGGGTTGTCCGGGGTCCAGGAAGGAGGGGGGTTGTCTAGGGAGTTCCCAAACACTCAACCACTAAAAGACATCAACATCCATGAAAAGAGGCAATATATATAAATAACTCAACTGCAATGATATACTACAGGTTTGGATGAAACCAACAACTAGAATAGATTAAACATCAAACCTCAGTAATAATAGTCAAAAATGTAACGGATAAACTTGTCCCACATCACCATCACCATAATCTCCATCATCATCACCCTCATCCTGATCCCCATAATCGTCCTCGCCCTCCTTTCCCTCCTCCTCAGCCTAGCCCTCCACCTCTCCCTCGCCATCTGCCTCTCCCTCTTCTTATTCCTCCTCTTCCACATCAAACTCCTCACCATCATCACCGTTAGCCTAGAAATATTTTTCACCACCACTAGAACTTCCATTTGGTGCTCTATATATAGAATTTATCGATGACATATATTCATCAAAAGCTGGGTTGGCCTCTGGTGGATGTGTCGGACGTAGAACATAAATAAACTTCATAAATGCACTGTTTGCCCTAGCAGACTGTTATTCCATCTTTGTGGCCATTTTTTCATCCTGTTCTTCATGTTCCCTAATTTGATACAGCTTGGTGGCACTACAACTCGTACCTGAGGAGGTCCAATAACTCATCGGGGCTATCCTAGGTCAGCAGCGTACCCTGTCAGGATGATCCTCCCCCAAAACCTAATGTAAGTGATCAGTTGGCCGAAAATTTTCTGGTTTTTGGGCATCAAGGGCCTCTAAAGTAGCCTGTTACAAATATAAATATGTTATTAAGTAACAAAATTGATATTAAAATATAAAATCCACAGATTAAAACATACAATCTGCTACTAAGTCACTTCATTGACAGCACTTCCATCCATTTTTCGTCTACTCGAGCAAAACAGTTTTTCTCGAGGCACACGTCCTTCAATATTTTGTATTTTCCCCTACAATGACATTGAAAAATAAAGTTATATAAAAACATTAGAAATCTGTTAAATAATTTTGGAAACAAAAGAAAGTGTAAGTCATAAAGAAAACTTATAAACAATTATCATACCTGCTTCCTCTCATGATTAGGCATCATAGTGAATCCCAGTGTGTGGAGGTATTTTTTATCATCAGTGTTCTTTTTATTTTTTCCAGATGATTCCTAAATAAAATTCATAAATGCAACAGATAGTATTAATTCAAAACATGAATGTTATTATTTAAATTCCTCAAATGTAATTAATACCTTAAACTGGGTACTCGTCCAATGAGTAATCATCTAACGATAATGATCTATAGGACAATCATCCACCACTGTCACTGACTCTAACTTAGTGAAAACTCTAGAAACCCCTCCAATATACAACTCATGCATGTAGGCTCTCCAATGTTAACCTAAATACTTTAGAAGTTCTGGTCGTGCACCCTCACCATCGGGAAAATTAAATGGAAGCCGACATCAAAATTTTAATTCATATAAATACAAAAATAATTCATGGAATTAAATAGAACATATTTTTTAACCCATATCTCTACCCAATATCTATCCTTGACCTCATTTGGAAAATGACTCCATGATAGAGGGCTGACGGGAATGATGTCGGAGTATTTGGAAAACATTGCCAAAAAACTCCAACATTGCTGCCATGTTTTCTCAACCATTTGGTTGTCTTCATTATAATCCACCATTACCTGTGGGTGGTGGTTCCACACTGAACGCATGCATGTTTTCCCCCACCCTGCCTCTTGTCAGTAGATGTATCTGTCATGAAATAAAAACAAATATTTTATCAAAACATGTTATAATGAAAATAAATATTACTATAGAAAATTTTTAGGGTTCTATAAATATACCTGTGCCGGTCTGATCTCTAAGTGCTGCTGGATCCACAAAAACTGATGGAACACCCTTTGGTGGAATAGGAGTCGAAGATGATGGAATATAGAAGCTCGGAGAGACAGAAGTAGAAGGAAAAGAAGATGGGACAACTGTTTGACCGGATTCTGACTGGGGAGTGGGGATCATCAAGGGATGTGAAAATGATGGGCCAGAAGAAGCAGAAGGTAGCGAAAACATGGGAGGCCTAAATATTCCATGTGTCCCTAATGACACACTGTGATCAGAATGTGGGAAGGATGACATGTCAGTGGGAGGGGCAGGGTCTAGTCGGGTATGCGCAGGTGCTCGTCCACCTTTGGTACGAACCCTCCTCGTACCACCGACCTGAGTACTAGAACCAGTACTAGGCTCCTCGTCGAATAACTGTCGACGTATAGGTGGATCCTACTAAACTGTTTACAAAAACATTAATCACATGACCTTATATATTCTTTAAATGTATCTTTTTGAAATAATGTACTCATTGTAGGCACTAATGGTGGAATTCCCAACTCCGCCATTCAACGATTGTTCTCTGTCATTTTTTTCCGTCGTCTCTCTTCAATTGGATGCATTTCCTGCTTTTGAAAACAAATATGTAATTAATTAGAAAAAAAACTAAGGTGTAACCCAAAAAACTAAATATATGAGGGAATATGGGGATTCATTGGTAATTTAGCTACTAATTATTTTAGAAGAGCTAGAATATATTTAATAAATCATACAAGTTGTAATGTACCCCAAGATAGAATTATTGTTTGAGTAGGATTGAATACAGTTCAATTCCAAATTAGAAAATGAAATTCAAATAAAACTACAACCAGTAAACATTGAAAATTCACATAATAGTCAATTCAACTAAAACATATCTATGATCAATAATAAATCAATTTGAATATTACCAACCTCAACAACCCTACTCGAGGTAAACCAAAATAATTGAGATCATGGATGAATGATTCTATATATTTTCAATCACAACATCAGGTTCACAATCAACTCTGACAATTGAGCTATTGGAGTCATCAAAAGAAATAAACGGATTGGTTCCAATGGAACTAGGGATAGTGTGAATTCCATCATCACCATAATCAAAAATATGTCTTGGAATTACTTCAACTATGACACCAAATTCAGATTGAAGTTGGTCTTTGACATAAAAAACATGTTTATCCATTGATGCAAACACATATGGTTCTTCGGTAGCAAGAGTGTGATCCATATTAATTACTTAAAATCCACAATCATCAATAAATGTGACATGTCTCATCATCGAATCAAACAAATGAATTTCATCATTGTAACTCATCCATGAGAGTAATAATCCAATATTATTATTTTCTAAACAACACCATAATAACCCACATTTTCAAATTGCGGACTACTATCTTATACCCTAGCATAACAATATGTTGTGGCAGTAACCATAACACCATCTTGTTGTGTTCTCATGTTATCTTCTTGTTCAGTGACAATAAATTTGTACCCATTGATAACAATTGATTTACAGTCACGAACCACGGTATTAGGAACAAAATCCAAAGCTCTTATTTCCTCAGAGACAGAGTCAGTAGATAAAATAAATACCTACAATATAAATGACTATTAAACATAATTAAATATTGATATAATTATTTTAAACAGTAATATTTTTACCTTCAATTTTAACCAAGCAGAAAACTCTTTTCTATGCAAAGTCTCTCTCCTTCACAAAGATAAAGAACGATGAATCCTATTTATCGTTATTTTATGTTCCCTAAAGATAAAAAATATGAATATTTTAATAGATATATATGTAATATATACATAATCAATTTAGTTACCTAATATAGTCATCGAAAAAATAACAGTTGAACAAAACTATGTGATGTTCCATCTCTCGCTCTTCATGCCTTAATGTCTTCAATGTATATGTTCCAGGAATTACTCCTGTTTGAGGAAGTGATGGAAAACTGGGTTCTATTTGCTCATACTGTTCTTCATCATTTCCCATTTTTCCGTTCAATATTATAGTAAGATCAGACAAATACATCGATCAGAAATCCATACATTCTTGAGCCAAGTAACCGTTCATGATAGAACCTTCAGGACGATTTCAGTTTCGGACATAAGACTTTAATGTGTACATATTTCTTTCAGTTGGATACATCCAACGAAAAGATATAGGTCGTCCAAGAAGTATTTCAGGGTGAATATGGACAGTCAGATGCAGCATGCATGTGAAAAATGATGGAGGAAATATTTTCTCCAACTCATACAAAATTAATGAGGCATCTTTCAACATTTTTTGCAAGAAAGACTTGGAAAACATCTTTGCACAAAGATCTCTAAACAAATGGCACAACCGAATAACACCCACCCTTATATTATTGGACAAAAGATGACAGATTTCTTTTGGAAGCAACTCATGTAGTAGAACGTGATAATCATGAGCCTTAAAAGATTTTAGCTCCAACTCTCTTCTGTTAACCTATTTAGATATGTTTCTTAAATAGACATCAGGAAGTCTAATAGTGGCTAATACTTCTAGAATTCTTTTTCATAGGTGTCATCACATTAGAAGCACATGGATGTTCCCATTTATTTTCACTAATACGCATAGGATGCAATTCAGGTCTGATGCCCTAATCCACCAAGTCACGCCGAGATCGTATATCATCTTTTTTCTTCCCCTTGACATTTAGAAGAACCGAAATCAACATTTCACATATATTCTTTTGAATATGCATTATGTATAATAAATTACCTAACAAATTGGTTGACCAATAAGGAAAATCAAAAAAGATACTCCTCTTCCTCCAATTGTAACAGGTTTTAGTGGAAAAAATCTTTCTCTTTCAAGATATCATTTGACCCTTCCCAAATGAAAAACTAAAATCTTTCAATTCATTTATCACATCGGTTCCAGACATACGCTTATGTGGATCATCGGTCTCTATGGTATTATCAAATCTTCAACGATTCATTATATATGGATGATCCCTTGGAATGAATCATCGATATCCCATAAAAATGAAACTACAGTTATGTTTCAGTCTTCTGGATCGTGTATTTCTTCATACAAACTGGACATGATAGTTTTCCCTTCGTTCACCATCCAGACATCATTTCATAAGCCGGAAAATCATTGATCGTCCACATATCCGCAAAACACATCTGAAATATGTCTTTCGAACATGCATCGTATGTGCGCACACCCACATCCCAAAGTAGTTTCAACTATTTTATTAATGGTTTCCTGTATACATCAATATCAATGTTGGGATTAGAAGGACCAGATATGAGTATACTCGTCAAAGTGAAAGGGTTTTTCATACACCATCATGGGGGATGATTATAAATGTGTAAAAAAACTGGCCATGTGCTGTGCGAAGTAAGCATCTGTCCAAATGGATTAAAACCGTCGCATGAAAGACCCAGCCTCACATTACGCACGTCAGCTCTAAAATCAGGATGTCGAGCATCAAATCTCTGCCATGAAAATCCATCTGTAGAATGAATCAACTCATCATTAGTCATCACTCTCTCGGTATCATGCCATATCATTTTTATAGATATGTCATTAGACAGAAAAAGAATTGGAGTATGGGGATCAATGGAAAGTGCCACATTACTTCTTGTGGAATGCGGGATGGTGTTCCATCAGATTTTGACATCCAGTGGGATGTTCCAAATTTTATACAATCAATTCATTCAGCGGTTTCCTCCCCGAATAAACTACAATATTTCAGGAAATCATGATTTTGGATTCCTGAAAATCCAAGTTCCTCAACTATTTCCATGCCATATAGTGGTTTGAGGGAATATTTGTATCATCTAGATGTAAATACTTCAAGTGGGTAAGAATGTAATCGATTGCTGTATTAGAAATCCCATACATAGTTTTCCGATGAAACAATCAGATTAAAAATTCCACCTTTTTCATTTTATCGCTTTGTCGATATACTGGAGTCGTTGCAGCATCATCCAATTTTTCACCCTATCAATATCATCATTTTCACTAGATTCATTAGCTGTCCTCATATCGATGTCTTCTTGAGTTTAAATCCTTTCTTTTTCATGATAAAGAATAAATGGAAACCGATCATCTAACAAATTCACCATTCCAGTCCTCTCATTTCGATCATCACCAATTTGAGATTTCATTTTCTCCCCATTGTAATACTACACAAAGTAGTTTTCTTGAAAACCATTTTTGGTTATGTGGTAGATGACTTCTTCATGGCTCAACCACTATCTACCAACACAATAGGAACATGTGTAGTGTATGTGACCACTATCTGAAACCTTGTGAAATGAAAAATCTATAAAGCTCTCCAAATTGTTTTGAAAATCGCTTGATATCTGATCGGTTTCATACATCCAACTTTTGTAAATTCTGTAAAAAGATTTTATATAAGTCATTTTGTCATGAAAAATTCAATAGGATTGAACTTTAATAGAAAATAAATTGTAAGTAAACGATAAAGGAAGATTTTTCTATTCGATGTAGCGAACTATTGAAATAATGTAATGAACAAGTACTCAAAAATTAAATTAAAATTTATTTATATTCATTTTCATTAGGTCAATAAGAGGCACATGCCTCAGGTCCCATAATGTGTTATAGGCATCCCAAGACATTCACTCTTGTTCAATAACTCATTATTGGAACCTCTATGGCCACACCTTTCATTAAGCAATTACATTCCCAAGTCAAGCGCACCCCGTGGGTGAATAAATTTTAGGATTCTACACTAATATGTTGTTCATGGCTTGTAAAAAGATTTAATTTAATTAAGTATAAAAAACATTTATTTTTAAATTTGAGATTAATAATAATGTATGACATTGATAACAACATTACTGAATTAAACTTGTGACTTATCTAACATTTTTATATATGTCTACACATGCCAGAATGGGTAGTGAAAAGCACCCCACCCTAAAAAAAGTGAGTATTGGCCACGAAGGAAAGATAATATACATCATACAAGGAGAACCATTTTTAATTGAACCTAAAGTTATATTAGTAAAGTTATCTTGGGGGAAATGGAATATATGATCCTAGTTTACTGATTAATTCAAAATCTCATATTTAATATATTGGACACTATCTAAGGTATAAAATCATGTCAGGTTGGGTTTACATCATTCAATTTCTTACATGATAGTGAGAATGAAGGCGTGAATTAATGACCTGAGTAAAATGATTAAACGAGGGTACAGGTTGCATAAGCTGTGTAAACAGAATGACTAAATAGGTAAATATCTCAAAATATCTTTAAAAGAACTCATTAATAGGCTCAAAACGTAAATATAATCTTGAACCAACCATGGAATCTATTTCACAACACATTCTCGCACACCATTTATCTCTTGTGATACTTAATACCAAACATAGTCACATAACAAGTGTACTATAAAAAAATACATTACACAAGCCTTATTAAAAAATTCTCATTTTAATGAAACAATTTCCTCAAGATTAAATTATTACTGAAATATATTTCGAAATCCATTTTAAATAATAAAATCCCTATGATCATTTTTAACAAATATTTGGAGTATTCTCAAGGAACACCCATTTGGAAAAGTCACATTAAATGCCCAATTTCCACGCCAAAACCATGAAAACAATTAACATGAGACAATCATCTACCACAAAAAACATAACTTGAAATTAATAAAGCAGAAACCAAATTTGAGATACAATTTAATGTTAAATTAGGGGAAATGAGATTAAATAGAGACAACAACATCATAAATGGTTCCAATATCATAACTTTTGATTAAAACCACCCATAATAGGAATGGGAATGCCCATACACCTAATACCTAATAAAACAATACAAATATCCAATTATAATATTGAATTTAGGGTTTCCACCCAACTTGGACAGCCCTTCCCCCACCCCACCCACCCCACTTGGACAGCCCTACCCCCACCCCACTTGGACAACCCAACACCCCCTCCCCACATGGGCAGCCCTACCCCCACCCACTTGGAAAACCCAGCCCCCCCCCCACCCCCACCATACCAGGACACCCCTACCCCCCACAACCCAGTTGGAAAACCCACCCCCACCCCACCAGGACAGCCCTACCATCACCCCACTTGGACAACCCATCCCCCCCACCCTAACTAGACAGCCACTGTCCCACCCCACATGAGACCCTCCCCACCCCACTTGGACAACCATGCCTGGACACCCTCCCCCACCCCACCTGCACACACTCCCCCACCCGAAACAGCCCTACCCCCACTCCATTTGGACCACACAACCCCCTCCCCCCGCCCTACCTAGACAGCCCCTCCCAAACCCAACATGCACACCCTCCCTACCCCACTTGGACAACCCTACCTGTACACCCTCCCCCATCCCACCCTACCTATACAACCCCTCCTCCACCCCACCAGCACACCCTCCACACCCAACTTGGACAACCCTGCTTGGACACCATCCCCCACCCAACCTGCACACCCTCCCCCACCCCAAACAGCCCTACCCCCACCCCATTTGGACAACCCATCACCCTCCCCCACCCTAGATAGACATACCCTCTACCACCTCACCTACACACCTTCCCCACCCCACTTGGAAAACCCTTCCTGGACACCCTTCTCCACCCCACCCTACCTAGACAGCCCCTCCCCCACCCCACCTGTACACCCTCCCCACCCCACTTGGACAACCCTACCTGGACACCCTCCCCCACCCCACCTACACACCCTCCCCACCCCAAAGAGCCCTACCCCCACCCCATTTGGACAGCCCAGCCCCTCCCCCACCACACTTGGATAGACCTTGACATCCTCCCCCACCCCATCTGAACACCCTTCCTCACCTCAAATTGATTCATAAATTCATCCAAATTAAAATCCAATTTTTAACTAAAATATATTCCACCAAAAGAACCATATCACCCCACTAAACAAACGCTTTACCATATTTTAATAGTAGAACGAATAACAGAAAACAAATCCAAGGGTTCCGTATACTACAACCCAAATTTAGCCTAAATCAAAACATCAAAAACCAAAAAAATAGAGGAATAATGCTAAAACTAACGAAACACAAACTAATTTGAAGTGTGAAATAAGATTTTGTTTATTTGAAGATGGATCTTGGCTGTGAAGAGTCTCGAGGCCGAGAAGAATTTAGGAGGAGCTCGATTAGGGTCTATCTGCAATCAGGCTGAGTGGGGGTTCGGGTGGTCTGTATTTGGGGGAATTCTTTCCCAACCGTTATTAAAAACTGTTAGGAAAGATAGAGTTTTCCCAAAGGTTTAATGAAACCATTGGGAAAACTAATTTTTTTCCAATCATTCCCAATGGTTTGATGAAATCGTTGGGAAAAATGATTTTCTTCCAATATTTCTCACCGGTTTCATCAAACCGTTGGGAAAAATCAATTTTTATAGATCATTTACAATGGTTAATGCAAACTATTGGTAAAGATCACCTATACCAATGGTTCAATAGAACCATTGGTATACAAATGTTGAAAAAAAAGTTTTTTCGTAGTGATAAGAGAAAGTGTATGAAGCTCAAATGATTGATTATAAGTAAATTAACTTTATGTAAGACATTCATATTGCGACGAAATATGATGATGTGTTTCCTGAGTAATTTCGTTGTCTTTCTCCTTGTCATGAGGTTGAATTTTCAGTCGGTCTTATACCTATGGTATTTCTATTATCCAATAATGTATATAGAATGGATTTTGTGGATCATCAGGTCCTATGGAAACAAATATAAGAAAATTTGGATAATGGATTCATATTCCCATGTGTTTCACCACGGGGTGAACTAATCCTCTTTGCCAAGTATAAGGATGGGTTAATGAGTCTTTTCATTGATTATCATGAGCTCAACAATATAATGATAAATAAAAAGTATTCTATTCAATGTATTATTGAATTTTTTGATAATTATGTGGATTAGAATACTTATCCTAGGCATATTTGCAGTCAGGATATTACCAAGTTAGGGTGAAGAAGGAGGATATCCCCAAGACTTTTATTCGTATGAGGTACAAGAGCATTGAGTTAATATTTATGCCTTTTGGGATCACTAATTCCCTTGAAATATTCACATAATTAATTAATAGATTCTTTAGATATTACCTCAAAAAATATGGTAGTCTTTTTTGAGGATATTCAAATACACTCCAAAAACAAGGAAGAGCATGAGGAGAATCTGATCACATCACAAAAACCTTGTGAAATGAGAAGGTGTATGAAATGTTTTGAAAACGTGAGATTTGGTTTATGGACATCTAATTCTTAGGGATATCATTATATGTAATTGTATATCTTTGGATCCTTTAAAGATAGAAACAATAGAAGAATGGAAAAGTCCAACATCAGTGATATATATCTAGAGTTTCCATAGATTAGTTGGGTATTATCATTGATTTGTAAAGAAATTTATTATGATTTTAAAACCCAATAACCATGATAACTCAGAAGGGATTCATGTTTTCTTTGAATAATTAATTTGAAGAGGGATTCATGGAGTTGAAAAAGAGCTTTACACTACCCCTATGCTCACACTACCAAAAGTGTAAAACCTTTCATTGTATTCAGTGATTCCTCAAAGAAGGGACTGGTCTATATGATAATGTAGAATGAAAAATACATATCCTTTTCTTCCAATATGTTTAAAGTTAATTAATATAACTACCAAATTCATGATATTGAGTTGAATACAGTTATCTTCACTTTGAAAATATGGCAGCATTATCTATTTGGGGGGAAGTGTGAAATATATACGGATCATAAAATCCTCAAGTATATATTCGAATTGAATGAGATGAATATGTGCCAATTTGGATAGTTGGAGCTGATCAAGGACTATGAATGCTCAATTTACTACCATACCAATAAAGAGAATAATGTGGCAGATGCTCTATGTAGATAGAATCTAGTAATTTTTTCGTTGATGAGAATTGAGAATAATCTGATCTACAGAGACTTGAATATTATGGACATGGGAATCATAAGGAATGGAACAACATAAATACTTTCACAAATTATTTATCAACTATATCATTTGGAAAAAAAATAATGGATGATCAAATGGATGATGCAGGAATTCATAAGGAAGGGGAAACTAAAAAAATGGGAATTCTTTGGAGTTCAGTGTTAATGAAAACAATTTGTGATATTTGGGTCATGATTATGTACCATAAAATACGGAGTTATAGAAGGAACCATTGGATGATGCACATTGTTCGACATTCACAATTTACCCCGGAAGTACAAAGATATATCGAAGATCTCTAAGAGAAATATTAGTGGGAAAATCTGAAAAAGAAGAAGATTGTTGAATATACATAAAAGTGTCTTGTATTTTCGTAAGTGAAGGTTTAAAGGTATAAGTATTAGGGGATGATTCAACCATTACCCATACCAACATGGAAATGGGAAAACATCACCATGAACATTGTCACCATACTAACAAATACATCATGGGGAAGAAATGATATATGGGTTATTGTGGATTGTCACCAAAATACTACTAACTTTATTATGATTTTTGATGACTCATCACTCGATCAACGTGAACTGGTATACATCATTGAAGTGGTAAGGCTGCAAGGAGTACCCCTATAAATTATATCTGATTGATATTAGAGATTTACCTACAAGTTATTGAAATGTATCCAACATGATCTAAACATTGAGATGAACTTCCGTATGGCCTATGATCCTCAAACAGATGGCCAATCAAAGTGTAATATTTAGACACTATAAGACATGTTGTGAGCATGTTCTATATACATCAAATGAAGATTAGACCAACATCTACCTATGTTGGAGTTCTCATATGAAAATAGTTTCCACTAAAGCATCCAAATGGCCCCCTATGAGGCCCTTAATAGAAATAGGTGAAGAACACTTGCATGTAGGTATGAGGTTGGGGAAGAAATACTTATAGGTCTTGAAATAATAGGTCAAATGGTGGAAATGTTTAAGAAAATTCCTCATCACATCATGGCTACTCAGATTCGACATAAGATCTATGTTGTCAATCGTCGATGAGCCCTATAGTTTGATATTAGATACATGGTATTCATCCGCATATCTCCATGGAAGAAAGTGATGATTTTTCTGAAGAAGGGAAAGCTTAGCCAATGATACATTTAGCCATTTTAGATCCTTGATCTCATCAGAGTGGTGGCCTACCAACTTGTAATCCCACCGAAACAATCTTAAGTACATTATGTATTCCACATATCCCTTTTTAAGAAATACATACCAAACCCCTCACATGTACACAATCTATATGTTGTACCATTGGAAATTAGCCTTTCATATAAGGAGTAGCTGGTGAAGATCATTGATCATAGAGATAAATTTCTACAAAATATGATATTGCACTTAGTTAAAGTGCTATGGAGAAACCACAAGCTTGAAGAAGTGATAAGGGAACCAGATGAACTGATGAAATAGAGTTACCCTCATATGTTTTAGTGTGGGAAATGAAAATTCCTAAGGTGAAATTTCTTAATGGGGGAAGATTGTAATAAAAAAATTATTATAAATAAAATATCCCTTTTGATTTAATTAAATATCTTATTATGTATTATGGTTGTATAAAACACATGCACTACTATTATTATAACCAATTTGATTTAAAATGCCATTTAGTATCATTACCATTGATAATATAGTTGTTTAATAGTTATCACATGATTAATATAAATATAGGGTTTTAACAAATCTAGTTGACAAAGACAAGGAAAGTGATGGCTTCAACCAAAAGGATTATAACCTATGAATCCCATTTATCAGAGATTATAAGGGTGATATAAAACAATAGGATATTACCTTGAACAATCCCAATATGAGATCCAATAATTTAGGTATGAGAGAAACTATTTATGGGAGAGGTTTAAGCTCATCCAGATCACAACCTTAACAATGTACGGTGAACCACCCCATAAAAGTCTCACAGTTTTGCACCATACTCTTAGAGAGTTTTCTAGTGTATTAATTGGATATGTCTCAAGACCCTATAATTATGATTTTATAAATTATATTTTATATAATAGTTAATATAATTTCATACTATTATGGTTACTTTATAATGAATATTTTTTCGATATAATAAAACAAAAATATTATTTTTTGGTTAAGATTATAACTAAATTAAGGTATTTATTTTGATGAATTAATGGTTTTTAAATTAAGAAATATTTTAATAAAATATTATAAATAAATAATTTTTATTAATTATAAATGATCACATAATTTAAACTCAAATGTAATATTTATTGGGGTTAAAAATCTATTATTGTCACAAACCCAACATTTCTCAATTAATTCTAATTAATATTTTAAAAGTGAAAATTTAAATATTAAAAAAAAATTAGAGAAAATTAATATAGTTTTTTTATTCATGACATCAAAATTATTAAATGCTGAATTTTTCAATATTTTCTGTGACAGTAGAATTTTTGGATATAAATTAAATATCGTATAATACACATTCTCTATTATGATATAATAATGACTCAAAAGTTGTGTAATAGATACTATAATGGGAATATATGATCAAATATTTGTTTTAAATTAAAAATAATGTAATATTATGTTTGTTTTATTAACTATATAAGTCTGTTATGAATCCTCCAAAACCATTAATATATTTTAAGGATTTAAAACCATTTATTGAAGAGTCTGACACACCTCAACATAATAAAGTGTGTTATTTTATTTAGTTATACAATTTTATTTATAAAATAATTATACCCACTCCCATTTGGTAGAAACCATGTGAAAAAACCATGGCGTGGTTTCTATTTTTTGTTATTTTATTATGTAGAGTCCAATACCTAAATAATAATGAAATACCCCTATTTTCCAATATAAACTCACCAAATATCCCATTTATCTTCACTAAAACTCTTTTTATTATGTACATACTATTCTATATACTCTTTATAGTCCTCCCAAGATTCCCTAAATTTTTCAAGAATCCCCTCCCAACCATTTGGGTCGCACACTCAACTAAGGGATCTTTTCTATTCTCCACTTTATTCAAGTCTCTTATTTACCCTGTGTATTCGATCCTCATTTCCTTATGATGGGAAATTTTATAACATTTACCCTTATTTAATAATTTATTTCCAAATTACAATGGACCCATTTCAGTCTCATCAACCCATTTTATGAATTTTTAAGTGATGTTGTTATGGTACTAAAATTTCACCCTGATTTTCCATGCCAAAACAATTGTGTAGTGAATACCATAACAATTTACAATCAATGATATTCATCGTTATAAATATATAATTAATTTAATTTGAAATTAAATTTATTTATTCCACAATTTATGATTATGTATGAAATTTTGATGATTAATGAATCCATTTTTTATGATCTATGTGTCACACTTAGGCATTATAATGAAATGAAAGTGATGGGTGAGTCTAGAATTATATAGTTCTATAATGAATTGGGTAATGTTTAGTATCATGAGATGTCATTTGGTACATGGAGTGAACCTTATTATATTATGAATCTTTTTTAACCATTATTTATTATCATATTATCCTTGACCTATGTTTATGATGTAGTTTTTTGAGTTGTTGCAACATTTCTCATTTTCTGATTATCATGATATATCATGCCTCATTATTCATGTTTATGATGATTATTATTTTTCTCTAATTTATATTCATATTGTCTAAAATTATCACCTTATTAATTTTCTATTCCCTTAATGGTATTTATAGACCACCTCTTACATATGTTTGTCCCTAGTTTATCCCATGGAGTTTTAAAAGACACAAAATTTTAGAATTATGTTAAAGAAGTTTTCAATAATGTTTTTGTATCCCATGTTCAAGATGTTATGATATGTTCCTAATTACAAAATACACTATACATCTCCATATTTTAGGTTGTATTTTTTTTAATTTTACATAATAAATCCTGAATTAATGTTTAATAAAGAATAGGTTTGTTATTTGTCAGCCTGAATCATTCCTTCCAACCTTAGAAAAATAGATTATATATATATATATATATCTGTGTGTGTGTGTGTATTTATATATTTCAAAATTATGTTAATATTTTAAAATAATAAAAATATGAAATTCCAAAAATTTAGTTTTTTGGAATATTTTGTCATTAGTGATAACATTATTTGAATATAAATTCAAAAAAATATTTTAATTCATTTGACAGGCCTCGATATAAATTTATTTCATGTTTAATTTTATTGATTTATTTAGTTAATATATTTTAGTTTAATGTATATTAACTGATCATGAGCCATATATTGTCCAATTCTTGTCTGGTATTTGTTTATTTATTTATTTAATTATTTCAATGTAGATTTTGAAATAATTATATAAATGAAAATCTATGTATCATTTTTGCATAATTTTATATATGATATTTTGCATTCCAAAAAAAATTATTTATCTATATTCCACACTCCTGATACCCCCTTGCATATGTGTGATTACTATTTTATAATGATGAGGTTAAACAATGAAATATTTCTCACTGATATTTGGTGATGCACTACAATAGAGTTTAATGAATTGGATGGGTGAGTCCTAAAACTTGAGTAACATGCATTGTAACTCAAGGATTTACCCTATGATCTAGTTTGATTCATTATTAAATGGATTAAACACTTTTATTGGATCATTATAATTTTATTTAATTTAATTTATGAATGCTTTATTTTTTTATAGATGTGTATTTCTATGCACGGCCACACAAAATAAAAAGAAAGCATGCACAAATAAAATGAAAATGATGTGATGAATTTTTTTCTATTAATTTTATGTCCATTTTTGAGTAAAATAACAATGTACATTCATATAATATTGAAAATTATTTCATTTAACCATGTAATAATAATACCCTCAAATATATATTAAGTCTTAATGCCTTCTTTCATTTGGATTTGGAAAAATCAGGTGTATAAGCTGTTATTCATCCCTATTTGAGGGTGCCTCCTACTAATGAGGAGTACTTGTAAGTGTAAAGGATTTAATTAGATAAATTTGGTAGAAAATAAATATCCAAATATATATTTAAACCACATTATAGGTAAAGAATTTTTGGAATGAAGGTTATGATTCTATGAAGATGGGACTTCACTTAATAGTTCAAGGAACCACAAGCTAATGTGGTTGATCGGTCTAGTTCCTACCTTAAAACTGTATGAGTTGTTGTGTTTCCAAATATTATGATATGAGAATAAATTTATTGGTTCATTTCCACGAGAATACTCAAGTGACTAGGTATTTTGGATCAATTAGTGATGGCTACTAAGGTTTGATAAAATAATGGGAGACATTTACCGATTTAATCTAAATTCTTAACAGGTAATAAAGATAAAATTAATAAAATTATAATATTTATTTATTATAAAATTAAATTTAATAACATATATATACTATGATTAATTATTGATAAATAACATGCCCATAGTGATACGAGTATCCCATGAGTAGCACAGGTGCTTGTACAAATTTCGAAGACATAGGAAATTTAAGGTGCTGGAGTTCCTAATACCTGTTGAGCTACATCAGGATGATATGGTGTGATATATTCTTATAAAAGACTCATATATGAATAATTTGATGCTTCAATCATAATACCATCATCAACTTTGGATGTGTGTTGTGGATATAACATCATGACATAAATGATGTCATATGTAGTATCATCTCTAATAATCTTGAGAGGTGAAAGTGATATGAGATATGAAATGGTTATAATTAGACTAATAATGTGTAAAATTAATAGATAAAATATGATATTCCAATAAATACTTTTCATATATCTAATCATCCAATTTATCTAGTTTCTTTTAAGATCATAGAATGAAGAATATAGAGAAAATTCATCATTAAATTTTGAGAGGTATATTCATCAATATATGTAATGTTTCTATTCCGACACTTGGGTATTATATTCAATATTCTTACTATATATATTTATCTATAAATAGCAACCATGTAAGTATAGAAACATTATAAGAAGTAAGTTCAATTCTTCTAATGGATGAGAAAGGGTTATTCCTAAGTTAGAAGTGATAAATACAAATATCCTATTCTCTAAGTATAATGATTCTTATTGAAATTTTGTTAATTATTACCCAAATAGTTATCTCATGTGGCCTTTGGAATCAAGGAAATTTTATTCCAGTTTGGGAATGAATGTAGTTTATGGTGTATTATAGTCAACTAGAGGATTAGTAATTCTTGAACCATTGGAAATAACTGATGAATATTAATATAAGACACTAATAACAAGTTGTGAAAAGATTGGTATTTTTATATTAAAACTAATTAGTTTTCAAGGATGTAACAATTATCATTTTATAATCATTGGAGTTAAATACATTAGGTATTATCAACACACATATGTACTTATTTTTAGACAAATAAATATTTAGAAATAAATGTTGGCCACAAATATAATGTAATTTATTCATATAGATAGTATAAAATATTCCATGTTGGAAAAATTGGTAAATAAACATCATAATATTCCTTTTATTATTCTTAAGGAATTTAAATGTGGAGTATGGTATATTCATGGTCAAAATATATGTGTTCTTTTAGGCCTGTAAGCTAAAGGATATCTTGACTGAGCATTCATCGATCAATTACGTGTAGCATGAAGTAATTATGAAACATGTAATTATTCATTCACATAAAAGTTATGATATTTTAAAATAGGATCGATGGGGATTATAAAATTAAACCATTGATCTTTAAAATGTAGAATGGAGAAATTATTAAATTCAAACTTCCTTACACACATCAACGTCCTAATACAAGTAAAAGGACAATCAGTATTAAGATTAATAGGCATCATAGATACTTCTATTATATTTCGGGACATGCTTCATAAATAAAGGTTTTGTCCTATAATCATATGAAAAATATAATGACAAGTATATATCATATAATTAATAGTATTATATAAATCCATTATATGATAACAACAATTTATTAGGTGCAAACTGCATGTAAGGATATAAACAAACTTATATGAAGAGAAAAAAATGTTCATCTGATGTATTTATCCAAATTTTTTCTATGGATATTATAGAAATACCCATAATAGAAAAGTTTTAGTCAAGTGATATAATATATATCTTTAAAAGAGTGAAAATATTTATTTGATATAGTGGGAGTAAGATTGACTTGGATTCATTAAATGTAATATATGCACAAGTTGTCTTCATAAGAACAAGTTCCATATGATTTTGTGGAAAGGTAATGTTCCAGAGACACATACTGTGTTGGAATGAAAAAACGATATTAATGTTTTTACATTCACTACGGTCGGTAATTTATTATTCTTTGAGAGTAATAAATATTTAATTAAACATTAAATAAAAATAAGATAAAATTTACAAGTTCAATTAAAATTAAATATTGGATTACATGTTTCATTTTATATGGGATTATTATTTTGAATATTGTGTTGTGTATTGAAGTGATTAAATAAATGGGTGGTATAAGATCGGTATCAATAAGGATTGGATGTAATTTCCAAATAATTATTCCTTAATACATTATAATAATAATTGTAATAGATAATTTCTATGATAATTATTTTTGGAATTAGATGTATGTACCAACAATATTGTAAGGTGTATATATGATGCAACCAGAAAGGGTTGGATACATAATAGAATACTAATAATGGGGGACAGTTACCAAAATATGGTTTTAGATTTATGCAAGGAATACGTCATAGAATATTAATTTCTAATTAATTTTTTTCATGTGTCTACAAAATTTTAGTATGAGAACCACAATTTTACAAGAAAAATATTTTTTATAACATATAGAAAACATATATTGGACCTATAGTTAGTTAAGATCAAAATGAAAGTAACTCTACATAGGATGACTTAATGTAGAAACCTAAATTATTGGGAATGATATCACATAACATAATATTATGGTTTTCTTAGATAATTAAAATTATATATATTGAAAAGGTATTGAAAAATAAATGTTACTATAATTCAAGAGGTAATTGTTACGAGTGTCACATGGAGTGAATATCTCCAAGAATGAATGCATAGTGAATATGATTATATTAAAGTGTTGAGTACAATTTTATATGATTGATTAATGGATCAATAAAAAATTTCATATTATGTACTAATAATGTTATTTCCAATATATACACAATGGATGTATAATATCAGTTGTATCCAAGGGAACATCATATGAAGTAGTAAAAACTATCCAATTATACTTAAGGAAGTGTATGGGATATGTACCTCGTATATGGAGATGAATGGATACTATTTTAAGTGAAAAAATAGTATTAATTTCGATCAATATGATCTTATATCACATTCAGGAAAAGGTAATGGGAAGGAGAAACTCGTTCAAGGAAGGAGAAACTCTTTCAAGGAAGTGGTAGCCAAATATACAAATTCCAAATGCATTACAGATTCTGATGTAGCTAAATATACAATATTAAATATGTAATGTTGTTTTCTAGTTCTTGGAATCACACATAGTAAGTATATCTTATAATAATTTTGATAATAATACTACCAGTAATATCCAAAATATCACATTTTGGCAGTGGCCAAAAGGAATATACTTAGTGATATAATCTCTTATGAAGTCATCTTAAGGAGTTGAAGCTGCTAAAAGCATAATTTCTATGTAGTAGAGACATTTCAGGCCCAATAACTAAATCCATAACTCAAAAAAATCATAATCTTATCATGTGATATATCATAAGGAAAATTAACAGGCTATATCTAGTGGGAGTGGGAGTGTTGTAAAAGTGGGTTCCCTATACCCAACATTAATAATACTTTCTAATTACCATATCATGTATACAATGAGTTAGGCATGATGTTAAATTAGAATAATAGTTTATATACATATGTGTCTACTCTATTTTTCTTACATTATTTGAATTACATGTCGTATAAAAATGTTATAGTAGCTCCCACGATATAATCAAAATCTAGATATACCAAAGATAAAATCTTAATGCTATGTCCTATAGTCTAGATACATCATACTGACATGACAAAGTTGACGTGTGACTATCAAATACTTTGGGATAATAATAATTAATAATTATTCATATGTATTTCACACTTGGTGATCTCTAGTTTATTATATCATGGGGAATGCCCCACCAATAAGTACACCTCATGTTTCAGGTGTCATTGGTAATTCTTATCGGTGAACATGTGTCATGGTCTCCGGAATTGAAGTCATTATTTGTGTATACTATTTGACCATGTGATTTTTTCAAAGGTAAAAACTATGGAACTTAATTCATATAGATTTATCTTAATTTGGGTGTGTTATTAGTAGTATGACATTGATTGAATAATCATGATTAAATTTTTCACTTCTATAAGTAAGTGATATCTTGGGCCTAGTTGATCAAGATGGTAGTACCTTTAAAAATAAAAGGAAATAATAAAACAAGATAACTCCATCCATTATGTTAAACAAATAATAATGCAAGAAAGGATGATGACATGAAGTGTGCATCCTAGTTTATGAGATATTACGAGACAAAGAGTTTATATTACACAATGTGTGTTCATATGAAAGGTTATCATTGTTATGAATTTTTCTTATCTCATTAGGGTCCTTGATGGGTTTCCATACTCTACTCTTGGTTCATGAATAACATTTAATGATATCAATATAGGGGTCTAATGGGTCGCACATTTAGCATATTCAAAAGTCTGGCATATTCTAGAGAATATAAGTATAGGACACGGTGGGAACCACAATGTGGTTTAAGTGATGTCCAGGTTTTAATGATCACTGAAGAAATAAATAAATTTATATTATTTTAGTTTAGAATAATTTACATTGAATTTATTTATTAAATTTATTTACAGGTATTACAGTAAAAAAATTGAACATATTTAACAAAATAATATTATTTTCATATTCCAGGTTTGTTTAATATTTGTGGGAATTTTGAGTTGAGTTACAAACTCATATTTATCATGTAATATGTTTAATATATTACATGTAATGGGTAAATATATAAATTAAATTTATTACTCAATAATGTATTCATAAGAAATAATTTATAGTGGGTAATAAATATCCAGGGGTCGGAAGCCATTTTGAGATATTTTTTTAGAAAATCACTATAAAAGAAGGTGATGCTCTCATGAAACATTATTATTAATTAAACTTGGTCTAGGTAATCTCTCTGCTTTGTCTAAATTCCTAGAGACTGAATCTATCGTTCTAAGGATTCAATCGAAGAATATCTTCATGGATTGATGGAACAGAGCTATGTGATCTTTGAGATATCGAAGGCATCATGAGATAAATTCATTAGCACCTGGAATTTGATGATAAATGTCACCACCATTTTTTAATAATTTGTAGATGATATAGAGGGGTTTACATTTTAATAATTTAAGAAATGATCATTGGTGATGAGTGGGCAATGAAAACATGAATTCATAATTGACCAATTATTTTTCTAGATTAAATTTTGTTCTTAAATATTCATACAAGATCCAAATCATTTCCATGATGCACATCATCCGTGGAAACATAGTTATGTCGATCACCAATGATTTTTTTAAAATTTCTATCCAATCAGCTTCCACAATGTAACCCTAGTACACAGATTCCATCACAATACTAAATCACCTCACTATATTATCAATATATGTACTTTAACTTAGCTCAAGAGGACTCTTGAATCTATCACGATGGATCTTGATCCCATGAATATATACTACTTCACCTAAGTCCTTCATCGATACGAATGTGTTTAAATATAACTTAACAGGTTGAAAAACTATTATTTTGTTTCTAATAAGTAGTATATCATCGATATAAACTATTAAGAAACAAATAACACTCCCACTAAACCGTTTTTAAAAAAATATCACATTCATTATTTTTCTATAAAAATTCAATTATATAGTCATCAAACTGAATTTTCCATGAATTGGATGCTTTCATTAATCCATAAATGGATCTTTATAATTTTCATAATATGTTTTCATCCTTTAGATTCACAATCCTTTCAGGTTGTGTCTTATAGACATCCTTCTAAAGGTTACCAATAAGAAAGGTTATTTTGACATTCATTTTCAAAATCTCAAAATCATGGTAAGATATAATGGAAAGTAAAATTCCGATGGATTTAAACATTGAAACTAATAAATATGATTCATTATAGTCTATATGTTGATGCTGTTTGAATCCTTTGGAAACCAGTTGATCCTTATAAGTAATAAATTGTCCGTAAATGTATAATTTCTTCTTGAATACCCCTTTACAACAAATGGGATTTACATCAACTGTAGAATCTAAAAAATACAGACATAGTTTTGGTACATGGAATCCATTTTGGAATTCATAGCTTATTTCCATTTGGGAACATTTGTGCCACCTACTGCTTCCTTATAGGTTACATGATCCTTATTATCAACTAATAATGAGTCACCATTCTCATTTACAAGAAAACTATATATTTCATGTTCTTTATCCTCTCTTATTCTCTTATATAGTACTTATGTCTCATTAACTTATACTTACATCGGGATTTTGGAAATTTTTCTTATGCTAACTCTTTAGTACCATGATCCTGGAAATCATCAATGGTTTTCTTTCTCCCACATTCTATTTTATAGATGTTCTTCCTCTGTATGAATCTTCAATTTCCTTCCACTTTTACCTTTTTCTGAGGTATTTTATAAGTAATATCTTCTTGTTTACTAAAGTATCCTATAAAGGTACAATTTGTTCCCTGAGGTGAAAGTTTGTTGCATGAAGAGTCCATAAAAATTTCTTAATACCCCCAAACATGAAAGTATAATAAAATGATTTCCTTTACAATCCATAATTACTAGAAAATATTGTCTACCACTATAGTTAGAACCTAGTTTAGTAATTATGTTCTTTTCAATATCATGTATCCCCAAAATGATAATAGAATATTCACATAACTCATCACTCATATCACCATTTGTAACAAGGTGTGGTTAATCTGTTTGATTACACCATTCTAGTCAGGTGTATAAGGATGATCAAGTTGGGATATAATCCCAAACACCTATATGTAATCTATAAAAACATGATTTAGATATTCTCCACCATGGTATGAGTAGATTTTCGTAATCTTTTTACCAAGTAAGTTATCAACTTCATTCTTGTAATATTTTAATTTATCAAAATAATATGAATTATACCTCATCAAGTATACATATCTATTTCTACTAAATAAATTAGTAAAAAATTTAAGTATTAGTACCAACACCTAACATCAACTAGAAATGGTTGACACGCATCAGTCTGATCTAATTCAAGAAGATCCCTGACCCTTTATCCCTTTCCACTAAATAGGGATTTGAACATTTTTCTTTATAAATATATGTGACATAGACTAGGTGGTTTTAGTTCAAAAGAATCCAAATATCAATCTTGTTTTCATTTACTCCAAAAAAATTTATTTACATAACCATGCTAGTGATTCCATAGTTTTGTGTGGTATGAGTCATGTGAACTGTTCTCCTTATTGATTTCCATTACTTGGATCTTGTAATATAACAAATAAATACCATTATTTAAATATTCTATATCATAAAATATTTTATTTATAAAAGAAGCAATATTTTTCCCAAATATAAAAATAAATCCATCTATATAAGTATGGATAGAGAAATAATTGTTTCGGTAATAGATGGAACAAAATAACTACAATTTAAAACCAAGATCATTTTGGTCAGCAATGTGTGGTGATTGTCCTGAACATCCATAGCAGTAAGTCTGGCTCCTATGGATGATAGTAGATCAACCTCACCAAGGTAAATCTTTTAAAATCTATATGGTTCTTTTATTTGGACACATATTCAAGAACCAAATATTGTATATAATATCCAATTTATAGAAATAGATAAATTTTACTCAATAAAAAATACACTAGAAGCTTCCCCATTCTTCTTTTCATGAGTTAAATTTTTCTTCTAGTGGACCTTCTTACCACATGTGAAATATAAATCATCTTGTTCCTTTTCTTATCCCTTAATCCTTATCATATCGAAAGGGAATTGCGATGAATATTTGGAATTAGAGAACTTTGTCTAGACTTTTATTTTATTCTCTATATGAATAGAAATCTTTTCAGTCTTCATATCCTTGTCAACTTGTTAAAGTATAGAGATAAGTATAGTTATATAACTGTCTATTATATTCATATTGAAATTAATAAAAAAGCTAGAGAAAATATAAGGGAGTGATGAATGAATTATATCATTGTGTAGTTAATCCAGAAACTTAAACCCTATAACATCATTGAACTCAATGTAGCCAATGATTTTGACAATGTAAGGCCCATCTAGTGCTCCTTCTCCATGTTTACATTGAAATAGTTCTTAGAAAATATCCAACATTTCCAATATAGCTCTCTATCAATATATATACCACATAGATACTGGAGTATGATATATGAACCTATGTCTTCATGTGACATAATGAGGTCATTAAACATGTATGAAATCATTAAGCATTGAACATCAACTACATCTCTAATGTGTTTACCATAGAGAATGAGCTCTTCAAAAATCATCTCCTTTATTGATGGATCTAATAATGAGGATTCTATCATGTAATATTCCCATTCAAGGCACAACACAATCCATAGGTGCTTGAACCATTCCAATAAGTTATTTCTAGTAAGGAGATGATCATTCTCAAAAAGTAATCATAGAGACAATGTGGTTAAAAAAATTCCGGAATACTATAATATCAATAGAATATATTATTATTACCTTTCATGATTAAAAATTATTTTATACATGGTAATAATTTTATACTTATTAATTATCCCACTATTTTATCAACTCTTAACGGCCTTCAACATTTAACATAGAATTTCCCATATATTAAGGCATTCTAGTGGAAAGGATCCATGTTTACATTATCATAAACCAAGTGACTGATCAGTCAACTACATGAAGGTATTTAGGTAGGAAGGTCTTTTCCAACTTTAGCCATACATATCCTTAATCTGTTGAGTGGAATCCCTAATCCAAAAACCCTTACTCGTTTTTTCACAAAACATTCCTACAAGGTTAATCAATTCTCGAGAGGGATACTTCTCTTGATGTAAATAAGTTAATTCATCCCAAAACATTAATAATAACTCTATTGTAAAATTTAGTGTCCCAATGAGGGTTAGTTAAACACTTATTTATGTGGTTCCCATTCCGAATCATGTAAATAAAGGATTAGTCTGATTTAATATTACATTGAGGGTTTTTTAATTTTATTATGCATTAATTTTTGTTATTTTAATCTTTAAATAAATTTTTAATATTAAGTGAATTTTACTTATGTGATTAACTATATTTTGATAAAACATTTATTCAAAATATATTTATTTAAATTCCATCTTTTCATATTAGTCCTTTTATTTATGTGATCTTAATATTTTATCCATAAAATAAATCATGTATAAGATAGAAATAAATAAAAGCCTTGGACATGAGAATATCTAATGGTTGATTTATTAAGCGGAAAATATACCAACCAATGAACATAGGAAAAATTACTTTTTCTGGACTTCGAACAAAATATAGAATTTCCCCTTGTCAACCTATTTATCACCTAAGTTGGTTTATCATGGTTCCATCCTAAACTAACTTTTTCCACCATGGGATACTCCTTTTATTACATATGTTGATAAATCACATGTAGATGAGGGGAACTAAAGGATCGGTTTATGGGAATTATATAAACAACCTTTTACATGTTGGTCTTACAAAAATAAAATAGGGGCACTGAATCATAAGACATTTTATTTAATTAAATAATAAATAATTGTAAAAACATGCATTAAAAAGAAATTAAATTAAAACAACTCATACATAAGTCTAGTTAATTTTCAAGCTCCATAATACATGCAACCAATATGAAAAATTACACTGGATATAATTCACTTCAATACATTTTTATTACTAAGATAAATTTCATTTGATTGATTAATTAATTAATCAATTAATTTCCATTATTTTAATGACCATTTGAAGTCTGTAGAAGATACCCATCATAAATACCTTAAAAAATTAAATGACATGACCAAAAAATAAAGGATAATTATAAAGAATCAATTGATAATTTATTAATTCTTTAAAACCTTCATTATATAGTCAAACACATCACGTTCTAATAGTGTAATTTGGTTTTAATCTTGAAATTAATAATTTTAATGTAATTTTAATTCTATCTTTTATTGGGATACTATATAGAATATAATAATGAGCTAAAAACCATACTCCTTTATTTTTTCATATCTGAGATAAACTCAAAGGTATTCTACATGTACCTCAGCTAGATTATACGGTATGTAAAAATGTGATAAAAATCATGTGCTGTGCTTTCCACATGTCCAAAAAATGCACCAATTGTATCGATGTGTTATTCAGATAAGGGGATTAATTATTTACATAATGATTACACTGGATAAATATTGAGTATTTCATTAATGATCTAGGATTTTATTCTCATGTGACATAAAATTGCATATTTGACTAAATGGTTAGCATGAATTTTTCTATTATTCTATGTAGAATACATGATGTGTGAATTAGTTACACTTCATGCTGTCTGAAATAACCTAGGCTAGGTTTAGATCAATCAAAACACATTGTATAATAAATGCAGAGTGTGTAAAAATTTCTTAGTGTTACATGTATCCCACAACATTTCCTGGTGAAGTGAACTTAAGAAAAAATATTTACTCCACATAAAGTCTATGTAACCCAATCTATAGACTAGAAACTTTGGAATCCCCCAATGGAGTCTCCAATAATTCTTAATCTATTCTTGTGCCTTACTAAAATATAAATCTTGAATGAAGCATATTAAAATATTGAAATAATGTTAATTAAACTTCATATTAATGAATGAATAATATATAAATGAAGATTAACCACATTTTAATATATAGGATAAAAAATAAAATAAATAATTATAAATTTAAATATGACTGCTCTGATATAACAT
Organism: Viscum album; assembly: GCA_963277665.1. Taxonomy (NCBI): domain Eukaryota; kingdom Viridiplantae; phylum Streptophyta; class Magnoliopsida; order Santalales; family Viscaceae; genus Viscum; species Viscum album. Next base: position 433,694,584 of record OY728121.1, read on the forward strand.
TAAGGTTTTGAATGCTGTGAAAGTGCATTTGGGTGAACAACCATTAAGTATTTTAATAGATTTGATGGATCATTTTACAATTCAAAATGACATGAAAAGAATGAACAATGAAATTTTTTCCTTTGAATATTGACATTGAAAGCCTCAAACCAATAAAGTAGCATTTTCAAGTTAAATTTTTAATCAATTTACTTAGATTTCTAGAACAAAAACATCATCTTAGGAATTTTCATCGATGATATTTTTGATCTTATAAAACCCATTACGTATTACCATATTTTAAATTGGAGAACCCAAGTAGAGTACCTTTAGCATTGATCCCCACATGGTCCTTTGATCTTCATACAATATTGATGGAAAGTCGTGTGCTAGAGCAGTGGATTTATCGTCTTGTGTTTGTCTTAATTACTTAATGTTACATAAATATTGAAGGATTCTCTCTTCTTCTTCTCATTCTTGAGATGAGGTGAGAAGGAGGAATCTAGATAGAAATGTATTCTGCATAATGAATCTCAATTCTTGATTAACCCTACACAAAATATATATCCATATTTTCACAGATTTAATGTTATTGCTAAAAATTATTATTTAATTTCTTAATAGCCCTTAAATAATAAAATAAACCTTCCCTGACCCCATGCCATATAATAATAATAATAATATTTTACGGTGTGTACAAATTGGCATAATGTTAATTATTATTTTAATATCTTATAAATTAATATTTATTACCGAAAACTATCTTTATTGGCTTGTCCTCCTCAACATTTCCCAAATACCCAATTCATAGAGAAATATTCTATTCATAGTATGATTAATAAATATTTAATAAATATTATATAAATAAAATAAGTATTATATCCATGGTTTGATGAATATATATTTCTTAAATATTTATGTAATTAAATAAATCATTAATTAATGACTAAATAATTATTTATAACATTGTGAACATTTTCAATCAATAAATTATGAACAAATTTATTCCTCAGTATTGATAATAATATTTATTCTTAAAAATAAAATCAAATAGAATTTAATTTAGATTAACAGAAACACTTAGTGTGTAACCCTCTAGTCTTTTTTCTAATTGGCATTAAGAGGTATTTCCTATGTCCAAGATTACTGTCTAAAAACGGTTCATGGAACCCAATAGAAATAAGTTAATATTTCAATATCAACAACAACACAAAAACACTTATTATGTAACATAATCCATTTTTCATAATATATCATCAAGAATATTTCACAATCATGTCGTCAACCTATGTTCTTGATACATCTTTATTTGATTATCTAATATAAACTCATCATTGCATCAGGTCCATGAAATTTAATATGACAGTTACATTTTAATAAATAAGATGAGATATAAACTTCTATAAATATAGACGCACCCAATGTATCATAATTCATGCAAACATATAACATCATAGTTTTAAATAGTACATCAAAGTATGTGAGACATGATTATAATTAATAATAATATTAATGTTTACACATGATCATAAATAGGAATATCTAATGACAGAAAAACATGTGGAATTGCTACTAGTGGGTATGCTTTCATAATCTCCCGCCTTGGAAATTACCAAGTGAATACTTAATGATAAGTATTATCATATTCTTATGAGTACTCACACATGACAATCATAATTCTATGTGTTTCATTATAGTATGTTATCCAATAATATAACTATATTAAATAATGTCATTATGGAATTTCATGGTTCTCATAATAGTGAGGAACTTCTATGATCTTATCAATGAGAAAATACTCTAGGACATTAATATATTGAATTCATGTTTTAAAATAATAAATATATAATAATACGTTTAATTAATTTTCAAATCATTGAATATACATTCATTACAAAGTACAAAGAGTTGGTTTTAGAATATAAACTCAAACAAAACATGGTTAAAGCCGCACGACTAAAGGGCCAAAAAAGTAAGGTTGTGCACAGGGTCGCAATGTCACAGTATCATGTGCATGGTAGCATGTTTATGGTAGAAACTCACTCCTTATAGTCATAGATTTTCCTTTTAAATTTTTTACCTCCAATGAAATTCACAAAAGCAATTTTTTCAGTGTGTTTTTTTAATTATTTTTAAATTGAATTAAAAAGAATATTAAAAATAAATCAAGTTCCGTTGATCAATTATTTCAAAAATAAAATAAAAAAATCATCTCAAACAATTTAAATTAAATTTTTCAAATCAAAACACATTTTAAAATTCCAAAATAAAATTTCACATATTTTAAAAAAAATCACAGTTCAGAAATAATTTATTCATTAAAATATTTTTTTCAGAATCAATTTATAGAATAAAAAATAATATTATATTTCAAAAATAAAATTATAGAATCTACATTTAAATCCAATAAAAAATGAATAATTCACTATAATTCACATTTTGACCCATTCAACAAATAATGTACATAATTCAAAATATTCACAAAATCAATAATTTAACCTATAATTACATGAATTAGGGGTCAATTTCTATGAAAAGTATATAATTTTTTAGAATATTTGGGTTTAAATTTATCCCCCAAACATTAAATTTTGCACTCATTTGAAATACATTGAATTAAATTTCTCAAAAAGTTCAACAAAAATATTTTTCCAACATAGAACTTTATATTAAATCTGGAGATGAATAAAATTATACTTTCCAACATTTTGTATTCATCAATCACCCTATATAAATTCAAGATTATATCATATTTTTATTCAAGAAATAGTTCAAATTAAATGAGTAGAAGAAATTAGATTTGCGTTTCATCAATGTTTTAAATAGAATAAATTCTGTTTATCCTTTTATCTTATGTTTCTTAAACTAAAGATTAAATTTCCACTACATTGATATAATTAAAATGAAATTGTTATATGTAAATTTTCCTATTATTCATCTAGTATTAATATTCACCTAATCAGAATAAACTCATTTTTGACTATTGATAACATTATGAAAAAAATTCTAGCCATATATGTGTAAACAACTATCTAAAGGAACTTAATGAATATTAAAAAATGGAATTACTCGTTCACCCGATGCATCAGGTTTCAGAGATTCATTGTTGGATCCAAATTCCCCATTTACTATAGTTTTAATTGAATTATGTCAAATTTATTTTGAGTTGGATCTATGGTTTATTATTTTTTATAGAATATATTTTACATTAGGTTATGTTTAAAAATCTAATGACCCCATGTTTTAATTCTCATTCCTCAGAAAAATTTTCACTCACTATACTTTTTATAATAATGAGACTCTGTCTACATTAATTATGTAAAAAAGTCAATAAAAATCATTTATCTCATATAATTTCAATAAAAATGATTTCTATCCACTCTGGCATGGTATTTAACATAGTAAGGGTAGAATTTAGCTCAAATAATTTTTGAAAATACATACAAATATATATACAAAAGATTCATGTATAGTATTCACAAGTAAAACATTTTTTTGTAATATTTAAAAAAACTTTCAAAAATTGATTGACTAAAAATTGTCCCTATGAAAAAAAATTATTTATTTCTATAAATATCATATAATTGTTATTAAAAAGCATTAAAGACTCATATTAAAAAAGTTTGGTGACCATTCCTCCACACTTATTCATAACACTACCCAAAATTATTTTTTGTAATGATATTTATCAATGAAATACATATTTATAATTAATAGTGTAGAAAGAAAATGATTAGGATAAAAGAAAACTAGTGTTTAATTTATAGTAGTATTGAGGTAATATCTCCCATAGGATTACTTATAGAGAACTTGAGATAATCTCTTAGGGGTTGTCCACTTTGGGAATCCTATATTGAAAAATAAAACACATATTTTTTTATTATAAATAAAATAAAATAATAAACAATGATAACGAAAGAGATTATTGGGTTTTTACCTCGAATGAAGGGTTTTATATAAACTTTACATACCTATATAGTCCCATGGTTTTCTATAATCTTCTTAAGTATGTGGATTGTTTTTTGAAAATCAATACATACTCTTTATTACACTACTATAAAGATGCAATTCCATTTGGAGGTTTCTTTTGACATAGTTCTTCCATTCCACCCCTCATCAGTGTGTTATATTTTATAAGGTAATGGTGAAAATATAAGTTATGGGGTTTTATTAACCATGAATTTTATGGCCACTTCTTCCAGAGGTATCTCTACCAATGCTACATGGTCAAGTCCAAAAAAATTTGATTCAAGAAGTATTTAAAATTAAAAATAATTAAACCAAGATGAGTTAATCTCAAACCCCTCCTCCTCATAAGTAATAGCTTGTTGTTATGTTTCTCCATGAGTGGCCAATGGGGATCATTCTTCTACTATTTATCCCTCCATTTCATAATCATAGAAATGTTGAGGGAGTAATGGATTCCCCATAGGTCCTTGTGTTTCTTATTCCTAATCCACTTCATGGGTGACATCCTTTTTAATTTTTTAGTGATTTGATTATAGATTTTTTTCAAAGTAGTCCTTATACAACTATTCATCTTCATCCTTGGTATCCTATTATTCAATTTCCATATCTAGATTCACTTAATTGGTGGATTCCACAGGTTCTTCATTGTTATCATCAAGGTAAACAACAAGTGTAGTTGAGTCCACAATTTCATAATAATGAATATTATTATATATTTCATCTTTTATAGATGTAAAAGGAAATGAATATATTTCAGTGGTATCCCCCTCATCAATTTCATCATATTGATTATTTTCCATGAGTAATGACATTTTTAATTCTTCTTGAGTAGATATGGTTAGTATTGAGAATTAAAAATTTCCATTAAATTTGAGTGTGTAAATTTATTTATCTTCATCATCTAGGGATTACAACCATCCTTTTGATCCTTTTATTTCACATAAAATAGAAGGGAGATAAATATACAATTAGGTTTAAATATAATTTGTGAACAATTTTTTTAATAAGAGTCTACACTAATAGCCTCAAATTTTAATTACTCTTCATAATTTAGATCTACTCAAAAGATGAGTTCAATTGTAAACATTGGCACTTCATTCTCCTCTACAATCTCTTTAGATTATTCCACAACCTTGGTTGTTACAATAAGTGGTAACATCAATTAAAAGACATATTCTTTAGTTACATAATCCCTATGATTCCCTTCTTCTTCTTGTTTTCTTTTCACTATACTTTCTTAGAGGGTGGTGACTATTATAGTTGACATGTTCTTCAACACTATGAGTATTCATTCGTTTTCCTTCAATTTTTATTCCCTTACTAAAGAGTAAGAGCTTTGAATCTCTTCCAATGTATGACTTTCTTTATTTTAATGGTGTAGGGATTTGTATTATTGATGGTAGTTGGATATTTTTATGTATTAGCTTATATAATCCCATCTGTTGGTGTAGAATAAAGGTTTATCCTATTGTTACAATTTACAATTCCTCTCATCAGACTCACTTGGGACTTTGAACTAAGTATAATATTGGTAATCCATTATTATAGAATGTTCAAAAATTGGTCTTTATCCTAATTTGATAAAATAAATGAAGCATAAAAAATAAAGAACACTAATTAAATTCATGTTTAGATAGTGAAAACTCAACCATACTTCTAAAAAATTATACAAAGTTGGTCATTTAGTTTTCATGGGCCATAACAGAAAATAATTTTTTTTTACTCATAGTATAGCCCGATGTCTAACTAAGGTATTATTTAAAATAGTTGCGTCTGTGAGATTAACTATCATATAACTTGTGTATTTTTTTGTTATATTCAATTTTAAAAGTAACAAATAGTCATTTATTTTTTTATTTTATTTTTTAAATAGATAACATGCTAAGAGACAAATAAATTAAGGTAAAAATGGTCAAATATGGGTTTGATTACATGAGTTATTTATTTTCCACCATTGTACTCATCCAATAATCAAGTCAATGTCATTCCTAAATTTCTATTTTATATATAAATTATGAAATTAACATACATAGATTCAAATTTCATGCATATCCATTCCACATCATTTATAGTGAAGATTCAGTGAGTTTACTCAATAAAGGAATCTATTATATCAATACCCAGCTTCATTTTATTTTGGACATCCCTCAATCCAAACATTTCCACTGGTATAATATGTAGACTAAGAGAGGGAAAGATGAATGGTTTAAAAATTTGGAGAATTTTGTGAATTTTCATAATGATCATATTATTATCATGTATTATATTCTATAAATTTTACTTCTACATTAAGGATTAAAATAAAAAAATTAATAATTATATAATGTGGATTCTAGGTGATAGTGTGATCTCCCATATGGAAATATACCAAGAGTTATCTCTATATAATTATGAAGTCACAAAGATCACTGAAATGACATAAATGTTGGAGAAAAGAAAATAAATAATTAGGGTAGGAGAGGAACTTCACAACTGAATAGAAGATGAAAATGAGACATTGAATTAAACCTTATAGAAATGAAAGGGGTTCCTACACTATAATTTATAAGAGAAAAATAGTTCCAAAATGGGGAAGGGGTAATTTTTATAATTATCTAATTTTACTCCTCATCCAATAATTAAAAATTGATCAATAAACTCCTTCTTTAACTTTATATGGGTTCTATGTGTCACATATGAGGGTCGTGATTGATTTGGCAAAGATAATTTTTCCATATTGAAAATTCCACCCATAATCATGACTATTATTCTTTAAGAATAATCAAATAGGGATGTATTCAATTCTTACTAGTGTAGTTAATTTCATTCTCTATTTTATTCCCACGTGCTAATAATGAATTAAAATTTTGCACATGATGGCTCATGCTTGAATTGTGAATTCTTAGCCTTTAACATTGGGCCTGAACTAAGATTTAGGATTCATAGACTTGGTCTAGAATATGTATTTGTATCTAGGTTATGAGTAATCAAAGATCATGGGTATTCAAACATGGAACTATAAATCAAAATAATTTTCAAAAAATAATTCAAAAGATCAATTCAATTTTATGTGGTGTTGTGAGTGTCTTGTAATATTTATTAGCATGGATAATCTTTATCTAAATAGATTTGGTCTTTCAATTCGGTTTCAAATCATTTTTATGAATGTATTATATATAAAACCACAAAAAATACCTATTCAAATATTTTTTGGGTTAATTCATAGACACAAATCATTTAATTTATGTAACTTTTAAAATTATCCTTTATCATCAATGGATTAAATTTTGGATATTCATTTTTAGTTGGACATTTAATCTTTTTCTAGAAACTAGTTCCCTTTGATTCATGATCAAATATAGTTCTTAATAAATTAGATTCATGGCTTCAGTTGTATTTATTCATTGTGGAGCGAAATCGCATCTAGATTTATTCTTGGGTGTCCATGATTACTAGGAAATCACAGATAAAATGATATGACCATAGTGTGATTTTCTTGATTATAGAGAAACAATAGTGGTAGAAGGCATCAAGGCCCCACCATAAGGAATAATCCCAATAGATAACCATTGATCATCCAAGATTTTATTAAAATCAATCCTAACATTCATCCAAATTCTAGTGTGAATAGAACATCAAATCTTCTCAACATGATTTGGCCTAGTGTGAGCTTGGGGTTATGGATTACTAGTACAAGTTATGTGTTTTATTATTGGAGTGAATTCTATATAGTGGCTACACTAGAGGTTCTTGAACTATTCTAGATTCATCTTGAAGATGTAGTCACTATCCATTAACCTATATTTGATTGAATATGCCTGAAGTGGTGAAAATGTATGAGGGGGAAACCTTAAGTTGAGATAGAATTTTCTAGGGTAGAAAGGTGGGGATTAGTTCGGTCTTGTGGATCTAGTCATGGAGGAGTTGGATGGATGGAATCCGGTGTTTGAGTCTGGTTTGAACCAGATTGGTGAAAACTATGTTCTTGATTGGTGCTAATATTTGTGATCAATGGAATGGATTTATTTAGAGTGAGGCGTGAATGAGTTCTGAAGTGAGGGGGGCTTATGGAAACATTTGTAGTGAAGCTTGATGCAGATGCAACATGTAAGAAGGGTATAAGAAAGGGAAGTTTATAGATTAATGGTTTTGGGAATGAAAACAAATAATTCTCATGGTAGTAGGTGTATGGTCAAAGTGAGGTTTGGGAAATGAAGGTATTATTCTGGTGGCATGATCATAGTGAATTTTCTTTCTTGTGGTTGCATTGATCAGAACAGTGGATGTCTCATGGTAATTTTCCAGGGGAGTAGGGTTTCACACATGTTCATAGTGGCATGATTACATGTTCATGATGTAATGTTCATGGTAGTAGCTCACTCCTCATGTTCATAGATTTTTCTATTTTTTTGGTATCCACTATAATTCAAAATGCATATTTTTAAGTGCAAGTTTTTTCAAATTGACTTAAAATTGAATAAGAAAATATAGAAAATAAAATAAAATACCATTGATCAACTAATTCCAAAATAAAATATAAAGATCATTTTTAATTTTTAGTTGGGGATTGGATTAGTGGTAAGAACCAAATAATCCTACTTGAAAAAATGGGGTTCAAAACCCATTTGGCGCAGGGACTGTAGGAGTACTCTAGCGGTACTATAGTAGCAGAGATACTGTAACTCCGGAGGGTACTATAGAGGCAGTCGGACACTGTAACGGTGATGGGACACTGTATCCGTGGTCGGACACAATACCAGTAGTGGGTACTATTGCAGACGAGTATTTTATAATTACTATTCATAGAATGGGCCTCAGGACAAAAATTTGGCCTACAAGACATGTATTGGGATACATGCCTACTAGGCCTTCTGGCTATGTAATGGGTCACCCTCTACCAATTTAAAAAGAGGTTTTTTCTATGCTTTAATAATAAAATGAGGTTTTGACCCCAAATGTTTTAAAAAATAAAGATCATTTTAAAAAAATTTAAATTAGATATTTTAAATCACAACATATTTTAAAATTCTAGAATAAAATTTCACTATTTTGAAAAAAACCATTGTTCAAACCATTTTTTTCATTATAAATATTTACAGACAAATTAATTTTAATAATAAAAAATATAAAAATATTTAAAAAAAAGTATGGTTTCCTCATTTAAATCCATGAAAAAATGAATAAATTTCTAAAATTCACATTTTAATCCATTAAATAAATTTTTTCTAGAATTTAAACAGACTCCCAAAAATAAAAAAAAATCCCTAGTGTTTACATGAATTTTTTTGTTAACTTATATGAAAAAGAGACAAGGAATTTGAATTTTTGGGATCAAATCATGTTCATAACATTCATGAGGGAGGAATATATAATAAACACCCTTTCATTGTGATGGGAGGTAGATCCCATATTTACCAAGATATACTATGTCATTATGCATCATTTTTGGTGGTTTGTTATGTGGAAAGATAAAATGGGGTTTTCTGTACACTACTTTACATACTAGATGATAAAGGAGGATCACCCATGACTAGGTGGGTTACTTTAACCCATTTCATTTTTGGCATGGAAGTGTGATGAGATGACCATGGTATCCATGGAGAGACTGACTAAGACACCATAAAGTCGTGATATAGTATGTGTATTGGTTAACTAACTAATGAGAATTGAAAAAATGGTATATTTAGTTAGTGGATGAGTCTGTAAAGTAATATTTGTCGGTGATTTATTGGTTTCACGGGGTGCCTGTGAGTATAGTGTAGTATCCTGATATGAATTTCAAATTGATATTATAAAATGAAAAATTTGGATACTGGAGGATATTCTCATGGTGTGCATGTATGATTTTAGAAATGTCAGGATCAGGCCCCACCATCTGTCAAGAAGTAATCCATGTGTGACACCCCAATCCCTCTCCAATATGTTAGTGGACATGGAATAACACAGAGTAGGAATATAATACACAAGGTAAGTTATTGATATGGTACTTTTACACATATACTCATATCTAAAAATAAGTACAATAATGAAAGGCAAAATAAAATGATACTATAATGCATTAAGACATTTATATTCCACATCAGAGTATAAAAAATGTATTGGAAAGAATAAATATCCAAATACAATTCAACAAAATCTATAAATATAGTCTGTACTACTATGAAAGGAGGAGAATATTGCCATGTGAAATGTATTGTATAAACCACTATATATCTTACTTAACTATGATTTGTCTTCTACTGGTCCACCTAAGACTCCATTAAATGGTATTTCATCTACAAAAGACATTAAATGTTTAAGAAGATCCTGTAACATCCCCCACATGGAATCCACTAAATCGGTGATTCGAGCCAGTTTGTTACATGACCTTAAGCGTGCCTACCCATATGCCAAATGTTACCGACTAGCAGTGGGGCTCTGAATAGTCAAATGTGGGGACTATTCACCATTTCTATCATAGTAATCCACACTAAAAAATAAACAAAATAGCATAAAATAATCAATATTAAAAAAGAATAAATAAAAAACATTCCCATATGGGTTACAACCATGTCCAACAGTAAATATGTCAAGCTGTGCTACAAGTGAAAACGTAATCAAACCCCAAAATAAATACAAACTGTGAAATCCCCAAAATGGTCCTGACACCAATTCTGGGTCCTCCTCCACGTACACCCATGCCAACTCAACTTCCTAGTAAGGGCCTTTTCCCTTCTCCTAACATGAAAAAATGATGTCTGCTCGGGTACCCAATGACGGCTGAGTAGGGTGTTAGTATAACTCAGAGGCCACCACTAATGGTGTCAACAATGATATCCGGAATAAATAATTGTGCATGAAAAGGGAAATGAATAATAAATGACAAGAATATATTAAGTTCCCATAACCAATTTATGTATATTACCAACATTTATTACCATTTCATTATCTTACTGTTTCATCCCATTTCCCATTACTTACCATTTTTAATGCATTTATCATGAGTTCATCAAACACAAAAAGTTACAAGGGCTCAAAACACAACATCACATGCATTAGAAAAAAAAACATAGTTATCCTATCTCATTAAGACTATATTCCTAATTTCATCCATATACTCACCTAGAAGCATTATTCTAGGAGGATGAAAACATAAGGGTAATAGAGCATCATTTCTCATCCCTAACCCGTGCATTAGGGTGGAGTTTAGAGCATTAGTACAACTCGAACCATGGACGTATAACCTTAGTCAATACCCCAAATTGCCAAAAAAATGTGAAAATGTTATACATATATGTAACCGTTACACTATCACACAACATCACCACTATTTCCCAATGAAAACATAAATCATAACAACAACATATGAGTAAATACCATGCCTTAACCCATTAACACATTTACCACCTTTCACATCAATAGCCATTTATCCTAATTCCCATTTATTATGCTTAACTCATTAATCATTTTACATTATACCTAACTCACTAGGATTCATTACTAGGATCATAATCCATTCCATTATATTCCTTATTCATTTCTATATATTATCCCATTATACATTCAAACACTATTCACAATTCATTTAACATATCCATGTTAAACCAAATAAACCACTTCCATGTTAACCAAACATCCCTTAGGTTATTATCATTAAACACATGTGCATAACCTAGATTCTTTTGGAACACCATCAATCACATCAACAAATTTATCAAGGGGTCATCATAAACACACCACAATCTCACTTGTTGATCACCAAATCCCTAGGCCCGGAAAGGTCAGATCACCACATGGGTGGCCCTAGTTTTGTCTCATCACCAACATTGAATACCATGGAAATCATGAGGGATTACATTTACCATTTTTACTACCATTTTACTAAAAAAATGTCATGGGGTGTCAAAATACACCAAGAGACACCCACAAACCAAACCACACATGCATGAATCCACAAATAAACCATGGGATATAACTTGTAGACATCCTAGATCAATTATGTGGGTGAAAACACTCTTAATAAATCCCTTAGATTCAACTTCAACCAAACTTTGAATATTAAACATAAGTCTCACCCAAGGATTTGGTTTTTAGAGCTTCATAAAGAGACGATAAGAAGATAAAAACCCTAAACTCAAAAGAGAAGAAATGATGGGAATTTCCTTACTCGAAGCTTCGATCTGCAACCAACAACACCAAAAAAATCCTTAGAAATGAGGGTGATTGATCTCTTAGAGAATTTGAGAGATTTTGTTTGTCCATATGGTGAAGAGAGGAGAAATGGGAGGAATTCCCGAGTTGGGGTTAAAAATACCAGAGTTGGATTTTTTTAATTTTTTAGAGGTTTCAAGGTCACACGGTTTACCCGCACGGTTTTCCAAACCCTGTGCAAACTGTGAAGATGCTTATACCCGAAAAGGCCCCCTTGCATAGTTTTCCTGCATGGTTTTATAATCCATGCCCAACTGTGTGGAATACACTATCCAAAAAACGCACATCCTGCATGGTTTCCAGGGTTGTCTGCACGGTTAGCACTAGTCGTGCGTAGACCATGCAGCCTACCCAAAAAACCCATTTTCTCAACCTTTTGTGTCCCGAACCCTCGGAACACCCCCATGCCTCCTTTAGGACTTGGGTAAGAACTTAATTAACCAAAAAAAGGGATTCAAACCAAAACTTAAATGAGAACTTACATTTCTATGATCCATGATATTATAACCTCCCCACCGTAGAACGGCTCATCCTCGAGCTGATATCCAAATCTTCATTTCACTTCCAAGGAAAAGAGATCGATCCACTCAGCCTCCATATCGGATTCCGACTACCATGTTTCTTCCTAAAAATTCCCATGATTCCATAGTACCTACACCAATTGAACAATAATTCCCTCCAGACTTTCTCACTACGATCCACGACAAAAACCAGATGCTCCTCACAGGACGCATCAGCCTCATGTACAACATCTTCAACAACCACCATGTGAGCCGGGTCAAGATGATACCACCGAAGATATGACACATTAAAGACATCATGCTTCCCACTATACCTTTCTATAATACCCCATCACTATTCCACTGGCATGATCCTCTCCACAATCTCAAATGGCCCCCCATTCCTGGGCACCAAATTTCTCTGCTTCCGAATCCGTTGGTGACCGAACCGTGGAACCACCTAAAGGAACACACTATCACCCACCATGAACTCAAGAGGTCTACGCCTCCAGTCCTCATATTACTTCTTCCTAGTATGAGTTGCTTCCACCCATTTCCAAATCAACTTGACTTTCTCTAAAGTCTCCTGCATGCGACTCAGTCCCAATAGCTCAGTTTCACCATCCTCCAACAAACACAATGGAGATCTACATGGCCTCCAATAGAGTGACTCAAATGGTTCCATCTAACTATATCTTGAAAACAATTATTGAAGGAAAATTCAACAACTGACAGGTGATTTTCCCTGGAACCACTAAAATACAACACACAAGCCCTAAACAAGTCCTCCAACACTTGGATCTTATGCTCTGACTACCCACTTGTATGTGGGTGAAATGTCATACTCAAAAGCACCTGAGTACCACGCTCCTTCTGAAACCCTTTCCAGAAACATGATGTTAAACTTGGATCATGATCTAACACTATAGTATGGAGTACACCATGCAACCCTACTATTTCCCGAATATAAAACTCACCCAACTGAACAACTATAAAAGTCTCATGAATTGATATGATATGAGACACTTTTCATTAGCCAACCCATACTCACCTAGATTGCATCATTCATACGAGGAATACTCAGAAGATCCACTACAAAATACATGATCACATCATCCCACTTCAATTCTAGAATGGGAAATGGATGTGATAGTCCACCTTGGAATTGATGCACGGCCTTCACCTGTAGACATGTAAGGAACCGTGCCACAAATCCCACAACTTCCTTTTTCATTCCTGGCCACCAAAACATCCTATAATGATCATGATATGTCTTGGTCAAATCTGGATGCATTGCCCATTTTCATGCATGAAACTCACACATCAACTCTTCTCAGATGCACACCAGCATAACCAAACGATCATGAACACAAAAAACCCTATCCACACTGATGGCCCTAACTGTAGGTGGCTCCCGACAGTGAATTCCATCCTTCATGGGAAAAATTCCAGGATCGTCAAGCTGAATTATTCTCACATGGATGAAAAGTGTTGATTCTACCATCACAAAAGAAAGATTCACCTGAACATTTTCCTCCCCTACCCCCAGGTGTATCTCCGCTAACGAAGCCATATCCTTTCACGCAGTGCTGGATTATTGAACCACCTAGTTCTAAGACTTCCTGCTCAAAGCATCAGTAACACTGTTCCATTTCCCCATTGTATATACCATCTCACAAACAAAATACTAGATATACTCGACCTATTTTTTCTTCTGAATATTAAAATATTTCTGTGAAAAGATATACATTAGAATCTTGTGATCGGTATACATCCTGAACCGTTCCCCCACCATGTAGTGCCTCCAGCACATTAAGCCATACACTACGTCAGCCAACTCAATATCATGAGTGGGATAATTATGCTCATAGGGTCTCAATTTTCATGACCCATAAGCCAAAATATTCTCATCTTTCATCAACACTGCCCCAATCCCGATGTCGGATGCATCTCAAAATAAAACATACTTCCTACCTCTATCGGGTAATATCAAGATCAGTGTGGTCTTAAATCACTTCTTCAACTCATGAAAGGAAATCTCAGAAGTCTCATACCACTCAAACTAGATTACCTTCTTGTTCAATCCCATTAGTGGTGCTAAAAAATGAGAGAAATCCTGGATGAACCTATGGTAATACTCAGACAAACCAAGAAAACTCAGAACATCTAAAACTCTCTTACGCTGCTCCCAAGACACATCTACCTGTACATTCTATGGATCCAGCAACACACCTTCCTCAAAGATGATGTGACCCAAAAAATTCAATTCACCATTCTAGATATGAAACACTAACAGCTTAGCATAAATATGATGCTCTCTTAGTGTGCTTAAGATGATGTCAAGATGTTGGGCATGATCATCATGAGTTTTCAAGTACACATATGTCATCAACAAAGACAACCAATAACTGTTCCAAATAAGGATGAATGAATTGGTTCATCAAAGCCATGAAAACATCTGGTGCATTGGTCAGGACAAAAGGCATCACCACAAACTCAAACAACATTTACAGACAATTGAAAGATGGCAACGGTATGTCAGAAGGCCTCACCCTCAACTAGTGATAACATGATCTCAAATCAATCATAAAAAACACCGATTCACCCCTCAACTACTCAAACTGGACATCATTTCTAGGAAGAGGGTTCCAATTTTTCACATTCATCTGATTCAACATCCGATAATCAACACACAACCTTAATGAACCATCAAACCTCTTTTCAAAAAGCACTAGAGATACGAAAGGAGACATACTAGTATGTATGAACCTCTTACATTCCAACTCCTCAAGATGAAATTTTAAATCCTGGTGTTATTTAAGTTCTATCTAGTATGGTGGAATAGAAACTGGATCTGCTCTCAGTAGTAACTCAATAGTGAACTCGACATCCCTCTCAGGTGGAAACCCCAAGAAATCTTTAGGAAACACATCCTAAAACTGATCCACTACTAGAGGGAATACATTTTGTTCCCCTCTATCATAATCATGAACAAGACAAGCTACTTGAGCCGTGACACTATCCTACTACAGACTAGAAAATTCCCACATGACCTTATCAAATATCCCACTCTCCATGATAGCCATAAGCATCACCCTCAGGTGATATGAATGATACCCTAAGATGACAATAGTCAATGTGTGCCTAATACAACACTAACCAATCTATAGAGAAGATAAGGTAAATCCCAACATTTCTAGAACAAAAAAGTCACACACAAAATGATACCCACCGAATTACAGTGCATATCCCATGAAATGAATGATATCCTCATTCTGCACCCCCAAGTTAGTTTCAATCGACATAACCCCACACACATTCTCCAAAGGAAAACCTAATAGTACCAAAAGCTCAGCAGAAAAAAAAGAGTGTGTGGAACTAGAGTAAAACAACAGACTAGTAAGTATATAAGCTACAAGTATTGTACCTCAAAAAATTGCTGGCCCATCCTCGTCATCACTAGGTGAAGACTGAACTACATGAAGATGACTAGACCCTCTACCCAGGGCCCCAACCTGTGTTCCCTGTACTGCACTACCCTGTAAATGTGGTTGATCCAACCCGGGAGTTCCACATCAACATCCCCTGCCTGTATAGACCATGGAGCTCCAACTGCCTACCTGATATTGATCAATTGGTCCCTTACCTTCGCTGGAAAGATTCTTGTCACCCACATTCATACTCTCTAGATGGGGGTTCCTTTATAACCTCTGTATGTGTCCCAATCTACCAAAAGACCGACACTCAATTAGAGGTCGAGGAAAATAGACACACATGTGCCCTAGCCTTCCACAATGATAGTAGAACACCAGATCACTTCCCTAAGAGGCGGACCCTATCTTCTAACCACCTTTCACACTTTCAAACTACTAAAAACTTCCAAAACAATGCTTTCGGCCCTTGTAAGATGCACCACTTGTCTGCCTAGCGGGCACGACAAGACCACTTCCTAAAAGTCTATTCAGTTTCCCTTATAAGATAAATGCCTAATACAATACCTCTATAAACCTCTTCAAGTGAAATATATTCACCTGATACCTTATCTCATGCCTCAACCCATCCAAGAAACACCTCACAAATGCAGCCTCTTCCCCAACCAATGCTAGAAAAAAAGTGTTGCAGGTTAGTGAAGCTTCCAACATACTCTATCACCGACATCAATCCCTAAGTCAAGATCATGTACTTTGCATCCTTATCTTTACTCAAAGTCTATGGGTAAAAATACCCCAATTTTATTTCCTAGAAATCATTCCACAATATCCCCTTAGCCTGGTCAATCTGATCTAGGATTTCCCACAAACGCTTTACCTGGCCCTGTAACATATATGCTTCCAACTAGACCTGCTTCACATTTGGAGTCTCTAAATGATCAAGTATTATCTAGACACAGTATATCCAAAACTCCTCTACCACTGGCTCACCCTCTCCTATAAAGGTCGGAGGGTACAACAATTGAAACTCTCTGGTCATCTCAAACATAATTGGTGAACCCCTCCCTGGGACATGATCCGTATTCTATAGAAAATAATCCAATTTCTTTCAGAACCATTCTTCCCCACTTTTCTGGATCCCCACATTATCATACCCTCTACTGGAGGAGTGTTTTCAGAATCGTGCTATTGTTTCCCAACATGCGCTTGATGTTGTGGTGGCATTTCTCTACCATTCCAAATATGAGGTTTAGAGCACATTCCATACAACATTCACAAATTAACAATAAGAAGGCTCTTCACTTGCCACAACAACCCACCGCACATGCACCATCCCAGTACTCCTTAGTATTCCAAAAAATTGACCATGACCATCCCTACCACACTCCATGGTCCATAAGGGTTAAAAAACAATACACCAACAAAAAGCTCATAGAACATATTACGAGAAAATTTTCAATTCATTGCAACCCTTAAATACACATATATCATTTTCATCACTTATGATTCATTTATCTTCACCCACATACATTGTTTCTATTACCACATTTTCCCTTTTAAATTATCAATATTCAAGGTGCATTCTACCTTTCATGCCTCACACACCCACCCCGTGTGTGTCTACCGTGATTCATGTTGCCTACCACTCTAGGTTCTTATAATGATGCATGACTGCACAACCTAGTTCCATTGAGGCAATGGGCCAAATATTATAAAAAAATCACATCACACAACATGTGCATCACTCAATGGTGAAATATCATCTACTGTAACATTAAACAATCAAAAACAACAATTTTCACCTTAGGTGACGTGGGTTTTCCCTCTTACATGGGTTAGCTACTCCCAATCATGTGCTCATTAACAAGGCCGGAAAAATCCTAACTCCCATCCACCATCCAAAATAACAAGATTTCGTAGATGGAGAAGAAAGACATCCTATGATACCACTTTGTAATGTCCCCAACCCAGAAACCTCTATACCGGTGTTCCGAGCTGGGTGATTACATGACATTAATTGAGGCTCCCCGTATGCAAAAGGATTTTGATTAGGAGTGGGGGTCTGAATAGTCAATTAGGGAGGCTATACCCTATTTTTTTAGAGTATGCAAAAATATAAAAGAAACAAAATAGTGGAAAATAATCAGTATTACAAGAGAATGAATAAACAACCATTACCAAATGGGGTACAACCTGATCCAATAGTAAATATGCCATTCCATGATACAAGTGATAAAGTAGACAAAACCCAAAAAAAAAACTGCAAAATCCCCAAAATGGTCCTGACACCAATTCCAGGTCCTCCTCCACATACACCAATGCCTACCCAACTACCTAGAAAGGGCCTTTTCCCTTATCATGTCCTAGAAAACATGATGTTTGATTTTCCCTTATCATATCCTAGAAAACATGATGTCTGCTTGGGTACACAATGGACACATGACTAGGGTGTGAGTACAACTCAGTAGGCCACCACCAATAGTGTCTACAATGATATACTATATAAAAAATTGGGAATGAAAAAGGGAAATTAATAATAAATTAAAAGAAAATATTAAGTTCCCCAAACCATTTTTGGTCCATTACCAACATTTATTAGTATTTCTTTATCATACCATTACATTCCATTTCCCATTACTTACCATTTCCAATGCATTTATCAGGGGTTCATAAAACAAAAAAAGTTACAAGGACTCGAAAAATACCATTACATGCATGAAAAGAAACACATAGTTGTCATATCTCACTATGACTAACTTCCGCATGTCAACTATATCCTCACCTTGAAGCGTCATTCTAGGTGGATGCAACCATTAGGGGAATAGAGCATCAGTCCTCATCTGAAACTCATGCATTGGGGTAGTGTTTGGATCATTAGTCCAACTTGACCCATGGGCGGAGAACCTTATTAAATACCCCACACTAACAAGCTATGTGGACATGATATAAATAAATTTAACCACTAACCATTCACACAAAATCACAACCATTTTCATGGAAAACATAAATCATAACAACAACATATGAGTTAATACCATGCCTTAACCCATTGCAACATTTTCAACATTTCACATCATTTTCCATTTAGCCCAATTACCTATTATTATGCTTATATAACTATGATTTTTCATTATTCCTAAATCACAATGCTTAATTAATAGGCTCATAATCCATTCTATTATGATCCTTAATCATTTCCACGTATTAACCCATTACATGTTCTAAAACTATTCACAATTCATTTAATGTATCCATGTTATACCATATAAACCACTTCCATGTTAACCCAACATCCCGTTAGTTATTATTATTAACTGTAGTTTCATCACCCAACTTCTACCCCAACACCATCAATCATATCAACATGTTAATAAATGGATCATCATAAACACACCATAATCTCACTTGTTGTTCACCAAATCCCTAATCCTGGAAAGGTCGGCTCACCACATGGGTGGCCCTAGTTTAGTCTCATCACCCTCAACACATCCCTTGGGAATCGTGAGGGGTTCGATTTACCCTTTTTACAACCGTTTTACCAAAACATGCCATGGGTATTCCAAATACACCAAGAGACACCCAAGAAAAAAACCACACATGGACTAATCCACAAATAAATCATGGTATATAATTTGTAGACCACCTACCTTGATTCTGCGGGTGAACGCACACTTAAGCATGCCATTAGATTCCACTTCAACCAACATTTTAAGCTTAAACCTAAATCTAATCAAAGTATTATAGATTTAGTGCTTCAGAAAGAGAGGATAAGAAGATACAAACCCTAAACTCAAAAGAGAAGCAAGGATGGGATTGGTCTTTCCCAGAGCTTCGATCCAAAACCAGTTGCACAAAAAATGACATAGAAACAATGTAGATTGATCTCTTGGATATATTTGTAGATTTGTTTTGTACCAAGGGTGAAGAGAGGAAAAATGAAAGGAATTCCCAAGCTGAGTTTAAAAATCCAAGTGGGGAAAAATTTCAATTTTTTAGAATATTCTTGTCCGCACGGTTAACCCACATGCTTTACCTAACTGTGTGCAAACCGTGCAGATGAATCTACCCCAAAAGTACCCCTCCCACATTTTACCCGCATGGTTCTCTAAACATTACACAAACCATGTAGAAGCCACTATCCAGAAAATACACATCCTGCACAGTTTCCATGGTTGTCTGCAGGGTTAGCATTAACCATGTGCAGACCGGGCAACCTACCTATAAACCCCTTTTTCTCCACTTTTTTTGTCCCAGACCCTTGGAACACCCCCAAGCCTCCACTAGGAATTTGGTATGAACTTAATTAACCAAAATAAGGGATTAAAACCCAAACATAAATGATAACATAACTTTCCATGATTCGAGATCTTACAAATCCCATGTAGGGGTGATTATGAAAATACCCAACAAGACACCATGAAATCACCAAACATAGATCATCAAGGGAGTATTAAGATAATCTTCATAAATCATATTAATCATAATATGAGATATAACAATAATAACCCTGAAAAACTCAAGACTCAATGTATGTTCAAAATCATACTACAATCCTAGGATTCCTTCTCAAGGTTTCAAGGTAATTCTCTACTAGGATAACTTGTTCATTGAGTTTGATAACACTGATAGCACTCATTTGAGAGGTCATGATTTTTAGGACTCACGATGAATAAGTACATACTAGAACATAGAATATATCAATATATAATTATAGTATTTTTCCTAAGTCATGTGAGATAGACTAGAACCTATCTAGAATAATCCACTAAGTAGGAGATCAAACACTCAAGTATGTTGGTCATGAAGATTCCAAAAAACCCCAACTAGGGATGAAATATAAGAGAGAGGGTCACACCCACTTCCACACAGAGGGACTCCCAAAATCTATATATAAAAATTCATGAAATGTGGATCACATAGCATGATCAAGATATGATGCCTCATTGTACCCTCATAGGGATGTGCCAAGGGACATTCCCTAATGGTACTGGTATTCACTGAAGACAATAAGGGATTAAAACTTCCCTAGAGAAAGTAAAAAATGTGTATAGGGTAAACATGGTGAGTTATATCTACCATGTGTCTTCCCATGTACTCTAGGACAATACCATATAGTTTGGTCTCTACCTTTATACTCTGGTAAGGCCCGTATACCTTGTCGTGTCCAGGTACCTAGTTGTGTTCGAGTACTAGGTCACACCTATGTGCTCTGAATATGCTTATATACCTATCCATGATTGAGTAGTTGGTTGTGTCAAATTACTATGACATGACATTGTACTCTAACTGTGCATGTGTACTCAGCCATGTCTATTCCCATGTACCCCAAGGTACATGTTGAGTCCCTAGTCATAGGGCATAGAGATTGTGGCTGGTACAACACGGATTGAAATATTTTATTTTCTCTTAAACCCTAAATTTTACATCCAGGGTCCCACATGACTTGTATTATTCATACTAAATGTTATTTATATCTTGATTTTATAGAAAAAACTCATTATCCACATGTTTCTGATCATGTCACCTCACCCTTTGATCTAACTATCAATCTCGCTTAATAAACATGGATCAGAGTGGACTAAAATCTAATCATCACCGGTGGCTAGATTCCACTTTTTTTCTTAGGAAACATCTGTTATTTCAATGAATCTATAGAATTCAATAAAAACCACGAACATGAATCTACTAATATGATCTCAAATCTCAACTTTTTTCAAGAATTGAGATCAATTTTGAACCCGAACCCACATTTTTGAAATATTGTTTCAATGAAATATTGTGAAATGATCGATTTCTTGTAATTTGTTAAAACACTAGCCAAAGGAAATGAAATTGATATATTTGTGAGAATGGTTAAAGAAATACACAAAACAATAACATGATGAAAAAAAATCAACCATTTTTCAGGTTGGACTCAATCTCATGTCGTGAGAATGGAAAACAAGAAATCACCAATAAACATCAATTCATAATTCTAGGAAAAATTAATCAACAGTAATAATCCAACGTTTGATCCATGAGATAATTTTTTTTAGGAAATTAATTGTTTTTAAACTCTGTTAAAATAAATATGGGATTAATCTAAAATAAAAAACACCCTACCTAATGTTTGGATCAATTTTTGATGATGAATAGTTCATGTCTATTGCCTTTGATAAGATCCACGAACACAATTGTGGAAGATGCTCCCTTGTAAAATCAATATCTAATCCTCAATCCCATTATCCTTCATTGAACTCTCCTCCATGGACCTCCCAAGAACACCCATGTTATGTAGCTAACCCAAGGGTTTCACTATAATAGGGATTTCATCGAAGGATATTAGGTTTGGATTAATTATTAAAAATTAAATAAAGATGATAATTTAATTAATTTATATTCAGAACTTCATGCCGCTCATGCCAAACTCTTAATACATGACAAAGTAATTTCATGTCTAGGTTAAAACCTAAATTTTGGACTTAATAGAGGTCTCACATTTCCCATTTGGGACTCTATTTGTAATTTATTCAATTATTCCATAACAATTGAGTTACATGATATCATATATTCAATATTTTTATTATAACAATAATGGAACTCCTTGGGCCCTTGATTCAAACACTAAATTATATCCTTGAATCAAAAATATAATTTTACAAATTCCAATGTTTTACAAGGAAAAACTATATTTTTTACATTCTCCCCACCATAGGTCCTTTCATTATGAAAAGAAAAAAACTAAAATATGAGGGTACTAGGATTGTATTTGGTTCTCCATCTCCCATGTTCTCTCCTGAAGATTCATATACTACCATCTAACACCCATGAAGGGAATCACTCACCCATGAAGTATCTTATCCTAGAGATCCTTGATCTCTATATAGAACTTCATGAATTTAGATTCATCCTTTCATTCCAGCTCGCCCCATTCGATAACATGTGATAGGTCATGCACATAACTCCTCAGTTGCGACATGTGGAAGACACTGTGTACCATATCATACTACTATCGTTAGTCCTATTGGTACACCAACTTGCTTACCCTTTGCAGTATCTAAAAAGATCCAATGAAACATAGATATAACTTACCGCCCCATCAAAATCTCCATAATCCTTACTTATTTGAATCCTTCAAGAACACATGGCCTCTGTTATCGAACTCCAAATGTCTTCATTATTGGATTATTCCAACACGGTGTTGACTTGTATGGCCTCCCATATAGGGCCTCAAATGATTCCATACCAATGGTGATGTGAAAATTTTTTAATATGAAAACTATACCAAGTGTATATGATCCTAGAAAATATATCCAATGTCTAATATAAAAGCCTAATGCATTTGATAAAGTACATGAATTATACTATCTATCTTATTGTCATTATGGGGGTGAAACTCCATGCTATAATATAACTGATTCCCAAAGGCCTTCGTCAATCCAATCCATGGTCATGATGTGGATAGAACATCATGGTATAAAATTATTTTCTATGGAACTCTATGAATCTATACTATCTCTTGTGCATAAATTTGTCCCAATATATTGACTAAACTATCCTATCAGATGTCTAGGAAGTGGGTTCACTAGGTGAGTCTGTCTATGATCACACAGATAACAAATTCAACTTTAGATGATTTCATAATTTATAACAAAAATACCATAGAGATACCATCCCACTTCCACTACAACATCTTAATGGGTTGATCCAGACCCACTAGAACCTGGTGCACAAACTTCATTTTTTGACATGAGAGGGATTGAGAGACAAACTCTGATATACACTTCTTCACTACTAGCCTAAAAAAATTATATATAATGTCTTGGTATGTCTTAAAAACAATTGGATGTTCCATCAATGTGGATATATGAAACTCCCTCAAAAACACCCTCTCACTACATCACTAGTACCATCATACACCCATAGAAAAGTACGATTTTCTCACTAAATTTAGAAAATATATCATGAAATCTAGTGGATAACTGAATATATATGTTATCACAATCAATATATCTATGAAAATACTCTATAACATGATTTAGAAATGGGGGGTAATAACCATCGACTGGAGTTAAGATTAACTGTAATCATCTAGTAATGATAACTACAATGAGGCCAAATGATCTAACACCCCACTCAACAACTCTCAACAAGATCTCCAACTAATATAATTTTCCACAATTTTTCCCTTCCAAGGATTATATAATCTCTCAAAGTCATAATCTTGGAGAAATATTAGTCATATCTTCTTTATCAAGTAAAGATCTTTTTGTGAAAATCTATACTTGAGACTCTTGTGTTCAGAATAGATGGTAAACAACTCACCCACAAGGTAGTGTCACCACATATATAAGGTGAAGATCACCACTTCCAGATCTATATCATAGGTCACACAGTTCATCTCAGGGTCTCGTAACTATTGGATCTCATAGACTATCATTTACTAAATCTTCATAAGAACACATCCAATCCCATCTCAAGGGTTTTCATAGAACAGTATGTACTAAACACCCTCCTCTAGATTTCTCATTAGGGTGGTGCTATTCAATCTCTACTAAAATTCTATAAATTTATACTATAACTTCTCCATATAAATTAATGGATACCCCTTTTTGTCAATGTATTAATGTGTGTTTCATCCAAGAGAAATCGAGAAAAAATATCTGATAGAATAGTTCTAACCTAAGGAATCTATGTACCTTAGTCACACTCTGGGGTGGCTCCCAATTATTCACCACCACCACCATTGTGGGGTCCAATAATACTCCCTCTTCTAATATTACAAGTCCTAATAAGTTGACCTATCAAATAAAAAGCTAAGACATCAAGATATTTCCATAAATTTGGTTCTCTTTGAGTATTTCTAGGATCATCCTCAAGTGTCTCACATGCTCCTCCAATAACATTGAGTACACCATGATGTATTTGATAAAGGATACAATGAACTGATCTAAGAAGAGATGAACTCTCTTGTTTAAGAGTCCCATAAATACTATTTTATTGTTCTTTGTTCTGAATATAATCAAGAATTACTCATAGTGATCATGGTGACATCATAATTTTGTCTTTGATATATCCAAATCTCGAACTCCAATATGGTGATAACACAACCTGAGGACAATCCTTGAGAACCAACTCACGCATTTCAACCTGTCAAATAGTTCATAAATTTTCAATATTGGATACTTATTCTTCATATTCACCTAGATTAGGTGATGATAATCTATACACAAACTCAAGATCCCGTCCACCTTCTTAGAAAATAATATTGGGGCTTCCCAGGGTGACACATTGGGTCTAAAAAATTCCTTTATTTACAACTCCTCAAACAATAAAATTAGCTCACAAAGATCTAAAATATCCATAAGATTGAGTGAAAAAATATCAGGGTAGTCATTGGGTGAACATATACCTAGAAGTCTATATCATAGTGAGGTGTTTAGATCAGCAAGTCCTCAGGGAAGACATCATTATACTCTTTCTCCAGTACAGGAAAGTAAAAGATCACAACAAACACAACTCCATGGGTTATTTCAGAATATTGAAGATTAATTAGCAATATCCTATTACGTCTAATCCCATCTTACTCTTCATGGGGATCCTTATCATCCAAAAATGAAAACCTCATCTCATCAGTGTTGATATGCCACATAATCCACATGAAATAGTCAATATGTGCATTAATTGTGGATATCCATTCCATAACTAGTATGAAGTCATATGAAATCATCACCACCATTAAAAGAAGACAAAAAATATCTCTCATCTATGATTCAGTTCATGCTATCAGTAGAAGTGTGTGATCACTAAATCTTTTCCAGTGGTTTTCTCCAAATGCAAGGATCATTCTAAAGTATCAACTATAATCTTTAGATCTTGACCAAGGGATATAGAAAGAAACGAGTGTCTTTAACATATGAATATTAGTACTATAAATGAATTAGAGAAGATACTGACTAAGCCTCTAATCATCCTTGGAGATTATAGGTCATAGGCCTCTACTACATAAAGTTTTCCTCATCCATGGACACTGGGTCTCTATGAATGGATCAGACCAACTGGGGGGTGGCGGTGGAAAAAAATCAATCCCTTGACCACATCTTGCTACTCTGTCAGATTACTCTAACACATCTGTTTCCCTATGGAAATCCCTACCCTAAAAAATACATCTGCCTAAGTGATCCATTGACTATCTCTCGGCCATTTGTATGATTGGTCGAACAATCCCACACAATATATCCATGATTTTTGTAAGAGTGTGACTACCCCTCCCTCAGCTGAATATAATCATTTTGAGAGACTTTAAATATAAACCCTCTATCCCAATACTATATCTAGAAACACCTATATCACCATGATCCATATGTCTGATGTTAGCTACCAACTGCCAAAGTCTCAACTCTAGGGTTCCCACTATTAGCACCAACTGTCAATAAATGCTCTAACATGAATCTCTCCACTACCAATGTCACTCTAGAACTCTAGTTTACGTTGGAATGTAAAGAGACACCACAATATCCAACATATCTCTATGGAGAGCACACTCAATGTTCCATGCTTGGAAGAACATATGTCAAACCATATCCATGTAGTATTACAAGAGCTTAGTAAAACTTGATGAATAATCTATCGCAGTCATGCTACCATGTTGAAGGTATAGATGATTTTGGACATGAACCTCACATAATGTAGCTATACAAAAATCCTATATGAAAAGGTTCTCAAAATATTTCCACGAAAGAGTCAACTCACTGTATTCTAGAGTCACTAGACTCCTCCATCTCCTTGTGGATCCATGAAGAAGGTGTGCTGATAAAAACACCATTAGATCTGATGGTGTATAAATAAATAGGAAAATACACTTAACTACCTCTATCCAGTCCTTAGCCACGTGAGGGGCTTGATTTCTCTAGGACTTGACGGTTCATGGTCTCTAAAACCCATGAAATGTTCTCATCCTACACACATAATATTTTGTTACTATTGGTGTAACCTACTGCTCGGTGGGTGGTGGTAAGACAGGAAAAACATCTAGAGGAAAAACCTCCAAAACATGTCCCTATATTGAAGTCTTATCATTGGTTGGATCATCCTGTTAACCCTACTATGGAATCCTAGATAGAAATATTGATGGAGGTATCATAAAATAGACCAGATGTACCATGGTAAAGGGTATATCATGGGAGATGACTTAGGAAGGGAATAGAAACCATAAATCATTCCTATATGATGTATGTACCAGTTTTTTCCATATATCTAGTTCCCACATGTATTGAGTAAATAAGTAGGTTATTATAGTTCTGGTGAATAAATAATTTAGCTACCACATCAACACTTGATTCTATGGCCTGAGAGACAATCTCAAAACATTTTAAAATAGTTTTCCTAGTTTCCCAACCAAACATCATATCTATACAATCTCTAAACTGTGGTATTAAGATAACCTCCAAATGATACAACATTTTAATGAACTGGATGATTGGTGACTTCTTGGTCAGGGGTAATATGAGTATGACACCTCAAGCTTACCTCTAATAGTCTAAGGTCGTGTGACCAATTCCAATTATGAATATCACACACATGTGAGGCCTTAGACTAAGGTACCTATACAAACAAAGACACACTTATCCAAATACCCATACATTGTTGAAATCTAAAACACAACTAATACCATAATTCATGAATATATCTATATCCCACATTAGAGTACTTCACAAGCACTGAAATGCATGAAGGGAAAAGTACATGCCCATAAATGCTATAAAATCCAACATACTAAGAAATAATGGGACTAGTATAAAATTCAACACCTGGTGTAAACCAATATATATCAAAATTAACTATGCTCAATATTCTCTTGATGAACCTAGGATTAAATATTTATTCTTGTTTTTTTCATAATACATGAAATGTATAGGAAGATCCCATGTAGGCTGAGTATAACAAATCCCAACAGGACACCCCAAAATCACCAAAAAGAAATAAATAAGAGAGTATTAATCTCATTATCAAAAATTCATGAAAATTATAATATGATAAATAATAATAATAAATGATATATATTCAAGTCTCAAAGAAAGGTCACAACTATATTTCCATCATTGGATCGCAGCTTGAGGTTTCAAGGTAATGCTCACCTGGGAGAACTGATTTCATGAGTCTGATAGCACTGATGGATCTCATCTAAGAGTTCATGCTCCTTACGCATCACCCGAAATATGTAAATACATTAACTCAGAAGATATAGATACATAGATAAGGTATCTATCGTAGAGTTTTGGGGGTATACAGGACCCTATATAGAATAACCCACTGAGTAGGGGATTGAAGGCTTGGGTATGTTGGTCATGATTATTCCAGAAATCCCCACATAGAGAAGAAGTTGATAATAGAGGATCACACCCCAGGACAAATGGGGGGATTCATAAACACTATCAGAGACTAATCCTGCATAGGGGATCCCATACTATGCTAATGATGAAATGAATCATTTTACCTACATAGGGATTGATTGAGGGGAAGTTACCTAGATATATCAATCTAAACTAATGAAAAAAGGGACTAAAACTTCCCTGGGGAAAGAACAAAACATATATAGGGAACACAAATTATGTATTCTCTACATAGGATCTACACATGTATTATTAACTATTCCCATGTAATATGGTCATTCAAGTGTACCAAGTTGTGTTCGGGTACCTGGCGATGGTAGAGTATCAAGTTATGCCATTGTACTCTAGCCATGACCATGTTCTTGGCCGTCCTCAGGTACCTAGCCATGTAAGAGTACCAAATTATGCCCATGTATTCAAGTCGTTCTCATGTACCTAATGATTTACATGCTTGTGAACATCTATGGTACATGTCGAGTTTCCAGTCATAGGTCACACAGATTGTGGTGGAAACCACAATGTGTTGGATATTTTATTTTCTTTTAAACGTTAGCTTCCACAGAAAGGGTTGCGCACAACATGTGTTATTAGGAATACATGTCGTTCATATCATGATTTTATTGAAACCACTAGTCATCCACATGGTTACACACACACCACATCATCCTTTAACCTAGCTACCAATCTCATCTAGGAAATATGGATCTAAGATGATGAAACTCTAATTTTCACCTTTTTTTAGATTCCAACCACCCCATTTCACTCTGAAAACATATGTTGTTACGCCACATCACCGGAATTATGAAAACCCATGAATGTGAATCCCCTGATCACATCCCAAATCTTCACCATCATTAAATACCATGATCATGCCATCAATTTGGAACCCAAACCCATTATATAGATGCATTATTCCAAATAATAGTTGTGTAATGATCGATTAAAAAATATTTATCAAATCACGGACTAAATGAAATTCTAGCGACGAACGTGTGAAGAATGGTGGAATAAATTCATAGAATGAAAAAAATGAAAAATGAACATTATCCATTTATGGGGTTTTAATTAATTTTTTTTTGATAACGGTGAAAAAATGATAAATATCCAATAAACATCAATTCCTAATTCTAGAAGAAATAAATCATCAACTATAATCCAAATATTGACCAATGATTTAATTATTTAGGGAATTAATTCACTTTTCAATTGGGTAAAATAAAGATGGGATTAATAAAAAATAATAAAACACACTACCTCAAGTTAGGATCAATAATTAAAAAATAATGGTTTCAGACCAATGTTGTTGAAAAGATCCATGAATACCATTGGAGAATATTACACCTTGGAAAATCAATCTCTAATCTGTCATTCTATTATCATCCATAAAACTATCCTCCTATACCCTATAAAGAATTATATGGTTATTGGGATAACCTTAGTGTATGGATATAGCAAGGATTTTCTAGAAATTGATTAGGTTTGGACTAACAATTAATACTTAAATAAATTTAATAATTTATTTAATTATTATTCTTTATATGACTGCGCTCAAGTCAAATACCTGAAAAATACAAAGTTTATATCATGCCTAGGGTAAAATCCACATTTTGGATTTAATTTTGGTCTCAGATTACCCATTCGATATTCCATTTAGAGTTATTACATTATTTTAGAAAAAAATGGTCATGATTTATATAATATATTTGTAATTTTTTTGTATTAACATTCAAGTCCTCATAGGCCCTGAAATTCTATGATGAATCAACACCTAGAAACAAAAATATTATCTTACATATTCAAATTTTTTACCAGTAAAAAATAGAGTTTTTATAGGAAAATTGCAGGATGAACATACCACATTGTAATTTTGTTCATGTAAAAATAAAATTCAGGATTTGATCCATAAGACACCCTTTGAGGATCTTTTTGTTAGGTCACACCGCATTCCATCCTTCTCATTTGAGTTGGGTGATTTGGTAGTGATCAGGTCAATCTTGGTATAGTATTCCTCTAAATGGGTGTAGTTAATCGTGATGTGGTTGTGTACAACATATAGTTGTTAATACTCATATGTATATCAGAGGTGATAACCCTTGGATTTTTCCATGGATGACTATGTATTCTTACGTTATCATCATGGCTCAGAATTCGATTTCTAAAAAGTCTAGGGATCATCCTACCATGGTTTTCTAGTCCATTAAATACTGTGGAATGGACTGGTGATGTGACTTATCGATTGTATATTCCCCCATGAAATTTAGATATACATTATCTATTCCACACCATCATTCTCAATGGCCAATATGATTTAAAATATTTAATTTAATTGGTTAAATTAAATATAATAGGTTAGTTTCTCTATTTAATTATGTATTAAAATGATAAATCCCTAATTTTATTATATCTATCATTTCTATCCTTCTTGATAGAAATTTATTGAGCAATTTTTATTTTATGTGTAGTAAATTTTAGAATCTTTTTCTTGGTATATATAATTGCATTCATTCCCTAAGTTCCTTTTCTTTTTTTGTTTCATTATTTTCCCTTGACACTCCCTAAATATGAGTGTTTGGGGATAATTTATCATTTTTATAGATTCATCAGGAATTGAAGAGTTTTGTATGAAAATTTTTCTCCATTAAGCTCAAGGTAGGAAGTTCTTACCGTATTATGGAATTCATATGTAGTTGTATGGTCTCATTGAACATCGATGCATGAGTTATCCCTATGTTGTTCTTTTTTGGGAATAAAAGAAGCTAATTAAGTCATGAATGATGTAATTGACCCATTAGAGGGTATATAATAATTAAAACACATGTAAATGGTTAATCCTAGCCTTATTTATAGTTTTTAGGTAGGGTTATCATTATGGTGTGTGGATGGTGTAGCCTTGGGGAATTTTCTTGAGAGAGTAGTTTTACATGTGTGGTAGGATGGATATGGGTGATGTGGTGGTGGGACCTTTCTAGGAGGGTATAGTTTGGGTTGTGTGGGAGGACATCTATTTTAATTCCATCCTCAATCTACTTCCTTGATGTTAGATACTAAATGTTTAGCCATGAGACTTTTCCCTGAGGGGATAGTTTTGAATTCATAGGTGGTGGGATATTGAGATTCTTACAACAGAATAATTCAATAATAAATAGTTGATAGGGGAATCATCCACATGACCTTACTGAAGGGAAGAATTCACACATATGAGAGGTTGGATATTTTTATGCCCTCCTTAGATTTCTCTATTGTTACTAGATATGAGTTACTAGTACCTGGTGACACATTCTTTTTTCTTAAATCAACTCTATTATAATTGAGGTTTGCGGTATATTGGTCATTAAACGATAAACCAACTTAGGATTAGGATTTCGTATGGTTTATTTATTTACTCCATCATTGTAATTACCTGATATTTCATAATTTCTTTTCCTTAAACAAATATTATATTAATATCATGTTTTACATGAAAAACCAAAATAAAATGAGGAGAGACATATTAGATAGAATTTTTTACCAAATAATAATTAAAATTAAACATATAATAAATTTGAAGATAGTAGTGAATTAAAAATTCTTACATTTATGAGATAAATAATTAATATGATTTAATATTAAATGGGGTTTTTCTTTTTTAAAAACTAATTAAAGTTTTGATAAATTATATTAAAAAGTGTAAATGATTATTATGATTATATATAAAATTAAAATATATTAACTTGTTTAATTATATTATTTAAATTATATATTGTTATAGAATAATATTAATAACACTTATTTTTAAAAAACGGCATTGTTTAATAAATGATGTTTTTCTTAATAATTTGAATTTTTATTTTGAAAATAAATTATTTAAATTTTTATTTAAAATTTTAAAAAATTATACAATTTTTTAATTTCACATATTATTTTTATATTAATATGAGTTTTTATCATTTTTTCTAAAAAATATTGATTTTTTGGTGTATAGTGAAAAATATAGTTTTTACCAAAACTATACATTTTATGACTTTATTATTATATATGAAAGAACAAAAATATTATAAAACCTTTTAACTGTTAAAATAAATATTTAATAATTTAAACATTACAATTTAAAATAACAATTATGAATTTAAAAAATCAATGATAAACACTTTTAAGACTAAAGTAATTTTTTCCAATAAAAAATATTTTTAGTCTTTTTATTTTATTAAATATAATTTTGGTAAAATAATTTTTGGGATTTATTTTAAAGAAATATAGTTTTTTTATTATAAAATAATTTATGTTATTAAAATAAAATACTTTGATAATTATTCCCCAAACATAATCTTGTATCATGAAAATATACTTTTTCCATATATGGGTTTTTACTCATTACATGAACTATTGTTAAAATTTGTTTTTATTACACATATAAATTGTATGTGATAAAATATATTTTCTATTAGGAACTATTAGGTACAATTTATTTAATAAGGTTAGTTTTTAGTCATTAAGTGTAAATTAATTTTGTAAAGATTAGTTACCATGGTAAAACCAAAAGATCATAAAAGTGAAAAATGCTAAGAGTAGAGGACTTAAAAACATGTTTATAACTTTTTTAGAAATGAATTATTTAGTTATTATTGACCTTATCTCATTACATACTCTATTATTATCAATTTTTGACCTACGTGACATGTTTAATGTGTTCTCCCTTTATATTAAGTGATTATATTTAGAAAAAAATCAATTATCACACCTTATAGAAGGGGACTCTCACTACACCTTCAAGTCCAATAAAAAAAATTATGTTTCCTATAGATACGATAATATTTTTTATTCCCATAGAATTCAATTACTATTACATGAGCCTTTTTGCAAAATAAATTATCTTAATAACAGCATTTCAATAGAGTCATCCAATGGAATGCCCGAGTCCACAACGTGTGTAATTTTTCCCCATTTTATCATCTTTCTTAATTTACCAAATTTAATTTTCTAATTATAATATAAATAAATTGTAATTCAATTTATAATGAATGTTATTAGGATAAAGTAAAGACAATTAACTACCTTTTTCCCTTTTCTATTAAGAAAAATGAAACTTTCATTCGTGTATTGCACAGACTATGACCTCCATGAAACAACAACTTCCTTTTTCCACTATCACCTTTATTCATTGATTATAAGGGAGAAATTTAATAATAAATGTGACATATATAATATAATAATTTTTATCAGTATAAAAATTATAATCCAATATATTTTCCCCCATTTCATCAAGAAATAAAAATTTTAACTGCATGTTGTGTGGACTACCACCTCCATAAATTAGCATATATCATTTTTTGAATAATTTATTTATTATTTATTAAAATATATTAAAATATAATTAAATAAATTAAAATTATCTAATTAAAATAATTATAATTCAGTAATAATGATATTATTCCAAAATAAACCACTTCCACAATCATAATGCTTCATTATTTATGGTATGTTCATGTTTGGGTTGGTCTAACCACCTACATGAAAATGTTATATAATAATACCAGGTATAGATATGAGAAAATACGTACTAATAACATTTGACATTAATATGAAAATAAATATTTTTTTTCGTTTCTAGAATGGTAACATTAATATTATACTCATTAATTAAGATATCAATGCATGTTTGTTTAAAAACAATGAAACATGCTCATCACTGATTTTATCTTCATGAATTGTAACAAAAAATACCATATAATATAATTATTAAATTATAAATAAGTATAATTCATCAATTCCAAAACCTCTTTTGATATGTTAATGATAAAATTTTGTATAATAATTAATAGAAACCCCTCTATTAAAAAACATGTTCAAAACAATTAAGATTACTCACACGTGTTATTGAATATAGATAACAACTCACTAATATACATTTAGAGAATAATTATAAATTGAATTTATAAAATTTCATAAGTATTATTTTTTAAATAATATGTTTTTAATATAGTTATTTATACAAAATATTCATGCTCTTTAGTGTAAGTCAAGAATTAAGGTAAATGTTTCTTTATATCATTTTCGAATCATTGAGACTTAATGTATTTTTCACACCATGTTTATTATATGGTTTATACACTAACCATTTCAGATTTAATATCATGAATTATATTATATTCATTGTATTTTAATTTTTATTTAAATCCCTATCTTTATAGAGATTTTGATTAAAATTTTACATAAATAGTAAGCATTTATTTTCCAATATTATTTTCAAAGGAAGATTATTTTTCAATGATAATCCATATAAAGAAATTTTATTCATTATAAAAACCATTCATCATTTTATTTGGATATTCCTTGAGTTTTGCATGTCCCCTCAAAATTTCATTTCCCTTTGACTCATATTTTACCTGAAATGTTTCATATAAGTGAAACTGACCTCATCTCTTCTTCTCAATCATGAACCTCCCATTTCCCATTTATATATTAATTGGATGATTTTGAAAATGTACTTATATAAGAATAAATAATTTATTAATTTCATTTTCTACTAATTTTAATTCTTTAAAAGATTTTTTTATCATTATTAATATGGTTTGTTTTCATCAAAGTGTGAAAAAACAACTCTTAATAATATTTTTCATGTGAAGACATAATTGCACCATTTTTTCCTTTTTATTGATTATTACTCTATAAATATTCATGGTATATAAATGAAATCCTTAATATGATATTTCTATAATTTATTTCCATTTTAATAAATTTTTGAAAAGATCAAGGTTATTCCTTATTTTCAAATCAATTTTCGAAATGATCCTAATAAGTGTTTTCATCAATATATATATCTATTGAAATGTATTATAGTTTACTTAGTATGTTCATTAAATGATATCAACAACCTTAATTTTCTAGATAAATTATGTAATTTCATTCTTTTTTGGATGAATGATTCATCACAACCTTTGTCTTGGATAATAATCTTCATTGTATAACTATGATTTATCCTCAAATTCCATTCCAATTTGAATAGGGTATTTTTTATTCCATTGATTACTGTTTTTTCACCTAGATTATATACATCAATTTATTGGGTAAATTAATAACATAACCATATAATCTTTACTTGTATGGTAGAAATACTATATTCATTATTGTCATGATTTAAGGGTATTTACCTAAAAAGTTATAGAATATAATTGGATACCCATTTTTTCATATGTTATCAAGTTAGGGTTATTGATATATTTATGAATTAGTTATTTATTTTATTCTTTTTGAAAAGTATATGAATCCCATTTTATTTCCCTGAGTGCTTTATAATATAAAAATTGAAAAATTTTCATTTTTAATGTCTTATAAAACTAATTTTATTTCCTTATGTTCTTTATGAAGGGATAAGTGAATGAATTTTCATGTGTAACACATAATTATGGATTAATGAATGGTGGGGTCCTATATCACCCTCTAATGCATTGGTTGTGGATTTATATGTCATGGGAAAAATATGCGAGTGTGTTTTAGATGCTCATAGGCATGGGAAGTGATGGTGTGGCACATGAAAGCAATGCCTCCCTTTGCTAATTTTTGTGTCACAAATTAATGATTCTATATCTTTATGCTTATTCTCATGACTATTTTATTTTATCATGGCTCGTGTTTATTGAATGATGTGTCGAAACTATTTTAATTCATGCCTTATGTTATGTGAATTATTATGCCATGATTTTTTATTTATACATTATTGGGTATATGTTTTATATGTATCATAATTATACCTATATTATAACCTTAGGATAACATAATATATATTTTTATTATCTCTTATGTTTAACCTTAGTGAGTTGATCCCACCCTTTTTTTATGTTCTAATTTCAATTGGTTAGGAAGATAAATTTTTTTTGAAATATTTAGAACAGTTTCTTATATGGAAATTTTTTGGGAGATATTGAAGGCTTATAATGGTTTAAGAAGTTTATAATATAGTGGGAAAATTTTCAATTAGTTTAAAAAGAAATGGATTTTTTTAGTTACTCTCTTGTCCTCATTATCTAAAACATTAAACCAAAAAGATCATGGTAATGTATTGTAATGAAATATTTTCATTAAGTTATGTGATTGAGACAGTCACTTCCATGGGGCACCATAGTTTGTATCAAATCTAGTTTTTAATGAAGGTGTTTTTAACACCAGATCTAGGAGTGTGGGTTTGGGGAACATTAATTAGAAAATATAGTCACACATATCATTTTATTTAATTCTAAGGACACATTGGTGGTGTCCTACTTAGATTATTATTCACACCCAACATATAAACCCCAAAGCATATGTATATTTTATTTTTAGGGATCTTGCTTTTGGAAATTGACTATTTCTAGGCTATTGAGTGGGTGGATTTAGTTGGGGAGTTAAGGTGATTCCATGGAATAATTTGGGATAATTTTTCTATTGTGACTATGATGTTGTTTTGTTTCTTATGTGTATTGATTTTATGTATATGGGGGATTTTTAACTTGGGTGTATGATCAGTTCATCTCATTTTGTCATCAAATGTGATGTTTTAGTTTTTTTCTTCCTTTATGTTTTCTTTTTCTAGTAATTTATTTATTATTTCAACAAATTTGTTTGATATTGATGGTTACCTGAAATCCAGGGAACTATATATATAATAAATTACTTAGGCCTCGATTGATAGTTGATATCCTCTTGAATGTGGGGAGGAACACATAAGGTCATGTGACACTCCATCTTGGATATGATGATTTGTATAGGTAATTACATTAGTGATCAATCATGTACTATTTGCGAGAAAATATTGGCGTGACCATGATATGGTGCAAGATACATTTGATGTAATTGAGAGAATGTGAGGAGGTTCACCATTACCTTTAAAAAGGTGATTGATACTAATAGAGAGTGGCAGAAATCCTTATTTACTTATAGGAATTCCATTTTAATTGAAAACAAAGGATGCGGTGAGAGTTAGTCACAATGATAATCGATTGATAGATACATATAGAATTATATAAATTAATCCCCTTGTTGTAATGATCCTTGGTAAGAACAGAGATTTAGGGATAAAAGGAAAGTAGATTGTATCCTTTTATTTTAATAGTAGATTTAATGTATTTGTATTTTTTGGAATTTTAAATAATTAAATTTATTGATCATGTCTTTGTTTTGTAAATAATTAATTTATCATTATTTATATTTTATTGTATTTTATTTTTTATTGTATTTTGAATTTTATTTATTTATTTATTTTTTAGGATACACTTCTAGTATCACTTATGTTACATCCACTAAACTATCTACTATCACCCTACTACCATAATATATATCATTGAACCCATTCTACCACCAACCCATATGATACCGCTTGCATATATCTCCACACATCTAACACTTAACCAATGAAGAACCATATGATGTTACCGCTCCACACCTATGATCCCTACTACCATCAAGGCCATATACTACCACCACCACCACAATCCCTACTACCATCAATGTCCTCTACTATTATCGCCAACCACTTCCTACTGTTCCCCACCTACCACAAATTTCCCTTACCACCACTTTGCTACCACCAATTTGCTGCCACCTCTTAGTCCAATTGACCACTTTCATAACTCATAAAACTTGTTATCACCACTATGATTTGAACTGATGAGGATCATGAATCGCACCTTCCATCAATTTTTACTATGCAAAACCCTCCAACACGGATCAAAGTGTGATTATTCTACACCGAACTAGTGATTCATATGATGTTTCTCTCGAAAGAATGGACTCCAAATCAAGCCACCAATTTAAAAAAAATAGATACAACTGAGGAGAAACCTCTAGGTTCTTGTCACCACTACGACACATTAGAAAGTAATATCAAATCTTCCACTAATGTTGATGGAATATTTAAGCCTCACAGAGATTGAAGAAGTCCCATTGTGTCAACCCCCATGCGTTCCTTCATCGACCGAAGAGATTTTGTGGAACAACCTTGCCATAAAATATAGAAGGAGACAATGCCAGAAGTAGATCTTTGGATTATTTTGTTCACCAATTTTGAGAACAAATGATCGATTGAAGAGGATTATAATCAAGAGAATCCAGTTGTTCATGAAGAAATCCATCAGTTACACCAACTAGATCTATTCCATGATCATGGAAGAACACTATAGAAACCCTAATATGAGGTTGAAGATGTCGTGGGGATGTGATTGGAGGATTTTGATAGATCATTCATCAGGAAGCTCAAATGACTTGGGATCGATGTTCATATTATATGAATCCTTGGAATTCAAATATAGTGATAACGAAGCTGATGTTTCTCATGAAACCAAGTAAAAATATTTTTTATGTAAGAAACACCATTTAACCTTAAAATTTGTGGCATTCTAAAGGTGTATATCATCCAAGACTGTACATGGATGTTGTTAAACTGGTCAATTTATTTTTTCACTGGTGATTTGTTTTTATGTTTTTATTGAAGGTGTAAAAATAATGGTGACTCTAGCTACGCAACCATGAATCTATGGTCATAATATTTTCATTTTTTTTCTTTTTTACCCAGATATTGGTCAGAAATGTAATGAATGTGAATTCCAACATGGGAATATCAATGCTACCACAATAAATTGATCACATGCACATCAAGTTCTATTTAAATTCAAAATTGAAAAAACTATGATCCAATGATTGGAAATTTCCGAAATTTCAATAATTTTTTAGAGTCTAGATTTTTCTAGAAATTTCTATATGAAATCACTATCTGATGTATCAATCCCACGTTCAAGGAATGTAATAAATTAATGATTTTACTGAATAGTGGTAGTGAGAGGGGAATTAACTTAGCAAGAAGAATTTTCTATTAAATAGATGAAGTTACACACATTCATAGGTTCCTGAGATCCATTATCCTATATCCATATCCAATCCTTATCCATCCAAAAGGATCATATAGGTAGTATAGAATCAAATATGAGGATTATCGTCAGAGCAGGAGACAGATGATTTAGAGTAGGAGATAAGAGTGAACCTTGAAAGAGAAACTTATAACCACTTTTCTCTTTATTATATTACTCTATTTTCAAGATGAGGCCATTAAATATATATATAGTTTTCATTTTGAGAATGATTAAATATATTTCATAGGGAATTCATACTGTGATGAACTTATTTTCATTTATCCATTCTGATTTTGATGGAACATTTTTTCAATGCAATTGTATGTTCGGTGTTCATTTTGGTTCAATTATTATCATCATTTCCCAATACTAAAAGAACCAATAGGTAATGGTAGTTAATAATTTCACCCATAATAATTAAATTAGATATTAAAAATTGAAAAATTAAGATTAATCTCCTCTACATAATAAACAAATTAATTCTCATGATAAGATCAAGCCACCAAGACTGAAGAAAGTTCACTATGCTATGGAAGTTCAATAAAGTGAAAAATGAACACATCTCTACTTTTTATTAAGTACTAAATATATATATTAATTTTATTAGGATTGGATAATATATTTTTATCATTTAAAAATAGTTTGAAGTCCCTAATTTCATCAACTCGGTTGTCTCTCTCTTTCATTGGTAACTACTTCACACACCACTTCAACCGTTTTCACCACAATTTCACATCACATCATTTCTATTGTTTTTATATATTTTCATTCATTTTTTGTTTTATTTTTTCCAATAAAAAAATTAATCATGACATAATGAATCGACAAATATTCTTACCATTTTCTTGTTGTAAGTAGTAAGTAGGGTTGTATTGGCTTGAACCATCCATTTCCATTTATTTGTCAAATTCTAGTGTTTGGTGTGTCTTGGACACCATCAGTGAGTTAAAAGGGTGTCTGTGTCAGTGTAATGGTTTCTCTATGGTGTCACTTATCAGTTCCACCGATCGGTGCCATCGTGGGGTGTGAGATTTCCTTTACAAATTCCCTCCCGTAATGTCTCTTTTAAGTTTTAATACCTCTTTTACAATGGATTAAGATATTTTTAAGGATAGTAAATGATATATTAAATCCTCTAAGAGTGGTGAGACACTTGACATACCAAAATGTGTGGCCTTTTGATTAGCTTCACACCTTTTTCTATGTTTCCAATTACACCCCTGTTATGTATTTTTATTAGTGAAATTTAACGTATCAACTCACTGTCGTGCGATGGTCAATCTCAATACCTAATAGGGGATTAATAATATCCATTAATTCCAAATTTTTCAACTTCCCAGCTATGTGTTAAAACCATGATCCACTTTTCAAGCACTTTGAAATTGCATATTGCGTAACTCTAGGATCGGGCCTTTTATCACACCGATATTTTCTTCTTCCTTAGTGTATTTCTTTCCCTTGGGGTACTTGGTTTCCCTCTTCCGGAGACAAGTCGTGCCTATGTGAGATCCCTCCACTTCACTTCTACTTGGTTTTTCCAGTCACATGACCCTAGTTATTAGAACATGGAGAAAAGTTTGATCCTCGATCATCCAAGTAGGGGTTCTTCCTTCGTCTATGTTTATTGTGAATCATGTGGGGGTGGGTATGATGATGTTTTCCCAAGATGTAGATGAATCCAACATTAACGAAGATAATAAATGGACTTTTAATGATTGAAGGGGTGGGGAAGATGATGTTTTTGTTGTATTTTACCCTAATTTTTTGTTGTGAATTGAATGGGATTAGGTCTACTGAAAATCATGTTTGTTGGTGGCCAATTCTTGCGCTATAATAAATCTCTTTTTTTCTAGATGATATTGTGATTGAATGAATGTTACATGTAAACTAATTAATCACATAAACATGGTTGATTAAATGGAATCATGATGAATAAAAACCCTCATCTGATCACCCCGTTTAAGAAAATGGAATTAAGGAACAATGTTGTCCAATTCAGAATTTACCCCTATTTGGTGGGTGTATTTATGTGTTAT
This sequence comes from Viscum album, assembly GCA_963277665.1. Lineage (NCBI taxonomy): Eukaryota > Viridiplantae > Streptophyta > Magnoliopsida > Santalales > Viscaceae > Viscum > Viscum album. The sequence goes on from OY728121.1 coordinate 433,735,895, forward strand.
GTGTTACAGTTGGGTTTTCATAGATTATGTTGAATGGTTAAGTAGTGGTACTATGGTTTTACACATGTTTATGGAATTATTGTGTAATAGATGAACTTATAGGTAGTAGAAACATCCCTTGGTAGTGTTGTGGTCATGGGACAGACTTGTATGGTGTGACTGCAACATTTTTAGGTGGTTATGAATTGTGGGACTGAAACATGAATTTCTAAAAATGTTGGGTTGGATATGCCTATTAGTTTTACAATGGTAATGGAATACTTAAATGGAATCACATGAACATGATAACGAGAATGGGTACAATGGTGAACTGTTTTCCAGATATGGGTTGTGCTCTAGTTGTGGCTATTGTGTATTTGTGCTTGTAGGGGTAGAATCATAAGTGGTTGTGTGTGGAAAAGATGGTGGTTTCTAGACCCTTAGGTTGGGAAGATATATTTATTACTAATATGTATAAATTTTAGTTCCTGTGTTTCTTATACACACCCAACTATGCTGAGTATTTCGTGTCGAACACCAACATTTCACGGGGGAGGGTGTTTCCCCCAACATTCCTATGAGTGAATGGTTATTATCCCTTTTCATCTCCCTCTCCCATACAACCTCAGTTATTTGGGAAGGCTCTGACAACCTGGGTTTTATTATATCCCAAGACACTTCAGGTGGGGTGTGTTGTGTTGGGTTGGCCCTGGTGTGTGTGGGAATGTTTGTTTCCCATGTATCTTCATGATGATGCCCAGGTGTTTTCGGGCGAGGGGTATGGTTATTGTTTCCCAGGTGTCTTCAAGATGATGCCTAGGTGTCTTCGGGCAAGAATTGTGGTTATGGTGGGCTAGGTGTCTATGGGTAGGAAGTGTGGTTGTGATGGCCCTAGTTTCTGTGGGCGGAATGGGTAGTTGTGGTGGCTGAGGTGTTTCCAGGTAGGATAAACATGTGGTTCGGATGGTCCAAAGGGTTTATGTTGGGAGCATTAGTGGGCCCCTAGTGGGATTTTTATGAGATATCTGATGCATGGGATATTTAAATAACCATTCGGAAAGTGGTGTGGGGTAACCCAATATCGATGTACCGTTACAATTACTTTACCCAAATTTCATTATTTAGGGACTGTTCCTTGGTGGGTTTGGGTGATTAGTTTTCTTGATAGGTTCCTTGGTTTCTGTTGTCTTCATAGGTACATTAGTATATTACCCCACTTGTACATGAGTGACTTTGGTTTCACTACTAAGTGTACTTGTATACTCACCCTACGTATATATAATTTCTTTGGGTTTCTAGGAGGAATTTGAGGTCTGTGTCAGACCAAAAAACTCTGGCATCAATAAATTTCATGTTTCTACTTTTCTTTTAATTTTGGTACTCCCCTTAAGAGTTTTGTTTGTACTTTTTGTTGTTTTCACTTTTGAACATACACGATTGAATGGATTTTGGTTTTTTTATCCTTTAGTGTTTGGACCTTTTTGGTTTTACCACCTTATCTCTCGATCATTTCTTTAAAAAAAGTGTTATACCTTCTATACACTATGATATTCATTCCCATGGTTCTAGTAACCACCTTGGGGTCTACTAAAGGCGAGAATTAGGGTTCATTATCTTGTTTCTGTCTTGAGTAAGGAAGGGTGTGGAACTATATTGTTCCTTACCTCATCTTTCCAAAGGTGGTTCATGACAAAGTTGTATCATATGTAGAGTTTGAGAGATATAATTGAGTTCGGGGATAGGCATAGTGAGGATTTCATGGGAAGGTAGGGAAACAATGTTAGGTGACCTTAGTACATGACAAAAGCTAGGGAAGACTAGCTAGGACATGTGATTTTATCCCCCTGTGATCTGATGCGTGGACTCTCAGCCAACTGAATAACTAGGTGAGGCTACATTGATTGTAGGGTACAGACCCTAGGAAAGGTAAATTCATTATGATGACTTTTTTTGGTAGAATTGGGGTTTCTTGGAAAAATTTGAAATAAACAATAAAGAAGACCCTAAGTAAATTTCTTACTACTCGGGCTTAGTCATTCATTATTTACATTGTGGTTATGGACACTAGATGTATTTTATGAGTGGTACGAGTAGATGAGGCTGATCGGGATTATCTGGTTGATCAGTGGAGGGCCGATCGAGAGGAGGAGGATGACTTGGGGAAGAAGGCGCTTCTTGCCTTTTATCAACAGACTCTAGGAAAGTATAAGTGAATAATCTTGGACATAGAGATGGAGAGTTGGATTGAGTATTTTTTATCACTCTCATCTTGATACAGGCTCTGACAGAGTGTTGGGTTCCTCTTAAACTGATCAGATGTGAGGGGAAACACGTCAGTGGTGGAATCTTTAACTTAGGGAGAAGAAGGAGATTGATGTCTCATGGCCTGCCTTTGAGAAATATTTCACGGTGGAATTTCTTTCTACCATGATGATGGCTGAAAAGAGGAAATCTCTACTCTCCCATCAATAATGGAGTATGTCGGTAATGGATTTGGGTATCTAGTTCAAGGATCTCCTTCATTTTTCTCCAGATTTCATTCTGGATGAGGATTTTCGGGAAAGATGCTTGGAGGAGGCACTCTGAAATTCTCTTTATTATTATATTACTCCCTTACTCAACGAACATACATGGATGTTTAGAAGACGTCTGAAGTAGTGGAGAGGAAGCACATACTGGGAGGTGTACCGTGAGAGGGGAACCGGCTGAGTTCGTCAAAGGAAAAGGCCATCAGCAGTAGACCTCCGGTGATAGGACCTTCCAGGTTTCGACCAGTGGGGAGTATACATTAGTAGTTTCATTTTTGATCTACTATTCCTAATACTTTCACCATGGGCCTGAGACCAACATTATTTTCTTGTTGAGGTTTTGGGAAAATCCAGAGTTAGTGCCTAGTTCAATCTCAATACAGTATGGGTGGGCAAGTTCAGGTCCCGCCTTTGTTGCACCAGCTGACGACCAGACCTTTTCAGAAATAGTAGCAGGCCCCTAACTCTCATGGAGTAGAAATTATAGGAGTAGGAAAACCTCAGGGTTCTCTTTATGGATGTCAACCTGGGCATGGTCATGGAGGAGGCAGAGAGCTGACGGGTAGAGGAGTTGGGCTTGGGAAATTGGACATTGTAGAGGTAGCAGTTCTAGTGGGGACAAAAGTTAATTAAGGTACAATTAGTATGTTCAACTATATTTTTTGTGCCTTGTTTTATTCAGTAGCTTCGAACTCCTTTGTTTCACCTTGTCTATACCATTAATTGGGTCTATATGTAGAGAGACTTTCCATATCCATTCTGTGGAGTATTCTAGTTAGAGGTCAAATCGGCCTATTTGATGTTTATTGAGGATGTAGACCAGTGTTTGGGTAGCATCAGCCTATTGGGGATCTTCTTCTGCTAGGAATGCAGCCATATGATGTAATATCAGGCAACTATTGGTTGTTATTTTCACACTATTTTAGAATAATTATCGATAAGGGTTCTGTTCGTAGATATGGGTGGCCAGAGAGTAGATTTTGTTGGTGAGCAGAGTTTCCAAGAGGGAAACTGGCACATGGATCCCCTTCTTTCTTTTTCATCCAAGCTGTCGGTGGAATCAGAAGACTTAGATATTGTGGAAGTTCAATGTATTGTAAGTGATTTACAGGATTTAATCACCAAAGAGGTTTTGACTCTACCCCCTCGACATGATGTTGAGTTTAGGATAGACTTACAACATAGTGGCCTTCCTATTTCGATGTCTCCCTATCAGATGGTGCCTTCTAAGTAGTGGGAGTTGCGGATTCAAATTGATGACCAGAGGAAGAACAGTTTTATCTGAACAAGTGTGTCGCCATGGGGTACTCTATTCTTGTTCGCAAAGAAAGAAGATGGTGGTATCAGGCTGTCAAAAGACAATCCACGACTTAATTAGGTGACAGTCAAGAATTGTTACCCCCTCCCAAGGATCGACGACCTTTTCAACCAGTTTAAGGGTGCAGGTCAGTTCTCTAAGATCATCATACGGTTTGGTATCACCAATTGAGGTTGAAGGAGGGTAACATCCCAAAAACTACTTTCAGGTGTAGGTGTGGGAACTTTGAGTTCATGGTTATGGAATTAAGCATTCCAAATGCACCATTTTTGTTCATGGGACTCATGAACATTGTTTTCCGCGAGTGTCTAGACCAGCTAATGGTTGTTTGCATTGACGACATCCTGATCTACTCAAGATAATAGGAGGACCACACTGAGCACCTCAAGACAACATTGGAGGTCCTTCGACACCACCATCTCTACGGGAAGTTGTTCAATTTAGAGTTATAGACACAAGAGGTGAACATCCTTTGACATGTGGTGTCCCAGCAGGGAATAGATGTGGACCCATTAAGGGTAGAATTTGTTGTTTCGTTCGTATCACCAAAGAACGTGGTAGAGGTTTATAGTTTCATGGGTCTGAAAGGTTACTACCGAAGGTTCATACCCGACTTCTCTCGAGTTGTGGATTGATTGAGAATGTTGATCAAGAAATACTAGTTTTTTGTATGGAGTGAGTAATTCCAGGTAGTTTTCACTTATCTGAATGGGAAGGTGGTCAGTTCCCTAGTGCTGATGTTTCCACGTGAATGGGTGATGTTCAATGTGTTCTAGGATGATTCTAGTCTATGCTCAGGGTGTGTGTGATGTAGTAGTAGGGGGTGACCTCTTATGGGTCTAGGCGGTTACATCCTCTCAAATGTCACTATGCCACCCACTACCTAGAGATTTCTGTGGTGGTGTTTGCACTGATGTTGGGGTTATATTACCTCATTGGGTAACTCTTCATGGTCTTAAAATATCACAAGAGCTTGAGGTATGTATTCTCCCAACAAGACCTGAACTTGTAGAAGCAGCGATGGATGGATTTTCTTTAGGAATATTTCCATCTGATATCTTAAACCTTGGTAAAGGGTAACAATGTTTTTGATTCCTTGATAAGGAAGTCGCAGAGGGAATAATTTAAGAAGGTTGGAGATTCATGGAGAGTGATGGAGGAGGTGGCTGCCTTGCACTTGGATGCAAGGTTGGATGGTGGTAGGATGTATGTTTCAGATGATAAGGAAATCCTATCTCATGTTGTAGGTGGAAGAGTATCAGTGGGGGAATCAAGGACCAATGTGATGCGTCTTTACGTTGACCAGGGTAATGCTCTGAAAGTATGGTCAGAGGATTCATAAAATTACATTCTTTTCAGCGGGATGTTGTTTTTTTCAGAGATGATGTGTGAGGGAGTTCTCTGTGAGTTCCATAGCACATCCTTGGTGGTACAACCAGGAGTTTCCAAGATGTACCGAGGCCTCAGGGAACATTTTTGGTGGATTGGTTTAAAGAGGGAAAAGGAATATTTTGAGTAATGGTGCCTAGTGTGTCATCAGGTGATGGATAAACACTATGTTCCAAGAGGTTTCGTGAAGCCAATAGAAGTTTCCAAGTGTATGAGGGATGATATATCAATGGAATTTTTCATAGGACTACCCAGGAATGAGGGATGCTCTGATGAAATCTGGGTAGTAGTGGACCACTAGGTGAAATCAGATAACTTCTTAGAGGATAATAAGGCAAGCACAGTGGATGCCTTAGCATAGAGGTGTGTGGGTGAAGTAGTGCGACTACACTGAGTTATGAGGGATTTTGTCTTGAATCGGTATACTCGGTTTAACTCACTAGTTTGTAGGGGATTGTAGCATGAATTTGGAACCCAACTATGCCTTATCACTATTTTCCATTCTCAGACAGATGGTCAGACAAAGCGGACCATCCAGATGTTGGAGGATATGCTATGGGATGTGTTCTGCACTGAGTAGGATCGTGGGTATGACACTTTCCTCTACTATAATTTCCGAACAACAACAGTTATCACTCAACCATTATCATGAATCCATTTGAATCCTTCTTATGAATACTATGTTGTTAACCCACTTATAGGATGAAGGTTGGGGAGTCAAGTGTTCTTGGACTAGAGCTAGTGCAGAGCACAATGGAAAATGTTCATCTTGTACGTGAGAGGATGAAGGAGGCCCAAGACTAGAAACATTTTTATTATGATCATAAGAGGAAGACCTTGGAGTTAGAGGTTGTATATCATGTTTTTTTTGAAGGTTTCCTTTCAACATGGGAAACAAAGGATTGGTAATGGTATAAGGATCTCTCCTAGGTTCATCAGGCCTTTCAATGTGTTGGGGTGATTTGGTGAGGTGGAATATCAGCTAGTGTTTACACCCTATTTGGAGAGGATCCACAATGACTTTCATGTCTCTCATCTTCTTCGATATATACATAATGACTTCCATGTCATTGAATGGGGGGAGATGGATGTTGAGGGTGAAGTGACATTCATAGAGAAACTAGAAGGAATCGAGGATCGTAAGGAGAAGGTGCATCATGGCTGGACCATTCCTTTTTCATGTGTGTTGTGGAGGCATAGTGTCCTGTAAGAGATTACATGGGGGGATAGAATAAAAGATTCATGCCTAGTACCCCAATCTATTTGGAGTCGTTGTTCTATGTTTTCATTAATTTTTTTTACCTTTTTCTTTACTATCATGTAATGCTTCATCTTATTGACTATGATATGGGGTGTTTCCTTTTATCTATGGATTTGTATTAAAATTCCAAATGTGTGGGTACGGGATGACCAAATTCCTAATCAAGATGCATTATTAAAGATGTGATTAAAACCATTCGATCCTATCAGTGCCGCCCAAATAAGACAGTATCGTAACATTGAGAAAAAAACACCCTAATCCATGTGTTGGGACAGTGTGATCATGGAGGTTCATTTTGATCTGTGATATTATAGCTATCAGGATGTGTTCTTGTATTTCATGTTTTTATTCTCTCTTTAGAGAATATTGATGTGGCTTATCCCTAAGAAGTATCTTATGAGGTGGTTGTTCAGTCCATGTCCTTCATTAGGTTTAGTCTTGATTCTTAAGGACGAGAATAGTTTTAGAGTTATCTAATGTAATGACATGGACATACCTAGCCCATTACATTGTCAAATTCTGGTGTTTGGGTTATCATGGACACTGTCAGTGAATCAGGAGGGTATCAGTGTTAGTGGAAGGGTGTCGATGTGGTGTCACCTATCGGGGCCACCGATCGATACCACGCCCAAATGGTGCCACGATGTGGTGTCGGGTTTCTTTTTTGGTTTCCCTCCCATAATGTATCTTTTATGTTTTATTACCTCTTTTAAAGTGGTTTGATACCATTTTAAGCTCTATAAATGATATCTAAAATCCCAAAAGAGTGGGGTGAACCTTGACATACCAAAATATGTGTACTTTTAATTAGTTTATCATTATTTTCCACATTTCCAGTTACTCCCCTGTTATGTGTTTTTCTTGGTTAAATGTAACCTATCAAATCTCCACTGTGAGATGGTCTATCTCACAATAATTGATGGGATTATAAAATCTCATTTAATTCCAATGTGTGTAACCGCCCAGCCATGTGATCAAACCATGATATTCTTTTCAATCACTTTGAGATTTCACATATCAGAACTCTAGGATCGAGACTTTTATGACACTGATATCTTCTTCTTCCTTGGTCTCATTCTTTACCATAGTGATCTAGGACTCCTTGTATGGGATATGTGTCATACCTACATGAGATCACTCATGTTATGTTATTGTTGGATATTCCTGTTGCATGACCCTGGTTCTTAGTGCAAGGAGAAAACATCGATCTTTGATCAATAATGTAGGGGTTATTCCTTCATCTATATTGACTGTACATCATGCAGAGTGGGTATGATTATGTTCCCTCCAAAAATATATGAAACAAAAATTATCAAATATAATTAATATGCTATTAGATAATGATGGTGTGGGGAATATGATGATGTTTTTGAATTTCACCTTCTTTTTTCTATTGTCAATTTTTTTGTCTCTATCCACTGAAAATCATGGTCGTTGGAGGTCCATTATTGCGCACTAATAAAGCTGTGTTTTTTTGGATGATCCTATGATTGAATGAATATAACATGTAAATTGATTAATCATGAAAACTAGGATGATTAAATGATCTCCTGATGAATAATGACCCTTGTGTGATCACTTTGGTTAACCAAATGGAATTAAGGTACAACATTGGATGAATATGAATTTACCCTTGTTTGGTGGGTGTAGTTATGTGTTGTGTGTTATGTTTGGGTTTTAGAGGATTTTTTGGACTGTTTGAGTAGTGGGACTACAATTTTAGCCATGGTTGTGGCATTATTGTGGAATATATTAACTTTTAGGTAGTAGAAACAGCCCTTGGTTGTGTTGTGGTTGTGGGATGAACTTGTATGGTGTGACTATAACAAGTTATGGTGGTGCTGTGCAGTGGGAATGCAACTAGGGTTTCATGCTATGTTGGGTTGGTTATTCATATTTTATTCCCAGTTGTAATGGAATATTTAAACATAATAACATGAACATGATAGTGTTAAGGAGTACAATGGGGAACTGTTTTACAAAAATGGGTTATGCTCTGGTTGTGGTTGTTGTGTATTTGTTCATGTAGGGGTAGTAGAAAGAGTGTTTGTGTGTGACATGGTTGTTGGTTTTGAGACCCTTAGGTTGGGATGAGTGGTTTATTACATAAATGTATAAATTTTAGTTCTTGTATTTCTTATAAACACCCCATGTATATTGATAACTTCATTCTAAACACCCAAATTTCACGAGGTAGGTTGTTTTCCCAACATTCCTGTGAGTGGATGGTTATTAGATCATTTATGCTCTCTCTCCCATAAAACCCAATTTATTCGGGCAATATTTAAAGGCCTGAGGTTTATTATAGCCCAATACTCTTTAGGCAGGGTTTTGTTTAGCGGGTTGAACCCGGTGTGTGCGGGTGGTCTATTTCCCAAGTGTCTTCGAGATGAGGCCGGGGTGTTTTTGGGTGAGACTTACCATTGTTGTTTCCCTTGTTTCATTGAGATAATGCCTAGGTGTATATGGACAAAAAGTGTTTTTGGGGTGGCCGAGGTTTCTGTGGGTAGGATGTGTGATTTTGATGACCTAGGTGTCTACGGGTGGAATGTGTGGTTGTGGGGGCCCAGGTTTTTGCTGGTGGTATCAACTTGCAATTGTGATGAACCATATCTTTTTTTTGGGAAGAAGTCGGACTATAGTGGGATTTGTGGGAGATGTATGATGCATAGGATTTGTAAATAACTAGTGGGAAAGTTGTGTGGGGTGCCCAAATATCTATTTTCTATTACTATTACTTTACCTAACTTGTGTTATTTAGGGAGTGTGCTTTGGTGAGGTTGGGTGATTAGTTTCTTTGATAGGTGAGTTGGTTTCGGCTATCTTCACAAGTACATTACTAGGTTCCTCCACTTGTGCATGAGTGACTTTGGATTCCTTACTGAGTATACTTGTATACTCACCATACATATATAAAACTACTTTCAGGTTTCTATGAGGAATACAAGGAATGTGTCAGACCTTACTAGATCGGGTGTTGGGACAGTTGTCGTTGCTATATTTCTTTTTCTTTTTGCACTCTCCATTAGTGTATTCTTTTAAGTTGTATTGTTTTAACTTTTGAACACACATGTGGGAATATACTTTTGTTTTCATTTTTACTTTAGTGTCTAGAGTTTTTTGGATTTACCACCTTATCAGCAGATCATTTTTGTCAAAAAAGGAAAATGCCTTCTATACTATGTGAGATTTCATTCCATTGGTTATAGTCACCACCTTGGGGCCTACTGAAGGTGGGACTCGGGGTTCATTATCTTGTTTTCTTCTTGAGGAAGGAAGGTCGTGACACTCTGATATCTCTTCTCTTATCTTTCTGAAGGTGGGTCATGACAAGGGTAATATAAATATTATATTTGTGTGAACTCAACAACAATTTCTACCAAATTTTTGGGTCGTTGTTATCGAAGGAACTTGAAACTAATTCAAAATACAAAAAAATTATATTAAAAAACTTCTAAAAAAACATAAAACATAGAAATAAAAAATTATAAAACTATTTTAAAAAAAATTTATAAAAAAATTCTGAAAATTGTACAGTGAGTTCTTGTTGTTCTCTCACTACATACACACAAGGTCTTCTCAGATAGATCCAGTAAATCCAATTAAATAAATCGTTAATAACTTCTCTAACTTAAATAAAAACAAAATTAAAATGGAAAATATAGATAATTAAGGACCACAAAATCTCAGTGAGAATATAAAATTAGATCATCCATTAGTTCCTATCCCTAGGAGACTTTGAATTAGAGAGTTTCAACTTTATAAATTGTCAAGTAATCCCTCTAAAATTAGGTTGTCTCCAAGGTATAGGAACAATTAGATAAATTAATCTCATCTCTATATGATTCAATCATTAAATAGACCATATAAAGATGATTCACAAGATTTTATTAGAAATTTTTATGGTTCTATCCCATAATTACCACTATATGTTTGAGTGAAGAGGAGTTCTAGTTGAGGGTATTCCCATTATTTCCTAAGTATATGAGGTAATTAAATGGTTCCAAAACCATGATGAGGGAATTTTAGAAAAATGTAATGATATTTTTAATTTATTTTTGTCAAAATTTTACCCTAAGAACACCATCATCAAGGGAAGTCATAAGATAACATGGTTTGTATAGGATGAGAGAGAGCTGTTTCACAATGAATGGGGTTTTTTTACAAGTATTCCTAGGTAGAGTACCAATAATTAGTTATCCCGCCACTTAATCCTAGATACTTTTTGTAAATATCTCACATTGTAAAAATAGAACATTTAGGACCATTCTTATGGTGGTTAATTTTATGATTTGAATACTAATGAGCTTAAGAATTGTTTTGATAAATTCGCTCAAAAGTCCCAAAACACGGGGACAAGGAAAATAACCATTCATAGGGAAAAAATACACAAGTTAATAATGTTAATAAAAAAACTCATAGGAGTAGTTTTTTCACTATGGGATTTTTGGACATGTTCAGAGTTGTTGCCTAAATTTTCTCCTTTCTATCCAAGTTGATGAGAATGTATAGTTTTTGGATTATTGGGATAAAAATTTGGTTACTAATGATACTTTCTCTAATTATTATAATTCTACATATATAAAACAACCCAAACTATATTGGAAAGAATAATGTGTCATTTAATAGTCCACTTCCCCAAATTACCAAACACAGCATAAAAAATATTTCCAAAATTTATTTGGGGATAAATCATCATATTATAAATAATAAATTATGGGTATGTTCCACTGAGTTCTTGTTGAAATTTATTCACTAAAAAGGATATATATTCTAGGTATCATAGATGAAAAATTAAAAGTGGTCAGATTGCTATAGATTTTGAAGGAAGTGGTAATGAAGAACTGCCCAGCACAACCATGTCAAACCCAAGAGAAAATGTCATATATGTAACAACTAGGCTAGGACTAAAATTCAAGAACCAGTTAGGGTAAATTATAGGGATGAATAAATTATTGTTCTAGAAAAAACTGGTAATAAATTTTTTTAAAATCATGAATCTAAAATTTTGAATAGATTTGAAGAATCTGAGAAAAATGATAACTCTTCATATAATAAATACACAGAATAATTGAAAATAAAGTGAGGGTTATAAAGGAGGGAAATAAGAATGAATGGTTTAAGGATAAGGATAAAGAATATTCAATCATAATGAATAATCAACCTCCCATCCTTTTCAAAAAATTCTAAAAAATAAAAACCAGCATGATTACCTAAAATTACATAAAAGTTTTATGATCTTAAATTTCATCATGATATTTGTGGGATATTATAAAAAAACCCATTAATAAAAAATTTATTACTGAATTGTATTCTCATTTCCCCTTATAAAAGATTGAAATAAAAGATAATTTTTAGGTTTAGGTATAGACTTCCTTATTCAATACATGTAAGTGTGATAAAAAAGTTCCAATCATTTTATGTTGGTCATTCTTATCCATAATCATGGTTGTTAGTAATGTATCAAGGGGTAATCATACCCTTCATGATATTTAGGACAAATAAGAATTTCAAGTTCACATAGTGTCTCCACTTAATGTGAGTTGTTAGTTTATTGATGGTGTGGATGAGGTGTTTATTACAAAGGATGTAAAGGAAAATCATTATCCTTTTAAAGATTTAATCATTGATTCAGTCAACTAAAATGTTAAATAATTTGATTAGAATCTTTATCCACAATTGATCCGAAATGGATAGGGAGAGTTGAGTACCAAATTAAGAAATACATTGCCCCAGACCATTAAGTGGTCCATCCTAAGGAAATTGTTCTTAATAACATTGTTTCTAAATTTGTTAAATGTTTATTGTCCTCTCCTGCACCCAACCTAAAATATGCTTCATATTCCTACCAAACTAAGGAAATAAAGTTGACTCAGAGTTCTTCTTCAACAAAAAATGAAAGTTCTAGGGCTATAGATGATTCTATAGCTAGTTATATTCAGTTTGGATTTGAAAGTGATTTATATCAATCTATTAAAAGTTATAGTATTTTCTTGAAATTTTATTAGATGTGGAAAACATGACTATCCATTCTTCTTTGTTTCACTTAGATAATGATATTTTTATCCATTAATTTGAATAGTTCATATAAGATCATGATGGAGCTTCTTATACCTCACCCAAGGATGTTGGGTGTATGATTCATTCTCAAGTTTACAGGGAGCTACCTATTTTCACTACTTCTTATTTTCCTAAACCTATAATGTCTCAATTGTGGGGGAGAGTATTGATGAGAAAATTAAAACTGAGTATGTTTTTTATGATATTAGTTCTCAGTTGTTTCTAAATTTTTTGATTCATTTAATAATAATCTAGATTTTGAATATTTTGATTGAAGCTGGATTAGTCATAGAGTTTTAGAATTTTTATGTGGAAAAATTGAACCTCCTAAATTGCATGAAGTCTTATGTGAACTAGTTTAATTTTACAAAGAAACTAAATGGGCTTCAATTAATAATAATTATTAATATTTGAATGATCGTGTATGAAATATTTAGTTGATAAATTCTAGTTGGGTATTAAACTAATGATTCATGGATGGCAACCCATGGTTTTTGTATTTTCACTCGATAACTTTTTATTGAGATAAATTATTCTCACTAGGTTGTCTGTATCCCTGATTTTATGAACTAAAATTGCTTGAGTCGTTACTAGATACCATCACACATGATTGGTTTTTGTTTTTTGAATGTTTCTAGTTATACCAATCAATAATAAAAGTTGGTGTGTAGTGGGTCAAGTCACTATGTAATGTGGTTTTGTGGTAGTTCAAGTGACCACAAGAAGAAGGAACAATTAGATGGTAAATTTTTCATACCAAAAAATAGATTATTTTTTATCTTTAATTCCAGAATGAGATGCTAGTGGAGAAATCAAGATAAAATTTTCTGATTCTTTAACTATGGTTTTTATTCTAGAATCTCATTATTATCAGTTGATTTTGTAGGAACACGACCTTGCATCTAGAGACTAATTCAATAACTTATGATTAGGTTACACATTTGTTGTAAAATATTTAGAAATGATTCTAAATATCTGGTGAGTAATTGTTTAAATTGTTTCTTTTATTTAAATTATATTATTGGTTTTATAACATTTCCTTGCTTTAATTATCTTATGATGTTTTGACATAGATGGTGAAATATTTGTTACAAACTTGTTGGTCACTTCCATTATTCACTTCACCTCTATTTTTCATTCAATTGTATGCTTGGTTTTATTCTCCTTTCAAAATAATTTATGAACTCACATATAACATAAATAATTTTGTAAATCATTTTCTTTGATTTAGTATCTGGTAGTGGCCAACAAGGATCCATTATGGATGATTTTTTATGAGTGTTATTTGGGAAAAAAAATTTGAGCTTCCCTATCACCCCTTAATCCAAATTTTTTTTGCGAACCATACATTATGTTTAAATAAATCATGTTAATTGTTTCTCATACCTTGGATTCTAAAATGGGGAAATTTTTTAGTTTTAAGTATGAAAGAGAGGTTTTTAATGTGCTAAACAAAATTTCACTGTGAACCCATAAAACATATTTTTTTTTCAAATTTCCCCCCTTTCATGCATTAATTTAGGTTGATCTTAAATTAAATAATTATAAAAAACAATCATCATTGTGTCCTTCCTAGGTGTTAATTTCTTTCTAAATTAGTGGTGTAATTCTAAAATTGATATATTATTGTGATTGTTGAGTGATATATCATACAATTTTTATGGATGTTATGTTTAGAAACATAGAAAGAGAGTAAAATATGAGATATTTTATTTGAATTAAGATTATGACTATATAAAACTTTAAACATGAACGTGATCCTAGGTGAATAACCTTGAATAAATGCCATAGGGATCCAAATAAAAAGATAATAATATAAGTCATTTGTAACTAGAGTAAAATGGTAATTTGGGATCCCATAATAAGTCTACAAGACATTAGGAACTTTTTGTGTGAGTAATCCCTCTATAAATATGTAATAAGTTCCTTTTCCCATGGTTTTCCCATACATGGGTATAAAATATTCAAAATAAAAAAATGAATAATAGTTAAAAATGAGTTCATTATGGTGAGATGAATTTTGATCCTAGATAAATAAGGGGATAATTTAATTATAAAATAATAAATTGAGGTAAATCAATGAATTGAAATATAGATCTTTTAATTTTTAGAAACAAGGGGAGAGTGATAATAGAAAGTGTCTCTTGTTAAAGAATTTAATTCCACATATTTATAACATGTTTTACTCCATGAATTGGAAATCTAATTTGAATTGAAATGAGGTATCTTGTGGTATTGAAATATGAGGCATGAATTTTTCATGTTTGGGAGGGATTTTTGATTTCATTTGATTTTGGATTAATTTATAACTTGTGCAGGACATTCCTTTCATATTAAGAGTCATTTTAAATTAAATAAAATGCATTGAATTGGCTCAAAATTCATTTTATTAATTGTCGAAAAATTTGAGGTGATATTCATTCATTAATTGTTTCTACATTTTTAATTATAATTAACTGTATTTTTAATAACAAAATAAGGGTTTTTATTGAATAAATTAAAATTAAATTAAATTTTTTTTAATTATTAAAACCCTGAATTTAATGTTAAAATATATATTTCATTGGTTATTTTAATTATTTGGTTAATTTAATGTTAAATGAATAATTTAGGATGAACCATCATTTTTTTATTCATAATTTTTTAAATTATATTTTTTCATTATTTTATTTCTTTTAATTCATTTTTATTTTTAAAACATTTTTTCAAAATAATAATTTTAAAATTTGACTCTAATTCTTGTATTTATTTATTTCAAATAAAATTTTATTTTAATAGTAGTTTTTATTTCTTTTATTTTTGTTTGAGTTTTAAATAAATAAATTAATTTATAATTTATTTTTATTTTAAATAAATAATTAATCATTGACTATTTTTACTTTTTTTCTATTGTTTTTGTTTTATTTTTAATTTGATTTATTTATTTAGTTTTTTAGATCTGGTATTGGTCTCCTTTTTATTATCGCCACTATACTACATATCGCCACACCACTACCACCATATCTACCTCTCCACACTCATTCCACCACATTCCCACAAGTAAGTGCTAGTACATTCTTCCACACATCTACCACCACTTAACCAATCTATTTTTAGATGATGTTACTGGTCTACACCTCCACTCCCTGCTTCCATCAAGGTCCTCTACTACCACCACCATCACCATTATAACTACCATACTAATTATTTCCTACCACCATAATTCCTTGATACCATCACCCAACCCAAATATATTCACCTAATTCTTTCTGTTACCCACCTACCACCTCCTTTTCATGCACTACTCTACTACTAATACTTAATAAAATCACATACTACTACTTCTAATTAAACCTGAAAATGCCACTATGAGGTTCACTAAGGAAAATCCCACATTGTACCTGCCATCGAGCTCTATTGTTCAAAATATGATGATGGTTTTGAGTAAAGTGGAAGCCTAAAAAGTTGAGAGATACATTAAAATTTATTTCAGTAGAAATTTCCTAAAACCAAGAGTGAGGATCTTTCACATAAAATTTATAATTAATGTTTTTTTATATTTGAAGAAATAAATTCATAGGATTATGAACGTTCTTTGTCGGTGAATGTTGATCATTTGAAAGTACCCTTTTGGATTACCTTCACTGCATTGTGAGGATCCAAGTATAGAATCCCTCTATTGGTGATCCACATGTACTCCTATGATATCTAAGACACACCACTTGATCTCCAGGTGCTAGTGTGGTGAGTCAAAAGTATTTTGATGTTCATTCTTGGTCGGTCGTTCTTATACCTTGATTAAATATCTCTTATACAACATGTTCATGAGAAGGAGAGAGAATGAGGAGTTGATATATAATTCATTGTTCACAACAGTTCTATATTCTCAATGTTTTCATTATCTAAAAAATATACATATCCTCCTATTTATAGAGTTGGGATTTAAGTTAAAATATTATTTAATATTACACACTCCTTTTAATTACTTTTATTACCTTCATTAAATCCTGTGAGGCATTATAAAACTTATATAATTATTATTTTGTGTCATATTCCTACATTTTCAACAAAAAAATTTATATAATGGACTTTTTAATTAATATTTTTCACCATACATGGTCTTGGCATATTCAAACTCCTCCTGGAATTATTAAACAACCAAATAAATATTTTATTCATAAATAAATATTTTATTAAAATTCTGATAAATGATTTTTTTTTAATTTATGATTTCAATATAAATTGAATAAAATTATTCCGCACACATGAAAATAATATTCATTTCATTAATTAAATTCAAATATAATTTAATTGAGATTAATGGAAGCACTTAGTATGTGACCTTCTAGGATTCATTCTCATTAGCATTGGGAAGACTTTCCTAAATTCCAATATTACTTTGTAGTAATGGTTCAAGGAACCTAAGATAGGTAACTTATGTCGTAAAGTCAAGTACTACATAATAATTCTCATTGTGTAATATAATCCCTCTATCATAATATCTCATAAATCAGGTTACATATCTGTGACACCAACATATCTGCTTGATATGTCTTTCTTTTACAATCTGAAATAAACACGTCGTTACATATTGTCCATTGAATTTAATGTGATGGTTTTATTCCTAGAAATGGGTTGATATATCATCTTCCCTAAATATATAAGGTAAAAATTATTCCTTGACCTTTTCATTAATGACATGTCTCCCGTGACAGACCCAGCGTATCCAAATTAAACATGACCTTTTATCATCAGGGCTTATGAAATGAATCTAATAACATGAGTTGTAACAGGCATAAATAATAATCTTAAAGTCTAAGGACCATCACACATGATTTTAGATATGTATATTTTATGCCACCAAAACATGTAGAATTACTACTTCTAGGTCTGTTATCATAATCTCCCATCTTAGAGATTACCGAGTGTGAACTTCATGAGAAGAAGTCACATCTACTTATGAGTACTCTCAACGGATATCTATGAACTATGTGTCCTATCATAGTACGTTATCCAACTGTAGAACATTATTTGAAAATATCTTTATAGAACATCAAGGTTGTCATCATACTGGGGAATTGCAATGACCGTATGAATGCAACATATACTATAGGACATTATTACATTAGAATCATGTAGAAAAAAAACAATATGTAATAATAATTTTTATTAATATTCAATACATTTCATATACATGTAATTAATGTAAAGACAGTTGTTCCTAAAACAAAATATCTAACGAAAATATCTCTTTAACTAGAGTCAACTTCCAAAAATCTTTAGTTTTCTAGTCCTCACATGGTAGTCATGTTTATATTGGGATAAAAATTTAGTCAAGGTGTCCCGCATGGTTCATTCATAGAAATACTACTCACTGTAACTTCACCTCTTTGAAAACAATCCGTCCTGATATGATACTTATAATGTATGTGCTTCATCTTCTAATGTGACCTTGGATCTTTTATAAGATCCACTAGTGGTTTATAATAACAATAGGGTATTATAGAATCATTAATTTTAAATACCACATAAAGCTCTTGGATGAATTTTTTCATCCATACTGCTACTTTAGCTACCTTAAAATCCAAAATATACTCAGACTCTACTGTAGAATTTTCATCCATAACATTCCTTGAGATCTTCCAGCTCACAACACCTCCATTAAACGTGAAGATTTATCCCGTTTGTGACTTTATATTATCTAGATCAATTTGGAAACTATAATATTAATATACTTTGAGGAATTGTTCCTCATATCATCCATAAACTAGGAACATATCTTTAGTATGCCATAGATAATTAAGGATAGTCTTGACTACCATCCAATGGAGGTCATCTAGATTGTATTAATATATTTCTACTGCACTTAATGCATAAGATAAATCTATGCTAGTACATATCATAACATAAACCAATAACCCAATTGATTATGCATTTGGAATTCCTTTCATTCAATTTCTTTCCCCATGTTTCTGAGGATTCATTTTCTGGGAAATATGGAAGCCATTTGACACGAGAAATAATCAACTATTGGATTATTTAATATTTAATAAATTCAATATCTTTCCAATGTATGTTCTTTGACTTAGGTTGAAAGACCACTTGGATATATCATGATTGATCTTCATCCAAAATATATATTATTCTTCACCCAATTCCTTCATAGAGAATCATTTATTCAACCATTTTTTAACCGACTATAAGACATGTATTTAATTTCTAGTGATTAATCTATCATCAACATATAATATTTAGAAAATTATTGTACTCCCAGTAAACCTTTTATGAACCCACGACCCACATTCATTTTTTATGAAACCAAATTCTATTATGGCCTCATCAAAATGAATATTCCTTAACCTAGATTCTTTCTTTAATCCATAAGTGGATCTTTGCAACTTGGATACATTATTCTCATACTTTGGATTCACAACTCCTTTAGGCTACATCATATATAAATCATTCTTAACTCTTCCATTAAAAAATTCTTCTTTGACGTCCATTTTAAAAATATCATAATAATAAAAATCAATATGGTAAAGTATAATTTTTATGTATTTTGGCATGGAAAATAATGAAAAGGTTTCATCGTAGTCAACACATTGATTATTTTTAAACCCATTTTTATCCATTTTTACCTTATCAGTACTCCCTTAAACTTCCATGTCTAGTTTATTCATGAATACCCATTTGCAACTAACTGTAATTAAATCTATTGAAGGGTCTACCAAAATCTAGAAATGGGTTTGTTACATGGAATCTATACCAGAATTCATGAATTATTTCCACATAGAAATATGTGTGCCACTTACTACATCCTTATAAGATATAGTATCATTATTATAAACTAATAATATGTCAATATCCACGATTTCTATAAAACAATATCATTCTGGTTCTCTAACATCTCTAGTAATCCTACACTGTAATTGTGTCTCTAAACAATTTCTTCTTCTATGGGGATTTATGGAATTTTTTCTATTAAAAAATCTTATGTTTATTGATCCTTGAATTCATCAAAGTATATCTTTCTCCCACTATATCATTTATAGGTAATATTCTCCTCAAAAAATTTGGGACGTCAATCCACAATACCATTTTTTCTAGAGATTTTTATAGGCAGTATCCCTTTGTTTCTTTGGGATATCCTATAAAGACACACTTTGTGCCTCAATGTGATATCCTGTTACCTGAAGAGGCCTTAAAAAATACTTCCCAATCCCACACATATGAGTAACACAACTCAGGTTTCTTTACATTCCATAATTGGTATGTTATACCATATGATGATTTAATTGGAACTTGATCTAGTACATATGATTCTATTTGAAACATGTATCCCCAAGAGGATAATTTGAGACTTATATAGCTCATTATTGATCATACAATGTCCAATAAGTTTCAATTCCTCCTTTATCATACACCATTACACTATGGTGTATAAGGAGGAGTGAGTTGAGGTGAAATCTTGAACTCCTACAAATAATCAATGATTTCTTGATTAAAATATTATCCACCAAGGTCTAAGTGATGTTTCTTAATTTTCACACCAATATGGTTTTCAACATTATTCTTCTATTCCTTGTATTAATCAAAAATAATATTACTTACCTCATTAAGTATATATATCTCGATTTACTATAATCATCAAGAAAATTTATAAAGTATGAGTACCCTCTTCTTACTTCAACAAAAAATGTTCCACACAAATTAGTATGAACTAATTAATTAATGTCTATAGCCCTTTTAACATTCCCACAAAATGGGGATTTGGTAATTTTTTATGAACTTCTGTGCATACACCAAGTTGTTTTAGTTCAAAAGATTATATATATCAATCTTAATGTAATTTAGTCTTGTGATTTTCATTTACAAAACCTAGCTAGAGATGTAAATGTAGTGTGTGGTGTGATTTGTGTGAAATTAATTCGTTATTGATGACCATTATTTGGATCGTGTATTACCACACATAAATACCATTATTTAAAAGTTCCTTACAATAAAATTTTTTATCTGTATAAAATAAGAAACATTTATTGCAAAATTTTAAAATAAATCAATTTGTATATAGAAATATTGTTTTTGGTATCTAAAGTCACAAAAAACCCCTTTAAATCCAAGATCATTATGGTTGGAAATTTTAATTGGTAGTCCCCAATAGCTTCAAAAAATTTTATCTTCATTGGATGCTTAATGATCCAACTTTACTCAATAATTTTTTTTGAATTTACAAGGTTCATGTATTTGAATGCATATGTGAGAACCATGTGAGATCCCGACCTTTTATTGAGATTATCTCAGGTGAAATTTTAGGTTATTTTTGTTTTTACTTATGTACCATTGGTTGGAGTTATGTCTTGGGGTGAGTTTGGGTGATGTTTAATAGAATATTTTAGAAAACAGGTTGTTCACAGTTTGCACACGGTTTGACAAAACCATGCGACTGTTTAGGAGAAATAGTGCACCCTTTTGTTTTTGAGGTAGTAGCTTCATCATGGTTGAATCATGGTTTTACAGGCAGTGCAAGGTAGTCATGATAAGTTCCCCCAGGAATCAGTGGCTAATTCATAGTTATCGTATGGTTTTTATAACCATCTATCTAAACTATTCACAGACCAACTATGAGATCCTAAAATTTGGGATCACACTCATTTTCATGTTTTAATGAGTTATTTCACCTACTATGTGCCCCTTACATGAGATTTTACATTAATAAGGGTATCTAATGGTTCTCCTATATACATGAAGGTATTACAAGGCCATACGAACACCGTTCTTCTAGATTAAAAGTCTGGATTAAAGATTCACTCTTCTGTTGGTCTGTGGATTTCGTTTTGATGCTTCTCCTTTTCTTTATTCTATCTTTCCCTAATATTTTCATGGAATATATCCTTTATTATTCAACATCTAAACCTATGTGGTGAGATCTATATCTAGTATTTAAGATCTAGATCTAGATTTATGATATCATGATATCATTGATTTTTTTTGGTTTAGGGATTTAGATCTGGAACTTTTATCAATGTCGTTGTGCTACCCACGTTCTAGAGATTTTTTTTGATGGGAATGTAATTGTCAACTAACCAAGGTGGGTGGTCTAAATATAATTCCCATTTTCATGGATTTGATATGTATATACAAAATTATATAATTTATAGAATCCTTTAGAAATTATTTTACTTTAATTGGGTTGATTAGATTGACTAATTTAGTTGTTGATATTTTGATGAAATAGGTGATTAATTGGGGAATTTATCACAATAATAAGGGGATAACCTATTAGATAATTAATTTTGGTAAATTGGTTATAATAGATATGGGTTGTAATCTTGGTAAATAATTGGGAAATTAATTATGAGATTACAATTTGGCTAAGTTGAGATAATTAATTATGAATTAATTTGTGATTTGATATTTTGATCTAGGAAAATAGTTGTGGGATTATTTATAATGAGTTGAGTTTTATAATGAGATAATTAATTCTATAAAATTAATTATGGAATATCTATTATGGTGTTGATTAAATAATTGATAAAATAATTAATGATTTGATGCACTTAGTTAATTATTGAGTTTACTAATGGAATTGATGTGTTAACTAATAGTTGAAATAGTAATAGGGATAGGGAGGAAAATTAATTGGTAAATTAATTATGAGATAAAGAATGGTGACATAGTAATTCTAAATGGAGAAGTACAAATTGTAACACGGTCATCATAATTAAGAGTAAGAGAATGGGAACATGGTACATCTAATGTGAATTTTACATGGTAACATGGTCATTATACATATGAGTAAAGGTAATGGGAACCTATTAATTCTATTGAGGGGTAAGTAGTGTAACATGGTCATCTTACTAATGTTTTTTATTTTGGTAATTTCGAGTATGTGTCTTATAAATGCGATATTAAATAATTGAAATAAAAGCACTCTTAGTTATGTCCTCACATGAGAATATTCGAACACTGGCATGAGTTGAGTCAGGTAATGAGATATCAAAGAACCTTGAATACTACTAGATTCAGCTAGAAGTAGGCATTAAGATAGGGTATTACCAAGGGAACACTTTGGGATCCGGTATTATTTGAAGTTAGTATGAGGTATGATCATCTTTGGTAACCCTAGAGTAAATGTAGTTATATGATAATAAATGAAAATTTGATAAACTATTTATTATTTCAGTGAACTTATTTCCATAAAGAACTGCATGAACTATGATTTGGCTGGACTTGTTTTAGACATAGTTGGAGGTGGCCTACTGAGTTGTACTCACACCATATTTGGTTTTCTTGATCGATACCAGAATATGTTATATTTTGTAGGACTAGATAAAGGAAAATTTCCTGGTATAGGTGGCTAATTGGAGATAGATCTTGGAGGAGGGAACCATACATGGTTTGGAACGTGTTTGGAGAGTCGTAGTGTCTTTATTTTATGATGCATTATATACACTTGTAACTTATATTGACATATAATTTTTTCCTTTTAGTAGAGTATTGTGTTTATTGTTTCGTTGTCTTATTACATGAGTATTATTATAGTTATATATGTTTCTGATATTTCTTATTTACTTACACTTGTGTTTTACTTTGATGAATGAGGTTATAGTCTCTCCATGAATTAATTATCATACATTTGCTTCTAGTTGACACCCTCTAGCATACGAGGAGGCATGATTGAGGTCTTGTGGAAAACCAACTCTAGGAACTATCGCATGGCACCTAGGTTGAGGCATTACTATGTGGTATCAGAGGTCTAGATTTATTTTTTATTCTTTCTATTACTATTTTGGGAAAGGTATATAGGAGAGTAGGATGATTCAAGTCATAGTAATGAGCTCGTTCATTGGTGTTGAAAACCCATGAATAGGGTAAAACCCATGTACTCAGAGTTGGATTATTTTTATTGATATTTTCTATTATAGTTGAATGTTATTTTACCATTAATGATGAAATTTTGGTGTGATGTGATTATTGTTTCTAATTTTTTTAGTATTTCTACATGGACAATAATGGCACAAGAGTTGAGTCTTCATGCATTATTCTAGGAACTCATGGATATTGTTACATGCATTATTTTAAGAATGCACAAGGAAACAGGTTATGGGTATGTTGTTGAACCTGAACTAGTTTTCTTTTTGAGAGATTATTATGAAAAATGGTGCCTAACATGAATTGAGAAAGATTTTTAAATGATAAAAAATAAGAGTAATTGGGTGTTGAAATGATAAAAATGGTTATTATATTGTTCTTACCCTTATTATAAAAAACCTAAGAGTATGATGGTTAAGGGTAGTGATAACACATCAGTTTTGACCATGTGGAGAGGTGGGGGAGAAGGTATTGTTGTTATAATTTCTTATTAGATAAATGTTATAAGATTATGCCTTGAGACCTGAGATGTGTGCTTTTACTTGTATAGAGTATGCCTCCATGACGCTTGTTTAGGGGATGCCTAGGAAATTTTTTCTAGTTAGGGAACATGAGGCACCAATACATCCAACTAAAGATGAAGGGGATTAGTTTCGAGAGAAATTATACCACTTCATGAAATTCATGGAAAGAGACCTAGGGAAGGTTATGAACATTAAGTCTGAGTTGATAATGGAGTTTTAGTTTCAGCCCCCTCTAGCTTTTACTAGAGTGGGTGGACCTGAAGGAGATGAATTCTGGGCGGAGTCCATAGTGACTATACATTACAATTTTGATACTCTAGTTGAGAGGAGGTTCATGTTGTCTACCTATATGCTACGGGGACCAGTGAATCATTGGTGGGACATTCAGACCCAACCTGAACAAACTGATGGTATGTTATGGAAGAAATTCTTGTAGAGGATCTTAGAACCCTTTTATCTAGAGACACTGAGATAAGAGAAATCTGATAAGTTCATGCATCTACCATAGGGACGAAAGTTAGTGATAAACTATTATGGATTCTATAAAGATCTTCAATGTTTCCCCAAATATAGTAGGAGATGAAGAAGCAATAGAAAAAAGTTTTCTGCTTGGACTTAAGTGTGAAATTAAGTACCAAGTGAATATATTCAAGATGAATAAGTTTACATAAGTAGCGTATAAGTCACTCATAGATGAAGGGAACCTAAAGAAGGATTCCAGTGCCTAATAGGTGGTTATTACTAGAAGATTAAGAGTTCTTGATTCATAGAGTATGAAGCCCCATTATGATAACTTTATCTATGGCAGTGGGAAGATAAGTACTCAAACTGGAGGGTCAGTTGGACGAGAACATAATAGGGTGATGGTTCCTCATTGTGGTAGGTCAGGACACAATTGTCAACATTATTCCGGACCACTATTAGTTTTTTGATCTTGTGTAAAGATGTTACATCTACATAAATTCTACAGGTAGTTGAAACATACTCGTACATTAGGAGCAGCTGGGCAGAGTCTGATTATGAGAAGAATCTCTTTTATGCCATATGGAGTGGTTAGTTGGAGTTCTGCTAGCCGTGGAAGTAGTGGTAGTGGGCATGGTGCTTCTGGGTAGGAATTCCTACATTAGAAGAGTGGTCCAACTCAGGAGATTTGGATAACATCACCTGGAATATTGGAAACACAGTTACATAAAGTACAACCTACAATTGTGAATAGAGAGGCAGGACAATCAATAGTGGGAGGTACTCTTCTAGAAGCTTCTACATTAGCTAGTGCTTGTTTGATACTGGTTCCCCACATTTTTTATATCATCAAAACATGTTAATAGTTCGGGCATGGTGGTGGTGTTTGTGAGTGGGGTTATGACTATAGATACACCATGGGGAGTATAGTCTAGATATATATGTCAATGCAAGGTATATTAACTAGAAATTAGAGAATATCGTTTCCTATGGGATCTCTATTTTCATAATATGAAGGTGTTTGACCTAATGATGGGTATGGACTGGCTAGTCACATACTGTGCTCACATAGACTATTACCATTGGAGGGTTAATTTTAGATCTCTTATGGGTGACCATTATATTCATCGTGGTGAGTGAAAATCTAGGCAAGCCGAGTAGGTCCATTTACTTAAAAAATTGGAGAGCTTACAACCCAAGTTTATATTCTTTTTTTGGTTTATGAGGATGTTAGGAAATACATCCTTGAACTTGTTGTGAAACTATTTCAAGAAGTATTTCATCAAGAATTATCAAGGGTACCACATGAGAGAGATTTGAACATCACTATTGAGATCATTTCATTTGTGGATCCTGTATCCATTGCACCGTATAGATTGGAACTGACTGAGCATCAAGATATGAAGACATAATTGGAAGAATTGGAGGATAATAGATTTATCTGTCCACATATTTCGCCTTGGGGATCACCTGTTTTGTTTGTAAAGAAGGATGATAGGGGTTATGCTTATGTTTCGATTACTGGAAGTTGAAAAAAATGACTCTGAAGAACCGATATCCACTTTTTTGTACTTATGATGTTTTTGACAAATTGAATAGAGCTTGTGTGTCCTTAAAGATCAATTTGAGACCAGGGTATCATCAGTTGAGATAAATGACTTCTAATATACTGAGGACTACTTTCAAAAGTAGGTATGTCCTTTATGAGTTTTTCATAATGTTGTTTGGGTTGAAAAATTAACCAACAGTTTTTTTGGATTTGATGAAAAAGATATTTCATATGTATCGAGATCAATTTTTGGTGGTGTTTGTGGAATACATCTTGGTGTACTCTATGAATCATGAAGATCATACTTAACATCTTCAAATCTTCTTGAGTACACTAATAGAGAATTGGTTATAATCCATGCTATCTATGTCATAGTATTGGAATGACCACGTATATTTCATAGGGCACATAATCTCAGAGGAAGGTGTGTTAGTGAACCCAATGAAGGCTTCTGAAGTGGTTTCTTGGGAGCATCCCAAGAATGTTTTCAATATCTGAATCTTCATTAGATTTGCAGGATATTAAAGGAGATTCATCCAAGTCTTTTCCCATTTGTGAGAACCACATTCTGGATTGACCAAAAAGGGATTACAGTTTGAATGGAAATAGGATTTTGAGATAGCTTTTCATGAGTTAAATAAGAACTTGACATCTCCACCAATCTTGATCCTATATAAGTTAGGGGAGAATTATATGGTTTATTGTTCCACTATTAGGATCAAACATGGAGTTTTACTAATTTAGGGAGATTGAGTTGTAGAGTATGGGTCTCAACAGTTTAGGCATCATGAAGGTAATTACCCTATGCATGACCTCATGTTGGAAGTAGTAGTTTATTCACTTCTGTGTTGGCAACACTGTCTTTTGGGAGAAAATTTTAGGGTTTTTACAGATATCAAGTGTTTGAAGTATATATTTTCATTTCATGATTTAAATATTTGGCATCAATGATGGGTAGATTATATTTAGTCCATTGATATTAAACTAGCATATATTCATAGGAAGAGAAACAGTATGGAAGATGCATGGAGCACAAAATATCTAACTCAGATGGTTTAGGAGTTGAGTGTAAGGTGTAAGATGATGGCCATTCTGTCTGAAATTCATTTAGTGGTTTAGGAAAGTAATGATAAGTTGACAGTAGTTTCAATTTATATGGATTCTAGGCTTTTAAGATGGATTAGGGACATACAGTATGTGGATCTATTGTTCATATCCTTGAGGGAAATATTTTATGGTGGGGATACATCTTTAGACAGGTTCATAGATGTGTATGAGATCATCTATGTGAAGAATCGAGTTATGGTACCTATGAGCATATTAGAAGATATCATGTGGGAATTTCATGCCTCAAAGTGGGTGGTGCATCTAGGTGTAACCAAAATTTACCATGAACTACAATGATAGTTTTGGTATCCATGAATGAAAATAGAGATAGCAAGGTTTGTGACAAGATTCTTCACCTATCAGTAGGTGAAGGCGTAACATTAATTAAATACAGATTACTTCAACCGTTGAATATTCTGGAAAGGATTTGGGATGACATGACCATGGATTTTTTGGTAGGTCTCTTGAAAATTATTAGGAAGAATAATTCTATTTGGGACATTATGGATCAACAATGAAAGGTAAAAAATTTCCTTCCTATAAGAGAAACCTTTTTAATATGATAGTTGGGATAAATGTACTTTCGGATGGTAGTTTATCTACATGGAGTGCCACAGACTATAGTTTCAAATAGTGCTTCACACATTACTTCATGTTTCTGGAAGGTCTTGCAAAAATTTCTTAGAACAAAGGATTTATTGAGTACGAATTTCCACCCACAGATAGCTGGGCAGTCGAAATGTACTATACAAGTGCTTAAGGATATGCAATGGGCATGTGTGATTGACTTTATTAGATCTTGGGAAATTTTTTTACCATTATTGGAGTTCACATATAAAAAGAGTACTCGGGAATCTATATAGATGGAACTAGATGAGGCTCTTTATGTTAGGCCATAGAGATCACCACTATGTGGGATGGAGGCTGGTGAGTCAGAGTTGTTGGGACTATGTCTCGTGTAGGAGACATCAGAGTAGGTAAAATTGATTCATAAATGTATGGATAGAGCTCAGAATAGAAATAATTTTATGCTATTAAACGGAGATGAACATTAGAGTTATAGAGGGTGATTTTGTGTTCCTTCGAGTGTCTCCTAGGTTGGGTCACCGCAACATACGCAGGTAGAGAAAGTTGGCACACAGGTTTGTAGGACCTTTTGAGACAGTGGAGATAATCAGGCCAATGGCATAATGATTTTCTCTTCCACAGAGATACAACACTATGAATGAGGTTTTCTTTGTATCAAAAATATGTAGGTGTCATCCTTACCCTTCTCGTGTGATCAATATGAATGTGGTTGACCTTGAGATAGATGTTTCATGTGAGGGGTATCTGATATGTGTTTTGGATCACAGTGAGAAAGTGTTCATGGGAAATATCGCCATGATAGTTCATGTGTTATGGAAACATGGATGAATAAAATAGTAAATATGGGTAATAGAATCAGATATGGGGGCTCAATTTCCCAATCGTTGTGGATCAGAATCATAGAATGGCATTGAAATGCAACTGAAGGACGAGATTTCATAAGGTGGGGAGATTGTATTATCCCATACTTTTTTAGAGATTAAATCAAGTAAAATTTTAGATAATTTCATTCACATAAGTACCTTTGGTTGGAATTATATATTGGGTTGAATTTGGGTGAAGTATAAAATAATCTTGGAGAAAATATGTTGTGCATGGTTGGTGCATTTTTTGAGAAAATCGTGTGGCAGCTTAGGAGAAACTATGCGACCTATTGTTTTTGAGGTAGTGGATTCAGCATGGTTCGAGAATAGTTTTAGAGGTTGTATAGTTATCCATATGAATTTCTTCCATGAAGCATAGGCTAACACATGGTTAGCACATGGTTTTTCTCACAGTGCGACTAAATCATGTGTGGGCCAATTGTGAGATCCTAAAATTGGGGATCTCAAAAATTTTAAAGCTTAAAAAAATCACCTTCTATGTAGCCCTAACATGGGATTTTAATTTAATAAGGGAAAAGGAAGGTTTTTCCACTGACCCAAAGGGATTTTGAGGCCTTACAAACATCATTCTTCTATATCGAAATCCCAGATTGAAGATCTACTCTTCTCCAAGTAAGTGGATTTCATTCTGATTATTCTCATGTTCTTTCTTCTATCATTCTCTAATATTATCAGGAAATATATATTATTTTTTCTTATATCTAAACCTATGTGGTGAGATATAGATATAGTATTGAAGATATATAAATATATTTTTGAGATCTTAATGTCCTTGATCACATTTTTGGATTAAGGATTTAAATCTAGAACGTTTATCAACGTCAATATGCTACTCGTATTTCGGGAATTTCTGTTGGGAAAAAAATTTTCAACGAACCAAGGTGGGTCGTCTAAATATAATTTCTATAGTCATGGATTTTATATTTATATTAAAAAATATAAAAATTTCTTGCATCATTTGACAATTTTTTCCTTGAATTGGGTTAATTATAGTGACAAATTGAATTTTTGATGTCTTATTGAAATAGGTGACTAATTGGAAAATTAATCACATGACTAAGGGGTTTTCATATTAGATAACTAAATTGGGTAAATTGGTTATAAGAGATAGAGGATGTAATATAGGCAATTAATTTGGAAATTAATTATGAGATAATGATTTAGCTATGTTGAGATAAATAAATTTGAATTAATTATGTGCTTTGATATTATGATCTAGATAACTAATGGTTGGGTTAATTATGAAGAGTTGAGATTTATAATGAGATAATTAATTCTTAAAAAGTAATTATTTAATATGAATTGTGATTTTGATTAATTAGTTTTTAAATTAATTAACGTTTTGATTCACTTAGTTAATTGATAAGTTGACTGATGGAATTGATTTGTTAACTAATTGCTGAATTAGTAATATGATCGAGGTGGATAATTAATTGGTAAATTAATTATGTTATAAATAATAAGAACGTCGTAATTCTAAATTGAGAAGTAAAAATGGTAACATGGTCATCATACTTATGAGTAGGATAATGTGAACATGGTCATTCTAATGTGAATAATACATGGTAACATGATCATTATACTTATGAGTAAAGAGAATAGGAACATTGTCAATCTATTGAAGGGTAAGAATAGTAACCGTTTCATCTTACTTATGTTTTTGATTTTGTTAATTTTGAAAATGTGTCTTATAAATGTGAAATTAAAGAATGGAAATAATTTAACTCTGAGTTATGGCCTCATATGAGATTATTATATCTCCAGAATGAGTCGAATCAGGTACTGAGATATCATAGAACCTTGAATACTTCTATCTTCATTTGAAAGAGGGTATTAAGATATGGTATTACCTAGGGAATGCTTCAGGGTCTGGTTTGAGATGAATTTAGTATTTAGGTATGAGTATCCTTGGGAACCCTGGAGTAAATGTAGTAATATATGGATAAATGAAAATGTTATAAACTATTTATTATTTCATTGTACTTATTTATTTAAATAACATCATGCATAATGTTTTGTTTGAAATTTTTTTAGAGACTGTTAGTGGTGGCATACTATGTTGAACTCACACCCTATTTGAGCTTCTCGATCACTACTTGAATAGATTATATTGTTGTACGACTGGATAAGAGAAAATTACATCGGATATGTGGCTGATTGGGGATGGATCATGGAGGAGGGAACTAGACATGGTTCGAAACCCATATGGAGAGTTGTAGTGTCATTATTTTAAGTTTCATTATAGGCACATGAAACTTCTATTGAAATATAATGTTTTACTTTTTGTTGAGTACAATGTTCCCTGTTTGGTTGTCTTGTTACACATGTATTGTTTTGGTTATATATTATTCTTCTACTACTTGATTACTTCCTTTAGTGTTTTACTCTAATAAATAATTGCATAGTCTCCCCATGAATGAATTACCAGACCCTCGCTACTATTCGGTATCCTTTAGAATACTAGGAGGTGTAGTTGAGGACATGTGGAGAACTAGCTTAAGGCACATTAGTATAGAATGTGGGTCGGGATGTTACTCAACACAAGCTGTATCTAATTCCTAATTTATAGAAATAGATAAATTTCACTCGATAACAAATTAAGTGGATGTTTCCCCTTGTGTATCTGAATGGGTGAAGTTTTTCTTTCAGTGTCCCTTATTACCACATGTAAAATAGACAACATCCTTTTCCCTTTCTAGCCCCTTGATCATCCTCTTCTTGGATGGGCATGAAGAATCATTGTGCTTAATGCTCACAGCTTTCCCTTTTCATTTTTTTCACTATAATGATGAAAGGGTTTTCACACTTTTTAACCTTATATACATGGTGAATAAGAGTAATAAGTTATAAGAAATACATTTCAATGTTGTTTATATTAAAATTCACTAAAAAGCTGGGGAAGCTATGAGGGAGTGAAGCCAGAAGGAGGTTGATGCCCTGTTCTTTAGGGAGATTAAAACCTAAAACCTCAGAGAACTCAATGTATCTATTGAAATTGACAACATGAGGCTTTGCTGGGGCACCCTCTCTAATATGTCACTAATAGAGTGCATTGGAAATATCAAATCATTCACGTATAGTTCTCTCTGGATAAATAATGTAAAGGTTATCATGCATGCTATAAGGATCCATGTTTTCATGAGGATTAATTAGTTCAGTAGACATAAATTAATGAAAAATTTATTTAACATAGACCATGTTAATTAGTTTTTGTTTCATATATAGGGATCTCTATATCACTCACCTCTTTAGAAAGCTCATAAAGCATTTAGGATTCTATCACGTAAGATTCCATTTCATGTCATTGTAAAACCTATAGGTGTCTTAATCACTCCTGGAATTCACTATCAGTTAGGAGGTAACATTTATACAACATTAATTGTAGGGATTATGTGGATTATGAACATTTCATTTTATTATAAAATTAAAAGGAGAGGATTATTAGTAATTTTCAGGATTACAAAATAATTGATATATAATAAAAGAATTTTATTTATTTATTTATCCATTAATTCTCAAACAATTTTATCATGTCACAATATCCCTCACCATTGAACTCATAATATCTAGTAACATTATCATTCTAGTGGAAATGATCCCCATTACTTTTATTAATGATCTAGACTTTGGCCACGAAAACCATGATAAAGTAATTAGGAAGGCGACATTGCCAACTACAGACTAGAATCTCAACGATCTATTGAATGGATTCCCTATACTAAAATATTGACTTCTATTTCCTCAACACTTACCTATATATTTTTATTGAATAGACTTTAGAAATTAAACTCAATACAATTTAACTTAAGTCATCCCAAAAATATCATGATAACACTATGATAAAATTAAGGGTCAAGACTTTTTACATGTACTAAACATAGTTCTATGGATTCATTCTCATTCAAGTAATGTAAGGTTATGTATGAATTAAGATTTAATTGAGGGATTTTAATTTCTTATGAATAAATTTTTTCTTGTTTTATTCTTTACATGTCTTTTTAATATTAATTGGATGTTAATTAATTACCCATGTTGGGTAAGAAATTTATTGATAAATAATTTATTTAATTTCCTTCCTTTCACATTAACTGATTTATATATGTGATCATGGCCTTGAAACTATAAAATTAATCTTTTTATTGATATAAAGATATAATTAATTAAATTACTCATTCAGGATCTTTATTTTACAGTTTATTTAATGAGAAAACATTA
Source organism: Viscum album (assembly GCA_963277665.1). Lineage (NCBI taxonomy): Eukaryota > Viridiplantae > Streptophyta > Magnoliopsida > Santalales > Viscaceae > Viscum > Viscum album. Next base: position 433,768,610 of record OY728121.1, read on the forward strand.
AATAAACCTTTGACCTAGAGCAAATAGGTCTTACTTATGATATTGGAATGAGTTATATCATTCTCCCTATCCACCTGTGTATCACCATGGTTGGAATCATTAATATTCTAACTTTAACCACCTCAATGTTACTTGGGATGTTCCATTAAATAAAAATATTTATTAATCATACATAGGTTAGGGAAACCAAAGGATTAATTTAAAGGTATTACATTAACATCCTTGTACATGACGGTCCTATATATTAATGTAGGAAGTATGAATCTGAATCCATCATTTAATTAAATATTAAATAATTGAAAACACATCCAATAAATTAAATTAAAACATCCAACACAAACATAGGTCTTAGTCAAGCTCATGACCAGTCACACATGCAATGAATATGGAAAAGTAAAGGGATAACAATCATTTTTTTTCTTTGTTATTTTATTATTTATGATAATTGTTCTTGAATAAATAATTAAATAAATAAATAAATTCCATTTAATATTAATGATAATATTATGTTAATTGAAAACACTCATCATTAATGACATTCATGGAAAATAAATGGTAGAACCAATAAGGACATATTCATTACACTAAATTAATTGAGAATTTAAAATTATTCAAATCCATATTTAAATTTTCAAATACACAGTGATGTGTTAATAAATAGAATAAGGATTCAAATCTATAATTTAAAATATAATGTAATTTTAATTTTTCCCATTAATGTGAGACTACACCGGGTGTACACGCAGATACATTCTACGTACCATGGTTTTTGTATATCTCTGTCACTCGCCTAGGGCATCAATATGTTAAATAGAGCAAACTACAAGGAATGTATGGACTAACTACACACCTTTCATCTTCATTCCATGTGTCATGGTTGGCCCGATCAGTACACAGTGTGATATAAAATCACAGCATGTAATTAAATTCTCGGCACATCTTTGCACATGGGTACATGATGTGCACTCCAACCTCATTCCATGCAACCTAGTTTTACCAGACATAGATTTGGAACTTCATGATTGAATCTCCAAACATTTTTCATTTACTCTTAAACTATAAAGAAAACGAAACAATGAACAAACTTGACTAATATATCTATAACATGTAAATTTAAATCAGTTTAAATAATGAATAACTTGAAATGAAAATATAACCAAAATTGTTCATAGATAAACAATAAAATAAATAATTATAAATTTAAACATGACCTCTATGATACCACTTGATGGATCTGAGCATAGTGGAAGCATTTAGAGGTGGGAAATATATTAAAAATTTTAATAATCATTTCCCGACACTGAGAGTGGGGATCTTGCACGTCAAATTTATAATTAATTTATTTAATATTTGAAGAAATAAATATCTGGGATTAGGAAATTTCATCGTTGGGGATTGTTGATCATATTAAAGACACATTCAGATTACTATCATTGTGCTATGAGGATATAAGGATAGAATCCCTCTAGCGGTGATCCACATGTGTTCCTATGATATCCGAGCAACAACACTTGATCTTCAGGTTCTAGCATGGAGATTCAAATGAATTTCATTATTCGTTATTGATCACTCATTCTTCGACCGTGATGAAATATCTATTTCATTTCTCATTAATAAGAGGGAGAGAGAAGGAGGAGTTATGAGAGAATTCATTGTACGCAACAGTTCACTATTTTCAATTTTTGGATACCCTATAAAATAGACATAGACACCTATATATAGAGTAGGGATTTAAGTTAATATTTAATTTAATTGAATATAATATATTAAATAATATTTATTTCTTTCAATAAATCCCTTGCCTCATAATAATAATCATATAATTGTTATTTTATGGAACACACCAACTTTTACAATAACAAATATTATATAATGGTCATGTTAATTAATATTTTACACCGGACACGGTCTTGGTCCATTCAAACTCCTCTAGAATTTATTTAATAGTCAAATAAATAATTTATTTATAAATAAATATTTCATTCAAAATTTAGTGAATAAATATTTATTAAAATATAAAATAAATAAAATATACATTAAATTCAAATGTCGGTGAATAAATATTTATTTAATTTCTGCGATCAATATAACATGAATATAATTATTTCTCTAACTTGAGAATAATATTTGTTTCATTATATAAACTCAAATATAATTTAATTGATATCAATGAAAACACAAAGTGTGACCCTCGAGGATTATTTCTCATTAGAATTAGTCAGGCATGACTAAAGTTGATGATTACTATCTAACAATTGGACAAGGAACCTAAGAGAAAGAAATTAATTTGGAAACATCGAAAACCACATATGAATGCTCACAATGTAATATAATATCTTTTACATGATATCTCAAAAATAATGATTCACATTGGTTTCACCAACCTGTATGCTCAATATGTATTTCTTTTACTATCTGAAATAAACATGTCATTACACAATTGCCACGAAATTTAATGTGATGTTTCTATTATAATAAAAGGGATGAGATATCAGTTTCCATAAAGATAGAATGTAAAAATACTTCCTTGAATTATTCATTAATGACACGTCACTCATGACACACTCAATATATCCAACTTCATCATGAACTATTATCGTCTTGGTTTATGAAATACATCTAAATATGCAAGTTGTAATATTCATTAATAATAATCTTATGTTATAAGTACCATCACACACACTCATATATAGGAATATATGATGACACCAAAAAAACTATAATTCCAATTGGACGGTCTTTTATCATAATCCCTCATCTTGGGGATTACCAAGTGTGAAATTTTTTATAAGAAGCCTAATCTTCTTACAATTACTGGAACCTGAATGTCTATTAACTATGTGTCCCAACATAGTACATCATCCAAACATGTAACATTGTTTCATAATATCATCATAGCACATCAAGGTTTTCATCAATGTGGGGAACTTCTATGACCTTATCAATGTGACGTATACTCTAAGACATTTTTACCTTAGATTCATTTAGAAAAAAACTATATGTAATATAATTTTTTATTTATATTAAATACATAAAATATACATGTAATCAATGTACAAACAGTTGGTCCTAAGACACCAACTTGAATTGTTACCACCACCAATCGAATTGAGGCACTACTGCACAAAACCAATGTTTCCTCTAAAGTCACTGCTGGAGGAAAGGATGTAAAATCTAGAAACCATGTTCCTTAAAATTTGTTACACATGGGGAGAAATATCTAGTCGCACACCACTAATGTCACACTATGGAAGAGAAGACCACATCTTCTACCACTATTGAAGGAATCTTAGAGCCTCAATAAGATTGTAGATGACCGATTATGTTTAACTCCACGCACACTCACATTGATTAAAGAGATGACTTGATATAACATAGTCACCTAAGCCACTTGATATTTTATTTGTGAATGTGAAATCAAACCTTAGATGAATATATAGAAGGAGAGACCCCCAGGATATGATCTAGTGATTTTTCAGTTAACTGGTTTTGGGAACCACAGACCAATTGAGGATGACTAGAATTGAGAGAACCCATTTTCATATGAAGAAAGTCGACAATTACTCCTCTCATATATATGAAACTATAATGGAAGAACACCTAAGATAAGTGAATCCAATGTAAAATATGACAAAATTATGTGAATGGAGCAGTTAGACATATCATTCACCCAGAATCTCAATTGAAAAGGGATCAATGTTATGATTTTATGATTTCAAGGATTCCATATATGGTGTTGATGAAGCTGATTCCACTCATGAAACTCAAGCCCAAGCTTATTGCTGAGGAAACCACAATTAAATCCAAGAATCATGGGATTACCAATGGTATAGACCATACAATATTTTAAATGACATTGTTCAAATTGGTCAATATATTTTTGTCACTAGTGATTTGTTTTTGTGTTTTTATTATATATGTAAAGATAATGGGGACTCTAGATCCCCAACCAAGAGAATGTAGTCATAAGCATGGATCTTTTCTATTTTATATTTTCACCATGAGATTGGTTAGAAGACTGAATAATTTGACTTGCAACATGGGAAAATCAATTATACCAAAATAATGTGATCATGTGTAGATCATGTATTGTTTAAAATAAATATTTAATAAATGGAGCTCAATCCATCGAGCAAGAATTTTGGATAATTCAATAATTTGGTGGAGCCATAATTTTTCTAGAAGATTCCAGGAATTGTCCGTTACTTTGGTAGCAATACCATGTGAAAGGAGTGTAATAAGTTAAATATTTTTCCATGTAGTAACTGTTAGTGTGAAATTAACATGTAAAATACAGTTTTATGTTAAAAATTTAAAGTTAGGCACTATCATATGTGACCTCAATCCAACATCCATAATCATAATCTATACATAAACCATACTCAGGGAGTACATAGGGAGTATAAAATCATTGATCATAACCACTATCAGAGTAAGAGATAATTGAGTTGGATCTAGATACAAGAGTGAGCCTCGAAAGTGAATCTTCTCACAAATTTCTTCTTATTTATGTTACTGTGTTTTCGAGATGAAACTATTGAATATATATATATATATATATATATTTCTTTCATTATGAACATGTGTAATCAATTAGACAAGGGAATTCAGACTATAAGGAACTGAATTATATTTATCTATTCTCTTTTTGTTAGAACATATGTTCACTGTAATTGTAAGTTCAATGTTAATTTTTGTTCAATTACAAGTATCACTTCACACTTCTCAAAGAACCAATAGGCGAGTGTAGTGAATCATTTCAATCTTGATCATTAACTGAATTATTGAAAATTGTAAAAGGAAGATGAACCACTTCTCCAAAATGAACAAATTAATAATAATGTTAAGATCGAGATATCAGGACTCAAGATTGTTCCCCGAACTATGGAAGTTTACTAAAGAGACAACTTAGAGAATTTTCATCTTTTCTCAAGCACTAAATAATTGAATTAATTTGATTTGGATTGGATAATATCTTTTTATTAGTTAAAAATATTTTGATGACACTATTTTTATCAATTCTCTTTTCTATCTCTATCATTTTTTACTACATCACACCACTAATTCCACTTTTTCCAAAACAGTCTAACATCACATATGTAACATCCCCAACCTTGAAGTCACTAAACCGGTACCCTGAACCAGGTCACCACATGACCTTAGGATCATCACCCCCTGAACTAGAGGTTGTCTATATGCATCAAGGGTCTAATAGATCACATGGAACTACTGGAAAATTGGGCTATAGCCAATGTCAAAAATCATGGCTATAGGGGTCAAAACCGTGTCTCTAACCTATAGGCACAGTTCCAGCTAGCCGTGGCACCTATTGTCTTAGCTATAGCTAAAAGCTATAGCCACGGTTTTATTGGGCTATAGCCACGGTTTTAAATGGTGGATATACCCCCATATCTGTCCACCTTGCCAGTTCGGCTATAACCACGGTTTTCCCCCATGGAAACAGGGTTATAGCCATGGTTTATTACCATGGATATAGCCCAATAAAACCGTGGCAATAGCCCCAAATTAATTTTTTCCCATAGAGATTTGATCTCTGTACCATCGGTATATATACCAAGCACCTTTCCACTACTCCACAAACATATTTGCGGATATATATATATATTGTTAAGTATATTATTAAAAACTCTGGCTAGAGCATGTAAACCGTGGCTATAAACCTTCTCGCTATTTTTAGTGGGTTATTGTTTTTCCCGCACAGGGGTAGGATATCTATAGCCACGGTTTTGATGATCCGTGGCTATAGTTCATAAAAAAAACCCTATAGCCACTCTTTATCCAAACCGTGGCTATAACCCTTTGAAAAAGACCCTATATCCATGGTTTGGGTGAAACCATGGCTATAGATTTCAAAAAAAAACATATAGCCACGGTTTCCCTAAACCGTGGCTATAGCCTTTGAAATTAAACCCTATATCCACTATTTTTTTAAAACCATGGCTATAGACTCCTTTTCTAGTAGTGTGGGGATACAATACCCTCATTGTCAATGTAATCCAAAATATATAATGTATTAAATAAAGGATAAAATAAAGAATAAACAATAAAAATGAAATAGGATGCACTTCCAAAAACTGGGTATAATTCCAAAACAAAATACTGAATATGTTGTGTCATGTCATACTGTGCTAACTGTAAGGAAACCCAAAATAAATATAGCTAAAGAAGTCCCAAAATGGTTCCCAACTCCATGTTCGGATCCCCAGTCCATGCACATCCCATGCCGTAATCAACCATCTAGCAGGAATCCTTTTCCCATTTCCTGAATTGCATTTGTGAGGTTTTCTTGGGTACCCAAAGGCATCCCAAAAATGGTGTGAGTATAACTAATTAGGCCACCATCAACTATGTGTACAAAATATCTATTCTAAATAAATAGTGTATGAATGGACATGAAAGGATGACAAGATAAATAAAAGATAAACTAGGTTCCATTAGTTAATGATATTCACATAAACCACATCCATAGTTTATGCTAATGGATAAGAATTTTCATCCATTAAACTATGGCCTATGCTGGTAATCTACTCAAAATAATGGGATAAGTTATGTTCCCTATCACCCTTTGGAAAACATTTCACAGACAATTACATCACAGTTACATTGGAGCATCATTCGATGTAGCCTCCATAACTTGTTCATTCTAGGGGTGGGGTTTGTGCCTCAATCCAACCTTTCCCATTGGGGTAAAACCCCAAGTCAATACCCCATGGACCACCAATCCATGTGAACATGCATCCTTAACCATAACACAATTACCAAACATAAACCATAATCGTTTAACACATTCATCATTACAAAAAATGTTCATTCAATACATAATACATCATTATGCCTTATCCCATTTACACATTCTCATTTATATTTCTTAACCCAATTAAACCATTTATCATTTACATACCTTAGACAATAGAAAAATTATCCTTCAAAATCCATAACTCATTTAACCCCATAATATGATACCATACAAACCCTTACGAGATAAAAACAAGTCACCATTACCATTCATTTCATTTCATAACCCATGATAACATTTCAACATATTTATAAAGGGATATATGTAAATATAATTCAATTTTACACTTAACATTTCAATTTCTGTATTCAAGGAGTGACACACCCCATGGGTGTCCTGTAACCAAGTCAAATTAAGCTTAACGCATCCCATATGGATCATGAGGGGTTCAATTAAACATTTAACCAATCGATTTATCATTTATTCCAAGGAAAACCAAATGGGAAGAATAAAGACACCAAATTACTTCCAAAAAAACATAAATAATCAACAAGGCTATGGGATATAATTTTTAGACCACCTACCTCAGTTTCGAAGATGGACACTCGCTTAACCATAGTCTTTGAATTGGAAAAAACGCCCTTTAAATCCCAAACATAGAAACCAGGAAGAAAATAGGATTTTAGGGATTCAGAAGGTGAAGAATGATTCTACAATCCCTAAATTGGAAAAAAGAACATTATGTATTTTTAGACTCACCCAGATCTTTTTTCTTCACCCAACAACACTCCAAATGTCATAGAGACAAAGTAGATCCACCCATGAGAAGATTGGCGGATTTTGGTTCACCACTCTAGTTGCTGGAGGAACAATAGGGGATAAAATAGGGTGAGGGATCTCAATGATCGAAGGGTGTGGGGTGGGGTGTTAAATTTAACCGACATTAATTAGGCTTGCACTATGGCCACACAGTTGGACAAACCATGAACCAGCTATGTGCCACCCTCTATCCAAGAGGTGGATGGGCCACATAGTTTCATGGGGAGCTCACAAGGTTTGAAAAACTGTTTGGTAAATGTGAAGACTAGCTCTAGCCAATTCTTCAAGGTTTTGATCCTCTCTATGAACGGTTTCACCAACCATGCCCCACCTCTCATGGAAAGCATGGTTAAGGCGCACAATTACTACTAACTATACACTAACCATGTGACATTCACTGGATGACCCTATTTTCCATTATTTCATATAAAAAACCTCTAGAACACTGCTGATACTATTATTACACTTGGTAAACATTTCGTTGACCAAAAAATAAAGAGACTTAAACTAAAACATAAACAACGAAAAACCTCAAGGAATGTCTAAGATCTTACAACCTCCTCGGCTTATAATGGATCAGCCTCGAGTTTTTCTCCCAAGAATCACTGAGCTTCCAATGTAAAAATATTGGGCCACTAAGAATACATATCTATCTCCCTCTCACAAGAATATTCTTGAACATTACAATGCCACCACAACATTCTAACTAAAGGCATGGTTTCCACCCATAATACTTTCTCAATGCGATCCATAATAAGAATTAGATGCTCCACATTAGACTTAAGTTCGACATCATCAACATCAATCACAAGAGATGGATCTAGGTAACATTTTTGAACATGTGAAACAAGAAAAAAGTTTTTCATGCCAAAGTAAAATTGTGGAATATCCAATCGGTACACCACCAGTCTGATCCTCTTCACAATCTCAAATGGCCCCACATACATAGGCACCAACATACCATATTTTTGAATTTGATGATGACCCAACCATGGATAAACCTGATGGAACACACGATCACCCACTATAAACTCAAGGGATCGACAACATCAGTCAGTATTTGAATTATACCTACTATGAGCTCTATCCAAATTTTTATGAATCAAATGAACTTGTTCTGATGTCTCCTACAAAAGAACCGACCCCAACAACTCTGATTCCCCATCCTTCATCCAACATAATACGTATCTACATAGTCTCCCATAGAGAACATCATATGATTCCATATAAATCATTATCTGGTAACTATTGTTATAGGAAAACACAACAAGCACAAAGTTATTTTCCAAAGATACACCAAAATTCAAAACAACTTCCCTCATCATATATTCTAGAACCTGAATAGTACACTTAGATTTCCCGTCAGTATGTGGGTGTAAAGACACACTCAAAAACATATGGGTATCAATAACCTTTTGTCACGAACCATCCCCTGGGGCCCATGTCATGACTACCCCAAGCCGACATTTGAAAGGTCGAGGGATGGAAACTAGATCCAAATGCATTATCCCACAATTGGGAGGCATTTTACTGGGTTCCTATTCACATGCACGAACACGTCCCCATCCGACAATGTTGAAAAGTAAATATTCATTCCACTATGAAAACTATTGAGGGTAATATTACAAAACTGAAGGAATAGGATCCAAGAATACAAGCCCAACAAAAGAAAAGTACAATATTCGGATGTCTGTCATCAGTAAACCCTACCTGATGGGTAGGTGAAGGGGGATGTTGCATGAAGACATAGAAGTGCGCCTCGTATATTGAATCTCACTAGGAACCACCTGGTCCCGATATTCCAAGGTCCCTATCAAAACATTTTACTTAGGTACAAGGCACGACATGTGTGGGTAGATCCTATGTAGGGGTGAGTAACACAATACAAAATAAAGAGGCCAAAATACAAATTTCATACAATAATGAAAATTATGCACAAAGTGTTATCATCTCACGTAGGTATAATCTATGGTATTAAAAGAAAGACTATCTATCGTAAAAATTGAACAACTTGTACTACTGATTCAGTCATCCCTGATGACTAACATTGGCCCACTCAGTCACCTAGACCCACTCTTCACTTAGGCATGTTAGGTCACCTAGACCTGCTCATTAATTATGTCTATGGGATCAATTAGACCCACTCCTCACTTAGTCTTACTAGGTCACCTAGATCCACTCATCACATAGGACTATTGGGTCACCTAGGCCCACTCGTCACTTTGTCCTGTTTGGTCATCTAGACCCGCTCTTCAAAATCATCTCGTCACAGCATGCTGCAGGATTCACGCTTGTAGAGCGCTTGATTCCAGGAGAATATACCATGAAAGAAATCGATCATATCTCAACATTCATGAAAACACACATAGAGTATATAAAAGGTATTATCTCATCATAAAGGTCTGCAAACTGCAAAATAATCCTCAATAAAACATACGGTTAGGATGTTATGATCATTTTAGTGAAGAGGGTTTGGTTGGGTGTAACAACCTGAGATTTTATGAGATTTATTCTTTTTAATTTCTTTGATGTCTTTTGTTGTACACTACACCAAGATTATCTTGAGCTATACGCAACACCGTATTGGCTTTCAATATACGCAACCCTATTCATGGCTCGTGTTACACACAATTTCAAGTTCTTTTTGTGGAAATTATTTTACGCAACATTAAGTATATATTTTGATAAATGTATAAATGAAATAAGTTTTGATTATGTTATACTAAACATTGAGTTTATATATATATATATTCAATGTATAATTGAAATATGGTTGGATTCTTTTATACGCAACAACAAAGGAGTCTTTCACTACACGCAACCCTAACATGGCTTACATTACATGAAATCGAAACCTTCCTTGATGGCGTGGCTAGTACGCAATACCGAGTTTCACTAAAAAAGATATTATTATAATATTATTATGAACTAGCCGTTATGAATAGTAATACCCAATTTTTAAATTTTTATAAATTTTATCTTTCAAAATGGGCTTCATTTTTGGATTCGGAATATCGAAATTAGCCTAGGGTGAAGTTTTTGTATTTTTCTGAAAACTTTCATTTTTTGATGAATAGTGAAAACACTGGGTTACTATTTAAAACCCGACTTTTTATTTAAATAATTATTTATTTTATTTAAATTATATTTATGTCAAAATTGATATGTAATACCTATATAAGGTCAATTTAATTCATTGGAGTCGTTTCATAATAATTTTATATATATAAAAATTTTATTGAACTTTTCACCATCTTTTACCCGTCTCCTATGAGAATTTGGAAATTCACATAAAACATAATTTTACTGCTTCTGTGAGTGGAATTTAGAAAATCTGAGAGACTCAGTTACTATAAAGGACTAAAATTTGGTTCAATGAGATGAAAATATTTTTTGGTGAATAGAAACTTTTTACTTTCTTTACCACTGTTAAAAGTAAATATTGTAATTATGGGTAAAATGATATTATTATTACCCTAATACATGTCCTAATTATATTGGATAAGTTTAATTCGACTAAAAACAACCATAGGAATAAAATATGAAAATATAGGCCCACATGGATTAGATTATGACATTTAATAATATTTTATTTAAAGAATAGTTAAAGTAGCTAAAATCAATGTTTAATAACTAAACCATTTTTAATATAGGGCTATATATAAGATAAATTCGACAATAAATATTCATTAGAAATATAAGAAGATTTCCTACATAATGGTATTTTATTTGTAATTTTTAGACATTAAATAATTAAATGATGATGAGGTAATTATCTTATTATTGAAATATTTACATAATAGATGTTATAAATAACCAAATAAAAGTAATTTGGGAGTTTTTATGAATTACACTAATTTTCAAGGTTAATATGACATTCTAGTATTGATTTAATTAACATTTTTCGAACTAATCATTCTGTTATGATTTTCACAAAAATCAATTACCAAATAGTGTCAAAATTGACATAAAATAGTTATTAAAACAAATATTATATTATTAATTTTTATTTTATTCCTAAAAATATAAGGTTCGGCCAAATGACATAGATAAGGTTATATATATTAATAATAAACAACTTGGGGTTCGTTTTTCTTGTTATAGTAATTTTACTAACCTTGTACTGTAAGAAAACAAGAAGACACGGTAAAAGTAAAATTATTTAACTTAAAGTTAAATCTAAATGATATGGCTAAAATAGAAACCTAAACTTGTCTAAATTCTATTGGATGAGTGGATTTCGAACCATCCCCACATTAGCTTATAAATAAATCAATTTGGAGCTATTATAAACCAAATATGACTTTATTATAAAAAATATGTTGAGTTTTTCCAAAGGTGCCCCTCTCCTCCCTTATAAAAAGGGCACCCCTTCCCTCTTCTCTTGACACCCTTTTGAGCCTTTAAGCTAGGCCAAACCCTGACCATTTCCCTTCTCCAATTCCCTAGAAACATTCTGGAGGTTCTTGTCTTCTCTAAATACCACCTCTACTTCCTTAAGAGAATTATTAAAGGAGGTGCGTCGAAGAAGAGGTAATATCTTCTTTCGGTTCTCTCATGTTTCTTTCTTCTTCAACTTATTCTTATTTATTTGTCTCATTATAAAGTAATAAAATCAGTATCACTAATATACTGATATGTTATTATGAATATGAAGCAACCCTATTTCACCTTCTATCCATCCTACGGAAAACGAAATCACCACGCGTGCGTACGTACGGAATAGTGTCTCCACGTCGTGGTGTAATCAGTTTTTCCACCACCACCTTACATGCATGGGTATAATGGTGTAAATAAATAACTAAATATGGTTATTGTAAAGTGATATTGATTCTATAATATTATACTTACACTTCAATACAATTCCATGATCATGCGAATGATATCATCGCTCCTACGTACGTACGGACTACCGTCTCCACGAACGCGATGAGATTCATTTTCCATGATAAACGTTCAAGAATGATTATAATGTATATATAATGAATAATAATGAAATATATAAAATAACTCAGCTACTGTATTAATGTATACATATATATATATATTTCATCTAGTTACTTCCATTCAAGTCAATAAATAAAGGAAAACATCGTTCATGCGTACATACGGCCTACCGTCTCTATGAACGGTGTGTTTAATTTCATTTATCTATCTATTATATATATATAATGAATATATATGATATATAAATCATTTTTTACATTCTGGAAGTATGTAAATCATGATATAATTAATAATAATATCAATAACAATAAGTCCAATCACGTAAGATAAATGAAACAATTTTACCCAAAACACTACTTTAACATGGAATTGACAAATGAAAGGGTAATATAAATACCTAAGTGAACCATATATGATATAATAACAATTAATATGATTCTTTAATAAGTCAATGGAATTATTCAAATCATTATACAGGAGGTTCAGATACATACGAAGCATATCAGACATAAGGTAAGGGATAACTTTTCAAATCTCATTCTTATCCGAGATTGTTATTCATAAGTATTTATTGGGGTTATTATTATCATCAATGCCCATTTTTTCTAAAAAAATTCATGTATTTTTAAAGTTCTTTTTACCCATTTTGATATTTACTACATGGTATGTAATTATTCTTTCTTTTGTTTATGGTATGAGGTAATTTTTGACTTTTCTTGAAAAAGTACGAGAAGAATGTTTTTTAAACATATACGGCATGAAAGGATTTATACTGTTTTATAAAGCCTTATTTTCCGGAAGCATCCTCCAAAATATTTCATGACTATTTTCAAAAAAATCTATTTCTTTTAAAAATTGCATGACTTTTTGTGAAAAGAAATTGATTTTGAGGAAGAAAGGATATTTTCCCCAAGAATTAATTTCAAATGTTTTATCAAAACCATTTTCCATGTAAGATGAAATTATTTCATATGTGTATGTTTCAAGTATAATTTCTCTATGATTTACATGGTTTCTCTTTTCTTATGATGAAATATACATTTGTTTTATATGGATTATGTGATGATGGGTAATGTTTATGAAACCCATTTTATTCGTTGGGTTATGATGAATGTTTAAAGTTTATTTTGTGGCACAAGTAAGATTTATTTCATAATAAGATGGGTGTGACCTGTATCTCCCCACAATGCATTGGGTAATGATTTATATCTCATGAGATAGACATGGCTGGAACAGTAAGTTAATCCAATTCAGTAATACAGGACTGGAACGAGGAGTGAACTCGATTCAGAAAGGGACTTTGTCCACTAAGATGGTCTTGGCAGCAATGCCTTGGATACTTTGGAAATAATAACATGTTCTTAATAGATGCCACAATTACGTGTTTTATTACCATGCTAGTTTATCATGACTAATGTTCCTTTATGATCTATGCCTTGTGTACTTCCAAGATTTATGTCATTGCTCAAGATTTTGATATTTAGATTTTCTATTCAAGTATTTTCATTCAAATGTTTATGGATTGTTTTATGTTATCTATGCTTAAACTTACTGAGCATTTGAGCTCACCCTCTATATGTTTTCTTTTCCCCATGATTTAAAGAAAGGTTTTAGGTAAGAAAACAAAAGGGGAATATTTTTATGGGTTATGTTGAAGATCTTTCACCATGATTAGAAGATTTTTTTTGAGTTTCCAAAGACACTAAACTATTACTGTCCTTGTGTGTCTATTTTCGTTATGTATCAAGTATTCCGAAAAAGTAATGTAATGTCCATGTACATCAAGATTTGGGTCTCTACAGTTGGTATCAGAGGAAAGGTTTTATTATCCTTTGGAAACTAGGATGTGAAAACATTAGTGAGATCCATAGAGATATTTCTAAGGTATGTCTAGGGATGCCCCTAATATTAAGTATAAGTATAGGTTATAGTCCTAGAATTACGGTAACGATCATATAATTTAACCTAAGATGTTAGATATTGACGGTACTCCCTCTTTATTATGGTGTTTTCCTAGCATGATTTTTGCCTCTCACACTATTCTTTTTGGGTTTTAGATGATGGATGGAACCTGAAGGAACCGTGATGATCAATTTAATGGAAAATGCAATGATTGTACTCCCGAGGAACCAAATGTGATGGGAGATGGAGTGAAATATCTTATTTCTATACTTACATAAGCTATGAATCATTCCGGATTTCCAAATGATCAGAGAAGGGAACAATATTCTTTTGAGTCCTTCATGAGGCAATGCCCACCGTCTTTCAATGGGTCATCTGATCCACTTGTGGCTAAAAAATGAATCAGTACCATTGAAAAGATATTTTCCATACTTCGTTGTTCAGTACATGAAAAAGTCATTTTAGTTGTTCACTATTTAGAAGGTGAAGCAGACTAGTGGTGGACTCTAATTAAGAATACAAGGCCCCAAGATGAAATTGAATCTATGGAATGGGACGAGTTCAAGAACTTGTTTTTCAGTAAGTAATTCCCTCGTATTCTTCGAACAATGATGGAAAATGAGTTCCTTGAGCTTATGAAAAAGGATGATGAATCTGTTGGTATATATGATGTGAATTTTACAAGGCTTGCATGGTATGCATCTGGATTTATCATCAAACCTGAAAGTAAAGTTGATCGATTATTAAGTGTCTTAAAACCAAGTCTTCAAATGGCATTATCTATAAGAGACTTTAGTAGCTATGAAGAAATTGCGTGTTGTGCTATCAAGGAAGAACTGGAAGTTGGCGTTACATATTCATCTCAGGGTTTTGACAAGAAACCAAAGATGGAGATCAAGGAGAAATCTCAGAACAATGGTGAAAAGAAGATGATTGTTTCTTTATGCTCAAAGTGTGGAATGAAGCATGGGGGAGATTTCCTAAAAGGTACTAGAAAATATTTTAAGTTTGGAAAAGAAGGTCATCGAGTAGTTGATTGTTGAAGTAATGGGTAAAAGGTTGCAAATGATGTGAATAGAGAAAAGACTACAGAGAATGCTCCACTAACACTTCAATGCTTCAAGTGCAAGGAAATGGGGAATTATGCTAATAAATTCCCTAATCCACGAGTTAATGATGATCATTGTGAGAAACCTCTTATGGAAAAGGATAAATGGAAGTCTCATGCGATCAATATTTGTGATTTTGAGTATGATAATGATGTTGTGTAATGATTAAGTGTTTATAGTATCACAGAATCTCATTTATGGTATTGTGGAATTTTGGAATATCTTTGTATTGGTTTTAAATAATTGTATGGTACTCGTAACCATTTAAAGTGATTGAATTATTTTTGGAAAGTAGTTGATATGCGCATAATGAATGGATAAGGAGAAAATAAATTGGTTGATAGTATTCATGATCTCATGACTGATATAAGGATAAAGTTATATCATAGTTTGAGTATATAGAATTTTTGTATGTGGAAAGAGTTAACTTTTGACAGCATTCATGTTTTCACTAAGATTCAATGGATATTAATTTTTCAAGAGAATACATGATTAATGTATTCACATGTTTGGACTGTGACCAACAAGATATATCGTATGATATATGGGGGATAAATGATGGTATTCACATTATTGGTATGCGACCATTCAAGTAATAGTTTTCTTTATACTATGAGAATAGGGAGACGTATTTTGGATAATCCAAAAGATTAGAATTGATTATGTTGGACATCAGATAGTATTGTTTAAGGCTATAACTTTTGTTATAATAGTATTGTTTTATAAAAAAGGATAACATGTAGGATGGGCGACAACCCGTCGTGCCGGACAAGGTTGTGCGAATCAAAACCACAACTGAAGTGCGAAAGTCCTTTATCGCCTACCACTGGCCTACATGAAGTACATGTTTTGTAGAAACCAATTTTATTATATTAAGCAGTCTGATATATGAAGTATAAGTCCATTTAAGGAACCATATATGATTAATCTCACTATATATAGACTTACGTATTTTTGATAACCTTTTCTAAACTTTTGTTTGAGACAGATGGAATGACCCATCATTCTATCACATGATCTGGTAACACTTCGAGAATGAAAAATTCATCTTCATTTCATTAAGACATGAAGTGGAAATTGTCCAAAGAACGACCAACGGTGAGACTGTACCAAAATCAAGAAAGTATTTCTTCTAATTCCAATTTCTTCAACTTTAGGGAAATGATCTTGAAAACCAAAAATGTTGTCCTAGTTTCCTTATATCCGATGAATCAGATGGTATCTTAGATCATAACAAATCTATGGCTTTTTCATAGCCATGTTCTCTACCACTCTCCATCAGAACATGATGGTTATATTTCTCTTCCATTTCCATATTTTCTCCTATGTTCTCCTATGTGGAAACCTAGTGATTAGTTAAATTGGGTAACCGTTATGTTTCATAATTTAGTTTTTAAAGATTGGTTTTGGTATGCCTTTTTATGATGTGGGTTTCTCTTAAAGAAACTTTCGAGTAGTAAACCATTTAGAACCGCGGCGAATTTTGAGGGCGAAATTCATTTTAAGGGGGGTAGAATGTAAAAACCCATGATTTTATGAGATTTATTCTTAATAATTTCATTAATGTCTTTTGTTGTATGCTACACTAAGATTATCATGCGCTATATGGAACGCTATATTAGCTTGAAATATACACAACACTATTCTTGGCTCGTGTTAGACACAATTTCAAGTTCGTTTGTGGAAATTATTTTACGCAACATTAAGTATAGATTTTGTTTAATTTATAAATGAAATAAGATTTGATTATGTTATACGCAACATTGAGTGTATATATATATATATTCAATTTATAAATGAAATATGGTTGGATTCTGTTATACGCAACAACAAATGATTCTTGCACTACACGCAACCCTATCTTGGCTTACATTACATGAAATCGAGACCTTCCTCGATAGTGTGTGTAGTACGCAATACCGAGTTTCACTAAATGAGATATTATTATAATATTATTATGAACTTGCCGTTATGAATAGTAATACCCACTTTTTGATATTTTATAAATTTTATCTTTCAAAATGGACTTCATTTCTGGATTCGGAATATTGAAATTATCCTGGGGTGAATTTTTGGTATTTTTCTGAATAATTTAAATTTTTGATGAATATTGAAAACACTGGGTTACTATTTAAAAACCGACTTTTTATTTAAATACATATTTATTTTATTTAAATATATTTTAGGTCAAAATTGATACATAATACATATATAAGTTCAATGTAATTCATTTAAGTCATTTTATAATAAATTTAGGTATATAAAAATTTTATTAAACTGTTCACCGTCTTTTACCCACCTCCTAGGAGAATTTGGAAATTCACATAAAACATAATTTTTATAGATTCTGTGAGTGGAATTTCGAAAATATGAGAGACACGGTTAATATCAAGGACTAAAATGCGGTTCAATGAGATAAAAATAATTTTTGGGGAATAGTAACTTTTTACTTTTTTTACAATGGTTAAATGTAATTAGGGAAAATAAGGGTAAAAAATGATATTATTATTACACTAACACATGTCCTAATTCTATTGGATAAGTTTAATTCGACAAAAAACAACCATAGGAATAAAATATGACCATTTAGGCCCACTTAGATTAGATTATGACATTTAATATTATTTTATTTAAAGTATAGTTAAAATAGTTAAAATCAATGTTTAATAACTAAAACATTTTTAATATAGTTTTATAAATAAGATAAATTAGACTATAAGTATTAATTATAAATCTAAAAATATATCCTAGATAATGGTATTTTTTTACAAAAATTAGAAATTAAATAATTTAATGATGATGCAGAAATTATCTTATTAATGAAATATTGACATAATTAATGTTATAAATACCCAAATAAATGTAATTTGAGACTTTTTATGAATTACACTAATTTTCTAGGGTAATATGAAAAGTTATTATTGATTTAATTAACATTTTTCGAACTAATAACTTTGTTATGATTTTCACAAAAATCAATTACCAAATAGTGTAAAAATGACATAAAATTGATTTTAAAACAAATATTATATTATTAGTTGTTATTTTAATCCAAAAAATCAATGGTTTGGCCAAATGACTTAGATAAGGTTATATGTATTAATAATAAACAACTTGGGGTTCGTTTGGCTTGTTTTAGTAATTGTATTATCTTTATAGTGTAAGAAAACCAAAAGACACGACAAAACTAAAATTATTTCACTTAATGTTAAATCTAACTGATAAGGTTAAAATAGAAACCTAAACTTGTCTAAATTCTATTGGATGAGATTGTTTCGACCCATACAACCTTATCTTAGAAATAAATCAATTTGGAGCTATTATAAACCAAATATGACTTTATTATAAAATAATATTTTGAGTTTTTCCAAAGGTTCCCCTCTCCTCCCTTATAAAAAGGGCACCTGTTCCCTCTTCTCTTCACACCCTTTTGAGAATTGAATGCTCGGACAACCCCTAACCATTTATATTCTCCAATTCCCTAGAAACATTATGGAGGTTCAGGTATTCTCAAAAGACCAACCCTACTTCCTTAAGAGAAGGCTTAAAGGAGGTGCGTCGAAGAAGAGGTAATCTCTTCTTTCGATTCCCTCATGTTTCTTTCTTTTCAACTTCATCTTATTTAGTTATGTCATTATAAAGTAATAACATTAGTATAAATCATATACTGATATGTTATTATGAATATTAAAAAACCCTATTTCACCTTTTATCCATCCTACCGAAAATGAAATCACCACGCGTGCGTACGTACGAATTACCATCTCCACCCCGTGGTGTAATCAGTTTTTCCACCACCACCTTACATGGATGGGTATAATGGTGTAAATAAATAACTGTATATGGTTATTGTAAATTGATATTGATTCTGTAATATTACACATACACTTCAATACAATTCCATGATCATGGGAATGATATCATCGCTCGTGCGTACGTACAGACTACCGTCTCCACGAACGAGATGAGATTCATTTTCCATTATTAACCATTCAAAAATGATTATAAAGTATATATGATGAATAATAATGAAATATATTACATAATAAAGCTACTAGATTTATTTATACATATATATATATATATATATATCTGTCATCTACTTACTTCCATTCAAGTAAATAAATAAAGGAAAACAATGTTCATGCGTATGTACGGCCTACCATCTCCATGAACGGTGTGTTTCATATCATTTGTCTATCTATTATATATATATATTTAATATATATGATATATAAATCATGTTCTACATTATGGAAGTTAGTAAATCATGATATAAGTAATAACAATATCAAGAACAACAAGACGAAACACGTACGATAAATGAAACAATTTTATCCAAAACGCTACTTAAACATGGAATTGCCAAATGAATGGGTAATATAAATACCAAAGTGAACCATATATAATATAATAAAAATTAATATGATTCATTAATAAGTCAATGAAATTATTTAAATCATTATACAGTAGGTTCTGATACATACGAAGCGTATCAGACATAAGGTAAGGGATTACTTTTCCAATCTCATTATTATCCGAGATTGTTATTCATAAGTGTTTAATAGGGTTATTGTTATCATTCATTCCCATGTTTTCTAAAAAAAATTCATGTATTTTTAAATTCCTTTTACACATTTTTCACTTTTACTACATGGTATGTAAGGAATCATTCTTTTGTTTATGTTACGAGGTACTTTTTGACTTTTCCGGCAAAAGTACGAGAAGAATGTTTTTTAAACTTATATGGAAAGAAATGACTTATATGGTTTAATAAATCCTTATTTTCATGAATCTTCATCTATAAGATTTCACGACTATTTTCAATAGAATCTATTTCTTTTAAAAACTGCATGATGTTTTGTGAAAAGAAATTGATTTTGAAGAAGAAAGGATATTTTCCTCAAGAATTCATTTCAAAAGTTTTATCAAAACCATTTTCCATATAAGATGACATTATTTCATATGTGAATGTTTCAAGTATAATGTATCTATGATTTACATGGTTTCACTTTTCTTATGATGAAATATCCATTTGTTTTATATGGATTATGTGATGATGGGATGATGTTTATGAAACACATTTTATTCTTTGGGTTATGATGAGTTCTTGAAGTTTATTTTGTGGCACAAGTAAGAATGATTTCATTATGAGATTGGAGGGACCTATATATCCCACAAATTCATTGGGTTAAGATTTATATCTCATTATATTGACATGGTTGGAACGTTATATTAATCTGGTTCAGTAATACAGGACTGGAACGAGGAGTGAACTCGATTCAGAAATGGACTTTGTCCACTAAGATGTTTTTGGTAGAAATGCCTTGGATACTATAGAAATAATAACATGTGATTAATGGATGCCACAATTACATGTTTTATTACCATTCTAGTTTATCATGATTAATGTTCCTTTATGATCTATGCCTTGTGTACTTCCAAGATTTATGTCGTTGCTTATGATTTTGAGGTTTAGATTTTATATTCAAGTTTTTGCAGTAAAATGTTTATGGATTGTTTTATGTTCTCTATACATACCCATACAGAGAATTTGATCTCACCCTTTATCTGTTTTATTTTCCCCAGGATTTAAAGAATGGTTTTAGGTAAGAGAACATAAGGGGAAGATCATTATGGGAGATGTTGAAGATCTTTCACCACGATTAAAAGATTATTTTCTGAGTTTCCAAAGACACTAAACTATTACGGTCCTTGTGTGTCTTGTTTCATTATGTATCAAGTTTTCCGAAAAAGTAATGTAATGTCCATGTACGTCAAGCTTTGGGTCTCTATATTGGGTCTGGGTCTAGTCTGACCCGACCCGCTACGCCTACCCAACACGATGCTTTGGGCCTAGCTCGGGGCTAGCCCACCAATCCAACCCACCCTGATTGAGAGGGTTGTTCTACTCCACCCTGAATGTGGAAGGTTCCACGTCCCACCTACATCTGATGTCACAGGTCGCCACCATAGTCCAGCTTTAACGCGGCCTCCGGCCGCGTGATGCGGCTTGCCTGCTGCGTCTTCCATGACCCGTCAGCTATGAGTGGGATCTACAATCCAGATAGACTGTGGACTCCAACCATGCGATGCAGCTCTCCGGATATGTCCACCACGAACCTCCTACTAGTGGCTCCTACTGTAAGTCCCTACTCGATTGCCACTGCACTACCATAGGCTTCCTCTACTGCCATTGCGCACCATAGGCACGTGCGAGTAGTTTCTTTTAGGCACCACAAGGCTCGATCTAGTGGTCCATTTTTTGAACCGAGAGAACCATTGTGATCCCAAGGTCATCTCCTCCACTACCATGTTCTTCAAGCTATATCATCGTTGATATGGGGGTCTGAGCACGTTTGGAACCTCCCAACAAGAATATGATGCAACCAAGTGGGTCCGTTAGTGAGGAACACCTGGAGGGAGAGAGGGATCACAAATAACACCCAAAACAACAAAAATCGGCATTGTTTGTATGAAATTCATTCATTACATTAGAAAAAGGGAGAAAATCAAACAATCACTATGGTATAATCACCTTTATTTAATCCCCACATGAACAACCAATCTGCTAGTCAACTAGTTAGTGAGTTGATCCACAATGGTCATTTAGGAAAGAATAATGGTGGAAGGGTATATACCCAGAAATAAAAACCTCTTACCTGGTTTTGGATCATTCTTCGATGAAGAATAGAGCCACATGCCATCATTCATCGATTGTTGATTCGTAATCCATTGTCAATTGCAAGATCCTTCAATGAGAAAGTAAGGAAGGAAGATGTTTGTTTTTTTCCACCAATGGTAATTATCCAGTGCCTCTAAGAAAAACTCCAAGATCATGGAAATGATCTCGAATTTTTTTTATGATATCAATAGACAAAATGTGTTTCAAAGATTATGTTTCGCTGATTCATCGTGTCGTTATGATTATTCATTAATGAAATGAAACAGCGTTTATGTTACGCATAAGTTTCAACATCCTTACACTATTTCGTTTTTTAAATGAACCAGTCTTCTAGACATTGCGTTGCGGAAACACGATATAAATAAAATAAACTTTCTTAAGTGGAGTTTTTTTATTTAAAATGATCAAAAATTAAATTTTACCCTCAACCCATGCCGATCAAGGTTAGGTCCATCCTTAGGTAAATTGTGTTGTTCGGGATGCAATGGTTCCCTCAGATTTTTAATCAAGTCTCCTATTTGGGATCATCCAAAATATCAAATTCACTCTATTTTAAATATTTAAAAAATGTTCCAACAATTATTCTAGGTTCACCGAGCCTCAAAATCATGTTCCATCTAATTTTCTGGTCTCACAATAATACCATATAATTAAAAACTACATATAATTTTTGGGACATTACATTCTCCCCACCTTTGGGCCTTATGTCCTCATAAGCCAAAACAAGATATAAACAAACAAATGGGTATATAGAGCAGGAATCTAAGCCTCCCACACCCAATTGCTCTCCTAGAGATTCTCGTGCTTCCACCAAATGTGCACTAGAGGAGTCGACTGCTAATGAAGGACACGCTCCTTTCAATCCTCTATCTCCATTGGTAACTCCAAAACAACATTCCCTTATAAATTTCTAGCTCGCCCCAGTCAATGAAGTGTGATGGGAGATGCACATATTTCCTCATCTGTGACACGTGATTGACAACATGAACCGGATACATCCGTGGGGGAAGATCTCAGCAGTATTCCACCTCATCAAATTTTTTTAGAATCAGTAATGTATTGATGAATCTAAGAGAAAACATTCCTCCCTATCCAAATCACTATAATCCCTATCGAGGTGAGATCTGAAGGAACACATGGTCTCCATCCTCAAACACCAAGGGCCTTTGTCTCCTGCCAGCATATGATTTTTTCCTGCTCTGTGTAGTCCTCATCCAATCCCAGATGACCTACACCTGCTCAATAGTAGCCTATACCAACTTTGGAACCATGAGTTCTGACTCACCTAGGTCTTTCCAGCATAGCGGTGACCTAAATGGTCACCCATACAGTTCCTCGAATGGCGCCATACCAATGATGGAGTGCTAGTTGCTGTTGTATGAAAACTCCACTATTGGTATTTGGTCCTCCCAACTGTGACCAAAGTCTCGTATGTAAGAATGAATTATGTCCTATAAAATCTGGATGGTCCTCTCCATATAGCCATCTTTCTAGGGATAGAACATCATGATCAAGAATAATTGAGTCCTGAACGCCTCTTGCAACCCACATTATATTAAGTATGTGAAGTAAGAATCATGGTCTGAAACAATTATTGGAGGAACCCTATGAAGCATAAATATATCCTGAATGTTCACTGATATTGTATTGTTCCCCCTAGATGTGTGTGGAAAACCTATCACAAATACCATCAAGAAACCATCCCACTTCCACTATAACACCTCAAGTGGTTGAGCCATGCCTCTTGGAATATGATTCTTTGCCATCACTTACTGAAAAGTGAGGCACCGAGAAATGAACTCCACCCTTTCCTTCTTCATCCCCAAACAATAGTACTGACATTGGAGATTATGGTACATATTTTACCCTCCTAGATTCACTATCAAGGGTGAGGTATGAAGCTCCTTCTTAACATCCTCTTGAAATTCCACTAGTACACTGATATTCCCTCTAAAAACTATAATGTTCTCCTCACCTATCAAATATCCATCTAAGGACTTCCCTATGCATTAACTGATCAAGTTAGGCCTCACAGTCGACATACCCAAACTGTGCCTCCCTAACTCACTACAAGAGTGCGAGAGTGACAACCATTGACTGAAGGTAAGCTACTCTGTCACCATCCAGGAAGGATATCTACATCACATCAAAATTATTTGACTTCTCACTCAGAAACTGCAACATGGTTCTCCAACAGAGAATTTCCACCACAATGATACACTTTCCATGAGTATAGACTATCTCGAAGTCATAATCATTGAGGAACTCAAGACAATGTTGTTGCATCATGTTCAGGTACTTCTAGAAGAAGATATAACTAATAAATTTATGGTTGGAGGAAATAGTAAACTCCTCATCCATCAAGTAGTGAAACCATATATTCAATTTGAAGACCAATGCTGTTAGCTCAATATTATGGGTCATCTAGTTCTGCTCATGCTACCTCAACTGTCATGAAATGTAGGAAATCACCACTTTCCCTCATATCTGAACACCACCTTTTTCGGTCCTTGATGAATCATAGAACACTATATACCCAACTCCCTCCTGTAGTAATTTCAATATGGTGGCACTCATCGGTCTCTGTCCCAACTCATGGATACTCTTCTTTCACTCCACTCTCCATATGAAGGGTTTTCCATTCCATGTCAAAGATTATAAGGGTGTCTCTACCCTAGAAAAGATATGCATAAACCTCTTCCAGAATCCAACCAACCCCATGAAACACCAAACCTCAGACACGATCCTGGGTGGTTCCCAAGAATGCGTCGTCTCTACCATTGTTGGGTCCACAACAATTCTTGCCTCTGAAATGATGTGTCCCCGAATGTTGACCTCTTGAATCTAGAACTATCTCTTTGATATATTCCCATTTAGCTTGAGCTCCTGGAGTGTATCCAGGAATATCCTTAGCTGTGTCATGTGATCCTCCATAGACACTGAGTACACCAGGATTTCATCAATAATGACCTTGAAAAACAGGTCGAGGTAATGCTGGAAGATCCTTTTCATGAGTCTCGTGAACACTATTAGGGAATTGGTCAAACAAAATGGCTCACCAAGAACCCATAGTGGACATACCAACATATGAATGCTATCATCAATAAATCCTCATCCCATAAACGAATATAATGATAGCCAACCATGAGGTATATCTTAGAGAACCACCTCTCTCCCTTCAACTGATTGAGGAGGTCATCGGTCCTCGGTAGTGGATTTTTGTGTTTCATGGTCTCCTAATTCAGGCACCGATCATCCACACATAGTCTCAAACTTCCATATTCCTTCTTGCCAAACAATATTGGGGACACACAAGGTGAAAAACTAGGCCTTACAAAGCCCTTCCTCTATAGGTCCTCGAGTTGCACACTCAACTCTCGATGCACTGCAGGATCCATATGATATGTCAGCATGGATATCAATGCCATTATGTGGTGAAGGTCAATGCAGAAGTCAACCTCTCTATGAAGAGGTGATCCTAAAACATCCTCTAAAAATATATCTTCATACTCTTCCGCCACTGTAGAAAATTGAGGACTCATCACTTTTATCACTCCAAGGGTAAGGATATCTAACAGGTGAGTGATCGGCTGCTATATCCTCCAAGTAATTCTACCTTGCACTGCAAGCATTCCTTTTTCACAGGTAAAGGATAGCCTGATCCCATATCTATGGACAAAACACACTCTATGCCTAAAATATTCAATCTGAGCATAGACTGTGGATAACCATTCCATACCTAGAATAATGTCGTAAGGCCTCGACACCACTACTAGGAGATCCCAGCTGAAGCTCTCACCTCCATGAGTAAGATCGCACTATCGTCACCAGATTGTAATCATGGAATCCTTTACCCTGAGAATCTCTAAATGTAGGGATAGATATAATGTATCCATTAGAATATTTGATCACTAAAAAAGGTCTATGGAATGGAAATATTGAATATCACATTTTTCTATATGAACTGTTGCTAGGGTGGAGATGACATAGATCGTACCTCTAATCATCTCTATAGCATCAAGATCACATGACTCTATCAAATGAAGATGGGACCGCCCCTATCCACCGGCACCTAGAGCCCATGGTGGACCACATGGGGGTTGTGTAGGTCATATATTGAACCTATTCCCACCACCATCCACTCTTCCTACTCCCCTACCATATACCCCACCTTGCGGACCACCCTACTCAACCCTCTACCTTTGCCTCGGCAGTCCCCCGACCATCTGCTGATCATCCGTGCAATGAGTCCAAAAATCATGATCCATGTTCCCCTGACCGCCACATGAGCAACACACCTAGAAACTCTACTAAATCCCTATGCCTTGATATCCTCATACTTCATACTATGTGTCATTGGGTCATCCCCTGAAAGGCATGACCCTCTTGGGTCCGTGTGTTTGTTTCCTGGTACCCACTGTTGAAGACTCTGCCACCTAGTGTCTAATGGTAGCTCCAACTACTAGAAACTAATCTTACAGGAATATCACCATGAGTAGAGATTGCAATATCACCCCAGCCTGAGTAGGGATGCTAAGCGATACCATGGGAACACTGATCCCCTAGTGTAGTTCCTACTCAAAAGCTCAAGCCTTGAAGAATAGGTCTCACACCATATCTATGGAGTAGTGAGAAATCTTGGTGAATATCAATGAGTACTCATATATTATCATGATAAAATTCTATTGGTGAAATAGCTCATGTATACGCACAGAGTGTAATGTTGGCGGAAATAACTTCTCCCTAAAGAGGTGCTCAATGTCTGTCCAGGCGAGGTTTGTCTCATCATGAATCTTGATCATCAAGCTCCACTATGTTCCTTCCAAGCCTTGAAGAAGGATCACGGATAAGTCCACTGTCTAATCGAGAGGTATCCTCACTAGGTAGAATACTCGTGTAACTACCTCAAGATAGTACTCAACAACTTGGAGATCAGTATCAGCCCAGAACCAAGGAGGTCTCAGCCTCTAAAACTCATATAAGGCACTACACCTACATGCATCCTCCATCAGTAGCGCTAGTAGAAATCTTTTGTTGACAGGTAGTGATAACACTGGTGCACCACCCAGTAGGGCTTCCTTTGGTAATGGTCCTTGAACCGATGCCTCATCTCTAGGCTTACTGTCCTCACAGTCACACATCAGAATCATGGATTTCTATCTAAATGGAGCCATTCAATAATAGATCAAGATTAACCACATTCAATAGATTATACTTGGTGAGTTGACTCTGACTCATTAAGGAAATGTGAACACCCTAAATTCTTAAATGATGAATGCAAAAAATGTTTTCATGTACGGAGCCAAAATAAATAATTTTGGGTCATAGTGTATGGATACGTCAGCCACCACACCAACACTGGAATCCCAGAGCCTAAAAGTTAAACTCGAAACATCCAACATTGTTGCCTCAAAACAAAGACACAGGCTCTTGATCCATAATGTAGAACCGATCTCCTTTTGATACAACTCTTACACGACCCTTCCCCTACAGCCCGTGTCATGACTACCCCATGACCGCCACCCAAAGGCCAGGGGCTGTCGACTAGTGACAAAGTCATTATCCCATAAGTGGGATGAATTTTATTGGATAACTGTACGCACACACATACATGTACCCATCCCAAAATGTTGAAAAGTAAACATGCATTCCACTAAGACAACCACTTTTTGTAACAGTAAAAAAATGATTGAAAATGGGGTAGAATACAAGTCCAAAAATAGACAAGTACAAACTCATGATTTTTGTCTTTGGAAAACCTTACCTAAAGTGCAGGTGAAGGGGGATGTTGCCTGATGTTGTAGAAGTAAGCATGGTCTGTCATATCTCACTAGGCACCACCTGGTCCTAGACCACCAAGGTCTCTGTCAAAAATTCTTTTGTCTGCACAAGAAATTACATGTTTGGTCAAAGCTCATGAAGGGGTGAGTAACACAATACTCAGTAAGGAACCAAAGATACAAAGGTAATACTACAAAGGAAATTATGAAAAAATTGATGTCAACTCACGTAGGTATAATCTAAATTATGAAAAGAAATAATATCAGTATTAAATAGTGATCACCTTGTACTGTTGAGGAAATTATCCCTGATGAGTCTCTTATGCCCACTAGGTCACCTAGACCAACCCATCAATTAATCTGGTTGGGTCACCTAGACCCGCTTGTCACTTATCCCTTCTGGTTCACCTAGACTAGCTTCTCACGTAGGCCTATTGGGTCACCTAGAACCTCTCGTCACATAAAACTACTGGTTCACCTAGACACACTCGTCACTTAGAGTTACTAGGTCACCATGACCTACTCATCACTTAGTCCAACTTGGTCACCTAGACCGCTCGTCATAATCTTCTCATCACAACCTGTAGTAGGATTCCCACCCATTGTGTGATTGATTCTGGGAGAATCTATTCTTCAATCCATAGGTTGTATCTAAACATCCATGATAACATACATAGATTATATCAAAAGGAATTCATTGTATCAAGGGTACCTATGTCACAAACATCTTGTTAATCTGACGCACGGTTTGGAAGTACGACCTTTTAGTAAATGGGGGTTGGTTGGGTCTGGGGCCAACCCACCTATCCAACCCTACCTACTAGATAAGGCTGATCTATTCCACCCTATATGCATTGGGAAACGTGGGTCACCTTCACAATCAAGCTAGACCGCATCCTTTTATCCATGTGATGTAGCTCGTCTTCCGCATCTTCCATGACCCACCATTGGCCACCTACCGGTGGCCCCTCCTCTCCGCTCGCAGCAATGCCTTTGGCTTCCTCCTCCACCGTGGTGTGCTGATGGTTTCTTTCATAGGCCACTAGACACATTCAGGTGGATCGTTTCCCAATTAGGGAGAACTATCGTAATCCATGTGTCGTCGCTTCCAATTTCGTGTGCTCTAAGTTGTCTCACTATCGTTCTAGGGTTCTGGTCATGTTCGGAACCTCTTGAAATGAATCTGACACCAGAACATGAGTCTGTCAGTGTAAAACACAGGGAGAGAGAGAGGGAACACAATGAAAACCCAAAACATGAACTTTGGCCTTATTCGTTTGGCCTTCATTCTTTGCATTAGAAAAAGGGTCACATTTGAACAATAATTAAGATATAATCCCATTTCTTTAATCCCCGTATGAAATTTTACCATTCTGCATGAACAACCGATCCACGAGTCAACTTGTTAGTGAGTTGATCTGCATTCATCATTTAGAAATGAATAATGGGGGAATGGTAACCACAAAAAAATCGAAACCCCTTTCCTTGGATTAGATCATTCATTGATTAATAATAGAGTCGTATGTCATCATTCTTCAATCCAAGATCCATAATCCATTTCCAATGGTGA
Organism: Viscum album; assembly: GCA_963277665.1. Taxonomy (NCBI): domain Eukaryota; kingdom Viridiplantae; phylum Streptophyta; class Magnoliopsida; order Santalales; family Viscaceae; genus Viscum; species Viscum album. The sequence goes on from OY728121.1 coordinate 433,798,179, forward strand.
GATCCTTCAATGAGAAAGGAATGAAGGAAGATGTTTTTTTTGTTCTCCAATGGAAATTATCAAGAGACTCAAAAAACTACAAGATCAGAGAAATGATCTAGAATTTATATTAGGATATTAAATGTTGAAACTTATTTTAGTATTTCTATTATGTTGAGTCGTCATGCCGTTATGATATTTCATTTATAAAATGAAATAGCATTTCTATTACAATTTATTTTTAGTGTTGTTATAAGTTTCCATTTATGAATTGAAACAATGAGAAAAAAATTATAATAAAATAAACTTCCTTATATTTACTTTACATTTCTTTAAAATGATCAAAAGTTAACTGTTACCTTTGACCTGACCCAGTCGAGGTTAGGTCCTTCATAAGGTAATTTCGTTGTTCTAGACACAAAAGTGCCCTCAAATTTTTAATCCAATCACCTGTTTGTGATTTTCCAAAAAAACACTTGCATGCTAATTTAAATAACTAAAAAATGTTAAAAAATTTATTTCAGGCTCACTGGGCTTTGGAATCATGTATCGTCTAAGTATATGGTCTCGTAATAATCGCATATAATTTTAAAAACAATTATGTGGAATTTTCAGAACATTACACCTTATGTAACCCCTTCTAGAATCCTGAATTAAAAAGAAGTTCACAATCTGAAACTATAGTCTCTGAAACCTCATACAACAACACTATCTACCGAACAAAATACTCACCTAATTGGTCTATGGAGAAGGTCTCTCAAAATGTTAAGAAATGTACCACCTTGGTGAACCGCTCCAAAACTACCTAGATCACATCATTCTTCTAAGGATTCATTATAATACCCACTATAAAATCCATAATCAGGTTATCCCACTTCCATTCCATAATGGCCAAAGGCTTTATCAAACCACCCGATCATTGATGTCCAACAATCACCTTATGAATGATGTGGCATCGTGTCATAAAACCTAAAACCTCTTTCTTCATCCATATACACCAATACTTTTACAAAGATCATGATACATTTTGGTAAAACATGGATGCACCATCAACATAGAGGAATATAAATCATGCATCAACTCTTCCCAGACCCATGTAGACACATCCACATGACCACAAACATAAACTATATTATCATCTCCAACAATCTAAAAAGAAGGTGACACCCCACTTTCTAGACATTCCCTCATTGACAATCACTATAGATACTCATAAAAACTCATCTTGATCATGCTAATAAGTTTTGAATCTATTATAACGGATGCGAGGGTCATTTACCCTTTCCAATCCGACACCTCAAAATGAATCTCAGAAAAAAATTCCATCAACCTCTACTGAGAACTGGATTCCTAACCCACATGATTTTTAGTTTTCCGACTCAATGTAGTTGTAACACTATTTCTATTTCCCAATGTGTAAACCATCTCAAAATCAATGTACAACAAGTATTTAACCCATCTTCACTACTGAGATTCAAATAAAGCTATGAAAATATGTACTTAAAGTTCTTATGATTTGTATACCTAGTAAACCATTCTCCCAAAAAGTAATTCCACCAACACTTTTAAGAATAAACCACCACGACTAAACCAGGATCATGCATACAGTAATTTAATTCATGGGCCCCCAATTACCATGAACTATACACCACAACCCGATAATATTTCTTTAACACTTACCCATTCCCAACACCGAACACATCACACAACAAGATATACTACTTACCATGTTTGGGTACGATCACAATTGGTGCAGTAGTCAGCCACTTCTTTAACTCCTAGAAAGAATTATCACATGCCCTAGGATATTAAAACATTATTCCCATCTTAGTTAAACCCGATAGAAGTTCTACCAAAATGGAGAATTCATTGTTGAAATTTATATAATATCCCCCTAAACCCAAAAAAACATTAGATTTCAAAAACAATATTTGTATATTTCCATGATAAAATGGTATTCACATTCCTCGGGTCATATGACACACCTTCCTCAGTAATGATTTGTCCCAAGAAATGTATCCTATCAATTCCAAAATTACATTTGGTTATATTGTCAAAAAACCCATTCTCTCATAGTGTACTTAGGATGATATCAAAATGTTTGGGATGATTTTCGTAATTCTTGGAGTACACCAAGATATATTCCACCAAAAATGACTATAAAATGTTCTTAGTATGGGTGAAAGATATAGTTCATCAGGGATATAAACATTGTTGGTGCATTGGTCCACCCGAATAACATCATAGGAAACTCATACATCCCATAACTGGTCCTGAAATCAGTCTGTGGTATATCAGAAATACCCACCCTTAGTTGACGATACAATGATCTCAAGATGATATTAGAGAACACACAATCACCTCTCAACTAGTCAAAAAGATTATCAAGTCATGTATGAGGGTATTAGTTCATAAACATCATCTTATTCGTATTCATATAATCGATGAAAAACTAAAAAGATTTGTCATCCTTCTTGGATAACAAAACTGGAGACTTACTCAAATGAATGAACCCATTGTTCTTCAATTCCTCAACTTAGTTTTATGTTCTTGTAAGGTTTCTAGTGCCATTATATATGGAGGGATAGAAAAATGTTCTACTACAAGAAATAACTCAATTTTTAACTCTACATATCTCTTAAGAGGCAACCCTGAGAAGTATTTATGAAACACATCATGAAACTGATATTTCATAGGAGGAATGAAAAGCTTATCTACTCCCCTATAATCTAGTACAAGAAAAAACACTTGGGCTATGAGCTGACCCAGTTGTTGATAAACATGTCTTGTATGACCTTCCTAGATATTCCACTCTCCATGGTCCAAATATGTGTCTCCCTCAAGAGATGTGAATGTTACCCTATGGTCGTAACTGTCGATATAAGCCTAATACAACACAATCCAATCCATCCCAAGAATCAGATCAAAACAGAACATCTCCAACATAAACAAGTTCCACATGAAATGATACCCGCCAACCTCAAGGGTAAACTCCTTACATTGTCATTTTTTTTACAACTGTAACAGTGTATTAATCGATATCACCCCACACATATGTTCCATAACTATTCCCAACATCTGAAAAATGGAGTTGATATAAAAGAATTTGAGGAACAAGTATCAAATAATGAACTAGAAAGTATAAAAGATACAAGAATAATACCTCAACCCCGTTATGGTCTAGCTTCACCACCTCTAGATGAAGCTGAAAAGTATGAAGTTCACTATTCCCTTTGACCTGGGATCCAATCTGAGTTTATGGAACCCCAATAACTTGGATTACTTAGATTTCATTATTCACTTCTAGAGGAGAATTCTTGGAGATAACCTCTTGCCTCTCAACCACCAGACATCATCTTGGTAACATTTCTCTACAATTCCATACACACATATAAGAAGACATATAATAAAACATTCACAATTTTCACAAAATAAGTATCTCTACTAGCCATAAACAACTTATTTTGTATACACTATCCCAAAAAACATATTCACATATCTATTACTACCCATATCCATCCCTAGCACGAGTCATGCTTAATATGGGGTAAACCAACTCACACAACCACAAGTCTTTTCATTTCACTTCCACAACAAAAAACTTTCCCTTGTAGGAACATTTATGTCATTAAAACTTATTACAACTACAATTTTAACCCATTTAAAACATTTAATTATGAAATATTCGTTAATGATTCCTTCACATTCCTTCCATTTACCCATTTTCTTAGTTTTTTTAGACACCACTTCCTTCTAATTTTCAATGAAAATGAAATGCATTTTATCCATCATGTCCCACACATCTTCCCCATGTGTTCTTTTCATGATACATCCCACCTATATGAAATTAAAATATGATTAATGGTTATTTCATGTTTGGAATGGATTTTTTATTTCCTTTGATTTTGGTGTAATTTAAAAAGTAGGTTAGACATTACTATCATTTTATGTCATTTTTATATTAATAAAATGCACTGAATTGTCTTGGAATATAATTGATTAAGTGTGGAAAAACTTGATGTGAACTTTATTCATTACCTTTTTCTACATTCTTAATTCTAATTAATTTTATTTTTAAAATAAACCTTTTTTATTGAATAAATTAAAATTATAGTTAATTTCTGGTTGAATTATTAAAACTTAGAATTTAATATAGAAATATAATTTTCATCAGTTATTTTAGTAATTTGGTTAATTTAAAGTTTAATAAATAATTTAGTATAAACCATCATTTTTTTATTCAGGATTTTTTAAATTATAGTTTTCCATTCTTTTATTTTTGTAATTAATTTATTCTTTTTTAATGTTTTCTCAAAATAATAATATTAAATTTTGACTCTCATTCTTTAAATCATTTATTTAATTTTAAATTTTATTTCAATAATATTTTTTAATTTTGTTAATTTGGTTTTAGTTTTAAATAAATAAATTTTTTGATTCTTTCTTATTATTTTAAATAATTAATTTATCATTAATTTTCATAATTTTAGTTATGTTTTTTGTTTTTATTGTATTTAGAATTTGATTTGTTTTTTATTTTTTAGGATCTATTATCATTCTCACTACTGCAATCATTAATAAACTATTTACTACCACCAAAGCTTCAACCACTGATCGAGTGAGCCACTAATACACCAAACTAGTGTTTTCTCAAAAGTCACCACTGAAGGAAAGGAAGACAAATTGAGCCACCACGGTCATTAAAATTTGATACACATGATAAGAAATACCTAGGTGCATTCCAATACTACGAGATTATAGAATAGAAGACTGAATTTATTGAAACTGTTGAATGAAGCATTAAGCCTTACCGAGATGGAAGAAGATGGAAAATTTCCACATATAAGAGAAAATAAAAAACAAATGTCGAATGTACTGCACTAGGAAAACATATTCCCAGTTTAGGGGGTGCTCTGCCTCGGGTGTGATATTGCTGAAGGATGGGAAACATCTTGGAAGGCCCCTCAGTTGATGATATTTTGAAGAAGTGACCTTCTTCAAACCCATTTTAGGGAAGGCATGGCCTCATTAGGCACATTCCATGTCTTTTTCAATTAATTTTTTATACATTTTTATTTCTTATATATATATAAAATTAAACAATATTTAATTGTTTTCAAATAATTAAATAGATAATGTTATTAATTATAAAAATTAAGTTGATATATTAAAATAATTAGTAATAATTATTAATTTAAGTTTTTTGAATTATTATAAATAAATAGTTTTTATATCATTTAAAATATTATTTTCATTATATTTATGAATATTAATAATGATAATAATAATTATGATGATATATTTAATAGTATTAAATATTTTTCTAATTAAAATAATTTTAATATAAAAACTAATATATTATTATTATTAAATAGAAAAAATATTTCCTATATATTTATTAAAATAATGAATATTTTATATGTATTGTCATATAACTTATAATAACATACAATAATAACATATATAATATTAATTTTTTAAATAAAATAACATATATAATTGTATGAAATATTTTTCTAATTAAATAAAATAGGTTTAATATAAATATTAAAATATTATTATTTCATAAAAAATATAATTTCTATTTATTTATTAAAATGATGAATATTTTATTTCTATTTTCCAATTACTTAAAATAATAATAATATAAAATTATTAATAATAAAAATTAATTTTCGATTTCCATGAAATATTAATAGTTAATAATTTAATTTTTGGAATTTTTATTCAGAAATAGTTTTTGTGTCATTTAAATTATTATTTTCATTATATTTATGAATAATAATAATGATAATAATAAAGATGATGATTTATATAGTATTATTAATTTTTTTCTCATTAATTAAAATATTTTTAATATAAAAATGATATTAATATTATTATTATTAAATACAATTAATATTTTATATTTATTTATTAAAATAATGAATATTTAATTTCTATTATCAAATAAATTACAATAACATACAATAATGACTTATATACTATTATTTTTTTAATTATTATAATTTATATATATGAATAATAATAATGAAGTTAATAATTATGGAGATCATATTTGTTAAAATAATGAATATTTTAATAATTAGTATTATTTAATTTTATTAATTATATAATTATTAATTATTATTAATTATTTTCTTATTATTATAAATTATGAATTAAATTATTTATAAATATAAATTATACTATTTCTTATTTTAACAATTTTTAATATTGATTATGACTAATGATCTCATTAATATAATTATAAATGTAACTAATAAAGTAGTTAATAATATAATTTAAAATAAATATTACTTAATTTAGTAATATAGAAAATAAAATTATTAATAGTAATTTTATTATTAAACATTTACTATAAAATTAATAATTATTTATAATAATCAGAATAGTAATGTAATAAATATTTTATTAACAAAATAATGACTAATTATTATAAATGTTATATATAATTAATTATTTAGTTATTTAAGAATAGTTAGTAACAATATAATTATTATTATTATTAATTATAAATAATCAATAAGTTAAAATTAATTTATGCACATAATTATTATTCAATAATAATATATAATAATATTATAATTGTGAAGAAAAAATTAACCACAAACTGATTGAAGATGACTGTAATCAATAGAACCTATCCGCTTATAAAGAAAGGTGACGCCTCCACCTACCAGATCTATGACACGTGCATAGAAGAAAGACCATGATACTCGAATCGTAGGTTGAAGACGACACATGGAAGTGAATGGAGGAGATCCAATGATCATTCACTAGGAAGCTCGAATGAACATAGATCGATTTTTTGATTCAATAAATCTGAGGATTTCATATTTAGTGCTGACGAAACCTATGTTGCTCTTGAAACCCGATCCTGAGCTTGCTGATGAAGAAACCAACATTAATCTTGATAATATGGGGTTTCCAAAGGAGGAGACAATCCGTTTGGTGATTTTTTTGTGTTTTTATTACAGGTGTTAAAAAATTGGGGACTCTATCAGAAGTGAAAACAAAACCCATGCATCTCTATGTGTGTCTTCTTAAGTAGCTCGGATCTTTTCCCTCCCTTTTTTCTCCCCATGTTTCCACATCTGTCTATTTTTCCTTTTCATAACTTTAATATTTTTTACCATCATAAATGCTATGCATTGTTTTGGCTCTATATATTGATGCAATTGTAGTCCATGAAATATATATGAAATAAAAATCTTAAAATCCCTTGTTGCATTGTGTTCCAATTTCGTACTCTCATATTTCTCGGTTTGTATTCAGAACAAAAATGGTACCAGAGTGAGGTTACAAGGTATCCTCCAATTTTTGAAGATTTCCACCGCAATCCAATCACAATTTCTAAAGATGTCTAAGGAAAACTAAAAAAGGTGGTGCATCCAAATGAAATTATTATTTGGGTCATCAGAATTATGTGAGATCATCTACGATGGGTATATTGTACCCTCTATAGAGGGAGAATCCGCCATCACAAATGAAGAAAATATGGCTCTCAAAAAGCAAAAGAATAAATACAACAAAGCACTGTTCATCCTCTATCACGGGTTAGATGAATCAACATTCAAAAATATTTTCAACAAAACATCAAAAAAGAAAGCATGGGATAGCATTTTTACTAGGAACAAGGGGGTTTATAGAGTGATGTTGATACATATTCAAACATTAAGAGTGGATTTCCAGGAATCACACATGAAAGAAGGTGATAGTATATCTAACTACTTAACATACATAATTATTATTGTCAATAATTTGAATAGGAATAGTGATAAGGTGGAGGACATTCGAGTTATTAAAAAATGACTTCAATTTCTCACATCCATGTTTGAGCATGTGGCTGTGGAAATCAAAGAATCAAAGGATTTATAGATACTTTCATATGAAGAACTAATGGGGTCATTGCAAGTGAATGAGCAACGAAAGAAAAAATGTGAGTTCAATACTGGAGCATGTACTAAAGTTCAAGTTGATATTATAAAAATAAAATAATGACCATCCACAAAGAGGTGATCATCGTGAAAGAGTCATAGGGTATGGATATCATCCAATCCATTAACAAAAGAATCAAAATTTTACCATCTTTTGTGGAAGAGGAAATGGTGGAGGTCGATTTACGCGTGGTCCTGGATATGTAAAGAATGTTTAATATCATAATTTAATGCAATTTCACCACTATGATTATGATTTTTAGAGAAAAAGAATCAATATGAGTAATCCATGTCACACACTTAATTTTAAATTTATCTTTATATTATTATTTCTTGGCTCTGGGTTTTCTCTTCGAGGTTTAGGTTGAATGGGAGGTTAAAATTTTTGGCATTTGAAATTTTTGTGGGTTTCAGAATAGTACATGGGCACTGTATGGTTTGTGGTGACCATTCTCCCTAGCTCCAAACAGTCGCCCCTTCCGCTCTTCCTCCCCATATGCCCATTCACGCTTTGGACTCACCCCACTACACTCCAGCCAACCAACCCCTTCGCGCTCTAGCCTCACCCCTCCCTTTCTCAGCAAACCCGATCCCCATCTCCGAGCTCTATCTAGTTTGGTCCAGTGCCCACTCTTCCCTACTCTAGCGCCCCTCCCCTCCTCTCCGACAATCGTCTCCCCGGTTGCGCCTCCCCCATCAGTAACCTCTTCTTCCATCGATTATTCTCAATTTTTTCCAAGTTTTCCATTCAATTTGGAAAAACCCTAATTGTAGCATTCGTTGGTGTATTTTTCCCAGTTTTATGGTTTGCGAAGGGACCACAAACCATAATTATTCCTTCATCTAAAGTACCGTCGTGATTGCACGCCATTGAGATAGTAATTTTCTGAATTTTTTTCCCCAAAACCCATTACACTTGTGTGTTTTAAATTATTTTTAAAAAATTATCTTCACCTCAATATGTATCACAACTAATTTAATTAATTGTTTTTGTGATGGTTAAAATTGTTAAAAATAGTTTTTAAATATGTCTTTGATTACGTGTAGGTGATTCCTTTTATTAATATTATTTGATGATCAATTCTTCCTGTTTAATGGGGTTAGCATGTTCTGTAATTAAATGGTTTGGTGAGAAATCACTTTTCAATGAAGTTTAATATCTATTGACTTATATTTATAGCACATCATGTGTTATGAAGTGTGTTTTTGGATGAAAATCTATAGTGTTCCTCTTACCAGTGTTTTATGAACTGTGAAATTAATGCATTAATCTCTGCATAGAGTGAAAAATAGGTTTTGGTGTGGGTGTATGTTCATTTAGTCATAAAATAAGGTTGCGTATGTTTTAGTGATTTAATCCATGCATTAATACTTTAAATTGGTGAATAATTTTTTTATATTGGTTTGTTAAATTATGAAAATAGTTTCATTAATTATGAAAAAGGGTATTTGGTGTGAGAGTGGTGTGGGTTATGTTTTTAATGGTGAGAGAGTAGTTTTCAAGGGGTTTGGTTATGCAATGGATTTTGAAATGGAATTCACGTGTAATGTTGGTGAAATGATGATGTTAGCCTTTATTTTTTTCCATTGAAGTGTTTTACCATACGAGGAAATGATTTATTCAATGATTTTTGAAATGTGAGTCATGGGTGCAAAGTGTTTCGGTGTGCGTTTGGGTTTGGTTTGAAAACGAATTTTTACTTTGTGAAGTTGGCTCCCATTTTCAAAATAATGTTTGGTTATTTTGAGTGGTTTCAAAAAAAAGGTTTAGAGTGGAGTTTCATAAGGTGTTTGTAGAGTCCCTAAGCTATACGTACATAGACATTACATTACTTTTGTGGAATACTTAGTACATAACAAAACAGACACAAAAGGACCGTAATAGTTTAGTGTCTTTGGAAACTTGGAATATAATCTTCTAATCATAGTAAATGATCATAAACAACTCCCATAAAGATATTCACCCTTTTTTTACCTGAAACCTTTCTCTATATACTGGGGAAAAGAAAACATAAAAAGGGTGAGCTCAAATTCTCAGTAAGGGTAAGCATGGATAAAAAAAATCATATACATTTGAACTTAAAAACCTGAACATAATGTTTAAACATAAAAAGCTTAAGCAATGGCATAAAACATGGAAGTACATACGGCATAGATCATAAAGGAATAGAATGGGAATAAAACATGTAATTGTGGAAACCATTAATCACATGATATGATTTCCATTGTAGGCAAGGCATTGCTGCCAAGACCATCTTAGAGGACAAAGTCCATTTCTCAATCGAGTTCACTCCTCGTCCCAGTCCTTTAACACTAAACCGGATTAACTGACTGTTCCAGCCATGTCTATCTCATGAGATATAAATATTTACCCAATGCATTGGAGGGAGATATAGGTCCCACCCATCTCATAATGAAATCATTCTTACTTCTGTCACAAAATAAACAAAAAACATTCATCATAACCCAAAGAATAAAATGGGTTTCATAAACATCATCCTGTCATTTCATAAACCATATAAAAAAAAGGAACATTTCATGATAAGAAAAGTGAACCATGTAAATCCTAGAGACATTAAACGTGAAACATAAACATATGAAATAATGTAATCTTAGATGTAAAAAATGGTTTTGATAAAACATTTGAAATGAATTCTTGAGGAAAATATCCTTTCTTAGTCAAAATCATTTTTTTTAAAATTCCATGCCCTTTAAAATAAAAGTATTTTGTTGAAAATAGTCATAAAATCATGTAGATTATGCCTCATGAAAATGAGGCATTATGAAACTGTTAAAATCCATTCATTCCATATAAGTTAAAATTAACATTCTTCTCATTCTTTTGTCAGAAAAGTCAAAAAGTACATCGTATGGTAAAAAAAAGATTCCTTACATACCATGTAGTAAAAGTCAAAAATGGTTAAAAAGGACTTTAAACATACATGAATTTTTTTTAGAAAACATGGGCTCGGATGATAATAATAACCCCAGTAATTACTTATGAATAAACAATCTTAAATAAAAACAAGATTGGAAAATTTATCCCTTACCTTAGGTCTAATATGCTTCGTATGGATCAGAACCTCCTCTTCTTTGAAGCGTCTCTTTGAGACCTCCTTTTAGGGCACTAAAATTGGTCTTTACAGAACACCAGGACCTCTAAGATGTTTCTAGGGAATTGGAGAAGATAATTTGGCAAGGGTTGGCAGAGCTTGATGGCTCAAAGTGGTGTGAGGAATAGAAGGAGGAGGTTCCTTTTATAAGGGAGGAGAGGGCACCTTTGGAATAACTATGAATGTTATTTTATTATAAAGTCATATTTGATTTTTAATAGCTCTAAATTGAGTTATTTAGAATCTAATGTTGGGATGGGTCGAAATCCTTTCATCCAATAGAATTTAGACAAGTTTATGTCAATATATTTACTTATCTTTTAGTTTTAACTCTTAGTTAATTAGATTGACATTTACCATCTCACTTTGTATTTTATATTATATAGTAAATAAACATACCATATACATACAAGAAACCCCCAAGTGGTCCATTAATGATACACCTATCATGATATAAGTATCTTGGATGAGCCTTAAATTATTAGGAATATAATAACAATTAATATTATAATATTTGTTTTTAAAACTATTTTATGTCAATTTTGACACTATTTGGTAATTGATTTTTGTGAAAATCATAACAGAATTATTAGTTCTAAAAATGTTAATTAAATAAATACTAACATGTCATATTAACATATAAAATTATTGGAATTCATAAAAAGTATCAAATTACATTTATTTGGGTATTTATAACATAAATTATGTCAATATTTCATTAATAAGATAATTAATGCTTCATCATTGTGTCATAAATAAATTAATATATTTTAAGTCTAAAAATTACAAATAAAATACCATTATGTAGGAAATCTTTTTATATTTCTAATGAATATTTATAGTCTAATTTATCTTATGTATAACCCTATATTAATAATGATTTACTAATTTAACTTTGATTTTAACTATTTAAACCCTTCTTTAAATAAATTAATATTAAATGTCCTAATCTAATCCAAGTGGGCATAAATGGTCATATTTTATTTATAAGGTTGTTTCTGGTCGCATTACACTTATCCAATAGAATTAGTACATGTTTTAGTGTAATAATAATAACATTTTTACCCATAATTACCCGATTTTCTTTTAACCGTGGTAAAAAAAGTAAAAAGTTACTATTCATAAAAAATTATTTTCATCTCATTGAACCACATTTTAGTCCTTCATATTAACCGTGTCTCTCATATTTTCAAAATTCTACTCACAGAAGCGGTAAAATTAAGTTTTATGTGAATGTGAAAATTCTCCTAGGAGGTAGGTAAAAGACGGTGAAAAGTTCAATAAACTTTTTATATATCTAAACATATTATAAAATTACTACAATGAATTTAATTGAACTTATATAGGTATTATGTATCAATTTTGATCTAAAATAAATTTAAATAAAATAAATAATTATTTAAATAAAGAGACGGTTTTTAAATAGTAACCCAGTGTTTTCACTATTCATAAAAAATTGACTGTTTTCAGAAAAATACCAAAATTTCACCCTAGGCTAATTTTGATATTCCGAATCCAAAAATGAAGTCCACATTGAAAGATGAAATTTAAAAAAATTCAAAAAGTGGTTATTACTATTCATAACTGCTAGTTTTAATAATATATTAATTGCATATCGTTGTTTAGTGAATCTCGGTATTGCGTACAACACATGCTATCGAGGAAGGTCGTGATTTCGTGTAATGAAATCCAAATCAGGGATGTGTGTTGTGAAAGATACTTTTGGTGTAGCGTACAATAAAATAAATTAATGAAAATAATAATTTTCATTAAATCTCGGGGTGTAACATTCTACCCCCCATAAAATGAATTTCACCCTCGAAATTCGTCGGTGTTATAAATGGTTTACTACTCGAAAGTTTCATTAATAGAAACCCACATCGTAAAAAGGAATACTAAAACATGGCATTAAAAACTAAAGAAAGAAACGTAACGGTTACCCAAATTAACTAATCATTGGGTTTCCACATTGGAGAACATAGGTGAAAATATGGATATAGAAGAGAAATCTAACTATCATGTTCTGATGGAGAGTGATAGAGAACATGGCTATGAAAAAACCAAAAATCACAAAGCCATAAATTTGGGATGATATAAGGTACCATATGATTCATCATATATAAGAGCACTAGGACAACATTTTTGGTTTTCAATATCATTTCCCTAAAGTTGAAAATTTTGAATTAGAAGAAATACTTGCTCGATTTTGGTACAATCTAACTATTGTTCATGCTTTGAACAATTTCCACTTCATAAAGAAATGAAGTTGAGTATGATATTTGTGAACTGTTAACAGATCATGTGATAGAATGAAGGTCCATTCCATCTATTTCAAACAAAAGGTTAGAAAAAGTTATCAAATATACATAAGTCCGTCTATGGTGAGGTTAATCGTATACGATTCCAAAAATGAACTTACACTTCATATATCATACCGCTTAATAAAATAAAACTAGTTTCTACTAAGCAGAGACTTCTTGTAGGACAGTGGTATGTGATAAAGGCCAGCCGCATTTCGGTTGTGGGTTCGATTCCCACATCCTTGTCTGACGCAATGGGTTGTCGCCCATCCTGCATGTTTTCCTTTTTCTAAAACTACATTACTATAACATCCCATCAATAATATCGAAAAAAGTTCTATCCTTAAACAATAATAACTTATGTCCAACATAATCCATTAAAATCATTAGGATTATCTAAAATACTTTGGTCTAAGCTCAGAGTACAATGAAAATGATTACTTGAAATGTCACATAACACTCACGTGAATACCATCATTTATCCCCAATATATCATAAGATGTATCTTGTTGGTCAAATTACAAACATGTGAATTCCTTAATCATGTATTCTATTGAAGAATGAATACCCATTAAACCTTAATGAAAACATGAATGCTGTCAAAAGTTAACTCTTTCCACATACCAAAATCCAAAAATTCTATATACTCAAACCATGATATGACCTTCTCCTTATATTAGTCATGAGCTCATGAATACTATCTATCATATAACTTTCTCCTTATCCCTTCATTATGTGCATATCATCTACTTTCCAAAAATATCTGAATAACCTTTCATGGTCACTGGTACCATTCATCATATACATTCAAAATATAATGAAAGAAAACAGTGTAACAATCCTTAGATGTCTCTTTATTCCATAGTACCATGAGATTACTTATACAACATTACACTTGATAAACATGTAATCATTTTACTACCTTCTTAAACCATTGACTGAACTTCAACAATTCATTCACATCACATATCATTTGTAGTCTCTCTATCATCATCCACATAAATACTACCCATATGACCATGCTGATTCTCTTTATGAGATATTCCCTTAGGGAATTGGTTTGAATAATGCCCATACATTCCACATTTAAAACAGTTAACCATTGTTGATGTCGTAGCAATACCATTATCCTCATTCATGGTGTTAACTGAACCTTTTCCTTTAGACTTACTGGATTTGTGTCAATCTTTTCCACACCAAAAGCATCTTCTAGTTCCTTTGAAACAATCTCCCTGATGCCTCTTCCAACATTATTTACATTACGGAAATTGAAGTTTCTTTCCTTTATGATCATCATGAAACTCCATCTTTCTCTTATTATTTGAGTCGGGAAACTTACCAAAGTTGAGACTATGGATCATATTATGCGATTGCTTATTAGGCATAATAACGATGTTTAGACATCCAAATCCTGTTTCATTTGGTTTCTCATCAAAAATATCATTCCATTGTCCATTATATCCTCCATTATCGTGAATCTTCCTATTTCTATCCATTTTCTAAAACCCAAAAAGAATAGAGTGAGAGGGAAAAATCAGGCTACGGAAAACAACATAGTAAATGGGGAGTACCCTCAATATCTAACATCTTATTTTAAATTCTAAGATCGTTATCGTAGTTCTAGGACTATATCCTATGTGTATACTTATCGTTACGGAAATACCTATAAATACCTTAGAAATATCTCTAGGGATCTCACTAACGTTTTCACATCCTAGTTTACAAAGGTTGAATAAACCTTTCCTCTAATACCAACTGTAGAGACCCGAAGCATGACGTACATGGACATTACATTACTTTTGTGGAATAATTAGTACAAAACAAAAACAGGCACACAAGGACCGTAATAGATTAGTGTCTTTGGAAAATAGGAATATAATCTTCTAATCGTAGTGAAAGATCTTCAACATCTCCCATAAATATCTTCACCCTTTTTTTACCTAAAACCTATCTTTATATCCTGGGGAAAAGAAAACATAAATAGGGTGAGCTCAAATGCTCAGTGAGGGTAATCATGGATAAAACAAATCATATACATTTGAACGTAAAAACATGAACATAATGTTTAAACATCAAAATCTTGAGCAATGACATAAAACATGGAAGTACGTAAGGAATAGATCAAAAAGGAATAGAATGGGAATAAAACTTGTAATTGTGGAAACCATTAAGCACATGATATGATTTCCATAGTAGCCAATGCATTGCTTCCAAGACAATCTTAGTGGACAAAGTCCCTTTCTGAATCGAGTTCACTCCTCGTTCCAGTCCTGTAACACTGAACCGGATTAACTTATTGTTCCATCCATGTCTACCTCATGATATATAAATCTTTACCCAATTAATTGGAGGGAGATATAGGTCCCAACCATATCATAATGAAATAATTATTACTTGTTCCACAAAATCAACTTAAAACATTCATCATAACCCAAAGAGTAAAATGGGTTTCATAAACATCATCCCATCATTTCATAATCCATATAAAAAATGAAAATTTCATCATAATAAAAGTGAACCATGTGAATCATAGAGACATTAAACTGGAAACATAAACATATGAAATAATGTAATCTTAGATGGAAAAAATGTTTTTGATAAAACATTTGAAAGGAATTCTTGAGGAAAATATCCTTTCTTTGTCAAAATCATTTTGTTTTCAAAAAATTCCATGCACTTTTAAAATAAAAGTATTTTGTTGAAAATAGTCATAAAATCATGTAGAGTAAGCTTCAAGAAAATGAGGCATTATGAAACCATAAAAATACATTCATTCCTCATAATTTAAAAATAACATTATCCTCATACATTTTTCAGAAAGTCACAAAGTACCTCGTATGGTAAAAAAAATATTCCTTACATACCATGTAGTAAAAGTCAAAAAATGGTTAAAAAGGAAATTAAACACGCATGATAACATTTTTAGAAAACATGGTCTTGGATGATAAGAATAACCCCAGTAATTAATTATGAATAAACAATCATGAATAAAAATGAGATTGGAAAATTTATACCTTACCTTAGGTCTGATATGCTTCGTATGGATCCGAACCTCCTTTTCTTTGAAACGCCTCTTTGAGACCTCCTTTTAGGGCACTAAAATTAGTCTTTGAAGAATAAAAAAACCTCTATGTTGTTTTTAGGGAGTTGGAGAAGATAATTTGGTAGGGGTTCGCCGTGCTTGAAGGTTCAAAGTGGTGTGATGAAGAGAGGGAGGAGGTTCCCTTTTATAAGGGAGCAGAGGGGCACCTTTGGAATATCTAAAAATATTATTTTATTAAAGTCATATTCGGTTTTTAATAGCTAAAAATTGAGTTATTTAGAAGCTAAGGTGGGTATGGGTCAAAATCCTCTCATCCAATAGAATTTAGACAAGTTTACGTCATTATATTGACCTTATCTTTTAGTTTTAACTCTTAGTTAATTAGATTGACATTTACCATGTCACTTTGTATTTTTATATTATATAGTTAATAAACATACCATATACATCCAAGAGACCCCCATGTGGTACATTAATGATAAAAATATCATGATATAAGTATCTTGGCCGAAACATAGATTTTTAGGAATATAATAATAATTAAAAATATAATATTTGTTTTAAAAACTATTTTATGTCAAATTTGACAGTATTTGGTAATTGATTTTTTTGAAAATCATAACAGAATGATTAGTTGTAAAAAAGTTAATTATATCAATACTAACATGTCATATTAACATATAAAATTATTTTAATTCATAAAAAGTCTCAAATTACATTTATTTGGGTATTTATAACATCAATTATGTCAATATTTAATTAATAAGATAATTACTGCATTATCATTGTGTGATAAATAAATTAAGTTATTTTAAGTCTAAAAATTACAAATAAAATACAATTATGTAGGAAATATTTTTATATTTCTAATGAATATTTATAGTCTAATTTATCTTACGTATAACCCTATATTAAAAATGATTTACTTATTAAACATTGATTTTAACTTTTTTAACCCTTCTTTAAATAAATTAATGTCCTAATCTAGTCCAAGTGGGCCTAAATGGTCATATTTTATTCCTAAGGTTGTTTTTGGACGAATTACACTTATACAATAGAATTAGGACATGTGTTATTGTAACAATAATAACATTTTTACCCTTAATTACCCTATTTACTTTTAACCGTGGTAAAAAAAGTAAAAAGTTACTATTCACCAAAAATTATTTTCATCTCATTGAACCACATTTTAGTCCTTGATATTAACAGTGTCTCTCGAATTTTCAAAATTCCACTCACAGAATCTGTAAAATTATGTTTTATATGAATTTTCAAATTCTCTTAGGAGGTAGGTAAAAGACGGTGAAAAGTTCAATAAAATTTTTATATATCTAAAATTATTATAAAATGTCTCCAATGAATTTCATTGAACATATATATGTATTATGTATCAATTTTGACCTAAAAGAAATTTAAATGAAATAAATAATTATTAAAATAAAAAGTCAGTTTTTAAATAGTAACCTTGTGTTTTCACTATTCATTAAAAATTGAAAGTTTTCAAAAAAATTCCAAAATGTCACCCAAGGCTAATTTTGATATTCCGAATCGAAAAATGAAGTCCATTTTGAAAGATAAAATTTAAAAAATTTCAAAAAGTGGTTATTACTATTCATAACGGCTAGTTCTAATAATATTTTAATAGCATACCGTTGTTTAGTGAAACTCGGTATTGTGTACAACACAGGCTATCGAGGAAGGTCACGATTGCATGTAATGCAAGCCAAGTCAGGGATGTGTGTTGTGCAATCTCCTTTTGGTGTAGCGTACAACACAAGACATTAATGAAAAGAATATTTTCCATAAAATCTCGGGGTGTTACAGTGTTCCCGTTTGGATATTTTTGTGGTTTTTGGTAAATTTTGAGATTAAATGCATGTTTGACTCTTTGAATACAAAGGTGATGTTTTCTAAATTTTTAGTAAAGATTTTGCTTGGTCAATGTGTGTGCCTAGTTGTCAACTTAGTGATGTTTTATAAAATGATTTAAATTTTTTACTTTATAGCGGCCTAGTTGGCACCTTCGATGATATGATGTGAATATGTAATTCATGTATATTATTTTGTATACTTTTATGGGGCACCTCTATAGGATGATACCCCTTAATGTGTTTTCATATAGAGTGTATGTGTCTGGGTGGGAAATTGCAGTGGTGGAAAGTAAGACGAGTAGCGTGTGCGATGGCCTCCAACATAACAATATTAATACCACCATGATTTAATGGTAATATTATAGATGATCAAGTAATTGTTGTTAATCAACCCTCTTTAGACGAGTTGGTACCCCCTGGATTTATTTTAGGCCAGAGGGGCATTTTCCACTGGATTTGGTCAGTTTTACGGCTGGCAGTTTTTTATAGACATAGGTGTTTCACCAAAATCAAGTAGGTGGTTCCGAAACGAGTACTTTTAGGGGTCTCCTAGGGATTTTTAGGATCACCCATGGCTATTTAATCATTTATATTTCTTGTTTATTTTCCATTGTACTAGTTTATTTCCAGCCCACATTGATTACCTATTTTTCTTTGTCCTTGCTTCGGTATCTTTTGTTTTGGGTTTTGTTTATAAAATGGAAAATGGTTTTGGAAATTGAATGAAGTATGTGTTGGATTTTTAAATAGGAAAAAATGTTTCTTATTTCAAAATTAAAAAACCCAAATTCTATACTTGAATTTCAATATTATGATATTGGATTGTTTTGGGAAGGGAGAGGCTTGGATTCTGTGATTTACATTACGCTTCTCTTCTGGGAATTTAAATTCTCATGCATATCGTATATTATCAAATGTATTTTTGGTTTCATTGTTCAGGTTTAGGTTTCTTATGCCCATGGTTGAGGCAGGTTATTAGGAGTTTGAGGTTACCAAGAGTTCACATGGAGGTTTGTGCAGTTCTGTTTTATTTCCACTCCTAGTTTTTAGTTTTATGGTTAGTATTTTTTTTCTTTGTATATCTTTTGTTATGGTCCAAACCATTTCCACATGTTAGTTTTTATGTGCGTAACTAGTTGTCGGCCCATGGGGATTGGGAACGCCATTCAGTCCTTGCCACATACCATCTTGGATGACCATTTCAATGTCAAATCCGGTTGGTTTGTGAAAAAAATGGTATTAGAGGGAGACCATTGTTATTTGGGGTTTCTGGTAGATGGAGATTAGGACTGTCAAGACTCAGTAGGTGGGTACTATAAGGGAATCATGAACCTCTCTCATTTTGAACCTCTAGTCTTCAGTGGTAATCTATTAATTGAGGGCTTGTCTTGTTCTAGTTTGCTTTAGATTGAGGGATGACAATGGAGGTGATATGGTGTCATATTGTGATTTTTCATGGAGTTGTGACCCATGTGATAACCAAGTTCCCACTTCAAATTCCTCTTAGTGGTATTTCCTACCTGGAGAATTTCTCAATACCATATCATCGAGTTGGGAATAATCACTAGTCTCTATCTTTGGTAGTTTTTTTTATGTTTTCTTTTGTCTTGGTTCTGGTTGGTGTCAGTGTATTTTGGAAAATGAAAAGATCTGGGAAATGATGATTCCTTATTTTAAATGGTTTTGGGTTTGGTAAAATTGGATTTAATGGGAAATTTTTTTGGCTTTACAATTTAGTAATTGTTTGAAATTGGTGAAGAAATGCAATCGATGGACACATATGTGACATTTCATGGGATGTCGTGGGTGTTTATTGAAAATTACATGCTCAATATTGTTTTATAAAGGTGTTTTTTGAAAGGGATTATTTTGGTGGTGTTTATATTTTTTTTGGATTTTTAGATGGTTGTTTTAGGATGAAGGTAATTTCATTTACATTGCTTCGGTTTGATAATGGTTTTCATTCTATGTTTTATATGTTGTTCAGAAAATGCCATCCAAAAAAATGTCCCCAATGTTTTTGATAAGTCATGACCAGTTTTTGGTCCTTCATGAACATTGTATGTCCTTGATGGTGATCAGTGTTCGTTAGAGGTATGATAGTAGACTGAAAAGGTCGATCACGTCTTCAGGGTATTGAGAAATACCTAAGCTGTCACAGTGCATTCCATTTTGGGTCTGTTCGAAGGTGAAGCTCTAGACGAATGTGAGTTTTTGCCCCTCCATCATTGCAAGTTTGGATGACATGGGATTTATTTAAATCCATTTTCATTTGATGGTTCATGGTCGAAGAGTTGAATATGAAGAAAAGAGAAGAACTTTATCACATTTAACAATTCCAATGGACAATGAAGACATATGTTGATTATTTCATGGGAATTTGTTTCTATTCTCTGGAGGTAGCATCATAGGATTTGATGAATACTTATCTCCTAATTGGGGGTATTTGTCCCATGATCAAGGAGGGAGTCCTCCTTTATAAGGAAAATCATTTTGAGAAGATGGTGGACGAGGCATTCCTAGCTGAGTTGGTCTCCAGAGTGCAAATGATTGGAAATCCAGCATATCTATTTTCTCGTGATTGTTCCCCATCTGGTGAGCAGGGTGTGACAGAGGGACCTATTTTTAAGGAGTCCTCTAAAGTGGTTCTATCCTCTATTTTTTCACACCCTTCAATGGTGTGCCGTCAATGTGGATGTTTAGGGAACACTGATCCTTCATGTCGCATTTGTAGAAAGACGTTCCATTATTTGGGGTGTCTGGTACATCTAGAGATGTTCTACAGAAATCATCATCAGAGCCCTAGCCAAAGGTCTGGGGGTGAAACTCATGCAGAATCAGGAGTTTTTGGGGGTTTGAAGCCTTGGTTTGGGTGTCAGGTTCCACGTTTGGATCTGAACATTTAAATGCATTTGTTCTTCTTTCTCTTCTGTTAAAGTATTACTATTAATGTATTTTCATCATTTCAAGGGGGTAAGGTGATAAATTTTCCCTATTGTGATCTAATAGTTCTATTTTTCTGATTATTGTTTTCCTAGTTGTGCATTTTTTAATGTGTCTTTGGCCCCTGTATAGGTTAATTACAGTTTGGCTATGGCCATTTGAAGATGTAAGTGCATATGGAAGAGTCAATTTTTTTAGTTATTCTTGGGTTTACTGCTTGGGATAAGTTCATCTCATTGGTTTTTCTCTAGTGTTAGGGTTTTTGGTCTTGGCCAAGAGTTCCATGTTTTAGGGGACTTGTTTTTTTCTCATGTTATAGAAGTTAGTTTGGATCAGTTGGGAGTTCTCAAATCACCCAATTTCTGGGGTGGTATGTTTGGGTGTTAAATTTCCATTCTAGTTGAGTTCAGGTGTTGGGGATAAACCTCTCATGTTCTCTCGATCTCTTGGGTTGTGGTTTTCTTCTATTTTAGTTGGGAATGAATTCATGTTCTATCTATCATTCAACTAGGTGACTTTATGGGGGAAGAAACTATCTATGGTGGGGAGAATTATCACACCCCAAATTTTAAATTTATTTTTAATTTATTATTTCTTGGCTCTGGGTTCTGTCATCGAGGCTCGTGTTGAATGTGGAGTTAAAATTTCTGAAAATTGAAAAAATTTGTTTGTTTTAGACCAGTGCACAGGAACTTCATGGTTAGCTATAACCGTGTGGTTTCCCCATGTGCTTATGCGGGATCCCAAGTGGTCTGGGTTGAGGCGTGTAACATGCATGCAGTTTATTAAGCCATGCGACGAGCACATGATTTCCCAATTTTTAAGATAAGTAAAACGATTGCATGGAAAATAAAATTAAATGGAAAATGAAATAAAATAAAATGACAATAAGATAAATAAAATGAAAGAAAATTTTAATAATAATGATTGATAATAATAAAAAAAAATTTGTTATTATTATTATTATTGAGAATATTATTGATAATTTTGTATTATTATTATTATTATTGTTTTTGTTTTTTTAGAAAAATGGTTATATTTATTATTAAATTTTATTGTTATTATATTAATAATAATATTATTATTAATAATGTTAATAATAAAAAGATAATAAAAAAAATATTATTATTAATAATTTTTATTCTTTTTCTTTTAACAATATTCCACCCATTGCGAACAACCACCCCCCCATCGTGTCCTCCCTCCTTGATATTTACTAAGACGCTCCAGCCCTCTCCTCAGCTCCCAACTTCTGGCCCTGCCCCTCTTGTCCCCGGATCAACCCTCCACACTTCAGCCTTGCCACTCCACGCTCCATCCAACCGGCCCCTCCATGCCCTGGCCTCTCTCCTCCTTTACTCTGTCGAACCCGAACCCACATCTCTAGCCTCTATATTAATTTCTCCAGCGGCCTCTCCGCCCTACACTAGAGCCCATACCCTTCTCTCTAACAGTTGTCTCTATGAACGCACCTACCTCATTAGTAATCTCTTCCTCTAGTGATTTTTCTTTCAAAAACATTGGGGGTTTTCCTTTGAAATTGGAAAATCCCAAATCAGAGGGTTTGTTGTTGAGTTTTTCTCAGTTTTAGGGTCTAAAAAGGGACAGAAAACCTTGATTATTCCATCTAATGAAGAGGCATCGCTTTTTCATGCCATTGAGGTAGGCATTTTCTGAATTCTTCCTTTCCCACAAAACCCATGATAATTGTGTGTTTTAAATGATTTTTAAAATATCATATACACCAAAATAATTAGGATATCCAGTTTTTTATAGTGTTTTTGTGTGGGTTAAAATTGTAAAAATAGTTTTGGAATATTTCTTTTATTATGTATTGGTGATTATATATATAAATATTATTTGATTATCCATTCTACCTATTTAATTGGGTTATCATGTTTTGTAATTAAATTTTCCGCTACAAACTCACTTTACAGGGAATTTTAATCTGTGTTGACTTATTTTTGAAGCATATAATGTGTTATGAAGTGAATTCTTGGATTAAAACCCATAGTGTATCTATTAATAGTGTTTTGTGAATTGCACAATTAATGTATTCAACTATTAAAGGAGTGAAAACTATGTTTTGGTGTGCGGTTATGTGTATTTAGTCATAAAATAATGTTGAGCATGTTTTATTGTTTTAATCCATGTGTTAATTCATTAAACTGTTGAATAATTTTTTTATAGTCATTTTCTTATTGTGAAAATTGTTTACTTTATTTCGAAAACTTGAATTTGGTTGGCGAGGAGTGTGGGTTATGTTTTGAAATGTGTAAGAGTAGTTTTCAAGGGATTTGGTTGTGCAATGTATTTTTAAATGGAATTCGTGTGTGAAGTCTTTGAAATCATGATGCAAGTATTTGTTTTGTCCCTTAAAACGTTTTACCAAATCATTAAATGATTTATTACTTGATGTTTGAAATGTGAATCTTGGGTTAATATTTTTTTGGGGTGAATTTGGGTTTGGTTAGAAAATTAATGGTAACTTTGTGAAGATCGTTGTCATTTTATGAATGTTGTTGGGTTCTTTTGTGTGGTTTCTAAAAAATGGTTTAGAGTAGAGTTCTATAAGGTGTTCTTGTTTGAATCGTGGTATGGGTTTTGGTGAATGTGGAGTTTTAATTCCCATTTAGCACATTTTATACAAATGTGATGTGCTCTATTTTTTTAGTAAAGGTTTTGTTTATTAAATGTGTCTGCTCGGTTGGCAACTTAGTGATGTTTTATAAAATTGTTTCAATGTAATACGTTATAGACGCCCAGTTGGCACCTTAGGTGTTATGATGTGAAGTTGTTATTAATGTATATGAGTATGTATAATTTTATGGGGAACTAATATAGGGGGATAACTCTTTATGGGTTATCATATAGAGTGTCCGTGTTTGGGGTAGGCAAGTGCGATGGTGATTAGTAAGATGAGTCATGCATGAGAGGGCCTCCTACTTTCATAGTATTACAACCATCACGGGTTATTGGGAGACTTTTAAATGACCAGGTGATGTTTGCTGATCAACCCCCATTAGAAGGGTTGGTACCCATATATTTTTTATTAGGCCTTGAGGGATTTTCTACTATATTTGATCAGTTTTAGGGCGTTCAGTTGGTTTTAAACATAAGACCTTCACCATATGATGAAATATGTTTCTGAACCAATTACATCTAAGGGTCTCCTAGTGATTTTTAGGATCACCTATGGTTACTTAATCATTTATATTTCTTATTTAATTTATTATTTATTAGTTTATTTCCAGCTCACACTTTTCCCTTTTTTACTTTATCCCAACATTGGTATCTTTTTTTTGGGTTTTTTATAAAATGAAAACTATTTTTGGAAATGGTATATATCGTGTGCTGGGTTTTTAAATTGAAAAACTTGTTTTTTTAAAGTGAAAACACTACTTTTATATTTTTTTTCAAACATGTGTCATTTGATTTTTTTGGGTAGGGAGATTTTTGGATTCTGTGATTCACTATTGGAATCCCAAATGAGCATTTTAATACTAACACCTATCTTCTATTTTCTATTGTAGGTTCAGTTTCTTGGATCAGGTTGCTTTTTCATCTTCTCGTGGATGAGGAATGTTGTTAATGGTTGGAGGTGACCAAGACATAAGATGGAGGTTTGTCCAGTTTTTTTTTTCCAAGACTAGTTTTTATTTTTATCTTTAGTATTTATTTAACTTTATATCTTTCATTATAGGACAAATCATTCCCATATATTTGTTTTGACGTCCAACACTAATTGCAAGCCCGTGGGGATCTAGAACCCCCTTCAGTCCTTACCGCGGACTGACTCGAGTGATATTTTTAGGGTTGACTAGGGTTGGTTTGTGACAATCCATCATTTCTGAAGCATCACACTATGAAGAAGTAGAAAACACACTCCTCCTTGCATAGTAAAAGGTATGTAAACGACCGGATATGTTGTATCTAGAAATGGTTGTATGCACACACATGAGTGGTAACAGATAACTATTTAAGGAACTCACAGAAGAAGATTTTGGCGACGTGATCTTTGGTGACCTTTCAATGTTACATGTGATTTGAAATGGTAAAATATAAATTTATCAAAAGAATGGTGAGACAAATTATATATCTAATGAGAATTTTTTACCAAACATGAACAAAATTTTCATTAATCTCGGCCAACTCTTTGAGAAGGGGTATGTTGTACACATGGAGAATTATTCATTGTCTATAAGGGATAATCATAGGAGAATTTTTTCTCAATTATAAATGGAGAAGAATCAAATGTTTCCAATACATATCCTCATGAAGGGTGAGGAGTGTCTCTTTGGACTAATAAATAATTACTCATGGAATGACATATGTGCTTCGAGCATTAGCATTTTAGTGGCATAAAACGTTTATTCTAAACATGCATGGTGTCTGGTATGCCATAGATTGATGTTCTTAAATCATGTATGTGAAGCATGTACACTCTGTAAGAAACAAAGGAACTCCATCCCCAGTGGAGTGTGCATGAGATAAAAGGATCCACTTCAGCTTGTTCACAATGAAATTTTTGGACCACTTGAAACTCTTTAACGTGGAGCTAATTGATATTTTATTAACATAATTGATGATTTTAGTAGGAAACTCTTTGTGTATTGCATCAAGGAAAAATCTTATTCTTTTATTGACATTAAAATTTTCAATTCTTGTGTTGAAGCTAAAAGTGGTTTAAAAATCAAAGTATTGTGATACGGTTGAGGTGGAGAATATACTGAAAATTCATTTCAATATTTTTGCAGGGAGAATGTCATTAATCATCAATAAAATATAGCCTACATGCCACAACATAATGGAATTGCACAAATAATGTACCACACCATCCTCGACATGAAAATGACCATGATGAAGTAAAAAATGGCTTTTGAAGAGCTTCTAGGCAGAGTCAGTGGCATGTACCACCTACCTACTAAATAAGTGTCCAACCAAGAGCATTCAAAATGTGGCACCATAAGAGGAATAATGTGGCTACACACCTTAGAATCATTGGGTGTGTCACCTATGCTCATGTTCCATAAGCATGAAGAAGGAATCATGATGATCATGGAAAAAAGTGTACCTTCATAGGCTACTATGGAGTATCCAAATCCTACAATCTATAAACTCCATTAACCAAAAAAGTAGTGGTGAGTAGAGATGTGATATTTTTTTTGGAAGAAACATGGAAATGGAATGATGAAGATTCAAACAAATAAATTCCTTTCAAAATAAAATATTCTGATGAAAGGAATAATCATCAGGAAAAAAATTCCACTACACCTTCCTCAGGTGCATCATCAGAACATTAAAATTTAGGAGTATGTTCTATCACTCATGAGAGGACTCTGTCATGTCAAAATTTCGAAACCCCATCTTCACCCATGGTACCCAAAAAAATTAAAAGCATAATTTACAACTATTAGAAAACTGAAGTGGTAAATATTTTTCTCCTATATGAATATCATGAGCCTATGACATTTAAATAATTCATAAGAGTATAATGATGGAGAATAACTATGGAAAAATAAATTAATTCCATTGAGAAAAATGAAAAATCGGAGCTGACTGCACTTCTTAAAAGTTAGAAGAGCACCAGATTCAAATGGATGTACAAGATCAAGAGAAATGTTGATGGTGAGATCGATCAATACAAGACAAGGCACCTAAAAAAGTGGTTGAAACAGAAGTATAGGGTGGACTAGGAATAAATCTTTAATCCTATTTCTCAACTTTACAATGCGTGGATGATGATCACCCTTGTTATTCATCATAGATGGATGATCTACCAATTAGATGTGAATTCCGCTTTCATGAATGGAATTCTAGAGGAAGAGGTCTATATTGACCATCCTGAGGTCATTGATTTTCAAGGGGAGGAAGACAATGTGTATCGTCTAAGGAAATAACTCTGTGGGTTGAAGTAGGCTCCATGTACTTGTAATGCACGTATAGACAACTATCTTTGAGAGAAAAGTTTTTCCCAATGTTCATATGATCATGCAGTTTACATCAAGAAGAGTGATCAAGGTGATATACTTATTGCATTCCCATAGGTTGATGATTTTCTGTTTACAAGGAACAATCAACCTATGTTCTATGAATTAAAATGGGCTATGTTCAAGGAGTTTGAGATAACTGATAGATGTCTCATTTAATTTTTCTCAGGACTAGATGTAAAGAAACAACATGGAGGTATCTATATATCTCATAAGAGGTATGCAAAAGAGTTTCCTGAAATGTTCAATATGGATAACTACAAATATTTAAAAACTCCTATAGCAATAGGATTAAAACTGAAAAAGTATGGAGAAGGAAGAAGCGTTGACTTGAATTTGTTCAATAGTCTAATGAAAACCATGATGTATCTCAGAATTACAAGGATATATATTTTATATAGTGTTGGTCTTCTAAGAGGATACATGGAAGCACCGAATGAGTCACACTGGATAGCAAAAAAATGAATCCTCTAGTACATCAAAGGAACAAGGGATTTTGGTTTATTTTATCCATACAATGAATAATAAAATATATATGGTTAATAATACAATTATTTTTGAGGTGAAAATAATGAAATAAAAAGAACCACTGGGTATTCATTTTTTTCTTGGATCGATTGCTGTCGTGTGGAATTCAAGGAAGTAGAGTGTGGTCACCTTACCTACATGTGAAAGAAGAGTACGTGACACCATCATCCACTATTTGTGAAGGAATCTAGATGAAAAAATTATTAAAGGGGACAAAGAATCTTCATGATTGATCTAGAGTGATATATATGGATAACAAGTCAACAATTAAACCTGCCAAAAATCCAGTGCAACATGGAGGAAGAAGACATACTGACACCCAATTCCATTTTTTGAGAGATCATGTGATGCAAAAAAAAAACAATAATGTTATAATATTGTCATACTACAGAACAATTGGATGATATTTTCACTAATGATTTACCAAAAGATGCATTCAAAAAGCTCATAATGATGCTCTGATTGACACCAGTTTTGATTTGAAGGGGAGTGTGGGAAATGAAAACAAAACCCATGTGTCCCTATGCATGTCTTCATAAGTTGCCCTCATATTTTCCTCATGTTTTTTCTCCCCATGCATCTGTGTCCTTATATTTTTCCTTTTCATGAATTTATTTTTTTCCCTCATAAATTATATGTGTTTCTTTGGTATATTTATTGATGAAATTGTTGTTTTTGTAATATATGTGAAATAAAAATCTTGAAATCCATTGTTTTAATGTGTTCAAATTTCTTCCTCTCATATTTCTCACCTTATATACCCAACAGACTATAGCTCCACAAGAAAGCCACTATGGTCATAAGCTGGGAACTTGTGTGTTACTGTTGCTCCAAGATATTGGTACAAGGAATGAATAATTAGACTTCCACCATTGGAAAATCAATGCTACCAAAATTATATGATCATTTGATGATTTTGTGCCGCTTACCTTAAAAATTGATGAAACCAAGATCAATCATGTGAGTGTAAATTCTGGAGAATTCAATAATTTTCTATATTATAGAGGGAGTAGAAAATCATATATCATAACCAAGAAAGAAAAAATTGAGTTGGTTATGGAGAAAAGAGAGAACCTGTAATATGATTTATTTCACCTCTTTCTTCTTATTTTTGTCACTTTATTTTAATTATTCACCCATTTTATATATCTATTTTATCATTCTGAAAATGATAAAAGAAACACCTATGTAAATTGAGACCACAATGAATTGAGTTAAATCTATCTATTACTCGTTTGTTAAAAAAAATTATTGTAATTGTAGGTTTAGTGTTCATTTTTGTTCAATTATGATCATCAATTCACACTAATAAAATAACTTATAGGTGAAGATAGAAAATCATTTCACTCTTGATCATTTACTAATTTACTGAAAATTGGAAAAATACGATAGGCCTCTTCTCAAAAATGATGAAATCAATTCTAATGTTAAGATAGAGAGATAAATCGCATTCCTCCCCCCTCCACCCCACCTCCCCAACCTCCTCCTCTCTTATAATCGGTAGTGACCCCGAGCCAAAAATCGCATTCCCCCCCACTCCTCCTCCTCTCCTATCCCCAATGGAAACCCTAATCATGTGACCCTGATCCCCCAAATTGCATCTTCCCCCCTCCAACTTCGACCCCCAAAAACCTCCCCACAACAACTCCTTGTTAGTCGGCCTTCTGGTGATGTGAACCCCCACTCTATCCTTTTTCTCCCCAATTCGGTTCCCCTCCTCAACAACGACATAAACCCCCCCCCTCCAAACTCCCTCTCCCCGTCTCAAATTCCCTCCTAAGCAGCAACGCAGACCCCCTTAAAAGTTGTACCCTCATCCCCATAATAACCCTAAATTTTTTATTACTCAATAAAGTTATTTTATAGTAATTTCTCTTAGAAATTATGATTTTAATGTATATATGGTATTGTATTACACTTTTATAATTTGTAAAATTCATTTCATGAATAATTATTTAATTTTATATGTCTATTAATTAATATTTTTCTTTTAATAACTCTATATCATACATTGGTTTATATAGCTGATAATTTTCATTTGATAATCAATACATTACAATTTAGTTATTATAGACTGAGACTGTAATAATTATTTTATAATCACTCTGTATTTTTATTAAAAAATAAATTTTGTACATATTATTCTATTCAATGATTTTTTATTGAAGTTATATGACTGTAAATTATGATTTGTCTACTGTGTAATCACATTATATTTTAATTTTTCATTAAGAAATTTCTAATTAATATATTTTATAGTAATCAATAGGTATTTTATTTATGGACTGTGAGGGTTTTCCATTAGAAAGTATGAAAACAATATGTTGAATTATAAATTGAACCATATAAAATACAGATGTGGTTAGTAAACAATGTAACTAGGCTTCACATAATTTACATGATAATACAAGATAAAAATCATACAATTTTGAAACTCATTACTTTTTATAAATTATCATCGTGAATGATTGATGAAAATTATGTTTAATAAGTCACATATTCTACGAATAAAAATCATTATTACTTTTTTGGAAAATAATTTTATATCCTTCTGTACATTATTCTCCCATCCCAAATGAAAACAATTTACCATTTGTATCCTTCATCATGCCCCTTAGATAATATTTTTGGTCCCCTAAGGTTGTCTATGCTTCATATTGCATAGTTATAACTATTTCAACTTGTCAGTCCCAACATTCATTGTTTAACATAATCTTGTAATGAAATAATTTAGATTCAATTATACTTCCACTAGATATTGAAATGAAATTTGAATTCGAAAATTATAAGATGAAAATTATTCCCTAACAATGGTGTGGATTAATTATTTGACAATATGAGTTTTTTTCGTTTCATTCAACCATGTATGGTCAAAAATGATATATATTTTAAATTTGATATTGTCATCACATTACATTGAGATGAAAATATTGTGAAGTAATATAAATCTTAACAATACCAAAATTATAATGATGCATAATTATACAAAACATTATTATCATTTTCTTTTTAAACAATTAATAAATCAAACTTTTAATTAACGTAACTATATATCTCATGCATTAATTGATTGTATCTTTACTTATGAAATATTTCATTGATATAAAATATTCATTTTTGAGTGAAAATTAGTTTTTCATGATATTAATTTTTTTGGATTTAAACATACGATTTTGGTGCTATAGAGATAGGGTCTAGAAAGACACATAACTTTATCTTTTCTATTCTATAATTCTATGTATAAGTAAAAGAAAAAACAAAATGCATGTTTCTGGAGGCATTTTGTGGGAACTTATTATTACTTCATCAGGGAGCTTGCAATTCAGGTATATGTTTTTTCACATTCAAATGAAATTATAGTTGAAGTATTTATGGTTAAGTCCAAGAAGAAATTTTTTATATTCTTTTGAAATCCATTAACAACATTTATTCTTTATATGATTCATTTAATAAATTAATTTGAATACCCTTACATACATTATACTATATAGTTTCATGTTTTTCATAACATTGGAAATGCATAGATACACTCACTGTGGGTTTTACAATCACTTGTCTTATAGTTTCGTTCCATGTTTACTATTTATTATTTTCAATATCATGATTTAATTACATGTTTACTATTTATTCTTTTAATATTTTTTAATTCAAACTCAAAATATTATTTTTAAAAATAAAAAATCTAATCCCAGCGATTACATGGGGGGAAATACTAGTTACTATATTAGAAGAATAAATTAATTTTTTTGAAGCATATTTATATTATAAATATTTATATATAATAAATCAAGAAATATAAATTGTTGTATTTATAAAACACTTGTATATAATCCTTCATAAACATGTGACATTTTAATCAAAATATTTATTAAGTTGATTAAAATAAAAAAAATATATGCATTCACCTATTAAAATTATTTCCATAAAATGTATATTTTATTTAAGATAAATATTATCATTTTACATAATAATTCTAGCGACTTTATTTTGGAATAAATGTATGAATACTAGGATTAATTTTCATGACCATGAAAATGAAATTATTTCATTTTAGTTGAATTATGTTATTACTATTTTTTAACATTTAACTAATAAATTAGATTGATATATTTAAAATAATGACACTATAATGATGTTTACAAAAAAACATGATTATAATAACACTCATTTTATTAGTAATCAATGCATTATAGTTTTATGAAAAAATAATTGTAAAAAATTTATTTTCTATAGAAAATATATTTACAATATATAAAATGTTGTATTTAAATTGTTTATTTTATCATGATTATAGATTTGATAAAATTAAATTCAAAAAAATGAAGGATAAACAAACAAAAAATTAGTTATAGGGGCTATTTTATATGTTTAGTAATACGTAATATATATAGGTGGATTTTTTTGTTCGAGTTGGGGTGGTTTGTTCGAATCTTCTCATGCTAGCGAGAGATAGGTCTTCAAGCCTTTAGCTGAGATAATGAAATCAATGAAATGCGTTAAGAATGCACAAAAACATCTTGAAAAGGTGAATTCATACTACTTATTTAATTAATTTTTTCATCAATTTATATACTATTTGTAAGTAAATTTCCTTATCATATTTATCTATTAATTATTTAGTTTTTTCACAGATATTTTTTGAAGTCATATTTTTCATTCAACTACCTATAATAAGGCACAAAATAGATAAAATGATTATTTCATTCGATGTTACCATAATTTCAATTTTCACCACCATTCTCTTTCTAACTACCAACACTGCATATTTATTCGATGTTATTAGATAAACAACCATTGTAGTTGTTTCATCTAAAAAGTGTAAAATAATCTCATGTTCTGATTATGGTGACTTCTTGTGATATAATGGGCACATGATATTCCTCTTCTTTTTGGGATTTCAACAACAAGAAAGGCTTTTTAGCTAATAAAATCGAGTCAATTTGCTGTGTTGGATGTTCCACAAATAATGATAATAGAAACCATGGTAAATTTGTAGTTATAATATTTTGAGACATTGAGATAGGAAGGAATCAGCCGCATCTCAATCCAATGCATGCTATGACCGATATGACTCAAGGTACTTATTTTTATTTAAAATTGACATTAATTTAATTAAAAAGGAAAAATTACATACTCAAAACTGAGAAAATACATTTTTATTGTTTTGATAATTTTGGAAAATGGTCTATATGTCATCTTTGATGTGTAGGAATCAGTCGAACATCAATTTTCTACACGATGATCCCGATATGACTCAATGTGATTGTTATCAGTTTAAAATCGTTGTTTTAGTTCAAAAAGTGCCACTCATATAAAATCATGAAAATGAACTCACAATTTTTTTATAATTTTTTACATCATAAAATAAGTCATATTTGAGTTGTACCAATTGGTCTAATGTCGAACCGATACATGATATGATCAGTACGAGTCAAAGTGCATGTTTATAGTTTAAAATGAAAATTTAGAAAAAAGTAAAGTGACGTAATCAAAACCAAGAAAACACATTTAGATTGTTTTGATTATTTATTAAAATAACTCATAATTCATTTTAGACATGTATAAATCAGTTTTACCTCAATCTGATGCATGGTGTGACTGGTATGACCCCAAATGCATCTTTTTATATAAAATTGACATTAATTTTATTAAAAAAGAATAAATGACCAACTCAAAACTGATAAAACACATTAATATTTTATTGATAATTTAGGAAGATGATTCACAAGTCATTTTTTATGTATAGTAATCAACAAAACCTCAATCTGATGATCGATGATCCCGGTTGGACTCAAAGTGTCCGTTAACAGTTTAAAATTGATATTTTAGTTCAAAAATTTTCACTCATTGAAAAATGAGAAAACAAATTCAATTTTTTAATAATTTAATACATTGATAAATAATTCATTTTTTATGTGTAGTAACTAATCTCACATCGATGTGATACATGATGTGATCAGAATGACTCAAATAGCATGTTTTCAGTTTAAAATGACAATTTATTAAAAAAGACAAGTGACAAACTCAAAACCAAGAAAACATATTCATATTGTTTTGATACTTTAGGAAATATATCAATAAG
Organism: Viscum album; assembly: GCA_963277665.1. NCBI lineage: Eukaryota > Viridiplantae > Streptophyta > Magnoliopsida > Santalales > Viscaceae > Viscum > Viscum album. The sequence goes on from OY728121.1 coordinate 433,831,968, forward strand.
TCATATTAGACATGTATTAATTAGCCTCACCTCAATCTGATAAACCTTGTGACTATTTTGACTCCATGTGTGTCATTTTATTTAACATAGACATTAATTTTAGTAAAAAAGACTAATGACCTACTCAAAACCAAGGAAATGAATTCAGATTGTTTTGATAATTTAGGGAAACTATATATATGTCAATTTGGATATTTATGAATCAACCACAACTAAATATTATACACGATGTTCCCGATATGACTTAATGTGTCTGTTATCAGTTTAAAATCGATATTTTTGTTCAAAAAGATTCACTCACTGAAAAAAAAAATGAACTTGGATTTTCCTGATAATTTAGAACATAGATTCATAATTTTTTTTGAAATTTCTGAATCAGTCTCACATCAAACTGATACGCGATGTGATTGGAATGATTCAAAGTGCATGTTTCTAGTTTAAAATAACAATTTAGTAAAACAACAGGCGATATACTCAAAATTAACAAAAAACATCCAAATTATTTTTATACTTTATAAAAAATAAATTATTCATTTGATACATGTGGGGAATCAACCTCACCTAAATTTGACACATGGTATGACCGGTATGACTCAAAGTCCATCTTTTTATTTAAAATTGACATTAATTTTAATAAAAAGGGAAAATAGCCTTCTCAAAACTGATAAAATGATTTTTAATTGTTTTGATAATTTAGGAAAAAGATAAATAAAAAAATTTCTATGTGTTTCAATCAATCACACCTCAATATGATACCCAATGTGCCTAGTATGATTAAATGTGTTTTTTATCAATTTAATGTCGGCATTTTTGTTCATAAAGTGTCACTCACTAAAAATAGAGAAAACACATTCATATTTTCTTAATAATTTAGTACATAGATATATAATTCATATTTAATGTGTAGGAATAAATCTCACATTGGATTGATAAATGATGTGATCAGTATGATTCAAAGAGCATGTTTTGAGTTTAAAATGAAAATTTAGTAAAAAATATAATTAACATACTCAAAACTAAGAAAATGCATTCAGATTGTATTGATACTTTATAAATATGATACATATGTCATTTTATACATGATGGAATCATAAAATCCCCAATATGACTCATGGTGTGATTAGTATGAGTCAAAGCACATCATTTAATTTAAAATTGACATGAATTTTAGTAAAAAGTAAAAAATGACCTACTCAAAACCATCAAACACACTCATATGTATTTTATACTTTACGAAAATGATCAATATGTTACTTTTTACATTTATTTATCAACCTCATTACAATCTAATGCACAATGTTCCCGGTATGATTAATGTATCTTTTATAAGTTTAAAATAATCATTTTAGTTCAAAATGTGCCTCTCACTAAAAATTGAGCAAACATGCTCAATTTTCCTTTATAATTTTGGAAATTTATTCATAATTAATTTTTTATTTCTAGGAATAATTATCACATATAACCTATAGAATATGTGATTGTTATGATTCAAAGTGCATGCTTTTGGTTTAAAATGAAAATTTTCTAAAAAAGATAAGTGACATAATCAAAACAGAGAAAATGTATTTGGATTATTTTGGTACATTTGGAAAATGATACATAAGTCATTTTATATGTTTATTAATTATCCAAAACTCAATCAAACACATATTGTGACCAGTATGAATACAAGTGCATCTTTTTATTTAACATTGACATCAATTTTAGTAATAATGACAAATAACCTACTCAAAACTAAGAAAACACCTTCAGATTGTTTTTATACTTTAGAAAAATGATCCATATGTCATTTTTACATGTAGGAATCAACCAAATCTAAATTATATACATGATATTTATTATATTAATCAATGGGTTCGTTATTAGTTCAAATTCAATATTTTAGTTCAAAAAGTATCACTCATTGAAAACCCAGAAAAAACACTCTGTTTTTCATGATAAATTAGAAAATTGATTCATAAGTCATTTGTAACGTATATAAATCATTCTCACATAGAACCGACACAAGATGTGATTGGTATGAGTCAATGATCATTTTATTAGTTCTAAATGACAATTTACTAAAAAAGACGAGTGACGTACTCAAAACTGAGCAAATAGATTCTGATTGTTTTTTTACCTTTGGATAACGATCCATAAGTAATTTGAGATATATAATGATTATCTGAACATAAATATAATGCACAGTGTGAATGGTATGACTCCATTTGTGTCTTTTTATTTAAAATCTACATTAATTTCAGTAATAAGGACAAATAACCGACTTAAAACTGATAAAATGCATTTTGATTGTTTCAAGACATTAGGAAAATGATCCATAAAACATTTGTGATGTGTATGAATGACTTCATCTCAATCGAATACACAATATTACCGATATGGATCCAAGTGCATCTTTTTATTTAAAATTGACATCAATTTTATTAAAAAAGAAAAATAAAATTCTAAAAATGAGAAAAAATATTCTGATTGTTTTGATATGTTAGGAACTAAAAACACGTCATTTCGAATTACCATTTTATATTAATGTCCGTAAACACGTGTTTATTGTTTTAAAACACTAAAATGTGTATGTAATGGTCAAAACTATAAAAAATGACCTCATATTGATGTGATATCATTGAAAAAACACAAATTAGATTTTTTTGAAATATTAGAAGTGCTATGATATCAAAGTATTTAAAATTTGTTTGTTACATCAAGTTCAAGAACACCACGCATCACTTTATAAATAAATTAGAATATTTACTTATCCCTTTTCAGTTTCAAGTGTTGAATCTTATCTTAAATAAGAAAGTTTATATTTTCAATGTGTATTTCACTATATATTATTTTTTATGTTAAAATATATTCTATTTGATTAATATATTAACAAATTTTATGTTCATCACTCTGAATATATTCAGTGTATTTTTTCTATCACATTTCTTTTCTTAAATGTTCTAGTTTTCATTGTAGGTAGTAGATGCCGACAGAAGGCACATGGTTGACAGTTTCGATCCGTGACATTCTTATGGGTTTCTACTATAATTTTGATTTATTATGTTTTGTTTTAATTTTTTGTTTTCCTTTTTGTTGCATTTTATGATATGACATGGTCAGTTTTAGTTGATGAGAAGATGTTGAGGGAGACAAACACAGTGGAGGTTGTGACGTCGATGTACATTGGTAATTAGTTTTTGTTAGGGATATATATATATATATATATATATATATATTGATGACCGAGGTATTGGTTGATAGATATATGAGTTGATTGAGATTGAGGTTACGGTGACTGTGAATGTTTGTGTATATGAGTGTGGATGTATGATGTATATATGATAGTTTTATCATATATTAATTTTTTTATTTATTTCTTGTTATTTTGTTGTTAAATTATAATAAAAAATAATTTAGTGGTGGTTTTTAGTAATCTATTATAAATAAATAAAATAAAATATGATTTAGCGGTTGTTTATTGAAACCACCGCTAAAAAAAAACTGATGCTCATTTGTTAAGTGTCGATTAGTTTCATTTTATTTATATTCCTCGAGTTTTTTTTAAATAAAACAAATTCCACTACAAAAACATAAAACTATTGTTAAATGTTCCAAAAATGACATATGAAAACTACCACGAAATAAACAAAACCACTGCTAAATTATTAGCAACCATTCAATACACAACGATTTTATTAACCACTACTATATAATTCGCCAGCAGATTAAACCACTATTAGTTGACCCAAAGAACCACTACTAATGACCTTTATTGTAGTGTTTTATTTATTGGACTGTCTATCTCTATTATTTGTCACTACTTCACACAACAATCCCACTTTTTCACCTAAAATTTCACATCACATGATTTCTGATATTTTTGTTTGTTTTCATTGAGTTTATTTATTTATTGTGGTCACTCACATCCAATTATTTTTTCTTTGAAGAATCAACACCAATGGTAAATATTTTATAGTTGTAATTAGTATTTTGTGTGATATGAATATTAAATTTACATGAATTAAATGACATTTTCTACAAATATCATTAAAAATCATAATAATTATTTAATGAAGTGTGAAGTATTTAATTTTGAGGATCTGTGTTGATGATGATACACCTATATAATGATAGTTCCTTCCCTAGAAGTACACTTCCCTATTGTTAACCACATGTAGGGAAATGGAGGATGAGGCACTTTGTTGAAATGAATATTCTGTTGATAGAAGTTATAATACCTAACTTAGAGTGGGTTTGTCTTCTACCTTAATTCACTATGGTAAGACCATGTGTATAGTAAAAATGCTTTTTTATGTTGAATTAATATTTAATTTTAGGGATCAATCTACAACTATTGTAATATACTATCATTGATTGGTGTCCATCCCCAGTGATGACTTGTGATATATATGATAAGACTATAGGTGATTTATGTTTACTCTATTTGATAACTCCAGTGAGGATCGATGAGGTAAGATGAGGTAGGGAATGATATATAGGATTTTAATTTCATACAAAAGGCCCCATTATTTATATTCCCTTTTCTATTATTATGGGATTTATATTTTATTTAAATTTTTTATTTTTTTCCACTTTGACTTTTTTATTTTCATTTAATGATTGAAGTTGATTGTTGGACCATTTTTTTTTCACTGTTCCTTTTCTTGATATGATAGTTATTTCCCACAATATTTTGAGTTTTAGTTATTTATGGGAAGTGAGGTAAATGATGGGTCCGAAGGGACTCAGATTAGTGGTTATTTGTAGATATATGATGTAACTCATGATGATAACATTTATTTAGAAAAGGGTGACTAGAAATAATACTTTATAGGGATACTTTGATAACCCCCATCATAACAGGTTGTGAAAATCATGAGGAATTTGAATTTTTCCCTAGATTTGTTTTAGGAAAAATGATCAATTCCTCTATAAAATGATATTAGATAATTTTTCTAACAACTCCATTGGTAAAAAAATATGTTGAATACCCTACGATTTGATTTTAGTGAAAATATTAGTTGTTCATATTTTCCTTGAATATTTACTATTTAATTAATTAACTATTAATTTAATCATAAATGGTCATTCAATAGTATTGAGATTTCATCTCTACGGTTGAGGCTAAAATGGGGTGATTTTCGTATATGAGGCATAAACCTATCATAGGCGCCAGGGCCGGGTCTATACCCCTTTTCATTTGTGTTTTCCCTTTTTTATTTTTTTGTTTTTTTGTTTCTTTTTTTCCTCAAGATTTCTGTGTATTCCTGTGAGGATTACCCCTTTGGGGTCTTTAGGTGATAGAGGGAGTGGGACAGAAGAGTTAGAGGGAGGAGGAGGCACGGATCGAGGAGCTTGTCTAGATGTAGATTGAGGCCCGGTAGGTGCGTGGTGCGGATCTGGTGCGAAGCTTCAGTGGTTTCCTCCTGATAATGAGTTAATTTTTTTTCTCTAAATGCAACACCCCCGAATGATAAAGGGTTAAATTATTAAATGATATGACTCATATCAATAAGGTGTCCCTTTATTTTTCAGGAGCCTACCTGATTTGAACTCCATAGTTAAGTGTGCTTGGCATGGAGTAGTGATCAGGATGTGTGATCTTCTGGGATGTTTCGCATTGTGTGTGTTAGTGGAAAAAAAAACTGAAAATTCCATGTATTGGAATGTGGGGATATATATTAGTTAAATGACCCATTCGATCATGTGGGTTGTCCCCATGGTGAGGATATCATGTCTGCGAGGAAACTAGTGGTACCTGGTGTCCTAGGATCTGACCTCCATGTTAAGTTGTGTTGTATATTCTATCGGTGGGGCTTAGTTCTAACATTTTGTATCAGAGTTTGTACCCAAATTTCAGTACAGTGCTCTACCTAGGTTGACATATAGGGGCTAAAATAAGGATGTTGTGCTCTATGGGGGGGGGGTCCTTGGAATGAAGTAGTGATCAGGATGGATGAACATATTTGATGTTTCCCACGGTTTGTGTGAGTGGGGATAAAGAACACTAGAAGGTACATGTGTTGGCCTGTGGGGATAGTCATTATTCAGATGACCCATTTAGGAATATGGGTGTTCTCCAATGTGTGGAGCACGTGTCTATGAGGAAACTATTGTTACATGGTGGGCCAGAACCTGACTACCATCTTAAGGGAGGGATTTTGTGTTGTCAGCGGGGCATAGCTATTACATTTGGTATTAGAGGTGGTACCAAGGCTGATGTATAGTGAACTTCCTGGGATGGGGTGTAGGATGAAAAAAATGATGTTTTCTCTAAAGGGGGGTGAATGTAACACCCTAGAATGATAAAGGGTTAAATTATTAAATGATATGACTCATCTCAACAAGGTGCACCTTCATTTTCTGGAGCCTAACTGATTTGAAATCCACATTTAAGTGTACTTGGCATGGATTAGTGATCAGGATGTGTTATTTTTTTGGAAGTTTCCAAGGGTGTGTGTGAGTGAGGAAAAAACACACTAGAAGGGACATGTGTTGTCCTATGGGGATAATCATTAGTCGAATGACTCGTTTGGGCACGTGGGTGGGCCTTAATGTGGGGACGACATGGGCTGAGTGTATGTGCTGTCAGTGGGGCCTACTTGTTACATTTGGAATCAGAGGTGGGACCCATCCTTATGTACAGTACACCACCTAGGTTGATTTGTAGGGCCCAAAATGATGACATTCTATGATGTTTCCCAAGGTTTGTGTGAGTGAATACAAAGCACACTGGAAAAAATATATGTTGTCCTATGGGGATAGTCATTATTCAGATGACCCATTCGGGCACGTGGGTGGTCCCTAGGGTGGGCAACACATGTCTATGGAGAAACTTGTAGTACATGGCATGCCAAGACCAGAAAAACATCTCAAAACGGGGTGTCTGTGTTTTCAGCAGGGTCCAGTTGTTACATTTGGTATCAGAGGTGGTACCCAGCCTGATGTATAGTGCACTTCCTGGGATGAGATATAGAGCCAACAACGAGGATGTTGTGCTCTAAAGGTGGGTGAATTTAACACCCAAGGATGATAAAGGGTTAATTGATTAAGTTAAATGACTCATGTCAACAAGGTGAACCTTCATTTTCAGGAGCCTACCTGATTATAATTTCACAGTTAAGCGTGTTTGGCATGGATAAGTGATCAGGATGTGTGATTTTATGGGAATTTTCCTAGGGTTTGTGTGAGTGAGGACACAACACACTGGAATGGACATGTGCTGGCATGTGGGAATAGTCATCAGTCAGACAAATATTTTGGTCATGAGGGTGGGACCTAATATGGGGACCACATGGGACGGTTGATTGTGCTGTCAGCGGGGCCTAGTTGTTATATTTGGTATTAGAGGTGGTACCCGACCTTAAGTACAGTGCACTTCCTGGGTTGATATATAGGGCCCAAAATGAGGACGTTGTTCTATAGGGGGAGGGGGTTCTAGTCATGGAGTACTGATCAAGATAGATGACCTTCTATGATGTTTCCAAGGTTTTGTGTGAGTGAGGACAAAGCACTCTATAAATAACAAGTGTAGGCATGTGGGCATAGTCATCAGTCAAATGTCATGTTCTGGCACATGGGTGGTCCCCAGAGTGGGGACCACGTGTCTATGAGGAAACATGTGGTACCTAGAGGGCCAAGACCTAATGAACATGTTAAGATAGAGTGCTTGTGCTATCAGTGGGGCCCAATTGTTACTTTTGGTATCAGAGGTGGTACCGATCTAAAAGTATAGTTCACTGTATGGGTTGATATGTAGGTCCCACAATGAGAATTTCGTGATCTTAAGGTGGGTGGTGGTGAATTTAAAACCCCATTATGATAAAGGGTTAAATGATTAAATTATATGACTCATGTCAACAAGGTGAAATGTATGTTTTAGGTGCCTATGTGATTAGTGTTGATTCAATAAGGTTATCTTATGACTTCTCCATTAATTATGGTTTTATGTTTTGAAAGTCAAAAACACATTTTCTTAAGTTCTATTTCTTCTTAAGATCTAGAATTTTCATTCTGTTATACTTAGAGATGTATCATTATAATTTTTCTTTTCAATATACTTACAAATTAGTAATTCTATTTTTTGGATATCGTCTTTGTGATTCTGAATCTAGTGTATAAGTGATACCATCTTTGTGATACTGATTCTGGTGTATAAGCGATAATGACTTTGTGACACCGATTCCGGTGTATATGTGATACTGTCTTCATGATATTGATTCTGGTGTTTAAGTGATAATGTCTTTGTGATACTGATTTCAGTTTATAAGTGATACCATATTTATGATAAAGATTCTATTTTAAAAGTTATATCGTCTTTATGAAACCAAATCTTGCATATAAGTGATTCTGATTTTATGATTATGATTCTAGAATAAATGAGATACCTATTTCCCAATCTAATTTACTTTTCCTTATGAATCTGTTTTCTTGATAATTTCTTTCTTAAGAATCTGTTTTTCTTAATAATTTTTTTGATTAATGTATCATTCCAATATTATCGGATTCCATGTTTTCAAACATAATGATCCTCATTAACATAACATCGTTTCATATAATTGAAAAGATGTCGTGAAATCCGTAACAAACTAATTATTGTATGTTTGACAAGTTTCTATGTCCCTTTCAAATTTAAGGAAAATATTACCGTTGTAGAGGAGACGACCGTTGGGATGTTTTTCCTTTAAATACAAGTTCATTTGAATAATGAAATAAAGGATGATGAATAGTGAATAAAAAATAGAAAAATTTGTAAAGTGATTTCTAGAGTGAGAGGCTCTTCCTTCTCTCAGTGCTTCATGCAGATGTCATGAACAACTTGTTCAGGTGTGAAGAACATGTTCAGACGTTCTTCGCGCTGACTCCGATCGTGCTGATCATGGGCTTCTGGGCTTGGAAGACAGAGGTTCCTATTTCCTTCTAAATCGAGGGTTTGTGGGGACTGAAAGACAGATACCAATCTTCAGATTTAGGGCTTACCTAGGTTTGGGTAAGGCAGAATTTCTTGAAGGTATAAATCAGGGAAACTTTATCCAAGGTTGTTTGATACCATTCTCATTGGGTTAAAAGAATCATGTGGTTACTTTTTTTCTATTTCCAGTAGTTTTATTTCCTATATAATGTTAACTTTGTTAAATTTAGAAAGTATAAGTTTTTTATACATTCTAATTCCATTACTCTGATTATATTATAGATTCTATACGCATTAAGGTAGAATAATTCTTTTAATAAAATCATTCTTAAGCTTTTATCTTAAGGCTGTATAGTTTAATAAATTGTTTCTTTAAGAGGTGTTATTAATGTTTGTTTATGTTTGTTAAAATAAACAGTAAAGGTTCCAAATTTTTTAAAAAAAAATACAATTCACACCCTTCTATATTGAGCATCTATATTCATCATTTCTATCAAACACTTGGTATCAGAGGAGGTCTCTGAAATTCTTAAATCCACATAAATGTTTTCCTGCTCAAGTTTTATTTTTCTAATTTGATTATATACTTTTACTTCTAATAAGTGTTGAGGAAATAAACTCTTTTTAGTATAGCAGGAATTTAGGTAGGATATCTAGATAATCTCAATCCTACAAGACCCTCAATCATCAATGTAAATGACTATGAGTATTAGAGAGACAGAATGAAGAACATTGTGATAAACACAGGTGTAGTTAACTATAGTATGTTAACTGGAGATTATAAGATTCTAGATAAGGAACATAGAACGTTTAATAATATAGAAAATTTATAATACCAGCTTAACTTTAAGGTATGTAATAAAATTTTTATTCCATGACTAGAAATATATATAGCAAAATTTCATCATATGAAGCTAAATTTTTTTTTTGGAATAATCTTGAAGTAATTCTTTGGAAAATCCAAATTTATTGAAACTAGAAGAGCTATGCTCAGAGGTGAGTATCATGGTATCTTCTTTCCTTATAGAGAAATCGTATGTAAGGTACAAAAAAGATTCGTTACTACTGTCAATAGCTTACAATCAATGCTTGAGAAAGGTTTAGATGATGAAGATCTTGTATAAATGATTATAGACATCATGCCTAATGAATGGGGATCCAAGAGAAATGCTATAGTTGAAAATATAAAAGTTACACTGATTTCTCTTGATGAACTATTTTGAACCCTTCTTCAACATGAAACCAGAATGAAAAGTGATGCTGATAATATTAAGAAGAAGATTGGAAATGGCAGTGTTGCTTTTACAACTACTTCAAATCATATGAAATCCAAGACTCCTCAGAGAGTTAGAATATCTAAATCAATGAAGGATGTTATTCTATATGAATCTAGTGAAAGTGAAACTTTAGATAATGAGTTATCCAATCTTGCTTGGAGGATGAAAAATATTGTTGGGAAGAAGAACTTTCAATATAGAAATAATAAAAAATATGGAAAAGATAAGAAATATAGATAAGATACAAGCTATGAATATAGAATAACTGGTCAAATCAGACCTGATTGTCTCTTACATAATAAAAGAGACAACAATGACATGAATTCTTAGAGAAACAATAATAAGTTCAATAGATCAATGCATAAGAAAGTTCTAAAAGCCAATGACACTTGTAGTGCCAGTTGTGGAGATTCTTTAGATGAGTCTTCAGAATATAATTATTATGAGAAAAAGATTATTGGTTTAATAGCCAGAGTTCCTTTTCAAAATCAATGTCTTATGGCTGAGGTACAAACTGCTGATTCCTTAACCAATATGTCTTTGAGTGAATATTTTTCTGATAAGTATTTTTCTTCAGATGAATAATATTCTTTATCAGATAATGATAATTATTTGCCTTCCTATGAGTAAGTTTCTAGATTTTCTATGTTTCTAAAGATAGGAAATTGTAATATTTATAAGAAACATGAAAAGGAAAATTCTAGAGAATTTATTTTAACAAAAGAAATTTAGGATCTTACCAAAAATCATGATAAGAAAAATGATGTTTTAGAAAATGTTTCTATGAAACATGAGGAAGCTAATTCTAAGAAGGATAAAATTTCTAAAGATATTAAAAATATGTTTTTTCTAAAATATGTTTTAGAGGATAAACTTAACTCTATGTCTATTATTTTAGATGACAGGAAATTAGTATTAGGACTAATGTCTGAAATTTTTACTTTAAAGAAACTTCTTGCCAATTTTACTTCTAAGAATGAAAATTTTGACAAGATTTATTCTTAAATCTGACCTCATGGTAATAATAAAAGATTAGTTTATTCTCAAGAAAAACCTATATTTAAAAAAAATTGTTTTGTTCTTCCAAGACCCCTTTTTGTACTAAATGTCAAAGTGGTGGGAATTAGATGAAGAATTGTTCTTTAAATAATGTTCAATATCTTAGGTTTCATAAAGCCTACTTTTCTTAACAAATGTGGATACCCAAAATCTAATTATCTAACAATACCGGATCCAAGTATGTTTGTATTCCGAAAACCTAACTCTTCTTTTTCAGGTCAATGAATGAATCACCAAGAACATATGGTACATAGATAGTGGATTTTCCTGGCACATGACTAGAAACAAAGACTATTTAAAAAATATTTTAAAGACAAATAGTGGAAAATTAACCTTTGGAGATAACTCTCAAGGAGAAATTGTCGGTATAGGTAACATTATTTTTTATGGAAAATCATTGATTTCAAATGTTTTATTTGTTAATGTTCTGAAACACAATCTCATCATCATAAGTCAACTATGTGATGAAGTATACCTTGTGAATGTTAGGAATGAAATGTGATTAGTACAAAATTCTAAGGATTATTTTATTATCTTTTCTCGTACGCAGGATATAGTAAATACACTAAAAATAGATGACCTTATATGTCAAGATATTCCATAACTATGTGTAATTGAAAATCAATATTGGATTTGAAATAGAAGACTAGGACACTGTAACTTAATAAATCTTAGTAAAATTTATACGAAATAACTTGTTAAGTATCTACCAGATCTTAGGTTTGATTCTATAGAAGTCTGTGATCCTTGTCAATATGGAAAGCAACATAAATCTAGCTTTACATTTAAAAGTGAACTTACACCTTCTAATTCCTTGTAGTTAGTGCACATGGACTTATTTGATCCAACAAAAAATAGATGTATTGGAGGAAAATACTATGTCTTTGTCTTAGTTGATGACTACACTAGATTAACATGGGTCAATTTTCTCACAAAGAAATATCAAGATTTTTATTATTTCAAAATTTTCAGATCTCATGTTAAAAATGTGAAAAACCTTCCTTTGATAACTATTCATAGTGATCATGGAGGAGAATTTATGTAGAGACCCAAAGAATGACATAAATAGACATTACATTACTTTTGCGGAATATCTAATACATAACAAAAATAGACACTAATGGACTGTAATAGTTTAGTGTCTTTGGAAACTCGGAATATAATCTTCTAATCTTGGTGAAATATCCTCAATATCTCCCATAATAGTCTTAATTTTTTTCATACCTAAAACATTTCTTTATATCCTTGGGAAAATAAAACATAAAAAGGGTGAGCTCAAATGCTCAATAAGGGTAAGAATGGAGAAAATAAAACAAACCATTTGCATTTGAACTTCAAAGCATTAACATAATATTTAAACAACAAAATCTTTAGCAATGACATAAAACATGGAAGTATGTAAGGCATAGATCATAATGGTTCATCAATCATGATAAAATAGTATGGGAATAAAGCATGTAATTTTGGAAACCATTAATCACATTTTATGATTTCCATAGTAGCAAAGGCATTACTGCCAACACCATCTTAGTGGACAAAGTCCCTTTCTGAATCGAGTTCACACCTCGTTCCAGTCCTGTATCACTGAACCGGATTAACACGCCATTCCAGCCATGTCTATATCATGGGATATAAATCTTTACCCAATTAATTGGAGGGATATATAGGTCCCACCCATCTCATAATGAAATCATTCTTACGTGTGCCACAACATAAACATAAATCATTCATCATAACCCAAGGAAGAAAATGGGTTTCGTAAATATCATCCCATCATAACATAATCCATATAAAACAAATGGATATAATTCCATCATAATAAATGTGAAACCATTTAAATCATAGAGACATTATATTTGAAACATACACATATTAAATAATGTCATCTTAGATAGAAAATGGTTTTGATAAAACACCTGAAATGAATTCTTGAGGAAAATATCTTTTCTTATTTAAAATCTTCTTATTTTCACAAAAATTCCATGAAATCATAAAATAAAAGGATTTTTTGAAAATAGTCAAGAAATATGGTATATTAAGCTTCATAAAAATAAGGTTTCATAAGACCGTAAAAAACGGTTCATGCCGTATAAGTTAATGAAAACATTCTCCTCGTACTTTTAACGGAAAAGTCAAAAAGTACTATGTATGGTAAACAAAATAAAGATTCCTTCCATATCAAAAATTAAAACTAAATATGGGTAAAAATGACTTTAAACATACATGGAATAATATTAAACCCTTTATGAAAACATTTTTATGGACATGAATGAAAAATATAACCCCAGTAAACTCTTACGAATAAGGAATCTCGGATAAAAATGAGATTGTTAAATTGTCCCTTACCTTATGTCCAATTTATTTTGTATGTATCCGATAATCCTGTATAGTGGGTTTATACATATTATTAACTTGTAATATAACCACAATAATTTTTATGATATCATATATGATTCACATACAAATTTATATTATCCGTTCATTTGTCAATTCCATGTTAAAGTAGATTCTTGGGTAAAATATTTTCATTTATCATCCAAGTTTTGACTTGTAATTATTAATATGATTACTTATATCATGATTACTTAATTACAGAATATAAACCATTATTTATATATAATATATATTCAGAATATACATATATATAATAGATTGATAAATGTAAAGAAACACACCGTTCATGGACATGGTAGGTCATACATACGCATGAACGTAGTTTTTTGTTTCATTATTGAATTGAATGGTATTAAGTAGATGAAATTAATATATATATACATAAATATAGTAGCATTATTATGTCATATATTTCATGATTACCTATTTTATATACTTTATAATCATTCTTGAATTGTTATCATGGAAAATGAATCTCATCGTGTAGTGGAGACGGTAATCTGTACATACGCACGAGCGATGATATCGTTCCCATATTTACTGAATGGAATTGGAGTGGATGATATAATATAATTGAATCAGTATGATGTCATAATAATCATATATAGTTATTATTTACACCATTATACCCATCCAAGTAAGGTGGGGGTGGAAAAACTGATTACACCACGGCGTGGAGACGGTATTCTGTACGTACTCACACGCGGTGATTTTGATTTGCGTAGAATGGATAGAATGTAAAATAGGGTTGTTTAATATTTATAATAACATATCAGCATATAAGTTATACTTATTTTATTACTTTATAATTAAATAACTAAATAAGAGGAAGTAGAAGAAGAAATAATCTTGAAAGAGTCAGTAGAAGAGATTACCTCTTCCTCGACGCACCTCCTTTAAACTTCTTCTTAGGGCACTAGAGTTGGTCTTTTGAGAAGACCATAACCTCTATGATATAACTATAGAGTTTTAGAAGATTAATTGGTAGTGGATGTCCATGCTTCAAACTCAAAAGTGTGTGAAGCGAAGAGGGAAGGGGTTCCCATTTAATAAATGATGAGAGGGGCAGCTTTGGAAAAACTTAAAATATTATTTTATAATATAGTCATATTCGGATTATAATAGCTCAAAATTGATTTATTTCGATGCTAAAGTGGGGATGTGTCGAAATACCCTCATCCAATAGGTTTTAGACAAGTTTAGGTTACTATTTTAACATTATCATTTAGATTTAACTCTAAGTTAAATAATTTATCTTTTATTGTGTCTTCTTGTTTTCTTACACTATATGGTTAATAAACTTACTATAACAAGCCAAAAGAACCTCAAGAGGTTCATTATTAATATATATATCTTTTTCTAATACATTTTTCCGAATCATAGATATCTAGGAATATAATAACAATTAATAATATAATATTTTTTTTAAACCATTTTATGTCAATTTTGACACTATTTGGTAATTGATTTTTGTGAAAATCATAAAAACATTATTAGTTCTAAAAAAGTTAATATAATCAATACTAACATGTCATATTAACCATGAAATTAGTGGAATTTATAAAAAGTCTCAAATTACATTTATTTGGGTATTTATAACATCAATTATGTCAAGATTTCATTAATAAGGTAATTACTGCATCATCATTGTGTCATAAATAAATTAAATTTTTTAATGTCTAAAAATTATAAATAAAATAAAATTATGTAGGATATATTTTTATATTTATAATTAATATTTATATTTGAATTCATATAATGTATAACCCTATATTAATTTTTTTTAGTTATTAAACATTGATTTTACCTATTTAAACTCTTCTTTAAATTAAATAATCATAAGTGTCCTAATCTAATCCAAGTGGACATAAAGGGTAATATATTATTCCTATGGTTGTTTCTGGTCAAATTAAACTTATCCAATAGAATTAGGAAATGTGTTAGGGTAATAATAATATCATTTTTACCCTTAATTACCCTATTTACTTTTAACCGCCATAAAAAAAGTATAAAGTTACTATTCACCAAAATTTATTTTTATCTTTTTGAACCACATTTATTCCTTGATATTAAATGTGTGTCTCAGATTTTCTAAATTTCACTAATAGATATGGTAAAATTATGTTTTATGTAAATTTTCAAATTCTCCTAGGAGGTGGGTAAAAGATGGTTAAAAGTTCAATAAAATTTTTACATATCTAAAATTATTATAAAATGACTCCAATGAATTATATTGAACATATATTGGTATTATGTATCAATTTTTACCTAAAATAAATTAAAAAAAAATAAATCATTATTTAAATAAAAAGTCAGTTTTTAAATAGTAACCCCATGTTTTCATTATTCATCGAAAATTAAATGTTTTCAAAAAAATACAAAAAATTCACCCTAGGGTAATTTCGATATTCGAAATCCTAAAGTGAATCCCATTATGAATGATAAAATTTATAAAATTTCAAAAAGTGGGCATTACTATTTATAAATGATCGTTCATAATAATATTATAATAATATCTTGTTTAGTGAAACTCGGTATTGCGTACTCCACACACTATCGAAGAAGGTCTTGATTGCGTGTAATGAAATCCAAGTCAGGGCTGCATGTAGTGAAAGCTCCATATAGTGTTGCATATAACATAATAAAAAATTATTTTATTTATACATTAAACAACATCTATACTTAATGTTGCGTAGAATAATTTCCACAAAATGAACTTGAAATTGCGTGTATCACAAGACAAGAATAGTGTTGTGTATACTGAAAGAAAATACGGTTTTGCCTATAGTACAAGCTAATTTTGGTATCATGTACAACAAAAAACATCAATGAAATTTAAAAAAATAATTCTCATAAAATCTTAGGTTATTACATTCTACCCCCCTTAAAATGAATTTCTCCATCGAAATTTGTTGGGGTTATAAATGGTTAACTACTTGAATGTTTCTTTCATATAAACCAACATCGTAAAAAGGAATACTAAAAATTAATTTTAAAATTAATGTATGAAATGTAACGGTTACCCAGATTAACTCATCACTGGGTTTCCACATAGGAGAACATAAGTGGAAATATAGATATGGAAGAAAAATCTATCCTCATGTTCTGATGGAGAGTGGTAGAGGACATGGCTTTGAAAAATCCAACAATCACAAAGCCATAAATTTGTGATGATTTAAGGTACCGTCAGATTTATCAGATATAAGGACACAAGGACATTATTTTTTTTTTCAAAATCATTTCCCAAAAGTTGAAGAATTGTTGAATTAGAAGAAATACAAACTTGATTTTGGTACAATCTCACTGTTGTTTATGCCTTGAACAATTTCCACTTCATCTCTTAAAGAAATGAAGTTGAATTTTTCTTATGTGAAGTGTTAGCAGATCATGAGATAAAATGATAGGTCATTCCATCTGTCTCAAAAATTAGGTTAGCAAAAGTTATCAAATATATATAAGTCCATATATGGTGAGGTTAATCGTATATTATTCGAAAAATGGACTTATACATCATCTATCATACCGATTAATATAATAAAACCAGTTTTTTCTAACAAGGGACTCCCTATAGGCCAATGGTAGGTGATAAAGGCCTGTCGCACTTCGGTTGTGGGTTCGATTCGCGCAACCTTGTTTGATGTGATGGGTTGTCACCCTTCATGTAGGTTTTCCCTTTTTCTGAAACTACACTATTATAACATTCTAGAAATAATATAAAAAAAGTTCTATCCTTATACAATACTATCTGATGTGCAACATAATCCATTGTAATCATTAGGCTTATCAAAAATACATATGTCCAATATCATAGTCTAAATAAAACAATTACTTGAAAGGTCACATAACAAGAACGTGAATACCATCATTTATCCCCCATATATCATAAGATATATCTTGTGGGTCACATTCCAAACATGTCAAGTCCTTAATCATGAATTCTTTTGAAAGATGAATTGCCATAGAACCTTAGTGTAAACCTGAATGTTGTCAAAAGTTAATTTTTTCCACATACCAAAATCCCAATGGTTTCTATATACTTTAAAAATGATATAACTTTGTCCTTATATCAGTCATGAGCTCATGAATACTATCATACATATTATTTAATCCTTATCCCTTCATTATGTGCATTTTATCTGCTATCCAAAAATATTTCAATCACTTTTCATGATTATCGATACCATATAATTATTGAAAACCAATACGTAGATATTCCCAAATTCCATAATACCATAAATTAGATTCCATGATACTAATTTGAAATCCCATTACATAAACTCTTAATCATTCCACAACATCATTGGCATTCTCAACATCACAAATAGTGATTTCATGTAATTCCCCTTTATCCTTTTCCTTAAGAGGTTTCTCACATTGATCATCATTAATCCTTGGATTAAGGCATTGATTAGCACAGTGTCTCATTTCCTTGCACTTGAAGCATTGAAGTGTTGCTGGTGCATTCTGTACAGTCTTTTCTTTATTCACATCATTAGATACTATTTTCCCACTACATTAGCAGTTCATTGCTCGATGACCTTATTTTCCACACATAAAAAATTTTCTAGTCCCTTTAATCCAATCTCCACTATGCTTATTTCCACACTTTGTACATAAAGAAACATTTGTCTTCTTTTCACCATTGTTTTGATGTTTTTTCTTGAACTCCATCTTTCATTTCTGGTCAAACCCATGAGATGGATATGTAACACCAACTTCCAGTTCTACCTTGATAACACAATGCAAAATTTCTTCATAGCTACTGAAGTCTCTTATAGATAATGCCCTTAGAATACTTGGTTTTAAACCACTGAAGAATTGATCAACTTTACTTTCATGTTGAATGATAAAGCCTGATGCATACCTTGAAAGCCTTGTAAAATTCACTTCATATATACCAACAGATTAATTATCATTCTGCTTAAGGTCAATAAACTCCTTTTCCACCTTTGTTTGAAGAATAACAGGGAAGTACTTATTAAAAAACATGTTCTTGAACTCGTCCTAGTCCATGGATGAAATTTTATCATGGGGCCTTGTATTCTTAATTAGAGTCCACCACTGGTCTGCTTCACCTTCTAAATGGTAAACAACCAAAATGACATTTTCATGCTCTGAACAGTGAAGTATGGAAAATATCTTTTCAATTCTACTGGTCCATTGTTCAGCCACAAGTGGATCATAAGACCCACTGAAAGCAGGTGGGCATTGCCTCATGAGGGCATCAATAGAATATTGTTCCCTTCTCTTCTCATTCGGAAGTCCAGAATGATTCATAGCTTGTTTAAATATAACAACAAGATTTCTCACTCCATTTCCAATAAAATTTGGTTTTTCATAAGGACAACCATTGCATTGTCCATTACATTGATCATCACGGTTCCTTCAGGTTCCATCCATCGTCTAAAATCCAAAAAGAATAGTGTAAGATAAAAAATCATGCTAGGGAAAACAACATAATAAAGGCTGATTACCTTCAATATATAACATATTAGGGATAATTCTTTGATAGTTACCTTAATTATAGTGCTATAACCTATATTTATACATAACCTTAGGGACATCCCTAGACATACCTTTGAAATATATCTAGGCATCTCACTAATGTTTTCACATCCTAGTTTCCAAAGGTTAACTAAAACATTCCTCTGATACCAACTGTAGAGAAATAAAGCTTGACTTAGATAGACATTACATTACTTTTTCGGAATATATAATACTTAACAAAAATAGACACCAATGAACCATAATAGTTTAGTGTCTTTGGAAACACGGAATATAATCTTCTAATCTTGGTGAATGATCTTCAACATATCCCATAACGATCTTATTTTTTTCTTACCTAAAACCGTTCTTTATATCCTGGGGAAAAGAAAACATATAAAGGGTGATCTCCAATTCTCAATAAGGGTAAGAATTGAGAAGATAAAACAAACCATATACATTTTTACTTCAAAACATGAACATAATATTTAAACATCAAAATCATGAGCAATGACATAAAACATGGTAGTACGTAAGGAATAGATCATAATGGATCATCAATCATGATAAAATAGCATGGGAATAAAGAATTTAATTGTGGAAACCATTAATAACATGTTATGACTTCCATATTAGCCAAGGCATTGCTGCCATGACAATCTTAGTGGACAAAGTCCCTTTCTGAATCAAGTTCACTCCTCGTTCCAGTCCTGTATCACTGAACCAAATTAACTTCCTGTTCCAGCCATGTATATTTCATGAGATATAAATAATTACCCAATGCATTTGAGGGAGATATAGGTCCCACCCATCTCATAATTAAATCATTCTTATGTGTGCCACAACATGAACATAAATCATTCCTCATAACCCAAGTAATAAAATGGGTTTCATAAACATCATCCCATCATAACATAATCCACATAAAACAAATGGATATCATTTCAACATAAAAAAATTGAAACCATTTAAATCATAGAGAAATTATATTTGAAACATACACATATGAAATAATGTCATCTTAGATGGAAAATGGTTTTGATAAAACACTAGAAATGAATTCTTGAAGAAAATATCCTTTCTTATTCAAAATCATTTTTTTTCACAAAATGCCATGAAATTTTAAAATAAAATTATTTTGTTGAAAATAATCAAGAAATATTTTAGATTAAACTTCATAAAAATAAGGCGTTATAAAACCGTAAAAATCTGTTCATGGTGTATATGTTAAAGAAAACATTATCCTCGTACTTTAAAAGGAAAAGTAAAAAAGTACCATGTATGGTAAACCAAAGAAATATTCCATATATAACGCAAAGTAAAAGTCAATATTAGTAAAAATGACTTTAAACATACATGGAAGAATATTATACACTTTATGAAAAAATATTTACGGACATGGATATAAAATATAACCCTTTTAAACACTTACGAATAAGTAACCTCAGATAAAAATGAGATTGTTAAATTATCCCTTACCTTATGTCCAATTTCTTCCGCATGTGTCTGAGACTCCTATATAGTGGGTTTAAGAATATTATTAACTTTTAATAGAACCATAATAATATTTATCATATCATATATGATTCACTTATGACTTAATATTATCCATTCATTTGTCAATTCCATGTTAAAGCAGTGTTTTGGGTAAAATCGTTTCATTTATCTTCTGTGTTTTGACTTTTAATTATTATTATGATAAATTATATCATGATTAATTAATTATATAATATAAAAAATGATTTATATATAATATATATTTATAATATACATATATATAATAGATCAATAAATGGAAGGAAATACACCATTCATGGAGACAGTAAGTCGTACGTACACATGAACGTTGTTTTTTGTTTCCTTATTGAATTGAATGGAATTAAGTAGATGACATAAATATATATATACATAAATACAGTAGCATTATTATGTCATATATTTCATTATTACCTATTATATATACTTCATAATCCTTCTTTAATTGTTAACATGGAAAATGAATCTCATCGCGTCGTGGAGACGGTAATCCGTACGTACACACGAGCGATGACATCGGTCCCATATTTAATGAATGGAATTGGGGTGGATGATATAATATCTAAGAATCAGTATGATGTTATAATAATAATATATAGTTATTCTTTACACCATTATACCCATCCAAGTAAGGTGGTGGTGGAAAAAATGATTACCCCACGGCGTGGAGACGGTATTCCGTATGTACGCACGCGCAGTGATTTCATTTTCCGTAGGATGGATAGAATGTAAAATAGGGTTGTTTCATATTTATAATAACATATAATTATATAAGTAATACTTATGTAATTACATTATAATGAAACAACTAAATAAGAGGAAGTAGAATAAGAAAGAAACTTGAATGAATCGGTAGAAGAGATTACCTCTTCCTCGACGCACCTCCTTTAAACTTCTTCTTAGGGCACTAGAGTTGTCCTTTTGAGAATAAAAGAACCTCTATGATATAACTAGAGAGGTTTATAAGAGTAATTTTCAGGGTTTTTTAGATCTTCAAGGCTCAAAAGGGTGTGAAGAGAAGAGGGAAGGGGTTCCCTTTTTATAAAGTAGGAGAGGGGAGCCTTTGGAAAAACTTAAAATATTATTTTATAATAAAGTCATATTCGGTTTATAATAGCTCCAAATTGATTTATATACAATATAAAGTGGGGATGGGTAGAAATACTCTTAACCAATAGGTTTTAGACAAGTATAGGTTACTATTGTATCCTTATCATTTAGATTTCACTCAAAGTTAAGTAATTTAACTTTTATCGTGTCTTCTTGTTTTCTTACATTATATGGTTAATAAACTTACTATAACAAGAAAAAAGAACCAATTGTGGTTCATTATTAATATATATAACCTTATCTAAGTCATTTGTCCGAAACATAGATTTTTAGGAATATAATAACAATTAATAATATAATATTTTTCTAAAAAACTATTTTATGTCAATTTTTACAATATTTGGTAATTGATTTTTGTGAAAATCATAAAAAAATTATTAATTCGAAAAAATCTAATAAAATCAATACTAACCTGTCCTATTAACCTAGAAAATTAGTGTAATTTATAAAAAGTATAAAATTAAATTGATTTGGGTATGTATACCATCAATTATGTTAATATTTCATTAATAAGGTAATTACTACATCATCATTGTGTCATAAATAAATTAAATTATTTAATGTCTAAAAATTATAAATAAAATACCATTATATAGGATATATTTTTATCTTTATAAATAATATTTATTGTTGACTTTATTATATGTATAACCTTATATTAAGTTTTTTTATTTATTAAACTTTGATTTTATCTATTTTAAAACTTCTTTAAATAAAATAATAATAAGTGTCCTAATCTAATCTAAGTGGACCTAAAGGGTAATATTTTATTCATAATATTGTTTTTTGTCTAATTACACTTATCCTTTATAATTAGGACATGTGTTAGGGTAATAATAATATCATTTTTACCCTTAATTACCCTATTTACTTATAATCGTGGGAAAAAAGTAATAAGTTACTATTCACAAAAAAAAATTTATCTTATTGAACCTAATTTTACTCCTTGATATGAACCGTGTTTCTTGGATTTTATAAATCTCACTCACAGAACTGGTAAAATTTAGTTTTATGTAAATTTTCAAATTCTCCTACGAGGTGGGTAAAAGACGGTGAAAAGTTGAACAAATTTTTTACATATAAAAAATTATTATAAAATTTGTCTAATGAATTACATTGAACTTATATATGTATTATGTATCAATTTTTACTTAAAATAAATTTAAATAAAATAAATAATTGTTTAAATAAAAAGTCGGTTTTTAAATAGTAACCTAGTGTTTTCACTATTCATAAAAAAATTGAATGTTTTCATAAAAATACCAAAAATTCACCATAGGTTAATTTCGATATTCCGAATCAAAAAATGAAGCCCATTTTGAACGATAAAGTTAATAAAATTTCAAAAACTGGGTATTACTATTCATAACGGCAAGTTCATAATAAT
Source organism: Viscum album (assembly GCA_963277665.1). NCBI lineage: Eukaryota > Viridiplantae > Streptophyta > Magnoliopsida > Santalales > Viscaceae > Viscum > Viscum album. The sequence continues at coordinate 433,855,108 of OY728121.1, forward strand.
ATTATAATAATATCACATTTAGTGAAACTCGGTATTACGTACTCCACACGCTATCGAAGAAGGTCGTGATTACTTGTAATGAAAGGCAAGTCAGGGATGCGTGTGGTGAAAGATCTGTTTGGTGTTTCATATAACATAATCAAAACTTATTTCATTTATACATTAAAAAAATCTATTCTTAATGTTGCGTAGAATAATTTCCACAAAACGAACATGAAATTGTGTGTAACACGAGCCATGAATAGTGTTGCCTATACTAGAAGTTAATACAGTGTTGCATATAGCACAAGATAATTTTGGTGTCGCATACAACACAATACATCAATGAAATTAAAAATAATAATTCTCATAAAATCTCGTGTTGTTACAATTTCAAAATTCTAATATTGAAACTTTTTGTAGTAAAAAATGTATTACTCACAAATTTTCATCTCCAAAAAATCCTCAACAGAATGGTGTTGTTGAAAGAAGAAATCATATTCTTCAAGTGATGAATAGAACCATGTTGATTAAATATTCAATAATGAATCATTTTTGGGCAGATGATGTAAGTGTAAGATTGTCTTTTGGGAAGGTATGTGTTTCTTTGTGTTTTAGTTAAATCCCTTATTTTGGGCTTCACATGATGTCTTCTGAATGTGTGAGAGGCCTTGGGGTGTTGAGGGGCTCGGGGCACGAAAGAAAGAAAAAATGGGCAAGTCAGGCCAAGGCGCATGACCTGCGCACATCCATCCAAACCATGCGGCCGCCCAAGTGAAACCGTGCGACCCTTACTCCTCCGGACAGAAGCATGCGCAGGGTTTGCACACGGTTTTCCAAACCGTGTGGCTAAAATGTGTGGCCACATAAAACTTGGAAAAATTAAAAAATTTCCACTCCGGGCTTTTTAAACCCAACTCAGGATTTTCCTCCCATTTCCCCCACTTCACCCTAGGTACGAACTAGACCTCCCAAGGGATCCAAGAGAATGATATCCTTCGATTCTATGGCTTTTGGAGTGTCATTGATTGCAGATTGAAGCTCCGGGTAAGGATAACCTCCTCCTCAGTTCTTTTTTTGGTTTAGGGTTTGTATCTTCTCCCCATCATGTTTTGAAACCCTAAAACCCTATCTTTTGGGTGAGTTTTAGGTTGAAGATCCAAAGGTTGGTTGGATTGAGGTCTAATGACTCGATTATGGGTGTGTTCAACCGCAGTTTCGAGGTAGGTGGTCTACAAGTGATATCCCAAGGTTATTTAGGGTTTTGTGCATGTTTACTTTTGTTCTTGTATTCCCATGGTTATGTTTTGAATAACCTAGGAATATTTCACAATATTGGTGTTTAAAATGGTAAATGGGAACCCTCACAATCCCCGTTGGATGTGTTGTGATTGTCCTGACCTAATTAGGGGCATCCCTGAGATGTGTCGGCTTTTCCTGGGTTTCGGGAGAGTTATTAAACAAGTGACCATGTTGTAATGAATTGTTCAGCCCTTGATAAAAATATTGGTATGATTGGTTTAACTTGGAATAGAAGTTAGGTGTTTCACCTAGACTTGGCAATAAACTAAGGGTTAATGTGGAATGGGTTAAATGGTTGAATCATGGGAATGATGAACGGGTTAAATGGGTTAATGTGTAAACTGATTAAAGACCATAATGGGATAGATTATTGGTTTAATGTTGAATTCTTAGTGAGATAGGCATAACATATGGGAATTGGGTGAATGGTTAAATGATGTGAAATGTTAATGTGTTAATGGGTTAAGGCATGATGTGGTTTCCCATGTGGGTAGTTGTGAATAGTGCTTGCTGAAGGGAAATGGTTTGGATGGTTGATGGTTACATATATATAAGCTTGTGCACATGGATTCGTAGAGTGGGGTATGACTTGAGGATCTACGCCCATAGGTCGAGTTAAGACTGAGGTTCTAAACTCCACCTTAAATGCATGGGTTAGGAACGAGGACTGAGGGTCTATTCTCCTAATAGTTTCATCCACCTGGACTGAGGCTTCAAGGTGAGGTTATGGTTGCTATGAAGGAGTTAGTCCTAGGGAGATAGGATAATGATGTGTTTACCCTCTTGCGGGTGATTGTTGGCCTTAGAACCATGTAACATTATGTATCTGATTAACCCATGAAAATGTGATGAAATGATAAATGGTGATAGTGGGTGTGTAATGAATGGTAATGGAAGCAGCAATGGATTATCTCTAAACAGGTTGATGTCACCTTAATTAATTACGTGGCATTTACCATTCATTTTCATTTTTCATGCATTGCCTTTTTATACTTGATAGTTTGTAGACACTGTTGGTGGTGGCCTACTAAGTTGTACTCACACCCTGCTCATGAATCCGTTGGGTACCCGAGCAGACTTCATGTTTGAAGGTCAGGACAAGGGATATGGTCCTTGCTAGATAGATGGGTGGACATGGGTAGCACATGGTGGAGGAACCAGACTTAAATTCGGTACCATTTTGGGGATTTTGTCCATTGTCTTTATTTTGTTCTTGTGTCCACTTTTGCACTTGTAGTATGACATGGCATATTTATTATTGGAAATGGTCATCATACATGTTCCTTGTTATTGGTTATTTTTTCCACTATCTGGTTTATTTCTGTTGTGGTTACTCTGATAAAAAGTGGGTATAGTCTCCCCACATGACACCGAAGACCCCTGCTGCTAGTTGGTATCCTTTGGCATATAGGGAGGCGCGCTTAAGGTCATGTAACCACCAGGCTCAGAGCACCGGTTTAGTGGCTTCTAGGCCATGGATGTTACAAAGCGGTGTCATAGGATGTATTTCTTCTCCTTCTCTAAGGTCTTGTTATTTGGGATTGTTATCCAAGGGTTAGGATGTGTCAGGTCTTGGAAATGAGCTCGTTCTTGGGATTAGCTAACCTAGGTATGGGGGAAAACCCAAGTCACCCTGGGTGGAAAATATTGTTCTACGTTGTGTGTTGTTACAGTTGATGATATTTCACCGTTGGGTGATGCACATGTGGTTTGATGTGACTATTTTATGATATTTGGCTTGTGTCTTTAATGGCATGAGAACTGGTATTCTTGCATCATTATAGGCACTTAGGGAGATAGGTGACTTGCATTGTATTAGACACACGCACAGGGTGGGTGTGTGAGGTAGGAAAGTAGGGTGCATCATGCATTTCATGAAACCATGAAATAATGAGAAGAATGAAATAAAACAAGTGGGTAAATGATGCTTAATGGAATAATATGGTTTGAAACAAGTTGGAAAAATGTTGTTGGGTTAGCATTTGAAAAGTGGGTTGTTGTACCTAGTAAAGTAATTCTGGTGGAGTCATGAGTGTTTATGGTATGTCTGCTAAAACTCATTCCTAGCATTGTAGAGAAATGACACCACGACGTAAGTTACCATTCAGGAAACGGGAGGGTGTTGTTCAGAACACTCCTCCAGTAGAGGAGCATGAAAATGTGGTGATCAATGAAGGTAGAGAAGACCAGTTCTGAGAGAACTCGACTCGCCTTATGCAGATGATGGATCGGGACCCAGGGTGGGTTGCACCGAGTATGTTTGACCTGACCAGGGAGTTCCAGCTGCAACACCCTCCATCTTTCACCAGAGAGGGTGGGTCAGAGGCAGTGGAGTTATGGTTAGAGTCTATCCAGATGATACTGGATCATCTAGAGACCCCCGTTGAAAAGCGAGTAAAGCTTTCCGCCAATATGTTGCAAGGTGAGGCTAGGCATTGGTGGGATATTCATGGCCAAATCGAGCAGGCTGAAGGGAATGTCGTGGAAAGAATTTTAGGAAATGTATCTGGAGAATTTCTACCCAGATACTTTGAGGCAGGAGCGGGCTGCAGAGTATATGAGCCTGACTCAGGGGTCTCTATCGGTGATGGACTATGCTAGTCGCTTCATTGATTTGAGACGCTTTGTCCTGGTGTTAGCAGGGGATGAGGCATCAGTAGCAAGGAATTTCCAGGATGGGCTGAGACATGAGATCAGGTCTCAAGTAAACATATTCCGCTTGAAGAGGTTCATAGAGGAATTAGATCAGGCATTGATCTTGGAAGGGAACCTTAAGGGAGCCTCGGCTAGCGGGCTTGTGGTGCTAGTGGGGAAGAAGAGTGGTGCAGCTACCAAGGGGCAGAAGTGACGCCATGAGGTCTCACAACATGGTAAAAGTGTGAAAAGTGGCTGGAAGAGAGGGTCAGCCTCTCAGAGTGGGGATCAGGTGTTCTTCTATCTGTGCGGTAGGCCAGGGAATATGTGTGGTCAGTTTCCTTGACCTGTAGTTGAGTTTCATTCGTGAAGAAGGATGGGGCATGTGCAAAGGTTCTCCAAGAATCCTCGGCAGGTAGGTGAGCATGAAAATGGAAGGCTGGTACATGATATGAGAAGGGGATACGTTGCCCCATATCAGGCGAGCAGTTTGAGCTCCACAGGCCATACTGGTAGGGGTGGTGGACGTGGAACTCCCAGCCAAGATCACTCATTCCATCAAGGCAGTGCAGTGCAGGGAATTCAGGCTGGAGCCCAAGGTAGAGGGGCAAGTTAGCTTCAAGAAGTTCTGTTTGCACCTGGTGATGGCGAGGCTGGACAATCATATGTTCGAGGCACGATCCTTGTAGCTTCTACTTTTTCTTGTGCGTTTTTTTGACACAGGTTCCACACACTCTTTTATCTATACTCAACTTATGGTAGAACTAGGTTTACCTATGGATGGTAAGTGTGGGGTGATGTCAATTAACACTCTGTTGGGGGTGCGGGTTGAGGATATCAAGCAGTGCAAGGGATGTGCCTTGGAAGTTGGTGGGTATCGCTTTCTGTGGAACATGTCCATTCTCGAGATGTCAGGGTTTGACCTAATCATGTGAATGTATTGGTTGGTATTATATCAGGCGCACATAGACTGTTATCATCGTAGACTATCATTCAGGTCTCTTGATGGTGATTCTTATTCCCACTGTGGAGAATAGGATATTCGACCAGGGCGTGTGGAGCCGTTTTGTCAACAGATGAGTGGAATTGTGGCTCAAGTGTCATTTATCATGCCTGATCATGATGAGGGAGGGGAACAAACTCATTTCCCTCCTATGGTGGATTAGTTTCAAGACATGTTTCCTAAGGGTTTCTCGGGCTTCCCCCTGAGTGGTATGTTGAGTTCATGATCGAGTTGCTGCCGGGAGAGGAGCGAGTTTCTATTCCGCCATACCGAATGGAATCGATAGAACTCTAGGAACTGAAGGTTCAGCTTGAGGAGTCGGAGCGTAAGGGGTTTATACATCCTAGTACGTCTCCTTGGGGATCTCTAGTGATTTTTGAAAAGAAGGTCGATGGGTCGTTGAGGTTGTGTGTTGACTATCGAAGGTTTAATCAGATGACAGTGATGAATTGGTACCCTCTTCCTAGAATTGATGACCTATTTGATCAGTTGAAGGGTGCATCAGTGTTATCTAAAATTTATCTGAGGTCGGGTTATCACCAGTTGAGGGTGAGGTCTTTTGAAGTACCGTGGATTTCTTTACAGAGTCGGTACAGGTTGTTTGTGTTTGTGGTAATTCCTTCCGGCTTGACCAATGCATTGGCAGTGTTTATGGATTTGATGAACCAGATGTCTCATCCCTATCTAGATCAGTTTGTGGTTTTCTTTATTGATGATGTCTTAGTGTACTCGAAAACTCACGACGATCATGCCCAACATCTTGACATCATGTTGGGTACGCTAAGAGAGAATCGACTATATTCCAAGCTATCCAAGTGTCAATTATGGATAGGTGAGGTACATTTTTTGGGTCACCTCTTTTCAGAGGAAGGTGTGTCGGCAGATCCAGAGAAAGTTCAGGCAGTTGTATCTTGGGAGCATCCCAAGAATGGTTCTGATGTTCTGAGTTTTATGGGTTTGTCCGGGTATTACCGAATGTTAATTCAAGATTTCTCTCGCTTGGCAGCACCACTTTTGGGATTGACCAAGAAGGGAATTAGGTTTGAGTGGTCGGGGGCTTTTGAGGATTCCTTATAAGAGTTGAAGAAGCTATTGACGACCTCACCTATCTGGATCTTACCTGAACCGGGTAATAAGTACATCATGTTTTTTGATGCGTCCGGAATTGGAATTGGGGATATGTTGATGCAGGATAAGCAGGTTGTGGCATATTGGTTGAAGCAGTTGAGACCCCATGAGCAGAAATATCCCACTCATGATCTTGAGTTGGCTGCAGTAGTGTATGCCTTGATGTGCTGGAGGCACTATCTGTTGGGGGAACGGTTTATCGTGTTTACGGACCATAAGAGCTTAAATTACATCTTCTCACAGCGGGATATGAATCTTCGGCAGCGAAGATGGGTTGAATACCTCCAGTCTTTTGACATTGAGTTGGTGTACACGCTGGGAAAGGGAAACAGTGTTGCTGATGCTCTGAGCAGGAATGTTTAGAATCAGTTGGTTTAGGAATCCAGTACTGAGTAGAAGGTGGTGGCTTTGTTTGCAGAAATGCACCTGGAGGTGTAAGAGGAGAATGGACATGTCACTCTTGCTTCTTTAACCATGGATTCGATGCTTTTAAGTCGAGTTTAGGATGGTCATCTTGATGATTCTGATTGTTTTATCATGAAGGAAAAAAGATTAAAGGTGGGCAGCTACCTTTTGGTTGGGCCATCGGTGGGGATGAGGTAGTTTGTGATTGTTATTGTGTGGTTGTGCCAGAGTGTATGCGGGAAGAATTGATGAGTGAGTTCCACGAATCAAACTGGGCAGTGCATCCTGGTTTGACCATGATGTACAGGGGCCTCCAAAGGAAATTTTGGTGACATGGGATGAAGATGGAAGTTGCGGGCTTTGTGGCACGGTGCATTACCTGTCAGCAGGTGAAAGCAGAGAATAAATGCCCAGGTGGTATGTTGAATACATTGCCCATTTCGGAATGGAAGTGTGATGATGTGACAATAGATTTTGTCACAGGACTTACGAGGATGCCACATAAGAATGATGTAATATGGGTGGTTGTGGATCGGTTAACGAAAGTGGCTCATTTCTTACTGATCCATGAGACCCTTACAATCGACCAGTTGGGTGAGTTGTATGTTCGGAAAATAGTGCGGTTAGATGGTGTTCTGTGGACCATAGTTTCAGGCTGAGATCCGCATTTCACATCTCATGTCTAGAAAGGGTTGTAGAAGGCGCTTGGTACGTAGGTGGTTTTGAGTACGGATTTCCACCCTCAAACAGACGGGTAGTCGGAATGTACGATCTAATTATTGGAATAGATGTTAATAGATTGTGTCTTGGATGTTGGTGGTTCTTGGGAGAGAAACTTATTGTTAGATGATTATTCATAAAACAATAGTTTTCAGGATACGATTTAGATGGCACCATTTAAGGCACCTTATGGGAGACCATGTAGGTCTCAATTGTGTTGGCTAGCGGCTGGTGAATCTGAGTTGTTGGGTCCAAGTCTCGTTCAGGAGACTTCCGAGAGAGTTTAGTTGATCAGGAAGTAGATAGCTATGGCTCAGAGTAGACAGAAGTTGTATATAGTTCCGAGGCATAGACCTCCTGAGTTTGGGGTTGGTGATAATGTTTTCCTACGTGTGTTGCCAAGGTTGGGTCACCGACGGATTCAGAAGTAGTGTAAGTTGGCGCCCAGGTTTGTGGGACCTTTTGAGATTATGGGGAGGATCGGACCTGTTGCATACCGATTGGCTCTTCCTCAATGGTATGGTGGGATACATGAAATGTTTCATGTGATTCAGCTTTGATGGTATCACCATGACCCATTTCTCGTGGTTGATGTTGAAGATGTGGAGCATGAGGTTGATTGGTCCTTTGAGGAGCATCCGGTTCGTGTGGTGGATCATAGTGAGAAGGTCTTGCGGGGCAAGGTAGTGCTGTTAGTGAGAGTATTATGGCAGCATAGAAATTTCAGGACGAGACTTGGGAGCAGGAATCAGATATGCAGGCTCAGTGGCCTGAACTCATCTCCTCGGTGGATCAATGAGGTTTGGAACCTCGACTTGAGGACGAGCCGTTATAAGGTGGGGAGGTTGTAAGATCCCGGTATTTTGGGAAGGTATGTTTTTATTTGTTTTTTTTAAATCCCATGTTTTGGGCTTTAAGGGATGTCTTATGAAAGTATGTGAGGATTTGGGGGTGTTTAGGGGCTCGAGGCACGAATCAGAGGAAAACAGGGCAAGTCATGCCAAGGTACGCAGCCTGCGCACGGCCAGCCAAACCGTGCGGCATGCCCAGGTGAAACCATGCGACCCTTACTCCTCTAGACAGAAGTATGTGAACGGTTTGCACAATGTTTTCCAAACCATGCTGATTGATCATGCAACCCCTCCTCCTCAGGTCAGTGGCAGTCACACGGTTTGCGCACGGTTTTCCAAATCATGCGGCTAAACAGTGTGGCCACTTAAAACATGAAAAAATTACAAAATTGCCACTCTGTGCTTATTAATCCCAACTCGTGATTTTCCTCCCATTTCCCCCTCTTCACCCTAGGTACAAACCAGACCTCCCAAGGGATCCAAGAGATCAATCTCCTTTGATTCTAAGGCATTTGTAGTGCTGTTGGTTGCAGATTGAAGCTCCGGGTAAGGCTAACCTCATCCTTGGTTCTCTTTTTGGTTTAGGGTTTGTATCATCTCTCCATCTTGTTCTATAACCCTAAAACCCTATATTTTGGGGGAGTTTTAGGTTGAATATTTAAGGGTTGGTTGGATTTTGGTATAAGGACTTGATTGAGGGTGCATTCAACCGCAGTTTTGAGGTAGGTGGTCTACGAGTGATATCCTATGGTTATTTAGGGTTTTGAGCATGTTTACTTGTGTTCTTGTTTTCCCTTGGTTATGTTTTGAATAACCTAGGCATATTTGGTAATATTCGTGATTAAAATGGTAAATGGGAACCCTCAAGATCCCCGTGGGGTGTGTTGGGATTGTCTTGGCCTAATTAGGTCTATCCATGAGACGTGCGGGATTTTCCCGGGTTTCAGGATTATTATTAAACAAGCGACCTTGTGGTAATGAATTGTAGATCCCTTGATAAAAATGTTGGAATGATCAGTTGAACATGGAATAGTAGTTAGGTGATGCACCTGGACTAGGAAATAACCTAAGGGTTATAATGGAATGGGTTAAATGGGAGATTCATGTGAATGATGAACGTGTTAAATGGGTTAATGTGTAAACTGATTAAAGACCATAATAGGATCCATTATGGGTTTAATGTTGAATGATTAGTGAGATAGGAATAACATATGGGAATTGGGTGAATGGTTAAATGATGTGAAATGGTAATGTGTTAATGGGTTAAGTCATGACGTGGTTTCCCATGTGGGTAGTTGTGAATATTGTTTGCCGAAGGGAAATGGTTTGGATGGTCGATGGTTACTTATATATAAGCATGTGCGCATGGCTTCGTAGAGTGGGGTATGACTTGAGGATCTACTGCCACAGGTCGAGTGAAGAATGAGGTTCTAAACTCCACCTTAAATGTATGGGTTAGGAAAGGGTACTGAGGGTCTATTCTCCTAACAGATGCATCCACCCGGATTGAGGCTTCGAGGTGAGGTTATGGTTTCTATGAGGGAGTTAGTCCTAGTGATATAGGATAACAAATTATTTACCCTCTTGCAGGTGATTGTTGGCCTTAGACCCATGTAACATAATGTATGTGATTAACCCATGGAAATGTGATGAAATGGTAAATGAAGATAATGGGTGTGTAATGAATGGTAATGGAAGTGGAAATGGCTTGGCCCTAAACCGATTGATGGAACCTTAATTAATTACTTCGCATTTATCATTCATTTTCATTTTGCATGAACTGCTTGTTTATACTAGATATTTTGTAGACACTATTGGTGGTGGTCTACTGAGTTGTACTCACACCCTGCTCAGGCCGCCGTTGGGTACCCGAGTAGACTTCATGTTTGCAGGTTAGGACAAGGGAAAGGGCCCTATCTAGATAGATGAGTGGACATGGGTGGCACTTGGTGGAGGATCTAGACATGGAGTCATGACCATTTTGGGGATTTTGGCCATTGTCTTTATTTTTGGGGTTCCTTCCACTATTGAACTTGTAGTATGACATGGCATATTTATTATTGGAAATGGTCATTATACATGTTACTTGTTATTGGTTATTTTTTCGCTATCTGGTTTATTTCTGTTGTGCTTACTCTGATAAAAGGGGGTATAGTCTCCCCACTTGACACCATAGACCCCTTCTACTAGTCAGAATCCTATGGAGTACGAGGAGGCATGCTTAAGGTCATGTAACCACCTGGATTAGAGCACCCGGTTATTGGCTTCTGGGTCAGTGACGTTACAGTATGTACTACCTGTTATACTATTAATCAAATTTTAATTTGACAATTTCTTTAATAAAACACCTTATGTGTTATGGAATGGCCAATAAACAAAAGTACCTTACTTCAATGTTTCTGGTTGCAAAGTATTTATCTTGAATACTAAGGATAACTTATATAAATTTTCTCCCAAATATGATGAAGGGATTGTCTTGGGCTACTGCATTAACTCTAAGTCATATAGAGTAATCAGTAAAAACACTTGCATTGTGGAAAAAATAGTACATGTTAATTATGATGAAAAATAATCTTTTATATTCAAACAACCCGAACTTATTTCTGATATATTTTCTAAAACTGATCACCCACCATTAATAGAATACCTTTAAAATAAGAATAATTTTCAAAAAAATGTTTTAGAAACATTTACTCTAGAAGATTTTCTACCCTATGTTGATGGTCAAGTCCTTCAAAACCCAAGTCATTTGTTACCTAGATATCATCCCAAAGATAATATCATTGCAAATGTTAATCAAACAGTAAGATCTAGAAGTTCTTTAAGTAGTGAAGTTGAAATGTTTCTTTTCTTTCTCAATTTTAATCTATGACTCCTGAAAAAGCCTTGGGTGATGACGATTGGATAAAGTCTATGCAAGATGAACTCAATGAACTCGTAAGGAATCAGGTTTGGAAATTGGTTGAAAAACTTAAGGAAACATCAGTTTTTGAAGTAAAATTGGTTTTCAAAAACAAATGTAATGAAAATGGAATTATTTTTAGAAATAAAGCATGATAGGTTACCAAAGGATATAACCAACAAGAAGGCATAGACTGTAAAAAAACCTATTCTCTTGTAGCAGGACTTGAATCTATTCGTATTCTTCTATCCTTTACATAATTCATTAAAATTAAAATTTATCAAATAGACGTAAATTGTGCTTTTCTTAACAGTTATATATAGGAGGAAGCTTATGTTGATTAACCCCTAGATTTGAAGACAAAAAACATCCAAATCATGTTTCTAAACTTACCCAATCATTGTATGGATTCAAACAAGCCCCTAGAGATTGAAATGATAAACTTTCAGGATTTTGGCTTTAAAATTACTATGTTAAGGGAACAGCTAATCGAACCATTTTTATTAAAAAATATAATAAATATGTTTTGATTGTCGAAATTTATGTTGATGAAATCATATTCGGATCAACTCAGTAATCCTTGAATGCTTCTTTTTCAAATCTTATGAAATTTGAGTTTGAGATGAGTATGATGGGTTATTTAATCTTTTTTCTTGGTTTTCAAATTCCTCAAAAAAATAGAGGAACTTACATATCTCAACATAATTATATCAATGGTCTTCTTCAGAAGTTTGGGTATGATAATGTTAAGAGTATAAGTACTCCTATCAGAACCTCTAATACTCTTGTTATCGATGATGCATGGAAACCTGTGGATCAGACATCTTATATAGGGATGATAGGAATTTTACATTACATAATAGCTAGTCAACTTGACTTAATTTTCATAGTATGCTTATGTGTAATATTACATGAAAATCCTAAATAATATCATTTAAATTCAGTGAAAATAATTTTCACTACTTAATGGGATCATTAGATTTGGGACATTTTTATTCCACTAAAAATAATTTTTAACATAAAAGTTTTTCAGATGCTCAATTTTGTGGTTGTAAAATGGGTAGAAAAAGTACATATTGAACTTTTAAATTCTTAATAAATTCCTTAGTTTCATGTTCATGATATAAACAACAATATGTAGAACTTTCTACTACTGAATGTAAATATGTAGCAGTTTGTAGTTGTTCTGCTCAAGTGTTGTGGATGCAACACACACTCACTGACTATGGCATCAGTTTTACTAAGACTCAAATAATGTGTGATAATACAAGTTCCCTTTCCCTAAGTAAGAACCCTTTACATCACTCCCTTGAAAAGAACATATATATTAGACATAAATTTATTAGGGATCACACACTTAAAGGAGATATTATTCTTCAATACATCGGAATGCAATAACAAGTTGTTGATATTTTTACAAAACCATTGTCTCCCGAAAGATTTAAATAAATTAAACAGAAGTTAGAAATGATCTCTGTAAGGTAATAATTCATATCTAATTATTTTCTAAATCATATCCTAACATTAAACTAATCCTTATTTCATTGGGAGTACATATTTCTTACCCCATCTTTCCTTATGTTTTTTTTGAATTTTTGTTATTGGAAATTTTGTTATTAGATATTTCAGTATGGTTAATTTTGGTATTGATATCCCAAAATCTAAAACATCCAAGAATATTCTTATAACACTAATAAACTTCTCCGAGTATTCCAAAAGGTAAATTTCCATACCCTTTATTTTCTTATCATATGATTCAATTGTTGGTATTTCAAAATATTCAATGTCGGTTTACATTATATCAAATGATCGAAAGTCATATTTTTTATATCCATCCTCAACTATCAGATCAGATAATGTTATGTTCATCCATTTCATTATCTTATGTATGCTTAAAATTTAATTCTTTGTCTATATAAGGGGTTCCTCATTTATAATCACCAAACCATCCTTACTGATCTCATTGCCGAAGTTCTGTTGACATCGAAGTCCTCATTCTGATTTTTTTATACCCTTTATCTCGAATGACTCCTGAATCTTCAGCAGAACAGATGTTGATTACCAAAGAAATAATAAAATGGAAAATATTTAGTGAAAGGTTAGTATTCTCTAACATCTATACAAAATATGACTTATTTATCTCTAAGGTGATAAGAACTAATGGATGAGAAAGTATTTTTGTGGCTAAGGAGAAGTGCCAGGATCCGGTTTTTCCTGACCAAGTTATTCAGTTCTACGAATCAATTATGTTCCTCTAAAATGATGGTAAGGATCTGTTTAAGTTTAGATGTTATGATAAGACATATATTGTTCATTATCAGAAGGTATAAAATGTTCTCAGCATACTGTGTTAAGGGGAACCTATTCGATGCTCTCAAAAACTTCTTGAGAATGGAGGTTCATTTAGGAAAGTCAAGGCTTTGGATTATCTTGGTCACAATAATGTTAAGAATCCGAAGATTATGAATCTCACAACAAAACACAATATGGTAGCTCTCTTGATGCAAGGCTTTCTTATCCCAAGAAAAGGAGATACGGACTCTCTAAAAATTATTGATATCCTTTTTTAGAATTTCTTGTCAACTTAAAAAAGATTAACATGGTTAAGTACATTTTCCTCACCATCCAGGAAATACAAGGTGGATCAATCATATCTGAAATTCTAATGTATCTGGAAACTATCTCTAGGATAATTGTTATGTGCCTACAAGAACTAAATTTCCCATGTAGATCATGCTCATAGACTGTTATGATTTTTTTGCTCAGGGAAGACACTCTAAGGAGGTTGAAGATAGAGTTTTTACATGAATCAAAAAGTTTTGAAGAAATGGTTTTCCAGAACAAGGGATATGTTCTGGAATCTACTAAATTGGTACCGAAGAAAAGGAAAATTGATGAATTAGGCTTTCCTGTACCAGATTCTGATGTCTCGGTATCAGCATCTCCTCCTATTATGAAACCGTATGCCTATTCTAATGAAACAGTTTCAAATTGTAGAGAAATGGAAGCTACGAGAAAGGAAAGAGATCCTTCCTTTGGCTTTAACCATATAGAGTCTAAGGCCTTGAAAATCAATAAAAATGAAAATCATGTGATAGAAAAGACGCAGAAGAAGTTAATGAATAAATCCTGGGAAGTGCAAGTTTGTCAGTCATTTCAAAAATCTATAGAAAAGTTATCTCAAGAAGTGAATAAACCCCAAGTTGTTTATAAGAAGCCGACTGTCACTTCGAAAATCATGAAAGCCAAGAACGTTCAATCTTTATCATAACCTATTCAAGAATAAGAATATGATGATGTTTTAAGGGAAGTGGAAGACTACATCGGAACTCCTTCGAGTTTAGTATCTAATTCTATTTCAGAAGAACATGTCGAATAACATGTTCAAGAATATTTTGAGGAATAAGATGAAGTTAAAAAAGAAGTACAAGTTGAAAAAGATGAACAAGTTGGAATTAAGGTGGATGAAGAAGAGAAAGAAGAGGTTGATCATCAAGGTGTTGAAGAAGTAGAGTTTTAATAGTAATAAGATGAACATGTAGATCTTAATGTTTTCCATGTATCTGATGAACAATCTCCACTACGAAATCCTGTGAAAGGTAAGAGTGTTTGGGTTTCCTCATCCAAAAAGGAAACGCCTCAAAATTCCTCAAAGAGAATTGAATAATCATTTTTCATAACTCCAAGAAGATCTCAGAAAGGGAAAGATGTTTCAGGTTTCGAATCCTCATCGCTTGTTGAACATGACTTAGTCAAGCTATCTTTAAGAATGTTGGTAAGCACCATTCCAATTCATGGAAATATAGATACCTGGAGTCAAATGATGCAAGATAACCTGAATCAAAAGACAGAATCGACTAATATGCTTATGGACATGGTGGTCAACAAAGAAGAATACTTTATTAATCTATTGATTGATAACAAAGCTCAGAATGTGACTTTTAAGAAAGTCTTTAACCACACCAAAACCATCAACGAATAGCTAAGTTATTTTGGTGACTTCATGGATTCATCAAATGGATCTTTCAATAATTGTGAAATAGAGTTCAACAAGGCCAAGTCATTAATCTCTAAGAAGGCTAGTAAACTCAATTCCATTTCCCATTCTGTAAGCAGTGAGAAGGAAGTCAGATCTGAATTAGAGAGAAAGGTGGCTGCTCATGAAGAAAGAATCTTGTCATCAGAAAAGAAGAATCGTGATCAGGAGATCTTGTTGAAGAATTCTGAAGATGATCATAAGGAAGTGAAGAGACTTAAAACTTTGATAAAGAAAATTATGTTTGAGAAGAATAATGACGAATGATTTTAAATGCAGTTCAATCACAAGTGAGTATAAGGTATGGGATTTGATCTCAATTAACATTCCTTTGAGAATTATTTATTATTATGAACCAATTCTATTTTATGTGGTGTATATTCTTCCCGTTTGACATGTAACGTCATGAATAATTTATTATTCATGGTATTTTATGTTTCAATATTAATCATTTCATCTTAGTTGGTTTGATTTTTAAATTTCCATGTGAAGAAAGATATTGATAAATATCACTATCTTTTGTGATTATAACTTTATCATAAAACAATCAATTTATTAGAATAATTTTCAATTGGAAATCCCATTTATATTAAATTTACTTATTTTTGGGTGATGGATATGATTATTTCCAAAATAAGTATACCATTTTTACATACAAAGTTTACATAGAATGTTATTTGATTGACTAGGGAAATAATGATAAATCCATATCCTTTATCAATACAGATATTTGATAAGGAATATTATTCATGAGTTAAATTGACTATTTTGATATATGAGGAATTCATCGGAAAGGTATTGATGGGTGGGGAAAATACTTTATATATCCACTTGGTGCATCAACAAGCCTCGTGAGTCAAATCAGTTGGCCAAATTTAATGGTTTTCTACATATAGTTTTAAACAATCTTATGAATGGTATTGAAGGTATATGTTTTTAGGAACCTTATACATGAATTCCTTATTTAATAATTTCGTACATTCAAAAGTAAATTATTATTATCTCTGATATTTTCACTATGAAAAATTATATAGATGAATTTCATTCTCAGTTTATTGATTAAATTGCATGTGTTTTTAATATATTTACCATTACATATTATTTATGCGATTATTTCTTAGTTATTGATTACATGGAATGTTTTACTAGTTATTTACCTTTCTATATTGATAATTCTCATTAATTCTTTATTTATTCCATTTTACATAACCCTTATTGATAATTTGATCTCTCCATTATTATTTTTCCTTTCCCCAAGATTCCCTGATGTTTACTATGACTGATATATAGGGTTATTCTAGACGGAATGAAGTTATTCTTGAAAAAAATTATGTTATAATTTTTTCATTAAAATGTAATGTAGAAATATTGTATGTATCTTGTTTAGAAATAATAATAAAATATTTTTTCCTTTGATATGTTATTCCTTATATAGTATGGCAATGTAATGGTAGCAGGCACTGACTTCAGGCTACTAGGTTTTGGGTCACTACAGTTGGTATAAGATGATGTTTAGTAGAAACCATAGGAACTAGATTTAGCAAAAAATAGATTATAGAACATAAAAAAAGGTATACACTGAGGATAATTAATGAATAAAATCCTAAAGTTTTGTTAAGATAGAGATTATGTGGTTTTCCTGGAAATACATATTTGTCTAGAAGCTACAATTTGATGTGATTCTAGCACAGGTTTACCTAGGGGTAGTAACTTAAAAAAGGGTGGATCGGACATAACTCGAGCGTAACCCGGTACATGAAAATGGGCCTTAATGCACACCTTATTTTATACAACCTAAGAAAATAATTAGGAAAATTCACATGTTATTAACACACCATTATCATGGATTTAAATAGACAATGACAATGAATGGCCTGGTTGAAACCCTAGACCAAGGAAAGAATTATTATTTTGGATTCAATAATTAAATTATATAAATATATTTAACAATGGTATTTTGGTATATGAATTATGAAACATTTAATGATTGTGTTTAATTTTAGCGGAACACATGTCTTAATTATTTTAGAGGTATGAATACCATCATAGGAATTTGATATTAAGGTTGATCATTTGTTCAATATCCTAAAAGCATCTTTTTAGTTTTTATATGATGGGATTCTACCATGATTACGGACATTTTCAAATAATTTATGGAAAATATTTGTTATAGTGAAAAAGTAATTTTTTGAATAATGACTACATTTAATAGATATTTGTTTAAAAGTATTTATATATTTTAGAGGTAATATAATAAATAATTTTATTTTAATAATATTCAAATAATATTATATAGATGTTTCAAAATTAATTGTATTTAAATACCTAGTAAAATGGGTTTTAATGACAATTTTAATCCAAGGATATCCATCATATTTTATATTAACATTATTTGAATTGTATTAATATATTTTATAAAAAGGTTGAACTGTATGTTGGGTTAAAAATAATAATATCCATTAAGGATGTGGGGATTGAACCCATAATAGTACGAAGATAAGGAATTAATACCAACCACAAAACTATACAATTCCCTGTTTAAAATGACACATTTTTTTGGTATAATATTTTAAAAAAATTATATTAATGGTAAACTAGAAGAGTTCATTTAGAGTTTTTGAGACTGATTTATTATATTGGATAAATTATATTTATAATATTGGTTTTGGAAAATAATTAGTGATATGCGGAAAGTGTTTTCACTCTTATGGATCTTATGATATGATAAAAGTTAATTTTAGTGATTTAGGAATAAACATTCATTTTTTGGATATTCATTTCTAGGAATAAGAGAAAAAATAGTAATTTATTAATGTATAACCAATGAATGATATTATTATGATAAATTAGAGACATATCAGTTAATAATATTTCCTTCTATTATTGGTTAATAAAAGAGTACCTCAACTTTAGGAATTTAATCTTGAAGCAAAAATGTTATACTATTACATTCACATCTAATGAATCATATGATCATTATAATCCTCACAGATTTATGGTTTTGACCCCTTAAACATTCCATTTGTCATCCAATTATTTTATATCAATGATCCCAATCACTCTCTATAAATATTTATCCTTTTATTCCATGTCCATAGCATCACTTTCCGCCAATGTTTTCTTATTTAGAAACTAACATATTTTTAATTCTATATGACCTTTGTACTTATATTTCTCTCTTATTAAGGGTATATTTTATTAAAAATTTTACAATGTGATTTATTATAAAATAGTAATTATTATTAAAAAACTTTTGACTACCGATATCATGTTTAATTTTTATGGTGACATTTATTTAAGTTAGGGAGAATGTAACACCCCGAATGTTTAAAATATAAACATAATATTTGATAGCATGTATGACAGGAAACACCAAGTGTATGAATGAATATAATATCATGAGACTTTTTTATATATTTAATATTTTAAATAAATAAAATCAATTATATAGCTTTCAATGCATGAAAAATCGAATTACCATGTGTTACACGCAATAATTACTTTCTTCGATATCATGTGTTACACGCAAGACCATGGATTACCAAAATAAATTAATATTATTAATTAAAATGAAAATTACCTCATATATTTTAAACTATATATAATAAATAGGCTTATATATCTTATTAAATATATAGATTAATTCATTCATTACCAATTAATTAGTAACGAATAAAAACTTATTGAATACAATGAAAATGTTTTTATTAAAAACTGTTTTTATGATACAAAATAATTTTAGCTAAATAAATTAAATTTATTAATATTAGTTTATTATAATAAATAAATTTTTGAATTCTATATTCAATAACTTTTTTTACATTTATTCAATATTTTTTATAGGCTTCAGATAAGAACAACCCCTATTATATGCATAAAACATCGTATTACTCTAAAGGTAGTTCTTTTGCCTTTAAATGGTGAACTTGTTTTAAATATAAATTTTGACACTATTATAAATTTTATTTTAAAAAAAACACATAATTTTTGAATTAATAATTTGAGAATTATCTTATGGGGAATTTTTTAAATTTTCTATGAAATTTCATTTTTTGATGGATAGTAAAAAATACTACATTTTAATTCAAAGCTACCCTTTTGTTTAAATAATATAAAAGGTTAAACTAAATTTTGAATTTTTTTTCAAGTTAATATAGATCAATAATACATATATTAATATAATCTAGGTGATTTGAATTATTTTTTTACTTAATTTAGATATAAAAACATATTAAAAATTTGATCATTTTCACTTTCAAAACTCATTTTCTTGAAAAGAATGTAAGATGAATATTAAATTAATTTCGATCAATTTTGTATTTTTAATTTGGAAAAATGTATAACATATTTTTAATAATAATAATTTATATTCTAAAATAATTTTTAATTAATATTTTATCAAAAGATTTAGTGAAAAGTGTTAAAATTTATCACATCAATTAAGGGGAAAAAAAGTTTATCAAGGTAGTAAACATTAAAATCAAGCGGTCAAATGACCTAGGAACTTTTCCTATATCAATTTTATGGAAATATTTATACCATATAACTTATATTATCTATTTTGGTGAATTATTATAGCAACATTACATGGGAAAACCATGGTCGGAATCCCCTATTTAAAAAATTTACAATTTTCCACTCACCCAACTTATAAAGGGCCTCCACCTATCCCCCCTTATTCACACCTATCAATAAATTTGGTTTAGGAAATAAAATCCCTAATAACTCTAAAACATATCTACCCTCATCCTAGAATCATTTTCAGGTTCATAATTCCATCTTAGGATGATATTAGTGAAAACCTAAGGAGGATACCCAAAGAAGCGGTAATATTTTTCTAAAAATATTTTTATTTTATTTCTTTATCCACCTCGTTAAATTTTTCTATATGATGATTATATAATAAAATAATTAAATTAATTATACTAATATGTTTTTATTTTAATGGTAAGACCTGAAAATTTACACAATTTCATCAAATTGGTTACGAAATCATCGTTCATGTGTATGTCAGACTACCTCCTCAGGAACCGATGTCATTTTTTTCCATTACTGACATTCAAGGTTGGGAAAAATGATGGAAATAATATTTATATATGATATATATTATATTTATTCTGTATTTATTCTTGTATAATTATTATATAACACATACCTCCATGCTTTCCATTTTGTGGGAATATGATGACGTTTTCTGTGTGAACAGTGGACTACCACCTTGCAAACCGATGTGATTTACTCATGCATTACATAGAATTTATTAAGGAATATTTAAAAAAAATATATGATATATATTAAATAATAATGATACATGCATTATAATATATATACATATATAGTCTAATTTTCATTCTTTCAACATTATTAGAAAATAGAAACAATATTAATGCATACATGCGACCAACCCTCTCAATGAATCGTGTATTTCATTCCATATCTCAAAATTATATGGATTGCTATAAATACATATATAAAAAATATATATGATATTTACATCATGTTTTTTATTTTTTAGATGACTAAATCTAGTTCAGTGTAATAGGAACAAAAAATAACAAGTCCAACCATACTTGAAAAACAAGGCAATTAACACTCAAAAAAATGAAATTAAGGAAATATTGTTAAACAATTGGTGATAATATGTTATAAAATGATTTTATATGATATTATAAATATTAAAACGGTTCTATTATAGGTTAAAAACATGATTAAAACCATTACACATGAGTTAAAAATTTATTCACAAATATTTTCCAAAATTTTAATTACAAAAAACTCCAATTTTTTTTATCATTGGACATACATTTAAGAGTTGAAAATATATTTTAACTCTTAAAATTCATTTTCAATCATTCCAATAACATTTGGTGTTATATTGACACATATTTTGTTTTTATATTTTAAAAATGGAATGAAAATCATTAAAATAAATTTTTCTATCAAATTGATCCCATTTAGAATATTTTGAACATTTGAGGAATGTTTATACAAATTTTCATTCTAAAAAACCATTTTAATTATTTTTAAAGACTAGACTTTATAATTATATTTTTATTTATTCCTAAATTTCAAAAAATTATCCATGATCATTATTCATAATTTTTATAAAAAATTGAAGATTTTTAATGGTTTACAAATCTGACAAATTTTTTATAGTTAGAAATTAATTTTAACTCTAAAAACACAATTTTGTCTACTATTTGGTTATTTAATATAGGTTTGAATCATGATTTATACATATAAGTCAAAATAGAGAAAGAATTATAATTATAATTTTTCAAGACATACCCATATTTTTTGGTTGGTTTTGATCATTTGATTAAAATTTAATAGTTAGAAAATGAAATTTAATTTTTAATATGTGGTTTTAAAGTTTTGAAGAAAATATAATGCTAGATTAATACAAGGTTTATGATGTAAGGTTTAACAATGAATTTGAACTCTAAAAATATGGTGTAAACATTTTCGAGTACATTTTACTTAGGATCAACATGTAGTTTGTAACTACAATGTATTAGCCCGTAGATGTGACTATCTAATTAAAAATATTAAATAAAATATTACATTACATACATTCCCTTGACCTTTTAGGATTAGTTTTTTAGGGAATTAGTAAAAATAATTAACTAAAAAACCTAATTATTTTTATACTAAATTAAATTTTCCCCATTATACAAGAATCTACTTAATCCATAATAATCTATCATCATATTTCACAGGATCTCTAGACATTCTATTTTATTCTAAACATATAATGTGTAATAACATTCTTCATAATCTGGGGAAATGAAACATGATAAGGGTAGGATAATATTCTTAGTAAAGGAAAATGTATATCAGAATATTTCATGTTAAAAATAATGTTACATGAATGAGTAAGAGTCAAATAATTCCATATAATTGACCACATGATATTCAAAAAAATCCATAGTTAACATTGTGAGTAAACACATGGATAAAAAATAATTTAACTCAAGGTGATGAAATTAATAATGATGGACATATTTATCATTACTGTTTGGCCTCAACCAAGACATTATTCTTTCCATCAAGTCCAATTCATAGACATAATTCTTTACATTAAGGATGCAACCAATACATTAGCATACCTTGGGTAGGAATACACCAAATACCTAAAAATATTTCCTCATGAGACCAATTGATGCATCGAGGGGATACCTATTACCAGGCCCACCCTTCACTAATTAAGTACAATTCATTAATCATATTATAAAATTAATAAAAAAATATATAATTAACTTTTCTAATAACAGTCCATCTTGGAATAACAACATATAGAACAACAATAATTTTACCCATGTAAAAATGGGGATAATATGATCATAACCCCTATATATAAATAATGTAGATGGTTATAAAAAAATGATCAACTTTCCCATGTATTCAATAAACACCCTTATTAGAATAGAAAATATATGAATTTTCAATATTTCCAAAATCAATAAATTGAAGAGTTTTTTATGTTATAATCCCTCAAACAAACAGTATATAGAGAAATGGGTACACCGTTAATTCAACAATTTCCTTAATCAATCAATGTATGAAATCTAGGTGAACACCCTTTAATTATGGAAATTGAAAATAGGGTATTTACAAAGTAAAAATATTGGAATTAAATTTATTTATATTCATAGTGACTGGTTAGGGAAGACAATTATAGTGATATATCATATCATTGATAAAAATAAAAATTACATAATCCATATATGGGAAGAAGGTGGATGAAAATATTTTAAGAATATACATGATCTAGAAAAATATATTTGAAAGGAAAATGAGTTAGATGAAAAAATTTAGGTGTTTTATAAAAAACATTTCAATAAAAAATATCCTTGGTCATTTGAAAACATTTATTTTATAAAAACTCAGTGAGTAAGAATTTATTTGAGAAGCCATGAATGTGTAGTGATAAAGTTTCATAGAATGTAAAATATGGTTAAAATATATGTTCATATAAAATAAAAACATAAAAATATATTTTAGAAATAATTTTTTACATTATCATAATAATATTAAGTTATGGATCACTTTCAAAAGTAAATTTCAAAAATTTTGATGTGAAAAATTAGAAATCATTTCCTTTTAAGAATAATTTTCAATAATTGATTCTAGAAAATACATAAGGATTATCAAAGTAATTGTGTAGTGAAAGATCATACATTTTTTTTAATGATTGTAAAACCATTATAATATTTACAAATTTTGTTGTTGAAAACACACATCATAAAAAGAGTAAAAAAAATACTTTTTAAAGGAGGATAAAAAATTTGAAGTTTACTAGAGATAAAACATAATTAGGTTTCTAAATACAATAGATACAACCAGATTAATGGAAAATAGGGACAATTAGGTGAAAACATCATTAAAGAGGATGAAAATTATTTTATACAATGACAAACATTTTTAGAATTACATTTTATCAAGGTGAAAGATATGAATTAAAAATTAATTTTCCACTAAATAGGAATATAATAGACCATGAAATAAAATATTCAGGTGAATTAGACCAATCTTGGATTTGATAATTACAAGATTATTTATTTTATTTCAAGAATGGTTGTTGAGTTAATGAAAACCCTTATAATAATTATCACATAAGAATAAAAAGAACACGAGGAAAAGAAACCATTAAATAGAAATTAAAATATAATTATATGATTCATATTCATTATAATTTAAATAAATTGGATATTTTATACACAATATATAAAATATATTATGGTGTAATATAAAAAAAGTCTCATGGATTCGAAAATTAGACAAAAAAACCATCGCACAATTTTTAATTTTTTATTTAAAAAGCCTTGACAGAAAAAAATTAGAATAAAAAATTGAGTATAATGAAATATGAAGGAATCATTATAAAAAATATTAAATGGGAATTAGATAAACCATTCCAAATATAAAATGGCTTATAATAATAAATATGTCTCATGGGGTGAAAATTTGAGAATAGAAACCCTTACCATGTTCTGCATTCATTATGTGCTTCAGCATAATATATTGAATAATAAAAATAACATTATTATATAACATATTAAGAAATATATTCATATAATTCTTATTTAAATTATACCAATTATTATCATATTCTATTTATTTATTATATAGTTTTTTCTTATGGTTGCGTAAAAATTGAATGAGTGTCAGTTTATTTCGGTAATTCATGCAAACCAAAATGATATTTTAATAATAATGTAAACACTTATTATAACATTTAAAGATAAATAAATAAATAAATTTGTTATTAACTTATAATAATATCAGTATGTTATTTTCTATAGTCATCACCGAGAGAGCATTACAACATCATTTGCATAGGTGGTTAAACCAACCCCAAACATGAACACACCAAATGTCGATGGGTGAGTATGACTATAGAATTGTATAATATCCTTATAATATAATAATAATGATATTATTTATATTTTTTTAAAATTTTTGAATAAAATTTTAAGTTAAATGGATAAATAAATAAAAAAAGATGAGAAATGAAAAACCTTACTTTGTGGAAGAGGTCATCTTCACAAAACACAATTAACATTCTTTTTTTTAAGTAGATGGAAAGAAATAAATAATGGTTGTTATATTAATATAATAACAGTTTATTATAATAATGATATAATGCTATTATATATCTATGGGTAGGATAGGTTTGGAAGGGAAATAACAAGAATAAAAAGACATGTATTAAGTAATATTCACTTTGGGACCTTGCACATTCTCTTGAAAGTATCCATCAAAATAAAGGGATTAAGATAAATAATTAATAAAAAAGTCTTAATAAATTTATATTTTAACCTATTAGGATAAAAATTTCATATTTTTAGGAATAAATTATACGGAATGGTTATGGAATGAAGCTGTGGGAGTGTCCCCTTTTATATGTGAAGAAAAAGAAAACTTTTATGAACACCCTCTACTTTTTAATTATATAATTACATTATTCAAGGGTAAATAAAGAAAAAAAGTTATATATAAGGGAGTTTTTGGAGATCTTGTATTGATAAATCCTCAAACATGTATTTATAGACATTTTCAAAAAAGTTGTAATTTATTTTTCTAATATTTTTACACTTTTTATCTGGGCAACATGTTTTTAACCAAGTATATTTTTTATTACTAAAAATGTAAAATAAATAATCCTAAATTTTTTTGGTGTGATTAACCTAAATTTATTCTAAATTTAATATAATTAAATTCCCAATTATGGTAAATATAAATTTTGATATAAAAATGTTATATATAAAAAAGTGTTTTCTATAAAAATATAGTTTTCAATATTAAGGGTCATTAATCTTATATAGTATTTTTTTCCAATTGAATTAATGATAATTTCTATAAATATAGGTTTAGATATTATTTAAAATTTATTTTTTAAAAGAGATAAATTTATGTTTTAGATTAAAATTATAAAATATTAATAAAACAATACTATGAAAATAATAGTTTTAGCATTATCATGGACATAAACATTAATCATAATAATCTTAATTTTATGCCCAAAAATGAAATAAAACTTATTTAATAATGTTAATTTTTTGATAAAAAATATTAAATCAATTTTATAAGAATATCTATAAGCGAGGAAAACTAATTATTTTAATATAAATCGATAAATATGTTCTTAAAAAATATTATTTACGATACCAAAATCATAATCATGGGGTTTGTAAATAAAACATAATTTTTTTAAATTATTTATTTTTCTTATAAATTTATTCTTTTTATAGAAAAAGTTTCAAAATAATCTATGTCGTTCTTGTATTATGATAGAGTCATAATATTGACAATTTTTGAGAAAATCAATAATTTTTTACTATTTACCTAAAAATATTTTTTAAAAAATATAAATAATAACTATAAAATAATATTATTACTAAAAATAAAAAAATTATTTCAATTTTTTAAAACTAAATTTAAAAAATTTGAAAATATTACTTTTAAATAAAAACATAATATATAATAAAAATTGTTTTCATAAGAAAATTCCATTTTAAAATATTAAATATTCTTATTCTTATTACTTATCGATTACTAATAATATTGGTGTCATTATATTATTCATGTCAAAAATATATTTTATAAACAATATATTTAATTTCTTGAAACAAAATAGATTAAAATATTTCTTTATAATGGTTATTTTAAAGCATAAATTGGCCTTATTAATTATTCAGCTACATTAATTGAATTTTCATCAATACCTTAATATTAATAATGATATTTATTTTTATTCTTATATATATATATATCCAACTTTTGTTACATTTATTTTTTACTTAAAAATTCTCTAACAATATTTTAATGGTTATATAAAGTTCCACAGTTCATTTTAGTTTAGTGTTGTATGTAAAGAAAGCTATTGAAAAGATTAGGTTTTAAAGGATAATATATAATTTAAAATACCATGGTGTTACATTCTCTTCCTTAAATAAATTGAATCCGTTATATTTGATTTTTCATTCACTAATAAAATTATTCTAGGGTATATAAAATATATACATAATCCATAATATATTTTCAAATGAGGTGTCTCCCTTAATATATTATGTACAACCGCGAAACACATATATTTTATCCATAATGAGAGCAAAAATATTAATTTTTACTCCATAAAATTTTTCCCTATTTCTTTATTTTCCACAAATAAAACATCTTCTAGTTTTTTAAATACATTTACCTGGGTTCTTCTTCCAACATATTTTATATGTATGAAATTGAATATTTTTTCCTTCATTATCTTTATCACAAGAACTTCTATGAGAATCCAAAATTCTATTCATTGGTTTATTTATAAACCCAAATAGGTTAACATTATAAATCGTTATTCCTGATAGTGGTTTCCAAATAAGCACATTGTTTCACTCTTCAGTTATTATGTTATTAGTTTCTCATAGGGAAAATATCTACATTTTATATGGGATCCAATGTTATTTTTGTTCCTTTATGATTCAAAAATTACTAAAACATAAAGGATTTAGTCACAAGTGATTAAAAACATGATTTGATAATTGGAATATAATGAAATTAAACTTCAAAATGTATTACTCTTTGAAATAATTAAAAGAGATTTTAGTTCTACTTTACGCACTCTCAATTCAATATAAGATTCTTTATGTTAGATTATCTCATATTCTGTAACCTAATCCTATAACATAGTAAAACATTTATAATGTAATATTATAAATATGTGATTAACCAAAGCCTATCCCCTAATATTTTCTATCCACATGTCTAGTTTTTATCCCACTCATCATGTATAGGGTGAAGATTGAGTCGGTGCTTAACTAACCTTTTTTAGTGGGATTAAACCTAGGTGCGTTTTTACGACAGCTAAATCCACTTTATAGTATTCATTCTAGGATGAAATTTCTAGTATAACCAATAAATATATTCTTCACAATAGATTTGGGATTTTATCCTATACATAGACTCATCCTTAGGGGTTTTACTAATCTTTTCTTATTATAAATCCCAAAAATATTTAATATTATATCAAATAAAAAAAGGGTTATCGATACCTTTTAAATTTTGATTGACCTTAAATTATCAAAATTTGATTACATTTATAACTACTAAATTATCCTCATTCAACAACATTTAATATAAAAATTTATCTAAACCCTTCTTTGATATCAACTTTGGCACCATGAACCAGAAATCTCAGATCTGATTCTTAAAAACATAATTTACATACTAGCTTTGATACTAACTCTATATTTTGAGACATAACTTTCCCATAATTACATAAATTAGATAAAATATTATATTACATACATTACAATTACATTTTAGGTTTAGGGGTTTAGAGAATTAGTAAAATAACATTAACTAATAAAACCCTTTTCTTTCTCGACAAAAGTACATTTTTCCACTATATAAGATGATATCCAATCCATAATAACCATTCAACATTTCCCAAAAAATTCTCAACACAACATATTTTCATATAAACATATCATGTGTAATAATTTTATTCACAGCTTTGGGAAATTGGAATATAAGAAGGGTGAGATAAAAGGCTCCTTATGGGAAAAAGGTATATTAGAAGATTTCTTGGCCTGAATAACATGATAGGAATAAGGAAGTGCTAAACAATTCCATATAACTAAACACATGATATTTAAAAAAATGTATAATAATATAGTTAAACACATTGATAAAATAAATTAATTCATGGTGATGGAATGTATAATACCATATATATTTACCATTAATCTAAAGTCCTGAACTGATACATTATTCTTTCCATCATGGTCACAACCACAGCATTATTCATTCCATAAGGGTCAAAACTAAGACATTGTGATTTCATTGGGTAGACATACACTAAATACCAAAACCATTATCATCATAAGACCGACTGATAAATTGAGGTGATATTTATAAGGTGGTTCCACCCATCACTAATTAAGTCCAAAGTATCCATAATATGAGAAAATGAATAAGAAATAAATATTTACTTTTTTGAATAATAATTTGTATTGGATTAATAAAACATGAAAAATAATAATTTTTCCCATTCCAATAAAATGAATAACATGATCATAAATCAAATATAGAAAGAAGATGGTCGATTAAAAAATACACAATCATTTTTCTTGAGTAATCAATAAACACTCGTATCAGAATGACAAATATATGCCCATGAGCCTCAGCCCGGTTGGTGAGGACACCTTAAGTGCATATAGGAGACCTCGGATCAAATCTAGGTGGAGGAATATTTTCTATGTTACGATAGCATCACTATAGCAGGAACTGTAGTGGGAACTGTAGAATTACTGTAGTAGGCACTATAGCGGGAACTGTGGTAGGTACTATTTGGCACTATAGCAGCCGAGATTATTCCCTCGTTTGGGCCATCAGGATATCTATTTGGTCCCCGTGTCTTTTAATGCATGTATTACACCCAGGACATTGGGTCAATAAGGCATTTGGGCCACCTCAAGGACTTCAGGCCACCTTAAGTGTAGATGCAAACAAGACGACCTACTAGCAACAAGCCTCAGAAGGAGGAAGAGCAAAGAGCTTTAACTATAGAATATGATAAACATATTTAAAGAATGAGAGGGTATGGAAACTGTAATCGGGAGAAGCCTATGCATGCACAAGAAAGAATAGCTGAATAGCCATGCGATGGTGGATAGCTGATTTCATGATTAATATGCTAGGGAGGAGTAGTTCCAAATTATTATTCTAGGTTGTCTGTAATGTTTGAAGCCTATGGGAAAAGAAATATTATAAGGACTATGTTCCATGTAATCTATATTCATACGGGCCTTATAAGTGTTCTACCTCACCCCTTGAAAGGTGGATTTTCAGAAACCAATAAAACAAATGAAGGCCATTGGGCCATTGGAGAGACAGAGAGTAACAAATATATGAATTTTCAATAGTTCCCCAACTAGTAAGTGGAATAACTTTTTAAGTAAGAAACCCTTGAACTAGAACCATATAAAGAAAGGGGTATAAGGTTAACTAATTAATTTCCCTAATAAATAGATTCATGGAATATAGGTGCACATACTATAATAAAAAATATATAAAATATGTTATTCACAAAGTAAAGACATTGGATGAAAAGTTATGCCTATTAAAAGTGGATGATTATGAAAGACAGTGGTAGGGATGAATCATATATTTGATAAAATATAATATTATATTATCCATATAGATAATGAATGTGGCTGGTAATAATTAAATAATATCCTTGATCAAACATTATATATTTAAAATTATAATGACAAATATAAAAATCACCTTTTGGACATTTAAGAAAATCACATTGGAAATAAAAAATATCCTTGATATTCTTAAATAAATTTCTTTATAAAACTGGTGGAGTAATAATTTCTTTGATAAATGATGAATTCATGGAAAATATGTTTCATATAAAGAAATAGATGGATGAAATATGAGTTCACATGAAAAAGAATCTTAAAAATAGATTTTAGAAATCCTTTTTAACATTAACATAAAAATATAAAGTTATGGGTCACTTTAAAAAGTAATTTTCCAAAAGTTTAATAGTAAAATTGAAAAAATTTACTTTTCAAAAATAAAATTCCATAATTTATCCTTTAGTATACATAATTTTTATCTAAAAAATGTGCGGTGGAAGATAAAACATTTGATTTCTAAATAATAGAAAACCATTCAAAAATTATAATTATATTCATTTTGAAAACCCATATCATAAAAGTGCTAACAAAATTACTTTCTATTACAGGTTAAGGAAAATGTGAAGCTAAAATGAGATAACAGGTAATAATTTTTCAAAATAGAATATAGAACATTGGTGGGAAGGAAAATATGGACAAGGTGGGGAAATCGTCATTAAAGAGGAAGTGAAGCATTCTAAATAATTACATAATTTTCAAGAATGTAATTTTATCAAGGTGAATAATGTGAATTAAATGTTCACATTACACAATAAAAGAAGGAAAATGAAAATTAAAAAAACAATTAATGTGTAAGATAAAAATCTTGTAATAAATATGTTCAAGAGGAATCATTTAACTCAATGGAGGGTGTTGCATTAACAAAAACACTTACAATATTGGTAAACTATTAATAAAAACAAAATTAAAGAGATTTATAATTAAATAGATATTGAAATATCATGATATTAAATATATTAATTATTAATTAATATAATAATTTAGGTAATACAGAATATAGAAAATAAATGATGGTGCAATATTAAAAAGGTCTTATGAAGATGAAAATGAGATAAAGAATTCCTTAAATATTTTGTAATTTTAGAATATAAACCGTTTGAGAGAAAGAACATGTAATAGAAAACTGATCATAAATAAATATTATTTAATAATTATATTTAATAAAAAATGTGTAGTAGATAAAAAATTCCAATGAAGACAAGGTGTATAATAAAAAATATGTCTAAAGGGGTGAAAATTCGAAACAAAAAACCCTTCCGTTGTTCCTGATTTATTTTTTACATGTGACTAAATTACAAAATTATCAAAATAATTTTCTTAGATACCATATTAGGAACATTATTAATATATATTTTATTTAATATAGACTATTAATTATCATATTCTAATTATTTATTATATAGTTTTTCCTTATGTATACATAAAAATTTAATGGGTGTCAGTTTATATTGTAGTTTCTAGCAATCAAATTTGATATTTTAATAATAAGCTAAAAAATTAATATAACCCTTATATATCCTTAAAAATTCATAATTTTATAATTTATTATACCAATATTAGTATTTAATTTCCTTTATTCATCCATGACAATGTTTTATATCATTGTTCAAGTATGGTGTTAAACCAACCATAAACATTAACATGATATATCTCGATTGGCGAGTATGATTAAAAAAATTATATAATATCATTACAATATAATAAGAATTATATAATTTATATATTTTAGGTTGATTAATTGTATTTTAGTTTCTTTTTATAAATAAATAAAATCATGATGGAAAATGAGAAATGTTACTTCATTGCAGTGGTAGTCCACACATCGCACAATTAATGATATTTTATTTTTATAAGTGGATGGAAATAAATAAATAATGAATGATACATTAATATAATAAAAAAATAGTGTCCTAATTTTTTTGAGGTCATTACATAACTATGGTTCAGATAGGATTGGTAGATTATGAATAAGAATAAAAAGAAAAGGATTAAGTAATACTCACTCTGGGAATTTTAACTTTCTCTTGAAAATATCCCTCTAAATGAAGAGAATAGGATAAATAAATGGGAATATAGGATTATAAACATGATATAGTTTTATATGATGAAATAAATGGAAGAATTTTAGGATAAAATTTTATGTAATGTGTGAGTAATGAATGGGTGGAACTGTACCATTTTATTAATGATGAAAAATATACTTTTGTGAACACCCTTTACTTTTCAATGACATCATTACACAATTTAAGTGTAAATGTATCAAAAAGATATAAATAATGGATTTTTTTGGTGATATTGAGTTGATAATTACTCAATAAATTGTTTACACACATGTGTTAAACATCACGGAATTCATTTATTCCTATATTTTCACTTTTATTTTTTTAAGGGGGTAACTATTTTTTCACAAGGAACTTATGTTTTAATAAACATATAAAATAACCCATATTAACAAATATTGTTGTGATTAACAGAAATTTAATATCAATATTATTTAATTTAATGTATAAATAATTGAAAATTAACTTCTGAATGAAAAAATTTTATATATTGAAAACAAGTTTTGTAAAAAAATTTGTTCTCACCATTTAGTGTTCTTAATATTATTTATTATTGATTACCTAATGAATAAGTGATAATTTATTTAGATATAGGATTAAAATTTCCATTAATCTCACTTTTTTTATGAGATAGATATATTTTATGAGATAAAAATTACACAATATAAATAATGCAATACTTTGAAAACAACTATTTTACCATTTTCCGGGTTGTTAATTAAAATCATAGTAATCATAATTCTATTACAAAAACTGAAATTGAACTTATATTATAATATGATAATTTTGATCTAAAATATTCAATCCATTTTCTTTTATTTTATTTCAACAAGTGCTGAAAACCAAAATTTTAATATAAGTGGATAAATGAGTTTCTAGATTGAAATATTAGTTATGTTTCCAAAATGAAAATAATTGGTTTTATAAATAAAAAGTATTAATTTTAAATAAGTAATATTTCTTGTAAATATATATATTTTATAGAAAATTTTAAAAAGGATTTTTGTCATTCTTTTATTATTATAGTGTCAGGAAAGTTATTGTTTTATCAATATTACTATTTTTTCACTATTAACATAAAAATTAATTATTCTAAAAAACTATCAAAAATTCTCTATATGATAATATTTATATTCTTAATCTAAAAATAATGTCAATTGGGTCAAATTAAAATATTAATATTCTAAAATTTAACTTTAATATATATATATATATATAATGAAAAACATTTTCATTAGAAAAGAACTTTTTAAAATATTAATTATTTTTATTCATACGTAATATTAATTACTAATAAAATTGGTGTTAATATATTATTCATATAAAAATATATTTTATCAATAATATATTTATTTTCTTAAAATAAAATATGTAAAAATTATTATTTTGTGAAACGTGAATCATTAAATCAATAATCTATATTTTTAGTTATTTATCACCAATAATTAAATTTTCATTAATGCCTTAGTATTAATAATGATGTTTATTTTTATTTCTACACATATTTCATAATTAGAGTACATATATTTTTACCCACCACTTTTATTACTACAATTTAATGGTTGTATAATATTTCGTAGTTTTTTTCTGGTTTGGTGTTGCGTGTGAAGCAAGATACTTAACACATTATGTTTTAATGGAAAATATATAATTTAAAATATTAGGGTGTTACATAAAGGTAAATAAATAATATCAATGTGAAAAATGATCATTTTTATAACTTAATATAATATATATTAACAATTTTTTTGGATGTTTGTAATGAATTTCATGATCACATACATATTATTGAAAAAATGATAATTTTGACATTATATATATTAATTAAAATGTTAGATAAAATAATGACACATAATTGAAATTTAAAATTTTATTAGGTAAAGTGTGTAAATATAGAACATAGTAAACCATTCCATATAGATGACCATGTTAAAATATTTTATGGTGAAAGATATCATAAATTCTTTAATACATAAGGTGGAAATAAAATAGAATATAATCAATATTAAATAATATATATTTATAATACATATTACAATGTTTGTTTCAAATTAATAAAAAAGTTTGAAATAAAAAATAAAATATTAAGAATCGTTTTTTTATAACATAACACTACTTGAAACAAAGAGTTTATATATATTTTATTTTTGGAGGAAAAATTAAATATCATATCTATTAAACAACATATTTTTTTTGTAAATATGTAACCCACTTATCAAAATTTTATACAAATAACTATTTTACTATGTTTTTTGGGGGTAAATAAAATTTCATTCATATATATATATATATTAATTATTATATCAAATCAACTATTCATGAGATAAAATATGTGGTTTTAGCCAATAGTATAAAACTTTATCCATTTTCTAGTGTGACGTCATTTATATTGTATAGTGAGACTTTCAAAATTAGGTATATCTAAACAGAATGATTTCACTTCAAATGAGCTATAACACTTGAGGAATAATTCAATTTATTAAGATTCATGGAATCATTTCAAAATTCTTGATATGAATACGTGTAATAAATGATTATATTTCTAGATATTATAACCTAAAATATTTAATTTGGACTTTTGTCATTATATTTAAATCGTTTATAATTAACTAGAGTGAAAGGATACTTAATAAAAACATTTATGAAACAATGTACAATTTTTTTTTTCAATATTTAGTTATTCATCGCTTAAAAACTAAAGAATAACAAGAAGCCTAAACATTGTTATCTATGGGAGAAAGGATAATAATATAATGTATTATATCTTTGAACCAACCATATTGATCAATAGTAATTTGTATATAACATGTAGAATCATAATTTATTGATAAAATCCCAATATTTTTTATCCTATATGTTTTATAAAATTAAATATTTATTTATATGATTCAATTGATGATATATTTTAGAATATTTATTACATTATATCTCCTTAATAATAGTTGTTTATATTTCATGTTATTCATTAGTTTATAAGATCTCGAAATATGAATATTAATCTAATTTTTTAATCATTGTAGCCTTGATTGTGTCATAAAGTATCATTTTATTTTAGTTGAAAAGAAACAATTCAACCACAAAAAAATACCAATTCATGGAATATTAGAGGAAAAAAATTAAAAAATTAAAAATTATTCTGACATTTTCAGAGGGGGAATCCTCAAAGATTCCATGAGAAATTTTTTTATATTATCTTTGATAATATAGTTCATTTTAAAATAATTTTTTATGAATATAGATCTCATATTTGATGTCTCGCCTCACAACATAAAATAAGATGCACTAAAAGGTTGTGAAACTAGAAAATACTTTTTATAAAAACCCATATTATATTTCTTGATTATTTTAATGGACATAATAATTCAAATATATTTATGAAGTTTTGATTTCCTAATAATACTCAAAAAAACTGATTATTAGTATAAAATTTTAATAAGTATTATAATATTATAAATAAATAATATGATATTTAATAGATATAAATTATTAATATTTTTCAAAAAATGTAAGATTCATAAGCTCTCTATTGTAAGAAGTATAATATTATAGAAAAAATGATTCCTACTATTTTATTTTTAATCCTCATGTTTTTGTAACAAAAAAATATTGGCCATGTATTATAAACAATATACACTTCAACTCATCTATTAATATCAACTATATAGCTTAACATTAAATTCTAGATACAAAAACCCTAGATGTTAGCTTTTGTTTGTCCATACATGTATGATAAGAGCACCTACAATTAAAAAAAATCTAAATTTAAAATTAATTATTACGAACAATTAGTATGTTTTTTTAGTAAAATAAATATACCTTATATACATTTTTATAGTACATGCATCCATCGTTCTAGTATACAATGACTAAATCAAAATTTTCCTTCTATATAGAATGTTTGTATCAAATATTCAAACTTGGTAAATTTAAATTCATTTTCCATATGAGAATTCCTAAAAATATATAGATAAAACCATAATCAACATATAATAAAAACAAATAATGATAAATAATATTTATATATATTCTAAACCAATAATAAACTCACAGATATCCTAACAAATATATGATGATAAAAACATAATGAACATTGGGTTCTATTTTGAGACCATAAAATCACTTCTATAACAATACCAAATGATTCTAAAAAAAATCAAATGGTGAATAAACCCGATTAGAAATTTATGATAAAAAAGTATGAAATTAATATTAAATATATGGACCTCAATGATAATAAATAAAGATAATTGAAAGATTAAAACAATATTTAAGAATAAAAAATTTAATAATATATCAAAAAAGCACATATAAATGAAGAGAAATATTGAAAAACTGTCATGATAGGCCATCATTATCACTATTACCATCCTCATCTCCACTATTCTGTATAACATCTATAACCTAAATAGAATAAACAAATAAAATTTTATTACCATGAGGGTTAGTGGAATCATGTGATGTAATAAGATTAAATTGAATTTTCTTGGAAGATATCCATGTATATAAATAAAATTTCATTTCTCATAGAATCCCCAAAACACCTAAAATTAGGACTAATCACAATCTATTTAATTCTATAATCCTATATTTTTTTAATATCTTTTTTTATTTATTTTATTATATAGCCTCATTTGTACACTCTACAAATCATTTCCTTGTAATATATAAGGTAAAATTACTCATGCTTCCTAATGTAGTGTAATTATTTATTGGTTCAATTTCCCCTAATCTAAAGAAATCCATGTTAGGGGGATCTCAACCAAAAACCATACCCAGCAGACCAATAGTGTGCCATCAAGATGGAAAATAGGGTTGGTAGCATTATAATTTGTGGATGGTGGTGATGACATCATGTTATGTTGGCGGCCATGGTGGAATTCAGATCGATGGTCAATAGTGAGACATGGTATTGTTACCACCGATCTGTTGGGTAGGGTTTGTTTTTTGGTGGCCTATGGGACTTCATGTCAATTATTTTGAGCATATGGACGAATAACCTAGACTAGGGACCAGTATAGGGTTCAGTGTGATAAGATAAAAGTGAATTCAAGAACTGCTAGGTGGGTATCCTTGAATCATCGGATAGGCATACTGGTGGTTATCATCCGTCATTCTAGCCCCCAGATTTATTATGCTAGATGGATGGATTCACTAACATATATGTTTCAACTCATGATTTTAGTATGGGATTACGGTGCATCAGTAAAATGTTTCTATTAAGGGCCATACAGAAATCATCGAGTGGGTGGCTTGAAAGAGTGATGGGTGTGTATGAACCCATTATGCAACCCTCTTCATGGGCTGTGTGTAGAATCTCCATCCTGATTAGTCACCTGAACAGTGATTTTGAGCTGGGTTTTAGTATCCTTAGGTGTGACTCCACATACACTAAAGGCTTACAACTAGAAGAGATGGTATGGAATAGTAATAGTGGGGGAGACTATACCCTCAGGTGATGATATAATAATGGTTAGAGTAAATATATATAAAATGCAGTGGAAAAGGATT
Source organism: Viscum album (assembly GCA_963277665.1). Lineage (NCBI taxonomy): Eukaryota > Viridiplantae > Streptophyta > Magnoliopsida > Santalales > Viscaceae > Viscum > Viscum album. The sequence goes on from OY728121.1 coordinate 433,892,341, forward strand.
ACTATAATCAAACTCATCCCACCCATTGAAGAATCACACTCAACTACAATCAATTGTAGAAGAAAATATCTAAACTATACAGCTGAAAAAATTAAACACTTCATCATTTCACATGTCGAAACTAAAACAAATAATGTATACAAAACAGGTCATGCATATCAATAAATTGGAGGGTCTCCAATGGATAACATTAGTACAATACATACAAATATGAAACATGTCAATAAAAAATGAAAACAAAATAAGAACTCAAGTTGATGTAGGAACCTTATGGTCTCCTACCATCCATACATGCCAACTAAACTTGGATCCAGGTCCAGATCTGGAACCCTTACCTAAATATAAATTCATATAGTATACACGCATTCCAAAGGGCGTGTGTTGGGTGTGATAATTAGTCTTATTAGGGAATTACCCACATGTGCATAACCATCCTATGTGTTAATGTATGTGTTTGAAATAATAAGTACAATAGTTGATGAAGTTTAAATAAATCAAATAGGCTTCCCTAGTTCTCAATAGCTATTAGGAAGTTATCACCTACATCAGCCAATTCCAGAATCATTAAAGAGGAGATGATCCATGGCCCATGGCCCAATGCTTCCCCCAATGTCAAAAGTACCAGGTGAAACCTTTGGATCCAACCACATTGAAGTAACATATAAACATGTGCCAACTGACACCTCGTGTCCGAAATCAATTTGCTGACATCTCGAAAGAACACCCAAGAAAAATATTGGACTCATCTGTTTTGATAATATCAATTATGTTTAGATATGCATTGATAATCCCAAATAATGTCTATCTTTATATTAATTATACTTTTTAAATATGAAACCATGCTAATGAGTTGATATGAATTCCAAAATGGTCATATCATATCATTGGAATATGTTATGCAATGTTTTTTTATGATTATAGATATTTGAAGATGATCAATCGTGATAATAACTCATTCTAGAAATGAAATTCATAGAACTGATACATTATAATCATTTGATTATCGAAAGAGCTACCGATATAAAATGGTCACCAATAGAATAATTCTACTGATAGACAAGGTAACTGATACAAGCTACTGATAGAATGGAGCTACTAATGTTTCCAGCTACTGATAGGGAGAGCTACCACTACCAATGTTAGCATCTAATGATAAAGAGAGCTACTGCTACTGATGTCAACAGCTACTGATAGCAAGGAAGAGATACCGACATAAGTTCACCATTATTAAGTGCTACTGCTACACATACAGCTACTGATACAAGTAAGCAAATGTTATAAAGACTAATAGCTACCAATGTAAGACCTACCGTTACAAGTCCGCCGCTACAAGTTCACTAATACAAAGAGCTACCGATGGAAGCCAGTCAATATTTTTTCTAAAATCTATCTCTCTAATTGATTATTAGAAATGGTCATATTTGGTGCTTTTAATGAAACTAAAATTAATAAATGATGTCTATTGGATATCAGGAAATTGGACCTTGTACCTGTAGAAGTAATAAATCGTTATGTCGGATAATAATTAATGATGTTTTTTGGATGTCAGGGAACTATATCTTGTATCTCTAAAAGGTAATGATTCCCATTACTGGATCTCAAGGAATAAAAGTAATATATATCTAATAGAGAATGTGTCGATAGAGATATACACATACAAGAAGAACACATGAAGAACTCGAAGAATACTTATACACATCAGGAACAGATGTTCAGGAGGAGGTTCAAGTGCTACAAGGAATACTCTCACATTCAAGATGAACACCTGTACTAGAAGTGAAGGAATAAAAAGACGACACTCTGTTTTCCAGAAAACATATAGAAATGGACTCAAAGCTTCATCTGCTTCAATAAAAAGCATTCGAGAGCTGCATTGAAATCACACAAGCACATTCTAAACTCATATCTATATTATTCCACTGTTGTGATTAATTTTTATTTAGATTACAAGTAGTGTGTGTGCTTCTACATTCTTGAACACACACTGAATCATAATCTGAACTGGAGGATACTGAAATCCTCACACCAAACTCTTTATGCCTTTGTGTTTCCCATGTAGACCTGTGGTAGATGTATGAGAACCTGGATAACATGTGTGTTGTTGTTGTTGCTTTCCCACATAGAATTGTGGTATAAGTATGAGGACCTGGACAGTCTGAGTACTATTGTAAACACCAATCCAGGGTGTGGATCAAATATTTATATAAAATGTTTGAGAAGACTAAGTCTAAACATGAAACTGAACCTCTTGGTTAAAAATGATGTGCATCTTATTACAGTTTAAACTATTCCACTACTAATTACTTTGAAATTCAAACTTGTTTTAATGTAACTCTGATATTTGAACTAGCAAGTGTTTTTAATTATTACTATCTAGAAATTTAGTTTCAAAAGCTAACTTAATCTTAAGGTTATGTTAAGTGAGAAATAATCAATCTTTGAGAAACTAATATGACACTAACAATATTTTTAAATTAACTACAGTTTACGTTGTTTTTATGAATTGAGGGATTTAAATATATATATTTTAAACAATAATTTTTAATAGGAACTCAATTCCCACCACCCCCTCTTGAGTATCCACTCTGACCAACATTTGGTATCATAAGAGGATGATAAAAGTTCTTCAACACACTCTGTTGGTGAAATGTTTTCAAATCTGATTATAGTTATATATTAAAGATCTCAAAATTTCTATTAATTAAAAATTATTATATCTTTATATATATTTTTAAAACATAGTTATTATGGATAAAAGATTAGAAGGTATAGCTCCCAACAGGACACCGTTAATTAATGGTGTCAATTATGCCCAATGGAAAATCAAAATGAAAATTCAATTAGAAAGTATGGGATTTGACATCTGGACTGCTATAGAAATTTTGTATAAGATTCCAGAAATTGTGAGAACTACTTGGGATGAACCTGCCAAAGTTTCATACAATAATATATGTAATTAAATTAAAGCTCTATATTTTTCTTTAGGATATAAATAATTTAATTGAGTATCTTCTTGTAAGACTGCTTATTAAATTTGGGATACTATGTCAGTTTCTCATGAGGGAACAATGTTAAGGAAATGATACTAAATACATAAACTATTAAGTTTGATAAAATTAAAATGAAACCTAATGAACCTATTTATGACATGTATCTCAGGATCAATGAAATTGTTAACACCATGATCTCGCTGGGAAAAGTTGTTCCAGCAATGGAGAAAATCTTGAGAATACTCAGATATTTACTAGAAGGATGGAGAGGCTCATCATTTCAATAAGAGACTTCTCTGATATAAGTTCACTACATGTCAAAGAGCTGATAGGAATGTTTATGATATATAAAGAAGAGATAAAAGAATAAAAGGGGAAGATGATGAACCTATGAATAAGTCAATTGAATTTAAGTATACTGCCTCAAAGACCAAAGATAAGGAGAATGTTCACATACATATCAGAAGCTCAAAAAGTGATGGTTCAAATTAAGATAGTGATGAAGAGATGACACATATATCTAGGAGATTCAAGAAATTCTATAGGAAGAAGAAATTTCTCAGAAAATAAAATTATAAAAGAATGTATGACCAACGAGATAACTGGAAGAGAGATTGGAAGAAAGCTGATAAAGATGATGAGATAGTCTGTTATGAATGTAAAAGGAAATAACATGTTAAGGCTGACTGTCCAAAATTAATGTTTAAGAAGAAATATGATTTCAAGGGAAAAAATATAAGAAAGCTATGAAGGAAACTTTGAGTTCTCTTGAAGACCGCTCATGCGGATCCGAGGATTATGATTTTGAAGAAAAGAATCATGACAACATGTGTTTCATGACTGAAACATCTAAGTTAACACTTAATTTCCCTATGCACAATGATTATTATTCACGGAATGAAAGTGATTCAAATAATGATGATAATATGTCTTAATCTGAATTACTTGAATAATGTAATATGTTGGAAGATACTTGTAATGAGCTGAAATATAAGTACAAATCATTGAAGAAACAATATGCCTTGACTAGTGTTGTTAAATCAGATCATAGTATAGAAAATAAAAATACTGATCAACTGTTAAAGGCGAATACCAAAGATTAGTTGTCTAATGAACAGCATAGAGAAGACCTAGAGACGTTAAAAAATGGAAATAATACTCTCACTCAAATGTTTGGAAATGAAGATGCACCAATGTATACTAATGGTTCAGGATACAAACCTGGATAGAGACAGATTATTAAGAATCAATTTATTCCAAAATCTGGACAGTATGCTGCTAGTTCAAGTTCTGAAAATCTTATGCTTCATCTAGCTATTAAAATTCATACATACCAAAAAATGTTTATTTATCAAAAAATTTCGAATATATTAATTATAAAAAATCTATTAGACAAATAAGGGTGCCTAATGTTTTTCATGCTAACCATTATGTACCCAAGAAAATTTGTGTACCAATGTTATCTTCTATCTAATGCTATTTTGTAGGAAACTGGCTTGAAAGTTTCTATAGGAAGATATGGTACTTGGACAGTTGATGTTCAAGGCATATGATTGGAGACTATTCATTCTTGAAGAGCTTAATAAAAGATGATAGAGGACATGTCACCTTTGGGGATAACTCAAAAGGAAATATCATCGATATAGGAAATATTGGTAACAATGATTGAATTTTAATTTCTCAAGTATTATTTCTTCATGAACTAAAATACAACATGTTACACATTTCTCTGTTTTGTGATGATGGTTTCAATTTTAAATTTGAAAATGATGCTTTCAATGTATATAATTCTTAATATATTTTGGTAATTACTACATTAAGAAATGAAAATGTATATGCTGTAGATCTGAATTATTTAGCTAAACAGAAGGTTACCTGTTTAAATTCATTCCATAAAGATTCTTGGATATGGCATATAAGATTAGGATACTATAATGTTTCTTTACTTAAGAAACTGACTAAGGAATGTTTAGTTAGAGATCTACCCAAACTAAAATTCTCAAAAGAAAAAGTTTGTAATCCCTATCCAAAGGGAAAGAAACATAAAGTTTCTTTCAAACCAAATAAAGAAGTTTCAACTTCTCAACCTCTCAAGTATGTTTATATGGATTTATTTGGACCATCTAGAGTTTCTAGTTTAAATGGGAAACACTGTGACTATATTCTAGTAGATGAGTTTTCTAGATACACTTGGGTATAATTTCTTGCTCCCAAAAGTGATGCTTGTTCCTATTTCATTAAATACTCCAAGTCTATCGAAAACCTAAGTGGACATAATATTAAGACCCTAAGAAGTGATCATGGCCATGAGTTTGAATATCATGACTTTGAAACTTATTTCTCACACAATGGCTACAGTCACAACTTCACTGACCCTAAGACACCTCAACAAAATGGTATAGTAGAAATAAGGAATAGAACCCTTCAGGAAATTGCATGAACTATGATCAATGAGTATGACTTACCTATTTACTTCTAGGCTGATGCTGTAAATACAGCTTGTTATATTATAAATCGAGTCCTGATTAGACCTGTTCTTAAAAATACCCCATATTAAATATGGAATAATAGGAAGCCTTAAGTTAGTTACTTTAGATTATGTGGTTACAAAGTCTTTATTCCCAATACTAAAGATAATCTTGATAAGTTTTCATCCAAAAGTGATGAAGGAATCCTTATCGGTTATTCTATATCTAGTAAATATTATAGAGTATTTAATAAGAGGACCAAATGTGTGCAAAAATCTGTACACATCAAATTTTATGAAACTCATCCACATAAACATAAGACCCCTCATGAAAACCTTGAAGGAGACCTGTCCATTCTAAACCTTAATGAAAAAAACAGTGTACCTATTGTTAAGACAACCAGTTCTTGAAATTTTCCAGAACCTATTTCTGTTGATCTCGAACTAGTTAATGAACCTGAAATTTCTAGCCTTACTTTTTCTAGACCAACTAGGACACTTAAAAACGATCCTTTAGATGTTGTTGTAGGATATTTATATAGAGTAACACAAACTAGAGCTTTTCTATGAAATCAAGTTGAAAATCAAGCCTTTTATTCACAGTCAGAACCTAAAAATACCAATGATGCTATCAATGATGAATTCTAGGTAATGGCTATGAAATAAGAGTTAAATCAATTTGAGATAAGCAATTTCTAGGAATTAGTAGACATACCTAAGGAAACCATGTGCATACGCACTAAATGGGTTTTTAGAAATAAAGTTGATGAGTCTTGAAATATTGTTAGGAACAAATCTAGGCTAGTTTTATAGGGATATAGTCAAGAAGAAGAAATAGACTTTGAAGAAACCTTTGCACCTACAGCTTGGTTAGAAGCTATTAGAATTCTACTTGCTTATGCTTCTCATCTTATTTTCATGTTACATGAAATTGATGTTAAAGGATCTTTTCTAAATGGTTTTAGAATGGAATATGTTTTTGTTGAACATCCACCTGGATTTACTAATACTCATTTTTCAAATCGAGTTTTTAAGCATTCTAAAGAATTTTATGGTTTAATACAAATCTATGATCTTGGTATGATAGAATTGGTAATTTTATTATTTAAAAAGGTTTTATTAAATATATTTCTGATCCAAATCTTTTTATCAAAAGGATTTCTAATGATGTGATTATATTAATAATCTATGTTGATGATATTATTTTCAGATCTTCTAAAAATTCTTTATGTATTGATTTTTTAAAGAGCATGCAAAGTGAATTTGAAATGCGTTTAATGGGAGAACTTAAATATTTTCTTGGATTTCATGTTTTTCATAATTGGAATGGTATTATTTTAAATAAAAGTAAATATACAAAGGATATTTTAAAATGCTTTGGATTGGATAGTAATAAGGAAAGTGATACACCTATGAGTACCACTTGTAAATTGGATGCAGATGAAACTGGGAAACTAGTGGTTCAGACCAATTATATAGGAATGATTGGGATTTTACTTTATCTTACTACTAGTTGACCAGATATTATGTTTACTGTGTGTATTTGTGAATGATTTCATGCTAATCCAAAAGAGGAACATTGGATTGCTGTTAAAAGGATTTTAAATTATCTTAAACATACTACTAATTTCGGATTATTTTTTCCAAAAGGACAATCATTCGATTTAATAAGTTATTCAGATGCTTAATTTTCTGGTTGCAAGTTAGATTGGAAGAGAACTTCTGGAACATTTCATATTCTAGGTATGTCCTTAGTATCTTGTTGTATTAAGAAGATGAATTATGTTGCATTGACTATTACTTATGTGGAGTACATAAATTCTGGTAGTTGCTGTGTACAAATTCTGTGGATGAAACATACTTTATTGGACTATGGATATCAATTTAGACTTGTATCTACAAACTGTGATAACACTAGTGTGATCAATATATCTAATAATACTGTATCTCACTCTAGGACTATGAAAATTGATGTAAGACATCACTTTTTAAGGTATCTTTATCAAAAGGGTGATATTAATATTGATTTTATAGGCACGGAACATCAATTAGCTGAAATATTCACCAAGACTTTATGTTCAGATAGGTTAAGTTAAATTATACATGAGTTAGGAATGATAAACTTTCCTCAAACCTCACCATTAGTAAGAACCTCACTGGTATGAACTTCACTGGTATGAACCTCATTGGTATGAACCTCACTGATATGAACCTCAATAGTATGAACCTCACTGGTAGGAACCTCACTGGTATGAACCTCACTAGTACGAACCTCACTGGTATGGACCTCACTAGTACAAACCTCACTCGTATGTACCTCACTGGTATGAACCTCACTGTTATACCTCATTGGTATGGACCTCACCATTATAACCTCACTGTTAGTGGACCTCACTGTTAGTGGACCTCATTGTTAGGAATCCTCACCGGTATATGTCACCACTAGCTTGCGCTATTTTAAATTTCGTGTTTTTTAGCAGTCAGAATCTATATCATTTTTATTATATTTATTAGGTTTTATTTATTTATTTATTGAATCCTAATTTATAAAGAATTTGTCTTAACCTCGTTTCAATCCACTATAACCCATTACCTTCAAACCTTATCCCCTAAACCTTGTTTCTATCGAACCCTAAACTTCGCAATTTGCAGAATGGAATGAGTGAAGAGACCAACTGTCAGTAAAGAGGGTGGTGATCCGAATGCCAAGAGACTCAAAGGATAGTATTGTGGTGACATTTAAGCGAAGAAACCTGTAAACCCACATCTCATGAAAATGGAAATAGTAGTTGAGAAAGAGCTATGAGCAGAATAGTCGATGACCAGTAAGTCATTAATAATGAGAGTGCTTGAATAGAAGGAATGGGTTGAATGATTCTCAAACAACAATGGGCCATATTATCCTAAATGGGCTAATTACTTATATAAGTTTCTCAAATTTGAAAAACTGGATAATTAGAATCAGGTCTTCTTATTTGTTAATAGAAAGGATGTTTCATTCTCCTTAGTGGAATTGGCTGATTGTCTGAGGGTACCCCATGAAGGTATCTTCAATTTCAATTACAAGATTTTACCCCTTCTAGTGACATTTTTTAGTATGAAGATGCTTTGGAAGATCTCACTGGAGATGGCACACCAAGAAAAGTAGTTGGTAGAGAAATGGATGTAGAAAACCGATTGCTATTCAAATTTATCTAGTATGTATTAAGTCCAAGAAGATGGGACATTTCAAACCTCAGATTCCAAGATATATTCTTGTTTTATCTTCTATGGCATGGTTTCAAAGTGACTTTTTGTAGAATTATAATGGTTCAAATAGAAGATATGACTATGGAGAAATAAAAAACAAATGCCTTGTTCTTTGCTTAGTTTATATCTTTAATGCTTAAAGTAAAGGGAATAGCTGGGTCTCAAGATGAGACTGTAGTTGTGAAGGATAAATACTATATCACCAAAACTGTTTGCAAATACATGAAGTTTAACTGGAACCTGTGGAGAAGAGAATGGGTCAGTGATGAAGTGATGTTGTATGGAAAGGTCAATCCTGTGGACCATCCTTTCAGACCAAAGGATGGGAGGGATCCAGTTCTAGTACCTGACGAGGAGGAAACTCAATATAGATATGATGACGCTTAGAAGGATACCTCTATAGAATATGCAGGGGTTCCTGATTTACTTCCAAGCCCAGTTTCTGAAAAGGTATCATATGGAAAAGCAAGTCCACATGTGACCCTACCTAGAAAAAAAAAAGAAGCTCTGAGAGAAAGTGTTGATGAAATAATTGTAAATGAAGAATAACTGCCTAGATCTGATCATAAGGAGACTACTCCAGACATCAGTAGTAATGATGAAGAAGAAACGGGATCAGAGATTGGAAGTATCTGTTTGAGTCTCAGTCCTCTGATTCATTAAAGATTATTCTAGGTAATAATTCCATAATTTTTGATTATAATAAAGGGGGAGATTGTTGGACTCACCTATTTTGATAATCTCAATTATGACTAGATATGCTTTTATAATCCCAAATAATGTCTATCTATATAATAATTATACTTTCTAATTATGACACCATGATAATTAGTTGATATGAATGCCAAAATGATCATATCATATCCTTGTAATATGTTATTAAATTTTTATATATGATTATAGATATTTAATTATGATGAATCTTGTTACTAACTCAATTTTGAAATGAAATTCATAGAATATATACTTTATAAGAATTCGAGTACAAACAGAGCTACCGATAAAAAAAGGTCACCAATAGACTAAGTCTACTGATAAACAAGTTCACTGGTACAAGATACTGATAGAATGGAGCTTCCAATGTTATCAGCTACTCATAGAGAGAGCTACCGCTACCAATGTTAGCAGCTACTGATAGAGAGAGCTACCGCTATCGATGTTAGCAGCTACTGATAGAAAGGAAGAGCTAGCAATAGAAGTTCACTGTTATGAAGATCTACCACTACACATACTGCTACTGAAACAAGCAAGATACAATTACATAGAGTAACAACTACATATGAAAGACCTACCATTACAAGTCCACCGCTACACGTTCACTAATACAAAGAGCGACCGATGGAAGCCATTCACTATTTTTTCTAAAATCTATCTCTCTAATTGATTTTTAGCAACGATCATATTTGGTGCTTTTAATGAAACTGAAATTAATTTATGATGTCTGTTGGATATCAACAAACAATACCTCGTACCTGCATAAGTGATCACTTCTTATGTCGGATACTAATTAATGATGTTTGTTGGGTGTTAGGGAACTGTACCTCGTATTTGTAAAATGTAATCATTCCCACTGCTAGAGCTCAAGGAATAAAAGGAATATCAAGATACTAGAGAAATTGTGGATAAAGGTATACACATACAAGAAGAACACATGAAGAACATGAAGAATACTCATACACATCAAGAATAGAAGTTCATAAGGAGGTTCAAGTGCTACAAGAAATACTCTCACATTCAAGCTGAACACCTGTACTGGAAGTGATGGAATAAAAACACGACACTCTGTTTCTAGAAAACGTCCAGAAAAGAACCCAAATCTTTTTTTTCTTCAATAAAAAGGAGTCGAGAGCTACATTGACATCACACAAGATCATTCTAAACTCATCTCTATATTATTGCTCTGTTGTGATTATTTTTTAATTACATTACAAGTAGTGTGTGTGCTTCTATCTGGTTGAACACACACTGAATCATAAGCTGAACTAGAGGATACTAAAATCCTCACACCAAACTCTTTATGCCTTTTTGTTTCCCATGTGGAATTGTGGTAGAGGTCTGAGGACCTGGAGATCCTGTGTGCTGTTGTTGTTGCTTTCCCACATTGAATTGTGGTAGTGGTCTGAGGACCTGGACAATCTGAGTACTGTTGTAAACCCCAATCCAGGGTGTGGATCAAATATTTATATAAACTATTTGAGAGGAATAAGTCTCAGATTGAGACTGAACCTCTTGGTTAAAACTATTGTCCATCTTATTTCAGTTTAAACTATTCCCCTCCAAATTACTTTGAAATTCAAACCTGTTTTAAAGTATCCCAGATTGTTGAACTAGAAAGTGTTTGTTATTATTTATTTACAGTAATTTAGTTTCAAAAGCTTCCTTAATCTTCAGATTAAGTTAACTGAAAAATAATAAATCTTTGAGAAACTAATAGAATAATTACAATCTTTATAAATTCACTATATTTTAACTTTTTTTATAAATTAGAGGATTTCTATATAGTTATTTTAAACAGAAATTTTTAGTAGGAACTCAATTCACCCCCCTCTCGAGTATCCACTCCAACCAACAAAAATATATCATTAGTCCCTCATTAACCTACTAAAAATCACCCATCAGCTTGAATCCTGACATCTATAGGCAAATTTATATCTATCAATAAAGAAATATCAGTGTCATCATATAGAACGTTGTCTTAAGGAACATAGATCCCCGCACTCCCAAAATTGACCAGGCCCAACTACCTCATAATGATGAGTCGCAGCGCCCAACTGATAGAATCAATACTATCATCCAAAGGATCCTCACAATTCTTGTGGATTTATATGTAAATCACCCCAAACCAAATACCTACGTCACATTAACGGGGGCTCTCCACAAAATACTTTTCAAAACCACCTCATCACTAAGTCATCCTCTGTGTACATGACTCCAATCAACACTTTTTCTATCATGGGTGAGGGACAATCACCAATTTTGTACCTAAGATGCATTGAATCTGTAATCTCATTCCCTTGAAACCATGTCACACAACATTGAATTCCTCACCATCCCAATTCATCATGGGCCATTATCAAAATCCAATGGCCTCACTATCTCAACCTAATGCATATGATGCCTAATACTAGGATCAATATCACTCAATCATCAGGGCTAAACCCATCTTGATGATTCCACCGTCTTAATTCCAAATGGACATCAGCATTTTAAAATTTGGTCTAAACTAGTAATTATCCAATGGAAATCAATTGTACTTATCATGTAATTTATATATATATAATACTTCAATTTAAATAAAACAATTTGATTCAATAAAAGTAACACACTTGGACTTAAGATCCCAGGTGTTCGATGACCTCTAACCTGAACTCTCATGATTGAATAAGGTTTGGACAATCCCAACGACATCCCATAAGGTCATACAATCAATTTAACTTCAAGCATTCATTTTTATTAGGGTCTCACTCCTGTACCCAATGAAGCGCTAAAAGTCACACCCCCCCCAAAGACTATGAAAACATAGAGAAATGTATTCACCACATAAATTTGAGTTATATAAATAGGTACATTTGGTATTGTTATGTAACTCCAACCATTTTTGAAGAAATCACAGTTTCCATCGAATTCCCTAAAATAGAGAAAAATGACACATATGGATTTAGCGCTCCATGAGGTGATAGTAAAAAATAAGAGAGGGATGCGTGATGAGAGTCTTACTATTAAAGTTCAAATGAACCCAATGAAAGACAAAATAGAAGTCAAATGAGGGAGAGGGATCAATCATTAGGAGATGAGGAAAGGGCTGAGATCCTTACTATGTGTGCGACCAAGGAAGAGGAAAAGAGGAGGAAAATATATTTAAGGAGGTTGGGGTATTCTTGAAAATTTACACCTTTAAGAGGCCACATGGTTAGCTCACATAGTTTGATAAACCATGTACAAACTGTGAATACTATAGTGTTGAGGTACTACTTAAGTGGCACTTCCCATGGGACTTGCACATCGTTTTCCCTAAATATGCGCAAGATGTGTGAAATCCCTTATGAAAAACCCTATAGATCCCCACATAACCATGCACCTCACCGTATACGGTAAAAGAAACTATGCGGTATTACCAAATTATGGCACACAGTTAGCTAGAAGAGCTTGCAAGATTTACCTAAACTGCGCACCTTGAACCAAAACCTCCAATGCTTTTCCTTTGAGCCTTTGATGCACCCAAAACCCATTTGAATAGATGATGCACTTACCAATACTCTAAAACCGACCAAAAAATAAGATATTGGGTTGTAAAAAAACATATAATTAGGTTTTTATTGTCAAAAAAGAAATTGGCATGCCCACCAGTTCCAAAAAATAAAAAAGTGATATGTTTTTCACCCGCTCAAAAACCTAGGATGATAAACTAGGGATGGATGGGTGCCATTCCTTGTTGTGTTAATCAAGATGTAATATTTCATGGAAGGGGGAAACATTTTTTCAAAATGGGTTCTGGGTTTGACTATTATAATTAAGGGGACATCATGACGTAATTTTTGTTGTCTTTTTGTGTTTCAATATGTTTTCTCTTGGCCTTTGGGTCATGATTCGACCTTTGGGTCACTAAGATTTTATACCACATTATTCTAGGATTTTTATCCTCTAGACTTTTAGGTAATGTATGAGTTACCTCTAAACCCACTTTAAAAGTGGGATTTATTTATTTTTATTTAATAAACGGGTCATTGGACCCTACCTATTAAAAAAGAAACTATTATAATATTTTATGATAAGTATAAAATAATAAAAATTTATATGATATTATAGAATAATAAATTGTAAAAATATCGGAGTATTGACTGATTAAATAAAAATTGAAATAAGAAGTACCATTCTATAAGGTTTCAATTTTTTTAACCATCACCCATAAAGAACATATTTCTATACACAACAAATCTTCTTAACATATATCATGAAAGAAAACCTTTCATTTTCCATACTGAGAAATAGGGAAAAATTATAAATTAAATAAAAAATTATTTATTTTAAATTATGTTATTGTGATCTAAAAAATAAATAAATACATTTTCTTGTATCTAATATATGATTTATCTTTGATTTAATAAAAAAAAATTATACCATGGGAATAATTACATTGGCAAGATATCAAAATATTGAACTAATATGAGGATAAATCTCCAAATTGTTTTAATATTTGTACAAATAATTTTTTTAATATTTTTTGTAATAAAGAAAAATTTGATCATTTTGATTCTACATAACATGAATCTATGTAATACCATGACTATTTCCAATAGATTCAGAAATAAAAGAAACTAAAAAAGTGAATATTAGTCATAATAATAAAAATAACAACAATAAACTAATAATATCAAATAAAATATTAACCATTTTTTCATGTTACAAGGTCTATGACCCTTAATATCTGTTGAGTCTTAGTATGACTGACACCCTATAGTGGTGATGGATTTTCATACCTTCCATATGTTATCTTTTATTTTCCACTCATATAAGTGTCCTTGTTTTTCACTAATTCTATACATTCCTCCTTTAAATAGTTTTTCTATTTTTTAGTAATTTATTTAGGATTTCATCCCATGGTTTCTTTCTTTTCCATTAAAGCTATAGATTTACTTGAATATATCTTCTCAATGATAGAGGTAATGGTACAATGCATATCCTTCCCTTGGGGGAATTTTTAGGTTCCAAAATTATCAACATCCCTCCTTTGTCTAGTAGTTTATTTGGATTATCTCCCTTTGATTTTATCCTATCAATCTCTGCCCTTTGGATCTTTTTTAGTGTTCTTAGTTCCAGCGTTGTGAATTTTTTATCCCCCTATTCTTCTTGAGGTATCATAACTTTTGAAGGGATTTTATATTATTGTTTCTAACATTTCTTCATTCCTTCTGATATAAATATGTGTCAATATTTTACCCTATTAAATAACATAATATGGTGGTGGAATAATCCCTTTACAAAAGTGTCTTATCCCATGGTTGTGAAGGTACTGATTTTCTCCCATTAGATATAGAGGTGCCTTATCCCTAGAGGAAATGGTGGTGTGGAATTATTAGGTTTGTTTATTTTTTTATTTTGAAGTTATTCCACCATATTGGGTTTAGGACCTTTCCCACCTTAATTAGAGTCATTCCATTTAGTATGTTTATTTTTATATTTTGTTTAGGTTTACCACAAATATTTGGTTTGGGCTCAGGGAGGACATTGGACTAGAACATTTGATCTTTTTATGTATTAATTATTATATAAAAAACAAAAATAGTTGTTATGAGTAAAAAATATTAAATATGATTAGAGTGGGAATAATTCATAGAATATATATGCTAGAAATGGTAAAAGACTAGGGAAAAGTAATTTGGGATAAAAAAGAAGATTTGATCTCTCGAGACTGTAATGGAAATAAAGAAGTCACAATATTAATTGTTATAAAAATACTAGGAATCTTAGGTGGAGTAACATCTATTAATTAATAATATAATGATCCATTATGAAATTAATATCCCTGTAAAAGAATAAATTATATAATATAAAATTTTATACACTCAATATTTGTTATAAATATTAGAAATACATATTCATTAGGGTGGTAAAGGGTATCATTCCCATGTCTCATATCTATATCTCATTCTATACAATATATTATCTTGAAATTTATTTATAATCTGGCAAGATATATAGAAACCATTTTCATTAATTAAATAAAATGGAAAAAATAAAATTATTTACTGATAAAAATTTCTACACTGGAATTAAAAAACGGGAACAAGGAAAATAATGTATGACCTCTAATATTTTAAATTACTATAATTTTTTTGTATTTACTATTATATAACATAAAATATAGGAAATTAATATGAAACTAATTTAAAGATAAAGTGACATTTCTATAAATGATCTGAATTTTTTAAAAAGTCTTTAGGTTCATAATATTCCATAATAGTTTATGTTTTTCATTATCAAATCAATGAATAGGGAGATAACCTACATCAATATTCAATATTGAAATATCATTAAAACCATAATCTAAAATATGTCATGGTTTTATTAAAAACAATACCCAAAATAAGGATTTAATTAATCATTTACACAAAACACTTTTTTAACACTGGAATCCAACATATAAGCTTCTTTAGTTTTTAAATATTTATGCATTTAAATCATTATATATCCATATTTATCATTATTCATTCACCATCAAGTAAATGTTTCAATCCACTTACATTTCATCGTAATAACCTACCCTGGAGAGTAATAATATAATATAATTATTTTATCTATCACTCAATAATTCAATACTTTACCGAATTATGGTTACATGTCACATGATCAAATATAACAATTTGATTATGAAATTAATATAAATATATCATTTTGACTATGAATTTTTACTGAATGATTGTTAATAATGAAATTGTACCCATTTAAAACAATTTATTTACACTCTTGACTATACTTTTTGGACCAAATGAGATTATAATAATATTTGGAGTTATCATTATATTAAGTAATTTATTAAAATTTTATAATTAAATATATATTTTTTAGAAGAAAATACTATAAAATAATAGATTTAACAAGGTTTTATACTTATGAAAAATTAGAACCAATAAGGAAACACCTAAATGTAAAAAACATTTATATCTATAATATATAAAAATGTGTTCTATAAATAATATTTTTATGATGCCTTTCACATTTTTGGATGTTAAATTAATAAATGATGAGTTATACTATATTAATATAAAATAATTTATAATTTTTTTGTTTACATTAAGTATTCATTCATGAAATTATAATTAAAATACATGGTATGATGTTCTATCTTCTTCTCTTTAAGGATCAATGTAGCAAATTAATATGAGATTGATAATTTATATAATTATTGAAGTGATATAAGCATTTAATAAATTATATTATTTTCATCATAACAATTAATCATTGGTCTATTCTAACTTGTATCGACAATACCAATCTTTATAGAATAGATTTCCATACACTTTAGAGGAAAATAATGTTTGAAAATTAATCTATCATGGTATTTATTATTTATTAAAAAATAATTCATTGTATATATAATTCATTTGATGATATGAATAAAAATAGAATAAATAGTCCCAATTAGAATAACTTTCATGATAATGTGTACAATAAGATACATTATAAATGTAAAGATAGACTTTGAGAATATTTTCACTTATTCTAAACTAATGATGAATACATCTTGTTTAATATTTTTCAAATCATTCTCAGATAATTGTTTTCCAACCACCCTCACATTATTTATTAATACATGTTAAATGATTATCAAACCCAACCCATTTAATAATTTTTTAAAATTTTAAAATTTTATGAATTTAATATTTTACTCTCTAGTATTCCCTATTTTTAATATATCATTTGAATAACAATATTGACTTTGAAACACTAAATAAATTAAGAAACCATTTTCTATCTGAACTTAGTATCACATAATTTTTATAACTAATTGAAAAATAATCCATACTAATTAACATGGTAATGAGTAATTTCTTAATATCTTTTTCTATTAATTCATGACATTCTAAAAATAAATCCTTCATTTCCCCCATTATATTTTGAAAAAATACATGAAAATGTTCAATTTGTTTTTCTCAATATTCATCAAGTGTAAAGTTATGTGAATATTAGGATAGCATAAAACTTATTCAAGTAGAGTAATTCATTAAGAAATCATAACCACGAACATTTGTTCATTGAAACATAAACCATTCATAATATAAAATAAAGAATATACTATGTACAAAATATATTCATGGATCCTATCTTAAATAATATACTTGGGTAATATCACATAAAAGTAACCAAAGTAATATTTACTCTAAGGGTGTCCATGGTTTTATGAATCAAATAATATTTTGGAAGGATCCTCATTTTGACCATGATATATTAGTATCTCAAATGTAAAGGTAGAAGGAGAAGAGTGCATCATCTTAAAAACTTTAGCAAAAGATTCACACATCATTCTCATTTGTTCAGACTATTTATATAGTCCTTTATGATGCACTTTGATATTCCATGAATTTAACTAAATATTTCATAAATATTTAATTCAAAAAATAAAATTGAAAACATATTATACCAATTTATCTATATGTGCATTTAGCACATTAATGATTATTTTATTATCCCAAGCATTTAATCATATTAATTTAATTATAAAATATAAACTTATGTAAAAGTGATTTTATTGTAATTTTTTAAAAATTAAACTTATATATTATGAGACTTAGTATTTGATTAATATATCATAAAACTTGTGATGTGTCCATATTATACAATATTATATAGCTAAAGGATGTGTTGTTATATCCATATACCATATCTTATGATATTCCTGCCCAAGGAATAAATATGACATGATTTAATTTTATGTTGTACAATAAAAGAGACCAATATTATACCATATGATATATACTAAATACATAATACATAATATTGTTTTTACGGAATATCATTATCAATTTCACGCTTGCACTAAATCTATATATACATATAAAATAATTTTTGAAACCACATCTGATATATTTAGATAATTCAAATACACTTTTGTAAATAAATCATCAATTTCTCTATATATCTCATCATAAAAAATAATTTGTGAATATCTATAAAAAACACCTTTTAGATAACCTGCAAAATACTTTTAGTTAATCTCACTATGTTTCCTAAAATTTAATCCTCATTAAATCAACCAAATGTGGAATATCAGGATACTTCATATATTTGATGCTACTTTTTAATTTTTTATTCCATAAATGGAATAATAGAGTGGTCTCTAACAAAGAATAAATGCTACTGAAGCTAAAAAAGGATCTAATGTGATCTCTTTCAAACATATGTATCTCAATACTTGTGTCCACAATTTATATGATGTAAAATTGTGCATAATTAAATAAAACCTTTGCCTAAGATATCATATAATTATGATATAGAGAGCATTTCAATATCATAAAGATACTCATACATTTTCAATTCTCTGTGTATATACTAACAAAATGGATGAACACATCACATATCAATAACCTTGATGGATTAGAACATCATATTCCCCCCCACAAAAAAGATAAAAACATATCTTAAGTTCTTATCAAGGTATATTCTTAAATTAATTCATTCTATCTTAGTTATGGTCTCGTGTTCCATATATGACATATGAAAGGAAAAATGATATAGCGGCTAAAAATCAATAGAAAATATGATAAAAAAACATACCCAACCACCCCCAGATTAGCTCATCCTCATGGATGGTGTAAAAAATTTATCAAATTATAAGAGATAACATTCTAGGTATATTGTCTAAAATCATGTAAATTGATTGAATATGAAAAGTTCACCCTTTGTATACTAAAGACATAGTATATGACACTCCATGATTGACTCTTGGTTGGTTATCAAACCTGAAAGTCTCATTTTATATCTCAAGAGAATACTTTATATCTCTAAAAAATCATACCTAGGATAATCTTCCCATTTTATCACAACCTATAGAATTCCATAACAAACCTAATTTAGGGATAACTCAATTTCATAATTTAATCAGTTAATTATCTTTCCATTTTATGATTATATCTAACTAGTCCGAATGAATAATAAATTCTTTATTACCTTTTGTATAAAATAATACCTTTTTTATAGTTAATCATCTGAAGGAATACTAAATAACTATACATTAGAACACCAATAGTCAAAACCAATATGATATACCGTGAGAAACTTTTTATATTTACTAAACTTTTAGGGGTTTTTTATACTCAGTAAATATCTATATAATTATTACCACATCTCTATGTGACAATTTAATAAAACCTACCACTAAACTACTTTAGTGAGTAACAACTATGAATATTTTTTTATTAATGGTAATACTCAGTATCTTATTCATAATCTTAATATTTATGAATAAGTAATCAAACATATTCACTTCACACCATTTAAAATTGAAATGTTAATAACATTTATTATCTAATTAGAATTATTTATTATTTCATCATTATAATCTTTCATGGAACCTTTCCATTAAAACATTTCTTTCACATTGTTTTGGTAATAAATTATAACTCTTTATATTAAAATATTTATTTACAAACACATCCTAAATTATTTTAGGATATAAAGTGAAATTCAATTTGAAACATAATGGTATAATAATTTATTGGATACACATTGAACTGATCCAAGATCAAATATAGTCCCCCTTTCCTCTTAGAAACTATGTTTTCTCTAAAATGACATGCCAAGATACACATAATACTTTGTGTTAGAAAATAAAACCTATCTTCTATAATGGTAATAATTTACTAATAAACTATTAAAATTAACATCTTATACGGTATACATTGTGTTTATAAAAATACTTTAAAAAGAATATTTTATTCTTTAAAATATACCACTAGAAAGTTTTAGAAACTCTTTCACTCATATTTTGACAAATAATTTTGTTAAAAAACCATTATCCTGGATAAAACGTTTCTTTATACACATCTTATTTTAAAATATGAAATTGAATTAGATTAAATAATAACCATTTGTATCAAAACCATAATATTATTTATTTTTAACAAGCATTGTTTATAATAACAATTATTATCACAAAAGAGGAAAACTAGATAAAATTAAACACCTTTATTTTTTATCCAACATAACTTTTCAATTAAAACATTGAATTTATGTCTTTAATATAGAAACATGTTTATTAATCACTTGAATTTATACTTGATGCACTAATCATCAATATTTTTTAATTTTAGAAAACAATGCATAGTCAAAATTAATATTTGATATATAATTTGTATCATATTACATTCCTAATATAAGAATTTATTTCTATAATATTGATACATTGAACGGAATATTCAGGGAGATTCTTTCACCCATTCCGTTATTATTAGGAATTCCACCTATAATGACTTGAATTACAACAATTAAAGCACTTACCTTCCTTATAAACTATTTATTTCGGGTTAAATTAATTTTACTAGCTATTAGACAGATAATTATAAAACACTATAATAGAAATTTTCTTCTTCTAGTTTGAAGATTGACCCTATATCAGTGCCAATATTTCACATTAACCTTGAAATCATATATCCTATCTATTATCCTTATCATATTAAGGATATGTAGAAAAATTTTATTAAAATCATTCATATTGTAGTTTATAATAAATTTCTGTACTCTTTCTAGTAAATATTATATACAGAATATCAAAGCCAAATAATGTATTAAAGAGAACACATACCTCTCCAAATCACGGTATTAACTAATTATATTGTGTACATGAGCTATATATGAGGCCCCTTTATATATATTTCATCTTAAAAATTCCATTTAAACCTAATAACTCTCATTCCTAGCTTATTATGAATAGATATTTTTCAGGTTATCTATCATCATAAATGCATATATATTCTGTTGTTTCTTTTGATAATTTGGTTCTATAGGAAAAATAATAAGAGTGGAGGCATCAATATAATATATTAAATTCTTATAACAATAATTAAGATATATTTATTAAACAAATTCACCCATCAACATCTTTGGATGGGGTTTATCTAATGCACTATATTTTACATCATTCTCAAGAAAAATTCTTATGTTTTATCACCGGTCTAGAATATTCATTAAATAAATATTTTAATTTTCTAATATTGACCTCAAAGTCATGTTTGATGATGATTATTCCATTTTATCTATCGTAGAATCTTTTATTATATGATTACCATATTTACATTCATATAATAATTACATTTGTTAAATATTATACCACTAAAATTATAAACACTTTTAATTATATCATTTTAATTAATAGGACATTATACATATTTCATCAAAAAAATTCATAGATAATTTTATAAAAAAATACATTAATATATTTGTTGAGATATCATGTTAATCATATTTCATTTTAATCTTATATAGTATTGTGGGTATCTCTTTTCCCAAATCCATCATATGAATTATCTCATCTATATTCCAATATTATTCTATCTTTTAGGGGTTCCTAGCTAACTGTATCCCAAGATTATGTATGGATTAGAAATATAACAATTAGATTCAGTAATATCCTTCTTTATTTATACAAAAAATCCATGAGAACTAAAATCACACAGGAACAACCCATTTTTGTGATTATGGTCTTGAAAAGTGTTCACATTAGAAGGAATAAAAAACATAGTATTTTAAATATGTTTTAATTAATTCACCATATTATATCATATTTTACCATTAAATTTATGAATGATTTTTATGACTTAGTGTTGAATATGTATCCCTTCCCTAATATCAATATGTTCAATCTATTTTGATGTGTAACTCTTTATATAACTCATAACTTGTATTAATATCCCAAGACAAATGATAACTATACTTACACATATAAAAATGAATCACATGAATAAGGTTTATAAAAATATTTCATGTAAAATATTATAACCATATAAAATAAAAAATAATCACAAGAATAAACATGGTGCTTCTAGTAACAAACCTCATTTTTCTAGACATATGCTGAACTCGGAGGCTAGTGAGGAGTGTAATCCAACATTCCACCACCCAGGATCCAATAATCAAGAGAGACCTCAATTCTATAAAATTATAACACCAAAAATATATAAACTACAATTATCATATACATTTCTACTCATATATCATGAACACAGTAATATTAAGGTAAAAGAATACAAAATCAATTATCATACCTAGCATGTACCTCTTTAAATGGCTATATGATATTTTGAAAAAGAAGTTTAAAAACATTTAAAATGAATTATAGAAAAACTAATAATATAAAAAATTTATATCTGTTAATAAAGCACAGAATTTTACTATCTAAATGAATATTTCAAAAATTTAAACCTATGATAAACATTTATGAACAATTCATAAATAACGAAATCATAAATACTTTATAATTTAATAGACATTATTGAAAATATTTATATAAATAAATATAAATATATTATTTTTTTTAATATAAAATCTTTTTGTTATCAATATATATATAATTTATTCAATGTTATGATATTTAATTGAAATACAAATATTTTATATTTAAAATGAACAATTCATATTTTATGTAATAATTTTTCGTAATAAAAATATCACATATTTAATATCATTTAAACATTGATCAAATAAATTATAAAAACTTCTTTTGACCATTTCACAATAAAATAAAAATTAATAAGGAACATATTATAATTAATTGATTTATTAACAATTTAAAAAATTAAATAAATATCCAAAAATGAAATTTCATATAACATAAAATTGATTTATAAAATATCTAAATTAATTAATAATTGAAAAATAGAAAAATAAAATTGTTTAATTATATCATATTCTATAATACGCTGTAAATTTTACGTTGTGATATAGTTTAAAACATATATCATGTTTTATGATAGTTGCACTATGGCATTTGATATGATCCTTATGCACTGAAATTCATATTTATGATATCTCTTATATCATATAGATGAAATAAAGATTTATTTTATGTTATGTAGTATTTTGTAACCACTTGTGATTCAAATTTATATGATATGACATAAAACAAAATCTATACCTTATCTTGAGAAAACACATATAATACAAATTTTTTTAGCATATGTCGTAAGTGTTGAAAAGTAATATCATACAATACGATTCTATCATATTATATAATATCTCTTATCATATTAAATGTCATAGTTTAAAATCTTTATTACATTTAATGATACCAACTATAATATCTATTTTTAAAAGGAAATATATACTATATTATATGGTACCAGGTTCAATATAAATTATTGATCCTTTTAACCATGATTTCTTACTATGATTATCTATTTACTAAAATGTAAAACAAGTACCCAACTCATAGGGGAAGAATGTTATATAGACTGAAAGAATCAACCCTTACAATAAGATTGAAATCAACTGTTAAGGACTTAGGAGTTCAATAAAAAGAAATACCATCCCAAAAATTCTCTTTACTAGATAATTCCTCTACTGAAAAATTCATATTCTTGTAAGTGTTCCCCCACCTCAATGCCTTACCCCCTGAACATCCTGCCCTTCCAAATGAAGTAAGACAGATCCCATGGGGGACCGTCCCTACCATGAAAAATGTAAACCAATTATTTGGAATTTAACTCGTCCTCCTTGATATTAATATTATATAGATTGTATTATGAGATATGAAAGGAAAAAAGATATTGCTTATACCCCTATAGAATTACATAGATCATAATATGCACTGAAAGACAAGATCACTAAGTCCTTTATATCTTGAACCAGACCACCACCCTTCATCTCCCCAAGAGAACATGGAATATCAAAATTCACATTTAGACTTGAGTTGGGAGGGATATATTTCTCCCACCTCCCCAGTCCACAACCTCCACCCCTTCCATTGTAGTATCAAACCTTGGAAAAAACCTTTCTCAAAATAAACTAACACCCACCCTTAATGATCATAAACAAATCTGCCAAAAAAATGTTTAATGAGTACCTAAAAATTATTGGGGACATCTCATACCTTATTTATCCTTGTTTAATTTCTCCCGTATTACCCAAAATACCACCATCAAAGTAATACTCCAAACACATACCATGACACCATACCAATCTACACCTTGAAACTAGGCCACAATAAATTCTGAAATCAGGTTCCCACTCAAATAGATCCACATGCCTATCCCAATAAATATATATATTCCTAGGGTCTATAAATATGTTACACAAAATTTCATAACATGAATGAAGGAAACATGAACATTTTAAATCCATGCAGACACCTTTATATAGAATATTATCAAACATGGGAAGTAGGTGGTGTCTCAGTTTCCAAATCAAAACAAATATCTTTGTATGAATATCCTTGAACTATATTCGTGAGGCCCACTCATCTCTCTCACCTCCTAAGTGAATTAAATTTTTGTAATCAGTTCTACAAAACCGTCCCGAGGAGGATCCAAAAAGGT
The DNA here is from genome assembly GCA_963277665.1 of Viscum album. Classification (NCBI taxonomy): domain Eukaryota; kingdom Viridiplantae; phylum Streptophyta; class Magnoliopsida; order Santalales; family Viscaceae; genus Viscum; species Viscum album. The sequence goes on from OY728121.1 coordinate 433,917,072, forward strand.
TCATGTATCTTGTACATCATTGAGGAAAATATTATCATAAAAAAATTATGATGAAGATCGAACATCACATTAACAGAATTAGGAAAATGAATCATTTACCTAAATGATTTGTCAAAAAATAGAGAATAATAGAATTATAACATCCTAGTTATCCTTCTAATACATGAGCTCTATGTGGAAGAAAACCCATCAAGCCTCTTTATCTAGCATGTCCATGTGATAAATGACACATCAGGACAATTTTAATACATTACTATGGAAATATTTCCACTATATCATATCCCTTCATTAAAAATTAGGCATGCATTTCTCCTACATAGAGGATACTTAAATGAAATCCCATGAAAGATTCAACTATAAGCATTTTATGGTTTTTGATATATTTTGAGGCTTTATGCTTCCCTCATCAATCCAATTTACCATTTTCTTCTAAGATGACCAATGACATATTCTACTCTTATTGGTATCCCAGATGAAATACCTCATCAATTTTTTATCCTCTAAATAGTCCGTTTTTAGGGATTTAATGATAAAATCATACACTATAATGGAAGATAACAAATTATTAACTAACATGATCTGACCCCTAAATGAAATAAAACGATTAACCTACATTTAAGGTCACATGTGATCTAGTTAATGATATATTAAAATATAATTTTCACAATACTCCCATTAAAAATAGTAACAACTAGAGGATTCATTATAAATTAATAACTCTGGATGCCTATATTATCTTGAATTATCAAAAAACTCTAAATCGATCACTTATTCAAAATGAAAACATTATTATTTATTGATTAATATGTTGACCACTCCATTTACTGTAGTTTTGTAAACATTTTATGATGCCTTTGATTGATCTTTTTTAGGCATTAATAAATAATATCATATCATAAGAATACAAAGATGATAAATAATGGATTTCCCAAGCCTGTTTCTGAATTTTAGAATCTCCCCTCCACAAGAAAAAATTTAATATTTGTTGTAAGAATCACATATGCTAGGATAAAAAGATTTGGATACATGAGATCCGCCTATATTAAACCAAAAATAGTTTTAAAAAAGATGAATCCCCTCCCTATTATTGAAATAGACATCCATGGGGATGCATAACACTTAAAAAATAGATATCAACCCCATTCCTTAAATCAAAAATCCCACATGACCCTAACAACGAAGCAATATTCTAACCGATCATAACAATTGTCAATATCCAGTTGAAATGTGATGTCAGAACCCATAGTCATTTTTATCAATATATTCCAAAATCTACATAGAAATTTATATAACCCTTTAAATAATCCTCCCCTGTATGACTTCATGATTCTCTTAGGAGGCTTCCCTTGGAATATGAAAATTGATCCTTATATTCATCAGATAGGTGAGTATCTAATAAGAAAATTTTCACATACATATTGGTCTATAATGGTTGAATACTTTGGGATTCTTCACTTTAATGATGAAAATTATAGTGGGATTACTCACTTCAGTATTAATATTCCCTCCTCCAACAAATCATGTTCTACTTCCTTGAACTTTCACTTGATGATATCACCTATAATTCCCTCTTTGATATCCTCTTATTCTAGAATAACTTCTAAAAAATCATTATCTCTATCCTCTAACAATCATGGAATAAAACATAAGGGATCGAGCACCCCCCCCCCCAAAATCCACCTTCTTCCTCTACAACTATCCTTTATTACAACCAAGCCTAAAAGTGATCCAAATCCAGGTTACCAACCATATCAATCTACTTTGTATAAGACCCATATTCTTGATTAAAATTTATCATCCTAGAATCCTTCCATTCCTCCGCACATGTTTTAAAATAATCCTTATTCATGTCTCCTTCTATAATCCATGATTATATTTATTTTTCTCTAAGAAATCTTTAAATTTCCAAAAATTTATCTGAAAATATACATTTCTTAGATACCATGACAAAAACATATCACTATTCCAATCCCATTGATGCCTTTATTAAATACTCTAAATATCCTCTTTGATCCCTTCTAGATTATACTCAGAGGCAATCCTAGAATAAATCAATTCCATCATATCCCTTTTCAAATGTTTTAAACGTCAAGATAATCTGTCCCACGAAGTTCACCATCTCATGTTGCTCCCATGAATGTCTCACTAAACCAAGGAATAATTCAGTATGCATATATTTACTAGATAAAAGGAATTTTTTATTCCTACTATCACCCATATTAATCCAAACCCGAATGGGTGAGTGATTTGAAATAACCCATGGAATATAAAATAAAAAAGTTTGTGGGAATGAGTTAGTTCCTTGAAAGTTAGAAAGGAACCTGTCAATCCTACACCAAATTATTTGAGATCCTCACTGATTTTTGCACCAGGTGAACTTTCTCCTTAAAAACACCATATCCATAAATCCATTAATACCCATAAAACTTATAAAATCATTTATCTCCCTTCTATTGTCAGACTTTACACAACCTTTTTTAGATATATCTGTAATGATGTTAACGTCACCGCTAATAAACCAAGGTAATACTCAAGGTTATAAATTGAATAATTGTATCCATAAATCCATTTTGTGTATGATTAAAAATTCATCATAAACATTAGTGTAGAATAAATATGAACCACTGGTATTGATCTTCTATGAATCCTCATGAAAATAAGGGTCCATAACCAATAGAATCAGGGGTCCCACTATCCAAATAGGATGAAAAGTTTTCAAATTTGAAAACCCCATATAAAACGGTAGTCCGGACCCAAATCCTGGTGAATAATTCAGATGCTCAAAATAGATCGAGACATGAATACCCGGATCTGAAATACCTAAGATATTCTTCCTTAGAATCAGGTCAAACTTCTCTTCATAGGAACCCATTATTGGATTTACCACCTTGAAACTGCGAGAAAGTCCTAAAAAATCATCCATTGAATTCCCCTACAAATTACACTCCACACAAAACCATTTAATAAATTGTTATAAAATACACTGAGACCATGTGAAAAATGATAATGACCCAGTATGTTACACACAACTTCATGAATGGAAGAATTATTAAGTAGAAAAATAATTCCAGGTAGCCTGACTCAATACATGGCCAAGATCAATTCTTTCAAGTAATGATCATTTGAAGACAAATGAGAGATGGAGAAATTTCATACTCATTAATTATAGGATTCCTGCTGAGTTTTAACAATAATATCACCACATCAACATTGGTGGAAATTGAAGAAGACCGCAACAGGAGTGGGTGACTACCTTGGATGACTAGTTACTGAAAACCAGCTTTAGCATTTGGTGGATGCCTAGAAAGAAAAATCCCACAAGATATGGTTACCACTAAGAGAAAACTTGTAAGAACCATTGTTTTCTCCTCTGCATCTGCTGCTATATTTGTGTGTTTTTGTTTGAATAAGAGATATGAGTGTGGGATTTAGTAATATGTGTATCCCCATTTGATGAATATGTTTTTTTCTACCTTTCCTATGGACATAGGTCATCTGACCGAACCACAAAAAAATTGGTGTCCCTCGTTCTGCTTCCTCCTGGATTTATTCTGTTTTTTATGTGATCTTGTGAGTGTGAGAACTTCCACCCCAATAATGTGGTATCAATGGATTTAGGTTCAATTACATGGGAAGAAATAGCACTGATGTACAGGCCTCTGCCCCCTCTCTAATGCTCAGCCATGACTCTACAATTATGGTGTTTTTGGTGTATGATCGTCTAGTGATCCCAATATTTTCACTCTTATATATCCTCTGTTATTCATACATCTGCAACCCTCTTCACACCTTGTTGTTTCATTTGGTGTGATATCTCTTTGGACCTCTATGTTTTTTTTTTGCGTTGAGAGTGGGCAGTAGATAAATAATGGAGGATGGTGTTGTGTGAAATTTTGAAATGAAGACCAAAAAAGAGAGGGATAGGGGACAATGGGGCATGGAAGTATAAAAGAAAAATTGACTTATTGTGTGTTTTTGTGTGGTGCTACATGGATTCCATGATGGGGGAGCATGTGGGTGTGAGGATGTGATTGAAAAAAAGGGAATAACTTTGTTTTGTATTTTTTTCATGTTGCATATTTTAAAATTAAAAAAAAAGTCCAATTGTTTGAGTAAGTAGGTGGACCATGACAAAATTGGACATGCCAGCCAAAGGGAAAAGTTTGGGAGATTATATATTAATCTTTTTTTAGTTTCATTTGGGTATATTAATTAAAATACATGGAGGAATTATTTTTGGATTTCTTTTTGTGTTCTGATTAATGAAATTAAGTAGTATATTTCAGTATTTTTGACTATTTTTTATTCATATGAGTTGTTTGTTTTTTGAAATTATAATTTTTTTGTTATGGAGAATCTCAAAACCGAAATTAGTTCTGTACTACCTGATGTTTCTTTTCTATCTAAACATACAGGTACTACAAATATATCTAAACATAGAAGTATGGTGTCAAGTACAAAGTTTATGGTGGATAAATTCAATGGGATGAACAACTTCAGTATGTGGAAATGTGATGTTTTGGATATTCTAACTCAACAGGAGTTGGATATCACCTTGGAGTAAAAGCCCATCAATATATCCTATGGTGATTGGAAGAGACTCAACCATCAATAATGCAGTATGATTTTGATTTATTTGGCTAAATATAAAAAATACAATGTGATGTGAGATACATCAACAAAATGTTTGTGGAGTATTTTGGAGAACATGTATATGGCCAAATGCACTGAAAATCAGCTTTAATTGATAATGAAATTGTTCAAATTTCAGTAAAAGAAATGTATGTCTATGATTGAGCACCATGATTCATTTAATTAAATTCTGAAAGATTTTCAATGTTTTGAGGTAACAATTGGAGATGAAGATAAGGCTCTTTTGTTATTGAACTCTTTATCGAATAGTTTTTATCACCATACTACCACATTTTTGTATCGTAAGGATGAGGTAAAATTTTTGGATGTATCAATTTCCTTAGTTAATAATGTGTATAGGGAGAAGGACAAGTATGATTGTTGGGATTCTATATCAAAGGCACTAATTAAAATTAGAGGATGGTCATTTGACAGGATATCTGAATGATTTTGAATAGATAAATCATGATAGACATCAAAAGGTAAGTCCAGATTTAGATATCGATCAAAAGACGGTTGTGCCTACTATCATGAAAAATGGAACTGGAAGAAGCATTGTCCCAAAATTGGGAAATAAATGAAAATTTTTGAACAGAGAACCGAGGATGTTGAAGATACTATCCTCATTTGCTCTAAGGTCATCCATTTAAAAGGTTAGATTCTTGATTCAGGTTGTGCAATACATATGTGAAGGAATTGAGATTGGTTTACAAACCCTAATGAGTCAGATGAAGGTGTTGTGTTTATGGGAAATAACCACCCTTTCTATATGATAGTTATTTGAATAATATGGATGAAGAAGAATTATTATACAACTAGATTATTCCCATGTGTGAGATATGTACCAGAATTGGAGAAGAACATCATATTGATTAGTTTTTTGGATAATTTTGGTTACCAAATATCTTTTAAAGATGGAATCATGAAAAATAGATGTAGTGAAATCCTTGAAATAAAAGGTATTTTAAATTTTAGTTTTTATTATTTGAATGTTGAGATTGTTACAGGTGGAGAAATGGCATCAGATAAGAGTATCACCACAAGTAGAACGCGAATAATTGTACAAAGAACTTAAAGGTATGAAAAATAAGTTAGTTATTCTATTTTTGTGGTTGAATATGGTGTTAGATATTGTAATATAAATATTTTGGTTAGAAAAGAAATAAACTCGTGGAAGTATATTATGAAATAAGATATGAATTCACTGCATCAGAATATGATACAGGATCTTGTTCCCCCTTCGAAGGATATTAAATATACTACGGGGATTAGGTTCCCATAGAGTTTGGATTTGATCAATATGACTCAAACTTAAAGTTCCTATGGGAATCAAGAAGGTAGAATCATGAAGAAATATTTGTTTTATTATAAACATGAATTTTTTAGTTATGTGATGATTTGTTTGAGCAACAACATGGTGATATTTTTAGTCAAGGTGATGATTATTGAGTTTTGACAATAATATCACCACCTCATTGTTGGTGGTTTATGAAAAATATGGAAATAGGAGTGTGTGACCGCCATTGATGACTAGCTACTGGAATCCTACCTAAACAGTTGGTGGCTACCTAGAAAGAAAAATCCCACAGGAGTTGTTTACTACCTAGATAAACATGCAACAACCATTGTTTTCTCCACTGCTTCCACTGATATATATGTGTGTTGCTGTATGAACAAGAGATATGTGTGTGGGATATTTTTAATACTTCTATCCCCATTTTAAGAATAAGAATTTTGATACCTTTCCCATGGACGTAGGTCATCCAACTATACCATGTAAAATTGTGTGCCCCTCTATGGATTTTGTTTCCCTGTTTTTGTGTACAATTATGAGAGTGTGAGGCTTACGCCCTAAAACATCAACAGAATAGGATTTCAAATATTCTCTCCGGGATGATTCTTGAATATGGTAGGCTGATCTTGAGAGTACATACACTATAAAAGGACAATTGAGGCCCCTCAAACCCACGAAATCCCTAGAAAAGGGAGGGAAGGTTTCTCATAGCTGAACCTCACCACTAATGAAAATATTTGAAATTCCAACACTTCTTAAAGTTCCTAGATTTAAATACCCACCATATAATATATTTACACTATATCCACACAGTGAGGAGAAAGAGGAATTTCTGAAATGATCAGAAGACACTACCTTAGAGAATCCACTGAAGGCCCTACAAGTTATTCTTTGAACAATCAAACCCCCAACCATTTCCCCTGCAGAAAGGACATTAGAATTAAACTATGACACCAAAAGAGGAGAGTGGAAACCACCCAGTGATGTCAACTATGATTTATCCAACAAATAAAACTACTATATAATAGTGGAAAAAATATTCCAAATATTGGGAACATGAGGCACATTATTTTATTTGGTGTGATCTATCTTTTCAATCTAAACTCGCATATGATTTCAATATTTCATAAACCAAATTAAGAATAAAATTTTATTAATACCATTGTTGAGTTTCTTAGGATAAAATATAACTTACTCATGTAATGGAAGACATTAATAAATCAAAACTAATATTTTTCATGCTTTGAAATCTAATCCATGAATAATATAAAATTAATAATATAATGTGCACTGAAGACATTTGAGCCTCTTATATTAAATTAAACACTTGATGAAGATCACATATAATAATTAAAAAGAATCCTTCCACCTATGATATCCATGGCTTGATGATTAATCCAATGTTTGGGATAGGTCCTCTTTTAGAACATGGTATGCTGGTACCATGGTTGTAAATGAGTAAGTATGAGAGATATTCATATCCGAAGAATCAACAAATAACACAGACTCCATTCTCAGGGAATTGAAATAATCATATATGTATTGAATAGTCACCTATAGATTCCATTTATTTAATCAGTTGTTTTATAAATTTTAGAGTAATACCTTACAGTTACAAATGTTTTATAACCATTCAAACATTCAAGCATTTAACACTAATATACATATATGATTCTTCTAAAAATTTCATAAAATAAATAATCAATGATAAATGATATTCTTATTTGAATGATATATGAATTTTAACATTTAAAATTTTTATTAATATGTTTTTAATTTTAGAATATGATTAATATATCATATCACTTGTGATATTAAAACTCATATAATATAATATTGCTAACGAAATCGGTAAAATATCCCTATACAACACATTATTTTATTCGATTAAAAATACATAATATATGACTTAACATATTTTTATGTAATTTAATACAACACAAATATATTGTACCATATGATATAGACAAAATAAAACATCTATAATATCATATTTGGTGCACATGATCATCATAAACACTTTCACAATAAATTTAATGACCAATATGGTAAATTAAATAATATAATATATTTTTTTTATAATTGAAGAAATTATCATCATGAGAACTCATAAAAATTATAATTTTTTTAAAAACCTCTATAAAAAATGTTTCCATCTCACTATCCCAAGTATTAATTTTATAATGTTTTTGAAGTAAATTATTTTTTATAAAATTATGAAAATATCAGTGATAATTTTATTATGGATGTATCATTGACAGGAAAAATCGATGTCCCATGATAGTAAAATAGTACTACTGTTTTATTATCCTCAATCACATATTTTCCCCACAAAATAGGAAAGAGTGTTTTCATTTATTTATCCAACTGGAAACCATTAAATAAATTAGAAAATAATTTATGGTCTACATAAAATCAACATGCATCATACACAAGAATAAGCACATCAATAAACTAAGTCATCATTAATATTATTGGTCATAGGCACACATCAATATCATTTGAATGATTATTCCGAGAACAAATAAATATTTTCCTGAGTTTAAATGTATTCTTAATTCATATCTAATATGGATTGTTATATATGTAAATGAAAATTATCTAAGTGATGTGGGTAGCATAATTTTTTCTAAATGGATTGATACTATCACAAGATGACATTGATATCACATTACATAACTTTGGTAAAAAAAATTGATGTCTCCTATTAATATCTTTCTATGATATTCTTTATTTTTTGGTGAAATAGTTTCTCATAATTTTCATTTATTTCTTATTCCATCTCATATCATGAACTATTTTTTTGAGATAAAAAATTATTGAACTTTTGATATCAGAGGAATGTATCACATAACCTTTGGTAGTACACAAGATTGTATGTCTTATTAATTGAGATTCTAGCTAAATGCACCACATTTTTTACAATCATCTATAAGTTAATTTTTAATATAATAAAAAATATAATCCTTATGGAACACACGTATTTTCTAGAATAAAATATTAATTATTCAATTAACTTTGACACATCATAATAATTTATAGAAATGTTTTCACTTTAAAGATGTATGTCACTAGAAGTTTAAGCACGTATTGAATCCCACATTTATTATATCCAAAAAAAATTCCCATAAAATAATGACATCAAAAGTTAATGTTTCACCATCACATAACATCCATGATATAATAGTCTATTAATATCCTATATCACCTTATTAAAAATATTACATTAAATATGGTGACTATTAAAAAATATTTGACATTGAATTTTCTCTCATTACTCATGGTATTTACCTTGTTACAATATCATCTGGATGAAAAAAATAAAACCAATAATATATAATATATTTAATACAACCTATATATGTCTCTCTATATCACTCATTTTCTAAAATGATTCCCTATTATAGTACCATACCTTTTAATTTATTTGAAATTCATTTTTAGTGATATGAAACACACTTTTTCATGGTTTAATCGTGGTCTACATATATAATTATAGCAGTGACACTGAATATGTTCTATCTCTAAATAAATGTAAAAAAAATGTCCAAAAACATGTAAAGTTGATTTTGAAATGTATTTTCACCCTCTCAATATCATTAATCTAATATTGATCCACACTAAAATCAAATAGGAAATACGAAAAAAAATATTACAACATTTTAGTTTACTAACTTTATTAAAAGTTGAAACATCAAAATTAAAACAACAAAATGAAAAAAACAAATATAAATATAGTAATACAGTATCATTAATTATAATTTTATAAATAAAATATATTATATAAAAAATATATTTTACACTTATAGATAATGATTATCTTATAAATATATAACATGATGCAATTTTTAAAATGATAAATAGTTCATGTATTCATGGATAATTATCATAATACTATGGCTCTAATATTATAATTATAATAACATAAATATTAATTACATATAATATAAAATGAAAATAATACCATACTAATAGAGAAAATTATTTTTGTGCATTAAACATTTTTTTAAAATTATTCAATAAATTCTATTAAAAACCATTTTCTAAAAATTTAAACTATCACATGATCTGTACCAAAAATAATATCCTTTAATATTTTTTAGTATGTTTTTTATTTATTGTAATTGTAGTTATTATATCTAAAATATATATTTTTAATAATAATACATATGAAATTACTTATATTTGATGAACTACTGAACATAAATCATAATAATTTTATATAGAACAAACATTTAAATAACGATCAATGTTTGTATATATTGGAAATTCTCTTGTAAACCATCATATTAGATATTAAAAATAAAAAAATAATAGTGTTGTAACATTATAATAATAATAGAAATTCAAAAAATACATATATATCCGTTAATAATTTAAATGATAATAAAAAGGTAACTAATCTCATGTTATGAGAAAATCAAAAACCATTAGATATTTTTTAATGTTAGATGCTTTCAATGTATGGAACGGTAAGTCATCACACTATATCATTGAATGATGATAGATGAAAAGTCAACAAATATAAGAAAACCCATATACAACAGACATAGATTTAACATAATTTACATGATTACTCAAATATAAATATTAAAACACACAACAAGAACCCAAAATTTTATTGTATTTCGAGATTATAAATCTTTAAATATTATTTCAAAATACCACACAATACATTTATTTATTTTTTAATAAGAAAAAAATTTTAATTAATAACCTCGTCATATTACATAGTACGACATACATTTATTCAAAAAAAATATTTCACTAAAAATCCCTAGATAAGCATTCCATTTGATAGAAAATCCTAAATAAATATGCAAATAAAGGAAAGGTTGAGATAATGGCATAGTAAGGGGAAAATTATAGGGGATAACCTTTATGAACCTACTTCTTCAAGACTCTTACTAATCAAAAAATTAGACCAAAAGTAACCCTATGTTCCAACCTGCAATAATCTATGGGGAGGAGACTAGCACTAATGGTATAAAACACATATTATGGGATTAAATACCCTTTTTAAATATAAATCACAACTAAAATTTTGATCAATTATTATAGAAGGGAATTAAACAAATTATGAGTATGTTATCAAGTAAAACAAAAAAACATTTTCCAAAAAAAATTAAAGATATAAACATATGAATCCATGTACTCTTTTCTAGATCAATTCATTCTTGAACTAATCTCATATGACATCACCCTAGAAATGATATTTTATGTCAAAAAAATTTGATAATAACTAGGTGAGCATAAAAGTATACATAGTGGGTTCATATTATAACCTCTCTAGTTTATAGTGAATAGAAATAATAATTTCTGAATAAATATAATATATATATTTTAATCTTTTAAGCTAAAAACATAAGGAAAAAAATTATACAAAAAGACCTCTGATACATGAAATCAGCCACCTCATCCTAATCTACACAACCAAAATTCAAAAAACAGTACAATAAACATACCCTTACACTCTCCACAATCATAGTGTTAAAAATACAATTGTTGTCCCATATGAGATTATTGGCCCCTATCTAGTTTTATTGGTTTTAATAATCAAACATCATTTCACATAATTTCAATCATATATATTTATGTTTACATATGTTTAATTATTATTATCTGTGATCAACTATGAATTCCACGTATTATGTGTATATTCATGTTATAACTCAGTTAAAACAAAAAAATTGGTTAATTACGAGTAACTTACCCCCACAGAACAAGTGTGACACCAATAACACAAACATACTCACCAATATATGACTCACTAATAATAAAAATGAGTCAACAATAGATGGAATGTATCATCGACAGTTCCACCTCACTCACTAATAAAATACACATTGAATTTAAAAATGAGACATCAAGGGAAATAATGACTAACCAATAAAAAAATGAGTCACTGATGCATTGATTCCCTGGTGCATGGAGATACCGAAAGAGTGACTCACTGATAAAATGAGTGACCGATACCAATAGAAGGAATCACCGATATAAGGAGTAACAGAAAGAATGACTCGCCGAAATACTGTTTAAATATTATTTTACGTAAAATTATATCTAACCATCATATTTAGGTCTTTTAATGTTACTGATTAAATTACAATTTTTTACAGACAATAATAATGAATATTTCAGTAGACTATATGAGATACGACATAACTACACATGATCCTTATAGGCCAATACAAGACACACAAAAAAATGAAATCTTGTTGCAGGAGTTTAACTGAAGAGGAGAATAAAAAAATAACATACGACCAGAGATAATAGGCCAATAAGAAGCACACGTGAAGGAATCTCATTCCTTCTAGATGTCAACTAATGGAGGATTGTTGTGAATAAAATCTTAAAACATCCTTGAAGAAAAAAACACTAATGAGGAGAATCCCATCTTCTAGGAAACCTCAACCTAAAGATCCAACAACAATCAATTTTAATGTCTGCTTCTAAAAGAGGACTCAAACTTCACGTCTTTTACATCCAAAGTGTCCAAAAGCAGCATTTTACAACACACAAATCCTTCTAAAATATATATATTTATTTTCTACACTATTGTGTTTATTATTACTACATTTTGAGTAACGTGTGTATATATCTATTAAACGCACACTATCTCCTACACTGAATTAAATGATAATGACATCCTCACACATACAACTTTTAACACCTGTTTTATCCCATGTGGAACTGTGGTAGAGGTCATGTGTGACCTGGAAATTTTTGTTCCCACGAAGAACTATGGTAGAGGTCTTGTGAACTAGAATGTTTTTATACTATTATGTAAACCCTGATCTATGGTGTGGATCAAAGCGTTATATATATTTCATGGTTGAAAGTGATCACCAAGTAGAGAGGACTACATTTTGACTCGATACTGAACATCTTGCTTTTATCTTATGAGAAATTAATTGAAAAGATAGACTATTATAAATTTACAACATTGATTAACTGCGAAGTCTTGTTTTTGAATTGGGGGATTATTTTAAATAATTTTTTTAACATAATATTTTATTTGAAATCAATTTGACCACCTATAGGGTGTCTTACTCATACCAATGTTTGTTTTCAATGGTTTTGAAACTACTTTTTTCAAATATTTTAAACTGTTATTTTAGTTGTGTTTTAATGAATAGAAAATTTCTATTAGTTCTAATTTTTTAGCACTTTAAATTCTAGTCTTTATCTTTTATTATTGATAATATATAGAAAGGTGATAATTCCAACATACCTCCCTACTTTAATGTTACAAATTATTCCCAAAGGAAACATAAGATGAAAATGAACTTAGAAAGCATGGGGTTTGTCAATTGGACTATAATAGAAGATAAATGTGACATACCAGAAACTCTAAGAACTACATTGAGTGATTCTAAAAAATGATTACAATAATAATTCTAAATTCATGAATGCTTATTTTCTACTTTAGGGGATGAATAATTTAATATAATTTGTACATGTAAATATTATAATGAAATTTTGGATACCTTATTTATTTCACATAAAGGAACCAATAATGTCAAATAAATGAGATTTTTAAATATTCTATTAAATATGATAACTTTATGATGAATCTCTTTTAACCCATTTCTGATAGGTATCTCAAGTTCAATGAGATAGTCAATATAATGATATCTATTGTGAATTCGTGGCTTCCAACAAACAAATCACGTAGCTACTTAGATGTATACCTAAAAGGTGGAGTGGAACATCAGAATCAATTAGACAATCTTGTGATATCAGTATGTTTATAGATAAGAAAATAATAGGAAATATGATGATTTATGAGGTAAAAAAGGTCAAGAAAGAAGAGGCAGATGAACCAAAGGTAAATTCGGTGGCTTTCAAAACAACTACATCCAAACATAAAGAAAAGGAAACGATTAAAAATCATTCTTACAATAAAAGTGATCAATATTCACCAAAAGATAGTGATTAAAAAATGGATCAGTTAGCCAAAAGTTTTATGATGTTTTATAGAAAGAATATGTTTTACAGGTAGCCCAACTACAAAGCTAAATATGATAATAAGGGAAACTGAAAAATTGATTTGAAAAAGAATAATAACTTAAATGAAATAGTTTTTTATGAATATAAGTAGAGAGGACATGTAAAAGATGACTGTACTAAGTTAAAATATAAGAGTAAATACAAGGAAAAAAATAAATATACAATAAAGCAATGAAGACCACCAAGAGTGCTTCTGTGGATAGCTCTAGTGCGACAAAATCATCCCATGTTGATAAAGGTGACAAGGGAAAAATGTAATTCATGAACAACACATTAGAGGTAACCCATGAGTCAGCAATAATTTTTTATTATTATTCTCGAGTTGAAATTGAATTTGAAAATATTACTAATGAGGAAATGTTTGAATATTTTCAAATTATTGAAGATACATGAATTGAATTAAATGATAAATATAAAGTTTTAATGAAAAATCATACTCATACTTATACTGTTAAATATTAGCTTACAATATAAAATGACAAAAATAAACAGTTTCTTAAAGAATACAATGATCTTAAATTATCCAATGTGATATTAAAAAAGGATTTATAAAGGTTTACCAATGTCAAATATATCTTGTTTCAAATGATTGGTAAAAAAGTTTCACCCAAATAAACTTGTGGTATTGGCTATCAACCTGGTAAAATAAATAATTTCAAAACCAATTTTGTATCTAAACTTAGAAAATCTAGTTTGATAACTACTTATGGAAATTGTTTTCATGTTCTAGCTATGAAACATCTTCTGCTATTTCAATTATTTACTGGCCAAATAATGTATATTTTTCTAATACTTGACAAACCATTTATAAGAAACCCATGAAAACATTTGGGTTCCCAAAGCACTTATTACTAATATTACTGGACCCAATGTATTCTAGGTTCCAAAATATTTTCTTGAGTAATTTTTTTGTAGGAAATTCTTTTGAAGAGCTCCTGTAGAAGTCTATAGTACTTAGATAGTGAATATTCAAGAAACGCGACATGAGATTATTTATTATTCAAGAATCTCATAAATATTGATGGTGGTCCTGTCACATTTGGTGGCAATGATATAGGAAAAATAATTGTCCTTGTCCAAATTGGTTGTTGTAATTCAGTTTTAATTTCAGAAGTACTTTTTTTATAGAGTCAAGTACAATCAGCTTAGTATCTCTCAGTTGTGTGATGATGGTTTTAATGTTAATCTTTAAAATGATTCATGTAATGTTTTTAATTATAAAAACAATTTAGTATTACTGATCTTAGAAATGAAACATTTTATAACGTAAACATAGATTCTTTAGTTTCTCAAAATGATTCATGAATATGTGCCTTTAATAAAGAGTATTGGCTCTAACATAGAAGATTGTGACATTTTAATATTCATTCACATAGAAATATCACTATGAAATAACTAGTCATGGATCTACCTAAGCATGAATTTCTAAATGAAAAATATGAAATCCTTGTAAAAGGGTAAAAACATAAAATATCATTGAAACAAAAGAAATAGGTTTCAATTTCTCAACCTATTTAGTTAGTTCAAATAGATTTTTTTGGACTATCTAGTGTTTCATGTCTATATGGGATGCACTATGTATATGTTCTAGTAGATTAATTTTCTAGATATACTTGGACCTTTTTCTTAGATCAAAAAAGTGAATCATTCATTTATTTTACGAGATATGACAGAATAGTAGAAAACCTAAGTGTTCTTAAAATTAAATCCTTAAGAAGTGACGATGGTCGTGAGTTTGAAGACCAAGAGTTTGACTCTTTTTTCTCACAAAATGGATATTGTAATAACTTCTCTGCCTCTAGGAAACCCCAATAGAATGGTGTTGTAGAAAGATTAAATAGAACCTTACAATAGCTATCCCAAATAATGCTTAATGAATATGACTTACCTACCTATTTTTGGGCAGAAGATGTCTATACAACTTGTTAAATAATTAACGGAGTCTTAATCCGTCCAATTCTTATAAGAACCCCATATAAACTATGAAACAACAGAAAACCCAAAGTTAGATAATTTAATGTTTTTTGTTTGAAAGTATATATAGTTAATACATAGGAAAATATTGAAAAAATTTCATCCAAAAGTGATGAAGAGATATTTCTTGATTATTCAATATCTAGTAAAGCATATATAGTGTTTAATAAATGAACCAAATGTGTGGAATAATTTTTACATGTCATATTTGATTAAACGTACCAACATTAACCAAATACCTCGCTAAAAAATATTAAGTATTATCTGTCTAATCTGGAAATAAATAAAAAATCATCTAACCCTGCTGTTAAGAAACTTGTTAAATCAACCAGTTCTAGAAATTCTCCATAATCTAGTCATGGTTATCCTATACTTTCTGATGAACCTGAAATAAGAAGACTTTATTTATCTAGACCTACAAGAGGCCTTATGAACCATCCGTTAGATGTTTTAGTGGAGACCTTGATAAAGGGAAACATATTAGGGGTTTTCTTATAAATCAGGTTGAATACAAAGCATTCTTGTCACAACTTGAACCTAAAAACATCAATTATGCAATTAATGATTAATCATGGGTAATGGATATAAAATAAAAATTAAATCAGTTTGAAATAAATAAAGTGTAGAAACTTGTGGATCGACCGAAAGACATCTTGACAATAGACACAAAATGGGTGTTTAGAAATAAAGAATATGAAGATGGTAGTTTTGTAAGAAATAAAGCTGGATTGGCTGCATGAGGTTATAGTCAAGAAGAAGGGATTGACTATGACAAAAATTTTGAACTAATTTATAGGCTTGAGGCCATTATATTTTTGCCTTCATATGTAGCACGTCTAGATTTCAAGATATATCAGATTGATGTTAAGAGTGCATTACGAAATGGGTACATAGTTGTGGCGGTTTTATTGAACAACCCCCCGGTTTTACAAACCCTCATTTCCCAAATCATGCTTTTAAATTAAAAAAGGATTTATATGTTTTAAAACAATCTCTTAGAGATTGGTATGATAGAATAAGTAGTTTTCTTATTTCAAAAGGATTAACAAAAGGTATTGATGGTGATAATATTTCTATAAAATGAATTTCCAAATATTTTTTAGTTGTTCAAATATATGTAGATGATAATATTTTGGGATCTTCAAAAAAATATTTTTGTGATGATTTTTTAAAAATGATGTAGAATTAATTTGAAATGAGTTTAATGGGGGAACTCAAACTATTTCTTTGATTTAATATGTTTCTAAATAATTAAGGTATTAATTTAAATCACATTAAATATACTAAATAACTTTTAAATTTTTTGGATTTGATAGGACAAAAAGTAGTGATACTCCAATAAGTACCACCTGTAAGTTGGATCATGATGAAAATTTAAATATATTGATCAAAACACTTATAGAAGAATGGTTGGTAGTTTACTCTAATTAACCCCAATCCAGCCTAATATAATGTTTAGTGTGTGTATGTGTGCCCATTTGCAAGCTAACCCTAAGGAATCTAATCTAAATGATGTTAAAATAATTTTAAAATAAATTAAATATACTACCAATATTGGATTTTTCTATCATAGAGGACAAAATTTTGAACTAGCGAGTTATTGTAATGCTGATTTTGGTGGTTTTATGCTAGATAAAAAGAGAACCTCGGAAACTTTTCACCATTTGGTCATGTCTCTAGTTTCATGGTGTATTAAAATGAAAATGTTTTTTGAATTATCTACTATCAAAGATGAATGCATAGGTACTGGTAGTTACTGTGCTTAAATTTTGTGGATGAAATACACTTTACTAGACTACAGATTTCAATTCAGATATGTACCTATAAACTATGATGATTAAAATTCTATTAACATCTCTAAAAATCAGGTTTATAATTCTAGAACAATTCATATTGATGTAAGACATAGATTTTTGATATATCATTATCAAAATGTTGATATAGCACGGGTTTAATGGCAGTAAACATTAGATTACTAACATATTTAGAATCTTGTTTATCTCAGAAAGAATGAATTACCTAAAACATGAATTAGGAATTATTAATTTATATGGACCATATTTTGATAACTATTTGTGAAAAATATGTCTAGATATCATGTCAAAACTGAAAATTTCATACAAACAATGTCCTGCCGACACCAATAAATTTTTCATGTCAAAACATGGTCATGCCGACACTGACACTCTATCATTCCAACACTGATTGTGTCATACTGATAGTATCTTAACTATATTGATAGTGTCATGTTGATACTATCAGGCCAACACCAATAGTGTCATGTCATTATTATCATGCTGACACTGATAGAACCCACTGATTTATGTGTTCTATGTCCTAACCAAAAAAATAATTTTTTATGTATTTCATTGAACCCAGTTTTCGAATTTAAGGTCTTTAATGACCAAAATGATATAAATTTGAGTTGATACACTATACTATTAACCTTCAACTTTAACCCTTAAACTCCCCTATCATTTCTCTTTACCCTTGTCGTTTTACCTTGCATCCTTCAACCTAACCATCAAAAATGGAATGAATGAAGTACTCACTCAATATAAGATTTGGAAATGAGTTGAAACTAACTAAGAAGAAGAAGGGAGAATCTAGTAAGTCTCATCCAATCAATATAGCAATTTATAATTGTTTAGTAACACCATAGAATGATGTTTTTGAAGAATGACTGTTAGAGAGTAAATTTCTCTTATTAAAGGTATTGTAAACCCAATGTTGGATGGACTGGTTTTCAAATATTGATAATCCTTCTTACCGTAAGATTGACTATGAGTTATATATAAATGATGAATTTTTTGTTAATCTAGTGAGGTATGTTGGATCAAATATGTAATTAAAAGAATGATACTTAATTTTTCTTCAATGAATTGGGCCAAATACCTCAAGGTTCTACATGAAGGAATATTTGGAAAATATCATGGATGTAGTCCACCTAAAGGTAGCATCATTTTCAATGAGACATATATGAAGGAGATAATATGGAATGAGGAGAACAAGAGGTCCATTTTTTATTGAACCAGATGGGGATAGTTGACATTTTTTTCATGTTTATTCAGAACTAGCATATCACTTGGAAAGGGAAATTTGCATCTTTGATGTATAAAGATTTATTCTAGTTATATTTTCTAAATAAAGGGCACAAGGTGAATCTATGTAGATACCTGATTTTTCATATCAGGGAGATGGTAAAGACCTATTATATGAATAATTCCCTTTTCTACCTAAGGATGATATCATCCATGCTGCAAGTGAAAGGATATATGGATGAATGTTAAGAAAAAGATTCAAATTGTAGTAGAATTTTCATGAGTAAAGATATATTAAAGTGGAAGAAAATCCATTGGAAACCATTGAATAATTAATTTGTTGGTGATGCGGATAATTTTTATGAAAAATTCAACTCAATGTACCATCTTCTTAGGAAATTAGATTTTGTGGATCCTTATCTAGGACCAGAATATGCTGAGCCAATTTTTTCTAATGTGGAAGAGGTTGTTGCTCCTGATAGAGATCAAGGTTCTCCTATTAATGATATAAGTGACCCTAAAACCACTAAAGATAAAAAATTACATCATATGGACCTCATAGTCCACTTCTGGACTGTCCTTCCGGTGAACCAACTCTTGGTGACAATAGTGATGAGGAGATAAAATTGTTAAGAAGTGTATACTATGAGAGTTATTCTGGTGTTTATGAATAGGATTTAGAAGAATAATAAGTAGATAAATAATAAGAAGAAGAAGCCAGAGAATGAGGATCATTTACTGAAGTAGAATAAAAATGTAGTGGATTTAGAAGTGAGGAAGAAGAGGAAGATAGAAATGATAGATATAATGGAAATTATAGAAATGATAGAGAAGATATAATATGTGGAAGTGACAATGGATATGATAATATGGTTGATGATCAAGATGCTACTATAGAGATGGATGGTATTGTAAATTAGGAACCCATTATAGACCCTCCCGATTCTTTAGTAGTTGATACTGTAAAAGAGGATGGGGTTGAAGTTAAAATAGAAGTGAAAGCTCCAATAATCTAAGTGCCTCAGTTAGTTTATTCTATAAGAAGATCTAAATCTGAGGGGAAGTAGTTGATAATAATTGATCCAGTTGATCAGAAGATTCAAGATAGAAGAGTTCAAGTTAAGGGGGAGCATCAAGCTAGAAGGGTGATAATTGACACTCTCACCCCTTTAGATGATGATGTTATGTCTGAATGGGAAAGCAATAATAGATTTGTTTCTCTTGGTTTGAACTATGAATATTCATATGATGAGGTGATTATGCTTATTCCATGATAATCGATGCCTTAGATCCCTTCATACAACTATTTCACTAAGGAAGATTTTGATATTTTTAAAGAATAAGTATACTCACCTATTAGGGAATCTGTTCACACTCAAGTTGTGTCCATACCTACTCCAGGTGATGAGGTAAAATATTTAAATTATTTTTTTGAAGGGATGAGATTTTATATGCACACTCCACCTGCTCGAGTTTACGGAGTTTGTGTGAGTGAGACCGATACAGCTAATGATTCAGTGTAGGATATTGATGAGATTCTACCAAACTTATTTTCAATGGCTAGAATGATTTTTGAGAATAATACCATGATTGGGAATAGTATGAGATAGCTGGTGTCTTCCATAAATTGGTTTATAATTGAGTAAAAAGGATATTTGAATATAGTTCTTAAAGGTATTAAGGAACAAAACTGAGCCTCTGATGTTCCTTATACCTCTACTCAGTCTTCTAAATCTCTAGAAAGTGAAATGGTCAGATATGTAGTTCGAGAAGGGCTTCAATATTTTTTTGGGGATTCATGTTTGCAAGTCCTTGAAAAAACAGATTAGAACATTGATCGCATGAATGATATGGTTAGATTTTGTACCAAGTAATTATATACTACCCATGAAGAACTCACAAAGAAGATTAATTCCAATTTTAGAAGCATTTACATCAAGAATCATCTAACCACTTCAAATATTTTTTTGACAATCTGAAGATGCCTCCAGTTACACAATATTTAAAGGATCAAGTTCAAAAAATTGAAGGAATTATCACCTCTTATTGACATTTTTTTGGAGAATAAGAATGATTTTGAATAGACAATGCAATATGGTGAGGATATAATCACAAATTTAATAAATATATTGAATCCATATCTTGATGTTCAAAGTGAAGACATAGTGGTTCCAAATATTGCACCTCTCAGACCACCTCTAACATATTCATCCTCTCCTGGTACCTATTTTCCACATTATCTTCAGTCTAAATCATTTTCTCATGATTTGAGATACAATCATCCTATCATCACAGAGAAAATACAGCTTCATGGTTCAACTAAACATACCCTTTCCCCTTCTATTCCCGAAGCCATTATACTTCCTCCATTAAGAATTCATTCAGAACCTCTAGTATCTTAGCATCTATCCACTAATCCAACTATTGATCCTTCTGTCAATGGAATGAAAAAAATAGACCCCAAAGAGTTGTTTGGATCACTTTATGATAGGGAAGATTGACTGTGCGTTAGTTTTAATCAACTATATTATACATTACATTGTTTATGATGTTCATTGATCCTATAATCCTATCTATGTGGTATGCCTTTGTCTTTATTTATTTCAATTTTTCCCTCTCTTTAATATTTTTGATAACCTCGAAAGGGGGAGAAAATAAGGAATTGTTATTATTTTTTTAATAGCTCATTAAGACAAAGGGGGAGAAAAGAAAAAGGGAGAGAAAAAATTCATTATTTATTTTACCTCTGAACCTTATCCCTTTTTTAGGAATTTTATGTTTTTAAGAAAAAAAGTATTGTGAGATAGTAAGTTGAATTATTATATTAATCATCAAATAATGTTACTGTATAATTCCATGATTTTTTTATCATAAAAAGGGGGAGATTGTTGGCACACAAATGATTATTGGCCCCAATCTAGTTTTAATGGTTTTAATAATCACACATAATGTCACATAATTCAATAATGTTTATTTAAGTTTAAATATGTTTATTTATGATTATATGTGATCAAATATGTATTTAACACATTCTATATATATTCATGTTATAAGATAGTGAAAATAGAAAAATTGGCTATGTATGAGTTAATGACCTCAATAGAACTAGTGTGACACCGACAACACATACTTACTAACTAATATAGGACTCACTGATGATATAAATGATTAACTGATAGAAGGAATTTTCCACTGATAGTAAAATATAACTCAATGATAGATTAATCGACAATAGTACAAATGGGACACTGAAATAAGGAATGAATCACTAACAGAACAAAATGAGTCACCGACACATGGATATGTCGATAGAATGACTCACCGATAGAATGAGTCACCGATACCAACATGAGGAATCATCGACAGAAAAAGAAACTAATAAAATGACTCACCGATAGAGGAGTCACTATCAGACTGTTTAAATTTTCTTTTATTTAAAATTATCTCTAATGGTCATATTTGAGTGTTTTAATGATATTTATTAAATTAATGTTTTTTATAGACTACATTAATGACTATGTCAGTGGACTGTACGAGGTACAATTTACCAACACATTATCTTCGTCAACCAATATAAGAGACCAAAAATAAATTATAAGATTGGCACACAAGTTTTATAGAAGAAGAGAACAACAAAAAGAACAAATGAGCAGAGATACTATAATAATCAGAATAACACCCAAGGAACTCTCATTCCTGCTAGTTGTGAACTAAATGAGTATTACTATGGATAAAAGCATAAAAAATAATTGCAAAAAAACACTAAGCTGGATATTCCCATATTCCTAGATGCCGGAACACAAAGATCTAGCGACACTCTATTTTAGTGTATGTTTCCAGAAGAGGAATCAAACCTCACATCTGCTACATCCAAAGAGTCCAAAGCTGCATTTCATAACACATTAAGCCTTATGAACTCAATATTTTTATTTTCTTCTCTGATGTATGCATTTTTACTACATTTTGAGTAGTGTGTGCATTTTTCTGTTAAACACAGACTATCTCTTGCACTGAATTGATGGATATAAGATATGCTCAGACAAACATATTTTTACACCTATTTTATCAAATATAGAATTGTGGTAGAGGTCCTGTGTGACCAGGATATTTTTTTTCCCATGAAGAACTGTGGTAGTGGTCTTGTGAAAGAGAAAGATTGTATAGTATTCTTCAAACCCTGATCAGGGGTGTAGATCAAAGCTTTATATATATATATATTTCATGTTGGAAGGTGATAACCAATTAGATAATACAATGTCTTATCTTGAGATTGATCTTCTGGTATTTATCCATTGTGTTTTCAAATTTAGTTTACTCTATATTAACTCATATATCAGAAAACTAATTTTCACATTGATATTTAGTCTTTGATAGTATTTAAAAATATTTTTTCTTAGTAAATTATTTTCAAAATTTATATAAATATCTCATATTGTTATAACTAAGAAATAAACAATATTCTGAGAAATTAATTGAATATTCAAAGTATTATAAATTTACTAATTTGATTAACTAGGTTGTCTTATTTTTAATTTGGGGGATTTTTTCAAATAATGTTTTTTATAGGAATTTTTACAGGAACTAAATTAACCCCACTGTATAGTGTCCTAATCCAACAAACAACAACCATAAATAATAACCATTTCCAAAATGGGAACCATAAAAAAACGTAAACTGTATAATGACATAACTAATAAATAAAAAAATAAATTTTCAGTATGAATAACACATACCTAACATCAAACCAATACAAGGGAATACCATATCCATTTAACAAGCACGTCAATATAAAATAATACCATATTCATTCTACAACCAAACACGATTAACATAATTACAAAATATAACACTAGAAACACATAATATAATAAATTTATGAAATTTCTAATCTAAATTTATAATAATAGCATAATTAATCCAAAACGTAACTATAGAACCCTGGGATTTAATGAAATTCTTTTCTTAAAAATTTCAACAGCTTGTGATACACGCAACATTGAGTTTAAGCGAACCATGATACATTATTAAAATATTATAATTTAATATAAAAGATATAAACTAAGAGTCTTATTTGGGGGGTATGAATATTAATAACTAAATTATGACTCTGTTAACACATGTACATAATAAATTCATTGGATATAAATTTATTAGAAATAAAAAAATAATTTGATTGAAAACTATTTTTTATGAAAACTATTTTTATGCATGAAATTTAATTTTTATCTTAATAAATTATATTACTAAATATTTTTGAATTATTTTTAATGTAATATATATATTATATATTCCAAAAAAATTATCATTAATTTAATATTTTTTTATGATTGAGGTAAAATAAACCACGTTTTATGCTCTCTTATTTTAAAATTAATTTATCCCACTTATAGCTATTTAATTTAATAAAATTGATTCCATTTTAGTAATAATAAGGATAAAATTTATTAAATATGTCTCTTTTATTTATGGCCATTGTGAATAGTAATAATGGTAAAGTTTATCACTTCAGTAAAACATAAATCAGGTTAATCTAGGTTAAAACTAACTAATAATGTCATTATTTTTTATATTAATTCTTATTTGATGAAGTTAATTTGACCCTAATCACCTTATCCTTGAAATTAATTTATATAGTGGATACCTTTCTATGAAAATGACCAATATATTATTTAATGAAAAAAAGTTTCAAAATGTCATTCTCTAAGTTTTAAATATATTTTATATGTCAACATAGAGAGAAAGACATGTTCTTAAAAATTATAAATCTCTATTTTTATATTGATTGAAATTATTTTGATGATGGAAATTTATTTTTAATTTTAATAAATTATATAATTACATTAAATACTTATGAAATACTAATTCGATATTTATTCAACTATTATAAGAATAAAATAAATGAATTTATAAATGTCAAAAATAAAATAAATTGATTAATTTATAGTGTTACAAGAATTTTATATATGTATATGATATATTAGCGTTGTTTAAAATTATTATATTTTAATTCAAAATTTTTATTTATAACTTTTTAATAAAATCAAGAGAATAGTGTCAATGTTGACATTAATGAATTTAATCAAAATATTTTTTTGTTAAATTATTTAAAATTATAAAAACACTAGAAGAGAACATTTATAATAATATATCATATAAGATTTCCCTTTCACCATTTATGATTTAATAGTTACCTTATAAGTTAAATTATGTTTCTTTAAGGGTGAAAAAGGAATTATTGTAGTTAATATTAAAATAGGTTAACTATTAGATTAAACCAAAATATAGGGTTTAAAACTACAATTAAACCATTAATTGTTTTTTATTGTATTTCAGCCTTATATTATATTATAAATCCCATAATTTTGGTATATTTTTTCTTGAGAATTAATTAGATATATTTTAATCTTCTAAGAAATTTAAAAATATCCCCTTACCTCGATTACAAAAGTACACCTCCTGACCTCACTTATTGACACCAATTCAGAATTAAATTATAAAGACCCGGAAATCCCAATGAATTTTTTTTAAATAAATGGGAATTTGACCAGCCTGCGAAAATTTAAGGTGCTTGATTCCGAGGTCTGATGAGCCCAGAATAAATTTATGAAGTCTTGTTTGGGTACGTTCAGTAAACATAGGAGCGGGATTTTATAACATTTGAACCGGTCCTCGGAATTGAAATCTGAGGGCACTGTTGAACTCGCAATGCCGATATTCACTCAAGTAGACTTTCACTTCGACAGTAGTGAGTCGAGAATAAATGTTAGATTTTGGGTTTTCATGGAAAAAAAATAAAATAAATTGAGCCATAATTTATTTTATTTCAGTCTCCATTTGGTATGTGGTGGTTAAAACCTCCTCATGGAGGTTGGAGGTGGGACCACAACACCTTAACCTCCCATGAGAGGTTATGGTGGGGGGCCCACATAAATTCATCCTCCCATGGGAGGATTAATGTAGTGGGGACCACCCACGATTTTAACCCCTTGAAACTCCCAAATTATGTTGAAAAACCCTCAAGGAAAATTAATTTGGGGGAGCCTCTGTAACACCCCAAGCTTCCACGGTACGCTTCTCTTTCAATAATGCATTGTAAGCAAGTTCGAGATTCTAACACACCGCGACCAATCAATTTAGCCATTATAAATAGTAATACCAACTTATGGAAATGTAATAAATTTTATTATTCAAATTGGACTCCATTTTTGGATTTAGAATATCCAAATTATCATATGTTCAATTTTCGGTATTTTTCTAAGAACATCCAATTTTCGTAGAATAGTAAAAAAATACTTAAAAACAACTTTTTTAATAAAAATAATTTATAGTGATAAATTATAATATTGAGTGGTTTTAATGTATACATAGAATATATTTTTACAATTTATTACAATGGTGGTCATTATAATTAATTTCACTTTGAAATTGGACATAATCAATTGTCAATCATTTGATAGATATTGTTTCATAAAAACACGCTATTTGTTTTAACAGTGGGAATAATTTTTAAATTAATTACTGAAATTTATGTGTTTATAATTTGGTAAAATGGATTCCATATTTGGAATCATAAGGTCCAAGTTATGTAATTAAGACTCTTTTGGTTTTGTACATTATGAATAGTAACGACGACAATTATCTTTAATTATCATGATTAATTAGTAATCGAGAAGTTAAATGTAATGAAATAATATCATAATAATATAAAATGACCCCAAAATTTGTCCTAATTATTTAATTTGTGTCATGGATGACCATGGTATGCCTTGTGCCAACTTAGGGACCGCATGGAATCACTTTTGCATGATAGTGACATTTTATCATTTTATTTTTTATTTAAAGGAAAATATAAAAAAAGTATGTACCACCTAAGTAAATTTTTTAATTTTTTATACATAAATGATATAGTAGAATATAAATAATCATTGGATAGATAAAAATATTTCCTACTTCATGGTATTTTTTTATAATTTTTAGACATTAAATAAATAAGTTTATTTATGACACTATGATGATGCAGTGATTACCTCATTAACGACCGATTTAAATAAAATAAAAAGATGAGGTAAAATCAAAGACATTAACTTGTCTAAATATTATTGGATGGGTTTATATCTAACACTTATCACCTTATCCTTGAAATATATTAGAGTGGGACCATTACAATTTGAAAATCATTTCATAATAATGTAACATTTCAATCTTTCCAAAAGAGCCCCTCCTCTCCTCTTATAAAAGGCCCCAACCTCTACCACCTTATTCACACCATCAAAGAAATTTGGATTTGAAAACCTCTACCCAAATACCCTCTCAAATTCCCTCACTTTATCCTATAAGCCTTACCTTATGCTGAATGGAATTCAACAAACCCTTTTGGGTCAAATAAATGGGAGTTACCTGATTTAAAGGTAATGTCTTCTCTTATGTTCTTTTGTTTAATTTTTCTTCTCCAACCCCTTAAAATATTTTATTATTTTCTCTTGTAAAAACACCATAATATTCAATATACTATGATTTTTATATGAGAAATATTTTATTTACAATTACACACACCTTCGTCTAATGGTTAAAGAACAAACTGTTTCTTTGGGTGGTGAATTACTGCCTCATGAAATGATGATTGTTCAATATTCTTTTAACACCTATAATGTTGGCCATTAAGATGTGACAATATTTATATATGATATATATTATGTTCATGTTTTCCTTATGCTTCTGTATTTTTCATTTATGGCATACCTTTATGATTTCCATTATGGGTAAACGCGATAATTTCATTTTTGGAAGTGCGGACAACCGCCCCCTCAAAGTGATTTGAATAGTTAATGCCATATGTGGGACATATAAATGATGGAGTTTATGATATTATATATGATAATATACTTGATTTATTATATAACTATGTATCATTATGTTTTAATTCCATTAAATATTAAATAGTAATGAAAGTAGCGTTCATGCATATGTATGACTTACCGTCTCCATGAACGGTGCATTTCATTTATTACCTCTAAATGTTATGTAATATTATAAATGCTTGTATATGCGGGATATATATGATATCAATGATATCTATATCATGAATACAATTCTGGAGATAATAGATATTTTTCGACATAAACAACTTGTAATTATAAGAAGTTTATTTTTGACTCAAGTACCAATGATCGACATAATGACTGTTATTAAATTAAATGATTACATAATGTTCATAACATGGTAATAAGTGATGTAAAAGGAATAATGAACTTGAAAAATATTCTTAAGAATATAGAAATTAACAGTAGTTTATTATTCAGGAGATTAAAGAATGATCGAGTCAAGTCGGACACGAGGTAAGGGACTTCGTCTCAATCTCCTTTCATTGAGGCATATTTTGTTTAATACAAAAATTTTTTTATAAGGTGTATAAAAACCTTTGACTTTTACTTTTATTTAAAAGGAATCTTTTTATATGACTCGTTTTTTCTAATTGAAAAAAGGATTATTTTGTCTTACGTATGCGGCAGCAAAAACTTCTCAGCCGCCGTGACCAATATTTGAGTTTTGGGATCCTCTACAAGACATAAATTTTTTAAATGAAAAATAAATACCATGTTTTACTTTTCATTTATTTTGGTATTGAAAATGGTTTTGATAATGTTTTGATTATATCAATGTGTTTTATTTATATCTTGTGATTGAAATGTGGAAATGTTATGTTTCATTTATGCATGTTTTATGTGATATAATTATGTAATGGTCCTTGGAAATTGTTTATGATTTGTTTAAAACATTTCATATAAAGAATGGATTGGACTTAGTAAGTGAAGGGTGGAGCCCACTATAACACCTTAATGCATCGGTAGGTCTCATGAGACAAACTAGTGTCTTGGCACAAGGACTTGACAAAATCTTATTTGTAGTCTTGACATAAGGCCTTGACTATGTGGTTATGATAGTCTGGCATTATGCATTCCAGTATTATGAAAGTGGTTATTGATATGGAATGTGAATATTCAACTAGTAGAATATCCATGTGAATAATTAAATAGCATTATTTCATTTTATTTTTTCAATGTTATTATGATGTTCAAGTTTAAAAGGATTTTGTTTTAGTTATACAATTTCTTTAAATGTTTATGCTTGATTATGAACGTTTCCTCTATATTGTTATCCTTACTAAGCATCTGAGCTCACCCCTTTCTATGTTTTATCTTTTCCAGGATATGAAGAAGTGTATTATGATTGACCTATCGGGATAGTATAAGGTATAAGTGTGTTCAAAATGGGGAAAGTTATTGTCGTTGTTTTTGTTTCATGATGTAATCTAAAACATGTGAATGTATCTAGTGTTTCAAGGCTATTAAAATAATTGGTCTTTCGAGACTTGATATTTTTTGATCATGACAATGTTATGTAATAATGCACTGACTTTGTGTAACTAGGGTCGGGGCGTTATTGCATCGTCAGCTCCCCTTTATATAATTTGTGACAATATCCCCTAATTAATTCGTGCCAACTCTCATGAATTAATTAGGGGGAGCCTTCAATTTAAATCTCATTTTTGAATATTGTTCCAATGAAATAATAAGATATCACAATATATTATTATTTTTGGGTTGGCACATCTATTAATTTTTGAAGGAGAGCATGGTAGAAATGGAGTTCTTCCAATGAAGAACCTCCTCTTCCAATGAAGAACTAAGAACACATTATTCCAATGAAGAACACTGGCAACATCCTTCTTTGAATCGGAGCTTCAACCATCATAAGATGTTTTCAACGACTGACTTCTGCATCATCATCAGCAAGTCGACATAGCTCGAGTTTGGAAGTGCTTGGCAGGCGCAACGAATGACGACCTTCTTCGTCTACTTTCTATGACCCCTTCAAATATCAACAACTGAAAATCAAAGGCAGGGGTTTGATTTTGAGTAATTTTCTAATTATTTTTCTCACCATTAGTTGGAATAGAATTGTTTCTGAAATTGAAAATAACATTTGAAAATAAAATTCATACTTTTTGATGAGATGATTGTCACCAACCTAAACGCGGAAGGTGTGGGCCAAACCAACACATCCCAACCCCTCTTCCTTTCTTGTTTGTGTTGATTCTCGGCGAGGTGACGAATGCGGTTGAAGAAAAAGGATGTGCTACGCACGGCCTCCGTGAGCCGTGCCTCCCCCGTGATGACCCACCCCGCCACCGGCCTCCCCACCGATCCACCTTCGGCCGAACCGGCCAGCCCGCACACCTCTTGGCGGCCTGCCCGTGGCATGCCCGGCACCCTCCCGGCCGCCCGACAACCTACCCACGGCCTATTGCGCGCCCTATCTGTCCTTCTTGTAGCCTCCCATGAGCCCTGCCGGCCTACTCGCGTGCCACGTTGGCCTTCTCGTACCCTGCCATCCTTCCTGCGGCCTGCTCGTTGCCCTCCCGGCTGCCCGCCGGCCTGCCGGCCGCCCCGCCAAATTACCGGAGCCGCACTCCGGCTCTCGAACGAACCGGTCGAGCCGCGCCTGCCTCCCGAGCTAGTCTACGATGTCCCTCATATCGTTGTTGGCCGAACTGGCTCGACCGTCCAGGTCGAGTCACCCTATCCGCGCACCTCGTGGCGCTGGTCGAACCGGGCCGAGCCGCATATGCGGCGACCTCTGGGTTGTACCGCCCCCATCGTCCGCTGGGCCACGCCCAGTGGACCAGGCGGAACCTACCAGGATGACCTTCCAAATATACGAGGTTAGACCCACCAGGTCCAACCGGGTCGACCCAGTCCGGGTAGGACTGGACCTGGGCCCACTACCGACCCCTTTTCTTTCATTGGCCTTATCTTTGGCACTGAACGTCCGTTTGACGAACCGTCACCAGCACCGGTATTCCTGGAATGTGTTGGTACCTTTGAGAATACCCCGCTGAAGTTCGAGGTATATTTGAGATACGGTCAGGATGGATCGTACACGAATCTAACCGGGCCCCCGGGACTAAAAGGCTAATAACTCACAGACAATGTGTCTGATCGACGCGTCGTCTGTTTTGTTGAGACCCCTATGACATGGCGAACCTCTGAGATATTTCTTCATGGGACTTTCTGGAAGTTGAAATATCAACTCTTGGCTTGAGAAGCGGACCCTCCCGGAATCAAGCATGCTTTGTGAAAGCCTTGTGGCTGGCTGTGCTCTGACTATTGTTCATGGATCCTGCGTGGGTCTGACAGTTTTGACTTCTATTCCGGGATCATGTGTTGGTCCGACAAAATAGCTGGTCTTGGATCTTGTGTGGGTCCGACAACTCTGACTAATGTTCCTAAATCCTATGTGGGTATGATAGTTTTGACTTCTATTCATGGAGCATGTGTTGGTCTGACAGAATAGCTGCTCCTAGATCTTGTGTGGGTATGACAGCTCCAACTACTGTTCCTGGTTTCTGTGTGGGTCCGAAAGTTTTACCAGTTGGTCCTAGATCTTATGTGGATCCGATATCTTAGATTATTTAGTGGATATATCTGATCATCTATATCTCTATACATAGGTTGTATACCTATGTGATCTGATTCAGTGGATTTTTTGTTTTCCTCATGATTAAGATGGGTTACTTGATAACTTTGGTGTATGTATGGGAATATACCTATGTAATGGCTATCCATTTATTTCATACTCTGTGGTTTATACATGGTGAAGTTTGTCAGACCTTGGTGATCTCAGGGTCCGTACTGAGTATCTTTACACTCACCCTTGCACGGGCTATGCCTGAACCATGTTGTGTTGGATGCAGATGACGGACATTGCTGCTTGAGGCTGACTGTATGAGGACTGGACGATACCTAGAGGTGGACCTCACGACGAGTCGGTACCCAGAGGAGACTGACAGACGTGGAGTGTTTAGGAGGCTATCTTTACCTACCCATTAAGTAGTAACCATGGTGTACAATCCAGGAGCTTCTTTTCACATTTTAGTTGTTCATCCCTTTCCAGTTTTACTTTACAGTTTGTCTTGTATTTCCATCCCCTTTACTTTTCAGCACTTCATTTGTATACAGTTTTACATAGTGTATTGCTTCCAGATACTCTGTTGTATGTGTTTATAATTTTTAAAGCAAATACCTTCCCAGTTTTAAGGATTTACACCTTTGGTGATAGTCTCTAGCCCCTAGCCTATGGATGGGGGGGCTTGGGGTAGTCACGACATGGGCCCCAAGGGACGAGTCGTGAAAAATTGGTATTAGAGGAGTTGGTTCTACCACAGAACATTGGACTCTGATATTTATTGTGAAGCAATAGTGTTTAGGGTACTGAGTGTGGTTTTTAGTTCAGGGAGTCCAGTGTTGGTGCGACGGCTGACGTATCCATACACCAGGACCCTGACTTCAAATTTCCAAATTAGTGCACGAAAACACTAATTACATGTGTGTGTGTGTGAAGAGTGTTATTTTTGATCACTTTGAGTCATCTCACCACGTATAACTTATTTACCATGGTGCACCTGTTCCATATCAGGATTCCACTACGTAGACAACCTTCTAGGGTTTCCAAGAGAGTACACGATGAAGGCCCACCGAGCAATGAGGCTCCAGTGTAGGGCCCTCTTACTATGTTGGCACCTTCGGGTGGTGTACTAGCAGCACCACCACCCGTTGGGCAGTAGATTCCACCAGCTACACTGGTGGACAGTGCACACCGACTAAGAACGTTGCACGAGTTCCAGCGGTGGAGGCCTCTGAGGTTTCGAGGTGAGACAGATTCCCAAGCAGCAGAGGACTGGATGGAGGTGATTACTGTAGTTTTCTGGCTAGTTGAGAGACTAGTAGAGCATATGGGGATCTTAGATACTAGTGTTTTCTAGTTAGTTACCTTGAGGTTGGTTTTCATAGTGATTAGGCTTCAGTACATGGACCATAACCCGAGATTGTACATTCAGGTAGTGTGTCAGCTATATCACTACCTGTTGGTCAGCAGTTACAACCGGCCATACCGGTATATTAACCATGTATGATTAGTGTCTTACACATGTTTTAGCATCAGATACCATTCAGGTTCTGAGGAAATCTCGACTCAAAGGCTGCTAAGGACAGGCCTGAGGAGGTGGTTGGGAGTTCTCTAAACCTTGTACAGATTCATCAGGATGACATGTTAGAAGCTAAGTATTCATTGAGGCGTACTGATCGTTCCCGATACTTGATGAATACGATATGATCAGTTCTTTGGGGCTTGTACTAACAAGTGAGGTGTTTTTTAGGACATCTGATCCATCACCATCTCTCTAAATGCTAGAGAGAACCTTTTATGTTCAATGTTCTTTGGATGAGAAGATAAAACCTGTGAATGTTAGGAGTGGGAAAGCTTGAAACTGGTGCCATTCTCGTAGACATGATCACGTAAAATGTTTCTAGAAGAAGAAAAGGAAAGATGAATCTGCATGGTAGTAGACGTGGAATCAGAGATAGGAGAGTATCATGAGGTGGTGTACATTTGAACATGTTACAACCACCAGCCTTTGTAGTCCCCGCCAGACTCAGGGAGTTGGAGGGAATGGGAAGAGAGTAGCTACATGCGGTCATGGAGTGTGACCCAAGGGCTCAAGGAATGATTCTAGGTACGGTCTGTGTCTACTAATAGCTACCATATCAGAAGCCATAGGAATTAATCATTCCTTCCTTCTGTGAATCTTGTCCAAGTCCAAGAGTTTCTGGTTAAACCATTGACTTGACCCTCACGTCTGGAGATACATTTGGAAGGAGACACGATAATCATAGTTACGCCAACAGTGTGATCTGACCCTTGAGTTGAGAGTTTCGGTTGGAACCTCTTGGTGGAAGCATTGAGGCCTTACAAAGTTAGTTTCGGTATGGATTGGGAAACCACAGTTCGTACACAGATTGACTGTATTAGGAAAAAAGGCTGTGGTTTATCTACAACATTGGGATGAGGTTTTCCATAGTCCGTGAAAAATGAAAACTAGATAGAATAGGCTAAACTCATGCATATGAGGGTGAAACCTATCACTCTTGAGTCAGCCAGACATTCCCTCGAGGCAGCATGAGTTTTGAGTTTTCAATTCCAAACATAAGTGACAAAACATGGGGAATTATTTTCAAAACATGTTTCCTAGGTTTGGCTAGTTACTTTTAGAGGTTCATAAAAAACTTTTATAGAGTTGAAGCACCACTATAAGCCTTGAAAAAGAAGGGGACACCCTTCATATGGTCCAAGAGATGCCATCAAAGCTTTCAAGAGCTGAGGCATAGGGTGACTAGTGTCCCCAACTTGAGGGTTCCAGAGGAGGGCGTATGGTATGTAATTTATTGCGACGCCTTAGGAACCTGACTTGGATGTGTCCTAATGCAAGAGAGGGCCTTGATCCCTTATGGTACTCATCAGTTGAGAGAACATGAGATGAACTATGCCACCCATGACCTATATTTAGCAGTAGTGGTATTCACCTTGAAAATGTGGTGGCAATATCTTATGGGGTAACATTTTACTGTCTACTATGATCACAAGAGTCTCAGGTATATCCTCTCTCAGAAGGAACTGAACCCAAGACAACGACGTTGGATTGAGTCCCTCATGGACTATGACTTAGAGATAGTCTATAATCCTAGGAAGGAGAACATTGTTGAAAATTCACTCAGAAGAAGGTCTGGTAAACGGCTGCTAGGCGGGGCGACAGAGCAGCTAGCTACTTTATAGATATCCATTGCAGATAGAGATGGAGCATCCTTTCTTTATTATCTTACAGTCACTCCCCCACTTCTTCAGCAATTTAGGGTGGCACAACATGGGGACATTGACTTCGAGACACGACGTGCTCAGATATCCACAGACAGGAACCTGATGGATTTTCTGAAGATGGGGAGCACGTCTTCCTCTTCAATGGATGTACTATGGTGCCAGTGTCACTTTAGGAAGAAGTATTGAAGGAGTTTCACACATCACCTCTAGCGGTACATACATAAGTTACGAAGATGTACTAGGACATTCAACAACAGCATAGATGGCCATGTATGAAGAAGGTGGTAGCAGATTTTGTATCTTGGTGCCTCGCTTGCCAGTAAGTGAAGGTCGAGCATCAGGTACCAACAGGCTTAGTACATACTTTAGAGGTTCCAGAGTGGATGTGGGATGGGATATCCATGGATTTAGTGATGTTCCTTCCACGTACATCCAATATTCATTATTCGATTTGGGTGATCGTTGACCAACTCACCAATTCGGCCCATATCGTACTGATCCGAGAGTAGGGTTCAGTAGAGAGTTTGGGATGCCTCTATGTGCTAGAGATTGTGTGGATACATGGTATATCCTTGACAATTGTCTCTGGTCATGACACAAAATATGCATCCTGGCTAAGGAAGGGGTTGTAGTAAGCTTTAGGGACACAGATTCGCTTGATCACCACCTTCCATCCTCAATGGATGGTCCGACCGAGCGGACCATTCAGATCATTGAGGACATGCTCCGAGCATGTTTCCTAGACTTCGGTCACATCTGGGACTATCACTTTCCCTTGTTGGAGTTTGTGTTCAACAACAGCTATCACTCCACCATAGGGATGGCACCTTTTGAGGTGTTATATGGGAAACCATGCAGATCACCCTTGTGCTGTACTGACCCAGGGGAGTCAGTACTAGTGGGACCAGAGATGGTATGAGCTACCACAGAGAAGGTGTAGATCATCCAGGAAGGGATGAATAATGCACAAAGAATGTATTAGTAATATGCTGATAGGAGACCGAGGCCTCTGGAGTTCAAGGATGGAGACCACGTCTTCTTACATGTCTCATCTCGATGGGGTCTTCGACGATTGGGCTGAGGTGGAAAGTTATCTCCGAGATTCATCGGACCATTTCAGTTCCTCGGTAGATTTATCTAGGTGGCTTACCACTTAGATCTTCCACCTCAATTTCACTATGTTCATGACGTCTTTCACATATCCTAGCTGAGGAGATACGTGAACAACCCTTCACACGTCATCGACCATGGGGATCTGGACGTCGACGATGGTGTGACTTTCACGGAGGTTCTATTGGAGAATGAGGATCGACAGGAGCATGTCCTATGTGGACGGTCGATACCTCTAGTGCACGTACATTGGCAGCACATGAACCACCATAAGATCACATGGGAGCGGGAATCTCATATGCATGCTCAGTACCCCCATTTGTTCCCTTAGTTCGAGTTGTAGATTATGGGGATGTAAAGCCCTGAGGTGGGGAAAATGTAAAGACCCGGAAATCCTATGGAATTTTTTTTAAATACATGTAAATTTTACGAGGCTGTGAATATTTACGGCACTTAATTCCGAGGCCCAGTGTGCTCAAAATCAATTTCTAATGTTTTGTTCAGGTACGTTCAGTAAAGGTACGAGCGGGATTTTATATATTTTGAACCAGTGCTCGAAATTGAAATCTGAGGGCACTATTGAACTCACAGTGCTGGTATTCTCTTAAGGGGACATTCATTTTGACAACAGTGATTCGAGAATAAAAGTTATATTTTGGGTTTTCATGGAAAAATAATAAATTAATGTTAGCTACACATTATTTTATTTGAGCCGCCATTTGGTGTGTGGGGGTTAAAACCTCCTCATGGAGGTTGGAGGTGGGACCACCGCACCTTATCCTCCCATGAGATGTTATGGTGGTGGGGACCACCCAAAATCAACCTCCTATGGGAGGATTAATGTGGGGGGGGGGGACCACCAGGGCTTTTAACCCCATGAAACTCCCCATTAAAGTCGAGAAACCCTCATGCCCCAATTAATTAGGGGGATCCTCTTCAACTATCATTTATTTAATTTGTTCCAATCTCCAATAATTATTTCATGAAAACTCATGTGAATTAATTAGGGGTAGCCTTTATTTTAATTCTCATTTTGAATATTGTTCCAATGAAATAATAAGTTATCAAAATATATGATTATTTTTGGGTTGGAACATCTATTCATTTTTTATGGAGAACATGGGAGAAAAGGAGTTCTTCTAACGAATAACCTCCTCTTCCAACGAAGAATGAAGAATGTGTTCATCCAATGAATAATGCCATCAACAAACTTATTTTACTCAGATCATCAACAGTCGTGAGACGTCTTCGACGACCAACTTCCACATTGTCATCAATGAGCCGATGTAGCTAAGGCTTCGATGTGCTTCATGGACGCAACAAATGATGACCTTCTACATCTACTTTTTGCGACTCCTTCAAATGTCGACGACCGAAAATCAATGGTAGGAGTTTGTTATTGAGTAATTTTCCAATTATTTTTCTCACGTTTGGTTGGAATGGATTTTTTTCAGAAATTTAAAATAACATTTGATAATCATCTTCTTAATTTTTGATGAGTCGATTATTACCAACCTAAATGCGGAGGGTGCAGGCCAAACCAACATGGTCCGACCCCTTTGTTGTTCTTGTTTATGTTGATTCTCAGTGAGGCGATGAAAGTGGTGGAAGAAAAAGGCCATGCTACCCGCGCCCTTCGTGAACCGCACTGCCCCCTGTGGTGCCCCTCATTACCGCCGACCGACTCAGCCGCCCAACCGCACCACTGTCGGCCGAACCTGCCAGCCCATCCGCCTCCGAACGGCCTGCCCGGTGCCCTCCCGTCCGCCCGTCATCCAACCCGCGCGCCCCGCCGGCCGGCCCGCGGCATGCTCGGTGCCCTCTAGGCCACCCGCCGACTAGTCGGCCGCCCCTACAGCCCACCCGTGCCGCACCTTGGCTCCCGGCTGAACCTGACGAGTCACGCCGGCCTCCTGAGCCGGTCTGCTCCGTCCCTTGCGGAGTTGCTTGCCGAACCGACTCGGCCTTCTAGGCTAAGTCCCTCGATCTGTACCCCTCGCAGTGCTGGCCGAACCGGCCGCGACCTCTGGGTCTAGCCGCCTACGCGGCATCCTCCGTGCTGAACCGCCACAATAGTCCACTTGGTTGGGCGTCACGAACCAGGCCTAACCTAGCGGGATGACCCACCCAACGGGTAGGGTCAGACCCAGTAGGTCTGACCAGTTCGACCTAGACTGGGTCGGCCAAGAATGGGTTGGGCCAAGTCGGTCTGACTGGGTCGGACCGGACACAGTCCCACTACCAACCCCTTTGCTTTTTTTCGCCTTATCTTTGGCACCGAATGTCCGTTTGATGAACCATTAGCGGCGCTGGTATTCTTGGAACGCGACGGTCCCTTTCAGAATACCCCACTAGAGTTCGGGTTATATTTGAGATACAATCAGGTTGGATCATACACAAATCCCACTGGGCCCCTGGGACTAAAAGGCGAATAACTCATTGACTGAGTGTCTGATCAAGGCATCATCTGTTGCGTTGAGACCCCAATGAGGTGGTGGACCTCTAAGATACTTCCTCGTGGGACATTGTGGAAGTTGACATATTGACTCTTGTCTTTGGGAGTGGACCCTCTCAGAATCAAGCTTGACTTGTGGAAACCCTATGGCTAACTAGGCTCTGACTATTGTTCCTGGATACTGTGTGGATCCGAATGTTCTGACTACTGTTCCTGGATCATGTGTTCGTCCGATAGAATAGCTGGTCCTAGATCTTGTGTGGGTCTGATAGCTCTAACTGTTGTTCCTGGATCCTATGTGAATCTGACAATTCTGACTTATGTTCTTGGATCATGTGTTGGTCAGATGGAATAGCTGGTCCTGGATCCTGTGTGGGTCTGACAGCTCCAACTACTACTCTTGGATCCGGTCTGGGTCTGACAGTTCTAACTGATGGACCTGGATCATGTGTGGGTCCGACATCTTAGATGATTCAATGGCTATATCTGATCATCTCTATCCCTCTACATAAGTTTTATACCTATGTGATCAGAGTCAGTGGCTTCTGTGTTTTCATCATGATTGATATGGGTTACTTGATAACATAGGCATATGTTTGGGCATATACCTAAGTAATGGATATCCATTGATTTTATACTCTGTGGGTTTCCTTGGAAAATTTTGTGAGACCTTGGTGGTCTCAGGGTCCCTACTGAGTATCATAATACTCACTCATTCTCGAGCTATTCCCGCACCTCATTGTGTTGGATGTAGACGACAGACAGTGCTGACCAAGGCTGAGTGTACGAGGACTGGATGGTACCCAGAGGTGGACCTCATGACGAGTCGGTACCTGGAGGAGAATGACATATATGGAGTCCTGAGGAGGCTATCTATACCTACTCTTTAGGTTGGAACCATGGTGGATGATCCAGGAGCTCCTTTTCATCTTTTAGTTGTTTGCCCCTTTTTAGTTGTACTTTACATTTGGTCTTGTATTTCCATCCCCTTTACTTTTCAGCACTTCTTTTGTATACATTTTTATATAGTTTATTGCATCCAGCTAATCTGTTATGAGTGTTAATAATTTGTAAAGGCAATGTCTTCCCAGTTTTAAGGATTTACACCTCTGGTGCTAGTCGCCATCCCCTGGCCTATAGAAGGCGGGTTTGGGGTAGTCACGGAACGGGCCCTAGAGGACGGGTCGTGACATAAATCTCTAAAATAAAATAAAATATCCATTATCAACATATTTATACAAATTTTATAGGTCACGGTCATCCAAAAATACTAAGTCTAAGGACCTTAAGAAGATATCAATGGATGTTGTTTTAAAGAAGAAGTCACAACCTTAACCAATCAGATTCATTTTAATTATTCTTTTAACAAAACAAAATGTGTAAAATTATATATAAAATAAAAAATTTAGTATCCTAAATATACTTAAATGTTTTTATGGTTATTAAAATCCCATAATTTTCCCTCTTCCATCAAATTGTAATTGAATGTATCTGTTGTATGTACGTGCAACTTAGCATTTCCATGTCGTGATACAATTCATTTTCCACCCCCGTACTTCATAGATGGTTGTTATTAGGGGTTTTATATAAATATTTGATAAATATTTGATAATTATACATATATAATAATAATATTTCATACACTTTCTTACCTTTTAATCCATTGTAAACTGATAACGTAACTCTTGAGTATGTGTTGTCTATGACCTCCACAAAGTGATGGGATTCATTTTTCATTTATATTTTTTTGGATTGTAATAAGGATAGATTTAATAATTATATAATACATATATTATATTATAATGATTATATAAAGGTGAATTTAACTTTTTTTCACTACATCCATGAAAACATGAATACAATATTCAGGCTTATGTATGGCCTACCGTCTTCATGAATGATGTTATTCATTTTTCTATTCCTATATTTTATTAAAGATTCTAAATGTATAATGGATATATATATGATATTATAAATATTTACATGATTTTGATATATAATTATAATATATTTATATTTATTATATATGATTTTAGAGTTTTTTCAAAGCAAGTAGAACTCATCTTAAGGGATTTTCTTCTAACTTTTATTTCTCTAAGACACATGCCATATTCACCACCTGTTTATTTTATGTGGTGCATATACTTCCGTTTGATATATTTTTTGATATTTCTTATGAAATTTATGGTGATTTTAATATCCATATAATATTAAATATTTCATGTGAATTATGAATCAAATGTTACCAAAACGGTGATGATATTATGTCATGATCTCATTGTTTTTTTGCATGGCATGGTCTCATTGTTTATGAGGTTTATTTATGATAAATATATAATGATGAAATATTATTCTCTACAACTAAATAAACTCAATAATTTTAACCTCATCTATTTATTTATTTGAAATATATGTTTTCATTTCATTTTACTCACCTTAATTCTCAAGAGACCGAAAATATGTTTTTAATGGAAACCGAACTCATTTATCTATTCAGTTGAAAATATTTTCTATTCCATGTCAATTTTTTTTCGAAAAAAGTTTTCAATAATGTTGTTAATATTATTAAATGATTTCTATATTTAATTTTTAAACAATTTTTTATTTATAAAAAATAATTTAAATGTAATATTATTATCATTTAAATGTGAAAGGAATGTTTTTCTTTTAGCTTATATGAAATGAATGGAATTTATCACTATCATGACTTTTCAATGATTCGATAATTAATTTAATATTTTTCATGTTTTTTAAATGAAAATGTTTTCCATAATATTTCTGAGATTTTAGTATTTCAAAGGAATGACTTAAAAATGAAATGTGTATTTTCCCAATGAAATACTCCAATGATCTTTTAAAACAAATATCCATATATAATAATGTCCTTTGATGTGACATTTATTTTAATAGGGATGTGATATAATGATACCATTCATATTATTTTTCTATATGGTTAATGATTGAAATATTATTATTAAACCCAATCCTCTTTAATGGTATATTCTATTACGAAATGATGAAATTTTTATGAAACTCGTTCTTTTTTCATGGGTTATGCTATGATGAAATAATAAAATGTTTATAAAAACCATTTATTTTCATAGGTTATGATATGATGATTATTTAATGGTCTTGTAGAACACATATTTATTATTTTAATTATGTTATTGGTGGGACATAATTTATATATCACACAAATTCTTTGAGTAAATATTTTTATCTCATGAGATAAACACGATTTGATTATGGAGTGAACCTAGTTTAGTGAGGGAATTTTTTCACTAGGATAGTTAGTGAAGTGAACCATAAACACTATGATGGTTTGGGGAGTGAAACCAATACACAATGATAGACTTGGGAGTTAACCTTAACTACTACTATAGTTTTGGGAGTGAACCCAATCTACTATGATAGATCTGGAAGTGGTACTTGACTATTATAGATATGATTTTCTATTATTTTTTGTATGCCACAAAATCATGTCCTATTCCAATGTAATTCTCTTATGTATCATTATCATTGATTAATTTAATATTATTGTCTTATTAAATATCATTATCTATTACATGACTTGATATTATGATATATTATACAAAATTTATGTTTTTTCAAATTTCTTTCTGACTTTCTTATGCTCTTATGCTCATGTTATATTTATATCTCCATTTTTATCTCTTATTGAATATCTGAGCTCAGACTTTATTATGTTTCCTTTCCCCAAGTTATGAAAAATGTTTTTAAGTATGATATGTCTAAGAAGAGTTCTAATTATGAAGAAACTAACTGGATATGATGTAGTTCATTTATGAACCATTTTTTTATGTATCCAGGTTTCAAAAGATAGTGGATCTATAAATTTTTGGTATGGATCATTATAATGTGTATTTAATATTCTTATATCATGATGTGATA
This sequence comes from Viscum album, assembly GCA_963277665.1. Lineage (NCBI taxonomy): Eukaryota > Viridiplantae > Streptophyta > Magnoliopsida > Santalales > Viscaceae > Viscum > Viscum album. The sequence continues at coordinate 433,959,214 of OY728121.1, forward strand.
TCTATATATGATAATTGTGGTTCTCTATGGTTTTTTAGATAATTTTTGAATTGACCTTTTGAAACTAGGATGAGAAAACATTATTCAGAAACATGAGGATGATTTTAAGTATAATATAACATCCAAAAGATTTCATAATGATCATATATGACCTATGATAAACCTAAAATTTCATATATTTGAACGAAGTTATCTTTATTTAGACATCCAATAAATTATTTTTCAATAATATTTGGTTTTCCACATTGATTATTATTGCTCACACTATGATTTTTGGTTTTAGTCAGTGGATGAAACCCAAATGAATCGTTTCAAAGATAAATGTGATGGATTATGTAACAATTGTCCTCTTTTAAATCCAAATATTATGGGATATGGGATGAAAATTATCATCCTTATGATCAGAAAAAATTACCAAGCTATTTATCATTCTGAACTTCTTTATTATCAAAAGAATGAATAATGTTCTATTTGAGTATTTCATGAGGATACAACCCCCTTATTTTAGTGGTTCAACTATTCCAGAAATTTCTAAATATTGAATATATACCAGTGAAAATATATTTTCCATTATTTAGTGTTTGGAACATGAAAAAGTCATTTTCCATCTATCGTTTCATGGGATAAAAATATTGTTGGTGAAATATTATCAAGAATACAATGAAACATGAATAAATTGACTAAATAGAGAGGGATGACTTTAAGATCATATTTTTTAATAATAATATTCATTGTATTATACATATAAAAAATAATAAGTAATTCATTTTTCTAATGAAAAAGTATAATGACTCCATTGTTTCCTATGTGGTAAGTTATATGAGATTTAAAAGCTATACTTCTGGTATTATCATAAAATTGGAATTAATGGTTTATCAATAATTATGTGGCTTAAAAAATAGTCTATAAAAAAATTATCCATAATAAACATCAGTACCTATGATGAAATTGTTTGATTTTATATCAAGGTGAAAATGAATATTAGAGTTACCCATCAATCTTATGGTTTTGATAAGAAAATAATGATGAAAATAAAAAGAAATATTTAAAATTATAGAGAGAAGAAAATAGGATATCCTTTGTGTTTAAAGGGGGGAAGGAAAGTTAGATGAAAATTTCTTATGGAGATTAATAGATGTTTTAAATGTTGAAATAATGGTTATCTGGAAATCAAAATGTAAAGTGATGTGAAGAGACTGGTCAATGAAAGAAAAAATAGAAAATAACTATAGAATGAAGCAAACATACTAAATTTGTTTCAAAATCAACGATTTGGGAATTATACATAGTAGTTCTCAAACCTGAATATTAATGATTATGGTCGATGTAAGAAACCCCTAAAACCTAGATAAAACGTTAATAATTATGAATTAACTATTGGAAATATAGAGTATGATAATCAAGTGTTCAAATGTACAGCTACCATTCACACAATAATTTCTAAGGTCTTGTTTTATTATAGATCAAACCACTATTTTATATTTGAAGAATTTATTAATGGTATCAAAAAAACAACTCAAATATTCAACTTTATGTTAGTAGTAGGAATACCTAATGGTATGATAATCATATTTTAAGTATATGATTCTTCTCAAGTTGATTTTTTTAGGAATGTGCTTCCTGTAAATCTTATTATTCTCCCTCATGTTGAATTTGATGTTATTCGGGGAACAGATTAGATTTATTTACACAAATCCAAAATCAATTTCAGCGTATGATAAGTCACATCTGATATTATGAACCAACCTATGATCATATATCATTATGATGATATATATTAAATTCTGATGGAAATAAAATCCATTCTATGTTCCTTTATTCTTATTAAAAAGGGTTGATTGTTGTAGATGGATTGGGTGAAACACAACATCAATTATTTGCCTATTTTGTTGGAATTTTTAAATACATTATATAGGAATTTCATAATCTTACACTGAATCAGGAAGTTGAGTTCTCAATATAATTGATACCTAGCTATACACCCATTTTAGAGACTCCATATAGTGTGGAACTGATTCATATGGCCAAGTGAATCAATATGGGGTGGAGTAATTCTTTTTATTAAGAAGAAATATAGATTAATGATACATTGAATTTTTTATTAAGATCTTAGATTTATCATAATCAAGAAAAAGTATTTTATTCCCCATATTGATGAATTTTATGATCCACTATAAAGGGCTCAATATTTTTTTAATCTTGAACATCATTCTATAAATCATCAATTATGGGCCAAAAAGCCTGATATTCCTATGATATTATTCCCTACAAGGTATGAACACTATGAATATATAGTTATGAAATTTTTCCGTACTAATTCCACCAATACAATCATGGATTTAATGAATATATTATTTACTAATTACTATGACATGTTTATGGAAGTATTTATAGATGATATTCTAATATATTCAAATGTAAATAAAGAGTATGAATATCATTTAAGAACTGTGTTTAAGACCCCTCGAATGGATAATATTTATTAAAAATTTACCAAGTGTGCATTTTGGATTTTCAAGGTTTCATTATTGTGTAATATAATCACATGTGATTGTATATCTGTTGACACTTCAATGAAACAAGTTAGTAAATATTGGGTAAGAACAAACACTATGACTGGGAGTCATAGTTGGCTTAGTTTGGATAGATATCATCACTCCATTGTGGAGAATTTATCTCAACTATCAAATTCACTCATGAAGTTAACACGGAATGGAGATAATGTACCTTGAACATATAAATGTGAAGAAAATTTCAAAAACTGAGGATAATGTTAGTAAGTTCACCTATAAATACATTACCCTTTTGTAGATAAGCGTTTTGTAATATATAGTGATGCATCAAAGAAGGTATTATAATGTTTTCTTATAAAAAAATATGTAGTGATAGATTATACCTCCTTTTACCTGAATGTTCATTCTAAAAATTACCCAACTCATGATTTTGAGTTAACTCTATTAATTTATATATTAAAGGTATTAAAATTTCATCTTTATAGAGAAATTAGTAATATATAGAATGATCATAAAAGATTAATGAATATTTTCTTAAAAATATATTTGAATATGTACATAATAAGATGGTTGGAGCTGATTAAATATTATAACTACTGAATATATTACCAAATTGGGAATGAAAACATGGTGGAAGATGATCCAAGTTAAAAGGATCGTACTAGCTTATCTATGATGAGGATCAACAAAAGATCCAATATTTCAGGAATTTAAAAATACAGATCATTAAATAATGATGGAAAGGTAGAAATATAATCTTTTTCAAATGAGTGTTTAACCATATATCAAATTGAATATCAAAGATTCTGAGAAAAAAATTATAGAGATAGAGATGGTGGAAAATGTGAGTGAGTTTAACCATTATTTTGATGGAATGATATGGTTTAGGAATCATGTATATTTTTTTATCTATACTATATATTAAGGATCTATTAGGTGAGGCTCAAAGTTCATCATCTTCAATTCATCCTGAAACTATGAAGATGTATAGTGATCTAAAAGAACAATTTTTATGGGAAAACATGAAGAGGAATATTAATGAGTATATATCTCAGTGCTAGGTATGTTATAAATTTAAGACCAAGAGACACATGTCTAAGGGGATATTATAAACATTACCCATACATAAATGGAAATGTGAAAATTTTACAATGTATTTTTTCATTAGGATCCACAAAACCTCTAATGGGAACAATGTTATTTGGATTTTAGTCAACCAATTTACAATGTTAACACACTTCCTTGATATGAGAGAATATTTCTCTCTTAAATATCTTTTCATAATTTATATTAATGAAGTGTAAAGATTTTATAGAGTACCACATTATATTGTATCTAATCAGTATATATGGTTTACCTCAAAGTTCAGGAGAAGCCTTTAGCAGTCTTTGGATACAGAGTTGAGTTTCAGTGATGTGTAACATTCTCAAATATATGTTCAGTATAATAGAACCACAAAAAATATATATGACATATTTATATCTTTCTATATGAATTTAAAACGTGGTAAGGATCAACACCTTTATTTGTTTTAGTTTTATTCTAACTATATCTTCCACTAGATAAGTCATATGGCTCTTTATGAAGCCCTGTGTTGAAATAAGTATAGAACTCCAACGATCTGGAATTGAATTATGGAATGAATGATATTGGGACCTATGCTAGATGAGGAAGTTGAAGATAAGGTTAGAGAAAGTCAGAAACACATCATGAAATCTCATTGTTGATAGTAATTTCTTTGTAAGAAATCGATAGTGTGATATGGAAGTTGATGTTGGTGATGATGTTTTTGTTGTGAATTTCTCCATGCAAGAAAGTTATGAGATTTAGAAATCAGGGAAATAAGAGCACTAGGTATATTAGCCCATTAAATATTCATGATTAAGTAGGTATGGTAGCTTACCACTCGGTGCTTCCACTAAACCTCTCTCAAATCCATTATGTGTCCAATGTATATCTTCTAAAGAATTACGTACCCAATAATTCACATAAAATGAACTCCTAAGTCATACCACTAGAGAATGAATATTCATATAAATAAAAACCTATATAAAGCATGAAATGTAGATATAAAGTGACATAGAACAAGACGAATTACCTAGTTAATGTTTTATTGAGGAATCCTAATTTTAAAAAAGCTACTTGCGAACCTGAAGTTTTAATTAAACTGAGTTATCCTTAATTATTTATATCATTGTGTTTAATTTATAGGGAAACGTTAATTTTAGGGGTGGGGGTATAATGTTACACCCTTATATTTTTTAAAATATTTGTTTTATAGTATATGATACAGGTAACTCTCAGTTTAAACAAACCATGATATACAATTAAAATATTATTATTTAATTCCACATTTATCACCTAGACATTGTGTTGGTGGGTATTAATTGGAATAAATATATTACGAACAAATATGGTTTACAAATGTATAAAATAAATTCATTTTGTATCAATTATTTATAAATAAAAAATCATTTGAATGAAAAAATATATATTTATACAAAACTTTTTAATGTGTGTAGTTTATTTTATATCTTAATAAATTAAATTAATAACTATTGGAGAATTATTTAAAATAAATTTATATTTTTTATATTCAATAAATAAATTTAAATTCATTTAATAGTTTTCTAAGAATGGGATAAGAATAAACCAATTATTATGCCTAAAATTTTATTTTTTAATAAATAAGATTTTATTTTGTTTTGTGTGTTTACATAAATATTTGTTTTTTCCACGTATAGGTATTGAATTTTGATAAACATGATTCAATATATTCAACCAAGAGGTTAAAATTTGATATATATACCCCTTTTATTTGTGGGCAACAAAAGTAGTAACCTTGGAAAAGTTTATCACCTCAGTAACGGGTAAATCAAGTAAATTTAGGATCAAACTAAGTGATAAGACCTTAATTTTTATATTAATTCTTATGGGATGAAGGAAATTCAACCATTATCACCATATAATCAAAAATTATTTTCTAATGGAAAAATTTCAATATATATAACCTATATAATATTTAATGAAAATTAAGTTATAATATGTCACTCTCTTAGTTTTAAATATCTTTATGTGTCCACATAGGGAAAAAAGTTATAAATGAATACAAATTTATATTTTTAGATTAACGAAATTATTTTAATGATGGATATTTTTTTAATTTTTTTATAAATTATGTAATTACCTTAAATTCTTATTTAATACCAATGTATTATTTATTAAATTATTAGGAAAATAAAATTAATGATTTTAAAATTAAAAAAAATAATATAATTTGAGTGATTTTTATTTTTAAAATAATTTTTAAATTAATATTACATATTATTGTTGTCTTACTGGATTATATTCTAATTATAACTTAGTATTTGTGCATTCTAATTCAAATAAATTGAATAATTTCACAATTCATATTAAAATTATTTTCTGAAAATAATATATTATTAAATAATATAAAAATTATAAAATTATTTAAAAATTTAAATTAGTATAATATATGGTCTAATTAATATCGCTTTTTCTATTTATGAATCAATAGTTGGCTTATATGTAAAATTATTACACATTAATAGTGAAATAGTTGTTATTGTGATTAATGTTAAAATTTGTTAACTAAGGGGTTAAAGTGAAAGATAACGTTTAAAAAACCACTTAAACACATCCAATTTTTTTAATGGGATTTAAAACTAATAATATATTATATGTTTTTACCTATCATTTTTGAATAATATGTTTTGAGACCATATTTTTTCTATTTTAATCATTTAATAAATTCCCAAAGTTCCCCCGACCTCAATTATAAAAGAGAACCTCCTCCCCTCACTTATTCACTACTTTTGAGCCTTATATCATGACAATATCCTAAAAAAATACATTTAAAACATATTTATACACATTATATAGGTTCTTTTCTCCAAAATATCATATCTAGTGCCCTTAATATGAAATATAGAGGAGTTTTTTCAAAGAAGAGGTATTCATCATAACGGATCACTTTCCTTCTAAATATTCTTTTCACTCCTATAAATCTATTATATTTGTAATTAAATAATAAATTATGTATCCTAATTATAAATAAATTAATATAATTTTATTAAACCACCTTTATTCACCCTCATTAAAAAATTGAAGTGAATGTATCACTCGTGCGTACGTACAATGTACCATCTTCACATTACAATACAAATAATTTTCCACCACAATATTTCATGGATGATTATTATGATGCGTTTAATTATTATATAATATAATTATGAAGTAATTTTATTTCTATATTTATAATCTCACATATAAATTCTTACCCTCTTGTCCTTTGGAAACTGATAATGTCGCTTGTGTATATGTGTTGATTATCACCTTCACGGTGCAATTTGATTCATTTTTAATTTTCATTTTACTTGTATAGAAATAAGGATAGATTTAGTGAATATGTAATATATATATATATTATATAATATTGAATTAAAATGGTTAATTTATCATTTTTCTATCTACTAAAATGGGAAGAAACGTTCATTCATATGTATGCCCTAACATCTCCATGAATGGTGTAATTCATTTTTCTAACACTATATTTTATAAATTATTTTAAATATGTATATAATGGATATATATATATATATTATTATAAGTATATAAATTATTATAATATATAAGAAAAATAAATTTAAATCTATTATACTAGATACTAGAGTGACTTCAAAACAAGTGGAACTCAAGGTATGTGATTTTCGTCTAACTTTTTTTCTATGAGACACATGCCAAATTAACCAATTGTTTCATTTATGTGGTTTAAATAATTCCAATGAAAGTATTATATGACTTTTAATTTAAATTTATGGGTATTCACATATACATATAATGTTATTTCCTCCATGTTGATTATGATTCAAATGTTACTAAATCAATAATGATTTTAAGTTATGATCTCATTGTTTGTTAGTATTATTTATGATTAAGTTCTTAATGATAAATGATAATGATCTAACACTTAATAAAATCATGAATTTTATTATCATATGGTTATTTATTTAAAATTAATTTTTTCCTATCATTTTCCCCCTCCTTAAGTATTCAAAAGACCAAAAATATGTTTTAAGGAAAACCGACATCCTTTCTCTCCTTGCTTGGAAATATTTTCTCTGCTATGTTCGTATTATATAAAAATTTATTCAAGAATGTTTTTAATATTAACCAATTATTCTTCAATGTAATTTTTACCTAGGTTTGATTTTTTTTAAATGTTTTAAAAGGAATCTTCTTGTCATTTTCTAAATGAGGCACTATTTCACATTTTACAAAATTGTGAAATAATTTTTTTTTATTTTATCTTATACATCATGTATATAATTTCTTACCACCATTAATAGTAAATTATTTGAATTTTCATCTAAAATTTTATATGGTTATTTAAAATAAAAAAAATTCCATTATTTTATGAAATTTTAATATTTTAAAGAAATGATTTCCAAATTAACAAAATATTTTTCTTAATAAATATTCTAGTCATATTTTAAAGAAAATTTTCATCCATGATAACATCCTTTGATGTTACTTATGTTTATGTTGGGATATGATACAAGGATACCGAATTTATTATTTATATTGATATTTTATGTTGAAAATATTTTTTTAAACCCCTTTTATTTATATTGGTTATGCTATTATGAAATGAAGAAATATTTATGAAACCCATTCATTTTCCCTAGGTTACGCAATAATGAAATGATGGATTATTTATGATAACCATTTCATTTCATGGGATATGTTATGATTATTGTTTGATTCTATTATGGTACACATATATATATTTTTAATTAGGTGAGAAAGGGGCATGAAATTACATATCCATCTAATTAATTAGGTAAATATTGATATGTAATGAGATAAACCAGACTACATTGAAGAGTAAATCTTGTACCATAAGGGAATTTTTCAACTATGATAGTCATGGGAGTGAGCAATGACTACTATAATAGTTTTGGGAGTAATCCCAATCCAATATTATAGTCTTTTAGGAGGACCATTACTACTATAATGTTTTGTGGAGTGAACCCAATCCATTATGATAGTCTTGGTAGTGATCATTGACTATTATGGAAATTATTTTCTATGCTTATATGTATTCAACAATCTCAAGTATTATAAAAATGTTATTCTTTTATAGCTAATTTTATTTTAATACTATATGATTAATGTCTTATGAACTACTAATATTTATTCCATGACTCAAGATTTCAATATATGATATGCATGATACAATTTTTTAGATTGTTATGCTCATGTTCTCATACCCTTATACTCATGTTATGTTGATATATCCCTTTTTACATATAAGGGGAATCTAAGGAAACCTTTTATTATGTTTCCCTTCCATAGGTTATGAATAATGGTATTATGTATAATATTTTTAATATGGGTTAAAGTTATGAATAATTTTGTGGGAGATTAATTACATAATTTATGTACTATTTATTTATGTATCCATGGTTCCAATGATACTAGATCTATCTGATTCTAGAATGGATCCTTATATTATGTAATGAATATTCATCTATCAAGCTATGGTATTTATATATTAAAATTATGGATCTCTATAATATCAACATTTTTCATTAAAATAATAATATCAACAAAGTAGAAACAACAACCACCTCTACCCACAACATACCCATTCCGAAATTTACATTATATCCACATAACCATGAGTAACATATTCAAACATTACAAACCCAAAAATAATATACTACCATATTCCCATAAAATATTCCACTCAATATCATTTTCTTTATAGATTTAATTTTTGATTACATTTCACTAAACCATTATTTTTAGTAGTCACGCTAGATTCAAAATAACACACCCACACCTTAGAAACATTCAAAATGAATAGAAAAAATCAGATATTCCATTAACACACAACAAATACCTCTTTCTTACCTCTTCAATTCCATTCAAACATTCTCAACCACACATTCTTATTAAAAAATCCCGATTTTTTTAGTCATTCATTGACTATCAAAACATAACCTAATTCATTTTCATTTCCCAATTTCTGAAAATTATGTTTTTGTATACCAATTAAATTCCCCATGACTAATTGTATCAACTCTACCATGAAATAACAACTCAAAATTTTTCTTATATCAACCTCATCTTTGTGACTTACTCCACGTAATAATACAATAATAAATACATTCATCAAATATTAACACAATTACCAACACTAGTTTAACCCATCTTAATTCAATTCCCACATCCATATAATTTCAATAAATTTAGTTTATTTATTATTTATTTTAATGTTATTAATAAAAATTATAAAACAAAAGATAATGAAAACTATATTAATTCACCATTAATCTAGAAAAATAGAAGTAAAAATCACCTACCTTATTAATGCTTGATTTTTTGATGATCAACTATCCTTCCTTAAAATACATATATACAAATACATGATCATAAAAAACTATGATTTATCTATAAAAAAATCAATCCTAAGATAAATGGATTAAAATAAGATTCCACTAATCATACACTTAAGTATAACCCATGAATCTAACTTACCATCAATTAAATCTTCAATCTGGTTACTCCCATCAGTAAATATATCAAATGGTACTAAACACTTATAAATATCACTAATATCATCCAAATTCCACCCAAAGAGTAATGTAAAAGATATGAGAGTAATAATAAATAATTTATATGATTATATATATATATCCTTACAATGTATGAGGTATTTTATCTAACCACAATGTGGGTTTTTCTGTCAAATATCAATGTTAAAAATATATCCTAAAATCAATTCAAAACTATAAAATACTCAAGTCATTTCCATTGAAATTTCACATGTTTTACCAAAAATAAAACATGGTATAATCCACCATGACATAATTTCTAAAAACCTCCTCAAACTATGATAATAAACCATTATTCCCTATTATTAAACCATTTTGTTTCTCAGACCATGAAATTAAAATATGAAGCATGTTTTTACCCATTTACAATAGTATATCCCGAAATATATATCTATAAAGCATATCATGAATTAAAAATATTCTAAATAATCCATATAATTTTTTAGAAAATGATGATGTAATTTTACTATGGAATACAAGTAACATTTTCAATTTTTTCTCTAGATTTATGACCTTTATCCACTATGATTCCATTAATCCACATTTAATTCAAGATAAAAAATAACTCAATAAGGAATAAAATATGACACAATTTACCTTAAAACACATATTTTCCACATAACTCCCATAATTCACCTATTATATTTCTCCTTCTATAACAACTTATAATTCAAAAAGAAAAGGATGAGGAATTTTAGGTCCACTTCTTTAGAAACCAATAAAATTATTATTCTCCCTAAGAATATAATACCCCATTATAAGTGATAAAATAAAAAAAGTTAATAATATATGAGTTAACTCTCAAAAATCATATTTTACAAACAACTATAATATATACCTCTCAAATGAGACTCTTGGTATCAAACATATAACACTCTTACATAAATGAAAATGGTTAATGTCTAAAATTGTGTCTCCTAATATCACACATCTCATAATTTTTTCTATAAAAAACCAAGATTCCATACTAGAATTAAATCTCACTATCCTCAATCTTAAATCATATTATTCAAATACCACACACATCCCTTTTATCTCAAATAGGATCCAATCCAATGTACCCAAACTACCCCAAATGTGACATTGTACGATTCCAAATAACTATCACAATGTTATAAAAAATATATCTTAAAAAGTAATTATCATAATAAACTAGATAAATGATGATTCACTAGAAATAAAAAAATTTAAAGGAATCACCCAAGGCTATACATTGAAACAAATTTAATAAAATAACCACACCACAACACCAACCAGACTCTAATATTGAACATCCATAATAAGGTTCAATAAAAATTACAATACCTAAACACATTACTATCCTCGCATTATTGATATATATATATTACTTAAATCCATTATACATACGATGTACATTTTATTATATCATAAAGCATGATGTTGTTATGTTGTATGTTATGAAATGATTAAACCATTAGAATATAATATGTTTTGGTTTAAAAATATCATAACTAGTGAGATATGTATATCCCTCCAATTCCTTAGACATACTATACTATATGATATATTGATATCATTGGATATAATATCAATAAATTATAATGTGTTATTGAAAATAAAATTTAAGGTTGTGTGTTAATATTTAGGAATATTCTATTCATTGATATCATTTATATAGATTTGATAGAGAATTGGTTTAAATAATTTTTATGATAAAATCTTGTTTATTAACATAGTGTATAATAAATATATAATTGAATTAATTTAAATGAATATTGGATAGAATTTAAGTAAATTCATGGAATGTTTGGGGAGTGTCTGTTAGGCCAATATAAGGAGGATGAAAGCCATTAAAAAAATAGGTTTAGTTTCCATTGATTCACCGAAAATAATTCTACTCCTTCATCCTTTGCTACGATTAATATTAACAAACCATGGAATTAAAAAGGATCCAATAAAAGAATTAACAGATTCATAATACCATGTATAAAAATAGTATGATGGAACATTTTGGTTTATTATCATCAATAGTAATGAAACTCATGGTCCATGAGAAGAGATTTAACTAAAATTAGTGTAAGGTAAAATCCCATTATTTATTTTATATAATACATGGTTTTGGATTCCTAGTATTGAATATATAGGTTTATAGTTTTTATTTTCCTTTTACTTCTTTAATAAATTTTATCCAACCAAAATAATCCCAAAAGTTGTATAAGAGTAATTTCCTACTTCTTGAATCCTAAAATCAAGATGAAAATAAAGGGATAATCAATATAATTGTTATAAGAATATGAAATGATGTATATTTTAAATAGTATAATACATTATGATATAGGATATATAAATTAGTGATATGATCATACTGTATGATATAATAAATCGAAAAAAATAACAAATAATTATTTATTAAATTTTCAATATATCAAAATGTATGATATGGTTAATCACAAAGAATGATAGTTATTATATACATTGTTAGAATGCTAAAAAATTTGTTCCTCATTTCATGAAGATTACATCAAGAATAATGTAAAATATGATTTCCTATACCTAGAGAGGATGTCATTAATTATGTTCTTCCTATCATAATACACTATATTTTTTATGTCTTATTCTATAATTCCCTGTGGATTTCAGATCATTACATTTGAGAGGGAATTCAAATTTTCAATTAGAGGAAGAATAATAATGAAAAATGGTACTCTAAATAATATTTTTAGAGTATCAGCATCATAAAATAATAATTTTGGATGGGTTTGGAAGTTCAAGGTGTTCTAAAGAAGTTCAGAAGGGCATTGGAGGAAGTTGGGATGTGGTTGGATGGCTACTGCAATTTTGTAGTAGCCAATAGCTAGCTAGTGGGACTTTAATGATCCTGGGAATTATTCCTAAGAAAACAAACCAATTGGTGGTCACATGTAAACATTATTTTAATCAAGGAAACCACAATGTTTTTATAGTTAGGTTGCCTTTGATTTCTGATAAGTAATGGGGTTCGGGGGAGGTTATTATTAACTAAATCTACCCCTTTTCCCCATTACCCCCTTATATGTGGGATAGTTTAACATGTTTTCCAATAAATAATCTAGTTATGTTAATCCATTTTATTAATTTTTTGATTACCTATGGCTACCCTTCTAATCCACTATATTTTTGTTAGGGTTTGGGTGATTATTTCATTAGAGCGTAGTGAAATAATTTGAGATTGATAGGGTTTTCAATGTGCTTGTGAAGTGGTTGTCACGAGATGTTGTCTTCACACCTTCAAAATTAGTTTAAGTAGATGAATTTGAATTAGTTAATTTTATTGTAAAATTAAAATAAATTAATGATGGTATTAGTTTCAAGAGACAGGTATTTCTCATGGTATGTTGTTGGGAAGATGTGATTGACCTTCCAAGGGTGGTTGGATGTGGTTTGGGCATGACTATGTTTCTCAATGAGTATTTATGAAATTATTACAAATTGAACTAAATTGGATAATTAATTATAAATTCTTATAATTGATTATTTTCATATCTCAGCATGAGGTAAATACCCATAATAATTTATGGTTCTGAGTTGGCATGGCTAATCTAGGAAGAGGTGTACAAGGGCTTGCAAAGTTATTGGAAGAGGATCGATGGAGCATGCCAACGGGATAAATCAAGTTTTATAGTCAGTGTCCAATTTAATAAAATTTCATATGTATTTATATACATGACCATGCAAGAATTCATAAATTAATGGGTTCAAGAATGGGGTATAAGGATCGTTATGGTCATTAGGTGAGGTGATGGGGTGTCTTGGGACTCCTGAGTTGAGATAAAGTTGTTATTGTTGTTGAGGGGAGAAGTAACCATGGAGATGATGTGAGACCATGGGATGGTATCATGGGGAACGTTGAGATTCAGATGGACCAGGTTGGGTTTCCTAGGGTTAGTGGGTAGGAATGGATGTCTTAGGGCTATATGGTGATGTGTGAGACTACTGTATGTATATATAATTATGAGAACTCACTCCAAAGGTTTAAAGTGAGTCTTGGTGTATAAGGTGAGTGGGATAAGTCCAATAAAGTTTTAAATTGTATGATAAAAAGGGTTAACTATAGGGTATGGGCTAAGGTATCTTCTTGGGAGATGTGAAATGGGACATAGAAACATGCCAGATGGGTTTCATAAAAATGTAACAATAGGTTTAAAAGGTGGAGTAGAGTGGGTTGCCTTGGAAAATTCCATTGGTTGTGGTACAAAGAACAATAAGTGTTTTGGTTGAGGATAAATGAGACCTTGGGGAATGGTTCAGAGGATCATATGATTTGTAATGACAATGTTTAGTGATATTCATGAGACAAAATCTGCGGGGCGAGACTGAAATGGGTCTGTAGGACCTAGTGGACTATGTGTGGTGTAATGGTTAACTTGTTTAAGATAAGGGGATAGGTTTAGATAAATTATAAAACATGGATCGACTAGTGATATTGTGTAATGGGATAAAGCCTCTTGTGATATTATATGTTCCATTGAACTTTTTCATTAGAGTCTTGGTTTGTGGTGACTGATGGACAATATTGTGGGGGAGATTGGGTCAATATTTTTTTGTGATCTGCCAAGAGTCTGTGTGGATGGATCATTGTTCTTGGTGAAATTTTCTTAGAGGCTTGATTTAGTGGATTATCATTCCCTATTCCTTGGAGTATTGGGTTAATACCCTTGACTTGTGGAGGCTTGGGTTAGTCTGATAGCCTATCTAATATCTATATGTATGGTCTGATGTGGTGGAACTCCATAGAGTCTATATGAATGGTTTTGTGGATAAATATGGAATGGACCTTTTTTATTGGGTTAGGGACCTCTCCGGATGTATCTTGGATCAGTGTACACATGTTGGACCTTACAATGTCAAGGATTGGGTTCAGGATTGTCCTAGGGGATAGGTCGTTGTACGATGGATGACAAAAAGACTTACCATAGACTGATTAGGGATGGTTAGAGGCTTATACATGTATGTTCATGCCCAATTTCTATGGGTATTGGGTCTAGATTTTGGAAACTACCTTACACTAAGTCTGTGGGTACATATTGGGAATCAGTATAGTGGCATGAGGAAACAGGTGGATTCTAGTATGGCACAAAAATAGGCTTGTTCATGGACAATATGGGATGGTTAAAACCTGATGACCAAAGGGGTGTGTTCACTTCATCGAGTGTTGTTGTGGCCTAGTTAGCACATGATGAATCATTGATCACATTTATTTTTCCCTCATGAATACACACAAATATGATAGAGTATTCTAGGTGTTATTTGTGAGACCTTACCAAGTTTTATGATCACATCCAGTAAATTCATCTTGAGGTGTATATATACCTTATGTCTACATTTCAAGTTACCATATATATTGTGTATAGGTTCAAAAGGAGGTAGTTCAAAGGTATTTAGAGATTTGGATGAGGCATAAAGATAGAAGTAGAGCTAGGGTGCATGATTTCTATTTTATTATTTTTTATTTAGGATTTTCGAGGGGGAGTTCCATACACGGTTATCTGCTTGAAAAAATCATGTATTTTATTTCTTCTGTTAATTATTTTTTTACATTAGTATAATGTGAATGATACTTGATTATTCACACTATTTATAATACTATGATTTGAGGTCATAGTTTTCATAATGTATGGATTAGTCCCTAACAGCACGTTTGTAACCTCTGGAAAATATTGAGTTTCACATTTTCCATGTGGTGATCCGACAGAGATGGGTTCTGGATCCATGGTGTTAAAATGTTTTATTTTAGGTTATTTTTTACAATTTTTAGAGATGTTAGATAAGAGATTTAGGGTTGTCTCAGATCCTATGATGGATATCAAACTGGTGTGTCGAGAATAATTTTTCTTGTAGGATTTCCAAGTTACTAAGGTGATGGGATTTTTTCTCTTTTTTTTCATTGTTACAGTTTTACAATTTCTCATTGGGTGATGGATATTGATTTTGGAATTATGGTTCATGGATTTTTGGATCTTGAAAAGTTTGAAAAGAGGCCCACATTTGACTCATTTCCCCTAATAAAAGTTCATGTATGTGAATCAGAGTAGGAACATATGATTAACATGATATACATGTTCTTACCTAGGGGTTTTCACATATGAGAGGCTCATGTTATTAAAGTGAAAATAATTAATTATACTCTATTTTCCTGTATAAATTCATATTATAATTCTACTTAGCTGGTCCACATGTGTTTTCATTCAATGGAAGGTCATGAGGATATTATAGAGAGAAGTGTCTTGATGATGGTAATGTATTCCCTTCAATGAGGTATGATTGTATAGTCATGTTGGGTCAGTTTTGGCATTTAAAATAATGGTATTTGGTTGATGTGGGTGGATATGTTTGAGAGGTTTTTTGAGGAAGGGAATGGGTTTCCCTGAGGACGTGGAAACATTGAATGGGATATAAAAAGTCATGTAGCCTGCTTATGGGTTGGTGTGAAGGCCAGTTTCAGAGGCTAGGACTGGTTAGGTTCCTGACCTTATGGTTATGTGATATGCTTGAGTATGGCATGATGGTAGCATGGATAAATTCCTATTATTCTCGAATAATTCCCATGTGGTGGGTGGTCACATGTTATGAATGAGAATTGGTAAATGAATTTTTTTGAAGATAAGTACTAAGGGTAATTTTGGTTGGTTATGACTGACATGGGTGTAGGGTAAGATTAGCAGGCTTGGCATGTGAGGTTATGCTAGATGAGATGAGAACCAAGTAAGTGTGAGTTCAATTTTTCAATTAGATTTTGTAGGAGATTGTATCCATTGGGTTCTACTAAGGATGGTTTAGATAACAAGTGAGAAAATGTGAGAGGGTTCTTTGTGAATCAATATTACTTAGAGAATGAGAGTGGCGTTGGAGAGGTCTATTGGGAATGGTATCAATTTATGAGAGGAAGTGTTTATAGGTGACACACAATGCCTGTTATTTTGTGGATCAATGAATATCCATGTGTGGGTCCATTGGAAATGTTTCAAGTTGTGGATAATCCTACGTGGTGTGAAAATTGTGGTGTGTGGTGGTTTTGGTTTGGAGATACTCTTAAAGTGAGATGATTGGTGTATTCAGTGAGATATAGGTGGCCATAGATGATCAAGTGTTCTGGAGAGAAATGGGGGGAATCTCTTGGCCGTAAGAGAAGATGTTGGTGATAGGACGATGTACTGTGGTACTGTCAATCAGAGCTTGATCATTAAAAAGTGTTTTCGATGATTGGATATTGTGTATTAGGATGATGGGGACAAATGTATGGTTGGGAATGAGTTTAAATCGAGACTCATGTATTAGTATACGGGAATACATTTGGTGGGGAGTGCACCATTGGATGGTTGAAGGGAGATACCCTTGTCTTTTATGAGCTGCAACTATGTCAATAATGATGTTATGTTGAATTAGGTATGAATGTTGGTTTGTTTTGTGCATTGGAACTTAGATAGGAGTGGGCTTCCACATTTAGTCATTTCATGTGGGTAGAGATAGATCATGGTTCATGGTGTCTCGGTGTTTGATTCAGATACATGATAATGATACTTCTAGTGTGTGGAGAACCATATCCGTCATGAGTGAATAGAACATTCATTATATTGGTCATAGATGTGAGACCGGTTGGGGATGGTCAATGTGGAATCAGGATGATGGTTCATGAGTGAACCTTAGTAAACCTGGTTTCCTGATAAACACTTACTTCAATGTTTGGGTGTAGTGTTTGTTAGAGTCCTTGAATTGACAACCTGATTGAGTTGTTTTTGATAAAAAGAATTATGTTCTAGATTAGATGTGTATTTTTTCATGATGTGAGAGCATGATAGTTAGAGTATATTGTTGGTAATAAAATCATGGAATTACACTGACATTCTGGTTAGATCTTTGTTCTTAGGGTTGGGGAAACGTTATACTTCCTTCATGTGTTAATGCATCATGATTATGTATAGAGGTAATGCATTGGCCAATGTTGCTGAGAATTTGTATAAATTTTGGTCAGAGGATCGACTAGTTATCAAGTGTAGTTTTAGATAAATTATGTTTAGAACAATGTTAGAGGCTTCATATCAGATATGAAAGGTGTGGTTTGGGAATCAAAAGAAAATTCTTTTTGAAGGGATTCCAGTGTATCTGATATTGTTGTTTGGAGTCCTGTAGCAGAAGTGTATTGGATTTTTAGGGATAAAACATGGTGAGTGATTAATGTTGGATATCCGATGAATGTTGGGAGATATGTTTTATTGGTTCACATGACATCTTGAGGATGAGAAGCATTTTGGCGGGGAGTTTTCAATTCCCAATGGATTTCAGGTTGTTACATTTGAGTGGGAATTCAAATTTCTCATTAGTAGATTGAAAATTTTAAAAATTGAAATTTGGAATTAGATTTTGGGAGTTTTAGAATATCATAATAATATTATTGCAAGGGGTTTGAGACTCAAGGTGTGCCTTAGATGTATGATCAGGTGTTATAGAAAGCAGGGAGGTGGTCAAAGGGTTTCTGCAATTCTAAATTAGTCACTTGTGATCTGGTGGGGCTTGATAGATCCCAATGATTCTTCTTAAGTTCCTAGTTTTAATTAAGGTCACCCCCATGTTTCTATAGTAGGGGTTTCTTAGGTTTTTGATAGGGAAGGGGGTTCGGGGGAGGCAATTCTTAGACAAATATCCCTCCGTGTTCCTCACCTTAACCCCCATTTCAGGGGGTGAGGATGGTTTTGGGTGTTTTACAATTATTTATATAGGTATGTTCATACATTTTATTCATTTTTTGATTCATCTTCAAGGAAATATTTATCCGAACAATTTTTGATAGGGTTTGGATGATGGTTTCACTAGATCATGGTGAAATCATCCAATCTTGATGGGGTGTTTTTCCATTCTTGTGAAGTGGGAGTCCAATGACATCCTTAACATCCCATAAGAAGTTTTTTCAGTTTATTTTTGGGTTTTGGTGAATTTAATTGAAAATTTTAATTTAATTTAATTTAATTTAATAGATAATGTATTTAGTGTTGGTTGATTGGGATTTCTCCCGAGATGGTGTCAGGAAGTTGTGATGTACGTTCTATGGGTGGTTGGTTGTAGGTTGGGGATGATGGTTGTTCTTAGTGAGTATTTATGAAATTATTTATAATTTAATTACATTGGATAATTTATTATAAATTCTTATAATTAACTATTTATTCTTCTTGGCATGAGATTTATATATGGGAGCATGGATATTGTTTAGTTGTCCTGGATGATCTTGGAAGAGGCATATACAAGATTGGTGATTCCTTATATGAGGCTTCATAAAGCATGATAGGGGGATAAATCAATAATCAATGTTTGTTAAACCTTTAATAAAATTTCATATTTATGTGTATATACACGACAGTGAATGACTCCATTAGTGAAAGGGTTTTTGAATTTTTTATAATAGCTACTACAATATTTAAGTGAGGTGACAAGGTATCTTGGACCCCATGATATGAGAACTTGGGAAGGTATCACGGTGAATGTCATGGAACGACTGGTCTAGATTTGGTTACAAAGTGATAGTTGGAAGGCATGGGTGGTTTTGTAACGCCCCGACCCCAGTTACCCAGAGTCGGTGCATTATTACATAACATTGGCATGATCACAAGAAAGATCAAATCTCGAAAGACCGATTGGTTTAGTAGCCTTGGAAACACTAGATATATTCATAAGTTTTACATTACATCATAAAATGAAAAACTACTACAATAACATAATGTCTCCATAATCCACACTCATATCCCCACATAATATCCCTGCAGGTCATTCATAATTTACTTCTTCACTTCCTGGGAAAAATAAAACATAGAAAAGGGGTGAGCTCAAATGCCCAGTAAGGATAACAATATAGCGGAAAGTTTCATAAATAAGAATAAACATTTAAGGCAATGCATTACTAAAACCAAAGCCTTTTAAACTTGAACTTCAACATAGTATGGAAAAAGTAAAATGAAATAATGCCATTTACTTATTCACATGGATATTCTACTAATCGAATAATCACATGCAAAAATCAATAACCACTTTCATAATGTTGGAATGCATAATGCCAGACTATCATAACCACATAGCCAAGGCCTCGTGCCAAGACTACAAATAAGATTTTGTCAAGGCCTTGTGCCAAGACACTAGTTTGTCTCATGAGACCTACCGATGCATCGAGGAGCTATAGCGGGCTCCACCCGTCACATATTAAGTCCAATGCATTCCCATATGAAAGGGTTTAAACATAACATAAACATTCGTATTAAAACTAGCACATGAAATGTCAATACATTAACCATAAACTATGAATGGTATAAAAATAGCACATCCACAGTCAAACATATCACAAAACCTTCAATACAATATAGAAGTTTTGTATCATAATAAACCAACTTTAAATAAGCGTAAAATTCATAAAAGGATGCTGACATAGATGAAATCAAAACTATTTGAGAGAAATAACTCTTTTTTTGAAATCATTTAAAAGTCACACATTTATAAAGGAAGTAATTAAAAAGAGAATTTTAAATCAAAGTGTCCCATACCACTTTGAAACTATTGAAAGAATTAACATTTTAAAAACATTCATGTCCATATAAATAAATCCTTAAAAACCATTTTGAAGACATGGACATTAATTAAAAATATTTAGAAAGATAAATCTTTAAAACATTTAAAATTCTGATTTTGATAAAGAGTACCCTTCCAAAATTCTTAAAATATTCATTTTGAAATAATTTAAAAGTCACATAATTATAAAATAAAACATTTACATTGAAAATATCCTTGTAAGATTGTAAGGGAAGCTTTTAAAATTTTATAACGGCGGTAAATAGCCGCAGCCGCCGTATAAGTTAAAAGAACATTCTTACCTTAATTTTGTCGAAAAGGTTAAAAATCACCTTGTTTGGAAAACGATGGAAAGATTCCTTTATAAACCTCTTATAAAAAGTCAAACAAGGGTATAAATTAATTTAACTCATATCTTAGTAAATAGTAAAAATGTTTTGAAATTCATTTTTAAGAAACATGGATGTGGATGATAAAGAGATCCCAGTAGATTATTACGTATAAACAACCTTGGATAATGAAGAGGTTGTAAAGTAAACCCTTGCCTTGTACTTTTCCTTGGTTGGGGTAGGTTAACCTCCTGTATAATGGTGAAATAGTTGTTATTAAATTATACAAGAATCATATATATTAATATGATATCATATATAATCTTTTAACATTGATTTGTTAATAATATCTTAGAATTATCGTTGTTTCGGGAGTTAACTTACTCATTTTCTTTTATATGTTTTGTTACATAAGCCATGGTTGTTGTATCTTATTCATATCCAGAATGATATCCAGTCCTTAAACATCATTTTTAAATCATCAAATGATTATTATACTTGAATGGATACGATGGAGAATGAATCTCATCGCGTTCGTGGAGACGGTAGTCCGTACGTACGCACGAGCGACATTATCATTCTTTTGATATTAAAATAATATATAAATGTATGGTATATCATATATACAGAATCATTAACATGTTATATTTATTATTTACATGAGTTACACATCATTATTATACCCATCCAAATAATATTATATTGAATAACAATTACACCACGACGTGGAGACGGTAAGCCGTACGTACGCACGTATGGTGACATGTTATTCAAAGGGTGGATAGAATAATGAATATGATTGTACCATATTTATAATAACATCAAATTATATGTGAGATACTGGAGTTATTATTTTAGAATGGTAAGAACAAAGGAAGAAGAAGTGGAAGAAGAAATGAACTTGGAGAAGGGTGGTGAAATCATTACCTCTTCTTCGGGTTCTTCCTTTTGATTTGATCAAAAGGGCTCCTTAGGTTGGCTTTATGATCAAACTAATGCCTCTAGGTTGTAGTGAGGGATGTTGGGAGAGTATTTGGGCAGAGTTTGGCCGAACCAAAAGGCTTTTAAGGTGTGAATAAATGAGAAGGAGGAGTGCCCTTTTATAAGAGGGGTGAGGGGCACCTTTGGAAAAGCTAGAAATATTAATTTATAATAAATTCATATTCGGTTTCTAATGGATCCAAAGTTGATTATTCAAAGGTTAAGGTGGGGATAGGTCGAAAACCACTCAACCAATAGAATTTAGACAGGTTTGGGTACTTATATTAACCTTATCTTTAAGTATTAACTCTAAGTTAATTAGTTTCACTTTTACAATGTCTCTTTGTATTTTTACATAATATGGTTAATAAACTTACTATATACATCCAAGAGACCCCTCAAGTGGTCCATTAATGATGAACCTATCATGATATAAGTATCTTGGCCGATCCTTAGATTTTCAGGAATTTAATATCAATTAATAATATAATATTTGTTTTAAGAACTCTTTTATGTCAATTTTGACACTATTCAATAGTTGATTTTTTTGAAACTCATAACAGATTTATTACTTCGAAAAAAGTCAATTAAATCAATCCTAATATATCATATTATCCTATAAAATTAGTTTAATTCATTAAAAGTTTCATATTTTATTTATTTGGGTATTTATAATATCAATTATTTTAATTTTTCACTATTATAGTAATTACTGCATCATCATTGTGTCATATATAAAATAAATTATTTAATGTCTAAAAATTATAAATAAAATATCATTATGTTGGAAATCTTTTTAGATTTCTAATAAATATTTATAATCTAAAATCCAACATATATAACCCTATGTAACAATTGTTGTTCTAAAAGATATATGCTTGTGTCATTTTTGTATTCATTTTAACTAAATTAAAATAAAGTGTCATTATCACTTACAAGTGGATCCATGGGGTCCCAAAATAGACCCAAAGATGCTCCTGGTCGACCATGTATCAACCAATAGGGTTAAGACACGTTTTAGGGTAATTTAGTATTATTATAATATTATTTGTTTAACCCTTATTTACCGGATTTACCCTTAACCATGGTAAATAAAATATTTACCGCAGTAATTATTCAAAATGTCTAAAAATAAAAGTTACCTATTTACACAATTTGAACATCCTGATTCCAAATATGGAATCCATTTTCCTAAATTCTAAACACAGAAGTGGCAGAAATTAATTTAAAATTAATTCCCGCTGTCAAAACAAAAAGCGTGTTTTTAAGAGATAATAACTATCAAAAGATTGACACTTGTTTATGTTCGGTTTAATTGTAAAATTATGTCCAATGACCAAAATTATATTAAATGGTAAAAATATATTCTAAATATACTTTAAAACCACTAAAATTCATAATTTATCACTATTAATTATTTTGATTAAAAAAGTTGTTTTTAATTAAAATTTAGTAATTTTCACTATTCATCAAAATATGAAAGTTATCCGAAATGTACCAAAATTTCACCTTAGGCTAAATTCGATATTCCGAATCCAAAGATGAAGTCCATTTTAAAATATAAAATATATATAATTTTAAAAAGTAGGTATTACTATTCATAACGACTAGTTTGATTGGTTGTGGTGTGTGTTAAAACTCAAGGTTGCGTACAACACACGCTACTGTATTATTCAAAAAAAGTGTACCGTGGAAGCTTGGGATGTTTCATTTTAAATTTTTGATGTCCCCATTTAGTCAAAAAGTTTAAAATATTGTATTTAAAAAGGGTTCACTATTAAAAGTTGATAAAAGTGCAATACTGAAAATGAATTTATTCTTGCATTATATCTAAGAAACTCATAATATGGATTCTAAAATTATAAGGATTATATAAAGTTTAAAATTTAGATAATACTATTCATAGCCTCTTTTGAATGGCTTTTTTATTGTACGTCATGGTGTGATTGAACTCAGTGTTGCGTGTAGTGCAAGTTATTGAATTATTTTGAAGAAATAACACACTATGAAATCTTGGGGTGTTACATTCTCCCCTCCTTCAATAAATTGCGTCCTCGCAATTTGAAATTGTTCTTCGAAAATAAAAGGTTGAAAATAGAAAATATATTTGTGGGAAAACCCACATCGGAAATTGGGTTACTAAAATTTAGTCTTAATATGAGGAAAAGAGAAATGAAAGGGTCACCACCAAATTATGATCTTGATTAGGAGAACATTGGTGGCAATTAGAGACATATAATTGGAGGAAAAACGTAAATATTTATAGGTAGTGATTGAGGTCATCAATCACAAAAAGTATAAAATTGAGGTCCTTAAACTCATCAATCTATGATGATTTGAAGTACCATCGGTTCAACAAAATATAGGGTATTGGGATAACACATTTTTCACGTTTTAAAATATCTTAGTTGAAATCCCACATCGAAAAATGAATTAATGAGGCCTCTATTTAAAATAAAGAGTGGAAAGTATGAAGATTACCGAAAATAACACATACTAGGGTTCCATGTAGGAAAATATGGATATGGAGGAGAAATCTAACCATCAATCATCTTGTAAAGACCCGCAAATTTCAAGGAATTTTTTTTTCTTAATTTTCTTTGGAATTTTACAAGAGCGCAGCTTCAGACGGCACCTGATTCCGAGGCCCGGTGTGCCCGGAATCAATTTCCGAAGTTTGGCTCGGGTACGTTCAGTGAACGGACGAGCGGGTTTTTCTATCTTTTGAACCGGTGCCCGGAATCAAATTCTGAGGGCACCGATGAAATCGCAGCGCCGGTATTTGCTTAGAAACGCCTCTTCCGGAGTTGCGTTTGCTCAGACGTGGTTTTTAAATTTTGCGGCTTTAAGTCAGAATAAAATAAAGTTGTGCGACAACTTTATTTTATTTCACTTAAGCTGCTTGGAAGCCACTTGAAGTCACTTAAAGGCGGCTTGAACTGAGTTGAACTGGATATGATGCTATCCAGAAATATCCTACCCCCTTGGTAGGATATTTGTGAGGTGGGGCCCGCACGAGCCCCGCCATTTCTTTCGCTAAGTAACGCACCCGCGAAAACCCGTCAAGGTAACTGAAAAGTCAACCGACGCGTTTTCTTTAATTCTTAACAGACCATTTAATTGGGCGGTTTATTTCGTGAATTAAATGGGCTGTTTCTTTCGTGAATTAAATGGGTCGTTTCTTTCGAATTGATGGATCGTTTCTTAACCGGTTTCGTATGTTGGCATGTTTATAAAATAAGACCAACCTAAAAATCCTTTGAAAGGATTTGAGAGGATCTTGTTTCTTCATCTCCCCGCGAAGAACGCGAAGAACGCGAAGAACGTGAAGAACGCGAAGAACGCCGGAACCAGAATTCGACGACGCACGATCCGCGACGTCAACAACTTTTCCGCGACCTTCTTCTTCTTCTTCTTCTTCGGTGCCTCTTCTTCCGCGGCGGACCTGCGATCGGCGGTTAAAGGTGAGAATCAAAACTTCTAAATTCTCCCCTTTTTATAATTCGATATCAACGGATTTAAATTAATTAAATCTGTTTGATCTTGATCCGGAGATTGGCGACGCGACGCCGGATACCGCGACGACGCGACGATCCCCCCTTCTTCCGCGACGAGCAATCCCGCGACGATCCCTCGTTCGGCAACGACAGCTGCGAGGTAAGGGATGTTGGATTATTTTATCTTATTTCCCCCGTGTTTATTTTTTTAAAGTGAAGAACATGATCTCCGACAATTTTAATTTATTTAAAATTGTTGTTGATTATTCCTCTCGTGGTTTATGACTAACGCGGAGGGTGCGGGTCTAGCGAACAAGACCCGGCAACCCTCCGCCGATCTCTTTTGTTGTGCGGATATGGCGGACGACGACGAACCGCGCGGCAGGGGCGATCTGTTGATCCCGCAGTGAAGGTCGGCCCCCGGGAGGAGCAACGGCGCAGACGGGAAAGGAATCGGGCCACCGGAGCATCTCCGGCGGCCCGCGGAAGGCGGTGGCGGCGCGGTGGCCGGCGCGGCGGCGCCGGCGACCGGAGGCGGCGGCGCCCGGCGCGCCGCCGTAGAGGAAGTCCGCCGCGGCTGAAGCCGCGGCGGCAGCGGCGGCCGGTTCCGCGGCCGCGCGGAACCGGGAACGGACGCGGCGGCCCGGCCGGTCCGCGTGACAGGCGGCCCCCCGCGGGGCCGCGTTTCGCTTGAGCCGCGGGTCAAGCCCGCGGCGCCCTCCTTCGGCCGCACGGCCGAAGCCGAGCCGGCCGGTCCGGACCCGGCCTAGCCGGGTCGGGCCGGGTCGGGCCGACCCGGTTCGGCCGACCCAAGGGGGGGTTCGGGCCGGGTCGCCCCGGGCCCAGAACCCCCGTTTCGGGCCCTCTTCGGTCTTTCGCCCATATCTTGGGTCTGGGACCTCCGATTGACGAACCGTCAGCGGCTACGCGATCCTTGGATCGAAACGGTCGTTTCGGTATATTATACTCAAGGTTTCGGAAGACTTTGGGTTCGGCCGGGTTGGTTCGTACACGAAACCAACCGGGCCCTCGGAGCGGAAACGCTCATAACTTGAGCTACGGACGTCCGATCGACGTACCGTCAGCTCTGGTAGTTTCCTCTAAGTGAGACGGAACTTTTGGCATACTCCGCCCGAGGATCGGATACAGGCGGAGTACGGTCGGGTTGGTTTTGCCCTAAAAACCAACCGGGCCCCTGGGACGGAAATGCCAATAACTCTCAGACCGGGCGTCCGATTGACGCGCCGTCTGTTGCGTTGAGATCCTGTTGTCGATACGGAACTTTTGGATACATCAACTTCGGCCTAAGTGTCAGTTGATGTATCAGCCTCTCGGCTCGTGGAGCGGACCCTCCTAAACGAGCTCGCTAAGTGCGGGAACCCTAGTGCTGGCTGTGGCTTCGACGACAGAGCAGAGATCCTCCGTGGACTGCGACGACGACAGAGCAGAGATCCTCCGTGGACTGCGACGACGGCCGAGCAGAGATCCTTCGTGGACTGCGGCGACGAATGTGCAGAGATCCTCAGTGGACTGCGTCGACTACTGCACTCAGCGATCCTACGTGGAAGAGTGCTACCGAACCTGTGTGAGCTGAATCTTCTTTTTACCTTGAGCGGTGGAGCGCTTGGGTGTAGCGGCGGACCCGTGGTACTTGACAGTGGTGGTGCGCTTGGATGCAGCAGCAGACCCTTGGCGGTGGAGCGCTTGGTTGTAGCGGCGGACCCGCGATACTCTACGGAGTGTGTGCGCTTGGTTGTAGCGACAGACCCGCGACGGTGGAGACGTGCGTGCGGAGTACGGAGACCGTGTAGATGACTGAGACCTGACGACTGCTTGACCGACTCGACTTGGAGTGAGTCGACTAGCCCAGTGGACGGAGCGCCAAGTAGTTGGCAGCAGACCCACGGCGGACGGAGCGCCTGGTAGTTGGCGGCAAACCCGCGATACTCGACAGGAGGAGTACCTCAGTAGGCTATCTGGGTGAGCGCCTGGTATTTGGCAGCAGACCCTCCGCGGACGGAGCGCCCGGTAGTTGGCAGCAGACCCGCGGTACTCGACAGGAGGAGTACTTCAGCAGTCTTAGGTTAGTGAGCAGTACCTCGGAGTCGTGACAGGACCACTGTACACTTCAGAGATGGGGCTCTTCAACATTTACGGTTTCGATAATGAAAATCCTGGTTGAGCTGAATCTTATGTTACTCTCCTTTGTGGTTTGTGTTGAACTATCCTTTGTGGATTTACTGTTTACTCTCCTTGTGGATTTGAGTCTTGCTTTCCTTTGTGGATTGAGTTGTTCTTGAGCTCGTGAGCAGAGCTAGAATTGGGGACTTAGGTATATGTATGGGCATATACCTAAGTCGAGTCAGATGTTACTTCGTGATTGCATCTTTCTTTTGTGCTATATCCTTTGTGGATTTCGGGAGACCTTCGGGGGTCTCGGGGTCCTTACTGAGTAGCTTGTACTCACCCCTGCACGGGCTATGCCCGCACCTTGTTGTGTTGGTTGCAGACGACGGACAGCGCTGATCGCGGTTGGGGCGTGGAGCAGGACGGTACCTGGAGGTGGACCACAGGGCGGGACGTGCCCGGAGCGGACGTGGGACCCGAGGAGCCTGGAGGCTATCTGTACCCACCCTTCAGGTGGGATTGCCAGTGGACGACACGAGGCCGCCGTCTTTTCTTCAGTTGCTGTACTTTACTTTTCAGTTGTACTTTACAGTTGGGCTTGTATTTCCGGCCCCCTTTACTTTTCTGCACTTTACTTTCCGCTTGCTGACTCTGTGTGGTTGTTACTTATAAAGGCAATGCCTTCCCTGTTTACTGGGATTTTACGCCTTGGTGCTAGTCGCCAGCCCCTGGCCTATGGAAGGCGGGCTTGGGGTAGTCACTGCACGGGCCCCGAGGACGGGTCGTGACAAATTGGTATCAGAGGCGGTCGGTTCTACCGCAGACTCTGATCGTCCTTTCTTTCTATATGAAGCAATAGTGTTTAGTGTATTGAGTGTGGTTATCAGTTCAGGGAGCCCAGTGTTGGTGCGGCGGCCGACGTATCCGTACACCAGGACCCTGACTCCTGATTTCCGACTTAATGCATGAAAACATTGATTGCGTGTGTGTTTCAAGTTTTCTTTGTGATTGCTTGTGTCAGCTCACCGGGTATACTGATCTGCTTCATGAATATCTCAAGTTTTCCTTGTGATTACTTGTGCCAGCTCACCAGGTATACTGTTCTGACTGTGGTGCTCTTGTTCTCCTTTTTAGGATGGCCCCGCGACGACAGCCAGCTAGGGTTCCGAGTGTAGGGCGCGACGGCAGCACACCGAGCGACGAGGCCTCGGTGTAGGGCCCTTTGCCAGCAGTGGCACCGGCGGTAGCTTTACCCGCCGAGCCACCGATGCTGCCAGTACCAGACGCTGACGATGCACGTCGCCTCAGGGCACTGCATGAGTTTCAGAGCCAGCGACCGCCCAGGTTTCGCGGTGAGGCGGACCCCCAGGCCGCCGAGGACTGGCTAGAGGCGGTGGTACGGATCTTTAGGCTAGTGAGGACACCAGCGGATCTCATGGTGATTCTCGCGGCGAGCCTCCTGCAGGCAGCGGCAGGACGATGGTGGAGCCTGATGCTCCAGGTTCACGATGAGGCATCCTTGCTCTGGACGGACTTCGAGAGCCTCTTCCGCTCTGAGTTCGTCCCGGCCACCCTCCGAGCGGTGCGCATCCAGGAGCTTCTCCAGCTGCGCCAGGGCAACATGACGGTCACTCAGTACGCGGCGAGGTTCACTGACCTATCTCGCTACTCGACCAACATGGTACGGGACCCCTTCTTCCGGGCCCGGACCTTCGAGCAGGGTTTGAGACACGAGATCAGGGCATCGCTGATCTCCCTCAGCATACCGACTCAGACAGGAGTACTAGAGCGGGCCCTTCTGATCGAGAGCTTCCTTGCTGAGTCTACACCAGCACAGAGACCCACCGCAGGGCGGCACGTAGCGGAGTCTTCGGTAGCAGGTAGCCGACAGATGACTCAGGGTTCCAGGCAGACCAGACCTACCAGTGGCCGACTGCACGAATCAGGCTCAGTTGTGCGGGGAAGCCGGGGTGGAGTCAGAGCCAGGCGTGCCGAGAGTGGGCAGTGCTACTCCTGTGGCGGAATTGGTCACATGGCTCGTGACTGCCCGACCCGCCATGCGGGGGAGCAGCAGACGGTTGAGGAACCACCTAGGCAGAGGCAGAGGTTCGACCGTGGCGGTCTGCAGGGAGGAGACGGACGAGGTAGAGGAGCTGGCCGAGCAGCAGGTGGTGGACGACGCTTTGAGGCTCTACCACCACCACCACCAGAAGGTCCACCCCGACCGCAGGGGAGAGCTCAGCTTCAGGCAGTCGAGGCCTTCGATCATGGAGCCCTGGGAGCTGATGGACAGGAGCAGAACTAGTGGATACATCCTTTGTACTTCTGGTTCCTTGTTGCTTTTGTGTAGCATCTTGTAATATGAGCTGCAATAATAAAAGATGCATACCTTTGTGATATTTTCGTTCCTGTCCTCTTTCGTGATGTTACTAGAAGATTCCAGTTTTGGCTGTTGACTTGACCCTCACTTGTGAGACATCTACTGGAGGAGACCCAGTTACCACACACTGATGCCGACAGTGTGACTCAACCCTTGGAGGCGAGAGTAACAGTTGAATCTCTTAGTAGTAGCGTCGAGGCCTTACGACGTCATCCTTGGTATGGATTAGTATCATCCATGTTAGGATTGACTGTTTTAGGCAAAGAATGTGGTTCATCCAGGGGATGAGACCAGATTTCTCTTTTCGGCAAAGAAGAAATCTTGCAGCTCTTGTGGGACCTGTGATGGTCCAGGCCACGACAGAGAAGGTCCAGATCATCCAGGAGAGGATGAGGACAGCTCAGAGCCGGCAGAAGTCATATGCTGACAGGAGGCGGAGGCCACTAGAGTTCGAGGATGGTGACCACGTCTTTTTGCGTGCCTCACCTCGACGTGGTTTACGGAGATTTGGCCGAGGCGGCAAGTTGTCTCCACGCTTCATCGGGACTTTCCAGGTCCTCAGCAGGATAGGAGAGGTGGCTTATCGCCTGGCTCTACCACCTCAGTTGCACCGGGTGCACGACGTCTTCCACGTGTCTCAGCTGAGGAGATACGTGCACGACCCGACGCACATCATCGACTTTGGGGAGCTGGACGTGGACGATGGGGCGACTTTTGCGGAGGTCCCAGTGGAGATCGAGGATCGACAGGAGCGGGTCCTACGTGGGCGGTCGATTCCTCTTGTGCGCGTCAGATGGCAGCACGGGAACCTCCAGGAGAGCACTTGGGAGCGGGAGGCTCAGATGCGTGCTCAGTACCCCCATTTGTTCCCCTAGTTTTTGATGTATCTTTACGGGGACGTAAAGCCCTGAGGTCGGAGTAATGTAAAGACCCGCAAATTTCAAGTAATTTTATTTTCTTAATTTTCTTTGGAATTTTACAAGAGCGCAGCTTCAGACGGCACCTGATTCCGAGGCCCGGTGTGCCCGGAATCAATTTCCGAAGTTTGGCTCGGGTACGTTCAGTGAACGGACGAGCGGGTTTTTCCATCTTTTGAACCGGTGCCCGGAATCAAATTCTGAGGGCACCGATGAAATCGCAGCGCCGGTATTTGCTTAGAAACGCCTCTTCCGGAGTTGCTTTTGCTCAGACGTGGTTTTTAAATTTTGCGGCTTTAAGTCAGAATAAAATAAAGTTGTGCGACAACTTTATTTTATTTCACTTAAGCTGCTTGGAAGCCACTTGAAGTCACTTAAAGGCGGCTTGAACTGAGTTGAACTGGATATGATGCTATCCAGAAATATCCTACCCCCTTGGTAGGATATTTGTGAGGTGGGGCCCGCACGAGCCCCGCCATTTCTTTCGCTAAGTAACGCACCCGCGAAAACCCGTCAAGGTAACTGAAAAGTCAACCGACGCGTTTTCTTTAATTCTTAACAGACCATTTAATTGGGCGGTTTATTTCGTGAATTAAATGGGCTGTTTCTTTCGTGAATTAAATGGGTCGTTTCTTTCGAATTGATGGATCGTTTCTTAACCGGTTTCGTATGTTGGCATGTTTATAAAATAAGACCAACCTAAAAATCCTTTAAAAGGATTTGAGAGGATCTTGTTTCTTCATCTCCCCGCGAAGAACGCGAAGAACCCGAAGAACGCGAAGAACGCCGGAACCGGAATTCGATGACGCACGATCCGCGACGTCAACAACTTTTCCGCGACCTTCTTCTTCTTCTTCTTCTTCGGTGCCTCTTCTTCCGCGGCGGACCTGCGATCGGCGGTTAAAGGTGAGAATCAAAACTTCTAAATTCTCCCCTTTTTATAATTCGATATCAACGGATTTAAATTAATTAAATCCGTTTGATCTTGATCCGGAGATTGGCGACGCGACGCCGGATACCGCGACGACGCGACGATCCCCCCTTCTTCCGCGACGAGCAATCCCGCGACGATCCCTCGTTCGGCAACGACAGCTGCGAGGTAAGGGATGTTGGATTATTTTATCTTATTTCCCCCGTGTTTATTCTTTTAAAGTGAAGAACATGATCTCCGACAATTTTAATTTATTTAAAATTGTTGTTGATTATTCCTCCCGTGGTTTATGACTAACGCGGAGGGTGCGGGTCTAGCGAACAAGACCCGGCAACCCTCCGCCGATCTCTTTTGTTGTGCGGATATGGCGGACGACGACGAACCGCGCGGCAGGGGCGATCTGTTGATCCCGCAGTGAAGGTCGGCCCCCGGGAGGAGCAACGGCGCAGACGGGAAAGGAATCGGGCCACCGGAGCATCTCCGGCGGCCCGCGGAAGGCGGTGGCGGCGCGGGTCGCCGGCGCGGCGGCGCCGGCGACCGGAGGCGGCGGCGCCCGGCGACCGGAGGCGGCGGCGCCCGGCGCGCCGCCGTAGAGGAAGTCCGCCGCGGCTGAAGCCGCGGCGGCAGCGGCGGCCGGTTCTGCGGCCGCGCGGAACCGGGAACGGACGCGGCGGGCCGGCCGCGTCCGCGTGACAGGCGGCCCCCCGCGGGGCCGCGTTTCGCTTGAGCCGCGGGTCAAGCCCGCGGCGCCCTCCTTCGGCCGCGCGGCCGAAGCCGAGCCGGCCGGTCCGGACCCAGCCTAGCCGGGTCGGGCCGACCCGGTTCGGCCGACCCAAGGGGGGGTTCGGGCCGGGTCGCCCCGGGCCCAGAACCCCCGTTTCGGGCCCTCTTCGGTCTTTCGCCCATATCTTGGGTCTGGGACCTCCGATTGACGAACCGTCAGCGGCTACGCGATCCTTGGATCGAAACGGTCGTTTCGGTATATTATACTCAATGTTTCGGAAGACTTTGGGTTCGGCCGGGTTGGTTCGTACACGAAACCAACCGGGCCCTCGGAGCGGAAACGCTCATAACTTGAGCTACGGACGTCCGATCGACGTACCGTCAGCTGTGGTAGTTTCCTCTAAGTGAGACGGAACTTTTGGCATACTCCACCCGAGGATCGGATACAGGCGGAGTACGGTCGGGTTGGTTTTGCCCTAAAAACCAACCGGGCCCCTGGGACGGAAATGCCAATAACTCTCAGACCGGGCGTCCGATTGACGCGCCGTCTGTTGCGTTGAGATCCTGTTGTCGATACGGAACTTTTGGATACATCAACTTCGGACTAAGTGTCAGTTGATGTATCAGCCTCTCGGCTCGTGGAGCGGACCATCCTAAACGAGCTCGCTAAGTGCGGGAACCCTAGTGCTGGCTGTGGCTTCGACGACAGAGCAGAGATCCTCCGTGGACTGCGACGACGACAGAGCAGAGATCCTCCGTGGACTGCGACGACGGCCGAGCAGAGATCCTTCGTGGACTGCGGCGACGACTGTGCAGAGATCCTCAGTGGACTGCGTCGACTACTGCACTCAGCGATCCTACATGGAAGAGTGCTACCGAACCTGTGTGAGCTGAATCTTCTTTTTACCTTGAGCGGTGGAGCGCTTGGGTGTAGCGGCGGACCCGTGGTACTTGACAGTGGTGGTGCGCTTGGATGCAGCAGCAGACCCTTGGCGGTGGAGCGCTTGGTTGTAGCGGCGGACCCGCGATACTCTATGGAGTGTGTGCGCTTGGTTGTAGCGACAGACCCGCGACGGTGGAGACGTGCGTGCGGAGTACGGAG
This sequence comes from Viscum album, assembly GCA_963277665.1. Lineage (NCBI taxonomy): Eukaryota > Viridiplantae > Streptophyta > Magnoliopsida > Santalales > Viscaceae > Viscum > Viscum album. Next base: position 433,992,902 of record OY728121.1, read on the forward strand.
ACCGTGTAGATGACTGAGACCTGACGACTGCTTGACCGACTCGACTTGGAGTGAGTCGACTAGCCCAGTGGACGGAGCGCCCAGTAGTTGGCAGCAGACCCACGGCGGACGGAGCGCCTGGTAGTTGGCGGCAAACCCGCGGTACTCGACAGGAGGAGTACCTCAGTAGGCTATCTGGGTGAGCGCCCGGTATTTGGCAGCAGACCCTCCGCGGACGGAGCGCCCGGTAGTTGGCAGCAGACCCGCGGTACTCGACAGGAGGAGTACTTCAGCAGTCTTAGGTTAGTGAGCAGTACCTCGAAGTCGTGACAGGACCACTGTACACTTCAGAGATGGGGCTCTTCAACATTTACGGTTTCGATAATGAAAATCCTGGTTGAGCTGAATCTTATGTTACTCTCCTTTGTGGTTTGTGTTGAACTATCCTTTGTGGATTTACTGTTTACTCTCCTTGTGGATTTGAGTCTTGCTTTCCTTTGTGGATTGAGTTGTTCTTGAGCTCGTGAGCAGAGCTAGAATTGGGGACTTAGGTATATGTATGGGCATATACCTAAGTCGAGTCAGATGTTACTTCGTGATTGCATCTTTCTTTTGTGCTATATCCTTTGTGGATTTCGGGAGACCTTCGGGGGTCTCGGGGTCCTTACTGAGTAGCTTGTACTCACCCCTGCACGGGCTATGCCCGCACCTTGTTGTGTTGGTTGCAGACGACGGACAGCGCTGATCGCGGTTGGGGCGTGGAGCAGGACGGTACCTGGAGGTGGACCACAGGGCGGGACGTGCTCGGAGCGGACGTGGGACCCGAGGAGCCTGGAGGCTATCTGTACCCACCCTTCAGGTGGGATTGCCAGTGGACGACACGAGGCCGCCGTCTTTTCTTCAGTTGCTGTACTTTACTTTTCAGTTGTACTTTACAGTTGGGCTTGTATTTCCGGCCCCCTTTACTTTTCTGCACTTTACTTTCCGCTTGCTGACTCTGTGTGGTTGTTACTTATAAAGGCAATGCCTTCCCTGTTTACTGGGATTTTACGCCTTGGTGCTAGTCGCCAGCCCCTGGCCTATGGAAGGCGGGCTTGGGGTAGTCACGGCACGGGCCCCGAGGACGGGTCGTGACACATCTGATGGAGAGTGGTATAGAACATGGCTATGAAAAGGCCAACAATCCCAAATCCATAAATTAGTGATGATTTAAGGTACCATCTAGGGAAACAGTTTTGTTCTAAGTTCCTTTTATTAATGTTGAGGAATTTATTTATGAGATTGGCTAAGATCATAAGGAGATATACTTACTTTATAATCAGAGTTTTATCTATTAATAAGTTTCTACCACAAACTCATCTTTCACTCTAAAAGATAATAGAATGTAATTTTTTATTTATTTATACTATTCGTACAGGGTTCCAAAATAAATGAATTTATAATTCATCTACCAGATCTTTAAAAAAACAACATTATTTAATCCAGGACATCTCATGGGCCAGTGGTAGGTGATACACCCTTGTCGCCCTTCAGTTGCGGGTTCAAGTCTCGCAGCCTTGCCGGACGCGACGGGTTGCCGCCCAACCTCTGGGTTTTCCTTTTATGACAATCCAAAATAATCCAAACTAGAACTATCCAAAATACTTCTATCCAAACTCACAGTCCAACATTTATAAGGAAGGTAAACATAATATAGATCCTTTTTACCCCGCAATAGCATATGAATACCTTCATCTTGTATTCTTTTAATAAACTGAAACATCTTGAATTACCATATTCCTTATTGCTTACATTCATGCTCCCCTATTCCATATAGAATGCTTGATATACTTCATTAATCCAAAAATGTTTTAAACCCCAACAATGATGGAATATACAAATCATTAATTTTTTCCAAGGTAATCAAGAATATCAAATATAATTTATCCAAAACAATCACATATTATTCCAAAATCACTACCTCAGTATCAGAACTATATTATGATTTATCATTCTCTCACCCATATATTTTCCAAAAATTTATCCTGCTATTGAGTCACTTTTCTTTGTTCCACATAATCTCAAGTCCTTAATGAAATAGTACTGCAGTACAATCCTTATATACTCCATAATTATTATAACAAGTACATTGTTGATACAACACTCAATTGACATAATCAACATAAGAACTCTAATCATTCCTCTTCATCTGTGGTAGTATCATAACTTGGTTATTATCCAATAACATCATTTGCGGCATAGTCTGATGACTGGGACATAGGTTCGCGTAGTGTCCAAACTCCTTGCAAATGAATCATTGTACATTTAAAACCATTTTCTTACCCTTGCAGTCACGTACTTTGTGCCCTTTTCCTCCACACTTATAACAAACTCTCATTCCTTTCAGGCAAGTTCCAGGGTGTTTCTTTCCACAGTTACCACATATGGGAAATTTTTTTTTTCCCTCTTCCCTTTATCCATCTTTCTCTCTTCCATCCTTTTCTTCTCTTGCTTCCCTTCAAAGCCATAGGACTCAGTAAACTCTTTACATATCTTATCAACACATGATATTATTTCTTCATATGATGATAATACATGGGAGACTATTTCTCTTATAAATTCTAGCTTAAGACCATGAAAGATATGATCCTTCCTTCTCTTTGAATCATGTGTATTTCTGGAGTTCTCATTCCTTCTACTGGGCGCCATTTCTATACCATGGCATAAACTAGATCAGTTTATGAATCAAAACACATAATCCCATACTTATAAAACACTTAACATTAATTGAACTATTTATGGATATAATCCATAATCATAAAAATGTTTTCTTTGAGGAAGTATATACTCATAAACCCTTCATAATGGTTTGTAAAGAAAATGAGAATTATCCTAAGCATATCCCCCGGGAGTGTCGTAACCAAGAGTGCAGCAAGGCCCGTTGTCGTGCACCAGTTCCCGTTCGAGTCTAGCTCAAAGCGGTGTTTTCAGGTTTTACCCCTAGGTACATCTGTGCCAGAGCCGCCTCTACCTGCTCGTATCCAGACAGGGATGTATTTCTCGGAAAACTCACAAAATCTCTACAATACCAAAATTCTAGGAAGTTCTTCTATACTAATCCTCAAAGTTCATCTTAGGTCTACGTGCTCTAATCAGAGTTTATCTAAATCTAGCTTCCAAGGTTTGTACTAAACTTCCTCTGATACCAACTGTAACGCCCCGACCCCAGTTACCCAGAGTCTGTGCATTGTTACATAACATTGGCATGATCACAAGAAAGATCAAATCTCGAAAGACCGATTGGTTTAGTACCCTTGGAAACACTGGATATATTCATAAGTTTTACATTACATCATAAAATGAAAAACTACTACAATAACATAATGTCTCCATAATCCACACTCATATCCCCACATAATATCCCTGCAGGTCATTCATAATTTACTTCTTCACTTCCTGGGAAAAATAAAACATAGAAAAGGGGTGAGCTCAAATGCCCAGTAAGGATAAAAATATATCGGAAACGTTCATAAATAAGAATAAACATTTAAGGCAATGCATTACTAAAACAAAAGCCTTTTAAACTTGAACTTCAACATAGTATGGAAAAAGTAAAATGAAATAATGCCATTTACTTATTCACATGGATATTCTACTAATCGAATAATCACATGCAAAAATCAATAACCACTTTCATAATGTTGGAATGCATAATGCCAGACTATCATAACCACATAGCCAAGGCCTCGTGCCAAGACTACAAATAAGATTTTGTCAAGGCCTTGTGCCAAGACACTAGTTTGTCTCATGAGACCTACCGATGCATCGAGGAGCTATAGCGGGCTCCACCCATCACATATTAAGTCTAATGCATTCCCATATGAAAGGGTTTAAACATAACATAAACATTCGTATTAAAACTAGCACACGAAATGTCAATACATTCACCATAAACTATGAATGGTATAAAAATAGCACATCCACAGTCAAACATATCACAAAACCTTCAATACAATATAGAAGTTTTGTATCATAATAAACCAACTTCAAATAAGTGTAAAATTCATAAAAGGATGCTGACATAGATGAAATCAAAACTATTTGAGAGAAATAACTCTTTTTTTGAAATCATTTAAAAGTCACACATTTATAAAGGAAGTAATTAAAAAGAGAATTTTAAATCAAAGTGTCCCATACCACTTTGAAACTTTTGAAAGGAATTAACATTTTAAAAACATTCATGTCCATATAAATAAATCCTTAAAAACCATTTTGAAGACATGGACATTAATTAAAAATATTTAGAAATATAAATCTTTAAAACATTTAAAATTCTGATTTTGATAAAGAGTACCCTTCCAAAATTCTTAAAATATTCATTTTGAAATAATTTAAAAGTCACATAATTATAAAATAAAACATTTACTTTGAAAATATCCTTGTAAAATTGTAAGGGAAGCTTTTAAAATTTTATAACGGCGGTAAATAGCCGCAGCCGCCGTATAAGTTAAAAGAACATTCTTACCTTAATTTTGTCGAAATGGTTAAAAATCACCTAGTTTGGAAAACGATGGAAGGATTCCTTTATAAACCTCTTATAAAAAGTCAAACAAGGGTATAAATGAATTTAACTCATATCTTAGTAAATAGTAAAAATGTTTTGAAATTCATTTTTAAGAAACATGGATGTGGATGATAAAGAGATCCCAGTAGATTATTACGTATAAACAACCTTGGATAATGAAGAGGTTGTAAAGTAAAACCTTACCTTGTACTTTTCCTTGGTTGGGGTAGGTTAACCTCCTGTATAATGGTGAAATAGTTGTTATTAAATTATACAAGAATCATATATATTAATATGATATCATATATGATCTTTTAACATTGATTTGTTAATAATATGTTAGAATTATCGTTGTTTCGGGAGTTAACTTACTCATTTTCTTTTATATGTTTTGTTACATAAGCCATGGTTGTTGTATCTTATTCATATCCAGAATGATATCCAGTCCTTAAAAGTCATTTTTAAATCATCAAATGATAATTATACTTGAATGGATACGATGGAGAATGAATCTCATCGCGTTCGTGGAGACGGTAGTCCGTACGTACGCACGAGCGACAATATCATTCTTTTGATATTAAAATAATATATAAATGGATGGTATATCATATATACAGAATCATTAACATGTTATATTTATTATTTACATGAGTTACACATCATTATTATACCCATCCAAATAATATTATATTGAATAACAATTACACCACGACGTGGAGACGGTAAGCCGTACGTACGCACGTATGGTGACATGTTATTCAAAGGGTGGATAGAATACTGAATATGATTGTACCATATTTATAATAACATCACAGTATATGTGAGATACTGGAGTTATTAATTTATAATGGTAAGAACAAAGGAAGAAGAAGTGGAAGAAGAAATGAACTTGGAGAAGGGTGGTGAAATCATTACCTCTTCTTCGGGTTCTTCCTTTTGATTTGATCAAAAGGGCTCCTTAGGTTGGCTTTATGATCAAACTAATGCCTCTAGGTTGTAGTGAGGGATGTTGGGAGAGTATGTGGGCAGAGTTTGGCCGAACCAAAAGGCTTTTAAGGTGTGAAGAAATGAGAAGGAGGAGTGCCCTTTTATAAGAGGGGTGAGGGGCACCTTTGGAAAAGCTAGAAATATTAATTTATAATAAATTAATATTCGGTTTCTAATGGCTCCAAAGTTGATTATTCAAAGGTTAAGGTGGGGATAGGTCGAAAACAACTCAACCAATAGAATTTAGACAGGTTTGGGTACTTATATTAACCTTATCTTTAAGTATTAACTCTAAGTTAATTAGTTTCACTTTTACAATGTCTCTTTGTATTTTTATATAATATGGTTAATAAACATACTATATACATTCAAGAGACCCCCAAGTGGTACATTAATGATGAACCTATCATTATATAAGTCTCTTGGCCGAACCTTAGATTTTTAGGAATTTAATATCAATTAATAATATAATATTTGTTTTAAGAACTCTTTTATGTCAATTTTGACACTATTCAATAGTTGATTTTTGTGAAACTCATAACAGATTTATTACTTCAAAAAAAGTCAATTAAATAAATCCTAATATATCATATTATCCTAGAAAATTAGTTTAATTCATTAAAAGTTTCATATTATATTTATTTGGGTATTTATAATATCAATTATTTTAATTTTTCACTATTATAGTAATTACTGCATCATCATTGTGTCATATATAAAATAAATTATTTAATGTCTAAAAATTATAAATAAAATATCATTATGTTGGAAATCTTTTTAGATTTCTAATTAATGTTTATAATCTAAAATCCAACATATATAACCCTATGTAACAATTGTTGTTCTAAAAGATATAATCTTGTGTCATTTTTGTATTCATTTTAACTAAATTAAAATAAAGTGTCATTATCACTTACAAGTGGATCCATGGGGTACCAAAATAGACCCAAAGATGCTCATGGTCGACCATGAATCAGAAAATAGGGTTAAGACACGTTTTAGGGTAATTTAGTATTATTATAATATTATTTTTTTAACCCTTATTTACCGGATTTACTCTTAACCATGGTAAATAAAATATTTACCGCAGTAATTATTCAAAATGTCTAAAAATAAAAGTTACCTATTTACACAATTTGAACATCCTGATTCCAAATATGGAATCCATTTTCCTAAATTCTAAACACAGAAGTGGCAGAAATTAATTTAAAATTAATTCCCGCTGTCAAAACAAAAAGCGTGTTTTTAAGAGATAATAACTATCAAAAGATTGACACTTGTTTATGATCGGTTTAATTGTAAAATTATGTCCAATGACCAACAATATATTAAATGGTAAAAATATATTCTAAATATACTTTAAAACCACTAAAATTCATAATTTATCACTATTAATTATTTTGATTAAAAAAGTTTTTTTTAATTAAAATTTAGTAATTTTCACTATTCATCAAAATATGAAAGTTATCCGAAATGTACCAAAATTTCACCTTAGGCTAAATTCGATATTCCGAATCCAAATATGAAGTCCATTTTAAAATATAAAATATATATAATTTTAAAAGTAGGTATTACTATTCATAACGGCTAGTTTGATTGGTTGTGGTGTGTGTTAAAACTCAAGGTTGCGTACAACACACGCTACTGTATTATTCAAAGAAAGTGTACCGTGGAAGCTTGGGATGTTTCATTTTAAATTTTTGATGTCCCCATTTAGTAAAAAAGTTTAAAATATTGTATTTAAAAAGGGTTCACTATTAAAAGTTGATAAAAGTGCAATACTGAAAATGAATTTGTTCTTGCATTATATCTAAGAAACTCATAATATGGATTCTAAAATTATAAGGATTATATAAAGTTTAAAATTTAGATAATACTATTCATAACCTCTTTTGAATGGCTTTTTTTTTGTAAGTCATGGTGTGATTGAACTCAGTTTTGCGTTTAGTGCAAGTTATTGAATTATTTTGAAGAAATAACACACTATGAAATATTGGGGTGTTACAGGTTTGGGGATATATGATTAAGTGAAATATTGTTATATGACTCAGGGATATTGGGAACTAACTCTATATGTTCGTAGGGGAATCTTGGTTTACATAATGGGTGTGGTAAGTTATTTGGGTATTCGCATATGGCAATGAAGTGGGTCTTTTCTCAAAGATGTGCTGAGGTATCTACTTGGTAGATACAAGATAAGTAATGTTGACGTTTTTGGGGTGTTTCTCTCAAAGACTTGGCACTAGGTTTATATTTTGGAGTAGAGTGGGTTGTCCTATAACTATCCTTGGGTAGTAGTAGTGGTAGAGATTATCGGGTTTTTATGGGGATGGATGGACCTTGGGGTTTGGGTTTGAGTAACCTGTGGGTTGTGACATCATTGTTTGGTGATTGTCATGAGATGTTATCAGTGTTTTGTGACTGAGATGGTTTTGTAGGATCCATTGAATAACTTAGTAGTGAGATGTTACTCGTTTGTAATTAGGGGTTAGGTCCTGAAAGATTAGAGAATTGGGATATGATGGTGAGCTTTTGTGACATGTTGAAGCCCCTGATGATGCTACAGGTGCTGAAGAACCATTTTTGGAGGCTTGGGTCTGGGGTCAATGATGAAATTTTCCTTTAAAAGGATTGGGTTGGTATGATTGAGGTGACCTCCATAGAGTATATATGAATGGATTATTATTCTTAGTAACTATTCCATAGAGTCTTGGGTTTTTGGATGACCATGCCTATTTTCTTCAGGTATTGGGTTAAGGACCTTCCCTTGCGGAATCTTGGAAAATGTGATGCCCTCCACCAAGTTTGTTGGAACGAGAAAATTTTGTAGACTTCCCTAGTGAATCTGTGGATGGGTTGGTGGAAGAATAATCCCTAAAACTCATGCATCAAGATGAGGACCTTTCCAGACATGGTTTTGATCGGTATTCATGCATTAGACCTTTATTTATGAAGGTTTGGGTTTGGATCACCTGGAGGGATGGGTCATGGTATGATGGATGATCAATGGACCTACCTAGAGTAATTAGTTATGGGTCTAGGCTTATAGATATATGATTGTCCCTAGTTTATATGGGTATAGATTTTATGTTTTGGATTCCACCTTACCCGAAGTATGTGGGTATTGAATTGAGGTTTTTTAACTTCTACACCATTAATGAAAATGAAAAATTACAATTTTTTCCTATTTTTATATTGTATAATCTATTAGAGGAATAAAATCATTCCCTTTACCTTACACTAGTGCCAAATCCTCCCTTATCCCCATGTCAATCATGTCCAACTTATCCTTGATGCCATATTTTGTTTTACTAGGATAACTATGTATTGTGTCAATAACACAAAAAAAATACATTTTTTCTACATTAATGACATAACAAAAATTTATAACGTGATGAAATTCAATATGACAATTCTATAAAAATTTATCTCTTCTCCATCATTATTTCAAATGGTTTTTTGAAAATGGTTTACCAAAAACAGTGTCAATATCATTTAAATTATCATATATTTGATCACCCATTATTGGAGATGGTGTTGTGCCATATTCAGTATTCCCTATCGAATGTTGTCATCTAGGATTTGTATTTATGTTGTCGAGGTAAAAATTACCAATGTTTTGAAAACACATTCTCCATGGAATATTTTATACTAACCGAGTGTGTTAATTCTTCACAAATGGGACAATCCATCATTCCATTAACATTATCGCCTGAAAACATTCCATAATAAGGAAATTCATTTATCATCCCATACAACATAGTCCTCAATTTTAATGATTTACATGTATTAGAATCATAAATTGTAACACTTTTATCCCACATAAATTTTAGATCATTGTGCAGTGGATCCAAATAGATATAAATATCATTAGTAGGCTATTTTGGTCCAAATATATGCATAGAAAACATAATTTATTTGTTCATCATGAATAAATATGGTTGAAAGTTATAATTTACCAACATCGTTGGCCCTGTACTATGAGTATTAATATGATCACTAAAGTAACATAGTACATCTATAGATGGCACAGGAAAAAAATTCATGACCCATTTAAAAAATCAAGATACTCATAATAAATTTTCTTCCACATAGGAGAGTCCACTGTATGACAAAGTTTACCATATTTAATTCTTTTATCTACATTTTATGTACATTTTCTCATAGTTTCTTGACATCCATATAGTCTTTTAAACCTTTTAATGATATGAAAATACCATACCTTTAAAACTACATGACTCATCTTTCTTGTATTGATATATACCGCACCTAGGGAATTTATGACGGTTTTATTGTCCTTGTGAAATTATATGAAATTATTAGGAAAACATGTATTTTTATGAGATCATTCACATTGTTCATATAATTATATTAACATAAAATTTTTGACAAAGAAGATCATTTTATTTCAGTATCATATCATTCAAGAGACCAAGTAGTTCTATAAATCTAGTGTCGCTCCATCCGCTTCCTGCTTTCAAATTACCTAGCTTCTATAAAATTGAAAATAAAATTTATTTAATATAATAGGTATACAATAGACTCTTAGACTAACTATTTAGCTTCTCAAGAACATTTTTACAGTCACAAATTTCATCTTCATTTCCAATTTCATTTCTTCTATACGATCTCTATGATCATTTACACTGGTATTCATATCAAATGATCCATAAACAATAGTATCATCCTAATCGACAAGCACATTAATTTTCCCCATATTTAGTCCAATATTTATTGCTCTAATCTATTTATTGACAAATAAAATTTTCTTATAACTCTTCCTAACTAATGATTCTTGTAATAACAACAATATAATCACAAATATAGGATTTGAGATGGGTTTTATGCATACTCTATTGAATACATGATAAAATATTTAACTCTATCTTCATTGACTTTTATAATCTAATTAGCATGAATTAATTTTTTATTTACAACCATCCTATTTTGTTCATAAAATATTCTTTTTTTATAAAAATAAATAAATACAAATAATGTATTCCAAATAAAAGGATAAATTTTCAAATAATTCTAATAAAGGTAACCCATAATTTTATTAATTAAAATAATTTCAGTATTATTTGAATGAAATTGGTAATTAAATTTATCAAAAGAATTTATCAACTGGTGGAATGTGTTATCCTATGAATTCATACAAAATGATTAATAGTACCTGCAATGGGATGACTAATGCAAAAATTAGTTCCAAAAATAGAGGTGCATGTCTAGAAGATATGGGGGATGAGTCTCAATCAACAAAATTAAATAATAAATGTTTGGGAGATGATTTTTAAGAGGATGATATTTTTTTCCCTTAAATATTAATTTTCCAAATATGGGAGTTACTAAAGTACCAAAAAACATTTCATAGTTTTTTTTATAAATCAGAAAATAAAGAAGTAGTAGTCTAATCCCTAAAAGTGTCTATAATGTTGGTGTGACTATGGGAAGGCTCATATAGATGGGATTACATTAATTCATGCTGAGAGAGTTATTATAGATTCAGTATTCAAAGAAATACTTTAATTACACTATGAAAAGGAAAATACCTTTGTTATGAGGACAAAATTTCACAAGTTAATATCTTTCCATGACAAAAGGTAGTAATTTTAGGATGGATTCTTTAACCTTTATAAGTGGGAGTTTAACAAGTTGGAGGAGTTGATGATTATTTATTTATTTACTAGGTATATTGTGGGCCAGGTGGTGTTTCATTTACAGTTTGAGTGGAGACTTAAAGGATTGATAAATTTTAGTTGACTATCACTTCTTAGTATATAAATGTCACATATAATTAATTTTAATATCCATAAAAATGAGAGGGAAATTGAAATCATATGGTAAATTTGACTACTGAATAGTATAAGTCAACCATTGATCCTTATTTCATTAAATTATGATATCTTACCAATGATAGGTATATACATCAATAATAAATGTTTCCTCTATTATTTATACCCATTTACCATGTTTTTATACACTTTACATCACAAATAAAGGGATTTAATATCATTATTTCATGTATAATTATAAAATATCTTATTAAAAATATTAATAAAATAGATTTCATATTCTATTGAATCAATTATGTATATATATTAATATAATATTCAATAATAAATATGTTGGTTAAAAAATTATTTATTATTGGATGGAATAATTCCCATGGAAATTTTTTTCTTTCATTCCATATAATTGCGACCTAGCTTTATAAATTTATGTAAAAATATATTTCCTCAAAACATGTAATGTCATGTAATCACCATATTTTAAATTAGGATCAAGGATCTTGGAATTTCATGAAACCAATGGATAAAAATTTTATAGATGAAATTTGTGATGCAGATGGAGAGGATGAACAAAAAATGGATTAAGGAAAGGGAGATTGTGTAGAGAATCACTGAGGTATATCGATAAAAAAATAAGATCACTTTCACATGTACTCTTAAAGTTATTGCAGGTAATTGATATAACATTTTGATGTGATAAATAATCATTAAAAATTATCAAATTATTGTTATGTAGAAGATTAATCATTTTATGATAACATATTTATAAATATTTTCGTAATAAACAAACAAATTTAGATGGTTATTTGGAACCAACTCTAAGAAACTTTCACTAACAATAGATACATATATTAACAGACATATTTTACCCCTCATATGATATACATTATTAAAATATGGTATGACTATATATATTATGAAATATAAATTATAATATGGCTATAATACATAATATGAATTTACTTATTAGTGTAAAAATATAATATGTGATATCCCTGAGTATTTACCTTTTATCCTCTGTCATAAAATGAAAATATTTTGAAACACTACAGTCAAATATTTTTCCCAATGTATGTTACGATTATAATTTTTCAACTCCATAAAATTATAAAATCATAAAAAATAAATTAAATATTTTATATAGATTCCTAGAAACACCAAAGTCCATAAAAAACTTGATATTTTTATATATGGAATCCAATAAATCCAAAAAGATTGTATTACTTATTTCTATATCCTTATAGTGATATATATTGTTAAATTTTACGAATGAAAGCTAATTATGTGTAACCTTGATAACTACAATTACCCTTTCACTAATTGCATGGATGTTACCCTTCAAACTTTCTCATGTACTTTCATACAGTTAGAACTATTACCTCACACAGTTCTCCTGGTACTATTTGATATTTTTCCACCATACATATTACATGGTAAATATCAAATAATTGCATATATTATGGAATATATGATAAATTTAGAAGCATTATCTTATGAAATTATCTTAATCGTAATAATATTATCATGCGTCTCAACACATTATCTTGTAGAGATTTTAAACTATGTGAGATATGTAAATCTTTTCTCTTAAACTGTTCCATATAGTATTTTTTTACACATTTTAAATGTCAATACTATGAATAGTTATATGAAACACATAGATATATCTTAGTATATTTTTTCCTTAGAACATTGTTTTTAACATTAATTCATTCTCAAATAAAATGATTACATTTTATATGGTCATTTAATTTAGTTTTTACATAGTTTCAATCATTGGGTATGTAAATATAATCACTCCAAATATTTTCATTTGGATTGATTGTATAATTTATGAAAAAATATAATAAAAAAGTATATATAAAATTAATATTTAAATGGTAAGGTATTTTTTATATCCTTTGTGATTAATTTTGAAATATCACTATTGGATGGAGTTTTACAATAAAAATAAAATCCAATAATCATTCACCCTTATACATGGAGGAATTTAGAGTGAATAATATTTTTCACCTGAAGAGATTTTCACCCTAAGGATTTTTCAAATAATGGGGTTTTCTTTAAAATGATAAGATAATGAATTATACATGTGTGGAAGAATAATATATGAATATAAAAATTTTAAATTCTTTATTTAACATATTTGACACTTCATATGAAATACCACATGGGTAAAACCACCCTTTTCTTCATTTCTCTAAAGAGGCAACATTTACACCTCATCCTCTCTTGAAGAACCATTTGAATATCTATTTAAAGGATTCATTTAACCATATCTATAATCAATGTGATATTTATAATATTTCTCAACATTTAATATGATGATCATTTTATCCCTTAAAAAATGATGTGAAAAATGTTTCCATTTAATTACATATGTATTTATTTATAAAGTTATGTCCCTAATAAACTCCTCTTTGAAATTTTATTTGAATGATATTGAATCAATTTATAGACCTTTATTATCTCCAATGTTACCAAACTCCTTATCATTGGCTCTATATGTCCCAATCATCTTTTAATTCCATTTTTTCAATATCATAACATGATTTCTAATTATCACAATACAAGGAAGATCATCCATATAAGGAAACTGGGATCCACACTCTCCACTAATATGTAAAACTATGGATATTTCCTCCTATAATTCATCTCTAAAATAAAAAAATCTGCACATTGTTTTCATCCATTTCCATTATTTATCAGTAAATTTCCAACCCTTGAATCATAACCTGGATCTGATACCACTTGTTGTGAAAATTGGGGAACCAAAATTGAAAGTAGAAAGATATCAAAAACATGGAACTACTTTTTTCATGCAATTTTAGAATATATACAATGAGAAAACAAGAAATATAAATATTTTATGATGTTTTAAAATCACACCAAAAGTCACTCTCTCTTAGATCAATACCAATAGGATTTTACACAAAAAATTATTTAACTATTAGATTTACTTGATACATTGTTTTTAAATAGAACTTGAACACCCCATGTTTCTATAAATTAGAAATTTGGAACCTATACCCAACTAGGGATCAAAAAATATCAAGAAGTGGCAAGGGAGGATAGAGAAGAACATGGTTGGAAGATAAAATGAATGAGAATGAAACTACAGAACTCATGAGAGAATAAAGCGAGGAAAACAATAGACTAATAGACACTATGGAACCCAAAAAACATGAAATGAGAGTGGATGAGAAAAAATAACATATCAAATATTTGATGCTAAATTCACTTGTGATAAGGTTGAGGTGGATCGATGACATCATTTTACATTCCTAAGAGTCTAAGAGGTGTGATTAAAATAAATTTGGGTAGGTTTCTTTTAAAAAGATTGAGGAGAGTTTTATTAGTGATACCAAAAAATAAATGATAATGATGGATTTTATCTCCTCTAAATTAATAAGCACTAATGAAATCTATCTTTAATAGTGCTAAAGTTGTGCTGATAAAAGACTTCTTAAAATTTATTCATTTTTATTTTTTGTTCAATTATTAATCTTATTAATTTTATATATCTATATTTAATATATACACTACATTAATATTTAAAAAATATATATATATGTATATATCTTATTAATATTTTTTAATTAATAATTTTTTTAATAATTTGTTTTAATTTACTGTTTTTAACTCTTATATGATTAATTATTTCAATTTACCCATTTTATATATCTATATTTAATATTTACAATTTTTTAATATTTTTAATTTATATATATTTATGTTATGAATATTTTTTTAATTAATAATGTTTTTAAAATTTTAAATTTATTCATTTTCTTTATTTTTTGGTTATTTAAAATTTTTATATTATTAATACTCCTATATTTTTATTTAAATTTATTCATTTTGTAAATATTTATTTAATATAAACTTTTTATTAGTATTTTTAATATATATATATTAATGTTAATAATAATTTATTATTTAATAATTTTTTAACAATTTTTTAATTTATAAATTTTTTGTTTTTAGTTGTTTTATTAATTCACTTTTTCTACATATTTATCAATTTTTATTTTATTTTATTTTATTGTTATATATTAAATTAATATGGTCTTTGGGCCGCATGGGTAGGGTCAGGTAGGACTCAACTTTGTGTGTGAAAATAAGTTAAAGCTCAAGGAAAACATAGATTGAGAAAAGACATGGGTGGGCCCATGGTACCATATAAGTGTGTATATTTTTTTAGGGAGCCCATCCACTTACCAAGTTTATCAGATTATCATGAGTCAAAATATTACATAAAAAATTGGCTGAACAACCTCTATTTTGATGTGGGACTTGCACATGTGATCAGGACATTTATCCGCACTAGAAAATTCCCTGATAAAGGACCCTTTTATATGTGCTAAAAGTAAAGTGCTGATAAAGGGTCCATTTATCAGTGCTAAAAAAAGTTATGATAAATGCTAACACTATATATAGTGCAATTTTCAGTAGTATGATAAGTTCATGACCTATATCCACTTCCTCTTCCATCAAACGGGAAACAAAACTGTCGATTGTGTGTACGACGTACTACCGCCTCGTGAACTGATGTAATTAATTTTCTATAACCACTTTTCAATGCTATATATAATGATTTATTTAACATTTTTATTTTATATTTTTGAAATTATTATTCTTATATAATTATATTATCAAATATACCTTCCATGCATTTTAATATATGATAACATCATTCCTGTGTATGACAGATTATCTCCTCCTGAAGCGATGTGTTTTATTTTTCTTATACAATTTAAATGGAAAGTAAAAAAAGGTTAATTTTATGACTATATGTGATATATATGACATGATATTTTTTCTGGAAAACTAATATATCACATAGTTATCTACCGTTTCACTCGTTAATGGAATGATATTGATGATCTTGGGTACGTACGACCCACCACCTTCAAAAAGGGATGTGATTCATTTTCGATGTCTAACATTCAAAAATGATTATAAAAATGTTTCTAATGGGTAAATATTTTATTAATAACATTATTATAATTCTATATATGATGTAACTATATGATATGTGTAAGAACCAGAACATTCCTGACAAACCATGCATGATAAAATATATAAATTAACATGAAAAGCAATGCTAATAGTGAAATATTATTAATATATTAGTGGTAAAATGTTATAATAGGATCCTATATGATATTATGTGGATGAATATGGTTCTTCTATAAATTAATAAAATTCCTAAAACCATTATAAAAGAGGTTAAATAACTTTTTACCAAAAGTAAGTGTGAGGTAAGGGACTTCATCTCAATTTCACTTCATTAAGACATATTGTAATGTTATACAGCTAATTTCTTTTATATGGTTTACATACTATCACGTTTTCTTATAATATCATGAAAAAATCACAATTAATGTTATTCTAAATTTTAATTGTAATTATTTTATATAAGGGGATTTGACATGAAAATTACTAAGTGGTAATGAATTTATAACTCAATTTATTTTCATTGTATTATATAACTTATTATTTTCCATTGAGATTATAATATTGTGTGCATAAATAGTTTTTACCCGAGACTTACTATTTTAAAATAAAAAATATCAAAGGAATATTCATATAATTTTCCAAACAAGTCTTATTTGAATCTTATGATAAATATAAATGGAATTTCGATGTTAACATGTACGAAATGTACATAATTTTCTACCATCATGGACACTCAATGTTTTAATGATTCATTTATACATTTAAAAGGTTATTTTCAAATAAAAATATTTTAATTTTTTTTTTCAACAATAGTTTCAATGTTAAAAGGTTATTTTACTTAAATTGTTTTATTTTATTTTTATTGTATTTCTATTAAATAGAAACATCAACCCATTATTAAACTTATGATACATGGGGTTATTTTGTATCAATAAAATCATTAATATTTCCCTATATTGATGAAAATCAATTTTATGAGGTATATTATAATCATTCTCTTTCTTGATTGTTTATTTCACTAATTAAATTTCCCATGAAATATTGATTTTCTTGTTATCTTTCAACCTTACAATTCACCTAAATATTGATATTATTTATCATATATATACTCATTACTTAAACAATATATCATTTCTAAATATGGTATTTTACTTTGGAGTTATATGATTGACTGGGGAAATTATAATTAATACATATTCATTACTCAATATGATAATTTGTTGATAAGGAATATTGGTTCATGTATTGAATTGATCATTCGATATATGAGGGATACAGTGGGTATACAGAAACAGGTTGGCCCCATTTATTGATAACACCTTAATGAATCAGTAGTATAAAAATACAAATAATTTGGAAAGCCTTAGTAAATTGGGTTTTGTTGTATACCTACCCATCAGTTTTAAATTATGTTCTGAAAGGTTTTGATTATAGAGTTATCATGATGTTTGAGATCATAATATCTAATAATCCCAAATTTCCTTATTTATGAATTTAGTTATTATTATCCATGATATGATTCAATTTCATTATATATATATTCATTTCATTCTCAGTTGATTTATTAAATTTCATGTGTTTTCATTTGTTTTCTTCTCCATATTGATTATTCCATTTATATTCAAGATAATAATGTTATTTAAATGGAGGTCATGTTTAGTTGTTCAAATTTCCATATTTATTTTTCATTATTTAATTATGATAGTAAATTTATTGATTAAAATGAATGTGTGTTCATATATTTACTTATCCAGATTGATTATTCCTTCTATATTACTCTTCATTTAATCATGATAATTTCTACTTTATGTAACCACTACCTAGTATTTGAGTTCATCCTTATTTTTTCCATTAACAAGAATATAAGAAGTTTTTCAAGAATGATATTTAAGGATATTCTAGATGTAATAATGTTACTATAGAAAAAACAATTATTTTTTATTTGTGTATTCAAATATAATATGGGAATAATTTATGTATCTATTTTACAAAGACTAAAAATATATTGGTTCCCTTGGGATGTGATTTCTTATATCTTATACCAATGTAACAAATAATACAATAATATGGGCTTATTTGGGTTGGGTTCATTAAATTTTGGGACATTATATTTTATGTTATCATTGTCATAGAAGTGATTCTTGACATAATAAATCATTTTCCTTGACTACATATGTGCCATATTATTATTCCATGTTCCAATGCTATTTTTCATATCTTATGATGATTTTCTAATTATTTCACTTTCCTATACCTCATTTTTATGTTATGTTGAATTAATTATGTAATAATTCATATATTAAGATCCATGTTTTATTAGTTATGATTTCCATTTTTTTGTTCATGTTCCTCAATTATATTATCATACAAAAATGTTTATCTTATACTCACTTATTATATTTTAATGATATCTCTAACGTTCATCCCTTATTAAGTGTCGAAGCGTAGGATTTCTATGCTTCCATTCCTCATGTAATGAAAAAGGGTATTATGTTTGATATTCTTAGAAGGTTATGATGTATAATGATTTTTTTGGAGATTAGTAATAATTTTTATAAAATAAGTTAGTCATGTATCTAATATTTGATGACACTAAACATATTGGTTTTACGGTGTGATTTATTATGAGATATAATAAAAATTCCTATAAAATGATTTAATATGTATATATGTCATGGTTTGTTCATTTCAATAAGTATTGATATAGGGATATTTCTCCCAGACCATAGTTATATAATGTTGAATGACATAATGAAATCACATGATATCATATGGACCAATAATAACATATGATTTGTAAGGTAGTCTAAGGTTATGTGTTAACATTATTGATTCTTCTATGCCTGGATATAATTTATGTAAAATGAATTAGTAAAAATTTTAATTCCTTTATATGATTAGTAAAGAATATGTCATTATGATAAAAAATTCTTTTAATCATTTGTATTTTCTCAAACATTTCATTAAATTTGATTAAATTCATAGATGGATTGGGGAGTATCCATAAATCCTATTTATGGTTTTTGAATTCTATAAAAATAATTATTATAATTCCTCTTGATTCTCCTGGAAGCTATATTCTTATTATATATTTTCATTGAGAGGTACTAATATATCATCGATACACAGAGGATCCGACCCATGTATTTGGTGATTACTAAGCCCTTGGATAAACATAGGTGGATGGAAAAATTAGTTTTTTCTCAATGATCTTCCTCAAAATCTTAGTTAAATATGTAATATTTTCAAACATTGATGCAAGGTATAAAAAATTATTCAATTTATATTACACATGGTTCATATTTTATAACTTGTAAGGTATCGGTTTTGTTTTTTTATTATCTTCCAATACTTGAATAAGGGTTATTAAATCCAAATAATCTCAATAATTCTTTCATTAAATCATTAAATGCTAGAAATTTATGAAAAATATATTTTAGAAATAAATATTTTATTAAAAAAAGTGGGTATAATCTATTTAAAAATAGTTCATTCATTTTCAATACCGAGCTCTACAATATATCAAAGTATTTTAGTATAATATTTCATTTAATTCTATTTTGAAGTTCAATTACTGTTCTTAAAAAAATCATAATCCTTTAGAATTTAATGGAAAAAATTAAACATAATTTTGAAAAAGAAACCAATATTCACCTCATGAACATTATTTTAATAAGAGGACAACCAGTTTGAGATATCAAAACTACTTAACAGATTTAAATATGATTAAAAGTTCTTTAAAATTTTACTCATGGAAGGTATAATGCTACTTATTTAAAAATCACCTCAACCCTCAATACATAAAGGTTCCATTAGATGAATTGTAGTTTTTTGACAAGAATGGATGTATTGATGTTAAATATTATTTCAATATTTGATTTAAGAAGAGTATGTTTCTACTATCATAGAAACTCCAATGAAGAAGTTAGGGGGGTTGTTTTCCAGGTGTTTATGGAATAATAGAATGGAGAATCTATTACTGTTAAATAACTTGGTTGATAAATTCAGGTAATGTCACTCACATGTTATGATTTTTTGTGAGTTTATATCAATATTTAAATATAAGTATTGATTATATATAATTCCTATCTAAACCATTTGATATAAATTGTAGGTTTCTAGATATTTAATCAATTGTAGGATTTAATTGAAGTGTTATAAACTACACACTTTATAGATAACACCAGATACTTCTTAAGGTTCCTACAGGAAATCCTTTCATATTAGGATCACATAATAAAATGGGAATTTTTTTAATAAAATAATGTATTAGTATGGGAGGTTGAGTGTACACAATACCTGATCACATAAGAAACAACATATAGAAGAAAGAATCCATGTAGGATACAAATGGAATAAGATAGAGAATGAGGAAAATGAATGTATCATATGGTGAGTTTGTAAGATCCATTTCATAATATAATAAAACAAAATTATCAATAAAATATTATCTGGATGATACAGATGATTCTCGAGAACTATTCTTCATGGATTCAAATATCGCGATCACATATAGATCATGATTCGAGATGATATGAAATAATAATGTAAAATCCCTATATTTTAGAATTTATTTTCTTTTTAATGAATTTTTTTGGAAGATTTTACCACACAAAAAATCTAGCTTAACTAAATCACTCTATACTATATAAATTTTATTATTTAAATATGACTGTTATAATATAGTTGTTGGTTTGGCAGGATTGAATATGAGTTACCAAATTATCAAAATTCATATTGAAACGTTTTCATTATTTAAATTTATAGATTATTTACAAGTATATAAGCACTCAATTATGAATGATAATAATTAATAAAATAAGGATAATAATAGTTAATGTTTGGTAAGGTAATTTTTCTATAAAAGTGGGTTTTCAATATATTTTTTATTTTTCATTTAAAAATTAAATTTAAAATTTAAAATTTTTTAATATTTTTTGATGAAATTAATTTGGTAAATAATCGTGTCAAAATAATATTATGATAATTTTTCTTATTATTCTAAAAAAGTTGATTTTTGGGTGAATAATGAAAAATAATGATTTTAGAAATAATGTCACATTTATGACATTATCATGATAGAAGAATGAAATTAAAGTTTCTGGAATTTTCTTTAGAATAAATATATAATAAATAAGTAATATGATTCACTTAAATATATAAAGTTAGAAATTGAAATTTTTATATTACATTTTGGAAATCAAAGGAATGTTTATATTCAAATAAAAAATATTTTTCGTACTTATCATTCAATAATGTTTTTAAAATGTAATTATCAGATTCATTTACATAAAAGTAAAATGAGAGCCATTTAATTAAAAATAATCCAATTTAGAATCAAAATTATGCATGATTTCTGTATAAAGTCATTTGTATGCTTGAAATATAAATTTTTCTAAAAATGGATTTTCATTGAGTTTTGGAACTTAATTAAAAATAGTTTTTATAACTTAACGAAATATAATATTAAAAATGGTCTCTATAATTTAAACTATAATTTCAAAATTTTGTAATAAGTTCAATTTAATTTTTCTTCATAATTAATAGTAAGCATGATAAATGTTTATCACTATGGTAAAAGGTAAAATGTGTTTAATGCGGTTAAAACTCTGATATAAGGTCTCAAAATATGTCAAATAATTGATTTTACATAAATTTAAATGTTTACTTAGAAAATAAGAATCCTATTTTACAAAATATTGAGTTTTGGTGCATATTTCATTTGATTAAAACCATTATATTATTTTAAGTAATGTCTAATTAAAAATTGTTACTCTATTTCTTTGAATATATCCAATATGTTTTCCTAGGGATAAAAAGAAGTTATGAATGGTTTTAAATGGTTATTTTTAATATTAATATTTTTATGAGAATAATTTTTTTAGTTTGTATTGATGATATAATTAACTCGATGGCTTACGCAATGCCGATGTAGAGCTTTGGAAACTAATATAAAAATATAGTTCATTATATTTTAAAAACAATAAAATTAATATTTTTTGGATGAATTATGGTGTTACCTAAATTTCCAAGATAATTTTAAATTATAATCTATTTTTAATGTTCTTATATTCAAATTAAATTATTATCTTGATGCCTTTAAAGTCAAAATATTGGAATTATCATTATAATGAGTTTAAATGATAGATAATGCTTACAAATTATTTTTAAATCCTTAGAAAATAATAAAAATCTTGTATTAAATACAATGGATAGGAAATTTTATAACCTATTATTCATGGTTCATGTATGTTCTAATTGTAATTTTTAAAATTACATTCATTCCCTATAAATAATAAAAACATTTTTTATAATAGATAAGATTGGACATGGTTAATAAGAGGGTTAAACACAAAAATATGGTTTAAAATTTAAGATATAACTATATAAATTTTATTGGTTGAAAATATTTAAATATTATCCTCCTTATATTATAATCTATACAATTTTTTATGATTTTTACATGAGTAATACATATATTCTATATTAATATTTGATGTATTTTAATGTTTACTACCCAACTCACATATAAAAGGGAACCTTCTATCTTATATTTTAGGCACCTTATTGAGCCACATAAATAAAAAAACAAAATTATCTTATGAAATTATAGTGAAATTATATATAGGTTCTATAGTAATTTAAAGAAAATACCAAGGGTCCTTAAGAAGTTATTTTATAGAGGTTTATCAATTAAGAGGTAATCATCTTCATTGAATCCTTTTAAGTTTATTTCTTCTTCTACCTCATCATGATATTATTTAACCATATTTGAATAGAGATATCAGAAAAATCATATTAATTAAATTTTATTATGTTTTTATAATGAAAATTCTCTGTTTGTCAACCATCTTAAAATAAAATGAAAATTCCAATGAACGTATGTGCGTAAAATTGTTGCTATGACAGATGTATTTTATTTTTCATCACTACCACTCATGGTTGTTTATATAGATGAATTTAATGATTATATATTATTTTTACAACCTCATTATTATTCTTAAAAGATAATATATTATCAATATTTTTACCCTCCCATACATTTTATGATTATATGTTTTCACATGCCTACGTGTGGACTACCACATTTATGAAGTAATGTGATTAATTTTCATTTTTATCTTCATCTAGATGGTCCTAAAGATAAATTTAATGAATATATATGATATATATGATATTATTATAATTTTTCAATGGAAAACTACTATTTTAATTTATTTCATTCAATCCACTGAATAGTTTAATGTCACTTGTGCGTACATACAGATTGTCGTCTCCATAAAGTGATGTAATTCATTTTTCATCCCCACCCTATATTTATAGTCATAAAATTTTATATAATGAATGAATAAAATAATTATAAAATTATTAATATTATTTATATAATAAAATCTGGGAAAAAATTCAATGGTTTGAAACAGTGTGCGGAAACATGAAAGAAAAGTGGAATAGTTAACACTGAAAAAAAGCTTTTAATGAAGAAATGTTAATAAATAGATGGTAACAAGTTCTATGTGACTAATATCTGGTATTATAAGTATAAATATGATAATAGAATATATTTATAAAAAATGAAAATTTATTATAAAATATTTTAAGAGAACATATAATGTAAATCATGACATAAGGTAAGGTATTCTTGTATAACGTTTTTGTGAGACATATGTAATATTAACCACATAATTTATTTTCATGGTGCATATACTAAAACTGAATTTATTTTAAGGTGATTCACATTAAAATTTCGGGATTTATGAAGCAAACTAGATTTCTCTCTTTTATGAGGGTTTAATTATGAGATTCCCGAAATGGTCAGGGTTCTTCATCTCAATATTGATTCATTTAAACTTGTTTCATTTTATGAACCTATTAATTTTTAATTGGTGTACACACAACCAATTGAATATGTTATGTCAATAATCTAATTTTATTAATTTTATTTTTATATTAATTTTAAATTATATCATTCAAAAGGGGTTTGATTCAATAGTTACCAAAGTGGAAAGGTGTTATATTGCAAATTCAATTTTAATCGAGATTTTTTATGCTTGAATTACATTTGGGGAAAAATTATGATACTTATCATTGAAACCGCATCTATTTAACACTACTATGGATTTTATTATAATTTTAAATAATTAACTCTATTTTTCTCACTTTGGTACTTAATATGATTGATGAATTTTTTTAAGAAATATCAACCACATATCCTCTTTAGTTGATGGACTTTTTCATCTATTTCCATGATCATAAAAATGTTTTATAGATGTCTTTATATATATAAAATGGTTGATAAGGATAATTTTCTCTACATTTTTATTTTTTTATGAATTATTAAAATGAATATTTTCAAATGTTTTACGTACTAATAACTTTTTATTTTTTATAAATGTGTGAAAAGAATGTTCTCTTTTAACATATAAATAATAAAAAAAATTAATGTCATCATGGTTGTTATTATTTTTGAAGATTATACTATAATTGTACATCGTTATTTTCAATGAAAAACCCAATATTTTAGGAATTATTTAGTTGTATTTTTATCCAATGAATATGATATTTCATAATATTTTCAATGGAATGTTCAAATGATATTTTAAATGTAATTTTGATCCATGTAATTATTTATAACGATTTTTAGACTTCATCATGGATATGATATTGTGTTGTTATACACTTTATTTCTTTTTTAGCCTATTATGATGTTTTTTTGTATGATTCCTTGAAACCCTTTAATTTCCCATAGGTTAAATAAATAATGGTGAGATATTTTGGAAACATATTTATTTTACAAGATTTATGATATTATAAATTGATGAATGTTTTATGATCTTATAAAATATATATGCATGGTTTATGTGTAAAGTGGGACAGTAATAATATATCCCTCTAATTAAATCGGTAAATATTGACATCTCATGAGATAATATGGATTTTTTTGGGTAATTAACCTAGTTTATCAATGGAATAATACCATTATTATAGTATTGGGAATGAAAAATGAATAACAAAATGATTTAATAAGGAGTGAATATAATCCAATTTTTGATATTTCTAATAATTATAGTCTTGGAAGTGATACATGAAAAAGGAAAATATTTTATTTAATTATGTGTATGCCAAAAATTTATATATTATTAATATGATATGTTCTCATTGATCATGATTAATTATGGATGATTCCAAAATCATATAACTTATTTATTTTATTATGAAAAAACCTTATGTTGTGACAAATCAATAATGATATTGACTGATTTGGTATGAATTTCATAAGTTATGACCATGTTCTTATACCCATATGGTTATCATATGATCACTTAGGATTATTTATTGATATCTACCATTTTTACCCTTAAAAAGAATCTGATCTCACCTTTCCTTATGTTTTTATTTCACTAGGTTATGGAGAATGATATTATGAGAGATTTCTCTAGAAGGGTGTCTGATGTGGATAATTTTATAGGATATTATGAAGTATTCTTTTGGAATAATGTATTTTCCCTCTAAACCTAAAATGTCTTGGGTATATAAGTGTCTAAATTATTTCTATTGATATTGTAATTTTGTGTGGTTAAAATTAGTTTATTTTTTTCAGTATCAAATAAAGTATGTATAGTATATGTTTTAACACTATATATAGGTGTACGGGTCATATGACATCTTAATTGAATCAGATAAAGGTTTATATAAATTTATATGTAAGGAAGTAAATAGATGAGGATAATTTTAGAGGTAATAAATCCATTATGTATTTATAAGTATAATGATGATAATTGGTATTAGGGAATAAATAACCTTTTAAGGGTTTTTGTTATTGTATTTTAGGGTGACTAATGAAATTTTATAAATGTTTATTGGGTTTTAATATATATTATTGAGGTATATATAACTCACAGGTTTAATATATAAATTAGTGTGAAATTATTTAGGAAGAATGTTATTGGGGATATAAGTTGTAAAAAACACATAACGTATAAGGTTAATAAGATCTCTGTTGAATAGGAAATTATGGTCAATGGGAGTAATGGGGTTATTATATTTTCTTAAAATAGGGTATTCAAAAGTGATTTAGTGACTAAGTGATTAAAGTTAATTTTGAGGAAGTATTCAATATTGGTAAGAATATATGAATAAGGTAAACTAAATAATATGTTCAATAATGGAATTTTATTTGAGGAATAAATATTTAGTTAACTTGTAGAAGGATATATGCTTTTTTGGATTTATGGTGATTTTGGTTATTTTTGAGAAATTAGTATCTTTTGGAGAATATATTATTAGGGTATATATATTTTTGGTATGTGACATTATGAGTGAATAATGTTATTAAAATTTAAATATAATGTTTAGCTTAGAATAATATTTGAACAAATAATTCTGATTTTGGGTTTAAAATTTCGTTTGGTATATTTTAGAAGAGTCTTAAACATTATTATTTATGGAATGATTTAATTTGAAATTTTGGTTTTATTTTTGATCTTTGTAGATTGATGTATAAAAGTTTGTTCATATTATATATTATATTAAAATGTGATAATCATTTTTTTGGTTAATGGGTAGAAATAGATAAAATAAATTTTCATTCAGTTGTTGAACTTTTGATCCATTAAATGATATATTTTTTTTATTCATGTATGAAAAAATCATCTTGGGTTCTTATCTTTTATCATGTAGAAGAGGTGGGAAACTACAAAAAACTTAACCAAAAGATGAATGTGTGAGAAAAAAAAGTATTTATATTATCTAACATTATCAATATAGATGGTAAAAGAGTTCATAAATATAATTAAATAGTATGATAAATCGGTTAACTCCTATGTTGAAAAAAAAAATTAGCTATGAAGGTAAGATTTATAAATCTCATTCATAAGTACGAGTCTCATAACGATAAATGCATGGTTAAACGAATATTTATTAAATAATAAGTTTAATGGAAATAAAATATGTAATAAAGTACTTTTCAAAAGGAAATGTATTTAATGTGGATTGAAATGTATATATTTTCCTTATCTATATTTGTCTTCCACCCATTTAAATTGATTCTGAGAATATTTTAAAACCTATTTATCTGGAATGAGATAAAATTACATGGATGTAATTTATTTAAGGTGTAGAATATAACACACCAATATTTTAGAATTTATTTTTTAAATAAGTACTAGATTTGATAGTGTTTACGAAAAAACACTAATCTTAAAAAAATATAATAAAATATTAAATATTATTAATTAAATATGGTTTTTATAACATGGTCGTTGATTTTACGAGTATGAATATTAGTAATCAAAATATGAAATATATTTTCAAAATTTTTCATTACTAAAAATAATTTATTAGTACGATGGAAATAAGTACAGAATTTTTAATGATCAGAATTAATTCACAAAAGGTTAAGAATAATAAATGTTTTAAAGGATTATTTTTCTATAAAATCAAGGTTTCCTTATGTTTTTTATTTTTCATTTAGAAGATAAGTTTATGAATTTTTTAATATCAATTTTTTGAAATAAACTATATTTTGGGAATCATCTTTTTAAAGAAATTTTAATATGAAATTTTAATATTTTTCTAAATGGTTGATTTTTTGGATGAATTGAGAAAAACCCAATTTTAAAAATAATATTAATTTTATAAAATTATCATGATATTATAATGACTTGAAAGTTTATGAAACTTTATTATATAATAAATATATATTTAATAAGTTATATAATATATTTAAAAATATATCTCTTAACTTATAAATATATGTTTTCATTTTGGAAATAAAAGTAATTTTTTTATTCAAATATAAACTATTTTGGAGCTTCAATTTTAATTTTTTTTCACAATATTACCTTCATTTTTTTTGTTTTTCAAATTAAGATAATTCTATTTTTGTTAAAAAAAATAACCTTATAAATTCCATGGGAATGAATATTATCCTTGAATTTGGTATAAAATAATTTTTATACGAAAAACATGCATATTTTTTAAAAAAATTTATTATGTTTTGTGAAATTATATGAAATTTAATTTTTAAAAATTGTGGTAATTGAATATAATAAAATAGAAATCATATTTTTAATAATAATTTAAAAATTATTTTATACAATTAATTTTTATTTTTTCATAATAAATATCAATCATTTTAAATTTTTATCAGCATGGTAAATGGGGAAATGGGATAAATTGGGTTAAATCAATGCAATAATGTCAAAATAATATCTTAAAAACCTGATTTTAATTAATTTTAGGAGTTTTTTTAAAAAGCATCCTATATTCTAAAATATGTATTTTTTGTTCTACATTACGTTGATTACAAACATTATATTATTTTAACTAATGGATAATTGCAATACAACATTATTTTATTTTAATATCTCAAATATATTCTCATGGGGATAAAAAGAATTCATAAATGAGTATAAAGGGTTATTTTTATAATTAATAAATTATTTTTATGATATTAATTTTTTTTAATTTTATGTGATTTTAAAATTACCTTGAACGTTTACACAATGCCTACACAGAACTTCTGATAATAGTAGAAAAATCTAGTTAATAGTTAAATAATACATTAAAAGTAATATGTTTTTGAGGAATTGTTATGTTCCATGAATTTAATGGATAATTAAAATTTATATGTTATAGTTAATGTGATTGTATTCCAATTCCATAGTTATCGTGATGTCTTTGATGTCAATATATGTGAATAGTTATGAAAATGATATTAAATGATATTTAAGGTTTATAAATTATTTTCAAATCATTATAAAATCATAAAAAACATATTTTAACTTATTTTTATGGGAAATTTTCTATAACATTACTCTTGTTTCATTTATGTTCCATTTTTAATTTTTAAATTAACATTAATGATATTTAAATATTTATGTTTTAAAAATTAGTTAAGGTTAAACAATATTAATGATAGGGTTAAACCAAAAGACAAGGTTTAAAAATGTTAGTTATACATAT
Organism: Viscum album; assembly: GCA_963277665.1. Lineage (NCBI taxonomy): Eukaryota > Viridiplantae > Streptophyta > Magnoliopsida > Santalales > Viscaceae > Viscum > Viscum album. The sequence continues at coordinate 434,022,122 of OY728121.1, forward strand.
AAATATTCTGTTGTTTAATTATATTTAAACTAAATAAAGAGTATTTTGTTATATAAGGTATTTCAGATTCATTTTACATGAGTAATACATGTATTATAAATTAATGTTTCACGTATTTACATGTTTTCCACCCACCTCACTTATAAAAGAAAAGTTCATATCCTCTCATATACACGCATTTTTGAATTAAAAATATCTACCAAAAACTAACAAAAAAACTTTTTGAATTACATATACATAATATTGAGGTTAATTTATTTTTTAAATAACAACACAAGGGTCCTTAATAATTTATCAAAAGGAGGTTTCTCAATGAATAAGTAATCATCTTCACAGAATCCTTTTAATATTATTTCATATTCAATCTAATCCACAAATGATTAAACCATATTAACATAGTTAAATAAATATAATTAGATTATTTATTTTTTAATATAAAAAAAATTATATTTATCATTGATTCTAATAAAAAATTAAAATGATGTCGTGCATATGTATAGACTACCGACTCTAGGACCTAAATATTTTTTTCATCACTACCTCCAATAGTTGGTTATATATATGTATTTAATGATTATATAAGATTATTATAAGATTATTATTATTTTATAATGATAAAATATTATCTAGTTGTTGATCCACATATCTGTTGTAAGACAACAATATCGCCCATGAAAACGGGTAGACTACCACCTCCATGAACCAATTCAATTTTTTCTTACATTAACGCTATATATAGTTGTTCATAAGGAAATTTTTAAGGAATATATATGATAAAATAATGATTCTATACTGGTGAATTATTATTTGACTTATTTTTTCATCCATTGAAAAGTGTAACATCACTAATGTGTACATACGGAGTACCATCTCTATGAAGTGATGTAATTTATTTTTCAACGCCACCATATAGGGATAGTTATAAAAATGTATATAATGAATAAATGTGATACTAATTATATGATTAATATTCTAGAGATTATGATACAATGAACAAGGTGGAATGACCTATACCACCATGCTAAAACATACCTAAAAATAAAACCGTTAACACCAATAACGATGATTTTAATAAATTATTTTTAATAAAAGGTAGAGAGATGTTATAATTAAATCATATATGGTATCATATTTATGAATATTTTTATGGTATAGATTTATAATAAATTTAAAATTTTCTATAGGATATTAAGAGAACCTACAAATCTTGTCAGGACATAGGGTAAGGGTTTCTCATCTCACTGTTATATCTTTGAAACATATGCAATGTTCAAAAAAAATTATTTTGTGGGTGCACATATTAGCCAAGAATTTATTTTATTATTATTTTAATAAAAATTATTGGGATTAAAAATCCATGCAAGGTTCACTATTTTGTGAAGATTTTATTAAGATGTTACCAAAAGTGAATGGTTTATTCATCCCAATATTGTTATATTATGACATATTTTATGTTATTAACCTATTTGTGTGAATATAGTGTATATAGTACCCATTTTATCTATTATATCATAAATCACTTTATATTCATGATAATTTAATTTTCATTTGATGTTATATCCTTCAAGAGGGTTGTAATTTAACAGTTACCAAAGTGTTAAGAGTTTATGTTGCGATAACATTTTTAAAAGAGATAGATTATGATAGAATATACATTGGGGAATTATAAGACTATTTTCCTAAAAAAACCCATGTATCTTTTTTTCCACTAGTTATTATTTAAATTTTTATGTAGTACTACCATTTTCTTATATTTGGAAGTAAAGATGATTGAGATTGTTTTGAAAACAAATGTTATTTCCTCCTTAGATAATGAATTTTTTCTTCCATGTCCATGCTCTTAAAAAATATATATGAGTGTTTTTATATATGTTTAAATGTTTGATAAATATTATTTTCTCTTCATAAAATTTCATTACATTTATAAATTATAAAAATGATTACTTCTAGATGCTTTACATATGACTAAATTTTTACTTTTTACAAATGTGTGGATTTAATGTTCTTTTTTAACATATATGACATGAATATATTTTACATCCAACATGACCATTATTTATTTTTAATCTTCCATTACATATTTCCATAGTTATTTTCAATGAATATAATTTTCTCAATATTCTATAAATCTTTAATTAAAATGATTTCAATATAAAAATGGTATTTTCTCATGTTTTTAAAGCAATGTTAAAATAATCTTTTAAAGGTATTTTCATATATGGGATCATTATATCAATAATTTTATTATTAATTGAGTATATGAACTTACGATACCAAACCATTTATTTCTTTTGATGAATTATGATGATAATGTTTTTAGGATGAATCTTTGAAACCCATTAATTTATGATGGGTTAAGGATTTAATGGTGAAATATTCAGGAAATTTTTTTCTTTTCCAAAGGATATGATATGATAAATTGATGAATATTTTATGATCATAGGGAGTAAATATGTTTATTATTCAATATGTGATAAATGGGATTGAAATTTTATATATCTTTAATGCATTGGGTAAATATTTATATATAAATAGATCATATGGATTGGAATAGAAATTGAAACAAGTTTAGTAAGGGACTATATACACTATAATATTCATAGGAGTGATCCTGGACAATGTAATTAATGTAATGGGGTTTAAACCTAACTTAATTTTACAGTTTTTATCCTATGATAGTTTTTGAAGTGATAATTGACAAGGTAAATGATTTTTTATTTTTATATATATGCTAATTTCTTCTTATGCCTATGATATCTTTTCATAGATTATGATTGATTATTTATGATTCCCAACTCTTTTGACTTATGAATTATTTTGTAATAAATCAATTTTCCTTGAATCATTATTAATTATATTACCAAATTGGGCATGAATTCCATATGTTATGCTCATATAATCACAACCTTTTTCTTATCTTCGACTCCCTTATGATTATCTATTGATATATATCATGTTTACCCTTACCGAGCATCTGTGATCACCCTTTCTTAGATTTCCATTTACCTAGGTTATAAATAATGATATTATATAATATTTTTATATAAGTGTATAATGTGTAGGGAATTTATTTGGAAATGTTTAATTCTTATTATGGAACAATAAAATATCAATATAATGGGAAAATATACCATTTCATGGGAAAGATATTGGGTTTTTACCCGAAGGGTTTCATTTAATTCTAAAAAATTATAAACATAAATATTCTTGGGTATCTAATTGACTCAATTTTGGCTCTTGATATGTTAATTATGAATCATTAAAATTAGTTTCATTAATTTGTATCAAATATATTATGAAAAAATATTGGTTTATAACTATACCCCGGTATACGGGTCCCATTATCTTTTAAGGAGCCAAATGAGGAATTATTTTATACCAATTTAGTCCCATAAGGTATCTCAATATAGACTCTGATACTCTAAAATGGTAATATGAATATTTCCACAACATAATGAAAGTTATAGTGTGTATGAAATGGGAAATTACTAAAGGAAATACTATAGGGGTTATCATGGTGAGTTTTTAAAGAATGTAGTATTATGAAAGCCTTAAATTAGAAGTAAAATTTCAATACTAATGGAAAATTTGTTTTAGTGATGTGTTGTTCAATAAATTTGTATAAATATAGGAAATTACATATTGGTTCTCGACGTGCAGGTTACCATGGTGACTCACATAGGTGATGATGTTTAGGAGTCTAAAATAGTGAACACCTTTCCATGGGCACATCTTAGTGACCATTTTGATAAGCCGTTGATTTTTTTAAGATTGTATGAGGTATAACATGTTGAGATCTACTCCGTATAACATAGTGTGTTTCTACAAGATTCTTATAGATGTGGAATAATTCAATGTGTGATGTTTTTAGATTATAAGAGGAAAAAATTATTTAAATTCTATATAAATAATTAAGAGTTTAGTCTTAAAGAGATATCCGTGGAATCCATGATTCAATATTTAAATTTTTTTGGATGGTAAAATATACATTAAATAATATGGCTGAAACTTTTGGATATTTGACTACAAAATTATATCAAGGATAAATGAGTTTAGATATATCTAAATATTGTGAAATTAATTTTTATTAATTATATAAGAAATATTTTTAGAGATGAAGAAAATGTTATTATGGAGTGACATCCCCTCAACAATACAGAAACTCTGATGAAAATAATATAGTCAAAGAAGGGTAATTTTCAATGCATCTTGAATCACCTATACACTAAAGGATGAGGAATATTATAATACATTTAGGAATAATTTTTCATGAATATAGGTGGATGACAATAAACTATTCCAACTACCCATGATATTATCATGTCATTAGGATTACCAGTGAGAAAATCCATCTTCAATAACATAGAGAATGAAAACATGAAGGAGAAAAATGGTTTCACATAAAACACCAAATATAAAGTGTGTTAAAATACCTTTTCTATAATTAATTTAGGAGGATACTTGAATAATTTATAGGATGCAGTATAAAAAACCTATAAATATATGGAACAAATATTTTTGTGTGATAGCTTCAACTAGAATGATCCAGTTTAAATAACCCATCATGATATGTCAACCATGTCAATTAAATTCCAAAAATATCAAGAGATTTTCCAATAAATATTTTGAGAGATTATCCATAAATATTTTATGGAGAGAGATTATTATTATACTCACGTTGATAAAAAGTGGTGAAACTAGGTTTCAAAACTCAAACTGAACCTAGAATATAATAGGCTTTCAAGGTTGAACCATTTAAATTTCTTATGTTCATTTATTCATTTACTACATCACTTTATAAAAGATTAAACAAATTATAAATATTGGATAAAACTCTAACTAGTCATTGAGTTTTAATTTAATGAAAAAATTTATAAAAAAAGGGACCACTAATTCACTCCTCCCCCTCCCGGTGATCTCACATGACTTGGGAAATACATGTTTTTTCAATTCTAATCCATGTTTTCTCTCAAAATTCTATATAGTTGCACAAAGAATATCAATAATATCAATAGTATAGGAATAACTATTTTAATTTTATTATTTTTCATTAGTGAAAGAATATGGTGCTTTCGTATTTCCATTAACAAGGTATTGAGGTGAGTAATAGTGAAATAGTAGTATTTACTCCACTTAGAAAATATGATATAAGAAATTATACTGATGAGAAGAATCATAAATTATATGGGAAATAAATAATTCCCAATCTCAATTTATAGTTGATAAATCCAACACTAATAGAATGGGGCTTAAAACATCTATGATAATTTGGGAGTAGCTAGAGAAAAGTATGAAGGTGATTTGGTGATTATGGATGCCAATCCTAATATTTGGATAGAAAATATTTAATAAATAATTATAAATGGTGTTGATAAAAAAGATGAAAAATTTACTTGGTTTTATGTGTTAATGAGTAATATTAGATGATTTGGTGATAATTTTGAGGATGAAACTATTATGAAGATATTTACGTGAAATTTCATTGATAGACTTGATCTCAATATATCTCCAAAGAAATAAATTAGAAAACTATCTCTTTATCAGGCACATAATACTCTTATCTTTAATGATATAATAAAATCCATTATTTTTAAAAATAATAGAATCAGAAAGAGGAGATGATTAGAAATGACATAGATTATAAAAGTGAGGATATAAGAAATGAGCAGAATAATAATTCCATGGGCTTTATCTCTAAATACAATAAGAAAAGTAATGGAATAGAGAAATTTATGATTATTTTTTAATTATTTAATTGTGTAGGAACTATGAATTTTTCAATTGAATATCCAGAGAATTTTTTTATGAATTTAAAAGTGATAATAAAAAAGAATTCTATTCAAATGGAGGATCTAAAAAATTCCATAAAAAGTGATCCTAGAAGGAAGAAGAAGTCTTCAAAGAGATTCACGATGAATCTTATATGTAGAGAGGAAAGTAAATAATCATCATCCTAGATTGATCCGGATGATGATGTTATCTAAAAAATCATTTAAAAATTATTTCTCATGTTATGTGACATAATGACTAATCATGTCATGACGAATAATAATATGAAGACTATACATAGTATATGTTTAGAGTTGAAATAGTAGAAGGCCATGACAAAAATTAAAAAATCAATAAAATATTTATGATTCTTGAAAAATATAAAATAATTGAAGATGATATAGACATTTATCTCATGAAATATATGATAAATCCAAAGGTGAAAACTATATAATATGATAAGATATTATAAGTTATTAATATGAAATTTTATTCCAATGAAGAATAACTTTATAAGGCATAATATAGATGTCGTAAAGATTAATAAAAAATTAAAACTATGGGAAAATATTATAAGAGAGATTAATAGGTTCAGAAAACATATTATAATGTAACTGAGAAGACCAGCCCAAAGAAAGAGGTACAAACTTTTTTTACATTCTAAAATGACACGGAATCTATATAATCCTGTTATGGAGTCTTTGAAACAAAAAATGGATATGATTGTGATAAATAAAATAAAAAATATAAACTCTTTATATATGGATAAATTAATATGAGTTTATAATGGAACCTCCCCCACAAAAAGGTAAAAAGAGTTGTTACTTATATGGACAAAAATATATTTTTTGTAGGATAGTCAGAATTATGGAAGATAAAATTTCAAGGGATACTATTAGTATTTTAGTGTATTTAAAAAGAAATAATATGACTGTTGGAACAAGATTTCATTTTCATGAAAATTAATGAAGATAGGGTTAGATATCTAGATATAAAGGGATGAAAATCTACGAGAAAGTGGAATACTCTTAGGAAGAGGAAGAATATTTTAGAGAATAAAAAGGTCCAAAAATATTGAAAAAATTGAAAAGATAGAGGATATTAATATAATATGTGTTTAGAAAGGAAATAATACATAATGGTATATAATGTTTCTTCTTAGAAATATTATACAAACTGTTGAATCTAAGAAAGTGCTCTATTGAAATAATGTGAAAAATGAACATAATTAATAAATTGGTTCATTAGTGCTCCCAAAATCAGGATAAAGTACAGAAGGTGAAGATAAAAGTGTCTAAGGATGAGGGTGAATTTATTTCACATAATAATAATATATACCCACACAATTATGTAATTCAAAGAAATAAAGAAACCATTGTTCCTATGAAGATACAAGACTATCATGTTAGAAAATGAGGCATGGAAAATTTTACATGTGATACTGTTGTAAGAACTAAAAATCCCTAGTTAAGATAAACATTTCACCCATACTTCCATAATTTATTATAAAAGATAAATACCCCTTATCCCCTTATGTTTTTTATATGAAATTACATGTAGGTAATTTAAGGAAATAAAATAATAGGGGAGTTAAATGAGTATATCACTATTGGACATCAAGATAATTTTCCCAGAATAAAGTATTATAACTACCATGGTGATGAGGAAAAGATTTGATACCTTGAGGGGGAGAAACAATATGGATAGGGGAGTCCAAAGGTGTTAATTTCTTGAAATATGTTGCTTATAAACAACTATATTATAATTGAAAAATTGGTTATTATTATTTGATAAATATGTTCAAACAACTCTTAAAAGAAAAAGTTTTATTATGGAATCACATGAGTTCTTGTTTATAGAAATCATTGATCTCTTTATTAGTTTACTCTTATTATCTACACTAGGTTTTCCCATATAGACATCAAGTTTAATGATTAAAGGATCATTTATAAAGAAAACTTGAAAATTTATCCTTCTCCATATGAATGGATCAAGATAAAATTTTGATCTATAAAGTTAGAAGAATGAATTTTTTAAATAATTAATATGCAATAATAAGACCCCTACATGAAAATTGTCTTTATTTTAAATAAGGGGATAAAAAAACAATACATATTTATATAAAAAAAGTTATGTGTCATTGAAAACAATCTTAAATGGGGATATTGAAGTTCCCATTGGATGAATTATATTTTTTATTAGTAAATAATTCCACACTGAAGTTGATGATTCTATAAATATGTTCGAGAATATGAATAAATTTTTTACAAAAATAAATATAAAATATAATGAATAGGTTAGTGGAGTTTCTTTCCATATTTTTGGGGATAAACATAACAAAGAATATAATTATTCTATCCTGAAGATATTGGACTAAAAAATTAAAGCACTAGAACTCACATGTGATGATTGTTTATGAATTGACCATCATGTCCAAATGTAGGTTCTGATTATGTGGAATGGTATTATATACCATTTGATTGAAATTTATTTTTTATATCTAGTAGATTAATTTCAAGATTAAATTTAATAATGGAAACCCTATTAATTTTATAGTTCACACTAGATAAATCATATGCTTCATAAAGGTAATACTTCTATATGGGGATCACATAAGAAACATTTTCAATTCATAAGATAGGAAATTTTCATACAATAGGATGAGCATGTACGATACCTAATCATGCAAGAATATGCATAATAGAAGAAGGATTCTATATAAGTGGTTGAATTTATAAGAGAGAAAATATGACAGAGGAAAGTAACAAATAACAAGTTCATAAGATATGAAAAACAAAATATTTATCCAATCATTTGAATATGATTCAAAAGATTCTCAAGAACAATTCTTCATGGATTCAAACTGAATGATTATGAAGAAATCTTGAATCGGGATGAGATGAAAGAAAAACCACTTGAGTATGGGGTGGAAAAATGTATTCCCACACTATAGCTTGATATATACTTAAAGGCTGTGAAATGGTATGATGAACATGAAACCACTTGTTGAGTGGTTCTTTGTCTTTCTACTCATGATTTAGTTTTGATAATTACTTCAACCCATCATTATTTGTTTTCTAATAAATTTTTTATGTGATTGAGATTAAGTAAGTAAAAGTATTTATTTTATATATGAGGAAATAGTAATAATATTTTAATGGAGTTTGTTAGGTTATAAAGATAAAATATTGTCATCATTTCATATGTCTATCTATAAATCCAATTCATTTGTTTTCATGGTGAAAAAATTCCCAAAGTTATTAAAAGATATTCGTGTGAATTTATATTTTTCCACCCAAATTTACTAATGAATTTAGATGATATCTAAAGAATCATCGATAGGATTCACTTATTCCCTGTACCATTGGATAAATAAGTGATTTATTTAAGATTAATTATTTTATAATAATGTATGAAAATTATTTTCTAATAGTCATAAAAATAACAAAATTTGTTGAATCTATTTCACAACTCTATAGTGAAAAGATTTGAAAATATATTTTATTTTATTTAATTCACATTGTGTAGATATTTGAATTATTAAAAACATAGTTATATAGAAATCCAATTAGTTTATCTTGATTTTATTACTTTAAATAAAAGGATAAAAAATTCAATTATATGGTCAATAAATTATCTGATATTCGGTAATGTTGCTATCCAAGATGTAGTTTTTCTAGATCACATGGATTTTTTTTTCAAAGATATCCAAATATATGAATTTTGGATTAATTTGATTCTAGAACCATTGTAAATATAATTAGATTTAATAAATATATGTCTTTTATTCCAAAGGTCGAATCTGTTATTAATGGGATCTAAAAAGTCATTGAATTCCTAAAATGTAATTTTTTTTGATTTTTTAAAGGTTTAGTGGAACCCTACTTTTAGAAAAGTGCAATCCAACTTTATAAACCATGAAACCCTAATTTGGATACAAAATTAAGGTTCATGTACCATAATTTTGAATCTTACTTTTGAACCCTACTTTTTTATCAACCATAATTTTGATACAAAATTATTGTTCATGTACCATATATTTTAAATGAACCCTATGTTATGTTGGTAATGAACCATAATTTGTGGAGCCCTACTTTCAATGAACACTATATTCGAATTTAACATACATTGCTGATGATGTCATGTGTTATGTTTATGAAAAACTCAGTGTTATCATTCTGTACATCTCTTTAAAAGATGAAACACTGCATCCAAAGAGATTAAATTCATTGACTACTTCTACAATTAAAATATCAAAACATGACCTGGTATGCACTGAAATTTTAGAGTGTTTATTGGAAATGGTTGCTTCATGTTTTTCTATATATAAACTCTATTTACCACAACCTGAGATGCCAAAATAAGACGGGAATCATTCTATATAAGTATATTCCTATATTGCTAAACCCTATACTAAAACAGAGTTGGATATCTCCATATATGAACTACTATTGTTTCCATTTGAATATTGATCAAATCTAAAATAATGGAAGAAATCATTTTCCCATGAGAAGAAAATTATATGCCGAAATAATATTCTGAATTTTTCTAAAATGAATAAAAAAATAGAAGAGAAGTGTTCTCCCTGTATGGAAGTCATGTTTCAAGATAAATATAATTTTTCCATGGCATGTCCTATGAATTATAGGTTTTGGGTATAATAGAAGCATGTGATGGGTGGTGCCCAACATTTTCATTTTCCTTGTTCAATGATCAATTCAGAATCTACATGGTGAAAAATTCCATCTTTAATGAATTTGAATCAAAGAAGACATAGAAAATTAATCACATCTGAACCTGTGAGAGGATCATCAAATATTATTTATAATTAATTTAATTAAATAAGAATTACTTTAATGGAATTAATTATTTGTTAATGTATCTGGTATGTGATCTGTGATGCACCATCAATGCATTTCAGGAATCAAGTGAAGATTCCCACTTATGGTGATCCATACATGTTCCAAAAATCCATAGACATTGTAAAATTATTCTCTGGGTACCAACCCAACAAATCATTGTTCTTGCACCATCGACCATTGATCTCTTTGAGAATTACTTTTAAAACATTCTCTTTGATATGGTTGGGGAATATTTCTCTCCGTTATTTGGAGAATTATTGGAGAAGGGATCACTCTAGGTCTTGAGAGGATTCTCAAAATCCATTAGGCACAACCAAACAAATGAATTGGGTTATTGAAAAAATAACATAAATGAGTGTATATATTACTAGGGTTAAAATAAAATATTCACAAAATTTCCATTAGTTATTTATTTAATCTTAGTGAAATACCCATGGCCAATAATAATAATATTATTATTATTTCTCAACATGCACTTAACATGATAATAAAAATTAAATATTATTTAATGAAATAATATTAAATAATTATTTTTTTCTTAGTAGACATAAAATCTAGACACTCTGTTCCTCTATAATATTTATCAGAACTAGAATAATGTCTACTTATTTATTAAATAAATCTCACTTCATTATTCACCAATAAATAAATAAATAATAAATTTAATAAATAGAAAATTTATATTTATATGCAATAAATCATTCCTTAATAATTATTAAACCATGTGCAAGAATAATATTTATTTAACATGTTAAATAATATAATAAAATATTATTTTATTTGGATAATGGATATACTTACTGTGTTACTCTCTAGGACCATTGTTTGTGGCATTAGATGAAGCAAACTATATTTTAAGGCCATCTTCAAGAAACATTCCAATGAACCCATAGAGAAAGAAGTTAATTCTATAATGGCAGGTTATCTCATATGAATGATAACTTTGTAATATAATCCCTTTATCGTAATATCCATAATCTTGAAGGTTCCATGCTTGTACCATTAACCAATGTTGTCGATGTCTCTTACTTTGATTTCTTGGAAAATTAACTTGGCTATCAAACACCATGGACATAGATTTATTTAGGGTATATAATTTCTTTCAAAGGGCCTAAGATATAAACTTCCATTAGAAAATAAGGGAAAATCATTTATCACATTATTAATTAATGAATTATTACTCGTGACACACCCAACGTATCCTACCCCAACACGAACATATGTCATCATGGTTTTCGACAATACATCAATGTAATCAACCCCTAATATTTATTAATGATAATATTAATGTTTATGGATCAAAAAACTTGTCCAATGATAGTAATATACAATGGAACCTAGAAATATTGATTTCCTACTGTCAAGCATCATTTTCATAATATCCAACTAGATATTACCAAGGGTGTACACCATGAGAAGGTTCCTCAATGTCCAATGAGTCTCCACCCCTGATATCCTATATAATTTGTGTCCCTAATATGATTTAACTTAGATATAGAATATATATTCAAGAATAGTTTCGTAGCTCTTTCAGGTTCCCTTCATAGTGGGGAACTACGGTTACCTTTTAGTGTGATATCTACTGTTAGGAAATTATCACATACAGTGTCATAAAAACATAAATCATGATGTGAAAAGTATTTTATTAATATTAAAAATAATGAATACATGTTATCATAAATTTCACAGATGTTGGTTCTAGGTCACAAACTCTTACAGGATCCCACATACACTAAAAACAAATTCTTACAACCATTAGGCCTCTAGATATCACATGATATTGATGATTCAGTTGAGATATGACTTTATTAATGGGGTCTAACACGTTCTCTTCAGTAGTTACTCTACTCACTACAACTTCACCCCTTTTATAACAATACCAAAAGAGTGATACTTTTTGAATATGTTCTTTAACTGTTGGTGTGATATTTGATCTTTTGAAAGAGCCACAATTGTAGTATTATCACAATACAATGTTATTGGATCTTTATTACTATGTACCACATCAACTCTTAGATAATGTTCTAAATCAAAATGTATTCCTTGGATACATCAAGAAGACACAATATACTCATACTCTATTGTAGAATTAGCAACAAATGGATGCCTTGAATTCTTCAAACACACAGCTCTTCCACTGAGATAGAAAACATATCTTGATGATGAAATCATATCATTAAAATCTATCTAGAAACTAGAATTCGTATAACTCCTATTGACTAGTTCCTTGTATCATCCAAACACTTGAAACATTCTCTTGGTTCTTCTCAGATACTTAAGGATATCCTTAATAGTAGTCCAATGTTGTTCTCCTAGATCTACTTGATATATTCCTACAATGCTTAATATATAGGAAACATCAAGTCTAGTACATATCATGAAATAAATTATTTATCCATTCACTCAAGAATATGGGATCTTACACATTATTTATTTCTCATGTTATTTATGAGGGCACATTTTCTTAGAAATATATAAACCATGTGACACTGAAACCAATCCCCTATTGGATTGTTCCATATTAATTATATTTTGTATATGGTCAACATATGTAATTTGAATTAGTCCAAGAATCATCTTGTATTTATAAATAATGATCTTCATAATTATATTATAAGTTTCATCACCTAAGACGGTCATGGAGAAACACATGTTTAATAAGTCCTTAAAAAACTTTAAGAGAGTTATGTCATTTATATTAAGTAATATGTCATAAATATATTCTACTAGTATAATGACCAAATTCCAACTAAACCTATTATAAACATAGTAATCACATTCATTCTTAATGAAACCAATTTTTTTATAGATTCATTGAATTGAGTGTTCCCTAACCTTGATTCTTTATTCAATCCATAAATATATCTCTTAAAATTTAAAATCCTTTTGGAATTACCTAGAGTCAGAAACCATTCCGATTACATCATATAGATATCTTCTTAAAGGTTTCCATTAGGGAATGTATTTTTTACACCCATATTTCGAATCTCATAGTAATGGTATGAATCAATATAATGTTGAATTCCAATGCATTTAAACATTGAAAATAGTGAAAGGGATTCATTATAGTCAATTCTTTGGTGTTTTTTAAACCCTTTAGCCACTGCTCTTGCTTAATAGGTATTTAATTTACCTTCCATTTCCATTTTCCTCTTGAATATTCATTTTCAAACAATGGGATTTACATCAACTGGCACATCGACTAGATCCCAAACATGGTTAGGATACATGGAATCTATTTTAGAATTCATGTTTTCTTTTCATCATTTATCTTTTGATATATATACTTCATTTTTTGAGAGAGGGGTTCATCATGTTCAACTTTTAACGAATCACCATATTTGGGGACTAGAAAACCATATCACTTTAGTTCTCTTAACTCTCTTACACTTTTATGTAGTACATGTGTTTCATGATCTACTTCTTGCATGGGGACATATATAATTTTTTCAGGTTCCAAATCTTCTGTATCTTGATCATTGACCTCATCAAAGCCAATATTTCTACCACTATCCTTTTTTAGGATGTGCTTCCTCTCAAGAAAGTCATCTTTTCTGCTGATAATAAATATTTTGTCTGATATGTTGTATAGGTAGTATATTTTTGTTTCCATGTTATACCCTATAAAGAAAACATTTATGCCTAGGGGTGGAAGTTTGTTTCCTGATACATCCTTAACAAATTCCACACAATCGCATACATGTGTATTCTACTAAATAGGTTTCTTTCCACTTCATAACAATAAGGGAATTATATTTTATTCTTTAGTTAGTACTCAATTAAATGAGTATGACGTAGTTTTTAATGCATATCCACAAAAGGATAATAGAAGATATGCATGAATCATTGTCAAACATACCATGTATAACAAAGTATAGATTCTCCTATCACTAACACCATTCTACTCTAGTGTATATGGTGGGGGGATTTGAGATAAAATCCAAATCTCGCATAAGAATTCGATAAAGTATTTCTTAAGATATTCACCACCACGATTTGATTGAATACTCTTTATCTTCTTACCATGTTGATTCTATACTTATTTCTTGAATTCCTTGATTTTTTTCAAAGGACACATAATTATACATCTTCTAGTAAACATAGACATATCTAATTACATAATTAGTAATGTTATGAAGTTAGAATACCCACCTACAGATTATACTATAAATGGTCCAATCCTAGATGTTTTGTGGCCCTTTCACCCTATCTTTAAAATTGATTTTTGGTCATTTCTTCTTATAAATAAGATCGACCTCTATCAAGTGGTTTTAGATTAGAAGAGTCTAAATAACCATCAAAATAAATATTATTCAAATTCTTCTCATTTACATGACCGAGATAGTGATTCTAAATTTGGGTGTTATGTGAGTAATGTGAACATGATTCATTATCAGTTAAAAACACATGGTATTAGCAATTCAATACATAAGGACTACTATTTAAATTTTCCTTAACATAAAATATATTCTTTTTATAAAAGAAACAACTTTTATTTCCAAAATTGTAAATAAAACCATCTACATCATTGAATCATACAAAAAATTGTGTTCTTTGAAACTATAGTACATAATAATAATCTTTCCAAATCAAAATCGTTTCCATTGGAAATGAAAGGTGGTAGTCCCTAATGGAAATAGTATCAAGGATTACACTATTTTTGGATCTCAGATCCTGATCTCCTCTATCAATATTTTAGAATATACCTGCTTCCAATATTTGGATACATACTTGATACCCAAAAGTTGTATCTAATACACAATGTGTACATAATGAAATATTATATTCAATAAAGAACACACCTTTAGCTTCCTCTTACTTCTGGGTGCAGTTCCATTTCCAGTGTCCTAGATTACAACATGAAAACCATACTACCACCTTTTCATTTCCGTACATATAGATCTTATTCTTCTTGGAAGGAAAATGCTTGGGAGATTGAGACTGTTTATAAGTCTTATCCCCCTTTTATTTATTATTTATTTTCTTATTCACCATAAGGACTACAGGATTATCACACCCCATATACGTATCAACTGGGAGAATCAAAGTACGATTTTATGAAAAACTCTTTTCATTATATATAATAAAGAAATTAAAAATAAATATAGATAAGGACTTGAGAAGTGATGAAAGTATGAGATCTGTACATAAATCTTATGAAAATTTAATCCCTAAGATATTCAGGTGCTGAATGTAGCTAATAAGTTTGACTACATGAGGCCCAACCAGTGCTGAGTCTCTGAGATTAGTATTTAACAAAGTATTGGATATCTCATAACTTTATTATCTTTACTTCTCATAATAGAGAACTCAAAGGTGATACATTATGCTATAGGAATACTTATACTCATGATTCTTCAAATGATAATTGAACATGGAAAATCGAATGAAACATTAAACATCTATGGTATCACTCAAATATTTCTCATAGAGTTTTAACTCTTCATCACTTGCCTCATTTCTATGTGCATCATAATATGTTCTTCCATCACATACAATTTCCTTTCATTGTGAAGAATAACATGTAAGAGGCTTTTCCACTCTTGGAATTTTTTACCTATGAAAAGGATATCCTTATCAGGTGTGGATTAAAGTGATATGTTAGAAGAAATTTTAATATAATTTCTATAAGTAATATAAACATAATTTATGTACTTTATCTGATAAAATATATACAAATAAATAAATATTAAATTTATTAGTCTCCCAGTTTTTTATCAAAACCCAATATCCCCAACCGTTGGCTTTTAAATATCATGTTTCTTGGATATTATAGTGGACCGGATACATATTTTCCTTCTCATTATCCCAACTTTGGTTGGTCCAGAAAAATTAATGGTTTTAGGTAGTAATTCCAAATACCAACTGCATTAATTAACAATTACTTGATCTTCTGTGTAGAATCCCAAATATAGAAATCCGTAAAATTAATTTTCTCAACCTTTGTATCTCAGTTAAACCATGTCCTACTTTGGAACTCAACCCTTCTTGAAAACTAACTTAAGTCAACCCAGAAGCTCAAGATATAATTCCCTAATAATTGAAACCACCCCAACATTATATGGTCATGCACATTGAACTATAGTTTTATTTTAATTGAAGTTGTGGAAGGCTATAACAACTTAATATTTTTTTCGGGATTTTATCCTTTTATGAATAAATTTCTAATTATTGTATTTATCACATGATTTTTAACATTAATATGGTTTACTTAAGTGATGAACCATGTCTTAGAATAAATTAATGCATAAGATAGTTTATTTTAGTTTTATCTTTCATGATCATTAATTCATTAATAATGTGATCATGAAAAAACATACATAATTAAGAAAGCATGAAACTTGATAAAAATAAAATAATAAATCATTATGATAAAAAAATTTAATATTGGTTAGTTTATCTAGAAATTGATAAACTAACCATTCAACTAGGGAAAAAACCATGAACTAATTAAGGTTCATGTCACTACTTTCCACCAATCAACCTATGTATCTCCTTAGATTGGTTTTTCCTCATCTCTAAATGTGATCCACCTCCACTATTTTTGGATCTCCATCCTTTACATATGATTTTTACTCACTCACATGTGATGAGAAAAAACGTTTACATAAAAGAAACCATGGGAACGCATTCCCTTAAATAATTAAAAGAGAGAAGGCACACAAAAAAATAATTTAATTAATTAATAAATTAAATGAAATGAAACAAATAACATAAAAAGGACTGGTCTATGGTCAGGATCATCCACATGCATGTAAAAAATCTCACATTTAACAAAATTAGCATTCAATTCTTAATAGTTCTTATTTATGGTAAATAACACCCAAATAAATTAATTTACATAATTAATCAACTATTTTATCTTAATTCTCATCCAAATTTCATTCAGATTGTAATCTATTATAATTTTAGTCAAAATATATTTATTTAATATTAACTACAAACATAAATTACATAGGTGGAAATTTAGTGAATACCACCTCGAATATACCAAACACGTATTATACTTGTATACCTCTTTATTATTTGTGACATATAAAATACATGAATTTACATGTATTTTCATGATGTGTGGCATCAAATTAAATATTACACGAATTTTAGGATTTTTCAATAACGTGTCTTGCTTTAATGCACATAGTGTAACAATTGTAATATAAATCATACATGATATGTAGATCCGATCATTATATAGTTGATAATTAACCATTTATATATATAAATATTAATATACATCAAATGGAGTGTCCTATAAATGCAATGACCACACTCAAGAACATAATGATATGGTTTATATAATATAATAAATAAATTTTAAATCCACGTAAATTGGTATGAGTACGTGTTGTGTGCAGCCAAGATACACGTTGTGTACATCTCTCAACCTCTATACAAGGAATATGCCTTGGGACTCATCCTGTAAACCATGTCTCAAAAACTGGATTGCATGGCGTGTCCAATGGGATATATGCTATGTGATCTCCAAATTAGATGGTCACTAGTCAGGTAGATCATTTATTGAAATATTCTGTGTATCGTTGACTCAAAAGGACTACACATCATATACATGAGCTACACGACATGTACTATGGATCTATGTGAACGAATCTATCCAGGTCAATACAAGATGTGGGGTAATAACTAAACTTCTTGTCATCAATAGATACTATTAATGTAATTCATGATGGTTTGAACACAACCACGTGGTGTGTAACTCCAGTTACAAAGCGTATAATGTTGTGTTATCTGGATAGAATTCTTGGAACCTTCAGATGAGATCTTCGATTTTAGTTTATTTAAAAAATCAGTTGTATGGATTATATCTATGAGAAATGAAGGATGAAGAAGCATATCTCATGAATAAGATTAAAATAATAATTAATCTTGAATTGATGAACTTAATTAAAATTCATAAATCATAAATTATATTTAAATAATAATAATAAATTTTGTGATAGCTTTGATACAACTTGTATGTTACGAGCACAGTGAAATAATGTGATGAGAGGTGACCAATATTTTTTTTCATGTTCAATGATCAATATGACATCTACACGACGATAAATTTCATGTTCAATTGAATTGAAACAAAGAAGATATAAAAAATGAATCACAATGGAACCAGTGAGAGAGAGGATCATCGCATATTATTTATAATTAAATAAATTAAATAAGAACTACCTTAATAGAATTATTTCAACAATGATATATCTGGTAAAAGATCTGCAATGAACCATCGTTGCATTGTAGGAATGATGTAAGGATTCCCTCTAGTGGTGGTCCACACGTGTTCCAAAAATCTTTGTTTTTCTTTGAATGAATCATCGAGTTCTAGCACAAAAAATATTTATGTCTATGTCATCTTCATTTGAAAACATTGATAATTTCTTCCAAAGTGTTCTCCTCAATCTGTTATAGGAAGATTTATTTCTGTTATTGGGACTATTCTTGGAGAAGGGATCTCTATTGGTCTTTAGAGGATTCTCAAAAATTTTGTGTACAACCAAAAAAATGAATTTTATTATTGAGAAAATATAATAACTATGTTTATATATCATTAGGGATAAAATAAAATAATTAGACATGTGTTTATAATTATTTATTCAATCCTAGAAAAAATAGCATGTCAAATAATAATAATATTATTATTATTTCTTATCATGCACTTTAATTTGGAATTAAAATTTAAAATTATATAATAAAATCATATTCAATATTTATTATTTTCACAATAGACCTTAAATCACGGTCGAATATTCCTCAATAATATTTATCAGAACATTAATAATGTCTATTTATTTAATAAATAAATCTCACTACATTATTCACCAATAAATAAATAAATATTATATTTACTAAATAAAAAATAAATATTTATATGTGATGAAGAATATATGATTTATTATTAAACCACGTGCGAGAAAATTTTTTATTCAACTTGTTAAAGAATAAATAATAATATATTATTTAACTTTTATTCTAGATACACATAGTGTGTGACCCTATAAACCTTTTTCTTAGTTGAATTAGGTGAAGTAGTGTAATATCCAAAGTTAGAGACTGAAAACCTGACAATGTACCCATAGAGAAAGAAGTTAATGTCGCAATGACATGTTACCTCATATGGAAACTTACTGTGTAATATGATCACTTTATCACAAACATCTCTAATCAAGAAGGTTTCATGCCAATTCCATAATCCCAAATTCTCGATGCCTCGTTCATTAATTTCCCAAAAAATGAATTTGCCTATTGAACACCTGACCATGGATTTATTTAGGCTGTCTAATTTCCTTCAAAAGGCCTGAGATATTGGCTTCTATTAAATCAAAATGGAAAAATCATTTCTTACATTATTAATTAATGAAATATTACTCATCACTCACACAATGTATCTAACCACACCATAATTATATAGCATCATGGTTTTCATTAATGCATAAAAATACACAACTCATAATATTCATTAATAATAATATTATAGTCTAAGGATAAAAACACATGTTCGTAGTTAGCAGTATCCAATGAGACATAGAAATTTGGATTTTTTACTCGCATGTCTCTTTATCATAATGTCCTACTAGATATTACCTTGGTTGTAAAACATGAGAAGGTGTCTCAAAGTCCTCTAAGTCTACACCCCTGATAGCCTGTATCATTTGTGTCCCTAAAATGATGTCATCGGGATATATAAAATATAATCAAGAATAATGTTGCATCACTTCTGGTTTCTCATCATAGCGGGAATTTCAATCTCATTTTAGTGTGATAACTAATATTAAGAAATTATTACATACAATTTTCCACAGAATAAAAATAATTATTTTTTAAATTGTTTATTAATATTAAAAATAATGAATACTTGTTATCATAATCTAAACAGAATTTGGTTCTAGGGTACCAAATCCAACATGAACATCAAATAAAAACCAAAGTATGAAGATGATAAAATATTATTTTATGTACACTTACATACTTGATGCGAAAATACATGTTCAATAAAAGCTTTGTTTTGATATACTTGATGAATTTGTTACCATAGAAGAACAAGACATAGGTATGTTACAAGAGCTCGATCAAAATGGAGAATATCATTGCCTCATTGCATCCAACTAAGTTTCATCATGCTGAACTATATTTCATTCCAAAACATTATTAGAAATAGTTTCTACAAGAAAAAAACAAATACTACTTATGAAAGTTTAGATGGAATAAATATTTAGAGTTAAAATATATAGAAATACGAGAATAGAGTTTTATCATGTTATAGTACTTCGTTTTACATGGTTCTTGGTATTTTAAATTCTTGCACTTTAATCTAGAATTATTTTAGTGAATTATTTTTTGGAGAAATTATAATAAATATAAAGTATTATAGTTGAAGACGTTTCAATGATTTAATACATGTATTTAGAGACAAAAATTTGCAGTTTATTCTAAAATTATTTTTCTAGTAAAGTTTGAGGAAAAATTGTTATTCAAATTCAAATATTTTAATTTAAATTTGAATTGTGCTATTAGTTTTCAAAAAAAAATTTGATTGAGATTAAAGATTGTTTAATTGATTTAAATGGGAGTTTTAAATTTTTCAATGAAAATGTTAGACTATATATTTATTTGGAAGATTTATTCAAATTATTTTGAATTTTATTGTTAGCCATTTATTCTAAAGGATGAAACCAATAGAGATATACTATTCATATGATATTTATAAAGTCTGTTGACTCATTTTTTTTGATTATATGAAATAATATGAGAGATAAAACAATTTGATATATATTATATATATATATATCTAGTATAAAAATAAATTATATGAAGTAGAGAGGATACGTAAAGACTCTATAAAAGTAATGTTCTGAAATATTTTCATTTTATTGCTCGTCATTTTGATGAAGAGGGAAATATACTTTATACATCCTTATTATCTCATGGTGTAAAGAAGAAGGAATCCTATAAAAAATTTTCCAATATATTTATTACTGATTAAAGAAGTAGAATACTACATGATATTGAAGACTATTTTACAAATATTCTTCATTGTTGAATATCATCTATATCTATCAATTTTTTTTACAACTGTCAGCTAATCTTTTTTCACAACAAACTTCATCTCATCTATTTTATTTGGTACATCTTCTAATCAGACTCAGTCAGGGTGGGGTTTCAACTTGTTATAATAAGATTCTAATTTTAGGTTCCCTATAAAATAACCAAAAAAATTGTAAAAGGCTTGTTATAAAGGTGTCAACTGCCTGTACTCAGTTGTAGAGGTCTCCAGATAAGAGGACATACTAGTGAAAATAACCAATCTTATAGAGTAGAGAATTGGATGACTGGACTAGGTTTTTTTTGACATAAAGAACTAATAATCATTGTGTTCTTTCCCTTTATTTATTTATTCTACTGACACATTGTTAATAGATAAGGAAAGGATCACTCCATTTCCAGAGGGATATTTTAGTTTTTTTAATATCTTTAAAAGGACCCAATTCACCCCTTGTTAGGTCATGGTCATATCAATTCTGACACAATAAGTGGTATAAAAGGATAGACTGTATTGGATATATTTCTCATTCTGAAAATATTTTTCTACTCGGTACCAACAAAAGGTATCAAAGGATGTTCTCCATAGCTATATTTACCTTTTTAGAAATCCTTGAAAATAATTTTGTTTCTATATGATACCTAAAAAGTAATATAAAAGGTTATGAACTTTTCGAACATTAATGATTTACATTTTCTCTAAAAATATTGAGTTAAACGTTCATACAAAGAAAAATAATAATGGTTGATCTGAAAGTTGGTATGTAATTAATACATTCTACTCATTTTAATTATGATAATTATGGATGCTGGAAAGCTCTTATGACTATATTTTTTAATAATATTGGTATTAATGTTTAGATGAAAATTCTCAAACCATATGAAATTTCTAGAGAACAGGAAAAGTGGGATGATGTGAATGAAGATGAATATGAATATAATAAAAAAGATATTAATTAAATCATATGTGGACTTGGTCCTCATGAATTTAATATCATTTATAAGGATTCTACTGCCTATGAGATGTGTCAGACAATCACTTTTCTTATGAAATTACTGATAAATTGACATAAGTTGTCAATGCTGTTGTTTTATTGGGAACTCCAATTTTAGAAACAAATCAGGCAATGAAGGGGTAGATTGAGATTTGGGAAGTAGATATATATGTTCAAATTGATAATCATGTTTCTATCAAATTGGAAAATGATGCACTCAATGTTTTTGTGGATTAATTTTCTGATTATAGTCATTCGGGTTCAAATGATGAATCTAATTCAAACTCAAATGTGGAGATTGAAATACAAAAGGTAAATCTATGTCTTACAACTCATGATAATGAGGTAAAATCATCTTACTCTAAATTTTTTCTCTCAATTTTATTGACATGATTACAGTGATAAACATTGTTTTATGCTTAAAAAAATGTTGAATACTTAAATTTGGAGCCCAGAGAGCTTATAAAATCTCATGACTCTATTTTAATTGATAATGAATGTTTTTCAAAACAAATATTTGATTTAAGATCAAATTCTTCAAAAATAATTTATGATCTGCATGACATTAAAATTAATGAATTGTTGGATGAATTTGATAATTTAAAGTAATCTTATAGTACACATATTAAGGGAGATAATTATTTGAATCAAATTATTTGTAAAAATAAAATCCAAAAAGGAAAAAATAGTATTGGTAGTAATGAAGAAAAACCAAAATTTATTAAGAATTATTTTTTTCTCTAGTTCGAATAGAAAAAGCATGTCCACTATTAAAATTTTTATTATGGTATTAAAAACATTATTCTAATGAATTCTATTTCAGAAAAAATCGATTTCTTGGCATCAAAGATGTTGATTATTTAAAATCATTATATTTCTTTAATTATAAATTTATTTAACAAAATAAACATATTTGATTAACTAAATCATTATTTTCTTACACTGCCATACCCAAAAACATATGGGTACCAAAAGACACTTGTAATTTATATTTTCCAGGTATTCTCCATTGGACTTCATTATTACATCATTAAATGGATTCTTAAAAATTATGGGCATTTATTATATTTCTATTTTTTATTATTTTAAATTAAAATTTCATAGTTCTAGAACTATTATAATTCCATAAGTATATTAATTTTTCATTTTAATATTTCATTTTAATGCAAAAACTATTTTATATATAGGGATATTTTTTTAATGTTTTATCTTTTTATTCCTCTATATTTAATTATCCTTATATTTAAAGTGTTAAATAATTTTCTAACTCAATTATTTTATGAATTAATTCATTAAATGATTTTATTAACCAATGACCATCAAGATTAATCTTAAGATTTTAAATAAATAGTTATATTTCATTTAAGAATAGGATTAAATGTTTGATTTTTTAATTATTTTCATGTTCTAAATTAACCTATTACTGTATGTGATAAATTATTCTACTATTAAATTCAAATGTTCTGTTCATTTATAACATGTTATATAAGTTGTTTTAAATTATTTGTATATCCTATATTATAATTTTTTTGAAAATACTAAATTTTAAATTCATTGAAAATCATTTCTTTTAAAATATTTAAAAATAATTTATTTTAACAAAAATTCCATGAAAATATTTTATTTAATTGGTTGAATAAGTTTTATAATTATTTTATGTTTTAATGGAGTGTTATATTAAATATTTATCACTTGATTAATTTTTTTTGTTATTATGGTATGAATTAAATTTTTTAATACATTCATTTAAAACCATTATTATTTATTTATAATTATTTAATATGTTTTCATAGCTTCAAGATTATATTATTTTATGTTTTTTGAATGAATAATGAATTTAGTGGTTTTTATATTATTACATCTATTAAGAACATATCTTTTATATCATTACTAATAACTCGTCTTTTGTATATTAAAAAATGGGAAGACAAATTTTTATTTTAAATTTTAAATATTGTTGATACTGCTACGTTAATTTCAAATTCCCATTCATTAAAAAAGGGGGTATCTGTGTTTTATTATTTATTATACTCAAGAACACATATTTTTTTCCCTTACAAAAAGAAGGGTAAAATGTTTTTAGACTGACATAGATTTTTAATTATCAAAAAGGGGGTGAATTTTTAGTGGCTCATTTTCATTATCATCTTGATTTAGTTTTGATAATTACTTTAACCCATCATTCTTTGTTTTCTAATAAATTTGTTTAGAGTTTTAGATTAATATTGTAACAATTTTTATTTTATTCACAATTAGATAGTGATCATATTTTTATGTAGTCTGTTACATTAGATAGATAAAAATATTACATTAGTTTACTATGTTTACGAAGAAATACAATTCAGTTGTTTTGAAGGTGGAAAATTTCACAAAATTTATCACAAGCAGTTCAAGTGACATTGCAATTTTCATATTAATGTTACCAAGAAATTTGGATTATATCTCATGATACAATTAACAAATTTATGTGTTCATTATACAATTGTATATATAAGTGATTTATCCAAACATAATTTGATTATATGAATGTATGAAAAATGATTTTTTTCATACTTTAAAAATTCAATGATGTCGCAAAAGAAATTTCACTACCCTATAGGGAATGTTTTTGAAAAGATACTGTATTTTATTTACATTAATATCTAAATATATTAGAATCCATTGAAACATAATCCTATAGAAATAAAATAATTTTATCTTTATTTATTCAGTTTAAATAAAATTCTAAAAAGGTTATTTTTATGGTCTATAAATTATCCGATGTTATGTAATGAAATTTTCTTGAGATGCAGTTTTCTAGATGATATAGATTATATTTTTCAAAGATATATAGAGCTTTGTATTTCTGATTAATTCAATTCGAGATCTATTAGAAATATCTTTAGATTTCTTAAATATAACAATTTTATGCCAAAGGATTAAGTTGTTGTTTAAGGGATATAAAAAATAGTAGAACTCTCTATATATAGGTTTTCTGGTTCTTAGGAATGATTAGATGGAACCTACTTTCATAAAAGTGAAACTCTACTTTCAAAGTATTGAAACCCTACATTTGATACAAAATTATGGCTTTTATACCCTAGTTTAAATCCTACTGTTCAACCCAAATTTTGAGAAAACCTGCTTTTTTAAAAATGTATGGTTTATGCACCATACATTTCAAATGAACCATATGTTACATTGGTAATGAACCATAATTTCAATGAACCCTAATTTCGAATTTACCCAACGTAGATTTGACTTAGACATTTTATTTTCCGAAAAAACTCGAACTCATTCTATTGTGATTCTATTTAAAAGATTAATTGATTCATCCGAAGACATTAAATTCACAGAATACATCAAATAATAAAATATAAAACATAAACTACTTTTCACTAATATTTTAGATTTGTTGGTCAGATTAGAGTTCCGAAGTGGGGGGTGAATTCAGTATCTATAAAAATTTCTATTTAAAAAGTGTTATTAAAAAGGAGTTCCCAATAACATTAAATACAACTCAGTCAATCAAGGTTATACGGTTATGAAAGTTTGACTGTTTAAATAACTTTTACAATATTTATTAATTGTCAGTAATCTTAATGCCAGAAATTAATATTACTTGGGATGCTATTATAATAAGGAAAAATAATTATAAATTCATTCCAAGATTAAATATCAAAGTATATTTAGTTATTTCTGAATTATATAGTAAAAAAATGATAACTAAAATTAAATAGCACAATATATAAAAAATAGTGGTTCAGTATCAAGCCAAGACCTAATCCATTCCACTTGGTGATCACCTTCCACTAGGAAGTTTTTATAAATAAACATGATCCACACCCTGGATCAGGGTTAAAAATTGTACACAATACTTTCTATGTCTTGTGACCTCTTCAATAATTATTTGTGGGTATGAACTGAAAAGTCACACATGGAACTCTTCCATAGACATCTGTGGGAATAGGCAAGTGTAATAAGATTTAAGAGAACAGAAATATTTTATCATTCAATATGATGCAGGAGACAATGTGTGTTTTTATACAGACACACAAACTACACAAAAGATAAAAATAATACACAATAGAGAATAAATTATGAGATAGGGTTAGAAGTGCTCTGATTGTTAGCCTATAAAGCTTTTGATTTCTGGGATGAAGTAGATGTGCAAATTGAGTCCTCTAGTGAAAAACAGAGTGTCGCAAGTCAGCTGAATTTGAATCGTGTTCTTTGTGGAAATGATAGGGAGGAAATGATTTGTCTCTAGGATTAGAGTATGATTAAGGTGTTTTCAGTCATGTCTTGTATCATGTATGCTCGTAATTATTCGTTATCATGCACACACTTGTTTCTCGGAGGTTGTTGTTGTCGCTATAGTCAGCATGATCGCTTTTTCTTTCTTCTGGCCACATTGTTCTTTTTATTCTTGGAATTCATGTGTTGGATCCAACAAGATGCATGCATTCTTCACCTCGTACCTCAATCTATTAGGACATATGTCTACAAAGAAAAATTAATTATACCAAGGAATTTAAAATTTTCATGTAGGACGGTTAAAAAAATGACAAAACAGATTGAGAAATGGTGTCACAATTTTTATATAAATGGTGTATCTATGAAATAGTGTATCCTTGAAAGAATTTCTTCATCATTGTATTTGTGCGGTGATACAACTATGATGGAATAGTTGTATAGAGATCAGGAATAGATAGCACTAATGTGGAGTTAGGATCACATTGTCTGGTCACAGTGTCTGGATGGTGACGGTGTCTGGATGATCACAGTGTCTGGATAGTTAAGTTTTCTGGATGGTTACAGTTTCAGGCTGGTTACGGTGCTTAGATGGTCATAGTGTCTGAATGGATAGGGTGTTAGGATCCTTTACCCAAAAAATCAACCGGTGGCAGACTCACGACTTCTCATACATAGTCAAATCTTTTTACACAGACTTAAATAGTGATATTCATCAAATGAATTAAATATAATCACACATAAGATAATTTCATTTAAAACAAAATAGATTACAATAATTATTTAAGGTATAAAGAAACTAATCATTTGTACATGTGATTCTCGGTAGATTAAACAGGATTAATAGGCTTTACAAAATGTATACTATTAGTGATCATTAAAACATGATTAACACATGAAAAGTCCAACAATATCTCCCTTTTCTATGATCACAAATCCTGTGAGTGAGAGATTTACTATTAGGTAATGTTTTTCTTCTATAATGTGCATTTAGAGCATATATAATACATATTTCTCCCCCTTTTTTGATTATCAAAAAGAGTAAATAATAAGTAGACTATAAAAGTGCAGAACGCATTAGATGGATAAAAAGTGCCAGTACAAGAAATATGGTATATGACTACATAAAACACCCCCATCAAAAGATATTAACCACTATTCTTCAGCACTATATTGTCATCTCTCTTTCACTTGGAAGCATCATCAGAAGAATAAGTTGTAAGAGTATAGGTAGAATTGGAAGACGGGAGTGAACCAGTGGACATAGATGGTAAGGGATTATTTCAAAAACATAAGGGGCCATTGTAGGTGCAGTAGAGGAATAAGGAAAAAATTGATCAAAGATTACATGACTGATCTGATTCATAGTCAAAGAGATAGACATAGATGTGGATCCTACGGAAGATAATGAAAAGGTAGGAAAACCATATCTCAGGTGTGCAGCTATTGGAGCGATAATGGAAGTACTCTGAACAAGAAGATAAGTCTGCAACGTTTGATGAAGTCAGCATTGATATCACCAC
This sequence comes from Viscum album, assembly GCA_963277665.1. Lineage (NCBI taxonomy): Eukaryota > Viridiplantae > Streptophyta > Magnoliopsida > Santalales > Viscaceae > Viscum > Viscum album. The sequence goes on from OY728121.1 coordinate 434,050,550, forward strand.
CATACTGTATATATTTCTCAATGTCATCCTTTTTATCCATAATCTTATCCAATAATGGAGTAAAATATTTGAGCTTTTTGACTTGAGTTTTGAAATCTTATGTTACAGGAGGGATCCTCATATTCTCCACAAGGTACTTGAAGTGGTTTGTCATGTCATTCGTAGAGAAGATAAGATTGAAGTAGAATTCCACCTTCGTAAGAATTTCTTGCTTATCATTATTGAAAATCATGGAATGAATTCTAACCAAACAAGAACTCTGTCACTATTCTTGATAAATTCATATAGATATACCTTTGAAATACTTCTAACCACATATTTATGTTCTTATTTGAAAACTGTTCGATGTAGATCACTATCTAAAGAAGGTTGAGATGATTTTCCAGAAGTATAGGATGTCGTGACAGCTGAGGTAAGGGATTTGAGTTGAATTAGAACTTTCTGAAGATAACCCTTATACTCATTATTTAACATTTTAAGACCAATAAAAAGTTCACGCATCTCTTAAACAATCTTCTTGTTTTTTCAGATAACTTTTCAGCTAAGTAAGTTATAAGAATTTGAATCAGTGAGGCTACATCATGTGGGGTCAGAATAACAATATCCTCAATAGGATAAGAAACAGGTTCCGGTCATGAGGTTACCACTCTCTACTTTTCTTCAACCATATCTCTTAGAGTTTTTACTTCATCACTGAGCAGCTTATTGTCAACTCTGACATCTTGAATCACATGAAGCATATTTGGTTGAATATGCCATATAACATTTTCCAAAAATAGTGAAGCTTCACTTTTACTCGTATTGGTTATAAGAGATGGTTGGGTATTCATGAGTTTTTCTACTCCATCCAATAGGGTATCTCCAAATGCATTCAGATCATCCTTATTCACCAAGTTTTAAGATTCTTTTGAGGATTTAGGAATTGAAAATGAGGCAGGATCAGGTTCCTTGGTAGAGATATCTTTAGGTGCAGATTCTAGTTTAAAAGGAAACATAGTAGACATAACAAATCCATTAACTTAAACTTCATGGAAAGAAGTCACATTATAATAAGTGGGGTATTTATACCATTTATCCACTGAAATTGGATCAATCCGATTAGGGACTTCAAAAGATTCCATATTGGGGGATGGTCCCCCTTTATAGGTGCATCTTTCTTAGGACTGAGTGATTTATATCCTTGATATATTTCCAATAATTCATCCCTTATTTCAACATCCATTTCCTTTCTATCCAACTAAATTGTTTTCTCAATTTTCTCTTCAGTAGAAGGAATAAATTTATGAACAACTTGTTCCTCTAGGATTTTATCAAGGGTAGATTCTTACTCAAATAGAATATCTTTTTCTATATGGTCTTTTAAAACATTCATTCCACTTAACCTAGCAACATATTCTTCTTTTGAAGAAAGTAGTTCTTCTAGAGAAACAAAATTATCATGAATAATAACTTCCTTTTCAAATAAGTCATGAGGAGATGATCCATTATCTTCCTCAACCAGAACAGTTTCTCTCAGAGTTACAACAACCTATTCTTCTTCTTCCTAATCAAGAATATTCAACATTTTAATCTAGCTCTATACCAATATCATAAATATACTTAGGTCTTGAAGGGTATTCTACTAGATTAAAACTTTTATAAACTCTATCATTATCTTCTACGCATTCTTTTCTCTATGGATAATAATTTATTTTCATTTTCATTACTATATCTTTCAAAAGATAGAACTCATAATCCTTAATGGATTCTTCATCTAGTCCAACAAATCATTTTTCATGAAGCTTAGCTGAGATAAGACATCAATAAAATAGGGAGGTTGACTTGGAGGTTTTTTGACCAACTCAAACATATGGTGTATAATATACATTCAAAGGTTGATCTAATGTCCATTTTTCAAGAGATGTATCAAAAATACATCCTAATAATTGAGTGTATAAAAATCACCTTTTCTTGGGCTAATAAAATTCTAAACAATCAGAAACAAGAGTCTAGATTCACCATCTAGCTCGATAGCTATGGCTCTCCTCTTGGTTTAATTTCCAGTTAAACTTCTCAAAGCTTCTTATAGAACAAAAAACTCACTCGGAGGTGGAGTACCTCTCTATTTGTACACAAAAATAACATTATGAGGTATCATAAGGCTTGCAACCCATAAACTCGAAGAAAATGTACAAATCCGACCATTGATCCAGCATCGCACAACATAACCATCTTTTGAATCAAAATAGAATTGATCATACTGGTAAAACTGGGAAACTCGCCTTAGATAAATACTCTTATCCTCCTTAGTAAAACAATTTATCCATCCTTTCTCTGTTAACACATTCAAAACCAAATACTTACTTGATAGAAGCCACTTAGGGAATATATTCTTTTCTGGTACAACTACTCTGTTCACTAGGCTCAGATTTAGGGGGCCTTTGGGAGATAACTTTGGCGTGATTTTTAACTTCTTCTTTGAACTGTGCTTCTGAAGAGTTGGAGATTAAGTGCGTTTCATCTTGGGTATTCATCGAAGGTTAAAAAGTGAGAAGGGTTGAATGAGGGGTTACAGTTTCAGAGAAGAGAGCTTGTGTGATGAACGAGTGAAGCTTCTATTATTTTATCATTTAGGGATATCAAGTGTTGTAGGATAAAAATCATGGGAAGGTAAAAACAATGTATTACTAAGATTTGGGTAATAATTTATAAATAAAACAACAAATCGTCATTCTAGGGAGACTGTAACAACTCTTCATGGTGAGACCATAACAATCATTCACAATGAGACAATAAAAATCATTCTTGGTGAGACCATAGCAGTGTGATTTTTAAACTGTGTGACTGTATTGTTTGAGACAGTAAGTGCTAGATAGTAACCAATAAATAGTAACTACAAGACTGTAAACATGAAATATAAATTCTTGAGATAGTAAAATTATATTACTGTTAGACTTAAACAGTAATCTCAATATAGAGACTTGAGAAACCGTAAACTGTGAAATAGTGTCTTATTGCTTATGATTTATAATTCAAAATTCTCGTATGATGTACTCTATACATTCAGAATATAGTGGTTTGGTGAATAAATTTGCAAGATGATATTCCATTCCAAAGAATTCAAATATGATGTCACCTTTTTGATAATGATCTCTCAAAAAGTGATGTCTTACATCAATATGTTTTCTACTAGAGTGTGAAATAATATATTTTGAGATGTTAATAGAAATTTTATTTTCATAATTTATAAGTACATGCCTGAATTTATATCCATAATCTAGTAATGTGCATTTCATCTACAAAATATGTGCACAGTAAATATGAGTATCTATTTATTCAGCTTCTATAGTAGATAATGCAACCGAGTTTTGTTTCTTACAACACCATAATACTAGTGACTTGCCTAAAAAGTGACCTGTTCTAGAGGTGTTTTTTCTATATAACTAACAACCACCAATGTCAGCATCCGAATAACTCACTAACTCAAATTATTTTACTCTGGGTAGAATAGTCCAAGATTAGGTGTATGTTTGAGGTATTTCAAAATTCTCTTAACAACATTTAAATGAGAATCCTTTGGATTTTATTGAAACCAAGAACACATACCCACACTAAATATAATGTCAGGTCGACTAGAAGTTATGTGGAGTAAGATTCCAATCATTCTTTTATTTGTTGTTTGATTAACATATTTTCCATATTCATCAAGATCCAACTTACAAGTAGTACTCATTGGATTCTCAATACTTTTAGTCATACCCAATCCATAACATTTTAGAAGATATTTATTATATTTTTTTAAATAACATACCATCATTATTTTGAATGATTTAAAATCCAAGAACGAATTTTAGTTTTCCCATTAAACTCAATTCAGGTTCGTCTTGCATCATTCAAGAAAATTACATGCATAACGAATTTTTTGAAGATCCAAAGATAATGTCATATATATATATTTAAACTACTATAAAATCATTGGAAATTTATTTTATAAAAAGGGTAGGATCATTTATTCATTTTTTAAACCCTTTGGAATTAAGAGAAGTAATTATTCTTTCATACCAAGATCATGACTCTTGTTTAAAACCATATAATGATTTTGATAATTTAAAAATATTGTTTGGAAAATAAGGTTTTGTAAAACCAGGTGGTTTCTCAAAAATGACATCCTCAGCAATATACCAAATTAGAAATTCACTTTTGACATCCATTTGATATTGTTTTATGTTCAGATCTGCAACATATTCAAGAATAATTCTGATGGCATCAAGTCTAGCTATTGGTTCAATAGTCTCTTCATATTCAATTACTTTTTCAGGAATATAGCCTTGTTTAATAAATCTATCCTTATTACTAACTATATTACCATCTTTATCTACCATATATATAAACACCCGATTAGTGCTATGGTGGAAGTTTCTTTGGGTCATACAACAATTTTCCAAACATTTCTTCTTTCAAACTGATTAAGTTCTTATTGCATATCCATCATCCAAAATTTATCATTGATAGCATACTTAATGTTTTTAGGTTCATGTTGTGATAAGAAGACTTGATGTTCAACCTAATTTCTAAGAGAATCTCATGTTTGATTTCCTTTTTCTAAGCCTCCTACAATAGCATCTAATGGATGGTTCTTAAGAGAAATAACAGCTCTAGAAAAAGGATTGGGGACTTCAGGTTCTTCAATAGGATCTGGTTCATTGTGACAAGAATCCAATGAATCTCCAGAGCTGAAATATTTCGTAGATTCCTTTACCAGATATTTAGGGGATTTTTAAATAATGTCTATATTTGATACATCATCATCCAGGATCTCTAGAGTGGTCTTTGGCTCATGTTGATCTATTTCTTCAAATTTGACGTGGACAAATTCTTTCACACATTTAGTTATATTATTAAACACTCTATAGGAATTACAATAAATCGAATATCCTTAGAAGATTCCTTCACCACACATGGATGAAAATATTTCAAGATGGTCTTTAGTGTTAAGGCTATATACATTGACACCATATACTTTGATGTAGCTAAATTTGGGTTTTCTATTGCTCCACAACTCAAAGGGAGTTCCTTTAAGGTTAGGTAGAATCAATAATCTATTGATTATGTATCATGTTATATTTACAGATTCAGCCAAAAATTAAATAGTTATGTCATATTCACTAAGCATAGTTCTAGAAATGACTTTTAGGGTTCTATTTCTTCTTTCGACAACTCCATTCTGTTGAGGTGTTCTAGGGGTAGATAAATTATTATTATATCCATTTTTTTAGAAAAAGGATTCAAAATATTGATTTGCAAACTCATGAACATGATAACTTCTAAAGGACTTAATTTTATGTCCATTAATATTTTCTACAGTTTTGGCATATTTGGTAAAATGAGAGTAGGCTTCACTTTAGTGAGCCAAAAATAAAGGCCATGTATATCTAGAAAATTCATCTACAAGTACAAAAACATACTACTTTACATTTAATCTAGATACACTAAATGGTCAAAACAAATCTATTTGAATGAATTCAAGAGGATGATAACTTAACACTTATTTCCTTGTTTTGTAGTAAATTTTGTGTTGCATTCCTTTTTGAAAAGGATTTCACACTTTATCATTCAGAAACTCAAGTTTTCGTAGGACATTTACAAAGGCTTTTCTATTTAACATTATAAGGGTTTGAGTGTTACAATGTACTATTCTCATATTCCAAGGCCAAGACTCTTTGTAAAACTCGCTAAAACAGGATGAATTTTGAGAATCTAAAGAATGTAAGTTCATAAAATATACATTTTTATTTCTGAATGTAGAAAACGATAATTCATTTTTAAAATTAAAAACATTTATAGAACCATTTTTAAATTTGAAAAGAAATCCATCATCACATTATTTTGAAATACTAAGAAAATTATTTTTCAAACCATCAACAAAATGTACTTTGGAAATAAACAAAGAGTTAGAGTTACTGATTTGGGAAAGGTGAATAATATTTCTTTTGGAATTGTCACCAAAGGTGACATGTCCTCCATCAATTTTTATTACATTTTTGAAGAATGAATAGTATCCTATCACATGTCTTGAGAACACATTGTCTATGTATCATAAACATTTATTAGAACTCTTTATGAAACATTCCTACAAAATAGTCAAATAACAACAGATTTTGGTACCCACACGTGTTTAGGTCCATTAATATTAGTAATAAGTTCATTAGGAACCCATATCTACCTCATAGGGTTCATATAATCATTATGTAATGTATTTGAAAAATATACACTATTTGGTCTAGAAAATATTGAAATAGTATAGATCATATAGTAACATGAACTAGCTAACTATTTTTCAGAACATGGAGTAAATTTGTCTGTCCTAGATTTAGAAAAATAATCATTTCTTCCAAAATTTCTTTTACTAGGTTGATAGCCAATGCCATTAGTATATTTATGAGCAATCTATTTCCCTAGAAATTTTCCCAATTTTCCCTTACCATTAGTAAACCATTCATGATATTTTTTCAATTGCTCATTAGATAGTTTTAGTTCATTGTTCTCTTTGAGTAATTGAGAAATGTTTCTCCATTTCTATAGTGAGATCAATTTTAACAGTTGAGGTAATATAATGATGTTTCTTAATATAATTGTATTTATGTTCTAGTTAATTGCATGTACCTTGATGAATATTACAATACTCAAACATTTCTTCATTAGAAATTTTTTTTAAAGTCCTCCTATCTCCAGAATAATAGGAATTCTATGATAGAGATTTTAGTGTTACCTCTAATGTGTTTTTCATAAAACGCATATTGGATTTGTTATCTTGTTCATCATGTGATGATTCAAAGTCACTTGAACTATCCTCAGAATCACTCCATATTGCTTTAATTTCCTTTTTATACTTTCTATCTTTTTCCTCATATTTATTTTTGTACTAGAGTTAAGGATAGTCAGCCTTGATATGCCCCTTTCGCTTACATTCATAATAGACAACGTCATCAGACTTGTCACTTATTTTTCAATATTTCTTCAAAATAATTTATTGATCATCTCTTCCTTTGAAGTTATGATTTCAAAAAAAGTTCTTAATCATGAAATTTCTCTTAAACCTTTTGGATAATTGTTCCATCTCCTCTTCACTATCAGGTGATGATTGATCTTTGGGGAAACATTATACAGAAAATTCCATTTTTTCTTTTTCATTGTGTTTAGAGGTTATGGTAATTAACATAACATATATTCTTTTTGGTTCATCCACATCTTTTATGTTGACTTTAAACTCCTCTTCATACATCATTACATTTCAAATGAGTTCTTTTATAGGTAGCTTGCTGATGTCGCATGAATCTATAATAGAGATAAGTTCATATCCATTTTTTAGGTAGGAATCTGAGAATCCTCAAGATCTATTCTTTGCCAGTGACTTCTCATCCAAGATAAATCATGGTGTTAGAAATTTCATTGAACCAGAGATACATGTTAGAAATAGGCTTATCATGTTCAATTTTATTATTATTAGATTTAATAGTATAAGTATTAAGTATCATTTCATTTACTATGGATGTTCCTTCAAGTGAAATATAAAATGTATCCCAAATTTCATGGGTAGTTTTACATGCATAGATTCTATTAAATTCTTCATCTTCTAAAATAAATTATAAAGAATTCATATATTTACAATTGTTATGATAGGAAGCTTTGGTAGGTTAATCCCAAGTTATTCTATTTGTAGAAGGAATCTTATATTCATCTTGAATTGAAGACCATATTTCAAAGAACATACTTTCTAAATGCATTTTAATTTTAATTTTCAATTGAGCATAATTGATTCTATTAAAGAATTATGGTCATTTTGTTGCAGCACCATCCAATCTATTATCCATATTATATAAATTCTTTAAAATATCTAGAAATAAAGAATTAATTGAAATTTATAGATTTATAAAGTATAACTACAATCATAGTAGAATATGGTTAAAAAAAGAGTCTATATAAACAACCTCTGGTACCAAATGTTGGTTGGAGTAGAGTACTCAAGAGGGGGTGAATTGATTATCTATAAAAATTTCTGTTTAAAAAAGAATTCTTAAAAATTAGTTCCCCAAAATGTTAAATACAACCCAATAATTCTTGGTTATATAGTTATGAATGTTTTATTATTTAAATAACTTATCAGAAGATTGATTAATTCTCAGTAATATTAATACCAGTTATTAATTCTACTTTTGATGTTATTCTAATAATCCAAAGCAGTTATAAATTATATTCATGATAAACTGTCAATGTAAATCTAGTGATTTCTGAATTAAACAGTAAAACCTAGACAACTAAAATTAAATAACACAGCAGATATAAAATAAGTAGTTCAGTCTCAAGTCAATACCTAATCCACTCCACTAGGTGATAAACTTCCACTATGAATTTTCTATAAATAAACTTGATCCACACCCTAGATCGGGGATAAAAATAGTACACAAGACTGTCCAGGTCTCGCAACCACTTACACAGTTTTTTGTGGGTATGAAATAACAGGTCACACATGGACCTCTTTCACACTTATCATTTGGAATACACAAGAGTAAAAAGTATTAAGAGAAATTATATCTTGTATCTTTTAGTTTGATGAAAGAGACATTGCATGTTTTTATACAGACACACACACTGCTTGAAAGATAAAAGTAATACAAAATAGTGAATAAATGATGAGATCGCTTTAGATGTTCTCTGAGTGTTAATATATACAGATCTAGACTTCTGGGATGATGAAGATGCAGAAATTGAGTCCTCTCATGGAAAAAAGAGTATCGTAGGCCAACTAGATTTATCTTATGTTCTTCATGGATTTGATAGTCCAGAAATGTTATTGACCCTAGGATAAGATAATTCTTTATGTGTTCTTTAGTCATATCGAGTTTTATGATTGCTCGTGCTTCTTCATTATCACACACACTGGTTTTTCTGTTGTCCCTATTTTCACCATGATCACTCTGTCTTACTTATGGCCACATAGTTCTTTTTATTCTTGGAATGCATGTGTTGGAGCCAACATGATGCATGTATTCTGCACCTCGTACCTCCTACTATTATGTGATACGTCTAAAAAAAACTTTAATTATATCAGTTCATTTAAAAGCATCAAATATGACTGTTAAAAAAACAACAAAACATATTATGAAATCGTGTCACAGTTTTTCAGTAAACGGTGTCTCCATGAAATAGTTTCTCTACGAAACATTTTGTCCTTCATTGTCTTTGAGAGGTGAGGCAACTATTATGTCGTTGTCGTATAGAGATCCACAACCGATAGCACCGATGCGATATTAATATCATAGTTTCTTGTCACTGTGTCTGGATGGTCATGGTGTCATGATGGTTACAGTGTCTGGATGGTCACAATGTCTGGATGGTCATGGTGTTTGGATAGTTACAGTGCCTAGATGGTTACGTCTTCTGTATAGTTACAGTTTATGGATGGGCACAATGTCTAGATGGTTAAGGTGTCTGGATCCATTACCAGAAAAATACAACCGGTGGTAGACTCATAGTTTCTCAGACTTAGTCAAATCTCTGTACACAGACTTAAAGAGTGATATTCATAGAATGAATTAAACTTAATAATTAATAAAAAATTTCATTACAAAAAAAAATAGTTTACAATATTCATTTAAGTCATAAAGAAACTAATCATCTATACATATGATTATAGGTAGTTTAAACTGGATTAATAGGCTTTAAAGAATGCCTTTGATTTGTGATCATTAAAACATTATTAATACAGGAGTAGTCCAACAATAGTTTTTATTGTAAATGGATGCTGCATGTTTTTATACATAGGAACTCTATGTACCTCAACCCAAAATTGTGAATTTACATTGGATGCATATTGTACATATTTTCTGTTCTATCTATGAACCTAAACTAAAACAGATACGGATATCTCTATACATGAACTAATATTGCTTCCATTTGAATCATAATAATATCTAGAATGATGGAATTAATCATCATCCCATTTGCAGAATATTATATACTGAAACAGTGTTCTGTATTTTTCAAAAAAGAATATAAAATTATAATTGATGTGTTCTCCATAGATGGAAGTCATGTTCAATGATGAACATAAGCGGTCCATGGTATTCCTCTTTAACATCACATGAATCTAGATGAATAAGATACTAAAATATGATTTTTTTTGTACACTATCATACTGGATTCCAATCTGCATGATGAATACAAGAGGTGATGAGATATACTTGATTCATGTGTTATTACACTATAACAGGACATGGTTATGTTTTTAGAGCTTGATCAAGCTGGATAATGTCATTGCCTCACTGTATTTTGCTGAGTTTCATAATGCTGATCTACATTTCATTCAAAACCATTACTAGAGATGGTTTTTTCATGGAAAAAATCATACTACCAATGAAATATTGGATGAAATAAATATTGAAAAGGTAAAATTTATATAATTTGGAGCATGTAGGTTGAGAAGGTCATGGTACTCTATTTTATATGGTTCGTACTATTTTAAATTTCTATATTTTTATCTCGAATTACATAAATAATTTATCATCAACATAAATTCTAATAAATTCAAAGGTTTAAAGTCAAATATATTTCCAATATTTTGGTCCAGTATTTAGAGAATACTATTTTCAATTTATTCTAACATCATTTTACTAGTAAAGTCAGATGAAAAAAGGTTACTAAAATTAAAATATTTGAATTTACATTCAGATTGTTCTACTAGTTTTCAAGATAATTTTTGAATATGTTTAAATAGGTTTTAATGGATTCAAATGAGTTTTTAAATTGTTCAACTAAGATATTATTATAGAAATTTAATGAGGAAGAGTCATTTAAATTAATTTGAAATATTAATTTATAGATTTATTCTCCAGTAAGTATCCAATAGTGATATGATATTCCAGGGATATTTATGAATATTATTGAATTCATTATTTTGTAGTATTATAAGGTGGAGGTGAGATGAAACTTCTAGATATTTATTATCTATATATCTCTATCTGAAGAAAAATATACGAAGAAGATCAGAGATGTATAAACTCTAAAAAATTAATGTCTTGAAATATTTTCATTCATCTGCTAACCATTTTGAGGAAGAGAGAAATATTATTTTTACATCGTTATTCTCTCACAGTGTAAAGAAAAAGGAAGCTTGGAAAACATTATCTAATTTATTTATGACTGATTAATGGAGAATAAGCCTATATTCTATTGTAGAATATATTTTTGTTGCTATGGATTATTGAATATCATTAGATCTGTCAGTTGTTGTTGAAACTATGAGCTAAACCTATTTCACAATGAACTTCGTCTCGTCTATTTTCTTTGAAGTATTGGATAGTCAGAATTAGTCATGGTGGAGGGTCGGCATCTTATACTATGATATGGATTTTTAGTACCACATAAAATAAACATAATTGTTTATAAAATCCATGTTATAATGGTGTCAATTTCTAGCACATAATTTTAGAGGTCTCCAAATAAGAGGACTTACTAGTGGAAATCACCATGAATATTCAATAGAGAATTGGTGGAGTAGACCGGGGGATTTTCATCCCCAAAACCAATATACATAACTATGTTCTATTCCATTATTTATTTTTTATTCTCTGTCATCTTTAAGAGAGAAGGAAACTATCGCCCCATTTCATGAGGAATGTTTTAGTTCTATAAATTTTTTAAACAGGATACAATTGACCCCCCTCTTGTATCTTCATCATAGCTATTCTAAAGCAAAAAAACTATTGAGTAAGACATAGTGTATATGAATAGGAAATGGCTAGAGGATATTTCATAGTGGGCACTATAGAGAGTTATCAATGAATGTGAAATTAAAAGAGCATTAAAGAAGAAGAAAAAAATGGAATGTTGATGGATAACTTTTTTTTGTGATTTACATTTCTAGAAAAATGTTTACTAGTGTGAAATAAAAAGTTATAACACATTGTGGAGGTGACCATGGTGAGTTATTTGAGGGATGAAGAATGGAAATATAAATAAGTGACAATAAAGTTCTTATGACTTCTTAATGATTATTTTCAGATTCCCCTCATGTTGAACGATTGTCTAAGGTATAACACAGGGAGCTCAATGCTATGACACACAATGTGTTCGTATATGATTCTTAATAACATGGAAAAATTCAATGTGTGAGATTTTTTAGATCAAATGAAGAAATAATTATTTAAATATTATTTTAAAAAATTAAAAAATGAGTCTTAAATAGATAGAAGTGTAATACATAAATTAATATTTAAATGAGTTTGGAAGGGCTGAATATATTGGAAATAGTATGGCTAATACTCATGGATATTTTATAACAGAATTACATCTAAGAGAAATTAGAATAAATGCTCCCAAATATTATGAAATTAATATTCATTAATTGCATATTTAATATAAATATAAAAGGTTAAAAATATAATTGTGGTGTTATATCTAGTAAACACTAACAAAGATCTCAATAAACTTATCCATTTGACAAATTAGAGTTTCCAACACATTCGGTATAGTGGCCAGAACCCACACACCCGTGTCTAGTGCTAAAAACACTTTATTTAAAAACTATATTTTATATAATTTAAGATGAAGCTACCTATATTTTAAAAAAATACCATAAAATAAACATATAAACTCATAAATCATCTCATAATCCCAAGAATATAAGCTTTAGTGTCTTTTAGGATTAACCCCCATGATTTTCTCATCTAAAAATAAGTTTTCTGCATGATACTAATATTTCATTTCTTACATATTACAAATCTCCCAAAAATAATCTCTAAATAAAAATTCCTTATAAATATAGTCTTATAAAAAATATCTTATGGAAAAAGAAAAAACAAAATAAGTGATCATGAATGTTTAGTAACTGAGAAAAATTCATCAACATATAATCAAGAGATTCATCATATAAATGACAGAAACTTGAGTATGGCAGAAACATCTTATTAAAATGAACATGGAATTAGATGTGTTTTCTATAATCATAGATAATAAGAAATTTATTCTCAAAAGTACAATCATATACTATATGACATGTGTTTGGAATCATAGGATTATAAAAATGATTAATGGAGCTTAATCATGGGCATATGGTATTGAAATTTAACATTCCCTAGAAACATAGAATAATAGTGGATTTTTTCTCAAAAATAATAATAAGGAATCAATAAAATTATTGAGAGGAAAAATATCCAGGATTCATGTTGTGAACAAAAAATATATACATGGTTCATGTTGTGAAAAAACAAAATTTGCACACTCCATGTCGTGACCATACAAAATTTCCATGCATCATGTTGTTGAAAGATAGTCCAAGCATAACATAATTATCTCATGATATAAAAATATATAACCCATTTATTGAAGGGATTTAATGATCCCGAACCATATCAGGGATTTATTTGACCTAACCTATCTTAATTCATTATTGGATCAAAACATTTCGAGGGATTCATCTGAGCAAACCTTCATAGGGATTTATCGGACCCAGAATATATCTGGGATTTATCAAAACAAAACCATTTTATGGATTTATCAAACCCATGCAATCTCACTATTATAATACACATACATTTTTTCCATACACAAAATCAATTCAATGTTGTAACACAAATAACCTATGAAATAAAAATTTGTTTCATATCATTTTCAAATGGTTTCAGATAGTGTGGAATCAACATATGAAAGTTTAAATTAGAAATTAAATCACTCCAAAGGGGTATTTTAAAAAATCTATTTAGAAGTTTATTTTTAGAACATGACTCTATAAAAGTTATAACATTATAGTCTGATGTGTAAAATTAAAACAAAATGATACTTTGATAAACCACATTGAAAAATAAGATGAAATATCCCATTTGGAAATTGTTGGAAACTCCTTACAAATTATTTATTTAAAAAAATACTATGTAATTGATATAAAATTTAATTAATAACCATTTAAAACAATTTATTTCCGAATTTATTTTTATAAAATAATTATGTTTTCAAGTACATTATTTATGAAGACATAAATATACTGAATAATTATTTCATAAAAACAACACCCTTTAAAATAATCATTTTCAAAATCAATCATTCTTGTTAAAGTAAAAACCTTTACTTTCTATAAATGGTTAGTCTAATATTCAATAAACTTATGACATAAATAATTTCTAAAACCATAATAAAACAAGGAATGGAAGATTTCAGAATAATAATAGTTACATGGTGTGAGAAACCATAAAAGTGTTTTTAGAAAAAAAAATTACAGTACTAATTAAAAGTGAAGTGATGGGTCACATTAAAAAGTAAATTTCTTATAGTGTAAGACAAATTATCATGAAATAAAATATTATATTTGAATAAACCAATCCTCAAATTAATAAGTTTAGAAATAACCATTAGAACATAATGAAGAAAATTGGGTTAACCACAACCCTTAAAACCATGGTATCCTTTGAATCAAAGAACATTTAAATAAAGATAATGATATGTGTTGGGACCAAGCTGGATGGGGAATTAATTTTGAAGAGTTAGCCTTTGCGGAGTGTTGTATTGTTTTGTCAAAGAAGATAAATAAATTCACTTTGTAAATGGACCATAAACCAGATGATGATTTACTGATATGTATTTCAGAAATATCATAAGTTAAGAGAACATGTGATGCAAGACTTTTTAAGGAATTCATGAGAAATTATGATTCCATTCATATACATTTTTGATTGGAAGGAATGATGCAAATGGAAGATAGGGAAGTTTCATTACATCCCATTGTAATTCTGACGATGCTAAATCTAGCCTATCAAAGGATACATATCACAACATTGGAGTTCATCATAAATGATGAAGAATGGTTATGGGAAGAATTGAAGATAGAAATGAAAAAGTAATGGACAATATATAGGTGGCACAAAAGCACAGTCTAAGGTGGCACCGTTTTCCATTGTTTTCCAAATTTTAGGGCCTTAAAATTAGGAGATGAAGAAGTGATTTTGGAAAAGGAAAGAAAGCGGTGTGCAAGTTAGTATTAGCACATAAGTATTGGAATGTAGGTTTAAGTGGCACACAAGTCATATTTAAAAGATCATCACATAAAAATATGACAAATGAAATAAAGTGGCGTGCAAGGTGAAGATTGGCGTGCAAGTCAAAAATTGGCTCACATGTGTAAGTGGCATGCCAGTTTGGCGCACAAGTATAAGCGGCGCACAAGTGTTGTGCGCAAGTATAAGGGGTGTGCAAGTGTATGTTCCCCACAAGTCATATTCCAACAACATTATATCAAAATATGACAAAGGAAAGAAAGTGTCGTGCTAGTTATGGACAGGTGCGCAAGTGATGGAAAGGGGAACAAGTATTGGTGCACAAGTTTATGTGGCGTGCAAGTTAGAAAAATGACTATAAATAGATGACTCGCATACTCATATTTTCAATGCCCAACACTTAAGAGAAAATTTGAGCTCTGGATGCATATGTAGCAGAGGGTTCTCTGATCACGCATGTTTTTTCACGCAAGTTTTTTTGTGCATGTTTTTTCGCGCAAGTTTTTCTGCGCAAGTGTTGCCACGCAAGTTTTTAGGTGCATGTTTTTTCATGCAAGTTTCCAGAGGCGCAAAAGTAGGGAGGCAGGCAAGATGTTGTAGCGCAAGTATTTAGTAGGTGCACAAGTAGGGAAGCGAGCAAGCAGGAAGTGGTGTGCAAGAAATTTTCTCCAAGAGTTTCTTACCAGCTTCTGGGTAGGGAAGTGAAGATTTGTACATCAGAGAATAAAACTGTAAAATTGTAAAGAAGCACTGAAATATTGTAATTCCCTATTTTTTCTAAGAGGGTGCATACACACTTGAGGATTGTTTTCCAAATGCTACACAAGAGTAAGGGTATATCCTACTCATTGTATTCCACATCAAAGGATTTTTTTTCTAGTGGACTATGTGGTACTGGATTATTTTTGTACCATATAAAGGATGTCGCTACTCTTGTTGAGTAATGAACCTTGTCTACCTACAAATCACTTTTTTCCATTTTATATAAGCCGGATTGTGGGTTTCCGGGACCCATACATCATGAACCCAAAACCACATACCACATTTCAAAATGGAATTTCAAAATTCAAATCCCCGCCACACTGCCTCGAGACGTGAGCCCGCACCGCCTCAAGCGTCGAACCATCATCAGACTGACACGTCGTGCATCATCCTATCCACATCACCGGATCACCGATGAGATTCTCCGACGTCCATCATCTCAACATCTCCCCACAAAACTCGAGCCGCGAGTCTGCACCACCTCGTGCCGCAAGCTTGTACCAAGCCTGACACGCCATGAGCTTCAGACTTATCCACTACCCCGGATCGCCAGTGAGCTTCACCGGCGTCCGTCTTCACCTGTAATCACCATCACCGGTGTCCAGCAACGGAGCACCATCAACCACTGCATCTCCAACGAAACACCGCTGGCGGGATCCCATCAGAAATCATCATAAAAAACCTTCAAAAACAATGCCGGTGAGAACCCGTCGTCTCCACCGCAAAATCAAGGAACCGAAAATACATCACATGCTCCATAGACAAACACAAAACCAAAACTAGGAACCCCCATAGCAACCACCCCAACCAGCGTAGTAGACCCTCAGAAACCCTCAAACGTACTCCGCCGCTGCAGATCAGATGACGACCTCCACATGGTGAGAAATCGTCACAGCACAACAACACATCACCAAGAGAAAACCCTTGGACGATCCGAAGAGTGTGCCAATGAATCCGGTCTTACGCCCTTGGATCAGTCCATCAGAGATGTAGAAGTCCATGCGCAATACAACCACAAGATGAAAACGCCCTGAGACCGCCGCAGCGAGCACCCGAGACATCTGAAGAAAATCCACCAGAAGGATGAGGCAGCAGCGAGAAAAACCCTAGCTCTTCCATATTCAAGCGTAAACAGCTAAGCGATATCCTTCAACACTGGAAAACAACACAAAGGATACAAAAAACAAAAAACCCCCCCTCCCCAGTCCACTCCAGATCTGTCGTCAACCACAATGAAAAGAAGTCCCTCTGTAAAAACCAGACCCTGCCGATCGAGTCTCACAAACGACGACATCGACAAGCCGAGCCGACATAGCCAGAGAGATGATTCAAAGTGAGGAGAAAAAATATGAGATGGTCGGGGAGGGAAGAAACGCAAGATCAGAGGAGAAACCCTAGAAGCCACGGGAGAGAAATAAGAGGCCACTCCGAGGCTCCAGGGTGACAATGTGAAAATCGAGTAATGAACCTTGAAAATCATGTGTTCCAATTATTGTGTGTGTTCAGTAGGGAAAAAAATCTGTAATAGGAGGTGAAGGTTGTTTCAAAAATAAGGAAACATAAAAAGAAATAGATATCACATATTCACCCCCTCCCCCTCTCTGTGATACTTGGATCCTCACTGGGAACTTCAATATGGATCTTCAAACCAAGTTAAAATAATGAATATGTAAAAAGAATATAATTTTATAATAATAACACTATATCAATGATATCATGGTACTTAATAAAAAATATGTCCCAAGAAATAAAATTTTAGACAAAATCCCCTTACTTACATTCATGCTTAACATAGTCCACTCTAACATCCTATAAAATTTACATAACCATAATAATAAATAATTATATAATCATATTTATATCTATAAACCATTTATAGATAAAATATATATTTATTCTATATATGTTTATTAGCAAGTTGTGATCAATTTTTGATATCTGGTGTGAGTAATCTTGACCATTTTGAAATAGTTTTATATAAGCAATGTTTTAATTAGTTCTTCTATGAAATTTTATCATCACCATATTATCTAAGAAATAATTATTATTTTTTCAATTATTCTTTAAGTTCATTTTCATTAGGTGAAAGAAATTCCTATGGATCATGAAAAAAAAATTGTGGTGAACTATTTTTGGCATGTTTAACTATCAAAAGGTTTTATATTAATAAATAAATTAAATATTAATTATAAAATTAAATAATAATTAGAACATATTAAATAAATTATTATTAAATTATATTAATATTATATAACATTATTTAATCATTAATGGTTTTAAAAAATATAGTATCATTCACGTATGTGATAAAAATTGATCTAAATGAGAGAATGTTATAATAATTTGTTTAGTAAGTAAATGTTTTTATATATTTTTACTATAAATTATAAATTTGATTAAATATTTAATTAATATAATTTAAATTCATTATATTCATTCTAGGAACCATCCATGATGGGTAGAGATTAAAAATGGAATTTATTGTTCTTGGAAGTGGTAGTCCATCATATGCAAGATTAAAAATTACATTTCTCAATAAATGGGTTACAAAAGAGGAATATGATAAATCATAATTCCATAATTATAATTTTGAAATATTTAGAGTATTAATTCGTCAATTATACACATTTTACCGACCATGAAATATGGTGTTGTTAAACTGGAGACATTGTTTCATAGTGGCAGTAGTACACCATACTCACAATTGATATTGTTGTATTTTTATATGTGGATAGGAATTTATTAGAAACTGAAAGTGTCCAATATTAATTGATTATATTTTAATATTAATGTGTTTAAAATTCTATAAAATCAAATTTTAGTGCATTTTTTAAATTGAACACCATTTCTCATCACATGTGGAATTTATGTTTAAAGTGAAAATTTGGTCCTAAGAAATCATTTGTTTGTGGGAAATATTACTTTCATTATTTATATTTTATATTTTGGGATATAATTTACCATATTTTTTGGAACATTTTATCTTTCAGGATCAATTGATAAATCATAATGGAAGCTAGATATTTTTGGAAATGAATGAAGAAATTTTTAGACAATGCATAATAGGCCTTAGGCCCATCAAGTAAAAATGGTGCTCACAATCCAAGCCAAATGAGGCTAAAATAAAAAATTGATAATGAAAAAATAATGTATATCATTTAATTAATGAATTATTTGAGATAATTAGTATTTTTTTGATGTTTATCTCAGTAGTCAAAATGAAGATTAAGTTTATGACCAGATCTGAACACTCATAAAGCCATCCCACCATTTTGAGTATAACATCGAAAAGGATGATCCAATTGTCATTAAATTTTTATATGTTTTATCGGAAACATAGAAGAAGTTGTTTTTATTCTACTACCATCATGTATTAGGAAATATAAAATGACTTATTTTAATTCCAAGAGTGGGAATGAAAGTTGTCATATTTTTGTGGTCATCTTTGAAACCTACTATTCCCTTTATTCTGACCCTCTTATTGACACTAAAAATTAATCTGAAGGGAATATATTGTTGGGGGTAGAGAAAAGGACCCACTCATTCCCATATAAAAAGATTTCAATGATGTTATTTAGTGGTTCATGTTTTTCTTTCAATTATAATTTCATGATTTTATTTTTTAATTGCAACATCAATTTATATCATGTAAGCTATTCATTCACATCATCTTCTTAATAAAATATGTTATTACTTTTCTTCCTAATGTTAGTTTTTTATTTATTCTAACATATTAAGACCATTGAATCAATGTTTTAATTTACTAACACAAACAATTTTTAAATTCTTCACATAATTGTGGGGCGTACGTTATTTAATTTCTTTTTCTTCTTTAATCACCCTTCTTTAAGTCGACTCCCCCTTTATATCGATATAATAAAATAAATGGAAGGATAAATTTTATGGTTTTATCCTAGGGAGTTTCATGGGTATGTATTGAATCTTATTTCATGTTCTTTAATATAAATTCATTATTTTAAGACTTCCATTTGATGAGTTATTTTCTTCTTCACCATCACCAACATTTAGGGTGACACATTATGAGTGATAGTATGATCTAATTCCTTGGAGAGATCATGAAATTGGTCCTCTATATGAATTGGTGACTAGACATGGAATTGTGTGGGAATTAAATTGGTGAATGAGGATGTAGTATTATCTCATTTTGTGGATACATTTTGAATTGGGCATCTCTAAATTTCTAAGAAAATAAATACTTCCAATCAACCCCAAGTGATAAACTAGGATCAACTTTTCTTAAATAATTGTTTCAGGCCAAGTAAATATGTGTTTTTTTTGTTTGGTATATAAAATTATATCATTTTTTATTCAGTTACAATCAACAACCACGTTTTCCACTTCATAGCCAATATAACGATCAAATCATTATGTCTATAGGTTTCCTCTTCTATCCCTATAGATTCAATCCCTAATTTCACTTAAACTACCTCTTATAAAAACATGGTAAATTTGTGGGCATCCAAATTTTGGTGTTTTTGAATGGTATCCATGTAAGTTATTTTATACATTGACCTTCTATTCTCACTCAAATTCTCTATTCTCAACAACATTTATATTATCTTTTCCCCTCTCTATTTGTGTGTCTCAAAAGAATCTAAAATCCTTAATTTATCCTACTTCGGTGGAACATATTAAAAAATAACACAACATAATCCTAAGATGAAATAAAATCTTGAATCAATATTGGGTTTCAAAAATATTTTTTAATTTCTTTGATTAGCCCTTGAATTAATACCCCACACCTAATGAGATGTACAATCAATGGGATTACAAATGTTTAAAGAATAATTTAACATCTCTCTCAATGATTATTGAAGACACCAATACAATATAATTCCATGATGAAAAAACTCTTATCCATCCTAATTCCCAAAAACATCATGAACAATTGTTTGAAGAAATGGAAAAAATGAATTCAGAAGTTTCATCACTATGATTAGAAATAGAAATCTTTGGAACGGTTGAATAAATCGTTCCTACTCATGTTTTCCCCACCTAAAATTTGAAATAAGAATATTATTACACAAAAATGTCACAAAAACAACACCAAGGTTTGAATATTTAAAAGAGTGGTATAACTAATAAAAAACAATAGTAATGATTCCCAAACCATCAGAGGCTTCAAAATTGGAGGAAAATGTTTAAGAATACAGTTTAGAATCTGAGAAATTGGAGATGGAAAATGAAGAGAATTTGATATAGAATATTAAAAGTGACCCTGAGGAACTAGAGTTAATTACCGATGCATGTCTAAATCATGATGGAATTGATCTTATGAATTCACATGAAGGAAAATTGTATCCATTGATTAAATCTATTTTATATGGACCCAATAGTGTCTTTCTAGGATCACCACTGACATGATATTTGGGGAAACAGTTGGAATTTTGTCCATACCTATTCTATAAATTCAAATGTACACTTTTTGGGAGGAATAAAATTTTGAAATAGAACCAATTATTGCTAAATTTTATAGAGAAGAAACTAATTTTGATTCAATTTTTTAATCTTCTTTTGGAAATTTCAATAAATCCAAACTCAAAATTATTATCCTTCCTTGCCCACTTAATTATACCATCGTTGTGTTTAACCATAACTTTTGATAGACATTTATTTTTAAAATAAAAAAATAATGTTGGAATGATACTTGATTTCTTATGAAATTCAAAAAATACTGGTAGATCAAGCATTTCTGATATTCTATGTATTTTCAGATTCATTTTAAAATAAAGGTTTGTACCTGATCCAAATTATAAACAGATAATAAATATAAATATTTTATTATTGGATAAAAATGGTGCCCTTAACATGTTTAATGTTGGAGTGTGATATGTTGAGGGGTCCCTATAGAGTTAACAAATTAAAATTATGCACTTTCCAAAAGGCAACCTAGCTTCTGCATTTATTTTAATTTATTTTTTTATTTTTTGTGTTTATTGTTTTTTAAGGGAACCCCATGGGGATTATAATGTGATATTATTTTTATTGTGTGAGAATATTTATTAGTCTAATCATTTCAATATTTGCAAATAAAACCCATGATTTTGAAAGTTCAAACACATCCATCAATCATTCATTTATAGTTTTTATGTGAAATTAATCCAAAGTGATAAATTTATTATTAATGGGTAATCAAATTCAAACCGAGTGTTTTTTACACGATTTATTTTAAAATCACGTCTACCCCTCTTTTTTCCCAAATTTTGTACATTAATGTCGTTTATCTTTTTTACCCTTAGGGTAGTGGCATTCTAAATTGGGGGTAGGGAAACCAATAGATTTTGAAAAAAAAAGATCATATTTTATGATAAAAATTCAATTGAATGAAAAAATCAATTTATTATCCTTTCATGCATTAATGTACATTATAAAAAATAATAACTGAAATTTGTATCACTATAATTCTATGATTATTATTTTAATGCACGTTTATGTTCATAATAATAGTTTTTGGAAATTGTAGTTATATTATTTGAATTTACATCATTTACATTTTCATCATATTAATCAAATACCACAAATCTTGTCCTTTGTATTTTGGGTTTACGTTTTAGTTTGTGGTTCCCTTTCATCATAGAATGTGGTTTGGGGTAAATTTTAGTTTAAATTTAGTATCAAAAAAATAAAAAAATAAATAAAATATACCTTAGAGTAAATTTTTTTCCAATTGTGTGGCATCCAATACATGGGTATCATGCCTCTATATTTGTATTGCCTAGATTAGGATTGAAAACTCTATTTAAGTGCATGAAATTTAAATGATGTGCGGTGTTTGACACATCGGGATCATGATCCAATAGTTGTATTTCGCAGGTTTGGTATTTTCATCATTATTATGGTTCAATTTTTTTGAAATTTATCTTAATGTTTAATGTAATTCCCACCAAGAGATTCCATTTTTTCACCTTGGAAAAGAAAATGTTCCCCATATCTTTTGAGATACACAAAAACTAATTATGATTATTTTAAATTGTATAAAATTTGGCAATGAATATGAATAGAGGAATGGGATTGGGATTGGGATATTATTTTGAACCTAGATTTTTAGAAATGATTTTGATGGTATTCATGAATGTTCGACATGATGTCGTTTGGTGAGCATTGTTTTTTAAATAGTTTTAAAAAAGGGAATTCAATTTCAAATATTTGAGATATTGTTTCATCGATAATAGAAAAATTAAAATTAGGATGTGATTAGCCACTGAAATTTTCAAAAATTCATTTATTATATTTTAATATTCAATTTTTTTATAGTCTATAAACACAAATTTTAGTGATTTTTAAAATTTGACTTCATTTCTAATCACATATGCAATTCATTATTAAATTTAAAATTTTGGCACAGTAAATAAACTATTTTTGGAAAAAATATTATTCATTATTTTAATTTTCTATTTTTTATATTATTTATAACATGGTTTGGACCATTTTATCTTCTAGTTTCAATAGAATAATCATAATGGGAGATGAAATTTTTTGGAAATGTATGCAAAAATTTAGAGACAAAGAATAATAGGCTAAATGCGATCATATAATTTTAGGTCCCATAATCCAAGCCCTATAAAGATCAAATTTTAAATGTACAAAGATGAAATTATGGGGATCATTTTATTAAACTATGTCTATATATAATTCATATTTTTTCTTGGTGATCTTGGAAGTCAAAGATGAAGATTAAATTTATTTCCAGATCTGTTTTCCCATAAAGTCATCCCACCATTTCAAGCATAATTTCCAAATAAATGATCCCATTTTTATGAAATGTTTATAAATATTATATAAAACCTATAAAAATATATTTTTCTTCTACTAACCTCAAGTATTATTCCATATACAATGATTTATTTCCATTCCAAGAGGGCGATGAATCCAGTCTTATTTTTTTGGTTTACATTGAATTGTCCAATTTCATTTATTTTCACCGACCTTTTGACTGTTCTAATAAATGGGGAGGTAATTGATTACTGAGGAGTTGAAATAAGGCTACTAATACACCTATATAATGATATGGTTCGGAAGGGATTTTGGGGTGAATTTTTTTCTTTTAATTTTAATTTCCCACTTTTATTTTGTAATCGCATCATCAATTTCACTCATGCATTTTTTTCGTTCATGTTCATTTCATAATAAAATTTATTCTTCATTTTCATATTAATTTTATTTATTTTCATTAACAGATTTATAAATTTGAATCAATGTGTGAATTTATTTAAAACAAAAAAATTTAAATTCTTTACACAATTTTGGGTTGTTTATTTTTTCATTGAATTAATTTCTTCAATCCCACTTATTTAAGCTAAATTCTTGCTTCCATTGATAGAATAATATCAATGGAAGGAGAAACGTTTATTTTTTAATCATCGGGAGTCTACTGGAGGTGTCTTTAATGTATTTTTTTTTGTTTTTTAAAATAAATTCATTATTTTAAAACTTCTATATGATGAGTTATTTTCTTCTTATCTATTCCATCTTTAATGGTGACACATTCTATTTGTTAGTATGATCCTATTCCATGGAGTCATCATAAAATTGATCCTCTAAGTGCATTGTTGATTAGCCTTGGAATTTTATAGTTTTTAATTTGGTGAATGAGGTTATATAATTCTATCATTTTGGGTATACATCTTGAATTTTTTATCTCTACTATTATAAGAAAACAAATACATCTAATCCACCCCAAGTGACAACATATGACTAAAATATTTTAATTAAATATTTTATACAAAGAAAGTGTGTGTTTTAAATTTTTTATTCAAATTAAATAATTAGTTTTTTAATTAATGTCAAAACCCATGTTGTCCACTTCATGGCCTATATGTACATCAAATAATAGTGTCTAAATTTCTTCTTCAATCACTGTGGATTTGATCCCAACTTGTACTTCAACAACCACTTATACTCGTATGGTAAATTTAGGCACAAAAAAGGAATCAATAAATAATTATTGATACATTAGTATAATAAATCATCAGTATAATAATAATAATAATAATTTTATTATATTTATATTGTTGGGTTACAATTAGATGTGAAAAATTTATAAGGAAATAAGTTAAGGATTAAATGATACTCCCAATGGGACCTTGAAATTTCTCTTGAACGTCTCCATGTAAATGAAAGGGTTTAGGGTTAATTAATGAGTCCATGAGATTATTAATATAATATTGGATTATATGGGTAAAAAATGGATGTTTATTAGAATGAAATTTTAATAATGAATAGTTTCATTAAGGGGTGTAAGTGGTACCCTTTTATATGCGAATAAAATGGAGTTTTTGTGAATACCCATTATTTTTTGATAATGGAATGACATTATTCAAGGGTTAATGTCTCCAAAATCATGAAATAATGGAGTGTAGGTGATATAATATCTTTAAATCCTCTTCCACACATTTAAAACATGTTTTAAACATGTTCTATGCCTTTTATTACTTGATGTTTACATTTTACCATTTTGGTTTTTACCTTGACAACTAGTTTTTTCCCTAGTAGTTTATATTTTAAATAAAATATAAGAAAAAAATTATATAATTTTTTTTTTATTTTGTTAAATTTTTTCTCCATATTATCTTATGAAATTCCAAAATAATATAAAATTAACCTTTAAATTAAGAAATGTAATATATAAAAATTTTAGGTTATAAAAAATTCTCCTTTTACCATTAAGTTTTCCTAATATTATTTAGTATTTATTATCAATTTAATGATTTTTAATGAATATATATATATATTTAAAAATTACATTAGAGTAATTTTTTAGAAGATATTAATTTATTCAAAAAAAATACACAATATTTATAAAACAATTCATTGAAAATAATAATTTTACCATTATCAGGCTAATTAAAATTAATTCTATTTATCTTGTTTTCTGAATAAAAATGATATTATATTTGTTCAATAATATTAACATGTTGATTTAAAATAATAAATCCATTTTTATATTTAATTTCTACAAGTTTATGAATCTATTTTTCAATATAAGTAAATAAAAACACTGTTTAATGAAAAATATTAATTAAGTTTCGACAGTGATAAACCTAGAATTAATAAATTTAACATAGGTTTTTAAAATGATTTTTATCTTTATAATTATATTTTTTATAAAATTTTTTAAGAAAAAATTTAATTCATTATTTTATTATAAAAATTTCATGAAAGTGCTGGTATTAGAGAATTCATTATTTTTTTATTATTCACCTAAATTTCAATTATTTTAGAAAAATATTAAAAATTCATCCAATGATACTATTTACATTTTTAAAATAAAAATAAAATGAATTTTCTGAAATTAAAATAATAAAATATATATGTCTATATTTTAAATGAAAATAGTGTATGTAATGTAAAACTACATTGATTGAAAATATTTTTTTTAATATGTCATATGATATTATTCCTATTTTTATGAATTTCCAATTTATTACAACAATATTATTTTCAACAAAAATTATAATTATTAAATTTAATTAATAATATTAATCCAATATTTCATGAATTATTTTAGTTTGGTGTTGCAAGTGAAATAATCTATTGGACATAATATTAATTTAGAGATACATTATCTTCTAAAATATGAGTAATTTATATTCTAATCCTTTAAAAAACAAAATCATAAAATTTCTAACTATCACATAATAAAGAAAAATATATACGAGTATAAAAATGTAGTCATGAATCAAGGAGTAATTTCTAGATAAATATCAACATTAAAAATATTGATAACATATGTTTTTCTCAAAATTGGATTATTCATGATATTTTTTTCCTAAATTATTTGAGACAAATAAGCCTCAATATTAAATGTCATAAATATTATAACATGTTTCATTTACCAAGAAACATCAAAATCATTTATTCACTAAAGGATGATTAAAGGTTGGTTTTAAATTTTATTTCTCTATAAGGGTAATTAATAGAGTGTCTATGTCAACATAGAAAATCCATTTCTAAAATAGAATGAAATTCATCTAATAGATGGATAATAATATTTTCAGGAATCATAATCTAATAATCCTAAAAGGGGATTTCTATTCAATGGATAAAACAATTATTGAACAATGAGTATTTTATTTGGAATTTGATAGCTAATAGCTGGTGTAACTAACATGATATAATACATCCAAAAGTTTAGAGTGAAGAATACCTAACAACTATTAACTAATTATATCAAATTAAATATTACAATTTGTATATGATTTCCACTGATTAATTGGTTAATGTGGTTTTTCATACCAATAATCCTTATTGGACCTTGTTTTGGGGATTTGATTCTCATAATCCCTAAAATTCTTATATTTGACCTGTTGAAGTTTTCATGTTGTATTATATGGGGTTATAATGCCTTCCATTATATTAAAAAACCTAATCCTAACTCTTTGAAAATCATGGGATCAATCACCAATCCAATCACACGTAAAAAAAATCTTATTTCTTTGAGTCATTATGTTGAGGGTTTATTCCCACATTCTTTGATTATATAAAGTTGAATCTTCTCACCTTCAATATCATCGTCAACTAATATTATAGTAAGCTCTGTCATTATATTATTCAGTGTGTTTGGATGTTCAAAAATATTCAATTTTTTTTAAAATAACTCTACATAACTAGTGGAGCATAACCACAATATTTTCAACACCTGTTTCTATTCGACTTGGTTTCTCCTTATTAAAATATCCACATTTCCCATGAAATCCACTATTGACTTGGATAATTTAGGATTAAACCATAATTTAAACTAAAACTAATTAATCATGATATATAAAATATTAACACCATAAGATAATTATTTTAATAAGATAAATTCAACCTCAAAATGTATTATTCTTCAACATTATTACATTTGATTTCAGTTAAATCTAAACCAATCTATATTTAATATATGTTTATTTAATTTGTGTTATATCATATTCCTTATCCTAATCAACCAAATATTTATTAAATAAATCCTTATTAATGGTTCTTAAATATTATATGATCATCCAATGCATATCCCCTGGGAGAATCTATACATGTGTGTAGTTATAGACCCACTCGTCGTCCAATAGAGTAAAGGTTGTGTTGATACTGAACCATACTTTTTTGGGATTATTACACCTAGTATCATATGTTCCATATCTATATAGATATACATGTGTATAGGACAGGATATAATTTATAATAAAATTGTATACTCAAAGAATTATTGAAATTACATGATGTTATCTATTAATTGGAATCATCGGTCGAAGATTTTCTAATGTTATCTTATCCTAATCTCCAAAATAACTAAAAAAATAAATTAAAATAAGTAAAACCTAATGTTATAATAACTATTGTTACACATACATTCACTCTGGGGTTCTATGCTAAAAACACATTCTTTAAATGTTGGGTTTCATACAAAGTCATATGAACCTATATTAATTTTAAAATATTACCATAAAATAATCACTAAAACTCATAAATAAAACTATATTCCCACGAATATAATGATTAGTGTGTTTGAGGATTAGCTCCCCTGAATTTATCATAAAAAATATGTTTGTTACATTATACCAATATTTTGGTTTTCTGTATTAAAAATTTCCCAAAAATCTTATTTATATTAAAATTTCTTCTAAATATAGTAAAATGAACATTTTCCGTGAGAAAGGTATAAAAAATGGGTGATATAAAATTCTAGGTAGTGGAAAAAATAAAAAACATGTAATCATGGTTTGGGTCATATGCATCAGAGAAAATATGAGTATGGGGAAAATATGTTATTAAAAAGATCGTTGAATAATAAAATTTATCCATAATTTTTTATAAAAAGGCATGTAATATCAAAAGAGAAAACATAAACTATGGGGAAAGATTGTGGAAACATGAGACAATTAATATGATCCATGGAGAATAATCATAGGAATATGGAAGTGAAATGTAATATTCTCATGAAGCATTCCTTAAAAATAAAATTTGGGATAAACATAATCATAGAAAATATTTAAAATTGTGAGTAAAAAAAATTTCCACACTTCTCGTT
Source organism: Viscum album (assembly GCA_963277665.1). Lineage (NCBI taxonomy): Eukaryota > Viridiplantae > Streptophyta > Magnoliopsida > Santalales > Viscaceae > Viscum > Viscum album. Next base: position 434,079,362 of record OY728121.1, read on the forward strand.
GTGAAGATTTATTTCCATTATTCTTGTTGTGATGAAAAAAATTTCATTGCTTCATATTGTGAATAAAAAAATTTCCACCCTTCATGTTATTAAAAAACAAAATCCCCACAATTCATTGATTTATCATGTGTAATCTTGAATAAAAGGAATACTCTATTTTAATCTTATAGTGTTCATTTTTTGGGTTCATTGGATTTTGTGGAGTTTATATAGGATCATGTGTTTGGTACTGCCTGCAGGACCTTTTTACATAGCAAGACGCTAGGTTATGGTGTAAAACTATCACAGGGAATAGGTTTTAATAGATAAAATCTTTTTGGATGTAAATTCCTTTTACAATATAAATATGTATTTTATGTTGTAAATAGTTCATTTGGGTTCTATTTAATCTAATGAAATATTTTTTCAACATACATGCAACTGAATCAATTTACGACATATATTCTACTTTTATATCGCATGTCTCTTACACCTAGTGGGGTTTTGTTTCATTTATCGTGTTTGAATCATCCTTTTTCATTGTGAAGTTACCCTCCCCTAAACATTAGGTTGTTTTAGGATCACTGGTTGATTTTTTATCCTTCCGAGTTCTTTCATTCAGTTCTCAATCTCCATAGTTTCCATATTGTGTTTCTCTCGGTAAGAATCTTTTCCGATTATTCATTGCCCTTATTATAAAAGTTATTATAATCATTTTTTATGGATTTGTTTGTGATCAGTTTTTTTGTATCGATCCTTTGTGGTTTCTCTTCATGTGTGGTCGTTTGGAGGCTAACCATTTCTTTAGTTGTATTGTGACATGCAATGTTCTTACGGTATGTGTGACCCTTATCCTTCAACAATTGTTATCGAATATAATTCTATCATGTGATAATCATTTATAGAGCCTCTTTAATAAAAATTCATTCCACTTAGTTGTTTTAAATCCTTTCACATTATGTGTGAAACTCTATTTTGTGGTATGTGGTTCCATTTCTATCATATATTGAAGGAGTCTCGATGGACATAGGTTTTAAATTGACTTATAGTTAAATTGCAATGATTTATTTATTTGTGTTTGTAAATGGGTTTTTAAGAAAATATGGTTTCCCCCAGTCTTGGTAATAGAAAAATTATACCCAATGATTTATGAAATGGATTTATGAAATAGTTTTCAAAGAATTGTTTTAATGAAATGATTTTTGGAAATGTATCATAGGGAAATCCTAGAGTAGTTAAGTGGATGGTGTAGTGATAAGTCTCATATATATTTATAGTTAGGGGGTTCACTGAGGGGGTTTTCCTCTTATCTATAGGGAATGTTTAATAGGGACTTGTCAGAAGCTGTTGGGAGGATCACTTACTAGGGTGTTTCCCTTATCACTCTATTTGATGAATATATCTAGGGAATTGATTGATTTGATTATCTATTTTAAGGTATGAGTGATCATGATATCCTGAACTATATTTATAATTGGTTTATTTTTCCGATTTTTCTATAAATATTGGATTTTATTACATACATTTATAAATTTGAAACACTTTGAATCTATATTACCTAGATTTTTTATAATTATGTAAAAGGGTAAATGTTCTATAATTATTTTTATATCAAAACATTTTAACTTTTTATAATTCCTTGTTTTCATTAATAATTGAGTATGTTTGGATTATTAAAAAATTCTTCATATAGAACAACTATGTGGGTTCCCACTAATCCATCTTAGCTTATACCCTACACACCACTTCGGTGGTGGGTCGACTCTCAATTGTATTTCGATGTTGGAAAAGGTATAGTGAAAGTTTGAGGTGGAGATATTCATATCAAATTTTTATAGATAGCTGGTGGTGAGAGGGTGGGTAATGTCCAATATATAAAGCATTCGTAGTTGTTGGTTTTAACTTCCCTTTCTAGTTTTTTAGACATGTACAATTGGTTTTATCTATCATTAGAGTTGTAATGCTATCACTTTTGTATTTTGTTCATGGAATAATCTTAATTAAATTTTTTTGACCATTATTTTATATTATATATATTTATATATATTCAATTTATATCATTTCAGGTTTGTAGAATTTTTTCCCTCTAGTTTTTGTTTGATTCCATGGATTATAGTAGCTATCTTATGGGGATAGGGAACACCCTTAGAGTATGTGGTAGATCAATTCATGTGCCGGTTTGGAGGGTATATCAGGTTAGTTCATTACATATCAGACCCAAATGATCAAAAAATGATAATACACAAACATGTGTGATAATAATAATAATAATTCAATTCAATAAATTGATGAACCCATGGATCAAAAATGGTTTTTTATCATTACAAAATCATATCCCATAATGTTAAATAAGTGTAGATTGGTTGACAAAAAAATTTCTTTACCCAAAAAGTTTTGTTCATAAATGAATTTTGAAATTGATTAATAAAAAATAACTCTATTGGTGTTTGATATTTGGAGGTTAAAAATGAAAATAAAAATTTCATGATTATCAGATTATCAAATTGAAAAAAATAAAGAAATACCCCATTCCAAAATGACTGAAATCTCATTAAATATTATTACTTCAAATTAAAACCCATTGGATTTGATATAAAATTTTAAAAATTAAACATTAAAACTAATTTTATTTTTTCAGAAAACAAATTTTATAAATGAAATATTTTCTCAAAAATGTTATTTAATAAGACTTAAAAACAGTGAAATATTAATTCTCAAAAATACAACTTTTTTTAAAATTATTTTTAAAATCAATAATTATATTTTAAATAAATATTTTTTTTGATAGAATTATTCCCTTTATTTTAAAAATAATTCATAGTTAAAATCAGTTATAAAATAATTTTAAAACATTTAATGGAAGCTTCATAATAAAAAATGATCATATAATGTGAGGAAATATAAATCATTTTTTAATAAAAAAAATTTCCAAAATCAAAATGATAACATTTCAAGTCATATTCTAAACTAATTTCCCTATAGGGGAAGAGAAAGTACTGTGAAAAACAATATTAACATGGAAACTACCTATATTGGAAGGAAGAAGTTTAAGAAGAAGCATTGTAACTTAGTGAAGTGAGTTGAGTCAATAAAGACCCTTACAACCATGTTATCCGTTGAATTAAAGATATTTTAAATAAATAAAATGATATAGATATTTAAACCACATGATTTTTATGAATATAGATAAATAAATTTATTATGTAGTAATCTCACCATATCAAATATATCATGGTTCAAAATAAGAAATATGTGTCATGAAATTAAATTTGTGATAAAGAACAATATACCTTGTGTTTTCGCATACTCTAAAGTGCTCTAAAAACATATATAATAAACATAATTATCTTAAACAATTGTTCTGGAACATTAATGATACCTATAAACTTTTTTAATTCAATTTATAATTATTCTCTTCAGGTATATTAGAAAGTAGTTATCTATTTTCGATATCAGGTGTGAGTAAACATAATCATTTTGAACTAGTTTTATATTACCTGTGTTATTATTAGCTATTATCCCTAAATTTATCATTCATATATAATTCAAGATATAATAATAATTGTTTTTCAATTATTCATTATGTTTCATTTTACTAGGTGAATGATATTGATATGGTTAATGAAAAAGGAAATTATGATGATTTAGTTTTGGTGTATTTATTGACATAAGTATTAATAAAAATTTACAAATTCATTTAAAAGTATTAAATATGTTATTATTAAATGATATCCCCATTGTATAAAATTATTTAATTATTTAGGATTTAATCATTATAACATCATTCACACTGATAGTAAAAAACTGACCTAGAAAATAGTGTGTTATAATGTTTTTTTGTGTAAGGAAATATATTTATATAATGTTAATATAACATTTAAATAAGCATATACATGTCATAAATATAATTTAACATCATTAAATTTATTCTTGTAACCATCTATGAAGGGTGGCGATGAAAAATGAAATTCATCATTCATGTAGGTGGTAGTATTCTATAGACATGATTAACATTTTCATTTCAATATGAATGAGTTATAATAGAGGTATATAATAAATTATCATTTATATAATATACCGACCTTTTTAGAGATGTCTCGTTCTTTTTTAGGTATTATTTTACCCTTTTTTTGATAATAACTTGGTTGTGTCTTTCTTTAGGGTTGTTTTTGATGAGTTAGAAGAATTTGGATAGCCCATGGGGTTGTGAAAGGTTAGAACACAGTTAGAGAAAACTGTGTGGTTTTCCACAAAAAACCATGAACTCCATTTTGATCCATAGGAAGGGGGTGCACGGATTGAACAAGCTTTGTCATTAACCTACCAAAACCATGAACCCATGGATAGAGTGGGTTTGTGTGGTTGGTGCATGGTTTGGAAAATTGGGTTCCCACCTATGAAAAATCATTCACCCATGATATTAGGTCTATATGTTTAAGGTGCATCGTTTTTTTTAACCATACATCCCATCTACGAAACAAAACCCAATGGTATTTAGTGCTTTTATTTTTTTATTAAAAAATTTTAAAATTCTATTTTATATCCCTAATAACCCAGATTAACCTAATAAGATTTCATTTTCTCTAAGATACTTCCAAGATGATTCCTAGGCACCTCAAATAGCTTCCTTTGTGAATTTAAAATACGATAGAAGAAATCAAATCCTCTTCAATATGTGATATCTTTCTCGTTTAGTTTCTATTCTCTACAATATTTCTCACCATTTATAGATGAATGAATCCTACCACATTACGGTTTATATATTAGTTTTAATGGATCTAGATTTATTAGATATTGATCCCAGGTTTTGATCCAATATCTCCACCACTGTTGTGAATTTGATTGATCCACATGGAATTGAGAACTATGGTTTGGAGAGCATTTTTCAATGATCTTATGATAGGTAGTATAATTACTAATTACCCTAATATTTATCATTATTATTTTCTAGTAGTTTTATCATTGTGTTTCCATATTGATAATTTTCTTTTTAAATTTGTAATAATAAATTTATTCCCATGTGATTGTGAGATCCTCCATAGATCCTGTAGGAACCATTGGCGATTTGAGGATGTGATTGATGGAAACCTTTGGGGTGTTCCAATACACCTAAATTGATAATTATGAATAGTAAAAAAATGTAATAATGTGTAAATGTAATTGAAATAAATAATTATTCCTTGTTTGATAATGGAATATAAAAGTTTGACTGGATTAACATTAAAGGTGTAATGAGTTGTGTAATAATTTATGAAAAATGGATTAATGAGGGAATTGAACATGTTCTTACTTATGGTGAAAATAAATAACCATGGTTATTTTTTATAAATGAAATTGTACAACACGTTGAAAATGGTTGATAAATGAGTTATTAATGTAGAACCATGATATTTTTATATGTAAATGTGTAAAATGAGTTGTGAATGAGGGACTGATGCTCCAAGTACCCATGGGGTTCCAAACATCTACTATAGTTCCTTGATGTATATATATGAACAATGTGTTTTGGGTGAGGGATTGATGTTCTAAGTACCCATGGATTTCCATATTTATTCTCTAGCCCCCTCAGATATTGGTTCTTGATTGAAGTTCCAAGTGTCTTAGATAATGGTAGTGAAACTAATTCTATAAGATACTAAATGAAATTTGAATTAAATTGAATAATTAAATCAAATGTAATGAGTAAGATGTAAAATCCTTATGGTGTATGGTTTAGACTCTATCATAGGCTGAAGCAGGTATGATGTGGATGGATGGAGAATAATAAATGTGAAACCTGTTTACTTTTTTCATTTGATCTTTATTCAGTATAGAACTACATAAACCATCATAGACTAGATATTACTTTATATTCCATTAATTATGGACTACTGAGTTATACTCACATCTTATTTGGTAGTCCTGATTGGTACCCAAATAGACTTCATGTTTTCAGGAGATGATAAGGGTTAGATTCCTATATTTGACTGTTTTGGGATAAACAAACTTGACAGATGTTATTCTTGTTTACAAGGAAAAATGACCATACCACCATTTTGTGGATAGGGTGAAAAGGGCCATAGATATTTTAGAATTGGTACAAACTAATATGTGTGTTCCATTTCTAGTAGAATCTTTAGGTGGATATTCACACTTTATAACTTTCACTAACGACTTGATTATATATATAAATGTATAATTGATGAGGTATAAGTCCAAACCCTTTTATAAATTAAACTAATTCATGAACTAAGTAGATAAAAAACATGGAAATAAGATAAAAAATCTTAGAGAAGATTGAGGTGGTGAATATCTTAATAAAGAGTTCATTAAATTTCAATGGGAGTTTGGTATTCTTTCTCAAATCACTCCAACTTACACACCATAAAATTATGGTTTTGTGAAAGGAGAAACCATTCCTTGTCAGACATGGTATATTCGAGGATGATTCATGCTGATCATCTATAATACTTTTTGGTACATTCATTACAATCTACAAAATACACAATAAAATGAGTACCAACTAAAGTGGAAAACAGAATTACCTTCATATTATGGTTTGGATATAATTCTTTCTTGTCACATACACATGTATGGGGTTATGAGTCATGTTAAGGCTTTTTTTGGAAAAAAAATACCCCATGGAAAAAATAATATATTTGTAGGGTACCATAAAGGAAAAAAGGAATACTACATATAGAACCCCTCAAATAAGAAAGTTATTGTCTCTATACATGTTGTATTTCTTGAGATGGATAACATCCTAAAAAATGATTGTTGGTGAAAGATTTTAGTCGATGAAGTTGACACGCAAGATTCTTAAGAGTTAGTACATGAATATATTTCATAGGTTTATAAGGAATATGTAGTTATTGAAGCACATGTAGTCTATAGGAGCACTAGTGAGGTAATATAACTAGAGAGATATGGTTCTCTAGTCACCGAATATGGTGAATCATTATTGGTTGAAAATTATGAACATATATATTCCATGGAAGTAGTATTGAACTTATAAGCTATAATATGATATGAATCCATGATTTATTAAAGGAATTCCATGTTTCAGAACCATGTGATGGTTTTGGTCAATGGTCTAATAGATGTTAATCCCATCGGGTTTAAATGGGTATTCAAGAGAAAAATGTGCATGAAAGGTAAGGTAAAAATCAATAACAAAGGACAGTGGCTAAAGGGTTTAAAAAACATCAAAGAATTGAATATGATCAAACCTTTTAACATGTTTCCATTTTTAAATCCATTATAATTACACCTTTGATTACAACTTACCATGATTATGAATGTTGGTAGATGGATGTCAAAATTACATTCCATAATGTGGTCCTTTAAGAAGATGTCTACATGATATAAACATAAGGGATTGTAACTCTAGGTGATTCCAAAAATATTTTCAAGTTTCATAGATCCACTTATTGATTGAAGAAAGAATCCATGTCATTGAATATTCTCGTTAATTATGCTATAAAAGAATTTGGTTTCATTAAGAATGAATGTGACCCATGTGATTCTAAGAGGTTTAGTTGGAAAGTTATTGTTATCCTAGTATTATATGTTAATGAAATATTATATATTGAAAATTACATACTAGTATTACAATCTATTAAGGATTGGATTAACAATTATTTCTCCATAAAGGACTTAGTTGAAGTAGTCTATATTCTTTGGATCAAGATCATTCATGAAAAATAAAAGAGGATTATTGGACCATGTGAAATAAAATATATTAAAAATATACTAAATATATTTATTATAGAACAATACAATAGGGGATTGGTTCAAGTGTAACATGGTATACATATTTATATGAAAATGTTTTCTCAAACACAATAGGAGTAAGAGATAATGAGTAAGATCCCATACACTTTAGAGATAATATCAATCATATATTCCATGTTATATACTAGATTCGATGTTTCCTATAGAAATATCATGGTAAGTAGATATAAAAAAGATCTAGAAGAAAAACAGGGTTGTACTATTATGGATACCCATAAGTATCTAAGAAGAACTAAGGATATGTTCTTAGTGTATGGAGGATACAGTTAGCTGGCCATCATAGGTTATACTGATGTTAGTTTTATAATAGATCAGAATATAATGAGGTTTTAATTAGGATATATTTTATATATCAAAGTAGTATCTGTGAGTTGGAAGAGTTCAAAAAACATGTTGTCTCCAATTCTAAAGATGATTCTGAGTATATACTATCTTATGATGAATCCATGGAACATATAAGTATAAAGAAACATTTTATAGGATCTCTACATGATACCTAAATATGAAGACCCTATTACTTTATATTATGATAATATTTTAGTAGTGTATCTTTTAAATGATCCATGGTCACAAAGAAATAAAAAACCCAGACTCTAGATGTATCACATTATGAGGGTTTTTTGGATAATCTGTTATTTTTATGTATGTTGAGTTCAAATATAAAAACTTCATAATACCCCATGACTAAAGGCCTATATTAGAAGAAGCATGAGTATCATGTGGGAGGTAACAGACTGAAGGTTAATAGCAATAGTGTCTAGGGAATGTGGGTGTCTATTAGAGTTGGTAACCTAAAACCAATTTATGTGTTATTTGTGATAACCATTATTCATATTTTTGAATATTAATAAACCCCTTATTACATCAAGATTGTTATTCTGAGTAACATAGTATTTCAAAATGTACTCAAAGTAGTTTTCACACAAAAACGTCATAATATTTCCCCACTATGATGAGAACCTAGAAGTTCCATAAGTATATAATTAAATATATTTTCTGTATCCAAATAATATAATTTTAGTGAAAAAATTTATACACACTATCAAGGGTGTAGACTCATAAGAACTTGAACCACCTTCTCATGGTGTTTTCCTTGGTAATATATACTGCAGGATATTATGAGAATGAGACCCACTCATAGAACATCCACATTTATATGTGTCATTGGAAGATCCTATCTATGAACATGTGTATTGATATTTAGACTTTTTGATTATTATTATTGAGTGTTATATGTCATGACATTGATGTATTGGTGAAAACCATGACAACACATGAATGTGGAAAGGTAGGATACGTTTGGTCCTTCATGAGTAATATTTCATTAATGAATAATGTGAGAAAGGATTTCCCCTTACGTTCATTAATGGAATTTGATATCTCAACCACTTTTATGTAAATTATATATCCAAAACAAATCCATATCCATGGTGTTATATAGGTATGTTCAAAATTTGGAAAGTCAAAGAGTGAGACATCAAGAACATAGGTTGATGACACTGGTATTGAACCTTCATGATTAGAGATATGATAATAAAGGGATTATATTACATAGTAGAAATCCATGTGATGTATTAAATAATTTCAGAATTAACATTTATCTCTATGGATACATTGTAATGTTTCTAGATAGTAACACTGGATTGTAGGATTCTTCACCTAATTACTCTATGAAAGTGGCCTATAGGGAAACACACTAAGTGTATCCAGAATCTCAATTAAAAAATAAATTATTACTAATCATTTCACATGTTGAATAAATTTTATTCCCACATATGGTTTAATAATTATTCATATTTTCTTGATCTCAATATATTTTAACCAATTACTCAAGAGAATATTATACGAGAGGAATTTTTAATAATTATTTATTTTCTTCTTATTGAATATAATATTTAAATATTTATTACATAATAATGAATTTATTTTTTATTTATTAAATAAATTGTAATTATTCTATACCCAATATATAATATTGATAAATGAAGGACTAAGTTTAATTTACTGGTTATAAATAATATATGTTGAAAATTATTTGATTAAATAATATTTAATTTAATTAATAAGTTTAATGCATGTTTAGAAATATTAATAATATTATTATTATAGAAAAGGTGTTACACATTGATAAAATAGATAATAAACAGTGCTTCTGTATTTATTTACTTATAACCCTAATAGTATATAAACCCATCTATATAATTTTTCCAGAGTGACAATTCTTTTTGTTTTGATCAACTACATACGGAGATAATCCTCTAAATACCTAGAGATTTCCCTCTCCACAAACACTCCCATGAACGTAGAATGGTATTCTTCCAACTACCACTCATGTGTCTAGATAGATCGGAGATAATTTTTTAAGAGATTCTCGGGGTGATCAAATGTGAACGACACAAGCGATAAGATCTTCAATGACAACATAATGGGATTCCTACGACAATGCTCAAATATTTATGTATTATCTATGGAACACTACCAGATGGAATATAATATTAATTCCAAAAAACAATTATATTACGATGTAGATCTGTTTTCATATCCATCGAGAATCAAATAATTTCACAGAAGGTAATTATTTAATTTCTTAATTTAGATAAAAATAATTTGTGACAATCCTACAGTTTGGTTTTGACATATTATCCATTTTCTATATTTTTTTATTTAATTCCATAGATCAAAAAGAATATCATAATGTAAATATTATATTAATAAATGATCATGAAAACAAATCAAAGTCGTGGATGACACATCTGATGCTTATGTTTCACCCAAAAACTAAAAGTGGTATCATAGGGGTCACATAATAAATTATAATTATTTAAATACCATTGATTTATTTACACATTTATTATGGGTTTTGAATTCATGTTTAATATTTATTTGATAATAATTGTTAGATATTATTTATTCCAATTATTTATCTTAAATATAATCCAATTGATTAATTTTAGGAATGAAATAAATTCTATGTTCTCATATGGAGGCGTTGATGAATCTAGATAGATAACACCAGGGGACACACCATATAACCTAGAGGTACATTTCATGTACTAGTGTTTAATGTAAAAAGAATTAATTTAGAATTAATTAAATTCATGTACATTTATTATACATGGTGAATTTAATTATACACCATGTGTTGATCATGCCATCCTAGTGAACGAACATCCAGAGTACACACCGTGTAACTTCAGTAAACAACATGTAGTCCTTTATCCATAGAAAATTCGTGTATTCTCTTACACATCCTACATGTCCGGTATCCATGTAACTTATATACCACTTACCATGTATCCCATGTACATTCATTGTACTTAAAAAATTTTATGGAATGGTTTCATGCAAAGTCCCTAGGCGTGTTCCGTGGATAGATAGTGAGAATAATACACAACATCTATCTAAAATGTACAAACCATGCACTTTTACCAAATTATAGGTAATTAAAATTAATTTATTATATTTTTTAAATCTTATCCACATGTACTTTTATGCGGTCATTTAGTCTATAAGACACACCTTGTTATGAATTTTTATATATAAAATGTTTAATTAATTTCTACATATTTTCTAGATCTATATATAATGTATAAGACATATTACGATTATTACTCTTTGAAAATTGAATCATTACAAAGTATGTAAGGAAAATAAAACATGTGTAAACCATGTGATCATTAAGTTGATAGTTACATCATGATATTACATGATAAGTCATGTATGAGACATGTACTAAGAGTAAATAACATATGGGTAGAATAAATATTGGATTGTTTAGATGGGTACTCATCATGTTTCATCCAATGTATATTTTTTTAACACAGTTAATTTTAATTAAACATTTTTTTTTGAAATTACGATGGATGAGAATCACAAAGAAATATGTATTAGAATAAATATAAAAGAATTGATTAATTTAATAAGATAATTAATTGAATTGAGCATGATTTTTCTTAATTATTAAGGATTATAATTGAGTACTAATTTTCTTAAATTTATAATTTGTTGCATGAATGTGGCTGATTTTTATCCTAGACTATAATTTTTCATCTAATTATTTTTTTAATTTGTAACTAAACTAAATTGTTTCCATGCATTAAATATCTCATATAATTATGTAAGGGATTGAATTCCTATGTGTTATTTTATGTAAACCCCTAAATCAATCCTTTTTTACCCTCACATACATGTGAGTAAAATCATATGTAATAGATGGTCCTCCCAATCTAGTGGTGGTAGGTCATGTTTTGAGTTGATTCAAAACCAATCCAAGAGAGATACATAGGTGGATATGTGAAAAATGAAACATGAACCATAAATGGGTCAAAGTGTTATCCCCTAGGTTAATGGATAGTTTATCATCTGCTAGATAAAATAACCATTAGTAAAATATCAGGATTATAACACTTTATTATTTTACATTTATCATGTCCCGTGATTATTTTATTATGGATTTTTTTCCACAATCACCTAAATTAATGAAACAAAAATCATACGAGATAGAACAAAAATAAATTGGATTATGAATAAATATTATATAATGCATGTTTAATCACCTAAGTAAATCCAATTAATATTAACAAGAATGAATATAATTATAATATTTCGAAATTTATGCATAAAATATAGAATCCCTATATTATTTATATTATGTCGGTATATTATTACAATACTTCAGTTAAAATCAAACAATAGTTTAATTCTCCAGACCATCCAATGTTGGTATACATTCAATTATTGGGACATTATAACATAATGTTTTGGGTTGAGTTAACGTCGTTCACATCTATGGTTGAATTAAAAAGATGTACTTGGTGTAACGAAGAGGAAAAGGGTAGAGTAAATCCAATTTAAGGATTTTAGGATTGGGTATTCCACTCAATAGATCATAGAACTTTTAGTTAAGGTTGTTGGAATTTGAAATTTCCTCCTAAAACCTTTAAAATTTCATGACTATTAAAATTTTTGGTGATGAGAAGTGTAATATGGATCATATCTACTGTAATATCGAAGAAACAAGATATTTGAGATCCAATAGTGAGGGCTTCTATGTTTTGATAAACTAGTTGGATATTAATAAATATAATATTTATTTATTTTTCTAAATTTTATCAGATAATGTTCTAAAAAACGACTAATATTATTTTTATAAACATCCATAAAAACTACTTCAATCACATAACTATGATTCATACTTGATAAGGATAACTTTCTTATAGGCGCAAATTTACAAGAGTTGAAATTATTCTTACATGTTTTCTTATGCCACAAAAGTAACCTTAATAAACTAGAAGGAAAAATCCTTAATTAACCTATTAATTAGGCTAGTGAGGAAGTCTATTCTATGTATGAGAGTCATTTTAAAAAATTTATAAGTGTTTATTGTTCAATTCTATTATCCATGAAAAATGATATTTTTTAGAAACATCAGGACATGGATGTGTATATCATGATGTCTCGCCTTTAGGATCTCTATCAAGAGAATGAGAGGAAAGGGAGATGAGAAATATCTAATTCTTTATTTGAAAAAACAATTAGAGACCTGATTTCAGTAGGGCCTCGTGTAGTCAATATAATTTTCAACATTGAATTCCCATTCATATTAGGGATTAAATTCCATGATGATTTGGGCAAAAATATCAAACATTCCCCACTTCACAAGACCATATCCTAATTTATTACTAATTATAATGTGCTAAATAATGATAATATTTATTCATAACTTCTTACATTGATTCACTAAGTGGATAAGAACCTAGAGTGTGACAAACGCATGGAATTTATAGTGAATAAAAAATAGAAGAGAAATGTTATGGGGCCAAAGACCCATAGGAAGCCTAAACCTCCCAAGCATATTTTTACAATAATAGGAAAATATATAAGAAGGGTAAGGAAAAGAAGGTAATATGTTTTTTAGGTGGAAATAAAGTATACTTAAAGAAGGAATGAACCCAGAAGAAAGGGGAATCTGAAGGTGAATTCATTATTGAGTTTAATGATTCAATATCTACATATTGGGTTTTAGATATATCTTGTGCTGTTAAAAAAATGTATCCAAATATTGAAACAAACTATATTTTGAATGATTAAAAGAGGTGATATTGATTTGTATGATTCTAATGGTACGACGATAGCTTCTTTATGCATTGGTGACTACCACCATTCAATGTAAACAATAATGATTTTAAGATAAATAGATTTTTATTATGTACCCATTATTAACAATAACATAACTTATATATCATTCCTAGGTGAATATGTTTTTAATTTAAAATTTGGAAATAAAATTTGTTTCTTTTATAAATAAAACATATGTTATGGTGTTGAACATTTAAATAATTCTCTTTATGTTTTAAATTTCGAAAACAAAATATTATAAATATATAATGAATCATATTCAAATGACTCACACAACACCAAACTATGGAATCATCAAATTTTTCATGTAATATAGATGAATTGTATTAATCTCTATCAAGATTGATATTTATAATAATTTGAGATAAATCCAATAAACAAATTTCATGAGTGTTTACAATGAAAAATAACCAAACCACCATTTTGTGGACAGTGTGAAAGGTCCATAGAGATATTAGGATTGGTATAAACTAATGTGTGTAAACTATTTATAGTTGAATATAGAGGTTAGAATTCCTAATTCACAAATTTTACTGATGACTTGAGTAGATATGATTATGCCAATTTAATGAGGTATAAGTCTAAATCCTTTGATAAATTAAATGAATTAAATAATGAAGAAGAGAATAAAATAGTAAATATGAAAATGAATCATTTCTGGGATTAAGGTAGTGAATATATTAAACAGGAGATCATTGAATTTCTACAAGAGTTTTGGATTCTATCAAAAATAACTCTATCATACACTCCACATTATAATGGTGTTAGTGAAAGGATTAACCATGCCTTGTTAGACATGTTATGGTCAATGATGATTCTAAAAGATATTCCACTAACCTTTTAGGGTTATTCATCAAAAACTACATAATACACACTAAAATGAGTACCGATTAAAGAGGAAAATAGAATTCCATTTGAGTTATGGAGGTGAAAGAAACTTGTTTTATCACATACACATGAATGGAGTTTCATTGTTTTTAAAGGACATTTATGGAAATAAAAAAGCCCCTCGGGGAATAAAGTGTATCTTTATATGATATCCTAAAAAATAATGTGATAATATCTGTATAACCCTACATACAAGAAAGTTGTTTTCACCAGAAATTACACCTCTCTTCAGATGGAGAACATCCTCCAAAAGGATAGTTGGAGAAATATTGAATTTGATGATATTGATGCTCAAGATACAAAAGAGTTTGTTTTAGAACAGATTCCATAGTTCCCAATAGAATATGTAGTTTCTGAAACATAGGTACTATATAAGAGAACTAGATATGTAAGAGAACTGTAGATATATGTTTTTCAAGTCACCAAATATAATGACCCATTATTAGCTAACCACGATGAACCTATCTCATAAAAATTGGCTATATAGTGCTCATAATTTAAATCATGGAAAAAATCCATGAATTATAAAATGGATTCCATGTATCATAACCATGTTCAAGTTTTGGACGATGAACCTATTGATGTAAATCTTGTATGGTGAAAATGGGTATTCAAGAGAAATATGGATATGGAAGGTAAGTTAAATAACAATAAAGTGAGTCTAGTGTCTACAAGGTTTAAATAGCATTATTGAATTGAATATACTGAATTATTTCCACTAGTTTCAAGGTTTAAAACCATCATAATTATACATTCTATAATATCTTATCATGACAATGAAATTAGAAAAATGGATGTAAAAACAACTTCTCATAATGGCTAGCTTTAGGAAGATATCTACATGACATAACCAGAATTTTTTTACTCAATGTGATTCAAAAAATATTATCACGTTATATAGATTCATTTATGGATTGAAGTAATCATCCTAGTCATATAATATTTTAGTATATGAATCTATAAATAAATTTAGTTTCATTAAGAATGAAATTGAGACATGTTTTTACATGCGGTTTAGTCTGAATGTGGTCATTATAATAATAGTATATGTTGATGATATATTAATTGTTGTAAATTACATACAAGTGTTCTAGCCTATGAAGGTCTATTCGAAAAGTTGTTTCGTCATGAAGGACTTAGGTGAAGTGGCATATATTATAGTAATCAATATCATTAATGAAATATCCAAGAGGCTTCTTATACTATGTCAAGATCTATATATTTACTAGATATTAAAGATATTTATTGTGAAAAATCCACAAAGGGATTAGTTCCAATGTCACATGGTATACATATTTTTAAGAAAATGTGTCCTCAGGTACAATAGGAGAAAGAGAGAAAGCGTAAGATTATAAACCATTCAGTTATAGGAGAAATCATGTCTTCCATGTTATGTAATAGACTTGAAATTGAATATTCATTGAGCATGGTGGGAATATATCACGAATATCCTACAGAAAAACATTGGTCTTCTATTAAGGCTATCCTAAAGTATCCAAGAACAAAACATATATATTATTTGTGTATGGTTGAGAAAAAGATATGTTCATTAGGGGTAATATGATGTTATTTTTAAAATATATTATAATTATTTGAAGTCATAGTCAGGTTATGTTTTATGTCTCAATAGTGGAGTTGTGAGCTCATAATGTTCAAATAATATAATTTTTTATTCTATAGAAGAGTCTTATTATATATAAGATTCTAATAAAATCATGTAATACATTAGGATATTAAACTTTGTTTAGGATCTTGATGTTTTACCTATAATTAAATACCCTATAACATTTTACTATGATAAAACTACAATAGTTGTTCTTGAAAAACAGACAAGGTAACACCAAAAGACTAATAACATACTTCCGAAGTATCAAATCTTGTTAATTTTTTATTAAAAGGGTGATGTTTTAGTAATTAGAGTGAATAAATAATAAAACATAAAAAATCTCATTACTAAAGGCTTATCTATCTAGAGGCATGAGTATAATGTGAGAGCAAGCTGACAGAAGATTATTAGTAGTTGGATCTAGTGTTAGTGGGAGTCTGTTGGTTTTAGATCCCTTTATCCTACTTGTGTTTGCATTATGATAAATTTTATTCATAGTATTTATTATTAATAAACTTTGTATCATATCATGATTTTTCTTCCACATAACATAGTATGTGATAATTTCCTATGATTTTATTTTCATAATAAAAATCCATAATATTTGTCCACTATAATGAGAACCCAATAGTTCCATGGAAATATTTATAAATTCATGTTCTATATATGGGTGAAATAATTTTTAGACACAAATGATATAGGATATCAAGGGTTGAGGATCATAAGACTTTGAGGCCCCGTGAACTCCCTTTATAATATTCAGTGTAGGTTATTAGGATAATGATACCATCAAGGTGTCATTGAATGTTCCTATCTACGAATGTGTGTATCAATCCATAGAATTTACAATTACTATTAACCATTGTTATAAGTCATGGAATTTGACGTATTTATTAAAACTATTATAAAACAAGTTTTCAAATTGGTAGGATATATTGGGTTCATAATGAGTATGATTTTTTAATGATTAATGTGAGAAAGAATTTTTTCCTTCTATTATTTAATAGAACCCTAGGATGGAAATGATATAGCCTACATAAATCCATATCTATGTTAATCTATAGGAAGGTTTGATTTTTGGAAAGTCAAAGAAAGAGACATTGAGCACATAGGTTGATGGAATCATTATGAAACCTACATGATTATAGATATTATTATAAAGGGATTATATTACACAGTAGGCATCTATTTTAGGTATTATTTAATTTTTGTATTAACTTATTTCTCTATTGGTGCCTTGGTGTGTTTCTTGTTTCAATACTTGGACTTTAGGTAGCTTCTCCTAATGCAACTGAGAAAGAGCTTTAGAGGGTCACACACTCGGAATATCAAGAATCATAAATAATTAATATATTATTATTTCTTATTTAAAAATTGGAATAAATATTATTCATATATGTCGTTTCATAGTTTTTCATGTTTTATTGATCACATATGTTCCATCACTAGTTAGTCGAGCGAAAGTTATGTTAGCATAATATTTAATATATGTTTATTTTTTATTGAGTGAATATATTAGTAACTTATTTATTGGTAAATAATTACGTAATATTTATTTATTAAATAAATAGTTATTATTCAATCCTTGATTAATATTAGAGATTAATGTAAGACTATCACGATCCAATATGGGTTGACCATGAACCGGTCACCTGAGCCAGTCTACGACAAGTCCCGAAGGGCGTTCCTGATCCCTGAGAGCTAGAAACTACTGTCAGGCATCATAATAAAAATTTTGGGAATGATATGGGTAATAAGAATAATTCAAATATATAAATATAAATTAAAAAATATATAAACACTAAACGTAGTAATAAAATCAAGCTTCATAGCTAAACTAACCTCCATGTGACCTCGTGGGTCACCGCTAGACATAGAAGCATGCTTTCTAAAAGAGAGACCCAAAACTAGAACTTGAAACTAAAAATATAGAGTAGGTGTGATCATTGATATGTTCAGTTGTAATTACAAAGAATAACAATACCCTCTTCCCTTAAATTTAAAAAGAAACACAAAACATACTAGTTTTAAAATAATACATAATAAAATAATGTTTTTCATTCTTTTAAAATAAACAAACAAGTTTGAATTTATAAGAGAATCATTTCTCTTACACTATATTTAAGAAATATATTTCAAGAATGAATTTAAATTTCAAAATGAAAGGAAATAAAATTAAAGAAAATTATGTTTTTCACAAGAGAAATCAAGCCTGAAACAATTGAAATGGAAATCATGTCACAATCACCATGGGAAATCCCTAAGAATCTAGTGTTAGTTGGGAACCTAGGATCCTCGTACATTAGTGAATAGTGGATTAGAAACCATGACCATACGAATTCTCATGCTTGCGACACTAGTAGGAGACACCCCCAAAACGTAGTGGTCTCCAATCATCATAATCATTTAGTTAGTTTTTTAACCGTTAATCCTAAAAGATGAAATCGGGATGAACCACTTCCGAATCATGTAGCTGACTAGTCCTACTCTGCCCACCTAGGTAGTCAGGGTTACCCATATGATCTATTTCAAATGGTGGTGAGTTTTTATCCACAAAATTATTTATATATTAATTTCTTTATCCAAAACATAATCAGCCTTTCAACAAAAAAATCTTTCATTAAGCACATTCCCCTTTTTATGTCAGACAACATCACATAAGAATCTTCACTAAGCACATTTCAGAAATTAAACATTTCACATACACATTATGTTTCTAAAACAAGGGGGCATGCCTCAAGAGGGTTCTTTCACATTCACAAATAATATTCGAGGTGCCAAACTGGACTCATTACTCCACAAACAATAACATCACTTTAGAAAAAATTCTCACACAACAAATTCAAGTTATAAATCAATTTGAAATTCCAATTAAACAATAAAGGATTGACAAAATTTGATATTACTTGAAATCATTCTTAGAACCAAGAAACCCATTTATGAATGGAACATAACTATTTATCCTTGAATTCACACGAAATCCCATACACTTTTCATTACTTACCAAATCGTGGAATTTTACATTTACAAAATCACACAAGAATCCATATTCATTTAACTAAACATTCACAACTAATATAAAAACCAAAATTTTTGAAACATACCCTCCACAAAACCAAAAACATTTTAGGAACTACTTATAAGAATTTAAAATGATGATCATTCTAAACCATGACTGGGATAATATTTTAATTATAAATACAAATGTCAACACATAAAGAGAACTTGATAAACAATGGAATGTCCAACATCTAGCATTACCATCACTTTGCATAGACTGTATATAATATTTAATATTTAAAACACTTTTTAAATCACCCATGAAATTAAGAAATTTAATTTACAGTCAAAGGTATAGGGGACCTACCTTAGGGTGGAACCAAACCGAACATTTGTCCCTTAGATCTTTCTAACTAAAAGCTACTTCTCCCCCACTATACATATGCACCTTCACATATAGGTATGAAAACCTTTCCCTTTTTCACATATCTCTTTATCACCTAACATGTATAAGGGGATCCTTAAATATATGATTATATGCATATACAAGTCGCCACTCACCTACGTACGAATTTTCATATATATATATATATATATACATGGGAATACCTAGCCAAATACATGTATATTCACTTACATGGAGGATTATATGTGCAACGGGGGAACCCACACCCACACACACACACAAACACACATATATATACTTACCTATGATCACGCAGGGGAGTCACCTTAGACTCTGTGTCTCGAAACCACAATGTAAAGGCCAATTAAAATTAATAAAAATATTATGATCCCATGAACATGATAAACCCCAAAAATATAGAGTTAAAATAATTGTGGAAAATGTAAACCTTAACCTTGGATGATATTAGTGAACTAAATTGTAGAAAAATTAATTTTCCTTTTGTGGTGGTTGTCAAAACTCACACCAACATGACACATGAGACCATTTTCACAACCCTAAAATAATGGAAAAATAAAATCTGGTCAATCCCTCAAACCCTAGGTTCCAACGTACTCTATAGGGAGACATAAAGACCATATCGTGGCCATAAATTGGATGGGTGAGGGATAAAGGACCATTCATCATCGATTAGGTGACAAATCAATAAGAAATCTGGGAAAGAGATCGACCAAAGAGGGACTCGTGCACTAAAGGGGTTATCGAAGGGTTCTAGCTAAGTGGGGGTTGGCGTGAGGGTGGCATGAGGGAGATCAGGTTGGTGCGAGGGAGTGTAGAAAACTAGAGGTTCTCACCAGAAGGGGGTCTTCAGTAGGGAGGCCCAAAATCAATGGGAACAATATGCACAAGTAGGAGGAAGATGGGAAGGTGCGATGGGATGGATATGGGAGGAGGAGTGATGGATGGAAGGGGAAAAGAAAAAAGGGGAAAGAAAAGAAAATGAAAAAAATAAATGGAAACACTAAAAAAATATACAATTTCAATAATAATACTAGTAATAATAATTAATGATAATAATAATAATTATTATTATTATAATGATAATAATAAATATTATTATAATGATAATAATATTATTAATTTTATAATAATATTACCATTATTATTATTATTAAAACAACTCATTTAATTCCATTTTATTTTTTTCATTTTATTTTATAGTTCGTTTTGTTATTCATTTTTTTGAATAGTAGGTTCGCAACACGGTGACCTGAGTGAAGTTGAACGGTTCCAACCATGCTCTACCATTGCACTAGATACTGTTATGCCCAAAACACTCATTTTTTTCAATAAAAATTAAAATTTAAAATCGACGCTCGACCCAAACCGTGATAATAAGACCTGAGGCCATGAAAATTAATAAAATAAATTAATTCAAAATGTCCAGGTGCAACAGTTTTCCACAACATAAAACATTCTTCCCCTTAAAATCCACAAGAAGGCCTAACCCTAAAACAGAAGTCGAAACCCCCTCACAGTCCAAGGGGATTCCAAAAGAACAAAAATGGGAAATTTCAGGAACAATATAAACAAAGGAAATTCTTAAATATAAAACTAACGGGGCTTAAAATGGACTCCATACTATGTGAAACCCATCCCAAAAAGTGAAAACACCTCCAATTAACAAATCAAAGGAAAAGAGATTCCGAAAACGCACAATCCATCCTCTTAAATTAGAAAACCAAACATCACTAAATGAGACATAAAATGCTAGCCTAAAACACGAAATAAGAAATAAATCACAACTCAATAAATACTCCCATTATTTTAATTCAAAAAACACCATTGGGTGCGCTCTGATATATTATCGACACCTATCAGAATGTTGACACCAAAAACTAACTGAATTACTAACATGGGGTGGCCCGAATTGATTCCTCGCTATTATAACAAACCAACACCCAATAAGGAGCTAGTGGACCAACCTAGGAAGACCAGAGAATACTCCCCCCCATAGATGACAGACTATATTAATTCATTCTAGTGGAATTTCTACAAGAACCATGATGGGCATCCTTACCATAAAGATCATCTTGACTAACGGAATAGCACCGAACATCATGGAAAACCCATAATGGATATCCTGGGAGCTTCCTACATGACCTAGTACCCCACTAAAAGGGACTCGATTAATGAAACCCCAAACCAAATAGAAGACACTACGTGGTTACCCAATCCAATGAAATTCACCATCCTTATATGAGCCCAACCATAACCAATATCAGAGCAGACCTATGAGGATATTCTCAAATAAACAACCACACGTAGATTCACACTCAAAAGGGTGTACATACCAAGGTTTAAGAAAATTAAATCACCCAACCTATTTATATCCAAGGAGGGAATATTTCACCCATGTGGGTCACAATATGGAAGTGAGGTCCCTATTCCTCTTTCCAAAAAATACGACCATTAGAATGAATAGCTACATAGGGCTTAAACTGTCTTTATTTTTCATGTAGAAGATAGACATTAGACTAAGATCACTTACCCATAGTCTTTTTGCCTATGTGATAGCTTCAATTCAAGGCCTATTGCTGGAGCCATGATGTTTGAAGCATCTTTTACCTCACAGTCAGGCCATGAAGAGTCTCAAATATAACATCTCCTTCTGGTGACACATACAACCATACCACAATTAGACAACACCAACATAATAAAAATATCCCAAAAATCTATTGGATTTTTCATGATATTTCACAGTGACGAGATGATAAAGGATTACTCATTTCACCCCAAACAAGAAATAAGGAAAGAAGGGTCACTTAGAAGGCACCTTCATTTGGAATGGATAATTTTAGGTATGCCTGGAAGAGGGACACAGTTTTGTTAAAACAAAATCATTCAAAAGGTTCAACATCATCCACCTTTACATCAAAAAGATAACATAACTCTATAAGACACCAATAGAGATGAACCTTCCAACTGATATAAACATTACAATGTTAGAGACCCTTAACCAAGTCCCAAGTATCACATGATTCTTACATATGTCCATAATAGAATCTTACGACCATACATGCCACATTGTTGAAAAATCATGAACTGTTTCGTGAATGAAACCAATAAAAAGTCTTAAGGCACTTTAAGATAAGGTACATAACAAAAAACCTAGACTTGTTTCCACTTTCCCCCCTGGAATTCCCATCACTAATCCCATGCAGGACCTATAGGCTCAATGATGCATAACATAACCTTTGGTAATTCATGAAACTCAAGAAATTATTATTTCTTTCAACTGCTTCCATATCCACTCTTTCACTGTGAGTGGATCATCTAAATTCGTAAAAGAAGAGAGATAAACTCAACCTTGAAAACCAAGAAGAGAGTTCTTACTTTCTTCAAATAGAGGATCTTCCAATGATGAATCACTTGTGGCTGCACTTCAATTGGGTATTATCCATTTATGGGGGCGTACGCTATCCAATGATGAAAAGGCCCAAAACCCAATAAAACCTATCCATTGGCACAAATCACGCCACATTTTAAATCCAAATGCACAAAGTGAACCTACTCAAAGGTATCCCAAATATGTTTCTAGAAAAAACCCAATAAACATTATCTCAAACCGAATCACCAAAAAAATGAAACATGAAACATATCAGAAACAAGATCAGTATCCAAACATGAAATACCTTGAATGTAATAATAACAGTTCATAAACAAACACAACACACAATCAATGATTTAAAAAATGAACAAGTTTTGTGGGTCTCACATTCACCAATGGTATATCATGGGCCCCAAATATTCATGTTCCCATTCCTCACTGGGCACCCACCATATGTCCATTTAGGAACTGATCCACTCATGTCATTGACCATCCACATTTATATATATAACCATGCATGTGGTCACGCATGAAAAACCCAAAGACAAAACTAAAGCTTTCCACTTTTCAAAACCAATGAATTCAACATACACATTATATTTCTCAAAACTGCCATCTTTAAAAACAAAACCCAATTTAAATATCATAAAACGATTTTAGAAAAGCACCAACCATTAAAATATAATCTAAATTTCAAATATTACACAAAAATTTGAAAACATTTAATTCTATTGAAAACAATTTTTAATAGTTTATAAAATTCCATTTAAAATATATTTTTTAAAACCCTATTTAACATAATTCATGTTTTCCAAACAATTAACACCAATAAACCGAATGTTGAGGTTAATAAAACCCATTTCTAAAAAACTCACCCTAGTTTACTCAATACAATTTTATAAAAAAATCTCCTATCTAAAGCTTCATTCAAAGAAAATATAAAAACCCATTTTCCACCCTTTGTGAAAATCAAACCATTTCCATTGTAAAAACCAAATCCATTAAATTTTTAAATAGAAATTTCCAAATAAATTTTCATAACCCTAGGAGAAAAAATATAATGTACGAGGAAATTAGTGCTAATGGGTGTCTGGGACATATGATTGGAAGACATATTCCAATCAATCCCCCGTCAAAGAGACTGTTTCAACATAATGTCACCATTTCAATAAGGTTTTCCTGGCCCAAGGAGATCACTGAGACTATTGAACCAACTCTCTTTTTATTTCACGAAATATCAACAAACTAGAAGAAACAAATGACATAAATATAACCCAATTTTACTTGGTGTCTTTATTTTTGTGATGAGGCATGCTTGACAAGAACCACACTTATAACCAAAACGTCAAGTCATGGAAATCCTATATATAATATACCCAGAATCATTCATAAGAACATGAACCAAAAGAGAATAACCTCCCCTGATTACATTTTGTCACAATCCAACCCAGTTTGACAATGAACCGGTCACCCGAACAAGTATGTGAGAAGGCCCGACGGGCGTTCCTAATTCCCATGGGTTGGAAACGAGTGTCGAGCATCAAAATAAAATATTTTGGAATGATTTGGACCATAAAAAAAGACAAATAAATATATATAAATTGAAAAAATAGATAAATACTCAAATTGTAAATAAAATCACGTTTCATAGCTAAACATAACTCAAAGTGACCTCATTGGTCACCACCAAACATATAAACACTCTCGCTACAAGAGAGACACAAAACTAGAACCTGAAACTGAAAAGATGGAGTAGGCATGAGCACTGAGATTCTCAGAAGGAATGAAAAGTAAAAATGATGATTTATGACCCTACCTTTAAAAAGAAACCTAGAACATGGTTTTTTAAAAATAAGACATAATAAAATAATGTTTTTTATTATTTTCAAATCATGTAACATGTTTTTATTTTTTAAGAGATCCATTTCACTTCCATGATATTTTCAAAATAGATTCCACGCATGAATTAACATTTCCAAATTAAGGCAGAAAAATTTAAAAAAATATGGTTTTTACAAGACAGATCATGAATGTAACAAATGAAATGAAAATCATGTCACAAGAACCATGAGAATTTTATAAGCATATAGAGTTATTTTGGGACCTGGGATCTTCATACCTTAGTGAAATGTATATTAGAAACCATGAACGTTATCATTCTTGTTCCTAATCCACTAGTAGGAGACACCACATAACCAAGTGGCCTCCCATAATTATAAAAATTTAGGTAGTGTTGTAATCATTAATCTTTCTAAACAAAACCATGATGAACCGCTTCTGAATTACCTAGTGCACTAGTCCTAGACTACCCACCTAGGTACCCAGGGTTACGCATGTGCTATTTTTAAAATGGTGGTGTAAATTTATCAAGAAAATACATATGAATATATTACTTTATTTATCCAAAACCCATTCAACCCCTCACCACCAAACTCCCTCATTAAGCGCAATCCCCTTTTTATGTCACACAACATTGCATAGGCCTCTTCACTAGGAACATTTTACAAATCACACATTTAACATACACATAATGTTTATAAAATAATATGGAATGACTTAAGAGGGGTTTTTCATATTCAAAAATAAATTTCATTGTTCCAAAATAGTGTCATTAAACCAAAAAAATAACTTCACATTAGAAGACATGATCACCCAACACTTATAAGTTATAAATCAATTTGAAATTCCAATTAAAAAACAATGTCTTCACCAAATTTTAAAACAACATGAGATAATGCTTAAAACAAAGAAACCCTTTTAACAAAAGAAAATAACTATTCAACTTTGAATTCACACCAAAGCCCATACACTTTTCCCAACATACCAAATCATGTAATTTACCCTATTTAAAATTACACAAGAATACATATTCATTTAAATATAATTTCACAACTAATATACACACCAAATTTTTTGGGAAATAACCATCACACACCCAAAACAATTTTAGAAACAACATTTATGAATTTAAAATGTTGAGAATTATAAAACAAACCTAGGATCATATTTTAATAATATATACACATATACAAACATAAAGAGAACATAAAAAAATGAAATTCCAACATAAAGAATCATCATCACTTGGTATAGCATGCATATACTAAAAAGAAAAGGGTTAAAATGAAACATATTGGAAATTTTAGAATATTAAATTTCATGTCTTATTATTTAAATATATCAAAATAATTGTTTATTATTGGTTACATTAAATATTTATAACTATATAACAATAATAATAAATAATATTATTTTTTATTATTTAACAAAGAATAATACATTTTTTAAAGAATATAAATTATGATATATTAATTTTTTAATATATATATTAATATATTGAAAAAAAATATGAAATAATTTCATTAATAATTCATTCATTTGATAATAAATCAAAAATTCATTTCTGTTAAAATGAAACATTTATTTATATATATATATATATTGAAATCATATGTTATAATAAATTTAAATATATTAATGTTTTCTTGAAATAAGATTTGAATACATAATAATATAAAAAATGATAAAAAAAATTTTGTTTTTTAATGTGGAATTATTTTTAAAAAAATTAATATTTTCATATAAATATATTAATTGTTTTAAATGGTTAGTTTTGTAAAAATATAAGATCTTCATAACTCAAATTTATACTAATTCATGTTTAAAAAGTATTTTAATAGTATGATAAGTATGTTGAATCTACTTGATATATGATAAAAAATAAAAATGAAGAGTAAAAACTATGTTAAAAAAAGAACACACACACACACACACATATTAAGTATCCTATTTTAAAATAAGAAATCTGTTAAATAAAAAACAAAAAAATATAAATTTAATAGTAAATTAATATTCATATTTTATAATATTAAATTTAATATATTATTATATAAATATATGAAATTATGTTAACTATATGAGTATTATTAATATGAAGATATGTAATATAAATATCATATTATAAATTTAGTATAAATTAAAAAAATTAATATTATTAAAATAATGAATGAAATCGATATAAGGTGTGGACCTAATTGGGAAAAAATAATGGTCGAACGCATTTACAAAAATCCAAAGGTTTATCTAAAGGAAACACTTAACAAAAATGTGTTCAAGTGCTAGAATGGGGTTCGATCTCAGAAGGGCTCTAAACGTGGTTGAGTTCTTGTATGAGGATCATGATTCTAGATTCAAAGGTGATGAATAGAAAAACATTTGTGGAAGCCTTTGGGGATTCCATAATGTATATTTTCTTCATTATATCAGATCCAATAGTGATCCGATTAGGATTTTCAAATCGATGGGGGGAAATCATGTGTGACCGAATTCCATCTTCCTCATCTTTTTAAAAATTGATTTCATAATAGGTATATATTTTTTACCTGTAATATCATATGGAATATCTTATTGATATTATCAATATCATTTTGTTAATAATATGTTCATTGTTATTCTAAATTTTTTTCCATCTTATATCCATATTTTACCTGTTTTTGTTTTTAATTCTTATAGTAAATTTGAATCATTTTTTTTAATTATTTCAGTTGGATTAAACTTGTTTCGACAAATAATTATGATGATTCTTGATCTAACTGAATTTATGTCTTCATATATTTTATTTTTGGTGACTGGTTGAATGTATGTACCAATTTCATTTTGGGAATGGATGTTGACCGGGGCATAAGTCGAAATAAAAAAATTATTGAAAAGTAATTTTTTTCATTTCTTACATTGTATTTAGACTTCAATGTTAAAAAATCATAGATAATATTCATAAGGAAGTAAAAAATAGGATAATGACTACTTATATTCACATTTGAATTTTTTTCATCTTCTAGAAACCACCTCAACTAATATAAATATTCCATCCATAATGTGACAATTTTTAATGCAATATATACATGTAATTTATAAAATATTATGTAAGAGTGATTGTTGAGTTTTATTCAGTAAGAAAGTCTATGGGAAGAGGTCCTTTACATTCAATTAATATCTTCTATGAGAATAAATCCTATTTTACATCAAATAAAATTTTAGGATGAGTCCAACCTATTGGAAATCTTATAGGAAAGGGAGTGTATTTTTTTATCAAATTATTCTATGATTTTAAATGTTGTAAAAAATATTATTCTACTTAAGGGTATTACATTTAATGTATTATTTCAATATATTTTATATTTTCAATGAAAATATTTTATTTTAAAACATTTATTTCTTTTAAAATTGATTTATTTAAAAATTCTTTATGTGGAAGAAAAGTTATTTATTAATTTTAGATTTTTTTTTAAATTCAAATTTTCAATTTTTGTAATTTTAAAACATTAAAAAAACATTATTTATTATTTGAAACATTTTTTAAATTAATTTGATAATGTGTGTAAATTTATTATGAAAAATTTATCATTTTATATATTTCATGGGTTTTAATTTCTATAATTTTCATGTAAATTAGTAGATATTACCATATTATATCCTTTATCATTAAATTACATGAATTTTAATTCAATAAATTAGTTCAATTTTAATATATTTTTGTTCTTGTTTTATGTAATTGTTTATAAATATTTATTTATCCAATATATTTTCTAAAAATTTATTTTCCATGATTAAATTTATAAAATTATTTTCATTTGTGAAAATAAAATATATAATATTTTATAATTGTTTTTAATGTATTATGAATGAGAAAAGGGGATCTTCATAAAAATATTTCTTTAACTTTGACACTTTCATATCAATCGAGATTAGAAAGAATGGGGAGTGAACCCACGAACTCAAGAAGATGTTTCCTTATAAGTTATGATTCAAAGTGGACACATGGTTTCCATGAGATCTTTTCAGTATCATTTTTGTCCATAAAAGAATTATTATCTTTAAATGATTTATAAGGATAAATCCATTTGATTTTGAAAGATTATTATATAATGTGTTTTAAAAAATGATAATAATTTTAAAAGTTTTTTATTATAATTTTCATATGTATTTTTCATAGAAACATTAGCATAATATTTTTGAAATTTATATATAATATAAAATTTTTTATATTCGATATAAAATTATCTAAAATGAAGTTAAAATTATTTTTCACTATTTTAAGACCCCTTACTATAATGTTTTCTGCTCATCCCAATATTTTAAATTGATTTTCATAGGTATTCTAGATGTTCCAATATGGATGGATTCATTTATAGAGTTAAAACACATCAATCCAATTAGATATATATGTACTTTTATAAACCATGATTTTTTTAGGTTTTTTATTAATCCTTCAGAACCTACAATGGAAAAGTTACTAGGTCATGTAAAAAATGTGTATTTTTCTATTATCTTTTATATAAAATATTACCTAGAATGTTTTTAGTACCAAACCTAGAAGTGCGGATTCTGGATGTTATAGTGGTACTAGGGAAATGGTCTAGACAACTTTGGAGGTCAGGCATTATTGTTTTAGAAGAAATATAAGATATTTATTTTTTCTTTTGAAGATTTGGGTAGATAAGTACCCTTAAAAAATAGAATTCTTTATTTACTTGTTATCTTAAACATGAATATGGAAATATAGAATATTGTTATGTAAGATGAATGAATTGTGGGGGAATAATTCATTTGGGCGGCTGGAGAATTTAATATCCCAGATATTTTATATTATTAGATAGTTTTTTTTTTTGTAATTTAAATGAATCAAAATAAATTTTCAATATAAGTTATGATTAAATATTTACAACTATATAATAATACTTAGAAATAATATTAGTTTTATTAATTTCCAAATAATGATATCATTACTAAATAATATACATAATGATATATAATATGGTTAATATAAATATATATGTATTCATATTTTGAAAAAAATAAGAAATCATTTCATTAATTTTTAATATTGGTGATAACTAATTAAAAATTATTTTATGTTAATTTCAAACATTTCTTGTTTTCAAACCTTATGTTATAATATTTTTAAAAATATAATTATTTTAAAGAAACAATATTTTTTATAAAGTAATATGAAAAATTATAAACGAATATTTATTTTTATAAATGTGATATTAATCTGTTTAAAATTATATATTTTTTAAAATATATATATATATATTTTAAATAGTTAGTTTTGAAAAAATATAACATTTGTATAACAAATTTTTTTAATTTATATCAAATTATTATTTGAAAAGTAAAATAAAAATATTCAAACTACTTGATATATGATAAAAAATTTATTTGTAAACATAAAAAACTATGCATACAATCGAATATGTATACACACACATATATATTAAGTATCCAATTTGAATATAAGAAATATATAAAATAAAAAAAATATAAAATATAAATTTAATGGGAAATGAATATTAATATTTTAGAATATTTAATTTAATATATTAATATATTAATATATAAGATTATGATAATTAAATGAGTATTATTAATGCAAAAATATGATATAAAAATATCACATTATGAATTTAGTAATAAGAGAAATATGAATATTATCATAAAAAAATAATCAAATGAAGTTAAATGGTGAATATAATTGATAAAAAATGAGGGTAAACCTTTTATGGGAAAATTGAAAGTGTTTTTTTGAAGGAAAGGCTGAGCACATATGGGTTCAAGCACTAAAATTGGGTTCTATCTCTGAAGGGTGTTGAACACGGTTGAGTATATGGGGGAGGATCAAGACAATAGATGTGAATGTGGGGAGGATGCCAAGCTTCATGATGGCGTTTTGGGATTCCATTGATTATGTGTTCTCTATTTCATTGGATCTAATAGTGATACAAGAGGGATTTGGAAATAGAAGGGGAAATAATTTGAGTGATGATTCTATCATCTTCCTCCTCATGAAATTCTATTTTTTAAATATCCAAGGTATATATTTTGATCTTAGTTGTTGAATCTTCATTAATTTATATTTTTATATGATTGGTATTGGTTTTTTAATTACCTATTCATAATTGTTCTTTATTTTTCTTCTATATGATGTCTATGATTAACATGATGTCGACTTTTAATGCTTGTATTAAATCAAAATCATTTTTTTCAACAATTTTACTTAGATTTAACTCATTTTAATAAGTATTTTTTAAGATTCTTCACACAACCGAATTGGTGTCTTCTTATATTTTATTTTTCATGAATTGTTGAAGGTATATATAAATGTTTTTGAAAATTGTTATTTACTGGAGCTCGAGTGGAAACAAAAACATTTATTGATATATATTTGCTTTTATTTAAACTAAATTTAATTTAAAATTCGATGTTAATGAATCATAGATAAGATTATTGAGGCGGTGAATAGATAAGGATAAGGACTCCATATGGTTATAATTGTAATTTTAGGATCATTTATAAACATTCCCAAATAATATAATTATATCTCCCACAGTGTGAGGATTTGTGAGGAAACATGTACCCATCATTTACAGAACATTAAATAAGAATAAGGGTTTATTTTAAATTGGTGATTTAGTTTATGAGGAGTGGTACTTTTCCTTCCATTAATATATTGTAAGAGAAAAAATCATCCTTTCCATGAAAGAAAATTTTAGGATTGTTCAAACCTATTGGAAATATTAAAGGCAAGGGAGTTATGTTTTTTTTCAAATTATTATATCCTTTATAATTTGGTAAAATGTATTATTATAATTTAGCGGATTATTTTGAAAATACTATTTCAAAATATTGTTTATATTTATGATAAATATTTTAATTTCAAATATTTATTTCTTTTGAAAATAATTTATATTAATACACTTTATATGTAAAGGAAGTAATTAATTAATTTTATGATTTTTTTATTTTTAAAATCAACATTTTATTTCATAATTTTAAAACAACAACAAAACATTGTTTTTTTATTATTTAAAACCATTTTAAAGTAATTTTATTCACTACACAAATTTCTAATGTTAAAATATATCATTTTATATGTATCATGGTTTTAAATTTTTGTAATGGTCATGAATATTAGTATATATGACCATATTCTATAATTTTTATTGATATTTAATCCATTTTAATGAAAAAAATGTTTTAATATTAACCCATTTACATTCAAGATTTTTGTAATTATTTTTGAAATACTGATTTATCTAACAAATGTTCGGAAAAGTTGGTTTTCCAAGGTTAAATTTATTAAAAAAAATTATATAATAATAATCTATATATAATTTTACAAATTTTTAAGGGATTATGAATGGGAAAGTGGTTCTTCTAAAAAAATTAAAAAAAAATTGGAACTTGCATGTCAAATGACATAATGAGGAATGGGGATTCAACCCACGACCTCAACAAGACAATGTTATACAAGTGATTCTGTTATGTAGCCATATGGGATTCATGATAACTTCCAAGAATCATTTTTATCCCTAAAATAATGATTTTTTTAATTTAATTTTAAGTAGAAATCCATATTATTTTAGAATATTAATATAAAATTGGCTATCCAAAATGTTATTTATTTTAAAAAAAAATTAAAAATTATTTTCATACGTATATTCATAAAAAACTAGCATAGTATTTTGAAATGTTATATATAATATAAAATATTTTTTTGATATAAAATATTTTCAATACTATTTAAAAGTATTTATCATTGGTTTTAAAACCCCTTAACGGGTACTTTTTTTCTCATCCCATGTTTTTAAAAAAATCACTAGTATATTAGAAGTTTGAAGATGTATGACACTGTTTATAGAGTTAGTGCATGTGAATCCAATTTGAAATTTTATATATTTTTTAAAATATAATTTTATGCAAGGTATTTTCCCAATACTCTAGAATGTATATGGGAAAAGATCATAGGTTTTTTAAATAAATGTTTATTTTCCATTTATATTTTATATAATAAAAATACACATCATGTTTTAGTATAGAATCAAGGACTGTGGGTTCAGAATGTTATATAAAATTACATAAAAAGTTTCTAATTACTATGGAATAGAAATATTTTGAACATTATAATATGAGGAAACATTTTTACTACTCTTTAGGACAATTATCCATAAAAGTAACCTAAATAATAATTTAAGTAAGGAATAATATAAAGTGTCACCCTATTTCATTTAAATTTAACTTATGTGATCAAATACAGATAAAATAATATTTTCAATGAATATTGATGGTCATTTTGGGATTAATGAAATTTTATTCATGTGATTAATTTATTTATAATTTTTAATAATAATTTAATTTTTTTATTTGTAAATGAAATTCTGAGATAGTAATTATTTATTTAATAACAAAATGATTGTATTCTTTTTAATTGTGATAAATTGAATGAGTTATTGTATTCCAAAAATTCTTTCGATAAATATATCGATTTTTACTTGTGTAAAAGAATATATACTAATCCCATTAATTTCTTGATATTTTTATAGTCAAATTAAATGAATAGTGTTAAAATTGACCTTAATATTACTTTATAATAAATAATAATTTATTAAATTATTTAAAATTCATAAAAATCATATATTGTGCCATGGTATTTTTAAATGCTTAAAAATAAGAAATATTTTTAATTATTTAAAAAATGTATCCTTTATAGTGTCTATATTTCCCTCTACAGTGTAAACGTTTTTAATCATGGTTAAGGTTAATTTTTTTCACATTACCTATGCTGATGTTGAAATTAATTTTCAAAAAACATTGGATTTTTATTTTATAAATTTTACGTAATATTTAAATCAACGGTTTCTAAATTATATAATAAGGATCATTTAATTTGTAGTCTTAAAAAATAAATTACCTTGGTAGAAACACTAGATACCGCGGGGAAAATTTAAATTGTAAAAGTGAGTAAAATTAATATATTTTTAATAACATGTTTAAAACTTGTTATTTTATAATGGAGGTGTATATCGAACATATATTCCCTCCACTCCATTATTTTTCAATTTTGGTGGCACTTGGGGTGCGGGTTACTTCCCATTATTCAACAGTTTTGGGTATTTACAAAAATGACACTCCTCCTCAATTATAAAATGGCACCCCCTCCCCTCATCTATTCTCACTACTCAAGAAAATTACCTCAACCAAACCCTTAAAAATCCATCCCCAACATACTTATCCACATTCTAGAGGTTTTAGTTTTCTAATAAGACTAACCAGTGTGTCCTTAATACTAGATTCAATGGATATTTCTCTAATAGAATGTATTCATCTTAACAAAGCTAATTATTAATATTTATTCTTTAAAAACATATAATTATGTTTTTAAATGTCCAATATAAAATTACCTTTATCAACCATATGATGATATATTATTAGGTTTATGGAATATTATTTACCTATGTAACACCCTGAGTTTTAAAATAGGAAGACCATGTTCGATAGAATGCATAACATGCAACACTATATGTAGCATAAAATATTAAACCTCATTAAATTAAAATATATTTATTTCCAATTAAATTCAATCTCTTTGAAAACTTCATATTCATACAATACTAGTTTAAAATGATACAAGACACTATACTAAAATAATATTAATTAAACACGAAAATTATAATCTCGACGTTAAGTTATCTAGTATAAAAAACACTAACTAAATTAAGGAAATTTTATGGTATAGAACTTTATAAAATAAATTAAATGGTTATAAATGGTTTCAAAAAAAATATGAATCATTTGAAAGAAACATAAATATTTTTTCTGAAAAACATTATTTGTTTCTAAAAGATTTCATAGTCGCGCTTTATTCATATAATTTAAAATTAATTTTGAAAATATTATGAATATTTATTTGAAAAAATAAACATTAATTTTGAAATATACACCTAAAAATTATTTTATTTAATTTTGAGATTTTTTTGAAGAGAAAAATTTTTCAGTCAAAAGTGATATTTCCAAGATTTCATTGAGAATTTTCATTTCTTTTAAAGCCTTTAATGTCATAAATATTTATTTAATATGGTTATAAAAGTATAGTTATTTAAATTATATAACTATTAACCCAATTTAGTTCATTTTAGTAAATTTAATATTGAATTTTGATATAAAATCATTGTAAATGTTTGGACAATTTCTCTTTGAAACCCTGCTTTCTAGTCATGTATACAAGATTAATTTAAAATTAAATATTGAAAAATATGTGAATCGAAATTGGAAAAATGGATTAATTATTTTGAATTAGAATAATTTATATTTTTTAATAAGGAAGACCTAATATTTTACCATAATTAAAGTAAAATTAGTAAAATTATTTACCGTGATTAAGGTAAAAATGGGTTTACCCGAGTATTAAAGTAATAAGATATTGGTTAAATATAACCCAAAATTTGTATAATTCACATTGATTTTACATATTTCAACCTTATCTTCTATAGGTTAAATAATGGACCTTTTTGAGCATTTTTAGAACATAATAAATTTAGGTACATCTTTTGATTCTCAAAAATTAGAAGTGTCTCACTCACCATACTTATAGAAAGTCACCCCACTCCTCTACTATTCACCCTACTAAAAACCTACTGTTTCAACCAATACATGACCATATAACATCCTTAATTCTATTATATAATCATAACATCATAATTTTTATAGAAATACAACCAAAGAATAATTTTGGTATATACCAAAAGAAGTTTTCCAAAGAAGAGGTAACGTCCCTTTATGAGAATTGGATTTTATTTCTTATCCACCTTCTTCTATTATTAATAAACCATGATGATATAAAAAATCAGTATATTACATAAAATTATATTTTTATATATTAATGGAATTAACTATATCCATCTCCTATTCCATAAAATTGGTTTCAAAATCATCATTCGTGTGTATAGCGGACTACCGCCTTGCGAATAGATGTAATTTGTTTTCAATCAGATCCATTGATAGATTGATATAATATAAGATTTTACATATTTTTAGTGTATTTATGATATTTTATACTATGGAATTATCATATTAGATATACC
Source organism: Viscum album (assembly GCA_963277665.1). Lineage (NCBI taxonomy): Eukaryota > Viridiplantae > Streptophyta > Magnoliopsida > Santalales > Viscaceae > Viscum > Viscum album. Next base: position 434,115,463 of record OY728121.1, read on the forward strand.
GTTTTTTACATTCCATTATGTGATGGATAAAATAACATCTCTCGTGTGTACGGAAGACTACTGCCTTAAGAAAGTGAAGTGATTTGTTTTTTGTTACACATTATATGGAAGGTTTTAAGGATAAATTTTAATGAATATATCTGATATTGAAATAAATATCCTAGTCATAATGGTACCCTAATTCATGAGTTAGTATATACATTTCCCGAAGGGAATCCTCGATCCCCACTGGTTGAATACTAACACTTGGAATCATACAAAAACAAGAGGGAACGAATTTTTCACAAAACAGTGAAAGATAAAAGATTGAAATCAATATGATCAATAAACCAAAGTTATACATAACCATAAACCAAACTGGTATAATAAAAACCCAAATTAGTACATTATCAAATTACTTAACAAATTTAATTGTAAAACCTAAAAATCCCTAAGGAAACAACTTCTTACTACACAGTCCAACAAATTAAGAACATACACTATCTCCAAGTGAAACATTCCCTTTTCTAGGACATGGAAAAGGAAATATAACAATTCTTGAAGGAAATGTTAGGATTTGAGCTATAAATCCTAGTATGGTCTGATCAATTATTCCATAATCAATTTTAATACAATAAATAAGATATTCTATTAATTTAAAAAAAAACATGGCATGGCATGTCATTTTCATATTAAAGAACTTATTTCATTCAAATAGATGGTACGAATAACAAAAAAAATTCCAAAAATCCTAAATGAACATTTTATTTAAAATATTTTATATAAATCAATTAGAATTAATAGATAAGTTCTATAAATAAATGAAATGTATATAATATAAATCAACTACACACCTAATTAATGGAAACGTATATCCCCTCTCACTTTAGGGAAACAAAATCCACACCCACTTAATAGAAAATTACATCCACTCCCACTTTAGAAAAAATAACATAATTTTTTTTAATAAATCATTTTAAATCACATAAAAATATGGTTTCCCACTTAAAATATTTAACATGCCTTCTCATTTCAAAACCAACACGTAGTTTTTCATCACTTCATTCAATTTTAAAACACCTTTTTATTTGATATTGTTTAAATATTAACATCAATTAATTTTTATCAAAAAAAATTCCATACCATGAAATAATTTTTCATAAATCCACCCCAAAATTCCAATTCAAATTAAATTATAAATTTTCTCAATTTCCATAACCATTTGAAATAAATGTTCAATTCATCACAGTTTTATGTTTTCAAGTAAAAATAAAAAATCATTTAAATTTAATCAATAAATTCAAGGTTAAAAATATAGGAAAATTAATCATTGAACTACCTTAATTTAATAAAATATAATGAATCAACACTTACAAGAAGACTCTCCAATGAGGAACGAAAGATCAGAAGATATTGAAACACAACCTAGGATTATGATCCCATGAAAATGAGTTTAGATCCATCCAATACATGATGATCCCTAAAAAATAATGAATAATGAAGGAATGATTAGAATAATCTAAAATAGGGAGATCCATTTATATGGAGGAGATTAAACATGATCAACCACGCTTCAATCCACAACGATAAGGGTTTTTAGGAATGACAACCACTTCTTAAGAGCCTTTAAAGCCAATGAAATTGATTAATGTGTAGTGGGGGTCACACTAAGGTTAAATTGAGGTTTTTGTATTTTATTATAAAAAATAGTATAAATTAATACCATGAACACAATATTTTGGGTAAGGGCACATGGATAGAAACATTTACTCCCTAACCATTCACCCCTTCTATATGTGGTGCACAGTTTCTCCTAGGTGGGTGCAAAATTTGTAAAACCATTTGAAAACCATGAAATCCATTACTATTCATGTTTGTAAAAATTTTTGGGTCTTGGGACATGGTTTGAAAAATAATTTACCCCATCTAAACACCAAAAAATTGAACATGATTTTCTAGGATAAAATATAATGTTTTCCATAGTTGTGTGCTAACTATTAAAAACCCAACGGAATTCCATAATTTTCTAAATTTTAATTTAAATAATGAGAAACATGCCCCAAAAAAATTATGATAAAAAAAAGATTTAAGGATTAACTTAAAAAAGTAATGAAATGTTACAACCTCTCTACCATAGAAACATTGTATCCCAATAAATCATGTTATGAAAGATAAATATCAAAGACATGATACCACTACTCTCTCATCCGTGCCTCTAGATCACATGTCTCTTAAAAATATGAACAATACTTTTATAGAAGCATGAACAAATTTATCATCCTCCTAAAAAGTACCTTTTTCTCTAAATCAACAATCCTGATTGGATGGCTAGTCCTAGATAAATCTGCCTCAACATCAAGACCTCCTAGAAAAAGATATAAGATAGTTCAGAAAGATACTTATGGAGATATGATACATGAAACATGTAATGTGTAAACATAAAATGTGGTGGAATTGATGAATGGTAATACACTATCTCTACCAATTAATAAACCTCAAAAGTTCACTCAAACGAGGATCATGCTTCCCCTTCCTCTGAAGCTGTCGGTGACTCAACCACGGTAAAACTCTTAAGAACACACGATCAACAACAAGGAATACTAATGGTCTATAATTTGGATAAAAATAAGATTTATATCGGCTCTATTCCATAAAAATTAATTTTTGAATGTAATAAATATCTTTCATCATCCCTTGGACCAAACGTGATCCAACCAAGGAAGTTTCTCAAATCTCTGACCAACATAATAAATAATTACAGGACCTACCGTACAAGGCCTAAAAAAGATCGATTCTGATCACGGAATTATAACTGCTGTTATAAGATAACTCAACTAGTCCTAAATGGATATCTCAAGCTCAACCAAAATCAAGGATACTGGGATAAATCATGTTATCAAGAATATTTATATCCCCTTGTGTCTATCCATCTGCCTACGGATGGCTTGCCATACTCAAATGAACCTAAGAACCCATTTCCTCTTAAAGGCCTAGAAAAAAAATGAGAGATAAAATGGTGGTATATATTAGAGAATATGGTAGATGTAACACTATATAAAGGAACAATCTATTTCATACGGATATTTCCTAACTCTTAGACATGGGTGGTATCATGAATAGGTATAATGTGAGTTGATTTGTTTAGTTGATCGATTAAAACCCATATCTCATTTTTCTTCTCAAGTGTACATGACAACCCAACCAAAAAATCCCTAAAGATCTCATTTTCCTTCCACATCTTCATTGTAAGTGGTTGAATTAAACTCGAAGGTCTCTAGTGCATGAACTTCACATTTTGGAATTTATAATAACATGAAATAAAGCTATTGATGTCCCATCTCATACCTAGCCACAAGAATCATTGCCACCTATCATAGAACATATATTTTGTTGTTGGGTTCCTTACCCATTGGAAATTATAGAAATTCACCATTAATACTTTTTTCACTTAAAAGTGTTTAATGTACCGGTTCAGAAAATGTATAAGACCCTTTACAACAACCCAAGATTTGGTGAATTATGTTTATCAAATTAATTTATTTATTTTGATATTTTTCATTTCATGCAACACAAAAAATAGACTTTTTTATATGTTTGGAATATTTTATATGAAAACCCAACATAATAATGCACTAAATGCAACATAAATTTTATTTTTCTCTATAATAAACAATGATGATATCTTATATTACATGAAACAATGACTTTCTTTTATGGCTTGTTTAACACACAAGACTGAATAATGATAATGATATGTTATTAAAATATTATTTAATATAACCTTTCGGTTAAATTATTTGTTATGAAAAGTTTTAACTACCATTGGAAAATCTATTTTTTAAAAAAAATATAAAACAAATTCATTCGTTATAAATGAACTATAAATGAATATGAGTACCGATTTAATATAAATGAAAATATTATTTTTTTAATCCCACAAAGGTGTTTTACCCTGATAAATTAAATTAATTAAAATTATTGAGTAAAGTCAATGTGATATATATATATATATATATGTTAAATATTTATAATATTCATCCAATATATTTTATAGTTTTTTGCTAAAAACAAACCCAATTTTATGTTAAAAATACTATATTTTTATTATTGTTTTTATAACATTTTAATCGAGACCCTATTATAAATCTAATTTTTTTAAATTTTATTGATTATATATGTATAAATAAAATTTATCGTTGAAATATAAACATAAAAATTTGGGTATGGAAAATTTTTGGTATTTTTCATTGAAGTTTCATTTATTAATGAATAGTGAAAAAATATTGAAATTTATTTCAAAAAATTTTTTTTATAAAATTTATTTATAAGGTGAAATTATATTTTAAATTGGTTTTAATTTTTATTTAGAAAATATTTCTATCAATTAATACAAGTGAGGCCCTTGGAGTAAGTTTTCCATTGAAATTGACAATAAAAACCTAGAAATTTATTATAGATTTTTACATTAAAAACACGCTTTCTCATCATTTATGCGGTATAAAATTTAAATTAGTTTATGCAATTTATGAGATTGAATTTTGAAAAATGGATTCGAAATTTGGAATCAAAATAATTTATAACATCTAATATGTTAAAATTAGTTTTTTACCGAAAATATATGTGAAAGTAATAAAAATTAATTACATTGATTAAAGAAAAATGAAGCTTAACAATGGACTAAAACATTAACTAATAGGCCTAAATGACATAATCACTTATCCAAAACCAATTTTAAGACCATATATAAGACATAAACTATAAATCATAGAGTTTTTTTAATTTGGTAGACTTTTTTAGTTAAATATTTGGCTACATGTATCTTGTTTTCAAAAATAACATGTGTGTTCCCTCCCTTCCCTATGAAATTATATAACTTATAACTCTTCTTAAAACCTATAAATCCTATTAAGTTCGACAAAGATCATTAAATACACTTCTATACATCCCTATAGTCTTCCTTAAATCCATAATTTCATAATAATGAAATCCAAGGAATCCTTTTTGTGAAAACAAAAAGGTGTTACCTAAAGAAGAGGTATCATCCCTCCTCATGCTCCACTTTTTTATTTTCTATTATCTACTCCATCAAATATTATTATTCAATGATTTTATAAAAACAGAATTATAATAAATATAAAACTATTTTATTCTTATTTTTTGACCTAAACATACACAAACATTCATCTAATGGGTAATGATAATATTGTTTACGTGTATGGTGAACTACCACATTACTTAACGATGATTGTTCATTTTTCTTTTACCACCTCTCAAGGTGGAAATTATGATAAAAAATATATCTATATATGATATATATGATATTTATAATGTCTTTATTCTTATTTATTTTATATTTATAACATACCTTTATGCATTCCATTATTTGTAAATAAGATAATTTCATTTTAGGAAGTGTTGACTACCACCCCCTCAAGGCGGCATGATTTCTTCAAACACTATATAGAATGTATTAAGGATGTGTTTAGTGAAATTATATTATATATATGACATAACTATTCTAATTTATCGTAATTATATAGATATATACAAATATTTCATTTTCATTCTTTATTTTATTACGACAATAAAACATAAACAACGTTCATGCGTAGGTACACCCTACCGTCTCTATAAATAGTGTATTCCAATTTCATACTTCAATATTATATATATTATTATAATAAAATTATAATCAATATAAATTATATATATATATATCATATTTTATATTCTGCAAATCATGATATAAGTATAATACACATGATACAATAAATTAAGACACATGTTAAAAGGGAAGAAAATATTTCCCGAAGTGAAACATTAACATAAAATAATTAATTACTGGAAAATATAAATTCATAATAAAACCATATATGTTATTAGATATAATAATATGGTACCATTATATAATTATAATAAAAGTATAGTTATTATACAATAGTTTTGAATAAGTATGATGAGACTCAAGACGCAATGTAAGGGGATTTCATCTCACTTTTTTATTTTCATGAGATACAAACCTTATTCTCATATTGCATCCATTTTAGAGTATATAATGTCCAGGAATATATTATATTCCTATTTTCATTAAATTTATTTTTAATTAAATTTATTTTTAATTAAATATAAATTTTTTGATCATTCTGTCATGGGGGTTATGTTTTAAAAGTTACCAAATTGGTAAGATAGTTTTGTATAAATTTTCATTATTTGAGACATATATATTTTTATAAAACTAAATAAATTTATTAAGGTGTATTTTAAATTTTATATCTTGAATAAGCTTATTTTAAATATAATTTATGCTTTATGTGATTTCATTTTCTCACATTGAGAGTATGGCCCCACGTTACCATGTGGTAAGAGTTATTGAAACAATCCATTTCTCTATCAGGATTTTTTATGATTATGACTCCATTGATGAAATATTATGATATATATCACAATAAAATGAATGATATTTATTATACTATATTTATTGAAGTTATTTTTAGGTATTAATACCATTTTCCCCCTTCATTGTATTTAATATGACTAAGAAAATGTTTTTATGAATGTCTGAATTTACCTCTCTCTTCATTATGATATGTTTTTTCCTTCAAAACCATATTTTCTAAATGGTTTCAAAAAATATTCTACTATTATACTATGCTATTTAAATTTCATTTTTACCCATGTTTTACCTCTTAGGAAAAAATGTTTTTAAAAAAATTAATCCTCTTGTCATTTTCCCGTCAAGGAACATTACTATACATTTTACGGTGAAAAGGTAATGTTTGACATGTATGGATTTACCCACTATAGTGGACCTGATTCCATTGAATCATCCATTACATTATTACAAAGTTGATTTTTTAAAGATATTTGTTTCCTAATATTCTGGAAACATTTGGTTTATATTTTGTTTTAATAAATAAGTTTTTCAAAACATTTCATTATTATTTCATATGTTTGTAATTAATATGGTTTTCAAAGGGATTTAATGATTTATTTATAAGTTTTTGAAGTTTATTTAATGAAATGGTTTTCCAAATTTTTCAAGCTTCATTTATAAGTTTTCAAAGAAACATCTTTCCAAAATATTTTTAATATCTCTTTATCTGTTTTCAATAAATAATGCTTCCAATATTTTTTTTAAAGAATTCCTTTTATGTTTTCAAGTTTAATTTCAAGAAAATAATTTTCACGGGGTTTTATGTTTTGAATATCCATTTTCAATGAAGAAAGAAAAATTTTCTCAAGAAATTTTTTCAAAATTTCATTCCATTTTATTTTACATCTAATAAGATATCCATTGATGTTACTCATTACCTTAATAGAAATAATCCAAAAATTCCATTTATATTCTTTCATTAATGGTTTATGTTTTGATGGAATAATGATTATGACACCTGTTTCTCTTCCACAAGTAATATTATTTTGAAATCCTCTTCTTTTCATGGGTTACTATTTGATTAAATGATTTTGAAACCAATCTATTTTCCATAGGTTATAACGTGATGAAAAGTTATTTTTTCCCATTTTATTTCATGGTATTATGATAGGATGATGATATAACCCATATCTTTGTAATGGTCATGATATGATGAAAGTTTTATTATCATGTGGAACATGTATGAATGATTTTATTATGAGAAGGGTGGGACTAATATATTCCTCTAATGCATTGAGTAATGATTTATATCTTATGAGATAATGTTGTGAATAAATTTTACATTCTTCATCAACTATGGAAAGATAGAAAAACTAGATCCCTTACATTGAAAGTATTGTGACTTGGGATGGGGGTGTGTCCTACCCAGAAGGAGTAGTCACAATTAAGATGGATGATAGGGAAGCATGTTCCACTATGGTAATATGGGTGAACCTGATCCCTTATAAAGAAAGGACTAAAATAGGGGATAGCGGTGTAGCATTCTCATTAGGTGTGTTTCCTATGAAGTGGCTTGATAGGTTCTAGAAGCGAGTCTTGACTTATAGTGATTTATATCACATGACTATGTATTAAAATTTTCCATGTATTATTACTATGATATGTTTTTATGGATTATTTTATATATTTAATTATTATTCACATCTTATGAAATACTATAATTTATTAAATAATTAATGATTTTGAAATTTTATGTGAAGGGTGTGATATTATTATGTTATGAATGCATTATCAAACACCAATGCTCATGTTTATGCGTAATTCCCCCTAGTTTACCCATACTAAGCATTTGAGCTCACCACATTTTATGTTTCCTTCTCCATGTTATAAAGATATGTATTAGGTATGATGTTTCTAAAAAGGGTTCTAGTCATGAAGAACTTATTGGGTGATAATTCATCTCACTTGTGTAACAATGTTAATATTTCAATATTTTAAAAGGTACTGGACTAATACAACCTTTGAGAATCTATTTGATTAATATTTTAAGTATTCTGAAAAAGTAAGTTAATGACTATGTACTTTAAATATAGTTTGTTATTGTTGGTATTCTATTAATGGTTAAATTAAACATTGTAAACTATGATGAGAAATCATTAGTGATATCTATAGGTATACTTCTAAGGATATTTCTAGGGATGTCACTAATTATTGTATAAGGATGTGTTTAAATTTAGTAAAATATCCTAGAATTTTAGTAAATGATAAAGTGGTTGTTTTCTTAGAAATAATTTTATGTTTGGATAAAAAAAGTGTATGTGGCTCTAGAGAAGATGTACCGATGGGTAACATCATTGGCAAGGTGTCTCTTGCTGGACTCAACATAACCTGGTATATGACAAGGGGCCATGTTTCACAACTCGTTTAACACTCTTGAGGGATATTCAATAAAAATTAACTAATTATTTTTTAACCATCATGATGGATTTAAATAGGGGATGACTATGAATAAACTAGGATAAAACTAAGGTGTCATATATTAAATTATTAGGTGTCATGATTTAGACATCATATAAGTAATTATTTTTTCTCGATTGTCTGGTTTCCTTTCATGATATGTGTTTCTCACCCTATTATTTCTACTTTTAGTCAATGGGGAGAAATAGAGGGAAGACGTTTATCATTGAATGTTTTTTTGGAAAGTATGGGTATTATAAAAATTCATTTCACAAGTGGAAATCTCATAAAATCAAGCAAGAATGTGGTGTATGTATTTGTTATACTTATGAAGATAAATTGATCACAAAAGAAATGTGAAAGGTATATGATGTTCTTATAGTATAGTTTATATTGATTATAATAAGAATTAATATATTAAGGTTGATGAAAAATAAAACATGATTCATATTTCATATTATAGAAAGGAGGTATTGAGGAATAAGTTAAATAAGCTTGAGTAAGGGTTTAAGATAAATGTTTAGATGAATGAAGTATTTATGTTTTAGAACATGTAGATTTTGTTATAAGAATCAATAAATGAAGAATTATTTTCAATTTATGTTTTCATTAAATATTGAAATGGACTTGTTAAATAGTGATGAAGGCCTATAAAGTGATATTTTGATTAGGATAAGGTAACCCTTAATTAATGTCAGACATTGAGTTAATAATGTTTGGATAAATATATATTTGATTGGAATAAGTAAATTAGAATTTTCAGATTACCCTAAAACTATTTATAGATATAGTGGTATATGATATCAAGGATGAAGTTTAAAACTTCTTGGATCTAAATAATGTATCCATTAATCATTTTAATAATGAAGAAAGTATATTTTCAAAAATGATTTATTATAATTTGGGTTATTACCATGTTTCAATGTAATATTCAATTAAGGTATTCACATGTTGCGTATCTGAAAACCAATTAGTGATTTTTGTTATTTTTGGAATAGATGTTAAGTTTATTTTCATAATTTTTTTCTAAATTTAGGTATTTTATATTTCTGAATAATTATAGGGTTAACTGTTCATGACATGTTTAAGTTAATCTTTCGAGAAAGTATTTATGTATTGAGATTGAATTGAAAACAGTGGTTAAAAAACTATTTTGTGATTAAAATTATTTCAAGGATGTACATCATAATTATTTTTAATGTTATATTAATAAGGATTTGGAAAAGGACATCATTTATTTCATGTGAAAACCAATCATGCCCGGAAAGGCTGGTGGACTTAAACCCATGACCGAAGAATGGTAATGGTTTCACACCGACCACTAGCCTACATGTTGTTTGGATAAATGTATAACAAATATTTATGAATAAATATTTATGATGAAATATTAGTGTTACTTTTTAAGGTTATAGAATAATTTATTAACCATTTTTATTTTGATGGATAGCTAGATTCAAATAGCTATACCATTCATTCTCATACGGGCCTTAAGATCTGTTAAATGTGTATTTTACTTCTTCTAGAATCAATGTTAATTTCTAGACATCCATTTTGTAAATTATTACATGAATTAAATATAGATAAAATCACAAAAAAAGAATCATATTTTATTTACACAAATATATCAAATAAGTATATTTCCTAATACTATTGGTCAATAAAAGAATTACTCAAAGATAGGATAATAATAAAAAAATATGTTGCCCTAATACATTAATTTTTATGGAACTAATATCTTTTTAAAACATCACATATTTGTGAATTTGATACGTTCAAATTTTCTTTCATCATTCATTTATTAGTGATTGATGACCTCAATCACTCTGTATAAATATTTATTCTTTTCCTCCATGTCCAATATTCCATTAGAATCTATGTTCTCTTATATGAAAAAATAGTTAAATGTTATATTGGCTAAATTTTATGGTTCCAAATTTCCCTTTTTGAGGGATGTTTTATTAATACTTTTTACTATGTGGGTTTTTATGAAAAAAACATTCAAGTATTAATATTTTAAAAAATAGATGAATTTCATGGGAGAAATTCTTTTTAAGGGGGGTGGAATGTAAAACCCTTTCTTTTTGTGAATTATTTTTAGAAAATTAATTTACTCTTTTTGATAATTTTCATTTCACAAAACACTAAAAATAGCTTTAATTATATTTTCGGAATTCGTTTTATGAAAAACCATGATAATATTACACTAGACACAATATAAATTTTATCTTGATCTATATGGAACATGGAAGACAGCTTGTACTTACATGAAACAATGACTTTCTGTGATAGATTGTGTAACACAGAAAAACGAATAACGAAAATGATATATTATTAATATATTATTAAATATAACCTTACTGTTAACTTATTATTTATGAAATGGGTTAGATAAATTATGAAAATGTATGGATTATAAGAATATAAAACAAATTTATTATTTACAAATGAATAATAATTGAATATGAAAACCGACTTAATATAAAATAAAATATTATTATTTTTATGACCAAAAAACTATATTACCCTAATAAAAAAAGTATGTATGATTAGTGAGTGATATTAATATGATATGAATATTTTATATTGAATAAAATATTTTTGAAAATCATCCAATAGATTTTTTATTTTTAAAATGAAAATAAACCCAATTTTATACATATAATACTATATATTTATAAAGACATTTTTCCCGCCTTTTAATAGGGAACCTGTATAAAATAAATTTTTTTGAACTTTTAATGATTATATATGTATATATAAACTCTATATTGAAAATAGAAACATAAAAATTCAGTTAGGGTAAATTTCATGGTATTTTTCTATGTTGTTTCATTTTTAATGAATATTGAAAATACTAAAATTTAATTCAAAACTGCCTTTTCATATAATTTACTTATAAGGTTAAATTATAATTTATGTTGTATCTAATGTTTAATTTGATCACGTTTTTTTCAATTAATGCAATTAAGGTCATTGGACTAAATTTCACATTGAAATTGGCTATAAAAACATAGAATCCTTTTGGATGTTATTGCTTTAAAACCCCTCTTTGTCATCCCATCAGCAGGATTAAATTTAAGTAATTTTCTTCCACATATGTGATTGGAAATTTGAAAAATGGATTCCATATTTGGAATTAAAATTATTTAAAATTTATATTAAGGTTAAATTAGTTTTCCACCAAAAATATTAGTGAATATAACTAAAATTGATTAAACCGATAATGAAAAAATTAAGCCTAACATGGGAATAAAGCATAAAATCAAGGTCCTTAATTAGTTTGACATATAAAATACCTGAACTAGAAGCCCAAAAACTAGTTCCCCAATTCAAGCCAACACACGACCACAAGTTCACCTCTTTATATGCTAGAGGTTGCTGACTAGTAGTGATGGTCTAAAAGTCACATGGGGAGACTATACCCTCTTTACCAGAGTAAGACACAATAGAAAATGAATATAATAGAGGAAGAAATATACAATAACTAATGAACATATATAAATAGCCACCTCCCAAAACATGGTATAACCAAATCCAACCGGAAATATGTTATGTGATAATATAGTGTTAAGTGGAAAAAACCCAAAAAAATAAAGACAATAGCTAAATCCCCAAAACAGGCCTGACTCAATGTACATATCCCCATCCATGCATATACCAAGCCCAAATTAACTCTCTATTACTAGGCCATTTCCCAAATCCAAAAATTTAATAATGAAGTCTACTCAGTTACCCAACTGCTGCTCGGGCATTGTGTGAGTACAACTCAGTAGACCACCACCAATGGTGTCTAAGAAATATACAGTCTAAAAGATAGTGCATGAAAGTAATAAATAAATGACAAGTAAACAAGGACAACACATGTATAGTAAATAAATAATATTTACATTAACCATTTCTATCACTATTATAGTTTGTTTCATTTATTCCCTCTTCTTTACATAATCTATTTTCATCACATGTTCCATGGGTTGGGAAAATACATCATCTACTCATGGGTCTAAGGAAATCAAACAATATGAATAAAATAATAAATAAAGCCTCTATCTCACTATGGCTAACCACATCACAAAAAATCATTATCCACACCTTAAAGACTCTATCTGGGTGGAATGAAATGGTTAGGGGAATAGATCTTTCATCCCCTTCCGTAACCTATGCATTTTGGGGAAACATTTAGAGCCTTAGTGTAACTAGACCCATGGGCGTAGAGCCTCATGTCTACACCCCACACTACCAAGCCATGTGCACATGCTTATATATCAAACCACAACAAATATATCTTATCAAAATTATACACAACCAACAAATTATTAATCACATTCCATAACCATCAATCAAGATAATTAACACTATTTCACAACCCATTATAACATTTTTCATTTTCAATAGATATTCATTTAGCCCAATTCCTATTCTTATGCAATAACCCATTAAGTATATTCAACAACTCCCATAAATTATCTAATATTAATCAATTACCATACATTTTCCCATTATTCCATTTATCATTTCTTGATTATTTTCCATATAATAATTTTAAGTACAATTCTTATATAACATAACACGACCCCTTTATTACATTCTACCCACTAGGTAGACCCAATAATCCCCATGTATTAATTTATTAAATATTTTAATAAATTGAGAAAATAAATCTCATTAACATATTACCACCTTATAATTCCATTAACCATTTACAATTTCATCATTTTATATGCACTCATCCTCTTAGGAATTTATAAACAAAAATTCATTATGTGATCAAAATAATCCCATTTGACCCATTATTACCATTTCTGTGTAATAAAAAACAACCTCGTGTTCTATTATCAATAATAGGTCCAACTACCCATAACCCATAATTATCATAAATTAGATAACCATTATTTTAATCTTAGGCCTAACCGAAGCGAAATACAATTTCACACTTAAAATTTCTATTGTCTATGGTCAAGAAGGTTGGATCACCCCATGGGTGAACCTAAATTGGTCAAAATGTCTTCAAAGAATCCCATGGGAATCATGAGGGGTTCAATTTTTATTTGGATTCCCTTTTTACCAAATATCCCTAATGAAACTAAAGTCACAACAAATGGAATAAGAGAATACAACTATACATGTACAAATGTACTTAAAAAATGGGATATAACTTGTAGACTACCTTCCTTGAATCCGATGAAAAGATCACTCCTAAACATGTCCTTAGACCCAGATTCAAACACTGTTTTATGATTTATCCTAGATTCCTCCAAAAAAAGGGTTCTAGATATTTGGAAGAAGATCAACGAAGGAAAAACATTAATCTAGAATAATGAAGAAAGAAAGAGATTAAAATTACTCGGGGCTTTGATCCAAAACCGAAGACACTCCAAATGGCCTATATATGAAGGATAATCTCCTTTTGAAGCCATAGAGTGTTATTTTTCATCACTATGGTTAACATATAGAGAATGAGAGGGAAACTCATGTATAACATACTAATCACATAATAGTAATTTTTTAATTATTCCCGACTTTACATGGCAGCACGATGTACACATACATTTCACCAAACTATGCACAAACTGAATTCAATACACTGTCTAATGGGATCTAGGTCAAAAACATATCTGGGAAGGACATAGGGTTTGAAAACTGTGCACCATCCATGTGATGTTCCACTGTCTATGGTTGCATTGTTTTCCAGGAATGGATTCACAATTTACCTAACCTTGTGAAAATTGTGCGCCTTGCAAAAGTCGGTAATGTTTCCATTTCCATTAATGTTCGGAATCCCATGAACACCCCTAATTCTCCTTATAAAAACGAGAAACATTTCATTAACCCAGACAAGATATTGAAACCCGAAATTTGAAACATGTACATACCTTCATGATGTACAGGATCTTACAACTTCCCCACCTTATAATGGATCATCCTCGAGCTGCTCTTCTTGAGCATCAAATATCTTCTGTAACAAAAAGATAATACCACTATTCCTACGTATCCATCCCTCCTTTCCATGTTTCTTGTTGAAAATTTCAAAATTATCACAGAATTTGAACCAAATGTGCATTCATTCCCCACAAGTATTCCTCACCACAATCCCATAGCACAAACTGGGTACTCCTGAAGGGATGCATCTACATTGACCATACATTAACTACAAGAACATCAAAGTGAAGACATATGCAACAATTCCTAATTCACATAACACTGAAACATCTCACATAGCATCATACCATCATGTAGGAACCAATTAGTGTTCCATCAGTCTGATCCTCTTCACAACTAATGACTCAAATCACTTGGAATAATTTTCCTCACTTTTCAAAACTATAACGATGACAAAAACCCAATATCACACAATGAAAAATACATGATCATACCAAACACATTTCCCAACATACATAGACCCACCACTCATGTCCTAAAAAATATCTTCCATAACCATACATCCAAACACAAAAAAATATCTTCGTTACTAAACTAAGTAAACCCATGACAATGATCACTATCAAGGCTAGCTTACCCAATTAGTGATTACTCGAGTCTCTCTAACCCCAAAATATGATCATGTCATATTTAAACTAATTTTTTTTATGGTTCTCTCAACCATAAACTGTTATTTGGCACCCCACTATCGAACAAATATGACTCAAATCTGAACTGAACATTCAAAACATACCTGATGTGTTCTAGCTCACTCTTCCCAAACATCCATATGGGCATTGCCTTGTATTATCATCTAGACATTCCATTGAAACATCAAGGAAGTACATTTCTAGACTATCATTCTTAAGTCTATGATCAACTTGAACTTGCTAAAGTATGACTTCATCTCTGAATGGAACTTTCCACTAAAATACGAAGGTAGTGGTGGCCCACAACTCATCACATCCATTCATGTCTACCCAATAATGTTGGACCACCCCAATTGGATTGTCTGAAGACAGACATCTTCCAATGATGAAATGATACCCCTTTCACCTTCCCATGTCACTGACTAACTTGATGTCTATTGCTATCATCCAACATTCCCACTGAGTTCATTCATGACATAGGGTATAATTTTTCCCACATGACATCACTTCCCTCCAAACTGTCATCAAACTCTACTGCCCCCATTAACATTCAAAACACAAGAACTCCTACCACTCATACACTAACTAAATAATTATAGGTTTTCACTCATCCCATTACAAAATTTGAATCAAAATTATCACCCCAAGACATCCACCGATGGTTATTTTAAACTTTCCACATCTTTCCCCCACTCCTAGACAGGTCAAGAAATCCTGGGATAAATCATACTAGAATTTTTAGCTTCACCATTATCATGAAAATACATAACATGTGCATGGTGCCCTCAAACTTCAATATATTCCAATAATACCCAAATACACTTACACTTGTTTAATCCCAATATTCATTTGATTTATATAACCCATATTCTCTCTTTCCACCCTCAACGATGACAAAACACATACATTTCAACTACCTTTAGAACTAACCTAATACAAAGGCCACCACATGGATCAATCAACCACCATAAACATGGCCCTCCTGTCCCCCTCGAGAGACTTAACTTGCACCTCACTGGTTCTGCCTTGTAATCCCAATGTCACTACATCAACTCACCTTTTTTCACTCCACATCCAATACTGATTTACCACTCCCAACATTAGAATTTTCAATACCAATTTTCATCAGTAGATATTCCCACCACACAGATTTCAATCTATCATAATATGATCCCCAAAACAAAGACATTGCAGTATAGCTTTCTCTAGAACTAGTAAATGTGCTTCATCGCATACTCATTCCGTCTTCTATGAATGACACCCACGACATTTTACGACACTTAATCCATCTTGAGGGCCTCCCCCAAAAAACGTTGATGGTTTACATCCCATCATGTAGATCCACACATACCTCCCCTATGAGAGTAAACATCAGGATGACCCTCATTCATCTAAAACACCTTCAAGTCTCATAGCATAAAGTGAGAGCTTCTCAATATACATTGGACAATGTTAAGATATTGGGAATGATCTTCACTAGTGGAGGCATGCTAATATGTTTCAAATAACACCACCAATGAATTATCCATCAATGATGTCACCTTCCCCTATTGGACACCATGACCGAAAATGATCCCAAGCTCCCCTTTCACACACATCTCATCAACACATAACCACCACTACTCAAGCATGATTGCCAAATAAGATTCAACACCTCTTCACAGTAATTATCCAATAAACTGTTAACCAATGTTTCTTGTGGGAATACTTCTACCACACTACACAATATCTTTCAGTATACCCCTAATAGTTAACAACCAAAATATAATCGTCCCCCACACCAATGAAACCAAATATCTCCCACATAACCACACTTCATTAACCCTTTTCACTTTTACTCAAAAATAACATTGAGATTTCTATAAATCATCATAAAAATATATGGGGAAGGCATCCATATGATACAAACCTTTTAAAAAACCATACAATATACCACAATAACTCTGGTTCCCTTCTAAATGAATGTGGGAACAATGATACCATTTATGGAAACTCGATGTTAATCATTATACATCGGATCCACCATTGAAAACCTGTATCGGGTAACACTCTCTATGTCCCACTGACTAAGTCCAAGACATCCTATGAGAGACACAAACCCAAAAGAAATAGGAACCCTATCTGAACTCTCTCATAGGTATCCTTCAAGGTCAAATAATACCAAATTCTTAAACATGAGTCACAATAAGGAAAATCCATTGGTCCTCTTCACAAACATAACAAATCATGTTATGAACAAAGAGTGGTTCACATACAACACTCTCACCTCCTTTCTGGTACACATTATTACAAGCGCACTTAGTAACCATTCACTCGAAGTATATAAGCAATGATAAATTTACATGTATATCCAAACTACAGGACAAACACCCTCACCAGGATCCAAAACATAACTCGCCATGATCCTTACTCACTAGTTCACTAAAAACCCAGGCACCAATCGTATGTTTCAGTATATATTCCATATGATCATGAATCTCGAGTGTTTCTACACTCTCATTACAAAGCATCGTCTTGCGACCCATAGGCCACAACTCTACCTAGGGTTCCCTAAGAACATATCTTATGTCACATCATAAATAGCAAGGCCTCACTATCCAAATACATGGTCTCAAACGATGGCACAATCACTACCCACAAACCACCCATACAAATGGTCAATAATACAACAAAAGGAATTCCCAATACCCTATTTTCCAAATATCCATCATAAAGCTTACTTTCATAATTAAAACATCCATATTTTAAGTCATGTATTAACATTTTAAACTTTTTGTTCACCCATAATTTTGAAAATCCCTACCCTATTCATGAACATATTCCAAAACATTTTCCTCTATAAAGATTTTTATGAATGATCGATATGTTTTATACCATAGTTGGAAAAGATATTATACCACGTGCCTTAAACAACCCAATTTAAATGCAATATTCTCATGGTCATATTAACAATTAGAACACTGGACTCTGTAATCCATAACACCAGTCATGTTCAACATGGAGAATACCAAATTACATAATCACAAGTCTTTCATCAAACACCCTTTTAAACAATTTCCTCTTCCACAAAAGAAATCTTTTATCTTAGAAAGATTACCTATTTAAGAACTTGTAAAAATCCTCATTTTAACTCATTTTAACATTAAATTAGGAAAAATTCATTAACCATTTTACTGGTAGTATGAAATATTTCTATTGGAGACAACATTCAGCCTTTACAATTTATCACAACCCAATATTTTAACCTGATCATAACATATTGTTACAAACACTTTTCCCCGACTATTCATTTACATTCCATTAATTTACCCACTTGCATTAACATTATAAGACACCATTTTATTCAAAAAATTTAAGTAAATAAAATGTATTCCACTCTCTATGCTACATACACCCATCCTATGAGTGCTTATAATGATGCATTCCAACTATATGCTTAGGTTCCTAAAATGATGCATGAATGTACGACCTCATTCCCTTACGACAATGAGAAAAATATCATAAATTAATCAAATAACAAATCATGTTCATAAATAAATGTTCATATATCATTAAAAGGTAATAAAACACATAGAAAAACAACTCTCATACTCAGTATCTTGGGATTTCCCCAATACATGGATTAGTTACTCCCAAGAACAACCTCATTACTAGTAACTGACACTTCCGAACCTCTAATATACCATCCCAAAATAGTAAGACAAAATAATGAGAAATGAAACTACTATGATACCACTTTGTAATGTCCCAAACCCAGAATCCCCATTTTTAGTGCCTCGAGCTGGGTCGCCACATGACCTCAAGTGTCCATCCCCGCACGTCAGAAGTTTCATCATTTTCTATATTAGGCCACACAATTTACCTAAATGCATGAAAACAATTCACATTGGACAAGATGTCCCAGTTTCCTTTTACATTCATGTTTCAAACCCCCCTGAACACCCCTGATTCCGATTAGACATCCAGTAATACTTTCATTAACCCTAACAAGATATTTAGACAAATAAATTTAAACAAGGACATTTCTTCACGAAGTCTAGGATCTTACAAGAAATGTGTAAAAAACTCATTGTATAGTAATATTCATTCCATTAAACTTCCATTATTGAGTTTGGGATGTTTGGGATGACTTTGATAAGGGAAAAAAATGATTACACCTAACTTTTTTACAAAATTTTATAGTATGTCTACTCCATTCCTTAGAAAAGACAACCAATTATCCGTCCTTTTAACACCTCTAAAACCTATTCAGCTCACTAAACCTCTAAAAATCCAATTCCTAACATACATACCTTACTCATTGAATCCTCTATTTTAGAATAAATTAATCCAAGGAATCCCTTTTTTGAAAACCAAATTTAGTTACCCAAAGAAGAGGCAACATCCCTCCTCAACCTCTCTATTTTATTTTCCATTATCCACTCCCTCAAATCATGCTATTTCATGATTGTATAACAACTCCTATATAGTCAATATAAAAAGATTTTTAATTCTTAGGGATCTACCTAAACATAAATACACATTCATCAAATGGGTAATGATCATATTTTTCATGTGTACGGAGAACTACAACCTCATGAAATTATGTTTGTTTATTTTTCCTTGACTACCTCTCATGGTGGGAATTATGATAAAATTACATTTATATAATATATATATATATAATATTTGTAATTTATTTTTGATTATGTAATTTTTATTTAGAACATACCTTTATTATTTCTATCTTTTTTAAATATTTTAATTTTGTTTCAGGAAGTGTGGACTACCACCCCCTCAAAGAGATGTGATTTGTTCACACACTACATAGAATGTATTAAGGCTATGTTTAGGAAAATTATATAACATATATAACA
Source organism: Viscum album (assembly GCA_963277665.1). Lineage (NCBI taxonomy): Eukaryota > Viridiplantae > Streptophyta > Magnoliopsida > Santalales > Viscaceae > Viscum > Viscum album. The sequence goes on from OY728121.1 coordinate 434,135,694, forward strand.
TAATAATTATTATATAATTTTTTATATATATACATATGAATATGTCATTGTCATTATTTCTTTCAATAAAATAATAAAACAGAAACAACATTCATGCATACTTATGGCCTACCGTCTCCATGAGCGATGTATTTCATTTTCATTATTCTATAATCTATATATTATTATCATACGAATATAATTAATATAAATTATATTTATATTATGGTTTAAATTATTTAAATTATAATATAATTATATGCACCAAAGGTAAAACAAATTAACACACATGTGAAAACAAAGTGAATATTACCTGAAGTAAACCATTAACCTTGAATTATTAACAATAAGGTATTATAAAGTCATAATAAAACCATATATCATATTCTATAATATAATGTGGTTATCTTTTAGATACATATAAAACATATATTTATTATATAAAAGTATTTAATGAGTACTACGAGTGTTAAGACACCAGGTTAGGGGATTTCATCTCACTTTTTATTTTTGTGGGATACATGCCTTATTTGCCAATAAATTATATTGTGTGGTGTATATATATCCCATTAATGTATTATATTCCTATTATAATTAAATTAATGGGTATTTACATATCCATTTTATATTATTTATCTCATGGGGTTTTTGTTTCAAATGTTACCAAATGAATAAGATAGTTTTGTCTCAATTTTCCATCTTTGAGACATATGTTTTTCTATACACCTAAATTATTTTATCGAGGTGTATTTGACATGTTATATCATGAATATTACTCGATTAATATTATTTTATTATTAATGTAATTTAATTTTTATACATGGAGATTATGATCCCATGTTACCATGTTGTAAGAGTATATTGAAACAATCCCATCGTTTATCAGGATTGTTTGTGATTATTCTTAGATTGAATAAATATTATGATATATCTTTGAATAATATTCCTGATATTTATTATATAATATTTATTATATATCTATTCATTTATTATTACCATTTCCCACACTTTTTTTAATATAACTAATAATTGTTTTGTTGAAAGTTTGATTTTACCTCTCTCTTCGGTTAGAAATTTGTTTTACTTTAAAACCATGTTTTCTAAAAGGTTTACATAAATATTCTAATATTATTTTATGATATATAAAATACATTTTTACCCATGATTTACCTTTTAATAAAAATTGGTTTTAAAAATGAATCTTATTTTTATTTTCTGGTTGAGGCACATTTCAATACTATTTTGGTGAAGAAGTAATGTTTACCATGTACGAATTTACACACCATCATGAACATAATTCCATTGAAGATTCCTTTAAAATATTTAAAAGTATCTTTTTTTTAAATTTGATGTTTTCTTTGTATTCTAGAAATTCATTTTCATAATGTGTTTTTCAAGATAATTTTTTTTTCAAAATATTTTCAATATTCATTCATATGTTTTCAATAAAAAAAATTCAAATAAATGTCAAGATTTATGTATAAGTTTTTTTTATATTTTCAAAGACATGGTTTTCCAAAAAAATTAATTTTTTTAAAATATTTCTAGGGAAATGGTTTTCAAAACATTTCAATCTCACATTATATTTTTTCAATGAAAAAGTTTCCAAAAAAATTTAAAAGATTAATTTTTAAGTTTGCATGTTTTTTTCAGGAAAATATTTTTAAAACTGTTTAGTTTTTTAAAATCCTTTATCAAAGAATAAATGATATTTTCCTCACAAAATGATTGAGAAATTTCATTCCTTGTTTTCTTCCTTATAAATTTAATTCTTGGATTTTTCTAATTCCCTTATAGGAAATGATCCAAAGGTTTAATTCATATTCTTTATTTACAGGTTTATGTTTTGATGGAATGATGATTATGACACTCATATCTCCTCAATGGGTTATATGATTTTGAAAATCAGTTATTTTCATTGTTTTTTATTTCATGAAATTATTAAGAATCCTATCTCTTTTCAATAGGTTATGGTGAAATGAAATGTTATTATTACACATTTCATTTCATGGGATATTTATAGAATGTTTATAAAACCCATATCTTATTATGGTTCATGATATGATGAATGATTTATTATCTTATGGAAAATGCATGAATGATTTTATTATGAGATGGTTGGGACCTATATCTCCCTCCAATGCATTGGGGGATTATTTATATCTCTTGAGATAATGATGTTAATCAATTAGACTAGATTGATCCAATATGGGATGATGGGGAAACTAGATACATTACTATGAAATGACTGTTATTGTGGATGGGGGTGTGTCTCAAATAGAAGGTGTAGTAACCATGAAGATTGAATATCGGGAACCTCGATCCACTACGGGAATATGGGGAAACCCAGTCCCATATAAGAAAAGGAATTCCACTAGTTATGATGTTTTCTGACCACTAATAAGTGAGGCTCTGATGATTTTCCTTGGTAATTTTTAGCTATGGTACTTCACTTATAAGGAATAATATATTATGTTTATCTATTCCAAATTTCAATATCTTATTCCTATAATATGATTTCATGTCTTATGTTATTTATATCTATATGATTCTTATCATATGAACTACCAAGATTTATTAAATTATCCATGTTTTTTATCTTTGATATGTGGGGTATAGTCTGCTAATGTTATGGTCAGGATCTAATACCGCTATGCCGATGTTTATGCTTACATGTCTCCCTTGTTTACCCTTACTGAGCATCTGAGCTCACCAATTTTCATGTTTCCTTCCCAAAGTTATGAAGATATGTATTAATTATTATGTTTCTAAGAAGGGTGTTAGTCAGGAATACCCTAATGAGAGATAACAGAGCTTACGTATTTACCCGTGTTTATTTTTCAATGTTTCTAAAGGAACTAGAAAAATACATTCTTTGGACTTCTGTTTCATTAATTTTTATAAATATTCCAAAAAAGTAATGTAATTTCTATGTACATTATGACTTGGTTGTTCTACCCATCACAGTGAATGACCACTCCTCAATGGTCTCCACAAAATAAATTGATTCCCAAATGCCTAATAATTCATCATCAATATTATATTCCTAAAGAATCGTCCCAATAAGTGTACAGGTGAATTGAAAACTAGAAAATTTATCTACAACTTCAATCTCCTAGATCCGTAAATGAAACTATGAAAATAGATCCATAAAATTCACTCTTCATATGATTATTTCCAAGCCTAGGTCAGAATATTCCTTCTCAAATAATTGATGAAAATTTACCTTTCCCCTAGGTATATGTAATATCAAAATAAAAATTCTACAAGTACTCCACCCAACACCTTTTGTGAAGGTTCAAATATTTCTTAGGAAGATATGACTGAAACCCTCTTGGTCCAAAAAGTTAGTAAATATTTCTTTATAAAGTTAATGTCCCAAACTCTTAATCACTTGAATTAAAGCTGTGAGTTTGAGGTCATGGGTTGGTTAATTCACCTTGTGTGTCATATTTTTCTAAGATCCATTGGCAACGACAAGATCACCTAGTATAAGAACACAACCCAATCTTGAACTTGATGTGTCGTAGAAGACCACATATCCCTACCTAACCATGAGAAGATTCAATAAAGTTGCAAAATAAAAATTCCATTTTAGATCAAGAGAAGAACTATGAAATTTCTCATCCTAAGGGAAATTCACTCTCTTCCTAGTGAGAGTGGTCATCATAAAATACAATATTGTGAAATCCTTTACAAATTGATGAAAATACCTTGAAAACCTGAAGATGTTATGAATCTCAAAAACATTAAGTTGTCATTCCCATGTCATAACATCTTTTAACTTATCAGGGTTAATTGAGATTCCATGTTTCAAGACCAAGTATTCAAATAATATTACTTCCCAAATCCATGAATCACATTTTGATATCTTGTAATAGGGTTAGTGATCTCTCAAAGATTCCATCACTACTCTGAGATGATGCACATGATCCACTTATGACCTTGATAAAACCATAATTTCATTCACATAGAATACTAAAAACAAGTTTAAGTAATCATGGAATATAATTTTCATCAATTCCATAAAATCCATGGAGCATTCATTAAACCAAATGGTATGTAAAGATACTCATAATGGACATACATTCCCTGAAAGGTGGTTTTTATAATAATAGATTCTTTTATTCTAAACTAGTCATAACCATATCGAAGATCAATCTTTGAGAAACACTTATCCCCTTTCAGTTATTCAATAATATCATTTATATGTGGTAATGTATACATATTCTTTACCATAACACGGTTAATTTTTTGGTAATCAAAAAATATTTGATGTATTTCATTAGATTTCTTAACAAAGAGAATTAGTGATTTTAAAGGTGACACACTCAAGAATATAAAACCATTATCTAACATATCACCCAATTGATTATTCAAAAATTTACATTTTAGATGGTTCTATATGGGAATAAGATTTAGATATCAATTGATTACTATGAACCAAATCAATGGAAAACTCTACCTCTCGTACTAGTAGAAAACTAGAGAAATCATAATAAAACACATTGAGAAACTTGACAAGAACTTGATGGATCATCAATCAATGATTCATACTATAGATCAAATTAAAACAATGATATTACTTTCCCAAACTATGTATAGGAAGTTCCTTCCCTACTCGACCTCGAGTCCTATTCTACATGAAACAAATGTCCCTCATAATAGAGCATGGTAAATGAGACCTATCAAATATAGTTTTCAATTTAGACCTTATAAGTAATGATATAATCCATCCAAAAAATGAAATCAAGAGAATTTATGAAAAATATATTATAAGTTATCTTGATCTTTAATAAAGTGGGAAAAAAGTAGGATATCAGAGACTATATTCTCTATTCATTATAAGGGGCATAGTAGTATCCAAAACATAAGAAAAAATACCCATAATAAGATTTAGAAGATTCAAAATACAGGTTTATATAAATAAATTAGTTGAACTTGTATTAAATAAAGAAGTCACAAAACATGAAACTATAATGATGGTAACTCTCATGGTAGCTGAACCTATATCAGTTTCCTCTAGAGAATCTTTCATTATGTAGATAATCTTAATGTTGGATTCTTGTGCCTAGAACCCATTATACCTCAATGCATATAATTGAATCATATTACATTGATGTACTGATGAGACTATTCCTTTTCATGGAGTATAAACTAAATGGTATAATTTTTTTAGGGGTTCCGAGTTACCACATGAACTACAGATCTTTTTCTCTTTAGTGAAAACATATCTCAAATGAACAACATTACTACACTGGAATCAAGTCAAAATTCCTCTTCCAAGTACTACATAAGGTTTATGGGATTTATATCTTCAAGAAATACCATGAGACTCATCAAACATACTCTTTCTTTTAATGGTAATCAGAGAACCACCACTAGAAGATAAAGGAACTCCCATCTACTCTGACTTACCATCCAGGTGAAGTGCAATAATCAACACCTTATCAAACACATAAACATACGATGTGATATTGAACAATAACACATTATAATGAATATAAAATTGAATAACCACCTCAATACACAATTATTAATAATCTAATTCAACAATGTATTAGGTGAAAACTGTACAAGATCAACAATGTAGTTCCCATAATACATTACAGTCCTATCAACACATTAATGTTTGAAAAAATCTATAGAATAATAAAGCACCATAGACATTATATATAATTGATTAGAGAAAAAAAAACATTGATATACATCCACTAAAAAACCTCATGATTCTATTCCATTACCATAAAATTCCACCATCATTTACTAGGTACCTTCAACTTAAAGGTGGAATATTTAACCTTTATCAAATATGGTATTTCTAAGAAATCAAATAGAGGATCTACCTTTATCAAATAATCAAAATCCTCTTGAGGATCAATAGAGACTTGTAATATAGGATGATATTGGTGATGTATTTTGATAGAATGATTATGATATTCATCCCTCTATCTTTCAACAAATTGAGCCTGAATGGGAATGGGTGTGCACGAATATCCAAGAGCTTGGACAACACACACAACAATATGAATGAAATTCAAGTACTTGGGATGTTTTTTTCATTGTGGATCACCAAAATCATCCTCCTTGTGCCTATTCAATCATCTTCATAGAGGTATGTTCTTACAAAACATCATCAAACAACATTGAATAATTCAGATGATTACTCGGTTCAACAACTCAAATAAGTGCAATGGAATGGTTAATCCCATCAAATCAGATATGATTATTTTGATTTTAACCGATACATGTCTAAATCAAGGAAAATATTAAATTATATCAAATTATTCATCATGATTCATTTCCCAAACTACCCATGGTGAATTATGGATATAATAAATGAGATATGATTAGGAACTCACTCGTAACAACGTCCTAATTCCAGGAAAAACATCCCAAACTAGATACTGACATCATGGAAAGATTCTTAACCTCCATATGATACCACTTTTTCATGAACCATCCTAAATAACATGGTACCCTAAAACTATATTTGAAATTGACATATATTGAAGGGTGTTTCTCATCCCCGTGGGTTGGAAACTATAACCTGCCATTATATAAAAACAAAAGGGAACATATTTTTCACAAAGCAATGGATGATAAAAGATGAAAAGTATGTATGCTCAAAAATAAAAAGGGATAAAATACAAGAATCCTCAGAATTATAAAAAAAATCAAATAATTACACCATCAAAGTACTCAACAACTATTAAGATAAATCCCAAAATATCTTAGAGGAAACATTATCCCACTCCATTGTGTAAAGGATCATGAAAATCCATGGCATCCTATTGGATAATTCCCTTTTCTTGGACCTAACATAATAAAATATTCAAATTCCAAAAGAAAATTATAGGGTGTGAGATATAAATCCCAATAAGGTCTCAAAATGTATTCCACAATCAATGCTAAACTAATAAAAAAGATATGCTATCAATTCTAACTAAACTACTCATGGAATATTGTCATTATATCGAAACAAAAACAGGATTTCATACTAATGGATGGTATTTTTCTCAAAAAACATTCAAACATTCTTGAATGATCATTTTATATAAAATATTATATATATATATATATATATTGGAATAAATAAAATAGTCTCACAAATAAATAACATATATATAAAATAAAAAAAGCGCACCCCAACTTAAGAGATAATTGCATACTACCCCTCTTAAGGGAAATTACTACCACTCCCAATTAAAGAAAAATTTCTATCCACTCCCACTTAAGGAAAAATTAAATCCACTATCACTTAGGGGAAAATTACATCAAAAAATTGGTAATCAATCATTTTCAGACACTTTAAAAATCAATTTTTTAATTTCAATTTTCAATATGACTTCTCTTTTCAAAATAGACTTGTTTTTTTAGCATTTCATTCCATTTAAAAAACCATTCATTTTAATCTGTTTTTTTCACATGATTAAAATAAATCATTCTCATCAAAATTATTTCCAAACCACACCATCATTTTTCATAGATCCAACCCATAATTTCAATTCAATTTAAATTAGGAGTGTTCACCAAATTTTCATACTCATTTCAAATAAAGGGTCAATTCATCGCAATTCTATGTTTTTAAAATAATTAGAAACTAATATCAATTTAATAAAATAATTAAATGTTTTAAATATAGGTAGAATAATCATGGAACCATCTAACTTTAATAAATGATCAATAATCAACACCCACAATGGGAATCAAAAACTAATAACAAAGTCGTGGAATATCGTAGAACACAACCTTGAATCAGGATTCAATGAAATGGATTTTATATCCATCCAATACCTGATGATCCATCAAAATCTAAGGATAAATGAAGGATAGATTAAGAGACACTAAAAGAGTGGAGATCGACTTTCATGGAGGAGATTAAATGTGATCAACAACACCTAGATATACCAAGATAAGGGTTTTGAGGGAAAAACCACTTCTTGAGACCCTCTAAGGACAAGTAATTTTATTAGGGTCATGCGTGGGTTGACCCAAGGTTAAACCCTGGGGTAATTGGGATTTAAAATAAAAATTCTAAATAAAATAAACCTGCATGAATGATTTTCTTGGGAACGACCACACAGTTAGACAAGCCATGTTCCCTAACCGTTCACCCTTATTGTTTGGGTGTTGATGGCATATCCTTGGTGGTTACATGGTTTGTAAAAATGTGCTCCTACTGTTAAACCCTCACTGTTTTAGGTTTCATGGTATGGAGGGTTTTGCCACCTTTTTTGAAAAAACTAAAAGCACCCTCTTGATAACCATCAATAATCATAGTGTGTTTTTTTTCTAAACATCATGGTTTCCCATAATCATTTTCCAACTTTGTGAAGCCCGAAAATATTACAAAATTTGTTAATTTCACTAGAAATAGCCTAAATTAATCCCTAACCAAATAATGATCAAAATTAGGGTCAAATAGTAATTGAAAACAATAAACTAAATGTTATATGATATTTATGTTTTAAATACACTTCTAGAAATATAATATTGCATAGAACTTTTTATCATTAAATCCATTTGAAAATAACACTATCGATCGTGCATACATGTAGACCAACTCCTTTATTTATTGATTTGAAATTTTTTTTATTTTATTTTTACTTGGATGGTAATAATGATGGATGTTATTAATATACATGATATATATAACGTCATAATGATTCTATAATGGTTAATTAATATTTATTTTCCTTTCATTTCATTTATTGATAAAAATATAAAAAATGTTCGTGCGTACATATGGCTTACAATCACCATGAATGATATAATATGTTTTCTATCACTAAATTATATATATTACTATAAATAAATATATAAAAAATATACATTATATATATATATATATCATGATTAATATTATATATATTATGTCGTTATGATGAAATTAAAAGGAATAAAATTACTGAACCAAAACATTTAAGAAAAATGATGCAATATCACCCAAAACAGAGATTTTAACAAGGAATTGATAATAATAAAGTGATAAAAGAATATGAGTAAAAATATATGGTATTATATATATGATTATGTTTATTTAATGGATTTTTAATAGTCCTATAGTTACTATAAATGAGGTTGAGACACATATTAGGGAAATAGAACAATTGGTAACGGTTTGTCTACTCAATTTTACTTACGAAATTCATATACAATTTTCACCACTTATTTTATTTATTTGGTCTATATAATTCGCCTTTCATATTGTATATCATGAATATATTTACATCCATGGTATTTAATTATTTATTTTATGCCATTTATTTTATGGGGCTTGTGACTCAGAAGTTACCACAGTGGTAACAGTTTATTTCACAGTCCCGTCATTGCATTGGAATATTTATGTTTAGCTCTCCAATGGAGGAATAATTTGATATTTATATCTTAAAATAAATCTATTTTCTCCAAATATATTTATACAAGAAAATTTTCATGTAATTACACCACTATTCTTCTATTTGGTACTCAAAATGATTGAGAAAATGTTTTTAGGAAAATACGACTTCATTTCTCTCTTCGGTTGGAAATACTATTTCATCAAACCCCATGATCTAGAAAGATGTCTTAAATATTGTTTTTAAACTTATAAAAATTATTTATTAAATATGTTTTTACTAATTTTTACTTTTTATTTGTTTAAATGAATCTTTAAATCATTTTTAAAACAATTCGTATATGTATTTTACAAAAAATGTAAAAGGTATATTTATTTTAACATGTATAACATGAAAAAAAATTAAACAATCATGGCCAATACATTTTAAAATTTTAATTTTACATGTTTTAAAAGGTTATTTTAAAATAAAAGTGTTTTTAAAAGGTTTTGCGAACATTGTTTTTAAATAGTATTTTCAAAATGAAAGGTATTTTTCTCTAAAAAAATTTAAGCGTAGTTTCATGATATTTATATTCATCAATGACATAAAATGATTTTTATCATATGATACAATGAGGATATGTTGTATTTATACCATGCTTATTATTTGACAGGATATTTTATGATCATTTTTAATGATGATGTACACTTTTATTACCAGTCACGATTTCAATCTAAATGGTTTATGATTATGTTTATTGATAGGGGTATGTATGAACATTTCATATGTTAGTTTTCTAATATGAATATTTCTATTGATTATATTTAACTCATTTTATATGATAAATGAATTTTACTTCAGATGTGATGGGAGGATCCCACTATATCCCCTCAAATCATTATTAGGTCTCATGAGACAAACTATATTGGGTTTTAGTCATAGACTTACCAATTTATTTATATGTTTTGTTATTATAAAATGATGATATATTTTAGTTGTTTGTAATTATGAATTAAATAATTATGAACTCGGTTATTTATATTCCATATAATTATTCAATTAGTTATAATATCCATGGTATGTTTTGAATATCATGCAATTATTTATTTGGAATTATTTGATCATCATTTATTCCTTCTATATTATAATCATGTTATTAATTAAATGGAACTTATTTTAGTTATTTACATTTAAATATTAGTTATTCATTATTTATTCGTATCTTCCAAAATATGCTTAGGCATAATGATCTTCTGAGCTCACCCCTTTATTATGCATTATTTTTTCCTAGGATACCACTATGTGTTTTTTGATTGATATATAGGGATACTTTATGTGGAATAATGGTGTTCTCAATGAAAATAATTTGTGTATTTTATGTTTTAAATTGTAATTATAACTTTAATTATGTATATTTTTTAATAAGACTACTAAAATATTTGGTCCTTCGATATTTGATTCCTTATATGTTATTCCCATGTAATAAAGTAGACATCGTCTTTAGGCTACTAGGGTTAGGTTCGTCACAGTTGGTATCACAATAATTTTAAAAGAAATCATGGAAAATAGATTTTTAAAAAACATATTTTAGGGAACATAACCCTGGGATAGAATTTTAATATAAGTGACATAAAACATACTAATGTTTGGTTAAGAAATATTTTATGTGCTTTTTCATAGAAAATAAGTACCTCTCTGGATACTATAGGTGAATGTGGTTCAGTAAATTATGTAAATATGGGTAATAAATCTAAAACGTGTGCATTGGAATTGACACAATCATGACCTAGTGAAATAAATGATCCTTATTAGGCACTTTGTTTGAAAATACTAGTAGATATGCTTAGGATAAATCATAATTTATTTACAAAACATTATAAAGTTGTTTAAAATAAAGATATCCCCAACGAAACCATGTTTATGATTAATTGAATACCAATGCATGAATATTTTAATTTAGGTTAAGTGTTTCACAAGTTTAGGTATTATACATCATGGTTCATAATGTTATAATCTAATATAGTGTGTTACATTATTTGTAAATAGTGCCTACAAGAAGGAATGGAAACTCTATCAATGAACATACCCCATGTAGTGGTTTACCCCTCAAAAAGATAAATAAGATCGAATTAGAAATAAAGATATAAATGATAAAAATATAGCCATTTTGGGGTATTTGACATAGGTTATGAGTACTAAAATTTACCATATGGAGTAGCCTATTGATCCACCATATGGTGAGATTATGTTAGACTGATTTATGAATCAATAGCCTCTATCTTTCAATGGGCAAAGAAATATATTTTTAGTTGAGTAAGATATTTATTTCTCTGGGGAGTATTGAAATATGTAACATTTTCCTAGTAATTTATCATCTCTTAGGAAGTTCTTATCAATGATGGTTATTATTTCAAATCACTATGTATGAAGTTAAAATATAAATCATTGAGTGGAAGGATTTCAAGGTGCTCTTATTTGAAAATATTATTATTGTGTGAAACGAGTGGACACGGTACTATAGTTCTTGATTATAAGATAGAAAGAAGATGAAAATGTGGAAAAGTATAACACCAATATTACAAGGTTACCATGTCAAGATTTATGCTTCATATATAATCCAAAGAGTAATATTAACGATTTATTTAGTTGGATTAAGATCATTATTTAAATGGAACTAGTATTCCAAACATTCTCATTATATGATGATATAGAAACATGTATTATTAAAAATGAGAAATAATTCTCCAAGTATTATGGCCTCAAAAGTAATCCAGAGAATTAAAGGAACATAGAGAAAGAGACATATTAAGGGAATAAGTGAAATTTGGATTTTTCAACATGTGATACACATGGAAGGACACAACTTGGTGCATTATTAAATGGAAAAGGAGTTTTCATAATATGTTTGAAAAAGGCCATCTTGCTTTTTATTGAAATGGAGATAATTAATATACCACTATGTAAGGAGTTTACTATACACAGATGGGGAATCACGGAAATGAATTCCACAAATATCAAGAGAATACACATCAAAATAAGAAAAGGGTTAAAGGTCCAAATTATGATATTACTGTAGAAAATTTTGAATGATTAATGTGCTTGTGTATGGATTTAGTAATTATGTTATAAGAGTATTTTAATTAATTATATTATTGTTATAATAATTATGAAATATACAAGGATTTTACTATAGTACTATATCGTAAAAGATTTAGCAGAATATGTTGAATAGTACTAATGGACAAGAAAAATGATGTAGTGGAATGTTTGATTTCATGGAAAACACATGCTTGAGGGAGGATAACATTTAATATGTACCAATTGTTGAGATAATAATATTAGATAATTTTTTATAAAGGTTATGATAACATTTATGGGTTATCTAATCTTTTAAGTTGAGGTAAATATGGGATATTATAATTTGGAGACATTATGGAAATTATATTAATATGGATTTAGAAAAATTAAAACACATATACTATGTGAAAACCTGTCACATCGGGAAATTATGAAGTAATCGAACCCATATTTAAAGAATGATAATGTTTTATCGGCTAACACTGAACTACGTGATGTTATAGTTAATTCATTATTTTTAGTTAAATGATTTTAAAGAAAAATAATAATATTTAAAAAATGGTGTTACTTTGGATGATTATAGATTAATTTATTTTATTTGATAACTTGTGATAAATATATTGGATTCAGTAAATATTTATAAACATATAGAAAGATTTATCATTATTTTATATATCTTATGATGTTTTAAAAGAAACTTTTAGTGCTTCAGTGATAAAAAATTGATCATGAATATTATTTTCTAATAGTAAGAAATGAAGGGGAAAATAATAAATGGATAAAATAAGATGAAATTTTGCATATGAAATATAAATATATGAAGTAATTATATCTTCACATATTCTCACACTATACAGTTAAATAATTTTTTAATGCTAATAAATGAATATTGAAACAAAGTGTAATCCTAATACCATCATTTATGTTGAACTGGTTGTATTTTAAAAAATCACATATTCATTTTTTTGAGGTCCTTTGATTTACATTTAACATTCAATTTATTATGATAAATTTTCTCTATAACTACCTATAATAATTTACACTTTTATTAAATGTCTATATCTTAACATGGCATTAATATTCTCCTACTCAAAAACCTATTTATGTGTTATTCCAAATGACCATAGTAATTCCATTTATAATTTATTATAAATTTGATTTATTAACCATTTTTACAATTTTCATTTTCAATGAAGATATTTTCTAATTTTAAACCCATGATTGATGAGATCAAGATCAAATGGCGAGGACCTAATTTATTTAGGGGGTTATAATACCCTGAAATTTAAAAATCGAAAAATCATGTTTGAAATAATGTACAACAACAAAAACCAAGATTAGAATAAAATATAACACACTGATACATTATGATATATTTATTTTTAAATAAATTCAATCTCATTGATATCATGTGATGCACGTAACATCGAGTTCAAATAAAACATGAGACTATATTAAAATACTATTTTTTTAAACATGGAAATTTTAACCTACCCTTTAAGGTGATGGATATGAGTATGAATAACTGAATTATGTAAATTATATGGTTTAATCATTTATAAAATAAAATAAATGGTTATAAATTGATTAAAAATAAAATAAAAAACTATTTGAAAGAAAAATAAATTCTTTCTGAAAAACAAATTTTATTTCTAAAAGTCAATATAGTCAGGCTTTTATTACATAATTTAATATTAAAATTTAACCTTTATATTGAATTTATTTTGAAAAATTAAACATAATTTTTGAAATATACTTGTAAAAATTATATTTCTCTTAATTGTTTTGAATTTAATGAAAAGATAATTTTTTCAGTGAATTGGGAAATATACATGTTTTTATAAGTATTTTTATTTCTATTAAATCCTTTAAAAACATAAAAATTATTTTAATATAATATAAAAAGTAACATTATTTTATTTATATATAAATAAATCTAATTAAATTCGTCATAATTATATTCATATTGAATTTTAATATAAAAACCTTCTAAACATTTTCACATTTTCTCTTTGAAACCTCACTTCCTCATCATGTTTACTGTATTAATTTTAATTTAATTTTTGCTAAATGTGTAAACGAAATTTAAAAAAATGGATTAAAATTTAGGAATAAAATTAATTTATATTATATAATACGGTCAAATTAATTTTTTTCACAAATAATTGAGAAAGAAGTAAAAATTATTTGTGATGGATAAGGTAGAAATGGGTTTACCGAGGGGGTTATACTCAATTTATATGGATTATAAATGATCCAAAACTCATGAAGAAGCAATTTTATAGAAATATTTGAACATTGTATATTCTAGGTTATATAATGGGGTTTTTGGAGACTTCTGGCATGTGAAAAATTTGTGTATGCATTTTTCTTTTAAATAATGACAAGTGTGTCACTCACCTCACTTATTAAAGCCTATACCCTAATATCTCTACACTACACTTAAAAACCCCATTTTATCGGCCGAGATTTTTAAAATTAATTCCTTAATTATATACTCTCATTATAGAATACTTATTTTTGTCATTAATCAATCCTTTGATGGAATTTGGTGAAAAACAAAATAAATTGTTCGAAGAAGAGGCAATGTCCCTAACTAAGCGTTTTATTTTATTTATTCCACAACCTTATTAAATAATTATTAAATATTATGATATAATAACGTCAAAATATTAAATATAATAGTAATTTTTATGTTAATTTAGTTATATATATCCATCTTTCACTCCATCAAATGCCTTACAAAATCATCATTTATGGGTACAATGGACTACTTCCACCAAAACCGATGAAATTTGTTTTATATCACCACCATCCAAGGATGGATGTAATGTTGGATTCATCATATATATGTTATATTTATTATATAATTATATTTATGGTATGTTCATATCACACGTACATTCTTACTTCCCATTCTGTGATAGATATGATAACATCGCTCGTATGTATGGCAGACTACCGCCTCACGAAGTGATGTGATCCTTTCATCACTTACGTATTCCATGGAATGTTTTAAGGATAAAATTTAATGAATATATGTTATATTTATGATCTAAAAATACAAATTGAAATATAATATCACATATAAATTTTTACCTTTCAACCCACTGCAAAATAATAACGTCGCTCAAGCATACGGGAGGACAACAGCCTCTCCATATCGATGCGATTTTTTTTAATTTTTACATGGATAGTAAAAACGATACATTTTATTAATATAAATGATATATACTGAATAATAATTATTTTTAATGATTAATTTATATTTATTTCTAATTTATTAAATCCATTGAGAAAAAATGAAACAACGTTCATCCGTATGTACGACACACAATCCCTATGAAAAACATAATCGAGTTTTTATATCTAATGTTTATCTATTAATATAAATAAATATATAATGAATATATATGACATATATATCATGTTTAACATTATATATATTATTTATCCATGATCATAGTTATAGTAATAAAATTACTAACCAAAAATATACCTGAAAGACGAAGAAATTATCAACCCAAATAGTGATTTTTTAAAAGAATTTCTAATAAACAAGTGAAAAAAATAAAATTAAATAATATATGGTATGAGAAATATTATTATTTTTCATTAATGGATTTAAAAAATAACTATATTTATTATAAAGTATTTTTAGGCACATATTTATTAAATCGAACAAGTGGTAAGGGTTTCTCATCTCACTTTTACTTCTACAAGACATATTCCATATCCACCACTTATTTCCACTGTTTGGTGGATATACATATCCTTCCATATTTTAAATTTGAATCTATTTATCTTTATGGTATTTAAATTTTTATTTTATTTATTTTCTTTTATAGATTTTATGTCTTAGAAGTTAATAAAGTGGTAAGGGTTTATTTCCCAATGTCATCATTTTTATGGATTGTTTATGTTTACATCTACCTTGGGGGAATTAATTGATATTTATACCATAAAATTAATATATTATCATCCCCTATGGTTATTCATGAAACTATTCAAATAAAAGTACCATTTTCTAAATCTTTGGTACTTAAAATTATTGAGACATTTTTAAAGAAAATACATTTCTATTAATATATGCAGGTAAAAATTATTTTTCATTATAAGAGAAGTTTTATAAAAATGTTTTCAAAAATGTTTTTAAAATTTCCCGGATTATTTATAAAATAATTTTTAAATAATTTTTTAATTATATGAAAATTTTTTAATGTAATCTTTATATCATTTAAATAAAATTAATTTTCTTTGTTTACAATAAAATGTGAATGAAATATTTATCTTAATGTGTAAGACATGAACAAAATTTCCCAATTATATATTTAATGAATGTTAAAGTGATTATTTCACTAGTTTTTAAAGAATATTTTAAAACAAAATAATTATTAAAATGTTTTGTGAAAACTTTTTAAAAGTTTTTTTTAAAAATTAAAATGTTATTTTTCTATATTTTTTAAGGATATTATGATGGAATTTGTATTCATCAACGACATAAAAACTCTATTTTACAATATGATCATTTGATGATATGTTGTATTGATACCATCCTTATTGGTTTTTAGATGGATTATTATATGTTTTACTAGTGATGTATAATTTTATTACCATTCACAATTTTACTTTGAAGGTTTGTGATTATGTTTATTTATTGGGATATGTATTAAAATTTCATATTTTAGTATTTCATTACGGATGTTTTAACTGATTATACTTTTCCCTTATCATATAAAGAATGAAATGGACTTAATAAATAATGGACGAGACCCAATATAAACCCTTCATGCATCGATATTTCTCTTGAGAAAACTATATTGGGTTTTGGTTAAAGCCTTACCCATTTATTTAGATGTATTGCCACAAAGACTTGATGGTATATTTTAGATGTCCAACATTACACATTCCATCATTATGAATTCACTTATTGATATTTCATCTGATTATTCGATTACTTAGAATTCCAATGGTTATGTTTTCAAGAACATTTTATTATTTATGTGGAATTATTTTATTCTCATATATTCCTTACACAATATGAACATGTTATTTATTAAATAATATGTGTTTTAATTATTTAATTTTCCATATTGATTATACCTAATTTATTCATAGAGTATTCTATACAATTACCCTTATCAATCACCAGATCTCACCTCATTCTTATGTTTTTTACTTTGATGCCAAGAAGTGTTTTTGATCGATACGAATAGATTCAATATGAGGAATAATGGTGTTCTTAAAGAAAATACATTGTTTATTTTATGATTTATATTATAATAAGAATTTCATGTATGTATATATTTTATATGGATTATTAAACTATTCAGTGCTTCAAGTGTGATTAATTTTATCATATTACAATTTAATAAATTAGACACCATCTACATGATCATGGGGTAAGGGATGATACAATACATATCCTCACGATAAGAAAACGGTTTTTAGGAGTGGGTTTTTCATGGTGGTTTTTCAAACCACCCTTTAATTTTTTTTGTCATAAATTTAACGGTAGTTTTGAAAACTTCTATGAAGAAACTAGAGATAATTTTTTTAGAATGTTTTTTATAAATATTTTATAAAATCATCGAAATCATTTTTCAATTTTTTTAGCTACGGTTTTTTTCAAAATAGTCTAAAAACTGGGCAAAAAATTTACAAAAATTATTAATTATTAATTATTAATTATTAATTATTATAATCAATAATATATTGTTTATTATTTATAATTTTAATTACATAAAATGTGACAATAAATTAATATTTAAAATAATTATTTTAATATATTATTAAAGTGAAACTAAATCTTTAATAATTTGGAGAATAAACTTTAGAATCAAATGACCACAACTTCTGATCTGGATGTCCATTTGAGATCCACAACCAGTCTAATCGAAGCCTATCAAATGAGATAAAATCCAGTGAGATTTAAATCATGTGATAATCAAATGAAAAATATATATTAAAATTTCAAAAGTTGAAAATCGAACTCCAATGTCAAACTGCCATAACATTTAATTCTGGTGTCCGTTTGGGCTCTACCACAGATCAAATTGAAGCCTGTGATGAGATCTATGCTCCTTATGTTTGGTAGAAACTCTATAATTATTTTTCCACTTTTTATTCTACCAGAAAGTCTCATAACGCCTCTTAATCAGAGGTTTTAGTTATAGACCCTGATTTCGTAAAATTTAAATAGCTATAACATTCGATTCTCGTGTCTCTTCAGCCAATACCACATATCTTATTGAAGCTCATTTCGTGATATTCGATTTGACTAGTTGTGGCCCTGAAGAAGGAGCCCTAGATCATATTTTTTGGTCATTCAGTATTTTTATGGTTTTCAGAGGTTCTTGACGTTTTAGGATTTAATTAATTAATTTTTAAGTTATTTATTTATTTATATACTTAATATTTCTTCTTTGATTAATTAGTTATTATTTATTAATTATTTATTTATCTATTTATTTGTCGATTATCTATTATCTATTATTTATTATTTATTTATTTATTTAATATATAATATTTTTTTATTTATTATTTAGATATTATGTACACATTAATTATTAATTTATTTTAAATTTATTAATTAATATTTATTTATTTATTTATTATTAGCTTATTATTCATTTGATATTTATTTATTTATTATTTATTCTTATTTCTTAATTAATTATTAATTATTAATTAAATAATTAATTATTAGTAAAATTTTTAATTTTTTATTAATTATTAAATATAGAATATCAAATATTATATATTAAAAACTAAAAATTAAATATTTATAATGAAAAATGAATTATTAGTTTTTATTAATTATTAAATGTTAAATATTATTTATTTATAAATTTATATATTTATTTATTTATGTATATATATATTTATATATTTATATATTTATATATTTATTATTTATTAATTTATATTTAAATGAATAAATATTATTTTACTATTAGTTTATTATTCATTTATATTTTTTTATTTCTTATTTATTTATTTTTTATTTTTTATTTTTTAATAATAATTTATTAATTATTTATTAATTATTTATAAATTTTAAAATATTAAATTTTATTTATTAATTATCAATTCTTAATGATCAATTATTAATTACTTTTTATTATTTATTATTTATTTTTAATTATTATTTGTTAATTATTTTCTATTTACTATTTACTATTTCATATATAATATTTTTTATTTTTTATTTTTTATTTAGTATATATTATATATTATATATAATTTATTATTTATTTATCTATCTATCATTTATTAATTGGTTATTAATTTGAAATTTTTTTCGAATATTAAATTGTTTTTTAATTAATTTATAATTTATACATTACTTATATATTATATGTTATATATTATATATTATAAATTATATATTATATATTTATATATTTATATATTATATATTATATATTACATATTATGTGTTATGTGTTATGTGTTATGTATTATATTTTTTTTATTAATTATCTATTACAAATTATATATTATATATTATGTATTATGTATTATGTATTATGTATTATATATTATGTATTATATATTATCTATTATAAATTAACTATTATAAGTAATGTATTATATATTCTATTTATAGATTGTAGATTGTAGATTATAGATTATATATTATATAATACATAATATATATTATACATTAAGTATTATGTATTATGTATTACGTATTACATATTTGTTATTATGTATTATATATTATATATTTTGCATTATGTTTTATAAGTTATCTATTATAAATTATAAATTATATTTTATATATTATATATTATGTATTATGTATTATGTATTATATATTATATACTATGTATTATATATTATATAGCAGATATTATATATTATGTATTATTAATTATTTATTTTTTATTATATATTATTAAGTCTTTAGTCTTTAGTATTTATTATATACAAGTTTCTATTTATTATTTACTACTTATTGTTTATTACTTATTATTTACTATATTTTATTTGCCATTTATTTTCATTTCATATATTTCTTTATTATTATTCATTTATATTGTATTTTTAATTATTAATTTATAATTAGTAATTATTAAATATTAAATATTGATTGTTGATAATTGAGTAATCATTATTGATAAATAATTATTGATTAATAATTATTTAGTGTGTATCTATTTGTTATGGATTTTTTCTAATATATATATATATATAAGAATATTAAATTTGATTTATTAACCACATGAAGAGCCAGTTGGAGTGGTAAAGTCTTTGGAGAATAGGAAAGAGGTAAAGGGCTCAAATCTCACCTAACTCAGGATTTCTATATATGGAATGAGCAAGTTCGTGTACATGGGTTTGTGCATGGACATGAGCATGTCCATGCACTTTGTTCATCGATATGGGCTTGTGCATGAATATGGACATGAGAATGATATTAATAAATAATAACTAGAAAATAAATAAAAAACAATCAAATAAATTACAATGAAATAAAAAAATAACAAATTAATAACAAATAAATAAATATATAATAATTAATAAACAAATAAAAACAAACAAACAAACAAACAAACTAATAAATAAATAAATAAAAGAAAAGAAATAAAAAGAAATAAAAATAATGAAAGAATGAAAGATGGAAATAAAGAAAGAGAGAAAGAAAGAAAGAAAGAAAAGAAGAATGATTGAATGAATGAAATAAATAAATAAATTAATTAATTAATTAGTTAAAAAAAATAAAAACGATTTAGTGATGGTTTAAACCACCGATAAATCCTTCTATGAAGGTTTGAAAAAACTACTGCTATTTACATCTCGACCCAGGATTTAGCGATGGTTTTCTGAAACTGCTACCGAATGATTTAGCAGTGGTTTAAACCACTACTAAATATAAATTTTGGCGCAGTGCCTCCTCCATAAAATGGTAATCAAAGGCATCAATCATGTGTACCATGGACTACCATGTCAAGCATTGATGTAATTTTTTCCATAAATGAATCACATGGATAGTCATAATGATGGAAATAATGAAAATATATAATACATATGTCACGATATTAATTCTGGAAAATTATTTTTCATCCACTACATTTCCCTTTCACCAATAAATGTAATCATATCATCGCTTGTGTGTACCTATGAACTACCATCTCCATGAAGAAAATGTGACACATTCTCAATGTCTAACATTCAAGGATAATTTAAAAAATGAATGAAATGAGTAAATATGATATTAATAACATTAATTTCATTCAGGAGATGATTAAACAATATCATATAGACCGGAACCTAAACATTAATGACAAAACAATCATGAGAAAATAATGAAATTAACACTTAAAACCACAACAATAATAAAATATTATTAACAAAAAGGTGATTAGATATTATAAAAGGATCATATATTATATAATAAATCTTAATATGGTTCTGATATAAGTTAATTACATGTTTAAAACCACTATAAAAGATATTAAATCGCATTGAACCAAAATGAAGCATTAGGTAAGACATTTTATCTCAATTTCATTTCATTGAGGCATATTGTAATTTTATAAATAGATTTTGTCTTATTTATAGTATATAATTCCCCTTATATATGTAATATATGTAAATATTTTTTATGTTTCAATTTGAATAATTTCATCCAAGGGGATTTGAAAGGAAAATTACCAAGTGGTAATGAATTTCATAACTCAATTATTACTCATTATATTATATTACTTATTTTTAGTCTTTGATATTATTAGACTATGAGTTTAAAGTATTTTGATTATCTTATAGTGTATTTTAATTTTCTTATATTTATTTAAATTTTAAACACCTAATTGATTCATTAATTAATTCTCACATCAATATTATGATCATTTTAAGGGTTTAACATCAGAAATTATATTATTTGAGACATATGAAATTTCATACACCTATATTATCTTATGAGGTGTATCTAACCCCACATTATATGTTATATCATGAATCTATTTATATTAATCAATTTTAATGTTACACTTTTTAGGGGCTTATGATCCAAGACTTACAAAAGTGGTATAAGATTTATTATCAAATTTCTTTTTAGTTTTAACTGTTTATAATTGCCTTTCCATTAGTGGAAATTATTTAATCATTGTATAATAGACACCTTTGTTTTTTTTGTATCTTTTTTTTTCATGAATTTTTCATGTTATATCACTATTTTACTCTCTTTGGTACTTAAAATGGTAGTGAAAATATTTTTTTAAAAATCTAACATCATTTCTCCTCATGGTTGAAAATACATTTTATTCAAAATCTATGACTTTTTTAAGATATTTTCAATTTTTTACTATGTTTTTTTAATTAATTTTACCCATATTTCTCATATTATAAAATGTTTAAAAATAATATTCCTATCATTTTCTGAATAAGTTACTTATTTAATTTATTTAAAAATGTGTAAAGAATATATTTTTTAGCTTAATCTGCATTGACAGATCCTTCCACCATCATGAACTATCATTTCTTTGAAGATTAATTTACAAGTATAAATGATTAATTTTAAATAATTTTTTTTTCCAAATATTAAATACATTTTTAGTTTTTAAATTTTATCTTCGAATGGAAAACGTTATTTTATTTAAGAACATTTTAAATATATTTTTATTGTATTTCAATCCATCAATGAAAACAAATATTTTTTTATATATAATCCACTATATATAAGTTGTAATGATACCATCCCAATTCATTCTATGGACGTGTCATGATTATTTTGACCATAGGATGTCTTGACATTCTCTTTCATTATTATTTTTTGAAATCATTAACTTTACCTTTAAATATTCACATTATTAATATCATTGAACATTAAATTTCCCCAAATTTCCATAATATTTATCATGTGTATTCTTATTACATAAAACATATATAATTTTCACATATGGTATCTTACATTGAATGTTATATAATTGACTTCGGAAAATTATTGTAAATCCATATTCATTTATCGATATATATTTTTTTTGATAAGACATCTTTTTCATGAATTAAATTGATCATCTGATATATTAGGAATGCATTAGACATACAATTCTAGGTCACACCTGGTTATAAATAGAACCTCAATGCATTAATAGTCTAATGAGATGAATCTGTTTTCTAGCCTTGTTAAACGAGTTTTTATTTTTTACTTACCCATTAGTTAAACTATCTTAGAATAAGGTCTTGATGGTAAGTGTATCCTGATGAAAGAGATCCTGATATATAATATTAATAATTTCCTTCATAAATAACTCAGTTATTGTAATATTTGATTTTTTCAAATTCATATAATTTCTAGATGCAATTAATTATTAGTTTATTGATTAAATGACACACATGTTCAATTATTTACCTATCATATTCTCTATCCCTTATTTCATGCCCATGTTATTAATTAAATGGAATGTGTTTTTATTTATTTATCTTGACCTATTCGCTAAAAATTATTTATTATTTATTATTTATTCATTATATATCATTTATTACGTAACTATTACTAAAAATTTGATCTCACTCTTAATTTGTTCTTATCAGTAGGATATAAAGAAGGAATCATTGAATGGGTTCAAGGATGTAAAAGTTTTTACGTTCACAATGTTCTATTTTGTGTTTTAAAATGTAATATGAGATTCAATTATTTATCTTGTTTACCAATTCCACTAAACTATTTTATCCATTAGGATGTGATCGCTTATATTTTATACCAATACAGTAAAGTAGACATTAGCTCTAAAATACTAGGTTCAGGGTCATTACATTTTGTATTTGGGAATGTTCTTTCAAAAATTGTGAAATATATTTTAGAAAACCTATATTGGGGAAGATAACCCTATAATATAAATTGAGTGTATGTATAGAAGAAAATACAAATTTTTTGGAGAGTAAGAGATTATATGGTTTTCCTTAAAATTCATCCCTATATGGATACTATAAGTGGATGTTGTTCTTTGAAAAATATACATTGGGGTAATAACCATAAAAGGGGTGTATTAGTCTTTACTCATGAGTTACCTAGTACACGATAATTATCCTTAATACACATCTATTTTGAAACTCTTAGGATATATTTTTTGGTCAATTCACATTTTCATTATGAACCATTATAATGGTTTTGAAGAGATGATGACCATGAATGACCTTGGTTTTATCTATTGTGTTTTAATTTTATAATTGTATTGTTTATGATAACTTTAATTGTATAAATACCCATTTTTATGTTTTATGTGATGAGAGTTTAACATACTTAAGGATATTTTGTGTGACATTGATGAGAATAAAAATTTGACATTTAGTATTTATTTTAGTGAGAAGGTTAATTCAATAATTATGATTTTATATATTTTGGGAAATAAGTTTAATGTTTTTATTAATATTTAGGTTTTGTATGATCATTTTTGTTAAGGTAATTATTAATAATTAATATTATCTGATTTAAAAAAATAATAATAAACATTATAAAAAAAATAGTGGTTAAAATATTGGTTTGATGAATAATGTTATTTTTTATAGAATTAATCATATTGTTAGGAAAAAAATAATAATAATAGTAATATGGTTTTATAAAAATACAATAGACATGTCGAGTGACAACCTGTCACTTCCGTAATGGTCGTGAGGATTGAACCAACAACGAAAAAATGAAAAGGTTTTAGTGATTACCATAAGACTATATGATGTTTTTGTTTATATGACATTTTTTTATAAATGATTTTATTTAAAAATATTACGATGAAATTTTTGTGATTCTAAATATATTTAATGGATTAATTTTTTATATTTGATAACTTGTTATATAATTTTTAATTTTGGTAAATATTTAGAGACAGAAGAAATAACTTTTCACTCTTTTATGGATATTATAATCTATTAAAATATAATTTTAGTGCTTCAAACATTATAAAAATTATTTTTTCTATTAAATTTTTTATATAATAAATAAAGTGAAAATTGATCTACGTACAAAAAACGATGAATTTTATTTAAAATATAGCATTTATGTTTATTTTCTAGTGTTCCAAATAATGATAGTAAAAGAATCCCTAAAATATAGGAAATAATATTGAAACAAATTTTTTTACCATATTACCTTCATATATGATGATTCAATTGTATTTTAACTCAACACATATCTATTATTTTTTAATAGTTCACTTTGTATTGATCATTAAATATCATGTGATCAATGGTATTTGTCACTCACCAAATTATTTAGGATTTTATTCCAAGCCCATATTTTCCCTTCCGACTAATGATATCTTACATGGAAAATTAGTTATGTTTTATTCCAGATGGAAATGATATTTACATTTCCCTATTTAATAGGCTGATTTATTAACCCTATTAATGACGTGAGTTTTCAAAAAAGTTGTTTTGCTATATCAAACCCTTGACTTCTTAACCCTAGGTGAAATTGTGAGGACACAATTTATCGAAGGGGGGAGAATGTGACTCCCTGAAAATTAAAAGAACATTTTTTTAATTAATATCGTTAAAATATTTCTGTAAACATAACCCCAATATTTTAAAAGAATACCATTATGTTTTACTATATATAGTACGTGTAACAGATAGCTTAAATGACCTGCAAAATATATTATTTTAATTTTACTGTTATAACCTAGATATTTAATTGGACAGAATGAATAACATTAAAAAATTTATTATTTATATATAATTATATATAGGTTTTATCCAATATAAAACTATTGAAAAATTCTTAGTAAATAATTAATAATTTTTTTAGTAATTTCATTGTATGCTTCAAAATACATCATCTTCCAAAATGGTATATTTTTTATTTCAGGTTTCAGAATTTTAATTAATTTATAACACTATTAGAAAATATATTTTTGAAAAATGATATTTATTTTCAAAATCATAATTTCAAAATTATATTAGAGTGAATTTATGAAAATTTTCAGAAAATATTTATTTTTCGATCAAGAGTGTATAATACTGGTTTTTATTGAAATTACCTTTCCATTTAAAGAATTCACAATGTTACATTTTGGTTTAAATTTTTTTAAAAGTATAATTAGTTAACTAATATTATAATAAGTAAAATTCACTTCATTTAATTAAATTTGATATCGAATTTTAGCCTTAAAACTATCTATACATATGAAATCATTTCTTTTAAAAACCCGTTTTTCATTACTTCTGTGAGTATAATGTAAAATTAAATTCAATCACTTATGTGAATTGAATTTGGTAAAATTGAATAAATATTTTTGATAATAATAATTAAAATTATATAATAGTTTCTAATAAATATTTGTTCTCAATTAATAATAAAAATAGTAAAAATTAATTACCACAGTTATGGTTAAAACGAGTATACAATGGGTTTAAACTAAGAAGATAATTGTTAAATTGTCCTAAAACTATAATAATGAATATTTTATGGCAATATTTTTTTGTTTATCACCTTATTGTTTAGTTTTATAAAATTTTAAGACACTTTCCCAAGAAAGTGACAAGTATAATAATTTATGTAATGAAAAAGACAAAATACTAACTCTTGATTATAAATTTCAATTATGTGTTCCCATAGGGAAAAAATCATGTCGGAAATAAATATGGATGGTCATTTTGAGGTTTCTTAATTTAATATCATGTGATCAATTTATTTTAATTTATTATATATTTTTCTTAAATTCTTAAGCAATACAGTCATAATAATTATGTAATTTATAGAGACATAAATTTAATGATCCTAAAAATATTACATTTTACATAAATTGAATGAATTTCTTTTTTTCATTAATAATTTAGATAAATATTTCATTTTATAATGTCGTTAAAAGTATATATTCTAATTCAATATCGATATTGATGTTTTTAATGTAAAATTAAATAAATATTGTCAAAATTGACATTAATCTAATTTTATAAATAGTTATATTTTATTAAATGATTTAAATTTTCTAAGAAATATATATTCTTCAAATTTATTTTTAAATGATTAAATATGTCATCTATGGTCCTTTCATGGAAATATTTTTCTTTTATAGTTACTATATTAACCCATAAACTGTAAAACAATTATTTCACCGATTAAGGTTAAAATGAGTTTTTTTTCAAATCACGTGTGCTTGTATTAAAATTAATTTTCAATTAAAAATAAATTTTATCTGAAAAATTAAATTTAATATCTAAAATTAGTGGTACCAAATTATCTGATAATGATTATTTTATTTTTTTGACTAAATCATAAATTACCTAGGTAGAAAAACACAATACTGTGGTGAAAAATAATCTGGAAAAAGTGATTAAAGTTAATTTCTAAGGAATAACATGTTTAAAACATATGTTTTCTTAATTGGATGTGTGTATATAACATATCGTACATATAATACATTAGTTTTTAATTTTGAGGCACTTTTGGTGAGAGTGTCTTCCCACTATTATATAGTTTTGGGAATTTATAAAAATTTCACTCATCATCAATTATATAACGACACTCACTCCCCTCACTTATCCACATATATCAAGAAATTTTTTCTACCAAAACATTAAAAAATCTCCCTCAAACATATTTAAACAAATTATAATGATGATTTTATTCCATAAATACCAAACATTTTGTCCTTAAGAAGAGACTCAAATGAGGCTTCTCTAATAGAAGTTATTCATCGTAACAAGGATCTTTCATTTTTATTCATATTTTACAATATTAAATAATTTATTGAAATTTAAAATATAATAAAACAAGTTTATAAAATATAATTATATCTTATTGTGTTTATAGAAAAATATTTATCCATCTCCTCCTCCATTAAATGGTAAACAAATCCATTTCTCGTGTGTATAATGGACTAACACCTCAATAGCTGATATAATTTTTTTTCCTTTACTAAATCACATTGGAAGTAATAATGATGGTAATAATGAATTTATATAATAAATATTTTATGATATTTATTAATTAAAATTAATATAACATTCACTTTTTTTTCTTTTACCCATTAAGGGAATAATATCATCGCTCGTGCCTACATACGACCTATTACCACCATGAAACGATGCGACTCATTTTAAATGTTCTAATTTAGAGGATGGATATAAAAATGAATCCAATATGTAAATATGATATTTATAACATTAATATAATTTCTGATATTATGTAACTATATCCTATACATAAGAACCATAACTTTTAATGACAAAACAAACATGAGAAAACAATGAAATTAACATAAATAATAATAATAATAATATTCTTAAATAATTTATGTTTAGATATTATAAATGGATAATAATAAATATTATGAATATTTATATGGTTTTTTTATATATTGATAACATTTTAAAAACCAACATATAGTAGGTTAAATCATGTAAACCAAAATGAAATATGAGGTAATAAATTTTAACCCATTTTCCATTCATTGAGAAGTATTATAATGTTATGCCAATAATTTTTTTATATGGTTTATATAATTCTATTTTTATTTGTAATATCATAAATCCTTCATAATTTAGGTTATTTTAAGTTTAAATTTTAATTATTTCATTCAAGGGTAATTGAATAGGAAATTACAAAGTGGTAAAGAATTTCCTAATTCAATTTATTTTCAATGGGTTATATTACATTATTGTTGTCATTGATATTCATGGATCATGTTTAAAATGTATTTTTATTATCATATATTGTATTGAAACTTTATTTTTTTAGATTTAAATTTTATACACAAAATCAATTGATTGGTTATTTCTCACATCAATGTTATGATTATTGTAATGGTTTCTCATCTCAAATTTTTTATTTGGGAAAAATGTCATGTTATACACTTATCTTTTCTTATAAGGTGTATCTTATACCTCATTAATATGTTATATCATGAATATTTTTATATTATTTTAATGTTTTTTAATTTTATTTTATTCCTTTAATGGGGTTTTCTTTTAAAAAGATATAAAAGTGGCAAGATATTTATGTTCCAATCTCATTCTAATCAGAGTTATTTATACATGAATTTCCTTTGATGGAATTTTTTGATCATTGTAAAATAAATAATTTTAACTTTTTATCCTCTATTAATTAATTATTTTTTCGATTAATAGTGTCATTTTACCCAAATTGGTATTAATATGATTGAGAAAATATTTTTAATAAAATCCATCATCAAATCTCTCTTTATTAGAAAGTAATTTTCCTTACAAGTAAATTTTTACAAAAATTAAAAAATTTGTTACAATTCTTGTTCAATGTAATTTTTAACTATTATTGGATTTTAACAAAATGATTTTAATGAAATATTATGGTTTTTTTCCAAACAAGTCAGTTTTTCAATTACATACAAAAATGTTAATAAAATTTATATTTTTAAAATACTCAACATGAACGAAACCATCCACTAAAATAACCACTCATTTGTGGGAAGATTAAATTAAATATTTAAAAGTATGTATTTAAAGAATTTTTTTATTAATAATCTATATTTTTAGTTTTTAAATGTTATTTTGAAGTGAAAATTTATTTCCCTCAAGGATGTTTTTAATGATATTTTTATTTTATCTCAATTCATTAATAAATAACCCCTTTATTATAATTATACACCACCAGAGATATATTGTAATGAAACCCTCATTATTATTTATCTAGATGCATGAATATTAGTTTCAATATGGAAAATATTGACATTATCTTTCTTGAATAATTTCTTAATCATTTTCTTTTTCTTGAAATATTCACTTAATTGTGATTATAAAACAATAAATTTACACTAAATATATATATTATTATATCATGGCCATGGTTATTACATAAATCGTATATTATATATAAATAAAATATCTTTCTTTGAATGATATATGATTTGATGGAAGAAATTAGTATTAATTTATATTCCCTAATAGATATGGAAATTCATTGATAGGGTATATTAGTGATGAATTAAATCGATCATTTGATAGATGTGGAATACGTTGGCCATATAAATATGGGTGCGGTTTTTCTATATATAGACCCTCGAAAAATTAGTATTATTATGATTTGAATGAATTAGTTAGCCTTATTTAAATGTTTTTCATGTGTATACCAACCAATCAATTAAATTGTCTTACTATATGGTCTTGAAGTAATGGTATCATGTTGCATGAGATCATGATGTCCAATATTATGCATTAATTCCTTTATTAATTTATTTATTATTATCCATGATATTTTAAAATTGAAATTATCTATGAATTAATTTCATTCTTAATTTAGTGATTAATTTCCATGTTTGTTCTTTTATTTACGTTATTAAATTGATTGTGACTTATTTCATGACCAATTAATTAATTGAATTGAATTTGTTTTTAGTATATTACCTTGAAATATTGAATACGACCTATTGATTATGATTTTATTTACTCATGATATATTCCACTTTACATAACTCTTACTGAGTGTTTGATCTCACCCATTTTTTTCCATTCCGTAGAACATGAAGAAGTAATCATTGTATCAGTTCAAGGATGCATAATTCCCACTTTCAAAATGTTGTATTTCATTTTTAAAATATAATATGTGATTCATGTATATATCAAGTTTACTAAAACTGATAAACTATATTGGTATTTGAGAATTGATCTAATGTATCTTATTCCAATGTAGTAATATAGATATTAGCTTCACGCTACTAGTTCCAGGGTCCTTATACTTCCCGTTATTTGATTGTACTTATAAACCTCTATGAAATTATAGTGATATAAAAATCATGATATTGTGTAATTAACCCACTATGTGACCCTGTGAGTTTAAAAAAAAAATTCTAGGCTCAATAGCTTGATTAACATACAATGCCGAGGTTTAAACGACATGAGATACATTATAGAAATACTGTTATTTAAATGTGACTGTTATAACATAGAGGTATAATTGAAATGTATGAATATGATTAAAAAATTATTAAATAAAAATATAGTTCATAATCTATAAAATTTTATTGAATTTTTAGAAAATTTATTTGATCAAATGAACAGAATTTTTGATATAATCATATAAAAATTATCATAGGATAAAACATTTCTATTTTTCTAAAAAAATGATTTTTAATGAATAGTAAAAATTTATTATTTTCATTGAACACTACATTTTATTTTGTTGTATTTATGAGTCAAATTATATTTTGAATTATTTTTAAAATATAATTATTTATTTTGATTAATAATAATCTAATTATAGTCCTTGGAATAAATTTTATACTTTAATTCGGTATAAAAACATTTTTATTCTTAATAATGAAATTTTTCCCTGAAAAGGTATTTTGATTAATTCTATGATATTAATTTTAAATTAAATATTTATAATTATTTGAATTGAATAATAAAAAATGAATTTAATATTCAGAATCAAAGGGTCCAATTTTTTTAATAGGTCTCTTTTATTTTTGTTCATTCTGAACATTAACCTTAGTAAATTTGTATCAACACTGTAAGGGTAAATCATGAAATTAAGGTGTAAAATAATATTTCTGGGACAAAAAAATAGTGTATTTTGAAAAATTTAATCAAATTTTAGAATCTATTTCAACTTGGTGTCATGTTTTTTTATTTTTACCATTATAATTTATAAGTAAAGGATGCTGTAAAAAATGTCACTTTCTTTATTTTATTATCTAAAATATTTCGTTATAGGGATAAAGACAACTACTTTTATGTTATAAATTCTTATTTGAAATAAAAATGTTTTATTTATTATGGTAATTTATTCCAATTTTTTGGGATGAAGTAATTACCTTAAATGTTAATGAAAATTGACTATATTATTTACTTTATTAATAAAATAACAAAATAAATGAATTTAAAAATATTCAAAGTAATATAGTTTGATTTAATTATTGTGTTCCACAAATTTTTTAGATAAATATAAAAATATATGTAAGTATTAAATAATTTTATTGATTTTTTGTCATGTTTTTTCAAATTAAAATTAAATAAACAGTTCAAAAAAGGACGTTGATGATTTTTCATAGTAAATGAAATTTTATTAAATGATTTAAATTGATAAAAATTTTAATATTTGGCCACGTTATAGTTATATAGTTTAAAATATTAACCACATTAAATTTATGGTATAATTTTATTTTTATATTAACTACCTTGACCCCTAAAGAGTAAAATACTTTATTATCATTGTAACTGTAAAAAAAGGATAACACTAGCTAAAACAAAAATATAAGGGTAAAAAAGATGTAAAATTATCAAAAAATTAATTAATTAGAGGATTTAGTCCCATAATAATCTTATATTTTAATTATATCATTTTAGAACCATTTTACTTGAATATTAATTTATATTAATTTGATACTTTATGTAATTTCAAAAGTTCCCCTTCAGAAGCATATAAAATCAAACCTCCCCACCACTTTTATTTGCAATTAAAAAACCATCTTTTCAATACAAACCCAATAAATTCCTTAAATCAATAATCATATTCTAGAGGTCATGTTTTTATCATAAATACTACCTATAGATCCTTTAAGTATAATCCTCATGAGGTTTTCTATAGATGATGTAGGATTTTTAACCAAGCGTTTTCATTTTATTTCTTCTTATAACTATATAAAAAATTATCCAACCATACTTTGATAACATAATAGGTATATTACATATAATGGTATAATATTATGCTAATTCAATAACCTATATCCATCTCCTCCTTTATCACATTTCAAAAGAAACCATTATTCATGTGTATGGTGGATTGTTGCCTCAAGAACCAATTTAATTCATTTTCCATCACATCCTCTTAGTGATAGATAAAATGATGGATTTAATTTTTGTAAAAAGGATGGGGCCAAAGACTATTTTTTATTATTAAATAAAAGTCATATTTCAAACTGTGTAGAGGGATACCCATTAAATAGATGAATGTTCCAAGACTGTGTGGTCTGAATACAATTCTCAAATGCCCATATTTTGGGCCCAAATGGTCTTTTCATGAATAGTACTATTATAGTAACCAGGATTTTACAATCCTTGATATAGTACTTCAACCACTACAGTTCCTTCTATTTTACTCTCTACCGTTGTAGTGGCATCACTGATATAGTTCCACCGCTGCTAAAATACTACTATAGTGCCCTACGACTATGATGATAGAGTTATCAAGAATTCCTCCCCTGCCCAGATTTGAACCTGGGTATTTTCAATGCCAATAAATAAAGTTAACCTCTTGGGTACATTCTCATTGCCAGTGATGGATTTAATATATATACGATATAATTAATATATAATCTATTTTTCTTACCCTTCCATTTATGGAAAATTGATATTTTTGTTTGTTCGTACATGTGGACTACCACTTCAACGAAGCGTTGTGACTCATACATTCTTTGCATAATAATCATTGACAATTTGAAACTTTACTAACGCGTATGTAAAACCTACTATCTCTATGATTGAAACATAGATTATTTTCATTAAAATAATTCATGATCAGTTTTAAAAGTATAATTTATGTGTAAAATGGTAAATTTTCATGATTTTTATTAGGGATATAATGAAATAATGACAACTTTTACTATAGGAAAACTACCTAATACATTTTGGATATATGGGATGAATATCATCAAAATGTCTGACGTGAACATAATTGATCAAGTAATTATATATGACAAGGAATATATAAAATAAAATAAAAAATAAACAAGAAAAATGTTCTTAATAAAAAAAATTCACATATTTTTGTTATTCAGGAAGATAATGAACATTCAAAATTATTTAGACTCAAGGTAAGAGACACTTTACCTTGAAACCCACATTTAAAATGTTTTCATACGTTATTTCATAAATATTATTTCCCAATCAACATACATTTTAATATATTTTACTAATTTATTTATATTGACATTAATGGATTCTTAATTCAATTTTATGTAATTTTTCAATTTTATTCAATGGTTTTGCAAAGGATACTTTTTTAGTATTTTTTACATAATGTTTTGAAAAAAAAGACAAAATGAATGTTATATTTTAATATATACGACATCAATGATTTTTCCCTTTACAATAACCATTATTTAATGTTTGTATTATTTTGTTTTATTTCATGTTTTCATCTAAGAAAACCCACTTTCCCTTTATTATTGTTATTTTAAAAAATGGTTTTAAATGGAAAGGTTATTTCAATATATGTAATTTTTATCTTATGGGTGAATAGAATATTTTTATGAATATATTGTGTAAAATTCATGATTTTTCATATTATTATTATGTTTTGGTTCTTGGTAAGTGTTTATGATTACTGGTAGTTCCATTATAAACCATGTAAGGGCAGTTCCATTATAAAACAAGGATGGTTGGTTTCATTATAATATAAGGATGTGTGTTACTATAGTATCCCACCAATGAATTGGGTATTAATTATGTTATAATTATATTGTATTAGTCATTCCACTTATATGACTGATTGTAAAATTGATATGAAAATGATTTCCAAAGTTTCCTATATGACTTAATTACTCTTTCTATTGATTTTTTATACGTCCTAATATTTTACATGGAAATATAATGAGAGTACACATAATTGAACGTACATAAAACTTATTAAGGGTCAAAAGTATATATTTGAGAAATGATTTCTTGTGTTTTTTTCATGATTTCCAATAAAAAAATTATGAGTTTTATTTTTTTACATTAAGATTTATTATGAAATGTTAAATTAAAATATTATGGAGGAGAAGGTGATTTCATAAGTTTGAAAATAATGATTTTGAGCCCAATACTTATTTTAAAAATAAATTTTTTAAAATTATTATTTAATTCCCACAAAATAAGATTCAAGAAATTTCCCAAGGAACGAAATACATAAATATTGGTATTTTTTTCTAAATAATGGAATGATAGAAGTAGGTGGACAAGATCATATGGATCACGTGGGACTCTAAGAGACACTAGATCACAACACTTTTAAAGGTCACATGAAGGAGACATGCACAGAAAATAACCTGTGGTGAATCCCACAAAACCCCTTTGAAAAGTCCTTATTAAATTGTGAAGGCATACTAAAGAATCGTCAATCATACGGTGGATTCCAAATATAATTCTCTAGGTCACACATATTTTCATGTGTTAGGATCCTAACAAGCCATCAAAAAAATTCTTGGTATATTTGGAAAAAAATATCAAAAATAAATAAACTAATTGTGGATATAAAATACACTCAATGAACCCATAAAACAGACAAGATACAACCAATATCATTGTTCCATGATATCCTAGTCACACAAAATATCATTCACATGTCACCCATATCATGTGAATGGTTTCAGACATGTCCAAGAAGACTCTTTCTCCTCCTTTGTCTCCAAAAATAAGTATAAGTGTATTTTAATTAAGTGATCATGCATCACTATATGATTTTTGTTGGTATGGTGGGGAATCTCGAATAGAAAAGTGATTGTCTTCGTCAACACTTGTTCAAGCTCACAAAGTCCACAGGCCATTGAAAAATTAAGTAATGAAATATATGTGAAAATATTTGATCCTCTGGGGGTCATAAACTTCATGAGACATTCATATATGCTCTGAAAGACCCCCCAAAATCCTTTTAAAATCATATCATGATTCAATGAAGGCCCTTGGAATGCCATCATTGCTTCATTAAATATCACAAATTAGTCTCCAAAAATCAGATGAAGGAATTTAAATAGGATTCTAGATTTTTTGAATGCCTTTAGACATATCAGCCTAACCTTATAAAAGTCCCGCAACATGAACGACTGATTCTGAAATACCCCTTTAATTTCCAATAATCAAATAAATGGGGAATTTTTTGGATGATCTCATATTCTCTAAAAATCATGTGACTCCCCTAGAATAACCTATGAAAATACCTCATGAAAAAAATAACATAAAATCCCTCCACTGATTCCATCTGGGATTTTCTTGGTATGCACTGTGAAAATTGATGAATAACTGAGGTTCCAAGGACTATAAATCCACTACCCATGAATAAAAAAATATTTTTCCTTGTAAATATGACTGAAACCCTTTATAATCATATCATATTTGTTAGAGTAGTTTATATTGTGATCAAAAATTATTTCCATCATGTGATATTCTTATAAAAATTAGAGTGATCATGTGGTATGCATAAACACTTCATGTGGTCACCTATAGATCATGAAATTGACTTTTCTAAGGTCATGTGAAGAACATATCACATATCTTCTAGATCACATGAGACATAAAACAAGATAACACCAAAAAAATCTGTGGCATATGAAATAAAAGGATGGAACCAAGATAAAATGATGGGATAATTAAGCGAAGAACATGTTCCTTGATCCTCATGTTCATCCCATGAACCAATCATGTCATGGAAAAACACCATGACATATCACCGAGATTATACGATGCTCATTTGGTATACCATTTGGGTCAGGAAAAGTCCCTTGGATGTGTCAGAGAAAGTCATATAGTTACCTCTAGGCATGCCAGCTAAGGCTTATGAAACCCTCCTTGATTTCCATATTGACCTCACAATGACCTCTAGACACGTATCACAAATCATACGGATGAACTAGGATATGTCAACTAAGTCTCATGATGACATCAGTACATTTCAATTGTCTCTTGTGATGTCCTACAGACAAGCTGACTGGATCTTGTGATTCCCTTCGGACAAGTCAAATAGATCTCATGATGTCCTCTGAAAAAACTATCCAAATCTCGAGATTCCATTCAGGCATGTTAGATGTATCATACAATAACCCTCTTACATTTCAATCGGGTCTCATGATGACACCCAATAATGTTATACATGATAAGGGGAACCCTCTAGATATGTTATATTGACTCTTCTGCCACCCTCTAAGTGTTTCATCTTTCTTTTGTGATGATATTAGAGAAAGTTAGATGAATCATGTGAAGCCATCTAATACTGTCGGCTGAGAACATGTGATAGATTCTAAGATAATATAGTTGGGTCATTAGATGTACTCTAGAAAATTCATCCTTGGTTATGCGATTACCTTCAGTCATGCCATCTAGATAATTTGATGTCCCTCAAAAAATTCAACTAGATCATGCAGTGGTATTTGGAAATTCCAAGCATACATCCTCCGACATGTCAAGCCTAAAATCAAAACATGTAAAGAATAAAATCAATTCATGTATAAATACAAGAATTACTAGATAATTGGGATTATGGGATTCGATAATATTTTCTAAAGTCTTTAAAGGGAAACATTAATTTGTCAGCCTCGACCAATTGAACTATGAGGACTATGATTCCTTCCATTACATGGATATGCAAGATACCTTCTTAAGGATCTATATGAAACTTAAATGGGATTATGCTTATTTGTAAGACCCTTTATATCTTTGAACATCTAACCACCTAGACCTAATATCTACCATAGTCTCATCATCTTTCCCCATCCATCAATGGATTGAGAAATCACTAAACTATGCTAACTTTGATTCCTTCTATAATCAGGAAATGTAGGATGCTTTCAAAAGTCCTAAGATCTACATTAAACATCCAATGGGATGTCCTAGCATGTAAGCTCAAATTAGGCTGATTACCTATTATCTCATGTTTCTCACAATGAGCACTAATCACATGGGATTAGGCAGTTTCAATAGGCACATCATTGGAATCATTAATCTCCATAAGCTAGGAAATCCTCATTGTGTAATACCCAATATGGGTCATGATATAATTACACAACATACAAGGGTATCTACCTCGGGGAATTATGAAGGGCGTGGATAAACTAAGGTTACTTTTATTTCAAGTACAATTATGATTTAGAGGAGATCACCTAAAGGTTCAATCTCAAATACAAGGTTCCCAAGTTCCCAAATATATGTTCTTTCTATAAATTATTAAATTTTAAGGTTTTAATAATCATAGGGATATTTGATTCCAATTATAAAACATGATATTTATGACACCTCATAATGGCGCAATACCATCCTAATGATATTAATCACATCCGTGGATAAAAAATAACTTTTATGTGGTTTGTTATGTGGATTAAATATATAAGTAGGTACCTTCCAAAGTAAAAGGCATGGTGAACATTATTACATATACATGGATTCACCAAAAATACTCCCCCTCTATGTGCTCATTAAGTGACTTATCATATGATCATTTTGTTAGGGTAAACAATCATTTATTAGGATTAAAATGTTTTTCATAAACATACCATAAATATATAATAAAGTCTTTGTGTATCAACCCCCCCAAAGGGTGTGATGATATTGGCCTCCCATCCTCCCGACCAATGTGAGTTCCAAAGCATCATTGGGTCTAAAACCACAACTGACCACCTACCTTGGGAAAGAAGGTTTGTAACTAGTTATGGATGTAGAAACCATTAGGGGTTTAAATAAAATATTAAAAAATGGTGAGCTCTATGTGAATTATTGTGTAGAAAAATGAACCCCTGGAAATTATATAACTAGAAAAAAGTTACCCACATTTTTCTGAGGAAACAAAAATGGTGAACCTGGCATGAAATTTCAAATGAGAAAAAATTATTAAGTTATTATCCATCAAGGCATTGTGTTCTCATCTCCTATAAAAAAAAGTGAAACCAATGTGAAACTATAAAATATATAGGTGATTAGTTGCCCATGAAATGAATCTTATGGTTAAAATTTTTTAGACATGGTTCTCATGAAATAAGTCCATCCTCACTTTGAAAAGTCTGTGTGAGAAGATTGGTCAAACTCGAAATAATAGAAAAATTGTGTTACTCTTGAATATATGATTGAGAACATATCATGCATGTAATGGTGCACTAATCGGAGACCTTGATCCTTCTTTATAATACAAAATACATACACTTCTCTCACAAACAACACCTTAATCTGACATGTCTTCATCCAATGATTGTTCTGGAAAATTATCTATAACTAAAAACATGGAGGGACTCATGATGTATTCACCCCTAGAAATATTTAGAATAGGGTAGAGAATTAAATGGTATGATAATACCATCAGCATGGTATGATACAACCCTTTGGGATACTCACGAGGGTCTTCAAATAATAAAATCGATGAGTCTAAATCATCCAAAAATAGATGCAGTAAATTCAGTGGCCCATGTTTCCATAATCAACCACTACATATGTTTATCCCCAAAGAAAAAAATCCCAAACATTTTTTATAATGAATGTGGGTCAAGAATAGAATA
Source organism: Viscum album (assembly GCA_963277665.1). Lineage (NCBI taxonomy): Eukaryota > Viridiplantae > Streptophyta > Magnoliopsida > Santalales > Viscaceae > Viscum > Viscum album. The sequence continues at coordinate 434,175,226 of OY728121.1, forward strand.
ACAACTCCCTTCCGATTCAGGAGATGATGGGGAGGGCTCTTGTCAACCTCCATCATCAGCACCATCCCGCTAGTAAACATCAGTCACTTATTGTAGGAACAACCAGACACACATCCACCTTTGAAAATCATGCATGGGTAATAAGGAAGACACAATAGGAATTAAAGGGTATCGATAATCATGAGTGGTCTAAAAACCCCATTACCACCAACAATGTCTATAGGAATATTATGATTGTAACTGAAGATTAATCTCATATCCATGCTCACTTGGAATAAGTATGTGGGAATATTCCCCCAGTCGGAATGGGGGTGGGGTGGGGGAAACATTTCCCTATTCCCATTCATTAAGTACATCTAAATATTCTAGTGGCACAATGACTGAAAATGTGGTCTCAAATCCCCAATTCAATTGAATATATCTGAAATTATATAGAGGAGATGAAAAATGTGTGGGATTATATCCCTACAAAATCATTTCTAAAATTCCATTACAACAAAAAAACTGAATAAATCCATCGATATATTCTAGAACTAGTATATATATAAGGATAGAAGTATATTATTATACCTATAACAAGGGTATATTATCTCTTTGATCATTATAAAAAAGTGGTTTATCTAGAGCAAGAGCACATTCTTACTCCAATACAGAATGAATAACAGCATATTATGATAAAGGATGATGCATAAAACTCGGATTATATTTCCATTACATCTTAGGATTACTAGTTGATAATGAAACATGCCTCATGATTATGGAACATTCCCATCTAAAAACTTGGGCATCATATTACAAATTCCCAGGATCAATCTCATATCCCCATTCTGGCTGGAGCTAACCAAGTGAAAGGGGAATATGCCTCGAGACATACTCATATTATAATTAAATAAGACTATAGTCATACTAAAAATTAATAGGATTAAGATCATATCCCCATTCTATATTGGGCACACCAAGTGAGAATACAACATGCCTTAGTACAGGCTCATATTCTTATTAGTGAATCCGCCTAGAATATTCTAGTAGATCACGGAAGCCAGATACATATTCATAATTCCATATATGAACGACTGCAACATCATCCTTATAAGGACAAAAAATTACCCTAATAATTGAATTTATCATATTGAATGAGTGGAGTTTGGTTATTTTCATACAAATTTAAAAAATATGTAAACTTGCTAATATATTTATTTGATTGTGACATTTATATTATTTAAGTAAAGGATACAATAAAAATGTCACTTTATTTCTTTTAATAACTCTAATATCTTTTGATAAGAATAAGAAAACTTATATTTGTTTATAAATATTTATTTTAAATATAAATTCATTTTTATCTTGTTAATTTATTTATTTTGTTTTGTGATGAAATAATTACCTTAAAATATTACATAATATTGATGTAATATTTACTCAATTAATAGAGAAATCTAATAAATGATTTTAAAAATATTAAAAGTAATATAATTTGAAGGAATTATTTTGTTCTATTTTTTTAGATAAATATAAAATGTTAGGGAAGTGTGAATTGATTAGATTCATTAGTTTTCATGTTGTTTTGAAAGTCAAAATAAATGAATAGTTCCAAACGTAACATTAATGATAATAAATTAAATCATTAAAAATTACTAAAAATCTTATATTTTTTCAAGTGATTGGGATATGGTTTAAAATATCAACCATGGTCTATTTATGGATAAACTATCATTTAATATTATGTATGTTGACCCATATATATTAAAAAACTATTTTATCATAGTAATCATAATAAAGGGATTACATGGGATAAATTAAAATGATAAGGGTAAAAAATTAATGTAAAATTTTCCACATTTTATTGGAATATATTATTTAGAAGTATTCTAATCTTGTAATATAAGTATACTATTTTGGAAAAATTTACCTTGAAAATTAATTTATTTTAATTTAATACTTTATGTAATTCCAAAATTTCCCCTTCCCTCACGTATAAATGGGCACAACCTCTCTTCTTTTCTTCACATGTAAAAAAAATTGGTTAAGTCAGGACCTACCCAAATACCTTACTTATAAACCCCCACATACAAGAATAGTTGGTTTGATCACAAATCCATCATAGTCAGTTTTTTGGTATAAACCTAAAGAGGTATGGTTTTTAATATACTTAACTATATCCATCTCCTATTACTCAAAATTAGAAATAAAACCATCATTTGTGTGCATGATAGACTATTATCTTGCAAACAGATATAATTCATTTTCTATAACCTCCTCTCATGTATAGTTATAATAACATATTTAATGTACATATATGATATTAGTTTTTTCTAGTTATATTTTTTAAAGGTTGGGGCCAAAGCCTCAATTTATTATTTGAAAGCAAAGACCTCTTTAAACTGTGTAGAGGGAGACCCATTAAATAGCCCAAAGTCCTAAGTCCATGTGGTCCGAATACAAGGCTTGAAAGCCCATTTAAATGGCCCAAAGGACCCCTTGGTGAACATTAATTCTACAGTAACTACGCTGCAATAGTAATTACTATTAATGACATAATTATAATTTTATAAAACTAATATATCATGTATATTATTAAATTTCCATTCATTACAAGATGATAATGTCATTCATGTGTACATGTGGACTACCACATTCATGAAACAATGTGATTCATTTTTCATCACCATATCACATGGATAATATATGTAAGTATGTTTAAATAAATAAAATGATATTTATGATATAATTATAAATATTAAAATATAAATAAATACTTACCGTTTTTTCATCATGATCACTTAAAAATGGAAACATACTCTGGCATACGTATCACCTATCATCTCTATGATTGTAACATAGTTCATTTTTCACAACCATATTTCATTATTGTTTTAAAATAATAATTGATGTATAAAAATTATAATTATTTCTTTATTATTATTCTCTATATTTTGGATTAGTGATCACATTGACCATAGTGAAACCACCAATGTCAATTTGGTTATATGTTCCAAATATATTCAAGACAAATGTTGTGAATATAATTGATCAATTATTTGTATATGATATGGTAATAGTTAAAATAAAAGGTATAATAAACTTGAGAAAATTTCTTCAAAAATTAAATAATATATATAATTTTATTTTTCTGGAAGATAAGGAACGCACGTGATGAGTCAAACTTAAGGTATGTGAACAATTACCTTAAAAACTGAGTTTTAAATGTTTTCAAGATTCATTTTCTAAATATTTTTATTCTATTTCTATATTTTTGAAAATAGTTTATTGAAATATATATATACTTGAATGAATTATAAATTTAAATTTATTGCACTTTGAACATTATAAAAAAGGTTTTCAAAAGGAATATAAAGTCCCCAACCCTAGTATTCTAGAGTTGGTGGTTACTTTTTAAAATTGGAATAAGATAAAAGGATTGAAAAAAAGGACCAAAAAGTTTAGTAGTTTTGGTAAACAAGATAAATACTTTAATGTCACATTAAAATTGAAACCATAAAGTACAAAATGTGTTTTCTTGGAGGAAATCATTATCCACCATAGTATATCACTGCATATCAATTACAAAACATTTCCTGGATTCCTAGGGAAAATAAAACATAAGAAGGTGGTGAGATAAAATTATCTATAAGGGTATGAGTATGGAAGAATCTGTGAATATATGAAAAATAATTAATAAGGAAATGTGAATAACTAAACCACATACCATTTAATAAATTACATCAGCATAATATGAAAAGAATAAATCATTATCAAATAATGTAAAATATGTAATCACACGTGTTTAATAATTTTTTATCGACAATATAACTAATATAATAATTACATGTATATAAATAACTAATATCAAAATTATTAAATGCATAATATTATATATCATAACCAAACCATCAAGTAATAAAAATTATATAAATGGGTAAGGCTTCATCCAAAAAACTATGCTAGTTTTTTTATGAGACCTAATGATTCATTAATGTACTATATAAGAACCCAACCATCCAAAACTAAGTCTAATGAATTAATATTTTAAAATTTGTGAAACTTAATCAACATAATCATTCATATAAAAACTATCATACAAAATTTTAATATATTCCCCAATCAATAAACATTATCATAAACCATTCAAAGTAATATGGGGAATGATATTACAATAGTACATCTCCAGTTGATTTTATCATAATCCATCTAAAAAAATAATAAGGATAGTATCATTAAAATATATTCCCAATGGATAATAAATAAAATAAGGGTTATTTCAATGATGAATAGAAATACTATAAAATTTCATGAAACAATTCTTGAGGAAAATATATTTTCACTATGAAAATCACATTTAAAATATAAAAAATTATAGAATATTAGGAAAATAAATGATTTTAAAATAAAATTATAATCTTGAAAAGCAAGATTAAAAGTTATTATTGGTTATTATGGTAGGAAATTCCATACATTCTTATTATGTTAAAACAAATATTACATTCAAATTTTTGTCAAAAATTCAAAAATTACTTTGATCTGAACATGAATGAAAGATTATATTCAATTTTTTTAAAGTAAAATATTTTTTTAAAATGTATCTAATAAATAATTTGGAGTATTTTAAAAATATTTTAAATACATTTTTATAATACATTGACATGTAAGTGAAAATTATTTTTGACTAAAAATTGAAAAATTGTTGTCTTTTATTCAATTAATTTTCTCAATATTTTTAAGTACCAAAATGAGTAAATTGTTACTATTAGTTGAGAATTTCACATATAAATATATTATACTAAAATACATGGGTTTCATTAGTAATAGGTAATAATATTTCATCATCATAAATTTAATCATGAACAATCTCAATAAAAGATGAGATTGTAAATTGTATCCTTACCACTTTGGTAATATTTGAATCATAAGCCCCATGAAAGAAATAAATTAAAATTTCTATTAAAATACTGTGAATATAAATTTATTCAATTTATAACATATCATCTGATAAGTATGTGCACGATGAATTAAGACTAAGTGGTGAATGTGGCATATGTCTCATAGAAGTAAAAAACGAGATGAGAAACCCTTACCTCAAATTCAATTTACATCATACATGTCCATACCTATTGAATAATAAATATAATGTTATTATATATATATATATATTAAAAAATCATAATCATATATTTAAAACCATATATGTTTTAATTGTATTTTTTTGACATGTTTAAAAAAATTCATAGTTTAAATCACTCTTTTGGATGATAAATGCTAAAGAAATTTGTTAATTAAGGTAATTACATTGATCATGGTTCCATAATATCTAGAATAAAAACAATATATATATATATTATTTATTCATTATATTTATTTATAATCATCTATAGAATATATAGATAAAAAATGGATTAGACTATTCATAAAGACAGTAGGTCGTATGTACGCATAAAGGTTCTTTCCATTTTCTCGATAGATGGAATAAAAGAAAAATAAAAATTAATTTAACATTATATATTAATTATTATGTTATATATATAATTTATATTAATTAAATCCATTCTTATTACAATCCATGTAAAAATAAAATGAAAAACATTTCACATCGCAATGTGGAGGCTATAGTTCATACTTATGCATAAGCAACATTATTTTTTTTCCAAAGGATATGAAGGAAAAAAGTTATATGTGATATAAATTTATAAAATTATGGTTTTATAATAAATATAACATATATTTATTAATTTTGTCATTAATAAAATCTGTGTAAATAAGACGTGAAAAATGAATCACATCACCTCACGAGGCGGTAGTTTGCCATAAACACAACTAACGTTATCATATCCATAACAGAATATAATGTATGAAGTTATACGTGATAATAAAAATCAAAAAGTATAATAATATCATAAACATAATATAAATTTGTAAAATTCATCATAATATAGATTCTTGAATGCTTGTAATGGAACACAAATTATAAAGGATCACGATGCAATGGTCAGTCGTAAACTTGGACGATGGTAATGTTCCCCATTTGATGAAATAGGAGATGGATATATGAAATTAAATTTTCATAATATTCTATTATTATATGGGATATATTTATGTTATTATACTATCATAAATAAATAATGTTTTAATTATTTAGAAGACGATGTAAAATGAAACCCACAGTTAGAAACTGTTACTTCTACTTCAGGAAACCTATTTAGTTTTAAGCCTTCATAGATTTGATTTATGATCTAATAAAGGACTCTAAGATTTGGTTATGGAATAAATTTAGTAATTTTTTAAGGTATTGTCATTTCAAAATTGTTTTTTACATGTGAATAGGAGAGGATAGGGGTGGAGTTTTATAAGTGAAAGAGAGGATACACATGGAATATTTGAAAAGAAGAATGTGTACCAATTTTTTTATCATTACACAGACTTAAAAATGGGACATTATCAAACCTTATATGTGATAAAGTCTTAATTTTTCAATAAAATACGTGTTTTACAACATTATAGTTCATTTTAACCCTTACTATTTTATTTTAACCCCCGATAAAGTAGTTTCTACCTTAGTTGTGGTAATTTATTTTTAATTGTTTTCACTATTAAATATTGTAAAATTTTAATTTTAAATTATTATATAATAATATTTATTTTGATTAAAAATATATAATAAAATATTAAAATTCCCATTCAAGGAACTGGAATAATTCAACTTGAAATTAAATTTACAGATGTGATGAAAACGTTGTTTTCCAAAGAAAATTTCTCATAGGTATCCAATGTTTTTATATTATAATTTAACAAAAAATTGATACCAATTATCCAAATTAGTTAAAGTTTATTATTAATGATATATGTTTTCTCTATTGACAATTTAAAAAATAGTTTATCTTCCTAAATAATTTAAATGAAAATGAAAATTTCAATAAAAACTTGTGTTTTTCTCTATTCATCGAAAAAATTAACCATTTAAGAAAATTTTAAATAATTAAACTAAAGAAATTTGTTTCATAAATATTTAAAAAATTAATATTATTCTATCAATTAAATTTTCTAAAAGTGGAAAAAATTAATTTTAAATAATGTGAACAATTTTTGACTCAACCACCATGTAGAAAAAGAATACTATTTTAAAAAAATAATTTTTTTCGATCAAATGGTTATTATTTTATTTCTAATTAATGGAAAACAATTGAATATATTTTATAATTGTGTTAAATATATAATTTTATTATTTATTTATTAATATTTATACCCAAAAATTTAATGTCTATGTTATAATATCCATGATTAAATAATAATATTTTAAAAGAGTATCATGTTTTTTTAAACCCGGTGTTGCGTGCAACACAAGCTATAAAAGATGTTAATTTTTGTTAAAAGTAAATATCTCATAAAGCATTATGGGGTTACATTTTTCACCGCTAAAACATTTTCAACCAAAAAATTTCTAGAATTATACCTCTTAAAGAGATTTGGGAATTTTATCATCATAATCTCTTCGAGTTCAGACATCTTGTATTGTGTCATTTCATTTCTCCAAGTTACATTTACCAAATGAGTTATTATATTGATAAAAACATATTCTATAGTGTCCATAATATGGATAGGATATTCACAATATGATAGATTTGATTCAAATTATATTTCTTTAATGGTGAGCATATGAATTGTGTCTAACATGCACTTCTGTAACAAAGAGATATCAAAAACATCATGAACTTCAGAGAGACATGGAAGAACCATTAAATGGTAAGATGTAGCTCCAAGACTATAAAAAACCTTTAGAGGATCTGATATACTTGGGGATCATTTTTCCTTTCCTACCAATCCATATAACACCCTTCTATTGAGATAATTTCAAGAAAACATGATATCCCAATTGAAATTACAAATATTTCCTTTAGTTATTTGTATAAATATTTTGTCAAATTTTGGATGAATTAAAATGGCGTTGAATAGCCTTTACCTTGTCCATTTTATCATATATATGTTTTAGTCCAAAAATATTCCTTTCCCAAAATTCATGCATATATGTTGTAGTACAACATCTTTTACCTTATAATTTTTTTTACGATGCCATTTGAATACATAAATGTAAGCTATTATTATAAGAAAACTCCATGAAATGTAAATACCAATCCCACATTTCATGAAAGTAAATATAAAATTACATAAACACTTCATCTAATTTCTGAATTGAGCATTGAGTCTACCCAACAGTTTGAGGGTGATAAATGGAGCTCAAAAAGAGCACGATATCATGGTCCTAATGAATAATTTTACAGAATTTTGACATAAATCTTTTATCCAGATCACTACTAATTAAAATAGTTGTTCCATGAATTGTTAAGAATTTATTTATATTGATATATTGAAGGGGATAAATCGGTATATCTTATCTTATGGTGATAAAACTCTTAGACTTGATTAGTCGGTCATCAATACACATATTTCATCATTCTTCATAAATTTATTTGGTCATATAGTGAATATTTATATTGTAATGTCATCACATTTCAATATAATAATAGGTATAGGTTTCAATACTCTTATAGGATATTGTATCTCAGACTTTAATTATAGAAAACACAAACATTTGAACACGTAATTAGTAATTTTACACTTCATGTTATCCCACCGAAAGTTTTGCTTCAAATATCTACAATCATAGTGATAATATGATATATAGATAAATTTGAGTTGAGAATTATCCATAAATTATCTTTTTATTTTAGTAATATATGGAACATATAATATCTGTTTAAATTTTTGAATACCATCTTCATAAAAGAAGTATATAAATTTTCCCTTATTCACAAAAGTAATCTTATTTTGAAAATTCTCATCATCAAGTTGAGAATTTTTTATCTTATACAACAATTATGGTTTACAAATAAATTGATAACGGAGTGATGTATCCTATTCTTTAATGATTATAATAAACATATGTATGAAATTCATGAACATAAGACCCCTATAAATCATCATTTTTCTAAGGACTCCATGTTATTTTTGGATCAAATCATCCACTTCCTTATTTTATTTTTCTAGGGTGGTAGTGTATTGAGAAAACAAAGTCATTGAGTAGATCAAGCCATATATGTTTCCTCATTTTGAGCTCTTTCTTTGAAAATATGTATTTGGGATTATTGTGATCTATGTATATCTCACATCATTCCCCATATAGATAGTGTCTCCATATATTCAAACTAAGAATTATGAATGGAAACTCAAGATCATGGAATGAACAGTTTTTCTCATTAATCATTAACATCCTTGATACATAGGTGATAAATTTTTCATATGTATTACGAAACAACCAATTTCATTGTTAGATGCATCATTATATATTGAGAACCCATAATTTACTAGTAGTAGAGTGAAAATAATATAATTTAACAATATCTTATTCAGTTCTTCAAAACATTCTTCACATTCTTTAATACACAGAAAATTAACCACATTACAATTTTTCTTGGTTAATGGGATATCTAATTGAAAATTGTTTTAAACAAATAACCAATAATGACTTTTCAAAGCTATGAAAAAATGTCTTTATTTATGTTTATTGGTGTGAGACGTTTTGAAATTTCATTATCATTGTAGGATCAAATGAGAATATATTCTTGGAGATAATATAGACCAGAAAAGAAACATTATAAAAAATTCATACTTACTAAATTTCCCATATAACACTTTCTTTAGAGTCTTAAGAATATTCTAGAAGTGATTTTCATGGTCCATGAAACTCTTAGAGTATACAAATATATCATTATCAAATACAATAAAAAAGTTATTTTGATATTCCTCGAAAACTATATTCATTGGATCCATCAATACAAAGGGTGAATTATTCATACCAAATGGAATTATGTTGAAATAATTATGTACACACCACATATGAAATCGGATCTATAGAATATCATCCATATTTACTCAAAATTTATGATTCCCAGATAAAAGGTCAATCACTAAAAAATATTTCTCTCCATGAAGTTGATCAAATAAGTCATAAATCAATGGTAGATGGAAACTTTTCTTTATAATAATAGTATTGACTTACCTATAATCAATGCACAGACTCATATATCCATATTTCTTATTAACAAAAAGAGTTGGGGATCCCCATAGTGAAATTATAATGGGAAACATGTGTGAAGCCCTACCCTATAATATCTCTATACCATATATTTTGAAGAAGAAAGAAATGAAGTGAGGTTTTGAGAGAGAGACCAATGTGTACCAATTTTTTTATCAACTATGTTAATGCTAATAGATATTGAATAGATATTTTTATTAATGACCATTGTGATATTGAGTTTCTTAGAGTGTATATGGGATTTATGATTTTATAACAAAAATAATTGGCACTGAGAGAGTAGTTCTTCATTAAAAACCACAAATAGTTGATGAATTGACATAATAGAGTTGAAGAATGATATTTTTTAATTGTATGTTAGAGTATCATTGTATTCTGTAGGGATCTAGTATAATCATAGATAAATCAGTTAAAATGCTTCAAATCTATCAAGATATATTGCTATCAAAATATAGTATTTAGGGTAATTTATATCAACATGAAAGGGTAAAGGATAATAAAATCCCATATTATTGTAGGTTTTGAGTTAAGTATGATAAATTCTGACTCATTTGTAAATACCTTTCTATACTATTGATAAATATTAATATCATAAATTGACGTGAACATAATGAGGATTAGATTCTTATATTTGGGTTAAACCATATAAATATAATTTGTACCTATATCTCTTATTTATTTACATATCATAATGTGGTGGTGATTATTGGTAATTCATAAATAGATCCATAATCTTAACCAAGATATAAATTCAAATAATAATAGAAAAAATTAAAAAAAATAAAGGAATTAGGTAAGAAAGGCCACACTGATTCACCCCTTCTAAGAGTGACTGCACAATCTAGTAATCAGATCGTGTGGTATCAACGGAATTATTGGTTCTTTAAAGTTTCATATATTATCTTTTCTAGTTGTTTTTATCCTATATATATATATAATTGACTAAAACTATTAATGAAATTAGGAAATATTTGTCTTTGAATAAATATTATTTCTTTTATATCTTGTTCTGCACACAACAATGATTTCTAAATGAACCATAATATATTATATCCTTATAACCTAGATGTTGAATTATTAAAATTAGAATGAATAGTAATCAAATTTTTAAATAATGTTTAAATGATATATATAAATAAAAAATATTGGTAAATAAGTACTCATTATTTATTAAAGTCATTATATTCTTTAAAAATCCATTTTTCCTCAAAAATGATTTTTATTGATTTTCATGAGAAAATAAAGAAACTAATATATGAAAATTTTTGAAAATTTATATATAAAAATGAAAATAATTTCTGAAATTATCATTTCAAAGTTATATTAGAGTTAATTTTTGATATTTTTATGGGAAGTTGATTTTTTTAATGAAATGGGAAAAATACCAATTCTTATTGAAAACTACCTTTTTGTTTAAATAATTTACAAACTTACGGTTTGTTTTAAAATTATTTTAAATGTAATATTATTTCATTTATATTATTCAAAATCCAATTCATGTCATTATAAATAATGTTTTCAGATTTTGGTTTAAAAAGTCTTCATACTTCAGAAATTATTATTTTCTAGAAAAATGATTTTCATTGTATTTTATAGGTTTAATTTTAAATTAAATTCTAAAACTTGTTTTAATTGAATTTAATAAAATAGTTTTTTTTTGTATCATCATAATTATTATTATTTAATAATTTTAACTTAATTTTGGTCACAATGAATAATTATAAGAGTAAAAATATTTTATCATTTTTAAGGTGAAAATAGTGCGACCTGGGGGTTTAAACCAATATATAAGTGTAATTTTTCCAATTAAACATTCAAAATTACTATTTTATGGAAATATTTGGACCTCATACTATCTAAAAAATTATCATATATACATTTGGAATTATGTTTTGTAAAAATTTATTCAATATATTTTATTCTTTTATGAAATTCCATGTTTGTGTTCTCCCCCACTTATAAAAGGACACCAATAAATTAACTTATTTAAAAAATGTGGATCAATATAGAAAATAAACACCCTAAACAATTATATTATCAATATCCATATCCCTAAATTAAGGGATCTAATCTTCTTTAATGACAATTCCAATGGTATTTATGAAATTATCTAAAGAAGGCCTATCAAAGAAGAGGTAATCATCCCACCAAACCAAATTTAAAATCATTTCTTCTTTCTCTTCATCCTATAAATTTTTTGTATTAATTATAAAATAATAAATTAATTATCCAAAATTATATAAAATTTTATTTAATTATATAAAACCCATTATTCACCTTCTTTTTTATCAAATGATAAGTAATAGTATCTCTCATACATATATGTAGTCTACCACCACTACATAACAATACAATTAATTTTCCGTCAACATATTTCATGGATTGGTGTTATAATGGTTTTAATATTTATAACATATATTTATTATATAATTATAATTATTTAATTATAATATGATATCTACCTTTTTACCTTCCAATCCTTCAAAAAATGATAATGTCGCTCATGTGTACATTTTGTCTTCCACCTTCATGAAGCGATGAGATTCGTATTTCATTTATTATTTTCATTATTTGAAATTACGAAATTTTTAAAGAAAATATATGTTATATATGAAATAATTATTATTATATATTTTTTAAGTATTATTGAATTTTTTTTTTCAATTTATGGAATAGTGAAAAAACATTCATGCATACGTAAGACCTACCATTTCAATTAATAGTGCAATTGATTTTTCTATTATTATGTTATATTGATGAATATATATATATAAATATATAAAAAATAAGTATATATTAAATTTATCTCATGAATAAAATTCAATAAATCATAGAACAATGATAAAACTAATAGAACAAGAACTACAATATATCAATTCACATGAAAAACGAAACAATTAACATTTGAAAATGGTGATTTTGATAAGAAATTATAAATAAATTGGTGTCAAAATGTTATAAGTGTATCATATATGATATTATACGAATATAAATGAGTATTGTAAAGAATTACAATAAAATTAAATATATTATATTCAAGGTTATATGGATTAAGAATAAAGTCAAACATGGGGTAATATATTTTTATCTCATTATTAATTTTGTGATAGACATCAAATATTAACCTATTATTTCTTTTATATGGTATTTATAATATACATGAATTTATTTTAGGGTTATTCTCATTAAAATTTTAAAGACTTAAATATCCATATAAGCACATATATTTCATCAGGTTATGATTTGAAAGTTACCAAAGTGGTAAGAGTTTTATGTTACAATCTCATTTTTTAGGAATATTTATGGTTGTGTTTACGAAGATGAAATATAAAAATATTACTCTTAATAATCTCAAGATATTTTTTTATTGTTATTATTGTATTTTTTTAACTAATAATACCATTTTACTCTCTCTATTTCTTATTGTTTTAGAGAAATTGATTTTTAAAAAAACAGATTTTATTTAATAGTATTTAGGGAATATTTTTCATCCATGCCCATGTTTTATTAAACAAAATTTCATGAATGTATTTAATATTATCCCATATGTTTTTAAATTAATTTTAACCCATGATATATATTTTTATAAATAGTTTAATAAGGAGATTCTTTTTGTTTTCTTAAGGAGGTACTATTGAATTTTTACCAAAAATATGAAAGAAATATTAGATTTAACATAAAATATATGAATATAATATAATAATTTCATTTTTTTCAAATATTTGGATATTAATTTAAAATATTCCATGGTTATTTTAAATTAAAATTGTTCTTATTATATTAAATTAATTTTATAGTTTTTAATCTAGTGATTCCATTTTGAAAAGGGAATTTTACTCAATAAAAATTCCAACTGATCTTTTAAAGGAATGTTCATTTATAACAACATCATTTGATGATAGTTTTGATTTAATAGAGATATGATCCATTTTTACCACCATTATTCTTTCTATGGATATTATATGTTTATGATGATGATTATTTATGAAACCCATTATTTTATTGGAGTTATGTTATGATAAAATTTTGGAATTTTTATAAAACTCATTTCTTTCCATGATTTATGATATAATATAAATGATTTATGAGATTATGGACCACATATAAATGGATTATTATTATGTTATGGGTGGACATATAATTATATATATCTCCAATTCCTTGAGTATAGATGGATATCTCATGTGATAATAAGGGATGAAATGGATAGTAGATCAAGTTTTTTAAGAGATTCTGTTCAACATGATAGCATAGGGAGAAGACCTTGACAATTTATTGGATATAATGGGGAGTGAACCCAATCCACTATAATAGTCATATGATCTATTTTTACCATTGAAATTATTTTCTATTCTTATGTGTGTCATATGAAAAAAATCATGGTTTATGATTATTGATTACATTATGATTCATGTATTATGAACACTCAATATTTATTTAATGACTCAATATTATTATATGTGATATGATGGTTATAGTTTTCAATTGATAAAATAATGTTCTCATAAAAATAACTTCATTTTATTATTAATTGGTCCTTAATGTCTCTATTTTATACCATTTCATAGAATTTGAGCTCACCCTTCCTTATATTTTCATTCTATATGTTATAAAGAAAATATTTATGTATGATTTTTCTTGGGAGGGTTATAGTTATAATTAACATAGTGGGAGATAATGTATATCATGTATGAACATGTTTTTTATGTATCTATATTTCAAAAGACACTAAACCAATAAAATTTTTGTGTAAATCATATTATTATACATCTAAAATTAATCTAACAAGATATAATATTTATATATGATATTATGGGTTTTTATAGTCAATATCAGAGAATGGTTTAGTTACCATTAGATACTACGATGAAAAAAATTAGAGAGAACCCATAGAATAATCCTATTTATAATAGATCGTCCTTTTTACAGTAAATAAAGCAATATGGTTTTACTAGAAATACATCCCTCTTTAGATACTACTAGTGGATATGGTTTAATAACATATCCATATATGGGTCATAACCCAGATTGAGTTGGTTGAGCATATCTTGACCATCATATTGTTCCACCATGAGTGTGCCCTTATGGTATACCTATTTTGACACACAAGGTTGATGTTCTTATGTTAAATGAATTTGTTTTATGAACCATTAATTTGGTTTTGAATATATGGTGTCCATGAATATCTAATCTTATACCAAAGGTATCATAGATTAAAAATATGTTTTATTAAACATGCAATAAATTATCATTCATGATTATGTGTATTCTCATTAGGATTATTATTCCTCACACTACACTTTTTGGTTTTAGTCAATGGATAAAACCTGAATGGACCATGTTAATGATGGATGTGATAGAAAATAAAATTATTATACTCTGGAGAAACCAAATGATATTGGAACTAGAATGAAAAATATTTTTTATATTATTTTGTAAATTTCATAATATATGAGTCATGCATAGAATCTACATGATAAAAAGAGGGAGTGTATTTCTATCGAGTCCTTTATGAGGTAAAATCTACCTTCATTTAGTAGGTTTTTCAATATATTAGTGCTTGAGAAATGGATTAGCCTCACTAAAAAGATATATTCCCTTATCTGATATTCAAAATAAGAAAATTCTATTTTATATTTTTATAATATGGAATGTGAAAAGGGTTATTGGTGGTTACTTATCAAGAACACAAAGAAATGTGATGAATTTTACTCCATGGAGTGAGAAGAATTTTGATGATTAGTTTTCAACAAGAAAAATACTGATATTATTCATATTAAAAAGGGTATGGAATTCGTTGAGTTCATGGAGAAAGATGATGAATCCACTAGTACCAATGATGAAAATTTTACAATACTTGCCAGGCATGCTTCTGTTATTGTCATCCAACATGAAAGTATGTTTTATCGATTATTTTGTGTCTTAAAACCAAGTATCCGGAGGAATTTATCAAAAAGGTAATTTAGTGGTTATTATGAAATTGTTAAATGTGATATTAGGATATACATTGATATTGGAGTTTCCCATCAATATAACAGTTTTAAATGAAAATAATGTTGGAATATACATAAAATTATAATAATAAAACCCATGGAGAAAAGAATATGAGATTTCCTTTATTCTAGACTTGTGGAAGGAAACGTTTATAAAAGTTTCTTAAGGATAATGATAAATGTATTATATGTGGAATAGAAGCTCATAAAGAATCTTATTGTCTATCTGATGGGAATATTTATTTTGGAAATTATGGAGAGAAAGTACCACAAAATACACCACACACACTCCAGTGTTACAAATTAATGGTGTATGTAAATTATGTTAACCAGTGATAAAAAATTAAGTTTAATGATTATGATTGACATTGAAAACATTTTAAGAACATAGAGAATGATAAATCTCACTTGATCACAATTTATATTGTGGGGTAAGATAATGAAGTTTTGAAAGGTACACTTACCATCCACTATATAACTGCTAATTCATTTATTTATTTTGGATATACCCCATGTTTTATGTATAAATAAATTACTAAATATATCACAATACCCACAAAATTATTATATGTTTTATTGGAACTAAAAAATATTAATTCTATGGTGATCACCTGTCAAGGTTGTGAATATTTTCTGATTGATGTTTGTGGGGATCTTTTTCAAGAAAATCATGTTATTCCCTATTTAGTTGAATTTGATATTATCCTGGGAATTTGTTTGAATTTCATTAGATAAATACCACATCAATTTCCAATTAAGGGAAGTCACATTTGATATTATTAACCAACCTATGATTTTCTATAAATGCGATGATAAATATGAAATTCCAAAGGAAATTACATCCATCATATGGGTCGTTATTCATATTCAAAAAGTTTTTTTATCTCAAATAGTTTGGGATATAATTAATATTTAAGATATGCCAATTGTATGTTAGTTTGTTGTTATTTTTCTATAATTGTTTCCTATTATTCTTCTAATTTAATTATGTTTAGAGTTCAATAGAACTCATACTTGATGCTACACCTATTTTAAAGACTCCATATAGAATGGGCCTTCTTTAGTTATATGAATTAAATAAGAAACTCCTGAATAATCTTGGTGATCGATTAATTCAGCCAAGTGAATCACCTTGGGAGTCAAGTATTATTTTTGATAAAGAGAAATGCGTATCAATGCGACTCAACATTAATTATCAAGAACTTAACAGGATCACAATCAAGAATAACTATCATCTTCCTATTATTGATTATTTTTTATATCAATTAAAAGGATCATAACATTTTTCCAATATTTATCTTCGATTTTGATACTATTGGGTTGGGTCAAAACTAAAGACATATCCAAGATAGAATTCTATACAAGTTATGTACACTATGAATTTATATTAATTGAATTCAGTCTTAATAATTCCCTTGATATCATTGTGTATTTAATGAATTGAGTCATTAGAGATCATCTTAATTAATTTGTGGTAGTATTTATAGATGATATTCTTTTATATTCCAAAATTATGTAAGATATTGAAGATCACATGAAAATTATACTAAATACCCTATAAAACGTGAATTTTTTTGATAATTTAATGAAGTGTTAATATAGGATATAAAATTTTCTAGTATTGGTTTATATAATATCAAGAAATCGTATATTGATGGGTCCATTGAAGATAGATGTAACATCATGGAGTCATATTCCACTCAAAGATGCCCCAAGAATGGTGGGTCACATGGCTTCAAGTGCATCTCCCCAAATGGCAGAGGCTTCTGACTAGAAGTGACGGCCTAGGTGATTCTACGGGGAGACTATGACCTTTTTAGAAAAGTGTAAAAATGAGGAATATCAATAACAGATAGAATAGATGAATTAGTAAACCAAAAAAATAAGTAAATAGTTGAAAACTGGAAGTATATACAATTGAAAAATCATATCATATACAAGATGATAATATGTGTCACGTGTTTATTATAAAACAACAACATGAATACATGCTAGATATAAAATCCATATAATAAATGTTTTAAAATGACAAAACAATACCAGCATCATCACAATCCTCATCTTGGTCCCATTATCTCATGCTCTTAGGAAGCATATGAAGTACTTTAAAGAGGGAACATTCCCTTATTGACTCATGCAGTAATAAAATCTTTTTGGGTCCAAAAACATGGCCAAAATTGGGTGTGAGACAAAATCCTAGTAGGGAACTACCCGCCGTTTTTTTCAATCAGTCAGTGAATATATATAGTAGGTAGTGTTAAATATGTAAATCTGTAAGCAAGGAAGAAAATAAAATCAAATATCCTATATGATTTGGTTTCTATTTCAAATCCATTTATCATTTTAATTACATTGAATCTATAATTCTAATGATCTAGCTCAAACCCAACATCCCCTATGTAACTATAAGCACAACAGATACTTAAGAAGGCCATCTAGCAAGTATAAGTGATTACCAAATCCAAACTTATTCTTTGTCTTGTAAGACACGCCATAATTCATTCATTTATAATTCAATTCAGAATGTGATCCCATCCTTGAAATTCATACAATGGAATTCAAGAGTCACTCCAGGTGAAATTTGAACCAACACCCTATATGCATGTCCTTGGAAAACCTCTCAGGAAAATTGTATCACTCTGGATGAGGTATTACATCCCATCCAATCATGTTTTTCACCGACACTCCTCAACGTATGATCAAGTATCACAATTGGCGTAATAGTAAAATTCCATTTTGTTTCCATCCATGGAATCGTCATAAGAATACATGTATCACTTGACATATAAGTATAGCCTCAATGATTCTATCCATGGAATCCCTCAAGGGACCTATGTAAAATCCATGCAATATAATAGTAACCATTATGTCCATCCATGGAATCCCAGAGTGGGTCCAAGTGTCACCCAAGGTATAAAGTTCAATATTCACGTGAATTAATCCATGGAATTTTACATTGAATCTATGTATCACCCAACACTATTTATCATTTAACCCTTTAAATTTAATTTAACCTTTTTGTTTATCATTCTAAGGTCAAATCCAAGAGATTCTATTATCAAACTCACTTCAAGTGGGTGAATCAAGATTATTACATCCTCATAAGGCTTGGTCTTTAATTTACTCTAGTGGGAATATTTTATATAATATGATTCAAATTATAAAAGGATACTACATGGATTGGTTATCCTATAACTCACATGGGAAAAGCATTAAAAAGTATAATTCATTTCTATTAAGACAATTGAAAAATAGTCCATGATCAATAGATTTCCTTTAAAAACTCGCATGGGAACTTTTTGAATTACAATACTAGAAATCCTAATTGGATACCACAAATATTAATTATAACATATCTCATATGAGAAAATCAAAAATTTAAGCACTTTTAAACAATTTGATAGATTCAAGTTGTGGACTCTATTTTTTCATATGGTCAAGGCAATCATGATTTAAGGATAAAGGCATACATGGTTCAAGGGTAAATCATTCATCACATAACCTTACTTCATTATTTTATAATCTAACATCATTGAAATTTAATTCCTAGACAAAATCATATTTTGGCATCCCAAGATATTGGAAAAAAGACATGTTGTAAGGTGTCCAAGGCCAAATGACAAAAATAGTTATTAAATGTAACTCACCCATGGGGTTGTCCTATTCGAGGTATAATACCTATCAACAGAATAAACAAACCTATTTAATTATGCAAAATATCATATCTAATAATAGGGATCAATATTAATTTAAGGCAAAGCCCCCAAAATGGGTGTGTGACACCCCTTTATATATAAATATCATGAGATTTATCAAAAGGAACTAGAACACCAACCTTAGGCTTATGACTGATAGATCATCTAGTATCAATCTGTAATTCATATTTTTGGGAATAAATATGAATAACATATGAAGAATTAAAAATTATTCCATATAAGCCTAAATCAAAATAGCACAGTCGATATTTGAAAATATTAAGAAAGGAAAAATGGAATTAAGGCCTTAACATTACGGATATAAGGAACTTAACTACATCCAAATCATAGATCAGACATAGAAGAGTTATGAAATCCAATATTAGTTAATCATGAGATCATTTACATGGTTCCCCTATGCTATTTTAATGAATAATGAACATAATGTATGTTTTCAAATAATTTCTAAATTAATTAAGAATAATAAGATTTCAAATAGAGTAGGGTTCGTACGATTTATCAACATGGTTTTTCAAACCCTTTAGAAATAGTGAAAATATTTTTATAGGTTTCATGCATATCACAAAATTACCCCACACAGTTTATAAACTATGCAACAACCATTGTAAAACCCACTGTCATGTTCTGCAAAAAATTTTAGAACCTGTTGTGTGGTCATAGAGCTCCTCCCACAGGGTCTCCTAAAATCGTGTAACCTGTAGGCCCCACTGAGTAGCCTCAAATGGTTAATACATAATTTGTGGCATTCCCCATGTGGTTTATACAAATTGTATGACCTTCCCAACATGGTCAATACAAAAATCAAGACAAGCCAAAAACTCCACAATACATGAGTTTTGAGCTCCGAACTAGCCTTGAAAAACCCCAGGCCCCCTATTACCTAAATAGGCATCCACCTTAGGCCATATTTAAGAAATTAAACTAATAATTGATGGAAAAAAAAGATATATACCATAAAGAAGAACTTTGTTCTTACAAACATTCCCCTTTAAAAAATTCTTCGTAGAATTTCCCTTCTATGGGTGGTGAAGTAATATCTGAGAACAACTTTGGTTGTTATGATCATACATCGGCCTCCCACTCTGTAACAAACCAAAGTATTATTACTGTAAATTATGTTCCTATAATTATTTCATATGGTATAAACACATATAGAACACAAAACATAGCTTATAAATGATGAGTTAATGAAATAAGAAGCATTTCTTGAAGTTAAGAAACCTACACTGATGAAATAGTAACTTGACCTTTGGAATAGTAATGCGACCCTTATGAATAGTAAATTAGCCAATCAAATAATAACCTAAATAATGGAATAATAAATAACATTTATCCATATTATAAGTGATAATATGATATAATTATATCATATTATTAATATATAAATATTTTAAAAAAATTATTAATTAAGTGTTGGTTTTTTTATAAGTCATAAATATTTAATTACAGTTTTATGAATAATTTAATAATTTAAAATAAAATTTATTTTCAGAAATTTTATTTATAAATTTTTTTTTGATGACTTATTAATATAATATTATTTTATGAGAACTTAATAATATTTTCAAAGTGTTAAAATAACAGTTTTTAATTTTAAAATATTTATTTTCCAAGTAAATAATGATTTTAAGTAAAAAAATTATCATATCTAGAGAATTATTTTCATAAAATGAAATTCATTTTTTAATTCTACACATCGATAAATTATTTGGGGCATTTATTTTGGATTTTTCTAAAATATTTGAATGTCTGGTGAATAGTGAAATACGGTAATTTACAGTATATGTAAATAAATAAATTTTCAAGTCATGATTGAGTAATAGATGATGTGAGTGACTATTTTTGTCTAATTCACCTATAAAATTTACCTTTTTAGTATCAATAATCATAACTATTGATATTCATTAAGAAAATAATAAAAATTTGAATTAAATATTGAGAAAATGATTTTCTCCTCCACTATAAATACCACTCCTCACCACCTCTTCTCCTCACACCTCTCAAGAATTTTTACTTGTCCAAATTATTCTCAAATATCGTCCTAATACCCTACCCCAAGTCTTGTATCTCTTGGTCTCATCAGAAGGAAAAAAACTCTTCTCTAATAAGGCTCTCAAGGATGTTAAATACAAGAGGTAAATTCCTCATTCCGATTATTTTATTTCCATTTTATGTTCATTTTTTTTTCTTTTTATCTTTTCAAATACCCTCATAGAAATGGTATGATAACTCCATTACCATAAATATACAATAATTTTTTAATTCTAATTTAATAATTCATAATCAACTATCCTCCCCTCTTTATTTATTCTAAAAATGAAAACATCGTCTAATATGTTTTAATTTATCATATTCAAGGACGACAATATTTTCAATTTCCTTTACCTTCTTCAAGGTAGGGTCATGAAACCATTTTATCCTAGAACATGGTCAATATATATATATATATATTATCATATTTATGGTTCATGAATTATTTTGTACTTACGATATTAATTTATAACACAAATTGAGTTCGTTGTGATAAAAGAACCTCTAAAATAAACCCAAACAATTATCATTGAAAATTTATCTAATCATTCATCCTAATGCGAGAAAAACAAATTATATAATATAAATTTAAAAAATTTAATATCATTAATAACATAATGGTTCAATTCTATATGATTTTCACCACATTACATTACCCTTCATACATTCATTCAAGTAAACTGATAATGAAAACCAAGGAAAACCAACACTTCCAAGAAATGAAATTGAAAATCTTAACCCATCAAAAAGTCCATAAATGAACTTAATAAAGTTATGATAAATCAAATAAATTTATAACTGGTTATTTAATTATTAATTAATGAATCTAATTTTAATATTCGTGACATTAACATAAAGTATAGAATCATTTTGGACAAATGGTAAGGGATTCTACCTGAATCACCATTATTCCTTCATGTTATTCATTCTCTATTTTTATCCAGATGGAAATCTATGTTATTCTTATGTAAATCTTATAAATATTTTTTATATGTTCTAAAATAGTGTATCATGATCTGTCCATCCTTATTTTTCAAGGATATACATGTTTTCGAATGGATCCCTACTCAATTCTTCTCGATAAGCAACCCGGTTTAAGGGAACTTCCCAAATTCTTACCCAATTTAATAGTAAATCTAAAATATAATTTGATCCACCGTTATTTTCTATTCTAATATCACTCTTTTTTATTATTAATTCATTCATGGTTCACTTATGGTGCTATATTATATATTATGCCATTTTCTATTTTAAAATTTCTTCAATATTTTCCTTATGCCGCAATAAAATGTATTAATCATAAATATTCTTAAACAATCTTTTTACTAGTTATCACTTCATTTTGGAAAATATTTTCATGAACTATAAATATTTTTCCTTTTTAATGCTTATTTATGATTTAGATCATTTCTTTTATGAATCACATTGTTATATTCCCATATATTATGCCTTTTGATGAAAATATGATACTCTATGCTTACAAAGGGTAACCCTTATGTTTATGATTAATTACTTATGTTTCACACTTCATGTAGAAAAAAATATTTATTAACATGTTATTTTGGGTATTACCAGATATTTCTTCAATGATTTTAGGTATATTTTAGACTAATTAGATGATATGTGCAATGGTCTTGGTGGTTAGAGTTGACTTGTGCTCCATGTGAAACGGTCTTGGTGTTTAGACTTGAATCACAATCCTTTAATTGAAAGGAGCCTTAAATCGTGACAAATTCATGTTTACATTTCTTCCACATTACTATGAATCCATGATTATATGATCCCATCACTGGTAGGTATGGAAACAATGTGACTTATTATCTTTCCTTCATGGAATCGATCGACCTTCATGTTTTTTTTGTCCCCAGATGTCGTTTCCTTCTCTATTGAAGGGAAAACCCCAATTAGAGGAGACACCTTTGGTCTTCATTTTTTAGGCATCCATATTCCCCTCTTCTTTGAATAAATTTATGTATCCCCCTTTTGTGAATAAATAAATGATGATTATTATTATTATTATTATTATATGCTCCCAGGTTATGATTACTTATGTTTATTCATGTTCAATTCCTTTTTATATCATAATGTTATGGCTTCTAAACCATGTTCTCGGATTTATTTTAATTTTTATTCCATTATTGAGGTTTTAGATCATCCCACTATTGCTTTTATGATTAGGGTATCCGATGTAGATGTCAAGGATCAAAAGAAAATATGAGGATCATAATTGATGATAAATAAATAAATGTTTTATTATGTCCCATGTTTTCAGTTTTATAGACCCAATCTTACAAGACACTATACATTACAATACTTTTTCTTATAATTTGATGTTTAATTATGCTTAAAATCATGTAATGAGATGCGTAAAATTATAGGGTCACTATACTCTCCTAGGTATCGTCCTGCACTCAGTCATGCTTCCATAACACCCATACTAAAGGAATATACTAGCCTCAGAGATCCTTCATGTTATGATCCATAATTCGTATTGGATGACCCTTAAAGGACACATCTAATTGTAACTCAGCGTCCTTGAGATGATAAGAAAGAGATGAGTCTGAATAGTAACATTGAAGCTGAGAAAAATGAAAATTATCTTTTATAATGTGATACCTATGAGGTAACTACAATCAATAGGATACCAACCTGACTATCTCCGGAATATCGAATGGACTAATCAATCTTAGTGAAATATTACCGCGTTTCTTTATCCTCTCTTTTCCTAGCCTCGGTGAAACTTGTTGTAAAACCATGTTAGGTCCACTAGGTCAAATACCCTAAGAGCAGGGGTGAATTAGGGTGTGATAGATTAAGACATTTTCCCATTGGATCTTGTTCTATTGTTAAAAAGCACAATTATGTCTTCCTCCCAAATCAATATATTAATAGATATGAAATCATGCAAATGACACGATGATTCTTACTTGGTTCACCCTCAATGGGATACATCCAAGGATCATACCACAACAATGTGCCGATGTACCAAATACACTAATTATCACTGCCAATAATGAATATAATGTTCAGGCTAGATCTTCTATTCCTAGGCTCACTACAGTTACAAGATTTAGGGCCTTTTCTCTACATTCCCAAGGGTCACTCCTTATGCCACATTCTTTGGTTCATTGCCGGTGAAAAGGGTCACCGTCATCCTCTTCATTGGATCACTACTCTCAGAAAAGAATCCACACATAGTTTAACAACATTTAGGTCAAAAATAGTTCATAGATATGTAGGTCACTTCATTTTCATGAATTTATGCATCCTCAACTTTAGGTGGATGCTTTTCTAAAGTTCATTTATCATCCGTAGATGAAGTACAACATCTCAAGTACTGCTAGATACCAGAAAATACTTTTAAAAACTGATTTAAAGATTTCGCAGGCTTCCTTGTTCAAATTGCGAACCACCTTCTTCTCCCGTGTACAATTTAGCGGGTTTGGTATGTGGAACAACTCTCGGTGTACTACTTGTTCCTTTTGAAAACTGCTACCGGCTCTGCATACCACTACATTTTCTCTACATCTGTGAACTGCCCTCAGTCTGAGAACTGTTCTCTATTCGCAGACTATATTCAATTCAATGTACTTGATCTCCACCTCCATGTACTTCATAATTAATTCTCTCACTGACATATCATATATTCATTTTCCACGTACTGTGTATTCCTTTAGGGGTTAAGAATCCCCAAAAACACCTTCAGTAGAATTTCTTCGGCGCAAACCACATCATCTTTCATGGAATTATTCCTCCCAAACCTCCTTTGGACTTTTCCAAAATCCCAAACCAAAAATATTTTATCTAATGATTTTCAATCTCAAAATTAATCGGTGGGATTCAAGATTCATATATAGAAAAGGATACCCACAAAATCCATAGATCCATGAATTACCAAATCTTCAATTCAGCCTTCACTGTATACCAATCCTTCTGCCATAATGAACTACAAGCCACCCACAAACCAGTTTTCATATGTGGTTTGTGTACAACCTTTTCTATTATGTGGTCTATCTCCCCCATCAATTACATGCCATCCTCTTTCAACATCACCTTTTGCGAAGAACTATTTTGGGTTTCGTGGACCACTTTGGCATACCGTTCCCACCACTCTACGTACCGTTCTTGGCGCTTCGCATACCGTCCCCCTAACATGGTATGAAAACTATAAATTATGGTACATTGTTTTCATAATTTGATAATTTTCATCAATTTTATTCACATTGTACACTCCTATGAATAAATCATTCGTTTTCCAAAATCAAACGTTTAATTTTGAGACCAAAGAATTTTGAAAACACTGGGAAACTACACCTCATTAAAAACATGTTTTTGGAAAATAAAAACCATACCCATTTGTGGTCATCTGGATTTGTAAAAATAATCAACCTAACCCAAAAAATATCGAGAGGACACATTCAGGTATTTTTTCCAAAAAATATCCCCCTTTGAGTTTGTTGACAAATCTTCTCAAAAAAATGCTACACAATTTGATACCTCATCAAAACTTCTTCCATCTTCCCCCACAATTTACTTTATAAAATTAAGATAGAGATCTAGGATTTAATCAACACAAATGCCAAGACCATATGAGCCATGATCAGCGTGATAAAAAGTGTATAATGAAATGTTGATCAGAATAACTTCATTTCTATTCACCAATTGTGAATACCATACTGATTCATTGATACTAATGAACTGATTTTATCACGAACCTCATCCATCATGATATCTAATCAATGATAGATTACTTCTAGCATTGTAATATTTAATGAACCAGTAATATTATAGCTCCTATAACCAGTTCCATCTCACCTTCAACCCCCCATATCTCCTTGCACCACTTAAAAACATCTCCCCATGTCTTTTCTCCTCCTAAATAGTCACATATCCCCCCCCCCTTTCAAAGAACCCAAAGGGAACTTCAAGATTTTATGAAATGGGGTAAATAATACCTATCACCACAATAGGTAAAGGCACATCCTACCTCGGGGAGAGGGGGACCCATGTTCAAAATTTTTCAATTGTGGGTATTTAAATGGACTCCTAGACACAGTTTATGCCTTTCAAACGCCTCTTTGGGTAATTCCTTCATAATAATATCTGAAATTTATTGTTTTGTATACACATACTCTAACTTCATAAGCCCTTGATCCACCTTCACCTTTATAAAATGATATTTTATTTCAATGTGCTTTTTCCATGAAAGATGGACTTGATTATTTCAAAGATTTATAGCACTTGATTTATCTCAATGGATTCCGATAAGATATTTCAATTCAATTTCCATATCATCAAGTTGTTGCATCATCAAAAACAAATGCATGCAATCTTGATTAGCCACATTATATACATCTTCTGCAATGCACAATTATATGCAATATAGTTTCTTACATAACCAAGAAATAAGAAACTATATAAGATAAATGGAACCTCCTGATTTTGATTTTCTATCAACTAATGAATCAGCCCAATCCGTATATATATATCTTAATAGCTAGGAATGATATTTTTCATTATAAATTAAGTCAAAACCTATTGTTCCCTTGATATACTAAAGAATTATTTTTACTGCAGTCATGTTTCTGTCCTTAGTATTGCTTTGATTCCTTGCTGCTTGGAACATGTCCAATACAATATCAGGCCTTGTCTCTATCAGGTACAATATAATCCTAATGATTTCCCTATATTCAGTGGTATTAACTACCTTGCATTCATTTTCCCATGATATATTTATCCAGGTAGGAACCAGATTCTTCATCTCTTTGGAATTATCCATTCCAAACATTCTTGAAAAATCCTTGGTATAATTTGAATGAGAATTAAAAGTTCTATTCCTCCCTTTCATAAACTGTAAGACAAGGAAAATGTTAGCTCACCAATAATTTATATATCGGACATACTTTTAATTTATTCATAAACCTTTATCCATTGTTCTTCATCTGATCCACCGAAGATTATGTCATCGACATAAACCAAAACCATCATCCTTTGTTTGTTTCCATTATTGAAATATATATTGTAATCAACTGCACCATGCTTGAAACCGAGCTTCTTTAGAAACTATTCAATCCTTGAATACCATGCTCTCGGTGCTTGCTTTAAGACATATAAATCCTTCTTCAACCGAGAAATTTTT
Source organism: Viscum album (assembly GCA_963277665.1). NCBI lineage: Eukaryota > Viridiplantae > Streptophyta > Magnoliopsida > Santalales > Viscaceae > Viscum > Viscum album. The sequence goes on from OY728121.1 coordinate 434,203,186, forward strand.
TTATCATCTTCATGAATGAGAAAACCATCTTGTTTCTCAATATAGACTTCTTCTTCTAGAACATCATTTATAAATGATAAATTGACATCCATCTGGAAAACGTTAAACATTATTTGCATTAATATGGACATGAATAATCTAATTATCTCCAGAAATTCAATGGATTAAAATGTCTCATCAACATCAATACCATCTATTTGGTATTACCCTTTTCACACAAGTTGTGATTTTATTAAAATCACAACACCATATTTATTAATTTTTTGGAGAAAGAACCATTTTTTCCAAGGAAATTTATTTCTTCTGGTCTCGAAACAATTTCCCTGGTTTTATTATTATAAATTTTGTCACTATATTCCTTCATTTTATGAACCCAGTTATCAACTCTAGCTGCTTCACAAAATAATTCCGACTCCTCTTGTAAAAAGTATGATTCTTGATTTAGAGACTTCATCTTTCTTGTATACACTAGTGTTGTCTGATCACCAATAATGTTATTAAAATCAATTTTAGCTCATCGTTATGTCCTTTAGGAAGACACTGACATATTCTCATCATATGAGTCTTATTCTAAATCAACCTCTGGTGCTGGAGTATCTCCTGATCTGCTCATATATTCATTACTGTCCTCCTATGTCTGATCATGTATTTTCTGAATATTATTTTAATTTTCAACTATATTCACATCATGACTTTCAAATATCTTTCCCAACCTCTTATTAAATCTTTAATAAATTTTTCTTTTCATTTAGTAGCTATGAAATTTCCCTTCATCTCCATAGGGTTCAATTTATCTATGCTTCTCCTTATCGAGGATGAAACATTTACTTACGAATATTCAAATTTACTTTAATGATGGATTCTTTCCATACTATAACTCGTATAGAGTCTTCCCCTATTTTGGAAAAATTAAAGCTCTATTTGAAGTGTATAATATTGTCATCACAACTTCTTTTCAATATTTCTCTGGATGGTCTTTTTCGATGATAATTGTTCTAGCCATGTTGTTGACAATCCGATTTATACTCTCAACTAATAAATTCTATTGTGCAGTTATTAATATTGAAAATTGATGCCTTATCCCATGTTTTTTAAGATAATACTTCACTTGGCTATTTTTGAACTCTAAAAAATTATCTTTTTGAATCGTTCGGATTATCTTACTGAGCATCATTACACATTACCTTTGAAATCTGGTAAGGAAACTAAACACTTTATATTTGGGGTTGATTATTGAAACCCATTTCGTTCTACTATATTCATCAAAGCAGAGAACATAATATATCCTCACATAAATATAACTCAGCAAAATTGGCATACATACATCAATATGATCCAACTCAAACAATCCTGTTGACTTTTTCTCCTTTGGATTATATGTCTTTCGAATGATCTTCCCCTATAGGTAGGAATCACACGTATGAGTATGATCAGGTGATAATATAATGAGATTTCGAGATGAATCAAATTTAACCAGATCATCCAAGAACCCTTGGCATATATGAACAAGACTCTTATTCCATAACTTGTTTTCTTCATCCTTGGACATAAATCACATATTTGCTTCACCACTCACGAGGTAGGGATTCCCTTTTGTACACTTTCCTTTTAGTAAAACAATACCATCAAATTACTTAATGATGCATAATTTCTTAGAAAACTTATGGAATACCATGAGTCATGCAATTGACTGATACTAAGCTTGTTGGTACTAATCCCCTCAATAAGAAAGACATCTTCTCGTATCACGTTCTTTACTCCAAACATGGATTTTCCAAAACAAATAATTTTAAAGACCTCATCATTATCAAATCATACTATAACTTCATTATCATACCTGATTATGGTCACTAGATCCTTATTTCTTGTCATATAGGATGTAAATCCACTATCAATGATCCAAATCCCAGGGCAATATAATGTCTTGAATTCAATTTCTACAACCATCGCTTTCCTGACCCTTTTATTTTTGGCATAGGTCTTTGAATTTATAACTTTATAGAATGATAATATTGATATTTCTCACTATATGATGGACCATCGTCAACATTCTGGGCTAAATTTTTTTTTTGAATTTCCATGACTCTTGATGATTCATTTAGCATATTCTTATGAACAAATTCAGTCTTCCTTGTCAAATTCCTCTACATTGTTGATGTGCAACATCTTTCCATATGACTGAGTCCTTTAAACATGAAATAATCGAGCTCTGTACGACCACCTTTGTTGGTTTTGTTCCCTATGGTACCTCTTTTTTATGGAACTTACATTTTGAGAGTGTCCCATAATACCACAACAATATCATCTTATGTGAGGTATATTTCTATATGAAAATGGTGTACCACTAGTTGTTCCTTATATTCTCTGAATATTCTAATTATGGTTCATACCCAAATAAATCTTCAATATCGGAGAGGGTGCTTCTGGTTTGACATGAACGATAACTAATTTCTATTTTAGATTAAGCCACATACCAACCTTATCATTCAAAACTGATTTTTTCTTCTATTCTGATGGACCATTCTCCTCAAACCTCATCTTCATTGTTGGATGAATGATCTTCTTTCCTGATGTAGAGCAGATAGTTAGTAGTTTGTCCTAATCCTCAATTTTTCGTCGTAGACTGAAAACTTCCTCTTCTATTTGTTCAATACATTTGATTTGATCCGTTAGAGTTGTAGTGAAACAATCAATTTCAATTATATGTAATTCAATTTTGATTTTTACTCAACCACATTTTTAGAGCTTTCTGGTATTAAAGACCTCATCTTTTAAAATTCTATATTCAGCTCATAATTTTCTTTTTCATATTGTTGCATAACAAGTGTGGCATCATGATAAACTTTGTTAGATTTATTTTATTTCGATCTAAAAATATATACCTCTTCAAGGGAAGCTTCTAATTAAGCATGAATATCAACTCTTCCTTCAATTTCTCCTTCTTTATTGTCACTTTCTTCTATTGGTATTGAATTTCAAACAACTTCCACCAAAGTATCTATTCTATTATCCTTGACATCCTACAGCTCTTTTCCCTCTGATTCTTCTGAATTTTCATCCTATATGAAATTTATATTCTTCTTCTTTTAGAAATCCATCCTAGTACTTCTCCTCCCTTTATCATGTATTGAATACTTATTTTGGGGAGTATCATCATTTTCTTCATTTTTATCATTGATCATTTTCGAACACTTTGCTAAAAAATACGCAATCTTTCTTAATCGAAAGCTTGCCAATGGATGTTTACCATTGAACTTCTCTTTTCTCCTTTTTAGATTTGAGGATAAAAATGACAAGAAATAATCCATATTTTCCTCCTCAAGAATATCTTCACTATAAAGACAATTCATGGACTTGAATACCACTTATTTAGAATACCCATTTTCCCAGACATTTTTATCATCATTTCTCATTTCATATGATACAATGGTACTATGTAGGTTATTCAGTGTCATCCCTTTCAAGACTTTCTCTTCCAACATTGATGCTTTCAGATTGAACCACGATGGATGATTCATCAAGATACATTTCAGAATCTTGATCTCTTCAAAGACTTCTCCAAGACACATCATGTCTTCAGGAACAATCTATATAATGTTAAATAATTCAACAATAGTCTCATTGTGATTCATTCTGAGATCCTCATACTTGTTCCATAGAACCTATAGCTTTTCTTCTCTGACTTTTACTCCGCCCTCATAAATGATTAATTTTTTTCCCTAAATTTCATGTCATGTTTTACATGACACCACCTTCATATAAATTTCATTTTATTTGGATCCCCATAAATAATTGATAACTTTAGAAACATCCAAATATCTTCTTTCAGCATCTAATAAAGAGCCACTATTATGGTCAACTGATATTCCATACATAACTGGTGCGAAGACATCCTTCCCTACTGATAAGAAGTTGTGCGACATCTGATTCTTCCATAGTTGAAAATTATTTTTGTCAAAGATAGGAATTTCATTATAATTGAGCACCTAAATTTCTTCTTAATGAGGGAGAATGATGAAATTTCAACCTTTCCCTTTGATAAAAATTCTTAGGTCCAGTAGGTCATATCCCCTGGGGGGGTTAATTAGGGTATGAAAGATTAAGATTTTTTTTGGATCTTGTTCCGTTGAAAAAAACAAAATTCTCTCTTCCAACCATAAAAATATATGAACATATATGAAATTATGGACATGAAACAATTATTTCTACTTGGTTCACCCTCAAAAGGCTACGTCCAATGAGCATACAACAACGATGTGCTGATATACCAAATTCATTAAGGCTCATTTCCAATAATGAATACAATTTTCAGGATAGATCATCTATTCCTAGGCTCACTACCTTAATAATATTTAGGATCTGCTCATTGCATTCCCTTGGTTCACACCCTATGCCCCCTTCTCTAGCTCACTACCAGTGGAAAGGGTCACTGTCTTCCTCTTCCTGAACTTACTGCTATTCAAAAGAAATATAAAATTAGTTTATCCACTAGTAGGTCAAACACCATTTATTGATGTGTAGGTCCCTTAATTTTCAGGAATTCATACATCCTCAACTTTAGGTAGATTCTCTTTTTATGTTCATATTTCACCCGTAGATGAAGTAAGCCTTTTAGAGTACTGCTAGGTACCATAAAATACTTTTACAAACTGATTTGAATCTTTCCCAAGTTTCCCTGGGCAAATAAAGAACCACCTTCTTCTCCCACATACTATGTAAAAATTTTGGTATGTGGAACACCACTTTGAGTGCTGCTTTTTCCATAATCAAACTACTACCACCTCCATGTACTACTGCTATTGATCTGCCTCTACAAACTACCCTCAGTCTATGAACTATTCCTTGTTCATGGATAGTCTTCACTTCTGCATACCAGAGCTCCCCCTCCATGTACCGCCTGCTGAACTCTCTCTCTCATGTACCAGAGATTTCTCCTATGAATATTTATTTTTCCTTTGGGGGATAAGAATCAATGTAAACAAATTCAGCATAATTTCGTCCACATGAACCACTTCAACTTTCGTGAAATTCTTCCTCAAGAACCTCCTTCGGACATTGATGAAATCCCGGACCAAAAATATGTTCTCTATTGATATTAAGTCTCAACATTAATTGGTGGGATTAGAAATTCTTATATAGGGAAAGATACTTAGAAAATCTAATAACCTATGATTTACCAAATCTTCAAACCAGCCTTCACCGTATACCGTTCCTTCTGCCACTGTGAACTGCAAGCCACCCATGAGCCATTTTTCATATGTGGTCTATGTACTACATTTTCGCTCTGCATACCATTCCTGTAACATGGTATGCAACCAATGAATTATGGTACGCGGTCATCTGGCATTGTAAATGTACACAAACTCAACAAAAACATATCTATAGGACCTATTGGGGGATTTATTCACAATAATCTCCCCCTTTAGGTTTGTTGACAACTCTTCTCAAAAAAATGCTACACAATTTGATACCTCATCAAAATTCCTTCCATATTCAGCCACCATTCACTTTATGTAATTAAGATAGAGATCAAGGATTTACTCATCAGATTATTTAAGCCCACATGAGCCATTCTTAGCATGAGAATCATGATTATAATGAAAAGTTTATCGGAATCACTTCATTTTTAATCACCAATTGCTGATACCACAGTGATACACTGACACCAATGAACTGAATTTATCTCAATCCTTATCCATCAAGATATCTAATCATTGATCGATCACATCTATCATTTTTAGATTTAATTCTCCCCCAATGTTATTGCTCCTCTAACTAGTTCAAACTTAGCTTTAACTCCCCATATCTTTCTGCTCCACATAATAGCTTCTCCCGGTGTCTTTTCTCCCCAAAAATAGTCTCACATTCTCCCCCTTTGTCAATATACCCGAATGACACTTCAAGTTTTTCTACAATAGGGTAAAGAACACGTATCATCACAATATGGAAAGACACATCATAGCTCGGGGAGAGGGGGACACACATCTAAAAATTTTCAAGTGTGGGGATTCATCTAGATTCCCAAAGCTAGTCGATGACTTTCAAACTCCACTTTTGGTAAGGCCATCATAAGAATATCGACAACTTGTTTTTTAGTAGGCATATACTCCAAATTTATAAGCTCTTTCTTTACATTCTCCTTGATAATATTATATTTTATTTTAATTTCCTTTTTAATTAATTGTTGGATGAGATTTTTGCTACAATTTATTGCACATGAATTATCATAATGGATTCTGATCGTATATTTCACTTAAATTTCCATATCTTCAAGTTGCTGCTTCATCCACAATAAATGTGTGCATGATTGATTAGCCACAATGTATTCATATTCTGTGCTCCTCAACTCAATGAAATATTATTTCTTGCTTAACCAAGAAATATACAACCATCCAAGGTAAAAGGAATATCTTGATGTTGATTTTCTATCATTTACTGAACCGGACCAATGTGCATCTATATATCATAATATCTATTGCTAATATTTTTCATTTTATATTATGCAAAAAACCACTATGCCCTTGATATACCAAATAATTATTTTTACTGTAGTAATTTTTCTATCCTTATGATTTCTTTGATATATTGCTTCTTGGCATGTGGAAAACACAATATCAGGCCTTGTCGCTGTCAGGTACAATATAATTCCAATGATTTTCATATATTCTGTGGTATTAACTACCATTCCTTAATCATCATATGATAGTTTTAGCTGGTTAGAAACCAGATTCTTCATCTCTTTGGAATTATCAATTCTAAACCTTCTCAAAACCACATTGGCATATTTAGATTGAGAAATCGTATTTCCATTCCTTCATTGCATCACCTGTAAGACAAGGTAAAATTTCAGCTCACCAATTGTCAACAATTCCAACATACTTCTCATGTATTCATAAAACTATCTCCATGGTGCTTAATATAATCCACCAAAGATTATGTCATCAAAATAAAAGAAAAACGTCTTCTTTTGAATGTTTCCATTGATTAATATTGATTGTAATCAACTCCGCCATACTGAAAGTCCATCTTCATTAGAAACTGATCAAGCCTTGTATCCCATGCACTTGATTTATACTTTAAGACATATAAATCCTTCCACTGAAGAAAAACTTTGTTCTCATTTTCATGAATGATAAATTCACCTAGTTGCGGATTGTGGACTTCTTATTCTAGAACTTCATTTAGAAATTATGACTTGACATCCATATAGAAAACCTAAAAATTCTGTTGCACTATTATGGCTAGAAATAATCTAATTGTATCTATCCTTGAAATGGGTTAAAATGTACCATAAACATAAATAACCTCTATTTGGGTTTACCCTCTATAGAAAAGGCATGCTTTGTTTTGAATCAAAACCTCATCTTAATTAATTTTTTTGAGAAAGACTGATTTTTCCCAATGACATTATTTTCTTCTAGTCTTGAAAGAATTTCCGACATTTGATTTTTCTCAATTTGTTAATGCTATTCATTCATTCCCTAAACCCTATTCTCATCTCAAAATAGCTTCATCAAAGAATTTTGGCTCCTCGTTTGATAATTATGATGCTTTGTTTAGAGACTTCATCCTTATTGTCTGCACCGGTGCAATCTGATTACCAATTATGTTCTTCCTGTCAATTTCTTATCTTCTTCTGGGTCTCTAAGAAGACATTGATTTGTTCACATCATCTAAGTCTTCATCTGAATCAATCCTTGGATCTCGAGTATCTCCTAATCTTTTCAACTCTTCAATGCTATCCTTTTGAGTGTGATCATGTTTTTTCGGAATATTCTATTCATTTTCTACTATAGTCACAACATGACTTCCAACTATCATTCCTAGCCTCTTATTGTTCTGGCCATGGTGTTTCCAATCTGATTTCTTCTTCCAACTACTCCATTCTACTATGGGTTATTACTCATGAAACTTTAAACCTTATCCCATTTTCGTGAGATTATCCTCCACTTGGCTATTTGCGAACTCTGTCAAAATATATGTTCGAACCGTTCAGATTTTGAAACCTAGCTTCTTTTCACATCCCCTTCAATATCTTGAATGAAAACTAAACACTTCATATTTCTGTGTGATTATTGAAACCCATTACATTCTGTTATAGTCATCAATGAAGAGAAAATAATATCTCCTCCCATCAATATCCATTAGTGAATTTTCACACATATATCAATATGCACCAACTCAAGAAATCCTGTTTACTTTTTCTCCTTTTTCTTATATGTCTTTCCAATGATCTTCCCATGTTGGAAGGCATCACATGTATGAGTATGATCAGAGGATAATATAGGAATATTTCGAGCTACATCAAATTTAACCAGATCATCCAAGGAACCATAGATTATATAGCCTAAATGCTTATGACATAACTTGTTTTCTTCTTCATGTAAAAAAGTACATATCGTCTTCTCGCCTCAATAGGTAGATATTCCTTTTTTATTCTTTCCTTGAAACAAAAAAAAACAACATCCTTTTCCTTGATGATACAAAATTTCTTGGAAAAAATAATGTAATCCCCAGAGTCACACAATTGACTGACACTAAGCATGTTGTGACTAAGCCCCTCAACAACCAAGTCATCTTCTCATATGAAGTCCTTTACTCTAAACTTGGATTTTCCTGAACAAATAATTTTAAATCCCTCATCATTAACAAATATTATGATACCTTATTTAACATACCTAATTCTGGTCACTAGATCTTTATTTCCTATTATATGGGATGTTAATCCACTATCAATGATCAATTTCCTATTGCGATTTGATGCCTTGAATGTGATTTCTATAACCCCCACTTGCTCAACCTTTTTTTTGACCCAATTCTTCGACTTCATACACTTTATGGAATGAAAATATTGATATTTATCAGTATATTATTCATAATCACCAACATGAAGGGATAAAAATACAATTTTAATTTCGGGCACTCTTGAAAATACATTTGGCTTCTTGTTATGAACAACTTTATTCTACCATGACACATTCCTCTGAATTATTGATATGATGAATTTTTCTATATTTCAGAGTACATTAAACTAGAAACAAAAGTCATCAAATGATAATATGGAATTTTGAGCTCTGTACGACCACCTATGTTGGTCTTGTTACCTTTGGTACCACTTTTCTATGGAACAAACATTTTGAGAGTTTCCCATCATACCATAAGAATATCATCTTATGTGAGGTATATTATTATATTTAAATTATCTACCACTAGTTGTGCCTAGGGTTCCCTAAATATTCTTATTTTGGTTTGTACCCAAATCAATCTTCAATCTCAGAGTGGGTTCTTGTGGTTTGACTTGAATGATAACTGATTTCTATTTCAGATCAATCCCCATACCAACCATATAGTTCAGAAATGATTATTTCTTCTATTCTAATGGACCACTCTACTGAAACCTCATCTTCTCTCTTTCCTGCATGATCTTCTTTCCTAATGTCTAGCTTAGAGTAATTTGTTTTTTTTATCTTCAATTTTTCATCATAGACTGATACTTCCTCTTCTATTTGTTCGATACATTTGATTCAATCCTTTCCAGTTGCAGTCAAACTACAAATTTCAATTTTTTTTCTTTAATTTGGATTTTGTACGCAAACACCTTTTCTGAGCTTTCTAGTGTCAAACACCTCATCTTTTCAATTTCTACATTCATCTCAGAATTCCCTTCTTCCTGTTGCTACGTAGTGAGTTTGGTATCACGATCAACTTTTTTGGATTTCTTTTATTTTGATATCAAAATATCAACCTCTTCAAGGAAATATTTTAATTAATCATGAACATCTACTCTTTCTTCAATTATTCATTCTTTTTTGTCACTTAATTCTCTTGTTAATGAATTTATGACCACTACGACCAAACCATATATTTTATGATCCTTACCGTCATCCAACTCTTATTCCTCAGATTATTATGAATTTTCATCCTCTTTTGAACATAGATTCTTCTTATAGAAGAACATTCTCTGAGTACATCTCCTACCTATCCAATTTGATGAATACATATTTCGGGGATATTAATCATTTTCTAAATTTTCATCATCAAAATTTTTAGGATGATTTCCTGCAAAAATGATCAATATTTTTGTATTTAAATCATGCTAATGGAAGTTTACCTTTGAACTATCATTTTCCCATATGTATATTTTAGGATAGAAATAAAATGATATCATCCATATTGACATTCTCATGACTATCTTCAATAGATATATTCTTCAGGGCCTTTAATTCCACTTCTTTGGACTTCACATTTTCCCCTGCATCATTATAATCGTTTCTCATTTCATATGTTATAAGGGTACTGTATAGGTTATCCAGTGTCAGCTCTTTTATGAATTTGTATTCCAATACTAAATTTTTTCAGATTGAACCGCAGTGGAGGATTCCTCAAGATATGTTTCACAATATTTATCTCAGAAATGACTTGTCCCGGACACTGCATGTCTTCCACAAAAATATTTATCCGGTCTAAGAATGCATCAACAGTTTCATTGGGGTCATTTTTAGATCCTCATACTTGTTCCATAAAACCTACATCTTTTCTTCTCTGACTTATGTGTCTCCCTCATAAATTTTCAACAATTTTTCCAACATTTCATGTGATGTTTTATAGACATCTCCTTCATATGAATTTCATTTTATAGGGATACCCATAAAGAATTGATCCCTTTAGCATCATTATATAATATTCTAATTTTAGATTTTGATTAGGAAACACTATTAAGGTCATCTAATATTCTATATAGCTGGTGTGAATACATCCATCCCAACTGATCAGAAGTAGTACTACATTAGATTCATCTATAGTTTAAAATTATTTAGGTCAAAGATCTTGATAACATTATGATTGACCACCTCTATTTATTATTCATGAGAGATAGCAACTAACTTTCAAAAAATTCCTATGATAAAAATTGTTAGATCCACTTGGTCAAATACCCTGTGGGGGGTGAATCAAGGTATGAAATATTAAGACATTTCTTTTTGGATCTTGTTCTGTTGTTGAAAAAACTAAATTCCCGCTTCCTCCTATAGAAATATATGAAAAGAAATGAAATCATGCACAAGAAACAATGATTTCTACTTGGTTTTCACATTATGGGATACATCCAAGGAGCATACAATGGCAATGTTCCGATGTACCAAATTCACTAAGGCTCACTACCAATAATAAATAAAATTTTATGGATAGTTCATTTATGCCTAGGCTCACTGCCTTTAAATGATTTAGGGTCTGATCACTACATTCCAAAGTGTCACTCCCTATGCCTCATTCTCTGGCTCACTACAGTTGTAATGGGTCACCGTCTTCATCCTCATGTGGTCACTACTTTTGGAAAGGAATTCACATATATTTTATCACCTTGTGAGTCAAACATAGTTTATGGATATGTATGTCCCTTCATTTTCATGAATTATTTCATCCTCAACATTAGGTAGATGCTTTGTTGATGTTCATTTTTCACCCATAGATGAAGTATACCTTCCCAAGTACTCCTAGGTACCAGAAAATACATTCAAAAACTAATTTGAATCTTTCTGAAGCTTCCTTGTGAAAATTGCAAATCACCTTCTTCTCTCGCATACTGTGTAGTGGGTTTGGTACGTGGAACACATTTCAACGTACTACTTCTTCCTTTTGCAAACTGTTACCGCCTCTGCGTACCACTATCTTTGCATCCATATACCAGAGACCCCCCTCTGTGTACCGCCTACATAATTCAATATGTCATATACCAGAGATTCCTCCTCCATGTATAGAGTCTTCCTTTGCGGGTTAAGAATCCCCCCAAACACATTCAGTGGAATTTCCTCTGTGTGAACCACTTCAGCTTTCACAGAATTCTTCATCCCAAACCTCTTACAGACCTTGCCTAAATCAATTACAATAAATATGTTCTCTAATGATATTTGATATCAATAGTAATTAGTGGGATTATCGATTCTTATATAGAAAAATATAACTGTAAAATATACTAATCTAAGATTCACCAAATCTCTTATCTAGCATTCACTTTATACCAAACATTTTACCATCACGAACCGTAAGCCACCTGCAAACCATTTTTCATACATGGTCCATGTAATACCTTTATTTCAACACGGTTGATCTTCTCTATTAATGAAACTCCTTTCGTATACCGCATCACCTTTCCCCACAAACAGTTTTTTGTTTCATTGACCACTTCGGCATACTGTTCCCACTGCTTTGAGTACCATTCATGGTGCTCTGCGTACCATTCCTATAACATGGTATGCGACCAATGAATTATGGTACATGGTTTTCATCCTTTTCTCAACTAGATAATCCTCAACCTCGAACTCTAGAGGTCATCTCCAATAATTGATGTAATATTTCATATGATACTGCGATGTAGCCATCCACTTGCATATCAATTGTACTAGTTCTATGGTATCTTTGACAAGATGAGTTCCCAGCAGAGTTGCATCTCCTACCTCCATCCAACATAGGGGTTATTCGTATAGACTGCCATAAAAATCCTTACATGGATCCATATAAATATTACCATAAATTCAATTGTTTTAGGTGAACATGACAGGGGAACGTACCTCTCCCAAGAGCCCATCAAATACATTGAACATTCCCACATTATGTTTTCAAGAACCTAAAATGTGTGCTATGACTAGCCATCTATCTAGGGGTGGTATACCCTGATTAGAATCACCTGTGTACCCACCACCCAATGTAGAACTTTCTTGAATCAATAAGTATACTAAAAATACCTATCTAAAATGATTGAATGTGGGACCCCATTTAGTTGTACCATGTCACAGAAGTAAAACCTCTCAATATCATCAACACTGAAGGATTCCTTGATTTGTAGGAAATGTGAAACCTTTATGAACTTATAAACCACAACCCATACATCGTCATTACCTCAAGACAAACTTGGAAAACCTATCATGAAATCCATCATGATGTCATTCCATTTCCACTTGAGAATAGGTAACTACTGTAAAAATCGGGCTGGACATTGGTGTTCCACCTTCACCTATAGATAGGTGGAGCATCACATGAAAGAACCAGCCTTATCATTTTTTATGCCTGACCATCAATACTATTGATGTAAATCCCAAAACATTATGGTGACATAAGTATGCACTGACCATGATGATGTATGAAAATCCCACAAGAGCTCCTCACACATTTCTAAAGATACCTACATGTGTCCAGGTACTCATACGAATTCATTATCGCATGTGGTCCTTCCATGAGGCGGGTCCTCCACTACCACAATATCCCCTATAAATGGGATTTTAGAGTTTGATATATTCCACATCCCCACTCTATCCAAAAGGCTATAGGTAACAACTATTGAAGGTAAAAACATCTTTCCCTGACTATCTTTCACCTCAATGTGCATCTTAGTGAAAAAAGCTATTATTGTTCACTCACTACTAGCCTATTGCACTATCTATATATGAGTCCTCATACTTAGTGCAACGACCAATGCATTGCCTTTACTAGGCATGATGGAAAACATGATTTCAAAGGAATTAAGGTATTGGACCCACATTCACTTTCTAAAATTCAAACCACACTGTGTACATATATATTTGAGTCTTTTGTGCTTTGTGAAAACCAAAAAAAATCTTCCTTAAAAAATAATGTCTTCAAAAACACAAAGCAAGAAAAACTACAACTAACTCAATAATGTGCATTAGGTTGTTACTCTCTTGTGGTCTCAACATATGAGACCCGTATGCAACAACTCGATCCCCCTACCTAAGAACTACGCCCACCCCGATACCTGATGCATCACAGTACACATTGTAAATCTTTTTTGTCTCTATAAAAATTTTTATTGACACAGAATTTAATATACCTTTCAACTCATAAAAATCCTTCTCATAATATTATGACCATACACACTTCACACCCTTCTTACTCTATATCATCAATGAAGCTACTAAGTATGAGAAGCCCTCTATGAAATTTCTTGTAGTAACAATATATCCCTAAGAAACTCTACACATAAAAGATGTTATTGGAATAATGCTTAGTAACGATCACTCCCACATTCTCTAGGTCCCCTGATACTACTATTTTTGAGATTTCATGACCTAGGAAGTTAATCTAATCTATCCATAAGTGGAACTTTGTGATCTTAGAATATAATAGATTCTACATAAGTTTATTAAAAATGATCTCAATATGATTGTAATGGTCATGTAGATTATGAGAATAAACAATGATATAATCCATGAAAACCACAACAAATGAAACGAGAAAAGGATGGACCAGTCAGTTCATCAATTCCATGAAGAACTCTGGCACATTCGTGAGATTGAACTACAAAACCAAATACTCATATACACTATACAAACCATGAAGGTTGTGGGAGGTATGTGTGATAGTCTAACAAGAACTTGATGATAACTGGATCTTGGAAAAATCAACATGAAGACCTGATCACCTCCAAGATCATCAAATAGATCATATATCCATAGAAGATGATAATAGCCCTTAACATTAAATAGGATCAATTTTCGATAATCCACACATAGCCTAAGGGTACTATCCGCCTTTTTCACATAAATGACTGGTGAACCCTTGGAGAAATACTGTTTCAGATGAAACCATTTACCTTTAAATCATCTAGCTGGCTCTTCATCTTTTGTAACTCTATCATAGCCATCCTGTAAGGAGGAATGGATACTGGTGAAGCTCCTAGAACTAGCTCTATAGAGAAGTATAATTCTATCATTAAAGTTAATCCTGATAAGTCATTTAGGAATAATTCCATAAAATGATAAACCATTGGAGAGAAATCAGTCTGACGTGTCACCTGATCATCCAGATATAAACTCACAATCTAGGATGTCATCCCATGCATCCCACTATGCTCAAGTCTAGCTCCGCTCCCCATGAAATCTCATTCACCCTTGTGAATAAACTCCCCACCTTATGGTAATGTAAAACTCACCCTATGGTGATAAAAATATATGAAATAATGAAACGAGATAACAAGCCAATCTTGAGAATGACATAGAATCCTATGATATTAAATACATAAAGGTACCATACGAAGTGAAACCCACCATCTTCAATGGGGCAGTCCATGTACTGACACACACCTTCTACCCCAATCCCTAACAGAGTGTAGATAATCATCATGCCATTAGAAGTATAAAAATAGATCCAAAGGATCTCCATAATGGGAACATATATAAATCAATGTGAATGACCTATATCAAAATGTGTAGAAGATAAAAATAGGCTACTAGAATAGTACCTCCAACAGTCAATGTTTTTAGATCTTACTTCTAATGGTTCTATTGCACTACATATTCCTAGTCTGTACTATAGCCCAATGAAACTACTAGGATATCCTAGGTTGATCCACCTTAATGTCACAGTGAACCTGGGGTCTGGCTACCACGACCATGATCTCCACCTCGACCCGAATGACATGATGTATCCCAGTTCCCTTTTTTGTAAGAAGATGTGGAACTTGATCCAAAATTTGGAGTCATTGCAGACCCTCTCTCACTGGATATGGTAAAAAACATTCCACCGAAGCATTTTATAAGGTCCATTATGCCCCAAGATTGACACTCAATAAGGTCCTCAATACACTACGACCGCGTATGCCCCAGCCTGCCACACTTCTAGCACCTCACCTGGATACAAAAAGAGATTTTATGAATTATAATATCACAACATGGATGCTCCAAGAAGTGAATCCTACTACCAGTCAATGTAATATTAAACCAATGTGTCGGACCACCATCACTCACACCACCATATTCCCTCAGGTTATTATATATGATTTGACACTAGTTAACTATCCTAGATTCAATAGTCATCTGAAATACTATCACATAGAATTAGATTTCGTATCCATGAACATCCTCAAATTGGTTAGATATTGATAACACATCCCCCATCAAAATAGTTTCTACATGATAGAGTTCAGTAAAATGGGCCAAATAGTTTATGATTGATAGAAAACCCTACTCCAGATATAATAACTCCTGGGCTCTATCAGACCTTAAAGTCTCAATATAGATGTAATTGATGAAGGTTGTTTGAAACTTTATCCTGAACATATTTTGGTGATGATTAGTCTGAGTGATTACATCCCACCATCTCTTGGTGGAATCACATTGCATGTATGTAGTGAGTGTTACCCTCCTACCAGTAGGAATTTCTATATTCTCCAAGATAGACATCATGGAATCAAACAATTAATCCACAGCATGTGTTCCTACATCCCCCAAAAATGCTGGTGAATGATGCTGCTAAAACTCATGCATCAACTCTACCATAGTCAGGGATGGTTGTGGTGCTTCTTGAACGGTATTCATGTACCCTATATTTCTTTCACATAACTATTCCTCAACACCTAAATCAAGTATAACTATTGGATCCACAATTACAACTACCGGAGGATTCACTAGTATCCCATGGTCAACAACTTCTGGAGTGTGCTCATCTTCACCCTCCTGGAATAAAACTAGAGTTCCTTATAGTGGAGAAACATTACAATTCCATTAAAACACCTTAGTTTACGATTATTAAAGAGTTAAAAGCTCAAAAATAGATATTTAATAGGACATTTGAAAATCTTCCTCTTGAAGAACTCACCCCATACCAGCCACATGAGATAGTTCATGGTATTAAAAAAATGAGAGACACTACCAAAAAAACCCACTACTAAGGTCTAGTGTGGTAAAATTCTCTATCATAATCCATTTCAGTTTCAATCTCTTTTATATTAATTTGATTTCAAACCTATTTCACATTCAAATTCAATAAATTTATACTCATTTATCATTTATCACATCCGTTTATAATTTTAAACCAATGGTACATTGAATTCTAATTCTTGGGGCCCATTCTCCCCAATAATCAAAGCATGGAATCCACCTATGGAATATCGTAACAAAATTCACTTTAAGGATAAAGAATGATCCTCCAAATTCTGATATGAGAGGTATTATACACTTTAGTGACCAAATCCTATCATTTATATGTATCACACCACAAAATATCACAATATACTTATCAAAATATTAGGCATATGTATCATAACACCTATCACAAGAACATGTGATCGATAATGCATCTTAAATGTCATAGAATAATGTTTAGCATGTTTGAAATAGCAGGTGACTATAAAATAAATGAGATTGAATATTCTCATATCATTGAGTTGAAACATAATAGATCAAAAAAATTTATCATCAATAACTTTGAAAATCAAGTGCATCACCCAACAGTGGAATCAAATCAACTGTAATGGTGAAAATCTAAAAAATAAAAATTTAATTTGAGGAAATTGGGATTTTTTATGTACGTGGGTTTTCAATGCCTAAGCACAAACCATTATAAAATCATTATTCCTTCATATCCCTTACTATAATCACTACATTGTTAATAAAACATGGAAAATAAATCCTATATACCACTTTGTAATGTCTCGGACTATGATTCCATTAAATGATACCCAAATCCTGGTGGGTATATGGCCTCCAACACATCTCTTCAAACACCAGAGGCTTCCCACTGGTAGAGAGGTCTTCAGGGAGTTCATGGGGAGAATATTCAATTTATAGTTGACTGTAACATAGTGGAATAATAATAATAGTTATAGATATCAGAAGCAGTAAACCATGAAACATAAGTAAACAACATAAGACTGATATTATAAATAAGAAATAAATCATATCATATAACAGATTATTCTATATTTTAGATGTTTCTAAAAAACTACCATAAAAGGAATACCCGATAGATGTTAAATCCATATAAAAAAAAGTAAAAAAGGAAAAAATAAACCCAGTACCATCATAAGCCCCATCTTGGTTCCATATTCTCATACTCCTAGGAATTATATATCGTCGTTGAAGGAGGTAATTTTATTTTATCAACTCATGTAGTCATATAATCTGTTTGGGTCAAAAAACATGACCCAACTAGGGTGTGGGACTATATTTAGAAGGAAACCTCCAATGTTCTATTCCAATTTGTTAGTGAATATATATATCATGTGGTGTACAATAATAAAAGAAATAAACAATGAAGAACTCCAAATTAAACATCCTACATGCCCTGTTTTCTATTCCATATCCATTTAACAATTCAATTACATTGAATTTATAAGTATCATGATCCATCTCAAACATGGAATTCCACATGTAACTGGTAGCAGAATAGATTCCTTTGAAGGCCATCAAAACAAGTACAAGTGAATACCAAATCCAAGCTTTTTCTTTGTATGGGAAGATGTGTTCTAAGTCATTAATTTATAATTTAATTTAGAACCTACGCCCATCCATGAAAATGTTAAGGAGAAATTCAAGTTCCACTCTAGGTTAAATTTTTACCAACACCCTACAAGCCCTTCCCTAGATAACCTCTTAGGAACCCGGTATCACCCATGGTAAGGTATAATGTCCCTACCAATCGAGTCCATCCTCAATGCTCCTCAACCTAAGCTTGAGTATAACCCTTGGAGTAATAGTCAAATGAACATTGGGTATATATATGTAATTCCCAAAAAAAATCCATGTATCACTCGATATATTATTGTAGCCACATTGGTTCCATCCTTAGCCTCTCTCAATGGATCCACGAACCACCGATGGAAAATAATATTAACCATTGGGGTCTATCCATGGCATCACAGAGTGGATCCATGTGACACCCAAGGTATAATGATCAACAGTCATGTTAGTATATCCCTGTCATTCTAAATTGAATCCATGTATCACAAAATACTATTTATCATCTAACCCTTTCAATTTTATTTAACCATCTCAATTAACATCACATGGTCAAAACAATAGAATTTATTATCAAACTCTCTTAATTGGGGTGACTCAAGAATAGGGAAACCTCATTGGGATTTTCTTTTCAATTACACATGTTGGAATATTTTATATAATAGGATTAAAAGCAGAACAAGATACTGGATGGATTGGTTATCCAATAACTCACATGCAGAATCATTAGAAGGTGATTTCATTCCAATTAAAAAAATTGAAAATAAGTCCAATCTCAAGGGCTTGCCTTCAAATACTCACCTGGGAACATTTATCATAATAATCGTATCAATCCTAACTAGCTATCAAATAGATTAATTAAATTATTTCTCACATGGTAAAAGAAAAATATTTAAGCAATTTGGTCCCATTGCATCGATTAAATTCGTGGCCTCTATTTCCCTCACATGGGCTAGCCCAAAATGCATTAAAAATAAAGGCATACATGTGTCAAGGGGAAATAATTTTCCCCATACCCTTATTTCAACTCAATAAAAATATAAAAACATTGAAATTTAAATTATAGAGAAAATCATATTTTAACATCCCCTAACATGGGGTAAAAGGCATGCCTCAAGGCATCCATGTCCAAAATCCATAAATAGTCATTCACGTAAACTCACCCATGGGGTGTTCCTATCGAAGGTATATAACCTATAATATGCATAGACATTTCTATTCAATTACCTAAAGCATGATTTGAAATAATAGGGTTCAATTATAATTTATGAAAACTCCCAAAAAAGGGGGTTGTCAAACCCCAACATATATAAATAGATTTACATTTAGTGAAAGGCATGATACCACCTACATTAGGGCCATGCTTGATAGATCATCTGGTAACAAGCTACGATTCATCCTAGTTTGGATGAAATATGAATAATGGAAAAAGAACAATAATTTTGGGAATATGATCCCAAATCCAAATAGTGTAGTCGATATCCAGAAGAATCAATAAAGGATAAAAAAGAATTAAGGACTCACCATTAAAAATACAAGGAGATAAACCAAATTTAAATCAGAGATTAGACAGAGGAGAGATATGAAATCCATGATTAGTAAAGCTTGTGATATTTTGTAACGCTCCCCTCTACTCTTTGAATAAATAATGAAACTAAATAATGTTTTAAAATAATTAAATATTATAAAATTTCAAACACAATAGGGGTTGAATAGTATATCTTCCTGATTTTTCAAACTATAGGGAAACTGTGCACAACTTCCTATTGGTCTGGATCATTGAGAACATTTACCCTTAACTATTTGTAAAACATGAAAAAACTGTAATGAAACCCACTATCAAGTTCTGCCAAAATTAATGAACTGACTACACTATTTCATCAAACTGAGTGGCTTGCCCTACACAATTTATACAAACAATGTGTCATGCAAAAAACACCCCCAAAACAATCATTCCAAGCTCTGAACCATCTCCAGACAGCCCCAATCCCTTAATAACTTCAATGAGAGTTCACCTTAGAACAATTTTATGAAATTAAACTGACAATTGATGGAAAACCCAATATCTATACCTCAATGAAGATCTAGGTTCTTACAACAGATGTTATTGAACATTATCTTAGACTAAACACTATGATAGAGATCTGTATTTTTCATGGTTAGGTCTGATATTATCTACTATTTTTGTATAATTTTTCATGATTACATAGTATAAAAACTTAGTTAACTTCTAAGGGATCAATTTTCATTGGTATAGTTGAATGTGAGGAGAAATGATGGATATAATGATAATGTTAGTTTGTAAACTTATGTTTACACTACCCTATAATGGATACAAGTTTTTAATCTTTATTTATGCATTGAATAATGAAATTTTATTATTTCTCATAAAATTTGATAATGTGATAACTTATGCCTCATGATAATTGAAGGTTCATGTGAAAAATTACCTAACATGTGATTTGGAAATAATTTTGGTAAATTTAGAATTAAATATATAGATGAATTATCTTTATAGATAAATGTATGATGTATATGTCGATCATAAAATTTTAATTTACACATCTTCAAATGAAGTGTTTAATATGTTCTAGAGAATATGGTTGGAGTTGATTAATGACTATGACTTATGAAATCATTACCACCCTCTGAAATATTACATAGTTTCCAATGAATTGAGTCAAAAGGGTCATTCTATATTATATATGGAAAGGACCATAAAAGATCTATAATTTATATTTTTTCGAAGGATAGTTCTATAAAAATTGAAGAAAGTATGAAAATATTATATTTCTAAAATGATCGTTCAACCATCTATCATAGTGACTAATAAATAAGAACATTAAGAAGATTTAGTGTTACAAAAGAAGGTTTGAAATTTTCTTATGGTCAACCTTGATTGTTATGGAATAATAAGGTTTATTAAATATAAATGTTTCCCTTACAACCCGTTTTTGATGGAGCTAATGAATGAATCTCATAGTTCATCATTATATATTCATACTAGAGGCATAATGATATATTGAGATTTAAAAGAGTATTTATAGTTGTAAAACATAGAGAGAGATATTGTAGAGTATGTTTCCCCATAATTAGAATGTCAACAAGTTAATATTCAGAGATAAAACTCTAATGGGGTGTCATAACAATTACGCATTCCAAAATAAAAATTCGAAAACATCACCATGTATTTTTTTCTTAGACACCCAAAGAAAACTAATGGAAAAAATACTATTTGTGTTATATTTTATTTCATTATAAGAGAATCACAATTATTTACCATCAAATAATATTTATATCTTGATAATATTTTTAGAATATATATTAATGCAGTGGTAAAGTTACATGGAGTACCACATTCTATTATATACCTAATAGGGATCCAAAGATTATGATGATGTTTAGGAGAAGTCTTCCACAAACATTGAATTTTGATTTTTGTTTCAATAATTCTTATTATTATTAGAGGTATTGTATTTTTGAGAGAACCATTAAAACTATGGAGAATATGTTGACAATTGTTTCTATGAATTTAGAAGGTATTTGGGATCCAAAACATCCTCTTGAAAAATTCACTTATAATAATAACAATCACTCATGATCTTAGATGGATCATTTTGAAGCTATATATGGAAATAATAAAGAAATATAATTATTTTGGAAGAATTTGGAGAAATAATTCTATTCTAACCGTGTTTATATGAGGAAATAATAGATAATGTTAGAGTCATTGGGTATCACATAATGGAATCTTAGAGTCAAAAAAAAGTTTATGTTACCAATCATCAGAAAAATTTGAAATTCAGGGTTGGAGAGAAGGTATTCCTATAAATTTCTCTATTGAATAATTTTATAATAATCAGATATAATGGAAATATGATAACTTGGTATATTGTCCCCAACGATATCTTATCACTTTTCACTTCAACCGAACCTCTTTAAAATTTCGTGATGTGTTCCATCTATCTATCGTAAGGATGTACGTTCATGGTCCATAAAAATACTAAACCCATATATTTTACCACTATATTATGATATTTTCTATGAATAACATCCAATATAAATATTCTATTATAGAGATAATGTTTTATTGGAATAATACTACTCACATTGTTAAAGTTATCTAGATTGAATTATAAATTTGAAAAAGCAACATGGAAACATTAAAATCTAATTAAATAGATATATCCTCATTTTCATGAATCAATGTAGCAAAATTTTGAGTTTGAAATTCATTTTAATGGGGGAATATTGTTACACCATAGGAATTTATGATTTATTTATATTTGAATAAATTTAATTTTATAAATAGTTTGTGATACATGAAACCCCGAGTCTGAATGTACAATAATATAGTATACCATTATAATCATTATGTTAAAGCATCTTAGTGAATATTAATGAAAACTAATTGAAATAATATGTTTAAATGATTTAGATAAAGAAAATATATTGATAAATTTGTACTTGATTTGTTGTAAAGTCCTTACATAATTTAAAAATAAATTTTTCCTCAAAATGGGATTCATTAATTTTTATTAGAATATAATATTATTATCTTATAAAATTTTTAGAAACATTATTTGAAAAATTAACATCATTTATGAAATCATCATGTAAAAATTATCTTAGAATTATTTCTTTTTATAATTTTTTGATTTGATTTATTTTTCATTGAATAATGAAAAATAATTATTTTGATTAAAAATGTTTTGTCATTTAAATAATTTAAAAAGTTAAATTTTATTTTAAAAATGTTGTAAAATAAAAACTAGATCATTCATATTATAAATAATCCAATAAATTTCATAGGAAACAAATTTATTTTGGATTTTTTAATCATATTTTTTTGTACCTAATATTTTTTTTCTTTAAGAAAATTTATTTTCATCACATTTTTTGGGTTTAATTCAAATTAATTTTTCAATAATACAAGAATTTAATTTGATAAAATGGAATCCATATTTGGAATAAGAATTATTAATAGCATTTAATATGTTCAACTTAAAATTTGGTAATTATGAATAGTAAAAATAGAAAAAATGTGTAACCAAAATTAAGGTGAAAATGGGAGTACATATTGGAGAAGAGGGATTAAACCATGAGATATGGTTTCGGTTTAAAATTAATATTTTCTAACAAAAATTTTATTGACATTAATAAAAATAATAATATACCACCTTTGATCTTATTTCCATTTGGAATCAATTTTTAGCATGAAATTATTATATTTTAATCTTTTAAGAAATTCACAATATGTCTTCTCCCCCACTTATAAAATAACACAATTTATTTCACTTATTTACCCCTAACTGCTTCTCAGATCATGAAAAATCACTCCCCAGTTATCTTCTCAACTTCCCTATCCACTAATTATGGGTTCTAGTATTTATAAAATGTTATTTCCAAGGTCCTTAATAAAGGATCTAAAGGAGTATAACTAATGAAGAGGTAATCATCCTACCCAAACTCTTTCAAATTATTTCCTCTTATAAATAAAATAAATATATGGTAATAACCATTAAATACAAAAATTATTATCCTAAATATACTGAAATTTTATTATGATTTTGGAACCACCATTATTCACCCTCTTCTCCATGAAATAGGTTTTGAATGTATTACTCATGTATACATGTGGACTACCACCTCCATGTAGCGATGATATTAATTTTCCATAACCAAATTTCATGGATGGGTATTATGATGGGTTTAATTTTTATAAATTATATTTATGAAATAATTATTCTTCTTCAATTATAATATCATATCTACCATCTCATATTCCAATCGTTTGGAAAATGATTACATTGCTCGTGCATATGTGTGGACTACCACCTCCACAAAGCGATGTGATTCATTATTCACATGATATTTAAATTTATGGTAGTAAGGATATATTTAATCAATATATATTATATATATTGAAGAATAATGTTTTAATTATTAATTATAATTTACCCTTGTTTTTTATATCCATTGAATAGTGAAAACATTATTCACACATATGTACACCCACCATCTCCATGAGTAATGTAATTAATTTTTCAATAACTACCTTTTATAGATGAATATAAATATATATAAAATGAATATATAAGATATTTATATCATGATTAGAATTATTGAAATTATTTACCCATGATAACAGTATGAGGACCAAAACTACCAAACTGAAATTCACATGAAAACCAAATAGTTAACGCTTGGAAATGAAAATTTTAACGATGAATTACATATAAATGGGTATTGAAATGTAAGAAGTTGATAATATATGATACTATAAGTATATATTATACCCCACTATATAAGTATTAAAATTTTAAATTCATTATAAAGGAGGATATATAACTTTTGATGCAATTATTACTTGATATATGGGATTTTCATCTCATTATTATTTCTATAAGACACACGACAAATTCCCCACATTTTTGTTTTATGTGGTGTATATGATATCAATTAATTTATTTTATATTGTTTCTCCTAATTATTATATTTGTTTTTTTATCTATCTATGTATATCCCTTTTATCATTTTTAACTTGAATCTTATCAAAGTGGTAATCATTTTTTTAACAATATAATTATTTACTTAGGTTGTTTTGGATTAGGCTTATTATGATGTAATTTTATTGTATATTTATCTTTAATATCATTAATATTCCTATAAAATACTTATTTATAGAATATTTTTTTAACAATAACATTTTCCGCTCTTCGGTACTTAAAATTATTGAGACAGATTTTGGAGAAAAAAATTTTTATTTCCCCTTTGGTCGATAATATATTTCATCCATGTAAATTTTTTTAAAATATTTTCAATATTTTTTTAATATTCTCCTATTTAATTTTAAATTAATTTTTATACATGAATGAATCATTAAAACAATATTTTAAAAGGAACCCTATGGTCATCTTCTGAATGAGGTAGTTTTTTCAATTTATTGAAAATGTGAGTGGAATATTTGTTTTAAAATACATGGCATGAAAAAAATTCAAAACCTTATTAATGATCAATGATTTCAATTTTATAATAATATTTTACAAGTTTATTTTCAAATTAATATTTTTTTATAATATAATTGGCGTTTATATATTTTAAATGAGTTATTTTTAAATAAAAATCTAATTTTCATCATGAAATATTTCATCTGATCTTCTTAAAGAATATTGATTTATGAAAATATACTTTCATGTTACTTATTACTTAATAGTTCTACGATACAAGTATACTATCCTTATTCTTTATTTGGATCATTTTTTATTACTATAATTATATTTTTTATGAAAGCTATTTATTTTCTATGGGTTATGTTTAGAGAAAATGTTGAAATGGTTATGAAACCAATTTACTTTACATAGGAGATGATATATAATGAATGATTTATGATATTGTGGTATATATATGAATAGTTAATGATTATATTATGGTAGGTACTGAAATTATATAAATATCCAATTCATTGGGTAATGATGGATATCTATTGAGATAATAAGGACTAAAATGGGAAGTGAACACAGTTTAGTAAGGTACTCTATCCATTATGATAGTCTTGGGAGTGAAATTTTCCTAATAAAATAATGGAATAGGGATTGAAAAAATCACTATTATTTTAATGAAAATTATACTTGAATATATAAATTATGTTTTACACTGATTTATACTCCACAAATGATTGTCTTATGCCAATGTTATCCTCACATGTCTATTTTTCTTTCATTCGTCTATGATTCATGTCTTATGAACTGTAGATATTTACATCATTACACAAGATTAGGATTTTATAATATGATGTGTAATACCCCAATATTTTAAAAGAATAATTTTATGTTTGATATAATATATGAAACACAACACTTATCTTAGATGACAATGTAACACCCCGATATATTACGATATATATTTTTTAAATAAATTCGATCTCATTGATACCTTGAAGAACACACAACCTTAATTTTCAATGAACCATAACACAGAATACCAGAATAAACTATAAGTAATATTGTATGGTATCAATATTAATAAAAAAATTTAAATTTTTTTTCTATCTACTGATTAGAACTAAAATAAGAATCATTTTTAAGAGAAAGAAATGCTTTCTAAAAAAATATATGACTAAAACATAATTTCATCATTATTGGAGACATAATTTGAATTTCAATTTATCAATTTTATAAAAATTATTTGATAAAATAAAATTAATTTTTAAAATCGTAATATAAAAATTATCTTAGTGTGAAATTTTGGTATTTTGATGAAATTTTTCATTTTGGGTAAATAGGGAAAATACGAATTTTTATTGATAATTGTATTTTATATTAATTATTTAAAAAGTAAAATTATATTATAGTTTTTCTAAAGGAATACTAGTTAAAATATATTAACATTTTACTGATTAAGGCCATTAGATTCAATTTCATGTTGAATCAAGATATTAAAACCTTCTATACTTATGATAGTTTTCTCTTTGGAAACCAGATTTTTGTTGGGTATATTTGTATAATTTTAAATTTTATTATTTTACATCTAAAAATTTTATTTCAAAAAATATATTACATATTTGGAATTATCATAATTTATACTATATAATAGGTTCAACTAAACTTTTTACCATTATCAATTATAAAATAAGTAAAAAAGTAATTATTTCGGTTTGGGTAAAAATAGATTTACAGGGGGTTCAACTAAAACAATGAAGGGTTAAAATGACATAACAATATATAAAAACACCTATTTGATTGATATTTTAAGACCATATAACCAATTATCGTTTAAAATGAACCATTTTGGGAGACCTTTTTTGGATGAAAATGTGTGTTTAGTGGAATCCTTTCAAAAAAAATTATGTGTATCCTCTCTCCAACTTATAGAAGGCCACCACCACATTTCCACCCCTAATTAAACCTCCAAAGATATTTAGCTCTTCCAATACCTAAAAAAATAAATTCCTTACTACTCTCCCGACATCATAGATGACTTTTTCTATCTTTAATCCAACGAAGGAATTATTTTGATGTAATCATATAGAAGTTGTCTGAAGAAGAGGTAACCTTCTAAAATTATTGGTTTTATGTTAATTATTCTTCCAACTCTTTAACATTTTACTAAAACATGATTATATTATAATATTAGTATTATAAATATAATAATATGTATTATGATAAGGTAATGGATATTATCTATCTCCTATTCCATAAAATTGGAAATGAAACTAGTGATCATGTGTATGCAAGACTACACCTCACAAATCGATACAATTCATTTTTCATCACAAAATCTCAAGGATCGATATAATGATAAATTTAAGTTGTTTATATGATATTTATAACATTATTATACATCTGGAATTATAATATCACTTATAAATCTTTACCTTCCTTGGATTTTAAAATATGAGAACATCACTCGTGTGTACGATGTTCAACCTCCTCGCGATGTAATGTGATTCATTTTTCATATAATATTTACATGTAAAGTAATAAAGATAAATTTAGTCAATATATGTGATATATATGAAATTATATTGATTTTTTAAAAAAAACTATAACCTAATTCTTTACCCTTCCACATGTTAATTGAATGATATCGTCGCTCTTGCATACGTACATCATACCATCCCCATGAAGCTATGTAATATATTTTACATGTCCTAACTTCTATATTGATTATAAAAATATATATAATTATTAATATGATATATATGACATAGATAGCATTCATTATATTTTATAACTATATAATATGTACAAGAATCATAGCTTTCATAACAAACCACACATGATTAAACAAGGAAATTAACAGTTCAAAAATGAAAATAATGAAATATTATTAACAAAGAAGTTATAAAATGTTATTAGTGGATAATATATGTTATCATAAATATGAATATTGTTATTTAAGAAACTAATAACAAGTGTAAAACCATTATATTAGAGTTTAAATCATGTTCAACCAAAATTTAGAATAAGGAAAGGGACTTCATATCCATTTCCACTCATTAAGGCATATTGTAAAGTTATGCTCCAAATTTCATTCATATGGTGTATATAATACCAATATTTCATGAAATATCATAAAAATTTGATAATTCAGGGTATTATAATTTTTAATTTTAATTATTTCGCTTAAGGGTATTTGACTTGAAAATAACCAGGTCATAAAGAGTTTCATAACTCAGTTATTTTCATTAGGTGATATTACTTATTCATTGTATTAGAAATTCTATGATTATGTGTGTGACAAATTTTTACTATATTATTTACTATTTACACCTGTGTGATGTGTATTTACATTTGATACAAAAAAAATTATTCATTTAAAAATTCTTACTTCGATGTTATTTTCTTTGAAAGGGATAATTAAACAATATTATTTTAATCAGGGTCTTTTGTACTTGATTTTCAATTGAAGAAAATTATTTGATCATTGAATTATAAAAACATTTAATTTTTTCCTTCTATTTTTATTCACGATAATTTAATCTAATACTACCATTTCCCCACTACTTGGTACATAAAATTATTGAGATAATATTTTTATGAAAATTTAACTTCATTTCTCACTTTAGTTGAAAATCCTTTTTCATTAAAAACAATATTTTGAAAAAAAAATTCAAATTTTTTAGAACTCTAAAAATCATTTATTTAAGACATTTTTACCCATGATTGCACTTTTACAATTTTATATGGAATTAATATTAATTTTTTCATAAATAACCGTCCTTTAGATTTTTCAGATAATGGGAAAATAATATTTGTTTTAACATTTATGGAATCTATAGAATTTCCTAATGTTATGAGCACTAAATTTTTTAAAATCCCATTTATAATAGTCATTGTTTATTTTCAAAGGAAATTATTTTCAAAAATATTTTGTGAACTATTAGTCAAATTTGTTTTCTCAAATAGAAAAGTTTATTTTCGCTAACGCTATTTTTAATTAATTATTAGTATACTTATATTAATAATTAACATCAAAAATTGATTATATATATAATATATTTCGGTTTTTTTTAATAATGTCTTTATTATTTATATAGATGGTTTAAGATTAGTTTGAACTAGGAATGTATTAATATTATCTTTGTTGGTTAATTTTTTTAATCATTAAATTTACCTTTAAATATTTTTTTCTTTTTTATCATTATAGGTTGAATTTCACCTAAATGAATATATGTTTTATCCTTTATATAAACATTACGTCAAAAATATATCTTTTCTTCATAATTTATTTTTCTTTGAATGTTATATGATTGTCTTGGAAATTATTGGTAGTTCATATTCCTTACTCATTCTAGAATTGTATTTATATTTCTTATTGTTTCATGAATTAAATCGATCATTTGATATATGAGGAATGTGTTGTACATGTAAATATAGGTGTCACCATGTTATAAATAGTCACATGATACATTTTTATTATCATGAGATGAATCATTTGGATAGCCTATGTTAAATGGTTTTCTTTTGTATACATAACCATCAATTTTAAACTTTGTTGTGAAAGAAATTTATAGTAGAGATATCATGATTCAAGAGATAATGACTTCTAATAGTTAGTCATTACCTTCATATAGAATTATTTTATTATTATCTTTGATATTTTAACAATGATCATATCTTTCGTTGAATTTCATTCTCAATTAATTGATTAAATTCGATGTTTTTTCTATTATCTACCAAGCTATATTGATTATTTTTTATTCATTCATGATATTCAAGATATTTAAATGGAATTTTTTCTGTTATTTACCTTTCTCTACTGATTATTCCTCATTAAATCTTAATATTCATGCTACTGATTAAATGTAATGTATGTTTTAATATTTACTTATCTATATTGATTATTTCTTATTAATTATTATTTATTTAATCATGATTTCTTCTAAATTATGTAACTCTTAGTGAGAATTTGAGTTCACCCTTATTTTATTTATTTTCCCAGGAATATTGGAAGCATGATAATAATGATATGAAATGATATTATAGAGGGGATAGAGATATTTTTGAAAAAAAATTCTTGTAAATTTTGTATTAAAATATAATATTGTAATCATTTATATATCAAGTTTACTAATACTAATAAACTATCTGATTCTTTAGGATGTTATTCCTTGTATCTTATACCAATTTAATAAAGCAAACACGAAGTATAGTTTATTAGGTTATGTGTCATTACAATTGGTATCAAAATATGTCTAGTAGAATATTTCGGAACTAGATTTAAGAAATCATAGATTAGGGAACGTAACCCTATGATATAATTTGAGGATAAGTATAATATAACATCATTATGTATTTGTAAGGTTGAGATTATGGTTTTTTCAGGAAATGCACCATTGTCTTGATACTAAGAGTGGAAGTTGTTATGGAATAGATGTATGAAGGGGTAATAACTCTATGAAGAGTGTTTTGGGATTGACTCTAGAATTACCCGGTACACTACAATATTCCTTAATGTGAACCTAGTTTGACACTATTATGATATATAATTTAGATAATTCACATTTTATTTACAAAAGATTTTTAAGGATTTGAATATATACTGAAAATGAATCACCTAGGTTAAGTATAATGTGTCGTAGATTGATTATAAGGATTCATGATATAGACATCCTATAAATGATTATATGGTTTTCTCACTATGATTATTTTTTATAACACTGTATTTTTTTGGTTTAATTCAATAGTTGGAACCCAAATAAATCTTTCTGACATTGAAAATGATGGAAAATATTCTGAATATAAAAACCAAAATGGGATAATGAGTGAAATGAAAAATATCATTATTATTCATAATCAGTTATCCCAAAAAATATTAACAACCTATACCATGATCAACTCTATGACTCACCATAAAATAGAATAAATATAATCTCTAAGATATCCTTTGAAGGATAACATAGAGGAAAAAGGATCGATTTCATCAATGTCATAAATGTGGAAAGAGACACTAAGTAAATTGTCTCAAAGTAAAAGATAAATGATTTAGGTGTGGAGAAGATGGGAAATGAACAATGTACTGCTGAGGAAAAAGAAATAATATTATGGAAGGAAATAAATTTCATTATAGGGATCCATTTATAGTTCATTGTCTTAAATGCGGGGAAAATGGGAATTATCTGAGTCAATTATCTATTTTATAGTATAAACCCTAGACCAAGGAAGGACCTTTATTGATATAAAATATATTAAGTATTTATCTATTGAAACTAATGAATTAAATTTTATAAGTGTTTTTTTCTAACCCATTGTAATTTTGTTATAAGAGTAATAAAACTTATAGAGATTGTGTTAAAATTTAGAAGGATATTATTCTAAATTAACTTAAATGATATAGATAATATCAGGGGTTTATGAGTTTAAGTATGATCATATGTATAATTTTATAAACACCCATTTTGAATTTTTTTCTGGGAATATAATAGGACTAAGGATATTTTTTGAAAGAATTTATTAGAACATATCCTATTGGTTTAGTGTATAATAAACTTATTTGAGGAAGAATTCACTTAAATTTTTGTGTCTTATTATTAATTTTATTAGAAACATTTAAGGCTTATATTATGTTTTATGTTGTAGTAATTATGGGTCATCAAATTTATGAGCCATTGGTGTTACTTTTGAGGTTTAGAGATTAAAACATTGTTCATAACTATATTGGTTTTGGAAAATATTCAGAAATTAGAAGAAATAATTTTCACTCTTTATGGATATATGTCCGATTAATGTTTAATTTTAGTGATTCATGCATAAAAACATATTTTTTGGATTTTCATTTTTGAGTAATAAATGAAGTTTAAATTGATCTAAGGACAAAAAAAGGAAGAAATTGTTCTTATAAAAAATAATAAATCTCGTAAAAAAAATTATTTATATTCTTAGACAATAAATGAATTATAATAGTTTAATAAAATAATAATGTAAAAAAATTATCTTATTACCTTCATAAAAAATTAATCAGTGGTGTTTTTATTCCAAACAAATTTATGGTTTTTAGGCTGTTGAATTTTTCTTGATGATTCACATTATTTTGATTAATGGCCTCTATCACCTTCTTTAATTATTTTAATGTTATGATTTTATTCCATTTTCATATACTCAATTACCAAATATGTTATCATACATTTAAACCTAGTTATTTTTATTTCATAAGACATTTAAAATTTATCTTTACGTAATTTAGAAAGATTTTTAGTTAACCCTTTTAACGATGTGAGTTTGCAACAATATGATTTCCAAATTTCAAACCCTAGATTTCCAAGATAATGTTTAAAGTATGAGGTTGAGATTTTTTGAATGTGCGGAGAATGTAATACCCCATGATTTTAAGATATTATATTTGGTTTCCATAGTGTATATTAAATGAATCACCGAAATTAGAGGAGAATATAACACCCTGATACTTTATGATATATTTCTTTGTAATAAATTTGATCTCTTTAATAGATTGTTGAATATTCAACCCCAAGTATAAATTAACCATAATATAGTATGTTATTATAAATTAGCAATTAAATTGGAGTGTATTAATATTAATAATTTTTTTAATTTATGGTTATCTATTGATATAAATAAAATCATAATCATTTTAATGAAAAAGAAATGATTTATAAAAACTGTATATTTTAATAGATGTCTTAGTTGGGATTTTCACATATAATTTATAATTAATTGTTAACAATTTTATAAAAATATTTGGTAAAATGTACTTTATTTTTAGAAATATGAAAATTATCTTAGGGTTATTTTTATGTTTTTTCAAAAATGTTTCTTTTGATGAAAAATAAAAATACTAATTTTTATTGAAAGCAATATTTTTTTAAAAACAATTTCAAGGTTAAATTATATATTGATTTTTTTTGTAAAAATTGTTCATTTATATTAAAATTTTACTAATTTATGTTATGAGAGTAAATTTCATATATAATTTTGATATTACAACCTTATATACTTGTGATAATTTGCTTTTTGGAAACTCTATCTTTCGTCACACCAAAGTGTATAATTTTATATTTTATTATAAAACATAGGTGAATTGGATTTGAAGAAAATGAATTTTTATTTGAAATTATAACCTTATATATTATCTAATAATATAAAATAAAATAATTATAATTATGAATATTAAAAGCAATAACACTTAATTATTGTCGTAAAGGTAAAAACAGATTTATCGGGGGTCAAGAAAACTAGATAACGGTTAAAATGACCTAAATATTTGTTCCAAAAAAATTTATGGAATTATTGTTTCCTTGTAAACTAATTTTTTGTATAATTATACATTTTGAGGATTTTGGCCTGTTAAAAATGTGGGTTTAATTAAATCTTTTCAAAACATCCATGTGTTTCCTCTCCCTCATTCTTAATAGGCCACCCCCTATCCTCCCCTCATACACTTATAATTCCATTATTTTTTTAAAATATCTACTAAATTACATTCTTTAATACTTTAAATACATTCTAGATACATTTTTTGTCATAAATATAACTTATGAATGATTTTGGTGGAATCATAAATTTTTTTTTCTGAATAACAGGTAACGCTTTTAGACGAGCATTTTTATGCTCTTTCCCTTTCTGCCTCCTTAAAATATTTTCTAGACCATTATTATATAATAAAAACATATCTAAAATATATCCAGGTATTATTATTATAATTTAAATGACCAATACTCATATCCTCTTCCATCAAATGGGAAATGAAATCATCGATCATGTGTATGATATATCATCGCCTCATGAACTGATGTATTTATTTTCACATAAACACCTTTCAAGAAGAGATATAATGATAAATTTTACAAATTTATATGATAATTCAGAAATTATTTTACTAATGTAATTATAATATCAAATATAACTTCTAAATTTTCATGCCATTTCAAATTTGATAATGTCACTCGTCTGTATGGCAGCCTACCGCCTCACAAAGCGATGTGATTATTTTTTCATATAATATTTACATGGAAAATAATAAAAAACTTATAATTATAATATGTGATATATGTAAAATTATATTGATTAAATAAAACTGATATATCACCATATTCTTCAGCCTTTTACTCGTTAATGTATTGATATTGTCGCTCATGCGTAAGTACAACCTACCATCTCAACGAAGAAATGTGATTCATTTTCCAGGTATAACCTTAAATAATGATTATAAAATGATGTATAATAAGTCAATATGATATTAATAACATCAATATAATGATAGATATTATGAAACTATGTAATGTTTTCCATAAACATAAAATTCATGACAAACCACACATGAGAAAAAAAAGGATGTTAACACCCAAAATAATGAAAACAATGAAATATTATCAGCAAAGAGGTGGTAAACTGTAATAATTGGATCATATATTATATGATAAATATGAATATGGTTTTGGTATATATTTATAATAATATTAAAACCAATATACAAGAGTTTGAAACATATTCAATCGAAATGAAGCATGATGTATCAATCTTCATCTGAATTTCACTTAATTGATTCATATTGAAATGTTATGCACCTAATTTATTTTATATGGTGTATATAATTACCATTTTTCATGTAATATCATGAAAAACTGACAATTAATTTTATTTTAATATTAAATTTTTATTGTTTCATCTAAGGGGATTTGAAATTAAAATTACAATGTTTTAATGAATCTCATAACTCAATTTTTTTCATTGGGAAACATTACTTCTTCATTATCATTAAAATTATAAAAATTTTTATGTAACTATTTTTGAATAGAATAAATTTTATTTATTATTTTTTATGTTGATTTATATTTTATACACTTCATTGAAACATTTATTAATTCTTACTTCAATGTTATGATTTTTAAGGGTTCATTATCAAATATCATTTATATTAGGACAATTTACAATTGAATTATCATTGAACGAAACTATTTTATAATTTCATAATAAAACCATTTAATTTTAATCTATTATTTTTATTCAGGAGTTTTTTAAGTAATAGTACCAATTTTTCTCTTTCTTATTCTTATAAATATTTATAAAATATTTTTTAAAAAATATCACATAATTTACCTCTTTGGTTGAAAATATTTTTTCTCCTAGGACCATGTTTTCTAAAAAAAATTTCAAAAATATTTTTAACATTATCAAAATTATTTATTAATTAAATTCTTATTCCTCGTTTATTATTATAAAATCAATTAAAATTATTATTTATATCATTTAACAAACCATGCCCATTTGAATTTTACCGAAAATGTGAAATAATATTTAATTTAAAGAGTATGTCATGTATGAATCCTCCCACTATCAATACCAATACATTTATTACGTATTATTTTATATGATTCAAATGTTATTTTCAACGAAATATATTTTCAAAATATTTTTTGAACTTTTTGTTTAAAAAATATTTTTAAATTGAAATCACTGTTTACCATGAGAATGTTTTCAATGAAAATTTTATCGAATTCCTATTCATAAATGACATAAAAACATTATTTTACATATGATAAAATAGGTAGATGTTTTATTAATACAATAATTATTATTTCTCTAGTTATTTTATGATCATTTTGACTAGGGAAATTATCAACATTCTATTTCTCGGTTAATTTTTTTTATCATTAATTTTACCCTGAAATGTTCATTTTTTTGTTATTATTAGGCCTAAAATTACCTATGAATTTCTATATTATGTATCATGGATATACTCATTAAATAAAATATATATCATTTATACATATTTTATTTTACTTTGAATGTTATATAATTTAATGGGGAAATTATTATTAATTTTTATTCCTTACTTGATATAATAATTTCTTTATAAAGAATGTTGGTTCATAAATTAAATCAATCATTCAATATGTTGGAAATGGATTGGACATGAATATATGGGTGAGGAATAGATATATATATAATCTTGATTCATTGGTAGTGTAATGTGAAAATTAGGTGGCTAGTGCTAGTTAAATGGGTTTTAGTGTATACCTACCCACCATTTTTAAACACTCGTGTGGAAGGACCTGATAGTAGAGGTATCATGATTACTAATATCATGATATCCATCAATGAATGATTTCCTACACTAATAATTCATTTATTCATATCCATTTAATTTCACTGTGATATTATCTCTAGATTAATTTTATTATCAGTATATTGATTAAATGGAACATCTTTTCCTTTATTTATCTTATCATGTTGATTATTACTCACATATTCATAATATTCATGTTATTTAAATGGAAAATGTGTTATGTTTTTTACCATTAAATATAAATTATTATTTATATAATCAATATATTAAATTTATTGATTAAATGACTTGTGTGTTTATATATTTAACTTTCCATATTGATTATGACTGATTGATTGTTATGCATTTACTAGTGATAACTCTTAATTTAGTTTTATATTATTTAGAACATTAGTTTAATCTTTTTTCCTTTCCCAAGATCTAAAATGTTTACTAATAATGATATATAAATATATTTTTTGAGGTTATAATGATATTCATGAAAAAAAAATTGCTATGATTTGTTTATTTAAATGTAATATGGTAATCATGTATGTATCTGAATTATTAAAACTATTAAAATATTATGTCCTGAGGTATGTGATTCCTTGAATTTTTTTCTAATTTAATAACGCAAACACCAGATATGGGTTATTTGGGTTGTGTTCTTTACATGATGGGTATAAATTTTATCTGTTAAGTTCATGTTCTCATACTGTTAGGATTATGTTATTCTTAAGTGATCGTTGATATCTCTATTTTTACCTTTACTAATTATCTAAAATCTCCATTTACTATGTTTCCCTTCAATATGTTATAGAGAAATGTTTTATATCTATTAATTTTTCTAGTTAGTAAGAACTTATTGGGAGATGGCTTATAACTCTAATGGAAAATTGGTTCATGTATCCATGTTTCCATAAAAAATATATCTATATTATTCTATCCGATATCTTAATGTCATATTTTGAATATTCATCTAATAATTTTTAATATTTATTTATGAAAATAAATAATCCTTATAAATGTAGATGTAAATAAGGATAATAATTTACACTATTGTAGAATAATGTTTCCATCCTTATCAATTACAAAATATATATCTCATATAAAAATATAAATAACTTAATTAATAAATGGGATTAGAAGTTGTAGAAGAGTTTAAATTAGAAATAGGGTACCTAAATATTTGAATTTATTCTATGTAATAGTTCATTAGTTAAATATGTTGACAATAATCTTATAGAAGAATAATGTTTTGATTTTAAATATTATGAAAAGAATTATTCCATTAAAATTTTAATGTCATCTTCCATGGAGATACGAATTATTTTAAAGAAGTTCTTATTTTCATTTTATTTTACATATTTTAGGTTTATGAAGGGGATAAATAATATGAAAACAGATATAACAATTGAATTAGATGATATTGAGAAATAAATGGCCAATAACTTATAAAATAAAAAATTATTAACATTACATGTTGAAGTGAAGAAACGATCCTTATTATTTTGTAAAGAAAACTCCCCCTAGATAAAGAATAATTATTGAAATAATGTGGGGAGAAGGATGATTTTTAGAAATTCATTGAAAATAATTTCCATTCACTAATGGATGTTATTATTGTCAGAGAATATTTGAAAAAATCACGGATAAAATATTAAAGGATCTTGGAAATGATTTACATAATTAAAATAAGACACATTAAGATTATATGGATATGATGACAAATTAATTTTAAGATAAGGTGATCTCACTTGAATTATATAAGGACACCTAAATCTAAAATTTCAAAGTTATAAGCCAATATTTGGAATCTAAAACTCAGCCATGCAGAATCATTGTAAGAAAATGGGAAAGAAATGTTTTCATGAAAGGTTTTTCTAGTTTGCATTCTTTTAAAATTACACACATTAGTGGAAATATTTTCATTAAATAATCTAAGGTTATATCCACTAAAATATCTTAAATATTAACCCTTGTCTCTTACAATATTGTCTGTTGTAATTCTATTCATTATCTATTGTAGGATAAATATGTTAATCTTTAAAAACATAGTTTAAAAAAACATCTAAGAAATATTCCAAAACATCAATATTAGATGTGTTCTTGTGCAAAATATGTGGTTCCCCTATGTGTGACCAAAATGTAGGCCATTTTCCCCAAAAAAACAAGTTGTACAAGATTTTCATACTGTGACACAATTAAAAATAACACAGTTAATTGACCATTGTTAGCATTGTTTATGGTTTGGGAATTATGACCTTATATATTAGAATAATCTATCAATTCCTGAATATTATAATTGTATTAGATTTTCGGGGTTTAGATGTGAGATTAAGAGAAATGTTTTCTATAGAATAAAAAATAATTGAACGACATGGGTGTGAATCTTCTCATAAATAATAGTTTTAGATTAATGGAATATAAATAATAAAATTACAATATAAGTGGCCATTGTGATAATAAATTCTATTATAAATCTACCAACCATAATTGTTATTATTTAGGAGAAAAGGCCATAAATTCTGAAAAAGAATTGATGAAAATTAAATTATTCTACCTCAGGGTATAAATAGAGGAAAATTTATGGGAATAATAAACCTAAGAGGAATATTGGGAAAGATTATACACCTAGAGTTAAGATATGTTTCTACTATAGATGAAGTGACCACCCCATTGGATTCTGACAATAATACATGAATATGATATTTGTAGAAATATGAATTGAATCAGAGAAAGAAAAAATATATGAAAGAAATAAATTTATTGGTTTGGGGTAATACAACATAGAATATAATTTTCTATGTAATTATAACTAAAATATGAAATAAAAATTATCTAGAAGGAAAAAATAGTTTCTAGACACACATAATAAATACATGACATGGATAGTACTAAAAATAGTATTTGATAAATAAATTTAAATAAATATTGAATTATTGTTATAAGAATGAATTTACGAATAAGGATTCCTTAGAAAATATGAATAGTGAACATGTTTCTTTGTAACACAATACTATAAATCCAACACTGTTATAATTAGCTAAGATAATGGATATAATGAATATAAAATAAATAAATATTTTAGAAAATGTACAAAAACATGTTCCATATAATGATAAATATAATAATGTAAGAATGTTCATCCCATAAATTATAAAAAATAAAAAATGAAACAAAGATATAGAATGAAAAATTCTCACTATATTGGAACTATAATGAAAAAAGTTTTTTGGCTGGGAAGAAAAAACTAACCCAATTAATCCCACTAAGGTGCTATGAAAAGCCACCTTCTTCCAATATATATATATATATATATATATATTTATATTTATATCATTCTGTGTGTGATTGTATACTATTTTTTTGTTTTGGTGCAGGGGACTAAAG
This sequence comes from Viscum album, assembly GCA_963277665.1. NCBI lineage: Eukaryota > Viridiplantae > Streptophyta > Magnoliopsida > Santalales > Viscaceae > Viscum > Viscum album. Next base: position 434,242,833 of record OY728121.1, read on the forward strand.
GTGGTGCATATAAGGGGAGTACTTGATGAGTGATGTGATTCCTCTTGAGAAGGAAAATAAAACCATCATATTGGTATCTAGAATAGAAAATCTATTTCTTCCTTAAAATAGTTGTAATTTTTATTAACCATGATGAAGTATGTTAGATTTCATCCCATAATAGGGAGTTAAGAATAAGAGAAAACTATTAGATGGAATTGCATTACCTAATAAAAAATCTGTATAGATTAAGAGAAAATAGGGAATAATGTATGATAATCAATTTTCATTCTATATATAGATTTAATAAAATTTTATTTTTAAGAGTGGATTTTATTAATTTATAAGAAATCATTCAGGCATATTAAATTTATTTTGATAGAATATTTTAGATTTTATTTTTGAGATGAGTGAAATTTAATAATTCATTGAACATCTTCTTGGAAACCCCTATTAAGATAATTCCATGATTGTGTCACATCCTCAAAAATGTTACTGTAAAATTTTATGACTTAGGTAATCAAACTTTTTTATACATTGAGATAGATAATAAAGACTTAGATTTAATTAATTTATTGTTCATTACCTAGATAATTGTGATATTACCAATTTCATAAGTGGATCAGTTCTTATAATGGGGAGAAAATGATATATGAATTCATTCATAAATTAATATATGAATAGTAATTTTCCTCACTCTTTCACATTAATATTTATTATTAGTAAGGGGAGATTAAATGTCAGTACATGTCCCTCTGGGCCCATGTCGTGATTACCCCAAGCCCGCCTTTAATAGGCCAGGGGCTGGCGACTAGCATCGAAAGGAATATTCCTTAAAATGGGAAGGAATTTCCTTTAAACCTATATAAACACATAGTCTGAGAACACAATAAAAAGAAACTATGAAGTAAACTACTGTAGTAAATTTTTTCTAAAAGTAAAGGGGCTATAGTACAAGCCCAACTGTAATAGTACAAGATCAACTGAAAAGTACAAAATAGCTGAAATGTCAAAAGCAGCACCTTGATCGTCCACTGGGGATCCTACGTGAAGGGTAGGTAGAGATCTCCTACGTAGTCCTCCACGTCCGCCCATCTTCTCCATGTCACATCTTTCCGAATGTCCACCTCTAAGAATCATCCAGTTCTGACTCCCTCATCCTCGATCAATGCTGAACGTCGTATGCACAAAACACAACAAGGTGTGGGCGAAGCCCGTGCAAGGGTGAGTATAACGATACTTAGTACGGACCCCGACACCCCAAAGGTCTCCTAGAATTATAAAAATAAAAACCAAAAGGTAACACCACGAAGGTAAAGTACCACATAGCATAACCTTAATCACAAACACAAATTAAAGACAACTCACACCAAGATTTATTGTTGGAGTAGTAACAAGTAACATTCCCAGTCACAATGTCGAATGACTAGATAGCTGGTGAACTTTTCCTCTATCGAGTACAATGGGCCTGCAGCATCACATGTAGGAGTTTACCACTTACCTAGACATCGGCCCAGCGGGCTGAGTCCACCTCAGCCCAACCCAGACTGGGTTAGGTCGGAACTAAGCCCCACCGGGCCCAAAAACACTCAAAAGACCTTATCTTGGTAACCGTATTCCCATTTGACGAAGCATCTGCGACATTGGAACCCTTGGAAAAGGATGACCCTTTTTACTTACTACATTATAGTTTTAGATAATCTTTGAGTATGACTATGTTGGATTGCACCCGAATCCAACCGCCCCCTCGGAACTAAAATGCTAATAACACATAGACCGGGCATCCAATTAATATACCATCTACTACGTTGTAACCCTTATAAAATTAAGGGTAATTGGGTTACTTATTTGTGATACTTTATGCTTGTTGAGATGAGAATGATGGATTGGGGAGTGGTTCTTCCAAGAACCCTATTTACCGAACACTTCGACTGGATGAGACAAGACGACTGTTGACCTTTTGACACATAGTGACTTGACGGCTGTGATACGTGATGGGGAGGAGTACCTTAGTAGACCACGATGGGGTTTGGTCATTCTATGTGACCTGGAGGGTCACGGTGTGGAGCGATCATGGTATGCGATGGGGAGGAGTATCTTAACAGACCACGATGGGGATGGGTGGCCCTCTGTGACACGAAAGACCCACAGTACATGATGGGAAAGAGTCCTTCAATAATTCTTTATTAGTGGGAAGAGGGTCAGAGTGACCTTGAAGACCCATTATACTCGATAGAGGAGAAGTTCTCCAACTCTTGAGGCATTTGAAATATTGACTAGGGATTTTACTTGTTTTTACCCATAGAATAAATCCTAGTTTCAGTGGTATTTCCCTTGTGATTATGATTGAGGTCACGCTATGTGGTACTTTACGTATGTGGTAATCTACCTTCATGGTGTTACCCTGTGGGTTTTCGTTGTGGTACTCTAGGAGACGATCAGGGTCTTGGGGTCCCTACTGAGTATCATTATACTCACCCTTGAACAGGCTTCACCCACACCTAGTTGTGTCTTCTATAGACGATGTATATCATTGATCGACGATGAGGGAGCCAGGACTCGGTGGTGCTCAGAGGTGGACTATTCAGCCTGACATGATGCAGAGGAGATGAGAAAACATGGATTTCAGGGGAGGCGATCTGTACATACCCTATAGGTAGGAACCTCGGAGGACAACCCAATAGCTATTTTCCTTTTTCATTCTGTTGTACTGTACTTTCAGTCATACGTGTACTTTTATAGTTGGTCTTGTATTCCGACCCCTTTTACTTTCAGCAATCTTTTACTACAACAATTTACTTTACAGTTGCTTCTTGTTGTATTCTCGGACCATGTGTTTGTACATGTTTCGAGTCAATTCCTTCCCATTTTAGGGAATATGCCTATCAGTTATAGTTTCCAGCCCCTGGCCTATGGAAGGAGGGCTTGGGGTAATCACGACATGGTCCCGGGGGGACGGGTCGGGACAAAGTGGTATTAGAGGAGTTAGTTCTACAGAAGAACTATGACTCTGATATTTTCATTGTGGAAATTTTGTTAAGTGTTTTGAGTGTTGTTTTCAATCTGGGGAGTCCAGCGTTGGTATGGTGGCCGACGTATCCATACACAAGGACCCTATATTCTGATTTCTGACTTAGCGCACAAAGAAATTGATTGTGTGTGTCTTAAAAAGTCCTTCTTGTGTTTTATTGAGTCCCCTCACTAGGTATAAAATAATTATCATAGGAAACATGTCCTCTATTAGGATGTCACCTCATAGACAACCACCATGGTTTTCTAAGAGAGTACGTGATGATGTCCCACCGAGCGATGAGGCCTCGGTGCAAGGCCCAATCACTACATTAGCACCTTTTGGTGGTGTACCAGTAGCACCACTTCCCGTTGGTCAGCAGTTTCCACCAGCACCACCGGAAGAGGTTACACACTGACTGAGTGAGTTGAATGAGTTCCAATAGTATAGGCCTCCGAGGTTACAAGGCGAGACGGACCCATAGGCGGCTGAGGGCAAACTGGTGGCTGTGGCCAGAGTTTTTCTATTAGTTGGGACACCATGTGATTTTATGGTGATCCTGGAAGTCATCCTTTTTTAGTTTGCAGTAGGGAGATTGTGGAGCCTAATTCTATACATACATTATGAGATGACCCTCATCTGGGGGGACTTCAAGTTCCTTTTCAAGGTAGATTTCATCTTAACGACCTTACGTTATGTGCGTATACAAGAGTTGCTGCACTTACAGCAGGGCAGCATGACAATGGACCAATACTTGGCGAGGTTCACTGATCTCTACCACTAGTCCACCGACATGGTATGAGAACCATTCATCAGGGCCTCGAATTTTGAGAAGGGTCTCTGATGGTAGATCATAGCATCTATGGTACCCTAAGCATTCCGACGCAGGCTGGGTAGCTTGAGCTAGAATATTTGGTGGAGAGATTCCTTGCTGAGCAGGCATGAACAACGAGAGCTACCACCGAAAGATAGGTAGCTGAGTAATTTATAGGAGGAAGTAGGTAGATGAAACAGAGTTCCAAGAAGACTATACCTTTTAGTGAATGACCTTGGGACATAGGGTCAAAGGTGCGAGGATCACAAGGTAGAGGGAGACGGGTGAGGGGGACACAGTGTTACACGTGCGGCGGGAAGGGTCATATGGCTCACGACTGCCTGACTCGCCATACCGGTGACAAGAAAACGGTCGAGGGACCACCGAGTTAGAGGAAGAGGTTTGGGTGAGGAGGTCTATAAGGTGGCAGATGTGGCAGAGGAGCTGGTCGTGCAGCCGGCGGTGGGCGACATTTCGAGATTCTATCTCCACTACCGCTAGGTGGTCCACCCCGACCATAGGGAGCAGGAGGAAAAGGAAGAGCTTAGATCTAGGTATTTGAGGCTTATGACCATAGCGCTCCTGATTTGATTAGAGTTATTATATTTTTCTACACCACCTTAGCTGCAGTACTTATATTCACAAGTTCTAGTCACTATTTTATTTCCATGACCTGCATTCGGATCTCAAAGATTCTGATGGAGCTGTTGGATTGATCCTTACGGCTAGAGACACCTATGGGAGCAGATTCAACAGTTACGCACTAGTGCTGGAAGTGTGAACTTACTCTAGGAGGAGGGAGCTTCGGACGGGATCTCTTAGTAGTGTAATCGAGGCCTTACGATGTCATCTTTGGATTGGACTAATTATCCATAGTCCATGATCAGATTGATTATATTAGGCACAAAGTGCAGTGTGTCCGCACAGACAGGCCTAGGTTTTCCTTCACCAGTGAGAAGGGAACTATTATAGCACATAATGGACTTACCTCGAGTAAGTTGCAACTGATTACTCATCTATTGTCTAGCTATACCCTAAGAGAACTTGATGTGGAGATTCTGAGCTATCCTGTTGTGGTGGACTAGTAGACATATTTCTTTCCTGATTATGTTCCCATAATACCTCCACATAGAGAGGTATACTTCTTTATTGATCTGTACCTTGAGAAGACACCAATATCTACACCAGCATATCAGATGGATCACACGGAGCTTCGTGAGTTTCGTGTACATTTGGAGGACTTGTCGGGAAAGGGGTTCACAAGACCCATTTTTTCTCTATGGGAAGACCCAATTGTTTTTCCAAGAATGAATATGGGAGTTTGAGACTCTATATGGACTATCGGTGCATGAACCAGGTGAATGTTAAGAACAAGTATCCACTCCCGAGGATTGAATATCTTTTCGATCAGCTGAAGGGAGCTCACTGGTTTTTGAAGATACAACTTTGATCAGGCTATCGTCATCTCAAGATACGAGATGAGCATGTGCAGAAGATGATCTTCAGTTGTCGGTATGACCATTATGAGTTCTTGGTTATGCCTTTCGGCATGACCAATTCCCCAGCAGAGTTCATGGGACTCATGAACAAGATCTTTCAGTCATACCTTGACCACATCGGGGTGGTGTTCATCGATGACATCTTTATATACTCAGTGATAGAGAAGGATCATGGTTATCATCTACAGATGGTTCTGGATACACTATGAGTGCACCAGCATTAATGGTAAACTCTCAATGTTCCTGTTTTGGATACCAGAGATCCAATTCTAGGACACGTTATCTTAGAGGCTATATTTGATGTGGATCCAAAAAAGATAGAGTTTGTGATAGATTGGAAGCCACCCAGGATCGTGATGGAGGAGCCGAGTTTTCTGGGGTTGGTTGGATGATACTGTATATTTTTTATTGACATTTCTAGACTTGAAACACCCTATTCAACTTTGAAAAAGAAGGGGAAACCTTTCCTATGGATTAAGAGATGCCAACAGTGTTTCCTGGAGCTGAGGCATATACTGACGATTTCCCCCATCATGAGGTTGTTGGAAGAGGGAATTGGATAAGTTTTCTACTTAAATGCATTAGTGACCGGGCTTGGATGTGTCCTGATGTAGGAGCGAGTAGTGATCACTTATGGTTCACGACATCTCAAATAGTATGAGTAGAACTATGCTCCCCATGACCAAGTGTTATCAGTTTTGGTTTTCACCATGAAGATGTGGTGACATTAATATATGGGAGAATGTCTTACAGTCTTCTCTGATCACAAGAGTCTTAGGTATATCTTCTATCATAATGACCTGAACCAGAGATAGCAGCGATGGATAGAGTTCCACCCGGACTATGACTTTGAGATAGTCTATACTCCTGGGAAGTGGAACGTGGAAGTATATGCACTCAGCAGGAGGTCTGGTCTGCAGTTACTGAGTGAGGTGACATAGGATCTTGTTATGTTGCAGATATTCTTCATGGATAGATATGGACCAACATTCCTCTAGTCTATTACAGTCACACCCCCACTTCTTAAGTGAGTCAGGGAGGAGAAACATGGGGACACTGACTGTGAGGATCTATGTGCTCAGATATCCTCAGGGTAGGCACCTAATGGATTTTCTAAAGGTGGGGAGCATGTTATCCCCTTCAGAGGATGTACCATGGTACCAGTGTCCCTCTGGGAGGAGGATGTTGAAGGACTTCCATACGTCCCCTTTGGTGGTATATCCTGGTGTGGCGAAAATGTACCAGGACCTCTGGTGTCAGTACTGGTGTTCAGGGATGAAGAAGGTAGTGGATGAGTTTGTTTCATGATTCCTCACTTGTCAGCAAGTGAAGGATGAGCATCAGGTTCTAGTAGGATTAGCTCATCCACTGGAGGTTCAGGAGTGGAAGTGTGATGTGATATCCATAGTCTTTGTTACAGGGATTCCACATACATCCAGGGGACATGATTCCATATGGGTGATCGTTGACCGACTCACCAAGTCGGCCCACTTTTAACATATTCAAGATAAAGGATCAGTAGAGGGCATGTGATGCCTCTACATATAGGAGATACATGCTCGAGCCATCTCATGCCATCAACCATGTCGATCTGGACATAGTTGATGGGGTGATTTTTAAAGAGGTTCCAGTAGAAACTGAGGATTTTCATGAGTGGGTCCTTCATGGGTGGTCGATACCTCCAGTTCACATTCGCTGGTAGCACGGGAACCTCTAGGAGAGCACATGGGAGAGGGATTCTTATATTCTTTCTCAAAACCCCCATTAGTTTCATTATTCGATATTGTGGCTTTTGGGGGCGTAAAGCCCTATGGTGGGGAGAATGTAAAGACCCAGATTTTCCATGTAATTTTTTTTTAAATATATGGAATTATTATGAGTCTAAAAAAATTGAAGGCTTTTGATTCCTTGGCCCTGTGTGCCCGGAATTAATTTCTGAATATTTTTTCGGGTATTTTCAGTAAACGCGTGAGTGAAGTTTTCTAATTTTTGAACCATTTTTAGGATTAAAAATATGAGAACATCATTGAATCCCTGACACCAGGATTCTCTTAAGGGGGGCTTTACTTTGACCGTAGTTGGTCTGAGGAAGAAGTTAATTTTTGGAAATTCTAAAATAAATGAAATAAAATAATCTCATAATTTTATTTCTTTTCCTCCAGTAGACAAGAAGAGTGTGGGATCTGTGGTGAGTCCGGCCAATGAATGGATTGACATTACAAATCCTATGTAACGATGTTGTTGGGGATTAGAAAGATTCCTAATTTATTATCCCCATTAATTCCTTGGTTCATTACTTAATCTACGCCTCTTCTATAAAAATAAAGCCTGCGGGAGGGGTATCAGACAATATTTGGAAAGAAACACAATTTTGTTTATATTCCATAATGCTGAGCCCTTAGAGGAAGGATTCGACCCCAGAAGGAGGTGACATGCGACACTGAAACCCCGAACCGGAGTTGGATGATCGAGTGGTGGTGAGAACATCTTGTTGCAGGGATGGAGAACAATGATACTCCCTCAACCACAAACGCTGTCCAATGTTTCAAGGTAGGGGGTTATTTTTGTTTGTTATTTTTTGATTCCCTCTTCCCCATTCTAAAAATTATATGAAGAATGCGAGTCAACTGACTAATGGGTTGACCCGTGATTCATTTTTCATTGAGGGTGGTTATTGCGGGGAATCATGTGTTGTTAATCTAGTTGGTTAATTCAATTTTTTATTGAAACCATAAACCCCCATCATGTTAAGAGCTAATGCGAAGAGCGTGGGCCTAACGAAGCTGGACTGAACCCTCCACTATCTTTGTTACATCCTTGCACCTCCTTGTAAGACCGTGATCACATTGACGCATGTCGCAAGCGGAGGGACGTGGCTTGTTAGCCGTGGTGAATGGTGGAGGCGGCCAAAACGATGGCTAGCTGTGGGGAGGAAGGTTGTGCATCCACCACGCCACTAATGAACAGAATTTGTGGCTAAAGCCACAGTGGAGGTCGAACCGGCCTCTAAAGGGTTCCGCGGAAAACGAGAGGCGCCCACGCGCCGCCGCCGCTTCGCCAACCGAATAGCCTGTTGGCCTTTCAAAAATCTATGAGACTGAGGGGTTACAAACCATGCGTCGGAACAAACTAGGTTTCCACCCTCTCATAGGGCCACCTCCCTCAAAACGGGCATCCACCCTCATACCGGGCCCAAACCATTGACCAGGCCTCCACCCAAACACCGGGACGTCGCCCTTAGAATGTGTCACCACCCTCAGACTAGGCCTCCTCCCTCGCACTGGGCCACCTCCCTCGGAGTGGGCTGCCACCCTCGATCTGGGTCACCGCCCAAACAGTGGGTCACAGCCCTCGGACCGGGCCACCCTCTTGATCCAAGCCCCCGACATCGAGTAGGGTCGCCACCCTCAGAGTGGGTCACCTCCCTAAGACTAGGTCATTGTCCCTGCAGGCTTTCACCCAATAATCGGACCACTTCCCCACACAGGCCGGTCTACCCCTTTTTGGTCCTCCCTATTTGGGTCGGTCTGCCCTTGCGGGCTTCACTTCTTGTGGTCCGGACTAGACATTGGCCCAGCAGGTCGAGTCTACCTCAGCCCAGCCCAGAACGGGTAAGGCAGGGTCTGTCCGACCTGGTCAAACTGGACCCACACAAAAAATCACCCAAAGGACCTTATCTTGAGAACCAGACACCTGTTAGATGAATCGTTTGCGGCAATGGGACCCTTGGAGAAATAATTCCATTTTCCTTACTCCATTTGTTTTTTTGATAAACATGGAGTATAGATGGGTTGGATCGCACTTGAATCCAACCGGGCCCTCGAAACTGAAATTCTACTAATGCACAGACCTTGTGTCTGATTGACGCGTCTTCTATGGGTTTGGAACCCTTATGACATTGCGGGTCATTAGGTTACATCCTTACGAGACTTCAGGCTTGTTGGTATGAAACTGATGGCTTAGTGAGCAGTTCTACCAAGTGCGTTATGTATGAAACCCTACGACTAGCTGAGACATAACAAATGTTGGATTTCCGACTCAGAGTGACATGACGTCCATGATACGCAATTGGGAGGATTACCGTAGCAGACCACGATGGGGGTGGGTGGTTCTGTGTGCCCTGGTGGGCCACGGTGGGGAGCGTTTGTGGTACATGATTTGGAGGAGTACCTTAGAAAACCTCGACGGGGGTGGGTGGCTCTATGTGACCTGGCAGACCCACATTATGCAATGGGGACTTGTACCCCAGCAGTTCAAGGTTAGTGGGAGGTGGGTCGGAGTGACTAAGCAGGCCCACTATACTTGATAAAGGAAGATTTCTCTAGAAATCAAGGCATTGGACGTTTGACTGAATATGTCAATTGTTTCTACCCTTAGAATTAATCCTAGTGTGAGTTGTCATTACTTTGTGCCTGTGATTAAGGTTATGCTATGTGGTACATTACCTATGTGGTAATCTACCTTCATGGTGTTACCCTGTGGTTTTTCTTTGTGGAACTTGGGGAGACCTTCAGGATTTCAGGGTCCTAACTGAGTATCATTATACTCACCCATGCAAGGGCTTCGCCCACACATTTTCGTGTCTTGTGCAGATAACGTACAACATTTATAGAGGCTGAGGGATCCAAGACTGGATGGTGCACAGAGGTGGACCATTCGGCGTGACGTGACGTAGAGGAGACGAGTTTATGTGGATTGTAGTGGAGGTGATATGTACCTACCCGACAGCTAGGAACCTCAGAGGAAAACCAGGTAGCTGTTTTTCTTTTTCTTTCCTTTGTACTATACTTTCTTTTGAACTTTTAATTTTATAGTTTGGATTATATTCCAGCCCATTTTAATTTTATCACTCTTTTACTATAGCAGTTTACTTCACAGTTTCTTCTTGTTGTGTTCTCGGTCCTTGTGTTTATACATGTTTAATGGAAATGCCTTCCTATTTTAGGGAAAATGTTTTTCGGTGCTAGTCTCCAACCACTAACCTACGGAAGGCGGGTTTGGGGTAGTCACGGTATGAGCCCTGGGGGACGGGTCGTGACACTAAAAGAGAAATATTGAATAAATATTGATAATAATCTCTATGAGGTATTTAATTATACTATTAACATATCCCAAGGGGAGATTGAAGATCCCAATTGATTATTATTTTTGTAGTTGTTTTCAATATGTAAGAAATATTTCAATATGTATTGGGTAATAAAAGAAGATCTAAATGAATGAATATGTTGAAAGGAGTGATTTATAGTTTGAAGTTATTATGGATCACATATATTGAAACTATCTACTATGGTACTTATTTGTACAGATCCATTCTTAGGTTGTAAAATGTGTGTAGTTGAGATGATTCATAGTGTTTAGAAAGTATCCTACAAATAAGATTATTATAGAGATGATCTTAATGAGTATCAAAGATAACTGATTATCTAATTTGAATGAATTTTCTAAAAAAATGTTCCTAATGAATTTGAGAATTTTACTATTGAAAGAAATGAGGTGTTGTGACTAAATAAGTACAAAATATAATAGGAATGTTGAAAATCCATCCTTGGAATATAAATTATAAATGATGTCAAAAGAAATGAATATTATATATTGGATGATGGTTGGAGAATGAAAATTGTGAATCTAGGATAGAAGTGACAGTGGAGATTCATTGATGCGCTCAATGTTTAAAAATCATATTCTATAAGATTTTTGAAATGGAATGGGAGAGAATATGATAAATCTTAAATCATTTTTTTCTTTTTTGTGATTTTTTAGTGATTGTATATTCCTTATATAGGTTCAAATATAATCTAAGATTATTTGAATATGAATGGATTTCATACATAATATATCTTTAATTTCCTTAGAATAGTATAATTATCTCTATTTTTATTACAAAAAAAGAATTAAAATGTGTTGGTTCACATTATAAGACATAATATATTCATAACATACTATGTAATAAGAAGCTAATGATGATCTGTTGTAAAATTGGAAAATAAAAATATATTTTTTTAATATGTAATTTATTTTATGGATATGTAAGATATTTTATAGAGAACATAATAGAATGTGGTAAGGGAATGAATCTTAAATGGTATATCTGATTTTGGAATACATATAGAATATATTTTCCAAAACATATTGGGTAAATTGGAAAGGGTACAAAATATTATGTAAGGGTTCCTCTTTCCAATAAATAAGAAAATATTTGAGGAGGAAATCAAAATTATAAAAAGAAAGGATTCCTTTCTATAAGAAATATTCATTAGAGAATATGTAATATACTTTCGCAGTAACCACTGATGATTGGAAAATGAGAAACAATATTTCAACATGTAAGAGTTCATATGATAATTTTTACGATCCTTATCACTATGAAAAATTTAATACAACAGAGGGAAATAAACATCTATAAATTTGTATGGATTAATAAGAGAACTTGTAAGGGTTATCATTATAAATTCATAAAGATACTCATTTTTTATGTAATTTTGAAATTTCAAAATCATGACATTTATAAAAAAAAGTAACCATTTTTACATAATTGGTAACGGTGTGAGAAAATGTAAGATTATTAGATATTCAATTGAAAATATATAGTTTTGTTTCTTATGATAATATATCATGATTATTTGAATATATATGATTCTATATATATAAATGGTGGTGATAATTAGAGAATAAGGGTTCAATCTGATGGGGGTTTCCATGTTGTGAATAGAAGTGTCATGAAACACTGAAATTATTATAGTGAAACATACATTCTAGTATATATTATACGCATTTGGATTTAAAATATAAGATAAGTCTATAAGGATAATGAGAATCATGAGATATATATATTTTAAGGGATTTTGATATATTATTTGTGATTATATAATAAAATATGGATATTTATGGAGATCAAACTACCAAAATTCAAGGGATAATTTTCTATATTTAAGTATAGAGACAATATTGAAATGATTTATTGGAGAAATAATTAAGGAGAAGAATAGAATGAACAAATATAAGTGATAAAGTGAACATGATACAATATTCAATACTGAATATTGTGAGTATCAAATATATATATTTTGGTGATATTCAAGAAGAGTAGATTTTGTGCATTGAGGTAGAAGAATGGGAAGATAATAAAAATAATGTGAAGTAGGAGTGATGTTCTAACCTATAATATCGCTATATCATAGTGGAAAAAGATTTTGAAGTATAAGGATATATTGAGAGAGATACCAATAATTACTATTGAATCTCTTTATCAACCAATGTGTGACTCATAGAAATTGATGAGATAATGTGATGGAATACCACAACAGGTGTTAATTGAGAATAAAAAAATCAACATGATTGATTATGTGCTAAAAAATAGAATTGTAGTTGAAGACCAATTCAAGAGGTAAAATGTATTACAATCAATACCATGATATTATATATAAAAAGGATGATCATATTCAGGAGTAAGTTGAAGGAGCATTGGATACTCGAGGGATCTAGTATTGGTTTAGCCAAACCAATCGGAAGAATATTTACCCATTAGTAGATAGTTCTATTAGAAGATAGTTTTTGGGTTAAGGATGGTTCCTTTATAAAGGGTAAAAGGATCATAACATCCCACATTAGTGTAGATATTCATTTATGGATGATACCTTCTCACCCATTTGTAATCATGTTTTTATACTAGTTATAAATCTATATTTTCAAAATCATCCCAAAGACAGTAAAGAGTAAATTCTTACAAAGAGGAAAAACCTTTTAAAAATACTCTATGCTACCATCTCTTGTTTATTATATACATTTAATGGTGTGGTGATCATTTGGAATAAACAAATAGATTCATACATCTCAATTTGAATAGTGGTTTGAATATTGATAGTGTAAATTAAAAGAATGAAGGGTTTAGTAAAAAAACATCACAATGATTATCCCCTTATTAGATTGACTACATGATCTACTAGGGACTTCATAAATAAATATATTTTAAAAAATAATGGTTTCAACACATTATTTATGCCATGGAGGTTTGGTTTCTCCTTTTTTCATTCATATTTCAACATTACAAGATAATAATTTCCCCCATTACATGATTATCATATTATTTCCAAATATAACATAGAATATTTCACATGTTATATAATTTATTGTATAGTATCATCTCATGATATTCCATTTTCATTGAATGTTGCATACATTTCAGTGTGATATATTTAATCATGAAATATATCCTTTGTCTAACCAGACAAGTGAAATATGAAATTCTCATAAGTCTCTCATTACCTATCACGAGGTTCCCACTATGAGAAGAGACCCAACACTATAGAGTGAATCTAATAAATATCAATTTAAAAACCATCTCCTTCATGCTTAATATATTTACAAAATCATATCACCTGGTGGACTAAAAGGTTTCACTGTGATGTATATAGTTCAATAAATGACACCATACAACATTTAGAAAAAATATCTAACTTACCACAATATAACCCACTAACTCTAATTGACAATAGTTTGAAAACAAATCTGACATTACAATCTATGGTTTCAAAGTTAGACGATTATATTTTATTGTCAATTCATCCATAATTCCATCACCATCATCAATTATGTCCCCATAAAATATAGTATAAATTTATGTATTTATGTGGCAGCAATTCTCCCAATTGAAAATAATATTTCAAATTAATTTCTTATATGTTTGGTGTAGGTTATAGAGTTTACGATACTCCCCATTTGTAAGATAATCAACAATATTTAAACCAATTTTTGAAGTATTTTGATTTCTACATATAATTATTATAGAACATACAAAGGGCCATTGATAAATTATATAATAATATATAAATTGTTTCTTAACATCAAAAAATAGAAAAATTTGAATTCTTAAATTTTTTTCAATATTTTTAGACCCTTCAACTCTGAACGAAATTTTAGTAAATGCAATACCTTTAAGTGTTTTTTATTTTTTCAAATTTCATATCTATTCACTTCTTCATTTGTGACCACATTGATAATTTATCCCCATCTATTCAGGGTTCCCTCTTAAGATAATCAATTAAATTTAATGACCAAGTATGGTTTTCCATCCGAACCATCTTTCTACTATCCCGAGGGGTATATTCGGTCCCCATGGGATGGTGAAAATCACTATGTAATCTGAAACAAACCGTAAGAGTGATTTATATTTTAAATCATATGTAACCACAATATAATCATATAATAATTTTGTAATTTCCCATCCACCATTAAGATATTCACACCAAAACATATTAATGATATATAAATAAAACATAAAATAGAATATGATATAAATTAATTCTCAGCACACTCTCCAAACACTCAACCAGGAAGAATCGACCTCTAGTAGATGCCTATATTTGGATGGAATAATATTAGTGTGTATCAAAACATATAAATAAGTATGAACTAATTTTTAGGGAACACATGGACATAAATACTATGAAAACAAACATAGGTGATAAAAAATCATGTAATTGGAACTCATGAAAAAATGTGATAATATACAACTAACTTCAATCCAGAATCAATAAATAGTATAAGAGCATTAAAAAATGCTAAATATGCAACTAAGACAAAATATAGGCATGAGATCATAAAAATTAGTAGGATTACACTCACCTTACCACTTGAAAAGCCATTAATTTAACATTCATTTTAAATATATTTTGAAAATACATTTACAAAATATGGGTTTTTATAAATCCTTACTCCAAGGGAACATGGAACATGTTAATTTGTATTAAAATTACTTTTATTTCTTATTATTGAATGAAAAAACTCACATTAATAACCATTAAAAATTGTTTAATACCTATTTACAAAACCACCCCATTAATTTATATACAAACTCACATTAGAAATTTCTATTTTTGGACACTTGAAAACATTAATAACCTAGATTGAAAAAAAAATGTAATTATTTTTAATTTTTGTTGAAAACCATTAAAATATAAATAATACAAAAACAATGGGTGAATTAACCAAATGATAGAGAAACAAAGATCAAGAAATATAATGAAATCAATAAAGGAGGGTTCCAAATCAAGATAAGAATAGGGGATAAAAATATATATATAGAAAAAAACACTATGTAAAATAAAAATAAAATCATGGATATATGGGATAGTTCCTAGGACTCTAGTACATCTACCTGATATAGTAACAATATTCCTATGTCAGCAATATAGATTTATCCACTCTCGGTATCCCAATTGAGATAGTTATGTCCTATAAACCATCCAAAGAGAACAGTAGTCCCACATGCTATATATTCTCCATTTATAGATAACTTAACCTATCCATGCACCATTCACAACTATTTTCACCAACTAAGAAAAGTAATAGACTTGAGCAGATATACATGGTTTCTTGTTTTCCCATGATCCAATCAGAATGAGGTGATACAACACTCAAGTAAAGTGCACATCCAACAAGTCACATAAAATAATTTAACCATTCATAAATAAACCATTAACTATTCACAAATTTACTAAATATAAACAATAATCCCACCATGGTGAATAGTAATATGGAAAACCAATATGGTCACACACACCCACACCATTAGTAAACTCATTTAATGTTCCAAACATTCCCTTAAAAATGAATTTTTATGAAAATTACTTTCATAATAATTCATGTATTTTTATAAACCATTTTCAACAATAACATTTTAAGTCACCTTTGAAAAAATATAGATTTAACTAAACCTTTTCTAATATCTTTTAGTGGCATAAAACATCATTCTTTAACTCATATCATGATCCAAGGGGGTTTAAAACATTAAATACACACATTTTATTCCAATGAAACACTTTAGAATTTTATAAGTAGTTGTAATTTAATGTTTAACTTAATTATAAGAAATCTCTGTCATGAAACGACTTTTAAACCTAATGTCCTCTATTTAATTTAACATTATTTTTAATGGGTATTTAATAAATATAACAAATAATTGGAATGTACACAACAAAAAACAAGATTTATTAAATTATTTAAAGGAGGAAAACTATTTTATTATTATTAAAACCAGTGGGAGATCCAATTTCCTCGTAAAATTATATCAACATAATTAATATGATAAATGAGTAATTAAAAAAGCACTATGAATGTAAATAAATCAGTAGTAAGGTAGCATAAATTTTAGTACATGGTGAATCCAAACGAAAATCTATAGTAAAGGGTCTAGAATGTGTCACCATAGATGGAGAAAGATCCAACTTTCATGAGAATGACCCTCCATGTCCTAGAATCAAGAAAACCCCTAAAAAGGTCAAGAATGTCACCCCCTAGGTTTTATACAAACAAAATATTTGCGAGGGAAAAAATAGGGAGGAAATGGAAATGAATCGGAGTTAAAGACTATACATCGGGTGTTTGAAAATGGATCCCCAAGAAACAATGAATAAATCACTTAAAAGGAGGGTGCTTATGAGAGGGAGGGGAATGAGAAAGGGGGATTTGGATATTATGTCACCCAAGGTAGGGGGATCATCCTCAATCTTGGGATCGAGGGTATGGGTTTTATGGAAGGTGGATATCAGCCTTAAAGAGCTCAAACAATTATGAAGGGGTGAATGAGACCATAGTTGTTAGGAAGATGAGGAGAAAATTAGGATAAATAATGAAAGAAATAGAGGGAAAGAATAATTTAAAATATAATAAAACACATACTTTTTTATTTTTATTATCTATTAACATTATTTTTATTTTTAATATCATAATTATTAAAAAATATTTAAAATTTCAAAAAATTCAATTAGAACCTCTATAAAATATTAAATTACCAATTAACATTATAAAATAACCCAAACAGTTACATGGTGGGTGTTGTAATCTCTCTACCAAAATTCCATCATTACCTAGAAAGTCACTAGCCATAGAAGAAGGTAATAATAAATGGAGACTATTTCACCTCTAATAGATAAATGAATAAACTTTCCCAAATCTCTAAACAATTTAAAAATGTTCTAAATTGTGGGAAAAGAACTAGAAACCACAAGAGAGATCATCAACAATGACTTGGTCACATCCCAGAAAAGGGGAAAACCAAAAAAATCCAAACATCAACAAATTATTTCTATAGAATACATCATACATGAGAAGAAAAGATCATAAATAACACAAATCATGTATATTAGTTCGTCGCGTATTAGAAGGAACACCACAAACCCTGAACATACATTTTATATACTGTGATGGATGTCTCTGAATAAAGGAAAACAAATAGGGTAATCATTTCCTACCCTCAGAAAACATCCTAATATCATACCTTCATAGTCCAAGGATTGGTTTATCATAATCATTGTTTCATAATGATATGAATCTATTTTTATCTATGAAACTATCAAATATCAAATATAAAATAAAATTTTACTACTCATTCTATAATTCCCAAGCATCATATATACCATAGAATCTAGATTCCCATCATCGAATTCTCAATTATTACATGTTACATGTAATCTAAGTGATCATCCTAGTATCTAAAAGCCTCATATATCACATGGAAACTAGGATCCCATCCTGATATTACAAAGGATCATACACCTCATGGAATATAAGTACTTATATTTACAACCTCAAGCCTTATATACCATATAGAATCTTATTTCTCATCATGGAATACTCCATCATCATATATCCCATGATATTTAGGAACTTATCTTGGAATTACCAATTATAAGGTATCATATGGAATATAAGTATCTCATGCTAGAATTCCCATTCATACATAATTATTTTTATTCTAAGGTGATCATCCCAAAATTCATAAATATCCATCATTATATGGAATCAGGGGAGCTCATTTGGGCATTCCCAGGCATCAATCATTATATGGAATAAAAGAATCTCATTGTGAGATTACAAAGATCTAATAATCTCTTAAATAATGTCATTTATTTAAATTAATCACTTAATTAAATACCAATTTATTACATTTAATTATCACTATAATCAATGAAAATCAAAATCAATTTACAACTCTTGTCCATTTCATGACAAACCAATTTAATTTTAAAATAATGAGGGATATCAAGCATCCCACTCATAATTTTTTTAATTAGGGGGTCACATGAAATTAAATCAAATTTAGATAATTTACATGAGACATACCTATTACGTATAAATTATGGGTCCTAGTAAACACCCTAGGTACCATATCCCATCTCATCAAGGTCTACTAACATACCCCAAGGCATGGATTTCTTTGTCTGCTTACAGTAATCCAATTATCCCATAAATCAATACCACTCTATGTGGTGTGAAATGTTTTGGTCTATGATCATAAATAATCATTTAATTTTAATTAAAGGGTTAATGAACTAATTTTTGGAAAAAATAACAAAATTAGGTTTCACAGTTGATCTTTTGGTAAACTGGCATGACTATACACATGAAATACACTATATAACATTAAAATTGTATTAGACAGATCAGTGAATACCTACCTCAATTTATCCATTCCCTTTTAATTCAACACCCATCCATTAAGACCTAGGCCCATACATGTTGCAACATTATCCCTGGGTTTTGAGAAGCCTCATCGTACAGAAATAGTGACCAAATAATGTCAAAAATTTAATAACATAACACTGGAATGAACACGGTCCATGTACTAAATTAATAATAATTAAAATTTAATAATTTAATTTTTTTTAATGTACACTAATTGAACCCCCTAGTGAACCGATGTTCTACCAGCTGGCCGGCTAGTGCAAAACGACTAATAGGTGTCTATAGGTGGCTCCCTGGGCCACCACCATCCTACTAGTAAGTAGGTGGCCTACCCCCATCTGAAAAATAGCAAAATGGTTCTAGATTTTAGTAGCTCAATCACCTTATCCCTCCTCCAACACTCTCTTGAGAACCTGATAAACCACATGGACCCCAAACCTTGTCCAAATCCTTCCTTATAAGATATTCCAACAATCTTAATTCTCACCTGAGATTCAATTTATAGAATGAAATTCCACATATAAGGTTTTTCATTAAAACCCAAAACCTTAAAAAACATCATCATTGTGTCTGACTTTACATGAACTAATCTCATCCAAAAAAATCATATAAAATGTAACTTCTAGTATCAAAATCCAATTCATAAATCAATTGTAAATATTGGACTTTTTTTTAAATCACTAGCTCCTTGATTTGTCTCAATTAAATCCACATTAAAAAATAATTACACATTCCTCATGACCCCACCACATATTCATTTAAAAATAAAACTTTTTCCATGATATAAACCATTTATAAATTCATTAGTCAATGGAATCAAAGAAACACATCAATATAAAGTAAACGATAAATTTTCAAAAAAAAATTCCATTGATCCACTACTATTTTAATCACCACATATCATATTTACAATAAATTTATGTTCATATCATAAGAAACTTCAATTAATAATTTATCTCATTAAGGAATCATTAAAATACAAACTAATTTCAAAAACATAAGAAAAGGATATACTTGGTCATTTTCATATTTCTATTTCCACCTAATGAAATCCATAAACTATAGATTCTGAGTATAAAATTTACAACATTATATAGAATCATTACTGATTTGGTAACATAGTGATGGTCCATGCACTAATCATGAATCAATTCTTAAAATGGATCAGAAATAAATCATTTAGTTGTCTCATAGATTTTCAACCCATGCCTCCCAAACTCACATTATTTATTTCTTATTTATATAATTCCCAAAATAGTAAATGACCTTCAAGGTAACTATCTATATAAATGATGATAAAATAATATAACCAACTTAAATGAGAATAAATAAAACAACAAAAACATAAACCATATCCCAACTACCAAAGGGAACTCAATTATTTGTTTGGAAATGTGTTCACTTGAATATCTTTCCAAGCATAACAATCATGTCCTATTAGTACTAAACACATATTATATTTATTTTCCAAATAAAATGAGGGGTTTGAAACCATTTTTAACAAACCATTCTAGTTTTCCATCAAAACTGACATCAGATTTAGCCCCCATCAATAGAGAGATAATTCCTAATCCCCATGAGCTGGTGAAAATTTCCAGAACAATAGGGATACAAAAAGTGAATAATTTTACATTAAATAATATTTATGGAAAATATGCAATTCTAATAGAATTTGGTTATTAACTGTCACTGAGTTAGACATCCATTGAAAAAATTGAATTAGTATATATAAATAAAAATAATGTAGTAGATGATGTAAATAAACTATAATATCACCCAACAAACACCCAAATCCATATAAGGTACCTCTTGAATATTCATATCATAATCCACCATAACAATATAACACATCGAACAAAATAATTTAGGTAGAATTATTTTAACAGTAACACTAGGCTATATAATCTACAAAAATATGGACTATTTAAAAAAGAATTTGAACCCCTATTTACCAAACCACACCTTCATGGTTACTTAAAATTCAATTCAAAAACACCCATTTAAGACAACTAAATACCATTTAAAAATAACAAGTGAAAAAATAATATTTAAAATCATTTCTCAAAATAATTTGAACACATTTTAAAGATGAACATGAAAATAAAAGTAGATTATGTAACCAATAGAGATGGTGCCACACATCCGGAAATATTAAAAAAATTATTAAAGGATAAAAAAATTCAATACAATAAAAATTTATCACAAAAACAATACTTAAATACCTATATAAAAAACCAATAAATGGGTGCATGTCATGAGATACATCCTATAAATTGAGTATATTGACTTAAACTGGAGACAATATAGCTATACTGTCAGAACGAACTTTCCCTATCTCGATCAACCCATCAAGATTCCTAGGTCCTCCAAAACATACAAGAATCAAATTTCTTCCATGGGGTACATGAACCATCTGTAGAGTTTACTCAGTCTAGCTAGGAACTATTCCCTCATTAAAGTACAAACCACACTATGGATTGTACCTGACCAAGCTTACCTTGTTACCTTAATTATCATGATTAATTGAAAATGAGGTAACTAAAAACCCAAGTAGAATACATAACCAACAAGGATCATTAAATAATTTATCCAATCGAAAAATAACCCCTCACATTTTCCATAAGCCCCATATATAAATAGGCAACCCAACATGGGTGATAATCACATGGGAAACCAAGAGGGATACACAAACCCACACCATTGGTATGATCATTAATATTTCAAAAAATAACCCTAAAATAAATGACGTAGGATAAAAAATTCCTTTCATAATATTTCAAATTTATGCTTAAATATTTTTCAACCATCAGTTTTGAAATGAAATTTGAAAACAATTTGTAAAATCATCTCCCCCTTTTTAAATCTTTTAAAGGAATAATATATTATTATTTTTCTCATCTCATTATCCTTGTGAGTCAAAAAAAATTAATCCCCACATTTTATTCCATGTAAACCCTTTACCATTTTGTAATAACTTGTAATTTAATTTTCCACATGAAATTCCATGTAAAATAATTTATCATTCTCCTTTAAAACCCTAAATTTATAAATTTACATTAATAGGTTTTTTAAATGGAGTTACAATAATTTACTAAATAATAGGAGAGTATGAAATAAAAAACCATATTTATAAAATTATGTAATGGGGAAAACGCTTTGTTTATTATGAAAACTATTGATAAATTAAATTTTCTTCTTAAAAATAAAATAATAAAAAGTAATAATACTCACAGGTTGTTAAAATGTTAATTAAAATGGAAAAAAATGAATAGTTCTTTTAAATAAATAGTTTGGGATTGAGAAAACCTACCAAAAATCAATGGAAATGGTTATATAATGTGTCAAATTCAATATAAAATGCTTCAACAAGAACAATAAATACCCTATAATCCCTAAAATCATGATAATACCAAATACAATTCAATCTAGAAACCCCTAGGGTTCAGAAAAATAAATTCCAAATGAGGGGAAATATTAATTGAGAGGAAATATAAATGAGAGGGAAATATAGACCATATCTATTGGGTTGAACCATAGATCACCAAGAATTCTAAAAAAGTACCTTAAATGAGGGATTTTGAAAGAGTGATGCACCTGTGATTGGATGATTTAGTTAGGGGGTCACACAAGGAAAGGGGATTGACCAGGGAGACATGATCTACAGAGGGGTCATATGAGAAAATTTATCCAGCCATAGTGATATAATGTGATGAGGATATGTAGTTTGCATGATTATAGCATAGAGGGAGAGAGGGTGAATTAATGGAGGAAGAGGGGTGATAAATAGGGAATGAAAAAAAGAAAAAAGAAATAAAAAGAAATAAAACCAAAACACATCATCATCATCATTATTTTTACTATTATTACTTAATACTATTATTATTATTATTCAATGAATCATAATTTTTAGAAATTAATTTAATTTTGTAAAACAAATTAACCCAAAATCCCACATGAATTTAAATTACACACAAATATTATAAAATAACACAAAAAATAACATCGTGAATGTTACACTAAAAAAAATATTATATAAAACAATTTCAAATGGAGGGGAAATTTCATAACAATTTTAGTTTGAAGAATTTTTTTGGTATCTAAGGTTAAACCGATTCTTCATAAAGAAATGTATACCTAGAATATTTGTAATGATATTCACTACATGATGTTGAGTACAAAAAACATCATGCTCAACCCTCCTCATTATGATGTTATAATTAATCTCAATATGTTTGGTGTGAGAAAGATATATATTGTTTTTCGTTAATTCAATAGCACTATTAAAATCATACATTATCAATATTATTTGTCACAATACTTCTTCTTGATTATATAACAACTTCTTCATCTATATAAATTGAGTTTATCCCATCATGAATAAAATTAATTGATGTGTATTTTTCCCCATTGGCCAATCATATTTTCCTTTTTATTATTTTAATTTCATTATCTAATATTATTTTTAATCTTATAATACAGTACCAATGTTCATTATTTTACATTATTGACATGTCAAAATCTATCGTGCTATAATCATAAAAAAAATATGACTTATTGTTCTCCTCATGTTATTTCTCAACTAATTAGAACACATATATCAAGTTGGACAAAATATCCAAATTTTGATGCTCATGTTCCATTACTATGATATGGGTTTCAAACTATATTTACTTACAATCATGAATCACACAAATTTTAACATTTTTTGTTCAACACAGACATATCCACTACTTCCCTTAGTTTCAAGAGATTTTACATACTTTTTTTTGGATATGGTGAAGCCCCTAATTATATTTATTATTTTAGACTTAAATTGTGAGGTGAAAAGTGTTAACCATATTATTAACATGATATAATTCCCATTTATGATATATCCCATGATTACTGAATTTATACACTTTACCTTTACATAATATCCGTTAAAGTTTAATGAAACTACAAATCTATTGTCATATAATTGGTTAAAACACAAAAAATTATGTCTTATTCCATATATATAGAGAACATCAGTGTTTTATAGTTTATCCTTAATATACTCAGTTATACCACTTCTTTTAATATTTAATATTCTATCATTTCAAAATCAAACAATTATATCAACACTTCTATTCAAATTATTAAGAGGATTCATGTTTCTTATTATATAGGATGATTACTAACTATTAAGAATCTACATAATACAATTTTTTTAGCATTTAAGGTAATTTTTGAACGTACAACCTTCTACTTCATCCAAAACATCTTATATTCCCAATAAATCCCTATATGGGTTGAGACAGTTGTTGGTGTCTTTAAATTTTATTAGATATATAAGGCCATGTAATATTCTTCTTCTTCTAAAGGATAAAATCTATCTCCCAAAGTAATTATGTTGGAATATCTCACATCTATATTTCTTTTACTTCCATGGAGATAATTCAAAATTATTCTTGTTTCTTCTATCTTAGTTTTTGATATTTATTCATCAAATCATATTCAACATTAACTCATAAAATTTGGTATTTGAGTGCTCAACACCTCATATTATTTATTATGATTTTTATGTTAATTATTCACCTAGGAATCTTACAAACTAAAACTTTTTTTGAATAAATTAAATTTATTTTATTGTGAATATTCTACAATAAAATTATAATTTATCCCTCATAAATTTCTATATTCATTATTTTGTTTTTTTGATACACATATTAATATCATAAATGATCTTATCTGAAATCCCAATTTTTGACCTATAGTTCATAATTTCTATAGTATTTACTTGATTATTTTCGTTTTCCACTATAAATTTCTCCATACGATAAATTTATTACTCAAAATAAAAATCATTACATGGAAATTATGAAAAAAACCCTATAATATTTAGGTTTTTCATTCATTATTGATCTATTTCCTAAAGAGATCCTTCCAAATCTAGTTTGAGATAAATAAATCCTTCTGAATGATAATTCCTTATGAATTTTTTACTTTATTTCTCTATTATATCCATCAAAACAACTTTAATGTTTTATAATAAATTTTTTAACAAATTCTAGTGGATATCTATAAATGACCTCTTCCTATTTATATATCAAAACTTTTATATAAAACCTCATTAAAATTTCATTTCTAGTATAGATGTTACTTTTTATAGAAAAAATATTTATAGTTTTTATGTGAGTTCAATATCACCATAGGAATCATCAAATATTTTTAGGCACCTTTTAGTGAAATTTTTAACCATTTCGTAACAAAATAAATATAAAGTAATATTACTTTCAAATATTCTCTAATAAATCTTTAAAATTCTCAACACAAGTGATAAAAACTCATCACTTAAATAATATTCCATCTTTATAGCGTAATTAATTTCAAGATTCTCTATATCATTAAATTTATATTCAATTTTTGAATATTTTAAATAACATTATAGATTCACAAAAATTTCATATATGGACAACATTTTATACATATAATCAACATATAATTGAAAAATATTTACATCATCAAGTTCCAATACCATTAGATTGTATATTGTTGGAAGCCTTTGTATAATATATTTTAAAAATATCAACCTATTTCATTTAATCCCAAGCCTATGGATAAATCAAAATACATTAAAAATGAGGTTGAATATGCTAAGATATCTCATCTTGCGCTCATCTTTATATATAAAAATTTATTATGATGAACATATAGCTTCTCCTCCCTTAATTTTATATCACAGTTATAACTTTTAAAGTGTTTATTCCAAATAAATATTTTGGATATACAACCGATGACCTTAATTTGGATTTGATTTTATAACACACCATAAGAGGGGGATATGAATTAGTTTATTTTTCTATTTTCTTCTAATATTATGCTTATAAACAAATGGTATTCAAATTAATAAAAATACTTAGAATCTATCACAATATTATAATAGCAACACAACTGAATTCATTTAAATGAAAGGAGCATGAACACTAATATTTTAATGGGTTTACTAATACTTGGATACAACCAAGGAAAACAAAAAAATGAAGTGTTAATATACCAAATAATTACTACTTCACTATATTTTGATTAAAATAATTAATAAAATATAAATTTTAGTCCACGTTCTATGACCCATTAGTCTCTTTTACTCAAAACATTCTATAGGGTTTCATGATATGATTGTATTATCACCCAGGTTGAAATAACCAGTGTACGGATACATTTAATAACACCATAAAACATTTGAATTATACATGATCCTATGATCATTTCCACTTATTCATAAAAAATATTTGCATCAAATAAATATTTTAATCAAGATATTTATTGAAATTTAATTTAATAATAAATCACTTTTAAAATCCATATTTTCCCTAACATCTCAAAAGTTTTATTCTATTCACCACTTCAACATGTTTTGAGTATATTATGTTCATATCCTTACTTATAAAAAACTAATAATCTATATAATCATGGGAAATTAAAATTCCACATAAATTTAAATAAGATACCGCATTAAAATTCATCTATATAAAACTCTTTTATTGGATTTTTTTAATGAAAATCAGTACCATCCAAACACTATTTTTCTTGATAAAGATCACATGATAATCACCAAAAAATAATAAAATTGAATGGTTATAAATTATTATCAAATTTTATATATATTCAAAAATAATGTTATGAAAACCATTATTACAGCATGTAAAATTTACTTCTACATAGGATACCTTTTGTTTCTAGTCACATTATGGAGTCTCAATCTTCTCTATGACATGATGTTTGTGTTTTTCCATAAAAATCCAAGACTAATTATCATGGACTATATTTTTTCATGGTATCATAACATGATACTACCATTTTATTATTATGATATATGTATTCTAATGTGATAGAGACATACATGAAATTTTTTATTTTTGTAGTCAAACTAGCAAGGCATGAAATTATGATGGGGTATTCACTACTTCTCACGGATTTCTCACTACAGTGTGATATCCAATACTATCAAGTGAATCTGACATCTATTGGATGACATAACATATTATCCTATATTTATATATTTATAGAATAATTTTATATAGTTATATACATGGTTGTTCCGTGATCTATGTCCTTAATTACAAAAAAAATTAAACCTTCCCAGACTTCTCCAACATAACATAATTATAACCACTCACTCCAATAGACTTTTATTGAAATAAATCGCCTACAGAAACCTTCTGTTTCAAATTAAAAACATATTAATTAATAATTTCACTAAAATATAAAATATATACTATATTCTTGGGATATAAATAATCCTCACCTTCCTTTAGATTCTTCTAAAATAATTATATTAAAACTAGGCATAAGTTCTCACACCACAGATATGAGAGTTTTCGACACAACTTGACACTATAAAAAACATGAAATAAATAAAGACATAAAAAACACCCCTACATAGGGTTTATGAAGTAATATAATTTCATAGTCAAAAATATCAAGTATTTACAATTACCCTTGATCAAAAATTAATAATGGACAATTTTTTATTTGACTCCCACCACAATCCACTCATTATATAACTCTATATTTTGAAACATAATAATGAAGTATGGATCTAACCACTAACCACCCTTCACACCCATAATATTCACCCATCAGAGGGAAAAAATATCTATATAAATATATTCATCCATATCTACCTAAATCAAAATTTATTTCCTTTTTACAACCCATTCTTATTTTAAAGCATTTTTTTTCCATCAACCAACTCATCCCCAACAAATCTCCATAATAATATGCCAATATACCATCAATATATTCATGTTAAAACCAATATAAATGGATATAAATATCAACAAAACACATATATACTTATAATTAGGAATTATTTCAATTTAATATATTTATGATCAATTTAACTCAAATCTATCACATATGAATCAGAATTAACAAACAATTTTTCATTAAAATAAACATTGAAAGAGTATCCTTAAAACGTAAATCATTATGATTTATTCATCATTAATTTTATTAAGATATCTCAAAAACAATTTATATTGTAACACCTTTTGATTTTAAATTTTATATTTTCCTTTCAAACCTAATGTGTTCAATAGCATGTTTCCCATGAAACACTAAACCAAAATGAACAGTAGAATGTTATATAACCACTAGAATAAAGCCATAAAATTTAAGGGTAAAAATATATTTCGGAAAAAAATGAAATATATGTGTAAACTAAAATAAAATTTATTAATAATAATATGTCCTTAATGAAAATTAAATTTGTATAGATAAATAACTAATAAGACTTATTTATATTTTAAAATGAAACCTTTCTAAAAAAGTTCATATATATTTTTTATGAAACTAAATCTATTACGAATAAACTATATTTTTTATATTAATAATATATTAAGAAAATTTTAATTATTAATTAATATGAAATAATAATAAGTTTAGTTAAAATTAAAAAACAAAATTTTCATATGAAAACAGTTTTCATTGTATTTGTCTGTTTTATTTAAAAGTTAAATTATAAAATTTTAAAGTTTTAATTTGAAAAAAATATTATTTTTAGATTAATAATATCGATATAATATTATGAATAATTTAAGGGATTTTTCAGAAATAGTTGATTTTTTGGTGAGAAATGAAATCACATTTTTTACTAAAACTCTAAATTTTATGACGTTATCGTTATATAATAAATACCTCTATGTTTTTTAAACCTTTTAATTGATAAAATATGTTACTTTGGATTAAAAATATATCTTTTAATGTTTTATTATAAATTTATAAAACCTGTGTATATGATTTTTTGAACTAAAGTCCTATTTTTTAATAAATAAATCTAATTTTGTATTTTATTTTAATTATATTTTATTTTGGTAAACATAGGATTTTTATTTCATTTAATGACATATAAATTATATTTAATTTTTTACAAAATAATTTATATCATGAAAATAAAATATAGTCAAAATATTATACTATAAATAAATTTTAAAATTATAAATATAACTTTTCTAAAAAGGGATTTTTACGCATTACATGATATAATGTTAAAATTAATTATTATAACATATTTCTCTTATTTGATGAAGTTAATTTCATATATTGAATAAGTGGGAAAATATTATGTAATTTGGACCATTTTATTTTTAGTCATTAAATTTAAATTAATTAGGTAAAAATTAATTAACATGGTAAAAAAAATATTACAATATAACAAAACATAAAGAAAAATTATATATATTTTTTAAACAATGATTTAAAATGATTGGAAGACACTTTTTAAAACTTATATCACCAATAACCCATTATTTCTCACTTTTGGAACTATTTAATAGTGATTAGTAACATTATATTATTGAACCAAAATGGGTGTTCACAAAAGTGACATTTTCATCACTTATAAAAGTGGATCTATTTCATCATTACAATGCTCTTTGTAACCATGAAAATTTCACCAAAACCCTAATCATTTTTATTATACTATAATAAAATTATCTATTATAAATCCCCTAGTAACTAAAATTAATCTCAATCCATTCATTTTGAATGATATTTTCAAGAGAAATATCAAGGTCCCAAAATGAGTTACTAAATCCTTATAATTTTATTCTTAATATTTCTTTTTGAAAATTTTCCTAAAAAAATAGTATAATTAAATAATTATCATTTCTATAGTTATGTTTAATAATATTAATGTAACAACCTAAAATTATTAATTTTCATCCACTATGAAAAATAAAAGAACACTGATCGTTTGTATTTACAGAATACTGCCTCCATGTAGTGTTGGGATTTTTTTTTCATCACCAACTAACATGGATGAATTTAAACATTATTTTCGGTAAATAAAATTATGTTTATGGAACAATTATTTTATATAATTATAATATTTGTGATTATATAGGTGATATTAATAACAAACCATCATTGTAGACTTAGTCACATAATATGAACATTTCAGAGTAGATTTCTTATTCTGAGTCCATTTTATAAAAAACTAGAAAACTATATAATTTTTTCCTAATACAATTATATTGAATATAAAAGAAATATTTTTTATATTATAGTGTTATTTTATTTGAAATTTAATAATGGCCAAAAAACCGAAGGATTTGTGTTTTAATTGACTAAACCACATCAAATAGAAAACATAAGGAAAACTATAAAATAAATAAATAGAATATTATAATATATTATCATTGTTAAATTAAATGTAAATTATTAAGGGTTTCAATAATTTATATAATAAATTTAATTTTATTTTTTAGGAAGTTAATCAAATGTGTAGAGAGAATCCAGACCATGGTTAGTTGTTTGCACTATCACAATTTTATTCTATTGAGTTACAATCTTTCAAATTAAAATATATTATTCTAAGCATGATTTATTCCAAAAAAATGATGAATTTTTATTATATTTCCTCATTATTTTTTATGTTTCTATAATTATTTATTATAACATAATATTCAATGTATTATTACATTAAATATTATGTTACATGGAAGGTCTTTTGTGTCACGTTTTCAATTCCATGGGACATGTTTCCTGGTAAGAACCATATTTTAATTTCTATGATATTTTAACAACCATGTTTTCTGATGGTTTAAGGAATATATTTCACTTCAATATATTATAATTTCATGAATTCTTTCTCATGTTATTTTTATTTTTATGTTACTGTTAACATGAGTTTTTTTGCATTGGAATATTGCTTCGTTAAGATATGATTCATATTACCCAATTATTTCTCTTTCGTGGGGTATATATTTACCACTATTTAACTTAAAAATCTCACAATAATTTATTTTGTTGGATTACACTTTTTTAAAATCAATCACTATATATGTCTTGGAAAATCATTCTTTGTTGCTCACATAATTTTCCTTCCAATGCCTTTCCTCTATGAAAACACTATATTTTGTTCCTTTTATTAATGTATGTTCACCTAGATGAAATAAATTGTTTGATTATGTAAATATTTAACTTAACTATATACCCATTCCTCAATTTTGTGTTAGTATGATGGATTATTACATAGAATGTTATTCCATTTTATGAATGGAAAAATATTGAAAACTAGTATACTTGTTATTATAATACAAATATTAATTGATTATTAAGGAATATTGTAAATTTATTATGTAAATTATTAATTCCATTAAATAGTTTGACTTTATTAGTGATGTGTGGGGTCTGTAATAACCCCTCAATGCATCATATGGTCTCGTGAGATAAACTAGATTTGATATTTTGGTGTATACCTACTCAGAACAAAATATTCAATAAACACAGGGCCTTGATTGAATGATAATGATGTCTTGGATTTGGTAACATAAATATTTGTCTGAAATTACACATTTTATTTCGAAGGAGTAGTTTTTGTTTCATGTGAGATATTTTAAATTCAATTATTATATATGGATATATTATTCTTTCAGTTTTACTCTAATTTGGAATTTGTATCTATTCCAACCAATTTTTTATTCTAATATTATTCGTGATTATTATCTTTGATTTTTATCTCTTATGTTTACAATTATAGATCATTCGATCATACCATTTATTATGTTTCCCTTTCTCAAATTTATAAGGATACATGATATGTCTATCAGAATTTCTTCTATATAGTATTTATGGGATATGTTGAACAACTAAATTAGATTCAGTATTTTATTATATAGTGTAAAAAATTTCCAATAGTTGAAAAAGACATGATATTTATTAATTTATTATTTTAATGAATTTTATAAATCATTAAACACAAATTGTCTTGGGAATATATGCAATGAATTTTTTTTTCAAATCACAAGATTATGGAATAGTTATGTCTGTGTTTTCATAATTGATATCAAATCTAGTGTGTAAAGTATATGCATTCAGTTATAGATCTAGGAGTGTGAGTATGAAGAAATATATTTTGTATTAGATTCAGGTTTGGATAACATTAGATATTAGGAGGGTTTTTTAGGATGTGAATGTCATTCATGAGTGATATATTAAGGTTTATTATATTTTAAAAGGTATAGGTAATCCATTAAATTGGTTGAGGTAATATTGAATATTTTCTGTTTTTTAGGGTATTAGATAGGATAATTTATATAAAAACCCTAGGGATACGTATAAGGTATATTTTTATGTGTAGGATAACATCCTAAAGATTTTTAAAATAAGATTTTGTGAGGTTAACCAAGAAATTACATCCATCATTGGATACTAGATTGTTGATTTAGTCATGTAATATATGTTCATAGTGGTAATCACCCTAAAAAGATGGTTGGGTATTAACCCAATCTTTACTCTCATTCACTATGATTGGGACAAATATTTCACTCCAAATTAGACACTCATATGGGATATTATTTAGTTTATCACATCCCTATTATGAGCCATTATGAAGGATTTAAATATTCTAGTCAGAGGACCTATTATGACAATGGAATGGATAAAATAGATTATGATGGAGATATTCGTATGTTAAATTATATATTAATTTACATGTGAATTTGTGTAAAATGGGTATGTTTAATTTTGGGATCATAGATTTCAAGGATTTTCAAGTCTATATATTGCAAGAATATTCAAGGTAATTTGGTGCAAAAATTTATTAGGATTAGAAGAATTTAAGAAATAATCCTCAAGAAACTGAGGTTAAATTAAGAGATATATAGGATGAACTAAGAGGAACTAAGGAAACCCAAGCATTTTATACATAAATATTACATCAATTTAGATTAATATTCAATACATATTATAATAATACATGACTTGAAACCATAAAGGATTGGTGTCTTTGAATTAAAGATACATAATAAACTTTTTTCATGAATGATATTAAACATCTACTATAAATTTATTAACATAAATTACACCTCTTAGATATACCCTAATTAAAATCATTCTTCATGATACGAGGAAAGGAAAAATATGAATGTGTGAGATCAGATTCCTAGTAAGGTTAAAAATAAAATATATCAAAAAATGATCATAAGTTAGCCTAATATGAGAATAAATGTATGATAAAGTTATCATAATAATTTTTTTTACCCAATTAGTAAAATATCTTTAATCATGATTCATGGAATCAATATATATTAAAATAAAATAAATATTTTATAAATATATTTAATCATTAGTAATTAATCAGGATATTTTATAACATATCAAAAGAATATGAAATAATTTTTATAATATATATAATAATAGAATATCATTTCTTTACTCAAGGTCCACTCCTAAGACTATAATATTTGATAGAGTACTATAATAAATTGGGTTCACTCCCTATTCTAGTCCATATTATCTGATGAGATATCGATATATATCCATTTCATTGAAGTGATATATAATATCGATTCCACATATCACATAATGAAAATTAATTATATGTGTGACAAGATATCAAAACATTAAAAATTTCATCATATCACCACATATAGAAAGGAAATGGGTTTTATAAAATTATTTTATTATAATATAACTCATGGAAAGGAGGAGAGTTTCATAAGATTTATTCAAAAGTTTTCAAAGTTATGGTAAATTGATGTTATTAATATTTTCATGACTTATTATATTCCCGCTTTACTTCTTTTATATGAAATGTTCATAATTTGTGTGAAATATTAATGTTTTAATATTTAGTATAATTTTTGAGCATTTTTAGAAGTAGTCCAATTGAGTCAGTTTAATGTTTTAATATTAACTGTCACTATACTGATCCAAATTGTTTGGTTCTTCTTTTTTAGGATTATCCTTTCAATATACAACATTTCATTAGAAGGAACCATGATCCAATTCTGCCATTTGAAGGGTCATATGGTCCTCACAAACAAGACCAAAGAATCTGTGAACAAACTGGACCAGCCTTGAAGATTGATTTAATGGGATGAATCCAGAAGTCCAAAAACATTAACTCTCCACAATAATTCGGGGGACACTACATGTCATCTTGTATAAAAATTTAAAGGCCCAAATCCAAGTACAAGGAGCCCAAATAAATCTTTGAAGTCCAGCCCACCATTCTGGCCGAGAATTAAAATCAGTATAGTATGCATGACATATCTCCTGATGTAGGCATACAATCGAGCTGAGGGTTTTCAGTGTGAAAGAGGAGATATATGCGGCCTACTTTGTTGAAGACACCATTCATATTTGAATGCATCTTCATATTCAAAAACCCTTTCATATTATGGACTTCAAAAAGACTGGATTGAAATGGACAGTTTAACTTTGTTTAATCAACCGGCCATATCTTTTGATCTGTAAGTCCAAAGGACTCCAAATTTTGAGAGTATTCGGCCAACATTATTGTATACAACGTTTAACAAAGAGATATTTGAAGATTCGGAAGTCTGAATAGCCAAATGGGCGATGCAAGTGGAGGGACAGATTAGGAATGCAAACAGTCCACTCCTTGGGCTATAAATACTCTCCCCTTCTCTCCTTGAGAGGGGTTGGCATTTCAGAAGAGAGGAGATCATATTGGCACAACCAATGCTTTGAAAAAGGCTTGGGAGGACCTTCCATACTCATGTTTTCACTTGAGAGACCTTTCCTCCTCTCTTTGTTTTCACTTACTTTTGTGTTCTTCATTTTTGTAATCTTGTAATTCTCTTTCTTTGTAATTCTGTTTTAATGCAAGTTACATCTTCAATATCTCTTATTCTCATCCACCTTCTGTAGTTTAATATTTATTTTCCTAAAATAGTTTAAATTCAGTTGAATCCCCTTCCCTTCTTTTGCTTCCTCATTCAATCGAAAATCCGTTTTTAATTATCATCATCGTTCGTGTGTGTGTGTCAACGTACCACTATTTTTCTAATCCATTTCTTTTCCTTCAATTCTTAATTTATCATCATAATTATTTTAACCAGAATACTAAACATCCAAATGGCTGAGTAAATCTCTCATTGGGGTGAGTTATAATTCGGGGATGTTAAGTGATTGAGAGTTTTGCTCGATGAGTATTCTTTAAATTAATATTGTGTATGTTAAACTCAATATGTCATGGATTAATGATATGTTTTGTTTAACGAGTGGTTTCCATGGATTATTGGAACCATAAATACACTACCATAAATAATTTTTGATTGAGATTAGAACCCTAAGTTTAGTTAAGGCTTGGATTAAAGGCTTCACACTTTGGAATTCCAATCAACGTCAACTTATGACATGGGTGTTAATTTAATGCAATACAATGTAAGGCTCAAGGATATCACATGCTTAACTCCCCAATGATGAACTCACCCCAATATTTATCAACTTGTTAAATTAAACATCATTCATTAAACATTTCAATTAAGCTCTGCAGAAAAACCCCCCCAATCAAAATACAATCAACTAAAAACAATCGACTATTACGAAGTACCATCGTCGAGGATTCAACCCGAGTGCTGCTATACACATTAGCAGAGCACCGGAACTTTGACCGGTCAATAGGCGACAATTGGCCGTGTGTTTCAAATGGCGTCGTTGACGGGGATGGTTATTTATGTAGTCATTCGTTTCTGGTTATTGTCAAAAAACCAAAAAAAAACAAAATTTAACAAAAAATTGAAAAAAAACACAAAGAAAAAACCCGTCTTCCTCTTAAAAATCATAAACTGAAAAAAATAAAAAGAAAAAAACCATCTTCCTCTTTCTTACAAAATCTCTCTAAATTCCCCGTAGCCTTCCAAACAATCCCTCGGATTTGTTTGACCCTGAAATTGAGCGAACACTTCTCCAACTTAGGAGGAACATAAGAGATACTCAAATAATTCAAGAACCAGTCCTCATCCAACCAATTGAAATTGAAATGGCCAATCCTAGGGAACAAACCCTAAAAGAACTCGCTGCCCCTGATATGAATTACCAACCTCTTGGTATTCAATATCCAAACATAGAGGCTGACTTCGAACTCAAATCGGGTTTGATTCATCTCCTCCCTCATTTTCATGGGCTAGCCGGTGAGGATCCACATCTTCACCTTAAAGAGTTCCAGGTGGTGTGCTCTACCATGAAGCCTCAAGGGGTTTCTGAAGAACAAATAAAACTCTGAGCATTCCCTTTCTCCCTAGCTGACTCTGCCAAGTCATGGATCTACTACCTCCCTCCTGGTACCATAACTACATGGAATGACATGAAGCGTCTCTTTTTAGAAAAATTCTTTCCTGCTTCTCGTACAGCTTCCATCCGAAAGGAAATAAGTGGTATCCGTCAATTCCCAAATGAATCACTCCATGAGTATTGGGAGAGGTTCAAAAAGCTTATGGCAACTTGTCCACACCATCAAATCCCTGACCAACTCCTGATCCAATACTTCTATGAGGGGTTATTGGCTATGGAGTGAACTCTCATTCATGCCGCAAGTGGCGGTGCTCTTGTTGACAAAACTCCTGCAGCTGCACGAGAACTCATAAGCAACATGGCTGAAAACACGCAGCAATTCCATACTCGAGCACATGCTCAAGTGAAACAAGCCCAAGATAATTAATCCATAGAGCCCAACAAGATGACTGATTGGATGAGTGAACTTACAGGTCTTGTTCATCAACTAGCGGTGGCTACCAAATCCCCAACCTCATCTTCTCCACAGTCACTATTCCCTGGACCTGTCAAGAACTATGGAATCTGCAACTCACCAACTCATCCGACTGACACATGTCCACAACTTCAAGATGATCCATCTGATTCATCTAGTCCAATGGAGCTCAATGCGGCATATGCTCAGTGAAACTTCAACGCTCAACAATCAGGTCAGTTTGTTAGAAACTTCAACCAACCCCACTCTGAGCCCTTCTCTTCAACCTTTAACCCACCTCTGAGGTATGGTAATCCCATTTCTCATCCTCATCGGTTCCCTCATCAAAATCCAAACCAGTTCCAATATGGTCAAAGTGGTGGTAACATCCATCAACCTTATCCTTTTGTTCCTCAACCCCAAAGGAACAATCCTCCTCCTGTATTCCACTATCCTAACGAGCCTTCCCAATTCCCCACCCAATACAATTGCTTTCCCAAGAACCAAAATCAAGGCCAACCCAATTTGGGACAAGCCTCTTCT
Source organism: Viscum album (assembly GCA_963277665.1). NCBI lineage: Eukaryota > Viridiplantae > Streptophyta > Magnoliopsida > Santalales > Viscaceae > Viscum > Viscum album. The sequence goes on from OY728121.1 coordinate 434,279,600, forward strand.
TCTAAACAACCATGGGAAAGTGCTGTAGAGGATCTTTCTTCCTTCACCCATTCTAGCCTCAAGAACATTGAAACCCAAATAGGTCAACTTGCATCCCACCTTAGCCAGCAACAACCATCCAATTCAACCCAACTCCCAGCTCAACCATTACCCAACCCTAAGGGTAATGTAAGTGCAATTGCACTTAGATTCGGAAAGAAAATTGCTATGCCCCATGCTGATTTCTCTACCTCCCCTTTCAATGTTGATCTAGAAAATGAAAAGAACAAAACGCTGGAAAAGGAACTTGAATCCACTCCTTCACATCCTTCCATTCCTCTAAGGAACCCAATTCCTTTTCCTCAAGCCATCTCCAAGCCTAAGAAGTCATTGGAACCTGATCCTGAAATGCATGACATGTTTAGACGTGTTGAAGTGAACATCCCCCTCTTAGATGCCATCAAACAAATCCCTAAGTATGCCAAGTTTCTTAAGGAATTGTGCACCCATAAGAGGAAACTTAGGAACATTGAAAATGTTTCAACCCAACAGTCTATTCCCATGAAGTGCAAAGATCCAGGGACCTTCACGATTCCATGTCAAATAGGGAGTTCCAACTTTGATGATGCACTCATAGACCTTGGAGCCACAATAAATGTCATGCCCAAATCCATTTTCTCCAACCTTGGTCTAGGTCCCTTGCACCCAACGGGTGTTGTCATTCAATTATCCAATCGAAGCACTACCAGTCCTGAGGGGATAATTGAGAATGTTCTTGTTCGGGTCAATGATCTTATCTTCCCAGCTGATTTCTATGTCCTTAACATGGAAGGTGAGATGACCTCTTCTCGATATCCCCTAATTCTAGGAATACCATTCCACATGACTGCAAGAACCAAGATTGATGTCCATTCAGGCATCTTATCCATGGAATTCGGTGACCAACTGGTCAAGTTCAACATTTTCCAAGCCATGCGATACCCATCTGAGGATCACTCTGCATTCTCAATCCATGCTTTGGAGGACACTTCTAAGATTCAATCGAACCCCAATCCACCATGTTCTTCATGTTCTAATGATAAAGGATCTTGTGAAATCTTCACCATGATTAACAAAGTCTTAAATGGTGAATTTGATGTGGACCTCTCATTCATAGACTCCATCAATCTAGAGGAACTTGAAAACTCTCTTGAATCCCACATCAACTCTGATCTCTACTGCTCCACCTTGGATAGTGTTGAGGAAAATGATCTAAACCCATCTGGAATCCCTTCTCCTGCTCCTAACTTGTCTAGCTCTGAAATCAAGGCTGAAACTGATCTAAAACCACTTCCTTCACACCTCAAGTATGCATTCCTTTTCCATGATCCCTCCTACCCTGTCATTATCTCTGCTTCACTTTCTGAAACTGATGAGTCCCAACTTGTTCAAGTGTTAGAGGAAAACAAAAATGCCTTAGGTTGGACCCTAGAGGATATTCCAGGAATCAACCCTGCCCTTTGCATGCATCACATCCATCTAGACGAATCATCCAAACCAATTAGGCAACCTCAAAGAAGACTCAATCCACTCATACTTGAGGTTGTTAGGGAAGAGATTACCAAGCTTCTTCAAGCTGGTATTATCTACCCAATTTCTGATAATGAATGGGTTTGTACAATTCAAGTCGTTCCTAAGAAGGGCGGGATAACAGTTGTCACAAATGAACATGGAGAAGTGGTCACGACTCGAGTGAAAAACAAATGGAATGTGTGCATCGATTATCGCAAATTGAATGCTGAAACACGAAAAGATCAGTACCCACTTCCTTTCCTTGACCAAATGCTTGAGAGATTGGCCGGAAAGTCACACTATTGCTTTCTTGATGGTTACACAGGATACTTCCAAATTCCAATCTCACCTCAAGACCAAGAAAAGACCACATTCACTTGCCCCTTTGGAACCTATGCCTATAGGCGAATGCCTTTTGGCCTTTGTAATGCTCCTGCAACATTCCAGCGGTGTATGATGAGTATCTTTTCTGAATTCATTGAGAATTGCATGGAGGTATTCATGGATGACTTTACCATTTATGGCGAGTCATTTGAATCTTGCTTACATTCACTCTCTTTAGTCCTTCAAAAGTGTGTCAAGTGCAACCTTGTGCTGAATTTTGAAAAATGTCACTTCATGGTTTCAAATGGGATTGTTCTAGGGCACATAATTTCTCAAAAGGGTATCCAAGTTGATCCAGCCAAAATTGAGGTGATCCAATAACTTCCTGAACCCAAATCAGTTCGAGACATTTGGTCCTTCCTTGGTCATGCCGGTTTCTATCGGCGATTCATTCAGAACTTCAGCAAGATTTCCCTCCCTCTCACTCATTTACTTCAAAATGATGTCACATTCAATTTTGATGAGGCTTGCAAGAGAGCCTTCATTGAACTCAAATCTTCTCTCACATCTGCTCCAATAATCCAACCCCCAGATTGGTCCTTACCATTTGAATTGATGTGTGATGCTTCTGATAGGGCCATTGGGGCTGTTCTTGGTCAAAGAAGAGAAAACATTCCTCATGTCATCTTTTATGCCTCAAAAACATTGGATGAAACTCAATCACACTAAACTGTGACTGAAAAAGAACTTTTAGCTGTGGTTTTTGCCTTGGATAAATTCCGGCCCTATCTCTTAGGTGCCAAAATCATCATCTTCACGGACCACTCAGCACTAATGTTCTTACTTAAGAAAAGTGATTCCAAACCAAGGCTAATAAGATGGATTTTAATGCTCCAAGAGTTTGACCTTGTGATAAAAGATAAACCTGGAAAAGAAAACCCTGTGGCTGACCACCTGATTAGAATTTCTAATTCTTCTCATTCTGAAATAATTGATCCTGAATTTCCAACTGAACACCTCTCATCTCTCACTCCAAAGTTACCATGGTATGCCCCAATTGTCAATTACTTGGTTTCTGGTGTTTTCCATGAATATTTTTCAAAAGAACAAAAAGAAAAGATGAAAAGTGATTCAAAGCATTATTTTTGGGAAGATAATAAACTTTGGAAAATTGGGGCTAACATGGTAATTAGGAGATGTGTTGATGAAACTGAACAATCCTCCATCTTGGAATTCTGCCACTCAATGACTGGAGGTGGCCACTTTGGACCACAAAGGACTTCTCGAAAGCTCCTAGATTCTGGATTCTTTTGGCCTTCACTCTTCAAGGACTCACATGAGTTCTGTCAATCATGTCCCACTTGCCCAAAGTTTGGCACAATTTCCAAAAGAAATGAAATGCCTCAAAAGCCATTAATCTTCTGTGAGCTTTTCGATGTTTGGGGCATCGATTTCATGGGACCTTTTCCCCCTTCCAATGGATTATCTTACATTCTCCTTGCTGTTGACTATGTTTCTAGGTGGGTCGAGGCCAAACCCACTAGGAAAGATGATGCTCAAACTGTGAGTGAGTTCCTCAAAACCCATATCTTCCATCGATTCGGAACACCACATGCTTTGATAAGTGACTTAGGAACTCATTTCTGTAATAGAACCATGGAGTCACTTTTGAAAAAGAATGGGGTTGTACATAAAACATCCACTGCATATCACCCTCAAACACATGGAATGGCTGAACTTTCTAACAGAGAAGTGAAAAGAGTGCTTGAAAGAATTGTTAAGCCCACAAGAAAAGACTGGCCCGATAGACTTGGTGAAGCACTTTGGGCCTATCGAAAAGCCTATAAGACACCCATTGGGATGTCTCCATTTAGGCTAGTCTTTGGTAAAGCCTGTCATTTACCAGTTGAAATCCAACATAAGTCATTTTGGGCTATCAAAACATGTAATTTTGGTTGTGAAAAATCTGGTGAATAAAGATTGTTGCTGTTGACTGAATTGGAGGAGCTTCGACTCGATTCGTATGAGAACTCCATTCTCTACAAAGAAAAGGCAAAGTCACTCCATGACAAGCACATTCTTCAAAAGGTATTTCATGAAGGTGAAAAGGTAATGCTCTTCAATTCTCGATTTCGACTTCACCCAGGTAAGCTTAATTCTCGTTGGGAAGGTCCTTTTGTTATTACTAACGTTTACCCATTTGGTGCAGTGCAAGTCCAAGACCCCTCTTCCAAAAGGACATTCACGGTTAATGGACATCGGTTAAAGCATCACCATGAGAGGTATCACAATCCAGGAACCACGTCGACTTCCATTGAAACCCCATCCACTTCAATAGAACCACCACTGGATGGAGACCCGCCAAATCGAAACCAGGGGGCACCTCTTTCCCTTTAACTCTCTCTCTCCTCAATCTCTCTTCCCTCTCTTCTTCCCTATATTTCTTCTTCTTCCTCTCTCCCTCTCATTTTTTTACAACATTCTTCCACAACCTTTTTTTCTATTTTCTCTTTTGTGTGGATGTGTCATTAAAAATAAAAAAAATTAAAAAAAATTAATTAAAAAAATGAAAATTAAAAAAAAGGGGTGTCATAATTACTCATCATCCAATATTGAAATTATGTCCAACCATTTTGGGGAGTCAAAAGGCTTGTTTTAAACTCAAATATATTGAATTTTTATCTCAAACATGGGTAAACAATTTTGTGTCAATAACAAACATTTTGAATGAACATTTTTTGGTGGAAAATGATTCTCCCCTACCGTGAGGAATAACATTAGCCTTCATGCCAAGGTCATCTATGGCCATATTTTTCATTGTGTGTCTTCACCACTGATTTTGAGTCTTGAGTTTGTGAACTTCGAGCTTAATTTCCATCTTTTGTGTGCATTAATATGATAGAGGCATTTTCTAAGCCACATGAGAATCAGAATAGCCAAATAGCCTCCCGTTACCCTTACATTGATCCTACTTTTGAAATCCCCTTTGATCCTATGAAAACCTTTCTTTTGATAGCCATATTACAAGAGTAATACCTTGTCCCACCCAACATCTTCATGGATTTTCATTGTACAATTTATTGAAATTTAAGTGTGGGGGGAATGGACTTCATTTTTTGGCGTACTTTCATTGATTTCCAATGTGTCATCATATGCTTGAGGGAAAGCATCCATTCAAGTGTGGGGGAGAGTTTGTAATTCTGTGAGCTTTGGGGTGTATATGTGTAATTTTCATTTGTACAAAAGTCATTGAAAAGTTTTCAAAAAAAAAAAAACTTTATATTAAAAAAATTGAAAAAAAGGAATGGGCTGTTTCTTGGGTAGGTCAAAAATCATTCATCATCAACCTTTGATCGTGTTATAACTACTAAAATTAGTTCCATGAGAAGATCAAACATGGGTTGGGAGATGACTGGGAGACTTGTTTCAAGGACAACTTTCGAAAAAAAAAGAGCAAAAAGAGAAAAAAAAAAGAACACTTGAATCATCTTCTATTGTGTAATTATTGGAAGTCTTCAATGTTGTACATATTCCATCATCTCACCCTATTCCATTTTCTATCTCCCTCACTTTTCATTCATCACACATTCATGCCCTTGTAAATATGTGTTTCTATTTCCTTTCAAATCAAATTTCAAAAAAAATGTGCATTGATTTTTCCATGTTGGTGTTTCTAACCCCTCTTTTCCTTTGGACATTATATACCTACCGTCCCATAGAAACTGAAAAACCCCTTAAAACACCTCTTGATTCTTGTACACATTAGATTTTGTAATGGAAGCTGAGAGCTCTTACAAACTCTTGATTTTCACTTTTTGTTGGTGAATGAGTGAACCTCCTAAAATACATTTTTATCATCTTGAGAGGAGTAAGTTTTGAGTGCCTACATTTTCCAATTCAAACCATGAACATGAAAAAATTAAATATTTCTGATGCATTATTGTGAACCAAATTTATTATGGAATTCAATATGGATGAGTGAAATAGTCTAAACCTCCCCTGATTGGAGAAAACAAAATTTTAATATTTGTTGGTGAGTGAAAATGATTTTGTCTTGTTTTTATATTTGTTGCACATGAGGACACGCACAAATATAAGTGTGGGGGAGTTGATGTTATTAATATTTTCATGACTTATTATATTCCCCCTTTACTTATTTTATATGAAATGTGCATAATTTGTGTGAAATATTAATGTTTTAATATTAAGTATAATTTTTGAGCATTTTTAGAAGTAGTCCAATTGAGTCAGTTTAATGTGTTAATAATAACGGTCACTATACTGATCCAAATTGTGTGGTTCCTGTTTTGTATGATTCTACTTTCAATATAAAACATTTCATTAGAAGGAACCATGATCCAATTCTGCCATTTTAAGGGTCATATGGTCCTCACAAACAAGACCAAAGAATCTGTGAACAAACTGGACCAGCCTTGGAGATTGATTTACTGGGATCAATCCAGAAGTCCAAAAACATTAACTCTCCACCATAATTCGGGGGACACTACATGTCATCTTGGATAAACATTTCAAGGCCCAAATACAAGTACATGGGGCCCAAATAAATCTTTGAATTCCAGCCCACCATTCTGGCCGAGAATTAAAATCAGTATAGTATGCATGACATATCTCCTGATGTAAGCATCCCATCGAGCTGAGATTTTGCAGTGTGAAAGAGGAGATATATGCGGCCTACGTTGTTGAAGACACCATTCAAATTTGAAGGCATATTCATATTCAAAAACCCTATCGCATTATGTACTTCAAAAAGACTGGATTGAAATGGACAGTTTAACTTTGTTTAATCAACCGGCCATAGCCTTTGATCCGTAAGTCCAAATGACTCCAAATTTTGAGAGTAGTCGGAAAACATTATTTATACAACTTTGAAGAAGGAGATATTTGAAGATTCGGATTTCTGAATAGCCAAATTGGCGATGCAAGTGGAGGGACAGATTAGGAATGCAAACAGTCCACTCCTTGGACTATAAATACTCTCCCCTTATCTCCTTGAGAGGGGTTGGCATTTCAGAAGAGAGGAGATCATATTGGCACGACCAAAGCTTTTCCAAAGGCTTGGGAGGACCTGAAATACTCAAGTTTTCACTTGAGAGACCTTTCCTCCTCTCTTTGTTTTCACTTACTTTTGTGTTCTTCATTTTTGCAATCTTGTAATTCTCTTTCTTTGTAATTCTGTTTTAATGCAAGTTACTTATTCAATATCTATTATTCTCATCCACCTTCTGTAGTTTAATATTTATGTTCCTAAAATAGTTTAAATTCAGTTGAATCCCCTTCCCTTCTTTTTATTCCTCATTCAATCGAAAATCCGTTTTTAATTATCATCATCGTTCGTGTGTGTGTGTCAACGTACCACTCTTTTCTAATCCCTTTCTTTTCCTTCTATTCTTAATTTATCATCATAATTATTTTAACCAGAATATTAAACATCCAAATGGCTGAGTAAATCTCTCATTGGGGTGAGTTATAATTCGGGGACGTTAAGTGATTGAGAGTTTTTCTCGATGAGTATTCTTTAAATTAATATTGTGTATGTTAAACTCAATATGTCATGGATTAATGATATGTTTTGTTTAACGAGTGGTTTCCATGGATTATTGGAACCATAAATACACTACCATAAATAATTTTTGATTGAGATTAGAACACTAAGTTAAGTTAAGGCTTGGATTAAAGCCTTCACACTTAGGAATTCCAATCAACGTCAACTTATGACATGGGTGTTAATTTAATGCAATACAAAGTAAGGCTCAAGGATATCACATGCTTAACTCCCCAATGATGAACTCACCCCAATATTTATCAACTTGTTAAATTAAACATCATTCATTAAACATTTCAATTAAGCTCTGCAAACAAACCACCCCAATCAAAATACAATCAACTAAAAACAATCGACTATTACGAAGTACCATCGCCGAGGATTCGACCCGAGTGCTGCTATACACATTAGCAGAGCACCGGAACTCTGACTGGTCGATAGGCGACAATCGGCCGTGCGTTTTAGAAATAAATATGTTTCATAGGAGAATACTTATGTAATAATTATAATACATACAATGAATGAAATTTGATTATAACATAAGATCATCCTTTTGTAGTATGTACAGATTTTTTAATTTTAAAAAAAATTAATGGAATGTTCTATTTTATAATATATAATGATTCATTAAAAAGGTTTTTAAAAACCATATTCAACCCTAAAATACTATTTATTATTAATTTAAAATTTATAGTTATCCTTTTATCAAAAATTTGTTCATTAAATTGAACATTAGAGTGAAAAAATATTTGTTTTCAATGCATGTTTTAGTTTGAAGGTTCAAGTACATTCCCCATGGTCATGATTTCCTAATACAAAGAATATTAATCATGAAATAAGTAACATATTTATTCTTAATATATTGTAATATAAAAATTTAAGTAATAAAGTGATGAAAAATGAATTACATTTCTTTTTGGAGATGGTAGTCCATATGTACACCCATGTGATGTTTTCACTTGTTAATGGATGGAATAAAGAAAAGTAAATAATAATTTAACATTATATAATATCAATTATATCATATATGTCATATATATTCATTAAATATATCAATATAACCCACCATGTAAATATGAAATGAAAAATGAATCACATCCCATTGTGGTGGTGGTAGTCCACACATACACACAAGACAGATTATCATTTTTTGAGGGATGAGATAATATATAAAATGGTTATCCAATAATCCTAATAAAATTTTAGTATATTTATTATTTTTGGTATATTATTTAATGATGGAAACAATATATTTAGAGGATTATTAAGATGAGATAAACCTTAAAAGGTTTGGGTAGGAGTATTATCTCTTATTTTTGAGACCTCATTTGGATTTCACCTCAATCCTTTTTAGTATGGTCTGAGGGTAAGACAGAAGATAAATTTTGAAGCAAATGTATCTATAAAATAATTTTGGTAAGTTATTTTTCAATATAGAGGGATAAAATTATGTTAATATGGGTGGAGAAAAATATCCCTTTTATAAGTGATGAGATACACACACATGGGATTACTTAAAAGATTTAAATAATACAAAGTCACTTTCTTGTGAAAGTATAAAAAAGAGATTCTTCCAATGTATTATAATAGAAAGTCAAAATATATTTAGAAAATAATATTTACACATTTTTAGTATAATTTTAATCCTTATATCTCAGTTTAACCCTTGATAAACTCATTTTAACCCTAATTAGAGTAACATATTTTTACTATTCATACAGTTTATTATTCAAAAAAAATAAAAGAGGGATAATTTTCAAATTTTGAAATTATAAATTCAAATATTTTAGCCACATTATCTATTTCAAGTCATATAATATTCATAAATTAATTTTAAAATATTTGTTCAAAATTCAATTCTGAATGTTTTAGAAACATGTATTTGTAGTATAAAATTAGAATTATTCATATTCAATTGTGGGAAAAAACATTAGAGGAATTTTAAAAAATTTGATAAAATATATAATCTTTACATGTAATTAAAATAATTCATAAACGGAGATTAATTTGATTTTATTATTATAAAAACACATTTCAGACATGAATGTTTTTTTTGTAAAAAATCTATTTTATATCATCAAGTCCTTTTATTCTCATTTATAACCAATTTTTTACCACTGAATTCATTTTATAATTGTTTAAAACATAATTATTCAAAATTTATTTGTCCTTTTCTGTAACCACCAGTCCAAAAACTACACGATTACTCTCACAATAAAAATATATAAATCATTTCATAATATGTTGTGTTTCATTTAAATTCAGTGTTGAATTTAAAGAATGATTTAATAAAAATCAATGTTATTTAAAGAGGAATATATCATAAAATATCAAGGAGTTATATTATACCCCATATAATAATTTCTCCCATGAAATTCCATCACTCCAATATAATCAAGTGGGGATAGTTTAGAATCATTACATAGTTGAGTTCAAACATAACATGTCACAACCTGTCCTCGGGGCCCATGCCGTGACTACCCCAAGCCCGTCTTCCATAGGCCAGGGGCTGGCGACTAGCACCAACACGTAAATCCCGGTAAAAAGCGAAGGCATTGCCTTTGTAAAGTAAACAAGAACCATAGAGTACAAGCGGAAGAAGTAAACACTAAGTAAAAACTGAGTACAACAGTAAGTGCGGAAAGTAAAAGGGGCCGGAAATACAAGCCCAACTGTAAAGTACAACTCGAAAGGGAAAACAGCAACTGTAAAGTAAAGTCACTACGCCGAGCTGTCCACTAGAAATCCCACCTGAATGGTGGGTACAGATTGCTCCACTGCTCCTCAGGTCCCACCGTCTGCTCCGAGTACGTCCCGCCCAGTGGTCCACCTCCAGGTACCGTCCTGCTCTGCAAGCCTCAACCACGATCAACGATGTCCGTCGTTTGCAACCAACACAATGTAGTATGGGCATAGCCCATGCAGGGGTGAGTATAAGCTACTCAGTAGGGACCCCAAGACCCCCAAATGTCTCAAAAAATCCACAAAGGATGAACCACAATGGAAAGATACAATCATGAAGTAACAGCCGACACTGCTTAGGTATATGCCCATACATATACCTAAGTCATCAATTCCAATACGCTCCAACCTCCGAGCCCAAGTACAACTCAGTCCACACAGGAAAGTATACGTATTCCACATAGGAAAGCAAAACGTAATCCACACAGGATAGCACAACACAATCCACACAGGAAAGAAAACAGGATTCAGCTCACACAGGTATAAATCGTCGAAAAGGTGAAAGGGATGATCAGATATAGATACTGAATCATCTAAGCTGGGACCCACATAGGATACAAGACCAGCACAGCTAGGACCCACATAGGATACAATACCTGCTGTCTTTATTGATTCATCTATACTGGGAGCCACATAGGATACAAGACCAGTACTTGAATCATCTAAGCTGGGACCCACATAGGATACAAGACCAGCACAGCTAGGACCCACATAGGATACAAGACCAGATATCTTCATTGATTCATCTATACTGGGACCCACATAGGATGCAAGACCAGTACATGAATCATCTAAGCTGGGACCCACATAGGATACAAGACCAGCACAGCTAGGACCCACATAGGATACAAGACCAGCTGTCTTCATTGATTCATCTATACTGGGACCCACATAGGATACAAGACCAGTACTTGAATCATCTAAGCTGGGACCCACATAGGATACAAGACCAGCACAGCTAGGACCCACATAGGATACAAAACCAGCTGTCTTCATTGATTCATCTATACTGGGAACCACATAGGTTACAAGACCAGTACTTGAATCATCTAAGCTATCAGATCCACAAAGGATCGATAGGTACTAACCCCCACAAAGGCCCACACAGGATCAGACCCACACAGGATCTGTAGCACTGATCCCCGTAGGATCGCTGAGTGCTGTAGTCGTCGCCGTCGAATCCACTGAGGATCTCTGCACAGTCATCGTCGAAGTCGTAGTCACAACCAGCACTAGGGTTCCCGCACACAGCAAGCTCGTTCGGGAGGGTTCGCTCTACGAGCCGAGAGGATTATACATCAACTGACGAATAGTCCGAAGTTGATGTATCCAAAAGTTCTGTATCATAAACATGTACTCAACGCAATAGACGGCGCGTCAATCGGACGCCCGGTCTGAGAGTTATTGGCTTTTTCGTTCCAGGGGCCCGGTTGGTTTTTAAGGCAAAACCAACCCGATCATACTCCACCTATGTCCAAACCTCGGGCGGAGTATCCCAAAAGATCCATCTCACTAAGAGTAAGTCAACCAAGCCAACGGCATGTCAATCGGACGTCCGGAGTTCAAGATATGAGCGTTTCTACTCCGAGGGCCCGGTTGGTTTCATGTACGAACCAACCCGGCCGAACTCAAAGTATTCTGAAACCTTGAGTGCGATATACTGAAACGACCGCCTCGATCCATGGATCGCTTTGCCGCTGGCGGCTCGTCAATCGGTGGTCCGTAGCCCAAGATATGGGCATTTGACCGAATTTGGTCCGAAATCGGGGGGTCTGGGCCCGGGCCGACCCGGCCCGACCCCCCCTGGGTCGGCCCGAACCGGGTTAACCCGAACCGGGTCGACCCGACCTAGGTCCGAACTAGCTGGGCCCGGCCCGGCCCGGCCCGGCTCGGGCCGGCCCGACCGGACGGCCGGCCGTGGCTCGGCCATCGCGGCCAAGCCGAAACGTGGAGCGGGGTGCGCGACTCCCCAGCCCGCCCCTAATTGAGGCCGGCGGCGGATCCGCCGTCCGCCAACCCTCCGGCAGCGCTCCGGCGGCGCGCGCCGCTGCCGCCTTCTGCGGACCACCGGACGCGCTCCGGGGGTCCGTTTCTCCTGCCGTCTTCACCTATGGTCCCCCCAGGACCCGACCTTCACTGAGAAGGAATTAAAATGCCATAGCGGCCTGATTCGTCGTCGCCCGTCAATCCGCAGTCAAAAACAAACTGCGGAGGGTTTTCGGGCCATGTTCGTTCAGCCCGCGCCCTCCGCGTTAAGTGATATCAATTGTAAAATCAAACCTTTGTTCCCAAAAAATTATTTAGCACATACTTAACCATGAAATTAGATGACACCCAACAAAAGTAACCCCGCATGGATGAACGGTCCGCGGATCAACCGGGTAATGGTTGGTCCGCGCACGTTTTTCTTTTCTCAAGGTTAAGAGGAAACAAATAAAATTCCCCTACAACCTCTTAAATAAAAAGATTCATAACAATAATCCCAACCCGCAAAAATAATCTTCGCGGATTAACATAATATTTAGTTGATCCGCATTCTTAAATTTAGAAGGGAGTAAAAGAGGGTTCACCAACAATCACAATTTAAATTCCCTACCTCGGTTCAGGAACAGTGCACGTCAATTGAGCTGCAGAAGACGAGCGTCGCGGAAGTCAAGCGTCGCAGAAAATGGACATTGATTCTGTTGACGTCGAGGTGCGTTCGAAGGGGAAACATCGATGGAAGAAGACGTCGCATTCTTCGGTGGAGATGTTCCTCGTTGATGAACGGTGTTCTTTGCGTTCTTCTTTGAGGTTGAAGAAGTAGAAGACTTTCTCAAACATAGCCTTTTTCTCTCCCAAGCTTCTACGATAAGACAACCAACCCCAAAATAAAATAATCCTCCCATTATTTTATTAACCCAACATAGGTTTTTAATTTCAAGAGTTTGAAAATTCAAAACCCACATTTAACTCACTTGAGTTATAAACATAAGATGTTATAATATTAATGAGGTGATAAGTTATCAAAACTTAAGTGGGGGGTTTAGAGGGGTTAGGAAAGTGAGGGGTTGGGCTCGTGTGGGTCCCACCCAACCTTATCCTCTCAAGGTTGGTTATCTCAAGTGGGTCCCACCCCCAACATCCTTACTTATGATAAAACTACCAAGTGGGAAAAAAATAAAAATTGTTAAATTTTTATTTTTAACTACCACAAAAATTAATAACTTCCCTCGTGAAAACGCAACTTCGAAACAGGAGTTCCTAAGCAATTACCGGCACTACGGTTCCATCGGTGCCCTCGGAATTCGATTCCGGACACCGGTTCAAAAGTTAGAAATTCCTGCTCGTTTGTTCACTGAACATACCCGAGCCAAACATCGGAAATTGATTCCAGGCACACCGGGCCTCGGAATCAGGTGCCGTCAGAAACCGCATTCTTTTAAAATTCCAAAGAAAATTAAGAAAAAATTTCCCTTGAATTTTACGGGGCTTTACATTACTCCCTCCTCAGGGCTTTACGTCCCCGTAAAGATACATCAAAACTAGGGAAAAAAATGAGGGTATTGAGCACGCATCTGAGCCTTCCACTCCCAAGTGCTCTCCTGGAGGTTCCCGTGCTGCCATCTGATGCGCACTAGAGGAATCAACCATCCGTGTAGGACCCACTCCTGTCGATCCTCGATCTCCACCGGTACCTCCACGAAAGTCGACCCATCATCAACGTCTAGCTCCCCATGGTCAAAGATGTGAGTCGGGTCGTTCACGTATCTCCTCAGCTGAGATACGTGGAAGACGTCGTGCACCCGGTGCAACTGAGGTGGAAGAGCTAGACGATAACCCACCTCACCAATCCTACTGAGGACCTGGAAAGGTCCGATGAAGAGCGGAGATAACTTTCCGCCTCGGCCAAATCTCTGTAATCCATGTCGAGGTGAGACATGCAAGAATACGTGGTCGCCATCCTCGAACTCTAGTGGCCTCCGCCTCCTGTCAGCGAAAGACTTCTGTCGGCTCTGAGCTGTCTTCATCCGCTCCTGGATGACCTGGACCTTATCTATCATGGCCTAGACCACCTCTGGTCCCACAAGAGCTGCTATGATTTCTTCTTTTCCGATAAGAGAAATCCGGTCTCATCCCTTGGATGAACCACGTTCTTTTCCTAATACAGTCAATCCCGACATGCATCATACTAATCCATACCAAGGATGGCATCGTAAGGCCTCGACGCTACTACCAAGAGATCAAACCGTTACTCTCGCCTCCAAGGGTTGAGTCACACTGTCGGCTTCAATGTGTGGTATCTGGGTCTCCTCCAGTAGATGTCTCACAAGTGAGGGTCAAGTCAACAGTCAAAACTGGAACCTCTTAGTAACAACACAAAATAGGACAGGAATGAAAACATCACAAAGGTATGCATCTTTTATTATTGCAGCTCATAATACAAAGACGCTACACAATAGAAACAAGGAACTAGAAGTACAAAAGACGTATCCACTAGTTCCGCTCCTGTCTATTTGCTCCCAGAGCTCCATGATCGAAGGCCTCAGCTGCCTGAAGCTAAGCTCTCCCATGTCCACCAACTCCCTGCGGTCGGGGCGGACCTCCCGGTGGTGGTGGTGGCAACACCTCGAAGTGTCGCCCACCATCTGCTACTCGACCAGCTCCTCTGCCTCGTCCGCCTGCACCCTGCGGACCACCGTGGCCGAACCTCTGTCTAGGAGGTCTCTCTACCACCTTCTGCTCATCTGTAAGACGAGTCGGGAAATCTCGAGCCATGTGACCTTGCCTGCCGCATGTGTAGCAATGCATGCCCCTCGTGTAGATGGCTCTCCTTTGTGTTCCCCGCACAACTGAATCATCCTCCAGTGACTGCCCATCTGATGTTCTGGCCTGTTTGGACCTCTGCGTCACCTGTCTACTGCCAACTGCAGAAGACCCTACTACGGGCCGTCCTGCGGAGGGCCCTGTCACTGGAGCCTGCTCAGCGAGAAAACTCTCCACTAGAAGGGCTCTCTCCAACACCTCTGCCTGCGTTGGAATGTTTAGGGAGATCATCGAAGCCCTAATTTCATGCCTCAGTCCCTGCTCGAAGGTCCGGGCCCTGAAGAACGGGTCCCGTACCATATCTGTGGAGTAGCGCGAGAGATCAGTAAATCTCGCCGAGTACTGGGCCACTGTCAAGCTGCCCTACTGCAGCTGAAAGAGCTCCTGAATGCGCACCGCACGGAGGGTGGCTGGGATGAACTCGGAGTGGAAGATTCTCTCAAAGTCCGTCCAGAGAAGAGATGTCTCATCGTTCACCTGGAGCATCAAGCTCCACCATCGTCCCACTGCTGCGTGCAGTAGGATCTCTGGGAGGATCACCATGAGGTCTGCTGGTGTCCTCACTAGCCTAAAAACTCGTATGACTGCGTCCAGCCAGTCCTCGGCTGCCTGGGGGTCCATCTCCTCACGGAACCTAGGTGGTCGCTGGCGCTGGAACTCATGCAGCGCGCTAAGGCGACGTGCATCGTCAGCGGCTGGGGCTGGTAGCATCGGTGGCTCGGCGGGTAAAGGTACCGCCGGTGCCTCTGCTGACAAGGAGCCTTGCACCGAGGCCTCATCGCTCGGTGAGCTGTCATCACGCTCCACTCTCGGAACCCTAGCTGGCTGCCATTGTGGGGCCATCCGGAAAAGAAACAGGTGTGCCACGGTCAGAACTGTATACCTGGTGAGCTGATACAAGTAATCACAAAGAAAACTTGAACACACATGCAATCAATGTTTTCGTGCATTAAGTCAGAAATCAGAAGTTGGGGTCCTGGTGTACGGATACGTCGGTCGCCGCACCAACACTGGACTCCCTGGACAGATAACCACACTCAATATGCTAAACACTATTTCTTCACATAGAAAAAGATCAGAGTCCAAAGTTCTGTGGTAGAACCAAACTCCTCTGATACCAATTTGTCATGACCCGTCCTCGGGGCCCGTGCCGTGACTACCCCAAGCCCACCTTCCATAGGCCAGGGGCTGGCGACTAGCACCAAGGCATAAATCCCGGTAAAAAGGGAAGGCATTGCCTTTGTAAAGTAAACAAGCACCACAGAGTACAAGCGAAAGAAGTAAACACTATGTAAAAACTGAGTACAACAGCAACTGTGGAAAGTTAAAGGGGCCGGAAATACAAGCCCAACTGTAAAGTACAACTAGAAATGGAAAACAGCAACTATAAAGTAAAGCCACTACGCCGAGCTATCCACTGGAAATCCCACCTGAAGGGTGGGTACAGATAGCTCCACTGCTCCTCGGGTCCTGTCGTCCGCTCCGAGTACGTCCCGCCCAGTGGTCCACCTCCAGGTTTCGTCCTGCTCTGCAAGCCTCAACCACGATCAACGCTGTCCGTAATCTGCAACCAACACAACATAGTGCGGGCATAGCCCGTGCAGGGGTGAGTATAAGCTACTCAGTAGGGACCCCGAGACCCCCGAAGGTCTCCCAAAATCCACAAAGGATAAACCACAAAGGAAAGATACAATCACGAAGTAACAACCGACACTGCTTAGGTATATTCCCATACATATACCTAAGTCATCAATTCCAATACGCTCCAACCTCCGAGCCCAAGTACAACTCAGTCCACATATGAAAGTATACGTATTCCACACAGGAAAGAAAAAAGTAATCCACACAGGATAGCACAACACAATCCACACAGGAAAGCAAATAGGATTCAGCTCACACAGGTATACATCGTCGAAAAGGTGAAAGGGATGATCAGATATAGATACTGAATCATCTAAGCTGGGACCCACATAGGATACAAGACCAGCACAGCTAGGACCCACATAGGATACAAGACCAGCTGTCTTCATTGATTCATCTATACTGGGATCCACATAGGATACAAGGCCAGTACTTGAATCATCTAAGCTGGGACCCACATAGGATACAAGACCAGCACAGCTAGGACCCACATAGGATACAAGACCAGCTGTCTTCATTGATTCATCTATACTGGGACCCACATAGGATACAAGACCAGTACTTAAATCATCTAAGCTGGGACCCACATAGGATACAAGACCCGCATAGCTAGGACCCACATAGGATACAAGACCAGCTGTCTTCATTGAATCATCTATACTGGGACCCACATAGGATACAAGACCAGTACTTGAATCATCTAAGCTGGGACCCACATAGGATACAAGACCAGCACAGCTAGGACCCACATAGGATACAAGACCAGCTGTCTTCATTTATTAATCTATACTGGGACCCACATAGGATACAAGACCAGTACTTGAATCATCTAAGCTGTCAGATCCACAAAGGATCGATAGGTACTAACCCCTGCAAAGGCCCACACAGGATCTATAGGACTGATCCCCGTAGGATCGCTGAGTGTTGTAGTCGTCGCCGTCGAATCCACTGAGGATCTCTGCACAGTCGTCGTCGAAGTCGCAGTCGCAACCAGCACTAGGGTTCCCACACACAGCAAGCTCATTCGGGAGGGTCTGCTCCACGAGCCGAGAGGCTGATACATCAACTGACGAATAGTCCGAAGTTGATGTATCCAAAGGTTCCGTATCGTCAACAGGAACTCAACGCAACAGATGGTGCGTCAATCGAACGCCCGGTCTGAGAGTTATTGGCTTTTTTGTTCCAGGGGCCCGGTTGGTTTTTAAGGCAAAACCAACCCGATCGTACTCCACCTGCGTCCAAACCTCAGGTGGAGTATGCCAAAAGATCCGTCTCACTAAGAGTAACTCAACAAAGTCGACGGCACGTCAATCGGACGTCCAGAGTTCAAGATATGAGCGTTTCCGCTCCGAGGGCCCGGTTGGTTACGTGTACGAACCAACAAGGCCGAACTCAATGTATTCTGAAACCTTGAGTGCAATATACCGAAACGACCGTCTCTATCCAAGGATCGTGTTGCCGCTGACGCCTAGTCAATCGGAGGTCCTTAGCCCATGATATGGGCATTTCACCGAATTAGGTCCGAAATCGGGGGGTCTGGGCCCGGGCCGACCCGGCCCGACCACCCCCCCTAGGTCGGCCCGAACCGGGTCCCCCGAACCGGGTCGCCCACCCCGGGTCCGACCCGGCAGGGCCCGGCCCGGCCCAGCCCGGCTCGGTCCGGCCCGACCGGCCCACCGGTCGTGGCTCGGCCAGCGTGGCCGGGCCGAAACGTGGAGCGAGGTGCGCGACACCCCCGCCCGCCGCTAATTGAGGCCGACGGCAGATCCACCAGCCGCCAACCCTCCGGCGGCGCGCCGCTGCCGCCTTCTGCGGACCACCGGACGCGCTCCGGGGGTCCGTTTCTCCTGCCGTCTTCACCTATGGTCCCCCCAGGACCCGACCTTCACTGCAAATGAATTCAAACGCCATAGCAGCCTGCTTCATCGTCGCCCGTCAATCCGCACGTCAAAAACAAACTGCGGAGGGTTTTCGGGCCGTGTTCGTTCGGCCCGCGCCCTCCACGTTAAGTGATATCAATTGGTAAATCAAAAATTTGTTCCCAACAAATTATTGAGCACATACTTAACCATGAAATTAGACGACACCCAACAAAAGTAACCCCGTATGGACGAACGGTCCGCGAATCTACCGGGTAATGGTTGGTCCGCACTCGTTGTTCTTTTATCAAGGTTAAGAGGAAACAAATAAAATTCCCCTAAAACCTATTAAATAAAAATAATCATAACAATAATCCCAACCCGCAAAAATAATCTTCGCGGATCAACATAATATTTAGTTGATCCGCGTTCTTAAATTTTAATAGGGAGTAAAAGAGGGTTCACCAACAATCACAATTTAAATTCCCTACCTCGGTTCAGGAACGGTGCACGTCAATCGAGTCGCGGAAGACGAGCGTCGCGGAAGTCGGGCATCGCGGAAAACATATGTCGATTCTGTTGCCGAGGTGCGTTCGAAGGGGAAACGTCGATGGAAGAAGACGTCACGTTCTTCGGCGGAGATGTTTCTCGTTGATGAACGGTGTTCTTCGCGTTCTTCATCGAGTTTGAAGAAGTAGAAGGCTTTCTCAAACTTGGCCTTTTTCTTTCCCAAGATTCCACCACAAGAAAAACCAACCCCAAAATAAAATAATCCTCCCATTATTTTATTAACCCAACATAGGTTTTGAACTTCAAGAGTTTGAAAATTCAAAACCCACATTTATCTCACTTCAGTTACAAACATAAGATGTTATAATAATAATGAGGTGATAAGTTATCAAAACTTAAATGGGGGGTTTAGAGGGGTTAGGAAAGTGAGGGGTTGGGCTCGTGTGGGTCCCACCCGACCTTATCCTCTCAAGGTTGGTTATCTCAAGTGGGTCCCACCCCCAACATCCTTACATAGGATAAAACTACCAAGTGGGAAAAAAATAAAAATTGTTAAATTTTTTTTAACTACCACAAAAATTATTAACTTCCCTCGTGAAAACGCAACTTCGAAACAGGAGTTACTAAGCAATTACCGGCGTTGCGGTTCCATCGGTGCCCTCGGAATTCGATTCCGAGCACTGGTTCAAAAGTTAGAAATTCCCGCTCGTTCGTTCACTGAACATACCTGAGCCAAACTTCGGAAATTAATTCCGGGCACACCGGGCCTCGGAATCAGGTGCCGTCAGAAACTGCGTTCTTGTAAAATTCCAAAGAAAATTAAGAAAAAATTTCCCTTGAATTTTACAGGTCTTTACATAACATCATCAAATTTATGATCTCACCATGAAACATTGACTAGGTGAGTGGTATTTTTTCATTAAATTATCTCATAAATTTATAATATATACCAGTTTTTCATTATAAAAGATATTAGGCTCCAGTTATACAACCTTGGAGTTCAATACATGTGAATTATTAGGTATGAACTTCTCTATTAGAGCTATAGGGATTACATTATGAATTTAAGAGAAATTTAGTGGAAAATCCCAGAGATAAGAATCCATCCCTATACAATAAATAATTAAAATGGTATCAATATATCATGGGATAAAATTTAACTTTTATTAAAATGACATAACCATCATCCAGGGAGATATTCATCAGAATATATTTTCACCATCATGGAATTTTAGATCTTACCAATGATAGTAAATATTCCTTTTTATTCAACTATTAGTTTAACTGATGTGCTTTTGAATGTATATAACATTCATTAAAATTTTCTATTCTACCGAGATCCAAATATATTTCTTTCTCAAACTTCATCCGATAACATTGGAATTATGTAGTACCCTCCATATATGTCTTTATAAGGATCCATTAGAATTACCTAGTGAAAGATATTGTTGTTATAAAATTATACCAATGGAAGTGTTAATCCAAATAGATTTTGGAATCTATAGAACAATATATCATTATATATTCTAGGTTTTTTATGGTCATATCAGATTAACCATCAATCTGAGAATGATAAGAAGTGTTAAATCTTAATCCCATATTAAATTCAAATTGAAGACATCTCTAAAACATTGAGAAGAAACATAGATCCCAATAAAATATAATATAATGCGGTTCTATATTAAAACTTTTATACATTAATAAATTTCATAGAAATATAATTACGAGATAAATACTCTCCAATGGAAATAAAATGTGTTGATTTTGTTAAGCGATCAACTACAACCTAAATAAAATTATTCTCTTTAGATTTTTCAAGGGAGTCTAATGGTGGAATCCAAGATAATGTTTTACAATTTCCATTATGATATGTATAGTGGTTATAAAGTCCCCTTGGAATTATTTCTCCAATACTTATCATGAAGACACAAAATACACTAAGATACAAACTATAAACTATCCCTTTTATTATTATCCCACTAAAATACACAAATATAACTTCTTATATATTTATAACTCTTGGATTTATAGATAATTAGGTACTATGAGATTTTTATAACAACTACTTCTTTAATTATAGTGGTGATGTGACACAAACTATATTAATGAAATTGATCATTTCATCACGATCATGATTGACCTTTGGAACATTCTTTACCTTGTTTTAATGTTTAACATCTTTTTATGCTTCTATTTAATACTCTTGTTGATGGTTGGTTGGGAATTAATATGATTAAGATAATATCTATCCCCCATCCTCATATTTTCAAGCTCCAAAAATTTTAATTCTATAAGTATTAGATCCCTTTAAATCCTATACATGGAAAAAATGTCATGGTATTTTCGACTTAATTCTTCTTCTACCTAATTCAACATCCAAGAGTTGTTATGTATTGTGTTTTAATAATATTTAATCAATTCCAATAATATAATTTAGGTAATATTCAATTATGTTTGTTTGAATATATACTTTAAGAGTTCACAATCTATATATATACCAGACATTTAACCTTTATGATATTTATACTATATTTTCAATGAAAAAGCTACAAATACAAACTCAAAATCACGAGTAATGCTATTTTTTGCATAAATTCTCAATTAGACTGAGGTGTAAGAAATTACCATATCATTATGAATTAGTATTCATCTCAATTACTTCTTTGTTGTGTTATTGTAAATCACAAACCATTCTCCACTTTAGGTATGTGTAACTATAGGTGCACCAACCAAACATATTTTTAGTTTCTTAATGTTTTGATCATATTCATTTTTGAATAGGGACTCAGTTTCCATACATGTTAATTTTGCTACTCAAAAAAATATTCATGAAAAATATCTCATAAATCATTGTTTATAACAAGCCAACCCATGAAAATTATAGATCTCAATCATTTTTGTTGGGTATGGGAATTGTTCAATAACTTCTATCATTGACGGATCCAATAAAATATCCTTTTTTGAGATTATACGACCTGGGAAATAAACATTCTATAACTATAATTCACACTTGCTGAATTTTTTATACACCTTATTATTTAGAAAGGACTTTAATACAATCCTACAACAATCTTCATTCTCTTCCTTACTCGTGGAATATATAGAAATATCATCTTTAAAAAATTCCAAAATCTAATCATGGTAATAACTAAATATACTATTAATTAAATAAATGATGATAATATGGACAATGGTATGTTCAAAAATCATTAATATAAATTTATAATGACCATACAACAAACTGATTTTTGTATTAGGTATACCCTCCTTCATAACCCAGAATTGATGATATCCATAATGAAGGTTAATCATGGAAATATACTGATCTCCATTAAATTTATCAAAAAACCCATCAATATAGGGTAAATTATACCTATTCTTGATAGTGATCCTATTATGTTCTTGATAATCAATGAAAAGTCACATTAATAAATATTTCTTCTTAAAACAAAATAAGGTGTAACCCATAGTGATTAACTTTGGAATAACAATCCCTTATCAAGATTATCTTATAGTTTCTTCTTAAATTTCAATAAGTCAATTCGGGATATACTAAATTGTGACTTTGAAATAGGTGTATCACTAGGTATGGGTTCAATTCAAAACTAAATAAATTATTTATGGTAAGACTATAAATGTTTTTAGGAAATAAACTTGGATATTCTAGAAAAATAGGAATATATTCAATTTTGAGTTTCAAATAAAAATATTTGTGATAAATAACCCTAATTAATAGGTTATAATACCCATTTAATGGAATTAATTTCCATTGGATGTTCTTATTAATACTTACATTAAAAGTCGATCAAATTTTGATTTACAATATAATATATGACTTCCCATCCTTAGAAATTGACATCAGATCTATATAGATGGAGTTAATCCATGCACAAAATCACATAAAATAAAAATACTATGAGAATAAAAATATTTTTAGGAATTAAATTCCAACAAAACTGTATAAAATAGGATAAATGGACTTGATATACAATCATAGTACAATTATATGTTTTAGTTACTATGTAAACATCTAATTAATGATTATATTGATTAAAACTATTTGATTGTTTTCAAGATATAAATTAATTAATAAGACTAATATCAATTTATATAGTTCAATATTTTAGTATACCTATCACCTCCTAAACTTAATAAATTAATCTTCAATATATTACTAAAACCTAAATGGTTAGCATGAGAGAAAGAGAACAATAATAAATGTGAAATATCATATAATCATACAAATAATTCATGAGATGTTGTAAATTATGAAACATTCATATTTACCTATATCACTTTTAGGTTAACCTTATACCACTTTCAAATCATCATATGTTTTTTTTGGTTTCATCAACTATAATAATTATAATTTTTCATAATTAGAATGTGAATTAACCAATTCATATATCCAACAGTGTCTTGCTAGGAGTTTAGTGTTAGGCCCACTCATCATGAATTTGTGATGATTAATTTAATACAAAATCTACCCCTTTTAGAGTTATTAACCCCCAGTGTATCTATTAAACTACAAAATACATATTCTAGTATCCAAGAACAGATGCATTTTCTATGAAAATCACACTACCTTCCTTCCTATAACACAGTATTTATCCAATACACTAGCTTTTCATAAGGGTTGTCACTAAAGTTATATAATCATAATATTAGAAAATAACTAAACCCCAATCTGATTCCAAAGATATAACCCAATAATTTCACACCTAAATATTTAAAACACATTATATTAATATTCCATAAATATCATAAAAATAAATACCCTACAACCATAATATTATATTGTCTTTGGAGACTAGATACATAATAATATTATTTCATGAAATATATTAAACATTTCACATAAACAACTTCTAACATATTAAACTTATTCATAATACCCAACATAAGACCATTCTTCATAACCTAGGGAAAGAGAAGATAAGAAAAGTGGTCTCAATTTCATTGTAAGGGTAAAAATATGATATATATAACAATAATGATAATTAATCTATATAAAATCATTAATGGAATGAAAATATGATCATAAATTTTTAAATTTATGATAATTTCGTATAATATTTTTAATCACAATTAACGTAATAAGGAATTTGAACAAAATGATACATATTATAGTCCCCAATAATATATCTTGAGATATTGAAATATTTAATAAACATAATTTATACATTCATGGAATGAAAATATGCATGTAAAATCATTTCACTAGTTAAGGATAACTTCCAAGGTTGTCATTGTGGTATGGGTTCACTCCCCATTTCATTATTTCCTTATTCAAGGTTATCTTCTAGAAATATTATATTATATAGAGTCCCTTACTAATCTGGTTTCACTCCCCATTCCTATCCATATTATCTCTTGGTATATTAATATTTACATAATGAATTTGAGGAATATATAATTTTAGGCCCACCCATATGATAATAAAAAAACATACATATATGTTCAAAAAGATCATATAGCATTGATAAATTAATCATATTGTAATATATGGAAATGAAACAGCTTTCATTACATCATTTCAGCATACCATAACCCTTGAAATAAACAGATTCATAATTATTTCGTTATAATATAATTAAATCCCTAGAAAGAAAGGAGTTTCATAGAATCATCCTAAAATCATAACCATTATAATCTATATAGAGAATGAAATTTTATGTAATAATTTGACCATATACCAAATTATTAACAATAGTTCTTAAATTATGGTTACATAAATGAAAAATAAAATAAAAACCAACATTTGAACATTTATTTGTAAGCATGTAAAATATACCAAAAATTGATTTGTTCTCCATGCATGATTTGGTTTGATGGTTCTGGTACAAGAACCTTGGTCATGGATTCATCATATAAATATTTTTAATCATGAAATAATTATCATATTTATTTATTTTATACACTTTTATAACCATTCGTATAAATTAGTGATGAAATATGAATTGCATCACTTCATATAGATAGTATTATGTACATACGCACGAGTGATTATTCCAAATTTAGATGGGTGAAATGAAATTAATGTATATAATAATTTACCATTATTAATTTATAATTATATTATATATATCATATTTATTCATGAAATATATCTTAATGACTATAGATATAGATAGGTAATGAAAAATGAATTGCATCGCTTTAGGGAGGAGGTTTCGCACACAAACAAATGTGTAACATTATCATTTTCCAATAGATGAGGAAACAAAAAATTTATTACCACTAATAATAATAAAAACTATGTACATTCATTATAATTATTTCATTTTTAGGGCTGATATATTATATTTATAAGTACAAGAAAAAATAATCAACGTAAAAAGAAGGGTATGATGATTACATCTTCTTTGAGATACCTCTATCATACCCCATAAGAATTAATAAGATGGTATTTGGGTAAGAAAATAAACTCAAGAATGTAGGGAAGGAATCTGGGAAGGTTCTTTTGTAGATACCGGATTATCTATATGGATCATATAGTGTAAATAAGGGAGGAGAAGTACCCTTTTATAAGTGAGGGGAGGGACACACATGAAATTACCTAAAAGATTTAAATTAGGTAAAGTATATTTCTTATCAATTTGTCACAACATTTAAAAGTATTAATAGTAAAGATAAGAAAATTTATAACTATATTCAAACAATAATATCTAAAAATATTTATGTGCAATTTCTACCCTTATCGCTCAGCCTAACCACAAGTAAACCCATTTTAACCATAATCGTGCTAATAACGTTTTACCATTTTCTATATCCCTTATGAAAAAATTAATGTTGAATCATTATTTAATTTTTAAATTTTATATAAAAATATGAAATTCATTTTATTAAATACAATATTTATATTTTACTGAAAATGAATATGCAACAAAAACCATTTTTAGAAAAAAATACCTTGTATGTATGAAATTGGATTTTCTACTATTTCATTACCAGTAAAAGCCATTATATGAATGTAAATTTTTTTAATGAATATATAAGATATATATTAAAAAAATATTCATCAATAGTGATTAATTTTATTTTTTATAAAAAACACATTACGCGTATATATTTTTTATAGAAAACAACTCGATTATACCTTCAAATGAATTTATTTTAATTTCTAACCAATTAATATCTATTTAATTCATTTTATACATTTGTAAAAAAATTATCATATTTTAGTTAGTCCTATACATACCCTACCATCAAATTTCTTGGTGGTAATAATCAAATTAAATAATAAAATTGTAATTGTAAATCACAGTTTGTTTTAAACTTGTTGTTGTGTGTAAATAATTCAATCAAAGAAACAAAATTTATTTAAAGATAAGTATATCTAAAAAATTCAATGTTTTTATGAACTATATGATAACCTGATTTTTTTCATAGTGTAGGAACTCTTGAGTATGATTATTTGATAATTCTATTATGATTAAAATGGTTCATCACTCGTGTTAAATTATTTAGTTTTAGTAACTCCTAGTGTCATAAGAAATAAATCTAACAATGCTTCCAAAATAAAATGAATTTATTATCACAATTATAAATATTTTTGGATAAAATTTATAGTGAGAAATATCATGATTTTTTCAAAAAAATATATCATGAATTATAATTAAAAAATTAACATAGTTGAATACCTAAATAACCCAAATATAACAACTATGTCGTATTATGGATGTTTTAGTGAAAACTTAAGTATTAATGAATGATAAGTTTCTCAAAAAGTAAAAAAATTGAATAATAAATGAGTTTTTAGGGAAAAATGACTCTATTAGTTAACATTATAAAGGTAAAAGATTATGTTCCTAGTCATACCATAGTTAATAATTTTGATTCCAAATTTGAAAATATATCTAAAAGTATTCCTATATTTTAGATACCACTGAATGATTAATTAGTAATTGATAACTAAAGATACAAGGATTAAATTTTTCTAATGGGGTAAGCAAACTCCCTGACATTTTAAATTTTATATCTTCATTGAGACATATTTTCTTCAATATCTTGCCTCATATAAAACACTGATCTAGAAGATACACATATGGTTATATAACCATTGAAATGAAGTGGTAGAATTGGTGGGTAAGAATACATGTGAAAAAATTATAGAATATATTTATATATAAACATCATTATTAATACCATTTCATGGATGAAAATTCAATTATTGTAGCTAAATAAATAATAATACTAATTTATGATTTACATATAACAATTCTAAAAATTGGATTTTATATGATTTTAATAAACATAATATATTATGTATAAAATATATTATTGATATAAAAAATATATTAAAATCAATTTTATTAGTAATTGATAAGAAATAATAATTTAAATAGTTTATATTTTATTTAAATATAATTTTATTATAAAATAAATTTTCATTACATTTTTATGTTTTTATTTTAAAGTAAATTTCGAAAATTTTATAATTTTTAATTCTAAAATTATTTCTTAGATTCATCATGTCAATAAAATGTTATGATTTTTTTAGATATTTTTTTTCTAAAAATTTATATTTTAATGTGAATAGTGAAATACAATTTTCCCCAAAATTGTAAATTTTATGACTTTATCATTATATAATTAAGTAAAAAAAATTTATAAGACATTTTAATTGATAAAATATTTTTTTATGGTGTAAATATAGATATTTTTAAATACTATTGTGAAATTATAAAACCAAGTTTTTACATTTCATAAACTTATATAATATTTTCCAATAAGAGAAAAATGTTTTACTATATTTCTTTTGTTCCATTTTTCTTTGTAAATTTTTTTATTTAAAAGAAAAAAAAAGAAATTTTTTTATAATAAATTATTTTATACCTTGTCAATAAAAAGTACTGATAATTTTTTCATACACATATATTTAAAGCTTAAAAATAAACGATTTCTAAAATTCAGTTTTTACATGTTTCACTAGTTAACGTTAAATCTATTTTTTATTACATATATAAAATTTATTTTATAATATAAAATAAATATTTTGAATCATTATTTAATAATTATTAAATAATTTCGAAATTTATTATTAGGCCTTCAAAGTAATTTACATAGTTAAAAATTTGTTACCACTGTAAAAATGAAAATGGTAAAATATAAAATCAAAACTAATTATAAATGACTTGAAATGTGGTTAAAAGGTATAAAAGTGAGTGGTATAGGATCTATCAAAAATATATTACATAAAAATCCATTATTTCTCACTTTTGGAACCATTTACCTTTTAGTAGTGTCATTACATTACTAAACCACAATGGGTGTTCACAAAAGTTTTCTTTTCATCCCTTATGAATGGGAATAACTTAAACCCTTTCAATTCTCAACATAAACTTATATATATTATTGAAAACATACCTAATATTACACCGCTAAAATTAAATTTCATTTCTAAAATAAACTGATCAATATAAGTATTCTTTAGTAATTTATTTCTAAGGAGAGAATTAAGAGTATTTTCAAGGTCCTAAAGTGAGTATTATGTAATCCTTATTTGTTATTCGTATACAATTTTTCCAGAAATTTCAAAAACATAGTAATTTAATGAAATAATTATAATTAGTACACTTAAGTGTTATTATATTTAAGGAAAACCTGTATTATTTCCTTACCATACACTAAGAAAATCAAAATAACGTCGATCATGCATATGTGCAGTCTACTTCCTCCACTAACTGACATGATTTTTTTCATCAACAGCTAACATGGATGAATTTATTAAAAACATTTAAGATAAAAAATGATTTCTATAACAGTATTGTTTCTATATAAATATAATATTGGAAATTATATAGGTTATATTTATAATGAATAAGAAATTTAAAATTAACCACATAAAATGAATATATCAGAGTACATTTATTAAATGAATATCATTTTATAAAGACCTATATCACTTTATATGTTTTTTTGTTATATAAAAATAAATGAAATAAAACCCTAAAATTATGTAGATGATAATGTTATTCGATTACACCTATAAACGTGGTCATCATACTAAAAGAGTTATATATAAATAGACTGAACCATATAAAATAACCAACATAAGTAAGAACTATATAATATGTAAAAACCATATGATAGTAAGTGGTCCTT
Source organism: Viscum album (assembly GCA_963277665.1). Taxonomy (NCBI): domain Eukaryota; kingdom Viridiplantae; phylum Streptophyta; class Magnoliopsida; order Santalales; family Viscaceae; genus Viscum; species Viscum album. The sequence continues at coordinate 434,308,682 of OY728121.1, forward strand.
AGTAATTGAAATATAGATGAATAATGTTTCTCCTATGGTATATAATGAAATTAATTTGATTATTTCTGAAGTCAATGGCGTGCATATAGCGAATAAAGTTGGAAGTAGGGGTTTGTGATAAATCAATTTTCATATATTTAGTTACAAAATATATCATCAAACTATATTGTTCCAAATTTGATTAATCTTATCTAGTAAATAAAATGTATTATACTTAATCATTCAATTAAATATTACTAAAATTATTCCATATAATATCATTATCAAATGTTTCTTACCTCAAATATTATGTTACTTGTATGTTTTTCTTTGTATTATATAAACTTCCTTAATACATGTTTTATAATGCACACCGTATTTTCATTTTTGTTTTCTATTCACTAACCTATTTAATTAAATTATAATTAATACATCTATTTAAATATATTTTAATTTATTTGTGTCCCTATCGTGTTATTTTAATTCTTACATTACAATTATCTTAAGGGTTTTTTCATCTTAATTTTTTTCATTTTGATATTATTCATAATCACCATTTGTTTCCCTTTTTTTGTTTATATATTTATCATGTATTAGATCTTAAATAACATAATATTATTTTATTTTTGGGAATAAAAATAATCTAAATCCATTGTAACACCTGAGACTTTTATGTGAAATATTTTGTTTTTATGTTATATAAATCATCAAAGGAATATTTCACTACACACAACACTAGCTTTGCTTGCTTTACACGCAACCACGACCTTCCTCGATAGCTTGCCTCGTACGCAATACTGAGTTTCACTAAACATTGATATGCTATTAAAATATTATTAAAACTAGACGTTATGAATAGTAATAACCACTTTTTGAAATTTTATAAATTTTATTTTTCAAAATGGACTTCATTTTTGGATTCGGAATATCGAAATTATCCTAGGGTGAAATTTTGGTATTTTTCTAAAAACTTTCAATTTTTGATGAATAGTGAAACCACTAAGTGGTAGTTAAAAATCTGAATTTTTCATGAAACATAATTTTACCGCTTATGTGAGTGGAATTTCGAAAATCCGAGAGACATGGTTGATGTTAGTAAGTAAAATGTGGTTCAATGAGATGAAAATAATTTTTTGGTGAATCGTAACTTTTTACTTTTTTTTACCACGGTTAAAAGTAAATAGGGTAATTAAGGGTAAAAATGCTATTATTATTACCCTAACACATGTTCTAATTCTATTGGACAGGTGTAATTTGACCAAAAACAACCTTAGGAATAAAATATGACCATTTAGGCCCACTTGGATTAGATTATGACATTTATTATTAATTTATTTAAAGAAGGGTTAAAATAGTTAAAATCAAAGGTTAATAAGAAAATCATTTTCAATATAGGGTTATACATAAGATAAAATCGACTATAAATATTCATTAGAAAACTAAAAATATTTCCTACATAATGGTATTTTATTTATAATTTTTATACATTAAATAAATTAATTTATTTATGACACAACGATGATGCAGTAATTATCTTTTTAATGAAATATTGACATAATTGATGTTATAAATACCCAAACAAATGTAATTTGAGAATTTTTATAAATTACACTGATTTCCTTGGTTAATATGGCATGTTAGTATTGATTAAATTTTTTTTAACTAATCATTCTGTTATGATTTTCACAAAAATCAATTACTAAATAGTGTCAAAATTGACATAAAATAGTTTTTAAAAAAAATATTATATTATTAATTGTTATTTTATTCCTAAAAATCTAAGGTTCGGCCAAATGACTTAGATAAGGTTATATATATTAATAATAAACAAATTGTGGTTCGTTTGGCTGCTTAAATTAAGTTTATTAACCTTATAGTATAAGAACACAAGAAGACACGGTAAAAGTAAAATTATTTAACTTAATGTTAAATCTAAATGATAAGGTTAAAATAGGAACCTAAACTTTTCTAAATTCTATTTTATGAGAGGATTTCGACCCATCCTTACCTTAGCTTCGAAATAAATCAATTTGGATCTATTTAAAACCGAATTTGACTTTATAATAAAATAATAGTTTTAGTTATTCCAAAGGTGCCGCTCTCCTCCCTTATAAAAGGGCACCACCTCCCCCTCTTCCTCACACCACTTTGAGCCTTCAAGATCGGCCAACCCCTGCCAATTTCTCCTCTCCACTTCCCTAGAAACATCCTAGAGGTTCTGGTCTTCTTCAAAGACCTATTTTAGTGCCCTAAAAGGAGTTCTCAAAGAAGCACTTCAAAGAAGAGGTGATGTCCGTTACCGATTCTTTCATCTTTATTTCTTCTTACACTTCTTATTCTTTATTTGTTTCATTATGAAGTAATAACATAATTATCACTCATATACTGATATGTTATTATAATTATGAAACAACCCTATTTCACCATCTATCCATCCTACAGAAAACGAAATCACCGCGCGTGCGTACGTACGGAATACCGTCTCCACGCCGTGATGTAATCTATTTTCCACAACCACCTTAGTTGGATGTGTATAATGGTGTAAATAATGACAATATATGACTAATATAAAGTTATATTGATTCTGAAATAGTATACATACACTCCAATACAATTCCATGATCATAGGAATGATATCATCACTCGTGCGTACGTACGGAATACCGTCTCCACGATGTGATGCGACTCGTTCTACATGATATTCATTTCATAATGATTATATAAATGAATTTAATGAATTAATATGATATATATTACACTAATACCATTCTGGAAATGGGGTATCTATAACCTAAAGATAAGAATAAGAATTTATTCGACAAAACACGCATAAGAACAAAAAGTAATAAACACCCGAATAACAAGTAGTAATGAAATATTACTAATAAGAAGCTAAGAATATGACCATATATGATATCATAACAATAATTATGATTCTGGAATAAGTCAATAACATTATTTAAATCATTATACAGGAGGTTTGGACACTTACGAAGAATATTGGATCTAAGGTAAGGGAAATATCACAATCTCATTTTTATCCGAGATTGTTTATACTTTGAAATTTACTGGGGTGTATTTTATCATCCACATCCATGTTTCCTCAATATGTAATATTAGTTATATCCTCCTAAAATTGTTTAAATCCAATTTTACCCTTTGGTGAGTTTTTAGTAAAAGATACAAAAGGAAACTTATGTCGTTTTTCATACGAGGTACTTTTTGACTTTTCTGACAAAAGTACGAGAAGAATGTTTTTTTAACTTATACGGAATGAATGGATTTTTAAAACATTATTTCCAAGAATCTTCCTTTAAAATTTTTCATGTTTATTTTTAATCAACTTTTTTTAGTTTAGAATTGTACGACATGTTAAGAAAGGAAAAGTGTTTTTAAAGCAGAAAGGATATTTTCCTCAAGAATGGAGTTCAAGTGTTTTATCAAAATTATTTTACATCTAAGATAATAAAGGGTTCTGTTTCTATCCCTATTATTACATTGATTTGATTATGTTGTGATGTAATTATATTTTTATGAATTCCTTTATCTTATATGAATTGTTTTATGATGTCACGATGTTTAAGATTCCCATTTTTATTACATGGGTTATGCTATGATGTATGGCTTCTGATTTTGTGGCACACATAAGAATGGTATAATTATGAGATGGGTGGGACCTATATCTCCCATCAATGCATTGGGTAAAGATTTTATATCTCATGAGATAGGCATGGCTGGAACGGTAGGTTATACCGGTTCCGTGAAACTGGACTGAAACGAGGAGTGAACTCGGTTCAGAAATGGACTTTGTCCATTAAGATAGTCTTGGAAATGAGTCTTGACTAATAATAAATGATTCTCTATGATTATGTGTGTATGCCACAAAGATTCATGTTTTATGTTATGATTATTTGGATTCCATTTCACTACTATGATTTATCCCATGTTATGAAATTATGCTCTCTTTTACAGGTTAAGATTTCCAAAAGTTATGTTATTATGAATATGAAGTGATTGATATTTCTTTTGTTTACCCTTACTGAGCATTTGAGTTCACCCTTTTTTATGTTTTCTTTCCCCAGTTCAGGAAGAAGGTTTTTAAGTAAGATATTCCAAAAGGGACTATAGATATGATAAAATAAATGGGAGACAGTGTAGATGCTTTATGAACCAGTTGTTTATGTTTCCCAGTTTCTAAATACACTATACATATACAGTCCTTTCGTGGTTTTGTTATATGCTGTAAAAAGTATGCTTCAATTTTTAAGTATTAACAATGTATGTGAAATATGGGTGGTTATAGTTGGTATCAGAGGAAAGGTATAGTCAACCTTTGGAAACTAGGATGTGAAAGCCTTAGTAAGAACCCTAAGGATAAGTCTAAGCATAGAACATAATCTTAGTGTTTTAGAAATGGTCATTAATAACCTAGGATAAGACCTTAAGTGTGAAATTTTATTCTTGATTATGTGGTTTTCCTATTATAATTAGTGTTGCTCACACTATTCTTCTTGGTTTTAGTCAATGGCTGGAACCCGAAGGAACCGTGTTAATGAGGAATGCGACGGGAAATGCAATGATTGTCCCCCTGAGCAACCAAACGTTATGGGAGCTGGAATGAAAAATCTTATAGCCATGCTCACACAACTTTCTCAAGAAATGAATCATGCAGGACTTCCAAACGAGCAAAGGAAGGAGCAATATTCTATTGAATCCTTCATGAGAGAGCGTCCACCTTCATTCAGCGGGTCTACAAATCCATTAGTTGCTGAACAATGGATTAGTACTACTGAAAAGATATTTTTAGTTATTCAATGTTCTGAGCATGATAAAGTCATCTTAGCAGTGTATCGTTTGGAAGGTGATGCTGATCAATGGTGGAATCTTATTATGAATACAAGGAAAAGGGATGAAATTGAGTCCATGGAATGGGACGAGTTCAAGAACTTATTTTTCAATAAGTACTTCCCTCATATTCTCTGAGAAAATATGGAGAAAGAGTTTCTTGAACTGAAGCAAAAAAGATGATGAATATGTTGGTACCTATGAAGAAAATTTTACAAGACTTGCAAGGTACGCTTCTGGTATTATTATCCAACCTGAGAGTAAGATCGATCGATTCTTTAGTGTCTTAAAACCAAGTCTTCGAAGGGCCTTATCCATAAGGGACTTCAATAGCTACGAGGAAATCATTTGATGTGCTCTCAAAGTTGAGATGGAGATTGGAGTAACCCATTAGTCATATGGGTTTGATAAGAAGAGGAAAATGGAATTCAAAGGAAAATATAAAGAGCACACTAAAAAGAATATGAGCTTTCCCTTATGCTCAAAGTGTGGAAAGAAACATGGAGGGAGTTGTCTTAAAGGGACAAGTAAATGTTTCAAATGTGGAAAGGAAGGTTATCGGGAATTTGAATTCCGCGATGTTGGGAAGAAGATGTCTAATGATGTAAACAAAGGAAGGGATACACAGAATGAACCTAATACACTACAATTTTTCAAGTGCAAGGAGATGGGACATTATGACAATAAATGCCCTAATCCAAGGGTTGATGATGATGGTCGATGTCAACAAACTCTTAAGGATAAAGACAAAGGAAAGTCACATGAAATTTCTATCAGCGATGTGGAGTACGATAACGATGTGTTGAAAGGTACACTTACCATCCACTCTAAAGTAGAAAATGTTTTATTTGATTCTAGATCCACCCACTCTTTTATTTCTGATGAATTTTCTAATGGTATCACCGTATTACCTCAACAATTAGATGTTGAGTTAGCTGTGACAACACCTAGTGGCACAACAGTCGCGTCAAAAGTTTATAATTCTTCTCCGATCGAAGTTTGTGGGAAAGTGCTTCCTGCAAATCTTGTGATCCTTCCTATAGTAGAATTTGATGTGATTCTTGGCATGGATTGGCTTTCTTTATATGGAGCTCATATCAATTTCCAAAGAAGAGAAGTCACATTTCATATTCCAGATCAATCTATGATCGTCTATCAATGCAAGGATGAACATAACCTTCCAGTGGAAATTCCTTCTACCTTATGGGTATTTATTCCACTAAATGAAGGTTATTTATCTCAAATGGTTGGTGAAAAACTCAAGATTAAGAATATTCCCATTGTACGGGAGTTTGATGATGTCTTTCCGGAGTAATTACCTGGTCTTCCACCAAACCGTGAAGTTGTGTTTTCAATAGAACTCGTACCAGGTGCTTTGCCTATTTCAAAGACACCTTATAGAATGGCCCCAATTGAGTTGTAGGAATTGAAGAAGCAACTCCAAGAGAATCTTGATAATGGATTCATACTCCCTAGTGTATCACCTTGGGGAGAACCTGTTCTGTTTGTTAAGAAGAAAGATGGATCAATGAGACTCTGCATTGATTATCGAGAACTTAACAAGATCACTATCAAGAACAAATATCATCTCCCACGCATTGATGAATTATTTGACCAACTACGAGGAGCTCAATACTTTTCCAAGATTGATCTTCGTTCATGGTATCATCAATTGAGGGTCAAAAGGGAGAATATACCAAAGACGACTTTCCGTACAAGGTATGGACACTATGAATTTATAGTGATGCTGTTTGGTCTTACTAATGCCCCTGCTATCTTCATGGATCTAATGAATAGAGTCTTTAGAGACTATCTTGATCAGTTTGTGGTAGTCTTTATAGATGATATTCGTGTATATTCAAGGAGTAAGGAAGAACATAAAGATCACTTGAGAATTATATTGAAGACCCTGAGAAAGGAGAATCTTTATGCCAAATTTACCAAGTGTGAATTTTGGCTTCAAAAAGTTTCATTTTTGGGTCACATAATCTCAAAAGAGGGGATATCTGTGGATCCAGCAAAAACAGAGGTTATCGAAAGATGGTCAAGACCAACAACAGTAACTGAGATCCGAAGTTTTCTTGGTTTGGCTAGATATTATCGACGTTTTGTGAATGATTTTTTACGATTATCTAATCCACTCACCATGTTGACTCGGAAAGGAGTTACGTTTTTCTGGATGGAGGAATGTGAAGAGAATTTCAAGGAGTTGGAAATAAGGTTATCCAGTGCACCTGTGCTCAGACTGCCTTGTAGTGGAGAAAGTTTTGTGATCTATAGTGATGCATCCAAGAAGGGATTGGGGTGTGTTCTTATGAAAAATGTTGTGGTGATAGCTTATGCCTCACGACAGTTGAAAATCCATGAGCAAAATTACCCAACACATGATTTGGAGTTAGCTGCGGTAATATTTGCATTAAAGATTTGGAGGCATTATCTTTATGGAGAAAGGTGTGACATTTATACTGATCATAAAAGTTTAAAGTATATTTTCAAACAAAATGAGCTGAATATGATTCAAATAAGATGGTTGGAGCGGATTAAGGATTATGACTGCTCAATCCATTACCACCCTGGGAAAGAAAACAAGGTGGCAGATGCATTAACTCGACAAGACCATGCAAGTTTATCCATGATGAGGATCACAAAAGATCCAATATTTATGGATTTACAAAGTATGGATCTTGGAATTATAATGGTAGGGGAAAAATCTTATCTTTGTCAAATTAATGTTCAACCATCTATACATGTGAAGATTAAAGAGGTACAGAAAAAAGATGTCGAGTTACAAAATAAGGTGAGAAATGTTCCTGAATTCAACCTTGATTGTGATGGGATAATAAATTTTAGGAACCGGGTTTGTGTTCCTCCCATCCCGGAATTAAAGAAGGAGCTACTGGATGAGGCTCATAGTTATTCATTCTCTATTCATCCTGGAAGCACGAAGATGTATAGGGACCTGAAAGAGTACTTCTGGTGGAATGGCATGAAAAGAGATGTTGCTAAATATGTCTCTCGATGCTTGGTTTGTCAGCAAGTTAAAGCTGAGAGACAGAAGTCTAAGGGGATGTTACAACCATTACCCATACCCAAATGGAAATGGGAAAACATGACTATGGACTTTGTCATAGGACTTCCTAAAACATCCAAAGGCAATAATGTTATCTGGGTCATAGTTGATCATCTTACTAAGTCAGCACACTTCATTGCTATTAGATAGGATTTCTCTCTGGATCAGCTTGCCAGGATATATGTAAAGGAAGTGGTAAGATTGCATGGAGTACCACTTTCTATTATATCTGATCGGGATCCGAGATTTACCTCAAAGTTCTGGCGAAGTCTTCAGCATACTCTGGATACAGAGTTGAGTTTTAGCACCGCTTATCATCCTTAGACAGATGGTCAGTCTGAGAGAACAATTCAATCTCTAGAAGATATGTTGAGAGCTTGCTCTATGGATTTCAAAGGTGGTTGGGATCAACACCTACCTTTGGTGTAATTTTCTTATAATAATATCTTTCACTCCAGTATTCAGATCTCTCCTTATGAAGATCTCTATGGAAAGAAATGCAGGACTCCAACTTGCTGGGATGAAGTTGGGGAAAGAAAGTTATTAGGACCTGATCTCGTTGATGAAATAGTAGAAAAGGTCAGATTTATTCAACAACACATAAGAGCAGCTCAGAGTCGACAGAAAAGTTATGCTGACAACCGAAGAAAAGACCTAGAGTTTGAAGTGGGTGATAAAGTGTTCTTACGAATATCTCCCTGGAAGAGAGTCATGAGATTTGGAAAGAAGGGGAAGTTGAGCCCTCGATATATCGGTCCTTTCGAAATACTGGATCATATTGGGAAGGTAGCTTACCGATTGGCGCTTCCACCGAATCTCTCTCAAATTCACGATGTGTTCTATGTATCTCTCCTGAGAAAGTACATACCTGATCCTTCACATGTACTTAGCTCAGAAGTTATACCGCTGGAGCAAGATCTTTCTTATGAAGAATAGCCGATAGAGATTCTGGATCATAGCGAAAAGTCCTACGAAACAAGACCACTCGATTGGTGAAATTTTTATGGAGGAACCACCAATTATAATAAGCTACATGGGAGCTTGAGGATATGATGAGGGAGAGGTATCCTCATCTGTTTGTTACAATGTGACGAATTTCGAGGGGGAAATTCATTTTAAGGGGGGTAGAATGTAGCACCCGAGACTTTTATGTGAAATATTTTGTTTTTATGTTATATAAATCATAAAAGAAATCTTTCACTACACACAACACTAGCTTGGCTTACTTTACACGCAACCGCGGCCTTCCTTGACAGCTTGCGTCGTACGCAATACCGAGTTTCACTAAACAATGATATGTTATTAAAATATTATTAAAACTAGCCGTTATGAATAGTAATAACCAATTTTTGAAATTTTATAAATTTTATTTTTCAAAATGGACTTCATTTTTGGATTCGGAATATCGAAAAAAGCCTAGGGTGAAATTTTGGTATTTTTCTGAAAACTTTCAATTTATGATGAATAGTGAAACCACTAAGTGGTAGTTAAAAAACTGAATTTTTCATAAAACGTAATTTTACCGCTTCTGTGAGTGGAATTTAGAAAATCTGAGATACATGGTTGATGTTAGTAATTAAAATGTGGTTCAATGAGATAAAAATAATTTTTTGTTCAATAGTAACTTTTTACTTTTTTTTACCACGATTAAAAGTAAATAGGGTAATTAAGGGTAAAAATTATATTATTATTACCCTATCACATGTCCTAATTCTATTGGACAAGTTTAATTCTACCAAAAACAACCTTAGGAATAAAATATGACCATTTAGGCCAACTTGGATTAGATTAGGACATTTATTATTAATTTATTTAAAGAAGGGTTAAAATAGTTAGAATCAAAGTTTAATAAGAAAATCATTTTTAATATTGGGTTATACATAAGATAAAATCGATTATAAATATTCATTAGAAAACTAAAAATATTTCCTACATAATGGTATTTTATTTATAATTTTTAGAAATTAAATAAATTAATTTATTTATGACACAACGATGATGTAGTAATTATCTTTTTAATGAAATATTTACATAATTGATGTTATAAATACCCAAATAAATGTAATTTGATACTTTTTATGAATTCCACTGATTTACTAGGTTAATATTACATTTTATTATTGATTAACATTTTTCTAACTAATCATTCTGTTATGATTTTCACAAAAATCAATTACTAAATAGTGTCAAAATTGACATAAAATAGTTTTTTAAAACAAATATTATATTAGTAATTGTTATTTTATTCATAAAAATCTAAGGTTTGGCCAAATGACATAGATAAGGTTATATATATTAATAATAAACAACTTGGGGTTCGTTTGGCTGCTTATAGTATGTTTATTAACCTTATAGTATAAGAACACAAGAAGACACGGTAAAAGTAAAATTATTTAACTTAATGTTAAATCTAAATGATAAGGTTAAAATAGGAACATAAACTTGTCTAAATTCTATTGGATGAAAGGATTTCGTCCCACCCCCACCTTAGCTTCAAAATAAATCAAATTGGAGCAATTGAAAACCGAATTTGACTTTATAATAAAATAATAGTTTTAGTTATTCCAAAGGTGCCCCTCTCCTCCCTTATAAAAGGGCACCTCCTCCCCCTCTTCCTCACACCACTTTGAGCCTTCATGCTTGGCCAACCCCTGCCAATTTCTCCTCTCCACTTCCCTAGAAACAACCTAGAGGTTCTGGTCTTCTTTAAAGAACTATTTTAGTGCCCTAAAAGGAAGTCTTAAAGAAGCACTTCAAAGAAGAGGTAATGTCTGTTACCGATTCTTTCATCTTTATTTCATCTTCCACTTCTTCTTCTTTAGTTGTTTCATTATGAATTAATAACATCAGTATCACTCATATACGGATATGTTATTATAAGTATGAAACAACCCTATTTCACCATCTATCCATCCTATAGAATAAGAAATCATCGCACGTGCGTACGTACGGAATACCGTCTCCACGCCGTGGTGTAATCTATTTTCCACCACCACCTTACTTGGATGGGTATAATGGTGTAAATAATGACTATGTATGACTATTATAAAGTGATATTGATTCTGAAATAGTATACCTACACTCCAATACAATTCCACGGTCATAGGAACGATGTCATCACTCGTGCGTACATATGGAATACCGTCTCCACGATGTGATGCGACTCGTTCTACATGATCTTCATTTCATAATGATTAAATAAATGAATTTAATGAATGAATATGATATATATTACACTAATACCATTCTGTAAATGATTTATCTATAACCTAAAGAGAAGAATAAGAATTTATTTGACAAAACATGCATAAGAACAAAAAGTAATAAACACCCGAATAACAATTAGTAATGAAATATTACTAATAAGAAGCTATGAATATGACCATATATGATATCATAAAAATAAGTATGATTCTGGAATAAGTCAATAACATTATTTAAATCATTATATAGGAGGTTCAGACACTTACAAAGCAAATCAAACCTAAGGTAAGGGAAATATCACAATCTCATTTTTATCCGAGAGTGTTTATACTTTGAAATTTACTGGGGTGTATTTTATCATCCACATCCATGTTTCCTCAATATGTAATATTATTTATATCCTCCTACAATTTTTTAAATCCAATTTTACCCTTCGGTGAGTTTTTAGTAAAAGATACGAAAGGAATCTTTTGTCGTTTTTCATACGAGGTACTTTTTGACATTTCAGACAAAAGTACGAGAAGAATGTTTTTTTAACTTATACGGAAGGAATGGATTTTTAAAACATTATTTCCAAGAAGCTTCCTTTACCAGTTTTCAATTTTATTTTTAATCAACTTCTTTTAGTTTAAAATTGTATGACATGTTAAGAAAGGAAAAGTGTTTTTAAAGCAGAAAGGATATTTTCCTCAAGAATGGAGTTCAAGTGTTTTATCAAAATTATTTTCCATCTAAGATAATAAAGGGTTCTGTTTCTATCCCTATTATTACATTGATTTGATTATTTTTGGATGGAATTATATATTTATGAATTCCTTTAACTTATATGAATTGTTTTATGATGTCACGATGTTTAAGATTTCCATTTTTATTACATGGGTTATGCTATGATGTATGGTTTCTGATTTTGTGGCACACATAAGAATGGTATCATTATGGGATGGGTGGGACCTATATCCCCCTCCAATTCATTGGGTAAAGATTTTATATCTCATGAGATATACATGGCTGGAATGGTAGGTTATACCGGTTCAGTGAAACAGGACTGAAACGAGGAGTGAACTCGGTTCAGAAATGGACTTTTTCCCCTAAGATAGTCTTGGAAATGAGTCTTGACTAATAAGAAATGATTCTATATGATTATGTGTGTATGCCACAAAGTTTCATGTATTATGTTATGATTATTAGGATTCCATTTCACTACTATGATTTATCCCATGTTATGAAATTATGCTCTATTTTTCAGGTTAAGATTTCCAAAATTTATGTTCTTAAGAATATGATGTGATTGATATTTCTTTTGTTTACCCTTACTGAGTATTTGAGCTCACCCTTTTGTATGTTTTATTTCCCCAGGTCAGGAAGAAGGTTATTAAGTAAGATATTCCAAAAGGGACTATAGATATGATGAAATAAATGGGAGATAGTGTAGACGCTTTATGAACCAGTTGTTTATGTTTCCCAGTTTCTAAAGACACTATACATATATGGTCCTTTCTTGGTTTTTTTATATGTTGTAATAAGTATGCTTCAATTTTTAAGTATTAACAATGTATGTAAATTATGGGTCGTTATATCCATAACTCCATTTTTATTTCCAACTCATCATATGTAAGAGGTACAATTTTTATTTATGTGCCTTTCCTATATGAAAACTCTATATTTCATTCCTTTGTTTGAAGGGTGTTATCACTAATTCCATTCATCAATTTATTGGGAGATATTATTTACATAACTACATATATAATTATTTTTACAATATTTTTTTGATATATTCTTACATATAAATATATTCTATTTATTTAATGGTGAAATATTAAAAATCTCTATACATGTTATTCCAATAGGGATACTTATTTAATATTAAATTATATTGTATATATATTTTATAACATATTTAGTGTCTTATGTGATTGATTAATTAGACTTAATTATTTATAGTTGGTGCCCAAAATAGTCTCTTTATTCATTGTTAGGTCCCATGAGAAAAACTAGATTCGGTATATTTTTGTATCCCTGTCCATGAATAATATTTCCTAGACGTAGAGACATGACTATAGTGACCTACCCATTTACTACATAATTTTTAATATAATTCCTTAAAATATATCATATTAATAATTTAAAAGGATGTTTTTTGGTTTAGTGTCTTCGAAACTAGGTTCATAATACATGAATTTCCAAAGGAAAACTAAATAATAATTATTTTCTATTCCACTTGAAATACCCATTTATTATTCCATCTAAGTTAACCACACTATAAGATATTTTTGTGGAAATACATAAATAGAAAAGTGTGAGCATAAGTTCTAATATTTTTTAAATAGTGGAACTGTAACATGAGAGATCATTATGGTCAAAAAATGAGGCATAACATGAGAGCATAATGAAGAGTATATGACTCATAACATGGAAATGTGGCATTAAAATAATAATGATACATTCATAATCATATCTATATGTTTCATTACCATGGTGTCATAAAGACATATTATGAAGGTTATTCAAAAAGATAACATAAAACATGTCATATTTAGAGGTTTATTCTTTACCTAATGTATTGAATCACTATCAGGGGAACCATTTATCTGAATTAATTCATGTGTTTCATATATATCATAATAATTAATTTAACCAATAACCCATAGAGGATAAAAAATGGGTTTTATATAAAATATGCATGTTTATAAGTTTTTAATGAATTGAAATTCTCATCATTTTTAATCCATTATAAGTGAACATGGGTTTCATAAATATAAATATAATATCACTAATATATATATAATAATACCTTTAAATGAAAATAGTTTTTTGTAATCATTACAAAAAAGGGAGGCTTGTAAAATCAATGGATGATTTCCGCAACATTACGGGTATAAAAAGTAGATAATGGAACATTATTAATGAGATATAAAATATTAATTTAATTGATAGAAAAAAAAATTTATTTTCATTGAATGATCATACCTGACGAAGAACATAATTAGTTTTATTTTTGAAGAATAATAATAATGGAAGTACGTTGACAAAAAGGGGGAGGAATAGAATCCCATACCAGGAAGGATTGATTCATAATGATTAATGAGAGATCCTTGGAACCATAAAGGATATAGATGGATAAAATAAGGGTAATTTCAAAATTAATAGACCGAGAGTGAATTTTATGTAATGTATATGTGGGTACTTATAAAAAATGTTGGTGCATTTTTTTTAATTTCTACGTATAGGCCTAGAAAATCTAGTTTTTTGAAATTAAAAAACCAAAAACTTACACATGGTTTCAGATCATGGTTTATGAAATTAAGAAGGTTGAGTTTTAAATATTTCAGTTGTATAACCAAATATCATTATGATATAGTAATTTTGGCGTGGGAAGAAAATTTTTCCACAAAATAATCTTTTTAAAATTTTAATTTCCATTTTTGGCAATGAAAAGTTATTTATAGGTTTGGAAATTAATTTTAATTAATAAAAATAAAATATATTAATAAAATGAAAATTTTATTCTTGAATTATATATTATTAATTAACAAATCATTATTACATATTTATAAAATCTTAAAACATACCAAAAACACAAAATAATATTTTTTTCACTGAAAAAATATAATTTTAGAAAATTATAAAAATTTCACTTTAACTTAATTTTAAAATTCTTATTTCAAATATAATTTTTTTTTATATTAATAATTTATTAATATATATAATTTTAAATTTAGCTAAAATTATTGATTTATTGAAAAATAATATTTTTATGACATAATCAATCATTCTGAACTATATAAAAATTATTTGTGATATCATAAAACTAATGTATAATTTAAATTTTTAAAGAAATAGTGTTTTATAATACTATTTAAGGAAATGATGGTTTATTTAAAATTGTTGAAATTGTCCTAAAATTGTATTTTAATTTCCAAAAGTATCTATTTTTTTATAACTACACCTTTATTTATTACATTCATCTTAAATTAATGTGTATTTTGTAAAATAATAATATAAATGAAATTAATGAAACCTTTATTTAATTCATAATAAAAAACTTCACTTTTATAATATGATTGTCAATATACATAGTCCCTTTTTATAATGGCATATAACATAATGGTATGGTGCATGATGGTTTTACTTTCCTTGGGTGGCTTAGCTAACATTAGTATCATTGCTATATTCACTAAATTTAACTTATTCTGTAGTTTATTATTATTAAACATTATATATTGATGCACTACTTGGGTTTGGTCAAGGGAAAACCCTTGCGATGCTTCATACCTCCCATGTTCTGATAGATGGTCTTAAAATGGAATGATCATTCCAGTTGTGGCCATAATTTCCCCAATTTTGAATCAATTGTCTCTCGTAATTAGTCAAAATATTTACTAATTACCATTGTTATAATTCCTAAAATCATATTAACAAACAATCATATTTACCGATAGTTAGTTATCAGTCATATCCTAATAGTAATTTTTCCAATTAATATATACTCTACCCATATCATACTTCACAATTCATTACGTCATATACAATGATTCTACACATTCCTTTGTAATTTCTATATATTCCTAACTATTGAATTTATTTTTACTATTTTTATAAACTGAGTGATCATTGTTGAATAATAAAAGCCTATAGAGTTTAAATTAGGGTGTAATTTTTTCATCTTTGTTTATCTTTCTATATTATTTATAGTTATAATAGTCAATATTAAACAATAATATATTATGAAATGTAAAATTACTTCTATGTGCTTCTGTTATAAAACATTATAAAATATTCATTGTGAAATATGAGTTCTTTTATTAAAGAAAATTTATGGTTATTACATCCCCCTCAAGGAACATTTCTCTTGAAATTTGTAAACATCCTTAAAATAAATTGGGGAATTTTTCTTCAATCACTTATCTATGATCCCTAATTGGTTCATCAAACATGTGGTTTCTGCACAAGAATTTCACGAGTCAGGTTTTCTCATTCCTAATTTTCCCCCTTTTTTAATATTCTAAATAAATTATTATTAATATAATTCGATATGATCCAATCTCATACCATTTTTATTTAGTAAATGTTCTGGGTTCGATATATTATTTCTTAATAGGGACTTTTGGAATACATCATAGACATTAGAATTATTTTGAGGTAGTTTTAATTGATATTAATCCAATCCAATGAGATTTAGAATATCAAATGGTCCAATATACAATTTATTCTATTCCCCCTTTCTTCTAAATATCATGAAAATTTCCATGGTGATATTTTGAGGAATACATCACACCCTACATGATACTCTACACCCTTCCTTCAATTTTCAACATAAATATTTTTTCAATTTTGTGTATCCTTGATATATTTCTATATTACATGTATTTTCTCTATAGTGTCTTTCAAAATGTGGGGTTTGAAAAATATTACTTCTCCAACATCATTCAATCATATTGGAGTTTTACACCTCTTCCCATAGATTTCTTCATAATGATCCATTTGAAAGCATGAGTGAAAATTAGTGTTATGTGAGAATTCAATAAGTGGAATATTTTTTCCTTGTATCCCATTAAAGTAAAGTGAGATTTCCCTTAACTTGTATTCTAATTTTTAAATTTTCCTCTCAAACTTCCATCAGTCTATGGATGAAAGGTAATGATAAGGTTTACTTCAGTATTTATAGCCTTTTAATTTTTTTTATTTGTAGCTTTTTAATGAATCATCAAAAACATTTAAGAAAACCATGAATCATGGAATAAAATAATTGACAGTGGTTCCTTATAAATACTAAGAACTTCTTGTATATATCACTGTGGAAAGAAATAAAAAGAGAAATCATCCTTTATTTCAATAAAATTGATAATAATTATTAAGCCATCAAAAATTACACATTCATAATTATTTCCCCTATTAGTCTTTGAATAGATAGTAATAAATTCAATAGGGATATTTTCCCACTTCTATATATGTATGGGAAGGGGATATAATACTCAATTAAGTATTTTTTTCTCAATATTCACTTACTGACATAACAAACATATTCTAGTATAATACATCAATGTTTCCTTCCATTGCATACCACCAATAATGATCTTGATGATACCTATACATTTTTGTTCTCTCGAGATGTATAGAGAACACAGAGCAATGAGTTTCATACATCAAATCATTCTTTATCTTTTTAATAGATGTGATACCTAACCTTGTACCAAACCATACTAATCCCTCTTGATCATCATTTATGATGGTAAACCTCACATTTATCATAGCCTCTATATTCTTTTGTAGCATATCATCATCTATTTTTGATTTCATTATATACTAAAAAATTTATGTTTAGGAAATAATTTGGTATTTTAGTCCTGATTACCTTTCCCTTATAAATTTCATGTTTATATTTATGAGGTCCTTGATCATTGTATCTCCTTTAATCCTTATCATTGAATGATACCTAAAATATTACATACTCAATACATTAGTGAATTGGTTTTATTTTAAAGGGTGAAAATACATAGAATGATTATAGTCCTTAAGAAGTTCAAACCATATTATTTTTCTCGTGTTTAGTTCCTTTAATGTGAATATATACTTCATACTCTGCTGGTCGATGTATATATCACACTTCACCAAATAACAATAAAATCATTATATCTATAATTAAATTTTAGAAGTCACAAACTCTAAATCATGGGTAGGATAAATCTATCCATTAGGCTTTAACTGTCATGATTCATAGGACGTCACATATTCATCTTTCATTAGTACACATCCAAGTCCCTTTAAGGATGCATTACTATAATTGAAAAACCATTCTTAATTAGAGGGTAATGTTAGGATATATTAACAAACAGACATCTTTTTTATGTCATGGAATCTTTCATGAAACATATTTTCCAGTTAAACATAACTACCTTTCTAGTAAACATGGTTAGTGGAATTGAAATCCATGAAAGTTTGTTCAAAAAACTTTTATAATATCACTATACAATAAGGAAACTATGAATACCAACTAATGTTTTAGGTCAAGGCCACTCTATTATGTCCTTTTTAATTAATGGATTGATTGATATTCCTCCATGTAGGTTCCCATACTCTTTTAGGTATGTTTTTATAATAGTTCTTCATTATATCCTTGGTGGATGAGTCTTGTTCAGAGACAAAGTGCCTTTTTTAGAGATATGACCTAATGTTTTCGGATGTAGTTTTATTTTAATTAATGCAGTTTAGAAATAAATTTTTTAAAGGTCATATAAGGGGGTTCTAAGGTATGCAAGGATTTGGAGGTGCTTTGGGTAATTAAGTATAAATTGGGAGGAAAACCATCTTCAGAGAAATTACATGTTCTATATATATTACATGATACATAAATGCGTCTAGGAATATGTCATGAACTGGTTTATGATGTGACGTGTTTACACAATGCAATCCTTATTCCTGCCATGGGAAACACATAGGATTTCTTTATTTGATAATTTCAGACCTCGTAATCTAAACATGATAATGTTTTTAAGGAAATTTTGGAGTCTCCTCTTTAGTTATGGATTTTATATTTCCACATCTGATCCCTAGGGAGTTGATCTGATTAGGTTTTCCCCTATCTTCCATAATTCTCCACTATTGAGGTGGAAATCCTTAGATCGCAATTGGATTTGGGTTAACCTCAGTATTATGTGATCTTGTATTTATTTATTTATATAATTCTCCACTATTGAGGTGGAAATCCTTAGATCGCAATTGGATTTGGGTAAACCTCAGTATTATGTGATCTTGTATTTATTTATTTATCTCTATAAATATCATTTCCATTGGTAGTACCTATTTTTTAGGTTACTTAATTATTAGATAAAGGAAGGGAGTCTAAAACTAATCCCCCTACATCTTTAATTGAAAATTATATGAAATATTGTGATTTTCCTAAAATAACAAGAACACTAATTAATTTATTCATTGATTAATGTTAAATCAAGGATTAAAATATTTTTTAGATCCATTTGGATTCAATTTTTTTTACTGACCTAGCTTATTTCTATAGCTGGGTGAGAAAACCCTTTGACTATGAAATTGGATAATACTTTAATGTGTGTTTAACATGACAAGGGATTAATGTGTTTTATTGAAATAGAATAACCATGAAAATTGATTTTTTATTTGATTTGGTTGTTGATAAATTTGTATTTAAACGAAAGTATATTTAAAGGAAATTTGAAATTTTCATAATTTTCCATTGATCCATATGAGGGGATATTATTATATCCCTATTTGAATGACATGTCTTGTGACTAATGATGTAATGATTATATTGAGTGGTCTCTACCCAGTATTCTTCTAAAGTGATTCTATTTAGAGGGATCTTCCCATTCAAATGTTGTATTGCTAATTTCAAGTGGGCTCTAACTAGTCCCATTCTATAATACATATATTGAGTGGGATTTTCCCACTCCCATGTTGTAATGATTATATTGAGTAGGCTCTTCCCAGCACAATGATTTCATGGCTATATTAATCGGGCACATGCTAGATTTCTATGATTTGAGATGGATATATGGAAGTTGGTTAGCATGGTTTTTATACATTCATAGAGACAAATCAATATGGTTTAGATGATGGTTGAATATTATATTGTATTAATTAGTCAATTAATACACATATTTATCACTTTACTATATACACTTATTATGAGACTATTTATGTTTTTACACAGTGGTATTGACCTATTGAGTTTTTCTAAAGCCCTATTTGAGCTGATTCTCGGTATCTGAGAATATTACATGCATTCGTGTTTGGATAAGTTAATGGGTCCTTGTTACAATTTTTTTTTCATGGTGATGATGGTATATAATTTTTATATGGGACCAACATGGGGTTTCAGTCATGGTCTTTTGGGATTATTGTGTCTACTGATTCATTATTTTTATTTCTTTCAGATGACATTCAGACACATTTTCGTGTTTCATTACATGTTTTATTATCATTTTAATATTTGGTTCCATCATTATTTCCAATTTTATAATGTTTTTCTTCCTCTATGTCTATTACTCTGATTATGTTTATTTATATTGTTTATTTTTTCTATTATGTAACTCTATACAAGGGGGTATACTCTCCCCACTATATCATCATACTGATGCTAATAGTCGACAACTTATGGAATATAGGGAGGCTTGTTTGATGTCTCATAACCAACCTGATTTTTTCATATGAGAGGGTACGATATCAATGAATGCTACAAAGTGGTATGAGTGGAGAATCGTTTTCATTTATATTTCATTAATATTTTAGTGAGGAAGAAAGGAGACAAGGATGTGTCCAGACATAGCAATGAGCTTGTTCATGGGTGTAACAAACCAATGTATGGGAATAAATCCAAATTCCTAGAGATGGGATTATTGCTCATGGAAATCAATTTTTATAGTTTATGTTATTTTACTTGGAGATGGAATTTCAAGTTCTCTCTTGGAATTTCAGGATATGCTCTATCACTGAGGAATCCTATGAGTCATCTTTAGTGGAGTTTCACATGCCACCTCAACAGGCCAAGACATGGTGGAGAGGATGACATCCAATGGGCTTATAAAGACACACTAAAATCTTGTTACTAGAGGTTTCTCTAAAAATTGGTTATGTTTTCCTGATGTACGCATTAAAACCTTGTTTTGTCTTGCCTCCCCCCTTGTATGGTTCACTTTTTTATTAATTAATTTAGAGTCATGGATTTGGTCCCCAAATCCATGACTAATCCATTTTGATTTTATAATTTTCTGAATGAACTGTAAAATGAGATATTTTTATCTAATAAATAAAATGAAATAAACTTATATTTCATGATAAATCAATTGTAATCCATTTTTATAGACATAAAGAGAAGTTGTTCTTTTTTGTTATCACATGTTGAGTCTGAACTTTTTATTATAACTAGTGTTCTAATGAATGTTTTTGTATTATAGAGAGAATGACTCTAGATCATCTTCATGTTTATCATTAGGAGAGTGGAAATCAACATTCTCCTAAAACAACTGAACTGGAGCATCCTATAGCTCTTCATGATTATATGGATGATTATCTTCATGAAAACTATGTATGGCCCCCGAGATCTATAGATAGGGGCATAGTTCAAACTATTCCTTTTATGTCAGAGCTATTGAGAGAGTTCTAGCTACAATATCTTCCAATATTCACTAGAGAGGGAGGCCCCGAGGCTATCAAGTTTTGGATTGTATTTTTCCATAATATCATTAAAAATCTTCATACAACCACAATTAAGAGGATGAATATCCAAACATATATTCTATATGGACCTACCCAGCATTGGTGGGATATTATAGTGTATGATGGTTAGTAAGAGGATTTATCATGGAAGGACTATGAGGAGAAGTTCATAAACCACTTCTATATAGATACATTGATGGATGAGAAGGAATTTGAGTTCATGCAACTGAAATATGATGGCATGTCAGTGTTGGACTATGATAAATGTTTCACCAACCTATAGTTCATTTCTCTATCATTGTTAGATGATGAGGTCTCTAGAGAAATGTGTTTTTAGGTTGGGAATTTCTATGAGATTAGTGTATAGTTAATTTAATTCACCTGATAAGTTTGAGGATGTGTTAAATCATGCACTCATCACCAATGGTAATTTGTGAGAAGACCCAATTAGTGGCCAGGTTTCTTTCATTGGGAAAACTGGAAGTGCTTCTTCTAGTAGAAATATCTATCCTTATGATAGTTATTTCCAAAGAAATAGAAGATATAGAAGTCAGTGTTTTGGGAAGTCATGTTAAGACTATGTTCTGTAGGTGTTCTTTATGTGTTGAAGGTTGGGCCACAAACATCCTCAGTTTATATACTTCTCTTTAGAGGGTCATTATTGTGGAATCATAGGCCATGTACAAATGTTTTGTATTGGATGAAGTGGAGGAACAATGGCTGGGGACCTAGACAGTTACCATAGTCTGAGAGGGATTCTAATACTCCTTAAAAGACTAGAAGCTGGTGTTCCACTAGATGTATAGGTTGAGGGAGGGGGATGGTACAAA
Organism: Viscum album; assembly: GCA_963277665.1. NCBI lineage: Eukaryota > Viridiplantae > Streptophyta > Magnoliopsida > Santalales > Viscaceae > Viscum > Viscum album. The sequence goes on from OY728121.1 coordinate 434,330,798, forward strand.
AGTGAAGGAGTAATGGATTCATGATAGGGGAATAACACATGGTAATTTGAATGGATCCCCTGATAGAGGGGATAGTTAGTTATAGATTATATAGACTACTCTGAATATTGTGTATGATGGACCGTCTACTATCTATGGTACGATACATGCATAATCAACCCATTCTTGTTTTTTGTTTGATAAAGGATAGTCTATTTCTTTTTCATCATCTCTCTTTATGGATATTTTGGATTTTGATGTGGAAATCTTAGATAGTGTTTTTATCATCAATACACTTTTTAGAGTTCACTCATAGGATATAAAATGTTGCAAGGTGTGTATTCTATAGATTAGTGCTTACTATTTCTTATGGGAACCCATTATGATAAAAATAATTATTTTAAATTTGATTCTTACTATGTATTTTTTAGAATAATTCCATGAACATATCAAAAATTACTAGAGGATAGTTACCATAATATCTCTAGGAGGAGGCATCTATGCTCACCAGGGATGGTGGGATCTTCATGCAGGTTGTGGAAGACCACTATAGTGTAGATTGGGATGTCTCATTTATTGGATAACAGGTCGTGCTCTAGAAGATGGTGGAATTTTTTTGGATTATTTTCCTTCTGTTTATTTTTATGTTTTATATCATCATGAGTTACATGGATTATTGATTGAGTAGGAGATCAATTTCTTGATCATGTTTGTTCCAGGAGCATATCCACTTTCTATCTAACCTAATAAAATGGAAGCAGTAGAGTTTTGGATTTGAAAGTTTAGTTTTAAGATCTATAATAAAATGTTATAAAAAATCCTAGTACATCTCCATGGGGTTCAAAAGTTCTTTTCACCATTAAGGCTTGTTGAACATTTTAGTTTTTCATGGGTTATCAGAGATTGAACTAGATGAGAGTTAAGATTCGATATCCTCTTCCTCATATTGAAAATATATTCAATAAATTGCGATGGGTTGAGATATTCTCCAAGATCAATTTTAGATTAGGTTACCACCATTTGATGGTGATACCATCATACATACATCATATTTCTTTTAGGAGAAGTTATGCATTATATGAGTTCATAGTGATGATGTTTTATTGGAAAACACACTGGCGATGTTCATGGACTTTATAAATCATATCATTCATCATTATCGATATCAATCTGGGGTAGTTTTTTCAGTTAAATCATAGAGTACACTCAGTTAGTAGAAAATCATGCCATACATCATGAAATCATATTGATTACATTGAGATAGAATAGGGTTTATGCCAAACTTACCAAATTTAGTTTTTGGATTGAAATATTTAACTTCTTGGTCCATGTCATCTCAGATCCATGAGTGTTAGTGGACCCAGATATGGTTTTAGCCATATAATCTTGGGAGATACCCAATAACGACTTCTAGATTCAATTATTTATTTGTTTAATAGGTTATTATCGATGTTTTATCCTAGACATATCCCACTTGGACGAACCAATTTATAAGATGACCTTGAAAGGGGTGAATTTGTTTGGTTTGATGCATATAAAAGGTTTTCTTAGGAGCTGAAATGTAGGTTTAACTCAACACCTATCATCACTTTACCTCTGTTGGGTAAATAATATTGTGTGTACAGTGATGCATCCAGAGGTGGAATTAGAGAAATTCTAATACAGGAGGATTTAGTGGTTTCATATTTCTCAAGATGGTTGAGACCGAATGAGAGAAACTACCTTACTCATGTTTTGGATTTTTTAGTAGTGGTACATTCCCTGTGATGATGGAGACACAATATTATGGGTTTGAGGTTTGTGGTCTACATAGAGCACAATATCATTAGGTACATCATTTGCCAAAGGGATCTAAAACATTGATAGAGGATATGGGTTGTGTATCTTCATTCCTTTTATTTTGAGGTCGCTTATTCACAATGTAAGGTGAACATAATTAATAATTATTTGTGATAGAAGAGGAAAAAATAATTAGTGCATGGGTCTTGCTAGGAGAGGTAGATAATTTCACTATTTACAGACATGTATCTCGATATTCATGATTCTGAGGGAATGGTAGCTATGACTTCAACATCTATTATAACCATACTTTTTGACAATGTTAATATTGATAATTTGTCTAATATATTGGGATTAATTATAAGAGACATCTAATATAGTGGGGATACACTATCAGGATGGTCTCTTTGTAGTGGAAACACTATTCTATTTCATAGTTGAGTATGCGTTCCGATGTGCTTATGCATAGAGATGATGAGAGAGTTTCATGCTTCTAGATGGGCGGTACAAACTTTTTTTACCAATATGTATCATGATCTCCATAGATTCTACTATTGGTTAGGAATCAAGAAGAAGGTAGAGGTATTTATGGCGAGTGGTTTAACTAATCATAAAGTGAAACTTGGGCATTAGATGTTATCTTGGATATTGTAGCCTTTTTCCATTCCTGTGTGGAAATAAGATTTTTTCACTATGTACCTTTTCATTTAATTATCTAGGAAACCCATAAATATGGTGCATTATGGGTGATTGTGGATCTACTGAAGAAGGTATCCCACTTCATACCTATCAAGGAGACCTTCACTGTTGATGATATGGGTAGTCTCAACATGTGTGAGAATTCATGGTTTCACAATTCTATAATGAGTATCATTTCAAAATAACATCCTCATTTCACAAAGAGGTTATATAAGGGTATTTAGAAGGCTGAAGGATTATTTGATCTTTTGAGCACAACCTATCATCCTCGGATTGATGGTTAATCTAAGTAGACTATTAATGTTCTAGAGGAATTGTTACGAGCCAGTGTTTTTGGATTTCAGTGGTTCATGGGTACAAAATATGGAACTCATGGAGTTATTATATAATAATAGCTTCGAAGAATTGATCTAGTTGGATCATTTTTAGGATTTTCATGGATGGTCATGTCATTCAACTATTTTTTAGCTGGAGGTAAGTGAGTTACCAATTTTTGGACCTAGTCTCTTGTAGGTGACATCTGAGCATGTTTAGTTGATTAGGTGGTCATTTTTGGCCATGTTGTATGATATAGAGGATAGGGGCAGGGGGTCTAGTGGCATTTCAATTGGACCTTCTATAGTGATACAGTTCTATGAAAGATTTGTTTTACATGTCACAACTTTAGAGATATTATCCTAACACTTCTCATGTGGTAGACATCTAGGGTGATGAGCACTATAATGATGTATCATTTAAGGAGGAACTAATGTGGATTCTGGGCTGTAGTGAGAACTATCTCAAGTTTAAGAGTAATTATCAAGTTTGAGTGTATTGGAAGCATGGATGAGTTCTAGATGAGACATGGGAGAGGGAGTCCAATATGAGATCATAGTGGCTAGACATTTTCATTGAGATCCCGTAGTGATTTTGGGAGTAACATGGAGATGATCTGTTATATGGTAGGGAGGTTGTATGATCCCATATTTTTTCCACATATTACTCTCTTTATGTTTTTAATTATAGGCTTGGTGGATGACTCTTTTTTAGAGATTAGACTTTTTTGGGGGTTAAGTGACATAATTTTCTTGGATGTAGGTTTATTTTAACTAACAATGTTTGGATATAACATGTTAAAAGGGATTATGAGTGTTTTAAATGGTATGGAATACATTAATGGTGGTTCATGTATTTAACTAAATATTTGTCTACAAACTATCTAGAGATTAATTACACAATTCTTATATGTTAGGAGATGTGTAAATTCCACTAGGAACATGTCGTGAACTAGTTCTTGACTTTAAGTGCTTACGTGTACTGAACCTAATTAATTCACCTTATTTAAATTTTGATCAAGATTAATATTAACCAGAGGAACTGGGTTTTTTAGAAAAACCAAAAATATTATGAAATAGATTATTTGAAATCATTTCACGACATGTATTTCTTAAAACAAGTGGTTTTATGTGGGAATAACATATGCCTATTTCATTTGATCATAGAAGTCATCCACATTTCACCACTACGATGATTCCTTGATGATTTTTTATTCTCCTCTTCATGTTTGGATGTTCTTTTTCCACATCCATCTTTGGTGAGTTGATCTACATAGGTCTTCCACTCTCTTATTTCATTCTCCATCATTGTAGTAGAAATCCATGGATTATCCTAGATTTCAAGTGATCTAATTTCCATTCATTGATCTCTATCACCTTCGTTTTTATTATTGTTACACATTATTTATGTTACTTAATAATTAAAAAATATATGGGGTCTAAACCTAACCCTATGGTCTATTTAATTACAAATTATATGCCATATTATGATTGAGATGACATATCAAGCACTCTATTTAATTTATTAATTCATTATTGGTAAATCATGGACTGGAATATTGGTTGGATACCTTGGATTCAATTATTTAAGTGATTTGGTATATGGATAATGTTGGGTGAGTGAACCCTTCGACTAATAAGAAATTAGTTAATGTATTAAAATGTGTTTTTCATGAAATGAGATTCAATTGTTTGATTTTTATAAACTAATTGTGGAAATAAATTTGTTTATTGATATGGATATTAATAAATTTTATTTATAAATAAAAGTTTTATTCTATGAAATAATTTAATTTATATAATTAACCATTGAACCATGTGATTTTATATTGGGATTCCATTATTACTATTTCATGTGTTGTGACCAATAATTTAATGCTTATATTAGGTGGGATTTTCCCAATCCCATGCTATGATGCTTTTATTGAGCAGGCTCTTCCCAGTCCCATGTTGTAATGATATTATTGAGTGGGATCTTCTCAATCCCATGGGTTAATGATTATTTTATGTAAGCTCTTCCAAACCTCAGGCTACAATTATTTTATTAATTTTTCTCTCTGAATCCCCCTGGTATAATTCTTATATTGAGCAGAAATTCACTAGTCCCATTCTGTAATACATATATTGATAAGGCTCAGCTCATATTTTTGTGATTTGGCATGGATATATCGTTATTGGTTGGCATGGTTGTTGTACATTCTAAGAGAAATTCTAGAATGGTTCCATAGCAGTTTGACTATTATATTATATTAATTGGTTAATTAATATAATTTTTTATTGCATACCCTTATTATCAGACTTGTTATATTTATACACAATTTTTTAGAACTAATTGTTTTTTCTCAGACCCTATTTGGGTCTTTGTTTGGTACCTGAGCACATTATTTGGTTGCAGGTTTGGTCAAGGAAAACAATACTTGTTACTAATACTTTTGATTCTTGTTGATGGAATGGATTTTGGAGATGGGACTTTCATGGGGTTCGGGATGAGGGTATTTTGTAATTATTTTGTCTTATTATTCATTAATTTTAGTTGAACATGATACACATTTTACCATGTCATTACATGTTTTTTTATAATTAAAATATTGAGTTCCTCATATTATTTTCTAGATGTATACTATACGATTTCTGATATATCTATTACTCTAATTATTTTTATTTTTATTATTTATTTTCACTTTTATGTAACTCCATACCAAGGGGTATTGTATCCCCACTATATCATCACACCCCCTCTGGTAGTTAGCAGCCTATGGAATATGGGGAGGTAAACATGATGTCTCATATCAACCCTAATTTGGAAAAATCAGAGGGTTTCATATTGTGGTCCATTTCACTTGACAAGTCACAATTTTTCCCAAGAACATAGATTTTTGTAATGATAAATCACATTTTCTATATTTATAAAAAATCATCTCTATCTTTATATTTTATAATAGAATCCATTTATAATCCTCATGCTCCTCGTGACTTTTGGAACATATCATAATATTATCAATAAAAGATACTAAATATTTATCAAGGTAATCCCTAAAAACATTATTCATCAAAACATAAATTACAAGTGAATAATTAGTCATTCCAAAGGTAATAAAAAAATAATAATAATTTCCATATCTTATTCAAAAGGATGTTTTAAGGATATCCTTTTTTACTCTTTGATGATGATACATTGTTCAGCGGCCAATCTATGATACGAATTAAGCATCGTTTAGCTAGTTAAAGAAATCATGAATCCTTTCAACATAGTATTTTTTCATCACTATAACCCCATTATGTTCTCTATAATCAATTCATAACCATGTTTATTCACATTTTTTCTTCACAAGGAGACCATGTTCTCCCTTAGGGATATAATTTTTGGATTAAAACACTTCTCAAAATGATCATAATGATTTTTCTTAAATCCATCTAACTCATGAAATGACATTATATCTAGGGTATTCAATATTGGATCAGATCCAAGTATGTGTTCAATTGATAATTTTACATATTTTATTAGGGAGTTTGGGAAATATTTTAGAAATTAAATCAATGTTTTCCCAAACAATGTGTATGTATATATTATCATTATACATTCACATTATTCCATTTTTTCACCAATAATTTCTATAAATATTAAAATGGGAGGTGGTTCTTGACAAGACTCAAATTGATATATATATATATATTATTTAAATATAAATAAAGATTTTCCCATTAAGACTACTAAAATATCCTTTTGTCTATAATTAATATTGCTATTATACATTTACATTCAATACATCCCTAGTATTATGTAAATGCCTCCATTGGAATGACCAGTAGGTTTTCACTGAGATTTATCCCACAAAATATAATAGTGGAATCCCAACATTTATTTAATGCTTAAATAGCTGCTCTAATATTTTTATCTGACAACTCACCCACTAGATTATAAGTGTTATTGTTGATATTATTTAAAAGCATGAATGGAATAAAATAATGAATATATCTATAATAATACAATAAAAATTATATCATTGAGTGTATAATGGGTGTACCTACCACAACATCATTCATATACTTGATTCCATCCATCGTGATTGAAAAATCAAGACCTTTCTATGTTATCCTCTATTGGGGTTGATGGTTATTTCCCTCCATTATCTTCTAATCTGAAAATTTATTAGTGAAATTTAAAAAATACTCATTTTTGAAACATTATATAAAAGGTTGTATGTACCTAATCTTCCATTTTCTAATGGAATTCAAATAGTTAGTATTTTCATTCCCATAATAGTTTTCCCTATATTGTTATATTTTACACACTTGTACCACTTTCGACTTCCATGAAAATAATTCTACAAATAACTCTTCCCACACTTCTTCCACAAGGGTATTTGTTTTTTATTTTCATAACATTTATAGTAAAAATGTTTCCTTAAATTTGGATTCATCCTATTTTTTTTTATATAGTCAATGAGACCTCTGTTCATCTCTAAACTCCATTTACACTTTGAGTGAACATCATAAAATTATCTCATAACTTGAAAATTCTTTAATTACTAATGGTTTCCATTTATGCAGTCTTACCCAACCAATGAACAAGTTAATATACCCATCATAATCTATCATGACCTGTCCCCTGGGGCCCATGCTCTGACTACCCCAAGCCCTCCTTCCATAGGCCAGGGGCTGGAGATTAGCTCCGAAAGGTATATTCCCTAAAACTGGGAAGGCATTTCCCTTATAATCTGTAAACACATAAAACCAAGAACACAGCATGATACGAACATAAGTAAACTATATAGTAAAAAAAGAGTTTGTACAGTAGGAAAAAGGGTCTAGAATACAATCCCAGCTGGAAAGTACAAGAAAACCGAAAAGTACAAGTAAACTGAAACAACTCATATGAACTCTAACCAAGGATCCTACCTGAAGGGTAGGTACAGCACTCAAGCGGCCATCTCGGTGGTACACCTCGTCTAATTTTCACCTCAATGCAACCTCCAGTCCTGGTACCCTCTTCCTCAGTCAATCATGTCTGTTATCTACACCAAACACATCAATGTGTGGGCATAGCCCGTGTAGGGGTCATTATAACGATACTCAGTAGGTACCCTGAGACCCTCTATGTTCTCACAAAATCAAAAAAGGATAAACCACAAAGCATGGATGAAATAGTGAACCCTACATAGCTATATTCCCATACATATACCTAAGTGATCATGTATACCCATCTCATTAATGAAGAAACACAACACCCAAATCTCATCCAAAGTACAAATATTCCATGAAGGAAAGAATATCATGAAGGTAACACCACAATGGTAAGTACCACAAAGGTAACTCCACATAGAAGAATACCATGAATGTATCAGCATGAAGGTAAGTACGAATAAGCTACGCCACATAGAAGAATACCACTATAGTATCACCACAAAGTCTTCACCCCGAAGGTAAGTACTGTAAAGGTACGCCACACAGAAGAATCCCACAAAGGTAAATAAAAATCTCACAATAGGTATACCTTTGATAAGGTAGTAATGATGATTATATGTAACTATTTAATCATCTTACTAGGTTTAAGAGGCAGACCCACATAGGATCCTAAATCATTAGGCCCACATAGGATCCTAAAATAGAAGACCCATCTAGGATCCTAGAGTATATCCATGTGGATTCATAGAGCGGATCCATGAGAGACTCTCGAACCCTGACACACATAGCATCCCAATCTCATGTTACAACCAGCTACAGGGTTCCCGCACTAAGCTCGCTTGATTCCGGGAGGGTCCTATCCTCAAGCCACAGGTTGATACACCAAATTCCATGAAGTCCCAAGAAGATGTATTACAAAGGTCCACCACGTAATATGGGTGTCAATGCAACAGATAGTGTCTCAATCGTAGTCTCGGTCTGTAAGTTATTGGCCTTTTAGTCCCAAGGGGATAGTTTGATTCATGTTCGATCCAACCCGGTCATAACACAAAATTATCCAAAAATCAAGTGGGGTATACCAAAAGGACCGCCTAGATCCAATATTTCTAGGGTCGTATATGGTTTTTCAAATGTATGATTATAGCTCAAGATATGGTCAAAAGAGTTGAAAGGGTTGAAACTGGTCTGGGTCAGGTTCAAACCGGTCACACCGACCTGGCCTGGGCTGACTAGACTCAAGTCTCACTCGGCCTGTTGGGTCTAGTTGGCCCACCGGCGCGGCTCGGCCAGTGGTGCGGCCTACGCTGGGCGGCCAGCTCGGCACCCTGGCTGTTCGGATGACCAGCCTCCTCCACGCGGCACGGTCGCATGACACATCTTCACTAGAAGCCAGCAGCATGTCGGCTGCCCTGGCTTTTCCATCGTGGCCTTGTGTCACGACTCCCGCACACCCAGCAGCGCATATGTGCACCGCCCCCTCCCCATCACATTTTTGGCGTAGCGCCGTTCTCCACCTCTGCTTCGTCATGGCTGACGGGCCATGTCCCTTCTCGGGTGGTGTAGTCGCGCCACTACCGTCTTTGTGGTCAGCCACCGTTCTCGCGCACCACCGGTGTCGGTCACCGGCATGGTCTCCAACGATGTTCTTCGGGTCATTGGGTGTGCCTGGGTGGCCCATTCTTCATTCCAAAAATGTATGTACTCACATCGACATGTCTCCATCAATTCAAGACCATTAAAATTCACCAATGTTGTGGAGAGGTTGTGGTGTGTTCATTCGGCCCGCACCCTCTATGTTAGAATGGTAGAAATCAGCTTATTTGTTCTTAAATAATGATGAACGTCAAGAATGGGTAAGGGGTATTCAAAAACAACAAACCCTACCTCGATTTCCTATTGGAAGATGTCATGAGGAAGCAGACGAAGTCGTTGGAGATGGTCACATATGTGTTCCTTGCTTCCGCAAGATGCTTCCAATCCGGGCTCAAGCGTCGTCCTCGTTCTTCGATTCCAGAGTATGTTCTTCATTGGAGGGGGAATTCTTCATTTGGAGGAAATATTTCTCCAAATTTCTCCAAGCCCCACTCCCAATTCTCCTTTTCCAACCAATCCTATAAAAGGTAAATAAGATCCAATATAAATTAAAATAGTTTTATCAATTTAATTCCACATTGGCACAATTAATGCTGACACATTTAATTAATTGTAGTTGGCTCAATTAATTAAATGAGTGTTTAAAATTTTCCCCCCATTAAGAGCAGTTCGAGTGGTCCCCACCACCATGATTCAAAATGGGGGTTTTCTAGCCCGTGTGGTCCCCACCTTCATAACTCTAACGGAGAGGTTTCAAAAATTAAATAAATTTTGTTCTTTATTTTATTTTTATTACCAAGAAAAAAATGAAAAATAACTTTCACCCTCATCTTACTGTGGTCGAGGTGAAAGTCTCTTTAAGTGAACATCAGCGCTGTGAGTTCAACGGTGCCCTCAGATTTCAATTCTGAGCACCGGTTGAAAATTTATAAAAACATGATCACACGTTTACTGATCGTACTGAAAAAAAAGTTCAGAAATTCATTCTGGGCACACCAGGCCTCAGAATCATGCGTCGTCAATTTTCAAGGACTTCTAATATTCCATATATTTAAAAAAATTACATGGAATTTTTTCGGTCTTTAAATTCTCCCCTCCTTATGGATTTTTCCCCCAAAAACGACATTACAAAAACTAGGAAAACAAGTGGGGGTACTGAGTAAGAATCTAAGACTCCCACTCCCATGTTCCCTCCTGGAGGTTCTCGTGCTGCCAATGTACTTTCACTAATGGTATCGACCACCCACAAATGACATGCTACTATCGATCCCCAATCTACACTGGAACCTCTGTAAACGTCGCCCCATCATCGATTTCAAGCACGTCGTGGTCAATGACGTGAGATGCGTCGTTCATGTATCTCCTGAATAGGGATACATGAAAAACATCATGAAACTGGTGCAATTGAGGTAGAATAGCTAAGTGGTAAGCCCCCACGCCATCTCTACTGAGGACTTAAAAGGGTCCGATGAACCGTAGAGATAACTTGCCACCCCAACCAAATCTCAGCAATCCTTGTTGGGGTGAGACCCGTAGAAAGACGTGGTCACCATCCTCAAAATCTAGAGGTCTCCATCTCATATTGGTATAAGACGTATGCCTGATCTTTATATTTATCATCTTCTCTTGGATGATATGAACATTCTCTATGGTAGCACATACCATCTCTGGTCCAATGATTGCTGAATCCCCTGGGTCAGTCCAACACAAAGGTGATCAGCAAGTTCATCTGTACAATTCCTTGAAAGGTTCCATCCCAATGGTGGAGTGATAGAAATTGTTGTATGAAAACTCTAACAAGGTCAAGTAATCCTCCTAGCTGTGACCGATGTTGAGGATGCAAGCACAGAGCATGTCCTTGAGGTTCTGAATGGTTCGCTCAGTCTGGCCATCCTTCTGAGGATGGAAGGCGGTGCTCAAATGAATCTATGTCCTGAAATCCTCCTGCAACCCCTTCCATATCCAGGAAGTGAATCATGCATCACGATCAGAGATAATCATGGAGGGTACTCAATGTAGCTACACAATCTTTTGTTCATAGAGGCGTCCCAAGATCTCTATTGAACCATGTTCTCTGATCCATGGGAAGTGGGCCGACTTGGTGAGTCGGTCAATGATCACCAAGATAAAATCATGACCACTGGATGTAAGTGGAAGTGCTATCCTGAAGTCCATAGATATTCCATCCCACTTTCACTCTGGGACCTCTAAAGGCTGAACTAAGCCTGCTGGTTCCTGATGCTCCGCCTTCACTTGCTGACAAGTGAGGCACCAAGAGAAACATTCTACTACTTATTTCTTCATTACCAACCACCAGTGCTGTCATCATAGATCCTGGTACATCCCCACCATTCCTAGATGTACCGCTAGAGGGTATGTGTGGAACTCCCTCATCACTTCCTCCTGAAGTGACACTGGAACCATGGTACGTCTTCTGAAGAGGATGAAGTTCTACCCACCTTTAGAAAAGCCATCAGGTGACTATCCTTTGGATATCTAAGCATGTCGAGCCTCGCAGTCAGTGTCCCCATGTTACGCCTCCATGACTCACTAAAAAAGTGGGGGAGTGACTGTACGAAACTAAAGAAATGTTGCCCCATCTCGTTCCACAAAGGATATCCCTAAAGCGGCCAACTGCTTTTTCGCCTCACCTGGATGTTATATACCAGATCTCTTATTGAGTGAATTTGCTACAACGTTCACCTTCCCATGAGTATAGACTATCTAAAATTCATAGTCTTGGAGGAACTCAATAAAACAACACTGCCTCAGGTTTTGGTTGTTCTGAGAGAATATATACCTGAGACTCTTGTAATTATAGTAAACTGTAAAATGCTCGCCCATTAAGTATTGTCGCCATATCTTCAAGGCGAAGACCACTGCCGCTAACTCCAGGTCATGTGTAGCATAGGTCTATTCATGTTGTCTCAGTTTTGAGAACCATAAACAATCACTTCTCGCTCTTGCATCAGAACACACCTGAGTATGGTCCCTGATGCGCTGTAGTAGGCTACATACCCAACACCCACCTCCATAAGCCTTAAGATGGGGGCACTAGTCAGCCTCTGACTCAGCTCCTAAAAACTCTATTGGCATATCTTCGACCTCATGAAAAGTTTCCCCTTCATTTTTAACGCTGATAAAGCTTCTGCAACTCTGGATAAATCTGTCACAAACCTCTGGTAGTATCTGACCGAACCAATGAAACTTTATACCTCCGACACACTCCTGAGTAGTCCCCAATAAATTATCACCTCAATCTTTGTTGGATCCACCGAAACTCCAGCCTCCATGATTACATGTCACATAAATTGAAACTTTTGGATCCATAATTTTCTCTTCGATATCTTACCATAAATATGGTGCTCTTAGAGTGTGTCCATAACTATCTTGAAATGATAGGCATGCTTCTCATGAGTAGCTGAGTAGATCAGAATGTCGTTGACGAATACTACTTCACAGAGATCAATGTATGGCTGAACGATCTTTCTCATGAGTCCCATGAACACTGCTAGAGCATTGTTCATACCAAATGGAATATCCAAGACCTCGTAATGGTCATACCGACATCTGAAATCCATCTTCTGCACATCCCCATCTCAAACTATGAACTGGTTATAACTTAATCTGAGGTCTATCTTCGAGAACCACCGTGCCCCCTTAAACTGATCAAAGAGTTCATCAATCCTCGGGAGTGGGTACTAGTTCATAATGGTCACCTAGTTTAGGTGTTGATAGTCAACACAATGTCTCAATCTCCCATCCTCCTTCTTGGAGAACTAAATCGGGGCTTCCCAAGGAGAATAAATGGTCTAGATGAACCCCTTCCCATGTAAGTCCGCTAGTTGTAATCATTGCTCACGAAGCTCCATGAGATCCATCCGTTATGCTGGAGTAGATATCGGTGTCGTCCCATGGTACAAGTCATTGTAATAGTCCACCTATATATGAGGAGGTATACCCAAAACTTCATCAGGGAAGGAATCAAGTAATGGTCCACTACTAGAGGATAGCTCGGACTCTCCACATCAACCACTCTGAGGGTATGTCTATCCAAATAATGAGTGATCCATTGTACTCTCCTCCGGGTAATTCCAACCTGTGCTACAAAGGCTCCCTTCTCATCGATGAAGGTAAACCTAGTTTCATCAGTGCGGACACACCACACTTTGCGCCTAATATAGTCAATCTGAGCATGGACTGGAGATAACCAGTCCATACCCAAGATGACATCATAAGGCCTCGACTCCATTACTAGGATATCCAAACTGAAGATCTCACCTCATAGAGTAAGGAAACACTATCGGCACCAGTTTGTAATCATCAAATTCTCTCCCTAAAGAGTCCCCAGCTATAAGGATCGAGCCAACAGCCCCACCAGAATCTCTAAGCTCTGAACGAGGGTAGTGGAAATAAAAGAATGACTGGAACATGTGTCTATAAGTACTGCAGCTAAGGTGGAGTAGACTCAAATTTTACATCGTATCATCTCCAAAGCACTGGGATCGTAAGCCTCAGATTCTTGGAGCTAAGATCGCCCATGTCCACCCGATCCATGTGGTCAGGGTGGACCACTTGGTGGCGGTGGCAGTAACACCTTGAATCGTTTCCCACCACCATCTGCACTGCCAGCTCCTCTGCAACATCTGCCTACTCCATGTGGACCTCCTTAGTCGAACCTCTGTCTCTACATGGGTAGTACTTCAACCATCTTCTGATCATCCGTACATTGGGTCTGATAGTCACGAGCCTTTTGACCCTGCCCTCCATATGCGTAACACTGCCTAATACTCACATGACTGGAACTGTCTTGGGTGCCTCACACAACCGACTCTAAATCCTGCAGTCATCCCCCTGTAGGTCTGGTCCTCTTGAACCTATGTGACATATTTCTACTACCAAATATAGAAAACTCCGCTACATGACTCACAATGGTGGGTCTCACTACTGGTGACTGCTCAGCAGAAACAATATCCACTAAGAGGGCTTGCTCTATCACCCCTGCCTGCATCACGATGCTAAGAGAAATCATCGAAGCCCTGATCTCCCTAATGAGTCTCTGTATGAAGGTTCAGGCCATAAAGAATGGGACTTTCACCATATCAGTGGAGTAGCATGAGAGTTCAGTGAACCTCACGGAGTACTGAGCCACAGTCATGTTGCCTTTCTGCAGATGAATAAGCTCTTGTATGTGCACTGCGAGAAGGGTCATTGGGAAAATCTCTACCTAAAATTGGCTCTCAAAGTCTGCCCAGAGAAGTTTCTCCTAATCGTGAACCTGTGTATCAAGATCCACCATCTGCCTACTGTTGTCTATAGAAGATTGGAGGCATGGATCACCAAGAGATCAGCTGGTGTCCATTCGAGTCGGAAGACTCTCACCACGGCCTTCAACCAATACTCAGCTGCATGTGGGTCCATCTCGCCCCTGAACCTAGGTGGACTCTACAACTGGAAGTCATGGAATGCGCTTAAGTGTCGTGCACCCTCTTTTGCTGGTTCTGGTGGCATCGATGGCCCAACGGGTAACGGTACCTCTAGTGCCTCCGCTGGTGCCCCTACTGATAAAGGGCCCTATACCGAGGCCGCGTCGCTTAGTGGCCTATCATCACATACTATACCAAGATCCATAGGGGGATGTCTACCTGGAGGCATCCTCAAAGGAAATAGCTATTCCACGGTCAATATGTTATCGCTGGTGAGATGACTCAAAGAGATCACAAGGAAAACTTTTTGAAACACAGGGGCAATATGTGTTTTCATGCACTGAGTCATAAATCAGATGTCAGGGTCCTAGTGTATGGATACGTCAGCCGCTGCACCAACACTGGGTTCCCTAAACTGATAACCACACTCAATACACATAACACTATTGCTGTTAAAAGATCAGATTCCAATGTTCTATGGTGAAACCGACTCTTCTTATACCAATTTGTCAGGACCTGTCCCCCGGGGCCCGTGATATGACTACCCCAAACCCGCCTTCCATAGGCAAGGAGCTGTCGACTAGCACCAAAAGGCATATTCCCTAAAACCAGGAAGAAATTTCCTTTAAAACCTATAAACACACACAACCAAGCACACATCAAGATATGAACACAAGTAAACTGTATAGTAAAAAGAGTGTCTAAATTAGGAAAAAGTGGCAAGAATACAAGCCCAACTGGAAAGTACAAGAAAAATGAAAATTAAAAGGGAACTGAAACAAATCCAATTAACTCCCACCATGGATCATACCTAAAGGGTAGGTACATCTCTCGAGTGATCATATTTGTGGTACGCCTCATCTAATGTCCACCTATGAGTTATGTCCATTCCGGGTACCCTCATCCTCAGTTTGCACTGTCCATCATCTGCACCTAACACAACAATGTGCGGGCATAGCCCATACAGGGGTGAGTATAACGATACTCAGTAGGGACCCTGAGACACTCTAAAGTCTCACAAAATCTACCAAGGATAAACCACAAATCATGGATACAACAGTCAACCCTACATAGTTATATTCCCATACAAATACCTATGTTATTAAGTATACCCATCTCATTCATTATGAAACACAAGGCCCAACTCTAAACCAAAGTACCAATGTTCCAAAAAAGAAAGAATACCATGATGGTAACACAACACAGGTCTGATAGTCGGGCTGCGATGAGACAATGGAAGCTAGACTTTACGGTTTTTAGTTGCCAGGAGGAGCTTCACTTTTGTGGAGAGCGTTTCTTTTGAACATGAGTTTTGGTATTTGGAGACTTTTATGTGATCAAGTCTTGATGTCATGGGTTCTCACTTCCCCTTAGAAGTGTTTGGAAATAAAAGTATTAATTTTCAGTCTGTAACACATCAAGGGTAATTATTACAAAGGTAACACCACAAAAAAGAATACCATGAAGGTATCACCACAAAGGAATGTACCACAAAGGTACACCACACATAAGAATACCACTAAGGTATCAACATAAAGGTTTCACCACGACGGTATGTACCATAAAGGTATGCCACATAGAATAATACTAATTCACGCTCAAATTTACCCTAGAGAAGAAGGTAGAACGGTCCTTGTAGTCTATCTTTGGTTGTTAAATCCTCAGAGACCTAAGAAGTTACCTACAGACAGGTACATTCTATGGATTTTTTTTGGATATGAAGTGGAAAACATGGGTTGATATTAGATGGTTTTATATTAACCTTAAGAGATATAATTGAATTCAATTTAAAATAATTAGTTGATCATCGGTTATCACTTGGGGTGGATTTGACGTATTCCTTTTCAATTATTTCAATTTCATATATTTGAGATCTGTTTAATTAAAGAGATCAAAAAACGTTATCACTTACTAATTTTAGACCAAAACACCATAATAAAAATCATCCATACACTTGGAGGATCAAATTTATGAGCATTCCAAGGTAAAATTTTGAATTATCACTTGAAGTATGTGGCCTTAAAATTCAATAAAGATGATGAAGATTTAAAATCATCAAATAAAAATATCAATTAAAAGAAGTGCTTATACATTAATGGGGTGATAAATAACATACAATACAACCCATTTATAATCACTTGGATCAAAATGTAAGTTGTTTATCCCTCCATTGATTCTATGGTTTCAATGGAAGTGGGAAGTAGACTCATGGGGGAGGAAATGGAGAATTAAGAATATAATGAAATAATGATCACTCCACCATTGTGTGACAATTTCACGCGGTTTTGTTTGAATAAATTCACACCTTAACCCAACAGTATCAAATTGATATTAATAACAACAAAATAAGATGATAATAATAACTTTTACTAAGAAAATAAAGTAAATTGAACAACTTACATGTGAAAGACAAACATGAGACAACAAAATCGTAGCATAACATTACAATGAAAGGAATCTCAAAAGATGATAAACTTCTCCTCCACCACTTCCATAAATAGGAATTTAAAGAGGATTGGGTAGATATCCCAACATTACAAAGTATCCCACTTGAGTATGGTAGGCCTAGGGTGGTGGAAAGAAAGAGAGAGTAGACTTTTCTACCCTTGACCTGAAGTTGTAGCAAGCTTGCTTCCACCGAACAGAGGTTCCTAGGAGACCTTCAAGAGGGAATAACTATAGTGGGACATATAATAAAACAATGAAGCTCCTGAGGACTCCTGGCTCTATGTAAATTTTTAGTCCAAATTAATATATATATTTATGATATTATTAAATTGGTGGGATGCTTTTATGGGCCTCAGAATCTGTCTGAGAATTTTATCTCCAAATTGGGTCGCCTTAATAACCACCATACATGCCGAATTCGCATTGTATTATAATTAATTATTTTTTAATCTATATTGATTATATAATCCCAGTAAATTTTTCTTCATTGGGCCTGTATGTTGGTCCCCACATTCTCATCAGTGGTCCAAGGTCCATTCTTCCTTCTCCAGAATTGTTTGCATGAAATCCCATTTTGGTAGTCTTAAAATGTGATTCTTACAACACTCCACAAGTAATAATTATTCCAAATATAATTATAAACATGAAAAATAAATATGAAAATAAAATCAAGATCATTGGGTACTTTAAATGATGTTAAAAAATGTACCACACAATAGTGCATTTTAAAAAGGAATTACAATCATAATGTGAAATGATTTTGAAAGTGTAAAATGAAATAAAATGGTGTTTTTGAAAAATAAAGCACACGAATATTATATATATTAACAATGATTATTATCCTCATTTAGTGGCTAATCACACCCCCTAACTTGAGTATTTCTAGTACTGAGCAAAACATATCTCAATAATATGAAATTCAAATTCCCTTTTCCAAAAAAGTTTTAATAAAAATTGATCACCAAAAACACTTATACCAAAAAATCATGAATCTCATCAAAATATTTTAATACATGATACTTTCATAAGAAGATCCCAATCCCAATCCCATTCCTTTGTTCAAATTCATCGATACATTTCATCCAACATCAATTAAGAGTGATGATGTGCTGTGCATCACAGTAGACATGGGGATTCATCTTTATTCAAGAGAGAAATGATAGAAGAGCTAGGTCAAATCCCATTTCAATATTAAGATGTGTATTCAAATTTTTTATTTATTTTATTGTTTTTTTTTCTTTTGAAATTTTTCCATGGCAATTGAAATTGCACTCAAAAGAGTCAACCCCTATAGAAAGACTTTACCGATGACTCCCAGGCTCAAAGACCGTAGGGCACCAATTAATGATCACATACTCGAGAATCATTTAGAGATAACATAGCCAAAAACAAATTCAATTTACCAAAAATATAAAAAAATTACTAACTATGGGCTAGACAACTATGGAGTCATGATCCCCATGTGCCAAAATCCACACATTTGGTCATTTCATTTCTCTATACGGAAATTGTTTTTTATTGAATACTCATATTAAAACTAAAATGATCACCAAAACTTATGAAGTTTATTTGGGGGACCCCATGAACTCAAACTAATACCCCACTATCCAAAGGATGTGTGTTGCGATTCTTTTTTAATTTAGATGAAAATATAAACAATGAAATATCACATTAGGCATCCACACTATCCAAATTTTATGCTTATGAAATATACATGGATTAAAATCATAATTAGGGAATGATAAATTATTTGATATTCAGTTTCAAATTGTACATTGTCTATAATCATGTTTAAGTTTAAAGAAATTTTTCCTTCCATTAAGGCACGCTTTTTTTTCAAATCATTCATCTTTTTTTTGAGACAAAATCTTTTTTTATTTTATGTCCCTCCAACATATAATAACATTTTCCCCAGTGTTTAAAGAAAAGAATATTTAAAAGGGGGTAGAGGTAGAGAATAAGAGTTCAAAAATCAAATTGAATACTAGGATTATGGAATCAAGTCACCTGGTGGTTGAAGTTGAAATTCATACTTCTACTATTTAATCCATTAATCTCGATGTCACTCTGAGAATTACCTAGTGGAAAAAAGGCAAAACAAACAAAAAACAAAAAACTATATATATATATATATATTTATTTATATAATAAAGATAGGAAATATAAGTATATATATATATTATAGAATAATAAAGCAAGATTATTCATAGGTCAATGGTAAGCACGAGCCCATATCTCACTACAGTCCTAGGTTCACATCCCGATGGCTTAGCCGGTTGTGACGGGGTTTTCCCCATGACCTAAAACGTGGCGTTTTAATTTTATTATTATTGTTATTTTTTAATTTTAACCTACAAACACATATAAATGATATGAAATGATGATACATTGTCTTATTTTTTAATTTTTGGTTAATGTATTAGTCAAGAATCACACCATGTGACACCGATGAATATGGTGCTTCTCTTTCATACCCATCTATAATCATAATAGAGAAAAGGCCAACAATTTAATTTTTTTTTATTTTTAAATATCAAAATAATTAATTAATATTATATAAAATATAAAGTTGACTAAAATAAAAATTTATTGGAAAGATGAAAACCATGGGTTTTCTCCCATGTAGCACTTAGTTTAACGTCTTTATCTCGACATGAATCCTAAATCTATCAATTTTTTCCCAGTTAATAGGTTGGCTCAATTAACTCAACCTCTTTTTCTTTTTTATTGAATCATTCAATGAATGGTTTTAACCATTGACCATTGAACTTGAAAATGTAACTACTTGTGGGATCTTGAACCTCTAATACCCCATGAGGGTACACATGATGCACTATGAAAGGACTTGACCATCTAGACCTTAACTTTCCCAGGTGTAAATGATGTTTTGAACTATACAAGAGAATGAATTTTCCTAGTTCAAAATGTTTGACATTGATATTACTAGATTGGTAGGCTTGAACTCTAGCTTTATTGATCCTTGAACTTTCATAAGCCTCTATCCTTAGTTCCTCATGTTCATTTAGATCTAATTTCCATTTTTGTTCCGGCCAATGAGAGGTCATAATTTATTTTCTTAATTTCACAAAAATCCTTATGCTCAATTTCAATAGGTAAATGTCATGCTTTTCCATAAACCAACCTATATGGTGAAATTACTTGGATGTTTTCTTATGCTATACGATATTCTTAAAGAGCATACAAGAGTTTCTCATACCAATCGTTCCTAGAAGGATTGACAGTTTTTTCAAGAATATTATTAATCTCCATATTTTCTAACTCAGCTTGACCATTGGTTTGAGGATGGTACGCTGTGGAAACTTTATAAGAAATCTCATAATTACACATTAGTGAAGAGAATGGACACTTGTAAAAATGTGTTCCTCGATCACCGATTATATCCCTAGGAAATATAAATCTAGAAAATATGTGATCTTTTAGAAATTTGATCACACATCAGTCAGAGACTTCAATCACTAAGATGGGAGTGAGTGGAATTTGATTCCATTTTGTGATTGACCCTACATTTTGACACTTAGGAAATCTTTGAAAAAAAATTTAGGGTCCCTTGAGAGGGTGGGCCAGAATAGACTACATTGAAGAATCATAAAAGAAGTTTTCTTAGAGGAAAAGTGACCTCCACAATCCTCACTATGACCGAATTTAAGGATGGACTCTTGTTCAGATTATGGGACACGCCTCCTAATGACTTGTTCAGGGAAGATCTTATAGAGGTATGGATCATCAAACACATAGTTCCTAACATCAGAAAGGAATTTCCTTCAAGCTTGAGTCCCTAATAATTTTGTAATTACTCTTTTAATTAAGAGGTTCGCTACGTTAGAATACCAAGGGCAGTCACTCACAGAGGATAGGTGTTCATTAGAAAATGAATCAAACACAGAATGGTGATTTTAGTTGTATTTTAATTCTATCCTAGAGAGGTGATCATCTACACCATTTTCAACATCCATTTTATCCATTATTGTGAGGTCAAATTATTCTAAGAGAATGACCTACCTAATTAGTCTAGCTTTGGAATCTTTTTTTTTTGGATAAGGTATTTTAGTGTTGAATGGTCAGTGAAGACAATGATGGGTGATCCTAAGATATAGGACCTGAGTTTCTCTAATGAAAAGACAAAATTAAGAAACTCTTTTTCAGTGGTGGTGTAGTTTATTTGGGAATCATTTAAGGATTTCCATACATAAGAAATTATATAAATTATTTTACTGCACTGTTTTCGTAACACAGCTCCTATAGAAAAGTCACTGGCATCACACATAAGTTCGAAAGGAAGGATCCAATTTAGAGATTTCATAATGGGGGGATAATTCAGAGAGTATTTGAGGGTTGATAATGAACCCTCCCAGATTTCTGTCCAAAAAATGGATAATCCTTTATTAAGATAGCACAAAGGGGATGAGAGATTGAACTAAAGACCCTGATGAATCTTCTATAGAAACCAGTATGTCCAAAAAAATACCTCACTTCCTTAAAAGTTATGTGTGATAGAAAGTGAAGAATGATGTCAACCTTTTCTTTATCAACTTCAATCCCCCTACCTGAGACTATATGGCCAAAGACTAATACCTGTTTAACCATGAATTGGAAATTTTCCCAGTTTAGGACAAGATTTGTTTCTTCACATCTGGACAAAACTCTCTCCACATTCCAAAGATATCCGAAAAATTTATCCCCAAATATAGAGAAGTCATCCATGATGTCCTCAAGAAAATCCCCTACCATGTCTGAGAATATTCACATAATGAACCGCTGGAATGTTCGTGGGGCATTGCATAACCCTAAGGGCATGCATTTGAAATCAAAGGTTCTGAATGGATATGTGAAGGTATTCATACCTTGATCCTCTAGGGGGACCTCAATTTTATTATACCTTGAGTACCAATCTATGAAATAGTAGAAGTCATGACCTACCAATCACTTGTGGACTTGGTCAATGAATGTTAAGGGGAAATGGTCCTTCTTGGTGAATGAGTTTAGCTTCTTATTGTAAACGTAGGCCCTCCATCCACTACTCATCCAAGTTTGAAGAATCTCTCCATCGTTATTGGTTATCACTGTGATTATTGCCTTCTTAGGAACCACTTGGATTGGGCTGACCCACTCACTCTCAGCTATGGGATATATGATACCAGCTTTAAACAATTTCAGAAGTTCTTTTCTCACTACTTCCACTAGATTAGGATTGAGTCACCATTAAGGTTTACAACATGGCTTTGAATCAGATTCTAGATCAATCATATATGTCCCAATAAGTGGGCTAATCCCAGGAATATCAGACAGGGTCCATCGAATGGATTTATTATGTTTCCTAAGAACATATAGAAGCATCCTCTCATGATTGGATTCAAGATAAGAAGAAATGAAATTATGATGTGTTTGATTGTCCCCGGGAAATAAATATATGAGTACAGTTGGAAGTTCCTTCAATTCAAGATCAGTTTGGTTTAGAATTTCAGCAGAAGATTGGGACGTTGGATCAAGATCAATTTTGTTTCCTAGTGTTTTATATAGGATTGATTCCCAATATATAGATGTTTCAGCTAATAGATTGTCTTGATCTTATTTAGGGAAGGAAGTTAGAGTATTATCAATGAATTTGGTTTCTTGAAAGGTTTCACTGACTATTAGACCTAATAATTTATCCTAAGAAAAATTTAAAAATGATTCAATCCAAGGATATAAACATCATTTATGTGAACAAGTGAAATCAATCTAATCCTAACCTAAACTCCATAAAATATTCCCTAATGTTATAAAGATTCATTATCAATTCTTCTTATCATGTTTACTTCATGAATTTCCTCGTCATCCCATATTTGTGGGCTTTCATTTTAGATGTTCATGTCTAGACTCATGTTTCCTAAGGTGATGGTCATGTTCCCATTTCGAACTCAGATAACATACATGATTACTTCAAGGAAAGGATGACCATGGATGATGGGGGTTTATTCCTTATTTCCTATGATTTTATGATTTTCATGTACAATGAAGTCAGCAAGGTAGATGATATTTTCAACCTTTACACAAACATCTTTTAAAATACCCTTTGGAACCCTACTGTTATGATCAGCATGATGAAGTGTGAAAGATGTGGGATGGAGCTCTTCTAGGCCTAACTTGCAGTACACAACATAGGTAATGAGATTGACACTATCACATAGGTCCCACAAGGCCTATACAACTTTTATATCTCCTAGATCAACATCGATGTAAGGGAAACTTCGGTCTTTCAACATAGGAGGAATTGTCTCTTGAGTGGTGGTACTCACATTAGAATCCAAAAAGACTTGGTTTTTATGTGATAATTTTTGTTTAAATGTGAACAAGTCATTAAGGTACTTTGAGTAGGCAGGTATGGTTTGGATTCCATTAAGAAGAAGAATGTTCAACTTGAATTTTGAGAAGATTTCCCCAAATGTTTCACTTAATTCGGCCATGATTTTCCCCCTCATGCGTTGAGGAAACGACGCATATTGTGGGGATGTTTGTTAAAGAGTTGTTTATTTGACAGTGTTATCATGTTTTTCAGTTTGATCATTTGGTTAATTTAAATTTTCCTAAAATTTTGAATATTAGGATGGGTTTTGAATTAGTTGTTCAGGTTTTTCAATTGATTTCCCACTTCTTAAAATAGTCATAGAATTTAGTTGTTCATGAGTTGTTTGAGTTCAACTTGACTCTCCCCTTAAATTTGGGGATAGTTTTGCCTGAGTAGGTATGGGTGCCTTTCCGGTTTTCATGGTTTGAAGTTCTTGTTTATGGTAAGATACATCCGAGTTCATCCTTTCCATTTGTCTACACAGATGTTCTTTTAGGATTTGTAGAAGAGTTTGGGTTGGTTCTTGAGAAGATTGGTTTATACTATAGGGATATTTTGGACGTTGGTATGGTTTATTTAAAATGGACTATTGTCTATTGGTATTGGATCGGTTGGGATTGGAACTGGTTATGGATTTGGTAGTTCTGATGGGGGTAACAATTTTGTCCCTGTGGTTGGCTAGTTTGTTGGTTATGTTTCCAGCAGAATCCAGGGTGGACATTATACCTTAGGTTGAATTTGTTTTAGTATTGAGTATTTTGAAAGTTCAAAGCATTTACATCCACTAGAGATCCTCTTAAAATAACATCCTTGATAGATGGAATAGTGGGGAAGTTGTATATATTATGGTCATGTTTTCACAAATTTTGCAAACAGGGCCTATAGTTTGGATTTCATGGACTTTCCTAAGGTCTATCTCTTCATCCTTCCAAGATAGTTCTCCAGGTTTATCCCTAAGGATTTCCTCTTCCCTAAGTGTATAAATTCTTGAAGTTCATTATAGATTTTTAGAATAAGGTGACGTTCCCCATGTTTGGTTGTTTTCAGAAAGGATTTCTAGATACTCATAAGCATCATTTGTGGAATTTTTTTAAAGGTACCGTTACACATCATGTCAACGAATTGTCTGTTCCCTGGACCCATCCTTTCACAGAAAATCTTCACTTTTCTAGTAATAGAAAAACAATGGTGTGTAACCATGTTTAGATTGTCTTTAATCCTCTCCCATATTTCATAGAATGACTCTCCCTTTTATAAAAAATGCTTTGGATACACTTTTTAAGTGTAATTGTTTTGTGGTGGGGAAATTATTTTTTGTGAAATTCTCTTTATAGTTGGTCCCAATATTTGATGGATGGAGGTCTCAAATTGTTTATCCAATTTTTCTCTCGATCCTTTAATGGAAAAGGAAATTGCCTCAACTTAGCTGATTCTAGTTGATGTGGGGGACACATGGTTTCTACAATGTCATTGAACTCTTTAAAGTGAAGGTAAGCATCTCGGACTACGTTCCATGGAATGTAGGAAAGAGCTTTAGGATATGGGGTTTAATGATGTAGTTGTAATCTCTTAGGGAATTGTTTCTAATGCATGGGGGAATTGGCCTAGGCTGTTGTGAGGTAGTCATTCATGGTTTGATCGACCACATTCCCCATGTTTGGGGCTCCCTCATTGGGATTTCCGTTTTGGTTTCCACCTAGGTTTATAAGTTGGTTTCTTTGAAGATCGTACACTGAAATGGGCTCAATTTTGGACTCAAGAGTATCAAGAGGATTAGGATCTAATGGAAATAATCCACCAGTTTCACTTGACTCTCCATCGCTAAGACATTCCACCCTAACTAGACGGTTTGATTAATCGCGGGTGTTGGTGGACATGCTCCAAAAGGAACAAAATGAGAAAGGGACAAGATAAAATATATTGTGATAGAATAGAAGAAATGTGGTAGAATAGAATGGGTGTTGAGATGAATTACTTGGGTCCCCAAAAATGGTGACAAAATTTGATTCACACTCAAATTTACCCAAGAGAAGAAGGTAGAACAGTCCTTGTACTCTAGCTTGGATTGGTGAATCCTCATAGACCTAAAAAGTAACCTACATACACATACATTATGTGGATTGTTTTTGGATATGAAGTGGAAAACATGAGTTTATTTAAGATGGTTTTAAATGAACTATTAGAGACTTAAGTGAATTCAATTTAAAATAATGAGTTGATCCTGGGTTATCACTTGGGGTGGATTTGATGTATTCCCATTTCAATTATTTCAATTTCTTATATTTGAGATGAGTTCATTTAAGGAGATCAAAAAACTTCATCACATAATTATTTTATACCAACACACCATATTACTAATCACATATACACTTGGAGGATCAAATTTATGAGCCCTCTAAGGTAAACGTTTGTATTATCACTTGAAGTATGTGGCCTTAAAAATAAAAAAGGACGAAGAAGTTTCAAATTCATCAAATAAGAATATCTATTAAAAGAAGTTATTATACATTATTGGGGTGATAAATAACATACCATCCAGCCCCTTGATACTCCTATGGATAAAACCATAAGTGGGATACCCCTCCATTGATTCTATGGTTTGAATGGAAGTGGGAAGTAGACTCACGAGGGAGGAAATGGAGAAGTAAAAAAAGCAATGAAATAACGATCAGTCCACCGTTGTGTGATAATTTCACAAGGATTGGTGTGATTAAATTCACACCATGAACCAACAGTATCAAAGTGATATTAATAACAATAGAATAATATGAGAAGAAAAAATTTTATTAAGAAACTATTGTTAATTTGACAACATACATGTGGAAGACAAACTTGAGACAAAAAAATCACAGCATAACATTACAAGGAAAGGAAGCTCAAAATATGATAAACTCCTCCATAAAAAATTCCTTAAATAGAAATTTCTTGAGTATTGGGTTGGACTCCCAATAGTACAAAGGATCTCACATGATTATGGTAAGCCTAGGGTGGTGTAGTGTAAGGGAGAGGAGACTTTTCCACCCTTGACCCAAAGTTGTAGCCAACTTGCTTCCACCAAACAGAGGCGTCTGGAATACCTTCTAGATGGACGAATTGTAGTGGGCCATAAAATAAAAAAATTAATCTCTTGATATTCCCCAGATTGATGAAAAAATGAATCCCAAATGAAAATACATTTTTCACGATATGATTAAATTTGTGGGATGATTTTATGGGTCTCTGAATCAGGCCGAGAATTTTATTTCCACATTGGGTCACCTTAATAACCACAATGAATGATGAATTAGCACTGGCTCCTAAATAATGATTTGTTTCTCTATATTTCTTATACCATACCATGATATTTGGGCTTTATTGATCCTATATGTTGGGCCCCACATTCTCATCACTGGGCTGGGGTCCAATCTTCCTTCTCCAAAATTGTTTGCATGAAATCTGATTTTGGTTATCTTCCAATGTAAATCTTCCAACACTCCACAAGTATGAATTTTTCCCAATATAATTAGAAACCAGAAAATTAAATATGAAAATAATATTAAGATCATTGGGTACTTTAAATTATGTTAAAAAAATGTACCACCTAATAGTGCATTTAAGAAGGAATTACAATCACATTGTGAAATGATGTTTAAAGTGTAAAATGCACTAAAATGGTGATTGTGAATAATAAAGCCCATGAATATTATATATGTTAACAATTAATATTAGCCCCATTTAGTGGCTAATCAAATACCACAAAGGTAAAGTCTCATCTCACACCAGGTATAACATAGGTATGGTAGCAAAGATGATTATATGTAACTACTAAATCATCTTTCTCTGTTTAAGAGGCAGAACCACATGGGATCCTAAATCATCAGACCCACGTAGGATCCTATGTAATCAATCCCACGTAGGATCCTTATACTGCAGACCCAAGTAGGATCTAAGAGTAGTCCCACATGGATTCTTAGAGTGGAACTAGGTGAGACTGTCGAACACAGAACCTTGTAGGATTTCAAAGAACAGACCCACATAGGATCCCTATCTCATGTTACAGCCAACTACAGGGTTCCCGTACTAAGATATATTGATTCTGGGAGGGTCCTCACCTTAATACCCAAGTTGATACTCTAACTGACACAATTTCAATGGAATAATTATCCCCAAGTACTACCACATAATAGGGGTCTCAACGCAACATACGGTGCGTCAGTCGGATGCTCATTCTGTATATTATTGGTCTTTTAGTCCTGAGGGCCCGGATGAATTCCTGTTTGATCCAACTCATTCATACCCCAAAATTATCCAAAACTCATGTAGGGTATTCCAAAAATACAATATGGAACCAATGTTTCTGGCGCCGTAGACGGTTCGTCAAACGGACACCCATAACTCATGATATGGTTGAAAGAGTTGAAAGGGTCGAAACTCGCCTGAGTCCTATCCAACCCGGCCTGGGCCGACTTGACCTTGTTCTGGTTGACCCAGTCCAACCCTGGTCTAACCCTAGGTCTGAACCGGCCCACTAGGTCTGACCCGGCTAGCTGGGTCCATCCCGACCCGCGCCGGATGGCCCGCTCGGCTCCCCGGTAGGCCGGACGGCCGACCTCCTCCACACGGCGCGTTCACACGTTGTGCCATCACCAGAGGCCGGTAGTGAGCCGACCACCCCGGCTTCGCTGTTGCAGCCTTATTTTGTATCTCCCACTTGACGGTGGCACGGACGTGCGCTGCCGTCTCCCCATCGCGTGGCTTTTTATGCGCCTACGTCCACCTCTGCTCGACCACGACTGACTGGACATGCCCCTTCTCTATCGGTGCGGTCGTTCTGCTGTTGTCGACACGGCCGGCCAGAGTGTCGACCACCATTTCTGATCCCCACCAGTGTCGGTCACTGGCACTATCACCAACGACGTTCTTTGGGTCACCGGGTGTGCCCCAGTGGCCCGTTCTTCATTCCAAAAATTTCTGCACTCACCTCGGGATGTCGCCATCGATTCAAGACCACCAAAATTTACCAAGGTTACAGATTGATCAGGCCATGTTTGTTCGGCCCACACCCTCTGTGTTAGAACAGTAACAAGCGGTTTATTTGTTCGTGAATCATGAGGAACGTCAAGAACGGGAAAGGGGTATTCAAAAAAAACAAACCCTACCTCTAATTCTCATCGGAAGATTTTTTGATAAAGAAGATGAATTCGTTGGGGATGGTGACATCGACATTTGACGCTTCTACAAGAAGATTCTTGATATGGGCTTAAGCACCATCATTGTTCTTCGATTCCGGAGTATGTTCTTCATTGGAGAAGGAATTCTCCATTTGGAGGAAACGTTTGTCCAATGTTCTCCAAGGATCTCTCCCAATTCTCCTTTTCCATCCAATCCTCCCAAAGGTAAAGAGAAGCCAATAAAAAGTAAAATAGTTTTATCAATTTAATTCCACTTTTCCACAATTAAATCTGACACATTTAATTAATTGTATTTTTCTCAATTATTTAAATGGAGAGTTGAAAGGTTTTCCCCATTAAGAGGTGTTCTGGTGTTCCCCACCACCATGATTCAAAATGGGGGCTTTCTAGCCTTGGTGTTCCCCACCCCCATAACTCTAAAAGAGAGGTTTCAAAAATAAAATAAATGTTTTTCTTTATTTTATTTTTATTTCAACAAAAATATTTTGAAAACTAACTTTCACTTTCATTATACTATGGTTGAGGTGAAAGTCTTTTTAAGCGAATATCAGCACTCTGATTTCAACAGTGCCCTCAGATTTCAATTCCGATCACTTTTTCAAAAGTTATAATAACCTTCTCGCACATTTACTGAACGTACATAAAAAATCTTCATAAATTCATTACGTGCACGTCGGGCCTCGGAATCAGGCGCCGTCAATTTTCATGGACTCAAATATTCCATATAATTAAAAAAAGTGTATGGAATTTTTTGATTCTTTATAGAATCAATGAAAAATACTAAATCCAATCATGTAATACTTGTTATGATCATATCATAATACCACCCCGTATTTATTATCTATTTATTTTAACTAAATGAGTTCCCTATTTATTGGTCATAAGGACAATACTTGTTGAAAAATAATATTTTGAAGTCTTCCCATTCCTTAGAATATACTTAATCCCTATAATTATTGTTTTTGATCTATTCCTTCCACTTATAAGCTTCTCCCTCAAATAAATATACTTCCAATATAACATTTTCTTCTATTCAATTATGGAGTACCAAAAATATCTTTTCTATAGTGTTGATCAATTTTTATGTAATCTATGGATCAGAGGATCCACTAAAAACTGGTGTTCATTAATGTATAAATGATTTAACTATTAATTGTTCCTTTCTTAGTGGATCCATATGCTCAATATTGTTTATGTTTTTATTCATGGCCTGAGTTAATTTTTATCATCATCACGAAGTCTAAATTTCAATTATCCATCATATTTGGAAACTATAATTGAACTATTCATTAGGTCCATTATTTACATGTGTCCTTCAATTTTATTCCATTTTTCAAAAATAAGAAAAACAAAATATGATATTTTTTATTATTTGAAATCTTATAATGATAATATTAAAGGAATTAATTTTCTAAATTTTTTTAATATGATGCATATAGGATGATAAACATCAGATTTACATTATTTATATATCCATAATATTGGTTTTTAAAAATCATGTGATTAATTAAAATCATATCCCCTAATATTTTTTGGATATATGTAAAATTTTAGGAATCTATAATGATCCATGTATAGGTTAATTAAACACCTAATGATATCTTTCTTGGTAACTAATCATAGGTACATTTATTTGAAATATACATCCACTTTAATGTATCCCAACATGGATGTATTCTCAGAAAGAAACCACACACTATACACTCTACCAAAATTTAGGGATGTTTTACTATATTCAGACTCATCTATAGGTATTTTTACTAATAAAAATAGTTGTATTTTCACAAATAACTAAAAAATTTCTTCTGATATCAGTTATGAAGACATTCTATTTAATAACTTATTTTGAACATAGTTCCCTTACAAAATATTTCATTAATAACATAAAAAGTCTTTTTGAGGTTTTGTATCATTGAAAATATAAACATAATATATTAATTACATATGTAAAAGATAAGAAAACATTATTTAATCACTTTTAAAGAAACATTTATTATTACATTCACGTTCACCTAACTTCAAGTGATTCTTTAGGGAGTTACATAAATAGAAAAGGTAATGAAAAAGGACCAGTAAGGGAAGAAATTGGAAATAGAACACAGCTGATCATAATGGGTAAATTAAGGCATACCATTAGGGTATAATCATTATAATATAATAAATAACATGGAAATTTGGATAAAATAAAAAAATAAGACATTCATAAGCATATCACTAAGGTTTGACACTATGGTTTCATAAAACATATTACCCATGTGATTCCCCAAGGTATCGTAAACAATTCAATACCTAGAGAATAGTTATTTATGAAATTAATTGGATAAATGTCATGGGATACCCTTCATATGAATCAATTCATGATTTTCTTATAAACTATAATAATTTATTTCATTAATAACCTATGTAGGATAAATAAATGTTTCATATAAAGTCATTGAGTGAATACGTTGTTAAATAATTGATCTTTACATAATTTTTATCATATATTAAGGGAATGTGGTTTTAATACTTTTAAATCAAAAATAAATTAACTAAAATTAAATATATATATATATATATATATATATATTAATACCCTTAAATAAAAATTAGGTTGGTTATTCATAACATAAAAAGTGTGGCATGTGAATTCAATGGATGATTTTGGCTGAATAACGGCTATACAAAGTGGTTATAGAATAATATTAATGACAGATAAATGATGTATCCCATTTAATGTACAAAATTTTGATCATGATGGGATTATCATAAGTTGATGAGAACATATTAATTTTGAACTTGGAATACTAATTATAATGGTAGTATATAGATAAAACAAGAGAGGAAGAGAATCCCTTACCATTTTGGATAGATACTCAAATATAAAATGGTTTTCATTATAACCATAGGTTATATATAGAAAGGATATATAGAGTAAAAATGGTAGGAATTAATTATTAATGGAATGTGAGTGAATTAATTTGGGTGGATTAGATGTTATATGTAGAAAATGTGGCACACTTGTTTATTAATTTCAATAGACATGACTTGGAAAATAGGTTTTCAAAATTACAAAACCATCATCTTGACCATTGTTTTGGATCATGATTTATAAAACTAAAAAGGTTGGTTTTGATATAATTGAGTTTTATAAAAAAAATTAATATTTTATTTTACCTTTCACATGATAAGATAATTATTCCACAAAATAAATTTATTAAACCCTTAAATTTATGTTTATAAAATGAAAGGTTATTTATATGTTCTCAAATTAATATTTATTTAATAAAAATACAATAGAGTAAAAAAATTATTTTCTATAATATATTAGGTTTAATTAATTATTAAATATTAATTATATATTTGATAATTCATAAAACATAATGAAATCATAGAACTTTATTCATACAATTCCCAGAGGAATAATTAATTTTAGTAAATTACTAAAGCATCATCCTAACCTAATTTCAATATGATGACTTAAAATATAAAATTTATTTATAAAAACAACTCTCAAAAAAGGTGAATTTTTTATTTGAAATAAAAAACATTATTGATTGATAAATATCAGTTTTTAACACATTATCGATATTTATATCCATTATTAAAACTACCAAGAATATTATAAAATTATTTTATCATTTTAAATTGATTAGAAATAGTGTTTTATTAGACTATTTCTAGAAATAAAAATTTTATTTAAAATAAAAAAATGTATCACAGAAGTAAATTTTAATTTCCAAAAATAAAAAAATGTTTTTACTATACAAAAAAACCAATTTATCATAGTCACATTAAATTTATTTTTATTTTATTAAATAATCATTAAAATAAAATTAAAGAAACCTCTATTTCATTTGGGTGAAGAAAATGAAACTTTTATAACACTTTGGTCTAGATAGGTATACCCTATTACACTAGAATACACCCAAAGGGTAAGGTGTGTGATTTTTTTACTTTCATCGAGGGATCAGATAATATTTATCTGGGGATTATGTATGCTGAATTGAACCTCTCTCATATTCCTTTTATCTTGTGACCTATTAAGTATCTTCTTAGGGTGGTTCACAAGAAAGAACTAGTGATGCTACCTCATTAAAAATCTCTACTGAATGGTCTTTAAAATACATGATCCTACTAGTTGAGGTAATAATTTCCCCCTTATACATTAATTATCTCATTCCATTACTCATAATAAGAACTAATTACCATGGTCATAATTCATGTTTTTCATATTGAACAATATTTATATTGTCTTATAGTTTGTTGATAGTCATATTGTAATGGGAATGTTTACCATTACCCATTATATATAATCCATTATTCTTAAAATTCATCATTTTTAACTTTACATAAAATGGTTCTACACCACTCTTGATAATTTATAACATATTGAAAAATATTCTATTTCTTCTTATTATTTTTAATGTTGGACAGATATTCATTGGAAAATTCAAGATTGGAGTTCACATTGATCTATGAATTATTCATTTTCTTCATATACCTATATTATATATATATTATAGTAAATATTAATTAATTATTTTAAATGAAATTTAAGTGTTCCTATATGTGATTATAATTTAAAACAAAATAAAATAGTTATTCTGAATCATTATTTCTTTTTTTAAAGAAATTATCTTGTTCTTACATTCTATCCATTAAGAAACCTTCACCCAAAAAAAATTCTTCCGTAATTAAAATAAATGGGGATATTTTCATTTCAAAATGTATTTAGGATCCTATGTTAGTTCATTGAACATTGGATTTTTCTGCAAGACTTTTACATGTCTGATTGCCTTTTTCCTCAACACTTATTCTCATTTATCAAGATTTTTTTTCTTATTATTATAATAATTTAGGTTAAAATTACATTACATATGTATCTAGTATACATATGGGGTTTGATATATACACTCTTAATAGAGACATAAGGAATACTTCCTGGGCATTGAATAGATTTTGAGGTAGTTCTTACCGATAAAAAATTTCTCCAACATGCTCCAGAATATCAAAATGTTCAATGATACTTATACTAAGCTTTCCATTAATTTCAAATCTCATTAAAACTTTATATGGTGATGTATTTTGGAATACATAACCCCAAACATGAAACTCACATTCTTTCCAACAATTTATATAATTACACTTTTATCAACTCTAAGAAATCATAATATGTTTTAGGATCACTTGTATCTTCTCGATAGTGTCTTTGACATTATATAATCTAAACATTTTTTCTTATCTAAAGGTATCAAATCATGATGTAGTTACGCACTTCTTAATATCTGGTTATTCATTGGAAAAACATTTTAATGGTCTATGGAAAAAATATTTTTATTGTTTAATTTAACAAGTGGAAGTTGTTCATCCAAACTCACTTGAAAATAAATTGATCTAGCCCTTAATATGTCTTCCAATTTTAGAATATTCCTCTTAGTATCCCCATAAATTATTTGTTAATAGGTTATGATAAGGTTTAATTTATTATTAATATCATTTTTAAGTATTTTCTAGAACATAGATGTAAATATTTTATCATGGTCGAAATCAATTGACATTGGTGTCCCGTGTTATCTGACCACTTCTTGAATATATATTATAGAAATATCCTCAATAGAGAAATATTCTTATATAGAGATTAATTAGGTATAAAATGTTAATATATCAATGATTACCCATATAGAATAGTTTCCATTTGATATATTTTGAATTCAAGTATAAAATTCCATGGGAATGTTATCTCACTTCCATTTAGGTGTGGATAGGGATTGCAGTACTCATTTAGTTTTTTTTCTCATTATAAATTTTTTTTACATAATAAAAATCATGATTCATAACCTATAATATAAATTTTCTTTTAATCATAGAAATAAGGATCTTATAGATACGAATACAGTTTTTTTATTCTCACATGTATAAGGAACACAAGGTTATGGGATTCATCCATCAAATCTTTCATTGAATTTTTAATAGATTAGATACATAGAATTTTAACAAACCATTTTACCACCTATTCATTGATATTAAACTGTATAAACATATAATTTTTCATAGATTCTATCCACTTTTGTAACCTATGTTTACTTATCCAATCATTTTTGTTCATATTTAGTAATTACTGATGGGAAATAACTTGGGGGTAGGATTGATGATGGTCATTACCTTGTGTCTTCCATGTTAATCTATACCAATTATTCTTTTAATGGATCTCATTAAATAAAAATAATTTAAATAACTCATGGGTTTTTTCCAAATTGATGGATCAATGAATTTGTTTTATTTTCCAGGGGATAATTGATAAAAAAATCACAGTGTTTATGAATTTCAACCATAGTTTTTCCTCATTTTAAATTAATATTTTATGAATATATACTTGGGAATCTGTTGGGTAGTGTATATATCATAATTCTATACATAAATATAGTGTCTCAATATATTTAATGAAAATATAAATACAACTAAAACCAAATCATTGGTTATTTAATTATGTTCATGTGTATTTAACTACAATGATTCCTAGGTAACCCCTTTAACATTTTGTATTATTAAAAATAATATCACATTCACCAATCAATCACAATAAATTAATAATACATCTCTATTAGAGGCTAATGTTATCATGGGTATAATAACCAGACTCTTATCCATTTTAGGTAAACTTTCTTCATAAACCATTATCTAGATAAATAAAACCACCTTTTGTGTTAACTTTTTTAGTGGAATATAAAATGATGAAATGACAATAAAAACATTCTATAATATCCCAATAGGATAAGTTAACTATGAATCTCAATTACTATTATATGTTGAGTCCACTCTTATGCATCTTATCTCTTTCCTAGATCAACTAAGATTCCTTTACAGGTCCCAATGTTTCCCAAGAATATGACATGTTGTAAAATGAAATCATATTTCCTTAATTTAACAAAAACATTCTCTTTACTCATTGTTTGTAATATGACACTTAGATAATCCTCATGTTTCTCACAATGTTTGGATTTTATCATAATTTCATTAAAAATAACCATAATAAATTTATTATGGTAGTCCCTAAAGACTCTTTTAATCAAATATATAAATATGGAAGTATAATTAGTTAATCCAATGGTTATAAAAAACTCATAGTGCTTATATAATGCTTGGTAGGATGTCTTTAGGATGTATTATTTATTTCACCATTAACTAATAATACCCTAGTAAAAGGTCAACCATGGAGAAGATTTGAGCAGACAAATTTTGATGAAAAAGTCATATATCATTAGAGAGGATATTTTTCTTATCTAAAACTATGTTAAGTTCTCTATAATAAATGCATAACTACATTGATCCATTATTCTTCTTAAACAAAATTTGTTTTACTCAAGGGAATACAGTTGGTAAAATGAAACCCATCTCCAAAATATCTTAAATTTTTTTCTTCAATTCCTATAATTCTATATTTGAAAATCTATAGTGTTTATTCTAAGTTGGTTTGGATCTAGGTATGAGTTCAGCTGATAATTCTACGCTTATTTTCTATGGAGGTCCAAGAGACTCTAGAGGAAATAAATCAATGTAATTATAAATAATGGGTTCTTATTCTAGTCAATATACATTCACATTATTCCCCACTATTAATAATATTTTTGATAGAAAAGGTAATTAAATTTTATTATTGATGGGTCAAAGGTCTGGATATATATCCTTTAAAGATAATTATTAATATTACTAGTTATTGAAATGAAATTTCTGAACATTTATATTTTATAATATAAGTACACTTTGATGAAAATACATCCTTATTATTATGTAAAATTACAAAATTTGAATAACCACTAGGTTTACAAAGATATTTCATCCAACAAATTTAATAGGGGAATCCAAATATAACTTGGACTCTTGAAAAGATCTTCAAAGAGTTTTATTCGATAAATCTCCCACTAACAATTCGGTGTTAACCTTGATGTTATTTGAAAATATAGATAAAATAATATAATTCATATAACTATAATAGACTAATGTACTTTTTACATTGATTGTATTATGAGTGTACCTAAAAAACATCTTTTATAGCCTCGATTTTAGCCATCATGGTTACAAAAACATAACCTTTCTCCCTTATCCAACTAGGTTTATTGATGTTTCCCTCAATTATCTTCTAATTGGGTTATTTATTTCTGAAATATCAATGATCATCACACTTTAATCATTTATTAGAGGTTCATCTTCTACCATCATTAAAATTTCAAGGGAATTCATAAGTTATGTATTTATATATCAATGATAGGTTTGGTTTAATCGACCATTTTTTCCAAGCTTGTATCATATTCACCAATATTATATAAAATTAAATGAATGATTTTTCCCACATTAGTATAACATGTGTAGTGTTATTTCATTCTATCTCTTTTATGATTGAAATTATTTAAGAAATTTGCATTTATCTACCTCTTCTTTTTATTTAATCCATAAGACTATTTTCCTTATATGAAATAAACTTCCACTCTCATAAAATATCATTCAATTTCCTTATAACTCCCAAATCCTCTAATTTCTAGTGTATTCTGTAGATTATTTCTTACTCACTAAAGAACTGTAAAATATTCCTTTTAGAATCAATGAAAAAGAATAAATAATATCATACATGTATTTTAATGTTCATCTCATAATTCCAATCTGATTAATTTTTACTTTGTTTCAACTCATGGAATTCCCTATCCATATTGGATTGTAGGGAATGAGAAAAAAACTTATTGAAATAGTATTTTTGGATGTCTTCCCATTATATGAATTCCATATCATCAATTGGGTTTGTGTTCTTGATATGTTTCCACCCCTCACCAGATTCCCCCATCTAATATATATAGTATTGATATAATGATATCCATAATTGAAAAATAGAGTATGAAGAATAAATTTTATATATTGTTGATAGAATTTTTTATGATAAGTGGATCAGATGTTCCCTGAAAAACATGTGGTCGTTGATGTATGAAGGGTTAAAATAATAGATGTTCCATTTATGGTGATGTTAAAATTTTCACATGGTTGAAGATGCTATTCCTAGACTGAGTTAGCTAGTTTAATGTCATTAGGAATGTTTCAAATCCAACATCCATCATATCAAAAATACAATCATTACATAGTCAATTACATCTATTATTTAATGATTCTTTCAATTTCATACCATTTTTTGAAGAAGAAAATCCAATATATCAATTTATTAGTATTAAAAATATTTTACTAAAAAATATAAGAGAAATATTAATCCACAATTTTGTAATATAATTTTTCAATGACCTTATTTTTCAAATTGAAATTATTGATAATTCATTTATAATAGTTTTTAAAAACTAAGAGATTAATCAAAGACAATCCCTTGGAAGGGTATTGTGAGGTGAAGATTCTTAGGACTATTTTTTGTGCACCATGTATAAGTCATGTTAAAACAAAATGAACCCTTTCAAGTTTATTACCCTTAGGTACATCTATTCCACAATAACATCCACATTAGAGTATCAAAACAAAGAGTTATTTGATCAAAATAACCACACACACTCAACTCTACCAAAATTTAGGGATGTTTCCTATATTTGGACTTACCGTAATATTTTTTGTAAATTTTTCTAGTCCTAGTTTCAAAAATTTACTAAAAATTTCCTTCATTATTGACTATGGTGAACCATATTTTTTAATATGTGATTTTAATATAGTTATTTAACAAAATAATAACTTAATATCATAAATGAAAATTTTGAGTTTTCATTTTTTGGAAACAAGGTACATAATACACATTGTGCATAAGGAAAACATACAAATAAACAATATTTAATCCTTTTAAAAGACCCTATTACTATTCTATCTCTTTTCCCCTCACTACAGGTGATTTATTGGGGACATTCATTACTAGAAAAGGATGATCATAGGGCCTGATATGGGATAAAAAAATGAAATGGAACATGAGTGATAATAATAGTTAAAACATTAGGTTTACCATTATAGAGTAATCATAAGTATATGATATATAATTTGGAAATGTTTATACAACATAAATACAATAGATTCCTAAGAATATCACCAATGTTCAATATAAAGTTTTCATAAAACATATTACCGAGGTTATTCACCATGGTATCAAAAAACATGTCATCTATTAAGATAAGTTATTTGCCTTATGTATTATAGAACTATCAAGATAGTTAGTTTATATATATTTATTCATGTTTTCTACATATATCACAATAATTAATTTTCTTAATGACCCATGTATAATAAATAATGTGTTTCATATAAAATCCTTGGTTACATAAGTGTTTAAAAATATAAACTTCTAATTATTTTTAACCCATGAGTAGGGAATGGGGGATTAATACATATAAATATCAAATAAATTATATATATATATATACTTACCATTTAATAAAAATATTTTTGTGTATTTATAATATAAAAATGGGGCCTAGAAAATTAATGGTTATTTTCAACAACATAATTGGTATGAAAAGTGGTTTTTAGAATGAGATTAATGAGTGATAACGGAAGTATATAATTGATATAATAACTATATGTTATTAAATGAATGATAAAAATTTATTGATAGAATAATAATTTTTAATTTATATAAAAATATAAAAATTAAATACTCAGATAAAAAGGTGGAGGAAGAGAATCCCTTACATTGCAGGATAGTTTCTTAAAGCTTGACTAGAGGAACATAAAACCATTTAAAATACATACAAAGGATCTATAGAGTTATAATAAGAGTAAATTAATTATTAATGGGTTTTGAGTGAATTAAATGTTTTCCATTGATGGGTATTTAAAAAAATATGGTGTGATTGTTTAATATATTTCAAAATATTGACCTTCAAAATCTAAGTTATGGAAAATAAAAAACAATTGGCTTAATCATGTTGTTGGATCATGGTTTATGAAATTAAAAATTATTTTTTTAAATATATGAGTTTCAAAAATAAACAATAATAATTTATATTACATATGGCATGGGAATTATACTTTTCCAAATAATTTTTTTTAAACCTTAATTTCTATTTATGAATTTGGAAAGTTGTTTATAGGTTTTAAAATTCAATTTTTTTTATTACTATAAAACAAATTAATAAAATAAATTATTTTGGTAGTGTATTATATTTTATAAGTTATTACATAATTATTAAATATTTATGAAGACATAAAACATTTCAAAAATAAAAAACATTTTTTACTATTCACTAATAAATAATATAATTTAGAAAATTCTAAAAATTTTGCCGTAAAATAATTTTGACATTATGATTTCAAATATTATATTGGTTTTATAAAAATAATTTCATCAATATGTGAATTTTAACTTTGAAATAAAAAACCTTATTTATTGAAACATAATTACTTTTATGAAAAAATCAGTTTTTTTTGACCCTAATAAAAATTACATGGGATATTATAAAATTAATTTAGTATTTGTATTTAATAAAATAGTGTTTTATAAGAAATATTCATGAAATGAAATCTCCAATAAGGAAAAAAAATTCATCATAAAAATTTTGTTTAATTTGTAGATATATTATTTTGTTATACTTCTACCCAAAAACTTATTTATCATTTTCATTTTACATTCATGTGTATTTTGTTGAATAATAATGACTATGGGATTGAATAAACAAATATTTTATTCCTATAGAAAAAATTTAAATTTTATAATACAATGTTCTAGATACATAACCCTCTATTACATCATCATGCACCCTAAAGGTAATTTTCATGATGGTGGAACATTGATGTGGTGGTTAAGCTTACAGTTACCTAGTGGTGGCCTCCGTTATCTTGAACTTATAGTAGATTTTTATCAAAAATTACATTCTAAAACACTTATTGGTATTGGTAACAAGAAAACCCCAACAACACTACCTCCCTCTCTTTTTTTGATAGATAGGCTTGAAAAGGAATGATGTTACTAGTTGAAACCATTGTTTCCCCATATGAATCTATTATATCTCAGAATTACACCTAATATAAACCAATTATATTGGTCATAATTCCATAATTCATATCAACCAACATTTATATTAAACAATGGTCATTTAATGTTCAGGTCCTTATAGTCACATTTCCTATTAAACAGTATATATAAAATCCATCATTCTCATACATTATTATTCACTACTTCACATATAAAGGATATATTTTTAAATTAATAATTTATATCATTTTACAAAATATTATATTTTTTCAATTTATTAGTAGGTGAGATACTCATTGGAGAATTAAAGCCTATAAATATTACATTATTGTGTGAGTTTTTCTTTTTGTTTTTTATCTTATTGAATTATTTATAGCAGTTTTATTCATGATTAACTAATGATATTTAAAGAAATGTAAAATCTCCTCTAGTTTATTCTATCATAAATCTTAATAAAATAGTTATTTTAGAATATGAGTTCTTTTATTGAGGAAATTTTTGGGTAGTTACTTTAACAATTAGATCATGAATTATAAGACAATTATGTCTTAACTTAGGGTATGAAAATAGATTTCCATATTTTTTATTTCATTTTTAAGGAACCATTTATTATTATCTATGTGATGTTTTTATTTAAATCGAAATCCATGGATTTATTGTTCTTCAGTTTA
The DNA here is from genome assembly GCA_963277665.1 of Viscum album. Classification (NCBI taxonomy): domain Eukaryota; kingdom Viridiplantae; phylum Streptophyta; class Magnoliopsida; order Santalales; family Viscaceae; genus Viscum; species Viscum album. Next base: position 434,372,049 of record OY728121.1, read on the forward strand.
ATTATTTTACGGTATTATTTTGATTATCAATTCCACCCATATAATATATACTCATCTTATTCTCACTTATGATCTTTTACTATTATTATTTATGTTTACCCTTTCTATGTATCTGTGCTCCCCCTTTTGTGTGTCCATTTCTCCGTGCTATAAATAAATGTATTACATATGTTTTTTTCAAATAGAATATATTTTATGAATAATTTATAGTAGATGTTGATAACTAATTATGGATTACATAATTTCATATTTAGTAGAAAAATCCCTATTAGTGGAGAAATACATTACATTTATTATTATATAATTTTTTCCCGTAATATAATTCTCCAAACCTTAATTTTAGTGGGAATGTATGTGATGCAATATTTTTATTAAATCATGTGATTATGGGATATTAATGTACTATATTTTATATTTAGTGTCAATTCTTGTTGGAAATGTATGTGAATTTGACACTAGATATTGTAGTGTATGTTTTTTGAACTGATATTGGTATTAATTAATTGTTTAGATAAAATTTGAGATCAGGATTCTATAGATTGATGATGTAAATTTACATAAGGAGTGATATGTTTATGTTGACCAAAATTTAGAGGTATGATAACCTTTTATGTAAGATGAGTTAATTTTTAAAATTTTATGTTATTTAGAGATTATAATTAGAGAACATTATAGAAAACCCTAAGGATAAGCCTAAGGGATAACTCTAAGTATATGATAACATCTTACTGTTTTGGTAAAGTATAGATTTTGTGGTTTTTTTTGAAATTACATTCTTGAATGGATACAAGAAAGTGGATATATATGTATCATAGAATCACATAGGGGTAATTACCCTTTAAATTATTGATTATTATTAAACAATTTTTCAAACTGGTGACTGATGTGTGGTCCTAATACTGAACACATAACTAGTCACACTTATGGGGTATGCTTTGTTTAATCAAATTATCTTTACAAACAACTATAAAAGATTTAAATATACTATTCATAGAACATAACTTGAAAATTACAATATTTATCATATATTAAAATAAATAAATTCAAAAGTTATGGGTATGTTTAATTTTGGGATAATATATTTCAATGACTTTCATATATTGAATATTATAAGAAATTCCATGGTAATTTTAGACTATTATTTTTATGGAATGGGTGAATTAAAGATCCATTCCTAAAAAAACATTTGTTTGACCAAGAGTTATATATATTGATATAAAAATAAATATAATCTAATATAATGGTGTCATAAAGTATGACCTCTAGATGTTGAATTTATTATAATTCAATAATTAGGATAATTATCAATTACTCATGTTAAATAATTCGGTTTTAGAAATGGATAGAGCCCAAATAAATCAAGATAATGATGGGTTCCTTGGATTATATGAAAAGATTTCCACATAGAATCCTTGATGGATAAGAGTTCAAGTGACAAATATTGTTATTATTCCAGACTATCTATCATGAATTATGATTGAAATCTTGACCATGTTTTAGTGAGAAAAACAAAAAAGTAGATAATTACCTCATATAATGGAATTATATGTGAAAATTATGGATATTATAAGAATTTTTTATTTTATAAATGTCATAATGTGAGGAAGACATTGAGTAATAATTGAAAAATGGTGCAATCCGTGAACATAATGAAGTGAAAATATTTTTTTAATTAATAATACATAAAATATTATGATATATACCTCATATAAAAATATATCAGCAGTTATTCTTATTATTTATATAACTTTGAAAAATTTCATTAGTATTTTATTAATAAAACTTTAGGTATTTAATTTACTTAAGGACAATAAATTAACAAACTAATATTTTAATTTATATATTTTCCTCTCCACAAAATCTATTAAATTTTATACATCGCATGCAACAACTGACCAAAATAATCCATGTAACATTATATAAATGTAAATATATATATATATATATAACTAAAAATAAAATATATGTAATATTATAATTAAATATTTGTATAAATAAAAATAAATTTCACAATTAATGTTATGTAATTGATAAAAATCCCATTAGTCTAGCTACATAACTAAAAAGACTAATTTATCCTTTAAAATGAACCATTTATAAAGGATTGATTTTATGTGTTTTTTTAGGAAAATAATTATATATAAAATATATTTTGTATATTAATAAGATATTAAAACCAGTTTTATTAGCAAATGATAAGAAATACGAATAAGAATAGTTAATATTTTTAATGAAAAAATGTTATTTTCCTCGAAAACAATTATCCTTATATTATAATGTTTTTATTTAGAGGTAAAATTAAATAAATTTTTATTTTAAAATTTTAAAGTATAAACATCATTTCTAGAATCATCATGTCAATTTTATCATAATATTTAATTTTTATTTTTCTAAAATGGTTTATTTTAGGTGTGTTGTGAAATAAATTTTTTTACCAAAACTGTAAATTTATTGACTTTATTACTTTATAATAAACACCTAACATATTAAAAAACATCTTAATTTATCCAATATATGTTCATTGTGTAATAATATATGTCTTTTAAATACAATTATGAATTTTTATAAGCTATGTCTAACATTTTACAAAGAGAAATGATATTTTCCTATAAAAGAAATTATTTTTTCTGTTTCCATTTAATTGAATATTAATATATAAAAAATTAAGTTTTAGATTGATAAGAAAACAAATTAACATTTATTTATTCTATATTAAACTAATTAATAACATGAAAATAAAATAATGAAAATCTTATCCTATACATAAATTTTAATCTTAAAAACAGACATAATTTTTTAATGAAAAGTGTTTCTCTGTGTTACATGAACTGATGTTAAATTTAATTTTTATTTCAATAATAATTTTTCATGATAATATATATTTAATATTTTAAATTATGAGGTCAAAATTTGTATTTATGTTTATATTCTGAATCATTGAAATTTAATTACTTTGGTAAAAATCAGTCACTCTTGTAAAAAAATATAGTAAAAACTAGAAAAATATAATGTTAAATAACTTGAAATATATTTAAAACAAATTTTAAAATTATTGGTTGAAGAATGATCAGGAATATCTCACATAAAAATCCATTATATCGCTCTTTTTAAACCGCTGACCCCTGAATAATGTCATTCTATAATTGAAATTTTTTTGGGGTTTTAAATGGTTCCCTTTTTCTTCTTCTATTAAACGAGATCTCATCTGACATTTCAATGCTCCATATCCCCATACAAATTTACATGAAACCCTACCAAATATTAATCTATTTGATTCCCCTATCACGTAATAAATACTTTTTACATTATAATTTATCTCAATCCCTTCACATCCAAGGATACATACAATATAACATTCAAGGTCCTAGGGTGAGTATTATTTAATCTGAATCTTTTTATTATCAATATATATTTTCAAAAACATTCATAAACATTGTAATATAATTAAATAAGTATAATTATTACAGTAAATTTTTATTATTTTAATGTGAAAATCCTTATTTATTCTTTACATCCATTAAGAAAATATGAACGTCAAACATGAAAATGTGTGGACAACCGCATCCATGACGCCACGGGCTTTGGTTTTAATCAATACCTAACACTGATGAAATTTTATTTTTTTTAGGTAAACAATTATTTTTATAAAATAGTAATTTTATATAATTATATTGTTGGAAATTATATATTTTATATTAATAATAATTTTCAACTGATAACATAACTATACGAAATGAACATAACAAAGTACCCTTCCAAATCTGAATTAATTTAATAAAAGCCTATGTAACTTTATAAATTTTATAAAAATAGAATATAAGTAAAATATTTCCAAATAATTATGGTTAATATGGATATATACTATAACACTTTTTACCATGGAAAAAATACCAAAATATATATATACTAATTAACTGAACCACCTCAAATAACCAACATAATAAAAAATTGTATAACAAATAAATAGAATATGATAATACATAGACCATATTAAAAAATTAATATATGAATATTCTTGTTGAAATGGTATATAAAAACATAACTTAAGTGTTAAATATTCTTTTTAGATTCAAGGAGTAAATCATGTCCGAGGCATGTGTTAAGAATAACTCAAAATTCTTCTATTGGGTTACAAACAATCACATTGAACTATACTGATCTCAGTTTTATGTATTATACATAGTGAATAGTTTTTATATTATTTCCTCTTTATTTTCTATTTTTGAGAAATTTATCCTTATAAAATCATTATCAAAATATTCTTACCTCAAATATTATGTAACGAGTATGGGTTTATTTGTCTCATTTTCAATTCCATGAGACATTTTTGATATTCCAACCCAAATCTTTATTTATATGTAGTATTCAACTTCCTATAATACTTAAATTATAATTTTTATCATTCATATTATTGAAACGAAATTTATTGGTACCCCTAACATGTTATATTTATTCTTATAATACCATTACTGTAAGGGTTTTTTCTTCTCAATATTAGTTTATTGAGATATAATTCATATTCCCCACTTTCTTCCCTTTTGTGTTCTATATATTTGTCATTTATTTCCTTTTATGTTACTATTATACTCATATTAAGGATTATGGTATAAAAATTCATTAATTTTAGTTAATCTCATCATTATTCTATTAATTAAATAAAAACAATTCAATTGATAATTCTCTGTAATAAAATTACTTTACACGTGATTAGATAATGATATTAACAAAATATATTAAACTACAAACCTTTTTAATTTTAAATTTTTCCAAAAAATAAAATTTATCATTCATCTTAGAAAAAGAAATATTATCATTTCCATTAAAATATAAATAGTGTTTGTTGTCTTAATGCATCTATAAACACAAATATATGATCATAAGTTATAAATCACAACAATAATAACATTTAAAATTATCTACACATCATTTACAATTTTTATAAACAATTTTTATCTAATTCATGACCCCACGCCTATGTACTAGCAATCTTACTACACTTCATCCATATTTTATTGATTCATATGTAATTAAATATTTAATATTAATACTTGGTACCCTATTAAACTTGAGATTATTACTCTTCTCTACTTGACATAATATGTTTATGTAATATTATTTCCTTACTATCCCATTAAATTACAACTAGTTTTTAGCATAAGATTCATCTAATAAAAATAAATATAATACCATTATATCATAACATGACCTCATTATTAATTAAATTATGTGACAATGAGATCGTGAGTTACCCTTAAATCCCACCTCTAATAAATTATTGAGTGTAAAATGGAAATAACGGTATATAACATAGATTATGTGGGTAATTACCCTTCAAAAACACAAATCAAAATCCTAATGATAACTACAACCATAAGTAAAAAAACAAATTCCCACTTAATGTAATTGAAAACATTCATTATTATGTCAATAGGAAAACAAAACCAAAATAACTATCTTCTAATAGTAATTTAATAACATGGACAAACAACTCCACTATCCCATGACTAGATCATCTTTTTCCTAAATTAATTTCATCTTGAATCACAATTTATATGATCTTTCATGTCTGAAAAAATATATATTAAGAGGGTGAAAATATAAGTATACTTAGGAAGTTCATCCTCTAACCTTTCATATGTAAATTTAATATATATAATAAATCCTTATCTAATTCCATAAATAAATATTAATCATTAGTGTAAATAAAAATAATGAAAAAAATGATATATGAAAACATCATATTATTTTTATCCACCACCTCATCCATATCATTACAACCAAAATGAAATAAAGAAAACATCATTTCATGTAATCCACACATCTAATGAATGTAGATACAACCATAAAAATTACCTATTTCTATAAAGAGGAGAATATAACAACGATAAAAAATACAAACCCACACCTTATGAATTATAATAATAAATAAAAACTCAAAAAATTTCCTTTTCATAAAATAACCACTTATTTCATAAAATTATGATTCCCTTAAAAATCTATCCTTCGTACATTCTTATTCACCTATATCTATTTTTTTAGTCACTCATTTCCTATGAAAACATAAATTATTTCACTACACATTTCACAACATCCCATGATTCTATTAATCTATACAAATTCCTTATCATCGGAATAATTACATTCCCTATACCATTGCACAACATCCCAATGTTGATCAAGATTTATAATTTCATATGAGAATATCAAAGAAATCATATGTCACGTGAATTAATCTATGAAGAAAACTTTAAAAATTTTCATTACTTTTTTCCTAATCGACCACATATATATCTCTTTCATGATATTGTTATACGATATAAATTACCTTCTTCAAGTCATTCTATAATTAAAAAGTATATTTTTACACATGAAAAATCAATTCTCACATACGCATTATTTCAAGAAACCTAGTTTACTAATATTTTATTTGTTACGTTATTTATAATACTTACCCATAATCACATAAATTAAGCTATAAAATTCAATTAAAACGTAAAAATGTAATTTTAAATCCCCTTACATATTATAGACCAATCCTTTTAATGATCAATCAAAGATTAATTACTCTGAATTCACAAATCATTATCCTTGATGATAAACCCCATGTATCATCAAAATATAAAATAATTCCTCATTGAAGTAAGGAAAATTAATATTACATTATTTCATCATCCATATTTATACCATAACTATCACTTACCAATTATTAAATCATTAATTTGACTACTCCCCTAAATAAATATATAGAATTATGTTTTCCATCCTTTAATATATTCCCTAAAATACCCATAATCTTTCTAAATAGTTATGTAAAATATATGAGAATTAAAATAATAATTTTTAGTTTATTATTAACACAAAAAATAAAATATATATTTCTTTTTAGACTATGATGTGGTTTCCCCAACCACTCTATGTTTTTTAGTCAATGGTTGATCTAAAAAATATTGTATAAAATTATTCCCCTTTTTAAATTTTTTTCTGATGTTTCTAATTTAATTTTCTAGTTTTAACCAAAACCACAACAAAGATTAAGAATGCATAATGTGGTTTCTCCAACACTCTTTAAATGATGATAAAAAAAAATGATTAAATTTTCTTAAACTTCATATTTTTTTCATACAATTTCATTAAAAATGATGTGGTTAATAACTATTTCTAATAGTATATCTAATAAAATACATCTCTAAACCACAATAGAAAGTCTTACCATTTATAATAAACCATGTCATTGTCTATAAAACTATGAAATAACTATACTTCCTGGATGAATAAAAGCAACCTCAACCATTTAAAAAAATACCACATCCACTTTCCATGTTGTGTCCACTAAACTATAACGATGTTAATAAAACCATGTTTTGTTAATGACTGAATCATGGAATATTTTAGCTCATAAATTATATTACTAAATCAAGTTTGATAATACTCCATAGAAATCATTTAATCCATATCTAATAAAATTTGTCAAAAATAATAGGACCTTGAATTTTTTAGCATAATAATACCTATAAAAATACATATATTAATATCCATTATTAAATAACAAAATCAACATTTAAAAAAAATACAGATACAAAAAAAATTATCTGGATTCATGACATAATAATATATAAATCACAATTGGATTTATATTGAACCATATAATTAACAACATACTTAATAATTGGATATAAAAATAAAAATTCATGTCTAACCAAAATTTAAATTAGATTTTAGTTGACTTGGATAATTACCCTTTTCCTATAACATATTGGAATAAGATCACTAAGAATATACCATAAATAATAGTATCATGGGGATTAAAAAATACCTAATTCATTAAATTCATATATAATTATGTGATCACCCATAACATATTAATTTATCCTTACATATGTGTGCCATAAGAAAATGAAAATAATCAAATTTGTAACCAAGATAATGGAATGATCAACTAATGAAAATAAAACTATTGTTATAAATACACTTATATAGTATAAAAATTACCCAATGAAAGATAATACATGATTTCATGGATGAATATACCCATGAAAGAATATAATATAAATTATTATATAAGTGAAAGGGTAAATGTAAATTACTATATACATAAATAAAAAATCATTTAAAGGATGGGAGAAATTACATGAAAATAAAAAAGAAAAATCATATTTATTTAAATATTTTTTTGAACAAGGAAAGTATGAATAAATTGGTTAAAAATTATGATTAATTGGTTTTTAAAAAGATGAAAAAAAACATATAATGGAAGATATATAAAAAATAGTAGAATGTGGTTAGTGAAAATAAAAATTAAGAAACACGAAGGTGGGGAGAAAGATATTCTATTCCCAATATTAAAAAAACATTTAGTAGATTTAAATACACATGATACATACATAGAAATAATGGAATTGGTATATCATATGTCTTTTAAATATGAAAAATATATATGAAAGATAAATATCCAATATAAAATATTGGTAAAGAAAGCATCCCCACAATAATGTCATAATGTGTGAAGTTTGATTCAAATAGTGGAGAATAGTCAAACATAATATTAAATTAAAAAATAACCATATGTTATAGAACATGGTGATTTAAATATAAATTTTATAAAAAATCCTACAAGGAATATTATACATATATAATCTTATAGAAGAAATTAGATCATGAGAAAACCCTTACCTTTACTCGTGACTTTCTAGGACACACTCTAATTCCCTATATATTCAGTATATGTATATTAATAATATAATTTAGATAAATTTTTATATTTATTACACTTAATATTAATAATTGATATTCTATCATAATGTATTTATTTGTTATTAAAAGTTTATATTGATTATTTAAAATTATAAGTTTCAATTATTTCGTACTTATTTTAATACGTTTGTTTCGATCATAGTTCCTTTATCATAAGTTTTTTATATATAGAATAATAAAGGTATAAGAATATAATTTAACAATAATATAAAATAGTATATATATATATATATATTATGTATTAATTTATTAAAACCAAGTGATTATAATTAAGAAAATAGAGTATCACCCTTTATAACATCCTGACCTTGGTGCCCCTAAACCAGTGCCCAGAGAAGGACTTCCACATAACCTCAAGAGCGACTCTTCATATGTTAGTGGATACATATTAGTATTGGGGGTCTAAGTGGTTATTTGTATGATACTTTACCACTATATATGTGTGCACAAATAGAATTAAATAACTAAATATTGTATATATATGATTAAATAAAAGTAATAATTACACTCAAAATGTAACAATTTTTAAGAAAATGAAATGAAAAAAGGCCCAAATGACTATGTAAAATATAAAACAAACCATCCACTAGTTTGGTAACAATAAATACCAAAATAAAAAAAATACAAAAAAATCCACAACATCACTGAGATAAACCTATCCAGTCACCTAATACCAATCGAGAAATCCTACTCGAACAAAAAATACTCAACACGGACTTTACCCCAAGCATGTTCCTATAATAAACATCTAAGAGATACTAGGGTAACATTGTGTAATATAATACTGATAAGGTTGTGAGTATAACATAGTATTCCACCTCCAATGGTGTCTAAAGAAAATCACAGTTAGTACAATTTTGAATAGATGAGAAAGAATAACTATAGGGATGAAAGTGAATAAAATAGGTTTCATCATTTAAAAATATTTAAATTAACAACTTTTTCTATTGGTTATATTTTTTTTCCCAATTTCAACATATATACCTCAGACAGTGATGGTTTTTTAATCCATATATCACATGTTTCACAAGTTGGAAGACAAGAATCCTCAGTAAAAGTGTCCAACCATGATTCGGTTCACCATATACGACCATCCCAACCACTAGGCCACAAGTGAAAAAACAAGGAGCATCCCAAATGTGACTCATAATGGAATGTTCAACCATACCAACATTGCTATGGATCTTTATGTCCATACACTTAGAGTGAAGCAAATCATTCCATCCCCTGAAATCTATAGTGAATTGGGTTGTTTAGAGCATTACTATGGCTTCCCCAAAACCTAGGATTATAGTAGTATTCTAAATTTTTAAAGCCATTATTCACATGTTAGAAAATAAGGAGAATCAATACAAGTATCTAATTTAGATTTGGGATGAAATTCCTAACCATTACCAATCATGTCATTATTAATCATTACCATTTCATTCAATATTTCCATGAACCATTACACTAATCATATAAACCCAAATTCATAATTAAACAATTTCATCCTTTACCAAAATACATAATCATTACATTTTATTCATACAATTTAAACATAAAACAAAGCCCTTTAAACCATTAACATTTCATTTCATAGTGAAAACATTTAGGATGGTCCCAATGGACTCTTAAATCAATACATGAATAAAAAAACCAAACCCTTTTTCACAAGTAATAAACCCATGAACAACATCATTTTCAATACATGGAACCGGCCCCATAAAACAAGGTTCATTCAAATTAAAAATAAAAATAAACTATAAGACCTTCATGTTCCATGAAAATAATTTATGGAGTTATGAATACATTTTCACCAAAGAGGACACAATATACCCATTTCAAAATAATTTCCATTTTAAAACATATTTTTCCCATGTTAGAAAGAACAACAAATAAAAAACACACCATTTAATAATTTCAAAAAAGCATCATAATATTTTACCAAAACTCAACACCAAAACTTATATTTTTCAAGGTGGGTACACACCAGGGGTGGTTATAAGTCTGATCTCACAACATCCAACAAATCAGATAGGATCTGTGGACGGTCCAAGGTATCAATTTAAAATTGAATCCAATTTATTAAATCATGGTATAAATCATATCACAAATTTTATATAAATAATATACCATACACACATGTATGAAAATTATTTATACTATGGGTAAAGATCATAAACCACTTACCACATCAATGACTCTTTACAAAACATTTCCATAACATGGAATCCTTTTCAAGGCCCATCCATGAATCATCCAAACCCCTATACAACCAAAAAATATCATCACCGGCACTCATTCCATATGTTCACACTAAGAAATTATAATTAATTAATTATAATAAATATAATTAATTATTCAATTGAACCCCAACATGCCATAATGACTAAAAACACACTACGTTGATCAAATATTATCGAAACTATATAAAAATACCACGGAAGGTCCACCATTGGCTTATGACCCCAATCTAGACAAATATCAAAGTGGAAATACCATTTCAAAATTTAATTAAATTTACTAATCTTAAAAAACCTCTAAAAATTGACCATGAACACATACCTTATTGAAAATACACATAACAACATGTTGAATCAATATAGAGATTTATCCACCCATGAAAACGAAAATCCCCATGATAAACATATGATTCCACCATACTATTGTGGAATCATCAATGATATCTAAATAACATATCCCTAAAATTAAATAGGAGGGAGATGAATAAGTAAGTAAGGCTAGTAGAAGTCGGATCATACATCAAAATGTTGAAGAAACACCATGATGAAACCCCCAAAATTTAATTAGGGAGGATGGGGAAGGGGCCTGGAAACCCCCCTGATTGAGGACATTAAATGGAGGAGAAAGTGGGTGGAGTGGATAAAGACACAGGGTGATATTTTTGTTATTCGACTCTAATTAATGAAATCTAGGAAGGTGTATGGTTTGACCACATGGATTTCCAAACTATGTACAGACCATGCACTCTGTAATATCTAATACTCATTCTCTACACGATTAGTCTACATGATTTGAAAAAGGATACACTACAAATGGTTCTAGCACTACCAACATTTTAAAACCAAGAACATGGTTTATTTGAAACCATGTGTATCCCATACACCATGTATTATAGCTTTCTCAACCTCACATGATTTCTCCTTTTTTCCTTTGATGTTTTATATCAAACCATATTATTATTCAATTAAAGTGAATAATTAGGTTTAGAAGTTGAAATTAGGATAATATAATGGAAATATATAATGAAAAAAATAAAACATACTTTTCATAATTAAAATTTCCCTTAATAGTCCTCTTTGTAGTGAATTTGTTGGGACTCTTAATTTTTCATGATGAAAAAATAATATAAAAATAATTTATAATTGATAATTTGGTATATTTGGTATATTTTCGATGGAATAGTATCATTCGGTATATTTTCGAATTTGTAAACTATGGGTCCTTTTATAGATAATATTTTTGGTTTTTTTTCAAATACACATTTCTTGAAGGTTCTGTAAAAAGAATAAAGTGAAAGTGAACTAAAAAATGAGAAAGGGAACTGATCCAGGAATTAACCATATAAATATTATAATTATAATTTTTATGATACATTATAATATTTATAAATAATTTTTTCAAGGACTATCATGTTTACTTTTTTACTAATTAATTTTAGTATTTACCACTGGATAAAAAATATTTTCCATAAAAAATGATATTAATCCTCATTACTAATTTTAATAACTATATTCAAATATATGATATCCATTTCATTGAATTCAAATTTTAAACATGGTAAATAAAAATATTAGATAAAATAAGATAATATATAATTGTTTTTGAATAAAATTATTTCTTATATAATGAATGAGTAAATTATAATTTGTTATCATTGAATAATTATTTAATAGATGTAAATTATTATTTATAAATGTAAAATTTATAATATATAATAAATAATTCAATAATACATAAGTGTTATGTATCAGTTATAAATACATTAATATAGACATCAATTATATTTATACCCAATGACTAAATATACCTAATGACTGTATAATAGACTTTTTATAATATTTATTCCTATAAATCGTCTTAATTGATTTATAAAATCATTAATACTGTTCCATAATATAAAATTTATACAATATTTATAATATTTTATATCCTTTATATATCTATAAATTATTTTATAATATTTATGGTAGACCATAAAGAAAAATATTTAATGATTAATGTGTTTTTATTTACATATATTTATTTTCTGTTTATATTTTTTATAATTACGTTGATTATATTATTATTGTAATAAGTATTTTTATATAACAATAAAATACAACTATCACATTCTCTCCCCTTAAAAAATGTTTCCAAAAAAAATTCATTAATTAAATGAGAATAACTAAGTGTATTTTGGTTTCATTACAGTTTCATGTTCAAATGTCTCAAACACGTACCAATGTTTTTTAACATATTATTTTGGTGTGAGTGGTTTGAGAAATAAAAAACATTTACACATATTATTACAAGATTTTTAAACATAAAAATAAAATAAACATAACCGAGAGATCAGGATTTATGGTGTTTTTAGAAGACTATGATCATAATAAATTAATAATATACTAAAACCCGACATTTATATTTTATCCTCCATTATGAGATACTAAATCCATTTTAGATCCTAAAACTACACATGATTACATAGGGAAAATATAAAATAAATCAGTTAGCTATAAATCCTATAAAGGGAATTAACAAGTTAATGAAGAATAACATATAATTCACAAGGGATGACATGATATCATAAAAAATATGGCTCATGAATAATCACAAGGGAGCATAAAATAAAGAACATTTTCTCATGAGATGATGGAAACATAGGAAATAGAGATAAAAAAATAAAATTGAATAATCAAAATTCAATGATAATTACTCAAACAACATCATATGGTGGTCTGAGTCCAATCATGGATAAAGTTCACTCCCAAATCCCATTAAAAATGTCTCTTATGAAATATACATTATCCTATGAATTGGAGTGCTATCTAGGTTAAACCAACATAATATGTTCATGTTTATGTGTTAAAATAGGGAATAAATCATAAATCATAATCATAAGAATCAACCATGGAAATAAATTGGTTTCATAAAGTTTCCTTATATTGTAATCAAAAGATATTTCATAATGAATAAATTTGATAAATAAACTTAAGGAATGTATTTCCACTTCAATGGAAAAGAAAATAATCTAGTTATATATGTAATAGACGTAAATTCTGAATTTATATGAATTCCATAACATCATTTAGAGAGAAAATGTGAGTTTTATTTAGAAAAGACATTTCCCTGGAAAAAAGGATGTTTAAAGAGATTTGTTACACTATGTTCATAAATCATTATTCACATTCACTTAATGTGACTCATAATAAAATTATATTAATTAATTAAAAAATCATAAAAATTAATATATATATTTTATTTTTTTATAATTTTATTATGTTCATTTATAATCATTTCATTAAGATATAATGACTAATTTTTTTATTCAAAGATTATTGATTTCATGGTTACATGGTCAGATCACTTATGGATAATTATTATAGTTGTTGTCAAAAAGGGATAACAAATATAGATGATAAATGAAATGGTATTAATGACCTTATAGAAATTTAAATGGTCCCTTGTATACATATATTTTATTAAATAAAGATGTTTTATTTAATAAACTGTTATATTTATATGGTTGGTTTATTTAGATTGTTTTATTTAATATTATAGAAATATATTTATTCTAAAAATTTGAAAATATATATGATAAATATTTAGGTGATTTTAAAAAAATTATAGTTTAATACTACTGAAAAAAGATCATATACCTATACTTTGGAACCATTGGTATAACCTATAGAAATGGTTTTTATGGTTGTTTCTTGATTTCGTGTTGGGATAGACTAACCCCAACAATTTCAAAATAGTTGGGATGACCCTATTCCAATGGTTTTACAAACCATTGGGATATGTTATGTAAAATAAAATAAATAGTGGAGGATTGATCCCATGAAATACACCTTATATACAAAAGACCATACAAGAATGCTATAATATTATATATATATATATATATTTGGATATATATGTATATATAATTTTTTATTTATTTATTTTACGATATTTAAAAAATTTGAAAAATAAGGGTACTTATCCAAACCATTTTTATAACTATTATGATAGGTATCCTTATTTATGGATCTATCATAATGGTTTTATAAATCCATTGGGATATCCCTACCCTATCCAAATAGTTCTTCAGAACCATTGGGATAATACTGTATTTTTTAGATCTATCCTAATGGTTTAAATAATTATTGGGATAACCCTATATTACATGACTTATTCCAATGGTTTTGAAAAACCATTAGTATAGGACCCCCTATACCAATGGTTTTTAAAAATTATTATGATAGGGGAGTTAGTATAGGTAATATTTCTAGTAGTATAATTTTTACCTTCCCTGAGTGTGGTAAAGAAAAATGAAAACTCATCCTATTTGAAGGTGGTGAGCCGACAAAATATGGACAATGTTTTTTTCTAAAATGATAATAAGAGGGTATGATTCATGATATTTACCCTATTAACATAATAAAATTCAATAATATATACTATATATGACTTATTATTCCATAATGAATGAAATTTTTTAGAGGATGAGGAGGAATGGAGAAATTAAACAATTGGTTGAGGGTATTGCCTTATCCTTTAGATGCCACCTCTTGGGATTACAATTAAAGAACACTATATTTGTATCTTTTGAGCCAAAAATTAATAATATGTGGTGGATATTATTGTGGAGATAATTGGGTAGAATTTTGGAATGATTCAATGATTAGAATGTGTCAAGAAAAGTGATTTGTGATGGGTGTTATTTATAAGGGGAGAAGAGAAGTTCTTTTGAATATTATAATCATTCGTTTATTATTTTATCTGGGTACTATAAATAGAATTACTCTTTTTGAAAATAATTAGAAAAATGCATATGTGAGAATGAAATAGGGGGTTTTTAAATCATCAAAGACTCCAAAATTGATGTTTTTAGCTTAGAATGTAAATTAACATATTTTACTATATATCACTATTCATAAAAAATGATTTATTTTACACAATTACACGTAATTCATACTAACAATTTTTTTATCTGTAGATTACAAAAATGATATCCATATTATTAAAATAATTTTACCATTATCGAATTATATTGTTCAAAAAATTCAAAATTTATTATAAAAATATCAATTTTAATTTGTTGATCAATTTTCTAACCCAATAAAAAATTACTTACAGTATAACAAAAATTTATTATGATTGTAATATAATATAATACTAATTTTTTAACTAATTTTAGGAAAATATAATATAATTTAAATATTTATTTTTTTATAAAAATGAAAATAAAACATATACTTTTTACAAAAATATTATCACTTATTTTATAATTTTTTAAAAATTTGTTACATTTATCATGATATAAAGATTTCATATTTTCATTTTATAAGATAACTAAACATAATTTTACACTTACATTGGTGATGATATTATTGAAATGGCCTTGTTACTATTTCTAATAGTTATATTACTATTTGAATTGATAAGTTATATTCCAATTACCATATTACTATTCATGTGCTAAGATTTGTAATTGTTATATGGGAACCCAAATTACAATAAATACCTCATATTTGATACATTTTTAATTCAATTCCATTTCATCTCAAGGTTATATATTTTTAATTTCCAAAATGTTTATTTTATTATATATATTCAACTTCATTTCTATAGTGTTGTTTTTGAGTGCCCTGAGTAGGACTTCTCCATAACCTCAAGAGTGACTCCTCATATGTCAGTGGATACATACTAGTATTAGGGTATATGTTGTTTTTTTAGGATAATATACCCTAATATTTGTGTCCACAAAAAGAATAAAATAACTAAATATAGCATATATAAGATTAAATATAATTAATAAATACACTCAAAGTGTAACATTTTGTAAGAAAATGAAATGAAACAAAGGCCCAAATGACCATGGAATATATAAAACCAACCATCCACTAGTTTGGTAAAAAGAAATACCAAAAATAAAAAAATCTACAAAAAAATCTATAACATCACTAAGGTAAACCTATCTAGTCACCTGATACCAATCGAGAAATCCTAAACGATCAAAAAATACTCAACACGGACCTTAACCCAAACCTGTGCCTAAAATAAACATTTGAGAGCTACTAGAGTAACATTGTGTAATGAAATCCTGATAACTTTGTGAGTAAAACACAATATTCCACCCCTAATGGTGTCTAAATAAAATCACAGTCTGCAAAAAAAATGAATACAGTAGATAGAATAACTATAGACAAGAAATTTAATAAAATAAGTTTCATCATTTAAAAATATTTAAATCAATCACTTTCTCTATTGGTTCAAAAAAATTCCTAATTTCATCAAAATTACCTCAGCTAGTTATGGTTTTTTAATCCATATATAACAGGTTTCATAAGTTGTAAAATAAGAATCCTCATTTAAAGTGTCCAACTAGGATTCAGTTCACCATGTACAATCATCCCAACAACTAGGCCACATGTGAAAAAACAAGGATCATCGCAAATGTGACTCAGAATGGAATGTTCAACCATACCAAACTTGTTATGGAACTTCATATCCATACCCTTGGAGTCAATATAATCATTCCATCAATTGAAATATACAGTGCATTGGGGTGTTTAGAGCATTACAATGGCTTCCCCAAAACCAAGGGGTAGAGCAGTAGTCTAAATTTTTAAAACCATTAGACATAGGTTAGAAAATAAGGAGCATTAATATAAGTATCTAACCAAGATATAGGATGACATTCCTGACCATTCCAAATCTTGTCATTATTAGTCAATACCGTTTCATTCAAAATTTCCAGGGACCATTACACTGATCCTATAAACCCAAATTCATAATTAAACAATTTCATACTTGACCAAAATAAATAATCATTAAATTTTATTCATAAAATTCAAATATAAAACACACCCCTTTTGACCATTTAAATTTAATTTCATAGTGAAAACATTTATGATCGTCCCAATGGACTCTTAAATCAATACATGAGTAAAAAAACCAAAACATTTTTCACATGTCATAAACTCATGAACAACATCATTTTCAATACATGGAATCGACCCCTTAAAACAAGGTTCATACAAATTGAAAATAAAAACAAGCTATAATAACTTCATGTTCTATGAAAATAATTTATGGAGTTATGAATAAATTTTCACCAAAAAGGACACCACACACCCATTTCAAATTAATTTACATCTTAAAATATAGTTTTCCCATGTTGTAATGCATAAACAAATAAAAAAACAAAACATTAAATAATTTCAAAAAATCCTCATAATATTTTACCAAAACTAAATACCAAAACTTATATTTTTCAAGGTGGGTACAACCCATGGGTGGTCATAGGTCTAATCTCTCAACATCCAATAGATCAAAAAATATTTTTGGATGGTCAAAGTATGAATTTAAAACCAAAACCAATTCATTAATTAAATGAGAATAACTGAGTTTACTTTGGTTTCGTTATAGTTTCATGATAAAATGTCTCAAACATGTACTAATGTTTTTTAAAAGATTTTTTTGGGGGAGTGGTTAGAGAAATAAAAAACATTAACACATATTATTAAATGCTTTTTAAACATAAAAATCCAATAAACATAACCTAGTGATCAAGATTTAGGGTGTTTTTAGAAGACAAGGATCATAATAAATTAATAATAAACGAAAACCTAACATTTATATTTTATCCTCCATTATAAGATAATAAATCCATTAGAGATCCAAAAACTGCACATGATAACACATGGAATACATAAACTAAATCAGTGAACTATAAAGCCTAGTTTGGGAATTAACAAGTTAATGGATAGTAACATATAATTCAGAAGGGATGACATGATATCATAAAAGAGATGGCTCATGAATAATGACAAGGGAGCATAAATTAATGGACATTTCATCATGAGATCATGGAAACTGAGGAAATAGAGATCTAAAAATAAAATGGAATAAACAAAATTCAATGATAATTACTCCGAAAACATCATATTGTGGGAAGAGTCCAATCATGGATTAGGTTCACTCCCAAATCCCATAAAAATGTCTCATGTGACATAAACATTTTCCAATGAATTGGAGTGCTATCTGAGTGAAACTAAAAGAATATGTTCATGTCTATGTGTTAAAATAGGGAATAAATCATAATTCGTAATCATAAGAATCAACCATGGAAATCAATGGGTTTCATAAAGTTCCCTTATATTGTAATAAAAATAGATTTCATAATGAAGACATTTGATAAATAAACATAAGGAATGTATTTCTACTTAAAAATAACAGAAAATAATATAGTTATATATTTAATAGACATATATATTGAATTTATAAGAATTCTATAACATCATTGAGAGAGATAATGTGATTTTTATTTATAAAATACATTTCCGAGGAAAAAATGATGGTTCAAAGAGATCTATTATACTATTTTCGTAAATAGTTAGGCTCATTTACTTAATGTGACTCATAATAAAATGATGTTAATTAATTAAAAAATCATAAAAAAATAATATATATATATATATATATTATTTGTTATAATTATTTTAAGTTCATTTATAATCATTTAATTAGGATATAATGACTAATTTTATTATTCAAATATTATTGATTTCATGGTTCCAAGGTCAAATCACTTATGGATAATTATTATAGTTACTGCCAAAAAGGGACAAAAAATCTAGATGTTATATGAAATGTTATTAATGACCTTACAGAAAATGAAATGGTCCCATGTATACATATATTTTAAGAAATAAAGATGATTTATTTAATAAACTATTATATTTATATGGTTAGTTTATTTACTTGGTTTTATTTAATATTATAGAAATATATTTATTCTAGAAATTTGAAAAAATGTAAGATAAATAATTAGGTGATTTTATAAAAAATTATAGTTGAACACTAATGAAACAATAGCCTATACCTACAGTTTGGAACCTTTGTTAAAACCTATAGTAATGGTTTGTAGGGTTGTTTCTTGATTTGGTGTTGGGATATACTTGTCCCAACAGTTTCAAAATAGTTGGGATGGCCCTATACCAATGGTTTTTCAAACCATTGGGAAAGGTTTGGTAAAAAAAATAAATAGTGGAGGATTGATCCCATGACATCCACCTTATACAAAAAAGACCTTATAACTATGATAAAATTTTATTTATATATATATTTGGATATATATATATATATAATTTATCTATAGATTTATTTTACGGTATTTAAAAAAATTAAAAAATAATGGTACCTATACCAACCATTTTTATAACTTTTAGGATTTATATCCTTATTTTTGGGTCTATCCTAATTTTTTCATAAAACCATTAGGATATCCTTACTCTATCCCAACAGATCTTTATAACCATTGGGATAAGACTGTGTTTTTTAGATCTATCTGAATGGTTTAAAAAAATTTTGGGATAACATTATGTTACCTGACTTATTCAAACAGTTATGAAAACCCACTAGTATAAGACCCCCTATCCCAATGGTTTTTAAAAATAATTGAGATATGGGAGTTATTATAGGTAGGATTTCTAGTAGTGGAATTTTTACCATCTCTTATTGTGGTAATGAAAAATGAAAACTCATCCTATTTTCAGGTGGTGAGCTGACAAAATATGGACAATGTTTTTTTTCTAAAAATAGGATAAGAGGAGATGATTGATAATAGATACCACATTAACATAATAAAATTCTATAATATATACTATATTAGACTTATTATTACTTTATGAATGAAATTTTTTGGAGGATGAGGAGGAATGGAGAAATGAATGAATTGGTTGAGGGTATTTCCTTCTCCTTTAGATGCCACCTCCTCGGATTACAATTAAATATCCCTAAATCTGTAAATTTTGAGAAAAATAGTAATAATATGTGGTGGATAGTATTGGGGAGATAATTAGGTAGAATTTTGGAAAGATTCAATTATTGGAATGTGTGAGGAGAAGTGATTTGTGAGGGGTGTTATTTATAAGGGGAGAAGAGAGTTTCTTTTGAATATTATAATCATTAGTTTATTATTTTATCTTGGTACTATCAATAGAATTGATTTTTGTTGAAAATAAATAGAAATATTTATATGTTAGTTTGAACTAAGGGGTTCTTAAATCATCAATAACTCCAAAATTCATCTATTTAGCATAGAATGTAAAATACCATATTTTCCTATATTTCACTATTCATAAAAAATGATTTGTTTTACACAATTACACGTAATTCAAACTAATAATTTTATTATCCATAGATTCCAAAAATTATATCCATTTTATAAAAATAATTTTACTAATAGAGAATTTAATTTTTAAAAAAAAAACCTAATTTATTAGAAAAATATCAATTTTAATATGTTGATTAATTTTCCAAACCATTGAAAATTTACTTACGATATAATAAAAATATATTATAACTATAATAAAAAATAATACTAATTTATGAACTAATTTTATGAAAATAAAATAAAATAAAATATTTATTTTTTTATAAAAGTTAAAATAAAACATATGATTTTTACAAAAATATGATCAATTATTTTATCATTTTTAAAATATTCATTAAATTTATCATGATATAAAGATTTCATATTTTTATTTTATAAGATAACTAAACATAATGTTACACTTTAATTGGTGATGACAATATTGAAATGGCCTGGTTACTAATACTAATAGTTAGATTTCTATTTGAATTTATAGGTTATATTCCAAAGACCAGATTACTATTCCTGTGGTAAGATTTGTAAATGTTATATGGGAACCTAAATTCCAATAAATACTTAATATTTGATTAATTGTTAATTCAATTACATTTCATCTTAAGGTTATATATATATATATTCCAAAAATTTTATTTTATTATAAATATTCTACTTCATTTTTATATTGTTGTTTTTGAGTGCGATCGTTCTGGGTGATCGAGTATATCAAAATTTTCTTATTATTAATATTATCATATTTTCAATTTTTTTCCAATTGTAATAATTTTAATTCTTGTATACATAATTATTTACAAAATATAATGTTTCTATTAATCAATTATTTGGGTTTATCAGGTGGTGTATGTGGCTTACATAATATAAAACAATATATAATTACTAGATAAATAAAATTAATTGAATTTTGTGTTGTTATATTCATCCTTCCTTTATAAACATAACCCTAAAAATTTAATTTACATACTACAGGGAAAATAAGTGTGAGTAATTATACTTCATGTCTTTCTCTGGTTCTCATGTCATATCCTCACACTTATGGATTTTCCATAGTACATTGACTAGGTGAGTTGTCTTTTTATGTAGAAAATTATCACTATGGTCCAAAATCTTCACTTGTTTATCCTGATATGTGTGGTCATTTTATATCTATACGAACACATTTTATAAAACATAAAATTTATTATTCTACTAATGTTTATTTATAGTCTAGGGAAACCCATATGTTATATCTGCTAAAGCAATGAATTTTTAAAGTATGTAATTTTAATAAAAATTATTAAAAGAGGGGGTGGTTTTGAAAAATGTTTTAAAACTAAAATAACATAATGAAAGAGTTTAATTGTAGATAAAAAATTTATTTTTTATAATTATTAGACAAGGAGGTCACTTCATGGTCAATTAACATCTTTTTCTATTCAACATTCTAAAAAATAATCATTTTTAATGGAATCCTTTGGTTGAGGGTTATCAAGATCTTGATTCCCCTCTTTCCTATTAAAACAGCCCACAACTAACGAACACATAACAAAACATTCATGTTTTCAAGGTTTTAATATCAAGAGAATAAAATGGAATATAAAATAATACTAAAATCATTTGTATGTGGGAGGGAAATAGGCTGACTTTATTGTCTAATTGAAACCACCCATGATTCCCTATTAAATATTAACCCAATTGGTATTGAAATAAAAAAAATGTTTCACTTAATTAAACCAAATCAATGAATTCATAGGATATGCATGTTATATCAAAAAATTAGAGAAATAATTCATACAAAAATTATAAAAAAGAGTTGAATAAAAATTGCAGAAACTCCCTTCCAAGAATATGTAGCTTCCCCGAAATGATCGTCCACGTTTTAGCTCGCCATCAAGAGGAGAAGGAGGCTTGGGTGAAATGTTTCCTTCATACATGAAAACCCTAAGAGGATAAGGGTGTCCACAACATCTATTATCAGAAGAGGACTCCTTTGGGTCTAAATAATAGTAGATATTATCTTGCTTCTTAAACATAAAAATGGGGTTCCCAAGGATCCAATTAATAGAAAAAGTGGAAGTTCTTCTTGGGAACCAAGAATTCAAAAAACCAATTAGACCATGGTTTTTTTAGAGAGATACTCTATTCATGATTTGGAAAAATTTATAAAATATTTCCCCAACATATTTAATATCTCTACCAAAAATTTGGAACCATTTGGAAAAATATATCCTCAGATATGGATGAAATACATAACATAACTTTATATTTTTAGAAAATTCTGGTCCCTAGACAAATCAGGCTAGTTGAGAATAAAAATGGATGAATTAACCTCATTTGTATTCATAAGAGTTGTATCGCACTATATTTTGGATCAGATCACAAATTTTCCACCACATTCGATTCAAATATAATCATATGTATCTGTTTGAGTCCATAGGTGTGCTTTGAATCTTAAACAATTTGGCCCTTTTTTCTTCAAGTTCATCTTGGGCCCTCCCAATCACCTCCAAATACAATGAAAACATAAATATAAGTGAAATAATCTTTTTTAAGAGTGATAAAAATAAAATTGTTGAATCAAAAAAGAAGTATAATTTTTGTATATTATTGGTCATTTACAAAACAAAATTAGTTTAATGTAAAGTTGTACGGGTGAAATAAAATAGT
Organism: Viscum album; assembly: GCA_963277665.1. NCBI lineage: Eukaryota > Viridiplantae > Streptophyta > Magnoliopsida > Santalales > Viscaceae > Viscum > Viscum album. Next base: position 434,395,810 of record OY728121.1, read on the forward strand.
GAATCATGGTGAGATAACTATACAACCTATATATTTAGTACATGTGGTGGATATAATTTTTATTTAATCATAAAGAATAAATGTAATATATCATTTTTATGATAAATGGATGGTAGGAGTTCTTTATAAAAGGTCACAAATCGAATGTGATTGAGAATATCAAAGGGGATGATGTTCCTAGGACATAGATTACCATTCATACCAAATCTCATAAATCTCATCCTTAGAGAGAAATAATAGAACACCTTATCTCTAACCTAAAACTCCAGATCTATTCAAAAAAATTCATCTTATATCATTTGTAAATATGATTATGCATACTGTGTTGTTGAATGATATTGAACTTTTCATTCATTTAGTTAATCATTTCCGGACCCAACAACTTATTCTCATCATCCTCATACCAACACATAGGTATTCTACATATCTTTCAATAAAGGGATTCATGTGGATCCATTTAGATATTTTAGTAGAAACATTTATTATATGAGAAGTCAACCATAGGAATATTTTGATCGCATCCTATTTTTTTAGTATATATATAATTATATAAATATCTATTCATATTTCCAGATAGTCCACATCGATTGACCATTAGTTTGGGGGTGATTATCCATATTTAAGTTCAGTTAATTGTTTATATAATGTTGTATATTTTATTAAAAAAATTAACGTAACTATTTGCTCTGTATCTTATACAATTGATAGTGGTTTTCATTGTAGCCTCACCCCTACTTTGATGTGTGTCCTTGAATGTTTATTGTAACTTAAATCCTTAACATCATTGGCTTGATAAGGTGCAATGATGATACTTGGCCTTAAGCGACATCCCCTAGATGAGAAATTCTAGAAATAAATGTCGAAGCAATTCATTAAATAGGTGGTGAAGAGTTTCCCTTAATGAATAAAACAACTAACTAATAACTCATAACAAAACATAACACTATATGATGCATGATAAAAATGAAAGACAACCAAACATTTCACACATCAAAATCATACTCAAATCATCTACCACATAAGAAGAGTTCTAAATCAAATTAAACAGTGGAATACAAACTAATAAAACTCCAAGATAACCACCAGACTCCAATCTCTACATGCTCCACACTCCAACTTCACCAAACAGACCATGTACCATGAGGTAGTTCTAACAACCTGTGATACAATACCTTTTCCCATGTCTCAATAGATGACATATTCAAAATAACCCAAGGATCCAATGTAGGGGTGGGTACTAAAACATAGTTGTTTTCCCTGAATGACATCCCTTACCATGCCACAAGGATATAAGAGTTAACATCGTTTAAATAAATCATTTTATACAAAAAGTATTTCTAAAATATTTTATAAATAATATCAACAATGTTAAAAATAGTTTATAACTAAATATAAAAAATTTCAAAATTAACTGATTTCCCTACAAAACCAATTGTTCAAAGAAAGAAACCAAAAAATGATTAAAACACATTCCAAAAGTCCCATATGGGTTAACCATTCCATTCCACATAACAACATCAATAACCATGCATGATATGTAATGATAGTTCTATACAAAAGAGAGGTCTCTCTTTGACCTACCATTTCATCACAAGGTAATTATTTCACATGTTCCATTACTCCATTGGCACTGAGCATAAGGTCATGTTTCTACCAAGCCTTGAAAATGCAATATAAACAGACACACAGAACATTTATGTCCCAAAACCATTCCAAAAATATTGTAATAAAATATCACTTTTACTGAAAAACTTTTTCCAACATGCCATATCAAAATTTCATAAAACACATATTTTAATATATACATTTTAAAATCAAGAAACCAAATAATTTTCACAAAAAATCTCCCCAATTCTAAAATTTCACCAAAAACAATAAATCGCCACAAAATAGAATTAATATCATGATTTTCACCAAGATATAATAATAAATTTCAACCAAATAAACCATGTTTGAATCTAAGTCAATCAATTCTCGCAATAGTAGTCGATAGTGAAGCCAACTACCTTGAGAGTTATGGTTAAAATTAAATATGACACAAAAAAACGTATTGAAACGGGTTGAATATCCACAATCCTTCTTTAGATCTCTCCCCTATCATAAAATAAATGATAATATAGACTTATTTGGAATTGGAAACCTCATATCTACATATAACGGGAATATATCTATGAAAACAAGAGAAGAGACAAATTAGATCTAAAAAGAACATCATGAAAGATTAAGAGTCATCACATGCCATGAAGAATCAACTTCTAATAACCAAGGGAAGCCTTTAGATTGCATCTTGATTAAGGAGTGAACCTTCTTGAAATTTATAGAATAAAAATACCAAGTTATGTATGTTTTGGGGGAAAAATTGTTATTAAAATCATAATCCAGAAAAGATCCACTTTTTAAGTATCTAATTTAGAACCTATGAACAGTTTAGTCACATGATTAGGCAAACTATGTGCCGAATATGTGTTATAAACTACCATGAGGATGACCCTCACACAATCTACTCTTATGGTCTCCAAACTATGCACTAACCATGCCCAAGACGCTACCTCAAAATTACCAAAGACTATTTTCAATGTCAATGGTTTCTCCTTAGAGTACATACAGTTTGGAAAATATGTGTGATACCCATACTTATCCCCATTATCCCATCTCTTATTATGTACAATTTCCTTTAACTATTTCACGGTTTCTAAAAATCATGAACTGCACTTGAAACTATATTAAATCCACAAAAATATACCAAAATGTCCACAAACCTTACCAAACATAATGCATATACTTTACATTCAAAAAATACATGATTAAAGGGTTACTAACACGAAACTAGTGGTTCTACATTCTCCCTTCCATTAGTATTTCCATCCTTGAAAATTGGAGACCCATTATTTCCCTAAAAGAGTTCTGTCCATTTCTCTTTTATTTACTTCTCACATTCCCTTCACTCTTCTAGAATCTAACCATGTTTCTCCAAAACCTGCACTCGGCTGATAATTATTCCATCTAATGCTTTATCTTTCCTATCCACAATCGGCCTCAGGATATGTACCGACGAATCATCTTTCCATATTTCAAAATGATCCCATCTAATCAAATGTTCAATATTAAGATTATAATTTTTCAACTGAGATATGTGGAACACATTATGCACCACACAGAACAGTAGTGATAATGCTAACCCTTATTTCACCTCACAAACCTATTCTATTATCTCAAATGGGCTTCTGCATTGAGGATATAACATTCCCTACTTCCCAAAACATCAATTTTCATGTCGTGGAGAGATTCTAAAGAATACATGGTTACTAACCATGAATGAAAACGATTTTAATTGATGATACATAAATGATTTCTGATGACTCTACACTATATCTATAATCTTCCTGATCAATTGAATTTTCCATATCGTTTCATAGAAATTTTTTGGCCCAACTAGTGAAGTCCCACATGTTTTCTACCCAAAAAAGGGTATAACAACTAGGATTAAAATGAAATTATTCATATAGAACCATATGTATCAAGTCCTGATAGATGTTGTTATATTAGAACTCCACTAAGGGTATGTGCTCTTCCCATGAGCACCAAAATACCTTACAAAAAACAACACATGTATTATAATATCTATATTTTCATTTCATATTTCCCATCTATTTGAGGATGACACTCCTTACCCATAGTCAATTGAATCCTAATGTATTTATGGAATGATTTTAAAAAACATTATGTGAACCTCATATATCTATTTGATATTATCAAAATTGGTATTACATGAATTTTTACAACTTCTCATGTATAGATTTTGGATATATCTTACACCGTGTGAGTTTCAAAAATAGGGATAAAATGAGTGGATATGGTATGTCGATCCACTATCACCTATATAGATTCATGTTTCTGAACCATTCTTGGGATAACTATAACAAAATCCATCAATGTCTTCACCCATTTCTATGCTGAAATATGTAAGGACTGTGACATACCTACTGGTCATTGAGGCTCTACCTTAACATGTTGGAAAGTTATGCACTTTGAAACAAACTCATCCGCCATCCGCTTCATGTAGATCCACCAAAATAGTATTTTTAATGCCGTATACACATTTATTATTACCAAACGAACTACCCATATCAAATGGTGGTAATCATGAAGAATGTTTTCATGAAAGTCCATAACTACAACTATCTGATTTCTAAAACACAAAATTGAACTCCCATAATGTTTATATCCCTAAATGATCTCCCAAAAAATGAGTTTTTGATCTCATAACCAGAAATTATTCATTGGATTCTTTTCCTATTTAACCATATATACCATATCAATAGTCACATAAGCTAAACAGAAAACCAAAAAAATAACCTCATTATTCTCATTCAACATGAATTTTAGCTAGGACGAACATCAACTTAAACTTTTCTAATGCTTTATTGGCCAACTGGGAATTTTAATTCTAGATTAATGAATCTACCACCATATTTCTTTTACCCATTGTATACTTCAATTCAAAGTTGAACATATGGAGATACACTTTTTATATTCTTTAACACAGATTCAAATTACTTTGTGAGAAAATATTCTTTAAGATCATAGGATCTGTGAACGTAGTTAATTCCTCACTAAATATATAATGACACCAAGACATCAAGGCATGAAAATTGTAACTAAATCCAATTCATGTGTTGGGTAATTATTCTCATTCACTCTTAACTTCCTTGATCTATAAGAAAAAACATGGTCTCCTTTCATGATAACACACCCAAACATAGATCACAAAGTATCACAAGTCACAATGTACCATTATCAATATTCTGGAAAAATAAATATTGGTGCAGATGTAAGGTGAACTATAATCTCCTGAAATGCCTTAAAAAATTCCATATTCCATTGGAATTGAACATTCATATTTGCCAAAGTTATCATAGGTTATTATAGTTGTTCAAATTCATGAAAAAAGAATCAGTAATAACCAGATAGACCACGAAATCTTTGTATATCAAAGGAATTTTTCAGTGGTTTCCAAGAGATAATAGAATCTACCATCTCTAGATCCACTAAAACACCTCTTTTAGAGATTACATGGCCTAGAAATCCAGCCTCCAGTATCTTGAAATTAGAATTTGAAAATTTCAAATATATATGATGGTCCTTCATGATTTCCAATAGTGTTTCCATGTTTTTCTCATTCTCATCCATTTTACAATAATAAACTAAAATGGCATCCCCAAACAACACAAAAAAGAATCCAAATATAGTTGAAATATCTGATTAATAAATATCCTAAAGACCCCTACTACTATCAAAAGGCCTAAAGGAATTAATTTTTTCTGTAATGGCTATATCTTCTTCTGAAATCTATTTTTAGAATATTTTCCTTAATGAATCAAAATTGGTGATATCATGATCACAAGTAAATTTTGGAGAACCCCTGATCTCCATTAAAATGATCTAATAAGTCACCAATTTATAGAAGTGGATTTTTATTCTTCAACGTAACTTGGTTGTGTTTATGATAATAGATACAAATTCAAAGGGTTATATATGCTTTCTTTATAAACAAGACTGCTGATGAACAGAGAGAAGTGACTATGAAATTGAAATACTTGTTTTATAGCTCTTGAAACTGTAACATTTGTTCCCTAAATTATATTGGTTCTATTTGATAAGGTGTAAGTGATATAGGACTTGTCTCTGGAAGAAGATCAATCATAAAATCCACTTCTGTTATCGGTGGTAACCCATATTAGATATTGGGAAAGACATTTGAAAATTTATCCATGACTCCTGGAGAAATATCATTCATGATCACTTTTATCAATGAGAAAGACAATGCTTCCAAATATTATTAGATCATTACCACTTATATTGCTGTCAAACTTGTTGCACCTGTCTTGAAAACCATGTCTCCTTTAAAGTGATACTTGATGCTATCTTTAGTTGCGAAACTAATTGATCTGCTATAATAGTCAATGTGGGCCTTGAATATTGTCAACCAATTAATACCTAGGATTAAATCATAATAATCCCTCTAAAACATAGTGAAATCCCATTTTATCTCATCTCCATAAATATTTATAGAACATCTAATCCACATAGAGGCTCAAAATTCTCTTTGACCAAGAGGAGTTTGAATTGTTATCAAAGAAGAAATGACCTCAAGTTTTATACATAAAAAATAAACAGCATTAGAAGAGATAACAGAATAAGATACACCAGTATCATACAATACTGGAATGATGGTATAATTAAAAATAATTTTACCTCTCACTGTATATGGTAAATCATATTCATCCACAATCATCTTCTTTTCTCTATATAATTTATTCATCACTATATTCTAATTTTTTTCTTCTTTGAAGAGATGTACTTTAATTATGAGTCATTAAATTACTATAATAACAATATATATCTATTATTTTCTAATGATAGTTATTATTCCTCCCACGCCCTGTCAAAGTATACAATTCCTCTGACACTTGACATGTCTCTTGAGCACTTGAATTTAGAGGACTATGACTATAGATATTAAGATGTAACATATCATTTCAATTATGACATGATCTTGGTGGTCTTGTACAGTCTCACTTCATTTGGTCAAAGGATCCACACTAGAAACATCAAGATTTTGTTGTGGGTCTCGGAGGAAGATTCTATGATCCAACTATCTGATTCTGATTCTTGCTCCCACCTTATTAGTAGGCATACCTCTTCTGCTTGCCCCAAGAATTAGGGTTCCCACTAGTTCTCGTGTGTATAAAAAAATTTCTTTCTCCTATAGATCCTATCATTTCCTATTCATCCACTATGAATATATTTACCATCTATGTATAATCTGTAATATAGAGAGAAACAATCTTCGAGTAAATTTCATACCTTATCCCCGATTTAAATATTCATTCCTTCAAGTACACACTTGAATAAAATTCATGTGAAGAGATAAATATATTCATAAATTTATTCACATACTAAATGACAGAGTGATTTTCCTACATCAGGATGAATAAGATTATCATTCTCTGAATTTTGAACATGTGAGGGTACAAATGTTTGTTGAATAATTCCTCAAAATCCCCCCAAATAAGTCCATGATCCACATTGTCCTGCACTACTATATCCCTCCACTAGCATGAAAGAACCTTGATAATATACATCACCAAATTGTATGTTGACACTTCCTTGTTTCGATGATATCAAAGATATAATTCATCCCATTCATCCATTATTATGCACTTTCTAGTTCAGAATCACCATAGATGATTAGTAGATTATACTTCTGTAACTGTACATAATGGTCCACCAGTCATGGTACATCTCTATAGTTCTTAGAGTCCACCACTAGTTACACTTGAACTATACTCTGAACCAGTTGTTAGTTCACATGTGGTCCGGTTTTAACCACATTCTCTACAGCTTTTTCTGTTTTGTTTCTACGATGCCTTAAAGGTTCCATTTTATAAACAAACAACAAATTTGATAAATCTCACTCTCTATAAACAGAAGGATTATCATTACAAATTCTATCACATAAAAAATCACAACATTTATTCTGAAAAACAATCTTTTCCCACGTTCAACAATTTTTCGAAACAATTTTAACTTCATTTTTAAAATACTACCAATTCTAAAATTACACAACAATTCTCTTTTTCATAATCTTTCATTTGAAAACCATTTCCACCATTTTGAAAAGTCAACAAATTAGAACAAATAATAAATCATTACACAAATTGATCAATGAAATTCTAGTGAGAATTCATTCCTTTAATTCATGGAACACTCTTACCATTGGCTAAACAGATGAAAATGACATTTCAAAATCCTATAATTGTATAAAAACACTTATGAACTTGCCTCTTGGGTAACAAGAAGTTCAACATAAAATGTTTAGCCATAAATTTTTATGCTATATATTTCATGTCTTGAATATCCTACTCATTTTATAGATTCCCATCCACAGAATATACAAGAATGAATTCATCTAAAAGCCCAAGAAAACTAATGACTACATGATCTAAAAGTAAAGGAACAAGATTATACCATTTATAAAAAACAATTTTTTACCGAAAAAATGATACCATTTGTAGCATCCCTTATTTTCCTCATTCTCTTGAAAAGGTGGCATGATGATAAATGGAACTAAGGGAAATCTCCATGACACTAAAGGCTAGAAATAAATTATGAAGGGATTCATTAAATTTGTGGGGGTGATTTCCCCTTAAATAATAAAACAACTAACCAATAATTTATAACCAATAATACCACTATACGATTAATGATAAACATGAAAGACAACCCGATATTTCACATATCAAAATCGTACCCAAATCAAGTTTCAAATTGGATGACTACTACATAAATGTAAATAGTGTAAGAAAATCTAATAAAATTACAAGATATCCATAAGAGTTTGAATATCACATACTTTATGCTCCAACATCACCAAACAGCTCATGTATCATGATGTAGTGCTAAATACATGTGATACATTACATTTATCCATATCCTGGTAGATGAAATCTGTAAAAGCACACAAGGTTCCAATGTTGGGATGAGTACTAAAAATCAGAAGGTTTTCCCCAATTACATATCTACTTACACTACTAGGACAGAAGAGTTATCATCATTTATAAAAAATTGTAATAAAATTTATAAAACATCTCATAAAAAATATAAATAACATCAAAAAACATTATAACTAAATATAAAAAATAGGATATTAACCAATTTTAAAATAAACCCATTATTTAATGAAGGAAACCAGACAAAGCTTAAAAATCATTCCCCATGATTGATTTTAAATAACAATTCCATTCCACAGAACCACAAAATTAACCATGCTTGCATCGTTATGAATGTTCCATACTCATGAATAGTCCCTCATTAATATACCATGTAATCACAAGGTAATTATTTTCCATGTTACATTACACCCATGGTATTGAGCACAAAGTAATATTTCAACCAAGCCTCATAAATGAAATATGAACACACACACTAAGTATGTCCAAAAACCATGCCAAACCATTTTAAAAAAATACACATTTTATTAAAAAATGTTTTCTAATAACCCTTTTCGTAATCGTAGAAAATGATTATTTTAAATTCAATGTTTTAAAATAATAAAATCATATTATTTTCACAGAAAAATCCCAACAATTCCACAATTTCTCAAAAAAACTATAAATCACCACTAAAGGGAATTTATATCCTGAACTGAACCATGATTTCATAATCAATTTCTATAAAATAATCCAAATTGAATATAATCTAATCAATTTTAGAAATATAATTTGATATTGAATCCACCTATATTGAGTGTTTTTGAGAAAACGATAAACTACATGAAAAAAATCACATAAACTGGTTGAATATCTAAAAGCCTACCTTATATCTCTTCATATATAATAAATAAACCCAAATATTAATATATTTTTCAACCAGAATCTTATAAATACCTACATAATGTGTAGATATGTGAAACCGAGAGAACGTGCAAAGTATATCTAATAAGAGCATCATGAATGATGAATAATGATCACAGATTATGAAGAATCATCTTCTAATCACCAAGGGAAGCCTTTTGAATTCCTCTAGATCAATAGGAGACCATTTCAAGGACTTTGGGGAAGAAAAATACTTAGTTAGTTATGTTTTGGGGAAGAAAGATTGGTTATAACCTTAATCGAACCAATATCCATTTTTTATGTATCTATGTTTGACCATATGCATAGTTAGGCAAATAGTGCGCTAAACGTGCATTAGACACTTCCTTAATGATGACCCTCACAAAAAATACTTGCATGGTCTCAAAAACATCTTCCAACCAGGGAAAAAAACTACGTCAAAATGACAAATACAATTTTCAATGTGCAGGTTTTGTCCTTAGGTTATGTATGATGTGGAAAAATCATGCACATCTTGTGCACATAATGTTCAACCCATGTCTTACTTTTCACAGTTTCTTTAATGTCCTACATGATTCCCACAAACTGTATACCACATGTGAACCAATAGGAAAGGCCCAAGAACATTCCAAAAGGTCTGAAAACCTACCAAAACATAACCCATATACTTTACATTCTTAAAATGCATAAATAATTGTTAATTACTATAACCCAAAGTTACTACATTGATCAGGTTAGAAGTATACTTGGATTTTAATGAAATGAGATATCTATGTAAGTTGTTCCACCATTACCTTTATAGAATTATTTACTCTAGACATGATTATAAGAATAGTGACAATGTTCATGGTGATTTTTCCCATTTCCATATAGGCATGGTTATTGATTTTATATTCCCCTTGGATTTCTCTTTTCATCCTTCACAGGCTGACATATCAATAATTTTTCTGTATATTTCAATTTTCATTCTTGATATTGTCCTACCAATAGAGATAATGGAGATCTAGATACATCATAGTACTCTCTGGGTTGATGGAGAAGGTCGAGATATATGCATCATTCTATAAATCATTCTTTGTCTTATGATTTTATGGTACACATATTCATGACCCAAAAATTACAACCCATTCAACAATTTCTAACTTTAGGGATTTTATTTTCTTATATGTTTCAACTTCTTCTATATTTCCACACCAACTATTTAAGAGTACTTTATCATCTCCATAGGGGATTGTTAAACAATAATTTGATAAATTAATGATATTATTTTATCCATTATGATTCCTATGTCCATCCATTAAATTTCTAATAATATAGGATCATTCTCAATGTTATAATTTATATGGTTTTTTGATCCTTTGTATATAGAGAATCATCAACTTTTATTTATTTCCAAGGTTGGTAATTGATTTAGAATTCATATTCCTGGATCATATCTTAACATCACTATTGGAATATATCCAGATTCTTATTTTTGAATATATACTTTAGGCACCTATGATCTATATATATTTCTCACATCACACCATAGAGATAACACCTATTTATTTTCATTTCAAAGATCACTACAACCAAATCTAGATCACGTGTCATATTTTTATACTAATGAAAAATAAAATAACATGAGAAGTAGGATATAAATTTAACATTTTACTTAATACATAGATGAACACCTTCTTTGGAGCATCATTTTTTACTACTAAAAGTTACCCACTTGAGGGCAGCATTAGAAGTGGTGTTGTGGTAAGCATATTTTCTTAACTCTTTATTGATCTCCTCACACACATTTTTTATTAAATCATTCACTCTATTTTTAGTTATCTTTGTTTGTGGGATTGATAATCCGGAAACATTCTCAAGAATTTTTAGTAATACCCTTCTAGTCAAGGATAACTATTTCTCTCTATTAAATATCATAGTCTCGGCAATCCTCAATTTCATTTATCTTAAAAGGTTCTACATATATCCCTTTTTTGGGTGATAAAAAACCCAAATAATAAAAATTCTACCATCCAGAACTCACATTTACTAGATCGTTCATAACACCTGTCACTTAAAAAAGTCTTTATAATTGTATTAAAATTCTACTCATGGTGATCCTTTCTTTTAGAGTACATTGGAATATAATTTATAAATACTACCAATATTTTTTCAAGTAAATATACAGTGACTATATTCGTCATTTCTATAATTATTATTGGTTAATTATTAGGTTTTAAGGGAAATACTATGAACTGATATTGTATGTACCATGTTTTAAAGGTATTCCTTGGAATATCTTGCCTTTTCACCTTTAATTAGTTATATTAGGGTCGATGGTCCCGTAAAGAGAAATATTGGACACCATATTGTTGATAGAATGAGTGATCTATCCTAGAAATGGGATACATTTTATTTATCATGGTTTTATTGAGCGCACAATAATCATCACAAAGTAATTGAGAATTTTCCGTATTCATGATGGACAAGACTATAACTACCCATGATGAAGCAATTGAGCATATAAAAGATTGGTTTGGATTATCTTGTAACTACATCTTTAGTTATTTTATCTTAATGGTGGAATTTTTGTAGGGATTCCTGGTTATTATCAGATATCTGGAATAAGTTTAATTGAGTATTCAACCTCTTGGTTAATAATATGACTAGAATACACATCGGGGAATATATCAGTATAATTTATCACAAGGGGCATGTCTACATTCATGATTCTTTTCTTTTCTTAAATCATTTGAGCATGATATTCATTATCATAAAGAAATAATATCCACACTTGAGAATAATATTCCAAAGTATATTCATCATCTTATTTATACTTATGTAAAAATAGAGGATGACTTAGGATATGAATAATTATCTCCCTCTCTCAATAGTTAATGATTCATTTATATAGAGACAGTCATTCCATACATAATATAGCATAAAAATCCACTAAATAATGTTAAAAAATATTTTATGTAAGGTTTAGTCTATAGACATTCAGTATGGAAGAATTATACACTTGGGATGAAAAAATATCCCCATTTTTTCTTCTCATAGATAGCTCATCCACCATGATTTGAGGTGGAATTTTGAATAGTTATATTAAATTTTCTTGATCAGAAATAATGTGTAGTACCAAAATCAAATATTATATTTTTTATTGTTGAATTATTAATGAATATACCTATCACAAAATAATTTTATGAATTCACCTCAAGAATAGTGAAAACAAATTACATACCATTCTCCCTAGGCCTTGGATGCTTTTTTCAATTATTTTCTCCAAGAACCATTGGATTAGATAATTTGTTAACATAGTTACCATGTTACTTGTATTGGAAACACATTATCATATGTTGTATTCTGATATGAAACCTCTTTTCTTCCATTAAATTAGTGGCATTATTCATCTCCCTTGGAAATTGAGTATCCTTATGCCCCTCTTTTCAACAGTTTAAGAATCTCTTGATTTCCCTGTAATAGTTTCTAGAATGATTCCACCGAATTATTGTTCAAGTGTAATATTGGGTTTTATTTCCTCAATGAGATTTATACATTGGTCCTGCTATATTAAACTCCATTTTACAGTGTTTATCTCCATCGCTATGAGATCCTTAAAATTCAACAATATTTATCTCAACCATAAGTTCAAATTGGGAAATGTCTCCATTTATTTCAAAGTATTGAATCACTAAATATTTTAATAAACTCATTTTAATACCACCAAAGAAATGTCCCACTCTTCATTATTTTTTGAAGAAAAATCTAAAGGTCTACCCTGAAAGGAATTTTATGTTCTCTTCTTATACCCTGACGGACTCATCTTCTATTTTTTTCAGTATGAAAAACACCTTCTCTATTTTTCAACAGTGAGACTGGGGAAAGTATTTATTCAAATATATTTTATTTAATCCTTCCCAATCCATTGAATCAATTACCACTTTTTACTTTGTGTTCTTGATCAGTCCCCACAACTAGTAGAATTCTCCATCATGATAATAAAAATCATAGATGAATTTTCTTTAAGTATTGGAGTTCATAAAATAACTTATCAATTGAGTGAATCCATTTTTATATGTTGAGGGGATCATAAGATCCACTAAAGGAATAAGGCCTTTTCCAAATAAAGGACTCAAATACAGCATTATATTTATTCAGTGAAGGAGGTCATTCTAAATAATTCATGTTATTATTCATATCAAGAGTTAGTTAAGCCATTGAATCTATGAATTTCATAGCTCCCACTCCAATAAGGTTATGAATATCATTAGGGAAATAATCTGATTTCCCATAATGTTTGTTTTTAGAATAGTTCTTCTTATTTCACACCATCAACTAATATAAATAAATATTTTAATACTATACTAATAAGTAATAAATATATTAACTACGAAATTATAAGGAATTGCTTATAAATTAATAGTTTATGTTAACTTATGAGGTTTATTATTTCAATATATGTTATCCATAGTAGTGTGTCCTATATATTTATAACCTAACAATATATTCAAGTCATTCAAAATGGTTCATAATGTGTTTGTGAATTTTCCAAATCATATACCTTGGGAAAGTCAAACCAAGTGTGAAACATGGAATTTTTTTCATTCAATAAGTGAAGATTGTGTCAATACAAAATTTCCACTTTGGGGTTATTACCCCTAGGTAAAAACATTCCAAATCTATATCCACTTGTATTTTCATGATAGAGATTTAATTTTATAGAAACCTATCACTCTATACCTCACCAAAATTCCAGGATATTTTTATATACAATGACTTATCCCTAGGGTTTCCACAAAATCATTGTAGTACTAATTCTAAAAAATAACAATACCTTACTCTAATTTAAATTATAGTGACCGAAAAATTTTACACATATTATTAAATTATTTTTAAACCTAAAAATATGATAAACATAGACCAATGATCACAAGGCCTATTTTCTTTAGAATACTAGATTCATAAGACATCAAAAATAAACTAAAAGACAAAATAATTATTTTATTCTACATAATTAGATTCCAAATTAATTTGAACTTCTAACACTAAATGGTATAACCCAAGGAATAAATAAAATAAATGGATAATATATATATCATTTTAAGAGAAAAAACATGTTAATGAATCATATAATATGAGTTAAAAGGCATAAAAAGATATCATAAAATGGAAGGCTCATGAATAATCACATGGGAGTATGAAATAAAGATCACTGAATTATTAAATCATGGAAACATATGATAGTTCCAAAAATATATAACATGGAATAGTTATAAGTCAATAATAACTACTCATACAATCTCACATTATAGACAATGTCCTATCGCGAATTATGTTTACCCCAAAATCCTATACATAATAAATAAAGTGACAAAAACATAACCCAATGCATTGGTTAACTACCCCAAAAAACCATAAAAATGTACATGTATATGTGTGGAAAAAGGGAATCAATCATAATTAAAAAACAAAATAAATACCTATGGAACAAAATGGGTTGTATAATCGTTTATCATATCAAAATGGAATGATATTTCATAAATAAGGTGTTTAAGAAATAAACTCAAGGAATGTATTACCCAATAAAATGAAGGGAAAATAAGATAGGTATATATGTAAGAGAAAAATATATATTGATTTTATAATCATTCCATAACATAAAAAAGTGTTATAACATGAGGTAGGGATAGAAAAGTCATAACATAAGGAAAAAGGGTGGTAAGAGTGATCCCTTACCTTATGTTAGAGAATAATTCTATACATACACATAACATCCTAAATAATAAAAGTAAAATAATTAATTATTTTACATAGATCATCAATAAATTATTTCTTATTTGTTACAATTTTAGTATATTATGTTATAACTATTTGAATGTGATATAAATAGAAATTTCATTCTTCTAATAAACATCATTTCATGGTTCAAAGACAAATCACTTGAGGAAAATTACTGAAGTTATTTTAAAATGGAAATATAACTCAAAAGATGGAATGAAATGGTATTTATCACATTAATATAATTAAAATTTTCTAAATTACTAATATATGTTCTAACATACAGATGATTTATTTATTAAATTAATAATGTTATATGGTTAGTTTATTTTGGTGGTTTTACTGATCATCATAATCTACTTTAACCTAATTTAATTTTATGGACATACTTTTATTCCAGAATGTGGAACAATAATATATATATACATATAGGTCATTTTTAATACTTATACATAAATTTATCATTTCCATGAAGGATGTAACATGAAAAAAAACTCAGCATATAAGAAGGCGCTGAACTAACATAATATGGATGAAGTTTTTTTAGAAAAAGGGGAGAAGAGAAGATGATGGATGAAAGATAATACATTAACTCAATAAAATTACATAATAAATATTATAATGGATTTATTATTCTGTATCTAATGTAAGTGTTCTGGTGGATAAGCACAAAGTGAAAAATAATTACTCAATTGTGTGTATTACATTCTTATTCGATGGTCTCCTCTTGGGATTACTATTAAGGAAACCTCGATTGTTATTTTGACGAGACTAACAACACTAAAAAGTGGGGTATAGTATTTATATGAGAAATTGGTAGAATGTTTTATATATCATTGAATTATAAGGCGTGAGGAGAAGGGGTTTTTAGGGGTGGTACTTATAAGGGGAGGAAAGAGGCTTTTTAAAATTTAATAATAATTAGTTAATTATGTTATCTTATCACTATTAATAATATTGATTATTGAGACTATATAAAGTAAAATCTTCTTGAGAGTTCAATATAATGGGTTCTTAAATCCTCCACGACTCAAAAATTCATGTATTTGTCTAATAATGTTAAATATCATATTTATCCTAAATCATTATTCAACAATGATTGAACTATTTTATAAATTTACCAAAAATTCACCCTAAACATTTTTCTACATGAATATTCAAAAAATAAAAACAACTTTTGTAAATATTTTTTTTCAATATGAGAAATTTATTTTTGAAAATAAAAACCTCATTTATTTAAAAAATGAAATAATATATTATGATATATTATCCAATCCTTTTAAAATTTTCTTACAATAAAAAAAATTACATTATTATTATAATTGATATTAATTTTAATTTATAAACCCATTTTATGAATATATTATTTCTTTTAAATCAATATTTTTTTAAAAAAATGGAAATAAAACATATTTTTTTTCCAAAATATGAACACTTATTTTATCAATTTTGAAAAATTAATTTAATTGTATCATGATTTAAATATACCATATTTTAATTTTATAAGAGACCAAAATATTATTTTACACTCCCCTAGGGGATGAAATCATTCAAATGGTCGGATTGCTAGTCCTAATAGTATGATTACGATTCAAATAGTAAAGTTACTTTTGAAATGGTCAAGATACTATTCCAAAAATGAGTATTATAATAAAATTTCTCATTTTAATACATTTAATTATTATGGGAAAATTTATTGTCTAAATGTAATTATTAAATTAATAAAATTATTTTAGTTGTATCATGTGGTGTATGTGATTTACTTTATATGACACATTTATATAATAAGAATGTAAATTCACTTAATTGAATTCTAGGTTATTATAATGGGTTTTTATTCATTGTAATTTTTCTCTAAAATCATCATTATACAACGTTTTTCTTCATAATAGAGATCAATACCTAGTTTCAAAATCACTAAATTTAGTACATGAGTTTAATATGGTATATACTTCATTATAGGTGATATATGGAACATGTTAGACACTTGTGAGTGGTATAGTGGAAGTTTCAATTTATAAACTATAATTACTATGATTAAGAATTAAAAAAATGTATCTTAGGATTACCTTTACCATCATCACAAATAACATGATCATCTTTCATAGTGGTATTTAAATGAATAAAAGTTTCACAAACATCACAATAAAAATCTCATTTAATATTATTAGAAAAACTATTATATTAAATTTTTATCAATTTAAAATATTATATAATGGTTTGGATATTCTTTTACATTTTAAGATACGGTTTGGTTCTCAATATCTTTCTCTTTCTAACTTCATGTTAAAATATTATAATTTTTCATTTCTTACTATAAAGAGTATAAAATGGTTCTATTTTAATATTTTAGAAGAAACTATTATTATAAGGTAATATCAGTTGAATATATTGATGTTAACCACCTTTAATATCTATTGATATAAATACCGGTATATATATTCCAAATTCTAAATGGTAATACAATATTAAACATTAGTTTTTTATTCCACAGAACAGTTAGACCATGCGGTGGGGTGAATCCATGGTGTTCCATTTTGATTCATTTTCTTGAATAATTTGACCCCTCAAACATGTTATGGTTCTTGATCCACTGCAATTTATCTCACAGCATCGCCACATGTGAAATTCTAATGATACATATAGTAGAAAACATCATATATATGTTGATGTGTAAAATGATACTCCATTCAATATTTGTTAAATCCCTAAACATGGATTCTACAATATATCCACAGTTGGTTACAATAGTGGTTTGTTAGACACCCCAACTAAAATACTCTAGTAACTGGTTATACACCCTTCTTTCAAATCCTTATGTGTTTGGTTATACACCCAAATTGAAAAACATTAGTGACTTGTTATACAATCCACCTATAAGTCTATATAGTATCTACATAGAAATCTTGGATACAAAATCTTCTAATTTTATTATATTGATAAAACACATCCTATTTTCTTTTATACATATTCTACATTATTTTAGAAAATGTGAAATTTCTTCTTTGAGTTTAAAATATTTGTTTCACTCAGTTAAAATTATTTAAGATATTCAATAGCTACTTGGAATATTTATTTTGGTATCAAATCCCTATCCAAATATTGAGTTTTCTTTTTCTTACTAGACTCTTTGAATATATAGATAAAACATGCTATTTCTTCCTTGAATAGCATTCAGTTTGGAACTCTCTCGGTATTTCCCTAATACAGGTGTGTATTAGACACTCAAAAGACTTCTTAGATTATGTGTGAATATCTATTAGAATAATTAACTCTAAATATCTCAAAATTCACTGCTAAATTTTCCTTTTCCACATCCATAATTTTAAATAATCACAGAATAATTATGGCAATATTTTATTTTCATGAAATATTTCAAGAAGATCAATAATATCTAATTTTAAGATATCTTCTCATTTTAATTGTTCAATTGTATTTTTATCTATTTTATCATTTATACTCTTTTTAAATAGCATTAAAATATTACATTTAAATATCCTAAAGGATTAAGATATTTAAATTATTTAATCTAACAATAAAACCATCTCCTTAAAATATTTGAAATTCCAACCTACATAGTAATAGGATTCATTTATATATGGATCCTTCTTCAATGATGTGAATCACAAATCATTGTATTTCTTATCCTTTAGTCACATATTATTATTTCACAACTAGAATCATGATCATTTAGTTGATCATGATATATTAATTCCATCAATATTTTGTTATAATTACCATATGATTTTATTTATTTATATAATACGTATTCGGGAAATGTATATTTTCAACTAGTAGATTATAATCCATGATGAGAAACCATGACTATTGACTTTTTTAATTTGATAGGAGATCATATGGATAGTTTGGAAATAAAAAATACTTACCATTATGATTTATTATGTGAATCAGAAAAGAGACCATGTGGATAAATGACAAGTAAAAAATACTAATCAAGTGTACTGGTCATATGAAGTAGAAAACTGATCATACGAATCAAATACATGCACAAAATGTTAACCACTACAGATCATGAGTTTAACTATTTATGGGCCTCGATCTTCACTATTTATTTTAAATTATTGAATAATTACCTATATATAAGGTGTAACTATAATTACATTAAAAATATAAATTTCACTTTACCTTGACATAGTGAATCCTTACATTGACAAATATCTTATACTCATTACCTATAAAAACATTATAGTTTCCCCCAGAACAATTACCAATCTTCATAATGTTTGGATTACCATTATGTAATTCAAAAAGTTTTCATCCTAATAATATGAATCCCACAAATTAAATGGTTTTAATTTTAACGAAATGATTCATCACTAGAAAAAACTTGTATTATTATTGACGATATGTGAAAAAATCATCATAATTATTATTACTATCAAGAATCTTGAATCTATCCATACATGACCATCTATGATATATCCTCAAGAAATATTTCTTTTTCCTTTTTAAAAATAAATGATTGTAAATCACTAAACTAATCCACTTTGATGCATTATAATTTATGTAATCCAATAAAAACTCATGAATCCAAAAACATCTTCAATGTATTTATATCAGAATGATTCAATAAACACATATTAACTCATTTAAAAATAATTAAACACTTTTTTGGGAAATTCTATCTACCCCTTTTTTTTGAATCCCAATACAAAAAAAAGTCAATATGTATATATCCATGGAATATTTCTTCTCCCACTTATTAAAAATAAATTATGAGGTCAACGTAAGTGATCTTATCATCACCCATTATTAATTTCAAGGCACACATAATATCCTTTCTTTTCTCACTTTTCATATTCAAAAAATAATTTATAGACACCTAAGAGAAGGTTGACCTGACATGGTTCTCTTAGAAAAGATCCTTTAGTTAACATACTCTATGTATATTGGGACAACATCAGTATTGAAAATAATAGAGATATAAAATATGATGTTAATATTGTCCATAAAATACCTTTCATCAGATACCAAGATGAAAAAAAAATTCAGGATGATCAAAAAATTTTATCATGAAATACATTTTAACATATACATATCTCTACAAAAACCTAAAATAATTCAAGTTAAAATAATAAAAATCCTAATTTTCCTTATTTTCTCTTCTAGCTATACTCCCCTTCATAAATATGTTTGATAAAAAGTGTTAGAGATGATTATTTGACTAGAATACCATATTCCTTAGTCTTATACTGATGTCTAGAATTACTATATTTCCTATATGATTTCTTAAACTCCCTTTTCTCCTCATCAATGGATGCACTCATCTTATACTATTCATCGTAGATTAAATAATCAATGATGAACACCTTCTTTGATGTCTAGTGTTATAAACAATCATACCACTCTTTAATTCCTTAATTGAAAGCATAAATATATATGCATAATAGATAATAAGTATTGACCAATTTTTTCTTTAGAATTATCACTAATTTTTTTAGTTTTCCTTCAACATAGTCCACTATTTTCTTCAAATATCATATTATAGAGTGCATTTTCTTCATGTTTACATCACTCACAAATTATAAATATTAAATACTCTCATGAAATATTTCATTAGATAAGGTATTAATCTCTAATTAAATTTTTCTTTTGTGTGGGACTCACTTTTAAAAATTGATAATTAGTGAATAGGAAGGTTCATGTATTATAATTTTATTCCTAAATAGATCCAACTATAAATTATTCTTTATTTAGAATTTCCTGTTTATATGTCCATGTATGTTTCAACTAACACAAAAATAATAAAAAACTTTCAACTCACCATTTATTATATGGTTCTATGTTTTTTCATTTAGTATGATGACATTTCATTCTTCCTACTTCATTGAATTCTTAGGAGTTTTCATTGAAATAATTTTCTTCTATTTTCTCATTATGGCATACTCATGTTCTCTTTATTTTATATTTTTCTTTTTCTCAACATTTTTCAACATTATGTATATTTTATCCCCCTTTATTATGATTTTCTATGATTTAAATTAATTTATTTTATATGAAAACAATCTTGTTCTTTATTACCATTATAGTTATAACACCAACAATTCCCACAAAATATTGATCCGATTATTTTAATTGGTTGGTTTAAATTCTTATATGTTTAAAATTTCTATTCATTAATATTAAATTTTTAGGATTATTTAAATGGTATTATATTCATAAACATTCTCACACATACCCTGTGTGATATATTGGGGTTTTTAGTACTTTTCCACATCAATATTTTACAGTAATTTGTTATAAAGCCTATACCTACAAGTGAAATACCATTATTAAATAAGAGAGTTTCAAGGTTATGGTATCCATTAGTCTATGATTATGATTTCATTTTATCTAAGGATGATCTAATAAAAATATTATTTTATTATGAGTCTTTACAAATGCATGAATTTTAGTGGAAATTTTTATGGAATATTCTTTTCTCTAATTATTTTTGGATGTCCCATCTTATGTTAGTTCTATATTTCTCAGCCTTACTTAAACAAAAGGATATATCAAGTTGGGGGTGTTCATATCATCCACAACTCATAATAGAATATCTTCCTAATATTCTATTATCTTCTTCAATTAATCATCATTGACATTTCATAATTATTGTAATTCATTTTAATGATATTTTTTATTTTTATCTTGATATCCAATTTAGAACCATTGATATAACTAAATATTTTTCTCTCTATTTCGTGTTCAAGGAAAATTTACAAAAAAAAAATTCAAATATAAAATTCTCAAATACACAAATTTTAAATTCCTCTCCATTTTGTGAAAATATATTATTACGACGTGAAATTTATTTATCATTTTCTCTCTTAATGTTGTTGAGAGTAATAAACTAACAAAATTTATTACATAGTACATTTTTTACATTCATCAACTTCTTCCTTTAGCTATGATTTATCAAATATATGTTCTTCAAAATTATAATCAAAAAAATTTAACAATTTTTTTGGAAATTTATTCAGATATTAATTAATCAAATAATGAACCCCATAAAGTGATACATAATCATAACTTCTTGACCAATATTCCATAGAAGATTCATAATTAATGAAATTATTAAAACTTATAAAATTATGATAAAATTTATTAATTAGTTTTTTTCTTTACTCTTTAATTATTTTTTATTTTATTTCCCAATATTTTTCTCCTATTTTTTTGATTCATGGATGGACCTATAAATTTATACCAATAAAAGTTTGTTCATTTCCCACAATTTGTGGTAGATGAAATGCTTATGAAATTTTCACATCATATTGAAAAATAAAAAAAATTGGAAAAAAGACTTGTATATTTTGAATGATGTTTCAATATGATATCACTAGTTGTTTCTATAGACAGCAAAACCACTATGGGTTATCAATGGAATTATTTCATGAATCATTTTCCTTTTATTACAACCTCTCAAACATATATGTTTTCGAGACCCAATAAAATGTATCTCACAAAATCACCTCAAATTTAGTAGTATGGAATGTGTGAGTATGAAAAATTATTTAAATGTTTTTCATAAAATCCTACTACTAACTATATATGTTAATTTACAGAACATAGACTCTACACCATAAAAAACTATATTTTAAACCAAAGTTTGTTAGATCACCAAAATAAAATTTTACACTAACTATTTATTCACCCCTATTAAAATAAATATATTAATTGGTTTTGAACAGAAATTAAAATCCTCGGATATCAATTTATACACCACAACCACAAGCCTATTCACTAACTAGTTAGAAACCCAAACAATAAGCTCTTTAACTTTGATATAGTGATGAATGATCTCTTTTTTACTTTTTTTGGTTCACCAATTTATTAAATATATACTATCTTATATGAGTGTATTGGATTTGGTGTACTCATGTACTATTTTTAAATATCTTCTATTACATCTTTGAATAGTTCTATTGGCTGATCAAAATCCTATAGATTTTTTTTATTCTTATTTTTTCTAAACTCTTTGAATACATGATCATATATTTATTCTTCATATTCTATAGAATATTATTATAAACTCTAATTGAATTTATTATATATGTGTGTGTACTAGAATCTCATAAATCAATGTTTATTAGGGTTTATTCTCTATCAAAATGACAACCTTGAAGGCTCTCACAATTCTCCTCTATCTTTTCTTCCCCTATATCCTCTATTTTAAATAGTCACAAAATAATAGGACAAATATTTTTATTAAATATTTTTTTGTAAGTACATTGATATATTTTTGTAGGTTATAACCTAATTTAATCAATTCAATGGTATTATTTATTTATTCATTTATTCATTTTTTCATTTTTTTGAATCCTCATTAAAATATTGAATTTAAATCTATTAAATATTTATATATTACCATATTTTAATTATTTATGAAAATCACTTCCTTAAACTCCTCAAAATATCCATGTGCATGTCATAATTCTTATTTTCCATGTAGAGCATTACATTTAAACATTGATATCATATATTTTTTCTCGCTTCTCCCTTGGTTGGATCTTTTTATTTATCAGCTCAAATAATGAAAATTTATTTTATCACGTTATTTTAAAATTTTAAATATAAGTTCAACAAAATTTCCTAATTTAATTTCTTTTTTTATACATGTTCTATAAAATAAAATTCCATTCGATTATATATGCTTCCACAGATTAAGTGACTATGATTATTGAACATGAAAAAATAACCACATGGATCAACCACATATATAAACTAAAGGAAATTTATATTGGCCGTGTGAAGAAAAATAACAACCATATGGATCAACCACAAGTAAAAATAATAATAAATATGATGATAGGTCCTATGAAATTGGAAATTTATTATATGGATCAAATACATGCATAAACTAATATCATATATACTACATGAGTTCACCACTATGATAGTATTATTTAATACATTTAAAATTACATGATGGAAATATTAACTATATACCAGGTGTATTGAACTTTATGCTACCCATCCAAATATAAGTTTATATTGATGCAATACCTCCTTACCATTTAAAAATGGTTAAACTTAGTACCCATACAGAGCTCTATTATTATTCACAAAAATTATACATAACTTAAAAACGTTTTGATTAAATTTAAAAAATTCATAAAATGATTGGATTAACTTTACACAATCTATGATATTATTGAGTTACCTTAATATATGAAATGTTTCATCTCCGAAAAACTCTTTTATTACTCTTAAAGGAGTTTTTAATAATCATCCCAATTATTATTTCTTCTAAGCGTCTTGAACTAATCAACATATTAACATCCAAAATATAACCTCAAAAAATCTATTTTCTTAATTTTTCATATACAATGATTTAAACACACTAAACCTATCAACTTGAATATATTGACATGCATTAAATCCAATGATAAATCATGAAGCCATTATAATTTTCAAATAATCACTATAAAATTTTTAACTAAGTACATATTTACACATTGAAAACAAGTTAACAACTTACTTAAAACATCAATTTTAAGCATGATAATTGATGAAAACGACTATTTCTATATTTATTGGTTGTAAAGTTCTTCTCAAAAACAATGTGGAAAATATTGGACCCCAATAAAATATAATTTAAAGTGGTACTCCATGAAACATTAATAATTAGTTTATATATATAATTTAATTTTGATTAAGTGATAAATCATCTCAAATTCCAATTAAGTGACACAAAACATTGAGATGAATATCCATAACCCGATGGAAATTTTTTTAGAGGTATTGGGAAGATGTAGGAGTAAATATATGTTGAAGTTATCCCCTATCTGTATTTGTAGGATTAATTATTTACAAATACTCTTAGACATATAAATTATTCCATTAACCTTCTTAAAACCCAAAAATAATGATGAATACTCTATAATATTTCCTGTCAGGATGCCTTCGTAGATGTTATATAAGATATATCCAAACACATTTATTATTCTTTAATTAAAACAAAATGGTGAGATATTTTAATCATCCAATAAATCATTCTTCAATTATTGTATTTATGGGATAAAAATTATTTTTTTAAATATCATAACCACATTTTTTTTATTGAACTCAAAAATATATCCAAACAAAATTTATATCTCTATATCATCCTTCAAATACTCCATGATCATAACATGGGGATATGGTAAAACTATTAGTATATATTGGTATAAATTCAATCTTTCCCTTATGATTTTCATATCAATACCTCCCATATACATGATGATTTGATCCCTTTTAATCTCATCAATGACAAAGTAGTATGTATGTTTTTGTTAAGAGAATCAAAATATTCATTTTAATTATTGAGTTTGTAATGTATTGAGTAGTAATAATCCTTAATAAAATCGTTCAGTATCCTTTAATGCACTCCCAACTCTTTATTCATTTGTAAAGATCATGACCCCAGTTTCTTAGTGTAAGGGGGTTACATTATTATATTGGTATAAGATAAATGTAATAACATCCCGAAGGACAATATTGCATAGTAATATTGTTAAAATAGATATATACTTGAAATTTATATTAAAATTAAAAACATAAAAAAGTGTGGTCTTTGAGAACACCATTATTTTTCCTAGAGTAATCCATTATATTTATCACAAAACTATTTCTTGTATCATGGGGAAAATAAAACCTAAGAAACAGGTGATTTCATATCCTCTTTAAGGGTAATCATGCATTATAATATATAATGAATAAATACTATTAATCAATATAAAAAGATAAAAAACCGAATCATAAGACATTTAATCAATAAACAGAGCATAATATGGATAAAATAATGGATTATGAAATAAATCCATATAATTAAAAAATTATATTGATAGTTATACATGGATATTCTAAAAAATGATTTATAAACTAGAAATAAATAACTAATCTCATAATTATGGAGTAAAAGATTATAGAAATATAAAATATACATTCAAGACATTTCATAAGAAATTTTAAAACTGTGGGTAGAAACCTATGTAGTTTAGCCAACTTGTTTGTCTCTTTTACTTATCAATGCATCAAGGGGATATCTTTATCTAGACCCCACTTATCACTAACCAAGCCTAATTAATCCATCATATGAATGGGGAAAATAATAATCAATATAAATATTCATATTTAAGACAAACATATTACATATTTATACTTACCCCAATCAAATAAATATAATAATAAACTATCCCGAATAATATAGGGAATGGTAATAAAATTATACATTTTAAGTCAAGCTGATTAAAAAAATCCATATATTTAATAAGGATGATATTAATACAACATATCTCTTATGTATCATATGTATAATAAATTTTTAGTGTCATTGATGAATAGAAATAAAATAATAGTTTCTTTACATTTTTTTATTAAGTAAAATAACATTTCCATGTTAATAATATTATATTCTAAAAAAATAAAATATATTTTAAAAATATGTTTTTAAAAATATCTTTGTAATACATGAAACAAATCATTTAAAATTCAACGGTCATGATGTTGGCAAATTATTTTAATTCTATACACATTAAAATAAATATTCCTTTCATATTTTTATTAAAAGACAAAGCGGTTGTGTTTGGAAAATGACATGATGATTATTTTTCATATTTATATTAAATGACAAACAGGTTTTGTTTGGAAATTAACTTGATGATCCTTAAAAAAAAATTAAAGTAGAAATGGATAAAAATTTATTTATTAAGTTGTTTTAAATCCTTTAAAAACATTTTTGATTTTTTTAAAAATCTTGGATTTTGATGAAGAAATATTTTCAATCGATGTGAGAAATAAATTAAATTTTTTAAAAAAAATTCTCAATAATTTAAAGTACCATAAACTGGTTAAATTGTCCTATTACATGATATAGATCATCAATAACCATCGGAGAATAATAAATATTTTTTTGAAGATATAAATATCAAATAATCCTCCCCAATGGAGATTTAAAAAATAATCCCAAATAATGATAAGATTATGTAATAATCTATTACCACTTTAATGGCATTTGAATCATAAGACCCATTAATTAAATTAATTCAAATAAATATTTAAATACCCTATATATAAATAGGATTATGAAATAACATAGAAAAATGGCTAGTATTTACACCATTTAAAGGAATATGTGGTGAATAGGATGTATGTCTCATAGAAGGGAAAATCGGTAGTATTTACTATTCATAAAAAAAGTAATCTAATGAGAAAATCCTCAAAAACATTCCCATTCATAATTTTAAAATGTAAATTTAAAATAATATTTTGATTTTTCAAAATTAATTTTATAGAATTTTTATATATGAATTTCGAATTAAGGGTGCAAAGCGTAACTAATCTGGATTTTCGAAAAATACTAATTTTATAAAACATTTCTTTCTATTTAAAATTTTTATTATTTTATTTATATAACATTGGTAACATATAATTTATTTTATACATGTTTGAATTATATATTTTTCAAAATTAAATTATTAATATTCAAATCCAACATATTATCGGCTAGGTTATGATGGTTATGTTTAAAAAATAATATTTTAATAGAGTAGTGTGTTTCATTTATACACGAAGTTTTATACATCATAATCTATCAAAGATATTTAATTTAATAAAACATATCAAAAAAATTATAGTGTTATATTATCTTCTAATTATGGTGTTGGATTACATACGTTTTATTAAACATAATGTTCCTATTTTATAATCTTATGTCGTTACATCATGAACATATATGTTAAGCTTTTGTGATTAGTCATAATTTTGACTATAAATATTGAACCTATAAAATAGTTAATGAAAATAATACCACTAAAAACGCAATATTACACATAAGTTAATTTTTAACATATATCATTAATTGAATTAGGTCATCATTTATTACCATTTCATTCTATATGAGAATACAACCAAATATTTTCTTTTAATAATCATTATATATCAAAAAATATTTTATACAATATAGATGTATGATTATTGGTATAATAGATATCCTTTTATTAAGATCCATGAAATAATATTCACATTATTATATCCATATAAAATTTAAGTTATTTAGAGTTAACATGGTTGTAGTATTAGATAATTAAGTGAATTATTTTTAAAAAAATTGATAATATAATGATAATCCAAGAAAATTGTGGATCTATGCCACTTTAGTTAGTATAATGCATTATTTATTTACCACTAACATTAAATGATTTGGAAATTTACCCCCACTTATGATTAAATTATCGTATAATGATACCTCAATATCTAAAATTTAAACTTCAGTAATTTATCACAAAATTTATACTGTTACATAGTATTTATTAAAATCATTAAATACTCCTAATATGGTTTCATTTTTAAAGAATACAAGATAATATCTTGTAAAATTTCTAAGAAACTTTAATTATTTTAATCAATGAAGATTATATTAATCAAATAAATATTTATATGTAATATATATGTCTGAAGGGTATATATATGACTTCATAATATCTATATCTTAAACAAAAGACTATATAAGGAATATCATCACTTTTAAACATTTATTAATACTATGAAAATTAAATATAATCCTTTTAAAAAAAATTAATACCCATTAATATGATTTAAAAGTATATAAATACGATGTATATAATTCTGTTTCATGTTAAAAATACTTGTAAAACCCTAAATATTAATGAATTTACACAATGGAAAATCCTTTTTATAACAAATAGGACTAATATAGCTCATAGTGATTCACATAGATAAATATAAATTTTATATATTATTATTATTATTTATGCTCTTTAAATTCAATAGTTCTCATTATATGAGTGGTATTTGATATGATAATATCACCTAGTATGAGTTCAGTTGAAAAATCAACCTCATAATCCAAGGAAAGACCACATAAATCATTGGATAATATATTAAAATATTCCTAAAAATAGAAATAACATAATTATTGAATTTTTCTCTAACATTTTCAACTAAATATACTTCATTATTGGACATTAAGACCCATATTGGTGAAGTAGTAACCATATGGGGTTTATAATCATTGTTATTTTTACATTGGATCATGGTATGATATTGGATATGATATTCTATTTTATTATTCAAAAAATTTCTATTAACACAATATAGAGAGAGTTAGTATTATCTTAATATTTAATAAAATTATACCTAGGAAATAATAACTATAATTTTATAGAGTACCTTACCAAAAATATCAATTATATAATAATTATATTCATAAGATAAAACCATCACACCACTGGGTATTTTCAACGATAATTTCGTATAGAATCATTAATAGGTTTAATCAATAGTATTTTGGAACTTATAATATATATAAAAACTATAAAATAATAAAAAATATGTATATTTTATTTCATGAGTTGATAATAAGTTTACCAATCTCCACATCAATTTCATGATTAAATTTAGAAGTAATAATTATCACACCCATGATTTTATAGTTATGTATTAATAAAATTACATAATTATTTTTTACTATTATATTTTATTTTCATGTAAATTTTACTTTTAAATTATAAGTAAATGTTATATATTGTGTGTCACACGACTGAGACACAATTAGAGAAGACAATATGGAAACTTTAAAAAACCTACAATTTCTTATCAAGGGTGATTTAATTAATTAGTTCATGGTTTAACTATATGAAACCATTAGTTATTATGAATTAATATTTTTTAAAACATATTAAATTTCATTAATTGATAGCATTTCCTGGAACACTGTGTTTATATTGTGTTATGACAACACAGAGTTTTAACAGACCATCATATATTACTAATATTTTTATTTAAACATGAACACAAAAACTATCCACTAAACATGGAAATAAGATTATTAATAAATAATTATTAAATACTAAAAATAATAGTTTTATATAATCAAAACAATTTGATAAAAATTATATAATTTTTAGAAAAGTCTATATGTTTTGATAATAATATATTCTACAAAAAATATTTAGTAATTTATATGAAAACTAAAAAAATTATGTTATTACACTTTGAGAAAAAAATTATGATAAAATAAAAATCATTTTTGAAATAATCTTGTATAAATTATATTTGGGTGATTTTTTTTGATTTTGTTGAAAACATTATTTTTTAGTGAATAGTAAAAAATACTGGTTTTTATTCAAAAATACCTTTTTAATTTTAAGAATTTATGAGGTTCATTTTTTATTTAAAATTGGTTTAAAAGAAAATTAGATAAATTATAAGTCATTTAATCCAATTTAGGTCACCAGAATCATTTAAATATTGAATTTTGATATAAAAACTTTTTTATCCTTTTGATCATTTTCTCTTTGAAAACCAGCATTTTCGTCCCTTCTTTGGGATTAATTTTAAATAGAATTTTGATACTCCGGTGAATGTAATTTGAAAAAAATGGATTCCATATTTTGAATAAATAAAATATATTTTATCTTATAATTTCAGATTATTTTTTTACCAAAATGAATAGTTAGAACCGTAAAAATTATTTATCATGGTTGAGGTATAAATTGGTTTACTGGGGGTTCAACTAAAAATATATGTTTTAAAATATTTTAAAACTTTTACAAAACTAATTTGATAAAAATATTCGGACCTTATATATTCTATTTTAAGTAATTTACGATTTTAGAGTCTTGTTTCAATTGAAAAATATGGGTACAAATTTTCCTTTTAAAAAATTACAAGTAGACCACTCACCTCACTTATAAAAGGGAAACCACTATCTTCTCCTATTAAAAAATACAAAACCCATTAGTTCTTTCAATAACTACAAAAAATAATTCATTACTTCCCTCTTCGTATCCTAGAATCCTTAGTTTCTTCACAACTCCAACTTTGGAGGTCTTTTGTGAAATCATAAGGAGGCTACCCGATGAGGAGGTAATTTTATTTGAAGAATTTTTTTATATAATTCCATCATAAAACATATTAAATTACTATAAATATATGATGATATAATATCATAAACATCTGAAATATACTATAATGTTTTGATATTAAGGGAAGGACCTACACCTGTCCATAAAGGAAGGCATGAGCGATCATTCTGGTAGTAGAATGTTGTTGTATTTGGAAATCTAAAAATAAGGCATGCTAATAAGTGATTTAAATTTAGAATCTTGATATAATACATATATCTAATAGTATTTTAATTTTTCTTCTTGTATTTATTATTATAGTTTTGAGGTCCCATCTCTTAATTTTCTCATGAACATCAGTTCCCCTACATACATCATCAGGGATCGTCAAGGGCACTGGATTAGGGGGAAACCTCATAATATGGGTAACAAGATAAACAAAGATGGATATTGTGTCATAGGTTGTATTTGGGTAAGAGGTATGGTTCATTATTTTATGGGTTTAGTCATTATGGACTTCACTTATTTCTATGGTATTGGTGACTCACCGTAGGTAGAGATGAGGGTGATGTTAACAGGCCTTGACACATATAGGCTACACAATATTTCTCTAGATTCTATTGAGATAGAACATAAAAGCATCCAAAAAAGATTGTGAAACTCCAAAAAACATTTGTTGGTGGATTTTCCACCTTATCTACAAGTTCTAAATTATAATCAAAAATAATAGGGAGATTCAACACAATTATCTTAAAAGGTAACAAATTGGACAACTATCTTACTTCAAGGGCTAATAATAAAATATCTAAAACTTATTTATTTGGCATGGGATCCTTTCATATGGAAGGTAAGGATTTATTCTGAGGGTATTACATTAGGTTACATTAATTTATACCCCAACTCCCCTTTTTTGGTTTCCTCTCCTATACCTATTATTCCCTTTCCCTCAATAATAAAAATAAATATTTTATGTGTGAGTATAATGGACTACCGCCTCAAAAACGAATGTTAATTTCTTTCCATCACCACATATCATTGATAGATATAAATATGGATTAAATATTTATATATTATATTAATGATATTATTTTACTTCTAGAATAATTATATAACTTATAACATCATACTTTATATTCTTTTGGAATATGATAACATCACTCTAGTGTATGGAAGACTACCACATTGTGATTCGTTCACGCTTTACATGGAAATAAGTAAAGATATTTTTCATAAAAATATGTGAATTACATGATATTTAAATTATTATGTAATTTTAATATATTATTTACCTTTATTTATTTCAGTCCATTATGAAAATGGTAATATTGTTCCATCTAACATACGGTCTATCATCTCTATGATCAATGTATTTCATTTTGGTACCTATAAATTTTATGGATCAATATAAATATATATATATACACTGAATATATATTATATTTATATCATGGTTAAAATTCTGGAGATTATTGAACCATAATCAATGTAAGAGGGCCAAAAATACCAAATCATAATATACATGAAAAACAAAGCAGTTATTTCCTAAAATGTGACTTTAACATGGAATTCTTAATAAAGGTGTAATAAAACATCATAATTAATTAATATATGATATATACATATGTATGTATGTATGTATGTATGTATATATTTATGTATGTATGGTTTTGAAATAGATGTGTAATAAAATTATATTTATTATATTAGAGTTTTGAATGTGTTTGAAGGAAGTGAAGACCTATGATAAGGGAATTTTTATCTCAATTTTCATTTTTTGTGACATAGGGCATGTCATGTACCTATATTATTTTCTAAGATTATTATACCTCCCTATTGAATTTTATATCATGAGTATCCCTCTTTTAATTGTATTTAATATTTTATTTTATATTAGTCTTCAATGGTACTTATGATTCTATCTTACCGATGTGGTATGAATTTTGTGATACGATCTCATCATTTAACATAATTTTTTAGTATTGTGTTTATCATGATGAAATTATATGATCCATCTCTATATAAACTCATAAATGTTATTATCCACTGGTTACTCCATAATAATACTTATTTACCTTTATTTTTCTCTCCTTATACAGTCATCATTGCAAAATATTATTTTTAAAGAAAACTGGCATTATTTTCCATTTGATCGAAAAAACATTATATTATATGTCTATATTCTCTAAAATAATTTTTAAAAATATTTTAATTTTCCAATATGATTGATTAAATACATTAAATACTTTTTTAAAATTTTAAATATGTTTAGGAGGGATTCTTTAAATCTTTTTCCAATTATGGCCCAGTAGGCTATTATAGAACATGTAAATGGATATTTGTTTTAAAATGAACAACATATACATAAATTTCCAAAATTAATTACTATTATTTGGTTTTATGATTCATTTATATGTTTTATTCAAGGATATTTTCAATGAAAATAATTACAAAATATTTTTTAATGATTAATTAAAAAAATTGTCTTCAAAAAAAGCATATCTTCCTAAGGATAC
Source organism: Viscum album (assembly GCA_963277665.1). Classification (NCBI taxonomy): domain Eukaryota; kingdom Viridiplantae; phylum Streptophyta; class Magnoliopsida; order Santalales; family Viscaceae; genus Viscum; species Viscum album. The sequence continues at coordinate 434,429,329 of OY728121.1, forward strand.
ATTCCATGTGATTTTTCCATAAAAATTGTTTTCCATATAAGTTGAAATTTTTTAATGTCAATTTTTATTTAATGAGGATATACAACTTGTAGAAAATTATTATTATTTCTCTATATGGTTTATTTTTATGATGAATATATGTAATGGAGCATGTTTCTCTACAATGGGTTATACTATGATAAACTTCTTCTGAAACCTACTTCTTATTTTTCACAAATTATGCTTTGAGGAAATGATGAAATGAATACGAAACCCATTTAAATTCATGGTTTCTGATGTGATTATTTTTTTATTATCATTCAGAACATGTATATATGATTTTTTTCATATGATGGTTGGTATATATATCTCCCTCAAATGCATTACCTAAAAATTAATGTCAATTGAGCTCAAAGGGTACATAAGAGGTTATCCCTAGCCCAAAAGAGTATACACATAAGGTTATCCCAAGATAGAAATAGGGTAAAAATGAGGTCATCCCAACCTCGATGTAGGTATATGTGTGGTTATACCATTCATAACATTTTATTATTATCATAGTGGGAAGCCTTGATGTAATATTTTCAATTATTATCTATATGCCACAAATCAATGTCTTATACCAAAGTTTTGCTCTCCCACTCATTTTATTTGATTCCATTATGATTAATGTGTTATGAACTACTAATAATTCTTCCATTAATCATGTTTATGATTTATGATATGAGGGGTCTGGTTTTTATATGTTATTACTATGTTGTCATACCCATATGCCGATGCTATATTGATAGCTCCATTTTTCACCCTTACTAAACATCCAATCTATCTCTTTATTATGTTTCCTTTTCCATGGATATGAAGAATGTTATTATGTATGATATGTCTATAAAGAATTCTAGTAATGAAAAAAATATTTGGAGATGATGTAGCTCTCTTATAGACATGTTTTTTATTTTTACAAGTTTCCAGAGGAAATATATGTTTATGATCCTCTATTGTGTTTCTGTATTATAGTGAATATTTATTTATAAATATGTAATATTTATATATAAGAATCTTGGGTCACTATATATGGTATCAAAGGATAGGTTTAGTTACCCTTTGAAGACTAGGATGTGAAAATTTTAGTGACATCCCTAAGGACGTGTCTAAAGATCAGTCTAAGGATGAAAAAATGTTTTAGAAAATGTCCTATGATTTTGGTAAAGGATAGATAGAGTGGTTTCCAAGAAATTACAACAATTTATAGTTACTATTAGTATATCATGCTCTAATATAGAGGTGCCTAGGGGTAATAACTATTAATATAGTCAATTGAGCTAGACTAGATTGTATTTTAGGGCATGACAAAGGGCCTTTCTACCCAATTGGTTTTACACTACCAAGGTATATGATTTGGAAATCTAAAAAATCATTATGAACCATCATTAATAATTATCTCAATCTAATAATCGTATAATGTAATGAAAAATCTTAATAATTCATAGAAAACATTCCATAGTAATCATTAAGCATAAATATTAGACTATTAGGATTATATCTTTTTAATACATATCCATTAAATTAAAATTAAAACATTATATATAAGATACCCTCAAGCTAAAAACCAATAAAGTAATTATTTAATGTTATGTAAATAATTCCACAAATAAATTGGACACTATTTATAACGGTATGAATATCTAGAAATAGTAACATTTAGAACAAAATGGAACGAACACTTATCAATGGAATGATAACAAAGTAGTAGTGATGAGTACTTTTATGGTGCAATGATAATAATTAGAAATGATCCATCAAAAAATGAGTTCATAAAGATCAAATTTTAGTTCATATAAATTGAAGTGTAAATAAAATTTTATAGTATAATTTTGTAAAATATTTCATCCTAGATGAATTATGTTCAAGAATAATCATTATAACTCACAGAAAGTAAATTGACTAATGAATACCATTATTGTAATTCTAATGTAAGAGTCAAAATAAAATAAGAGGGATACCATGAAATCATTATTCAAATATCATGAAATGAAATATATTAATTATACATGAAGGAAATGTGGAAGTTAATTCACTATATAAAAGAAATTGTGGTGTGAAATATTAAACATGCCTCATGGATAATGTAGCCCTTATGGATTGAGTGACATTTTACTCAAAAACATTGAAGGTGTAACAGATTGAAACAAAACATTAGAAACCATTAAATAAAATACATGATATATATAAAAAATTAGTATTATATTCACCAAATAAAGGTAAATTGGTTCATAACAAGAAAAATGTATCAATAAATAGGAATTGAGATAAACAAACCCCTTTCAAGTAACATAATCATTGAGGGAAGAATCATTTGATAATGAGGTTATAAGGAAGAACTATAGAAGACCACAAAATATAAAGGTAATAAAATAAAAATTATTCCTTATTTAGAATAAATCAAAATACGAATAATATAGCTCAATAAGAGTATTTGTAACTCAATGAAAGAAAATTGAGTTTGAACAAACCATTAAATGTTTTGTAATTTTTGAATCAAACCCCCTTGAGTGATAGAATGAGTTTCTAAATATTTAATATCATTTAGTAAAATAGATTAATGATAAAAAAACATTAAATGGTTAATAAATAAACAATTCCAAAGGAAAAATGGTGCTTAATAAGAAATAATTCAGTAAAAATTTTGATAAGAAACCTTATATAGATTACTCAATTATTTTAATGCCTTCTAACCTACATAATAAAAAAATAACTAGATTAATATTCTATTTTCAAAACATATTTATATTTATAGGAATTTATAATCTTATTTTATATATATATTCTCTCTCTATATATATTTTCTAGTTATTATATTTTTTAAACATTAACTAAAAGTAATTAATATTATTCTGAACAAGTTTCTTATTTGGGGTTTTGCTATTTATTCTTTTCCCAACATTCTTTTAGTAACACCCCAATATTTTAAATGATATTTTTTCATTAAAAATGATAGTGTTCAATATATTTATTCAAACAATTCATCAAAAAAAAATGAATCATGAAATGTTATGAGACTACTAAAATGTATCAATTGAATTGTAAGGTAAATATAGAGGAAAGATAATTATGAAATATATATATAAATAAAAATAAAAGTCATTATTAATATAAATTAATTGATTAAAAATCAATTATAATGGCTAAATATGAAATAAAATCATTTTATGTGAAAATCTATATATTCTTAAATAACAAAATTTTTCATGTACTATGAAGTTTATCATATAATGGTAAAATAACAATTTAAATTGAAAATATTTATATTTTGGACAATGAAATAATTTGAAATCTATCTAATAGTTTTCACTAGGAAATTGACCATTTTATTTTATACTTAGAAGATATATGTTTCAGAAACATATATTTATGAATTATGATCATTTACATTATAATTAAATTTTATCACTTTTAGAAATTGAATAATATAAAAATATTTTAAAATTTTTAATCAAAATTTTAAAATTATTTAGTTGGATAATATTTATTATTATTCCTAGGAATATTTTAAGATATTTAATAATAGTTACCAGAATAAAAAAATGTTTTTCAAGGAATTACACTTTTTTAGATATTTTAAACTTAAATTAAATTTATAAACATTAAAATATATATTATAATTTAATGATAGAATATATATAAAAATTAACACTAATTTAATTGGTAATAATGTTTAAATATTTTTAAGAACAAATATTTATTTAAACCAAATTTTCATTGAAAAATAGCTTTCCAGAAGATAATATGTCTTAATTCTATAGTTAATGTTAATATATTTATAAATTCAATATGATTAAATTGAGTAAAAATTGGATTTTTGAAGTCCAAATTTGGTAAAAATGTCATATTTTATTTTTATTAGTGACAAAATAAACATTCAAATTTTTTAATTAAGATTAAAATGTGGTAAAATGAGATAAATTACGTTGCTCAAATTTTACTAAATGATTTTGACACATAGAAATTCAAGAATATAATTTTTTTGTTTAAAAGTCATACCAAAATAACTCACAAAAATTTATCCACCTCACACACCAAAATATATTTCAATTCCTTTATTAACCCTTACCTAACATTCTTTTCAATATATTTTTCCCTATTTATAACATGTAAAAGGATCTCACATCCACCCACTTCAAGACAATCCTCTTTTTAGAAATTCCAATTAATAATTTTTCAATTTACATAATCTAGTTCCCCAATACATATTTGGAATCCCTGAACCTAAAAAATGTGCCCCAAGTCCTTAATTTTTAAATTATACTTCAAGATAAAATCCAAATTCTTGAGGAACATACAGTGTATTTGACTAGGAGGGGAAGCAAGACAAGGTTTTAATATATCAAATCTTCACCCATTGAGATATATTTTTTTTATATAGTATGTTTTCTTTATAAAGGTGTATATACTTCCCCTTTAATATTTTGTATCGTGATCCAATATTTATTTATATTATTTAACGTTTCATTTAAAATCATATCCTTCAAGGGGTTTTGAAATGAATGTTTCTGATGCTATTGGGGGTTATTTGTTTCCCATTTAATTTCTTGAGGAATATTTCTTATTTTGAAGAGTGATATGTTTACAATATTTTTATTACTCTCTAATGAATTTATTATACCATAATTATTTAATTCATTGGGTCTGATGAGCCATATCATGTTTTTTATTTTGATATATATTTTTTAAAAGATAATTTTGTTATATGGGTGATTGTTAACTCAACTCCATTTATTGAGTTATAATGATTAATCTTGAACTTCCCTCATCAAATAATGGATTATTCCACCATTATATTTTAGTTTATATAAATTTCTCATCTAATATGGGGAAAATGAATATTTTCATTAAAATATTAATCCTTAAGTAATTTATTCCCAATAAAATGTATATCATTACTGAGAATAATTATCATAACCTATAACAAAGGATTTCCATATTTGTCCATATTTTCCTTCCTTGTAATTTTCTCATTTATATTTTGAAACCTAGTTATGGGTTATATCATATTACATTTTAATTTCTCTTCTCAACATTTGAAAATGAAATTTTATTACTTTTTTTATGATGTGGTATTTCAAAAAATATATTTATAAATATTTAAAATTCTTTCCACATTTTCAAAATAAAATGAATTATCTATCACACAAAAATTATTTTAAGAATCATTATGTAATATCAAGAATATACTATTGATGTTTTTTTATCAAAATTATGTGTTCAAAAAATAATTCACTTACCTTTTTTGAAAAATAAATTTATTTTTCACTGCTCTATTATTAATGTGTTTGTTTCTATAAAAATAATTTTTTTTCAAAATTTTTAACTCCACCATTTTGAAAATATCTTTTAAAAGTGACCCGTAAAATTTCATTCATAGATCACATTAAATATTTTTCAATGACGCTTTATTATGTCTTAATTTAATGTGAACACATATTTCCACCATCTTAGTATTTTTTAGGAATCTTCCTCTCAATATATTCATGTTTCCTCGAAGGAATTATTATACTCATAGTCTTATAAAATTTTTCAACAAATTTTTCATTTGTTGAAGTTTATTTTTTATTTGAAAAGAAATGTTCAAAATTATATAATGTTATTATTTTATAGATATTTGAACTCCAATAATTTATTCCTTTGATATTATATTATGATATATTGGTATTATATCTTATTATTTTTTGTGAAACCTTAGTGAACATCCTTGGTAATATGAATGGTGTACCTTAATATCACTCCCATGAATTGGGTAAATAATTAATATTTATAAATTATGTTTTCAGGATAATATAGGAGTATACCATAGAAATTTTTTATAATACCTTTGTGACCAAATGTGATAATATTAATGGCGTTCCTTGATAGCACTATAATGAATTCGATAAATCATTATTCTATAGAGATGATGTGATCATGATACCTTAATGAATGACCTGGTTAATATTCTCTTTTGAACACATAGTTATGAAATTTGGTGATATGTTATGAATGTCTCATTATAATATTTTAGATATGTTTACATGTTATACCTCATGCACTTATATCATGTTATTTATCATCTAATTATCTTCATGTTCATTTATCAAGTATTTTATGTTATACCCCATGTCTTACACATGATACGTTCTAATTTCATTTTTTATCCCTTTCAAAATATCTTTCATAACACATTTATTATACTTATATTTCCCCCTGTAATGAAGAAATATAATACATATCACATGTTTGGAAGAGTATCTTATGCTGAGGATTTTTGGATTATATTAAAATCCTTTTATGAATTAAGAAGTGTCTTGTATAGTGGCATAGATTTTTTTAGATGATAAATGTATATGATTTATTATTTTATGATTTGTTATAATTTTCAAAAAAACTAAACATAAAAGTTCATGGGAATAAATTTGATTAAACATTTTCTTCAAGTCATGTAATAATTATATGGTCACAATTATGAAGTCATAGTATGAAATAGAGTGGGGTTTATATAAATTTAGGGTTTAAGGTATTATGTATAGATAAATTAAGTGATAATATATTAATTTTTATTATACTTTAAAATTTGTAGATAACTCATTATATTAGATTATGAAATATTTAATATATTAGAGATTGGGATAAAAGAAATTAAATTAAAAACCCAGTGAACAGTCTTATAGAAAATTATTATGTTAACTAATTAAGTTATGGAATATGGTAGAACCCAAACTAAAAAACCTAGATTAAACTAAGAGTAATTTAGATTGAATTGAATGATGACCTAACAATTTTGAAGAATAAGACATTTATAGGTTAAATTCATCATGTAATTATCTTAAAATCATTCACTTATGTTTCTCATCACTCACTATATACTTTTTTGGTTTTAATAGTGGATAAATCTTGAAGGAACAAAGTTAAAAATGGAATCCATAGACAATACAGAGTGTGTCCCAATGTAAAACCTAACAAAATAACAACTAATTTGAGAAATATTGTGATTATTTGAAACCATCAATTAATAATTATAATTAATAACATGAACATATTTAAATTAATAAATAGGCCAATGAAGAGAATGGTAAAGTATTATGTAGGCTTAGGTGATTAAGATGATGAATGGAAGAATATTTTTCACACCCTAGCCCTGGACACTCCATTATTATATAATTTTATTGGTCTTGATATTTTTCTAATGAGGTTTGGATTGATTTGTTGGAAAAAAATTTGAATTTTAAAACATCCGAGTGAGTTTCTGGCCTACGCATAGTTGGTACATGCTCTGGCAAACCGTGTGGCCAAAGCGTGCAACCATCTCTATTTGTAAAATAATAAAATTAGACGAAAAATAAAATAAAATCAAAATGATGAATTATTATTATTATTATAATGATAATATTATCTTGATTATGATTATTATTATTATGAATATTATTATTGTGAATATAATTATAATTATTATTACTATTAATATTATTATTATTAAAATTTCTATTAATATTATTTTTATTTAAAATGAAACGATTATTTCTTTTATTTTTATCATAAGGTTATTATTATTATTATTATAAAAATTATATAGTTTTTTAGGAAACATTAATTCCTTATCACCCTCTCCCCTTCCTCTTATGTAGTCCCCTTCCACTATCTCCTTTCTAATTTAGCGCGACCCTCCCCCTCCTTGTGCAACTCCCGTCTCGAGAGAGCCACCCTCCAGCACCACATTTACCTAGAATGACCCCCCTTAAGTGCCCCCTTTCTTCATTGTGATCCCACTTTTGTTCCCATCCACCTCATATGGTTCCGCTTGCTCACACGAACACCCTCCAAATGGAACCAGTCTAGTGCTCCACCCTCCTTCTATGGGGGCTCCTCCCTCACATTGGGCAGTCGACCTCTAATGAGTACCCCTATCTTACACTTATATATTACATTGATTTATTTTGGTGTATTTCATGTTCACTGAACCATAATATTTAGGTTTTTTGGGGTTTATTTTTATTTGTATTTAGAGTATCTGATAGGTATGTGGGGTCTTGTTCTTCCTTCAATTGAAGCATCATTGTATTCACGCCCCCTTTGAGGGATGTGTTTTCGAGTTTCACTTTTCTAGTACAATTTATGTACACTTGTATTCATATAATTAATATTAAATTTCATTCTAACCTCTATAATACCTTTGGATAGAGTAAAGTGGTGATTTTTTATTAATAGAAATTATTAAAAATAGGTTTCCAAAGAGGTTTTTGTTTTATTCCTTGGTTTATGGAACCTATGGTGTTTATTGAAACACATTTTGTTATTTTGAAGATAAATTGGTGGTTCTTGAAGAATTATGTCCCTATTCATGTTTTTTGGTATTTTTTCTTGTGAATAGGTTTGGGTGTGTGAAATTTGGTAATTTTTTGTCTTGGTAACTGTGTTGAAATAACTTTTAAAGGTTCTTATTGTCTTTAAAAGGATTTGTTATGTTTATACAAATAATGTAGAGTTTTTTTGATATAAAGGGGGAGAATTTAAAATGGTTTTTGGGTGTTTCTTAGTAGCTTAGAATGTTCTAATGGATGTCAGAAAATCCATGGGTACGCGAAGTGCAGCCATGGGTGTGCCCCCAAATGATGTTGACACTTAAAAAATGGTGTTTTCTTAAAAACTGTGTTTCTTAAATGGTTCTTTGGTCTATAAATGATGTTGGTTTTCATTATGTGGTATCTATTTTTTTTAAATATGAAATATATTAAGGTTATTCTCATTTTGAATTCTATATAAGATTGTACATATCTTAAATGAATTTTAAAATTATTTTATGAAATGTCATGGTCTTGGAACCATAAGGACTATTTCGAAATGCTTAGGGAAATTAAGATTTCACATTGATGGAAAAATGGTATTTGAATATTATTTTGGTAAATGAATATAGGGTGGAAATTTTTAGGGGCCAATTTGGTGTTGTGAATTTAAAATATATGTTTCATGTTGAATTTGGAAAAGAGAGTGGTTTGAAGAATTTGAGTTCATGGTTGGAAACTCTAAATGTTTTATGCAATGTCTTGAGTATTTATATGATGTGACAGCCAGAGGGAAATTTATGTTGTGATTGGAAATAGAAATTTGGTTCTGAAAGTGTAAATGACTGATTAGAAATTTGAAATTTTTAAGAATTGTTTTATGGGTTTATGTGATGTGATGAACCGGTTGGAAGCTTCAATGAAGTGATAAACATATATGTATTTATATATGGCATGTATATAGGAAGAATATAATTTTATGGGTTATTGTATAGGGTTTCAATGTTTGGGGTAGGAAAGTGAGCTGATGGTAGGTAAGGTGAGTCACGCATCTAAGGGACTCCTACTTACATAGTTTATGTATATTCACCATGGGTTCTTGGGGATCTTTTATAAGATGGAGTGATGGTTTCTGATTACCCGGATTAGATGGGTTGGTACCCCATGGATTACAGATAGGATATGAGGTATGTTCCACTATATTGGCTAGTTGAGGGAAATCATTTGGTTATATAATTAGGGGCCTTACCATATGATGGAAGGTAGCTCTAAACCGAATATGTCTGGGGGTTTCTAGGGATGTTTAGGATCACCCATGGTTACCTTTATATCTTCTTTTTTCTGAATTCTGTTTTCTTAAGTTTGATAATTCACTATTTACTTACTTTTATATTTACTTATTTTCATCACAAACCTATATTGTTTTTAATAGTTGTTTCATTTAGTTTTTGCTTGGAAATGGATAGTCTATTTTGAAAATGAAATGTGGCATGTGTTGGATTTTGAAATGGAAGCTATTTTTTGATTAATAAAATGTGAAAAAAATAATTTTTATAAAGGTATTTCATACTAGTCTTAATGGAATGTGTTCTAGAGAAAAAAATTCATGAATTATATGGTTTATCTTTGGAATTACTACTAATCATTTCGGCACTCATGTATACTTTATATTTCAGTTTCAAGTTTTAGTTTGGGATTGCTCTTGCAGCAAATGTAGTTCTATGTCAGGTGGTGACCCTTGAGGTCTCTTAGAGGTACGTTTGGCTATGAAAATTTAACTTATTTCTAGTGTTAGTGTTTATTAGTTTAGTTCAGCTTGTATTTTTTTTAATTTAGTGCCAGAAACTTGTTTCTAGATCTTGGGGATCAGAAAATTCCCTTCGGACCAGTGACATACCGACTCGGGTGACAAGTTCAAGGTAGAATTGATTTGGTTCACGATAAAATGATATCCAAGGAGGCCATTGTAATTTTGTGTGTCTTATTTATGGGTATTAGGACTATTGGAACTCAGGATGGAGGCATGATAAGGGAATCATGAACCCTTTCCCGTTCTGAACCTCGTGTTACCAAGGGTAGTCCGAGAATTAAATATTTTGTCTTCATTTTGGATTGAGGGATGACAACAGAGGCAAGATGGTGTTACGTCGTGATTGCACAAGGTGTAGTGACCCATGTGGAGTCCGAGTACAAGGTTTAAGCTCCTTTTAGTTATCGATGCCTACTTAGTTCGTTGCTCACTACGATGTTGTCAGGTCAAGGATAACTACTAGTTCATAATTCCAACAGTTTAGTGCATGTTGTGGTCTCTTTGGTTCTGGTTGGTGTGGGTGTGTTTTTTAAAATTAAAATGGTTTTATCAATGAAAATGAATTAATTAAAATGGATTTAAATTGGTAATATTGGTTTTAAAATTTAAATTGTTATGGATTGATAATTTTATAAATGTTTTGAGTTGCTAAGAGAATGGATTGGGTGCGGCCCTTTGTTATATTTATGGACATTTTCACATGTGAGTGTATGTGTGTGGGAAGTTATAGTTGACCAGTTTGGATGGAAATGGATGAACACATGTGAAACGGTTCATGGGATACCATGGGTGTGTGTTCAAGATCAAATACATTTTCTGGTTTTTCTAAAATTATTTTGAAAAGGGGAATGATTTTGGAAATTGAATTTGGATTAAATAGTAGGTTTTGTTATTTGGAAAGTGCCCTTGAAAGAAGTTTGTTTTGAAATTTATAACGGAGGGGTGATTTTGAAAAGTGAATTTTTTTTATTCTTAAATGTGTTTGGATTAGCATCCTATTGGCTCGGTATGACATATTCTTTCCAATTATGCTTTGGATTAATGGTTGATTTGATTTTTTATTTCTCGTGTGGTTCAGAAAATGCCACTTAGAAAGGTCCCCAATGTTCTTGATGAGTCATGACTAGTTTCAAACTCGTCTTAAATGTTACTTGTCCATCATGGTTATCAAGGTCTATTAGAGGTGCTTATGTAGCTTGAATAGGTCGATCGTGTCATGAGGGCATTGGGAACTCAGAAATCTCTCAAAGTGTGTTCTTTATTGGGTTTTTTTGAAGGTCCATATTTGGATGAATGAGAGTTATTCACCCCCACCATAATTGTATTTCAGGATGACGTAGGATGTTTTTAATTTTTTCTTTATTCAACAGTTCATATTTGATGTAACATCCCAAGTAAGTAATGAATAATAGATATTTTTATCTATGTCTATTAATGATTAAGATAGTGTTTTAGAGGCTTAAAATGAAAATAAATCCAATCTTAAGCATGGAATACACTAATATTCTTAAAAGATTGTTTAACTGCCTTTTGATGGAAAACCCTTTTTAAATATATATTTTGACAATTTTATAAGCTATGTTTGTCAAAATAAAATTATTCTTTTTTATTGGGACATCAAAATTTACTTTGAGTGAATTTTTGGTATTTTTCTGACAATGTTCATTTTTTTATGAATAGTGAGAAATACTGCATTTTACATCAAAAATGCTTTTTAATCTAATTTATTTATATGATTAGATTATATTTTTAATTGGTTTTGAAGTGAAATTAGAATATATTTTTATCATTTAATCCAATGGTTGTCATTGGAATCAATTTCACTTTGAAATTGGACTTAAACTGGTGTCAATCTTTTGATACTTATTGTTTTATAAAAACACGCTATTTGCTCTGACAGTGGGAATTAATTATTAAAATAATTAATGTGACTTATATGTTTTGAATTTTTTAAAATAGACTTCATTTTTGAATTCGGAATATCAAATATAGCTTAGGGTGAATTTTTGGTAATTTTCTGAAAAACTTCAATTTTTGATGAATAGTGAAACCACTAAGTGGTAGTTAAAGAAACTGATTTTACGTTTAAATGAAACTTTTCCTCTTTTGTGTTTTGAATTTCAAAAATCCGATATACATGGTTGTCATTAAGAAGTAAAATTTGGTTCAAAGGGATTAAAATAATTTTTTGGTGAATAGTAACTTATTAAGTTTTTAATCGTGATTAGTGGTAATTAGGGTAGTTTAAGGTATAAATAATGCTTTAATAATATGAAATGACATAGACACATGTCCCAAACATATTGGTTGTGTCATGGCCGACCAATAAAAGCCATGGGTCAACTTGGGGATCCCATGGAGACACTTTGGTTGGGAAATGACATAAATAACTTTTTATTAAATGTAAAAGTAAAAATGACACAAACATAATATGTTTTACGAAAACAATTTTTACATGGGGTTATAAAGATCAGATATTTGATTATAAATAGTCATTGGAAATATAAAACGATTTCCTACATCATAGTATTTTTTTTATAATTTTTAGACTTTAAATAAATTAAATTATTTATGACATCATGATGATGCAGCGATGACCTCATTATTTAATGGTTTAAATAAAATGGAAAGATAATGAAAAATATAAAACCTACACATGGCCAAAACCAATTGGATAAGTGTATTTCGAAGTCTTATCACCTTATCCTAGAATTATAGAAATGTGGGACCTTTTGAATCCGAAACTCTTTTTAAAATAAAGTAACTTATCTTTACTTTCCAAAAGTGCCCCTCCTCTCCTCTTATAAAAGGCCCCCACCTCTACCTCATTTCACACACTCCTAAAGCCTTTGGCTCGGCCAACCCCTGCCCATTTACTCTCTCCACATCCCTCTCCACATCCTAGAGGATTCCCTTTGGTCATAATCCTTTCAAAGGAAGCCTTTAGGCTCAAATCAAAAGGAGTTACACTTTTAAAGGTAATTCATTCTCTCATGTTCATTTGTTTTATTTTGCTTTTCCAACCCCATAAACTCTTTTTATTTACTTATTTTGTAACAACACCAGTATCTTCAATATACTAGGATGTTGTTATAAGATTTATTTGAGCTACACTCTCACACAACAACATCAAATGGTTAAAGAACATACGGTTTCCGTGGATGGCGAAATTCTGCCTCCCGAAACGATGATTGTTCAATACTCATTTAACACCTTCAAAGGTGGCCATTATGATGTCACTATTTTTATATATGATATATGATATGTTTATGTTTTCCTCAAGCTTCTTTTTTTTAATTTTGGTCATACCTTTATGGTTTCCATTATGGGTAAACACGATATCTTCATTTTAGGAAGTGCGGACTACCGCCCCCTGAAAGTGATTTGATTCGTTAATACCATATGTGGGATGTGTAAAGGATAAAGTTAATGATATTATATATGTTATTATACTGGAATTATAATACACTCTTATATATTTATGATTCCATTCTAGAAAATACGAAATAGAAATGGAAGTAGCGTTCATGCGTACGTACGGCTTACCGTCTCCATGAACGGTGCATTTCATTTCTTACCTCTAAATGTGATGTAATATTATAAATACATGTATATGATGAATATATATGATATATATGTTATCCAAATAATTAATATAATTCTGGATATAACGAACCTTTGACCAAATTAACAACATGTAATAATAAGAAGTCTATTTTTGACTTAAGAACCAAATACCGACAAAATGAACATTATTAACATAAATGATTACATGATGTTCATAACATGGTATAAAAGGAATAATGAACTTGAAAAATGTTCATACGCAAGTGGAGATTAACTTAAGTTTATTATTCATGAGATTAAAGGACAGTCGGGTCATGTCGGATACGAGGTATGGGACTTCGTCTCAATCTCCTTTCATTGAGGCATATTTTATTTTATACACAACTTTATTTTATACGGTGTATGAACCCATTTGAATTTTACGTTTATTCAAAAGGAATCTTTTTATACGAAGCGTTTACTAAACGACAAAAGGGAATGTTTTTGTCATACGTATGCGGCGACAATGACTTCTCCGCCGTCGTGACCGTTATTCGAGTTTCGGCTTCCTCTACAAGCCATACCTTCTTTTTAAAAGAAAAATAAATACCATGTTTTACTTTTCTTTTATTTTTGTATTGAAAATGGTTTTCATAATGATTTTATATCAATGTGTTGTATTGATATCTTGTGATTGAAAGGTGGAAATGTTATGGTTCCTTTATGCATGTTTTATGTGATACGATTATGTTGAGGTTCTTGGGCATTATTATGAAGACGGGTGGTTCCGTGATAAACTAGGGGCGGGTGAGCCCGATATAGCTCTCCAATGCATTGGGTAACGCAAAGGAGTGAAACGTTAAGGTTTCTCTGAAGAGATTTGGGGAATATACTGTGATGGGTATTCCAAACGTAACCAAGAGGGTTACTCCCTACGTAAGAATGTTATGAATGCCTCAAGTTACCTTTATATCTTATGATTTCTATGATTTATTCCTGATTTGATGAGGTATGTTAAAGTGCTTATGTTTTATGGGTAAAGTATGATCTCATCCTTATGTATATATGTACCCATGTTTACTTTCCATATTTTTATATCCCTTACTGAGATTTTTATGCTCATCCCAAGTTTTTTTGAAATGTTTTTCACAGGTCAAGGGAAAGGTACATGATATGATGATAGTGTCACGGAAGTGTCAAGAAGGAATCCATGTTTATGTTAAATATGTTTCCATTGATGGGAATGAAGAATACTATCTTTATGTAACCACTTTGTTTTAATGTGGGTTGTAATGAATGTTTCATGATATAATTCTCTAAAACTCTAAACCTGAAAAGATCCTCAATGTGTAATCTTTTGATAACTCAAGATTAAGTAAGGTTTAAGGCTGGGGCCTTATAGTTGGTATCAGAGGTCGGTTTAGATACCTTTAGGAGTTAGAATTCTATTAAATGATTATCCAAAAATATTTTTTTTATGGTTAAATTGAAGTGATATAGCATTTGAAGATTACCATGTTGCTTCATCTAAGACATGTTTATTCAGAATGTTTTTCCGCAGAGGAAACAGGGAAGCAGTGCTAGGAAGGCATACAGAAGGAAATAACCTTCCGAATCAACATCCCGAGATGGTCGGAATTGGAACTGAACAGTTTGTTGCAGTGATGGCATAGTTGAATCAGGCTATAAATGGTGGTGGTATTCATGCACGAGATCAGCCAGATCAACCGCAGAGGAACATGTCAGTGGTGGAACATTTCATGAGGCAACATCCCCCATCATTCAGAGGATCATCTGACCCTGTGTTAGCTGAATGGTGGATTAAAGCACTAGAGAAGATTTTTGATGTCATGGGGTGTTCAGAGAATCAAAAGGTTATTCTTGCTATTTACCGTTTGGAGGGTGAAGCAGATCAGTGGTGGTCTATGGTTAAAAATATCAGGGATGCTGATGAGATTGATGCTCTCGACTGGGATGAATTCAAAGGTATGTTTCTTGAGAAGTATTTTCCTAAGGCTGTTCGACTTAGGATGGAAAAACAATTCTGGGAATTGAGGAAAGAGGAAGACTCAGTGGCTGCCTATGAAGAAAGGTTCACTCGATTGGCAAGTTATGCTCCAAATTTTATCCGAGACCTTGATAGTATAATCAATCATTTTTACTCAGGATTAAAGCCAAAATATCGAAGGGCATTAGCTTCTCGTGAGTTTAAAAGTTATGAAAAGCTTGTTCGATGTGCTGAGAAGGTGGAAATGGAGTTTGCCGATGACCAAGTGTTCTATACCAACCAGCAGAAGAAGAGACCGAGGTGGCAGGAGAAAGGTAAGAATTCTTCAAAAAAGTCTGATGGTAAGAGAACTAAGTTTCCAGTTTGTGATAAATCTGGAAAAAGGCATGCTGGGGAATGTCTTCTGAATTCTGGAAAGTGCTACCGATGTGGTAAGATGGGACATAAGGCTCGTGATTGCACTAAAAAGGATCAAGGTGAAGGTAAGAACAAATTTGATTTACAGTTAGTGAAATGTTATAAGGGCAATGAGATGGGTCACTATGCAAAAGAGTGTCCGACAAAGAGATTGAGTGATGGGAAGCAGTTAGACTACAAGCAGAAAGGGCTGGTGAAATCCTTTGCAACTACTTCAGCAGATGTTGGGCCATCAAATGAAGTTGTATCCGGTACTTTATTTATTTTTTCAGATTATTCCAGTGTGTTGTTTGATTCGGGGTCTACACATTCTTTCATCTCTGAAACCTTTTCTAGTAAAATGGGAATACCATCTCAAGAAATGACTCCTAAACATTTGGTAAAAACACCTGGGGGAAATGTTGAGGCAAAAAGAATTTATAAGAATCTTCTTATCCTTATCTGTGGAAAGAACCTACTTGAAAACCTTATTGTTCTACCTCTAGTAGAGTTTGATGTTATCCTGGGTATGGATTGGCTCTCTATTTACCATGCTAAGATTGACTGTAGATCTAAAGAAGTTTCTTTTCAGAAATACTTTCAGTTTGTTTACAAGAATGAGCCCTTACTTTTGATAACATATCAAGAGGCCGAGAAACTTGTAAAAGATGGAAATGAATGTTACCTTGCACACGTCATTGAAAATAAAGGAACTGTTCAGATTAATGATGTGCCAGTGGTAAATGAGTATCCTGATTTTTTTCCTGATGACTTACCTGGAATAATACCAGATCGGGAAGTTGAGTTTACTGTTGACTTAGTTCCTGATGCTAAGCCAATTTCAAAACCTCCTTATCGAATGGCACAAATTGAACTTTTAGAGTTCAAGGAGAAATTGCAAGATTTATTAGAGAAAGGATTCATTAGACCTAGCACATCACCATGGGGTTCTCCTATTTTATTTGTTAAAAATAAAGATGGTTCTATGAGTCTTTTCATTGATTATAGAGACTTGAATAATATCACTGTTAGGAACAAATATCATTTGCCTCATATCGATGATTTGTTTGATCAGCTCCAGGGAGCTCAGTTTTTTTTGAAGATTGACCTAAGATCGGGGTACCATCAGCTGAAGGTAAAGGAGGCAGATATTCCGAAGACCGCATTTCGTACGATATATAGCCATTATGAATTTGTAGTAATGCCTTTTGGGCTAACCAATGCACCTGCTGTATTCATGGACTTAATGAATATAATTTTCCATGAGTTCTTGGATAAGTTTGTGGTGGTTTTCATTGATGATATTTTGGTGTTTTCTAAAAGTAGAGAGGAGCATGAAAGACATTTAAGGGTTATCTTGCAAACCTTAAAAGAAAATAAACTGTATGGGAAATTCAGTAAGTGTGAGTTTTGGTTGCAACAAATTTCTTTCCTTGGTCACATTGTTTCTAAAGATGGAATAACTGTTGATCCTGCAAAAACAAAAGTTGTGGAAGAATGGCCAAGACCCACAAATGTAACCGAGATTCGTAGCTTCCTTGGTTTGGCGGGCTATTACCGAAGGTTTGTTAGAAATTTTTCACGGTTATCTAGCCCAATGACTAAGCTAACTCGGAAGGGTGTTAAGTTTATCTGGACAAAAGAATGTGATGATTGTTTTCAGGAATTGAAAAGAAGATTGGTGAATGCTCCAGTTTTGGCACTACCTTCCAGGAATGGTGAGTTTGTTATATACAGTGATGCTTCATTGAAAGGACTTGGTTGCTTCCTAATGCAGAATGATCAGGTAATTGCTTATGCTTCACGACAGTTGAAAACTCATGAGGTAAATTACCCTACACATGATTTGGAATTAGCTGCTGTTGTTTTTTCTTTAAAAATTTGGAGGCATCTTTTGTATGGAGTAAAGTGTGAAATATATACCGATCAAAAAAGTTTAAAGTATATGTTCACTCAGAAAGAGTTAAACATGAGACAGAGGAGATGGCTAGAATTAATCAAGGATTATGATTGTACAATTCATTACCATCCGGGAAAAGAAAATAAATTGTCTGATGCTTTGAGTCGAAAAAGTAATGCTTCATTAACAATGTTGCATTTGGAACGTGATCATTTGGTTAAGGATTTGATGAACTTTGGCATAGAAGTTTTTGGTGCAGGAAGTTATTCTTTTTTGTTTCAGGTATCAGTGATATCTTCTCTATCAGATAGAATCAAGCAAGCACAAAAGCAAGACAGTGAGTTGCAAAAAAAGGTAGAGCTGGTTCAGAAAGGTAAGTTTCCTGAATTCAACATTGATAATGATTGTTTTTTTAGATTTGGGAAGAGATTGTGTGTGCCTTGTGATTCACAGTTGAAGAGAGAGTTGTTATGTGAAGCTCATAGTTCTCCGTTTTCAGTTCATCCGGGCAGTACTAAGATGTATAGAGATCTGCGGGAGTATTACTGGTGGGATGGAATGAAAAGAGATATTGCTGATTTTACTGTGAAGTGTTTGACTTCTGAGCAGGTTAAAGCAGAGCGGGAGTTACCGAAAGGGATGCTTCAGCCTTTACCAGTGCCAGAGTGGAAATGGGAGAATATATCCATGGACTTTGTTGTTGGATTACCGAAGACATCTCGAGGTAATAATGCAATCTGGGTTATTGTTGGTCGCTTGACCAAATCTGCTCATTTCCTTGCTATACGAGATACTTTATCTATTGATCATCTTTCCCATTGTATATTAAAGAGATATTCATTTTACATGGAGTTTCTCTCTCCATTGTATCGGATCGTGATCCCAGGTTTACTTCTAACTTTTGGAAAGGCCTTCAGAAGTCGTTGGGTACTGAATTAAATTTTAGTACAGCTTTTCATCCTCAATCAGATGGGCAGTCAGAACGAACAATTCAGACATTGGAGGATATTCTACGAGCTTGTTCTATGGATTATCAGGGAAGTTGGGACCAACATCTTTCTTTGGTTGAATTTTCATATAATAACAGTTTTCATTCCAGTATACAGATGACACCATTTCAGGCATTATATGGGAAGCGGTGTCGAACTCCAGCTTTCTGGGATGAAGTGGGTGAAAGAAAGTTGATGGGACCAGAATTGGTAGAAGAGATGGCAGAAAAAGTTCAGCTGATTCAGAAACACATGAGAACAGCTCAGAGCAGGCACAAGAGTTATGCGGATAACCGGAGTAAGGATCTATCTTTCGAGGTAGGTGATCATGTTTTTCTAAAGGTTTCTCTTTGGAGAAGTGTGATGAGATTTGGTAAGAAAGGAAAGTTGAGTCCAAGGTTCGTTGGACCATACGAAATTCTGGTGAGAGTTGGATCAGTTGCATACCGAGTGGCTTTACCTCCGAGTTTATCTCAGGTACACAATGTTTTTAACGTTTCGATGTTGAGAAAGTATATGCCAGATCCATCTCATGTTTTGAGTCCAGAGGTAGTTCAGCTGGAAGAGAACCTATCTTATGAGGAACAACCGGTCCAGATTCTTGACCACAGGAAGCAATTGTTACAGAATAAAGTGATTCACCAGGTAAAGGTTTTGTGGAAAAACCACATGATTGAAGAGGCAACATGGGAATCTGAAAATGCAATGAGGGATAAGTACCCCCATTTATTCGATAAGTAAATAAATTGCAGGGACGCAATTTTCTAAAGGGGGGAAGGATGTAACATCCCAAGAAAGTAATGAATAATAGATATTTTTATCTATGTCTATTAATGATTAAGATAGTGTTTTAGAGGCTTAAAATGAAAATAAATCCAATCTTAAGCATGAAATACACTAATATTCTTAAAAGATTGTTTTACTGACTTTTGATGGAAAACCCTTTTTAAATCTATCTTTTGACAATTTTATAAGATATGTTTGTCAAAATAAAATTATTCTTTATGATTGGGACATCAAAATTTACTTTGAGTGAATTTTTGGTATTTTTCTGATAATGTTCATTTTTTTATGAATAGTGAAAAATACTGCATTTTATATCAAAAATTCTTTTTAATCTAATTTATTTATATGATTAGATTATATTTTGAATTGGTTTTGAAGTGAAATTAGAATATATTTTTACCATTTAATCCAATGGTGGTCATTGGAATCAATTTCACTTTGAAATTGGACTTAAACTGGTGTCAATCTTTTGATACTTATTGTTTTATAAAAACACGCTATTTGCTCTGACAGTGGGAATTAATTATTAAAATAATTAATGTGACTTATATGTTTTGAATTTTTTAAAATAGAATTCATTTTTGAATTCGGAATATCAAATATAGCTTTGGGTGAATTTTTTGTAATTTTCTGAAAAACATCAATTTTTGATGAATAGTGAAACCACTAAGTGGTAGTTAAAGAAACTGATTTTACGTTTAAATGAAACTTTTCCACTTTTGTGTTTTGAATTTCAAAAATCCGACATACATGGTTTTCATTAAGAATTAAATGTGGTTCAATGGGATTAAAATAATTTTTTGGTGAATAGTAACTTATTAAGTTTTTAATCGCGATTAGTGGTAATTAGGGTAGTTTAATGTATAAATAATGCTTTAATAATATGAAATGACCTAGACACATGTCCCAACCTTATTTGTTGTGTCATGGATGACCAAGAAAAGCCATGGGTCAACTGGGGGACCCCATGGAGACACTTTGGTTGGGAAATGACATAAATAACTTTTTATTAAATGTAAAAGTAAAAATGACTCAAACATAATATGTTTTACGAAAACAATTTTTACATGGGGTTATAAAGATAAGATATTTGATTATAAATAGTAATTGGAAAGATAAAATGATTTCCTACATCATAGTATTTTTTTTATAATTTTTAGACTTTAAATAAATTAAATTATTTATGACATCATGATGATGCAGCGATGACCTCATTATTTAATGATTTAAATAAAATGGAAAGATAATGATAAATCTAAAACCTACACATGGCCAAAACCAATTGGATGAGTGGATTTCGAAGCCTTATCACCTTATCCTCGAATTATAGCAATGTGGGTCCTTTTGAATCCGAAACTCTTATTAAAATAAAGTAACTTATCTTTACTTTCCAAAAGTGCCCCTCCTCTCCTTTTATAAAAGGCCCCCACCTCTACCTCATTTCACACACTCCTAAAGCCTTTGGCTCGGCCAAACCCTGCCCATTTACTCTCTCCACATCCCTCTCCTCATCATAGAGGATTCCCTTTGGTCATAATCCTTTCAAAGGATGCCTTTAGGCTCAAATCAAAAGGAGTTACACTTTTAAAGGTAATACTTTCTCTCATGTTCATTTGTTTTATTTTGCTTCTCCAACCCCCTAAACTCTTTTTATTTACTTCTTTTGTAACAACAACAGTATCTTCAATATACTAGGATGTTGTTATAAGATTTATTTGAGCTACACTCTCACACAACTACATCAAATGGTTAATGAACATACGGTTTCCGTGGTTGGTGAAATTCTGCCTCCCGAAACGATGATTGTTCAATACTCATTTAACACCTTCAAAGGTGGCCATTATGATGTCACTATTTTTATATATGATATATGATATGTTTATATTTTCCTCAAGCTTCTGTTTTTTTTTCATTTTGGGCATACCTTTAGGGTTTCCATTATGGGTAAACACGATATCTTCATTTTAGGAAGTGCGGACTACCGCCCCCTGAAAGTGATTTGATTCATTAATACCATATGTGGGATGTGTAAAGTATAAATTTAATGATATTATATATGTTATTATACTGGAATTATAATATATTCTTATATCATTATGATTCCATTCCAGAAAATACGAAATAGAAATGGAAGTAGCGTTCATGCGTACGTACGGCTTACCGTCTCCATGAACGGTGCATTTCATTTCTTACCTCTAAATGTGATTTAATATTATAAATACATGTATATGATGAATATATATGATATATATGTTATCCAAATCGTTAATATAATTCTGGATATAATGAACCTTTGACCAAATTAACAACATGTAAGTATAAGAAGTCTATTTTTGACTTAAGAACCAAATGCCGAAAAAATGAACATTATTAACTTAAATGATTACATGATGTTAATAACATGGTATAAAAGGAATAATGAACTTGAAAAAGTTTCATAAGCAAGTAGATATTAACTCAAGTTTATTATTCAGGAGATTAAATGACGGTCGGGTCAAGTTGGATACGAGGTATGGGACTTCGTCTCAATCTCCTTTCATTGAGGCATATTTTATTTTATACACAACTTTCCTTTATATGGTGTATAAACCCATTTGACTTTTAAGTTTATTCAAAAAGAATCTCTTTATACGAAGCGTTTACTAAACGAAAAAAGGGAATGTTTTTGTCGTACGTATGCGGCGACAACGACTTCTCCGCCGTCGTGACCGTTATTCGAGTTTCGGCTTCCTCTATAAGCCATACCTTCTTTTTAAAAGAAAAATAAATACCATGTTTTACTTTTATTTTATTTTTGTATTGAAAATGGTTTTCATAATGATTTTATATCAATGTGTTGTATTGATATCTTGTGATTGAAAGGTGGAAATGTTATGTTTCCTTTATGCATGTTTTATGTGATACGATTATGTTGAGGTTCTTGGGAATTATTATGAAGACGGGTGGTTCCGTGATAAACTAGGGGCGGGTGAGCCCGATATAGCTCTCCAATGCATTGGGTAACGCGAAGGAGTGAAACGTTAAGGTTTCTCTGAAGAGATTTAGGGAATATACTGTGATGGGTAATCCAAATGTAACCAAGAGGGTTACTCCCTACGTAAGAATGTTATGAATGCCTCAAGTTACCTTTATGTCTTATGATTTCTATGATTTATTCATGATTTGATGAGGTATGTTAAAGTGATTATGTTTTATGGGTAAAGTATGATCTCATCCTTATGTATATATGTACCCATGTTTCCATTCCATATTTTTATATCCCTTACTGAGCTTTTTATGGTCATCCCATGTTTTTTTGAAATGTTTTTCACAGGTCAAGGTAAAGGTACATGATATGATGATAGTGTCAAGGAAGTGTCAAGAAAGAATCCATGTTTATTTTAAGTATGTTTCCATTGATGGGAATGAAGAATACTATCTTTATGTAACCACTTTGTTTTAATATGGGTTGTAATGCAAGTTTCATGATCTAATTCTCTAAAACTCTAAACCTGAAAAGATCCTCAATGTGTAATCTTGTGATAACTCAAGATTAAGTAAGGTTTAAGGCTGGGGCCTTATACTTGAGGATGTAAAGATGAATAAAAAGGGATGATCTCATGGTTATTAAAAAATCGAGCGGTCAATGAAGGCCTGTGTTAACCACTTTAGCAAACTGGTTTTCGTTTCTCTGGAGGTGGCATACAGGAATTTCATGATGAAATATCTCTTAATTAGGGGTATTCATACAATGATAAAGGACCTTGTTCTCTCTTGTAAGGAATATTTGTTTTGAGAAGTTGGTGGATGTGCATTACTAGATAAGTTGGTTCCTGAAGCATAGATGGTTGGTAATCAGATGCCTCTCATCATTAGTGATGGTTCCACATCTGGAAGGTAGCAGATACTAAAGGAACATATTCCAAAGGAGTTATCCTCATTGGTTTGGATATATATTTCATTAGACCACTTTTTGGTGTGCTATAATTGTTGACAGTCTAGGAATTCAAAGACATCCTTTCTCATCCCTCCGATGATCTACCATCTTTGCGGTTGTATGGGTCACCTAGAGATGTTCTGTGGCAAGCATTTCTCGAAGAAGGGATTATTACTAAGGGATGATCATACTTGATTGTAAAGTTGGATATTATTCAACCACAAAATCCCTAGCTATAGGTATCAGGGTGATTCTTGTGCATAGTCAGGGTTTCTAGGGGTATGTGATACCATAGCCCGATTCTTTATCTTTCATTTTAGAATAGATACATTTATGATTTCCTTATTATTGTTATCCTACTATAGTAAGATAATATTTTTTATTCTACTATAATGAACTCCCTGTATAGCAAACCAATATTTCACATCTATTCTGAATATGGTTTTCTGAATCAATTTTTTTTTCAAAGTGTTCTTGGCCCTTGTATGTGATGGTTTCAGTTTATTGTTTCTTGTTTAGATATTTTTGTATTTTTTGAGATAGTTGAATGGTGTTTCCCATTCATTGTTTATCCATAGTCTTGTTTCCTGAGTTTTACCCTAATATTAGGGGTCTATTTGGTTGTTTAAAATATTTTAATTTTAGTGATGGAGTTGTTTAGATCATTCTATGGAAGTTGGTTTGAATAATTTTGGAAATCCTGCATTGGCCCCCTCCCTTGGGTGTTGTGTTTGAGTATTAAAATTCCATGCTAGTGAGTCCATGTAGTGGGGAGAAACTATAAGGACTCGGCCTTAATCATTACATAATCTTGAATTAACTGAATAATTATCATTGAGGATATTTTTAGGTTTAGATATTTAGAGAATTAGGACAAAACTATTATATATATATAATTAAAATGTAGAAACTTTTGCAGAGTTCCCTTTTTTCATAAAATAAATTTAGTAAAAAAATGAAACTTTTCTAGTTCCATGTTTTAGATAGCATGAATTTTCCTTAATCCCATCCTTGACCCTATTAATCCTTGTGACCTCTAAAAAACATTTCATAACTTGGCATGAGAATAAAAAGATCAATAAGGTTTATAAAATATGGAAAAAAACTTTAACCCATCATTAAATACAAATCAATGAAACTATACTTTTCAATCTTAACATACAATATGAAATCATAATATTTATGAATAACTCACAGAAATCATAAATCATAAAGTTAAATTGTGGAATCTATAACATACATACATTGTATCTTTCAAAGCTATGTAAGGAGTTAAATTTGGAATACCCATGAAATTATATTCCCTAAATCTCTTCGGAGAAATGTTAACATTTACCTTAGTCACGTTACCCAATGCATTAGGAGCTATCTCAGGATCACCCACCCTGGGTTTATCACGGAACCACCCGTATACATAAAAAATTCCAAATAACCCTAAATTATTCATAACAAATAAAACAATCATAATGGAAAGGTAAAATTTCCACATTGCAATCACAATATATCATTTCAAGATATTTACATAATCAATGCCTTATCCACCCAATTTCAAAACCATTTAAAACATTTAATAAGTAGATTACTGAAACAAAGTGTCTTATACCACTTTAAGGAATTTAAAATAAATTTTAATTTCAAAACATTCATGCCATTATAAATAATTCTCAAACCCATTTTTGGAACATGGACATTTATGAGACACATTTAGAGGAATAAATCTTTAAAACATTTAAAATGATATTTTATGTAAAGAGTTATTAAACAAATGAGAGACGCTTGAATAAAAATATTTGAGGAAAAACATTAATCAATACTTTATAATACCATGAAAATAAATGGATTCATGATATAATATTACAAAGGATAGCATTAACACCACATAAAAGTGAATTGGTTCATAACAATAATTAAGTATCAATGGAATGAAAATTGAGACGAAATCACTTATAAAAACTGTATCATTATATTAAGGATAAATAAATTACATAATAATTTGTGAAAATATAAATACACTCAATATGATTGGATATTAAGTGTAAATAAATCAGAGGACATTCACACATGTTATTTTTAAAACAAAACCAATGACTTGGATGTTTATCTTGATGAATGGAAATTGAGTTAATATTACCCTTATCGAGTTCATATCAATAGCATGAGAATTTATCAATGGAGTGATTATGTGTATCAAAATTACATCCACATAAATGGGAGTGGAAATTATAACATAAATAAATAAACAGCGATTCAACACATAATCATAAAATGAAATAGTTTAAAATTAGAGGATTAACCCAAAGAAATGAAATTGGGTTAAAAATATCCCTCACCGATTTGTAACATATGAAAAATTCACCACATGAAAGAAGGATCATACAGTGAAGATAAAAATACCTATAAATTAAATTATATTACACAAATAATAAAATCATGGGCAGTACATACAACATACAAAAAGAAATAGTGGAAAACATAGCATGGATCTCACGAGAATAGAAAGTGAGATAAAAACCCCTTACAACATTGTAACCAATCGAGTCATATGCACTAAAATATATACCAACCAAATGAATCACACAATTCAGTAAATATAAAGATAATAATGATAATATATATATCAAATGAATGTACACAATACAGAACATTCAATAAATAAGTGGCGAATAATGGAAATCCCATGGAAATAAAAGTGAGATAAGAAACCCCTTACCTCCTCTCTAACTTGACCCGTTCATTCATTAATCTCTTAAATAATAAAATAATGTTAATTAATAATTTATTAAGATCATTTTTCAAGTTTATTATTATTTTTATATCACATATTACCATGTTATAAATATTATGTAATCATTTAAGTTAATAATCATTGTTTTGTCGATATTTAGTACTTGAGTGAAAAATGACCTTCTTATAATTACAAGTTTTTCATGTGGTTAAAATTAAATTATCTCCATAATGATATTCATTATTTAAATATCATATATATCATATATATTCAATATATATATGTATTTTATAATATTACATAACATTTTGAGATAAGGAATGAAATGCACCGTTTATGGAGGCGGTGAGTCGTACATACGCATGAACGCTATTTTCATTTTTTCAATTTTTTAAAGGAATGGAAACTGAATGATACATTGTAATATTTTAATTCCATTATAATATCTATGTTATGTAATTAAATTTAACCCATACTTTATACATTCCACATATGGAATGAATGAGTCATATCACTTTGAGGGGGCGGTAGTCCGCACTTCCTCAAATGAAATTATTGTATTTATCCATTATGGAAACCATAAAGGTATGATATAAATGAAAAATACAGAAGTATAGAGACAATATAAATATAATATATATCCCATGTAAAAATAGTTCCATATTAACAGTCACCATAAGAGGCGGTTGGAGAATAATGAAGGATCATCGTTTCGTGAAGTAGTAGTTTTCCGTCCACAGAAACAGTATGTTTTTTACCAATTAGGCATTGGCATGTGTAAGTGTAGTTCGAATCTGTCTAATAAAAACATCCTATTATATTGAAGATATTGTTTTTTTATAAAATAAATAATTAAAGGGAGTTAATGGGGTGGGATAAGGATACTAAAACAAAAGAACTTAAGAGAAGACGTTGCCTTTAAATCGGGTAACTCCCTTTGGTTTGAACCAAATGGATTTCTTGAAGTGCCTTATGCCTAAGGTAAAGCTTATAGGAGGAATAAAGGTATGTAGTAAGTTTAATTAGGTAGATTTTGGACAAGAAAAGATTATTTAGATGTATAAGTAGTGGGTTAGAGGTGATTTCTTTTTATAACGTGGAGGATGGGCTCTTTATGAACGTTTGAAAATATTATTTTATTATATAATTATTTTCGGTTTCTAAAGGTCCAAAACTCATTAAAGTAGAATATAAGATGAATCTTTTTTGAAATAAAATAATCCTATAATAATTGGACAGATTTTAGATATTGTGTTAATCTTTATAATATTATTTATTAAAATCATTCATTAATCTGGTAAACACTCCATCATTATTGTGTCATAAATAATTTTATTTATTTGATGTCTAAATATTATATAAAAAATACTGTGATGTATGAAATATTTTTATCTTTTAAATTAGTATTTGTAGTCTATGATATAACTTATATAACTCCATGTAATAATTGATTTACTAAAAGATATATGTCTCATTCATTTTTGACTTAACTATAAATTAAATAATATAAAGTGTCATTATCACTCATACATGACTCTATAGGGTCACAAAATCGTCCCAATGATTCCTATGGTCAAAAATTTATCATTAAATAGGATTAGGACATGTGTTAGGGTAATTTAATGTTATTATAATATTAGTTTTACCATGATTTTCCATATTTACCTTTAACCGCAGTAAATAAAAGTCAAAAGTTACTCTTCACCACAAATTATTTTCATATTATTGAATCACATTTTACATAATAATAAAAACCATATATGTTAGATTTTCTAAATTCAATTCACAAAAGTGGTAAAATTTATTTTAAATGAAAAATGTTTGTTTTTTCACTACTACTCAGTGCTTTCACTATTTATAAAAAATTGATGGTTTTCAGAAAAATAAATAAAAATAAGCCTAAGATATATTTGATATTTTGAATTCAAAAATGATTCTATTTTAATAATTTTAAAACATAGAATTTTCATTAATTAATTTAACATTAATTCCTGTTGACAAAACAAAAAATTGTGTTTTTATGAAATAATAACTATCAAAATATTGACACTTATTTATGTCCAAATACACAGGGAAATTACTTCCAATTACCAACATTGAATTAATTCATAAAAATATAATCTAATTACACTTTAAACCCACTTAAAATATAATTTAAACATATAAATAAATTATATTAAAAGGTATTTTTGAATTAAAATGCATTATTTTTCACTATTCATTAAATATGAACTTTATCATAAAAATATAAAAAAATTACTAAAAGAAAATTTGCATGTCATGATTCAAAAGAAGAATTTTTTTTTCAAATAGAACATATAAATGTTACTAAAACAATATTTTCAGGGGGTTCTCCATAAAAAGGTGGTAAATTGACCTTTTAAAAAATATTTGAGTATTTCTGCTTAAAATTAGATTCATTCACATTTTATGCCTCGAAATTTTATTATATAAATGTGAAAATATTTATCAAACATGTATAATCATATTATAGTTAGATCTCTTCATTCTCGACATTACAATGAATTTGTGCTAACTACCATTTAAAATAATAATATAACATTTTTAAATATGACTCAACATTTTTTGCAATAGTAGACTTTGGAGAAACCCATTGTTGCATGTTAGGAATGCAATTGAATATAGAATATCATTTAAAATAAAATTAATATTTAATTAAAAATATTAATAAATATGAAAATTTCATATTCTTTTTTTTCTGGGATGTTACATCCTTCCCCCTTTGGGAAATTACATCCTCGTAATTTTAAAATTGTGCTTGAAAAATTCATTAAAGGTCCCACATCGGAAAAAGAGTAAATAGAACTATCACATTAAAAGAAAAAAAGATAAGTATAAATGTCACCCGAGATAACCCATACTTGTATTCCATGAAAACATGGATATGAAAGAGAAAATAAGTGTCAAGTTATGATTCAGAGTGACAGAAAACATGATTTAGAGAAATTTGACAACAAGAAACCCAAAAAAAAATTATGCGTTAAACTTTTATTGGTTTCCCAGTAGGAAAAGTAAATGGAAATGTTTTTGTATTAAGTTCCTTTTCAAAAATTTGAGAAATTTATTTATGAGCTTGACTAAGAACATAAGGACACATACTTACTTGTCATGTAGACTTTCATCATTTACTATATTTCTACCAGAAACTCTTCTTTTTCCAAATGATGAGTTTTCATGTTGACTTTGATACATCAAAATAACTAAAATAAACATCTAGATAATAACATGATCCACAAAATATGAACCATATATTTTCCCTATAATTAAGCATTATCCAAAAACAAAATTGGTTAGTATGAGATCAGATAATCTCTAAAAGGTTAATCCTTCATAAAAAGAAATAATACTATTAATCTCCAAAATTATAAAAAGTACACAAAGTTCAAGATAGAACATTAAATATACAATTTTCCATAAAATTATTCAATATAATCCAAACTAATATTGAAACCCAAAACTTAGAAGGATTTAATCGCATATTCTTCCACAGTAAATCTTAACATTTATCTCCAAAAATATTGACTACTCATAATGTCTCATACTGAAGTGTAATTAACCTAATCACATATTCTCTTGTGTAGGTTAATCATTTCCATAAATATCCAAAATCACCTTATGTCCAAAATAAAAACATAGATTCTTCCAAAATAATATTCCAAAGATTACTCCAAAAATTAAATGCCATAGTAGCCTATTTTCCTTAAGCATATAGTGTTCCCAAAAGAGATAATTTATTTCAAAATAAAACTTATCAATTAATCAGAAAATAATTTTCTTATACTAAGGATGTCCATTTGATAAAACATAAGATCCCAAATGAACTTATTCATGATCTACAAAATCATTTAACTAAAAATAATTAGTCATAATAACCAGGGACTTCATGTAGTCTAGTGGTAGGTGATAAATCCCAATCGTGCATTGGTATTGGGTTATATTCCCATAGCTTTGTCCAATATGAATGGTTTTCACATGGTCTGCATGTTGTCATTTTTCATGAACTATATAATTTCTTAACATTTTATTATAAAAAGAGACAGAATCCTTAAAAATGACCATAAGATATTTTATTCTCAAAGGTTATATAATACCCTTCATTTTCCTCCACAAAATGTAATAAAGATTTATCACCTGTAACATAACTCTGACTCTTTGTAATATGATAACCATTGTAGTTATGGAACATATTCATAAAAAACCCTAACCTATAAGGTTTTATAAACAGACCTATGATACCAACTATAAGGACCTGACCATAAACATTACATAATCTTGAATTAACTGAATCATTCACATTTAGGATCTTTTTAGGATTAGAACATTACAAAATTAGGCCATAACTGTTACATTGAAAAAAAAATTACAAAGAAGGCACTCCTACTTAGTTCCCATTTTTTCATAAAATAAAAACTGTTAAAAAATAAAACTTGTCTAGTTCCATGTTTTAGACAGTATGAATTTTCCTGGATCCCATCCCTGACCCTATTTATCTTTATGTCCCGTGAAAAGCATTTCAAAACGTGGGATGAGAATCAAAATCTCATTAAGGGTTATAAAATAAGGAAATAAAACATTATCCCATCAATAACTAGAAATAAATGAAACCATACTTTTCAATCATAATAAACCATATGAAATCATAAGATTTATGAATAATACACAAAAATCATAAATCATAAAGGTAACATGGTGTATCCATAACATACATATGTTGTAGCTTTCACAGCTACGTAGTGAGTTGCATTTGTAATACCCATCACAATATAATCCCTAAATCTCGTAAGATAAACATTATTGATTACCTCTGTCATGTTACCCGATGCATCGGAGAATTATCTTAGGCTCACCCACCCTACGTTTATCGTGGAACCACCTATATATGTAAACAATGACCAATAACCATAACATATTCATAATACATAAAACAATCATAAAGGAAATATAACATTTCCACATAGTAATCACAATATATCATTTCAAGATATTTACATAATCAATTCTTTATGAAACCATTTTTAAAACCATTTAAAATGTTTAATAAAGAGATTTTTGAATCAATGTTTCCTAGGCCACATTGAAGAATTTAAAAAAAAAATTAATTTCAAAACATTCATGTCTATACAAATTAATATTTAAAACCCTTTATAAAACATGGACATTAATGGGAAATATTTAGAAATATAAATCATTAAAACATTTAAACTGATATTTTAGTTTAAGAGGAACTAACCAAATGAGAGATTCTTGAATAAAAAAATTTGAGGAAAATAATTAATAAAAACGTTATAATATCATGAAAATATATAGATTAATGATATAATATTACAAAGGACAGTTTTAACAAAATATAAAAGTGAATTGGTGCATAACAACAATGAAATATCAATGGAATGAAAATTTAGACGAAATCGCTTTTAAAAACTATAACCTTAGATTAAGGATAAATCAATTACATAATAATGTGTGAAAATATAAATA
Organism: Viscum album; assembly: GCA_963277665.1. NCBI lineage: Eukaryota > Viridiplantae > Streptophyta > Magnoliopsida > Santalales > Viscaceae > Viscum > Viscum album. The sequence continues at coordinate 434,461,189 of OY728121.1, forward strand.
CATTCAATATGATTGGATAATATTTATAATTCAATTAGAGTACATTCACACATGTTCTTTTTAACACCAAATCAATGACTTGGATGTTTAACTGAATGAATGGAAATTGAGTTAAAATTACCCTTATCATGTTCATATCAATGACATGAGAATTTTTCAATGGATTGATTATGTGTTTCAAAAGTATATCAACAAAAACGTGTGTGGAAATAATTAAATACATAAAAAATAGTTATTCCACACATAATCATATAATGACATAATTTAGAATTTGAAGATTAAACCAAGGAAGGGAAATTCAGTTAAAAAGTTTCATTACTGATTGGGTAACATAAAAAACATACACCACAGGAAAGAAGGATAATATAATGAAGATTAAAATACCCATAAATTAAAGTATATTACATAAATAATACAATCTTGGGTTGTATATACACCACAAAAAATGAAATAGTGGAAAACATATCATGAATATCATGAGAATAAAAATTGAGATAAAAACTCCTTACCACGTTGTAACCAATCAAGTAGTATGACCCAAAGATGATACCCACAAAATTAATCACAGAATACCATGAATATAATGATAGTAATGATAATTTATATATCAAATGTCATTACACAATTCACCACAAGCAATAAATAAGTGGTGAATAATGGAAATATCACTGAATTAAAAGTGAGATAAAAAACCCATTACCTCATGTCTGACATGACCCATTCACTCTTTAATCTCATGAATAATAAAATAATGTTAATTTCAACTTTATAAAGAACCTTTTTCAATTTTATTATTGTTTTTAAATCCGTTATTTCCATTTTATAAAGATAATGTAATCGTTTAAGTTAATAATTGTCATTTTGACGATATTTGGTACTTGAGTCAAAAATGAACTTCATATAATTACAAGTTGTTCATGTGGTCAAAATTACATTATCTCTAGAATGGTATTCCTTATTTAATTATCATATATATCATATATATTAAGTATATATATTTATTTTATTATAATATATAACATTTGGATATAAGGAATGAAATGCACCGTTCATGGAGACGGTAAGCCGTACGTACGCTTGAACACTACTTTGTTTTTTCATTTTTAAAATGAATGTAAACTAAATTATATGTAGGTATATTTTAATTTAATTATAATATATATGTTATTCAATTTAATTTACTCCTTCCTTTATACATTTCTCATATGGCATGAATGATTCATATCACTTTGAGGGGGCGGTAGTCTGCACTTCCTCAAATGAAATTATCATATTTACCCATTATGGAAACTATAAAGGTATGATATAAATGAAAAATAAAAAAGTATATAGAAAATATAAATATAATTTATATCTCATGTAAATAATGTTCCATCTTAATGGCCACCATAATAGGTGGTAAGAGAGGATTGAACAATCATCGTTTCTTGAGGCAATAGTTCACCGTTCACATATGTTGTATGTTTCTTACCAATTAGATGAAGGTGTGTGTAAGTGTAGATAGAATAATTCTAATTAAAACATCATATTATATTTAAGGTACTTTTTTGTTATAAAATAAATAAATAAAAATATTTTAGTGGGTTGGAGAATGATAATAAAATAAATGAACATAATAAAAGATGTCACCTTTAAATCGGGTAACTACCTTTGGTTTGAACCAAAAGAATTTATTTAAGTGCCTTATGCCCAAGATAAGGCTTATAAAAGGAATAAAGAGATGTAGGGATATTAATTGGGTAGATTTTCGACTAGAAAATAGGATTTAGAGGTCTTATTAATGGGTTAGAGGTGATGGTTTTTTATAAGGGGGAGGAGGGGCTCTTTAGGAACAATTGAAAATATTATTTTATTGTATAATTTTTTTCCGTTTATAAAGGTCCAAAAATCATTAAAGTCAAATATAATATTACTCTTGTTCGAAATAAGATCATCCAATAATAATTCGATAGATTTTAGATCTATTGTTAGTCTTTATAATCATATTTATTTAAACTATTCACTAATGAGTTAAACAATGCATCATTATTGTATCTTAAATAATTTTATTTATATGATGAATAAATATTATCAAAAAAATACCACGATTTAGGAAATATTTTTTTATTTAAATGGAATATTTATATTCTAATAGATAACTTATATAAATTCATGTAAGAATTGTTTTACTAAAAGATATATGTTTAAGTAATCTTTGTCTTTACTTTAAATCAATTAATAAAAGTTTCATTATCCCTCTTAAGTGGATCCATGAGGTCCCAAAATCGACCCAAGGATGCCCATGGTCGTAAATATGTCAACCAATAGGATTAGGACACATTTAAAAGTAATTTCTTGTTATTATAATATTATTTTTACTTTGAATTCCTTATTTACCTTTAACCGCAGTTAATAAAAGTCAAATGTTACTATTAGCCAAAAATTATTTTCATTTTATTGAACCAAATTTTACTTACTAATAACAACCAAGTATGTCAGATTTTTTAAATTCAATTCACAGAAGTGGTAAAATTTTATTTTAATGAAAATTTCGGTTTTGTAACTACTACTTAGTGTTTTCACTATTCATCCAAAATTGAAGGTTTTCAGAAAAATACCAAAAATTAAGCCTAAGATATATTTGATATTCATAACTCAAAATTATTTCTATTTTAACATATTCAAAACATAGAAGTTTCATTAATTAATTTAAAATTTATTCTCATTGTCAAAACAAAAAAAGTGTATTTTTAAGAAATAATAAATATCAAAAGATTGACACTTTTTTATGTCCAATTTAAATGTGAAATAATTTACAATGAACAAAATTGGATTAAAATGAAAAAATAAAATCTAACTCTACATCAAAAACATTTAAAAAGATAATATAACTATATAAATAAATTATATTAAATGAAATTTTCAAATAAAGATGCAATATCTTTCACTAATAATTAAAAAATGAACTTTATCAGAAAAATACCAAAAATTTACCCAAAGTAAATTTTGATGTCACAATTCTAATGAAGAATTTTATTTTTTAAAATATTACATATACAAGTGACCAAAACTAGATTTAAATAGGGTTCTCTGTCAAAAGTTGTTAAATCGACCTCTTAAAGAGTATTAGAGTATTTATGGTTAAAATTAGATTCATTAACATTTTAAGACTCTAAATTTAATTAGATAAATTTAAAAACAATTAACAAACATGTATAATAATATTACATTTATTTATATTCATTCATAGCATTTAAATCGATAGGTGTTGACTACCATATAAAATAATAATATTATATATTTTTTAATCTGACTCATTATTGTGTGCAACATAAGACTTTGGAGTAACCAATTTTCGTGTGTTAGGTACACCATTGAATATAGAATCCCCTTTAAAAATATTAATATTTAATTCAAAACTATTAATAAATATAAAAATTCCATATTCTTTATTTTCCTAGGATGTTACAGAACCATATAATATTCTATCATTTTCTTATGTTGTGGTTTATTCTAGGTTGGTCAAGTGTTACTTGTGAAGTGAATATTCACCCCAAGGTTATTTATTTCTCTATTTATTTCTCTCAGTTTTTACTGGGAACATAGACATGATTTGGATATCATTAGTCTTGGTGTATTATTGGGGGTAGAAAGTGTCTATGGTGGGGTGACTTGTCACACCCAAACCATTGACACTCCTTTACTCGATACTTTTATTCATCATTAATTTGGCATGTTGGGTTTTGGAATGATTCCTGGGTAAAAGTTTTTTATTTTAAACCTTTCGGGGGATTTTTTCACATGTTCATGGTTGGAACACAGTCTGTCATACCATGTGGCCAAAATGTGCGACCTTATCTATATCTCAAAATAATAAAATTAGATAAAAAAATTAAATTTTAAAAATTATTAAAAAAATAATAATAACAAAGATAATATTGTGATGATGATTATTATTTTTATTATTACTATTACTACTACTACTACTATTATTATTAAAATTTATATTAATATTATTACTATTAAAAATGAAATAAATATTATTTTTATTTTTATCATTATGTTATTATTATTAAAATTATTATTATTGTTATTAGACATTGTAGCTAGTTGGTTTGGAAACCCTAATACCCTCCTCTCTATACCTGTTCCTCTTGTGTCACCCCCATCTCCCTCCCTGAGCTATATGACCCACCCCCTTCGTGCGCACCTCCCTTCTTCAATGAGTCACCATTTGGAACCCCTTTCTCCGACACGACCCCCATACCGCACCACACTTCCCCAAAAAACCCCATATGAATCCCTCCTCCACATTCAGTTCCCCCTACTAATGAAAACCCCTTCATCTGAAACCCTTTCGGTGCACAACCCTTCTTCAGCGGTCGCCCCTCCTCTGGCGGTAGCTCCTCCCTCATACGGCATGACCGGCCTCGGGTGAGTACCCACTCTCTCCCCTTCTCTATTTTTTGGATTTATTTTTGGTAATTTCCTGTTAGATGACCCCTAATAATTATGATTTGTTTGGGTTTTGCATTTATATATATTTAGGGTTTGTGGTAGGGCCATGAGGCCTTGTTCTTCCTTCGAATAATGCATTATTGCATCTATTCAACCTTTGAGGTTGGTGTTTCCAACTTTTATCCATTCAAAAATAATCTATGGAATCTTCTATGCTTTCAATTAATTTTTAAATGTGATTTAAACCACTATAATATCTATGGATATACTATAGTTGTGATTTTGTATTGATATAAATTAGTAAAAATAGGGTTTCAAAGAGGTTCATTTATTAGGCATATGTTTATGGATCCTAGGGTGTTTGTTGAAATAATTTTTGTTATTTTGACATGAAATTGAGGTTTTATGAATAATGTTATCCTTACTATGGTTTTTTTGGTATTTTTTTTATTGTGAATTGGTTTGGGTGTGTGAAATTTGGTAATGTTTTGTCATGGTAATTAATTTTAAACAACTTGTAATGGTTCTCATGGTTTTTAAAGTGATTTTTTATGTTTTCCCAGATCTTGTATAATTTTTATTTTGGTCTAAAGAGGAGAAGGAGGAGAATATATAAAATGTTTTGGGTGTTTCTTAGTAGTTAGGAATGTTCCAACGGATGTCGACACATCCATGGGTGCACAAAGTGCCCACATGGGTTTTCTCCAAAAGAAGTCGACACATTAAGAATAGTGTTTTAATAAAACCATAGTTTCCCAAATGGTTATATGGTTAACAAATGATTTTGGTTCCTTTTTGTGGATTCTAAATGTTTTTTAAAACATAAATATATTAAGTGTATGCATGTTTGGCATGCTCCATAAGATCGTAAATCTCTTGAAAAATAAAAACTGGTTTTATGACATTTATTGGTCATTAATCCTTAAGGGATGTTTGAAAATTATTATTTAAAATGATATTACACATTATTGGATTTTTTTATTTTCATTTTGTTAAATGAATTTGGGGTATGAAAATCTTACGTGGCCAATTGGCATTGTGAAATTAAAAAGATTTGTTTTTTATTGAATTTGGAATAGAGTGTGGTTTGAAAAATGTAAGCACATAATTGGAAACTATAAATGTTTTATGGAATTTTTTGAGTATTTATAATATTTTATGAACTGATTGGCACATTATGTTGTTCTTGGAAATGGAAATGTGATTTTAAAAGTGTAAATTCTCAATTAGAATTTTGAATCATTTAATTAGTGTTTTATGAGATTATGTGACATAACCACCTCGTTGGACCCTTCAATGAAGTGATAATAATGTATGTATGCATTTACCGGGAACCTTCATAAGAGGGATATCCCATTATGGGTTAACATATAGGGTGTTCGTGTTTGGGTTTGGAAAGTGAAGTGACAACAGGTAATGTGAGTCATGCTTGTGAGGGCCTCCTATATAAAAAGTTTATATATATATTAACTATGGGATACTATGTGTCTTTTATAGGATAAAGTGAAGGTTGATAATGAACCCCAATTATATGGGTTGGTACCCCTTAGAGTATTGACAGGCTAGGTGGTATGTGCCACTAGATTGGATAGTTGAGGGTGTCCTGTTGGATATAGACTTAGTGATGTCACCATATGTCGGTAGGTGGTTCTAAAACCATGTATGCCCAAGGGTCTTGTAGGGATATTTAGGATCACCCATGGTTACATTTATATCTGATTTCCTACTTTCATTGAAATTAGTTTTACCATGCACTTTTTACTTACTTATTTATTTATTTTTAGCACAGCCCGATATTATTTTTACTGGGTGTTTGGTTTAGTTTTTTGTATCAAAAGGATAGTTTGTTTGGAAAATAAAATTTGCAATGTGCTGGATTTTGAAATGGGAATACATATTTGTTTAATAAAATGTGAGAAACATATTTTTATAAATTTATTTAATACTAGTGTTAATGTAATGTTTCTTATAAATGAAAATGCATGGATTCCATTGATAATCATTGGCATTCCTAGAGATAATTTTGGTGATCACACCAACTTTATATGTTCAGTTTTCGATTCAAATTTTAGATCACTCTTGCAGAAAATATGGTTTTGTGTCAGTTGAAGACCCATGAGGTCACTTAGAGGATTATCTGGCTACACGACTTTATCATATTTCTAATGATAGTGTATATCTATTTTGTTAAATTTATATATATTTATTTTTCTTTTTTTAGGACAAACCCATTCTTAACTATTATAATTTGGTTCCTTCCAATAGTTTCCAGCTGGTGGATATCAGAAACAACCTTTGGTTTTTGCCGCGGACTGACTCCGATGATTGGTTCAAGGTCGACCCGTGTTGGATAATCGAAAGATTCAATTTCATAAATGTTAGGATTATTGTAAGAAAAATCCTGGGGAATGTATCATATAAACATAAATAAGATTAATGTATGGAAAATAATTATATTGAGAAACATGTTTTTTATGAATATATAAGTAAAACATTAACATGATGAAGGGAAGATACGTGTTTCCTAATTTTACCTAGGACATTATGGTCAACAAACATTTGAAAATATATCCATGGGTATTATTATCTATTATTTATTATTTATTATTTTTATTATTTAATAATAATTTAAATTTAAAGGAATAAATTTATTTTGGTGGGAATGTAACACTATAAAATTTTAAATTTTAAATTTTCCTTCAAAATATAAAATGTTAAACAACATTTTTCACACAACACAAAAAAATGAATCACAAAAAATTATTTAACTATAAAAATATAGGAATTGAATTGGAAGGTAAATATAGTGGTCAAAAATTATGAAATATTATAATAAATAAAAAATAAGGATAATTATTAACACAAAGAAATAGATGAATATTCAATAAGTATAGCTAAATAATAAACAAAATCATTTTTGTGTAAAAAGTTATTTCGATAAAAAATTAATGTTTAATTATTATTTTATGTTTGTTATATTACCGATAAATATTAGATTAAATGTAAAATATTAATAACTTATAAAATAAAATAATTTAACATCCATCCAATATTTATTACTTGTAAAGAATTAAATTTATTTTGTGCTTAGTAGATACCTGTTTCTTAAAATTTAATTTATGTGTTATGAAAGTTTATATTAAACTTGTTTTCATCAAATTTGTAAATTGAATCATATAAAATTATTTTAATATTGGTTATCAATGTTTTTAAAAAAGATAATTTGATCTATTTAATTTTTTTCGTAATAATTTATTTTCATAATAAATATTAGTTAACATGGAAAAATAGTTATTTTTGAAGGAATAAAACTTTTATAAATATTTTTTATTTAAATAAAATTGATTCATATTAAAATAAATTTTATAATATTTTGTTTAATAATATATAAAAATATTTTACCACACACTTAATTTTAATAAATGTTAAATAAAATTGCATACATTGAATGACTAAAACGACATTAATCTATAAAAACTAGATTTCCACAAATTTTATTTTATTAATCTTATAGTTAAATTCCTGATATTTATATATTAAATTATATTAAATTAAGTCCAAATTAAGATTTATAATGTAAAAATTTTGTATAAAGGGTCATATTATCTTTTTAGTGATAAAATAATTTCCATTGTTATATTTTTTATCAATTTTAATTAGTGGTCAAATGGGAAATCCAACATGTCATAAAATTTAGCAAAAAAGATTGAAAAATAAACTAATATAATACCATTGACAGGTTAAAAATTTATATGTACATATATCATGAAACATTCCCCACCTAACTCACCCAAATCTCAGTAAATTATATTATCAACCTTTACCTAACATTCTTTTCAAAATATATTTCCCACTATTTCACCTGTAAAAGGAACTCACTAACACAAATTTTAATCCACACCTATAGTTAGAAATTATAATAAAACTCTACACTATTTATTTCCTCTAGATCACTTAGACACAATTATAATCATCTGGCTTCATTAATGTTATTTAATTTTTTCATTTCCTTGGTACACTTTATGAGAATATCAAAATTCTCAATTATCATAGGGTTCATTCAAATTAGTAGGGAAATAAGGTAAGGGTTTCATTTTGAAATTTTCAACCATTGATACATAATACTTATTATACACCATTATTTATTTTTAAAGGCGTACCTTATAAACATTGAATATTTTGTTTCCTAATTCAACCATTATCTAAGGTATTTACTTTTTCATTTAAAATCATATTATTTAAGGGATGTTTACATTAATTATTCTATGGTATTGATGTATTATTTTTCTCAAATTTAATTTCATGATACCTTTTCCCAATTATTGAACTTGAATAAATTATGATGGTTCAATTAATTCCAAATGAATGTCTTGTATGATATTCATTTAATATATATTTTTCAGATCCATATAATTTTCTCTCTTTTTAATAAATTAATTTTAAAAGTTACCAATGTTATAATGGTTTTTTAACTCAAATAACTTTATTGAGTTATAATGTTTCATCTTAAACATCCTTCTTCAACAAATTGATTTCATCAGAAGATTTTATTTCAAGGAAATTTCTCTTTATATCAATAGAAATTGAAACACATCATTTAAATATTACATCCTAATAAATTTATTCCCTATTAAAACTATATCAGGATTGAGAACTATTCATATCTTTTTTAATGATATTTACACTCCTTCTCCATATATTCCTTCACATTAATGTTGATATTTTTATTTTGAAACCTAATTATGTGGTATCTCATATGCCCTTCATATTTCCTCTAACCTCTTTCAAAAATGATGTTTTATTACTCTTTTTATGATATGGGATTTTGATAATGACATTTTAAAATATTAAAAAGGATTTCCACCATATATATATATATATATATTCCTCCATCCCACATGAATTTTGATAACATTTATGCCGTTTCAAGGATATATTATTAATGATTACTTTTCTAAAGTGTTTTCCAAATATTTCAATTCACCTTTTCTATTTTTTTCAAGAATAAATTTTTAAATTTTGTTTTAAAAAAATAAAAAAAAATTTAAAAAATTTCACTTTAAAATTTTGAAAGTTTTAAAAGTGACCTGTAACATTAAATTTTTATAATAACAATGAAAACGTTTTCCAAACCCAATTTTTTTAATATTTGATGTGAAAAAAATATTAATTTCTCTTTTATTTATGAAGCTTCCACACTACATATTCATGGTATCTAAAAGTAATTTTGTTTCTCTTACTATTGTAAATTATTTCCAATAATTATTTCAAAAAGGTCATGTATAATTCATATTTTGAATTAGATTTTATTAATTATTAGAAAAGGTATTTATCATCGATGTAAAAAATATATATTAATTTCTATGAAATTATCTTATGATACTTTGGTATTATTCTGTGGTAATGTTTCATGAAACCTCAGTGACCAAGATTGGTAATATGAATGGTTTTCCCTAATAGTTCTATAATTAATTGGGTAAATAATAAATATCAATAGATGAAATGTTCCTGATACCTTACCAGTAAAACATGGATATGTTTTCTGATAACATAAAAACATTTGTAAAATGATTGGTGCACCTATATACCAATTCAATTCATTTGGTAAAGAATTAATCTCTATAAATGACATGTTCTTGACACCTTGGTTGGTTTTCGTGATTTTGTTTTATGATAAATTGGTGAATAAACATGGTAATATTCTCTTATGAAACCATAGTGATGAACTTTGGTGATATTGTTATTAATGTATTTTGTTAATGTTAAAGCCATATTTCCATGTAAATATTCATGTAATTGTGATAATGTTATGCATCATGTACTTATCTACATAGTATTTTTCCAATGTTCTTATGTTGTTCCCCATGTATTACCCAAGATATGTTCGAATTTCATTTTTTATTTACTGATCATATGAAGTCAACACATTATTATGTATCCATTTCCCAATGTTATTATTGAATGTAATACATATGGTGTGTCTAGAAGAGTATCACATGTGTTTAATTCATGGTAAGTGTTAAAATCTATTTAAAGATTACACAGTTGATCATATATAGGAAAAATGATCGTTAGTTTATAAACACTTAGGATATTTATGTTATGATTTTTCTTAACTCATTAAAAATAAAGACCAAAAAGTCATGTTATTATATGTAATGAAATATTTTCATTACATTAAGTAACTATGAAAGGGCCATTCTTGGGGAATTCTATATCATTCATAAATAATAAAAGGTACTTTAATTCATTATTTATAATTATATAAAATGTTATAGTTTTATTCTGTGATAATTTCTATTATGATACTCAATGATAAAATTGATGATCATTATGATTTGTTGATTTTTAATAAACAAATAGTTCTATCTTAATTAATGACATTAATATTAATATTTCCATTATAGAACAAAAATAAAATAATAATTCACATATTTAAATAATATTTTATCTAAAATTAAGTCTTAATAGTACTTTATAATATTATTTTATAGTATTGTTCATGTGGGTGGTTGGAATGACCAAAACAAGAACATATCATAATTAATGGATGATTATGATTATGAAATTGGTTTATTTTTTCATAATATTCTTATTAAATGATAATAATTACATATCTTATATTTTTATTATTATAGTGAATCTAATTTTCATATTATCTATATTTAATTATTAAAATTCATTGATGATTTATTTTATAGAATTATTCATGTAGGTGGTTAGACCAACACAATCATGAACACACCATAATTCTCGGATTGTTTTTATTATGAAAGTGGTTTATTTTTACCTAATATAATCATTAAATATGAAGAATGATATAATTGAGATATATTAAATTGATTAATCATATATTAATATAGACTATTAAATAATATGAAAACTATATGAAAACTGAAATATGTTATCATATGGAGTTGGAATTTTTCACAACACAGAGTCAAAGTTTTAATTTTTAGAAGAATAATAGGTAAAATAAATTATAATTTTTAACTACATAACCATAATACTAGTATATATCTCACATTATATATTCAATTATAAGAGTATTATCCTTGAATGTATGTGGTGGTAAAAAAATGGAAGATGTTGCTTTACAGATGAGGTAGTCTGCACAACACATGATCAGCATCCTTTTAGTTTTCTAAGTGGATGGGATGAGATAAATAACGATTTTTAGATTAAAATAATAACAAAACAGGGAAAATATTATTAGAATTTCATTATATTAATATGGTTTGGAATGGTTTTAATTGGAAATAATAAGATTAAATGGTAATAGATTAACTAATACTTACATCGAGACCCTGAACACCCTCGTGATGAAATCCTTATAATTGAAGGACATCATATAAATTGTAGGTACCATAAGATTTGGTAAATGAAAGGGAATTATAGTCATGGGAAATTAGGATGTTTTTCATTGACATATAAAATGGATAGTGGACCATTTAAAGGGTGGATGTGATATACTTTTATAAGTGAAGAAAAATGACCTTTTGGGAACACCGAGTATTTTTCAAAAATGGAACGACACCATTCAAGGTACAATGGATCCAAATGATATAAATAGTGGAGTTAGGGGTGATATATTTTCAAGAAAGTATAAAAAATTATTTTCACGCATGTTTTAAACATTTTGGAGGCCAATTTTATTATAATGATACTTCAACTATTTTTTCTTTTTACCAGAGTAGTCAGTTGTTACACTTGTAACATGTATGTTATTAAAGATATAAATTAACCTATCATACTGAATTTTGGTGTGATAAGCCTATATTTATTCTAAATTTAATCTAATTTAATTTCTAATTAATATAAAATTATCTTTTTGATTAAAATATTTTATATATTGAAAACTATCTTCTAGAAAAAATATGGTTTCACCATTAAGTGTTCTTAATCTTATTTAGTATTGATTACCAATTCAAGTGGTGATAATATATTAAATTTTTTGATTAAAATTAATATTTATGTATACTTTGAGAATATTATAATTTATTTTATAAAATAAAAAATACACTATATTAATAAAATAATTGTACCAAAATGATAGTTTTACCATTATCGTGGATATTAAGATTAAACATAGTAACCATTATTTTATGACACGAAAAATGAACATAATAAATTTTATGATCATGCTGATCTAAAATATTAAAAAAAATTATACATAATTTATGAAAGTGATGAAAATTAAAATTTTAATATAAGTGAATAAATCAGTTTTGATTGTAAAATATTACTTATGTTTCCAAAATGATATACATGGTCTTATTAAATAAAAAATATTAATTTCAAATGATTTATTTTAATTAATAATATAAAAACGTTACTAAAAAATGTTTTAAAAATGAATGTCATTTTTTATTACGATAATTCTGTAAAAGTGATTGTTTTGGAAATATCAATATTTTTTAATAACTCACATAAAAATTATTTTTTTATAAAAGTATAGGAAAAATTGATGATAAGATGATTTTGTTATTCTAAAACCAAAAATCAATTCTATTTATTAAAATTAAAATTATAAAATTTATTAATTAAACATTATATAAAAAAATAAATATATAATGACAAATGTTTTCATAGGAAAGTAACATCTCAAAATATATATTATTCATATTATTATTTATTTTCCATATGAATGAAATTTTGGTGAACATATTATTCAAAAAAATAAATTATTTTATCCTTGATATATTTTGATTCCTAAAGAAAAATACATTAATAGAATTTTTTCAAAAAGGATGCATATTAAAGAATAAATTAATATTATTAGTTATTTAGCTACACTAATTTAATTTTAGTCATGACTAAATATTAATAATGAAATTTATTTCTATATATACATAAATTTCATAATTTGGCTACATCAATTTTTACCCTCCTATTCTAGGGATATATTTTAAAATTTATATAATGTTCCATGATTGGTTTTGGTTTTGTGTTGTTTTTGAAGAAACCTAAAAAACTAATTTGTTTTTGAAGGAAAAATAATAATTTAAAATATTAGGTTTTTGTAGGAATGACCTCAAGAATATCCACATGCCATCTCAGGAACCTAAGTAAGACGTTTTCGAGGTTGGTTCATGACAGTTTTAGTTCTATTTTAGATGGATTCCAGTTGACAGGAGACTATATTTTGATATCCTGAGTAAGGGAACAATGTTTTACCTTGGTAAAACTATAAGTACATATCCTCATGTTTCCATGGGATGTTTATGATGAGGTATTGATTTTTTCTTATAGTTACCCTTCTGTTATGATTGTGTACATCTGCATTAGATTATTCACAAGTAATATGTTTTATGGAAGGGTGTGATTTATTATACTCTATATTTATAATATAACTTGATATTGAATAAATATTTATTGTTTTATTGATTATTTGTTATTTTTTTGGATAATTTCATTCCTTATATGGTTTTATATAGTACCATCCCCCCTTGATTACTTCCTACAAACTCTGTAGAGTGATTTATATGAAACTTCATACCAACTAATTTCCCAGTGGACAATAATATTATTAAAGTCGATGTTTGAATAGTCAATATTATGTTCTAGGGAGAGGTACCTATCCCAGATAAAGATATAGAAGAAGGTTTATCATCTTATTCTGACCAATATTAGATGTACCTTTATTATAAGACATTTTTCCTTCTGAGTATGTAGGGAACCTCAAGAAGCAAATGTTGGATGGAGAAAAAGGTGATGATCTTTGAATTCCATAAGTACCTTGTAAATATGAAAGTGAAATGTTTGTTTTTATGTCTTGAATATCATATAAAAAAATTATTGGAGTCATATTACCTACCAAACATTATAATAACTAGGAATGAAATGATTTCAAAGTTATAATTACCCAGAAACTCTTCCCTGACATGATGGAATTGTCTTAGTCTTTGGAATGTTTTACCCTTGAAAATAGAGACAAGAAATTATCTAATTATTTGATTATATCCTCCAATCATGTTTATTTTAAATCAAATAAGGTATAAAATGATAAATTTATGGCTCATAGTTTTTTTATAGGTGTTCAACATGATATATGATATTGAGTATTCTTGATGAAGCTATTCACTTTAACAAATGTTGTGTCTTGGTCCCTCATGGTGGAAATTGATCCGGAAATTATTTTAGGAATAACATTAAATTCGTATAATATATATTATTGTAGTTGGGTCCTATATATGAAAAGTTGGAAGAGTGATTAATTGAGAAGAGGCAGAAAATGTTTCTATAGGAATTTGTCTCAAGCATCAACATTGATGACTGTGGTAGAGAGTCTCTTACATGTAAAATGTATCGTATGACCAAGAATATGAGGCATAATTTCTGAGACATTTCTAATTATATTAATTATTTTGGCCCCCTAAGAAATAAAAATAATAATTTTTCAGTAATTATCTATCCTTAGAGTGACGCAGGATCCATAGCATCAAGGGGATATCTATATTGTTCAGAAGAATCTAGGAAATTGAACCTTAATCTCAAAGGCTTAGTGGTAGAACTAGATTTTCATATGGGTAGAGACAATAAAGGTTAAAGTTCCAATATAGTGGTAGGATAGATTATTAGGAACATAAATTAGATTCAATAGACTAGGATCCCATATAGTCTGAGATAGGATTGATGATAATGAGAGGTACCATTTTTATAGTATCATCTATGGTTGTCATACTATTTTATAATGGTGCTTATCAATCATTTGTTTCTAATCAGGTTATAGAATTTTTTATTTCTTCAATGTGTGGTTATTCTATACATTATGTAGATATTAATTCCACTTGGTATGAATAGGGATTGAGTATTCTAGTTCCCTTTTTGAATTATCTCAATATTAGAAGTGGAATAATAATGGAACTTTCTTATCTTCAAGGTGGATGTGATTTACATATTCAATAAGATGGACAAGATCATTTCCTTCCAATTTCATATTTATTATTACCAACATTGGGTAAACATCACCACTTTTAATTAGATATTTTACGTGTTTCAAGGGGATCTGATTATGTGACTGATATGGGTTGGACTACCCCTTCTAGATGTGGTCTATTTGAAATACTAGATAGCTTCTATTTTGGTTTAGGATGGTTAAGAGTATATTGGAATCACAATTCATATAGTTATTATGGTGTTTCTCGAGGTAGTCATAGATGACTTCTTAGGTTTACCATTATAATGGGGCAAACATTTATCCATTTACCACATACCCATAACCAATTTGATATTTTTACCCTCTTACCATATAGTTATGATATAGATGGAAGAAACATGGAGTTAGTTGTAGGATTTTAAAGATAAAAGATTCACCCAAAATAGTGTGTCCACTTGGTATGATCTAATTATTTTCCCTATGAATGAAAATGGGACACTCCAAATTTTTATTTATTATCATAAGATGAATCGAGAAAATGTTCATAAAAAATCTGTTACATATATCAATGAAAATTTTGATCAATTAAAAAGGAAGAGATGGTTCTAAAAGATCAACATTAGATCAAAATATTATCAAATCAATGTGAGGGATCTAGAAATTTAAAATACATATTTCATGAGCTACCATGGAAATTTGTAGTACCCAGTGATTCCATTTTTTGACCAATGCTCCAATGGACATTTTTGAATTGATGAACCAAATATTCCATCAATAAATTTATTCTTTTTTATGGTATTTTTGGATTATATTCTATTTTAATCAAGGAAAGAAGAGGGAAAATCATCATATAAGAGTTATTTTGGAAACATGTGCGGCCATTACCTTAATTAGAAGCTATCAAAGTATAGTTTTTGGATTTAGGAGGTGATGTAATTGGGGAATGTGGCACCAAAACATAGGATTTCATCTATTCAGAAAAGGTAAAAGTTGTTAAATCCTGGGAAGATCTATGTAATTTTCCAAAGTTGGGAGGTTTTTAGGTCTAGAAGGATATAATAAATAATTTTTTAATGGATTATCTAATATTTTATCACATATGACTGCTATAACATACATAATTGTGGATTTTTATTGAATCCAATAATTACATCCCTATTTTGAAGAAATTATACAATGGTTATATTTAGATCATATCATAATCTTGTTAAAATATATAAAGGGATCATTGGTTTACTAAAATGAATCAAGAATATGTGTCATTTTTTCATTATAAGGGTGGATATTGCGACGATCCCATCTTGGGAGACACTAAATGGTTCCCCAGGCTAGTTCAAAACATGGCCTCAAGTTGGACTCCCCATATGCCAGAGGATTCCAACTAGGGGCAATTATCTGAATGAGTCTCGTGAGCAGACTATACCCTATTCACTAGAGTAATCCAAAAAATTTAACAAGAATAAATAGTGTAAAAAATTTCAATAAATCAATAAACATTCATAACTAACTACTCCCAAAATTTTGAACAAACCACAATCAACAATAAACATATTATGTCTTCATAAACAATGATAAAGTGCAAAAACCCCAAATTAAGAATATAGAAGAATCCCCAGAACTGTCCTAACACCGTGCCTACAACCTCTTCCATGAATGCCCCATTCCCAAATAAACTCCCTAGCATTGGGAATTTTAGCTTGTTCTGAACCTCAAACATGATGTCTACTCGGGTACCCAATGAAACCCCAAGTACGGTGTGAGTACAACTCAGTAGGCCACCACCAACGGGGTATAAAAAATATCCAAAAAAGTATTGTTCATGAAAGTGATAAATAATGAAAAGGTAAATGATGATCATTTTGGTATCATTAGCTAACCAAGTTCACTTAATCCATTCCTGTCATTATAAAAAATTCCAATACATATACCAACTTCATTACATATTTCACTTTTATCACATAATCAATGGGTTTTTAAATTTCGTCATATGAATTCATAGGGAAAATAAATCAAGTCCCCTATCTCACTATGGATTTTCACATAATCACATATAAAAAAAAACTCACTTTGAGTCGTGGTCCTATTAGTCTCAACTAATGCAACCATTAGGGTAATAGAACTCATTCCCCTTCCCAAACCCATGCACTTTTGGTGGAGTTTAGAGCCTCAGTCTAACTCAACATATGGGTATAGATCCTCATATCAATATGCCACTCTATGAGTCATTGTGAATGTGCTTATTTATAATTCACCATACACATACTACATCAAAACCAACCATATCCAATTCCAAGAGAAATATCACAATCCATTACAATCAATATTGGAATTAACATAATGCCACCACCCATTAACATATTTACGATTTACATTACATAACCATTTAGCCCATTTCCCATTTCCTATGCCTAACTCACTAATAATATTTGTTAATTACTCTATATTAACCCAATTCACATATCCAAACCTTTCCATATGTTAATTAATTTAAAACATTTGGAATTTCATAGGGATTAGGCCTATTATGCATTTCATGTGAAAATTCCAAGGAATTTGGCACATTACCACTAATCCCATTTAACACGTTATCATTCCTAGAAAAACAATCCCTTAGAAATTATACAAATCTAGGCACAACCACCCATATTCCCTTCCTAATCATCATATTTACCAATTAATATGTTCAGCATAGGACCTACTAAACCAAAAATTAATTTCACACGTGACATTGCCATTAACAATGCTCTAGAAGGCCATCATACCCATCAATGTCAATAAATTGATCAAGTCATCCTTTGTGCATCCCATATAGATCATGAGGGGGTCCAAATTGTCATTTATACCCCCATTAGTTCAAATATCACTAATGGGACCATGAACTAAATAATGGGAATGAAAAAACACAACTTTGCATGCAAAAATCCATATAAAATCATTTGATATAACTTATATACCACCTACCTTAAATCCATTGATGAATGCACTCTCAATAGAGACCTTAAATCACGATTCAAACACCCATTAAATCCTTAAAATAGATCTAAAAAATAGGTTTCTAGAGCTTCAGATAATGATAATAGAATGATATTACCCCTAATCCAAAATGAGAATAAATGGAGGGAATAGACTCACTCAAAGATTCGATCCATAACCAATGGTTCTACGAACAACTTAAGATCACAGGAGGACCACCTCCTAGAATCATAAGTCACTAGGGTTCATCACCAAGGTTGAAAGAAGTAAAATGGTGGGGAATCCTGGGTTATAACATATAACCTAAGGTGGTAATTCTGTATTTTTTCCAAACTTTACAATGACACATGGTTTACCTGCTCAGTTTTTCGAATCATGGGTGTGCTACTGTCCATGTGATGTTTGTTTACACAGTTACATGGGGAATCCTGCACAATTTAAAAACCATACACCAACCATCTGATATGCCACTATTCCAAATTTCTCAATTTGACCTCCAACACTCGAGGTTTATTTAACTGTGCACCAACTATGTGCCAACCATGTGCCATGCACAGCTTGGACATGATTCCTCCTACTTCCATGTTCTAGACCCCCAAAAAACTACTGAGGCCCCTCGATCTCCCAAGAGTCCCTTCTTTAACCATATAAATAGATTTAAAGAAAACTTTTAACAATGAAATACCTTCACGATGTATCGGAACATGAAATCTCTCCAACATATATTGATTGTTCCTCACGCCACATTCCCAAGCATTACTAAGCTTCCGAAAAAAAGAGATTGGGCCACATGGACCTCATATCCAACTCCCTCTCCCATTTTTCTTCCTGAACATTTCTATTTCACCACAGAATATGAATCGAAGGAATGAAATTTCCACACAATACCTTCTCTTTATGATCCACAATATGAGCCTGATTTTCTTTAAAGGACGCATCAACCACTGGCACGACATCCTCAACATTAACTTCATGATATTGATCTGGGTGATACTTCTAATGTAGTGAAACATGAAAAAATTCATGCATTACACTATACCAATATGGAAAAGACAATCAGTATTCCACCAGTAAGATCCTCTTTTAAATATGAAATGGACCCACATACTTGGGTCCCAACTTACCCAAATTAGAAATTTAATGGTGACCCAAACTTGCAACACCCGAAGGAACACACTATCACCCACTACAAACTCAAGAGGTCTTCAATGATGATCTGAATATGAATTATACTTACATTAATACATTTCTATATATTCCTGAATCAAATAGACCTTTTCTGATGTCTCAAAAATGATTATTTTTCCCATAAACATGACCCCCCCCCCCCCCCCCGCTTGTGACCATTAAAGCGGAGATCTGTATGGCCTCCCATATAGTTCCTCGAATAGTGACATTTAAATCATATCCATGATGATTTTGTTGTAGGAAAACTCAACAAGTGGCAATTTTTTATCCCATGAACCACTAAAATCAAAGACACAAGCTCTCAACATGTGCTCTAAAATCTGAATTGTATGCTCTGACTGCCCATCCATTTGTGGGTAAAAAGAAAAAATTAGA
Source organism: Viscum album (assembly GCA_963277665.1). Taxonomy (NCBI): domain Eukaryota; kingdom Viridiplantae; phylum Streptophyta; class Magnoliopsida; order Santalales; family Viscaceae; genus Viscum; species Viscum album. Next base: position 434,481,041 of record OY728121.1, read on the forward strand.
AACACATGGCTACAAAGATCTTTTCATAATACCTTACCAGAAGTGTGATGTAAATAAAAGATCCTAGTCTATCATTATATTTCATGGTACTCCATGAAACCTCACTAACTCTTGAACATAAATCTCACCCAAATGATCTATGATAAAAGTATCCTAGATTAGAAATAATTGATCCACTTTAGTCAGATGATCCATAACCTCTCATGTTTTTTCATTTTTTTATGGATTCCTCAGAAGACCCACCACAAAATCCATCACTACATCAAACCAGTTTTATTCTGGAATGGTAAAAAGGATGAATGAAGCGCCCTAGGCACTGATACTTGGCATTCACATGATGACAGGTGAGACATCATGCCACTAATCCTAAAACCTCTTTCTTAATTCTCGATCACCAAAATGGCCTATGAAGACTAGGATACATGTTACTCAAACCAAGGTTCACTTACCACTTCAATGCATGAGACTCATGTATAAAATCTTCCCACAAACACAGTTGCACAACCACATGACTATGAATACTGATAATCCCATATTTACTAATAACCAACTAGGAGGTGACTCCCCACCTTTGTGATTTTTAATCGTAGACAAACACTTCATATCCTCAAGATGAATCTCTTTAACCTAGTTCAAAAGAGCAGACTCTATTGTTATGGACGTGAGGGTCATTTTTCCATTCCCCCACCATACCTCCAGGTTCATCACCACAAATAAGGCCATAATTCTTTACTCTATGTTGGATTCATGGGACAACTGATTCCATGTCCTCTTACTCAAAGAATCTGCAACACTATTTGCTTTTCATGGTGTGTATATCAAATCAAAATCAAAGGATTTCCAATACTCAACCCACTATCACTCCCGAATATTTAGATCATGCAAGGAGACTATGTACTTAACACATTTGTGATCAATATACATGGTAAACCAGTCTCCTAAAACTAGGTATGAACCACAAAATGGTGAACACTAAGAGCCACTAAATGGTGCCATGGGCTGAGTCTCCACATGAACCCAAGCACACCTCCCCATATGCTAGAGGTTTTCGACTTGCAGTGAGGGTCTAAATGAGTCACATGGGGAGACTATAACCACTTCACAAGAGTAAAACATTGTAGTTAACAAGTATAAATAGTGGTAAAAGAGAAATAAATCAATAAACATGCATAAATAACTTCTAAAAAAACTTGGAACAAACCAAAATCAACAATAAACATGGTATGTGATGTTAAACAGTGTTAATGTGGACAAAACCCAAATAAAAATAATTGAATAATCCCCAAAATGATCAGGAGCAAATATATGGAATCTCATCCATGCATGTCCCATGAAAAAATTCAACTCCCTAGCATAGGGCCTTTTCGCTTATCCAAAACTACAAGCATAAATTCTACTCAGGTACCCAATAGCATCCCAAATAGGGTGTGAGTACAACTCAGTAGGCCACCACCAATGGTGTCTACAAAATATCCAGCCAAAAATATTATTCATTCAAGTGATATGTAAAGATAAGGTAAATGAAGAAATGTTGGGTAACATTAGCTAACCAAGTCCACTTAATCCACTCCTAGAACTTTTGTAAATTCCAATAAATATACCAACTCCATGTTTTAGTTAACTTTTATCACATAATCAATGGCTTTTTCTCATTCATCAAATCAATTCCTAGGGGAAATTAATCAAGTCCCATATCTCACTATAGATTTTCAAATCATCACATATACAACAAACACAACATGATGCCTCAGTCCAGGTGGTCTATTTTAATTCAACCATTAGGTTAGTATAACTCTATTCCCATCCCTAACCTATTCATTTTTGGTAGAGTTTAGAGCCTCAGTATAACACGACCTGTGGGAAATAATCATCATGTCAATACCCCACAATTAAGGAAATATGAACATGATTTTTTACAATTCACCCCAGACATACCACATCACAAACAACCATTTCCAATAACAATATAAATATCATAATCCAATATAGTAAATATGGAAATTAACATTATTCCACATCCCGTTTACATATTTACAATAAGATTACATAGCAATTGATCTCATTTACCATTTCTAATACCTAAATCACCAAGCATATAAAATATTTCCCCTATATTAGACAAATTAAGATACCCAACCCTTTCTATATGATAATTATTTTAACACATTTACTTTTCCCCATGGATTGGCCCAATTTTTCATTTAAAGTTAAAATCACAATTCATTTGCAACATCACCTCTAATCTCAATTAACCCATTACCTTTATTAGCAAAATAATGACTTAAAAATTATCTATATCTAGGAAAAACCATCCATATTTCCTTATTAGTCATCATATTTACCAATTAACATGTTCATATGGGTTCCTATTAAATAAAAAATCAATTTCACATGTGACATTGTCATTAACTAAGCTCAATAAGGAAAGATCACCCCATGGGTGGATTTAAATTAGTCAACTCATCCTCCATGATTCCCATGAGGATCAGGAAGGGGTTAAAATTATAATTTAGAAACCCATTATGTAAAATCACAATAACTTCACCAAGAGCGTAATATAGGGAAATAAAAAACATAACTTTTCATGCACAAATCAATATAAAACAATGTGATATAACTTATAGACCACCTACCTCAAATACATTAATGAAGATACTCTAAATAGAGGACAGGGATCCCAATTCACACATCATGTGGAGCCTTAACCTAGATATCACTAGAAAAGGAGGGATTTAGTGCTTTGGATGGATATATAGTAAAATGAAAAACCTAAATGAAAAAGAGAAGCAATGGAGGGATTATAATCACCTAGAGCTTCGATAGGCAACCAATGGCTCTCCAAACAGCTTACAATCAAATAAGTACGACGTCATGGAAGCTTAGATCACTAAGATTCTCCCTTAGTATTGTTGGAGTAGAAATGGAGGATAATCCAATGTTAGAACATAAAACCCAAGGGGGGGGATTTTTTTAGTTTTTTCAATCTTTACTTGGCCACATGGTTTACACACATGGTTTTCCAAACAATGTACAAACCATGTGTGAGCCACTATGTAAGGGAATTTAGGTCACACAGTTACCTATAAAACTCTACAGAGTTTAAAAAATGTGTTCCAACTGTGCTAGATGCCACTATCCCAAATTGAAAAAATTTTCCTCCACCTCACACAATTTATTTAACCGTTCTCCAGCCGTGATCCAACCATGCACCCTGTATAGGTTTGACCAATTTCCAACTCCTTTCATATTCAGAACACCCGAAATACTCCTTAGGCCACGTGAAATCTATATAAACCCTTTGTTAACCAATTAAACATGTTTAAACCATAATTTAAACAAGGATATACTTTCTCAATATCGGGGATCTTACAACCACGATATAGTATAAAATTCACTATAGCTTCTCCCATATGAGACAAACTACCTAACACATGACCTTAATCTCACCATGGACATGAATTATCATAAATTTTGGTGAGACTAACTCTTTAGGGAGAAATTTTAAGCCTATTATAATAAAAATAGTTCAAGATATATCATCATTTAGAAAAACATATAACTTATGAAACGTTTTCAGTTGAATAACTCTATAATTTTGATTTTAAAATCCCCTATAGGACTAAAATTTAGATTGTAGTTTCTAGATGATATCAATAGAAAATTTTATTCCGGTCCATTGAAGAATCCCATTAATGACTGTAACCTCATGGGTTTCATTACTATGATTAATTTATAATCTATTGAAGAGAATTTTTTCTATTTTTTGATAGTATCCGTTTGAAAAATATATTATTGATCATATTAATTAGGAGAAATTGTTAGATGAAGAGTGTTTAGAAATCCAGAATATTTTATATGGTGTTGATATCACAAATGAGTGGTCTCTATCTCAATAGGATAATTTGTAAATATAAAATTCATCTTTGGTACTTGTTTCTTGGAGTAAAGTGGTGATAAATGATTTTAATCAGTATTTTTTTGTTTTCCACCGAGGAAATGTGAACATGTATTATGATATAACTAAATAATATTGGGGGTTTGGTATGAGAGATGATATAATATATATTTTTATGATGTCTTACATTATAGTGAATCAAATTCAAGCATCTAAATCTTTTCAATTTTCTATATCCTCTTATGATAACCACCTGAGATTTGGAAGAGATGACCATAAACATTATTACTAGAATACCTCTTACCATTAGGAAAAAGAATTCAATTTTTTTATTTAATTATTTATAGAAGTAGTAATCACATTTTATTCAAATAAAACATTCCACTGAGGAGGAGGAGTTTTGAAGGTAGTATGTTTTGGAGATTGTGAAGCTGTATGGGGATCCATCTGATATCATATTAGATTGATACTCTTGTTTCCCCTCTAATTTCATCAAAGGCCTCTTAGAAGATATGATATCCATAATAATAAAGAATATGACCTACCAAACTTTGAAAAATGAAAATATATAGGAATAAATCCATACTATTAAAGATATAATCCATTTTTTTATTTTTTTTATTTTGGGGATCATGGTATTCTTCTCTATAACGGGTTGAATTCATTTATAATCACATATAAGAGTTGTAAATTAGGGTGGTCCCATTTAGATAAATTTTTAGTTGAAATTTTTAGTCAACCCTTTACTAGACTATGGTGGGAGAGGATACTTTAGTGGAGGAATGAATTGTCTAGGAGGTAATTAATAAAATTCAACTAATTGGGAAGTGATTAATGATGGATCCAACTCTCCAAAATTCCTATATGGATCATTGGTGTTATGCTTTGTAATTTATGGATTTCGATTTGGTGTTCATGAATTTTTTTAACTAGTTAGGTTCTTAATTTTCATAGATGCCCTAGTTTATGTTTATCTGTAATGTTTTCAACAATTCATATTTAAAAACGTATAACCACTCCCATGTGTTGAATTCTGAAGAGCTTGGAATGGAGCCTAATGTATCAATGACTCAGCAATTGATTCATATTTTTTACTCCAAAAATAATGTTCTATATTAGAAATATTTTTTTGGGTTAATTTTTAAATAAATACTGAAGAGATTTTAATGCAATGTGGGTGCATGAATAATTTATGAGGTAGTAATGGACACACCTCTATCGTTAATCCACTTTCAAGATAAAGATATTATGGTAGAAATTTAAATAATAAGGATAATTTTCACACCGATGAAATCACATTCAAGTATAGATCTAATTTCTTGTTTTTCCATATATTCATTTATTGTCATTTAATTTTCCTTTTAGATTTTTGGTAAAATAGTGTATAGTCACTATCATTGGGTTATCATATGGTAATGGAAATATTTTTTGAAAACATGAAAACCCTATAGTTTCTTATCATTGGTGATTTAGATAGGTTGTAAATAGTTTACCTAACCTTTCACCCAAACTAGGAATATTACTAGGTGTGTATAGTTCAAACCACATGGGTGGAACATGGTTAGTAAAACATTATAGTAACTATGAAAGATGCACAAAATTTTAAAATTGAAAAATGTCAATTATACCCTCAAATATATTTGTATCTTAATTCACTCGTTTATTCAAAAAAAATATAAATAGAAACATCCCTCACTAACAAACCCCAACCCATATTCTATTTTGTTCAATGTTTGTAATTGGTTCACCATGTTCTTCCCTAAACCGAAAGTGAATTACTCTATTCTTTCTTATTCCATTCTCTCCGTTTCAAGGGGTTTCCTTCAACCCTCTGTCTATAGATGCATATATTTTTTATACATGAATTATATATTGGGGGTTGTATTTTTTAGGGCCTTCTATTTTATTATTAGGATATTTATTCCTTATTATTTTTGTTTCTCATATATTTCTATGGATTTCAATAGTTTAAGGTATGTGTTTCCATGAGATTCTATTATTTGATGATATATGGATGATTTATTATTTTTAAAAGGTGTTTTAACTGATTATAGGAATTATAATAATTCTTTTAAAATGTAGTATATGTAACATGATAGTATGCATTTTTTTACTCTTGAAATTTGAAAATAAATTAGGTGTCTAAAAATGGAATGTAGATTTATACTAAAATTTATATTTTGACATTGTTCCCTATAAATGAAAAATGGTTAGGAATGATAAAGTCTTTTATGTACAAAAAAGTGCAAAACCCATGAGATCTTGGGTATCTAATAGGGGAAGACTAGAAAAATCCACTAATCCTAAAATAACTTAATTAACACTGAAATCATTCCCCAAAAACTAGAAAATAGGATGAAACAGTTTTGGATTAACATTGGGACGTGACATTCTTCCCCCAAAAATCCTATGTATGAGGGTGGTTATAAATTTATTTGGGTCGATCAATGAGGAAGGATAAGGATCCTTGGGTTCCCCTGGACTTTATTTGCATTTGAGATTCTCCTTGGTGATTTCATATAGAATATTATTTACATGGATTTTAGTTTCAATTTTAATTTTTTATAATTGATAATTTTTTTAATTTTAAAATAAAATGTTCTTATTGTTTATATTCAAACTATCATGCTTGTGTTTATCTATTAATTGAAACACTTAAAACACCCTCTAGGTTCCTATTAGTCTAGTTACCCCCACATCCAAAATAAACCTAAGTGGTATACATAGACTTCCTTTTGGAAGATACATATAGATGTAAATATATTACTGGATGAGGTGCTTATTTGTGTTAAGGATTGATTTTTGGTGGTGCTGATAAGGTGGGACTGAGAGATTATGTCACAAGAATAAGAATAACATAAATATCATTTATATGTGGTCCTTTTTTATATAATCATGTATTAATATCTTATAATTATCTTCCGTTATAAATCTATTGTTTATTTAAGTTAGATCAATCATTTTTGGATATATTTTAGATGATGTTTATATTGATGTATATTGTTGACTTTAACTTTTTGATATTTTATTTATATTATATAATGTTATTGAAAGGTTTTTGGTAATATTTAAATTAGTTCATGACATCCATATTATGGCATGGTCATTCTAGATACTAGGTTTTCACATTCTTGTGTATCAATTTTTAGAACACCTTTGAAGGATCCAAACACAGCATAAGTTTGGAAGTTGGGGGTCCCAACATTGTATTTCCCATAATCGATGACAAATTCTAGATCAATATGATTATAAACACCAGTATCCATGGATTAAGATCAAATATCCTGACAAAAGAATAAAGGGGTGATGAATCCTAGAGACAGGATCTTGCACATTATGTTTATAATTAATTTAAATAATTTCTATAGAAATTAAATACCTAGATCTTCAATACATTCTTCATTGATAATGTTGATCATTCTTAATGACACTTATAGATTTTTTTTGTGCTTGCGAGGATCCAAACCATAATCTATCTAGTGGTAATTCACATGTTCTCTGATGGGATCTGATCACCACCACTCATTATTTTGGTGCTAGTATGGCGAACCGAGTGTATTGTGTTGGTCATTCTTGATCACATATTCATTTGTCTTTATGAATGTATCTTGTTCTTAGGAGGAGAGGGAAGGGGATTCAAGAGGGAAATTATTTTGGCTCAAAACTTCTCTTTCCACCAGTAATTTGGTTCACTAGGCATAATGGAACAATAGACATGTTAAAATATTCAATTTCATAATTGTAATTAAATACATTCATAACCTTAGAGAAAACCTATGCTATATAATAAAAATAATAGTACCATTATTCATGGTGTTCCAACTACTGAAAAATGAAATAATAAATTAAATCCCATGACACATAATCATGACAATGTTATTATTATTTTACTACTGGACCTAGCATTGTCCACTCGAAATCCACTTATATTTATTAAATACCTGAATAAATAAATAATTTACGCTCTTAAATAAATATTTTATTTACAAACTAGGAAATAAATATTTTTTAAATTTTCAATAAAATAAATACATTTAATTTAATTTATGTGATCATTTTAACTTGAATAAAATTATTCCACAATCTTAAGAATAATATTTATTCCACTAATTTAATTTTAATAAAAATTAATCGACACCACAAGAAACACATAGTGTGTGACCCTCAAGGATTATTTCTCATTGGAATTAGGTGGGCTTGCATAAAGTCTACGAGTACAGTCTAGAAACAGGTCAAGAAACCCAAGAGAAAGAACATAAAGTTGTAACAAAGGCATCCACATATGAACTCTCACTATGTAATATAGTCCCTTTGTCTCAATATCTCATCATGTGGGTTTCCTGATAGTGTGATCAACCTATATTCGTGATATTTCATTCTTTAATGACCAGAAATAAAAATGTAGTCACACTTTGTCAATGGAATTCAGGAATAAATTTCTATTTAAATCAAAGGGCAGAGATTTTGACTTCTATATGTGGAAGGGACAAATTATTCCTCGACTTATCCCTTAATAACATGTTATTCATGTCGCACCCAACATACCAAACTTCCTGCCAATATATGGATTTATGGTTTTTATTAAAAAAATGTAAGTGTTTGATTCATGACATGTATTAATGATAACCTTATAGTATATAGATCATTACACATTATCACATATAAGAATATCAAATTACACCAAAACATGCGGAATTTTTACATGCATGTCTGCTCTTACAATCTCATATCTTGGATATTACCAAGTGATAATTTCATGAGAAGAAGTTTCAATCTCTTATTACTACTCAATCTTGACAATATGTATAATATGTTTCCCATCATAATATGCCATCGATTTGGAGAACTATATTTATGAATATTTTCATAGCACTTCAAGGTTCTCATTATATAAAGGAACTTATATGACTTTATTAATGTGACAAATACTATATGAAATTATTACATTATAGTCATTTAAAACAATGAACAATATGTAATAAGATGTTTAATAATTCAATACATTAAATATTCAATTATTCAATGTACCAACAGCTTGTTCTAGGAAATGAACTCCAACAAAATCCCACTTGGACTAGAGACAAATTCCTATAACTTTTAGTATTATAGACCACATATAATGATCATGTTTATGCTGATTCAAGGATTCAGTCAAGAGGTCCCCCAATTTTTCTTCCATGGAAATAATTCACACTGAAAATTCAACTCTTTGAGAAAAGTACCTCATTAGATTAGACTTCCACAGTATGTGCTTCTTCTTTTGATGTGACCTTGATTATTTTGAGAGATCCACCTCTGCAGTGTTATCACTATAATGTGTGATGGGACCTTTAGGGATAGGAATAATGTCTTTCTCTGGTATGAAGCTCCACAACCAAACTACTTCTTTATATTCAACATTAGTTGTGATATACTCATAATATGTTGTAGAATATATGACCACACCTTGCTTTGAGCTCTTCCAACTCACATCACCACCACTCAATATCAATATGTATCACGTCTGTGACATCATTTTATCTTGATCAGTCTTGAATCTAGGGTTTTCATTTCCTATGATGATTAGTTCGTTGGATCCTACATAAACTAGGAACATCTCCTTACTACACCATAGATACTTAAGGATTGTCTTAACTGCCACCCAATAGTTTTCAGTAGGATCATCGTGATATCTTCCTACCGCACTCAATATGTAGGAGAAATCTAGAATAGTACATATGATAACATACATGACTGACTCAATTTATGATTCCTTTGGAATCCTTACCATTATCATTAATTCCTCATGAGTCTGATGAAAAATTTTCTTTGAAAGTTGAACGCCATGTGATGTTGGAAAATATCCCCTCTTGGATTGTTCCATTATGAATCTCTTTAGTATCATGACATTGTGTATACTTTATCTTATAAAAATGAATATTCCATGACCCTGATGCTTTCATTAATACATAAATGTATTATTTCAACTTAAATATTTTTTTAGAATCCTTCGAGGCCACAAACCCTTTAGGTCATGTCATTTAGATATCTTCCTAAATATTCCCGTTAAGGAATGTTGTTTTGACATTCACTTTCCAAATCTCATGGTCTTCGTAAGCGATAATGGCCAATAGAATTCTCATGGATTTCAACATTGTACCTGGTGAAAATTATTCATTCAATTCAATTCCTTGATGATATTTAATCCCTTTTGCAACCAGTCGTGCCTTATGAGTACTAGCTTGTCCTTCTATATCCAATTTCTTCTTGGATACCCATTTGAAACCAATAATCCTTACATCTACTGGAGGATATACCAAAACAAATACTTGGTTTTGGTTCATCGAATCCATTTTAGAATTCATGGATTATTGCCACTTGGAAATTTATATGCCACATAATGCTTCTTTGTTGGTTATAGGATCATTATTATATACTTATAATGAGTAACCATCCTCGGTAACTAGAAAACCATACCATTTTGGCTGTTTAATGTCTCATGTACTCTTACAAAGTACATATGTCTCTAGAACAGATCTTTTTTCCAGAAGGCATTGTGGAATATTCCCTTGTACTAACTCTTGTGTACCTTGAGCCTTGACTTCATCAAAGTCTATCTTGATCCGACTATCTATTTTGGATATATTCTCCCTCTCATGGAATATTGCATGTATTTACACTATAAACTTTTTGTATGAGGGTTCGTATAGGTAATATACCCTTGTTTCATTGGGGTATCTTATAAAGGTACACTTTTAACCTTAGGGTGTGAGTTTTTACCTGAATAGTCCAAAAACAATTCATCTCTTCCCCACACATGTGAATTTGATAATAAGTATTTTCTTCCACGCCAAAGATAGTATGGAATACGATTTATCAATTTAATAGTTACATGGTCTAGTATGTGGGCCACTATTTGTAACGCATATCCAAAAAAGTATAATAGAATACTTACATAACTCATAGTTGATTTTACCTTGTCCAACAAGGTGTGGTTTCTCATTTCGCTTACACAATTACACAGTACTGTGTAAGGAGGAATGAGTTGGGATTGGATCCCAAACTCCCATAAGTAATCAATGAAGTCCTGATTATCATTTTATCCACCACAGTTTGAGTGGAGTTTTTTAATATTATTACCATGAAAGTTCTCAACTTCATTCATGTATTCCATGAAATTATCAAATGAATATGACTTATACCTCCTTAACTAGATGTATGCATATCTACAAAAATCAACAGTAAAAGTTATGATGTATGAGTACCCACCACTTTTTTTAACTATAAATAGTTCACCCACATTGGTATAAACCAATTAAACATTTTCTTTGGATCCTTTACCTTTCCCACTAAATGAGACATTGGTCATTTTTCCTTGTAAATATGCATGACATTCACAGAGGGGTTTTAGTTCGAATGAATCTAAATATCCATCCTGATATAACATTGTCAAGAATTTCTCATTTATATGACCTAGCTGATAATTCTAATTTTGGGTGTGGTATGAGTCATGTTAATCTGTTTTGTTATCGATTTTTATTACATGGTTTTGGTAATTCAACATGTAAAGGCCATTATATAAAAGTTCCTTACAAAAACAAATGATATCTTTATAAAATAAGAAACATTCATTTTCAAAAATGAAAATAAATCCATCTCTATCTAGTATGGATATAGAAATAATTTTTTTGGTTGTATATATAAAATAATAACAACTTTTTAACACCACTATCATCCTAGTCTACAATGTGAGGTGGTAGTCCCCAACAGATACATCAGAAATTCTAGCTTCATTGGATATTTGTACATCTACTTACCCTCAATCAATTTTCTAGAATCAACTTGGTTTCTATATTTGGATACATAAGTGAGAACCACATTCTATATCTAATACCCAATTTGTAAAAAACAGATAAATTTCAATCAATAACAAATACACTCGAAGCTTCCCCTTACATATTTAGATGGGTCCATTTTTTCTTCCAGTATTCTTTCTTTTCACATGAGAAACAAATAGCTTCTAATTCCTTTTCCTCTCCATTGATCTTACTTTTCTAGGAAGGGAGTGAAGAGGCTTTGGTCTCAAATCTCTTTACCTTCCAAGTACTCTTATTCACCATAAAGACTTAAAGATTATCACACATAATATCATTTACACATTGAGACTGAGGATAAGAAAATCAGATACGGACTTCTCAACGGTTTTCATATTGAAATTAACAGCAAAACTGGAGAAGATCTAAGGGAGTGATGTGATAATGATTTCAGTTCCCGATTCTTCGAGGAGTTTTAACCCTAGAGCTTCTAAAAACCCAATGTAGATAATGATCTTTACTACATGATGCCCATGTGGGAACCCTCTTATACATACAATGAAGGACTACCTTGGAGATCTAAAATTGATCATTTCTTTCTCTCTCCTGGTAAAGACCACAAAGGTTCTAAATCATGCTATAGGAATCCATGTTTTTGTGATACATTATGAGATAACTAAAAATTGATGACAACATCAAACATTGAACTTCTACCGCATTGTTCATATGTTTTCTCATAGACTAGGAACTCTTCATCACTCGCCTCTTAGGAATACATATCTGGTAATGAGGACTCTAGCATGTCAGATTTCTGCTTATGCCATAGAATTACCTGATAACGTCTATAACATTCATTGATGTTTCAACCAGTAAGGATTTTGTCTTTATTTAACATTGATCACATGGATACTATGGTTGAAAAGATTTTCATTTTAATTCTACAATTAACAGAGAAAATAATTAGTACCTTCTTGATGAAATTTTTTGAGAGATAATATATTAATATTATTATGTCTCCCACTATTTTATCAAGTTCAAATGGCCCCCACCATTGTACTCAGAATGCCTAGTTTCTTGGACATTCTAATGGAAAGGATCCATATTCCCCTTCATATAACCTCAATAATGGTTGGCCAAGCTATTTGAAAGTATTTAGGACGGTATGTTATTGCCAACTATGGGATTGCAGCCCCTTGATATTTTGAGTGGACTCCCCAATCCTAAAATGCTGACTTGTTTTTACTCAAAATATGCCTCCAATATTAAACCAAGTATAGAAATGGTTACTCATCTTTATGTAATAAGGATCAATAAACCCAGAACATTCATATGTTCTTCCCGTATAAAAGTAAGTTCCCCAATAAGGGTCGGTAAAACACATAGTTTATTTGTGTTTTTCCATTAATCATATAACGAAAGGCTTAGTGTGAATTAATATTTAATTGAGGTATTTTTATATTTTATGTGTAAATTGATTATTATCCTTATCACATAATTGTTAATAATAATTGGAAGTTACTTAAGTGATTAATAATGTCTTGTTAATATTTACACATAAGCTTTGTTTTTTAGTTCCATCTTGCATTATTGTTTAATTCATTAATTATGTGATTGTGAAAACACGTCCATAATGATAGACTATGAAACTGATAGAAATAAAATAATGAAAAGGGAAATATCATGAGTTTTTTAATAGTTATTATATCTAGAAGTTGATAAACTATCCCTATCCTTGGAGAGAAACAACTAGAACCTTTTCGGTTCATGTTTACAAATTCCCACCTCTCCCCCATTGTATCTCCAAGAATTGGTTTCTTCTTGGTTACAACATGAACCACCTCAACTAGATTGGGAGCTCCAACCATTACATATTATTGTTAACTCACATGAAGGTGAGGGGGTAAAAAATAAACCATGGGAACATAGTCCCTATATATTAATGAGGTGATATAGAATGCATACCAATAATTTAGTTCAAAATAAATTAAAAGGATACCAATCACATACAAAGGACTGGTCTAGATCATGATCATCTATATACAAGAAATAAATTACACATTTAACAAAACTATAATTTAATTCATTAATCATTATTATTAAGATAAATCAGTCTTGAATAGATTAATTATTATCTTTAATTAATAAATCATTTTATCTTAATCCTTTTATGAATTTAATTGAGATTCTCATCCATATCCTTGGAGGAAACAGGGTGAATATCCATTCAAATCTACATGATATGTAATTCTGAACATCACCCAAACATTAATGTTTTAATTCTGTGTCATTTTTAAAATTACATGATGTGTAGTTCCAACTACATGGTGTGCATTTCCTTTATAATATTATATGAAGAACATTCCTAGGGACTAAGCGTGTGAAGCATACTTCAGAAATATTTGAGTACACAATGTGTCTAGGGAGCCACACGTAGTGTTTTCTCAATGTCACATGGTTACTGGTTAGCTTAGCCATGTATGGGATACACGATTTGGACCTTGACTCAAAGGGACTACACACCGTGTCCAGTGTGCCACACTATGTGTAATACAGCTGAACATGTGATAGTCTGTCTTGGTCTACACATGGATTAATAATCAACTAAACCTTGTGTCATTAATGAGCATGGATTGGGTAATTTCTAAATTACTCCCGATGCACTGAACACAACTTAACGGGTTGTAATACATATTACATGGAGTGTATGTAAGATTACACTTTTTGTAAATATGAATGCACTATGTGTACAATCGTGTTACCTGGATTGAATCATTGACACCTGCTAATGAGATCCTCAATTTAATTTTGATCAAAAAATTGTTCGTTTCTGTTAGATATGTGAGAAACAAAAAGAGTAAGAACCAATCTCAAAATTTAGATTATAAGGATGATTAAGAATGAATTGAAACACTAAATTATTAATGCATAAATCATCAATGAATTATTTAAATAATTATAAATGATGATGTGATCGATCTAATACCACTTGAAGGATACGAACATAGTGGACGTGTTGTGTTAGGGGGTCCCAACATTTCCTTTTCCATAATCAATGACCAATCCCCAATCAATACGATGATAAATGTCAGTATTCACATATTAAGATCAAATTTATAGACAAAATAATATAAGGGTTCTAGATCCTAGAGAGAGGATCTTTCACATCATTTTTACAATTAATTTAATCAATTTATGTAGAAATTAAATTCCAAGACCTTCGGTACTATCTTTGTTGATGATTTTGATCATTTAGAATGACCCTTACATATTTTCTCGTTGCACTTGAAAAGATCTAAAATATAATACCTCTAGTGGTGATCTACATGTGCTATTATGGCCTCTGTTTGAAACCACTCATTCACTAGGAGCTTGCGAGGTGATGCGATGGTCTTGAATTGGTCATTCGTGATCACCATTTGTTCATCCATGAAGAACGTTAGTCTTTCTTGAGAGGGGAGAGGAGAATATTTGAGAGAGAAATTGTTTTTGCTCAAAAATTCCCTCACCACTGGCAATTTGGTTTACCAGGCGTAATGTCACAATAGACAGACATTTCTATTTAGTGACATATGGTTTTTGTTATATTATTTAATTACGTAACAAAAATTAAATACATCTGCAACCTTAGATAAAACCCATGCGACTTAATACCACTAATAGCACCATTTTTCATGGTGCGCCGTCTTTCTGAAAACAAAATCATAAATGAAATCATGTTCCATATAATGATAATAGTTTTATAATTATTTTGTCTTGTGCCAACTAGGTAAAGAATTATTTACCATCTTGGAAAAAAAAATTTGTCTACTAGACCGACCTTGGTCCGCTCGAACTCCACATAAATTTATTGAACACCTAAATAAATAAATAATTTATTCTCTTAAATAAATATTTTTTTACAAACTGGTTAATAAATATTTATTAAAAGTTCAATAAAATAAATATAATTAATTAAATATTTTTGATCATTTTTACTTGATTAAAATTATTCCATGGTCTTGAGAATATTAATTATTCCATTCATTAAATTAAAATATAATTTAATTGAGACCACATGAAACACTTAGTGTGGGACCCTCTACGATTCTTTATCATTAGAATTGGGTCTACATTCCAAAAGCCCAAGAGTACTATTAATCAAAAAGTCCAGGCACCCAAGAGAAAGAACATAATATCGCAACGACGACATCCACCTTTGAACTCTCACTGTATAATATAATTCATTTGCTCAACATCTCATCAAGAAGGTTTCATCATAGTGTCATAAACCTATCTACTTGGTACATCATTTATTGAATACCAGATATAAACTCATCGTTACACCATAGCCATGAAATTTAGGGGGAAAACACTATTTCAATCAAAGGGATGAGATATCAGCTTCCATAAATGGAAGGATAAAATCCTTCCGGAACTTATCCATTAATAACATGTTATTCATAACGCTCCCAACGTACCCTACTTCCTTCCAAAATATGGAATGATAGGTTTTTTGACCAAATATAAGTGCACGATTCATGACACATATTAAGGATATTATCAAAGTCTAAGGATCATTACACACAATCACATATAGGAATATACAATGACCCCAAAACATGCAGAATCTGTACTAGCGGGTCTATTCTCATAATCTCCCATATTGAAGATTAACATTTGTGAACTTAATGAGAAGAATTCTCATCTTCTTATGAGTAATCACACATGTTGGTATGTATACTATGTGTCCCATTATAGTATTTCATCCTACCGCATCACTATATTTAAGAATATTGTCATAGAATTTCAAGGATCTCATCAAAGAGGGGAACTGATATAACATTATTAATGTGAAAAATACTCTGGTACAATATTACATTATAGTCATGAAGAATAATGAACAATATATAATAATATGTTTAATATTTAAATACATTAAATATTTATGTAATCAATGTATAAATAGTTGGTTCTAGGACACGAAATTCCACACCATTTAAGAGGTAAAATTTTTATTATTATACACTAGATTTCAGCTTCTGGGGATCTAGAATATCTTTCAGGACTTGCCATGGATTTTCTTAAGAGCCTATATCTGAGTTTTCCTAGGTAGTTTTGTCAAATTAATTATATAATATCATTATTTTTTCCATGTACTTAGACATTTTTTATATCAATTTTCATTAGTAAAACTTTGTTGGGTTTAATGGATTTAAAAATTCCTAAATTAATTGTAAATAAAACTATTTAAAGTCTCTTTAAATGAGAATGATTAATGTATTTCAGAAGAAAAAATCAAACACATGAAAGAAATAACCTACAGAAAGGTGATGTATTCTTACAAAGGACCCTTGAAGTGCACAAAAGTTCACCCTGAATATGCCACTTTCATAATCAAGTACTCTGAATAAGATTCTCATACATGACTCACTAGAATGAAAAAACTCCTTTGACCAGTGTCCTAGAATATCCTATAAATAAGACCCTTAGGATCCTCATTTAGACCATTTAGATTATAAAGATATATATTGATTTCCCTCTTGGCCTTGTCTTAGGCCCATGTATTCCAATCTCTTCATTTATATTTTTCATGACTAAAACCAATGTAGAATAACAAACAGATAAGGTATTTGAGTTACCCAGTGATCTAAAATAGCAAGAACAATTTTCAGTAACCACTTCCTCCATAGTTATACAATAAAAGGGTGACATAATTGTATTGAACCACACACATGTGCACACCAATTCCAAAGGAATCCCTAGAGACCCCTAAAACTATATATATGCTCCACTCATGTTCAGTTTCCTAGATAATAATTTCACTCTAGTATCACTTGGGACAATCCATCTCACATCAACCTAATATCACATAGTTGAATCCCTCTCACTATTCTCTAGTATCATTTGGGAGAATCCCTCACATTCCCACTAGTGTCACTTGGTTGAAGTATTCTTCATTTACTTGTACTATGGAAAACTATCCCCTTATAATCTCATTCCATTCCATCATTTACATATTTTATTCAATAATAGATCATTGTTTCACCCATGTTTTCTATTTGTTCCTCTAATTATCTGGGCATTCTTTAAAAACACCAGATATATGTTATCAAAATATGCACATCAATATAACCCGCTTATGAAACTAAATTCCATTGATAAATGATGTCTCCCATGTATCTCACCTAATATAAAGGATTCCCAAGGGTCTATAAGTACTGCATTCCCTTGAAAATGGGGGTCCTAATCTTAAATATATCGATCATAATTCCCTTAACACAAGCATAAATACTTGTATGACCTTGGAATGACCTCAATAAGCTGGGGTTCATTGAAGATTTCTATGTCCACTTAAGGATATAGGTATAAAAACATTCATATACATTATTTATACCCTTATTTTCCCCTAGTTGTGATTAGATCTCATATATGTTTCCTAAAAAGGGAAAAATATAGAACATCCCCATCCTAATAACAAATATATATCTAATTTTTAAGCCCCAATAATAGCATTATTATGTCTAACCACTCAGTGTATTTCTATCCTCCACATCTATGGGGGACTAGTTAGATGAATTAATATACCCTAAAATCAGGTCTAGTGTAAAATGTTTAGTAGTAAATCCTCAGTACATGATTATCAAATACATGAGGAAGACCTAAAATGATATTATACTAAATTCTTAACCTATTTGATGAATCCATGATTATCTACATTATGATTGTAGGATACCTCATGTGAATGTAATTGGGTGATTCCCCACACCATATGGGATTCCTCCATAATTATAAGCCTCATTAAAGCTAAATTTTACAAACTCGTACAACTTTATTAATCTTAAATTATATTAGGCATCTCACAGTGAGCATGAATCAAGTTGGATTAGAGATTAGAGTTCATTATTCCATTGAAACATTTGATAATGTTCCCAATTTTAGCCTCCTGTAAAGGATAATGCAAATACATTATCTTTGGAATGGTTTATTTGTGTAAGCCCCACTAAATGTTATATTTTCTCATATTTCATGGAACATATGTTCCAAAGACATGATGTTAACTTTCCTGTCCAATGTCCTAGCCATGTGATGTAAAAATACAGGAGAATGTCTTTACCTCATGCTGTTGAAATAAAAGTCTTATCATACAACCTTAAACCATTTAACTTGTAATACATGGGCTTTGATTCATATTTTGAAGTGATACATGGGATTCCTACCTTTGGTTCAAACCCAAAATCATAAATCTTGTATTTGAATCCGAATTGGTCCATGACCCATATGATATTATCCATATTCTTACATCACTTGGAAATATTACCATGAGTCTAGAAATCCTTTTATTTAAGGAAATATTCCTTATGTACCATCTCTTCATCAATATATATTCTTGATAGAATAATTCCCCCACCCAGAGGGTTATATTTCTTCAAAGTATTATCATATCATCTATGTGAGACCATATTATCGGTTAAAACTATAATTATAAAGACACATCCCTTATGATATAAACACATCCATATTTGGCCATATTCCCTTCATGGTCTACCATAATGGGGAACTGGTGCATACATCTTAAAAAACCAATATTGTGCATCTTTTTCCTTGTCCAACCTACCACCCAATGTTAATCTAGAGGGTTAAGTCCTTGTAATGTGTACTTAAAACATTTGGAGTTCCATTTTAAGTGTCACTAAACACCATGGTTATTAATCCTATTCATAAGGATACCAAGGAATACCTTTTCATGAGACTGATCTTGAAATTATAAACATTTTATTACCTTTTTATATAGTATTAAACTCAAGAGAAATCAGTCACACTTCTTTAAACTGTACTAATATATAAACCAACATCGTTATATAACTATATAATAAAGATAGTTAACCCTTGATACATTCATATAGTGTCATCGATGGAGAACCTATGATACATACTGATGTTTATATAGATGGGTTACCTGTTATATATATACATACACATCCAATCATACAAATATCTAATTTATAGGTTTGGTTAACCGACCTCATACTGGGTATTGGAAAGGATTAA
Source organism: Viscum album (assembly GCA_963277665.1). Classification (NCBI taxonomy): domain Eukaryota; kingdom Viridiplantae; phylum Streptophyta; class Magnoliopsida; order Santalales; family Viscaceae; genus Viscum; species Viscum album. The sequence goes on from OY728121.1 coordinate 434,500,757, forward strand.
CGAACATTAATTCTATCTTTAAGTGAGTCCTAGTGTCAAAAAAATCCCCCCAAATGGGTATGATAGGCCAAATATCTCATTATCTCATCCAATGTGAGTTCCTAGGCATAATTGTTAAGAAACCCCAATGAAATCCTTCCTTTGGAATGTAGTTTTGTAATGAAATCTCTTTTCATGAATGCACGATCTTTTTGGTGTTTATGGTTTAGTAAATAAACCCCATTTAAAAATTTCCAAAATAAGAATAGTGATCCAATATGATTATTGTGTACCCATACTCATCTCCCAACATTCAATCATTGGGAAACATATGTATCACTTTTTTAGATAAAAAAATTGAGAATCAAATGTGAATCTTTTAATTACCACTATGTTTGAGTTTCTCACATAAAAGTAGTTAGGAATATTATTTTAATTATTTTACTACATTGATGGGTTCTTCTATGTGTGTTTATTTTTCCATTATAAGACCTATATCATAAGAAATCTATTGAATTAAAATTTAATCCTTCCAATAATGACTGACTTAATATTTAAGAAACTACATAAGTTAGATCCTCATCGACATAGATGACTCAATTATCCAGCCAATGAATTCATATCTTGTTGGTAAATGTAGTGATCCAAAAAGTACAACCAGAACAATACCATTTCAATTGGGAAGGTTATACATAATGATAATTATTACACAAATCTACCCAAACAATCTATATAATGATGAGTGGTGTAGAAGAGGGAAATTACACCTATTGAATTTTTAAATCTTATTAGGATCCTTTCCAAAAAAATGATGGCAAAAACCATTTTTATTTGGAGATGGGGTAAAGGATGATTAAAACAACATCTGAAAAGAAGAGTAACCTATGATTCCTCCTGTTAAAGGCCACCATTTTAAATTCCATTATACATAAATTTTTTAATATCCTTAGGATACCACTTCTTGGGTTCTTTCACAAGTATGTCAAGCCTATGAATCAATTGAAGGCCACCAGAGATTATGACTTTTCATCAACTGGGATATGGACTATATTATGGTTTCCACAACTCAAGTCTATCAACATGCCATGGTAGTTTCAAACAGATAATAACACACCCTCTTATATACTCAAAAATCCATCCCACAAACTTTGGCAACATCAAGAGTATCTTGTTAGCATATCTTGATAGAAACATTAGGTAGGTACATACTCTAACCCCAGCATACAATTTTTACCCGCACATCTTGAAATCACTTAAAGTATAGGAGTAGGCTCATATATCTTCTCCCACTAAGGAATGGGAAAATATTCTTATTCTATTTATTGATGATCATCAACACATTTTAATAGAAATAAAAGGGAATTCCTAGATACCCACCAAAAATTAATAGAACATTCATAATATACTAGTAGTAGTATTGGAAAATAGATGTATCCAAACCCAAGAAACCATCGGGGGAAAGGCACATACTCCCTCTCTTGATACTAGAGAAGCTCCACTAAATATATCAGGAGATAAAATAAATAATGAACACATTTTTCTCTCTTTCAGGTTGATTTTTAGCACATCCTGGTGATGAATAAACCAAAAGATCATGCACATAATCCCATTATAAATGGAGATAAATGGCCACTTCAAGAAATACATATAAACTAATAATATATTAATGTAATTTAAAAAATATTATCATGGTAATTCAGTATCATTCATATATTACACCTCCCATATAGTTAATGAAATTATATGAGCATATCCGAATGGAAACAAAGATGAAAGTACCAATTCGTTCTCATTCTAAATATTACCATCGACATATTCCAAGGGAAACATAGAATTAACCTTAGAGAAATCCCAATTATAAAGGTTTTTTTAAAGAACACATGACTCTGGATACCTAATAGAGAGTATCCAAAAGGAAATATCATTAGGGGTATCCAAAACCATTGTAGAAGGTACATATCCTTGCACTACTTAATTATGGAATTCTTAAGGACCTTGAACATTTTTCAATAGTGAACAAGGATCATGCTTACTCGTTATAAGACATAGTATGTGTCAATAGTTACAAATTTTCATTTCACACTGTTTATAGTAGAAGTTTTTGAGGTCATCCCTTGTTTATCCTCCATGATTATCCTCCCTGAGACAGATCATATGATCCTTTCTCATGATTATTAATATGAAATTCCTATTCATATCCATATTCTGAAATGGAATAAAGGTATTCCTATTTATATTTTCTTGAATGAAAATTCACTTTATTTTATATGTTATAGGTTTTACCTCTGTAACCAGACATCAAAACATGATGGTAGTACTCTACATAACTGAATTAATTGTTAATGTCACCCTTAGAACAAAAATTAATTTTATAAAAATATTCCTCCCATTGTTGTAGTAACTTTTATAAATCCATCATAACATCAAACAATGAAAATAACCAGTATCGCTACACATAGAGCCTTAAATTTTATGGGTGATACCATTTTTCAATTGGAAGATAGATATAGGAAACAAACTATATCTTACCCACCCTCAGATAAATTTACTTCCACCACAACAGAGAATCATCCAATTATCCTTTTCTACCCAACAGGTTAGTTTGTAAATAACCACTTTGATTAGAAAAAGTAGCGTAATATCTTATAGAATATGGAGATAATGCCTTGGTTTTGAGGAAATAAGTATATGGATTTAACATACTGGTAATTTTCAGGCACATGGTCTCCTATCATTATAATATTCTATAAACATTGACTAAGGATTGTATAAAACATCTTTATCTAAAATTGTGGAAAAATCATCATTATTTAAAGTTGAAATTTTTTCCCTACCGTGAATACACAAACCACATCCTGGAAATATGATAATTTCATTGATATATTATTCTAATTCCATTTTAGTGGACTGATTCCCATAATTGGGGAGTTGAATTTGAATTACCATTATACATTCCTTAATGGATCCAGAATTTGAATATATTGATTACTAATTCCCAATACGATTTACATATTAGAGGATGGGGTGAATATAAATAATTAAATTTCAACCTTCTCCATAATGAATTTATCCTTAAAAGAATAACATCATAAAACATTATTATTTCATATCTATGATCTGTGCATGATAGATAGTATAATCAACAAGTTTATATTATGTAAAAAATTAATAAATTTAAATATTTAAAAGAGTGATATATGTAAAAAAATCATAAATAATGACTCTGAAAAATGTTACAAAATAATTTAAATTTTGAAATGTTAAAACTTTGGTTACAATATTTCTGTCAACAATAAGCGTTTTGTACTCAAATAATACACTACGCCCAACTATTTCTTAGATAAAATCCTATATGATCAAGAGGGAAGTAGTGTTGTCTAACACTGTATAAATCTAGGATCATCCCCAAATAATATGATTGATGGAACGTTTACCACAACCACAAACTCCAAAATCATCAAATATTTATTATATAAAATATACTATAGTAATTTAAATAGATAAATACCATCATGTAGGGATAGGGGGATTTTTACCTCAACCACATCCTCTATGATAGAAGTCAGTCTTTTCTATAATGGGAGAAATATCATAACAAAAACAATAAAAGTTTCTCCAATACTGTGACCCATATTTCTCTTTCAGGATGTTTATAAAAATGGATTCTAAGGACTCGGATAAGATGACCAACCAAAAATAAATCCCATGGTATTCATAAAAAGAGATGGTGAAGCCTCATAGAGAGATAACACAATGTTCCCCCAAATAGGATCACCACTTAGGGGTTTCTTGGATTATTTTTCATTCGATACTTCTATAGTGACATGTACCCATATCCATTAAAGGATTACATGATAATGATAATGTGTTATGAAATAGTAAATGTCAATAGTGATGGATTTTTAGATGATTTGGAGAATAAATCCAGTCATGGATAATAGGATGAGGATGTTTCTATTTGAAATATGGTCTACATTGAAATTTTTGAAAAATGTTTTCATACCTAATAACTGAGGAAATCTAAAATTTTTTGAGTCCCACTCATTCTTCAGCTACAATCTCTCGGTTGGGATTTAAATAAAGAAAGGGGAAGTGGTGTGGCTTCATCTCACCCATTAACTAGAGAATTTGAACCCCATATGAGAGAATAAATATTTACTCAGTACAAAGATAATTTAATTAGGTTATAAATACTAAATGTCGAGTTAATCATAGAAAATATTTCCTATTGGTGTACCCACTATGAAAAGACTCACATTAACCTTTCAATAAATCTCCCACAATAAGAAGATCCTAAAATAAAAATATTAGACTAACCAAGTCATATGACCAACATGTGATCCAGAAAAAAATTATACATCCAATGGTGGATGAATATTTGGAATTCTCAACATCAGGGTATAAATAAGAGTTATTTCAGGAATATTACCCCAGACTAACTCACACTAGATTTAAATAGATAATTTAAGTAGACCCACCGTGCTAGGAACGTACCGTCACAGCCAATACACATATTTCCACCTATATAACTATTATAGGATGGATTATTGACACTATTGAGTCAAAAATATAGTTAATAGATGCTATAGAAGTGAGATGTGTACTGATGAATCTAGATATATATCCTTACACTGAATGGTTTGATGAAAATATTCTACTACAAATCTTTTTAAATCCAAAATTGTTGGCCTTAATTATAGCTAGATAACTATAACAACATCAAACACGTCTATAACTTATTGTTGTCCTACGTTGGGAACCTTAGAGTAATAAGTGGTTTCTAAACACATATTATTCATGAAGAACATGGATATAACTTCTTTTTTATAGTATACTAGTTCATCAGCATAGTCAGTCATAGGATGTGATTCCCTCTACCAAATATTTCTCTAATGATTGTTTTGTATACTGAGGAAGAAAACCATATTTTTTCTCTCAAATTGTAAACAAAACGAAAATAAAAATTTCTTATAATACATTACCAGGTGGAAGAAAATAACCTATTCATTGAACCTAATACAACCAATTGATTTTTTTTACAATGTTTTTATATAAAATATCTACTATTGGTTCTAAAATACACAAATTTTTTTGAAATACAGAGGGGGATATCATCAGAATTCTACTACTTCAGACTAGATGGAATATTTCATTCAGTGGACAAATAAAAATATCAACCAATACTAGAAGCTCAAAGGAAAGGATATGAAAATGGAAATCCAAAAAGTTATTCTTAATATATCTCTTACAATAGCCCCTTTCCCCAATCCCACACCATATCATGTGGATTATCTTATTAAATAGAAAAAACAATAACATTATCCTCATTAAGAATGAATAAAAACAAACATAACCACACATAAGGAATGTATTAGGTGACTTAAACCATACATAAAAAATTATCACATAATATTTGATTAGTTTTCATTACATATAATTAATATCCATTCCATAATTTTAAAGGATCAATGTCTTTGGAAATTTGGACACATAAATAAAGGGTATATAAAACATCTACAACACGTCCAAATAATATCATCCCATCTAGCACCCCTTATTAAAATATCATAGTTAATTTGTTTCAGAATCTAGGTGAAAATGAAACATAATAAAGGGTGAGATGAAATGCTCAGCAAGGGTAAACATAGATGATAAAAATGATCAATTAAACATTACATGATCATAAGGGTATAATAACATGATAAAAATAATTGAAAACCATACTATACATATCATACTTCATAATATTCAATCATGGAAAAAATATTGGTAGTGTATAAGTCATGATTAATAATGGAATCCAAGATCCCTAGCCATAATAGTGTGAAATTACCATAAGTTCATGTCTTAAAATTGTGGAATAAATTGTGGGATAATCATAATCATAAAAATAATAATTTCAAGATTCCCATAATGAAATTCATCCAATTTTATTCTTGGGATAACCACAAATGTACCTACCTTAGGCTTGGTATAACCTACCATGTACCCTATTTTAGGATTATCATAACCTACCACATACAATTCAAGATCTTAAAACATTAATCATTACCCTATTAATTTGAAGTCTATAAATTATGCACCAATATCATAGTAAAAATCCATTCATATGGATTCCATAAATTGATGAAAACATTTATCATTTCACAATATCTTAACCTTTGAAAAAGAAGATAAAATTCAACAATATTTCAAAAAACATTCAAAAACTATGTATATAAATAATATTTATTATAACGTAGTATCATATCCTAATTTAATAACAATTAACATCGAAGGGTATTATCGTAGATGAAAAATTCACTTAAACCCCAATAGAATATTTCTTGTGGGAAATACTCTTTTTGTTTAGAAATTACTTTTTTAAAATATAACAATTTCCGAAATATTAAGGAAATAATTTTATTTTAAAAGAAACATGAACTTGTTGAATAATCTTCAAATCAAAAAAGTATTAATTATTTTTATAAAATTCATTCATGTAGTGTTTGTTAGAAAATATTATTTTCAATAGTTTTGTAAAAAGTACCTTAGTTGGAAAATGAAAAGAATAAAACATTTAAAACATTTTATAAATAGTAAAAATGTTATAATATGATATTAATAAACCACTGGATAATATTAAAAACTTTTTTGAAAAGAACTACATAAAATATATACATGGAAGAAAAATATTCCTGGTCGGATATAAAAAAATCAGTTTTCCTTAAAATGTTCTTTAGGTGTATAAAGTACTTAAATAGAGAAATATGAAAGTAAAACATATAATATCATAATATGACTATATAAGAATAAAATAAATATATTTTCAAGAGATATATTATATTATTACATTAATAAAATATATGAATAAATAATCACATTAAAAAGTGAGATTTCAATATAAAACCCTCACCCATAGTCCCACTTGATTTGTAAGCGATCTAACATATAATATAATAAATTTAAATTTATTATACCTTGATACAAATGAATGTTTTTACTTATAATGTCATACATTATTTACTTTTAAAATCATATTGCCAATGTATTGAAAATTATTTATAAAAATCACTATTCATGAATATAACTGTTTTATTTTTCATACATGTTTTAATTCGATCGTTGTGGTCCATTAATATTGATCCAGGTTACATTACATCCAAAATTTTAATGAAGATATCAGTATCATATGTTTTAATTTTATATATATATATATATATATATATAATAATATGTAGATATAAGAAAATGATATACACCATTTATGTTGACAGTAGTCCATACGTATTCTTGAACATTGTATTCATTTTATAATGAAAATAATGAAATTAAGATAAATAATATTTTATCATTATAGAAACATAATTATATCATAAATATCATTTATTTTTATTAAATACATCATTATATCCATGTATGAGAGTTTTTGATGTATAATTAATCATGTCGTTATGTGGAGGTGGTGGTCTCCACAAACACAAGACAGGTACATGAATTTTCCCATTGATTCAATGGAGGTGTAAAATTATTGTAAAATTATGATAATAAAAAATATTTATATTTATTATTCTTGAGTTACCATGTTATAAAGACTAAAAAAAGTTTACCAGTCATGGGTGAAGAAATAAAATTATAAATGATTGCTTAAGATTTATATATCTTCTTTAAGAGACCACGAATGGATTAAACCATAAAACAAGAAAGATCTACATTAGAAGAATAAAAGGGGATCTTGGAAAATGGGAAGTAATATTAAATGGTTTTTTTCTGTTCTGATCTAGAATGATCAAAATTCACAAATAAGGGTTGAGTAGAGGTTCCCTTTTATAAGCTAGGTATAGACACACATGGAATTAAATTAAAATAAAAATAATATAAATTCATTTTCCTATGAAATTTGTAGAAAATGGGAATGTATTATTATTTTTTATAATATAGGGTTGAAATATATAAATGAAATAATAATTAAACTAGTTTATGTCAAATTATTATACTTAATTGTTATTTTAACCCCCGGTAAACCGGTCTTAACCTTAATTGTTTTAAAAAATTATTAGTGGTTTGCATTTCTTTATGACCAAAACTGAAGGTTTCGTTATAAATAAATTAGGATACTTTGATTAAAAATATTTTTTCCATTTTATAAAATTATGTTTTTATAATTGTAAAATTTTTATTTTAAAATAAACATGCAAAACTAAATTAATATCTTTTTTTAGAGAAAATGAATTTTTAAGCATAAAATTGGATATACATTCATCCCTTGACAAGTAAAAACCATAAAATGGTTTTTGAAAAAATTGATTAAAATATAACATATAGATTTTATTTAGTCCATTAATCAATATTTATTTAATTAATTTATTATGGTAAAAACTCTTTGTGGATGTAAAAACGGTTTTATGAAAAAGTTACTCTTTAAACATTTAAATGATTTTGTCTTCTTTCTAAATCATTAGATATCTAATATATGGGTTATTATTTATATAATAATATAACATATAACTATATTATATTGAAACTAATTTTTAATAGTGATTAATATAGTTTTTAGATAAAAACCAAAACATGTAGAAAAATACATTTCATAAAAACATCTCTTTTAATTATTAAATGGTTTTATTTCAATTGAGAGCTTATATATTATTTTTTTATCTTCTTAAATTATTATAAATATATTTCATAATGTGGTTAATATTATTCATACCCACCAATCTAATTTCAGTTTTATTAATTCATATTATATCCAATTTCATTTATACATAGGGTTGTGTGTAAAATAATCTATTAAATACTTGATGTTTTTTTCCATTGAAATACAAATAAAACCTAGTGATTTATATTATGCCACCTTAAAATGAGTTTATACCTCAAAATTCCATTACTAAAATATATAATATTATGACTTATTTGATTTATCACATATTTTATTTCTAATATAGTTTCCTCAAATTTATGAATCCTCTAGTGAAAATAAACCAGCGAGTTGTGTTTTTCTGTTGAAATTTATCTCTATAATACAAAAATTATATCAGTTTATAATTATAGTGAACATACATCCCTAGTGGTTAAAATATATAATTTATTACATATGAATTATAATTATAACATTTATATATTTTATGATATATTTTTCTTCAAAAAAAATTAATTTATTTGATTGCATCTGATACGTGCAACCCCGAGCCTAAATAGATAATATCCTAGTGTGAAATTATAAATATTTAATTGAATTGAAATATTCTATTATAATAATGATATTTTGAAAATTATGTTTTCTTTTTTTGATAAATATAACTAGTTTATAAATGAGAAAAAAAAAATTTAATAGAGTTCTTATATGGTTGAAAATTTATATTCACTAAAAACTTATTTATTTTTTATGAGAAAATAATTTCAAAAAATCATAAAATTTTTTAAAATTTATTTTAATATTTAAAATTCCTTTTTTAAAAACAATATAAAAATTATCTTTGGTTGAAATTTTTAATACATCTAAAATAATTTCTTTTTAGTGAATTTTGATGAAATACATATTTTTCAAATAGTGCCGTTTCTTAGCATTAAATCACATAATTTAAAGGTCCCATTAAATTTTATATTAGATAAAAAATTTAAATATCATCCATTTTATTTATAATAATATAATTAATTTCATTTGAATCAGTAATATTCATGATTTTTGTAGAAGATAATTTATATGTAAAAAAATTATTTTTCCAAAAACAGTTTTTTATTTCATTTTATGAATATATATTAGAATTTATTTCTTCAACTAATTATAATTGAATCATGAAAAATAGATACCATATTTTTAAATTGTGGTTAAAATTTTGTAAATATGTATCCTTTACTTCTTCACAATATAAGTAGTAACCCTTGTGAATATTTTTCACCATTCTAAGGGTAATATGGTTAAAAATGGTAAAAACAATGTGATAAGGTCTCATAATTAACCCAAAACATTCAATTATTTAATTGGATGTAATAAATACAACCTTAGAAATATAAAATTCTAATATATGATATTTTGGTTCAATTATTCATTGATAATGAAATTATATTATTTTAAACAAAGAAAATCATAAAATACCTCTCTCTTGAATTTAATATCACTACATTTTTTCAAAATGGTAAAAAGTGGATATTTTCAGTTCTAATTTTATATTAAAAATATGAATTTTATTATTTTGTTATATTTATTTATTTTTAATTTTAATGGATTATGTAATTACATTAAATTCTTACACAACACTAATGTAGTGCTTGTGCAAGTAGTAGAAGAATATATTTCATTGAGGATGTGTTAATGGTTTATATAATGATGAAATTAATATCATCATGTATTTACTATCAAATTAACTGAATAGTGTCAAAATGGCATAAAAGATATTTTATATTAAATAATATATTATAAAATTTTTTAAAATTAAAAAAAATAAAGAGGACAACTGGGATGATAAATGGACAAAACTATCACCCCATTTTAATTTATCTAAAAATTACTAGCTTAAAAGTAAAATTATTACTCATTAATATTTAAAATATTGTCACCACATTCAAGGTTAAAAACAGTGAATAAGGGGGTTAAACCAATAGATATGGTTTAAAATGACACAAAAACCTATATAAATATAATTTAATGATGATATTTATAAAATATAATATTTTTAATTAAAAATATTTCTATTTTGACTAATTTTTCAGGAAAACGACTTAATTATATTTTAATATTTTTTGTAATTCTATATGTGTCCTTTAACTCCTTTATAAAAGGACACATCTTCTCTTTTTTTACACCAGTTTAAGCCATATAGAATGAAAAAAACCTTAAAAATTTACATATAAATATTCTTTTGAAATGATTTATTACTACATAAATTCTTGAAATACCATTCTAACGGTTCTTAAGAAGGAATCTAAAGGAGGCATGTAGAAGAAGACGTAGTCTTCCTACCCAGCCACATTCAACTTATTACTTATTATAATATCTCTAAATTTATGTGAATCAAAAAATAGTAAAATATGTATCCTAAATATACAAAAATGATATAATTATTATTTATCTTCCATTATAAATCCATTCTCCATCGTATAAGATGTCATAATATCGCTCCTTCATACGTGTGGACTACCTCCTTGAGGTGGTGTTAGAATTTATTTTCAATCACTATATTTCCTGGATGATTATTATGACCGGTTTAATGCTTATATATTTTATATGTGACATAATTATGATACAATAATTTTAATATCACATCTACCTTCTTACCTTCTTGTCACTAGCAAAATTATGACTTCACTCATGCGTACGTATTGACTACCAGAACCATGAAGTGATGTGATTAATTTTTTATTTTATCTATAAATGGATTTTAATAATTATATATTTAATTAATATATATGTGAAATTTATGATATAATAATGATTCTGTAATGTTGAACTATTAGTTACCATTATTTCAACCCATCTTTCAAAAAGTAAAAATAGTGTTCATTCGTACATACGACCTACTATCTCTATGGATGGTGAAATTAATTTTTCAATATATATCCTTTGTATATATGACTATATATATAATTAATATATATTATATCTATATAATAATTTAAATTATAGTGATGATGGACCCATGATTAGAGTACACATTCCAGAACCACAAAAAAATTCTAAGGGAAAAAATAAATTTTTAACCACAAAAAACTAATGATTTTAATAAGAAGTTATTAATTATTGGGTGATAAAATTTTATAATCTTATAAAATATTATATTAAATTAATTTACGTGACTTTGGTATATGATTATAAAAAAATTAATTTTATTACATACGGTGGTAAATGTCTTTTGTGGATAGTATAACTTAGGGTATGGGATTTATCTTACAATGTTATTGTTTATCGGGATTGTTTATGTTCATGTTTCTAATGATGAAATATAATTATATATATCTTAATAAGATTATTTATTTTTTATTATCTATTTAATGTATATTTTATATATTTTTTCCATTCATTTATCTCACATTAATAACTTATGATACTAAAAAAATTAATAAAAATAGAATGTATTCCTCTATTTGGTTAAAAATACATTTTCTTATATGTCCATGTTTAATTAAAATATATTGAATATTGTTTTTAATATTATCATATACTTTTCAAATTAGTTTTTATCCATGTTTTATGTTATAAAAAATGGATTAATTGGAATCTTCTTGCAATTTAAAAAATTAAATGATTTTTTAAAGAATATGTGAGACGGGAATTTGTTTTATCATACATGGAATTAAGGGTATTTCCCATATTAATGAAAAAATGATTACTTAATGTATACTTTAATGGTTTATAAGGTTATATTTAGAGTAAAAATTCTAGAATATTTGGGAAATTATTATATTTTTATCTATGATTTAAAATTTTAAATGGTATTTTCCTCATGAAATATACCAGTGAATTTTAATGTAACATTTATACTATGATAACATCATTTATGGTTACATAGGATTTATATGTGATATGATCAAATGATAACATATTTATTATTTATTTGGATGGTTTGTAGCTATGGTGATCAAAAATCAATGAAACCCGTTTTCTTCTCTATGGGTTAAGTTAGAATAATGTTTTCATAGTCTTAGGCCATGCATATGAATGGATTTAAGATTATGTGATGATTTATAGTAAAACTATATATCCCTATAAATAATTGGATAAATATAAATTTTCCATAAACTCAAATTGTACATGAGAGTTTATCCCAAGTAATACCCCATGATTTGAAGGAATATTCTTTTCTAATAAGTTAAATATTTTTAATAATTTTCGTTACACACCATACGATGATTATATTTATTAACATGAAACATTAATTTTATCATTTATAAATTCAACACTTAGTATATGCTGAGTTTCAGGCAGTAATGACTATAAATAAAACAAGACTTACTATTAAAATATTATTATGGAAAATGATAGTTTTCCCCAAAACAATGGACTAATGGTTATGAATATAATTAACAAATTTATTAATATTTATTATTTATATATGTATATATAAATAGTTTTTTACTGATCAATTAATTAAAAATATTTTAAAATAAATGAAATATTGTTATAAAGAATTAATTTTTTGAAAAAACACTTTTTACAACAACAAATTACATAAACCGCTTTTGGTGAAGTATTTTAATGAAATTTATATATTATATATTCAGTAAACGTATTAGAAATAATATTATATTTTTCTATATATGAGATAATAATTAATCAAATTGTATTGTTAAAAACATTATTTTTCTAAATATTAGTTTTATTTCCTTTTTCAATTTTTTTTTAAAATAATTTTTTTGAATTTTATGAAATTTATTTTAAAAACTAAACATCATTTTTGAAATAATAATACCAAAATTAACATAGGATGAATTTTGAAGAGTTTTTTGAAAATATTTCTTTTTGATGAATAGTGAAAAATATTATATTTTAATTAAAAACTATCTATTATTTTAAACTATATATAATTTTTTATTATATTTAAAAAAACATGAAGTTAAATTAGGTCAATTATGAATATAGTAATTAAATTTATGACATTGTAATCAATTTCATATTGAAATTTGATATGATATCTTTGTAAACTTATAAACATTTTGTCATTCAAACCCACTTTCTTATCATGTCTATGAGATTAACGTTAATTAAAAATTTTCCACTTCACTAAAATGAATTTGGAAAAATGAATTATATATTTTTAATAGTAATAATTCATATTATTTAATTATTTACACTTAATTATTTACAAGATATGTATAGTGAAAACAGTAAAAATTAATTACTAAGGTTAATGTATAAATGACTTTATCGGGGCATAAACTAAATAATGAATGGTTAAAAGGAACTAAAAATATTCTAAAATATAATTAATATTATCATTTATACCTCATAATTTATATGTCTAAATAATAATCCATTTTTATCCTTTTTTATTGTTGAAAACATGGGTACACCTTTTTTTCAAAGATTTCAAGTGGGCCGCTCACCTCACTTATAAAAGGCCACCCATATCCTCTCTTCTTAATACCTTAAAAACATTTTGGTTCAGATAATTTAAACCCAATTAACATCCCAAGATCAATAATATAATATTAGAATCCTTATTTTTGGAATAAATTTAACCTAGTAAGGCTTTTGTTGTAAACATAAGTAGGCTACCCGAATAAATGCAATGTTCTTCAATGAGTGTTTTTTATACACCTCTTAAAATTGTTATTAAAGAATTATTATATAATAACCTCAATATCTTAAATATATTTAGGTATTTTTATGTGATGTTAAATACCAAGAACCATCTCTAATTCTATCAACTGGGTTATAAAATCATTGACTATGTGTACTGTGGACTTCCCCCTCTAGAACGAATATCATTAATTTTTCCATTAACTCCTCACAAGGAGGGGTATGGTGGTGGATATAAACTATATATATATATATTACATTATATTTTTACATAATTGTAAATTTTTAGTCCTTATATTATATGAAACCTCCTGAGTTTTTAGAACAGGTCGAAAACCACTCTCGATTTGAACATTTCAATTAAGGGAATTTCGATTTTTTCTTCAAATGACTGCAACTCAATTCTAAGAGGTCCAAAAAATTTATATAATTTTTTTACATGGGTTTCAAAAAATTTATTAATCATCATTTTTTAGGAAGTGGTTTCCATATCATTATAGTCCAAATAGAAGGTTTTTGGGTTTCAAGTCAAGGAACATAGTTCGAGGGAAAACTGTACAACCTCTTCCAGGTAACCATGCGCCCTCATTTTGAACTGGGTAACAATTTGAGTAAACCGTGTGGGTGATGTGCATGGGTTTGTGGAATTTGGTTTCATATTTTCATTGGATTACTCACGGTGTGAGAAATGTTTGAGAAAACTCTTTGGAAATCCACATGAGTACTTTCACCAAGGCAATACTTATACACCACAGCTCGCACAGTTTTTCCGTGGTTTGGAAAAATGTGTGCGTAAAACATGCAGCTTCTATAAGGTTTTTAAAAAAAATTAATATTTCTCCTTTTTATGCTCTTTTCCCATATCATATCCCTTGTCATGCATATAATAGGAGTAAACCTCCTCCTCATCTCTTCTTTCGGATTTTGATCACAACACTCCACCTGACATCTTATTTCAGATATGTTGGTTGAGTTGGAACACCTTTGACATCTCTAACCCAATCTATGCTTATAATAAAATTATATTTTTTTTTCACAGAGTTCTGAATCTGTTGGATCCCATTCAACCTATATTCGTGTCATTTTATAGAAACTCAGATCTTCTCCAATCCTCTTCTAATTGGATCTCCATATCGAACGTTCCCACTACTACGATTCCAAGGTTGTTGGTGCATATCGTGATATGTGTTTTTTAAGATGTTTGTATGATGAATATTTTAGAATGGCTTTGTAAAATTGAGATATACCCCCACTTCTTGGTATTGAGATGATATTTTTACCCATAGTATTCCATTGGACATGACCAATTCATTTTTTTCCTTGAGAAAGGCTGGGTTAGATGTTGTTTCTCCTTGGGGTTGTATGCATAGACATGAAAACCCATTTAAATTTTTTTAATTGAATTTTTTGGTTAATCCTATTTAAGGCATTGAATTCCTAAAAAATTTAATTTTTATGATTTTTTAGCTATGAAATTTTTATTATTAATTTGAATTTCTTATTTAAATTGAATTATATATATTCATTTCTTATGCAATGATTTATTAGGAACCATGGGGTCATGATGAGCTTGGACCAATGTTGATCTGGCTAGACCATTAAGATTGAGTGAAGTTTATCACTATTTGGGCTTATCCTAGATTTCTTGAGTGCTTTGACCACATGATTAGCCATCGAGGATTTCATTTGAGGTGTCGATTCCATTAGGTTGGGAATGAACCAAGAAATTGGGAGGGCTAATCCATCGGATTTGAGTGACATTGTCATAGGGGTACAAGGTGTCGATTGATGGGGTATATGAATTATATTTGTTGATTTATGCTCACTTGTTAGGGAAAAAATGTGTAATTTAATCATATAAATAGATTTTTACAACATTTATGAGGTGTGTTTAACCACTCGTGTGTATATAGGACCCCGATAGAGCAGGTTAGGAAATGTGATTGGGGGTTCTTGTCATAGAAAGCAACATGCAAGGTGAGAATCATTTAGTTGATAGTGATGGGGATATAGGTTGGGGGATTATGCTAGCTGTGATTGTGGTCAGGTCCTGGATTGATTTTGGAGAATTTATATCGTAGTTTGATGCATAAATATCATAGGGAGAAGCAAAATAAAATATATATGTTTTGCCAGTGCCTCGCATTGTCCGACAAGGGTTGTCTCACTTGAAGAACATTTTCAATTGTTCACTCACTCAATATAATTCACCTAATCTAATTATTTTTTGTTGTTTCTTACTAATCTAGGGAAGTAATGTAATTTAATTGAAAAAAAAAGATACCACTAACATGAAATGACAAAATGTAAATAGTGATGATAGAACATGGATTTTATGGGTTGGTTTTTGGGTTCCATAATACTTCTTGTTGGTTTTTAAATTAAGTTTAATAATTCAATTCTGAGATATCGTTCATGAACTACTATTATTTAATTTAGTGGTATGAAATATCAAATTCGTATAGAAATAATATTTCCACATTATCCTATAATCAATTTTGATGGAACACCTCAATCGAGAGTGTGACATCACCCAGGACATGGCTCAATCATATGCCACCTCATCCACTGAATGGATCAACAATATCAAATAAAGATCATGTATCTAGTAGAATAGTGGTAAAATATTTAATAAAAGAATATAAATGTGTTTGGGATCTGTGTCATGGTTGATGATCTCCACACCCATTCACATCACTCTTTCTCATAAAAAACATACTAAAACATTAGAATTTAAGAATATAATGAATGGAATTTCCACATAGCTTCCCCATGCCAGGACATATGTTAGATAATCATTTCTAAGGGTAATAGTAAAATTTTGATAGAATGATAATAGAATTTGAGTAAAAAAATTATGAGGAAAGAAAAAAAATAATATGGTGGAAACAAGTTAAGAATGAAAGAATTTATTAGAAATATAAATTATAACTGAAAACTATAATAAAAATAATGAAACCAAATCAATAAATAAGAAAATGGGAATATTTGAAGATGGAATCCTATAGTGGATATCTTATTCTTGATGCCTCAAATGGAATGATATGGAATGGAATGGAATGATTTGGGAAGGAGGATTGATCCTCCTTTTATAGAATAGAACATGTCCTCTAAAGTATTTCATGTTTTGGGCCTATTAGATGGACTATTCACACATTCAATTCACCATAAATTTTTTTGATAAATTTAATTTTCATTCACACTCAAAATTGTGGATTTATTGGCCACCATAAAAGGGAGTTATGGATTTTTTTTTGACATTGACTTTATTTGACCTAGATTTATAAGAAGATTCCTTCAATGTATATCGTTTGATTTTTAAATTCACATATTCCAAACATTGTGTAATTTAACTACAGAACTCATATTGGATTTATCATATGTATAAAGTTCAAATCACCTCAATTGCAGGTGTGTATCATTAATTATTCTTCTGTTTCCATGGAGGGGTCCATGCTGTCTGCCTAGAGGATTTTCCTACTTCAATGATTTTTTCGGGCCTATATATGTTCGCATTAACTATTGATTCTAAAGAAAATGTTGAAAAAAATAAAAAAATGAATCATCCAAAAAAATAACTCATATTTTATTAATATTTTAAATTTTATGCTCAAAATACCCTTGTGATAAAATTCTATCTAAAATTTCGATTTAATATATTTTTAATTTTTTTCTCAAAACACTCCACAAATCCTATATTGATCTATATAAGATCAAATTAATAAATTTTTAGGGTTTAAATATTTTAAATGAATATATAAAAGGAGGAAAATATTTTCTCAATCAATTATCCAACAGTTAAACAATTCATGTCCTAAATCATAAAATATCAACATGAAATTTAAAGAACACAAATGTTACCAATATTCAAATTCTAATTCAATAAAATCAAACAATATTCAAAGTAAAATAAAACATTATAAAATACAATTAAAATATAAATTTAATTTCTAATTTTTAATAGAAATAAAAAATTCATATATTTTACATTTCCCCTTTGAAAATTTGTGGAACTTATCCTTTCATTAATTCAATATCCTCAATTCATTATTATTAAACATTCCATTTCATGATTTATCTCACTTGAATTTTCATATATCATCTCTCATGACACAATTTAGGTGGAGTTATAATCACATCATGAGAATAAGATATTTATAAATAAGCTTGTAAATTCACAACATTCTCCGCTCTATAAAGACAAAAGGCACATAAAATCATGAGTACTTTTCAATAATGGTTCAAATGACTCTAAAGATTAATGTTCAAAGGATTTAATGATTTAAAAATTAAGGATTGAGGAGGATGTTTATCTATTAATAATAATGAATGATATCCAAATTTTTAATGAAATTACCCCTTTAAAATTTTAAAATCCCACTTCACCCAAAACTAATGAAAGTTCGTGGTGAAATTATGTATAACGAATAATTTTTGTATCCTATTGAATTTTTTTTTCAAATAATTTTTTTCAATATTTTTATTTTTTTGAATTTTATGATTTCAAGAAGAATCAAATCACTCACCTAACCACACATGATAAAAATCCTCAGTCATGTAATGGCGATTTATTATTTTCAAAAACCACAACCAATTTTTTTTTCTTTTTTTAGTTTTTTTGGGTTTTTTGTTTTTTTAAAATTATATTTTTTTATTCATGACGGGAAAATAATAAGGAATATAATAAATGAATCAAATTACCTTTATCATTAACTAATATAGTACCCCCACACTTCTTACAAAACAAGTATATCATCTCTTACACCATGATTCCTTTTACCCCCACACATAAACATTAAAATATCATGAAAATACCAACACTAGGATAGTAATGGATAAAAAGGGGATTGAAACAAGGATAATTCATATAAAGTTAATTCGGGGTCTCTATGGGATAAATAAGTGTTTATTTAAAGGATATAACTAATGATAAAGGTTTTTAAAAATATTCCTCAATCATTTTAAATGTTTTTTTATTGTTAGTAGCTTTGAAAAGTTTCAATACAAGTTCTGGAAGGTGAAATGTCCCATGATCACTCAAGAAAAATGATCAAGAATAAATAGGAAGTACTTAGTCTAGAAATACTCTTAGGAATAGGACTCAATATTTAGGATAACCCCTCAAGGCATGATTAATAATAATAAATCAATTCAAATTAATTTTAGAAAATAAAATCAAGAAAAATAGTTGGGTAAATTAATTTAACTGAATCCATTAATTCCTTTAAATAATGAGTCATTATTTCAATATACAAGAATCACTTTAAACAGTCAATATTATATTTTACTCATTCAATTTTATTAAAATTAAATTCTAAAACACGACATCAAAACATTCCTAATAAACTCATGTCTCATAGATAAGTCAATCAAGTCATGAATTCAAACGTGGGTATAAAATTTCAACTTTAATGCTCCAAACAAGTTATTGGACAAAAATGGAAGGTGTTTATAATATAAGAATAAAAATTGAACTCCCTTTTCCCATGAATATTATTCCTCATTTCTTTTTGGCTACATGATTCTTTCCATTTCTATACTAACCCAACAAAATAAAATAACTCAACTAAAAACAATGATCATTTCATTTATGATCAGAAATTTATGATGGAGTGGGATATATTCTAGAATAATTCCAATGACTGAATTTGAAATAAAAATTACTAAGATTAAAAATAAAAAGTACTAGAAAAATAGTAAATTATATATCTTGGTAGAATCCCCCAAGCAGGACCTTGGGTTTTCACTACCTTCATATGGGCAGTAATAGTGGTTATCCATATTTTGTTGGTTGGTGGTTTTTTTGGATTTGAACCACATCATTTAACCTTTTAATAGCTTTTACTTAATTATTGGTAGTGAGAAATGATCCACAGATACAGTATACTAGATCCACTGCCTTCGTAATTAAGTACTACTTTCATGGAGGGGGTATGATGAATTATGGATCACCCTCTTCTTTGGTTTCTACTTATGAAAACTTATCTTTATTTTCACATTTTGGCACATCATGGGATGTTTTAATTGAATGGTCAAATGGAAATTAAGCAGGGAAGGTTTTCTAAATAATGTTTGAATTTTAATTTTTAAAAATATTATCCATTTCAAATTGGTCAGGTTATATCTTGATTTCCTCAAACTCAACTTCTTGGACTTCTTCATGGTCTTCCTCAAACGCATGTTCATCAAAATTAGGTTGTTCGACGTGTTCCTCAATAGGTGAATTATCTTTTTCCACATCATCCTAGAGGGAATAATAAGAATCAGCTAATTCTAAAAATTCAAAGTTGTTGGGAGTTATACTAATATTATTTTTCAAAAAATTAAATAAATTTGAGTTCTGGAATTTATCATCTCTCTAAGTTGGTTCATCTTGAATCTCTTATTCGATGGAAAGTGCCTCTTGGAGTCAATTTTTACTAGATGGAGGTATGTAGTCAAGATCCTCTAGTATTTCTTATAATTCCACCACATCGGAGGTTTCTTCTTCTTCCAAGGCTCTAGAGAGGTGTAGTGGTGGTTTCTCTTTTACTTCATAAGGAATTAGGATATCCTGTTGCACTTAAATTTCTATCCATTGTCTCCAAAATTTAGCCAAATTCGCATGATTACCCTCTAGTAAATTATTAGAAAGTGATATTTTATTTATCTCCACTAGCAATGGTCCTGAGAGGTGTAATTGATCTTTAAGAACTTATGCTTCCACCCCCATGGTTTTTAAACGTCAAAACCCAATGGGAAAATTTCTTCCAAAACAAGCTCAGGCTCTTGCTTCGGTTCATGCTCGGGTTTCTCCATTATTGTTCGAACATATTCAAACACACTTTTAGATTTTCTCATTATCTATATTGTGTGTTTCTATGTTATTGAACCGGAGATATATTATAACATTCTTCTTATTATTCTTGTTTTTGTTGCATTAATGAGTAATCAAACCATGACTAATAATACAAATTTTAATACATCATGGAAAAAAATTATTGTTTCTTATGTAATTAAAATATCTATACTATTTAAAAATAGAAAAAGTGATCAAAATAACTCTTAATCTCCCTGAAAATGGCACCCGTTTTAACACACCACTGTCATAGGGCGTGGAAAAAATATTTTCTATGTTTTCTTAGTGACACATGGTGGTTGAATAGGGTAATCTCACTTCAGGATATTTTTGAGTTTTTTACTCACATAATCTAATTCACCTAAACTAATTATTGTCGGTTGTTTTTTAATCTTGGGAAGTAATGGAATTTAAATTAAATAAAATATACAACTAACATGAAATGAAAAAAATGTAATTAGTGAAGGATGAAATTGGCATTTTTGGGTTGGTTTGTGGATTACATCTATCTCCTTGTTAGTGTTTAAATTATATTTGGCAATTCAATTCTAAGATCTCATTCATGAATTACTATTAAATTATTTAGTGGGGTGAAATATCAAATTCATTTTGAAATATTAATTCTACCTCATCCGATTATCATGGTTGATGGAACACCTTGATCGAGAGTGTGACATCTCCCAGGACTTGGCCCCATCATATGCCATTTCATCCACTAGATGGCTCACCAAAATTTTATGAATAGTTTGTATCCAATAAAAGGGAGGTAAAAGATTTAATAAAATAATTGAAATTATTTTTATATTAGTTTCATGGTGGATGATCGCCACACCTGTGCACATCACTCTTGAAGATCACAAACATAATAAAACATATGAATTTAAGAAAAGAAAGAATATAATTTCCACTTACCTACTCTAGCCCAAGACTTAGGTTTTCCCATGATTTCTGAGGGTAAGAGGTCACAATACTTATAAAGAGAAGAAAATATGAGAATAACATTAAAATAGTGAGGATGGGGAAATAAGAAGAAGAATAAAATGGGGTAACAAATGTAAAATTCATTGAATTTATTAGAAATATATATTACAATTGAAAACTAAAACATAAATAAAGAAAACAAACAAATAAAAAATAAAAGGGGATAATTTTTATTTGGCCTCCCTTGGTGTATATCTCATCATCTTTGTCTCAAATGGAATGGGATAGAATTGAATGGAATGATTTGGGAAGGATGAGCTCTCCTCCTTTTATAGGAAAAAATATATCCATTGAAATATTTCACATTTTTATCATATAAATGGACTATTTACAAGTTCAAACCTTCCAAAATGTTGTTAAAAATGTATTATTCATTTATAAAAAAAATATTACCTTAATTGGCCACTCGAAGAAGGATTTATGGATTTTTCATTGACTTTGACTTTTTATAAATGAGATTTCCATGAATCTTCCTTCAATGTATATCATTAAATTTCAAAATGAATGGCCGCAAAACCCCATGTCCTTTAATAGTGAAACTATTGTTACAGTTCTCTATAATATACATATGGAATAAACTCAATTAGGGCTATGTAGCCAAAATTATGCTTCCGTTACGAAGATGGTATCCATGTTATGCGCCTCGAAGAATTTAAAAATTCAATGATTTTTTTGAGCCCCTGGATGATTACATAAGCTCTTGGTCATGAAGAAAAAATTAAAGGAAATGAATAAAGGAATAATACAAATAATTATTATTCAAATTGGGATAATATTGTAAATTTTATGCCGAAAATACTATTGTTATGAAATTCTATAAAAAATCCAGATTTATCTTTTTTTTTGCTCATAACACACCATAAATCCAAAATTTATCTATATAAGATCAAATTGATAAATTGGAAGGGTTTAAATAAAATAATTTCCTATTATAAATGAGGAAAATTTTAGCACTGTCACTATTTCTTGGGATATTGTGCTGAGAGCTGACAATGACTTTTATTTAGGGACACATATTGGTGTTCCTCTTATTTTCAACCTTAGTAAGTTTTGAGCTTTTGAGTAGGGGTCCATGGGACAAAGTTACTATTTACATGGGAGTACCTTCAAGATGTTGTTACTTATTGATACATGAGTTTCCACGAGGAACGTGGTGCCTGGATACTTGATTTTAGGTGGAACCTGAGGGTTTACCTGGGATTTTGACATAAGGGGTACCATGGTCCATGGGTGAAGGAACCTCTCGACTTATACTAATCTTGAATTCATTGAGGTAGGTTATGGATTCAGAGTGGATATCGAGCCCTTGGGAAGCACTTGTTTTGTTATCTTATTATTCTTACTGATTTTTGTTATATCACACCTTCTTAAGAACTTATTTTAGGTACACACCATTGGGTGATATACTTATGAGATCCATGTCACACCCTATACGAGCCCTTCAATATTCATGAAGACTTTATGAATTTACGTTTAGGTAAAGGATCAGCTTCAGGAGATGGATCCTTGTAGATTCTTGCATGGAGTTTGGCATGGGATCCTGAGGTCATGCCTAGATGGATTATCTATTTATATTATTTTTTATCAAAATTCTCTATTTGTATAACTTGTACCGGTTAACTACTAGCGACCATCTTTTGTATATTGACATGTATGGAATGTTATAAAATGCATGTTTTCCTTTTGTTAGTAGTACTATAAGTTTTTCTCTCATGGTGATCTATTTATTTATCTTCTATTGTAATTTTTTATATATTGCTTATGTTATATATTTTTATTGAATGTGCTTCCTATTTGCGGGTCTGGTTTGAGTTTGGTGATTCATAACTTTTCCATGAATGTTATATTATATACTTAGACCAATATTATTTTCTATACCATTAGGGTATAGCCTCCCCAACTAGTTAAATTACACCCCCGCTACTAGTCAGAAGCCATTGGAATATAGGGAGGTGTGCCTAAGTCTAGTATAACTTGGTCGGATAGAACTTTTTGGGTGGCTAATCGGTTTAGGGAAGTTAAAAATGGAATAAGAGTAGTTTATGAATGGGATTTAGTAGCAGTTTTTGATTGGATACATAGTAGATCTGGACTGTATTTTATTTTTTATGTTTTATTTCTATTTGTGATGTGGTATACTAGAGGTATGATGATGTTGGAATTGGGTTTATAACTTATTCTTGGGTACCTACATCTCAAGGTACAAGGGTCAGACCATGTCTCTTTGGTGGGAATTTCTGTTCTATTTTGATCAAATTATAGTTTTTGAGATTTCCACCTTGGTGGAACATTGGGAATGTTATTTTATTGGTTGAGACATGTGATCTTGACCAAGTTTATAATGGAATGAGTTTGGAAACTTTTCCTAGAATGGAAATGTTGTGGTTTATTAATTTTTTGGATATTGATAGGCACATTTTAGGGTATATGAAATTTATAAATGCATGTATGCTTTCTAAAGTGATTATACCATGGGTTAAAAATCAATGGAATTGATAAATGTTATATATTGTGATATATAATTGTTCATGCCTTATTTATATTGAAATTCCTTTCAATATAAATATATATGGAATTCCATGTGATGTGGAAAATTAGAATGGCTCTTTTAAGAGCAGGAATATATCATGGAATGGAGTGATCTTTGTCACCGATTTGGGAAACTTGGTCATCATATTGAGGCAATGGATGTTTTCAGGATGGGTGAGGCCCAGATATTATAATGAAACATAGCTCTATTGAGGGCGGAAAATGACTCCATGAGTCTGGGATGTCATGGGGCATGGTTACAATGGGAAGGGGTATAGTTAGTGAGATCAAACATCCTTTTAATAACTTACCTATTTGTGATATATATATATATATATATGATATGGGTTGTCTAACCATTTTCATGTATTCAACAGGTTCCTACCATAACAACTCAAATGGAGCATCAGTCATGTGGGTACATGGCCTATTAGAGAACAAGCAAGTTTAGACCCCTAAGGGTAAGAGATATCATGATCTACAAGTACATGATCATGTTTGGGATCTTGTGCTGGTTGGGAAGCTAGAATACATGACATATTTTGGGTCATTTCTCGAAGAGGAACTCTGTTTGATCCTAGTACATGTTTTTTAGGGGATCAACAAGGGTGATGAGGGTGCAGATCCACCCATGGTATACTTCAATCAGGAGTTCTAGTAGCAACACTCTCCACCTATTCAGGGTTAGGGTAGTCTATAGGTAGCTGACAACTGGATCAAAAGAATGAAAATGATCTTCAAGAATCTATAGATGACTCCACAGTGGATGGTGAAGCTAGAAATGTATATGCTCAGAGGAATGGCTAAACGCTGGTGGGTTTTACCAGTTCAGGATAGTCGAAATGAGGGTTTGTCGTGGAAGGATTTTCAGGAAATATTCTTCAAGTACTATTTCCTGGAGATGTTGAGGGAGTAAAGGGCTCGGTTATTCTTAAGTCCCCAGTATGGAGATAAGTCTATAATGGACTATGTAGTGATGTTCACTAAAATTTCTCGCATCACACCTAACCTAGTGAGTGTTGAATCCTCCATTGTGAGGCACATAAAAATGGTTTACGACACACCATTTGAGTGCAGGTAAACATATTTATATTAGGCTAATTCACTAAGGCAGTGTACCAATGACTCATAACCAAGGGAAACATAACCGATAGGTTATGCTCGAGATAGGAAGCGGTTTTAGGTGGTTTTAGTGGAAATGCATCAGATAGAAGTAATTGAAGTTAAGAAAAGTTCTACTAGGTAATTTAAGAAAAGGACTCAAGTGGACCACCTCAAAGTGGGTATTGTATGTTTTTTTCTTATGTGGGTATCCATGGATTGTACAAACTTAGTGTGATCAGCCTCCAAAAGAGTTTTTGGCTTGTAGATAGGTCAGGGATCTCAAGAGGTTTTTTAGGAAGCCTTCCCATAGAGCCGATATCTATGGACCGAGAAATCCCCAGGTTTCAATGATCTATTCAGGATCAGTACTATGTGATAGTAGCCAAGGTTCACTTACACCTGGAGATCATGGAAGAGAAATATTGACATGTTGTTGTGGTTAGTAGTTGGTGGTTAGAGAAGCACCGTATGAAGCTCAGGATTCAGGAAGTTGTGCTTCAGGCCATGTTCATGTCGTTGAACTGCCAAGGGCTGACCAGGCTGGTGAGATTATGATAGTCAGAGGTATGACACAAGCACGATCATGATTTACTTTTTTTTTATTTCCTATTGAGGCATGTCCACAATGGTTCACGAGGATCACTGGTTTATATGAACTCTCCAGATGCGGGTCAGTGGGTTAGAATCATAGCAGATGTTTATTATATCTATATAAGAGGTGTGAAGTACCAGGTTCTATACTTGATCCCCATGGGTGCATGATTTTTAGGTTCTTAGCATCATGTAGAACTGATGGATGTGATTTTTTAGGTGAAATGGAATCAAGTCATCATGGATATGGGTTACTAAGTTTCAAGGCATCTGCGTCTCATGATGGTGTGCTTCTAGACTATTGTGTGAGACACCATGATCGATTTGAGCATCCATAGAGACGTGGGACCTTTTGTTTACTAGTAGTTCCATGGGATTGAGGTATACATTGACTTATTGAGGGACTTTAATGAGTTCCATATATGGAAAGGGAGAACCTAGTAAGGCGTAGGACTGATGATTCATTATAAGAGGACCATGGATATAGAAATGGGTCATTGGACCTATAATTTCATTGAGTTTTGTTTGGTATGATACCACGTTAGGAAATTCCAAAGGTGGGGAGCCCCTTTGAGGTGTGTTGACACATACCCTTGAGACTGTGGTAGTTTGGGTTGTTTCTAATGAGATGGGTATGTTCGGTACCATATATTTGTTTCATTTTATATCTTGGGGGTGATTTTTGTTAATGTGAGGAGATTGTAACGTCCCTTGTTTTTAGAATTGGTCGAAAACCACACCAGATTTTTTCTTTTAAATTATTGGCTACTCCATTTTTAAATATGATGATTGGAATTCAATTTCAAGAGTTCCATTAGAATTATATCATTTTATACAGGGTATTAAAGGTTTGGCTAATGTATCTGGTGTTCATAATAAGTTTTGGGAGAGTCGGAGTCCAAATGACATGTTCATGAGTAGTAGGTCATGGTGCATGGGTTGAGGGAAAAATATTTGACCTCTTTAAAGGTAATATTGGGCCCTCATTTGGAACTATATCATGGTTTTATTTTGTTGAATGTCCATGTGGACTTTTGTTTCATAGTTATAGGGGTTGTTTCATGTTTTGGACATGGTTAGAGAAAATTGTATGGCCAGCTGCATGGGTACATCCACTTAGGCAGTACCTATGCACTACAGCTCATATAGTTTACACATGGTTTAGAAAACTGTATGAGTAAACTATGTGGCTTGTAGAGGTGGTTTTTTTAGATTTTATTTATTCTCTTTTTTCTCCACTTTCCCCCCTTTTCTCTCCCTTTTCACAAGCACAATAGTAGGAAACCTTATCCTCATCTCATCCAATGTATTTTTATCTAATCTATCTATTTGACCTCTGATTTCATATATGTTAGTGTCATTAGAAACCCATCTATAAGGTTGGCCCCAACCATGCTTCTCCTTCACATGTATTTCTCCTCATGGAGTTATGTCTCTTTAAGAGCTACTTCACACTATTTTCAATACGTTGGATGGAAATTCAGTTCAACTCCCATCCTCTTTGAATTAGAGATTGATATCTGACATACCTACATCTACGAGTCCATGGTAGGTGGTGAGTATCTTTATTTGTATTTTTTCAGATTTTTGGGAGGTTAGGATTTTAGAATTCCATTGTGTAATTGATCGAGACCCTCAAATATTTGTATTGAAATGATCATGTGCCACATGGTATGTCATTGGTCATTCCTAATTCCTTTTTTTCTTGAGCAAGGTCGGGTTAGAGGTCATCTCTCTTTGGGGTGGTTTGGTTGGGGGGTTCCAAACACTTTAATTTTTTTAATGATTTAGTTTGGTTAATCTGATTTGAGGGACACAAGCCCTCTAATTTGAATTTTTATAATTTTTACCTATGAAATTCAATATTATTACATTTAATTTCTTATTTAATGTGAATTATATAGATGATTTTCTTATGTAATGATATTTTGAGACCCAATAGGTTATGGAGTGCTTGGCCTAAGGTTTAGGTGGCTTGGACATCAATATTGAGTGATTTTGATCATTATTTGGGCTTCACAAAGATTTCATGAGTTTTTTGACCGCATGATTAGAAATTGAGAATGTCATTTGGGGTGGAGATGCAATCAGGTTGGACATTGCCCCTAAAATTGGGATGGATAGTCCATTAAATTTGAACAACATGGTTATAAGGGAACAAGATTCTAGTTGATGTGGATTAGGAATTATATTTTCTAATTGTCAAACCCCTATGGGGGAGAAAGTACCAAATTGAGTCATTAGCATATAGGTTAACTCCAGTGATGAGGTGGTTTTCACTACTCATGTTTGTAGAGGCTTCCAGTAGACCAGCATGGGAATTGTTATTTGGGTGCTTATCATATAAATACATGTGGAAGGTGAGGATCCTTCAGTTTATAGAGATGAGCCTATCGATTGAGGGTTGAGGCTCATTTTTATTTAGATCCTGTTCCTGGATTGATTTGGGAGAACATATATTTCCATTTATTAGGGATTTTTTCTAAGAGTCCATGGTGAATTTTAAATTGAGGATAGATGTCATTGTTCATCTAGTTTTCTACCATAGGATTAATTTTATCTTTGGGTAGGGGTATTTGGGGCCAAGTAAGTGTTTTCTTAGGCGTTCCTTCAGGATGTCTATACTTATTGAGACATGAGGTGTCTAGAGGCACATGGTGCCGAGTTACATGATTTGACATGGAACCAGAGGTTTCACCTAAGATGTTGACATCAGGGTTACCTTGGTCCATGGGATATAGACTCTCTAGACTTTTTGTATTCCATCATTGGTCGAGTAAAGTGTTTCATTCCTAGTGGGGGTTAAGCACTATAAAATCCCTTGTTTATTTATCTCATTGTACAACTTACTTTTAATTTATATCACATGCCTTCTTAAACAATTGTATTAGTTATGCACCATTAGGTGGTATCATATTTAGATTCATCTCAAACCCTACATGGGTCCTTCAAGAAGTGTGTAGAATTTATGAATTTAATTTTAGGAAAAGGATAAGACTCAAGAGCTATATATTAGTATCTTATTGCATAGAGTTTCACACCATACCTTGAGATCATTTTTAGTTGGAGTTTCTGTTTAGTTACATTTCTGTATCGGTATTATATATATATATAACTTATACTAGGAAACCATTGGAGACCCACTATTTTATATTGACATGTATGGCCTGTTGTGAAATATATGTTTTTATTATTTGTTTTAGTAGTGATACAAGTGGTATTGGCATGCTGATTTGTAAATTTATCTTCCACTATAGTTGTTTATTTATTGATTCCACAATTCTTGATATTCAATATACTTCTGATTTATGGTTCTGGTACGATTATTCTAACTCATAACCCTATTTTTAATGGTATATTATATAATCAAAACAGTATTATTCTCTATAGCCTCCCTAACTTGTGAAATTACACCCTCATAGCTAGTCGGCAGCTTTTGGCATACGGGGATGTGTGCCTAAGGCCAGTGGCACCCGAACTAGTAGAACTATTCAGGTGTATAATCGGGTTGGGAATGATACATTATATAATTTTTTTACTTTCCATTCATTTGGGGATGTGATAACATGGCACGTGTTTACAATGGACAACAGCCTTCCAAAGTGATGAGATTCATTTGGACTAAGGCTTTAAATGGATGATATTAAGATTAAATTCAATGAATATATGTGATATAAATTACATAACTATTATATTAATGACATATTTATCATTAAGAAAATAAAATTTGTCATTCTTTCATAAAAATTCACACAATTTATGATGATAGTGTCGTTCGTGTACATGTGGATTACTGACTTCACGAAGTGATGCACCTCTATTTTCATCATAACAAAAAATGAGTGATATATATAACTATATTTATAGAAATAATATATTCGATATGATATTATTGTCATTATATAAATAAAATATATTACATAACTCAATCCCATTTTGATCGTTGAAAAATGGAAATGTTACTCATGCGTATGTATACCCTGCCCCTCTCTATGATTGTAACATAATTCATTTATTAAAACCATATCTCATGATTAGTTTTAATAGTATAATTTATTTATAATTAAGATAATTATTTCAATATTATTATTATTATTATTATTATGTTGATGATTGAACCCTGATCTATGTAAGAGGATAGAAAAAAATGAAATCATATACGAAAAACAATGCGGTTATTAACCGAAATGTGACATTAACATGGAATTGAAAATATACAGGTAATAAAAGGATCTATGAAAACAATATATGGTAGGATGTATTTATTTTTCTCTCAATAATATATATATATATATAATAAATTTGTATTTATTACAAGAGTTTCAGATGAGTACAAAGGATGTTGAGACTTGTGGTATGAGATTTCTCTCTCACTTTTATTTTTCTATGAGACACATGGCACATTCACCATTTGTTTCATTTATTTAGTGTACATAATTAAAATGAATTTATGATATGAAACATCTACTTAAATATTATATTATTTAATAATACATTTTAGTAAACCTCTTCGGTTTTTCTTCTTGTTAAAATGTTACTAAATTGGTATGTGATTTTTGTCACAATTTTTTTTTCTTTGAGACATATGATTATGTTATCTACCAATATTCTTGTACAAGGTGTATATACATAAAATTAGACATTTAATATCATGAAATTATTTATAGAATTTATATTTTAAGCTTTAATTAAGGATATTCCTTCATTGGGATTAAGTTTCAAAGTAAACAATGTGGTAAAGATTTTATGTTACAATCTCATCGTTTATCGATATTTTTGTGATCATGTTTCCAATGATAGAATATTATGATCAATCTGTCAATAATATCATGAATTTCATTATCCTATTTTTATTTCATTGGAATATATGTTTTACCTTCATTTTCAAGTCTCTATACACACAATACTTAAAAATTATTTTTTTATGATAAAACATATTTTGGATAAAAAAAAATTCTTCCAAAATAATGTTTTCAAAAAATGATTTCAAAATATTTATTAACATTCATAAAATAGATTTTTAAATCAATTTTTACTGTTTTTTTTATTTTTACAAAAAAAATTAATGGAATATTCACATTTTTTACAATTAATAAACATTTGGATTTTATTAAAGATGTGAATAGAATCATTGTCTTAATGTGAATGATAGGAACATAATTTCCAGGATTCATAATGATTATTTTCAATAAAAATTCTATTGTTTTTTCAAGGATATTTTAAATTAAAAGGATTTTGAATATGTTTTTTATTTTAAGAAGTGTTGTCATAGTGGAAAGAATATTATTTGCTTGAAATATTTTAAATAATTTTTAAATATTATTTTATAAGTTTCCTAGTATATATTTTATGAAAAGTATTTACAAAATATTTATGTTTTAAAAATTTATTATCAGATTATTTTATTTCACTTAAGAAAAAATACATCGGATTTATCTTTAAAAAAACTTTTTTTTTGATGAAATCCATTGATGTAATGTGTTCATTACTATAGATATAAACAAAAGGCTATTGTTCTTATTCTATTTATTTGAATGGTTTATGATAATTAGATGATTATGTAACCCTTTTCATTTTCCCACTGTTTATGATTTGATGATATGATGAAATGATTTCAAAACCCTTCATTTTTATATAGTTTGTGATGTCATAATATTTTTATAGAACCCATAAATTCTCAATGGATTATGTTATGACGAAATTAAGAAATGATTATGTGACCAATTTAATTTCCACAGATGATTCTATAATGAAATGTTTTATTTAACCAATTTATTTTCATGGGAACTAATATTATAACTTTTATATGACTTTTTGGCACTTAAATTTATGGGACTTATTATGGGAGGGACCTATATATCCCTCAAATTCATTGGGTAATGATTAATGTTATATGAAATCAAAGTGTATATGAGGGGTTATTCTAATCCCAATAGAGTGTTTATAGAAGGTTATCGTATGGTCGAATAAGGATACACATGAGGTTATCAAAATCATGAAAGAGAGTACATGGGAGGTTATTCTAATTATGGAAGATAGTACATAGGAGGTCATCCCTTGCCGGAATTTCTTACAAAGGTGGTTATTCTAATCCTAACATGTTAGGAATGACTTAGTGGGTATCCCTGATTAAAGGTATAATACTTTTATATATATTCCACAAAATTTATTATTCTAATGTTATACTCTCATAGCTCATTTTCTTTTATTTACTTATGATTAATTCCTTATAAACTGCCAATATCCATGCCACGAAAAAGTATTATGATCTTTAATATGCTTGGTACAATTTTAAAATGTTATGTTAATGTTATCATACCCTTATAATCACATTATGTTTATATATTTAACTTTTCCACCCTTACCGAGTGTCTGATATCACCCGTTCTTATGTTTCCATTCTCTATGTTATGAATAAAGGTTTTAAGTAGGGTATTTTTGTAAATTTTACTAATTGGGGAGATCATTATGGGATATTTTTAACATATTTCACCAAATTAGAAGATAGAGTACCTAGTCTCAAAATACACTAATATACTTTGGTATTTAGGAATGTGTTGTGTAATATATTAAATATTAATCTTAAAAGAAGTAATATCTATGCAAGAAAATCTCGGGTCTCTATAGTTGGTATCAGAGTAATGTTTTAATAAATCATTAGAAAATATAATGGGAAATGTTTAGTAATAACCCAAAAAATATTTTTATGGATATGTTTAGGGATTTATTTGTGGATAAATTTAAGGATATGTCAAAGTATAAGAATATATTTGGTAATTTTGGTAAAGGATATAGAAAGTGGTTTCCATGAAACCACATCCATTTCAAGATACTTCATGTGGATGTGGCTCCAGAATAGAGGTCCTTAAGAGGTAATAACTCTAAAAAGGGAATATTTATATGGACTCAATGATCAACTTGTTTATGAAAATGAGCCTTAATAAACACCTAGTTTGACATTATATAGAAATTTTCTTTGAAATTCACAAAATATTTACAAACCATTAAGAAGGATTTATATTTCTGAAAACAATGAATAAAATTTGATAAACCTAATGCGTTATAGATTAAGAAGAATGTGTCCTGATTTTGACATCCTATAAGTGATTTTTCATGGTTATGTGGTTTTGTACTATGATTAGTGTTTCACACACTATGTTTCTTTGTTTAAGTATATTGTGGGAACTAGAAGGAACTTAGTTAACATTTAATGTGATATTTAGTGTGATTATGTGAAGGCAAATGGGATGATGTTCAGAGGAAATGATATTGTGATTATTATTAATCATTTATCACAAAACATAATAAATGGAATACAACACAAACAAATCTCAGACTCACCAACTAAATAAAATTATATATTTTTCTAAGAGTTCAGGTAGTGGAGACCATGCAGGAAAGACGATTCCATCTCTTATATGTAAATAATGTTGTAAAAATCACCCAAGATAATTTCTAAAAAGGATGATAAGATGTTTTGTGTGAGGAAAAAATGATTAAAAAAATTATGTGCTGAGGGAAAAGGAAAATTCTAGTTGAAAAAATTAATGACAATAATGGTCTCCATAATAGACCACTTAATGTTGAATATTTTAAATATATAATGTATTATATATTATAAAAATAGATGTCCTAAGGGGAAATATCATAATGATAAATACAATTTTTAATGATTAATAGTTCTTCTATTGACGATGAAAAAATTAAGAATGATATATTAAAGGAGTGATGTATAAAGGAATAAGATGATGAATCCTAGTTAGTGGATTAAGGATGGGGTGGAATGATTATTTTTTTGTGTTTAGGGATTCAAGAATAATGTTATATGAATCATGAAATATATGAGGACTGTTTTTTATTTGTTTTTTATAATTGATTTGAAATAATATTTTGAATGGTACTCATGACTTATAAAAGTTATTTAAAGGAAATATTATATATTATAAAAAACACATCGCTAATAGAATGTAACCCTCAATATGTTTATAATGTTTGGAAAATGGTGTATATTTTGGATTAAGAGATGATTTATATGGATAAATTAAATTGGATATTACTGATTTTCTTTGAACTAATTAATGATTTTTTACTAAAGTGGTTTATGATATCATTAATGGAGTTTAAAAAAAATTGTATTCAAATAATATAACCAATAATCTAAATTTTATTTACCGAATAATTAAGAATGAATTTTTTCAATAATTTTTTATGAACATTCTGGTTGATACCATGTTTCATGAGAATAAAAAATAAAGGTAATCAAATGTTTGTAATGTAACAATTAAGAGATAATTAATATTGTTTAAGGGATTAGTGATTTGTTGATTTTGTTAATTTAGTGAACTTATTTAAAAAGTTTTTTATTTTAATATTATAAAATGTTTATAATGATAACCATATATAGAATAGTTTAATTTTAAAATTGGATGAGATTTTAAAGGTTAATTTATTATAGTACCATATAAAGGTTTATACATATTAGATAACTAGTTTTAAATTTTTTAATTAGAGATAGAATCAACTAATTATTGTTATATTCTGGATATTATGATATGTTATTGTTTTAGATATAAATAAATTCATATTAATTTCATAGAGTTTGATGTGAAGTGAAAATTTAATGAATCACAACTACTGGATAAAGTATTTCTTAAAATACAAAGGAAATCTGAACCCTATGTATATCAGCACCTTCGAAATTATTGATCATTCTAGAATGGTAGTCTAACAATTGGTGCTTCCACAGACACTCTATTAGGTTTAAGATATATTCAATGTGTCTCTCTAAAGTAATTACATGACTAATCCATCACATTTACTAAACTCAATGGTCATTCCAATGAAGCATGATATTCATTTTGAGGAATGACTAGTAGAGAATATAGATCAGTGAAAATTCTACGAAATAAGACCACTCACCTTCTCAATGTTTTGAGGAGAAAACAATAGCTTGAGAATGTTTTGTGGGTTGTTGGTGATATAATGAAGTGTAATTACCCTCATTTTTTTGGTACCAAACTCAAGAATTTAAAAAGAGAAATTCATTTTACAGGGGGTAGAAAGTAACACCCAAAGATTTTGTGAAATATATTTCTTTAAATAAGTATAATATTTTTGATATTTTTTATTACATGAAATACTAAGTTTATCTTGTGTCACATATAATAACAATCATACCTTCCCCCACACGTAACACTGGGTTTATGTTTCATTACACGCAACCCTAAGTATAGTCGAAATTTGACTTATTTTGAAAATATTATTATTTAATATGACAGATATCACATAGCCATTGGAGTGATATGATTGAATATGATTCAAAAAATTTTGAAAATATTTGGTTTACTAATGTATATTATATGATTTCTTTTTTGATGAATTAATTAATAATGAAAATTAAGACTTTTTGAAAATATTAGAAATCTATATCTCAAAACCGTTTTTCTTCTTATTTTTTACAGTAATATTTTTTTAAAAAATATTTATTAATTTTTTTAAAAAAAATTATGAATAATTTTAATGAAATATATATATATATTATAGTCAATAAATTTATTAAAAATCAACTTATTTTTTTATATATAATATATCATAACAAATCCCATTCTATGATTCAAATGTATTTTTTTAAAAGCTCTTTTGACGCCTTTTTGAGCATTAATTTAAAAAATTATTTTTGAGAATTTTAGAAAACATATTTTGAAAAAAAATTCATTTTTTAAATAATAATAAAAAATTTATTTTAGGGTGATTTTTGATAATTTTTTTGAATAGATTAATTTTTTTATGAATTTTTTTAAAAAACAGAATTTTAATTGAAAACATCCTTTTCATTTAAATTTTTTAAAAAGATAAATTAAATTTTAAATTAATTTTACTATCAAATTAGTTATATTATATTTATATTAATACAAGTAAGTCATTGGAATAAATTTAATATTGAAATTTTATATAAAATCATTGTAAACCATTGAACAATTAATCTTTAAAAATCTACTTTCTCATCACAAATGATGGATAATTTTAAATAAAACATTTCAACTTATACAATTTGTTTTTAGAGAAATGGATTAAAATTTTTGGAATAAAAATAATTTATATTATTGAACATATTTAAATTAATTTTTTTTTAAAAATCATTGTGAAAATAGTAAAAAATAATTTCCACGGTTATGGTAAAATTAGGTTTACTAGGGGCTACACAAAAAAGATGATGGTTATGACATTCTAAAAACTTGTATACAATTAATTTTATATGAATATTATGACACAATAATTTATTATTATCGAAAATAATATTTTTTGATCCTTTTTAATTAGAAAAACCAGGATAATCATTTTTCTTTTCAAGAAATACAAGTATGCGAGTCTCCTCACAAAAAAACCACCACATCTCCCCTATTCATCACACCTTCAAACGCTTTTGGATCAAAAAATAACTACCAAAATTACATCCAAAATAAAATAAATTAATACTATAATCATAATTTTAACACGACTCTAACCTAGAATGGATTTAATTGTAAACCTATGGAGGTTACCTAAAAATGAAGCAACGTT
The DNA here is from genome assembly GCA_963277665.1 of Viscum album. Taxonomy (NCBI): domain Eukaryota; kingdom Viridiplantae; phylum Streptophyta; class Magnoliopsida; order Santalales; family Viscaceae; genus Viscum; species Viscum album. The sequence continues at coordinate 434,537,554 of OY728121.1, forward strand.
CTTCAATGAGTGTTATTATTTTATTTTTTCCTCCTCATCATTCAATTATTAGTAAATCATAGTGATATAATAACCTAATTATATTCTATATAAATATATGTTTTTTTAATATAATGACCAAAAAACCTCTATAATTCCCTTTAATGGGATAAAAAATTATTGTTTGTGTGTATGGTAGACTGCCGCCACATAAACCAATGTCATTAGTTTTTCCATTTTCTCATCTCACGGTTGGGTATGATGATGGATATAAATTATATATACGATATTTATAATATTATTAAACCTGTAGAGTCATTATATCATATTTTTTTTTATATTTAGTTTATATTCCTTACGGGATACAATAAAATCATTTCTTGTGTGCAGCGGACTACCTCCTCATGAAGTGATGTGATTTTTTTCACTAATGATTTACATGGAATATAATATTTATTCATATAATGAATATATGTGATATAAAAGGAATAGTTATAATATTAATTTAATAATTATAATTATTAATGGATAATTTTTCATTTTATTTTTTACTTTTTCCCTCATGGAAATATGATAACATCATTTGTGTGTATGTGTGGACGACCACCATCACAAAGTGATATGACTCTGTTTTCATCAATGAACAACATGGATGATATGTAAAATTATATTCAAAGAAATAATATGGTATGTATTATATTATTATCATTCTATAAAGATAATATATTACTTTCTTCCTTTCTATAATGATGTTTTGAAATGGAGATGTTACTAATCCGTATATACGACACACCGTGTCCCTGATCATAACTTACTTCACTTCTTAAACCCATATTTCATGATTGGAATTAAAAGTATAAATGATTTATATATATGATAATTTTCCCTAATAATTAGTCTAGATATTTTGGAAACATTATCAAATTTAGTGGACTGGAAATAAAAAATAAAAACATATATTAAAAACAAGCAATTATTACCTGAAACGTGGCATTGACTTGATTTTTTGTATAAAAGGGTAATAAATGGAAACAATTAAATCATATATGGAATGATATATGTAATTTTGATTCTATATTTTATGAATAATAATAATATATTTATTATTTAGTAAGTGTAGACGGATATAAAAGAATTAGGGACTTGTGGTAATTAATTTCTGTCTAACTTTATGTTTAATGTGAGACATGATCCATATTCACCACATGTTTCTTTTATGTGGTGTATATAATAACAATTAAAATATTTTATGATTATTAAACATTATTTTATTATTATTTAAATTAAATTTTAGTATCTAGATTTAATGGGGTTTATAGTTCAAATGTTACAAAAATAGTAATGTATTTTTTGTCTCAATTTTCCTTCTTTGAGACTTATGACTTTGTTATGAACCTATATTATTATATTAGTTGAATATAAAGACCCTTAACTATTTAAAATAATTAATTTATTTATATTGATGATATTTTTAGTTTTATTTAATTATATTCTTTCATGGTTCTTGTGTTCCATAATTACCAATGTGGTAATGATTTTTTGTTATAATCTCATCATTTAACGAGATTGTGATTTTTTCTGAAGATAAAATCATATGACAAGACTATCAAGAAAATCATGAATTTTGTTCTCTTATGAATATTTCATAATAATAAGTTTTTCCCATAATTTTCCTCTCCTTTTGTACTCAAGATTTCAAAGATAAGGTTTTCAAGAAAAATCATCCTTTTAGTTGAAAATATGTTTTCTTACAAAATAATTTTTTATAAAACTTATTTCAAAAAAATTTATAACTTTATATAATTGTTTATTAAATGAATTTGATGCTAATTTTTTATTTTTATTTTTTTCAATGGAATCATACTGTCATTTTCTAAACACATTCTCTATAAATTTTATTGAAAATTTGAAGGTAATATTTTTTTATCATGTATGAGATGAATAAATTTTCCTTCTTTTAGGAAAATTATTTTCATTGAAGAATCATTTATAATATTTAAAGCTTATTTTCAATGAAAATTATTTTCATTGTGTTTTATGATTTAATTTTATTTCTCAATGTGAAAATTAGTGATTCCTCAGGAAATTTTTTAGATGATTTATAAATCTTCCTTTATTTGTTTCCATGTTTATTTCGAAGGAAAATGATTTCCCAAATGTTTAATGTTTTAAAATTTTATTTTCAATGAATTGTGATATTCCAAATGAAAAATTCCACATGATTTATATATCAAAATAATTTTCCATATAATATGAGATAATTTAATATATATTATGACTCACTAGGGATATAAATGATGGACACCATTCTTATTCTATCTCTAAATGGTTTATAATGACATTATGTTTACGAACTCCATTTTCATGAGTTTTAATTTTAGGAGAAGATGAAATGATTATGAAACCTATCTATTTTCCATAGATTATGATATAATGAAATATTTATGAATACAATATATTCCCAGGGGATATATTAAGAGGAAATGATGAAATGATTATGGGGCCCATTTATTTTAAATAGTTTATTCTATGGTGAAATGTTTTATGAAACACATTTTACCTCATGGGTTCTGATGAGATGAATATTCTATGATATTGTGGCATATAAATATATGGATTATGTGACTAATAGTAATTATATCTCCCTCATATTAATTATGTAATGATTAATGTTATATGAGATGGAAGGGTACATGGGTGGTTATCACAAGCTCGGAATAGGGTACACAGGAGTTTATCATATCCTTGAATGAGGGTATGAGAGAGGTCATCACATGCCCCATAAAGGTAAAGGGTGGTTATCCCAATCATAACATGTTATGAATGTACTATTGGGTATCCTTAACATAATATTTTATATGCTTATGTCTATGCCATAAATTTATGTCATATTCCAATTTTATTCTCTCATGGGCCATGGTCATTTATTTCATTTTGATTCATACCTTATAAACTAAAAATAATTATGACATGACTCAATATTATGATCTATAATATAAAATAAATGGTTTAAAAATGTTATTCTCATGTCCTCATACCCTTATGATCGTGTTATGTTTATGTATTTCTCTTATTTACCCTTACTCACCATATAGACTCACAATTTCTTTTTTTATTTCACTAGGTTATCAATAAAGGTTTTAAGTAGGATTTATTTGTGAATATTAAAAAAGTGGGATATCATTATGGTAGATGATGAAGATCATTCACCAAATAATAATATTATATAAATAATATCTCATGACACAAATCTAGTATGGTTCTAATATGTTTTATAAATAATGTATTGAATATTCTTCAAAAAATATGTAATATCTCTTTTTGAAAATCTTGGGGTGTTATATCCAAAGCCCAAAATATAGGGAACATGTGAGGTTATGTCAAGACTAAAAGTGGATACCTAGGATGTTATCCAAAGCCAAAATTAGGTACACAAGTGGTTATGCCAAACCTTACATGTTATGAATATCATGGTGGGTATAATTGACATAATTTTTCTATGATTATGATTATGCCACACATTATTCCACTCTTTATTTGACATGTTATCATACTGATATATGTTATCATGGCTCGTGTTCTTTGATTTATTTTTTATTAATGTCTTATAAACTTCTAGGATTTATACAATAATTCTAGATTTTGATATATGACATGTTGGGAATGGTTTTAAAATTTCATGAACATGTTTACAAACCTTTATGCTCAGGTTATACATAAGTAATCAATGATATCTTCCTTGATTACCCTTATTGACTATATGAGCTCACTCTTTTGTTATGTTTTTTCCTCAACGAATATTAAGAAAATTATTATGTATGATTTTAATAATAAGGTGTATAGTTGTGAATAATGATATTTTTACTTCATTTGTATGTTTTAGGGTGATATAATACAATAATTTTAATAATTTAATTGATATTATTGCCAATTTTGGACTATTTTACTTGTTTTTTGATCTTTTTCTAGATACAAAAATGATTTGAAAAAGGAAAATAATGAATAAAATATTATCTTAAAAATATATTTTTCAACATGGTATGGAGTTCTATAGTAGAAAACTATGAAATAAAAGGTCACCCATGATGACTGATGATCATGAACCACTTTCAGGGCATGAAACTGAAGAATCATGGAGAAATAGAAATTTTCTTGTTAGAAAATGAATTTAAACTTAATTTTGTCATTATATACCATGAAATAATTACATAGTGTGAACCTAAATAACAACATGATGTGCGGAAAAGTGTAAGGGAGAAGACCAAATCATTACATATTATTTAATCATTACAAAACATGTAAGTGTAATAGAGACATACATTTGATCCATTAATGTGATTATATGAAATTTATCTTATTTTATGAGTTTAGAACCACTCTTAACACCATTGTACCTAACCTAAATTCTATTGATTTTTATAGGATCCCACATGGAGTCTATAAATATAGGTCCTGACTTCTACAGTTAGGGAGATCTGGGCGACTAAACTCTAGAGCGAGAAGTTGTGTTGTGTAGGTTCCTAACTAGTTTATCTCCATTTTAATTATTCTTCATTTTATTTACTTATTTCCTTCTTATTCTATCATCACTAGGATGAAGAGGTAAAACCTCATTATTCTAGGGTTATGTATCTAAAAGGGGATGGTGTAGTTTCATTCATTTATATTTATTTATTCATTTATTTTGTTTTCTAAAGTTAATTAAATGAATTTTCAATCCCATTATTTTAATATTATCAGCAAAATCGGTATTTGAATGTTAAAGGAATATCATATATTACAAAACTAAATTCCCTTAATTTGGCCATTTCTATTGTCACATTATGGGAGACCTGGTTAAAATGTGGTATTGAGACAAACTCAATTCAAAAAACCACTAAATTATTGAACCAAAGGAAATAAGGGATTTTTTTGTCAATGAGGGTATATCATGACCACTAAAACTATTTCATATCTAATACAAGACCAAACATGGATTGATGAAATTGTTTTCTCAAATACAATTTCACCTTAAACCTAAAACTACAAAACCTCAACATGCTTCCCAAACCATATTTTAAACCTATCAATCTGCTTTGATTTTATATTACATTTTCTTAAAATAAATCGAACCCATACTTCATTCACCTCTTTCTTCAATTAAAATTAATCAATTATTTTAAAAACCTAAATAAATTAATTCACCGTCATTGTGGTTTCGAAATTAGTCTTTCCCAATTCTATATTTTAATGTATCATAGAATGAGTTTTTATAAATTTATATTTTGATTATACCATGGGTAGATAATAATTTCCTTTGGGATTGTCAAATAACTAAGTTGGAGATTATTTAGGTCTATTATAAATAAGTGGATTAAGTATCCATATTTCCAATGAAACTAAACCTATACACATATTGTGTTGATTATAATGTTATGTAATCAATATTCATATAATAAGATTTAATATTTATGTATGAAAATTATGTGTTATTATAGGTATTATTAGAGAAAGGTTTAGTTACCTTTGGGTAAAAGGATGATAAAAAATTTCTGATAAACCTTAGGATAATCATATTCATAGAATAATGTCAAAATTTATTGTAAAAACTATTGTTGTTTTCCTACCCCCTAGATACTACAAGTGTGAGTAGTTCTGGAATAGATTAATCGAGGGGTAATAATAATAAAAAGAGTTTTTTTAGTATAAATCATTCATCATTCTATTGAAAAGTGGGTGTGGCCTTAATATGAACCTATTTTGACACTCTTAGTGGATATTATTGGGTTAATTCATATTTTCCTTATAAACCATTATGAGGGATTTGAAAGGATTATGATCACTAATTAACTAGGTTGATAAAATGGTTTTATAGATTGAAAATAAGGTTTCATGACATAGATATCTTGAAATTTGTTTTCATGATTAATGATGCTTGATGGTCATTTTAACCATTTTGGTTTTCATAAGGGATTAATTTTTGAGAAATGAAGTTGAACTGGTGACATGTACACTCAAATATTAAAGTATCTTATTTGAGATTAGTTATATCAATTCCCTTATGTCATAAAAAGTATCTAGGAATGATAATTCTTATCCTCAGTAATTATATGTTGAGTTAGTATTGAAAACATATAATAGTATAATGAACACATATTATGTTGATTATTCTTCTTTAATTGATTTTTTTTATAATTTCATTCCTAAAATAATTATTATTTTTCCATTTATTGAATTTGATGCTATATTGGTAATGGATTGGATTTATTTACATAAAGCCCATGTCAATTTTCTATGAAGGGAAGCTGTGTTTTATATTATAAAATAACCTATGATATTATATAATTGTTAATATGAAGATGAACTTATTATGTAAAATTCTCCATTATATAGGTTTTGATTCGTATTCAAAAGTTTTATTTATATCAGATGGTTGGGGATAATCTCAGTATGAAATATATGACTATTAGATGACAAATTTTAATGATTTTCCTGAATAATTTGCAGGCCTTCCATTAAAAAAAAGTTGAGAATTCAATATAACTCAAACCTAGTAGAACACATATTTCATGGAATCTATATAGAATGACCCAAATTGAGTTTCAGGTATTGAAGATGAAACCTTGGGAGAATATTTACAAGGGTTTCACTTGACTAAGTGACTCACCTTGGGGGGACCATTCTTTTCATTCTGAAAAAATATTGATAAATGTGACTATAAAGTGATTATTGGGGACTTAAAATATCACAATAATGAATAATTATCCTTTTGTATTTCCCCGACTCCAGAATCCTAGATTCGGTGCATTATTTTTATACATTTTCATGATTACAAGGAATCAAATCCTGAAAGAATGATTGTTTAGCAGTCTTGGAAAATAATTTACATACTTGAACGCTACATTACTCATTAGAAAATAAAATACAACATAAATGATCCATTGAGAATTCCATTAATCCCCCAGCTTAACCCTTCTTATCAAACATAATAAACTTCTTGGAATCCTGAGAAAAAACATAATAAAGGGGGGAGCTCAAATGCATAGTAAGGGTAATCGGTACAGTAGAAGATAACATAAACAATAGGCATGGTGAATAATTTAAAACACATGCCTTTAAAAATAATTAAAATAAACACAATATGGAAGGAATATGATATGAGTAAATAATTCTATAATAAAACAAATCCATGGGCATTCTACTAGTCTAATAATCATATGATCCATCAGTAATATTTTCATTAAGAGGGAATGTGTAATACCAGACATTCTAAAACGTTTTGTCAAGGCCCTGGACAAGATGTATAAAAATGATTAAGGACATGGCCAAAACCATATATAAAATTGTGAAAGGCCTCAGCCAATTCCACGTCTAATTATCTCATGAGACATACCGATGCACCAAGGACCTATATCAAGCTCCACCCATCACTTACTAATTCCATTACATTGGTCATATGAAAATCATGAAACATAACATAAACATTTGTATTAAAACTAGCCTAAAGATTGTTAATAATTTAACCATAAACCATGAATGGTATAAAAATAACATATCCATAGTAAAGTATATCACAAAAATGTAAATACAATGTGGTAGCCATGTATCATAATAAATCAACATCATACAAGTCTTAAATCCTTCAAAATATTTTGACATAGATGAAAATGATTTGTAAAACCCTTTGAGGGAAATATCCATTTTTCATGAAAACTTTTAAAAGTCACACATTTATATAAAGGAATTAATTTAAAAGAGATTTTTTATTCAAGGTGTATCATACCAATTTGAAACTTTTGAAATGAATTATCATTTCAAAACATTCATTTCCATAGAAATAAATCCTTAAAATCATTTTGAAAACATGGAAATTAATTAAAAGGATTTAGAAAGATAAATCATTAAACATTTAAAATGATGATCTAGTTAAATAGAAATTCCCATAAAACCATAAAATATTTCCTTCTAAACCATTTTTATAAAATATGGGTATTGAAGATACATATTTCCCAGAAAACACATACACAAAAACAATCTCGGATAATAATGAGATTTAGGAAATAACCCTTACCTTGCAGTTTCCTTTAGTCGAGGGTACGTTTAACCTCATGTATAATTATCATGGTATGTTATTAAATAATACCAGAACCATATTTATATCTATTATATCATTCATTATTAATTTATGACTTTATTCTACCCATTTAATAATTATTTCCATGTTAAATTAACATTTCGGGTAATAATCGCTTTCTTTATCGTACATGTTTTAAGATGTCACTATTTATTGTATCATTTAGATCATGATTTAAATACATCCAGAATATAAAACATGATTTAAATATCATATATATTTAGAATATAAATATGTACAATATACATATATATGAAATGGAAAACATCATTTATGGATACGGTTGTCCATATGTACGCCTAAACACTGTTTCTATTTTCATATCATATTGAATGGAACTAAGTGAATAAGATATATGTAAGCACATAAATAAATATATATATATATATCCATTAGAATTATTATGTCATATATTACATACTTATTAATGATATATATTTTTATTGTCATCGTTGAATGGTGAACGTGGAAATGAATCTCATCGCGTTGTGGAGACGGTAATCCGTACTTACGCACGAGCGACAACATCATTATATTGATGGTGAAATCATATGTATTTGGATTTTATATCATATATAAAAAATAATTAACATGTTATATTTCTTATTTACATCATTTATACACATTATTATACCCATCCAAACAATGTCGTGTTTGAATAACAAACTATACCACTACGTGGAGACGGTAAGTCGTAAGTACGCACGTATGGTGACATTGTCATTTAAAGGATGGGTAGAATAAAGAATATGGTTGTAACATATTTATAATAACATAACAGTTTATAGGAGGTATTGGAGTTATTATTTTGTTATGGAAACAACAAAGAAAGAGGAAGTGGAAGATGAAAAGAATGTGGAAGAGGGTGGTGAAATTATTTCCTCTTCTTCGGGTGTTTCCTTTTGAGTTGATAAAAAGGTCTCCATAGGATGTATTTATGATCAAATTAAGGCCTCTAGGTATAAGGTAAAAAATTTGTGAGAAGCTTTTGGTAGGGGTTGTCTGAGAAAAATGGCTTTGGTGGTGTGATTTTGAGATAAGGGGAAGTACCCTTTTATAAGAGAGGTGAGGGTCACTTTAGGAAAAACATGAAATAATATTTTTTAATAACCTCATTTTAGGTTTATAACAGTTCCAAAATGATTTCATTCTATGGTAATATGGGTATGGGTCGAAAACATCCTAAAGAATAAGTTTTATACACGTTTAGGTTACCATTTTAACGTTATCTTTTAGATTTAACTCTTTATTTAATAGTTTAGCTTTTACCGTGTATTCTAGTATTCTTACACTATATGGTTAATAAACATACTATAAAATTTCAAGAGAACCTCAGGGGATTAATTAATAACATATATAATATTATTTAATTCCTTTGGCTGAACATTAGATTTTTTAGAATATTATATCAAATTATAATATAGTATTTATTTTAAAAATTAATTTATGTCAATTTTGACAGTATTTGGTATTTTGTATTTGTGAAAGTCATAACAACCTTATCACTTCAAAAAAAATTCTAATCAACCCTAAAATTTCATATTAACATATAAAATTAGTGAAATTTATCATAAGTCTCAATTAACATTTTTTTGGATATTTATAATATAAATTATTTTAATATTTTATCAATATGGTAATTACAGCTTCATCATTATGTCATAAATAAATTAAATTATTTAATGTGTAAAAATTATAAATAATATACATTTATGTAGTAAATTGTTTTATATTTTTAATGAATATTTATAGTCGAAATTATATTGCGTGTATCCATATATTAAAAATGGTTTAGTTTTTAAACTTTGAATTTAACACTTTTACCTCTTCTTTAAATAAAATAATAATAAATGTCCTAATCTAAACCAAGTGGACCAAAGAGGATCATATTTTATTCCTAATGTTTTTTTGGGTCGAATTACACTTATATAATAGAATTAGGACATCTTTTAGGGTAATTATAATTTCATTTTTACGCTTAATTACCCATTTTATTTTTAGATGTGGTAAATAAAAGTCACAAGTTTCTATTCACCAAAAATTATTTTCATCTTATTGAATCAAATTTTATTTACTGATGTCAACTATTTCTTTCAGTTTTTTCAAATTCTACTCTCAGAAGTGCTAAAATTATGTTTTATGCAAATTTTCAAATGTACCTAGAAGATGGGTAAAAGAGGTTAAAAAGTTCAATAAAATTTTATACATTCAATTTTAATATAAAATGACTCTAATGAATTATATTAAACATATATAGGTATTATATATCTATTTTTACTTAAAATTCATTTAAATAACATAAATAATTATTTAAATAAAAAGTTGGTTTTAAATAATAACGAACTGTTTTCACTATTCAACTAAAATTGAATGTTTTGAGAAAAATAACAAAAATTTACCCTAATATAATTTTGATATTCTTAATTCAAAAATGAATTCTATTTTACCATATTCAAAACATAGAAGTTTCATTTATTAATTTAAAATTAATTCCCCTTGTCAAAACAAAAAAGTGGGTTTTTAAAAAAATATTAAAACTATCAAAAGATTGACATGTGTTTATGTCAAATATAAATGTGAAATTACTTATAATGACATAAATTGTATTAAATAGTAAAAATATATTCTAATTATACAACAAACCTTCCAATTATTAATGTAACCCTATAAATTATTTTGATTAAAAATTTTATTTTCAATTAAAACATAGTATTTTTCACTATTCTTCAAAATATAAAAGATATCAGAAAAGTACCAAAAATTTAACAAAACTAAATTTTTATGTACAAATTCTATAGAAGAATTTTATTTCATTAAATTTAATATATAAAAGTGTCAAATATTGGTTTTAAAAAGGGTTCCCCATTAAAAGGTGGTAAATTTGAATTTTTTTAAAAAATACTTCTTTTATCAAAAAAATAAAATTGTTCTTATATTATGTCTAAGAAACACATAATATGGATGTTAAACTTATATAGAGTATATAAGATTCAAAATAAAATTAATATTATTCTAAACTGCTTTTTGAATGGCTAGTTTGGTAAGTTGTGGTGCGCTCGAACTTGGTGTTGCATGTAGCACAAGGTATTGAATTACTTTAATGAGATAACTACTATGAAATATTGGGGTGTTACATTCTCCCCTCATTCAATAAATTTCATCCTCACAATTTTAAATTGTTATTCAAAAATAAAAGTTTAAAAATATAAAAATACCTTTGTGGAAAACCCACATCGGAAATTGGGTAAATAAAATTTAGTCTTAATAAGAGGGAAAGGGAAGTGAAAATGTCTATACCAAGTTATGATCTCTATTAGGAGGAAATTGATGGAAATTAGAGACACATAATTGGAGGGAAGACATAAATATTTATAGGGAGTGATTGAGGTCTTCAATCACAAAAAAGTTTACAATTGAGGTACTCAAATCCATCGATCTACGATTACATAAAATATCATCAGTTCAACAAAACATAAGGTGTTATAATAACACATTTTTGGTTTTTAGATCTCTTGCCTAAAGTTTACAAATTGATTTCTTCATATAATAAGATAAAAATATATATATACTTCACAAGTAGAGTATCATCCTTCAACCAATTCCTACCAAAAATTCATCTTTCACTCCAAAAGATAATAGAATTCAAAAATATTCTATTTATCTTAATCATATAGGGTTCCAAAAATAATGAATTTATAATTCATTTTTCAGACTATTTAAAAAACGAAATTATACAAACTAGGACATAGTATGTTATTAAATTATACCAGAACCATATAAATATTTATTATATCATAAATTATTCATTTATGACAATATGCTACCCATTTAATAATTATTTATTTGTTAAATTAACATTTTGGGTAAAAATCTCTTTCTTTATCGTACATGTTTTAACTTGTTATTCAGAATCGTATCATTTAGATCATGATTTACATACTTCTAGAATATAACACAAGATTTATCATATATATTTAGAATATAAATATGTATAATATATATATATATGAAATGGAAAATAGTATTTATGGATACGGTTGGTCGTACCTACGTATAAACATTGTTTCTATTTTCATATCATATTGAATGGAAGTACGTGAATAAGATTTATCTAAGTACATACATACACACCATTTATTAGAGGGTACGTTTAACATCATATATAATGACCATACTATGTTATTAAATTATACTAAAACCATATTAATATTTATTATATCATACATGATTCATTTATGACATTATTCTACCAATTTAATATTTATTTCCATGTTAAATTAACATTTTGGGTAATAATCACTTTCTTTATCATACATGTTTTAACTTGTTATTCTTGATCGTATCATCTAGATAATGATTTACATAATTCCAAAATATAACACATGATTTACCATATATATTTAGAATATAAATATGTATATTCAATAGATATATTAAATGGAAAACACCATTTATGGAGATGGTAGGCTGTGTGTACGCATAAACACTGTTTCCGTTTTCATATCCTAGTGAATGGAAGTAAGTGAATAAGATATATGTAAGTATATATATATATATATATCTGTTAAGTAGAATTATTATTTCATATATTACATACTTATTAATAATAAATATTTTTATAATCATAGTTGAATGGTGAATGTGGAAATGTATCTCATCTCGTCGTGGAGACAGTAATTCGTACGTACGCACGGGTGACGATATATTTCTATTTATGGGGAAATAATATGTAATTTGTTGGTATATTATATATAAAGTATCATTAAAATGTTATATTTATTATTTACATAAATTATTCTAAGTATTATACTCATCCAAAAAATGAAGTACTAGATAACAAACTACACCACGGCGTGGAGATGGTAAGCCATAGGTACGCATGTATAGTGACAATATCATTCATAGGATAGGTAGAATATTGAATGAGGATGTACCATATTTATAATAACATCAAATTATGTAGATGTTTTTTGAGTTATTATATTGTTATGGAAATAACAATGAAAGAGAATGTGGAAGAAGAATAGAACATTGAAAGAGATGATAATATAATTACCTCTTTTCAGGTGTTTCCTTTTTATTTGAACAAAAGGGCTCCACAGGATGGATTTATGCTTGAGGTAAGGCCTCTTGGTTGAATTTAGGGAAGTTAAGAGGAGATTTGGGTTTGGTTTGGCTGAGACAAATGGCTTTGTAGGTGTAATTTTGTGAGTAGGGGATGTACCCTTTAATAAGAGAGTTGAGGGTCACTTTAGGAAATGCTTGAAATATTATTTTATAAAAAAATTATTTTCTATTGATAATGGCTCAAAAATGATTTATTTCTAGACTAAGGTGGGTATGGGTAGAAAAAAAGTCAACCAGTAGGTTTTTGACAGGTTTAGGGTACCTTATTAACCTTATATTTTAGATTTTACTATTAATAAAATAGTTTATCTTTTATTATGTCTTCTTATATTCTTACACTATATGGTCAATAAACTTACACTAAACTTCCAAGAGAACCTCAAGTTGTTATTTAATGATATTTATAATATTATTTAATACCATTGGTTAAACCTTATATTTTTAAGAATATTATATAATTTAATAATACAATATTTGTTTTAAAAACTCATTTTTGTCAATTTTGACACTATTTAGTATTTTGTTTATGTGAAAGTCATCAAAACATTATTACTTCAAAAAAGATACATTGAATCGATCCTAAAATTTCATATTCACCTACAAAATTTTTTGATGAGATAAAAACATTAAAATTATATTTATTTTAACATTTATGATACCATTTATTTGATTATTTTATTAATAAGGATTTTACTGCTATATCATTATGTCATCAATAAATTTAATTATATAATGTACAAAAATTATAAACAAAATACCCTGATTTAGGAAATTATTTTATATTTCAAATAAATATTTTTAGACTAAATGATAATTTATAGAAACTCTTCTAAAAAGTATTTTACTAAAGGATATAAGTTTGTTTCATTTTTGTCTTTACATTAAATTAATTAATATAAAGTTCCATTATCACTCTCAAGTGGCTCCACGGGGTCCCAAAATCAACCCAAGGATGACCAAGGTCTTAAATATATCAAACAATAATAATAGGACACATGTTACTTTAATTAAATATTAATATAATAATATTTTTTTACCCTTATTTACCAGATTTACCATTTTACCATGGTAAATAAAATATTTACTGAAATAAATACTCATAATTTCTAAAAATAATAGTTACCTATTTACACAATTTATACCTCATGATTATAGATATGAAATCAATTTTTCAAAATTAAAAATACATAAGTGGAAGAAATTAATTTAAAATTAATTCTTGTTGTCAAAACAAAAATCGTGTATTTATGAAATAATAACTATCAAAAGATTGAAAATTATTTATGTTCAGTTTAAATGTAAAATAACATCCAATGACCTAAATTATATTAAATTATAAAAATATAATCTAATGATACTTTAAAACCACTAAAATTTATAATTTAACAATATAAATTATTTCAATTAAAAAATTGGTTTTTAATTAAATTTTTTGTATTTTTCACTATTCATCAAAAAATAAAAGTTATCAGAAAAGTACCAAAAAAATTATACAAAATAAATTTTTATGTCCTAATTATAAGTAATAAATTAATTTCATTAAATTTAATATATGATAGTGTCAAAAATTGGTTTTAAAAAGGTTCTCCCTTAAAAGGAAGTAAAATATCATTTTTTTAAAAAGAATTCTTTTATCTAAAAAATTTAATTTGATCTTATATTATGTCTATGAAACACATAATATGAATTTTAAAATTTTATGGAGTATATAAAATTCAAAATTCAGTGAAAACTATTCATAACAGCTTTTTGAACGGCTAGTTTGGTATGTTGTGGTGCGCTCGAACTCGATGTTGCGTGTATCGCAAGTTATTGAATTACTTTGAAGAGATAAAGTACTATGAAATCATGGGGTGATACACATCTTCCCTAAATTGATGATTTTTTTCAAATAATTTTGAGGAGAAAATTTTTTTCCCATGATTTTTCTTTGATAATGATACTCTCTATTAATGTAAAAATGTGAATACATACCCATGAAAACCTTCTATATAAGGAATAAACACTATGAAATTATAATGATTCCATTTTGTCCAAACAAAAGCTCCACTATCTTCATGTGTTTAAGGATTATAGACTTTATATATTACCTTGATCAGTTTGTGATATTATATATAGTTGATATTCTTATATATTCTAAAAATAAAGAAGAACACGAAGATCGCTTGATGATTATTCCAAATACAATAAGGAAGGATAATATTTTTTTGAAATTTTAAAAAAATTAAATTTGGATACAAATAATTTCATTTTGGGTCATATATCTCAAGTGTGGGTATATCAGTGGATCAATAAAATACAAAATTTATTGAATTTTATCCAAGACAGATGACTATAACTAGGACTTTTAGTTTTCATGTTTCGGATAGATTCTATCAATGTATTGTGGAACATTTATCATTATTATCATATCCAATCACCTTATTTAATAAAAAGGGATAGTAGTTCTTTTGTATAGATTCATTATTGAAAAAATCAAGTAAAATAAGAGAAGGTTAGTCGGCATCCATGTGCTTTCACTACCCAATAGTGGAGACAGATTTGTGATCATGAGTGATGCATCAAAGAAGGTATTTTTTTCATCAGACTACCCAACATGTCTGAAGGCCATAATGCTATTTTAGTTGAATTGGAACACTTAAGGATTAAATATGGATGTATAATGGGATGTTATATCCATTTCCCATATCATAATATAAATGGGAAAACATTAGCAGGTATTTTTTCATCAGAATCCCCAACATATCTGAAGGCCATAATTATATTTTAGTTGAATTTGAACACTTAATGTAGTCATAAAATTTCATTTATATCAATTAATATTTCTCTATTTTTCATATTTATGGGAAATACATTAAAGAAGTTTCTTTCTAGTATGTAGTACTACTTTCTGTTGTATCTAGTCTGAATCCAAGGTTTACCTTAAATTTTTATAAAATTCTTCCATAGGATATGTCTATAAAATGGTGTTTTAGTACATCTTATCAAATATAGAATGATATTATATCTGAGAAAACCATTAAAACCTTAGCAGATATTCAATGATATTTTTCTGTAGATTTCAATGTTTTTTGGAGAACACCTTCCTCTAATAGAGTTTTATTACAACAATAGCTTTCACTAAAGAATCTAGATGACTATTTATGAAGCCCTCTATGGAAAGATTTTTTGAATCCCATTTTTGTGGGATTAATCTAGATAAATAAATCTATTTATGCCTTAAATATATAATGAAATATAATAGAAATAGAGTTCCATTCAGTAGCATATTAAGGAATCCTAGAGTCGATAGAGATGTAATGTTGAAAATCATCAGTGAAATAGGAAATTTAAAGATGGTGAGAATGTATTCATATTAATTTATCTATGAAATTAGGTAATGATATTTTTAATGAATATAAATCAAATGATAGTGATTATTTTTTCCTTCAAGACTCTTGATCGGGTAGGGATGGTAGCATATCACTTGTCTTTTACACCGAACCACTCTCAAGTTTGTAATATGTTCCATGTTTCTCTTATGAGGAAATTTATACCTTATCTATAAAATATAATAAAATCATTGTTCATACCATCGGATCCTGATCTTTCTTATGATGAACAATCGATAGATATCTTGCATCATAGAGATAAAGTGATATGAAACAAGACTACTCACCTGGTTGAAGTTGCTTATAGGAATTAGAAATTCATAGAAGCTAATTTAGAACCTAGATATGTGTTTAAACATGGATATCCTCATTTATTTGTATAGGTTTGGTGGAATTTCAAGGGTAAAATTCATTTTAATTGGGGTATAATGAAATACCCCAATATTTTTTTATATATTTCTCTTCAAATAATTTAAATTTTTTGAGAGTTTGCGATATATATAACTTTGAGTATAAATGCTCCATAATATTAATTATTTTTATGAGCTACACTCTAAATTGGGGGAGTCAATATGAATTAAAAATATTTTAGAACTATTTATAATGGTTTTTGATTAATAAAATACATCTTTAAATAAGTATGCAATTTTTTGTAAAGTCTTTATATACATTAAAAATAGTTTTTCTTAAAATACAATGGTTTTTTTCATTTTAGGAAAAAATAGTAAAATTAGATTTTTTGTAATTTTATAAAAATAAATATTTGAAAAAATGAACATTATTTTTGAAATCAGAAAATCAAAATTAACTCATTTTGGAATTTTGTTATTTTACTACAATGATTGATTTTTCAATGAATAGAGAAAATATATAGATTTTTCAAATACTATTATTACTCTTCATTAAATAATGTAATTTATGTGTCTCATTATATTTTTTGTTTTGTACTAATGTGGAATATTACTTATTTTATAAATAAAAATATAATTTATCCCATTTGAGTCTTCAATATTCCTTATTTTTATATAAGTTAATTTTTATAATTTAAAAAAAAAATTTCTAAAAACTATTTTCTGTTTCATGTTACGTATTTTGAATAAAACAATTCATCCTTTTTTTATATTTAATTTTAGATAATATATACTTTATATAAAATTAAGATTTTCAAATTTTTTAAATAGGTTCTTTTGATTTTTGGTTCCTATAAATAGTATTTGTGATAAATAATTATCACCTTAGTAAGGGTAAAATTGGTAAAACATGGATAAAACCATGTGATCAGGTCCTACAATAAACTAAAAACATGAAATTATTTCATTTTATGCTATAAATTCTACCTTATAAATCCAATATTCCAATATAAGTCATTTTTGGGTCATTTTCCCTTGATAATGAAATTTATGTTATTTTATGTAAATAAAATTTCATAATGCCAGTATTTTTAATTTAATATCTATAAATTTATTACATGAGGATTAAAATATTATAATTTTGATTGAAAATATTAATTTTTCATTTTTAATTAATTTTTTCATAATTTTTTTTATAGATGAAATGAATACTAAAATTTCTAACAAAACGCAGACGCTATGGTTTTTTTAGCGATAGAATATTCTTGGAAATGTTTTTAAAATTACTAAAAGAAATATTTTTTGTGTGAGTTATAGTGAAACATTATTTTATATATTAATATAACATATTCATGATGTTTTGATGGTTTATATTTTAATTAAATTATTATCTTCATGTCATTAGAGTCAAATTAAATGAATAGTGTCAAAATGACATTAATGATATTCTTTATTAAATAATATTTTATTAAATTATTTAAAAAATATAAAAAATTTCCAAGAGTAAAATTAAGATAAAAAATGGATTAAATTATAACACATTTACCACTTATGGGCTAATTTGTATCTTATAAGTGATATTACAACCTTTTATGATTGGAAAAGTCATTACCGTGGTTTGGTAAAAAAGGGTGAGTAAAGGGGTTGGACAAAAATATAACGGTAAAAATGAAAATAAAACCTACCTAAATATAATTTTATGATGTAATTTAGAACTAATAATATTTTTATTTTAATCTTAATCCATTTGGATACACTTTTCTTATGAATTACTTAATTATATTTTAATCATTTTGTTAATTCCAAGTGTGTCCTCTCCCTCCCTTATAAAAGGACAACCATTATCTATTTTTGTTACCAAAACATTAGCTATATAGATATTACAACCACTTAAAATTTTACTTATAATCTTACCTATACATTATTTAGATGTTATAGTTTCTTGAATTACCATTACAAAGTTCCTTAAGAGGGGATCTAAAGGAGTCCTACTAAAGAAGCAGTAATCTTCCTACCCAACCTCTTTCGATGTATTTATTCATATAACCTATCTAAATATACATTATAACTCTTAAAATAATAAATTTCTTATCCAAAATATACTAAAATATTATTATTATTATGGGTACCATTATACACTTTCTTTTCTAACAAATGGTAATTAAAAGTATCACCCGTGTGTACGTGTGGACTACAACCATAACATAACAATATAATTCATTTTACAACACCATATTTCATGGATGGTTGTTATGATGAGTTTGAATTTTATAAATTATGTTTCTGAAATAATTTTTATTATTTAATTATATTTTAATATAAACATTCTTACCATTAAATCTATTGGAAAATCATAACATTGCTTATGCGTACCTGTAAAGTATCTCCTCTATGAAGCGATGTGATTTATTTTTTATTTCCACTTTACATAGAGTGTAATAAGGATATATTAAATCAATATTATATATATATGATATAATTATTATTATATAAAGATTAATTATTATTTACCTCTCCTTAATTCCATTCATTAAAAAGTGAAAACAATATTCATGTTTATGGACGACCTAACATCTATATGAATAGTGTAATAAATTTTTTTATCTATATACTTTATGGACGAATCTATATACATATTGAACATATATAATATATATCTTAGTTTTCATTCTGAAAATTTTTAAATTTTGTTCAATGTACAATTACTAGAGCAACCAAATTGAAATTCTCATGAAAAAACAAAATAGTTGACACATTAAAATGACGATTTTAATATGAAGTTGTCAATAAATAAATATTAAAATGTTATAAGTTGGTCATATATCATATAATAATAATAATAACTAATTTTTATATAATTTTAAATATTTAAAAATTTATTATCTAGGGGTTTAAAAGAACATTCGTAGGAAGTCAAACTCAGGGTAAATGATAAATGTTACAATCCTATTATTTATTATCATTATTTATAATCAAGTCTCTAATGATGAATTTCATGATCTATCTCTTAAAAATATCTTAAATAATCATATCATCTAGTAATTTATAAAGGCTATATGTTTTCCTTTCATTTTTTTCTCTTTATGAACACAAGATACTAATAGAATGTTTTCATGGAAAATAATCATTATTTTCTTTTTTGGTTGAAAAAATTTTTTTCTTACATGTCTATGTTTATTAAAAAAATAATAATGTTTTTAATAGTATAATATTATTTTTAAAATTAATTTTTATCCATGTTTTAATTATTTTAAAAAAAAAATTGGGGAATCATCATGTACTTTCCTTAATGAGGTACATTTAAATTTTTGATGATTATGTTAAACGAATCGTTGTTTCAATGTACACAGAATGAATGGAATTTACCACCATCATGAAAAAACAATATTTAACATCCCAACTCAGATAAAACTAAAATGGTGCTCTCATAAATTTTTTTTGAGGCCTGAAGCAGTCCTCCGCATACACCAAAGGCTAGAGACTCGTAGCGATGACCTAGGGTGTGATAGTGGGGAGACTATTCCATCATATCATATAGAGAAAATTGAAAAATAGTGAAGTATCACACTCATATGTAAATAAATATATTTTAGACATAAAAAATAAACTAAAATAGTACATGTTGTAATAATAAATGAATTATATATATAATCCCAAATAACTATTCCATTCATACAATGCTAGTCATCAACTAAGAAAACCATAACGATACGGTAGTACAAAAGAAACAAAAATAAAAGGGCAGGGTCCTACTACTAACTTTATGCAAGAACACATACCCAGTCTCCAAACACTATCGAACTTCACTAGCTTGAACAAAATAACCCAATGATCATCTCTACTTGAAGAAGATACTCTAGGAATCAGACCTATCCACTATAAAACTCTTCTAAACCTAAAAATTAATACATAAGGTATACATGCTCACTGAGGTGCACATACAGGGGTAAAAAATATTCTCAGTAGGGCATACCAATGATAAACCAATAACATATGATTTTATAAGTGCATGAAAAAATAATATGATCAGCCTAACAAAGAAACACCTGAAAAGATAAGTAAATACAATAAACAGAAAACCACAGTAAAACCCTGGGACCATAATCTTATTCAACTCGGAATGTTCCAACATGTATGTCTATATCTATATACCTATACGTGTATAGTCCAATACCTATACGTATATACATAAATATCAATATTCATGATTAAATGATTAAATCACATAAAAAACAAAATTTGATCCTTGGGACTGTAATCCTAATCACCAGGACATCCTATGCAATGGAATTGACCAAGATGTCATGCTACTCCAGTCATGTATCACTAATTCAATATCTGGGTCCATTATCCAAATCGACATGTACCTACGTCATCCAATATCAACAATAACTATTAGAAAGATACATCACCAAATAAAGATACTCATCATACACCTAGGTTCACCCGTACTCGCCTATAATTGAGGTAATCATGGATTCCAGGGAATTAAATCTAGTCATCTTTTAAATTTTCATCAGACTCGATGCCATGCTACTCAGACCATGTAAATACAGTCTAATTTTTAAGCTCTAGGTCTCAGTCTATAGGTTTCAACTACATTTGGGAATCAGATAATCCTTAAGGGTCTAACCCTTATATGATCTGAAAAGAGAACTCACCGGTGGGATTCTATGCCCACCCATGGAGTATTAACTAAGGTAGAGAAAAATCATCCATACTATCCAAAAGAGCGTAATCATTCTGGGTATCCAATGACGTGAGATACCATTCCCAACACCGATATCAATTAATTGATCATGGGGAGTCTAATCATCACTGTCATAAGCAACATTTGTAGGAGAGTGTAATCATTCTATATAGACTAAAATTCAGGGAGAGTGTAAACATAATCATAAAATATCAAACAGAGGAGAGTAGAATCATCCTAATCACCTAGGACAGAAGAATCGTCCATATGTATCATTAATATGGACATCATACCCATATATCATAGTCATAATATTAATAGTTGGATACCAGGAAATACGTCTGGAAATCCCAATAATATAATAATTAAATATATAAGCTCAAGAGCCGTATATGAGGTATTACCTATTATTATACCATTATATATATGAAATAACATGTATTGAAAGATAGATCTCAGGAAGAATTTCTGGGAATACAAAAGAGAATGAAAGACATTTATCTTCATACTCAACAACAAACAACCATGAAGAACCTCTGGTAAACATTGTTGCATCTGCAAAAAACTTGTGAATGTATAAATGAAAGAGTGTGGGTGGAGAAAAACCTAATCTTGAAATTTCTTTTATAGCCACTTAGGAGTAAAATTTCAGCACAAACTCTATGGTGACACCCACTACCATCTCTACCCAAACCCGACATACTAACTCGGGGTCTCTCAAATAATGGGGCACCCATTAGGTCCCTCAGGTTGAACACTATTGAGGCATCCTACTTGGGATCCTCAAGGTCTACACCTAAGTGAATAAATCCTTCTCGTTATCCTTATCTGAAAGGTTAAATGGGGGAATCCTACATGGGGTACTCTAATGGTAAGAAAACCGAGGTATCCAAAATGGGATCCTCAGAATAACACGTAGCTGAATTCATCATACATGGGACCCTCTATAATTGTATAAGAAGTCATATTAATTCTATATGGGATATTTATAATCTTATACTAGTATAGGGATATTATGAGGGATTTATTGGGTCATCATGAAAGTGAAGTTTACCAAAATGGGTCTTTTGATGACCATAAGAAGACATGGGAATCTTACTCCAAATCCTCTAGTTTGAAATGTTAAAAGAGGAATCCTACTGGGGATCCTTGATTATAACTATTCTCAAGGACTCATAGGCCATAACAGAACATATCATAATGATGATGTATTTAAAGACAGATCATAAAAATAAAATGTCGAGAGATATATCTCATGGATCAAATCAGAATAGGTATTTCCCACATGATACACTGGATATGATTACCAAGGGAAGAATGTATCCGCTTATGAAAATCCAAAAAAAAAATCAAGGGGTCCCCAAAACACCTTAAGGGTTTCCCCATTGCAATCTATGTGAAACATTAATCATAATAGACAACTCATGGGTATGATATCTTATTTTTAGGTGAAACAAATGGAAAAACTCAATGGGTTGAAATCGAGGATTACAAAGCATGTTTCCATGGTACACAACATGCACCGTCAAGGCCCCAACTGGGCATGTACTCTGGCAGGACATGGTGTCTAAACGCCCTCGTACACAGTGTGTGAGATGGGTATAAAGAGTGTACACTAAAGGGGGTACCTTCTCATGTACCACAAATGGTATGGCCATATAATTTTTAGACTCGTGTACTTCTACACCGCATGAGAGCCACACGGGGTCTGGCTTTGTGCACTACAAAGCTTTTTTCCCCTACATGGGAATCCATTTCGAGTACTCAGCTACATATCCGAGTAATATTACATGGAATGTATACTCTATACATGAAATCTATTTTCAAAAGTGTATCTTACCCAAAAAAAATAATGAAGAGTGTGTTACATGAACTACACATCGTATAGATTGGTTTTCCCAAATAGAAAACCTCCAAAACTCCCTAAAACCCTTTTTTTACCCTAAAAGTAGTTGATCAGACTATGGTTCTAAAGAATTCATAATAAGGATTTAAGACATGAAAATTGTTAATAAAAAAGGATCTATGAAAAAAATAAAAAATCTTACCTTTGGGTGGAATCTGCCAATGCTTCTCCCATTTCAATGCTCCACTACTACCCCACGATTATACAACGTCTCTCAAACTCCAAAATAGTACTCTTTATTCAATATCTATCACTCTATCATGTTTTTATCTCTACGATATGAAGGAAGAACCCACATGGGGTGTTTTCAAGATGATAAGGGAGAAAATAATAAAAGAAAAAAAATTAAAAAAATGAATAGAAATAAAAAGAAAGGGGGATTGACCTAAACATGACTCCATATGTTAGTTTATGCCTCACCTTGTAAAAAATAGTCATTCGAGACCCAACTGTGGAGATTGAATCTAAATATCCTACTCCATTCAGAATATATTTCCAAATGAACCAATGAAAATAAATTAATATTAAATCTATTAATTATTAGTTATTAATTATTCATCTAAAATTTGGATGGCTCATAATTCCACCATACTCCTCTCCTTGGTTTAACACACTATTATGGGACCAACAGGGTGGTTAGAAGAATTATCAAATATCATCACCTAGGAGAAAATTATCATTTACCACCTTAAAATATTTTTAATGAAAAAATACAAATTTGTGCTCGACATTATTGTCTAAAATAACATGGGACCTTAAAATATCCCTACCATAAACTTATCGTCCCTAAAAACCCTGGTCTGAAGTCTAGAATACATACTCTCAACCCCAAAATCTATACAACCAAGCTATCTAAATTGTCCAATGAATGGTATCTTAGCATCAACAACAATATCCTATATAAAATAAATTTATGTGTGGTTGATCTATTACTCCTAATTATATAAAAACCATTGTTATCATCAAAAAATGTATCTAAGACTAACAAATCATGAAAAATAACAGTTTAGAACATAAACAAGGGCTACCATCCTCATATGGACAGTGGGGCACTCCCCACCATAAGGATTACCTTACACTACTCCTAGAGCATAACCTTAAGAGGATCCTTCATCGACAATTGAAATACATTTAAAAGAAAATAATCTCAGTGTAGGGTTGATTCCTTCTCATCACACTCAAGATGAAGAAGATAAAGCATGATGATATCCAACCAGGAGTACACTAAAATACCACAAAAAGGTGTGTATAGTTATTCCAATCCATGCCCCCCATATTGTCAATATGTAAACAATATTTATCCATGGTACAACCATCTTATGGTACCCCATTCAAACTCGATGACTCCTCTACCATGAAGTGACATTAATCATATTATAACTGACATGAAACTAATCCTTTAGAAACTCATTGAAAACATCGGTCCTTAGCTCACACATGACAACTCACATATTTACAACTTAATGACAGTATTTTCAATGACTATATACCTTTATAACCTGACTCATTCTTCAGTGAGTCATCCATTATTAGGCTATGCTAACCATGCTACACAACTTTTTAGTTACATTAATCTAGAAGCTCCCACGGAACTCCCCTTCAAAATTGGTCACCCCATCATGCCATGCTTTTTTCAAAGAACTCCCATTAACCAACATCATTCATGTTACAAGAATATACCTACACTCTGACTACAATAATAATTGTTGAAAAACTAGTCGATCGATCCAATTATCCAAATAGTCTTTCTCGGAGAATCCAATCTTGAAAAACAACCACCCTATGTTCTCTTCCCAAAAATAATGGAATCAACGCGCCTATAATGTATAACCCCTAAAACCCATTGTGCCTCAATCAAAAAATGAGCACATAACTAAGATCACTACCAAAAGAGAATCTAAAAAGCTGGGCTAACCTCTTATGAAAGATACCCTTGAACAAAACTGATGTTTCCCTACAAGGGTCTGAGTCAAACCAAGGGACTCTATGTCCCCCACCTATCCCAATAGAAAAATTCTAAAAACTGTGTCACAAGGTATAACCACAGATTCCATAATATCAAAAATCTCTAAAGAACGTAAAGATCCCAATGACCTATAAGGGTCAAAACATAAAACAAAACCAACAAGGGCCTGATTCTCATTAAGAATCCTCTTAAGAAACTAATCCCTAGATTCCATGATACCAGTGCAGAATATAGACTAAACTAACACTCATCGAGAATCCGTATATAGTAATACCCCTTGGAGGTTCAGTTCATAAGAAAGGTCCTGGTATCGATCATCATTTCACTTGGTTATCCAATTAGATAACCACGACTTGAGAAACAACACCATACAAGGGGTAAAAATAAGTTCATCACAAGCCACATCTACCTACAAGTGTCATTGTACATCCCATGGAAGATGACTAAGTCATCATCCCCAAAACCAACTCTGTAACATATATATACATAACCTATGATCAAATATATATATATATATACACATATATATATATATAGTTGGGTCTGTTTTTAAGTAGATACAATTTAATAGGCCTCAGTAAACAATAAAAATCACACACTAGAATGCCTAAATGATGTGAATCCTACATGTAAAATATGATTCATGAGATGCCTATTTCCTTTGATGGCCAAGTGTGAAAATACATCCCTAAATACATTCCATGTGTCCAAGAGATAGATATTCACATTAAATAATCACATCCACACAAAATGCGCATCACTCAAGGAAAAATTCACAGACAACTAAGACAATATAGATCAAAACAGCAATCCCATACCACTCGAAACCATGAATTATTACTAAAACAAGTGTTCTTGATGAACCAGTCTAATATCCCTCATAGGTTCTGACACATTCCAAATACTCATGTCTACCATATCCCAAATATTAATGACTGAGAATAGAATAGATATGATACCACTTTATAACATCCCAACTTGAAATCCACTAAAATGGTACTCTTGGCTGGTTGGTTACAAGGCCTACAACGTGCCACCATGTATACTGGAGGATTCTGACAGTCTATGAGGGCCTATGGCACGACAATGGGTAGACTATTCCCTCATATTGGATTGAGAAAATATTATAAATAGCTATATATCACCCACAAAAGTAAATAAATATTGTGTGTAATCTGGAAATAAACTAAAATATAACAAGTTGTAATAACAAATGAAATATTATAAAATCCCAAATAGCTATTCCATACATACAGAACAAGTCACCCATTAGGAAAACCCAAAATATACAAGAGTAGTAAACAAACTGAAATAGAATTTTAGGGCTCTGCCACTAACTATGATCTAGACCATATACCCAGTATCCAAACATTTTCAAACTGCACCATCCCAAATAGAAAACCCAAAATTAGCATCTCTACTCAAACATGAAACTTTGGAACTCAACCCTATTCACCATTAAACTATTCTCAACCTAAAAAAGAAGACATAATGTTTTCACACACACAAAGTTTCATGTGCTGGGGTGAGAAATAATCTCATTAGGTCACTCCAATAATGATCTCATAAAATATGCTAATATAAGTACATGAAAAATCAATATGCTCATCCTATCCAAGAAATAACTAAAAGGATTAGTGAATAAAATAAACATTAAACCACAGTCCAACCATTATTCCATAATCCTAGTTAATTTGGAAAGTGACACCATGGATTTCAATATCTATATCTGTATACATGTATATTACCATAAGTATATGTATGTATATAAATATTAATAGTCATGAGTAGGTGATGAAATCACAAAAAACCAATAGCATATAATCCATGGGACTAAAATCCCAATATCATAGAAAACCTATGTATGGTCTTTGAGTTGTACATCATGTCACTGAAGACGTGTATAATTAAATTGATCTCTAGGTCTATAAATCCAATTTACATATACATGATTTATCTAACACTAGAAATATCTCTGAGTAAGCTACATAAACACATGAAGATACTCATCCTACACCTTGGTTCACCAATACACACCTCCAATCACTGTAATTATGGATTCTAGAAAAATTCATCCAAACAACCTATAAATGTTTACTAATATATACACCATGATAATCAAGACTCGTAAATCTATTCCAATGTCTAAACCCTAGGTCTTGGTCTATGGGAACTCATGACATTTATAACACATATAAACCCTAAGGGTCTAACCATTAGGCGATATAAAAGGATAACTCACTATTGAGTTGTCATTACCCCCCATTTAGTCACTAATAAGGGAGAGAGGAGTCATCCCAACTATCCTATAGAGAATAATAATTATGATAATTGTATGATATGAGATTTCATTATCAGTACAACGGTCAGTTAACCGATTAGGGAGAGTGTAATCATCCCTATTATAATCCACAAGTTAGGGAGATCATAATAAATCACTCTAGGGAAAAATTCATGGATAACATAATCATCCTCATAATATATCAAATTGAGTTTAGATTAATCATCCTCATCACCTGGGAGAGAGTAATTATCCTTGAGTATCATTACTAAGGATTTCATGCCTGTAAATCATAGTCATATGATCAACAACTGGATACGAGGAAAAAACTATGGAAATCCCAATAATATAATAATAAATTATACAAGATTAATAGACATGTCCCATGTAGTACCTCTGGGTATACCAGTAAACATAAGAAATAACATGGCCCTGAATCTAAATCCCAGGAATAATATCTGATAATCCCAAAGAGAAATAAATATTCCTTGCATAAATATCAATAGACAGAAACCAGGAATAAACTCTGGTTAACATCACATCATTAAAAATAATCTTGTGAATTTATAAATGGAAGAGAGAGGGAGGTCAAACACAAAAACCCAAAAATAATACCACAATTACTTTGGATTATATATTCAGCATAGGTTCTCTGGTGACAGTTGATGCCATCTCTACCATAACCTAAAATATTAACTAAAGGTTGGTCAAAAAACGGGGCACCCATTGGGTCCCCCAAGTCAGAAAATTGTGTGAAATAATACTTCTAATCCTAAAGTTCTACACATAATTTAAGGAATCCGAATTAGGATCCTCAGATGAAAGGTAGAAGGTAAGATTCTTATAATGGATCCTCTAATGGTAAGAAATCCCAGACATCCTATGTGGGATCACCACAACATCACATAGGATAAGACACATATTGGGGACCCTCTATTACCATATAAGAAAAAAGAGGCATCCTATATGGGTTTCCTTGTAATAACATACAAGTAAATGGATCATATGAGGAATTACCTAGGACATCATAGAAGTGAAAGTAACTCATAGGGTCCTTAGATATCTGGAAGAAGATAAATTCATTCTACTCAGGATATTGTATGTCAAAACATAAAGAAAGTAATCTTATAGGAGATCTATGATAACAACTAGTCTGAAAACATCATAGTCTAGAAGGGAACAAATCTCAAAGGAGAAATCATTGAAAGAAAATATACAAAAACATTGGTAAAAATATAAATCTCATTGATCATCATAGAAATGGTCTCACTCTCAAGAGACATAGGATATTATTACCATATGAAGAACCAATTTTATTATGAAAATAATGAAATTGCACCAATGAGTCTTCATAACAACATAAGGGATTCACCATTACGATATTCATGGAAAACTACTCTAAAGGTACTACTAATGGGTCAAATTATGAATCCTAGTAAAAAAGACATCAAAATCCCTCAAAGGGTATCAAAGGAGGAGTACGCATCGTGTTACCCTGGTACACAATGTGTACTCTCATGGCCCCACCTAGGCATGTACTCTAGCTAGATATGGCATCTAAATTCCCTAATACATGACATGTGAGATGGGCACATGGTGTGTAACCTACATAGTGTACCATCCTATGACCCTCAAAAATCATTTCCATATACATGGTCTGGTTGTGTACTTCTACACAGCATGCAACTCACATGGGGTTTGGTCATGTACTCAAAACAACAATGTTCCCCTACATGGGATGTCAGGCTGGGTACTCGACTATACAGATGATTTCTAATACAAGGCATATATTCCCAATACATGCTGTTTAAAGTTGAATTTTATTCTTCCCCAATATTGATGAACACACTATGTGTGTTACCTGAACAACATGTTAGCTCAATGGGTTTTCCCAAATAGAAACCCTATAAAACAACCTGAAACATCCATTTCTACCTATAAGGAATTTGATCATCCCAATAGGTATCCCAAGAAAGATTAATAGGGATTTAAAACATGAGAAAGTTAAATATATGGAGATAAATAGTTAAAACACAAAAGGCCTACATTTGGGAAGAATCCACTAAAGCATCACCCTTTTCCACACTCTATGATTGCTGCACAATAATCCAGTGCATCCCAAGATCCATGGTGGTACCCTTCTTCAATTCTATATATTTATATCTCTCTCCCTCTCCCATTTTTATCTCTTCTATGTAAAGTAAGAATCCAAAGGGGGCTTCCTTGAGAATACAAGGGATAAAGTAATAAGAGAAAAATAAAAGAAAGAAAAGGAAGACAAAGAATAGAAAAAATGGGTCCTAACTCAACCCTGGTTCCCAATTTGAGTGTATCCTAACCATGGAAAAACTCCCCATTCAAGAATCAATGTAGGAGATAGAATATAAATCTTAAACTCTATTCAAATTATATTTTCAAATGAAACTCAACAAATAAATTAATATTTAATTTATTAAACATAAATTATTAATTATTCCCCCAAAATTATAATGTCTAAAAATTCATCTAAAATCATTTACTTGAGTTAAAACACTATTTTGGGACCAATATAGTGGTAAAAAATCATTTGAGATAATATACTATGGGAAAATAAAATTTTACCCATTACAGGCATTTGGAAGAATAAATTCAAACTTCTATTGAAATATCTTATTTGAAAAAAATATAGGACCATACATAGTTCATTGATGCTTCATTTATATGTTTTCAAATATTTATCTGAAGATAATGTTTTACTTGATATTGTGGAAATTTAGATTTTATATGAGATTTAAAAGTGAAAATGTTCCTTTCCTCAAGAAACATTCTAGTGATCTTTTAATGGAATTTTTTATCAATAATAGCAGCTATTGATATTAATGAAGATTTAATTTTGATATTATACATTGATACAAATTGATTTTTTATCTCAATGATTTATTTTTATTATAATGAAATATCGATGAACAATATTTTTTTCTATGGGTTACGTTGTGATGAATGGTTTTCTGATATTGTATCATCTATAGGAATGGATTTATGATTATTTAACAAGTGGGCCTAGAATTATATATCCCTATAATATATTGGGTTAATATTAATGTTATATGATCTGAAAGGGTACAAAAGAGGCCATCTAATGCCTAAAAAAAGGGTAAATGGAAGGTTATCTCATGGCTAAAGGAGGCTTAATGGGAGGTTATCCCAAGATCCTATCGATACTTGGGTGGTTATTCTATTCCTAATGTGCAATGAATATCATGGTGGGTATCCCTAAAAAAATAATTCTAGGATATTTATTACTACACACATTATTAAACTATAATACCCCAAGCTTCTACGGTACGCTTCTCTTTGAAAAATGCGATAGCGGGTGTTGTACGCAACATCGAGTTCTAACACACCACAACCAGTCAAACTAGCCTTTATGAATACCAATACCTACTTTTTGAAATTATGTATATTTTATATTTAAAAATGAACTTCATTTTTGGATTCGTAATATCGAATTTATCCTAAGGTGAAATTTTGGTACTTTTCGAATAACATTAATATTTTGATGAATAGTAAAAATTACTAAATTTTAATTAAAAACAAATTTTTTAATCTAAATAATCTATATTGATAAATTATTAATTTGAGTGGTTTTAAAATATATTTATAATATATTTTTACCATTTAATACAATTTTGGTCATTGGACATAATTTCACAATTAAACCGAACATAAACAAGTATCAATCTTTTGATAGTTATTATATCTTAAAAACACGCATTTTGTTTTGACAGCGGGAATTAATTTTAAATTAATTTCTTCCAATTATGTGTTTTGAATTTGGAAAAATAGATTCCATATTTCGAATCATGATGTCCAAATTTTATAAATATCTAACTTTAATTTTTATACATTTTGAATAATTACTTAAGTAAATATTTTATTTATCATGGTTAAAGGATAAATCCGGTAAATAAAGTTTAAAAATAATATTATAATTACCCTAAAAGGTGTTATAACCTTATTTTATGATACATGTTCGACCATAGGCATATTTGGGTCGATTTTGGGACCCCATGGTGCCACTTGTAAGTGATAGGGACACTTTATTTTAATTAAGTTAAAATGAATACAAAAATGACACAAGCATATATCTTTTAGAAAAACAATTTTTACATAGGGTTATATATGTTGGATTTTCGATTGTAATTATCCATTAGAAATATAAAAAGATTTCATCCGTAATGATATTTTATTTATAATTTTTAGACATTAAATAATTTAATTTATTTATGAAACAATGATGATGCAGTAATTACCATAATAGTGAAAAATTAAAATAATTGATATTATAAATACCCAAATAAATATAATTTGAGACTTTTAATGAATTACACTAATATTATAGGTTAATATGACATGTTATTAGTTATTTAATTAACATTTTTCAAAGTAATAATTCCTTTATGAGTTTTACAAAAATCAACTGTTGAATAGTGTCAAAATTGACATAAAAGAGTTTTTAAAACAAATATTATATTATTAGTTGATATTAAATTCATAAAAATCTAAGGCTCGGCCAAGAGACTTATATCATTATAGGTGTGTCATTAATGGACCACTTGGGGGTCACTTGGATGTATATAGTAAGTTTATTAACTATATAATATAAAAATACAAAGTGACATGGTAAATGTCAAACTAATTAACTAAGAGTTAAAACTAAAATATAAGGTTAATATTGTAACCCAAACCTGTATAAATTCTATTGTTTGAATGGTTTTTGACCTATCCCCACCTTAAACTTTTAATAATCAACTTTTGAGCCATTATAAACCGAATATGAATTTATTATAAATTAATATTTCTAGCTTTTTCAAATCTGCCCCTCACCCCTCTTATAAAAGGGCACTCCCTTTCTCATTACATCACACCTTCAAAGCCTTTTGGTTCGGCCAAAATCTGCCCAAATACTCTCTAAACTTCCCTCAATACAACCTAGAGGCCTAAGTTTGATCATAAAGCCAACCTAAGGATCCATTTTGATCAAATCAAAAGGAAGAACCCGAAGAGAAGGTAATGTTTTCACCACCCTTTTTCAAATTCATTTCTTCTTCCACTTCTTCTTTCATTGTTATTACCATTCTAAAATAATAAATCCAGTATATTATATATACTGTTATGTTATTATAAATATGGTATAACCATATTCAGTATTCTATCCACCCTTTGAATAACATGTCACCATACGTGCGTACGTACGGTTTACCATCTCCACGTCGTGGTGTAATTGTTATTCAATATATTATTATTTGGATGGGTATAATAATGATGTGTAACTCATGTAAAAAATAAATATAACATGATAATGATTCTGTATATATGATATAATATCCAATTATATATTATTTTAATATCAAAAGAATGATATTGTCGCTCGTACGTACGTACGGACTACTGTCTCCACGAACGCGATAAGATTCATTCTCCATCATATCCATTCAAGTATAATTATCATTTGATGATTTAAAAATAATATTTAAGGACTTGATATCATTCTGGATATGAATAAGATACAACCTATCAATGACAAACATGGCTTATGTAACAAAACATATAAAATAAAATGAGTAAGTTAGCACCTGAAACGATGATAATACTAAGATATTATTAACAAAGCAATGTTAAAAGATCATATATGATATAATATAAATATATATGTTTCTTTTATAATTTAATAAAAATTATTTCACCATTATACAGGAGTTTAACCTACCCCAACCAAGGAAAAGTACAAGTTAAGGGTTTATTTCACAATCTCTTCATTATCCGAGGTTGTTTATACGTAATAATCTACTGGGATCTCTTTATCATCCACATCCATGTTTCTTAAAAATGTATTTCAAAACATTTTTTCTATTTACAAGAATATGGTTTAATGTCATTTATACCCTTTTTTGACTTTTTATAAGTGTCTTATAATGGAATCTTTCCATCATTTTCCAAATAAGGTGTTTTTTAACCTTTTCGACAGAATTAAGGTAAGAATGCTTTTTTTAACTTATATGGCGGGTGCGATTATTTTCTGCTGTTATAAAATCGTCGAATCTTCCCTTACAAGCTTATAAGAATATTTTCAAAGAAAATGTTTTATTTCATAAATATATTACTCTTAAATGATTTCAAAATAGAAAGAGATATTTTTCTAAAAAGAGTTTTGATTTCATCTATGTCAACATTCTTTGATGGACTTTATGCTTATTTGATGTTGGTTTATTATAAAAAACTTCAATATTGTATTGAAGGTTTTGTGATATGTTTGACTATGGATGTGCTATTTTTATACCGTTCATAGTTTATGGTGAAATTATTGACATTTCGTATGCTAGTTTTGATACGAATGTTTATGTTATGTTTAAACCTTTTCATATGGGAATGCATTGGACTTAATATGTGACAGGTGGAGCCCGCTATAGATCCTCGATTCATCGGTATGTCTCATGAGACAAACTAGTGTCTTGGCACAAGGCCTTGACAAAATCTTATTTGTAGTCTTGGCACGAGGCCTTGGCAATGTGGTTATGATAGTCTGGCATTATGCATTTCATCATTATGAAAGTGGTTATTGATATTGCATGTGATTATTCGATTAGTAGAATATCCATGTGAATAAGTAAATGGCATTATTTCATTTTACTTTTTCCATACGATGTTGAAGTTAAAGTTTAAAAGGCTTTTATTTTAAGTTATACATTGCCTTAAATGTTTATTCTTATTTATGAATGTTTCTGCTATATTGTTATCCTTACTGGGAATTTGAGCTCACCCCTTTTCTATGTTTTATTTTTCCCAGGATGTGAAGAAGTAATTTATGAATGAACTGCAGGGATAGTATGTGGGGATATGAGTGTCGGATATGGATACTATGTTGTTGTAGTAGTTTTTCACTTTATGATGTAATGTAAAACTTTATGAATATATCTAGTGTTTCCAAAGCTACTAATTCAATCGGTCTTTCGAGATTTGATCTTTCTTGTGATCATTCCAATGTTATGTAATAATTCACCAACTCTAGATAACTGGGGTCGGGGCGTTACAGTTGGTATCAGAGGAAGTTTAGTACAAACCTTGGAAGCTATATTTAGATAAACTCTGATTAGAGCACCTAGATTTAAGATGGACTTTGAGGATTAGTATAGAATAACTTCCTAGAATTTGGGTATTGTTGAGATTTTGTGAGTTTTCCGAGAAATACATCCCTGTCTGGATACGAGCAGGTACAGGCGGCTCTGGCACAAATGTACCTAGGGGTAAAACCCGAAAACACCGCTTTGAGCTAGATTCGAACGGGAACTGGTGCACAACAACGGGCTTTGTTTCACTCTTGGTTACAACACTCCCGGGGGATATTCTTAGGATAACTCTCATTTTAATTATAAATCATTATGAATGGTTTATGAGTATATACTTTCTCAAAGAAAACATTTTTATGATTATGGATTACATCCATAAATAGTTCAATTTATGTTAAGTGTTTTATAAGTATGGGATTATGTATTTTGATTCATAAACTGATCTAGTTTATGCCATTGTTTAGAAATGGATCCTAGTAGAATAAATGGAAACCGTATCAATGCACGCACTCCATGTAGGGATTTCCCTCCTGCTCAAGATAATTATAGTGGAGCTGGTGATGCAACTTGTGTCGATCAGCAAATCACCATACTAAGACAACTTACTCAGGTTATGAATAATAACCTTACCCGTATGAAGCACCCTGATCCACAGCGTGGAGGATCAATGATAGATCACTTCATGAGGAAACAACCACCAATGTTCAATGGGAGTAAAAATCCCTTAGTAGCTGAGTAATGGATATTTTCCCTAGAGAAAATATTTCAGGCTTTGGGGAGTAGTGAAAGGGAAAAATTTATCATGGCAGTTTACCGCCTCATTGAAGATGCTGATCAATGGTGGTCATTGATTCAAAATACGAAGGAAGATGATGAAGTATCAAATATGGAATGGAGGGAGTTCAAAGATCTGTTTTTAGAAAAATACTTTCCTCGCGACCATCGAGAAGATATGGAAAGGAAGTTTCTGAGTCTGAGACAAAAGGAGGATGAGAATTTCACAAACTATGAGGATAAGTTTACAAGGTTAGAAAGGTATGCTGGAGATTATATACGTAACCCAAGAAGTAAGATTGATAGTTTATTTGATGGGTTAAAACCATTTCTCCGTCGAGCATTAGTATCACAATCCTTCTCATCGTACGAAGACATTGTATCATGTGCTATCAAGACCAAAAAGGAATTCTCTGAGTCTTATGACTTTAAAGAAAAGCAAGAGAAGAAGAGATCTGCAGATCAATCTGGGAATGGAAATAAGCGAAAGAAGGGAAATGTTGAATATCCATCCTGTGGTAAATGTGGGAAGAAACACCCCGGTACTTTGTTGAAGGGAACGGGAGTCTGTTACAAGTGTGGTGAAAAGGCCACCAAGCTCGTGATTGCAAAGGGAAGAAGGAAGCTACCAATGTTCAGTGCTACAATTTCAGGGAGATGGGGCATTATGCAAATGAATTCCCTAAGCGTCAGGGGAACTTACCTCAGAAAATTCCAAGGGATCAAGGCCAAGATTATGCTATCACTACTACTGAGGTAGAAGCTTCGAAAGACGTGGTGGAAAGTAATTTAATGGTTTCCTCAAGTTTAGAAAATGCATTATTTGATTCTGGATCATTGTATTGTTTCATATCTTCCTAGTTTGCTAAGAAAATTAGATATTTCCAATTTGATTTAACAAGGGAGTTTTCAGTTAAAACTCCTAAGGGAAGTATCATTGCAACAAAGTTTTGTGAATCAGTCCCCATTAGAGCACATAAATGTTCTTTATCTATTGATCTCATCGTCATACCTATGATTGAGTTTGATATAATCCTCGGTGTGGACTAGCTTTCGGACTATGATGCAGAGATTTATTGCAAGAATAAAGAGGTTACGATTCTTGATGATGATGATAAGGAACACTTTATCTTTAGAGCAGAATCGTCACCACCTAATTCTTATCTAGATCCACCCCCAGTAGCTCAACTAAATTCAATTATTTGGGAGGAAGAGAATGAAATGACTATGGGTGAGGAAAGGAATGTTCAAATAGGGGATGTACCAGTTGTTAAAGAATATTTATATGTGTTTTCGGACGATTTACCTAGACATCCTCCAGAACGATAAGTTGAGTTTTCCATTGATTTAATTCCTAGATCAAGGCCTATATCGAAGACCCCTTATAGAATGGCCACTGTAGAATTAGTCGAACTAAAGAAACAACTAGAGGAATTGAGTAATAAAGGATTTATTCTCCCTAGTGTTTCTCCATGGGGAGCCCCTATTCTTTTTGTTAAAAAGAAAGATGGATCCATGAGGTTATGTTTCGACTATAGGGAGATCAATGCTATAATAATAAAGAACAAGTATCCCCTACCTCTCATTGATGATTTATTTGACCAACTGCATGGAGAAAAATACTTTTCAAAGATTTACCTTCGATCTGGATACCATCATTTGTGTGTGAAGAAGGAACACATTCCGAAGACAGCATTTCGAACAAGGTACGGGCATTACGAGTTTACTGTAATGACTTTTGGATTGACTAATGCACCCTCTGTATTCATGGATCTGATGAATAGTGTTTTCAAGGAGTATCTCGATGAATTTTTGGTGGTATTTACTGATGATATATTGGTATACTCCAAAAGCTACGAAGATCATGAAAATCACTTGCGCAT
This sequence comes from Viscum album, assembly GCA_963277665.1. Classification (NCBI taxonomy): domain Eukaryota; kingdom Viridiplantae; phylum Streptophyta; class Magnoliopsida; order Santalales; family Viscaceae; genus Viscum; species Viscum album. The sequence continues at coordinate 434,575,100 of OY728121.1, forward strand.
TATCCTGAAGACTCTGAGAAGACATGAATTATATGGAAAGTTTAGCAAGTGTGAATTCTGGCTTCATGAGATTTCTTTTCTTGGCCATATTGTCTCTAAAGATGGAATCTCTGTTGATCCTTCTAAGACCAAGGCAATCCAAGAATGGCTAGCACCAACGAATATAACTGAGGTACGTAGTTTTATTGGTTTGGCAGGTTATTATCGACATTTCGTCCAGAATTTTCCCCGATTGACTAACCCATTAATGAAACTCACGCGTAAAGGGGTTAAATTTGTTTGGATAAAAGAGTGTGAAGAATGTTTCGACAAACTGAAGAGAAGATTAGTCAATGCTCTTATATTGACTCTACCATCGGGGAATGATGGGTTCGCTATTTATAGTGATGCATCGATGAAAGGACTTGGTTGTGTCCTTATGCAGAATGATAGGGTTATTGCCTATGCATCACGAGAGTTGAAAATTAATGAACAAAACTACCCTACTCATGATCTCGAGTTAGCAGTTGTGATCTTTGCTTTGAAGATATGGAGGCACTACCTCTATGGTGAAAAATGTGAGATTTATACTGATCATAAGATTTTGAAGTATATTTTCTCACAAAAAGAACTCAACATGTGGCAAAGGAGATGGATTGAATTACTCAAGGATTATGATTGTACGATACACTACCACCTGGGGAAGGCAAACAAGGTGGAAGATGCTTTGAGCAGAAAAGAGAATGGAGTTTTGAACAATATGAGAATTGAAAGGGATCCAATTTTCATGGATATAGTGAATATGGACATGGGAATAACCAGGGAAGGTGAAACATCAATGCTTTTTCAAATAGTTGACAAACCATCTTTACTAGAAACAATTAAGAGTTCTCAAGCCGATGATAAATAATTTCAAAAGAAGATTAAAGTTGTGAATGATGAGAGATTGAGAGACTTTGTGTATGAAGATGGAATTTTGAAATTTGGGAAGAGGCTTTGTGTTCCCGATATACCTGATCTAAAAAGGGAATTTCTGGATGATGCTCATAGTTCCAATTTCTCTATACACCCTGGAAGCACCAAAATGTATAGAGATTTTAAGGAACATTTTTGGTGGGACAACATGAAGAGGGAGATTGCCAATTTTGTGTTAATATGTATGGTTTTTCAACAAGTGAAAGCTAGAAGGCAACAGCCTGGTGGAGTATTGAAACCTCTTCCCATACCTGAGTGGAAATGGGACAATATTACGATGGACTTTGTCATGGGACTACCAAAGACTCCTAGAAGGAACGATGCAATATGGGTTATTATTGATCGTCTTACCAAGTCATCACATTTTCTTGCTATAAGAGAATATCTACCACTGGAACGTCTAGCAAGACTATATATTAATGAAATTGTGACACTTCATGGAGTACCCCTATCGATTGTTTCTAATCGTGATCCCAGTTTTACTTCAAGATTCTGGAAGAGTCTTCATAAATCCTTGGATACTGAACTTTATTTGAGCACTGCCTACCACCCTCAGACAGAGGGACAATCAGAACGGACTATTCAAACCTTAGAAGACATGTTTATATCTTGGTCACTTGACTTTCAGGGTATGTGGGATCAATATTTAGATTTGGTAGAATTTTCCTATAACAATCGCTTCCATTCGAGTATTCAGATGGCACCATATGAAGCATTATACAGAAAGAGATGTCGCACACCAACCTGTTGGGATGACATTGGTGAAAGAAAACTTGTAGGCCCAGAACTGGTGGAGGAAACGATGGAAAAGGTGAAGGTAATCCAAAATCACATCAAAGAAGCTCAAAGTAGGCAAAAGATCTATGCCGATAATCAAAGGAAGGATTTGGAATTTCAATTTGGTGATCATGTTTTCCTAAAGGTATATCCGTGGAAGGGAGTCATATGTTTTCTGTAAGAAAGGTAAATTGAGTCCTAGGTACATCGGACCTTTCAAAATTCTAGAACAAATTGGGGTTGTAGCTTACCGATTGGCAATGCCACCATGTCTCTCCAAAGTTCACGATGTGATCCACGTATCTCTGTTGAGGAAATACATGCCTGACCCAACTCATGTACTCACCTATGAAGAATTAGAACTGGAACCTGGTCTGTCTTATTGTGAAGAGCCCGTCAGGATTCTTGATACAAGAGAACAAGTACTAAGAAACCGGACGACGCGTCTGGTAAAAGTTTTATGGAGAAACCATAAGATGGAAGAAGCAACGTGGGAACCTGAGGAACTTATGATGATGAACCACCCGAGTCTTTTCATGCGGTAGTATTCTAGAAATTTTGAGGACAAAATTATTTGAAGGAGGGGATAATGTAACACCCCAAGCTTCTACGGTACGCTTCTCTTTGAATAATGCGATAGCGTGTGTTGTATGCAACATCGAGTTCTAACACACCACAACCAATCAAACTAGCCATTATGAATAGTAATACCTACTTTTTGAAATTATTTATATTTTATATTTCAAAATGGACTTCATTTTTGGATTCGGAATATCGAATTTAGCCTAAGGTGAAATTTTGGTACTTTTCGGATAACTTTAATATTTTGATGAATAGTGAAAATTACAAAATTTTAATTAAAAACAACTTTTTTAATCGAATTAATTTATATTGATAAATTATGAATTTGAGTGGTTTTAAAGTATATTTAGAATATATTTTTACCATTTAATATAATTTTGGTCATTGGACATAATTTTACAATTAAACCGAACATAAACAAGTATCAATCTTTTGATAGTTATTATATCTTAAAAACGCGCTTTTTATTTTGACAGCGGGAATTAATTTTAAATTAATTTCTGCCACTTCTGAGTTTTGAATTTTGAAAAATTTATTCCATATTTGGAATTAGGATGTTCAAATTGTGTAAATAGGTAACTTTTATTTTTAGACATTTTGAATAATTACTTCGGTAAATATTTTATTTACCATGGTTAAAGGGTAAATCCGGTAAATAAGGGTTAAAAATAATATTATAATTACCATAAAACGTGTCCTAACCATATTGTATGATACATGTTCGATCATAGGAATCATTGGGTTTATTTTGGGACCCCATGGTGCCACTTGTAAGTGATAGGGACACTTTATTTTAATTAAGTTAAAATGAATACAAAAATTACACAAGCATATATATTTTATAAAAACAATTTTTACATAGGGTAATATATGTTGGATTTTCAATTTTAAATATCCATTAGAAAGATAAAATGATTTCCTACATAATGATATTTTATTTATAATTTTTATACATTAAATAATTTAATTTATTTATGACACAATGATGATGCAGTAATTACCATAACAGTGAAAAATTAAAATAATTGATATTATAAATACCCAAATAAATATAATTTGAGACTTTTAATGAATTAAACTAATATTAAAGTTTAATATGACATGTTAGTAATGATTTAATTAGCTTTGTTATAAGTAATAATTCTGTTATGAGTTTTACAAAAATCAACTATTGAATAGTGTCAAAATTGACATAAAAGAGTTTTTAAAACAAATATTATATTATTAAGTGATATTAAATTCCTAAAAATATAAGGTTCGTCCAAGAGACATATATCATGATAGTTGTGTCATTAATTGACCACTTGGGGGTCTCTTGGATATATAGAGTAAGTTTATTAACTATATAATATAAAAATACAAAGTGACATGGTAAATGTCAAACTAATTAACTAAGAGTTAAAACTAAAAGATAAGGATAATATAGTAACCCAAACCTGTCTAAATTCTATTTTTTGAATGGTTTTTGACCTATACCCACCTTAAACTTTTAATAATAAACTTTGGAGCCATTAGAAACCGAATATTAATTTATTATAAATTAATATTTCTAGCTTTTCCAAAGGTGCCCCTCACCCCTCTTATAAAAGGGCACTCCCCCTTCTCATTACATCACACCTTCAAAGCCTTTTTGTTCGGCCAAACTATGCCCAAATACTCTCTAAACTTACCTCACTACAACCTAGAGGTCTTAGTTTGATCAGAAATCCAACCTAAGGAGCCCTTTTGATCAAATCAAAAGGAAGAACCCGAAGAAGAGGTAATGTTTTCACCACCCTTTTTCAAATTCATTTCTTCTTCCACTTCTTATTTCTTTGTTATTACCATTATAAAATAATAACTCCAGTATCTTATATATACTTTTATGTTATTATAAATATGGTACAACCATATTCAGTATTCTATCCACCCTTTGAATAACATGTCACTATACGTGCGTACATACGGCTTACCGTCTTCACGTCGTGGTGTAATTGTTATTCAATATATTATTATTTGCATGGGTATAATAATGATGTGTAACTCATGTAAATAATAAATATAACATGATAATGATTCTGTATATATGATATACTATCCAATTATATATTATTTTAATATCAAAAGAATGATATTGTCGCTCGTGCGTACGTACGGACTACCGTCTCCACGAACACGATGAGATTCATTCTCCATCGTATCCATTCAAGTATAATTATCATTTGATGATTTAAAAATAATGTTTAAGGACATGATATCATTCTGGATATGAATAATATACAACCTATCTATGACAAACATGGCTTACATAACAAAACATATAAAAGAAAACAAGTAAGTTACCACCCGAAACGATGATAATACTAAGATATTATTAACAAAGAAATGTTAAAAGATAATATTTGATATCATATTAATATATATGATTCTTGTATAATTTAATAACAATTATTTCACCATTATACAAGAGTTTAACCTACCCCAACCAAGTAAAAGTACAAGGTAAGGGTTTATTTCACAAATCTCTTCATTATCTGGGGTTGTTTATACATAATAATCTACTGGGATCTCTTTATCATCCACATCCATGTTTCTTAAAAATGTATTTCCAAACATTTTTACTATTTACAATAATATGGTTTAATGTCATTTATACCCTTTTTTGACTTTTTATAAGTGTTTTATAAAGTAATCTTTCCATCGTTTTCCAAACAAGGTGCTTTTTAACCTTTTCGACATAATTAAGGTAAGAATGTTTTTTTAACTTATACGGCGGGTGCGGTTATTTTCTGCCATTATAAAATCATCGAAGCTTCCCTTACAAGCTTATAAGAATATTTTCAATGAAAATGTTTTATTTCATAAATATATTACTCTTAAATGATTTCAAAATTTAAAGAGATATTTCTCTAAAAAGAGTTTTGATTTCATCTATGTCAACATCCTTTGATGGATTTTACGCTTATTTGAAGTTGATTTATTATAAAAAACTTATATATTGTATTGAAGGCTTTGTGGTATGTTTGACTGTGGATGTGATATTTTTATACCGTTAATAGTTTATGGTGATATTATTTACATTTCGTATGCTAGTTTTGATAAGAATGTTTATGTTATGTTTAAACCTTTTCATATGGGAATGCATTGGACTTAATATGTGACGGGTGGAGCCCGCTATAGCTCCTCGATGCATTGGTAGGTCTCATGAGAAAAAATAGTGTCTTGGCACAAGTCCTTGACAAAATCTTATTTGTAGTCTTGGAATGAGGCCTTGGCTATGTGGTTATGATAGTCTGGCATTATGCATTCCATCATTATAAAAGTGGTTATTGATATTGCATGTGATTATTCGATTAGTAGAATATCCATGTGAATAAGTAAATGGCATTATTTCATTTCACTTTTTTCATACTATGTTGAAGTTAAAGTTTAAAAGTTTTTTGTTTTAAGTTATACATTGCCTTAAATGTTTTTTCTTATTTATGAAAGTTTCCGCTATATTGTTATCCTTACTGGGCATTTGAGCTCACCCCTTTTCTATGTTTTATTTTTTCAAGGATGTGAAGAAATAATTTATGAATGACCTGTAGGGATAGTATGTGGGGATATGAGTGTGGGATATGGATACTATGTTGATGTAGTAGTTTTTCAATTTATGATGTAATTTAAAACTTTATGAATATATCTAGTGTTTCCAAGGATACTAAACCAATCGGTCTTTCGAGATTTGATATTTCTTGTGATCATGCCAATGTTATGTAATAATGCACCGAATCTAGGTAACTGGGGTCGGGGCATTACATAAACCCTTTAATGACTTGATGTTATGCCTATTTTATGTTATCATGTCTCATGTTATTTGATTCCTTTATAATTCATGACTTATGAACTACCATGACCCTTTTCATGATTCAATATTTTGATCTATGATATGATGGGTATGGTCCTAAAATGTTATTATCATGTTGGCATACCCTTTTGATCACGTTAATATTTTTTTAATCAGTTATATCTCCATTGCTTTCCCTTACCAAGCAAATGAAATCATTCTTTTATTAAGTTTTCATTTCCCCATTATATGAATGAACATTTTATGCATGATGTCTCAAATGGGGATTCTAGTTTTAAAGAGCTATCTGAGATATTATGTTGATCTCTTATGAATAATTAATTGTTTTATCCATGTTCTCAATGAAACTAAATCTATACGGTTATAGAATTGAATATAGTGTTATGTAATGAATTTTTATCTAATAATATGTCATATTTATGTATGAAAAGTATGGGTCAGTATAATCAGGAATATACATCCTTGAAAGAGATACATGAAATATATCATGAACTTGATATAGGTTCAATGGAGGCACATAGATATAAGAAAATATACCAATATGGCCAAGAATCCTCAAAGGGATGATGTATATATGGCTCTTGTTTCCCTTCTTTATGAATCATATTATATTACACCATAGATAAATTCATAGTATAAGGACCCAATCTTAATAATTACATAATCTAGTGTCTTTAGACTATAATTTAATTTATTTTTCCCAATGATATTTTATGTTGATAGATTTATAGAATTTCTTAAAAACTCTTACATAAAAACCACATATTCAAAAAATGGACACTTCCTATATGTATCCATTTTTTTGTAGTGTAAATTTCTTAAAATAATACAAAATATATTTTCTTAAAAAATTATCACTACTTTCAGCTTGAAATCATCCATTCACAAAACCATCTTTAAACCATGTGAGAATATTTTAAAATATAGGATAAGTAAAAAGAGTTTAACAAGGTACATAAACTAAAAAATGAATCCCATTAATATATGAATAGTTATAAAAATATTCCTTTACCAATTATGCTTTGGGATCAAAATAAAAAATTTCTTACTAAAAAAACCACTTTACCTGTCTAATGAATTTCATAAAAAAATTCATAACAAAATTTATAGGAAAAATAAAATCCATAAATGTTTTTTTATAAGATGATAAATTCATTAAAACATTTTAAAATTCCATAATTTTCACCAATAATAAGTATTAAATAAATTTAACTGGAAATAATATTATTGGTTGCTTATTTATAAATCACATTATTACCTTAAAAACACAAAAAAATTGTAGATAAAACTTATAGGTATCCTAAAAAATCACTTCCATAATCACACATACAAATAGAATGACCATACATTAATCTTATATAACTAATTAATTAAATGATGGTCATAGACCCAACCATCCTTGGTTTATAACATATCCACCAATACTTAATGTATAACAGAACTGCCCATCCATGGTTCGTGACATATCCTCCCATAATTGGTTTATAATGGAACTAACCATTATCGTAAATAATATATGAGAACCATAACATAATCAAAACGCATATAAGTGACCAATATTCAACCTTATTCTCAAAATATGTTCTTTTCATCCATAAGAAAATATATTAAAATATTAAAATATCTATCCCATTTGAAATCCCATTTTCAATACCAAAATAAATGGAAATAGAGAAATAGTTGATTATTTTTTTTAAATATCATGTAATGTAACATAGTAATAAAATAATGGTTATGCTGGTGGAAAAATTTATTTTCACCTTATATGTTAAAATATAATATTCCTTTTATCTTTTTTTTCAAAAAATTCTATAAAAATCATTTAAAATTATTCCTTTTGAAATGACTTTAATAAAATTAAAAAATAGGCATTAAATTTAATTTATAATTATTTTATATCCATAAAAATAAACCAATTTTTTTAAGAATATTGATATGGAATAAAAATACTTATAAAATAAATCTTCAAAACATTTTAAAACATGGGTTCTAAATTAATACGGCCCTTTTGTAAAACCATTAAATATTAGTTATCTTATTCAACATTCTGAAGAAATTAAAATATGGTCCAAAATAATATTTAAGATCGATCGAAACATATATAATAAGTTTACAAAAAATATTTAGAATAATGTAGAATAAAAATATTTATAAATTAAATCTATAATACTTCTTCAAATGAGGATTTAATTAAATTGGTCTCTTACCTTCGGTCTGATTCATCGCGTACTTTATCTTCTAGAATAATAAAATATTGTAAATTATTTAAATTCATAAAAAAAATTCAATTTTTGTCATTCCATTTATTTAAATTATTAAAAAAATATATATAATTACATAATAAATTAATATAATGTCTAATATATTGACAATATTTGGATTATAAATCCAAAACGACTTCGGTAGGTTTTCTATGGTAAAAGAGGTCAATATTTCAAAAAAAATAAAAATAATAATCATGAAATAATTATAATTTTAATACATAAAATTTAACTTTAAAACCAATCATGAATGGTAATTATGAAAAATGAACAACGTTGTGATCATGGAGACGGTAGGACATACATGTGCATATGTAATGTGTCAATTTTTCAATGATCACTATCAAAATAAGGTAGGTAATATTTTATCTTCAAATAATGATCATAAGATCATAAATATATTATTATTTCTTTAAATATACATATATATATATCATATATGTTATTTGGTGATGAAAAAAGAATAGCATCTCTTTGGGAAGGTGGTAGTCCACACATACGCATGAACATCGTAATCATTTTTTAGTGTAAGAAAGAAACTAATATATTAACTTTTTAGAATGAAATATATGTAATTGATAACATAATTATTTCATTTATATAACATATACTCAATAACATTGTCCTTATTATCTTCCATGTAAAGTGTTAGTGAAAAACAAATCACATCACTTCATGAGGAGGTAGTGCACCATACACATGAGCGATGTTACCGTAACCCCCACAGAATAGAATGTCGGAGGGTATATGTGATATCATAAAAAAAATAAGTATATTAATTTTAAAAATATCATATATATTTATATATTAATTATATAGTTATGTAATTTCATGAAATGCGGTGATGGAAAACAAATTACATCGGTTCACGAGGCGGTAGTCCACTATATAAAAGAATGATGGTTTCATTTTCCATTAGTTGGAATAGGATATGGATTTAGGTCATACCATTAAAACTATTATATTTTATTATATTTTATATACTTATGATTTTATATCATCATAATTTAATATTATTTTAAATTGGTGTAAGAAGAAATAAAATAAAAATGCACATTTAAGAAAGATAGCTCTTATTAAGACAACTTCCTTAGGTTAGCACAAATTTTTTTATTAAGATAGATTTATGATTAAGAAAGATGATCTATGTATTGGTGAGGTATTTAAGGAATTTACTTGTAATGGTATTTTTGGCGCTAAATGTATTTTAATGTGTGAATAGAAGTGGATATGGGTGGCCTTTTATATGTTGGGTGAGTGGCACACTTGTAATTTTTCCCAGATTCTCAATAATTTCATTTCAATTTCTTGGATATAAGGATAAAAATGGACCATTATCTTGAATTTGATGATATAAGGTCGAAATATTTCCATAAAATATAATTTAGAAAAATTAAAATGTTATTTTAATCATTATTGTTTTAGTTTAATCCACAAGTTAACCATGTTTTACCTTAACCATAGTAAAAAAATTACTTTTTTTACTATTAATTACTATAAAAAATTATGTTTAAAAATATAATATAATATAAATAATAATTATTAAATATATTGAATCCATTTTATTAAATTAAAATCACATAAATGGAATAATTTATTTTAAAATTAATCTTGTAGATGTGATATATAATCAATTTTTCATGAAGTGTAATTTTCAAGAAAAACATTATTTTAAATTAACTTTTTTTCTAATAACAATCATTATATAAATTGATATTAATATTTATAGACATATAATTTATATATTTAATAAGAAATTTATCATTATGTGTAATGACCCCAACTCGAGTAGCCCGGAGCTGGTGCCTTTCTTTACTACATTGGTATACATACAAGATTCAAAACTCGTACATACCGACTAGTTTAGTAATATTGAAGAACTTGATACATAAATTGTACCATAATTACACTAGAAATAAAAAACCAAACATAAAAAAGGAATTTAATTTTCATCATTGAACTCATGCCAAAATTTCATCTTCATGACCTGGAGAAAATAGAATATATAAAAGGGTGATCTCAAATACCAATTAATAATTAAGTAAAATGGGAGAAATAATGATTCAATGAAAATAATGAATATATAATGTTACAGAACTGAAAACAAAATTAATTTAATAAATAAAATAATAATTAAATTCAACCAAATATTTTTCGACATTGAAAATCTATTAGATAATAATTACTAAAAGCTGATTGAAGAAATTCCTAATTGATTGATATTAGATGTCTGGCACATGGACCACTAACATGAATACCTTTCACTAAAATATTTAATAATTTGGGGTAAAAATATGTTTTGGATAATATTTTCGTCTCATGAAAATACTGATGCAACAAGGTTGAATCTATAACTTGGACCCACCAGTGTTTTCTTGTCTAAACACTTTATTATATATCGAGTAATCAAAGTTCCCCATACCACTTTGAAAAATTTGAATTATAATCATCACGAATCACTATCATTTAAAAAACATAAAATAACATGATTATTGAATAAATAATGATATTACATGTAAAATTCATAGTACATACACCACAGGTAAGTGAATTGGTTCATAATATCAAATTTTTATCAATGTAATTTAAGATGGAATTCATTTCCATCTTCAAATCAATAGAATTATTTTACTTATAAATGTAGAATTCATCAGATTAAAAACATTGTACCATTAAGATATATAAATTCTTTATAATATATATTAATACGTGTTATAAATAATAAATAAGTGGCAAATAGGGAATATATCTCACAATAATTAAAAAAGTGAGATGAGAAAACCCTTACCTCACTCTTCTTTTTCGTTGTACATGGGTTAATATCCTTTATAATGGTTTACAGTATGTTAATTTTTTATAAAAGAACCATTTATGTTTTTATTATATATTATATGATCCAATTGTATAATTTTACCACATTTTTATTAATAATATTTCATTATTTCCCTTGTCTCGGGTGTTACTGCTTCATTTTCTTATGCATTTTTTTTATGTATGTCCCAATTATTTTATATAGGATATAGTTAAATCATATCCAGAATTATATTAAGGTCATATATATTATATTAATTCATTGTATACATTTTTATTATCATTACTGAATAATGAATCATGGAAAATGAACTATGTGGAATCGTGGAGACGGTAGGCCGTGCGCACGCACGAGTAATGATATAATTATCTTAATGGTGAAATTGTAGGGAATTGGGTGGTATATTAATTATAAATAATAAACATTATATAATAAGTTTGATATAAATGAATTTTTTCTATCATTATACTGATCCCAGTAAATTGGGGATGAAAAACATTACACCATTGCATAGAGACGGTAAGTCGTATATACGCACGTGTAGCTCTTTTGATTTTTATATGATGGATAAAACATGGAATATTTTTGTACCATAATTGTAATAAAAAATTATCAGATATATCATATTGAATTTATTACATTATTATAAAAACAACTCATGATGATAAATTATAAAAAAGAATGATTTTTTAAGAGTCTGTTAAGACAATTACCTCTTCTACGAAGTATATCCTTTATAACTTAAATTAAGGGTATTCTGGTAGGTATTGTTGAATAACCAGAGCCTATACAACTTTTATAAGGATTTTTGGAAGGGAATAGTGTATGGTATGGTTAATATAGATTTCTCAAGGTGGTATGAATAAGTGAGGGAGGAGGTTCCCTTTTATATTTGAAGTGAGGGGCACATTAGGAAACTCTTAAAATATTAAATTAATATAAATTAAAATTCAATTAAAAATTAATAAAAATTAATTAATTTTTAAGATAATATGATTATGGGTCTAAATAATATCATACAATAATTTTTAGTCAATTTTAGGTTACATAATTACCCTTATATTTTTTTAAACGTTATTTAAACCCTTTAAACTTCAATCTGACAAATTCTCTTCTGACTCATTAACGATTAATTTAGTTACTATAAAATTCCCAAAGGAACACGAATGAGTAATGTATGTAATTTTATGACTCATCCTAATATTTTGGCCAATTTTAAGATTTTTATGATTTTTATATCATTTAATAAAATATTATTTTTTTAAAAAATATCATTAATGTAAATTTAGACACTATTCATTATTTGAATTTTTAAAAAAGTCATAAAAACATGATGTATTCATAAAATACTCTTCTAAATTATCACTAAAATTAAAAAGGAATCTAAATACCATATTTATGACATTAATTATATAAAATTATATTTATTTTAAAACTTTTAACATCATTTGTTTGATATTTCTATTAATTAAATAATTTCTACATCATCATTGTGAAATAATTTACATTTAAAATGACTATATAATTTTTTAATAACCACATATTAAATATGTAGTACTTATTTAAAACATTAGTATGACATATCTGAATTTCCATTGAATAAAAAATTATAAATGTTATATTCTCATCCAAATTGATATAAATGGTCCAATAATAGATCTTTCAATTAATAGGGAATAAAAATATTCATAAAATAAAATTGGGGAATGTTTTATGGTCGTTTTATTATATTTATAAAATAATTTTTACCCATAACTACATGGTTTTTCCTTAACAATGGTAATTAAAATATTACTAAATATACTATTCATATTTTCGAAAAATAAAAGGAATATATTTAATAAATTTGAAAAGTTAGCTTAAAAATATGGAATAAAATATTAAATATTCAAAAAACAGAATTTTATATAATTAATTTAAAATTATTCTCGTAGATGGGGTGAGAAAACAAGTTATTAAGGTGAAAACATTCAAACAATTATAATTATTTTATAACCTTATTAAATTTGAAATTGTTTCCAATGTCCTAAATTGTATTAAATGATAAAAAAATTATCTAATTATACATTAAATCTAATCAATAACATAATATAACACTATAAATTATTTATACAAAAAATATAATTTTTATTAAAATTCAGTATTTTTCACTATTCATCAAAACTTGAAACTTATCAGAAAATTACCAAAAAAATTAAACCAAAATAATTTTTTATATTTTTCTTCTAATAATAAATTTAATTTTTCAAATAGAATTTATAAAAGTGTCAAAAAATATTTAGAACATGTTTCTATCAAAACACAGTAAAACTACCTTTAGAATAATATAGTTTTTTTGTGCATAGAAGTGAATTTATTTTTAAATGGTGATTAAAAAACACATAAGATGAATGTAAAACATTATATTTCATATATAATAAAAAATTGTGTAATTTTTTTAATATTATTCATTCATACGAATTTAAAAACTTGGTTATAATAATATTTCATTGTTCATCAAAGCTGGTATTGCATGCAACGTAAGCTATCAAATATGTTAAATTTATTTTGAATGATACATATCATAAAATAAGAGGGTGTTAAATTCATTTTTGCTTCAATAAATTTAGTCATCAAAATAAAAAAATTCACTTCAAAAAATAAAGGCTAATAGTTAAAAATTCTCTTTTGGGGAACACACATCTGAAATAGGGTTAATAAACATCCTATTAATAAGATTAAAGGGGAAATGTGAAGTTCACCTCAAAATTAGGCTTTTGAATAGGCAAAAATTATTGTGAAGTGAAAATTGGTACATTGATGAGAAATAAAACTATCCAGTTTTGATGGGGAATGATTGAGAACACAGACATCATAAATTTTACCATAAAAAATAATAAATCTATGGTAGGTTAAAGTGGTCATTTATTTCGTAGTAAGAAAAATAAAAAAAATTAATTTTTTATTTAAAATTATTTTCCTAGAGTAGAGGTATTATATTAGTATCATGATAATTAATTGAAAAAATAAAATTACTTGACTTTTTCCATGTCATAAGCATAATCTTATCTTTTGGGTGTTATTTAATCTATTTTCACTTCAACCCTTACACTAAGAAATGAATATACATGATTAATTTTTAATACATAAAGAATTTTTAATGAATCATATAGTCCTTATGTCTTTCCTTCCTCTTCTAGATACTTAATAATATCAAAATTGTTATAATGGGTAGTCTAATATGGTAAACCATACATTATCCTAAAAAATATGTCTAATTTTTAACATAATCCATTCCATAAGTATTTAATATTAAGAATCATCCAAAATAATTTTTTCCAAATAAAAATCCCATAAATATAGAGGGAATTTCACAAATTTCAAAAAACAACTTAACATTATATTATCCAAAAAACAAAATGTATCTTCTATTATTACATGTCAAATATTTGTTCACCTTAATAACCATAATGAAATCATTCAGTCTTCTAAATCGTTAGAGAATAAGTAATGTAGTATAATACTTATATATCTCATGATTATTATAATCAGACCACCATTGATGAAATAATTGTTGAATCCAAATACATAATAACTTTAATCTAGTTATTCCATTCTTAAACCATTATGTATGCTTTATCATCTTATTCTTTAATGCCTCATTCCTTTAATTTGTATTTTTTACTCTCTTTATCATCAGTAGTATGACCATTACATGTATAACCATACTGATTCTAGCCATTTACCAAAACCCAAACAATTGTATGAGAAATAGTAATAATAGTGATATATTCATGAATAATCATTTATAGGTTGTCTAAATCATGAAATCTTATTTTAAATATATATTTCCATAGGTCTAAACAAGGTTATCTGTAGTATTAAAAATATATAGGATGATATCCTATATTTATAATTTTCCTCAAGTTCATTCATAGGGTTATATTGGGTCATATATGTCTTCCAAGATCTAGTTCTCATGGTTTATATTATACTTTCTATGACACCAAATGTAATGACCACATCTCCATTATCCTATAGTCAGTGCCTTTCTTTTTTTACCTTGGCAAAGAAACAATATCCAAATCCAAATATACCGAATAGTTTTTTGGTATTTCAAAACATGAGAAATACATGGAAACCTTATTACAGACGTAATAAAAAACAAAAAATAACAATGGAATGTAATTTTCATCATTGAACTCATACAAAAATTTCATCTTCATAAAATGGGGAAAGGAGACTAGATAAAAGGGTATGCTCATATTCATAGTAAGGGTTAAGTATAATGGAATAAATAATGAATCAATAAGAATAATCATTAGGGATATGTAAATATTTGAAAACACATGTCATTTAATCAAAAGATTGGGAATTAAATTCATCCATAGATTTCTTCATATTTAAACATTCCTTGATAATAATAATGGAAAGATTAATGAAAGTAACGCTTAATGATTGGACATCATGTATCTGGGATATAAAACAATTAAGTCAAGAAATTTCACAATATAGATTAATAATGGTGGGTAAAACAATTTTGAACAATTTTTTAACATCATAAGACTTCCAATGTGTCGAGGGGCTATCTGTAACTGGGCCCCACTAATGTCTTATGGTCCAAAGAATTCATCATATATCAAGTAATAAAAGTGTCTCACACAACAGTGATATATATAAATTATATGCCTCGTGAAGGAAATTAATTTTAAAAAAATTACATACTATGTGGATTTAATAAATCATGATATTTCTTGCCAAACGAATAGTATATACACCCCATGAAAGTTAATTGGTGCATAATAGAAAATAGGTCTCAATGTAATTTATGATGGAATCCCTTACCGCCTTCTAATTAGTATAAACATATTCCTCATTAAATAGTATTTATCAAATTAAAATATTAATACCATTAATATAATGATATTCATGATAATATATATCAAAGTTCAGTATACATACACCACACATAGTAAATAAGTGGTGAATTAGCCATATATATCACAGAGGTAAAAAGTGAGAGAGAAAACTCTTACCTCACACAAACTTTTAGTTGTACATTCCTTAAAATACATTACAATGGTTTAAATTTTGTTATTAATTTATAACAAAACCTTTTTTATATTTATTATATTTTATATGATCTAATTATATCATTTTATCACCCGTTTGTTAATAATATTTCATTATTTCCCATGTTTCGAGTGTTAACTGCTTCGTTTTCATATGTATTTTTTGCTGTGTAAGTCTTGGTTATTGTATATAGGATATATTTTCATCATATATACAATTATATTAAGTTTATATATATATTATTCATCCATTATATACATTTTTATAATCATTCTTTAATTTTTTATTATGAAAGATGAATCGAACCGCGTCATGGGGACGATAAGACGTATGTATGAACGAGCGATGGTATCATTCTATTATTAATTAAATGGTAAGTAATTGGATGGTATATTAATTATAAAAAATATATATCAGAAAATAATTACTATATATGTCCATTATTTCAATCATTATACCCATTCAAGTAATGTGGTGAGGAAAAACAAATTACACCATGGCATGGAGACGGTAATCCTTGTGTATGAATGTGTGGTGCTTTTGGTTTTCATATGATTGATAAAACCTGGAATATGGTTTTCCCATAATCATAATAAAATAATATAATATATATTGTAATTTATTTATTACTTTATCATGAAAAAACTCGTGAAAATGATGAAGAATAAGAAATATTTTTGGAAGAGTTGGTAAAGATGATTACCTCTTCTATGAAGGACCTCCTTTATAACTTCTATTAAGAGACCTATGGTATGTCTTTTTAAATGATAAGGACCCCCATAATTTTAATAAGGATTCTTCTATGTGAAAATATTTGTGTCTTGTCATTCTAGAAGACTCAATATAGTGTGAATGACTGAGGGAGGAGCATCCCTTTTATAATAGAGGTGAGAGTCATTTTTGAAAACTCTTAAAATATTATATTAATATAAATTAATATTGAATTAAAAATGGATAAAAAGTGATTTATTTAAAATATATTCTATTTATTGGTTTAAACACAATCATCCAATAATTTTTAGACAAGTTTAGGGTGCATTATTTCCTTTATCTTTTGGTTATAACCCTTATTTAATCGCATTAACTCTTATTGTATCCACATGGTTTTTTACAATTCACGGGATAATATAGTCACTATAAAATGACAAAAAGACCATAAATGATTCAGGGGTAAAATTTTAAACCTCCTCCCTGTTATTTGTCAGAATTTTATATTTTTATAAATTTTATATCATTTAAAAAAAATATTATTTACATTAAAATATCATTAATGTTAAATTTAATATTATTCATTCATTACTTTTTTAAAAGTTTATAACAAAATGATATTTTCTAAATAAAACTTATAAATTATAATTAAAATTCCAATGTAATCTAAAAAATTCTTGGATGAGATTAAATATATCAAATTATATTTAATTTTAAAAAAATTAATATAATTTATTTGATATATTCATTAATTAACCAATTACTCCATCATTATCATGCAAGCCTATAATTTATTTATTTTTATAAAAAAATACCATGAGGAATATAAAACTTTTAACTTATAAAGTAATATTTATTGTTGAAGATATCATATTAATGAAGACATATTAAAAATTTAATACTTATTAAAAACATGAGAATGGCATATTTGACATTCCTTTGAAAAAAAATATTAAAATGATTATATTATCATCCAAATGGTCATAAATAGTCACATAATTGATAATTTAATTATTATGGACGAAAAATAATAATATTATAGAATTTTTTAAAATTTTAGGCTCATTTTCAAGTATTTATAATATTATTTTAACCCTTAACTACCTAATTTACACTTAATTCATGATAATTTAAATATTACTAAAGTTACTATTCATTTTTTCCAAAAATAATAGGTAACTATATATTATATTTTTAACTTATGATTCCAAATATTTGATCCATTTTTAAAAATACAAAATAATTAAAGGATATAATTAATTTAAAATTAATTCCAAATATGTAGTGAGAAAAAAGTCATTAAAGTTAAAACATTCAAATAATGTAATGTTTTTATATCCATATTCATTGTGAAATTGAATCTAATGTCAAGAATTTTATTAAAAATTAAATAATACATCTAATTTTTTTTTTGAAATTAATAAATAAATTTGTATAAAACTATAAATTATTTAGACAAAAATGATGATCTCAATTAAAATTCTGTATTTTTCAAAATTTATAAAAAATGAAACGTATCATAAAAATAAAAATAATCGACAAAAGTAATTTTTTATATTATTATTTAAATTAATAAGTTTAGTTTTCAAATTTAATTTATAAAAGTGTCAAAAAAAGACTAAAAAAAGTTCTCTATCAAAAGGTGGTAAAACAACCTTTATAATATTATAGCTTCTTTGTGCGTGAAGTAGATTTATTTTCATATAATGTCTAAAAACACATATATACATTATATTGAATATATAATATAGAAATTTCATAATGTGTTTAATCATATTCAGTCCCGCCAATTTATTGGCTTTGTTATAATAATTTGATATTTTTTATTTAAGCTATGTATTATGTATAATATAAGTTATCAAAGAAATTAAATTTATTTAAAAATATACAAATCATAAAATCGTAGGGTTTTACATTAGGTATTATATTATTTAATTAAAATAGAAAAAAATTATGCACTTTAAAACTATTTTAAAAAACCCATTTTTAGAACCAAAAATAAATTTACAATAAAATACAATATAAAGAAGAATAAAATTTAATATAGTGGATTATATATCAAAAATTAATACTTATGTTACTTTAAATCATATTAGAATCATAATGGGACCTTAAAATTACTTAATTTATTAAAAATAAATTTCATTTTTACAAAGATCGATATTTTTTAATATTCAAAAAAAATCAATATTTAATGAAAAAAAATCACCCTAGGGTAATATTGATATAATGATTTCATAAATGAATGTAAATTTTCAATACATTTTCTATTAGTGAAATAAAATTTTAAAATAAGCATATAGAACATGATGAAAAATCTTTTTATGAAAATACAAATTCTAAGCACAAAATTGTATTTATTCATATCCCATGCTTACCAAAATTCTAGATGAAGGATAAAATATTTTATTAATTATATATAATATATAAATATAATTAAAATAATAAACCAAAAGTGATTGATTTAATTATTTTATATAAAAACACATTGTACACATAAAAATGGGTTTTCATAAAACATTTAATATTAAAATGTTTTTAATTTCATTTATAGTCAATTGATATCTAATGAACATATTATAAATAAATAAACCATAAACTTTTATTAATTTACTAAGTATTAATCTCTTTTTCTAATTTAAAAATTATGTTATGATGTCCACATTTAAAATAATATTATTTCATGGTTTTTTTAAGCTGGGTGTTGCGTTCTATGTACAGTTCTAAGATTATCTTCATTTTTAAATTATAAAGGTTATAAATTATCCCCCATTTAATAAATTAAATCCTTTAAATTTGAACATTGATCTTTGTAAATAATATTTTGAAATTAAATCACCTTTTTTAAATTCACACATCGTATAAAGGGTTGATAAAACATCCACTTAAAAATTTAGGAAGGGAAATACAATGGTCATTTGAAATAACAAAAAACATGGTTTCCACATAAGGATAATATTTTAAGGAAGTAAAAACATGGATTTTGATAGAAGAAACATTTATGAGATAATGTTATAATTTTTTACAGTGACAAGAGACAATCAATTTATATAAAATGATTAACATTTCTATTTCATGATCCATCTCCTAATGTTAAGGAATTACATTACCATATAGACTAAGAATGAAAAGAAATATACAAGTTTTTGTTGTATAATTTCATCCATTAATAAAATTACACCATAATATTATCTCTTTATCTAAATGATGATTATTCAGGATTAATTTTTCATGTTTTAGTCACAAAAATAAACATTCAATGGATCACATAACCATAAAATGATAACAAGTTATTCCTCCTATTGTTTTAAATTAACAAAAGTCAAAATGGTCAGAAAATTTAAAGATGATTCCCCAAATGAATAAAACATCACAATATGAAATATAAAATTAATAATCAAGTCCTAAAAATTAATTCCCAAAGTTTTCTTAGATAATAAAATAAATAATAATATTTAAAATTATCAAAAATATTCCTCACTATGATTGAAACTAAAAAATCATAAGGCTTTGATCACATATTCTTATTATATTGATTTGAAATTTATCTCTAAATAACACTTATAACATTTAAAGTATCATACCATAAATATATATGCCTTAATCTTATAAATCAAAGATATGAGAGTCATTTCCATAAATTACTTGAAATACCACAAAGCTAGTGTAAAATGGATTATTCAATATTTATTCCTAAAAAATCCCATAATTTTCCCATTACTATAATCGTATAAGTTTTCCAAATCATGAACCTATTTCAAAATTAAATTCCTAAACTAATCACAAAATAACTTTTTAATATTATTTTATCTTCTTGATAAAACATATGATTCCATAATAAAATTAGTCATTATCTATTAACATTTCTGAGAGATAAAAAGGGATTTCATAATGGCCAGGATATCACATAGGTTACTGGTTAGTGTTACAACCTTGTCTCCCTTTGGTTTTGGGTTCAAAGCACCACATCATTGCTCGATGTTACATGGTTTACCTTTTCAAAAACCAAATTATATAATTCTTATAACAGTCATATAATTTTAATAAAAATCCTAAAAAATTATCTAAATCATCAATGTTCATATAAACTCTAAAGGTTTTAATACATTTTAAATTATTCCAATTAAACAAAATAATAATATTACTTAAAATATATTTTTCACATGTTAAACATGGGGTTAAATATACCTTAAATATCTATCAAATAAAAATAAATCTCTCTAAAATTACACTGATAATATAAAATATAAAATGATTATTAATTTATTTATACTTATGACAATCCTTAAATATACCACTGTATCATAACTCTTGAATCCATTTATGAAGATACCGTAATAACTCAGTGTTATTAATAATATATTAACCATTAATTAACATCTTATTACTCAATAATTACTACAAAAAAAATATGAATCATTTCCTAAGATTCATCAATTTCCAAAAATAATCCAGGATATAATCTACACATTTCCTATGTCATCGATGGTTTCCCCATATTTAATTATAATGGAATAAATAATTAATATGAATTTTATACATGGCCTTGTTGATCCAATTCTTGAGGTTTCTTCCTAGAACAGCAATTTTAATAATTCTGAAAAACCCCACATTTAAAACATTCAATTAATACCTTGGGAATAATTTTATTCTCTTCTATAGTGTTAACTGAATGATTCCTTTTTCACTTAAAAGTTTACTGATTTGTGCCCCCATTTACCACATACAATATATCTTATATTTCTCTTATTAAATATTTATGGGATCTTCTTACAAAAATCATTCTTATTAAAACAACCCCCACATTCTTCTTCACATCTATTATTATTTTCGTTTTTGTTGGATCCAAACATTTTCAAAAACAAAAAAAAAATAGTGTGAGTATCATGTAAAACATAATAAATACTCTTATTTTGTGGATATATACTAATATATCATTAACTATGAGATAATACATTAAAATATTTCTATTTATCTAAAATAACCATAATTATACTTATCATTATAACCTTTGATGTTATATGGTATTTTTAACTTAAAATAGAAAAACATCATAACCTCTAAAGTCATCAAAACCATTGATCTGATACCAAATATAATAACCATTCATATAAATTACATATTATTGTTTTTTAAGACTATAATTCTCTTTCATTTTCAAAATAAAAAATATATTTAGAGTTTTATAGAATTATTAAGAAAAACATACATAAAAACATATATTTAAAACAAGGAAACTTCTGATCTGTTTCAATTTTCCAAAATATGTAATTCTTTTAAAATTGTTCATGATTTCATTTCATTAAAAATATTCACAAATTTAAGGATGACATCATCCTTTTCATTACAAAACCATAAACCATATTAAAAATAGTTACAACATAGGATGTGTAGAATAATCTCAGCAAAGGGAATAAAAGAGAAAAAAGAAATCTAGTAGTCAATGAATAATTATAAAAAATTTCTTTTTTAATGTAATATTTATGCTCAACATAAATATTATCTTACCCAATAAGAAACCTTCTCTAATGAATAATTTTTAAAAAAACATATCATCAAAAATATATAATGGAAAAATAAAACTCATAAAGGTTTCTTTGAGAAAATTTTAAACTCATGAAAAATTTTTCACAATGTTATAATTATCACCCATAAAAAGTAGTAAATACTTTATTTTGAAAATAAGAACTTTTATGAACATTTTAAAAATCATAGTAATGCCAGAAAAACTCACAGAAATCATAGATAAAAAAATATTTATATTAGAACATCAATTTCAATATAAATCATACAAATGGAATAATCGTATGATCAACCATCATACCCATTTCATTTGAAGGATATCATGGACCCACTCATACGTGGTTTATAAGGAAACCATAAATCCATGGTTCATAACATAACAACCCATTTTTGGTTAATAAAATAACCACATATCATTTACTTAAAATATAAACAACCATAACCATAAATAATTTCCAAGATTCACAACATAATCATATCATATAAAAAACTACAATTTTCATCATTACACAATTAAAATATTATTTTCAACCATAAGAAAATATTTTTAGATTTTAAAATATACATCCCATTTTTAATAACAAAATTCCATGAAATAGGAAAAGAGGTCTTCTCTTTAAGAAAAATAGAATTCTTGTAATGTAATATTGAAATTAAAAAGTGTTTAAGGCAGAAGAAAAAGTCATTATCACTACATATATTAAAATAGAACAATCAATTTGTCTTTATGTCAAAACATTCAGTATAAAATATAAATAAAAATTCATTTTGAAAACATTTGAATTAAAGAAAAAAGGCTCATGATATTTTATTTATAATTATTTTATATGCTTTTAAATAAACCTATAATTTTTTTTTATAAATATGAAGTTGGGAGAAAATTACTATTAAATTAAATATTTAAAACATGTTAAAATAAGGTATTTAAAGTAGTGTCCCTTAAGTAAAACCATAAAAATACTTATTATTTTAAAAAATAAAGAAAAATATGGTCAAAATGACCTTTATCATTAATTAAAACAAATATAATAATATTATTTCAACATTTATAAGAACATAGAAGAAAATTATTTAGAAAATAAATATTTATATCTTTTTAAAACATGGATTTATGTAAATTATACCCTTACCTTGTGTCTGATTCATCACCTATGTTCTTTATCTTCCTAAATGATAAACCAATTTTATTTTTAAATTTGATTAAAAACCTTTAAAATGATTATTATTCCTTTTATATAATGTAATTTCTTAGAATTCCAGGTTTTTTTATAAATTATATTGGATTATTTCATGACCAGGAACTGAGACGACGTGTGATTTTGATGCTGAGAGTGCCCAGAATGATCCATTGAAAAATATTACATTTTAAAAAGCGTGTGTGATAAATTTTACTGAAAAATTGGAATAACTCTTAAAAAGGTTCCAGGATTAGAAATCTGAGGGAACCATTGTGTTCAGAGTAGTGAAATTACCCTATTTGTGACTTAAGATTAGTCGGTGTGGGTTTGCATTGAGAAACCCTGAAAATGGAATAACCATAAATAATATAATTAAATAAAATTATTATTTTTTTGAATCCTAATAACTCATGAACAGAGACTCATATTGGATATTTGAGACCATCGTTGAGCTCGTGATTGTGTACTTTCCTTAAGGAGATCCTATCATTAGCTAGTGTGGTCCAATAGTGGAAATTAGTTTTTGGTCGTCAATAAAATAATTGAATAAAGTTTATTTTATTTTAACATCATTATAACTCAAGAACGGTGTCATAGATTGAAAATATGAGTGTTCCATTGAGATCGTGTGGGTGTTCTTCCCTTAGGTGGACCATACTATTCGTCGTCACATGACAGTTTTGAAAGTTGGTTTTTAGGACGTAACTGTAAATAAAATAATTTAAATTAAAAAATTATTTCATTTTGAAATCCACATAACTTATAAATAGCTACTCAAAGTAAAAATCTTACACCCCCTTTGTGTTTGTAAAGAGATGTCCTCCTTAAGCGGGGCCAAAACTCGACCAGCGCAGGTTGAGGGGGAATGTTAATTTTCAGACGTTTTAAGGAAAAATAAAATAAACATAAAACATTTATCTTATTTGAAATGGTTTATCTGTAATACATCAGTGATCCAACTATTTATTTCCTTAAATGTAGTTCTGCAGTGACACTACAATTCCAGGACAGGTCATCCCATTTACTTTAGTAAATTTAACAATGTGTCAGATCTAAAATGTGTTTCTTCATTTAATGGCATAAAAGGGGTATGAAATTAGTTGAAAATTTATGAGAATTTACACTGGAACTCTAGAGAAGAAAAGAATTGGTGAAACCTCTTGTTGGTAAACGATAAACAATGAAGAGATGGAATATCAATGATCGGATTTGGTTTAAGCATTGACAGAACGACGAATTATGAGCATAGACTTTTTCATCAACGATCGATCCAATTCTAGGTAGGGGATTTTATTTGAATATTTTCTTCCATGTTATTGGATTTATATGAAAAACACAGATCAACCCATGAATAGGTTGACCATGGTTTTGATCATTCCTACCGGATATTCTTTATTATGGGATGGTATGGAGAAATGAATTTTGGTTTGATTGTTCTATTAAACCCTTCTAACGGTAGTGAATTAGAACTACGATGAATGACAGTAGAGGCTTGTTCCAGGATTTTTTGTTTGGTTTTCTCCCTTCAATATGATGTGTGTTCATTGCACTCTTTAAAGATTGAAGAAAGGTTGATTGTTGTGAAACTGTTCATGGGAAACTATCTCAAATCATGGATCTATAATTGACATAGCGGGATAAAAGTGCGACAAATAAAGTGGTGATATGATCAAAGTGATGTGGGAGATATCACACGTGAGAGGATTCAAACTAGAAATGTGTATCTATAAGTATATCAACCCTATGATATGAAGATCGTGGCCTGGGGATTCTAGAACAACTTTCACATCGAAGAACATACCATAAAAGTGTGTCTGGTGGCCCACGGAACAACCCCCCAGTAGACCGGCAGCGGTGGGTAGCCAAAGGAACCCATGATGGTCTGGTCGGAGTTAGTGTGGGGGCTGCTATGACTAGGGTGGGACACAGTAGAGATGGGTAAAACATGGCAATTCCACATTGAGTCAGTGGCACACGGACAACAGACCGTGTAAGAGATTTGCGGTCCACATGAGCGAAGTGGCTGGATGAGGGGTGGTGTCCCCATGCGTCACGTGGCATGAGGCGGATGCGGCAACTCACTTTGTTCAGGCTGAACGAGCCGACCCACTCAGAGAAGGATGGGCAGAAGACCCAGGGTCGGGCCTAGTGGGTGGTGTCAGACTCTATGGTTCGGGTCTAACCCGAATAGCCGGACCGGGCCACAGTCAACCGTGAACCATGATTGGTGTATTTGGCATGCTGCAGCAGCAGCTCAACCTACATTGGGGCGGTCGAACGCCATAGCAGGTCCATGGGACACTGGCCCCCCTTTTTGCTCAAACTCTTATAACTCTCAAACAGAGTGTCTGTTTGATGAGATGTCTATGGTTTTGGGACCCTTGAAAAGAGATTTTCATTTTGAGATACACTAATTTAGTTTTTTTCGATGTTAGAATATGGACTAATGGGTTTTGGAGTAGATTCTTCTAGTACAAGCATGATTGAGAAAAAATCGGTCTGTTTCATAAAGGTAGAAACCCCCATGTCATAAGGAGTGGGTAAACATCCTTTGGGTAGATTCTTTCAGGGGTGTCACTCCCCTGAAAGGCTACGGTGTGGGTTCTCATAGATGTTTATCAAGGTAGATTAGGTACTCCAATGTGGGACTAGGGAGAGGGTTCTCTATCAGGGAGTCGGTACTCCCCTGTAGTGCTAGGGAGTGGTCCTCCACATCTAACATACATAGATTTGGTACTCCCCTACTAGGAAGGGTGTGGGTCCTCTATTATAGGAGTCATAACTCCCTTATTATTTTATGTGGCGAGTCCTCCACACATGATCTAATATATTCATTGCTCCCCTACCGGGTAGGGTGAGAGTCCTCTATGATAGGAGTCATTAATCCCATTTCGTAAAAGGGAACTAGTCCTCTACACGTGAACTTATAAATCTAGTACTCCCCTATCATACTAGGGAGTGGGTCTTCAAGTTACCGAGTAGTACCCCTTACCAAGTAGGGTGCAGGTCCTTGATTGAAGTTGGATCTCCCTCGACTGTCGAACATAGTAGCGAGGAGTAGACCCATCCACTTGATGAAAAAGATACCAAGAAAGGATATGTTTTTCCCTTGATTGACTGAGGTGTGGGACACTCCTTATAGGAATGGAATAGGTTTTATGAGATGGTTATGAGAATTAATCACTCTTTTTTTACAGTGGGGAGGACAGGACTCTCCACTTGGGTTTCCTTAGTCTTTCATTGGGCGCAAGACAGCGATGAATGAACCTCTGGTTGTGGGAACTAGAGCTGGACCTAGTATAATGTTCCCAGTGGATCACGTTCACTTGAATATACCATTTGGAATGGTATAGTTTTTCCCTATGGAGTGTACCTCTCATACGGGTGCCATCGAGGATGGCTGATCTCCTGGAGTGTGATCCCCCGGTTTCAGGTGTTGCCTCTCAAACCAATGATGAGAATCTTGATGCTGGCTATGAGGCTGGAACCATATGATTCATAGTGTTTGAATTGCATATATGTGGATGTTCTCAATATATGTTTGGGCATATACCTCTGTCATGATGATTTTTCTTTTCATGTAGTTTTTTCCTTGGGCTTTACATTTGTGGTTTTGGGGTGTTATACTGAGTAATTGTTTTCTAACCCTTGCATAAGGTTTTCCCACACATGTCATGCCTTGTGCAGACGATTTATACATTGATAAAGTCTAGTGATTACAAGGACCAGGAATTCCTTAGTGAGATTAGATATACAGGGCACACTCTTATGGCTATTTGCAACTACCCATCATCTACCTTTCATGTAGATTTGTCAGCAGATGAGATTTAGGGACTTATATTTTTACTTGTTTTTTGTCTTTTTATTGGTGTGCTTGTATATGGGCTTAGTTTTCCACCTTGTACATTAATTTTTGTTCTATAATGGTTTTGTTATACTTAGTGGTTTGAATTATTATCATTGTTGGCATTTTTACTTTCCAGTACCATTGGATTGGATTTGCATGCATGTGTACATGTACTTAGGAAAATTCTTCCCATTTGTGGGATATTCATACTCAGTGCTAGTTGACAACCCCTTGCCTATCGGAGGCAGGATTGGGGTAGTCACGGCACGGGCCCTGGGGGATAGATCATGAAAGAGTTGTATCAATGGAGGTTGGTTCAACCATAGGATAGTAGTTTTGTGAGAACTGTTTTGGATTCATAGTGGGGTTGTTAAGATATTTTGAGCTCGAATCTCAGGACATAGGTTCTATTGTCGGTGCAGCGGCCAGCATTTCCAAACACTGGGCCTCTCATAACCTAATTTTTGACTCGGTACATTAGGAAAATGGTCTATAGGAAATTAACTGGTTTATGAGTCATATAGAAATATTTTTTGATTTCCATTTCCTTCTTGAGGCAGCACTTCAAATATACACTATTAATCTTGATTTATCTTGATACAATTTAGAATGCCTCCACACAGCTAGCTAGCCATGATTTTATTTCATGATCACAAGGATATTACACATAGTGATGAGACTTCATTATAGGGAATGTTTCCCCAGATGGTACCTTCGGTTGGTGTCCCAGCAATACCCATACTAATTGTAAATCAGTTATTATTGGCACTACTGATAGAGGATGCACTTAGGATCAGTGCCTTACACATATTTCAACGACAGAAAGCCCTTATTTTTTTAGGTGATCCTGACTTATTGGCAGCTAATTGTTGGAATGATGTGGTGACTGAGTTTTCCATCTAGTTAGGGCACCATTGATCAGTTGGTAGTCCTAGCATGGATCCTTATACATGGATCATTAGGGTGATAGTGGGTTTTATATTACCCGATCTTATGATGAGTTGACTTTTCTGTGGTCATATCTTGAGAACTATTCTTCAATAAGGGGATATTTCCATAAAATCTAAGGGATACGCATGCCCAAGATCTTCAATAGCTTCGACAGGATGACATGTTAGTAGATGAGTATTCATTAAGGAATATTAATCCTTTAAAGTACTCGATAAATATAGTATGGCCAGTGCATCATGGCTCGGACCTCTGAGTAAGAACTGTTTAGGGACATCTGACCCAAAAAAAATCCTCTTTGAATTCCTAGTTATGATATGTTTTAATGGATAAAATGTGCCATTGAATTTCCATTGGCTATGAAAATAGAGCCAGTGGATGTTAGGAGTGGCAAAGCCAGAGGCCGAAGTGAGTCTCAATGACTTGGATGTGTTAATCATTTCAAAAATAGGTCCCATGATAGTGGATATATAGCTCAAGTCTCATAGGGTGAGTAAATTTTTTCTTAGAAATAGGTTATTCTTTTCATGAGACTATAGGGGACATCTTGCTAGCTATTGTCTATTCCATCGTGCTGATAATGAATTGGTCTATGGTGCACTGGGACCGAGATGGTACATGGTACCACTGAGAAGGTGCAGTTCATCTATAAGCGGATGAAGTCTACACATATATGACATATGTCCTATGCTGGAAAGCGAAAAAGACCCTTTTTGTTCAAGGAGGGGGACCATGTATTCCTATGCATCTCTCCTCGATGAGGGGTATGATGATTTTGTTGGAGAAACAACTTATCTCTAAGGTTCATCATACCCTTCCTGACACTGCATAGAGTGGGTGAGTTTGCGTACTACTTGTATCTACCACTGTAGTTAGATATTGTGCATGACATCTTCTACATATCCTAGCTGGGGAGATATATGCCTGAACCTTCTCACTTAATTGACCACCGGGAGCTCGAGATTGACGATGGGGAAACATTCACAGAGTACCCAGTAGATATAGAGGATCGACATGAGAGTATCATTCATGGATGTTCTATAGATCTGGTGCATGATATTTGGCCGCACGAACATATATAGGGAAGCACGTGGGAGTTGGAGGCTCAGATTCATGCTCAGTACCCCCATTTGTTTGATTAGACCTTGTTTTGTCTTAAAAGGATGTAAAGCCTTAAAGGGAGAGTAGTGTAATGTATCTTAATTCCATATAATTTTTTTTAAATTATATGGGATTCGTTCAAGAATAGGTAGTGAGATGATGTGAAATTATAATTCCTTGAGTTCCTAAAATGATCCATCAAAAAATATTATGTTTTAAAATGTGTGAGTGAGAAGTTTTCATAAAAAAGTTATAAAGAACTCAAAGATGTCCATGTATCATAAATCCTAGAGCATCGTTGCATTTAGAGTAGTGGGTTAACCCTAGGTGTCTGTTATTATTAGTCATCACGAGTCTCCAGTGAGAAAACCCGAAAATGTAATAACAGTAAATAAAATTATTAAATAAAATTATTTTATTTTTGAATCCCTATAACTCACGTACAAATACTCGGATGGAAAATATGAGACAATTTTTGATCTCATAAGGGTTTTTTTTTCTTAGGCAGAGCCTAACATTAGACAGCATGGGAAAATGGTGGAAATTAGTTTTTGGTCATAAATAAAATAATTGAATAATGATTATTTTATTTTCAAATCCATATAACTCACAGATGGTGACTCGGATCGAAAATTAGTGATTATTGTTGAGCTTGCGAGGGTTTGTTTCCCTTAGTCGGAGCCTAATATTAGCCTAAGTAGGTCAGATATGAATGTTGTTTTTTGAGACGTAACTATAAATTAAATAATTCAAATTAAAATAATTATTTTATTTTCAAATCCTCGTAACTCCCAAATGTTATCTCAGATTAAAAATATGAGACTACCATTGATTTCTTAATGATATGTTCTGCTTCAGTGGGGCCTATCCTAGTCCAACAACGGTTTAGGGAAAAAGTTTAATTTCATGATGTTTTTGGAAAAAATAAAATAAAAGTAAAAAATTTATATTATTCTAAATTGTTTCTCTAAAACACAGTGATAAGCTGACAAACTCTTTCTACAAATGATTTCGCACAGTGACACTGTAACACCATGACAGGGCATTCAGTTTCCATTAATACATGAAACAACATGGAAATAGTGAAACATGTTTCTTAATTTAATAGATTGGCAGGGTTGTGGGATTAGATGAAAATCTGGGTGTAATTCCCTAGGAGCTCTAGAAAAAAAATTGTTTGCAAAACCTATCATTGGTGAATGGAAAACAATGATGAGATGGCGTATTGACAATCAATATTCGGATTTGGCATCAACAGATTGATGAAGGAAGATCACAAACATCTTCTTCTTTAGTGATCAATCCATTTCTAGGAAGGTATTTTAATTTAATTCTACAATTCCCCATTCATAGTTTTAGATGATGAACATGGATCAACACATGAATAGGTTGACCTATGGTTCGATCGTTGTTGCGAGAGGTTCTTGTCTACGGGGTGGTTTTAGGAAATGAATTTATGTTTGATTGTTCTGTTAGACCCTTCTAATGGAGCGTATTAATGTCGTGAAAAATGGAGATTGAGGTTTGTTCATCAATTTGATTTTTGGTTTTCCCCTTTCCCTTTGACGCATGTTCTTCACATTCTTCTCGGATTGAAGAATGGTCTATCATGGCACATCCTTTCTTGGAATTTTGATATTACATTGTGGATCCGGAATAGACACGATAAGAAGGAGGTGCGATGATGATGGTGGTGATCAGATTGAGGCAGTGTTGGAGATATCTCACATGAACTGGTTCTCACCAGAAAGGTATCACAAAGAGTATTTGAACCCTAGGCTAGGAATAATTTGACCCAAGGTTTCTAGAACATCTTCTATATCAATGAAGGGACCACTGGAGTGCGTCCGGTGGTGACGGTGGTGGTGGTAGCGGTTCCCTAGTGGTTGCTGGAGGAACCTGCAGCGTTTCGTCCATGGGTGGTGTCAGGGGGTTGTGTCCAGGGTGGAGTGGGCTGGAAACACTAGAACACTGTGTCAAGCCTGTGGCATACAGTCAATGGACATCATCCAAGATTTTTGTTCTGCGCGAGTGGACCAGCTAGACAGAGGGAAGGGGGTGCCCTATGCACTGTGTGGCATGGAGAAGATGCAGAAACCCACCATTTCTTAGAAGAATGGGCTAGCCCACTCAGATCATGCCTGGATAAAGATGT
This sequence comes from Viscum album, assembly GCA_963277665.1. Lineage (NCBI taxonomy): Eukaryota > Viridiplantae > Streptophyta > Magnoliopsida > Santalales > Viscaceae > Viscum > Viscum album. The sequence continues at coordinate 434,606,827 of OY728121.1, forward strand.
TGGGCTAAACCCATCTAGGATGGAGCAGACCAAGCCCAGCGGGTCAGGTCAGAACTGGCTGGTCGGGCTAGACCTAGGATGCTATACCAAGACATTTTTAACCTCCACAGTCAAGCATAATACACATTTGGTGGATCATCCATAAAGTAGAGATAGCTCAAGCTACCACGGGGAGGTCGACCTCCATGGTCGGTCCATGGGTCACTAACCCCCTTTTCACTCAAATGCACGTAACCCCCAAATGGGGAGTTTTTTTGACAAGCCATTTATGGTGTTGGGCCCCTTGTGATTAGAAGGTCAGTTTGAGTTACATTATGTGAGTTTTTTTTAACTTTTGGAAGACATAATAATTGTTTTAGGAGTAGTTCCTTTCATTGTTAGCATGATTTAGCAAGAATAGACATGTTTCGTAAAGGTAGAAACCCCCAAGTTGTGCGGAGTGGGTTAAATTCATTTGGGTAGAATCCTTCGGGGCTATCACTCCCCTGATGTACTAGGGTGTGGGTTCTCCACAAAGCCCAGTATGCTTGGGTCCAGCTCTAATTTCCAGGATATCCCAATCACCATTATGGATATAATTGATTCCCTCAGGTGAGGTGAAAGTCACTTGATGGTGATCGAAATCCACTTGGGCATGATAAAGCACAGGCCAGTCCATACTGAGAATGATGTTAGATTTGGTCATCTTGATGATGAATAAACTCTATGTGAAATGGTACCAACCTATTTCAAGTGGGAACTCCTATATATATTATATTCCCTATTATTTAATGCATAATTGAATGTCAAGATATATAACACCACTGACTTACTCAATTTCAAGGCCCGGACTTTCCACAATCGCAGCAGATATCAAAGGGTGTGATGCACCTGTATCAAAAATAAAAGAAACTATATTATAGGATACTAGAATATCATGTTTAACCATATATTACCTCATATTCTTATCCTATAGTGTAGTTTGTAATTCATAGATTTGGATTAAACCATGGTCATAAGATACTACCTAACTAGCCTGAGTAGATCCAATCTGCTAATGTTGATTCTCTAATGCATGACTACCATTGACATGGCCACCACCACCTTTGACTAATCATTTGGTAGAAGACCAACTCACTGATTGATGTAGATTCTTGGATATTGTACCTAGTAGAGGTTTCAGTATGGATCCCCTCTCATTGGATGTTGGAGGAAAAGGCTGGAAGAAGTGATGAAGGTAACCCATCCTACCACAATATCGACACTCGATTGGGTTTATCATGAAATAAGTCTTATTATGTCCTAGAATTACACATTTTTTACACACTATAGATTTTTCAGTTCATGTCATCTAGCTAGAAATCCACCCATGTGCATCCCTAAAATAGAGCTTCCTACTTCCAGATGAACTATCGTCCTGCCTCAGAACTAAATCGCCCACGATCACTTTTTTATCTTCTCTAATATTACATTCAGTAATAAGGTCTTGGTTTACTATTTCAATAATATTACTCAACTAGAAGATGTTTAACTATGAATGGATATCATACCCAAGACCATACAAAAAGCACCACATAATCATCAAATCATCATCGGTCAGAGATGGAGAAAACTTTTGAATCTAAGTGAAGTGATAAGAATACTATAGCATGGTCATAGTAACCTTCTGGAGATTTATAAAATCTCTATCATGGTCCTCTCTTAGATTCTTCATAAATAAATGATTTTAAAAGTCCATATGGAATTCTTCTCAGACCATACCCCGATGATGCCCATCTTCAGAGATGATGCCCCACTAGTGCTCGGAAAAATCACATAACGTGTGCATATAAAGCTTGACCCACTTCTCTAGAGGTGTATCAATATGGTCGAAGATCGATACCATGGATTATAATAATGAATCAGAAGTCTGAGTTCTTCCATCCCCCAAGAATGTGGGAGGATGCTACTATTGGAAGTCGTGAGTCAGTTTTTCCCTAGTAAGGGAAGGCCAGAGAGGACCTTGAATATACTGCATGAACTGAAGAAAAATATCATGGAACTGAGCATTATTGCCCAGTGGAAGATCAAAAATAGTTTCCTCAGGTGGAACTATAAGAGGTATCATAGGAGGCTCAGGGATCACCATATCTAGAGTATGATCATCACCACTCTCTTGGAATATTTCACAGGTACATCATGGTTTCATATCTCTATAATTTCCAAGCACACTCCTTATATTAGATTTATAACAGAATGAAAAAAAAAGATAACTAAAGTGATAAATAAGGGGTAGTTTCACATCCTCTATATATCATGATATAACTATAATCTATCTCTTGGATTTAGGTCTATATGATAAGAAAAATTCAAAAAATGATCTCAAGAGACCTGACTTACTTCCTACTCCAATGTTGGGTCAAGGTCAATGTCCCAAATCACACCTATAGGATAACCCTTTAATTTTAAAGGTGTTATTCATTTTAATTATATTATAATTATCAATTCCATATAAATGGTTGAATTAGATGGGTATCCATTTCTATTTTTTAAGGTCCCATTAACCTTATAAATTGAAATATAGTTTCCACTTAATCCTAACTATAACACTTTGTAGCTCATGTGACCAATGGTCCATGGCTCGATGTTCCATAACCAACTACTTGAGGTGTATTATTTAAACTGTGTAGAAAAATCCTATTAGGTTAAGGAAGTAAATTTACGTTTTGGTTATGTTTTTTAGTCCTACAATAAAAGGTGGAACATTTATATATGTAACAATAAATCATGACAATAGGAACAGGAAATATAATCAATGCATGCAAAAAAACAAATATGGCATGGAATAATGTATGAAATTTTAATCCTATGGTTCCTAGTGTGATGCATTTTTTGATACACCCTCATATCATTGAGATGTGGTATAGGAAATACTATAAGGTTAACAGTTTCAAAAATAATATTAATTTCACAAAGCAAGTGTGTAACCCAAAGTTGATATCTATAAAACTGTAATGGTGCAATCATAACAGGATTTACCCATCCCAAAAAATTGAGTTTTCCCTCTATGTGGTTTTACAAATCCCAGTAATAGGCTCATTACCAAATTCCAATTTCGTATCTCCCATCTAAACCCAAATAGTAATACAAAAGGAAAATACCTCTTATACCACTTTGTATAATACCACCTCTGGTGCCACTGACTAGTGCCCCAAGACTGGGGACACAAGACCTCAAGTGAACGACCCCAAACACTAGATTTTATTGACTAGCATCAATGTCCTATGGTGTTTCAATGGGGATAATATTACCTCATAGATTAGAGTGATCATAGAAACAGATAGTAGATGATAAATAGTGGTATCAGAAATAATAAGTATACAGTGGTGGAAATAATAGGAATAAACCGAGCAATATAAATAATAACTAGACGAAGATGAATAAATAATATATTTCAATGGTAATTATGATCATTTTATATGAAAATTGAGTACATAGGGAATATGGTATATACTCATATACCACACACTATAAAAAAATACCAAAAATACCAAAAACCGCTACAACTAGCATCTCGAGCATAGGCACAGTCCTCTTCCTCCATACTATATCCTAATGTTGGGAATCAAGCATCGAAATCTAGCCACTTCCCTTTATCCAAAACTAAAATCATGAAGTATTCTTGGGTATAAATGAATACCTATGTAGTGTGTGAGATACAATATTAGTAGGCCACCATAAATGGTATTTCGGCAAATACATTTTGTGTAATAATTAAATGAACAGTGTACCATAAATGATAAATGTAGGGAAATAAATAAGTGAATAAATACTTTGATATGGGTTCCTAAATGGATACCCAACTGATAACACTTGCTTTGTCCTAGGAAATATTTCTGAATAAAGGTACATGTACAAGTATTATATTATATAAGTGGTTATCAGAAATAAGAAACCAAGGTAGGTGGACCCAAAGATTGAGATTTGTCTTTGTGGTCACATCTCTAGGACATCATACAAGAATTATCCAAATATAAATAAGAAATATCCCATATGACACAAGAAAGAAATCCTTCACTTCTAATGATGGATTCTTGAGATAGTCCATTTTGATCTATGAGGAATCCCAAGGGTCGACACACAAGTCTTTGATATAACCAATGCCCCAGAGTATTTCCAACAAAACCTATAAATGTGTCCCTTGTATCACTCATGGAATAGTGACTATGAGTCCGTACTAATTATCTCACATAGGGGACTAGGTATCATCAAATTCATGGAATATCCATCTTGAAAATGATTCCTTCCTCTGTTTCTTCCTTAGGGAACCAATGTCACTCACAATTATAAATAATCTTCCCATAGAGACCGTACAAGGAAAGCCAAAGTATTTCTTATTGTGTGTCAAGAAGATCAAAAACAAAAATGGAATGTCCATCCATGGTGTACCTAATTCATACATGTGTTCTCCCCTGGCCTGTAGTAGTTGATTCATAGTAACCAAGGCACATATCACAAGGCATGGTACATATAATCACATTTCATCAAGAATAATCTCATTGTAACATCATAACAAACTAGCCATGTTATAAAATTTAATACAAATAACCATGGAACATGAAAATAATCAATAAGCCTAAGTATAACTCCCATGACATTGCATAAATATAAAGTAATGACATAATGCATAAATCATGAGTTCAGTCCATAAGTAATTTAATGAACATACATAATAAAAAGATCATGAGAAAAGTTGTATGAGAATAATCATCAAGATAAGAGGTGAAAATCAAGGAATACTAATTATCTCAGTTAAAATTATGGATTTAAGGCATTCAACCAAGGATAAACACACCCATGCATGGTTTTTAACAACTTGGGGTATGGGAAAATAGGCTAGTAAGGTGGGAATTCTAAAAGAGGTGGAAGAAGACATGGTGAACAGACCATGGATGGTTTTTTCCATAATGTGTGTTCACAAATAACATGAGGAACCATTTAAATTAATTTATTAGGAATATTAGATGCATCACTGGAAGGGTACAGTGCGCGGAACAATAGTGCATCATTTAAGAAGCAATGAAATGAGAAGGAAAGACATATACCACCTACCATGATGTATTATCACTTCACTCATCCATTTTTGGATCTTTAATTGATATATAATGGGAGAAAATAAATATATCTCCCAATGCCTTGAAAATAGGGTAAAAGTGGTCGCACCTGAATAGATAAACAAATGATGGAATAAAAATGGAATAGAAGGGAGGAGATCAAAGATATTACCTCTAACTTTCTATTTATTTTGACAACAAGATATTTAGACCAAGGATAGAGGAGATAACTCAAAACCTATGGAGGAGGAGGAAGGGAGATCGTGCCTGAGGGAGGAGGGATGGTCTGTTGGAGAAGCAAGGGAGAATAAGGGGTTTAATTAAAACATTCATTTAGGTAAAATTAGAAATTAACCTGGGATCACATTTTGGCTGCATGGTTGGCCAAATCGTACACCAACTATGTGCTATATTCTGATCCAAGGGGCACCCCAAACAGGATAGGAACATAATTTTGAAAACCATGTGGCTCCCAGAACACTATTTTCTACAACCACATGGTTAGTGAAATATTTTAGGTGGGCGACACAGTTTCTACTAACCATATGGACTAGTATACCTCTTTAATTTTTGGGACTTCAGGATTAAAACAAGATATATACTCCCCCAAGACCTCCTTGACTCCCTTAGGCATTATTACTAGGTCCAAGATAAGAATTTAAATTGAAAAAACAATTTCTTCCATTGGGAAAATTGAGGACATTACAACATGAAGTAGTTGTAGATCCTTCGAAGATAGAGGTGGTTATTTCTTGGGTATCCCCTAAAAATATTTTATTGGTTAAAAATTTCCTTGGTCTTATAGGATATTATAGGAGGTTTATACTCAACTTTTCTTATATTGTGACTCCTCTGACCTCCATGATCAATAAAGATCAATATTTTGTATATACTGACTAGATCCATAATAATTTTGTGTATTTGAAGGAGAATATGGTCATTGATTTGGTTATTTATCTACCTGATGAGGGTATTTTGTTTAAGTTTTATTATAAAACACTATGTATTGTATTGGGTTTCATTATAATATAGTATATAGAAGTAATCTCTTATAAGTCCTGGTATTTATAGCCTCCTGAACATAATTATTCCTCTCATGATATTAAACTTGATGTGGATGTGTTTTGCCTAAAGTTTTATAGAATTATCTTATTTTTGATTACTTTATAGTATTCACAAATCACAAGATATTTAGGTATATATTATCATAGTGTAATGTGAATTTTGAGCAGTATTAGTGGATATAATTCTTATAGGATTATAACTTTGAGATTTAATATAAACTAAGAAAATAGAAAGTTGTGGATGATGTGATGAGAATGAATTTATATGGTGGTGTTTTCTATGAATCTAGTGGATTTTTTAGAGAGATATATGATCTATTCATAATGAACCTTTATATGGAATAATTTGATGGTAAAGTTGGTCTCCATAAATTGATTGTATAGTCATATTTGGTGCATCATGTGTAGGAATCCCAGTTGGGGGGTTCTGAGGTGGAGGTTTGGGGAGATAGATTTGTTTGTGGTGATTCCCCTAAGTAATTGTATGAGTATGAATTGCATCATGTTTTTTAGAGGTGGCTCTTCATTCCATCAATGATGTGTGGGGTGTTCTTTTGAGAGTTCTACAGTTCAACTTTGGTGGTACATCCTGATGTGGTTAAGATGTATCATTCCCTTAGAGGTTAGTTTTTGTGATCTAGAATGAATATATCGGTTTCATATTTTGACTTTTTATGTTTATTCAACAATAATGTGAAGTTTGATCATCGTATTCTTAGTGGTTTTCTTTAATTTCTTGATGTTCCCTAGTGGAAGTGGGAGGACATCTTGATGGACTTCATCACCAGTTTTCCTCAAGTTCATTCTTAAATGATTCTATATGGGTGACTATAGATTTTTTGATGGATTCGTCTCACGTCATTAAAATTAAGGATTTGAGGATGGTGGATCTTTTATCAGGGTAGTATTTAGAGGATGTGGTGAGGCTCCATGGGGTTCCAAATATGATCATCTTTGATCGTGATTCTACTTTTAACAGTATGGTCTGGAGAGGTATCTAGTGAATTTTTGGATCTTATTTATACCTAAAAAACTTTTTATCCATGTATTTATGGTCAAAGTCTACTATCTAGACTTTATAATACATTTTTCAATCATGAATTCTTGATTTTAGATGTTCGTGGATGAGGTGCATACCCATGGAAGAGTTCTCTTATAATAATAGTTAAAAATCTACCATTGGTGTAGCCCCATTAAAAGTGTTGTATGGATAACCCTTAATATATCCACTGTGTTGGGATGAGGTTGGAGATTTAGGTATTCTTGAACTAGAATTGATTAAAATAACAATATAGAAGATACAGGTGAATCGTGAGAAGATGAAGGCATCCCAAGATCATTAAAATCCCTATGTTGATTATACTATACCTATGGTGTTTGACATTAGAGATGATGTTTTCTTGAAGGTATATCTTGTTCATTGGAGGTTCATTTGTGGGAGTAAATTTTATCACTATTTTTTGGACCTTTTAAGGTGTTGGAGTATTTTGGATTTATTACATACTAGTTATAACTTCCCCTATAGATGGACTCGATACATGATGTCTTTCGCATGTTATAGATTCATCGGTATCTTTATGATGATTCCCATATCAATGAATGGGGTAATATGGATGTTGAGGATAGTGAAATGTTTTAGGAACAATTTTTTGAGATCCAGTACCATCAAAAGATGTTTTTTCTTGGGAATATTATTATTTTATCTGTTGTTCTATGGTAGAATAGTGGCTTAGAGCAGAGCACTTGGGAATGTGAGTCTTATATTTGTGATCAATATCCCAAGATATTTATTGATTGATTTTTTTTGGGATGATATATATGATGTTGATTGATTTATGATATGAATTATTTCATGTGATTATGACCTCTTTCCTTACATTAAGTGGGTTTTGTGCTTTTACAGTGAGATACTTGATAGGTATGTCATGTGGTGGTTATCCTTATCCATTTCTTATGTTCCTTCTTGGGTTGGTTTTGATTATTGGGAATGAGAATTATTTAAGAGGTATCTGATTTAAGGGCCTATTTATACTTATTTAATTTTTTTTTTGGGCGATAGGAGGTGTATGGGGTAAAAATGGGTAAATAAAGTGTAGAAAAGCTATAAATTCAGTTGGAATGGGGGCATTACAGCATGGTCAATTTTGTTGTGACAGGGTTTAGTCTCAAAGAGTTTTTTTAATTTCTGTGAATGAAAATTGCAGTTTGTCCATGTCTTTGAAATTATGATCCTTGGGTGTTTGGTTTTTAGGTTCTTCCATTTTAAGAGTGGTTATGGAGTGGTGATTTGGGCAGTTCTCTGAAGCATCAGAAGTCGGATTCCATGGATCGTCCATTTATAGGGTCATTTCATCATGGTTCTCGAGTTATTTTGTAACGATCTGAATCCGTATCCACTCAACTGGTGCCCCGTGCCCAGTTCTCCACATGAACTCAAGCGTGTTTCCCCAAATGCCAGATGCTTCCAACTAGCAGCGATGGCCTTGGTGAGTCATTGGGGAAAATATGCCCTCATTTGGTAAGGTATACAAAGAAAAGAAAATAACAGTCAATAGAGGAAGCAGTAAAAAGTATACAATAACTGAAACTGATTAGTGGAAGAAATGTATAATATAATGATGATGATGAAAAATAATGCAGCAGGTACAAGTATATAAGGACAGAAGTAACACAACAACGTGCTGAAATACAACTGAGAACAAAGTACTTAAAGTAAACAACAATTCCAGCAGCATCGCAAGCCTAGTCTCGGTCCTATGCTCTCCAGCTCCAACCAGCAATCATGTACCTGAAGTAGAAGAGCCACAATGCCAATCCACACCTGCAACCATATAACCTGTTTGGGCCAAAAAAACATGACCTAAAAATGGTGTGAGACTAATCCTAGTAGGCAATAACCACAAGATATATGCCCTACTGTCAGTGAGTAATATAACAAAAGTAAATGAAATAAATGCAGCAGAGAAACAGGAGTACACCAAGTAAAAAATCCTACAATCTCCATTCACATTTATTAGTCAATCTAATTCAATCATTTAGTTATCAACCAAAGAATCTAGCAAACAGCTCTATAATTCCAAAGCATATCAGGTAACACAACAGGTATCTCGTCATACTACCTAAACAACAAGCAGTACAAAACCCAAGCTTGTTCTTTGGCTTGGTGGACTCGTCACAACCAATCAAGTAAAAATTCACACTGACTATCTATGTGACTCATACTGGTAGACCCCTATAGTTAAGTAATCATACAAAGGCACAGACACTCTGGGAAGCACTCACTGTCAATTCCCCTGTGGTCTTGGAATGATAGGTATAGACCCTCTGAGGAAGCACTTACATCTAATTCCCCCTATAGTCTCGATAAGTAACTGAGGGAACTCTGAGGAATCACAAATTCCAATTCCTATAGGTCCTGCGAATGATACTAATTTATAATAGACTCTCTAGGGAAGCCCTTAACTGTTAATTCCCTCTTTAGTCTACCGCACTAGGTTCAAATAGCCCTGAGCAATCCTGTCGTGCGTAAACGACTATTACCAGCCCTAATTAGGTTCAACAAACTACTTAGATAATAGATAAAACACATCAAAAGCATATAAATAGTAGTAAAAACATGCAATCAATTATATCAAGGCAGGCAATCAATGCAACAAGGCATGCCTCACAAGCAACCTAAGCCAAATGACGGTAAATATCCAAAATAAGGGAAACACCCATGGGGTGATCCTAAATCATGCTAACAAGCAATTATTAATCATCTAATAACCTCAATCATACAATAAATATAAGGCAGCCAATAATATAGGTTCAAAACCCTAACCTAAGAAACCTGATACATGGGAATCCGGCACTTTTTGTACAAAATCTCAAAGACATTCAATGTAGGGCAACAAACCACCTACCTCGATCCTAGGAGATCGATATAGTTGAACCTCGGCCTGTGAATCGGCCTAGAATGGAAAAGATCTGCAAAAACGTCTAAAACGTTCAACCTTATAAAACTCTCATAAGATAAAGAATTAGGAAACGTGTCCAAGGAAGAACCAAGAACTCACCACTATGATTATATTGCAACTGACGGAGTTCGATTCAGATAACTGGTAAAATATCAATGGCTCGGAGAAGATTCGGCCTCCTCGGATGCTCTGGACGTAATTAGGTGAAGAATAAGACGAAAATAGGGATTAGATGCAGCCCTGGTCCATTTAATGAAATAAAAAGAAAACTACACAGTGTGTACTTCTTGAGTACACGGCGTGTACTTTCCTTTTTCATACACCGCATTAAGTAGACTCCACATCACCCCAACACACCGTGTGTGTGGCCCAGAAATGGCCAGCACACGACCTCACGTGGGATCAAATTACATGGCATGTACTTATAAAGTACACAGTGTGTACTTAGAAAATTTCTAGATTTTCCTCTTTTCCTCAAAAACGACCAGAAAAGGAAAAACATATCTGAAATGAAGATCCGGGTTCTTACAAAATTTCCCCCTTAAAGAAATTTTTCCCCAAATTTCCCTAACAAGGTGGCGGAGAAGAAAACTCGAACAACTCTTGCCACTGTGATCACATATCGGTCTCCCTCTCCCAAGTCCCATCCTACACACGGTCGTGCTGCCATAGCACCCATACCAGAGGAACATATCGGCCACGGAGTACCTTTGCAATTCGATCAACAATCCTAATAGGATTCTCCTCGAACTATGTATCCTGCTCCAGATCAACCTCCTTGGGATGAAATACATGAGATGGGTCTGAGAAATAGCGTCAAAGCTGAGAAACATGGAAGACGTTGTGCATAGCCTGGTACTTCTAAGGTAACTGCAACCTATAAGTAACCAGCCCGACCCTCTCCAGAACCTCAAATGGACCGACATATCTTGGTGAAAGCTTACCCTGTCTCATGATCCTATTGTGTCCCAACCTCGGGGTAACACGTAGGAAATCCTGATCTCTGACCTTAAAATCCAAAGGTCATCTCTGCTGGTCAGCATAAGATTTCTATCGAGACTGTGCAGTAGCCATCCTTTTCCAAATCAACTCCACCTGTTCTGTAGTCTCCTGAACAAGACAAGGTCCCAGCATAGCTGCCTCTCCTGCCTCCAGCCAACACAAGGGTGATCGGCACGGCCTACCATACAAAGCCTCATCAGGTGACATTTGAATACACTAGTGCAGAAAACATTTTTTACGTCGGTTATTTTTCATTATTTACGTCGGTTTTTAGGCGACGTTAATACGGACGACATTATAAATAACGTTTTTTACGTCGGTTATTTAAAACCCGACGTAACATCCCTAACATCACGGTGTTTATCACGTCGGTTATTTCTAAAACGACGTGATAAAACACCTGGGATATCGTTTATCACGTTGGTTATGACATAACCGACGTGATTAACCCTTCCCCGGGCCTATTATCACGTTGGTTTCTTAAATAACCGACGTGATAAAAAGCCCTGGGAAACGTTTTAGCACGTCGGTTATCCAATAACCGACGTGGTAAATCGATTCCCAGGCCTTTTAGCACGTCGGTTATATTAAGAACCGACGTGATAAAAGGCCCGGGAACGGTTTAGCACGCCGGTTCTCGAAAAAACCGACGTGATAAACCCCTACCGATTTATTTACCACGTCGGTTATAAAATAACCGACGTGAAAGCGATATATATATTTTTTAAAATAATTGCACTGCTCTCACCAAAAAGCAACCAGAAACCAAACAACAAAAATAACCATGCCAGCCCTCCCCCAAGCCCCAACTGAACCCCACCCTCATCTATACCCACCTAACAACCTGCCCAGCCCTCCCCCACCACATTGGAGCCCCACCACAACCCTTGGACACCCCCCACCCCTTGGACAGCCCCCCCACCCTCATTTACACCCCCATGACCCCTAGTACAGCCTCAAACACCCATTGGACACCCCTCCCATATCCCTTGGACACCCCCCACCCCTTGGACACCCCCCCACCCCTTGGACAGCCCCCCACCCTCATTTACACACCCAAGACCCCTAGTACAGCCTCAAACACCCATTGGACACCCCCCCACACTTTGACATCCCTCCCAGACCCCTTGGACACCCCCCCCCCCCCCCCCCGACCCCTGGACACCCCCCCGAGCCCTTGGACAGCCCCAAACACCCCTTGGACACCCCTCCCATATCCCTTGGACACCCCCCCCCCCCACCCCTTGGACACCCCCACCCCTTGGACAGCCCCCCCACCCTCATTTACACCCAACCGGCCCCTTGGATAGAACTCCCAGACACCTTGGACACCACTCCCATATCCCTTGGACACCCCCCACCCCTTGGACACCCCCCACCCCTTCGACAGCCCCCCCACCCTCATTTACACCCCACGAACACTAGGACAGCCCCAAACACCCCTTGGACACCCCTCCCATATCCCTTGGACACCCCCCACCCCTTGGACAGCCCCCCCACCCACTGGACACCCCCCCCCCCCCCGACCCCTTGGAACCCCCCCCCCCCCCCCGACCCCTTGGAAACCCCCCCATCCACTTGGACAGCCCCAAACACCCCTTGGACACCCCTCCTATATCCCTTGGACACCCCCCCACCACTTGGACACCCCCCCACCCCTTGGACACCCCCCCCCCCCCCCCCACCCTCATTTACACCCAACTGACCCCTTGGACAACCCCAAACACACCTTGGACACCCCTCCCAAATCCCTTGGACACCCCCCCACCCCTTGGACACCCCCCCACCCTCATTTACACCCCCCCGACCCCTAGGACAGCCCCAAACACACCTTGGACACCCCTCCCATATCCCTTGGACACCCCCAAACACCCACCCACCCCCTTGGAACCTCTCCCCCCCATACCAAAATCCAGACCAGAAAAACCATCAACAGTAGACCAAAACAAGAAGTAGAGTAAAATTAAACATTAACTTATATAACATTCAAAACGTACACTGTCAACTTCAAAAAAAACTAAATCCAACCTAAACGACCCCTTTGGACAGGCCGCCACCCCCTTGGACAGCCTCCCACACCCACCCATCCCCTTGGACACCACCCTGGACACCCCCCGACCCCTCTGGACAGCCCCCAACCCCTCTAGAAAGCACCCCCACCCCTCCTGGACACAACCCCCCACCCCCGACCTGCTTGGACACCCCCCCTGGACACCCCCCAACCCTCTGGACAGCCCCCCCCCCCAGCCCTGCTAAACACCACCCCCACCCTCTACACCCTTGGACACCCCCCTGGACACCCCCCAACACCCTCCCACACCCTTGGACAGCCCCCCACACCCACCCACCCCCTTGTAAACCCCCCTGGACACCCCCCGACCCCTCTGGACAGCCCCCCACCCCTCCTGGACACCACCCCCCACCCCCTACCCCCTTGGACACCCCCCTGGACATCCCCCAACCCTCTGGGCAGCACCCCCACCCACCCGGACAACCCCAAATACCCTCTGGACAGGCCGCCACCCACTTGGACAGCCCCCCACACCCATCCACCCCCTTGGACACCCCCCTGGACACCCCACCGACCCCTCTAGACAGGCCGCCACCCCCTTGGACAGCCCCCCACACCCACCCATCCCCTTGGACACCACCCTAGACACCCCCCGACCCCTCTGGACAGCCCCCGACCCCTCTAGAAAGCACCCCCACCCCTCCTGGACACAACCCCCCACCCCCGACCTGCTTGGACACCCCCCTGGACACCCCCCAACCCTCTGGACAGCCCCCCCCCCCCACCCCACCTAAACACCACCCCCCACCCCCTACCCCCTTGGACACCCCCTGGACACCCCCCAACACCCACCCACACCCTTGGACAGCCCCCCACACCCACCCACCCCCTTGTAAACCCCCCTAGACACCCCCCGACCCCTCTGGACAGCCCCCCGCCCCTCCTGGACACCACCCCCCACCCCCTACCCCCTTGGACACCCCCCTGGACATCCCCCAACCCTCTGGACAGCCCCCCCACCCACCCGGACAACCCCAAATACCCTCTGGAGAGGCCGCCACCCACTTGGACAGCCCCCCACACCCATCCAACCCCTTGGACACCCCCCTGGACACCCCACTGACCCCTCTGGACAGGCCGCCACCCCCTTGGATAGCCCCCCACACCCACCCATCCCCTTGGACACCACCCTGGACACCCCCCGACCCCTCTGGACAGCCCTTGACCCCTCTAAAAAGAACCCCCACCCCTCCTGGACACAACCCCCCACCCCCGACCTGCTTGGACACCCCCTGGACACCCCCCAACCCTCTGGACAGCCCCCCCCCCCTCCTAAACACCACCCCCCCACCCCCGACCCCCTTGGACACCCCCTAGACACCCCCCAACACCCACCCACACCCTTGGACAGCCCCCCACACCCACCCACCCCCTTGTAAACCCCCCTGGACACCCCCCGACCTCTCTGGACAGCCCCCCACCCCTCCTGGACACCACCCCCCACACCCTACCCCCTTGGACACCCCCCTGGACACCCCCAACCCTCTTGATAGCCCTCCCACCCCCCTGGAATCACTGAAAATTTACCATAACAAGAAGTTGGGCCATTCAAAGAATGTTTTTAGGTGTGGAGGAAGAACTGAGTTTCAATAGATAGAGAAGGAACTCGACATTAGGTTGTCTATTCCAGGTGTGGATTTGAAGGAGTTAATGTTTGTTCAGTGACCCAAGAGATTGAATCAGAAATTCAGATGTTGTGCCATTTTCTCATGATGAGGATGAATAATTGGTGGGGTTTGACTTTTAAATGGAGAGCTTAGCAGACCATCATATTTTCTATAGATCAGTAAAGGATGTTAGCATCGAACATAAGGCTTAAGGGATGCTTTCAGATCCAAATATGTATGTTGATGGATGCAATGGATCTAGTAGAGGTTCTAGAAAGAATGGTGGTTTTATTTGTTTAGGATAAGTAGTGAAGAAAAAACTAGTTAATTTTTTACTTGCTGAAAAGAGGGTATCTAAAATTTTTAACATGCCGAGGGGAAATCTGGCGAGTCCTCCTCGTGAAACTTTTTTTGCAGGGGGTGAAAATGGTGATGTGATCCCAAATCCATGCACCTATTCCATGGTTGTGTGTGAATAAAGTAGTAACAACTGTAAAAGGGCAACCCATCCAAATGGACACGCCCCAACCCTCTCGGGGATTTATAGAATACGATGAAAAATTAGTGAAATCATAAAATTAGTCAATATTGCAAGTCGAACTAATAGATCTAGGGATGATAAATAAGATTATGGTGCCAAAACGAGTTAAAAGGGTTCGCAATCGAAGAATCTTAGCTAGTTTCAACAAAAAAATCACAACACATATATATATACTATCCGCGAAAAAAACGAACGAGTGGGAGGATTACCTGAGTGCTGCGAGTTTAGACGATTGATCCGAGGAGATTAAATATGAGAAACGATGATCGAAAAACGAATCTAAACCAACGAAATGGACGAGCCGATTCGGGTTTACGCACGAGAGAGACGAGTCGCGACTGTCGAAGGTAAACTCGCGAATGACATTCCACGGGTCTGGGTAAATTTTTAAATGAGTTATCACGTCGGTTATTCAATAACTGACGTTATAATTTTTTTTAAAACATTTATAACGTCGGTTATTCAATAACCGACGTAAAAAAATTCCTCCGATTCTTTTTTTACGTCGGTTATTTTATAACCGACGTTATAAAGGGCTCAAAATCCGCGTTTTTTTACGTCGGTTATTCCATAACCGACGTCAAAAACATCTGCGGATTCTTTTATTACGTCGGTTATAAAATAACCGACGTAAAAAGGCCTTCAAAAACCGCGTTTTTTACGTCGGTTATTGAATAACCGACGTAATAACTCGTACATATGTCGATTTGTTACGTCGGTTATTGAATAACCGACGTAACAAACACCCCCCGCTTCTGTTTTTTACGGCGGTTAATGTATAACCGACGTAAAAAACGAAGCCGCGCGATTAATAACGTCGGTTATAAAAATAACCGACGTTAAAGGTGTACCGAACACAGGTTTTTACGTCGGTTATTAAATAACCGACGTAAAAAACCTCGTTTTACATATTATGACGTCGGTTTTATATAACCGACGTAAAAAATGGTGACGTGAAAAAGGTTTTCTGCACTAGTGATAGTTGCTTGAAAACTATTATTGTAGGCAAAATCCACTAGAGGTATATTTTTCTCCCAAGAACCTCCAAAATCAAGATTGCATGCTCGTAGCATGTCCTCTAGCACCTGTATCGTGCACTCTGACTGGCCATTTGTCTGAGGATGGAAAGCTATACTCAGAATTACCTGTGTACCCAAAGCCCTCTTTATCCCTGGCAAGAAATGCAACGTAAAGCGGGCGTCCCTATCTGAAATGATAGTACTCGGAATCCCATGCAAGTGTAAAATCTCACGAATGTACAACCGTTCAAGATCATCAACATCGAAGGTCTCCTTGATCGGCAAGAAGTGAGAAACCTTCGTGAGCCTGTCAATGAAAACCCATACTGTGTATTTCCCTCTAGGCGATCTCAATAACCCTGTCATGAAGTCCATCGTGACATCATTCCACTTCCACTCGGGAATGGGTAGCTGCTGTAAAATCCCTGCTGGTTACTGGTGCTTTGCCTTCACCTGCTGACAGGTGGAACATCTCATGATAAAACCATCAACATCTCTCTTCATACCTTGACACCAATACTGGCAGTGCAGATCACGATACATCTTGGTGATTCTAGGATGAACTACCCAAACTAAGGAATGAAAGTCTCGCATTAGCTCCTCGCATGTATCTTCCAGCACCCATACGCATCCTTGGAAACACAAGATCTCATCCTCACCTATGGTCCATCTGGGAAGAGGTTCCTCTCCTAACATTCTTTCCCGTAGGACTAGGCCTTTGGAATCTGATAGCTACATCATTCAAACTCAGTCAACAAGGGTAGAGGTAACAGCTACAGAAGAAAGAAAAGTCTGAACCTGTCTGTCATGCACCTCTAGATGCATTTCAGAGAACAGAGCCATAAGCTACCACTCGCTGCTGGCTTCCTGAACTACATGTATCTACGTCCTCTTACTCAATGCATCTTCCACAGCGTTGCCTTTCCCAGGAATATAAGAAAGCTCGAAATCTAAAGACTGTAGGTACTCAACCCACCTAAGCTGTCTTAGATTAATGTCACACTGCGTGAAGATATACTTGAGGCTCTTGTGGTCAGTATATACCACAAAATGATCTCCCAGAAGATAATGTCTCCAACAATGAAAATCATGAACAACTGCAGCCAACTCGAGGTCATGCATAGGATAGTTCCTCTCATATGGCCTCAACTACCGAGATCCATATGCAACAACACGATCCACCTGAATAAGAACTACTCCAATCTTGATGCCAGATGCATTACAGAAAAGTTTATAATTCTTGCCCGACTCTGGAAAAACTAGAATCGGTGCTGAATTCAATCTCTCATTAAGCTTCTGGAAGGATAAATCGCAGGCTTCTGACCAAACATAATTCACCCCTTCTTGGTCAAGCTCATCAGTGGCACTGCTAAGCATGATAAGTCCTATATAAACCACCTGTAGTAATCAGCCAATCCCAAGAAACCTCGTACCTCGAAGACATTCTTTGGCTGCTCCCTGGAATTACTGCTCTCACATTCTTTGGGTCTACTGATACTCCTGTTTCTGAGATGACATGACCCATGAAGTAAATATCATCCTTCAAAAAGTGGCACTTTGAGAGCATAGTATATAACTGATGCTCCCTTAGTGTACTCAAAACGATCTCAATATGGGTATCATGGTCTTGTCGAGTGTGAGAGTACACCCAGATGTCGTCCACGAAAACCACCAAGAAAGAATCCATGTAAGGATGGAAAACTCTGTTCATCAGCACCATGAAAACTGCTGGTGTGTTCGTGAGACCAAACGGCATAACCAAATACTGATACAGACCATACCTACTCTGGAAGGCTGTAAGAGGTATATCAGATGGTCTGACACGCAACTGATGGTAGGCAGATCTCAAGTAGATCTTCAAGAACACTCTGGATCTTTGAAGTTAATCAAAGAGATCATCTATCCACAAAAATGGATATCAGTTCTTAACCATCAACGGTTTCATCTTCTGATAATCCACATAGAGCCTAAGGGTGTCGTCTTCCTTCTTCGCAAACAGTACAGGTGAACCCCAAGGAGAAGTACTGGGTTGGATTAAACCCCTTGTCTACAACTCCTCCAACTTCTTCTTGAGCTCCTACGACTTAGGAGTAACCATCCTATAAGGAGGAATGGACACCGGTGCCGCTCCTGGCATAAGCTCGATAGAAAATTCTACCTCACGCTCCGGAGGCAAACCTGAAAAGTCCTCTAGAAATACATCCCTAAAACGATCCACCACTGAAGGAAAGTCTATCTGAGCAGTCCCCTGGTCATCCAGATATAAGCTAGAAATCTGGGACATAACACCACCAAACCATGATGCTCTAGCCCTGATCTGCTCGCCTTGACATCCCATTTTCCCTTGTGAAGAAAATACCTGCCCTCCGGTGATGTGAAACTCACCCTATGGTGATAGAAATCGATGAAGGCATAGAAGGGAAATAACCAGTCCATCTAGAGAATAACATCATAGCCTATTATATCCAAAACATATAGACTCCATGAAAAAAGACACCCACCAACCTCAAGGGGTCAGTCTAAGCATTGACACATGCTAGCAGTTCTAATTCCCAAGCGAGTGTCTAGCGTCATCATATCCTCAGGAGTATAAACAATAAGTCTATGGATTTACACAGTATGCATAGAAATAAATCTATGAAACGATCATGTATCAAAAAGTGAAGAGGATAAAACTAAGGCTACTAAAATTGTACCTCGAACTATGGAAGGTCTAGGATCTTGCTCCTGATAAATCTGCTCTACCGCAAAAGTCTGACCAGCACCGTGGCCCTGTGTAGCAGCCTATGATCCCTGAGTTGACCCTCCTTGAGCCTGAACACTGCATCCACGGCCTCTACCCTGGCTTGAACGACTTGAAGAACTCCATCCCCTAGTCTGCTGCGGAACTGGTAATCCTGCTCCTACACGCGGAGTCGAAACTGATCCTCTTTCACTAGCCGCTAGAAGAAGAACCTTGCAGAAACGATGCAGATGTCCCATCTTGCCGCATGATCGGAACTCCACTGGGTCTCTCGGGAACTGAGGCTTCTTATGCCCATTTTTCCCACACTGATATAACACCACTTGGTTTCCATAAGTAAGATCTTGTCTAATAGAAGGAATGCCTCACTTCCTCGAGTCACCTCGTGTAGACTTTCGGTGGCATTTCTTGCCGTCTACCTGAAATGATTTAGCCCTGGAAGCTGAACCGCCCTGGTCCAAAGCTCCAGTCTCCCTTAGATTTCTCTCTGTGATAAGCACCTAGTTGACTATCAAAGTAATAGAAGCCAATTGGAATACATTCACCTATGATCTGATGTCCGGACTGAGGCCTTCCTCAAACTTCCTCGTTAAAAACAGCTCGCCATTCCCCAGAATGGGAGTGAAACTCCGTAACTCTGTGAAACAAGAGGAATACTCCATAACTATGAGAGTACCCTGCTTTAGGTTCATGAAATCTCTGGCTCTGTCAGCCCTCAGCATCTACAGGTAGAATTAGTCATAGAACGTATGCTGAAACTCATCCCAAGCCATAGCTTGTTGGCCCCCTGCCGGCAAAACCGCATCCCACCACCTCTTGGAGGAATCTCGCAGCAAATAAGTCACAAGCTTAAATCTCCTCTCCGGGGGCGTCTTCAGGTTCTTGAAGATGGATAGCATGGATTTTATCCATGACTCTGCAGCCTACAGTCCTCCATCCCCTATGAACGTGGGATGATGTTGTTGGTGAAAAACATGCATCAGCTCTTCCATAGACGGGGTAGGATGATGAGCTCCCTGGAAGGTCTCCAGGAATCTCATGAAACCATCTCTGAACTGAGCATAGACACCAGTGTTTGGAATCACTATAGGTTCCATATTCGGAACAATATTTGGAACTACAGGTAGTCCCTGATCTTCTGTATCAGGCGTACGGTCACTTCCTGGTTCCTGACGTGCAACGAGAGGATGTCTTGGTGCCATAGCTCTGAAAATTCAAAAGCAAACCTTCTTTAACGACGAACACAGTTTCAAAATAAGAGAGTAAAATGGAATAGGAGGGAAAACATTAAAATTCTGGAAAAAATCATGACTACACGGCGTGTTAGTAACACTACATGGCATGTTTTCTGGAAATTTTTACCCTGGGCGTGTACCTTGGCCATACATGGCTGTGTAAACCACCCGGCTACACGGTGTGTTCTCAAACTACACGACATGTACTAAGACTTTTTCTCCATTCCTGATCACTATTACATGGCTAGGAACACGGTCTGTCCTAGTAGGAAACTACACGGCGTGTTTGTCCACTACACGGCGTGTCATTAAGATTTATCCCTTGTCTGTGTCATTAGTCACACGAACTGGTACACAAACCACTACTACATGGTGTGTCAACATGGTACACGGCGTGTTTCCCTACATAGTTTCCCAACCCATGTATTCAGATACACGGCATGTTCATATGGTTCCCCTATGACAAAAATACACGGCGTGTTCAAATGAGACACGGTATGTACTAGACATGCCTTACCCGGCCCGTGTGGTTAGCGACATGGCCTGACACACAGCTGACTCTACACGACGTGTTCCAGACGGACACAGTGTGTACTTTAAGGAAACTCTAAGCCCGTTTTGTTCGTGACACGGCCGGATACCCAAGTCATACTACACGGCGTGTGAACTGGTACATGGAGTTTTCCTACAAGATCTTTCACAACCCCGTGTCCCTGTCCACACAGTCAGTGACACGATTAAAAACTACACGGCGTGTATTCATGACGTACACGTCGTGTATTCTAGGTTTTTCTGGACAGTAGCCTCAAAACTGCACCGGAGCCCAGAAAACACAAAAAACCAGCATTAAGGTGTCAAATTCCGATCTGTGGGGGCCCATACTCCCCGTGAATCAAAGCTTGGCATCATAACAATGCATATAATAAGTAAACAGTATAACAAACTCATGACCCACCAAATTATGATCCTCGATGGCCCATAACACCTCTAAGACCAAATTTCGGCATCCATTATAATGAAGCTCTAAACAAATGATACCCTATTAACATGGTAGGTATTCTATCATAGCAGCTATCACAACAGCATGCATCATCTATCACAAATTCTATCACAACAGCATGAAAATTCTAATGCAACCTAGATGGCATGGCAAAATGCAGGAAATGTGATTTTCTAAAAATTGCATATATGATACATGAGATGGCATACCCACATCTCATCGGGTTGCAACAAAATAGAACCACAGTCATATAAACAGTAACAGCACAAAACAAGTGTACCACCCAACGGTGAAATCAAGTAAACTGTAACATTTGCAAAACTCAAAAATTGAAACATTCGAGGCAATCTGGCTTTTTCCCTATACACGGGTTCTAGAATTCTCAGGCACAGCTATTTACCATTTACCAATTTCATCCTATCCCTGTCTAATGTCACTAAACAGTAAGTCAATAGAAAAGGAAACCTACCTCTGATACCACTTTATAATGACCCGAATCTGGAGCCACTCAACTGGTGCCCCATGCCCGATTCGCCACATGACCTCAAGCTCATTTCCCCAAACGCCAGAAGCTGTTGACTAGAAATAAGGGTCTTGGTGAGTCATTGGGTAAACTATGCCCTCATTTGGTAAGGTATACAATGAAAAGGAAATAACAGTAAATAGTAGAAGCAGTAAATAGTATTCAATAAATGAAACTAAACAGCGGAAGTAATTTATAATATAATTATGATGATAAAAAAGGATGAAGCAGGCACAAGTATCTAAGGAAATCAGTAACACAACAATGTGCTGAAATATAACTGAGAACAAAGTACTAAAAGTAAACAGCAACTCCAGCAGCATCGCAAGCCTAGGCTCGGTCCTATGCTCTCCAGCTCCAACCAGCAATCATGTACCTGAAGTAGAAGGTACACAATCCATATCCACATGTGCAACCATATAACTTGTTTGGGCCAAAAAGCAGGACCCAAACAGGGTGTGAGACTAATCCCAGTAGGCAATCACCACAATATTTGTGCCCTACTGTCAGTGAGTAATATAGAAAAAGTAAATGAAATAAATTCAGTAGAGAAACAGGAGTACACCAATTAAACAATCCTACAATCTCTATTCACATTTATTTGTTAATATAATTTAATCATTTAGTTATCAACCAAAGAATATAGCAAAAAGCTCTATAATTCCAAATCATAGTGGCTAACACAACAGGTATCTCAGTAGACTACCTAAACAACAAGCAGTACAAAACCCAAGCTTGTTCTTTGGCTTGGTGGACTCGTCACAACCAACCAAGGAAAATTCACACTGACTCTCTGGGTGACTCATACTAGTAGACCCCTATAGTCAAGTAATCATACAAAGGCACCGAAACTCTAGGAAGCACTCAACGTCAATTCCCTTGTGGTCTTGCAATGATAGGTATAGACTCTTTGAGGAAGAACGTATGTCTAATTCCCCCTATAGTCTCGATACATAACTAAGGACACTTTGAGGAAGCACAAATTCCAATTCCTATAGGTCCTGTGAACGATAATAATTTATAACAGACTCTATAGGGAATCCCTTAACCGTCAATTCCCTCTTTAGTCTACCGCACCAGGTCCACACAGCCCTGAGCAGTCCCTTCGTGCATAAATGACTGTTAGCATCCCTAAGTAATTTCAACAAACTACTTGGCTAATAGCTACAATGTATCAAAAGCATATAAATAGTGGGAAAAACATGCAATCAATTATATCAAGGCAGAAAATCAATGCAACAAGGCATGCCTCACAAGAAACCTAAGCTAAATAGCGGTAAACATCCAAAACAAGGGAAACACACTTGGGGTGATCCTCAAACATTCTAACAAGAAATCATTAATCATATAATAACCTCAAGCATACAAGAAATCTAAGGTAGACAATAATACAAGTTCAAAACCCTAACCCGAGATACCTGATACTTGGGAATCCGACACTTTTTTTACAAAAACTCAAATACATTCAATGTAGGGAAACAAACTATAACACACCAAGCTTCCACGGTATACTTCTCTTTGAATAATACAATTGAGTGTGTTGTATGCAACTTCAAGTTCTAACACACACCACAACCAATCAAACTAGCCATTATGAATAGTAATACCCACTTTTTGAAATTTTATGGATTTTATATCTCAAAATGTACTTCATTTTTGGATTTAGAATATCGAAATTAGCCTACGGTAAAATTTTGGAACTTTTCGGACAAATTTATATTTTGATGAATAGTGAAAATTATTAGATTTTAATTAAAAACAACTTTTTTAATAGAAATAATTAACAGTGATAAATTATTAATTTGAGTGGTTTTAAAATATATTTAGAATATATTTTTACCATTTAATACAATTTTGGTCATTGGACATAATTTCATAATTAAACAGGACATAAACAAGTGTCAATATTTTGATAGTTATTATCTCTTAAAAACATGCTTTTGTTTTAACAACGAGATTTATTTTTAAATTAATTTCTACCACTTCTATGTTTTGAATTTCAAAAAATGAATTCCATATTTGGAATCAGGATATCCAAATTGTGTAAATAGGTAACTTTTATTTTTATACATTTTGAATAATTACTTCGGTAAGTATTTTATTTACCATGGTTAAAGGGTAAATCCGGTAAATAAGGGTACAAAATAATGTTATAATAATAATAAATTAACCTAAAACTTGTCTTAACCTTATTGGTTGATACATGTCCAACCATGGTCATATTTGGGTCGATTTTGGGACCCCATGGAGCCACTTGTAGGTGATAAGGACACTTTATATTAATTAAGTTAAAATAAATACAAAAATGACATAAGCATATAACTTTTAGAAAAACAATTTTTACATAGAGTTATATATGTTGTATTTTCAACTATAAATATTAATTATAAATATAAAAAAATTTCCTAGATAATGGTATTTTATTTATAATTTTTAGACATTTAATAATTAAATTTATTTATGACACAATAATGATGCATTATTTTCCTTATTAATGAAAGAATCAAATAATTGGTATTATAAATGTTAAAATAAACATAATTTTAATGTTTTGATGACATACGTGAACTTTATTGGTTAATATGACATGATATAATTTCTTAAATGAATTTTTTTTGAATTAATAAAGTTTTTAAGACTTTAAAAAAAATAAATTATTGAATAGTGTTAAAATTGACATAAATGAGTTGTTAAAACAAATATTATATTAATAATTGATATTATATTTCTAAATATCTAAGGTTAGGCCAAAGTACTTATATCATGATAGGTGTATTATTAATTGACCACTTGGGGTCGCTTGTATGTATATAGTATGTTTATTAACTATATAATATAAAAATACAAAGTGACGTGGTAAATGTCAAACTAATTAGCTAAGAATTAAAACTAAAAGATAAGGTTAATATAATGACCCAAACCTGTATAAAACCTATTAGTTGAATGGTTTTCGACCTATCCCAACCTTAAAATTTAAATAATACTCTTTGGAGCCATTAGAAACCGAATATGAATTTATTATAAAATAATATTTTAAGTTTTTCCTAAGGTACCCCTCACCCCTCTTATTAAAGGGAACTCCCCCTTCTCTCTAATTCACACCTTATAATCCATTTGTATTGTCCAACCCCTGACAAAATACCCTCTAAAATATCCTCCCTTAATCCTAGATTCCTTATCTATGTCATAAATCCAACATAAGGATCCCTTTTGATCAAATCAAAAGGAAGAACCCGAAGAAGAGGTAATGATTTCACCACCCTCTTTCAAGTTCCTTTCTTCTTCCACATCCTTTTTTTCCATTATAAAATAATAAATCCAGTATATTCTATATAATGTGATGTTATTATAATTATGGTACAACCATATTCAGTACTCTATGCATCCTTTCAATGAAATGTCACCATACGTGCGTACGTACGGCTTACCGTCTCCACGTCG
The DNA here is from genome assembly GCA_963277665.1 of Viscum album. Taxonomy (NCBI): domain Eukaryota; kingdom Viridiplantae; phylum Streptophyta; class Magnoliopsida; order Santalales; family Viscaceae; genus Viscum; species Viscum album. The sequence goes on from OY728121.1 coordinate 434,632,104, forward strand.
TGGTATAATGGTTATTCAATATATTATTATTTGGATGGGTATAATAATGATGTGTAATTAATTTAAATAATAAATATAATATGATAATGATTCTTTATATATGATATACCATCCAATTATATATTATTTTAATATCAAAAGAATGATATTGTCGCTCGTGCGTACGTACGGACTACCGTCTCCACGAACGCAATGAGATTCATTCCCCGTCGTATCCATTCAAGACTAATTATCATTTAATGATTAAAAATAATATTTAAGGACTTGATATCATTCTATATATGAATAATATACAACCTATCCATAAAAACATGGCTTATGTAACAAAAAATATAAAATAAAACAAGTTTGTTAACACCAGAAACAACGATAATACTAAGATATTATTAACAAATCAATGTTAAAAGATCATATATGATATCATATTAATGTATATGATTCTTTCATAATTTAATAACAATTATTTCACCATTATACATGAGGTTAACCTACCCTCAACCAAGGAAAAGTACAAGGTAAGTGGTTTTCATCTCACTCCTTATTCCCGTGAGATTCATGCTATATCACCACTATTTTATTTTCTGTGGTGTATATACTACCCATTATTGTATCCTTTGTGTAATACACTTTAATTTATGTGTATTTACATCTTCATTGTATGGTACTTATTTCGTGGGGTTTATGTTTCATAAGTTACCAAATTGGTAATGGTTACATTCACAATCTATTCATTATCCAAGGTTGTTTATATGTAATTATCTACTGGGACCTCTTTATCATCCACATCCATGTTTCTTAAAAATGTCTTTCAAAATATTTTTACAATTTAATAGAAAATGTGTTAAAGTCATTTTTACCCTTACACATTTTTTAAATGAATATTTCTGTCCTTTTCCAAACAAGGCACTTTTTTACCTTTTCGACAAATTTAAGGTAAGAATGTTTTTTTAACTTATACGGCGGGTACGGCTATATTCTGACGTTATAACATCGTCGAAGCTTCCCTTAAAATATTATAAGAATATTTTAAAAATTATGGTTTTTATTATAATTATGTGGGTCTTAAATTATTTCAAAATAGAAATAGATATTTCTCATAAAAAATGTTTTGATTTCGTCTATGTCAACATCCATTGATGGATTTTAAGTTTACTTGAAGTTGATTTATTATGATACAAAACTTCCATATTGTATTGAATGTTTTGTGATATGTTTAACTGTGGATGTGTTATTTTTATACCATTCATGGTTTATGGTTAATTTATTTGACATTTCGTATGCTAGTTTTAATACGAATGTTTATTTCAACCTTTTCTTGAGATGAAGGTATTGGAGTAGTATGTTCCAGGTTGGGGACCAGTAAAAGTAAGCCCTCTGGGTTGGGGTCCAGTTACAGCAGACCCTTCGGGATGGAGTCTGGTTATAGAGGATCTCCAGGATGGAGTCCAATTACAGAGGCTCTCTGGGTTGGAGTTCGGTTACAGAGTCTCTCCGGGTTGGAGTCTGGTTACAGAGGCTCTCTGGGTTGGGTTCTGGTTATATTTAGCACCAAGGTCTTTGGACGAGGCCTTGACAGAGAATGTAAGGTTTGGAATTATGGATACCATCATTATGAAAGTGGTTATTGATATTTTATGTGATTATTCGACTATTAGAATATCCTTGTGAATAAGTAAATGGCATTATTTCATTTTATCTTTGCCATATATTACTGAAACTAAAGTTTAAAAGACTTTTGTTTTAGTTATACACTGCCTTAAATGTTTATGCTTATTTATGAAGTTTCCTCTATATTGTTATCCTTACTGAGAATCTGAGCTCACCCCTTTCAATGTTTTATGTAACGCCCCGACCCCAGTTACCCAGAGTCGGTGCATTATTACATGACATTGGCATGATCACAAGAAAGATCAAATCTCGAAAGATCGATTGGTTTAGTAGCCTTGGAAACACTAGATATATTCATAAGTTTTACATTACATCATAAAATGAAAAACTACTACAACAACATAATGTTTCCACAATCCACACTATTAACCCCTCATAAAATCCCTGCAGGTCATTCATAACTTACTTCTTCACATCCTGGGAAAAATAAAACATAGAAAAGGGGTGAGCTCAAATGCCCAGTAAGGATAACAATATAGCGGAAACTTTCATAAATAAGAATAAACATTTAAGGCAATGTATAACTAAAACAAAAGCCTTTTAAATATGAACTTTCAACATGGTATGGCATAAATAAAATGAAATAATTCCATTTACTTATTCACATGGATATTCTACTAATCGAATAATCACATGCAAAAATCAATAACCACTTTCATAATGTTGGAATGCATAATGCCAGACTATCATAAGCACATAGCCAAGGCCTTGTGCCAAGACTACAAATAAGATTTTGTCAAGGCCTTGTGCCAAGACACTAGTTTTTCTCATGAGACTTACCGATGCATCGAGGAGCTATAGCGGGCTCCACCCGTCACATATTAAGTCCAATGCATTCCCATATGAAAAGGTTTAAACATAACATAAACATTCGTATTAAAAATAGCATACGAAATGTCAATAATTTCACCATAAACTATGAATGGTATAAAAATAGCACATCCACAGTCAAACATATCACAAAACCTTCAATACAATATAGAAGTTTTGTATCATAATAAATCAACTTCAAATAAGCGTAAAATCCATCAAAGGATGTTGACATAGATGAAATCAAAACACTTTTTGGAGAAATATCTCTTTCTATTTTTGAAATCATTTAAGAGCCATATAAAATAAAACATTTTCTTGAAAATATTCTTATAAGCTTGTAAGGAAAACTTTGAAGATTTTATAATGGCAGAAAATAACCGCACTCGCCGTATAAGTTAAAAAAAACATTCTTACCTTAATTCTGTCGAAAAGGTTAAAAAGGACCTTGTTTTGAAAATGATGGAAAGATTCCTCTTATAAAAAGTCAAACAAGGGTATAAATGACTTTAACCCATATTCTTGTAAATAATAAAAATGTTTTGAAATACATTTTGAAGAAACATGGATGTGGATGATAAAGAGATCCCAGTAGACTATTACATATAAACAACCTCGGATAATGAAGAGATTGTGAAATAACCCTTACCTTGTACTTTTCCTTGGTTGGGGTAGGTTAACCTCCTGTATAATGGTGAAATAGTTGTTATTAAATTATACAAGAATCATATATAATAATATTATATCATATATGATCTTTTAACATTGATTTGTTAATAATATCTTAGAATTATCGTCGTTTCGGGAGTTAACTTACTCATTTTCTTTTATATGTTTTGTTACATAAGCCATGGTTGTTGTATCTTATTCATATCCATAATGATATCTAGTCCTTAAACATCATTTTTAAATAATCAAATGATAATTATACTTGAATGGATACGATGGAGAATGAATCTCATCGCGTTCGTGGAGACGGTAGTCCGTACGTACGCACGAGCGACAATATCATTCTTTTGATATTAAAATAATATATAAATGGATGGTATATCATATATACAGAATCATTAACATGTTATATTTATTATTTACATGAGTTACACATCATTATTATACCCATCCAAATAATATTATATTGAATAACAATTACACCACGACGTGGAGACGGTAGTCCGTACGTACGCACGTATGGTGACATGTTATTCAAAGGGTGGATAGAATACTGAATATGGTTGTACCATATTTATAATAACATCACAGTATATGTGAGATACTGGAGTTATTATTTTAGAATGGTAAGAACAAAGGAAGAAGAAGTGGAAGAAGAAATGAACTTGGAGAAGGGTGGTGAAATCATTACCTCTTCTTCGGGTTCTTCCTTTTGATTTGATCAAAAGGGCTCCTTAGGTTGGCTTTATGATCAAACTAAGGCCTCTAGGTTGTAGTGAGGGATGTTGGGAGAGTATTTGGGCAGAGTTTGGCCGAACCAAAAGGCTTTGAAGGTGTGAAGAAATGAGAAGGAGGAGTGCCCTTTTATAAGAGGGGTGAGGGGCACCTTTGGAAAAGCTAGAAATATTAATTTATAATAAATTCATATTCTGTTTCTAATGGCTCCAAAGCTTATTATTCAAAGGTTAAGGTGGGGATAGGTCGAAAACCACTCAACCATCAGAATTTAGACTGGTTTGGGTACTTATATTAACCTTATCTTTAATTATTAACTCTAAGTTAATTAGTTTCACTTTTACAATGTCTCTTTGTATTTTTATATAATATGGTTAATAAACTTACTATATACATCCAAGAGACCCCCAAGTGGTACATTAATGATGAACCTATCATGATATAAGTCTCTTGGCCGAACCTTAGATTTTTAGGAATTTAATATCAATTAATAATATAATATTTGTTTTAAGAACTCTTTTATGTCAATTTTGACACTATTCAATAGTTGATTTTTGTGAAACTCATAACAGATTTATTACTTCGAAAAAAGTCAATTAAATCAATCCTAATATATCATATTATCCTATAAAATTAGTTTAATTCATTAAAAGTTTCATATTATATTTATTTGGGTATTTATAATATCAATTATTTTAATTTTTCACTATTATAGTAATTACTGCATCATCATTGTGTCATAAATAAAATAAATTATTTAATGTCTAAAAATTATAAATAAAATATAATTATGTAGGAAATCTTTTTAGCTTTCTAATGAATATTTATAATCTAAAATCCAACATATATAACCCTATGTAATAATTGTTTTTCTAAAAGATATATGCTTGTGTCATTTTTGTATTCATTTTAACTTAATTAAAATAAAGTGTCATTATCACTTACAAGTGGATCCATGGGGTCCCAAAATAGACCCAAAGATTCCCATGGTCGACCATGTATCAACCAATAGGGTTTAGACACATTTTAGGGTAATTTAGTATTATTATAATATTATTTTTTAAACCCTTATTTACCGGATTTACCCTTAACCATGGTAAATAAAATATTTACCGCAGTAATTATTCAAAATGTCTAAAAATAAAAGTTACCTATTTACACAATTTGAACATACTGATTCCAAATATGGAATCCATTTTCCTAAATTCAAAACACAGAAGTGGTAGAAATTAATTTAAAATTAATTCCCGCTGTCAAAACAAAAAGCGTGTTTTTAAGAGATAATAACTATCAAAAGATTGACACTCGTTTATGTTCGGTTTAATTGTAAAATTATGTCCAATGACCAAAATTATATTAAATGGTAAAAATATATTCTAAATATACTTTAAAACCACTCAAATTAATAATTTATCACTATTAATTATTTTGATTAAAAAATTTGTTTTTAATTAAAACTTAGTAATATTCACTATTCATCAAAATATGAAAGTTATCCGAAATGTACCAAAATTTCACCTTAGGCTAAATTCGATATTCTGAATCCAAAAATGAATTCCATTTTCAAATATAAAATATATATAATTTCAAAAAGTAGGTATTACTATTCATAACGGCTAGTTTGATTAGTTATGGTGTGTTAGAACTCGGTGTTGCGTACAACACACGCTATCACATTATTCAAAGAAAGTGTACCGTGGAAGCTTGAGATGTTTCATTTTAAATTTTTGATGTCCCCATTTAGTCAAAAAGTTTAAAATATTGTATTTAAAAAGGGTTCACTATTAAAAGTTGATAAAAGTGCAATACTGAAAATGAATTTGTTCTTGCATTATATCTAAGAAACTCATAATATGGATTCTAAAATTATAAGGATTATATAAAGTTTATAATTTAGATAATACTATTCATAACCTCTTTTGAATGGATTTTTTTTGTAAGTCATGGTGTGATTGAACTCAGTGTTGCGTGTAGTGCAAGTTATTGAATTATTTTGAAGAAATAACACACTATGAAATCTTGGGGTGTTACATTCTCCCCTCCTTCAATAAATTGCGTCCTCGCAATTTGAAATTGTTCTTCGAAAATAAAAGGTTGAAAATAGAAAATATATTTGTGGGAAAACCCACATCGGAAATTGGGTTACTAAAATTTAGTCTTAATATGAGGAAAAGAGAAATGAAAGGGTCACCACCAAATTATGATCTTGATTAGGAGAACATTGGTGGCAATTAGAGACATATAATTGGAGGAAAACGTAAATATTTATAGGTAGTGATTGAGGTCATCTATCACAAAAAGTATAAAATTGAGGTCCTTAAACTCATCAATCTATGATGATTTGAAGTACCATCGGTTCAACAAAATATAGGGTATTGGGATAACACATTTTTGACGTTTCAAAATATCTTAGTTGAAATCCCACATCGAAAAATGAATTAATGAGGCCTCTATTTAAAATAAAGAGTGGAAAGTATGAAGATTACCGAAAATAACACATACTAGGGTTCCATGTAGGAAAATATGGATATGGAGGAGAAATATAACCATCAATTATCTGATGGAGAGTGGTAGAGAACATGGCTATGAAAAGGCCAACAATCCCAAAGCCATAAATTAGTGATGATTTAAGGTACCATCTAGGGAAACATTTTTATTCTAAGTTCCTTTTATTAATGTTGAGGAATTTATTTATGAGATTGGCTAAGATCATAAGGAGATATACTTACTTTATAATCAGAGTTTTATCCATTAATAAGTTTATACCACAAACTCATCTTTCACTCTAAAAGATAATAGAATGTAATTTTTTATTTATTTATACTATTCGTACAGGGTTCCAAAATAAATGAATTTATAATTCATCTACCAGATCTTTAAAAAAAACATTATTTAATCCAGGACATCTCATGGGCCAGTGGTAGGTGATACACCCTTGTCGCCCTTCAGTTGCGGTTTCATGTCTCGCAGCCTTGCTGGACGCGACGGGTTGCCGCCCAACCTCCGGGTTTTCCTTTTATGGTAATCCAAAATAATCCAAACTAGAACTATCCAAAATACTTCTGTCCAAACTCACAGTCCAACATTTATAAGGAAGGTAAACATAATATAGATCCTTTTTACCCCGCAATAGCATATGAATACCTTCATCTTGTATTCTTTTAATAAACTGAAACATCTTGAATTACCATATTCCTTATTGATTACATTCATGCTCCCCTATTCCATATAGAATGCTGGATATACTTCATTAATCCAAAAATGTTTTAAACCCCAACAATGATGGAATATACAAATCATTAATTAGTTCCAAGGTAGTCAAGAATATCCAATATAATTTATCCAAAACAATCACATATTATTCCAAAATCACTACCTCAGTATCAGAACTATATTATGATTTATCATTCTCTCAACCATATATTTTCCAAAAATTTATCCTGCTATTGAGTCACTTTTCTTTGTTCCACATAATCTCAAGTCCTTAATGAAATAGTACTCCAGTACAATCCTTATATACTCCATAATTATTATAACAAGTACATTGTTGATACAACACTCAATTGACATAATCAACATAAGAACTCTAATCATTCCTCTTCATCTGTGGTAGTATCATAACTTGGTTATTATCCAATAACATCATTTGCGGCATAGTCTGATGACTGGGACATAGGTTCGCGTAGTGTCCAAACTCCTTGCAAATGAAGCATTGTACATTTAAAACCATTTTCTTACCCTTGCAGTCACGTACTTTGTGCCCTTTTCCTCCACACTTATAACAAACTCTCATTCCTTTCAGGCAAGTTCCAGGGTGTTTCTTTCCACAGTTACCACATATGGGAAAATTCTTCTTTTCCCTCTTCCCTTTATCCATCTTTCTCTCTTCCATCCTTTTCTTCTCTTGCTTCCCATCAAAGCCATAGGACTCAGTAAACTCTTTACATATCTTATCAACACATGATATTATTTCTTCATATGATGATAATACATGGGAGACTATTTCTCTTATAAATTCTAGCTTAATACCATGAAAGATATGATCCTTCCTTCTCTTTGAATCATGTGTATTTCTGGAGTTCTCATTCCTTCTACTGGGCGCCATTTCTATACCATGGCATACACTAGATCAGTTTATGAATCAAAACACATAATCCCATACTTATAAAACACTTAACATAAATTGAACTATTTATGGATATAATCCATAATCATAAGAATGTTTTCTTTGAGGATGTATATTCTCATAATCCCTTCAAAATGATATGTAAAGAAAATGAGAGTTATCCTAAGCATATCCCCCGGGAGTGTCGTAACCAAGAGTGCAGCAAGGCCCGTTGTCGTGCACCAGTTCCCGTTCGAGTCTAGCTCAAAGCGGTGTTTTCAGGTTTTACCCCTAGGTACATCTGTGCCAGAGCCGCCTCTACCTGCTCGTATCCAGACAGGGATGTATTGCTTGGAAAACTCACAAAATCTCTACAATACCAAAATTCTAGGAAGTTCTTCTATACTAATCCTCAAAGTTCATCTTAGGTCTACGTGCTCTAATCAGAGTTTATCTAAATCTAGCTTCCAAGGTTTGTACTAAACTTCCTCTGATACCAACTGTAACACCCCGACCCCAGTTACCCAGAGTCGGTGCATTATTACATGACATTGGCATGATCACAAGAAAGATCAAATCTCGAAAAACCGATTGGTTTAGTAGCCTTGGAAACACTAGATATATTCATAAGTTTTACATTACATCATAAAATGAAAAACTACTACAACAACATAATGTTTCCACAATCCACACTATTAACCCCTCATAAAATCCCTGCAGGTCATTCATAACTTACTTCTTCACATCCTGGGAAAAATAAAACATAGAAAAGGGGTGAGCTCAAATGCCCAGTAAGGATAACAATATAGCGGAAACTTTCATAAATAAGAATAAACATTTAAGGCAATGTATAACTAAAACAAAAGCCTTTTAAATATGAACTTTCAACATGGTATGGCATAAATAAAATGAAATAATGCCATTTACTTATTCACATGGATATTCTACTAATCGAATAATCACATGCAAAAATCAATAACCACTTTCATAATGTTGGAATGCATAATGCCAGACTATCATAACCACATAGCCAAGGCCTTGTGCCAAGACTACAAATAAGATTTTGTCAAGGCCTTGTGCCAAGACACTAGTTTGTCTCATGAGACCTACCGATGCATCGAGGAGCTATAGCGGGCTCCACCCGTCACATATTAAGTCCAATGCATTCCCATATGAAAAGGTTTAAACATAACATAAACATTCGTATTAAAAATAGCATACGAAATGTCAATAATTTCACCATAAACTATGAATGGTATAAAAATAGCACATCCACAGTCAAACATATCACAAAACCATCAATACAATATAGAAGTTTTGTATCATAATAAATCAACTTCAAATAAGCGTAAAATCCATCAAAGGATGTTGACATAGATGAAATCAAAACACTTTTTGGAGAAATATCTCTTTCTATTTTTGAAATCATTTAAGAGCCATATAAAATAAAACATTTTCTTGAAAATATTCTTATAAGCTTGTAAGGAAAACTTTGAAGATTTTATAATGGCATAAAATAACCTCACTCGCCGTATAAGTTAAAAAAACATTCTTACCTTAATTCTATCGAAAAGGTTAAAAAGGACCTTGTTTTGAAAACGATGGAAATATTCCTCTTATAAAAAGTAAAACAAGGGTATAAATGACTTTAACCCATATTCTTGTAAATAATAAAAATGTTTTGAAATACATTTTGAAGAAACATGGATGTGGATGATAAAGAGATCCCAGTAGACTATTACATATAAACAACCTCGGATAATGAAGAGATTGTAAAATAACCCTTACCTTGTAATTTTCCTTGGTTGGGGTAGGTTAACCTCCTGTATAATGGTGAAATAGTTGTTATTAAATTATACAAGAATCATATATAATAATATGATATCATATATGATCTTTTAACATTGATTTGTTAATAATATCTTAGAATTATCGTCGTTTCGGGAGTTAACTTACTCATTTTCTTTTATATGTTTTGTTACATAAGCCATGGTTGTTGTATCTTATTCATATCCAGAATGATATCTAGTCCTTAAACATCATTTTTAAATCATCAAATGATAATTATACTTGAATGGATACGATGGAGAATGAATCTCATCGCGTTCGTGGAGACGGTAGTCCGTACGTACGCACGAGCGACAATATCATTCTTTTGATATTAAAATAATATATAAATGGATGGTATATCATATATACAGAATCATTAACATGTTATATTTATTATTTACATGAGTTACACATCATTATTATACCCATCCAAATAATATTATATTGAATAACAATTACACCACGACGTGGAGACGGTAGTCCGTACGTACGCACGTATGGTGACATGTTATTCAAAGGGTGGATAGAATACTGAATATGGTTGTACCATATTTATAATAACATCACAGTATATGTGAGATACTGGAGTTATTATTTTATAATGGTAAGAACAAAGGAAGAAGAAGTGGAAGAAGAAATGAACTTGGAGAAGGGTGGTGAAATCATTACCTCTTCTTCGGGTTCTTCCTTTTGATTTGATCAAAAGGGCTCCTTAGGTTGGCTTTCTGATCAAACTAAGGCCTCTAGGTTGTAGTGAGGGATGTTGGGAGAGTATTTGGGCAGAGTTTGGCCTAACCAAAAGGCTTTGAATGTGTGAAGAAATGAGAAGGAGGAGTGCCCTTTTATAAGAGGGGTGAGGGGCACCTTTGGAAAAGCTAGAAATATTAATTTATAATAAATTCATATTCGGTTTCTAATGGCTAAAAAGCTTATTATTCAAAGGTTAAGGTGGGGATAGGTCGAAAACCACTCAACCAATATAATTTAGACAGGTTTGGGTACTTATATTAACCTTATCTTTAAGTATTAACTCTAAGTTAATTAGTTTCACTTTTACAATGTCTCTTTGTATTTTTATATAATATGGTTAATAAACTTACTATATACATCCAATCGACCCCCAAGTGGTACATTAATGATGAACCTATCATGATATAAGTCTCTTGGCCGAACCTTAGATTTTTAGGAATTTAATATCAATTAATAATATAATATTTGTTTTAAGAACTCTTTTATGTCAATTTTGACACTATTCAATAGTTGATTTTTGTGAAACTCATAACAGATTGATTACTTCGAACAAAGTCAATTAAATCAATACTAATATATCATATTATCCTAGAAAATTAGTTTAATGCATTAAAAGTTTCATATTATATTTATTTGGGTATTTATAATATCAATTATTTTAATTTTTCACTATTATAGTAATTACTACATCATCATTGCGTCATAAATAAAATAAATTATTTAATGTCTAAAAATTATAAATAAAATATCACTATGTAGGAAATATTTTTCTCTTTCTAATGAATATTTATAATCTAAAATCCAACATATATAACACTATGTAACAATTGTTTTTCTAAAAGATATATGCTTGTGTCATTTTTGTATTCATTTTAACTTAATTAAAATAAAGTGTCATTATCACTTACAAGTGGATCCATGGGGTCCCAAAATAGACCCAAAGATTCCCATGGTCGACCATGTATCAACCAATAGGGTTAAGACACGTTTTAGGGTAATTTAGTATTATTATAATATTATTTTTTTAACCCTTATTTACCGGATTTACCCTTAACCATGGTAAATAAAATATTTACCGCAGTAATTATTCAAAATGTCTAAAAATAAAAGATACCTATTTACACAAATTGAACATCCTGATTACAAATATGGAATCCATTTTCCTAAATTCAAAACACAGAAGTGGCAGAAATTAATTTAAAATTAATTCCCGCTGTCAAAACAAAAAGCGTGTTTTTAAGAGATAATAACTATCAAAAGATTGACACTCGTTTATGTTCGATTTAATTGTAAAATTATGTCCAATGACCAATATTATATTAAATGGTAAAAATATATTCTAAATATACTTTAAAACCACTCAAATTCATAATTTATCACTATTAATTATTTTGATTAAAAAAGTTGTTTTTAATTAAAACTTAGTAATTTTCACTATTCATCAAAATATGAAAGTTATCTGAAATGTACCAAAATTTCACCTTAGGCTAAATTCGATATTCCGAATCCAAAAATGAAGTCCATTTTCAAATATAAAATATATATAATTTCAAAAATTAGGTATTACTATTCATAACGGCTAGTTTGATTAGTTATGGTGTGTTAGAACTCGGTGTTGCGTACAACACACGCTATCACATTATTCAAAGAAAGTGTACCGTGGACACTTGGGATGTTTCATTTTAAATTTTTGATGTCCCCATTTAGTCAAAAAGTTTAAAATATTGTATTTAAAAATGGTTCACTATTAAAAGTTGATAAAAGTGCAATACTGAAAATGAATTTGTTCTTGCATTATATCTAAGAAACTCATAATATGGATTCTAAAATTATAAGGATTATATAAAGTTTAAAATTTAGATAATACTATTCATAACCTCTTTTGAATGGATTTTTTTTGTAAGTCATGGTGTGATTGAACTCAGTGTTGCGTGTAGTGCAAGTTATTGAATTATTTTGAAGAAATAACACACTATGAAATCTTGGGGTGTTACATTTTATTTTCCCAGGATGTGAAGAAGTAATTTATGAATGACCTGCAGGGATAGTATGAGGGGATATGAAGACAAGTTGTTGTTGTAATAGTTTTCATTTTATGATGTAATGTAATACTTATGAATGTATCTAGTTATTCCAAGGCTACTAAACTAATCAGTCTTTCAAGACTTGATCTTTTGTGATCATGCCAAAGTTATGTAATAATGCACCGACTCTAGATAACTGGGGTCGGGGCGTTATAGTTGGTATCAGAGGAAGTTTAGTAAAAACCTTGGAAGCTAGATTTAGGTAAACATTGATTAGAGTACATAGACCTAAGATAGACTTTGAGGATTTGTATAGAAGAAATTCTTAGGATTTTGGTATTTTAGAGATTTTGTGAGTGTTCTAAGCAATACATCTCTGTCTGGATACGAGCAAGTAGAGGTGGCTCTGGCACAGATGTACCTAGGGGTAAAACCCAAAAACACCGCTTTGAGCTAGACTCGAACGGGAACTGGTGCACGACAACGGGCCTTGCTGCACTCTTGGTTACGACACTCCCAGGAGATATGCTTATTATAATTCTCATTTTCTTTACAAACCATTATAAAGGGTTTATGAGTATATAATTCCTCAAATAAAACATTTTTATGATTATGGATTATATCCATAAATAGTTCAATTTATGTTAAGTGTTTTACAAGTATAGAATTATGTATTTTGATTCATAAACTGATCTAGTTTATGCCATTGTTTATAAATGGAACCTAGTGGAAGAAATGGAAACCGTATAAATGAACACACTCCATGTAGGGATTTCCCTCTGGCACAAGATAATTATAGTGGAGCTGGTGATGCAACTGGTGCTGATCAGCTAATCACCATATTGGGACAACTCACTCAGGTTATGAATAATAACCTTACTCGTATGGAGCACCCTGATCTGAAGCGTAGAGGATCAATGTTAGATCGCTTCATGAGGAAACAACCACCAACATTCAATGGGAGTACAAATCCATTGTTAGTTGAGCAATGGATAAGTTCCCTAGAAAAAATATTTCAGGATTTTGGGAGTAGTGAAAGGTAGAAAGTTATCATGACAGTTTATCGCCTCACTGGAGATGCTAATAAATGGTGTTCATTGATAAAAAACACAAAGGAAGATGATGAAGTATCAAATATGGAATGGAGAGAGTTCAAAGAGCTTTTCTTAGAAAAATACTTTCCTCGTGACCATCGAGCAGATATGGAAAGACAATTTCTGAGTCTGAGACAAAAGGAGGATGAGAATGTCACAAAGTATGAGGCTAACTTTACAAGGTTAGCAGGGTATGCTACATATTATATACATAACCCAAGAAGTAATATTTATCAATTATTTGATGGGTTAAAAACATTTCTTCATTGAGCTTTAGTATCACAATCCTTCTTATCGTACGAAGATATTGTCTCGTGTACTATCAAGACAGAAAAGGAATTCTCTAAGTCTTATGACAACAAATTAAAGAAAGTGAAGAATAGAACGATGGAGCAAGAGACAGATGAAGGAAAAAAGCGAAAGAAGGATTTTCCATTATGTGAAAATTGTGGGAAGAAACACCCCCGTTCTTGCCTAAAAGGAATGGGATCTTGTTACAAATGTGGAGAAAAAGGTCACCAGACTTGTAATTGCAAGAGAAAGAAAGCGGTTGTCAATGTTGAATGCTACAATTGTAGAGAAATGGGGCATTATGAAAATGAATGCCCTAAGAGCCAAGGAAAATTACCTCAGAAAAGGACAAGGGAGGAAGGCCAAGCTTATGTTGTTACTACAGTTGAAGAGGAATAATTAATGTATTTGTGTTTTTGGACTCAAGGATTATATTCTGGTTATGAGAATAACTTGATATATATAAGGATTGTACTTCAGTACTTGTTGTTTTCATTAAGGTCTTAATATGACTAAGGTAATCATATTTTCAGTATGTGACAATAAGATAAACTTTACTCTATTTGGAGAATCTGATGTTGCGATTGATTTTGGAATTTAGATACCTTTTATAGAGAGTCTAGACAGAGGTACTTTGGATAACTATAATGTTTTGGAATGGATTAAGTTGAACTTTGGATAGTATTTTTCAAGGTTAAAACATTTATTATGATTATTTTTGGGAAATTATGATACTATAGTTTTATGAAAAGGACAACCTGCAGGTCGGGCGATAACCTGTTGCGTCGGACAAAGCTGCAGGAATCGAACCGACAACCATAGTGTGATAGGCCTTTATTACCTACCACTAGCCTACAGGAAGTCCCTGGTTATTACAAAATATTTTTTTCATTATAATGGTATGTTTTAATGTTTTTAACCTTATACTATTAGGATAAATATAATATTTTTGAGTTCTATTATCTTTTGGAGTGAAAGATGAGTTTGTGGTAGAAATTAGTTGAACAATGAAAACTCTACTTGTCAAGATGTATATATATATATTTATCTTATTCTATGAAGAAATTAATTCTTGAACTTTAGGAAAGGTATATTAAAACAAAAAATGTGTTATCCTAATACCTTATGTTTTGTTGAACTGATGATATTTTAAATCATCATAGATTGAAGGCTTTGAGGCCCTCAATTTTACACTTGTTTGTGATTGATGGCCTCAATCACTCCCTACAAATATTTATGTTTTTCCTCCAATTATGTGTCTCTAATTTCCACCAATGTTCTCCTAATCGAGATCATAATTTGGTGGTGACCTTTTTATTTCTCTTTCCCTCTTATTAAGGCTAAATTTTATTAACCTTATTTCTGATGTGGGTTTTCCACAAAGGTATTTTCTATTTTCAACCTTTTATTTTCGAAGAACAATTTCAAATTGCAAGGATGCAATTTATTAAAGTAGGGGAGAATGTAACACCTCAAGCTTCCACAGTACGCTTCTCTTTGAAAAATACAATAGCATGTGTTGTACGCAACTTCGAGTTCTAACACACGCCACAGCCAATCAAACTAGTTGTTATGAATAGTAATACCCACTTTTTGAAATTTTATAAATTTTATCTCTCAAAATGGACTTTATTTTTTGATTCTGAATATCAAAATTAGCCTAGGGTAAAATTTTGGAACTTTTCGGATCACTTTTATATTTTGATGAATAGTGAAAATTACTAAATTTTAATTCAAAACAACTTTTTTAATCGAAATAATTAACACTGATAAATTATTAATTTGAGTGTTTTTAAAGTATATGTAGAATATATTTTTACCATTTAATATAATTTTGGTCATTTGAAATAATTTAATAATTAAATCGGACATAAACAAGTGTCAATCTTTTGATAGTTATTATCTCTTAAAAACACGCTTTTTGTTTTAACAACGGGAATTAATTTTAAATTAATTTCTGCCACTTATGTGTTTTGAATTTGGAAAAATAGATTCTATATTTGGAATCAGGATGTCCAAATTGTGTAAATAGGTAACTTTTATTTTTAGAAATTTTGAATAATTACTTTGGTAAATATTTTATTTACCATGGTTAAAGGGTAAATCCGGTAAATAAGGGTAACAAAATAATGTTATAATAATAATAAATTACCCTAAAACGTGTCCTAACCTTATTGGTTGATACATTTCTGACCATGGGCATCTTTGGGTCTATTTTGGGACCCCATGGAGCCACTTGTAGGTGATAAAGTCACTTTATATTAATTAAGTTAAAATAAATACAAAAATGACATAAGCATATAACTTTTAGAAAAACAATTTTTACATAGGGTTATATATGTTGGATTTTCGACTATAAATATTAATTAGAAAGATAAAAAATTTTCCTAAATAATGGTATTTTATTTATAATTTTTAGACATTTAATAATTAAATTTATTTATGACACAATAATGATGCATTATTTTCCTTATTAATGAAAGAATCAAATAATTGGTATTATAAATGTTAAATTAAATATAATTTGAAAGTTTTGATGAAATACATGGATTTTATTGGTTAATATGAAATGATGTTATTTCGTAAATTAATTTGGTTCTAATTAATAAAGTTGTTAAGACTTTAACAAAAATCAATTATTGAATAGTGTCAAAATTGAAAATAAATGAGTTTTTAAAACAAATATTATATTATTAATTGATATTATATTCCTAAAAATATAATTTTCGGCCAAAGTACTTATATAATGATATTTGTATTATTAATGGACCACTTTGGGGTCTCTTGGATGTATATAGTAAGTTTATTAACTATATAATATAAAAATACAAAGTGACATGGTAAATGTCAAACTAATTAACTAAGAGTTAAAACTAAAAGATATGGTTAATATAATGACCCAAATCTGTCTAAAACCTATTGGTTTAATGGTTTTCGACCTATCCCCACCTTAAAATTTAAATAATCCACTTTGGAGCCATTAGAAACTGAATATGAATTTATTATAAAATAATATTTTATTTTTTTCCTAAGGTACCCCTCACCCTCTTATAAATGGGAACTCCCCCTTCTCTATAATTCACACCTTCTAAGATATTTGGCTTGGCCAAACCCTACCCAAATACCCTCTCAAATATCCTCCCTTCATACTAGAGGCATTATTTGGATCATAAATCCAACCTAAGGAGCCCTTTTGATCAAATCAAAAGGAAGAACCCGAAGAAGAGGTAATGATTTCACCACACTCTTTCAAGTTCCTTTCTTCTTCCACTTCCTTTTTCTTTGTTGTTTCCATTCTAAAATAATAACTACAGTATATTATATATACTGTGATGTTATTATAATTATGGTACAACCATATTCAGTATTCTATCCATCCTTTGAATGACATGTCACGATACATGCGTACGTACGGCTTACCATCTCCATGTCGTGGTGTAATTGTTATTCAATATATTATTATTTGGATGGGTATAATAATGATGTTTAATTCATGTAAATAATAAATATAACATGATAATGATTCTTTATATATGATATACCATCCAATTATATATTATTTTAATATCAAAATAATGATATTGTTGCTCATGCGTACGTATGGACTACCGTCTCCACGAACGCAATGAGATTCATTCCCCATCGTATCCATTCAAGACTAATTCTCATTTAATGATTAAAATAATTTTTAAGGACTTGATATCATTCTGGATATGAATAATATACAACCTATCCATAAAAAACACGGATTATGTAACAAAACATATAAAAGAAAATGAGTAAGTTAACACCCGAAAAAACGATAATACTAAGATATTATTAACAAATCAATGTTAAAAGATCATATATGATAACATATTAATATATATGATTCTTGTATAATTTAATAACAATTATTTCAACATTATACATTAGGTTAAACTACCCTCATCCAAGGAAAGGTAAAAGGTAAATCTCACTCCTTATTCCCGTGAGATTCATGATATATCACCACTATTTTCTTTTGTGTGGTATATGTACTACCCATAATTGTATCCTTTGTGTAATACACTTTAATTTATGTGCATTTACATCCTCATTGTATGGTATTTATTTCATGGGGTATATGTTTCATAAGTTACCAAATTTGTAATGTTTACTTTCACAATCTCTTCATTATCCGAGGTTGTTTATATGTAATTATCTACTGGTACCTCTTTATCATCCACATCCATGTTTCTTAAAAATGTATTTCAAAACATTTTTAATGTTTAATAGAAAATGGGTTAAATTCATTTATACCCTTATACATTTTTGAAAGGATTCTTTCTATCGTTTTCCAAACAAGGTACTTTTTGACCTTTTCGACAAATTTAAGGTAATATTTTTTTTAACTTATACGGCGGGTACGGCTATATTCCACTGTTATAAAATCGTCAAATCTTCCCTTACAAGCTTATAAGAATATTTTTAAAATTATGGTTTTTATTATAATTATGTGGTACTTAAATTATTTTAAAATAGAAAGAGATATTTCTCTAAAAAATGTTTTGATTTCATCTATATCAACATCCTTTGATGGATTTTAAGTTTACTTGAAGTTGATTTATTATGATACAAAACTTTCATATTGTATTGAATTTTTTGTGATATGTTTGATTGTGGATGTGTTATTTTTATACCATTCAGGGTTTATGGTTAATGTATTTGAAATTTCGTATGCTAGTTTTAATACGAATTTTTATTTCAACCTTTTCTTAAGATGAATGTATTGGAGTAGTATGTTCCGGGTTGGGGACTGGTAAAAGTAAGCCCTCCGGGTTGGGGTCCGGTTATAGAAGACCCTCCAGGATGGAGTCCGGTTACAGAGGCTCTCCGGGGTGGAGTCCGGTTATAGAGGCTCTACGAGTTGGAGTCCGGTTACGGAGGCTCTCCAGGTTGGAGTCCGGTTACAGAGGCTCTCCGGGTTGGGTTCTGGTTACAGTTAGCCCCTAGGTCTTGGGACGAGGCCTTGACAGAGAAAGTAAGGTTTGGAATTATGAATTAAATCACTATGAAAGTGGTTATTAATATTGCATGTGATTATTCTACTAATAGAATATCCATGTGAATATGTAAATGGAATTATTTAATTTTATCTTTTCCATATATTACTGAAGTTAAAGTTTAAAAGGCTTTTGTTTTAGTGATACATTGCCTTAAATTTTTATGCTTATTTATGAAAGTTTCTGAAATATTGTTATCCTTATTGAGCATCTGAGCTCACCCCTTTAAATGTTTTATTTTCCCAGGATGTGAAGAAGTAATTTATGAATGACTTGTAGGGGTATTATTAGGGGATATAAAGACAAGTTGTTGTAGTAGTAGTTTTCACTTTATGATGTAATGTAAGACTTTTGAATGTTTCTAGTTATTCCAAGGCTACTAAACTAATCGGTATTTCAAGACTTGATCTTTTGTGATCATGCCAATGTTATGTAATAATGCACTGAATCTGGATAACTAGGGTCGGGGCATTACACAAACCACCTACCTCGATCCTAGGATATCGATATAGTTGAACCTCGACCTGTGAATCGGCCTAGAATGGATAAGATATGCAAAAATTTCTAAAACATTCAACCTTAGATAACTCTCATAAGAGAAAGAATCAGGAATCCTGGAAAAGGAAGAACCAAGAACTCACCGCTGTGATTTTATTGCAACCGACGGCGTTTGATTCAGATTACTGGTGACAGATTAGCGGCTCGGAGAAGATTCAGCCTCCTCGGATGCTCTGGATGTAATTAGGTGAAGAATAAGATAAAAATAGGGATTAGACATGACCCCAGTCCTTGTAAGGAAATAAAAATAAAAGTACATGGCGTATACTTAATGAGTACATGGGGTGTACTTGCCTTTTCCGTACACCACATTAAGAGGCCTCCACATCAACCCTACACACCGTGTGTGTGGCCCGGACACAGCCAGCACACGACCTCGCGCGGTATCAAAGTACACGGCATGTACTTAGAAAATTTAGAGATTTTCCTCTTTTCCTCAAAAATGACCAGAAAAGGAAAAACATACCTGAAATGAAGATCCGGGTTCTTACATATTTCATAGAGACTAGGTGGTTATTTTTGTTGATATGTAATTTTATAAGTTAATAATATGTTGAATATGGGTTGCACTATGGATTACCTTGGGTTTATTCCTTAGTTATGCCCTTCGAAGGATCGTTCCGATGTGGTGTCTCAACTGTGCCATAATATTCCCTCATTTGTATCAGATTAAACATTTGATTGAATATTAATTATAAACATATAGAAATATTTTCACCTTTATTTCCAAATAATTTTATACTCATACCAATTATGGTGTTTGCGCACTTGTTTCACTATGGTTTTGGTGAAAAACCTAACCATTGTGGCATGGCCAAACATATTGCATCGTACTATTATTAAAAATCTATATTGTATAAATTTAGAAGGCCTATTGAATTTTGGTTATTTCTACCCTCTAAATTTAAACTATAGGTGACCAAAGGATTAGTTTTATAGTCTCATGATCTCCACTTCTTGTATTTAGACCTTGGATTCTATAGATTAATTCATTTGTGATCTGAGGTGATTTTTCTTCTTCCCTTTTGGTTCTTTCTCTCACTCAATCCCTCATTCCATGTAATGGAATATTTTTTCTCTTAGACTATTATGATGTTATATCAATGATTTATGGGGTATTATTGGTGTAATTATATCCTTAGGGATCATGAGTTCTTAATGGGAGTGGTTATTTGAGATCTACCTATGTCATTTCCATTATTTTTCGGTGAACATTGAAATCTTTGTATCAGGGTAGGGAATTCATAATTTCTCCTTGTTTTATGTGTTAAATTGGGATTATCTTGATTTGTATTGAATGTATATATAGTTACAGTTGACCTTGATGCAGACAATTAATTTGAACTATGAATATAATAAATTGAAATGGGGTGTTGTGAATCACATGTGGTTATGATATGTTTTGAGGTTATATTGTGAGATTTTATAGATGGTGTGATTTATCATTATTGTGTTTAATTTTATTCCTTGGTTTATTATCATTTTTAAATTGGTTAAAAAATATAAATTTTTTAGGATAAATTTAAATACAAATGATTCATATGAATTGATTTTACCTCTTTTCCTTGAAATGGTTGAACATGGAAGTGTTTCTTGACAATGTTTATTAGTTTTTGTAGTTTTTTTGTGGTAAATAGTAGTTTTATTGTTTCTAAAACCTCCTCATAATGAATTAGTTAATTAAATAGATTAATATAAAAAAAATTCTAAAACTAAATGGTTTTCTTTCTTAAATCCTACCCTTGTTTTCTATAATCTTGTGTACATGATATTATGGCCTTGTTTCCCCTTGAATTCTTTATATTGAAAATATGTTTAGATATCACATATATAACATAGGATGGTAGATCCCTTATTTTTTTATCATTGTGGAACTTGTTATGGTTAGGATATTATGTTAGGTATGGGTGGGTTTACCTTAGATGTGGCAATGATTTGATTTGGATGAGGCTAGGTTGGTTAGTAGGGAAACTAGCACCTATATATCCTTGGGTTCCATGTGTTTTCCCAACATCTAGGATTTTGAGGATATAGGTGGATGACTACTCTTGTTCCTAACTCTCACATATGGACATAGCATAGTATATAGACATATTTAGGTTGTAATGGATTAAAGTATAGGTTATGTGCTCATAAAATTTTTTATGGATCTTAGTTTTACCATATATATATTTTTTTAGTATAGTGGCTTAAGGTTATGACATATACATGGATTCTGGTTATATTGATTGTGGTTACCACTGGTGTGATTTCATGAGCTGTAGTGTCTTGAGGTATAGTGTAAGAAACATAAGCCATGATGTATTATGGACTCTATACTTATTTATGGGATATGATGATGAGTTTGTGATGGGTTTTATGGGGTGAGATATGGGTTGATGATGTGGTTTTCATATGGTATCTTATATGGTTAGGATGACTTATAGAGAGGATGGGAGCACCAGGATGTAAGACATCAGCGTGAGAGTGGCCAGTTTTGTAGGAAAGTGAATGTGAGGTACCTTACTTATATATATATATATATATATATATTATTTTGATATTATGTTACCTAATTTTTGTAAGTTACTTGGTGAGTGAAATTTAGTGAGGTTGAGATGTAGTTAACCTAATTTAGGTAATGAGTTGATTTCATTTTTTTTTACGGAGCTTTAGTATGCTACTTCCACATTTTCATAATAGGTTTATGGGAGTATCCTACTAAGTATATATGTATGATCAACCCTATATATAAACTATTTTCATGTCTATGAGAGGTGTTTGGTTATTGATTTGGGAACTACTATCTTGTATTTATTGTTTAGGAGTTATTGGTACACATGGTCACTTCCTAGGAATTATTTTGGTATTTTATTTAATTATACATTGTATAATATTATATTCATGTATTGGGATTGGTTTTTTATTTATGTGAGGGATTTTACTGGTGGATATTATATCTTATCCTAGATTTTATAATGAGGGAAATTCCTCCAATTCATTCATTATATACCCTTAGTGCTAGTTTTCAACTCATTTCCAATTAGAGGTGGGCTTTGGGGGTCATCCACATCTTCACTATTAGTCCAGGAGGGGTACCAATGGAGGAGGGGTCATGACAATTATCATACATCACACATTTCATGTAACCATATATTTGTGGATAATATCTAGGGACATTATTAGTAGTGGTCTACTTAGTTCCTACTCACAACCTACATGGGCTCTCTGATACATTTACAAATATTATTTTTGATGATGTGGGAAAGACAAAATCCCCTATGAAAAGTGTGTAACCAGTTGGAAATTTGGTGAAGTCATGGGTAGTGTAACACCCTACGGGTTTTGGTATACTCTACTTTCAAATTTTTATGAGTGGTACTTCATGTTCTGAGGTTTTTTGAGGTGATGTGGAGTTATCCTAGAATTTTATAGGGGAATACACCATGGATGGGAGTAACTATGTTGTGGATATGTTTTCATCTGTTTAGACTATCTGACTGTGGCGTAGAGCTCTAGAGATGGAATATTGGTGCCACAACCAATTTCATTATGACTACTCTATAGAGCAGGGTTATGGTGTAGGCTGGTTGGGCAATGTGGTGTGGTGTGTTTAGCTACATCATAGGAGCCTAAAATGGAATTTGAGAATATCTTCCAAATTCATCTCCCTTATAGAGTGGTGGTATTGGTTTTGTTGTAGTCTCTTATCCTAGAAAATAAAATCTACATCGTGGTTCTAAGACATTTTTTTAACCAGAAGAGTTTCATCATATTTCTTCACATTATATCATAGTATGTTATTATTTCATAACCTATGTGACATATGTAAGTATATTTCATCATGTTATTCTATTTTATAAACATCCTATAAATACCAAGATCCCCTTTGGGCTATCTTGGTTACCATATTTATCTCTCAAACCTTAGGGGTCTAAGAGATCTTCTCAAGGGCCTTTGAAGATCATTTTGGATGGGAATCAACCCCATATTTTGGAGATCAATTCTTGGTGTTTTCTCAATGTTCTTGAAGTAGTATTCTCTATAAAAAGGTGAAAATTCATTAATTTCTTATTGTTATTGTAAAATTCCTCCATTTTTTTATGTAAATTATGGTTTTGATGTAAATGTGGTTTTTATTTAGGAAATATATGTTTTTAAATGGTTTTTCTTTAAAATTTTATTTGGGAACACTATGTGTTGATGAAATTTCTAAAAGGTAGTTTAGATTCTAAAATGGATTTTCAAGAATGGAAGTGGTGAGAATTCACTATAAAAATGTTTTATGAAATTTTAGAATATTTGTTAAATGTTTTTTATAAGAATAAAAGCACATTAGGAACCTTGGGTGCATCAGGAAACAGACTTTTTACTTTATTATATGTAATACCACTAGAGTTTTTTGATATAAATGAACTGTAGTAGGACTCGATATCAGTTGGATTCATCTTATATTGAGAATATTGTTTTTTTTTGTATGATTATGTATTCCTATAGGCTATATCCATAGTATTTTTCTTTTTCATTATTGCTTGGTTTTACACATGATGGTATATTTCATGGATAGTTTCTCACATGTTTATTTTATGGTGTATCCATAGATGGTTTTGGTTATTATTTTATGTTATATCACTTATAATTATCATATTACTTATTGTATAAATATAAAAGTATTTTTTTTAAACTAAAGGGTGTTTTAAAAAATTATTTCTCTTTTGAAACTACATTATGAATTGGTTTTTTTTAATATAGGACTAATATTTTCATGAAATTTGACTTTGTATATATTATTTGGTGAAATCCTATAAGGATTTATGCTCACAAACTAATTTTCTCCTTTAATAATTTTTATATATAGTTTTATAGGGATTGGGTAAAATTAAAGGGTGTCATGTAGTTCACAGACATTTTTTGGTTTTTATCACCTTCATAGAGGGATGGTTTTATGGTGATGGATAGTCACAAAGAGACTCCTTTTAGTTTTTTACTCATCTTCCTTTCTGGTTTATTCATATGTCTTGGATTTATTTGTCTCATCGATATGTACTTTTCATTCACATTTTACTCTAATGGTTTACCTCTTTATGGTTATATAGGAGCCTTTTTTGGTTTCTTGATGATACTCAACTTGTGGTTGGTCAACTCAAGAGGTGTGTATTGATTTCCTTGGGTTGGTTCATTACAAAATGGTATCAAAAGGATTACCCACCCAAAACTTTTGTGACACTTATTGTGTTCGGTTCATGGAGTTTAGTACACTGGATCTAGGAAATGTTAGGGATCAGGGAGTGCATGGAGATTAGGTTCCTGGTCACAGCCTTTCATAATTATACTTGATTTATCATGGGTAGTCAGTATTTATTTTCTTTATTTTATTTTTTCCATGTGTTATGGTTTAGTTTAATGATTTATGATCCTTATTGTCAATTTTTAGTTACATCAGATGTTATAATGGATTTGGGGTGTAAACTGAAAAAGGAATAAATTGATGAAGTTCTTTTAGATGGCCTAGAAAACCATTCAGTGACTAAGCACTTGGTTTTGAAAGCATTAAAGTGGTTGTGGTACACTTGGAACATGCTTTTCAATTACGTTTCTAGTTTGAGCATGACTCTACAGCCCTTTGATTTTGTCTCTTCAAACCCATGATTCTTGGATTATTTGAGTGATTCTCATTGAAGGGAAAGGAATCAAGGTAGTTCTTAGGATATGTTAATATCAATAATCAATTTTAAAAACTATTATGAAATAATTTTATTTTTTAGGGATGGAATAACCAGTTTATTGTGTGGAAATGGATTTCATGAAAATTATTTTTATTTTTTTGAAAATTGAAGCTTTATTTTTTTCCTATGTTGTGATTCTCAGTATCTAGAAAATTTTTCTTGAAATTTTTTTTATTCACAAAAACCAGGAAAATGTTTTGGTTTTCAAAATAGATAAATAATTTTCATGAAATAATTTCAAATTCATAAATAATGTTTTCAAATATCTTTAAATGTTTTGAAAACAATGGTTTTTTACCATGTAATTATAAAGGGTTAAATTTTTTGTTTTAAGGAAAAAAATACATGGTTGTTTTCAACTTCTAATCAAGAAGTTATAAAATGTTCTTCTTTTGGATTCTTTTATAAAGTAATGAAATATTTTTTTTATGAACCCAATTATTTTTTAAACTCTTTTTCAAGTTATGCTTGGATTTTTTCAAAATGAATAGTTTTTTAAAAGATGTTTATGCTCCTTGAGTGGGTTTTCTTTGAAACCTCTCTAAAAGTTTCTTTTATTTGTTGAATTGTATGTTTGGCCTAACCGTTTCTGGTGTGTAGGGGTAATATTATTTTCTCTAAAGGACATGACTAGATGGATATCCCATATTATCCGGTTTAAGTGATTATCCCATATATTTCTTGAGTTGAAGTGCAATTCTATCCTTTAGAGTAGTCTTTTTTCATAATATATTAATTATTTCAAATACCTAGAATAGAGTGGTGACTTTTTTCATTTCTCTCTTGGTGTTTTAGTGAGGGAAGGTTTTGAGATGAATCTACATTATGTTCTTTTATGTCTTGGTAATTAAATAATATAGTTTCAATAGAGTATATGGATATTTAAGGTTCGGTTTTCCAATTTTTCTTGTGTTACATAGGAATAGTTAAATATTAAGTGTATCCTATGTTTTGTGTGATGATCCCTATGAGTTCACACTCACAAGTTTCAGAGTGCTTATACTTCTTGGATATCCTTATTTGGATGTGATATTTATATCTTCATTTGGTTTCTTCATTGAGGTAAGTGGTCATCCTGATTTTCTTCTATATCATTATTTCGTTTCACTATGTGAACATTTTTCTATGGACTAACTTTTTGGTGGAATTTAATCTGTGGGTTTAATATTAGGTACCTAGACTTATTAAACCTTGGTTATGTTCATGGGTAACAACATTTAGTTTCATGGTCATTTTTTCAAGAGATCCATTTGTGATATGTTTTTTTGGTTGGATAGTGGGAACCACTGGGTTAAGATTCCTAAACCTGTGTTACCATGGATTCGTCTACATGGTCCAAGAATATATCCTTTTCATTTTTTATTAAGGAATTTCATCATTGTAATTGTCTTTGGGTTATGTGAGATATAGTAGATCTTCTTATCTGGCTTGTGCCTTTCCAAATATCACTTGGGTGGTTCAACCCAATGATCCTTTGGATGTTTCTTAAGGATGATTCCTTTTCATATGATTGACCAATTTTACCATTGGTTGGTTTTACCCTATGATATAAGGTTTGTTTCCCTGGTTTAGGGGTGGGTATCTAGTAGGTTTACTTTTTGTGAAATGTGAAAATTCAGTTTCTTTGTTGATGATCTCTTATATCGATGTAGCTTTTTATTATTGCACCATTTTAGATTGAATATTAATGGTGGGGATAACTATGTTAGGTTTATTTTTTCTTTATATTTTTATTATAAAATAAAATATCTTGGGACTACTTTGAATGGTTGTAAGTGAGGTTATCATTAACTTTGGTGTTGGTTCTTGCTAATCTTGATTGGTTTTTTCTATGTCATTGTGAAGCCTTTTGAAATAAGTTGAGATATGTATTGATTTCAGAATATGGGTGATTGATTAAGTATTTTACCAATTACACATTCATGTAATGAATCTAACTCATCATGATCTAGAGTTGATAAAGATTGTACATGCTCTCAGAACTTAGTGACATTATCACATCCGAGAGAAATTTCTTATACATTAAGATCATGGGTTCCAAAAGTATAATTTTTCTTATAGAAATATAATCCTATGATTGAAATGTCAGGTTAAGTGATTTTATATCTATGATATTGATATTGGGTAAACCCTTAGAGAATTAGGTGTGGTCACAGGTGCTTTGAGAAAGTTTTAAATAGTTAATACTGGGAAGAATCAAAGGATGAGGGATCCTTAGGGAACCCCTTTTTCCTAGAATTATATGGGTTTGTTTAGGGATATAGGGTAATTGTTTTCTCTTCTTGTAGGAAATCTAGTTTCCTTGTGATTTTGGATTTGGCTCGGTTATAAGAGAATATTGGTTAGCAGTGTTGCAAATAAACCTTTCTTGGCGGGGAGACCTCAGGTGAGTTGTATTGGTATTCTATTAGTGATTTCTGTTTTGGAAGAAGGTTGGTTTATCCTATATTTATGAGATGTTAGTATTGGTGGTTGAGAATTAAATGGTTAATTGTATATTTCATATCACATTTCTTTAATTTTCATAGGATTAAAGGGAAACATTAGAGATCTTCTGGTTTTTTATAACCTTTTCCCTTTAAGATATAGAAGTCAGATGAGATTTCTTCAAACATAATCATTGGTTTAACATGGACTCCTATTGGGAAGGATACAATTTGGGTGATCGGTGATTGATTTATAAATTGTTTCATTTCCTCCCTATCGTGGAGATGACAAAGGTAGAGTACCTTGGGAACTTTTATTTCTAAGAGGTTGTGAGACTTCATGGAGTTCCCTCTGTAATTTTTTCAGATAGGGACTTATGGATAACATCCATTTTTTTGAAATTTTGTAAGAGGTCATGGGTTATTGTTTAAAATTACGCATGGCATATAAATCATTGATATACGGGTAGACTGAATCGGGTATTCATATTCTTGAGGATATGCTATGGGCATGTGTGCTTGATTTTCGTGGTTCTTAGGAAAAGAATCTTCCTCTATTCTAATTTTACTATAGAAATAGTTATCAGGATTTGATAAAAATTTCACCCTTGAAATAATCATAAGGGTTTCCATTTAGATCTCACTTATGCAAGATGGAGTTGGGATAGCGGTCCTTGGATGGTTTGAGCCTTGTTCATGAGACAACTGATAAGGTGCAGTTGATCAAAAAGAGATTGTTCAAGGCACAAAGTCATTATAAATACTATAAAAACCATCATCATAAAATTCTAGAGTTTGAGGTTGGTTATTGGGTCTTTCTTCGAGTTTCAACAAGTTTAGAAACCATCGTTTGGGTAAGTAGAATAATTTTCACCAAGATTTATTAGTCCCTTTAAGGTCGTTGAATGAATTAGAAAGGTAGTGTATCGATTGGAATATCTATATCACTTGATGTAGATTCACAAAATATTTCATGTATCCTAGTTGAGGAGGCATCAAATTGACCCTTCCAATGTGATTGAATGGGAGGATGTTGATCTTGGGCTCGACAGCACTATTTTTGAGAAACCGGTTCATATTTGGGATCTCAAGGATAAGGTAATTCAAGGTAAAATGATTACCTAGGTTTGTGTACTATGGTAATATGAATAGGATAGCCATGAAACATGATATTGTGAATCATTGGTGAGGCAATAATGGCCTTCTCTCTTTGTGAGTCTAGAATCATGAGTGACTTATGGGGACATAAAGCATTTATGGTGAGGATAATTGTGGCACCATTTGGGTTTTGGTATGCTCTACTTTTAAATGTTTAGAATTTTTACTTTGAGTTTTAGGGTTTTTTAGGTTATTTATATTTATCCTTTAATTATATAAGGGATTGAACATTATATGGGACTAATTGTACAATGGATATTCTAGTTATAGCATGGACTATTTGGTTTTGGTAAGTATCTATGGAAGTGTAATGTTGGTTCCACTATAAATTTAAGAATGACTATACCATGGGGAAAGGATAAAACATAAGCTATTTGGGAATTATGGAATGGTGTGTTCAGTTGTGGCATAGAAGACTTGGGTGTAATTTGGGATCCTCTTTCAAATTTAGTACCCTTGTGGTGTGGTGGTCTTGGCTGCATTGTAGTCTCATATCCTAGAAAATAGGATCTAAACCATGGTTCTTAGAAATAGTTTTGTCCAAAAGGGTTTTGTAATGGATCCTCACATTACACCATTGTATGGTCTTCTTACATAACATCTAATTTGAGGTTTATGAGGTTGAGTTGTGGTATTCCATTTTGTAGATTGACTATAATTTCTAGGATCCCACACTTCTACAAAATAGGCCTTTAACAACACTATAATAGTCCTTTTTCAGTGTTAAAAAAGCGTTGACAACCGTGTTGTGGTTAAAAGGACTAGATTTTTATTAGATCTTTTAGAATCACTGATAAAAGATACCATTTTATCAATATATTTATTTATCCCTAATAAAGGTCTCCTTTATTTGTTCTTTTAGAAGCACTGATAAAGGACTCTTTTATCAACACATTTAGTAGCACTAATAAAGTGGAATACTATAGTGTTATGTTACATCACACTGTAGAATCATAAATAGGGAATACTAAAATGTGCTATAATATCACACTTTAGCACCCAAAATTAGAAAAATCATATACAAATATAGAATTTAAATGAAATAAAATTTCCAACACAAATACAAGAAAATAACAATATTATAGGGAAAAATAATGCACCTATATAAAAGAACAATCAACCCCTCCTTGAGAAAAATAATGCACCTATATAAGAAAATAATTATTATGTTATTAATAATATAAATAAATAAATTAAATAAAAAGTTTTAATTTTAAACTAAACTTTCAATCATATCAGGAACATTGTGTATCAGATTGTGTTATAGTATATTTTTTCAAGACATATGCAATTTTTTGTTTATCTTCATGTATTATCCCTATAAAAATTAACTAAATAAATATAAGATAAAAATTATAAGAAAATTAATTAAGTAATAGAAGATAAAATGATGAGAAAATGGTCTAGGGTTTTTTTCTCAGTTTTGGTGATGTGATGTGAATTTTAAACTAAAATGACACATATATATTGAAATGACACACTTAGAGTCATACTGGACACACCATGAATTGGATTGAGGTGATTATAATTCCTACACATCCCAAATGTCTTAGGTATCATTATTATAAAGTATCAAAACAATCTGAAATTTTCCCTTGGTTTTGAGTATGTCACTTGTGTTTTTTACTAAAATGTCATTTTAAACACGAAACACACACTTTGAGTCATACAGGTCACATTTTGTGTGGATTTAATGTGATACTAATTCATACATGACATAAATGATTTATGAATCATTTTCAAAAATTATCAAGACAATATATGTTTTATTAGTTTTTAGTAAGTTGTACTTATTGTATTAAATTTTTTTTTAAATAGATCGCTAACACATTTGAGTCATACTAGGAACATAGGTTATCATATTGAGGTTTAGATGATTCCTACACATCAAAAATGACTTATAAATTGTTTTTCTAAATTACTAAAATAATATTAATGTGTTTTATATGTTTTGAGTATGTCAGTTTTCTTTTCTACTAAAATTAATGTCAATTTTGAATAAAAATATTTAATTAGATTCATACCGGTTATGCCGTGCATCATATTGAGGTGAATATGATTCCTACACATCCCAAATTAATTATTATTTTTACTTAAGTATCAAAATAATATGAATTTATTTCCTCAGTTTTGAGTACACCACTTTTTTTTACTAAAATGTCATTTTAAACTAAAAACATGCACTTTGAGTCATACAGGTCACATCGTGTGTGAGTTTTATGTGATACTAATTCCTACACTTCAAAAATTTATTATGAATAATTTTCCTAGATTATCAATATAGTATGAGTGAATTTTCTCAATTTTTAGTGAGTGACACTTTTAGTATTAAAATCTCAATTTTAAACTAATAACGGACACTTTCAGTGATAATGGGGACATTGTGTAATGGATTGAGGTGAGGCTAATTCCTACCTGTCAAAAATGAATTATGTATTTTCTTCCAAAAGTACCTAAATAATAATAATGAATTTACTCAGTTTTGAGTATGTTAGTTGTCATTTTTATTAAAATTAATGTCATTTTTTAATAAAAATTTGTGCTCGGAGTCATACTAGTCACACTGTGTGTCAGATTAATGTTAGAATAATTCTTACATGTACCAAATGACTTAAAAATAATTTTCCTAAAGTAAAAAAAACAATATGAATGTGTTTCCTCAGTTCTGAGTATGTTACTTTTGTTTTTTACAAAAATATCATTTTAAACTAGAAACATGTAATTTTTTCCATAAAGTTCCAATCATTTGTGGGTTTTATGTGAGACTGATTTCTAAAAATCCCAAATTTATTATTAATATATTTCCTAAATTATCAAGACATTCCAAGGGAATTTTCTCAGTTTTCAGTGAGTCAATTATTTTATTCAAATGTCAATTTTAAATATATAATGGTCACTTTGAGTCATACTGGTCACATTGTGTATCTAATTGAGTTTCATCTAATTCCTATA
This sequence comes from Viscum album, assembly GCA_963277665.1. Lineage (NCBI taxonomy): Eukaryota > Viridiplantae > Streptophyta > Magnoliopsida > Santalales > Viscaceae > Viscum > Viscum album. The sequence continues at coordinate 434,663,903 of OY728121.1, forward strand.
CATATAAAATGACTTATGGGACTTTTTCCTAAAGTAAAAAAACAATCTAAATGTGTTTGATCAGTTTTGAGTATGTTAGTTTCCTTTTTTACTAAAATTAATATCAATTTAAAAAATTCTGAATGCATTTTATAGGTGATTATAAACTCTTACATAAAATAATAATTATTTATTCATAAAAAAGGGAAAATATATATTATCAAGTATTTTGTATTGAGAATAATGATGAGTTTTTTATTAATGATCTTATGAACAAGGATCATTTTACATAGTGAATGTTCACGTGCATAATGAATGTTACTTATATGGATTTCACAAGAATTTTGGATATTATATCATGTATCTAATTAATTATCGAATAGATCAAATAATTCCACCACCAACCAAAGTGAAACAAATGTATTTTTCTTTTCTAAGAAACTATTATTTGATCGATGAAATTTTGTTTTTCTTTATTTTTTTAGATGTTTTGGATCAAGATACTAGTTTATTTTTCAAAGGGGTGTATTTTTTTTTCTTTTATGCTTCTCAATTTTATTTTAAGTGTGTTTTTACATTTCATGTATTTCTTCATAAGGTGATTTCTTTTCATTTTATGTCATGTTTCCTTTGACACCAACCCTCCTCGGTGGCTATGATCTCTAAATGATGGTTTTCCTCCAATAGATCTCTCGTAAACCTATTGTCTTAAGTTTTTTGTTACAAAAATTTTTATTAAAACATTTAAGTTAGATTATATACTTGTTTTATGATTTTATTGGTGTTGTATGACTCTCAAGTTACTATTGGATCCATTATTAAGTCAATTTCTTTGCAATGTAGATATTTCATTAGAAATAAATTGTATATGTTTTTTTTGTTTTTAAGTTTGTTCTTGGAGAGGGGTTTCTTTTACACTTCAGTAATATTTGATAGTACATGTAATTTTCTAATAAAAATTGTAGCCTATGATAATCAATTTGAAAAAATAATTGGTGTTTCTTTGTTTTCTAAAAAAATCATCCACTTCAATTCTTTTATAAAATCAATTTAACAAGTGGTGAAAATAATTCAATAATCCACCTAAAATAATTTCACAATGTCTCTTATCTTAATTGGAATGTGTTTTGTGCAGTTTTCAATAATTTTTCTAAAAAAATATTGGTATGATCCTCATTCTACTCCATTTCCCAAAAAAAATATTATTTTCAAGCTAGTGCTTCATCTACTTCTATGCCTCTGTATCTTCCTATTCCTCTCCCTCCACCTTAGTCTGTGACTTTGACTCTACCTCTTCCTCCAACTCTACCTATTCCTTTGCCTTCTCCTCCACCATTTCCCAACAATTTTATTATTTTCAGGTCAGTGCTTCTAAACAAATTGATTTCCTCCATTATATTTATCCTTGATAAATATATCAAAAATAATATATAATCATTATAATACTAATTTTTCATACAAAAAAATAAATTACTAAGGTCATAACTCATACTAGATCATAAACATAGTATAAAATAACCTAAATTTGTTTTCGGCATAAATTCTGAAAATGTGTACGTTGCTCACTCATCTGTAAAAAATTTATATATATTTTTTTGAGTATGAAGGTTGTCAGTAATATTGATAGTACTAAAAATATATATATAAACAAATTATTATGAAATATATTTAATGAAAATGTAATTATCTTTGAAAATTACCAGTTGGAGGACGCTGGTATTTTCATTATTTATGATCTCTCTCATAAATTGTAAAACATAATATCCATAATCGATGACATTATCTTGCTTTAGAAACTGCTAAAACATTAACCAAAATAAGTAAATTGTTTTGAAATTTATTGATAGTCAAATATTTCTATATATAACCTATTTTTTCCATTTTTAGTAATCCATAGGTTTTATCTCCTCAGACACTGACTTCATGCCATGATTTAGCCTATATTTAGTGACCACCCTTGAATAAAAAAATTCTTATTAATACAAAGACCTAGACCTATAATTTTATATTTATCTCTAAAATTTTGATTTCATTGTATTAAAAATTCACAATACACATCATGTATGGTTATTTGGTTGGATATACATGCATTGGATCAAATAAAATATATATTTGGGGTATCCAGATTGACTGCGATCAGTATCTATTACTACCTAAAACACAAAGTCAAATAATTAATACAAAAATTAAAAATATGTTTTATTTGATTAGAGTGTATAGTTTTACTTTTGTATCATAGGAATTAAAAATTTTCTGTCTTATAATGTTTTTTTAACAAATACCTCGAGTAACTTATCTCTTTTCTTCTCAATTTCATAATTATCCAAAATAATTTTTTCCAAATAAATTATACAAGGATTAATGAATCCAAATCATTCTTCCCATAATTTTCCATTTATATAGTATTAACATAAACTCTTGTAGAAAATATGAATATTTACTAACATTAATAATCATATTAGATAACTATTTGTACATGTGTATTATAAAAATGTACCTTATGTATGTATTCACAACTGATATGCCCATCTATTAATGCTTAAGAATCTCATTTATAGTCTGGAGACCAATAAGTTCTGTCATGAAATCTCCATATATTTATTTTTCATATGGAATATAAGAAATATTTTCATCTTTAAATGTTGTCTCTTCATGAATTTTTAATGATAATAAATGTATCTCTTGAACTGGTGGGGAGAAGGTACTCTCAAAAAATATTTTTGATTTCATGGTCGATTCACTATATTTTCTTGATCTGACCTTCTTTTTCACAACTGTTGTATCCATTTGTAATATCTCACCTCACTTCATACCATTTTTATCATTCTTTATAGTTTTTTCATATGATTTTTTTTAAATACAAACCTCATGTATTTTTAAAAGATTATACTCCCATGCTATAAAATCTCCAATAGCACTATTGACCATTGTAATATCTAGATCATCAAGTGGAACAAGAAACTCAGCATTAGGCTCATGAGATACCTCAATCCCTACTCTCATGTGATATTTTGGGAGGTATTTATAGTGTATCTTGTCTCTTGGGATATTATACACTATACTCATCACAACAAGGTAGTGTCTGGGTGTTGACATATATAAATCACATAAAACTGTACCTTATATAATTTTAGTAATATAAATTTATTTGAAGTTTTTGTATTCACATTTAGGAGAAAGTTTAAAGCAAAAAATTAATTACCCAAGGTAAAGTATGAATTTGGGGTAATGAATAGCCTCAAATCTAGAGGGATAATTTAGTTCATGTGTGGATATTTATTCCATTTTTGGTTCTCTTTGATCCTTTCTCATACATTGTTAAACCAAACTAGATTGGAAAATAATATCTTATAATGGGTCTATTTGTGTATAAAATTGTCTCAACATATTAAATTTTGGGTCTTATATAAATGTTGTTTTTCTTTAAGAAATATGTGTTTACAAAGGGGTTTTAATTTAAAAATATATTTGGGCACACTGTGGGTTTTGATATTGGTTGGGTTCACATTATTCAATTCTTAGTGTTTTCTTTTTTTCTTTGATTACAGATTCCCATACTCTAGATCCAAAATCTTATGATATTTCATTGATTCTTAGTTCTACAAATGATGGTATATTTCATGTATGGTTTCTGTCATGATTATTTTATGGTTTATCCATGGTTTATTTTTATTATTCTTTCATTCTATCCCAATTGTACTTTTCATATTCCTTATTATGTGAATATGAAAGTATTTTTATAAAAGCCAAATAATATTTTACCAAATTATTTATCTTCTGAAACTTATTTGTAATATTGTTTTGTTTTAATGTTAAGATAACATTTTAATGGAATTAGACATTATCTCAATTATATGGTGAAATAATATTGGGATTTGTGATCACACTCTCATTTTTAATTTGGGTGATTGTAGATATTTTTTTTGTTGGACTTGGGTAAAAGGGAAGGTAGGAATGTAGTTCATCAGCTTCTATTGGTTTTTTTCACCTTTGTAATGGGATGGTTTGGTGGTGATTAGTGGTCACAATGAGACTCTATTTAGTTTTTTCTCATCTATCTTTTTGGCTTAGTCATGTGGCATAGTGTTTTTTGTAACATGGATATTTAATTTTCTTCCACTTTTTACTTTTTTATTTTACCTCTTTAGGGATTTACATGATACTTTTTTGGTTGTTTAATGATACTCACATAGTGGTGGGTCAACTTAGGAGGTGTGTATTGATTGAACTAGGTTATTTAATTATAGGAAGGGTATCAATGGACCTTGAGGATAGACCAATTAAATCATCAGTGCTATGTTGGGGTTCTTTTTTTCATTTTTTAGACTTTTTAGTGCATAGTAAACTTTTGGGCGATCCATATTTTTTTATGACTTTCCTTAAATTGTAGAGATGATTTTTTTGATATCGGTTTTTATGGAAAATTTTTGAGAAATAAATTATCGATATTTTGTAGAAGAAGAGTAAAAGGTTAAAAAAGAATGAGAAGAATATCAAATAAATAGGAATTTATGTGGTTTGGGAATAATCCTTACATATACGGAGAGGTATAAATATCACCATGTATTGAGCACACAATTACAATGAGATTTCATATAGAATCACCCACATGAAACCCTGACTCAAATGAGCTCATAAAAAAGATGATAAAATTTTTCCATTAACTGCATAGTAAGTCCACTATGTTATAGAGATTGGTGGTTGGAAGTATGTAGAGATATACTACCACTATCTCCAAATTCTAAGATTCTAAATTAACCATGTCAATGTCTGTACTACTATAGTCCATAATTGGTGTCTCTTAATCAAATATACTACAGTCTAGTTAGATATTCTATGGTTCCTTAAATCTAGGTATGGGACCTTCAACCCCCAGACCCCTGAGTAGGGGATTTCTCCCCCTGAAACCCCAAATTACCTCACCATGTAGGTCAAACCATGATAGTTTCAATTTAGAGTTTAGTTTCTCACACTATCAATCAAACCAACTTTATCTAAAAAGAATCATCATGCACCATTCCAACAGTTCTTGTGGTCTGATACGGATACATTTTATATTGTTATAAATTTTCTTATATTACTTATTCAATTTTTATGGATTTATATAAAAAATTTCTAGTCACCCCACTATCACCTCCTATTCCCTAATTGTTAATCGATAACCTCTAGCATATGGGGTGGCATGCTTGAGGTATATAGCTCTCTGAATCAAGTGTCATTTAGGAAATTTCGGTTAAGCACACTACAAGGATCAAAAATAAATTTCATATTCAGGTAGAAAAGAAATATAATATTCATGATTTTTTCTTGTAACATCATAATCGCATAACCCATAATCACTCAAAATCACCCATAATGGAATAACCAAACTGGTGGATTCCAATAATATTTCTTTAGAGAATAAATCATCATCCAATGCATTGGGAGAATATATAATTATGGACACATTCATCATCATATATAATTTTAAATAATAATATCATTAATAAAACACATAGGATAATTCACTTCAATATATATATCATAAGAATCAACCAATAAAAAATAATGAATGAAATAGAATGTGTCTAACAATTCTATATTGAGAGGAAAATAAAATAGATTCATAGAATATAGATAAATAGTGATATATAATAGGATGAGAAATAATATTCTTATATAATTTTATAGAGAGATATTTAATATAATCATAAAGATATAGATTTCAAATCAATAGAGGAAATTATTAATAAAACCATTTACAAAATTTTTAATTTATGAGTAAAAGATAGTGAAAGATGGAATGTGAAATGGTAGTGTGATTACCATTAATTGAATGTAAATTATGATAAAATACATTCATGGAAGATTGTGAAAATAATTTGGAATAAAATAAATTAAGAGTATGAAATAAGAACTAAATAAAAAAAATGAGATGAGAATCCTCTTACCTCAAGTAACAACTCGCTTTTAACACCCCTTGAGTTATTGAATAATAAAATTATATTAATTATTTAATTAATTTATAAATTTTTTAATTATTATTTCCTCATAATTTTTATTAACTTTTATTCATTTATTATCATTTATTATTCATTTGTCGGATTAATTTTTCTTCTGTTGGTATTTTTGAGGTTGTTGGAGTCTATAATTCCAAAATAGAATTAGTATAATGGTAATGGAAAAAAATTCCTATATAGTGGTTCCAAAAGATCTGTAAGTATCAATTTATATTATTTATATCATTATATAATAAAATTAATTCAATATTTTAGATTATAATTACAATTTATAAAATCTTCCTCGATAAGCTTGTTTTTAATGCTTAAAAATGGATTCATTTGTTTACTTTTTATATCATTATCAACATGATTATTTTATCAATAAATAATCATAAAAATAAATTATTTGATTATTATTTATTATATTAAATCATGAAATACATTTCTAAAAATATCCATTAAAAAAATTAGCGAACAATAAAACATCATATTTCACATAGGTAGTGTAAAACTACCATAGGAAAATGGTGTTTTATAAAAGAGTTTAAAATAAAAGAAATAATAATAAATTGAGTTTTATAAAAAAATTGAGTATAAATGAAATAAAATTTTGAATTTACATTTAAATATTACTTATGTTATTGAAATTGTAAGAGGATAATTGAAATGGAAATATATAGATTTTGAAACTTATACTTTTACATGGTAATGAATTTTGAAAAGGGTTTAATGAGAGGGAATGAGTGATATATCATAAATAACAGGTCAAAAGTGTGTTAATAACATGTAAATATAATAATTTAAATAAAATATTAGGTTTTTTAAAAGATATTTAAGTCAAAATAATATCAGATTAGAATGGAAAGAGTGACTTGGGAACCCTTACCTTGCTTGTTGAGTCGCCTCCTTTGGTTTGAGTCTAAATCCTTTGGAGGATGAACATTTTGGATAGGAATTATACTTAGAAACATGTATAGGGAAATTTATAAAGGTATTTGGGTGGTATATTTAGATAAATAATAAATTTTAATGTGTTTTGCAAGGGGTAGGATAAGACCTCTTTTATAGACAAGATCTAATGGAAATTTCAAAAATATTCAATATTTAAGGAATAATAATGTAATTTTTTAGTGAAAAGTGGATCATAAATAGATAAAAGAAGATATTATAAACCATTACACATCCCCACATTACTCAATATAAGGTTTTATTATTTTTTATTAATTTAAAAATTATTTTTAATAAAAAAATCTCATATGATTTTAGAGTAATTCATGTAATTTTAGTATAAAAATTTTAAAAAATTATGAAATTAAAGTTTTAATGTTTATATAGCCACTAAAATTTAATTATTTTCCCTAAAAATAATTCAATTCCCAAATTAATCTAAAACTATTCACTCTAAACATTTTTGAAACCTTTAATATGACTTTTCCTATGTTGTGTAAGCATTACATTGATATTGGCTAAGAGTTTTGGATAATGATAAAATTATGTAATTTAAATAAAAATTATTAATAATTTTTATTATAATATAAAATAATTAGGTGAATTATTTATTATAACCCTTATCATGATAACATATTTCAGATAAAATTTCTGACATTTCTTATATCGCGTAAACACTAGTAAGTATTTTCATATTTATCTTGACATAAAAACTAATTTATAATAATTACATAACTTTTATATTATATTTTAATTATCTTATATTTTAAATAAAATAAAATTGGTTTCAATATTTCTTTATATCATTTTAGATAAAAATATACTAAGAGGATGCAAAATTCCTTTTGAACTCAGACTCTTATTTTAAAAAGGAGTTCAAATGATTTACTCAATATCTATCCAATTAAAATAAACTGTTGACTTTTGAAAAATAATTTTTCAAATATATTAAGTATTTTAATATATTATATGTGTTTATAAAATTTAATATTTCATTTTACATAAAAATATAATAATAATAAGTATAATTATACTTGAATTTAAACTTCATATTTTAAAAGGAATTACAAATATGTTACTCAACCTATAAATAATTAAAATTCATGTATTAATTTGATAAATTTATTATTTATTTATTTATAGAATCTTAACATGATCCTTACCTTTATTAGGTGATCGTCCATATTCCATATACACATTTAACAATGTATAATAGAGTTTGATTCAAACTTGAATTCTTAATTTTTAAATGGACATCAAATTTATTACTCAAACTCTAATCAAATGGAATTTGAATATTAAAATTTTCAATAATAATGTTTATATTTATAATATTCTAAAATATTTCAAACATTTTTCAATTATTAGAAAATAATCTAGATACTTGTAAATTAATAATTAAAATAATTCAATTTGAATTTGAAATCTAATTTTTAAAAATAATTCAAATTCAAATGTATCACACAACTTATAACCACATTGAATTAGAATATTGATCTTAAAAAAATCCTTTAAAACATTAGAGAACATAAATTAAAGTAAAAAATATAATTTATAATATTTTTTCTTTTTTTATAAAAAAAATTGTGATTATAAATCACATTCACTTTTTACTGTCATATCTTTTTTATAAATTTTATAAAAATATTTTCAACTTAATTAAGACATGAAGATTCAAAATATGCTATTAATTTAATTAAAATAAATCTATAATTATTAAATCTTATATTTTAAAATAAAAAAATCACATTATATTAAAAATAATATATGTTTTTAAAAGAACAAATATTTCTTTTTAAACGAAAATCATCATTATTATTTCATATGTTTCCATAATTATTTCTAAGACTATCCTAATAATAAATATAAATATACATACGTATAATAAACATAAAATCCATTTAAATTATTTATAATATTTAAATAAACATTTAAATATATCTAAATAAGAAATTAGTTTTAATAAATATACTTAACCATTAAATAAAACATATTTTCCAACATTAAATAAACATAATTAGATTTCACATATAAAATGTGTATAAAATTGATCATGTTACTTTAACCAAATAATATGATCGGTGTATTTACTATTATTTAAATTGTCACATAACATTAACTCCAATGTTTATATAGCAGATACCTACAATGGATAACCCATCATATATATAATAGCTACCCTCAAGGGATATTTTTTTTTAATAACTATACTTATCAAAAAAACCTACATTCTATTATCCCATTTTAGACTCAAAATTCCGATAATATTTATATTATTTTTCCTTATTTTTATAATTATATTCAATGGAATTATTCTCATGGGGTCACAATGATGAATACTTCAAGTTCTTAGTCGTTCTATTTACTTGTTTTTAATATCCCATTATACTTGTATTGTTCTAATAGGGTTTATTCATTCTTCATATGTAATGATGTATAATAAAATAATTATCATTTATTTTAATTTTTACATGAATTATATTATACATAATAGAATCTAATTTTATTACAAAAAACATATAATTTATTAAGAGAAAATACATACTGAAAATGGGGTTCTTACAAGAAGACCCACTATAATAGACAGTGTCACATGAAAACATTGATAGTGATTTGTTCTTTATTTGGTGTGTTTGAGTGATCGGTATAGTTCATGTTACTTTTTATAGGTTGAGAGAGTTTTGAGAGACCATCCATGATACTCTTCATTCCAACTTCCATCCTGTTTGGCTCCTCATTAGGAATATCATTTCATTTTCCATCACACTTGTTATTCACTTGGTTCCCCTAGTAACAACTATTGAATAAAAACAAAAAAAATTAGTTAGATTATAAAACAATAATATCCATATTAAATAATTATATTGTGACACCATCCATGTCATGATTTTTTTTATAAGTGGAGGTTTGGGTTAGATTTTCCAATGAATTTCAACGCAGAACTTGGAAATTTTTGATATTTTACTTATGTGTATGGTTATAGGGAAACCATATGACCCCCTTCATGAGGATCCTTTTAAGTTAATTTTGAACAAAACTTGGTCTCTAATCATGGTATGTGCATGGTTAAGTCCAAACTATGTGGCCCTAAGAAGAAACTGTGTAGGATCCTTGGTGTGTCTAAAGTGTAGTGCATGAATTTCTCATAGTTCAGTAAACCATGTGGAAAGTGTGTTGTTGGATATAATATTTTTATAGATATGTTTGCACATATTCCACACTATTTGTAAAATCATGTGGGGTACCCCATGAGGTTATTCAAGGATTGGGATAATTTTTGAGTGAGGTGCATGGTTTGGGAAACTGTACAACCTCTCATGAGTAACCATGCAGCTTAAAAATTTTGGGAGGCAGTGAAACCTGTATTGTTGACATACGGTTTGCCTAACCATGCATCCAAACCATGGGTGTTTCCCAGGTGTTTAAAAATTGGATTTTTCCCAATTTACCCCTCTCAATTTTAAGGGGTTTCACCCCCACTTCTCTTCTCCTATGTCGGTTAACCCTAGGGATCTTGAGAGGATCCCCATTCCCCCCTTGGATTATTGTCTTACATTTGTGTTTTATAAGTATATTTTAGGTGGTTTATTCCTTATTTCCCTACTTCATCCTTCTCTCCCTCTCTATAATGGATTTGGATTCCCTACAACAAACCCTATATACCATGTGGTTTGATTTTAGGGTTCCTGATGGTTCTAATGATGGGGGTTTTAGTGTATGGGGGGTTTATACACTATTTCTACTCCTGTGGGTGTCGTCCTTGTTAAAAGTGACATGTTTTTAAATGTGTTGAATTTGTTTCCAATCATTTGAGGTATGTTTTACTATGAAATTGTTTCATTTTGGTGATTATAAGCATGATTTCACCCAATAAATGTTGAGTCAATAAGTTTCCTTAAGACCTTTTCATTCCTTTTTGTTTTGAAAATCATAAACACATTTTCTTAAGGAAAATTATCTTTCTATAAGAAATATTTTATTAAGGAAAATTTACTTTCTCTAAAAACATTTTTTACTTTACTTATAGTTTTCATTGTCTCATCTAGTGTTTTCATAAACCAAGATTAAACTTTTTTTTCATAAAGCTGAAAATCAGATTTTTACCTAACTCAAAACCTTACAAATTTTAGAATCCAATTTCCACATAATTCATAATTTTAATTCATCAGAATTCAGACTCTTATTTCTCTAGAAATAAGACTCTGAATTCTCTAGAAATCAGACTCCTAATTCTCTAGAAATTAGATTTAGAATTCATTAGAATTCATACTCTGAATTATCTGAAATTCAAACTCCTAATTATCTAAAAATTAGACTCTAACATATTTATAAATCATATTCCAGATTCCTCAAAATTCAAACTCGGAATGTCTATTATTTCAGAATCTAATTGCTCATATTTTTAGATTTTTATTCTCAATTACTTAATAATCCTATTAAATATTTTTATTAAAGTTACCCATTTTCCATAAAGTAACGTCTCATTTTATTGGATCTTAATATTGTTAATGTTTCTAAGGAAAATTTATGTTTATTATATATTATAATGTTTCCCAAGTTTTCTTACATGAAATGATGTCCTATAATCAGTTTTTAACTAACCATTTGTTGAGTGACACGTGTACAGGTCCTTCCAAAATTCAAGGGAAAATATGTTTGTTGGAGGAAAAGATGACCATTGGGATTTTTCCCTATAAATAACTTAGTCATTTGAATCATCCAAAACAAAAACATACGTCTATATATTACATTCTATGATGCTATAAAGTGATTTCTAGAGAGATATACTCTTATAATTTTTGAAAATGTTGTGAATAACTTGTTCAAGATGTGAACAACTTGTTCAGGCTAGTGAGACTCCTATTGCTGCTATGTACAATCAAGTACTTATGGGGATTAGAAGATAGAGGTTCTGACTACATTAAAGTTCGATAACTTCTAGGTATAGGAAGAAAAAGGTTCTGACTACCTTAAAGTTTGAGGGCTTCTGAGGATAAGAAGACAAAGGTTTCTACTACCTTAAAGTTCGAGGGCTTGTAGGGATAGCCGAAAATATTCCAATATTCATATCGAGACTTTACCCTAGTGTGGGTAAGACAGACTTTGTTGAAATTATAAATCAAGAGACCTTTATCAAAGTTTGTTGTATACCCTTCTCTTTGGGTTAAAATATTTCCTACTTGTTTACTTGCTTTGTTACAAGTTTTTAATTCTGTTGTATTTTTTTAAAGAAATAAAGTATAACTTTATGATACTTTCTTATACTTGTATACTCTGATAAATAATAACTTATATGCTTTAAGGTAGAATATTTTCCTAAGATAAACTTACTTAAGTTTCTTTAGGATAAACTTTTTAAATTTTAAGTTTTTTATAACTGGACCTGGTCCCTTCCAATTATCCCTTTGTTTGAGAACCAAATAGGGTTTTTGAATTCACCTTGTTTAACTTTATTGAACATATATTTTCTTAAGGTTTAAAATTAATGTTTTTAAACATAAAATTCATATCCCCCCTCTTATAATTTCGCATCTACATCTATTTTTCGATCCAACAATAAATTCCCTTTTTATTAAATTATAATTATATGTGTTAGCCTTGTGATTACTTGAATCCATTTAGTTGAGTTTATGCATGGCATGATTGGTTTTACTTGTGAATTCCATGTTTTATTATTTAAAATTGAATTCCTTATTATTATAATATTCTTGTGAAATTACTTATGGATTTTTTGAAATGTTTTTCTAATGAAAAATGGGTTTTAACCCAATTTTGGTTTTTAATGAGTGAAAATAAGGTTTTAAAGGGAATTTGGTTTTTGAATTGAGGTGTTTCCCTCTAAATAGTAATAAAAGGGGAAATTTTATGTATTTAAAATGGTGATATTAAATGGGTGTGTGAGTTACCCCTTGTGAAATTCCATATTGAATTTTTTTATTGGTTTAATGGAAATGGTTATATTTTTTTGATTTTTTTGTTTTCAAAGAGAAAAATCATTGGTGAAGGGTATCTTTGAACCATTTTAAATAAAATGTGTGATTTCTTGGGACTACTTAAAATGTTTAAGTGGTTTTTATGAATGGTTTTATGTAAATAAGGTTTGTTGGACATGTTTTGTATTTTCAAAGAAGTGAGACCTTTTAAAAGGGTGACATTGAAATGTTTTGAATTTTAAGGTTTTACATCATTTTCTAAATGGTGTTTGAAAATTGTTTTATGAAATTTAAAGGGTCTCGTAATTAAAAGACATTTTTTGATGTTAAAGTCCCATTTGGAACTTTGGTTTTTAATGTTGAATGTGGATAGAACCCTTGATTTACCCCTTTATTATGTACCCATTATAGGGCTTTGTAAATCACTTTGTGATTCTTGTTTCCCCACTTATGTGGGAATTTGATTGTTATGCCTTCTTTTCAAGTTATGTGAATGGGTATTTTCATTATTGTTTGTTATGGATGAGGATACTTGTGGTTAAGCCCTGTGGGTAGACTTGTATTGTTTTCACTATGCCTCACATACTTTTTATTGGTTATGGGAACCTAGATATTAGGTTTGAGTCTAGATATTTGTTTCACTAGGGTTTCAAACACTACCAGTGACACCTATAGCATGGAATAGAGCTAGCGGGGATGTTCTGTCCGACAAGGATTGTGTAAGCTACTCAGATGGGTTATTTTTATTATGCAACATATGCTAGAAATTTGGTCCATTTGAGCAATCCTAAGACATCCTCACATTATAGATCCTTAGTTAGACCCCATGAAACTTTCATTTTCTTGGTGAGTTATTGATTGAGAGAAGTTTGATCTAATTCTTTTTATATCATCTCCCTTGTTTTCATGGATATATAACCCTTCCTTGTTTATATCGAATTTTTATATTTCATTGAGATATATGTATATTTTATTCTTTTTATTCATAACACATATGAGTTGGGTTGTTTCCATTCAAAATTACTTTTCAAATATGGTTGTGAAAAGATATTTTGTTTATTTTTAAAGACTCTTTTATAAGTGATTTAAATTGGATTTCAAAATGGGATTTGGGTTAAAGATTGCTTCGACCATTGAAATGTTTTAAAGTAAGTGTTTTCATTTATACAAAACAAGTATGATTTTTTTAGAAATGGTAATGGTGTGTGTGGTTTTTAAATGGATTTAGATGATGGATTTGTTTCTAAAAAATTGTGTGTTTGATTTTGGAAAACAAAGGGAAACATTTTTAATATGGATTGTGTAATTGTTTTGATTTATATGAATTATATTTATATAAATCTTACTTACTAACTTTATTTTCAAATTATCATTAATGAGTTTCCTTATGAAATTAATTGTATATTTTTTACGGGTTGTGGTGAGCTACAGGGATTTTTAGCTCACACCTAAAAATTTCATATTTTAGGTTTTAGTGGGTTCCTTACATCGGTTTTATCATCTTTTCTGATATGGGGTGATTAGGGTAGTAGTGTGAAACTAGAGTTTTTATAGAAGTGGTTCCGGATTGGCTTGATTTAGTTGGGTTTTTGTTCTGTTTAGTCATTTTATTTAGTTATTTTTTCCTGTATTTACCCTTGTATATGGATTCTCTATTTATGAATATGAAAATTTTTTGGATCATGGTAGTTTCTTATGACCTGTTTGGAATTTTTTATTTGTTTCACCTTTTTATTTTTTTATTTCTATTTATGTATCTATAATTTGGTAAAAACTATTACTAAAGGAGTTCATAATATTCCTAGGTGCTTATCACCATCCCGTGGGGATCATGAACACCCTTTGGACCTTGTGATGGGTTGGGTCAGGTTCCTGGTTGATGGAATCCCAAGAAAGTTCATTACACATATAATAAAGAAAATAAATACTATGATATCCCAAATTATAACACCTTCATTTTAACCTATGATATTTTATGTTTGTAAGAATTTTCTTTAGGTTTCTTCTTCTTTTTATTTATAACATAATCCCCAAAAAATAACTGAAATATTCTCTAATACCAACTAAGATGAACCAAACATAACATAAAAACATATTAAAATATTAAATGTGATTATCCATTATAACTTATAATAAATCACACCCTCAGAAACACTAGGTTTGGTGTATTTAGATATTATATTCATAACCATCTTATTTTAAAATAATTCTTCAATATCTCTAACAAAAAATATACACCCATGATACCCTTCTAGATATATCATATATAATACTATTCTTTATTTCCTATGGGATTGAAACATAAAAATATGGTGATATTAGACACCCTGTAAGGGGTGAAATATAAGAGATATTAATTATTACAACATAAGGGACCATAATAAAGATCATAAGTGATCGTAAGATAAACATTTGTGTGTGAGAACATAATCAACATAAATTACTATAATATAAGGAAATCATACCCAGGAGGTTGTGAAATGTTCCTCTTTTGATTATTTTATAAATAAATGAAATATTTTTATTTATAAACCTAATTTTTTTAACACCTTTTCAAATTATGTTTGTAGGCTTTATAAATGAATAATGTTTTATAAGAGGTTTCTGCTCCTTGAGGGGGTTTGCTTTAAAACCACTCAAAAGTGTTTTCTTGCTTTATTTACTTGTATGTTCTGCCTGACCCTTTCTTTATTATAGGTTTTATCTTATTTCATCTAAATGAAATTACTAGATGTATATCCCATCTTGATTGGTTTAAGTGAGTCTCCTAGATATTTATTGATTTGGAGTGTAATTCCTTCCTTGAGAGTAGTCTTTTTTCCACGTCTATTTTTTATTTCCCAAACCTCAAATAGAGTGGTGAGTGTTGTCCTTTATCTATTGGTGATTTAATGAGGTAAGGTTTTTAAATTAATCTATATTATGTTATTTTGTGTCCTAATAATATAATCATATAATTTCGGATGTGTATATGGGTATTTAAGGATTGGTTTTCTTTATTTTCATGTGCTTATTAAGAAGGATGGAATCTTGGTTGTACCGTGAGTTTTTTTATGGTCCCTTTGATTTCACACTCACAAATTTTATATTTTTTGTAATTACGGGATGTCCTTGTTTTTATTTTTCCTTGATATCTTCCTTGGGTTTCTTTGTTGAGGGAAGTGGTCATCTTGAGTTTCATCTATCTCATTGTCTCATTTCACTCTATAAACTTTGTTCTATGGGGTAACCTTATGGTAGAACTTATTATAGGGGTTTTGGATTAGTTCATTGGACTCGGTGACCCTTGGGTATGTTCATGGGTAATAGTATTTTTTTTTCTGGTCGATTGACCAAGAGATTTATTGGTGATATGTTTTTATTTCTTGGATATTGGGAACCACTAGGTTAAGATTTATAAACCTAATTTACCATATATGAGACTTCTTATACTAAGACTAGATCATTATAATTTATTATTGGGTAACTTATTCATAGTAACTATATATGTTTTATGTGAGACATGGTGGATCTACTGGTCTGGTTTGTGCCTTTCTAAATATCACTTAGGTGGTTCAACCCAATGATATTTTGAATGTTTCTTAGGGATTATTCCTTTTCATATTCCTGACCAAGTCTTCCCGTGGTTGTTTTTACCCTATTAGAGAAGGTTTTTTCCCTTGGTTAGGGTTGGAGATCTTGGAGGTTTCCTTTATGTGAAATGTGGAACTTAAGTAACCTTACTAATGATCTCTTATACTGATGTATCTACTTATTATTGCACCATTTTAGATTAAATCTTAATGTTAGTGAGACCTATGTGAGGTATTTGTCTTCATTAGTGTTTTATTATAAAATTCAATAACTTAGGACTCATTTTAAAGGTTGTAAGTGGGTTTACTTCAGCTCTAATTTTGGTTCATGCTAATCCGGGTTTGGTTTTTTCTATGTCACTTTGAAGCCTCGAGTAGGAAGTTGGGATATGTATTTATGTCATAAGATGAGTGATTTCTTAAGGATTTCACCAATTATTCCTTCACATAAGGAATATAACTCACCATGACCTTGAGTTGATATTGGTTATACATGTTCTCAAAACATAGTGCCACTACCACATTATAGATAAGTTTATGATATATTAATATCATGGGTCTTTGACGTATACTTTTACCTAGATAAATCTAATTATACAATTTAAATACCAGGTTAAATGATTTCAGATATTTTATTTCGATATTGGTTATACCCTCAACAATGGATTTGTGGTCATAGGTTCTTTTATAAATGTTTTACCAATGAAAAATTGGAAGAATCAAATAAGGATGGATCCTTAGGTAAACCCTTTTTTTAAAATTATCTGGTGTGTTTGAGTATCTATGGTTCATGTGAGATCATATTGTGAGAAATCTAGTTTCAGTGTGATATTTTATTTTCATCATTTAGAATCGAATGTTGGTTTGAAGTATTGAAATGAAACCATTCTTTTTGGGGAGACCTTAGGGATGGTCTCGATATTATTTTAGTGATTTTTGTTTTTGAAGAAAGTTGGTTACTTTTATATCTATAATATTTCAGTATTGGTGGTTGAGAATGATATGTTCAATTGTATATTTAATGTCACTATGATTTACTTGTCATAGGATTAAAAATAAACATCATTGATCTTCTAGTTTGTTACAACCTTTACTCATTTTGATATAGAAGTGGGAAGATATTTTTGTAGACTTTCTCATTGGTTTACCATATAATCCTAGTGGTGAGGATGAAATTTGGGTTATCATTTATCTAATTACAAAATCATCTCATTTTCTCACTATCATGAAGATAATGAATTTGGAGCATCTTGGGAACTTTTATTTTCAATATTTTGTGAGACTTCATGGATTTACCGCTAATATTTTTAAAAATAGGGACTTGTGGTTAAAATTATGGTTTTGAAATGTTTTGAAAGAGTTCATGGAATCTCAGTTAAAATTAAGCATGGTGTATCACTCACAGATTGATGGAAAGACTGAAAATACTATTTAGATTCTTGAGGATATGCTCTGGGCATATGTTCTTGATTTCAGTGGTTCTTAGGAAAATCATCTTTCTCTGGTTGAATTTTCTTATAAAAATAGTTATTATGATTTGTTAAAGACAGTACCCTTTGAAGCATTGTATGGGTGGCCATTTATATCTACCATATGTGGGGAAGAGTTGGGATATCATCCTTTGGTTGGGTCAATACTTTTCAGGTGAAAACATAAAAGGTGTAGTTGATCTAGAAGAGATTGTTCAAGGCACAGAGTCATTAGAAATCCTATGAAAACCATCATCATCAAATGTAAGATTTTTGAGGTTGGTAATTGGTTCTTTATTTGAGTTTCACCTAGCTTGGGATGCCATCTTTTCGGTAAGTAGGATAATTTGGCACTACGTTTTGTTATTCCCTTTGAGATCATCAAATGAATTGGAAAGGTGATGTATTTTTTGGACTTTCAATCTGACCTGATGTTGATTCATGACATGTTTCATGTATCCCAATTCAGGAGTGATCAACCAGACCATTACCATGTGATTGAATGGAAGGAATTTGATCTTTAGCTTGACACCACTGTGGTTGATCAATGGGTTCATATTATGGATTTCTTGGATTAGGTATTTCATGGTAAAATTATACCCATGTTTTATGTACTATGGTAGTATGTATGGGATATCCATGAATCATGGGAGCAAGAATTATTGGAGAAGAAATAGTAGCCTTATATCTTTGTGATTCAAGAATCATTATCACTTTCTAGGTATAGAAATCATTTATGGTGGGGATAATTGTGACTCCTTTCAAGTTTTATCATGCTCTAATTTTAATTTTTTTATAGGTGTTACATCGAGTTGTTGGATTTTTTGAGGTGATTTTGAGTTATCCTTGAATTATACAAAGGATTTAACTATGTATGGGAGTAACTGCATCATGGATATGCTGGTTGAAAAGTAGACTATCTAGCTGCATCATGGATATATGGAGGTGGAATATTGGTTCCACTATCAATTTAGGCATGACTACACCATGGATTCGGGCTAAAAAATAGGCTAGTTGGGTACTATGGTGTGGTGTGTTCTGCTATGGTATAGAATCCTTAACTTTAATTTGTTTGGCTCTACAAAATTCATTACCCTTACTGCATGGTGGTCTTGGCTTCATTGTAGTATCCTCTCCAAGAAAATATATTCTATACCATGGTTCTTGGATACGATTTTTATGAGAAGGGTTGTGCAATAGTTCCTCACATTGAAACATATTATAGGATTCCACCATAACCTCTAATACATGGTTTAGGAGGTTACGCCATGGTCTTCTATTTTATTATCTACCTATAAATACCCGAAGTCCCATTAAACTAGCATGGATTAAAAATTCCTCTCTTGAACCTCAAGTTGCCAATATATCTTTTCAAGTTCCTTTGAAGCTCCATTTCTATTAGAATCAAACTTATCTCTGGGGGATTAGTTCTTGGTGGTTTATCTCCATTTTTGAGGTATATGCCTATATAAAAAGGTTTTAATACATTAATTACTTAATTTTATTGTACAATTACTTTGTTTTGTTTAATTTAAATTATGGGTTTGATATCAAGGTGGTTTTTCTTTAACAAATTTGTGTTTTTAAAGTGTTTTTTCTTTAAAAACAATTTTCACAATTTGTGTCATTGAAATACCTAAAAGTTGGTTTATATTCTAAAATTGATTTTTTATGAATAAAAGTGGTGATTATTTTATTTGAAAATGTTTTATGAAATTTGAGTAGAGTTTTCAAATCGTTTTGACAACCATAACACACTAGGAACCTTAAGTGAATTGGAAAATATACTTTTTCTTTAGTGTGTTAAATAACATTAAAGGTTTTTTATATCAAAAGAATATGGTAGGATTTGATATCATTTGGATTTAATTTATTATTTTCTTAGTGTATTGTTTTTATTTTTGAGTACATATTCTAATAGGATAGATCCCAAATATTATGTTTTATTCATTTATTTTTGGTTTTAAACATGACAGTATATTTCATAGATGGTATCTCACAAGTTTATTTTATGGTGTATCTATCCTTAGGGTTGATTATTCATTCATTATTTATCACTTTTAATTTTTATATTCCTTATTGTGTTAATATTAAAGGATTTTTATGAAGAAAAAAGGTTGTTTTGCAAAATTATTTCCCTTTTAAAACTTATTTATAAACAGATTTTGTTTCAAATCTGGGACTAACATTTTCATGGCATTATACATTGTATAAATTATTTTTTGAAATACTACTGGGATTTGTTCTCACTACTTAATTTTCTCTTTGGGTGTTTATAGATTTCGTTTTGTGGGACTTGGGTAAAAGGTAAGGGATTCATGTAGTTCGTCGACTTCTCTTAATTGTTGTCATCTTTGTAGTGGGATGGTTTGGTGATGATGGGTGTTCAAAATGATACTATTTTTTAGTTTTGTCTCATCTACCTTTTTGGTTTAGCCATGTGGTTTGGTTTTTTTTCCATAGGTATATTTACTTTTATTTCACATTATACCTTATTGTTTTACCTCTTTATGATTTAATGATACTCACCTTATGGTGTGTCAACTCGGAAGGTGTGCCTTGATCGACCTAGGTTGGTTTGTTATGGGAAGGATGTATATGGATATTGGGGATAGATAGAGTAGAACCTTTTTGATATTTTTGGATTTTTTTTTTGAATTTTTTTAGAATTGTTAGTGCATGTTCAACCTTTGGTAGATCCATATTTTTTGTATGACTTTCCTGAAATTATAGACATTTTTTATTGATACTAGTTGTTATGGAAATGTTTAGAGTAATAAATGATTAAACTTTTGTTGAGGAAGAGTAAAATTATAAAAAATAATGAGTATTATATATAATAAATATGTATTTATGTGGTTTGATAATAATACCTACATCCATGGAGAGGTAGAAATATCATCATGTTTCGAGCACACAATTACAATGAGATTTCATTGAGAATCACACACACAAAAACCCTGGCTCAAATGATCCCATAAATATGATTATGAAATTTTACCAACAACCAGAATGTAAGTATACTATACTATAGGACTAGTGGAGGGAAGTTCATAGAGATATCGTAGCTCTGTATCCAAAGTATGAGGTGTTTCAGTAACCATGTCATAGTCTTCACTATTGTAGTTTCTTATTAGTGTCTCCTTGTGAGATCTGCTATAGTCCAGTCAGAGGTGCTATAGTGTCTAAAATTTAGGTTGGGGAACTTCAACCCCTATACCTATGAGTAGGGTTTTTATCCCCTTACAACCCCCAATAACCTCAACATAGAGGTAAAACCATGATAGTTGTGGTTTAGAGTGCATTTTTTTCTCTAGAAATCGAACCAACATTATCCAAAAATAATTTTCCTGCACCATTACAACACTTCATTTAGTATGATATCGATACATTTTATATGGTTTTGGTTGTTTTTTATATTTTTTCTTCCATTATTATATATTTATATAAAAAATGATATAGTCTACCCACTATAACCTCCTAGACCCTAATTGTTAATCGGCATCCTCTAGCATATGGGGAGGCACACCTAAGGTATATGTCTCTTTGAATCGAGTTTCATTCAGGTGATTTTGGTCAAGGAAAATATTATTATTATAAATAAATGGAATATGAAATAATAAATGGAATATAATATTCATTAAATTTTCTTATAACATCATAATCATATCACACATAGTCACTCATAATCACCCATAATAGAATACCCTAACTGGTTGATTCCAACATAATTTATTTAGAGAATAAATCATCACCCAATTCATTGGGAGAATATATAATTATAGAACCATTCATAATCATATATAATTTCCAATAATAATATTGTGAATAAAATAAATAGGATAATAAACTCTAATAAAAATAACATAAGCATCAAAGTTAACCCAATAAAAGATAATGAATGAAATAGAATGGGTTTACCAATTCCAGGTTGAGAGGAAAATAAAAGCGAAACAAAGAATATAGATAAATAGTGATATATAATAGGATGATAAATAATATTCTTAGATAATTTTAGAGAGATATATTTCATAAAATCATAAATATAAGGATTGAAAATAAATACAGGAAATGATTAAGAAAACCCACTTATAGACTTGGTAATGTATGAGTCAAATATAATTAAAGAGAGAACATGAAATAAAATTTTTATTTCCATGAATTGAATATAAATTATGATAAAATAAATTCATGGTAGGGTGTATAAATTATTTAAAATAAAATAAATTAATAGAATGAAATATGGCTTAGATAAAGAAAATTAAGATGAGAATCCCCTTACTCAAGTTTCGTATCCCTTTTTAAACCCCCTTAATTCTTTAATAATAAATTATATTAATTGTTTACATAATTAGAAAAAAAAATAATGATTATTTTATCTTTATTATTGTCAATTTTTATTCATTTATTATTTATTTATTGGATTAATTTTTCTTGTGTTGATCATTTTGAGGTCACTGGGGTCCATAATTTCAAAACAAATTTGGTATAATGGTAATGGTAAAAGATCCTTGTATAGTAGTTCCATAAGCTCTAGAAGTATCAAGGTATATGTTTTATGTCATTACAGAATCAAATGAATTCAATATTTTAGTTGATAGTTACAATTTAAAAAATATTCCTCGATAAGATTGTTTTAAATGCTTAAAAATTACTTCCATTGTTTAATTTTGATATCATTATCATCATGATCATTTTATCATTACATATTCATTATAAATAATTATTTTATTATTATTGTTATATTAAATCATGTAATAAATTTTTAAGAATATCCATGAAAAAACTAAGTGAAAAATAAAGAACCATATTTTTACTTAGTTAGTATAAAACCACAATGGGAAAATTATGTTTTTTAAAAGCGTTTAAAATAAAATAAAGCCTAAAAAATTTAATTTCATAAAAAAATGAGTATAAATGAAAGAAAATTTTGAAGTTACTTTTAAATATTACATATATTACTTAAAGGGTAATATGATAATTGAAATAGAAATATGTGGATTTTTAAACACATATTTTTACATGGTGACGACTTATGAAAAGGGTCCGGTCAAAGGTAATGAGTGATATAGGAATATCGTAGGCCAGGAAAAACATGTAGAATAATGCATTCATAGTGTTTCACTAGGCCTTCGGGCCATGTTCTTGGGTCTCTTGGCTTTAGTCCTATGGTCTATGTAATGGGTTTCTCTCTACCTATATAGAAATAGGTCTTTGATTTTATAATAAAAATAGGTTTTGACACTAAATCAATTAACAAATATTAGATAAGAATGGGAAGAGTGACTTGAGAATCCTTACATTTCTCGTTGAGTCTCCTCCTTTGTATTGAGTCTAAACACATTGGAGGAGAAAACTTTTGTCTACACTCGAGAATTAGGAACATGTATGGGGATGTTTAGAGAGGTATTTGGGTAGAATATTGGGAGAAATAAAAAATTTATATATGTTTTGGAAGGGGTAGGATAAGTCCTCTTTTATAAACAATATTTAATAAAATTTTCAAAAATATTAAATCTTTAAGGGATAATAATATATGTTTTTAGAGTAAAGTATCTTATAAATGGACAAAAGAATTAATATTAAACCATTACTCATCCACACATAACTCAATATACGTTTTCTTTTATTTTTTTATTAATTTTTAAATCATTTTCAATAAAAAATATCATAGATTTTCAGAATTATTCATGTAATTTGAGTTTAAAAAATTTTAGACAATTATGAAATTCAATTTTTTTATATTTATATGGTAACATAAATTTAAAAAATTCCCCTAAAAACATAAAATTCCCAAATTCTTCTAAACCATATCACTTTGAACATTTTTAAATCCTTTAATATGACTTTTCCTATGTTTTGTAAGAATTTTGTCGATATTATGTAAGAGTTTTGGAAAATTATAAAATTATTTAATTTAAATAAAAAAAATTATTAATTTTTATTATCATATAAAATCATTTGGGTTCTTATTTATTCTCACCTTTATCATGATAACATATTTCAGATAAGATTTCTAACTTTTCTTACGTCACATAAGCACTGGTAAGTATTTTCTTATTTATCTTAACATAAAAATTAATTTATAATAATTAGATAACATTTATATGATATTTTAATTATATATCAATTTAAAACACATTATATTGGTTCCTATATTTATTTATATCATTTTAGATAAAAAAAATCTAATAATAGGAATTAAAATTTCATTAAAACTGAAACTTTTATTTTAAAAAAGGAGTTCAAATAATTTACTCAATCTCTATCAAATTAATATTAATATCTGGAATTTGAAAAATAATATTTCAAGTATATTAAGTATTTTAAGACATTCCATATGTTTCTAAAATGTTCCATCTCATTTTAGATTAAAATATAATAATAAAAATTATAATTCTTCATGAATTCAAACTCTTATTTTAAAAGGAAGTTCAAATGCGTTACACAACCTATAAAAAATTTAAATTCATATATTAATTTATTAATTAATTATTTAATTATTTATATAGTTTTATCATGTTCCATACCTTTAATAGATTTTCCATCATGTTCTAGATATACATTTAATTATGTATCATAGAGTTCGATTCCAACTTGATTTCTTAATTTTTAAATGGACGTAAACTTTATTACTCAACCTATAATAAAATGGAATTTGAATATTAAAATTTTCAATAATAATTTTTAAATTTATAATATTCTTAAATACTCCATAAATTTCTCAATTATTATAATATAATATAGATACTTATAAATTAATAAGTAATATAATTCAATTTTAATTAAAACTCTAATTTTTAAAAAGAATTCAAATTCAAATGTGTCACACAACTTATAACCACATTGAATTAGAATATAGATCTTAATAATCAATCCTTTAAAACTTTAAATAAAATTAATTTATATAAAAAATATTTTTTATAATATTTTTTCATAACTTTTTTTCAAAATCCATGATTACATATCACTTTTACTTTTTACTATCATATCTTTTTTTATAATTTTTTAAAAAAATATTGTCCCCTTAATTAATACATGAAGATTTAAATTATGATATTGTTTTAATTAAAATAAATGTATAATTATTAAAATTTAACTCCTAAAATTAAAACTCAAAATACATTAAAAATAATATATTTTGTAAAATAAAAAATATTTCTTTTTAAACAAAAAATCATTCAAATTTTATAGCTTGACATAATTATTTCTAAGACTATCCTAATAATTAATATAAATATTAATAATTTAATTAATTTAAATATAAATTTATAAATTATTTAACAATTAAAAAAACATTTAAATATATCAAAATAAGAAATAGGGTTAAAGAAATATACTTAACCATTAAATAAAACACATTTTCTTGATTAATATAAACATTATTACTTTTCAAATTTAAAATAAATATAGAATTGATCATGTTACATTAAAATAATAATATAATGGGTTTATTTTATCTTATTTCAAGGATCATATAATTGTAACACCAATGTTTATATAACAGCTACCTACAGCAACTACCCCAATGTATATATAATAGCTATCCTCAAGGGTTATATTTTTTATATAACCTTACTTATCTAAAAAACGTATTTTTTATTCTATTATTTTAGACTCAAAATACATATTATATTTATATTATTTTTCATTACTTCAAAAATTATGTTCAATGGAATGATTCTCATGTGGGGTCATATTAATGAACACTTCAAGTTTAAAGCCTTTCAATTTACTTGTTTTTTGTCCCATTATAATTGAATTGATCTTATAGGGTTTATCTATTCTTCTTATGTATTGTTATATAATAAAATAAATATAATTTATTTTATTTTTTACATGAATTATATTCTACATAATATAATCTAATTTTATTATGAAAAACATATAATTTATGAAGAGAAAATGCATACTAAAAATGGGGTTATTACAGGAAGACCCACTGCAATAGACCTTATCACATAAACAACTTGATGGTGAATTATTCTTTATTTGGTTTTTTGAGTGCTCAGAATGGTTCATGTTATTTTTTATAGGTTGAGATAGTTTGTATGTCCCATCGATGATATTTTTCACTCCAACTCCCATCCTATTTGGTTCTTCATTAGGAAAATAATTTAATTATCCATCACATTCATTGTTCACTTGGTTTCTCCTAGTAAAAAACATTGACTAAAATCAAAAAGGTTATTCTGAGTATAAAATAATAATATCCATATTAAATAATCATATTGTGTCACCCATCATGTCATGATGTTGTTATTTTTATGTTATTATGAGAAGGGGAGGCCTATTTTGTATTTTCTATAGAGTTTCAACTCAGAACTGGAAATTTTTGAGGTTTTCCTTCTATACATAGTTAAGGTTCATGGTTAGATGGAAATCGTGTGAACTCCAATCATGAGAATCATTATAAGTTCATTTTAAACTACACATGGTTTTTCATCATTATATATGCATGGTTAAGTCCAAATTTTGTGGCCCCTAGAAGAAAGTATGTGGGGTCCTTGGTGTATCTAAGGTGTGGTGCATGACTTTTTCATGGTTTGGTAAACCATGTAGAAATATTTTGGTTTGATCTATAGATTTTTATATATCCATTTTAATATCTTCTACACAATTTGATAAATCAGGTGGGGAACCCCATGATGCTTTGAGAGTCTTGGGATGGTTCTGGAGTGAGGTTCATGGTTTGTGTAACTATTCAACCTCTCAAGAGTAACTGTGAAGATTAAAAGTTTTGGGAGGTAGTGGAACTCACACAGTTGGTGCATGGTTTTCCTAACCATGTGTCCAAACTATTCAAGTTTCCCAGGTTTTTAAATATTGGGTGTTTTCCAATTTACCCCTTTTAGTTTTTAAGGTTTTCATCCCATTTCTCTTCCCTTATGTCAATTAACCCTAATAAGTTTAGGAGGAGCCCCATTTTATTCCTCCCCTTGGATTATTATCTTTATTTTGTGTTTTCCAAGTGGATTTGAGGTGATTTATTCCTCATTTTCCTTCCTTCTATCATATCTACCTCTCTCTCTCTCTTGTATTTGGCTTCCCCCTATGAACCCTAGCTTCTATGTGATTCGATTTTGGGGTTTTTAATAGTTATAATGATGGGTATTTAGGTTTCTAGGGGTTGTAGGATCCATTTATACTCCTATGGGTATGTTTTTAGTTGAAGGTGGGTTTAATTAGAACATTTCTTCTTGTTTTCCACTAATTTAATGTAGGTGTTACTATGTAATTATTTCATTTTAGAATTATAATCCTGATTAAACCACCCAAATTCATTTTTTATGAAATTATAACTATATGTGGTATCCTTGTGATTAATTGAAACTATTTCATTGAGTTTTGTTCTCGGCATGATTGGTTTACTTTTGAATTCCATGTTTTATTACTTAAAATGGAATTTTTTATTATGTTATAACTATTGTGAAATTACTTATGGATTTTTTAAATGTTTTTCTTTGCTAAAAATGGTTTTTAACTGGGTTTTAGTTTCCAATGAGTGAAAACTAGGTTTTAAAAGGAATTTGGTTTGAAATTGAGGTGTTCCCCCTCTAAATATTTTAAAAAGGGGGTACTTTTATATATTTGAAATGGTGATTTGAAATGGTTTTGTGAGTTTCCCCTTGTGAAATTCCTTATTGGATTGTTTTAATTGGTTTTTTGGAAATGGTTATCTTTTTTCCTTTTTTTCAAAGAGAAACCCCCTTGTTGAATGGTATATTTAAATTTTTTTAATGAAAATGTGTTATTTTTTACGAGTAATAAAAAAAATTAAGTGGTTTCTTGTGAAATTTTTGACTACCATAAAGGAATTTGGCCTAGTTTTTTATTTTTAAACAAAATATCCCTTATTAAAGGATGATTTTGAAATGTTTTAAATTATAAGGTGTTTCCATCGTTTTCCAAACTGTTGTTTGAAAATTATTTTATGAAATTTGAAGGGGCTTGTAATTCCAAGCCATTTTTTTATGTTAAAGGACCATCTGAAACTTTGGTTTTGAATGGTGTATGTAGATGGAACCCTTGATTTACCATATTATTATATACCCCTTCTGGGGTTTTTTAAATCACTATATGATTTTTATTTCTCCCCTTGTGTGGGAATGTTCATTTTATGACTTTTTTTCTTATTATGTGAATTGGGTTTTTATCATTGGGTGTTATCAGTGAGGGTAGTTATAGATATACCTTGTGGGTAGACTTGGATCATTTTCACTATTCCTCACTTCCTTTTTATTG
Organism: Viscum album; assembly: GCA_963277665.1. Lineage (NCBI taxonomy): Eukaryota > Viridiplantae > Streptophyta > Magnoliopsida > Santalales > Viscaceae > Viscum > Viscum album. The sequence goes on from OY728121.1 coordinate 434,692,030, forward strand.
GTCATGGGAACCCATATACTAGGTGGGATTATAGATATCTGATGAACTAGGGAGCCGCAAACTACTAGTTCCCCCTATAGCATGGTATAGGACTAGTTGGGTTGTGACATCTGATAAGGTTGGGGTAAGTTACTTAGATGTGTTTTTTTAGGTTATAATGTACATAGTAAATTTGTTCCAATATAGTTATCCTAAGGAATTAATACATTAGGGATCCTTAGGTAGATCCCAAAACACATTCTTTTGCATTGAGAGTTGTTGATTCAGAGGAGTTTGATCTAATTTTTGTTGTATCATCTCCCCTGATTTCATAGATATGGAACCCTTCATTATTTATATTTCATTTTTATATTCCCTAAGATATATGTGTGGTTACTTATTGTTATTATTAACCCATGTTAGTCTGGCTTATTCATTTGAAAATGAGTTTTCAAAGATGGTTGTGAAAACCTTTTTTTTATTTTTAAAGACTATTTTCTTAGTGCTTTAAAGTGGTTTTAAAATGGGTTTTGGGTTAAATATGGATTCAAACATTGAAATTTTTTAAATTATCCATTTTCATTTAGATAAAACAAGTATGAGTTTTTTAAGAAATTTTAATGGTGTGTGTGGTTTTGAAATGTCTTTGGCCAGTGGATTTGTTTTCAAAACTTGTTTTCTTGGTATTAGAAAACAAAGGAAAACATTTTGAAAGTGGATTTTGGAATTGTTTTTTATTTTCATGAATTATATATATATAAGAATATTTTATATATTTATTTTCATTCTAGAATTAATTAATTTCATTATGAAATGAATTTCATAGTTTTAGTAGGTTTTGGTGACCAAATGGGATTTTTAGATCACACCTACAAATTTTGTATTTTAGTTTTCAGTGGGATCCTTCCCTGAGTTTGATTATCTTGTCCAACATAGGGTGAGTAGGGAGGTTTTGTTCAACTATAGGTTTCATGGAAATGTTTTTGGCTTGGCTTGAGTAGGTTTGTTTTTTTTAATTTATCCATTTTATTTAGATTTGTTTCCATGTAGTTCCCTTTTTATGTGGATTATATGTTTATGTATATGAAAATGGGTTGGATCATAGTTGTTGTTTATGACTTGTTTGAAAAAAAATTCTTCTCTTTTGTATTTTTTTATTTCCATTGATGTATCTCTAATTTGGGAAAAACTATTCACATATGAGTTCCTGTAATTCCAAGGATCTTGTTGTTATACCATGGGGCTCAAGAACACCATTTGGGACTTGTGATAGGTTATGTCAGGTATTGGGATGGTGGAATCCTAGTAAGGTTCATTACACATATGATAAAGAAAATAAATCCTAAGATATCCCAAATTATAATAGATTGATTTTAACCTATGATATTTTAGGGTTGGTATAGAATTATTTAGGTTTAATCCTTTTATTATTTATAACCTAATCCCAAAAATTAACTAAAACCCACTCTGATACCAACGATGATTAACCAAACATAGATTAAAAACATATTACATTATTAAACATGATTATCCATTATAAATCATAAAAAAAATCACTCCCTGATAACTAGTAGGTTTGGTGCCTTTGGATATTATATTCATAACCATATTATTTTACTATAATTCTTCAATATATCCTAAAACAATTATCCACATATGATACCCTTATATACATATAATACACAGTACTCTTCTTTATTACCTGGGGATTATATTCATAATAATAGGGTGATATTAGACACTCTTTATGGGTTAAAACATATTAGATATCAATTAGGACAACATAAGAGACTATAATTAAGATCATAAGTGAGAATAAGATAAATGTGTGGGTATGATAACATAATCAATGTATATTACTATAATATAAGGAAATTATACCCAATATAACAATAATCATAAATATAAATCATAAAATAATGATTTTGGAATAACACAAGAATGTAGAATAGAAATATGGAATAACAGAGAAATATGGAACATGTATAAGAATATAAAAATCAAATCTTATGTCAATGCACATTTCCAAGACCACCATCACATAGTAGAAAAACATGCCTCATAACATAGTAGACTATGATAACCTATCATATCCCATAGCATAACATCTCATGATATATAAATGTTTACCAAATTCATTATAGGGATATATAATTATGGACCAACGTGTCATATAATAATAAACCATACATATGTATACCTCGTGAACACAAAACATTCATAAATCCATCATAGAATAACTAATCATTTTGAATTATATGGGGTTCATAAATTTTTTTATACGAAATAAGAATATATCATCTAGAGAAATAAATCATATTATTATATTAAAATATGTATCTAGTAAAATATATAAAACATTAAAGGGTATTGAAATAAATTAAAAACACTTTAAAAAATAGAAAATAAGAAGAAATATCCTTTAAATTTTGATAACATTTTTTGAAAAGAAATAATTTATAAATAAGTGTTTTAAAAAAATAATTCGAAGTTAAAAAAATTACTTAGAGTAATCATGAAAACATTGAAAGTAATCTCCATAAAGAAAACTGAAGAAAACAGTGGGAGGAAGAGACCAAGCAGAAAACATTATATAGAAGAGATAAAAATATTCCTTTTAAAATTTTTAAATAAAAAAAAACCTTGGGAAAGAGACCTTAAACAATCATGGAAGTGTAGATAATGAAATTTGTGAAATAATATAAAGAATATGGACATAGATAAGAAATATTCCCTACCAAAAAATAAGTGATGAAAACAATTCCACTTATAAATCTATTTTTGTGTCAATTATGAATCATTGAGAAGAGATATGGTAAGAATAAATGTAATTACCAAAAATATCCATAGGAGAAGAAAATAAAGGTTGATTCATAGGGAAATTATATTCAAATTCCCCAATTAAAATTCAAACATATACTATATCATTTTCAAAGAGAGGTTAGAATAGAAACCCTTTCCTTTACTCCTGACTCTAACAAATGTTCTTTAAACCCTATGTAATAAACATATCCATATTAATCACTTATTTCAAAAACTTGTTCATATATATTTCCTAATATAATATTAAATTATATTAATTTATTATATACATATTAGTTAGTTATAGTTAATTTTCATCACCTTATGTTAGTTTTTTTGATTGTCCCATTCTAGTTTCAGTATGGTGATATCGATACTCATCATTTGATAACAAGTTCTCCATTAATAAATTAATCAAGATAGACTAATCATAGTATTGTAATTATATGCACAGTTTCATGTTCATTTTATGGATGGTATAAGTATGGTTTGTAATAATGGAATTCACATTTGAAACACCCCAACCTGGATCACCTGAACAACACTACAGCAGGGGTTCTAAAAGACCTCAAGAAAGACTCCCCATATATTAAAGACTTAAAATTAGTGTTGAGGCCCTAAAAAAGTCATGGGGTGACCGTCACCTCAATATAAAATCTAATGGGTCATTCCTGAATCAATTAAACATTTTTCATGACCAATCTATATAGTGGAAAAACCATATAACCTATAGACAATAAATAGAAATCCAACAGGACCCTAGTAGTCTAGAATATAAAAGTAGTGAAATAAACTTCATGTTTCGTAAAAATTGAAATGTAAAATAAATATATCTACATAATAAACAATATTATAAAAGTAAACATGTTGGAACACTATATGATATAGATGTAGTACAATAATGAAAACATAAAAACAATGTCCTCCAACCTTACTCACAATAATAATTTGCAGAATCATCAACCTCCAATACCCTACTAGATATTATCCATGAATATAGATCCTAATTGATACCTATACTGGATATAAAATATCAGGAATACCCATTTACATTGAAATTCTTATTATATATGAGGTTAGGGGTGAGTCTGATAACATAGTAAGATTATATTTCTCACCTTAACACTCTAAGTATTGTTCTGATCAAGTGTATGTGCATGTAAATCATGGGAGAGGGAAAAAAAATTTCAGTGAAACTCATCTACCTAGAACAATAAAAGAAAATTCACATGAAAAAAACCTTAGTTTCCACAGCTAGAAGGCACACGCTCCATAATGATTCGCACAAAATCTACCCAATACCATTATTTATGATTGATAACATTCATAACATTATGACCCAATACCACACCTCAGTCATATTATTATAAATAACCGCCATAAATATATCACCATATCCACCAAAATTTTTAATCGGGTCCCCACCTAACCCATCATTCATCTCACTACTTTCTCATAACTGAGATCCCCCATACCCAAAATCTTGGGTCCACAATTAAAAATACATTATTTATAATCTATATTTGATACAAAGTATGATGTACCAAAATAATCTTTCATATATTTCACAATATTTTCATAATTTAAATATTACATATCACAATAATCTCACAATCCCAAAACCTAAAGTTTTAGTGTCTTTGGAGATTAATTACTTAGAAATATTATTACACATCATTACTTCAATATCTCTCACAATAATATCTATATAATAATTACTTCTAAATATATTTTTCTATATAATTCCATGCGGTAAGGGAAACAAAATAATGGATGATATCAAATACTCAATAAGGGAAAAACAAATCAATATTTCATCTAAGGTTATAACATAATCATGTGAATAAACATGAGCATGGAATAAATATATAATTAAAAAATCACATAAAATAATAATATTTTTCCATGGGTAATAATAGGAGTACATGTAATCTAAAATTATTATAAATATACCATGGAATAATAGTGTGGAATAATGGGATAATAATCATGAGTTATGGAGAATAACACAGGAATATAACATTGAAATGTGACAAAACATGGAAATATAGCATAATAAGGAACTATGGAATAAACATAATCAAGGAAAAATATTTCAAAGTGTTTCAAGCATAAAAATAATACAATGAATTATAATGTGGATCATGCATTACTTCCTATGACCTGTTAGTGTCTCGAGTATCATAACTCATGACCTATTAGTGTCTCTAGAATCATAACCTATGACTCATTTTTATCTCATGGGATATATAACCTTAACCAATTCACTAGAGGGAGATATAATACCCCACCAATAATCATCCATACATATGTGTTCTATATGAAATTAATCATGTATCATATCATGAAAACCCCCATGGAAAGAAAATGGGTTACGTAACATATCTAAATGGTATCACATAAAATGAACTCAAGGATTGGATCAGTTAATACCAAAAGTTAGGTAACCCAAAAAGAAGTATTTCATAAGACAATTTAGTGGGTGATTCCCAAAACATATTTCCATAGAAGATAAATCCTTGGTAAAAAGAGATTGAAATGGAAGAAAAATCATGAAAAAAGATTTTTTAAAACATTTTCAACCTTCTTATAAAAATATTATGTTATGAGTCAGTTTCAAAAGTCATTTTCAAGAAGGTAATATGAAAAAAATTGAATACAACCTTAAAATAAATTACAATAATAGTTCCTTGAAAATTAAATAAAGGTTTTCCAGAATAAATATGGAGTATAAGATAAAATATATGATCGTGAAGGAAAATTAAACTTTTTTTATATTTTAAAATACCATTATTGTAACCCACAACATAAAAAATAATAATAGAAGTTTATTTTGAAACTAGTTAAAATTAAATAATAATATCACATGAGAAAATACAAATTTGGGTTTCATAATAAGAAATGAAAAAAATATATAAATAAACAATAAGGACATTAAGAAGAATCAACCATCAAAGAGGATGGTGGTTATTCTTAATAATGTTTCATATTATAAGGGAAGAAACCTATCAAAAAAGAATAATTAATGTAACAACACTTCAAAAAGGAGTTCATGACAATGATATGTAAATCCTCAAAAACATGAGATAATGTATAATATAATTCAATCATAAGCTATAATGTACCCAACTGAAAAGAATAAATTTCAAAGAGAATGGTCATAACTCAATGAATTGAAAGTAAGTTAGAAAAAAACATTACATTTATTCTCAAATCCCACGAACATGAATTAACCTCCTATATCTTAAAAATAAAAATATTAGTCTCCTATTTCAGAACCTTATTCAAATATATTAAATTTTTAAACTCTCCAATTATATTCATTTATTATACATTTATTAGTTAGTTATATTTTATTTTCATCATCAGATGTTATTAATTTTCAATTTTTTTTCACAAATTTTTTAATGTTGATGTTGATCCATGTGATTTGATAATAGGTTAATAATTTATATATTATTGAAGTTATTGTAAAAAATTATATCTGGTGAAAAAAAGGGGTTTCTGTGTTTGTTTTTTGGTTTTTAATGTCAGTTAACTCATGATGTTATTTCAAGATACATTGTAAACAATTTTTTCACATTAGTTTTAAGAAAACCAATGTTATAAATGTGACATATTTTAATGTGGTTTCCCATGACATTTATCATAAAACCTATATATAAAAGAGTTTATCACATCAATTTTAAAATAACCAACTTAAAAATTTCTCTAAAAATCATCCTAAAGACCAGCCAAAAGTGCCTCTTTAGAGGTGGTTTTCTGTGTTGGTTATATGAAAATAAATATAGAAAACCATTTATCATGTCATTTTTAAACAAAATGACATTATTAATCACTTATCATGTCGGTTATTAAAAATCAGGTGTGATTTTCAATTTTTTATGTCAGTTATAAAATAACCGATGTGAAAAATGAATTTTTTTAATATATAACCATAAAATGATCATCCAAGAAGTATAACAGTAGACCAGAAAATAGCATCACAAAATCAATTAATATTAACTTTAAAATTTTTAATTTAAACTTTACAATTTAATTAAAAATAAACTAAAACCCGGTCAGAACTATGAAATAATCTAGAAATTATCTTTGTAAGTGTCTTAGATATTCTCTATTGAAAGGAAGAGGGTCATCAAAAACTTTAAACATGTATTTTGAATATAATGAATGAAAAATTAAAGGAAAGGTTTATAAAAATATATAACCTTCTATAATTTTGTAATTGTACCTCTTTTATTTATTTCAAACATAATTCTTAAAAAATAGTGTCCACATTCCTTTACACCTTGAAGATGAAACTTCTGTTTAGAAAAATATTTTTCAATTCAAAATAAAATTTTAAGTACTTAAATATAAAATTTATTAATTATAAATGATAATTCACCTTTAATTTAATATATCAGATCTTTTTTACTTTACTTTCCTATTGTATCTATAATTTAATCCTATGCCCTGCTTGAAAAAAATATGTATGAAATAAATTTAAATGTAATTATAATATATAAAATTATTCAAATATTCAAAATTACATGTTCAATACATGCTTGAAATTATCTCATACATCACCATGGATATAGAATAGCTAGTAAAGTGTTTTATCCTATAGAAAAAACACCCAACATACAATGGCCACAAATATACAAAAAAATAACAACATTGGTTACTCTATTAAGATATATATCACATTATGAAATATACATTTCATACCTTTGAATATAAAGAATAATCCAACACTAAATTTCATTATTTTTTAATCTTTATTCAATATAAATTGTTCTTTGGTTATCACTCACTGTCCTCACTATAGGTCAAATAAATTATGTTTCCATAAATCCATATATTGATGACGTATCATGCTGAAGAAAAATTGTATAAATATACCTAATAAAAACAAATATAAGTATTAAATTTCAATAAAATAAAATAAATAAAATATATGTGATAGTTTACTTACATGGAAAATACTTACATCGCATTGATTCTCAGGTCATCTCCGATTATAAGATACATGATATCTTTCTTTAAAAGAAACAAAGTCATTTCACACCCACAAATTTTAGAATCCACTATAATTTCATAAACATATAAAAATATATTTGAATATGTAGATAATCTATCAAGTACAGAAGAAGTTTTATCTAAATTCACAACATCCTTTAATAGTGTTTTCTATATATTAGGTCTTTAACATTAAATAATTCCTATAAAAAATAGAAAAATATATAAATTTAGAATTAAAAAAAAACTAAAACTAGTATTAAATAAAGGATATAATCTAAAAATACCTCTATGGGGATTTTTTGAACATTTATAGATGGCCAAACTAAAAAATGGCTAACTATTTTTCTAAATATAGTTACCTCATCTGTAAGAAATGGTATTCATGTTAATTGATCTATAATATCCTGTACAGTGACCCAAATCCTTTATATCTCTATCTGTAAATGATGAATAGTACCCCCAATATAATATATAATTCCATATTATACAAAAAAATGTTGTATATCCTTAAAATATAACTTAAAATAGATGGGAAGTTATAGAGGAGGTGTTGTAGGAGTTATATAAGTAGGTGGAGGTGGAGGAGTGGGATCTAAAAACGGAGGTGGTGGACTAGAATCAGTAGTATGAAACTGTCTTTTCATGTTTGCAAACATCAAATGTACCAATGCTCTGATCCTATCCTCTATCATCTCACCAGAATCCTAAAATTTATCTTTTAAATCTTATATTTTTATTTTATAAAAATAATCCATTGAATAAGTTTTAGAATGAAAAAACAATTTTTTATCAATACACCTATCGGGTATCCCTATACACAACCTGGGTGTTCAGGATTTCCCAATAAGTAACTAAAATATCCTTTTTGAACTCAACTATGAAGTTACCCTTTGTGCTCTACTCCTTAAGGGATTTCTATATAGAATATTTGAAAAAAAATAGTAGTTAATCACAATATATAATGAATTCATTTAAATTAAATAACATAAATAAATTAAATATCTTCTTACAATACTCACAACTAAAACCCTTAAATATTTCGTAAGATATTGTCCCTTTTTTCTTATACAAAACCTCTTCCATATTTCATGTCTAGATGGGGTGAAGGAGGGTCAACCTCTACGGAGCCTGAAGAATCATCTCACCATTTTTGAAAATTTTTAACTATCATTTGTTCTTCCAATAATGTATACCCTCCACTATATAAGGTATGGAGGTTTATGTTTTTGGATTAGAACTCCTGATGATATATACTCATTTTCTATAAATTTTTAATAAACAAATCATTAATTTGACTATTAATATATAAAAATATTATAAAAGATAACATTCCACTTACTAAAAAGGATTCTCATCATCTACTTTCAAAAAAACTTATTCTATATATATTCATTGAGAAATGTATATATATATATATAACATGTATTTTCATGTATTTTATCTCTAAAAATGAAATTTGATGTGAGGGTTGATTTAAATTCCCTCCATCTCCTAGCATCCAATCCTAAACATTTCCTCCTGACTTATCATGTATCAGGTGTATCATATGTCAGTAGATAAGAAGGGGGGAAACCTATATTATTAAAAAATCATGACAAGTAAAATTATAAAAAATGAGCTTACCAAAATTATCTCCCATCATTGTGTTAGTTTCACTTTTTTCAACGCTTTTCTAATCATAAATCAAAATACTATATTTTTCTTTAGCGTGCACTATAATAAATGTCTTAAATAGTTTGGAATTTAGACCTCTATAAATACCATTATCTTCAAATTCAACCAGTATCCTCTAGTACCATCTATGGGGAACTAATAATTTTATTAAATGTATACTTCCATGTTTATCATCCCTTGAAGTCTTCTCTCCACCTTTGTAAGTAAATAGCTCCTGGACAAAAGTATTGGGAGGATCCTCAATAGGAGTATGTGTACGATCCTCTCTAGATATATTTGTATGATCCTCACTAGAATCTCATGGTGAATTAGATGTTTTAACAATCATTATTCTATAAATCAAAGTAAAAAAATAGTGCACACATATACAAATCCAATAATTACAAATAAAATTAAATAAAAATGAAATAATTTCTAATAAAAATTAAACCAAACTAAACAAATTTTTATTCATATTTGTTAAATTAATTAACTAAAATTCTAAAAATATTAATGATATATGAAATGAAATAAATGAATGAAAAAAATAAAATTGTTATATAAAAATTTGAATAAAAAATTCAAAATTATACAAACAAAAAAATACTAAAAAAACACTATTTATCGTATTTGTTAAAGAATCTCCAATTTAATACACCATTATAGAGTAGAGTTACTGAAAAAATGGCTTATTAATAGTAAAAATTCTCCAACATATTACAATATTTTTTACACTAAAAAATATTATTTTAATATACTCTTTTATACATTTTTTTATTTTTAAACATATTGAATTAAAATTAATTTTTTCCATAAAATAAACAAATAAAAAACTTATATAAGTGTTAATATAAGTTAAGTAAGGGTAAACTAAACAAAACTAACCTGAATTATAAAAAAATTTAACTTACTAGTTATAATATTTTTTTTACCAAAAAAATAAAACTAATATATAAAGCATTTTAAGATATTTAAAAAAGTAAACAAGAAATAAATATGTGGTATCTATAATATTAGGAAATTACTAAAATATTATTTTCCCAAATTACTTCCTCATGATCATTCTATATGGAACAGACCATTCTTACACTGTGATCATTAATATTCTCTATTAATATATCTATGGAAGTATGAATTTCACGTAAATCAACATCTTTATCAAGTTTTTCATTACTAATATACTATTTTTTCCTTGTAAAATGATATAACAATTCATATTGGATGGATAAAGAACATATAAAATTTATTTTTTATTTATTTCTTTGATAAAAGGATCAGTTGTGCATTCCAATATTTTTAGATTAAATAGTGTCATCATGAATTCATCATTTCTGAAATTATTGTCACTGATAACCCGTTTATTGTTAAACACTGGAACTTGAATTTTAACATAATAAACCTACCATATTTCTTCAATAACTCTATAATATTTACTTGACATAGAGATTGATATTTTTTCTTTGGAACTCAAAAAATGAATTGATTCTACAAAACCAGTACACTACTATTCTTAACCGCACTTATGTTATCCTAATATTTTGTATAAAATGTATGTCCATTAAATTCATACCCAGATCATGTTATCAAATTTATACTTATACCACCTTCTAACCATCTAAATTATATCAATGCATCCAATATTCCATGAATAGACTATTTAAACCATGGAAACAATTGTGCTCATTCAAAATCTACATTTCTTTATTATTTAGATAACATTATTTTAACACATTAATATGAAATTTTATATATTTTTAGAACCATCTATGTTATTAAAGATGTATAAATGTATCTACTTTATCTTTTCAGTTGTTAATGATTTTACTTTCAATCCATGGATCCCCTTTCCCTCATAATTGACTCATTCATGATGAGATATATACAAACCGATGTTCTCTACTATGGACAAGTAGCTTTTACAAAACTCTGAAACCTCCTTAAAAATATACTTCTCAACAATGGGGCCTTCAAGTCAAAATGGATTATTAACATATCCCTTCAATATCTTCATATATCTTTTAAAATGATAAATCCAATGTAGATATATAGGTTTATAAAGCTTTATTTTTCAAAAAAAATGAACCAATAAATGTACCGTGATATCAGAAAAATTATGGAGGAAAATACATTTCTAGTTTACAAAGTATATAAATAACATCATTCTCCAAATGTTTCAATAGATTCAATTAAATCACCATGTTAAATATTTAATTGAAAAAATAACACACCTTCATAATAATAATTCTATCATGGATGGGAAATATTCTATGCAATAAAACTAGTAGGAGTTGTTTCATCATGACATGAAAATCATGATATTTCATAACTACCAACTTCAAAAAAATTAGTGGCATAAAATTTTTTACATTTGAAGAATAACCCTACAGCACTTTGATACCATGAAGACACTAAAAAATATTAATTCTTACCCTCTTTCATAATGTATGACAAGTCAGAGGTAGATATGTTTATCTTCAATTATGAGTAGGATCTAACTCCAAATGTATTCCCATTGAGATTACATCCAATCTTGATTTCAAATTATATTTATTCATTCCTTTAATATCAAAAACTTCTCTAATCAAGCTGTAACATGTATTCTTCTTCACATGAATGGAATAAATTTTATTTTTAACCTCATGTTATCTATAAAATGGAAGATCAAAAAATATTGATCTTTTATTCTAAATATTTCTATCATTACCTAATTTTTGAGTCTTTTGAAATTTTACATCAATGTTTCTCACCCTCTTTAAATACTTATTGGTGGAAAAAGTTTCTAGAGAAATATCAAATTTTTGTGATCTTTTGAATGATTTTCTTAATATTTGATAAGATTGTTCCATGGAAAAAAACCTCTGATGAGCCATGTATATTGTTTTTCTCCCATTTAGTATTTTATAACATGAATTCTGCTGTTCACAAATTGGAAAATATTTATGTCCCTTAAGACTGTATCCAGAAAAATTTATATATACTGGGAATTCATTTATAGTGAAAATAATCATTGCATGTAGTTGAAAATGTTTCATTTTATAAGAATCATACACTCTAATACCTTCCTCCCATAAAAGTTTCAAATAATAAATTAATGGTGATAATAAAACATCAATATCATTTCCATGCTATTTTGGTTTATAAATCATTAAACTTAACATGATATATTTTTTATTCATAAAAAATTCAGGATATAAGTTATAAATTACCAATAAAACAGTAAATGGACTATGTTTTCTACTAAATCTTCTATATAAGTTCATTTTATTTGTGTGAAATCCAATTCTAAGATATCTAACTTCGTTTCTGGATAATGAGAACTATTGATCAAATTTTTTCCACAATGGAAAATCAACTAGATTATGTAATTTTCTATCATATATCCACTCACATGTATGTTATATTAACATTTTTTCATCATTTTAATTTTCAAATAAAATTTTCAAATGATAAATTATATTAAGATACCAAATTTCCTTGGAACGTGTCTCTGTAACTGCTAAATCATATTGTGATTTTTCTTTTAACTTATACCATGATGCCCCACATTTTGGAAACTTTGACAGACCTTTATATTACTTTCTTTATAGCAAATAGTAATTCAGTTAGGCATGTATCTTTTTGTACCCCAAACCCATCAGGAATAATATTTTTTTTACATTATAATGTGTATCTATAAAAAATTTTATTTATGAAGTATGTATTTAAATAGTTGTAGAAACTCTATAACAATATTATCAATCTATCCATTTTTTTACTTCAATTTAACCAATCATAAAATCATTAATAAAATAGTAAATTCCATAAAACCTAGGTAAAATGGTTTTTTAGCATCACTGTATAGATGATAAATTATTATTTCATTCCCAATTGCTTCTACTTAAATATCATGAATCATTTATTTAATTTGAACTGACTTATCATCTTGGAAATCATCATCATCAATAGATCTAGAATTCTTCCTAGTTTCACCATATCAAATCAAAGGTATGTAACTCATAATAAAACCATGAAAAATTAAATGATCTATGATTTCTCAATTTTCAAATTCTTCATATTTAAACATTTCAAGTATAGACAGAAAAATAACTCATTATTTGGAACATTTTGTTTAGTAAATTATATAAATTCATTGAATCCTTACTCGTATTCATAAATTGTTTATAGTATAGTTTTCTAAATCTAACTCATTATTACCTATTACAAATATCTTAATTTAAAAATAAGTAATTATTTTTTAAATTTAATTTCAAATTTACTTTTATAAACAACAATAAAAATATATCATAAAATTTTTCGCTAATAAAAAATATAAAATTATTGATAAAAAATATCACTTAAAACATATTTACTTGTCACTATTTCATAAAAAAATAACAAAACTTAATCTAAAAATAATCACTCATTAATTAAAAAATAACTAATATGTGTGAATAATAAAAAATTTATATAAAAATAGCAAAGATAAGGTGAGACTAATGGAAAATTGGAAGTGAAAATTAAAAAAAATACCATGGAAGTATGGAAAATAGAAACAATAAACACAAACTATAAATTAATATCATAAATAGGATAATTAATAAGGTTACACCAATAATAATAATCCACAAGTGGCTTCCAATGACAAGTGATAGTTTACAATGGTGGTGGATGCCAACTGAAATATATTCAAGGAATTTGAATCAAAGAATAAATAGATTTTAGGCCATAGATTGAATAATGAAGATATTTTAGGAAAGAATTGAAAAGAATAGATTTGAGTCCACGGATAAAAGATGGAAGGGTTAGGGTTTTCCACATAGAGAGAAAAATGAAGGCAGTCATGTGATATAATGAGACCAAAATGATTGGACCTGACATCTTATTAAAATTTTTAAAGTTTTTTCACATCGATAATTTAATAACCAGCAAGTAAAATATGTGTGTTTTACTTACCACATCTATTATTTAATAATTGATGTGAAAAACATTTTATTCACATAATTTATTAAATAATTTATGTGAAAACTATGCGCATTTTATTTACCATTTCAGTTAATAAATAATGGATGTGGAAAATCATTTTTTCACATCAGTTATAGAAAAATGACGTTAAAAACATATCAGGATAAATGAATTTTGTACTATTTGGTCCATAATTATTTATAAAGTTATAATCCCATTCCATTATAATATTATTTATGATTTATGAATATAAAATTTTTGATGAGGTTATTTTAGTAATTTTTAATAAAAAAAGGTGGTATATTAATAAATATTTTAAATATTAATATTACCTTTATGTTTTTCATGGAGGTGGTAGTCCTCACATATCATGAGTGACATTATCATTTCTCAATGGATGAGAGGGATATGAATAATGGTTATTCCATAAATATAATAAAATTTTAGTAGACTAATGATACATATATAATGATATTATTATGGTTAGAATATTTTTGGAGGAGCTTAGATGAGAAGGATAAAGAAGTAAATATTAGAGAGTGGATGATACTCACGTTGAGGAATTGAATATTCTCTTGAAATTATTCATAGAAATAGAGGTCTTGAGCCACATTATTGTGACCATGGGATGAAAAAATAGAAAGGGATTCTAGGATAGGTAACTAGAAAGGTTTTAAATTAAATTTTTAATTATTGGAGTGGTTTGAAGTGGGAGGAATTTAGATACTTTTATAAGTAAAAACGATGTACCAATCACTAGAAATAAAAGTTATATAATGGGTAAAGGTGGAATCATAGTTAAGTTGGTTGAGTTAGGTGATTAAAGGTTGGTGAGACATGTGGGTATGAATTTACAACCTAAAAAGGGTCTTATATATGGTCTAAATTTGAAGTTAATTTTTCAAAATGTGATCCACTTTAAGTTACCCATTTTTACCCTTATTAACCTTAATTCAAAATCTAACAGAGTAATTATTTTTTACAAAATATATAACCTGAAACCTCACATTAAATTTTTATGTGATGATTTGTAAAGGCCCGTAAATTTCAAGGAAAATTTCTTCTTAGATTCTTTGGGATTTTACGAGTACGCAGTTTCTGACGGCACCTGATTTTGAGGCCCGGTGTGCCCGAAATCAATTTCAGAAGTTTATCTCAGGTACGTTCAGTGAACAAATGAGAGGGTTTTTCTAACTTTTGAACCGGTGCCCGGAATCAAAATCTGAGGGCACCGATGAAACCGCAGCACTGGTAATTTCTTAAAAAGACCTTTACTGGAGTTCCGTTTTCTCGGGAAGAGTTGTTTAAAAATGTGGTTTAAGTGTTAAGTCCAATAAAATTTTGTTACAAATTTTATTCCACTTTCCTAAGAGTAAGATCCTAGGTGTGGAAGTTTATGTGGGACCCACTAGTTACTAACTTCCCATGAGAAGATTAAAGATGAGGTGGGGCCCACACGAGCCCCCATCTTTTCAAACTCCCATAACTCCCTAACTCCTCAAACCCCTCATTAAATGTTCCAACTTGTCATCCAATTAATTAGTCTATTCAAGGTTAATTAATTAGTGAATTCAACTTTTGAATTTTAAAAATGTTGTCATATGTAATAAAATAAGGCAAAAGCCTTATTTTATTGGGTTTTTTCGTTGTGTAGAGATTTTGGGAGAAAACTCTATGTATTTGAATAACTTCATCTTCCTCATCGTTGAAGAATGCGAAGAATGCTGGTGCGAACCTCGGCTTCCCTTTTCTCGATTCTTGATGAAGCGATGCCGTCATTCCGCAGCAACGTCTACGGAACAGCGAAGCTTTCTCCTTTCTTCTCCAAGCTATCAACCAACGTGAATTGAGGTAGGGGTGTGTTTATGAATGAGCAACATTGTTTTCTCTTCCATGTTATTGGTTCTCTCTAATCCTTTTTACTATCAAAATAATGCGGAAGGAACCGGACCAAGCTGACATGGTCCAATTCCTCTGTCGTTCTTGTTGTATGGTGTTCTCCAACCGTTCTTGAGCGGTGAATCAAGGCAAGTTTTCAGAGTCGATCGGAGGCCCGAAAACATTAGAAACGGCCTCAGAACATCGAGACGACCTAGTAATAGGAGTTTTGTAGCAAACGGATTATCGGAACAAAGGACGGACGCCTCGGGAGGCGTGCTATCCAGAGGTGTCATTTCTGGAAAATTCCAGAATACACGGCATGTACTTCCAAATCACACACCGTTTAGTACAAGAGTTTAGCGGCAGAAGTAATGGAAATCAGAAGAAGTGACACATGGCGTGTGACACCGGTCACACGCCGTGTACTGTCCACACAGTTTGACAGAGGAGACTTGGATGAACATGGATTGTATTCAAGGGAAATACACGGACATGGACAGAAATTCACGGCCACGATGGTACGGCATGTAATATCTTCATTGAAAGGAAGAAGTGGCTTCGCGAGGCTCGGCGTGTAATCTGGGTGATACATGGACACGGGCAGAACCATACGGCCAAGAGTCATGGCGTGTATTCCGGAATTACACAGACACGGGGTGGAGTATATGGGCATGTACTCCACCACACGTCCAGGCATGGCCAGTGCACATGGAACCGACCCTAGAGGTTTGGACACAGCGTGTAACCATAGTACACGCTGTTTATTTACTTATCTAAACGACCAGCCCTACGGCACGGGCCGTATCACACAGGCAGTACCCGGTGTCTGATGACACGGGGTGTATCGCTTACCCACACGCCGTTTACTTTTGGAAAATGGATTGGTCATCTTGTTCTTTGTGACTTGGGTAGAGTTTTCTTGGTTTTCCCCTATGACGTGGGAATGAATTTTGGGATACATCATCTCTGGTCTTCGTGACAGTTGATGTATCCACCCCTTTAACTCGAGGAGCGGAACCTCCAGGAATCGAGCATACTGTGTGTGGGAACCCTAGAGCTGGTTGCGACTGTGACGACGACGATGACTGTACTGAAATCATTCGTGGGTTCGATAGCGACGACGAACATACTGGAATCCTCCGTGGGTTTGACGGCGATGACTACTGTTCTCGTATCCTATGTGGGTTCGGCAGTATCCGACTACTGTTCTTGTATCCTATGTGCAGTATTTGACTCTGTACTTGTATCCAATGTGGGTCCGACAGAGTATTTGGTCTTGTATCCATTAAGGCTCTGACAGCTTAGCTCGTCTTTTATCCTATGTGGGTCTGATAGCTTAGATGAATCAGTGGATACATCTGATCATCTCTATCGCCTTACGAAGAAGTATACCTGTGTGAGATGAGTCTTAACTTACAATCAATATCATCGATATGATTGTTGTTCTTTCCTGTGTGGATTGGGTTGTGCTTTCCTGTGTGGATTGGGTTTTTAATTCCTATGTGGATGAGTTATTTTTTTCTGTGTGGACTGGGTTGTACTTGGCCTCGTGTGCTGGAGCCGAGCTGGAATTGATGACTTAGGTATATGTATGGGCATATACCTAAGTAGAGTTTTTTGTTACTTCGTGATTGTATCTTTCCTTTGTGTTTTATCCTTCGTGGATTCTGGGAGACCTTTGGGGGTCTCGGGGTCCCTACAGAGTAGCGTATACTCACCCCTACATGGGCTATGCCCACACTATGTTGTGTTGGATGCAGACGACAGACAGCGCTGATCAAGTTGGGAGCTCGTGGAGTCGGACGGTACCCGGAGGTGGATCACTGGACGGGACATACTCGGAGCGGACGGCTGGAGCCAAGGAACAGAGAAGACTATATGTACCCACCCTTTAGGTGGGATTTCCAGAGGATGGCTCGGACTCGCTACTTTAATTTCCTGTTATTGTACTTCCTTTTCAATTGTACTTTACATTTAGTTGGGTTTGTATTCTAGCCCATTTAATTTCCAGCACTTACTTTCGTACTCAGTTTACTTAGTGTTTACTCTGTGGTTTTTGTTTACTTTATAAAGGCAATGCCTTCCCTTTTTATGAGGATTTACACCTTTGGTGCTAGTCTCCAGTACATGGCCTATGGAAGGCGGGCTTGGGGTAGTCACAGCACGGGCCCTGAGGACGGGTCGTGACAAATTGGTATCAGAGGAGTTTGGTTCTACTGCATAACTCAGGACTCTGATCGTTCTTCTATGTGAAGCAATATTGTTAAGGGTATTGAGCATGGTTATCAGTCCAGGGAGTCCAGTGTTGGTGCGGCGGCCGACGTATCTATACACCAGGACCCTGACTTTTGATTTCCGACTCAATGCACGAAAACATTGATTGCATGTGTGTTTCAAAAGTTTTCTTTGTGATTACTTTGTGTCAGCTCACCAGGTATACTGTATTGATCGTGGAACACCTGTTTTTTTTTTCAGGATGGCCCCATGATGGCATCCAGCTAGGGTTCCGAGTTTTTTGCGAGACGACAGCCCACCGAGCAACGAGGCCTCGGTGTAGGGCCCTATTACAGTAGAGGCACCGGCGGTACCTCTACCCGTCGAGCCACTGATGCTACCAGCCCCAGCCGCTAAGAGTGCACATCGCCTTAGTGCATTTCATGAGTTTCAGTGTCAGAGACCACCCAGATTCCATGGGGAGACGGACCCTCAGGCAACTGAGGATTGGCTGGAGACTATTGTTCTAGTTTTCAGGTTAGTGGGGACACCAGCTGACCTCATGGTGATCCTTGCAGCGAGTCTCCTACACGCGGCAGTAGGTAGATGGTGGATCTTGATGCTCCAGGTGCACGACGAGGCATCTCTTCTATGGACGGACTTTGAGATCCTCTTCCGCTCAGAGTTCGTTCTAGCCAACCTCTTTGCGGTGCGCATTCAAGAGCTACTACAGCTGCGGCAGGGCAGCATGACAATAGCCCAGTACTTGGCGAGATTTACCAACCTCTTGCGCTACTCCACGGACATGGTATGGACCCATTCTTCCAGGCCCGGACCTTCAAGCAGGGACTGAGGCATGAGATCAGGGCATTGATGATCTCCCTCAGCATTCTGATGCAGGAAGGAGTACTGGAGTTATCCCTTATTGTGGAGAGCTTTCTTGCTGAGCCTACACCAGTAGTGAGACCTACCGTAGGGAGGCATGTAGCAGAGTCTTCTGTAGCTGGTAGTCGATGGATGTCACATGGGTCCAAGCGGACCAGACCATCAGGTGGACGACCTGAGGATACTAGCTCAGATGTGCGGGGCACATAGCGCAGAGCCAGCCTTCTGAGGAGCAGACAGTGCTATGCATGCGGCGGGCAGGGCCACATTTTTCTTGACTACCCGACCCGCCATGTAGAGGAGCAGCCAAAAGTTGAGAGACTGCCCAGGCAGAGGCAGAGGTTCGACCGTGGCGGTCCGCAGGGAGCAGGCGGACGATACAGAGGATCTGGTCGAGCATTGGGTGGTGGATGACGTTTTGAGACTCTACCACCACCACCACAAGGAGGTCCACCCCGACCACAGGGAGCTAGCGGACAAAGGTAGGATCAGCTTCAGGCAGTGGAGGCTTATGGCCACGGTGCACCTGAGATGATTTGAGGTACAATCTATGTCTATTCCACCCTTTATTTAGTTCTTATAGACACAGGAGTGAGCCATTCTTTCATTGTCGCTGCCCTTTTTCGGAGCTCAGAGATTCCGACGGAGCCGTTGGCTCGATCCTTACAACTAGAGACTCCTACGGGAGCAGACTCGATGATTATGTATTAGTGCCAGCAGTGTGAGTTACTCTAGGAGGCAAGAGCTTCGGCTGGGATCTTCTTGTAGCAGCGTCGAGGCCTTACGATGTCATCTTGGGCATGGATTGGTTATCTACGGTCTATGCTCAGATCGACTGTATTAGGTGCAAGGTGCGGTGTGTTTGCACCGATGGGAGTAGGTTCACCTTCATCGGCAAGAAGGGAGCCTTTGAATCATAGGAGAGACTCACGCATAGGAGAGGACAACCGATCACTCATCAGTTGGCTAGCCTCATCCTAGGATCAGTTTAAGTGCGGAGTCCGAGTTTCCCTGTTATGGTGGATCAGTATGCGGACGTTTTTTCTGACGACGTTCCAGGATGACCTCCTCGCAGAGAGGTAGACTTCCATATTTACCTGTACCCCGGGACAGCCTTGATATCTACTCCATCATATCAGATGTCTCCCACTGAGCTTTGAGAGCTACGGGTATAGCTGTAGGACTTGCAGGGCAAGGGATTCATCCGACCCAGTGTTTCACCCTGGGCTTCCCCGATGTTGTTCGCCAAGAAGGCGGATGGGAGCTTGCGTATGTGTGTCGATTACCATCTCCTGAACCAGGTTACCATGAAGAACAAGTATCTACTTCCGAGGATTGACTACCTCTTTGATTAGCTCAAGGGAGCATGGTGGTTCTCAAACATAGACCTCTGGCCAGGCTATCATCAGCTCAGATTTCGAGACGAGGATGTGCAGAAGACTGCATTCAGGTGTCGGTATGGCCACTATGTGTTCTTGGTTATGCCTTTCGGCGTAACCAATGCTCCAGAAGTTTTCATGAGTCTCATGAATAGGATCTTCCAGCCTTACCTCGATCGATTTGTCGTGGCCTTCACTAACAACATATTGATTTACTCGACCACTGAGGAGGAGCACGCCTACCACTTGCAGGTTGTACTGGACACACTCTGAGATCACCAGCTTTATGGTAAGATCTCGAAGATTCAGTTCTGGATATGTGAGGTCCACTTCTTGGGGCACGTCATCTCTGAGGTGGGAGTTTCAGTTGATCCTGTGAAGATCGAGGTAGTGCTAGCTTGGGAGCCACCTTGGAGCGTGATGGAGGTGCGGAGTTTCTTAGGACTGGCTGGGTACTATCGTAGATTTGTGCCAGACTTCTCCAGAGTTGCATCACCGCTTACAGCTTTGATGAAGAAGGGGAGACCCTTCGTGTGGTCAGATAGATGTCAGTAGAGCTTCCAGGAGGTGAGACATAGATTGACCAGTGCACCCATCTTGAGGCTACCGGGGGAGGGATTAGGGTAAGTAGTCTACTGTGATGCATTGGGGATCGGACTCGGGTGCGTCCTGATGTAGGAGCGGGCAGTGATCACCTATGGATCATGATAGTTGAGGCAGCACGAGTAGAACTACGCTATCCATGACCTGGAGTTAGCAGTAGTGGTCTTCGCCCTGAATATGTGGCGGCACTATCTGATGGGTGAGCGCTTTATAGTCTATTCTGACCACCAGAGTCTCAGGTACATCTTCTTGCAGAAGGACCTGAACCAGAGACAGTGGCGATGGCATGAGTTCCTCCAATACTATGACTATGAGATAGTCTATACTCCTAGAAATGGGAACATAGTATCCAATTCTCTTAGCTGGAGGACGGGCATTCAGCTACTTGGAGACGCGACAGAGTAGCTAGTCGCGTTGTAGATATCCTTTGTGGAAAGAGATGGAGCATCCTTTCTACAGTCGCTCACAGTCACACCTCCACTTCTCCAGCGGGTCAGGGAGGCACAGCGTGGGTACGTTGACTATGAGACGTGGTGTGCACAGATTTCCACTGGACAGGCACCTGATGGATTCTCGGTAGGAGGAGAGCATGTCATCCTTTTCAGAGGACGTACCATGGTACAATCTGCTTTACAGGAGGAGGTGCTGAGAGAGTTTCACACTTCCCCATTAGCGGTACATCCAGGAGTATAGAAGATGTACCAGGATCTCAGACGACAGCACTAGTGTCTAGGTATGAAGAAGGATATGGTAGAGTTCTTTTCTCAATGCCTTACCTGCCAGCAGGTGAAGGCAGAGCACCAGGTACCAGCAGGCTTTGTACAACCCTTGGAGGTCCCGGAGTGGAATTGGTATGGGATATCTATGGATTTTGTGACTGTACTTCCACTTACTTCCAGAGGACATGACTCCATTTGGGTGATCGTTGACCGACTCACCAAGTCGGCCCACTTCTTACCCATCAGAGATCAGGGCTCAGTGGAGATCTTGGGACGCTTCTACGTTCAGGAGATTGTACAGCTTCATAGTGTGCCATCATCTATCGTCTCCGATCGAGATGCTCTCTTTACTTACCGGCTTTGGAAGGGGTTTCAGGAGGCATTCAGGATGCAACTATGCCTGAGCACCACCTTTCACCCTCAGACGGATGGACAGATGGAGAGGACCATTCATACTCTCAACGACATGCTCTGTGCATGTGTCCTCAACTTTGGTCGCAGCTGGGAGGATCACCTGCCCTTGGTGGAGTTTGCGTACAACAAGAGCTCCCACTCCACCATCAGGATGGAACCATACGAGGCATTGTACGGCCGATCTTGCAGATCACCTTTATGCTGGACAGACCCTAGGGAGTTTTCACTTGTGGGACCAGAGATGGTCCAAGCCACGATAGAGAAGGTTCAGGTCATCCAGGAGCGGATGAGGATAGCTCAGAGCCGACAGAAGTCTTATGCTGACAGGAGGTGAAGACCACTAGAGTTTGAGGATGGCGACCATGTTTTCTTGCGGTTCTCACCTCGACGTGGATTACAGAGATTTGGCAGGGGTGGCAAGTTATCTCTGTGCTTCATCGGACCATTCCATGTTCTCAGCAAGATAGGCAAGGTGGCTTATCTCCTGTCTCTACCACCTCAGTTGCACCGGGTGCACGACGTCTTCCACATATCTCAGCTGAGGAGATACGTGTACGACCCAACACATATCATCGACCATGGGGAGCTGGACATCGATGATGAGGCGAATTTTGTAGAGGTCCCAGTGGAGATCAAGGATCGACAGGAGCGGGCCCTGCGTGGGTGGTCGATTCCTCTAGTGCGCATTAGGTGGCATCACAGGAACCTCTAGGAGAGCACTTGGGAGCGGGAGGCTCAGATGTGTGCTCAGTACCCCCATTTGTTCCCCTAGTTTGCGATGTATCTTTACAGGGAAATAAAGCTCTAAGGTGGGAGTAATGTAAAGAAACGTAAATTTCAAAGAAATTTTTTTCATAAATTCTTTGGGATTTTACGAGTACGCAGTTTCTGACGGCACCTGATTCCGAGGCCCGATGTGCCAGAATCAATTTATGATGTTTAGTTTGGGTACGTTTAGTAAAAAAATGAGCGGGTTTTTCTAACTTTTGAACCAGTGCTCGGAATCGAAATATGAGGGCACGGATAAAACCACAGTGCCGGTAATTGCTTAAGAAGACCTTTACTGGAGTTGCATTTTCTCGGGAAGAGTTGTTTAAAAATGTGGTTTAAGTGTTATGTGAAATAAAACTTTGTTACAAATTTTATTCCACTTTCCTAAGAGTTAGATCCTAGGTGTTGAAGTTGAAGTGGGACCCACTGGTTATTAACTTCCCATGATAGGATTAAAGGTGATGTGGGGCCCACACGAGCCCCCATCTTTTCAAATTCCCATAACTCTCTAACTCCTCAAACCCCTCATTAAATTTTCCAACTTTTCGTCTAATTAATTATTCTATTCAAGATTAATTAATTAGTGAATTCAACTATTGAATTTTAAAAATGTTGGCATAAGTAATAAAATAAGGAAAAAGCCTTATTTGATTGGGTTGTTTCGTTGTGTGGAGATTTTGGGAGAAAACTCTAAGTCTATGAAGAACTTCATCTTCCTCATCGTTGAAGAGCGCGAAGAAGGCTAATTCCAACCTCGGCTTCCCTTTTCTCGACGCTTGATGAAGCGACTCCATCATTCTGTGACAACGTCTACGGAACAGCGGAGCTTTCTCCTTTCTTCGCCAAGCGATCAACCTACGTGAATCGAGGTAGGGGTGTGTTTATGAATGATCGACATTGTTTTCCCTTCCATGTTATTGGTTCTCTCTATACCTTTTTGCTATCAAACTAATGCGGAAGGAACCAGACCAAACTAACACGGTATGATTCCTCCGCCATTCTTGTTGTATGGTGTTCTCCAACTATTCTTGAGCGGTGAATCAAGGCAAGTTTTCGGAGCCGATCGGAGGCTCGAAAACATCGGAAACGGCCTCGGAACATCGGTACAACCTAGTAATGGGTGTTTTGTAGCAAACGGATCATCGAAACAAAGGACGGATGCCTCGGGAGGCATGCTGGCCAGAGGCGTCATTTCTGGAAAATTCCAGAATACACGACGTGTACTTCCAAAGCACACGCCGTGTAGTAAAAGAGTTCAACAGCATATGTAACGGACATCAGAAGAAGTGACACATGCCGTGTGACACCGGTCACACGACATGTACTGTCCACACTATTTGACAGGGGAGACTTCGATGAACATGGAATGTATTCAAGGGAAATACACGGACACGGACAGAAATACACGGCCATGATGGAATGGCATGTAATATCTTCATTAAAAGGTAGAATCGGCTTCGCGAGGCTCGGCATGTAATCTGGGTGATACATGGACACAGGCAGAACCATACTGCTAAGCGGCACGGCGTATATTCTGGAAATACACAGACACGGGGTGGAGTACATGGGTATGTACTCCACCACACGGCCAGGCATAGCCAGTGCACATGGAACCAACCCTAGAGGTTTGGACATGGTGTGTAACCATAGTACACGCCGTGTATTTAATTATCTACCTGACCAACCCTGGGGTATGGGCCATATCACACGGGCAGTACCCGGTGTCTGATGACACGGCGTGTATCACTTACCTACACGTCGTGTACTTTTGGAAAATGGCCTGGTCATCTTGTTCTCTGTGACTTGGGCACGTTTTTCATGGTTTTCCCCTATGACGTGGGACGGAACATTGGGATACATCATCTCTGGTCTTCATGACGGTTGATGTATCCACCCCTTTGACTCGAGGAGTGGACCCTCCTGGAATCGAGCGTACTATGTCTGGGAACCCTAGAGCGGGCTGCGACTATGATGACGACGAAGACTATACTGAAATCCTCCATGGGTTCGACATCGACGACGACCATACTAGAATCCTCCATGGGTTAGATGACGATAACTACTATTCTTGTATCCTATGTGGGTTCGGAAGTATATGACCATTGTTCTTGTATCCTATGTGGGTATGGCAGTATTTGACTCTGTACTTGTATCCTATGTGGGTCCGATAGAGTATCTGGTCTTGTATCCTTTGTGGGTCCGACAGCTTATCTGGTCTTGTATCCTTTGTGGGTCCGACAGCTTAGATGAATCAGTGGCTACATCTGATCATCTCTATCGCCTTATGAAGAAGTATACATGTGTGAGCTGAGTCTTAACTTACAATCAATATCATTGATATGATTGTTGTGCTTTCCTGTGTGGATTGGGTTGTGATTTCCTGTGTGGATTGGGTTGAGAATTCCTATGTAGAATGAGTTATGTTTTTTCTGTGTGGACTGGATTGTACTTGGGCTCGTGTGCTGGTGCCAAGTTGGAATTGATGACTTAGGTATATATATGGGCATATACCTAAGTAGAGTTGGTTGTTACTTCATGATTGTATCTTTCCTTTTTGGTTTATCCTTCGTGGATTCTAGGAGACCTTCGATGGTATCAGGGTCCCTACTGAGAAGCATATACTCACCCCTACACGGGCTATGCCCGCACTATGTTGTGTTGGATGCAGACGACGGATAGTGCTGATCGAGGTGGGAGCTCATGGAACCGGACAGTACCTGGAGGTGGATCACTGGATGGGACGTACTCGGAGCGGACGGCTGGAGCTGAGGAGCAGAGGAGACTATCTGTACCCACCCTTCAGGTGGGATTTCCAGAGGACTGCTCGGACTCGCTGCTTTACTTTTCTGTTGTTGTATTTCCTTTTCAGTTGTACTTTACTTTCAGTTGGGTTTGTATTCTGACCCATTTACTTTCTAGTACTTACTTTCTTACTCAGTTTACTTAGTGTTTACTCAGCTTGTGTACTCTGTGGTGTTTGTTTACTTTATAAAGGCAATGCCTTCCCTTTTTATCAGGATTTATGCCTTTGGTGCTAGTTGCCAGCCCCTGGCCTATGGAAGGCGGGCTTAGGGTAGTCACAGCACGGGCCCCGAGGTTGGGTCGTGACATGATTATAAATTTTCACTCCATTTAATCAAATTCAATTTATAAATTTTATAAAATTAACTTTTAAATTTAAACATAAGATATATATAAAAATTGTTTATGCAGAAATAATTTCATTTTAAATATTAATTGTTCTTATCCTTATTTACTATAAATTACTAATTAAATGAGTGTTTAAAAATTATATATTTAAAAATTGTATTATATTCATTAATTAAAATGTATCAATTAAATTTATTAATATAAAAATACATGATTCCTAAAAAACCATTGAAAATAACCCTTTCACTATTATTGTGGTAATTAACATTAAATGAAGTAACTTATTTTTTTCTTTCTAAAATTGAAATTGACCTTATTACCTAATTTGAACATGATGATTCAAAATAAAAAAATATATTTAATCATATTCAATTTATAGTGGTGAAAAAAAATATTTTAAATATAAGTTTCCATAGCGCATAAAAATAATTTTTAGAAAAAATGTATTTTGAGTTAAAAATGAATTTATTTTTATTACTTTCTCAATGATAAATTTTGTATTATTATTAATTTATTTATTTTTATAAGTGATAAATTTATTTCATTAAAATATTTATTTATTATTGATTAATTTTATTAATATATAAACACATAATATATAGAAAAATACAATTATTTTGAAAATAAGCCTTTTAACACTAAATGGTTTTTATCACATCCCATTGAACATAATTATTTATCTTATAACTGTTAAATTTATTCAATTAATTAGTATTAGAACACCTAAAGTTATTATTTGAAATAATAATAATAATATGTAATGAATTAAAATATATCATTTTAACTATATTTTTATTTACTTGAGGTTTTTCCCTTTTTGTAATTTATTTAATGATATTTCACATTTTATTCTCATGGTGTATTAATTTTTATGTCACGTTATAAAATATAATGTGGTTTTTTTAGTTTTGTGTTATGTTTGATACAAGATATTCAATATAGTATTTATTTAAATAATATCACTTACTAAAATCTCATGGTGTTACATTCTCTACTCCTTAAATAAATTTCATCCTTGTATATTTAATTATCATTCACTATTGAAAATATCTAAGGTTATTTATAATATATACAAGGATCGGGACATTATTTCCAACTCACTATCATGTTTTAAACTATATAACTCGTATTTTTCTTTATGATAGGCATATATTGATAGTATCATCCATTTTTTTCAAATATGTCTCTTTATCAATCTATAAGTCATGTGAGTTTCTAGAGATATTCCTTTCATAACGTCATTTTCATGATCATGTTTCCAACCAAATACTAAAACAAAAATAGTTACGATAATATCCAATAAAATTTGAGTAAATTTTCATTTGAAAAATAAAACTCGATCTTAAGATAACTTCTCTTATGACACCTTAATTTCAACCAATGATACTTTTGGTTCAACTATGATATTATTGGATCAACCTATAACTCCTTCAGTTTAACCTAGGTTATACATGGTCATTTTCCTATTAGGTTCTCCAACCTGACTATTTATCATTGAATTAAAATATATTTAAATCCTTTATAATGTTTTGTAAAGATTATGTGAATCAACCAAATCATATCCCCTAGGAGTATCAAATCTAGTGTGTAATTAGTCCCATAAATTATGCATTGAGTGAAGATCGAGTTAATAATAAACTAAAAAATTTTAGGGTTATTAACCTATGTTTCATCTGATCTAGTGTTTGTATCCATTTTTTTATATCCAGTGAAGGATTTCATTTCTAAGAGACTACACACTCTCCACTTTACCAAAAAAATCGGATATTTTTCAATATATAGTCTTATCCCAAGGGTTTTCACTAATTTTATATAGTTTTAATCCCTAAAAATGAATAAACCTACTCTAATACCAAATGAGATTCCCTAGAACTGCAATCTCAAGTATCATGAAAATAATACATTGTTTACATACTGGCTTTGATTCCAAGTGAGATGTACCATACTAAACTTGCATATATTTCAAAATATTTTCATAATTTAAGCATTACATTTCACAATAATTTCATAACCCTAGAAACCAAAGGTTTAGTTTCTTTAGAGATTAGATAATTAAAAATATTATTATACATTCTTCCTTCAATATCTCCCATAAAGAATCTATGCATAATACTTCATTCTAAATATAGTCCTTTATGTAATTCCATAGGGAAAAGTAAAATAAAATAGGGGTGAGATAAATTGATCACTAAGGTAAAAACTTATAAATATTTCATCAAGGGTTATATCATAAGCATGTGAGTAAACATGAGCATTGAATAAATATCTTATTAAAAAAGTACATGGAACAATAAGATTTATTCATTATAAAACATATAACATGGTATAATAGTGAAGAATAATAAGATAATAATCATGATCTTTAGATAATTGAATAGGTATATAACATAGAAATTTGAAATAACATTGAAATGTATCATAACAAGGATCTATGGCACAAACATAATCATGGAATAACATTACATGGTGGTCCAGGCATCAAAATCCTATAACCCATTATATGGTGGTCCAGGCATCACTTCTTATATCCCGTTAGTGGCTCGAACATCATACCTTAAGACCTATTAGTGGCTCGAGCATCATAACATGAAACTCATTTTTATATCATGAGATATATAACCTTAATCAATTCATTTTATGGAAATATAGGACCCTTCCTGAATATGAAATCAATCATATATCATAACATTAAAAACCCCATGGAATGAAAATTATTTTCATAACATTTCTAAATGGTATCACATAAAATGACCTCGAGAATTGGATTGGTTGATTCCAAAAATCCAATCACCCAAAAAGAATTATTTTACAAGAGAATTTATAGGGTTATTCCTAAAACATAATTCCATAAAAGATATATTCGTTTGAAATATAAAGGTAGATAGAAGAAAAATCATGATAATATATTTCATAAAACATTTTTAACATTATTTTAAAAATATGAACTTAGGAGACACTTTCAAAAGTCATTTTAGTAAAGGTTACATGAAACCCTTTTTAAAACAACACTTTAAAATAAATCCCAATAATAGAGCCATTAAAATTACCTAAAAGTTTTTCAGAGTAAATGTGGAGTGGAAAATAAAATATATGATAATAAAGGGAAATTATTTTTTATTATTTTAAAATACCATTATTGAAGGCCACATTGTAAAAATGATAATAAAATTTTACATTGAAAATAGGTAATTATAAATAAGAATATCACATGAGATAATATATATTTGGGTTTCAAAATAAGAAAGGAAAAAAATTGTGGAAAGAAAGAATATGGATATAGAGAAGAAATAGACATCAAAGAGGATGGTGATTATTATTAACAATGTTTCATTTTTATGAGTAAAGAAAAAAATAAAAGAAGAATAATTGATGAAACAATACATTGAAAAATAGTTCATGAGGAATAAATTTAAATCCCCTGAAACATGAGATAGATTATAATATAATTCAACCATAAGATATAATTTACCTAACTTAAAATAATAATGATCAAGAAGAATGATCATAACTCAATGGACAATAATTGAGTAAACACTCCATCTTGAGGTCTTACCTTAGGTGGTTACATCGGAAGATCTAGTCCAAATATATTTTAAGTAGCCCAACATCATCTCCCAAGGGTTAACCACCATCCCACATAGAGCCTAATTAATTTTAACTTCATGTATGGATTTCAATTGGTCATAGAAACATCTAGACTGATCCATATTCTGACTATTCAAATCAAAAACATACATTACCTCATCACAAAAAAAATGAATGCTCCTCGATCCAAACATAAATCTTGATTTTTGTCCTAGATGTCACCTCTAATGGGTGTTAACATTTCATACCAAGGTCCTTCACACGAGATGTAATGAATCATAGGTTATGTTCCCAGTCACACTAAATTGAAAAAAGTCCATGTAAAATTGTAGGGAAAACTCTCTACTCCTCATAACAACACAAGGAGGCATCACTTATCTCGTATCCCATCTATGGATCAATTACTAGGATTTCCATGCTATAAGGGACACATCTCATCAACTCTCCCTATGTCTTCAACAAGATCTCAAAGACTAACTTCTACTTCAAGCACTAATACCAATATCAATGTTCTCCTATAATAACTAATGAGGACATATAACTCATAAAAAATGTCAAATAATGATCAAAGTATAATTATGAACATCTCACCCATTACTTAATCAATATTCATAACTCACATCTATCCCAAGGTTCCCCCAAGGTTCCTGTAAACCTACCCCAAAAGGAAACCCAACCCATGTCTCAATTTGGCCTAACCAACAAATCACCCACCTTTGGATCATATTCTATCATGTGTCATCATGAAATAAGTATAAGATAAATAAAAATCATAAATAAAATCATGACTATAATCACCAATTTTTAGAAAATTGGTCATCTCTAACAAATGGTCAAATGGTCCAAAACACATTTCAAAATAATCTATTATGTCTTTCCTTTAAAATCAAGTCAAATTCCTCCTTGTTTTCCTTTAAAACACAAACCAAGTCACACCCACAATTTTTTTAAAAGGTTCCCTATGCCATAATTTCCCAAATAAGTCCCTTGACCAAAATCCTATATCAAACCCTTTTAAAACTACACTATGATTTGAAATATCCTTCAAATTAATTTCCTTTAAAACAAATTTTTTAAATAAAAACCATTTCCCTAATGAAATTTAATAAAAACTAATCATTCCACCAAACAACCAATAAAGATAGTCCTTAACACTTGTTAGACTAAGGAATCACCAATGAACCATTTAGAAAGTTATGAGGTCCTTGTTGACTATATGGTTAATGGGAGACTACCTTGATATATGGAGTTATATCACACAATATCAAATGATCATGCCAATGATAAAAATAATAATTTCACATGAATATAAAATAACCAAAAAATAACATCCTTTTTAATATAAAGGTTTCATACCTTAATCACTTGGTCTATAATATATTTTCAGCTCACAGTAAGATCTGTAAACACCAATGAGAGCCTATATAAATCATAAACTCCAAAAAATTAATTAACCAACAATTTAATAATAAAATTATAAAATGGAATAATCAATTCTAAACTCATTTATAGGCATAACGGTGCTGAAATCTTGAATCAAAGGGAATATTCAACTCTCATAATGTTCCCAAGACTATAACATATAAAATCCCCTATTAAAAAATATGAATTGATGACCAATTTTATTCTAATTTTCTAAATATCTAAATAAATTCAAAAGGTATCACAACTTAAGATAAATGGAAAATTATGACCATATTTTGAATCTCACATACCTTCTCTAAAAATCACACACAAAATCCCTATCAAGTGACATCATTCTATAATACACTAGGGAAATAATCATATGAAATCATAGGAATACATAATGAAATTAAAGGATAAGTGAGAATAAGAAAAATGAAAATATAGTAATTAACACATTATATTCATCTAATTAAACACTCCCAAATAACCCTTATTGAAGGGAGAAAAATGGGGAGAAAGAGAGTGAAGGATAGAATCCCTTTCCTAACTTCAGTAGGCTAGAAGAGGAAACCCCAAATGGGGAATGAAATAGGGGGTATAGACATAACCCTATTATACCCTTAAAAATAGAAAATTAAGGTTGTTAAAATGTGACCAGGGGGTCCACGGTGTAATGTACCACTTCTAGGGACACATTACAACATGACAAAATAGTTTACAGAATAATATCCCTCCCTAGGGTAGAACCTGGAAACCAATGAGGAGAGTGTTATGGGTGCATTCTTCTCTTTTTTAGGGGTTTATTGTGTATGAAATTAGTATGTGAATTTTATTGAGGATTTAATTGAGTTTTTTTTTGGATTAAGTATTAAAAATAGTGGCTTAACCTTGCCAAGGAGGCTAGTGTTGTTTTTTATTTTTTTATCTATGTTCCAAATTATTTGGATACATGAAAAGTAATAGTTAAAATCACATCATTGGTTTTGATCTAGAGTTTGGTAGAATTATATTGGAAATACTTGGGACTCTAAAGATCACAGAATAAGAGGAAAGGTAGTTTTTCACATTCCCAATGACAAATTATCCATCCTACACTACTTAATCCTTAGAGTTACTATATGAAGTGAAAAAATTGATGAAAACCTAACTCTAGTAAATAAAACTTTGAGATAGATTTATAAAACTAATTTTAATATCAATAATAATCTATTATAAATGGATAACCAATAGTAATATGATCTGAGAACTAGAATGATACAACTTTTACCAAAATTTAATGGTTTTTCAAGGAGTGTTCTCAATAGGAATCTAAAATGATTTGGATAATTTTGCAACAACTTCATATCTAGAGGATCCATTGAGGCTTTGATTAGTCAAAAAGGGATTCCCCCTCTCTCTTTAAGGATTTCAAATAGAGTGTATGTATATATTACAACCTAGATGATTCACCACATGGGATGGGATGAAAAAGTCCTTCCTCCATAAAAAAATATTTCATTAAGGATTGACCAGTTGAGGAAGGAGATATTTGGAATCAAAAATGTAAGGGGAGAAACCCTTTATGATTTTTAGTAAATATTTAATTGGTTAACAAAATCTTGACCATGCCAGCTATATAAATATCATCATTTCTGTAACGCCCATACCCTAGAAGATTGGAGACGATGCATTATTTTAATACATTGGTATGATTACAAGGAGTCAATTTCTAAAGGACCAATCAGTTTAGTAGTCTTAGAAAATAGATTAGATACATGAATGTTACATTACACATTCAAACATAAAACACAACATAAATAATCTGTTGATAATTCCATTATTCCCCTCGCTTAACCCTATATATCAAACAGAATACACTTCTTGGAATCCTTGTTAAACAAAACATAGGAAAGGGGTGATCTCAGATGATCAATAAGGGTAAATAATTTAGTGAAATCTAAAAACTTTTAAGGTAATATGTGTAATAAAAACAACATCCTTTTAAACATAAACATGAACATAATTTGGAGAAATTAAATCAAACATTACCATATAAACATGAATATGTATATTCTACTAGTCGAATAATCACATGTAATAATTAATTTCATAATGAGGGTATGCCTAACGCCGAACATCAATACCACATAGTCAAGGAATCATGCAAAGAATACAAATAAAATTTTTGTTAAGGCCTTATTCCAAGACACTATTTTGTCTCATGAGGCCTACCAATGCATCGAGGGGCTATAGCAGGCCCCAACTGTCACTTACTAAGTCCACTACAGTCCTCATATGAAAATTTTGAAACATAACGTAAACATTTGTATTAAAACTATCATAAAAATGTAAATAATTCAACCATAAACCATGAAGGGTATAAAAATAGCACATCCATAGTCAAACATATCATAAATCATTTGATACAATATGTAATATTGTATTATAATAAATCAACCTTAATCAAGAATAATATCCAGTAAATAATGTTGACATAGTTGAAAATGATCAGTAAAACTTTTTGAGAGAAATATCCCTTTTTTGTGAAATCATTTAAAAGTCACACATTTATAAAAGAAGTCATTTAAAAGATATTTTTGAATCAAAGTGTCTCATACCACTTTGAAAATTTTTATAGTAATTAACATTTTAAAATAGTCATGTCTATATAAATAAACCCTTAAAACAATTTTGAAAACATGGACGTTAATGAGAAAGATTTAGAAGAATAAATATTTAAAACATTTAAAATGATGTTTTAGTTAAAGAGTACCTTAAAAGAATCATTTTTGAAATGTATTTTATAAAACATGGACATGGATAATAAAAATGTCCTAGAAAATACTTACACATAAACAATCTCAGATAATAATGAAATTGAGGAATTGACCCTTACCATGCACTTTCCTTTGGTTGAGGGTACGTTTAACCACCTATATAATGACCATAGTATGTTATAAAATTATAATAGAACCATATTACTATCTATTATATCATACATGATTCAATTATGAATTTTTACTACCAATTTAATAATGATTTCCATGTTAAATTAACATTTCGGGTAATAATCACTTTCTTTATCATACATGTTTTAACTTGTTATTCTTGATCATATCATTAGATCATGATTTAAATACTTATAGAATATAAAACATAGTTTATATATAATACATATTTAGAATATAAATATGTATAATATATAGAGATATGAAATGGAAAACACCATTTATGGAGATGGTAGGTCGTGCGAACGCATAAATGTTGTTTTCGTTTTCATATCATATTGAACAGAAGTAAGTGAATAAGATATATATAAGTACTTAAATACACACACACACACACACACACACATATATATATATATCTACAGTAGCATTATTATTTCACATATTATATACTTATTAATAATATATATTTTTATAATCATCGTTGAATGGTGAACCTAGAAATGAATCTCATCGCGTCGTGGAGACGGTAAGTCGTGCGTACACACGGGCGACGATATAATTTCCTTAATGATTAAAAGGAGTTTAATTGTATGGTATATTAATTTTACAGAGAAATTGACACGACCCATCCTTGGGGCTCGTGCCATGACTACCCCAAGCCCGCCTTCCATAGGCCAGGGGCTGGAGACTAGCACCAAAGGCGTAAATCCCAATAAAAAGGGAAGGCATTGCCTTTATGAAACAAAAACACACACAAACAGAGTACAAGTAGAAGCTACACTAAGTAAAGTAGTGAAACAAATGTGATGATAGTACAAGAGGCAGGAAATACAAGCCCAAAAGAAAGGTACAACTACAACTGAAAGTAATGTACAACTCAAGGACAACAGCTGAAAGGGACAAGCAGCTCCTGGATCGTCCTCCGGGTTCCTACCTGAAGGGTAGGTATAGATGTCCTCCTCATTACTCCACGTCTGTCCATCTCCTCTGGGTACCGACTCATCGTGAGATCCACCTTCGGGTACCGACTCGTCGTGAGATCCACCTCCAGGTACCGACTCGTCGTGAGATCCACCTCCGGGTATCGAATCGTCATGAGATCCACCTCCGGGTACCGTCCAGCTCTACAAGCCTCAACCACGATCAGTGATGTCCGATGTCTGCAACCAACACAACAAAGTGCGGGCAAAGCCCATGCAGGGGTGAGTATACTATACTCAGTAGCGACCCTGAGACCCTCAAGGTCTCACCCAAATCCAACAAGGATAATCACAAGGAATGTTCTCAACAGATAACCGTTACATAGGTATAAGCCCATACTTATACTTAAGTTACCAAGTAACCCATCTCAGCCACAAGGTATCACAGAGATATGAATTCAACGGATAACCACCACTTAGGTATATGCCTATACATATACGTAAGTTATCTAGTAACCCAGCTCAATCATGAGGACAACACGAAGGTCATTGACTCAGCTCAAACCAGGATTTTCATTATCGAAACCGTAACTAATGAAGAGCTCCGTCTCTGACGAGTACATTGATCCTGTCACGACTCCGAGGTACTTCTCACTAACCTAAGACTGATGAGGTACTCCTCCTTTCGAGTACCGCAGGTCAGCCACCCAAACACAGCAGTGCTCCCCGCCGGGGTCTGCCACCCAAACACAGTAGCGCACCCCCCAAATAGCCTGCAGAGGTACTCCTCCCGTC
Organism: Viscum album; assembly: GCA_963277665.1. NCBI lineage: Eukaryota > Viridiplantae > Streptophyta > Magnoliopsida > Santalales > Viscaceae > Viscum > Viscum album. The sequence continues at coordinate 434,728,062 of OY728121.1, forward strand.
GAGTACCGCGGGTCTGCCACCCAAACATAGCAGTTCTCCCCGCTGTGGGTCTACCACCCAAACACAGTATTGCTCCCCACTGGGATATACAAGTCTCTCTGACTCGAATCGGACAAGCAGTCTTCAGGTCTCTGCCAGCTACACGGTCTCTATACTTTGTACGCTCATCTCTGCGAGGGTTCGCTCCACGAGATACAGGTCGATACTTCAATTATCAAAAAGTCCCACGAAGAGTATCTCAAAGGACCACCTCGTCATAGGGGTCTCAACGCAACAGACAGCGCGTCAATCGGATGCCTGGTCTGTGAGTTATTAGGCTTTTCGCCCCAGGGTCCGAGTTGGTTTTGTGTATGAACCAACCCAACCATATCTTAACTATACCCCGAACTCACATAGGGTATACTCATAGGGACCGTTTCTCAACGTGATCACCAATGCCGCAGACGGTTCGTCAAACGGACGTCTGGTCTGAAAGTTAACGGCTTTTCCGTTCCAGGGGCCCGGTTGGATTTCGGGTACAATCCAACCCGGATATACTCCAACTGCATCCAAAACTCAAGAGGAGTAAGCCAAAAGAACTGTATCACTAAGAGGAATCCAACAAAGTCAACGGTACGTCAATTGGATGTCCGAAGCTCAAGGTAAAGGCGTTTCCGCTCTGAGGGCCCGGTTGGTCTCATGTTCGAACCAACCCGGCCATACCCAAAGTTCTCTAAAACCTTGAGTGTAATATACCAAAATGACCGTCTTGAGCCAAGGATCTCATCTCAACTAACGGTGTGCCGATCTGAGATCTGTATCCCAAGTTATGGGCGTTTGAACAAAACCTCTCGAAAGTAGTGGGTTCGGGCCCGGTCCGACCCGGCACAACACCCCCTAGGTCGGCCCAAACTGGGTCGACCCAACCCGGGTCTGGGTCCCGCCCAATAGGGCGCGGCCCAGCCCGGCTGGCGCGGCTCGACCCAGCGTGGGCGGCCCGGCTTGTCTCGGGCGGTCCAGCCCGGCGCGGCCGGTCCGGCTGGCGCGTGCGCGGCTCTCGTGGCCAGTGAAGAGCAGAGGGGGGTGCAGTCCCCCCCCCCCCCGGTTGACTCAAAACGGTGCAGCAATTAATCCGTGCCTCCCCCTAAACCCAGAACGGCTTAGCCGTTCCGGTACGCCGCGGCTCAGCCACGGTGGTCTCCTCCGGCGGCGCGCCGCCGGTCACCGGCACCACTGAGCCGGTGTGGCGCGCCGCCACCGCTTTCCGCGGACCACCGGACGCGCTCTGGTGGTCCGTTTCGCCCGCTGTCTTCGCCGGTGGTCATCTTGAGTCCCGTACTTTACTGAGAAGACCTCAAATTGTCTTTGCGGCCTGTTCTGTCATCGCCCGTCGATTTTCGCAGCAACAACAATCTGCAGAGGTTTGTCGGGCCATGTTTGTTCGGCCCGCGCCCTCCGCATTAGGTGTTATCAAATGACAATAAATTAAACACATGCTTTTAATCATTGAAGAGGGTATAATTTATTCAAAGAAAACTTATGCTAACATCATATTATTAAAATCTCATGCTCTTGAGATAAAACCACTCAAATGGAAATTTAACAAAAATTTCCCAACCTGGATCCATAATACGTCAATGACTAGGGTATAATTTATTTCAAATAAATCATACAAACACCCTAAAATTAAATACCCACCCATGAGGGTATAATTTACATAAACACTATATACAAAAACCCCCTACAACCTGTCGTTCGTCATTTGTTGACGTTATCGCAAGAGGGTGGACGTCGGCTAGTCGACATCGTCCCAAGGGAGGATATGAAGATGACGATGGTCGCTGGTGTTTGTTGCTTCCGTCGTCGTCGGTGTGCACCTGAGGAATAATTGATCTCTCCTCTCTTGTCATGCTACGAAGAGGATAGAGGGTGCGTCGTCATTCCTCGATGGAGGTTGGGTGTTCTTCAATGAAGGAGAAAAACCCCTCTTCCTTCACAAAGTTCTCTCTCAAGAGGTTTCTCCCAACAAAATATTTTCTAAGGAAAATATTTAGAGAAGATCTCTCCATCTTAAAGAAAAGCCATGAAAAACTAAATATTTCAAAGCTCAAAATAAATTAATTAAGTGAATCACCTAATTAATTTATCATGGGTTGGCTTAATTAATTAGAAAGAGAAGAAGGTGAAGAGTTAATTTAAAATTCAAAAGTGAGGGGAGATTAAAGGGGAGTTGGCACATTAAGTGCAAGGTAGTTTAAGGGGGGTTATAAGAAGTTCAAGGGGTTATGGTCTCATGTGTGACCCACCACAATAAACTCTCCCATGAGAGGTTAGGTGGTTGTGGGCCCCACCTCCCACATATTCACACATGGGAGGTTGGGTGGTTGTGGACCCCACCAACAACTTCCCATGGAAGAATTTAACTTCCTTGAATATCAAAAATAAAATTGTACACAATTTTATTTATTACTTCCTTAAACCCAAAAATTTAACTTCTTCCCCCAAACAAACGCACCTACGGTAGAAGTCCTATTAAGAAAATATTGGCGCTGCATGTTCATCAGTGCCCTCAGATTTCAATTCGGAGCACCGGTTCAAAAGATAGAAGAACTCGCTCGTTCGTTCACTGAACGTACTCGAGCTAAAACTTCAGAAATTGATTTTGGGCACACCGGGCCTCAGAATCATGTGTCGTCAGAAGCCACTGTCTTGTAAAATTCCAGAGAAATTAAGAAAAAAAATTCTTTGAAATTTTCGGGTCTTTACATTACTCCCACATCAGGGATTTACGTCCCCATAAAGCTATAACACAAACTAGGGAACAAAAGTGGTACGGAGCACGCAACTGAGCCTTCCGCTCCCATGTGCTCTCCTAGAGGTTCCTGTGCTGCCAGTGAAAGCGCACCTGAGAAATCGATTGTCTACGTAGGACCCGCTCCTATTTATCCTCATTCTCCACTAGAACCTCTGTGAATGTATCCCCATCATCGACGTCCAACTCCCTGCGGTCGATGATGTGTGAAGGGTCATGCACATATTTCCTTAGCTAAGATACGTGGATGACATCATGCACCCGATGCAACTGAGGTGGAAATTTCAAGAGGTAAACCACCTTGCCTACCCTGCTAAGGACCTAGAATGGTCCGTCGAACCTCGGAGATATCTCGCCGCCTCGGCCACATCTCTGTAAACCTCATCGAGGTGATACCCATATAAGAACATGGTTTCCATCCTCGAACTCTAGAGGCCTCCATTTCCTGATTATAACTGAAACTAAAAACTCATATATCCACGAGGGTAAGTTTGACCAAACCAATAGTGATCGGCTACACCCTCCTAAGCATGAGTTTATCTTGTGCTGCCTGGGGTTTCCTTTTCGCCGACCAAGGAAAACCCATCTCGATGTTGTAGATAGATCACAACCTTTTTGCCTAATAACGTCAATTTTTGTATGAACTGTGATTGCCCAGTCAATACTCAAATTAACGTCGTAAGGCCTCGATGCTGCCACCAAGAGGTTCAAACCGAAACTCTCGCCTCAAGGGCCAGATCACACTTTCGGCGTAAGTGTGATTATCGAGTCTCCTCCCAAAGGTATCTCCAGAGGTGAGGGTCAAGTCAACGACTTAACCGGAAACTCTAGGTCTGGGAAAAGATTTGTGGAAGGAAGGGATGATTTGTATCAATGTCTTCTTGTTACGGCAGCTAGTAGAAGACACAGTCCGTACTTTGAATCATCCTTAGAGCCTTTCAGTCGCACTTCTTGACCGCATGAAGCTACTCTTTCCCCTTCCCTCCAGCTCCTTGAGCCTAGCAAGGATTAAAAAGGTGGGTGGTTGAAACATGCCAAAATGTTCACCACCCCATGCTGCTCTCCTAGCTCCACTTCCACATCTGCTACCCTACAGATTCATCTGTCCTTTTCAATTCCTATACTTGAAACATTTTACACGCCCAAGTCTCCAAGACTGGCTCCAGTTTCCTACTTTACCAATGCTAACCTTAACTGACTGCATTCATTCAGTAAAAGAATTCTTAACCACAAAGGTTCTTTCTAGCACCCTAGCATAAGTAGGAATGCATAGAGAAAAGGTGATGGCTCGGATGTCCTTAAATATACCTCGCTCGGAAGTCCAAGCCCTGAAGCACCGATCGCATCGTATTCATCGAGTACTGGGAATGGTTTGGTATGCCCCGATGAATTCTCAACTACCGACATGTCGTCCTACCAAAGCTTTATAAGCTCTAGAAAATTCTCTATCACCTCCTCAAGCCAGTCCTCAGCCGCCTGTCAGTTAGGCTTGCCTCAGAACTTGAGGGATTTCTGATGCTGGAACACGTGTAAGGCATTAAGCCTACATGTGTCACCTACCTGTACCGCCGGTTGTAACTGTTGACCAACAGGTAGTGATGTATAGCTAACACACTACCCGAAGGCACTATCTCAGTCATCGGTCCACATACCGAAGCCTCATCACTATGCGGACCATCCTCATGGTCACTCACTGGAAAACACTAGTAGCCAAGTCCACCATCCACTCTACTGATGTCTCAGTTAGGTGGAAAACTCTAGCAATCGCCTCCAGCCAGTCCTCTGTTGTCTGGGAATCTGTCTTTCCTCATAACCTAAGAGGCCTCTGCTGCTAGAACTCGTGCAACGCGCTCTATCGGAATGCACGGTTCGCTTGTATGGCTAGTGTCATTTGCTTCCCAATAGGTGGTGGTGCTGCTGGTACACCACCCGAGGGTTCCAACATAGTAAAAAGGGCCATGCACCAGAGCCTCATCGCTCGGTGGGCCGTCATCGTGTGCTATCTCAAAACTCCAACTGACTGTCTGTGTGGAGAAATCCTGAACAGATGCGACACAGTCAACTTTTTATACCTGGTGGTCAGACCTAGTTTGAGCTGACTTTAAAACTTTTGGAAACACACACGCAATCAGTGTTTTCATACACAAAGTCAGAAATAAGTAGTTAGGGTCCTGGTGTACGGATACGTCGGCCGCCGCACCAACACTGGACTCCCTGAACTGAAGACCACACTCGGTACCCTTAACACTATGGCTTCATAGAAAAGAAATATCTGAGTTATAAGTCTTGTGGTAGAACTGACTACTTTGATACCAATTTGTCACAACCCGTCCTCGGGGCCCGTGTCGTGACTACCCCAAGCCCGCCTTCCATAGGCCAGGGGCTGGCGACTAGCACCAAAGGCGTAAATTCCAATAAAAAGGGAAGTCATTGCCTTTACGAAACGAAAACACACACAAAAAGAGTTCGAGAAGAAGCTACACTAAGTAAAGGAGTGAAAAAAACATGCTGATAGTACAAGAGGCCGGAAATACAAGCCCAAAAGAAAGGTACAACTACAACTGAAAGTAAAGTACAACAGCTGAAAGTGACAAGAAGCTCATGGATCATCCTCCGGGTTCCTACCTGAAGGGTAGGTACAAATGTCCTCCTCAGCACTCCACGTATATCCGTCTCTTCTGGGTACCGACTCGTTGTGAGATCCACCTCCGGTTACCGAATCTTCATGAGATCCACCTCCGGATACCGACTCATCATGAGATCCACCTCCGGGTATCAACTCGTCGTGAGATCCACCTCCGGGTACCATCCAGCTCTACAAGCCTCAACCATGATCAATGATGTTTGTCGTCTGCAACCAACACAACGAAGTGCGTGAAATGCTCGTGCAGGGGTGAGTATACTATACATAGTAGGGACCCTGAGACCCTCAAGGTCTCACCCAAATCCAACAAGGATAATCACAAGGAATGTTCTCAATAGATAACCCTTTCTTAGGTATAATCCCATACTTATACTTAAGTTACAAAGTAACCCATCTTAGCCACAAGGTATCACACAGATATGAAGTCGACGGATAACCACCACTTAGGTATATGCTCATATATATACGTAAGTTATCTAGTAACCCATCTCAATCATGAGGAAAACACGAAGGTCATTGAATCATCTCAAACCAAGATTTTCATTATCGAAACTGTAACTACTGAAGAGCTCCGTCTCTGACGAGTATAGTGATCTTGTCACAACTCTGAGGTACTGGTCACTAACCTAAGACTGATGAGGTACTCCTCCTGTCAATTACTGCGGGTCAGCCACCCAAACACAGTAGTGCTCCCCACCAGGGTCTGCCACCCAAACATAGTAGTGCACCCACCCTAATAGCCTGGAGAGGTACTCCTCCCGTCGAGTAATGTGGGTCTGCACCCAAACACAGTAGTGTTCCCCACCGTGGGTCTGCCACCCAAACACAGTAGTGCTCCCCACTGGGCTATACAAGTCTCTCCGATTCGAATCGGACAAGCAGTCTTCTGGTCTGAGCCAGCTACACGGTCTCCGTACTCCATACGCTCGTCTCCGAGAGGGTCTTCTCCATGAGATACAGTTCGATACTCCAAGTATCACAAATTCCCATGAATAAGTATCTCAAAGGACCACCTCATCATAGGGGTCTCAATGCAATAGACAGCGCGTCAATCGGACGCCCGGTCTATGAGTTATTAGCCTTTTCGTCCTAGAGGCCCGGTTGGTTTCGTGTACGAACCAACCTGACCATATCTCAATTGTACCCCGAACTCACATAGGGTATACTCATAGGGATCGTTTCTCAACGTGATCACCAACACCGCTGAAGATTCATCAAACGGACGTCCGGTCTGAAAGTTAATGACTTTTCCATTCCAAGGGCCCGGTTGGATTTCGGGTACAATCTAACTCATCCATAATCCAACTACATACAAACCTCGAGCGGAGTAAGACAAAAGAACCGTCTCACTAAGACGAATCCAACAAAGTTGACAGCACGTCAATCGGACGTCCGGAGCTCAACTTATAGGCGTTTCCGCTCCGAGGGCCCGGTTGGTCACGTGTTCGAACCAAACCGGTTGTACCCAAAGTTCTCTGAAACCTTTAATGTAATATAACAAAATGAACGTCTCAATCCAAGGATCTCATCGCAACTAACGGTGCATCGATCGGAGGTCCGTAGCCCATGTTATGGGCGTTTGAACGAAACTGCCCGAAAGTAGGGGGTTCGGGCCTAGTCCGACTAGGCCCGACACCCCTTGGGTCAGCCCGAACTGGGTCGACCCGACCCGGGTCTGGGTCCAGCCCGATAGGGCGCGGCCCGGCCCAGCGCGGGGGTCCGGCCTAGCACGGGCGGCCCGTCCCGGCTCGGGCGGTCCGGCTGGCGCGGGCACGGCCCGCATGGCCAGTGAAGAGCGGAGGGGGGTGCAGTCCCCCCCCCCAGTTGACTGAAACGGCGCAGAAATTAATCCGCGCCTCCCCCTAAACCCGAAATGGCTTAGCTGTTCCCGTCCGCCGTGGCTCAGTCACGACGGTCTCCTCCGACGGCGTGCCGCCACCGCTTTCTGCGGACCACCGGACGCGCTCCGGTGGTCCGTTTCGCCCGTCGTCTTTTCCAGTGGTCATCTTGGGTCCCGTACTTTACTGCGAATACCTCAAATTTTCTTTGTGGCCCGTTCCGTCATCGCCCGTTGATTCGAGCACCAACAACAATCTGCGGAGGGTTGTCGGGCCGTGTTTCTTCGGCCCGCGCCCTCCGCGTTAGGTGTTTCAAATGACAATTAATTAAACACATGCTTTTAATCATTGACGATGGTGTAATTTATTCAAGGAAAACTTATGCTAACATCATATTATTTAAAGCTCATGCTCTTGAGATAAAACCACTCAAATTGAAATTTAAAAAAAATTCCTTACCTCAATCCATAATACGTCAATAACTAGGGTATAATTTATTTCAAATAAATCATACAAACACCCTGCAATTAAATACCCACGCACGAGGGTATAATTTACATAAACACTATATACGAAAACCCCCTACCTCGTGTCGTTCGTCGTTTTTTGACGTTATCGCAAGAGGGTGGACGTCGGCTCGTCGACGTCATCCCAAGGGAGGAGATGAAGATGACGATGGTCGCTGGCGTTCGTTGCTTCCATCGTCATCGGTGTGCACCCGAGGAAGAATTGATGTCTTCTCTCTTGTCGTTCTACGAAGAGGATAGAGGGTGCGTTGTCATTCCTCACCGGAGGTTTGTTGTTCTTCAACGAAGGAGACAAACCCCTATTCCTTCACAAAGTTCTCTCTCAAGAGGTTTCTCCCAACAAAATATTTTCTAAGTCAAATATTTAGAGAAGATCTCTCCATCTTAAAGAAAATCCAAGCAAAACTAAATATTTCAAAACTCAAAATAAATTAATTAAGTGAATCACCTAATTAATTTTTCATGGGTTGGATTAATTAATTAGAGAGAGAAGAAGGTGAAGAGTTAATTTAAAATTCAAAAGTGAGGGGAGATTAAAGGGGAGTTGTCACATTAAGTGCAAGGGAGTTTAAGGGGGGTTATAAGAAGTTCAAGGGGTTATGGTCTCATGTGGGCCCCACCACAATAAACTCTCCCATGGGAGGTTAGGTGGGTGTGGGCCCCACCTACCACATATTCACACATGGGAAGTTGGTTGGTTGTGGACCCCACCAACAACTTCCCATGGAAGAATTTAAATTCCTTGAATATCAATAATAAAATTGCACACAATTTTATTTATTACTTCCTTAAACCCCAAAACTTATCTTCTTCCCCCGAACAAACGCGCCTATGGTAAAAGTCCTATTAAGAAAATACCGGCGCTGCGAGTTCATCAGTGCCCTAGAATTTCAATTTTGAGCACCGATTCAAAAGATAGAAGAACCCGCTTGTTTGTTCACTGAACGTACCCGAGCTAAAACTTCAGAAATTGATTCCGGGCACACTAGGCCTCAGAATCAGGTGTCGTCAGAAGCCACGGTCTCGTAAAATTCCAAAGAAATTAAGAAACAAAATTCCTTGAAATTTCCAGGTATTTACAGAAATTATAATGTTATTTTCATTATTTATATACATATTAATCATCATTATATCCATCCAAATAACATAGTGTTGAATAACAAATTACACCACGGTGTGGATACGGCATGCCGTACGTATGCACGCATGGTGACATTATCATTCATAGGATGGATATAATAATGATTATTATTGTACCATATTTATAATAACATCATATTATGTATAAGGTACTAGAGTTATTGTTTTGGTATGTAAATAACAAATAAAGAGAAAGTGTAAGAAGAAAATAACCTTGAAAGATGTGACAAAATAATTACCTCTTCTTTGGGTGTTTCCTTTTTATTTGAACAAAAGGGACCCTTAGGTTGGATTTATGCTCAAGGAAATTCATCAAGGTTGAATTGAGGGAATATGGGAGGATATTTGGGCAGGTTTTGGCCGAGCTAAATGGATTTTGAGGTGTGATTTTGAGAGAAGGGGAAGTATCCTTTTATAAGAGATGTTAGCGTCACTTTAGAAAATGTTTGAAATATTATTTTATTATAAAATCATTTTCGGTTTATAATGGCTCTAAATTGATTTATTTAGAATATATGGTGGGTTTGGGTCTAAATACTCTCAACCAATAGGTTTTAGTCAATTTTAGGTCACCATATTAACCATATCTTTTATATTTAACTCCTAGTTAAATAGTTTAACTTTTACCATGTCCTCTTGTATTATTATAATAAATTGTTAATAAACTTACTATAAAAATCCAAGAAAACCACAAGTGGTAAATTATTGATATATCTTACATTATATAAGTCATTTTTCCAAAAAATAGATTTTTATAAATATTATATCAATTAATAATATAGTATTTGTTTTAAAAACTCATTTATGTCAATTCGGACACTATTTGGTATTTTGCTTTTGTTAAAGTCATAAAAACTTTATCACTTCAAAAAAACTTATTTAATCAACCCCAACATTTCATGTTAACCTATAAAATTCGTGTATGGCATCCAAAGTCTCAATTTAAATTTATTTTTATATTTATAATATAAATTATTTTAATATTTCATTGATAAAGTAATTACTACATCATCATTGTGTCATAAATAAATTTAATTATTTAATATATAAAAATTATAAGTAAAATACCATTATGTAGGAAATATTTTTATATTTATAATGAATATTTATATTTGAATTTATCTTATATATAACCCTATATTAAAAATGGTTTTGTTATTAAACTTTGAATTTAACACTTTTAACTCTTCTTTAAATAAAATAATAATAAATGTCCTAATCTAATCCAAGTGGAAAAAAGGATCATATTTTATTCCTAAGGTTGTTTTTGGTCGATATACACTTATCCAAAAGAATTAGAATATGTTTTAGGGTAATTATAATATCATTTTTACCTTTAATTACCCTATTTACTTTTAATCGTGGTAAATAAAAGTCAAAAGTTACTATTCACCAAAAATTATTTTCATCTTATTGAACCAAATTTTAATTATTTATTTAAATCATGTCTCTTGGATTTTTTAAATTCTATTCACAGAAGCGGTAAAATTACGTTTTATGAAAATTAGCAAATGTGCCTAGAAGGTGGGTAAAAACGTTAAAAAGTTCAATAAAATTTTATACGTCTAATTTTATTATAAAATGACTCCAATTAATTACATTGAACTTATATAGTTATTATATATATTTTTTTACTTAAAATAAATTTAAATAAAATAAATAATTAATTAAATAAAAAGTCAGTTTAAAACAATAACGTAGTGTTTTTCACTATTCATTAAAAAATTGAAAGTTTTCAGAAAAATACCAAAAATTCACCCTAATATAATTTTTATATTTAAAATTTAAAAATTAATTCTATTTTACTTAATTAAAAACATAGAAGTTTCATTAATTAATTGAAAATTAATTCCTGTTGTCAAAACCAAAAGCGGGTTTTTAAAAAGTAATAACTATCAAAATATTGACATGTGTTTATGTCAAATTTAAGTGTGAAATTACTTATAATGACTTAAATTGTATTAAATGATAAAAATATAATCTAATTTAACTTCCAAACCATTCAAATTCATAATTTAACATTATAAATTATTTCGATTAAAAAAGTTGTTTTCAATTAAAATTTAGTATTTTTCACTATGCATCAAAATATGGAAGTTATTAGAAAAGTACCAAAAATTTATCCAAGATATATTTTATGTCACACTTTTAAGAATAATTTAATTTCATTAAATTGAATATATAAAAGTGTCAAATATTGGTTTTAAAAAGGGTTCTCCATTAAAAGGCGTTAAAATTGCATTTTTTGAAAGATACTTCTTTGAACGGAAAAAATTGAATTTGTTCTTATATTATGTCTAAGAAACACATAATATGGATTATATAAAATTCAAAATTTAGTTAATACTATTTATAACTTTTTTTTGAATGGCTAGTTTGGTAAGTCATGGTGCACTCGAACTCGGTGTTGCGTGTAGTGAAAGTTATTGAATTACTCTGAAGAGGTAATGTACTATGAAATCTTGGGGTGATACTATTTCCTGGTGTTCTTTTACTATGTATTGATGTAAAATGATTGGAACCTTCTAGATTATTCATCTAGAGGAGCACTAATTTAAAATTCCCCTGTAGAATCCAGAGAGCTGATAGAGTGAATTTCCCAAAACACTAAATAATCTGGAATAAGAACCATAAATAGAGGAGTATATGAGGTAGAGTTATATAACTCATTTAGTTGAAAATAAAAATGAATATATAGCATATCTTGTGAGATAGTTATCACTAAACAAATTTCAGGAAATATCAACTACCACACCCCTAATATCCTTCCAACTTTACCACTATTTAGAGTGCTACAGTGATGGTTATCCTCATGTAAAATAGATTTGTAATGACCTATTCCAAAATAAATACCATAAAAAACTAAACTACAATAAAGTATTAAAAGATTATTCCAACTGGTCCCGATTACATCTTAGTTTCATTATCCAAACCTGTAACAACCCTTATTTTCATAAAGACATGACTCATTTTTTTCAATTTAAATCCCTTGTTTAATCTTGGTAAACATTCACTACGGTATAAGAAGGGTCCCAAGAGAATTTGGGGCCTGTTCAGAGATAGAAGTTCTGGAAAATGGTCAAACATGGTAGGCTACACTTTTATCGCATGGTTAGTCAAACTTGTGTGGGGTAACCGTGTGAGGCACCTTATGAGTTGTAGGGGCCACATGGTTTTTTTGAAATCATGTGAACTGAGGTGAAACCATGTGTGAAAAACTATATAGGTTTGATAGTGGTATTTTGCATGATTTCTATATGATTAGGGAAACTGTTCACCTAAATCATGTGGGGACTTTCCTTAAGCAGTGAGGCTAGCATGGTTTGCGCACGGTTTGGCCAAACCGTCGGCCAAACCGTGTGCCCCCTATTTTGATGGTGAAATGACTTTTTACCTTAATTAATATTTAAACCTAATTTTTATTTTCTTCTCTCCTCATTCCAATGGATGAATTCCTTCTCCCCCTCCCTTATCTTTTCTTCCTCCTCAATCTAGTATACTTGATAAATCACATGTTCGAAGTCCAAATCATGATCCGTTGAAGTATTTGGATAGTTATAGGTATGATCTAACTTCCTATACCTTCCTATATCATTTTATCTTTAGATCCATTATGATATTTATATGTAAGATCAGTTTCCCTATTTTCAAGGCATTGGGCTGTTTCTTCGACTTATTTCATAATACTTAGAATCTAAGGCCTAAATCAAATGAGGAGTCGTCAATAGACCTAAGGTAGGTGGTCTCTACATTTTCCCCAAAAGTTTTAGTGTCTTTATATCTCCTCTATTTCATTGTATTCCGAACTTTTCTGTGCATCACTATTAAATTGATTTATTCATATTAAATTGACTAAGGCATATTCTAAGTACCTCATTTAACCTTTTATATGGATTTTTTATGCCTTGATTCGTTGAATTTACATGATTTTGATAATTAATGTCTTAATTATATTGGATGGATTATTAATGATGGTTTACATTTCCTTAAATTATTTTATTGATTTAAATGGAATGAATTATGAAAGGGTGGAAAGGCCACACCGACTATTGCTTTATAAAATTCTTACAATGAATTGTGATGCCTTTTGTATATTGGTCTTGACTGATAAGATGCATGAGAGGTAATTCATCATGTCTATTAAAATAAATATGATTATGCCTTTGATATAGGATATGGAATGATGGTAAGGGTTCTGTTGGGAATGATTATTCACACTCCCTTATATCAGGTGTTGAGAATGACGTCTCACACCACTAACACTATTTGAATGGCGGGAATGATGAACCAATTCCCTTTATTTAAGTGTTAAAATGACATAACACTCACCATCTTGAGTGGAGAGTATTGAATGTTCCAATCATTATGAGATGTAGGTAATGTACTCTATTTCTTGAGCTTGTAGGATCGTTTATACTAGTTATGAGTGTCTGAGTTATGCCCTAGTCCAGCCATCACCTAGTATTCTAGGTATATGTCCACTTACATGTGCATTTACTTAGTCTATATAGGTGGATGAAATATATAAATATACTATATATATATATATACTAATCATTTTCTCATTCTGACCATGAAATGAAGAATGTAGATCCTCCATGTGTCCTTGAGGGATCAGAGCAGGTTTGTTATTTAGTTATTCATCTTGTCTATTATATCATCTATTTCTCCACACTATTTAGCTATGAGTACTAATTGAACTAATTTTAGACATCATTGGTGGTAGCCTACTGGGATTTTATCTCACACCCAACTAGAGTCATCTTTGGGACTTGAGTAGATTATTTTTCTATATGTATGGACAACGGAAAACACCCTACTACCTAATCTTGATATTCTTTACCTATAGTTAGATCATAGTATTAGAGGACTTATCATATTCTTATGATTATATTGGATCATCCTTTTTGTTCTTTTTTTCTTTTTTTATAGCATGATTGTATATGAATGTCCCATGTTCCCATTTTGTACATCAACATTCCATTTATCCTTGTATATGACACTGACTAATGGATTTTGATTATCATTAAGTTTTTCAGTTATTTATGATTCCATAATTTATTTATTATATATATTTATATTATGCTTCCGCTATTTCATTATTATCTATTGTATCCACTATGCCACTCTAATAAGTGGGTATAGTCTCTCCATTGTACCACATTTACACCCTCGCTGCTAGTTAGTAGCCTTTGGTATATAGGGAGGTGTGCTTGAGACCATGTGACCCACCGTCTTAGAGCACAGGTTAATTAGAACCCAAGTCAGGATGTTAAAATGTGGTATTATAGGATTTATTCTTCATTTGTTTTACTATTTGGGTATTAAATATTATATTAGTGTTAATGGGATTTGGAAATGACCCTATATCTGGACATAGCTGACCCATGTATAGAGGAAACCCAAATTACCTAGGGTCAGTAATTATAGTTATTGATTATGACATTTATAGTTGATATGACTCCACCATTGGGTGATTCACATGAAATATGTTGTTATTTATGTTTTATGGGAAAAAACTTGCAAGGTTACATGGAAGTGTTTTTGGGTTGATTGTGTTTCTTGAAAAAACCTATTTCCAAGGACATATGTAGAGTTATAGAGATATTTTCTAATAGGAATGTTGACATGGATCCATGAAAAAGGAATGGATTCCCTGGAAGAAGCATAGAAAATTGTGTACACAAGGTGATGTCGTTTCTTAGTGTTTTCCAAAATTTTGGGCTCTAAAATTTGTAGGATGGATAGAATCATAAAAAATTGATTTCCTTGAAGTCCTTGTAAAAATATGGAAAATTCATGAGTTTTTTTAATACTAGGTTTTTTAAGGGAATTTCATGAAGGTGAGGATCATTGTGAATGAGCATTGCAGATCATGAATGGTTTGAAGGTAATATTTGTGACTATGAGAATATTTATGAAAGGGAAATTCCCATGGTTCTTCATGAAGATAGGGAGAATAATTAATGAAATTGGAGAGCATCTCTAAATGGTGATTACATAGATGGAAGCTTCTATAATTGGAATAAACGCCTATAAATAGGCCTCTACCCCCATCAAAAAAGCAGCAAGACTTAACAAAGATTATAAGGCTCCAGATTCATGAAGGTGGTTCACAAAGGTAGTTCTTGTAAAAAAATTTGAAAAGAAAGGTGGTTTGAGAAGGCTATTAATGCTTAATGAAAATTGTAAGAATCGTGAAAGTGTTGAAAGGGTATTTCCCAGTAAACCTATGGTAAAGTTTTATTAATTAGCTGGATGAAAGTGGGACTTCAACAGAACATCTATCTACAATTGAGGATGTATTAATTATTGATAATGAAGGGGCCTACATGTCCATAAAATGAGTGTGGGTACTTTCCAGAGTAGTGAGAAAAGGAAGAGGAAGAATGTGGTCCTTTCTATTAGGAGTGATCTAGAGAAAGAGATTTAGGGAGTGATAATTGGGAAGCAGTGAAACATCCCTAAACTTTGTAATGGTAGTGAGCCTAGGAATAAAAGTGATCTAGCCTAAACCTTGTATTTTGGCAGTGAGACTTAGTGGATTTGGTAGATCATCACATCATCAGTGTATTCTCCTTGGACATAGCCTAGTAAGGGTGAACCAAGTAAAATTATTTTGTCTCATGCCTGATTTAATTTCTATTCATGAATTACTAAGGGATAAGTAGAGAAGAGTGTTTTGTTTAAAAATGAAAAAAAAAATATGAAAGGGAAGTTGTTTTGATATTCCATACCCTGATTCACCCCTATTAAGGTATTTAACCTAGTTGGGATAACAATTTGTTTTAGAGCTAAATTTTGAAAGTCAGTGGTTCTCTCTCATAGAATAAATAGAGGTTTTCAATCAAAAATTGATTCCAATATTTGATGGAAATAATTTTCAATTATGGAAGAATTAGATGCAGCACTATTTCCAATCAGTAGGAATGTATGTATTTATAAAAGATATGCAAGTAATATCATCAAATATTGATAGTGGTGATTTATTATAAGCTGAAAAATGTGAATTTTATTCTTAAGCTAAAGTAATAAATGATTTAGGTGGATCCCTATAAAATGTAATATATATAAAGCTAATTTCATGTAAGTCATCACATGATATGTGGGAAATGTTTCTGAATATTTATGAGGGTGACTCAAAAGTCTGAAAAGAAAAGATGCATGTTCTATGGAACAAGTATGAGGATCTCATAATGCACCCTAATGAGTTTGTTGATACATTATTTTACCGGTTAAATGTTGTTGTGGAATACGTTCATGATCTCAGATAAATTATTAAATATATAAATATTTTTAAGTTCATATTGAAAATACTTCCACCTTGATTCAATCCAAAAGTATATGTATTGGAAGATAAATATAAAAAGGAGTTAACATTGGATATCATTCACAGTACTCTTTTTTGCGTATGAGATGATAAATGAAGATAATGAGTTTGTGGAAAAGGTGAAGTCCAAAGAAGTGGCATTTAAGGCCATGAAGAATCTCACCATTGAATATGTTCAGGAATAAGAAGAGGCTTATGAGGTGATTTCATTTCTTTTCTAAAATATCCAAATTTCAAAAGAAAAGTTCAAAGTAAAACTCCCTCTTATATGATTTTGATGCGGAAAGGTTGGAAATCTTGCATGAAGGTTCCCCAAGAAGTTTCAAGAAGATGAAGAGGATGAAATTGCAATTCCCATGAATAATTATTCAGCCTACGTGGAAGGTAAGAATAAATTTAAGAAAAAATTATTTAAAAAAAATATTATTCTTTCAAAATAAGATGATAGTATAGAATAATCAGAGGTAGAAGAGTGGAAGGACTACAAGGATCATGAAGAAAATGCTATGGTAGAAGATGTCAGAAATTCCCAAATAAGGTAATAAATAGACAATGATTAAGGATAAGTAAAAGGAAGAGTTGACCATTAGTTCTAATTATAGTTTTCTCTTGAGGAAATAGATGTTTGGAAAGACAAAATTAATAAATCCAAAAAAGTGGTTTGTGATGAAAAAATTTATATATAGCAGTAGGAAGAAGATAAGTCTTAGTAGAATGAAGAATTTGAAAAACTGAAGACTTCAATACTAGAGATCTCATAAAATGAAGTTGATTACAATATTAAAATAAAAAAATAGAAAATATAAATCGATAGTGTGACTAACATTTGAAAACATAAAATCAAACATATCAAAGAACTTGAAGAGTAAGTCATCGGCATGTGATGAAGTGTTAAGGATCAAGAAAAACTCTTGAATATCAGTACGACATTGGGAAAGTAGATCATTTAGGAAACAGAAAAGATATAGGTGGAACATAGAGGTCTAGTAGAACAAAAGAAGTAGTTAAATCCGAATGATAAGGTTTTTCTGAGGCTTGATCAAAAAAATAAAGAAGTAATGGTTGAAGTCAGAAAACAATATCATTCTCTGAGATTGAAGATTGATTTGGGTATGAATTAGAACCAAAAGATTCATATAACTGAAGGGAGAACTATCAGTGTATTATTTCCACATAGGAATGCACCCCACATGAGATGTTATTGTTGTGGAAAGGTGGGATACTCAAAAAATGTTTTTTCCATATCCAAGAGGTATCAGAGGGAATAAGACCAATAGAGGAAGCTATACAGAACTCATTATTCCAGAACAAAATTTTATGGTTGCTATTTCTAGTGTGGAGGATTCATCCACATGAAAAAATATTGCTCATCAACAATGCATAGAAATGTTCTAAAGCATACTAAATGTGGTCATAAGAAAAAATTCAATGTATCATCAAATGAGATGAAAATGAAAAATTGTTTTTCAACTCTACAATATTAAGATGTACAATCATACTCCAAGGAAGATAATCATTATCAATCCATACTAGTTATGAAGTCAAAAACATGGATCAAAAATAAAATAGATGAGTAGGAAGTGGTTGTAGATATTTCTTTTAAAACATTAGATCGCACTAAAATATGGAGCATTAATAGTGGATACACCTCATATATGACAGAAAATAAGTATCTAGGGATTGGGATCAGGTACGGTAAGGAAGGTATCATAATAATTAGTAATGAGAAGGTCTTAAGGTTGTTGGCTTAAGAAAATCCATGTTTTAGGGAAATTACATAAGACATGAAAATGTATTAGTTGTTAAAGGTCTCATTCACAACTTTCTAAGTGTAAATAAACTATGGGACTTAGGACATGCCATAATATTTTCAAATAAATTATGTATCATTACAGAAAAATATAGTGCATTTTTTTCATGTAAGGATAAATATCTATCTCATAAGTGTAGAAGAATATATTTTCTTTTTTACTAACGAAGAAGAAAAAAAGTTATGACATAAAAGTCATAGTCATTTGAGTCAAAAATTGTATGAAGATTTGGTAAAATGTGATATTGCCAGAGACCTTACTAGGTTATCACGTGATCATACTCATACACGTGATACTTAAAAACAAGGGAAGATCATTTAAAATACATATAAGGAAAAATAGAACATGTCAAAAAATTTCTTGAGTTGGTGAATATTGATGTGTTCAGAACTATTTCACCAAGATCTATTAATGAGAGGAGATATTATGTTCTCTTTATTAATTATTTTAGTAGAATGTCATGGGTTTCAATGATCACCCACAAATCTGAGGTGTTCAGTTTTATAAAAACATATCGAAGGGAAGATAAAAATATGTTGGGTCAAATAATTAAAAATATCTAAACATATAATGGAACAGAGTTCACAAATAGAAAAGTGGAGGATTATCTTGAGAAACATGGGATAAGGCACCAAGTTTCAGTAGTAAGAACTCTAGATGAAAATAGAGTAGTTTAGAGAAGAAATTGAATTATCAACAACATGGCTAGAACAATTATCATTGAGAAAGACCTTACAGATAAGTTTTTTAAAGAATCAGTGATGACATCAATTTACACATAAAATAGAGATTTTTTATGTCCAAAAGAAGAGAATACTATATATGATCTATGTTATGGAAAGAATCCAACATTTAAGTACTTTCAAGTCTTTGGAAGCAAGTGTTTCATTCTCAATAAGGAGAAACACAAGAAGTTTGAATCCCATAGAGATAAAGGGATATTTCTTGGATACTCAAAGAAAATAAATGCATATAAATGATTCAATAAGCGGATGGTAAAGTTAGTTGAAAGAAAGGATGTGACTATAGTATAGAATGAGTATAATCTTCATCAAATACATGATCAGTATCAGGAGGATATTAATGAAGAGATAAATAGATTAGAGAATGTTCTAGTTCCAAAGGCTGATTTAGAATAAGGTTAAAATAATGAAAAGGATGATCAAAAACAATTATATGTAAAAGATCTAAGATAATATCTTAAATTGGTAGAAAAAACATAATGGGTAATCATATAGTGCCAATGCGAACAAGGAACATGAATACTCCACTGTAAGCATCGTTCTTATCATAGGTAGAGATGAAATGTTTTGAGAAAGTGGCTGGAGATGACAACTGGGTCCAATATATAAACGAAGAGATTGACCAAATTGAGAATAATCATACATGGTAGATTGTTTCAATTCCAACATATAAGAATGTAATCGAAACTAAATAGGTCTTTCTTAACAAGATGAATAAATATGGTGAAGTGATTCGAAAAAAATCATAACTAGTATGAAAAGGGTATTCCTAGATATAGGGTATCAATGTTGATGAAAATTTTTAAACTATTTCAAGGATAGATATAATTTGATTATTCTTGGCCATTATAGTGAAAATAAAGTTCGAAGTTTTCCAGATGGATGTTAATTCATCATTTCTGAAGGGGTTTTTTGGAAAAAGTTTATATTGAGAAACCATATGATTTCCTCATTCATGAAGATGAGAAAAACGTTTTTTGGATGAAGAAGGTGCTATATGGGTTAAAGCAAGCACCTAGAGCATGGTATTCAAGGCTATATCGGTTTTTGAAGAATCTTGGTTTTCATCATGGTGGATTTGATTATAATATCTATGTCAAAAATGATAGTAATCAAAGGATTATGATTCTATTATATGTCGATGACATAAAATTTGGTGGATCATATAATGTATAGTGCACTCATTTCATGGAATTCATAAAATGTGAATTTTAAATGTCAATAGTTGGTGAACTGACATTTTTCCTTAGTTTGTAGGTTACACAAGTAAATAATGGCACATTAATATCTAAATATAAATATGATAATGAGGTTTTGAGAAGATTTTGAATGGATAATTATAAGGATATGATAACTCTGTCATCTACCTAGATGAAACTATCATGGGATGATGAAGGTAATGTAGTTAGTGTAATAAAATATAGGAAAATCATTGGAACTATATTATAGTTGACAATGACAAGACCTGATATTGTTTTTTCCAAATGTTAAGAAGAACAGTGTCAAAGAAATCCCAAGGAAATCCATTTTCTTGTTGTAAATATAATACATTGGTATATCAAGGGCATAGTGTATTTTGGTTTTCTATACAATGAAAAATCTCATCAAGATTTATTGGTCTATACAGATGTAGATTGGGATGGATTATATTATGATTAAAAAATAAATTTCGGTTTTTACATTCCATCTTGGAATATTTTTTATTTCTTGGATAATTAATAAACAAGATTTCATTTTTTTGAGAACCGTATAATTTGAATATATTGCGGTTACTCAAGCATGTAGACATCTATTGTGGATGAAGCAGCAGCTTAATGATATGGGATTTCAATTGAAGTCTCTGATTGGAATATATTATGATAATTCAAGTTCTATAAATATTATCAAAAATATATTACATCACTCAAGTACATATCATATTGAAATCAAGTGTCATTTTATCAATTAGATGGTGGAGATAATGCTTGTGAAGTTAGAGTATGTTCCTATAGAACTACAGGTTAAATACATTCTAATTAAGGCCTTACCAAAAGAATCAAATGAACGGTATTGATGGGATCTTAGAGTTTAGTTGACTCCCCACACTTGAAAAATTATGAATAAGGGACCCCCTCTCCCCAAGGTATGGTGTGAATTTACCTAATGTGATGATCTATATTCTTTAACCTATTCCAAAAAACAACAAGGTGACCTTCAGGTTCATTGAAAAAGGGGGAGAAATTGTGGCTATTAAATGGGATAAAATTTCTTAATAAAGATAGAGGTAGAAACTGATAGGGGGAGTAGTGATGTTTAAAGTTTTCAGGTTTTTGACAAACCATGAAATACTTTAGTGACACGATGATAATTAAGTGTTATGAGGAAATAGTTCATCACTATCAGAGGTTATCTTGAACATATTTAAACACTTCAAAGAATGAGATCCCAAGAAGTTAAGTAGGGGGAGTTCTAAATCTGATGATGCTAAAATTGATTGATCAAAGGATATATATCATGATATATAGAGTTTGTGATGAAAGTAGATGAGAGGCTTTGGAATGAATTGATTCATTGATTCACATTGCATATTACTCTTGTTTCTCATGTCAATTATAGATCATGTGGTATTAGAGTGTGTGTTGAGTAATTATTTTATCGCTATCTAAATAGCCAGAAGTGAATGGTGGTAGAATATAGAAGAATATTTAACAAGGTATCAAAATGTGAAGAGTTGTCAACAAACCCAAAGGAGGAGATTTTTTAGAAAAAACCTTCAAGGTTACATGGAAGTGTTTTTTTGTTGATTTTGTTTGTTGAAAAAAGAACTTTTCCAAGGACATTTGTGGAGGTCCAAAGATATTTTTGACTAGGAATTTTGATATAGATCCATGAAAAAGAAATGGATGCCCTAGAAGTGGTATATAAAATTGTGCACAAAAAGTGACGTCATTTCTTAGTATTTCCCAAATTTTTGGGGACTAAAATTTAGAGGATGGATAGAATCGTGAAAGATGGATTTACTTAAAGGCCTTGTAAAAATAAGGAAAAAGAAAGAGTTTTTCAAAGATTGGGATTCTCAAAGTTCATTTCACGAAGGTGTGTATCGTCATGAATGGGCATCGCAGGTCTTGATTGGTTTAACAGTAATATCCATTAATACAATAAGATTCTCGAAAGGGAAATTCCCATGGTGCTTCATAAAGATAGGGAGAATCGAAAATGAAATGGGAGAGCATCACAGAATGGTGATGATGTGGATAGAATCTTCTAAAATCCGAGGAAATGCCTATAAATAGGCCTCAACCCCTTTAAAAAAGAAGTGAGACTTAACAAAGATTCTAAGGCTCCAGATCCATGAAGTTGGTCCACGAAGGTAGTTCTTGTGAAAATTTTCATGAAGAAAGGTGGTTTGTGAAGGATAAAAATGCCAATAGAAATTTGTGATCATTATGAAAGTGTTGAAAAGGGATTTCCCAATAAACCTGTGGTAAAGTGATATTCATCAACTGGGTGAAGTGGGAATTCAACAGAGAATCTATCTATAACTGAGGATGTATTAATTATTGATAATGAAGGGACCTACATTTTTATAAACTAAGTGTGGGTCCTTTCTAGAGTAATGGGAAAAGGAAGAGGAAGATGATTATCCTTTCCATTGGCAGTGACCCAAACAAAAAGAGTTAGGGAGTGGCCCTTGTGAAGCAATAAGATATCCCTAAAATTTATAAAGGATGTGATCCTGGGAATAGAAGTGATCTAGCTCAAACCTTGTATTTTGGAAATGAGCCTTAGTGGATTTGGTACATCAGAACGTTGCCATTTTATGCTCCTTGGGTGTATCTCAGTGAGGGTGAACCTTGAAAAATTATTTTTTCTCTCGCATGATTTAATTTCTATTCGTACATTTCTTTTCTATAAGAGAAGGAGAGAATATTTTTTTGTTTAACAATAAAACAAGATACAAAGGGGAATTTATTTTAACCTATCATACCCTGATTCACCCCCCCCCTAAGGGTATTTAAACTATTTGGGATCAAAATGTTGGTATTATTGAAATGGTGATTTCTTTTACCTAGGACAAATATAATGAGGTAATAACATCATTACATGAATTATTATAGGCACAATGAGACTCATATTCATGAATTTTTCCATGTCATGTTTATTTTTAGCATACATTTTCCTATTGAATATTGTTAGTTCCATGATTCTATATTGAAATGTGCTAACATTTCATATAGGGATTGGAAAAAAATTGACACTTAAAGTGTCTTCCTTAACATAATAGTGTTTTTATACATAGGTTAGAGAATAAACCTTAAGCAGTTAATTATGGTAAGATGATCCATGGACCATTGTTCACATGGGCTTGAATGTGTTATGGTATGGGTTAATTGGATACCATATTTTGGTTCATAAAGAGTATGGGGCCGTATGGATTGGAAATGGTTATCCATCTAATTCAACCATTTAAAGTGATTTAAATATTTAAATGACCATAAATTTAAAAATAATATGACTTTAATGTAATAATAGACATCTTATATATGTGAAATAGAGACATAAACATGAACCTGGCATTACTAGTGGGTAGTTGGTGTGTCTCTTATGTTCTTATGGCCTACTATGGTTTTTCTCTATTACCCAGCCCATGATTTAAGAGCAGTAAGAGGGGTATGATCCATCTATAGGAATGATACGCACATGTACTAGTTTTCTATCTCCTATATTTTCAACTGTTAGGATCTTGTTTAAGGCATGTGTTTGTCATTGTAGTATCATGTTTCTATGACATCCTCTAATCATATGCCTTTAAAGTAGTGACACCCTTTCACTTAATGTGGTAGGTCCTGATCCGCAAGTGATTTATCCCAAAGTTTCACCCATGGAACCTATTACTATTCCCAACAAGTACTCTTCCCATGTGATGCACAACACTATAAAATAATTATTATTATTAACTATAGAATACTATTTACAAAAAATAATAGTTCTTATTAATATTGAAAATATTTGAAAAAAATGAAATACATAATGATGGAATAAAAGTTACAGAAATTGATGAAAAAAAATTACATAATGAGTAGCCTTCTCTATAATATACATAATGAAGGAACAGTACTTACGGAAAGACTTAATGCTTGGGAAAAATAGTTACAGTAATTGAGGAATAAATATGGCTCTCTACAGATATATGAGCTTTTGAATTATCAAATAGAAGAGCTTGGGAATACTCCTTTGAATCCATGTAATTACATCCCCAAGACATTGGAGCAGATTTAGAAGTTCCCCATTCAGTAGTGTTTATTGAAAATATCAACAGACACAAAGAAGCGTCCACTATACTATCACAAATAGATGAGAAGGAAATGATCTTATCTATCCCAGAATAATTCCATTCCACTCTTCCTCTTCATCCATATTCTCCCTCCCTTTACATTAAAAACTCTACCATGTAATGTATAGATTTTTATCCAAAGAAGAAGGAAAGGGAAAGCCCACACATTGATTTTCCAGAAGTAAAACTCTGGGCACATAATTTGTGGGAATTCTTGGGCCTCTTCTTCAGATATCCTCCAATTTATATGGTGCTATTTTTGATGAAATATAATGGAACTAAATAAAAATATATGTTATAGAGAACATGAGTCGGAGATAACTCCCCAGAATAAATCAAAGCAGTTGGTCAAACCAAACTAAAACAGGCTAGAATTTGAATAAACTCTATATCAGACGGTCTTAATCAATGGAGAAAAATAAAATAGATGGAGGAAACCCCAGTGCCTGAAAAAAAAGATGGATCTGGAGTGTTTTATGGAAGCACCTTTGAATTTTTTATTTGGTTTTGAAAAGATCAAATAGTGCCTTACTCTTCACATATGATGCTCCATTTGTGAACCTATTCAGATGAAAATTAACCAATGATTTCCATCTCATATATCTCCATGTTTGAAAAAGACTCAATTTAAAAAATATATAACTACAATACCGAGTAATCTAATATTGATAGTATAAAATGTATTCAAATTTAAATAGGTTTAATAGAACACATACAAGATTATTGAACAAAGTGTAATAGTTAAGTGAGATAGAGAAAAGAACTATGGTAATCAATGACTAAACAATGAAATATTTTTAGAAGAATGAAAATGAAAAAAAACATTTATAATGAATAACCTGAAGATCATTTTTGAAGATTTTAGGAGGAAGAAACCAATGAAATTCATGGTCACAACAATCATTTTTTAACTTTTCGAGTAACAAATAGAAGAAGAACAATATAGTTCAGATTTTAATGGGATTGAGAATTTATAACCTAAAAAAGTCTTTCCATAT
Organism: Viscum album; assembly: GCA_963277665.1. Lineage (NCBI taxonomy): Eukaryota > Viridiplantae > Streptophyta > Magnoliopsida > Santalales > Viscaceae > Viscum > Viscum album. Next base: position 434,753,201 of record OY728121.1, read on the forward strand.
TTGAAACTCTATCTTTCATCATTTTCAGAATCCATCAATAGAAACGTTCCTATCTAAAAGTGCATCATACCCCCTGATCTAAGAAACTTCTATTTTGGAAAATGCTATTTTGGACAATGCTTGTAATACCAGGGTGAATAAGAAACTACTATTTTGGAAACTGTTATTTTGGAAAATAAGAAAATACTATTTTGGAAACAAAGAAACTGTATTATCATTATAGTAAACTGAAAATAGGTTGAATAAAAACATAGAAACTTCTATTTTTGACAATGATTGTAGTACCACGGATAGAGCTGATTCTAACAACCCATATTTTCCTTTAAAATCACTAGTTAACATTCCAATCTTATCCTTCCCTTTAAATATATATTTTATCATGTCAGTATAGTTTTATGTCTTTGAACGCAAGTGAAAAATCTGTAACATTGAAATTTATACAACCTTTCATGAGTTGTTCGGTACTCAATCTCAAGCTTTCCCCTCATCCTTGTAAGCTTTTCATTGTGAAGAACTCTCTAGCAGTGTCAATCATCAGCCATTCCCTGAAATGGATTAAGGAAAAAGTTAAAAAAAAATGAATCTGATAAACTAAGTGTGCCATAAAAATCAGAGTTAACAGACATTATCTCATTATCAACAAGCAGGGGGTGAAGATAGATGAAACCGTTTCACCTGGAAAAAGGTGTTTAGCAACTGAGGTTTGCTGTAAGAAGATCCAGTTAAGCAAAATATTTCCTAATAGATACAACAATAGAAGTAGATTAATGTCAATCAACTGAATTATAAAAATCATTTACCAAAAAAACAAATGGAAATATCAAGCTCACATAAATGGTTATTTACAAAATATCCAGAAAATTAATGGAAAGTGGTAAATATTCTATATAATGGATATAGATAATGGATTTGATGGATATGATACATTCATATGCAGCATATGTGGTGTGCATCTATATAGTATAGAGAATAATCATAACCAAAATATTCTATATAGATTAGGAATATTCATATAATAATGGGTTTCTAAAATGAAAAATGAAATGTTGGTTTCACAGTACATTGGGTATCCAACCGTGTATCATGCATAACATGAATATGAAAAATGGACATTTAAAATAATACATTTCCCACAAATCATTTTACCTATCCATCAAGAGAATAAAACCTGTTGGAATAAATAACTGAACAACTCATAAGATTATTGTTAAATAATATTAAAAAATTTAATTGTTCACATAGAACTAAAACATTTGTATTAATGAATAGGTGTATGAAAATTCCATAGTCATGAGTGAAGGAAATGAATATTTTAATAACTAATTATACTCGATGAACCTATAGACTATTCTGATGAACTCAGTAAGCTTGGAAGACTTGGTGCACTTATTTAGGTAGTTAGTAACCCTGACTCAGATATGAGAAGAATTGTTTCATTGGTTCTTGGGAAATGTAGTAAAAATAAACCAGTAGTATTAAATAAGATCTTGGAATTGGGTTCTCTGACAAGTGTAATAATAATGGTGAATTACAGTTCTATTGAAGAAGCAATGAAAGAATTATATGCTATTTCAGCCCTAATTAGAACCAATTTAGATGGTCAGGAGTTATTATATACAGAAGCTGGGAACCTACTCTTTCAGGTATTGATGTTCAGCTCAAGCTTCGAAGAACAATAGAAAATGAAGTATTGACCTAATGAAAGTTTGGAAATCAAAAAATGAAATGAAAAGTATAATTAAACTTATAAAATGTAATAATTTATTGTTTTATGAAATTAAAACATGACTAAAATTTCATAAAATGTATAATGATACATACCATGTCCCTCCACCAACTCGAATACCCTTTGGAAAATCCTTATATGCTAAAAGATCATCTGCAGTGCAAATCATTGATGTTTCACATCGTCTCTCGGATTCATGGACATTTTGGATAAATGCCTATATGCATTTAGTTACTTCTGTAAGAAACACATGGATATAGAGGAATTGAAAATTTAAATGGAACAAATGATTTTAATTTTTATTTGTTTAAAAAATAAACTAACATTTTAAAAGAAAAAGATAACCATCAAAACATGTTACCAAAACATCACAATACTATCCACATAGGAATCATGATAATCATAGGGAGAAAACATTGAAAAAACATTTCTATTAAATAACTACCCACAAGATCAAATGAATGTAGGAATGGAAAACACAACGCCCTCTAGATCCACCCTTTGAAATCACCATTTGGAAACACCCTAGGGATATCATAATTTGGACCCAAAATCTAGATTCACATCATCAAAACATTGAACCTTCTAAATCAAATTAGAATAAACATCGCCATATATATCACCAATCATAACACAACACAATTTCATCAATAAATTGATAATAAACAAACCGATAATATTAGAAGCCATTCATGGTGGAGTTAGAGAGCATAAAAACATTTTTCAATTAGAGAGAATTTGAAAAAATATAAGGTGAAGTGTATATAGAATCTTGTAATAAACATGAAGTAATTTGAATGAAAACTTGAAGCAATAGATCAACCTTCTTTAGAGTGGCACATAGGATGGGCATGATCACATGAATTAGCTACTTTGATGCATCAATGCCTCTTACAATCACAAGACCAGCACACTGAGGCAATTCGGAATCGTCAGATAATTTCCAAGACAATAATAGTTGAATTCATGTTGTAGAAAATTTCAGACCTAGGGACCTAGAAGTGTAGATGTATAATACTAATACAAGATATGAAGATCTTATAAGAAGGGTTTGATGCCAATTTACTTGAAAATTCCTTGATAGTGGGGATGTTCACACTATTTGGGAAACACTACCTGAAATAAGCTATAATTTTCATTTCAGATAAGAACCGTGCATCCTTTCATGCTAACATAGATCTGTTAAATTATTCTCAGCAAACAGAATCAATCTTAATCAATGTATTTTCCCTGTCAATATCATTGTTGATATATAATGGCCCAGGTGGAAGATTCTTGCATAAAAATGGTGTTTTGGCCTTCACAGTATGGGTTGGGACAATAATATCTATCAACTGTAGCAGTGTGCTATAACTATTTCCTTTCACCAATCCAGAAATATTAACAATAAGGGGCATCTCATATTTACCATGATTTTCTCTCTTGTTAAACATGTAATACTCCACTCTATAGAAATGGTATAGAGAAAAAATATGATTTTTAAATGTTTTTGAAACCCTTTATTAAGAAATTTCTCTAAATAAAAAATATCTTTTTGGGGTTTTCAGGCATGAGATTGTCAAATCTCGAGTTATTTTATCAACTCATGTCATAGAGACAAAAAATAGGAGTACACTCTATTTTCCCAACATCAGTATCCAAGTAAGCTACTTTTGAGGAGGTGATGGGAGAATATAGTTTTCCCAACATTCTTGGAGCCACATATTAAAACTTCTGAGAGATGTGAGACGGTAAATTAAATTATTTTCTTGTTTTCTACCATAGATCACTCCACTGGGATTATAATCTTTAGATTTTTCTTAGCTATTCACATCTCTCCAAACACAAGAATTCCTTATGATCTAATATCAATAGATCTTGTTCAATATTATCTAGGAAATCTCTTCATAGAAGTAATAAGAAGTTTTAGTATAAGTTCTATTTCTATTATACAAAAAAAAATACATCACGGGATCTGAGTATTTCTTATTATCTAATAATTCATGTCTTATGTGAAAGAAATCACCAAGAAATAAAAAGAATACCAGCAGATTCAATACCTAAAAAGTTGAGCAGATTCTATGCTTGTGTTTCCTATAAAGACTTTTATCGAAGATAAGTATACAATATCAATGCTGGTAAAATACTGTAAGTTCATTTATTATTAGTCCTGAATAGTTCTAAAAACACTAAATAATAAATTTCAACAGAATATTGAACAGAAAATATTTCAGTGCATATATAATGAGACTGTTTGAAGAAGTTACATGTTGATTGTTGTATGATCTATGAAAAAAAATGAATATCACAGATCCGATAAAATAACCAAAAGCATTTAATTTAATATAAAATAAAAAAAATTTCAAATTAAAAATATGTATACAGCTTGATATTAAACTGGTCATACATGGTAATAGTCTAAACACATCAAGTCCTTATGGTTAGAGGGACCAATCTGGTAATCAAATCTCAAAGACCTAGTTATTTTCCCATAAAAATAGCTGTAATGGAAAAATATAGGAAAAAAATGAAGAAATTCATAAATTAATTTATAGTGAGAAAATCTAATAAAAAAATATAGATAAATTTTAAATATATAAAATAGACCTTTTTGAATGTAACAACCTAGGTTTTTTCCACATCCCTAGAATTTGAAAAGGGACAACCCCTCTTGTTATGATATATGAAAGAATGAAGTCAATTTTTGTCAAAATTAAAAGGCATATGTAATGAAACAAAAGGATAACCAAAAAAAGAAATAGAATCAGTTACATTCATTCACTCAATTTCTAAGCAGCTGTGACTTGAATTGACTATTTAGAAGTATCCTCACAATATATTTGACTCCATGTTTGATTTCGTTCACTCTGAGTAATAATAATGATAGACACCTGAGAACATATTGAATTTTAAATTGGTCCAAAGGGATGAGCATGCATATGTATTATTCAAACCTAGTAATAAAAAAATGATACTAGTCTCTATTACACAAGGGATTTCAATAAAAAAACTAAAATGGGTGTATAGACCTAAAAATAACGAAAATAACCAATGCTTGATGATGAGGATTTCAATGAAACATACCTGAACCTAAAAATAACTTAACATAGATTATAAATGGGGGGATGAGTACCTGGTCGAAGATGAAGTATAAATCGGAGGCGTGGGAACCCAAGAAGATTATGGGAGTTTGAAGCAGGTAGTTGATGACATTAGTGTACCGGAACTGTAGGTTGACTGGAGATGAAGCGTGAGTGATATGAAACTCTGGGTAAAACCATCTGTGGAACAGAGAAGGAAGGAAATTAGTAGATTGAGATGAAGGTAGATAATGAGTACCTACAGCGTGAACCCTAGATCGATAGCTCGAGTGGAAGGAGAAAGTGATGGGAAGTTGGAGGAGATGAAATCGGAGGAGCTGAAAACAGGGCAGTGGAAATCAGAGGAGCCATAGTCAGAGGAGCCAAATTTATAGGACCCGAAGTTGGAGGAGCTGATGTCAGAGGAGCTGAAGGTGGATCATGCACAGGAAGAGTCGTGGCTGGAGAGGGTATTTAGGGAGGGGAGGGGAGTGGGAGAGTAGATTCGAGAAGGGGGAATCAGGGAGGGGTGCGGTAACCCTAGAGCAGGGAGAGGGGAATCGATGAGGTGAATCGGGGAAGCAAGCAAATAGAAATGGAAAATCCCAATCGGGGTCAGGATCACGGTAGCTATTTATGAGTTTTTTTGGGTGGGATGTGGAAAATTTGGTGACGTGGATGTGTGATTCGGTGACACGTTAGCAGAAAAATACCTTCTTTAGTAAATATATAGATATGGGAACTAATACATAGTTATGATAGGGATTTCTACGTATTTTACAAAATATGAAAGGTATTGTTTATCCTACCCTGAGTATGGAAGAGTTGACTCAGGAATTACAACAGTAGCATCCTCCCATATTTTCGGTGGATAGAGAACCACATGTTGTTGAGTCATGGATAAAAGATATTATTTCTATTTTTAAGCATCTAGATATGCCTTCAGATTAGAAGGTCAATCTTACATCATATATGCTACAAGATTATTAAAATCAATGATGGGATGTTATTACCCAGATACATAGTCATAGAGATATGGTTTGGGAATATTTCCATACCATCTTCCATGAATATTTATTTCCCCAGACTCTAAGGGATGACATAGATAGAGAATTCATAAACCTGCAGTATGGAGGAAAGTTCATCTTAGAATACTCTTCTCACTTTACTGAGCTACAAAATTTCTCTTCTACTCTATTAGGTGATGATCTTATGACTTCCAGGATATTCAAGGATGGTTTGTCTTACCTTGTCTGATTGTTAGTAAATGTATTTAGATTGATTACTATCTTTGAAATTTTCAACCAAGACCTTATTATAAAGTGAAATATGAGGGATGATAATTGTGTTAGTCATGGTGGTTCAGCACCTATATCTATCAATTTTCCTTCTTCTAGGTGAAAGAGAAATTTTGAGGATACTCATGGAGGTAGAAACAGCTAGTTTCCTTATACTGGTAGATTTCTAATATGTCACCATTGTGGGAAGATAGGACACACAAAGCCTTGGTGCTTATGAGATCCTATGTAATGTAGAGGTTGTAGAAGGATGGGCCATATCCATCATTTCTGTAGAACTTTTCCATCAGTGCCTAGTGATTAGGGATCTAATCCTACCCCATGTCCAAGAGTGGGACCAGTAGGATCACACCAGAAAGGTAGTTGGAATACCACCAACCTCTTAGGCCAAGGTAGTTGATAGTTAAAGGTATTAAAACACATGATTCTCAGTGTCGGTAGACTAGGAATACTTAGGATGGTCAGGTTGTGACTCAGGGACACAGTACAGGTCAGTTACATGAATTCCATCTGATGGTAGAGGAGTAGAAAACCAGACCTTCTACTACATTATATATTATTCTAGTATCCTCCACTTTAGTTTCTACTTTATTTGACATAGTCTTGTCACACTCTTTTGTATCTGAGACTATTATGTAAATTATAGGACTCAAGATCGAACAATTTTATGGTATTATGATGCTTGATACCTTTCTAGGTATCTGATCCGAGGGTGTTCTCCATTGTAAGGATTATCCCTTTGAGATAGGGGGTTACCTCTTCATATGGAATCTTTTCATACTCAACATGATGGGATCTGATTTAATCATCAGGATAGACTGATTAGTTCCATATCGAGAACATATATATTGTTACCATTGGAGGGTGATGTTTACATCACTAGAGGGCAGTAACCACGTGCATAAGAGGGAATGGGATGTTCAAGATTCATGGTTTTTACTCAAGCATCAAAGGCTGGGTAGTGTGACAGATCAGATCTCCAGTCTTTAGCTATATGACCAAGGGGTAATATATGATGTTTTTTCTATTGTAGTGTATCATTTTAGGGACATATTTCTTGAATACTTATCTGGTATACCTCAGTGATAGAGGTATAATTTACCATTATTTTTGTGTCATGAGTATCTCCAATGACCATTCCTAATTATAGGATGGCACCTTTGGATCATCTGGATCTCAAGAAGCTATTGGAGGATCTGGAGGATAAATAATTTATATGCCACAATACTTCTCCTTGAGGTTCGGTATTCCTTTTTTCTAAAAATACGGATGGTACCCACAGGCTTTGTGTATATTATTGATGATTGAACTAGATTACAGTCAAGAACTAGTATCCAATACCTATAATATATGACCTCTTTGATTAGATCCAAGGAGAGATATTGTTATCAAAGATAGATTTGAGTTTGGGTTATCACTAGGTGTATTTCAGGTCATCATACATACCTCTCATAGCTTTTAGGAGTAGGTATGGTCTATATGCGTACCTAGTCATGCCATTTGATCTCATGAACACACCTGTAGTTTTCATGGCTCTACTTAATAGTGGTTTTATCCCGTATTTGTATTCATTTGTGGTAGTCTTTGTTGATGATATCTTAGTGTATTCATGATCCATACAAGACCATTTCATCCATCTTAATATCATGTTGAACACACTGAGATAGTATCAGCTCTATGCTAAGCTTGGTAAATTCCACTTTTCGATCGATGAAGTCCACTTCCTGGGTTAAATTATCTAAAATTCATGAGTTTAATTAGATCCATAGAACGTGAGAGACATACCTTCCTGGGATAATCCTAATAATTTTTTTTCATACAAAGTTTCTTGGGGATATTCGGGTATTATAGATGCTTAATCATGGGTTTATCACACCTTGTAGTGCCACATAGAAGCTTTGAAATGAAGAGTGTGAAATTTTTATAGATAGAAGCTTTTGAAGTAGACATTCAGGAGTTGAAGGGATGTTGGACTTCAGCACCAATATTGATTCTGTCAGATCCAGGTATGGCCTATATAGTCTATTGTGATGCATTAGGTATTAGGAAAAGATCTATTCTATTCCAGTATGAGTGATTCATCACACATAGGTCTTGTTAGTTAAGGCCTCATGAGAAGAATTACCTAACACATGACCTCAAGTTAGCTTTTATAGTTCATGCACTATGTTATTAGAGATACTATCTACTTGTAGAGTGTTTTTTGGTATCCATTAATCATAAAATTATCAAGTACATATTTACATAGAGAGATATGAATCTTAGGCAACTAGGTGGGTTTAGAACCTACAGTTGTTTGATTTAGATCTTGATTATACACTGGGTAAAGGTGATGTTGTACCTGACACTCTGATCTGGAGGACTTAGACTTAGTAATTTTATGAGGCTAGTACAGAATGGAAGATCATGGACTTATTCTCAAAGATTCATGTTAAGGTTTAGGAGTACCATGCTCATACTATCCTCATGGCCTTAGTAGTGAATTCAACTATTCTAGAATGGGTAATAATGAGGAAACTATCTGATCCCCAAGGCCTTTTCCTAAGGTAAATCTTCTCATATGTTTATACATCTTCAGTGTATACCATAAATGTGGATGATACATTACTATTACATGGGAATGTATGGGACCTAGAAGACATTGGAGAGGAGTTGATGTGGGAATTTCATGCCTCATCTTGGGCAGTTCACCCTAGTGTCTCAAAGATGTATTGGAACTTTTAGTGCTAGTATTGGTGTCTTGGTTTAAAATGGGATATTTTTAGCTTCATCACTCAGTGTTGCACCTATCAGTAGGTGAAGGTGGAGCATCAGTGACCAGTAGAGCTTCTACAACTGTTATCCATTATTGAGTGGAAATGGGATGATTTTTCGATGGATTTAATGACTGGTTTACATAGATCGCCATGAGGCAATGATACAGTTTGGGTTTTCATTGATCATTTGATGAAGGTCTCACACTTGTTACCTATGTGAGATACCTCCTTATTTGATGATCTAGAGAGGATGTATATCATGGAGGTTAAACATCTTCATGGATCTCCTCATTATATCATTTTTGGTAGAGATAATCGCTTTATGTCATGGTTCTAGTAGGGTTTGTAAAAGGCCTTGGGTACACATGTGATTCTGATCATGACCTATCACCCTCAAACTGATGGACATACATAGTGTATGATCTAGGTACTAAAGGACATGCTTCGTGTATGTGTCCTCAACTTTAAGTGTTCTTGGGAGAAACAAATTCCTCTTATTTATTTCTCTTATAATAACATATTTTAGGCTACCATAGAAATGGATCCTCACAAATCATTATATGGTAGGCCTTTATGATCACATCTTTTCTGGATAAAGGTAGGGGATACATCTTTTCTTGGACCTCATCTTATTCCGAAGACTATAGAGAAGGTCCAGTTGATCAGAAGTCGTATGATGATAGCTCATTCCAAATAGTAGTAGTATGCCAAACAATGTTAGTGACCTCTAGATTTTGAGGTTGGAGATTAGGGTTTCTTACAAGTCTCACCCAGGTTGAGCCACAGACATATTCATAGTCAAGGTAAGCTCTCACCTAGGCTCATTGGACCCTTAGAGGTTGTGAAACATATTGGAATAGTGGTTTACATGATAGAACTTCCTTAGAGATACTAGTAAATGTATGATGTTTATCATGTATCTTAGCTTCTCCAGTATTATCCAAACCCAACACATGTCCTTAAACTTGATGAGATTTATTTGGATGTGGATGATTCCTTCAAGGAGTGTCCCATTAGTATTATTTATTGAAGTATGAAGACACTATAAGGTAGGTTGGTTCCTTTGGTATTGGTGTTGTGGTAGCACATCTGAGTACAGGATGAGACCTAGGAATGGGAAGATGATATAGGAGCTTAGTAGCTGAATCTATTCTCAGATGACACCTCTTTACCCTCATAAGGCCAACTTAGGGAAAATTTTCTTTAAAGAGTCGTGGTTGTAATGACCAATCTTTTCATGAAGATATGGTTCATTGGTTTTAAATTTAAATCCCTTGTTTAATCTTGTTAAACATGTAATATGGACTAAGTAAGGTCCTAGGAGTGTCTGGGACTTGTTCGGAACTCGGAGATCTAGAAAATTGGAAAACAGGGTAGGCCACATGGTTAGTAAAAACTGTGTGAGGTAACCGTGGGAGGAACCTTCTGAGAATAAAGGGCTACATGGTTTGTTTGTAACTGTGTGAACCAAGGAAAATTCCTATGAGAAATATTTTAGAGGTTTTATAGTGGTATTTTTCATGGTTTTTTCATGGTTAGGGAGACCATGCGCCTTAACCATGTGAGGTATTTCCTTAAGTAGTGAGGAAACCCAGTATTTACACTATTTGGACAAACCATGTGCCCCCAATTTGTAGGGTGAAATTAATTTATTTCCCTTAATGAATATTTAAACCTAATTTTTCAATAATCCACTCCTTATTCTAGTGGATTATTTCCTTCTCCTCATGTAGCTTTCCTTACTCCTTAATCTAGGATCCTTGATAACTCACAAATCCAAAGTTTGAATCAAGATCCATTGAAGGAATTGGATAGCTAGATGTATTCTCTACTTTACTCTCTCTTCCTATATCAGTTTATCTTCGGATCCATTGCACTATTTAGGTTCAAGATATTTTTCCCTATTTTCATGTCATTGGGATTTTTCTTCAATTTTTTCCAACCTACTTCGAATCTGAGGCCTCCATCGGATGAGGATTTTCTAGCGGCCCTAAGGTAGGCGGTCTCATCATTTTCCTAAAAAGTTTTAGTTTTCTTATAGATTCTATATTGTGAAACATTCCAACATTTTCCATGTTTCACATTTAAATTTATTTCTTCAGATTAAATTGACTTACCCACCTTTATATATGCCCATTGATCAATGTTTAGTGAATAGAGGATGTCAACCTCAATCATGGACACCCCTGGGGTGTTTCATCTTGAATTTCCCCTTTTAATTAATTGATGAAATGCCTGAAATGCATTCTAAGTATTCTTCTTGGGCTTTAATTGAATTTTCCCACTCATGTATTAATGTTTAATGAACCCAAGGCACCTTTTATGTGCTTGGACTAGTTTATAAATGGAATTTCCCATGTAGGTAATTTCCCAACTGACTAAGTCACATTGTAAGAGCCACATTTAACCTTGTAAATTGGTTTGATCTATCTTGATTCATTGAATTTCCATGATTTGAATAATTAAATGGATTAATTATATTGGATGGATTATTCCTGATGGTTTTCCTTTACTTAAAATAATTTAATGATTTAAATGGAATGAATTATGAAAGGGTGGCAAGGTCATGCTGATTGTTAATTACTTTATTTAATTATTATAATGAATTATGATTCCTTGGTTTTATTGTTCTTGATTGATAAGATGCATGAGAGGTAATTTCTCATGGATATTAGAATAAATATGATTATTCCTTTAATATAAGTTGTGGAGGGATGGTAAGGGTTCTATTGGGCATGAATATTCATGCTCCCTTACATTGGGTGTTGAGCATGATGTATCGCACCACTAACACTATTTGGATGGTGGTAATGACGCACCACATTCTTTACTTCGAGTTTGGAAATGAAGGAACACTCACCATATCAATTGAAAACTATAGAGTCTCCCACACATTATGAGATGTAGGGAATGTACCCTATTTCTTGGGATTATAGGCTCATTTAGACTGGTTTTGGATGTATGAGTTATGCCCCAGTCGAGACAACACCTAGTATTCTAGGTATATGATCATTTATGTCCACATATACTTGGTCCATATAGGTAGATTAAATATAAAACTATACTATATATATATATATATGTAAGAACCCATTTTTTCACTTAGGTATGGATCCTTTAAATTTTGGTCTAAATATTTACTTTGGGCCTAATATGGAAGCCTAAGGGGTTAGAAAAGTTCTTATGGGTATCTAGGGAAATTTCAGAGCCTACAACCCATCTTTTTGGTAAAAATATGTTTGGAGCATAGTTTAGAGTAAACCGTGTAGGAATTTTGCATGGTTTGGAAAACCATGTGGATTGTGTTTTTCCAAACAGAGCCACCTGGCATGGTTGGTGCACAGTTGTGCAGCCTAACCCTATGAGAGACCCTTTTTTCCAGGTACTTGTGTATGGTTTGTTCATGGTTTTTCAAACTATGCAGACAAACCATGCATAGACTATTTTAAGGGTAAATTGTCCTTTTTTCCCTTAATGATCTAATTAAACCACCTCCAACTTCCCTACTCTGAGATTATGTGGGATTAACCTATTTCTATCTAAATTTTAAGATTTTTGAATATCTGACCTTGAAATAAAGATATCTCATTCATCCAAAAACCTATTGAGCTTCCATTCATCACGTTGGATGCACAACGATAAGTACTCGAGTCCTCCTGATTCATTCTCCTTCTCTTTTTCTCTCAATCGATAAATCGAGGTATGAGCGTTTTTCTCTTTTTCTTTGATTAACTCTAATTAGAGAAAATTCAAGGGTCGATACCAACGGATTATAGTTATACAAGCCTAAGGTGGGTGGTCTATAACTCATCCCTAAAGTTTTTTGATTTTGTATTTGTCGTGTGGGGACCACCGATTTCATCGGGTGGTGTTTATAGAATTTATATCTCACGTTTATAATCATTAGAACCATATGGTCATCCTCTTTTAAAATATGTGATTAATTGTTGGTGGTTATGACCACAACTCCATCCTTTCCATGTTGAAGATTATTTCATTATTGTGGTTTAGTGTTTTGACACGTTTTCACCACCGTTCAGGTGTGCCTTGGATTGACCTTTCTAAGGGTAGGTGTTTCAATATTAAATGGATTGATTTATATTTTGAATTATATGATGAAAAGTAACATGTATGTGTACCACTTCACCCATCTAAGGTAAGTTATTCAATTTATAATTAAATTTGAAATGGAAATTGGAAATTATAATGAGTATATGACTTGATCGGATTAAATATGAATGATTAATAGGTTGAATGTTGGAAACACCTCTTAACACATTAATGGAAGGTATCAGAATGAACCTTAATTATGGAATATTTCTTAAATGGATTAAATAGTTGTATGTTATTTAATTTTATCACACAAATTAAAGGAAAGGATTGAACCAAATGGACTTATTGATAAATTATGACTTGATTAAAAGTTTTCATAATACTTGACCTTATCACACTAATGAAATGAAAGGTTTGAACCAACAGTTTCATGATACTTGACCTTATCACAATAATGAAAGCCAAGTCTTGAACTAAAGAAATATTTCTGCCTTCATAATCAAATAGGAATGACCTGACTCAATCTCACCTTGGATTCCAATCGTGGAATTCCATGAGCACTCGGGAACCCCACCCCGATTCAAGGATACAGCTTACTTAGGTTGAGAACCACCTAGATACCAGTCCTTGTATGTTCTTGGATGCCCGGTATGACACCGTAGGATCCCTCCATATTATTATATAATGCCTTGGATACACTCTTGGATCCATTATTGATAAGTAGGTTCCATGGTTATAGCCCATAGGTCCCTATCTCTTCTTTCCCCCGTCTTACCTTGGATGATCATCTTGGATTCAATAGTAAACTTATTGTGTAGTGCCTTGGACATGCTTCTTGGATTACACTCTTATGCTTAGCCAGGCTATAGTTACTACTGAGTTGGTGACCCTTGATTTCTATGTTGCCTTGGTTGATACCTTGGAACTTTCACTATCAACAAATCACATGACTATGTTAGTGCTAGACATGCCTCACATGACCTATTAATGTAATCCAGTAATTGATTGATTAATTAACTAGTTACATGTTCAAACGAAAACTTAGGGTTGAAGCAAGTACTTAGTTATTTAGTTACATTGTAATGCTTTACTTTATATATGGATGCATTCACACTGTTACATTTCCATTAAATGGGATAGATGTTATAGACATTGTTGGTGGTGGCCCACTAAGATTTACCTCACACCCTCTCTAGGCGTGATTTGGTACCCTGGGTAGATTACATAGTTGTAGGAGTTGACAAAGGGAATAATACAGCTTCAAACACTTAATTTATTGTGGTTTAGTATGGATCTTGATAGTAGAGGATCAAGTTGGAACTCAAGATTCTTGGGATAGTCTTTGATTTCCTTTACACTTTTGTGGAACATGTTATGCATGCTATCTTATATCCATGTTTTTTTAGTTTTCTAGTTACATGAAATATCATCATCTATTGTTGAATGTTATTACAGTTGTTTCGGTCTTTATTATTGTTGTCTCTATTTTATGTTGTGCCTTATGTTTACTTTTATTTCTTCTGTTGTTTACCTATGTTTACACTCACCTATTGTACTACACTTTGGTAATGATCCATAGTCTCCCCAAGGACACACCCAAGGCCCTCGCTGCTAGTTGGCAACCTCTGACATTCGGGGAGATGCGCTTGAGTCCATGTGGCCCACTGGGCTCGGAGCACCTATCAAGTGAAATATAGGTCTAGGATGTTACAATATATATATATATATATTATTTACTGATTAAATACTCATTCCGGCCATGAACCAAAGTAGGTAGAGCTATCAGGTTCCCTTGAGGAACCCGAGCAGACCAGTTATTTATTTATTAATCATTTATATTATTTCATTTATGCTTTCAAACTGTTCAACTATGAGAACTGATTAGATTATTTCTAGAAACCATTCATGGTGTCCTACTAGGATTTTATTTCTTACCCTAATGAGGTTGCCTTTGGTACCTAAGTTGATTATTTTTCTGTAGGTATTGACAAGGGAAAGTGCCCTGCTACAACTTCTTGATATGATTTACCTATATTTAGAACATAGGAGCATAGGAATGAGCATATTCTAGAGATACCAGTGGAGTATCCTTTTTAAATTTTTTTGTTTTTTTATAGAATGATTTTATATGATTTTCCCCTATACTTATTTTGTATATCAGTATGCCACATATCTATGTATATGACACTGCCTAGTGGCTTTTGATTATTATTTAGTTGTTTAGTTATTTACGCTTCCACAATTTATTTATTATATCTGTTTATATTATGATTCTACTATTTTTAGTTATCTTTTGTATCTGATGTGCCACTCTGACAAGAGGTTATAGTCTCCCCACCATGCCACCTTTACACCCTCACTATTAGTTTGTAGTCTCTGGCATATGGGGAGGTATGCTTGAGGACATGTGACCCACCAGCTCAGAGAACGGGTTAAGTAGACCCCGGGTCAAGAAGTTATAATGCCGACACTTCCATGTTGAGAAACATCAATCCTTTCCCTATACCTATAACCTGCAATGAAATAATCTTCTACTCAAATACCCAAGTACCATGGTGTCCCCATTAGAGTGTGAGTAAGACTTATTAGGCCACCATCAATGGTGTCCCTAAGATAACCAGTATAAATAAAAGTGCATGAATAAGTGCTCAATATAAGTAGATTAATAATTATAAAATAACTTATATAAAATCATTAAATAATAAAAGTGATATAAAATAAATAAATAAACAAAATTTATGATTTCCTAGGCTCCATGGTGTGTAACAACCCGAAATTTTGAATAAATCTTGTTTCCTATTTTTTTTTTATACTCAACAAAACTGTTTCATTTGATAACATGAGTATAATTAAAATGAGATTGTTGGATTTCGACTGTTATATGACCATTGGTCAATATGACTACTGAAAACTAAACCTTTCGATTATTGTTTCTAAATACAAGTGATCTTGGTTAATTAATATAGAAAGAAGATTCGATGACCTCATCTAGTAGTCTCGGGCCAATCGAAGCCCATCTAACGGAACTTGGGAAGGAGGTAGCACCACTGGGCTTTTCTCTGGACTAAATCCAAGCCAAACTTCATCGTGTGAAGCTATAATGGAATCTACTTCGTGATAAGTTCAAACTAATAGAGATTACTACTCGTGCAATATTGGCCGAGCCGCCCTCAGATTCTCTCACCTTAGCACACCTTACACTTAGGTCCTATTCTGGGGTTATAAGGGGCTATGTAAGGAGACCGTAACTTCCTTATGTAAACCTTTGATTTAAATAAAAATTTTGATTTCTCCTTATGATGAATTATGTAAATTTTCAAATGATTGGATAAATATAGTATGCATATTTTTAATGAATTCTAGAAAAAGGATATTTTAAAATAATTTTGTAAAACCTTAAATAATTAATGATGTGTAATGATTTTCAAAAAATGGTCTTCTACAAATGTGTTCAATAAGAAATTTTGATTCTAATAAGATCAACTTATTTTTTGATGAATAGTAAATTATGAATAGTGATTTTACGCTTAGGATTAGTAATGTGACCAAATGGATTAGTAATCTCACTTAAATAAAGTATTTATATAATCTAGGCACCTTGATTAAGTAATGTGATTCAATAAAATAGGTAAATAATTGTTTCAGAAATTATTAGTCAAGTATTCGTTTTTTCAGGTGAATAGTGTTTTTTAATTATAAATTAAATTAAAATTATTTATAAAATTATTTTTATAAAATGGATTTTATTTTTGAACTCAGAGCATCAATATTATGTTAAGGTAATTTTGTAACAGCCCAAGATTTTATAAAAAATATTCTTTTTAATTTTATTAATGTCTTGTGTTGTACGCTACACCAAAAGGAGCTTGCACAACACGCACCCTTGACTTGCCTTGCATTACACGCAATCGCGACCTTCCTCGATAGCGTGTGTAATACGTAATACCGAGTTTCACTAAACAACGATATGCTATTAAAATATTATTAAAACTAGCCGGTATGAATAGTAATAACCACTTTTTAAAATTCTGTAAATCTTATTTTTCAAAATGAACATCATTTTTGGATTCGGAGTATCGAATTTAGCCTAAGGTGAAATTTTGGTACATTTCGGATAACTTTCATATTCTGATGAATAGTGAAAATTACTAAATTATAATTAAAAAACAACTTTTTTAATCGAAATAATTAATAGTGATAAATTATTAATTGGAGTAGTTTTAAAGTATATTTAGAATATATTTTTACAATTTAATACAATGTTGGTCATTAGATGTAATTGCACATTTAAACCAGACATAAACAAGTGTCAATCTTTTGATAGATATTGTTTCTTAAAAACACGCTATTTGTTTTAACAGCGGGATTTAATTATAAAATTAATTAATGCAACTTCTATGTTATGAATTTGGTAAAATAGACTTCATTTTTGAATTCGGAATATGAAATATAGCTTAGGATGAAATTTTGGCATTTTTCTAAAAACCTTCATTTTTTGATGAATAGTGAAACTACTAAGTGGTAGTTAAAAAACTGAATTTTTCATAAAACTTAATTTTACCGCTTCTGTGAATGGAATTTCAAAAATCCGAGAGACACGGTTGATGTCAGTAAGTAAAATGTGGTTCAATGAGATGAAAATAATTTTTGGTGAATAGTATCTTTTTACTTTTATTTACCACGGTTAAAAGTAAATAGGGTAATTAAGGGTAAGAATGATATTAATATTACCCTAACACATGTCCTAATTCTATTGGACAAGTGTATATCGACCAAAAACAACCTTAAGTGTAAAATATTATCATTTAGGCCCACTTGGATTAGATTAGGACATTTATTATTATTTAATTCAAAGAAGAGTTAAAAGAGTTAAAATCAAAGTTTATTCAATAAAACATTTTTAATATGGAGTTATACATAAGATAAATTCGACTATAAATATTCATTAGAAAGCTAAAAAGATTTCCTACATAATGATATTTTATTTATAATTTTTAGACTTTAAATAAAGTAATTTATTTATGACACAACGATGATGCAGTAATTACCCTTTTAAGGAAATATTAACATAATTGATGTTATAAATACTCAAATGAATGTAATTTGAGACTTTTTAGGAATTACACTAATTTTCTAGGTTACTATGATATATTAGTGTTGATTTAATCAACTTTGTTAGAACATATAATTCTGTTATGACTTTCACAAAAATCATATATCAAATAGTGTCAAAATTGACACAAAATAGTTTTTAAATCAAATATTATATTATTAATTGTTATTTTATTCCTAAAAATCTAAGGTTCGGCCAAATGACTTAGATAAGGATATATATATTAATAATAAACAATTTGGGGTTCTTTTGGCATGTTATAGTAAGTTTATTAACCATATAGTGAAAGAAAACAAAAAGACACGGTAAAAGTTAAATTATTTAACTTAGAGTTAAATCTAATTGATAAGGTTAAAATAATAACCTAAACTTGTCTAAATCCTATTGGTTGATAAGATTTCGACCCATCCCCAATTTAGCTTCGAAATAAGACCCTTTGGAACCATTATAAACCGATTTTTACTTTAATATAAAATAATATTTTGAGATATTCGTAAGGTGCCCCTCTCCTCCCTTATAAAAGGGCACCTCCTCCCCCTCCTCCTCACACCAATTTGAGCACTCAAGCTCGGCCAAACCCTGCCAAAATCTCTTCTCCACTTCCCTAGAAACATCCTAGAGGTTCTGGTCTTCCTCAAAGACCAATTTTAGTTCCCTAAGAGGAGGTCTCCAAAAGGCGCTTCAAAGAAGAGGTAATTACCGTTACCAATTCTTTCATCTTTATTTCTTCTTCCACTTCTTCTTCTTAGGTTGTTTCATTATGAAGTAATAACATCAGTATCACTCATATACTGATATGTTATTATAAGTATGAAACAACCCTATTTCACCATCTATCTATCCTACGGAAAAACAAATCACCGCGCGTGCGTACGTACGGAATACCGTCTCCACGCCGTGGTGTAATCTATTTTCCACCACCACCTTACATGGATGGGTATAATGGTGTAAAGAATAACTATACATAGTTATTAAAACATCATATTGATTCTGATATATTGTATAATCCACTCCAATTCAATTCAATATTTATGGAAATGATATCATCGCTCGTGCGTACGTATGGACTACCGTCTCCACGACGCGATGAGATTCATTCTCCATGTTAACCATTTAAGAATGATTATAAAGTATATATAAGAAATAATAATGAAATATATGACATTATAAAGCTACTGGATTTATGTATATATATATATATGTATGTCATCTACTTACTTCCATTCAAGATGATAGGGAAAGGAAAACAGCGTTCATGCGTACGTACGGACTACCGTCTCCATGAACGGTGTTTTTCATTTCATTTATCTATCTATTATATATATATATATACTGAATATATATGATATATAAATCATATTTTATATTCTGTAAGTAAGTAAATCATGATATAAGTAATAATAATGTTAATAACAACAAGTCAAAACACCTACGATAAAAGAAACGATTTTACCCAAAACGCCTCTTTAACATGGAATTTACAAAAGAACGGGTAATATAATGTCATAAGTGAACCATATATGATATCATAACAATGAATATGATTCTTTAATAAGTCAATGACATTATTTAAACCATTATACAGGAGCTTCGGACACGTACAAAGCAAATCGGACCTAAGGTAAGGGAAATATCACAATCTCACTTTTATCCGAGATTGTTTTTACTTTGGTAATTACTGGGGTGTATTTTATCATCCACATCCATGTTTCCTAAATATGTAATATTATTTCCATCCAATTACAATAGTTTAAATCCAATTTTACCCTTAGGTGAGTTTTTAGTAAAGAATAAGAAAGGAATCTTTTGTCGTTTTTCGTACGAGGTACTTTTTGACTTTTCCGACAAAAGTACGAAGAATGTTTTTTTAAATTATACGGAAAGAATGGATTTTTAAAACAGTATTTACAAGAAGCTTCCTTTACAAGTTTTCAAGTTTATTTTTAATCAACTTCTTTTAGATTAAAATTGTATGACATGTTAATAAAGGAAAAGTATTTTTGAAGTAGAAAGGATATTTTCCTCAAGAATGAAGTTCAAGTATTTTATCAAATTATTTTCCATCTAAGATAATAAAAGAGTTCTGTTTTTATCCCTATTGTTACATGGATATTGATTATGTTGTGATGGAAACATTTTTATGAATTCCCTTATCTTATATGAATTGATTTATGATGTCATGTTGTTTAAGAATCCCATTTTTATTACATGGGTTACACTATGATGTATGGTTTATGATTATGTGGCACACATAAGAAAGGATTCATTATAAGATGGGTGGGACCTATATCTCCCTCCAATGCATTGGGTAAAGATTTTATATCTCATGAGATAGACAGAGCTGGAACGGTAGGTTATACCGGTTCAGTGAAACAGGACTGAAACGAGGGTTACTCGATTCAGAAAGGGACTTTGCCCACTAAGATAGTCTTGGCAATTAGTCTTGACTAACAAGAAATGATTATCTATGATTATGTGTGTACGCCACAAAGTTTCATGTTTTAAGTTATGATTATTGGGATTACTTTTTCACTGCCATGATTTATCCCATGATTATGAAATTATGCTCTCTTTTGCAGGTTATGATTTCCAAAATGTTATGTTCTTATGAATATGATGTGATTGATATTTATTTTGTTTACCCTTACTGAGCATTTGAGCTCACCCTTTTATGTTTTCTTTTCCCCAGGATATAATGAAAGGTTTTAGGTAAAAAAAAGGAAGATCTTTATGGGAGATTTTGAAGATCTTTCACCACGATTAGAAGATTATAGTCCGAGTTTCCAAAGACACTAAACTATTACGGTCCTTGTGTGTGTGTTTTTTTAATGTACTAAGTATTCTGCTAAAGTAATGTAATGTCAATGTACGTCACGATACGGGTCTCTACAGTTGGTATCAGAGGAAAGGTTTAGTCAACCTTTGGAAACTAGGATGTGAAAATGTTAGTGAGATCCCTAGAGATATTTCTAAGGTATGTCTAGGGATGTCTCTAAGGTTAAGTATACGTATAGGTTATAGTCCTAGAATTGCTCTAACGATCTTAGAATTTAACCTAAGATGTTAGATATTGAGGGTACTACCCCTTTATTATGTTGTTTTCCCTAGCATGATTTTTGCCTCTCACACTATTCTTTTGGGGTTTTAGACGATGGCTGGAACCCGAAGGAACCGTGTTGATCAATGCAATGGACAATGCAATGATTGTCCCCCTGAGCAACCAAACGATATGGGAGCTGGAATGCAAAATCTTGTAGCCATGCTCACACAACTTTCTCAAGCTATGAATCATGCAGGACTTCCAAACGAGCAAAAGAAGGAGCAACATTCTGTTGAATCCTTCATGAGGCAGCGTCCGCCTTCTTTCAGTGGGTCTACTGATCCACTAGTTGCTGAACAATGGATTAGTACTACTGAAAAGATATTTTCAGTTCTTCAATGTTCTGAACATGATAAAGTCATCTTAGCAGTATATCGTTTGGAAGGTGAAGCTGATCAATGGTGGAATCTTATCAAGAATACGAGGCAAAGAGATGAAATTGATTCCATGGAATGGGACGAGTTCAAGAACTTGTTTTTCAGTAAGTAATTCCCTCGTATTCTTCGAACGAAGATGGAGAAGGAGTTTCTTGAACTAAAGCAAAAGGATGATGAATCTGTTGGTATATACGAAGCGAATTTTACAAGACTTGCAAGGTATGCATCTGGCATTATCATCCAACCTGAAAGTAAAGTTGATCGATTTTTCAGTGGCTTAAAACCAAGTCTTCGAAGGGCATTAGCTATAAGAGACTTCAGTAGCTATGAAGAAATTGTGCGTTGTGCTATCAAGGTAGAAATGGAAGTTGGTGTTACATATCCATCTCATGGTTTTGACAAGAAACGAAAGATGGAGTTCAAGGAGAAATCTCAGAATAATGGTGAAAAGAAGATGAATGTTTCCTTATGCACAAAGTGTGGAAAGAAGCATGGTGGAGATTGTCTTAAAGGGACTAGAAAATGTTTTAAGTGTGGAAAATAAGGTCATCGAGCAGCTGAGTGTCGAAGTAATGGAAAAAGGGATTCTAATGAAGTGAATAAAGCAAACATTGCAGAGAACGCACAACCAACACTTCAATGCTTCAAGTGCAAGGAGATGGGACATTATGCCAATAAATGCCCTAATCCAAGGGTTAGTGATGATCGACATGAGCAACCGCTTAAGGCAAAGGACAAAGGGAAGTCACATGCGATCACTATTGGCAATGTTGAATATGACAATGATGTGGTGGAATGATTAAGTTTTTATGTAATGGGATTCCAAAATAATGTTGTATCATGGAATATTGGAATATTTATGTATTGGTCTAATGTGGTATTCAAAGTGATTGAGATATTATGCGCATAATGAAGGGAAAACGAGAAAATGAAATGTTTAATAGTATTCATGAGCTCATGATTGATATAAGGACCAAGTGATATCATGGTTTGAGTATATAGAATTTTGAGGATTTTGGTATGTGGAAAGTGTTAACTTTTAACTGCATTCAAGTTTTCACTAAGGTTCAATGGGTATTCAAGAGAGTACAAGATTAAGGCCTTTGAATGTTTGGAATGTGTCCAACAAGATATATCTTATGATATATGGGGATCAACGATGGTATTAAATCTCTGGTAATCGTTTTCACTATGTTATGAGAATGGACTGCAGTATTATGGATAGGACTAAAGATTGGAATGGATTATGTTGGACATAAGTTAGTATTGTTTAAGGATAGAAGTTTTTTCTATATTATGGGATGTTATAGTAATATAGTTTTAGAAAAAGGACAACCTGCAGGACGGGCGACAGCCCATCGCTTCGGACAAGGCTGTGGGAATCGAACCCACAACCGAAGTGTGACTGGCCTTTATCGCCTACCACTGGCCTACAGGAAGTCCCTGTTTAGTAGAAACTAGTTTTATTATATTAAGCAGTATGATATATGAAGTATAAGTCCATTTTAGGAACTATATATGATTAATCTCACTATAGATCGACTTATGTATATAATTTTTGCTAACCTTTTGTTTGAGACAGATGGAATGACCCGTCATTCTATCACATGATCTGCTAACACTTCACGAATAACAAATTCAACTTCATTTATTTAAGAGATAAAGTGGAAATTGTTCTAGGAACGAACAATAGTGAGATTGTACCAAAATAAAGAAAGTATTTATTCCAATTCAAATTTTCAACTTTAGGGAAATGATCTTGAAAACCAAAAATGTTGTCCTAGTTATCTTATACCTGATGAATCGGATGGTACCTTAGATCGTCACAAATTTATGTATTTGTGATTATTGGCTTTTCCATAGCCATGTTCTCTACCACTCTCCATCAGAACATGATGGTTAGATTTCTCTTCCATATCCATATTTTCACCTATGTGGAAACCCAATGATTAGTTTATTTGGGTAACCGTTACGTTTCATACTTTTGTTTTTAAAGATTGGTTTTGATATTCCTTTTTACGATGTGGGTTTCTATTAAAGAAACTTTCAAATAGTAAACCATTTATAACCCCGACGAATTTCGAGGGCGAAATTCATTTTAAGGGGGGTAGAATGTAACAGCCCAAGATTTTATAAAAAATATTCTTTTTAATTTTATTAATTTCTTGTGTTGTACGCTACACCAAAAGGAGCTTGCACAACACGCATCCTTGACTTGCCTTGCATTACACGCAATCGCGACCTTCCTCGATAGCGTGTGTAATACGCAATACCGAGTTTCACTAAACAACGATATGCTATTAAAATATTATTAAAACTAGCCGGTATGAATAGTAATAACCACTTTTTAAAATTCTGTAAATCTTATTTTTCAAAATGAACTTCATTTTTGGATTCGGAGTATCGAATTTAGCTTAAGGTGAAATTTTGGTACATTTCGGATAACTTTCATATTCTGATGAATACTGAAAATTACTAAATTATAATTAAAAAACAACTTTTTTAATCGAAATAATTAATAGTGATAAATTATTAATTGGAGTAGTTTTAAAGTATATTTAGAATATATTTTTACAATTTAATACAATGTTGGTCATTAGATGTAATTGCACATTTAAACCAGACATAAACAAGTGTCAATCTTTTGATAGATATTATTTCTTAAAAACACGCTATTTGTTTTAACAGCGGGATTTAATTATAAAATTAATTAATGCAACTTCTATGTTATGAATTTGGTAAAATAGACTTCATTTTTGAATTCGGAATATGAAATATAGCTTAGGATGAAATTTTGGCATTTTTCTGAAAACCTTCATTTTTTGATGAATAGTGAAACTACTAAGTGGTAGTTAAAAAACTGAATTTTTCATAAAACTTAATTTTACCGCTTCTGTGAATGGAATTTCAAAAATCCGAGAGACACGGTTGATGTCAGTAAGTAAAATGTGGTTCAATGAGATGAAAATAATTTTTGGTGAATAGTAACTTTTTACTTTTATTTACCACGGTTAAAAGTAAATAGGGTAATTAAGGGTAAGAATGATATTAATATTACCCTAACACATGTCCTAATTCTATTGGACAAGTGTATCTCGACCAAAAACAACCTTAAGTGTAAAATATTATCATTTAGGCCCACTTGGATTAGATTAGGACATTTATTATTATTTAATTCAAAGAAGAGTTAAAAGAGTTAAAATCAAAGTTTATTCAATAAAACATTTTTAATATGGGGTTATACATAAGATAAATTCGACTATAAATATTAATTAGAAATCTAAAAAGATTTCCTACATAATGATATTTTATTTATAATTTTTAGACTTTAAATAAAGTAATTTATTTATGACACAACGATGATTCAGTAATTACCCTTTTAAGGAAATATTAACATAATTGATGTTATAAATACTCAAATGAATGTAATTTGAGACTTTTTATGCATTACACTAATTTTCTAGGTTACTATGATATATTAGTGTTGATTTAATCAACTTTGTTCGAACATATAATTCTGTTATGACTTTCACAAAAATCATATATCAAATAGTGTCAAAATTGACACAAAATAGTTTTTAAATAAAATATTATATTATTAATTGTTATTTTATTCCTAAAAATCTAAGGTTCGGCCAAATGACTTAGATAAGGATATATATATTAATAATAAACAATTTGGGGTTCTTTTGGCATGTTATAGTAAGTTTATTAACCATATAGTGAAAGAAAACAAAAAGACACGGTAAAAGTTAAATTATTTAACTTAGAGTTAAATCTAATTGATAAGGTTAAAATAATAACCTAAACTTGTCTAAATCCTATTGGTTGATAATATTTCGACCCATCCCCACTTTAGCTTCGAAATAAGACCCTTTGGAACCATTATAAACCGATTTTTACTTTAATATAAAATAATATTTTGAGATATTCCTAAGGTGCCCCTCTCCTCCCTTATAAAAGGGCACCTCCTCCCCCTCCTCCTCACACCAATTTGAGCACTCAAGCTCGGCCAACCCCTGCCAAAATCTCTTCTCCACTTCCCTAGCAACATCCTAGAGGTTCTGGTATTCCTCAAAGACCAATTTTAGTTCCCTAAGAGGAGGTCTCTAAAAGGCGCTTCAAAGAAGAGGTAATTACCGTTACCAATTCTTTCATCTTTATTTCTTCTTCCACTTCTTCTTCTTAGGTTGTTTCATTATGAAGTAATAACATCAGTATCACTCATATACTGATATGTTATTATAAGTATGAAACAACCCTATTTCACCATCTATCTATCCTACGGAAAAAGAAATCACCGCGCGTGCGTACGTACGGAATACCGTCTCCACGCCGTGGTGTAATCTATTTTCCACCACCACCTTACATGGATGGGTATAATGGTGTAAAGAATAACTATACATAGTTATTAAAACATCATATTGATTCTGATATATTGTATAATCCACTCCAATTCAATTCAATATTTATGGAAATGATATCATCGCTCGTGCGTACGTACGGACTACCGTCTCCACGATGCGATGAGATTCATTCTCCATGTTAACCATTTAAGAATGATTATAAAGTATATATAAGAAATAATAATGAAATATATGACATTATAAAGCTACTGGATTTATGTATATATATATATGTATGTCATCTACTTACTTCCATTCAAGATGATAGGGAAAGGAAAACAACGTTCATGCGTACGTACGGACTACCGTCTCCATGAACGGTGTTTTTCATTTCATTTATCTATCTATTATATATATATATATACTGAATATATATGATATATAAATCATATTTTATATTCTGGAAGTAAGTAAATCATGATATAAGTAATAATAATGTTAATAACAACAAGTCAAAACACCTACGATAAAAGAAACGATTTTACCCAAAACGCCTCTTTAACATGGAATTTACAAAAGAACGGGTAATATAATGTCATAAGTGAACCATATATGATATCATAACAATGAATATGATTCTTTAATAAGTCAATGACATTATTTAAACCATTATAAAGGAGCTTCGGACATGTACAAAGCAAATCGGACCTAAGGTAAGGGAAATATCACAATCTCACTTTTATCCGAGATTGTTTTTACTTTGGTAATTACTGGGGTGTATTTTGTCATCCACATCCATGTTTCCTAAATATGTAATATTATTTCCATCCAATTACAATAGTTTAAATCCAATTTTACCCTTCGGTGAGTTTTTAGTAATGAATAAGAAAGGAATCTTTTGTCGTTTTTCGTACGAGGTACTTTTTGACTTTTCCGACAAAAGTACGAAGAATGTTTTTTTAAATTATACGGAAAGAATGGATTTTTAAAACAGTATTTACAAGAAGCTTCCTTTAAAAGTTTTCAAGTTTATTTTTAATCAACTTCTTTTAGATTAAAATTGTATGACATGTTAATAAAGGAAAAGTATTTTTGAAGTAGAAAGGATATTTTCCTCAAGAATGAAGTTCAAGTATTTTATCAAATTATTTTCCATCTAAGATAATAAAAGAGTTCTGTTTTTATCCCTATTGTTACATGGATATTGATTATGTTGTGATGGAAACATTTTTATGAATTCCCTTATCTTATATGAATTGATTTATGATGTCATGTTGTTTAAGAATCCCATTTTTATTACATGGGTTACACTATGATGTATGGTTTATGATTATGTGGCACACATAAGAAAGGATTCATTATAAGATGGGTGGGACCTATATCTCCCTCCAATGCATTGGGTAAAGATTTTATATCTCATGAGATAGACAGAGCTGGAACGGTAGGTTATACCGGTTCAGTGAAATAGGACTGAAACGAGGGTTACTCGATTCAGAAAGGGACTTTGCCCACTAAGATAGTCTTGGCAATTAGTCTTGACTAACAAGAAATGATTATCTATGATTATGTGTGTACGCCACAAAGTTTCATGTTTTAAGTTATGATTATTGGGATTACTTTTTCACTGCCATGATTTATCCCATGATTATGAAATTATGCTCTCTTTTGCAGGTTATGATTTCCAAAATGTTATGTTCTTATGAATATGATGTGATTGATATTTATTTTGTTTACCCTTACTGAGCATTTGTGCTCACCCTTTTATGTTTTCTTTTCCCCAGGATATAATGAATGGTTTTAGGTAAAAAAAAAAGGAAGATCTTTATGGGAGATTTTGAAGATCTTTCACCACGATTAGAAGATTATAGTCCGAGTTTCCAAAGACACTAAACTATTACGGTCCTTGTGTGTGTGTTTTTTTAATGTACTAAGTATTCTGCTAAAGTAATGTAATGTCAATGTACATCACGATACGGGTCTCTACAAATTTTTGGGGATTTTTCTGAAAAAAATGATTTTTCGATGAATAGTATATTTATTTAAAAATTAAATTATAAATAATTAGAAAATTATTTTTATAAAATGGAGTTTATTTTTGAAATCATAGCATAGATATTTGGTTAAGGCGAAATTTTGGGATTTTTCTGAGAAAGTTGAATTTTCGATGAATAGTGAAAATACAGTTTTTAAGTTATGGGTGTTTAATGACATCATTAAATGATGTATTAAGTATGTAATAAATATGGTCGACTTATGAATAGTAATATAAGATATGATATGTCCCAAGTGGACAATACCATCGGCAAATACCATGGGCAAGCCCATGGTTTTTCCAATACCACCACTGAGGTGTCCCTTGGCCATTAATGCCTTGTCCCCTCACTTTCCCTATAAATACCCACCCTTTCCTCCATTAGTTTTCACTCCCAACTCTATCCCAACGAAGATCTGGTCAAGGTTCCCCCAAGCCCTCAAGGTCCCAACCTTTGAGTTTAAAGAGTTACCTTTTAAGGTAAGGGATCCTACCTCTCTCTTTCTTTCCAAGTACTCTCTTTTATGTCATATCTTTTATGATCCATGTTCTTATGTTGGAGGATGTTCTTTTATATTCATCCTACTTTACTTTTCATGTTCATATGATGAGATACCCCCTCTTTCTCTCATCAATTAATTTTTTTGAAGTTTTAAGTGGCATCGTTAGGCTGCCGAATTTTTAAGGGATTCTTTCACCCTTCTCGTTTTTAAGTTCTATTTCCATGTCAAGTCTTTCATGTTCCTTTTTATTATATTGGGGTATGATCTCTATATCTATCATACTGATCTTTTATGTTCATATAATGAGAGACCCTATTTGATCTCATCGATTCATTTTTTTTAAGTTTTAATTAACGTCGTTAAGCTGCTGAATTTTCATAATAGAAATCTTATTTTTGTCTTCCTTTCAAGTTCTTCATTTCATACGGTATATATTTCAAATTTCATTACCATTTATTAAATCCTTTATATTCTGTCCTCCTACAGTTTTATAGATCATTTATTAGTGGGTTACACATGTCCTCTCTCTTTTCAATGTTTTCTAAAACCCTGTAGCATATCCGTTATGCTGTAGAATTTTCGTCTCAAATTGTCTTTCTCTTTTTCTCAAATTATTTTATTTTATTAAGTGAATACTCAAAGATCTTTCTTCTACAGGGGTATTCATATATATATCAGAATTTTCTATTTTAATTCTGGGAATTTGATACATGAAACCCTCTTTCCTTTTCCGTAGGTTTAAAATGACATAAAGATCATGTCTTTAAAGCAGTTTTTAAAACGTTATGATTATGAAATGAAACCCATTTTTTTATGCTATATGGGTTATTTATGAAATTTTTGATGATGATATATGTGGCTCACATGATTATAAAGAAAAATTTAAGGGTGCACCCTGATAGCGCTCCAATGCATTGGGTAATGATGTAATCTCTAACGATTACAATTTTAACAATACCTTGGGGTTTACCTTGGTAATTTTTAATGATACCTTGGGGTTTACCTTGGTAATTTTTAACAATACCTTGGGGTTTACCTTGGTAATTTTTAACGATACCTTGTGGTTTACCTTGGTAATTTTTAATGACACCTTGGTGTTTACCTTGGTGATATGTTCATGATTGTCTAAGTTAAATGTTGTAGCCACATCTTCAAGTTATGAAACACATTATTTTTATTATTATATGCCTCATGATCTCTTTCTCATGCCTTAAAGTTTTTTTTCATGACTTTTTATGTGTCTCAAGTTCTCATGTAAAATGCTTCCCTTATTTCCCTTACTGGGCCTTCTGATCACCCTTTCCTTTGATGTATGCTCCCAGGTTATGAGATGTTGTAATGAAATTAGGATGAACAAATGAAGAAGCCTTTCAAGTGTTTAAGAAGAATGTTTTTTTTTGTCTCATGTAATAAGTTTCTGGTTTCCAAGACACTGAACCTTAAAGATCCTCAGTTTTGTATAATGTAATGAAAGTTTATGTGATAAAAAGGCAGGATGTGATAGTTGGTATCAAAGGATGGTTTAGTTATTTTTGGAAATTAGGATATGAAAAATTTAGGAAGAACCCTATATAAATGTTTAAATATAGGAAATATTCCTGGTATTTTGGTGAGTATTGAGTAAGGGTTTTCCAAGAAAATACATCCATGTCAAGATATGAGCAGGTAGAGGTGGCTCTAGCACAGATGTACATAGGGGTAAAACCCAAAAACACCACTTTGAGATAGACTCGAATGGGAACTGGTATACGAAAACGGGTCTTGCTGCACTCTTAGTTACGACACTCCCGGGGGATATGCTTTGGTAAATTCATAAGCTTAGTATGAACCATTATTAAAGGAACAAATATAAAATAAAATAAATATTCAAAAAATAATATATGATGATGGATAACCTAGATTGGAACCTAGGGGATCAAAAGTTAGGGTATACTTTCCTTCTACAAGTTTATCCTTCTATGATTTAAGTTTCCTTTTCATGATTATTGGCTAAGTATTTAAGCCCCTAATTATACTTTCTTTTCTTAGTTAATGGCGGGAAATAGAAGAACATGTCCCAGCAATCAATGTGATAGGAAATGTGAAGATTTCTCTATTAATGTGACAAAGATGACAAGAGATGAAGTTGAACATACTGTGATTATTCCAAACCAGCTATCAAAAATCACAATTAATAATTGGTACCTAGTTGAATGCCTAAATTCATCAAGGAAGAAGAAGACGAAGTCTCAAGGATGTTCATCTGATAAAGTTGACAAAGGAATGAAGACCCAATTTACTTTGTGCAAAAAGTGTGGAAAGGGGCACAAAGGAGAATATCACAAGGGGACCGGGAGATGTTTTAAGTGTGGGGTGATAGGTCATAAAGTATCCTATTGCTTCAAAAAAATGGATAATGTGATGAATAGAGATAAGGTTAGATCTAATGTACCTTATACTTTTCAATGTCATAAATGTGGAGAAGTTGGAAATTATACAAGAAAATGATCACTTGGAAGGGATGAGAAGCATGATGAGCATCAACAATCTTCAAGGAAAAGGGAACAATGCAAGTCCTATGCTGAGACGGATCATGATGACTAAAGTACATGAAACTTCTTCGCAATAATTGTCTATTTCATGTTGTATTTTAGTTTGTGCTCTATGATCACATCCTTAATGTTTTCTAAGAACATCGAGTCACTACCTAATATGGTTTTATATCATTAAGGAAAACATCTATTGTTATGTATCACATGTTGATGTTGTGAAGCAGTTCTTCTTGAAAAAAAAGATTAGGGGATTAAAAGATGATTATTATTTTGGAAGATGTTCACTATTTTGGGAACCCTATATGATCAAGGTAAATATATTACTACAGTATTTTCTTTGAGGAATAAAGGTTTACTTATATTTTGAAGAATCGACGAATTAAAGATGATCTTATAGTAATTTAGGTTACTTATGGAAATTATTAACCTATCTTGGCAAAAATATGTTTAGGCTAGTTACTTTTGTTATAAGATTTTAGGAGTGGTTGATGTTGTTTGGAGATGAACGATAAAGTTTATCTTGTAAGACTATGTTATCAAATCCTTCTTACCTTTGGGTTTCAATATTAGTTTGGTTTATTTTGAGAAATTTTAAGGATAGTTATTTATGGAATGGTCTATGATGAACTTTGGGTAGTACCGTGGAATTTTGAACATTTAAAGAAGTTTCCCTTCATATGGGATTATTTCTTTTTGAATAATTGTTTAATCTTTCCCCTTCTGTTTTTGGGATAATGTTTAAAGATAGAAGAAATAGATAGTTAATCTTTTGTGTATTATGTGATTCTCTAGAAGATGATTCTTGTGCTTTAATGAGACAAAGTAGTTTTGAATGCTCTTTGTTTGGAGAAAAGATTAGTCTTGGTGGAAACTTATTAAGGGATGAAACTCTACTTGAAGGTAAATATATTTTCTTTTGTTTTTATTTTATGTAGTAAATGAATTCCTTAAAATTATTAAAAGGAACATAAAACAAAGACGTTGTTGGTTTAAGTTTCCTACTGGGTAATCAAAGACCGTTTAACCCATCACAAGTTTGTGACTTTCTCGTGGTTAACTTTCTCCTAATCATGTTTTCTATCACTCTCCCTCAGAACTTGACCCTTTGTTTTCTCTTACATGTCCATGTTTTCCTACATGGAATCCTAGTATGGGTTAACTCGGGTGACATTTGTAATTCTCTTTCATTCTTTTAAAGTAATAGTTTTACATACTCCTTTTCCGATGTGGGACTTTCAATAAAATTTCCAAAACCAATTTTAAAAATTGCGAGGATGCAATTTCTTAAGGGGGGAAGAATATAACGACCCGAAATTTTGAATAAATATTGTTTCCTAATTTTGTGTGTTATTTTATTTTATACTCAACAAAACTTTTTTATTTGATAACATGAGTATAATTAAAATGAGACCATTGGGTTTCGACTGTTATATGATTGTTGGTCAATATGACTGTTGGAAACTAAAAATTTCAATTATTGTCTCTAAATAAAATTGATCTTGGTTAATTAATATAGAAAGAAGATTTGATGGCCTCATCCAGTAGTCTCAGGCCAATCGAAGCCCATCTAACGGAACTTGGGAAAGAGGTAGCACCACTGGGATTTGCTTTGGACCAAACCCAAGCTGAACTTCATCATGTGAAGCTAGAACAGAATCGCCTTAATGAGAAGTTCAAACTAATATAGATTACTACTCGTGCGATGTTGGCCGAGCCGCCCTTATATTCTCTCACCTTAGCACACCTTACACTTAGGTCATATGCTGGGGTTATAAGGGGCTATGTAAGGAGACCGTAACTTCCTTGTGTAAACCTTTGATTTAAATAAAAATTGTGATTTATCCTTATGATGAAGTATGTTAATTTTCAAATGTTCAGATAAATATAGTATGCATATTTTTAATGAATTCAAGAAAAAGGATATTTTAAAATATTTTTGTAAAACCTTAAATAATTAATGATGTGTAATGATTTTCAAATAATGGTCTTCTTCAAATGTGTTCAGTAATAAATTTAGATTGTAATAAGATCAACTTATTTTTTGATGAATAACAAATTATGAATAGTGATTTTATGCTTAGGATTAGTAATGTGACCAAATGGATTAGTAATCTCACTTATGGAAAGTATTAATATAATCTAGGCACCTTGATTAAGTAATGTGATTCAATAAAATAGGTAAATAACTATTTCAGAAATTATTAGTCAAGTATTAGTTTTTTCAGGTGAATAGTTTTTTTTAATTAAAAATTAAATTAAAATTTTTTAGAATTTTTTTTTATAAAATGGATTTCATTTTTGAACTTAGAGCATCGATATTATGTTAAGGTAATTTTTGGGGATTTTTCTGAAAAACAAATGAATTTTCGGTGAATAGATTATTTATTTAAAAATTAAATTAAAAATATTTAGAAAATTATTTTTATAAAATTGAGTTCATTTTTGAAATCATAGCATTGATATTTGGTTAAGCTGAAATTTTGGGAGTTTTCTGAGAAAGTTGAATTTTCGATGAATAGTGAAAATATAGTTTTTAAGTTACGGGTGTTTAATGACATCATTAAATGATGTATTAAGTATGTAATCAATATGGTCTACTTATGAATATTAAGATAAGGTATGAGGTTTCTCAAGTGTCCAATACCATGGGAAAATACCATGGGCAAGCCCATGGTTATTCCAATACCACCAATGAGGTGTCCCTTGGCCATTAATGCCTGGTCCCCTCACTTTCCCTATAAATACCCACCATTTCCTCATTTAGTTTTCACTCATAACTCTCCCCCAACTAATCTCTGGTCTCATTACCTCCCAAGAAGTCCTCCCAAGGTGCCCCCAAGCCCTCAAGGTCCCAACCTTTGAGTTTAAAGGGTTACGTTTTAAGATAAGATATCCTACCTCTCTCTTTCTTTCCAAGTACTCTCTTTTATGTCATATATTTTATGATCCATGTTCTTATATTGAATGATGTTATTTTATATTAATAATACTTTAATTTTCATGTTCATATGATGAGAGACCCCCTCTTTCTCTCATCAATTCATTTTTTTATGTTTTAAGTGGCGTCGTTAGGCTGCCGAATTTTTAAGGGATTCTTTCACCCTTCTCATTTTCATGTTCTATTTCCATGTCAAGTATTTCATGTTACTTTTTATTATGTTGGGGTATGATATATATATTTATAATACGTATATTTTATGTTCATATGATGAGAGACCCGATTTGATCTCATCAATTCATTTTTTTTAAGTTTTAAGTAACGCTGTTAGGCTGCCGAATTTTCATAAGAGAAATCTTATTTTTGTCTTCCTTTAAAGTTCTTCATTTCATTTGGTATATCTTTCAAATTTCATTACCATGTTCTTAAATCCTTTATATTATGTCCCCCTACAGTTTTATGGATCATTTATGAGTGGGTGACCCATGTCCCTTCTCTTTTCAATGTTTTCTAAAACCCTGTAACATAGCTGTTATGCTGCAGAATTTTTGTCTCAAAATGTCTTTCTCTTTTTCTCAAATTATTTTATTTTATTAAGTGAATACTCAAATATCTTTATTCTACAGGGTTATTCATATATATATCAAAATGTTCTATTTTAATTCTGGGAATTTTATACATGAAACCCTCTTTCCTTTTCCGTAGGTTTAAAATGACATAAAGATCATGTCTTTAAAGCAGTTTTTAAAACGTTATGATTATGAAATGAAACCCATTTATTTTATGCTATATGGGTTATTTATGAAATGTTTTATGATTATATATGTGGCTCACATGATGATAAAGACAAATATAAGTGTGCGCCCTGATAGCGCTCCAATGCATTGGGTAATGATGTAATCTCTAACGATTACAATTTTAACGATACCTTGGGGTTTACCTTGGTAATTTTTAACGATACATTGGGGTTTACCATGGTAATTTTTAATCATACCTTGGGGTTTACCTTAGTAATTTTTAACAATACCTTGGGGTTTACCTTGGTAATTTTTAATGACACCTTGGGGTTTACCATGGTGATATGTTCTTGATTGTCTAAGTTAAATGTTGTATCCACATCTTCAAGTTATGAAACACGTTATTTTTATTATGATATTCCTCGTGATATCGTTCTCATGCCTTAAATTTATTTTTCATGAATTTTGATGTGTCTTAAGTTCTCATGTAAAATTTTTCCTTTATTTCCCTTACTGGGACTTCTGCTCACCCTTTCCTTTGATGTATGCTCTCAGGTTATGAGATGTTGTAATGAACTTAGGATGAACAAATGAAGAAGCCTTTCAAGTGTTTAAGAAGAATGTTTTTTTTCTCTCATGTAATAAGTGCCTGGTTTCCAAGACACTAAAACTTAAAGGTCCTCGGTTTTGTATAATGTAATGAAAGTTTATGTGATAAAAAGTCTGGATGTGATATGGTGATTCCTGGGATCGGTCTGACCTACTTCGGCTATTGTTAGGATGTCTCTGAGCATGTCATGCAGATCATGCCTCTATAAGTAATAGTACATAATCTGGGTACTCATCTTAGATTTCCCCAGTATCACAAGGTATCACATGGAATCTAAGAACTCATCCCAAAATTCCCATGGAATCTTCCACCCATGAAGACATTCCAAAAATATAAAATATCATGTGAATTCCAAGTACCCATCCTGGTAGTCCTAAATATCTGGTATCATGTGGAATCCATGGATCTCATCCTGGATTTATTGAACATGTACCATATAGAATCTAAGGAACTCATCCTAGCATTCTTAATCATCAAGAATCACATGGAATCTAGGTGTACATCATGGAATTATCAAATATCATCCATTATATATAATCTATGCACTCATACCAACATTCCTAATAATTACACATCACAATCCCATTTTAGAATTTTCATTATACAATTTGTATCATTAATTCACTTTACAAAAACTATAAAATAAAATGATTCTTTTTAACTAGTTCAAACATCAGTGTCCCTCTAACATACTCTAATTTTTTTATAAATACATTTCACCAATTTTTTAACCCAATATCAAGGTCAATAAAATTACCTATGTGCACAACTAGGGATTATATTTCTAAGGTTCATGGTATGATAATAGGGGAATTTAATTTTGGTAAACACAATTTTAAATAATTTATCTAAGAAAATGTTAAGCATGGCATGTACATCTCAACTCCACCAAGAATACACTAGGAAAACAAGTTAATACATTGGGTTAGTATTAGAGACCACCTACCTCAAGATTAGTGAATCCAACTCATCCAATATCAATCATTGTTTCAGCTTAAATTGATAAAAAATGAGAAACTAGAAAAATGAGTTGAAAATATGGAATGGGGGATTAATATAACATAACCCCACTTATTTAAGAAGGAAAAATATAATATAAGTAATGGGAGTGGTATA
The DNA here is from genome assembly GCA_963277665.1 of Viscum album. NCBI lineage: Eukaryota > Viridiplantae > Streptophyta > Magnoliopsida > Santalales > Viscaceae > Viscum > Viscum album. The sequence goes on from OY728121.1 coordinate 434,789,496, forward strand.
ATTAACCTAGGATCTCTAACTCAAGTGATGGAATCCAATTCAGATAATAAATGGGGAAGATATTTCCAAGAGGATATGAGAGGAAGGGAGGGTCGAGTATGTGAGGTTCAAGTCGAAAGGGATAAAAAAGGGGATTAAAACATAAGAGTTTCATAGGGGAAATTTGTTGATTTTTTAACTTCTAAATTGGTGTGTTGTATGGCCACAAAGTTTGTCAGACCATGCGTAACCATGCAAACCTTACTGTTTGGGACACACCAACTTGCATAGTTAGTGTGCATGGTTTGACAAGCCATGCATAAATAGTGTTCATGCCTCTACAATCATCTATAGAGGTCACACAGCCTTCGATATCCCCTCACATGGTTTAAAAAAATTGTGTGCCTATACAAATCAGGTCGCACTGTAGGGGTGCACAGTTATCACAAATCATGCACCCTAGGATATTTCCCTCGAAACTAAAATTTACAAACCATGTGCTCTCAAGGATTATCTGATCACTTGAGGAACCTCATAATCCTCAAACCATGTCTAAAAACATCCCTTTAAGATATTCTAACTCTCAAACTCCTAAGACGACACTTGGTTTTAAAAATAGCATGACCGCAAACATCAAAATTTAAAATTCTAACAAAGACTCAGGGCTTTCCCATAAGCTCGGGCCTTATAATACCAGCTATCTCATGAAGGTTTAGTTATAGGTTTATATATACTTATTTAATAATTTATTTTCATAAATATGGATGAGAAAAATTCAATGAGTGATAATTGAAAAAGTGGGATAAAAATATTTTGGGGAATTATATACTTGGATGAAGAAGGGGAAGATGATATATCTGAATTTAATTTAATAAGTATCAAGAGAGTGTGAAAAGGATATTTGGTAGAGGAATTTAAGGGTAATTGGATTTAGGATATCGTATCTTTTTAAAATTTTGATTCTACTGAAATATATTTTTATATAAATTTAAAATAGAACTCTTGTTTGAATTAAATTGGAGGTAGTGGATTAGATTTATAGAAGAGGCATGATAATTTAAATGATGGATGAATCTATTATTTAATTTTTCCATAGTTTAAGTACTTAAGTTTAGTAAGTAATAATATTTTTAATAAATATAATTATTTCAATTAACTAAGAGTGTAAAATTGTATGTGTGGGATAGTAGTGAGAGCCAAAATTTCCATATTTTGTCTACATTAAATTGTATTATGACCCCATAATTAATCCAAAACTCTGGTAAATCATTCATATTTTTACTTTAGTGAAATATATAACTTCATTGATAAATAGATTAAATTTCATTTTTTAAATATTTTTATTTATTTTATAATCAATTTAGAATCCATGCATTTATTTGGAGAATTTAAATTACATTATTTAAAGGTTATTTGATCTGATTTAAATTTTTTTATTAGATTTTGGAAAGAAATAGATAAAGTCTACTTTGAATCAATTGGTATTTTTGTGTTTTTATGTATGAGATGATGAAAATTGGTAAAGGAAAATTTCATATAGATTTTCCAACCATTTTTATAACTTTGAAAATTTCATTTTAATTTTTAGTTATTTTGTATGAATTTGGGAATTTCATATGAATTTATTTAAAATCTCATATGACTTGGCTTGGAGTAACCATGAAGCTCAATTTTCCATACCAAGACAATAGATTGTGCCTTATCTCGACCATACATTCCTCTTCTGAAGTGACCACATGATAAATTATACAACTGACCATGGATTGATTTAATTCATGTTGAACCTACCACAAAGGTTGAAGTTTCCACAGGAGTTTATTTGATCAACCGCATGACCAACTATGCTAAAATTATTACAAAGGATTGGATCAACCATGCAAAGAAATATAATTGACCATGTGGTATAAAATCGATCATAAGAACAGATTCTGATCAACTTCATTATTATTATAAGATACCATAAAGGACTAAAACTTCCGCAAGAGTTTAAGCAACCAAAAATGAAGATCAACCAACAGTGTCTTTCATGAAAATTAACAACAAACCATGTCATCCTATCAACTGATTTTTTAATTCTATCAGTTATGAATTTCCTTCATGGGATGGCTCCAAGACTTATCCAAATTTCAGGTTATAGGGATTAAAAACCAAAATTCCCAAAATAGTAAACAATTACCTAAAATAAAATAAAAACTCATTCCCATTTCTCAAAAAAATTGGGAATAATCTCTCAAACATCTATGTAGTGATCATTTGGGCTAAATAAGAATATGGAGTTCATAGGAGAGTATTGATCAAGAGTTGTAAGATTCAAGATTCCTAACTTAAACAATTATAACCCTAGAGTTTTACATGTGGAATCAATTGGATAAGGAGGAGTTAGGAACTAAATTTGAGGAATTTTTCAGAGAAACTACAATTTTTTAAGGGAGAAGATAAATTCATTTCGTACATGTGTGGTGTGAAGTTATTGAAGTGTTGGATATTAATCAAAAATAATATATAAGAAGACTAATGTTCATAGGAAGAGGGGGTTTCTATCATGACTACTCAATTGACCTTAGTTATTATTGTCTTTCCTTTTTCATTTTTTATAATTTATTTGGTGGTTGTACACTAAGATATTAGTTGTTTATCTAAGGATATTACCCTTCCCCCATTAATGAAATTGGTTTTTAACTAATTATTTTTTTCTACTCATCTCTCTATAATTTTTTGATTTTTTATAAATTATAATATTTATTCTATTATATGAATTTTTAATTATTCTTCCCTTATTCAATGGTTTACACACATAGGACACCTAGAGCTAGTTCAATACTAATGATTATTAGTAGTGGGGTTGATTGAGGATTGATAAGAGTTTTCCAATCAATGGTTAGGTACAATTAGTGGATGCAGTAATCAATATATCTCATTACTTAATCCAAAATAATTGAAGTAGGGTAATAAATTGAGATTTCAACTTATTAGACAGTCATCAAGATAGTAAATTGGAATTATGATTTAACAGGTAAGAAATTAGACATATAAGGTTTGGCTACTATTTTTAATAATAAATCGAAAACCAACTCAATTAAAGCCTTAACCAAATTCACTCATTTTTTCACACACATTGAACCCCTAAAAAAGAGAAGATCACACCCATAACACTATCCTCTCTAGAGATAACATGATTCCCACTATCGATGCATTAAATTTATGTTCATAAGTTTTTTAACTAAGGTCCCCACAACATGCCTCTTATCACCCTGTCAGGTGATTCACAATGAATTTATACATGTATTTTGGTGTAATAACTCTCTAATCTCTAGAACCAAGATTCACACTAAGTTTAGGGCTTCACAATGTAACCACCCATTGTGTCATGATTCTTCCTTGATACCCAAACTTATTCTTATACAGGTATGATCATGGTGTACAACCTTATACTATAGTGTAATCTCCCAAAAAAATCCAAAAAATTAATCTTATAACTCACCCTACCATGATGAAATACCCTATATTATGTTGTGATCTTTTATGTGTTGTAAAATTTCATCGACTAACATCCAAGAACTCACTCTGAGTGTTTCCATATCAAACTTTCACCTCCATAGCACACCAAAAAACATCCCAACATGATCCAAAAATCTTCTATTTAATAGATAATCAAAATTTTTAAATTAACTCATCTACCAAAATGGTATAGATCTGACCCACCTCCCATTTCATTGACACTAAAATACATGGGTAATTACAATGACATGTATTTTTTCTGTAATTTTAACAATAAAAATAGTTTCTTTATCATGATCATTCATTTTTATTTTTCCCTTTAAAAACCATAATCATAACATGAGTTACTATTTAATATCATATATTACCATCCTTTATGTTTTTATACTCATCCATGATAAAAAATTTATAAAGATTGTATTATATAAATCATGTATGTGGTTTAACCAACCCAAACAAGAACATGTTGATTTAATGAACAAGTAACTGTATATAGTAATATAATTTTTATAGAATCTAAATGATGTTAGTTAAACATAATTAGACTAGTGAATGATATTTTAAAATAGTTAATGTAAGAAAATAATTTCAAAGTATAAATAAGAACTAAATAATTACTTTGATGAATTCACTCCTCAAAATGGGTTCCTTTATAATGGAATATTTAGGCCTCCTTGGGACCAGAAGCTTCCCAACATGGAAAAGGAATTTAGGAGAGTAAATTTGAGTAGTGATTCAAGAGGAAAATTAAGTAGATAAGTGGTTTGGGAATAGTGTAGGGGGTCCTTTTATATGTTATTTTGAGTGGCCTTTCTATAAATTCGCATTCATTAATGTGTAAGAAATTTCATTTTTCAAGGAAAGAAGATTTAAAGTGGAAAAATAATGGATATGGGTCATGAATACCCTATCCCCATAATTTAGAGATAAAATTAGAGATATTTTCGGACTATATTCCTTAATTTAACCTCTTTACTTAATTTAATTTTTACTTTGGTAAATTACTTTTTAACTCGATAACTTATATTTTCCCAAAAATAAAATTGACCCTCTTACCTAATTTTAATGACCAAATTCTAAAAATGAAATTCATTTTAAAAAATTAAATCTATAATTATGTGGAATTATATTTTTAAATAAAAAACATAATATTTTAAAAATATTTTTTCTTGAATAAAAACATTTTCTTATATAATTAATAAATATATTTTACTTATTATAATTTCTTAATTATTAGTGGTTACTAGTTACTTTTTATTAATATTAATAATATGGTTTATAAATATTTAATTATTTCTATAAAATTATTATATACTTGTTATATCATTTTTAATATACCCCATTAGCTATATATATTTCCAATATTCATATATCACTACTAGAAAATAAGGATATTGTGATAGTTGAAATGGGGGACCGCCTTTAGCGGTCTCTATTGGAAAGTATCAATGACCAAAAATGATGGTTGTTGCACTAAAACCCCTACTTATCCCTCCCTCCCCCATGAATCCCCTTCTCCCCTCACCCTTGCATGCTCGTTGTCTCCGCTACCGCTCCCCCTCTCATAACCCCCCATCCTCTCCCTCAACCTCACCGTACCCACAGTCAGAGCCTCCACAACCACCCATCCACGCATCCTCTCCCTTACCCAATCACTATAACACCTGTTGGAGACAATGTTTCCCCTCTCTAACACCACCACTGATCCAACCAACCACCTCTACCTCCGCTCACCATCATCCCCTCAGAGTGAGACTATCCCAGCCGACTCCACCTCTACAAGCCTGATTTGACACTTGGTTTTCATATTCATCACGATACCATAGGTGAAACCTAATTTTAGTATGTAAAACATGTGATTATTGTTTCTTAATAAATAATATCTGTTTTATAGTTTTTGATTTTGATAATAAACATGTAAAAATTATCTTGATTTTACATTTGATACATAATTGAAACATTTTTTTCTAAAATGTTGGTGTTTTTTTGTCAAAATTTTCCTTAATGGGAAATTATAATCAATTTGTCCTCAAACTTTCATTCTTTGTATGTTCCAATTATAAATTGAAATTTTTGGGGATTTCTTTTTTAAAGATATGTATTTTAAATTCAATATATTTTTTTACACACAGTTTGATTGATTTAGTTGAATTTTAACTAAAATATTAATTTGAAATTTTTTTAGGTTGCTATGGTTTTGGAATTTATATTTATAGTGTTCCATGTTTTTATTTTAGATATAATGTATTGAAATGTATTCAAATTTTAGATATAATTTATTAATGATGGTTTAATCTACCTGATAAAATTATTGAATACCTACTGAAGTACCTCAAAGAACATCTTACTTGTCTCTAAAACGTGATTATTCCTCAACATCAAAGGTATGAATTATCTAATTTATAATATATTCCACAATCCATAATCCATATGTTCCCTAAGTTTGTTCTATTACTTATTATGGAATCCTCTATAGAATTTGAAATTATATTCCTATGTATAGAGCTATAGTCCACTTCTACATCACTCACCCTTAATGAAGGTTTTATCTTCAAAAAGCTTTTAATAACAAGAATCATCACCCTCGAAGGTTTGTTTATTTTCTATAATATATACTATAAATGTTTGTAATAATTAATGAAAATTTATAAGGTTTTATCCAAATTAAATTATACATATTTTTAAGGCATTTGTATGAATACTATAATTTTTATACATACTGATTATTCCTCTTTTAGTATGGAATCCTTGCATACATTAAGATAAAAAATTTGGAAAAGTTATCTTACCACACATACCTCTTACAATACATGCCTCTTGTGATACATTTTTCAGTTTCTTTATTCACATTTTAAAAAAAATCATTTACCGTTATACTATGTAATTCTAATTTTCATTATATTAATATAATTTTTAATTCCACTTCATATATTTTTTCATAACAATAACTTTTAGTTTTTTATATCATTTTTTTACACTTTGTATGAATTTTTATAATTTTTACTATGTTTTTTGTTTACATAGTGAATCTTTAAATTTTCACATATTAAAAGGATGGTGTTTTATATATTTTTTATAGTTTGTATGTTTTCTTCAAATATATTAAGTGTTATTTGTTTACATTTTCATTTATGTTACATAATTTGGAGTTGAGAAGATTTCAGGTTATTATAGTGGACATTGATTTACCTATAAATTAAGAATTGTTTATTCTATATGAATTTATATCTAATTTACATTTATTTTAGTGAAAAGTTAGTAAATTTAAATATAAAATTTGGTTCTACATTTTTTTATCTCATTTTACATCTACCTTCGTATATATCCCTCTTTAAATCAAGTTTAACTTTTAAATTTTTGAACTTACCAACTTACATTATTGATCAGTGATTTTGTAATGTTTTTCACTAAATTAGAAACAATTTGTCCTTTTTTTATCCCTCATAGAGAAGGTTTGTGGTATATATATTATTTTTTGTTCTTATACTATAGATTTGTATTGATTTTATTTTTGTTTTATTTTATTCTCACCCTGTATTTTTTATTAATGTAATTTATATTGTGAAACCTATTTATTTTCTATATCATTTGTTCCTTGTATGTTTATGATGTTTATTTCATTATATTTTAACTTTTTTTTGTTTGTATATTTTATATTTAAATGTTTACATATTATAGGGATAACCATTTTTTGTAGTTTGAAATTTTTCCTCAAATAGAGGAAGTGTTATTTATTTAAAGTTTCTTTTTTTACTTATTAATATTTTTCATTTAAATCAGAAATACATGATAATTCCCTTAGATATGTTCAAGTATTTTGTGACTAGAGTTTAATCAACCAATAGTGAGAGTATTTTATATAGGATATTTCTATTTCGTATCTTGTACATATATATTAAATGTTATGTATTTTAATTTTTGTTATTTAATGTTTCATTTACTATATACTCTATGTTTTTATATATATTACATATTACATGTTTAATGACCAAACATATTATAGTTTAATTATATAAAACAACATTAAACCAAGATTGTTAAGATAAAAATTTCAAACTTTGAATCATTTTTTAAAGAATTGGTTTGATCTACCCTTTAAACCTCGATAGACTAAATCAATTATTTAAGAACACATGTTTCTAGAGTTGGTTTCAAATGAATCACATTGCTGTTTTTTATTCATTTATTTTATATTTTGACAATTATTTGTTACATTTTATGTACCACTTTTTTATTTTTTATTTTGGGTATTTATATCTTAATTCTTTTATGTAACATATTGGGTTTTTCTATACTTTATAATTGCTATAAATAATAGCCTAAGTACTCTAATGAAACGTATTTTTTGGTGTTAATTTATATGAACTTACAACAATATGCTATATTTTTTTAGTGGAAACATTTTTAACCAATTTCCATTACATTTTCCCATAATCCTACACATCATTTCATTACTTAGAGTGTTTTCTTCCAATTAAAATGTTTTGAAACATGTAGAAGTTCATTATAAAATTCCTAGTTTATAAATTAAAATTATTTTCTTAAATTATTTGATTAATAATAGCATGTCACATATTTTTCAATTTATCATTTTATATCAATATTTTTTTATTAAACTCAAATATTTAGTTAATTAAGTTGATGAATTTAAAATATCTACTCAACTAATCTATTATTCATTCTACATATTCTCACTCATACTAACATGATTTTTCTAAAATCATTAGATACATGGAATCTTAAGGCATTGATTTAGAAATTAAGGTCACAACTTAAACTAATATTATAAAATTTCATACATATATATATATATATTAACATTGTAATTTGACTTGATTTGTTTCATTTTAAAGTCACTTTGTTTTTTATTTTTTGGATTTTTTCAAGACAGAAATCCAAGACTTCGAGAAATGTCAAACCTAAGATCTCTAATTTCAGATTACATTGGCCAATTGTAGGTATGATGATTTTATTCTTGTGTAAATTTACTGTTTCATAAAAAAATATCATTTTTCATTTTATATTACAAAGAATGATGTCATTAAGGAGTAGTTATAAAGTATTAATCTTAAAAAAAATCTATTATTTTGCATTGGGATTCTACTCATGTGCTTCTCCTCCCACAAGAAATCCAAAGTGGAATCTATGATTAATTCTAGAATGAAAATTGATACAAGGTTGCAGCTACTCATGATAAATGAAACTTGACATATTATCCTATAATGTGAGATATCCCTCAAGTCATATTTTATTCTCTTATGCTTTGTAATGACTTTATTATCAGTCCTTGATCAGTCTAGTACATGATTATTCAGTTCTGACTGTGATTTTGGACCATATTTCCTATTTTGGTGTTCTGTTATTTCATTTTCTCTATATTTTCTTATTTTCCTTTTTGTTTCTTTCCTATATTTTTCACAATTTTTATAAGTAATGTAATACCTTTCTAACATGTTTTAGAAATTTATTTTTTTATACTACTATTTCATTACAAGTTTTTCGTAATGGTTTATTCTATCATTCATCCAAGAAAATATTCATCCTCCATGAAACTAGACTACAACAACTATATTCTCAACAAGGATTGGACTTGATCAACTATAAAAACTAGAAAAAATATTTTTTATTCTATCCTCATATATTGTATTCTCTCCTTGCCTAACTGGGACCAATATATTAAAATTTCCTATATCTTTTTTCACTCAATTATTCACTATTTACATTTTCATAAATGGTGTATTTGTTTTTTTTATTTCCTATAATGTGTATGTTCTGATTTTATATCTTTCATACATGTAGTTACACATTACTAAAAATAGTTTCAATTTAATGGGGATCCTCCATCTAATCCAATGTTTCAAGTTTTGATTTAATTGTAGATTTATTTTATGAAAGAATTATTTACAATATTTTAAGACTTATAAGACTAAAAATTATTCATGGATTGTATATTTATATTTTATGTCTATGGAAATTAATTTATGTGTTGTTTCCATAAAATTTTTCAACATAGAAATCTTCTGGATACAAGCATGTTACTTTTTCTTCTACCCTTATATTGTTGACCCCATTTTTCAAACCCTAAGGTTGTTTCTTATCTAATTAACTCCCTTATTTTCCCAATTTTAATTATACCACATATTTGATTCATTATAATTATATTATGAATATTTTTATTTCATTTTAAATATATGGATATTTCATCTTAAATATATTTGGTATATGTATATTACTTATATGCATATAACATATTTAGTATATTACATATATGTATATAACATATTCGGTATATTTATATTGTTCATCTGCATATATGAATTTTCATCTCATTATTGTTCATGATGAACATGGATACATCTTTAAATATGTCATGGTGATTTTTTATTTTATAGTTTCATGCACTAAGGTTGTGGCTAATGTTATTAATAAGATGATGAGGTGAAACATTTAGAGTCAAGGATGTATTTTTTTGAGTTGGTAAATGTGTAGCTATTAGCTGTGGTCAGAGAACTGAATGAGTATATGTTATGGGGTGGTGCAAGGGATCCTACATGTCACAAACCAACCCCAGTCAACCCTGAACCAGTCACCCGAGTTGTCTTACAATAAGGCCCGAGAGGTGTTCCCAATCCTCTCATTCTAGAAAATAGTGTCAGGCATCAAATATACTCAATTTGGAATGGTTTATCCCATAAATGACAAATAAATAAATAAATAAACAATAAAAATAAATACTAACATCAGAAAGAAATAAAACCACACATACCTCCATGTGACCTTGCTAGTCACCACCAACCACTGAACCAACATCACCCCATGGTAACTAAGACCAAGACTAAAGCTACGTATAAATCTAAAAATAAATATAGAGATATAAGCATGAGTATTAAACTTAGTAGGAATTCCCAAATAAACTATTCCCTATACCTTACCTTTAAAAATAAATCCAAGCCATGCTAGTTTGAAAATACAACATATAAAAATAGGGTTTTCCGTTCTTTTCAAAGACAAGTAACAGGTATACATTTTTAAGAAAAAACATTTTCCATTACATTTCCTAAAGATTTTCCAAATCATGAAAATTATTTTCAATAGATTCCTTTAAAATATAACCAGTTCTGGAATGTGAATTTTTAATATTTAATGAAAATCAAGGTTGTTTATTTATAAAAATACTATAAAATAGAGGATAATAGTGTACTTGTAAACCAATGTAATGAGGTATAGGGTGTTGGTAGAGATGGACTAGGACAAAGATATAATACATATCACACAATAAATCTCTATCATCATTTAATATCATAAAATATTTCCCTAACACTCGGTGACACCCTCACTGGCTCAACCAAGGGGCACATCCCAAAAGCGGTAAGGTTATCTACTCAGGGGAACTAGCTACTGCATAATCTCAACTAGTGTTCCATGTGTACTTAATTCTACCACTTAAATACCCAAGGATTCCCATGAAAATTAAAATGGTGGTGATTTTTTATCAAGCTATCATGTGAATATGTAACACATTATTTAAACAAAATTTAATCCTCCTTAACACCCCCAGTCTCTCATATCAAGCATAGCCCCTTCCCAAGTCACACAACACAGCACAAGACTCTTCACTAGGAATATGTCACAAATTACATATTTAACACATACATCATATTTCTAAATCAAGGGGAATTCATCAAGAGGGTTTTTCCACTTCCATAAAACATTTTAAAAGTGCCAATCATGCGTCATCATTTTAAAAGGAATACTTTCAATTTAGAAAACACTAATGTTGAAATCTTTTGAGTTTCAAAACCATTGAGAATACCAATTGAACAATTAAGTAATAAAACATTTATAAATAGGCTTTAAAACATTCCTAAACAAAGGAAGTCTAGGTTAGAAGCTTAGGGAAATCATGGGAGCTAGTGAATAGCCAATTTCCCAAAAACCACAATCCATTTACATAGTATATACATTTCATATAATAGGTAAAACACATTTTAAAAACATCAAGAAATTTTAGATTTCAAACTAAAGGCTTGTATATAGGGAACCTACCTCAAAACATGTTTCCTTTTGATTATGATAATCTAAAACCACCCCAAAAGATACATTAAAGTAAAAAGACCCTCATTTTACACTTACATTCATATGCACATAAACATATATATATACCCCTAAATTCAATGTAGATATTCCCATGTCCATGAGGGAATATTTACAAAGAAGTTATATATATATATATTCATTACCCATGCATATGGGTGTAAGTTTCCTTCATGAATGGTGGTCCCAAACAAACTATAAAAATACTAGAAACTCAAAAATTAAAAAATCCCTAATTATAAATTATGAAAAATTGAAGAATGGAACAAAATTTATTGTAAACCCACAGAAGAACCACCACCTTCAATGTTCATGGCTAGAATTAGCTCCCATGAGACCCAAGGACCTTAGACATCAAGGATATATAAAAGAAACACCAAAAGTGTGCTTAAGGTTTGGACTAAATCATGTGCACCGCCCGGGAGAAAATAAAACTAGTAAAAGGAGAGAAGAAACTCACTAGAGTTGATCACACTCAAAATTGGAGAAGAAAACGGATGTAGGAGGAATAGGAGGAGGTGGTGTAATGTACGGGTAATCCCATGTGGGTGGATAGTCAAGCATGATATGAAAGGGTAGGGGTGGGTTTTCACATTTCTAAGGGGGTATAATACCCCTTTGGGTATTATAAAACTTCATATTAATAATAATAATAATTTTTTTTCAAAAGGTAGGAAACCATGCATGGTTTGGTCGCACAGTTGGTCAAACCTTGCACTATATGTGAACCTATACTGGAGTCCATGGACACTCTGCATGGTTAGGGAAACTATGAACTATTTGTGCACTCATCTCTACCAAAAATCAAAGACACCATCAAATGGTTTATGCACAGTTTCTAATAATCATTCACTAATTGTGTGTCTATAATAAAAATTCTAAAATTAAAATATAAAACTCATACAAACATAAAACTCAATATCATGGATAAAAAAAATTAAAAGATTAAAAATAATTTACACGTCAGGTTTGGGGTGTGACAATTCTCCTCACCATGACACTTTATTCCCCCATAAATTCCAAAAGATTCAATTAACTGAGATATGAATCAAAGAAAACCTATTACTAGAAACAAAACCTCTACCACATGAATATTGAACACCAAATACTCACCCTTATCACAAAACTCTAAAAACAAAAAAGAGACTAAAGAATTAATTATTAAACAAATAGACCCACACCAAAAGAGATAATGAACATGTCCCAAAGAACATGAATCATTTGAAAAAAGATTCAACGAAAGTGGTTCAAATATCCAAACATAACCTCAAGATATGTAACACAAAAACCCCTAGAATAGAAATCATGAAAGTATATTATCTTGGTCTATTTGGGATGCCCATAATAATCCATCACATGAACCACTATCCATGATATCCAACTACCATGAATAGGATCGAGAGATGTGGAAACAAAGAATCACACAGGTGAAAATTTAAAAATTTCCAAAGATAAAACATAATAACTAGATTACTAGGTTCACCAAGAGGTTTTTCCCAGAGTGGTCTCCCCACCATTTTAGGTTTCTATAAAAAACCTTAATTTACCAAGCTAAAACAACTCTAAAATTTAAAAAAAAAACTCTAACACTAGTGTGACCTCTAAAATTCCCATGTCACAGCCAACCACCTTAAGAGAAGACATTAACAAGACCCATAGTGGATCTCTCCAATATTTAAAAACCCAATAATCATTATAGAACTAACCAAAAAACATGGGCTACCAAATAAAATAAATTCATTCCAAACACCATACCAAAACACAAGTGATGAGATCCATAACACAGAAGCATCTCTAAATGACCACCACCCAAGAACTAAAATTGATCAAGGAAGATACTAACCATTTTTTATTTCACATCCAAAAGGCACAACTATAGAAATTTTGGGAAATAATCCACCAAGATTAACAGAATGAAAGGTTCCCAAGAACATAAAACCACAGTAGGGGGACTTTCTGGTATCTTCCAGAACATCAAAGAAAACTGTTATATATACCTCCCCCTAACCTAGAAACTTCTTTACTATGTTAAATGCTTCACTATAAGACCTATGGTTGGAGCCCCGATGTCTTGAAGAATCTGTTGCACCACAGTCAAGAGCTAATAATCCTAGAAAAAAATTCTTCTTTCAACAACGCAACTTAAAAAACTTCTTTAGGTGTCATAAGCATCCACACTAATGACAAGACTTCAGAGGATTATGTAAATATGTATTAGATTTATCAAACTGACCACACTAGAAGAAAATAATTGAGTGGTCCTTCTAATGAGAAGCAGGAACTGATGAAGGAGATTATGTTTCACACTCCTCACTGGATGTGGAACCTTCACAAGCACCAAAAGAAACCGGAATATCAACCACAATGGAATTCCTTATGAGACTTAACAATATGAAATTATTTAATCCTTGATCCCTAGATATATACCTAACACAAAAAAGAGGATCTTATAACTAATTTCTTGAAAAAAGAAACCATATATTTGAAATTGTAAACATACCCCTTCATTGTCTATTGACCTTTCTGAATGTCTAAAAGCTCTATGTAGAGACAATTTTTTTTCCTTATAAAAATTTTAAATATATCTAGAAATATTTTTATAGCCAGTTATTGAGACGGTGTATGATTATGAGGCTTGGTGTGCCCAGAATTAATTTTATAAAAATATTAAATATATTTTATATTATACACACATAGTATTTATGATAAATGAGATATCTTATAAATAGAGTCTTGAATCAAGAATCGGAGGACATGGTTGAATATGAAATGTGAGTTTTACCCTAGATTAAAAATAATGTTTTTCAGTGTGGGTTGTTTGGATAAAGTAGTCTTTGGGAGGTATTTTTAGTGAATTAATTTGTTCATACATTCATAAAATGACCTAAAACATATTCCTTATATAAATACACTATTATGGATAATCTCCAAGGTTATCTTTATAACATGAGGTCCATTGAGAGGATAATCCACCATTCTTCATTTGTGAATCGAGAGTAAGTGACAATCAACAACCAAATCAAGGAAAATTGAAGCACGGTGAGCACAACAGATCTTCCTCTTTCATTGTAGGTAGATTTATTTATTACCAAAAGATCCATTATCAAGGTAGAAATCATCATTTGTGTATTTCCTCCCTTATGATTAAATTATTGAGCATGATCATTCCTATTTCTTTAATCAGTGAAAAATTTGGGACCTTGCATGCGCCCACATATCAGATTTAATTTATTTATTTGATTAATCCTTATTGTGTCATGTTTCTCACACATGATATCCCCATTTTTAATTATTTTTCCAATAATTCTTGTAAATTATTTTTTCACCCTTATTTATGTGATTTACCCCCATCATTCTTCACTTTCTTCATCATTGAAAAACGGGTTCATGATTAGACTATTATTAGGAAAGATTGAGTGAGATCAAACCCTTGGATTCATGGTAGATTCATGTATGATTAGAAGGTCAATTATTTTGGGATGTATCAAGATTTTTTTTAGGTTTTTAGTGATTATTTCTATGGATATGGGATCTAGGATTCATCGACGACGATGGGAGGTGTGTGATGTGGGCGACGAACAATCGTAGACTGTTGGAAATCCAGTTTCCAGACATCGGAGGGCTGATATAAATGAACATAGCTATCGTCCTTTGATTTTGGGTGAAAATCATGAGATATTTTAAGTGGATAAAGTGGATCTAGGATCCATGGATAAAATATGAGTGTTTTTGGAAAAACCTAACTACATGATGTGTATTATGAAGAACACACAATGTGTATACCCCTAGGTGCAATGTCTAGGATTTCAGGGTGAGTTAAATATCACATGTCATGTGGGACCCCCACACACTATGTGACCTGGTGGTAGTAACCCATAGTGTACTCTGGGAGCACACAGGCACGGGCACAACCAGGCACACAACCAATGTATATGGACACGACCAAGGTACATGAACACAACTATGAGCACATGAAGGACCTCGAGTGGCTAAGGCACACCATGTAGTCCCCTTAAATGTCAAGTACAGAAAAATGGTAAGTGATCCATGTACTAGATAAGGACACTGGTAGGTAGCAGGGTGGGACCACACACTATGTGGGTCCCCTTACACATTGTGTACCCTTCTTTTTTAGGGAAAATTCTACCTCTCATATATCTTTTATTTGGACTCATATTTTGACCTGAGAGTAGCCTATCCTGAGTGTATTCCCATGTATAACATGATGGTGGAATTCATAGTGTTGTTTAAGATATTATGTGATATGTTATGGGTGTTATGATTCTTTAGGTGAGGTTCTGCGATGGTAGTGATTATTCAATATGATCATAGAGATTAGAGTGGAACCCTCCTACTGGGATAGGGAATGGGTCCTCTATCCACCCAAAAGGTGGTACACTCCTAGTGGGACAAGGCATGGGTTATCTATAAACCATTATATCGGTACCCTCCTTCTAGGATAGAGCGCGGTTCTTCTATCTATCTATCAGATTGTCACCCTCCCATGGAGTGAGGGAATGGGTCCTTGACCATCAGAGTGGAACCCTCCTACAGATTCAGGGAATGGGTCTTCAACAATTAGAGTTACACCCTCTTTCAAGTATAGGGAATGGTTCCTCTATTAACTATTAGATTGGAACCCTTTTTTTGGGATAGTTCATGGGTCCTCTATAAACTATTAGAGTGTCAACCTCCTGTTAGGATAGTACATGAGTCCTCTATCTATCTATCAGATTGACACAGTCCTATGGAGTCAGAGTATGGGTCCTATATCTATTGAGTGTAACCCTCCTATTTTAGCACGGCATGGGTCCTCTTCCTAGATATTATATTCCCATGATTATGAGACACAATTTTGTGGTGTGTCTCGACTTGGATGTTTCTTTGGATAGATGCGTGAGATGCTGAGAATAATTAATAATCCTATGTAAATAATGTAAGACACTTTTCCAAGGATGGGATATGATATTTATATCCACTTTATCTATTTTTTTGGTTTATTTTATGAGAATATATATATATCTGTATCCATGTTGTTTGATTTTGTTACTCTCTTATTATGGGTTAAGATGTCTATTCTTATCATGTCTCTTACTACTCCTCCTTCATCTTTTAGGGCATCATATGTATATAGTCATATATTCATGGTATTTTACCACACATGTCATGTATTATGTAGATATTGGACAGGTCATTAGTGATTACATAGGAGCATAGGGATACCCTGGCTCATTTGACTGTGTATGGTGGTTAGGGATTATATATTCAGAGATAGTCTCTCTCGGCACTTTACTTTTCCAGTTATTTCAGGTCGGGACATCAATATGGTTGGTCATGTGTTTTTTCTCTTTTACTGTTTAGATTAAATTTTTGTACTCTTTTACTAACTAGAGTTTTTACATGCATGGTTTATTATCAATATGTTTCATCTTTTATTATTATTTCTCTACACTTATGTATGGAGATGGTTGTGTGTGTGTGTGTAGGTACCTAGGTAAAGTCCTCCCATATTAGTTATGAATTTTGTTACTTGTCTCTATACTGTTGACTATAGAGGTGGGCTTGGGGTAGTTTTGGATCGAGCCCCATTAGGTCAAGTCATGATAGATTGGTATTAGGTCTGGTTTATTCCTTAGGATGGTTATGAGGATTTGGTTGGGGATTATTATAATAGTTTCAAAGTGTCTCAAGTGTGTCTTTAAGACTAGGGAACCCATTTTTTAGGTGGTTCTTGATGTGTACATACATCAGGACTCTAAAAACCTATTTTAGACTCGATATATTGAGAAATTTATTGTAAGGATAAATAGAACACACATAATATATGGTTGAGTATTTTTACTATATTTCTTGATTTATATCCCCATATATATTCTCATCTAACAATGGTACATCTTGATTGAGTTTTTAGGATGCCTCTGTGAAGATAGCCAACTAGGTTATCAATTCTGGATCATGACGACAATATAATGAGTGATGAGGCCTCGGTTTAAGGTCCATCACATGAAATTCTTTCTCTATGTGGATAGGTAGGACCCCCCCCCCATATTGAGTAGTATATAGTACCAACATGTCTAGTTGATTATGAACTTAGAATTTTCAAAATTTGTGATTTATAGTGTCAGTGGATACTGAGGTTCTGTGGTGAGTCAGATCCTTGAGTGGTGGAGCATTGTCTAGAGTTGGTTATCTGAGTTTTTAGGATTATCTGGACACCAACTAATCAAGTGGTTACATTTGCATCTAGTCTTTTCCATGGAGCATCTGGGAATTGGTGGAGTCCAGTTATGAATATACATGATGAGTCGAAACTCTTATGTACAAAATTATATCATCTTATTTTTAGGAGTATTAACCCTCATTATTACTATTAGTTCGGATTTAAGAGTTTATAGAGCTGCAGCAAGGAGGGATGATATTTTCTGAGTATTACATGATTTTCACTAACCTTAAATGATACTCCCTCAATATTATTCAAGATGGATACTTTTATACATGGATGTTTGAGCAGGGTGTCTGTAGATATATCTATGCCAATGTCGTACCCCTATGAATTCCCACTTATGTCGGTGTGTTGGAGTGGGCACTGATGATGTAGAGCCACCTATCAGAGGGATTACATGCATATAGAGCTATAAGTGGTCATTATGGTGATGATTCTTCTACATTAACTAGTAGTCACAAGTTGATAGGATCTAGGCATAGGAGATCTTACCAGGATCATACTTGAGCATGTGGTCATGCAGAATAGGGACCATGTAAGGGACTAGGGAAGCATGGATAGGGGAGGTGATATGAATGTGATGGGAAACATCACATGGAATGTGATTTCCCAACCCATAATATTAATTAAGTTCAGTATATTGAGGATTTACCACCATGGTAGAGGTAGTACCGTGATCATGAATCTCCTAAGCAAGGGCACGGTGTCCCCCAGGGAGGTGGAGTTAGAATAGGAGCAGGTGGGGATCCAGGAGGAGGATCTAGAGGTGGTGGATGATGTTATGAGATCCTTCCACCACCACCACTAGGTGGACCATGTTAGGATTAGGGGTTTGGGAGTTAGGATCGCGGGTAGCTGCAGGCTATGGATGCATATGACCCAGTATCTCACGAGATGATTAGAGGTACAATCTATTTTTATTCTACTCTTGATTCCATACTAGTAGACATAAGTGTGATTCATTATTTCATATCTTTACTCTTGGTGATAGATCTAGAAATTATAGTAAAGATGTTAGCCCAGTATATTTGCCTTTAGGTTCCTATGGGTAATGCTTCTTCAATATATTTTATTTGCTAGCAGTGCAAGCTATTGCTTGGTTGAGAGAGTTTCACATGGGACCGTTTGGTCATCATGATGTAAAATTATGATGTCATATTGGATATAGACTGGTTTTCCATGATATTATTCAATATTTACTATCATCATAGATGACTGATAGTCCTTCACACTGATGGGATGAGATTCTCCTTTGTGGATGAGAGAGATCTCATGGCAGAACAAGTGGGTTTTGAGAGTATGTGATTGAAACCCATCAACCATCAGTTAGCGAGTGTATCCCATGGTGTAGAAAGATATTTAGTAATCTTTATTCCTTCAATTATATATTTTTTTATGGAAGTCTTCCCTAAGGAAATTTTGGGACTAACTCCAAGGTGGGAGAAGATTTTTTGGATCGACTTGAATCCTGAAACTGAAGGAACCCAGGGCACAGCAGATGCCAGAAAGAGATGAAATTTAAAATTTTGGATTTGGATTT
This sequence comes from Viscum album, assembly GCA_963277665.1. NCBI lineage: Eukaryota > Viridiplantae > Streptophyta > Magnoliopsida > Santalales > Viscaceae > Viscum > Viscum album. The sequence goes on from OY728121.1 coordinate 434,808,830, forward strand.
CTGTTAAAAACACTAAATCCAAAAAACCCAATTCTTTGATTTCTAAAATGAACTCATGTAATTCAATTTAATCATGAAAATTAAAATCAAATGAAATATTAAATGGTACCTCATTTATTTTAAGTTTCCTATTTGATTCGCTCACCATCAATGTGTTGTAGCTCAAAGACACCAAACTATGAATACTATAGATCATACAAATATGATACACAATTAATGGATCATAAATATATGTTTATCAAGTGATATAATAGGAAATAGAAGAGTTTTATGATGTCTCTTTGATCATCCAAAGAACGCAGACCTGATAAAAAAATCAAGATCGATCTAACCTTCTTCTTCCTTAAAAATCTCTCTAAAAACTTAAGAGGAGAGGAAAGGAGAGTTTCTATCCCTAAATTTTTAAAAATAGTGTATTTAATAATTCAAGAGTCTAAAATGATTTTTTATACATAGGTTATAATTTTTTAAATTTTACTTTCATCCCTGGAAAGTAATAACCTTAATTTTAGACCTTTGTGCACATGTATGACTTAATGAACTTGTCATAAATGTCAAAAATATTTTATCACTCATTTGTAACACTATAAAATGTTATGTGATAAAATAAAAACCATTAAATCGGCCTATAGGATCTCCAAATAATTTAATGAACTGTGAACATCCAATATTCATTCAAAAAATTATATTTTCCCTGTATTCAATTTTATAATAAAAAAACTTGTGAATTACTTGAGAAATAAATTCAATAAAAATTATTATAAAATTAAATAATATAATTAAATTATTTTTACTTGTGATCAATTATAATTAGGCATTCACTATCCCCCACACATGTGTCCCACTTCATTCTAAACTCCTATTCATTAGAATGGGTGGGAATTGTGGATGCACTTAGTGTGTAACCCTCTAGGTCTTTATCTCAATAGCAGTGAGTCCAACCCATAGACCAAGTGTGGATTCTAACAACCCATCATGGGCCCTAAAGAGAGAAGGAGTTTCAAGCTATGAATTCCTCTTATGAACACTTTCTATGTAATATAATCTCTTTGTATCGAGATGTCTCATAAAGTAGGATGCACACTTGTTTCATCATCCTTTTATAGATTTATATATTTCATGACCTTACTAGAGAGACTTACCTCCTTGTACCATGGGAATTGATTTATAAAAGTACTACCATCGTGGTCAAACTGGTCTCATGAGATATCTCTTCCTCAACTCAGAAGTGAAAAATCTATCATGTATATTCAACAAATTCCAAACCACCAATGATGCACCCAACACAAACTACCTCACTATAATTTCATTATCATGGTTTTCACCTTGCATCAAAGTATGTGATAAAAGGAACACATTGATAATGATCTCAATTTTGTAGACCAATACACATGTTCATATATAGGAATAACTAATGACACCTAAAACATGGGGTGTTCTTATTGGCGAGTATATTATCATGATCTCACTACTAGAGATCACCAAGTATGAACTTTATGAGAATAAGTCTCAATGCTTATGAGCCCTCGGTACCTGATAGTCAAACATCATATGTGTCATGTTAGTATGATGTATCTAGACCATAGGATATATATATTTAATATTACAATCATAGTAATCTCATGGTTATCAATATATTTGGGAACTAATAAAACCTTTTGATACGACACATAATCTAAAGACATTACCATGTAAGTAGTGGATACAGAAATATCAAAACTATTATGTTAAGAATAAACACATTTATATATCAAAAAATATATATATAATGGTAAAAAAAGTACTATTCAAGTTGGGTCTAGGGAAACCATAATTACAACAAGAACATATCTGATATATTTTGTGGCATATCAGATGTCCCCTACCGAGATTTGAGAGATGTGGTTTCAGTTGGAGGACCTTCACAAGAAGATTTTTATCAGATCTAGTGTGTCCTCCTGGGTATCTCTAGTGTTTTTTAGGAAATATGTGAATGTTAGTTTTAATATTTGTGTTGATTTTTATTTCCTAATCCAAACCAAGATAAATAATAAGTACCCCTTTCTGAGGATTGATGACCTCTTTGATTAGTTTCAAGGTTCGAGATAGTTCTTGAAGATAGTTCTCAAGTTTGGTTACCACCAGTTGAGAGTTTTCAAGGTTGATATTATAAATTTGGTGTACCAATGTATCTACAGACACTATGAGTTTCTAATGATGCCTTTCAGTGTCACAAATTATCTCCATGATGTTTATACCTTTTATAAACTGCGTATTATAGCCATAATTGGACTTATTTTTTGTTATCTTTATTGATGACATACTCATATACTTTTTATTATAGGAGGAGCATGTAGATCACTTGAGGATGGTCCTAGATTTACTTTAGGATCTCTAGATTTATGGTAATCTCTAGATGTTACAGTTCTGGATCCATGTGGTTCTCTTCCTGGGGAATGTCATTTCTGAGAATAGATTAGATGTGGACCTATAGAAGATTGATACAGTGCTTTCTTGGGAGCCACACAAGAGCATGTTAGAGGTGCAGAGTTTTTTTGGCTTGGCAAGGTAATATATGAGGTTTTTGGAAGACTTATTAAGGATTTAATCCCCTTTGACCACCCTGATGTGGAAAGGGTACACTTTTATCTAGATTGAACAATGATAGAGAGCCTTTGAGGAGTTGAAGCTAATTCTGATGAGTGGTCCTGTTTTGATACTACCAGAGGAAGGCATAGAGTACGTAATGTATTGTGATGCCTCTGGAGATAGGATTAGATACTAGTTGATATAGATACAGGCATTGATTGCATATGGGACGAGGCAGTTGAGACCCTATGAGAATAAATACATGACTCATGACCTAGAATTGGCAGTGGTAGTCTTTTCTTTGAGGATTTAGAGCAACTATCTTCTAGGAGAGTGCTTTATTGTTTACTTAGACCATCACAGACTCAGGTATGTCTTCACGTAGAGCCAATTAAAACTAATAGAGAGTTTCCAGTTGGAGTTCCTTCAAGACTATGGTTTTAAGATAGTCTATACCCCTGGGAAAGGCAATGGGTGGAAGATCCCCATAGTAGGAAGTCTCAGGATCACTTGGTGTAGGATGCATCTGAGTAGTTAGCTTTCTTTGAAACTGGCCCTAGTATATAAATAGGGTTAGTTTTTTTCATTAGATGGTGTTGAATCCTCCAGTGTGTGAGAGAGTCCTAGTTTAGAGACATTGATTTTGAGATCTTACATGATGACATCTTCAAGAAATTCACCATATGGATTTTCTGAAGGAGGGAATCACATCATCCTTTTCTATGGATGGACGGTGGTCCTAGTCAAGATGTGGGAGGAGGTGATGAGATATTTTCACACATCTACATTGTTTTTACATCCTAGTGTGGGTAAGATATAAAGAGACCTTCATTGGCAGTTTCAGTAGGATGTCATGAGGTGGAGAATTTCCAAGGTTGTCTCTCAGTCCCTCACATGTCAGTATGTGAAGGCTGAGCACCAGGTTATGGAAGGTTTTTTATAGCCTCTTGATATCCCAATGTGGAAATAATATGGAATATACATAGATTTCATGAAAAGGATTCTACATATAGCAAGAGGAAAGGATGTCATTTGGGTGATAGTTGACCAAATTATGAAGTTAGTGTACTTTCTTACTATTAGGGAGTAGAGTTCAGTGGAGATTTTGTGGCAGTAGTACGTGAAGGAGATTATTCTCCTTCATGGGTTTCCCTCGATGATTGTCTCTGACCATCATATGTGTTTTACATCAAGAATGTGGAGAGGCCTATAGGAGGCATTCAGGACCCAAATGGGGGTGAGTATAGCCTTCCACCCTGAGATATATGGGAAGAGAGAGAACACTATCCAGTATTTGGGGGATATGTTTTGGGATTTCATGTTAGACTTCGGTTAGAGCTAGGAGGATCACTTTCCATTGGTAGTTTGCATATGATAATATCTATCTCTTTACTATTGGCCTGGAACATTTTGCAGCCCTATATGGGAGACCATACAGGTCACCCATATGTTGGACTGATATCCACAATGCATCTCTTATTGGGACAAATATGGTGCAGGAAATGATTGAGAAGGTCCAAGTCATCTGTGATTGGATGAGGAAAATAAATAGTAGGAAGAAATATTATGTACATCGATGTCGTAGTCCCTTGGAGTTCGAGTGGAGAGACCATGATTTTATGAGAGTTGATGTGGCTTAAATTTGATATAGTTTTCCACATCTTTTTAATTAATTTTCAATAATTTAATTAATTAATTTTACAATTTTTGATAAATAAATGAAATTTTGTATTTTTATAATTAAATGTACTGATAAATCGATTTTTATAATTAATTATGTATTTTTATTTTTTAAAATAATTAATTTAATATAACTAACTTATCAAATATGATTAATTTTTAATTAGTTTTGTTAATTTTAATCTTCTTAACTTTTTAATAATTTGATATTTATATTAGATAATCATTTTATCATTTTATTTTCAAATTAATTAACATGGTTTTTAATTTAATATTATATTTTTTAATTTAGGTCAATATAAATATTATAAATTTTTATGTTAAACAATTTATTTAGTTTTCACATAAGTTAAGAAATTAAGTTTTAACTTATTTAAATAATGTGTTTTTCATTTTTTTAGTCTTCATCTTATTAAATAATTAATTAGTTTAGTATTTTAAATTTTTATTTTCTTAAGGATTTAAGTTTTTCTTACAGATTAAATTTTAAGTCGTCATGCCACAAATACCGATATACACCAATGGTGGCACCGTTCTTTCTCTCATTCCCTACTACTAAAAATGTTGGTCTTTCCACATCAACAGTGCCACTGACACACTCCGCCACCCATACCCTCTCACCGACAACCTTTCTTTGTCTCACTGATAACTATCGGTGAGACGTCCCACCATTCATATCTCACCAATCTCCCCATCTTTCATCAGTGACTCATGTCACTGACGTCGGCAGGACGGTGTCGCCCCCCCAATTTTCAAAGGGGGGGCTAGTGGTGGTAGATGGTGGGTGGCCAACCCCCACAAAATCTTCCAACGGGAGAAGGGGAATGGGTGAGGAGTCCTATAAAAGGAGGCTCTCCCCTCTTCCAAAGATCATCCTTCAGCATCTCATCTCATCACCTGTATCAAGTTCTTATTATTATTTGTGAGCGGTATTAGTGAGGCATTTTCACCATAATATTCAAGAGAGAATATTATGAGGGTTTTATCCTTGTAATAAGTGAGGGATTGTGTACCCACTTTACCCATAGTGATCCTTCTATTTGCCCGTGGTTTTTTACCCCTTCCATTTGGGGGTTTTTCCACATTACATCTGGTGTCCTTTTATTTCCGCATTTTGTACTTTATTTTTATCTCGTAATTATCTCTGCACTGGTGGGCCAATCATTTATGGTCCCAACAAGTGGTATCAGAGGCAAGGTTCTGGCTCGGTGCTGTTCACATTTTCCGGTATTAATAATTCTCATAAATTTTAGTATGCTCTGTGATTGAGACTCCGGTTGATCTTTCACATCAGAAAAAATTTATTGAGATTATTAAATACACCATTGTGAAATGGAAGAGGTTCTGGACTGATGGCGTGTCCAGATGGTGGCAAAATTTGAGATCGAAAAATTCAATGGGAATAATTTTTCGTTGTGGAAAATGACGATGCAGGAAATGTCGTGGAAGGAAAATTGTCGACTGACAATTAAAGAAAGACCGGCAGATGTGATGATGGAGCATGGCTCCAGTGGGAGACAGGATCATGGCATGGACAGAAATGTGGCGAGTACTTCAGGAGATATACTAGTCAGTGAAGCGGCGGTGACTACTGGAATCAAGCAGTATCTCGACGATGCATGGATTATCGACTTAGGAGAAACATGGCACATGACGTCTCGACGGGAATGGTTTGACCAATATGAAACCATCTCGGAAGGACTTGTTTACATGGGTAAAAATCACACTCTGAAGATCATTGGAGTCGGTACCATCGAACTTAAGATGTATGATGTCATAGTACGGATCATCCAAGGAGTATATCATGTGAAGGGCCTGAAGAAGAACATATTGTCTTTGGGACAATTTTATGACATCGGATGCAAGACTCGCACTAAGAATGGAGTGATGAGAATCATGAAGGGCGCGCTTGTGGTAATGAAGTTGGAGAAGATCTCAAAGAACCTTTACGTGCTTATGGGTGAAACGTACAAGGAGGTGGAGATAGTTGTTTCATGAGCTACCTCGAGAGAAGCATTGACGACGTTATGGCATCGAAATCTTATCCATATGTCAAAACGATGCCTGAAGATTCTTGCAGATTAGAATTTGTTACCTGGACTGACAAAGGTATCCTTACCATTTTGTGAGCATTGTTTTTTGAGCAAGCAACACAGGTTAAAGTTCGGGACGTCAACAGCAAGATGTCATGAGATCTTGGAGTTGATCCATTCTGATGTTTGGAAAGCACCGGTTATATCCATAGGAGGAGCAAGGTACTTTGTATCATTCATTGATGATTATTCCAGGATATGTTGGGTGTACCCAATCAAAAGGAATTCGGATGTTTTTGAAGTCTTCAAAACATTAAAAGCACGGAAGGAGCTTGAATCTGGAAAGAATATCAAGTGTCTGAGGACAAACAATGGTGGAGAATATACAAGCGAGAAATTTGATACTTTTTTTCAACAAGAAGGGATCAAGATACAGTTCACGGTGGTGTACACTCCTCAACAGAATGGAGTGGCAGAGCGGATGAACATAACCCTATTGGATAGAACAAGGGCGATGCTGAAGACTACAGGTATTGCTAAAACTTTTTGGGCAGAAGTAGTGAATACTGCCAGTTTTGTGATCAACCAATCTCCTTTAATGGTGATTTAGAAAAAGACACCGATGGAGATGTGGACTGGTAAACCTGGTGAATATTCCCAGTTATATACTTTTGGAAGTCCTGTATATGTAATGTTTTATGACCAAGAAAGATGAAAGTTGGATTTGAGATCCAGGAAATTTATCTTCTTGGGGTATGCTGATGGTGTGAAGGGGTATCATTTTTGGGATCCCACTGCCCACAAATTTATCATCGGTAGAGATGTCATTTTTGTAGAAGACAAGGTGAAAATGAAAAATTATCAAGACATGGAGAATTATAATACAAAAACTATAACATTCGAAGTAGAGGACAAGTCCAAGGAAGAATCAGTTTCCTCTGAGGCATTACCAGAGCACGATGATCAGATACTGGTTGAGTCTGGACCATGACGGTCAACTCAGGAGAAAATAACACCAGTATGGCACTCAGACTATGTCACTGAGAGCAATATTGAATACTTCTTATTGACCGAGGATGAAGAGCCATATTCTTTTGTGGAGGTGACCCAGAGTCCAGATGTATCCTCATGGATAGCGGCGATGCAGGAGGAACTTGAATCCCTGCACAAGAACAAGACTTGGGATCTTGTTCCATTACCTCATGGAAGGAATTATATCAAAAAAAATGGGTCTTTAAGATCAAGCGGAATGGAAAGGACCAGATGGAAAGATATCGTTCAATATTGGTGGTCAAATAATTTTATCAGAAGGAAGGTATTGATTTCAATGAAATATTTTCTCCTGTTGTTAGACTGACAACTGTTCGATTAGTTTTGGCGATGTGTGCTACATACATATTACATCTAGAGCAGCTAGATGTAAAGACTGATTTTCTCCATAGTGATCTTGATGAAGATATCTATATGCTCCAACCAGAAGGTTTTTCAGAATAAGGCAAAGAGAACTTGGTTTTCATGTTGAAAAAATCTCTGTACGGTCTCAAACAATCGTCGAGGTGTTGGTACAAGATATTTTATTCCTATATCATGATTCTTGGATACAGCAGACTCCATTCAGATTTTTTTGCATATTTCAAGGGTTAAGATGGTAATGATGTCATCATTCTTCTGTTGTATGTGGATGACATGTTGGTTGTAGGCCCCAACAATGATTAGATCTAGGAGATAAAGGCATAGTTGGCTAGGGAGTTTGATATGAAGGACTTGGGACAAGCAAACAAGATTCTTCAGATGTATATTTACCAAGACATAAATAATGGGAAGATTTGGCTATCACAAAAGAGTTACTTATAAAGAGTCTTGAAACGCTTCAACATGAAAGACTGTAAGCCAATCTCTACCCCTCTTTCCGTTAATTTCAAGTTATCCTCCACGATGAGTCCTAGCAGTGAAGAAGATATGATGGAAATTTATCGAGTACCGTATGCATCATCAGTGGGTAGTCTAATGTTCGCTATGGTTTGTACTAGACCAGACATTGCACATACAGTGGGAGCAGTTAGTTGGTACATGGCGAATCCAGGACGGGAGCATTGGAGCATAGTGAAGAGGATCCTGAGATACATCAAGGAGACCTCAGGTGTTGCATTATGTTATGGAGGATCATATTTTACTGTCAAAGGATATGTTGATTCAGATTTTGCAGGTGATTCCGACAAGAGGAAGTCCACTACTGGTTATGTGTTTACTCTGGCAGGAGGAGTTGTGAGCTGGATTTCGAAGTTACAGTCAGTTGTGGATTTATCCACGATGGAGGCAGATTACATGGCAGCTACACAGGCTTGAAAATAGGCAATTTGGATGAGAAGGTTGTTGGAGGAGCTCGGGCACAGATAGAAGTATATTCCATTGATTTGTGACAGTCAAAGCGCCTTGCACATTGCAAGGAATATATCTTTTCATTCCAGGACGAAGCATATTGGGGTACATTATCACTTTGTCCGAGATGTGGTGGAGGAAGGAAGTGTGGATGTGCAGAAGATTCATACTAAATAAAATATGGCAGATTTCCTAACTAAGGTGACTAACTCTGATAAGTTCAGATAGTGCATATCCTCAAGCGGCCTCACAGATACGTGAACAGCATGGTTGGGCAGATAGAAAGGATATGTGGAGATGTGATTGGTTCTCAATCAAATCTTCAAGTGGGACATGTGTCAGAAGGACATTGCCGCCCCCACAAATTTTCAAAGGGGGGGGCTAGTGGTGGTAAATGGTGGGTGTCCAACCCCCACCAAATCTTCCAACAGGAGAAGGGGAAGGGGTTAGGAGGCCTATAAAAGGAGGTTCTCCCCTCTTCTAAAGATCATCCTTCAGCATCTCATCTCATCACCTGTATCGGGTTCTTATTATTATTTTGTGAGCGGTATTAGTGAGGTAGTTTCCCCATAATATTCAAGAGAGAATATTACGAGGTTTTTTTCCTTGTAATAAGTGAGGGAGTGTGTACCCATTTTACCCATAGTGATCCTTCTATTTTCCCGTGGTTTTTTACCCCTTCCATTTGGGGGTTTTTCCACGTTACATCTGGTGTCCTTTTATTTCCGCATTTTGTACTTTATTTTTATGTCGTAATTATCGCTGAACCGGTGGGCCAATCATTTACGGTCCCAAAAACTGATCCATTGTCAACCACGACTCATTGTTTCTCAACTCCTTCTCCACATACCGACACCGATCATAGGTGTCAGTCTCACCCCTCACATCGTCGTCTCCCTGCCTAGTCATTATTCCTCCATTTACAAAATGTTGGCACTATTTTCCTTCCACCCAACTTCCCTCTTCCTCTAACCATTCTCATAAAGATTCCATAACGGTGTCGGATCTACCCTTATCCACATGGAACCAACACACCTTTGTACCGACATCGCCTCCTCCCTATCCTTCTCACTGTTGTGTAACTCTCTTCCACCCCACTTTCTTCTTCCACATCGTCGGTGCCACCGAAGAAACCACCCCGCCTCCTCCACATTAATTCCAAAATCAACACACAAAAACATACCATAATCATTACCCAGACAAAATCAAACTCATAATTGATTCTCAATCCCAACCCTGTGAACAAATCGAACAAAAATACAACAACCGAAAAAAAATCTAGGTCTGTTGAATCTACTGCCACATAGGGAGGATTTGGGTCCAAACCAGAACCCATGCACCATCAATTTGTACACAACCTACATCTAAGCCACAAAGAACCCCAATTAAAAGGAGATCCAAGCCACCGTAAGTCACTTCCATAGTTGTGGAGAAGTCGCGTGTCGCGGATTATATGATGTTGATGACACTGTGGGAATTGGAGGAGGAACTGCCGATCTGGAGCTTGTGTCACCGCTGTTTGGAGGAGAAGTGGTTGGAGGAACCTGTCGCCACCCATTTTGGATGATGTCACTGCCACTGAACCTGGATGAAGTCAGTGAAGTTTTGGAGGAGGTCGGTAATGCCACTCTTAGGGAGGAAGACGACCCCCCCCCCCTCGTGCGTCGATATTTGGGGGGAGAAGAAAATTAAAAAAATAAAATGAAACCTAAATAAAAAACTAATTAAAAATAATAAAACATAAATATAAATTAATAAAATTATTTTATAATTAATTAATAATTAATAATAATAAAACTAAATTATAAAAACTAATTAAATTGACTATTCAATTAAATAATGTATGAATAACTTAATTTTTAAAAATAACTTATAAATAAAATTTAATTAAATAAATTTTAAATACATACTTTAGTTATAATTTAACTGAATAATTATAAAAATTTAACTAATAAGATATTAATCTATTTAAGAAAATAATTAATTTTTAATAATATTAATAACTAAATTTTGAATCTTAATAATTTGACTTAATTAAAAATTATTATCTTAATAATTTAATAACTTTAATCATAATAAATTAATTAAATAAATAATAGCATATAACAACATTAAATAAAATAAGTAAATTATCAAATAAAATAATAATAATTAATTTTATAGAAAATAACTATTAATTTAAACTAAATAACATTTAATCTTTCATTAATTAAGTTTTTGATTATTTATTTATAAAATTTAGCACTTTTTATTAACTTCAAATTAATTACTTTCTGTTTTAACTATGCAGGTTCACAGCAATAACTTAAAAATGTCTAGTTGCATTCAACTAACTCTTTGTAAGTTAGTTACAAGGGAAAAAATAATGTGATGCATGGTTTGAAAAAAAACACATGTGTGCGGTGCAGCATTGAAAGACAAGTTTAAGTCGATGGAGCAGTAGATGACAGATCACATAAAGCATAGCAAGTAGTGGGAAAAGGAAGAAACTCATGAGATGATTTTTGAAAACTTCTCACACACCGGAGTATAGCAGATCTGAGGATCAAATTGAGGAGACTTGGAGAGCAGCAAGTCTTAGAGTCGAATCATAGCATCATTTGGGGATTTCTTCTTCCCGCTTGTTTTAACTCTTGAACTATGTTCTGTGATGATTTCAATGGATTTAATGAACATGACTGTTAGATAAATCTTCTAGTTTAGGGAAAATTAAAGTTTTTCTGGTTGTCCTTCTTCAGTATTTTCACTTTATCATTCTAATATATTTAGAATTGATTGGAAAGATCAATTCTGAATTCATTCTATTCCTTTGTACCACTTTCACTTAATTTTTAAATTCACGATCGTTTGGTGAGAATGACTGTTGATACATTTATCAAAAGATTTGAAATTTAGAAAACTTCAGAACTTATAGTGAGTTTGTTATATCATCTTTTTTAATGATTAATTTTCATAGTTGAACTTTCTTGGAGTGGCGAACTCCAAGATTGATCAATCTGTATGGATTATCTCCCGGTGAGGGAAGTAAGTCATTCTTTTTATAGTGGTATATTGTAGCAACATTTAATTGATTAGGAGTCCTTTTAAAACCAGTATAATAGAATGTTTCCCTGATCTTTTCATCCTAATTTTCTCTCTATCAGAATTCTATATCTATGTTTATTATTGTTTTCAAGATACTTCATGTTTCATTATAGTTTCAAACAAAAATACAAATAAAATGTGGTGTTACTTTACTAATTTAGAAAATTTAAAAATATAAAAATAATAATATAAAATTTACCCCACTGCTGACAATAGTGGGGATCTTTTTTTAAAGAGTTTTAGAAGAATAGTGGTCATAATTCCTTCCTTGTGGGTTTGACCCTACTTTCCACTAGACTATAGTTTGTAGGAAAATATAAATTTAAAAATTTGATTAGTTTCAATGATAGTTGTGTCAAGTTTGGCGCTATTGTCTAGGAGGGAATGAGTGAACACTATTTCATTTAAAAAAAGGTTCAAAAAATTCACATATTAAAAAATTCAAAAAAAAATGAAAAAATAGAAAACTACTTTACATAAAATATGTTCTGTTTTTTCTTCTGTTTCTTCCTAATTATTTTACTATAGTGGAACTACAATATATTTGAACTGCTTTGTGTTGAAATTTACTTTTTTGTACCCATTGCATGAGCACAAGAACCTCTACTGTTAGGTTAGATCCCTTAAACATAGAAATAGACACACATTTAACTACTCTAAAAAAGAAGAAAAAAATTGAAATGGAGAACATAGATAATAGAGTCCCTGATAATAACTTTCAAAATCATCCACATGAACTCTTAGAGGAAAACGGTAATCCTAGGATGAGGAAGTTCCAACTCCCTCAAGTTTCAAGCAACCCTTCTTCCATTAGACTTACACCTTGATATCAAAACTATGAACTGAAATAGTCTCATATTTCACTACTTCTTGAATTTAATAGACCATCTAATGAGGACTCTCTTTCCTTAATTAGATATTTTTATAATACTATGCAACAACTTCCTCTTCTAGGATGCACAGAAAATGAGCTGAGAATGAGAGTCTTTCCCTTTTTCCTTAAAGGGAATCCTAGGAACTGGTTTCTAAGTCTAGATGAAAACACAGTTGAGAATTGGGATATAGTTTACAACTCAGTCATAATGAAATTTTATACTCAAATATTGAAATGTGAACTTGGAAATAAGATAACTATTTTTTATCAAGAGTATGGAGAATCTTTTCATGGAGATTGGGATAGATTCAAAGACATGTTAGGCAGTGTACCCATCATCAACTCTCATCCAACCTTCTCACGGATACCTTCTATGAAGGGTTATCCTCCTCTAGACAAAACTTAGTTGACCAAGATGTTGGGGGTAATTACAATGACAAAAATGATGAAGAGTTTAGACAAATATTTAACAATCTTGCACTGAACTCTCAACAGAAGAATTCAAGAAGAAAAAGAGTCAACAGAAATCATAATTTCAATACTAGATATGGTTAAATTAATGAAACTCAAGATTAACTAGATGAAATCACCAACTAACTTCAATCTTTAATGAACCTGAATTCCAAACAATCTATTAACCAAGTAAGTTACCAAAACTAGAATCAATCTCTTAGGTAGCATTGTGCCTAGTCCGGCATGTTTGGGCACACTAAGAATTTATGTCCAAACTTTGACATGCATGTCCAACCTCTTGAAAATGCCAACTTTATTGTCTATGGTCAAATAATTCAACCTAGGTATGACCCATTTTCCAATAATTTTAATCATGGGTATAAGAATCACCCAAACCTTTCTTGGAGGGAGCGGGGAGTTCTTAGACTTACTACCACTTCTGGATTTCAAAAACCTCCTAGGCAGCAATTCCAACCCCGATATCAACCTAAGGATGAATATACAAATTCTAAGGATGAGGTGAAATATACGTTTCAATAGTTGATAAGACGATTTGATTAACAAAATACAAAAAAATGATTATGATAAAATTTAAATGGATGTAATAATGAAGAATATTAAATTTCAAATGGGGTAGTTGGCATGAGATGCTAGTTCTAGGGGAAAAGGTAGACTTCCAAGCACAACTGAACTCAAACCTAGGGAGAATATCATGGTTTGTGTCACTATAAGTGGGCTCAATACTCAAACTATTTCTGACAAAGAACTTGATAATGCCCAAAATGAAAATATGCAAGATTATAAAAATAAAAATCTACTTTGTACCCAATCTGGAAACCATTAAAAAACTACTGAAAATGAATAGAATCTGAATTTTTCATCAGAAAATCATGCTATAAATTCATCTAAAAATAAAAATAATAATGTAAAAGAAAAATTTGTGGAATAGGTGAAGTATATGTCTTCTGTTCTAAAAAACTTGGTCCCACCCATACCTTTCCCTAAGAAGCTCAAACCTCAAAGAAACACCAAGGATGAACATTTTCAGTTCATTGGGATTCTTACAAAACTTCAAGTAAACATTCCATTCATCTAAGCCTTGATTCAAATTCCGTATTAGTTAAAATCTCTCAAGAAATTTTTTTCAAATAAAAATACCCTTGAAAAATTTGCTAACTACAGCCTCACTGAAGAGTGTAGTGTTCTGATCCGAAATAAAATTTCACCCAAACTGAAAGACCCAGGTAGCTTTGTTATCCCCTACACCCTATGAAATTATGATCAAATCAATTGTTTATGTGACTTAGGTTATATCATTAATATTCTCTCATACTCATTGTTTCAATAGTTGAGGCTGGGTGATATTCAACCCACCATAGTCATACTATAATTAGATGATAGATCTTTTACTCATCTTGTGGGTAGGTTAGATGATCTATTAGTTGGGTTAGGGAAGATTTTTTTACCTATTAACTTTTTTGTCTTAGATATAGAGTTTGATTAAGAGGTTCTCGTAATTTTTGGTAGGCCCTTCATGTCCACTGGTGGAGATATTATAGGTGACTCTAAGGGTCAGCTAATTTTCAAAATTAGTGAACAATAAGAAGAGTTCAATATGTTTAAGAATATTATGGGACCAACTTATTCTGAAAACTATTCAAAAATAGAGTTCCTTGAAGTTGAAATTTTATATAAAAGTAAACTTGAACACATTGAAGAATCTGAAAAACGATTTTCTATTAAATAAATTCATTTAGAAGCTTAAAATAATTATATTAATGTCACACAAGTTGAAAATTATTCTCAAACACTAAATCTAAAAAAAATTCCAGATTTGGACAATTTTCCAGTTCCTGCTTCTGCTGAAGTAGTTTATTTTTCCTCTGAAATTGAAGAATACTCTAGTGATCTTGAAATTGTTTCTGTTATTTTTAATAATTCTGAAAATTTTTATGAAGTATAGGGAGTGCTGATTGAACAAATTGATGCTTCTACTTTATTGAATTTTGAAAATTTTGAACTGGAAAATTTGGATAGTGTGTTGTCCACTTTGGACATCAGGGCTATTATCTCTGAAAATGAAAATGAAATTTAAAATATTTAATCATTTAAAACTCCTTAGATGATATATGTTGAAGATATTAGACCTCCCAAACCTAGGAGTCTTCCATCAAGTGTTGAACCACCCATTCTTGAATTGAATCCACTTTCTATACATCTGAAATATTCATTTTTTGGTGAGAATTCCACTTTGCCTATCATTATTTATGCTGAACTTAATGGTAACCAAGAAGGAATATCATTGAGTGTCTTGAAGAAATTTAAATTTTCCATAGGCTGGACCATAGTTGATATAAAGGGTATTAGTCCCTCATTTTTCATGCATAAAATACCTATAGATCCAGACTATAAGCCTAGGGTAGAGTGTCAAAGAAAGTTAAATCCAAACATGAAATAATTTGTGAGAGAATAAGTTATTAAACTAATTAACACTAGAATAATTTATCCCATTTTTTATAGCACTTCGGTCAAACCTATATAGGTTTTCTCTAAGAAGGGGGGTTTCACTATTGTCAAAAATGAAAAAATGAAGAAATTCAAGTTAGGAAAGCCACAAAATGGAGAGTTTGTATAGATTATAGAAAAAATAATGCAATCACTAGGAATGACCATTTTCCAATGCCCTTCATGGATCAAATGCTTGATAGGCTTGATGGAAATGAATTTTTTTGTTTCCTGGATTGATATTATAGTTACAACTATATTCATGTTGCTCCATAGGATCATAAAAAACTACTTTCACATTCCCCTTTGGGACATTTGCTGACCAGAGGATGCCCTTTGGGTTGTGTGGAGCTCCAACTATCTTTAAAAGGTGTATGATAGCTATATTTTCATACATGATTGATAGAATCATTGAGGTATTCATGGATGATTTCTCCATTGTGGGTAGTAATTTTGATACTTGTTTAGGAAATATTGATTTAGTTTTGGAGAGATTAATTGAAACTAACCTTGTGCTTAACTGGGAAAAGTGTTAATTAATGGTTACATAAGGTATTGTGTTAGGTCATAAAGTTTCAAAGAGAGGTCTGGAAGTTGATACTGCAAAGATAGAGATCATTCAAAAACTTCCACCTCATGAAAATGTAAAAGTTGTTATAAGTTTCTTAGGGCATGTCATTTTATACCGAAAGTTTATCAAAGACTTTTAAAAAATAACTAAGCCCTTGGTTTCTCTTCTTGTTAAGGATGCAACTTTTAATTTTGATGAAAACTATTTGAAATATTTCAATCTGCTTAAGGAAAAACTCACTACATCACCTATTATCACTGCACCAGATTGGAAACCCCCATTTGAACTTATCTGTGATGCAAGTGACATGGTTGTTAGTGTTTTCCTTGCAATGAGGAGAGATAGGAAGTTACATATGGTATACTATGCTATTAGGTTTCTAGATGAGTCCCAAATAAATTATACCACCACTAAAAAGGAATTGTTAGATGTTGTGTTTTCTCTAGAGAAGTTTATATAATCCCTTTTAGGCTCTAAATTCATCATTTTTACTAACCAACCTACCTTGAAGTACTTTTTTTCTAAGAAAGAAACCAAACCCATGATGATTAGATGGATTTTATTGCTACATGAATTTTATTTAATGGTTAAGGAGAAGTAGGGAGATAAAGACTTAGTTGTTTATCATCTATCTATGATTACTCTTACTCATTCTGAAGATCCAAGGGAGATCAGTTATTCTTTTACTTATCAAATTATTCTCATTATGTCAATAATGAAATTTTCTTGGTTTTTATATTTTTCCAACTTCCTAGAAGCAGGGGTCTTTCCTAAAGACTTGTCCAATAACCAAAGGAAGAAATTTATTTCTGATCTTAAGTATTATCTTTGGGATGAACCTATTTTATTTAGGAGATATTCTAATGGGATTCTTAGGAGGTTTGTGCCTGAAATAGAGATGATTCCCATTCTAGAGAGTTGTCACTCCTCACCTTGGGGAGGTCACCATGGTGGTGAAAGGATATCTCAAAAGATCCTTTAATCTAGTTTTTATTAGCCTACCCTTTCTAAGGATACTAGTATTTTTGTATTTGGTTGTGACAAGTGTCAAAGATTAGGCAATGTGGGTAGGAAACATAAGTTACCCCAAAGGGTTATTTCAGAAGTATACATTTTTTATGTTTTGGGTTTAGATTTCATGGGTCCATTTCCATCTTCTCAGGGGAATGAGTACATACTTGTTGATGTTGGTTATGTTTATAAGTGGGTTGAGGTAGTAGCACTACCCAACAATCAAGAAAACAGTGTTGTTAAGTTTTTGAAAAGGAACATCCTTCCAATATTTAGAGTCCCAAAATCCTTTATCACTAATAATGGAACACACTTTAAGAACTAAAAATGTAATTCTTTAATGGAAATGTGTGGTTGTGTGAATAATACTGGAACTCCTTATCATCCACAGTCTAGTGGACAGGTGGAAATTTATAATAGAGAGATAGAATAGATTCTTGAAAAAACTATCTAAAATTCTAGGAAAGAATGTTCTCTTAAACTAGATGAAGCTTTATGGGCATATAGAAATGTTTTTAAGACCCCAATAGGTATTTCTCTATATAGGATACCTTTTGGAAAATGTTGTCATTTACCTGTGGAGTTGCAACATAAGTCTTATTGGGCAGTTAAGGTTCTAAACTTTTATTTTAAGAGTGCTGGTGAGAGGATATTACTTGAGCTGAGTGAGCTAAATTAAATTAAAATAGAGAGTTATGATAATTCAAGGATTTATAAAGATATAACTAAAATATTTCATGATTCTATTATTCAAACCAAGTAATTCAAACATGGACAAAAATTCTTCGTCTTTAATTCTAGAATCAAACTCTTTCTTGGAAAAATTAAGTTCAAGTGGTATGGACCATTTACTATTTTGAGAGTGTTCAATAATGGAGCTTTTGGGATTGTAATTGAGGAGAAAAAACCCATGTTGGTTAATGGTTAGAGAGTGAAACTTTATTTTGAGGGATAGCCAAAGGTCTTGGATGCTTTCACTATCCTTGATAAGTGATTCTCAATAAAGTATGGTTGAATAATTTAAAACTTATTGTTGCATGGAAGGAAACCCATGGTTCTTGTTTTTTTCTTTTTTTTTTTTTGTGTTTCATTTTTGGATTTTGAATAAAAAATGATGGATGCTCTATTTTTTGTGCAATTCCTACTATTTGTTTGTTATTTCCCTTGTTTCTTGTTCTTTCTTCTATGTGAATCTCAGGATACTATTGTTTTGTGTCAATAAAAGAGTGGAATTCCCTTACTATATTGTTTCGGGTCAGTTTCAAAACGCCCAACAGTTCTATATCTGACGATGCGTGGACCTGCTTTCCAAAGGCAGGCGTTCGCCGGGCGATTTGGCCAACAACACTTAAGAACTCACATTGGTCGAGAGGATGGGAAGTCAGGATCATCACACCCTTTTGGGGGGAATTATTTCCTGTTCTGGGACTCTCTTATATATTTAAGATGTATTCATATGTTCGCGAATCTTTGGTTTATACCCAAGCATAGTATCCACAGATTAATCCTAGTTGTAAATGGTCAGCGGGACACAGGGGTTCAGAATCATTTAGGTCGGAGGTTTACCATACCTCATTGGATTAATTACTTTGAAGAATTTGGACTCATTGAGATGGTGCTGGTTTAAAGCCTCATGACTGGGTACTCTGTAGTTTATTGTCATCCAGGGGGGACAGATAATGACTCGGGCGTCTGTATTGAACCCATGGTACAGGCTTCCTACGTATCCTCATGAGAGAAATCCGAATCCACATAGTTCGGTTTGGTATGGGGCTTACACTCCAGGCTTCCCAGGGTTGGTGCGGTGAACCGACAAGAAGATATTATGATCAACCGGTTGTTGGGCTTGAACATCGGGGAGGCTTGTTACGTAACCTGCCTAGTAGACAGGGATAAAAGTCCACATAGTTGGAATCGGGGTGTCGGAGAACTGACGTGAAGGTGGACCCGGGGGTCCGATGGTGATCAGGCTTGATCCTCGTAGAGGCTTCCTACGTACCATTCCTTAACATGGATCAAAGTCCTCGTAGTTCACATAGGCTTGGGGATTACACTCTGAGGAGTCCCATAAGAGGATGTCATGGTCAATGCTTACTCTAAGCCCATGTGAGTCATGCTCGGTGTGAGAAACAAGAGGCATCAGGGACCAGACAATCATGTCGTGAAAGGTGTGTCTGTGGGAAGTGGAGTGGGGCTTATGCATAGGGCGGCCCATAAGGTCAGGGCTTACTCCGAGATGGATGCCCATAGAGACAAAGCGCATAGGGAGAGGGAAAGAGGTGATCTTGTGCCCATTACGTCCCTTATTCCCATAGGAAGTACCGAAGTTCATGGGGGATTCCTTAGGATTGGTATTTTACTACCCCCCAAAGAAGGGAAAGTGCCCCGGCCCCAACAAGTGGAGAGGAAGAAAGGGGGCTCCCGAGCTCAAACTCCACATTACCATGGGAATGTGAACCCAGGAATGCTTCGGAAATCCACTCAAGGGTAGGAACAACCCCTTCACCACTGCTTACCGTGGGTATGTGAACTCAGAACGGCACGCTGATGCGACTGAAGGTTACATCACACAGGGTCCGGTGGCTCTGGTGGAGGCATCGGCTCAGGGCTGACGAGTGGACCAATGAGGGAGTCACAGAGGATCAGGATGGATTGGAAGGATTTTATCTGGCATGGGGAACGGGAACTCCGAAGGATTCAGAGGGCCACACCGGGGTATGGGTGGTGGTGCCCTTCGCATAGGAAGGTGCTACGTGGCTGGAGAGGCCATCCGCGAACCAGGGTGGTCCGCGGACTGATGGGAATACCGCTAACTAGGGTGGTTCTCGGAACGGTGAGCATCTCGCGAACCATGGTGGTTCACGGCTTCGGGTTCGATCCACGTACTAGGGTGGTTCGTGGAGGGTTCCATGTGATCAGTGGCGGCCAAGGGTGGAGCCGGTCAGGGGTTCGTCGGTCGGGGCTTCGCCCGCATAGGAGGGTGCTACGCGGTGCAACAGATCGGAAAAGAGGCATAAGCTCTCTGGTCCATGGGGAGTGCATCCGCGGAGGATCCATGGTTCATGGTCTTAGTTTTTTGTTATTTTAAGTTTACAGTTCACCAAGTTATTATGTGTTTTCGGTTCCTTATTAGTTCGCTTCCAGCTTCATACCATCTTTGTTTTGCGGACTGGAACTTCACAGTTTGTGAAATCCTAAGCTCCTTCCTTCAAAATCCTTCCACCCAAATATGATCGGTCTTTTTCCATCTCTGAATCCCCTCTTCCTCTTCCCCTTTATCTCCTTTTATAGAGCATGGAAAAGGATGTATCTATGATCATGTGGCACCTTTTGCGGAGGCCCATGATCGGGGACCCAGTTCATAGAAGAATTGGTTAATTTGTAATTCATGGGTGCATCAAGCGCATCTCCCCCCCCCCCATGAACCAAACGAGCTCGGGGAGTGCTTTGTGGCTGCGGATGATCTTCGCCTCCATTCTGCGAATGACATCGGATGCAGACCGGGCCAGTTGAGGTGGTCCATGGCTGGGGCGGTTCGTGACGGTGGACCAGTTTAGCGCCCATCCTGCTTCGCACCCACGGAGGATCTCCGCCTCCATTCCGCGAACGACAATAGTCTTCGGAGGGGGTGCTTCGCAGAACTGGCCATGTGGTGTCATCATTTGGGTCGGTCTGCGGATCGGTTTGGCTTTGTGCATCCTTTGAGTTTTCTCCATTCTTCCCTCCAATTCTTTGGGGGAATTGGGTATAATTTCCTTTGTGGATTTTTCAGGACCCTACAAATGCCCCCCATCGGAATGGGATCCGATCGGAATGAAGAGGAGGCAATTCCGATGCAGAGTGGTCCTAAAACTTTGATGGTTTGCAGTATAGGGGTGGACCCAGTAGGGGACTATGACTATAAATATGGGGGGGCATTCCTTTGTCTTTTTCTAGATTCTTCACAAAACCAGAGCCCTCTCGCTTTTTCGTCTTCGTGTGCGCATTCCTTCGTGAAACACCTCGTCCATGAACCAGCTGCTATTTCTGCAAACCATTCCTCCTTTACAGTCACCTTTACCCGCAGAATAATCTCCAGCCATGAACTAATACTTTTAATTAATTAAAAAGTAAGTCACAACGAACCGCGGAGGAATTCACTTCGCGGTTTCGATGCTTCGCGGACTGAGGTCCTACTGACTTTTAAAAATTTCCTAAGTCCTCCAAACTTAATTACTTAAATCTGGGATTAGGACTCTACGGAGCAACTTGGTTCGCGGTTTTCTAGCCAACGATCCATGGGCCAAGGTACCGTGGACTGCTTCCACGCAGGGTTGGTTCGCGAGATTCAGTCATCGCGAACCACCTTTTGAGTCCTGCTCATGAAGGCATCATGATTCCTTTGTCCAGATTTTATTCTTCCGAACTAACCATTTGATGATCTTCATGATTCAGGGAGAAAACATGGTTCCCCCTCACCCTGCACCCAGACCTGTCGCAGAGCCTCTCCCAATTGGAGATCAACGCCTAAAGGATGTGGTTGGCTCTGTTAAGGATGGAATATGCCACTCCCCACTGTGCTCCTTTCTTGGAAGTGCTACCAAAGTGCGTTCAGGCGAACCTTACCCCATTGGGGGAGATAACCTCTGATTCTGATCCAAAAGACGTTTTCATTTTGAGAGGCTCTGTTTGGACCCAAAGTGATCAGTACATTCAAGACATCTCTCAAAAATCCATCTTCAATAATTATCCCTCCATAATCAACCTTACTCAGGTGGATCCAGACGCAGGGTGGATTCCTAGGTGGGATCTTCGGTCTGGTGGGATTTTCTAGAACTACTGGGCTTGGGCCTTTTGGGTCCATCATCATTGTCGGGAATCTCCTGAGTCACTGGAAGCAGTCAATTTGTACTCTGCAGTATGGGCCTCCTAGTTTTCTGTCTACCCACCATCTTTGATCCTGCCTGACCTGCTCAGTCACTAGTGTTCAATCACTAATACTTTTCACCTTGCCCATGGAGAAGTTGGCATTATTCTATGGGAAATCTATCGATTGGGACGGCTCCCAATTATCGGTGAGATGTATGACGAGTTTCTGCCCACTCCTGGTGTGTGGGACGACATCGAACAAGTGCCTTCGTTGGTGAGGGATCTGCTGATTATGGAGGAGCAATCATTGGGTCAGGCCTTGCATGCCCACTCTCTTATTACTTATAGCACCTGGATAGGGTTATTTCTGAACATTATTGGTCCTGTACTGAAGATCAAGCACCCCAGGACTCATCCTTCTCAACAGTCACGAACTATCCCAGGTTCCTACTGGGCGGTTCCGGAGGCAGGTGACTACCTTTCATGGGGTTATGAGGTGCACCCCGGTGTTCCACCTATGCTCAGGCTAGCAGGTTTGTTTGCTATGTTTCTGAGCGGGTGGTTATTCCCTTCTCGGGATATCAACCCGGGCATCAGAGCTTGCACCTTGATGATGGCAGTTGAGTTGGCAGAGGGCCGCCCGGTGAACTTAGTTGTGCCCACTTTGGCCCATATTTATGAACTGCGGAGTCACATACAGGAGGGAGGGTCACCCTACCATCTAAGTGGGACATTTCAATTTTTATATGGCTGGATCATAGATCGTTTTCATTGTTATGAATATCGTCATAACACGGTCATCCCTCTTCCTACTTTCCGGCCTACCCTGCTTGATATAGCTGGGGTTCGCCTGAAGTCCTTCAATTCTAATGAAATCATCGAGATCCTGAGTGACTTCTCCTAGTTTTCTTTCGCTCCCTACTCCACTCCTTATGGCATCGTGGTTGACAGCCACAGGGGGAGCCTAGAGGAGCGTTCTTTCACAATTTTGCTGTGGGGTGGGTTTCTGGTCGCGCGGATTGATGGTGTTTCTATATGAAAGTTGTATTCCCCACATCATTTTTTCCACCAGTTTGGGTGTATGAAAATTCAAGTTTCCCTTCCTCATCCTCAGGCTCGAGGACTGCACCCAGCAACCCTACGTCAATGGTGGATGATGCTGATGCAGGAGGGATCTGATATAATCATTCTCTTTCCTGGTAGGGGAGCGGCTGCCATCCTTTCCTTGGAGTATGCAAGGATATGGGTAAAACATTACCCTAATGGGATCCTGGGGAAGGTTGTCCCATGGATTCCCAAATCGAGATTCACTGTGGCCGTTGTGCCTACCGCACCTTCATCATCAGCTCTGAGGGAGGACCGACTAATGGTTCGTCGCTCAAAGCAACTCAGGGGATTCTCCTCTCCCATCCCCTCTTCGGACGATGTTTAGATGGACCCAACCTTCCTAGATGTGGATGAGGATGACCCTGTGGCTTCGGTTCCTAGTGAGACGATTCCTGACGTTTTGTCGGTTGATACCGGACTTAGCACCTTGATTCCCAAGCCCGAACCAGGGTCAGAATCTTCAGGACTTCCAACCTCAGAACCATCATCTAGCGCGCAGTGCCTGCGCTGGTCGCGATGCCAGACTTTATTCTCGTGCCATCTAGTGAGGATACCAAAGATCCTCGAGTCATAGCGGACCACCGAGCAGTGCACAGGTGGGCCTAGCCCCGGATTTGCGATATTGTCACAAAAAATCCTCTGGCTGAAATGGAAACTAAAACTGAAGCTCTCCGACAACTCTTCCCGGGTTTGGGGTCGGGCGGCATTGACTATCAGCAGTTTAATTTTCTCGCTTTCTAGGTTGTCATTGCTCGTGAGGAAGTTTCTACTGGTGATCGCAAGATTACTCACATCGATTCCTCTCATTGCGAGACCCAAGCCCTGGAGGGATCCATGATAAAGCTCCATCAGCTGATAGCACAGGAGTCGAGCTCTTGATATCAAGTGTTCGTCCTATCTTCCGAGTTGCATAAGTGTGAATAACGGGAAGTGATGCTGAGGGATCAATTATCAACTATGACTGGTCGCCTTGAGGCCATCAGGAAAGGGATCAATGACCTCCAAACAACAGTGGAGCATACTCTTTCGGTGGTCGAGGTTGAGGCCAGGGAGAAGGATGTGCTGGAGCAGACTTTCAATAACCTATGTCGCACAGTCGCTGATCTTGTGGAGAGGGCGAGCCAGGCCCTTTTATGACTTTCAAATCCATTCCTGTGCATTTCCCCTCTTTTGTCGTTGTGAGGGAGAGGCCCCAGCTTGTGGATGCCCTCCCTTTTGTCTGAACGGAATGCAATCCGTGTCAATGTTCTTTTTCCATAAATTTTTAACAATTATTGCTTAAATAACAACTCACTGAATCAGAATTTCTCATAATTCAGGAAAGTGATAAAAGATGAAAATGGGCTCTGACTTTTTCCCGGACAATGGGATCTAGCGAGCGTAGTTTGACTATTGCTAGGGTTTTGTAGAAAACCCCCACAAACTTTTTGTCTTTTCTTTTAATGCACTAATTTTTCCTAGGCCCATTTAGTGTGGACCCAGTGGGTATGGCCCGACTTTTTCTTAGGTCACCCTTTTCAGGTTTTCGACCTAACAGGCTTTGTGCCAATTTTTGTGAGCAGTTTAAAGTCCCACCATCAAGACTATAATTACTTATGTTTTAGATCGAACAGATTTGACCAAGTATGGTTGGGTGAGGGGCCCAATGAGGTTTGGTTGATTAAAATATGTCTCAATGTCCTTTAGACGCATGTGGAGGGAGCATTTTTAGATTTGAATGACATGTAGGTCATGTCTCAAGGCATGGGAGTCGTATCGGTGTACAGAGGTGGGAAGAGCATCGGCTAAGGAAATATTGCCTTTGGTAGATAGGCCAGGGGTGATCAATATGCAGAGCCACTGAGGGCATGGTGTGCATAGTCGTGCAAAGGTTTCCTTAAGTCAATGACTCTCCATTTCTAATGGCCATAGGACTTCATGAAAGTCCGGCTTATGGAAACCACCATGGGTGGCTTGGAGAATTGTGAAAACCACCGGGGGTGTCTTGGAAAGGGTATGTAACGTCTGAAAGGTTTTGAGAAAATATGTATCAATCAGGAGTGTGGAAGCAAGGTTCCTGTCCTATGCATTTATCTAGCGTAAGGAATAGTTGGAGATGGGCGCAGTTTATCGTCATACAGCTGGGACATTATCTAGAATGGAACAGATTCTCCTGGTTCTGGGTAATCTCATCAGAGACGTTCCACCATATTCAGGCAGGGTTGTGAAAGAGGATGGTAAACTGTATCTCAAAGGGTTTTTGAATCCCTAGATGAACATAGGGGCTCAGGGGCCAAGAGTCGTACAGAGAGAATCATTGCCTAAGGAAATCTTGCCTTTAGTAGATGGGTTAGGGGCTATCAGTATGCAGAGCCGCTGAGGGCATGGTATGCATAGTTCTGCAAAGGTGTCCTTGGGTCAATGATTTTATTCTCCTAATAGCCGAGCAACTTCGGGGAAGTTGAGATTCGGGACCACCAGGGGTGGCTTATGAGAATTTGGATTTTTCTGAGTACAGAGTATGGTTTATGAGGAGAGGGCGCCTAGATACGGGGGAAGCGTCTAGGATAAATATCTCGAGAATGGGTGAAGTCATTCCTTCTCACGCTGGTGTGAGAAGGTGGTTCATGCAGATCTGACCTGTGCACTGAGGGACAGGGAAAAAAACCTTTGTTCCTTACTAAAACCATGACAGGTTTGACCGTGCAGTTTAACATCATGCGGTAAGGATGGCTTCCGTGCAGCTTAACATCATGTGGTAAGGACGGGGAGCATTTTTAAAGGGTGTTGTGCAGTTTTACGTCATGCAACAAGGAAGGGGAGTGTTATTAGATTCCATGTAGTTTAACGTCCTGCGGTAAGGATGGGGGGTATTTTTAAACCAGTGAAAACACTTGTGGTTATAGGAATTTCCCTAGATGTTTAATGGTCAGTCTTTGCAGCTTTACGCCAAGCGGCCAAGATGTTCCGTGCAGTTTAACGTCATGCGGTAAGGAAATATTTACAAAGGCCGCTCTTGATTAGGATGTAACCGGGCTCGAGCATCTCGACATGTCCAAGACGTGGAGAGGGTTCAATTGGTGTAAATCTTGGTTCTTGGGCTTCTTGGATCAGGAGAAATAATATGGGGCCCCTGAGGCTGGTAAGCGTATGGGGCTAGGAAGAGTGTCGCCTATAGAAATCTTGCCTTTGGTAGATGGGTCATGGGTTATCAATATGAAGAGCCACTGAGGGAATGGTATGCATAGTCATGCAAAGGTTTCCACGGGTGGATAACTTCCCACTTCCGATGGCCGTGAATGCTTATGAGGATCTGCAATTGTCCGGGCCACAAAGTCTGACATTTGGTAAGAAAATGTCTGGACATATCGGGCATACTTGGCCCTGGTTGCTGTTAAATCATAGAAATCTCCCAGCGCTAATTTATCTTGCGCGTGCGGGTGTACCTTCACTCCATGCAGTTTAATGTCATACGATAAGGATGAAGTACTCCTAGTTTAGCAGTCATAGAGCTCGGACCAATAGGTGACTATTGCTGCAATCATTTGAAGGATAACTGAGTCATCATGCTCTGATATACTCTGAACAGGGTGGGGGATGAAGGTTGTAAACTGAAACTCTGAGGTTTCCCGGATCAGGATATGTGGTGTAGGAGCTCTGAGGCCGGTAAGCGTACAGATCTAGGAAGAGTGTCACCCAAGGAAATATTGCCTTTGGTAGACGGGCCAAGGGATATCAATATGCAGAGCTGTTGAGGGAATGGTATGCATAGTCATGCAACGGTGTCCCTGGGTCGATAAATTTTCACTTCTGATGGCCATGAATGATTATGAAAATCCGAGATTGCTCACAGTACAGAGTTCGACATGTGGGGATAATGGTGTCCGAGCATACGAGAAACATCTTCAGTAAAATTGTACGTTGAATCAAAGTAGCCTAGTCCTAACTTGATGTTCGTAGATATAGGTCATCATGTGAACCACGGGTGAATAAATAGGCTAACCGGGTAGGGATACCCCGGTGACATTTGGATTTGAAAAGGGGATGAACTTGTAAACGAATGAGCCATAAATTTCTGGATCAGGAGGTATGTTATGGGGGCTCTGAGGCCGGTAAGTGTACGGGGCTAGGAAGAGTGTCGCCTGTGGAAATGTTTCCTTTGGTAGACGGGCCAGGGGATATTAATATGCAGAGCCGCTGAGGGAATGGTATGCATAGTCATGAAAAGGTGTCCACGGGTCGATAACTTTCCACTTCTTATGTCCATGAATGGTTATAAAGATCCATAATTGTCCGGGTCGTGGAGTCTGATGTATGGGAAGGATGCATCCAAATGCATAGGGAGTATTTCCACCTCGTTTCGCCATACATCTTAGGTGGTTCACGATGAAATCCGTGCATTTTAACGTCGTGCGGTGAGGACGCGGTCCGTTCAGTTTAATGTCATGCGGCGAGGACGAGGTACGTGCAGTTTAATGTCATGCAGTGAGGATGAAGTTCATTCATTTTAATATCATGTGGTGTGGACGAAAGATACACCCCATGCAGGTCTAGTCTATACATGGGGGAAAGGGGCATTTTTTTTACTTCCTGTCCGTGCAGTTTAACGTCGTGCGGTTAGGACGCAAAAATACACCTCGTGCAGGTCTGGTCCATACACGAGGGAAAGGGAGAATTCTTAAATATTATTATTCGTGCAGTTTAATGTCATGCGGTAAGGACGAGGACTACACCCCATGCATGGTTGGTTCATATACGGGGGGAATAGATCATTTTTAACTTTTATTTGAGGTGGTTGGGCCAGGGTGTGGAACTCTGGCGTCACTACCTATCCTGCGAGGGCAGGAATCAAGCCTCACGTAGTTCTCTGCTAAATACACCCCATGCAGGTCTAGTCCATACACAGGGAAAGGGGGAATTTTTAACTTTTATTTGGGTGTGGTTTGGACAATATAGGGAACCCTGGTGTCACTACGTATCCTACGAGGGCATGAATCAAGACGTACGTAGTTCTCTGAAATCCGTGCAGTTTAACGTCATGTGGTAAGGATGCCAAATACACCTCATGCAGGTCTGGTCCATTCATGGGGGGAGGGAGCATTTTTTATCTTTCCTTCTTCTTCTTCTTCTTCTTCTTTTTTTAGAGGTGGCTGGGCCAGGATGGGGGTACTGGCGTTGCTACGTATCCTGCGAGGGCAGGAATCAAGCCGTACATAGTTCTCTGAAATCTTTTGCAGTTTAACGTCATGCAGTAAGGATGAGGAATACCCCTCGTGTAGGTCTGGTCTGTACACGGGGGAGAGAGGACATTTTTTAACTTTAATTCGGGGGTGGCTGGGCCAGAATGGGGAACCCTAGCATCGCTACATATCCTGCGAGGGAGGAATCAATCCATACATAGTTCTCTGAAATTAGTGCAGTTTAACGTCATGCGGTAAGGACGCTAAATACACCTTGTACAGGTCTGGTCCGTTCATAGGGGAAAAGGGAAATTTTTTTCAAACCTTCTTGGGGGTGGCTGGGCCAGGATTGGGGACCCTGGTGTCGCTACATATCTTGAAAATGGAAGGAATCAAGCCATACGTAGTTCTCTGAAATCCATGCAGTTTAACGTCATGCGGTAAGGACGAACTACTCTTAGTTTAGGTTCATAGAGTTTGGACCGTTAGGTGCTTGGCAGTTTAACGTCTTGCAGCTCGGATGAGGGGTATTTTAGTTATGCCAGTTGAGGATGAACTACTCTTAGTTTAGGGTCATCGAGTTTGGACCATTGGTTGCTTGGTAGTTTAACATCTTTTAGCTCGGACGAGGGGAATTTTGGTTATGTCGGTTGAGGACGAACTACTCTTAGTTTAGGGTCATAGATTTTGGACTGTTGGGTGCTTGGTAGTTTAACATCTTGCAGATCGGATGAGGGGCATTTTAGTTATGTCGGTTGATGACGAACTGATCTTAGTTTATGGTCATAGAGTTTGGACCATTTAGTGCTTGGAAGTTTAACGTCTTGCAGCTTGGACTAGGGGCATTTTGGTTATTCCGGTTGAGGACGAACTACTCTTAGTTTAGGGTCATAGAGTTTGGACTGTTGGGTGCTTGGCAGTTTAACGTCCTGCAGCTTGGACGCGGGGCATTTTAGTTACTATGAAAAATACTTCTTTATGAATCTCGCATTGGTAGGAGCCGTGGTGAACTGCCCATCCATGGAGATCAGGGAATATGCTTCGTTGGAGTAGAGCTTGTGTATAACGTATGGTCCCTCACACTTGGGCTCTAGATTTTGAGGTTTCCTTCCAGGTATCATTGGGGTCCGGAGGACCAACACCAATTCTCCTTCCAAGAAAGACCGAAGATGGACCTTTTTATTGAAGGCTCATGCAATCCGGTTCTAATAGACTTCCAGATGGTGTAAAGTGTGCAACCG
Organism: Viscum album; assembly: GCA_963277665.1. Classification (NCBI taxonomy): domain Eukaryota; kingdom Viridiplantae; phylum Streptophyta; class Magnoliopsida; order Santalales; family Viscaceae; genus Viscum; species Viscum album. The sequence goes on from OY728121.1 coordinate 434,838,343, forward strand.
CTTCTTGTATAGATATTCCAATTCACCTAGTAGCTTTTATGATTTCTCATCATCAGATAATTGATCACAGATGGAAACACGAAGTGAGGGAAGTTGGAGTTCAATGGGCAGGACCGCCTCTGTGTCATATACCATTGAGTACGGGGTAGCCCGAGTATCGGTGCATATTGTAGTTTGATAATCCCACAATGCATGGAGGAGTTTATCCAGCCATGAATTCTTGTCTTTTTCCATCATTTTCTATAGAATGTTGGACAGGGTCTTGTTGAAAGCCTTTATCTATCTGTTGGCCGCTGCATGGTAGCGGGATGAGTGGTTAGCCTTGATACCATATTCTTGGTATAGCTCCTCTAATTCAGCATAGAAGAAGTTGGTGCCATTATCCGTTAGTATGGTATGAAGGATACCAAATCTAGTGATGATATTGGTTTTCACAAAGCTGACAATGTTTCTTGCCCCGACTTCCTTAAGGGGTACAACTTTTGCCTATTTGGAAAAGAAGTCGGTTGTTGTGAGGATATACTTCAACTGTTTGGATGTGGTGGGAGGATATGGTCCCACAAAATCCATTCCCAGATGGAAAATGGCCAAGATTACTTGGCATGATGAAGTAACTCTGGGGGTTGGTGTATGAAGTTGGCATGAATTTGGCATGAGTGGCATTTTGCGGTAAAGCGCTCGCAATCTCGTGCCACTGTGGGCCAATAGTACCCGAGCCTCCGAACTTGATTGGAAATCTTGGACCCTAGCTGATGTGATCCACATACTCCGGCATGCACTTCATTCATGAAGGCGGCGGTTTCTTCTCCGTCAATGCATCTGAGGAGGGATTCTTCGAGGCCTCGTTTGTAGAGGACCTCTTGTTGAAACACGCCGCCATATAGGACAAATTTTATTGCCCTTCTCCGTATTTTCTCTCATTCAGTCCTGTCTGATGGAAGTTCTCCCTGTTGAAGGTAGCTTGCAATGGGGGTCATCCATCCGGTGGCGGGAGCATATGGCTCAGGGATAGGACTGATTTCGTGGATCTCCTCCATCTTGGTCTGGAAAAATGGCAAGACCATTCGGCGGTGAGCAATACTGATTAATGTTTCATCCCAGTCTGGGTCAGCCAGGGCTGTTGCCACGTTGGCTAATGTGTCGGCCTGGGCATTCTGGGACCAGGGAATATAGTTTAATGTGGGTTCTGTAGATAATTTTGCCATTAACCCTTAGACATGATCAAACAGGGGAATCAGCTCCTCCTTTTTGATATCATAGTCACCATTGACTTGCTTGATGACCAGTTCCAAATCACCTTTGACCTTAAGGTGTTGTACTTGTGCTTGGAGTGCAAGCTCCATTCCTACAATGAGGACTTGATATTCTGCTTCATTGTTTGTACATCCCTCTGACAGGAGGAAGGAATATGGAAAGACTGCCTTTTCCGGGGACATGAGTATTATCCCCAATCCTACCTTGTTAAATTTGTGGACTTCCATCCTTTTCCCGGTTTGGATTTGGGATGCGCCGTCGAAGTACATTTCCCATGTTGGGAGCTCCTCTTGAACCATGAAGATATCTTCATCCGGTAGCTCGATGTCCGATGTGGTAGTCCCTATTGAGGGGTGATCTGCCAGAAAATATGCTAATGACTAGCCTTTTATGGCCTACTCAGGCACAAAACGGATGTCAAATTGTTGCAGGATGACTTCCCATAGAGATAGGCACCCAATCAGCATCGGGAAACTGAGGATGTACTTTAGCGGGTTATTACGTGAGACCAAGTGGACTTCATGAGGCTGTAGATAATGTTGCAACTTTTTAACTGTGAATACCAAGGCCAAACAACTCTTCTCTATGTTTGAGTATCGAGTCTCAACATCAATCATAGTTCGGCTGAGGTAATAGAGACTATTTTCACTGCCGGCGTCATTCTTTTACACGAGGAAGGCTCCCAGTGACCGCTCTAGGTTTTTCATGTATAGGATGAGAGGTCTTCCCTCGACCGGGGGCATGAGCACCGGTGGGCTTAAAATTTACCTCTTTAGGGTGCCAAATGCCTCTTGGCAGTCATATGTCCACTGGTACGTGACTCCCTTCTTCATTAACCTCGTAAAGGGAAAACATTTGCCTGCCAGGTTGGCTATGAATCGCCTGATATAGGCCAAGTTCCCTTGGAATGATCTCAACTCAGTGAGGTTGCAGGGAGGTGGCAGGCCAAGGATAGTCTTTGTCTTTTCAGGGTCGACTTCGATGCCGTGGTGGCGTACAACGAAGCCAATGAATTTCCCTGAGGTAACCCCAAAGGCGCACTTCAAGGTGTTCATCTTCAGACTATGTTGTTGAAGTCTGTTGAAGATGGTCTCAAGGTCTGACAGGTGATCTGAGCGCTATCTTGATTTGACCACCAATTCATCTACATAACATTTGATGAATTTCCCCAGAAATGGCTTGAAAATACGATGCATGGAACACTGATATGTGGCACTGGCATTCTTAATACCAAAGGGCATGACCCTGTAACAGAATATTCCTTGAGGGGCCCTGAAGGCAGTGGCTTCTTCATCTTCTCCGGCCATCCTGATTTAATTATAGCCCGAATATATGTCCCTAACGGATACAGCCTCATACCCGGCCGTTGCATTGATTAATAACTCGGTGATCGGGACTGGGAAATCATCTTTCATGTAGTACCAATTGAGACCTCTGAAATCAATGCAGACGCGGATTTGCCCATTATTTTTCTTGACAGGGATGATGTTGGCCAACCATATGGGGTACTAAACCTCCCGAATGAATACTTCTTTAATGAGCTTATCGACTTCAGACTCTATTTTGGCGGCATGTGAGGGATGTGTCCTTCTGGTGGATTTCTTATAGCCCCGATGGTCTTTTGGAAGACCCAGGTGATGCGTCGCCACTTCTGGATTGAGTCCTAGAATTTCTATGTAATTCTAGGAAAAAACATCCCGATGTTGCTTTAGGAAAGAGGTATATACATCGTGTTCCTCGAGGGACATGGCTGCACTAATGAGAGTAGGACTCGGATCTTCCTCAGTACCCAGGTTTATTTCCCTGAGCACATCCACCATGGTGGAGATACCCTCCTCAAATGCGGGGGGTGCATCCCTGAGGTCTTCCTCCTCTTCTTCTCCCAAATACTCGTCTTCTTGATCCGAGGGGAGAGAGTTTCTAGCACAGGTTCTTGGAGGTTTGAGGGAGATGCATCGTGGCCATACCTACTCGAGTATTCATAACCAGATTGTGGGTTGGCAGATGTTCCTGAATTGTCATGCTTGGCCGTTGTGGCTGAATTCATGATGACAGTTGAGTGTGTGTCTAGACTTGAACTCCTGCTCTCAATATGGTTGATGGGTAGTACGCAGTCTCTACCAAGCTGCCAGAGGGGGTTGTCAGGAACCACTTCCAGACCATTTGGAGCGGGGATCCAGTCAACACCATCGGCCAAAGGCTTCTTCCTCTTTTGCTCATAAAATCTGGCGTCAATGTAATATGACTCAGAGAGATCGAAAGGGGCCTTGTCAGCATGCAGTGTCCCAATTTTCCCATTGACACAGTACTTAATACACTGGTGGTAGGATGAAGGAACATACATGTGCTTATGGAGCCACGACCTCCCTAGAAGGGAATTGAATTTTGTGTTCTTCCGGACCACCAAAAACTCTGAATAAGACACGAGGTTGCCAAAATGGGTCTTTAACTTAATATGTCCCATTGGCTTCTGCTCGCTCTTGTCGCAACCTAGCAGAGTTGTGGCCGAGGGAATTAAATCACCCTCACTGTAGCCCAACTTATAGAGTGTTTGTAGGGGAAGGAGGTTAACTCCATAACTGTTGTCAATGAAGTATTTGTGGATCTCAACATCATCTAGCATGACAGACAAATATAATGGCTTGATGTTTCCTTCCATGATGGAATATTCATCCTGACCGGTGAAGGAAATCACCACGTTGCATTCAGCCGGGCCAGTCTCCGTTCGGTAGATCTTGGTGGCAGCTACCTCGGCTTGAAACTCCTGGGGGATGAGCAAGGATTATATCAGTTCCTCCCTGAGGTCTGCTGACAGACCCAGGGCCTCCATGATGGACAGCTTGGCTAGTACTGACGCCAGCTACTTAAGGATGTCGTACTTTTTCTCCAATGGCCGACGCTTCTCCGCTGGCGGGAGAGTTCTAGCAGGCATCTTGGGAGTTGTAATATGTGACGAGGAGGTACCCGCTGCAGGAATAGGTGTCGACGATGTTCCCAGGTTCTGGGGACTCAGCACGACCGGTCTGTTTGTGCGCACTAAGCGGCTAGACGCTTGTTCCTCCTCTGATGGGTATCACATAATAATGGGGCCAGAGTGGTAGCTTGTGGAGGTGGGGTGATATTTTTTCTCCTGTTGAGTCCGTTGAAGGGCTCTCCCACGGGTTTCCGCGATATTGACGGTTTGGGCCGAGTTCCAACTATAGGGTTGGTTTCGGTCGCGACTACACCTCCCTTGGTATCCCCTGCCTCTACGATTCTTCATCCCGGCTCCTCGTGTTGGGAACTCGGGTTCATAACCATACCCTTCTTCAAGGAATGATTCCATAAGATGGATGACATTGATGGAACCAAATATTGGCTCTTCATCCTCTGACAGGTCAACCGGGTCGGTTGTCCCTGATGGTGCCCTTTGGTGGGTCGGTGCCCGTGGCGCCAAGTTTGGGGCATTAAATTTGACAGCATCGGTGCTAACTTCCGGTCTTGTTTTGGATTTATCCTCTTGCGCTTGTCCCCTCCCTTTTCAATTATGCTTGGATGACCGGCTCGTGGAGGGTTTTGAGGCTGATACTGTTGGTTGTGCAGAATTAGGGGTTGTTGGCGGCAACACTGGCTACCATAGCTGAGCTCAGAGTATACCCTGGGCTCAGTCAATAGTCTTCTGAGTCATCCAATTATCAAATTTCTGCCCCTTTTTTCCGGTGACCTCCTACCACCCTCCTCTTTTTCGGAGTCAGTGGAAGAAATATATGTCACATGTGATGGGGGTGGTCCCAGCTCGACATGCCCAGAGTCTACCATCCTTTGCAGGAGGTCTTTAAAGATGAAGCATTCTCGAATATTGTGCCCCAACATCCGATGGTAGGAAAAATAGTCTGGAATGTCATCGTAGCCGACTTCTTCGGGTTTCCTCGGCTCCGGGAGGTGGAGCAAGTTGCAATTAATAGCGGCGATGAAATATCCATGGGCTTGGTCCTCTTAGAATGAGTATGTTTTATGTCTTCATTCCTCAAACTGGTTCCTCTTTTCCCCTTTCTGATTGTCCCACCTAGGCGGAGGCGGCCACTGGTATATAGGGGGCCCTTGACGATTTGGTGGAGGCCTGAGTGGTGGAGCAGGCATAGGGGCTGGCTTGAGCATGACAGAGGACGCTTCAGCTCTGGTTTCTCTCTTTGTGGGAGCCTGTGAGGCTATTCGGGACTTTAAATTGGTCCGCTGCAGGGAGTCCTCAATTCTATGGGCAATGGCCGAGAGATGGCGGAAGTTAGTGGTGCACTCCACTGGTATGAGTGGAGTTCACAGCTCGTCTCGAAGATTGTCGATACATATGGCGAGAAACTCATCTTGAGGCATTGGCCTATTCAGAGAGTCGGTCAGACCTTTCCATCTAGCGATGAAATCTAAGACCCTCTCGTTCTCTCCTTACTTGCAGTTCATGAGGTCGCTAACCGTTGTCTTAGGAAATGTTGAGCTAAAGTGGAATAGGAACTGCTGCCGAAGGTCTTACCAGCTTTTTATTGACTGGGCTGGTAGACTCGTATACCAGAAAAAGGTGGATCCTTGCAAGGTCCGTACGAAGCATCTGAGTTTCACTGATTCCTGTTGTTCTGGAGTCCCCATCATAGGGTCTCAATAGGACGAGTAGTGCATCGAATTTTGTTCTGTATCACCTAATCCATTTAATATAGGTAATACAGGGCTCCCAAAATTGGGCAGATGGGGTGTGTTTCTCACCCAATTCGAGTAGGGCTTCTACTCTGGCTGTATTGGAGTGCGCCGACCTTCCATTGGTTCCAATCGATCCGTTAGTGCCTCGATGGTGCTGGTGAGTCCCTGGTTTACATCCTCTTGGGCCCGGTCTTGGGCAGGTGCATCATGAGTCATTGATCAAGGATCTGGCTCGGTTGGCACCTGGGGTGCATGTGCCATTTGGGACACCCTCGGAGGGTTCGGGCGCACTTGCTCTGGTTGCTTCCCAAGTAGATGGAAGTCTTGGTATTCATCCATATCCACATTTAGGTAGTTGGACGGACCAGGCGCCTCATTGGGCGGGAGCCCTAACCATGCTTCATTTTTCGGGGTAAACCTCGGTCTTTGAGGTGCACTTACTAGGAGTGCATGATGTGTCTCCTCTTGGGAAACGCTTTCAATAAGACGGTTCCTCTGGAGTAGCTCGGTGTTAAGCCGCCTCAATTCCTTCATTTCCTCTTCCTGTCAAGTGAACCTCTCTTTGAGCGTGAGTGGATCATTTTTTTTCAAGAGGAGGGGACGGATTAAGGGTAACCAGTCCTTTGTTATTATCCTTATTGGAAGCTCGTAGGGTAAGCGGAGGAAGGTTATCTGAAGGGGTTTCCATGTTTAAAGTAGTCCTCTGGTTCCGGGTGTGCACACCTGGTGGTTCGTTGTGGGTTGCAGCCTGATTGGAACCATCGTCTCCCAATCCATCCTGATTTTCATCATCTCTGGTGTCACCCATGGGGTTAACCTCTATGATGTTGATAGATGCATATCGTGGGGTGGGGAAGATGTCATCTTCCAAATAGGAAGAGGATCTCCCGCATCTTTTTCTGGCCTTCCCTTTCATGTGTCGGGATCGCCTTCGGACTTCTTGAGGAAGGGTGATGCGGAGAGTTATTTGATGTGCCCTTACGGTACGCCTCCCTCTTAGAGGGGATGTTGATTCAAATGATAGGATAGGATGAGAACCTCCTCTTCTGACTGTCCTCCCTAGACGAGAGAATACTGACTCTCATGGGGGAGGTTGTTGTTGAAGGGGTAATAATGCCCCCAGACCTGAGGGCTGGGGTTGGCTCCGTTATCTGGACGATGGGTCTCTTCCCGTTTTTATTGGTCTTACGGGGGCATTTGTTGTTAAAAATTCCCCCAGCCCTGCAGGCTGGGGTTGACCCTGGATTGCAGTAGTGGCTACTGCTATCGCTACCTTCCTGATCTTGCGTGCCCCCATTAGAGGGTGAACTAGGTTTGGTGCCGAGTTCTTTTGTGAATAAATACCTTCTGGGGAAGCCGGAAAAGATCGCTGATTGGCCTTTATTAGGAGAGAGGCTTGTTTTATGCTCTCGGTGGCTTGATTCAGGAGTTCTTGAATGGCTTGTTCCCATCGGGCCTGACGCTTCTAGGACTTACTCAAGGCCTGACTCTGCTGGGTGTGTTGCCTTTCACGAACAGGGAGACTATTCGATTGTCATCTTGATGTGATGATGTTGCAAGACACCATATCGAACAGGTTCTTCTAGGCAGGGAGAAGAGTGAAATGAAGAGCTCCATGTTCCCCCCATCCTCTGATATGGACTCCCGTCGGAGCGTCACCGATGAGGCGGCGCAGCTGGTGCAGCGCATGGAGGCAAGCTATCTCCATGTTTCCTTTGCACCTCTCAGGTCACTGTTGCCGTACAAAAGGAAGATCTTCCAGGTCGATGTGACGCATGAGGTCTCCTATTGTCTTGACGTTGGTCTACATACCCGTCGTAGGGCAGGAAGCTTGATTTCAGCTGGTGGAGGGTTGTCTATATATTGTAGCGGATGTCATGCACACATTCTTCTGACAATTCTCTGGGTATGTCAAATTGAGAGGTGGTCGTGGGCCAAAAAATAACTGGTATATCATCCCTAGCCATTCGTTTCCTTAGGTGTAACATGTTGGAATGCTCCTCCACTAGTGACTCCTCTACCTGGTCAGCCCAAATGAGACGCCCGTCGATAGTGTGGTTAGAGGCAGTGGGACTGGTTGGTGTTGAATCATCATGCGGGCGATTCCGAGGTGGTTCAGAAGATGAAGGTGGCCCCAGACTGTCTCCTGATTGAAGAAGGGTGTCGTTGGCGACTAGCTAGGAATTTGACATGCTCGATCCCATCCTTCTGAGTGCCTCGGAATACGAGGGCTTTTCTATGATTGATTCGGCAGGGGTAGGACCTTCCTGTCAATATGATATGTCATTGTGGGAAGGGCCTTCGCAATGACAGCCGTAATGGCGAGGACTACCATTACTTCTTGACGCCTCACTGCATAGAGGACTTTTGTAGTGCATACCCTGGGGAGGACCTACAAGGCATGTCGCAGCAAGGGGAGGACCTTCTGGCTACGTAGCGTTGTTACGGGGAGGGACTTCGCAACAACTGCCATCATGGTGAGGATGACCATCATGGTTTGACTTTCTATGTGCATCCTGGGGAGGACCTTTAGGACACACTGCGACAAGGGGAGGACCTTCTTGTTTCTTGGGGCCACTACAGGGAGGACCTTCACAATAGCGGATGTGGTGGTGAGGACTACCATCACAGCTTCTGCAATGGAGAGGAATACCATTATAGCTGCCGTAGGGAAAATATTTGCGGGGTACACCCTGGGGAGGGCCTTCAGAATTAACCGCAATGAGGGGAGGTCCATCTCATTGCTTGACGTCTCTACAGGGAGGACCTACATTATCAGGGTGGTGAGGACTACCACCGCGATCTGATGCCTGACTTTGTAGAGTATCGTTGCAAAGTAACACCTGGGGGGGACCTTCAGGGCAGGCCATGACAAGGGGAGGGCCTTCTTGTCTTGATGAGACGTCACTGTGTGGAGGGCCTCCACAATTGCGACTATGATAGCGAGGACTACCATCATAATATGTGGTCCCACTGCATGGAGAGTGTTTACAGCATATACCATGGGGAGGACCTTTAGGGTGGACCGCAGCAAGTGGAGGGCCTTCTTTCTGCAAGATCTTCCAGTCACATGGATGGTTTACGTGACTCACATCAAACGAGGAGCTCTCATGATCGATCTTTATATGTCCACGGGGGAGGCCCCCACAGGTGCTCTGGGGAGGACCTTCATAGTTGCTGGTTGCGACATTGCGGGGAGGACCTCCGCAACTGCTACTGCCACTCCCATAATATGGTAATGGGTGGGCAGGATTTTGAGCATTCGATATACGTTTAGCAGCGTTGGGAACCCCAGCTTCTAGCAGAGCAGATTCATGAACCCGCTCTTTATTTTCCAGCTGCCTGCGGCACATTTGGGGAGCTTTCTTGCGGGCAGCGAGGACTGTCTGCTGTTGAAAAAGGCCTTCACCTTTGGTTCCCTATCTAATTGGGTCTCGTGATGCCGTCGGGATACTCCGACGAACATCTTGACTTTTAGAAGGGATATATGCCTGCTCTGGGGCATCCACCATGATGGACGGGTGTCCCCCAGTTGGAATGAGTGAAGTTGCTCGATCCGGTTGCCCTTACATTGTAGAATATGTCCGGTGACCCTCCTGAGCTGAAGTAGGGATGCAGATCTGCTCCAAGGCGGCTATCTCATCTCTTAGATGAGTCGCCTCAATTGGGGAGATGATCTCACGGGCCCGAGTCCTTGTTGTTTCCGCTGATTCAATTACACTCTGGAAAGTCTGCAAGATATGATCTAGGATCGATACCTGCTCCTCCATCATTACCAGGATATGCAGAGAGACATCTTTGGCTAGAACGGGTATGAAGGCCCATTCCGGTATCGGAGTAGGAATATCCTGCTCCAGTCCTCCAGTGGTCAGTGGGTACTGAAAATTCTCCTATATCGGGGAAGGTGAACGAATCTTCCCCTAGGCCGGGATATGCCGGTTTATCTCTCTTTTTGCCGCCATATCGGGATGGTGGACTTTACTTGCATCCACAGGGAGCTGTCCCTGCATATGTTGGTTTCCCACCATATCGAGTCGATGGCCTTTGTTGGCAGGGATACGTGCCCGCCTATTAATTGCCGCCACATCTGGATGGTGGGATTTGTTGATCGCCACCATATCGGGATGGTAAGCATTAGGAGCATCTTCTAGGAGCTGGTCCTACAAGCGCTGGGTCACCACCACTTCAGGTTGGTGGGATTCACGACCCTGGGCAGAGAGAGGTGCATGCCCGGTAAGTGTCGTCATGTGTGAGTGACGGGCTTGACGGAGCTCGGTGGGGATGCGCGCCTGCTCGTATGACGCAGCCATGACTGGATGGCGGGCTTTAGAGGAGCGAACAGGTGTATGTGCCTGTTCGTGATGCATCTCTGTGACTAGGCAGCGGAGCTCCTCCTCAGGGACAAGGGTTATGACCGGTTCCCGATTAAAAGTTTGCTGCCCTCGTCGGGCGGTCCGAGAGGCTAGATCTTGGGGAGCGTGGGCCTGGATCCTCAGGGTTACATCCTCCTAAGAATAAGTATTTTGAGTCATGGCATGACCGCGACGACGTCTTCCAGTAGTGTCCTTGGAGTGGAACCCCCATTTAGTAGGGATGAGGTCCTCAGCATCGACCTCATCTGCCTCTCTAAGATAAGGGAGGTACGCATTCTCCCGTTCCGGGGATAGAATCCTAGAACGGTTGGAGACAGCCACAGGGGCTATCTGGATCTGCCTTGGTGGCCATTGTTGGGCAGGTGACCAGTGAGTTCTGGTGAATTGGTGGGTGTGCATGTCCTCCTCCACTGTCAGGAGAGTACCGTTCACATGGTACTCTTGGATCAACGCGTCTGAGACCTAGTGTTGAAGATGCTGGGTAGGTGATGGGGTCCTCCGTTGGTGAGGACATCCGGTCATTGCATTGTTGGAAGCACACGCTTGTGAGTTCCTTCAGGACTCCATTGGATCGAACGGAGTTCTGTGTGGTACCTGTAAAATATTTTAACAAGTACAAATAGAAAACCCGTAAAAGCAGCATCTCATGATCCCATGCATAATTAATGACCTTTCTTGGCCCTCCTTATGAGTTTCAAGGGTGAACATAATGGAATTGGGTTAAATCTGGCATGCTTAGTTAAAGATTCACGTCGGGTTCCCCATTTTTTGTTTCGGGTCGATTTCGAAATGCCCAACGGTTCTATATCCGATGATGTGTGAACCTGCTTTCCAAAGGCAGGCGTTCGCTGGGCGATTTGGCCAATGACACTTAAGAACTCACATTGGTCAAGAGGATGGGAATTCAGTCTCATCACACCCTTTTGTGGGGAATTATTTCTTGTTTCGAGACTCTCTTATAGATTTAAGACGTATTCATATGTTCTTGAATATTTGGTTTATACCCAAGCATGGTATCCACGGATTACTCTTGGTTGGAAATGGTCAGATGGACGTAGGAATTCATAATCATTTAGGCCAGAGGTTTACCATCCCTCATTGGATTAATGACTCTGAAGAATTTGGACTCATTGAGACAGTGCTAGTTTAAAGCCTCATGACTGGGCGCTCTTGAGTTTATTGTCATCCATGGGGGACAGATAATGACTCTAGCGTCTGTATTGAACCCATGGTATGGGATTCCAACGTATCCTCATGAGAGTAATCAGAATCCATGTAGTTCGGTTTGGTATGGAGCTTAGGATCCAGGCTGCCCAAGGTTAGTGCGGTGAACCGACGTGAAGATAGTCGGATCAACCGGTTGTTGGGATTGAACCTCGAGGAGGCTTCCTACATACCTTACCTAGTAGACATGGATCAAAGTCCACGTAGTTCGAATCGGGGTGTCGGAGAACCAATGTGAAGGTGGACCTGGGGGTCTGATGGTGATCGGGCTTGAACCTCAGGGGGGGGGCTTCCTACGTACCATGCCTTAACATGGATCAATGTCCTCGTAGTTCACATAGGCTTAGGTCTTAAACTCTGAAGAGGCCCATGGTTTGGATTGGGGATTACACTCTGAGGAGGCTCGTGGTGTGGATTGGGGCTTACACTCTGAGGAGGCCCATAAGAGGATGTCATGGTCAATTCTTACTCTAAGCCCACGTGAGTCATGCTTGGTGTGAGAAACAAGAGGTAGTAGGGACCAGACGATCACGTCGCGAAAGGTGCTTTCGTGGGAATTGGAGTGGGGCTTACACATAGGGCGGCCCATAAGGTCGAGGATTACTCCGAGATGGATGCCTATAGCGACAAAGCTGCAGAGGGAGAGGGAAAGAGGTGCTCATGTGCCCGTCACCTCCCTTATTCTCGTGGGAAGTACCGAAGTGCATGGGGGATTCCTTCTGATGGGTATTTTACTACCCCCCGAAGAAGGGAGAAGTTCCCCATCCCCAACAAGTGGAGGAGAAGAAAGGGGGCTCCCGAGCTCAGACTCCACATTTCCGTGGGAATTTGAACCCAGGAATGCTTCGGAAATCCGCTCAAAGATCGGAGCAACCCATTCACCCCTGCTAACCGTGGGTATGTGAACTCAGAACGGAACACTGATGCACCTGAAGGTTACATCACACGGGTCCGGTGGCTCTGGTGGAGGCCTCGGCTCAGGGCCGACGAGTGTGCCAATGAGGTATTCACAGAGGATCAGGCTGGATTGGAAGGATTTTATTTGCCTCAGGGAACGGGAACTCCTAAGGATTCGACAGGCCACACTGGGGTATGGGTGGTGGCGCCCTTCACGTAGGAAGGTGTTACATGGATGGAGAGGCCGTCCGAGAACCAGGGTGGTTCGCGGACTGATGGGAATCCCGCGAACCAGGGTGGTTCGTGGAATGGTGAGCATCCTGCGAACCAGGGTGATTCACAGCTTCAGGTTCGATCTGCATACCAGGGTGGTTTGCAGAGGGTTCCATGTGAGTAGCAGCGGCCAAGGGCGGCGCCAGTCGGGGGTTCATCGGTCGGGGCTTCGCCCACGTAAGAGGGTGCTACGTGGTGAGGTGGATTGGAAAAGAGGCATAAGCTCCCTGGTCCGCGGGGAGTGCATCCGCAGAGGGGCTATGGTTCGTGGTCTTAGTTTCTTTGTTATTTTAAGTTCATGGTTCACCAAGTTATTATGAAATTTCTATTCCTTATTAGTTCTCTTCCAGCTTCATACCTACTTTGGTTTGCGGACTGGAACTTCGCAGTTTTCAAAATCCTAAGTTCCTTCCTTCAAAATCATTCCACCCGAATCTGATCGATCTCCTTCCGTCTCTGAATCCCCGATTCCTCTTACCCTCTATCTCCTTTTATAGAGCAGGGAAAAGGATGTATCTATGATCATGCGACACCTTTTGCGGAGGCCCATGATCGGGGACCCGGTTCACGGATGACTTGGTCAATTCGTAATTCACGGGTGCATCGAGTGCATATCCCCCCCCCCCCCGCGAACCAAACGAGCTCGGGGAGTGCTTCGTGACCGCGGAGGATCTCTGCCTCCATTCCGCGAACGACAGCAGATGCAGACCGGTCCGGTTGAGGCGGTTCGTGGCTGGGGTGGTTCGTGACGGTGGACTGGTTCGACGCCCGTCCTGCTTCATGCCCGAGGAGGATCTCCGCCTCCATTCCACGAAAGACAGCGGATGCGGACTGGTACGGTTGAGGCGGTCCGTGGCTAGGGTGGTTCGTGACGGTGGACCGGTTCGGTGCCCGTCCTGCTTCGAACCCGCGAAGGATCTCCGTCTCCATTCCGCGAACGACAATAGTCCATGGAGGGGGTGCTTCGCAGAACTGGCCACATGGTGTCATCATTTGGGCCGGTCTGCAGACCGGTTCGGCTTTGTGCATCCTTTGAGTTTTCTCCATTCTTCTCTCCAATTATTTGGGGGAATTGGGTAGAATTTCCTTTGTGGATTTTTCATGACCCTACATGGAGGATTAATGAAAAATATTAATTCAGGGAAGTACCTTACTATTAATTTATGTTTCATTATTCTTCTCCTTACTACATTAAAAAACCTATTACATTTCTTGATTACATGAAAAATTCTTCTTTATATATTGTTGATTTAAAAAATTATACTTACTAAAAAATTATGTTGCATGTTTGTTGCTACTACCAAATTATGCTACTTGTGGTGGAGTATTAAAAAAAATTCTTCATGTGCCTCTTACTAAAAATTAGAATTAAATGATATATTAAAATCACTCACTACTTGAACTTAAGTGTGGGGGGATACATGTAGACTGGTCGCTGGTTTTTTCGAATCTTCTTTAGTCTGTAGTTTGTATATCATGTATTTTTATACTCTTTTTAACACCTAACCAAATCATAGTTTCTAAACTTGCTTACACCCTATCCATTGTGCACCCACAAGTTACATGCTCTTTCTTGATCTGTTTTGAAAATCTATGTCATTGGACTTAAATGATAATTCATGTACTTATTTGAGAACCTGTTGAAATATTATTGCGGTAAATAAAATTCTTGTGAATTTCAATGAGACTCATCAACATGTCATAAATCTACTAAAATGAAAATCAGTTTTGAACTTTAATTATCAAATTATATTTTCTATACTTTTGGAATTAAACTTTGGTGACAAATTTGGGTTTTAAGTGTGGGGGAGGTGGTCAATTCTTGACTGATTTAAAATGTTCTTAAATGAAAGCCCTTCAATTCCCATTGATTTCAAACTTTTTTTCATAAAATGGTTAATTTTTTTCAAAATTCTTGCACAATTTAAAATTTACATTGTTTCTAAATTGATTATTTCCTAAGGAAAGTATCTTGTTGGTAGTTGATAGTTGCTTTGAGTTTGAAATTAATTTGGTTAGATGACTATTAAGTGAATATACTTAGTGATTTAATGAAGATTTTAGTTTAGGAATTACTTTTGTGAGTGATATGGGTTACTTGTTTGTGGAATTGAAATCATAGTTCTAGGAACTAGAAGTTTGAGCTCTTTAATGGGGACTTAATTATTCTTTTAATTTATAAAATTAATCATCTTAGTGAGATAATATAAATGGTTTTTTTATAGATCTTTTGAAAGAAGAGTAATTTGGCCATTTGGTATCCCATGGTGAATCTCTGAGACCCCAAATGTTGTGTGCATTTCTGTTAGCTATAAGCCCTCTGTACACTTTGAATAAGTGCATTGGACAGTGCACAACACAATGATACATGGATTGGGAAAATTTGAATATAGTGTTTAGGGTCAAAATGAGTTCATTAAGGTGAGGGGAATGATGAACGTCAGATGATGAAGGGGACAATTGGTTTATATCGGAGTCATTTAGGTTGTATCAATAAGGTGATTCACACAAAGTTTTTTATTTATTTATTTTTGGAACCTAGGAATGAGTCAAAGTACAAAGTTCCTACTGTTAAGTTTTTAATTCCCGTTATTTTTAACATGTTGTCACTCTTGAACTTAGAACATAATATTGAATTGAATTGGGTCACTAGGCATAGTAATATAGGAGGAAGGACATCTTCATTGGTAGATGTTTCATTGCTTTCTTTATTACTAATAAGAAATTTTTTAAGGAAAGATTCATTTGAAGTTATATTTTCAAAAAGACTAAACTCAGTTCGTGTCCTCTGTTTTCAAAGTGCCAAACTTGTTACTTTTTGAGCTGATTAATAAGTATACTTCTATTTTTCAAATAGAATAAAACATAAGAATTTTTATGACAAAAAATGTTTATGTGTGGGTGAATTTGATGTGCCTCTAATTTGATATAGTTTTCCACATCATTTAAATTAATTTTTAATAATTTAATTAATTAATTTTACACTTTTTGATAAATAAATTCAAATTTTAATTTTTATAATTAAATTTATTAATAAATCTATTTTTGTAATTAATTATGTATTTTTAGTATTTAAAATAATTAATTTAATATAACTAACTTATATAATATGATTATTTCTTAATTATTTTTGTTAATTTTAATATGCTTAACTTTTTAATAATTTGATATTTATATTAGATAATCATTTTATCATTTTATTTGAAAATTAATTAACTTAGTTTTTAATTTAATATTATATTTTTTAATTTAGGTCAATTTACATAAACTAACATTATTAATTTTTTTGTTAAAAAAATTATTTAGTTTTAACATAAGTTAAGAAATTAAGTTTTAACTTATTTAAATAATGTGTTTTTCATTTTTTAGTCTTCATCTTGTTAAATATCTAATTATTTTAGTATTTTAAATTTGTATTTTCTTAATGATTTAAGTTTTTGTTGCAGATTAAATTTTAATTTTTCAGTGCCACCAATACCTATGTACCCCAATGGTGGCACTTTTCTTTCCCTTCTGTCCTACTACTGATAATTTCTGCCTTTCCGCATCAATGATATCACTGATTCACCCCGCCACCCATACTCTCTCACTGACGACCTTTCATTGTCTCACTGATAACTATCGGTGAGAAGTCCCACTATTCACATCTCACTAATATTCCCCTCTTTTATATGTTACTTGAGTCATCAATCCATTGTAAACCACGACTCACCATAGCTCAACTCCTCCAAATACTAACACCGATCGTTAGTGTCGGTCGCACCCCTCACACCGTCATCTCCCTACCCAGTCATTGTTCCTCCATTTCTGAAATGGTGGATCAATTTTCCTTCCACCCAATGCCCCTCTTCCTCTAACCATTATCATATTGACACTGTAATGGTGTCGGATCCAACCTTCTCCTATTGGCACTGATTCACCTTTGTACCAGCATCGCCTCCTCCCAATCCTTTTCACTGTTGTGAAACTCTCTTCCACCCCACTTTCTTCTTCCACATTGTCAGTGCCACCAACAAAGCCACCTCTCCTCATCCTCATTCGTTCTAAAATAAACACACACATTCATACATTACCCAAACAAAATCAAACTCAGAATTGATGCTCAATCCCAACCCTGTGAAAAAATTGAACAAAAATACAACAACCAAAAAAAATCTAAATCTGTCTAATCTGTTGCCACATGTGGAGGATTTAGGTCCAAACCAAAACCCTTGCACCATCAATCTATACTAAACCCATATCTAAGATGTATTTAACCCCTTTGAAAAAGATATCCAAGCTGTCGCAATTCTACGCCATGGCTGTGGAGAAGTTGTGTGTCACGGATTATGCGATGTCACCGCCACTATGGGAATCTAGGAAGGAATTTCTAATATGGAGCTTGTGTCACTGTCTTTTAGAGGAGAAGTGGGAGGAGGAACCTATCACCAACCATTCTAGATGATTCCACTGTCTTTAAACCTGAATGAATTCAGTGATGTCGTGGAGGAGGTCGTCAGTGCCGCTCTTAGGGAGGAAGATGACCCCCCATGCACCGATATTTGGGGGAAGAAGGAAATTAAAAAAAATAAAATAAAACATAAATAAAAAAACTAATAAAAAATAATAAAACTTAAATATAAAATAATAAAATTATTTCATAATAAATTAATAATTAATAATAATAAAACTAATTTATAAAAACTAATTAAATTGACTGTTCAATTAACTAATGTATAAATAACTTAATTATTTAAAATAACTTATAAATAAAATTTAATTAAATAAATTTTAAATGCATAATTTAATTATAATTTAATATAATAATTATAATAATTTTACTAATAAAATATTAATATATTTAATAATATAATTATGTTTTAATAATATTAATAAATAAATGTTGAATCTTAATAATTTACCTTAATTATAAATTATTAACTTAAGAAATTAATAACATTTATCATAATAAATTAATTAAATAAATAATTACATATAATAACATTAAATAAAATAAGTTAATTATCAAATAAAATAATAATAATTAATTTTATAGAAAATAACTGTTAATTTAAACTAAATAACATTTAATCTTGCATTAATTAATCTGTTGATTATTTATTTATAAAAGTTAACACTTTTTATTAACGTCAAATTAAATAATTTCTATTTTAACTATGAAAGTTCACACCAAAGCCTTAACAACGTCCAAGTGCATTCAACTAACTCTTAGGTAGTTAGTTACAAGGGAAAAACTAATACGACATGTGGTTCGTGAAAAAACACGCATGTGCGGTGCATTAGTGAAAGACAAGTTTAAGTCAGTGGAAGCTGTTGGTGATGATTATTAGATGATAGAGCATATAAAGCAGATCAAGTAGTAGGAAAAAGGAAGAAACTCATGAGATGATTTTCTAAAACTTCTCACACATCAGAGCAGAGAAGATTTGAGGATCAAATTGAGGATACTTGGAGAGCCGCAAGTCTTGGAGTCGAAGCAGAGCATTATTTGGGGAGTTATTATTCCCACTTGTTTGAACTCTTGTACTCTGTTCCATGATTCTTTCAACATCTTTAATGAACATGATTGTTATCTAAATATTCTATTTTGGGGAAAATTCAAGTTTTGTTGGATATATTTATTCTTCCTTTTCACTTCATCATTCTAATGTATTTATAATTGATCAAAGAGATCAATTTTGAATTAATTATATTGATTTGTACCAATTGTACTTAATTTTTTAATCCATGGTCATTTGGTGAGAATGATCGTGGATACATTTCTAAAAATATTTTAAATTTGTAAAACTTCAGAACTTACAGCGAGTTTGTTCTGTCGTCTTTTTTAAAGATTAAATTTCACAGTTGAAATTTCTTGGAGTTATGAACTCCAAGATTGATCAATCTATATGGATTATCTTCTATTATGGGAATTAAGTCATTATTTTTATAGTGGTACATTGAAACAACATTTAGTTATTAGGATTCCTTTTAAAACTAGTAGAATAGAATTTTTCCTCAATATTTTCATCCTAATTGTTCATCTATCAACATTTTATATCTCTGTTTCTTACTGTTTTCAAGCTACTTCCTGTTTCATTATAGTTTAGAAAAAAATACAAAAAAATGTGGTGTTACTTTACTACATTAGAAAATTTAAAAATATAAAAAGAATAATAGAAAATTTACCCCACTGCTGACACCAGTGGGGTCTTTTCTTGAAAATTTTTAGAAGAATAGTGGTCATAATTCCTTCCCTGTGGGTTCGAACCCACATGCCACTAGACAGTAGTTTTAAGGAAAATATAAATTTTAAACTTTAACTGACTTCAACAAAATTCATGTCAAGATTCTACCCAAGATTAGGATTATACACATTCAGTTGGGGAGGAAAGTTATCCCTGATGATCATCTGGTCATTCGAGATCTTTCAGAGGGTTGGTGAGGTTTCTTACCACCTCACCTTACCCTTGTAGTCAGAGTACGTGCACGAAATATTTCATGTGTCGTGTATGAGTAGATATGTGCATTACCTCATGTACATTATTGATTTGGGTGATCTAAAAATCAAGGATGGAGCCAATTTTATGGATCACCTAGTGACAATCGAGGATCGGTGGGAGAGGATCCTATGTGGATGGACCATTCCCTTAGTTTATGTGTTCTAGTAGTACTATAGCATGCAGGAGATATCCTATGAGAATGAGATCCATATACAGGATCAATATCACAACCTTTTTATTAGATTTTTATTTTTAAGGATGAAAATATTGGAGGAGAGAATAATGTAGATACCTTTTTTCTCATAATACTTTGAAATATATTTAGAAAAAAAAATTAGAGCCAGGAGCTGAGACAGAGCATGATTCTGAGGTCCAATGTTCCCAGGATTAATTTTATAAAAATATTAAATATATTTTATATTACACATGAACTTTATTTAAAGAAAAATTGGATATCTATTCAATGGAGTATTGGATCAAAAATTTGATACCATGGTTTAATTAGAAATATGAGGCTTACCCTAAGTGAGACCAAAAGTTGGTTGGTGTAGAGTATTCCAATAAATTGGTCATTGGAGGGTGTGTTTAGTAAATTAATTAGTTAATTTTTTAATTAATTCATTAAATGACCTAAAACAAATTATTTTTATAAATATGTTGTTATGAATAATCTCCAAGGTTAACCACATAACCCTATGACCACTTATAGGAGAATCCACTGTTCTTCTTTGGTGGATTGATATCAGGTGATGATCAACAATAAAATCAAGTAAAATCAAATAAAATAGAATGAAATGGATCTTCCTCCTTCATTAGTAGTAATTTTCTTCATCATAAAATGATCCAATCTCAAGGTAAGACTCACAATTTTTGTATTTATTCCCTTATGATTAAATCATTGAGCGTTATCATTCTTATTTCTTAGACCTATGTCAAATTTGAACCTTTTCATGCTCCCACATACCAGATTTAATTTATTTTTTGATTAATCCTTTTTTGTTGTGTTTCTCACCTTGAATATCTCTAAATTTAATTTTTGGACCAATAATGCTTGGAAAATGATTTTTTCACCCTTTTTTATGTGTTTTCCCCTACCGCTCTTTGCGTTCTTTATCGTTGGACCACAGGGTCATGATTCGACTACTGTTGGGTAGGACCAGGCACAATCAAACCCCCATATTTTCCACATATTCACGTATTATTAATAGATCAATAGTTTTGGGATGTATGAGAATTTTTTTAGGTTTTGGATGATTATTTCTATGGATTGGGGATCTGGTACTAATCAGTGACAACAAGAGGCATGAGATGTAGGTGAAAAACCACTATGGATCCATGGAAATACTGTTTCCAGCCACTGGAGGGCTGGGATTGAGGAATATAGGAATCCCCCTTTGATTTTAGGAAACAATCGGGTAAAATTTGATGTGTAGAAGGATGATCTATGATCCACATAGTAGATCTAATATTCCATGAAAAAATCCTACTACACACCATGTATTCTGAAGAACACACTACATATAGCCCCGTGGAAATGACAGTTAGGGTTTCTAAGTGATATAATTATCACACACTATGTGGGACCCCCACACTCCATGTGACCCAGTGTAATAAAACTGATGTGTACTCAGAGAATACATGAGTATGGTCATGTCTAAGCACATTACCAAGGTACACGGACACCAACAAGGTACACAGACATGGAAAAGAGCACTGGTAGGACCCTAGGTGGCTGATGCACATTGTGTAGTCCCCTTACTTACCAAGTAGGAATACGTGGGCTGTGATTTATGTACTAGATAAGTATACAGACAGGTAGTGGAGTGGGACCATACACCGTGTGGGTCCCCTTACATATCATGTACCCTTCTTTTTTATGAAAACTTATACATTTAGTATCTCCTTTTTTTGGACTTGGATTTTGGCCCGTGAGTAGACTATCCTAATTGTTTTTTATATAGAATTAAATGGTGAACTTCATAGTGTATTTTGAGATTTTTTTCGAGATGTTATGGGCATGATGCTTCTTTAGGAAAGGCCTGATGGTGGTAGTGATTAGGTAGGATCATCATAGATATTAGAGAGGAACCTTCCTATGGGGAAGGGGTATGGTTCTTTTATCCATCCACAGATTGGAACCCTCCTGCTGGGACAAGTAATGGGTCCTCTAACAACCATTAGATTTGAATCCCCCTACTTGGATAGGGCATGGTTCCTATATCTATCTATTAGAGTGTCACCATCCTTCAGAGTCAAGGAATGGGTCCTCGACCATCATAGTGTCACCCTTATATAGATTCAAGGCATAGTTATTAAACTATTAGATTGAAAACCTCCTATTAGGATAGGTAATGGGTTGTATACCTACTATTAGAGTGGCACCCTCCTGCTATGATAGGGAATGGGTCCTCTATCTATCTGTGAAAGTGGCACCCTCCTATGGAGTCAGGGTATGGGTCCTTTTTCTATTGAGTGAAAACCTCTTGTTATACCAGGGCATGGGTCCTCTACCTAGAAATTTTGTCTCCTTGGTTATGCGACATAGTGTAGAGGTGTGTCTTGACTTGAATTTTTCTTTGGATAGTTGTGCGAGATGTTGGGAATCATTGATAGACCTTTGGAACTGATGAAAGAATCTCTTCCTGTGATGGGATGGGAGATAGAGATCCCTTTTATCTCTTGTTTGTGTTTATTTTATGAGTATATATATCTCTATATCAATGTTGTTGGATTTTATTACTCTATTTTTATGGGTTGATATGTATATTCCTATCTGGTTTCTTACTTATCCCCCTTCATCTTTCGGGGCATCCTACTGGGTATGTATATACTCACCCCTAATTGGGATTTTCCCGCATGTGCCATGTCTTATGAAGACAACAGATAGGTCAGTGGTGATTAAAAAGTTTCATAGGGATACCCTGGTGTATTTGACCGCATATAGTGTCTAGGGATTAGTGATTTGAATCCAAGCGCTCTCATCACTTTACTATTCTAAATTTTTCATATTGAGACATCTATCTGGTTGGGTGTGTATTTTTTCCCTTTTAACTTTTCATATTACGTTGTCATACTCTTATACTTCCAAGAGGTTTTACATGAATGGTTTATTATCTAGATGTTTCATCTTTTATTATTATTCCTCTAAACTTATCCATGGATATGGTTTTGTGTGTGTGTGAAGGTGCTTAGTAAAAGGCCTCCCATACTAGTTATGCCTTTAGGTGCTTGTCACCAGCCCTTGGTCTATGGAGGCGGGCTTGGGGTTTTTGTGGCTCAATCCCCTTTAGTCGAGTCATGGAACTCTGCCACTTTCTTCTCCTTCACTTACTCAAGAATAATCTATTGGATGAAATTGGTCTTGAAGATCACCCAAGACATCTAAAATTGCAACAGGGATAGAACAATCACCTTCCATTGGTCCAGTCCTGATATTTCAGACATACCCAAGACAACTCACACCATCAAAACATCTAGAGTTCCCAAAAACCTGAAGACACCATCAATTTACTCAAACCACTCCACATCCTTTAACAAAACCTAATTACTATGTATTATAGGAAATGATTTAAAAGATCTTAGCTCCACCACTCCACTAGGAGTCTAGGTAGGGACAATGACTAGAAGAGACTCCTTATAAACCTTCTAGGTCTTTCAGGGTGGCACACACTAAATGATATAAATCATAAAACCAAATCAAAATCGAAAAAAAACTCAACAAATTAACATTTTAAACCAAACACCAATCTCATAAACTAACACATCATAAAATAATCTAAGAACCTTCTTTTAAAAAAACATTATTTCTAAATTTATCAATTTTCAAATTCAATTCCCCCTTTCAAAATCAAAACCTCCACATCCAAAACCACTCTAAACACCAAATCACATTTTATAATTCATTTTCCTATTTAAAATCCTATTTGATAAATTCAATTCAAATATATCCACTTCTAAAAACAAAGAATCACTTCCACTTCCCCTTTTAAAACCCATTTTTTCACTTGTAAATACTTTTCAAAAATCATTTCCCTTCAAAATCCACTCACACCAACCAAAATCAAACGAAATAATCACCCATACCAAAATAAATGAAATGGGGAACTAGTGGTCATGTATAACCCAACCAAATGGTTTAGAAGACCATGCACTGAGCATGTACTAACCATTAGAATCATATTGAACCATACACTTAGGCACCATATGGTTTGCTACACCATGTAATCTCACCATGTAGCACCATATCACTTCTAATTTCATCCCCCAACATGAAAAAGTGCATCAAACTAAAAAAAATGATAACATCCTTAACCCAAAAACAAAGATAAAGATTTGAAACCCAACTACCCCTAGTGACTCAAGTCTCATCACATGTGGTGTTGATCAAGCACTAAACCATGACCTACCTCCTGAGTCTCAAAAATCTTGTCTTTAATTTACTTGACATCCCAAATAACAAAGGGATCCTTTGATTCCATTTTTCACAAACCAACCTGGTTCATCCCTAAACCGGTCACCCAAGATGGCCTATGATAAGGCCCGATAGGCATTATGGATCCTCCTAGACTAGAAAATAGTGTTAAACATCAAATACACTCAATTGTGAATAGTTTATCCCACAAATGATAGAAAAATAAACAAATACAAATTGAAAAATAAAAATAAACACTATCATCAGAAATAAATAAAACCACACATACCTCCATGTGACCTTATAGGTCATCACTAATTACTAAACCAATGTCACCCCATGGAGACTGAGAGTGAACTGGTAGATTTAACTGAAGCTAAAAAAATATAGAGATATATTCGTGATTATTAAAACTCAGTAGGCATGCTCGAATAAACTATTCCTTATTCCTTTCCTTTAAAAATAAAACCATGTCATGCTAGTTTGAAAATACAACGTATAAAAATAGTATTTTCCATTCTTTTCAAATACAAGTAATAGATTCCCATTTTTAAGAAAAAATCCATTTCCATTACATTTCAAGAATATTTTTCAAATAATGAAAATTATTTTCAATAAATTCCTTTAAAATATAACCAATTTTGGAATATGAATTTTTTATATTGAATGAAAAGAAAGGGTGTCACTTTATAAAAATACTAGAAAAAAAGAGGAAAGTTTCATATGTGTAAACTGGTGTCATGGGATCTAGGATGTTGGTCTATATGGCCAATGATAAATCTATAATATATCTCACACAATAAATCTCTATCGGTGCTATATATCATCAAACAAGTCCCTAACACTTGGTGAAACCCTCACTGGCTCGATTGAGGGGCACATCCCAAAAGTAGTCAGGTTATCTACTCAGGTCCACTAGTTAGTGCTAAATATCAACTAGTATAGCATGTATACCTAATGATCCCACATAACTACCTTAGGATTCCCTTGAAAATTAAAATGGAGGTGATTTTTTATCAAGCTATAATATGCATGCATAAAACATTCTTTACAAAAAAATTCCATCTGCCTTCTCATCCCCTGTCTCCAATCTCAAGCACATACCCTTCCCAAGTCACACAAAAAATCACAAGATTATACACTAGACACATATCAAAAATCACACATTTGACACATACATCATATTTATAAATCAAGGGTCATGCCTCATGAGTGGTTTTCCACTTCTATAAAACACTTTCAAAGTGAAAATTGAGCCTCTTCATTTTAAAAGGAATAATTTAAATTTAGAAAACACTAATGGATAGGAATTTTGAGTTCTAAAACCATTAATAAGACTAATTAAAAAAAATTAAGACACCACACATTTTGAAATAGGATTTAATACATTCTTAAACAAAGGAATTCCACATTGGAGGCATAGGGAAATCATAGGAGATAGTGAAGAGAAAATTTCCCAAAGCCACAATCCATTTACATAGTATATAAATTTCATATAATAGGTAAGACACAATTTAAAAACATCAAGAAATATTATATTTCAAATTAAAGTCTTGGAAATAGGGAACCTAGCTCAAAACATGTAGCCTTTTGATGATGATATTCTGAAACCACCCCAAAAGTGACATGGAAGAAAAGAGACCCACCTTTTATGATTCCACACATATTCACATACGTGTGTGTGTGTGTGTGAAAATACTCATAGCTGTAATGTAGATATTCCCCTCACCATGAGGTAATATGTACAAAGAATGTATATATATATATATATATATTCCTTACCCATGCATATGGATATAATTCCAATTTATGAACATTGATCCAAAATATAATATAAAAATACAAGAATCTGAAAAATTACAAAATACCTAATTAAAAATTGTGAAAATTTGAAGAAAAAAACCAAACCTACCCAAAACCCATGGATAATCCACTTCCTTCAATGGTCATGACTAGAATTGACCCCAACAAGACCCAAGGACCCTATACATCAAGGACTGATAAGATAAATACCCAAAAGGGGGTTAGGGTTTAGACTAAATCGCACACACAACCTAGGAGAAAAGAAAACCAAAAAAATGAGAAGAATAAGAAAGGAGGAGGAGAGAAGAAACTCACCAGAGTTGATCACACCCAAAATTGGAGAAGAAAATAGATTTAGGAAGAAGAGGATAAGGTGGTGGTGTATGTGAGGATGCCACTATGGGTGGTTGGTCTAGTGATATAGGAAAGGGGGTGGGGTGTCATGTGGGTAAAGTGGGGAGGATAACCCTTTGGGTATTATAATACTTAATAATAATAATAATAATAAAATATTTTTTTCTAAAATCCAGGAAATCACAAACGATTTAGCCTCATGGTTAACTAAAACTGTGAACCAGTTATGTGCCTCTATAGGGGAACCTAGACACCCCACATGGGAAGGATTAACGGTTAGGGAAATGGTGAAAGATGGAAATTGATGAATTCAAAAACGAACATCGAAGCGAACATGCAGTGGAAATAATTTTTTTCCCTTCAAACAAGCATAAGAAAAATAAAGAAAATGCGCAGTAAAAAAATATATGTGCAAGAAAAGTAAATGTTGACACCAAAAATTTTTAATGTGGAAACCCCAAAAGTAAAAAAACTATAGTACCTAGTCCAGAACATGGAATCCACTAATAATCAAGATTACAAATCATAGACTCATAAAGATGAGAGGGATATCAAAAATAATACTCTCATGATATAGAGGATCAAATGTGGAAAGACGATGAAGTGTGAGGGTAGCCTAAAATGAATAATGCATCCTGATAAATAAACTCAAATAAATATAACCTTGTAGAGAAGGTGTCTGCTATCTAAATAAAAGGTGTATATGAAACACATCGGGATTGGATAAAAGAGCACCGCAAATGAAAGACAATCAAATCATATGAATTTCTCCAATTGAAAATATGAAAACTAATGCTCAAACCCTAATTTTCCAAACCTAAAATAAGAGAACTGCATTGCATCAAAACTCTCATGCCTCTGATATGAAGAGTTTCACCATGCCAAACCATAAAATAGACACCCACCTAAGAAGTTAATAACTCCCCTAAAAACATGTCTATTTTTATTTTTTATTATTTAAAAACCACATTAGGTCCCCACATGAGGAGGAACCTAACAAACTCCCCCTTTAACTCAACTAGGGTTCACACCTAACCCTAAAATTATTCATAAAGTCTTAAATTTATCTCTGGGTAAAATATTGGTTAACATGTATGAACCATTTTCATTAGTTTGGATCTTCTCAAGTTCCAAATATCCCAAATCAAGGACATCATGAATCCAATGATACCAAAAATCAATATGTTTTGACCTAACATGACAAGTGGGATTTTTTCCTAAAAAAATATCAATCTTACTAGAATAAAAAAATACCTATCCTAATTAAAATTGATCTATTGAATAAAAATTTTCATCCACAACAATTCTTTTCATGCCTCTGGATTTTTAATAAACTTAAACTCTATAGTGGATAAAGAAACACATATCTATAATCTAGAAGAACAAGATACAGCTCCCCCTATAAAAGTGATCAAATTGCCTGAAGTATACTTCCTTTAATCTATAACTCTTTCCATATATGAGTATGTAAATAAAAAAATCATAGGTTCCCCATTATCAAAACACAATCTCATATCAAAAGTACCATTATGATAATGAAATATATACTTAACTACTCTCTAATTCTCTCTACCCGTATTAGATAGAAAATGATTGACCACACAAATAGTATGAGCTATATCAGGTCTAGTAAATATTATCACATATATTAAACACCCAATGGTAAATTAATAATGAATGTGTTGCATCTCCTATCTCTCTTCGTCGGTAGAAGGTGACTAAATTGTAATAATATTAAAATGTAAAACAAGAGGAGTAATTACCACTTACACTATGTCTATATAAAATATCTAAAGAACCTTATCAATATATCTCTCTTGAGATAACCATAATTTCTTGGAATTTATGTCATGGGATATTGACATGCCAAGAATCTGTCATGCTGGCCCCAAGTCTTTCATCACAAAATACTGACAAAGATCCTTATTCAATCTATCAATTCTAGATGAATCATGTCCAACAATGAATATATCATCAACACAAATAAATAGTATAATAAAATCATAATTAGTAAATATTTGAACAAAAACACAATGATCATATTATTTATTCATCAAACCCTGATAAAAATGATAGAGTTAAACTTTGTATACCACTTCCACAGATCTTGCTTTAAACCATGCAAACTCTTCTTTAACCTGAAGAAAAACTTATCTTTACCTATTTTAAAAAAAGCCTCTGGTTTCTCCATATATATATCCTTATATAAATATCCATGAAGTAAAGTTACCTTCACATCTATCTGTTCAATCTACGGATCTGAACTACCATCCAAACTAATAACAACCCAAATAGAAGACATTTTTACAAAATTTGATAAAATTTCATCAAAATCAATACTTTTGTTCTAATTGAAGATTTTAACAATTAAACTTGACTTGTATCATGGAGGAAAACTATATTATTTATTTTTAATATGATAAATCCATCAATTTTTCAATGCTTTATTACCTATAGGTAACTTCCCCAGTTCAAAATTATGGTTTTTGTGCAATTATCTCATCTCTCCATCCATTGTTACAACACATTTCTACTTTTGGTCACTTTCCATCACCTCACCAAAAGATTCTGTTTCTCCCCCTTTACTGAGGAGAATATACACATCAAGTGAATAATAAGTAGAAATAGTGAAATATAGAGATGATCTCCATATTGGAACTGTGGGTTCATTAATAACCCCTGAAACTGGATCATCAGAAACAAAAGGTGCATAGAAAATATAAAATCTAACCTACTCACCATGAACATCATTATTCACATCAACATGATTATCATAATCAACAATATGAGGTAAATTTGACTTAGAAACTATCTCAAGGATGAAAAATCCATCAAAAGGTGTAGATATAGATTTTTATACCTTATCAATATCTGAAATAGTTTATCCCCCTTAAATATTTCATCATGTATTTTGAAAAGTTTCTTCAAATTAGGATCATATAACCTGTAAAAAAACTCATCATGTCCATAGACAATAAAATTACATTGTCCTAACTTAATATCCATCCAGGATCTCTCGTCTCTAGGCATATAAAAAAAATCCTTGCAACCAAAAATGCATAAATGATCATACATGATCTATTTTACATAAAAAAACTTATCAAAATTGTTTGTCTACAAAGAAACCTTAGGTGATAAATTGATAATATAAGAAATAGTAAATAAATAGTCACCCCAGAAATGTCCAAGAAACTTTTATTCTAAAAGAAAACAATGAACTCTTTCCAAAAAAGTCTTGTTCATCTTCTTAGATAAAGCATTTAGCTGAGGAATCTTAAGAGGTGTATTTTGATTTTAAATACCCTCCCAACTATAATATTGATCAAATGTACAATAATACTCACCTCCATTGTCAGTGTGAATACATTTCATCTTATTACTAGTTTCCATCTTAGCTAAAACATGAAATTTATTTAAAATATTTATCACCTTACTTTTGAATTCAAAATATAAACCTAATGTTTATGTGAGTATTCATAAATAAATTTCATGGAATAAATATTGACACTAAAGATCTTGGACTTTAAAAGTCTAAAAATTTCAGAATGTACTAATTCAAGTACCTATGAATTCTTGTGAAAAGGATAAAATCTTAAACTCACTCTACTCTGTTTTCTAGTCATACATTGATAGAACATGTCCAATTTGACACTATTTAAATCTATAATTAGATTTTTCTTCTCCAAACAACCAATCCCTTTCTCAATAATGTGGTTGAGCCTCTTATTCCATAACTTGGAAGAAAAACTGCACTTAAAAACACAAGTAGTATCACAAGAAATTAAAGCTCAAATCCTGTACAAACCTGACTGCTTATTCCCTCAAGAAAAAATCACGGATCCCATGGAAATTTTCCACTGGACATCACCAAATGTGATGATAAAATAATCATCTTCAATAACACTGGTAAAAATAAGATTCATAAAAACCTTAGGCACATGTCGAACATTCCTCAAAATCAACTTACTTCATGTGTTGGTCTCCAAACAAATAGTCTTGATACCCTACAAAATCAGCAAGACTATAATTACCCATATTAAAAATCCCAAAATGACCTGGGTTGTAAGATGTAAATAACTCCTTCCTTATTGTTACGTGAAAATAGGAACCACTGTCAACAAACCAGTAAGAATCATTAGAATTAATATTAATGGCATCATAAACAATAACAAGATCACCCCCTTGTAGTGGCAGAAACATGATCATCTCTATCACCATTTTTCTTATTCTTATTTTCCTTCATTTTGTTTTTTATTTTCAGATGATATCAAAACTTCTTAACATTTTCTTTTTTGCCAAAATGATGACATTAAAACTTTCTCTACTTCGACTTGGATTTTCTTCTACCTTTACTCTTACCTAAAATAATTTTTCCCTAATTCATTCCCTAATTTCTCCTCTATTCTCTATGATTAAAATCTCTAAATAATATTTCTACTAAGTATATCTCTTGACCTATTCATTCAATGTAGCAGACTTAAAAAAACTAAATTTCATAAAACCATTAGAAGCAAAATCAGTTAGAGTAAAATGAAAATTCTCCCAAGAATTGGGTAATGTATTAAGCAAAAAAAATTCTAAAACCTTATCTACAAAAGTAATAACCATACCATAAAATTGATCAAAACATCCCTAATGTTCACTTAAATAGTTAGAAATAAACGTATCTTCATTGTACCTCAACTTCATCATTTGTTTGAGGATAAAAACTTTATTTTTTCTTATCTTGGAAGAATATGTAGTCTCAAACTTCTCCCAAAAAGATTTAGCATGAGATATGTTGATAATATAGTTCATCATGTTGTCATAAACCCACTAGAGAATAAAACCACAACCCATATCATACTCAAACTCTCATTCTTCATTAGAAATTCTTTTTGGATTTTGGGTACTAAACACAGGAAGATGCATTCTCTTGAAAAAAATTAGATCCTTCATTTTTAATCACCACATATGGTAGTTGGTACCATTCAACAAAATCATCTGACTGTAATTTTCTTCCATAATTTATCTAAATAAAAAACTAAACCCTCTGATACCAGATATTTGGAAATATGGTAGGTGAAAAATGCATAAACTAACACCAAAGAGAACACATAGAAGAAATAAATTTATTTCCCTTCAAAAAATCCTTTAAAAATTAAATCATATGTGAAACAACAAAATATATGTGTAAGAAAAATAAATGTTCATAACAGGAATTTTTAATGTGGAAAAACTAGAAGGGAAAACTACAGGACCTAGTCCAGAAAGTGTAATCCAAAAATTATCAAGATTATAAATCAGAGACTCCAAAATATGATCTCGATCTAAAGAATAATACTCTGATAATATATAGTATCAAAGGAGGAAACAATATTAAGTCTGAAGGTAGATTAAAATGAAGAACGCGTCATGATAAAGAAACCCAAGTAAATCTTACCATATAGAGAAAGTGTTCACTTCCTGAATAAAAGGTGTAGATGAAAAACACTAGGATCAGATCAAAGAGCACAACAGATGAAATCCAATAAGATTAGAGTAATTTTGTAGGTTTCAGAACTAAAAATCATTACTCAAACCCTAGTTTTATGCACCTGAAATAAGAGAACCGCACTGTATAAAATATTTCACACCTGGGATAGGGAGAGTTGAACTGTTCCAAACCCTAAAATAGATTCCCGCCTAAGAATTCCATAATTATGATAAAAACATATCTATTTTTATATTTTTTATTACTTAAAGAAACACAAGATGTCCCCACATGAGGAAGAGCCCAAAAAATTGTGCACCGACCATGCAATTTTCTATTCCAAAAACTGTAGACACCCTCACACGGTCTGCACATGGTTTATACTAACCATACACCTATGATACAAATTCAAAAAATTAAAATTTAAAACCCAAACTAAACCAAAAATCAAGAGAAAGGATAAAAATAATTAAATTATTAAAAATAATTAACATGTTAGGGTTGGGGTGTGGCACTATGATTCAGGTTTATGTTGTATTTTTTTACTTATTTTTTATTACATTCATTATTATTATCTTCATAGTTTTTATTTTTTATAGGCCCCTGCCACATTAGATGTAGTTATAATCAATGATCCTACATGATGAATCAGATCTAGGAGGTGTGTTTTGATTTATATTTCTAGTTTCTCATTCAAATTTAATGACTCATTTTGTTTTTATATCTTTAGTCAATTCACAAATCAAATTTCCATTTTCATTAAAATAAAATTTGAATAATTAGGGATTCAAAACCAACTAATGACATTTATATTGATGAGAAAACTTAGGAAAATAATCATTAAGTGATTATTTATTTCTAGATTTCAAATTTCTATCAATGAGATGCTCGGAATGGTCGATACAATTTAAAGTACATTTTCACATTTATTAATATTTTTTTAATAATAAAAAATATTATATAGGGGTAAAAACCAACCAAAAAATCTCTGATTGACATGAAATATTAGTAAAAATTCTTTAAGTCATTTAAAATATTTAGGTTTCATTGGTACATTGATCGGATACCTGAATTGTTTGTTATGATTGAAAGTTCCATTTGTCCCTCAAATATGGAGCTAAGTGAAAATCACATAAAATGGGATAACACTAATCAACTACACTTGGATTGACATGAAATCATGGGATAATGATCATAGAGTCATTTTTGATCTGTAGTTATCAATGTTGCATCCATTGGATTCTCGCTTCACCCGATATGATGGAAAACAATGGGTAACATTGTCTAGTTGTATTAATATGATCAATCTCACATCAAGGGATAAAAATAAGAAAAATTATTCTAATTTATGTGAAAATATAGGAGATCATTCCTCAAATCATTTTTTATATATTATAATCAACCAAATTTCAATCTAATTCTTGTAATGATCGCTATGTCTTAAGGTATTATTTAACCTTATTTCCATTTTTTAATATTGGGAAAATCCTGTGTGTGGGGGTAAAAATAAAAAAAAGCTCTTAATGACATGAAATCTTATGAAAATGATCTTTAAGTCATTTAAAATCTATAGGAATCATCGGCATGTTGATCAGATATTGTGTTACTCAGTATGATTGAAAGTGGTGTTTATCCCTCAAATATAAAGGTGAAAAATCATGTAAAGAGGGTAAATACTAATAATATGAACTTAGATTGACATTAAATCATGTAATAATGATAACTTCTGTAGTAATCAACTCTGCATCCATAGGATGCTCACGTCGCCCGGTATGATGGAAAACAACAGGTAACATTGTCTGGTTTTATTAAAATGAAATTTCTCTTATCAGGGGTTCAAAAACAAGAAAACAACATTTAATTGATCTGAATATCTAATAGAAAATTCCTTTAATAATTTTTGATTTTCTAGAATCAACTGTGTTTCAATTATATTCCCATATTGAACAGTATTTCATAAGGTATGATTTGATATTATTACCATTTTGTAATAATGAGAAAATCATGGGTGTAAGGGTCAAAACTAACCAAAAAATCTCAAATTTACATTAAATATTAGGAATATGATCTTTAAGTTGTTTAAAATCTATATCAATCATCGCCAAATTGATTAGATACCCAAATTTCTCAGTATGATCAAAAGTGTTGTTTTCCCCTTAGATTTTGAGTTAAGTGAAAAATCACATAAAAGGGTCCAATACAATGAAAAAAATATTCTATTGACATTAAATCATGGTATAATGATAATGAAGTAGTTTTTTATCTATAGGAATCGAATCTAAATCCATCGGATTCTCACATCGCCCGGTGTGATAGAAAAAAATCTGTAATATTGTTTCGTTTTATTAAAATAGCATATCTTCCATCGAGAGGTTAAAAATGAGAAAATAACTTCTGTTTGATGTAAAAATCTAGGATAAAATTCCTTGAATCATTTCTGATATGTTGAAATCAACCGTGTGCCAATCCATTGCATGGATTGATTGGTATGTCTTAAGGTATGATTTGACATTACTACCATTTTTGTAACAATGGAAAAATGATGTGTGTGTTAATAAAAACCAAAAAAATGAGATTGGATTGACTTGTAATCTTAGGAAAACAATATTTAATTCATTTAAAATCTATAGGAATCATTGGTACATTGATCATATACCTGAATTCTCGATATGATTGAAAGTGGCATTTGTCCCTCAGAATTGGAGTTAAGTGACAAATCACATAAAAGGGTCCAATGCCAAGAAAACACATTTGGGTTAACATGAATCCATGGTAGAATGATCATGAAGTTATTTTTTATATATATGAATCAACATTGTATACATCAGATGCTAGCATTGGCTGGTATGATGGAAAATGATGGTAAAAATTATCTAGTTTTATTAAAATAACATATCTTCTGTCATGGGGTAAAATGATAAAACGAATTTTGATTCATGTGAAAATCTAGGATAAAATTCATCAAATCATTTGTGGTCTTTTTGAATCAATTGTGCATCAATATGATGCTCAGATTGATCAGTATGTCTTAGGGAATGATTTGACATTTTTTTCATTTTTGTAATAATGGGAAAATCATGTGTGGGGTTCAAAAAAGATCGAACAAGCACCAATTTTCATAAAAACTTGAGAAATTATCTTTAATGCATTTGAAATATGTAAGGATCATTGTCCCATCAATAGGATACTCAAATTTCTCAGTATGATCTAAAGTGGCGTTTGCCCCTCAGATTTGGAGTTAAGTGAAAAACCACATAAAATGGTATAATAATAATTAAATGCACTTGGATTAATATTAAATATAAAGATTATTACCAAGAATACTTTTTTGATCTGTAGGAATCAACTCTGCATTCATCAGATGCTTGCGTCGCCCGGTATGATGGAAAATAATGGGTAATGCTTTCTATTTTAATTAAAATTCCATATCTCCTATCGGTGGGTGAAAAAAATAAATCATCTTTTGATTGATGTGAAAATATATGATAAAATTACTCAAATCATTTGTGATATAATAGAATAAACCATGCATCAATTTGATTCCTAGATTGATCGGTATGGATTAAGGTATGATTCAACATTATTAATATTTTGAAATAATTGGACAATCAAGTGTGTGGGGGTCAAAACTAACCAAAAAATCATGTATTAATATGAAATATTATGAAAATAATCTTTACATGATTTTAAATCTATATGAATCGTCATCATGTTGATCAGATACCCAAATTTCTCAGTATGATCGAAAGTGGTTTTTGTCCCTCAAATTTTTATTTAATTAAGAAATCATGTAAAAGGTTAAAATACCAAGAAAAACACTTATATTGACATGAAATTGTGTTAAAATGATCATGAAATAATTTTTTGATCTGTATGAGTCAACATTGTATCCATCGAATGCTCACATCACCCGGTATGATAGAAAATGATGGATAACATTGTCTAGTTTTATTAATATGCAATATCTTTTGTCATGGGGTTAAAAAAGATAAAAAAACTTTTTATTGATGTGAAAATATATGAGAAAATTCCTAAAATTATTTTTTATTTTTTATAATAAACCACATGTAAATATGATACTCAGATTGATCGATATGGATAGGGTGTGATTTGACATTATTACCATTTTTGTAATAATGGGAAAATCAAGTGTGTGGGGGTTAAAACTGACCAAACAAGATTAGATATTCCTGAAATATTAGGAAAGTTATCTTTAAGTCATTTAAAATATATATTAATCATTGAAAGTCAATCAGATACCCTAATTTCTTGATATGATTGAAAGTGGAATTTTTCCCTTGAATGCATATTTAAGTGAAAAAAATCATGTAAAATGGGCCAATACTAATAAAACAGACTTGGATTGACATGAAATAATGGGAGTCATTTTTTATCTATATGAATCAACATTGAATCCATCGGATTCTCGTGTATCCCAATATAATAGAAAATGATGGGTAACGTTGTTTAGTTTTATTAAAATGTCATATCACCAATCAAGGGGTTAGAAATGAGAAAAAGAATTTTTATTGACATGAAAAAAAAGTGATCAATTCGTGAATAATTTTTGATCGGTTGAAATCAATCATGTTCCCATTTTATACTTTAATTGATCAGTATATATTAAGGTATGATTTAACATTATTACCATTTTTTAATAATGGAAAAATAATGTATATAAGTGTTAAAACTAACCAAACAAACCCTGATTGACATGAAATCTTAGGGAAATGATCTTTATGTAATTTAAAATCTATAGGAATCATTATAACATTAGTTGGATATCTGAATAGCTCGATATGATCACAATTAGTGTTTTTCCTACAAATTTGGTGTAAAGTGACAAAGCATATAAAAGGGTCCAATACCAAGAAAATGCACTTGGATTGACATGAAATCAATATATAATGATCATCGATTCATTTTTTATCTGTAGGAATCATCACAACATCCATTGGATTCCCATGTTTCTTATTATGATAGAAAATGATGAGTAATGTTGTCTAGTTTTATTAAAATGACATATCTCCATTTAAGTGGCCAAAATCAAGCAAATGACTTTTGATTGATGTGAAAATCTAGGATATAATTCCTCGAATCATTTTTTATTTTTTTCAATCAACCTATGTCAATTTGATATCCGTATTGATTGATATGACTTAAGGTATGATTTGAAATTATTATCATTTTTTTAATAATGGAAAAATCATGTGTGTAGGGGTCAAAACTGACCAAATGAGCTCCGATTGACATGAAATATTAAGAAAATGATCTATTTAAAATATGTAGGAACCACCAACATGTCAATAAGATACCCTAATTTCTCAGTATAATTGAAAGTGGTGTTTTTCCTTTATATTTTTATTAAAGTGTCAAATCACATAAAAGGGTCCAATACCAAGAGAACTCACTTTAATTGACATTAAATCATGGGAGAACAATCATCGAGTTATTTTTTATTTATAGAAATGAAGATTGTATCCATCAGATGCTCGTCTTTCCCGATATTATGGAAAATGATGGATAACATTGTCTAGTTTTATTAAAATGACATCTCCCGTTAGGAGGTCAAAAATGAGAAAAAAAATTCTGATTGACGTGAAAAGTTA
Organism: Viscum album; assembly: GCA_963277665.1. Taxonomy (NCBI): domain Eukaryota; kingdom Viridiplantae; phylum Streptophyta; class Magnoliopsida; order Santalales; family Viscaceae; genus Viscum; species Viscum album. The sequence continues at coordinate 434,875,140 of OY728121.1, forward strand.
GGAGATAATTAATCAAATAATTTGTGATCTTTTTCAATCAACTGTGTGTTCATATGATACTCATATTGATTGTTATGTTGTAAACTTGTTTTTCAACTTTAATAGTCATTTATCAACTGATAATTAAGTAGTGTAATCAGATAATTTATATTTTCTTTGCATCATTTATATATTTATTCTTTTTAATGTTCGTAACATTTTATAAACTATTTTGATTATTCTTTATATATTAATAGAGTAAATTAGATTTTAATGTTAAACATATTAATTTATATATTTTCTTTGTTTAATTATTTTTTGTAATTTATATGTAGGTTTATTGAGAAATAATATTGGAATAGACTGAATTTGTTTGGATACTGGTTTTTTATTTTGTTCTTTTTTTATTCAGCATGACATTTATAATGAAAATTTTTTTTAAAAATCTGCAAGCTAGGGACCGCCTATGGTGCTCACTGATGTTTTTTTTCTGGGAGTATGAATGGGTGCCTATGGAAATCAGTGATGTGTTTTTTTCGGGGAGCATTAGAGACCACCTATGATGGCCGCTAAATCCTTTACCAACAACCATAATCATATCATTTTGGGGACCTCTATAGCAACTGTTATTGGTGGTCACCATTGGTCTTCAACAATGGGGAAACAGTGGCCGCCAAAAATAATCAGATGGCAGTTGCTAAATACCTTTAGATACTACTGTTGGCGGTCTCTAAAGGTCAATTTTGTAGTATTATATATTTTCAATGGTCATATAATTATCATATTACCCATTTTCATCCCAATACATAATATATAATACTTCTCAAAAATTCATTTATATTATTTTTTTTTCTATCTCAAAATATTTATTTTATTTCTAATGTTTTATCTTTTTTATATATATGTGATTGTTGGTATAATCTTCAAGAAAAATCACAAGGATAAATATTTCACATTCGTGGTCTTTTTATTTGATTTTTGTTTCAATCCTCTTGTAATTTTTATAGTGATGTTTTATATAGATTTATAATAATGTATTAATTTTTATCTTGTAATATGTTATCTTAGTAATATAAAATTTTATTGTTTTAGTTTGACATTGCATATGAAACAAGTTATTCGACATATTCATGGAATAAAATGTGTTGTGTTATAATGAAAAAAATAACATGAGGCATATGAGCTGGATAAATATCTTAACAATAATGATTTTAACATTAATGAAAGGTTGACAAGGCATAAATATGAAAACGTACTAAAAATAGTATCAATTAATATAATGTAATTATGTCACGGTAATGTTAAATTTAAAAAAAATAAAACGTGGCTAAAAACACAACCACTTCTTTCATTTTAAATTATGTTGAATGTATATCCATGTTTACAGAAACATATATTATATAATGATTACTTTAAACCAAATAACTTCGAAGTACTAAAATTTAAGTTCAAAACAACTCATTATATTATTAATATTTGTTAAAAATTTTAAAACAAGCTTAAAAACCCTAACTCTCTTAGTAGGAAGTTTCAGGTGGCAGTAATTAGTGGTAGGGGATGGTAGTCAATGTTGGGTGGTGATGGTGGAACTATAGGTGGAAACAAGACAGTAGAAGGTATTGTTTAAACATGTGGTGAGGTGTAAGGGATACAGAGGCTATGATATCAAGATAATAGGGGACAAGAGATACAAGTTAGTGTAAAAATAAGGAACTTGTTTGTTAAAATATGAAAAATAGGTGTTAAAATTTGTAATTTAAAATTGATGATTTTTTAGTTCATGTGTTCCCTATACTCTACCATCCATTATTTTTATTCTCAAATTTTTTATTTTTTATATATTTTTCATTATTATCGATGAATGATTTGTTAAAATATGAAAAGTTGGTGTTAAAATATGGAAGGCCTCAAAATCTGGAAGGTTTCTTTTAAAATATTTAAGTTTTGTGTTAAAATCTGTAAATTAGGATTCAAAATAAGTTAATGGAAAAAAATTATTTATTATTTATTAGGTTCTCTATACTCTATCATCCAATTATTTTTTATTTTTTCCATAAAAATGTTATATTGTGGAATCTAAGTGTTAAAATATGGAATTTATGTGTTAAATTCTAGAAGTTATGTGTTAAAATGTTAAAATAAAAAACTAGAAATCATACAGTCATTAGGATCACTTAATTATATTTTCCAATGCTTTATTTTTGTTTTTTTTTTCATTTTTGCCTATAGTTATTTTCTTTTTAATATATATTTCATGTTGGGGAATAAATTATGGAATCTAGGTGTTAAAATGAGTAACTAAAAGTCACTAGTCTGTTAGTCCTTGTGATCCCTTTATTATATCACCCTTTAATTTTTTTAAAATTTCAATGTTAAAATCTATAAAGTTACTATTAAAATATGTAATTTTAGTGTTAAAATATAGATAGTTGGTGTGAAAATTTATAAGGTTGTTGTTTAAATATAAAAGACATGTGTTAAAATCTCTAAATTAGGTGTTAAACTGAGTAACTAAAAAAAATTATTTTGTTAGTCACTAATGTTTATCATATTAATTCCTTTTCCATGTTTTTTTCTATTTATTTCATAAAAATTTTAATTTTTGGAAGCTAAGTGTTAAAATATAGAACTTAAGTGTTAAATTTAGAAAGTTATGTGTTAAAATAAGGAAATGAAAATCTGGAAACTATACAGTCATTGTCATAACTTCATTATATTTCCTAGTTCTTTATTTTTATTACATTTCCATTATTATTTACAATTGTTTTATTTTTAATCCATATCTCATGTTGGATGTTATAAATTGAAATCTTGCTGTTAAAATGAGTAACCAAAAATCTCTGATTTGTTATTCTTTATGATCCCATTATTTTATCCTTAAAAAAAATTATATTTTTAATTTTTAATGTTGGAGGGTTTTTTTAATCTGGAATCTAGGTGTTAAAATTATAGAAGTTGGGTGTTAAAATGAGTAACCAAAAAACACTGAATTTTTATCCATGTAGACTTTATGATTTTCTCAAATTTTTTGTTCTTTAAATATGTATTTAATTATCCTCAACTAATTATTTTTTAATTCACTTTCATTTATGCATTTTTTTATAAATTTATAAAATTTAGGATGGTTTGTAGTGAAATAAATAATGTTAGTGTTAAAATATGGAATATTAATGTTAAAATTTCTAAAAGATTCATGTTAAAATATACAAACTATGAGTCATAGTGTGACAAATTACTATTAAAATTTGGAATTGTGTTATTTAATAACTTATATGAAACTTAAAATTTTATTATTTTTTTCATTTTAGATGCATTTTCAAACTTTTCATAGCTTTCAACTTCTTGAATATTGGTGTTAAAAACTGGATTCTCGATGTTAAAAATCTGGAATCATTTCATTAAATTATGAAATCTGATTGTTAAAATATTGGATCCTATTATTAATATATTTTTAACCATTATATATTATATTATATTAAGTAATGGTATGATGGATACAATAATGGTTTCAATGATCACCTACATGTACTCCTTATAATTCAAGGTAACTTATTAAAAGAATCCTATAATGATGAAGCGGACATAGTAGATGATAAAGAGGAGGAAGATGAAGAGGAATAAGAGGATGAAGATGGAGACTCTGATAAGGATTAAAAAGAGATTGGATAATTGGATGAGAATTTATAATAAGTTGAGTAGGTAGAGTAAGATATGGGGGAAGATAAAGAGGAGGAGGAAGTGATGGTGGTGGGTGAGGAAGCCAATGAAGAAAATGGGGGGTGTGGTGGAAGTGAGTGAGGAATATCAGAAGGAAGTGGATAAAGTTAACTTTTAACCGGTATTGGGAGATTCATTTTAGGGTTTGACTCTAATGAGGTCACAATAAAGGAAGATAAAAAACACCCTATATTCAATAACCTCTCAAAATTTACAGTAACCTTAAAAAAGGTTTATGGTAGGTGCACCTATAAAGACCCTGAATCTAGAAGCCTAGAGTCAATGGTCAATTTCTTATATTTTCATAAGATACAATCAATTGCATCCTGAAGGACCAAATAGTTTATTATCCTTGGAAAACAAGATAGATACTTAAATATAACATTACATTTGAAAATATAAAATACAAAACATAATGAAAGTGAATATTATGCATTCTTGAACTCATTAAAAGATTCCTTCTTCATATCCTAGGGAAAATAAACAAAATATGGGTTTTCTCAGGTGCTCAGTAATGGTTACATACAGTAGAATCTATCATGAGTAAATAATTCATAATCAAAATGGAAAGGTAAATAACTGAAAACATATGTCAATAACTTGACCATTAAGAATAATATGATAGGAGTAAATGAAGATCAAATTATGAAATATAAATAATCATATGAGATTGAAACTTATCTATGTATATTATTCAAAATAATCACATGGATATTAAAAAATTATTTCATAATTATGGAATATATAATTTCAAACTTATGAAATTTACTTTCAAGGACTTATTTTAAGGCATTTTAAACTATGGGTAGGCATACACTAAAACCCATTTAATAAGGTTATATAATTGGTTTGTCTCATTAGATATATTGATTCATCAAGGTTATATGTAATTTTAGGCCCCATCCATCATTTAATAAGTCCAATGCATTCATCATATGAATAAATAATATAATTTAATAAATATGTCTTATTAAAAAATTGTTTGTATAGGAAGAAATAACATACATAATGTCAATTATTTCCCTAGGAAAACTGATCATAAACCCTATAGAGAAATAATAAATATTATATCATTACAACATATACCCCATATAGAATAAAATATTTATTATAGTATATGAATGAAATACCATAAAGCGACCATTAAAAACATTCTTGAGGAAGATACACTTTTCACTTTGAAATACACTTTTAAGAACTAAAAATTTAAATAATATTAGGAAATACATTTTCTTTTAAAATAAACATTTAAAATTTTAAAATAATCTTTAAGGTAGTTATCTTTCATGATGGTGGAAAAATTCATTCATTCCACGTACATTAAAATAAATATTCCTTTCATATTTTCAGTAAAAATTCAAAAGTACATCTTTTTGAAAACGAAAATAAGATTTATTTTAAAATAGTTTTTAAGAATTAAAACATGGGAGTTAATATCCCTTTAATAAATCACTTTATAATATTAAAAACATTCACTAAATTTTTTTAAGGAAGATATGGTCATAAAATAAAAATATTTATGACTGAGGAGAAAAAACAAACCCTATTTTCCTTAAAATGTTATTTTGATATCTTGAGTACTTAAAGATTTTAAAATGAAAGGAAAAATTTTAATTTATAAAAATAAATGTATTATAATAATATATATATTTTTAATATAAAAATATAAAATAATTTCCCAACATTGATTAAACATAAACAAACCTTATTAATGTTGGGAATATGAAATAAACTCTTACTCCTTTAGTAAATTTTGAATCATAACCCCCATGAAATAAATAAATTAAAATTAAAATTTAAATACTATTCATTTAAATATATTCATGATATAACATATCAATTTTTTTTTATATACACCAAAAAAATAAGTGATGAATATGTCATATGTCTCACAGAAGTAAAAGTGAGACGAGAAACCCATACAAAGATCGTATCATTGAAGTGAGAATTAATCAATGGATTGATTATGTGTAATAAATGTAAATCCAAAAAAAGTGTAAATACAACATAATATAATCAATGGTAATTTCACATATAATCATGGAATAACACAGTTAATGAAGTATAAGTATAATCCAATGAATGGAAATTGATTTAAGAAATCCCATACCACTTGGTAACTTTCATGTCAAATCCACTTGGATAAAATAATTTGAATTCTAACTTAAAATACCATTAATTATTATGGATTCATGAAATAACATTTAAAATTGTATTATATAGAATATATAAAATAAATTGGTTCATAATAATAAAATTTTCCTTAATAAAAGGGAATTGAGACAGAATCTCTTACCACGGGTCTAACTCATCATGAACGTTCTTTATATTCCTAAATAATAAACATATTTTAATTATTTACATACTTAGAAACCTTTTTAAATTTTATTATTCCTTATATTTCATTTATTAATATGTAATATTTATTTACTTAATCAATTAAGTTCACATTGAATGTTTTGACGATATTTAGCTCATAAGTCCAAAATAACTTTGGAAAATTGACTTTGGTCAATGTGATCATTATTTTATCACCTCAAGAATAATAATCATGAAATAATTATCATTTTTATAAATAAATTATACTTTTAAAACCAAATATAAAATATTTTTATGAAAAATGAACTATGCTACATTCATGGAGACGGTAGTTCGTACGTACGTATGAGTAATGTTTCCATTTTTTATTTATCATTATGGAAAGAAGTTAAGTGTCATTTTATATTTATATAATTATAATAATATCATAAATATTATGTTATTTATTTAAATACACTTATATATACCATACATGTGATGCGGTAATGAAAAATGAATCACATCGCTTCGTGGAGGTGGTAATTCACACGTACACATGAATGACGTTGTCATCATTCAATAAATAGAAATGACAGAAAATATATATGTTAATTTTAAATAATTATAAAAATTTCATAAATATCATATATATATATATATATATTAAATCAATCATCATAGATAGTCGTGAGAGGTGATTATGGAAAATGAATTACATAGGTTCGTGAGGTGGTAGTCCGTTGTAGACACAAACAATGGTTTTGTTTCCCATTTGATGGAAGAGGACATGAATGAAAGTTATGAAATTAACATAATAAAATCTCAATATATGGGATATAATTATGTTATTATATCTTCATGGTTGAATAATATTTTAATGGGGTGAATAAGAAATAAGACAAAAACGTTCGGTTCAAAATGATACATCTTCTTCTAATAACCTCTTTAGGTTTACACTAAAACCTTCCTAGGATGGTTTTATAATAAAACCAATGACTCTAATACATTTTAAGTGAAGTAATTAATGTATTTTGGTAGGTATTTTCGAAACCAAAATGATTTTTAAGTGTGAATAAAATAGGAGAGGTGATTCCCTTTTATAAGTGAGGGGAGGGGCACTTTTGGAATTCCTTAAAATATTAAATTAATATAAATTGATTTTCATGGTAAAAAGGATCCAAATTGATATAATTATAATATATGAGTATGGGAATAAATTATATAATAAAATAAAATTTTGATATTTTATATTATGTTTTTACCCTTGTCTCTTTATTTTAACCCACATTAACCCTTTCTAACAATTACCGTAATAACAAAGTTTCTACTCTTTAGGGGTCAAGATAATTACTATAAAAGTAAAATTGTCCAATAAAAGGAACATGGTTTATATTTTAAACCATATCCTAATCACTTGGATGAATATAGTAATTTTAGGTGTTTTAAATCATTTAATAAAATACTATTTATTATAAAATATCATTGATGTTATTTTTGGAAATATTCATTTAATTTTGATTTTTAAAATATCATGATAGCTATCTAATTAAAATATAATCCTTTTTCACGTCATTAAAATACTATATTTATCTAAAAAATTTGTGGAAAACAATAATTAATTCAATTTATATTACTTTTAATATTTTTAAATTTATTTTTTTATTTTTTTATTAATTGAATAAATATTGTGTTAGCGTTCCATAAGCATTTAAAGTAATTATTTCATTACTAAAAAATTGAAATAAATTATCATGATAAAATAACCATTTATCTTTAAAATTACTATTTAAAATCTAACATAAGTTTTCTTAACTCTGCCATAAAATATTATAGTTATTAAAATTAATAAAGTGACATGTTTTAATCTTTTACTTAAATAATATAAAGGTAAAAATCAAATAAATATGATACCAGGTGTGTAATGTCTATTTTTATCATGTAAATATTTTAAATATATCTAATAATATTTTTGGAATCAGGTGTTGAAATGACATGAGATTCTGAGACCCGATGATCCCAAAAACTATTTAATAAAAATATTAAATATATTAATATCATGTGTGCATAGTTTTCATGAAATATTAGAATGACTCCCGAATAAGGATTTTTATGAGAAATATGAGATCCCCATTGATTATGGAATGTGAGTTTTACCCTATGCACAACATAACATTGGAGAAAATCGAGCTCTTGGGATGAGCACCACCATGGGTGGAATAATAATTAAATAAATTAATTCATTTATATAAATTTTAATTAATCCAAAACCCAAATAATCCCCTATTTAAACCTCATTGTGATAAAATCCTAGTGTTAGTCACTTCACCCTGTGGATTTTTTAAGTGATATTAGAGGGGATATTATCGAACAACAACAACAAACCGAGGATCATTTTCACTAACAAAACTTGTGGACCTCTCCAAAGATGATGTTGAAATACTATTGTTTTCCAGTAATAAATCTTAAACTAGGTTAGGGTATTATTTTTCTATAATTTATTTCCTTATTTTATTATCCCATGACAAGCATAAAGCAATCAACCAATGTATTGATTAGCAGGTCAATCTTATTGGAGGTGTTGGTATATTTACCTAGGATTTGTGGAAATTATTATTTTTTATTTATGTTACTCTTCATTTATCATTATAAAGACAAAAAATCAAGGCCAACTTGAACAAGTTATAAGGTATGTTCCTTGTTTTTTGTTTGTTCTTTTCTACCATGTTATTCACATGTTCATCGTCGGTTTTTCTTTGACCGGTGATTCAACGATTACCTGGTAGGCGATCATTGAACAATAGATATTTTGTGCAATGAATAGACATTATGGGTTTTGATCTAGGTTTGATAGTATGGTATAGGTTCACAAAAAATATAGTGGATATGTGATTAGATTATAGGTTCCTGATTCATGTTTTTTCTTTTAACAATGGCATGGTTCGATAGAGGAGCTTTCTTTATCAGATTTGGTGGCTGGAATTTGTCCACCAATAATGATGAGGCTCGGTCGAGGTTCGATATGAGCTTCATGGGGGTGAATGATGATAGGAGTAATGAAAAATGTGTTGATATTTGAGACATATTGAATAACCATGGGTTCTAGAAAATTCCACGTTACATAGTGTATACCCAAAAGAACACACATCGTGTGGGGTCCTTGGTTGTGGCACTAGGGCTTACACATGAAATAAAAGATCACAAATAATGTGGTATATACCACATTCTATGTGACACGATACTATTTCACACCATGTATCTCAGAGGATACATGGGCATGAACATGTACAGGTATACAAGCATAGGTAGAGTACACAGTCCTGGCCCGATACTCGTACATGGCCAAGTACATGGGCATGACCATAGTACATAGGCATGACTATATGTACATGGGCACGTAGGGCATGGGAAGGTGACATGCTGAGCATCATCCCAACCTCTACACATTGTGCACCCCTAAAAGAAATGTCATGTATATGGAGGTTTACATTCTAAGTGAGACAGTGAGACAGAGGAAGACCTGAGGAATATGAGACACACAGTGTACTTATAATACATGCAATGTAATTTTTCTAGGGTAGTTTGAGGCCATCCATTTATTTAATATAGACCAATTTTATTTGAGTGAGATCCCTTGGTCTATCCCAACAAGGGTACAATGTGGAATTACATCCTCGGTATAGTATTACGATTCCCACTTTAGGTTCTGTTTTGGATGGAGTTTGTGGTATCCCTCCATGATGCATGAGGTGGGGTCATCAATCATATCTTTCCTAGATGGGGTTCATGGAATCGGTGTGACCACCATGCATAGGGAACTAATCCCCTATCTATCATATTGATCTAGTGGGGTTGGTGGTGTCCCCCAACGGTCTTGGGTGTGATCCACTATTTGGATTGTGTGATCTTTAGAGATCCTATGATTACTTCTTTGGTGATACCTAATGAGCATGACCTCCTGGATGAGTTCCATCAGTGATAGCATATCTCATGGAGTAGATTCTCCTGGATGAGCATTTACCATGAATCCTTGAGTATAATCTTATGTCTGATAGTATTGGTTGAGTCCACTTAAGACCAGTTCTCTATTATGAGTGTATTTGGTTGTTTTGATTATTATTATGTATCGTATCTTGATTTAAATAATTTTGTATTTATGAGATGACTATACTTGATTCTTTATGTTTATTTATTTTTAGGGGTCTTACTGGGTATTATTATACTCACCCCTATATGGGATCTTCCCACACATTTCATGTCTTATGTAGATGACAAGACTTTTGATGAAGTATTAAGAGGACTAAGAGAAGTAAAATCATAGATTGGGATAGACAACCAAGTTTAATATTGGTGTTACATTTGATAGTAGTCCCCTTATGCTAAGAAAGTTGGACTCTTTTTTAGTTTTTGGTGGGATTGTATTTGGCCTTTTTCCCATACTATGTGCTACTTTGATAGTGGGATTTAGATGTATTCAAACATTTATATTAGTTGTTTTGTCTTAAATTTTATCATTATATGTGCTTGGAGATATGTGTATGTGTGTACAGGAACTTAGGATAATGTATCTCAAATGTGGGATATGCCTACTTAGTGCTAATAACTAGACCTCGGCCTATTGGGGGTGGAATTGGGGTGATCACACCTAGATTACCTCCATCCAAGTAGGCCCCAATGGTTTGGGTCGTGATAGAGTGGTATTAAAGTAGTTCATACTAGAGTTTGGATATTTGTCAAGCTGTGAGGTTGGTTTGGGATTTATGAAAATAATGTTAATGTGTTTCAAGTTAGACTCTTAGGTCAGGGACTCCAGTGTTGGTGTGATAGTCAATGTATCCATTCACTAGGACTCTAATAACCTGCTTGTTAACTCGATACATGTAGACACTGGTTATAGGAAAAAAATGTTACATGGATCATATATGAATGGGTTGTGGTTTTCATGTCCTTCTTGATCCAACTCCCTAGATATACTCATTGATAGTGGTGCATCTATTTTATTTTAGGATGGATCCACAATGATAACCATTCAAGATTCCATAGCATGATCATGAGTATGACCCAATGAGTGATAAGGATTTAAGGGCCTATACAGGAGGTGGTACCTCCATGTGGTTTTCTAGTTCTTCCACCACCCGTTGAGCAGAATATTACATCAGTGGTATCAGTCGAGGATGTGTGCAGTCTAAGAACACTCCATGAGTTTCATAGGCAGTGACCTCCTAGGTTTCAGGGCGAGATAGACCCCTATGAAGCTGAGTATTGGATAGAGGCAGTCACTTGAGTTTTCTTCCTTATGAAGAAACCTATAGATCAAACGGTGGTCTAAGCGGTGAGACTCCTTTTGGTCTCTATTGGGTTATGGGGGAGTCTAGTGACTCGATCACATGATGATATTACTCTCTCCTAGTTAGATTTTGAGCATCTCTTCATAGAGTATTTCTATCTAGAAATGTTGTGATCAGTGTACATTCAGGAGCTTTTGCAGTTTTAGTAGGTAAGTATGGTTGTGGTAGAATATTCAAATAGGTACACTTAACTTTCATGATACTCTCTAGATATGGTTTGAGATATATTATTCATAACACAAAATTTTTATTGGGATTTACATTGAGATATCAAGGCTGGAGTGATATCTCATTTCATTCCCACCTATGCTGGAGTTCTCAAGTGGTCTTTAGTAGTGGAGATATTCCTGGAAAAATATGTGCCGATTGTGGGTGCTGGTAGTGGGAATTCAGGATTTGAGACATAGGTAGCTAGTATTTTAAGGTATTCATAGGGATCTAGGTGTGTGAAACAATTCAAGTGATAATACCGAGATAGATTATTGGTAGTTGATGGCTCTCAAGATGGCTTGATTCAACCTAGAGAGAGGTGGTGTTTCTCTTATGAAGAAAAAAAAGACATATTTATCATTATTTTATGACCCACTACATGATTGAAATGGATAATGTTGATGAACTGACCAAACAGAGAAATAGTAAGAGTAGGGAGGTTCTCAGGGTGGCAGATGTGGAAGAGGAGCGAGTAGAGAAGTTGGGGTGGTAAATGGTTTGACTTATTGCCAACACCACCCTTTGGTGGTCCATTCCATGTTCAAGGAGTTGGTGTTCAAGGGAAATGAAAACTATAGGTAGTGGAGGCCTATGATCCTAAGGCTCTCGGGATGATTAAATGTCTAATATGTGTCTTCCCTAATTTACCTATAGTATTAATAGAAATGGGTGCAAGACACTATTTTCTTTCCACTTCTCTGGTTTGATTCCTGTAGTTTCTGGTTGAGACCTTATATCAACCCTTACAATTAGAGACTCCAACCGAAGATGAATCAATGATCACGCACTTCTATAGATAATGTGATCTGAATCTTGGAGGTGAGAGTTTCTTATGTGATCTATTTATAGCAATGATGAGACCTTACTGTGTTATCTTAGGTATGGATTGGATATCCACAGTTCATTCCTAGATTGGCTATTTTAGGTAGAGAATGCAGTGTATCCATAGTGATGGGATGATATTTTCCTTAATGGGAGAGAAGGAAACCTAGGTAGAGTAAGATGGGATCATACATAGGATGACACAACCGATTTCTTACTAGTTTATAATTATTACCCTTTAAGTAATGGATTATATAAGATTTCATTTTCTTATAGTGGTGTAGGAGTATTAGGATGTCTTTCCTGAGTACATGATGGGGTTACCTCCCCACCAATAGATAGACTTTTAAATTTAATTACATGCTGGAACTTCCCTAATATATATGCGAAAATATCGGATGGATTGCGTAGAGTTTCAAGAGCTTAAGGTGTAGTTAGAGGAATTGCATAGGAAGGGCTTTGTCAGACCAAATGTTTCCCCATGGGTAGGCCCACTATCGTTCACCAAGAATGTGTATGGGAGCTTGAGGTTGTGTGTGGATTATCGATGCCTGAACATGGTGACCATGAAGAATAGGTATCCACTATTGCGGATTTATTACCTCTTTGATCAATTGAGATGAGTGAGATGGTTCTCAAAGATCGACCGCAAATCAGGTTTTCACCAACTTCAAGTACAGGATGAGGATATATTCAATATTGAAATTAGATGTATTTAGAGTCACTATGAGTACTTATTGATTCTTTTAGACATGATTATCACCCCAAAAGTGTTCATGGGACTCATGAATCGGATCTTCTAGCCTTTCTTAGACTATTTTTTGGTGGTCTTCATAGACGATATCTTAGTGTACTCAAAATCTGAGTAGGAGCACATGGGAAACTAAAGAATGGTCCTAGAAAAACTTTGAGATAACCAAATTTATGTGAAGCTCTCAAAGTTTAATTTCTATATTCATGAGGTCTACTTTCTTGTACATGTCATCTTATAAGAGGGTGTTGTAGTAGACCCGGTAAAGGTTGAGGCAGTGTTAACTTAGGATCAATCCAAGAGAGTGACACAGGTGTAGAACTTCCTTGGTTTAGTGGTCTATTAAGGGAGATTCATGCTTGAATTTTCTAAGATATCAGCACCTTTGACTGCCTTTTCCCTGAAGGGGTATCCTTACATTTTGATGAATAGGTGCCAGTATAATTTTTAAGAGTTGCAAAAAAGGTTGATGAGCACTCCCATATTGAGATTTTCATAAGAGGGTGTTGAGAACATATTGTTTTGTGATTCCTCAAGGACCAATCTTGGTTTTGTTCTGATGAATATGTATATAGTGATTTCCTATGGGTTCCAATAGTTGATACCACATGATCAAAACCACGTGACCTATGATCTAGAGTTGGAATCGATAGTCTTTTCTTAGAGATATGGAAACCCAACCTTATGGTAAAGTCATTTATCATCTATTGTAAACATAATATTCTCATTTATATTTTCTCTCAAAAAGACATTAACTTGAGAAAGGGGTGATGGCTAGAGTTCCTCTAGGATTATGACTTTGAGATAGTCTATACTTCTAGGAAGGGGAATGTAGTGGAATATTCTATCAATATAAGATATTTTTATGGTTTTTGACTAAGTCTTTAGAGCAGTTAGTCTCATTGTAGTTGACTTTAGTGGACAAGGATAGTACAGCATATCTATATTTTATGGTTCTTACCCCACTGATTCTATAGCAAGTTAGGTAGGATCAGCATAGAGATACTGATTGTGAGACCTTACATGCTTAGATATCCATTGGGCATAATACTAATGGATTTTCTGGAAGTGGGGAGCACGTAATCCTTTTTAGAGGATGAATAATGGTTTTGGTAATTTTTTATAAGGAGGTGATGAGGGAGTTTCATGTATCCCCTTTGGTGGTACATTTAGATGTGGATAAAATGTACTAATACCTTCGAAGTTAGTTTTGGTGGAAAGGTATAAATAATTTTGTGGTAGGTTTTTTCTCTTTATTCCTAACTTGTTAACAAGTTAAGGTCGAGCACCAAGTTCTATTAAGTTAATCTCAGTACCTTGATGTGCCAAAGTGGAAGTGAGATGGAATATATATGGACTTCGTGATAGGGATACCATGGATTTCTAGAGTACATGATTCCATATGGTTGATCATAGACCAACTCACCAAATAGGCCCAATTCTTAGCTATTTCAGAGTAGAGTTCATTAGAGATCTTGGGATTCCTTTACATACAGAAGATAGTCTGGCTCTACATAATTCCCTTAATGATCATTTCAAATCATAGTGCCCGCTTCATGTCCTGGTTATAGAGAGGATTATAGGACAACTTTGGGAATTAGTTGCATTTGATCATGAAATTTCAACCCCAGACTGATGACCATAGTGAGAAAACCATTTAGGTTCAAGATGACATGCTTCAGGCCTGTGTTTTGGACTCTTTTCATAGTTGGAAGGATCAACTGCCCTTAGTGGAGTTTGCATACAACAAAAGATACCATTCAACCATTGGTATGGAACAATTTGAGCCTTTGTATGAGAGACCTTACAAGTCACCACTATGATGGAATGATCTAGGTGAGTTGGCACTCATGGGCCTAGATTTGGTGTGAACTATGACAGAGAAGGTTCAGATCATCAAAGAGCAGATGAGGACTACACAGAGCTATCATAAGTTGTTGGACTCACCTATTTTGATAATCCCAAATCATGTTTCATTTATGTTATAATCATATTTTTACTATATAATAATCATGTTTCATTAATATTTATAATCTCTACCCAGTGATACCTATGTATCTTTAATCTAACTATTCTATTGTTTAAGCTTAGAGTACAAAATTTAGCTAAGCAAAGGTCATATTTTCATAGGTCACCGTTGCAAAGGTTACCGATGCAAAGGTCACCGACACAAAGGTTATCGATGTAAAAGTTACCGATGCAAATTTGATTGATGCAAAGGTTACCGATGAAAAGGTTACCGGTGCAAAGGTCACTGATGAAAAGGTGACCGATGAAAAGGTCACTGATGCAAAGGTCACCGATGAAAAGGTCACTAATGCAAGGTTACTGCTGAAATCTACCATTGAGAAGGTCACCGATGAAGGTCACCAATGAAGGTCACTGATGAAGGTCATTGAATAAGGTCACCGATGCAAGGCTACTGATGAAGGCTACCAATGCATCTACTATTAAAGCATACCATTGTGAAGGCTACTGTTACCAGTCTACCGATGCTTACCCTTCCATACTTTTTCAAATTATTAAAATTATTATAACTTTCATATTTGGTAAATTTAATGCGTCTAAAATTAATTAATGTTGATTGTAGACATATCAATAAATCATATCTGGGGACAGTATGAGGTACGAGGAGGACCGCACGTGGTTTACTTATTATTATTATCGAATCTCAAATATAAAAAGGAGAAGACAATGGAAGAAACTAGAAGTATGAAGATAATTGAAGAATTGTGGGTGTGAAAAGGCATGTGAGAGTGTAGAGGAATGCATGAGAAAGAGCTTACTCACTAGATCAAAGAGAACAAGGAAGAACCACTCGGCGCTTATACTGTGAACCCAAGAATCTAAAGAAGATCTTTTCAAGAGAATAATTTCAAGGTTGGATTCTATGATTCATCAAATTTCTATCAAACAAGAATCAGAACACTCACCTCCTGAAATCTAGAACCTAGAGTTATGACACTCTGTTTTGAGGACAATTTCCAAAGATAGACTCAAACTGAAGATTATCCATTCCAAGGAGTCAAGAACTGAACTGAAAAAACATAGATATTTCTAAACTCATTCTCATAATATTATCTCTAATGTGTTATTTTATTTTACCTTTTCTGAGAAGTGTGTGCCTACCTATTACACACATTGTTTCTTGTTCTTGAACTAGAGGATACTGAAAATCCTCACATCAAACTTCACTTACATTCTATTTCCCACGTATAACTGTGGAAGAGACCGTGTGTGATCTGTATTTTTTTCCACAAATAACTATGGTAGAGGGTGTGAACCCTAGATAGTTTGTGAAATCTGTTGTAAATCCCAATACAGGCTGTGTATCACGTTTATTGTTAATATAAACTGCTTGGTGGCAGGTGATCACCAAGTGGAGAGGATTAAGTCTCATCTTGAGACTGAACCTCTTGATTAAGTATACTATGTTTTGTATTTTGTGATACTATGTTTTTTCTATTTTCCACAGCTCATTAATTGCTAAAACAGAAAAAAAATTGCATTGACTTTGATAGTTAGTTCTGGTTAGTGTCTGTATATGTTTAATTCTGTAAAATTGTTTCAAAAGTTGAAGAACTATTTTACATAGATTCAACTGAGGACTAATCACCCATTGAGAAACATGTTGACCAAATAAAAATTTATATCTCTACTGCCTTAATTAATTGGGAATTTCAAATTTGGGGGATCTTTATAAGAAAGTTTTTAACAGAAATTTTAAATAAGAACTCAATTCACCACCCCCCCCCCTTGAGATTCCACTTATACCAAAATTTGGTATCAAAGGTCTTAATTTCTATTTCTAATATCTAATCTGTTGTGAAATTTGTAAAATTCTTTTCATTTGTGATTTTAGTTGTATCTTAAAGATATTAAAATTTCTATCATATCTAAATTTTCAGTTCTTTAAAATTCTAATTAACTATGGATAACAGAGTTGAGGGTGATGCTACTAACATGACACCTTTATTTAATGGCAATAACTATGCTTAGTGGAAATTAAAAATGAAAATGTATCTAGAGAGCATGGGTCCTAAAATCTAGGACACAATTGAAGAACAACATGCACTGCCTCTTACTGCTAGAGACACATGGTCTCAGTTTACTAAAGCTACATATAAAAATAAATGTAAATAAATGAATGTGTTGTACAATTCATTAGGTGATAAAGAGTTCAATAGAATATCTACCTGTAAAACTGCTTATGAAATTTGGGATACTTTGGTTGTTTCTCATGAGGGAACAACCAATGTTAAAGAAATGATATTAAATACATATACTATTAAATATGATAATTTTAAAATGTAGTTTGATGAACTTATATCTAAAATGTATCTCAGGTTCAATGAAATAGTAAATACCATGAGTTTTCTTGGGAAATGAGTGGACATCAAGGATCGGATTATGAGATTGCTTCGATGCCTACCTGACAGATGGAGAAGAACTTCTGTTTCTATCTGAGAATCCTATGACATATACAAGCTACCATTAAAGGATCTAATTGGAAAACTTATGATGTATGAAGAAGAGATTAAGGTAAATTAAGAAGTATATGAATAACCAAGAAACAAATCTTTAGCATTCAAGACTACTACCTCAAAAGGCAAAGACAAAGAAAAAGTTCAAGCTCCTGTAGGCACTTCCACCAGTGAATACTCAACTTCTGATAGTGATGATGAGATGGCTCATCTTTCCAAGAGATTAAAAAAGTTATACTATAAAAAGAAGTTATTTAGAAATTCAAACTATAAAGGAAAGTATGATAATAAAGGACAGTTTAAAAAGGATAGAAAATGGAATGACAACCCAAATGAGATAGTCTGCTATGAGTGTAACTGGAAAGTCATGTGAAGGTCAATTTCCCCAAGCTGAAATTTAAGAAGAAATATGAAGAAAGGGAAAGGGGTATAAAAAGGCTATGAAAGCTACTTGGAGTGCTTCATAAGATAGTTATAGTGGATCTGACACTTCTGATATTGAAAAGAACAAACATGCAAACCTTTGTTTCATTATAGAAACATCTGAGGTAAAACCCAATTCCACTATACCTAATGCTGCAAATCATTTTTTTTCATTTTCCAAAGTCGGGTTAAAGGGGACCGGTACCCCAACGTACAACATGCATACATAGACGAAACTTAAACAAACCAGAACAACACAACCTTACATATCATAATATCCATAATCGTCTCTAAAACCCAAGCAGGATTCCTCCTCACCCGTAGCCGACTCCCACTCTGGGTCCCTCCAAAAGTTGGCACTTTGAACCCTACTTCTAAGCTGCTCCAGAACAGGCCATTCAGGTGAGGCATCGGCGGCCACTCTTCCCTTTTTCAAAGCAATCACTACCTCCCCACTCCGCTTAGAAGCTGATATGGTCCTCAACGGCGGCGGAAGGTGCGAGTAATCCTTCCGCACCCTTCTTCTTGTTTGAGTAGACATAGTCTCGTCGCTTGTATCCATCTTCTGAGTCCCTCTCTTGAAAATATCACTGAAAGAAATCCTAGCCATCTTACTCACAGTTCCTGTTCCTCCCCCAGAGTTCTCCTCTCCTCCAATATGTTGCTCCCTCCAAACAGAAACCGGGCATTCAAAATTATCTAGCCTCTGATCTGTATTGCTGATTTCCACTAAAGGTAAACGTCCATCTTCATTCGGAGCCTTTTCCACAGCACTGGACAAGGCCTCATTCCCTTTACTATCATTGCTCCTACTCTTTCCCCTCCTTCTCTTGGGCGAGGTGTTACTTCCATCCATGCATAACTACTTGGAGGCCTCCACTTGACCCCGATTCCCGATAGAAGTCTCATTTCTTGTTGGTTCCATACCCTCCTCCCCACCTCTGGAAACACTATTTAAAGCCGGTTCAACATCACCATTACCAAGGCATTCAAACCTGTTGGATAAAGCAACAAAAGGCTTGGCCATTGGATCTAAATCTCTAGCCCCTTCTGTGCCGGGAACCTGCAGGACAGGATTGGTACTCGCATCCCCCACAGTCTGAACCAAATCAGCTCCGCCTCCAGCAAGTATCCAATCCACTGAATCCTTAGCACCTTGGTCATCCTCCTCTATCACCCTACTGACCTCAACCACCGGCCCATCCACCTACGGTACCTGGGAATCCAAAACTACCCCTTCTGTATTCATCTCCTCAACAACAGGGGCAAGAGTCTCCTCAACAGCCACCTTGGTGGCCTCACCTAGCAGACTGTCCACTCCTACAGATTGGGAACCCTCCTCTTCGTCAACAGCCGCCTTGGAAGAGTTTCCCACCCTCAGAGCCAAATCTGTTGGTCTTCTCCTAGCCTCTCCATCCCTTCTACTGGGAACATGTAGTCGGTCCTTCAAAGCTCCATTCCTACGGCAAAATTCCGCTTCATGTCCCAGGTGGTGACAAGAAGAATAGAAACCCGTCCAGTTCTCGTAAACCACCTGTTGTCTACACCTGTACTCTTCCCCTATGGTAATCCACACATGATCAAACGGTCGTCGAGAGGCGTCCATCTCCACACAAACCCGGGGATTAACCGGATGGCACACAGCATTAGTGCGACTATCAGAACACAAAAACCTTCCTATGAGGTTGCCAAGCATTTGAATAATAGCAGGGTTCTGGAAGGGAAGCGGAAAATTAGGGAAACTTACCCAAACCGCTGTCGACAGTGAATCGCGCTTCATGTGAAAGTCGAAAGACCAGCGTAATAGAAGGAAGCGATACACGTTGAAACTGCGAGGAGCTCTCGACCAAGCAGTAATGAGATCTTCCTCTGATTCGAACCGAATCATCATGTGGTTCCTATCAAGCAGACCGAAAATTTCCCTTTCCTGTAGCTCCCATGAACCGAAGATAAATCTGTCTAAGGCATCAACAGAAGGTCGTCCATTTCTAAAGTGCACAATCAAGGTAAGATTCAGAAGCGCAGAAGATTCTGAGAACTCTGAAGTTGAGAGATGAAGGTTAGGTTGCCCATCGAACAGATCTGACGCCTTAGGGCTCAAAGAGATTTTTGGGAAAGGAGGAAGAAAGTCTGGATTCGAAAAAGGTCTAAAAACACCTGGTCTCGCATTGGTCGGTGAGTCTCCCTTCCCCCTCAGCGGGGGGAAGGTCGGCACCGTCTCCGTCATCACCGCTCGCCCAGAAGCTCTAGGGTTTCGCTGTTGTCACCGCTCTCTCCAGGTAGAAAAGTTTTCGACCCAATTCCACTATACCTAATGATTATTATTCTGGGAATGAAAGTGAATAAAATAATGATGAGAATATGGCTAAGGCTGAACTATTTGAATATTGTGAAATGTTTGAGGATACCTTTAATGAACTCAAGGATAAATAAAAATTATTAAAATGACAACATGCTTTAAATGCTAATTATAAGTATGATTTAGATATTCAGAAAGAAAAATGTGCTCAGTTGTTAAAATAAAATACTGAACATAAATTATGAAATGAGTAATTAAAAGATATCTTGAGAAATTTACTGAAGGTAGGGATACATTGAATCAGTTTCTAGGGAAACAAATTTCTCCAAAATACACAACTGGTATAGGATTACAACCAAGATAGAGAAGGATTATTAAAAATAATTTTTTTCCAAAATCTAGATAGTTCACTGCTAGTTTGAGCTCTGGACCATCTTTTGAAATAAAATTATCTAAAGGACCTAACAAAGTATTAATGTATTAAAACATATCTGCTGATTATAGGAAACCTATGAGACAATTATGGGTTCCCAAAGTTTTACTTGCTAACCTCTCTAGACCCAAGAAAATCTAGGTACCAAAGTTACCCAACACTTAATCTGTTTTGTAGGAAAATTGTCTAAAGAGACCCTATAAAACTCTATGGTACTTGGATAGTGGATGTTCAAGACATATGATAGGAGACTATTCATGCTTTAATATCCTAATTAAATTGGATGGTGGACATGTCACATTCGGTGATAATGAAAAAGATAATATCGTCAGCTTAGGCCAAATTGGTAACCCTAATACTATATTAATTTCAAAAGTATTTTTTTTTATGGGTTAAATTACAATTTACTAATTATCTCTCAGTTATGTGAGGATGGTTTTAATGTTATGTTTGAAAATGATGCATGTAATTTTTTTAATTCTAAAAATGATTTAATATTCACCGCTCTTAGAAATGAAAATTTATATGGTGTTGATTTAAATTCCTTAGCTAAGAAAAATGTTTCTTGTTTAAATGCTTTTCATAAGGAATCCTAGTTATGGAATAGAAGATTAGGACACTTCAATGTGTACTCACTAAGGAAAATAACTAGGAAAGGTTTACTTAGAGACTTACCTAAACTAGAATTCCCACTTAACAAAGTTTTTAATCCTTTTCAAAATGGTAAACAACACAAAGTTTCTTTCAAACCAAAGAAAGAAGTTTCAACTTCTTAACTGCCTGAGTTGGTTCACATGGACTTGTTTGGACCATCTAGAGTTTCAAGTTTAAATGGGAATTACTATGTTTATGTTCTCATAGATGACTTTTCTAGATATACTTGGGTATAATTTCTATCTCACAAAAATGAAGCATGTTCTTGCTTCATTAAATATTCCAAGTCTGTAGAAAATCTTAGTGGACTCATAATTAAGACCTTGAGAAGTGATCATGGCTGTGAGTTTGAAAATTAGTAATTTGAATATTTCTTCTCACAAAATGGCTATAATCACAATTTCTCTGCTCCTAGAACATCTCAAAAAATGGAGTTGTAGAAAGAAGAAATATGAAACTTCAAGAGATTGTCCGATCTATGATAAATGAGTATAATATACCTATATATTTTTGGGTTGAAGTTGTTAATATAGCTTATTACATTATCAAATAGAGTCTTAATTAGACCTGTTCTTAAGAAGACCCCTTACAAGCTATATAATAATAGGAAGCCTAAGGTTAATTAATTTATATTTTTTGGTTTCAAAGTATTAATCCTTAACACTAAGGATAATCTTGAAAAAATTTCTTCTAAAAGTGATGAAGGAATTTTCCTAGGTTACTCAATATCTAGTAAAACTTATAGAGTATTCAATAAGAGAACCAAATGTGCGGAAGAATCAGTTCATGTAAAATTTTATAAGATTGATCCACATGAACCCAAAACCTCTGTTGAACATCTTGAGGAAGATATGTCAATTCTGGACCATAATGATAAAGACAATAAACCCTTATTGAAAACAACTAGTTTTGGAAATTTTCCAGAATCTGTGCATGGTGAATCTGAACCTATAAACAACCATGAGGAGTTTAGTTCAACTATTTCTAGAGGTATTATAACTCTCATGAATCATCCTTTAGATGTTTTAGTAGGTGATCTAAATAGAGGAACACAAACTAGAGCTTCTCTGATAAACTAGGTTGAATATCAAGATTTTATTTCACAGCTTGAACCCAAAAATATTAATGATGCTATCAATTATGAATTTTGGGTGATGTTTATACAAGAATAATTAAATCAGTTTGAAAGAAACAATGTTTGGGAACTAGTAGAAAGACTTAAAGAAACTTTGACCATAGTCACTAAATTGGTGTTTAGAAATAAAGTTGATGAATCTGGAAACATGGTTAGAAACAAAGCTAGACTAGTTCCGCAAGGATATAGTCAAGAAGAAGGAATAGACTATGAGGAAACCTTTGCACCTGTAGCTAGACTAGAATCCATTAGGATACTACTTTCATATGCAGCTCATCTAAATTTCAAAATTTATCAAATGGATCTCAAAAGTGCATTTCTAAATGGGTATATAGTTGAGGATGTATTTTTTGAACAAACCCCTTGTTTTACAAATCCCCATTTTTCAAATCAAGTTTCTAAACGTTCTAAAGCTTTATATTGTCTAAAACAAGCTCCAAGAGCTTGGTATGATAGACTTGGTTCTTTTCTAATTTCAAAGGGTTTTACTAAAGGAATAGTGGATCCTACTCTCTTTATTAAAAGGATTTTCAAAGATGTTTTAATAATAAAAATTTATGTAGATGAAATTATGTTTTGATCTGCTAAAAATTCTTTATGTACTGATTTTTCAAAAATGATTCAAGATTAATTTGAAATGAGTTTAATGGGGGAACTAAAATTTTTCCTTGTATTTAAAATTTTTTAAAATAAAAATGGTATTATTCTAAATTAGAGTAAATATACTAATTACCTTTTAAAATGTTTTGGTTTGGACAGTAATAAAGGTAGAGATACACCTATGAGTACCACCTGTAAATTGGATGCTGATGAAACTGGTAAATCAGTGGATCAAACCAATTATAGAGGTATGATTCGGAGTTTACTTTATCTTTCTACTAGTAGACCTGATATTATGTTCAGTGTATGAATGTGTGCTCATTTTCAATCCAATCCCAAAGAGTCTCATTTAACTGATGTTAAAAGGATTTTTAAATATCTCAAGTATACTACAAACTTAGGACTATTTTATCAAATAGGACAATCATTTGATTTAATAAGTTATTCAGATGCTGACTTTTCTAGTTACAAGTTAGATAGAAATATAATCTCTAGAACATGTTACATTTTGGGCAAGTCACTAGTATCATGGTGCAGTAAGAAATATAATTCTATTGCATTATCTACTACAGAATCTGAATATATAGTTTCTGGTAGTTTTTGTGCTCAAATTCTATGGATGAAGCACACATTACTAGACTATGGATATCAATTTAAACATGTCTCTATAAAGTGTGATAATACAAGTGCTATTAACATCTCTAAAAATACAGTATCTCATGCTAGGAAAAAGCACATTGATGTGAGACATCACTTCTTGAGAGATCATTATCAAAGAGGTGATATCACTCTTCAATTCATTGTCACTGAACATCAATTGGCTAATATATTCACAAATAATTTGAATTCTGAGAGGTTAAATTACATCAAACATGGTTAGGTATGATAAAATATTAAGGTTGGACCTCAATGTTAGAAACCTCACTGTTAGATCTCACAGTTAGAAACCTCATCGCTGCACCTCACAATTAGAAACCTCAGAGTTGGACCTCACCATTAGAAACCTCACTGTTGGACCTCACAGTTAAAACCTCGTCGTTGGACCTCACTATTAGAAACCTCATCGTTGTAACCTCACTGATATACCTCACTATTGGACCTCACCATTAGAAACCTCATTGTTGGAACCTCACTGATAGACCTCACCGTTGGAACCTCACCAATAGACCTCACCGTTGAACCTCACCATTAAAAACCACATCATTGGAACCTCACCGATAGACCTCACCATTAGAACCTCACTGATAGACCTCACCGTTAGAACCTCATCAATAGACCTCACCATTGTTACCTTACCGATAGTCGATGTTTTCGGGACTTAGTGTTTTCTCTAACGTAATCTGAAACATTTTCTGTTTTACTTATTTCTTTTACTTGATTTGTTTTTTGATCCCTAAATGATAAAAATAAAGAACACACCACATTTAGATCCACTTCTACTCTCTCCCAAACCTCTTAATCCCTAAACTAATAACCTAACCTTCTTCCTAAACCCTCAAACTTCTCCAGAATGAAATGGAAAGTTTTAAGTGATTGTTGGTCAGTGATGAAGGAGATGTGCCAAACCCTAAGAGACCTTGAGCTGAGTCGAGTAGTGGAAGTCAGGAAGTGGAAAAGATGATCAATCTGCATCTATCTAAGAGGGAAATCGTGGTTTAGAATGAACTAAGCTCTTAATGGCTGATGTTGAGTTGGTATTTAGTGTTGAAGGTTCTTAAAGCTTAAGTTTTGGTCTAATGCTTTGAAAATAACAATGGAACCTATTATCTGAAGCTAGTGAAATAGTTTTATTAATCTCTAAAGTTCGAGCAGACTGAGGTTGAGAAAAAAAATGTCTTCGAAGGTAAATAGAGTAAGTATAATCTTCTCCTCTCTTGAATGGAATGAGTGTTTGAGAGTACCACATGAAGGGGTTTTTGATTACAACTCAGGAGTGGTGCCTCCCACTACTGAGTTCTTCTTTTATAAAGAATCTCTAGCTGAACTGACAGAGAATAGGATCCCTAGAAAAGTAATTTCTTCCAAAATGGAAGGAGAAGACAGGTTTCTGTTTAAATTTGTTTAGCATGTGTTGAGTCCCAGGAGAGGGGACTTTTCTACCTTGAAATATCAGGATGTATTTCTTTTGTATCTGTTGAAGCATGGACAAAAGATAAATTTGTGTAGGATGATAATGATTAAATTAGCAGATATGACAAAGCTCATTTCCAAGTCCAATGCATTGTTTCATTCCAAATTGATATCCTTGATGTTGAAAGTAAAAGGAGTTGCTAGAAATAAATAATAAACAATTGTTGTGAGAGACAATTTCTACATCACCAAGATAATTTGCAAGTTTATGAAGATCAGCTGGAACCCTTGGCAAAGAAGATGGGTAAATGATGAGGCCAAGCTATATGAGGAATTAAACCCAGTTACTCATCTTACTAGGCTTAAGGATATGATAGATTCTAGTCTGAAGCCTAATGAAGTGGAGTCTGCATACTCATATGAAGAAGAAGAGGATGCTATTATGCATGTCAGAGAGGACTCTCCTATAGATGACAGGAGTGATCCTGAGCTTCCTCAGACCCATATTGAATCTTTTGGTGAGCCTATCTCACCAAAAAGGCTACCTAGAAGGGATAATGTTCTAAGGGATAGTGATTATGAGGAAACCATTGAAGAAGAATAAGATCAAAATTTCTTAAGATACATTAGAGAGACCTCATAGGAGGAAGATGACACCGAATCTGGCCATGATAACTTTGAGATAGCTACTGGTGAAAGTGAAGAAGAATTTTTAAGAATCATTCCTATGATAGGACATACAAAAATTGTAGAAAATGTGGATGAAGTTTATGATTATGTTTAAGGTGGAATTTCAATCTCAATATTTGAAGATTATATAGAGGAAGTGGTAGTGGAGTCTCCTGTTGATATAGTTTCTCAAGAAGATACAACAGAGATGAATATGGTTGATCGAGAGAATTCTCCAAGTGAGGGGTAGGAACCTGTTGCTATAGTTTCGTTTTTTGTTTCTCATGGGATAGAATATTGGTCATAAGACCCTGGATTTGTGATCTTAGTATTAGATTATGGATAGTATGATGATGACAAGCCTATCAGAAGTCCTCCAATTCCTTCTGTTACAGAGACTACTATTGTGCAGCCATTAGTACTTTTACCTTGAGACTATGTGAATAAGGATGATTTGGAATCTTTGAAGTCATATTTGAAAAGGAATTTTGATGTGAAATCTATTTAGATAGAGTGAATTGTAGCCCTAAACCAAGAAGTGGTGGAATTTTCCTTAGAGAGAGTTATTTTTTTGTCTCTCACTCAAATCTATTACATGAAGTGAAGGAGTGCCAGAATCATGTTAGAATCTTGGTAAAATCTATGGAATCAGTGAAATAATCTATTTCCAATTTATAATATTATATGGATTCAAGGGTTCAAGTGGATAGAGATCTTAGATATGTTAAAAGTGTGGTTCAGCAGATAGTCACTATGTTTGAGTACTTTAAGAAGTATATGGAGACACATGTGAGTGGCCAGGATGATGATGTGAAAAGGCTAATCAGTGGGCTGACAAAATCTTTTAAGGAGACAGTGGATTTCACTATGGCACCTTTGTGTGAATCTTCTTCCTCTTCAGCCTCTCCACCTATTGATCTAGAGGCCTTCAGATCAGTTGTTAGAGAAGAAGTGGAGAAGTTCTCTGGTACCAGTACCTCAGACCCTCAATCTATGACTCATGTTATTTCCATTACCAGATAAATTCATAAGATTGTGGGATATTATCTAAGGTAAGCTGATCAAGATCATAAGGTCATCAAAGAGAAAGTTTATTTCTATTAAAAATGGGTGTACACTAAGAATCAGATGGATGGTCACTTTAAGCTACTGTTGGAGAACTTGAGGATCCCATCTGTCACTTAGGTGTTTAAGGATCAAGTTAGCAATCTTAGAGAGCTGACTCCTTCCTTAGAGATATTTATAGAGAATAAGGATGATTTTCTCTCATCCATGGAAAGAGGAGGAAGTATTATTATGGATTTCATAAATCTTCTTTTACCCTTCCTCCATGTGGAATGCACTCCCATCATTGTTCCTCCAACCCTTCCTTCTTACTTGACTGCTTTAGGATCTCCTGGTACTGCACTAATGATGACTCCTGCACAGGCCATCAGAAGCTTAACCCCTATGATTCCTCAGAGATCTACTCACTATAGGTCTACTAATGCCTCTGTAGCAGCTCCTCCAACCCTGCTGACTGCCATACCTAGGCATATCTCTCCATCTTCAGAACCTACCTCTTCAGCTTCAAAAGTCAAAGATCCCTTGGATATATCTGATGTGGATTGACTGTGGGATGTCTTCGTTGATAGGGATATTTTGTACACTTTTTGTATCTTGTATTATTTATTCATTAATAATAAAATCATATTTTTTCCTTTTTTGTCTCCCATGATTTTTGTTAATCACAAAGGGGGAGAAGTTTTAAGTTCCCCAAAGTTACCCAAAGGGGGGGAAGTTTTTAACTTACCTAGAATTTTTTCATATATACACTATTTGTATTTTCCACCATAACCATGGTTCAATTTTAATTATACACACATCTGAAGATATTAGAAAATGTTCTTAACCCTGATTGAGAAAATACTAACATAATTTGTAATTAACAAAAAGCAGGAGATTGCTGGACTCACCTATTTTGATAATCCCAAATCATGTTTCATTTATGTGATAATAATATTTCTACTATAGAATAATAATGTTTCATTAATATTTATAATCTCTATCTAGTGATACCTATGTATATTTAATCACATTGTTCTATTGTTTAAGCTTACAGTACAAAATTTATCTAAGAAAAGGTCATTGTTGCAAAGGTCACCATTGCAAAGGTTACTGATGCAAAGGTCACCGATGAAAAGGTTATCAATGAAAAGGTTATAGATGCAAAGGTTACTGATAAAAAGGTTACTTATGCAAAGGTTACCGATGCAAAGTTCACTGATGAAAAGGTTACTGATGCAAAGGTCACCGATGCAAAGGTCACCTATGCAAAGGTCACCAATGCAAAGGTCACCGATGCAAAGGTCACCGATGCAAGGTTGCCACTGAAAGCTATTGTTAAGAAGGTCATTGATGAAGGTCACTAATGAAGGTCACCAATGAAGGTCACCGATGAAGGCTACCGATGAAGGCTACCGATGTACCTACTATTAAATCCTACCGTTGTGAAGGCTATAGTTACCAGTCTATCGATGCTTACCCTTCCATACTTTGTAAAATTCTTAAAATTATTATAACAGTCATATTTCTTAAATTTAATAAATTTGACATTAATTAATGTTGATTGTAGACATATCAAGAAACTGTATCTGGGATAGTACGAGGTACGAGGAGGACCGCACATGGTTTACTTATTCCTATTGTCGAGTCTAAAATATAAAAAGGAGAAGACCAAGGAATAAACTAGAAGTATGAAGATAATTGAAGAAGTGTGGGTGTGAAAAGGCGTGTGAGAGTGAATAGGAATGAATGATAAATAGATTACTCACTAGATCAAAGAGAAAAAGGAATAACCACTCTATTCTTATACTATGAACCCAAGAATTTCAAAAAGATCTTTTTAGGAGAACAATTTCAAGGCCGAATTCTATGATTCATCAAATTTCTTTCAAATAAGAAGCAGAAAACTCAACTCCTAAAAGCTATAACCTAGAGTTACGACACTCTATTTTGAGGACAACTTTCAGAGATAGACTCAAACTGAAGATTTTTCATTCTAAGGAGTCAAGAGCTGAACTGAAAATACATAGATCTTTCTAAACTCATTCTCATAATATTATCTACATTGTGTTCATTTATTTTACCTTTATTAAAATTGTGTTCCAATCTGTTACATACACTTTTTTCTATTCTTGAACTGGAGGATACTAAAAATCCCCACATCAAACTTCACTTACATTCTGTTTCCCATGTATAACTGTGGAAGAGACCATGTGTGGTCTGTATTGTTTTTTTTTCATGAATAATTGTGGTAGAGGGTTTAAACCCTAGAATGTTTATGAAAACTATTGTAAAGACCGATATAGGCTGTGTATCAAGTTTATTTTCAATATAAACTGCTTGGTGGTAGGTGATCACCAAGTGGATAAGATTAAGTTTCGGCTTGAGACTGAACCTCTTGTTTAACTCTACTGTGTTTTTTATTTTTTGATACTTTGTTTTATCTATTTTTTTCTCATCATTAATTTCTAAAACATAAAATTGTTTTTCATTGAATTTGATAGTTAGTTATGGTTAGTGTGTGTATGTGTTTAATTCAGTGAACTTGTTTCAAAAGTTGAAGTAGTGTTTTACACTGATTCAACAGAGGAATAATCACCCTTTGAGAAACCTATTGACCAATTGAACATTTATATATCTACTTACTTAATTAACTAGGCATTTCATATTTGGGGGATCTTTATAAGAAAGTTTTTAACAGAAATTTTAAGTAGGAACTCAATTCACCCCCCCTAGATTCCAATCTGACCAACATAAGTCTTATACATACTAACAATGAAGGCCTTTGGAGTTCAAGGAGGGAGACCCTATATTCCTGAGGATCTCGCCTCAGAGTGGAATTCATAGATTTGGACAGGGTGACAAGATATATTCTAGATTCATTGGAACTTTCTAGATACTACGTAGGGTTGGAAAGCTAGTGTACCATAATAGTTAGATAGGATACATGACATCTTCCACATGTTGAAACTGAGGAGGTATGTGCATGACCTGTTGCATGTTATCGACTGGGGAGATATAAACATAGAGGACAGAGCTACATTTTCAAATTATCTGGTATAGATCAAGAATCGGGAAGAGAAGATACTCTATGAGTGAGTGATTCCCTTAGTGCATGTCCAATGGCAGTATAAGAATCTTCTAAAGAGCACCTAGGAGTGAGATACCCAGATGTAAGCTCAGTACCCAAACCTTTTTTAGTTGTCTTTTTTTATTTTTTGGATGAAAATTCTTAAGTTGGGTAGAATTTAACATCTTTGTTTTTCCATGAAAATCTTCAAAATATATCTAATAATATTTTTAGATCCATTCATTGAGATGGCATGATATTCAAAGGCCCTATGAGCTCAGAAATGATTTAATAAAAATATTAAATATATTAATATCATGCACACATATTTTTCCTAAAATAGTGGAATAACACCCAAAAGGAGACTCATATAGAAAATCTAAGAATGTTTTTGAGTCTGGAACATGGTTTTTACCCTAATAGTGACATAAACTTAGAGCATGTTCGGCACTTGGGTTGAGCACTAGTGTGGGAGAAATAATATTTAAATAAATTAATTCATTTATTTAATTGTTAATTACACCTAAACCTAAATACTCCCCTATTTAAACCTCCTTATGAAAAAATCATAGGTTTATCCACATAATCCTATGGATTTTAGAGGATATTATGGAGGGGATCTTGGAGAATGATAGCGATGGACTGATGATTATTTTTTCCAATGCATCTTGTAGATATCGCCAATGACAGTGATGTTGGGCCTTTCTTCATTAGTGATTGATCCTAAAACAAGGTAGGGAATAGTTTTTCTATGATTTATTTTCTCATTTGATCATACCATTGTGAAGTAAAACCAATCAACTAACATATTGATATGTGGGACGATCATTTTATGGGTGTGGGTCTATTTACCTAAGATTTAGGAAAATTATTATGTATTGTTTATGTTACTCTTTGTTCATTATTCTAATGGAAATGAATCGAGGAAAACCCAAACAATTTCTAAGGTTCATTATTAATTTTTTGGTTTGTTATTTTATCCCCTATTCTTCACACATTCATCATTGGTGTTTCTTTGACCATCGATTCGATGATTATCTAGTAAGTGATTGTTGTGAAATTTCTATTCAGTGCAGCGGATCGACATTGTGGGTTCATATTTGGGATAGATGGAATGGTAGCGATGCATGATAAAAATAGTAAATATGTGATTGGATTGGAGGTTCCTTATTTGTGTTTTTTCATTCAATAATGGAACAGTTTTATGAAGTACCTTTCCCAATCGAATTTGGTGGCTAGAATTCGACCACCAATAACGATGAGGCTCGATTGAGGACTGATTCAAGATTCATGGGTTTTATCAATTATTGAAGTAGTAGTGAGATCGAAGGCACATAAAATAACTTTATGTTCTGGACAATCCCACATTATATGATTTGTACCCGAAGAACATGAGTCATGTGGGTTCCTTGGATATGGTGTTAGAGTTTACATGTGAAATAAAAAATCATACATCATGTGGTTCCTACTACATGACATGTGACCTAGTGTTGGTAGGTTGATATGTATCCCAGAGGATAAATGGGAACATATATGACCAGGGACATAAAAATGGGTAGAGTACAAGGGCATGACCAAGTACTCAAACACAACCAAGTACACAAGAACAACCACAGTATACAGGCACGACTAAATGCCCATGGAAACGGTAAGATGTCCATGGTCATGCGCAGGTGGCATGCTGATAATTATCCAAAACTCTACATTTTTTGTACCCCTAAAGTACATTTCGTGTATATAGAGGTTTAAATGTCATGTGATACAATGAGACATGGGTAAAACCGAGGCATACGAGACACGCCATGTACTTATAGGGTAGTGTGAGGCCTTTCATTTCTTCAGTATATACCAGGTTAAATTGATTGAGAACCCTTGTTCTATCCCTATATGAGTATATTTTGTAATTACATCTTTAGCATAGTATTTTGATACTATATATAGGTTCTGTTTCAGATAGAGTTCATGGTATCCCTTTGTGAGGCCTGGGGTGGGATCCTCTATCATATATTTCATAGGTGGGGTTTGTGGTATCGGTGTGACCACCCTGAATAGGTAATATATCCCTATTTAATAGATTTATCTAGTAGGGTTGGTGTCATCCCCTAGTGGTCTTGGTTGTGATCCCCTGTCTAAATAGCATGATTATAACACCCGAATATTTTTATGAAATATTTTCTGTAAATAATTTATATCCTTCAGTAGCTTGATTTGCACGTAATCGTGAGTTTAAATGAACCACAAGATGCACTTAATATAAAATTACCATTATAGACTAGTCGTTAGGTTAGTGGTAATAATTATAACTAACTTATGAAAATTCATTATGAATTTATTGGCTATTAATTATTTATGAAAAATATAAATCAATTAGATATTTGTATTTTTTGAGTTAATTACTTTTATTAATGAGATTAATGGGATATATTTGTTATAAACTTAATAAAATATTTCTTTATATTCATCAAATTGATATTTTAGTCATAGGGTATGAATAAAACCCTATTTTATATATAAGAACCTATTTTTTAAGGTTAATTTTACACCTTTGAATGGAAAACCCATTTTCAATTAAGATTTTGGAATATTAATAATTTCTATATGAAAACATAAAAATTTTATTTTGAAGTAGGATATAAAAATTTACTTTGTAAAATTTTTTGATATTTTTTAATAACTTTCATGTTTTGATGAATAGTAAAAATATGCTAAATTTTAATTTAAAACAACTTTTTTTCTTCGAGATAATTTATATGGTTAAATTATAATATTGAATGGTTTAAAAGTATAAATATAAAATATTTTTACCATTTAATATAATTTATGTCAATGTCATTAATTTTACATTGAGTTCATAGGTAAAAACATTTCAATCTTTTGCAATGTTTTAACTTTGAAAAACTCATTTTCTTATTTCAACAATGGAAATAATTTTAAATTAATTACTGCAACTTCTATGTTTTGAATTTATAAAAATGGATTCTATATTTGTAATTAGAAGGTCTAAATTGTGTGATTACGTACCTTTTATTTTTTTACAATATGAATAGTAACTTTAGTAATTATTTTATTTACCATTGTTAAAAGGTAAATCTAGTAAATAAGGGTAAAAATAATAATATAATAATATAATACTACCCAAAAACGTGTCTTAATCCTATTGGATGAAATATTTCCAACCATGGTCATCCTTGTATTGATTTTGGGACCCCATGGATTGACATGGATGTGAAAATGACATTTTGTAAGAATTAATTTAAAGTAAAGATAATTATAACCTAAACATATATCTTTTACTAAATAGATTTTAATATAGGGTTATATAACTGATATATATGATTATAAATATTCATTATAAATTTAAAAATATTTACTACATCATTTTATTTTATTTACAATTTTTAGAGATTGTATAAATAGTTTTATTTATAACCCAAATATGATGTAGTGATTACCTCATTAATGAAATATTCAAATAAATGAATTTATAAATATTAAAAAATATATAATTTGGTTATTTTGATGTCATAAAATAATTTTATAGATGAAATTGGAATATTAAATTTTATTTAATGCCTTATTTTATAAGTAAAAATTTTTTATGAATTTTTAAAAAGTCACGTATGAATAGTGTCCAAAATTGACACAATTCATAACTTAAAACATAAAATAGTTTATTAAATTATATTAAATTACTAAAAATATAGAATTCAGAAAAATATTTAATACAAGTCCAAATATTTCATAAATAACTTTTTTAGGTCGTTTGACATGATATGGTAGTTACACTAACCCACAATGTGTAAATAACATGATATCACAGTAAGATTAAAAAGGGTAAAATAAGGGTTAAACCAAAAAGATAAGGATAGAAAAATATACAAAACATGTCTAAAAATTTTTATATGATGGGTATTCGAACCAAAATCATTTTACCTTCTAATTAAATAAGTTTTGGACAATTTTTAGTTGAAATTGAATTTATAATAAATTAATATTTTGAAGAGTTTCCTAAACTGCCCCTCTCCTCTCTTATAAAAGGGCACCTCCTCCCTCTCCTCTTCACTCCATTTTGAGCCTTCAAGCTCGGACAAACCCTAAATATTTCTCTTCTAAACTTCTCTAGTTAAATTTTTAGAGGTTCTGGTATTCTCCAAAGACTAACTCTAGAGCCTTAATAGAAGATTTAAAGGAGGCGCGTCAAGGAATAGGTAATCTCTTCTACTGATTCTTTCAAATTTATTTCTTCTTATACTTCCTCTTATTTAGTTGTTTCATTATAAAGTAATAACATAATTATCACTCATATACTGATATATTATTATAAATATGAAACAACTCTATTTCACCTTCTATCGATCCTATGAAAAATGAAATCATCGCGCGTACATACTTACAACTTACTGTCTCCACGCCATAGTGTAATATGTTTTTCACCATCACCTTATTTGGATTGGTATAATGGGGTAAATAATAACTATATATGATTAATATAACATTATAATTATTATGAGATACTATAAACCATCCAATTCAATACCACTCAACAATTATAGGAACGATATCATCGCTCATGCGTACGTACGGCTTACCGTCTCCATGGTGCGATGTGATTCATTCTACATAATCTTAATTAAATCATGATTATATAAATGAATTTAATGAATAAATATGATATATATTATACTAATACCATTATATAAATGATATAACTATAAAAAAATGAATAAGAACTTATCTGATAAAACATAGATAAGAACGTAAAGCAGTTAATGCCCAAATAACGAGTAACAATGAAATGTTACTAACAAACAGATGAAAATATAATCATAAATGTTATTATGATTCTATAATAAATCAGTAACATTATTTAAATAATTATTCAAGAGTTTTGGATACATACGAAACATATCAGAACTAAGGTAAGGGATAACTTTTCCAATATCGTTTTATCTGAGATTGTTTATTCGTAAGTATCTACTAGGTATATATTTATTATCCATGTACATGTTTTCTAAAAATATTCTAATAAAATGTGTGTTGTTATTCTATGTATGTTTAAAGTCATTTTTACCCATTTTTACTTATACTACATGGTTTGGAAGTAATCTTTATTTTGTTTATCATACGAGGTACTTTTTGACTTTTCTGAAAAAAGTATGAGGAGATTTTTTTTTTAACTTATATAGAATTAATGGGTTTTTACATCTTCATAACACCTTATTTATATAAATATTCCTCTATACATTTACAAGTTTATTTTCACCTAAATTATTTTCATTTAAAATTTCATGACATTTTTAATGCCCCGGCCCCAGTTACCCAGACTCGGTGCATTATTTTAATACATTGGCATGATTTCAAGGAATCAAGTCCCGAAGGACCGATTAGTTTAGCAGTCTTGGAAAATAGATTACATACATTAATGTTACATTTCACTTTAAGACATACAAAACAACTTAAATAATCTTTATGAACTCCCTTATTCCCTTGGCTTAACCCTGCATATCAATCACAATACACTTCTTGGAATCCTGGGAAAAATAAAACATAGAAAGGGGTGAGCTCAAACGCTCAGTAAGGGTAAGCAGTACAGTAGAAACTTTTATAAAAAGCATAAACATCTAAGGAAATTTATAACTAAAACAAAAGCCTTTTAAACTTGAACTTAAGCATAATATGGAAAAAATAAAATGAAATAATTCCGTTTACTTATTCACATGGATATTCTACTAGTCGAATAATCACATGCAATATCACTAACCACTTTCATAATGATGGAATGCATAATGCCAGACTATCATAAGCACGTAGCCAAGGCCTCGTACCAAGACTATAAATAAGATTTTGTCAAGGCCTCATGCCAAGACACTAGTTTGTCTCATGAGACCTATGGATGCATCTAGGAGCTATAACGGGCTCCACCCGTCACTTACTAAGTCCAATGTATTCCTCATATGAAAAGTTCTAAACATAACATAAACATTCGTATTAAAACTAGCATACGAAATGTAAATACTTTCTTCATAAACCATGAATGGTATAAAAATAACACATCCACACTCAAACATATCACAAAACCTTCAACATAATATGGAAGATTTGTATCATGATAAATCAACTTTAAAACAAGTTTAAAATCCATCAAAGGATGTTGACATAGATGAAAATGATGAGTAAAACTTTTTGAGAGAAATATCCTTTTTGTAAAATCATTTAAAAGTCACACATTTATAAAGGAAGTAATTTAAAATAGATTTTTGAATCAAAGTGTCCCATACCACTTTGAAACTTTTGAAAAGAATTATCATTTCAAAACATTCATATATATATAAATAAATCCTTTAAATAATTTTGAAAACATGGACATTAATTAAAAAGATTTATAAAGATAAATCTTTAAAACATTTGAAATTATGATCTTGATAAAGAGTACCTTTCAAAATCCTTAAAATCTTAATTTTGAAATCATTTTTATGAAAATGGACATGGATGATTAAAATGTCCCAGTAAATACTTACACATAAACAATCTCGGATAATAATGAGATTGAGGAATTAACCCTTACCAATTTGGTAACTTACGAAACATACAACCCATGAAATAGGTAGCATACAATGAATATGTAAATACACATAAATTAAAGTGTATTACACAAATAATACAATTATGGGCAGTACATACACCACACAAAAGGTAATAGTGGCAATATGGCATGAATCTCACGGGAATAAGGAGTGAGATGAAAACCCCTTACCTTGCACTTTCCATTAGTCGAGAGTAAGTTTAACCTCCTGTACGAAGATCGTAGTATGTTATTAAATTATAAAAGAACCATATTAATATTTATGATATCATACATGATTCATTTATGACTTTATACTACCCATTTAATTATAATTTCTATGTTAAATTAACATTTCGGGTAATAATCGCTTTCTTTATCGTGCGTGTTTTAACTTGTTACTCTTGATTGTATCACTTAGATCATGATTTAAATACTTCCAGAATATAAAACATGATAAATATATCATATATATTTATAATATAAATATGTATAATAGATATATATATGAAATGGAAAACACCATTTATGGAGACGGTAGTCCGTACGTATGCATAAACGTTGTTTCTGTTTTCATATAGTATTGAACGGAAGTAAGTTAATAAGATATATGTAAGTACATAAATAATTATATAAATATATATATAACTCCAGTAGCATTATTATTTCATATATTACATACTTATTAGTGATATATATTTTTATAATCGTCTATGAATGGTGAACTTGGAAATGAATCTCATCGCGTCGTGGAGACGGCAATCCGTACGTAGGCACGAGTGAAAATGTCATTCTTTTGAAATTAAAATAATATATAATTGGATGGTATATCATATATACAGAATACTTATAATGTTATATTTATTATTTACATCAAACACACATCATTATTATACCCATACAAATAATAATGTATCGAATAACAATTACACCACGACGTGGAGACGGTAAGCCGTACGTACGCACGTATGGTGACATTTCATTCAAATGATGGATAGAATAATGAATATGGATGTAACATATTTATAATAATATCACATTATATATGAGATACTGGATTTATTATTTTATAATATAAATAACAAATAAAGAAGAAGTTGAAGAAGAAATGAACTTCGAAGAGGGTGGTGAAAACATTACCTCTTCTTCGGGTTCTTCCTTTTGATTTGATCAAAAGGGCTCCCTAGGTTGGATTTATTATCAAACAAAGGCCTATAGGGTGAATTGAGGGAAATTGAGAGATCATTTGTGCAGATTTTTTCTGAACCAAAAGTCTTTGATGGTTTGAATAATTGGTTAGAAGTTGGGTCCTTTTATAAGGGGGAGGAGGGGCTCTTTTGGAAAAACCTAAAGTATTAATTTATAATAAATTCATATTCGGTTTCTAATGGCTCTAGAGTTGATTATTAAAATTATAATGTGGGGATGGGTCGAAATAATTTCAACCAATAGATTTTATACGGGTTTGATTCATTATATTAACCTTATCTTTTAGTTTTAACTCTTGGTTAATTAGTTTAACACTTACCATGTCACTTTGTATTTTTATAATATATAGTTAATAAACTTACTATATACATACAAGAGACCCCAAAGTGGTCCATTAATGATACACCAATAATGATATAAGTCCTTTGGACAAAACTTATATTTTTAGGAATAGAATATAAATTAATAATATAATATTTATCTTAAAAACTCATTTATGTCAATTTTGACACTACTCAATAATTGATTTTTTCTAAAGTCTTAAAAATTTTATTAATTAGAAAAAAATTCATTTAAGAAAAAATAAAATTTCATATTAACAAATAAAATTAGTTTATGTCATCAAAACTTTCAAATTATATTTATTTTAACATTTATAATACTAATTATTTGATTCTTTCGTTAATAAGGAAAATACTGCATCCTTATTGTGTCATTTATATTTTTAATTTTTCAAGGTCTAAAAATTATAAATAAAATACCATTATGTAGAAAATATTTTTATATTTCTAATGAATATTTATAATTGAAAATATAACATATATAAACCTATGTAAAAATTGTTTTTCTAAAAGATATAAGCTTATGTCATTTTTGTATTTACTTTAACTTAATTAATATAAAGTGTCCCTATCACCTACAAGTGGCTCCATGGGGTCCGAAAATCAACCCAAAGATGTCCATGGTCGGACATGTATCCACCAATAAGGTTAGGACACGTTTTATGGCAATTTATTATTATTATAATATTACTTTTTAACCCTTATTTACCGAATTTACCCTTTAACCATGGTAAATAAAATATTTACCGAAGTAATTATTCAAAATGTGTAAAAATAAAAGTTACCTATTTACCCAATTTGGAAATCCTGATTCCAAATATGGAATCCATTTTTCCAAATTCAAAACATAGAAGTGGCCGAAATTAATTTAAAATTAATTCCCACTGTCAAAACAAAAAGCGTGTTTTTAAGATATAATAACTATCAAAAGATTGATACTTGTTTATGTCCGGTTTAATTGTGAAATTATGTCCAATGACCATAATTGTATTAAATGGTAAAAATATATTCTAAATATACTTTAAAACCACTCAAATTCATAATTTATCACTACTAATTATTTTGATTAAAAAAGTTTTTTTAATTAGAATTTAGTAATTTTCAC
Organism: Viscum album; assembly: GCA_963277665.1. NCBI lineage: Eukaryota > Viridiplantae > Streptophyta > Magnoliopsida > Santalales > Viscaceae > Viscum > Viscum album. The sequence continues at coordinate 434,914,360 of OY728121.1, forward strand.
TATTCATAAAAATATAAAAGTTATCTGAAAAGTACCAAAATTTCGCCCTAGGATAAATTTGATATTAAGAATCCAAAAATGAAGTCCATTTTGAGATATACAATTTATAAAATTTTAAAAAGTGGGTATTACTATTCATAACAGCTACTTTGATTGGTTGTGGTGTGTGTTAGAAATCGAAGTTGCATAAAACACACGCTACTGTATTATTCAAAGAGAAGCATACCATGGAATCTTAGGGTGTTACTTTGTAAATTTTTGATGTACCCATTCTAAAGAATAAATTTATTTATTCAAATTGAATATATAAAAGTTTAAAATATTGGATTTAAAAAGGTTTCACTATTAAAAGTTTGTAAAAGTGCATTTTTGAAAAATACTTCTTTTATCTGAAAAAAATGAATTTGTTCTTACATTATGTCTAAGAAACTCATAATATGGATTCTAAAATTATAAGGATTATATAAAGTTCAAAATTTAGTTAATACTATTCATAACCTCTTTTGAACGGCTTGTTTGGTAAGTCATGGTGCGCTTGAACTCAGTGTTGCGTGTAGTGCAAGTTATTGAATTGTTATGAAGAAGTAAATACTATAAAATCTTGGGGTGTTACAACATTTTGAGAAAAAAAACGTTATTGAAGAAGAAAGTGTATTTTCCTCAAGAACTAAGTTCAAGTGTTTTATCAAAATTATTTTACATCTAAGATAACGCTATTTAAATTGTTTTATGTTTCTCTCCCTATTTTCACCATGAATTGATTATGTTAATGATGTAATGATATTTTTTTATGGATTATGTAATGATGGAATGATGTTTAAGAAACCCATTTTATTACATGGGTTATACTATGATGAATGATTTATGTTTTTGTGGCACATATAATAATGGTTTCATTTTGAGATGGGTGGTACATATATCTCCCTCCAATGAATTGGGTAAAGATTTATATCTCATGAGATATACATGGTTGGAGCGGAAAGTTAATCTGATTCAGTGATATAGGGCTAGAACGTGGAGAAAACTCAGTTCAGTAATAGACTTTTTCCACTATCATGGTCTTGGAAAAGGGGCTTGAATAATATGAAATGATTTTCTATGCTTGTGTGTGTATACCACAAAATTTCATGTCTTATGTTATTACTATTGGGATTACATTTCACTTTTATGATTTATCCCTTGATATGATATTGTGATCTTTTATATATAGGATAAGAGTTTCAAATGTTATATTCTTATGAATATGATATGACTGTTATTTCATTTTTTTACCCTTATTGAGAATTTGATATCACCCTTTTATATGTTTCCTTTCCATAGGGCATGAAGAAGGGTATTAAGTATGATATTCCAAAAAGGAGTCTTGATATGATGAAAAAAATGGGAGACAATGTAGATGTTTTATAAACTAGTTGTTTATGTTTCCCAGTTTCTAAATACATAATACCTATACGGTCCTATCATGGTTTTGTTATATGTTGTAATAAATATAATTCAATTTTTAATTGATATCAATGTATGTAAATTATGGGTTGGTATAGTTGGTATCAGAGCAAAGGTATATTTAACCTTTTGAAACTAGGATGAGAAAGCCTTAGTAAGAACCATAAGGATATTTCTAATTATAGGATAAAATCATGGTGTTTAAGAAATGGCTATGAATAACCTATGATAAAACCTAAAGTGTTCTAAATTGAAATTTTATTCTTGATTGTGTGGTTTTCCTGTTATTATTTTTGATGTTCACACTATGCTTCTTGGTTTTAGTCAATGGCTGGAACCCAAAGGAACCGCATTAATGCTGAATGCAATGAGAAATACAATGATTGTCCCCCTGAGCAACTAGATGTTATGGGAGCTGGAATGAAAACTCTTATAGCCATGTTCACACAACTTTCTCAAGCTATGAATCATGCAAGACTTCCAAACGAGCGAATAAAGGAGAAACATTATGTTGAATCCTTCATGACACAGTGTCCACCTTCATTCAGTGGGTCTTCTGATCCATTAGTGGATGAAAAATATTTCAATACCACTGAAAAGATATTTTCAATTCTATAATGTTCTGAACATGATAAATTTCTCTTAGTAGTATATCGTTTGGAAGGTGAAGCTGATAAATGGAGGAATATTATCAAGAATACAAGGCAAAGAGATGAAATTGAGTCCATGTAATGAGATGAGTTCAAGAACTTATTTTTTAATAATTACTTTCCTTGTATTCTTTGAAAAAATATGGAGAAAGAGTTCCTTGAACTTAAGCAAAATAATTAGGAATCTGTTGGTACTTGCGAAGAAAATTTTACAAGACTTGCAAGGTACGCTTCTAGAATTATTATCCAACCTGAGAGTAAGATTGATCGATTATTTAGTGGCTGAAAACCAAGTCTCAAAATAGAATTATCTATAAGAGAATTCAATAGCTACAAGGAAATTTTTCGATGTGATCTCAATATAGATATAGATATTGGAGTAACCCATCAGTAATATGGGTTTAATAAGAAGAGGAAAATGGAATTCAAAAGAAAATATAAAGACCACACTAAAAATAAGATGAGTTTTCCCTTATGATCAAAGTGTGTAAATAAACATGGATGGAATTATCCTAAAGGAACTAGTAAATTTTTTAATTGTGGAAAAGAAGTTCATCAGGAAATTTAATACAGAAGTTATGGGAAAAATATGTCTAATGACGAGAACAAAGAAAAGGCTACATAGAATGCACCTCCTATACTTCAATGTTATAAGTGCAAGGAAATGGGGCATTATGCAAATCAATGCCCTGATCTAAGGGTTATTAATGATTATCAATGTCAATAAACTCTTAAGGCCAAATACAATGGAAAGTCACATGCAATTACTATCAGTGATGTGGAGTATAATAATGAAGTGGTGAAAGGTATACTTACAATCCAATATAAAGTAGAAAATGTTTTATTTGATTATAGATCCACCCAATCTTTTATTTATAAAGAATTTTCTAAGGTTATCATCATATTACCTCAACAATTAGATGTTGAGTTAGCTATGACAACTCTTAATGGCACAATAGTCGCATCAAAAGTTTACAATTCTTCTCCAATTGAAGTTTGTAGGAAATTACTTCCTGTAAATCTTGTGATCCTTCCTATAGTGGAATTTTATGTGATTCTTGTCCTGGATTGGCTTTCTTTATATGGATCACATATCAATTTCCAAATAAGGGAAGTCGTATTTCATATTCCAGATCAATATATGATCATCTATCGGTGAAAGGATGAATATAACCTTCCATTGTAAATTTATTCCATCTTATGGGACTTGATTCCAATAAATTAAGGTTATTTATCTCAAATAGTTGGGGAGAAACTCACAATTAAGAATATGCCCATTGTATAGGAATTTTATGATGTCTTTCCAGAGGAATTTCTAGGTCTTCCACCAAAGCGTGAAGTTGAGTTTTCAATATAAATCATACTGGGTGCTATGCCTAATTCAAAGACACATTATAGAATGACACCAATTGATTTACAGAAATTGAAGAAGAAACTCCAAGAGAATCTGGATAAAGGATTCATATTCCCTAGTGCATCACCTTGGGGAGCACCTGTTCTGTTTGTTAATAAGAAAGATGGATCAATGAGAATCTGTATTGATTATCGAGATCTTAACAAGATCACTATCAAGAACAAATATCCTCTTCCCTGTATTGATGACTTATTTAACCAACTATGTAGAGCTCAATAATTTTTCCAAGATTGATATTCATTCAAGATATCATTAATTAAGGGTAAAAGGGGAGGATATACCAAATATGGAATTCCGTACAAGGTATGGATACTTTGAATTTATAGTGATGCCTTTTGTTCTTACTAATTCCCCTGATATATTCATGGATCTAATGAATAGATTCTTTAGAGACTATCTTGATCAGTTTGTGGTAGTCTTTATAGAGTTTATTCTTGTCTATTGAAATAGCAAGGAAGAACATGAATATCACTTGAGAATTGTATTAAAGACCCTGAGAAAGGAGAAGCTTTATGAAAATTTTACCAAGTGTGAATTTTGGCTTCAAAAAGTTCCATTATTGGGTCACATAATTTCAAGAAAGGGGATATCTATTGATCCATCAAAAATAGAGGTTATTAAAAGATATTTGAGACCAACAATAGTAATTGATATCCAAATTTTTCTTGGTTTGGCTGGATAGTATCGACGTTTTGTGAAATATTTTTCACGATTATCTAATCCACTCACCAAGTTGACTCAGAAAAAAGTTAAGTTCATTTGGACGAAGGAATGTGAAGATAATTTCAAAGATCTAAAAATAAGTTTAGCCAGTGCACCTGTGCTCACACTGCCTTGTAGTAGAGAAAGGTTTGTGATCTACAGTGATGCATCCAAGAAGTGTATAGGGTGTTCTCTCGTGAAAAATTATATGGTGATAGCTTATGCCTTACTACAGTTGAAAATCCATGAGAAAAATTACCCAACTCATGATTTGAAGTTAGCTACGGTAATCTTTGCATTAAAGATATGGAGGAATTATCTTTATGGTAAAATGTGTGATATTTATACTGATCATGAAAGTTTAAAGTATATTTTCACAAAAAAGGATCTGAATATACTCCAAATAAGATGTTTGGAGTTGATTAAAGATTACGACTGCTCAATACATTACCACACTGGGAAAGAAAATAAGGTGGTAGATGCATTAAGTTGACAAGACCATGACAGATTATCCATGATGAGGATCACAAAAGATCCAATATTCATGTATTTTCAAAGGATGGATCTTGATATTATAATATAAGGGGAGAAATATTATCTTTCTCAAATGAATTTTCATCCATCTATACAAGTTCAGATTAAAGAGGCACATAAGGAATATGTAGAGTTAAAAAAATAAGGTGAGAAATGTTCCTAAACTCAACCTTGATTTTGATGAAATAATAAGGTTTAGGAATTGGGTTTGTGTTCCTCCCATACCATAATTAAAGACGGAGATATTGGATGAGGCTCATAGTTCTTCATTATCTATTCACCCTGGAAGCACAAAGATGTACAAGGACCTGAAGGAGTACTTCTGGTGGGATGGAATGAAAAGAGATGTCTCCGAATATGTCTCTTGAATCTTGGTTTGTTAGCAAGTTAAGGGTGAGAGATAGAAGTCTAATAGGATGTTACAACCATTACCCATACCATAATGGAAATGGGAAAACATCACTATGGAATTTGTCATAGGACTTCCCAAAACATACAAAGCTAGTAATGCTATCTGGGTTATAGTTGATCACCTTAGGAAGTCAGCACACTTCATTGCTACTAGAGAGGATTTCTCTCTTGATCATCTTGCCCGGATATATGTAAAGTAAGTGGTAAGATTTCATGGAGTACCAATTTACATTATATCTTATTAGGATCTGAGTTTTACCTCAAAGTTCTGGTGAATTATTCATCATACTCTAGATACAGATTTTAGTTTCAGTACTGCTTATCATCCTTAGACATATGTTCAGTCTAAGAGGACAATTCAAACTCTATAAGACATGTTTAAAGCTTGTTCTATGAATTTCAAAGGTGGTTAGGATCAACACCTACCATTGGTGGAATTTTATTACAATAATAACTTTCACTCCAGTATTCAGATGGATCCTTATGAATCCCTTTATGGAAATAATTGCAGAACTCCAACTTTTTGGGATGAATTTGGGGAAATAAATCTATTAAGACCATATCTTGTTGATGAAATGATCTAAAAGGTTAGATCGATTCAACAACACATAAGAGCAGCTCATAGTCGACTAAAAAGTTATGCTAAAAACCAAAGAAAAGACCAAAAGTTTGAAGTGGGTAATAAGGTGTTCTTACAAATATCTTCTTGGAAGAGAGTAATGAGATTTGGAAATAAGGGAAAGTTGAGCCCTAGGTATATTAGTACTTTTGAAATACAAGATCATGTTGGGAAGGTAGATTACCAATTGGAACTTCCACCAAATCTCTCTCAAGTTTATGATGTGTTTCATGTATCTCTCCTGAGAAATTACATACTCAATACTTCACATGTACTAAGCTCAGAATTCATACCATTGGAGGAAGATCTTTCTTATGAATAACAACCGATAGAGATTCTGGATTGTAGAAAAAAAGTTCTACGAAACAAGACCACTCTCTTGGTTAAAGTTTTATGGAGGAACCAACAATTAGAAAAAGATACATGGGAACTTAAGGATGTGATGAGGGATATGTATCCTCATCTATTTATTTCCAAGCAACTAATGTCAAGGGAGAAATTTAGTTTAAGGGGGGTAGAATGTAACATTCAGATTTTTTTATGAAATATTTTCTTTAAATAATTTTTATCCTTTAGTAGATTTCTTTGCATGAAATCGTGAGTTTAAAAGAACCATGATATTCCCTTAATATAAAATTACCATTATATATTATTTGTTAGGTTAGTGGGAATAATTATAACTAAGTTATGAAAATGCATTATGAATTCATTGGCTATTAATTATTTATGAAAAAAATAAATCAATTTGATATTTTTTATTTTTTTAGTGAATTACTTTTGGTAATGAGATTAATGAGATATATGTGTTATATACTTAATAAAATATTTTTTTTATATTCATCCAATTGATATTTTATTCATAGGGTATGAATAAAACCCTATTTTATGTATAAGAACCTATTTTTTAAGGTTAATTTTACACCTTTGAATAGCGAACCCATTTTAAATTAATATTTTTGAACATTAATAATTTCTATATGAAAACATAAACATTTTATTTTGAATTGGGATATAAAAATTTACATTGGAAAAATTTCTAATATTTTTCTGATAACTTTCATGTTTTGATGAATAGTAAAAATAAACTAAATTTTAAATAAAAACAACTTTTTTCATCGAGATAATTTATATAGTTAAATTATAATATTGAATGGTTTGAAAGTAAAAAATATAATATATTTTTACCATTTAATATAATTTATGTCATTATAATTAATTTTACATTGAATTCATAGGTAAAAACATTTCAATCTTTTGCAATGTTTTAACTTTTAAAAACTCGTTTTCTCATTTCAACAATGGAAATAATTTTAAATTAATTACTGCAACTACTGTGTTTTAAATTTGGAAAAATAGATTCCATATTTGAAATCATAAGTTCCAAATTGTTTGAATAGGTGCCTTTTATTTTTGGACATTATGAATAGTAACTTCATTAATTATTTTATTTGCCATGGTTAAAGGGTAAATCTGGTAAATAAGGGTAAAATAATAATTTAATAATATAACACTACCCTAAAATGTGTCCTAATAATATTAGATGAAATATTTACGACCATGGTCATCCTTGGGTCGATTTTGGGACCTCATGGAATCACATGGATGTGAAAATGACATTTTATGAGAATTAATTTAAAGTAAAGATAATTATAACCTAAACATATATCTTTTACTAAATCGATTTTAATATAGGGTTATGACTTATATCTATGTTTATAAATATTAATTATAAATATAAAAAGATTTAATACATCATGGTATTCTATTTATAATTTTTAGATATTATATAAATAGTTTTATTTATAACCTAAATATGATGTAGTGATTACCTCATTAATGAAGGATTCAAATAAATGAATTTATGAATATTAAAAAAATATAATTTGGTTATTTTGATGTCATCCAAGAATTTTCTAGATGAAATTGACATATTATCTTTGATTTAATGCCTTATTTTAGAAGGAATAAAGTTTTTATGAATTTTTAAAAAGTCAATTATGAATAGTGTCCAAAATTGACACAATTCATAACTTAAAACATAAAATAGTTTATTAAAGGATATTAAATTCATAAAAATATAATATTTGTAAATATATTTAATATAAGTCCAAATATGTCGTAAATAACTTTGTTTGGGTCGTTTTACATGATATGGTAATTAAACTAACCCACAAGTTGTAAATAATATGACATCACGGTAAGATTAAAAAGGGTAAAATAAGGGTTAAACCAAAAATATAAGGATAAAAAAATATTCAAAACTTGTCTAAAAATTATTGGATTATGGTTATTCGAACAAAACTAATCCTATATTATAATTAAATAAGTTTTGGACAATTTTTAGTTGAAATTGAATTTATAATAAATTAATATTTTGAAGAGTTTTTTAAAGTGACCCTCTCCTCTCTTAAAAAAGGGAACCTCCTCCCTCTCCTCTTCACTCAATTTTGAGCCTTCAATATCTTCCAAACCCCTCCCATTTCTCTTATAAACTTATATAGTTACATTATAGAGGTTTTTTTATTCTCAAAAGACCAACTCTAGTGCCTTAAGATGATATTTAAAGGAGGCACGTCAAGGAAGAGGCAATCTCTTCTACCGATTATTTCAAATTTATTTCTTCTTCTACTTCCTCTTTTTTAGTTTTTTCATTATAAAGTAATAAAATAAGTATTAATAATATACTTATATGTTATTATAAATATTAAATAACCCTATTTCACCTTCTATCCATCCTATAAAAAATGAAATCACTGCGTGTGCGTACGTACGGCTTACCATCTCCACGCTGTGGTATAATCTGTTTCTCACCATAACCTTAATTGGATGGGTATAATGGTGGAAATAATAAATATATATGATTAATATAAAATGATTCTAATTGTGAGATTCTATAAACCATCCAATTAAATAACACTCAACAATTATGGGAACGATATCGTCACTCGTGCGTAAGTACGATTTACCGTCTCCACGGTGCGATGTGATTCATTCTACATAATATTCATTGTATCATGATTATATAAATGAATTGAATGAATAAATATGATATATATTATACTAATACCATTCTGTAAATTATATAACTATAAAAAAAGGAATAATAACTTATCCGATAAAACATACATAAGAACGTAAAGCAGTTAATGCCCAAATAATGAGTAACAATGAAATGTTACTAACAAACGGATGAAAATATAATCATAAATGTTATTATGATTCTTGAAAAAATCAATAACATTATTTAAATCATTATATAAGAGGTTTAGATACTTACAAATCATATCGAACCTAAGGTAAGGGATAACTTTTCCAATCTCATTTTATCCGAGATTGTTTATTCGTAAGTATCTATTGGGTATATGTTTATAATCTATGTCCATGTTTTATAAAAATATTCTCATAAAATGTGTACTATTATTCTATGTATGTTTAAATTCATTTTTACCCATTTTGAATTTTACTAAATGGTTTGTAAGAATCATTCTTTTGTTTACCATACAAGTTACTTTTTTTACTTTTCCGGAAAAAGTACGAGGAAAATGTTTTTTTTAACTTATACGAAATGAATAGGTTTTTATATCTTCATAACGCCTTATTTCCATGAAGCTTCCTCTACACGTTTATAAGTGTATTTTCAAATAAATTCATTTCTTTTAAAATTTCATGAAATTTTGAGAAAAGAAAATGTTTTTGATGAAGAAAGGATATTTTCCTCAAAAACTAAGTTCAAGTGTTTTTTAAAAATTATTTTCCATCTAAGATGATGCTCTTTAAATAGGGTTATGTTTATGTCACTATTTTCACTATGATTTGATTATGTTAATGATGTAATGATATTTTTTTATGGATTATGTAATGATGGAATGATGTTTAAGAAACCCATTTTATTACATGGGTTATGCTATGATGAATGATTTATGTTTTTGTGGCACATATAAGAATGGTTTCATTATGAGATGGGTGGGACCTATATCTCCCTCCAATGCATTGGGTAAAGATTTATATCTCATGAGATAGACATGGTTGGAATGGAAAGTTAATCTGATTCAGTGATACAGGGCTAGAACAAGGAGAGAAATCAGTTCAGTAATAGACTTTGTCTACTATGATAGTCTTTGTAAAGGGCCTTGAATAATATGAAATGATTTTCTATGCTTGTGTGTGTATGCCACAAAATTTCATGTCTTATGTTATGATTATTGGTATTACATTTCACTTTTATAATTTATCCCATGATATGATATTATGATCTTTTATATGCAGGATAAGAGTTTCAAATGTTATGTTCTTATGATTATGATATGATTGTTATTTCATTTTTTTACCCTTACTTAGCATTTGAGCTCACCATTTTATATATTTATTTTCCCCAAGACATGAAGAAGGTTATTAAGTATGATATAATCCAAAAAGGAGTCTATATATGATGAAATAAATGGGAGACAATATAGATGTTTTATAAACTAGTTGTTTATGTTTTTCAATTTCTAAAGACACTATAACTATACGGTCCTATCATGGTTTTGTTATATGTTTTAATAAATATACTTAAATTCTGAAGTGATATAAATGTATGTAAAGTATGGGTTTTTATAATGATATTCATTGATATTATGAGTACTTATTTGGTGATACCCAATGAGCATGGCCTCTCAGATAAGTGTCATCAATGACGGCATGGATCATAGAGTGAATTATCTTGGATGAGCATTTACCTTGAATCCTTCAGTAGAATCCTATGGCTAGTAGTATTAGATGATGGTACTTGAGGATGATTTTCTGTTTTGAGTATATCTGGTATTTTTTATTATTTTTATAACTCATATCTTGATTGACATACCTATGTATTGATGATCTTATTATCCTTGATTCTTTATATTTAGTGATTTTGGGGTGTCCTGGTGGGTATTGTTATACTCACCCCTGCATGGGTTTTATCAGAATGTGTTATGTCTTATACAGATGATAATCCGTTTAATGGGGTCCTTGGATGACTAGGAGCATGCGGGGCATAGATTTATCAAGATATATCGAGGTTATATTGGTGTTTCATTTTATATTAGTACCCTCCTTTTGATAAAGGTAGACTCTTTTTCAGTTTTTTGTGGGGTTTTATTCAACCTTTTTTCTTTCTATACTATGTGGTACTCTAATGATGGGATTTATATTTATGGATGGATTGGTATCACTTGTGTTTTAAATTTCAGAATTGTATGGTCTTAGAGATGTGTGTATGTGTGTACATGTACTTTGTATAATGCCTCCCATATATGAGATATTCCTACTTGGTTCTAGTTTCCATCCCCTACCCTTTTGGAGGTGGGCTTAGAGTGGTCACACTCGGCTTATCGCTGGCCATCCAGGCCCCAGTGGGTTGGGTCATGAAAAGGTAGCCATATATTCAAGACTTAGATGGATATGAAAAAACTAAACTCATCCAATAGGATAAATTAAAGTGTTAGTGTCAATTTTTATTCTGTTTCATATTAGTTTTAACCTTAATTACAAGAATTACACTTACTATGGTAATAAATATTTACTATAGTTACTTTTCATAATCACTAAAAATAAAAGGGACCTATTTACCAAATCTAGATCTCCTAATTCAAAATATTTAATTCATTTTTCAATATTCAATTCACAAAATTAGTATAATTTAATTTAAAATTAAACCCACCAAACGTAATGAAAATTAGTTTTTCAGAAAAATTTCTTTTAAGTATTAAATGTATTTATACTATATCCAAGTATAAAATTCAATCAAAATTACATAATTATATTATATTTAATAACAAGTAACTTATTAAATTTTAATAATAATAAAAAATATAATTTAACTTTGTAAATAATTTAAAATAAAATGTTTTTTTAAATAAAAATCAATTTTTTCACTATTCATTGAAAAAAAAAACTTTCAGAAAAATCTCAAAACTTCACCATAAAATAATTTTGATATGATGATTTCAAAAATGAAATCATTTTCCATCAAATAAAATTTCTAAAAGTTCCAAAAATGATTATAATATTTTCACATAAAAAACAATAAAAACTATTTTTGAAGAAAATGAATTTTTAAAGAATAAAATGCATTCACTAAAAATTGAGTGATTATTTACAAATAATTTATCAATAAATTTATATTTAATAGTACCTTTATATATATTTCATAAAGTAGGTAATCTTATTTATACCTACCAATTTAACTTCTAGTTTTTAATGGTCATGTTTAAATAATTTTATTTCATGGTTCATTTAGGCTTGGTGTTGTGTAAAGTATACACTATCAAACATATTGTTCTTTTTTTTTAATATCAGGGTGTTGTATTATTTCACCCTTTAATAAATTTTGTCCTTGAAATTTGAAATTGGTCTTGGTAAATAAGGGTTTTACGTATGAAAATACCCTTGTTTAAATCCCATATCATAAGAATATTTAATAAAAATTCATCTTAAAAGAGGGAAAGGGAAATATAAAGGTCATATGGAATAATACAAAACTTGGCTTACAAATAGTAGAATATTAGTGGGAAGTAAAAAATATAGACATGGAGGAGAAAAATAATACCCGAGGGCTAATATAGAGTGATGGAGAACATGATCAAGAGAAAGTTAATGACTGCAAACCCATAAATCTATGATGGGTGAAATAAACAACAATTCAAAAAAATGATCATAATAGGACATAATGTTTGTTTCATAGAGTTGAGTAATTACTTTATTATATAGAGTTAAAACATGAGGAAATATACTTACATGACAAGTATAATTTCATACTTTAATAAATTTACACCATAATCTCATATTTTTCTCCAAACAATGAGTATTCAAGATGAATTTTTTTATACTTGGAGCACTAAAATCAACTTCTAATGGATCACATAATACATAAAAGGATAAAAAATATCTTCCTCCTATATTTATAAATTAACAAAAACAAAAAATGGTTTTCACAGGATATCCAATGACTTAATCTCTAAAACCTCAATAGTATCACCCAAAGTTCAACTTAATCCATTCCATAAGTATTTATATAAAAATCCCTTCTGAAATACATCTGACCGAATTCAAAATCAAAAAATTTAGAAATATGGTTACTAAATTTACAAAATCATTAATCCCATGAACAATATAAAGTAACCTTTAATGTCACATACCAAATATATGAATACCTTTATCACTATAAAATCTCAATGAAAAGATAATTATTTCCAAAAAAATAACTATATCCTTATTTCTTAAATAAAATCATAGATTATAAAATATGTTCCATGAATGAAAAAATGTAGTAAATTAAATAATAAATTTATTTTTCATCAAATCACTAATCATTTTCAAGGTCTCTAATACAATCTGATTTACTTTATCAATGTCAATCATCTATTTTTTCCAACTGAAAATTATTACTTCAACATCAGACACATATTAAGGTTTATCTTTTCCCCAATCATGTGTTTTCTATAAAATATCACATTACCATTATATAACTTTTCTAAGTCATTAGTACCATTCAACATATGCTTTCAAATAATTAGATAAAAATAATAAAAAATGATCCTTAGATGTTTCATGTTTCTTATAACCAAAATATCATTAATACAACACTTATACAATATAATTATAAAATCCCAATACATAAACACTTCAATAATTCCACTTTAATTATTGAAATGGCATATGTCCTTGGTCTAAGAGTTAACCCTTTGAATTAGGGAATTAACTTGGATAATTACCTTGTTCCCCACACATAATACATTAAACCCCTTAGTAATTTGTTGCTATATATCCTTTATTTCCACATAGAAAACATATTCCCCCACCTTTGATACATTCCACAGGGTGTCACTTTCAACATTTTTGACATGAAGGAAATTGAGCCTTATTTCTTCCATGGTCCCCACTACCTAATCTCTTATCAAGATATATCATCCTATTGTTTGGAAAGTTTTATATTTGGTTGGTGGTATTTTTCAATCCAATATCATGAAAACTAATTAGGCATAATCACAATATTTTTCACTCTAGTCATCATCCTGTTTGGATTATCATAATCATCATATTGTTTATCATATTCAATATTAACACAGTTCCTTTTGGTTAAAACCATTGAATAAAACCAAAAATCATAGTATGAGAAACAATAATCATAGTCTGAAACCACATAATCATTAAAATAATTTATAGGATGTCTAAATCATGATACCTTCTTTTCAATCTAAGACTCCTTAGGTTTAACATAGGTTATTCATGGTCATAATCTAATCAAATCCTTTATAATGGTTCATAAATAAAATGTGAATTAACCATATAATATACCCTATGAATGTAAAATAAGGTGGAAAATAATGTCACACTCACTATGCACTAGACTGATAGCCGAAATATACTCAACTAACTCTTTTCGGGGTTATTACCCATAAATACATCAGTGACAAAATCACATCCACTTGTAGTATCCAGATAGGGATATATTTCTAGGAAAATTACATAATCTAATCCTTACCAAAACTTTAAAATTTTATCCTATACTTATAATTATCCTTAAAGTTATTCATAGGGTTATTTTCCTTGATCTGTGTTTTTCTAAATCTAGTTCCCAAGGTTTCTACTAAACTTGATCTTATACTAACAATAAAGACCCCAACCATGATAACCCAAAGATAGTGGTTACTTTATTACATTAGAATATGATACAAGTGATCTCATCCCAAAGGACTGGATATTTTAGTAGTCTTGGTAAACTTGATACATACTTAAATCTCACATTACATTTGAAAACATAAAATACAAAACATAATGAAAGTAAATATTATGCATCCTTGAACTCATTCAAAGATTCCTTCTTCATATACTATGAAACCAAATAAGTGTGATCTTATATTATTAGTAAGGGTTATATACAATGGAATATATCATGATTAAATAATGTATAATCAATATGGAAAGGTAAAAAATAAAAAACACATGCTATTTAATCAATATCTTGAGCATGAATAATAATATGGTAGGAGTAAATTAAGATAAAATAATGATATATAGATAATCACATGATCTTTAAATTTATCCATGAATATTATTCAACATTATTTCATGGAAATTAATAATTGGTTTCATAATTATGTAATACATAATTGTATACATCTAAAACTTACCTTTAAGGCCTTATGCCAAGATAATTTAAACAATGGGTAGGCATACACAAAAACCCATTTAATAAGGCTAGCCAGCTGGTTTTCCTCATGATACCTACCTATGAATCAAGGGGATATATAATTTTGAGCCTCACCAATCACTTAATAAGTCTAATTCATTCATTATATGAATAAACAATACAACTTAATCAATATGCCTTATTTAAAAATTATATGTATAGGAAGAACTAGCATACGGAATGTCAATAATTTCCCCAGTAAAACTGATCATAAATAGTCAATATATAGAATAATGATGGTATCATTATAATATATACCTATTAGAGAATAAAATGGTTATTTTTTTTATTAATATAAATACTATAAAGATTTCATTAAAAATATTCTTGAGAAAAATACCTTTTTCACTTTGAAATCCACTTTTAAAAAACAAAGAATTTCATAATATTAGGGAATATGTTTTATGTGAAAATAACCATGTAAACTTTTAAATTAATCATAAATTTAATGAGTGTTCATGATAGTGGTAAATTCTATTCATGTCGTGTACATTAAAACAAATATTCCTTTCACATTTTTGGTAAAAAGTCAAAAGTACATCTTTTAGAAAATGACAAGAAAATTACATTTAAAAAATTAAAAAGTAAAGAATGGGTAAAAATATATTTAAATGAAAATTTTAATACCCTGAATATAAATATATTAATGATATAAAATATCAAATTGGGAATATATACACCACACAAAAGAAATAATCAGTGAATATAGCATATGTCTCACAGAAGTAAAAGTTAGACGAGCATACCTTACAAAGATCGTATCATTGAAGTGAGAATTAATCAATGAAGTGATTATGTGAAAAAAAATGTAAATAAAAAAATTAAAAAAAATAATAAAATAAATGGTAGTTTCACACATAATCATTTCATAACATATTTAATGAATTATAAGTATAACCCAATGAATGGAAATTGGGTTAAGAAACTGCTTACCACTTGGTAACTTTCATGTAAAATTCCCTAGGATGAAATAATTTTAATTAAAACTTAAAATACCATAAATTTTGAGGTATTCATGATATAGCATTTAAAATGGTATTATATACTCAATATAGAATAAATTGGTTCATAACATTAAAATATTCCTCAATGAAAGGATATTGAGATAGAATCCCTTACCTCAGGACCAACTCATAATGTGTGTACTTTATATTCCTGAATAATAAACATGTGTTAATAATTTAATTTATAAAGAAAATTTTTTAATTTTATTATTCCTTTTGTTTTATTTATAATAATTTTATATTTATTTACTTAATCAATTAAATTCACATTAGATGTTTTGACGATATTCATCTCATAAGTCTGAAATGACTTTGGAAGGTTGACTATGGTCAATGAGGCCATTATTTCATCATATACCGAATAATAATAATAATGAAATAATTATCATTTTTATACATAAATTATACTTTTAAACCCAACCATGAAATATGGTTATGAAAAATGAACTACGTTACATTCATGGAGATGATAAGTCGTATGTACCAAAGAGTAACATTTCTATTTTTTAACAATCACGATGGAAATAAGTTAAGTGTATTTTACCTTTAAATGGTGATAATTATATTATAAATATAATATTATTTCTTTAAATACACTTATATATACCATATATGTGATTTGATAATGAAAAATGAATCACATCGCTCCATGAAGGTGGTAATCCATGCATAGGCATGAATGACGTTATCATCTTTCAATGAATGCAAAGGTAAGAAAATATATAATATATTAATTTTTCATAATGAAAAATATTCCATTAATAACATATATATATATATATATTAAATCCATCATCATATACATCCTTGAGAGGCAATAAATAAAAATAAATTACATTAGATTGTGAGGCGGTAGTTCGTCGTATACATGAACGATGGTTTCATTTCCCATTTGATAGAAGAGGAGATATATGTAGGTTATTAAATTAACATAATAAATTCTCATTATATTTTAGATAATTTTTTATTATATTAACATGGTTTAATTATATTTTAAGGATGTGTAAGTAGAAATAAAATAAAAATTCTCAGTTAAGAAAGATACCTCCTCTTCAAACAACCTCTTTAGGCTTACATCAAAATAATTCCTATGATGGTTTTCTAATAAAAACAAGGAATATATGATGTGTTAAGGGAATTAAATAAGGTATTTGTTCTGGTATTAGCTGAACCAAAATGATTTTTAAGTGTTAAGAAAATAGGATAGGTGGTTCCCTTTTATAAGTGAGGGGAGGGGTACTTTTGGAAGTCCTTAAATTATTAAATTGATATAAATTAATATTCATGGAAAAAAGGATAAAAAATAATATAATTCAAAAATAGGATGAGTATGGGTATAAATACTATCATGAAATAATATTTTGACAAGTTTATATTGTATGTTTACCCTTATCTCTTTGTTTTAATCCGCGTTAACCCTTTTTGACAATTATTGTGATAACAAATTATTTACACTTTAGGGGTCAAGATAGTTACTATAAAAGGAAAATTGTAAAATAAATGGACCTTGGTTTATATCTTCAACCATATTCAAATAAGTTGTCTGAATATATGATTTTTTTGAATTTTGAATCATTTAATAAAATATTATTTTTTATAAAATATCATTTTTTTCATTTTTGGAACAATTCATTTAATTTGACATTGAAAAGAACATCATGATAATGGAATTAGAATATAATCCTTTAAAACATCATTAAAATATTATATTTATCTAAAAAATCAGGGAACACAATAATTCATTCAATTTATAAATTTTTTAGTATTTTTAAAATTATTTAATTTATTTTTTCTATTCATTGAATAAATAATCTGTTGGTGTTGCATAAGAATTTAAGATAATTATTTCATTACTAAAAATTAAAAATAAATTAACATGATAATAAATTAATTTTTATTTTAAATGAATATTTGTAACTAAACATAATTTTTTTTATCCCGGTCAAAAAATATTATAGTAATTAAAAGAAAGAAGGTAACATTTTTGTCTTTATCTTTTACTTAAATATTATGAAGATCAAAATCAAAGAAATATGGTACCAAGTGGCCAAATATTTAAGACTTGGATGAAAATGGTTGAACTAAACTCATAAAATAGTATAAATGCAAGTGTTATGGTAAATTTTTAGTCCTTATCATATTGTTTTTAACCTTAATTACTTGATTTACTCTTTCCATGGTAATAAATATTTACTATAGTTACTATTCATATGGAGTAAAAATAAAAGAGAACTATTTTCCAAAGTTTGACCTCATGATTAAAAATATTTAATTCATTTTTCAGGATTCAATTCATTTAAGTGGAAGGGTTTAATTTAAAATTAAAGTCACAAAACGCGATGAAAAGTAGTTTTTCTGAAAAAATTCCTTTTTAAGTATACTTTTTTATTCTATATAAAAGTATAAAATTAAATCCAAATTCAATAATTATATTATTTTTAATAGTAAGTTAAAAATTCAATCTTAATACTAATCCAAAATATAATTTTAATTTTAAAATATATTAAAAGAAAATACAATTTTCAATAAAAAAATAGTATTTGTCACTATGCATTGAAAAATTAAACTTTTCGAAAAAAATCTTAAATATCACCATAAGATAATTTTGATATGATGATTTAATAAATTATATAATTTTAATTAAATAAAATTTCTAAAATTTCCATAAATTAATTAAAATATTTTCTCACAAAAATCAATAAAAACTATTTTTGAAGAAAACGTATTTTTGAAGAATAAAAAAAATTACTAAAAATTTAGTGATTATTTACTACGAATTTATCAATGAATTTATATTGATTATGATATTTATATTTTTTTAATAAAGGATTTATTCATGTCCATACATTCCAATTTAATGGTTAGGTAGTAATGGCCATATTTAAATTATATTATTTCATGGTTCATTTAGGCTAGGTGTTGTGTGTCGTATATGCTATCGAACATTTTTTACTTTTTTAAAATATTTGGGTGTCGCGTCACCTTTAGAATGCATAATGAAAGAAAATATAGTATAAAAAACATCGATAACATATGAATTACAATATTGGAATCATGGATTGTGACCATGATCACAAGAATACTTGAAAATGATCATAAGTCGGCTGGAATAGTGGCCAAAAACATATTTCAACCATTATTCATCGTGTAATACCCCAGGATTTCATAGTACTTTATCTCATTAAAGTAATTCAATAGCTTGCGCTACACGCATCACCGAGTTCGAGCGCACCATAACTTACCAAACTAGTCGTTCAAAAAGTGGTTATGAATAGTATTAACTGCATTTTGAATCTTACATACTCTATATAATTTTAACACCCATATTATGTGTTTCTTAGAATAATATAAGAACAAATTCAATTTTTCATATAAAGGAAGTATTTTTCAAAAATGTAATTTTACCACCTACTAATGGTGAATTTTTTAAAATGCAATATCTGACAATTTTATATTAAATTTGAAAAAATAAATTTCTTCTTTACAATCGAGAGATAAAAATTTAGTTTTGATAAATTTTTGGTGTTTTTCTCAAAACTTTCATATTTGGGTGAATAGTGAAAAATACTAAATTCTAATTGAAAACAAATTTTTTAATCAAAATAATTTGTAGTGTTAAATTATACATTTGAATGGTTTGGAATTATAATTAGATTATATTTTTATCATTTAATACAATTTATGACATTATAAGTAATTTCACATTTAAATTTGACATAAACACATGTCAGTCTTTTGATAGTTTTTACTTTTTAAAAACCCACTTTTTGGGTTTAACAACGGGAATTAATTTTAAATTAATAAATGAAACTTCTATGTTATGAATTTGGTAAAATAGACTTCATTTTTGAATTCATAATATCAAAATTATCATATGGTGAATTTTTTTTATTTTTATGAAAACTTTCAATTTTTGATGAATAGTTAAAACACTGTGTTATTATTTAAAACTGACTTTTTATTTAAATAATTATTTATTTTATTTAAATTTATTTTAAGTCAAAATATATATTTAATACCTATATAAGTTCAATGTAATTAATTGGAGTCATTTTATAATAAAATTAGATGTATAAAATTTTATTGAACTTTTTAACGTTTTTTTACCCACATTCTAGGAACATTTGCAAATTTCATAAAACTTAATTTTTTCACTTTTGTGAGTTAAATTTCAAAAATCTGAGAGACATGGTTGAAATCAATAAGTAAAATTTGGTTCAATAACATGAAAATAATTTTTGTTGAATAGTAACTTTTGACTTTTGTTTACCGCGGTTAAAAGAAAATAGGGTAATTAAGGGTAAAAATGATATTATAATTACCCTAAAACATGTCCTAATTCTATTGGATAAGTCTAATTCGACCAGAAAAAACATTAGGAATAAAATATGATCCTATTTGTTCCACTTGGATTAGATTAGGACATTTATTATTATTTTATTTAAAGAAGAGTTAAAAGTGTTAAATTCAAAGTTTAATAACTAAACTATTTTTAATATATGGTTACACAAAATATAAATTCAACTATAAATATTCATTATAAAAATAAAAATATTTCCTACATAATGGTATTTTATTTATAATTTTTATACATTAAAGAATTTAATTTATTTTTGACACAATGATGATGCAGTAATTACCTTATTAATGAAATATTAAAATAATTGATATTATAAATATCCAAATAAATATAAATTGAGACTTCTAATGAATTAAAATAATTTTATATGTTAATATTACATGTTATGGTTGATTAGATAAATTGTTTTCAGAGTGATAAGGTTTTTATGACTTTCACAAAAAAAATACCAAATAGTGTCAAAATTGACATAAATTAATTTTTAAAACAAATACTATATTATTGGTTGATATAATATTTCTAAAAATCTAAGTTTTGAAAAAAGGTCTTAAATGATATTATATATGTCATTAATAAACCACTTGAGGTTCTCTTATAAGTTTATAGTAAGTTTATTAACCATATAGTGTAAGAATATAAGAAGACATGGTAAAAGTTAAACTATTTAACTAAGACTTAAATCTAAAAGTTATGGTTAAAATGGTAACCTAAACTTGTCAAAACCTATTGGTTGAAAGGCTTTAGACCCATAACCACCTAAGGCTCTAAATAAATTCATTTTGAGCCATTATAAACCGAATATGATTGTATAATAAATCAATATTTTAATCTTTTCCAAAAGTGACCTTCACCCCTCTTATAAAAGGGAAATTCCCCTTCTCTCAAAATTACACCTCCAAAGCCATTTGTATCGGACAACCACTACCCAAATAACCTCCCAACTTACCTAAAATCAACCTATAGTCCTTAATTTGATCATAAATCTAACCTAAGGATCCCTTTTGATCAACTCAAAAGGAAATACCTGAAGAAGAGGTAATAATTTCACCACCCTCTATCAAGTTCTTTTCTTCTTCCACTTCCTCTTTCTTTGTTGTTTCCATACCAAAATAAAAACTCCAGTACCTAATACATACTTTGATGTTATTATACATATGGTACAACCATATTCTTTATTCTATCTATCCTATAAATGACAAAGTCCCCATACGTGCGTACGTACGGCTTACCGTCTCCACATCGTGGTGTAGTTTGTTATTCAAACACTTCATTATTTGGATGGGTATAATAACAATTATAACTGATGTAAATAATAAATATATTATATTAATTATTCTTCATATCTGATATACCATCCAATTATATAAAATTTCACCATCAATATAAAGATATTGTCGCTCATGTGTACGTACAGATTACTGCCTCCATGAACGCGGTAAGATTCATTCCCCATCGTAATCGTTCAAGAATAATTTTTTTATTTTATGATTAAAAATAATTTCTAAGAACTTAATATAATTCTGTATATGAATCAAATACATCCTATCCATAACAAACATGGCTTATGTAACCAATCATATAAATGAAAACGGATCAGTTAACACCCAAAACGATGATACAGCTAAAATATTATTAACAAATAAATATTGAAAGATCATATATGATATCATATTTATGTATATGATTCTTTTATAATTTAATAACAATGATTTAACTATTATATATGAGGTTAACATACCCTCGAAAAAGGAAAAGTAAAAGGTAAGGGTTAATTCTACAATCTTATCATTATCCGAGGTTGTTTTTACATGAGTATCTAGTGGGAACCCTTTATCATCCACATATGTGTTTCATAAAAATATTTTCAAAGTGAATATTTTAAGGTTTTATGGAATGGAATATTTAACTAGATCATCATTTTAAATGGTTTAAATATTTATTCTTCTAAATCATTCTCATTAATTTCCATGTTTTCAAAACGGTTTTTAAGGATTTATTTATATAGACATGAATGTTTTTAAAATATTAATTCCTTTCAAAAGTTTCAAAGTGGTATGGGACACTTTGATTCAAAAATGTCTTTAAATTTAATCCTTTTATAAATTGTTTTAATTTTAAATGTTTTCATGAAAAATGGATATTTCTCATAAAGAGTTTTATAAATCATTTTCATCTATGTCAACATCCTTTGATGGATTTTAAACTTATTTGAAGTTGATTTATTATGATACAAATCTTCCATATTGTATTGAAGGTTTTGTGATATGTTTGACTGTGGATGTGTTATTTTTATACAATTCATGGTTTATGGATAAATTATTTACATTTTGTATTCAATTTTTAATACGAATGTTTATGTTATGTTTAATCCTTTTCATATGATGAGTGCATTAGACTTAGTAAGTGATGGGTGGAGCCCGCTATAGCTCCTAGATGCATCCGTAGGTCTCATGAGACAAACTAGTATCTTGGCACAAGGACTTGACAAAATCTTATTTTTAGTTTTGGAACAACGCCTTGACTATGTGGTTATGAAGTCCGGCATTATGCATTCCATCATTATGAAATTGGTTATGGGTATTGCATGTGATTATTCAACTAGTAGAATATCCATGTGAATAAGTAAATGGAATTATTTGATTTATCTTTTCCATATTATGCTGAATTTTAAGTTTAAAAGGATTTTGTTTTAGTTTTATACATTTCCTTAAATTTTTATGCTTATTTATGAAAGTTTCTGCTAAATTGTTATCCTTACCGAGCATCTATGCTCGCCCCTTTCTTATGTTTTATTTTTCCATGATTCCAAGAAGTGTATAATGATTGATAAGTTGGGTTAAGCTAGGGGATTAATGGAATTCTAAAAGGATCATTTATGTTGTGTTTTATTTTCTAATGTGTAATATAACATTCATGTATGTAATCTATTTTCCAAGACTTCTAAACTGATCGGTCTTTCAGGACTTGATTCCTTGCAATCATTCCAATGTATTAAAATAGTGCACTGAATCTCAGCTTCTGGGATCAGGGCGTTATAGTTGGTATCAGAGGAATTTTAGTACATACCTTGGAAACTATATTTATAAAAACTCTGATTATAGAACATTACCCTAAGATAGACTTTGAGGATTAATATATAATAACTTCCTATAATTTTGGTAATGTATAGATTTTGTGATTTTTCCAAGAAATACATCCATGTCTGGATACGAGCAGGTAGAGCCATCTCTGGCATAGATGCACCTAGGAGTGAAAACTTTGACAAGGAGTTTCAGGCTTGACCTAGGGTATACTGGTACACGACAACGGGCCTTGTTTAACTCTTAGTTACGACACTCCCGGGGGATATTCTTAGGATAATTCACATTTTCTTTACAATCCATAATAAAGGATTTAGGAGTAAATACTTCCTCAAAGAAAACATTTTATGATTATAGATTATATGCATAATCTTTTTAATTTACATTAGGTATTTTACAAGTTTGGAATTATGTATTTTGATTCATAAACTAACCTGGTGTACGTCATTGTTTAGAAATGGCGCCTAGTAGAAGGAATGAGAATTCTAGCAATACGCATGATTGAAAGATTAATAAGGATCATGTCTTTCATGGTATTAATCCAACATTTAAAATAGAAATATTCTCCCACGTATTCTCATCATATGAAGAAATAGTATCATGTGTTAATAAGATAATTAAAGAATTATCTAAGTCCTATGGCTTTGAAGGGAAGCAAGAGAAGAAAAGGATGGTAGAGAGAAAGATGGATAAAGGGAAGAGGGGAAAGAAGTATTTTCCCCATATATGATAACTGTGGAAAGAATCACCTTGGTAAATGATTGAAGGGAATGGTATTTTTTATAAGTATGGAGAAAAAGGACACCAAGTATGTGATTTCAAGGGTAAGAAAAAGGTTTCAAATGTACAATGATTTATCTGCAAGGAGTTGGGTCACTACGCAAATCAATGTCCAAATCATCATAGTATGCCCCAAATGATGCTATTGGATAATAATCAAGTTATGATACTACCACATATGAAGAGGAATGACTAGTGTTATTATGTTGTTATTAAAGAATTATTTCATTTTAGCGTTGTATCAATGATGTACTGGTTATATGAATTATGGAAATAAATAAGGATTGTATTGCAGTACTATTTCATTAAGGATTTGAGATTGTATGGTACCAAGTAAAGTTACATAGTTTTAGGTTAAACTTTTTGGAAAATACATGGTTGAAGAAAAGTTAAACCATAATATGGTCCTGATATTGAGGTAGTGATTTTGGAATAAGAGATTGTTGATTTGGATAAATTATATTGGATATTCTTGAATACTTTTGACCTGATTAATGGTTTGTTTATTCCATAATTGTTGGAATATTCAAAAAAAATTGATATAAGGAATATATCTAGTATTATATAAGGAATAAGGGAGAATGAATTTAATCAATAAGGTTTTATGGTAATTCAGGGTGTTACCATGTTTTAAAAGAATACATGATAAATTATTCATGTGTTATTACGTGGTAAAAGAGGTCCTCAGTTTGTTTACCTTGCTTATAAATTTTTGATTGTGAGTTTGGACAGAAGTATTTTGGATAAGTCTAAAGGTTGTAATGGATTAAGTTTGACGTTGGATACTATTATTAAGTTTAAATAATTTCTTAAGATTGTTTTTGGATTGTTATAAAAAGGACAACTCATTGGTCGGGCAACAACTCATCGAATCCGGCAAGGGTGCGAGACTTGAACCCGCAACCAAAGGGTGACAATGGTGCATCAGCTACCATTGGCCTACATGATTTCCTGGTTTGTGTAATGTAGTTTTTTTAAAATAGTCTGACAAATGAATTATAAATTCATTATTTTTGGAACCCTATACGATTATGATAAATATAATATTTTTGAATTCTATTATCTTTAGGAGTGAAAGGTGATTTTATGGTAAGAATTAGTTGAAGGATGAAACTCTACTTATCAAGTATATTTTTTTCCTCTTATTCTATGAATAAAATAATTCTAAAACTTTATAGAAGGGATCTTAAAACTAAAAATGTGTTATCCTAATACCTTATGTTTTGTTGAACCGACGATATTTTAAATCACCATATATTGATAGCTTTGAGGCCCTCAATTTTACACTTATTTGTAATTGATGACCTCAATCACTTCCTATAAATATTTATGTTTTTAATCCAATTATGTGTCTCTGATTTCCACCAATGTCCTTCTAATCGAGATCATAATTCGGTGGTGACTTTTTCATTTCTATTTCCCTTTTATTAAGACAAAATTTTATTAACCTAATTTTTGATGTGGGTTTTCCACAAAGGTATTTTTCTATTTTTAACCATTTATTTTCGAAGAAAATTTTCAAATTTCCAGGATACAATTTATTGAAGGAGGGTATAATGTAACACCCCAAGATTTCATAGTACGTTATCTCATTAAAGTAATTTAATAGCTTGCGCTACACACAACACCGAGTTCGAGCGCACCACAACTTACCAAACTTGCCGTTCAAAAAGCGGTTATGAATAGTATTAACTTTATTTTGAATCTTACATACTCTATATAATTTTAACACCCATATTATTAGTTTCTTAGACATAATATAAGAACAAATTCAATTTTTTAGATAAAGGAAGTATTTTTCAAAAATGAAATTTTACCGTCTACTAATGATGGATTTTTTTAAATGAAATATCTGAAAATTTTATATTAAATTTGAAAAAATAAACTTATTATTTAGAATCCAGAGATAAAAAATTTAGTTTTGATACATTTTTGGTGTTTTTCTGATAACTTTCATATTTGGATGAAAAGTGAAAAATACTAAATTTTAATTGAAAACAAAATTTTTAATCAAAATAATTTGTAGTATTAAATTATACATTTGAATGGTTTGGATATATAATTTGATTATATTTTTATGATTTAATACAATTTAGGACATTATAAGTAATTTCACATTTAAATTTGACATAAACACATGTCAATCTTTTGATAGTTTTTACTTTTTAAAAACCCACTTTTTGGTTTTGATAATGAGAATTAATTTTAAACTAATAAATGAAACTTATATGTTTTCAATTTGGTGAAATAGACTTCATTTTTTAATTCAGAATATCAAAATTATCTTATGGTGAATTTTTGGTATTTTTCTGAAAACTTTCAATTTTTGATGAATAGTGAAAAACACAGCGTTATTATTTAAAACCAACTTTTTATTTAAATAATTATTTATTTTATTTAAATTTATTTTAAGTAAAAATAGATATATAATACCTGTATAAGTTAAATGTAATTCATTGGAGTCATTTTATAATAAAATTATATGTATAAAATTTTATTGGACTTTTTAACGTTTTTTTACCCACCTTCTAGGAGCATTTGCAAATTTCATAAAACTTAATTTTACCGCTTCTGTGAGTTGAAGTTAAAAAATCCGAGAGATATGGTTGACATAATTAAGTAAAATTTGGTTCAATAAGATAAAAATAATTTTTGGTGAATAGTAACTTTTGACTTTTATTTACCATAGTTAAAAGTAAATAGGGTAATTAAGGGTAAAAATGATATTATAGTTACTCTAACAATATCGAATGGCCCTAAGGACTTCTTTTTTTTATTTTGGATAATACCCCCTTTAAGGGTTGAAGGGGAACCCGTACATGACCCGTAGGCCCAATGCATAAGGCTCGACATGACTTTCAAATACATGACTCGAAGGCCCAGAGGCATACCATGCCTAATACATGCCCGGTAGGCCCAACCCACCAGAACTTCCCCTCCCCATCTTCTGCATCATTGATTGTCTTGATCCCCACCTTGAATTGCTGATCAGCTAGCATTGCCCTGTACAAAGGTTCACGGTGCCTGGTCCCGATGGCGATTACCATACCCTCTCATTCTTCCAATCCGGTTAGCTCTGCATCTGGTGATTGCTATTCTTGTTGCTCTAATCCTATTCTGGGGCCTTCTCTGTGTGAATTGGGCTACTCCATGGTCTTAATGGCCCGAAGACCCTGTGGCCCGAAGGCCTTTTATGACTAGAAGGTCCTTGAGACCCGTAGGCCCAAACTGGTGGCCCGAAGGCCCAAATCGGGTGAATAGTTCCGGATGCTATAGTACCAAATAGTAACTGCTACAGTAACTTCTATAGTTACTGCTACAGTACTGCTATGGTAACCCGAAAATTCACCTCTACCTGGTTTTTAACGTGGGTCTCTTGGATGCGAAGCAGGAGCCCTTACCACTTGGGTACAGGCTCATTGGCGATATTATAGTTACCCTAACACATGTCCTAATTCTATTGGATAAGTGTAATTAGACCAAAAACAACCTTAGGAATAAAATATGATCCTATTTGGTCAACTTGGATTAGATTAGGACATTTATTATTATTTTATCTAAAGAAGAGAAAAAAGTGTTAAATTCAAAGTTTAATAAATAATCCATTTTTAATATAGGGTTAAACACAATATAAATTCGATAATAAATATTCATTAGAAAACTAAAAATATTTCCAACATAATGGTATTTTATTTATAATTTTTAAACATTAAATAATTTAATTTATTTATGACACAATGATAATGCAATAATTACTTTATTAATAAAATATTAAAATAATTGATATTATAAATATCCAAATAAATGTAAATTTAGACTTATGATTAATTACACTAATATTATAGGTTAATATGACATGTTAGGGTTGATTAGATAAATTTTTTTCTAATTGATAAGGTTGTTATGACTTTCCCAAAAACAAAATACCAAATAGTGTTAAAATTGACATAAATTAATTTTTAAAACAAATATTATATTATTGGTTGATATAATATAACTAAAAATATAAGGTTTATCCAAAGGGATTAAATGATATTATATATGTCATTAATGAACCACTTGATGTTCTCTTAGAATTTTAGAGTATGTTTATTAACCATATAGTATAAGAATACAAGGGGATGTGGTAAAAGTTAAACTATTTAACTAAGAGTTAAATATAAAAGATAAGGTTAAAATGGTAACCTAAACTTGTCTAAAACCTATTGGTTTAGAGGTTTTTAACCCATAACCACCTAAGGCTCGAAATAAATTCATTTGGAGCCATTATAAACTGAATATTATTGAATAATAAATCAATATTTTAATCTTTTTCTAAAGTGACCCTCACCCCTCTTATAAAAGGGAACTTCCCCTTCTCTCAGAATCACACCTCCAAATCCATTGGGTTCGGCCAACCCCTACCAAATATCTTCCCAAATTACCTCAAATCAACCTATAGTCCTTAATTTGATTATAAATCCAACCTAAGGAGCCTTTTTGATCAACTCAAAAGGAAACACCCGAAAAAGAGGTAATAATTTCACCACCCTCTTTCAAGTTCTTTTCTTCTTCCACTTCCTCTTTATTTGTTTTTTCCATACCAAAATAATAACTCCAGTACCTCCTACATACTGTGATGTTATTATAAATATGGTACAACCATATTCGTTATTATATCCATCCTATAAATGACAAAGTCACCATACGTGTATACGTATGGCTGACCGTCTCCACGTCGTGGTGTAGTTTGTTATTCAAACACTTCATTATTTGGATGGCTATAATAATGAGTATAACTGATGTAAATAATAAATATAATATTTTAATTTTCACACCCATATTTTTTAATTATTATTTTTTTATTTTATTTTATTAACTCTTAGCTCTGAGTCCTTGCGCCAAGTCCGGGCTAGGTCCTAAATTTAAATTTTTTGTCGTTTATTATTTTTAGCAGGTTTCAGACCCGTGCATGGTCACTGCACGGTGGTCGGTAGCTGCACGATTGTCCTAGGTGCTTGTGTGAATACCCAAGTGGTCTGAGTTGAGTCGCACAACTTGCACGTGGTTTATTAAGGTGTGCAACGAGCGCGCGGTGACCCGGATTTCAGAATAAGATAAATAAACGGTTTAAAATTTAAAAATTTTAAAAGAATGTTCGACAATAATAATAATATTATTATGTTGTTATTATTATTATTATTATTATTAAGAATATTAATGTTATGAATGATATTATTATTAATGTTATTATTATTATATTAATGGTATTATTATTATTGTCATCATATTATTAGTATTATGATTTTATTATTAGTATTATTATAATTAAGATTATTATTATTGTTGTTATTATTATTATAATGAATTGAAAAAAAACTATGAAACCATAGTTATACCCAGGTGTCGCCCCCTCCCAATTCCCTACCCTTACTATGCGAGCTGCCACCCCCCTGCGTAGTGACGACGTCTTCCCCAGCGGACCCTACCGACCAGCCCCAGGCCTCGCCTCACTTCTCTGCTCTGACCTCATACGTATCCTGGCCTTCTCCCACCCAGAGCCCTCACCCCCTACAAGTCCCATTTCCCCTCTACCTACCGACCTCGTGCCACACCCAGGTCTCCCATGCGGCTCCTCCTTGCGCCGGATCCGGCGGACGCCGCGCCTCGGCCCTCTGCCTGCTTTCGGCTCCCACCCCCTGCTCACCCGGGATCCCGTCACCCCCCTCTCTTCCCTGTCACGATCCATCCACCCCCCCCCCCTCCCTTGTTTCTCTACACAGCGCCCCCAGGCCTCCCGCCTTGCGTTGATCCGCACCCAACCCCAAGCTCTAGCCCGTCCCAGCAACATCATCCGGGACCTCCAGCGCCTTCCTGTTTGTGGTGCATCATGCCCAGCATCCCACTCCACCACCCCGTGTTGCGGCCCTTCATCCAGCACCCTAACCATCTGACACCCAGGCCTTCAGTCATCCACCTCTCTTCCCCTGCAGCTGACCCGGCCTCCTGCTCATGCCCCGACCTCCACACTCCATCCCAAGCCCCTGCAGCTCCAGTATCCTATCTGCGGCTAGCCTCCCTCTTTTCGGTGCATCCACAGCTAGTTTTCCTCTCACGGGTGCACCCCACGGCCGACCTTCCTCTCACCGGAAATCTAAACCCCCTGTGTGGTGCCTCTGCCTTACCCTGTCATGGTCGCGTCCCTCCTTGTCGACAACCGCCTCCTTACCCGGTATATTTATTCACTTATTCATTTATTCATTCATTTATTTATTTGTTTATTTATTTTGTTTGTTTGTTTGTTTGTTTATTTGTTTATTCATTTATTTATTTATTCTTTTATTTATTTATTTATTTATTTATTCTTTTATTCATTTTTTTATTTATTCATTATTTTATTAATTTATTTATTGATTCTTTTATTTATTTATTTATTTATTTATTTATTTATTTATTTTACCTTCATTCCATATTAGTGTTTTTATTTAATTTAGATAAATCATAATATAGTCGTGGGTTGGGTGTCATGTGCTTTTATCACTGTTCAGCGTGCACAGTTAGTCTGCAAGGGTTTTCTCTACCTTCCGTCATAGTTTCGTTGCGGTCGCTCACCATTGAGGTAGGCGTTTCCTTGATTCTCTTTTCCAGAGCAATTTATTTTATTCTTGGGCATTTTAATAAATTTTTACATGTTTTTTACACACTGGTAATGCGTATCACTTGATTGTTATGGTTTTGTTATGGTATTTTTATTTTCTAAATATAGTTTTGAATAAATTCTTTATTTGTGCATACACACTTTCAGATTGAAAAAACGCTCCTCTGAGCAGCTTCGACCTCGCGAGTGCGGCGGCTAGGGTTTCACACCTCGATGACTCTTCTTCCCCTCCTACGTTCTGGGTTTCGGCATCATCTCCTCAGGGTTTTGGGGTGGCGCAAGTCTTCGGATGCGACTTCTCTCACTCCGGTGGTGGTGTTTCAGGCTTCAGGACTGGATTTCGGCTGACCTGAGACGGTGAGGTGCGTGATTCCTTAGGTGCGGCATTTTCTTGGAGTCGTCTTCTGGGGGCCTAGGTGTTT
This sequence comes from Viscum album, assembly GCA_963277665.1. Classification (NCBI taxonomy): domain Eukaryota; kingdom Viridiplantae; phylum Streptophyta; class Magnoliopsida; order Santalales; family Viscaceae; genus Viscum; species Viscum album. The sequence continues at coordinate 434,945,627 of OY728121.1, forward strand.
CTTCCTTAGGTGCAGCTGCTCCGGTGGCAGATCTCCTCTGACCCGGGGCTGGTGAAGCTCAGCGCTATTTTTCCGGCGACTTATGGGGGGTGCGGCATCGGATCTGTTGCTTTTTGAAGGGGGGATGCTTTTTCCTCCACCCGAGCCTTGTCTTCTCGATCGGGACTCATCTTCTTCCTTCGGTGGTGCTTCATCGACTTCTTCTTATTCAATAAGTGCCTCGCCTCCTGATGATTCTCAGGTTCTACGCCGGTGAGCGGTGATGTTTTCCTGCTTGCGCAATTTTTATCTCTTCCCTACCTTCAGATCTGGCTTCAGATATGAACATCACCTATGAGGATTGATCTTTGTTGGTGGATGTTCCTTTGAGCAGCGTTTTTTATGCTCCTCTGCGTGAAGGTGAATCAATCTCGGGCTCCCTTTGAGCAGTGGTTCTTGTAGGTTTGTGGGGTGTGTGGAAGCCGATGTTGGGGGGAATCGGTCTCTTTCATGCCTTCCGTCATGCGTTGGTTGCTGCTTGCTCGGGATTTGCTGTTTGTTGTGCCTGTTTGGAAGGCCTTGCTGCCTCATCAATTGTAGATTCTTGAAGGGTTATATGGATTCTTGGTTTTGTGATTCAGGACCTATGTGTAGCCCTCTGTTTTCTCCATATGGAATTCTCTTCTAGTTTTTCCAGTGTTGTTCTTTTGGCATGCTGACTACATTGATTGCACTAGTTTTCTCCTTGTTTTATTTGGTTGGAGGTGCTATTTCAGGTATCATCGGGTGGGCGACCTCGATTGAGGGATGGGTTTGATGGCACTATTCATTCTTCCATTTGTTCTCTGTTGTTGGACAGATGGGTGCCTTGCTGGACTCCTGCTCAATGTTTTCTTCTGGTGTTGCATCGCATTTGGTTGACATTTATGTGAGTTTCTCGCATTCTCTGTCGGGTGGGTGACTCAAAAGAGAGAAGGGTGTTCTGGCACCCTTTATCTGGCTCTCCTCCACATGTTAATGATGGTTGGAGAGGTGCTCTGTCATGTTGTGTTGTCCAGCAACGGTGCAACTTTTTGATAGAGGGGGTGATGCATCTTCCAGATTGAACTCTTTTTTGCAATGTCTTATGAGGGGGGCGACAAGGACTATAATGGCCCGAACCTCTCTTGTCCATTACTTTTTTGAATTGTGGTGTTGGAGGTGTTCCAGAAGGTCAAGGTGACTTATCCCCAACACTTTGCCGAATTTTCAGTTCTGTGAACTGTGTTTCCAGAACGGTAACCTTCTAACTGTGACCTTATAACTATAGACTTGAATAGTGTTTCTAGAACGGTAACCTTCTAACTGTGACCTTCTAACTATAGACTTGAACAGTGTTTCCAGAACGGTAACCTTTTAACAGTGACCTTCTAACTGTAGACTTGAATAGTGTTTCCAGAATGGTAACCTTCTAACAATGACCTTTTAACTGTAGACTTGAACAGTGTTTCCAGAATGATGAGGTCTAACGGTGACCTTTTCTTTCCTTTTCCAAATTTTGAGTATGTGAACAGTGATTCCAGCTTCCTACAGTTTCGCCCCTTTGACGTTTCCTTTGACGTAAAATACATTTAAATCCTTGTTTTGAGGACTCTTAAGGCCGATTCAAATGCCATAAATCCTATATTAATTATTCCTATGGCTCGGGATGTTTTACTTGGTCAAACCGCGTGGGTTAATGCGATCTGCTTTTAATGGGGAATTAAACATATATTAAATTGTCGCCCCATTAAATCTTTAAAAAGGGATGAGATATCATTCTCCCTTGTTCTTCCTCTTTGTTATCAGCTATGAGATGCTAGAACCTTTAAATCCTTCACGTAGGAGTTGTACAATCAAACTTTACTCCTAGGATTCGTTCTGCTCTATTTTGATGCAACTGAGCTGTATCGATCAATCTTCCATATAAGGTATGTTGTATCATCGTTCTTTGGGGTTATTTTTCTTCTGTTCTCCTTTCCATATTATATCATGTAATCTCCATGCTTATAATGGGTTTTTCTTGGGGTTTGATTGGTACTGTCGTACCGTGGCATCTTTGGGTGGATGTAGTTGTTGCGAGAGGAGGATTGTGACCCGTTGTGTGGATAAAGAACGTCAAGAATTGTTGAGGTAGGGGATTAATGTCTTCTCTAATTTTATATGTGCAAACGTATAATTAGCATGATTTATCCCTTTGGATCACAATGAAATTTACCCAATTAAATACTTGAACTGGATTAAAAGAATTGGTTGATCGCATGTTGTTGCTTTGTACCGTGATAACGGTTTGCCTCATGTTTTCCTAGATATAGTGATATATATGATTTCTTTTATTAGTTGTTCGTTCTTGATGGATATTGATAATGAATGTAAATCCGGAATTAATTGTTAATTAATTGTCTAAAGATAAAGAGGCATGTAAATGAATCTGGTTTATGTCATTGTTGTAGTTGTTCGAATTTGATGTTAATCAAGTTAGGGAAGTAAGCATGGTTGTTTAATTGTGATATCTTACTGATTAGGTCTCCTGTAATTGGAACCTATGAATGACAAATCTACTAATTCAATATGGATTAAAGAACAGATTGTGTGAGAATTTCTTAAAGGGTTCTGAGTTACCCTCTTGATTGTTAAAGGCTCAAGAGCCCATTGATGCGATGTTGTGTTTTCTTGCTTCTTGTGCTATGATGTGAGCCTGGATGGCTGTTGTGATATGTGGAGGCATGGGGACTTGTGGTTGTGGCAGCGGATGACGCCTAGGGTGGCGATATGCATCAGCTTATGCATGTGGGTGTCGGGGAGGACACCAAGGATGATGGTATGGGATGGATGTAATGGATGGATGTTGGCGATTTTGTTTGGTTGTTTATCTTCTTTACTTTTCCCCACTGCTCAAGGCAGCTGGTCTTGGTTACCCTCCTTCCAAAGGAGTCGAAGACACGTGGGGTATTCCACGTGCTTTCTGTGTTTAGCCTCTCAAGGTATAATGGGTCTATACTCTTGCTATAGGCGGCAAAGACTCGACGGGTAGTATATCTACTCACCGTGTTGAGCCCCCTTTGTGTTTAGTAGCATAGGATGCCTTTTTAGAATGCCTGGGAATATGGGAAAGTAATTCTATAATGAAAGTTTGATTAAATGGTGATAATCCACGGAGATGAAGATACTTGAATTTAAAGGTGATGTGAATCTTAAAAGGTGCAGTTGATTTTGAATGTGATGCCAATTCAGTTTAATGTGGAATTGTTCATGGTTAATTAATGTTTAAAAAATTAATTAACATACAGTGGAACTGGTAAAATGAGAATGGAGTAATCTAATAAAGCTCTTAAAATGTTTGTGTTCTTATAGGATACCTAGTCTTAGAAGTAGCAGCCTGGAGTCTGAGAGATGTTAGCTGCAGTTGTATCTAAGACTAGGTAATTCCTATAGTATGGATGTGAGTTATATATATATTCTGTACTTTTTGTGTTTCTTTAAGCTACTCCACCCTGTTGGTAAGGGAAACTGACACCCTGGGGATTCTAAGCCCTGGGGGGTGTTTTCCCCAACATTATGGCGGGAGGACGAATGGTTGACTGCCCCCTTTGGCCCCACTCTCTTCTCTTGGTAGATACATGTGACAATAGGCACAACAGTTATTTTCCCCTTATATGTGTGTAGAGGACTATAATGGCTTGTGGTTATTTCACACACACATATTCTGGATATAGTATCCTATGGACTACTATAGGTGTAACGTGTATAGGTTGTGATGGCTTGAGGATCCCTACTCGGTGTATGGGCTATAATGGCTTGAGGTATAATACCCGATGTATGATACATGTTATGCGGGCTGTGGTGGCTCCCGGAACTTACCTGGTTACTTTTGGTTGTGAGGATGGTGTGGTGCTTCGCCCTGGTGTCTGCGGGCAAGCCTTTGTGGTGCACGAGTTGCAGATTGTGGAGCTTAGCCCAGGTGTCTGCGGGAAAGCCTTTGGAGAGAGATGCACAGAACATATGTCATTGGGGAAAAGTGGAAAACCAGTGGGGAAGTAGTAGCGGGGTACCCTTGATATTCTTTACTATATGATATATTTTTGTATGTGTTACTTGGTGAGAGTATCCATGGTGAGGCTGCGAACTTAGTATACCTGTTTAGGTGACGAGTTAGTTTCACTTGTTGTTCGCTGGGCTTTAGCATGCTTTCTTTACTTTTTCATGAGAGGCTTGGGGAGGATCCTACTGAGTATACTGTTATACTCACCCTATGTATATATAAACTATTTTTCAGGTCACTTGGAGCAAGTTAGAGATCAAGCTGGTTACTACTAGCTTGTGGTTGGAGGAGCTGTTCGGGCTTGTGGTCGCTGCCGTTTTACTTTCTTTTGGGTAATTTTAGTTTTCCCTTTCAATTTTAGTACTTTTGTATGACATTTCATATATGTACTTGGGTTTCTTTTATATTTCAGTTCTAAGTTGGATTTGATTGGTGTCTATCTTATCTCTCTCTTCTGCATGTGTTCTCTTAGAGGGTAATGTCTCCCATTTGTGTGTTTACTATACCCTCAGTGCTAGTCGCCAACCCGGGGCCTACTGGAGGCGGGACTCGGGGGGTCATTATCTTCCTTCTCACATTTCCTACCCAGGAGGGGTACACTTTGTGGGGAGGGGGTCGTGACAGAGTGGTATCAGAGGTCTGGTTGAGGTATAGGATGGATTTTGGAGTTAGGCACATGTGAGGTTGCATGGGTTGGTAGGGAAACAGTGTCATTCATGTTTAGAAAGTGAGGTAAACACTGGAGACCAACTGAGACATAGGCGTTTAGGGCCCCCTATGATCTGATGTATGGACCTTAGTTTACAATGGCTACTAAACAAAGTGATACTGGTTGCAGGGTAGAGACCTAGGAAAGGATCATGCATCATTCTTTCTTGTGCCTATGTTTGAATGGGTAGACTATGGGATAAGTTAACCTAAAATTAATAAAACAAAATAATTAATTAATTAATGTTGAGTTTTCCATATTCCAGGATTATGAGCTCTAACAGTTTTTATTTTATAGGTATGGATCCAGGTCGATGTCCTCGTCATGTTTGCACAGAAGATGCCCAGCAGGCTGTTCCAGCAGATCGTCACCGGGTAGAGGTTGACGACAATGACACATAGAGGAAGACACTCCGAGAGTTTCAGCGCCAGAGTCTACAGAAGTACTAGGGCTCCGTTTTAGATGCATTCACAGAAGACTAGTTTGAGGAGGTCGAGATAGGCTTCAGTTCGATTCGTGCTCGAAAGGAACACTGGGTGTCCTTGGTTGTGACGATGCTACGTGGAGTAGAGAAGAAGTAGTGGTTCTTGTTCCTCGGGGATCACGAGGAGTCACCGATCTCATGGGAGGAGTTTCGATACAGGTTTAGAGTTGAGTTTCTTTCTTTGACTGTGAAGGCGTCCAGTCGTCAGGAGCTTCTTACCCTTCGACAGGGGAGATCCAGTGTTCAAGAGTTTGGAATCCATTTCAGGAACCTTCTACGATATGCTTCAGACCTGTTACCAGATGATGAGGCCAGGGAGAGGCATTTTGAGGAGGCTTTGCGTCCAGAGATCCAGCTCCAGGTCACCCCATTTATGCTAAAGACATATCTTGAGGTGTTGGCGAGAGCAGAGGTTGTTGAGAGGACATTGACTAGGACTGGATCGTCATGAGAGGGGAATCTTCATGATTCCTCATGAAGCAAAGTTATGGTCTGAGGATCCTGGTTTTCAGGGCAGAAGAGTTTTCGTTCTCCTGAGGGTAGGTCCCAGCCCTTCCCATCTCGTTTCTCTGAAGTCAACAACTATCAGGCCTATGCCAAGGTATCAGGTGCTTGTTTTTCTTGTGGTGGTCGTGGTCATCAGCAGTGGGAGTGCCCGACTTTTCAGAGAAGTCATCGTGCACCGGGATCTCTGCTCCAGGTTCCTCCGTTGAGGCAGTTCCAGCCGAGGCAACAGCAGCAGGTTGCACCAGCTTTAGATCACCAGAGGGTAGATGGAGCAGACAGAGGACAGCCCCATGACGCTCCCCATCCTTAGAGAGCAGAGCGCGGCTATGGTGGTGGTTGTCATCAGGGTCATAGAGGTCGTAGAGGAGGTTGTGGTCAGCTTCATGCTCTATCGTTGCCAGCCCCAAGCGAGCTAGATGTCTTTCGAGGTACCCTTTACTTGTTTTCTACCTTGGTGTATGCCTTTTTTTGATTCAGGAGCAACACACTCCTTCATATCACCTACCCTTGTCCATGCTTTGGGACTTGAGGTAGAGAGGCTTCCAGTGCCCTTGAAGTTGACTACACCAGTTGGAGGTCGAGCCGACTTGTTTGAAATATGTAGAGACTGTGAGCTAGTGTTGGGGAAACACCACTCTTGGGTAGATTTCCTATGTTTACGAATACAACCATATGATGTCATCCTCGGCATGGATTGGTTGTATTCGGTGCAGGATATTGTGGATTGCTACAGGAAGAAGGTCGTTTTCTTTGATGCAGATGGAGAGAAAGTGGTGTTTGTTGGTGAGCGAGAGCCTCGGATGAGTCATAGATGAGTTCCATCCTTATCATCCATGATGGCTGAGATTATGCTGAGTTCTTCAGAGATTCAGCAGTTGGCATTTCCTAGGGTTGTAGAGGAGTACCCTGACGTCTTTCCAGGAGAGGTTGTAGCCTTACACCCTCGATAAGAGATCGATTTTGGGATCAAGCTACAGCCAGGATCGTCTCCCATCTCTATGTCTTCGTATAGGATGGCCCCTTCTGAGTTACGAGAGCTATGTATTCATCTTGATGGTCTGTTGCAGTGTGGTTTTGTTCGGCCAAGTGTGTCACCGTGGGGTGCACCAGTTTTGTTTGTGAAAAAGGCTGAAGGTATTTTGCGTTTGTGCGTCGATTATCGTCGATTAAACAAAGTGACAATAAAGAACCGCTATCCTCTCCCGCAGATTGATGACTTATTCGATCAACTGAAGGGTGCAAGTCGGTTCTCAAAGATCGACTTGCGGTCAGGATATCATCAGATGCGTGTAAATGATGAGGATATCTCGAAGACTGCTTTCCGTTGTCATCATGGTCATTACGAGTTTGTTGTAATTCCATTCAGCGTGACGAATGCTCCAGCTGTTTTCATGGGGTTGATGAATGCTGTGTTCCATGAATTCCTGGACAAGTTTGTTGTGGTTTTCATCGATGACATCCTTGTGTACTCCACATCTAAATAGGAGCATGCAGAGCATCTACGAGCCGTTTTAGGAGTTCTTAGCCAACATCAGTTGTTTGGGAAGTTGTCAAAGTGTGAGTTTTGGGCTCAAGAAGTTCGTTTCTTGGGGCATGTTGTGTCCCAACAGGGAGTAGCTGTGGATCCATCGAAGATAGAAGCCGTGGTGTCTTGGGCAGCCCCCAATACCATGTCAGAGGTGCAAAATTTCCTTGGTCTTGCAGGCTATTATAGGAGGTTTTTAGCCAATTTCTTCTATGTTGTGACTCCTCTGATAGCTTTGACCAGGAAGGATCAAGAATTCATATGGACTGATCAGTGCCAGGTATCTTTTGAGTATATAAAGGAGAAGTTGGTAAGTGATCCAGTCCTTTTTCTTCCAGCGGAGGGAGTCCAGTTTGATGTTTTCTGTGATGCTTCACATCTGGGGATAGGTTGTGTTCTCATGTAGCAGAGGTCAGTTGTTTCTTATGGGTCTTGGAAGTTGCGTCCCCATGAACGCAACTATGCCACCCATGATCTTGAGTTGGCAGCCGTGGTGTTTGCTCTGAAGTTGTGGAGACATTACCTCATTGGTGAGCACTTTGTGGTTTTCACCGATCATAAGAGTTTGAGGTATGTTTTCTCCCAACATGAATTGAACTTGCGGCAGCGTCGGTGGATGGAGTTCTTGCAGGAATACGACTTTGAAATATCATATACACTTGGAAAAGGGAATGTTGTAGCTGATGCACTGAGTCGAAAGTCACGTAATGACACTGTGCGTGAATCTGGTGATTCCTGAAGAGTAATGGAGGAACTGTCAGCTTTGCATCTTGATATGGAAGAGGTTGGAGGTAGAGGTTGTCTTTTCCAGATGACAGTGTAGTCATTCCTGATGAAAAATGTGGAAGAGACCCAGTTGGGTGATCCAGATGTGGAAGTTTGGAGAGACAGAGTTGTTTGTGGTGAGGCCCCTGATGGTTGGTCGGAGGATGAACAACACCGAGTGTTGTATCATGGCAGGATTTTTGTTCCCTTGGCGATGCGCGAGACGGTTCTCCAAGAGTTCCATATTTCGCCCTTGGCAGTACATCCTGGTTTGATAAAGATGTACCGATCCTTGAGGAGTTAGTTTTGGTGTCCTGGGCTGAAGCATGCGGTTGCAGAGTGTGTGTCTCGATGTTTAGTCTGCTAGAAGGTGAAGGCCAAACACCGTGTTCCTGGTGGTCTTCTCCAATAATTAGAGATTCCTCAGCGGAAGTGGGAGGACATCTCAATGGACTTTGTTACAGGTTTACCTCGAGTTCCGGGAGTACATGATGCTATATGTGTGGTAGTGGATCATTTAACAAAATCGGCCCACTTCATAGTGATCAAGGAGTCGAGCTCAGTGGAAGTTTTGTCGAGGCAGTATCTGGAGGAGGTGGTGAGACTTCATGGAGTCCCTAGGACGATCATTTCTGATCGAGATCCACGTTTTAACTCTAGGGTGTGGAGGGATCTCCAACATGCTTTTGGTTCTCATTTATGCCTTAGCACTGCTTTTCATCCTCAAACGGATGGTCAAACAGAGCGAACCATCCATACTCTTGAAGACATGTTGCGCTCTTGTGTTCTTGACTTTGGAGGTTCATGGATTAGGCACCTACACTTGGTGGAGTTTTCTTACAATAATAGTTTTCACTCCACCATTGGTATGGCGCCGTTTGAAGCCCTGTATGGTCGGCCTTGCCATTCTCCGTTGTGTTGGACTGGGGTCGGAGAGTCAGCAATCCTCGGACCGGAACTAGTGCAGAATACAACAGAGATGATTCAGGTGATTCATGAGAGGATGAAGATAGCGTAAGATCATCAGAAATCATATGTTGATCAAAGAAAGAGACCCTTAGATTTTAATGTTGGGGATCATGTGTTTCTGAAGGTGACTCCCCGTCGTGGGCAGCGAAGGTTTGGTCATGGAAGTAAGCTTTCTCCCCAGTTTGTTGGGCCTTTCGAGGTGTTAGCTCATGTTGGAGATATGGCGTATTGAGTTGCACTTCCCCCTCAGATGAGTCGGATACATGATGTTTTCCATGTATCACAGCTTCGTCGTTATCTTCATGATGAATCTCATGTTATCGATTGGGGAGAGATCGATATTGATAATGACGCAACCTTAGAGGAGCGACCTGTGGAGATCCAAGACCACAAGGACAAGGTGTTGCGTGGGCGTTTTATTCCTTTGGTTCGTGTCTTGTGGAAACACAGTGGCATGGAGGAGAGTACCTGGGAACGTGAGTCACAGATGCGTGTCCAGTACCCAGAGCTGTTATAAGTTGTTGTGCTGAGTTTTATTTATGTACCTTTGATGTGATGTTATGATTGAATTGTTTGGATATGGATTGTTTGTTCCCATACTCTCGGATGTCGTAGTTTTGTTCCAGCTTTTGAACAACTCATGGTGGTTTTCCCCTGAGAGGTATCTTATGGGGTGGTTGTTCGGACCCCTCTTTTCTTCTAGGTTGGTTTTTAATTCTTGAGGATGAGAATGTTTTGAGAGGTATCTACAGTAATGGCCCGAACCTCTCTGGTCCATTACTTTGTTGAATTGTGGTGTTAGGTGTTCCAGAAGGTCAAGGTGACTTATCCCCAACACTTTGCCGAATTTCGAGTTATGTGAACAGTGTTTGCAAAACGGTAACCTTCTAACTGTGACCTTCTAACTGTAGACTTAAACAGTGTTTCCAAAAAAGTAACCTTCTAACTGTGACCTTCTAACTGTAGACTTCAACAGTGTTTCCAGAACGGTGAGGTCTAACGGTGACCTTTTCTTTCCTTTGCCAAATTTTGAGTATGTGAACAGTGATTCCATCTTTCTACAGTTTCACCCCTTTGACATTTCCTTTGACATAAAATACATTTAAAGCCTTGTTTTAAGGACTCTTAAGGCCGATTCAAATTCCATAAATCCTATATTAATTATTCCTATGGCTCAGGATGTTTTACTTGGTCAAACTATGTGGGTTAATGCGATCCACTTTTAATGGTGAATTAAACATATCTTAAATCGTCGCCCCATTAAATCTTTAAAAAGGGACGAGATATCATTTTCCCTTGTTCTTCCTATTTTTTATCAACTATGAGATTCTATAACCTTTAAATCCTTCACGTAGGAGTTGTACAATCAAACTTTACTCCTAGGATTGGTTCTGCTCTGTTTTGATGCAACTGAGTTGTATCGATCAATCTTCCATATAAGGTATATTGTATCATCATTATTTGGGGTTATTTTTCTCCTGTTCTCCTCTCTATATTATAGCATGTAATATCCATGCTTATAATGGGTTTTTCTTGGAGTTTGGTTAGTACTGTCGTACCGTGGCATCTTTGGGTGGATGTAGTTGTCGCGAGAGGAGGATTGTGACCCGTTGTGTGGATAAAGAACGTCAAGAATTGTTGAGGTAGGGGATTCATGGCTTCTCTAATTGTATATGTGCAAACGTAGAATTAGCATGATTTATCCCTTTGTATCACAATGAAATTGACCCAATTAAATACTTGAACTGGATTAAAAGAATTGGTTGATTGCATATTGTTGCTTTGTACCGTGATAACGGTTTTCCTCATGTTTTTCTAGATAGAGTGATATCTATGATTTCTTTTATTAGTTGTTCATTCTTGATGGAAATTGATAATGAATGTAAATCCGGAATTAATTGTTAATTAATTTGCTAAAGATAAAGAGGCATGTAAATGAATCTGGTTGATGTCGTTGTTGTAGTTTTTCTAATTTGATGTTAATCAAGTTAGGGAAGTGAGAATGGTTGTTTAATTGTGATAGCTTACTGATTAGGTCTCCCATAATTGGAACCTACGAATGAAAAATCTTCTAATTCAATATAGATTAAAGAACATATTGTGTGATAATTTCTTAAAGGGTTCTGAGTTACCCTCTTGATTGTTAAAGGGTTAAGAGCCCATTGATGTGATGTTGTGTTTTCTTGCTTCTTGTGCTATGATGTGATCCTGGATGGCTGTTGTGATATGTGGAGGCATGGGGACTTGTGGTTGTGGTAGCGGATGATGATTAGGGTGGTGAGATGCATCATCTTATGCATGTGGGTGTCAGGGAGGACACCAAGGATGATGGTATGGGATGGATGTGATGGCTGGATGTTGGCGATTTTGTTTGGTTGTTTATCTTCTTTACTTTTCCCCACTGCTCAAGGTAGCTGGTCTTGCTTACCCTTCTTCCAAAGGAGGCGAAGACACGTGGGGTGTGCCACGTGCTTTTCTTGTTTAGCCTCTCGAGGGATAATGGGTCTATGCTCTTTCTATAGGAGGCAAAGACTTGACGGTTAGTATATCTACTCACCGTGTTGAGCCCCCTTTGTGTTTAGTAGCATAGGATGCCTTTCAAGAATTCCTGGGAATATGGGAAAGTAATTCTGTAATGAAAGTTTTATTAAATGGTGATAATCCACAAAGATGGAGATACAGGAATTTAAAGGTGATGTGAATATTAAAAGTAGCAGTTGATTTTGAATGTGATGCCAATTCAGTTTAATGTGGAATTGTTCATGGTTAATTAATGTTTAAAGAATTAATTAACGTACAGTGTAACTGATAAAATGAGAATGGAGTAATATAATAAAGCTCTTCAAATTTTTGTGTGCTTATAGGATACCTAGTCTTAGAAGTAGCAGCCTGGAGTCTGAGAGACGTTAGTTGTAGTTGTATCTAAGAATAGGTAATGCCCATAGTGTGGATGTGAGTTATATATATATTCTATACTTTTTGTGTTTCTATAAGATACTCCACCCTATCGGTAAGGGCAACTGACACCCCAGGGATTCTGAGCCCTCGGGGGGTGTTTTCCCCAACATTCCGGTGGGAGGACGAATGGTTGACTACCCCCTTTGGCCCCTCTCTCTTCTCTTGGTAGATATATGTTCCAACAGGCACAACAGTTGGTTTCCCCATATATGTGTGTAGAGGGATGTAATGGATTGTGGTTATTTCACACACATATATTCTAGATATAGTATCCTATGGACTACTATAGGTGTAACGTGTATAGGCTATGATGTCTTGAGGATCCCTACTCGGTGTATGTGCTATAATGGCTTGAGGTATAATACCCGATGTATGATACACGTTATGCGGGCTATAGTGGCTCCCAAAACTTACCCGGTTACTTTTGGTTGTGATGATGGTGTGGTGCTTCGCCCAGGTGTCTGCGGGCAAGCCTTTATGGTGCACGAGGTGCAGATTGTGGAGCTTAGCCCAGGTGTCTGCGGGAAAGCCTTTGGAGAGAGATGCACAGGACGTATGTCATTGGGGAAAATCGATAAACCAGTGGGGAAGTAGTATCGGGGTACCCTTGATATTCTTTACTATATTCTGTATTATTGTATGCGTTACTTGGTGAGAGTAGCCATGGTGAGGATGGGAACTTAGTATACCTGTTTAGGTGACGAGTTAGTTTCACTTGTTGTTCGCTGGGCTTTAGCATGATTTCTTTACTTTTTCATGAGAGGCTTGGGGAGGATCCTACTGAGTATACAATTATACTCACCCTATGTATATATAAACTGTTTTTCAGTTCACTTGGAGTAGGTTGGAGGTCAATCTGGTTACTATGAGCTTGTGGTTGGAGGAGCTGTTTGGGCTTGTGGTCACTGCCGTTTTACTTTCTTTTGGGTACTTTTAGTTTTCCCTTTTAGTTGTAGTAATTTTTCATGAAATTTCATATATGTACTTGGGTTTCTTTTATATTTTAGTTCTAAGTTGGAGTTGATTGGTTTCTATCTTATCTCTCTCTTCTTCATATGTTCTCTTAGAGGGTAATTCCTCCCATTTGTGTGTTTACTATACCCTCGGTGCTAATCGCCAACCCGGGGCCTACTGGAGGCGGGACTTAGGGGTCATTATCTTCCTTCTCACATTTTTGGCCTAGGAGGGGAACACTTTGTGGGGAGGGGGTCGTGACAAGGACTCTCTTGGTGTTTGCTTTTATGCTCACATCTCTTTTGACTCATAGTGTTTTTTCTATTCTTTTTTCCCTTTCTCGCTTTGCCTTTGTTTGTAATGGGTTGCCTCTCTCCCATGTTTAGAGGTATTTCCTTTATTTCAATTTTAGGGGTTTTGACCCCCACCTTTTAAAAAAATACACACTTTCACATGTTTAATAAATCTATGGAAATATTTGACATGTTTTATAAAAGATAACATTTTTAATAAAGTTTAAAAATGCTCAGTTGATAAACTCTTGGGAAAGTGGAGTTGCGCATGAATTTAGAAACATTTTGTAAATGCCTTTGGTAATTGTATTTTGGGTAAAATTGATTTAGTGTGTGGACCTTAAGGAATGTGTATTGGTTGGTTGTTTGAAAATTGTTTGGGCATGGGTTTGTCATAGGGGATTTTTAGCACATTTCATGGAGTGGCATGTTTTACTCAAAGCTGGAATGAAAAAAATGTTTTAAAAGGGGAACACCGTCTGAAACTTTGAAATGTTTTGAAAGGTGTGAAAGTAAGTGTGAAGGTTTTGGGTATGCAATTGGTTTTAAAGTGTAATCCACATGTGAAATTTGTGGAATTGTGATAAAAAACCTTGTTTTATTCTTTTAAAACCTTTTATTGGTTGGGTAAATTATTTATTAAATGATTCTTGCGATGTGAATCATGGGTGCAGGGTGTTTTGGTGTACGTTTAGGTTGGGTTTGAAATTGAATGGTAACTTTTTGAAAATGGTCCTTATTTTCTAAATGATGTTTGTATCCCTTTGTATGATTTATAGGAATGGTTTTAATGTGTTCATTAGAACTTGGTTGTTTAGCTTTGAAACATTATTTTGTGTGAGTTTGAGAAATTTGAAAGGCTCGTTTGATATAGTATACTTGGAAATGGTTTTAGAAATAATTTGAAACTATTTTGGTAAATGTATTTGGGTCTATAAACTTGAATTCCATGTGGCGTTGTACTTTTAAAGGTGATGTTTTGTGGAGATTTTTGAAGATAATGTGATTCAAAAAATGTGAATTCTCAGTTGAAAACTTAAGGTGTTTTAAAATATGGTTTGAATGATTATGTGATGAGACGGCCCAATTGGAACTTTGTTAATTTGAAATGATTGAATGTGTATTTGGGGGCGCTCCTGTCTAGGGTAACCCTTTATGGGTGAACAGATAGGAAGCATTTGTGTTTGGGGAAGGCAAGTGCGGTGAGATGAGTCATGCGTGTGAGGGCCTTCCTACGTACACATTATTATTGTAACCACCATGAGTTCCTGAGCATCTTTTAGATTATCGAGTGACGGTTGCTGATTAGCCCCGATTAGATGGGTTGGTACCCCCTAGATTTTTTGTTAGGCCAGGTGGGATTTGCCACTGGATTGGTCAGTTTAGGGTGGCTAGTTGGTTATAGACTTAGTAGCTTCACCATACACTGATAGGTGGTTCCGAAACCGAGTACATCTCGGGGTCTTCTAGGGATGTTTAGGGTCACCCATAGTTACTGGATTATTTACATTGCTTGTTTACTTTCGGTTGCACTAGTTTATTTTCATTTTGCACTTTTTTTTCATTAATATAGCCCAGTTTTGGTATATTCTATTTTGGATTTTTATTTATAAAAGGAAAAATGATTTTGGAAATGGCATGTAGCGTGTGTTGGGTTTTTAAATTGGTAAAACACGTTGTTTACTTTAAAATTTGAAAACCCTACTTTTATATTTGTATTTCAAACTTGTGTCATTGGATTGTTTTGTAAAATGGAGATCTTGGATTTCATGGCTATATTTGGCATCCCTACTGATCATCTTGGTTCTCACGCCTATCATATTATTTCAATTGTAGGTTCATTTCTTGTTCAGGTTCCCGGTTCAGTTGCTTAGTGTTGGAGCAGACTTGAGTCTGAGTTGGGTGGTGACCTAGAAGGTCACAAGCAGGTATGTTCAGTTTTATATTCTTTCTGCTGCTAATTTTAAATTTTATCATCATCTTTCTTTATATTTTTATCTTTTATTCATGGGCCAAATCGTTCCCATGGTTAAATTTTGATGCCTGGAACTCGTTTTCAACCCATGGGGATCGAGAAAGCCCTTCGGGCCATTTCACGAACCGGCTCGGGTGACTGGTTCAGGGTCAACCTGGGTTTGTTCATGACATTAATGATTCTGTATATATGATATACCATCCAATTACATATGATTTCACCATAAATATAATGATATTTTTTTCTGATGCGTACGTACGGATTACAGTCTCCACGAACGCGATAATATTCATTCCCCATCGTAATCATTCAAGAATAATTTTCAGTTTATGATTAAAAATAATGTTTAAGAACTTAATATAATTCTGTATATGAATCAAATACATCATATCCATAAAAAACATGGCTTACGTAACCAAGCATATAAAGTAAAATGGATTAGTTAACACCCAAAACGATGATACAGCTAAAATATTATTAACAAAGCAATATTGGAAGATAAAATATGATATCATATTTATGTATATGATTCTTGTATAATTTAATAACAATGATTTAACTATTATATAGGAGGTTAACGTACCCTCGACGAAGGAAAAGTAAAAGGTAAGGGTTAATTATACAATCTCTTCATTATCTGAGTTTTTTTTACGTGAGTATTTATTGGGACCCCTTTATCATCCGCATCCGTGTTTCATAAAAATATTTTCAAAGGAAATATTTTAAGGTTTTATGGAAGGTACTATTTAACTAGATCATCATTTTAAATGGTTTAAATATTTATTCTTCTAAATAATTCTCATTAATTTCCATGTTTTCAAAATGGTTTTTAAGGATTTATTTATATAGACATGAATGTTTTTAAAATGTTAATTCCTTTCAAGAGTTTCAAAGTGTTATGGGAAACTTTGATTAAAAAATGTATTTAAATGTATTCATATCTAAATTTTGTGGCTTTTAAATGTTTTCTTGAAAAATGGATATTTCTCTCAAAGAGTTTTACAAATCATTTTCATCTATGTCAACATCCTTTGATGGATTTTAAACTTGTTTGAAGTTGATTTATTATGATACAAATCTTCCATATTGTATTGAAGGTTTTGTGATATGTTTGACTATGGATGTGTTATTTTTATACCATTCATGTTTTATGGATAAATTATTGACATTTGGTATGCCAGTTTTAATATGAAAGTTTATGTTATGTTTAAACCTCTTCATATAGGGAATACATTGTACTTAGTAAGTGACGGGTGGAGCCCGCTATAGCTCCTCGATGCATCGGTAGGTCTCATGAGATAAACTAGTGTATTTGCACAAGGCCTTGGCAAAATCTTATTTTTAGTCTTGGAAAATGACTTGAATATGTGGTTATGAAGTCTGGAATTATGCATTCCATCATTAAGAAATTGGTTATGGATATTGCATGTGATTATTCGACTAGTAAAATATCCATGTGAATAAGTAAATGGAATTATTTGATTTATCTTTACCATATTATGCTGAAGTTTAAGTTTAAAAGGATTTTTTTAGTTTTATGAATTGCCTTAAATGTTTATTCTTATTTATTAAAGTTTCTGCTAAATTTTTATCCTTATAGAGCATATGTGCTCACCCCTTTCTTATGTTTTATTTTCCTAGGATTCTAAGAAGTGTATTATGATTGATAAGTTGGGCTAATATAGGGTATTAATGGCATTCTCAAAGGATCATTTATGTTGTGTTTTATTTTCTAATGTGTAATGTAACGTTCATGTATGTAATCTATTTTCCAAGACTACTAAAATGATCATTCTTTCATCACTTGATTCCTTGTAATCATGCTAATGTATTAAAATAATGCACCGACCCTGGGCTTTTGGGGTCGAGGTGTTACAGTTGGTATCAGAGGAAGTTTATTACATACCTTGGAAACTATATTTATAAAAACTCTAATTAGAGAATAGTACCCTAAGATAAAGTTTGAGGATTAGTATATAAGAACTTCCTAGAATTTTGGTAATGTAGAGATTTTGTGAATTTTCCAAGAAATACATCCCTGTCTGGATACGAGCAGGTAGAGGCGGCTCTGGCATAGATGTACCTAGGAGTGAAAACTCTGACAAGGAGTTTAAGGATTGACCCAGGGTATCCTAGTATACAACAATAGTCCTTGCGACACTCTTGGTTATGAGACTCCCAAGGGATATGCTTAGGATAATTTACATTTTCTTTGCAATCTATAATGAAGGACTTAGGACCAAATACTTCCTAAAAGAAAACATTTTATGATTATAGATTATATACATAATCTTTTTAATTTACGTTATGTATTTTACAAGATTGGAATTATGAATTGTGATTCATAAACTAACCTGGTGTGTGCCATTGTTTAGAAATGGTTCCTAGTAGAAGGAATGAGAATTCCAGAAATACGCATGATCAAAATATTAAGAAGGATCATATCTTTCATGGTATTAATCCAACATTTAAAAATGAAATAGTCTCCCATGTATTCTCATTATATGAAGAAATAGTATCATGTTTTAATAAGATAAGTAAAGAATTCTCTAAGTCCTATGGCTTTGAAGTGAAACAAGAGAAGAAAAGGATGGTAGAGAGAAAGATAGATAAAGGGAAGAGGGGAAAGAAGGATTTTTCCCATATGTGATAATTGTGGAAAGAATCACCTTGGTAAATGATTGAAGTGAATGGGATTTTGTTATAATTTTAGAGAAAAAGGACACCAAGTTCGTGATTTCAAAGTTAATAAAAAGGTTTCAAATGTACAATGCTTCATCTTCAAGGAGTTGGGACACTACACAAATCAATTTCCAAATCATCATAGTATTCCCCAAATGATTCTGTTGGATAATAATCAAGTTATGATACTACCATAGATGAAGAGGAATGACTAGTGTTATTATGTTGTTATTAAAGAATTATTACATTTGATCGTTGTATCAATGATTTACTGGTTATATGAATTATGGAAATAAATAAGTATTGTACTACAGTACTATTTCATTAAGGATTTGAGATTGTATGGTACCAAGTAAAGTAACATAGTTTCAGGTTAAACTTTTTGTAAAATACATGGTTGAAGGAAAGGTAAATCATAATATGGTCTTGATACTGAGGTAGTGATTTTGGAATAAGAGATAGTTGACTTGGATAAATTATATTGGATATTCTTGACTACCTTTGACCTGATTAATGGTTTGTTTATTCCATCATTGTTGGAATATTTAAAATTTTTGGATATAAGGAATATATCTAGTATTATATAAGGAATAAGGGAGTGTGAATGTAATCAATAAGGTTTTATGGTAATTCAGGGTGTTACCATGTTTTAAAAGAATACATGATGAAGGTATTCATATGTTATTACGTGGCAAAAGAGATCTTCATTTTGTTTAACTTCCTTATAAATATTGGACTGTGAGTTTGGACAGAAGTATTTTGGATAAGTCTAAAGGTTGGAATAGATTAAGTTTGACATTGAATACTATTATTAATTTTACATAATTTCTTAAGATTATATTTGGATTGTTATAAAAAGGACAACCCATAGGTCGGGTGACAACTCGTCGCATCCAGCAAAGGCACGAGACTTGAACCTGCAACCGAAGGGTGACAAGGGTGCATCACCTACCACTGGCCTACGTGATGTCCTAGTTTGTGTAATGTAGTTTTTTTAAATAGTATAACAAATGAATTATAAATTCATTATTTTTGGAACCCTATACGATTACGATAAATATAATATTTTTGAATTCTATTATCTTTTGGAGTAAAAGGTGAGTTTGTGGTTGGAATTAGTTGAAGGATGAAACTCTACTTATCAAGTATATTTTTTCCTCTTATTCTATGAAAAAATTAATTCTAAAACTTTAGGGAAGGGATCTTAAAACCAAAAATGTGTTATCCTAATACCTTATGTTTTGTTGAATCGAAGATATTTTAAATCACCATAGATTGATGTCTTTGAGGCCCTAAATTTTACACTTATTTATGATCGATGAGCTCAATCAATCCCTATAAATATTTACGTTTTTCCTCTAATTATGTGTCTCTAATTTCCACCAATGTACTTCTAATCAAGATCATAATTTGGTGGTGACTTTTTCATTTCCCTTTCCCTCTTATTAAGCCTAAATTTTATTAACCCAATTTCCGATGTGGGTTTTCCAAAAAGGTATTTTTCTATTTTTAACCATTTATTTCCAAAGAACAATTTCAAATTGCAAGGATGCAATTTATTGAAGTAGGGTAGAATGTAACACCCCCAAGATTTCATAGTATTTTATATCATTAAAGTAATTCAATAGCTTTCGCTACACGCAACACCGAGTTCGAGCGCACCACAACTTACCAAACTAGTCGTTCAAAAAGCAGTTATGAATAGTATTAGCAGCATTTTTAATCTTACATACTCTATATAATTTTAACACCTATTTTATGTGTTTCTTAGACATAATATAAGAACAAATTTAATTTTTCAGATAAAGGAAGTATTTTTCAAAAATGGAATTTTACCGTCTACTAATGGTGAAATTTTTTAAATGCAATATCTAACAATTTTATATTAAATTTGATAAAATAAACTTATTCTTTAGAATAAAGAGATAAAAAATTTAGTTTTTGATAAATTTTTGTTGTTTTTCTGATAACTTTCATATTTGGGTGAATAGTGAAAAATACTAAATCTTAATTGAAAACAAATTTTTTAATTAAAATAATTTGTAGTGTTAAATTATAAATTTGAATGGTTTGGATGTATAATTAGATTATATTTTTATCATTTAATACAATTTAGAACATTATAAGTAATTTCACATTTAAATTTAACATAAACACATGTCAATCTTTTGATAGTTTTTACTTTTTAAAAACCTGCTTTTTGGGTTTGACAACGGGAATTAATTTTAAACTAATAAATGAAACTTCTATGTTTTTAATTTAGTAAAATAGACTTCATTTTTGAATTCATAATATCAAAATTAACTTATGGTGAATTTTTGGTATTTTTCTGGAAACTTTCAATTTTTGATGAATAGTGAAAAACACTACGTTATTATTTAAAATTGAATTTTTATTTAAATAATGATTTATTTTATTTAAATTTATTTTAAGTAAAAACAGATATATAATACCTATATAAGTTCAATGTAATTTATTGGAGTCATTTTATAATAAAATTAGATGTATAAAATTTTATTGAACTTTTTAACGTTTTTTTACCCACCTTCAAGGAGCATTTGCAAATTTCATAAAACTTAATTTTACTGCTTCTATGAGTTAAATTTAAAAAATATGAGAGACATGGTTTACATAAATAAGTAAAATGTGGTTTAATAAGATGAAAATAATTTTTGTTGAAAAGTAACTTTTGACTTTTATTTACCACGATTAAAAGTAAATAGGGTAATTAAGAGTAAAAATGATATTATAATTACCCTAACACATGTCCTAATTATATTGGATAAGTTTAATTCTACCAAAAACAACCTTAGGAATAAAATATGATCCTATTTGTTCCACTTGTATTATATTAGGACATTTATTATTATTTTATTTAAAGAAGAGTTAAAAGTGTTAAATTCACAGTTTAATAACTAAAACATTTTTAATATAGGGTTACACACAATATAAATTAGACTATAAATATTAATTAGAAATATAAAAATATTTCCTAAATAATTGTATTTTATTTATAATTTTTAAACATTAAATAATTTAATTTATTTATGACACAATGATGATGTAGTAATTACCTGATTAATGAAATATTAAAATAATTAATATTATAAATATCCAAATAAATGTAAATTGAGACTTATGATGAATTCCACTAATTTTATAGGTTAATATTACATGTCAGGGTTTATTAGATTTTTTTTTTTGAAGTGATAAGGTTGTTATGACTTTCATAAAAACAAAATACCAAATAGTTTCAAAATTGACATAAATTGATTTTTAAAAAAAATACTATATTAATGGTTGATATAATATTCCTAAAAATCTAAGGTTTGGAAAAATGTATTAAATGATATTATATATTTCATTAATTAACCACTTTTATTTCTCTTGTAATTTTAGAGTAAGTTTATTAACCATATAGTGTAATAATACAAGAAGGCACGGTAAAAGTTAAACTATTTAAATAAGAGTTAAATCTAAAAGATAAGGTTAAAATGGTATCCTAAAATTGAATAAAACCTATTTATTGAGATTATTTAGACCCATAACCACCTAATTCTCTAAATTAATTCATTTGGATCCATTTTAAACCAAATATTATTGTATAATAAATCAATATTTTAATCTTTTCCTAAAGTGACCCTCACCCCTCTTATAAAAGGGCACTTCCCTTCTCTCAAAATCATACCTCCAAATCCATTTGGCTCGGCCAATACCTGCTCAAATATCTTCAAAACTTACCTCAAATCAACCTAGAGTCCTTAATTTAATCACAAATCCAACCTAAGGAGCTCTTTTGATCAACTCAAAAGGAAACACCCGAAGAAGAGGTAATAATTTCACCATCCTCTTTCAAGTTCTTTTCTTCTTCCACTTCCTCTTTATTTGTTGTTTCCCTACCAAAATAATAACTCCAGTAACTCCTACATAATGTGATGTTATTATAAATATGGTACAACCATATTCTTTATTCTATCCATCCTATAAATGACAAAGTCACCATACGTCCGTACGTACAGTTTACCGTCTCCACGTCATGGTGTAGTTTGTTATTAAAAAACATCATTATTTGGATGGGTATAATAATGAGTATAACTGATGTAAATAATAAATATAATATTTAATCCAATTACATATGATTTCACCATCAATATAATGATTTTGTCACTCATGCGTACGTATGGATTGCCATCTCCACGAACGCGATGAGATTTATTCCCCATCGTAATCGTTCAAGAATAATTTTCATTTTATGATTAAAAATAATGTTTAAGAACTTAATATAATTATGGATATGAATAAAATACATCCTATCCATAACAAATATGTCTTATGTAACCAAGAATATAAAGGAAAACAGATCAATTAACACTTGAAGCGATGATACATCTAAAATATTATTAGTAAAGCAATATTGAAAGATCATATATGATATCATATTTATGTATATGATTATTGTATAATTTAATAATAATGATTTAACTATTATACAGGATATTAACGTACCCTTGACCAAGGAAAAGTAAAAGTTAAGGGTTAATTATACAATCTCTTTATTATCCGAGGTTGTTTTTACGTTAGTATCTATTGGGACCTCTTTATCACCCACATTCATGTTTCATAAAAATATTTTCAAAGGGAATATTTTAAGTTAATATTGAAGGTACTCTTTAACTAGATCATCATTTTAAATGGTTTAAATATTTATTCTTCTAAATCATTCTCATTAATGTCCATGTTTTCAAAATGGTTTTTAAGGATTTATTTATATAGACATGAATGTTTTTAAAATATTAATTCCATTAAAAAGTTTTAAAGTGTTATGGGACACTTTGATTCAAAAATGTATTTAAATGTCTTCATTTCTAAATTGTGTGACATTTAAATGTTTTCATGAAAAAGGTACATTTCTCTCAAGTAGTTTTACAAATCATTTTCATCTATGTCAACATCCTTTGATGTATTTTACACTTGTTTGAAGTTTATTTATTATGATACAAATATATCATATTATATTGAAGGTTTTGTGATATTTTTGATAGTGGATGTGTTATTTTTATACCTTTCATAGTTTATGGATAAATTATTGACATTTTGTATGTTAGTTTTAATACGATTGTTTATGTTATGTTTAAACCTTTTCATATGAGGAATGCATCGGACTTAGTAAGTGACGGGTGGAGCCCGCTATAGCTCCTCGATGCATCAGTAGGTCTTATGAGACTAACTAGTGTCTTTTCACAAGGCCTTGACAAAATATTATTTGTAGTATTGGCACAAGTCCTTGACTATGTGGTTATAAATTCTGGCATTATGCATTCCATCATTATGAAATAGGTTATAGATATTGCATGTGATTATTCGACTAGTAGAATATCCATGTGAATAAGTAAATGGAATTATTTGATTTATCATTGCCATATTTTTCTGAATTTTACGTTTAAAAGGCTTTTGTTTTAGTTTTATACATTGACTTAAATGTTTATGCTTATTTATGATATTTTCCACTAAATTTTTATCCTTACCATGAATCTAATCTCACTCCTTTCTTATGTTTTATTTTCTCAGGATTCCAAGAAGTGTGTTATGATTGATAAGTTGGGTTAAGATAGGGGATTAATGGAATTATCAAAGGATCATTTATGTTGTGTTTTATTTTCTAATGTGTAATGTAATGTTCATGTATGTAATCTATTTTCCAAGACTTCTAAACTGATCAGTCTTTTGGGACTTGATTCCTTGTAATCATGCCAATGTATTAAAATAATGCACCGACTCTGGGCTTCTAGGGTCGGGGAATTACCCATGGTACTAATTTCAAAAATATATAAATATATATATTTTTTGTATTCATATCATATCATATCCTATTTTTTGTATAATAAAATTATACTCTAAAAATAGGATTGGAAAGTGAATGATGTTTTTCTATATTTCATGGTTAATGTTTTTGGGTATAATATAGTAGATTGTATGATAATTTTTTTCTTCTATGTTATTGAATAGTCACTTATTTTTCTACTGTGTGGACTTAGATATTTGGAAATTAAATATTCTTAAATCCATTGGTGTCAAATAAATTGATATTTAAAAGGAAAAAAATTCTACCTTGCTAGTACTTTAACAAACCTTACACTTCATTTTTTTGGTTAATAAAAATAGTTAATGTTTTAGATAGTTGTAATTTATTATATTTTTTGAATTTCATGTAGGTTGATTACCTTGTTAGTATATTATGGAATATTCCATGATAGTTCTTATCTTATACATCAAAATTTAAAGTTGTGCATGAATCTATTTTACTATAACCAAAAGGACCGAGGATTGAATCCTGGAAAGTCCCTTGGGGGATTTATGATACAGGCACTAACGCAGATGCTGACATAGGGGGTGGTGACACATACATGATTCGGTAAAGGGGTGCAGAACCATGTACGTGTTAATACAAGTAGGGCCTTTGGGCCATCAAACTAATGGGCCTTCAGGCCATCCAATACTGGGCTTACAGACCATGTATAAATAAAAAAGGGCTTAATTGATAGACTATCCCTTGAAGGGGGGCTATGACATGCCTTTTCCAAACTATGTGTGTGTGGTGTGTGTTTGTTTGTGTTTATTTGTAATTGTACCCCCAAGAACCTAATATATATATATATATATATATGAAATATAATTGGTAAAATAATCCACCTACTACTATATTTTATAAATCCATTATTTTTATCTAAAGGGATTATTTTTTCTTATTTTTTTAGTAATTATTTTAGAATTTAATTGATCAGATACCTATAATAATGGTAAAACATGGAAAAGATAACTAATTATACTAATTAATGTATTTTATTCTTCTTTATATATGTGGAATTCTATATCTTATTTAGATTTTCTTTAGTGATATGTTTCTAGAATTAACTTAAAAGGAAAAGGGTTGAATTATTATGGTGGCCAGTGAACCATTATAGAAATGTGATTAGGTTAGAATATTTCATGGTTCTATACAATTTAAGATATGAATAAACTATTTGTTGAAGGTTAAATTTGTAGCTGGTTTAGTTGGTGTAATGAAACTGTGTATTGGTGATAAAAATTGTGACTGGTTTGGCGGGCACTTGGTTGAATTTATTTGTTGGTCACTTGGTTGTATTAGAAAACAAATTCTAAAATTTATTTCATTTGTGTTAAAGTATAAAATTATTATAATTTTTACTATTATCTTATAAAATTTTACACTAACTACTACAAATTTAGTATTTTCTAGGTTATCTATTTTTTGGGAACATGGTTGTTTTAGAAAACCCGGTTCATTGATTTAAAGAGAAAAATGGATTTAAAACTAAAAGTTATGTCACATATATTACTGATTACATTTTTATTTTATTAATAAAACATGATAACCCTTTCTCAAGCTACAAGTCATGGTCTTTTGGATCAATCTTATTTAAAAAAATTACAAGACAACCAAAGTGAAAGTAATAGAATTTTAACATCAATCTTACACAATTGTATTTATTTATTGGATGATTGGTTTTATATAATTTCAAGAATAAAGTTTAGTTTAATTATTTTTGGATGCATTTATTTTGAATTATCAACATGGAAATAAAATTTTCTTTTATAAATAGGTTTTATGAAATAATTAGTATACCCCTATTAAAGACACCACCAAATGCAATTTTTTTAGGAAAGAAAATCATTACTCACACCAAGAAATCATAATAATTAACAATAAACCACCAAAATATATATTTTATAAATAAAATATTTAAAAAAAATCATAGGTTACAAGGAAGGATCTTTTGAATAATTTCCTTTCAAAAAATTTATAATACAACCGAATTGAAAGTTGTAAAATTTTAACTACAGTCTTCCACAATTTTACACTAATTACTATGAATTTATCACTTTTTTGGATAGTATTCTAATTATTTTTATTATTATAATGAATATAATTAATCTAATGATTAAAAATAACACTGGTATTTCACAAAATTCATGCTTACAATCCCAAACTTCAAATATTTTTTCTTCAATTATCAATGATAAAATCTGGAACAATAGTATTTAAATGTGGATGATATGTGTTACAATCTAGAAGATTAGTGTAAAAAACTATAAAGTATGTCATATAAAATTAATTACTTGTTTTAAATATATGAATTTCATTCATCTTCCTATATAATCAATGAATTTATAAACAGTAGTGATTACTTGCTCCTCATCACCATTGTAATTAATAAAAATATATAAGAAACTAAAATTATCATGATTTAAAAAGAATAATTACACATTTCATCCCATAAAAACAAAAAATAAAATATCCCATATAAATATATTTTAGTTTTTCTAGACTTCCATAAAATCCTTCATTAACATTCCATTTTTTAGAAATAGTTTTTATAAAACAATTAGTATTCCTCCTATTAAATACACCACCAAAAATAATTTTTTTGGATAAAAAATATTACTCACAACTAATCATCATTTTATTTAATGAAAACCCACCAGAAACTAAAATTAATAGTATTTCAATAATAATAACCTATATTTTAGTCACTAGAAATAGAAAAACATTGTCTCATAGCTTCCACATCAACTTAGAGGTTGGGTAAATTTAGTGTTTATTTTAAGCTAAAATTATAAGTAATTCAATATTTGTAGGTTTTTGTATAATTTTTTCTTATGTCAGGAAAGACCCTTATATATTTATATTGTTCATATATATTACCCTTATGTATCCTATTTTATATAATAATAACCTTTACATATCACCCCTTGACTTTTACAAATTTCCTTTACCATAAAATGACCCTTATATATTGTCTCTATAATGAAAATGCCCCTTACGTATTGACCCTTTCTCTCAGAAATGACCCTTATGTATTAGAGAGTTTTTACAATTTTTAATATGTAGAATTCTTACATTTATATGTAAGATTAATTTATTTTATACTTAAAAGTAATCCCTTTAATAAATATCCATATGTAATAGTCATTATTTCATGCATAAAACTAATTACTTTTGCTGATTTTTGATATGTAAGAGTTATTACCCCATACATAAAAGTAACCTTGAAATGGATTTGTAGAATTAGAAAAAATATAAAATCTTCTTATAATACATAAGATTAATATTTAGATATATAAAATCGATTCCTTCATACATAAAATTAAATTCATGATATATAATATTCATCCCCTTTACTAGAATTATAATATATAAGAGTCATCCCCTTTACTAAATTTTTAATACATAAAATTATTCCCTTTATATGTAAAATTAAATCCCACCATGATTATAAGTATTCCCTTTCTGAAATTATCACATTTACTTGGTTTTACTTAAATCATATTTTATGATTGATAATGAAATTATTAATTGTAAAACCCTTAAAAGGGGGAAATATAAATTAAAAACCATCAAATTTGAATATTATTCAATGTAATAAAACACCTCTATTACTAAAATAATTGAACCAATAATTCAGATGTTACAACATGGTGATAATAAAAGCAATATGGACTTCCCTCCATCATATCAAAATTAGTTGATCTGACTGATTTTTAAAAAAGTAAATTCCACCAATGCATTTTTGGCCAACAATGTCATGCTGCATTTAGTTTGCACACAATATGTAATGTAATTTTAAATTTATAATAAATTTATATTGTCTTATCCCTTTTTTTGGTCTTATTTATATATTTAACATGGGTGGTCTTTTATTCTATTTTTGAAGGTACCTGGTGTCCATGGAAGAACCATGACCTTCAAGTTTCATGTGGTCAAATTCCTTTTAATTAAAGGTTGATCTCTCTCTCACTTTCTCTCTCTCACTCTTCCTTGTTATTTATTTATTTATTTGAATGAAGGATAAAAAAACAATTATATTTTTTTTATGGATTATATGATGAAAAATAAATTGAAATAGGTTAGTGGGAACTTCTTTTAGATTTAATAGTTCTTAGCTATAGTTCTTTCAATATGGAATTGTTTGGTTCTATTGAGGTAAGGGATTTCTAGGTCTTTATTATATACTATGGAATATATGATACTTAATATGATGTGAAAACATTTTAATATATTCTTGTTGAGCCTTAAATACTTTTATCATCATCCCTTTAAAACCAATTATATCTAATATATTCAATTTCTATACCTTTAAATAGAATGATTGAAATCAACAGCATTCTTCTTAATTGAAACCCTCACATTAAATACTATAATCTATGACTACCTGTTCCACACTAACATTTTATAAAAAAGCATTTTCAAAACTCCAGATAATAATTTATGTTTATAATATCTCATTAGGATCAATAGAGATTTTTTGTTTGGGGTTAGGGGTTATTGTTAGTTTCCTATTTCTTTAAATTTCAACATTTGTTTAGTTTTATCATAATTTATTTGTCTTACTTATTTTCCTAATTCCTTAAAATTACACTTTAGAATAATATTATTATTATTTCATAATTATATGATGGTTAATATATATTTTTATGTTTTTGATGATGGATTTTTTACGATCATATAATAATCATTTGTAGTGTAATATGACCCAAAACACAAGAGATCTATCTACAATAAATCAACATTTTAATATTATCTCAAAAAAGTAGTACCTATAAAATGTGAGTTGTAACAGCTTCCATATCCATTATTCTACGGAGTGTTGTTGAGGGAGATCATGGGGATAAGTGAACGAACACACCCTGCCTCTGAGGTGATACACCGAATAATGGATCCATGAATGATTTGTGAGAATACCTGAAATCTGAAGTGGTAATAGCACCTTCCCAAAATATAAATAGATTTTAAGGAGTAAGAGAGTTTAGTAGAGTCTCATACACAATTCCCACCCAATAGTATAGGATCTCATCCTCTTATATAGCTAAAGCTTTAGTAATCTCCTATTCACAACACATCGTATGTGTTTCTAACTATTGGGGTATAATTAATTCAATGTTTTCAATTAATTTAATTAAAATCAGTTAATACATTTTTGATAGATTGTAACTTTTGAATAAACCATTTGGGATAAATAAATAATATATATCATATATATATATATCCATGCATGGCATGCATGAACAATACATGCATCATATGAAAAAAATTAAATGTACACTATATATAATATCATATTATATATATATGTACGTATGTATGTATGTATGCATATATCTCATGCATCATATTCATGTGTACATGCATATCATGCATGTACATTTTAGTGAACATATAGAATTCTCTCACTTGCACTAAAATCCCATAAGGACTTTATTCAAAACTTCATAAATATTTTTAAATCCATAAAAATACTTTTAGATATGGTTTTTCATAAAAATAAATTCATTTTGAACAAAAATTTTGTCCAAAATCTTAATCTTATCCAAGGACCTAACTATGTGAGGCTACGGGCCTTGGTAGTGTTGAAAACAACTATGAAATCCGTATTTCATATATGTAAGAAAATAGAGGCCTCTAGAAAATAATCAGTGCTACTCAAACTGGTAAGGGGTTTGGTGTGATCTCCGTCAAAAATACTCATATCTCTATATAAACATTTATTTCACAATATATATCATATATATACCTATATAATCCTTGTTTCCATGACATTAAGTGACTTCTAGACATGGAACATTTCAATCTACTATATTTATCTCATCATTTCTTGACTCTCTGAAGTAAACTAGCCAAGTTGATAAATACATCACATGGAATTCATAACATATGAATGCATCACATTAATCTCATCAAAGTTGTTGAACACTTAATATGTGACTCAACTAAGAATAGTTATGAATTTCCTTGATATTTTTCAATCAAGGTCTAGATGTCTTTACTTGTCATATAAGTGGATAAATCTCATCTTGGTTTCACTCCAATCAATTAAATGATCAACAATATACCCAACCACCCCCGTATTGGCTAAGTTCATATATTGAATTGCGTAAGTAGGGTATCAAAGTATGAATCTTATCATAATAGGCATCTCACCAACCTCAGGTATGTATTATTGATAATAAGTATACACTCCTATGTATATTTATGATCGTATGACATTCCATGAGATATACTTTTGTAGATCAGTCCAAGTAATAAGTATCTACTTATTACCTCATGAATCTATATTTTGTATCATGTATTCAACCCTTTGTAATGAGTATAAGAATTTATTCAAGATAATATTAACATATAATCACAACCCACAATACTCTATGATGATCATCAATCAAGGAAAACTCAAAGTTTGTACTTTGAGGGGATATTTATCATTTGACCATTTATGTAAAGTAAAGTTACAACACACATGAATGAATAATAAATGGTTATTGTCTTTATTATAATTAAATGATATGTTTAAAACCATTATAACTAATCTCTAAAGTTTTGAATATCTAGAGATTCTACATGACTCCCATGTTGTTGTTTTAGTAATGGTTTTTGAACATTACATCCATATGTAATTTCCATCACATCCCTATGTGACCATATGATAAAATACTCCCACTAACCTCTTAGTGAATAACATTTAACAATCAAGATAGTTTGAATAATGGTGAGACTTAGGAATCATATTACTTAATTATTTCTGCCCCACTGGATCTTGACCTCAATATTATAAGGGTCACTTTGTTTTTACTTAATTGTTAATTATAATCTTATTATATCCTTCTTTATCTGATGATGATGATTTGAATTTAATACAGTAAAGAAATCAAAAGGATGCAATGATTTTTTCTTGGTTCACCCTCACTGGGATACATCCAAAAAGCATACAACGGTGATGTGCCGATGTACCAAATCCACTAAAGCTCACTACCAATCACAAGGTTCGGGATAGATCACTTACATGCTCAGGCTCACTACCTTTACAATATTTAGGGTCTTCTCACTGCATTACCAAGGGTTACTCCCTAAGTATCTTCTTCTAGACACTGTATGTGGGAAGGATCACAATCTTCCTCTTCTTTCACTCATTTCTCTTGGAATGGATCCACTAACAGTTTATAAACTTATAGGTATGTTCATTATCACTAATTAATGCATCCTCAAATGTATATAGATGATCTATTGAAGTCCAAATTTCATACACTAATTAATACCTCTTTGACATTGAACACTGGGAAATCCCTTTTCAAAATAATTTTGTAAAGATCACTGATTTGCAAAGCTCCAAATTTTGCAAACCTCAATCTGGCCTTTGCGAAGCTCCCAGTTTTGCAAACCTCAAACTGGCCTTTGTGAAGCTCCTACCTCTTCACGAAGCTCACAGGTTCACAAATCTTGCTAGTTTGCAGATCTCAGGCTGGCCTTTTAGATTTCACAAAAACTAAACAAGCCTTTATAAAGCACACTTCTCCCATAAAGCTGAACTAGCCTTCATGGCGTGCCTTCCTTTCACAGAGCTCAACTAGCTTCTAAGAATTCTCTTACTTTCGTGAATCTCGTTGTCTTCGTAAACCTCCTTTGTGATTTGAGAGCCTTAATTTTTTCATGGAGTATCTCTACTCTTATCTCGGGGGTGGATACCTATTTATTGTCTTTTCCCACTGACTCCATAACCTTTCATTCCATGTTAGTGCCATGTAATCCCATTTTGTAGAGCTCTAAAATTTCAGCAAAAATTGTCTCTTCTTTGAGAATCTCTACAGCAATTTTTCATATCACAAAACTCTTTGTAATCGCAGAGGATTCTATAAATTCATTTTCACCACTACCACAATGATCTTCATAATCACATAGCCTTCCATAAAAAACATTGTGATTTTGCAATGCTCCCTCTCAATGCTCTTCACCTCTGCCACTCGCAAAGCTCATTGTAATCGTATAGATCACCATAAACATTCTTCATGTCTTTGAGAAATCTACATAATGAATTCCATATTCTCAAAACTCATGCCTTTTCCATATTTTGATGAGATTTTTAAGAAAATAAACTTTTCTCAATGCTCACCAAACTCCAAATTTTTTACCCCAAAAATTTGGCAAACACCGAAAAACGGCGCCACCTTGTAACTGTTATTTTTGTACCACCTCCAGAACTTTCACTCCTTTTCATGGTTCTTTGTAAACATGGGTTTTCAAGAATATCTCTGGAACTTGAAAATTCACCATGAAAACATTTTTTTTCAACAAACACAACCAACCCAAAAATGATGTAATGTTACCTTGAGGGATTTTTTCCAACAATCTCCCCCTTTGGGTTTTTTGAAAACTCTTCTAATAATGATTCTCCACACTTTGATACCTCATTAAATATTCTTTCATTCTCTACCACTATTTTACTCTTGCAATTTAGATAGCGATCAAAGACATACTCAACAAATACTCTAATCCCACATAAGTAATGCTCAGCATGAGAAACAAGAGTAATATGAAAAGTTCATCAATGAATCACTTCATTTCGGACACTAATTCTTGATATCGTTCCAACACCACCCTTCTGCTTTCATCATGAACCTCAGATGTCATGATATCTAATATTTGATCAATAACCTAAAGAATCATTAGATTTAATACTCCCCCTATCAACTTCTCCACCAATAAACTTCTCCTTGAAAAATACATTCTCTCCCTTTATTTCTCCCCTATAAAGATCCATACTATTCTCCCCCTTTTTCAAATAACCCAAAGGTCACTCCTTCGTGGTTTTTTAAGTGTAGGGAGTTTAATGAACTCCTAGAGCTAGTAGATACCTTTCAAATGATTCTTTGGGTAAGGCCTTTGTTAGAATGTGTGTAACTTGTTGGTTTGTAAGAACATACTATAACTTCACGATTCCCTATTCAACCTTATCCTTGATAAAATGATACTTTATCTCAGTGTTCTTTTTACTTGAGTGATGGATGGGATTTTTGCTGAGATTTATAGAACTTGAGTTGTCGCAATAAATTATGATAGGATATGTCACATCAACTCCCATATCTATAAGTTTCTACTTCATCCACAATAACTGTGTGAAAGCTTGAATAGTCGCAATGTATTCAGCTTCTACAGTGCTTAATGAAATACAATCTTGTTTCTTGATTAGCCAAGAAATGAAAAAACCACCAAGATAGAAAGTGCCTCCAAACATTGATTTCTTATCATCTGTTGAACCATCCCAATATGCATATGTATATCCCAATAACTCTGAATAAGATTTATCATTATACATCAAACTGAAATCCAAAGTTCTCTTGATATACCGAAGTATTCTTTTCACTGAAATCGTGTGGATATCCTTGGTATTACTTTGATATCGCGCTGCTTGGTATGTGAAAAAAAACATTATCAGGTCTTGTCAATGTTATGTATAGTAAACTTCCAATAATATGGCTATATTATATGATATTAACTATCTTTCCATCATCATATTTTGATAATTTCATCTGAGTATCAATTGGAGTCTTCGTCTCCTTGGAATTGTCCATCTCAAACCTTCTCAACACCTCTATGGCATATTTAGATTAAGAAATGAATGAGCCATTCCTTCCTTGTGTCACCTCCATCACACTAGAAATAAATCTTCAAAAACTGATCTAGCCTTGAATACCATGCTCTTGATGCTTGCTTCAACTCATATAGCACTTTCTTAAACTGACAAACTTTGTTCTCATATTTATGTATGAGAAAACCATCCGGATGCTCAATATACACATCTTCTTCCAGAACCCCATTCAAAAATACAGACATGGAATCCATCTGGAAAACACTGAATTTTCATTGCACTATTATGGCCAAGAATAAATATTATTGTCTCCAGCTTTGCAACTAGTTCAAATGTCTCATCAACATCGATACCCTCTATCTGGGAGTACCCTTTGCACACTAGTTGTTCTTTTTCTATCTATCTTATAATGACCCAATGTTTTATCAATGGAAATAACCTTATTATAATTATGTCATATAATCACATGAAATCACAACACAATGAACTAGTAAGTACTATGTGACCTTCAAACATAATATTGTCACTTCTGTGATTTGAATTTCAAAAATCTGACATACACGATTATGATAAGTAAGATGTTTGGAGTCTGATGTGACAAACTTAATTTTTGGTGAATAGTAAATGACCCTTATAAATGGTAATGTTACCCTTATGAATAGTAATACGACCCTTATGAATATTAAATCATCAAAAAGAATAGTAACCTCACCCATGAATATATAAATAAAATTTAGGCATCTTATAAGTGATAATATGGCCATAGTAAAAGTATTAGTATTTTTGTAACTCATAATTAATTAATTATAATTAATTAATTAATTTAAAAGAAATTTTATTTTCCTAAAATGTGTTCATAAATTATAAATTTTAAGAATTATAGTTTTAAGATAATTTTATAAGACCTTTTGTAATTTTTGAAATCATTATAAAATCAGTCATAGTTTTAAAAAATGTATTTTTAAAATAAATTATGATTTTAAGTAAAAATTAAAGTAATCATATTTATAAAATTATCTTTGAAAAATGGATTTCATTTTTTGATTATACACATTGAAAAATAGTTGGGTGATTTTTTGGTATTTTTCTAAAATACTTGAATTTTTATGAATAGTAAAATACGGTAATTTATTGTATATATACATTATAAGCTAAATGGACTATTCCTAGCATCATGGATGATGTAAGAAACCTTATTTTGATTTTACATGCAATTATTAATATTTTTGTTCATGGAATCATCACTATTTCCTATCTTATGGAAAAATAATAAACTAATGATTAAAATATTAAGAAAACCCTCCTCCCCTCCACTATAAAAACCACCCACACTCCCCTCTTCTCTTCACTCCTCTCAAGACTTGTTACTTCCCTAAATTCTACCCAGATATTTCCCCAAGATCTTTCCCCACATCCATCATCCCTTTATCTCCTCAAAATACCAAATCCTTTCCCCTTAAGAGGCTCTCAAGGAAGATTAAATCAAGAGGTAAATTCCTCTTTTCTTTTCTTTCATTTTCTTTTCATGTTCATTTGTTCTATTTTCCTTCCTAACCTCTCTTAATCCAAATGGTATGACAACTCCAGTACTATACATGTAATTTAATGTTGTTATGTGAATGTTATAATTCATTATCATCTCTCTTTCCCCTCCTTTTATAGGAAATAAATGAAAACACCGTCAGAGATGTGTTAATTTATCACAGTCAAGGATGAAGGGTTATCAATTTCTATTACCATCTTCAATTATGGCCATGAAGCCTTTTTTATGGTTGAACCAAACTATTAAAAATTTATTTTATCTTATTTAATGTTCTGGAATCCTTTTTCACACATGATGTAAAATAATAATACAAAACATGTTAATTGTGAGCAAAAACACCAAACTAATCCAAGAGTTTATCATTAATGTTTTATATAATGATTCACCTTCACTCAAAATAACCAAATGAATTTTATAACCATGTAATATTCTATATGTTCACTAATTTCATATAATTTCAATTCTGGGCAACCATTTTCATCCTACGTGTTTATCCAAACATGAATATAAGTAAACCAAACATGAAACAAACAGACCCGAACAATGAAATTGAACCTCTTAACCCATCAAAAATTCCATGAATGAACTTAAAAGGTTATAATAAATATTTTAAATGTAATAGAAGTTATAGAATTATTAACTAATTAACCTAATTTGATTATTCAGGTTATTAAGATCAAGCGAAGAACACCATCGGACATAAGGTAAGGGATCCTCTCTTTTTCTCACATTTATTCAAGAATCTCCTCCATGTTATGTCCTTTTATGTGTAATTAATAATGATGGGGTATGATTTAGTGCCTTCCCCATACTTCTATAATGATTTATAATAGATGAAAAACCTATTTATCTCTCATTAATCCCTCCTAAGTACACTCGATACCATGTTGATATTCCTTAATAGATTATACCAGAACCTCCATTATTCCTTCGAGTTGTTCTTACCCTTTTTTTAACCAAATGAAATCCTATATTCTGTTTATGTACATATTATAATTTTTTTTATATTTAAAAACTCATGTATCAATATCTAGTATCCATTATCTTTTGGGGATATACATTCTTTTAAGTGATTCCCTCCTCAATAATTCCCGATAAGCAAACCCATTTTAAGGGAACTTCTTGAATTAGTACCCAATTTCAAGTAAACTCAACCATATGTTTTAAGAAACCATTGTTTTTATAAAACTAGTGTTTTTATTATGAAATCCTTCTTGTTTCAATTCTGGTTTTATATAAAATATTATTCTCTTTTCTATTTTAAATGCTCGTTAGTATTTTCCTTAAAACCGCACTAAAATGTTTTAATGCTAAAATTTCTTAAATACTCTTATTACATGTTTTCAATTCTGTTTGACATCACTTACCCTGATATATGACTATTTTACCTTATGAATTTCCATGTATGTTTTAATTCCTTTCTTTCATGGACACTTTTATGATACGTCCAATCATTATGCCTTATGACATGTTTATAATACCCATTTCTTTCCATGCGTACCCTTATGTTTATTTATGATTGATTATGTATTATTACTAATGTGGAAAAAATATTCATGAACATGTTAAGATGGGTTCACCCAGATAGTGATCAAATGCATTGGGAAAATTTGAGTCTCATGAGATGTTATGTGCAACGGTCTTGGTAGTTAGCCTTGACTCATGCTATCATGTGCAATGGTGTTGGTGGTTAACCTTGACATGTGTTCCTCTATGTGAAATGAGCCTTGACTCTTGATAAAGTCATGTTTTATTTTTCTACCACATTCCTATGATTCAATGTTTATATGATCCCATGTTTATATATTATGATTCTATATTCCATTTTATATCTTTATATCATGATCTCTAACCCATGTGCTAAAGACTTATTCTTATGTTTATTCCCTTACTGAGCCTTTAGATCATCCCTTAGTTCATTTGATCCTCAGGGTAACCCTTGTAGATTTAAGGGATCAAATGAAGTTAGGATCTCTTTATGAAGATTAAATAAATAATTGTTTTTTTTAGTCTCATGTTTTCAGTTTTATGTACCTAGTCTTCAAAGACACTAGACTTTACAATCCTTAGCTTGTAATTTGATGTTTAATTATGCTTAAAATCATGTAATGATATATGTAAAAGGCTAGGTTCTCTATAGTTGGTATCAGAGGTAGGTCTAGTTATTTTTGGAGATTAAGAATAAATCACTTTAGTAAGAACCTTAAGGATAATACTAGGTATAAGAAAACATCCCTAGATTTTGATAAGTATATAGTAAGTGGTTTATTAATAAAATACATCCCTATATAGATAAAAATAGGTAGATGTGGATCTATAATAGATGTATATAGAGGTAAAACCTAAAAACACCGCTTTGATCTAGACATGAATGGGAACTAGTGCACGACAATAGGTCTTTCTACACTCTTGGTTTGACACTCCCAGAGGATATGCTTTGGTAAATTCATGATCTTAGTACAAACCATTATTAAGGGAATAAAAAAAAGATCCCATAAGAATATAAGTTATGAAATAGATCAAGGATAAACAATATTGAAACCTAGGGAATCACAAGTTAGGATATACTTCTCCTTTACAATTTTATCCTCTAATGTTCAAAGTTTCCTTCTTATTCTCAATAGCTAAGTATTCAAGCCCTATAATTATACATTCTTTTTCTTAGTTAATGGAGGAAAATATAAGAACATGTAACAACAATCAATGTGATAGGGAATGTGAATATTACCCTAACGATATTCCTAATATGATGGGAATAAGTGCTCCAAACTGCATGACAGTACTTTCTCATCTGGATCAAGTTATGAAAAATAACTTTAATCTTGTGGAACACCCTCCTCCTTTAAGGAAAGAGAAATTTTTTGTTGAATCCTTCATGTGGAAAATTCCTCTAATGTTTAGTGGATATTATGATCCCCTCCTCATGTAATATTGGATTAACTCCACTGAAAATATATTCTCTATCCTCCAATGCTTAGAAGAAGAGAAAGTTGTGATGGTGGTCTATAATTTTGTTGGGGAAGCTAATAAGTGGTGGAAACTTATCAAGAATACGAATACCCAGGAGTAAATTGATTCTATGGATTGAGAGGAATTCAAGAGAATGTTTTTCAATAAATATTTTCCCTGAACTCTCTATCTTGAGATGGAAAGAGAGTTCCTCATACTCAAGAAGAAGGAAGATGATTCAATCAGGGCATATGAAGCAAACTTTACAAGGCTTACAAGGCACGCCTCTGGCTTTGTCAAGAACACTGAAAGAAAGGTGGATAGCTTCTTTAGTGGACTAAAGATGAGTCTATGAAAAGCGTTGGTGATTTGAGACTTTGATATCTATGAGGAGATTGTTCGTTGTGCCCTTAAGGTTGAAATGGAGATCGAATACTCTCAGTGGTATCATGGGCCCAATGAAAAGAAGAGAAAAATTGAATCTAATGTGGGTGGTTCCACAAATAAATTCCATGATGGAAATAAGCTTGATCATCCCACGTGTAAAAATTATGGGAAGAAGTGTCTTGGGAACTGTCTAAAGGGAAACATGAATTGATTCACATGTGGAAAGTTGGGACATCTGGATAAAAACTGTCGAAGAGATGAAAAATACCACTAATGTGGAAGAATAAAGGAAGATTTAGATCAAAACTTAGCCTATAGTGCAATGTTTCAACTACAAGGAGCATGGGAATTATGTGAAAAATTTCCCTAGTCCAAGGGTTGTCGGAGGCAATCAACAAAAACCTCCAAGGAAACAAAGAGGGTCTTATGCTATCACTACTACTGAGGTGGATCCGAGCAATGATGTGGTGAAAGGTAATCTAGTTATTCATTCAAGAATACAAACATACTATTTGATTATATTTCTATGTATTCTTTCATATCTTGTAAGTTTAGTGGAACTATTTAAACACCACCTCAAAATTTGGAGGATAAGTTATCTATGAGAATAGTGAATGGAAAAATTATTATGTCCATGTTTTATAACTCCTCCCTGGTTAACGTTTGTAGATTGAACCTCCCAGCAAATATCGACATACTTCCTTTAGTGGATTTTGATGCTATCTTAATAATGGATTGTCTATCTTTATACAAAGCCAACATCAACAGTCAGAAAAGGGAGATCACTCTTCATATCTCAAATCATCCTCCAATTATTTACAAGTGTAAAGAGGAAGATGAATCTCCTTTAGAATCATTTTCTCAAGTGTGGATATTAATTCCTTATGATAAATCTTGTATAACTCAAATTATTAAGATAAAGGAGAGAATCATGCTTGAAGACATTCCCATCATGAGGGATTACACTGAATTATTCCCTGAAGAGTTTCCTGGTATTCCTACTTATTGATAGGTTGAGTTCTCAAATTAACTTATTCCTGGATCTTTTCCTATATCAAAGACACCTTATAGGATGGCCACCACAGAGCTGGAAGAGATGAAGAAGCAGTTATAGGAGAATTTGTAGAAGGGTTTTATATGCCTGAGTGCTTTACCATGGGGTGCTCCAGTCCTCTTCATTAAGAATATGGATATATCAATGCACCTCTGAATTTATTATCGTTAGCTCAATAAAATCATGATAAAGAACAAGTATCTCCTTTCACAGATAGATAAGTTGTTTAATCATCTTTGTGGGGCCAGTTATTTCTCTAAAGTGGACCTTCGGTTGGGTTATCACCAATTAAAGGTGAGTAAAAAATATATTCCCAAGACTGCCTTTCGAAAAAGGTATAGACACTATTAATTCATAGTGATTCCCTTCGGAATCACTAATTCTCCAGAAATTTTCATGGATTTAATGAATAGAGTCTTTAGAGATTACCTCTACAAATTTTTGGTAGTTTTTATTGATGATATTTTGATATTATCCAAGATCAAGGAGGAACATGAGTAGCATTTGAATACTATGTTAAAGACTTTAATAAGGGAGAATGTGTATGCAAAGTGCAGTAAATGTGTGTTCTGGATGGTGGAAGTATCATTCTTGGGGCATGTTATCACTAGAAAATGGATATTTGTGGACCCTTCCAAGAAAAAGGTAATTAAAGAGTAGCCTAGGCCAACATCTTTAATGGATATCTTCACATTTCTAGGTATAGTTGGGTATTATAAATGATTTGTGAATAAATTCTCATGATTTTCAAACCAAATGAACAAGCTGACGTGGAAGGGAGTGAAGTTCGTTTAAACTCAATAATGTGAAGAAGGCTTTAAGGAGTTGAAAAAAGGCTTATCACTATGCCAATACTCACACTCCCAATGAGTGGAGAACTCTTTGTGGTGTACAGTGATACTTTAAATAAGGGATTATTTTTTTTGTTGATACCAAATGATAAAGTGATAGCCTACACCTCAAGGAATCTGAAAATCCATAAGAAAAACTATTATAAGCATGATTTGGAGTAGGCGGTTGTGATCTTTGTGTTGAAAATATGGAAGTATTATCTCAATGGGGAGAAGTGTAAGATATATACTGATCACAAGAGTCTAAAATATATATTTACACAAAAAGATCTTAATATGAACTAGTGAAGATGGATATAGATCATCAAGAATTATGATTGTTTAATCCACTACCATCCCGGTAAGGCAAATAAGGTGGCGAATGCTCTGAGTAGAAAGGATCCTACATATTTATCAATGATGAAAACTGAAAGGGATCCAGCCTTCTTGGATTTTCAGAGGATGGACATAGGAATAATTAAGGGATGAACATCATAAATCCTTTCTCAAATGATTGTTCAACCATCCCTCATGAATAAAATAAAGGATTCTCAAAGAAAATATGTAGAAATTCAGAAAAGGGTGGAAGCCGTTAAAAATAGGAAATCCTCTGAGTTCATGATTGATGAGAAAGGAGTTGTAATATTTGGATCATGGTTATGTGTACCATCTGATCCAGAGATAAAGAAGGATCGTTTGAATGACGTACATTGATCAACCTTCTCTATTCACCCAGGGAGCACAAAGATGTATCGAGATCTCTAAGAGAACTTTTAGTGGGACAATATGAAGATGTAGATTGTTGAGTATACATCAAAGTGCCTGGTATGTCAACAAGTGAAGGTTGAAAGATAGAAGTATAATGGGATGATGCAACCACTACACATACCAACATGGAAGTAGGAGAACATCACCATGGAATTTGTCACTGGACTTATAAGGACATCCAGAGGAAACAATTCTATATGGGTCATTGTGGATAGTCTTACAAAGACATATCACTTTGTTACGATTTGAGAGGACTTCTCATTGGATCAACTTGCATAAATATATATCAAGGAAGTGGTAAGGCTATACAGAGTACCACTATCTATTATATCCGATTGAGATCCAAGATTCACCGTAAAGTTCTGGAAAAGTCTCCAACATGCTCTAAGAACTAAAGTGAACTTCACTACGGCCTATCATCCTCAAACTGATTTCCAATATGAGAAAGCTATTAAAACATTGGAATATATGTTGAGATCATGTTATATGGACTTCAAAGGAGGATGGGACCAAAATCTTTCACTGGTTGAATTATCCTACAACAATAGTTTCCACTCGAGCGTCTGAATGGCACCATACAAAGCCCTTTATGGGAAAAGGTGCATAACACCAGTGTGTTGGGATGAAGTCAGTGAGAATAAGCTTCTAGAACTTGAAACGGTTGGATAAATGATGCATAAGGTGAAAACCATTCAATATCCCATCAAGGAATCCCAAAGTCAAAAAAAAGATTTATGTAGACAATCATCAACAAGACCTTGAGTTCAAATTTAGAGACATGGTATTTCTACACATATCTCCATGGAAGAAGGTCATGAGGTTTGGGAAAAAGGAAATCTAATTCCTAGGTACATCATCCCCTTTTAGATTATTCATTATATTGGAGCTATGGAATATCGACTAGCACTTCCACCTACTATGTCCAAATTACATGATGTCTTCCATGTATCCCTCTTAAGAAAGTTCATACCATATTCTTCACATGTACTCTCTTCAGAGGTGGTACAGTTGGAGAATGATATTTATTACAAGGATTATCCAATGAAAATCTTGGATCATAGAGATAAAGTTATATGTAACAAGACTACTTACCTGGTCAAAGTAATGTGGTGAAACCATAAGTATGAAGAGGCAACATGGGAACTGGAGGATCCAATGAAGGAAAAGTACCCACACCTATTTGTGCCTTAGAATGTTAAACAAAATTTTGAGGGATAAATTTCATAAGGGGAGATAATGTAACAACCCAATGTTTTATCAATGGAAATTATATTATTATAATTATGTTATATAATCACATAAAATCACAACCCAATGAACAAATAAGTACTATGTAACCTTTAAACATAATATTGTCACTTCTATGATTTGAATTTCGAAAATCCGACATACATGGTTTCAATTAGTAAGATGGTTAGAGTCTAATAAGACAAACATAGTTTTTAGTGAATACTAACTGACCCATATGAATAGTAATGTTACCCTTATGAATAGTAACATGACCCTTATCAATAGTAAATCATCCAAAAGAATAGTAACCTCACCCATGAATGTATAAATAAAATTTAGGCATCTTATAAGTGATAATATGACCATAGTAAAAGTATTGGTATTTTTGTAAGTCATAAATAACTAATTTTAATTAATTAATTAATTTAAAATAAAATTTATTTTCATAAAAGGTTTTCATAAATTAAAAATTTTATGTCTTATAGTTTTAAGATAATTTTATAATACCATGTGTAATTTTTGAAAGCATTATAAAATTATTCATAGTTTTAAAATATGTATTTTTCAACTGAATTATGATTTTAATTAAAAATTAAATTAATCATATTTATAAAATTATTTTTTAAAAATTTAATTCATTTTTTTATTCTATATTTCAATAAATGGTTAGGGTGAATTTTTCGGATTTTTCTAAAATATTTGAATTTTTATGAACAGTGAAATGCAGTAATTTACTGTATATATACATTATAAGATAAATTGACTATTCCTGGAATCATGGATGATATAAGCAACCTTAGTTAGAATTCATATGCACTTATTACTATTTTTGGTCATGGAATCATCACTATTTCTTGTCTTATGGAAAAATAATAAACTAATGATTAAAATATTAAGAAAACCCTCATCCCCACCACTATAAAAATCACCCACACTCCCCTCCCCTTTTCTCTTCACTCCTCTCAATCCTTCTTCCTTTCCTAAATTATGCCAAAAATATTTCTCCAAGTTCCTTCCCCACATCAATCATCCCTTGGTCTCCTCAAAAGACCAAATCCTCTCCCCTTAAGAGGCTCTCAAGGAAGATTAAATCAAGAGGTAAATTCCTCTTTTCTTTTCTTTCGTTTTCTTTTCATGTTCCTTTGTTCTCTTTTCCTTCATAACCTCTCCTCATCCAAATGGTATGACAACTATATTACCATAAATTTACCGGAATTTTTTTATGATAATGTGATAATTCATTATCATCTCTCCTTTCCCCTCCTATTATACGAAAGAAATGAAAACACTATCTGAGAAGTGTTAATTTTTCACATTCAAGGACGAAGGGTTATCAATTTATATTACCATATTCAATTCTGGTCATTAAACCATTTTTATGGTTGAATGATACTATTAAATATTTATTTTATTTCATTTTATGTTCTGTAATCCTTTTTCACACATGATGTAAAATAATAATACAAAACAAGTTAATTGTGAGCCAAATCACCAAATTGATCCAAGAGTTTATCATTGATGTTTTATATAATGATTCACCTTCACTCCAAATAATAAAATAAATTTTATAACCATTTAATCTTATGTATGTTCAATAATTTAATATAACCTCAATTTTGGACAACCATTTTCATCCTATATGTTTATCCAAACATGAATATAAGTAAATCGAACATGAAACAAATGGAACCAAACAATGAAATTGAACCTCTTACACCATAAAAAAGGCCATGAAT
Organism: Viscum album; assembly: GCA_963277665.1. Classification (NCBI taxonomy): domain Eukaryota; kingdom Viridiplantae; phylum Streptophyta; class Magnoliopsida; order Santalales; family Viscaceae; genus Viscum; species Viscum album. The sequence continues at coordinate 434,989,418 of OY728121.1, forward strand.
GAACTTAAAAGCGTTATAAAAATCTATTAAATGTAATATAGGTTCTATAATTATTAATTAATGAACCTAATTTGATTATTTAGGTCATTAAGATTAATCAAAGAATGCCATTGGACTTAAGGTAAGGGATCCTCTCTTTTTCTCATAATTATTCAAGAATATCCTCTATGTTATGTCCTTTTATGTGTAATTTATAATGATGGGGTATGATTTCAAGCCTTAACCATACTTCCCTCATGATTTATAAAGGATGATAAACCCCTTTCTCTATCATTAATTCCTCATAAGTACACCTGATACCATGCCAATATTTCGTAAGGGATTCTACCCGAACCTCCATTATTCCTTCGCATTGTTCTTACCCTTTTTTTACCCAAACGAAATCATATATTCTATTTATTTACATCTTATAATTGATATATATATTTCCAAAATCATGTATCAAGATCCATTATCCATTATCTTTTGGGGATATAATGCTTTTAAGTGATTCCTTCCTCAATACTTCCTGATAAGAAAACCCGTTTTAAGATAACTTCTCGAATTCATACCCAATTTCAAGTGCACTCAACAATATGTATTAAGAAACCATGGTTTCTATAAAACCATTTTTTTTATTATGAAAACTTTTTGGGATCACTTCTGGTTTTATATAAAAGATTATTATCTTTTATATTTTAAATGATCGTTAGAATTTTCCTTAAAACCGCACTAAAATTATTTAATGATAAAATTTCTTAAATACTCTTATTACATGTTGTCAATTCTGTTTGACATCACTTACCATTATATATAACTATTTTACCTTATTAATTCTCATGTATGTTTTAATTCCTTTATTTCATGGACACTTTTATGATACGCCCAATCATTATGACTTATGATATGTTTATGATACCCATTTATTTCCATGGGTACCCTTATGTTTACGTATGATTGATTATGTATGATTCCTAATGTGGAAAAAATATTCATGAACATTTTAAGATGGGTTCACCAAGATAGAACTCCAATGCATTGGGTAAATTTGAGTCTCAGGAGGCTTTATGTGCAACAGTCTTGGTGGTTAGCATTGACTCATATTACCATGTGCAACAGTCTTGGTGGTTAACCTTGACTTGTGATCCTATATGTGAAATGAGCCTTGACTCTTGTTAAAGTCATGTTTTATGTTGCTGTCACATTCCTATGATTCAATTTTTATATGATACCATTTTTATATATTATGATTCTATTTTCCATTTTATATCTTTATGTCATGATCTCTAACCCATGTGCTAAATCCTTGTTCTTATGTTTATTCCCTTACTGGTATTTTAGCTCATCCTTTCATTCATGTGATCCCCAGGGTACCCTTTGCAGATGTAAGGGCTTAAAGGAAGTTAGGATCTCTTTGTGAAGATTAAATAAAGAAGTGTTTTTTTTATTCTCATGTTTTTAGTTTTATGTACCTAGTATTTAAAGACACTAGACTTTATGATCCTTGGATTTTAATTTATGTTTAATTATGCTTAAAATCATATAATGATATATGTAAAAGGATAGGGTCTCTATACATATTCATTTATCTTTTTTTGAAATACCCATTTAGTCCCGATTACATTCTTATATTTTGGCCTCAAAACAATCTCCCATGTCTGATTCTTTTCTATTCGGCCAAGCTCTTTGTTCATAGCCTAAACCTAGTTCTCAATTTCATATTCTCCATTCTACTCATCATCAACATATTCTTATGAATCATTATCTTCCACTTCAACTCTCCCTGATTTTCTTACCTCCTTATCACTATCATCTGGAAACTATTCACTTTTTTGTTGAATATTCTCTTCATTCTCCACTACAGTAACATCATTACTCTGAACTACTTTTCCAAGCCTCTTATTAAAGCATTTATATGATTTACTTTTTCCTGAGTATCCAATGAATATCCCCTCATCTCCTCATGACTCAAATTTCCTGTGTTTTTCTTTATTGAGAATAAAGAACTTACTTCCAAAGATTCAAAGGTATTTCACAGTTGTATTCTTTCCATAACATTGAGATCTTTCATCTAATTAGGAGATTGAATGCTCCCCTAATGGTATGCAACTATTTCAATTGGTAGGCCCACTCTTTATACCCATAAAAATTCTTGTTCTCCTACATCACTTCTTCACATGTGGTTGTAAGTTTACGAAACTCCTCCATCTCAATATCAGTTTCTAATTGTAGTTGCCTTCAATGATATTTTCATTGGGTGAATTCACCACATTATAATGATCCATCAACAAAATCTTTAAGCCTACTAATTTGGAACTCAGTGTTGGAAACAAGAGATAAGGTTATTAGCACCATCACTTTCTATTGTGCTCAATTACTTCCACATATGTCATGCATCCATCGGCCATTTTTCATATTTTGGTGCCACTTATCCTTGGATCATATCTCCCCATGAACCTAAAAAACCTTAACATTAGTTAACAACATTTATACACATAGGGATAGGGGAAATTCCAGAATCCTCAAGATGAGGATTGTGGTCAATCCTGATTGATCAACCCTTTGAAACTCTCTTGAAAAGCACTATATTGTTTTTGTGCTTATTCTAACTACCTAGCCTACAGCAACTATTCTGGCAATATGACTAAGTTTTCCTTAACCACATGCTGAGACTTTTTTTGGTATGTATATTTTGTAGGCTTGGCCTTTCTCACAATTTGGGGTTTAAACCCTCTAGTACACATTTCCTTGTTTTATTCTCCACTGATATGAAACTTCTCATTAATCTTTCATTGATTATGAATATTTCCACTGGTCATTTGTTCCTTCTTCTTCCTCCATTGGGTTTCTCTTTCTATTTGTTTCACTTATCTCCATGTTGTATGAATTGTGAATTTTTCAAGTCATTATTCATTCATTCTTATTTTACCAGTTCACTGAGTCTCTATTCTATTTCATGCTGATGTTGGGTCCTCTACTGAATATACATTCTTCCCACTCACAGCTGGATTTTCTCTCCCCTTGTTCTTCTAGGTTTGTTCACATTCTCTCCAAGAGAGTTATTGTGATTATAACAGAGGATATGATTGATATAACTTTCATTGAGATCCTTTTGATTATCCTGAGGCTGTATAACTATTTTTCAACTCACCATGTTGTCTTCCAATATTGGTCTTTTCATTATACACTGCTTTTGTTAGGGATCACCTTATGGATTTATTTTCTTTACCTTCTTTCTTCTTACTGCAATTTCTTTAAAAATGACCATGATTAGAACATATGAAACATATTCCATTAAATTCATACCTAATTTCATCATTTCTCAGCTGATATGTTGATTCATCTTGGGTTCTTCTTCTGACATTGAGATCCTATTCTTCCCAACACATACTCGTGGTGTGTCCCATTCTTCCACAATAGAATCACTTCATGAATACTTTCTTCTGAGAGGCTCTTCTTTCATATTTCTCATAACGCTTCTTTTTATTCTCAGATTTAGAAAAATTTCTATCTTCAAAGCATGAGATGTATTCCTAAGCCTCTAAAAAAAGGTTGATGTATGACCATGAATCCCACATAAATAGAACATGATATCATTACTTCATATAAAATACTTTTTAGGTCTGTCTTTAGAAATTTTAGGACTTTTTCTATTTCTGGAAAAGTTCACAGCTCTCTTCCTATCATGCATGGGCCCATTGCTAGTTTTTTCCAGGTCGTATAGCCTTTGAGATAAGAAAATATGTTCTTGTTTCTCTTCAGAAATAGCATATTTTCTTTTAATTTCATCATCACCTGCCGAAGGATAATCAAATAGTAAGTGTAAGGCATCCTTCATTATAGGCTTTCCTCTAGTATTGGATTTCTCGACTTCTTTATTTAATGACTCTATCTCTTCTTTTAACTAATGAATCTTCATATCCCTTGATTAAATTTGAGCATTAATTTCTCTCTTGTGATTATTCCCTCTACTCATCTCATCTTTCAATTCATGTGTGAGCTTATCAACCATGTCTCTTTGCTCCTTTATTTTAAATTTTTCTTGAGCAACAGAATTAGAACAACATGCATTCTCTTGTTGTAGCCTTTGATTATTCTGAACTTGTTCAAAAAAACTATGTATCAAGATCATAATTTCTATATTTCATATTTTTAACTTCATCTAACTTCTGATTCTCTTTATTTTCATCATCTTTTTGTTTTCCTTTCTTTCTAGACATCTTTTATAGTTATTTGCCTTGAGAATCATTCTTCTCCCTCAGATAAGTAGCCACATCAATAAGCCTTTTATTTAAACCTCATATCTTGTTGGCCTCAATTTCCAGTGCTTGGATATAAATATTTTTAGATCTAATCTCTTCATCCAATTTATTTTTTTCATGTAAAACTTACACTTTTTTCATTCTTGGAGTTTCTTCATCATCAGTAGTTCCAACATCACTTGGCATATCGGGTTCTTCATGCATTCTTGTAGTATCATTGAATGAATAAATAGCCTCATGGTCTGATACATTTTCAATTTCCTTCAACTCAATCACACTCTTTCCATTGACACTTCCACATTGAGTAATTTCACCAAACTTCTGCTTCTTCTTTGAAGTTCTACCCTTTTTCATGGTACACCAAGGTACGATCAAACTGAAACTTTAATTTCTCCAATAAACTGAACCAAGTCAATGCAAAAAAATATGATAAAATAAACTTTCCCTCTGATACCAATTGTTAGGCCCAAAAGGGGCCTAAATATCCTAAGAGGTGGGTGAATCAGGGTATGGATATTATATTTCAAAATTATTCTTGCCCCACTGGATCTTGACCTCAATATTATAAGGTTCACATTGTTTTCACTTAATTGTTAATGATGATCTTATTATGTCCTTCTTTATCTAATGATGATGCATTGAATATAATATAGGAAAGTAATCATAAGGATGTAAAATTTTTTACTTGGTTCACCCTCACTGAGATACATCCAAGGAGAATACAATGACGATGTGTCAATGTACCAAATCCACTAAATCTCACTACCAATAACAAGGTTCGGGATAGATCACTTCCATTCCTAGGATCATTGCCTTTACAATGTTTAGGTTTTTCTCATTGTATACCCAAGGGTCACTCTCTAAGCCTCTTCCTCTGGATAACTGTCTATGGGAAGGATCACTGTCTTCATCTTCCTTCTCTAACTGCTCTTGGAAGGGATCCACTCACAGTTTATGGACTTATAGGTCTATTCATTATCACTAATGAATGAATCCTTCATTGTATGTAGATGCTCTATTGAAGTACAAATTTCATCCACTAATAAATACCTCTTTTCCACTGGACAATGGGAAATCCATTTTCAAAACACTTTAATAAAGCTCATGGCTTCACGAAGCTACCAATTTCTCAAAGCTCAAACTAGCCTTCATGAAGCACCTACCTCTTCACGATGCTCATAAGTTCGCAACACTCACTAGTTCGCAGATCTCATGCTGGACTTTGTGATTTTGCAAAGATCAAACAAGCCTTTGTGAAGCACACTTCTTCTGCAAAGCTGAACTAGCCTTCATGGAATTCCTTCCTTTTACAGAGCTCAACTAGCTTATGTGAATTCCCTTACTTTCGTGAATCTCATTGTCATCGCGAACCTCCTCTATGATTTCAGAGCCTTAAGTTTTTTGTAGAGCCTCTCTACTCTTCTCTCAGGGGTAGAGGTTATTTATAGTCATTTCCCATCAACTCCAAAACCTTCTGTTCCATGTCAGTTCCATGTAATCCCATTTCATAGAGCTCCTAAATTTCATCCAAAATTTTCTCTTCTTCATAAATCTCCACGAAAATTTTATGGATCACAAAGCTCATTGTAATTGCAGATCATTCCATTAATTCCTTTGTTCCACTCCCACGATGCTCTTTGTAATTGTAGAGCCTTCCATTAAAACCTTTGTGCCACTACAATGCTCCCTCACAATTCTCTTCACCTCTTCCATTCGTGAAGCTCGTCGTAATCATAGAGATCACCATCATCATTCTTCATATCTTTTCGAAATCCAATTCATGAAGCCCATCTTCATGAAACTCATACCTTTTCCATATTTTGATGAGATCTTCAAGGAAATCCACTTTTCTCAATGCTCACCAAAATCCAAATTTTGGACCCCAAAAATTTGGAAAACACTAGAAAATGACCCCTCCTTGTAACTATTCCTTTTTCACCACCTTGAGATATTTCATTCCTTTTTCATGGTTATTTTTCAACATGGTTTGTCAAAAATATCTCTAGAACTCAAAAATTCACCATTAAAACTTTCTTTTTCAACAAACACAACCAACCCAAAATTACTGCAATGTTACCTTGAGGGTTTTTTAGCCAACAATACTTGTAAAACATACACTCATTATCACATACCACTAAAAATTTAAGAATCAATTTCTATAACATTAATACCTGACATGGATATTCCCTGAAGTTCCTAAACCCATTTAGGTATTCTAGATAATCCCATTATATAGAATCATTACTCCTTCCTTATAATACCCTAAAGTTTCAAATAACCTTAATTAGATTCTTGAATAAATATTATTAGACTTTCCAACTTTTCCTATTTTGGTTTTGAAGTTTTACCTCCCTGTACTATTTTTACAATACCAAAACTTAGTCATAATATGCCTAGTTTATTTATTCTCAACATTTTGAGAATATCGAGTAAACTTTTCTTGAACTCATTCATCTTGTTGGACCATTTCTATAGATGATAGTAGAATGAATTATTTAACCAAAATAAGCCTTATAGTAATTCTTTAGTATCTCCAAACATATTCAATCATATTTAATATCATTTAAATTTCCAATAATATTGAGTATATGAGACTATAATTATTAAGGTTAGTTAGCATATAATGCCTCTGAAACCATAAATGAATCATTCCATGTTCTATAAAGCATCTAGATTCACTTAGTAAACAATTTGAATAATTTTTTACTTAGGAAGGAATTATTCTAACATGTAGAATATTTCTCTTGGTTAAGAACTTTTATTAAGATGTCTTCCTTAGGAGTTTCTTACATTAAGCTTATCATTTCAATGATTAATATAAATTTTAGTTTGATGATGATGATTTATTTATCTATAATATAACTTTTAATCAGATGAATATATTATCTTATATATTTTCATTAAGTACTTTTAATGATAGTGTTCCCACTAAAATTCATGGCCAAATACATCATATCTATTTATTGATCCAAGATCCATATTTCATTATGATTGACACCAGTTATCATGAAAGAAATCCATGATTATTTAGGTAGGGAATCATCCCAATTATAACAGTTATGATTCTTGGATAGTTAATTGGATAACCACTTGTCCAAATCCAATATGTGGATTCAATCAACTCTATTTTTATGGTATCCAAATAAGGAAAATCGAGTTATACTCATATCGAGCTTGAAAATACCCAATATTAAAATCCTAAGTTAATTTTATCTGTCTTGTATTACACAAGATAATCCAAGGGTACTCATATTTATATCAATAATACTTGGTTATATGATTGAGATCATGACAAGTATTTATTTAGAAGGAATAACACACTTAGTATTTGTGGAGTTTTCTTTTAAAGTCTCTCACATTTAATATACATCATATGTATATTAAATTCATAACTATTACATAATATGTAATAATTATATTCTCATGTTTTATTCCATTTTTATGTATTCATTCTTATAATGATTTAGTTTTGTAATCTCTATTCTTTCCACCAAACTAATGTGGTCAAACCACATTAGTGTGTAACTTTTACACAACCCACAATTCTATGTTAATCACCCAAAAATAGAATCCAAATATATTTATACATATCAAAATTCTTCATATGCATAAGGTGTATGAATGCTTCATATAAAGGCATAAAGTTATATGATATTAAAAAAACTTCATGTAACACCATCATTTTTATATTAATCTCCTTTTTATAATGATTAAAAAAACCCTTTTGGTTTTAAGTTTTAAGTCCTTTTAATGAACTCAATGCAGGAGGGATTTACAATGCTTTGAATGGGTAAAATGGAGTTTTAAAGGGTTATGTAAATGTAATACCCTATTTACATGAGTTTTATAAAGGTAAGTGGGGTCTTTATTTAGTATCTTAAGGGTAAATAGTGGTTCCTTGAGTTTTATAAGGGTAACCCCTATTATCTATCCACTGTGTAAAGGTAGAAGACAACCTTTATAAGGGTCAGACATTGTTTCTAAAGGCTACATAAGGGTATGTTTCTCCTCACATAAGGGTGTAACTTTGGTTACATGTACTGTGTAAGGGTAGATCCCTAGTTTCCAGACTTGTTCAAGGGTTGTCCTAACTTGCGTAAGGTTAATCCAGACTTGCGTAAGGGTAGTATGGACTTTCTTTAAGGGTAGTCCATACTTATGTAAGGGTAATCTAGAGCTGTGTAAGGGTAATTTGTCATCTTTAATAGTTATATGAGGGTAACTTGGTACCCTCACATGAAATTTGTGATATTATTAAAGTTAAAACCAAGTTACCCTTACGCAACACTCTTTTTGAGAGAAAAAAATTCCATTTATTCTTCTCCAAATCAACCATGTAATGCCTCTAAGAATTTTTAAATGATAGAAAATCATGGGAAGTTAAATATTTTTCTCATTTAAATATTTTTAAATCCCTTTTGAGAGTTTTAAGAGCTATGTAATTATAAAGACATTAAAATAAAAAATAAATGATAAATTTAATTTGTGGTTTTAAATTATGTGAACCAGTACGCCTGGTGTTTTTTATTTAGAAATATCTAAACCTCCATTGTCCATGATTTTTTTATATCCTCTTAAGGAGATATTTAGGTGTCCAGCTTCTATAGAAGGGGGATTTGAGTTCTTTTTCACTTTTATTCCTCATTGTAAAATCATTAGAAAATGGTTATAGGTTGTTTTTCCTTAGATGTTGTGCATGGAATTTTGCATACCATTGTAGGTTCATCTTACTCGCTGGTGGTGGTTTCCATATGAGTATCATTGATATTTATTCTAAGGTATTTTTCTATATACATTGGTTCTAAATCATAAAATACTATATTTTCTTGATAATCGCTTTTCCATGTGATTAAATGATAATTTGGAAAGGTATACAAGAGAGATAAATTATTATCAAAATGTTCTTGTGAAATCCTTCTAGTTAGTTTATTATTTTATGTGAGAAAAACTCTCTAAAATTCCGTCTCATATGATTTGATAAATGTTTTTAAAAGTTATTTTTCTATAAAAATATTTTATGCACTCTTGTGTTGGATGAAAAACCTAAATGGTGGATTTTTTTCTAAAATGTGTTTCCAAAGAATGTGAATGGGATTATTTAAGTTTGAAAATTATGTTGATAAATTTTAGTTATTATAAAGTGGATTTTCAAAGGCTGGTATTGGTTATGCTTTGCTTGTGAAAATATTTTATTAATTATGAGTATGATTTATGCTTATTTTTGTGAAAACAAGGAACATGGGGCCATTTGGGAACCTCACCATATTCTATATCCCAATAATTTTCCATGCATGATGTTATCACCTTTTTTTGTGAAAAATTAGAACATGGGAATATTTGAGAACCTTGGGAATGGGAATAAGGTTGATATCGATATATTTAAGAATGGATAGATATCATAAGATTCACTTAATGGATTAGTGTCATATTATTTTTCGTTGAATTTATTACATAGGCTAGCACCCAATATATTTTATGCATGATGGTTTCACTTATGTAACATGTTTTATATAATCACATGTTTATCTTATGGATTTTAGCCTGTGGACATCCAGATTGGGTTGTATTATCTTAGTTACCTTTGTATACCATGCTTTATATGCTTACCATGTTGTTTTTTTGGATATGGATTCTTTGATTATTTCCCTCTAATTATTATTCTTGTTTATTTTAATAGTCTTATAGATTTGAATATGGATTGTTTTGAGAAGAAACCAAAGAATGTTTTACAAATTGGTTTTTCAAGTATATTTTACAAAATGGATTTTTATATTGAAATGGATTTATAAACTAGTTATGTTTTAAAGCTATAAATAATGGTTTCATGGTGATAGACATTTTGTAGATTCTTTTGTGGAATACGATTGGGATTTGTGCTCACACCTTACTTTTTCCTTTAGGAATTGATATCCTTGGTTTTACATATTATGGGTAAAGGGAAGGGAATCATGTGCTATGGAAGCTTCTATTGGTTGTTTTTTCTTATGGAATGGTTTGGGATGGTGGTGATAGATAGTCACATGGAGACTCAACTTTGTGTTTTCTTATTTTACTTTCAAGTTTATCCTTTTTAGGTAAAATTTTTTTATCTCAGGGATATGTAATCTTCTTCTACATTGTACTTTGTTGGTTTGTATCCTTTTTAGTTATTCATGATACTTGTTTTGATTTTTGGTTGATCTACACCTTATGGAAGGTCACTCAGGTGATGTGTTAGGTTGACTTGAGTTGGTTCATTACAAAATGGTATCATAGGAATGACCAGCCATAAGTGTTTTGACACTATTTGGGTTTGGTTTTTGGATTTTTTAGATTGTAGTAAGGACTTATCAGAGCTCAATATATACATGTAAAGTAGGTTCTTGGTCACCACCTTTCGTAATTCCACTTGATTTACCATAGGTAGTCGAGATTTATTTTTTGTTTGATGTTTTCCATGTTTCATGGTTTAGAGTGATGACTTAAGATTCTCATTAGAATGATTTTGTTTCCTTGGGAGTTATCCTAGATTTAGGTTATAAACTGAAAGAGAAGTTAAGTTGTAAAGTCAACTTGTATGTCCTGACAAACCATCCGGTGACTAGACACTTGGTTTTGGAAGTGTTAAAGGGGTTATGGCATGCTTATCACATGGCTATAAACCACATGGATTGGTTGAGAATGAATATTCATCCCTTTGTTTTGTTATTTAGAACCCATGATTCTTGGATTCTTTGAGTGACTCTTATTGATAGGAAATGAATCATGGTGGTTCTTGGGATATTTTGATATCAACAATCAGTTTGACTAATGAATATGGAATTATCTTGTTGTGAAGGTTTGATACAAATAATTTATTATTTGAAAATGGATTTCATGAAAATGATTTTTGTTTGAAAAGTGAGGTTTTATTGCTTACCTATGACATTATTCTTGGTTTCTAGATCATATTTTTATAAATGTTAGTTTATATTTGAGAACCTAGAAAATGTTTTAGTTTTAAAACCGGTTAAATATTTTTCATGAAATAATTTCAAACCCTTGATGAATGTTTCCAATAATCTTTAAATTTTTTTGAAAGAAATTTTTGTTTACTATGAGGATATAAAAGGTAGGTTTTGGGTTTTATAGAAAAATTTGTGGTTGTTTTTAACTTTTAATCTAGAGTAAATGGTTTTTTAAAGTGAAATGATAAATTAAAAGAAGATTATAGATTTTAAGGAAAACCAGTTTTACAATATGAATGGTATTTTTTCTTTAAATAACTTCAAACACAGATAATTTGATTAAAAATGAATCTTATTTAATGAATTTCCTTGAAAATAGTGAAAGGTTTCTTCTTGTAATTGTAAAATTATGAATTTTTTTCTCTTTTTTAATCCTTTTCTAAGTTAATGAAATATGGTTACTTATAAAACCAATTATTTTTAAAACTCGTTTTCAAATTGTTTTTGGTGGTTTTCAAAATAAATAGTTTTTTAAATAAGTTTTTCTCTTTAAGTGGTTTTTTTTAAACCTATCTAAAATTTTTTACTTAATTTGATGAATTTTATGCTTGTCCTAAATCTTTCTTATGTGTATGGGTTATATTATGTTCTCTAAAGAACATAACTAGATATATTTCAACTATTGTGTGGTTTGAGTGAGTCTTCTATGGAGGTCTTAAGATGGAGCATGATGTTTTACTTGAGATTATTCATTTTCCTCATCTCTTTAGTCTTTAATAGACTTTGAATGTGGTGGTGGGATTTTTCTTCCCTATCGATGTTATAATAATGGAAGGTCTTAAGGTAAATCAAGATGATTTTTTTTTGTCCTAACTATAGTATTTGGGTTGTTAAGGACCATTTTTCCTAGTTTTCTTATGTTCTAGGGGAATATTGGAGTCTCGAGTGTATCTTGTGATTTATGTGTTGATACCTTCAGGTTCTCACTATCAATTTTCTAAGTGGTTTTGGTTTTTATATAGCCTTGTTTAGATGTGATATTTGATGTATTCCTTGGTTTTCTCTATTGATAGTAGTATTAATTCTATTTTTATTCATGCTTTACTATTTTATTTCACTCTTTGAACTTTTTTCCATAGGATATCTTTATGGTGAAATATATTCCATGGGTTTTGGATTGGTTCCCTAGACTTAGTGAACCTTGGGTATCTTCATGGGTAATAGGATTTGGGTTCATGACCAATTTGGATGATAAATCCATTGGTGATATGTTATTATCATTTGGATAGTGGGGACCACTGGGTTAAGATTTCTAAACCCATATTACCATAGATACATTTTCATAACCCTGTACTAGATCCACATCATTTCTTATTAAGGCGTGATTTTGTTTCAATTCTCTCATTGTTATGTGAGACGTGTTAGATTTTGAGTTCTATCTTGGTTCTTTCTAATGATCTTTGAGGTTGATCCCTTAGAAGTTTATTGGTAATAATGCATTTTTATAGGATTGACCCAGTTTTCCCTTATTTTGTTTAAACCTATGAGAGTAGGTTTGTTTCCCTTGGTTATAAATGTAAATCTTAGGGGTTTACATAGTTTGAAATGTGAAACCCCAGTTTTCTTGTTAATGTTCTCTTGTGTCGGTGTAACCTCTTATTGTTGCACCATTTTATATTGAATAAAAATTGTAGGGAGATCTATGTTAGGTATTTTTTTCCTTAGATCCATGTTTTTTATAATATAGAACCTATAAATCCTTTGAAAGGCTGGAAGTAAGGTTAAATTTTAGCTCCGGTGTTGTTTCATTCTAACTTAATTGGGTCTTGACAGTGTCACTATGAATCCTCAAGCATGGAGTTGGGATATTTCTTAATAATGAAAAATGGGTGATAGCTTAATGCTTTTTCCAATTATTCACTCATGGAAATAATATATCTCATAGTTACCTTAAGTTGGTAGTAGTTTTACATGCTCTTAGAACATTATGATGCCATCCCCTTAGAGAGAATTTTATGATATGTCCATATCATAAGTTTTTGAAGTGTACTTTTACCTAGAGGAATCTTATCCCATAATAGAAATATTGGGTTAAATTATTTCAGATCTTTGATTTTGATATTGGGTGAACTCATGGGACATGAGGTGTGGTCACAAACACCTCGATCATGGTTTTTACCAACATAGGTTGTGATTAATCAAATGAGGAGGGATCCTTAGAGAACCTTTTTGAATAAATTCACATGTTTATGTTTGAGGCTCTATTTTAATTCTTTTCTCAGCCTATGAGAAAGTTTTTTCTTCCTTGCATAATCATATTTAGCTTGAGTAGGTAGCATATTTTTATTGGTAATGTCGTAATATAACCTTTAATGTTAGGGAGACCTCAGGTTTCTAGCTTCAATTTCCTAATGGTACCATGTGTCTTTATATTTAGTTAGTTTTTCCAATTAATTTAAGGTAGAATTTTATGGATTAAGAACTTAGGTCTAGTTGTTCTATACACTATAGGGTTAAAAATATGTGTCATAATTTGAGACACTGATGTTAGTGTCTAAAGTGAGATGGTCAATTGCATAATTTATGTCAGGATTCCCCACCAGATAGAAAAGTATATCGGAATACCATATACCTACCAGTTTATCATATCCTTATCCATTACATTATATATATTGGATAAAGAATATATGGTATTCATATTTGGATCACTATAGGATTCTATTGGGGAAGGAGATAAGATTTGGGTAATCATAAATCAATTCATGAAATTGGCTCATGTATTTCCTTATAAGAATATAGTTATAGTAGAAAATTTTGAATGTTAAGTTTGAGGGGTTGTGAATCTCTTTGGTGTGATTTTGTTCATTGTATTTTTGGTTTTATATCTTCAATACTCTATCATTAAGTATATGTATCCTGAAGTGTTGTATGGGTGACCATGTGAATCATCTTAATGTCAAGAAAGTGTAGGTGAACAATATCTAGTGGGGCCAAGTCTTATTCAAGAGAGATAGGGATAGTGTGTTTATCTTATTAAAGGTTGGATACAGTTCTGAGCCACCTAAGGTGTTACGAAAACTATAGTCGTTGTCTATCGGAGGCTTAGGTGAGTGGTCTAGCCTCTCTCTTGTTGAATATCATTTTTTTTTGATATCATCTTTGAGTGAGAAGGGTAAATGGATATTAGGGTTATTTATTCCCTTTAGATATTGCTAAATATCTTGGAAAAGAAGCTAATCGTTGTAATTTTCATCTTGTTTGATGTCAGTTAATGACATGTTACATGTTTCCCAACTAAGGAGGTATCAATAGGATAATCTCCTTGTGTTTAAATGGGTGGATGTTAATATTAAAATTGAAACCTTAGTGTTTTTTGTATCTGGGTCAATTTATAGATCAAAAATATAAGTTACTACATGGTAAAATAATCTTTTTATTCTATGTATTGTGGCAGTGTGAACAGTATATCCACATGACATGGGAATAGGAATTGTTGTTTATGTGATAATGGCCTTCTCTCTTTGAAAATTCAGAATCTTTTCCACTTTCTGGGGGAAGAAAGCACTTACGTTGGGTAGAATTTTAACATACTCTTTTTTATATTAATATTCTTTTATAAAATTTAAAAACCCCTTTTGGTTTTAATTTTTAAGTCCTTAATGTAAATTTAATAATTTTTAAGTTTATTTTTTTACCCTTAGGTACGGACAAGGGCCTGCATAAAGGTAAATTCTTCTACCTATATGCATGAAGAATTTACAGTGTTTTGTAATGGTAAAAGGGAGTTTAAATGGTTACCTAATGGTAATTCCCTATTTACATGAGTTTCATAAAGGTAATTAGGGTTTTTATTTAACTAGTTAAGGGTAAGTAGTGGTTACCTTGAGTTGTGTAAGGGTAACCCCTATTATCTATGCATTGTGTAAAGGTAGCAGACAACCTTTATAAGGGTTATCCACTATTTCTAAATGATGAGTACGGGTGATTTTTTCCTCATTTAGGGTAGACCTTTAGTTACATGTGATATGTAAGGGTCTTCCCAGTATTTCACATGGGTAGCTCCCTGGTTTCCAGACTTGCGTAAGGGTGGTCCAGACTTGCGTAAGGGTAATCTAAACTTGTGTATGGGTAATCCTGACTCACGTAAGGTTAATAAAAACTTATGTAAGGGTAATCCAATGATATGTAAGTGTAATTTTTCCCTTTAGTAGTTACTTAATGGTAACTAAGTTCCCTCACACAACATTTGTGAGCTTAAGGGTAAAACCAAGTTAACCTTACACATTTCTCTTTTTGGGAGAAAAATAAAATAATTTTTTTTTAACATTTCTTCTTCTCTAGATCAATCCTCTAACGCCTATAAGCCTTTTTAAAAGATATAAAATCTCGGTAAATTAATTATTTTTCTATATTAAATATTTTTAAGTCCTTTTGATAATTTTAAACTCTTTTTAATTATAAAATGATTAAAATACAAATTAAATGATAAATTTAATTTTTGGTTTTAAATGATATTAAACAACATGACTGGTGTTTTTTTCTTTATAAATATCCAAACCTCCACTACCCATGATTTTTTATATCCTCTGGAGAATATTCTTAGGTGTTCATCTATTGTATAAGGTGGATCCAATTTCTTTTTCACTTTTATTCCTCATTGTAAAATCAGCAGAAAATGGTTAGAGGTTGTTTTTCCTTGAAAGTTGTGCATGGACTTTCACATGTTGTTATAGGTTCCTCTTCCTTTCTAGTGGTGGTTTCTGTATGAGTATTTTTTATCTTGATTCTGAGGTAGTTTTCTATATACATTGGTGATAACCCATGAAATAATGTATATTCTAGATAATATCTTTTACATTTACTTAAAATATAATTTTTAGAATTATCCAAGTGATACAATTTATTATTGCAATCTTCTTATGAAATACTTTTGGTTATTTTATTATTTTATATGAGGAAATCCCTCTACAATTCCATATTAGATAATTTAATAAATATTTTTAAAAGGTATTTTTATTTAAAAATAGTTTATACACTCTTGTGTTGGATGAAACCCTTAAATGGTGGATTTGTTTCTAAAATGGATTTTCAAAGCATGAGATTTGGATGCTTCACTTGTGAAAATTATGGTGATAAACTATATTTATTCTAAAGTTTATTTTCAAAGCATCGGAGTGGTGATACTTCACTTATGAAAATGTTTTATTAATTTTGAGTATGATTTATGATTTTTTTTTTTGAAAAACATGGAATATGGGAACATTTGGGAACCTTACTATAGGCTAGATCCAGATAATGTTTCATTCATGATGTTATCACCTATTTTTGTTTAGGAACCTTAGGCATGGGAATATGGTTGATATCAATAAATTGTGGAAAGACTCAATATCGTAAGATTCACTTGTCAGTTTAGTGTTCTATTCTTTGTCCTTGAACGTATACCACTTTCTAGAGCCAAATATGTTTTGTGCATGATGGTTTAACTTATGTAGCATGTTTTATATACTCACATTTTTATCTTACAATTTTTGGCCCATAGAGATCTGAATTTTATTATATTTTCTTAGTTACCTTTGTGTAAAATGATTTATATGAATACCATGTTGTCTTTTGGGATATATCTGCTTTGATTATTTCCCTTTGTTTATCATTCTTGTTTATTTTTATATTCTTGTGTCTTTAAATGTGTGATTTTTTAATAATAAACCAAAGTATGTTTTACAAAATGGGTTTTTATATGGAAATGGATTTATAAACTAGTTAAGTTTTAAATCTAGAACTAATGGTTTCATGGTGATAGAAATTGTATAGATTATTTAGTGGAATCCCACTAGTCTTTGTGTTCACACCCTACTTTTTCCTTTGGGAGTTTTTAGACTTGTCTTTGAAGGTTATAGGTAAAGGAAAGGATGTTATATGGAATTTTGGTTTATATTGGTTTTTTTTTTCTAAAAAGTGGTTTGGGATGGTGGTGATAGACAGTAACATGGAGACTCAGCTTTATATTATTTTACTTTTAGGTTTATCCTTTTTTACTTTACATTATATGTCTCAAGGATGTGTACACTTTTTCTTCTTTGTACTCTATTGGTTTTTATACTTTTTGGTTATTCATGTGACTTGTTTTGATTTTTGGTTGATCTCCTCCTTACGATAGGATGACTTGAGTGACATTTTAGGTTAAACTAGGTTGGTTCATTATAATCAACATGATTAATCCAAAGCATTAGTTAGTCAACCCCATTCAATTTCCTAACCAAGGAAAGCCTTCAAAAAAGTAAGTGGTCCAACCCCAAGTACTTTTACCTAAGGATAATTTACTCAAGTGATAATTCAAATCATGAAAACTCTAACACCTATTATGAAAAAACTATTCCCAACAACTATTCTCAAGATCATAACTAAAAATACAAACTGATGTCAGGGTATATGAAAACTGATTGTTGTAATATAAAACCTATTATGATATACAAATATCTATCCTAGAAGAAATTTATCACATAAATGGGAATACATAATATTCATATTTCATAAAAAAATTACTAAACATGGATATCAAATAAATTTAACAAATAAATTAACATTTTATTTATTTTCCAAAGCATAAGACATTTAGGAACTATTCATAAATAAATAATAATTACTAAGATTTTATAAATTATAAAGAATATAAACATTTTATATTCATTTCAATATAATTTCCTTAATATTTTATATTAAATAACATTTATATGATATTTCATGAATTATAAATATTTTATAATCTAATTTCTAATATATAAACATTCTATATAATCTAAATATCATATATTTTGTAATTTATAAACACTTTATAAATCACATCTTATGATTTCCAAATAAACCTTTTATTTCTTGATCATAAAGCATGGTGTTAAATTTGTCAAAATGTATTTTAAAATAGTAACCTTCAATATTTGGGAGAAAATTTTCAAATACATTATTTAATTAATTATAAATAATTTATAACTAAATAATTAATTAAATAAAACATTATAAATTAAGATGTCCCAAAATACCTTTTATTATGATTTATAAACATTTTATAAACTATAAAATTCATTTAATATTTAAAAAGAAATTAAATATAGTTTTTTCTCACCCTTATGTAGATTTCCTATCATGCATAAAGGTATCCTCCCTTTTAGCTTTATGTAGATTCTCCATGTAAGGGTAACTGATATTTTTATAAGCCTTCATAAAGTTAATATAAAGGTTACCTTTATGAAACTTAGTTTGAAAAAACGTTGCATAATGGTAATACAAATATTACCTTTATATAGCTCACTCATATAAAGGTATTACCTTTATGCAACTATTATATATAAGGGTACTCTGAATATTTCATATGTTGTGTAAAGGTAAACATCAAAGAAATTTATGTAGAAGTTATAATGCCTTTAGGTGTAAGGTTAAAGTTCCATTGACCCATACATAAACCCCTTTGCGTAAGGATACTACCCTTACACAAATAATCTGTGTAAAGGTAAAAAAGATGTTACCATTACATAGAGCTTCTATATAAGGGTGTCACATAAGGGAAAATCATATTTACCTTTACATAAGGAATTTATTTTTATGAAAATATTGTTCATGTTTCTAGTTCATATTTTTTCTCAAAAACCAATGATTGAATCTTGTTACAAACTTAAATAACCTTACTTTATACCATTGATGGGTTTTGTATGATCATATAATGATCATTTGTAGCACAAGACAAACCGAAACACAAGATATCTATCTTTAAGAAAACAACATGTTAATATTATCGCAAAAATAGAGTGCCTAGAAAACATGAGTTACAGTAGATTCCATCTTCATTCTTCAATGGATTCTTCTTGAGGGAGATCACGAGGAGTAGTGAATGAACTCAACCTACTTTAGAGGTGATACACTATCTAATGTATCCATTAACTCTTTATGTGGATACCTAAAATCTGAGGGGTTCTTGCACCTTCTCAAAAGATATACAGAGTCTTGGGAGGAGGAGAGTTTAGCAGAGTATCATACGAATCATGCCACCCAACATGAGAGGATTTCATCCTCTTATATAGCCTAAGCCTAAGGCATCTCCTATTCATAACACATCATATGAGTTTCTAGATATTGGAGTATATTTCATTAAACGTTTTCAATGAATTTAATGCAAATCCTTTAATCCATTCATAATAGACTATAATTAATGAATAAACTATTCAGGATAAATAAATAATATATATATCATATATATATATATATATATATATATATTATTCATGCATGACATGCAGGAAATATACATGATTCATATGAATATATTAATTTTACACTATATATAATATCATATATATTATATATAAATGTATCTCATGCATCATATGCTTGTGTGCATGCATCTCAGGCATGTACATTTCAGTGCACATCCAATAGTTGATACTATGTGATATCCCATGAGATTATGGAATTATTTCAAAAATAGAACTGAAAAGGTAAATTTGGATTGATAATGGTGATTATAGAAAATGAATATGATTCCTTGTTATGTTTCCCTTATTAATTATGTATGTGAATTTTTGAAATGTTTTGATATTATATTGAATCATATTTGTATATATATGTTGTTGTGTTGTGTTAATGATATTATGCTTAAATCACATGTCTAATGAGAGATAATAAAATAATGATAATATGATAATAAAAATTAGCTCTAGTATTGTAAGGATAATGAATATGGAATGATTTAAATTTTGTGGGATTATTATCTTATTTAGGGTTATTTTATTTCAATAGACTTGAGGGATAGCTTAAGAATAGAGTTCTAGTTCTTCCCTTATATTTATGGGAGGTTGGTTTGACTATGGGTTGGTTATATTATTTGACTGAGATACACTATGTCATTATCCCCATGAAAGTAGTCGATTTCTTTGTTAGTCTTTTCCATGGGATGAGGTTTTTGGGTTTTGGGTTGGGAAGTGAGAAGTTAAAATAAAAGGAGGGTTGGGTAAATCCTAATAGTAGTTGAGTTTTGGTAATTGGATTTCAAGTGTAGGGGATTTGTTTCAATTTAGTTGGTGCCCTCTTAGGAAGTGGTGTCTGTGGTTATAAGTTTATTCCGTGAATGTGACATAATTATGTAGTTGTGTTTAATTAACTAGGTAATAATTAGATATTTAAGTCACCAAATAATTAATGGGTAAGTTAAATATTATTGTGGTCTTTTTAGTAATATTTATTAGAGATATCTTATAAATTGTGATGTTGTTTATTGAATCATGAAATGATGTGAATGACTTATCAGTTATTTATTTATTTTTTCTTCCAATTTTTTATTATGATGTTGCATTTACTATTATTATATGTACTTATTTTTTTGATTGATTTCTTGTGTGACTATCAATCAATTTTAGATTAGTTGGTTATCTATTTGTTTATTTGTGTGCTTGCATGGGATATAATGGCTTAAGGCATGGTTCACCTATACATGGTATGTACATACATGCATGCATTCCTACCTACATAAATATGTATGTGAATACATACATACATACATACATACGCACATACACACACACATGCATGCATGCATACATGCATGCATACATACATACATACATACATACCTAACTATATACATACATATGTACATATATACATACCTGTATACATACATATGAACATATATATATACCTTTATACATACATATGTATGTATGTATGTAGGTATGTGTGTCTGTATGGATGCATGCATGCATGTATGTATACAGGTATGCAAGTATGTATATATGTATATATTTCAGTGGGTAGGTATTATGTATGCATGCATGTATGCTTGGATGGATGTGTGTGTGTGTGTGTGTGTGCATATATGTATATAGGTATACAAGCATGTATGTATGTATGTATGTATGTATTTATTTATTTATGTATGTATGCATGCATGCATGTATTCATTTATACAAGCATGCAGATATGTATGTATGGAGGTATGTATATAGGTTGGTAGGAAGATAGATACGTAGGTGGGTGGGTGGGTGGCTAGGAACGTAGGGAGGTAAGCAAGTGGGTAGGCGGGCAAGGAGGGAGGGAGGTATGGAGGTAGGTAAGTTGGTAGGTAGGTAGGTAGGTAGGTAGGTAGGTTGGTAGATAGAGATGTGGATGATTAGATATGATCAAATGTGAAAATAAGATGGTATTATTATTATCATTGATATGGTGAGTTGATTATGATGACAGGAAGAGTGGCGGGTTCTTTTTGGACTTGTCCACTATTCTTATATAAATTTGGAAACTCGGTATTACCCTCAATTATTTATACTAATAAAATATTAATCTAATATTTTATTATTGTTTAATTTGATAGTGGTTTGATTTTGATATTCCTTTTTAATTTTTTTGTTACCCTAAAATTTTGAAATCATGGTCATTTACTTATGAATATATAAATTTATTTATATAATGTGATGATTTCATGAAATGTAGTTAAATGTAGCTAAGTGATTCTATAATTATTTCCTCTGATATTTCTTAAATTCTTAATCCTAGTTCTTGATTAACACTTGATTCTTCTTAGTCGAACTCATTCATGTCTATCTTGGAACATTTATTTCACATGGATGAAGAATTATTTAGAAATATGATCATGTTGAGTATTTCCATGTACTCAACCCTCTATAGTTTACTGAGTTGTTCTACTAGATAGTCCAATGGATATTGGAGATGTTGTTGTTTAGGAAGATGGAGTGGATTCTAGGGGGTCATCCTTGAATTTTCCCTATTTGTATTCTTTTAATTAACATATAGTAATAATTTTGGAATGGTTTTTTTGTCTTTTTAGTATTTATATATGGATTTTATGGGTGAGTAGACTTTATTTTCCTGGTATTTATGAGGGAAATGACTCCCATATGTGTGATAGATACCATCAATTCTAGTCTCCAACCCTTGGCCTATTGGAGGAAGGCTCCATGAGTCACACTTGTCTTCACTACCTACTTGGGTGGGGTTCTAGTGGATATCAGTTGTGAAAAAGTGGCATCAAAGTTTTTGGTTGGGAGATAGGAAGTAATTTGGAGTTAGGCACAAGTGAGTCTTGTATGGGTTCAGTAGGGAAATTTCATTTAACTTAACCAATGATGAAGGTGAAGGAGTATCTAGAGAACAACTATTTAGGGCCTCTTGTTAATGATGTTATAAACCTTAATGTTAAGGATATTGTCTAGGATATAGGTACCATTTTTTGGTTAGTGAACAACTGTGCTAAGACTTAAGAGGGGGTGAATTGAGTTCTTGAAATTTTATTGTCTTAGAAACCACCCTCTTTAAGGTATGACAAGTTCTTATCTTTTCTTAACACATAAAATCAATCAAAATTAAAATATAAAGAAAATTATTGAACACAAAATATTTATAGTGGTCTAGGGAATAGAAATACCCTAGTCCACTCCACCAACTCTCAAATATTGGATCTTGGTGATTTTCACTAGTTTTAGTCATTTTACCAAGGACTGTCATTCATTTTCCTAGGGTTTTCCCAAATGAGTTCAAACTTCCGTCACTTGTTACAAAATAAGAATATTTCACTGGGATATGAAAAGGATTTAAAAAACACCATCCTTAAAGTTTCTTTTACTAGTAACCTTCACATTTTAGTATAAAAATATAACATTTCCAACAGAAGTAAATAATAAAGGATAGATTGAAAATTAAGCTCACAATTTCAAGACATTACTGAAGGAAGAGAATAATTCTCCATAAAATAAAAAAAATGAAATGTAGCTCAATGAGAGTTTTTTAAAATACAATAAGGTTGAAATTTTAATCATAGTTATAAAACTTGAAACTTCTTCTTATTTTTCATTGTATAGAGTAATAGACAAATATTTGAGAGAGACTTTAGAGTGTGAGTACTTTCTTCCATTATTATGTTCATTATTTTTATTCTCTATTAAATATATTTTTATTCTAAAACTCTTGTATATTTTCTATTTCTAATTAAAAACATGGTATCCTATGAAATATTTCCATGGAATTAAATTCCAGATGTCCTTTTCCTGAAAATATCTCAGTGACAAGATTGGGCATTAAATTATTCTTGTACTATTTTATACTCTCATTACTTGTATCTTTTTTATTATTGAATTTACCTTAAATATTTAATCCAATATTTAATACATTTATGGCAGTATTAAATTCCCCTTAAATTAATCTAATGGTAATAAATAATTAGGTTATATAATGATGTATCCAATTCTAGATCACCATGTATCCAAATTCCACTGATTTAAATTCACATATTCATTCATCACATTTTAGATTTCCTTACATAGCCAAATTACAAAGTTTTTTTTCAAGTATCTTGTCTCTCCCAAATTTATCCAAGATTTTAGGGTTAAGCAGTCACTTGTATTTTAACTTGGGTTGTCAAATCCTCAGAGACCTAAGAAGTAACCTACAGACACGTACATTCTATGGATTATTTTTGGATATGAAGTTTCTAACTTTGGATTGATTTTATATGGGTTTAAAGTATCACTAAAAAATATAAGTTAATTCGAATTAAGATAATGAGTTGATCCTAGGTTATCTCTTGGGGTGGATTTAAATAATTTCTTTTTTAACGATTTCAATTTCATTAACTCGAGAAGGATTCATTCAATGAATTCAAAATAAACTCGTCACTTACTGGTTAAACACCTTAAAAAACACATGATAATCACCTATACAGTTTTAGTATCATTTTCATGATCACTCTAAGGTAAAGGATCTTATTATCACATAAGAGTAGGGTGAATAAATTCAATATGGAAGAGGAAGAGAGAAAATCATTGAATAAAAGAAACTAAAATAAAAGAAATTAATAAACATTTAGAGAGTGAGAAATAAAATCCAATACATCCCCTTGATACACTATTAGATCAACCCATAAAATAGTTATTCCTGCATTTATGACATGTTATCAACAGAAGCGGGAAGTAGACTTGCGAGGGTGGAATTGAAGAAGTAAAAGCAACAAAATGACTATCACTCCACCATAGTGTGATAAATTTCACAAGGTATGTTGTGAATAAATTAACACCTTGAGGAAAAGGTATCAACGTGATATATATAAGAACATAATAAGAGGAAAGGAATAAATTTTATTAAGAAACTAAGGTGAATTGAACAACTTACATGAGAAAGAAATGTGATTACAAACACAAAGTGGCATCATAACACTACAATGAAACCAAGAACAAAAGATGATAAACTCTTCCACAACCACTACCTTAAATAGGAATTTAAATAGGCTTGGTTCGATCCCCCAATATTCCAAGTCTTCCCACTTGATTATGGTAGTCCTAGTGTGGTGGAAAGTTTGTGGAATTTAGACTTTTCCACCCTTGACCCAAAATTACATCTAGCTTGCATCCACAAAATAGAAGCGCTTAAATGAGATTCTATATGGCCTAATTGTAGTGGTACATATAAGAAACAAATGAATAACCATATGTCCCATAAGTGTATGTAAAGTTTCAGCCCAAATGGAGTTTTTAATTTCGAGATATGGTCGAAATGGTGGGCTGTTTTTCTGGGCTGCAGAATCTTTCCCAACATTGCATCTTCAACTTGGGTCGCTTGAAACTCCATTCAAAAATCAGAATTATCTTTGTAAACTATTTAATGAAATATTACCATTTATGTAATATATATTAATTTCAATTTTTATAATCACTAGGCGTGTATATTGGCCTCTATAGTCTCTTTATTGGGCTTCTATTGATTTTACATTGCCCAGAATGTGTTGGCATGAAAGCCCATTTTTTGTGGTATTCTAATGTGAATCTTCAAGTACTCCAAAATCATGAATTGTTACTTATATCATGAGAGACATGAAAATAAAATATAAAAATAAAATCAATACCATTTTTATTTTAGGAGGTGTTCAAAAATGTACCATGTAATAGTGCATTTTAAGAGGGAATTATAATCATAATGTGAATTAATGTTAAAAGTATAAAATGAACTAAAATGCTGTTTATGAATAGTAAATCTCATGAATATTATATATACTAAAAATGAATATTATCCTCATTCAGTGGCTAATCACACCCCCCAACTTGAGTTTTTCTAGTCCCGAGAAAAATATATCTAAAAAATGTGAAATTCGAATTCCCTTTTCCAAAACATTTTAATACACAATGATCACCAAGAACCCTTATACCAAAAAATCATGAAACCCATAAAAATATTTTAATACAAGATATTTTCATAAGCATATCCCAATCCCAAACTCATTTATTTGTTCAAATTCATCACCATATTTCTTCCAATATCAATTAAGCGTGATGATATGTTGTGCATCGCAATAGACATGAGGGTTCATCTTTATTCAAGGGGGAAATGATGGAAGCGCTAGGTGGAATCACATTTCAATATTAAGATGAGTATTCTTTTTTTTCTTTGCAATTTTTTCATGGTAATTGAAATTGCACTCAACATAGTCAACCCATGTAGCAAGACATTTCCGATGACTCCCAGACTCAAAGACCTTAGGGCACCAAGTGAAGCCCATATACTCGAGAATCATCTTGAGTTAACTTAGTCGGAAAAAAAAGTCAAATTACCACAAATAGAGATAAATTTACTAACTATGGGTCAGACAACTATGGAGTCATGATTCCCAAGTGTCAAAAACTACGCATTATGTCATTTCATTGATCTACGTGAAAATTTATTATTTTTTTATTGAATACTCATATTAAAACTAAAATGATTACCAAACATATGATATTTATTTGGGGGACCCCATGAACTCAAACTAATACCCCACAATCCAGAGGGTTTGAATTGTATTTTTTTTATTAAATAGATGAAAATATAGATGGTGAAAATTCACATCGAACAACTGCACTTTCCAAAATCTATGCACATGAAATTAAACTTGAATTAAAATTAGAATCAAGGTATTCAAAATTATTTGATATTCAATTTCAAAGTGTGAAATTTTTATTATCATGTTCAAGGTTAAAGAAAATTTTCCTTCCATTAAGGCACACTTTTTTTCAAATCATTTGTTTTTTGCACACAAAAGAATTTTTTTTATTTCATCTCCTCCCCCCAACTTAAAATAACACTATACCTAGTGATTGAAGAAAAGAAAATTTAGAAAGGGGTAGAGGAAGAGAATGGGAGTTCAAAAAGGCAATTGAAAATAAGGATCATGGAATGAAGTCACCTAGTAGTTGAAGTTGAAGTTCTTACTGCTCCCTTTTAATCCCTTGATCTCCATGTCACTCGGATAAGCCTCATAAATGGTGATAGTTCGTGTTTATATATCCAATATTTGTCTAAAAAAATCCATCAAATCAACATCCCTTGAATCTAAAACACCAACACAATTGTAACAAAATGGAAACCCCTTGAGGTCCCTTTAAATAAACAAAAACAAAAGAAAAGGGAAAAATGCACCCGTTTATTTAAGCATGCCAAAGACTGATACTAGTAACAAGTAAAAATTATAATTATATATATATATATATGTGTGTGTGTGTGGATATATAAATTTTAAAATATAAGTATATATATAAATAAAATAAAATAAGGAAACACTATAAGGCATAGTTTAGTGGTAGGCACACTCCCATGTCTCCCTTCAGTCCTGGGTTTGAGTCCCCGTGGCTTGGTCGGTTATGAAGGGGTTTTACCCATGACCTATGATGTGTCCTTTTTAAAAAAATTAATTTTTTTTGTATTTTTATTTTAACATACAAACACATAAAAATAAAATAAAATAAACTGATGATACATTGTCTTCTTTTTAAATTTCTGGGTAAGGTATTACTCAAGGATCACACAACATGACATGGATGAATATGATACTCCCCTTTCATACCCATCCATACTTATAATAGAAGAACAGTTCAACATTCTATGGTAATATCATATTCAGAGTTGACTGATTAAGTAATTTTTTTTAAATATAAGAATTATTCATTAATCATATTTGAAAAATAAAGATTATTCATAATGATTGGAAACATGAAAACCATGGTTTGCCTCACATAAAATGATTTTTTTTAAATTCTTTAGCCCAACATGGATCCTAAATCTATCAATTTTTTCCTAGTTCATTAGTTGGCTCAGTTAACTCAACCTATGTTTCCTATTTATTGAATAATTCAATGAATGGTTTTAACCTATGACCCTTTACCTTGAAAATGTGACCACTTGTGGGATACTGAATCTCTACTCCCCCATGGGGGTACACATGATGCATTATGAATGGACTTGACCATCTAGACCTTAACTTTCCTGGGTGTAAATAATGTTTTGAACTATACAAGAGCACGAATTTTCCTGGTTCAAAGTTTTTACCTTTGAGTGTCACACCCTCTATTTCAAAATTTATTTATTTTATTAATTTACTTTTCGTTGGGTAGTTTGTGTTGAAACCCGACATAAGATTTTGAGTTCTTGGTGTTTTGGTCTTGATTGCATCTGGCGCAACGAGGTCGAAGCTGCGCGGCCTCGCCTGGGCTGCCATGCGACCCCGCCCGGTTCACCGCACGCCTTGTCGATGTTTAATTAATGAAATCATTATTACTATCATTATATTGGATGATAATTTAATAGAGAGTATTATTTTATGATTATTTCCATTGTTGTAACTTGTTATTATTATTTTCCATTTACTTTTATTATTATTATCGTTAGTCTTATTTTATTTTTAGTTTTACTTTTATTTTATTATTTTGTTATCATTATTATTATTATTAATTTGTTTTGTTTTTAGATTTTTTTTAGTTCCTTTTTATTTATTTATTTTGTTCCCCTTATTTTTTTTTCCCCTCATTTCTGTCGGGTCCCCTCCCCTTTCCCCGCTGTGTCGTGCTCCCCTCCCCCCTGAAACCCTAGGAGCCGCACCTAAATCCCGCTGCCACCCCTTGAGCCGTTGCACAAATCTCGCCGGTGCAACTCCCTCACGCCGTCGCCCTACCAGCCGGCCGCCGCGCCGTCGCCCTACCAGCCGACCGCCGCACCGTCGCCCTCCCATCCGGACGCCGCGCCATCGCCCTCCCAGCCGGCCTCCGCGCCGTCGCCCTCCCAGCCGGCCGCCGCCCCTGCCGGATCCGACGAACACCCCCCCCCCCCCTTCACCAGATCCGCCCTCTGCCCAGCCGGCGCCCCCTGCCTCACTCCTTCCTCCTCCGTCCACCCTTCTAGCGCCGCACCCCACCTTCCCGGCAGTCCTCCCGTCCGACGACCGGGTTGCGCCCCCTGCTCCGGTGAACCCCGACGCTCCCCCTGCTCCGGTGAACCCCTCACACCCCGGTGGCTGCACCGGTGAACCCCGCACACCCCGGCTTCCCCCTTGCGTGACCTATCTCTCCCCCTTCTCTCCGGTTTTGCACCGCCTCCCTATTTTCCCCACTCCAGCGGCCTCCCCCTCTCGGATCGCACCACGGACCCCCCCCCCCCCCCCCCCGCACCCCCTTGCCTCCTGCTTTTCCCTCGCCGGCCGACCCTGTTCCGACGGTCGGACTTTCCGGCCATTTTCCCCTTAGCCGAACCATATCCTCCCTTTAGTTTTATTATTATCATAATTTTTCATTTATTACTATTACTATTATTTCTTTCTTTCTGCAAGTTTTCTGTTTTAGTTTTTATTTTCCAGCAGATATGAGGTTCGGTTTTGTGGTCTTAACTTGACGTGTTTAATTCGAATTCATGAAATTGAGTTTGTGCGAGGTTCCTTGTGGTGCAAACGGAGCGCGATTGATGTTTCGCGCTAGAATTTGAAGGTTTCACATCAATTCTCGGGTTTCTACGTCGAGGTAGGTGGTTCCATGCCTTTGCATCATCTAGATAATTTAATTTGTTTGTTTAGTTATACTTAATATGTTCCATGATATAATTTCACGGTGCGATCTATGTTTATAATTCTTTGGCATTCTTGTTTGATGAAAATTGGATTTCCTAAGTAGTATGCTTTTATTATTTATATGTGTTGTTGTATAAATGAATGGTTGTGTTTTGTAAGTGGCACAAAATGCGTTTTATAAATTTGTTTGACATGCGTACCTGAAGAAAATTGCGCTCTCTTTTGAAATGTTTTTTTTTCCGACCTTATTGTGGTAAATTTTTAAGGTGTCTAATAAATTGTTAAAATGGTGAAAATGAGGTTTTAGAAAAGTTGAGTCTTCAATTGATTCTAGAATGTTCTTTTTATGTGAAGATTTGTGTGTTTTGCAGTGAGGTTTTATGGTATACATGTAATATGTTTTGCGAACTGAGCGATTGTTTATTTGAGCGGTATTTGGGATTTCAAACATGGTTGAAAGGTTTTGAGGGATGTTTGGTAGGTGAAAAAGGTGTTTTCAAGTCGCTTTAGATGTTTGTGTATTTAAATAGACATTTTCAAAGTATATGAATCACATTTGGTGTGTTTGACTTGTTGTGTACTTTTGAAATTGAAATGCAAAAATTGTTTTAATAATGGAAAACAAGTCTTTATATGGTTACCTCGTGTATCAAGTTGTAAAGTGATGTCTCAATATAAAATCAAGTGGGATTTGGTGTAATGTTTTTTTTTTTTTTGGTTTTTCCTGAAACGGTTTCATTAATAGATCAAATGGCTCTTTGGTACATTTATATGACGTAAAAAGGGTATTTTGAAGGAGTTGAATGCGCATCCATTTTTAAAGTGGTGTATTTTTATAAAATGAGACATGTCCTTGGTGTGCATGTGTCTTGGAAATGGTGTTTTGGTATGAAGCGGTGACCTTTTGTGTAATGTCATGCTTGGTTTGCGAAATGTGAAAGTGGAGTGTGATTTGAATGTGAAACATGTTTGAGCACAAGGGAAGACCCTGGGTATCTAGGTGGGCAGACTAGAACTAGTGCGCTAGTGAACCGGATGGGTGTCGTCCCTGTTTCACTCAGCTGGATTGACGATTGCAACACTAACTAAACATGATATCTGAGGGTCGTGGCCTTCTAAGCCACGTGTTCTGAGGGTCGTGGCCTTCTAAGCCACGTTTTCTGAGGGTCGTGGCCTTCTAAGCCACGTTTCACCGAGACACGAGGTTTCTAGGGTCCCACTCGAGCTAGATGAACCTTAGGGGATTTACCCGTAGTGCTCTACCATCTTTGGCGTGGTGCCTTCCGTCGGCATATGGAAGACCACTGGAGTATGTGTGTGTGTGTGTGATTATGTGTGTGTATGTGTGAGTATGTGTGTGTGTGTGTGAGTATGGGTGTGTGTGTGTGTGAGTATGTGTGTGTGTTCCCATATTGAACATTTCTTTTCCCCTTTAAAAATCGTGTTTGTTAAATGAGTTCTTTTTAATGTTTTTCTTTTATCATTTAGCTTGTAAATGTTTTCTTTAAAAGACTTTTTAAATTAAACTTTTGAATAGACACATTAAATTGCCTTCTTGATGTTGTGGCATGGAACCTTTCTATTGGGTGACGTCCTATTGGGCTTTTGGCTCACACCCTACATACACCTTTGGGTGTATGTAGACCTTGTTTCTGTGTATTCCAGGTTGTGCGTCGTGCTCAGTGATGGTGGTCCATGTTGTGGTTGGTCTTCTCATGCAGAATGGTGTTGATGTGGCCTCTCTTCTGCCGGGAGGTTTGAGCATAAGCTTTAGTTTCTGCTGTCGTCTTTTCTTTTTAGTTATTGCATCAAGTTGTAGACTTTAAACTTGTTCACAGTTTAAAGGCATGTTTTGTTGTCTATTTCTAATTTCAGTTTATTTATCTGGTTAGTTGTTTTTCTGTCTTTTATTTTGGGTAAAATCGTTCCCATGTGTTAGTTTTGATACCCGGGCACTTGTGCCAGCCCGTGGGGATCGGGAACGCCCTTCGGGTCTTGCCGCGGACCGGGTCGGGCACCGGGTCGGATGACGACCCGGCCTGGTTCGTGACAAAATGGTATCAGAGGGCAAGGTTTGCTCTCTTGGATCGTTTTCTTTCAGGATAGAGTCACGGTATACTTGAGTTAAAGTTGTCGGGACTCGATGTCCTGGCTGCGAGTAAGGTGCCTGGCCAGCACACCTCGTGGCGGGACTCAAGTTACCAACGTATGTTGAGGTTTGTCTGAGTTTTTGGTCCTTGTGGTTAATCGTGTCTAATGGAAATGAAAAAGGGGTAAGGTCAGTGGTCCTAGTGTGCTCGCAGGGTCTGGCAAGCCCTGCGGAGCTGGGGACGCTGTCCTAGAATACCCTCCGTGGTAGTGGCGTGACTGGCGTATGGCCGCCAACCATACGTTCCAGTCACCCGCTGACACAAGTTTCTATTGCGTCATTTCTCGTCCCCTTGTTTTGGATTCATGGGAAATTGGTTTTTAAGTAAAAATGTTTTGGTCATGGAAAATGTTTTCAAATGAAACGCTTTAAAAATAAAATGAGGTATGAGGTTTGAAAGGTGTGGGTTGGATGTTTTGGTTTTGAAAAAAATGGAAGGGTTTGTTTTTGACCCTTGGTGTTCTCATGGGAAACCACATGCATGAGTGTATAGGGGAAAAAATGGTTAATGGCACGAGCGGATGAGTGCTTGGATGGATATGAGGTGGGTGCCAGTGCGGCATGAGAACATGAATGTGCGAGGCTCATGGGACACCATTGGTGTTGGTGCAACCCACTGGATTTGCTTTTTTTTTTTAAAAACCTTTTGTTAAAGGAAATGTTTGGTGTTTTAGTGAATGGTGTTTGTGTGGCGTGTCCTTGTGTTTTTGGAAATGTCGGATGTGAGGCATTTTGAGCTGAGGATCCCTTCTGGCTAGTTTGTGTCTTGAGTTTGAATTTTTGTTGGTCAGTTGGTGTGAAAGCATGTGGTTAATGGTCTCTGTTGAAAAAGTACATCGGGGAGCCCTTGCAGTGGTTTCCCCTGCACGCTTGGTGTTCTCTTGTGGTATGTCTTGATCATTGGACAAGTTTAATTTGGGTCCATGTTTTTCTTCCTTGATTAGTGTACGCCCCCCCATAAAGTGTTGACATGTGATTAAAGTGTGGCCACGGGCAATTCGCCATTGGCCGACCCTCCAGTTGATCAGAGGAAAATCTTCTTGAATTCTAGAATGGAACTCACCTCTCCTTTTTGCAACAAAGTGGATCCTCTCGCAGTGGGATGGCAGATGCGAGGGGAGTTGAAGGGAGTTTTGGTCATTTGAGTTGTTCGATTTGTTGGGTATGAGTCTTGATGTCGTCATATTTGAAGGTTTCCCCTGGAAACATCGAAAGGAAATCTAGCGAGGAAGGGTGAAGGCGGTTCAGAATTTTCCAGTGTTGACCAGTGTCTTGAAGGGCTTTGTAGTATTTACATCGGCTGCGAGGGTCATGTTCGGTGACGTCTTGCAGCGTAAGGTCCCTTTGATAGTCAACGGTGGTGTGGAAGCAGTAAAGGAGACTCCAGTGGGAAAAAGGTGGAAGCAACTCGAAGTTGTTGGTGCGGTCTATCGTTCTAAATGATCTCTGGTCTTTGGTTTGTTCCGTTTAAGGAAAGGTTCGTGTTAGGATACTAGTTTGGCAGACCCAGTCGTATGAGGTTGCTATGGTCATTCGCAGGAATCTCGTGTTGTTCAAGACGCGGTTTAAGGTCTTTCTCAGCGTAATGTTCCTCTCAACAGCAATGATCATGTTCAGGTGATGATTTGTGGTGTCATGTTCTCATTCAGTGTAACCAGGGATGATGCATGTGTATCATTTAAGCTCTCGTTCGGGTGACTGTTCAGTGTGAGAGTAATTGAATGTCATGGCGTGTTGTGCCTGATGGTGTTTCCTCAGGTGCAGTATGATTGGGTGTGACACCAAAAGGAGAAGCTCTGTTCGGGAGTCTTCCATGCCTGACTACGAGGCAGAAGATGCTTCAAACATCAGGGCTCCAGCCATAGGCCTCGGAGTGAAGCTGGTGCGTGGTCAGGAACCCCGAGAGTGTATGAGACCCGACTTTATTTCTATCACCAGTGTTGAAAGTAGAGGCAGTTTAAGTTGTTTCAAAGGTTGTTCCGCTCCGAATGAGCCGTCTGGTTGCATAAGGTTTTCGCGACCATGTGGAGGTGTGTTCGTCTCGTTGCCTTAAAGTTTTGGGGATTGCGTCCCCTTGGATGCAATCGTTTTAGTGGTCCTTATGGGAGTTTGTTGAGTAAATCTGTCTCAAATCTGAATAATGCTCATCCAGGAATGTGGGAATGATGGTTTGTCTTGGGTCATGATTTTGACACCCGGTAGTCGGGCCCCTCCCTCCCCGCCCCTTGTGGTGGGGTGTTTGGTCACCATTGAGAAATTTTCAAAGTTCTATACCTTCCGTTAGTTCAAATGGTGGGGAGACCCACATTGGGTCTCGCACGAATGCCTCTAAAATGAATCAGTGATGGACTCTTCTTTAATGGCAGAGAGTTCGCTCGAACCTCTCCGAGTCGTTTTTCCAGTCCTGTTTCGAGCGTCAGTGACTTCCTAATGGTGGGGAGCCCCTCGGGCCTCCCCATGTTGATCTTTTTCTTCTGTTTTTAAATACTGTTTGGTGATAATTGATAAGAGTGTTCTTGGACGTGGTTTGACCATTCTAACCAAATGGTGTGGTTTTTATTTAATAATGTTTGAGTTGTTTCATCTTCTGAAGTTGGTCTTGTGGGTGCAAGAGTCGTTTTCCTTGATCAATCAACTGGAGGTATTTTAGCCCTTTGGGGCGGGCGGCCCATATCAGAAAGTATTTTACGCGTTTCTTAATGTGGTCATTTGAGTCACTTTCTCTAAGCATGATACTTTTTTTTCTTTTCACTTGTTGATTGTAGGGATCCTCTTTAAACCTTAGTGGTGTATCCGTTTCTTCTTTTTGGCTCAGCATCAGCTGTGGCTTTCCGGGGGCGGAAAGCTTTATGGTGGGGAGAATTGTCACACCCTCTATTTCAAAATTTATTTATTTTATTAATTTACTTTTCGTTGGGTAGTTTGTGTTGAAACCCGACATAAGATTTTGAGTTCTTGGTGTTTTGGTCTTGATTGCATCTGGCGCAACGAGGTCGAAGCTGCGCGGCCTCGCCTGGGCTGCCATGCGACCCCGCCCGGTTCACCGCACGCCTTGTCGATGTTTAATTAATGAAATCATTATTACTATCATTATATTGGATGATAATTTAATAGAGAGTATTATTTTATGATTATTTCCATTGTTGTAACTTGTTATTATTATTTTCCATTTACTTTTATTATTATTATCGTTAGTCTTATTTTATTTTTAGTTTTACTTTTATTTTATTATTTTGTTATCATTATTATTATTATTAATTTGTTTTGTTTTTAGATTTTTTTTAGTTCCTTTTTATTTATTTATTTTGTTCCCCTTATTTTTTTTCCCTCATTTCCGTCGGGTCCCCTCCCCTTTCCCCGCTGTGTCGTGCTCCCCTCCCCCCTGAAACCCTAGGAGCCGCACCTAAATCCCGCTGCCACCCCTTGAGCCATTGCACAAATCTCGCCGGTGCAACTCCCTCACGCCGTCGCCCTACCAGCCGGCCGCCGCGCCGTCGCCCTACCAGCCGGCCGCCGCGCCGTCGCCCTCCCAGCCGGTCGTCGCGCCGTCGCCCTCCCAGCCGGCCGCCGCCCCTGCCCGATCCGACGAACACCCCCCCCCCCCTTCACCAGATCCGCCCTCTGCCTAGCCGGCACCCCCTGACGCACTCCTTCCTCCTCCGTCCACCCTGCTAGCGCCGCACCCCACCTTCCCGGCAGTCCTCCCGTCCGACGACCGGGTTGCGCCCCCTGCTCCGGTGAACCCCGACGCTCCCCCTGCTCCGGTGAACCCCGCACACCCCGGTGGCTGCACCGGTGAACCCCGCACACCCCGGCTTCCCCCTTGCGTGACCTATCTCTCCCCCTTCTCTCCGGTTTTGCACCGCCTCCCTATTTTCCCCACTCCAGCGGCCTCCCCCTCTCGGATCGCACCACGGACCCCCCCTGCACCCCCTTGCCTCCTGCTTTTCCCTCGCCGGCCAACCCTGTTCCGACGGTCGGACTTTCCGGCCATTTTCCCCTTAGCTGAACCATATCCTCCCTTTAGTTTTATTATTATCATAATTTTTCATTTATTACTATTACTATTATTTCTTTCTTTCTGCAAGTTTTCTGTTTTAGTTTTTATTTTCCAGCAGATATGAGGTTCGGTTTTGTGGTCTTAACTTGACGTGTTTAATTCGAATTCATGAAATTGAGTTTGCGCGAGGTTCCTTGTGGTGCAAACGGAGCGCGATTGATGTTTCGCGCTAGAATTTGAAGGTTTCACATCAATTCTCGGGTTTCTACGTCGAGGTAGGTGGTTCCATGCCTTTGCATCATCTAGATAATTTAATTTGTTTGTTTAGTTATACTTAATATGTTCCATGATATAATTTCACGGTGCGATCTATGTTTATAATTCTTTGGCATTCTTGTTTGATGAAAATTGGATTTCCTAAGTAGTATGATTTTATTATTTATATGTGTTGTTGTATAAATGAATGGTTGTGTTTTGTAAGTGGCACAAAATGCGTTTTATAAATTTGTTTGACATGCGTACCTGAAGAAAATTGCGCTCTCTTTTGAAATGTTTTTTTTTCCGACCTTGTTGTGGTAAATTTTTAAGGTGTCTAATAAATTGTGCAAATGGTGAAAATGAGGTTTTAGAAAAGTTGAGTCTTCAATTGATTCTAGAATGTTCTTTTTATGTGAAGATTTGTGTGTTTTGCAGTGAGGTTTTATGGTATACATGTAATATGTTTTGCGAACTGAGCGATTGTTTATTTGAGAGGTATTTGGGATTTCAAACATGGTTGAAAGGTTTTGAGGGATGTTTGGTAGGTGCGAAAGGTGTTTTCAAGTCGCTTTAGATGTTTGTGTATTTAAATAGACATTTTCAAAGTATATGAATCACATTTGGTGTGTTTGACTTGTTGTGTACTTTTGAAATTGAAATGCAAAAATTGTTTTAATAATGGAAAACAAGTCTTGATATGGTTACCCCGTGTATCAAGTTGTAAAGTGATGTCTCAATATAAAATCAAGTGGGCTTTGGTGTAATGTTTTTTTTTTGGTTTTTCCTGAAACGGTTTCATTAATAGATCAAATGGATCTTTGGTACATTTATATGACATAAAAAGGGTATTTTGAAGGAGTTGAATGCGCATCCATTTTTAAAGTGGTGTATTTTTATAAAATGAGACATGTCCTTGGTGTGCGTGTGTCTTGGAAATGGTGTTTTGGTATGAAGCGGTGACCTTTTGTGTAATGTCATGCTTGGTTTGTGAAATGTGAAAGTGGAGTGTGATTTGAATGTGAAACATGTTTGAGCACAAGGGAAGACCCTGGGTATCTAGGTGGGCAGACTAGAACTAGTGCGCTAGTGAACCGGATGGGTGTCGTCCCTGTTTCACTCAGCTGGATTGACGATTGCAACACTAACTAAACATGATATCTGAGGGTCGTGGCCTTCTAAGCCACGTGTTCTGAGGGTTGTGGCCTTCTAAGACACGTTTTCTGAGGGTCGTGGCCTTCTAAGCCACGTTTCACCGAGACACGAGGTTTCTAGGGTCCCACTCGAGCTAGATGAACCTTAGGGGATTTACCCGTAGTGCTCTACCATCTTTGGCGTGGTGCCTTCCGACGGCATATGGAAGACCACTGGAGTATGTGTGTGTGTGTGTGTGAGTATGTGTGTGTGTGTGTGTGAGTATGTGTGTGTGTGTGTGTGAGTATGGGTGTGTGTGTGTGTGAGTATGTGTGTGTGTTCCCATATTGAACATTTCTTTTCCCCTTTAAAAATCATGTTTGTTAAATGAGTTCTTTTTAATGTTTTTCTTTTATCATTTAGCTTGTAAATGTTTTCTTTAAAAGAATTTTTAAATTAAACTTTTGAATAGACACATTAAATTGCCTTCTTGATGTTGTGGCATGGAACCTTTCTATTGGGTGACGTCCTATTGGGCTTTTGGCTCACACCCTACATACACCTTTGGGTGTATGTAGACCTTGTTTCTGTGTATTCCAGGTTGTGCGTCGTGCTCAGTGATGGTGGTCCATGTTGTGGTTGGTCTTCTCATGCAGAATGGTGTTGATGTGGCCTCTCTTCTGCCGGGAGGTTTGAGCATAAGCTTTAGTTTCTGCTGTCGTCTTTTCTTTTTAGTTATTGCATCAAGTTGTAGACTTTAAACTTGTTCACAGTTTAAAGGCATGTTTTGTTGTCTATTTCTAATTTCAGTTTATTTATCTGGTTAGTTGTTTTTCTATCTTTTATTTTGGGTAAAATCGTTCCCATGTGTTAGTTTTGATACCCGGGCACTTGTGCCAGCCCGTGGGGATCGGGAACGCCCTTCGGGTCTTGTCGCGGACCGGGTCGGGCGCCGGGTCGGATGACGACCCGGCCTGGTTCGTGACATTGAGATTCCTAGATTGGTAGGATTGAACTCGAGATTTATTTATCCTTAAATTTTCATAAGGCTCCATTCTAATTTCCTCAAGTTCATTAAGATCTAATTTCCTCTTTTATTCATCCAAAGAAATGTCCAAGTTAATTTTTTTGATTTCCCAAAAGGATTTATACTCAATTTCAATAGGTAAATGGCATGTTTTTTCATAAACCAACCTATATGGTGACATTACTATGATGGTTTTAAATGTTGTACTATATTACCAAAGGGAATCCAAGAGTTTCTCGGACCAATCTTTCCTAGAGGGATTGACAATTCTTTCAAT
Organism: Viscum album; assembly: GCA_963277665.1. NCBI lineage: Eukaryota > Viridiplantae > Streptophyta > Magnoliopsida > Santalales > Viscaceae > Viscum > Viscum album. The sequence goes on from OY728121.1 coordinate 435,027,284, forward strand.
AATTTGCTTAATCTCTCTATTTTCTAACTCAGCTTGAGCATTGGTTTGAGGATGGTATGCAGTGGAAACTTTATAAGAAATACCATACATAGACATTAGTGAAGAGAATGGTCAGTTGCAGAAATGGGTTCCTCTATCATTGATTATAGCCCTAGGAATTCCAAATTGAGAAAAATATGTGCTCTTTAAAAAATCAGATCACAACATGATGTTCATTGGACTCAAACCATTTCAATACATAATCAACAGCTAATAGGATTTAGTGGTATCCCCTAGAGTTTGGTAAGGGGCCCCTGAAATCAATTCCCCAACAATCAAATATTTCAATGACCAGAATGGGAGTGAGGGGAATTTGATTCCTTTTGGTAATGGATCCAAATTGTTGACATTGAGGAAAACTTTTGAAAAATTGGATGGAATACTTAGTGAGGTTAGGCCAGTAGAAACCACTTTGGAGGACCTTTTCAGTGGTTTTCTTTATGGAAAAGTGGCCTCCACATACCTCTCCATGACAAAATTTTAGAATGGACTCTTGCTCGGACTCAGGAACACATATCCTAATGATTTGATCAGGATAGAACTTGAAGAGGTAAGGATCATCAAACACATAGTGTTTGACATCAGAAATGAATTTACTCTTATCTTGGGTCCCTGTGAATTTTGGAATGTCACCCATCACCAAATGGTTTTATATGTTATCATACCATGGGCAATCACTCATATAATAGAGGTGCTCATCGGGAAATTAATCAGACACAGAAAGGTGATGTGTGTTTTCTTTGAATTATATCCTAGAGAGGTGATCATCTATAAAATTTTCAACACCCTTTTTATCCTTAATGGTTAAATCTAACTCTTGAAGAAGAAGGACCCACCTAATCAATCTAGCATTGGCATCTTGTTTTTTGAAAATGTATTTTAGGGCTGAATGGTCAGTGAAGACAATGATGGGTGATCCTAAGAGATAGGACCTGAATTTATCTAAGAAAAATAAAATAACAAGAAACACTTTATCAGTGGTGTTGTAGTTGATTTGTGTATCATTTAAATATTTTCTTTCATAAGAAATGACACATAGAGTTTTCTCACACCGTTGTCATAAGACTTCTCCTACAAGGAAGTCACTCGCATCACACATGAGCTCAAAAGGAAGTTTCCAATTTGGATATTTTATGATATGTGGAGATATAAGAGCTGACTTGAGTGTATCTAATGATTCCTTGCAGCTTTTTTCCATAAAAATGGAGCATCTTTCACCAATAGAGCATAAAGTGGTCAAGAAATAGAGCTAAAATTTATAATAAACCTTCTATAGAAACCATCATGTCTTAATAAGGACCTCACTTCCTTAACAATTTTAGGAGAGGGAAGGTGATTAATTATGGTGACCTTAGCTTTATCAAATTTAATCCCTCTACCAGAGACCAAATGGCCTTGAACAAGTTCTTCCTTTACCATGAAATGGAATTTTTCCAAATTTAGGATGAGACTCTTATCCTTTCATCTTGACAATACCCTTTCAACATTCAGAATTCATCCCTCAAAGGTATCTCCAAATATGGATAAGTCATCCATGAAGACCTCTAAACAACCCCCCATCATGTCCGAGAATATTCCCATCATGCACCGATGGAAGGTACCAGGGGCATTACATAACCCAAAGGGAATGCGCTTAAAGGAAAAAGTGATGAATGGACAAGTGAAGGTTGTTTTTCCTTGATCCTTTAAGGATGCCTCGATTTTATTATACCCTAATAATCCATCTAGGAAGCGATAGAATTGATGACCCACCACTCTCTTGAGTAATTGATCAATAAATAAAAAGGAGAAATTGTATTCCTTGGTACAAGAGTTGAGATGCATATATTCAATACATACTCTTCATCCACTACTAACCCTTGTGGGGAGAAGGTCACCATACTCATTGGTGATCACAGTGATTCTAGATTTCTTTGGGACAACTTGAATTAGGCTTACCCACTCACTCTCAGCAATGGGGTAGATGATACCCGCTTTCAAGAACTTAAGAAGTTATTTCCTTACCATATCCATAAGATTTGGATTGAGTCTCCATTGAGGTTAATGACATGGTTTGGATTCATATTCAAGAACAATCCTATGAGTTCCAATGAGTGGGATAATCCTAGGGATATCAGAAATGGCCCATCTAATTGCTTTCTTATGCTTTCTTAGGACATCCAGTAGCATCATATCTTGATTGGATTTAAGAGAGGAAGAAATGACAACATGAAAGGGTCGATTGTCCCCTAAGAAATAATACTTGAGTGATGAAGGTAGGAACTTAAATTTGAGATCTGATTGGTTATAACTTTCTAAGAAAGGATGGGAATTTTTATTGAAATCAGTTTATTTATTCAGAATTATTGACAGAATTGGTTCCTTGTGAACATAATTTTCATCCACTAAATTGTCTAGATCAGTTTCATGAATGGGTATGGACTCAATGTTATTTATTTCACCAATGTTATCATTAATTGGTGATTCGATAAAATCATCAATAGAGCTATCTGAAAGATATTTAAGCCAAGGAGACAAATTCCCATCATGTGAACAAAGAAAATAAATCTCTTCTTGACTTAAACATCCTTCAGTAGTCCATTGATGTTCCTCGAGTTCACTATCAACACTACCAATACAATTAACCTCATGGATCTCTTCATCATCCCAAATTTGAGAGTTTTAATTATAGATGTTCAATTTTATACTCATGTTTCCAAAGGTGATGGTCATGTTCCCATTTCAGACTCAGATGACTGAGTTGATTGTTTCTAATAAGGGAAAACCAAGGATGATGGGTGTTTTCTCCCTAAGACCTAAGATTGGGTGATTTTCAAGGGAAATAAAGTTATCTGGGTAAATGAAATTTTCAACTTTCACCAAAACATCCTTTAATATCCCTTTAGGAACTCGAACACTGTGATCATCAATTTGAAGAGTGAAAGATATGGGTTGGAGTTCTTCGAGCCCTAACTGAAAATACATGGCATAAAGAATGAGGTTCACACTGGCTCCCATATCAAAAAGTGATTTGAAAACTTTTTTCTCTCCTAACTCAACATTTATGTATGGACATCCTGGATCTTTCAACATTGGAGGAATAGTCCCTTAAATGGTTGTACTCACATTAGTAGCCAAAAGGACTTGGTTTTTATGTGAAATTTTTATTTTAAAAGTACATAAGTACTTAAGGTACTTTGAGTAGGAATTAATGGTTTGGATTTCATCAAGAAGGGGGATGTTCAACTTAACCTTAGAGAAGATTTCCCTTAAAGTCTCATTCAGTTATGTTTTAGTTTTTCCTCTCATGCATTGAGGGAAAGGAGTAGGTTGTTTGATTGTTTGGTGTGGTTGTAGTTCCTTCACATTCTCATTGGGTTTTTTCAAATATGTGGGTGGTTCTTCATAATTTTCATGCATTTCTGAAGCTTTTAATGGTTCTGAAATGGATTTTTTAGGTTTCTTAATGGAATTACCACTTCTTAAAATAGTCACTGCTTTGAGCTTTTCATGAGAGGTTTGTGTGTAACTAGATTCTCCCATCAAAGTTGAGGATGGTACCATATGAGTAGGAATTGGTTCCTTCCTGGTTTTAATGGTTTGTAGTTCATGTTTAAGAGATGATACTTTTGAGTTCATTTTCTCTATTTGTTTAGACAACTTCTCAAGGATTGGAAGCGGTACTGATTGAATAGGGGATTGTACTAGTTGGTTTATACCAGGAGGATACTTTGGTTGTTGGATTGGTTGTTTCATGTGTTTCTGGATGGGTTATAGGTATTGGACTGGTTTTGGTTGGAACTGGTTATGGTTTTGAAAATTTTGTAGAGGGTCGGGGTTTGGTCCTTATGGCTGACTAGGTTTTTGATTGGGTTGTTGTTTATATTTACAACGGAATCCTGGATGGTCATTGTACCTTGGATTGAAATTGTTTTGATATTATGGATTCTAAAATTTCATATCATTGACCTCTGCTGGTGGTCCTCCTAGAATAACATCTTTAATGGAATGGATGGTTGGGTAGTTCTCAATCTTGTGATCATGTTTGTCACAAATTTTGCAAATAGGGTCAATAGTTTGAATTTCATGGACCTTCCTAAGATCAATTTCCTCGACCTTCCTAGTGAGTGAAAAAAGTTTCACCCAAAGACTTTCCTCCTCCCTAAGTGTGTGAATTCCACCAGATTTGGGTGGATTCTCATAATAAGGTGATGTTCCCCGTGTTTGGTTTTGTTCGACCAGTCCTTCTAGAAACTCGTAATCATCATTTGGGGATTTGTTTTTGAAGTTTCCATTACACATCATGTCAATGAATTGTTTGTTTCCCGGACCCAACCCTTCATATAAAATTCAAACTTGTTCTGGGATTGAAAATACATGGTGAATTACCATGTTAATTGTGTCTTTGAACCTTTCCCATGTTTCATAAAATTAATCCCCTTATTTTTCAAAAAAAAATGGATTCTCTTTTTAAGTGAAATTTTTTTGTGATGGGGGAAGTATTTTTTTGTATAATTCTCTTTAAAATTGGTCCCAGGAGTGGATTGATGCAGGTATAATATTTTTTAACCAATTATTTTCTAGATACTTAAGTGAGAAGGGAAAGAGTCTCATCTTATCTGACTCAAGTTGATGTGGTGGGCACATGGTTTCAATAATTTCGTTGAACTCTTTGACATGAAGTTATGGCATTTTCGACTCCATCATGTGGAAGGTTGGAAGGTGGTTTAGTACATGAGGTTTGAAGAAATAATGGACTTATACTAGGGAATCATTCCTAATGAAATAGGTTTCATTTTTCCAGGTAGGTGTTAGGTAGTCATTCATGGTTTTATCAACTTCATTCCCCAAGTTTGGGGCTACCTCATTTGGATTTCTATTTTGGTTCCCACCTGGGTTTATGAGTTGGTTTCTTTGAAGACCTTCCATTGAAATGGGATCAATTTTTGACTTTGGAGTATTAGGAATATTAGGATATAATGAAAATAGTTCCCTTGGTGTACTTGACTCCCCAACCCTAGGACTATCCACCCTAACTAGATGGTTTTATTGGTCACGGGTATAGGTGGACATGTGCTAAGAAAAGTGAAAAACAAAAGAAAGAGGAAAAGATAAGAGAATTTGTGATGAGAAAAGAGAAATAGGAGAGAATATAATGGGTGTTGAGATGACTTACTTGGGTTCCTTATAACGGTTCCAAAATTTTTTCTCACCCAAATTTACCCAAGATTTTAGGGTTACACGGTCGCTTGTAGTTTAGCTTGGGTTTTAGAATCCTCAAAGACCTAAGAAGTAACCTATAGACACGTACATTCTATGGATTGCTTTTGTCTATGAAGTTGTAAACTTTGGGTTGATTTTAGATGGGTTTAATGGATCACTAAGATATCTAAGTTAATTCAAATTAATATAATGATTTGATCCTAGGTTATCACTCGGGGTGGATTGAATGAATTCATTTTTTAATGATTTCAATTTCATTAACTTGAGAAGGATTCATTCAATGAATTCAAACTAACCTCTTCACTTAATGGTTAAAAACCTTCCAAAACACATTATAATCACCTATAAACTTGTATGATCATTTTCATTATCACTCCAAGGTAAAGGATCTTATTAGAACATAAAAGTGGGGTGAATAAATTCAATATGGAAGAGGAAGAGATAAAATCATTGAATAAAAGAAACACAAATAAAAGAAATTAATAAACATTTAGAGAATGATAAATAAAATCCAATCCATACCCTTGCTACTCCCTTAGATAAACCCATAAAATATTTATCCATCCATTGATTACATGTTATCAATGGAAGAGGGAAGTAGACTTACAAGGGTGGAATTGAAGAAGTAAAAAACAACAAAATAATGATCACTCCATTGTTGTGTGATAAACTTCACAAGGTATGGTGTGAATAAATTAACACCTTGGGGAAACAATATTAACATGATATGGATAAGAATGGAATAAGAGGAAAGGAAGAAATTTTATTAAGAAACTAAGGTGAATTGAACAACTTACATGAGAAAGAAATGTGATTACAAACACAAAGCGGCAGGATAACACTATAATGAAACTAGGCACAAAAGATGATAAAATTCTCCACCACCAATAAATTAAATAGAAATTTAAATAGTCTTAGGTATATACCCAAATATTACAAGTCTTCCCACTTTATTATGGTATTCATAGGGTGGTGGAAAGTTTGTGGAATTTAGACTTTTCCACCCTTGACCCGAAAAGACATCCAGCTTGCATCCACAAAACAGAAGTGCCTAAATGATCTTCTAGATGGACAAATTGGAGTGGGATATAGCATAATAAAATGAATATCAGGATTTCCTCTAACTATATGTAAAGTTTAATCCCAAATGGAGTTTTTAATTTCTAGATATGGTCGAAATGGTGGGATGTTTTTCTGGGCTGCAGAATCTGTCCCAATATTACATCTTCAAATTGGGCCACTTGTAACTCCATTCAAACATCTGAATTAGATTTGTACAATGTTGAATTAAATGTTCCACTTGATTTCATCTATCTTAATTTAAATTTTTATAATAATTGGAATTGTATATTGGATGATACAGTCTCTTTATTGGTCTTCTTTCTAGTTTTCATTTCCCAGAATGTGTTGGCATGAAATCCCATTTGGGTGGTCTTCCATTGTGAATCTTCAGGTAATCCAAAATCATGAATTTTTAATTATAGCACAAGATACCTTAAAATAAAATATGAAAATAAAATCAAGATCATTTTTTATTTTAGGAGGTGTTCAAAAATTCACCATGTAATAGTTCATTTTAAGAGGGAATTACAATTATAATGTGAATTAATGTTCAAAGTATAAAATACCCTAAAATGGTGTTTATGAATAATAAATCTCATGAATATTATATATATTAACAATGAATATTATCCTCATTTAGTGGATAATCAGTAACTGAATTCTTCATGTGAAATTTTCACTCATGTAGTTGAATTTGGCATAGTTTAATGAATCACATAGCCATTTTGAACCACATAGTCGAATTTCACACATATCCATTCACTCATGTAGGTGATTCATAAACACGGGATATTTTTACATAAATGATTTCATGACATAACCAATTTTGATAGGAATTTCCTTCATGTATCTAATTGATGTAACCATTTTCTAGACATTCAATTATATATGTAGTTGATTGCCTCACGTAACTAATTTTCCATACTCAGGAACATTTCATCAAACTTCCAGATTTTATAGAATTAACAGCAGAATGACTCAAATAAGGAAAAAACTTAATGAAAATACTTAAAAATAATAATTAGTAACATATAAAGGGTTTTTGAGATCATTAAAACATAAATTACTTGGGATATGTTTTAACAACATTAGTATTCCAACATCATTTCCCCATGTAATCCAAAATAATGACTATGATAGCTAATTAAACATGTTTAGGTGGAAAATTCACTAATTTTGGGGTATAAATTTTAGGAAGGTTGCATAGATAATTTTCATTGTTTAAATGTAAGTTAAACTTTTGATTTATAATTATGTTTTTTGTGTTTATTTATGCTAACATAAATTGATATTATTTATTTATTGTAATTATATTGTATGCATTCTTAATAAATTAATTCATGATAGTTAAAAATTCCTTACTTATAAATTCATGATATGATATGATGCTTGATTTTCCAATCAAAATATTCCATGTTAAGTTTTAAGTTTAGAACATGTAAATTAAAAAACCTATAAGATAATGTTAGGAATTAAAAGTGTTGTTTTAAATTGATATGAGTAGTATTATAATATATTTTAATTCATAGTAAAGCATGTCTAGAATATTTTTATTTTCATGAATAACATTTCCATGAGACTTCTTAATTAAGTATGACATTAATGATTAATTACTAATTAATTTAAAATATTTTGAAGTAATATTTTTAGTAGCATATTTTAGATTACAATGTATCTTAATATGAAATGTGTTTCAATATATTAATACAAGATGCTAATTTAGAAAGTTTTTTGGAATTTAATTCAAGTTGTAAGTTTGTGTTCATTTAGTTAAATATTATGCTAGAGTATTAATTCTTATTACTTGAAATGTATGACTTAATGAAATGTCATGATACATTCCTAGTACATATTTTACATATAAGGGATTAAGAAAAAATAACTTATATAGAGGAGTAATGTGATGCACATGAACTAATTATTGTAGACATCGTGTCTAAGATTTTTAAATGCTTAAAATAATTTGCTATACAAGAATGATAAATTATATGAAATTTTAATTGTTTTTTATTCCATGTTAAGCATGATGAGTTCCAAATGCCACAACATGATTTAAATTTTCTACATGATTTATATTTCCATGTTTTTATTAATTGTAAAGCATGAAAAATAAACATGTGGAAATTAAATGATAAATTGAAAGTGTGATAAAAAATTAATAAATTAATTAATATGGTATGAGAATTATGATGTAAGTATTATGAGCATGTGGTAATTATATAGTAATGAATATTATTATGCCACATAAACCTTCCATGGAATGTTTATTTAATTTTATATATTAATAATCGATATTTGTATTTACTGGTTGAATATTTGTATACCCTTTTGTTGATATGTCTTCTTAAGCCTCAATTCTAGTTAATAAGGCCATTGATTTAACATTAAATGGTAGAGTTGTATGAAATGAATTATCATTTAAATTTAATTATAATATTTGGTATGATTCTATATGATATTGTGTGGTGAATATGGTTGATGGTGGAAAGGTATGGATGACATGGATTTGTATTGGAACAAAATTTATGATTTCCAGTTACTATTGAATTATTTTCTAGTTAATTGTTTCCTATTTATTCATTGTTATTTGCTTATTTTCTATCCAGTTTTTCTTATTTTCTAGTTTTTGTTTGCTTATATTAGCTATTTTTTGCTTTTTTATTTGTCATTGTATGCTTAACTACTATTCAATGTTTACTAAATTTCTTAATATGATAAATTTATTAGTATTATTTTTATTTCATGCATTCCCTTTATCCATTTGAGGTGTTTTGAAGTAGCTTAGTTATTTTGTTCTCCTTGTTTTGTGATTGAACATCATTATAATGAATGATATGAGATTCATTGTGTATCTCAATCCTCTATGGGTATTCAGTAGTGGTTCAGGAAGTGAGGTTTTCATAGGTTAGTATCTATACTCCTACCTTTATAAAACTTTGAGGTTATTTTCTAAGTTGATTATAAAATATAGTTTAAAAAATGGTGTGTGTTGATTTATATTACACATAAATGAAATTCTATCTTACTTAAAATTAATAAGAAGTTCTATTAAAATTTTAAAGGGGTTTTTTTAGTAAACTTAAAATAATTTTAAATTTTTTATAGATTATTTCAAATGGGTAATTATTTCTGAAAACATGCATGAGGTGGAAGGATTATTTTGTGTGGTCATGGTGGCTGGTGTTTCCTTACCTTGTTATGTTTAGTTTTTTTTTTGTAAGGAAGTTCATTTTTGAGAGGTATGTATTGATTTTATTATATTTCTAGAATTTTTCTAATTTAAAGTGAGTTGGGATCATATCCCAACCCATTCCTAGAAATTATTTCTTTTGGTATAGTGTTTGTCCTATTTGAGAGGTATCTTCCAATGGTTGTTAAGATTTAGGATTTTCTTTCTTAGTTTAGTTTAGATTATCTAGGATAATAATTATTTGAGAGGAATTTGATTTAAGGGACCAAATTTTCTTGAACATTTACCTTTATTATTTCTTGGGTGTTGTAGGTGTTTGGGGATGTTTTCTATTAGTTTTAGAGGTTAGGTAAGGTTAGCATTAATTTTAAGCTTAGAATTTAGGAGATTATGTTTTTTTAGTTTTTATATAATTTTTAGATAATTTTATAAATATACCTACATATTTATCTATTTTATAGATATGTCACTTATGTTTCCTTTTATTATGAGAATAAACTCTACATGTCACCCCTTAACTTTTACGCATTGCCTTTGTGAAATAAACATTATATATTTTCTCTATAATAGAAATGGCCCTTACATATTTACCATTAATATTGGAAATAAACCTTATGTATTTAGAAGTTTTTCAAAATTTCAATACATAGGAGTCTTCCTTGCACTATTGGAAAAATATCCTATACCAACAATTTGGAGTTGTTGGTATAGGTCCTCAAACTGTTGGTATAGTCTATACCAATGGTTTGGAGGGCCGTTGGTTTATTTTCTATCAATATATACCTATACCGATGGTTCAAAAAAATGGTTAAGACCTATACCAATGGTTTCCAAACCATTTGTATAGACCTATCCCAACAGTATTAGGAAAACCATTGGTATAGGTAATTTAAAATAAAATATGTTTCTGAGATTTGAACCCATAACCTCCCACTTATATATGAAAGACCGAACCACTATTCTATAATTATCTTTGTGAATATAATTGGATAAATATATATATATATATATATATTGATTTATTTTATGATATTTTACAAAAAGAATTCATAAAAACATTGTGTACCTATACCAATGGTTCTAAAAAATGTTGTTATAGGTCTATACCAACGGTTTTGAGAACCATTAGTATAAGTCTATCCCAATGGTTTTTAGAACCGTTGGTATAGGCCTATACCAATATTTTTTCAAAAAAATTGGTATAGATGCCTAGATTTTTGGGACCTATACCAATGGTTTTGAAGAACTATTGGTATAGGTTTATTATAAATAAATTATAACAACAGTTCTTCAAAACCATTGGTATAGGGTATTTAATTGGATACTATATCAACGGTTTTTCCAAACTGTTGGTATAGGTTCATTTTATGGTACTTATACTAACAGTTTGGAAAAATAGTTGGTATAGGTCCAACTACTAGTATTGTTGTATACATAAGAGTCATTTCTTTGATACGTAAAAGTAATCCCTTTTCCGTAAAATTGAATTCTTAACGCATAAGAGGCATCCCCTTTTATAGAATTCTAATACATAAGACTAATCCCCTCTAATAAATTTTTCATATGTAAGAGTATTATATTGGTTACCTTGGTATATAAAAGTAAATTACTCCATGATTAGGAGTATTCCCTAGGTGAAATTCTCACTTTTCCTCAACTTTTCCTGAATTGTATTTTATGATTGACAATGAAATTATCAATCATTAAACCCTTAAAACATGGAATTATTAATTAAAATTCATGGTTTTTAATATTTCATTACATAATAAAACCCCTTCACCATTATAATAATTTCAATATGAATTCATATATCGTGACATAGTGATATTAAAAACATAGTGTCCTTCCCTAAATCATATCGAAATTAGGTGGGATTACTGCAGTTTAAAAAGTTTAAATTTTTTGTATGTTTTTTTTACTATCCATGTTTCATTGCATCTAGTCTTTACAATGTAAGTAATAAAATATAAAATTTATAATAAATTCAAGTTTTCTTCTCCATTTAATTTGATCTTATTTGTCTCTCAATCCTAGGTGGTCTTTGATTCTATTTTTTAAGGTCTCCTATGTCCATGGAGTTTTGTTCATTGGTATTTTTTCCCAATTTGTATGGACCATGTTATAGAAGATGCACTTGGTCTTCATTTCTTTAGACCACCCTGACATTTTGTTTCCTTTTCTCCATTTTAATAAAATTTTATATTGAGTTGGCAGTGAGATTAAAGGTCCCCCTATCTTCCTTGTTACTTCTTTCATTTTTATAAGGAAGGATACAATATGAATTATATTTTTTATTGATGTAATATATGATTCATAATAACTTGAAATATATTAGTGGGATCTTATTTTAGATTCAATGGTTTTATGTTGTAGTGCTTTAAATGTGGAATTGCTTGACTCTTTTGAGGTAGGGGATTTCTAATCCTTTTTTCTATATTATGGAATATATACTTCTATATATGGTATAAAAATATTATAAGTTACACTTTTTGAACCTTAAATACTTTTATTTTTATCCATTTGAAACCAATTATGTTGAATCTCTTTAGTTTCTAGCCCTTCTATAGGAATGATTGAAATCATCATCATTTTTTTAATTGAATCCCTTCCATTAAATTCTATAAGTTGTGACTTCTTATACTATAAAAAAATTTGATATACTAACCTTGTAAAAAACCTATAGAATTTGGTAATTTTATACTCTCTCCTTATTCTCAATGAGGATTTTTGGTCTGGGATAGGGGTTATTGTAAATTTTATCTTTCTTAAATTTCTAAATTTGTTTAGTTTTATCTTGATTTATTTATCTTAGTTATTTTCTTGCTTCTTTAAAATTATTCTTTAGAATAATCATAATAATAATCCATTTTTCTATAATGCTTAAGATATATTTTTATACTATTGATACCATGTGATATACCATGAGATATGGGAAGTATTTTAGAAATATAATTAAAAAGGAAAATATGGATTGATAACGGCGATTATGGAAAGATGAATATGATTCCTTGATATTCTACCATTATTAATTATGTATATTTTTCTATTATAAATGTTGATAATATGATTATGAATAGTATATACATGTGTGTGTGTGTGTTGTTGCATTGTCTTAATGATGTTGTACTTAAATCACATGCCTAATGAGAAATGATTAAAGAATGATCATATGATAGTAAAAAGTAACTATAGGATTGGAAGGATAATAAATATGGAATGATTTAAATGGTGTGTTATTATTATCTTATTTAGGGTTATTTTCTTTTAATTCACTTTAGGAATGGTTTTGGAAAATATTTCTAGTCCTCTCCTTATATTTCTAAATGGTTATTTTAACTATGGGTTGGTTGTATTATTTAGGTGAGATAGAGTAAGTCATTTTACACATGAGAGTAGTTTTTTCCTTATTATTCCTTTCCCTTATCTAGGTCTTTGGGTTTTTGTTTAGGTAGTGATAAGTAAAAAGAATGGGAGGTTTGGGTAAGTCCTATAAGTAGTTAAGTTTTGGTAATTACATTTGAGGTGTAGGGAAGTTTTTTCTATTTAGTTAGTACCCTATTATTAAGTGGTGTGTCTAGTTGTAAGTTTAAGTCTTGGATGTTATATAACTATATAATTGTGTTTAATTAACTAATTAATAATTTTATAATTAATTAATAAAATAATTAATGGGTAAGTTAAGTATTATCATGGACTTTGTAGTAATATTTAGTAGCAATATCTTGTAAGATGTGATAATGTTTATTGGATCATGAAATTATGAGAATAAATTATAAACAATTGATTTATTGTTCCTTCATATTATTTAATGTGATGTTATATTTACTATTATTGTATGTGATTTTCTTCTTTGACTGGTTTATTGTGTGACTATATGTCATTTTTTTGTTATTTTTTTATCTATTTTTTTGTTTGTGTGTGACCTATAATACTATACATGGAAGTTGAAATTACTTTTAGTTCTGTGCATACTTTCATGGGCTATAATGGATAAAGGTATATTGCATTTGTATATATATTATAATGGATTAAGTTTATCACATGTATAGTACTTATAAGATATAATAGAATATAGTTGATATGGATTTATATACATACATGAGCTGTAATGTCTTAAATGGTGTGTGTGTGTGTCTATATATTTGAGGTTTGTAATGTCTTAAGATTTCGATATGTGCACTTATTTATGAGTTATAATGGCTTAAGTTTATAAAATGTATACTTTTACCTAGGTTATGATGGTTTAGGGTTATGTCATGTATTTGGTCTGTGATGGCTTGGGGGTATAGCATGATTTGATGAGATGATGATGTGGTGATACAGCAGTAATAGCCCATAAATTTCGGGTCATTGTTTTTTAGAAGGAATTTGATTTTTTTTCCATAGTAAGGGATATTCTGGGATTAGTACTAGGAATCCAAGCATTATAACAACTTATAAAGATTTTTTTGGATATAGATCAAGTACAAGAATGTGTTTAGGGTGCTCGAATAGATACTATATAAGGGTAAGGGTGACCATTAGCTAATTTTTTGGTTATAGTCAAGGTACCAAAGCATAGCTAAAGGTGTTGTAGAGTGGTGGCCTGAGGCCAAGTAGGCCATGATGTGGTCGTAAAGGTTTGTGTTTTAGTGGTTTTTTAGGGTGAAACACCACTCCAAATCCTAGAGGTTATGCCATGGAAGGCTTTTGTGGGGTGGATTCCCTACAACATAACCCTTAGGGATCATGACATATAGGGGAGACCATCGGGGTTGGGCCCTTTTCCACTTTGTTGTATCATAACCTAGGTTCCATGACACAGCATGGCCCTAGTTGAGGGAGACCATAACGTAACCCATGGGGGACATTACATGGAGGGTACTTGGGAGGAAAGGCCTCAGGATACCCCCCTGAGGTGGGTTGTGTCATTGATCTCTACTCCACACCACAACCAGTGCTCGGGGTGGTCCTTTTCACCACAACCCCTAAGGATGTACAACAAGTTTTCCTTGGGTGAGGGTCCTTGTACCATGGACCCTATGGAAATGTCGTTAGGGGGTCCCCACCCAGTTTTTTTAGTGGGGAAAAACCCAAATTTTCAAGTTCATCCCCATCAGGTATTTGGGAACCAAGGGCATTGGGCGAGGTCCATTTTAGTGAGATCTCCCCCTACACTTCCTCCCATGGACCCTCCATGTTTAGGGATATTATTAGGCTATTATATAATGATTTCAAGTATATAAATCCTCCTCCCTTATTTTTTTTGTTTTCCATTGTAGGCCTCTGATTTTTTGTGATTCTAATTAGGGTTTTGTGATTATTTCCACCTAATAATGGTGTAAATAATCCCATTTTATAGATCCTTTTTTAATATATAAAGGAGGTATCATGGGGATAAAGGCGTGAGGTTTTGTGTGGTTTCGATGACATGGTGATTCTAGATGATTTTTTTTATGAATATTCCTCTTTGTTTTAAGTTAGATAATTAATTTTAAATTGTTTTAATTAATTATTTATGTTATATGGTGTTAAATAGGAGCTCAAGTAGTGGTATGAGCTTGTATGGGGCATGGATGGGATTGGTTGTGGGTGAACATAGCTTGGTGTGGGTGGTAGCTCCTCTATAGAGGTATGTGGTCCCTTTAATACAATTCCATGTTCTTGTTTATGAATGAGTGGGAATTTATATATATTTAATGGGTTTGGGTAGAGAAAATAATGATTGAGGGTGCCCTGGGTAAAGGGAAAAAAGTGGATTTTAGCCACCTAGATCGGGAGTGGGTGATCTTGTGTATCTTGGGTATTTTGGGATTTCCCACCATGAGGTGACAGTTCCAGTTGATTTGATGAAATAATTGAGATAGTTCTTGAGATTTGATATTATATGTGATTATATTATGTTGATATCCTAAGGATATTTGGGTAGGAATGATATTTTTAGACCTAAGGTGACAGGCGAGACATTTGTACATCATTCATGTAATGTGGAACTTCCTCCTAAGGGTGGAGGTGATTTTCGGTGTGTGTTATTAATAGGATAATCCATATGGGTTCGTACGTGTATGATGAGGAGGGTTTAATACAAATAATTGGTTGAGTGATCTCCCTTATGAGATGTGATATGAGACCAGTTATGGGTCACAGGAATCATCAAGGACTTCTCATGTGGTTTCCAAGAGGTTAGAGTGGATTAGCTCAGGATAGTACCTAGGTATCATAATCAAGTTTTGACATGGAATTAGATGAGTATCATACCCTTCCCATATATTCTAAGGTTAGTAAAATCCTATTAGATGTGTGGTCACTAAAGGGTGATGGAGATGATATAGTGTTAGTGATCAGATACCAAGACCGGTCTAAGGGACCCTAGTGGATTCCTTGATGGGAGAAATGAGAATTTTGAGAGGAATAACATGCTGTGTATTGAGATTGAGATGTTATTTGAGGTGTGGGTTTAGGTTTTAAGTGACTTGATCCCTATGATGATCTATGATCCCATGATATGGGTTGTGTTCCCTATTTGATGTTGTATGTGTGAGTCAGTTATGGACCTAGCATGGTTAAGATGACACTAGTAGTAAAACCATGAATTAAATGGGATTCATGATGTGTGTGATATGGTCCTTAACCCGAGTGAGAATTTAGTGGTTAGATCACCTTGAGTGATAAGGGGTCCCAATTGTGATGTGATGAGAGATAAGGTGGATGAACTCACCTTGAGTGATAAGGTCTGGGTAGGGGTCACTTGGGTGAGAAGGGTATTGGATTGAGATGTGGATTAGGGTTAGATTGAGAGATACTACCTTGAGTGAGAAGTTATAGGTTGGGTGTTGTATGAGCAACCTCCCTAGAGTGATGGGTTGGTCAGAGAATTTGGTATGATACTCCAAACCAAGGGGGTATGGTCGAGGCTTAATGTAACACCCCACCTTGTATATTTGGTTATGGGTTGAGACTTGTTGGACACATTACCCCATGTATTTAGGTATGGGTTTGGATTCAGTGATATACTCTACCCTGATTCTTCAAGTACGATCTAAGTTATGGGTTCAGTCACATGAGATGATGATTGGATTTTTTTATGATATCAAGGTAGGTTTGATCAGGTGTCATGGTGGAAATTTTATCACATGATGACCTGATGTGCAAGGATTCATGGTGGCTTGGTTAGCACACGACATCCAATGTTCTTGTGTGGCATGATTACTTCCCTCATGTATACACGTATATGATGGAATATAATAGGGAAAATTGGTGAGACCTTATTGGGATTTATTTCTCACACCTTTTATGGGCACTCTGGTGTGCTTTCAGACCTTATGTTGACTTCTAGGTTAGAGCATAGGTTGTATGGTGGATCAGGATAGGGAAGCTTCATGGGTATTTGGAGATGGAATTAATGAGTCTTGAGGATGGTGGGTAGACCCTATTTTTTATATTGTTCTTTTTTTATTTTTATTTTATATGATCGGCCCAATGGTTAATTCGTTTATGTATGATTAAATTCTTTTTCATTCATTTTTATAGCAATGTATTTATTTTATTATGCATTCTCTGATGTTTGTAATGGATATTTTTTGGTTATTTCCACTGTATGTTGAATCTAATTTGAACATATAGTATCTCCATTATATAAATTATCCCCTTTCCACTATTAAATAGCCTTTAGAGTATGAGGATGAATGCTTTAGGTCATGTGGTGCCCTGGGCTAGGACACTAGTGAGTGGTCTCTTGCCTAGGCATCATAAAATAGTATCAAATTTTTTTGTTTTATTTTAATATTGGGAATGTGGTGGATAGGTTATTTAGGAATGTTTCTAATCTTGTGATAAACCTCATAATAGTGAGTCATAAACACATTTCCAGTGGGAATTCCTAGTTACTAGGGGCACTAAATTATTGTTCTTGGTTTTCATTAATATGGTTGAGATGTTTATTAAATATGATTAATTATTAGAGGTCATTATTTATGGTTTCTTCTTTTGTATAGTTGGAAAGAGGCTTGTTTACATGCATCATATTTGGAATGTATGATTCATATAAAAATTGTGTGATTGTATTTGATTGGTATTTGATAAAGAAAGTGGGTTCGGTTGTTTGAAGTTTCAAAAAAAAACTTATATTATGTTTTCCCATATTACTTGTTAGTGGAATTCTACTCAATTGAACCATGATATTTTCTTCTGATGTAATGTCATGTGTATCCTAATATAGTATGTTCTTTAATGATGTATATATAGTCCCTTTGTGTGAGGGATGTATAGTGACCCTTATTGGGTTGGTACAAGCATTAGATTCTTCAGTTATAGACCCCTTTTGGGTGATTTTGGTTTAATTCTTTAAATTTTCCATAACAACCTATATAGTGTTTTCCCATATAGCTTATTAGTGGAACTCTACTTAACCAAACTAAGTGGTTTTATGGGTACCCTTGAGAGGGTTGAGGAAATACATGTTAATACCCTATTCTTTGGATGAAATGTGTTTAGAGTGTTTCTAGGTCAAGGTTGGGTGAGAGGGTAGGATTGATGGGATTCCCAACCTTATTGATTCTGGGTGCGGTATTGATTGGCATAGTGGGACTGTGGGTAAAAAATAATGGTTTTATAATGATACTATGGTGGTTTTTTATCATGTTTTTGGCCTTGGAGTGATTGACATGCATTGAGTTTATTGGATGAGACTGTCATATGGTGGATCATTGTTGATTGGTTAGGTACGTGAGCCTAAGTTTGATGGGACGTGACTCATGGCAGTATGATTTAGGTTATATGGGCATGTACACCCATTGGGTTTAGATGGGATCGAGATGTGTAGTTGGAAAAAACCCATGAAAGGGTTTTCATAAGTTCACTCTGCCTTAGGAAAAGGATATTGAGTGTTGTTGTGGCTTTTTAGGGAAATCCTTGGTGTGTGAGGGTGATTGTACATTGGATTTTTCTGGTGTCTTTTTGGTTCATAGATTGGTGAGTGGCCATGTGGGGGGAAAGGAATGATGGGTTTTATAAGAAAATAATGGGCATGGTATCCTAGGGTATTATATGAGATAGGGTATGACAAGGGTTGTCAAGATATGTGAGTGTGGCTCAGAAGGAGTTACACGAGTGTGATTTTGGAATCTTTTGGGTGTTGTGATTGAGGAGTGGTGTAAGGGAATCCATATTCTGGGGAACACACTATTATCTATTGGAGGGTGTATCTCTCTTTGTGGGTGGATAAATTGTGGTGGATGTCTAGGAAAAAATTCTTGAGTATAAATGGGTGTAGTTTAATTCCATCTTGGTGTTGGTGTTGTTAAAGAGTGGGTAGCTCAAGTTTTGATGAATAGTGTGATTTGATGTTTAGAGTTGTGTAATAGGAGTGTGTTTGGTGTTAGAAGTTGGAACATGGATTTTTTCAGTGAATTGATGACTGAGGTGAGTTTTCAAAGATGGTTTGAGAACTTATAGAAAGTTCTTGAGGACAAGAATCCTTATGGTGGGGAGTTTGTGATAACCTTCAAATTTAGAGTCATTGTTTTCCATAAGTAATTTTATTTTTTGGTCTTGGAGGAGGGTCCATTCCATAAATTTGGATTTAGATCATGGATTAAACCATCAGAACATATTGGGAAGATGTTTTTAGATGTGTATTATGTCTTGTAAGGTGTTTTTTATGCTCAAGTGTATTCCAGATAAGGTTTAGGGTGACCCTTAATTGATTGTTTAACAATAGGTAGGGAAAACGACATAGAAAATAGAGTTTTGCTGTGGTGGACTAAGGATAAGGAGGCTATGATACAGTGGTAATGGGGTGAGTCATAGTAGTTATTATGGGTGAATCACCATGCCATAACCTAGAGGTTTCACTATGGAAGGATCTCAATGGGTGGATGCCCAGTGACATATTCCTTAGTGGCCACACTACAGAAGAGAGGCCATCGGGTTTGGAACATATTCCCCTTCATGGGTGGTTTCACTACAACCTAGGGGACATTCCATAATATGGATCTAGTTAATGGAGGCCACAATACATCCTATAGGGGCACATCATTGAGGTTACTCGTGAGGTATGGCCTTAGGTTTCCCCCGAGGTGGGATGCATCATGGAGCCCTACTCTAGGCCATAACTCATGTCTAGGTTGGTCCTTTTCACCATAACCCTTGGGGTTGTAGGACAAGGATACCTTAGGTAAGGGGTCAAACACTATGTCCCCTATGTTCATTATATAAGGGGTCCCCACCTAGTTTTTTTAGCTGGGGAAATCCCATTTTTTTAGGGTTGTCCCCATCTAGTATTTGGGAACCAGGGGCATTGGGAGGGTCATTTTGGTTATGTCTCCCCCTCCCTTCCTCCCATAGATCCCTCGTATTAGGGGGATGTTCTTGGGAATTTATATGAAAATTATGAGTATATTCCTCCTCATCCATTTTTTTGGTTTTATGTTGTATACCTATAATTAGTGACAATTATGGTAATATTTTTGTTATTTTTTACACTAAATTGTGGTGTAAATAATCTCGATTGATGATAATTTTTTTGGAATGACTATAGGAGGTCCTTGGAGGATGAACTTGTAAGGTTACATTCATTTTGGGTGACATAGTGGTGTCAGGTGAGTTTTTCAATAAATATTCCTTTTTGTATAAAATTAAAATTAATTATAAATTGTTATAATTAATTATTTATGTCTTCTGGTATGATATAGGAGCCCAGGTGGTGGTAAGAGCCTGGAAAAGACATCGAAAATCTTGGTTAAGGGTGATAAAAGTTTAGTGTGGGTGGTAACTCCTTTATGGAGGTAGATAGTACCTCTAATATAAATTCATATGCTTGTTTATGCATGGTCATGAATGACTACATGTTTCATGGGTCTGGGTAGAGTGGATAGGGACCAAGGGTGTCCTAGATAAAGGGATGGGGTGTATTTGATCCTCTAGAGTAGGATCAGGTGCTCTTGTGCACCTTAGTTATTTTGGGATTTCCCACCAAAGGGTGATAGTGTTGGTTGATTTGATAAGAGACCTGAGATAGATCTTGATATGTGGGATGAGATGAAAGTATCTTAGGTTTATCTCCTAGGGATAGTTGGGGAGGCATGAGAGGATTAGTCTTAGGAGTGATGGGTGAGACATTACTACGTCTCATGTGTGATGTAGAACTTCCTCCTAAGTGTGGAGATGATCTTGGGTGTCTTTTATGAGTGGGATAGGCCCTTTGGGGTTGGATGTATGTAATGTGGATGGTTTCCTATGGATGATTTGTTGAGAGATATCCCTTAGAAGATGTGAGATGGGACCCAAATAGGGGTCTTGGGAACTATCGAGGTATTGTCATGAGGTTTCCAAGTGGTTGGCTCGAGCCAATCCCTAGGTAGTGGGACTGTTTTGTGACATAGAATTGGATGAGGATTAGACCCCACCTATTGGGGACAAGGTCGGGAAGAACCTATGGTCTATGTGGTCACCGAAGGGTGATGGATATGTGATGGTTCCAGTAACCAAAGATTAGGATATATCTAAGGGACCCTAGTGGATACCTTAATGGGTGAAATGAGAACACTGGGAGGTTAGACATATTGAGGATGGATGTTGAGGTATTCTTTTAGACATGGCACTAGGTTCTGATTGACTAATGCCCTATGACAAGATGCAAGATTGTGAGAAGGATTATGTTCCCTATTTGATATTATGGTGAGAGACATTTATGGCCCCACCATGAGTGATATGGAACTGGAAGGATAGTCATGGGTGAGATAGGGTCATTGATGTGTTTGATATAGGCCCTACCTTGAGTGATAAGGTAACTTTTAGACCACCTTGAGTGAGAAGGGATATTTATTTTTATGTGATGTAAGACAGGTTTGGATTCATATAACCCACCTTTAGTGATAAGGTAGAGGTAGGGAATTGGATGATCAGACACCCCATAGTAAGGGGTTGGTCAAGGAATTTTGTGTGGGACCCTACCCCAAGGTGGGTAGTGGCTAGGGGTAGGTGTGAGACTCTACCCTAAATCTTTGGGTATGGGTTGAGACTTATTGGATACCCTAACCTATGAATTCAAGAATGGGTTGGGACTTAGTGAGACTCCCTACCCTGATTCCTCAGGCATGAGTTGGGTTACAAGTTTGGTAGCATGATTCGATGACTGGATTCTAGCATGAGGCTGAAGTAGGTATGATCGGGTGTCGTGGTGTCCAGGTTAGCACACAATGACTTGATGTGTAAGGATTCATGGTGTCCTAGTTATCACATTACATCAAATTTTCTTGTGTGACATGTTTACTTTTCTCATTCATACAAGTATATGGTGGTTTATACTAGGGGAACTTGGTGAGACCCTATTGTGATGAATTTCCCACACCCTGTATGGGCACCCCGGTGTGCGTGCGTACCTTATGAGGCTCGAGGATGATAGTAGGGCATGTTGTGTATTTTATCTTTTATTTATTTTTGTATATGTGATCAAACTAGTGAGTTATTAGTTTATGTATGATTGTATGAGTATGCATTTATTTTTTATAACATTGTGTTTATTTGATTATTCATAATCTAATGTTTATGATGGTTTTTTTATTTCTATTGCATATTGACTCTAATTTTAGGGAATAGTCTTCTCATTGAATGGATTAGTACCTCACTACTATTTGGAATCCTCTAGAATATAGGGAGGCATGATTGAGGTCATGTGATTCCATGGGATGGGAAACTTTTAAGTAGTTTCCGGCCTGGGTTTCATAGTAGTGATGGGGTGATTTGGTGGTTATTGTGTGGTTGTGATTATGGTGATGTGGTGTCGTGGTAATGATGTGGTGGTTGTAGAGATATAGTAGTGGATGTTATGTGATTATGATAGCAGTGTGGATAATCATATATGATCAAATGTGAAAATGATATGGCATTATTATTATTGATATGATGAATTGATTATGATGATAGAAAGAATGGTGATTTGTTTCTATACCTTATCCATTATTATTATTATATGAATATGAAAACCTAATATTACCCATAATTATATATAATAATGAAATATTAATCTAATATGATATGATTATTCATTTTTATGGTGATATGATTTCGGTATTCCTCATTATTTATTTTTTGACATATAAAATCTAAAATCATCATCATTTAATTATGCCTATATATAGATATTGATCTGATATGATGATTTTGGGTAATATAGTTAAAGGTGACATTTAATTGATTCTATAATTATTATATTTCATCTTGATTACTTTCTTAATACCAAATCTTGATTAATTATTACTTTTTCTTGGTTGAACTCACACGTGTTTATCCCAATATATTTATTTCATATGGTTGTATAATTGCTTATAAATATGGTCCTACTGAGTACTCTCAAGTTTACAACCCTCTATATTTTTTTGAGTTTTTTTATAAGACAGTTCAATGGAGATTGGAGATGTTTTTATTTAGGAATATAGAGTGGATTTTATGGGTTATTCCTTAAATTGTCCCTATTTGGATTGTTTTTATTGAAATATAGTGATAATTTTGGAATGGTATTTTTATCCTTTTAGTATTTATATATATATTTTATTGGTGGTTTGGATTTTTTTTCCCAGGATTTATGAGAGTAATTACTTCCATATGTTTTAATAGATACTCTCAGTGCTAGTCGTCAATTCATGGCCTATTGGAGGTAGGATTCAGAGGTCACACTTGTCTTCACTTTCTACTTGGGTAGGGTTCTAATGGAGGTGGGATATGACATAAGGGGTCCCACTCATTCTCTAAAATTGATGATTGAACTCCCATGTACCTAATTTTACATTGATATCTATATTACTAGTCTAAATTAAGATCATATTATATATACATTGTTCTATTATCATAGTTTAATCCATTAACACATCTACCTTTAATTTTGTGTCGATGTTGGGAATAACTTTATTTCTCCACCTTTTCATGTCTTTCTTAGTGGAAACAAATTTATTACTCGATTTTCTAGGTTTTTCATCAATAAAAAAACATATATTATGCATCATATCCTTGAAAATCCATACATTGAATGATTTTTTTAAATTTTTTGTGATATTCTTACATCGTTGATGTGGAAATCATGGCATTTCCCACCTATTAATGTTCCCATCATTTTCAACCCAACATTACAATTCTAGAAAAAGGATTCTCAAATTCTTTATAGTGACATTGAAATCACAATCCAATCAAGAATAAGCAATGAAATCCAACATTTTCAATTCCTATTCTTTTTTTCTTCTTCCCATTACCCTATATAATTTTTTTATTTCAAATATAAAATTTTATTTCACATGATAGTAACAATATGTATGTTTATCTCCCCCAAATATTATTCTAACAACACCTGAAATCATATTATGTTAGTCAAATATAATAACTAATTAAATAGAACCTGTAATTTATTTTATGTTGTTTAAAAACCATGTATAATAATCAAATGTTTCACCCCTAATAGTTGTATATTCCAACAAGAATGGGTTTTTATCCACATCATAAGTTGATGCTGCCAATGATGTACTTGTATAAGAACCACTGTGGTGATAGTAATCCACATACAACATTAGTCAAGCACATAATAAAATATCATTGATGCAATAATAATATATAATAAATAATCTTTAAAAACTTTCATTTCCTGAATCTACCCACTTGGCTATTATTTTTGGAGCGATTTCTGTTAGTATTTTTCATATCTAAGGTATTAACATATATGACTTCTCTGGAACCCCAAATATTTCACCAACTTATTTTCCCTTGGATCTTAGTGCTTGATAGTATGTTAAAGATATACCATAGTCTCTATAGATGTAAACTTTAATATTATTGTAAAAATTTCAGCATTTTATTTCACCCCATAATAAATTATAGACGGCATTTGAAAGGTTTTAAATGATTTTAATAATGATTTCCATATGAAGTGGAAGTAATTAAACCCATGTATGAGGATCACCCATGAATGGAAATATGAAAAACTATGTAAATAAATATAAATGAAGAACAGCTGTAAATACATACTATTCTTCAAATATTCCTTTACTAACCTTGAACTTTGTTTGATATGTTTGATGTAGATCACTAAAGTTAAAAACAAAAGCTTCCCAACTATATAGTGAATCTACTAGAAAAATTGAATATCTCATCATATGAGATGGATTCTCCTTCACCCACAGTGTTCTAGAACCTCAATTTGGTAAGGAGGAAGAAGAATAGAGCTTTGGGTCTCTAGTATTTTTTTCCAAGCACAAAGTACACACATTACTTCCATTTAATGACATTAATATTTAAATCCATGAGAATACTTCTCAAGATACTGCATATAACCATGCATTTATAACACATGAGTGAATGTTGTTTTAACCAACTCAAACATAATATGTATGAATATAAAAATCTTCTACATGTTTCATCTTATGAAATATTTTCTTTAAATGATAACTTACATGGGAGGAAAAATAAATGATAATAGTTTATCATCTTACTACAAGCAGCATGGAATGAGATACCATGCATGAAAATAAGAAATTTACTATATATATATATCATATATATATATACTAGTATTTAGGGAATATCTTCTTTAATATCCCACTTTCATTAAAGACTAAAAGTATTTATGTCATTTCACCTTATATTGTGTCATATACAATAACTTGTGAAAACATATTCAAAAATCCTTTAATATTTTTCTAAAAAACTTCTAGAAAAATATAATTAACTTCACCTTATATCACATCATATGAAACACCATGTGAACACCCATATAAATCACTTTTTTATTAACTCTAAATCATTTTTAGAGAAACAATCTGTATCAAACTCAATCTCCATTCAGTCAACCACAAAGTGTGACCCCATAGACCTTTATATAATTGAAAAAAATATATGAATCTTTGAATTCATACATGTAAGAAAAGAGTGTCCTCTAGAAAGGTATCAATATAAATAAATCTATAATAGGTTCTAGTGTGATCTCCATTAAACACATGCATCTCTATACTTTTTTCCATTATTCTACATCATATACAAATTTAAATTCTCATATTTTCCCTTTATCTAATACATTGAGTGATCGTGGTACATGGAGTATTTCAATACCATATAGCTAATGCATCTATTCTTTATTATTAAAGTGTATACTGATCTTATTAATGAATACATCACATGTTATTCATCCTTATGGACAATCATATCACATTTCCCTTATCCTAATAGATATGCAATATATAAGAACAGTAACACATGCCTAAAACCTTTCTCAATTGAGGCCCCAAATGTCATACTCATTATATGAGAGGAAAAATACTATCTTGTTTAAGCTACAATGGATGATGTGGTCAGTAATATACCCAACCACCCCCAATATTATCTAAGTCAATATATAGACTTACATAAGTATTATATCAAAGTATGAAGGTTATTATGCTAGGTATCTCACCAATATCAGGTAATAGGGACTCAAATATGATACATTCACCCCTATTATACCAAATACATCTATATGGTACTCCATGTAGTATACTTAGTAGGTCATATAGTGCACATAAAGAATCTTATTCTTTTTTTTTGTGCCTCATGAGCATATTCTATATCTCTATCTGAGAATCCTACTCAATTAAGCCTTAAAATTTCATCATAACCTATAATACTACATGATAAACATCAGTTAGGTATAACACAAGTCATCCTTTGAGAGGTATATTATAATTATAGTTCAATAAATGTGTATATATATATATAAATTTATGTAGCCAATGTGAAAGAATCATAAAGTGGATATTTCCTCTAATATGATACATTCTAAAAATCTTAAACTCTAATAATATTTAACAAACCCAACATAAGAAATGGTTTGTCAAATCATATATGATAAACTGCCAAATTGGCCTAATGTTTTTTTGAACTTTATAGGTTTTTTAAATCATTACATCGTGTATAATTTTTTTCATATCTCTATGTGGATATCTGATAAAACATTCTCATAAAATATTTAGTTAGAAACATATATGAAGTAAGATAGTTTGAATAATGGTGAGACTTAGGAATCAAATTCCCAATTATCTAACTACTTGAATATATTAAAATCTCTTAACTTTACAACATCAAATTTTATGATGTCAACTTTTTTATCTACTAAGAACCTTTTAAGTTCATAATCATCATCCTTGTAACTCTATTTCATTAAAAACTTTCCTTGAAATAATGTAACTACTTACATTATTATTTACTAATACATCTTAAAATATTTTAAGATATTAATTAAAATACTATTTAAACTTATAATGGTATAATATTTTAACTTTTAACCTCTCTTAAGTCCAAGCATACTTCCACTGTCCTCTTAAAAATTATATTCCTTTAATAATATCCTTCTACGATACAAAAACCCTTTTGTGTTTTAGAAATAACACTTATTTCCTTTTAATGGTAATATTTAACAACTAAACTAATTATTTTATATCATATGTGATATTCTATGTTTTTTGAAATTTTCATTTGAAAAAAAAATATTTTATTAAAATATACCACTAATGGATGGGTCATAGGAACACATTACCTCATATTTTAACAACTATTTGGATAAACATTGCATCATAGATGAAAAAAATATTCATATCTTCTTCTCAAACCATGTTATAGAAATTGATGAATCATAAATAATGTTTATACATTTAATCATCTAATACTTGTTAAAAAATTTGTTATCAAACAACTACTCTTATCATATAAGATAAATAAGATAAAAATACACACCCTTTTATTAAGATTCATTTGATATTGATGCACTCCTTTACATGAAAAGTTTTTGATGTAGAAACTTCTTACTTTTTTAATGTATACTACAAGATCAAACAATTATTCCTTTTTTTTGAACTCCAATATATTTACAACACTTGTAAAATATACATTCGATATCACAGAGCCTTCAAAATTAAAGAATTGATCTCTATGATACTCATTTCTAACACAGACATTCCATGGAGTTTCCTAAACTCCTTCAAGTATCTAGAATAATCCCATATTATGGAATTATTACTCATCCTTCATAAAAACCTTAGGTTTCAATGACCTTGATTGTATTCTTGAAGAAATATTGTCGAACTTTTCAACCAACTTTTCTTCTTCTTATTTTAAATTTTACCTAATTGTAATTTCTACATTTTACTTTAGAACCTAGACATCATATTCCTAGTTCACATTTATATTAACATTCTTTTAATTCAATCATATTGTTGGAACATTTCTATAAATGACAATAGGATAAATTCCCTAACTATAACAATCCATTTTTAGTATCCCCTTATAGAATTTTATATAATTAAACAAATAATAAACCATGTCTATTAAAAATCCATATCATTTTATTCAAAAATAAATTATTTAGAAGCTCTTATTAAGAAAAAAAATGATAAAATACACATCTTATGAAATATTCAACTGAATCGGAAGTATCTAAGTCTCAAATGTAGCAACATATTTTCTCTATTGCTTGGACATAAACTTTAATCTTGATCATTAATTCATTTCTTTTTCGTACTCTCCTATTTTCCAATATATTTATAACACTTGTAAAATGTACAATTGGTATTGCATAATGTTAAAATAAAATAAATTAATTCAATAATATTCATACCTAAAGTGGATTCTTCTCATGGATTTTTATAGCTCATCAAGTGATCCATGACATTTCTTCTCTAATGTACTACTTTTTGTTAGGACCAATATAGGCCTATATGCCCTGAGAGGGGGCTGAATCAGGGTATGGATATTATTTTTCAAAGTCCTTCCTGTCCCACTGGATCTTGACCGATTTATTACAAGGGTCACTTTGTTTGAAATTGTGTGTTTATTATGATCACTTCTTTTCTTCTGTATCTGATGATGATGCTTTAAATGCATTGTAGGGAAGTAAGCAGGCAGACACAGAGATTTTTACTTGGTTCACCCTCACTGGGCTACATCCAAGGAGCATACGCCGACAGGTTGTCGGTCGTACCAAATTCCACTATTCTTCACTAGATGTGGATACAAAGTTCAGGCTAGATCACTTCTATGCCCAGGCTCACTGCCTATACAGGTTTAGGGTCAGCTCACTTCTTTCCCAAGGGTCACTCCCTGTCTCTCTCTCTCTGGCTCACTGCTGGTGGAGAGGATCACCTTCTTCCTCTTCCTAAGCTCACTGCTCTTGGAAGGAATCCACTCACAGTTTATAGACCTGTAGGTCTCTTCACTTGCATGAAAGAATGCATCTTCTCTTGTATGTAGATGCTCTGTTGAAGTATAACTTTCACCCGTAGATGAATATCTCTTTGCACCGAAGGTATCGGGCAAACTTCCAACTTCCACGCAGCCCAAAAACCACTGCTGGAACAAAACCTTACTTGGCGTGCAAGTCAATCACGACGCGCAAGTATCGGTGCGCAAGTCACAATGGGCGCGCAAGTCCTCCTCAGACACTTGCGTGAATCAAGCTTCCTCAACTCCAAACTTGCGCGACTCTATTCCTTTTACGCCCAAACCAATATTGGCACGCAACTGCCAACCGGCGCGCAACTTCTAACACCGGCGCACAACTTCAACCACTGGCGCGCAACTTCACCTGCGCGACCACACACACCACCTACGCGACCACCACACCAGCATGAAGGGAGCTCTGATTTCTCAAAGAGTTGAACTCCGGTGAAGAATGAGGAGGGGTGGTCCAGTATTTATAGGCAAATTGACCACCCTGCGCGACGGCGCGCAAGTCACCTGCGTGACCCAGTCTCGGCGCGCAAGTCTTCTCTCCTTTTAGACACTTGCGTGACCAACTCCCAAACTTGCTCGAACCTATTTCCTTAGCCATATTGTGATCTTCTGATCTTGAAAAACATATGGCGCGCAAGTTTCCAATACTCCAAGTCCTCGGCGCGCAAGTCCTTTGCCAAAAACACTTTTCTTCATTTGTCGATTTTCAGGCCCAAAAATATGGCAAACACTGGAAAATGGTGCCACCTTGTATCTGTTCTTTTGTACCGCCTCCAGATCATCCATTCCTTTTATCGACGTTCTTGAATCAAACATGGATCGTTGAACTCAGCTCTTGAACTCGACATTCCACCATGAAATCCTCTTTGTTAACAAAGTTGTATGTCATCGTTTTACTTTGTCAACAATCACTACTCAGATGTCCACTTTGTCAACAAACACAATCACCTCAAAAATGCTTCAATGATACCTTGAGGGATTTTTTCCCAACAATCTCCCCCTTTGGGTTTGTTGACAACTCTTCCAAAACAAATATTCGTCGATGATTCTTCAGCCTCCATTCGCCTCAACGTGATTCTGATAGCGATCAAGGATTTACTCAACACATACTCTAAGCCCACATAAGCAATGCTCAGTGTGAGAAACAAGAGTAAATGAAAATTTCATCAATGAATCACTTCATCTATGACATCCACTATTGACACCAAACACTTTCCAACACTACTCTTCTGCTTTCATCACGATCCTCAGCTGTCGTGATATCTATTCTTTGATCGACCACTTCTAGCATCGTCAGATTTGAAAATCTCCCCCTTCCTCATTGCTCCCCCTTTCTGGCTGCTCCACCTTTCAGCTTCTCCCCGTATCAATTATGATTTATCAAATCTCCGCACTCTCTCCAACAATCACTATTTTCTCCCCCTTTAACAAACACTTTTCTCCCCCTTTTTCAATGAACCCAAAGGTCACGCCTTTGTAGTCTGTAACATAGTAGAGAACACATATCAGCACATTAGGGAAAAACACAGCATACCTCGGGGAGAGGGGGGGATCCCACATCCATAGTTTTTCAAGTGTAGGGAATCGACTGAACTCCCAGAGCCATCTGATGCCTTTCAAATGCTTCCTTGGGTAAGGCCTTTGTCAGAATGTCTGCAACCTATAGTTCTGTAGGCACATACTCCAACTTCACGATTCCCTGCTCAACTTTCTCCTTGATAAAATGATACTTTATCTCAATGTGTTTTGTCCTTGAGTGATGGACGGGATTTTTTCTCAGATTTATAGCACTTGAGTTATCACACTAGATTCCGATTGGAGACTTCACTTCAACTCCCATATCTTCAAGCTGCTGCTTCTTCCACAATAACTGTGTGCATGCTTGAGTGGCCGCAATATACTCAGCTTCTTCAGTGCTCAATGAAATGCAATCTTGCTTCTTACTTAGCCAAGAAATACACAATCCACCAAGATAGAAAGCACCACCTGACGTTGATTTCCTATCATCCGCTGAACCGGCCCAGTTTGCATCAGTATATCCCAATAACTCTGTCTGAGATTTATCAGTATATGTCAAGCCGAAATTCACTGTGCCTTGGATATACCAAAGTATTCTTTTCACTGCAAGCATGTGGCTTTCCTTGGGATTACTCTGATATCTCGCTGCTTGGAATGTGGCGAAAACAATATTAGGCCTTGTTGCTGTCAAGTACAACAGACTTCCAATGATTTTCCTGTATTCTGTGATATTAACTGCATTTCCATCCTCATCTTTAGATAATTTCATCCGAGTAGCAACCGGAGTCTTCATCTCCTTGGAATTTTCCATTCCAAACCTTCTCAGGACCTCTTTGGCATATTTATATTGAGAAATGAATGTTCCATTCCTTTCTTATGTCATCTGTAGACCAAGAAAAAACGTTAGCTCTCCAATCATTGACATTTCAAACTCATTTTTCATGAATTCGGAAAACTGTCTGCACTGAGCTTCATCTGATCTGCCAAATATTATGTCATCGACATAAACCAATACCATCATCCTTTGATTACTTTCATTGCTGAAATAGAGGTTGTAATCAACTCCTCCACACTGGAAACCAAGCTTCTTCAAGTACTGATCAAGCCTTGGTGAATCCATTATTCTTGTTTGAACAGGAGCTGCCTGATCACCAATGATATTCTATCTACCAATTTCATCTCAGCTCTTTGGCTTCCTTGTAGGCACAAACTAGACACTTTCATGTTCATCATAGGTTTCTTCTTCTGAATCAGCATAAGCCACTTCTGCTCTCCCTGTGTTGCTTTCTTCCTCAACACTTTCATCAGGAAGTTGTTCACTGACTCATTTTTCAGTGGTTTCATTTCTTTCAGCTACTTTTCTCTATGTCACTGTTCACTGATGTCATTTCTTTGAACTTTTTCTCTCAGATTATTGTTGAAATGCCTTTGATTTTATCTTGCAGTTCTTGGTATCCTGAAAACAGTCAGCCGATACCATATTGTTAGAGAAAATAGATAAGCATGAAATGCATTGTTATTGCTACTTCTCCCGGTGTTTCTTTCTTCCCTCAATAGGAAACACCTGATCCGAGTCATCCAATTATTGCATTGATGGCTCTTGAATCTGATTTGGATATAGAATGCTCCCCCTGTGTTACACAACACATCTTTCTGTTAGGCCCAACGGTAGAGACCCATAACCATTCTTCTCCATATGCACCATTTATACTAATCTGGCACTCAGCATCGAGCCATTAACCAAATCTCTAAGCCTACTGAGTTGGAACTCAGTGTAGGAAACAAGATATAATGCTAATAACACAATCACTTCCTATTGTGCTCTGTTGCTCCCTTTCTTCTTCAACTGTTGCACCTAATTTGAGCCAATTAAAACGCTGGAGCACATCACTTCTCAACTTTTCATCTTTAGATGCCACTTCCCCTTGGATTGTATCTCCCTAGAACCTGAAACACATGAATCATTAGTTAATAGCATTTTTATACATAGGGATAGGGGTTTCTTATGGACTCCTCAAGATGAGGATTGTGGTTGATCCTGATGGGTCAAACCTTTGATTCTTTCATGAAGAGAATCACACTCTTTCCTTGCTTTTTCTAGCTGTCTAGACAATTTTAACTGCTCTAGCCATATGACTAAGCATTCATTACCCACATGCTGAGCCTTTTTCTGATATGTAAATTCTGCAGGCTTGGCCTTTCTCACCATTTGGGGTTTAAACCCACTAGTACACATTTCCTTCATTGATGTTCCACCAAAATTCCATTTTCCTTGATTATTTCTATCAGTAGGAATCTCTTTCCTTTCCATCTTCCCTTAATTCTTCCTCCATTGCAAGGATCTTGCACCTTCCTCCACTTTTCTCCTATTTTTCATTGGTGGTGGGTCCTCCACTGAACTTCCATTCTTCTTACTCACAGCTGTAGATTTTCCTCCCTTTTTCTTCCAGATTTGTTCATGCTCTTTCTTAGGGGGCGATTGTGAGTGTGACAGAGGAGGTGACTGATACACCTTTCGTTCAACACTATATGATTCCCCTGAGGCTCTAAGCTTATTCTCAAACTTACCACATTGTCTCCTAGTGTAGAATTCCTCATTATGCATCACTGGGGATGAGAATCTCCTTTCGAGTCCCTTTTCATTTCTTGCTTTCTTCTTGCTACATTTTCTTGCCAAATGACCATAATCAGAACATATAAACATTTTCTATTAAAGGCATATCTCATTTAATCATCTCTCATTCGAGATATTGATGCAGCTTGAGTTCTTCTTCTGGAATTGATCTCCTGAGCTTCCTGACACACATTTATGGTGTGTCCCAATCTTCCACAGTAATAGCATCTGATGAATTCTTTCCTTTGAGAGACTCTTCTCTCTGATTTCACATGACGCTTCATGTGTGGTCGTGAATCCCATAGAAATAGCACATGTCATCATTAATTTTTGTAACTGTCCTCTTAGGCCTATCTCTAGCACCTATAGGATTTCTTTCATATCTAGAACTATTCACAACTCTCTTTCTATCTTGCATGGGAGGGGATTCATCAAATCCGATACCAGTTGTTCCCAAATTGTATGGTCTTTGAGCTGAGAAAATTTGTTCCTACCTCCTTTCAGAAATAGAAAATTTTATTTTCATTTCATCATCACCTGTCGAAGGATAATCAAATAGAAAGTGTAAGGCATCCTTCATTTTGGGCTTTCCTATAGCATTGGATTTCTCCACTTCCTTCTTCACTGATTCTAGTTCTTCTTTCAACTTTTGAATTTTCATATCCCTTGATTCAAGTTGGGAATTGAGTTCTTTTCTGAGATTCTTTCCACAACTCATCTCATCTTCCAGTTCACGCTTCAGCTTATCAACCATGCCATTTTGCTCCTTTACCTTCAATTTTTCTTGAGCAACAGAATCAGAACAACATGCATTCTCTTGTTGTAGCCTTTGATTATTCTGAACTGTTGTAGACAACTGTGTTGCTAGATCATTATTTCTAGCATTAAGATTTTGAACTTCATCTGACTGTTGATTCTCTTCATAATCAACATCTTTTTGTTTGCCCTTCATTTTAGCCACCTTTTGAAGTTCTTCACCTTGAGAATCATTCTTTTCCTTTAGCTCAGTAGCTACATCAATAAGCCTATGATTTAAGCCTCTTAGCTTGTTGACCTCAATTTCCAGTGCTTGGATCCGAATGTCTTTAGACTTAATTTCATCAGTGTTTCCAACGTAACTTGGAATATCAGGTTTTTCGATGCACTTGACTTGATCTTTCATTTTTCTATTCAATACATCGATCTCCATTTTCTGTTCTTCAATCTTAATCTTATACTCACCAACAGATTCTGAGTTCTTTGGTGCTGATAACTTGAGTTTCTCAATTTTATCAGTCAAC
Source organism: Viscum album (assembly GCA_963277665.1). NCBI lineage: Eukaryota > Viridiplantae > Streptophyta > Magnoliopsida > Santalales > Viscaceae > Viscum > Viscum album. The sequence continues at coordinate 435,061,407 of OY728121.1, forward strand.
TCAGACTTCTCTTCTTCCTGCTGCTGCATATAGAGTTTGGCATCGTGAACAACTTTGTTAGCTTTCTTGGTTTTGGCTCTCCAAACATCTATCTCTTCAAGAGAGGCCTCTAACTCAGCTTGCATATCTATTCTTCCTTCAATTCTTTCTTCTTCATCATCACTTTGAAGTTCATGTACTTCACTCATTCCTGCATCTTTCTTGAGTGAATCAATCTTTTCCCAATCAGATTCATCTAGACCTTCCTTCAGTAATCCATTTGTTTCTTTTAATTGAATCACACTTTTTCCATACACACTTCCACAATGAGGAATACTACCTGACTTTTTCTTCTTCTTTGATGTTTTTCCCTTTTCCATGGCACACAGATCGACTACACCAAGTCGGAGCAAAAAAATCTGATAAAAACAACCTTCCCTCTGATACCAATTGTTAGGACCAATATGGGCCTATATACCCTGATAGGGGGGGTGAATCAGGGTAAGGATATTCTTTTTCAAAGTCCTTCCTGCCCCACTGGATCTTGACCTATTTATTACAAGGGTCACTTTGTTTGCAATTGTGTGTTTATTATGATCACTTCTTTTCTTCTGTATCTGATGATGATGCTTTAAATGCAGTGCAGGGAAGTAAGCAGGCAGACACAGAGATTTTTACTTGGTTCACCCTCACTGGGCTATGTCCAAGGAGCATACGCCGACAGGTTGCCGGTCGTACCAAATTCCACAATTCTTCAATAGATGTGGATACAAAGTTTGGGCTAGATCACTTCTATTCCCAGGCTCACTGCCTATACAGGTTTAGGGTCAGATCACTGCTTTGCCAAGGGTCACTCCATGTCTCTCTCTCTCTGGCTCACAGTTGGTGGAGAGGATCACCTTCTTCCTCTTCCTAAGCTCACTGCTCTTGGAAGGAATCCACTCACAGTTTATAGACCTGTAGGTCTCTTCACTTGCATGAAAGAATGAATCTTCTCTTGTATGTAGATGCTCTGTTGAAGTATAACTTTCACCCGTAGATGAATATCACTTTGCACCGAAGGTATCGGGCAAACTTCCAACTTCCACGCAGCCCGAAAACCACTGCTGGAACAAAAACTTACTTGGCGCGCAAGTCAATCACGGCGCGCAAGTATCGGCGCGCAAGTTACAACAGGCGTGCAAGTCCTCCTCAGACACTTACACGACTCAATCTTCCTCAACTCCAAACTTGCGCGACTCTATTCCTTTTACGCCCAAACCAATATTGGCGCGCAACTGCCAACCGGCGCGTAACTTCTAACACCGGCGCAGAACTTCAACCACTGGCGCGCAACTTCACCTGTGCGACCACACACACCACCTGCGCAACCACCACACCTGCGTGACGGGAGCTCTGATTTCTCAAAGAGTTGAACTCCGGTGAAGAATGAGGAGGGGTGGTCCAGTATTTATAGTCAAATTGACCACCCTGCGCGACGGCGCGCAAGTCACCTGCGTGACCCAGTCTCGGCGCGCAAGTCTTCTCTCCTTTTAGACACTTGCGCGACCAACTCCCAAACTTGCGCGAACCTATTTCCTTAGCCATATTGTGATTTTCTGGTCTTTAAAAACATATGGCGCGCAAGTTTCCTATACACCAAGTCCTCGGCGCGCAAGTCCTTTGCCAAAAACACTTTTCTTCATTTGTCGATTTTCAGGCCCAAAAATTTGGCAAACACTGGAAAACGGTGCCACCTTGTATCTATTCTTTTGTACCGCCTCCAGATCATCCATTCCTTTTATCAACATTCTTGAATCAAACATGGATCGTTGAACTCAGCTCTTGAACTCGACATTCCACCATGAAATCCTCTTTGTCAACAAAGTTGTATGTCATCGTTTTACTTTGTCAACAATCACTACTCAGATGTCCACTTTATCAACAAACACAATCACCTCAAAAATGCTTCAATGATACCTTGAGGGATTTTTTCCCAACAATCTCCCCCTTTGGGTTTGTTGAAAACTCTTCCAAAACAAATATTCGTCGATGATTCTTTAGCCTCCATTCGCCTCATCGCGATTCTGATAGCGATCAAGGATTTAATCAACACATACTCTAAGCCCACATAAGCAATGCTCAGCGTGAGAAACAAGAGTAAATGAAAAGTTCATCAATGAATCACTTCATCTCTGACATCCACTATTGAAACCAAACACTTTCCAACACTACTCTTCTGCTTTCATCACGATCCTCAGCTGTCGTGATATATATTCTTTGATCGACCACTTCTAGCATCGTCAGATTTGAAAATCTCCCCCTTCCTCATTGCTCCCCCTTTCTGGCTGCTCCACCTTTCAGCTTCTCCCCGTATCAATTATGATTTATCAAATCACCGCACTATCTCCAACAATCACTATTTTCTCCCCCTTTAACAAACACTTTTCTCCCCCTTTGTCAATGAACCCAAAGGCCACGCCTTTGTAGTCTGTAACATAGTAGAGAACACATATCAGCACATTAGGGAAAAACACAGCATACCTCGGGGAGAGGGGGGGATCCCACATCCATAGTTTTTCAAGTGTGGGGAATTGACTGAACTCCCAGAGCTAGCCGATGCCTTTCAAATGCTTCCTTGGGTAAGGCCTTTGTCAGAATGTCTGCAACCTGTAATTCTGTAGGCACATACTCCAACTTCACAATTCCCTGCTCAACTTTCTCCTTGATAAAATGATACTTTATCTCAATGTGTTTTGTCCTTGAGTGATGGACGGGATTTTTGCTCAGATTTATAGCACTTGAGTTATCACACTAGATTCCGATTGGATACTTCACTTCAAATCCCATATCTTCAAGCTGCTACTTCTTCCACAATAACTGTGTGCATGCTTGAGTGGTCGTAATATACTCAGCTTCTACGGTGCTCAATGAAATGCAATCTTGCTTCTTGCTTAGCCGAGAAATACACAATCCACCAAGATAGAAAGCACCACCTGAGGTTTATTTCCTATCATCCGCTGAACCGGCCCAGTCTGCATCAGTATATCCCAATAACTCTGTCTGATATTTATCAGTATATGTCAAGCCGAAATTCATTGTGCCTTGGATATACCAAAGTATTCTTTTCACTGAAATCATGTGGCTTTCCTTGGGATTGCTCTGATATCTCGCTGCTTGGAATGTGGAGAAAACAATATCAGGCCTTGTTGCAGTCAAGTACAACAGACTTCCAATGATTTGCCTATATTCTGTGATATTAACTGCCTTTCCATCCTCATCTTTAGATAATTTCATCCGGGTAGCAACCGGAGTCTTCATCTCCTTGGAATTTTCCATTCCAAACCTTCTCAGGACATCCTTGGCATATTTAGATTGAGAAATGAATGTTCCATTCCTTCCTTGTGTCATCTGTAGACCAAGAAAAAACGTTAGCTCTCCAATCATTGACATTTCAAACTCATTTTTCATGAATTTGGAAAACTGTCTGCACTGAGCTTCATCTGATCCGCCAAATATTATGTCATCGAAATAAACCAATACCATCATCCTTTGATTACTTTCATTGCTGAAATAGAGGTTGTAATCAACTCCTCCACACTGGAAACCAAGATTCTTCAAGTACTGATCAAGCCTTGGTGAATCCATTATTCTTGTTTGAACAGGAGCTGCCTAATCACCAATGATATTCTATCTACCAATTTCATCTCAGCTCTTTGGCTTCCTTGTAGGCACAAACTAGACACTTTCATGTTCATCATCGGTTTCTTCTTCTGAATCAGCATAAGCCACTTTTGCTCTCCCTGTGTTGCTTTCTTCCTCAACACTTTCATCAGGAAGTTGTTCACTGACTCATTTTTCAGTGGCTTCATTTCTTTCAGCTACTTTTCTCTATGTCACTGTTCACTGATGTCATTTCTTTGAACTTCTTCTCTCAGATTATTTTTGACATGCCTTTGATTTTCTCTTGCAACTTCTTGGTATCTTGAAAATAGTCAGCTGATACCATATTGTTAGAGCAAATAGATAAGCATGAAATGCATTGTTATTGCTGCTTCTCCCTGTGTTTCTTTCTTCCCTCAACAGGAAACACCTGAGCCGAGTCATCCAATTATTGCATTGATGGCTCTTGAATCTGATTTGGATATAGAATGCTCCCCCTGTGTTACACAACACTTCTGTATGTTAGGCCCAATGGTAGATACCCATAACCATTCTTCTCCATATGCACCATTTATACAAATCTGGCACTCAGCATCGATCCATTAACCAAATCTCTAAGCCTACTGAGTTGGAACTCAGTGTAGGAAACAAGAGATAAAGCTAATAACACAATCACTTCCTATTGTGCTCTGTTTCTCCCTTTCTTCTTCAATTATTGCACCTAATTTGAGCCAATTAAAACGCTGGAGCACATCACTTCTCAACTTTTCATCTTTCGATGCCACTTCCCCTTGGATTGTATCTCCCTAGAACCTGAAACACATGAATCATCAGTTAATAGCATTTTTATACATAGGGAGAGGGGCTTCTTCTGGACTCCTCAAGATGAGGATTGTGGTTGATCCTGATGGGTCAACCCTTTGATTCTTTCATGAAGAGCATCACACTCTTTCCTTGCTTTTTCTAGCTTTCTAGCCAATTTTAACTGCTCTGGCCATATGACTAAGCATTCATTACCCACATGCTGAGCCTTTTTCTGATATGTAAATTCTGCAGGCTTGGCCTTTCTCACCATTTGGGGTTTAAACCCACTAGTACACATTTCCTTCATTGATGTTCCACTAAAATTCCATTTTCCTTGATTATTTCTCTCAGTAGGAATCTCTTTCCTTTCTGTCTTCCCTTACTTCTTCCACCATTGCAAGGATCTTGCACCTTCCTCCACTTTTCTCCTATTTTTCATTGGTGGTGGGTCCTCCACTGAACGTCCATTCTTCTTACTCACAGCTATAGATTTTCCTCCCTTTTTCTTCCATATTTGTTCATGTTCTTTCTTAGGGGGTGATTGTGAGTGTGACAGAGGAGGTGACTGATACACCTTTCGTTCAACTCTATATGATTCCCCTGAGGCTCTAAGCCTATTATCAAACTTACCACATTTTCTCCCAGTGTAGAATTCCTCATTATGCATCACTGGGGATGAGAATCTCCTTTCGAGTCCCTTTTCATTTCTTGCTTTCTTCTTGCTACATTGTCTTGCCAAATGCCCATAATTAGAACATATAAAACATTTTATATTAAAGGAATATCTCATTTCATCATCTCTCATTCGAGATATTGATGCAGCTTGAGTTCTTCTTCTGGAGTTGATCTCCTGAGCTTCCTGACACACATTTATGGTGTGTCCCAATCTTCCACAGTAATAGCATCTGATGAATGCTTTCCTCTGAGAGACTCTTCTCTCTAATTTCACATGACGCTTCATCTTATTCTTAGATTCAGCAAAATTTCTATTTTCACAGCCTGATATGTATTCATGAGCCTCTAGATAGAAGCTTGATGTGTGGTCATGAATCCCACAGAAATAGCACATGTCATCATTACTTTTTGTAACTGTCCTCTTAGGCCTATCTCTAGCACCTATAGGATTTCTTTCACATCTAGAACTATTCACAGCTCTCTTTCTATCTTGAATGGGAGGGGATTAATCAAATCCGATACCAGTTGTTCCCAAACTGTATGGTCTTTGAGATAAGAAAATTTGTTCCTGCCTCCTTTCAGAAATAGCAAATTTTCTTTTCATTTCATCATCACCTGTCGAAGGATAATCAAATAGAAAGTGTAAGGCATCCTTCATTTTGGGATTTCCTATAGCATTGGATTTCTTCACTTCCTTCTTCACTGATTCTAGTTCTTCTTTCAACTTTTGAATTTTCATATCCCTTGATTCAAGTTGGGAATTGAGTTCTCTTCTGAGATTCTTTCCACAACTCATCTCAACTTCCAGTTCACACATCAGCTTATCAACCATGTCATTTTTCTCCTTTACCTTCAATTTTTCTTGAGCAACAGAATCAGAACAACATGCATTCTCTTGTTGTAGCCATTGATTATTCTGAACTGCTGTAGACAACTGTGTTGCTAGATCATTATTTCTAGCATTAAGATTCTGAACTTCATCTGACTGTTGATTCTCTTCATAATCAACAGCTTTTTGTTTGCCCTTCATTTTATCCACCTTTTGAAGTTCTTCACCTTGAGAATCATTCTTTTCCTTTAGATCAGTAGCTACATCAATAAGCCTTTGATTTAATCCTCTTAGCTTGTTGACCTCAATTTCTAGTGCTTGGATCCAAATGTCTTTAGACTTAATTTCATCGGTGTTTCCAACGTTACTTGGAATATCAGGTTTTTCGATGCACTTGACTTGATCTTTCACTTTTCTATTCAATCCATCGATCTCCATTTTCTGTTCTTCAATCTTAAGCTTATACTCACCAACGGATTCTGAGTTCTTTGGTGCTGATAACTTGAGTTTCTCAATTTTATCAATCAACTCAGACTTCTCTTCTTCCTTTTGCTGCATATAAAGTTTGGCATCGTGAACAACTTTGTTAGCTTTCTTGGTTTTGGCTCTCCAAACATCTATCTCATCAAGAGCGGCCTCTAACTCAGCTTGCATATCTATTCTTCCTTCAATTCTTTCTTCTTCATCATCACTTTGAAGTTCATGTACTTCACTCATTCCTGCATCTTTCTTGAGTGAATAAATCTTTTCCCAATTAGATTCATCCAGACCTTCCTTCAGTAAGCCGTTTATTTATTTTAATTGAATCACACTTTTTCCATACACACTTCCACAATGAGGAATACTACCTGACTTTTGCTTCTTCTTTGATGTTTTTCCCTTTTCCATGGCACACAGATCGACTACACCAAGTCGGAGCAAACAAATCTGATAACAGCAACCTTCCCTTTGATACCAATTGTTAGGACCAATATGGGCCTATATACCCTGAGAGGGGGGGTGAATCAGGGTATGAATATTCTTTTTCAAAGTCCTTCCTGCCCCACTGGATCTTGACCTATTTATTACAAGGGTCACTTTGTTTGCAATTGTGTGTTTATTATGATCACTTCTTTTCTTCTGTATCTGATGATGATGCTTTAAATGTAGTGTAGGGAAGTAAGCAGGCAGACACCGAGATTTTTACTTGGTTCACCCTCACTGGGCTACGTCCAAGGAGCATACGCCAACAGGTTGCCGGTCGTACCAAATTCCACTATTCTTCACTAGATGTGGATACAAAGTTCGGGGTAGATCACTTCTATGCCCAGGCTCACTGCCTATACAGTTTTAGGGTCAGCTCACTGCTTTCCCAAGGGTCACTCCCTGTCTCTCTCTCTCTGGCTCACTGCTGGTGGAGAGGATCACCTTCTTCCTCTTCCTAAGCTCACTGCTCTTGGAAGGAATCCACTCACAGTTTATAGACCTGTAGGTCTCTTCACTTGCATTAAAGAATGCATATTCTCTTGTATGTAGATGCTCTGTTGAAGTATAACTTTCACCCGTAGATGAATATCACTTTGCACCGAAGGTATCGGGCAAACTTCCAACTTCCACGCAGCCCGAAAACCACTGCTGGAACAAAACCTTACTTGGCGTGCAAGTCAATCACGGCGCGCAAGTATCGGCGCGCAAGTCACAACGGGCGTGCAAGTCCTCCTCAGACACTTACGCGACTCAAGATTCCTCAACTCCAAACTTGCGCGACTCTATTCCTTTTACGCCCAAACCAATATTGGCGCGCAACTGCCAACCGGTGCGCAACTTCTAACACCGGCGCACAACTTCAACCACTGGCGCGCAACTTCACCTGCGCGACCACACACACCACCTCCGCGACCACCACACCTGCGCGACGGGAGCTCTGATTTCTCAAAGAGTTGAACTTTGGTGAAGAATGAGGAGGGGTGGTCCAGTATTTATAGGCAAATTGACCACCCTTCGCGATGGCGCGCAAGTCACCTGCGTGACCCAGTCTCGGCGCGCAAGTCTTCTCTCCTTTTAGACACTTGCACGACCAACTCCCAAACTTGCGCGAACCTATTTCCTTAGCCATATTGTGATCTTCTGATCTTGAAAAACATATGGCGTGCAAGTTTCCTATACTCCAAGTCCTCGGCGTGCAAGTCCTTTTCCAAAAACACTTTTCTTCATTTGTCGATTTTCAGGCCCAAAAATTTGGCAAACACTGGAAAACGGTGCCACCTTGTATCTGTTCTTTTGTACCGCCTCCAAATCATCCATTCCTTTTATCGACGTTCTTGAATCAAACATGGATCGTTGAACTCAGATCTTGAACTCGACATTCCACCATGAAATCCTCTTTGTCAACAAAGTTGTATGTCATTGTTTTACTTTGTCAACAATCACTACTCAGATGTCCACTTTGTCAACAAATACAATCACCTAAAAAATGCTTCAATGATACCTTGAGGGATTTTTTACCAACACTTTTCCACAATGAAAACATTTTCATTCCTTTTTATTTATTAGTTTGATAGGCGGTGTGGACATTCCATGACCTATTTTATTCCCATTTTATCCAGAACCTTTACCCATATCCTTTTGTACCATCAACATAGTACTTAATCCTGGACTTCCCATGTCTTGTTTAGTAATTCTCAACATATTAAGAAGATCAAGTAAAGGTTTGTTGAGTTCATTCATATTATAATTCAAATTAAACAGTCGAAACCTTTTCCAATAATTACTATAGAATGGAATATGTTTCCAACTCAATATTTAGAGGTAAACCTAGCCTCTCCAAGTCATTGAAATATCCAATCATATTGAGTATGTGAGTGGAGACTGAGGTTCCTTTTGTCATCTTGCAAAAAAAATATCTTTAGACACTTCATACCATTCATTCCTTGATTTCTCTTTATAGATCATTTTTAGGTTATCTATCATTTGAAAGGTATTAAGTGTATCATGTTGTTTTTTGTAATTTTGACTCCATATTAACCACTATGAGTGTAGATACTTCATATAAATCCTTTTTATGTTTATCATAGTTATATAAATCCTTTTATTGAACTACTTCACTAGTTGGTTTATAAGGAAGTGGTTTCTCTAACACATAGAATTTTCTATCATTTTTGGGAATGATTCTCAAATTCTTATACCAATATAGGAAGTTTTTATCATTAATTTTTTCTTTTTAAAGGACTAACCTTAAGGTAAATCTTGATAATGATTTCATTTATCTAAAATAGAAACTTTTATCAAATGGGTATCATGTTTTATAACCATTCAATAAGTAATTTTATTAAATGTTCTCCCACTAAAATAATGAACCTTTTGAAATTCTTCATATACATTAGTGAGATGAGATCTATATTTCATCATGACTTAGAATAGGTATCATGTAAATAATCCATGAATATATCTATTATAAAAAAATTATCAATCATATCATATATGACTCTTGGATAGTTGATCATACAACTCTTTTTTTGATCAATGATATGGATAAACCTAACTCTATTCTTATGGTATCCTAACTGTTAGGGTTTCCCAATGATGTGTAACCCAAAGCAAGTACCAAGAATAAGATAAAAAAGGATAAATTGAGGGGCACTCATCTAATCTCGACAATACTAAACAAGATAATTTAGATTCACTTATAACTTACTTTCCTTACACAAGATAATCCAGGGGTGCTCATGTTGAGATCGATAATAACCAATTGAATGATCTAGGTCTTGACAAGTGACACTTTGGAATGAATCTAACACATAGTATTTTAAGGTGATTTAATCTCACTATTCTATCTCATGTTATTCCCTTTATATATGCATGCTTCTAGTGATTTAGTTTGGAATCGTATTCCCTCCACCAAACCAATATGTTAAAACCATATTGGTGTATAATTATTTACATAACACATAATTTTTTATTACTCACCCAAAATATTAGTTAAGTATATTCATACATATTCAAATGAATAATATACATAATAAATATAAACACTTCATGTAAAGGTTTATAATTATATTAAATTGACAATCTCTACATGATTAAGCTCAGAGAGATCGATAGATAACCTCATTCACTTTCCTAGACAAGGAATAGGACTCCAAGTAAGTAGGTAGTATGACCCCAAGTCCCTATACTCGAGGATACTTTACTCAAGAAAGAATCCAATTCATCATAACTCTAATACATAATATGAAACAAACTATATTAAATAACTAAATTCAAGATAATAACTTCAATTACAAATCGTGGTCAGGGTAAATGAAAAACTAAATTAATTATAGAGTCATTCCTAGCATGTAATGAAAGGCTATATACTAGAAGTAGTTTAACATTTTAAACTAAAGAATACATAATTCATCATATAAAAATCTTATAACTATGAATAAAACATGGAATAACCTTTAAACAAATTAAGAATTAAAATATTTAAAAATGAGATAAATATTTTAGAACAATTCATAAATAAAATCTAATTATAAAAATTTTATAATTCTAACTTTATATTATGGACATTTCCATAAATATGAACATAAACTTTTATATTCATTCAATGATTTTGAATATAAATTCTTTATATTCAACCCAATGTGAAATCATTCATATTTATCATTTTATGGAATTTATATTTTAAATATATGATATTTTATGAATTATAAACAATTTAAAATTCAATTTCTATTATGTAAACATGATCTAATTTCATATATTTAAAATTATTAAACAATGATCATATTATTCATAAAAAAAACTTTTTATGTGGCTTAAATAATATAAAAATAAAGACCTATTTTATTTTGAACAATTCAAAATAATTAATTATGAATAATTCATAATTTAAAAATAAACTACTTTATATTTTTACCATGTTTCATAATTTATAACCCTTTATAAATTATCACTTATAGTTTATAAATAAAAACTTTTATTTCTAGATCATAATTCATGCCATATAATTTTTTTAAAATGAATTTTAAATATTAACATTTAATATTTGAGGGGAAATGTTTCATAAACATTTATTTAATTACAGAGCTTTTATAATTAATTTATTTATTTATAAATTAATTATAAATTAATTATTCCCTTGATACCTTTTAATATGATTTATAAACACTTTATAAACTTTTTTAATATTTTTTTAAAAAAATTAAGACCTTTTTTTAGCCTTACTCAAAATCTATATTCTATGTAAGGGTATACTCTTCCTACACTTACATATATGATGTAAGTAAGGGTGGATATCTGATCTTGAAAATATTTCTTCACTTGAGCCACTTATTTGTTGATTTGGGATCCAAAAGTTTTATCCAAGTTGTAAAAGAGTATCCTAGGACTTCTTGTAGGGTTTCACTAAATTTGGACTTCTAGATTGAGCCTAGAAAATATAACTACATATCTAGTCTAGTTTCTTTGACATATTTTTTAGTCCTTATTGTGTGTTCAATATGGACCTTCAAATGGAAAAAAAAATATCCAATGTTGTAGTTGAATTATATTTATTAATATGAGTAAGTAACCCTACAAAATAATAACTACATAATTTGGATAAGTTGGGTGAGAGTTTTTATTAAAATAGTAAACTACCTTGAATCTAGATTAATTCAAACAATGCTCAAAAATTATGTTTAATACTAAAACAAGTCTGTTTCACACTAATTATACACTTTCCCATAAAAATAAGTATGGGGGTAGATAAAAAATTAAAAATTATTGAATAACATCAAATCTATCACACTTATAATTATGTATGTCCTTAGGAAAAAACACAAAAAAACATAAAAAATTCATTTTCACTCACCAAAAAATATTAAAATTTTGTATTCTCTAATAATGGGGGTTCTAGGCTAGTTCACTCATCCATAATTAATTTAATCATAAATTGCTACCACAATTATGTGTCAAAAATACTTTATTTTTTATACTCAAAATTGGAAATGGAAAATGTGATCACATAAATATAACACCTCTCACAATGATGTCAAGTTATTGGTGAGGTTCACTCATTTACCAACCAAAAGTAAAAATATAAGAGTTTTTAAGATCTCTCAACTTACAATATTATCTTAAAGTGAAAAAAATCAAAGATAGTATGGTAGGAATATAATGTTAAAATTGAGGAAATACGATGGTAGTAATATAATGGTCAAAGAGAGTGAATAGGGGGGAAACATAGATATAAAAATGCATAACATATGAAATGGTACCTGCAAGGGTCATGGAAACACATTTTTACAAGGGAATGAATGTGTTATGAAATAAAATATAGAGAGATAAGTGTAATGGGATGAAAATAGAAAATATTTTAAAAAAATAAAAATGCTCATAATGACCCAAGTTAATATGATACAAGTGTCATTTTTTCTTTTTTCTATATTTTTTTCATATACACCTTTTTTCTGTTTTTTTCTTTCTTTTCTTTGTTTTTTTTGAATGATTTTCAAAAAAAAATGTAAAAAATGATATAAATGGAAATACATTCCCCAAACCTCATCTAATAGAAACCTATAACCCATGATTTCCCTCAAGCATATAATTACACATTGAAAATCAAGGAAATTATGCCCAAAAATGAAATCCATTCTCCCCCCCCCCCCCCCACACACACACTTAAATTTCAATAAATCATGCAATGAAACTCCATATAGATATTAGGTGGGATAATTTTTTTATCTTGTAATGTGGGTATAAAAAAAATTCATATTCTCAAAGGGGATTACAAAAGGAGGATCTATGTAAGGGTAATGGAAGGTTATTTGACTATTTTGATTCTCATGCGGTTTGGGAAATGCCTATATCATATTAATGAAAAATAAATTAAAAAATTTAGCTTAAAGGTCCAAAAACTCTAGACTCGCAATCGGGGGTGAAAACACACATAAATAAAAGATAATCATAGGTGACCTTGGCATAAAAGCATATATTGTTCCACATGTGTAGGGAAAATAATTTTCCAATCTAAAAGTGGGAAATTAAAAATTTTTGGTCTTGAAAAAGAATTCCAATTTTGTGGTGGAAATACAAAAACTTTTGAGATGAAAAATTATCTTGACTCCCTAAAAATTAATAGATTTTTTTAAATTAATGGTGAGTAATAATGACCCTTTTTTATTTAATTTTTAAAAATACACACATATAAAAGAGAAAGAAATAAAAATAAATATTGGTATAAGAAAGTTGTAAAAACTAAAAAAATGAGATGTAAAGTGATAAATAGAGAAGAAGAAGAAAAATTGTGTGATGGAGAGAGAGGAATAGGGAGAGAGAGAAGGATAAATAACTTAAGGTAAATAAGTACCCCCTGGTTTAGAGTGGGTGAGTCACCTTCTCTGGCTAGTAGTGGATCCATTCCAATAGTTATGCATTTGGTGGAAGTAAATGTAGTTCATAAAATATATTTCCTCTTATGGTGATTCTTTAGACAATGTCCATTACCTAAAAAAATCAAAAATAAAAATCATTATTCATCTAACAAAAAACTAAAAAAAATTAAAGATTCAGAAAAGTAAAATAAAAATAAGGTTTCCTCCCAAAAAAATGTTACATTTATTTTTTCTAGATCTAGATAGTTATAGTGGACTATTCATATTTTTAAGGTGTATGAGGTTTATTTGATATGAATCGCCATGTTTTCTTAGCTATAATGTATTTACAAATAGATTTCTTCTTATGGAAAACTTCTTGATCATTGATAATTATGGACCCCTCCTTATTGTTGTGCTTATAATTAAATGGGGTGAAACGAGAATATAGGGATCCTTACTTTGGTCTTCAAATTGAGGAATGATGCAGTTTACTATGATTGAATTTTTAATAAATAGTTTTAGTTTTGATGGTGAATTTATGCATCAATCAAACAACATGGGAACATATAATGGGATTATTATTTTTTTGATTCATTTATTTTATTACTTTCTAAATCTGAGAAACAACCATCATTTGTTATATGATATTAAAAATATTTTTAAATATCCTTTATATCAATAATGTTATAAAAATTATGGTCAATTTCAACATCACCAGTTATCACATTGTCAAAGAGGAAACATATCTCATAAACTTCTCACTTATTGGCATAAGACAAGAATATTGTTTCAAGTTTCACCACACTTTAAAGATAATTTTCAAAATCATGGAAGGGAAATTATGAATGTTGGATAATATGATTTTAATCAAAATATGATAATTCAAGTATATCTTCCTCTTTATTTTCTAATGCAGAGTATAAATTTTCTAAGGTTTCATGTAAATCAAGTTCATTTTCAAGATCATTTATCTCAATGAAGTTTTTCAATGAATGTCTAGACAAGACCGCATTAATTTCTTCTTCATAAATTAGTGTAGTAATATCTTCTCATTTTTTCACCGTTTTTTCATCAACATTTTCATAATATTATGTAAAATATTTAGATAACTCACTAAGATCCTTTTCTAAAACTAAGAGATGTTGAAAATAAATATTTTCATTAATGTCTCTAATGATCTCACTAAATACCACCTCTTAAAAATGATACCTATGAACCACTCAAGAATTACTTTCCTAGATTTTAATCACTTCACTTATAGTGTTGGGAGAGTTATCAAAAATAAATTCATTTAAAAAAATAATTAATAATTTTTTTGAGTTTTTTTAATATAATCAAGAAAAAATCATTCAATGTGGCACCATCCCTAGAAATAATTCCATTTAAATCATGGTCTATTATCATTTATCAACTATTAAAATTCCAGTGTTCTATTATAATTTGTATAGTGACACTCAGGTTAAATCCTCAATGATGCTACTATATTTTGGAGTCAATTGTTTTTGTTTTTTATTTTAAATGGTGAAGGTTGTTTGTAGAGATTAGAGGAAATGATTTATTGATGAATTAATTTTAATGAATTAATAATTATTGGGGTTATTTCATCATTTGGGATGTAATATTATGATATCCTTGAGATTTGACAAACATTTTATTAAATTAACACCCACTTCACAAGATGATGTAGATCGGAATTCCCAATTTTTTTAGCTTTAATACAAGACTTAACTAGGGTTATAATCATTATCAATTATCATTTATGGAAGGTTAAATATTTAATGAACCTATGTGTGCTAATGGTTCCAACAATCCATGGAATCCACATGTCAAACAAATCATTTCATTAATCTATAACATGTTTTGTTTGACATAAAAAATATTAATTCAAAGAACATTAAATGAGTGAAATCACTCAATCACTTAACATCCTCAAATTATAACTCACCCAAATGAGATATTTTCTCATCTATTTGGGTGTTTAATAATACGGTTGGGATGTTTATGATGATTAGGTATATGTAAAAGGATAATAATGAGATGATAAAATAATTATGCACTGAACACATACAAATGAAGAGAGGTAAACACATGCTTTTGATTGAATGAGTAAGTGAATTAGGGCAGGGTTTTGACTTGATTCAAACTATTTTAAGAACATGAATTTTACACAATGGAAGGTAGATTATGATAATAGAACATGGTTATTATTCATGTATTAAACTTCAAATTAAATTACAATCAAACTTACATGTTTACAATTGAAAAAAAATTAAGTACATGAAAATAAAGAGTGAATGAGAGGTGTCTCAAGTATAAATTGAGTTTGGAAGGTCCTACCATGCCTTTTTAAACGCTATGATCATGAAAATGTGTCTTAATAAGTTATGAAGTTCTAGAACTTTGTGAGTTGAAGAGTGGAATTAATTTATATCACAATTTGTTGGATTGTTTGCCTTCCAAAACTGTCCTTCAAGTTGGGTTGACCATTTAAAAATGAATAAATCCAAATATCAATTATTAAAAAAATTATATATAGATGTGTATATTATATCTTCTAAATTTTACATACATTGGAATTTTAAATCCAAATATATGTTTTTTGTTTTGTTAAACAATGTGATGTTGCCCTATATTGTGATGAATTTTTCAAATTCCATAATTTTAATGGGTTTATGGCTATGAATATGGCTCTATCTAAAATAAAAATATGATAAAAAAAATTTCATCAATATCTTTAGTTTCTTATCACAAAATTATATCTCAATTGGACATGTTAATTGGGAGGGAAGTAAATAATTTTTGGTTATTTTAAATACCATATAGAATTGAGGGATTGAAAATATTTATTCTATTGGGACACTTATTTGTTTATTTAGGCACTAAATTTTTATCCAAATTTTAATGGAGTGTCCTAGGACATATTATAGAGTTTAAAAAAAATTGACTTCTTTATTGAGCCCAAAAAATAGAATATTATAGCTATTCCAGTTTCTTTGATAGATTTTTTAGGCTTTATTGTGTTGCACATATGGCCCTCTAAATGAAAAAACTAACCAATGTTACAATTGGATGATTTATAGTTATGGGATAAGGAACCCTAAAAAACAATAATCACACAATTTGGATAAGTGGGATGAGATTTATTGTAACATACCGGGTAAATAAAGAATATGACATTTTTATATTTATTAATATTTTTGAATAAAATATTAATATTACTTTAAATTTAGTGCTATGTTTGATGGAGTACCCAATACGTAACAACGAATTTCTTTGAAATCTTATGTTGCACACTAATAATATAATAATATTATTTTAAATGGTAGTTAATGCCTAGACGTTGTAATGGCAGTAATGAAAAGAACTAAATACAAAATGATTATATATGTGTGTTAAATATTTTTACATTTATCCAATAAATTATAGAGGCTTAAAATGCGAATGAATCCAATTTTAAGCATAAATATTCTAATATTCTTTAAAAGGTTGATTAACCGCCTTTTGATGGAGAACCCTTTTTAAATCTACTTTTTGTCACTTTTATATGTTATATTTGACAAAATAAAATCCTTCTTTATAATCAAGACATCAAAATTTACTTTGTGTAAATTTTTTGGTATTTTTCCGATAAAATTCATTTTTTAGTGAATAGTGAAAATGATGCATTTTAATTCAAAAACACCTTTTAATATAATTTATTCATAAGATTAGATTATATTTTTAATTATATTTAAAGTTTAATTAGAATATGTTTTTACCACTTAATCCAATATTGGTCATTGGAATTAATTTCACTTTGAAATTGGACATAAACAAGTATCAATCTTTTGATAGATATTGTTTCTTAAAAACACGCTATTTGTTTTGACAACGGGAATTAATTATAAAATTAATTAATGCAACTTAGATGTTTTTAATTTGGTAAAATAGACATAATTTTTGAATTCGGAATATCAAATATATCTTTGGATAAATTTTTGGTATTTTTCTGAAAAACATCAATTTTTGATGAATAATGAAATACTAAGTAGTAGTTAAAAACAAGATTTTTCGTTTAAATGAAATATTACCGCTTCTGTGAATTGAATTTAAAAAATCCGACATACATGGTTATCATTATTAAGTAAAATGTGGTTCAATGGGATGGAAATAGTTTTTGGTGAATAATAACTTTTGAGTTTTATTAACCGCAATTAGAGGTAATTAGGGTAATTTAAGGTAAAAATAATGTTATAATAATATGAAATTACCTTGACACATGTCCTACCCTTATTGTATGATTCATGTACGACCAAGACAATCCATGGGTCAATTTTTGGGACCCCATGGATCCACTTGGGTAAGATAATGTTATTAATACCTTTTATTTAAAGTAAAAATAAAAATGTCACAAATATGTATTATTTTACTAAAAAATTACAAGGGGTTATAAAAGTTATCATTTAGACTATAAATATTCATTATAAATCTAAAAATATTTCCTACATCATGGTAATTTTTTTATTATTTTTATAAATCAAATAAATAAAATTATTTATGACACAATGACGATGCAGTGTTTACGTCATTAATGAATAAATTAAATAAATAAGAAGATAAAGTTTAAAAAAATATCCAAAAATTGTCCAATTATTATTGGATGATTTTATTTAGAACATGGAACACATTATATTTGACTTTAATGATTTTTGGACCTTTTGAAACTAAAATTCATTTTATAATAAAATATTAGTTTCATGATTTCCAAAAGAGCCCCTCCTCTCCCTTATAAAAAGACCCCACTTCCTACCCATTTCTCACACTCCTTAAGCCCTTTGTCTCATCCAAACTCTACTCAAATAATCTCCCAATATCCCTCTCTTCATCTTTGATGCCTTACCTTAGGCAGAAATCTCTTCAAGAAACCCTTTTGGTTCAAACCAAGAGTAGTTACCTGATTTAAAGGTAATGTCTTCTCTTATGTTCTTTTGTTTTATTTTGCTTATCCAACCCCCTAAAATCTTCTTATTACTTTATTTTTTAACAAAATAAGTATCTTCAATATACTAGGATTATGTTATAATAATTATTCGAGCTACACTTACACACACCTTCATCTAATGGGTGAAGAACATACAGTTTCTGTGGACGATGAACTACTGCCTCACGAAACGATGATTGTTCAATTATCTCCTACCGCCTCTCATGGTTCCCATTATGATGTCACTGTATTTTATATATGATACATATATGGTATTTATGTTTTCTATATGATTTTTTATTTTATATTTAAAACATACCTTTATGCTTTGTATGTTGTGAAAATGCAATAATTTCATTTGAGGAAGTGTGGACTACCGCCCCCTCAAGTGATCTGACTCATTCATGCAATACATGTAATGTATAAAAAAATAAATTAATGAACTTATGTGACCTATATAACATATATATTATACTGGAATTAAAATATATATATATATATCATTTATTTTTAATTCCATTAATACGACAAAGAAATGAAAGTAGTGTTCATGCGTACGCACGGTCTACCATCTCAATGAACGGTGCATTTCATTTTAATCTCCAAATGTTATGGAATAGTATAAAATGAATTTATACTGGATTTATATGGTATTTAAATCATTAATACTATTCTGGATATGATTTACTTATAACTACATGGACAATTCTTTTCAAACAAGTTCATTTTTTACTCATGTTCCGAACATTGACAAAAACGTCTGATATAAACTCACATATTTAACTAATTATTATAACATTATAACATGTGATATGAATTGAATAATAAAATTTAAATGATTTCCTTAAGAAATTATAAATTGACCAAAGTTTATTATTCAGTAATATAAAGAAACGAACAAGACAATTTGGACTTGAGGTAAGGGATCCTACATCTCTCCTTCATTTAAAGTACTCTCTTTTATGTCATTTCTTTTATGCTCAATGTTCATATGTTGGAGTATGTTCTTTTATATTCACATTAGTATAATTTTTATGTTCATATGATGAGATACCCCCTCTTTCTCCCATCAATTCATTTTAAGAATGTTTAAGTGGCGTCGTTAGGCTGCCAAATTTTTGTAAGGGATCCTACCTCTCTCTTTCTTTTCATGTATTCTCCTTTATGTAATTTATTTTAAGCTCCATGTTATTATGTTGGGGATGTTATTTTATATTCATACTACTTTAATTTTCATGTTAATATGATTAGATACCCCATATTTCTCTTATCAATTCATTTTAAGAATGTTTAAGTGGCGTCGTTAGGCTGCCGAATTTTTGTAAGGGATCCTACCTCTCTCTTTCTTTTTAAGTACTCTCTTTTATATAACTTCTTTTAAGATTCTCTTTATTATGTTGGGGGATGTTATTTTATATTACTCTTACTGTAATTTTTATGTTCATATGATTAGAGATTCTATTTTGATCTCATCAATCCATTTTTGGAAGTTTTAAGTGGCGTTGTTAGGCTGCCGAAATTTCGTAAGGGGGTTTCTTATCTCGCTTTTAATTCTGTGAGATTTCCATTGTTCGCCACTTATTTATTTCATGTGGTGTATTTTGTACTTACATTTTATATATATTATCATTATTCTATTTATATTCATGTTATTTTGTGATTAATTTTGTGATTATTATCTTTTGGTCATACGACTTGATTTATTACAACGAGGTAAGGAGTTTTTATCTCACTTTTATTCCCGTGAGATTCATGCTATATTTGTCACTATCTCCTTTGAGTGGTGTATGTACTGCCCATTATTCTACTATTTGTGTAATATAATTTCATTTATGGTTGTTTTCATCAACATTGTATGGTCCTTCTTTCATGGGGTGTACGTTTTGAAAGTTATCCAAATCGGTAAGGGAACCTTTCACCCTCCTCTTTTTAAAAGACTTATTTTTATTAGGTATTTAAAATTTACATCTTATTATGTTTGGATATGTTCTTATATATCTTTATTTCTGTAAATTCTATGTCCAAGTGATGAGATGCCCTTTTTATCTCTCATCGACTCATTTTCTGAATTTTAAAGTGACGCTGTTTGGCTGTCGAATTTCTATAAGAGAACTTCTTAACCCAATTTTGATTCTTTGGGTTAAAATTTTACTCCTTGAATATGTCATTATATGAATATGTGTTAATGACCTATGATTGTTTTACACTTAAAATCCACTTATATTTGGTGTATTCTTTTGTCACACATAATTATGTAATTGATTTATCCTTAATCAAAGGATACCGTCTTTATAAGGGATTTCGTCTCAATTTACATTCCATTGAGACTTCATTGTTGTTATGTTCCAATTCACTTTGATATGGTGTATATAATTTCCTTTGGCATATTATATCATTAATACCTTTATTCTCATGATATTATAAAGTTTTGATTAAATGTTATTCCTTTAAAAGCTTCAAAGTGGTATGGGACACTTTGATTCAAAAATCACTTTATTAAATGGTTTTGAAAATAGTTTGATAAGTCATTTATTTTGTTGATATCTTTAAATGATATATTGTGATTTCAAAAGAAATTTTAATAGTGTAATTTTTATATTTTCAATATTTTTTGTGCTATGATTTTTTCATGGTACTTGGACATTTGATAGGTTGTTACATGATTAACCAAATGACAGGTGGTGCTGTGAAAACCATGAAGGGTGGTTATGTTATAACCTCCAATGCATTGGTTATGGAAGTCATCCATATGGATATTCCATTTATTGAAATTTGTGGGAGTCGATATTGTGGTTATTCCATTTAAGTATGTTTATGTCCCAAGTTACCTTTATATGTTATGTGTTCTTTATATGGGTTTTATGGTGATATTTTGGTTACAAAAGGGTAATCAATGATCTTTTATTAAATGAAGAGTATTTACTACTTCATAAAGGTGAAAATTATTACTTATGATGAATTATTCATGATTTAATTGTTTTTTTGAAAAACTAACAGTTTTCCTTCTTTGTGTATCCCTTATTGAGCTTTTTATGCTCATCCCAAGTTTTTTGAAATGTTTTACACAGGACTTAAAGATAAATAGGGTCAATGATGGGATCAAGGAAAGGCATGTTGTCTAAAACATGGAACTAGTCGTATTTATTTTTTAAGAGTTTTTATTTTATGAAAAAAAATGGAAACTGAGTAGAAGTGTATACTTTGTAATCTTTGAGATGTAATAGTTATGTCCTAATTCTCTAAAACTCTAAACCTAAAAAGATCCTCAATGTGAATTATTCATTTAATTCATGATTATGTAATGTTTTAAGGCTGGGTCCTTATAGTTGGTATTAGAGTTCGGTTTAGATAACTTTAGAGGTTAGGGTATTCTTTAAGAATAAGTGACATTACCATAATGGTTAGGATTTCAGAAAGAGTCATAGTTTTAGATAAAGTGAATGAGTTTAAGATAACATGAATAATTATATCTTTGTATTTACCCTCCTCATAAGATATCATATGATTATTTTAATGATATACTCACACTGACCTTTTTGGTTTTAGTAAATGGATGGATCTATCGGGCACCAAAGTAACAGTGGATGTGATGAAAACTGTGATGGTTTTCTGAAAGAACAACTGAATGATATGGGAGCTGCAATGAGAACTCTTATGGTTATTCTCAAACAACTATCAGGAGTCATGATTAGCCACTTGAACCTTGGTGAGGTCTCTAATGCATCACGTACGAGAGAACCAACTCGATGTGAAAGTTTAGGTAATAATTATAAAGGTAACCATTAGGGTTTATATGATCCTTACTTTTGAGGTAATAATGGGTTACTATATGTTATAATGGAAAATGAAAGGCATGAGATAAACTTGAGGTTAAATTATGTTATGGTTATTTTTGAAGATTTTATCTCTTTTTGGGGAATTTTTTAATAATTATATAGTTTTGGAAAAAGGACAACACGCAGACTGTGTGACAACCCATCGCGTCGGATGAAGCTGCGGGAATCGAACCCACAACCAAAGTGCGACTAAGATTTATCGCCTACCACTTGACTACATGAAGTCCCTGGTTAGTATGACTAATTATTTTTAGTTAGATGATCTTATAAATCAGGAATAAGTTGATTTTCGGTTATCTATGGAAATGATTAACCTATCATGGAGGATATGTGATTAGGTTAATTAATTTTCAGTATGAGACTTTAAGAGTAACTGATGTTATTTGGAGATAAATGTTAAGATTTACCTTGAAATACTATGTGATTAAATCCTTCAGAGATTTGGGTTTCAATCTTAGTTTGGATTACTTTTGAAGAATTTTATTAATAGTATTTTATTGAATGGTATTTGTTGAACTTTGGGTTTTATTGGACAAATTTTGGAGATAAAGAGTAACTTTTTTTTTGTAAAAGATTATCCTTTTTGGGTATTATATGATCTCGTACTAATAGTTTTGGTTTTGGTTAAGGTCTAAAGAAATGGTAAATATATAGTTCATCTTTTCTGGATTAGTTGATTCTCAAGAAGTTGATTATAACGCTCTTAATGTGAACAAGTCATCCTAAATACTCATCTTTTGGAGAAAATGTGAGTTTTTGTAAGAAAGTAAGAGATGAAAGTCTACATGACAAGTAAGTATGTTTCCTTATGATTTAGTTAATCTCATAAATAAATTACTCAATGAAAAGTAACTTAAAACAAAAACATTGTCTGTTAACTTTTATTACTGGGGAATCAAATACCATTTAACCCATCACAAGTTTGTGATTTTCTGGTCGTTAATTTTCTCCTAATCATGTTTTCTATCACTCTCCATCAGAACTTGACCCTTTGTTTTTTCTTACATATCCATGTTTTCCTACATGGAATCCTAGTATGGGTTAACTCAGGTGACCTTTGTAATTATCTTTCTTTCTTTTAAAGTGATAGTTTTACTGACTCTTTTTCTGATGTGGGACTTTCAATGAAGTTTCCGAGCCCAATTTTAAAATTGCAAGGACGCAATTCCCAAAAGGGGGAAGGATATAACATCCCGGGTAAATAAAGAATATGACATTTTCATATTTATTAATATTTGTGAATAAAATATTAATATTACTTTAAAGGTAATTCTATGTTTGATGGCGTACCCAATACGCAACAATGAGTTTCTTTGAAATCTTACGTTGCACACTAATAATATAATAATATTATTTTAAATGGTAGTTAAGTCCTAACTGTTGCAATGGTAGGAATGAACATAACTAACTACAAAATGATTATATGTGTATTTTAAATATTTTTACATTTATCCAATAAATGATAGAGGCTTAAATGAATCCAATTTTAAGCATAAATATTCTAATGTTCTTTAAAAGGTCGATTAACCACCTTTTGATGGTGAACCCTTTTTAAATATACTTTTTGTCACTTTTATATGTAATATTTGACAAAATAAAATCCTTCTTTAGAATCAAGACATCAAAATTTACTTTTTGTAAATTTTTGGTATTTTTCCGATAAAGTTCATTTTTTTAGTGAATAGTGAAAAATGTTGTGTTTTAATTCAAAAACACTTTTTAATCTAATTTATTTATATTATTAGATTATATTTTTAATTGTATTTAATGTTTATTTAGAATATTTTTTTACCACTTAATCCAATATTGTTCATTGGATTTAATTTCACTTTGAAATTGGACATAAACAAATGTCAATCTTTTGATAGATATTCTTTCTTAAAAACACGCTATTTGTTTTGACAACGAGAATTAATTATAAAATTAATTAATTAAACTTATATGTTTTGAATTTGGTAAAATGGACATCATTTTTTAATTTGTAATATCAAATATATCTTAGGGTAAATTTTTGGTATTTTTCTGAAAAACATCAATTTTTGATGAATAGTGAAACCACTAAGTAGTAGTTAAAAACTGAATTTTTCATTTAAATGAAATATTACCAATTATCTGAATTGAATTTCAAAAAATCCAATATACATGGTTTTAATTATTAATTAAAATGTGGTGCAATGGGATGAAAATAATTTTTGGTGAATAGTAGCTTTTGAGTTTTAGTAACCACGATTAGAGGTAATTAGGGTAATTTAAGGTAAAAATAATTTTATAATAATATGAAAGTACCTTGACACATGTCCTAACCTTATTGGATGAGTAATGGCTGACCAATACAATCCATGGGTAAATTTTTTGGGACCCCATGGATCCACTTGGGTAAGATAATGTTATTAATACCTTTTATTTAAAGTAAAAATAAAAATGTCACAAACATGTATTGTTTTACTAAAAAAATTAAAATGGGTTATACAAGTTATCTTTTCGACTATAAATATTAATTATAAATCTAAAAATATTTCCTACATCATGGTAATTGTTTTATAATTTTTAGACATCAAATAAATAAAATTATTTATGACACAATGATGATGCAGTGTTTACGTCATTAATGAATAAATTAAATAAATAAGAATATAAAGTTTAAAAAAATATCCAAAACTTGTCCAATTATTATTGGATGATTTTTTTAGAACATGGGACACCTTATATTATACTTTAATTATTTTTGGATCTTTTGAAACCGAAATTCATTTTATAATAAAATATTAGTTTCATGCTTTCCAAAAGAGCCCCTCCTCTCCCTTATAAAATGACCCTACTTCCTACCCATTTCTCACACTCCTAAAGCCCTTTGGCTCGTCAAAAATATACTCAAATAATCTCCCAATATACCTCTCTTCATCATAGATGTCTTACCTTAGGCATAAATCTCTTCAAGAAACCCTTTTGGTTCAAACCAAGAGGAGTTACCCGATTTAAAGGTAATGTCTTCTCTTATGTTCATTTGTTTTATTTTGCTTCTCCAATCCCCTAAACTCTTTTTATTACTTTATTTTGTAACAAAACCATTATCTTAAATATACTAGGATGATTTTATAAGAATTATTTTAGCTACACTTACACACACCTCCATCTAATGGGTGAATAACATACTGTTTCTGTGGACAGCGAACCACTGCCTCACGAAACGATGATTATTCAATTATCTCCTACCGCCTCTCATGGTGGAAATTATGTTGTCACTGTATTTTATATATGATATATATGGTATTTATGTTTTCTATATTCTTCTGTATTTTATATTTAAAACATACCTTTATGCTTTTCATGTTGTGCAAATGCGATAATTTCATTTGAGAAAGTGTGGACTACCACCCCCTCAAGTGATGTGACTCATTCATGAAATACATGGAATGTATAAAAAATAAAATTTATGAACTTATGTGGCCTATATAACATATATATTATAATATAATTAAAATATATATATCTCTCATTTAGTTTTAATTCCATTAATATGACAAAGAAATGAAAGTAGTGTTCATGCGTACGCACGGCCTACCGTCTCCATGAACGGTGCATTTCATTTTTATCTCCAAATGTTAAGAAATAGTATAAAATGAATTTATACTGGATTTATATGATATTTAAATCATTAATACTATTCTGGAGTTGATTTACTTATAACTACATGGAAAATTCTTTTCAAACAAGTTCATTTTTTACTCATGTTCCGAACATCGACAAAAACGTCTGATATGAACTCAGATATTTAAATAATTATTATAACATTATAATATGTGATATTAATTGAATAATAAACTTTAAAGGAGTTACTTAAGCAGTTATAAATTTACCAAATTTTATTATTCAGGAATATAAAGAAACGAACAAGACAAGTCGGACTTGAGGTAAGAGATCCTACCTCTCTCCTTCATTTCAAGTACTCTCTTTTATGTCATTTATTTTATACTCCTTGTTCATATGTTGGAGGATGTTCTTTTATATTCACATTAATGTAATTTTTATTTTCATATGATGAGATACCCCCTCTTTCTCTCATCAATTCATTTTAAGAATGTTTAAGTGGCGCCGTTAGGCTGCCGAAATTTTGTAAGGGATCCTACCTCTCTCTTTCTTTTCATGTATTCTCCTTTATGTCATTTATTTTAAGCTCCATGTTCTTATGTTGGGGATGTTATTTTATATTCATCCTACTTTACTTTTCATGTTCATATGATTATAGACCCTCTCTTTCTCTCATCAATTCATTTTAAGAATGTTTAAGTGGCGCCTTTAGGCTGCCGAATTTTTGTAAGGGATCCCACCTCTCTCTTTCTTTTTAAGTACTCTCTTTCATGTCACTTATTTTAAGATACTATTTATTATGTTGGGGGATTTTCTTTTATATTCCTATTACTTTACTTTTTATTTTTATATGATGAGAGACCCTATTTTGATCTCATCAATCCATTTTTGGAAGTTTTAAGTGGCGTCGTTAGGCTGCCGAAATTTCGTAAGGGGATTTATTATCTCGATTTTATTTCTGTGAGATTTCGATTGTTCGCCACTTATTTATTGCATGTGGTGTATTTTGTACTGCCATTTGATATATATTATCATGATTATATTTATATTAATGGTATTCTGTGATTCATTTTGTGCTTATTATCTTTTGGTCATACAACTCGATTTATTACAATGAGGTAAGGAGTTTTTATCCCTCTTTTATTCCTGTGAGATTCATGCTATATTTGTCACTATCTCCTTTTAGTGGTGTATTTACTGCTAATTATTCTACTCTTTTTGTAATATAATTTAATTTATGGGTGTTTTCATCAACATTTTATGGTCCTTCTTTCATGGGGTGTACGTTTTGAAAGTTACCCAAATCGGTAAGGGAACCTTTCACCCTCCTATTTTTAAAAGACTTCTTTTTGTTAGGTCTTTTAAATTTACATATTATTATGTTGGGATATGTTCTTATATATCCTTATTACTATAAATGCTATGTCCAAGTGATGAGATACCCTTTTTACCTCTCATCGACTCATTTTCTAAATTTTAAAGTGACGTCGTTTGGCTGTCGAATTTCTGTAAGAGAACTTCTTAACCAAATTTTGATTCTTTGGGTTAAACTTGTACTCCTTGAATATGTCGTTATATGAATATGTGTGAATGACCTATCATTTTTTTACACTTAAAATCCACTTATATTTGTTGTATTATTTTTTCACACATAATTATGTAATTGATTTATCCTTAATCAAAGGATACCATCTTTATAAGGGATTTCGTCTCAATTTACATTCCATTGAGACTTCATTGTTGTTATGTGCCAATTCACTTTGATATGGTGTATATACTATCCTTAGGAATATTATATCATGAATACCTTTATTCTCATTATATTATAAAGTTTTTATTAAATGTTATTCCTTTAAAAGATTCAAAGTGGTATGGGACACTTTGATTCAAAAATCTCTTTAATAAATGGTTTTAAAAATAGTTTGATAAGTCATTGATTTTGTCAATATCTTGAAATGATATATTTTGATTTCAAATGAAATGTTAATAGTGAAATTTTTATATTTTCAATATTTTATGTGCTATGATTTTTTAATGGTACTTGGACATTTGACGGGTGGTTACGTGATTAACCAAATGACGGGTGGTGCCGTGAAAACCAGGATGGGTGGTTACGTTATAACCTCCAATGCATTGGGTATGGAAGTCATCTATATGGCTATTCCATTTAGTGAAATGTGTGGGAGTCGACCGTGTGGTTATTCCATTTAAGTATGTTTATGTCTCAAGTTACCTTTATATGTTATGCGTTCTTTATATGGGTTTTATGGTGATCTTTTGGTTACAAAAGGGTAAGAAATGATCTTTTATTCAATGAAGAGTATTTACTACTTCATAAAGGTTAAAAGTATTACTTATGATGAAGTATTCATGATTTACTTGTTGTTTTGAAAAACTAACAGTTTTCCTTCTTTGTGTATCCCTTACTGAGCTTTTTATGCTCATCCCAAGTTTTTTGAAATGTTTTCCACAGGACTTAAAGATGAATAGGGTCAAGGATGGGATCAAGGAAAGACATGTTGTATAAAACATGGAACTAGTCATGTTTCTTTTTTATGAGTTTTTATTTTATGAAAAAAAATGGAAACTGAGTAGAAGTGTCTACTTTTTAATCTTTGAGATGTAATAGTTATGTCCTAATTCTCTAAAACTCTAAACCTGAAAAGATCCTCAATGTGAATTATTCATTTAATTCATGATTATATAGTGTTTTAAGGTTGGGTCCTTATATTTATGATTAAAATATTAGACTTCCTTGAATATTGATTAATTCAAACAATGCTAACAAATTATGTTTAATATTAAAACATAGAAATTTCATACTGATTATACACTTTTCATTGAAAATAAGTAATGGGAGTAGATAAAAATCATGAATAAATTAATAACAAAAATATCTATGACTCTTACATGTCATACATTGTATAAGGGTACAATAATTATTACCTTTATGTGAACTCTTCACGTAAGGGTAAGTATTGGTCTACCTTTATACAAACCTTTAAAACAATGCATTACCATTATATGTATGTATGTATGTATGTATGTATGTATGTATGTATGTATGTATGTATGTATGTATGTATGTATGTATGTATGTATGTATGTATGTATGTATGTATGTATGTATGTATGTATGTATGTATGTATGTATGTATGTATGTATGTATGTATGTATGTATGTATTTATGTATGTAAATCCTTCACTGCATCATGGTAGCTTATAGTAACCTTTATGTAAGCTATTAAAACATAGAATCGCTTTTATAGGAACTCCTTCACATAAAGGTTGATGGTTCTAATCATAGTAAAAGCACTTATTGGGGCCAATACTAACTCAGTAATTGTCAGATTCAATAAATCGTTCACATATTGTACAAGATGTAAGTGTCATGACCAGTTAATTTTTTCTAAATGATATTTATAAGAAAGGTTTCAAAACCAAGGTAATATCTTTTCATATTAAATTTATAATTAATTTAAATAGATCAGAAGAAAGAATACCACGGTCATGAGATCTTTCTTTGATGAATTTATTGATCATCTAAAACCCTTTTTTATCTACCATCATTGAATTTTTAGGATCCAAGTGTAAAATCCCTCTAACAATGATCCGCACATGCTTCTTTGATCTTCACATAACACCGATGGATTGCTGGGAGCTAGCAAAACATATTGATCATCTTATGGTGTTCATCTTGATCACTGTTATGATTACTCAAGGATTTAAGAATCATCCTTGAAATTTTTTTCTTGAGATGATGGAGGAGGAAGGAGAATATCTAGAGCATTCTTCATCCTTGAGAGAGATCTTTAGATTTCGTTGGGTACAAAAATTCTCAATTTTGATCAATCTCAATCATCCTTTGTACAATAGACATAATTATCCATTTATAGAGATAAGGTTAGGGTTAAAATTGACATTAATGATACTTTATAATAAATAATATTTTATTAAATGATATAAAATTTATAAAAAATATATATTCATCCAAATAAATGGGATATGGTTTCAAAAACCAATCATGTTACATTTATTAGTCTTTTTAATTTTATAGTTACAGTATTAACCCTTAAAGGGTATAAAACTTTAATATTATTGTAATTGTCAAAAGGGTTAATGAAGGGTTAAAACAAAAATATAAGAGTAAAAATGTAATATAAACTTGAAAAAAAAATATTTTATGGGATTATTTAGATTAATAATCATATTATATTAAAATATTATCAATTTGGATCCATTTTGGAAACAAAATTAATTTATATTAATTAAATATTTTAAGATATTACAAGAGTGCCCCTCCCCTCAATTATAAAAGGGCGCCCTTCTTTCTCTTCTTCACGCCACTTTAAGCCTTCTATCTTGACCAAACTCTAAAAATTTCTATTTTAAACTCAAATATAAAAATTATATAAGTGTTATTATTCCCAAAATACCATACCTAAATCCCTTAATAGGATATCTAAAGGAGTTATTTCAAAGAAGAGGTAATCCTCGTAATCGATCACAATCTATTTAATTATTCTTTTAAATCCTATAAATATAATATATTATTCATAAAATAATAAATTAATTATACTAAATATTCTTAAATGTTATTATGATTATTAAACCACCTATATTCACCCTATTTCTATTAAATAGGAACTGAAAATATCTCTCATTCATTCATATAACTTACCGTCTTCACATAGTGATATAATTCATTTATCATCTCCATATTTTGTGGATGGGTATTACGATGAGAATAATGTTAATTTATGATAATTATGAAATAATTATACTTATTTAATTCTAATATCATATCTAAATTTTAACTTTATATACCATTTGAAAACAATATCATCAATCATGAATAGTTGTAAACTATTGCCCCCACGAAGCGATATGATTCATTTTTCATTTTTTTCTTTAATTGGATGATAATAATGATGAATTTAATGGATATATATGATATATAATATATAATTATTATTATTTAATGGTGATTAATTATATATATTTCTTTCATTTCATCTGTTGAAAAATGGAAACAGTGTCCATGCGTACGTACGGTCTATTGTCTCCATGAACGGTGTAATTCATTTTTCTATCTATATCTTTTATAAATGACTATAAACATGTATATAATGAATATATATGATATTAATATCATTATTAAAAAAATTATATGATTTAATTATGATCAAAATAAAAGTACCAAAACTACTAAACCATAACATACATGGAAAAGGAAGCAGATATCACCCAGAATAGTGATTTCAATAAATTAGTGTTAACAAACATGTGATAAAATTTTATAAGTAAATAATATATCGTATGATATATATTATTATGGTAATTTAATATATTTATAATAAATTTATATTTATTATAAATTAGGTTCCAATGCATATGAAGGAATCCATGCTTAAGGTATAGGATTTTCGTCTCACTTTTATTTCTATGGGACACATGCCATATACACCATTTGTTTATTTTGTGTGGTGTATATACTACACATGAATTTAATTTACTATTATTATCATGAAAATTATTAGATATAAATATCCATATAATTTTATTTCTTTCAAGATACTTATGATTCAAAATTTACCAAAGTGGTAAGGGTTTTATGTTACAGTCTCCTTGTTTATCAAGATTGTTTATGATTAAGTTTATGATGATGAAATATTATGATATATGTTCAAATAAACTAATTAATTTTCTTATCCTATGTTTATTTATTTAAAATAAAATTTTCCATTTCATTTCCCTCACTTTAAGTTCTCAAGATACTGAAAATATTTTTTTAAGAAAAATTGACTTTATTTATCTCTTTAATAGAAAAATATTTTTCTTCCATAACTATTTTTTCTAAAAATATTTTAAATAAATTTTTTACTATTCTCCTATGATTTTTTATTTCCATTTTTATCCATTTTTTACTTTTTAAAAATGGTCCAAAAAGTAAACTTATTTTTATTTTCCAAATGATGTGCTTTTTTATTTTTATTTTCAAAAGTGTAAAAGAATGTTTTATTTTAACTTATATGGAATGAAAAAACTTTCCTAAAATCATGATCACTCAATGATTTGAATAATAATTTACAATTTTCCATGTTTATTTTAAAATAAAATATTTTCCATTAGATTTTTGGAAATTTTTATATTTTAAAGAATTGATTTCAAAATGGAAAGTTTATTTTCCTAAAGA
Source organism: Viscum album (assembly GCA_963277665.1). Taxonomy (NCBI): domain Eukaryota; kingdom Viridiplantae; phylum Streptophyta; class Magnoliopsida; order Santalales; family Viscaceae; genus Viscum; species Viscum album. Next base: position 435,093,239 of record OY728121.1, read on the forward strand.
ATGTTTTAATGATATTTTAATGGTATTTATATTCATAAAAGGAAACAACCCCTGATTACATTTATGATTTACTAAAGATATGATCCAAGGATACCATACTTATTATTTCTATAGATATTTTATGTTTATAATAAGATATTTATGAAACTTTTTCCTTTTTAATGGGTTATGTTATGATGAAAGGATGAAATGTTTATGAAATACATTTCTTTTCCATGGGTTAATATATGATGAAATATTTATGAAACCCATTTATATTCTTGGGTTATGATATGATGAATTTTTTATGATATTGTAGAACACATATGTATGATTTTCATTATGTGATGGGTGGGACCTATATCTCTCTCTAATGAATTGGGTGTATATTGTTATCTCATGAGATAAACAGTACTAGAATAGGGAGTGAACTCAGTTCAATAATGGTATTTTTCCACTATGATAGTCTTGGGAGTGATCATTGACTACTATGATGGTTTGGGGTGTGAAACCATTCCACTTTTATAGTCTTTTAAATGATCATTTAATATTGAGGAAATGATTTTATATGTTTATGTGCATTCCACAAACTTATGTATTATACCAATATCATGCTCTCATGGATCATTTTATTTTATTGTTTTATGATTAATATCTTTTAAACTACCAAAATTTATTCTATGACTCAAGATTATAATATATTATATGTATGGTATGGATTTTTAATGTTAATCTCATGTTCTTACACCTTTATGATTATGTTATGATTATGTAATCATTAATATCCTGCTTATTTACCCTTACTGAGTATCTAAGCCAACCCTTTCTTATTTTTCCTTTCCCCAGGTTATAAAGAAATGTTTTAATAATGATATGAATAATAATGGTTCTATTTGTGAATAAATTAATGGGATACTCTTATAAATTAATTTTTTATGTGTCCAAGTTTCCAAAGATACTAAACTTATACAATTATGGTGTGGATTGTTATGTTATTTAATGAATATTCATCTATTAGGATGCGATATCTATGTATATAAATTATGGGTCATTATAATTGGTATAAAATAAATGTTTATATTACTTTGGGAAAGTAGTATGATAAAACTTTAGTGATAACCCTATGGATAATTCTAAGTATAGGATAACATCCTAAAGTTTGGGTAATGATCATAGCTAACCTAGGTAAAACCTAAGGTGTCATAGATTAAAAAGGAGGTTTCATGATTTAGATATCCTATAAATGAATTTTCATGATTCCTCACTATGACTATTGCTTCTCACACTATTCTTTTTTGTTTTAGTTATTAGATAAAACTAGTAGGATTTATGATAATTCTGAAATAAAATGGAATGATTTCTCTTATGAGAAGCCAAATAAAATGGGAGATATAATGTGAAAACTTTTGATTATACCTAATAAGTTATCATGGTATATGATTAACAAAATGCACCTTAACCAAATATCATACTCATAAAAGAAGAGAATGTTAGAGTTTACTGAGAGTTTGGGTGGTGGAGACTATGAAGGAAATAAGATTAAGCTCCATATATATAGAGAATGTGGGGATAATCACTCGAGTGAATGTATCATAGAAACAAGAAGATGTTTTCTATATGGAAATGAAGGGAATATAGAAATTAATTTCTAAGAAAAAATTAAGAGTTCGATGGAGGGAAATGAATATCATCTGAAGGTACCATTTATTTTTCAATGCATTATGTTTGTCGAATATGGGAATTATCTGAGCCAATGTCCTGATACAAGGCTTAACTCCTAGACCAAGAAAAGTACTGTGATTTGAAAGAATTTAAGTTTTATTAATTAAGATTTTATAATATGCTTTGAAAAAGTTATATCAATGATATTTTATATATAAGGATCATGAAACATATAAGTATTTTTCCATAGTATAATTTGAAAATATATGTTTAGTTGGGATAAATAGATGATTAAAATTGGTAGGATAGTATTGGTGACATTTAAATTTATTAGTTGATGAAAAAAGTGATTTAGTTTATCTTTTATAATGTTTATTTCATTTTTGGATTTATAGAATATTTTTAATGGTTTTTAAAATTATTTTAGGAATAAGGATTGTGTTAATTTTTGGAAGCATATATATTTTTTCATGTGAGGTTACATAAAAGTTATGGATACCATTATGGGATTCTAAGTTTAAGGTTTATCATAATTTCAAAGGTGTCTGTTTCATCTGGAAATGGGGATGACCTTGTTTGTTTAAGGTTCAAACTTTCCAATTAGTTTCTAATGGGTTTATTCGTAGAACCAGAAACACCCAATGATTCTATATTCATTTGGACTTACTTTCCAAAGGTAGGTGCTCATTAGTTGTGGACCGATGAGGCTTAAGAATTTTCATTGGTTGAGAGGATGGGAGGTCAGGCTCATCATACATTTTTGGGGGAAATTATTTCTTACTCTGAGAATCTCTTATATATTTAAGTTATGTTCATGAATCCTTATTAATTCACCAAGTATGAAAATGAGTTTTCCTTTAGATTTGGCAATTAATGATTGATATGTATGGTATTTAGAGAATCTTTTACATGTATTTGAGGTTCTTCATCGATGGATAATCATACGTATGTAATATATATTCTTAGTCAACGGTATCCTTCAATACATTATATAGAAATCTCTTGGTCATTATGATGACCATACTGGTTTTAAAGCCACTCAGTGGGGCAGTTTAAGTTTATTGTCATTCAAAAAGACAGGTATTATTTCGGATTTGGGATTATACCTACAGATGGGCTACCTATGTGTCCTCATTAAAAAGGAATCAGAACCCACATAGTTAGATAATAAGGATATAGTTTAACGTCATATGGGATGGAAAATAATTAATGAATGATGGGATTGAACCTTATAAAGGCTTCCTACGTAATCTACTTTTAAGGTAGAGATCAAAGTCCACATAGTTTAGGTGAAGAAATATGGGGCTTATGCATGGTTAACGGCCCAAAAAGAGATGCGTGATTACTTTTACACTCTAAGCTCACGTGAGTCATGCTCGGTGTGAGAAATAAGAGGTATCATTAAACCTGACGATTGTTCCACGAAATATGCAGTCACAAGAAATGATGTGGGGATTACGTATGTATGACTTCCTAAGTAGATAAAGACCGGGACTTACTTCAGTAAAGAATCCCAGGATCAGGGTCTATAAAGGTATTTGTAATTTATGGAGATTTGGAGTTTTAACTCATGGCTTACTCCTAAGGAGGATTCCCAAATTAAATGGGACTTATAACTTGGGGCTTACTCTTGAGAATGAGGACCAAATTAAAAGGGACTTAAGATTGGGTCTTATTCCTGAGAAGGAGGCCCAAATCAAAAGAAATTAATAATGGGTATTACTCCTGAGGAGGATTCCCAATGTTAAAGGGAATTATGATTGGGGATTATTCCCGAGAAGGAGTCCCAAATCAAAAGAAATTAAGATTGGGGCTTACTCCTGAGGAGGATGCCCAATGTTAAAGTAAATTATGACTGGGGCTTACTCCTGATAAGGAGGCCCAGTTTAATGGGACTTGGGGCTTACTCCTGAGGAGGATGCCATAATTAAAGGAATTATGATTGGGGATTATTCCTGAGAAGGAGGCCCGAACCAAGGGAACTTGTAAATTGGTGCTTACTCCTGAGAAAAAGGCCCAAATTAAATGAATTATGATTGTGGATTATTCCTGAGATGGAGACCCAAACTAAGGGAACTTGGGGCTTACTCCTGAGGAGGATAACCTAATTAAAAGATCTTCTCATCTTAAAGGATGATGTTATATGGGGGAAACCTCTAACCGTAGTGACATAAAGCTTGTAAGTCACGAGGTTTTAGGAGAGGTTCTTACATAATTCCTTTCATATAAGGAGGAAAACAAAGGAAACATGCCATAAATGGCTTTGAAAAGGGGTTTGAGTGATAATATCTTGAAGAGGAGAGGTGAACGGGAGAGAGGCACACAAATGAAGTTGACGCACAAGTGTAGGTCGTGTAAGTCATTTGTAACGTAAGTCTTGGCCGCGCAAGTGTACTTGCGTGTCACAGGTTTACCTGGGCGACAAATAATCTGTAGGGTAATACTTGGGCGAGACTTAACTCTAGACTTTTTTATTATCCTATGATGTTTCCAAAAGGGCGGCGTGCAAGTTTCATCGAAAGGTTAGGGCGGCACGAATGTGTTTCCATTTTTAATGAGGTCTAGACACTTAGGCATGCAAGTGTTGATGAATTCTAAACACTTAGGCCTTATTCTATTCCTTCAGGTCTACCATTATAGGTAAAAAGTTACCTTAGAATCTTTCAGAAGAGTTGATTTGAACACTAGAGAGACCAGAGCTTGAATTTGACTTTTGGAAAAATTTGTCCCCGAAATGGGGGCCCACCGGGGATATTTATAGGCCACATTTTACCTTGGGCAAAAAACCAAATAGGGGGAGTGCAAGTGAGCTGTGTGACCCATAGGTGGCACGCAAGTGACTTGCACGGCGCGCAAGTAACTTGCGCGACTTACTCTAAATGGGATCTTATTTCATGCCCTCGTCAATTTTTTTGATATCCTTCAAAGGGTGACCCTATTTGTGCTTAAGGTATTCCCCTTTTCCATTCATTGGACTCTGTGATGGAAAGAAGCATCAACAAAAGCCCCCCACCCCCTTAAAGTTAGATCTGAAAAGGAAAGAGGATTTGGCTCTGAGGTAAAGCCGGAGAAATCAAGGGTCTGTGGCGTGAAAGTTCAGCATGCAGATGCTGTTACTAGGGATCTTGACCAGCCTCATAATTTTTTGGAAGAAGTCCAATATTATGGTATAAAATCCATCATAGATTCCAAATAAGCACTTCATCAAGCTGAAGAGAGTGAATCCGGTCGAGTAAATGAACTTCAAGTGGCTGTTGATGAAGCTCGGGATGTTGTGAAACAGATGAGAAATCATGTTGAAAGTCTTCTATAATTTCTGATAAAAAAGAGAAGTGACTCCAATCTGTGGATGTTCTTTTAATATTTTTCATCAATGAAAAATAGTTCTTCTTCAATCATATGTACCTTAATTTTCTTGATAATTTCTCTTATTTTTAACTAAGACAATGGGCCTAGTAAACATAGTTTGATTTTTACTAGGGTTATATAAACAACCCCACAAACTTTGCATCTTTTAATTGCTCAATATTGCCTAAATAATACAAAATGTACATTTAGTGAGCTGGGACTCAACTTTTGTTTAGAGTACCCTTTATAGGTTCCCAATTTAATGAGTACCATGTCTTTTGTTATTGTAAGTTTAAAGTCATGCATGTTGGACTATAAAAAGGCTAATATTTAAGGTTGAATATCTTTGACCGAATGGATGATATTGACTCAATTATTTATAATTTTTTTGGAAATATATTACCATATTCAAGTATGGAGGGGGGGAATTGTAAACTGTGACATGAGAAATTTTGAATCTGAGGAATGACATGGGAAAAGAGCTAAAAGGAATTAGAGGAAGTCTTTTCTAAGAATGAAGTTACCACTACTTGAAAACCCCATTATGGGGGTTGAATTATGTAGGTCCAACTAGGGAATATGCTGCATGGTCAAATAGTATTATCTTTTGGCTAATAGGTCTGTTATGTAGACAACTTATGCAAGGCCAGCTAAGGGCACGTGTTGCATAGTTGGGAAAAAGAACTATCAGAAATTTGACTTTCTATTGCTAAAAGCCTAAGAAAGTTTTATGGAGACTCAAATTTTCCAAAGCATAGAGTCTTTTTTATGGAAAAAGGTACTTGAATATGGAGAGGATATTTCCAATCAGAATTGTCAAAGAATTGGAGGAATGTGACTTCTACAAAGGTCCGACTCAAACGTAAGAAAAAAGGTATATGTGGTTTTAAATCATATGACTAAAACCGAAGATAGAAACATTATACGACATATTGTCAAGTGGTCCAAGGTTATTTTATATTTCTCTGAACATATGGAGAAGGAGTAAAATGTAAACCATAGACTTGAATACTTTCAGATCATGAAAAAGAGTATGGAACAAATATGTTAAGGATGGCATTTTTTTTACAGATCCCTACATATCGTCGTTAAGACCAATAGGGACAAAAGAGGCGTCTCCTAATAATGAAGTTACAACTACTTGAAAACCCCATTATGGAGGTTGAATTTTGCAGGGCCAACTAGGTCATAAGATGCATAGTCAAATAGTAGCATCTTTTGGCTGACAGGTCCATTATGTAGACAACTTATGCAAGGCCACCTAAGGGTATGTGCTGTATAGTCAGGAAAAATAACTCTCGGGTATTATACATTTTGCGACCAGAAGTCAAGAAAATGGTTATGGAGACCATGAATATTATTGGTATAATGTTGCGGATGGGTCCTGAATTGAGATTCTGGATGTCACTACGTATCTCATTAGGATGAGAATCAAGCCACACGTAGTTCTTGAAATACAGTTTAATGTCATGCAGGACGAGAGCATGGAAGATCTTAGTTTAGGGTCGTAGAGCTCAGACCATAGTGAGGGAGACACATCATGCATTTGTTATAAACCTGATGTTAATAAAGACCAGAGTGTTCCATATCACACCATGTGCTCCCAGGGGGTACTTTTCAGCCAAGGGACAGAAAGTGGAGTTTGGGGTCAGGCCCAAAGGCTCGGGGCTGGACTCGAGGAATGCTCGAGCGTTCCTATGTATCCCATGAGGATGGGAATCAAGCTACACATAGTTATTGAAATACCCTTTGTACAGATTTGGTTCATACATATGAGGGGTAAAGAGGAATTTGTTGCAATTATGGTTGGACCCAAGATTAAATACTTGGGTGTCACTACGTATCTCATAAGGATGAGAATCAAGCCATACATAGTTATTAAAATATGACATGGTTGGAGATCATGTCAATGATGATTCCTCTCAAGTGATTGTATCAGGGATTGTTGCATTTTATTGTCATACAGGACAAAAGTGAAAATAGTTTAAGGTCATATGCATGGACCAGTGCTATGCAGTTTAATGTCTTGCAGCAAGGACAATGGGGGACTGTATAGTTTAATGTCATATAGCTAGGACGATGGTACGTACACAGTTTAATGTCATGTAGGATTAAAGTGAACTGATATGAATAATACAGTTGACGGGGGCTTCACGGATCAACATCGTATGGGATATTGGTGAATCAGTGTGAAGAAAGTGGTTTCGAGCTTGAACCTCAGGAGGTTGGCTACGTACTCGGCCTAGGATGCAAGGATCAAAGTCTGCGTAGTTCAATTGAGAGGGATTCGGCGATCAGGGTGTACTTGAGGACAACGACCTGAAGATGATATTGGGACTTAAGTGTGGTTAGCGGCCCAGATAATATGTCATGGTCAAAGCTTACTCTAATCTCACGTGATTCATGCTCGGTGTGAGAAACAAGATGCGGCAACAGACCTGACAATCGTGTCGCGAAATATACGACCACAAAGGATGGTGTGGGGCTTATGCATGGTTAGCTGCCTGGGGCACACATGGAAACAGAGTTTAAAAGAAAATTGTGCATGCGGAGATCACAGTTTAATGTCATGTGTCACAGACATGGGGTGCTTGGCAGTTTAACATCTTGCATTTTGGATGATGCACAGTTTAACGTCATATTGGACGATAGGGGGGCATGGTTTAACGTCATGTTGTACGATAGAGGGGGCTATGCAATTTAATATCCTACAGCAAGGACAATGGGTGTATTTGTGTTACAAAAAATACTTCTTCAAGAATCTTGCATTGGTTGGAGTTGTAATGAGTTCTCCATCCATTAAGATTAAAGAATAAGCTCCATTGGAGTAGACCTTATGTATTGAGTAAGGTCCTTCCCACTTTGGCTCAAGGTTTGGAGGCTTCTTTCCTGGTATCATTGGGGTTCTGAGGAACAATACCAATTCTCCTTGAATGAATGAACGAAGACAAACTTTTTTATTGAAATGTCATGCTATTCGATTCTAATAGACTTCTAAACGGTGAAGTGTGCACAATAATTTTTCATCTAGTCATTCCAATTCATCCAATTTCTTTTGAGATTTTTCATCTATAGATAACTGATCAAAAATGGTGACTCTAATCGAAGGTAATTGGACTTCAATAGGCAAGACTTCTTCTGTTCCATATACCAATGAATTTGGAGTTGATCATGTAGTAGTGTGGGTGGTAGTCCGATAAGCCCATAGAGCATGAAAAAGTTTATCAGGCCATGACTTCTTATCTTTATCCACCATCTTTTGAAGTATGTTTGAAAGAGTCTTATTGAAAGCCTCTACTTGACCATTGGTCACTGCATGATACCGAGATGAATGGTTGGATCTGATATTGTATTCTTGATACAATTTTATTACCTCGGATGAACAAAAGTTGGTGCCATTATCCGTCAATATGGTATAAGGAACACTAAATTTGGTAATGATATTGGACTTGACAAAGCTAACAATGATTTTATCACTAACTTATTTGAGAGGTATTTCCTCTGCCCATTTGGAAAAGAAGTCAGTAGCAGTAAGAATATTCTTAAACTACTTAGTTGTACCCAGAGGATAAGGACCTACTACATCCATTCCCCATGTAGTAAACGGCCAGGAGTATTTAGCCATATGAAGTAACTCTGGGTATTGATGAATGAAGTTCGAACATACTTGGAACTAATGACACTTCTTAGTGAAATCAACACAATCTTGCATCGTTGAAGGCCAGAAGTATCCAAGCCTTCAAATTTGACCAGAAAGTCTATGTCCAGACTGGTGGGCACCATAAACTCCTGCATGTACTTCATTCATGATAGTCATTGTCTCTTCACCATCAATACATCTGAAGATAATTCCATCAAAATATCACTTATAAAGAATTTTTTGGTGATCTGGGCTATCATAAAGAGTAAAATTGACCACACGTCACTGGACTTGTTCTTTCCCAACTCTATTAGGTGGGAGTGTTCCATTTTGAAGGTATTATCTGATAGGTGTCATTCATCCTGTAGTATGACCATATGGTTCAAAAATGGGACTGATTTCATTGATTTCCTCTGTTCTGATTTGAACAAAAGGTGAAACTATACGACGGTGGGCAATACCGATGATTGTTTTGTCCTGATTTGGATCTGCCAGGGTTGTGGCTACATTAGCCAGTGCATCATCTTGGGAATTTTGTGATCGCGGGACATAAGAAAATATCATTTCTGAGGGAAATTCCACCATTAACTCTCTGAAGTAATCACATAAAGGGATTAACTCTTCCTTTATTATGGCATAATCCCCATTGATTTGTTTGATTACCAAATCTGAATCACCTTTTACCTTCAAGTGATTCACCTGTTCCTGAAGTGCCAATTCCAAGACTTCGATGAGAGCTTGATATTCTGCTTCATTTTTTGTACCGCCTTCCAAAAATAATAAAGAATAGGGTAGAACTGCCTTTTCTGGGGAAATAAGCATGATTCATAACCCAAATTTGTTGAATTTAGGATCTTCTATTTTCTTCCCTGTTGGACTTCTGGAGGCACCATCAAAGTAAATTTCCCATTTCTAAGGATTATCTTGAATAGAGAAGACTTCCTCATCAGGAAGTTCAATATTTAAAGATGTATCTTATATAGATGGGTTTTCAGCAAGGAAATCATCCAGAGCTTGTCCCTTTATTTCCTTTTGAGACACATACTGGATATCAAACTACTGCAAAATAACTGCCCACCTTGCCAGACGTCCTGTAAGCATTGGATGACTAAGGATAAATTTGAGCAGGTTATTGTGAGATACCAATTGGACCTCATGATGTTGCAGGTAGTGTCTCAATTTCTGAACTGCAAAGATTAATTCTAGGCAGCACTTTTCAATACTTGAATATCGAGTTTCTTCCTCAAGCATAGTCTGACTGAGATAGTAAAGGTTAATTTCATTCCCAGCATCATTCTTTTGGGAAAGTAAGGCACCCAATGATTGCTCTAAATCTATCACATAGAGAATAAGTGGTCTTCCTTCAATAGGTGGTATTAATACCTGTGGACTCATGTCACGACCCCCTTCCATCAAAGATGCCCCTCCTGAGCTGGCAATGGTGAAAGGGAGATAATGACCCCCGAGTCCCGCCTCCAGTAGGCCCCGGGGTGGCGACTAGCACCAAGGGTATGAGTTTATTTTTTTTTCAATCATGGGAGGCATTACCCTTTTTATAGTTAGGATCGGAAATAGGACAAGTCAACCACCAAAAAGGAAAAAGAACAAAGGTGCTGAAAAGAAACCCAAACCAGTCCCATATGCATGTATAAATAAACTGAAACAGGTACAAGTACAAATAAGCTCAAAGTACAAGTGAGTACAGTACCAAAAGAAAAACAAGAAAACAGAAACTGCACAGCTCCCACTGCCTGACTAGTAGGGTCCCGCACGGCCCTGGTAGTCCTCCTGAAAACCTGAAACAACGTAGGGTGAGCATACAAGTATACTCAGTAGAGAACCTAAAGCTCTCATGCACAAGTGGGGAGACACCCTAAGGTCCCGTGAGAAAACAGAAGAACCATAAACTAACAAGGAAAAACTATCCACCCAGCCTCACTGGTCACACTCACCAAGTAACACAAACAAGTTTAGTATATATATAGAACAAAAGTATTGGGTACCCCGCACCATTTCCCACTTAATTAGATGCTTCTCTTCCTAACGGCAAACGTCTTGACGCTACCACACTCTTCCCGCCCGCACACACCTGGGCCAAACCACGCATCCCGCCCGCACACACCTGGGGCTCACAACCATGCATCTCGCCCGCACACACCTGGGCCACAACCACTAACCCGCCCGCAGACACCTGGGCCTCATCCCGAAGGTTCTTGGGAACGGTAAGCCTGCCCGAAGAGTCTTGGGCTAAAGGTCGCCTCAAGCCATCACAGCCTCCGAGACCTACCCGAAGAGTCTTGGGTGTAAGGTCACCTCAAGCCATCATAGCCTATAGAAGAAGGAGCAGGAAGGAGCTAGTAACTAAGGGGGAACACCCTCTCCCATAAAATGGGAGTGTTCGGCACTAGGTGCTTGACATGGGTGTGGTGAGACAAAACACAAAGATACAATTATATATATACATATACCAAACACACAGCCCAACCTATGGCTTCTTAAAAAGAGAAACTGAGCATGTGCCTCGGCACTGCTACCACGAAGCATGCATCAACAACCAAACAATCATCCCCCAACCCCATTTAGGTTTTCATGTTTCATGCAATGGTTTAACAAATTATTACTACTGGGCAACTATCATCCAGACAAAACCTTTCACAAACATATCCCTGCCATCCACAACCAAGGTTAGGTAAAACACAAGCAACCACATGCCATTTCATTTACAAAAGATTATCACAACCATACAACATTCCATCATTCATTTATTTCAAAGTTCCACACATAAAACCCTTTCCACACACAAAACATTTCCGCATTTGAAAACACCTTTTACTTCAAAACACTTTTCATAATCAAAACACTTTTCATAAATAAAGGCATTTTCCACAACCAACCACTTCCCATTTCAACCCCATCGTTTACAAAACATTTCCCACAAAACAACCAAACCACCAACATGTTCATTATTCCAACTTTGTTCAACCGGGGTGATCACACAAGGTTTTCATTCTCATTTAATCAGCCAGTCTTTACGTGCTTATCCATTTTCCATGTTTTAACAAAACCAACCACAAACAATTCCGTCATCAATTGCGCACGCAAAGGCCACCAACGGCCTTGATTTTCAGTAGGCAAAGGCCTTTCAATCCAAAATCACAATCAGAAGATAAAGAAACTGGAAGGCAATAGAAATAGCACAAAACCCCAAACCCTTCTTTATCCGGTCATTAACTTTATTTAAAGTTCAACTGCATCCCATGGAACAAAAGAAAAAATATCCCACCCCGCATGTTGCACCAAATAGAGAGACAAAGGTAAACCCCTACCTCAAAAGGTCCCGATCACGTCGCTTCCGACGACGTCCTTCGGTGTCCTCCGCCTTCGCCAAACCCGAAAAACGCCTCCTAGGATGGAAGCTGGAGAAGGAAGGCCAGAAGGAAAGGTGACAAGTCTGGGCTTATAAGCTTCGTCTCTTCGCTACGATCCTGTGGCCGCTGACGGATCGTAATTCGGAGCTCGGACAAAGAAGTTAGAGGAGGAATACTTCTCGATCGTCCAAGAGCATCGTCGTGCGACAAAGAAGCGATCGATATGGAAGATAAAACATGACCTCGTTATTATATAGGCAATGAATAGGTAAATCCGTATTCAGCGTGCATTAATGAATACACGATGTGACCGTACATACGTTACATGTTTTGATTGGTAAACACACAACACGTCACGCGGTTTCCACGCGTTTTAATAATAATGATAATTCTATCAATATGTGGTGTTTCGTTGACCCAAGGCATGAGTCATAAAAGTATCTCATTAATGGTCTTAAAATGACCGTCATAATTTCAGGGTTACACTGTCGCTGACGGATCGTCAATCCGATACCGTATGAGGGAGATACGTTGGATACAAGATCCTGTAATAATAACAATATTAAATCTATTAATTCATGAGCGTTTCGGGTACCCAATCCGAAAACCCGAAAAAGACATCCAATATTGGACTCATAATTTTCGTCTCGTAGTCAGGGTCGCACTGCCACTGACGGTTCGTGAAACCGAGGTCGCACAAAGAAGTTATTGTGAAAAAAGTGTTTTATTATCAAAAAAATAATGATAACAATATTTTATTAATTAATTATTTATTTATTTCTCTAACTCCAATCAATCACCATTTTTCATTTTTCACGCTGGAAATTCATCACCAATTATCTCCTTTACTATTTATTTCACACTTAATTTTATTCCCATTAATATCTTATAACTCCTCCCTCTCTCCAATCTTTATTAATTCTTTCTCCCAAGATTCTCTCCCACAAAAAGTGGTGCCTCTCTCTTATATTTATTTTTCAATAAATTTTATTTTCTCTCTCCAATCTTTATTTTGTTGGTGCGCCTCCCCTTTTATTTCATATTATTATATTTTTTTCATCTTCTCTCTCCTTGTGGCACGCCCCAAATTTATTTTAAACCTTTATTTATTTATTTTTACACAATTATCATAACATCTTTAATTTATTCTCATATCTCAAATCTCATTGCATTTAATTCAAAACATAATTCTCATTAAATCATTATTACCAGATCTATCAAAAAAAAACCAACATTATTATTATAATTATTTAGTATAACACTTATAACAAAACCCCAAATAAAATTTATTAACACGTCACCATTTATTATTAATAATAATTATTATTTTTGATGTTCGCCGCATTGACCACATCAAAAAAAACGTTTTTACAAAGTAATCGACCGGAGAGGTCCGGGCCATTACATTAGATACCTCTCAAAACATTCTTTTCCTCGAGAATAAAAAAAAACTGACCCAGAAGAAGGAAAGGATCTGAAGAACCACTCCACAAGATACCTCTCATGGCTCTCGTCATGACAAGGAACCAACCAACAACTCTATGAGTTAGGAATTCCCTCTCCTATGTCAAGATACTATCCGCTTTAGGCGGCACTGACTCGCCTGCACGGGTTTAATCGCATCCTCATTAATGCGTCTTGATTAAGGATCAGGTTTTTCCTTTCCCATATATCCGGACAAGCCACACACTTCCCAAGAACAAGGAACAAAGATCTCACATCCAACAAGCCAACATTTTATATATCAAAGGTACAGGATAACACCAACAAACAAAGGAAGGTACAAGTCAAAACAACCCCGGGTACTGAGCGCGCATCTGGGTCTCCCGCTCCCAAGTGCTCTCCTCAAGGCCGCCATGCCTCCACAACACACGAACCAAGCCGATGGTTCGTCCACGGAGCACTTTCTCCTTGCGATCCTCGATCCTGACTGGCCGTTCCTCGAAGGTCGCGTCTTCTCCCACATTTAGCTCTCCCCAGTTGATGACATGAGAGTCATCATGTAAGTACTGACGAAGCTGGGAGACATGGAAGACGTCATGGACCCTCTCCAACTGAGGTGGTAGGGCCAGCTGATATGCCACCTCGCCAACTCGCCTCAGCACCTCGAAAGGTCCGATGAACCTAGGGGAGAGCTTACTCCCCTTTCCGAACCTCCGCTGCCCCCGTCGAGGGGAAACCTTCAAGAACTTCAAGAACACATGATCTCCCACCTCGAACTCCAAGGGCCTCCTCCGACGATCAGCATAAGACTTCTGCCGATCCTGAGCTGCTTTCATCCTCTCCTGCACTAGCAGGACTTTCTCCGTGGTGCTCTGCACTACTTCTGGTCCAAGAGTACCAGTCTCACCAACCTCTGCCCAGCAAAAGGGTGAACGAAATGGTCTTCCATACAAAGCCTCAAAAGGATCCATGCCGATAGTAGAGTGGAAGCTGTTGTTGTAGGAAAACTCTACTAAAGGCAAGTGTCGTACCCATGATCCTCCGAAATCCAGAACACATGCTCGCAGCATGTCCTCCAATGTCTGGATAGTCCGCTCTGTCTGTCCATCAGTCTGAGGGTGAAAAGCAGTGCTAAGGCGTACCTGGGTGCCAAAAGCATGCTGTAACCCCTTCCAGACTCGTGAGGTGAACCGAGTGTCCCGATCTGAGACGATAGTCTTCGGAACTCCATGAAAACGCACCACCTCATCCACGTACCTCTGTGCTAAGGTATTCACAGGTCCTGACTCCTTGATGGCCAAGAAGTGAGCAGATTTTGTCAGTCGATCCACCACTACCCAGATAGCATCATGCCCGCCCTGAGCTCTGGGTAGTCCTGTGACGAAGTCCATCGAGATGTCGTCCCACTTCCACTCGGGAACATCTAAAGGATGCAACAAACCACCAGGAACGCGGTGTTCATCCTTCACCTGCTGACACACCAGGCATTTAGCCACAAACTCTGCCACTGCCCGTTTCACCTCGGGCCACCAAAACTGTCCCCTCAGGCCTTGGTACATTTTCGAAACACCTGGATGTACTGCCAAGGCTGAGCTATGGAACTCATGAAGGACTTCATCACGCATCACCTCTGGAAAAAAAAACCTTCCATGAAAGAGCATCCGATGTCGGCTGTCCTTCGACCATCCTTCCGGAGCGTTCCCCTGATCGACACGATCCCGCAACACTTCCACCTCAGGGTCTCCCCACTGAGACTCTTCCACTTGCTGCAACAAAGAGGACTGTACCGTCATTTGAAACAAGCAGCCTCTAGCACCTTCCACCCTCGCATCCAAGTGCAATGCAGCCAACTCCCCCATCGCCTTCCAAGCATCAGTAGATTCCCAAACCACTTCCTGATGCGGCTTCCTGCTCAGGGCATCAGCCACAATGTTTCCCTTACCTTCAGTGTATGAGATCTCAAAGTCGTAGTCTTGGAGAAACTCGACCCATCTCCGCTGTCGCAAGTTCAAGTCACGCTGGGAGAAGATATAGCGCAAGATCTTTTGATTGTTGAAGACCACAAAGTGCTCCCCAAAGAGGTAATGTCGCCATAGCTTCAATGCGAACACTACTACTGCAAGCTCCAAGTCATGGGTGGCATAGTTCCGCTCGTGAGGACGCAACTGCCTAGACCCATAGCAGATCACACCCTTCTTCTGCATCAGCACACATCCCAAGCCAAGGCCAGAGGCATCACAAAACACCTCATACAAGGATCCTTCCTCTGGCAACCTAAGGATGGGAGCACTAACCAACTTCTCCTTCAGGTAGTCAAAAGCTTCCTGGCACTGCTCATTCCACAGGAAGACCTGATTCTTCCTAGTCAAATCTGTCAACGGAGCAGCAACTCGAGAGAAGTCTGAGACGAACCTCCGATAGTATCCAGACAACCCCAGGAAACTACGAACTTCTTCCACACTCTTGGGTTCTGTCCAAGAAACAACTGCTTCTACCTTCGACGGGTCCACTGACACTCCATGCTGAGACACCACGTGCCCAAGGAAGTGTACTTCTTGCGTCAAGAACTTACATTTTGACAACTTTCCATAAAGCTGATGGTGTCGAAGGACTTCCAAGACAGCCCTGAGATGCTCAACATGCTCCTCCTTTAATCTTGAGTAGATCAAGATGTCATCGATGAACACAA
This sequence comes from Viscum album, assembly GCA_963277665.1. Classification (NCBI taxonomy): domain Eukaryota; kingdom Viridiplantae; phylum Streptophyta; class Magnoliopsida; order Santalales; family Viscaceae; genus Viscum; species Viscum album. Next base: position 435,109,368 of record OY728121.1, read on the forward strand.
TGACGAAATGGTCCAGGAACTCTCGGAATACAAAGTTCATAAGACCCATGAACACAGCTGGTGCATTCGTAACCCCAAACGGCATCACTACAAACTCGAAGTGCCCATACCTGCACCTGAAAGCTGTCTTTGGGATGTCACTGTCTTTTACCCTCAGCTGATGATATCCCGACCGCAGATCAATCTTAGAAAACCAACATGCTCCCCTCAGCTGGTCGAAGAGATCATCTATTCTCGGAAGGGGGTAACGGTTCTTGACTGTTACCTGATTCAGCCTCTGGTAGTCTATGCATAGCCTGAGACCACCATCCGCCTTTTTCACGAACAGAACCGGAGCACCCCATGGCGACACACTGGGTCGAACAAAACCCTTCTCCATCAGATCATCAATCTGAATCCGCAACTCCCGCAACTCCGAAGGTGCCATCCGATAAGGAGCCATCGAGATCGGACGGGCACCTGGCTGTAAGTCTATCCCAAACTCAACATCACGTCGAGGGGGTAGAGTCACAACCTCCTCGGGAAAGACATCGAGGAATTCCCCAACAACTTCTGGAACATTCATCATCTCCGTATCAGCTGGAACCGCTGATATCCCACCCAACAAAGAAAAGAGAGGCTTCACATGCCGGCTTCCCACCTGATAGCTCCCCTCGCCAACAAAAGTCACACGCTGTCCATCCATATCGGAGAACACGACTCTTCTCCGGAAGCAGTCGATAATAGCACTAACAGAGAACAGCCAGTCGATGCCTAAGATGACGTCGTATGGCTGCATCTGTAGCAAAAGAAGATCTCCAATGGACCGATGTGGTCCCAACGTCAGCTCGCATCCCCGACAAACACAAGACAAATGGGTCTGACCTCCAACAGGCGTACTCAGTACCAGGGGTATAGAAAGTCTCTCTACGTCTAGACCCAAAGCATGGGCTAGACTGGGTGCAACAAAAGAGTGTGAAGCTCCTGAATTGAACAAGGTAGAAACAAGAGTGTCGAACAAACAGATCGTACCTCGTACAACCTCTGGTCCTGCTGGAGCTGCCAACTCTGCTGCGTGCAACTGTCCACGCCCAGCTCCTCTGCCTCTCTGATGTCCACCGCCTCCCCGACCACACCCTGGTCGAGGTCCCTGAGGAGCACCCTGAGATCGGCCTCCTCCTACAGGGTCTACCCTCGGAGGGCCCTGCTGCTGCTGAAAGGGCCTCGACGGCAACTGCTGCTGAGGCGGGTACTGATCCTGACCACCTCCACTGTGCTGAGCTCTGGTCGGGCACTGACTCTGGACGTGCCCGAAACCTCCACAAGAAAAACACTTCATTCCAGGACTCGAGAAGGAAGGACGAGGGCCTTAAGACCTGAATTGGAACCGCTGGGGCCTGCTCCCCACCAGCCTGAACCTGGAAGGTCCGGTCGCAGGAGGTCTGCTACTGACTGCCTTCCCCTTCGACGGACCCGCCTGGATCCCTTCTCAGGGTGCACCTCCTTGCAAGTGCATCCTCTCTACAACTTCCGCCTTCTTCTGTATGGCTAAGTATGTCGGAAGGGTGAAGGGGGTCACAGCATACTGAAGCGAAGGACGAAGCGCCTCTTCCAAACGTCTCACCTGAGACTCTTCATCCGGAAAGAGTTCCGGAGCAAAGCGTAGGAGATTCTTGAACTTAATTCCCAACTCTCGAACAGTCATACTCCCCTGCTGAAGGGAGAGCAACTCCTGACGCTTTTCCGCCTTGATAAAAGAAGAAAGGAATTCCTCTCGGAACTCCTTTTCGAAGTCAGCCCATGGAATCTCTGCCTCCTTCCTCTCCCCGAGGTAGAGCATCGACCATTGGCGCGCCGCGCCTATCAGCTGACTGACCGCTAGGGGGACCCAGTACTCCTTCGGAGCACAGATCAAGGTAAAAGTGATCCCTAGCTCTTCAAGCCACCCCTCCGTCTCCAGGTCCGAAGTACTTCCCTCGTACTTCTTGAGAGTCTGACGCTGGAAAGAACGGAGGGTCTTCTGCCACTGGCTGTCTTCCTCCTCTCGATCGATCCTCAGTTGATCGATCGCCTGAACCTGCTGGGCCTCGGCCGCATGAGCCACCTGGGAACGCCGTCCAGGTGCCATAGCTGTACGGAAAACAAGGAAAACCTAAGCCCGAGTAGTAAGGAGATTTCTCAAGGGTTCATTTTATCATTTTACTTTATTCCCAGAACGCCCCAAATCAAGTAAAACACAAACATGATGATGCATGTACCTTTCCTAGGGTTTCTACCCTAAAATCAATGTAGCCTCACTTGGTTGTTCGGTAGGCTCAGAGTCCTTGCATCGGATCACGGGGGGCCCTAAAATCCCATGTCCTAGCCGGTCTTCCCTGGCCTATGTCACACACCAAGATCAGCTAACACTGTTTCCCTACCATCCCATGCAATCCTCACTGTGCCTAACTCCAGACTCCATCCTATCTCTCAACCATTCCTCTGATACCATTCTGTCACGACCCCCTTCCATCAAAGATGCCCCTCCTGAGCTGGCAATGGTGAAAGGGAGATAATGACCCCCGAGTCCCGCCTCCAGTAGGCCCCGGGGTGGCGACTAGCACCAAGGGTATGAGTTTATTTTTTTTTTCATTCATGGGAGGCATTACCCTTTTTATAGTTAGGATCGGAAATAAGACAAGTCAACCACCAAAAAGGAAAAAGAACAAAGGTGCTGAAAAGAAACCCAAACCAGTCCCATATGCATGTATAAATAAACTGAAACAGGTACAAGTACAAATAAGCTCAAAGTACAAGTGAGTACAGTACCAAAAGAAAAACAAGAAAACAGCAACTACACAGCTCCCACTGCCTGACTAGTAGGGTCCCGCACGGCCCTGGTAGTCCTCCTGAAAACCCGAAACAACGTAGGGTGAGCATACAAGTATACTCAGTAGAGAACCTAAAGCTCTCGTGCACAAGTGGGGAGACACCCTAAGGTCCCGTGAGAAAACAGAAGAACTAGAAACTAACAAGGAAAAACTATCCACCCAGCCTCACTGGTCACACTCACCAAGTAACACAAACAAGTTTAGTATATATATAGAACAAAAGTATTGGGTACCCCGCACCATTTCCCACTTAATTAGATGCTGCACTTCCTAATGGAAAACGTCCTGACGCTACCACACTCTTCCCGCCCGCACACACCTGGTCCAAACCACGCATCCCGCCCGCACACACCTGGGCCTCACAACCACGCATCTCGCCCGCACACACCAGGGCCACAACCACTAACCCGCCCGCAGACACCTGGGCCTCATCCCGAAGGTTCTTGGGAACGGTAAGCCTGCCCGAAGAGTCTTGGGCTAAAGGTCGCCTCAAGCCATCACAGCCTCCGAGACATACCCGAAGAGTCTTGGGTGTAAGGTCACCTCAAGCCATCATAACCTATAGAATAAGGAGCAGGAAGGAGCTAGTAACTAAGGGGGAACACCCTCTCCCATAAAATGGGAGTGTTCGGCACTAGGTGCTTGACATGGGTGTGGTGCGACAAAACACAAAGATACAATTATATATATACATATACCAAACACACAGCCCAACCTATGGCTTCTTAAAAAGAGAAACTGAGCATGTGCCTCGGCACTGCTACCACGAAGCATGCATCAACAACCAAACAATCATCCCCCAACCCCATTTAGGTTTTCATGTTTCATGCAATGGTTTAACAAATTATTACTACTGGGAAACTATCATCCAGACAAAACCTTTCACAAACATATCCCTGCCATCCACAACCAAGGTTAGGTAAAACGCAAGCAACCACATGCCATTTCATTTACAAAAGATTATCACAACCATACAACATTCCATCATTCATTTATTTCAAAGTTCCACACATAAAACCCTTTCCACACACAAAACATTTCCGCATTTGAAAACACCTTTTACTTCAAAACACTTTTCATAATCAAAACACTTTTCATAAATAAAGGCATTTTCCACAACCAACCACTTCCCATTTCAACCCCATCGTTTACAAAACATTTCCCACAAAACAACCAAACCACCAACATGTTCATTATTCCAACTTTGTTCAACCGGGGTGATCACACAAGGTTTTCATTCTCATTTAATCAGCCAGTCTTTACGTGCTTATCCATTTTCCATGTTTTAACAAAACCAACCACAAACAATTCCGATATCAATTGTGCACGCAAAGGCCACCAACGGCCTTGATTTTCAGTAGGCAAAGGCCTTTCAATCCAAAATCACAATCAGAAGATAAAGAAACTAGAAGGCAATAGAAACATCACAAAACCCCAAACCCTTCTTTATCTGGTCATTATCTTTATTTAAAGTTCAACTGCATCCCATGGAACAAAAGAAAAAAATATCCCACCCCGCATGTTGCACCAAATAGAGAGACGAAGGTAAACCCCTACCTCAAAAGGTCCCGATCACGTCGCTTCCGACGACGTCCTTCGGTGTCCTCCGCCTTCGCCAAACCCGAAAAACGCCTCCTAGGATGGAATCTGGAGAAGGAAGGCCGAAAGGAAAGGTGACAAGTCCGGTCTTAGAAGCTTCGTCTCGTCTCTACGATCCTGTGGCCGCTGACGGATCGTAATTCGGAGCTCGGACAAAGAAGTTAGAGGAGGAATACTTCTTGATCGTCCAAGAGCGTCGTCGTGCGACAAAGAAGCGATCGATATGGAAGATAAAACATGACCTCGTTCTTATATAGGCAATGAATAGGTAAATCCGTATTCAACGTGCATTAATGAATACATGATGTGACCGTACATACGTTACATATTTTGATTGGTTAACACACAACACGTCACGCGGTTTCCACGCGTTTTAATAATAATGATAATTCTATCAATATGTGGTGTTTCGTTGACCTGAGGCATGAGTCATAAAAGTAGCTCATTAATGGTCTTAAAATGACCGTCATAATTTCAGGGTTACGCTGTCGCTGACGGATCGTCAATCCGATACCGTATGAGGGAGATACGTTGGATACAAGATCCCGTAATAATAACAATATTAAATCTATTAATTCATGAGCGTTTCGGGTACCCAATCCGAAAACCCGAAAAAGACATCCAATATTGGACTCATAATTTTTGTCTCATAGTCAGGGTCGCACTGCCACTGACGGTTCGTGAAACCGAGGTCGCACGAAGAAGTTATTGTGAAAAAAGTGTTTTATTATCAAAAAAATAATGATAACAATATTTTATTAATTATTTATTTATTTATTTCTCTAACTCCAATCAATCACCATTTGTCATTTTTCACGCTGGAAATTCATCACCAATTATCTCCTTTACTATTTATTTCACACTTAATTTTATTCCCATTAATATCTTATAACTCCTCCCTCTCTCCAATCTTTATTAATTCTTTCTCCCAAGATTCTCTCCCACAAAAAGTGGCGCCTCTCTCTTATATTTATTTTTCAATAAATTTTATTTTCTCTCTCCAATCTTTATTTTGTTGGTGCGGCTCCCCTTTTATTTCATATTATTATATTTTTTTCATCTTCTCTCTCCTTGTGGCACGCCCCAAATTTATTTTAAACCTTTATTTATTTATTTTTACACAATTATCATAACATCTTTAATTTATTCTCATATCTCAAATCTCATTGCATTTAATTCAAAACATAATTCTCATTAAATCATTATTACCAGATCTATCAAAAAAAAACCAACATTATTATTATAATTATTTAGTATAACACTTATAACAAAACCCCAAATAAAATTTATTAACACATCACCATTTATTATTATTAATAATTATTATTTTTGATGTTCGCCGCATTGACCACATCAAAAAAAAACGTTTTTACAAAGTAATCGACCGGAGAGGTCCGGGCCATTACAAATCAAGAGATATTTCTTGAGGGTATCGAATGCTTCTTTACATTCTTCAATCCATTGGTAGGTGACTCCCTTCTTCATTAATCTGGTGAAGGGTAAACACTTTCCTTCCAAATTGGAAATGAAATGCCGAATATAGGCCAAGTGTCCTTGAAGTCCTTGTAATTCCTTAAAATTTCTAGGAGGTGACATGTTAAGGATTGATTTTGTCTTCTCATGATCAACTTCGATACCACGATGGCACACAAAAAAGCCGAGGAATTTTCCTAAGGTTACCCCGAAAGCACATTTCAAGGGGTTCATCTTCAAATTGTGTTGTCGAAGTTTGTTGAATATTATTTCCAGATCGTCCAAGTGATCATAAAGTTTTCTGGATTTAACCACCAAATAATCCACATAACATTCCACAAATTTACTTAAAAATGGTTTTAAGATATGGTGAATGGCACGTTGATACATTGCACCTACATTATTCATGACAAAGGGCATTACTCGATATCAAAACACACCTTGAAAAGATCTGAAGGCTATAGACTCCTCATCTTATGGGTCCATTCGTATTTTATTTTACTCAAAGTAACCATCCATGAAGGAAAGAGATTCGTATCCAGCTGTTGCATCAATTAAGAGTTCTGTGATCGGAACTGGAAAATCATCCTTGGGACAATGCCAATTAAGATCTCTGAAGTCAATGAAAACTCTAATTTTTCCATTGTTCCTTTTCACAGGGACAATATTAGCCATCCATTTGGTATATTGAACTTCTCTAATGTATTTATCCTTGATAAGCTTATCAACTTCAGCTTCAATTTTTGAGGCATAAGTTGGGTGTGTTCTTCTTACTGCTTGCTTGAATCCTCTATGTTCTTCTAACAAACCCAAATGATGAGTGGAAACATCGATATTAAGACCTAGAATTTCTTTATAATTCCAAGAAAATACATCTCAATTTTTCTTTAGAAATGAAGTATACATTTCTTGCTCTTCAAGTGTCATGGCTGCACTAATTAAAGTGGGGCATGGATCTTCTTTTTTACCCATATTTATTTCTCTGAGTTCATCCACAGTGGTAGAGATACCCTCTTCAAATGCTGAAGTATCATCCCTAAGATCTTCCTTTTCTTCTTCAATATGTATTACTTCTTCTATTTCTACTTGCATAGTAGATGACGAAGCATAATTTCTATGGTCAGGGGAGAAGTTAAAATTTGAATATCTTGAAGAAGAGGCTGCAATTTCTGACCCTATTGATGATGAAGGGTCTTCCTGGTGTGATAGAGAGGAGATGATGGATTGAGAATTGATATCATTGTTTTCCTCTGTTATTGTTATAACTTCTTTTTTCCTGGTTGATGAAGTATAGAATTTCTGGATTTCAGCAGATGAAATGAAGATATCTCCTTTTAAGCTTTCATCACTGTTTGGCGAATCAATAATTTCTCCCATGTTGTCTGGCTTGATTACCGTAATTGAAATTATGGAAGTTTCTATAAGAGTGTTTGGATTTAGGTATATCTTGTCAATTTGACTGATAGGTAACACATAATCTGTACTCACATGTATGAATGGGTTTACTGGAATATTTTCCAAACCATTTGGAGCATTAATTTTGGTGACCTCCTTTGCCGTGGATTTTTCCTTTCCCTCCATGTGATAAAATTCTACCTCAATGTATTGAGATTCATATGTTTTTAATAGGTATTTTTCACCATAAAATGTCCCAATTTGACCATAGAAACAATATTTGAGACATTGATGGTATGGAGAAGGTACGGTGCATGTTGATGTAGCCAAGGTCTTCCAATAAAAATGTTGAAGGTGGTGTCCTGACGAACAACCATGAAATCTGAATTAGACACAAGGTCTCCAAACTGAATTCTGAGTGTTATCTTGCCCAGAGGTTCTTGTTTATTCTTATCATATCCTTGAAACATCAAAGTAGAATGAGATAAATCAGATTCGGTGAGGCCCAATCGATGAAGTGTACGAATAGGAATGAGGTTGACTTCTGATCCATTATCAATGAAAGATCGTCGAATGTCTATGTCATTGACTTTTCCAGATAGATACAAAGGTATGATATGTCCATGTACAACATCATCTTCATCTTCATCTGTAAAAGATATCACTGAATGGAATTCTGCAGGATCATTCTTTATACGGTATACCTCATCCACCACAATTTCAGTTTCAAATTTTTGAGGACTTGACAAAGGCTCAATAAGCACCTCCTAAAGATATTTTGATAGATTCAAGGTGTCCATAATTGATAACTTGGCTGGTACTTGGGCCAAATGTTTCAAGACATCATATTTTTGGTCTAAAGGTCTGCATTTCCCAGCATGAAAATGTGGTTTTGCAGGTGCCTTGGAAGTTGATGCTTTGGCAGTAGATGCATCCCGTATCAGGGTAGGAATTGGAAACACTCCTGGCTTCAGTATATTAGACAGACTAGGTCTATCGATTTGCTGAGAGGAAGAAGGTGTAACCTCTAACCGATCCTCCAAAATAACTGTGTCAAAACTGAATCTTCCATGTGTGGAAGAAATTTCTTGTTCCTTTTGAGCCCGCTGAAGGGATTTTCTATGAGTTTCTGTTGCATATACAGTTCTAGTAGGGGTAGGATTGAAATAGTGGCTTCTAGAATATCCATGTCTTCCTCTGTATCATATACCTTTGTCTCTTCCTCTAATTCCTCTATTAGATATAGGGAACTTAGGCTCATCATGATCAAAACTATCATTGTCATAGGGATCCATTAAATGAATCATGTTAACAGAACCAAAGATAAATTCTTCATCTGATAAAGATTCTTCCTGATGAACCAGTTCAGGTTATGTCGTTTGGTGGGGTGGTGCCCATGCTTTTGAAGTAGATAGCATAAAATCTTCCAGAGTCAAAGACAACTTAGGCTTTGACATGAACTCGTACCCTTCTGACTGCTCTTCTTTCTTCAAATTACACTGCTTCTTTGAGGATTTTCCTTCTGATGAAGGGGGTTTTGCTATGGAAAAAATAGCAAAAGACACGGTTGGTTGATTTAATTGTGTTTGTAAAATGTCATGAGTTTGGTTGATCGTTTTTCTGACCATCCAATGATCATATTTATGCCCATTTTTACTTTTGAATTCTTGCCACTCACCTTCTTTCTCTAGATCAGTAGCAGTAACACATGCTACCTGGGCTGAAGAACCTTTCAGTTTTACTTGTCCAGAGTCCACCATCTTTTACAGGAGGTCTTTGAAGATAAAACACTCCTGAATGGGATTCCCCAACATCTGATGAAATAGGAAATAGTTTGGGAGGTCTTCATCTCCTTGTTCAGCCTTTTGGGTCTTGGCAACTGAACCAGATTGTTTTCCAGAGCTGAGATGAAGTAACCAGTAACTTTTTCATTCTGAAAAGAATAAACTTTGTTCTTTAAATCCTCAAATTGTTTCCGCCTTTGATCTCTTTGATCATCTTGATGAGGCAGCCATTGTTTTTTATGCTCAGAAGGTGGATCCCTTCGATATGATGAAGGTTTTGAAGTGGAAGTAGGTACATGTGCTTGTTTAAGTGTAACTATATCAGTCTCTACTTTCCCTATTCTTCTTCTCGGAGCTGATGGAATTACACGAGTTTTAGCCCTAGTCTATATAAGAGAGTCTTCTATCTGTTGAGCGATTTAATTAAGGTCTTGAAACCCTCCTATGTATTTCACAAAGATCAATGGTGTGTGTAATTCATCACAAAAAATTTCCACACAGATTGGAAAAAACTCTTCTTGAGGGAGTTCTAAACTTAAGAAATATGTTAATCCCTTCCAGCGAGCAATGAAATATGAAAATCTTTCATTTTCCGTTTGTTTACAATTGGTAAGATAAAAAATTGTTGTCTTTGGTAATGTTGAGATAAATTTAAGAAGTAATTTTTGACGGAGATCTTCCCACCCAGTAATTGATCGAGATTGCAAACTTGTATACCAGACAAAAGCAGGTCCTTGTAATGACTTCACAAAACACCTGATCTTAACTGCTTCTTGTTGTTGAGGAGTTCCTGTCATTGGATCACAACGAGAAACAAAATTTGTTAAGTGTTGTTTTGGATCTCCCGAACCATTAAAAATTGTTAATGTGGTATTCGCAAAATTTGATGTGGGAGGAGTTGCATCTACCCATTTAGGGTATGTTCTCTTTTCCGGTTGAACTGGTGCACATCGTTCTTCCATAGCTTCCAACCAAGCTGTTAATGACTCAATGGTAGTAATTAATGTTTGAGAAACATCTGGTTGATCTTGGACCTGAGCAGGTGAAATAACTGGAGTTTGGATGGGTGTGGTGACTGGTACTACCACTGATGGTAGTATTGCTGGTTGTTGTCGTGTATGACCCATAGGATTGGGCCTATGAGGGTGTACTTGTAAAGGGGGGTATTCTTGATCCATCCAAATAGCTGTAAAAAATTCCATTGATTGATTAACTCCAGCATGCTTAGGAGGAAGACTACCTTGAAATAGTTCTGCATTTAACCTCCTTAACTCCTTCATTTCTTCTTCTTGTTGTGCAAGTCTCTCTTCAAGTGAAATAGATTGAATTTATCTGGTGAAAAAGTGATATACAGTCTGACTTTTTTCCTTTACCCTTGTTGGGAGCCTTTCAGAGAGGGGGGAGTTCGTTATTTGAATGCATACCTAGATTCTGGGTGAGTCATTGATTTCGGGTACACACACCTTATTCATTTGTTTCTGTGTATACAGCCTCTTGAATAGGAACTTCTTCATCTGATTCCTCTGAATGAGCCTCATGTTCTGGGGGATCAGTGACAATGGAATTGATGACATTTATCGATGCATAACGCATTGCAGTCCTTCTCTCATCATTTCTACGATATTATCTTCTTCCATGTCCTTTATGAGACATTACTTTTTGTTTGGTTGATCCCTCAGGAACTTCTTGATAAACCGTAATTTGGATGGAATTTCCTGATAATTCAGATCTACATTCCTCTTGTGGATTCTTCCATAATCGAGAGAACACTAACTTTTTTTGAGGAAGATATTGAGAATTTGAAAAAGTCCCCATTCTGGTGGACTGGGGTTGTTCCTATTTTTCCTTCTCAACTCCTTGAATTCTGTTTGTTGATCCTAAAGGTTGGATTAAAAGAGTCCCCAACCTGGAAAGCTAAGGTGTATCTTGAGCTGCTACATCTGAAACTTTCTTAAAAGATCTCTTGATTTTGTAGATTTTAGTCCGGAAATTGGCCGGATGCATCTTCTGACATCCACTCAAATCACCTGGCTCATATTACCATTGTATTATTTCTGACACCTCTGTCACTTGATGATGCATGTGCTCTAAACGAGAAGCCTGTTCGATATTCTAATTTTCTTGATGCAAGAGTAATTCTACAACTTGTTCTTTATATGCCTGACTTTGGGAATAACTAATTGAGGCATGTTCTTGAGAAAGTCTTTAATTATGTAGGACCCCGAGACACCCTGAGAGGGGAGGGGTGAATCAGGGTGTCAACTTTTTCTTCTTAAAGTTGTAGATCTTGTTACCACGTTGGTAGGAACTACTTAAACCTGTATGATGGATACGATCAGTAATGAAACATTCACATGCAAAGAGATAGCACAGCAATTTTACTTGGTTCACCACTAAGGGCTACGTCCAAGGAGCATACGCCGACAAGTTTTCGGTCATACCAAATTCCACTAATCTTCACTAGTTGTGGATTACAATGGTTCAGGAACAGTCACTATGTCCCAAGATCACTGCCTTTACAAAAGGTTCAGGGATAGCTCACTGCGTCCCTCAGGTCACTCCCGTTGACTCCCCCTAGATCACTGCCGTTGGTGAAGTCCCACTTAGTTTATAGACATGAAGGTCTCTTCAATAGATTTGCATTGAAATCTTTGTCTCCTATTCAGCATGAGACTTTTCTTGCATCAAAGTCCTGAGTTGATGCTCTTTTGTATTCAACCTTATACTTTAGTGCATTAACTAAATGCATTGTATCTTCTTCTTCTCTTCCTTTGATTCTCAATACTAACACCTGAGTGTATTGATATATTCCCCTCTTTCTGTGAAGATCTAAGTTTAGTTGCACAAACTGTTCTTCTTCTCTTCGCAAAGCACAATGAGGATGTTAAACACCAGTCATGTGTGTGAGGTACCACTTCTATTCATAAAACCATATTGTTCATTGTTCTTCCATATTTTCAAACGAATGCATCATCTGTTTCACTGAAGGTATAGATCAATATTTTAGCTTTCGTTCAGCTCTAAAAGGATGGGCCTATTCCAACAGTAGCTGGTGCTTTTCTCTAAGCCCAGTGCGTAAGTCCCAATATGGCGCGCAAGTCCAAACTGGCGCACAAGTGTCACCAAAGCACCTGCATGACGCTTCCTTCCCCAACTACAAACTTGCACGGCCCACTTCCTTTCTCTCCCAAACCGCCTTGGGTGCGTAGCCAACAACCGGCGCGCAACCTCTAATATTGGCGTGCAAGTCCACCTGCGCGACCACACACAATACTTGCGCGACTTCCACACTTGCGTGACGGGAGCTCTGATTTTTCTAAGTGTTGAACTCCGTCAGAAATGAGGAGGGGTGGTCCAGTATTTATAGGCAATTTGACCACCCTGTGCGATGGCGCACAAGTCAACCATTGGCGCGCAAGTCTCGGTGCACAGGTCTCTTCCCCTGCTATTCACTTGCGCGACCAACTTCCAAACTTACTTGAACCTCTTTCCTTTTCCAAATTTTGATCTTCGGATCTGGAAAAACCATAGGCGCGTAAGTTATCAAGCTTCCAAGGCATCGGCGCGCAAGTCTCTTCCCAACGCGTAAGTCACCTGCGCGACCTCACCAAAACTTGCGCGACCTTTATCCCTTTGCCATATTTTGATGATCTGATCTTCAAAAACATATGGTACGCAAGTTTCCTATCCTCCAAGACCTCGGTGCGCAAGTCCCTTTGCCAAAAACACTTTTCTTTATTTGTCAATTTTCAGGCCCAAAATTTTGGCAAACACTGGGAAACGGCACCACCTTGTATCTGGTCCTTTTTTATGCCTCCATATCATCCATTCCTTTGTCAATGTTCCTTGAATAAAACATGGATCATTATCCACAGTCCTTGAACTTGACATTCCACCATGGAATATCCTTTGTCAACAAATTTGTATGTTGTTTGTTTGCTTTTTCAACAAGCACGATCACCTCAACAACACTTCTTCTTGGTGATCTGTATCCTTTAGCAACTCTTCTACTTTTATCACAAACTCCACTATTGTGATATGTATTCTTTGAAGGCATAACTTTGGAATCATCATTTTCTATGACAATGTGATGTGCATGGCTATCTCAGAATTCCAATCCCCGCACGGCCATCTTAGAATTCCACTCATTTGCACATTGTCTTCTTCATCAACCGTCATGATCTAATTCATGCAAACCATATGATTTAATTCGTCAAGAAGTATCTTGCATGGTTCTCATGCAATCATGAGTAATTGCATGGTCTTCATCAAAAATCCATGGGTCTCATGCAATAATGACGAATTTCATGGACTTAATACAAAAACTATATTCTTCGTTAATCATCCTCAGATGGATTACACCTCACATTCTTCATTGTTGTAAACAATGTATCACCTTTGACACATGTTCTTTGAACTTATGATCAGTACAACAATCGTCTAAATTATCATTCATCCACTTCATCGGAGTACTTCTTGATCTCCTTCATTTTGATCTTCATTAACAATTATTGACAAAAAATACAACCTTATACACAAAGTGGTTCCAACATATTACACACAAAACAAGTTAGCTATGGCCAGTCATGGGCAATAACAATGCATGAGACAACTTTTGGTGGGCTTTGTTGACTGGAGAGCACAGTGAAATGCAATGCTCCATGAACAACCCATCCCCTGATATGAATACCAGATGGGGCATTGGTAATTAACTAGCACAACATTTTTAATGCGCCAAGGCATGTATGCTAAAGGGATCCCTGATCCTTTTCAACCTTTGGATGTCAGGAAACTGAGAGAGATGCTAAGTCAATTTGGGGTTGCAACCCTTATATTACCTTGACATTATTTTTTTATTCATCATAAGGTAATATTTTATCTTTTAAGTTACAAAAAGTTTTCCACATGTTGAGACAAATATCGTGAATACAATCTTCTATCAACTTTTTTAGAATATCATACTAAGAGTCAGAAAAAGGCCAAAACATGACTGGTATTTCACCTTTTTCAAAAAAAAATCTCATATTTAGCACTTCCTCTTTGTCATTTGATGAAGATTCTTCTACCTGATTGGACCAAAGCTGGTGCTTCTTTGTTGATTCATCAGATTAAACAATATTGGTAGAGAATTCATTTGTCAAATTAGAATATGAATGACCCAGGGGTGGTTCAGAAAATGACCTACACCCCGAACTATCTTCTGATTTAGAAAGTATTTCACCTGTTAGTGGTAAGCATCAGACATTACTGGCTTCACATTTGTAAGTGCCTCAAGATAAGAGGGCTTCCTCATTACTTCATTGTCTATTGCAGAATTTTCCAGGCAATGTGAATTACTACTATGGAGATGACTTTTTTAGATAAATTCATCATCATGGGGAGGACCACCATGGTGGGTTACAGTAAAAGTTGAAACCTTTTGGTCCTTGTTCTTCTGGCCACGTAGAGGGTTATCGTGGCTCTCATCTGAAGATGATGCTTCAATATTGAATGAATTGTCATGAAGAAAGCCTTCATGAGGAAGTTTCGGATGAAGACCTTTGGAATTATTATTGTTATTTCTGGAATTTGGAAATGAGAGAGTATAATCTTGAGTTGCAACAGATAATCTCCTGAGGGCTTCAAGAACTCCAGCATTGAGCAAGGCCTTATTGCATTTTGGCTCTTGATTTTTTAACTGTGTTGGATGGGTCTTTTTCTTAGACTCCTTCTTACTTACTTTGGAAACCACTTTTTGATGAAATTGGTTATTATGGGTAGGTGTATGTGTCTTATCAGGAGAAATGGTCAGTTTAGGATGACTATCTCTATTTAAATCAGGTGTATGTTCCCAACTTGATTGTCTGTATGACATGGGGGAGTATGCCCCATGACCCTCCTGGACTGAAATAGAGGTGTGTATCTGCTCCGGGGTGACATGTTGATGAGTCACTCCACTAATAGGGATATATTTATGTTTCTTTACCTGTGATTTTGCTGAAGTTGTTAAAATATTCTGACAGGTATCTAGAATATGGGCAGGGATTTGCTTCTGATCTTTCACCATTGTTAGAATGTTCTTGGTGACTTCATCAACCAGAACGGGAATATATGTCCATTCCATGTTTGGAGTAGGTGTGTGTTCCTGATCCTGTCCTCATTTTCCTATTAGTGAATTCTGACAGTACTCATGTGTGGGGGCATAAAGTTGTGTCTGTCTCCTGCTTATCATTGGAGCTTTCCAATTTACATATTCAGGGGCTACCAAATGAGACTATTGGTTAGCTTTATGAATTGCATGTGTATGTGTCTTCTGATTGTTCTCCACTGAATATGATTGGTGAACTTCCTTCAATACTGTCAGACAAGACTGTTGGAAGAATTGATGAGTGTAAGAATGTGTATGTTCCTATTTATAGGTGGTCACCACATTTGGTTGGTGGGATTCTTTGGATTAAGTCAAATGATCTTGCTGACTGGATGATGATTTATAAATAGGTGTATGTGTCTTCCTATAGTACTCCGCCAGAATTTCTTGGTGGGATTGGTGTGTTACTGCCAGACGAGTCTGTTGGGCAGTGAAATTAGGACGGACGGGTGTATATTCCTGCTTGTTGTTTTCCATCAATTTAGGTTGATGGACTTCTCTAGAGGGGTCAGAGGTAAGAACCTGCTCCCTATCGGCCAAATTTTGCCTTTGACCGTTCTTCTTGCGTGCTCGGGTCTAAGGAACTTGAGCCGAACGCCTAGATACGATACCCCCATCATGTTGAGGGTGCACTATTGCATGGGTCTGGCGGTGATTGTTGGTGGGAGTCCTCATGAAGGACTCTTGTCTTCTTGAACTGATGCCTTGAGTGAACTCTTGATTCACCTCCCTGTAATATGGGAGGGACTGGTTGTTGTGTTCTATGGATAAAGACCTTAAACGGTTGGAGATGGTGGTTGGAACCACCTACTTCTTGACCATTGGTCGTCGATGTCCGGACAACCAGGGTGAGTTGTTAACTTGGAGGGCTTATCGAGCTGCCTCCAGAGTCAGGATGGTACCGTGTTGATGGTATTCCCTCACCAATTCATTTGAGACTTAGTGTTTAAGATGTTGAGTAGGTGATGTCGTCCTCAGAGCGGACGAGGATCTAGCAGGAGTAGCGGCTGAGGCATTCATAGGTGTGAACCTTAAAGAAGCCATTTTGTGTTGTATAGAGATCTTGGAAAAGAGTGCATGTTTGATATAGCAGACATAATCAAGATAAGTCTGGCCAGACTACATCTTTTGGATGAGCATATATGTTATTGATTACTTTGTTGGCCCTCATATTGAGCTTAATATGGGAATAACAAATAAGTAAAACATCATTTAACTTGGTTAAGGATTCACATCGGGTTCACTATTTTTTTCGTCTGTAAATGGGGAAGACCTTGTTTCTTTAAGGTTCAAACTTTCCAATCGATTTCTAACAGTTTTATTCGTAGAACTGAAAACACCCAATGATTCTATATCCATTTGGACCAACTTTCCAAAGTTAGGTGCTCATTAGTTGTGGATTAATGAGGCTTAAGAATTTGCATTGGTCGAGAGGATGGGAGGTCAGTCTCATCACAACTTTCTGGGGGGAATTATTGCCTACTCTGGGACTCTCTTATAGATTTAAGTTCTATTCATGAATCCTTATTAATTCACCAAGAATGAAAATGAGTTTTCCTTTAGATTTGCCAATCGATGATTAATATGTATGGGATTTAGAGAATATTTTATATGTATTTGAGGTTCTTCATCGATGGTGAATCATCCATATGTAATAGAGATTATTAGTCAATGGTATCCTTAAATATATTATATAGAAATATCTTGGTCATTATGATGACCATACTAGTTTTAAATCCACTCGGTGGGGCACTTGAAGTTTATTGTCATTCGGAAAGATAGGGATTATTTTAGAGTTGAGATCGTACTCGCAGATGGGCTACCTACGTATCCTCGTTAAAAAGGAATCATAACCCACATAGTTCGATAAGAAGGATATAGTTTAACATCATATGGGATGGAAAATAATTAATGAATGATGGGATTTAACCTTAGAAAGGCTTCCTACATAATCTACTTTTAAGGAAGAGATCAAATTCCACATAGTTCGGGTGAAGAAATATGGGGATCGTGAATGGTTAACAGCCCAAAAAGAGATGTTATGATTACTTTTACACTCTAAGCTCATGTGAGTCTTGCTCAGTGTGAGAAACAAGAGGTATCAATAAACCTGACGATTATGCCACAAAAGATTCAGTCACAAGAAATGATGTGGGGCTTACGTATGTATGACTGCCCAAGTAGATAAAGACCAAGACTTAATTCAGTAAAGAAGCCCAGGAGCAGGGTCCATAAAGGTATTTGTACTTTATGGAGATTTGGAGTTTTAACATGGGGCTTACTCCTAAGGAGGATGCCCAAACTAAAGGGGACTTATAACTTGGGGCTTACTCCTGAGAAGGAGGCCCAAATTAAAAGGGACTTATGATTGGGGCTTATTCCTGAGAAGGAGGCCCAAATAAAAAGAAATTAAGATTGTGGCTTACTCCTGAGGAGAATGCCCAATGTTAAAGGGAATTATGACTGGGGCTTATTCCTGAGAAGGAGGCCCAAATAAAAATAAATTAAGATTGGGGCTTACTCTTGAGGAGGATTCCCAATGTTAAAGGAAATTATGACTAGGGATTACTCCTAAGAAGGAGGCCCAGGTTAAGGGGACTTGGGGACTACTCCTGAAGAGGATGCCCTAATTAAAGGAATTATGATTGGGGCTTATTCCTGAGAAGGAGGCCCGAACCAAGGGAACTTTTAACTTGGGGATTACTCCTGATAAGGAGGCCCAAATTAAAGGAATTATAATTGGGGCTTATTCTTGAGAAGGAGGCATGAACTAAGGGAAAACTACTACAAAAATGGGCGAGGGAAGAACCACCTTATATCAGTGCTAAGCAAAAACTACTGATAAAGAAACCCTGTATCAGTGCTAAAATTTTAGCACTGATAGAGGGATTATTTATCAGTGCTAGAAAAGCACTGATAAAGAATCCGTGTATCAGCACTAGAATTTTAGCACTGATAAAGAAGGCATGTATCAACACTAAAATGTTAGTGCTCATACAGGAAGGATTTATCAGTACTTTTTTAGCGCTGATAAAACCATAGTCCCATATTTTATAAAATTGGTTACACAGTGTCCTTGTTTTATCATGACCTAAATCTCTCGCGGTACTAAAACCCTATGACTCATCTCTACTGCCCCCCAAGCTTCGTGTTGTCGGACCTCCGCCACCCCCGATCTTCGCGTTGCTGGACCTCCACCGCCCTCGATCTTCACGGTGCCGGACTAGGTGTACAAAGTTTTTTTGGTCCCCTATTACACATACTCTTCTAGAAACTATGGTAATTTAATCCCAAGGATTTGATATATCTCATCGATGTGTATGGGTCATGAAAGTGTAATACCAATGGTGTTATAGTTACACTTGTGTGGGTAAAGAACATAGAGAAGTAAATCATGTCCTTGATGGTCTGTATTAAAGAGTATAGGTAGATGGATTGAGGATGACCATTGAACATGTTTGAAACATTGGTTCCAAAACCATTATGCCAAATATGACCCTTCCAATATGTGTGCCTAGGTAGTAGGAGATCCTATTTTTTCCATGTTCCATCACTATGTTTGAAACAGGGGAACCACCATCTATTGTCGGGGGTCCATCAGGGATTTCACTTAGGTAGGATGTGAGCCTATTTAGGCCATACACCATTACCATAGGGATCCCATTCAGATGCAATAGGATGATGAGGATCCAAATTTAGGGAAACTCAAAGATTTAAGGAGGTGATGAGTATATTTTTAGGGTTTATTTGAACAATATATAGTTATCCCATCATGTGTTTGAATGCACTGAATAGGGGAACCATTTAGAAGGTGTTGGACATGATCCTAAAGGGGAAAACCCCTAAAAATGATCAATGTACTAGTTGGGATTGAGATATTACTGTAAAGAATCCATGCATATCACCTATTATTGGGAATAAATTCATATGTAGTTATAAAAATAAGTGTGGTTAGAGACCAACACCAAGAGGGGGTTCTCTCTCGAGTGGGGGATAAAGGCATTACATAGTTTTACATCATGCAACGGGGATATGAACCATGTATGTTAACATCATTTGGAAAGGAATTTGGACATGCATTTGAATGTATTATGATTATGATGAAGTTTTTGTAGTCTACGGTCGAATAGATTTGACAAAGATTTCACACAATTTCACATCAAGAAACTAGGATGTCAAGCTTTATAGTTTAAATTCATATATCTTGGACTAAATGTCATATCATATTTATCATGTGAGGCATATTATGTACATGACACTAGATAAGGATACATTTTAACATCATGTTTTGAGGATTTAGAACATGAAACTAGTATATTGATCTTCCCATTCTATCTTCCTCGTATCAGAACCTGTGGGAATCACAACCTATGAATAGTCTATGGGAATTTTATTAGAATTTACACCCCCTAAGAGTGTGATTGGAATTGGTAGATATATATATATATATATTATTTTTAACCTAATAGTGGGAACAATACAATTGGGGCTTTCACCAAATGAGGAGACCAATAGGTTTTTTTTTTGGAATCATCACATAATTTTCTCATGATGAATAATATTATTATTGCATAGGGTGTTTCTTATTTTTCACAGGAGGCATCATATGCTTGTAACATAGGGGTGGATTTGTTACTCAGGATAAATACAAAGGGTCAACACATCATTAAATATCCTATTTTGGTTTCTAATAAATACACACGTAGTTCTAAAATAAATCATCCTATATTTATCATATGAGGCATCTCATGTTTATCACACAGGGTAAGCCTATAGTTTCACGTCATGCACTACGGACGTTACCATATAATTTAATAACATATAACTAGGATGTTTTATTTTTAGTTCAAATCCATATATATGATACTAAAGGGATGGTTTATTAATGTGAAATATCTCTTGAGAAACCTAGTATTGGTTGAAAGATTGATATGGTCATCATCAGTAGTGATCAATGAGTTTACACTATCAGAGTGAAGTTTATGAAAAAATTAAGGTCCTTCCCACTTGGATTACAGTTTCACTAGATTCCTCCTAGGTATCATTAATTCCCTTAGATATAACACCATGTCACTGTAAATTAAGGAATGAAGGATAAACTTTTTCTTTAAGAACAACACCACCCAGTTCTGATGCATTTCTAGGTCATCCAATGCTTGAACCCTATTTTCTTCAAGGGGTTCCCCCCTTCTTTCCTTTATTCTATCTAAGTGACTTTTTCTGACAGTTAACTTGTATGGAATGATTCCCAAACCACCAAGATTTCTATCCTTGACACCCCTACCTCCATCTCTGTCCTTCTCCCTCACTGAGGTTACTAACTGCTTCTTTGAAGTGGCCAGGCCCCTTCCTAGCAGTGTTTGTTCTATCTCCCTTGGCTCTGAGCCTGTCATCCAGCTCAAAATACTTATGGATATAGAGAGAAATCCCTCACCAGCCCCCAAGTTTCATTACCCATCCTTCCCTTACCCCTTTGTATCCTCATCTCCCACTCATATGAAGCTTACCAACCAGTAGGGATTATGATCATGTTCAAAATCAAGGGACCTCAATGAGAGATCATCCTCCCACTTCAATAAGGCTACTATCTCTAGATCCAATGCCAGAGCCCTGTCCTACCCATCATTATTATCTTCATATGTAATTCTCATGGTATTATTGACCATGTTAAATCGGACTTCCTCACTATATAAATAAAAAAACATAATGTCATTTTTTTTTTGTCAAATAACACAAAAACCCTATAATAATCATATAATTCTCCTGGAAGATTAAGTTGCATGAATTTCTACACTCTGACCCCTCCAACATACACAAATGGGTATTTTGGAACAATAAATATGTTGTTGAGACTATTCAATATTTCAATAAATTCATCACTACCAAGGTGTCCAACAGTGACACCTCCTTCCTTATGACTTTTGTTTTTGGAAGCTATGACCCTCTTCAAAGGGAATCTATATGGAGTGAACAAAATACCTTCGATCCTGGCCACCATCCATTGTTTGTTGGGGGTGACTTTAATGTCATTTATAACCCAAAGGAAAGGAAAGGTATAAACCTATTCCAGAGGAAGGCCGTCATGGAGTTTGTTCAGTTCATGGCTGGGAAGGGCCTTATTGATCTCAGTTTCTCATGTGACAGTTTCACCTGGTGAAACAACTGCAGGGGCCATAACCTCTTGTAGAGTCTATTTGATAGGTGTCTATCCAACATGAAATCCACTAACCTATTCTCAAATACCATGTTTTTTCATCTTTCTTGAGTTATTTCGAACCACTACCCCCTCTTGTTTTCCATTTCTTCTTGGCATGATCATCAAGAATGGTTTCACTTTCACCAGCAGTGGGTTAACATCCTAGGGTACCAGGACATGGTTTGTGAAATATATAATGAACCCTTGTAGGAGTATCGGGCCACCTTTAACCTCAGTGACCTGACCTCGAACCTCGATAGGTGAGTGTTCGCCCCTTCCTCTTCAGGAACCTTCACCACCATGGATTATTGTCGCATATGGGCTTCTTCAGAGTATTCTAATAGATGGAATGATACCTTGGGTTTATTGGATTATTAACACCAGTTTGAGATTTATGTGTGACTATATACTTATTATATTTTCTTATTATTTCTTACACACCACCACTTGAGTTGAGTAACCTAATTGAAATCCATATGGGTACTTTTGTTCTGATGTGGATATGGTTTTTTATGTGTTTGTGACATGTGTATGTGTGGATATATGGGTATTTAGGCATGATGATATTGAATGTAGGGCAGAGACCTAGGAGCGGTAGATGTATAATTCTTGATTATTCTTATGTTTGGACTGGGGTGATTTGAGGAAACTATAATGAATCTAAAGTAATTATATTTAATGAATTCCATATTGTAGAGATTGTGAGTATCATTTCTTTACTTATAGAGTTGGATACTAGTTTTCATCCATATATATTTTAGGTTGGTGAGGTATAAAAGGATGGACTATTTGACCATAGAAGGGTTGACCCAATAGAGGAGGATGATCCATATAGGATGATGTCTTGTGAGTTTTATCATCTATGACACAAGTGATTATCCCTGCGAACCCCTTTGTGTTTGGAAACTGTGTTGATTTTGATGGGGGGTCTATCTTGGTTCTGTTGATTTCCAAATCTGTATTGTAAATGGTTAGGATCTATTAATATCTATTTTTATAAGGAATTGGTTCTCTTCTACTATTTTTGGAATTCTTGTTTTGTGTACTTGAACCATAAATACTAATATTTGAGATTCAAATAGGATGAAGATGAATAAATATTGGATGGATGTTAATCATTTGACAATAGAGTACGAGAACGGAGTGAAAGAGTTAATCAAGTTTGAAAAGGATCACGTAAAGGATACTTCTCAAATCCTTTGTCCGTGTTTATGTTGTTGTTATTCTAGACTACTTACTCCAGAGGAGTTGGAAGAACATTTGATATGTCACGGAATAGATCAGAGTTATAAATTTTGGAATAAACATGAATAAAAAGAGAATATAGCTACTGGCTAGGATAAAACTACGTTTTATGGATTATCAGATATGAATACAAATATGGATAATGAAGAAGAACGTATGGAGGATGTGATTACATATTTCAATGATGATGAAGATCGTATTTAGGAAATGACAAAGACAATTGAAGATGAACTCCATGATTTCCCAAAATTTTTTGAGAAGTTAAAGAGTTGTGCAAAGACGCCATTGTATGCTGGTTACACTAAGTATACAACATTGTCAGCTGTACTGAAGTTGTATAAATTGAAATCAGGCAGCAGATGGCGTGATGTTAGTTTTACAGAACTACTTTCTCTCTTGAATGACATGCTCCCGGAAGATAATGAGCTCCCAATCCAGACATATGAAGCTAAACGAATGCTACGCTCGATGGATATGATTTCTAAAAGAATACATGCCTACTCGAAAGACTGTATATTGTTTCATAAGGAGAAAAAATCACTTATAGAATTCCCAAAGTGTGGTGCTTCTCGATACAAGAAAGATGAATCCAATACTAAGAAAGTTGTATGGTACTTTCCAATCATTCCAAGGTTTAGGCATCTATATGGAAGTGAAGAAACTGCAAGACAATTTTCATGGCATGCAGATAAAAGAAATAAAGATGGGAAATTACGTCATCCAGCCAACTCTCCTCAATAGAATAAAATTGATCATGAGTATCCTAAATTTGGAAAAGAGCCAAGAAACATTCATCTTGTGTTATCTACAGATGGAGTGAATCCTTTTGGTTATCAAACCAGCACTCATAGTACATGGCCTATTATGTTGGTAAATTATAACTTTCCACCCTAGTTATGCATGAAGTAGAAATTCATCATGTTATCTATGCTTATATCAGGACCAAAATAACCAGGTAATGATATTGATGTTTATCTGGCTCCTTTGATAGAGGATTTGAAGTTATTGTGGGATTCAAGTGTTATGTTGTATGATGCTTATAAAAGTTAATACTTCACATTGAGAGCGAGGTTGTATGGGATAATAAATTATTTCCCTGCTTATGGAAATTTGTCAGGCTATATCATTAAAGGAACTCAAGGGTGTCTCATGTGCGAAGAAGATACAGAATCAATTAGGTTGAAACATTCATCGAAATCTGTGTTTCTAGGACATTCTAGATTTCTACCTCGTCGGCATAAGTACCGATCTTGGATGACATCATTCAATGGAAGTTCAGAACAACGCGCAGCATCATCTCCACTAACAGGTGATCAGCTGTTTGAGAAAGTAAAAGATGTGAACACTATTTTTGGTAAACTATTTTCGAAAAACCTCACAAAAATTGGTTGGAAAAAGAGATCGGTTTTTTTTAATCACCATACTGGAATTGTTTGTACATTAGACATTTTCTTGATGTGATGCATGTGGAAAAAAATGTATGTGATAGTGTTATCAAAACGTTTCTAAATGCCCCTGGAAAAAAAGGATGGAATTAAGGCAAGGTTGTACATGGTTGACATGGTAATATGAGAAGAGTTAGCTCCCGTGAAGGGTGAAAATCGAATGTTTCTTCCTCCAGTTTCTTATACTCTTTCTAGGAAGGAGAGATATTAGTTTTGCAACTTCTTCAATGATGTAAAGGTTCCAGAGGGGTATTCATCAAATATCAAGAACATTGTGTCAATGAATGATTTGAAGTTAAAAGGTTTTAAATCACATTACTACCATGTTTTGATGAAAGATCTAATTCCTATAGCTTTAAGTTACATTTTTCCCAAAAATGTTTGTCATACGTTAACCAAACTTTGTTTCTTTTTCAAATCTATATGTAGCGAAGTTTTAGACTCAGCGAAATTGCTATCTATGGAAAAATAAATTGTCATCATATTATGTGAATTAGAAATGTTCTTCCCGCCAACATTATTTGATATGATGGTTCATTTTATGATTCACTTGGTGAGAGAGATTCAACTTTGTGGTCCTGTTCACTATAGATGGATGTATCATGTTGAACGGTATATGAAGATTTTGAAAGGGTATGTCAAAAATTGAAGTCGGTTAGAGGGTTGTATAGTGGAGAGATATATTGTTGAGGAAGCCATTGAATTTTGTACCGAATACCTATCTGATGTGGAAAGCATTGGTCTCCCAAAATCTCATCACACTAGACGCATTGAGGGTGAGGGAATTTCTGGAAGAGATGTTGTGACAATCAGTATTACAGATCAGGATTAGGACCACCTTTATGTTTTTCATAACAGTTGGGAGGTTGCTCCATATATTGAAACTCACAAAGAAATTCTTAGGCAGTTGAATCCATCAAGGGCTGAAAATGGTTATCAAATACACCTAATCACCAGTTTATATGATGGTTTTAGGACCATATTTTTAAGCAGTTGGATGAAAATCTGAATTCAATTTTAGAACGACTTCGATGGCTAGCCACTAGACCAAGTGTGTATGTATTATCTTATAGTGGTTATGTAATTAATGGTTACATATTCTATACAGATGAACATTATGAAGATAGTACCATGAAAAATAGTGGAGTTACACTAGTGGCTGAAGAGATGCATGTTTCTGGTAGTAAGGAAGAAATCCAATTTATGAAAATATGTCATACTTTGGCATTATCAAACTAATATGGGAGTTGGATTATACGACATTACAATTGCCTATTTTTCAATGCAAATGGGTTGATAACAACAGTGGTGTTAAAATAGATGAATGGGGATTTGTGAAAGTTGAATCTAGTAAAGAAGGGTACAAAGACGAATAGTTTATAATGGCATCACAAGTGGTACAGGTTTTTTATATTCCAGATCCCACAAACTGAAAGTGGTCGATTGTTCTGTTATCATCCAAAACTACTGAAGGTTTCGATGAAAATTAAGTTGAGTACAATCTTTTCAGTGGTACGTCGCAATCATTTTGGAGTGGTCCCAATGTAGATGATGTTTTGTATGTTATAGGAGACCACAATAAAGGGATTTGGATAATCGATAGAGGTTTCAAATCCCTTCAGCCTTTGAAAAAAATAAAGAGATTTCAATAAATAGGTTATATTTTGTTTCTAATATAGATCTTGTTATCTCATGTTATTATCTTATCATTACTGAATTTATGTAATCTAAATTAATTGTTCAACCACTTTTTCAGATAATGACTTCTGCACATTCTGGTGCTCCTAACCTTGAGGCTGAACAAGTCTCTCAAGCTGCTGCTGCTGCGACTGCTGCTGCTCCTGCTGCTACTCCTGTTGCGGTTGTTGTTGCTCCACCTGCTGCTCTTGCTGTTGCGGCTCCTGCTACTCCTAGTGTTGAGGTCCAAAAACTATTAGCACATTTTGTTTCTACCATTTTAGATGAACATATAGATGATGTTGATATCAATGAAATGTTCGGGAATGAAGGACCGACGTCACAGAAAACATAGGTGTGTCATAGTTTGATGGTGTTAGCCAAAGTTCTTAAGGCGAAAAGCAAAGGCATCAAATTTGATGTCAGATGGAATGCACGAGGCCAACATGTGAATCCCAACAAGGCTATGTTTAGTAGTTACATTGGAGTTTTCACTGAGCAACGCATGCCAATTGACATAGATTCATGGCACCATGTTGTGTTTGGGATGAAGGCTGTGATCTGGGAAGAAATTACAGTAACATTATGAATTTATTTCTTTAATTTACTAGAAAATAAAATAATGAAACAATGTCTTACTCTTATCAATCTCTTGCAGAGTATATTTATAGTAGATGATTCACACAAGGATTATGTACTAAGGCTTGTAGGAAGGATTCATCGAGGTTTTCACACTATTTTAACAAGATGTCACCTGAAAGATTCCAAAGGTAAAATAAACCCACACCCACCCATTGTCTACGCTCACCTTATATCCCAAGAAGCATGGGATGCATTTATTGGCCATTGTGGGGATGATAAGTTTCAGGTACATTGTGGGTGATAATACATTGTTTGAGGATACGTGTATTCATCACTTTGATTGTCAGTATTTCATTTATGAAACAGTAACTCTGTAATGAAAATAAGGAACGTGCATCAAAACCAACATACCCCTATCGTAAAGCAAGGATGGGGTACGCTTCACTAGAAAAGAAAATGGTACATATTTTAAATTTACAGTAATATTTTTAAGTGCCAATAAACAACATCATAATTATCTTTCTATGTTTATATGTAGATTGATGAGTCTAAAACCAAATACACTTCCATCCCACGTCATGTGCTTTGGAATGAGGCATGTGTGAATAAGGAAGGGAAGCTAGTAGATGAGGACACACAAAAAGTGTAGGAAATTTGTGTAATTATGACACGACGATAAAAATATTTTTTTTAAATTTCTATTACATAAAAATAATTAGTTATTTTCCTATATTCGACAGTCACAAGAATTAGCTACTCCTGTAGCAGATGCAGACCTATTATCGACGGCTTTGAAGCATCCAGAAAAATACGGTCATGTCAGAGGTGCGGGGTTTGGGGTGACACCTCGAGTATATTTCGAGAAGAATAAAAATGGATGAAAGAGATGAAACATTAAAATAAATGAGCGAAAAAAATAGCATCCCTTGAAGAATTATTGCAATGGTAGGGAGAGTTGCTAGAAACTTTTATGGGTGGAAAGAAAGGAGAAAACACAACTCAGGAACAACCAGTGCGTGAAAATCCCACCCCACCCCCCACCAGCTTTGAGGTGAGCCATTC
This sequence comes from Viscum album, assembly GCA_963277665.1. Classification (NCBI taxonomy): domain Eukaryota; kingdom Viridiplantae; phylum Streptophyta; class Magnoliopsida; order Santalales; family Viscaceae; genus Viscum; species Viscum album. The sequence continues at coordinate 435,136,802 of OY728121.1, forward strand.
CCCTCAAAGAGTTGTCTTAGCCGTGGTAATCAATATTCTAATAATTGTTCCCATGAAATGTGAATCAGAAAAACACTGATACTTTTCCTGTATCGATCTTATACTGGGTGATAATTATTGTGATTTATATCTGTCAACACCCACCCATCACCTTGTAGCGAGGTATATAGTGTTCAACATCCCAGATGACACACTGCATAATAGACCACTTCCGAAAGATCATCTGAAAGTGACGATTACTGTATCTCATGAGATAAATACAGAGCTACCTATTCCACTTTATGAAGATGATATTCATACGGTTGAAAAGGCTATTAGTACATTCATTGCATGGTCGTCACAACTTGTAATAGTACATATGACCAAAGAGGTATTTATTTCATTTTTTTAAAGATAAACCTTTAACAATTAATGAAAAAAGGGTCTAAAACAATGAATGTTATTATAAACATAGAAAGGGAAGGGGGTGACAAACGTCAGCTCAAAACCATATAAAGGATCGACCAACAGATCCCAATGAGCTACTGAAAGCACAATAACACCACATGTTCTCTATCCACATTTACTATCATTGAAGACTCATGTCGATATGAAGATAAGAGGTGGTAGTAGTCATATAGTGGTTTTTGAAAAGAATATATACAGAGAGGAAAGTCAAGATTTCCTTGCTGATGAAAATGTAAATGAGATCATTGAAAACGGTTAGCTAGGCGTCATAGTTGTAAATATATATATGAGGTATGTTTTTGTGAATTGATTTTCTAAAAGCTAATCTAATGTAAAAATTATGACTAAATTAATTTTATATTGTTGACAGACTTATATATGAAAAATAGTTGAAGGAATTTTCCCATGAGCCAAAATTTGGACTCGTTAGTCCTCATACCACATCATCACATCTAACGAAATTAGAGCCATTAAAAAAGAATTAAATAGTGAATGGCTTGATGAAAACATTTGAAAGTAAGATTACAGATGACAGACTCTTCTTAATACCAACCATATAGGGGTAAAACTCTACGATTAAAGCATATAAATTATATTTTCACTTATTTTATTACTTATTCCTTTTTGTGTTTTTAGGCAACATTGGATGCTAATTACGGTGAACTTGGATACTCCAAAGATTTATATTCTGGATTCATATCAAGGATATCCATCAAACCGACCACACATGATGGAGTTTGTGAATCTGTAAGACACTACATCCTACGTTTTATGTCTAAACATCAAGTAATATAATTTATATTATATTTTACTAAGGATTTTGTTATGATAGGGCGGTGTATCATTATCATCCAAAAAAAGGAATGAGGACAGGGGATAAGCATAAGGAGGTGATCAAGTACTACGTCTGGACAAATATCAGGGTATATATAATAAAATTTCACTATCCAAACACATCTCAACACAAGTTACTTATTCTCCAAATGATCAATTTTTTTGTAGTGTCCAAAACAAACAAATGATAATGATTACGGTTATTATGTTTGTAAATTTATGAAAGAGATCATTTTTCATCAACAAACTAGCATCCCTAAAGAGGTATTTTTAAAAACAACTAATAGTTCATTAAATTTATTTATTAATTATTTATTTTTATATTTTGCAGTACTACTCTGACTGCCGAAAAGAATCATACTCACAAGATGATATAGATGTGTTCAGAAATGAGTGGGCCACATACCTGATGGAAGATTTTACACAAATAGCATGAAGATATGACTTTGGGATATGTACAATTGTCGGTCATTTTTTAGAGGGGTTAAGGGGATCAAAAGATGACACATTGTTGTATGTAAATGTTCGTAGGAAAATTTTAATTGTTATTAAATAAAACATCCTTTCTCCAATGAGTCAATTTCCCATTTTAACAGATGATATGCACCAAAAACATGCAATAATGATGAACCACTCAAAGCGTCTCTCTTTTGTTTAAAATGGGAAGATTTTTAAGTTAAAACAAAAACTGACGTATGGAAATATGACTGAACGCATTCGGATTGTGTTGATCCTTTAAGAGAATGATCCATGGGTGCGTTGGGGATGTGTACGAGTCAACCCCACCTCAATCCAAGGCACGATGTGGCTAGTACCACTCAAAGGGTCTCTCTTTTGTTTAAAATGGACACAATTTTAAGTGAAAACAACAACTAACCTATGGAAATCTGACCAAACGCATTAAGATTATGTTTATCCTTTAATAAAAAAATCCACAGGTGAGTTGGGGATGTGTACAAGTCATCACCGCCTCAATATGAGGCACGATGTGGTCAGAACCACTCAAAGGGTCTCTCTTTGGTTTAAAATGGACAAATTTTTAAGTGAAAACAACAACTGACCTATGGAAATCTGACAAAAATCTTTAGGATTGTATTTATCCTTTAGTATAATGATACAAGGGTCATTTTTGACATTTAAGAGTCATCCCCACCTCAATCTAAGGCACGGTGTGGCCGATACCACTCAAAGGGTCTCTCTTTTGTTTAAAATGGACATATTTTTAAGTGAAAACAACAACTTACCTATGTAAATCCAACCAAACGCAATAGGATTGTGATTATCCTTTATTATAATGATCCACGGGTCCATTGTGACATGTATGAGTCATCCTATCCTCAATACAAGGCACGGTGTGGCCAGTATCACTCAAAGGGTCCCTCTTTTGTTTAAAATGGACACAATTTTAAGTGAAAACAACAACTGACCTACAGAAATTTGACCAAACGCATTCTGATTGTATTGATACTTTAGTAGAACAATACACGGGTCCTTTTTGATGTGTACAAGTTATCCCTGTCTCAATCCGAGGCACGGTGTGGCCGGCACCACTCAAAGGGTCTCTCTTTTGTTTAAAATGGACAGATTTTTAAGTGAAAATAACAACTGACCTACAGAAATCTGACCAAACGAATTAGGATTGTATTGATCCTTTTGGATAATGATCTATGGGTCCTTTGTGATGTGTATGAGTCATCCACTCCTCAATCTGAGGCACGGTGTGGCCGATCCCACTCAAAGGGCCTCTCTTTTGTTTAAAATGGACATGTTTTTAAGTGAAAACAACAACTGACCTACGGAAATCCAACAAAACTCAATCGGATTGTGTTGATCCTTTAGAATAACGATTCATGGGTAATTTTTGATGTTTAAGAGTCATCCCTGCCTCAATATGAGGCACGGTGTGGCCGGTATCACTCAAAGGGTCTCTCTTTTGTTTAAAATGGACACAATTTTAAGTGAAAACAACAACTGACCTACAGAAATCTGACCAAAAGCATTATGATTGTATTTATACTTTATGAGAATGATCCAAGGGTCCTTTTGGATGTGTAAAAGTCATTCCCACCTCAATCCGAGGCACGGTGTGGCCGGCACCACTCAAAGGGTCTCTCTTTTTTTTAAAATGGACAGACTTTTAAGTGAAAACAACAATTGATGTACGAAAATCCAACCAAATGCATTCATATTGTCTTGATACTTTAGAATAACGGTACAAGGGTCCTTTTTGATGTGTATGAGTCATCCCCTCCTCAATCTGAGGAACAGTGTGGCCGGTATTACTCAAAGGGTCTCTCTTTTGTTTAAAATGGACACAATTTTAAGTGAAAACAACAACTGGCCTACGGAAATCTGACCAAACGCATTCGTATTGTATTGATACTTTAGTATAACAATACATGGGTCCTTTTTGACATGTAAGATTCATCCTCGCCTCAATATGAGGCACGGTGTGGCCGGTACCACTCAAAGGGTCTCTCTTTTGTTTAAAATTGATAGATTTTTAAGTAAAAACAACAACTGACCAACGGAAATCTGACCAAAATCATTCAGATTATATTGATACTTTATTATAAAGATACATGGGTGTGTTGGGGACGTTTATGAGTCAATCCTTCCTCAATCCGAGGGATGGTGTGGCCAGTACCACTCAAAGTGTCTCTCTTTTGTTTAAAATGGACACAATTTTAAGTGAAAACAACAAATGACCTACGCAAATCCGACCAAAATCATTCGGATTGTATTTATTCTTTAGGAGAATGATCCACGGGTCCTTTTTGAATTTTATGAGTCATCCCTTCCTTAATCCAAGTCATGGTGTGGCCGGGACCACTCAAAGGGTCTCTCTTTTGTTTAAAATGGACATATTTTTAAGTGAAAACAACAACTAACCTACAGAAATCTGGTCAAACGCATTTGGATTGTATTGATACTTTATGATAATGATCCACAGGTTTGTTTTGATGTGTAAAAGTCATCCCCGCCTCAATCCGAGGCACGGTGTGTCCAGCACCACTCAAAGGGTCTCTCTTTTGTTTAAAATGGACAGATTTTTAAGTGAAAACAACAATTGACCTACGTAAATCTGACCAAACGCATTCAGATTGTATTTATTCTTTATTAGAACAATCCACGGGTACTGTTTGACATGTACAAGTCATCCCCGCCTCAATCCGAGGCATGGTGTTGCCGGTATCACTCAAAGGGTCTCTCTTTTGTTTAAAATGGACACAATTTTAAGTGAAAACAACAACTGACATATGGAAATCTGGCCAAACGCATTAAGATTGTATTTATCCTTTATAATAATTATCCACGGGTCCTTTGTGATGTGTACGAGTCATCCCCGCCTCAATCAGAGGCATGGTGTGGCCGACACCACTCAAAGGGTCTCTCTTTTGTTTAAAATGGACACAATTTTAAGTGAAAGCAACAACTGACGTATGGAAATTCAACCAAATTCATTTGGATAGTATTTATACTTTATGATAACGATCCACAGGTCCTTCGTGACATGTACGAGTCATCCCCACTTCAATCTGAGGCACGGTGTGGCCGGTACCACTCAAAGGGTCTCTCTTTTGTTTAAAATGGATACAATTTTAAGTGAAAACAACAACTGACCTACGGAAATCTAACCAAATGCATTCAAATTGAATTGATCCTTTAGTATAATGGTCCATGGGTACTTTTTGATGTTTACAATTCATACCCGCCTCAATCTGAGGCACGGTGTGGCCAGTACCACTCAAAAGGTCTCTCTTTTGTTTAAAATGGACAGATTTTTAAGTGAAAACAACAACTGACCTATGTAAATCCAATGAAATGCATTTTTATTGTATTGATCCTTTAGGAGAACTATCCACGGGTCCTTTTTGATGTTTAAGAGTCAACCCCGCCTCAATTCGAGTCATGGTGAGGCCAGTACCACTCAAAGGGTCTCTCTTTTGTTTAAAATGGACAGATTTTTAAGTGAAAACAACAACTAACCTATTGAAATACAACCAAAAACATTCATATTGTATTGATACTTTATTATAATGATCCATGGGTGAATTGGGGATTTGTACAAGTCAACCCTGCCTCAATTCGAGGCACGGTGTGGCCAGTATCACTCAAAGGGTCTCTCTTTTGTTTAAAATGGACACAATTTTAAGTGAAAACAACAACTGACCTACGTAAATCTGACCAAACACATTCGTATTGTATTTATACTTTAGTATAAATATTAAAAGGTCCTTTGTGAAGTTTAAGTGTCAACCCTGGCTCAATATGAGGCACGGTGTGGCCAGTATCACTCAAAGGGTCTCTCTTTTATTTAAAATGGACACAATTTTAAGTGAAAACAACAACTGACCTACGGAAATCCAACCAAACGCATTAGGATTGTCTTTATACTTTAATAGAACTATCCATGGGTCCTTTTTGACATGTAAAAGTCATCTCCGCCATAATCTGAGGCACGGTGTGGCCGGCACTACTCAAAGGGTCTCTCTTTTGTTTAAAATGGACAGATTTTTAAGTGAAAACAACAACTGGCGTATGGAAATCAAACCAAACGCATTTATATTGTCTTGATCCTTTATTATAATGATACATAGGTTATTTTTGATGTGTACAAGTCATATACGCTTCAATCTGAGGCACGGTGTGGCCGGTATCACTCAAAAGGTCTCTCTTTTATTTAAAATGGACACAATTTTAAGTGAAAACAACAACTAACCTACTGAAATCTAACCAAACGAATTAATATTGTCTTTATCCTTTAGTATAATGATCCATGGGTCATTTTTTATGTGTATGAGTCTTCCCCGCCTCAATCCGAGGCACGGTGTGTCCGGTATCACTCAAAGGGTCTCTCTTTTGTTTAAAATGGACACAATTTTAAGTGAAAACAACAACTGACCTACAGATTTCTGACCAAATGAATTCAGATTGTATTGATCCTTTAGGAGAATGATCCAAGGTTCCTTTTTAATGTGTATGAGTCATCCCTGCTTCAATATGAGGCATGGTGTGACCGGTACCACTCAAAGGGTCTCTCTTTTGTTTAAAATGGACAGATTTTTAAGTGAAAACAATAACTGACCTATAGAAATCCAACCAAATGCATTATTATTGTATTTATCCTTCAGTATAATGATCCAAGGGTTCTTTGGGGACATTTATGAGTCAACCCCTCCTCAATCTGAGGCACGGTGTGGTCGATACCACTCAAAGTGTCTCTCTTTTGTTTAAAATGGACACAATTTTAAGTGAAAACAACATCTGACCTATGGAAATCAGACCAAATGAATTTGGATTGTATTTATTCTTTATGATAATGATACACAGGTCCTTTTTGATGTTTAAGATCCATTACCGCCTCAATATGAGGCACATTGTGGCCGGTATCACTCAAAGGGTCTCTCTTTTGTTTAAAATGGACACAATTTTAAGTGAAAGCAACAACTGACCTACAGAAATCCAACCAAACGCATTTGGATTGTATTTATCATTTATTAGAACAATCCATGGGTCCTTTTCAATGTGTAAGAGTCATCCCCTCCTCAATCCAAGGCACGTTGTGGCTGGTATCACTCAAAGGGTCTCTCTTTTGTTTAAAATGGACACAATTTTAAGTGAAAACAACAACTGACCTACGGAAATCCGAAAAAATGCATTAGGATTGTACTGATCCTTTATTATAACGATACATGGATCCTTTTTAATGTGTCTAAGTAATCCCTACCTCAATTTGAGGCACGGTGTGTCCAGTAGCACTCAAAGGGTCTCTCTTTTGTTTAAAATGGACAGATTTTTAAGTGAAAACAACAACTAACCTACTGAAATCTGACCAAACACATTCGAATTGTATTGATCCTTTAGGATAATGATCCAAGGGTACTTTTTGACGTGTATGAGTCATCTTTTTCTCAATATGAGGCATATTGTGTCCGATTCCACTCAAAGGGTCTCTCTTTTGTTTAAAATGGACAGATTTTTAAGTGAAAACAACAACTGACCTACAGAAATCCAACCAAATGAATTCGGATTGTATTGATCCTTTATGAGAATGATACACGGGTCCTTTTTGATGTGAACGAGTCAACCCTGCCTCAACCCGAGGCACAGTGTGGCCGGTATCACTCAAAGGGTCTCTCTTTTGTTTAAAATGGACACAATTTTAAGTGAAAACAACAACTGACCTACGGAAATATGACCAAATGCATTCAGATTGTATTGATTATTTAGGATAACGATCCACAGATCCTATTTGATGTGTATGAGTCATCCTCGCCTCAATACGAGGCACGGTGTAGCCGGTATCACTCAAAGGGTCTCTCTTTTGTTTAAAATAGACACAATTTTAAGTGAAAACAACAACTGACCTACGAAAATCAGACCAAACACATTCAGATTGTCTTGATCCTTTATGAGAATGATCCATGGGTCCTTTGTGATGTGTATGAGTCAACAACACCAACCCCCTAGACCCCCCCCCCACCTCCCCTGGACACCAACCCACCCCCTGGACACCCCCCACCCCCTAGAAAGCCCCCCCCCCAACCCCGTGGACACCCCCACACCCTCTAGACACGCCCATGGACATCCCCCCCCCACCTTAGACATCCCCCTAACCCCTCCCCCGGACACCCCCCACCCCCTTGGACAACCACCACCCCCTGGACGGCACCCCCACCCCTCCTTGACACCGCCCCACCACCTGGATACCCCCAACCCCCCCCCCAGACACCCCCCCCACCCATGGAAGGCCACCCCCACCCTCCTAGACACCATCCCACCCCCCTTGGATATCCCCACCAACCCCCTGGACCCCTCCCCCCCCCCCCCCCTCGGACACCCCCCCACCCCCTAGAAAGCCCCCCCCCCCCCCCCGACACCCTGGATACCAGCCCCCCCACATGGACACCCCATAGACAGCCCCCCCCCCACACACACACACACCTGGACACCCCCCATCTAAACACCCCCTCCTTGGACACCACCCCACCCCCTTGGACAGCCCTAGAAACCCCCTGGACTGCACCCCCCACCCCCCTGGACACCCCCACTCCCCTAGACACCCCCACCCCCTAGACACCCCTATCCCCCCGGACACCCCCATCCCACCCTCCTGGACACCACCCCACCCCCCTTGGACAGCCCCATCAACCCCCCAAACCGCCCCCACCCCCCAGACACCCCCCACCCCCTGGAAATCCCCCCCCCCCGACACCCTGGACACCAGCCCACCCCCCTGGATAGTCCCCCCCCCCCCACCTAGACACCCCCCCTCCTAGACACCACCCCACCACCTAGACACCCCTCCCCCCCACCCCTGGACACCACCACTCTCATTGGACAACCCCCCAACCTCCTGGACCACCCCCACCCCCTTGGACACCCCTTTCCCCCTGGACACCCCTATCCCCCCGGACACCCCCTACCCCCCTTGGACAGCCACCCCAAACCCATGAACAGCCCCCACAACCCCTTGAATTCTGAATATAATTCTTTATGTATTTAATTAACGTATGAGTTATGTGTTAATGGTGTATGGGTATAATTTTTTTAATTAGATTATGATTTATGTGTTAATTTTGTATGGGTATACTTATTGAGATGCTGAATTTTTTACAGGTGCTATTTGGGTGTGTTGCTACAGAAATTTTTTTTGCATCAGATAGGGCATTTATCAGTGCTTTTTTAGCACTGATAAAAGTATCCTTTATCAGTGCTAAAAAGCACTGCTAAAATCCCCATTTATCAGTACTAAAAAAGTGCTGATAAAATTCACATTTATCAGCACTAAAAAAGTGCTGATAAATGATCAGTTTATTATTGCTCTTTTAGCACTGATAAAATGATCATTTATCAGTGATTTTTTAGTGCTGATAAATGTTCATTTTATCAGCGCTAAAAATCGGTGATAAAGAGGACCCCCTTTATCAGCGCTGAGCTTTACAGTGCTTTTTTAGCGCTGATAAATCCCGTTTTGAGCACTGATAAAGCTCATTTTTTTTAGTAGTGTAACTTGGGGCTTACTCCTAAGAAGGATGCCCTAATTAAAAGATCTTCTCATCTTAAAGGATGAGGTTATATGGAGGAATCCTCTAACTATAGTGATATAAAGCTTGTAATTCACGAGTTTTTGGGAGAGGTTCTCACAGAATTCCTTTCAGATAAGGAGGACAACAAAGAACCATTCCATAAATGGATTTGAAAAGGGGTTTGAGGACTAATATCTTGAAGAGGAGAGGTTAACGAGAGAGAGGCACACAAATGAAATTTGACGCACATGTTTAGGTCGCGTAAGTCATTTGGTGTGCAAGTCTTGGTCGTGCAAGTGTACTTGCATGGCATGGGTTCACTTGGGGGATGAAGAATCTGTAGGGTAATACTTGGGCAAGACTTAACTCATGCCTTTAGTATTATCCTAAGATGTTTCCAAAAGAGAGGCATGCAAGTTTCGTCGAAAGGGTAGGGTGGTGTGTAAGTTTTTTCATTTTTAAGGAGGTCTAGACACTTAAGTGTGCAAGTGTTTATGGATTATATACACTTAGGCCTTATTCTACTCCTTCAGGTCTTCCATTCTAGGTAAAAAGTTACCTTATAAGCTTTTGGAAGAGTTGAGTTGAAGACTAGGGAGACCAGAGCTTGAATTTGACTTTTGGAAAAAATTGTCCCTGAAATGGGGGCCCACAGGGGCTATTTATAGGCCACCTTGCACCTTGGGCAAAAAACCAAATAGGGAACTTAAGTGAGCTGCACAACCCATAGGTGGTGCACAAGTGACTTGCGCGGCACGCAAGTAACTTGCGCGACTTACTCCAAATGGTCTCCTAGTCCATTCCTTCATCAATTTCTTTGATATTCTTGAAAGGGTGACCCTCTTTGTGCTTAAGGTATTCCCCTTTTCCATTTGTTGGACTCTGTGATGGAAAGGAGAGTCAACAGTGTCAATACCATTTTTTTACATTTTAAGTGATGGTATTTTGAGGTGATTTTAAACTTTTCAAGAAGAATACTCTATTGAGGTTCAAATAACCCTTTGTATTGGTATATGATTTTTTGTTAAGTTAATTTTTGTCTATTTGATAGTGGGCTGTAGATAATTTTTATAGTTGAAAAGTGATTCATTGACAAGGAAATATTTTCAAAGATATTTATGGTCAAGATAAGGATTAACTTTCAGGTTAGTATCAAAATTTGATCCATGATATTTTGGGTGAATTACATTATGTTATAAGATTATATAGTGGTTTATCATGATTATTAGTGATATTTTTGGATATGTTTCATTAGGTTGAGTTTTAAAAAAGTGATTTAACATGAAATATTATTTGGGACAAATGCAATTAAATTTTTGAATATGTAAGTTGAAGGGTATGATGTATCCTTTAATGTTAAAACATTCTTTAATGTTTAGATTATTGAGGTAATTTGGGATATAGATTTATTTATTGAGTCAAACCTTGAGTTTTATTATTAAGGATTTAGATATTAATGTATTGTTTTTTCATATGAAGGTTTAACCATTATGGGAATTTTCTTACCCTGTACTAAATTTTTTGGTTTTTATTAATGCATAAAGTTAGGAGGAATATATTTATATAATTTTTTAATCTATTAGAAGTTGATTTTAGTGCTTCAGGCATAAAAAATCATCTTCAATACTCATCATTTTGGAGAAACATATTATATTGTGGTGAAAATTTTTTAATGATGAAATTATACTTGTAAAGTAAGTATATTACTTATGTTATTAGTCTATATGGTAAATATTTTCCTCAACTATAGGAAAAGGATCTTGAAACAAAAAATTTGACCTATTAATTATATTTTTGATGAATCAATTTCTGTTTCACCCATCACAGATTTATAGTTTTGTGGTTGTCAACTTTCTTATGACCATGTTCTCTATCACTCTCTATTAGTCCTTGGGAATTATTTTTCTCTTCTATATATATGTTTTCACATCCCAATAATATTATTCTATTCATATACCTAGTTTTTTGTTATTCTAGATGTCCTTTATATTTCCTATTCTCTTTTATCAATAGAAAGTATTATTAACCCTTTTCATGATGTGGGTTTTAAATAAAGGAATTTTCAAATATAAAACCATTTATTACCAAGAATAAGTTCAAATTGTGAGGTAAAAATTTATTAATGGGTGGTAGAATGTAACACCCTTATATTTTATGAAATAATTTTTTTCAACTAAATTTAATTTCTTTGATAGCTTGTGTTACATGCAACGCTGAGTTTAAAAAACCCACAATATACTATTAAAATATTATTTAATGTGACAATTATAACCCAGTCATTAAATTTTTTGTATGAATAGGATTAACTACTTTATGAAATATATATAAATATATTGATAAATACATAATAAATAATCACTCGATTTTTAGTAAAGTCATTTTATTCTTAAAAAATATGTTTTCTTCAAAAAGGATTTTTATTACTTTTATGGTAAAATATTATGATTAATTTATGTAACTTTTAGAAAATTTATAAAATGAACATAATTTTTTAAATCATCATACTAAAATTATCTTATAATTATTTTTTTATAATTTTAGGAAAAGATTTATTTTATAATGAATAATGAAAATTACTATTTTTTATTGGAAACTATATTTCTGTTTCAGGAATGTACAAAGTTCCATTTTGTATTAAAATTATTTCAAAGTAAAATGAGTTATATAATATTTTAAATAATGCAATTAATTTCATTGGAATTAATTTTATGTTTTAATTTAGGGTAAAAACATTTTCATACGTAAAAAGGTATTTTCTTGAAAAACTTTTTTTATGCGTGCAATGTGTTTATATCTTAATAAATAAAATTTATCCCTATTAGTGAATGATTTTAATTAAATTTATATATTATATAATTAATAAAATATTTTAATATTCATATAATATTATACTAGTCATGTGATAAGAATAAATCTGGTTTTATGCTTAAAAACTGTATTTTTCTAAATGTTGTTTTCATCGTGTTTTAAGTAATTATTTTTCAAATTAATTTATACCACTTATAGGTGTTGAATTTTATAAAATGGATTATATATTTGTAATTATTAGGTTCTAATTTGGTAAATAGGCCCCTTTTATTTTTTTAGATATTGAATAGTAATCGTGGTAAAATCTATCACCTCGGTAAAGGGTAAATTGAGTTAGTCTAGGTTAAAACTAAGTGATAATGCCATAATTTTTAATCCTCATTCTTATTTGATTAATTTAATTTGACCCTTATCACTTTAGTCCCAAAATTTAGTTTTTTAATGTATTCCTTACCATGAAAATTACCTATATAATATTTAAATCAAAGAAAGTAACAAAATATCACTCTCTTAGTTTTAAATATCTCTTATATGCTCATATCGGGATAAAAGCAGATTATAAATTAATATAAATATATATTTTGAGATTAATGGAATTATTTTAATGATATAAATTTATTTATAATTTTTATAAATTATATAATTAACTTAAATTCTTGTGAAATGCTAATATAGTATTTATTTAATTAACAAAAAAATAAAATAAATTATTATAAAAGTGATATAATTTTAATGATTTAATATGTATCATGAATTTTATAGATCTATATAAAATATTAGTGATTTTTTGAATAATTTTATTCTAAATCCCACATTTTATTGATGTATTTAGAGTCAAATTAAATTAATAGTGTTAAAAATGGAATTAATGATATTTTATAATAAATAATATTTTATTAAATGATATAAAATTCATAAAAATATTAAATTCATAAAAATTAATGGTATATGGTTTTAAAAATAAACCATGACCTAGTTATGGGTTGTTTTTTATATTAACATTATTAACCCTTACAGGGTAGAAAACTTTAATATTACTATAATTTTCAAAAGGGTTAATTAAGGGTTAAAAAAAGATAAGGGTAAAAATGTGATACAAACATGTAAAAATTTTATTATATGATATTATTTAGAATTAAACTCACATTATATTCTAATATTATCAATTTTTATCAATATGGACATCAAAATTAATTTATATTAATTTAATATTTTAAAATTTTCCAAGAGTTCCCCTCCCCCCAATTATAAAAGGGAACCCCTCTATTCTCTTCTTCACACAACTTTGAGACCTCTATATCGATAAATATAACAAGTTATATTATAAACTTCCCTATAAACATTCTATAGGTTTTTATCTTCCCAAAAGACCAACCCTAATGCCATTAAGAATAACTTTAAAGGAATTATTTCAAATAAGAGGTAATCACCTTAACTGATCACTTTCTATTTAATTATTCTTTTACCTCCTATAAATATGTTATATTATTCATAAAATAATAAATTCAGTATACTAAATATACTTAAATTTTATTATGATTATGAAACCGCCTTTATACACTATCTTTCTATCAAATGGGGTGAAAATATCACTCGTGCGTACGTGCGGCTTATCGTCTCCACGTGGAGATACAATTAATTTCCCATCACCAACTTTTATAGATGGATATTATAAAGGGTTTAATGTTTATATAATATAATTATTAAATAATTATACTTCTGGTATTATAATATCATATCTACATTCATTCCTTCCAAACTATTGGAAAATGATAACATTGATCATGAGTACATATGGACCACCACCTACACTAAGCGATGTGATTTGTTTTTCATTTTTGTTTTACTTGGATGATAATAAGGATGGATTTAATAAATATATATTATATATAATATTTAATAATTATTCTGAAATTTTTTTTTATTATTTAACTTTATTTTGTTTGATCTGTTGAAAAATGGAACCAACGTTCACGTGTATGTACGGCCTACCATCTCCATGAACGGTGTAATTCATTTATATATATATATTATGAATAACTATAAACATGTATATAATGAATATTTATTATATTTATATCATGACTAATATTCTGGATATTATTGAACCATAATCAAAATACAAGGACCAAAACCACTGAACCAAATACATGGAAAATGAAGAAAATATCACTTGGAATAGTGATTTTAATAAAGAAGTGTAAAAAAATGGTTGATAAAATAATATAAATAAATAATATATGGAATGATATATATTATTATGGTTCTATAATATATTAATAATAAATATGTATTTATTATACATGAGGTTTCAATGCGTATAAAGTAAGTTGAACCTAAGGTATGGGGTTTTCGTCTCACTTTTATTTCTATAGGACACATACCTCATACACCACTTGTTTATTTTCTATGGTGTGTATACTAAACATGAATATATTTTATTATTTTTATCATGAATAATATAGGATATAAATATCAATTTAATTTTCTTTCTTTCATGGGACTTATGATTCAAAAGTTACCAAAGTGGTAAGGGTTTTATGTTACAATCTCATTATTTATCAGGATTGTTTATGATTAAGTTTCTGATGATGAAATATTATAATCTAACTCTCAAGAAACTTATTAAATTTATTATAATATGGTTTTTTATTGAATAAATATTTTTTCCTTTCATTTTACTCACATTAAGTTCTCAATATAATGAAAATATATTTTTAATAAAAAACTACTTTATTTCTCTCTTCGATCGAGAAACCTTTTTCTTCCATAACCATGTTTTCTAAAAATGTTTTAAAGAAGGTTTTTACTATTCTCATATAATTTTTTAAAGTAATATTTACCCATTTTTTACTTTTTACAAAATTATTAAAAAAGGAATATTCTTGTTGTTTTCCAAATGATGTACTTTTTCATTTTTTTACAAAAGTATAAAAGGAATGTTTTCTTTTAACTTATACAACATAAAAAAAACTTCCCAATGTTATTACCACTCAATTATTTGAAGAATATTTTAAAAGTTTCCATAGTTATTTTAAAACAAAAATTTTTTCATAATATTTTGGAAATTTTTATATTTCAAATAATTTATTTCAAAATAGAAAGGTTATTTTCCACAAGAATGTTTTGATAATATTTTAATGGTATTTATATTCATCAAATTCAAAAACCCTTGGTTTCAATTATTCTTTACTGGGGATATGATCCAAGGATACCATATTTATTCTTTATCTCGATGGTTTATGTTTATGATAAGGTGTTTATGAAACTCATTCCTTTTCCATTAGTTATGATATGATGAAATGATAAAAATTTATGAAATATGTACTTTTTACATGGGTTATTCTATGATGAAATATTTATGAACCCCATTTATTTTCATGGGTTCTTATATAATTAATGTTTATGATATTTTGGTGCACATATGTTTGTTTTTCATTATGTGATGGGTGGGACCTATATCTCCCTCCAATGTATTGAGTAAATATTGGTATCTAGTGAGATAAATAGGACTATAATGGGGAGTGAACTTGGTTCAATAAGGTAATTTATCCACTATGATAGTCTGGGGGTGAATCTTGACTACTATGATGGTTTGATTTGTGCCATTCCATTATTATAGTTTTGGCATTGATCCTTGACTACTGAGTAAATGATTTTCTATACTTATTTTTATGCCACAAACATATGTATTATGATAATGTTATGATCTCATAGATCATTTTCTTTGATTAATTTATGATTCATGTACTATTAAATAACAAGATTTATGTCATGACTCAAGATTATAATCTATGATATGCATGGTATGGATTTATAATGTTAATCTCATGTTATCACACCCTTATTCTCATTTTATTATTATATGATCATTGATATATCCCTTGTTTACCCATACTAAGAACCTAATCTCACACTTTATTATGTTTCATTTCCCCAAGTTATGACGAAATTTTTTAGGAATGATAAGTATAAGAAGGGTGTTATTTACAAAGAACTTAATGAGAGGTCATTATGAACTAGTTGTTTATGTGTCCAGGTTTCCAAAGATACTAAACCTATAAAATTCTGGAATGGATCTTTATTTTATGTAATTAATATTAATCTATTAAGATGTGATATCTATGTATGAAAATTATGGGTTGTTATAGAACATGATTCATATTGTTGATGTGAGTTGATGTTTGTAGCAAGGCATGATGGTAGAATTGATTGGTTGAGGATTGAACTATCAAAATTTCATAGAAATTAGGGTTTGGAATTCAGTGTGAATGTCAAGATGATCATAGGATGCCTTATGGATTTAAATCATCATGAATGGGTGATTTTATAGTGCTTCAATGAGTGAAAGTAGATGTTTTTAGGAAAGGATATTCAGGGGAGTACCGATTGGTGTTTTCATAAGGAACTGGATATGGTGAGGTAGAAACCATGTTGGGTACATCGTATTCAGTTTTATGGTTGTGTTTCAGGGATTTTCATGGTATTTTTAAAAAAATACGGTGTGTATGTGGTTTAAAATTAGATGTTGGATGCTCATACACTTCATTGTGAATTGAGATAAGGAGAATTACTGAATTTTGACCAGTGTTTTATGTGTTATTATGAGTGGTAAGTTATGAGTAACAATGAGTGGGTTGGTGGACCACAAAAAATTATTTTGGGTCAGTTATTCCAATGGGTAACACTATGTCTCATCCATATAATAATATGAACTTTTGTTAAGGATAGGGGCCAAGACCTAAAATAGTCACATGGGGTCTGAAATAGGGGATCCCCAAGGAATAATCTCTTACAAGATTAATGAATTTGGGAGGAAGGGATCCTATAGATGATAAAACAATAAAATGAGATTATGTAATGGACCATGAATCCAAGAATTCATCCACCATATTTCCCTATCACCATGTATGAGAATCCTTCATGTGATTAAAGAAGATATTTCTGCATTTTCGGACCAAATAAATGGTTGAAATGGGATTGAGATATCCCCCCTGATGGATCCATGCAAGACAGAGGATTCATTTTCAACCCAGTTCAACATAATACCTTGATAAATACAAAATTCAATACCCTTGAGAATAGAGGAGGCTTTAGGAATGAGGGAGTCTCTCTGAATGAGATAAAAACTGATAGCAGGAATGACTGAACCAAACTGGTCTCGAATGACCCCTCCTCCCTACATAACTTCATTGGTGTAATACCCATCGATGTTTATCTTAATACCAAAAATAGGAGGGACCCATTTCACCCAACACAATTTAATTACCTGGTTAATAATAGATCAATTAGATTTACTACAGTCCATGAGAAGCTGAAGAGAGGGTGAGTGATCCAATTTATTAGAAGGGAGATCATCTCAACTATGAGGTCCTGGGCCTTATCCATCACTACCATGCTTGAAATAGTAAACCTCTTAAAATGATCCTTATTACAGGTAGTCCAAATACTCCAATATCCTACCGTCATTAAAACTATCTTAACCCTTTATTTATGATTGTTATCATCAGTTCCATGGAACCACTGATGAACGAAATCAATGTTAGTCCTCTCTTGATCCATATGGATATTAAAAAGATGAAAACCATGTCATGTAGAAGATTCCCACTCCCCATCAAAAAACAAGTAAAAATTCATCTCTTCTTTTGGGTTATAGAAAAAGATGCATCTAAAAACAAGGGAGATCCCCCTTATATTTCACTCCCTCATCCATGGGAAGGGATCATTTTTTAATACACTAGATAATTAAATTAAGTTTATCAAGAATAACTTTACATCATAACAAACCCACCCATTCATCCAAACTGGTATTTACATGTAAAACATGTTGATACATTTTATTTGAGAAAACATCAGTTGATGATTCTATCAAAACAAGCCTTTATGGATCCTATTTGATCACAATATTATGATAAAACTATTTTTTCTGGTGGTTGAGTGTGGCATGGATCAACTCAAGGAAACATGGGGAGGACCATTCAGCTAACTCGTACCCTTATCCTTCCTTCTTTGTTTCCTCTTGATCTGGGAGTGATTTTGGGTGCATTTCCATAGAGAATGCAAGGAACTGTATTTATTTATATTCCATTATTAATCTATCCTTCATGAACCCAAAATTTTGGGCAATCTCATTTAGTATTTTATTGAAAATTTCACTGGAGTATGGTGAAATTTTATGAGGTTTAAGGGTATTTCACTTGGATTGTATATATAATGTCCTGAGACAACATCTTAGTATTGTCATGCGCTTTTTTGATGAGGTGAATCATTATGGTGATTTTTATAATATTTTTTTATTTAATTAAATTAAATTCCCCTGGAAATTTTGCCAATTTTTAGGGATTTTTATTAGAATGATGTTAGGGATGAATTGTAGACCTTCCACATATGGTCAATTGTAGTTCTACTGAGTAGATTTTTCCCTGTGATAATTTAAGCATTATGAATATTTAAATTAAATTTTTTAATTATTTATAAATTATTATAATTAATTGTTTAATGATGCTTAATTTGGAATAAGGCCTTGATTTGGTGATTGGTGGTCATTTAGACTATGGTAAATTGTTGAGTGGCCTTGGTAGGGTCTCAAAAAGGATGTTAGACCTATAAATTAAATAAGGAAAAGTCTGAAAATGAGGTGGGTGGTCCTTGTGAATTACCCCATGGTATTGTTCATTTTATTTTGGCATGTGATATGTGGTATCATGACTATTGGGTGATCAAACATTTTAAATTTAATGATTTGTATTAATTAAAAATAGATGTCTGTAAATGAATTGCACATAGTGCCAAGGCCGCAATTGACCTTGAATAATGGAAGGATTACCTCAGCCCTTATGGTTGAGGTCTTGATTATACTAGTATTCTTTGAGAACTCAGACCCATAAGGGTGACCAAAATGTAACAGGATGAGTGAGACCAATAAGACCTATAGATAGGTTCCTTAGTGATCTTCTCAAGGTGGGAAGTGATGATGGACTAGTGAAGGTCAACCTTGGGTATCATCTTGGAACCCATGGTTAGACCACACAAGACATGGGAGGCCATAGTGGATATAATCTGAATAGAAATACATAAATGGATTTTATACCTTTGAGTGATGGGCTTGGGACTATAATATCAGATAAATATCAAATAATCCATTAAGGGTGTTCAGCTTATAGTGTGACCTCAGGGACCCTATTGGGTTCTTGTGCTATATATTGACCTAAAATGGGTAGGTATGGAATGGGTAGTGATGATTGTGAGTGTCACCTTAAAACCTAAATTAATTATGTGGGTCTACTATGGTTGTGATGAACTAGGTTGTTCGCTTTGGAGGCTGAACTTGATTATGTGAGATGGGTTAGACTTGGGGAAATCCCTTATGTGATTATTTCGGAGGGATGTATTTCCCTCTGATAGAATAGATATATGTTGATGTGTATATAATTATATCCAAGGTTGGGGGATTCTTTGGAATCTATCCTTAGGTCTATGATTTCTAATCCAAGTACCCATATATATATATTGATATTTATGGTTGTGGGGTTCCTTGGATGTAGTTATTGGATCTAGGGTGTGCGTATTAATAGATTTTTATCTATGTATATAGGATAATTTCAACTAGTCCTTGGATTTGGTGTGTACATATTCATAGATATTAACAGTTGACTTGTATCACCTTGGACATGCTCCTTGAGATCATTGGTAGGGTATGTGACCCCCCCCCCACAGAGTTTTGGTTTTCATGGGCTTTATCCCTAGAGTTTAGAGGATACTATTTGAGGATTCCATGTATTTAGATATTTGATTATACTTTTTGGGTTTTCATGTGTTTTATCCCTATATTCATGAGTATTTCTATTTATGGATTCAATGGATTTGGATCCTAAGTGATTTGGGTTGGATCGGTCATGTGATGTGGTAAAAGACATCCAGTACTGGCCAAAGCAGGTAGGGTTGATCTTGGATGTCATGTTAGACTACAAGGATCAACAGTTGTATTTATTTATGCTTCCACTATAATTTATTTATTCAATGTTCATATATCACTATATTTTCTAGTTATATATGAGACCACATTTGTGATTCCCTACTGAGTTATGTAATCACACCCTGCTTCGGTGGCCATTGCACTTGCATACCCAAGCAACCTTCACTTTTCATAGGTTTATGTTGGGAAGAGGTTGGGTATTTGATTTTTTATCTAGATTTTAACACCCCAATATTTTAGAAGAAAAAAATTATGCTTGATATCTTGAGATACATGCAACCCTGAGTCTAAAAGAATCGTAAAATAGTATAGTATTATAACCTAGCCGTTAAATTGGAAGGTACGAATAGGACTAACTAAATTATGAAAATTATATGTTTTACACATGTATAAATAAATTTATTGGTTATAAATTTATTATAAAAAAAATAAAAATCATTTTAAATAAAAAATAAATGTCTTTCTAAAAAAACTGTATTTTTTTCTAAAAAATGGTTTCATTAATTTTTGTGTACTTATGTTAAAATTAATTTTTTCCATATTTATAAAATTTATTTGAAATAAAAATGAACCTAAGTTTGGAAATAAAAATTTTAAAATTAACTTAAATTTTTTTTTTAGAATTTTCTAGAAAGATTATTTTTTTGATGAATTGTGAAAAAAAATACTGATTTTTTTTTAAAACTACTTTTTCATTTAAAGCATTTACAAAGCTCCATTTTTTTAAAAATAGTTTTAAAAGTAAAATGGGTTCAATTATATTGTAATTAGTATAATTTATTTCATTTTAATCAATTATATGTTCAATTTTGATATAAAAACATTTTTAACTTATGAAAATTTTTCTTTGGAAAACCATTTTTTCATCACGTCTGCGGGTTTAATTTTTAATTAAATTCTACCAATAATATGATTTGAATTTTAAAAAATAGATTCTATATTTTTAAACAGAATAATTAAAATTAAAAAATAATTTCAATTTAATTTTTTTCATAAAAAATAGTGAAAACATTAAATATTAATTACTGTGATTAAGGTTAAAATGGGTTTACCGGGCGGGTTAAACCAAAAGATAAAGGTAAGTTTGCTGATTAAAATTGAAAAATAATACTTTATTGACACATTTATACCTTATACTAGCACAAATTATAATACAAGGTTATTTTTAATCATTTTTTTTAGTAATGACTTTATCTTTTTTTAGTCTTTTGGGAAATTTCCAAGTAATTTCCAAGAAGGTCCCCTCTGCCACTTATAAAAAGAAACCTCATATCCTCT
Organism: Viscum album; assembly: GCA_963277665.1. Taxonomy (NCBI): domain Eukaryota; kingdom Viridiplantae; phylum Streptophyta; class Magnoliopsida; order Santalales; family Viscaceae; genus Viscum; species Viscum album. The sequence continues at coordinate 435,158,177 of OY728121.1, forward strand.
CATTTCTAAAATTCAAGATCCATTTGTTTCAGAAAATACTTGCTCAAATTCATTCCTTACATCACTCACCATTACCTATAGTCTTTTTTTTATTAGAAATCCATTCTAGGAAGGATTTAGGTATAAACCTAAAGATGTTCTCTGAAGAAGAGGTGTAGTTCATAACCATGTGTTTTCATTTTATTTATTCCTTTAAATCCTTAAAATATTCATAAAAAATGATAAAATAATAAAACTATTATCTCAAATATACTTATATGGTAATATGTTAAATTAATTACCTATATTCATATCCTCTTCCATCAAATGGGAAATAAAACTATCGATTGTGTGTACGGCGGACTCCCACCTCATACGAACCGATGTAATTTGTTTTCCATAACCACCTATCAAAGTTGGATATAATGATGTATTTAATGTATATATATTATATGTATGACATAATTAAACTTTTTAAATTATAATTTCACATCTACCTTCTTACCTTCCAATCTATTGGAAAACTATAACGTTGCACGTGCGGACATGTGGACTACCGCCTCCCCAAAGCAATGTGAAACATTTTTCATTTAATTTTGACATGTATAGTAATAAGGATAGATTTAATGAATTTATATGATATATATGATATAATAATTATTCTTTAAATGTTAAATAGTATTTACCTTTCTTTATTTCCATCTATCAAAAAAATGAAAACAAAATGCATGCTTACGTGTAGCCTACCGTCTCCATAAATGGTGTAACTCATTTTTATACCTCTAAATTTTATGGAATATTTTTAATACTTATATTATGAATATATATGATATTTATATAATTTTTAACATTATTTATATTATGTAACCATGATCAAATTACAAGTATCAAAACTATCAAACCAAAACATATGTAAAAAATGAAGCAATTATCACCTGAAACAGTGTTTTTAATAAAGAATTGTTAATAAATGGGTGATAAAGGTTATAAGAAAATAATATATGGTATGATATATATTATTATGGTTATTTAATATATGTATAATAAATCTATATTTATTACATAGTAGGTTTAGACACATAAAAATGAAATCAGACCTAAGGTAAGGGTTTCTCGTCTCGCTTTTACTTCAATGAGACATACTACATAATCAACACTTATTTATTTTTTGTGAAACATATGATACCCCTTTTATATTTTATATCAATAGTATATTTATCTCTATGGTATTTAAAAGTTTTATTTAGAGATATTTATTTCACGGGGCTTACGATTAAAAAGTTACCAAAGTGGTAAGGGTTTCTCGTCTAACTTTTTCTTATGTGAGACATATGTCATATTCACCGTTCATTTATTTTGTGTGGTGTATATACTAACCCTTTGATATGGTATATAATGAATCTATTTATCTTCATTTTATTTAAATTTTCATTTGAAGATATTTCTTTCATGGGTCTTATGATTCAAAGTAACCAAAGTGGTAAGAGTTCATTTCACAATTTCATCATTATTCAGGATTTTTTATGTTTAAGTATCCCTTAGGGGAATAGTTTGATGTTTATATATTAAACCCAATATATTTTATTATCTTATGTTTATTCTTGAGATTTTTATGTAATATTACCATTTTGTTCTCCTTGGTACTTAAAATTATTGAGAATGTTTTTTTAATAAAATCCAACTTTATTTCTCTTTTCGGTCTAAAATCCTTTTTCTTCTATATCCATGTTTTATAAAAAAATTAATTTTTTTGAAAATTATTTAAATGATTTATTAAATATATTTTTACTCGTGATTTATTTTTTTAAAAAAAATTAAATTAATCTTCTTTTCATTTTCTGAATAAGGTACTTTTTAACCTTTTTACAACAGTGTGAAAAGAATGTTTTTTACTTATATGGAATATACATAATTACCCACCATCATGACCACTCATTGTTTTGAATCTTACTTTAAACTTTTACAAGTTTCTTTTAAAAAAATTCCAAATATTTTAGAATTTTTTAGTTTTTAAAATTGATTTTCAATTTGAAAAGAATATTTTCCTTAAGAATGTTTTTAATGTAATTTTTATGATATTTATATTCATCAACAACAACAACCCTCATTTTACCTTATCCTCCATTGGGAATATGTTTTAATGATACCATCTTTATTATTTATCTAGATGGTTTATGATCAGTTTGACTAGGATATACTATTTTAATACCATTTTCCATAGTACTCTAGATGGTTTATGATTATGTTTATTGATTGGGTAAAGTATTAACATTTTGTTTGAAAGTTTTACAATATAAATTTTTATATTGATTATGTTTATAAATTGGTGGAATTATTTACATTTCATATGAAAACTTTTCAATGTGAATGCTTACATTGATTATGTTTCTCTCCTTTCATATGAGGAATGCATTGGACTTATTAAGTGACATGTGGGGCCTGCTATAGCTCCTCGATGCATCGGTAGGTCACATGAGATAAACTAGTTTGGTTTTTTGTATGAGGCCTTACCAATTTATATAATATGTCTTAGAATGAATCCTTTATGGTGTGGTTATGTTGTTTATAATTATTCATTCCCTCGTTCTGATTTTAGTTATTGATGTCCATGTGATTATTTGATTAATTAGAATATATATGGATAAGTTTCAAGATCATGTAATTATTTATATAGAATTATTTGGATCATAATTTATTCCATAAATATTATTCTTTACATTCAATTTATTAATTAAATGGATTGTTTTTCAATTATTTACCTTGCTATATTGATTATTCCATATGTATTCATGATAGATTTCATTATATGTGTGCCCTTACTGAGTGTTAGAGATTACCTCTTTCTTATGTTTTCTTTCCCCAGGATTCTAAGAAGTGTTTTATGATTGATATGTAGGGACATGCTAAGGTAAATAATGTTTTTTCAAAGAATATTCTATGTTATATTTTAGGTTTTTAAATGTAATGTGATTTTAAAGTATTTATCTAGTTTTTAAAGAAAACTAAACTATTTGGCACTTTGGTATGTGATCAATTGTATCTATCATCAATGTAATAACGTAACCATCAAGTATAGGTTAATAAAGTTAGGGTCTTTATAGTTGTCATCAGATAAATTTTAGTAAAAACCTTGGGAACTAGATTTAAGAAAACATAGATTATGGAACATAACCCTATAACTAAATTTTAGAATAAGTTTATGTATATTATAACATCCTAAATTTTTGGTAAGGTAGATATTATATGGTTTTCTTAACTATACATCCATTTATAGATAATATAAGTGGATGTGTATCTAGCATAAATGTACCTAGGGGTAATAACTCTAAAAGGGGAACATTTGGATTTGACTTGATTATCACCTGGTGTATGAAAATGGGATTTGATACACACTTGGTTTAACACTCTCAGTGGATATTCTTGGGATAATTCACACTTTATTTAAAAACCATTATAAAGGATTTGAAAAAAATATATGATTTGAAAAAACTTCCAAAGAAACCCAGTTTATGATTATAAGATTAGCTATGAATACATTTTTCAATTTATGTTAGGTGTGTCTCTAGTTTTGAAATTATATATTATGATTCATAATGTTATGATCTAATCTAGTATATTACATTGTTTATAAATTTCACTTAGTGGAAGGAATGGAAATTGTATCAATGCATGTAATCCATGTCAGGATTTCCCTCCTAGCCAAGATAATGACACTGGATATGGAGCTATAGCTAGAGTTAGTCAAATTATAACTATATTGGGGAAGCTTAATCAAGTTATATCTAATAAAATTTCCTATATAGAGAATCCTACTGATCCACAATATAGTGTAATGATGTTAGACCACTCCATACATCAGAAACCTCCATCTTTTAATGGGACTAAAAATTCATTTGTATCTTATAAATGGATAAGTTACTTAGAGAATATATTTCTTGATTTGGTAAGTAATAAAGGGGGAGGTTTTATGGAAGTTTATCATCTCTGAGGATATTCAAATCAATTTTGGTCATTGATTAAAAATACTATGGATGAAGAATAAATAACAATCATGGAGTGGAAGGAGTTTAAGGTACTCTTCCTAGAAAAATATTTTCCTCACATGCAATAAGAAGATATGGGGAGAAAATTCTTGAGTCTAAGATAGAAGGAAGTTTAAGATATTTCTAATTGTGAAGATAACTTTAGAAAGTTATCATGGCATGATATGGACTACATATATAATACAAATAGAAATATTTACCATTTCATTGATGTTCTTAATCCAATCCTTTGAATGTCACTAGTCTCGTAAACATTATAATTATATAAGGATATAGTATCATGTTCTATAATGATAGAGAAATAATTATACAATTATTATGGATTTGAAGGAAAGTAATAGAATAAGAGGATGGTAGAGAAAAATAGATAATGGGAAAAAGGTAAAGAAGGATTCTCCCACATGTGATTATTTTGGAAAGAAATGCCCTAGTACTTACTTGAAGGGAATGGGAGTTTCCTTCAAGTTTAGAGAGAAAGACCATCAGGCACATGAATGGAAGTGTAAGAATGAAACCTATAATTTTCATTGTTTCAAAATATAATGATATGGTGCAATGTGAAAATTAATTCCCCAATCATTAAGGGAATATGCCTATGAATAATCTAAGGGGTCAAGGTCAAGATTATGCTATTAATACATCTTAAGTGAAATAATTAAAGTGATTTTGTATTTGGATTCAAGAATTATGTTTCATAATTATTTTATCAATGATATTATCATTATAAAAATCATGAAACATATAAGGATTATATTGAAGTAGTTTTGCTATAAGTGTTTGAAAATATATATTTAATGGTATCGATGACCAAGAAAAGTGATTTAATATAGAGTTGATCTTTTTGGAAAACACATGTTTGTGAGAATATAACCCTTAATATATTCCAAATGTTGAGATAATAATGATAAAGAGATATTTATGGGATAGTATTGTTGATCTTGAAATTGGTTAGTGATTTTCTGGTTTATGATAGAGTTTACTGTGTTTATGGAATTATGGAATATATTTGATAATTTGAGAATTTATTTAAGGAATAAGGAGAGAAATAATTTTTGAAAGAATTCATGTTTTCATTAAGGCTTTATGGTGATTAAGTTATTCACATATTTTGTATGTGATGTTATGAGATAATTTATATTGTTTATAGATAAATGTTTAATCAAATATTTCAGATTTTGGGATTTGAATTTAGTCAGACCTATTTTTGGATGAGTCTTAAAGTTAACTATTTATATAATGGATTAAGTATAACTCTGGGTGTGATTTTTAGGTTTTAGAAATTAATTTATTATTAGATAACTTTTTTTAACCATTTTGGTTTTGGAAAATATCTAGAGATATAAGGAATGACTTTTTATTCATTTATGGATCTTATGATCTATTAAAAATTAATTTTAGTACTTCGGGAATGAAAAATTCATATTTAACACTCATCATTTGGATAAAAATATAGGATTATGGTGAAAATTGATTAAAGTATGAAATTATAGTAATCAAGTATATTTCCTTATGTTCTTAGTCTAGATGTTAAAGGAATTTATCAACTCTAGGGAAAGGATATTAAAAAAAATGTTATAATTTTACCTTCATTTATTATTAATTGATGGTATTTTCACCTATCATAGATTTATAGAATTTTGGTCATTAACTCTATATTGATCATTCACTTTATTGTGATTAATGATCTCTATCACTCACCATAATTATTCATGTTTTTATTCCATGTCCATATTTTCACTTCCCATTAATTTTTTCCTATATAAAAACCCATTTATGTTTTATTATAGATGATCTTCATACTTACCATTCAATCTTTTCAAGATAAAGTTTTATTAACCCTTATTATGATGTGTGATTTCAAGAAAGGTATTTTTAAACGATGAACCTTTGATTACTGAGATCAATTTAAAATTTTGAGGACCAAATTTATTAAAGGTGGGGATAATTCAACACCCTAATATTTTAAAATAAAAACATTCTTTTTAAAAACATTCAATATACACAACCCTTGGACTAAAAGAACCATAAAATAGTATACCATTATAACTTAGTCGTTAAATTAGTGGGTATGAATAAGACTAAATAAATTATTAAAATTATATGGGTTAAACATTTATAAATAAATTTATGGTTTGTCAATTGATTATAAATAAAAATAAGAATCATTTTAAATAAAAATAAATGTCTTTCTAAAAGGCTATATTTTTTCTAAAAATGGTTTCATCGTGTTTTATGAAATTATGTTAAAATTAATTTATTACACCTTTATAGAATTTATTTGAAAAAATGAACTCAATTTTTGAAATCATGGTTTTAAAATTATCTTATATTGATTTTTTTATAATTTTCAAAAAATGTTATTTATTTATGAATAGTGAAAAAATACTAATTTTTGTTGAAAACTGTCTTTTTTGTTTAAAGAATTTACAAAGTTACATTTTGTTTAAAATTTCCTTAAAAGTAAAATTAGTTAAATTATATATTAATTAATTCAATTTAGTTCATTGGAATCAATTATATATTCAATTTTTATATAAAAACTTTTTTTACTTATGAAAATTTTTCTTTAGAAAACCTTTTTTCCATCATGTCTGTGAGTTTAAATTTAAATTAATTTATCCCAATTATATGGTTTGAATTTTAAAAAATGGATTCAATATTTTTAATAATAATAATTAATATTAGGTAACAAGGTCAACTTAATTTTTGTTCATAATGAATAGTGAAAACATTAAATATTAATTACTACGGTTAAGGTTAAAACATGTTTACCAGGGGAGTTAAACCAAAATATAAGGATAAGTTTTCCAATTATAATTGTAAAAATCCTATTTTTGGGCCATATTTAATCCTTATCCTATCCCAAATTTCAATATAATGTCATTTGGAAGCATTTTTCTTGGGAATGACTTTATCATTTTGTATTCTTTTGGGAAATTTCAAAGTAATTTCCAATAATGTCTCATACCCCACTTATAAAAGGATGCCTCATATCATCTACTTTACACACATAAATAGGAAAAAATTCCCAAGACTTTCCCAAATCCCTTCCTTATATCTCTACCCATTATCTAGAGTCCCTTGTTTTGTCAAAAATCCATTCTAAGAAGGATTTAGGTATAAAAGTGATTTTCAATGTGAAAAAGGATATTTTCCTCAAGAATGTTTTTAATGGAATTTTTATGGTATTTGTATTCATGAATGATAATAACCCTTATTTTATATTATGCTCCATTTTTATTATATATTAATGATACCATATTTATTATTTCTCTGGATGTTTTATAATCATTTGACTGGGATGTATTATTTTGATGCCATTCTCCATAGTACTCTAGATGGTTTTTTATTATGTTTATTGATTAGGGAATGTATTATCATTAATATTAATGTTTTCCAATATGAATTTTTATGTTTATTATGTTTATTTATTGGATAAATTATTAACATTTCATATTCTAGTTTTTTTATATGAATTTTTATGTTCATTATTTTTCTCCCCTTTCATATCAGAAATACATTGGGCTTAGTAAGTGATGGGAAGGGCCTGTTATAGCCCCTCGATGCATCAATAGATATCATAAGTCAAACTAGATTGGGTTTTTTTATGAGGCCTTACCCATTTATGTAATATTTATTAGAATGAGGCCTTTATATTATGGTTATGATGTCTGGAATTATGCATTCCCTCATTATAATATTAGTTATTAATGTTCATGTGATTATTCAATTATTTAAAATATTCATAGATAAGTTTTAAGATTATGTAATTATTTAAATGTAATTATTTTGATCATAATTTATTCTTTCCAAATTATTATTCATGTTTAAGTTATTAATTAAATGTCATGTGTTTCAATTATTTACCTTTCCATATTGATTATGCCTTATGAATTCATGATAGCTTCTATAGTACATATACCCTTACTGAGCATTATCTCTCACTCATTTCTTATGTTACCTTTCCCTAGGATTCCAGGATATGTTTTATGATTTATATTTAGGGATAAACTAAAAGGAATAATGGTTTTCTCAAAGAAAATTCTATGTTGTATTTCAGGTTTTCAAATGTAATGTGAATTTCAAGTATGTATCCAATTTTACAAGACTAATAAACTATTAGGTACTTTGGGATGTGATCTGTTATATCTAGCACTAATGTAAGGTCAGGGTCATTACATAGATAGATTTTTTTAGTCTAGAGGATAGGATAAGGATAGGATCAAAGATATAGTAGAGCCTATATCTATTTTATTTATTTATTTTATCTTATATATATATGATTCGATCAGTGTGTAATGAGTTGATCTATTTATCTATATAACTAAATCTATTTATTATTGATGGTTCCTATTTATTTATTATGTATTATCTGTTGATGTTTATTTTTTTGGATGATATTTTTCTTTGTTATTTCAACTCTAATAAGATGATACAATCTCCCCACTATCACATATTTGACCTTCATTTCTATTCAATAGCCTATGATGCATGAGAAAGTGTCTATGAGGTCATTTGGTGACCTGATCCCATTAATGTAGAGTGAATATGGGTGGGGATGTTACAAAGTGGTATCATAACATTCCATTCCTTATCTTAATATTTGAAGATTTGGTAGAAAGATGATATAGGAATGTTTTGGATCTTGTGATGTATATTAGACCAGTACGTCATAAAAATCTTTCTCGATAAGAAGTTAAAGTTATCAGGGGCTTGGGATTGATATTATTGGTATTGGATGTTATGGTTGTATGATTTCACCTCATGGGATGCACTTTTATTTTTATTTTTATGATTTATTATAGATTTTGTCTCTTATTCTATAGTTTCAAGAGGTGTCTCATGCATCATCTTTTCATGTAGGATCCATATAACATCTTCTTACTTGTGTGTACTAATTTTATTGATGATAAGTTTCAGTTTTTTAAGGTGTCAACAATGACTTATATAGAGTTTTTTCATATAAATTTGTAGTATAATTATACCCATTTAGACCATGATATACTTCCTTTTGATGAAAAGTTATGTGGATACTATAGAAAGATGTTCCTTGATTATGATTATGTATATCCTCAATGCACAGGAGGTATAGGGAACCCTAGTTTCCATATAGATTCTGGTATAGTTATACTTAACCAAACTCAGTATTTATATATTCCTTTAATGTTGATCATAGTCAAGAAATTTTGTTATATATATGTTTTAAATGGATGATATCTTGATTCTCAAGGGGTGGTCCCATATATAGATTCCCATTGAGAATTAATGTCATGAGTAGGCTGGTGACTTGACAAGTGATGCCTAATACATTTATAATACAATATACCCAAGAGTTGGTGATTTTAACATGAGTTATCATGTGATTTTTGACATGAGAATATAGAAGTGTTACCTGATATTTATGAAATAAATGAGAGGTGACCTATGGGTTAGATGGGTGGCACTAGTTCCTTGACACTGGAATCAGGACATGGGTGAGTTGAACTTTATAATTGGGCAGTATGATGTTTTCCCCTGCAGTTGTTTCATAAAATGTGAAGGTAACCTGAGAGAGGGGTTATACTAAGAATTTAAGTTCCTTATAGGAAGGAATCATAGGTAGGTTCTTTTGGTTAAGGGAAGGGTACACATGAGGTGATACTAGTTATATCGTATAAGTATGGTGATGCCTAGAAAATTTTTCAATAATGATCACTTTGAGTGATAGTTAATTAATATCAAAATAATAATTTAATGGTAGGATTAGTAGTATTACTGGCCCTATTGATTCTGGATGCACATCAAGAGTGTGGTGAGAGTATGATTAGATTCTGTTGATTTTCAAAGTGATGCCCAGATCATCAATTGATCATGTGGTAGAACATGGAATATGTGAAAATGATCTATTTTGAAGAGGAATTCTAAGGGAGCATCTAACTTGATAATACTTTCATGATTTTAGAGAATGGTTAGTATTTTAGGTGCATGATACTAGGTGTGATTATGTGAAACTCATGGTACCAATTTAGGTTATGTGAATGGGTAATACAAGAGAATACATTTTTGAGTTCAATTGAGGTTGAGTTGGTAGTGAATGGGAATCGATACATAAAGGGACTGGTCGCACTGATTATGTACAGTGCCACTGAATTATGGTTTTATTGAGAGTTATGTGAAGACTGAGTATGGGTGGATTCTACATGATGATTTTGGGAATTATGGCCTAGGAACTGAACTTTTTTTATCAGTAGTTGTTTACACCATGAAACATTGTTCATGACATGAATTCATACAGTGAGTGGAATGTGAAGTTTTACCTCTATGGTTGATGATGGCACTATGAATAGAATGGTTTCAAGATAATCCAATGGATGTGTGAACCTTGGGTCGAATGGAATGTATGTAGGGAAGTAACCTCATTATGAATGATATTTTAGCAAATGTTGCTGATGATGATCTTGTGAGATATGAATGAATGGTAATTGATATTTTGTGTTGGTACTTGGGTATGAGTGGGATGGACATGTCTAGTAATTATATATGGTAATGTATGGAGTGTGGGCCACAGAGATCAGTGTTCAGTTTGGTAGAGAAATAATGACACTCATATGGTGGGGATTATTGTATCATTTATAGAGGCATGACCCTCATGTAAGTAGGGTCATGGATGTAATGAGACTAGTTAGTGGACGTTTGATACGGGATTAGGATTTTGGTGTGCTGATGGATCTTATTTCATTTAGAATCCTTAGTAAATGTCATATTTCAACTCAGGTGTGATGTTGTATGGGGTTCAAACATCAATATTAGGCTCGAGATAAACTTGAAGTGATCCAAACATTATTCATATTGCTAATGTGAATCAGTGCTTGCAATAAGGCGTGATGGTGTAATTTATTGGTTGAGAATTCAACCATCTAAATTTTAACAGAATTTAGGTTTGGAATTTTGTGGGAATGTTAGAACAATCATGGTATACCTTATGGATTTAAAGAATCATAAATTGGTTATTTTATTGTAACACCCCGAGATTTTATGAAAAATATTATTTTTAATTTCATTAATGTCTTGTGTTGTATGCTACAACAAAAGGAGCTTGCACAACACGCATCCTTGACTTATCTTACATTACACGCAATCACGACCTTCCTCGATAGCGTGTGTAGTACACAATACCGAGTTTCACTAAACAACGATATGCTATTAAAATATTATTAAAACTAGCCGTTATGAATAGTAATAACCACTTTTTGAAATTTTATAAATTTTATTTTTCAAAATGGACTTCATTTTTGGATTCGGAATATCGAAATTAGCCTAGGGTGAAATTTTGGTATTTTTCTAAAAACTTTCAATTTTTGATGAATAGTGAAACCACTAAGTGGTAGTTAAAAAAACTGAATTTTTCATAAAACTTAATTTTACCGCTTCTGTGAGTGGAATTTCGAAAATCCGAGAGACATGGTTAATATCAAGGACTAAAATTTGGTTCAATGAGATGAAAATAATTTTTGGTGAATAGTAACTTTTTACTTTTTTTTACCACGGTAAAAAGTAAATAGGGTAAGTAAGGGTAAAGATGATATTATTATTACCCTAACACATGTCCTAATTCTATTGGATAAGTTTAATTCGACCAAAAAAAAACTTAGGAATAAAATATGACCATTTAGCCCCACTTGGATTAGATTAGGACATTTATTATTAATTTATTTAAAGAAGGGTTAAAATAGTTAAAATCAAAGTTTAATAAGTAAATAATTTTTAATATGGGGTTATAAATAAGATAAATTCTACTATAAATATTCATTATAAATCTAAAAATATTTCCTACATAATTGTATTTTATTTGTAATTTTTAGACATTAAATAATTTAATTTATTTATGACACAATGATGATGCAGTAATTATCTTATTAATGAAATATTGACATAATTGATGTTATAAACACCACAATAAATGTAATTTGAGACTTTTTATGAATTACACTAATTTTCTAGGTTACTATGATATATTAGTGTTGATTTAATCAACTTGGTTCGAACATATAATTCTGTTATGACTTTCACAAAAATCATATATCAAATAGTGTCAAAATTGACACAAAATAGTTTTTAAATCCAATATTATATTATTAATTGTTATTTTATTCCTAAAAATCTAAGGTTCGGCCAAATGACTTAGATAAGGATATATATATTAATAATAAACAACTTGGGGTTCGTTTGGCATGTTATAGTAAGTGTATTAACCATATAGTGTAAGAAAACAAAAAGTCACAGTAAAAGTTAAATTATTTAACTTAGAGTTAAATCTAAGTGATAAGGTTAAAATAATAACCTAAACTTGTCTAAATCCTATTTTTTGATAGGATTTCGACCCATCCCCACTTTAACTTCAAAATAAGACCCTTTGGAACCATTATAAACCGATTTTGACTTTAATATAAAATAATATTTTGAGATATTCCTAAGGTGCCCCTCTCCTCCCTTATAAAAGGGCACCTCCTCCCTCTCTTCCTCACACAACTTTGAGCCTTCAAGCTCGGCCAACCCCTGCCAAAATCTCTTCTCCACTTCCCTAGTATCATCCTAGAGGTCCTGGTCTTCTTCAAAGACCATCCTTAGTTCTTTAAGTGGAGGTTAAGAAAAGGCACGTCAAAAAGAGGTAATATCCATTACCGATCTTTTTCAATTTCTTTCTTCTTCAACTTCTTCTTTTTTAGTTGTTTCATGATAAAGTAATAACATCAGTATTACTTACATACTGATATGTTATTATAAATATGAAACAACCCTAATTCACCTTCTATCCATCCTACGGAAAAATGAAATCACCGCGCGTGCGTACGTACGGAATACCGTCTCCACGCCGTGGTGTAATCTATTTTCCACCATCACCTTACAAGGATGGGTATAATGGTGTAATGATTAACTATATATGATTATTATAGAGTTATATTGATACTGAAATATTATACATACACTTCAACACAAGTTCACGATCATGAGAACGATATCATCGCTCGTGCGTACGTACGGACTACCGTCTCCACGACGCGATGAGATTCATTTTCCACTTTAAACCATTCATGAATGATTATAAAGTATATATAATAAGTAATAATGAAATATATTACATAACAATGATACTGGATTTATGTGTATATATATGAATGTCATCTACTTAATTCCGTTCAACTCAATAAGGAAACGAAAACAGCGTTCATGCGTACGTACGGACTACCGTCTCCATGAACGGTGTGTTTCATTTCATTTATCTATCTATTATATATATATATACTGAATATATATGATATATAAATCATGTTTTATATTCTGGAAGTAAGTAAATCATGATATAAGTAATAATAATTTCAAGAACAACAAGTCCAAACACCTACGATAAATGAAACAATTTTACCCAAAACGCTTCTTTAACATGGAATTTACAAAAGAACGGGTAATATAAAGTCATAAGTGAACCATATATGATATAATAACAATGAATATGATTCTGTAATAAGTTAATGACATTATTTAAATCATTATATAGGAGGTTCGGACGCTTACGAAGCAAATCGGACTTAAGGTAAGGGAAATATCACAATCTCACTTTTATCCGAGATTGTTTTTACTTTGGTAATTACTGGGGTGTATTTTATCATCCACATCCATGTTCCCTCAATATGTAATATTATTTCCTTCCTTATACAATAGTTTATATCCAATTTTACCCTTCGGTAAGTTTTTTGTAAAATATATGAAAGGAATCTTTTGTCGTTTTTCGTATGAGGTACTTTTTGACTTTTCCGACAAAAGTACGAAGAATGTTTTTTTTAACTTATACGGCATGAATGGATTTTTAAAACATTATTTCCAAGAATCTTCCTTTAAAAGTTTTCAAGATTATTTTTAATCAACTTCTTTTAGTTTATAATTGTATGACATATTAAGAAAGGAAAAGTGTTTTTGAAGAAGAAAGGATATTTTCCTCAAAAATTCATTTCAAGTGTTTTATCAAAATTATTTTCCATCTAAGATAATATGGGGTTCTGTTTTTATCCCTATTATTACATTGATTTGATTATGTTGTGATGGAATTATTTTTATGAATTCCTTTATCTTATATGAATTGTTTTATGATGTCATGTTGTTTAAGAATCCCATTTTTATTACATGGGTTATGAAATGATGTATGGTTTATGATTTTGTGGAACACATAAGAATGGTATCATTATGAGATGGGTGGGACCTATATCTCCCTCCAATGCATTGGGTAAAGATTTTATATCTCATGAGATAGACATGGCTGGAACGGTAGGTTATACCAGTTCAGTGAAACAGGACTGAAACGAGGGTGACTCGGTTCAGAAAGGGACTTTGTCCACTAAGATAGTCTTGGAAATGAGTCTTGACTAACAAGAAATTATTCTCTATGATTATGTGTGAATGCCACAAAGTTTAATGTTTTATGTTATGATTATTGTGATTACATTTCACTGCCATGATTTACCCCATGTTATGAAATTATGATCTCTTTTTCAGGTTAAGATTTCCAAAAGTTATGTGCTTATGTATATGATGTGATTGATATTTCTTTTGTTTACCCTTACTGAGCATTTGAGCTCACCCTTTTATTTTTTCTTTTCCCCAGGATATAAAGAAAGGTTTTAGGTATAAAAAAAAGGAAGATCTTTATGGGAGATGTTGAAGATCTTTCACCAGGATTAGAAGATTATATTCCGAGTTTCCAAAGACACTAAACTATTACGATCCTTGCGTGTGTGTTTTTGTTATGTACTAAGTATTCCGCAAATGTAATGTAATGTCAATGTACGTCAAGCTTCGGGTCTCTACAGTTGGAATCAGAGGAAAGGTTTAGTCAACCTTTGGAAACTAGGATGCGAAAACGTTAGTGAGATCCCTAGAGATATTTCTAAGGTATGTCTAGGGATGTCCCTAAGGTTAAGTATACATATAGGTTATAGTACTAGAATTACACTAACGATCATAGAATTAAACCTAAGATGTTAGATATTGAAGGTACTCCCCCTTTATTATGTTGTTTTCCCTAGCATGATTTTTGCCTCTCACACTATTCTTTTTGGGTTTTAGATGATGGCTGGAACCCGAAGGAACCGTGTTGATCAATGCAATGGACAATGCAATGATTGCCCTCCTGAACAAACAAATGTTATGGGAGATGGAGTGAAAAATCTTATTGCTATACTTACACAAGCAATGAATCATTCTGGACTTCCAAATGAGCAGAGAAGGGAACAATATTCTATTGAGTCCTTCATGAGGCAACGTCCACCTTCTTTCAGTGGGTCTTCTGATCCACTTGTTGCTGAACAATGGATCAGTACCACTGAAAATATATTTTCAGTTCTTCAATGTTCTGAACATGATAAAGTCATCTTAGCAGTATATCATTTGGAAGGTGAAGCTGATCAATGGTGGAATCTTATCAAGAATACGAGGCCAAGAGATGAAATTGAGTCCATGGAATGGGACGAGTTCAAGAACTTATTTTTCAATAAGTACTTCCCCCGTATTCTTCGAACAAATATGGAGAAGGAGTTTCTTGAACTAAATCAAAAGTATGATGAATCTGTTGGTATATACGAAGCGAATTTTACAAGACTTGCAAGGTATGCATCTGGCATTATCATCCAACCTGAAAGTAAAGTTGATCGATTTTTCAGTGGCTTAAAACCAAGTCTTCGAAGGGCATTAGCTATAAGATACTTCAGTAGCTATGAAGAAATTGTGCGTTGTGCTATCAAGGTAGAAATGGAAGTTGGTGTTACATATCCATCTCATGGTTTTGACAAGAAACGAAAGATGGAGTTCAAGGAGAAATCTCAGAATAATGGTGAAAAGAAGATGAATGTTTCCTTATGCTCAAAGTGTGGAAAGAAGCATGGTGGAGATTGTCTTAAAGGGACTATAAAATGTTTTTAAGTGTGGAAAAGAAGGTCATCGAGCAGCTGAGTGTCGAGGTAATGGAAAAAGGGTTTCTAATGATGTGAATAAAGAAAACACTGCAGAGAATGCACCACCAACACTTCAATGCTTGAAGTGCAAGGAAATGGGGCACTATGATAATAAATGCCCTAATACAAGGGTTAGTGATGATCAACATGAGCAACCATTTAAGGAAAAGGACAAAGGGAAGTCACATGCGATCACTATTGGCGATGTTGAATATGACAACGATGTGGTGGAATGATTAAGTGTTTATGTAATGGGATTCCAAAATAATGTTGTATCATAAAGTATTGGAATATTTATGTGTTGGTCTAATGTGGTATTCAAAGTGCTTGAGATATTTTTGGAAATAAGATGATATGTGCATAATGAAGGGAAACGAGAAAATGAAATATTTGACAGTATTCATGAGCCCATGATTGATATAAGGACTAAGTGATATCATGGTTTGAGTATATAGAATTTTGAGGATTTTGGTATGTGGAAAGTGTTAACTTTTAACTACATTCATGTTTTCACTAAGGCTCAATGGGTATTCAAGAGAATACATGATTAAGAACTTTGAATGTTTGGAATGTGACCAACAAAACATATCTTATGATATATGGGGATCAACGATGGTATTAAATCTCTGGTAATCGTTTTCACTATGTTATGAGAGTGGACTGCAGTATTATGGATAAGCCTAAAGATTGGAATGGATTATTTTGGACATAAGTTAGTATTGTTTAAGGATAGAAGTTTTTTCGATATTATTGATGGGATGTTATAGTTTTAGAAAAAGGACAACCTGTAGGACGGGCGACAGCCCATCGCGTCGGACAAGGCTGTGGGAATCGAACCCAAAACCGAAGTGCGACTGGCCTTTATCGCCTACCACTGGCTTACAGGAAGTCCCTGTTTAGTAGAAACTAGTTTTATTATATTAAGCAGTATGATATATGAAGTATAAGTCCATTTTAGGTACCATATATGATTAATCTCACTATAGAATGACTTATGTATATTTAATAACTTTTGCTAACCTTTTGTTTGAGACAGATGGAATGACCCGTCATTTTATCACATGATCTGTTAACACTTCACGAATAACAAATTCAACTTCATTTATTTAAGAGATGAAGTGAAAATTGTTCAAGGCACGAACAACAGTGAGATTGTACAAAAATAAAGTAAGTATTTATTGTAATTCAAATTCTTCAACTTTAGGGAAACGATCTTGAAAACCTAAAATGTTGTCCTAGTACTCTTATATCTGATTAATCGGATGGTACCTTAGATCATCACAAATTTATGGATTTGTGATTGTTGTCTTTTCGATAGCCATGTTCTCTACCACTCTCCATCAGAACATGATGGTTAGATTTTTCTTCCATATCCATATTTTCACCTATGTGGAAACCCAGTGATTAGTTTATTTGGGTAACTGTTACGCTTCATACTTTCATTTTTAAAGATTGGTTTTGGTATTCCTTTTTACGATGTGGGTTTCTATTAAAGAAACTTTTGAATAGTAAACCATTTATAACCCCGACGAATTTCGAGGGTGAAATTCATTTTAAGGGGGGTAGAATGTAACACCCCGAGATTTTATGAAAAATATTCTTTTTAATTTCATTAATGTCTTTTGTTGTATGCTACACCAAAAGGAGCTTGCACAACATGCATCCTTGACTTTCCTTGCATTACACGCAATCGCGACCTTCCTCGATAGCGTGTGTAGTATGCAATACCGAGTTTCACTAAACAACGATATGCTATTAAAATATTATTAAAACTAGCCGTTATGAATAGTAATAACCACTTTTTGAAATTTTAAAAAATTTATTTTTCAAAATGGACTTCATTTTTGGATTCGGAATATCGAAATTAGCCTAGGGTGAAATTTTGGTATTTTTCTGAAAACTTTCAATTTTTGATAAATAGTGAAACCACTAAGTGGTAGTTAAAAAAACTGAATTTTTCATAAAACTTAATTTTACCGCTTCTGTGAGTGGAATTTCGAAAATCCGAGAGACATGGTTAATATCAAGGACTAAAATTTGGTTCAATGAGATGAAAATATTTTTTGGTGAATAGTAACTTTTTACTTTTTTTTACCACGGTAAAAAGTAAATAGGGTAAGTAAGGGTAAAGATGATATTATTATTACCCTAACACATGTCCTAATTCTATTGGATAAGTGTAATTCGACCAAAAAAAACTTAGGAATAAAATATTACCATTTAACCCCACTTGGATTAGATTAGGACATTTATTATTAATTTATTTAAAGAAGGGTTAAAATAGTTAAAATCAAAGTTTAATAAGTAAATAATTTTTAATATGGGGTTATACATAAGAAAAATTAGACTATAAATATTCATTAGAAATCTAAAAAGATTTCCTACATAATTTTATTTTATTTTTAATTTTTAGACATTAAATAATTTAATTTATTTATGACACAATGATGATGCAGTAATTATCTTATTAATGAAATATTGACATAATTGATGTTATAAACACCAAAATAAATGTAATTTGAGACTTTTTATGAATTACACTAATTTTATAGGTTATTATGATATATTAGTGTTGATTTAATCAACTTGGTTCGAACATATAATTATGTTATGACTTTTACAAAAATCATATATCAAATAGTGTCAAAATTGACACAAAATAGTTTTTAAATCCAATATTATATTATTAATTGTTATTTTATTCCTAAAAATCTAAGGTTCGGCCAAATGACTTAGATAAGGATATATATATTAATAATAAACAACTTGAGGTTCGTTTGTCATGTTATAGTAAGTGTATTAACCATATAGTGTAAGAAAACAAAAAGTCACGGTAAAAGTTAAATTATTTAACTTAGAGTTAAATCTAAGTGATAAGGTTAAAATAATAACCTAAACTTGTCTAAATCCTATTGGTTGATAGGATTTCGACCCATCCCCACTTTACCTTCGAAATAAGACCCTTTGGAACCATTATAAACCGATTTTGACTTTAATATAAGATAATATTTTGAGATATTCCTAAGGTGCCCCTCTCCTCCCTTATAAAAGGGAACCTCCTCCCTCTCTTCCTCACACAACTTTGAGCCTTCAAGCTCGTCCAAACCCTGCCAAAATCTCTTCTCCACTTCCCTAGTATCATCTTAGAGGTCCTGGTCTTCTTCAAAGACCATCCTTAGTTCTTTAAGTGGAGGTTAAGAAAAGGCGCGTCAAAAAGAGGTAATATCCATTACCGATCTTTTTCAATTTCTTTCTTCTTCAACTTCTTCTTCTTTAGTTGTTTCATGATAAAGTAATAACATCAGTATTACTTACATACTGATATGTTATTATAAATATAAAACAACCCTAATTCACCTTCTATCCATCCTACGGAAAAATGAAATCACCGCGCGTGCGTACGTACGGAATACCGTCTCCACGCCGTGGTGTAATCTATTTTCCACCATCACCTTACAAGGATGGGTATAATGGTGTAATGAGTAACTATATATGATTATTATAGAGTGATATTGATACTTAAATGTTATACATACACTTCAACACAAGTTCACGATCATGAGAACGATATCATCGCTCGTGCGTACGTACGGACTACCGTCTCCACGACGCGATGAGATTCATTCTCCACTTTAAACCATTCATGAATGATTATAAAGTATATATAATAAGTAATAATGAAATATATTACATAACAATGATACTGGATTTATTTGTATATATATGAATGTCATCTACTTAATTCCGTTCAACTCAATAAGGAAACGAAAACAGCGTTCATGCGTACGTACGGACTACCGTCTCCATGAACGGTGTGTTTCATTTCATTTATCTATCTATTATATATATATATACTGAATATATATGATATATAAATCATGTTTTATATTCTGGAAGTAAGTAAATCATGATATAAGTAATAATAATGTCAAGAACAACAAGTCCAAACACCTACAATAAATGAAACGATTTTACCCAAAACGCTTCTTTAACATGAAATTTACAAAAGAACGGGTAATATAAAGTCATAAGTGAACCATATATGATATAATAACAATGAATATGATTCTTTAATAAGTTAATGACATTATTTAAATCATTATACAGGAGGTTCGGACACTTACGAAGCAAATCGGACTTAAGGTAAGGGAAATATCACAATCTCACTTTTATCCGAGATTGTTTTTACTTTGGTAATTACTGGGGTGTATTTTATCATCCACATCCATGTTCCCTCAATATGTAATATTATTTCCTTCCTTATACAATAGTTTATATCCAATTTTACCCTTCGGTAAGTTTTTTGTAAAAGATGTGAAAGGAATCTTTTGTCGTTTTTCGTACGAGGTACTTTTTGACTTTTCCGACAAAAGTACGAAGAATGTTTTTTTAACTTATACGGCATGAATGGATTTTTAAAACATTATTTCCAAGAATCTTCCTTTAAAATTTTTCAAGATTATTTTTAATCAACTTCTTTTAGTTTATAATTGTATGACATATTAAGAAAGGAAAAGTGTTTTTGAAGAAGAAAGGATATTTTCCTCAAGAATTCAAAGTGTTTTATCAAAATTATTTTCCATCTAAGATAATATAGGGTTCTGTTTTTATCCCTATTATTACATTGATTTGATTATGTTGTGATGGAATTATTTTTATGAATTCCTTTATCTTATATGAATTGTTTTATGATGTCATGTTGTTTAAGAATCCCATTTTTATTACATGGGTTATGAAATGATGTATGGTTTATGATTTTGTGGCACACATAAGAATGGTATCATTATGAGATGGGTGGGACCTATATCTCCCTCCAATGCATTGGGTAAAGATTTTATATCTCATGAGATAGACATGGCTGGAATGGTAGGTTATACCGGTTCAATGAAACAGGACTGAAACGAGGGTGACTCGATTCAGAAAGGGACTTTGTCTACTAAGATAGTCTTGGCAATGAGTCTTGACTAACAAGAAATGATTCTCTATGATTATGTGTGAATTCCACAAAGTTTAATGTTTTATTTTATGATTATTGTGATTACATTTCACTGCCATGATTTACTCCATGTTATTAAATTATGATCTCTTTTGTAGGTTAAGATTTCCAAAAGTTATGTGCTTATGTATATGATGTGATTGATATTTCTTTTGTTTGCCCTTACTGAGCATTTGAGCTCACCCTTTTATTTTTTCTTTTCCCCAGGATATAAAGAAAGGTTTTAGGTAAAAAAAAAGGCAGATCTTTATGGGAGATGTTGAAGATCTTTCACCAGGATTAGAAGATTATATTCCGAGTTTCCAAAGACACTAAACTATTACGATCCTTGCGTGTGTGTTTTTTTATGTACTAAGTATTCCACAAATGTAATGTAATTTCAATGTACGTCAAGCTTCGGGTCTCTACATTTATAGTGTATTGATGAGTGAAACTATATAATTTTTGGAAAGTATGGTTAAATTATGACCCTCTTGTGTTTTCATAAGGAATCAGATATATTGAGTTTGAAACCATGTTGGTTATGTCGTATTGAGTATGAAAGTTATGTTTCAGGTATTTTCAGGGTTTTTTTGGGAAAAAGGGTTATTGTATGTGAGGTTTTTTCTTGGATGGTGTAGTTTTATCCACTTAATTAGGAATTTATATGAGGCGCAGTATAGACTTTTAATTGGTGCTTTACATTTGATTGGGGGTGGTAAGTTGTGATCTTCACTAAGTGGGATGGTGGACCGTTGAAAATTATTTTGGGTAGTCAATTACGATGGTGGGGGAACCATGGATTATAATTGACCATTGTGAGATGAAGCTTATGGTAGGGAGCACATGTTGAGTCAGAAGTTTTACTTATAAATTCTCTATTCCTTTTTGTTTTGGAAATCACAAACACTTTCTTTATACTTACTTTACTAACCTTTTATGTCCAAATAGTTTTAAAATGTTTTTATAAAAAACATAAACTTTTACTATACATGGAATTAGTTTGTAAGTTTTCATTAATACCAACTAAATTTCTTCATTACAATTATCATAATGAGTATGGATGCAATAAAAATCATATTCTCCCTTATCAAAAAAATATAAGACTTTTTTTCTTGACTTTTATAATGAATAATTCTTTATAATTGGAATAATAATGGGACTAATAAATATCATACTCATACTTGTAAATATAAATCATAATGAAATTTTTAAGAAAGTCTATTATACAGACTTAGTTTATATTATGAATATGGAAAACTAATTTCTAATTTAAGGAATTATTTTTACATTGTAATGATGTAAAACAATACGACATCAAACCTTCTATTATTTCAGGTTTTCATTTACCGGGTGACAAATTCATTGCAAAAAACTCATAGAAAATATGACCATTGGGTGATCTAGATGACCATTAGGGAGAATCCTATAAATACCAATATTTTCGAAGAGTTTACTATTTATCGATTTCATTTTCAAATTTTTCTTTAGAAAGAGCTCTGAATATTGCAAGTGTGAACATCTTGTTCTTAGTCATTGTAATTGTTTAAGATTCTTTTTTTTAATCACTATGTTAGATTGTGTGAATATGATCTAGGGATTCCTAGGCTAGGAAGATAGAGAATATGGTCATCTTATTGATCAAGGGCACATGAGGATAGTGTGATAGAATCTGATTCATCGGGTTAATGGTTACCAGGGATTGGTAGATAGAGAAGTTGATCATCATATCGAGGGCTTCCCTTTCTAAGGAAATCTAAAGTTTCTTGTAAGTATAAAACAAGGGAAAATTTATCTTATGTTATTGGATACCCTTCTTTTTGGGATAAAATAGGTATATTTGTTCGTATTTCTTGTTTTCTTACAATTCATATTTCCATTGTATAAAATAGAAAGTGAGACTTTTATATTCATCTTTATATTTGTATCTTGTTTATCATAATATCTTTGATTACGATACAATTTTATTACTCTATCTAAATAATTTCATATGTGAATACGATATTACTCTATTTATGATTCTATATGCTTTTAAGATAGAATCACTACTTTCATATGTATACTCTGATATAATCGTAACTATTGTGATTACGATTTTACTATGTGTATATTTATTCATATGTGATTACAACCTATGGTAAATAAAATATTGGAATTGACCCAATTATGATAATATTATAATAAGACTAAGGGCCAAGTTTGAATATGATTTCCTTTTACTTAAAGTGGTTTTTTTGAATTGTTTTAGTTTAAACAATTTTAAACAAAAGTTTTTAAAACTAAAATCACCCCCTATAATTGAACCATCTTGAATATATTCTTCAATCCTAAAAACAATATAACTCATATTGTTATCCAAAAATTGGTATCATATCATTATTCCACTGCTAAAATACTTGGTAAACCTTTTATCTTCTTTAATATTGTATGTTTGTTAAAAAAAATTATAAACTTTTTGTTTATAAATATTTGTTACACTAACATGTATTGTGAAAAAGATTTTTTTTGTATCTATTTTTGAAATATGGAAGGACTTAATGTTAGATCCATTGATAATCTCAATACCAATAGGCCACTAATTTTTGATGGTGCTAATTATAAATATTGGAGGGATAAAATGAATGCTTTTGTAATCAACACGGGAGTTGATAATTTTTTCATACTGACTGGTGATTATAAAATACCTGATAAGAAAGTTAGAGTATTTACTAATCAAGAGGAACTTGAATATTAGTTGAATTACAAGGTAAGGAACACTTTGTTATATTCTATGATAAGAAAAATATATAGTTAGATTTCTTCATGTGAAGCAACAAACAGTATTTGGAAGAAGTTAGAGGTTACACATTTCGGTACATTTATAGTAGTTGAAACTAGAATAGAAATGATCTGAGCTAATAATAAATATTTTTATTTATTACAAGGTGAATCAGTTACTAAGATGAATCAAAGATTCATGATGATTATTAATAGTCTTCAAGATATTGGTGAAAAAGTCTAGATGATGAAATTCTCATTGAGGAAATCATTAATATCATGATAAGCGAATGGTAATATAAAAGAACATATATTTATGAAATAATTAAAGTTAGTAATATAACCCTTGATGAATTAATTCATACTCTTATTCATTATGAGGGTAGATTAAAAAGATATGTAGGGAAATCCAAGAAAAATAATGGAGGAGTTTCTTTCAATACCACTATAATTCATAAAAAATCACACAACACCAGAAAAAGTTTTCAGGTATTCAATAAAGAAAAAGGTGGTTATAAAATCTGATTCTAGTGATTCTGAGTGTTCAGGAAATGAATTAGTTAATCTTTCTCAAAGGATGAAAAATATATTCAGAAAAAATGATTTTTAGTATCATTATAAGAAAATTAACAAGGATAAGAATGAAAATAAAGATTCTGAAGTTACCTGTTATGAATGTAAGAAAGCTAGACATATCAGACCTGATTTTCCAAAGCTTAAAACAAAAGATAAAAAAGTAAATGCATACTGATAGGAATAATAAAAAATATTATAATACAAAAGAAAATAATTTCTTTAAAGCTAATGATTCCTGGAGTGAAAGTGGAGGAGATTCTTTAGACAATTCTTCTAAAAATGAAAATTTCAGACAGAGGGATATTTATCTTTTTTCTAATGTACCTTCTAGATATAAATGTTTCATGGACAAGATACACACATCCAAATCCTTAACTAATATGTCCCTAAGTGAAAATTTTCCTGATAAGAAGGATTCTATACCTTCTAATGAAGAATCCTCCTTATCTAGTGATAATAATACTCTACCTTCTTATGATTGATTATCTTGTTTTTTTAAACTATTAGAAAATGAAAATTGAAAAGTTAATAAAAAACTTGAAAAATAAAATTCTAGGATAAGTATTTTAACAAAAGAAATATCAGATCTTTCTAAATATCTTGATAATAAATATTTTGAAAAAGAAACCATTTCAAAAAATATTGAAATTATTTTTTTGAAAAAGATCATCTTTCTAAAGATTTTGAAAAATTAATTTCTAATAAAAATGTTTTAGAAACTAAAATTACTTTTAAAACTAATACTTGTGAGGATAATAATTTAGTTATCAAACTAAAGTTTGAAAGTTTTTTAATAAATTTTTTTTCAAACTTTACTTCTGGTAAGGAATGTTTTGATAAAATGTATAAACAAATCTGTCCTCATGGTACTAGTTCTGGAATAGGGTATACATGTAAAAAACTTCTTTTCAGTAACAATTACTTTGTTCTAAAAACGGAACCCTTTTTTAAAAAATTCCAAAGTGGTGGTCACTAGAATAAAAAAAATTCCTTAAATAAAATAAAATCCTTAGGATTTCATAAATCTTATTTTTTCAAAATAAATGTGGATACCTAAAATTTTATTTTCTAAAATTAGACTCAAGAAGGTTTGGGTTCCAAAAATCTAATTGTTTTGTTTTTAGTAAAACAAAGGTAGTACCCAAAAAAATATTTGGTATATAGATAGTGGTTGTTATAGAAATATAACTGGACAAAAATATTTCTTTTAAAATATTATCAAGATGAAATTTGTAAAATTTACCTTCATAGATAATGCTCAAGGAGAGATTATCAATAAATGTAATATTCTTCTTCTTGGTAAAGCTTTAATTTCTAATGCTTTATTTTTTAAAGGCATTAAGCACAAACTTATAAGCATAATTCAATTATGTCATAAAGGTTACCATATGAATTTTATAAATAATTAATGTGTAGTATACAATTCAAAGGATGAATACATTCTTTATATAAATCGGCATGAGAATGTTTATATACTTAACTTAGAATACCTTAGGAGCCAAGAATTACCTTGTCTTAGTGAAATGGAAGATAAATATTGGTTATGTAATATAAGTTTAGGATAATGTAACCATATAAACTTAAGTAAATTGACTAAGAAAATACCTATTAAGGATCAACCGGATCTTCAGTTTTATTTTCAAAAGTTTGTGATCCTGGTCAATATAGTAAGAAACATAAGTCTAGTTTTAAATATATTAGTAAAGTTTAAACTTGTGATGCTTTATAGTTAGTGAACATGGATTTATTCATTCTTACACAAACTAAAAGTATTGTGGGAAAGTATTATGTATTTTTCTTAGTTGATTATTACACTAGATACACATTCTATTTTAAAGCGAAGAAATATGAAGCCTTTTTTATTTTAAAACTTTTTTATCCAAAGTTAAAAATGAGAAAAACCTTCACTTTATAAATATTCATAGTGATCATGGTGGAGAATTTGTAAATTCTGATTTTGAAACTTTTTTTAGTAATAAAGGCATTACATATAACTTTTCATCTCCTATAACTCTTTAGAAAAATGGTTTTGTTGAAAGAAGAAATTGTATTCTTCAAGAAATAATAAGGACCTTGTTGATTGAATACTCAATTGAGAATCATTTTTAGGCTGAAGTGGTTATTACTTCTTGTTATACTATAAATAGAGTTTTAATAAGACCCTTTCTTAATAAAATGCCTTATAAATTGTTGACTAGTCAAAAACCAAAAGTTTCTTACTTTAGAGTTTTTGGATGAAAAGTATTCATCTTGAATATAAAAGATAATTTACAAAAATTTGAACCCAAATCCAATTAAGGGATATTTTTAAGTTATTCCACTACTTATAAGGCATATAGAGTTTTTAATAAAAAATCTTGTACAATTGATGAAATAGAACATGTTAAGTTTGATGAAACCGATCTTTTTTTCAAAAAAATCAACCAATATACTCGGATGTGTTTTCAAAAACTGATTTTAAACCTTTATTAGAAAATTATCCTTATAAGGAAAATATTCAAGAAATGGTTTATGAAGTATTTACTCAATATTTTTTTCTACCTTATGTTGATGAACAGGTTTTACAAAACCCAATAAATCAGTTTTTTCTTAGGAATCGTCCTAGTGATAGTATCATTGGAGATGTTGATCAACCTCTTAGGACTATAAGTTCCTTAAGAAATGAAATAGAACATATTTATTTTATTTCTCAATTTGAACCTAAGAATCCGAATTAGGGTTTAAATGATGAGAATTGTATTAATTCAATGCAAGATTAACTAAATGAATTTGAAAGGAATAAAGTCTGGACCCTAGTTTAATGGCCTAAAGAAACTTCAATAATTAGAGTAATATGGGTTTTTCATAATAAGTGTGATAAAAATGGAATAATTATTAGAAATAAAGAAATAATTGTTTCTAAATTTTATAACCAACAAGAGGGAATAGATTATAAATAAACTTATGCACTAGTATAAAGAATAGAATATATTCTCATTCTACTAGCCTTTGGAGCATTCTTTTTAATTTCAAACTTTTTCAAATGGATGTGAAGTGTGATTTCCTTAATGGATATGTTCAATAGGAATTTTATGTTGAACAACATCCTAGTTTTGAAGATAAAAAACATCCTAAATATGTTTATAAACTTAATAAATCTTTATGAGAAATTAAACAAGCCCCTAGAGCTTGGTATGATAGATTAATAGGATTTTTGTTTCCAAACAATTATTTTAAGGGAACCGCTAATCCAACTATTTTTATAAATAAAGTTTATAAAAACATTATTATTGTTCAAATCTATATTTATTAAGTTATATTCAAATCAACTCAACAATATTTAACATATTCCTTTGCGGATATTATGAAATCTGAGTTTGAGATGAGTATGATGGGTGAGTTAACATACTTTTTAGGTTTTCAAATTTATCAAAAGCTAGAAGTAAATTTTATATCTCAACATAAGTATATAAAATATATTATTAAAAAGTTTGGATATGATAACACTAAAATTATTAGTACCCCTATTGGTACCTCCAATACTTTAGATATCAATGAGGCTTGGCAACCAGTTGATCAAAATATTTTTAGAGGTATGATAGGAAGTTTACTTTACTTGATAGCAAGCCATCTAGATTTAATGTTTTTAGTATGATTATGTTTAAGATATCAATAAAATTTAAAATAATCCCATCTTAAAGTTTTAAAACAAATTTTCCATTATCTTAAGGGAACTATTGATTTAGAACTTTTCTATTCTTCCAGAAATGTTTTTGATATAAAAAGTTTTTCAGATGTTGACTTTAGTGGTTGTAAAATGGATAGAAAATGTACCTTAGGAACATCTCATTTATTAGGATATTCATTAGTCTCTTGGTCTTGTAAGAAACAACACTCGGTAGCACTTTCCATTACTGAAGCTGAATATGTGTTAGCTGGAAGTTGTTATGCTCTAGTGTTGTGGATTCAACACACACTTACTAATTATGGAATGAGTTTTACAAAAACTCAAATACTATGTGATAATACTCATGTCATTTCTTTAAGAAATAACCTTTCACATCACTCCTATGAAAAACACATAGATATTAGGCATCACTCTCTTAAGTAACACACACTAAAATGAGATATCATTTTACAATTTATCATATTGCAAGAATGACTTTCTGATATTTTTATAAAACCTTTACCTTATGATAGATTTTAATAAATTAAATAGAATCTATAAATGATTAATTTAAAATGATATTTTATATCTACTTCTTTTTTTACCCATATCCTTAAGTTACTCCTTTTCATAAGGGTAAAACATATGATTGTTGTTATTTCAAAAAAAATAGTTGTTCAATTTATTAGTTTTTTATTAAAAAATTTGTCTTAATGAGTTTTTTGGAATCACATTTTCCTTATAAAATTTTATGAGTCAGTATTCTTTAAAAGAAACATCAAACTCAAAAAGTTTGTTTTAAAAAAATCTAGAATCAATTTTTTATAACTTCCTCAAAGTATTTGTAATTAGATTTTTATTTTAATTACACTCTGTCTAGTAGTTTTAACAAAACTATAATATTCAAAATTTTCAAAATTATTTTGATATAATTATTTTTTTTAAAATCAAGAAGAACATGTTATTTATACCAAATACAATTTCTAATCTGAAATGTATTCTTCTTAAATTTTAATTTTTATACTATTCCATTTTTTTAGTAACATTTTTTGTTGTTATTTATTTTGAAATGTTTCTTTATTTTGTTTTTCAAATTTTTATTTTGGTATTAATTACTAATAAAGTAAAAAATATTAAAAACCTCAAAAGTTCAAAATAGATTTAAATATTTATTTTGAGTTTTTTTAACTATTGGATAAAAGTGTCTATCATCTTAGTCATTGAAATTTTTTCTTGGAAGTTTAATTGTAATATAAATCACCTATATAAATGAGGGACCCCCTTTTCCCACATCAGTTTCTCAAAATATTTTTCACTGAATTTATACTGCCTACAAGTTTCCCAGTCCAAATTGTGTTTCTTTTTCATATGATAGGTCGTATTTAGTGTTGATATGATGGTTAAGAAACATTATTTAAAAACGTTTTGTCTTTAGATAAAGGTTAGTACAAATATGATTCTTTGATAAATATGATTCATATTTAAAGAATACTATTTTGTGTCAAGGATTGGAATCAATTTTCATAGAAAAATAAGATCTTGAAATCGATAAGTATTATCCAGATATTGTGCATGAGTTTTATGATTATTTTAATTTTATTAAGAAATTAGATAAGTATTCCTTCAGGATGTGTGGAAAAATAGATAAATTCTTAGTAATGAAATTATTGGAACTGGTTGGAATAACATCTGAAGGATATACTCATTTTCAATATCATAAAATTCCTGATTCCCATGGAACATTTAATAAAATTAGAGTCAGAGATTCTTTGTTTTCCCATGATTAAGATAATATAAAATTTTCCCATATTACTATGAACAATCATCTTATATCTTTTTGGATGCAATGTTTTTTAATTCTGAGGAAAGGAGTTCGAGACACTCTGAAAGTTATATACATATTTTTATTGGACTATTTGGTCAACATAAGGAAGATTGACCTTGTTAAGTTTGTTCTTTTGAATATTTATAATGTTAAGAACAATTCTCTAAAGTCCAAAATTATAATGTTCCCAACCTTCATAAGTAATATGATTTTGGAATGTTTGAAATTTATTAATATTGATAACAATTATCGTGCTATGAGGGAAAAGGTTTCTTTTATCATTGAGGAAACAATAAACATAATGAAGTTAATGTTTGATGAGAAATCCAAGAAGTTTGTTCAAAAACTAAGCACTGTTGCATCGGAGCCAGAGCCATTAAAGAAGTCATAGAAGAATAAGGAAAAGAAAAGAAAGGTTTAAAACTCACCTCTTGAAGAATAAAATAACCAAAGGAAGTAAAATAAATTTCTTGATGATGTTTATAAGGAATGGATGAGACTCAAAGCCAAAAAAAATCCCCACCTTCCTAAAATAGGAGTAGATCCTACTGAGGCCTTGGCCTTAAAATTTCGTGGTGCTGAAGATCTTGAGAAAGTATCTAAAAATAAGAAACAAAATAAGAGACTCTAAGAATCTATTTTGTATAAAAATTTGTTGAAAAATATATAAATGAAATCTGGAAAGATACTTTTATCTTCTAATCATGCAAACCTGGATGCATGGTTTGTAGTTAAAGAAACTTTAGTGGTTCATTCAAATCCTATCTCTGAAAAGGGAAAAGAGAAAAAAAATTGGTCAAGATTTAGCTACAATAATGACAGTGAAAAAACAATCAAATCCTCATTCAGTATAAAAATAATTGTTACCATTTTCCTTAGGAAAAGAAATAGTCAGAATATATCACCAGCTTAAGGAAGAGATCAAAAAATAAGTCAGTGATTTGGTTGAAGGTCACTAAAAATAAATCTCAGAAAAGGATATTGAGAATCAGTTGATACAAAAAGATGATACTGAGAAATTTGAAAAGTAATGACAAGAAATAAAAGAAGGGGAACAAGAATATGAAGGGTTAGAATATGATGAAGAAGAAGAAACTAGTGAGAAAAATAAAAAAGGTGAGGATCATAAAGAAAAATAATAAAGTGGTGAGGAAGAAACTCAATCCGAAAATTCATTAGGTTCAACCTCATCAACATCATCCTCATTAGACTTACCCACAAAGGTAGATGATAAAGAATCAAAAATATTAGAATAATAATCCTCTTCAGAATAAGAAGAAGATTCGTTATCTAAGAAGGTCTATGATGATCAAATCTCAAAAACAAAACCTTCTGAAAATAAAAACACCAATGATGTTGATATTTTTGAGATTTATGATTATAAAAATACTCCCATAAACATTGATAAGATATAAACAAAATTATAAAAAGTTTATAAGAACAAAATAAAAGTTTAAACCTTTTACATAATTCACACAAAGCCTCCTCATCATGATCTGGAGTTATCAGAATTAGCACAAATAATTTCTCATATAGGAGTTGATTGCATTATTCAGTATTTGAAAATATTTAAAGGTATTATTCCTTATTTTCCAAGATTGGAAGCAAGAGTTCATTTTATTCAATATATCCTTTCTTAGAAAGTATAATCTATCAAGATACTAACTGAATCAATTATTCATATTGAGGTTGATCTAAAAACTTTGCAAGAAAGATCTATTGCATATAGAAGGTCCTGAAATTCAGTGGTGAAATGGTTGAATGATATTGATGTCTATGTTCGGTCCCATGATGATCAGATTCAAGAGATTAAGAAGTTAATTGTGGAATCAACTGGTTCCATTAGTCAATTAGAAAAATACATGGCTAAAATGGTGATATTTTTTGAACAATTCAAAGACCAAACCGATGATCGGACTGAAGAAGTGGATGACTTCAAGGTCAAAGTTCATTACTTAAAGAATTAAATGGTGAGAGTAAGTTTCTATGAAGATTATGTTTCTCTTATAAAATATAATAACAAGATTCATGTTGAATAAGTCATAAATATGAAGGTAAAAATTTTATTATGAAATTTATAATAAAGAAATACCACAATAATTTCAAGAAGATCAATTATTTTGTAAAACACTCAGTTAGAAAGACTAATTTATTTTGATAAATATTGTTGTAATTTGTATTTTTCTATACTTTTGAAATATTTTGATCATAAATGAATTACTTCTCTATCCAAAAACAATTGTTTGAATGTTTCTCCAATGTGATTGGTTGAATTTTTTTACATATTTTCTATGGATGACTAGTTAATTCATAAATTATTTCATCTATATAATCTATTCACTAACATTTTAGGTACATAATACTTAGCCCCCGTATCTTTTTTAAAATCACAAATGGGGGATATTTTTATAAATTAATATTCCTTATGGTAAGGGGAGATATTTTATAAAGGAGGATAATTTATTTATTAAGGAGAGATAATACTCTAAATGAATTTTATCATATCCATCCTTCTATCCATTGTATCCATGATACTTATAAACTCAGGAAGAGTTAAGATTCAAATTTTATTTTTTAATATGAATTTTTCTAAACTTAAGGACTGTGAGTTTTTTAGAAAAATTATTCCTTTTAAGTTTTAGGGTTTGTGCTTTCAAAAAATTGGGAGATTATTGAATTAGAAGTTTTACTTCTAACTTTTCTATTCATTTTTTTTTAGAAATCAAAAAAAATCTTTATACTTACTTTACTGACCTTTTATGTAAAAGGAGTTTTAAAAATTTTTTATAGAAAACATAAAATTTTACTATACTTAGAATTAGTTTTGAATTTTTCATGAATACAAACTAAATTTCTCCATTACGACTATCATAATGAGTGTGGATATGATAAACATCGTATTCACCCTTATCAAGATAGATACAAGACTTTTTATCTTGACTTTTGTAATTATAAAGTCTTTATAATTGGACTGATAATGGGACTGATAAATATCATACTCATACTTGTAAAGATCAATTGTAATGACAGTTTTAAGAAATTCTATTAGAAAAACTTAGTTTATATTATAAATATGGAAAACTAATTTATAATGTAAGGAATTATTTTTACATCATAATGATTTAAAAAAATATGACATCTCACTTTCTGTTATCTCAAGTTTTCATTTTCCAGGTGTCAAAGTCATTGAAACAAACTCTGAGAAAATATGACCATTAGGTGATTAAGATGACCATTGGCGAGACACCTACAAATACCAATCTTTTTGAAGAGTTTGTTTTTGATCAATTTCATTTGAAAATTTATCTTTGGTGAGAGATATGAAGATTTCAAGAGTGAAAATATTGTTCTTAGTTGTTGTAATCGTTTAAGATTCTTTTTCTTTGTAATTTCTACATCTTATTGTGTGAATATGATCGAGGGATTATGAGGCTAGGAAGATGGAGAATTCGATCATTGTATTGATAAAGGTCACACAAGGATATTTTTATAGAATCTAATCTATCGGATTAGGGGTTTCCAAGGATAGTCAGATAGAGAATATTATCATCGTATTGAGGGATTTACTTGCTTAGGAAAGACAGACTTTCTTGTAAGTATAAAAAATAGAACCTTTATCCTAAGTTATTGGATACCCTTCTCTTTGAGTTAAAAGAGTTATATTAATTTGTATTACTTGTTTTCTTATAAGTCTTATTTTCGCTGTATAAAATAGAAAGTGAGACTTTTATATTCATCTTTCTATTTGTATCTTGTTTATCATAATAGTTTTGATTATGATACAATTGTATTACTCTATCTAAATAATTTCATCTGTGAATATGATATTACTCTGTTTACAATTCTATATTATTTTAAGATAATATTATTACTTTATTCTATATACTATGATATAATTGTAACTACTATGATTATGATTTTAGTTTGGGTAGATTTAATCATTTTTTATTATGACCTTTGGTAAATAATATATCAGAATCAAACCGATTATGATACACTTATAATCAAACTTGGGGCCTAGTCTAAATCTGATTTCCTTTTACTTAAATAGGTATTTTTGAATTGTTTTAGTTTAAATACTTTTAAACTAAATTTTTTAAAGCTATAATTCACCCCCCACCCCACCTCTTGTAATTGATCCATATTGAATATATTCTTTGATCCTAATAATAATATAACTCATATTTTTATGAAACAACACCATGAGCCTAATGATGAATTGGATAGATGAAATCATGGTGTCTTAGAGTAAATTGGAGTGAGTGAGAATTGTGTCAGTGATACAATAATGGTAACAAACGGTGGATCAAGTTTTGGTGATTGAGAACCTTATATTTGAGGCAATATACTAGAAGCATGTTTAGTGTTCAGATATGGAACGTGTCCTATAGAAATTAAATTGAAAACTTGGATATTTCATGACTTACGGTTGGATGACCAACAAGACTTATCAACTACAAGAAGTGTTTAGTGGGGAGATTGTAAAACCCCGTGTTTTTATAAGTTGGGAAATTTAGGAGGAATTTGAATTTTCAATTTAGTGTAAAATTTATTTTAACAACTCGGACACAAAATGAGGTTTCAAGGGTTTAAACATCCTTGAAGGATGTTTTTAGACCTAAATAGAGACTCATTTATTGACGTTGATTCTCGGTAAGAAGTAAGGGAAGATATAGTTGGTTGGGATAGTAAAATTCTACAATAGAGGCCACCAAATTTTTTGTGAGCTAGACAATGGCCCAACACACTTCCTAGATCCACTGTCCAGTTGGTCCACCACCATCAACCCATCGGTGAACCACTGACTAGCCAGTGAGACCCAGTAGTGCATCATTTGGGCCAGATAGGATTTTTTTAGTGGGTATTGTTTGGTTTTTTCAATGTTAGGTCCTCTCAGGATTTATAATTCAAGGGAAACTTGGGGTTATTTGGTTGGATCCTCCCCCTCTCCCTCCTCCTTTGTTTCTCCTTGATCTATATGTGATTTCGGGTGCATTTCCACAAAATATTCAAGGTACAGTCTTCATTTATCTTTTGTTCTTAATCCCTCCATCGTAATCCTAAAATTTTGGGTGACTTCATTTTATAATTTGGTAATGATTTCAACAAAGCATGGTGAAATCATCCTAGATTTATGGGTATTTTTCATGGATTATGTCAATGACATATGCACTTTTTTGTGTGCCATTTTTATGAGGTGTGTCACCGCAATGAATTTTCTAATATTTTTTGATTTAATTAAATTAATTTGGAATTTGAATCATTATCATTTATTATTTATTTATCCTAGAATGATTTCAAGCATTCATTTTAGACCTTCCACAGATTCTCAATTGTGGTTCTGGTGAGTAGATGTCGCCCGGTGAGAATTTAGGCATTATGACTATTCAAATTAAATTATTATAATTAATTGTTTTATGATTATTTATGTGGAATAAGGATTTTCATTGGTGAGTAGTGTCTATTTGTATGATGATAAATGGATTATTGGTCTTGGTTGAGTCACGATAAGGATGGTCAGGTGGTAAATTAAATAAAGAAAAGGAATCAAATGTGGTAGGTGGTCCTTGTGCATTTTAGTATGGCATGTGATATATGGTATCGTTAATTTTCCAAGATCAAAAATTTTAAACTTAATGAATGGTCTAAATTAAAAATATATACATATGAATGAATTACACAAAGTTTAAAGTCCATGATGGACCTTGGACACTGGCTGGATTACCTCAGCCACTAATAGTTGAGGCCTTGATTACAATATTATTCCTTGATACACTCAGACCTAGAGGAGTGAAAAAATTGGAATGGTATGATTGAGACCTAGAAGACCTATGTATAGGTTCCTTAGTGACCTTACTGAGGTGGGGAGTGATGATAGACTAGTGACGGTTGACCTTGTGTGTCACCTTAGAACCCAAGGTTATAGTGGGAAACACTTGAGAGGTTGCAGTAATTGCGAGGTGATTGAAAATATGTCAATGTAAATTATACCTCTGAGTTATGGTCTTGGTTATAGGATATGGGATAGATATTTAATAACCCATTAAGGGTGTTTGGATTATGGTGTGACATTGGGGACCCTGGTGGTTTTATGTGTTATATATTAACCCTGAGCAGGTGGGTATGGAATGGGTAGCGATGACTGTGGGTGTCACCTCAAAACCTAAATCAATGATGTGAGTTTATTATGGTGTATATGAATTAGTTCATTCACTTAGGAGGTAAACCCTAAGTACGTGAGATAGGTTAGACCTAATTCTAAACCTTACAATATGGTCTACGAGGGATGCACTACCCTCAAATGGAAAATATATGCATTGATGTGCAATACTTATATCCATGGTTGAAGGATTCCTTAGACTCCGTCCTTAGATCAATCATTACCAATTCATATTCCCATATATATATTAATACCTATGGTTGCGGGATTCCTTGGATGTAGTTCTTAGATATTGGGTATACATATTCATAGATTTTCATCTATGGATGGGAGATGCCTTGAATTAGTCCTTGGATATGGGTGTTCATATGAATAGATATTGATTATTGACTTGGATCACTTTGGACGTGAACCTTGGGATCATGGGTAGGGGATGTGATCCCCCCCACAGAGTTTGGGTTTTCATGGGATTTATCTCTAGAGTTAAGAGGATGGTTTTTGGGGATTCTATAGATGTGGAGCACAAGTTATATTGTTTGGAATAACATGGGTTTTATCCCTAGAATTGTTGGGATTACTATTTGGGGATACCAAGTATTTGGATTCTAGATGATTTCGGTTTTCATGGTCATGGGTCATGCTCGGAGGCATTCAGCACTGGATAAAGTAGGTAGGGTTGATCCTAGGTGTCATATTAAACTCTGAGGATTGAAAATTGTATTTATTTATGATTCCTCAATTATTTATTTATTATTTTGAGCATGTTGTATGAAAATATTACTACATTTAATGATTATATATGATACCACATTGGTTGTGCCTTGCTAAGTTATATACTCAAACCTTTCTTGGGTGGCTATTTCACTTGGGTGACCAAGAATCCTTCACTATCCACAAGATCAAGTTGTTCAAAGGCCTGGGATTGGATCATTCATCTAGATAACTTGGTCAGGATTGGAGACTGGGATGAGCTAGGTCTTGGGGATATATTAGAGCCTAAGTCTATTTTATTTCTTTATTTTTTCTTTTATATATATTGTTATCATGGTGGGTGACTAGTTGATCACTTTTTCTATATGACTACATCCATTTATTATTAATGGTTTTTGTTTATTTATTCTATCTACTTTATTGATGTTTATTATTATAGATGATATTTGGTTTATTTTCACTATTATTGATACTTGAAAATGAGGGTATAGTCTCCCCACTATCACAAAGAACCTCTCTATTGTTAACAGCCTATAGTATATGGGGAGGCACACCTAAGGTCATTTGGAGACTTGATCTGGTTACTATAGAGTGACCTGGGTTGGGTATGATACATCTTGAAATAGATAGGTTTCATTGAGAATCATCTCATTATTAGTGTTGGTGGTGATATGGAGGCTCAGTATTTGATAAATAATGCACCTCATGCTGGGATTTATGCATTGGAAGCTCAATCGGTGTTCTGAGTTAGACCATGAATAGGTGGTGGTGAATTGATGATAGAGATCAATCAAGTTTTATGAGTTAATTTTTTATGAGACTTCTCAGGGATTACAATCATTATGGTAGGAAGATTTTAATACCTTGTGTCTATAAGGGTTTTGAAAATCAAAGTAAATTCTAATTTTTTATTTTGGATGTATATGAGGGGGGGAATTTGTAATTTCCCCTTATAGAATATCCCGGAAATATTTTTTAATGATTCCATTGATCTCGAAATGGGGAGTTTACCTTGAGGATGGATTTGATGAGATTATGCACTAGTTAAATTTTATAAAGAAAATATTTATTAAATATTATTCATTTCATGAATTCAAATGATGATATCTCTTTAATGGAGTCTCAAACTGAAATTTTGACCCCCAGTTGAGTCCATAATGAGTGGTTTTTTCTATGCATGGTATAAACCCCACTCTAGTTCTAGGTCTCGTGATGTGATTTTAAATGGATATTTAAATTAAATTAAATTAATAAAATTAATTTAAGTTAATTAATATCTCCCCCTTCCTATTCCTTCTTATGCATGTTAAAGTGGGGAGGAATTTATCCCTATTTCATGTGGAAAAATCGAGATAGGGGAAGATAGAGAAGGAGGAGATGCACTGGGCTTCATCAAGGGAGCTTGATCAGAGCTAGGTCAATGTGTAGTTATAGTGATCCAATCCTTTTACACATATTATAAAATAATTTTTAACATTTATATCAAATAAACACAACCCCGAGATCAAGAGGCCTAGTGTATTTGGAATACAAGGTTCATAATACATCAAAAAGAAACTAAAATAAAATATCTTTATTTTAAATCTAAATAATTAGATCCTAAATATATTTTAACTCCTAAAACTATATAGGATAATTTGGGGAATACATAAATAAAATTGTTGTGCTAAAAACCCCAATAAGGGAATGAGCATGATAATGAAGCATAACATATGATTCAAAAGGAATAATATGAAATAATAAAAGATAAGAATCATGAATAATAATATAAAAGAATGGAATAAATAATATTGAAGGATATGATCATGGAACATAGGAATGTTTCAACAATATAAAACATGACATAAGCATAAGTCAAGGCTAGCTACCAAGACAACATTACATGGTGGACAGAGTCCCATCATAGATTAGGTTTACTCCCTAATCCAATACATATTGTCTCATGAGATATAAACAATACCCAATGAATTTGAGAACTATCTAGGTACACCCATTATAACATGTACATTCATATGTGTTCCACATAAGTAAATAAAACATAGGTCATAAACAAAATAAATACCCATGGAAATAAATGGGTTGCATAATCTTGCCTCATATCAAAATCAGAAGAGATCTCATAAACATTACAAAGAGAATAAGGAATTAAATATTTTTTACATTAATATCTGAATATATATTAATATTTTCAAAATATTGTGTTATTTTGAAAAAAAACCATGATAAAGAGTAGAAAATTGGATATAGAAATGAACTTTTAAAACGGTGCTTTAAGGAATCAATTAAAGGCATTTGAAGAAAGAATGAATATGGAATTTTATTAGAAAACCATAGGTAAACATGAATGGTTACCCATAAAATATTCCTTTATTTAATGAAATTATGAATGGGAATAAATTCTTTAAAATATTTTTTCATAAAAAGTATTAAGGGATAGAAAAGTTCCCCTTAATCAGGTTTGATTTTAAAGAAGGTATTGAAAAATAAAATTAAGGCATGTATAACCCCATAAAATAAAGGTATAATAAAATAGGTATATATGTAATATATATATATATAATTTATAATAATTAAATAACATAAAATATAGAGATAAAGTTATTTTGAGAGAGAAAGGCCATAACCTAAGGAAAATATGGTGGTTTGGAGGGATCCCTTACCTTATGTCCAGAATCGTTCTGCACTTTCACTTAACATCCTGAATAATAAAATTATATTAATTAATTAATTAATTTAGAAATTTTTACATGTATATATTTGATTTAATATAATTATATTCTGTTCATTTATATCCATTTCAATGAGACATCAAGTTTAATTTCATTGTTCTGAGGATGTTCATTTCATGGTTCCAAGGTCGGATCACTTGTGGATAATTATTCAAGTTCATATCAAATGGGACTAAAACTATAGAATTTAAATGATATTATATTCATGTCCTTACATAATTTTAAATGCTCTTAAATGTCCATTTTTTCTGACATAAGGATGATTCATTTAATATAAATGTTGTTGTTATACGGTTCGTTCATTTAGGTGGTTTAACCAACCATCGCAAACTAGATACATTTTATTTAATTAAAATGTTATTTATAAATTATAGAGCATAAAATAAGTTATAATATACTTATTATCATCATAATTAACCATAATATTATTTCTATAACCATCCTTGGAGGCTGTGGTGAAAAATGAATTACGTTGTTCATGGAGGTGGTGAACCAACCACATTGTGAACAATGTTTTCATTTTATAATTAATTGAAGAGAGGGTAGAAGAAAGATATTATAAAATAATAATCACATATAAATATATTTATAATAATTATGTTACTATTTCTAGGTGTATGGATAATATATGGGGTGGTAGAAGAATAATAAAATTAAAAGAAGTTTAATTGAGAATTTACCTCTTCCTTTGGTTGTCTCCTCTTAGGCTACCCCTTAAGGATTCTTGGAATGGTATTTAGTGAGAAAAAAGATTATAGGAATGTGGGTAGAGATATTAGAAGATATTTGGGTAGATTTTTTATAATCTCTAAGGATTATAAGGTGTGAGGGTGTGGTGAGGGGTGGTATTTATAAGGGGAGGAGAGGAGAGTTTTTTAATATTATATTCATTAGTTTATTATTTTGCCTCAAGACTACCAATAGTGATTAATATTGATACCATATAAAATAATTATTGTATTTGATTCTGATAAAATACTCACTTTCATCACCCATGACCCATTTCTACATATATTTTTCTTATAATGAAAATTGTCGTATTTTGCGGTATTTTACTATTCACCAAAAAATCAACTATTTTAGAAAAATACCAAAAAATTACCCTAACCATTTTTTGACATGTATATTCCAAAAATTAAATCAATTTTATGAAAATAATTTTCTAAATATGAGAAATTTTTTTAATTAAAAACTTATTTATTTGAAAAATATCAATTTTAATATTATGATCAATTTTATGCCCCTTAGAAAAATTACTTATGGTGTCATAAAATTATATTATAATTATAGTAAAACTTAATATTATTTTAGAAACCCATTTTTTTAAAATAAAATTTCTTTTTAAATCATTATATTTATTTTTAAAAATGAAAATAAAACATTTGTATTTTAAAAAAATACAAACACTTATTTTATCATTTTTAAAACATCTATTTACTTTTACCATGATATTAATATGTTATATTTCCATTTTATAAGATAAATAAATAGTATTTTAAACTTATATAGGTGATTATTCTATTCTAACGGCCATGTTACTATTCCTAATGGTCATATTACTATTTCAATTGTCAGATTACTATTTCAAAGGTCATATTTGTAACGGTCATACGAGTTTCCTACTTTCTATAAATGCATCATATTTCATTCATTCTTAATTAAATTATATTTTCTCTCAATGTTATAGATTTTTATATTTTCAAGATTAATATTTTATTACTAATATTTTTTTATTGGTTCCTCTGGTACCCATGTTGAATCCTTATACTTATGGTGTTTCCATAGTAATTTGACTTATCTTATTGTGTAGAAATTTGTCGCTATAGTCCAAGATCTTAAATAGATTTTCCTCATAAGAGAGATCATTTTTCATTTATATCTCCTCTAAATTTAGTACATGTGATGGATCTGGTATGTACTTCCTCAAGAGGGATGCGTGAAACTCATCATGTACTTGAGATAGGGTCAGTGTGAGTGTTAGTTGATATGTCATAACTTTGATGTGATCAATAATATCAAAGGTTCTGATGTACCTAGGACATATCTTTCCATTCTTCCCAAATATCATGACTCACTTCCATGAAAATATATTTAGGAATAGATAATCGTCAACCTCAAACTCTAGGTCTCTTCAACAGTTATCAGCATAGCTCTTTTTTCAACTTTGAGCTACCCTGATGTGATACTGAATGGTTTTAACCTTTTCTAAAGTTTCTTTAACCATTTCAGGTCCCAATAACTTTTTTTTCACCAACCCTATCCCAAGACACATGTATTCTCCATCTCTTCCCATAAAGGGCTTCATATGGAACCATTTGGATGCTTGAGTGGAAACTATTATTGTACAATAACTTGACTAGAATAAGATGTTGATCCCATCCTCCTTTGAAGTTCATCAAGCATACTCACAACATATCCTCAAGTTTTTGGATAATCTACTCATATTTTCCATTGGTTTTAGGGTGATAAGTCATATTGAATTTTAACTTGGTGTTTAGATTATATTGGATACTTTTCTAGAACTTGGAGGTTAATATCATATCTTAGTTAGATATAATTGATAATGGTGTTGCATGTAACCTCACCATTTCTATAACATATATCCCTATAAGTTGATCAAGTGATAAGTCCTCTTGGATATCCATGAAATGAGTAGTATTTTTAAGAAAATACACCACAAACCATATAGAATTATTTTCTTTGGATGTCTTTGAAAGACCTATGACAATGTTCATAGTGATGTTTTCCCATTTCCATGTAGGTATGGGTGAAGGTTTCATCATTCCCTTGGACTTTTTCCTCTCGACATTCACTCTCGAACACACTAGGAACTTTAATTTATATTTTGTTATCTCCTTATTCATATTGTCCCACCAATAATTCTCTTAAAGATCTAGATACATATTTATACTCCATGGGTGGATAGAGAAGGTCGAGTTATGTGAATCATTAAATTGTTCCTTCTTTATATTATGATTTTATGGTATACATAGTCATGATCCAAATCTTACAACTCCTTATTTATCAATTTTTAACTTCAAGGATTTACATTTTCTTATAGCTTCCACCTTCTTTTGTATTTCCATATCATCCATTTGAACATCCTTTATCTTTTCTAGAAGGTATGGTTGATCAATAATTTGAGAAAGTATTTATTATTTTTCTCCTTTATGATTCTCATGTAAATACTATCAATGAATCGTGTAATTTTTTATTCAAGAAAAAATAGAGTACAACAAAAAATAGATCTGCATAGACAGACCAAAAGGATAAGAAGAATCAAGGGGGATTAAAATATTGGAGACCAAGGAAATATCCTCTAATGATATTAAAACCTTCTGGATTCAGGATATTCAAATCATGAAAACACAAATTCTCTAGTCCAATAATGTCTATGGATAAATTTGCAGGATCCTTTAAACTTAGACCATCTACCACTTTATTCAATTTCTCTGGATGGTAGTGGATTAAGCAATCATAATCCTTGATCAGCTTATCCATCTTCATTGGTTCATATTAACCTTATTCTTTGTGAATATATATTTATGTCTCTTATGATCCATATATATTTCACACTTCTCCCCATAGAGATAATGTTGTAAAATATTAAATGTGAAGATTACTGAAGAAAAATATAGATCATGTGTTGTATATTTCTACTAATGAACTTTCAACTTCATTGAGGTGTAGTATATCACTTTATCATTTTACATCAGTACACAACCTAATACCCTTTTTGAATCATCGCTATATACCATGAACAATTCTCTAATTTAGGGTAGTGTGAGGAATATTGTAGTGATAAGCCTAATTTTTAACTCTTTAAATCTCTCTTCAAATTAATTTTTTCAAAAAAAATTTAATCCCTTATGAGTCATCTTGGTTTGAAGGTTTGGTAACCATGATAATTTTCTCACAAATCATCAATAATACCTTGCTAGTCTAAGGAAACTTTAGATATTTGTTATAGATACTGGTCTAGGCTATTCCAAAATCACATCTATCTTATAAAGGTCTATAGATATCCTTTTATTGGTGATAACATTCCCCAATAATTATACTTACTTCATCAAAAAGTCACATTTATTTTACTTTCATATATATTCCCCTTTTTCAAAGCCTTTAGAAAATATCAAATGCTCTACATTCTCTTCCTTACTTTTGGAGTATATCATAATATCATCTATAAATACTACCACAAATTTTTTGAGGTATTACCCAACTAATATATTCATTAATTACATAAATATTATTGGATAATTATTGAGTTTTAATGGCATAACTATTAACTCATAGTGATTGTACATTATTCAAAGGGAATTCTTGGGAATATCTTCCTTCTTCACCTTTAATTGGTGATATCTCAACTGAAGGTCCACCTTATAGAAGTAATGGTCCCCATATATTTGATCTAACAAGTTACCAATTTTTGTTAGGGGATACTTGTTTTTTATCCTAATATTTTTGGGTTAACTATAATCAATGTAAGGGCTTATTTACCCATCCTTCTTCCTGATGAAGAGGATCGGTGCACCCCATAGTAAAGTACTTGGGTGTATAAAATCCTTATCCATATTATCTTGTAACTTCTTCTTCAGTTATTATAACTTTATTTTTGATAATTATATAATTATTATTGGATATGGGTGGATATTTTTGTATAATTTCAATTATAACTCAACCACTCGGTCAAGAGGAAGATCGGAAAATTATTGAGGGAATACATCCGTACAATTCCTCATAATGGAAATGTATTCAAGAATGATTCTCTCCTTTTTCTCAATCATTTGAGATATATATTCTTGATCATAAATCAATAATATAAATTCTTGAGAATAAATTCCAAAGGATATTCATCCTCCTCATTACACTTGTATATAATTGGAGGATGACTCGGGATGTATAGAGTGATCTACCTCTCTTGTCGATTAATATTGTCTTTATATAATGGCATCCAATCCATTCCCAATATAATTTAAAATTACACTAAATTAAGTATGACAAGATTTTATATGATATTAAATCCACAAAC
The DNA here is from genome assembly GCA_963277665.1 of Viscum album. Taxonomy (NCBI): domain Eukaryota; kingdom Viridiplantae; phylum Streptophyta; class Magnoliopsida; order Santalales; family Viscaceae; genus Viscum; species Viscum album. Next base: position 435,202,591 of record OY728121.1, read on the forward strand.
ATTGATGGGGTATGATTTATATACTTGGGATGTAATAATTTCTCCATTTTTTGTTCTCATAGATAACTCAACCCCCATGTTCTGAGGTGGTATTTAAATATTTCTACTAAAATTGTATGATGTTAAAGAATTTATATAACTATAATCATATAGGATATCTAAATTTCATGAATTATTAATGATTTTACATTTAACAATTTGATTCTGGTTCTATTCATTTATTATATCCAAAATAACCATAGGGATGAGGATGCTTAAACTAATAAGCATATAAACAAGGAAATTGTGAACTTAAAAGGAATGACATATATCCTAAATTATTATTCTCTAGGTTTCAATATAGTTTATCCATGTAAATTTTACCCGTATGTTTTCTAACCTAATAATCTATTCAAGTCCTTTATAATGGTTCATAAAGAGTTTGTGAATTTACCAAAGCATGTCCCTAGGGAGTATCAAAATAAGTGTACAATAAGGCCTATTTTTCATCCACTATATGTAGGTTAAGTTATCACCCAATGATCCTTTTTGATATATTACCCCTAGTTAAATTTGTTCTAGAGCCACATCCACTTATAGTATGCAGATAGGGATGTAATTTCTTGGAACTCACTTGCTCTATACTTCACCAAAATTTCAGGTTATTATCCTATACTTATACTTATCCATAGTATTTTTAATAATCGATTCTTATCATAATCCCAAAAAATAACTAGAAATTTATATGATACCAAGTATAGAAACCCAATCCTTTTTCACACATTATTACATGATTTTTAACATAAAAACAAATAAACACAACCCTAAGATCGATAGGCCCAGTGTCTTTGGAAGACTAGATTCATAATACATCAAAATGTAACTACAATAAAACATACTTATTTTGATCTTAATAATGAGATCATAAATCCATTTTATCTCCTATAAATTAATAGGATAACCTGTGGAATACATAAATAAAAGGGGTGAGCTAAAAAACTTGGTAAGGGAATGAGCATGATAATGAAGCATAGCATGTGAGTCAAAAGGCATAAAATAAAATCATAAAATACAAGGCTCATGAATAATAATATAGAATAATTAAATAAATCAGACATAATTATAAGATCATGGAATATAGGAATGTAGAAACAACATAAAACATGAAATAAGCATAAGTCAAGGTTAATTTTCAAGACAACATCACATAGCAGACAAAGTCGCATCATGGATTAGGTTTACTCCCTAATCCCATATATATCATCTCACGAGATATAAATATTATTCAATGAATTTGATATCTATATAGTTTCATTCATTATAACATGTGCATGCATATGTGTTACGTGTAAGGAAATCAAACATAGGGCATAAACATAATAAATACTCATGGAAAGAAATGGGATACATAATCTTACCTCATATCAAAATCATATGATATTTCATAGATATTACAAATAGAAGAAGGAATTAAATATTTTGGACATTAATATCTGAATATATAAGAATAGTTCCAAAATATGGTGTTCATTTGAAAAAAAAAATAATGAGAAAGGGTATAGAATTGGGTATAGAAATGAACATTTAAAATGGTGTTTTAAGGAATCGGTTAAAGGATTTTGAAGAAAGAATGAATATGGAATTTTATTTGAAACCCATATATAAACACAAATTTTTATCCATAAATATTCATTTATTTTATGAAATAATTAATGGAAAATTTACTTTGAAATAGTGTTTCATAAAAGGATTAAGTGATAGAAAAGTTCCCCTTAATCGGGTTTGATTTTAAAGAAGGTATTGAGAAATGAAATTAATTCATGTATAACCCTTGAAATAAAGGGTGAATAATATATATATATATATATACATATATAAAGAATTTATAACCATTAAATAAACTTAAATATAGAGAAAAGGTGATTTAGAGAGATAAATGTCATAATGCAATGAAAATTGGGTGGTTTGGAGAGATCTCTAGCCTTATGTCCAGAATCATTATAGACTTAAACTTAACATCATGAATATCAAATTAGATTCATTAATTACTTAATTTATAACCTTTTACATATATATTTTATTTAATATAATTATATTATGTTCATTTACATCTATTTCAATGAGATATCAAGTTTAATTCTATTGTTCTAAGGGCATTCGTTTCATGGTTCTAAGGTCGGATCACTTATGAATAATTATTGAAGTTATTTTCAAATTGGAATAAAAATACAAAAGTGAAATTAAATGATATTAATTTCCTTAAAAAATTTAAATGGTCCCAAATATACATTTGTGTTCTATAATAGGGATGATCCATTTAGTATAAACGCTGTCGTTATACAGTTAATTCATTTAGGTGGTTTTACCACCCATCACAAACTAAATACATTTTATTTAATTCAAATGATTTTAATACATTAAAAAACATTAAATAATTTATAATATAATTATTATAATTATATTTAACCATAATATTATTTATATAACTAACCTTTAAGGTGGTGGAGAAAAACTAAGTACGTTGTTCATGGAGGCAGTGAACCAACCATATTGTGAACAACGTTTTTATTTTAAAATCAGTTGAAGGGATATTAGAAGAAGTATATTACACCATAATAATAACATATAAGTATATTTATGATACTAATGTTACTATGTCTATGTGGATGGAGAAAATATGTGGGTGATAGAAGAAGAATAAAATTTAAATAATTTTAGTTGAGAATCTGCCTCTTCATTTTGTTGTCTCCTCTTAGGATACCCCTTAAGGCTCCTTGGAATGGTATTTGGTTAGACAAGGGATTATATAGATTTAGGGATAGATATCAAGAGATATTTTTATAGAGTTTATATAACAACTCTTCTCTTTATTACACATTTAAACATTATTTATTACATAAACTTGAACTTAATACAACCTAGAAGATCGATAGGTCTAGTGTATTTGTGGATTAGGAACATTACATGACAACTTAAGACATAAAACACAACATCTTTATTGAAAACTTCTTTTACATGACCACAACATTCCTTCGTACTTAGCATTGCATGGGATAACCTGAGGACATACCTAAGAAAAGGGTGGGCTATAAAGCATAGTAAGGAAGTAAACAAGGAATAACATGAAGAATAAAATACATGTTAGGCAATAGACATATCAATAGAGCATTAGAGAAACATGAAAATAAAGGCATGATATAGAATGATTATCATAACATAGAAATGTGGCAACAACTTAAAACAATGCATCATTAACATAAAGGAATCAGGTAAACCCATGTCCCAACATGGTGGAAAAATTTCCTAAAAGGAATCAGGTAAACCCCTATCCAAACATGACTTATCATGATACTAAACATTGCCCAATTCATTGGAGCGCTATCAGGGCTCACCCTTCATAATTATTTCAATCTCATGCTTAAGTGTGCCACATAGATCATATAACATGGATTCATTCAACATCATCATTTATTATATGATAAAGGAATGTAGAATAAATATATGAAATTATATAATCAATAATTATATGTGAATAAAGTTTAATACCCTTGATAGAGAAATGGGTATGGTATTCATTACAATATGATTTTGGTATGGAAAATCGTGGTGCAATTTCAGCAGCATAACGGCATCACATGGGGATTCATAAAATGGGTTGATGAGAGAGAAATGGGTCTCTCATTGTTTAGACATGAAATGGGAAGTTATGGGATCATGTATCATAATATACTAACATATTAAATGGAATTTTAGATACATAATATAAGAGAAATGCTTGAATGGAAATGAGGAGAGAGAAATCCCTTACGGAATTTTGGTATGGTAACGGGTGTACATGGGAGGGATTAATGAGAGTAAAATGGGTATATCATCATTTAAACATAATAATGTAAGTATGGGTGAGGTTTGAAAACATACCCCATCGTTTTTAATTGAAAAATAAAAGGTTATAACAATATAAGAAAACTTGGACAAAAATGAGAAAGGAAGGAAAGTGAGGATCCCTTACTTGGATGTGTGATCCCAAAGGCTTGGGAGAGGCTTCTTGTGAACTTGGGGGAACATTAGGAGGATTATAGGGAGTATATAGAATATTTATTATGATATTAAAGGAGTATTAGTGAATATCTATGGGTTCTTGGGTGGGTTTATATTGGAAAGGTGGGGGAATTATTTATTATTTTGGTTTTGGACCCTACACACTAAAATATTCAAAACCAAAAACCATCCCATGGTTTTTTCTCATGGTTTATAGAAAAGGGTATTGGTATAAATTATTTTAAAAGTATAAGGGTCTAAGATATTAAAATATTTCCCATGCTTATGTGGAGGTGAGTCACACTTTCAAGAAAATTATTTTAAAATATTAAAATATTTTGTACATTTTGGAGAATTCACTAAGGCTTTATAAAATAAGTAAAACAAATATAAAATCATATTATTTTAATGTAAAAACATATATTGTCCCAATAATACCAATTATATAATTTTTTACAACATTTTAGGGTCATTATGATGTTATAAAACACATATTTTATTTATACAGTATTTAATTTTTACCCAAAAATTCGATTGTCTCGGAAAATTATGAAAAATCCATCGTTGAATAATTTCAACATCCTTATTCCAAGAATAATATTCATTTTATCTAAATAATTTTCTAAATATTTTCATTTTAACTTTTAAAATAAAAACTAGCATTTATGGAAAATTGATAGGTTTTGATAAAAATAGTTTTCAAACCTTAATAAAAATTACAATTAAATTCATAAAAATTATACTATCATTTATATTTAATAAAATTAATTTAATAATAATATTTTATTAAAATATTATTTAATTCAAAAATACATTAATTCATCGAAATAGATTTCTTAATTAAATTTGAATATTAACCAAAAGTGTTATTTGTTATTTAAAAATCATTTACAAAGTAACAATAATAGAATGAAAGTATATTTGTTATTCTATACAAAAATAATGCACATAATCATAATGATATGGTATTTTTACATATCCATTTATTACACCGGTATACTCCCTAGGAGTAAGGTGTGTAATGGTGTGGATTTCATGGGGTCGTTCGGTGAACATGGTTTGGGTCATGATCTCGATGAGCTTAAAATTTTCCTATAAACGGTTTCGCTCATGCTTAAGTTGTTATATCTTGGTTTGGTCTTGGTCTAGGGAAAATCCCAGAAATACTCTCCCCCTCAGACACTCCGATAAATGGGATTTGTAAGGAACTATCCTACTACTCAAGTTCATCACTTCCTTTGTCTGTGTTAAAAGGATTTGTTAAAACACTATATTTATAATATTCATGTGATCATTGTTAAATTGCTATATTATCAATGGTAATGATATTTAATAGTCATTTAAATCCAATTGGATATAATAAAACAAAAGTATTTCTTGTTTTTTCATAAGAAATTAAAATAAAGGGAATTTTATAAATGTCCGGGTCATTACAACCAACCTTCCCCCTTAATAAATTTCACCCTAGAAATCTCTTTTTCCCAAAATAAAATATATGAGGGTAACTCTTCTTCATCACTTTCTCTGGTTCCCATATAACTTCTTAAAACTTGTGGTTTCTCCACAACACTTTGACGAGGGTCATTGTCTTATTTTGTAGAACCTTTTCTCTATGATCTAATATCTTCACCAACTTATCCTAGTAGGAAAGTTCATTCTCCAATGGTACCACATTTGGATTAGTACATGTGATGGGTCATGGATGTACTTCCTCAAGAGTGATACATGGAATACATTATGTACTTCAGACAAGTTTGGTGGGATTGTTAGTCGATGGGCCATTGCTCTGATGCGATCAAGGATCTCAAAAGGGCAGATGTACCTTGGACTAAGATTTACCTTATTCCAAATCTCACCACTCTATTCCATAGAGACATGTGGAGGAAAACCATATCTCCAACATCAAACTTTAGGTCTTGTTGACGGTTGTCAGCATAGCTCTTTTTTCGACTCTAAGCAGCTTTGATGTGCTTCTAGATGGTCTTAACCTTCTCCATCATTTCATCGACCATTTTTGGACCTAGAAGTTTTCACTCCCCAACTTCATCCCAACATGTCAACGTTCTACACCTCTTCCCATAAAGGTCTTCATAAGGATCCATTTGGATACTTGAGTGGAAATTGTTGTTGTAAGAGAACTCTACCAAAGGAATATGTTGGTCCCATCCACCATTGAAGTCCATTAACCAATCTATCAACATGTCCTCAAGTGTCTGGATAGTTCCTTCAGATTATCCATTAGTTTGAGGGTGATATACCATGATAAAGTTCAACTCAGTGTTCATATTGTATTGGATACTCTTCCAAAACTTAGAGGTGAATCTTGGATCTTGATCGGACACAATCAATAGTGGTACTCCATACAGGCTTACCATTTCTCTAATTTATATTCATTCTAGTTGATTTAGTGATAAATCATATAGAATTTCAATGAAGTGTGCATTCTTTGTAAGACGATCCACAACAACCCAGATAGCATTGTTTCCTTTGGATGTCTTCATAATTTCGGTGACAAAGTCTATGGTGATGTTCTCCCATTTCTATGTTGGTATGGGTAATGGTTGCATCATCCCCTTAGACTTGTGTCTATCAGCCTTCACTTATTGACATACCAAGAAATTTGATGTATATTTGGTGATCTCCTTATTCATTTTATCCCACCAATAATTCTCTCACATATCCAGATACATATTTGTTTTTCCTAGGTGAGTGGAGAAATTCGAACTATGTGAATCATCCAAAAGTTCTTTGTTTAACTCTAGATTTTATGGAACACTTAGTCTTGACCCAAATCTCACAATTCCTTCTTAATTAATATTTAACTCTGAGGATTCCCCTTTTTTATATCTTCTACTTTCTTCTGAATCCCAACATCATCTTTTTGAGAATCCATTAACCTTTCCAAAAGAGATGGTTGAGAAATAATTTGTGAAAGGATTGATTATGTTCCCTTATTTATTATTCCCATGTCCATCTTCATCAAATTTAATAAGATTTGATCCTTTTAAATTATCATGAATGAAAGAATCACTGGGTCCTTTCTACTTAGAGAACCCACCACCTTGTTCGCTTTCCCATGGTGGTAATATATTGAGAAGTCGTAATCATTGATCATCTCTAACCATATTTGTTGGTGCATATTCAACTCTTTTTGTGTGAATATATATTTTAGTCTTTCTTAATCCTTATATATTTCACACTTCTCCCTAAATAGATAATGTCGCCAGATTTTTAACGTAAAGATCACTGCTTCCAACTCTGGATTGTGCATGGGATAGTTTTGCTCATGAATTTCCAATTGCCTTGAGGCATAGAAAATGACTTTATCATTTTACCTCAAATTCCATCAGAGGGAGACTTATAATATTTTCAAGAAGAACATTCCCACAAACTTCAACATTTGATACAACACTTATAGAAATTTTTCCCTAATGATTTAATATCATTTCTAGTGGGGACTCAATGTTCTTAGAAAAAATAAAAGATATTCTAATAGAAAATGAATTGAAATACATTATTACATACACTAATTCAAATTAGTGGTTACATGTAATTTACTCATCATTATCCATATTAGCATAGGACTTTCTATGCTCCCTTGATCATGGAGATTGTTGATGCTCATCATGCTTATCATCCCTTACAATATAGCATTGTCTTGGATAATGCATGACTTCTCTACATTTATGACAAAGAACTGTGTAAGATTCCTTAGATGGAACTTTTTTTCCATCCATCACATTATCCATTCTTTCATGGAAATTGGATACTTTGTTCCCTTCCTTTACAAACTTAAAACATCTCCTAGTCCCCTTGTAACATTTCCATTGGTGCCTCTTTAAAAACTTCTTGCATGAAGGAAATTGGGTTTATTTCCCTTATCACCTTTATCATATGAACTTTCATGAGATTTCATCTTCCTCTTCCTTGATGTCCTTAGCCAGTCAAAAAATTACTGATTGTTGATTGTGATTTTTTATAGCTGGTTTGGCATAATCACGATTCGTCCTTCTTGAGCTCCCATTTGATTGGGAATCTCGTTGGGACATTCATCACATTTCCCTTTGCATTGGTTGTTAGCCCGATTCCTCATATTACTAGACATTGGATAGAATAAAAGGAAAATTAGGGGTAATTATTTTAAACTATTAAACACATAAAGGGTAATCCAATGACAAAAAGGGATAACTTATAAATTACATTTATTTCCTTAACTTATGAATTTTTAGGTTTCAATCTAAGTTATCCATGATCTATTTCCTAACATATATTCTTATGAGATTTTTTGTGTTCCCTTAATAATGGCTCATACTAATCTTATGAATTTACTGAATCATATCTCCCAGGAGTTTCGAACCAAGAGTGCATCAAGGCCTATTTTCGTGCACCAGTTCTCGTTCAAGTCTAGCTCAAAACAGTGTTTTTGGGTTTTACCCCTAGATATATCTGTGCCAAATCCACCTCTACTTGTTTATATCTAGACAGGGATTTATTTTCTTGATAAAACACTTAATTTATAATCACAATAATTTAGTTATGTTTTTTCTATACTTAGTCTTATCTCTAAGGATTTCACTAAGGTTTTTTAATCCTAATCCCAAAAATAACTAAACATATCCTCTAATACCAACTATAATAACTCTGGTCTTTATTACACATTAAAACATTATTTATTTCATAAACTTTAACTTAATACAACACAAAAGATCAATAGGTCTAGTGTATTTGGGTATTAGGAACATTACATGACAACTTAAGACATAAAATACAACATCTTTATTGAAAACTTCTTTTACATGACCACAACATTCCTTCATACTTAGAATTGAATAGGATAACCTGAGGACATACATAAGAAAAAAGGTGATCTATAAAGCCCATTAAGGGATTAAACAAGGAATAACATGAAGAATAAAATAGATATTATTCAATAGACATATCAATGGATCATAAGAGAAACATGAACATAAATGCGTGATATGGTATAATTATCATAACATGGAAATGTGGCAACAACTTAAAACATTACATAATTAACAAAAAGGAATCGGGTAAACCCCTATCCCAACATGGTGGAAAAATTTCATAAATAGAATTAGGTAAACCCCTATCCCAACATGATGTATCATGATACTAAAAATTACTCAATGCATTGGAGCACTATTAGGGCTCACCCTTCATAATTATTTCAATCTCATGCTTAACTGTGCCACATAGATCATATAACATGGATTCATTCAATATCATCATTTATTCCATGATAAAGGAATTTGGAATATATATATATATATATATATATGAAAGTATATAATAAATAAGTATATGTAAATAAAGGTGAATTGTAAGAACCCGGATCTTCGTTCAGGTATGTTTTCCATTTTTCTGGAGTTTTTAAGGAAAATAAATTTTCTGGAAATTTCAGAAGTACACGCTGTGTACTTTCTGAGTACATGCCATGTACTCTTCCCTGGCTCGAAGCCGTGTGCTGGCCATGCTGGGCCACACACATGGTGTTTAAGGCTGAGGTGGAGGCCGGTTAATTCGGAGTACGGAAAAATTGAAGTACACATTGTGTACTCAAGAAGTACACTCCGTGTACTTTCTTTTTTTTATTAAACGGATCGGGGTCATGCCTAACCTCCGATAACGTCTTCTTCTTCAATTTTCGTCCATCCGAGAGCGACCGTACGGCCGGATCTTCGATGGGCTCCCACCTCGCCATCTGTTCTCCGATTCGAGCATGGTCGATTGCGTTGGAATCGCAGCGGTGAGTTCTTCCTTATGCTTGATCCTTGTTTCTTGATTCCACCTTGTTTTCAAGATATCGTGGGATGAATGTTTTGTGCGTTTTCTCAGATCTATGTTGTTCTAAGAGGAATATGTCATTGTGGTTCACGTATATCGATCTCCTAGGATCGAGGTAGGTGGTTTGTGCCTTCCTGTAGAAAGTTGATGAATATTATGTGAAAATTACACCAATACCCGTGAATGGGGTATTGCGTGTTTCCTGTTTTTCCCCTATTTTTTTCCTGCTTTGCTTGTTTGATTTAGTAGAGGTTATTTCTTGTGATTAGAGTAATTTTTTTGTGCTCAGATTACTTTGCCATGCTTGTTCTGCCTGTTTTTCATTTTTCCAGTTTCCATGCCTAGTTGTAGGATAGTGGAACTGTTATTTTATTATTGTTGTTGAGCCTTAGTTGTTAGCCAAGTAGTTCTTGAGGTTTACTTGGACGATGCACGCACACTGAGCATTTTTAGTTATACTCTGGACTGTGAGAACTTAGAGTAGTATACCAAAGGGAGAATTGACGGAAGGGCTTCTCCAGAGTGTATTTTTATTATGATGCAAGACTATAGGGGGAATTGAGGTTGAGTGCTTCCTCAGAGAGTCTGTAGATCCACGATGTGGGCCACAGGGGGGATTGATGTTGAGTTCTTTCCCAGAGATCCTTTAGCATGATACGAGACTATAGGGGGAATTGACGGTGAGTGCTTCCCCAGAGAGTCTGCTTAATTATGTTGTTGAATCGGAGGGGTGATACTGTGTGTGCTTCCCAGAGGGTTACTAGTACTTATAGTTTGAACCATAGGGGTTAGACTGTGAGAGCTACCCAGAGGGTTACCTATTTCTTCTCTTGTTGCTGACTGCTTGATTGTGTGCTTTACTTGTTAGAATTTTAGATTGTAGCTACTTGTGCTTTTCTGTTTACTGCTTCTTTTTTATTACTACCATGTATTCATTGACTGTTAGGCACAAATCTTTGGGTGATTTCCTACTGGTATTGTATCTCACACCCTGTTTGTTCCATGATTTTGGGCCCAAGAAGACTATGTTGCTTCAGGTATAGACAAGGGCAAGCGCCCTTCTTCTTCAGGATCTTGACTGCACCAGGAGCTGGGGAGCATGGGATCGAGTCGTGGCTCGCGATGCTGAGGAGCTTACTTTTTTTTCTTTTTCACTTGGTTTCAGTTTTATTTCAGCACATTGTTGTGTTTGCTGTTTTCCTTAGATACTTGTACCTACTACATCATTTTCATCATAGTTATATATCTACATTGTTTCTGCTGTTTGGTTTCTATTGTTATGCATGTTGTTTACTACTTCTGCTATTTATTATTGTTTTCTTACCTTGTATACCTTACCAAATGAGGGAAAATTTTCTCCACCGACTCACCAAGGCCCTCGCTGCTAGTCGGCAGCCTATGGCATTCGGTGAAACGCGCTTGATTTCATGTGGCGAACCGGGTACGGGGCACCAGTGGAGGGGCTCCGGACTCGGGATGTTACAAAGTGGTATCAGAGGCATTCTTTTCTCTTGCCTTACTCTTTGGAGACTTTATCCAGGGATAGAACGGATTCAGTACTTGGTATTAAGCTTTGCATGGGAGTAGCTAACCCGTGTACAAGGAAAAGCCATACTACCTTGTTAATTGCAGTTTTCTGGTTTTGAGATTTTATAGTTGATCTGATTTCACCTAGAGTGATTCACATGACTTGTGCGGTTATTGTTTTGATATTTCGGTTCTATTTCTATCGCAACCCAATGAGATGAGGATATTTCATCTCATGAATCATATAGGCACTTGTAGAAATCACATGTCATGCATTCTTTCCATGCCATCTAGGGTGCATTAGCGATTGCATGTTGTTGTGATAGACCTTGTGTACATTATTCATGCTATTGTGATATTTTCTTGATAGATTCTCTACTACTATGTTAGAAAACTGTTGTTTTGTTCTTTGTTTAAATTGAATGCCAAAAATTTGGTTCTTGAGGTTTTATGGGCCCTCATGGATCGGAATTTGGCATCTTTTCCCTCGTTTTAGTGTTTCTGGAATTCTGCACAGTTTCTGAGCTACTATCCAGAAAAACCCAGAATACACGGCGTGTACTTTTAGATACACGCTGTGTAGTTTTTAGGTCGTGTCACTAACCGTGTGAGCAGAACATGGTGTCATGGGAGTAACTTCAGGAACACGTCGTGTACCATTGGTACACGCCGTGTGAGTTCGGAGCCGTGTACCCGGCTGTGTCACTAACAACACGGGCTGGGGAAGCTCGGGTAGAACACGTCGTGTCCATAGGGAACATGCCATGTAGTCTTGTCCAGGTACCTGGCCGTGTCACAAACAACACGGGCCGGTGTTTCCTTCCTCTCCACACGCTGTGTTTGTTCGGAACACGCCGTGTAGTATTGCCAGGTACCCGGCCGTGTCACGAACAACACGGGACGGTGTCTCCTTCTCCTATGCACGTCGTGCTTGTTCGGAGCATGCCGTGTAAGGTCCAGCTGTGTGGACGGCCGTGTACTCAACAACACGGACCGCCGAAGCCTTGTCTATTGCATGCCGTGTTTGTTTCGAACACGCCGTGTAGTCTCGGGTTGAGTCGGACCATGTGGGTTAGTAGTGTAAGGAGACTCGGGCAGGGGAATAGTTTTCAAGTACACACCGTGTGTGGGGGTCAACACGCCATGTAGTTTGTAGTGTACACGACTTGAAGGGTAGGAGTACACGCCCATGTCAGTGGCTTAAGAAGACACGTCGTGTAGTTTTATACACGCCGTGTAGTCATGTTTTGCAATCTTGTGTGTTTTTCTTCCCCTGTTCCTATTTTGTACTCTTGTATTCTATGTACTTGTTTTCCTAATCTAAGGTGTACTTTTGATCTTTCAGAGCTATGCCTCTGAGACGTCCTCCAGTTGTACGTCTGTTGTCAGGCAGTGATCAAACGCCAGACAGGGCTGATCAAGGACTTCATGTCGATCCCCCAGCCGAACCATCCTTGGTACCGGTTGTTTTACCAGTCGCGGGCGCTGATGCACAGTCCAAGGAAGGTTTCATGAGGATGATGTAGGCCTTCTAGGGAGCACCGCCTCTTGCCTCGTCTATGGAAGACTTGACGTGGGTCTTTCAGCAGCAGCATCCTCCCACGTTCTCGGGGGAGGGAGGACCTCAGGCTACAGAGTCATGGCTGGAAGCCATGCTAACTATATTTGAGCATCTGGAGATGCCTCCAGAGAGGTGGGTCAAGCTCGCCACCTACATACTCTGAGACTCCGCTAAGAGGTGGTGGGATGTGATCTCACAGGAGGGTCAGCAGCAGGCTATGGCTTGGGAGGAGTTCCAACACGTGTTCTGCGACTACTTCTACCCGGAGACTCTGAGGGCCGATCGAGCCCGGGAGTTCATGTGATTAGAGCAGGGTACTCTATCTGTCATGGATTATTCCTCATGTTTCACTGATTTGAAGAATTTTACACCCCTTCGGGATGAGAGTGGGGTGTTCTTGGTGAGGAAGTTTGAGGATAGACTCAGGCGGGAGATCCGCTCACAAGTGAACATCTTCCAGCTGACTTCCATTACTTTCATCGTCAACCAGGCACTGATTGCGGAGCACAATCTGAGAGACTCTGGAGCTGCAAGTCAGGGAAGTTCTGCTTCCAGAGCTAGATTTCCTTCAGATGACAGGAAGAAGCACCGTAGGAAGCCTACACGCGGTTATTCAAGGAAGCGAGATGCATCTTCAGGCAGCCAGGTGACATGATACCAGTGTGGCCAGACAGGGCACACGAGGCCGCAGTGCCAGAGAGACCCTATGGAGTGCCGATCTTGCGGCAAGATGGGTCACCTTCAGCGTTTCTTCCAGGTTTTCTCACCAGCAGCAGGTGACCGGGGTTCTTCCATGACTCCTCGTTCAGGAGCATCCCCACCAGTCTCTCACCAGTCAGGGAACTAGAGTTCTTCCGGCCGTTCTGGCCTAGGTGGAGGTCAAGGCTGTGGCGGTCAGCCACCAGTTCCTTAACACCAGCAGGGAGGTTCAGGTCAGAGTGGTCAGTCAGGGGCGCTGGGCCGCGGTGCAGGCCAGTCTTTCGCCATGGAGCAGACTTATCATGAGCAGGACCCCGACCCTTCTACTGTTCGAGGTATGATTTTAGTAGCCTCAGTTTTATCTTCATCCCTTTTCGATACTGGTGCTATGCATAGTTTTATCTATGTTGCCGTTGTGGAGATCCTTGGACTCTGCATCTTTTCTTATGTCGACTCATTGACACTAGACACACCTTTGGGAATGAGGACATCTAGTGTACGCCAGTGTAGAGAGTTCCCTCTCGAGGTTGCAGGGTATCACTTCTTATGGGATCTCTATGTCCTAGAGATGACAAGATATGATTTCATTCTCGGCATGGACTGGTTGATTCCCTTCCAAGAATTCGTTGACTGTTATCGCCGCAGAGTCAGTTTCATTTCACCAGAGGGTGAATCTTTCCTTCATAGAGGCGAATGGGACGTTCGGGCAAGTCGGGCGGGACTCGAGCATCTTGGGCTAGGAGGGGTGACATCCCAGATTGCTAGTCTTTATCTGGATGATCAGGGGACTCCATAGTTGGACTTTCCTCTAGTGGTGGATCGCTTCAGGGATGTCTTTCCAGAGGACTTTTCAGGTTTTCCTCCAGAGCATGAGGTAGACTTTTCTATTGACCTCGTGCCAGGAGCGGCACCGGTGTCCATCCCTCCCTATAGGATGTCCACACCTGAGTTGCAGGAGATCAAGAAGAATTTGGAGGAGCTACAAGCTAAGGGTTTCATCTGACCCAGTACTTCTCCTTGGGGTTCGCCGGTTCTGTTTGCGAAGAAGGCAGACAGTACCCTTCGGCTTTGTGTGGATTATCGGAAGCTGAACCAGTTGATGGTCAAGAACTGATATCCATTGCCACGGATTGATGACCTTTTCGATTAGCTTCGAGGAGCCCGGGTGTTCTCGAAGATCGACTTGAGGTCTGGTTACCATCAGTTGTGCATTAGACCATCAGATATACCTCTGACAGCCTTCAGGAGAAGGTACGGTCTTTACGAGTATACAGTCATGCCTTTTGGACTCACGAACGCACCTACAGTTTTTATGGCACTGATGAACTGAGTGTTCCATCCTTACTTGGATTCCTTCGTTGTGGTCTTCATGGACGATATCTTGGTGTACTCTCACACTCGACGCGACTATTCCACACATCTTGAGATCGTTCTGAGTACACTGAGAGAGCATCGGCTTTATGCTAAACTCTCGAAGTGCCACTTCTGGATGGATCAGATTCACTTCTTGGGTCACGTCATCTCATAGGCAGGAGTATCTATGGACCCAGAGAAAGTGAGAGATTTAGTTTCCTGGGAGCATCCGAAGAACATTTTTGATGTACGGAGCTTCCTAGGGCTGGCTGGATACTACAGACGCTTCATTCGGGACTTTTCTCATCTAGAAGCACCTTTGACAGGTATGACCAAGAAGGGGGCGAAGTTCTTATGGTCAGATTTTTGTGAGTCATCCTTTCAGGAGCTGAAAGGGAGGTTGACGTCAGCACCGATACTAGTCTTTCCAGAGCCAGGCAAGAGCTACACTGTTTACTGTGATGCTTCGGGTATTGGGCTGGGAGTTGTGCTTATGCAGGGAGATAGAGTCGTTGTGTATGGGTCTCGGCAGCTGAGGCCACATGAGAAGAACTACCCTACGCACGATCTGGAGTTGGCAGCTGTTGTTCATGCCTTGCGTTGTTGGAGACACTGTCTTCTGGGAGAGCACTTTGTGGTCTTCACTGACCACAAGATTCTCAAGTATATCTTCACTCAGCGTGATCTGAATCTGAGGCAGCGTAGGTGGGTTGAGTATCTTCAGTATTTTGATTTCGAGCTTGCCTATACGCTGAGAAAGGGCAACGTCGTGGCAAACACGTTGAGCAGGAGAACTCAGATTCAGGCAGTTCAGGAGGCCAGTAATGAGTGGCAGCTAATGGATTTATTCTCTGAGATGCATCTGGAGGTGCGCGACAGACAGGGACAGACCTTTCTATCTTCTATAGTTGTTACCTCCACGCTACTTGATCGGGTACGGATGAGGCAGCTATCAGACTCAGAAGGCTTAGTCCTACGGGAGAGTGTGTCAGGAGGGGACCCTCATCCTGGATGGACAGTGGGTGAGGATTAGATCTTGCGTTTCCAAGGATGCGTATGGGTTTTGCAGCAGACATACGTGAGGAGCTGATGCGGGATTTCCATTCCTTGGTTTGGGAAGTTCATCCTGGCGTCACCAAGATGTATCGGGATCTTCATCTCCAGTACTGGTGGCTAGGTATGAAGAAGGATGTTGCTGGTTTTTTCATGAGATGTTCTACTTGTCAGCAGGTGAAAGCAGAGCATCAGCGACCAGTAGGCCTCTTACAACAGTTACCCATTCCGGAGTGGAAGTGGAACGATGTTGTGATGTACTTCGTGACCGGGTTGTCGAGATCACCTCGATGGAACGATGTTGTTTGGGTTGTTGTCGACAGACTTACGAAGGTCGCTCACTTCTTGCCGATCAAGGATACCTTCAGTGTCGATGATCTGGGATGACTTTATATCAGAGAGATCGTTCCTCTGCATGGATTTTTGCGCTCTATTGTTTCAGACAGAGATACAGGCTTTACCTCTCAATTCTGGAAGGGACTTCAGAATGCCTTGGGTACACAGGTACTTTTGAGTATAGCTTACCAACCCCAGACTGATGGCCAGTCTGAGCGCACGATCCAGGTGCTTGAGGATATGCTCCTAGCTTGCATCCTTGACTTTGGTGGTTCTTGGGAGAAGCATATTCCTCTGGTGGAGTTCTCCTACAACAACAGTTTTCAGGCGACCATTCAGATGGCGCCATACGAGGCTTTGTACGGTAGGCCATGTTGATCACCCTTATGTCGGCTGGAGGTAGGAGAGGTAGCTTTGCTAGGACCTCGTCTTGTTCAGGAGACTTTAGAGCAGATAGAGCTGATTCGGAAGAGGATGGCTACAGCGCAGTATCGATAGAAGTCTTATGTTGATCAGCAGAGATGACCTCTGGAGTTTGAGGTCGGTGATCAGGTTTTCCTACGTGTCGCACCGAGGTTGGGACACAAATGGATTCGGAGATAGGGTAAGCTTTCACCGTGGTATGTCGGGCCGTTTGATGTCTTGGAGAGAGTGGGGATGGTCGCCTGTCGGTTGCAGCTACCTCAGAGGTATTGGGTCATGCACAACGTCTTCCACGTCTCTCATCTTCGACATTAATTTTCAGACCCATCTCACGTCTTTCAGCCTGAGGAAGTCGAGCTTGAAGCAGATGCATCGTTCGAGGAGCATCCTATCTGGATTTTCAATCACAGTGCGAAGGTTCTCTGTGGACGGTCTATTCCTCTGATACGAGTGTTATGGCAGCACGGGCAAGTACAGGACGAGACCTGGGAGAGGGAGGCCGATGTATGTTCGCAGTGGCCGGAGCTGTTCGGGGATTCTTCTTCTCCACCTCATTAGGGAAATTCGGGGACGGATTTATTTAATGGGGGAAGTTTGTAAGAACCCGGATCTTCGTTCAGGTATGTTTTCCCTTTTTCTGTAGTTTTTAAAGAAAATAAATTTTCTGGAAATTTCAGAAGTACATGTTGTGTACTTTCTGAGTACACGTCGTGTACTCTTCCTCAGCTCGAAGTCGTGTGCTAGCCGTGTCGGGCCACACACACGGTGTGTAAGGCTGAGGTGGAGGCCGGTTAATTTGGAGTACGTAAAAATTGAAGTACACGCCGTGTACTCAAGAAGTACATGTCGTGTACTTTCTTTTTTTTCATTAAATGGACCGGAGTCGCACCTAACCTCCGAGAATGTCTTCTTCTTCAGTTTTCATCCGTCCGAGAGCAACCATACGGCCGGATCTTAGATGGGATCTCGCCTCGCCGTCCGTTCTCCAATTTGAGCACGGTCGATTGTGTTGGAATCGAAGCGGTGAGTTCTTCCTTTTGCTTGAGCCTTGTTTCTTGATTCCTCCTTGTTTTCAAGATATTGTGGGATGAACGTTTTGTGCATTTTCTCAGATCTATGTTGTTCTAAGAGGAATCTGTCGTCGTGGTTCACGTATATCAATCTCCTAGGATCGAGGTATGTGGTTTGTGCCTTCCTGTAGAATTTTGATGAATATTATGTGAAAATTCCACCAATACCCATGAACGGGGTATTGTGTGTTTCCTATTTTTCCCCTGCTATTTTCCTGCTTTGCTTGTTTGCTTTAGTAGAGGTTATTGCTTGTGATTAGAGTAATTTTTTTGTGCTCAGATTGCTTTTCCATGCTTGTTTTTCCTGTTTGGAGTTTTTCCAGTTGCCATGCCTAGTTGTAGGATAGTGGAACTGTTGTTTTATTATTTCTGTTGAGCCTTAGTTGTTAGCCAAGTAGTTCTTGAGGTTTACTAGGATGATGCATGCACGCTGAGCATGTTTAGTTATACTCAGGAATGTGAGAACCTAGAGTAGTAGACCAAAGGGAGAATTGACGGAAGGGATTCTATAGAGTTTCTTTTTATTATGATGCGAGACTATAGGGGGAATTGACGTTGAGTGCTTCCTAAGAGATTCTGTAGATCCACGATGCGGGCCTCAGGGGGAATTGACGTTGAGTGCTTCCCCAGAGAGCCTTTAGCACGATACGAGACTATGGGGGGAATTGATGGTGAGTGCTTCCCCAGAGAGTTTGCTTAATTACGTAGTTGAACCAGAGGGGTGAGACAGTGTGTGCTTCCCAGAGGGTTGCTAGTACTTATAGGTTGAACCATAGGGGTTAGACTGTGAGAGATACCCAAAGGGTTACCTGTTTCTTCTCTTGTTGCTGACTACTTTATTGTGTGTTTTACTTGTTAGAACTATGGATTGTAGCTGCTTGTGCTTTTCTGTTTACTGCTTCTTGTTTTATTACTGCCATGTATTCATTGACTGTTAGGCACAAATCTTTAGGTGATTTCATACTGGGATTGTATCTCACACCCTATTAGTCTCATACTTTTGGGCCCAAGCAGACTATGTTTCTACAGGTATAGACAAGGGAAAGCGCCCTTCTTCTTCAGGATCTTGACTGCACCAGGAGCTGGGGAGCATGGGACCGAGACGTGGCTCGCGATGCTGAGGAGCTTAGTTTGTTTTTATTTTGCACTTGGTTTCAGTTTTATTTCATCACGTTGTTGTGTTTGCTGTTTTCCTTAGATACTTGTACCTGCTGCATCATTGTCATCATAGTTATATATCTACATTGTTTTCGTTGTTTGGTTTCTGTTGTTATGCATGTTTTTTAATACTTCTTCTGTTTATTGTTGTTTTCATACCTTGTATACCTTACCTAATGAGGGCATAGTTTCCCCACCGACTCACCAAGGCCCTCACTGCTAGTTGGCAGCCTCTGGCGTTCGGGGAAACGCGCTTGAGGTCATGTGGCGAACCGGGTATGGGGCACCAGTGGAGGGGCTCCAGACTCGGGACGTTACATGAATACCCATGATAGAGAAATGGGCATGGTATTCATTACATGATGATTTTGGCATGGAAAAACGCGGTGCAATTTTGGCAGCATAACGACATCACATGGGGATTCATAAAATGGGTTGATGAGAGAGAAAGGGGAATCTAATCATTTATAAATGAAATGGGTAGTATGGGTTCATGGATCATAATATAACAACATATTAAATGTAATTTTAGATGTATAATATAAGAGAAATGCTTGAATAGAAATGAGGAGAGAGAAATCTCTTATGGAATTTCAGCATGGTAACGGGTGTACATGGGAGGGATTAATGAGAGTGAAGGGGGTATCTAATCATTGAAACATAATAAGGGAAGTATGGGGGAGGTTCAAAAACATACCCCATAATTTTTAATTGAAAAATAAAAGGGTATAACAATATAAGGAAACTTGGACAAAAATGATAAAGGAAAGAAAGTGAGGATCTCTTACTTGGATGTGTGATCCCAAAGGCTTGGGAGAGAATTATTGGGAGATTGTGGGTGCCTTGGGAGGACTCTATGGAGTGAATAGAAGATTTGGGACTAGATTAAAGTAGTTTTAGTGAATAGTAATGGATGCTTGGGTGGTTTTATATAGGAAAGGTGGGAGAATTATTTATTATTTTGGTTTTGGACCCTATACACTAAAATATTCAAAACCACAAACTATACCATGGTTTTTGCCCATGGTTTCTGGAAAAGAAGAGTGGTATACATTATTTTATAAGTATAAGGGCATAAGATATTAAAATATTACCCTTTCTTATATAGAGGTGAGTCACACTTTCAAGGAAATGATTTTAAAATCTTAAAAAAAATTATACATTTTGAAGGATTCACTAAGGCTTTATAAAATAAGTAAAAAAAATCTAAAATCATATTATTTTAATGGGAAAACATATATTGAGATGATAATACCCATTATAGTATTTATTATATCATTTTGGGTTCATTATAATGTCATAAAATGCATATTTTATTTATACGGTATTTAATTTTTACCCAAAAATTCGATTGTCTCAAAAAAATGTATAAAAATCACCGTTGAATAATTTTGACATCATAATTACAAAAATAATATTCATTTTATCTAAATAATTTTATAAATATGTGAATTTTTACTTTTAAAATAAAAACTAACATTTATTGAAAATTTATGGGTTTTGATAAAAATAGTTTTGAAACCTTAATAAAAAGTAAAATTAACTTCATAAAAATTATATGATCATTTATATTTAATAAAATTAATGTGATAATAATATTTTATTAAAATATTATTTAATTCAAAATTCCATTAATTCATCATAATAGATTTCTTAATTAAATTTGAATATTAACAAAAAATACTATTTTTTCTTTAAAAATCATTTACAAAGTAAAAATAATAGAATGAAAGTATATTCATTATTCTATACAAAAATAATGCACATAATAATAATTATATGGTATTGTTACATATCCCTTTATTACACCAGCATACGCCCTAAGAGTAAGGTGTGTGATGGTGGGGCTTTAATGGGGCCGTTTGGTGAACATGGTTTGGGTTGTGATCTCGAGGAGCTTGAACTTCTCCCGTAAACTATTTTGCTCATGCTTAAGTTTTTGAATTTCAGCTTGGTATTGGTCTAGGGTAAATCCTAGAAATGTTATCTCCCTCAGAAGCTCCAATAAATGGGCTTTTAAGGAATGATCCTACTGCTCGAGTCCATCACTTCCTTTTTCTATGTTAAAAGGATTTGTTAAAATCTAAGGCCCTCAGGCCGTTGGATGGATATATTTATACTAGTCATGTGATCACTGTTCAACGGCTACATTATCAATGGTAATGATATTCAACAGTCATTTAAATCCATTTTGATATAATAAAACAAAATGATTGCATGTGTTTTCCATAATAAATTAAAAGAAATGGAATTTTATAAATGTTTGGGTCGTTACATTTTAGGTAATATCCAAGGATTAGAAGGTGTGAGGAAAAGGGATGGTGAGGGTGGGTATTTATAAGGGGAGGAGAGGAGAGTTTTTAAATATTATATTTACTCGTTTGTTATTTTGACTCAAGACTACCAACAGTGATGAATGTTGTGAATATATATAGTAATTAGTTAATTTTAATCCTATACAATGGTCACTTAAATCATCCATGTCTCATTTCTGCATGCATTTTTCTTATAATTCAAATTACCACATTTTGTCATATTTTACTATTCACCAAAAATTTAACTATTTTAGAAAAATACCAAAAATTCACCCTAGACATTTTTAAATGTGTAGATTCAAAAAATCTAATCCATTTTATGAAAATATTTTTCTAAATAAGAGAAAATTATTTTTTAATTAAAAAATTGTTTATTTGAAAAATACCGATTTTAATATTATGATCAATTTTCTGACCCATTGAAAAATTACATATGGTATCATAAAATTATATTTCCATTATAATAAAATATAATATTAATTTATAAACCCATTTTTTGAAAATAATATTTATTTTAAATCATTATATTTGTTATAAAATGCAAATAAAACATTTATGTTTTACAAAAATACAAACACTTATTTTATCATTTTTAAAACATTTATTTATTTTTATCATGATATAAATATGTCATATTTTCATTTTATAAGAAAAATAAATAATATTTTACACTTACATAGGTGAGTATGATATTTTAATGGTCAAGTTACTATTCATAATAGTTAGATTACTATTCCAACTGTCATATTACTATCCCAACGGTCAAATTTTTAGCGGTCATATGGGTTTCATAATTTCTATAAATACCTCAAATTTTATTAATTATTCATTCACTTATATTTTATCTCAAGGTTATATATATTTTAATTTTCAAGATGAATATTGTATTACTGATGTTTAGTTTCATTTCTATAGTGTTGTTTGTAAGTACGGTTATTCTGGCGGGTTGAGAAGAACCAAATTTTCAAATTCTAGTTATCTAATTTTATATTTTTTATTCTATTGTAATATTTTCAATTATTATGGATATATTTATTCTCTAAATGTAATTTTCAAATTAATATAATAAAATATTGTTGGTTTTATCATGTGGTGTGTTTTATATATATAATACTACATTACTAAATATGTCACAACTATATAATCAGAAAGAAAATTCCATTGATAAAATTATGGGTTTTTATAGTAGTGGCAATAGATTGTGGGTCTGATCTTGAGACTTTGACGATTCTCCATGAGGTAGGCTAGTTATTTCAATTTCCCCTCTTCATTTTAAACCATTGTTTTTAACTTTTGTTGTGGATTTTGGATCGATGTGATTTAATTGTGGGCCATAGTGAGTGATTGGGGTATTGATTTTTTTTAATCTCTGTTTGATATTTTAGGAAGTCTATAAATGGGATTATGTGGGTTTTCTATGTTCTATGAAGAAGAGGAAGTATAAGAAAATGGGGGTGAATAAAATGAATAACTTGTTATATAAGGGTAACATGGGTAACCCTTGCGTAGGTGATCAGCTCAGTATGATGGTAACAGAGGTTTCCCTTACATAGGATACTAGTTTTTCATAAGAGTAACCAGTGTTACCCTTACACAGAAGGCAGAACCTGCATAAGGGTAACCAAAGTTACCTTATGCAAGGGACCCCCCTCATGTAAGTGTAATGTATTTTAAAACAAGCAAGAAAAAAAAGATTTTTGTTGGGTTCACTTAAAGGATTATTTTAAGGTATAAAAAGGTGTTTTAAGGGATAATAATTAATTAAAATTTAATAAATTTATTAGTTCATTGTGTTGATGGACTACAGCCATTTTCACTTAGACAATCTTCGATGAGGGTGGTTGATCTTCTCTTAAAAAGGAAATAGATTTGTATGAGGTAGGTGGTCCCTCAGACACTATCCTTTTAGTAAATACATTTTATTAATATGGAATGTGATATGTGGTCTCACCACCTACGTTCAATCGACCCTTAAATTAAATGAATTATTTTATAAATTTATGTTAAGATGAAAAAGTGTCAAGGACCACGATGGACCCTTGAACACTATTTTGATTCCTTGGTTGCTTATGGTTGAGTACTTGGTTAAAATATGTGTTAGGAGATACATGAACCCAAAAGTGTTCTAATTAAATTATTTTTTTATTTAAATTCCCATGAACAGAACGGAAGTTCCAAGGGGCTAGTGGACCCTTCAATACTGGTTAGTACCTCATTCATTCATGGTCAGGGACTTGTTTATAAATTCTTTCCATTTGATAATATAACCCTATATGGGTATAATTTTAATGTAAATAAAATAATTGAATGAGATATAGTGGCCTCAGTGATAAGTTCCCTTAGTGGCCTCTAGGTCGAGGAGTGTGATGGGTTGATAATGACTTGCCCTAGTAGGCCTTGTTGAACCCTTAAGATTCCTTATAGAATTTAGGCTAGTTGAGATGAGTACAGGGTAATGTTCCTTTCCCTTTATATTTGAGCACTCATGTGGGTAGACCCTAAGTAGATAGATGATAGGTTAGGGTGAGTAAACTCACCTAATATGGCATGGGATGTGTAAAGGGCATTATTCCATATTCCTGGAGTGATGTTAATAGGGCTTATATTATGAGTCCGGTGAGGCTAAAATGTGGTTTTGATTTTATCGAGGGATGTTATTCCCTTTGAGTGACATGATATGACCTAAGAGATTAGATTGATATAGGGAATACCATGTGGATTTATGTACTATGTTGTGACTTAGGGGACCCCAATGGGTGTCCAAGTGATATAATGACTCGTGAGAGGGTGTGTGAAGAGATGTGTGTAAATGATTGTGGGTGTTGCCTTAGAACCTGAATAAATAATGTGAGCATAGTATGGTTATAGTGGTAGGGATCGGTCATTCACTTGAGGGGCCAACCCTGGTTACATGAGATGAGTTGGGAAGATGAACAACCCATGTTATTATTTTAAATGAGATGTTATAGGGTGGATATTGTCCCCCCAATTATTATTATATGATATGTTTAATGAAGTTGGGATTCTAGGGATTTTGGGGAACTTTTGAAGTCTAATTTAGTTGAATGAAATCAATTGATATGAAGGAATGGTTATGGAATATCTTTATTTCATTAGAGTTGTGGGAGTAGGAAGGTTTTACTTTATCTTTTTGGAAAGAGGTTTTTGGAAGGTGTTGAATCTAAAGGGGGTTATTCTAATGTGCTTAGTGCAAGGTGGACTTGTTTCGGAAGTTCTATCTTGTACTTCTGGAAGGTATGGATTTTCAGTTATAATGTGATGTGTTTTCTGGTTTATCTAAGGTGATAGTCACATTGAATATTGATACAGGAGATCATCAGTTGGTACAGTGATATAGATGGACTCCCTCAATTTTAAGAGGTCAGTGCAACTAAATGATAGGATATTACTCTCTATAAATATGAGGGTAGGGCCCCTGGTATGTATGTTGAATTGAATGTGATCACTTTTATTATAGAAATAAAATTTACTCCTTATGTCACAATTTGTAATATTTATTCCAGAGAAATAAAAAAATTTAATGTTTTTGTCATAAAAGTATAACTATAAATCTGCACCATGCAAAACCAAAGTGTTTTTTACTTACTTACTTTTACTCTAATTGCATGAATGTTTTGTATTTTTTGGTTTGAATGGGTTTGAAGTGATTTTTTCAACTTAGTGTAGTTATTTTGTTGAACATAGTTTCTTCCAAGTTCTATAAAATTAAGTTGGGAGTGTTCCTTCTGGAATT
Organism: Viscum album; assembly: GCA_963277665.1. NCBI lineage: Eukaryota > Viridiplantae > Streptophyta > Magnoliopsida > Santalales > Viscaceae > Viscum > Viscum album. Next base: position 435,227,662 of record OY728121.1, read on the forward strand.
AGATTCCACCAAGTGATTCTAGGATGATTACTTTTGATTTTTTATCAGAAGGAGAGTGTTGTGGATGGATTCTCAACAAGTATTATAAAATGGGTTTGGTTCAATGGAGGCTTAATAGTTTTCTTGATGGAACGAGAAACATTATCATTCTCAAGACATTTTTTGAATTTTAGTGGGAGTCGTTGTTTTTCAGAAGGATGGTTTCAAAATAAGGTAAGGTACAAATCGATAAATTATATGAAATAGATTTCAGTTTATAGAAAATACAGATATAATATTATCTCTTTCAAAAAGATCTCAAGATTCTATTGAAGGGTATCAAACCTGAAGAAATGGATAAAGGTGAATAAGAAAAGCTAGATCTAAAGGCAATTGGTGTGATACAAATATCATTAGTTTGGAATGTGGCTTTAAAATTTTAGGAGAAGAATACTATATTGTAGTTAATGGAATCCCTTATAGATATTTTCAAGAAACCTACAGCACTAAACAAAGTGTTCTTGATGTGGAGGTTATTTGGCATGAGGTTATTAGAAGGAAGATCTGCATTAAATCTATTGAATGATTTTAACTTAATATAAATCTAACTGGAATCTATGAAGGTTTCATTCAAAGATGATGTTTGGGTGATTTTTTTATATCATTTTTACCAAAATCTTGGGACTCCATGATTTCAACTATGATCAGTTCAAGAAAAAAGAATGATTTGGTGTTCACTGATGTTTGGAACTTTATTCTCAATGAGGAGTTCCAAAGAATAGAGAGTTTATCTTTTTCTAGTGATGTATTGAATACAAAATGAAGAGGATTCTCACATCATCAGACAAATTAGAAGAAATTACAGATGAAATCAAGGGAGAGTAATAGAGGGAAGTCTTCTAGAAATAGACCTATTTGTTGGCAATGTGAAAATATAGGTCACCTCAAGAAATATTATCGGGACAAGAAGGAAACCATCGAAATGAATAATTCTAGAGATTTTATTATTGCAATATATATTATTGTTAATATACTTATGAGTGTTTCTACTCAATTAGAATCTTGGATTATAGATTCTAGGGCTTTATTCCATTCCATATGAGAAAATGGATGCATTTCAAATTATGTATCAAAAAATTTTGATAGAGTGAATCTTGTTGATGATGAATCTATTTATATTTTAGGAAAGGTAGAAGTGAAATTTCAGTTTAATAATGGAATTTTTATTATACTAAAGGAAGTTTAACATATTTCGGGACTTCGGATGAACATGATTTTTGTTTTTTGGTTGGATGAAGCACGTTTAAAAATGAGTTTTGAATAAGGAGTATGTAATATCACTTGATTTTATCTTATCATAGCCAGAGGTGTGAAAGATGGGTCATTATATATAATAGAAAGGGATGTGGGAGCTTCACTTTCAAGAACAACATGTTCTAAAATTTCAAAACTTTCAAATAATTGTAATGACCTAATTTTGTATAAATTAAATTCTATTTTCAAATGAATAAATACCATCTTAAGTAATGAAGTTATAAAAAAACATTTGCACTACTTTGGTTATTCTAGACTATTATAAGTTAAATCCTATTGGATTTAAAAGATTTTTAAGCATCATAACTATTGATAATGCATTCATTGTATAGAAACTGTTAATATTAGTATATATTAAGTCTTATGATAAATTCCAATTAACATATATGAAATAATTGATGGTCTCGACCAATAGGATTGTACCCTATGAAGCCCATTTATCATAGCTTCCGATGGAGATGGCATCATTTAGATTTTCCCTTAACTAAGAGAAAGCTTAGATTCAACAACTAAAGCTTGAACGAAATTGTTTATAGGAGAAGTTCAAGCTTATTGAGATCATGGTCCAAACCATGTTCTCCAAACCATCCCATGAAAGTTTCACTATCATACACCTTTCCCTTTTGGAAAATATTGGTGTAATAAGGGGTTATGTATCTTGACCCTAATAGTATGAATTTATATATTTTTTATTTTTAATAGAATAATGATTATAATTTCCATTTTTATTATTACTTTATAAATGATTAAATAACAAGTTTGATAAAAATTATATTTTGATATGATGAAACATAAATTGTATTTTTGAGAAATATATAGTTTCAATGAAGACATTATTTTTGATGAATTGAATAATTTTTTAAAAGAATGTTATTTTAATAAAATATTCTTATTAAATAATATTTATTTAAATATAAATGATAATATAATTTTATGGAGTTGGATGTAATTTTTATAAGGGTTGGAAATTATTATCATTGTCAAAACCCGTATTTTTAAATAAATGGGTTTTTTTAAGAGTAAATTTTCATATTTAGAGAGTTATTTTTATAAAATAAATATATTTTTTAAATCATCACATCGAAATTAGACAATGGTGGATTTTTCATAATTTTCTAAGATGGTATAATTTTTGGGTAAATATTAAATACAGTATGTATTATGACATCATAAAAGTCAAAAAGTGAAAATAATAAGTACTGAAAAGAGTATACACAGAAAAAATTATTTTTCTCCTTTAAAATAATGTTTTTTGAAGCTATTTTATTAATTTTATAAACCCTTAATGAAACCTATATTTTAATTTAATGTTTTAAAATTAATTCTTTATGAACATGAGTCAGTTCCACATCACCCAGGGAATTATTTTAATGAGTTCAGTTCTTAGCCTTATAAAATATTAAACACCACTCCTCTTTGGAAAAAAAGGTTAAAACCCATGAGAAGATTTATGGTTTTGATTATTTTATTATATAGAGTCTAAAACCTAAGTTTAGAAATTAATAAAGAATTCCCCTCTCTTTTGCTATAAAACCCCACCCAACCTCCCATTCCTCTTTACTCAAAATCCTTGGAGCATGAATTTACTCTGTATTTACTTCTCTGGAGCCCTCCCAAGGTTCCCTTAATCTCTTAATAACCTCCTCCCAATATTTTAGAAGCACCCTCTCAAGGTAAGGGGTCCTCTCCTTTTCCACTTTATTCAAGCACATCCTTTATATTATGCCTTTTGATTTGAAATTTTTCATGCTGGAATATATTTCTAAACATACCACTTATTGTCCTTATTATTTTCTAGTGATGAGAGGTATATTTTACTCTCATTAAACCCTTCCATGAATCTTTATGTACCCTTGTTATGTTGTCGAAATTATCCTACGATTTTACATGCCAAACATTTGTGTAGTGAATACCCATGCTCATTTCCACTCAAGGGTATCCACCTAGATGTATTTATCCTTAATTTATTTAGGAATTCCATGTATGTAACCCACACTCTTTAATCATGGTACTGAAATTTATTAAATAAATCCTTATGTTGTATGATCTATGTGGCACAATTATGCATGTACATGATATGAATGTGACGGGTGGGCCCAAAATTATATATCCCTCCAATTCATTGGGTAATGTTTTCATCTCATGAGATACCATATATGGTGTGTGATAGGTTATAATAAGCACACAATGTTATGATGTCTCAACGATTATCCTTGACTTATGTTTATGAAGACATGTTTTATTTTTTTCCACATTCCCATATTGCATTTATGTTATCATGTTATATCATGATTTGATGTTCAATTTTATGATTCTCACCCCTATTATGTGACTTTGATATGCCTCTTTACTCATATGTACTAATTTACCTTATGCTATACTTTTATTATTCCCTTACTGAGATTTATAGCTCACCCCTTTCTTATGTACATCCCTAGGTTATCCCATGCAATTTTAGAAGAGTAATGGAATTTTAAGGGCATGTTGTGGAGTTTTTAAATAATGTTGTTTTATTTGTGTTTCAAGTTATTGTGCTATGTACCTAATTTCTCAAAGACACTAGGCCTCATTATCTTATAGGATTGTATTATGTGTACCTTTATGTAATAAATCATGAATGTATTAAAATATAGGTTCTCATAATAATAGGTTTGGGAACCTAAATGAGAAGGGTGTGAAGATTCTATTATAAAAGGGCATACTAAAGTTGGATCATTCGGAATTCAAAAGGTGTGAGAGTTGTATACTCAGGAAGCAATGGAATTTTCCTTTAAAATTTTTTGTAAGAACACCGAGAGGCCAAAATCTAGAATTGGTACATAAAATGTTTGAGGGCCAGCCCCAGTTCACTCTCATGGAAGATATAGATACTTTGTTACCTTCATTGACAATTCCATGAGAAAAGTATGTGTTTACTTTCTAAAACATAAAAGTGAGGTATCTGGAATCTTCATTCAATTAAAGGATATGGTGGAAAGAGAAACCATAAGCAAGTTTCAATGTATAGGGCCAAACAATTGTGGTGAGTTTACTAGGAGTTTCCAGAATTACTGTAGGAAAAGAGGAATCTAGTATAAAAATATTGTTCCAGGAACACTTGAACAAAATGATGTATCTAATAGGATGAATCATACATTGATGGAAATTACAAGAAGTATGTTGCTACATTCCAGAGTGTCAAAGGATTTTTGGGTGGAAGAAGTGGTCACGTCAACTTACTTGATCAATAGAAGTCCTTTGGCACCGGTTGTACAACAATTTCTAAAATAACTATGGTCTAAAAAGATTTTAAAAGTTTCTTACCTTAGAGACTTCAAAATTTTATCCTACATGCATGTGTATGAAAAATATAGAGATAATCTTGAATAAAAATCTTAGGCATTCTTCTTTATAGGCTATAGAGATGAAGAATTTGGTTTTTGGCTATGGGATGATGAAAAGAAGATGGTTTTTTGTAGCCAAAATGTGATCTTCAATGATAGATCTTGTGGAAATATCATAACTTGAAGGAGAAAGAAGTTTTTAATAAAGATTCAACTTCAATTCAAGTTGATATGAATGGTGTTTTTATAGGATCACATGTTCTAGAATGTTCAAATGTCTTTGAATTTATCAAAAGGTCACATATTCCATAAGGAAGTTCAGAGGATTGTGCAGAAAGTTTGGAAGTTCATCCAGCAGATGATATATTAGAAATATCAGGAACATGGGAAGCGCATCCAAGAGTTTTAGAAGGAGAAGTCTTAGAAGCTACAGTTATGAAATAATCTAAATCACATGTTAATTTTTAAAGATCTTCAAGGCTAGGAGGGATGGTGAAAAGGCATGGAGCGGATCTAAGTTTCTTACTTTTAATGGATACAGGAGAACTAGAGAGTCTAGAAGAAGTGGTTACTCTAAGATATTTTGAAAGGTGGGAATTAGCAATTCATGAGGAGTTGGATTCACTATGAGTGAATAATATCTGGGAGCTAACAAAATTACCACTAGGAAAAAAAGTACTTGAAAATAGGTGGGTATTCTAATTGAAAGAAGAAGATGGTAAAAGAAAAAGATATTAGTCAAGACTGGTTGTGAAGGGATTTCAACAGAATAAAGGGATTTGTTTCACTAAAATATTCTCCCCGGTAGTTAAACATACTACCATTCAAATTGTTTTATGTTTTCTTGATTCCATAAATTTTTACCTTGAAAAAATAGATGTGAAGAAGTATTTTCTTCATAGGGATTTGGAGGAAGAAATTTATATGAAGCAACCTATTGGTTTCATGGACAATCAGAATCAAGGCTTAGTGTGAAAACTAAAAAATGTTTTTATGGTTTGAAACAAGCACCAAGGTGTTGGAACCAGAAGTTTGATTCCTTTATGGAAGAGAAAGGTTTCACATGAAGTGACTTTGATCATTGTTATTGTTGGAAGGAGTTTATCATAAATGACTTCATAATCTTACTTTTGTATGTGGATGATATGTTGTTGGTAGGTCTAAATATTCAACTTATCTGAAAGTTGAAGGAGGAATAGTCTGGAAATTTTGTGATAAAGGGTCGGGGTGAAGTAAAGAAGATCTTGAGCATGGGGATTAAACATGATAGAAAAAATAGAAGCTTGGTTTTATCATAGAGGAATTACATCTGGAAGATCATTGAGAGATTTGGAATGAGTGGATGTAAATCAGTTTCAACTCCTCTCACTAGTCACTTTAAACTTCCAAATGAATAGGCACTATGAATGGAAGATATAAAAAAAGTTCATGTTGAAAGTTTTTTATGCCACAGTAGTTATAATTTTGATGTATGGTATGGTAAGAACTCATTCAAATGTTTCTCATCTAGTGGGGGCAGTCATCCAGTTCATGGAATATTTGGGAAAGATTCATTGGGAAGAAGTAAATTGGATTATCTGGTACCTCAAAGGAATAGAAGGAACTTCTATTTGTTTCATAGATGATGGTCTATTACTTAGGTTTGTAGATGAAAACTTTGTGGGTGATTCTGATTCTCAAAAGAGCATAGCTGAATATGTTTACACTTTTGGTAGAATTGCAATCAGTTGGATGTCCAAGTTACAACCGATGATTTCACTTTCTACAACAGAAGAAAATTATGTGGCTGTAATGGAATCAAGCAAGGAGATGACATGGTTAAGACATTTAGTTAATGAACTTGATTGTAATTAGGAGAAAGGATTGTTCTTCTATGACAGTTGGAGTATAATTCATTTAGCTAGGAATCCAGTGTTTCATTCAAGAACTAAACACATTAATCTGATGTACCATTATATCTGGGAGATTTTGGAAGATGGTGAGTTAGAGTTATGGAAGATAGCTGGAAAAAAGAATCCAATGGATATTTTTACCAAGAGTTTGGATCTGAAAGTGTTGAGGCCACATCAAACCTTAGTAGGGCTTGGGTGAACGGAGGTAATGGAGAAGAATTGTATGTAGTGGAAGTTAAAGGTGGTGTCATGGTTTTCTCTGAAGTAATATTCAAGTGGGAGATTGTTAGGAATTTGTGAGTTCTACTTCAGTTGAATGAAATCAGTCAATCGGGAGGAGTGGTTCTGAAATATCTTCATTTCTTTGGGTTTGTGGCAGCAGAAGGGTTTTCCTACAGAGTTCCAGAAGGAGGTTTCTAGAAGGAGTTGATTCAGAAGGGGCTTCTTCTGATGTGATCAGCGCAAGGCAGTCTTATTCCATAAGTTCCAGCTTTTACCACTGGTGGATGGGGATGTTTAGTTATGTTTTGATGTGTTTGCTGGTTTATCGAAGATGGCGGTCACACTAAAGATTATTACAGGAGATCAATGGTGGGAATAGTGAAACAAATAGACTCCCGCACTTTTTGGAGGTCGGTGCAACTGAATGACCAGATGTTACTCTCAATAAATAGGAGGGTGGGTCCCCTATGATGTATGTTGAACTGAATGTGATTACTTGTACTATAGTAATCCAAGTGGATTCTTAAGTAACAAGTTTTAATATTTCTTCTAAAGAAATGAAATGTCGCAATGTTTCTCCCGTAGACATTGGATTATCAATTTGTACCACATAAAACAAAAGTGTTTGTTACTTGCTTACTTTTACTTTCATTGCATGAATGTTTTGTATCTGTTGGTGTGAACAGGGTTGAAGTGATGTTTTCAAATTAGTCTTGTGATTTGGGCGAACATAGTTTCTTCCATGTTTCGGAACATTAAGTTGGAAAAGTTCCTTCCAGAATCGAATTCTGCCGAGTGATTTCAGAATGATTGCTTCTAGTTTTTTATCGGAAGGATCGTGTGGTGGAGGGATTCTCTATGGGGATTACCTCCCTAGGATCTAGAGTTTCTTGATGATGATGGGATGTTAGGGATTACCTCCCTCAGATTTAGTGATGCTTGGTGATATGGGGGTCAGGGACTACCTCCCTTAGATCTAATGGAGTTTGGCGATGATGGGATGCCAAGGATTACCTCCCTAGGATCTAGTGATATTTGGTGACGATGGGATTCCAAGGATTACCTCCCTTGGATCCAAAGACGCTGGGTGATGATGGGATGCCATGGGATTACCTCCCTAGGATCTAGTGATATTTGGTGATGATGGGATTCCAAGGATTACCTCCCTTGGATCCAAAGACGTTGGGTGATGATGTGATGCCATGGGATTACCTCCCTAAGATCTAGTGATATTTGGTGACGATGGGATTCCAAGGATTACCTCCCTTGGATCCAAAGACGTTGGGTGATGATGGGATGCCATGGGATTACCTCCCTAGGATCTAGTGATACTTGATGGTGGCATGGGATGCCTAGTGATGCCTAGGATATGACATTTGATCTGATATTATGAGATGCCTAGGATGGTTCTTAGGATCCAGGGGTTATACCTTTTGTATAGGCATGTTCATGAGACCCTAGGGTTGGACTCGTATCACCCCGGGATATGTGTCATGCTTAGAGATATCCGACACTCGCCGAAGTAGGTATGGTCGATCTCGAGTGTCACGTTAGAACCCGAGGATCAACAATGATTATTTATTTATGCTTCCATGCAATAATTATTTATTCAGTTGATCGTATCACATGTGCATGCATGGTTTTACTAATTATATACCAGACCGCATTGGTGGTGCTCTACTGAGTTTTACTCACACCTTGTGACCATGACACTTGGGTATCCGAGCAGACTTAACTGATTGGAAGATCAGGTTGGGCAAAGGCTCGATGTAGCATGGTCGAGCGGGTTAGCTCAGATAGAGTTTGGAGGCAATGATTGAGGTACAACTCAAGGATGGCAATAAAGTCTCTAGTCCTTTTTATTTTCTTTTGATATCAATATTGTAATCGACCTAGTACACGATCAGTTATCGTATGTTGGCATGAGCATGAGTCCGTATGTTGCATTTCATTTTATTATAGCATGATTCTTGTTTATTGATTTGTGTGTATCTAGTCTTTTTATGATGGATGTTGTTGGTTTTTTTTTTTTTTGTATGTTTTACTTTGGTACGAGGGTATAGTCTTCTCACGGTAGAACCGGCCCTAAAGATATTATTGCCCAAGACCATCATTGAAATTATTTCCCTTAATTATAAAGAACGTTATAGTAAAATGGTGGAATTTTTGCCCCTTATAGTGTATTTCTTGGCCCTTGAGGCGTGTTGCCCTAGCTCAGGGGCTTGTGGGGCTTGCCCTATGGCCGGCCCTGACGGTAACACCCTAAACCATCGCTACTAGTTGGCAACATCCAACGTACGGGGAAGCATGTCTGAGGTCAAATAGAGACCATTGATCCATACACTATTCAAGTGGTTCGGGGTGGCCTGACATTATAAGTGTTGTCTCCATGCATGCATCAAAAAACCTTGTTATTGCAAGTTATTGTAGGTGGTATCAATGATGGATCTCAAGTTTCATAGAAGTGTTAATAGTTTTGGAGGCCAACGATTTGGCTTGTTAGAGTGTGTGTATGGGTCAAGTTCCGTTTTGTTTGTTTTTTCCATGTATCAATTTGGGTGGCCAAATTTGTTTTTTTTATATAATTGTAGCATTATGGAGGTTTTGTATGATTTTCAGCATTACATATAGATATTGTGGTTTGTTCATTTTTGTATACTGACATTGTGGGACTTTCAATTGTGGATCCCGGTTTTATTTGTCTGTAGGATTAGCATGTCTGGCATACAAATAGTCATACTGGCTTTTTGGAAACAATCTAGGTTAAAAGGAGGGAAATCATTTCCCAACAATTTATTATCATTGATACCTTTCATCAACCTCCAGTGATTGGGGAACACGTTGAAGGTTAGTGGCTGCAGAAAAGCAGGGCACTATTGATCGGTTTGTTAACATCAAGAATATGAAAATTTATAACGGAAACTTTACTGAGAACAGTGGTTGCAGAAATACATAGCACTCTTGGTTGGTTTGTTACAACAATGACATCAAGAATATGAACAAAATTTGTAATGGAAATTTTACCATCAATGTTCCTAGTATTAAAATGCAGTATGCATTCACACTGTAAACTTACGGTGCAATTTTATGGTTTCTCGTTTGCATTTAAAATTTATGATTCAAATTTACACTACAAATTCCCATTAAAATTTTCAAAATATAATTTAACAATTATACTATAACAATAAATAGAAAATTTTCACCGGAAATTTCAATGTTCACGGACTTTCCATGTGCGTACATTTCCATTGTAAATTCAGTGTGCATTCCCTGTGTAAAGTCAGTGCAATGTGTATTTTTGAACTTGAAATTTATAGCTCAAATTTATAAAGTAAATTTCCAGTAAAATTTTCGAAGGCAATTTAACACAGATGCTTTAACTGTATAAAAAAAATTTGAACGTTCGTGCATTATACCCAGTGGTCCTTTCTATTATAAACTCAGGGCAATTTTACGGTGTAAAATTTTTAATGGAAATTTATGGTTTAAGTTTACAACAAAAAATTGAACCAACTATTTATAGTGGAAATTAGCAGTGAGAATTCAGAAATATAAAGAAAATCTGAAATGAAAATTTTATTGTCGATGGATTGGCCTATTGTGAAAAAACAATGATCATTCACAATGCCAGAAAAGAACAATTTTACAGTACTCATTTGAATATGAAATTTACAAATCAAATTTGCATCGTAAATTTCTACAGGAAATTTTAAGTACAAATCAACACTGATGCTTCAACAATGTACATAAAATTTGCAGTGTAAATTTAAATGTCCGTGGATTCTTCATGTATGTGCACTTCCACCGTACAGTAAGTGTAATTTTACACTACCGATTTCCAACGAAGATCTGCACACCAAATTTACAAAATAAAATTTCACTTAATATTTAAAATGAAAATTATCACTAATGTAACAGGAATGTCAAGAATTTCTTTGGAAAATTTTTGATTCTCAATGAATTGTTCTGATGAGAAAATCCATTGTGCATTCTCACCCTAAATAGAAAGTGCCATTTTATAATGGTCTTTGGAACTTGAAATTTATAATTCAAATTTAAAAAGTTAATTTCAAGTGCAAATTAATAGTAATACTAAGTGCAAATCAACATTGCTGCTTTATAAATATAAAAAAAAAAATCATTGGAAATTTGAATGTTCATGAATTCTTTTAGTGCATTGATTTTCATTACAAAATCGAAGTTGAATTATACTTTTATATTCATAAATGCCGTCCAAAATATTCAAATCACAAATCGGAGTCTTGGGCGTACACGTGTCAATATCTTAATGCACACAGAACCCTCCGGTTGAGTGATCAACTGAAGGAGAATATTATCTAACTAATTTCAAGGCAGCGGTATAGTGTCCAATTTTGAGAGGGTGGCATCCAGCTTGTCACCGATTAATGCAATCCATGCCTGCAAATTAGGTGAACGTCAGAAAAAATGAACACTCGTAATAATGAATCGGGAGGCTACCTGATCAGAAGCGGTGAAGCCCCTGACCGTATCACCGCCGATAATCGCAACTCCATTGTTCCCCAGCGGCTGCAAAATGACCGACTGCATTTTTTGGATTTCAAAAAAAATATTACTAATAGATTTCAAAAACTGGGGGTGGGGAGATCCATGCAATTCGGGTTACGTTGCAGTTACTGACGAATGCGTGTAACGCGTGTTACTTGTGATAATCACTTATGTTTTATATTTTCATTTTCTAAAAATGAATTAAACAATACGTTGAAAATTAAAATGGATAGTAGTAAAAAATAAGGATGCGGTTGGCATGAAAACAGGGTTTTTATCAAAAAAAAATCTCATTCCCGAATTCACTTTCTAAAAAATATTTTCTATTTAAATAATTCAATCCATCTTCTAATGCGTTTTACATTTCCTAAAACGAAACACAAACACGAGCACAAGGTTAAAAATGAAACTGGCCTGTGTATTTATGGGCAAAAATGGCAGCTCGGACCTTCCAGGATAGAGAGAGAGGTTGGCTAAGTAGCTCTCTGCAACGGTATCATGAGGATTAATTGCCGAGTATAAAAAGAACAATTTTATTGTTGCTTACGTGTTGCCGACACCGTAACACCCTGACACAAAGATCCTTCCAACAACTTGGGCGCATCAACAGACACGGCATGAGCATCGCGGCCGGGAGATTCAGATGCAACCCCGATTTGAAGAACGCAGCAGCCATCATAAACCACAACAAGAGATCGGCAGCATGTCGTGATTGACAAAGTTTCCCATGCCCTGAAATAGCAAATCCAAGAATCCATCAGACCTGAAAATCTGTCCAAGTTCTGTCCATCATTTACTCAACAATTTCTACGGTGGAGAATAATAAAAAAAAATACGAGATTTACACAGAGATTGTTTTCTACATGTTGAAAGAGTTTATATGAGGTGCAAAATGAAACTCTGAAATAAACGTTTTATACGTGCAACCTAAAAAAGGCCCAGAATGAAAAAAAAAGTATATGAATTCATACAAAACAAGCTACTCAACAGTACTCAAATTCAACTAGAGTTTTGTTGAGATCAGATCAAGTTCGAGCTATATATGGAGATGAATTCAAACATTAAAGTGACTTGATCAAGTAGCCCATGAGTGTGATTAATCAGCTAATATTTTATTATTTTGAGAACTGAGCTCAACTGGGTAAGCAGAGTTTAAAAAATGAGTAGAGTTTGGATTTTGAAAATCAAAATTCAATCAAATTAAATCGAACATCAAACAAAAACAAACAAGACTTAAACCCAATTAAATGAGATCGGCTACATGAATCAAACGTCACTAATTAGTTCTATTGAAAACCATATTTTCATTGAAACTATCTAGAACAAGATCATCTTGAATTGACTTTAGACTTACATTACACCTCCAAAGTTCACCACCACTCACATGCATTCAAAATCCAATTTTGAATCAACCTCTTCATAAACCGGGTTGATTTCAATTCAGGTGCGAAATGCAATAATTCAAGACACTCTACAAAAAGGACACATCATTGATCCCAACTAGTAACTCGGAATTGAAACTAAAATTAAATTGGAAACTCGTGCTAATTTAAATTCAAACCACAGAAGTTCCCATTCCAGCAAACATACGGAAAATGAAAAGGATGGGGTACGGCAATAATCATTGCTTCACAAAGATTTTTCTACTCTGGGTAACTGCGTTTTCAATAATAAGCCAAGTATTACAATTGAAAAGAAAGAACTGACCATAAAAAAAGTGAATACATTGTGAAAGCTACCTAAGATGCAGTACCATAATAACTCAGAAACCACAAAATCAGGGAGGTCAGCACGTACTCTTTGACAATCAACTCCTATGGGATTTACCTGAAATGGAGATAAACAAATAAAGCAATTTACACGATATCAATAGAAAGAGCAGGACAGAAATATAGGGGTCCGTTTGACAACACACCGATAGAAAACTGTTTATAGCATTTACACTTATGATAAGCAGTTTGAAAAAATAAAGAAAACACATGCATTTCAGAAGAAAACCACATAAAGAAGTGACAGGAAAACAATTTTTTAATAAACAATAAAGAAACACCTATACAGAATCACTAATCATAAGTAATGAGTGCTGCAAGCAGTTCTCAACAAGTGCTGTCAAACGAACCCTAAATCAAAAAGTGAAGAGAAAAACCCACGGCCGTTAAAGTTCGTGGTCTGATCGACAACCATACAAGACCATTCATAATATTGGTAACCGCCAATCCAAGGGTCAGTATATCTGCTCTTGACTGAGAGCTGAAAGGGGTGAAAATAAAAAAACACTTCGGATAAATGCAATCAAACAGCTTTAATGTGAATCCATGAAATGGATATAGCCATCAACAAAAAATATTTAGGAGAAAAAAAAATTAGGAAATGGACACTGTTTCAACTTTTTTGAGATAAACCCCTGCTCAAATGACTACCCATACCATAATTCAAAACTCAATCATGCACGAATCGTTTGCATAACTCGCAGCAAGTGCAGATAATAAAAGACAGTGGTGCAAGAGTGAGAAAACCATTAAAAAGACTGCAACTACTGACAGACAAATGTTTTATTTCCTATAACACAAGCTAAACAAGATAAAAAATCGAGCGTAATGGGAGGGGGGCAGGCTTGTTGGATTTTTTTTTTTTAAATTTAAGGCAGATTCAAAATATTATTTAGATTCTTATAAAGAGAGAATGAGTTTCTAAGAATATATATATATATTATTATTATTATTACAGGAGGAAATTAAATAAACCACAGTTGTGGCGGATTGAACCCACAAAATACAAATGCCCACCCAGTCTCCTTCCCAATGGGTGACGGTGTAAGAATGATATTTTGAATTATAAATAAAAACATAGAAACAATCCTAATGGGATAGCACACATGTGCATGACTGCAAACATGTGACAAAATGTGACATTTTGATTGTGTAGTTTGCACTTTGCGTGCGCACGACAACAAAATTTCATGCATTAAATTTTGTTGGGTAGACCGACATGTTTAATTACAAACTGACCAGACATTCTTTGATGGGGATTGTAGAATGGGGAAACCCACTTACCTTCAAGGTGAGGTGGGGCTCTTCTTTTATAGAATGAAAATGCGGAATGTACAAGGGAGTATTCCGATGTGGGACTCGGAAATACCCATAATAATATAAAAGAGGGTTTAACACTCCCCCTCAAGCTGGACAGACCCAGCTTGGACAACGAGTCCCACAAAAAAGAATAAGAAGACGCCACACAAGACCCATAACTACTCCCCCTCAAGCTGGGTGTCAGATGTGGTGGATCCCCAGCTTGGAACTAAGCGAGGCAAGGCGAGCACCAGGGAGGCCTTTGGTGAAGATGTCAGCAAGCTGGTCTGCCGTCGGAATGTGGCTAAAGCTGACATGGTTGTGCTCCAGGTGGTGGCGAAGAAAGTGACAGTCCACCTCAATATGCTTCGTGCGTTCATGGAAGACGGGATTCGAAGCAATTTTAGTGGCTGCCTGATTGTCACACCATATGTGAGCAGAAGTCTGCTGAGGAAAGCCAAGCTCCTGGAGGAGTTGCCGAAGCCAAAGGATCTCGGTAGTGACGGTGGCCATGGCACGGTACTCAGACTCGGCACTGGAGCGAGAGACGACCGTCTGTTTCTTGCTGCGCCAAGAAATGAGGTTGCCTGCCAAGAAAATGGCGAACCCAGAGGTAGATTTCCGAGTGGCAAGGCAGTCAGCGTAATCAGCATCGCAAAAGGCCTCAATATGCTGATGAGGATGCTGGGAGTAGTGAAGACCACGGGCAGGATCCCGTTTGATGTACTTGGCGATGCAGATGACAGCATCCCACTGAGATGTGGTGGGATGCTCCATAAATTGACTCACTTTGGCTACTGCACAGGAAATGTTGGGTCGAGTCATGGTGAGATAATTGAGTTTTCCCACCAATCGTCGGTACCGCTCGGGATGGGGGTATGGAGCCGAGGAGGCATAAAGAGACCGTTCGCCAGGCTCCAGAGGAGTATCGACCGCAGTGGCCTGAGTCAGCCCAGCATCCTGCAATATATCCAATGCATACTTCTGTTGGCAGAGGGAGATGGTGGCAGAGGAGTAGGAAACCTCGATGCCGAGGAAGTATGTGAGAGGACCAAGATCCTTAGTGTGGAAGTGCTGGTGAAGATGAGCCTTGAGATGGGTGACACCCACAGAGTCGCTGCCGGTGATGACGATATCATCCACATAGACGACCAATAAGATGCAGCCATGTGGAGTCGTCCTGTAGAAGACAGTGTGGTCTTTCATACTGCGGGAAAGCCCAAAGTTGCTGACGACCGTGCTAAAGCGGCCAAACCAAGCACGGGGAGACTGCTTGAGGCCGTAAAGAGAGCGGCGGAGACGGCAGACACGAGATTCAGCGCCGGCGGCACAAAATCCGGGGGGCTGCTGGAGATAGATTTCTTCCTCAAGGAAGCCATGGAGGAATGCATTCTTGACATCCAATTGATGAAGAGGCCACCGATGATGGGCGGTGAGAGAGATGAATAGCCGGACAGAGGCCATCTTGGCAACCGGGGAGAAGGTATCAAAGTAGTCAACTCCGTATGTCTGAGCAAAGCCTTTGGCCACAAGGCGGGCTTTGAGGCGATGGAGAGTACCATCGGGATTCAGCCTGACCGTGTAAATCCATTTGCTGCCCACTGCCTGTTTGCCTGCTGGAAGGGAGACAAGATCCCAAGTATGGTTTTCCTCCAGAGCCTGCAATTCATCCTGCATGGCTGCGAGCCACCCGGGGTGAGATTTGGCCTCACCAACTGTGCGAGGTATAGAAACCGTCTCCAGAGCGGACAAACCCCTGTAAGAAGATGCAAATAGAGGAGTACTCTGGCAGGAGCGAGTACCTTTCCGTAGGGCGATGGGCAAGTCCGCGGGTGGCGGAGCAGGAGCAGCGGACGAAGCGGGAGCATCCGTGTCACTGGCCGGAACGGGGAAAACAGTCGAAGGACGGCGGGAGTAGACCTGACCAAAATGGGTGTCAACAGGGGTTGACGCCGGTGGAGGATGGAGGAGGAGAGGAGGACAATCATCGAGGACAGGGTCAGGAGGAGGAGAGGTAGGAGGAGGCAAATCCGGAAGAGGCTGGATGATGAGGGGAAGACATTTGTCAATGGCAGAGTCAGGAGGAGGAGAATGGAGAACTTTCCACAAAGGAGACATCTGCGGAGATGACATACCGGCGAAGGTCCGGGGAGAAGCAGCGGTATCCGCGCTGAGTGCGGGAATAACCAAGGAATATGCAGCGGAGAGATTTGGGAGAGAGTTTGGTGCGGCCAGGGCGAGTGTCACGAACATAACACAAGCAGCCAAACACTCGAAGAGGGAGGGAATGAAGAGGGAGAGTGGGGAAAAGAGCCCGAAAGGGAGTCTCCCCCTTAAGGATAGAAGAAGGAAGGCGATTGAGGAGGTAGGTAGCAGTGAGAATGGCATCGCCCCAAAAGAGCAGAGGCACCTGTCGGTGGAAGATGAGGGCACGGGCAGTCTCTAGAATATGTCTGTGTTTCCGCTCGGCCACGCCGTTCTGCTGGGGTGTATCAGGACAGGAGGTCTGATGAAGGATGCCATTCTCCCGGAGAAACTGCCGAAAAGAAGTGGAGAGATACTCGCGCCCATTATCCGAGTGGAGACATTTGACCGAGATAGAAAAACGATTCTTAATTTCATGAAAAAAGGTTTGGAAGGTGGAAAACACTTCGGAGCGTTCCCGAAGAAGGTAAAGCCACGTCATTCGCGAATAGTCATCAATGAAGGAGATATAGTATTTATAGCCCAAGTGACTCGGAACGGTACACGGGCCCCAAACATCGGAATGAACCAGAGCAAAGGGGTGGGAGGCCCGTGTATCCGTGCGAGGAATGTAGGAAGAGCGATGATGTTTTGCAAAAGAGCATGACTCACAATGAAAAGTAGGAGTCCTACTGAAGTCCGGAAACATCTGATGAATGGTGGATGCAGGCGGGTGCCCTAATCGGGAATGGAGATCAAGTGCCCGAGAAGAGGTAGACGTGCAAGCAATGGGCGCGGGCCCCTCGAACATGTAGACCCCGTCTCGAAGCCGGCCTCGACCAAGTTCCCGGTTCGTAGCCTGCTCCTGAAACACAACACCAGAGGAGGTAAATATGGCCGCACAGTTATAATCCTTAGTCAGTTTACTGATGGAAAGCAGATTAAAAGGACTGCGGGGCACATGTGCCACAGAGGGTAGGTGTATCGAAGGAGTCAGGGAGCATGCGCCGAAGCCCGCTATGGGGATAGTGGACCCATCAGCGACGGTGATGGCTGAAGAACCGGCATATGGGCAATAAGACGTCAACATACCAGCATCACCGGTGAGGTGGTCGGAGGCACCTGAGTCCAGCAGCCATGCAGGGGAGCAATGGCTGACCAAGGCAGTGGGGCAAACAGTACGGGCCAGAGAAGCCGAGGAGGGAGCGGGACGGACAGAGGCCGGTGGATCATGAGGCCGCCTGAGGTCGGTCATAGACAGGGCCAGAGACGGGAAAAGAGAGGCGACAGTCGAGGACACGTCCCGGACCGCGGGTTGTCCCTGCCGCAGGTGCTGAGATGGTCGGCCATGCAGGACCCAACATCGGGCGATCAGGTGGCCAAACTTGCCACAATGGTGACAGAAGGGACGTGGACGACGTGAAGCACGACCACGTCCCGATGAGTCCGCCATGGAAGCGGCGGGAGCTGAGGCAGCGGGCCGGCAGGATGATCGGGCGCAGGACGTGCGCGTGCTGGAAGGGCTGCCGGAACGAGGGCGCTCTGCGGGGATGAGGGCGTGCCGCCGGGAGAAGGGCGCTCTGCCGGGAGGGTCCGTTGGGACAGAGGCCGAGGGCGCGTGCTAGGGTGAAGGTGGCGAAAAGGGAGGGGGGGCTGCAGGGCGAGAGGAGCGGGGGCGCTCGGGAGGTGCGGGGCAGCGGGAGGCGCTGGAGGCGCTGGAGCTGCGGGAGGCGTCGGGGCAGCGGGAGGCGCTGGAGGCGCTGGAGCTGCGGGAGGCGTCGGGGCAGCGGGAGGCGCTGGAGGCGCTGGAGCAGCGGGAGGCGCCGAGGCAGCGGGAGGCGCTGGAGCTGCGGGAGGCGCCGGGCGAGGGTGAGGGTGCCGGGGCGAAGCGGGACGTCGAGGGCGGGGCGCCGGGGCGAGTCGCCGAGGGTGAGGCGCCTGGGCGGGAGGCGCCGCAGCGAGGCACCGGGGCGAGGCGCCGGGAGCCGGGGAGCCGGGAGCCGGGACGCCGGTGGAGCCTGGGAGCCGGGACGTCGGGGCGAGCCGGAGACGCCGGGGAGCCGGGAGCGCGCGGGAGCAGCGGGAGGCGCCGGGAGAATGGAGGGCCGCCGGGAGGTGAGCCGCAGGGGCTGGGCGCGCGCACGGTGGGGGTTGGCCGGGAGCGCCGCTGGGAGGGAGGTCCGCAGAGGCTGGGCGCGCGCACGGTGGGGCTGGCCGGGAGTGCCGTTGGGAGGGAGGTCCGCTGGGAGGAGCCGACGGAGGAGGCGCGGGCCGCGTCGGGGAGAGAGAGGGCCGCCGGGGAGAGGGCGCGGGCGCCGGGCGAAGGCCTGCTGGGACGAGGGCGCACCGCGGGAGGACGGCGGACGCCGGGAGAAGAGGTGCGCCGGGAGGGAGGGCCTGCCGGGAGGGTGCAGGCCGGAGAGGAGCTGGGCAGGGCAGGGCTGCGCCGGGATCGGAGGGGGGGCCTGCCGGGAAGGGCTAGGGCAGTAGGGAGAGAGGCGGGGCCGGGAGGACGCCGGGAAGCCGCAGAGGAGGGAGGGTTCGGGATAAAAAAAAATCCCTCTGATACCATGTAGAATGGGGAAACCCACTTACCTTCAAGGTGAGGTGGGGCTCTTCTTTTATAGAATGAAAATGCGGAATGTACAAGGGAGTATTCCGATGTGGGACTCAGAAATACCCATAATAATATAAAAGAGGGTTTAACAGGGATAAACAGATCGGAATCTGAATCAAGTGAGATTGGGTTGATCGCAATTTGAAATGAATTAGATCAAGTTTGGCATCAAACAATACTTTGTTCAAGAGTACGTGCGATGTAAGTCATTTATTTGTGTTGATATGTATAAGTCCCTACCACAATGAGAGGTGGA
The DNA here is from genome assembly GCA_963277665.1 of Viscum album. Taxonomy (NCBI): domain Eukaryota; kingdom Viridiplantae; phylum Streptophyta; class Magnoliopsida; order Santalales; family Viscaceae; genus Viscum; species Viscum album. The sequence goes on from OY728121.1 coordinate 435,247,044, forward strand.
GACATTCTTTTATAGATAGAGGAGACTAATTACAAGTTGGAAGAATCCGATGTGGGACTCGAAAAGACACTTTACCCGAAAATACAATAAACAGGGTCTAACACTCCTCCTCAAGCTAGAACAAGTATAGCTTTGAAGAAGAGTCTCACAAAAAGAACACACACAAAAAAACAACTCTGCACACTCCCCTTCAAGCTGGGTCGCTGATGTTGTGGATGCCTATCTTGGTGCAGAAAGAGTCCAGTCGAGCTCCTGTGAGGCCTTTGATGAAGATGTTGGCAAGCTGATCTGTCGTTAGAATGTAGCTGAAATTGACATGGTGTTGCTCGAGATGATGACGAAGAAAGTGACAGTCCACTAGGCTTCGTGTGTTCATAGAAAACTGGATTTGAAGCAATTTTCGTGACTGCCTGATAATCACACCAAACATGAGCAGACGTTTGTGACAAAAAACCAATTTCCTGGAGAAGATGACGAAGCCAAAGAATCTCAGTAGTGACGGTGGCTATCGCACGATATTCAGATTCAGCACTGGATCTGAAGACGACAGTCTATTTCTTGCTTTGCCATGAGATAAGGTTACCTGCCAGGAATACAGCAAACCCAAAAGTAGACTTCTGGGTAGCCAAGCAACCAGCATAGTCAGCATCACAGAAGACCTTAATATTTAGATGATCATGATATGAATACCGAAAACCACGGGCAAGGTCTTTATTGATGTACTTAACAATCCGAAGGACAACATCTCATTGAGACTTCGTCGGATGTTCCATGAATTGGCTAACTTTGGTGACAGCGCATGCAATATCCGGACGAGTCATGTTAAGATAATTGAGTTTCCCCACAAGACGACGGTACCTCTCTGGGTGAGAATATGGGTTTGTGTTATCATATAAAGAACGTTCCTCGGGTTCAAGTGGAGTGTCAACGACAGTTGCCTGAGACAAACCAGCATCCTGCAAGATATTCAAAACATACTTCCGTTAGGAAAGAAAGATGATGTTCGGAGAATGGGAGTCTTCGATACCAAGAAAGTATGTCAGAGGCCCCATAACTTTGGTCTGAAATTGTTGTTGAAGATACGCCTTTAGATGGGTGATGTCATGTGAGTCGCTTCCAGTGACAATGATATCATCAACATTGACAACTAATAGAATACAGCCGTAGGACGTCGTGCAATAGAAAACAGTGTGGTCCTTCATACTCTAAGACAAACCAAATGTAGTGATGACGTGCAGAATCTTCCAAACCATGCAGGAGGAGACTGCTTGAATCCATGAAAAGAGCAACGAAGTAGATGAACATGAGAATCGGCTCCTGAGGCAAGAAAGCCAGGAAGGAAGCCAGGAGGTTGTTGCAGATATTGTCACAACCCCGACCCCAGAAGTCTGGAAACAGTGCCTGAAACATGGTGTGCAATTTTCTTCATAAAAACAGGCATACAAAAATTGCACATCTTGTCCTAATACAGAGGATCGTTTCGGTTTAGGTTCTTGGAAAATCAGATGCTGCTGAAGCACTTCTTCCGAAAACATGACAGGGTTAAGCTTCTAAGTATGCAAATGGCAAGTTATACAAGGAAGAAGTATCTAATGTAAAAGTCATATGAATTTCTTTTTATGTTCTAATGAATCATGATATGAATGCTTATAATCACAACTATGCTTTTGGAGTTGGATTAACCAAGTTATAAATTATGTACATCTCATTTCTTACACATGCGCACTCCGATTCATGTTTTATTAGAAGTTTTTAAGTAAGCGCAATTATCTTGTATGAGAATGGTCTTTTACCTCTGAAAATATTGATGATGTGCCTCGAAAAGTAATGTCTTCCTTTTAAGAAAATATTTTATGATTATTTCCAAGGTGGTTGTTTTAAAGGGGAATTTCTCCAAATGTTTTAAAACCCCTTAGTGGGCATTTTTATGCTCACTCTACGTTTTAATTTATGTTTTACAGGATTTTAGCAGTTTTGCCCAAGCTTTGAGTACTCTTTGTGACGACGTCAATTTGAAGCTTAACCCTGTCATGTTTTCGGAAGAAGTGTTTCAGCAACATCTGATTTTCCAAGAACCTAAACCGAAACGATCCTCTGTATTGGGACAAGATGTGCAATTTTTGTATGGCTATTTTTATGAAGAAAATTGCACACCATGTTTCAGGCACCGTTTCTAGACTTCTGGGGTCGGGGTCGTGACAAATATACCTCTTCTTCAAGAAAACCATGTAGAAAGTCATTTTTGACATCAAGTTGATGAAGAGACCAATAATGAGCAGCAACAAGAGAGATGGATAATCGGACAGATGTCATCTTCGCAACCGGAGAGAATATATCAAAATAATTGACACCATATGTCTAGGAAAAACCTTTTGCCACAAGTTTGGCTTTAAGGCGATGAAAAGTGTCATCTGCATTTAGGCGTGCCGTATAAATCCATTTGTTGTCGACCACCTGTTTATCTGTAGGAAGGGGGACCAGATCCCAGGTATGATTATCGTCCATAGCCTGCAATTCATCTCAACATTGCTTGAAGGCACCCAAAGTGAGATTTGGCTTCGCCAACCGTGCACGGAATAAATATAGTCTCCAGAGCAGAAGATGTGAAACGATGAGTATTCTGGCAAGAACGAGTACATTTCCGCAATACAATGGGCAAGTCGTCTGTTGTCGGAGTAGAAGTGTCGGACAAAGCCAAGGAGATGGTGTCCTCAGCCTGGACAGGGGCACATTCAATGGGCAACGAGTAAACAGTGCCAAAACGGTGATCAGCAGAGTGGGACACCTGTGGCAGAGGTGGGTGGATGGTGAGAGGAAGACATTAATCGATAGTGATGTCTGAGTGGGAAGAGGGAGGAGAGAATGAAGAACTCTCAACAAAAGATACATCAACAGAGATAATATAACGTCGTAAGTCTGTAGAGAAACATCGGTATCTGTGCTGAGTGCAGGAATATCCAAGGAAGATGCAACAGAGGGATTTTGGAGAAAATTTTGAGAGGTTGGGACGAGTGTCACATACATAACAAAGAAACCTAAGTACACGGAGTGAAAGCGGGTGAGGAGGGAGAGAGAAGAACAGAGCTCAAAAAGGATTCTCCTGAAGGATATAAGAAGGAAGACGACTTATAAGGTATGTAGCAGTAAGGATAACATCCCCCAAAAAACGATTCACAGGAGTAAAAGGGAAAAAAAACAAAAGAAGATCTTAGACACGGAGATTTACGTGCTTCGAAAAATGATCTCTACATCCACGGAGAGGCGAAAATTTCACTATAATTGGGAGCACAGAATTACAAGGAGTTTCAAGGTTCTTGTTGAGGAATAAAAGAGAGAAACCCGAACCCCCAAGGTGTATCTCCTAAGGAGCCCTTGGGGTGTATTTATAATAAATAATAAAGACCACACCGGACCTCAAGTCCGATGTGGGATGCAGACTCCAACACTCCCCCTCAAGCTAGGTGTACCTAGCTTGGACACATAATGAAAAGAAAACAACAAAACAGACGCTAACACTCCCCCTCAAGCTGGACATACCCAGCTTGATGACAAAACAAGATGAAATAAAAAATTAAGTTGCTGCTGCTCCCCTCACGATCGAAGCTCCTGCGCAGGAGATGGATGGATGATGTCGCGGACGCAGCAGAATAACCACTCAGGCCGGCCGGTTGACGGAACGCCAGGAATGCCGCACTAGTGGGGCCGGACGATGAAACGCCGGGAAATCCAAACTAGCACCGGGAAAACCGCATTTGCGGGGCCGGCGACGGGAGGCGGGGAGTCCGCAGAAGTGTTGCGGGATCTGGCGGCGCCAACGGGCCCAAATCCGAGGTGGTCGAGCTGCTGCGCTAGCGAATGGACGTGCCGGCAGAAAGAGATGCGGCTGCCGGGAGGTGCCGGGAGATGCCGGCGAGGCGGGGATGCCGCAGGAGGAGGCCGGCGAGGGTGCAGGAGGCCGGGAGACGGCGCTGGAAGTTGGAGGAGGCCACCTGCGTGGAGCGGCAAGCACGGGTGGAGGCCGGTTGCTGGCCGGAACAGTCCGGATCTGTCCGGATCTGCCCGAAACAGTCCGGATCTGCCCGGAACAGTCCGGATCTGCCCGGATCTGCCCGGAACAGTCCGGATCTGCCCGGAACAGTCCGGATCTCGCCGGATCTGGCCGGATCAGGCCGGATCAGGCCGAAAATCGCCGGATCTGGCCGGATCTGGCCGGAAATCACCGGATCCGGCCGGAGCGGTCCGGATCCGGCCGGGAAATCGCCGGATCTGGCCGGAAAATCCGGGAAGGGCCGGGAGGGCGCGCGGAGGGCCAGTCGGGAGCCAGGAGCAGCGCCAGTAGGGAGAGCCGCCGGAGGGAGAGCCGCCTGCAGGGAGATCCGCCGGGAGCCGCGGGAGGAGGGCTGTCGGAGGAGGAGCCGGCGCGGGATGAAGCGGGAGGCGCCGGGAGCAGCGGGAGGCGCCGGAGGCGCTGGAGCAGCAGGAGGCGCTGGAGCAGCGGGAGCCGCGGGGATGGAGCGCCGGCGGGGAGGTCGCGATCCGGGCAGAACCGGGAGGCCGGCAGACGAGGCCGTCGCGCGGGGAGAAGAGCCGCGAGCGATAGAGGGCCGCCTGGAGAGGGCGGCGCGGGAATGTGCGCAGGTGGAGCGGACGCCGGTGGGGAGAGCCTGCGCGCCGGGAAGGGAGACCCGAGCGGGAGCCGCGCAGGGCAGAGGAGACAGCCGCGCCGGAGGGCCGCTTGATGGGGGGCCGGCGGCACAGGAGGGAGGGGAGGGGCGACGGGGGGGATAACCGGCAGGGGGGGCGGCGGGATAAACCTAGGGCTTGCGAGCCATGGAGGCCGCTGCCCCCCAACCGGGAGAAACCCTAGATGCGGGCGGAAAAAAAAAAGGGAGGGAGGGGTCGGGTTAGCAAACCCCCTTTGATACCATGTTGAGGAATAAAAGAGAGAAACCCGAACCCCCAAAGTGTATCTCCTAAGGAGCCCTTGGGGTGTATTTATAATAAATAATAAAGACCACACCGGACCTCAAGTCCGATGTGGGATGCAGACTCCAACAGTTCTCAAGCGCACAAAACTCTAGCCCGAAATGGGCTAATAAGGAGGATGAAGTACTATTTCACCAACCATACAGAATGTCTGTTGTGCTACAGTGAAAGGTGGCAAGAAGTCTGCATTATTACAGTGTCGCGACCACACATATCCAAGATGCTACAGTAGTCGGTGGCTGAAAGTCCGCGTCGCTACAGTACTATTGACTCCAAAGTCCGGCCTGCTACAGTAGTCATGCCAAAAGTCCGCACTACTAAAGTGACCTATTGGTGTCAATCGGTCAGCTCTGCTACAGTGATCAGAGTTGCTACATTTCCCCAAAATTTGGGTCGGGGGCCTTTGGCCCGCGGAGCAGGGGCGTGTTGCCCCCTGCAACCCCCGACGAGCTCACCACGGAGTTGCGCAGTATGGGCCGAAATCATTCGGCCAAATCATCATCCAAAACGGATCGGGATACACCAATCTAACATGAAGAACCCAGCACTGATCGATGAGATCGCCTAGCTTGCCACAGTGCTAACATAAAAGACGATTACGAACCTCACCATGGGCACGAGTACCTGAAAAACGCTCACTGCCACAGCTCAGGAGAGCAGTGGGATCTGTACTGTGAGAAAGTGGGAAAGGACCTAATGAGCTTTGCCAAGGCGATGATAAACCAATGAAATCTCAAGAGATGAGGGGCCGAAGATACATAAATGGTCGTGTTGGACCAACGTTGCCTCAGGTGTTTGAGAAAGGAGCCACAACTCAAGTAGCTCATCACGGAGGGCTTTCTGTAGGTTCCGGGCGCAGCGGAAGTGCATTGGTGGGTGTACCCAACTTTAATTTTAGCGTTAACAATGATCAATCCGAGATCCGTCACGATCCGATGTGATTCGTTGTTGCGTCGTAGAATCCAAGTGTAGGATTCCTCTAGCAGTGATCCACACGTGCTCCACGTATCTCTGGACGTCGCCGAAGAGATCTCCGGGTGCTAGCGCCGAAGAGCCTTCGCTTGCGATGTCCGCCTTCGATCGCCTTGATCCGGTGGAGGAGGATCTCTCTCTCGAAGCTTGAGAACGTTCTTGGATCCGTTGTGCACAACCACAAAAAAAAATGGCTAGGCTAATGAGAAATATATATAATTGGGATTTTTTTTTAATTACATAGAATAATAAAATGAATTAATTACCCGAAAGCATTTATTCATTTCATTTAATTCTTAGTAATACCCCATGTCTAATAATAACAGTTGACTATTATTATTACTTGACATGCGCCCGACGAATTACACCTAATATTATTTAATTAAATAAATAATATTATTTCTCATAAATTCCCAAAAAAACTACACGGTGTGTATATATTAATATACACGGCGTGTATTTTTATTTTCCATTTTTCTTAATTTCCTCCACCACATTTATTAAACCTTGAATAATGACTATTTATTTCTCAAATAAATATCACTGCATTACTTGCTAATAAATATATTGTTTCGCCCACAATATATTCTCTCGAATAACTAGTGTCGAAATAAATGCGACCAGACATCCTTGAATAATTATTAAACCACAGTCGGAAATAATCTTTATTCAACTTGTTAAATTAATATTTAACTGAGATACTTGAACACACTTAGTGTGTGACCCTCTAGGCCTCTTTCTCAGTGGCATTAGGCGAAGCCTGCCTAAAGTCTAAGGTTAGCATCTAGCAACACGCCAAGGCACCCATAGATAAAGAAGTTAACGCCGCAACGACGTGTCACCTCCTACGAACACTTACCGTGTAATGTAATCCCTTTGTCTCGATATCTCGAATCAAGCGGGTTGCATGCTAGTGTCATCAACTCATGTGCTCGATTATTCTTTCTTTAACTTTCTGAAATTGAACTTGCCCATTCCTCACATAAGTACTTTATGTTGATGGATTCGACACAATATCTTGAGCGTAAGTCGATTATGCGACTTGAGGCTTGAAGTTGCATTCAATCGGAAAGGCCGCCTAATCAAAGGCAAACATGGAAACTCTTTGGTTAGAGAACAAGCACGGAGAACACTTATTTTCTCACGGTGAAAGAGGAGAATAACTTGTGGCATCAAATACTTGGGCATATACATCAACAAAGCATGGAAAAATTTTCTAAGCTAAAGGTTGCAATTCATATTTCAAATTTAAAGCGGGATAGAGAGAAGACTTGTGATGCTTGCTTCAGAGGGAAGGTGGTGAGAAATCCCTATAGGCAAAAGAGGAAGAGGGCATCAAATTTGTTTGAGTTAACTTATATCTATGTGTGCAGTCCAATGACACATCTTGGAACTCAAGAAGAAAGGTATTTTATCTTGTTGGTTAATTGACTACAACAAGATGGGTTGCATTATGTTTATGCAAACCATGAAGGAGGTGATGGAATCCATCAAAAGGTTTCAAAGGAGAGGTGAAACGAAACTGGAAGATCAATCAAAATTCTCCGAACAAGCAATGGCATGGAGTATACTTCCATTGAGGTGGAGATTTATTTAAAGAAACATGGCATCAAGCATGGAGTGTCATCGGCAAGAACTCCACAACAAAATAGAGTGGTTGAAATGTGGAATCAGATGGTGAACAACATGACAAAAACATTGCTTATTGAAAGTGGTATTTCAAGACAATATTGGAAGGAAATAGTGCAAGAAGCAGTTTACACTCAAAATCATGGTTCATAAAGTTCAGGTGAGGAGAAAACTCCATATGAAATGTGGTATGAAAGGAAGCCAACATTAAAACACTTTAGGATGTTTGGAATTAAATGTTATATCCAAAACAAAGAAATCAAGACAGATATAGAGATGTGGCTAATAAAGGAGTTTTCTTAATGCCTCAGCCCGGATCGCCCGAACAGCACCCAAGCGGGGGTCGTCACTACATGGCTTCAAGCACGCCTCCCCGTACGTCAAAGGTTGTTTACTAGCAGCGAAGGCCAAAAACAATCATGAAAGAGACCATGCCCTCAAATAATAAAGCCCTAGGGTCATGCCCAATTCTACCAAAAAATCCAAAATGACCTGTATGTGTAACGGAATCCCAAAAACCTATAGACAATAAACAGGGAGCCAAGAGGGCCCCCATACACCAGAATAGAAAGCAATAAACAACTGCATGATGCATCATAACATAACAGTGCAGCAGCAGCAGATACAAAGCATAATAGGCATCATATATAAATAACATGTTGGCACACTAGTCGGTACATAAGTAGAACAATAATTGAAAAGTAAACTATACTGGCCTCTAGCCCAACTCACATAATCACCCTACCGAATCTGCGGCCTCCACAACCTGCTAGACCCAAACCACGTGTCCAGCTCCAAGCGATACATGTGCCCTAGAAGAAAACATTAAGGTATACTCACATATATCAAAACCAATGTCGTGTACGCAGGTGGGGAGTTAGTCCAATGACGCAATAGGAATCCCCAATGCCTCAATATACTAAATGTTGTGTTTAAATGGATGTGCGTGCAATACATATAAGGGTGCAAGTCGTGCTCGTGTAACACACCCACCCGAAAACGTAACACAAAATGCACATACAAGCATGTGTGTCAGGTCGTCATGTGTTAACCAGGTCACCACAACACCTGACCTCACTTGTTTCAGTCAATTCCAGCAAAAGAAGTCGCCTCGTGCCACAAATTCCGACCCATACCGGAGGATACAAGGTAGGGTGTCATACCAAGCCCAACCACTGCCCTTTTACTCTGAGTGGGCCCATACCGAACCTCAGCCGCATTACACCAAGTCTCAACCTTTGCCCTCTTACTCAGGGTAGGGTTCCTCAATCACGTCCCATTTCACAATGCATCTAGGACCAGTGCCCTCTCACTCAGGGTAGTCCCTCATCAAGCACCAACTTGTATCCCATATCAAGTACCCAGCCACACCCTTCTCACTCAAGGTCAGTCCTATATCACATCCCGACCACTACCTTCTCAATCAAGACATGGTCCTTTTATCACATTCTGACCACTACCTTCTCACTCAAGGTGGGATCTCATATCACATCCCGACCACTGCATTCTCACTCAAGGTAGGGTCCTGTCTCATCTCGACCACCACCCTAACACTCAAGGTGAGGTCCCACATCTCATCTCCATCACCATCATATCACTCAAGGTGAGGTCCCACATCTCATCTCAATCACCATCATATCACTCAGGGTGAGGTCCCATATCTCATCTCGACCACTGCCCTATCACTCAAGGTGAGGTTTCATATCACATCCACAATCCACCGTCCTCTCACTCAGGACAAGGTCACAACCATCAGTCTCAATACATCACATAACAAGCAATGAGAACAATTAATAAAGCAACATAAACAAACCAATACTAATCGCGCAACTCATCCCAAGCATAAAAGTACCACAAGGGTTTCCCTTTTGCTTCTCCCTTGCCAACCTCTCAAGGTTACTCACACCAACCCGGTTCGTGCACCCAACACCTCCACAAATGGAGGACTGATCACCGAGGCCATATGCCAACCACAAGGTCACCCAAGCCTTAACCGTGACTAAACAGCTCACTCTAGGTCCAATCCACCCAAGAGGACAGCCTTACCTCGCTTCGTGCAATCAGGCACGGTTCCATAGAACCCAAGCCATTTTACCCATCTCTACCCTCTAAGGGGTTAATCACATCAATTCGGACCAACCCAGCCATTTTGATACCAAAAGCATAACATTATCATGCCAACTCATGCACCCGCATGCACAACAGTCCATACAACCACATATAAATATCATAACATGTTAAGGGTTTCCTATACAATAATTTATCATCATGCAACAAGAATAGCAGACTAGGCAACCATAATTTAGCACAACAAGCATACAAGCTTTAGAAAACAGGGTGTTGCCCACACATGGTCAATCGGACCAAAACAATTCTCAAATCAAGCCCTTTCGGCTTTCATGGAAAAACCAAGTCAAATTCTCTTTATAAACCCATTTAGAAAAGGCATCTCATGTCATCTTTATTCATGCTAGGCCCTTGGCCAAAATCCCAATGAAAACCTTTAGAAATCCCCGTATTTGTTTTGAAATATCATTTCAAAACTATTACCTGAAATCATTCCATTCACCTTGGAATTTCATTTTAAACCATTCCTTTTAGGAATCCACTTTTCACAAAAAGCACTTTTTAAATCCCCATTTGAAAGGAAAGCCCATTTGTCTTGAAAACCCAACTCACGCCACCAAACAAACCATAAAGAGGGTCATTGGCACTCGTTTAACTAAGGCGCCATCAACAAACTGTTTAGCAAGCTATGTGGTCCTTATTGACTATTAGGCTAACACAAGTCGGGCCCAATCTATGAGGCGAGATCACACAAGTCAAGCAACATGCTAACAATAATCACAGTGATAGCATATAAACATAAAATCACCAAATTTGCAAGAGACTCAAGAATGTCAAGGCCACCTACTTCAATCGGAGTTAACAAAACTCTACTCACCGAGAAACCTTGGTCGATTCAGCTCTGATCGGAAGAAATCCGACAATCTGACAAAATCCTTAATTTAGGGCACAGCCGATAGAAAACAGGGAAGCATTGAGAGAAACTATAGATAAGCATTGAGAGAAACTATAGATAAACACTTTATGTCATGTAGTCTTGCACGTGGCTACTCCCTACAACAAACAGTGCAAAGATCAGACAAGAATCGGCAAAGATCTCCCTTAAAGACAGAGAGGAACAAGAGGGCAATTTGGGCATGATCTACTATATTCTGGCCAAAAATGGCCTAAACCCCCTTTTCTTTTCATTTAAACATTTTATTATTTTTTTTAAAAAATCAGGAAAAATCTCTCAAAACATGATGTTTGGCAAACACAGAGACCCTTACATACGACTCTTATGTATGGGATGACCCTTACGTATCGCCAACAAAACCCTTATATATCACTAACCCTTACACATTATCCATCAAAATTCACAAACGTTAGGACCCTTGCGTATAGAGTGACCCTTACATATCTAGGGAAATAACCCTTACACATCTAGAGAAATGACCCTTACGTATCATACTTAGTCGCGGAAATGACCCTTACGTATCATACTTGGTCGCGAAAATGACCCATACGTATCAGGGAAATGACCCTTACGTATTACCCTTAAAAATTCACTAAGCCCAGGACCCTTATGTACCCTTATGTATTATACCTTTACGTATCACAAGGTATCCCAACACTTAACCAATTTCTGGCCCTTACGCATGGGATGACCCTTACCTATCATCAACCCTTACGCTTCATCCCTAAAAATCCGCTAAATCTGGGACCCTTACGTATGGGATGACCCTTACGTATGGGATGACCCTCACGTACCACAAGGGGGCTCCCCCGATTTTCAAATAGACAAGGACCCTTATGTACGAGGTCACTCTAACGTATCACGGGGCAATCCAACACTTGGCCATATTTCGAAGAGGACCCTTACGTATCTAGGGTAACTTTAGGTATCAGGAGAAATTGCTCTTACGTCGTATCATAGGACGGTTCAACACTTGGCCAATTTCGCACTGCAAGGTTACTCTTATGTATAAAGACCCTTCCGCATTAAGACCCTCATGCATGGGACTTTGTCGTTTTTCCAAGGGACTACTCATACATAAGAGTAGCCTTTTTACATGACTCTTAAAGTATGGGGACTTAACAAATTTCAACCCAAAAATCTGCAACCCCCGGGTCAATCGTAGCCTACGACTCACATCAGTCATTCCCTACAATTTCACACCCAAACTTTCCAGAAATCTGATGGAACTCCAAAAACCGCCAAATTCATCCTCATTCTTCTCAGCTAACTCAAATCATTTCAAAACACCTCCATCCTTCTAACAACTGTAGAATTTCATCCCTGAGCCCATGCCAACTCCCGAGACTCTATTCTTGTCTTACACCGACACCCCTGGCACTCACCCGAGCACCCGAGAAACCTCTCAGACCTCCAAACACATCCAAAAACTCACCCGAAGATGTTCCAACCCTCGAAATCCCCATCCGAATCCCAATTCCCACAACGCCCCCTACCCCAGGACCGAAAATTCAAATTTCCCTGAAAAATTGTAAATTTGTGTCTCGTTACATACTCAACCAAGGGTAAAGCCTATAAAGGTTTCAACAAGAGGCTGAATAAAATCCTAGAAAGTAATGATGTTAAATTCATTGAAGAGAAAGCCGGAAACAAATTTGAAAGTTCATATTTTGATGAATTTTGTGGAGAAGAGGATGAAGTTGACACAAATTCTAGAGATTAACAAAATCCATTAAATGAAAAGAATTCCAAGGTTAAATCGGAAAAAGAAGTGGATGCTGGAAAGCGTCGATCATCAAAAAGGAGAAGAGCTAAAATTGATGAATCCAACATTATCGAAGATAAACCTGCCCCAACACAAAATCAAAGGATGATAAGTGTTGAACACATTGCTCTATTATCTCAAGTAGAGCCGCTAACTTCTAAAGAAGCAAAAAAGGATGAATCGAGAGTTAAAAGTCATGAATCAAGAGCTGGATAAAATAGAGAAAAGCGGACTTGGGAGCTTGTGGGAAGACCAAATGATCACAACGTCATTGGAATAAAGTAGATGTACAAGAAAAAGTATGACGAGCATGGAAATGTGATCCAGAACAAAGCAAGGTTGGTGTGCCAAGGTCATGCCCAAATTTAAGGCGTAGATGTGGAATAGACATTTGCACTGATGACGGGACTTGAGTCTTCTTGGCGATTGTGATTCAAAGAGGCTTCAAAATCTATCAAATAGATGTGAAAACGACATTCTTGAATGGAGTGCTCAAAGAGGAAGTCTACATTGAACAACCGATGAAATTTCAAATCGAAGATGATGAAGGAAATGTGCATCGATTGAAGAAAGCTTTATATGACTTGAAACAAGTACTAAGGGTTTGGTATGCTTGTTTTGACTCTTAGGATGGAATTCAAAAGAGGTGTTAATCACACCCTCTATGTAAAATCATCCAAGGAAGATCAATTCATGGTACTTGTTTATGTTGATGATATCATCTTCGGCGGAAACAGGCTGAAATCGACGAAAGAATGTGTTAATTTGATGAGATCGAAATTTAAGATGTCTATGATAGGTGAGCTTACTTATTTTCTCGGGCTTCAAGTGAATCAAAAGGAGGAATGCACATTTATTTCTCGAGAAAATACACAAGAGGGATGCTGAAAAAGTTTAACATGCATGATTGTAAACCGGTTTCAACTCCAATTCCAATTGGAACCAAACTTGGGGAAAATGACGACGGAAAAGCTATGGATCAAACTCTATACCAAAAAATGATTGGAAGCTTGTTCTACTTGACAACAACAAGGGCAAACATTGTCTATGCTGCTTATTTGGTGGCTTGGTTTCAAAATAACCTGAAGGAAGAACATTTTACTGTAGTGAAAAGGATCATAAGGTATGTTCAATGTACCCTTGATTATGGTTTGGTGTTTGATGCAGGAAAAGATTGAGATTTATTGGCGTATTCCGATGCGGATTGGGAAGGAGATGTTGTGGAAGGAAATTCCACAAGTGGAGGTGCATTCTTTGTTGGAAATAAATGCACTTAATGGATTAACAGAAACAGGAAAGTGCATCGCTTAGCACAGTTAAAGCGGAATATATTTCACTTAAAAGGCATGCACACAGTTTATATGGATGAAACATCAATTAGAGGATTTTGGTAAAGAGGTACAAATACCTATAGTAATTTATTACGACAACAATAGTGTTACCGAGCTGACAAAGAATCTTATGCAGCATTTTCAAATGAAACACAGTGAAATCCCATACCATTTTATCAAGAAAAAGGTGGAGCAAGAAGTTGTTAAAGTGAAACAAATTAGAGCACATCTACAAGCGGCGAACATATTTACTAAACCTTTGACCACAGCGGCATTTGAGAAAAGTCAGTTAAATATTGGTGTTCAACCACCTCCCTCGACTTGAAGGGGTTTGGAAAATCCCCTCTCCCCATTTGCATTTATTGTTTAACTTGGTTGTCCATGCTTAGCAGGCCTTAACCTTTGGGTTTATTGTCAAAAGGGGAGAAAATAATGAGTGAAATTTGTTGATGAAGCTTGGGCATTTGACAAGGGAAGTCAGAGCATGATTGGATCAACAAGTGAAGTCAGAGTAGGACTCTCGTATCAAGGGGGAAAATCTACCCTTGAGGGGGAGTTAGTGATATCAACCAGAGGGACATATGATGCATGGGGAAAAGCATCAAAGAGTGAATGATGAAAACATAGAGTTTTAAAAATTCAGTGATTTACCAGTGCTGACATGTGGTTGATCACAACTGAAGTTCAAACGAATGCATTGAGGCATAGAATTCTCTCTTGAACTCTCTTACTTCTACACAGAATATTACTCACGTAGACTAGTGTTATAGCTATTTGGTTCTATTAAAACGTAAGTGTTGAATTCCACTTTGAATTGCCAACAAACCCAAAAGGGGGATGCTGGAACCAAGGTTATTTATGGTGGATAATGTTGGAACAAATGAAAAGATTATTGATCAAAATTGGTTGTGTTGGTTAGCAATAAGCATTCTTGAATGGATTATGCCTATGGTGAAGACTTGGAGAAGTTTGATAAAGGCCAAAGGAGTTTTGAAGGTGATTTTGTGAAGAAAAAAACATGGTGCGGACGGTTTGGTCACGTCGTAATATGTGCTACGTGTGATTAAAATGATGAGACAATGCAGGGCTGGATGTTACAATTAGATCTTTACGCCATAGTTTCAAGTGTTGCGCCGTAGTGTGTGAAACTACGCCGTAATGAGGAGGCCACGAGAGAAAGTGGTTTAGGTTGTGGCTTACGGCTCACATTTTAGGTTGTAATCGGATGTCGCAATATATAGGAGAATTGATGATTGCGTCGTAACGTAAAACACTGCACCGTAATATGTTTTGGCTAGAAATATCAATCACGTGATATTCGAAGTTTAAATTCAAATTCAAGTAGTGGCTTTCAGGAGGATCCAGTGATGGAGGAAGATTGCGTCATAAGGCGTATCATTAAGCTATAATGATAGAGATAACATACATATTTGAAAGTTTAGATATTTTTCAAATATGGAAAAATCGTTTCTGTTTTTAGGCAACTTAATCCAATCCATGAGGATGGTTTTAAAGACCGATAATAAGCTGACATTTGTTATACGACGGAGGACGTTTTTTTTATAAGAGAAAATTCAATGAAGTAAGAAGAGGTAGATTAGAATTTTGGGGCAGAGAGGACTTGGAGATTTTGAGAGAGCATGGTTGCACAACTGAAGTTATGAGGAAAAGAAGTTGTGAAGAGCATTATTGATGATCCGAATTTGATCAAGGAGGTTGAAGCATAACGAAAACACCCTTAATGATTTGTAGTCTGAATATTCTTGATATTCGCTATAAGCTACCTACATATTGACAATTCTTGAATCTCTTCTTTAAAATAGTGCGTGGGTATGAAGAGGTTGTGGAACTTGGTTTGACAATGAGCCTTACCTAAACCTTGTAACCGCATACAATGAGTAGTGGTTTTTGTACACCGACACATCATCGAATGTCTGTTCCTTGGATGTAGTCCTTTGGGGTGAACCAAGTAAAATCGTTGTGTCCTTAAATTTACTTTCCACATTTTGGATGCTTTGATGGGTGCTTGGTTTTGACAGGTTCATCGTGTTCTTGATGGCATGGGAACAAAATCCGTGAGGTTGGAAAGAAAATTTCACACACTAATTCACCCCTCCCCTTAGGGTGTGTTTGGACCTATAGTCGCAACACTGTCTAAAAGAATATGATATCTCCTTTGAAGAAGCATGATATGTATCCGAGTGAACGAGAGAGAGAGAAAAACTGAGTATTCTATTAGCTATTGCGTATCAGATTACAACAGTAACTGTAGAAAAAGGAAGAAGAAGAAGAATCCCCTGGTAGACGCCGCTCCCCGAGGCCCTGGGCTGCTGCCCCCAATTCAGCCGAGCTGAATGCTCCAAATGATATTTGTGAGCCCCCCTCCCTTCCTGTCATCCCCTATTTATTAACTTAACTACCTACCACCAATCAACCCAACAGCCCCAACCACTTCCCCATTACAATTTACAACACTGCCCCTAGCAATAAGGAATTGTTCCCTTTATTTAATAACTCCAGCACACGCCTATCATTCTCAGCAGCCCTACGCATCAAGTCCGTCTACACTTACGCGGTAGCAGCACCCAAACCGAAGACTTCCAGCCTTGTGTTAGGGAATCACCGGGAGACAGAACGACAGAAAACGAGAAAACGAAAGAAAGAAAAGCAACAAGGAACACGGCGATTTACGTGGTTCGGGAAAAATCCCTACGTCCACGGGAGAGGCAGATTTTCACTATGATTCGGGAGCAATTACAGAGGATTTTCCAACATTACAAACCCTAGCCCGAAATGGGCTACATATGAAGAAGACGGTCTACTGTTCTGAATAGTAGTCCGCGTTGCTACAGTGATCGGCGGCTCACTTTGTCAAAAGTGCTACAGTGTCTGTCGGCTGGAAGTCAAAGGCGCTACAGTACTGTTGACCCCGAAGTCCGCACCGCTACAGTGCATGTCGGTGTCGGTCGGTCAGCTCCGCTACAGTGGTCAGAGATGCTACACCAATCCAACACCTTGCCTCACCAGCTCCTCTCCAGCCACAAGGCAACAGCCAACCTTATGCAGCCCCACATTTCTATCAATTCCACCCTCCTGAAAATCCACCTTGTCCCCAAGGTGCAGTAGAGCCTCGATATAGGTCCTCCGGTGATCAGTTTTCCAGAATTGGGCACGAACCGGATCAAAAACCATCTGTCCTTATAGGCGTAGGTCTGCAGAGCACATGCAGTGGGGATATTCGAATCCGCCAAATTCGCACCTACCTCCTAACTTTGGCAGATGACACCATCGGCTTGCCGCCGCGCAAACTGCTCCATGACACTGCCCTTCAGCTTGCTTGTCACCTTCTCATAACATGCGTGCGCCCCATTCAGACACTCAACAGCCTTCATCTTCTGCATCAACCGGCGATCAACTAGTATTTTGTCTTTAGCCACAGCATTTTTGGCTCTTCTTGTCATCACTTCAAGCTGTACTTCCAGTTTTTGGTTCTCACTCTCTCAAGCATTCAAAAATATGCCAAAGAACCAACCAATCCAGCACCAGAACTAGCTGCAAGTTTAGAAGAATACGAAACATAGGAAGAAAATAATCCTGTACCACTGATACCCAGTGTGAGGACATCCAATTTCTTCTTCAACTTGAAATATTGTTCCATTGACTCGGTCGCAAGCAGTTCCAGTCCATTTTGAATCTGCCTTAGTTCTCGGAACATAACATCACGGCCACCAGTTGCAGCTTCACTTGTTCGATCCCATTTCTCATGTTCCCGTCATGTTGGTGCTAATTTTCATTGCTTTGAAACATTTCCACTTCCCAGAATATCCTGTTTTGGCTCAACCCTCTGTTTCATGGCATCCCTTGATGGTGCTGTGTGCACTTTACCTTTTTCAACACCCAATTTGTCAAGACGCATCACCCTAGCTTGGCTGAGAAAACCAGCAGAAGAATACTTGCAGAATAACATGAGGCGTGGGTTGTCCCCCTTCGGCTGTATCTGATAATAAATCATGTAAACATTTGGCAACCAAACAGGAGCAGGCAATCCATCCTTCAACATTGTTTCAGTCTTTCAAGTCACAAAAAGAGAGTCCCACGATTGCATTCCCATCCTCAAAAATGGAAGCCCAAGATTTATAGCCCTCTTCAGGAGCCAGCCTATCTTCAACAAAAAATCACAGCTGAACCACAGCATCTTTAAGCAGAACATGAGGGAACAATGCAGATTCAGAACTAGGTGCATTCTGAATGGCAGTTCAGCTGTCTGCTTCAGTGGAGTCTTCACTTGGATCTCCTCCACAGAAAGAGCATTAGGAGCACGTTGTTCCTTTTGGCGCGGTGGTTCCCGATCCCCCCATGCCATACCCTTGGGTCCCAACATCTGCTGCTTTCACTCGCCGTAATTTGTAGTTCCCTCATGCAGCCTTTTGAGCTGCTCATTTGGCTACGAATTCTTCCTCAGCAACTGTGTTGACAAAATGCTTAATCTTGAATATCCTCACGGAATAACTTGGAACAGCCTTGAAACATGGATCGAAAACATTTTTTGAAAGCTCCACCGTCCATTTCGTGATCAGAACTGCCCCATACTCAGAATTTCTGTAAATTTGGTGATACGCCCCATCTCTGACAGCCCACTGTCAATGTCCCCAGAATCTGAAAATGAGTCGAACAAATTACCATCTCTAATCTCTTCTTTGAACCTTTCCTCCTTGTTCTTACTCTTCAGTCCTTTGTCTAATTCATCAACTGTTTTTGAGCCAACTAATTCAAGTGATGTATGTCCTGGTGGAGTTAGCATCAGGTAAGATAAGACAGGACTTCCTAAATCGTGCTGATTCCTTCTGATCAAATCCATAGCAGAAGTTGTTCTCTGACCTCCTGAGTTCCTAAAATCAGCAGCTGGCAATAAAACTGGTTGAAGTGGGTGCTCTTTCGGTTAATTTTGTGGTGCCTGGTACTCGAAGAGACTGCTCGCTCAGCTCAATCGTAGCCACAAGAGCATGCACCTGAGCCGACACCACCTGCAGCACCTCACGCTGCAGTTGTACAGGATTGGGAACCTCCTGCCCCTTCTCAGCACATGTCGGAGCTACCGGTTCTTCTACTGTCGTCCTTTCAAATCTCCCAAGCAGCTCTCCTTTGAATTGCATCCAGGAAAGACCGACCTTGTTTGGTTCCAACAAGAAATTTCAAGTTTGGGCCCAACCTTCCATACACTATTCGGTCATCTGTACCTTCATCTTTTCCAGAGTATGGCGGATCGTAAAATAGTTCTCAGCTCTTGTGATCCAAGTCTCGGGATCGTCTCAAGAAAACTCCTGCATCATCCATTCCGCAAGCTCCCAACTCCTAGTCAGTTTGGCTGTTGCCGCCCATAGCTTTTGTATTTGATTCTCTGTCTTCAGCTCCATGTCCGATATCTGCTGATAGTCGAGACGCCATCGCTGCTTCAAGAATCTCTTGGTAAAAAGAGGCATACGGCGTCTCCAATCACTTGCTTCGAATCAGTTCAAGCCACTACATCAGCTTCAAAAAACTCTTTCCTCTGCTTCGAGTTGCGTTCCACCGTTGTGAGGGTGTAAACTGTCGTGTCTACCTCAGCCGCGTACTGTATGAACCAGAAGCTATTGCGTCTGCTGTGTCCGCGATGGTGAGTAGTTTTTTTTCCCACTGCTGCGAGTCACATGTCCACTGCAGTGAGGTGTTTTCTACCGCTGCATCGACTTCTGATATTCACGATCAAGTATGGCCAAAACGATCAAGAAACTGTTGTGTCAAATGCGACCTCCTCAGTTGTTGTGTCTACTCCGTCAGACTTGAGTTCCTACGTCAGCTTCTTCCTGAATCTCGGACAAGAATCTCTTTCTTGATTCTCTCTTAAGATGCTCTCAATGAAAGCACCAATTGATAGGTATCCGAGTGAGAAATAGAGAGAATGACTAAGTATTCTACTAGCTATTGCATGCCAGATTACAACGGTAACTGTAGAAGGAGAATATTCTGGTAGACGTGGCTCCCGGAGACCCTGGGTGGCTGCCCCCAATTCAGCCGAACTGATTGCTCCAAATAATATCCGTGAGTCCCCCTCCCTTCCTGTCATCCCCCTATTTATTAACCCAACTGCCTACCACCAATCAGCCCAACAGCCCCAACCATTTCCCATTACAATTTACAACACTGCCCCTGGCAATAAGGAATTATTCCCTTTATTTAATAACTCCAACACACACCTATTTTGGACCCAGTAATGTGTATTTTAGAGTCCCACATTGGTTTGTTCTGTCTTGTATTCCTTTTCCTTTATCTATAAATAAAGGGTTTTGCCTCTCATTGAGGTTAGGAGTACGGTTTCAGAGGAGGTCTAACCCTAACCCTTCCCCTCCGCCCCCATTTTTTCTCAAACCCCCTGCTGCACCTAGCCACCGCCTGTGCGCCCCCCCCCCCCCCCGACGTCACCTTGTGCGCCGCCCCACCCTGCATCTCCGCTCCATCACTTGGCTAGTCACTCCTTCATGTCGCATCCCGCCGCCCTCTACTTAGCGCCACAGCCCTAACCATGTTCCTCCCTGAGCGTGCATTCCTCCCTGACCGCAACCCCATCGCCTCCCCCAAGTGCACACGGCCACCAATGTGGCTCCCCTGGCGACTACGCCTCCGCCCGCCACCCCTGATGGCATCGGACTTCCCAGGCGCACCCCGATGCCCCTGCTGACAACAGCCCTTCATGCCCACATCCCCTGACGTCCACCGCCCTCTCCTGTCGTGTCGTCGTCTTGCGTGATCTTGTCAAGCGGCAACTCTTCTGATCTGTGGTCCCTACTGCGCACACCTATGCGCCGACTGCAGCCAACGCCCCCATGCAGCACCTCCAGCCGCCCCTTCCTCCGACGCCGCTCCTAACACGGCGTTTGTTCCCGCGCGCCTCTATTGTTGTCTCGCCGCACAATTGAAGCACTTTGGTTGTTCCTATCAGACATTCGATTAGTGTCTCATTGCGTGTTGTTCCTACATGCCTTGATACTACTAACCCGACTATTCCTGCCGAGACATTATCTGGGTATCCATACCAGTAACTTGTTGTCCAGATCTGATTTCCCGTTTCAAGCTATTCCTTTATTTTTATTCCCCATCCCCCGCCTGTCATGGTAGCATCTGTGCCACCATACACTATCCATCACAACCTGGAACTCTCTATGGCTGAAATTGCACGTATTCACTCTCATCGAACTGTTTTTCCACCTGTCTCCTCTCCAGTCTCTATTGCTAGACTGGTGCATCTGCCGCTTGTGTATCTCGTCAACCAACTACTTGGGTGCTTGATTCTAGTGTTTCTGATCATCTCACAGGTGATGCAGGTATGCTTACTACCTATCGTTCGTATATTGGTGCCACTGCAATTACTGTTGCTGACGGATCTACGATTCTTATTGAGGGATTTGGCACATGCTCCTTAACTCTTATTCGCCTGACTTCAGTGGGTCACGTTCCTCGCAGTCCTTTTAATCTTCTCTCCGTCGATAAACTCACAAAGGACTTAATTTGTAATGCTATTTTTACATCCTCTGGTGTTGTTTTTCAGAAGCGGTAGACGAATCGGGTGCTTGGTGGAGGTCGTCTTAGAGATGGGGTGTGCATGTTCGATACCCCACCATCCCTTGTTTTCCCATCCTCATTTGCTCGTGCCTTCAACCTACATTTTCGCCATGGTCATCCACCAGTTTCAGCATTACATAAGTTTTGCCCCCATTTCAGTCTGCACATTTCTTTCCATTGTGAATCCTGTAAGTTTGTCAAACATCATCGGACGTCTTATGTTCCTCGTTTGGTGACGCGTGCAGCTAACCCTTTTGACTTAGTTCATTCCAATGTATGGGGTTCTTG
Organism: Viscum album; assembly: GCA_963277665.1. Lineage (NCBI taxonomy): Eukaryota > Viridiplantae > Streptophyta > Magnoliopsida > Santalales > Viscaceae > Viscum > Viscum album. The sequence goes on from OY728121.1 coordinate 435,268,633, forward strand.
AAGAGTTCCCAGTCAATAAGGGTACCATTATTATGTATCATTTATTGATGACTTCTCTCGAATAACATGGTTATATCTCATTCGTGATCGTTCTGAGGTGTGTGATATTTTCAAGACATTTTAGCATTAAATTTGCACTCAGTTCTCCAAGCCTATTAAATGTCTTCACTCGGACAATGGCTGAGAATATTTATCTTCTTCCCTTAAGCAGTTTCTCAAAGATCACGGTGTCCTCCATCAAACATCCTGCCCCAATACCCCTCAGCAGAATGGTATGGTTGACCGTAAACATCGTCATATTCTGAAAACTGCTCGGGCGTTATTATTTCACATGCCTGCCTCTTCCTTTTAGGGGGGATGCGATTCTTACTACCACCTATCTTATCAATCGTCTTCCTTCTCCTTTCATTCAAGGGAGAGTCTCTTTCGGGCTTTGTTCCCCTCTCTTCATCCCCACCCTCTTCCACTTCGCGTGTTTGAATGTCTTTGTTATGTTTGTGACACTTGTCACTGTCTCTCTAAATTTTCCCCAAAGACCCTCTGTTGCATCTTTCTGGGTTACTCTCATACTCAGCGCAGCTACCGTTGTTTCTCTCCTGACTTGGGACGTTATAACATCTCCGTTGATGTCTCCTTCATTGAGAACTCTTCATTCTCATCCTCTCCACCCTCTACCCACCCCGATACCACCATCGATGACTATCTTCCTCTCACCATCCACCCGCCACTGCCTCCATTGTCCCGATATGATGATCTTCGTTTTGGCTCTGTCTACTCTCGCCGTCCATCAAACATGCCCCCTACTCAGGACACCATTTCCCCGACTTTGTCTGTCACTCTTGCTATGGGCACCGATGACTTGCCAATTGCATTACGGAAAGGTACTCACTCTTGCTAGAATAATCCTCTATACACAACTTCATCTGGAGACGAATTACAAGCCTTGGATAACAATCACACCTGGGATCCGGTCCCCCTTCCGGCAGGTAAACGAATTGTTTGCATCAAATGGATTTATACAGTCCGTCTAAATGCGGATAGTGCTCTTCATCGCCTTAAAGCCAGTCTCGTGGCGAAAGATTTTGCTCAAACATATGGTGTTGATTATTTCGATACATTCCCTTCGGTTGTTAAAATGGCATTTGTTCGATTATCCATATATCTTACAGCTGCTCATAATTGGCCTCTTCATCAATGTGATGTCCAAAATGTGTTTCTACATAGTTTTCTTGAAGAAGTATATCTGCAACAACCTCCTGGCTTCCTTGTCTCAGGAACCGGTTCTCATGTTTGTCGGCTTCGTCGGTCACTTTATGGGCTCAAACAGTCTCCTCATGCGTGGTTTAACAGATTTTGCACCGTCATCACTACATTTGGTTTATCTCAGAGTATGAAGGATCGCACTATTTTCTATAGAAAAACGTCCTTTGGCTGCATCATGTTGGTTATGAATGTTGACGATATCATCATTACCGGTAGTGACTCACATGGCATTGTCCGTCTCAAGGCTTATCTTCAACAACAGTTTCATACCAAAGACCTGGATCCTCTCACATATTTTTTTGGCATTGAAGTCTCACCGTTCTCCAGCATCTTCCTTTCACAACGAAAATATGCATTGGATATTGTAAAAATGGAGGAGATTAGACCCAATACTCAAGATGCCTCTCTAAGCGAGGTTTTGGTGCTTATTTATAATGAATAATAAAGATGACATAATACCTCAACTTTGATGTGGGACACACATCCTCTAACACTCCCCCTCAAGCTAGGTGTACTTAGCTCGGATACATCAGAAAACAAAAAGAAAATTCTCACACTTCTAATACTCCCCCTCAAGCTAGACAAGCCTAGCTTGAATACATAAAAAAAGGACTAAAAAGAATAGCATCCCCGTATGCACTGCCCACTGGTTTTGCTCCACTTGTTGCGCTCCCGCCCATGGTTGCGAAAGAAAAGATGACCATCGTAGAACTCTCATGCTCTCATGCTGAGGAGGACCCTTGCTTGAAGATGTCGTCGTCAAGGGTTGTCGCGCAAGAGGGAGTCGCGTCTAGAGGGGGTCGTCGGGGGTTGTTGCGGCCGCTGGAGAAGGGCGGCGCAGGGAGTCACCGTGGGTGGGGGGCGGCCAGCGGCCCATCGTAGCTGGAGATGGGAAACACGACAAGAACCTACGAGGTGGGGCTTGAGCGCACCGAGCCGTGAGGAGGCCGGCAAGGGGAAGTTGGACCATCAGTAGGCCAACTGGGGTCGTCGGCAGGCAGCCGATCAGGTGACAGAAGGACAACCAGAACAGTGGATCAGGGAGTCTGACGGTGGTACTCACCATTGGGGACGACGCACGGAGGCCGGCAGAAAAGCAAATTAGCACGGTGGAGGCGACCAGCCCAAGGGAGGCTACACCAGCGAGGATGACCGGGAAGGGGCGCGAGGGTTGTGGCTGGGAAACAAGGCAGGAGGGGCGGCGGCAGAAAACGAGGCCTACTGGCGATGGGGGCCACCGCCCCCCTTTGGGGGGAAACTTGATGAAACCATAAACCGATAGGAAAGAGACAAGGAGGGAGGGTTTGGGTTAGACCTCCTCTGATACCATGTAAAAATAGAGGAGATTAGACCCAATCCTCAAGATGTCTCTCTAAGGGAGGTCTTGGTGTTTATTTATAACGAATAATAAAGATGACATAATACCTCAACTTAGATGTGGGGCTCACATCCTCTAACAAATATCTTGCAGGATACTGGCTTGTCTCAAGCAACTGTCGTTGACACTCTCTTGAACCAAGGGAACAGTCTCTCCATGCCGCCACTGACTCATATTCTCATCTCGTCTTGTGGACAAACTCAATTATCTTATCATGACTCGTTCGGATATTGTCTGCATTGTCAACAAGGTTAGTCAATTCATGGAACATTTGACGAAATCTCAAAGGTACGTTGTCCTTCGCATTGTCAAATACATTAAGAAATACCATGTTTGTGGTCTTCGGTATTCACATAACGATCATCTGGACATTGAGATCTTATGTGATGCCGATTACACTGGCTGCTTATCTACCCAAAAGTCTACTTCTAGGTTTGCGGTTTTTCTGGTTGGTAACTTAATCCCCTGACGAAGCAAGAAACAAACAGTTCTCTCCAGATCTAGTGTTGAATCAGAATACCATGTGATGGTCACTGTCACTACTGAAATTCTATGGCTTCGTAAACTTCTTCATGAAATCGGTTTCATGCCACAGAATTGTGCTCATATTGAGTGTGATAATCAAACGGCCATGAAAATTGATTCTAATCCAGTTTTCCATGAACGCACGAAGCATATAAAGATTGATTGTCACTTTCTTCGTCATCACCTTGAGCAAAAACAAATCAGTTTAGCTACATTCCAACAGCTCATCAGTTTGTCGACATCTTCACCAAAGGTTTGCCGAGAGCTCGACTGGATTCTCTATGCACCAAACTAGACATTCACAGCATTCACGACCCAACTTGAGGGGGTGTGGGTTTGGTCTTTGTGATTTCTTCTCTTTGTTTTTTGTTTGTGGAACTCTTCTTCCAAGCTATACATGTTTTAGCTTGAAGGGGGTGTTGGACCCAGTTATGTGTATTTTAGAGTCTCACGTTGGTTTGTTCTGTCTTGTATTCCTTTTCCTCTATCTATAAATAAAGGGTTTTGCCTCTCATGGAGGTAAGGAGTACGATTCTATAACTATCATTCTCAGCACCCCTACGCATCAAGTCCCTCTACACTTACGCAGTAGCAGCACCCAAACCGAAGACATCTAGCCTTGCCTCACCAGCTCCTCTCCAAACAAATGGCAACATCTAGAATCATGCAACCCCATGATCTTATCAGAGCATTTTTAGCTTGTATAAGAAAATCGGTCCACGAGGTATTCCAACACATCCAAGCATTCGTTATTTTTTACTTTTAATAATTACCTTTTGAAAATTCTCATTTTCTTCACAAACACTAGCTTTTAATTAGAGTAATATGATTTTCATATTTTTAAAGTGTGATAGCACTATTCTTGGATTTTCACTGTATCCTAAAGTAGATTCAATGGTAAATCATGGTACTGCCATTTTGACAAAAGCGAAACTACCCGTAAGGAGGACAACTTCATAACATGTCTCAACAATACACATCTACTACTATCCAAATGCATTTGGTAACATCATCTCCAGCATCCTTAAGCATAAATTCATTATCCAAGATAGACTTGGTCGCTCTCCACAATTTGGTAAAAACAAGGGATCAAATTAATAGTTGTCTTTCTAGAGGTAAGCTTCAATTCTTTCAATAATTGCCATGATCTTCCCAGAATTAAACTTCAATTCTAACAAACATTGGATATGTGAATCACAATAAAACTTATAAATTCACGGTTAAAAAATCAATTGATTTAAAAGTTGTTGGCACAATTATTGAATTTGTAGGATGGTACAATTCCTATCTCAAAGAGAGGTGGAGACATTCATTTATAGATAGAGAAAAATAATTACAAGTAAGAGGAAACTGATGTGGGACTCGGAAATACACTTAACCACTAAATACAATTAACCGGGTCTAACACTCTCCCTCAAGCTAGAACATGTATAGCTTGGAAGAAGAGTCTCGCAAAAAAGAAAGTAAAAAGACACCAAAAAACAAGGCCACACACACTCCCCCTCAAGCTAGGTCGCTGATGTTGTGGATACCCAGCTTGGTGCATAGAGTCCAATTGAGCTCCCAGAAAACCTTTGGTGAAAATGTCGACAAGCTGATGAGCTGTCGAAACGTAGCAAAAACCGATATGGTGTTGCTCGAGGTGATGGCGAAGAAAGTGACAATCAATCTCGTTATGATTCGTGCGTTCATGGAAGACTGGATTAGAAGCAATCTTTGTGGCTGCCTGATTATCACACCAAATATGAGTAGAAGTCTATGGAGGAAAACCAATTTCATGAAGAAGATAACGAAGGCAAAGAATTTCAGTAATGACTGTGGTCATCCCACAGTTTTCAGATTCAGCACTGGATCTGAAGATGACAGTTTGTTTCATGCTTCGCCATGAGATTAAGTTACCAATCAGGAACACGACAAACCCAAAAGTAGACTTTCGGGTAGCTAACCAACCAGCAGAGTCGACATCACAGAAGATCTCAATATTCAGATGATCGTGATGTGAATACCGAAGACCACGAGCAGGGTCTTTCTTAATGTGCTTGACAATGCGCAGGACAACATTCCATTGGGATTTCGTTGGATGTTCTATGAATTGGCATTTTGCTGACAGCGCAGGCAATACCCGAACAAGTCATGGTAAGATAATTGAGTTTGCCCACAAGACAACGATACCTCTCTAGATGAGAATATGGGTTTGTGGCATCATGTAGAGATTGTTCCCCGGGTTCAAGAGAAGTGTCAACGGCAGTTGCCTGAGACAAGTCAGTATCCTACAAGATATCCAATGCATATTTTCATTGGGAAAGAAATATGCTGGTTGGAGAACGGGAGACCTCAATGCCTAGAAAATATGTCAAAAGACCCGTCTTTGGTTTGAAATTGTTGTTGAAAATAAACCTTCAGATAAGCAATGTCATGCGAGTCACTACCAGTAATAATGATATCATTAACATATACAACCAACATGATGCACCCGGAGGACGTTTTGCGGTAGAAAACAGTGTGGTCCTTCATACTCTGAGATAAACCAAAGGTAGTGATGACAGTGCAGAATCTGTCAAACCGTGCACGATGAGACTGCTTGAGCCCATAAAGAGAACGACGAAGCCGACGGACATGAGAACCGACTCCTAATGCAAGGAAACTAGGAGGTTGTCGCAGATATACTTCTTCAAGAAAACCATGTAGAAACGCATTCTTGACATCAAGTTGATGAATAGGCCAGTGATGAGCAGCTGCAAGAGAGATGGATAATCAAACAGATGTCGTTTTAGTAACCGGAGAGAATGTATCGAAATAATCAACATCATATTGTTTGGGCGAAGCCTTTTGCCACGAGACGGACCTTAAGACGATGAAGAGTGTCATCTGCATTTAGACGGACCGTATAAATCCATTTGCTGCCAACAACCCATTTATCTGCCGCAACGGGGACCAAATCCCACGTGTGATTGTCGTCCAAGGCCTGTAATTCATCCCACATTGCATGAAGCCAACCAGAATGAGATTTAGCCTCAGCAACCGTACAGGGAACAGATATTGCCTCTAAGGTAGAGAAACCTTTGTAGGAAGTTGTGTAGACAAGATTATTATGGCAAGAGTGAGTACTTTTTCGTAAAGCAATCAGCAAGTTTTTTGTTCCCGGATCAAGAGCGTCTGATGAAGTTGGGGAGATGGTGTCCTCAGACTGAACGGGGGGCACGTTTGATGGTCGATGAGAGTAGACAGAGCCGAAGCAACGATCAGCAGAGTTTGATAATGGAACCAGGGGTGGGTGGATAGTGAGAGGAAGACAGTCATTGATAGTTGTATCTGGGTGGGAAGAGGGTGGAGAGAATGGAGAGTTCTCAATAAAAGAGACATCAGCAGAGATGATATATCTCCACAAGTGCACAAGTCTGGAGAGAAACAGCGGTATCGGCGCTGAGTGCAAGAGTAACCCAAGAAGATGCAACGAAGGGATTTTGGAGAAAATTTAGATAATTGGGGAAGAGTGTCTCGAACATAACAAAGACGTTCAAACACACGAAGTGGAAGAGGGTGAGAAGGGAGAAAGGAGAACAGAACCTGAAAAGAATTCTCCCCATGAAGGATAGAAGGAGATTTATAAGGCAGGTACCAGTAAGAATAGCATCCCCCAAAAACAAAAAGATGCTCAAACACACGAAGTGGAAGAGGGTGAGGAGGGAGAAAGGAGAACAGAACCTGAAAAGAATTCTCCCCATGAAGGATAGAAGGAGATTTATAAGGCAGGTACTAGTAAGAATAGCATCCCCCAAAAACAAAGAGGCGTCTGCATGTGAAATAAGAGTGTACCGGCAATCTCCAGAATATGACGATGTTTACGCTCGGTCACTCCATTCTGCTGAGGTATATCTGGGCAAGATGTTTGATAAAGTACACCTTGATCCTTGAGAAACTGCTGAAGGGAAGAGGATAAATATTCTCGTCCATTGTTGGAGCGGAGACATTTAATTGGTGTAGAGAACTGAGTGTGAATTTCATGGTAAAAAGTCTGAAAAGTAGCAAACACCTCATAACGATCACCAAGTAAATAAATTCATGTCATGCGAGAGAAGTCATCAATAAATGATGCATAATATTGGTACCATAACTGACTTGGGGTCATGCAGGGACCGGACCCCATACATCGGAATGGACTAAATCAAAAGGTTTAGATGTTCGCGGTACCAAACGAGGAACATAAGACACGCGATGATGTTTTGCAAACTTACAGGACTCACAATGAAAATAAATGTGCGGACTGAAATGGGGACAAAGCTAATGTAAGGTGGAGGCATGTGGATGTCCCAAGTGAAAATGAAGATCCAGAACCCAAGCCGAGATTGTCGAGCAGGCAAGAGATGTCGGAGTATCGAACATGTACACCCCATCGCGAAGATAACCTCTATCAAACTCCCGATTCATCAACCGCTACTGAAACATCAGATGGTGTAAAAATAGCAACACAATTCTTTGTGAGCTTACTGATAAAGAGGGGATTAAAAGGACTTCGAGGAACATGAGCCATGAAAGGCAGACGAATACAAGGATTCAAGTAGCACGTGCCAAATCCCACAATAGGGATAGTGGATCTGTCAGCAACAGTAATGGCAGTGGTGCCAGTATACGGACGATAAGTAGTTAACATATCTGCATCACCGGTGAGATGATCGGAAGCACCAGAATCAAGTATCCAAGCAGGCGGGCGACGAGTGACACAAGCAGTGGGGCCACCAGTCTTAGCAACAGATGCCGAAGAAGAACTGGGTAGCAAAGCGGCCCGATGAGAGTGTATAGACTCGAGTTCATCCATGGAAAGGTCCAAGTTGTGAGGGATATCAGATGATGGTGGGGAGGCATCGACCAAAGCTGTCTGAACCTGTCGAGGTGGCTGAGACGGGTGTCCGTGAAGAACCCAACACCAATCAATGAGATTGTCAGGCTTGCCACGGTGCTGGAAGAAAGGACGATTACGGCCCTCACCACGGCCACGGCCACGAGTGCCTGAAAACGACCACCACCACGGTCCAATAGGGCAGTATGATCTATAGTGTCGATAGGTGGGGAAAGTGCCCGATGAGCTTTTCCAAGGCGATGATAGACCAGTGGAATCTCAAGAGAGAATGATGGCCAACATTTCAGTGGCAGTTGTTGCATACTTTGAATCATGGCATGAAGAAGACCGAAGAGACATAACTGATCTCGTTGGGCCAAAGTGTTGCGGAATCGTCGGAAGACGCAACGACAGAAACGAGAAAACGAAAGAAAAAAAGCAACAAGGACACAGCGATTTACGTGGTTCGGGAATAATCCATACGTCAACGGGAGAGGTAGAATTTCACTATATCGGGAGCACAAAATTACAGAGGATTTTCAGTGGTAACCTTAGCCCGAAAATGGGCTATAAAACAATGGAGAAGACGATCACTGTTTGAAAAGTGAGTCTGCGTCGCTACAGTGAACGACGGTCAGCTTTGTCAAAAGCGCTACAGTGGCTGCCGACTGGAAGTCAAAAGTGCTACAGTCCAGTTGACCCCGAAGTCCGCACTGCTACAGTGTCTGTCGGTCAGCTCAGCTACAGTAGTCAGGGATGCTACAATGCCAAAAAATTGGGTCGGGAGCCTTCGGCCCCCGGACCCCCGAAGCAGGGGCGCGTTGCCCCCTGCAACCCCCAACGAGCTCACCGCGGAGCTCAACCCGCGACAGTTGCGGGCCACAAACATTCGGCCCAACCGGATCGGGCAACACCAATCCAACACAAAGCATCCTCTGATGTTTGAGGAAGGGGCTAAAACTCAAGTAACTCATCACAGAAAGCTTTCCAGTCCGTGAAATATGCCGGAAAAAGAAGGTGGTACTGGCGGATAGTGGAAAGGTGATGAAGAACATCTAATACCCGAGCTAAATTATTGATTTCGGAATACATGAGGGTCAAGGAGTCCCAGAGTTCTTTGACAGTGTTCGTCGTCTGAGTCACATCTTTAACGAAGCATTCCATAGAGTTGACAAGCAGAGCAAAAAATTTACTGTCGGCAAGCTTCCAAACCTTGTACTTCAAATCTGATAGTGGTGGGGAAGAAGCAACCATGTGTGAGTCAAGATCCATACCGGTGAGAGACATAAGGACAGTCTTACGCCAAACAGAGAAGTTAATTGAATCAAGGCGCTTATCGATAAGGCGAGTGGAGGCAGTGATCAACTGAGGAAGGACGGAGGAAGTTAGTGAGGAATCTACCATGGTAGAAAGGATAGAGGGAAGAGGCTACAAGATCTGACCAAGCCGACAAGAAGGATGCAGCAAGAAATCCAACAGCAATGGCTGGAAACGAAAACACGGGCCTCATCAGGAAGAGCAGAGCATCTGGTTACTAGGTGGGATAATCACCAAAGCGTGCAAGAGTAACACAGAGGAAGCAGAAGCATGCAACATGAGGCTTGCATGATTCCATAGAGGCAGTAGTAGGAGTGCAACATGAGGGAGAGGGGGACCTCAATTGGCCTGGAGGTGTTGCGATGAGGTGTTGCGATGAGGTGTTGGCTGCATATAGGGGCACAGGAAGAAGCACTGCATGAAGATGGCTCATAGGAGAGGGAGCCTTTCAGGGTACAGGCGCGTGGAGGGTCGTTATTAACCGGGGCGACAGGGTGCGCCTGGGAATGGTGACGCCATCAGGGGCGGCGATGTTTGCTACGTAGACGCCATGAGGTCGCGGCCATAAGGAGGCAGGTAGGCGAGGCGAGGCGAGTTGGAGGGGGGACCGTCGAGGACCGTCGAGATTCCTGGAGAACGACGGCGCAAGGAAGGCCTCCGCGTAGGGGGGGGGGGGCTCGGAAAGAGCCCTCGCACAGGGTATGGCCAGCGACGGGGCGCAGGAGGCGTCGCGCAAGCAAACCGGCGACTAGGCGTAGCGGAGAAGGGAAAAATGGGGCAGGGCGCAACGGATGGGGGGGAAATTATTGGACATATCCTTTTAATACCATGTAGGATGGTAAAATTCCTACCTAAAAAAGAGGTGGAGACATCCATTTATAAATAGAGGAAAAAAATAAGGAAGAGGAAACCGATGCAAGACTCGGAAATACACTTAACCCGGAAATACAATTAACCGAGTCTAACAGAATTTAAAGATGTTATATTCAAAGAATTTAAATTCATTTAACATTATTGGGCCACAACTAATGAACATGAATCAAGCCCAAATTCTTTTAACAGTTCCCCAAAAACTGAGTCATGCATATTCCTAAATTGTTATATAAAAAACACACATGTAGCCCTGAAACCCCTCTAGTAAAATATTGGCAAGCCACTTTAATGTCTGAATATAACCAAAAATAGTGTTTTTCTTGTAGGTCACGAACAAAAGGACAATCAACTTGTATTGTTTAGTACGCTCATGAAAGAATGGGTTACCAACAATTTTGATAACGGTATGATTATCACATTACATGTGTGCAATGTTCCTGATTAAGGAACCAATCTCATGTAAAACCTATCGTGCCTTTAAAATATTTGTTGTCACGTGAGTCATCGTACAGTACTCAAACTCGATGAATGAGATACAATAGTCTGCTTCTTGTTACGTCGGGAAATAAGATTAATATCGATGAAAACAGTATATTCAAATATGGATTTTTTTGGGGGATAACATAGCATAATTGGAATCACAAAATGTCTACCTCTATATGTCTGTGATCAAAATATAGCAAGCCAATATACGTAATAATACGAACTGCATCCCAGTGTAATTTAGTAGTTTTTGCTCCATAAAATCAATTGACCTTACTAACTGTATAATATTTGGTCTAGCCATTGTCAGGTAGTTTAAATTTTCCAACCAAACAACAATATCAATCTATTGAGGGGAATGTCTTACTCTCAGTATGTAGAGACATTTCACCTGGTTCGAGAGGGAGTAACAACGACGTAAGTGAGACATGTGTCCTAAAACAACTCCAGAACATATTTTAATTGAGACAAAAAAATAACTTTCAAAGACCAGGCAACCTCTTCAGTGGGTCAAAGGCCTTCGCATGAAAATAATCATCAAGAAAGGACTTCAGATAGTCAATTCTCACATAATCGCAGTATGTGTTCACAATATCATCAACATAAACAACCAACAAGAAACTACCGACACAAGACTGTCAATAAAATACCAAGGGACCCTTCAAGCTCCGAGTGAGGCCAAAATTAATCACAACCATATAAAAACAACCAAAACAAGCACTTGGAGACTGGTAAAGACCATACAGGGAGCGACAAAAACAACATGCCTTTAGACCCTCCCTTTGAGCAACAAACCCAAGAGATTACTCCATTGAAACTTCATCGATGAAAAATCTATCAAGAAATCCATTCTTCACATCCAACTGATGGAAAGGTCGATGATGAGAAACAAAGAAAGAAGCAGACAACGGAGGCCATTTTAACATTAACAACAAGAGAAATGTTGCGAAATAGTTAATCTGATAGGAACATGGGTTGTAAGGTCGCGGTGTTACTAAGAAGTGGGTCATGGTTTCTTGGGGATCATCATATGATCCTAGGCCTCGAAAGCAAACCCAAACACAAGCTGAATCTATCCTTGACCGGATCAAACGCACAAGTAAATGAAAAACACCAAAAAAAATAAAGCATGCCTGGAATGCATCCATCTGCTATGGAGTGTGCTTGGTGAAGAACACGAAGCAGCAGATGATATCTCTCACCTTTGATAGGGGAACACCAGCTTTTGAATCTCGGTTCGCAACCGGATGATTATCATACGCTCGAAGGGGTGCTAGCACCTTCACTGTGTTCGATGAACGAAGCTACGGGGAGAAGGGTGCCTCTATGAACTTTGCATGAAACTAATGATCATCAGCATCATTGCGAATGATCGATGCACACCACACACCAACGAGAGAACTGCCTATATATAGGTGAAGCCCAACGATCCTCCGTAAGTATTGAACGCATCTGGTGCATCGGGTGTCATCAAATGTCACCCTTGAATCATGCCTCGTTGATGAGCGTTCAATGAACCGCATGGGAGAGGGAGGTGGCAGATGCATTCACCCTCGGGTTGCATCACATTCAACCAGGCAGTGTTGGCACCAACACTGCTCGAGCTCCTTCTTGACGATACATTGGAAGCAACATATCCTTAAGCTCAAATATGCATGCATATTTTAGTACACACATCCAACAATCTCCCACTTGCACTAAAATCTCACAAAGAATGTGTGTCAAACATCACAACTCTGTGAATCCATCCAAACACTTTTAGATACAATTTCATCAAACTCTCTTCATTTTGGAAAAAACACTTTCTCCAAAACTTATTCCTTATCCAAGGAGCTAACTGTGTGACCCTGCGGGGTTAGTAGCGTTGAAAACAAATATGAAATCCTTATTTCGTAAGTGTAAGGGATCTGATGTTATCACCATCAAACATACTCATATCTCTATACGATCATGTCCACCACAAGATATATCACATACATCATATGTATACCTATATAATCCTTTTTTCCATGACATCGAGTGACCACTAGCCATGGGACTGTCAATCTAGTATACGTCATATCATGTTTTCTTGATTCTCCAAAAGACTGATCGGGTCGATGAATACATCACATGTCATTCATCTAGCGAATAAGCACAACACAAGTCCCTCGTCCAAATAGTTGAACCCATCATATGTGACCCAACTAAGCATGGTCGAGCATTTTCTCGGTTTAATTCAATCAAGGGTCGGATATTTTTACTTTTCATACGAGTGGACAGATCTCAGTTTAATTCAATCAAGGACCACATACATCATGTCTTTACTTATTGATGCAAGCACAAGGGAGCGTGCGGTGGCGCTAGCAGGAAGCCATGGTGTAGGACGCGTCGTGGATGCCTGGCACGGGGCGGTGCCAAGCGATTTCATTGGCCTCCTACAACACGCCCGAGGTAATAAGACAGCGCTCATTCGAGGCGAAATCCGATGTGGGACTCGCTCGGTGCGGGCACTGTTCATCATTTCTCATGCGCGTTGCATGCCGCATGTCGCGCTACACCATATGCATCCTCACGCTCGCACTACATCTGCATGCAGCGCTTCTTGCACATCCCACGCTTGCGCTGCATCTTTATGCAGCGCTTGTGCGCATGCTCGACATCAGTATGTCGCACTTGAGCACCCACGCTGCATGCCACATCCAACATCATAACGCCGCATCTTACATGTCAGCGCTACCTCTTCTTGCCACGCTTGATATTACGTTGTCTCACAACAAAATATCAAACCCATCCCGACAACACACTGACTCTCAATGTAACACTGGGCAGGGAAAACGATGCTCTGTTTTCCGCAGCTCGCATCACTAGCAATGTTATTGAATAACGCTTGTTGCGATTCGCCCTCCTGATCACATTAACACGGTAACACAATGCCATAGATGGAGTAAGAACATCCATCTGAAAGGTTATATATGAGTCTAATAACACTTATCAGAAGCAGCCGAAACGATTTAAAACCTTGTTCGGGGATCACCGTGCAAGATAATATGAAAACAGCGTAAATATATAGAAATGAAGTACTGGTGTAAACATGGCGTACCTTACACCGAAGAAGCATCTGCTATATCTTCGTCACCATATGCGTTTGATGAAGATCACTAAAGTGGCAAACATAAAAATCCCACCTCTATTGGTATCCACCGGCTAATCTGAATCACTCGACGTTCGAGCGGGATTCTATCTTCCGCCGCGATGTGCTAGCACCTCACAGTGCAAAAGATGAAGAAGAAAGATAGTTTCATGTATAGGGAGTTTCGACCAAGCATAAGAATAACAACACCCATTTGTCATTGTATGGCAATAGGCTTTTATAAAGCCCTCAAGGAAGCTGCTTGACAGTGCATGCATTAACTCATGTATTTCAACACATGAGTTAATGCTTTGGTCGGTATATGTATCATAAACATAAATGAAACTCTCAAACGTTTCATCTTATGAAACGGTTTCTTAAATGACAGTTTATGTGGAAAAATAAATGATAACAAATTATCTTTTTTCTACAATCACATACTACATAAAATGATATACCCTCGCGTGCAAATCATAATTTGCATGCAATATATATATCATATATATATACACAAGGCTTTAGGGCATATCACCTTCAATCCTCCACTTGGACTGAAGCCTAAAAGACTTTGTATCATTTCACCTTATATTATATCATATACAATTACTCGTGAAATCATATCCAAAACACCTTTTGGATATCTTCCAAAACACCTTTTGGAACTTCACCTTATATCACATCATATGTAATACCTTGTGAATACCCATCCAAAACACTTTAATATAAACTCTAAAACACTTTTAGAGCAGCTCTCCGAGTCAAACTCAATTCCAATTTAGTCGGCCACAAAGTGTGACCCTACGGGCTTTTACAGCGTTGACAACAAATATGAATCTTCGAATCCATATAAGCAAAGAGCGGCCTCTAGCAAAGCATCAATGCTACTCAAGCTATAAAGAAATCTGGCATGATCTCCATCAAACGCATGTATCTCTATACCTGCGTCCACCAATCTGCATCATATGCAAACGTGCATTCTCATATTTTCCCTTTTTTCCAAGACATCAAGTGACATGGAACATGGAATGTGTCAATCGCATATAGCCAACTTATCCATTCTTGATTCTCAGAGTATAGACCGACCTGATCGATGAATACATCACATGTCATTCACTCTTCTGGATAAGCACATCGCATGTCCCTTATCCAGATAGATATATAATATCTAGGTGTGGTCGCACACTCACAATCTATCTCAATCAACGGTCATGATGTCATACTCGTCATACGAAAGGATAAATCTCATCTTGGTTAAGCTCCAACCGAAGACATGATCAGCAACATACCCAACCACCCCATGATTAGCTAAGTTCATATGTTGACTTGCGTAAGTAGGGTATCAAAGTATGAAGGTTCTCATGCTAGGTATCTCGCCAACTTCAGGTAACGAGGACTCAAATATGATCCATGCACCCCTAGTATACCAAAGACATTTGTATGACACTCCATGTGATATACTTAGTAGTCATCTAGCGCACCCAAAGAATCTTATTCTCTATCATGTGCCTCATGAGCATATTATGTATCTCTATACAAGAATCCTACTCAAAGCACAGCTTAACATTTCCTCGTAACCTATAATACTCCATGATGAACATCGATGAGGGATAAACTCAAAGTCGCACGTTAAGAGGTCAATTATCATTGCACTTCACAAAATGTATATTTATCCATTTATGTAGCCAACGTGAAAGATAATATGGAGGTTGTCTTTCAATTATGATGCATTTTAATACTCTTAAATTTTAAGAATATTTAACAAACCCAACATAAGCACCAGTTTAACATATCATATATGATAAACTGTCAAATCATCTTTATGTTTGCTACCCTTTCAGGGTTTTGTTAACACATTACATCTTATGTAATCCACGTCACATCTCTATGTGACCATCTGATAAAACTCTCACGGACTCTTTAGTGAGAAACATCTATGAAGCTCGTTTGAATAATGGTAAGACTTAAGAATCATATTCCTAATTATTCAACTTCTTGAACATATTCAAATTTCTTAACTTCTCAACATCAAATGTGACGATGTCAACCTCTAATGTTTACTTAGAACTCTTTCTAAGTTCATCATCATCATCCTCGGAACCCTATTCTATCAAACTTTTTCCTTGAAATAATGTAACTACTTACATTATTGTTTATCATTCCTCCTAAACTCTTTTAGGATGAAGTGACAATCACTTTGTTACGGTAACTAATGTAACTCTTTACATTTTCTTTACCACCATACCCTAAACTCTTTTGAGATATCAATTATAATTCACTTTTCATTTTGACAAGTACAATCCTTCAAGAAATAATATCTTTCACTTTTTTCGATAACTAAACGTAACTCTTTACATTATTCTTTATCATCACATATCCTAAACTCTTTTAGGATATTGAGTGAAAAGTCATTCTAATTTTAGATTGGCGTAATCCTTTAAGATATAGTGATATCCAATTTCCACATGGTAACTAAATGTAACTCTTTCCATTGTTCTTTTACCTTCACATATCCTAAACTCTTTTAGGATATTAAGTGGAAAACACTTTTACTTATGATTGGTGTTGTCTTTTATCTATTAATTTTGAGCTTCTTTAAGCCCAAACATACTCTCACTAGCCTCTTAGACACTATTCTTTTCAGAATATCTTTCTAAGATACACAAACTCTTTTGTGTTAGGAAATAACATCTATTTCCTTTTGATAGAAATATTTAACAAATAAACTATTGTTCCCATATCATATATGGTATTCTATGTGTTTAGAACATTTAATTTGAAAAGAAAGACTTTATTAAAATATATCACCTAACAAATAGTTGGATAAACACTTTTATCCAAATCTTCTTCTCAAAACATATTATAAAAATTGATGAATCATAAACCATGTGTATTCATTTAATTATCTCATACTTATTCATAACAACCCTTTGTTATCGAACAACTTCTATTACCACATAAGGGAAATGAGATGAAGATACGCATCTTTTATCTAGATTCATTTAAGCTTGATAAAATCTTTTACATTCAAATCCTTGATGTGGTAACTATTTACTTCATCTCATGAATATAAACTACAAACTCAATTAATTCTTCCTTTGATTTTGAACTCCTGTATATTTACAACACTTCGTAAAATATACATTTGGTATCACACACCCTTCAAAATAGAAGAATTAATTTCTACTAACTTCCATACCTGACATGGACATTTCATGGAGTTTCACAAACTCCTTCAGGTATATCTTTTGATAATTCAATCATATTGAATTATTACTCTTCTTGATAACCCTAGGTTTCAATGACCTTGATTAGCTTTTTGAAGAAACATTGTTGAACCCTTTTAACCAACTTTTCTTTTTCCGGTTTGAACTTTTACTTGTATTGTCTATACAGTACTTTAGAACCTAGACATCGTATGTCTAGTTCATATATATTCCCAACACTTTGAGAATATCAGGTAAACGTTCTTTGAATTCAATCATATTATCGAAACATTTTTATAGATAACAATAGTATGAATTCCCTAACCAGAACAAGTCTTTGAAACTTTAAATGAATCACTCTATGCTTCCATAAGCATGTAGATTCTCTCGTCAATCTTGCTTTATAACTTTTCTTAAGATACCAGTCTTAAGAGTTACTTACATTAAGCTTCTCTCATTCAAGAATTAATTACAAATTTTAGCTTTGATAATGATGGTGATATGATTATCTACAACAGAAACTTTTATCAGATGAGTATCATGTATTATAACCATTCAATAAAGATTTTATTAAATGGGTTCCCACTAAAATGATGACCCCCTTTTAAAATCCATCATATCAATTAGTGGATTAAGATCCATATTTCACCACAACTTAACCGGTTATTACGTAAATAAACCATGATTATTTAGGTAGGGCATCATCTTAGTCATATCCTATATGATTCTTGGATAGTTGAGCGGACAACCCTTTGTCCAAACCATTATATGGATAAACTCAACTTTATTCATTTGATATCTCAACCGTTAGGGCTTCCCAGCTAGCATAACTCAAAGCAAACGCCAAGAATAAGTCAACAAAGGACAATCAAGAGATACTCGTGCTGAACTCGATAATACACATAAAATAATCCAAAGTTACTTATAATTTGCTTGTCTTACACAAGACAATTCAGGGGTACTTGTGATGAGCTCGACAATACCCAGTTGAATGATCGAGGTCATGACAAGTATCGCTTTGGAAGGAATCACACACTAGGTATTTGAAGGGGATTTTAATCTAACCCTCTTATCTCATGTTATTCCCTTTTATGTATGCATACTTCTAATACTTTAGTTTGAAATCTTATTCCCTCCACCAAATCAATATGTTGAAATCATATTGATATGTAACTCTTTACAAAACTCACAAGTTTGTGTTACTCACCCAAAAATAGAAGTCAAACATATTCACACATATCCAGATACATCATATGCATAAGGTACATGAACACTTCATGTAAAGACATAAAGTTATATGAGATTGACAATTTCCACATGAGTAAGCCCGGAGCGACAAATAGTCATCCTCATTCACCAACTTAGACAAGGTATAATCCTCCAGGTAGGTAGGTAGTCCGACCCCAAGTCTCTCTACCCAGGGATACTTTACTCGAGAGCAAATCCAATTTATCATCACTTAATATGCGCAAACTATATTCAACAACTAAAATCAAGCACCTAACATTAATTACTAATCGAGATCAAGGTACATGAAAAACTAAATTCATTATCATACTTTGCATTATGCTCTATCCTAAAAACTGTTTAACATTTTAAACTAAAGTATACACAATATTCACATTTCTTAAACAATTTACTAAACATGAATATAGCAGGGAATAACCTTTAAATAAATGAACAATTCAAATATTTAAATATGGGATGAATATTTATGAACAATTCATAAATCAAAACTAATTATAAACCCTTTTATAATTTAACAACTTTAACATTATGGACTTTCCATAATTTTGAATATAAACCCTTTATATCTATTTCAATATGAACTCTTTCATATTAATCATTATAGGGCATGTACATAATATTATATAAATTATAAACAATTTATAATCCAATTTCTATTATGTAAATATTTTACATAATCTAAATATCATATACTTAATTACTATTTAAACATTGATCATATCAATCATTAAAACACTTTTTGATGTGGCTTAAATAATATCTAAATAAGACCCATTTAATTTGAACAATTTTGAATTAATTCATAATTTAAATATAAACATTTTATATTATGACCTTCATAATTTATAACCCATTATAAATTATCACTTATGATTTCTAAATACACTTTTATTTCTGTATCATAATTCATGCCATATAATTTGTTTAAAAGGTATTTAAATATTAACAATTAACATTTGGGAATAAAATGTTTCATAAACATTTAATTAATTATAAAAAATTTATAATTAATTAATTTATAAACCTTTTATAAATTAAAATATCCAAAAATACCTTTTATAATGATTTATAAACATTTTATAAATCATTAAAACCATTTAACATGTTAAAAATAATTTTTAACAAAAATTTTGTTTACCCTTGCACAAGAACTCATTCTTGCGTAAAGGAAAGCTCGTATACCCTTGCGCGGACACTCTAAGGGTAAACTAATTTTGGAACTCTTACGTAAAGGTAAGTCAGTTCTTACCTTCACACATCTTAAAAATGAAGCGTTGTGTAAGGGTACTCTCATTCTGGAGTGTTTGCGTATAGGCAATCTATTACTTACCTTTATGCAAGCCTTCAAAACTCGGCATTACCTTTCCGTGAACTCCTTCACGTAAGGGCCTTGGTTACCTATACGTTGTCACATCTCGTGTAAGGGTAAGCGATCTGTTACCTTTACGTAACCTTAAGAAAACCCCGATTACCCTTAACGCGGCTTTAGGACATACCAATGTATTGTGTAAGTGTAAACAGAATCATACCCTTACGTAACCCTTTAGCGTAAGAGTAAGATCGAGTGACCCCTACGCAGACCGATCTACGTAAGTGTAAGGCATGATGACCCTTACGCAGACCACTCTGCATAAGGGGTTACCTTTACGCATGTTGGATACCTAAGGGTAAACCCTTTTAATGAAAACCGAAATTCCAAAAACATGAAACCAGTCTATTTTCTGATTCTCTTCTTCATTTCATCGCAAGTTTCATGAAACTTGAACATGGATACTCTAATACCACTGAAGGGTTTTATGAGTCTAATAACACTTATGAGAAACAGCGGAAACGATTTAAACCCTTATCAGACGATCTCCATGCAAGATATTATGAAAACTATGTAAATATACAAAAATGAAGAACCGCTATAAATATGGCATACCTTACACCGGAGAAGCATCGCTAAATCTTCTCACCATATGTGTTTGATGAAGATTACTAAAGTGGAAACATAAGCATCTCACCTCTGTCGGTATCCACAAGTTGATCTGAATCGCTCGATGTTCGAGCGGGAATCTATCTTCCTCAACGGTGTGCTAGCACCTCACTTTGCAAAGGATAAAGAAGAAAAAGAGCTCCGGGTACAAGGAGTCTCAGCCAAGCATAAGAATAACCACACCCATTTGTCATCGTATGGCGGTAGGCTCTATAAATCCCTCGAGGAAGCTCCTCGATAGTGCATGCATTAACTCATGCATTGCAACGCATGAGTTAATGCTTCGGCCAGTAAATGTATCATAAACATAAATGATACTCCCAAACCGTTTCATAAGATGAAACGGTTTATTAAATGACAATTTATGTGGAAAGATAAATTATAAAATTTATCATTTTGTTGCAATCACATATTGCATAAAATAATATACCCTCACATGCAAATCATAATCTGCGTGCAATATATATATATGTAAGACTTTAGGGCATATAACGCATGTGTTATCATGTAACGCAACGCTGGAATGCACCAAACCAGTTATGAGCATATAATGTGTTCTTCATTTAACAGTTAAAGTAGCACGTTGATTTGTCAAAGATAATGGCTCTGATGCCATTGATGGTTTCTTGGGAATCATCGTATGATCCTAGGCAGTGAAAACAAACCCAAACACAAGCCAAATCTATCCTTGGCAGGATCAAACGTGCATTTAAATGAAAAACACCGAAAAACATAACATGTCTGGAATGCGCTCGTCTGTTGTAGAGTGTGCTTAGTGAAGATCACGAAGCGGCGGATGATATCCCTTGCCTCTGAGGGGGGAGCACCGGCCTTTGGATCCCGGTACACAACTGGAAGACCCTAGTACGCTCGAAGGGGTTCCAGCACCTTCGTTCTATATGATGAACGAAGCTACGAGAAGAAGAGAGCCTCTATGAACTTTGCATGAAACTGATGATCATCAGTAGCATTGAACGAACGAATGAACGATCGATGCACACCACACACCAACGAGAGAACTGTTTATGTATAGGTGATGCCCGATGCTCTTTCATAAGTGTGGAACACATCTAGTGCGTTGGGTGTCATCAAATGTCACCCTTGAATCATGCATTGTTGATGAGTGTTCAATGAACATATGCAAAGCATTTAATTCATTCCTAATGGATTGATGGAAACCCCATGGGGGAGAGGTGGCAAATGCATGCACCCTTGGGTTGCATCACATGCAACTAGGCAGCGTTGGCACCAACACTATTCCGGACTCCTTGAGGATACGTTGGCAACAACATATAAGCCCAAATATGCATCACATGCATAGTTTAGTGCACATATCCAACAATAAGCGGTGGCAATGTTGGCCAACGAGGCCAGGGCTGGATATCAGTTGGTGGCTGGGTGTTGTTAGGATGACGCGTAGGGGGTAGGAAAGGAAGTGATTAATAAGGGCAGTATTGTATTTTACAATAGATAGTTTGGGTTGGTGGTGGTGGTTGGGGTTGTTGGTTGGGGTTGGGGTATTAAATAGAGGGGTTGCTCGTGAGGGAAGGGCAGTCAGATATTTTGGGAGTTTCAACTCAATTGAAAGGAGGCTACGGGCTGGCCTCGAAGCGCAGCGTTTCTCAGGGGAGTTACTTCTCCTTTTCCACTTCTTCTTTTATTATCTTTACTTTGGTTGTTGTTGGTATACCGTCAATCAATAGAAACCTTTGTTTTCTTCTCTCTCGCTCCACAATCCTATCAATTGATGCTTTCATTGAAAATTTCTAAAGAGAGAATCTAGTAGGAGATTCTAGGCAAAGAGATTCTAGAAGACACAAATGAAGCCCACTAGGAGATTCTAGACCGAGATTCTAGAAGATGCGGATGAAGCTGACGCAGCAGCTTGTGCCCACGCAGGAGTGGGAAACTATAAGATCCCGTGTTCTGTATGGGTGTTAGATTTCAGAGGAACCTTGAGTTTTCGTTTGGAGATGACAGTTTCCCCTTCCAGCAGGTAAACAGGTTGTTGGCAGCAAATGGATTTATTCAGCCAGTTTAAATGCAGATGGTACTCTTCATCGCCTTACAGCTCGTTTCGTGTCAAAAGGCTTCGGTCAGACATATGGTGTTGATTATTTTGATATCGTCCCCCCTCACACTTCGGAGGTTGACAACCTCAACCCGGATCACCCCTTAGGGTGAGTTCGGCACAACACCCATGACAACCTTACTTTTTTATAAAACTAAAACACCTCATAAGGTGTGTTTGGCTTGACACTTAGTAAAGCCTCAATTTATTATTCCCTCAAGTAATGAAACCACCCCCTTAGGGTGCGTTTGGCATGTCACTTAAATAATGGAACTCTTGAATGGACCATTGGGATGTTTTGGGTTACTTAAGCGCTTTTAAGAACTTAGGGTGTCATGAGTAAATGCTAGAGCCCGAGTTCTTTTCTTGTCATGACTAATTTAATTATCAAATGATATAGTACCTTATGGGCAACCTTCCAAGACACCTTCAAGGTTGTGGTTTAATTTCAATAAAAACCTAGATATGATCACTTCACTTGCGCCATTAACTTATACCATGAATGTCTTGTGGAATGCCTTGGCACTTATGACTTAATGCTATGGGCACCTTGGAGTATATATATTAAAGAGTTGATGTTGGAGAAATGTGATACCCCTTTTTAAATAAGACAATTTGTGGAACATGTACATGGAACCTAAAGAGTTAAAATTAATGGGAGTTTTGGTATAATTTTAATGAAAGGTCATGAGCATGAGCGCACTACTTGATTAACTTGTTTTCCTTTTTATTTATCAGCCTTGAGCCTGTTGATATAATGAGATTGATTATGGTTATAGTGAGGTATGTCACGGGTAAGATGTGGATTTCAGTCTCGAATGCCAAGTGAGAACCCGATGGATACCACACGATTCATTGATGCGAATGTCAAGGGGCAATCCCGCCTTGGATCCCGTAGATTGGTACGAATTCCCTACCTCAAGGAAAGGTGGAGACATTCTTTTATAGATAGAAGAAACACAGATATCATCTTCGCAACTAGAGAAAATGTATCAAAATAATCAACACCATATGTCTAGGCAAAGTCTTTTTCCACAAGTCTGGCTTTAAGCTGATGAAGAGTGTCATTTGCATTTAGTCGTACCATATAAATCCATTTGTTGTCGACCACATGTTTACCTGCCGGAAGGGGGACCAAATCTCAGGTATGATTGTCATCCAGAGCCTGCAATTCATCCCGCATTGCTTAAAGTCACTCAGGGTGAAATTTAACTTCAGCAACAATGCAAGGAACAAATATCATCTCTAGAGCAGAGAGACCTCTGTATGAAGTTATGTAAAGAAAATTATTCTGGCAAGAATGAGTACCTTTCCGCAATGCAATTGGCACATCGTCGATTGTCGGAGCGTCGAACGAAGCTGAGGAGATAGTGTCATCGGCCTGGACGGGGGACACGTTCGATGGTCGACGAGAGTAGACGGTGCCAAAACAATGATTAGCAGAGTGGGACACCTGAGGCAGGGGTGGGTGGGTGGTGAGAGGAAGACAGTCGTCGATAGTGGTGTCTGGGTGGGAAGAGAGAGGAGAGAATGGAGAATTCTCAACAAAAGAGATATCAGCAGAGATAATATAACACCACAAGTCTGGAGAGAAACATCAGTATTCACGCTGAGTGCGTGAATATTCAAGGAAGATGCAACAGAGGGATTTTGGGGAAAATTTTGAGAGGTTGGGACAAGTGTCACTTACATAACAAAGACACTCAAACACACAAAGTGGAAGCAGGTGAGAGGGGAGAGGGGAGAATAGAGCCTGAAAAGAAGTCTCCTCTTGAAAGATAGAAGAAGGAAGACGATTTATAAGGTAGGTAGCAGTAAGGATAGCATCCCCCAAAAATGAAGAGGCACCTGCATGTGAAATAAAAAGGCACGAGCAGTCTCCAGAATATGACGATGTTTACGCTCAACCACTCCATTCTGCTGAGGTGTATCGGAGCAGGATGTCTGATGAAGGATGTCGTGGTCCTTGAGAAACTGTTGAAAGGAAGTGCATAAATATTTCGTCCATTGTCGAAGCGAAGACATTTAAGTGGTGTAGAGAACTGAGTGTGAATTTCATGATAAAAGTTCTGAAAAATAGTAAACACCTCAGAACGATCACGAAGAAGATAAAGCAATATCATGCGCGAGAAGTCATCAATAAAGGATACATATATCGGTACCCTAACTGACTCAGGACCGCACAGGGACCCATACATCTAAATGAACTAAATCAAAGGGTTTGGAAGCCCGTGTTACCAAACGAGGAAGATAAAAGGCACGATGATTTATAGGACTCGCACTGAAAAGAAAGGTGCGGACTAAACTGAGGATAAAGCTGGTAAAGGGTGGACGTAGGTGGATGTCCCAAGCGAGAATGAAGATCCAGAGCATGAGCAGAGAGTGTCGTGCAGGCCACGGATGTCGGACTGTTGAAAATGTACATTCCATCACGAAGATGACCTCTACCAAGTTCCCGATTCGTCGGCCGCTCCTGAAACACAGCATCAAATGGTGTAAAATTAGCAACAAAGTCTAAATCCTTTGTGAGCTAACTAATGGATAGAAGATTAAAAGGACTTCGATGAACATGTGCACAGAAGGCAGCCGAATACAGAAATTTAAGGAGTGGGTGTCAAATCCCGCAATAGGGATAGTGGATCCGTCAGCAACAGTAATGGCAGTGGGGTCATCATACCGATGATAAGTAGATAACATGTTTGCATCTCCAGTGAGATGATCGAAAGCACCAGAATCAAGCATCCAAGCAGGCCAGCGACGAATGACACAAGCAATGGGGCCACCAGTCTGAGCAACAAATGTCGTGTATCAGCTGGAGCTCATCCATGGAGAGGTTAAGGGTGAGAGGTAGATCAGAAGATGATGGGGAAGCATCGACTAGAGCTGTCTGAACCTGCCGAGGTGGCTGAGACGGGCGTCCATGAAGAACCCAGCAACGATCAATGAGATGGTCAGTCTTGCCACAGTACTGACAGAAAGGACGATTACGGCCCCCACCACGGCCACGACCACGAGTACTTGAAGAACGGCCACCACCACGGCCCAGTAAGACAGTATGATCTGTAGTGTCAGGAGATGGGGAAAGTAACCAATGAGTTTTTCCAAAGCAATGATAGACCAGTGGAATCTCTAGAGAGGAGGGGCTGGCCAGCATCTTTGTGGCAGTGGTGGCATACTCGGAATCAAGGCCATGAAGAAGGCTGAAGAGACAGAGCAGATCTCGCTAGGCCAAAGCATCCTCTGATGTTTGAGGAATGGGTAAAAGCTCAAGTAACTCATCACAAAGAGTTTTTCACTCGATGAAATACGTCGGGAAAAGACGGTGATGCTGGCGGATTATGGACAGATGGTGAAGAACATCTGATACCCAAGCCAGATTATTTGTTTCGGAATACATGAGGGTTAAGGAGTCCCGGAGTTCCTTAACCGTGTTTGTCGTTCGAATCACATCTTTAACGGAGCGTTCCATCGAATTGACAATCAAAGCGAAAATTTTGTTGTCGGCAACCTTCCCGACCTTGTACTTCGGATCTGATAGTGGTGGGGGAGGAGCATCCAGGTGTGAGTCAAGATCCATTCCGATGAGAGACATAAGGACCATCTTACGCCAGACAGAGAAGTTATTTGCAACAAGACGCTCATCAACAAAACGAGTGGAGACGGTGATCAACTGTGGAAGGACGGATGAAGTTGGTGAGGATTCTACCATTGGAAGAATGATAGAGAGAAGAGGGTACAAGGGTGCAACAAGTAGTCCAGCAGGAATGACTGGAAATGGCATGGGGGGGTTGTTGCACAGGGTCGCGCACAAGGCGGCCGTGCGGGAGGGCCGGCAACGAGGCGAGGGGTCTGCCTCAAAGGAGGGCTGGCGACGACGGCACAGGGCTGCCGTGCGGGAGTGTCGTTGTCGGGGCGACGGGGGTGCCTCGCGGGAGGATCGGCGATGGGGCTAGGGAGGGTCATCGTGCGCGGGGAGGGGGCCGCAAGGGGCCATTGCGTGCTGTGAGGGGGCCACAAAGGGTCGTCGCGCCGCACATAGAGGGGGGCATCGGGAGGGTGAGCGTCGCAAAGGCAGGCTGGCGACGGGGCGCAGCGAAGAAGCCTCTCAGTCGGGGCCGGCAAGAGCATATAGCACCGGCGAGCACGCCTGGGCGAAGCGCAGGAGACGAGCGGGGGAGAATTTATCGGGTGTATCTCTCTGATACCATGTAGATTGGTACGAATCCCCTGCCTCAAAGGGAGGTGGAGACATTCTTTTATAGATAGAAGAAACAAATTACAAGTCAGATGAATTCGATGTGGGACTCGAAAAGACTCTTAACCCGAAAATACAATTAACCGGGTCTAACAGATCCGGTGAATGTTTTACATTCATGAATGCTTCGGCCTGACGCCGACGATTCACCGGCAAACTCCAAAAACATTAGAATGTCTGGGATGAGCTCCCCGGATTCGGCTTGATGTCCTCGGACACGGAATACCATGGATTATCTCCTTGGATTCCAATCTAGCATATCCTGAGATTACCTTGGACTTGCTCCTCGGGCTTGGTTAGAGCCCTTTTAGAAAGTGGAATGCCTTGAAATACTCCTTGGATTCACATGGTTCCCATATGTGGGAATGTCCGTACCCATTATGTGGAATGTTTGTACCCATTATGTGGATTCACCTGGATAGCCATGGGTCCTATGACTACGTCACTATTCCTATGATCAAAGACAGTTTAGACCGAAGCAGGTGATATTCCATAGTTGACCTCCACTTTACTGTTTTCCTTATTTATATATTGCACATTGTTATGTTTTATACTCACAAACTAGAATGCATTAGACATCATTGATGGTGGCCTACTGAATTTTACTCACATCTTGTTCGGATTGTCGTTTGGTACCCGAGCAGATCTCATGGCTGCAAGTTAGGACCTTTGATCGTGCCTCTTTGATGTTACTTGTCTGGGACTAAGACTTGGCATGGGAGGAGTTGACCGAGCATGTACTGGGACTGCCTACAGGAGTCGGGTTTTTATTTATTTAGTCATTTACCCGTCTAACTCTTTGTATGTATTCCGTGGTGCTAGTTTGGACTGCCTTGTACACATTCATGCATGGTTGGAGTTTATTGACACTTGTCGGGTTGTCAATTTATTATTATATGTCTACAGTTAAATTTATTTATTTCCCCGTTGTAGTTAGTACTGATTCAGAGGGTATAGTCTCTCCACCATGCCATCATTAGACACTCGTTGCTAGTCGGCAACCTCTGACGTACGGGGAGGCGCACTTGAAGCCGTGTGACCCTCCAGCTCGGTTACTTGTGAGCGAACCAAGTCGCGGATGTCACAAAAACGACTTGTAGCAACAAAAAAACGACTCACACCAATGGAATCTAGTAAGCTTATTCCCACGCGCATGGAGTTTCACATGCAAGAGCTTGGGGAGTCAATGGCGAAACTCGCTAAGAGTCAGGAGTAGTAGCAAGCGGTCTCCAAGCTAGTGATGATCTGATTTTTTTTGG
Organism: Viscum album; assembly: GCA_963277665.1. Taxonomy (NCBI): domain Eukaryota; kingdom Viridiplantae; phylum Streptophyta; class Magnoliopsida; order Santalales; family Viscaceae; genus Viscum; species Viscum album. The sequence goes on from OY728121.1 coordinate 435,296,435, forward strand.
AACAGATCTTGTGACCTGGATCACGAAAGCTGAGATTTAATTTCCAATCCACCAAACTCAGGAAGAGATGAAGATACTAATGGCAAGGCTATATGTAGAAGGTATGATTCAAATTCGGTTTTTATTGTTGAAAACAATTAAGATTGGGCTCACCAAGACGCAACTCAAAGAAGAGCTAACAGATCTTGTGACCTAGATCACGAAAGCTGAGATTTAATTTCCAATCCACCAAACTCAGGAAGAGATGAAGATACTAATGGCAAGGCTATATGTAGAAGGTATGGTTCAAATTCGGTTTTTATTGTTGAAAACAATTAAGATTGGGCTCACCTAGACGCAACTCAAAGAAGAGCTGCTCAAGGGATATAGAAGTGCGGCAGTGGAAGATCCTGAGGCTTTGACAGAAGAGAACGGAGCTGAAGGTTGGAAAGCTGCAGCAGTAAGCTTGGATGCTTTCCAATGATACATAAGGGAAAGGAATGACACGGAGGAGTGAGGTGACTCTGAAACTATTCAGACAAAAGAGAAGTTGCGTGAAGAAAATGAGAAATTGTTTGATACACTGACTGAGAAAGAAACTTTAGTTGGATCTGTGCAGCTGCCTAGTTCATCTACAGAAAGATTGTTGCAGGCTCAAAACTTTAGGAGAAATGATAATCATATGAAAGGACATTCGGCCAAATTTAGCAGTTCGTCTGTAGCTGCAGAAAAGTCAGAAAACATGGTTGCTTGGGTAAAATCGGGTCCTGAGAAGGTTAAGTTGACCACTGCTGGGGAGTAACCCACCGTTGCACTAACTGAATTTGATCCTGAACAATATAGCGGTCTTGCAGTCATTTCAGATGAAGCAAACAAACTTTTGATGTTGATATTGGCTGCAGTCGTAAAAGCAGGTGCTTCTAGAGAGCATGAAATTCTTGCTGAAATTAGAGATGTCGTTTTTTTCTTTCATCCATAAAATGGAGCCAAGGGTGATGAACACAATGCTTGTGTCTCAGGTTAGGATTTTGAACATAAGGTCCTTGAATGCAAGATCACCAAAGCAACAGTCTATCAAGGTTTCTTCCATTGTACGCTTTCTAGACATGGTAGTAGCCCTGGAAGGTTTCCTGTGCATTATGATCCCAGCATGAGAAATTCTCTTGTTGATGAGCAAATCCATGGGTTTAAAGTAAACATAAAGCAGGAAACCTGGAGGCAACATGTAACTGGTGGAAAACTTAGGGAAATAACTGAGGAGGCCAGGAGCTTTGCCATTGGAAACAAGGCCCTTGCTACTCTCTGTGTTCATATTCCAGCTGGTGAACTGCAGCGCCAGATTAGGACGTGGCTTCCAAAGAACTTTGAGTCCCTTTTTGTGGTCAGATATGATTCTTTTGGGAGCACAGCTGGTCAATTGGAGCTTCTTTCAACAGCAATCTTGGATGGGTGGATGGTTGGACTTGGTGATGTTGTGCCTCCCAATTCTGATGCCCTTGGATAGTTTTTATACGAGTATTCAAGGCGGGTATATAATTCCCAACTGCATCACCTTAAGGATATTGCAGGTACATTTGCAGCACAAGAGGCTGAAAACAATTCCAATGTAGCCAAGCTGCGTTCAGTCCTTGCATCAGTCGATCACAAGAGAATAAGGATATAGCAACAAATGAAAAGTGATGAAGCTTTGCTTACTCTGGAAGATGATGGGACAGCACATGCTGGTGAAAAGAATAGCTCTGTTGATGAGAAAGTTGTTGTAGTATCTTTCCTTCAAGTTACCAATGTTCAAAAAGAAGTGATGGCAGCTTTACCCGAAGTTGAAACTCCCACTGAACAAGCACACAGGGACTCTCCAGGACCAGTGATCATGAACAAAATTCCCAGCATTAAGCCGGACAGCAAGTTCAGAGGAATAAAAAAACAAGTTCGGAGGAATAAAAAAACAAGTTCGGAAGAATTTTCAGCAACGTGGTCCAATGAAGCAACCCAAAGCCTCGAGACTACCAATATCTGATGCTTAGCCAAGGGTTGGAGTAGGAACTGATAAGCCACCAACATCAGAAAAAAGTGTAAAATCTCAAGCTATTCTTGCCAGGCATTCACAAAGAATCGTGGTCGAGCAGGGGGTTCAACCTACAGCATATGAAAAGGTTCTTTCTAGGGAACCAGCCACATCAAGCTGGGGATTTTCACCCAACTTTCATGCTGCTAAAGCAAATGATGAGTGCGAAATGGGAAAGGATTTGGCAGTTGAGGTGGCACGGTTTGAGAAACAGAGGGATGGAAGCTAAATTGATCCTATCATAATCTCATAAGTCTGTGCATGCCCCTACAAACCTTAACACAATTCATAGAGTCGTCTGCATTAACCCGCACAGCATAGACCCACTTACAACCAATGACCTATTTACTAGTTGAAAGAGTATCAAATCCCAAGTATGATTGGCCTCCAGATCATGCAACTCATCAATCATAGCAGAGAACCACCTAGAATGAGTTTTAACTTCAACAAGAGTACGTGGCACTGAAATGTTATCCTAAACCAAAGCAGATATACGAGCAAACAAGTCACCGTTACTTTTCCGGAAAATAAGCGGACAATAATAGCAAACAGGCCCCTTCTCTGCTACCATTTCATCTCCAACGGGACAAACATCAAAGAAAATATGGAAACTCCATTCCAATCATTTGAATCAGAAAACGCGATACCAGGAAGCGCGACTGTAAAAATTAGAAGGATTCAACTCCAAAAGCTGAGAAAATGCTTCTCGCTGAAGTACAGCAGACACGACAACCACCAGCTAATTCTTAAATTCAGTGACTGGCCTAGGAATTTCAAAGGATCAGACAAGGAAAACTGAGAAAAAAACAGAGAGTAGACGCGGAATTACGACCTGCTAGCATCAGCCACTGGCGCTATACCCGATACAGTGCGGTTTATGAGAACGGCAAAGAGGGAGATCCCTCCAACGATGATTGGCAAGCTCCGAAAGGCTTCTCTGTTTTTCGATACCCATCCCGCAACCCAATCTTTCTTCGGCCCTGGCCCTCTGTAATCGCTCTGTAGATTCGGGAAAAAAAAGTTAGAAACAGAAGACTCGGCTGCCGGAAGCGAGAGGGGGGGTGGGGGGGTGGGGGGGAGAAAGGACCTGCAAGCTCGATGAAACCCTAAAAACGGAGTGGGGAAAACCAGTACCGTGGGAGCGATTGAGGCTGCATGGAAAGGGGCGGAGAAGGCTTCCCGCTACCATTCGAATACGTTCGAAATGGGGATGGAAATGGGGCGCCGATAGCGCCCATTGTGAACCATGGATATGATGACACGGTGCACTTGGGGGTGACGTATGGGTCGGTTCAGTTGAAAATAGATGAGAGAATGGCATGTAGGTACTAAAAAAGAATCCTTTATTTCAATTTAGGACCATGAAATAAGAAAATGACGATCTCTACCATTTCCCCCAACCGCGGATCTCTATCATTTCCTCCAACTGTCCAATGCCCCATATTGTTCTCATCCAGGCAAAAGTCTGCTCATCTTTTCCCTTAGCTCCACCAACCACCCCGGTTCACGTTAGGTGCCGCAAAAAACCTTGACATCATGAGCCGCATGTCTCTCCTTTTATTTCACACAACCTCCCAGGGTACTGTAGCAGTACTGTAGCAGGTACTGTTGCAGCGCGGGTACTGTAGCAGTATTGTTCACCGAGGGGTCCTTTGGGCCAAAAAAAATGGGCTTTCAAGCCTTGTATTCAGGCCACTTGGTCTTGGGCCTTCGGGCTATGTAATGGGTCTCCCTCTACCCAGTCTAAAGAGGTCTTTGCTTTCAAATAATAAATTGAGGCTTCGGCCCCAACCTTTTAAAAAAAAAAAATCTAAAAAAATTATGAATCTCCACTTTCAGAATAGCATTTATAGTGTTAAAACTTTTATAGAGAAACGTGTACTGTTAATATGTAAATATGAAATAAAAATGAAGTTTCAAAGTTCCAAATGATCGAATAACAACTGAGAATGGGGCTTGAATCAGTTGTTCACTTTTATAAGTTCCAATACTTCTAAAAACTTAACCTCCACAACCTATTAAAGTTTATATCCTTATCAACTTTTAGTAAATACTAATGCATGTAAAAATAGGAAAGCAAGTAAAGCACGTGAGATTTACAATATTCGACCTCAGTATGAGAACCTACATCCTTATCATAGTCACTCTCGTGAGGTCTATCAAAATTTACTTTAATGAAGTGAATACAACTTGTGTCAACTCCAGTTATACACCTTCTATCTCCCAATAAGAATGATTATACTGACGCCCATCAGTTTACAAATTTTACTTACAAACAACTGAGTCAAAACAAAAGAATAAAGACTTTGTTCAAACTGCTCCACAAATGCTTTGTCCTGATCCTCAGTCTGATAAGAAAACTTTTAGCTATTTAATCTTCTAACGAGATCTCTATCCGGAAAGAACTTTGTCTCAACCTCTGACTCAAACTTTGCAGCGCTCCACCCTTTTCGCACGTGAAAAAGATGCAAAATATGAATGTATTGTGAAACTATTTATAGGCATCCCATAATGGAAAAGGCGGGAAACTAGAAAACTTTTCTCGCTTACTTAAATTCAAAAACTCTGAGATTTACTCATATTTGAATTTCAAGTTTGATCACTTCAACTCTTCGCTGGTCTTCTAGAATTTTATTGAGTTGTACTGAGTCTTATTAGTAAACAAATTTTTCGAACTTCTTAACTTTTCTTCAGTACGATGGAACTTCCTCAGCTCATTATAATGAAACTTCCTTAGCTCATTATGATAGAACTTTCTCGGCTCATTACGAATTAACTTTCCTCATCAAAGTTAGTCTGATTGACTTTCCTTCTTAGAGTCAATCAAATTGATTTTCCTTCTCATAATTAGTTTAGTTGACTTTCCTTCTCAAACATAGTCTGATGGAATCCTTATAACGATGAAATTCTCATTATGATGGAAACTATACTCTGCAACTTTGAAATTCTTTAAACCTCGTCGGCTATAACTCATTCGGACTTCTGAAAACTTACGTGTCTGGTACTTATGGATCAGATGCAAACTTTTCCTTGATTCCTGGAATCGATACAATCTTTATGATTCCTCTATTTCTTCAAAAGCTTTTATCATGAGAGTTTTCATGATTTATGTGAACTTCAAGATTGAAAAAGCATCATCTGACTTAAGGTTAGAAAGTTTAGAAACTTTTTAACTCCTGACATTACTATCTTCATTCAACCTCTTCAGCAACATTCTGACTTTCTAACTCATAAACTTCTTTCCTTCTCTGATTATGGCAAAGGCAAACTTCCAACAATCAATAATTTCTGCCTCTGATTCTGTATATTTGATTTATCAGTCTGACTAAAAATCAACATCTTCATCTTCTCATGTTTTTTCACACTGATGAATTCGTAACTCTTTAAACACAAACTCGTGCTTGTATCACGACTCTCTAATGATGTTGAGAACTTTTGAGACCGACATAGAATCATTTGAATCAAGGTTAGAAAGTAGAGAACTTTGTAACTCATGACTCCACACTTTTCAGCAACAAATGTCTTTCTAATAGAAACTTTGACCGATTCTTCATACCGATGGACCTGAGTCTGATGATCAGTATTATAGAGCTTTTAACTTTCATCTTCCTGAAAACTTTTACATCTGGTATTTCTCAGTCCGAACTTTTGTGTTCAAAAAACAACTTTCTAAAAAACAAAACTTTTCTCCCCCTTTATGTTTAGGTTCGAACATTCAACAACTTTCACCTGTTTTTCAAAAACATTATTTTACAAAAGATTAATTGTTAACAAATACAAAAACTTTGTTAAAACAAAACAGCAAAAAAATTCTTCAATATCCCCCTTTGGATTTGTCTAAAAACTTCCATTAACAACTTTTAAAACTCATGATTTTCAAACACTTATATTTTTTTCACAACAAATTTTTGAAACAACTCAAATTTTTCAACTTTTATCAAAACATAACTTTTTTCAAAAGATAGTGTTCTAACTCACACTACTAGATAAAGTAATGTTTTTTAAGGAATTTCATCCCTTGGGGGAAAGTAAATTTTGTAAAAATGTAAAAATACCCCCCCACTTTTATATTTTCTCACCTTTTTTTCTCCCCCTTGGTTGTTATCTCACCCATTATCTGATAACCACAACTTTAGATTCATAAAATAAAGATAAGTAAAAACTTCTTACAAAGTAAAAAGTTGTTACATTATCTCCACATTTGTCAACATAATCCAAAGCACGGTGGGGGAACTTCTTTATGAGATTTGGGAAGTCATTGGAGGAGGTTAAACATGAAGTTGTAGCCTCAACTCAACAAACCTTTGTTTTGGAATTTCCATTGTGAAGATATTATCAATTTGATACTTAGTTGAGATATATTCTAAAAAAATCATCTACAACAACAAATTTCTCTTTTATGAAGTGAAACTTTATATCAATATGTTTTAATCTTGAATTTTGGACAATATTTTTTAAAAAATTAATCGCACTTTGATTATCACAAAGTATCTTTAATGGTTTAGAAACTTTTACTTTCAAATATTATGACTGAACTTTCATCCACAACATTCGAGTACAATCCTGAGTAGACGCAACATATTCTGATTCTGATGTGCTCAATGTTACTGAACTTTGTTTCTTACTATGTTAATTTACACGATATTCACCCAAGAAAAATGTTCCTCCTAAGGTTGATTTTCTATCATTATAATCTTCAGCCCAATCGATATCAGTATAACCATGAAACTTCATATCAAAATTTCTTTTGTATAAAAAACCATGTGAATTTGTTCCTTTGACATATCTTGGAATTCTCCTTGCTACCAATATATGTGATTATTTCGGATTACTTTGATACCTGGCACACAAAGTCACAACATAAACAATACCATGCCTTGAGACTATAAGGTAAAGTAGAATTCTCATCAGCTTTCGAAAGTCTTCCTAATTCACACTTTTACCAGAATCATCTTTACTTAACTTCATCCCCACTGAGATAGGAGTAGAAACTTCTTTGTATTCTTCCATGCTAAATTTTTGTAACAATTCCCCGACATACTTTTCTTGAGATAGGAAAATGTAATTTTATTTTTACTAAACTTGTAGACCAAGGAAGAATGTTAATTCTCCTAACATTGATATATTAAAGTTTCTTTTCATTTATTTAGTAAATTTTTTACAAAAATATTATCTATCCCCATAAAAAATTATATCATCCACATAAACAATTACAATTAGAGTTCTGAAGTCATTATCTTTCACATATAAGTTGCTATCAACTTTTCCTTTAGAAAAATTCAACATTCTCAAATAGTTTTCAAGCTTAGAATACCATGAATTTGGATCTTGTTTCATCCCATAAAAAAATTTATTCAATCTAAAAACTCTATTTTTATCCTCATAAAGTATAAACCCACAGTTTGTTTAATGTAAACTTTTTATTCAATTTCTCCATTAAGAAATACTGACTTTACATCCATCTAAAAAAATTGTAATTTTGGTGATCTGACACTACTGAAAACATTCTAATAGTTTTTAACCTTGCAACGGGGGAATTTTTTTTATCAAAATATACACCTTCCACCTGTGCATAGCCTTTAAAAACAAGCCTAGCTTTGTTTCTTGAAACTTCTCCATGTTTATTTAACTTGTTTGTGTAAACCCATTTTATTTTGATAATATTTTTACCTTTAAGATGTGTAACAAGTTCCCATGTTTTATTTTTCTCAATTTGATCCAACTCTTCATTCATATCATTCAACCATTTTTTGTGTTGAACAACTTTTGAAATTGATTCTGGTTTAACTTTTGAGATGAGTGAAGTCTGGTTTTCTAATCTCATATTTCTTCTGGTCTTATTAGAGCCTTCTGATTCCCAATAATATTTTCAGTCTCAACATGTTTTTATAAATTAGGAAATTTTAGAGTTCCTCTTCCTGTTTCACTTTCCTCGTCACACTATTCACCTGAATCTTCATGCACATTACTTTGCTCACCTTCATTTTCATTGGAAACTTTCAGTTTTTCTTCCTCAACATTCCCAGTAACTTTTGTTAAAGAAGTTTTATTCTCAATAAATTTCACATCATATGAGTCCAACAACTTTTTTAAACATTTTTTCCAACATTTGTAACTTATTCCATTGGGTGAATAACCCATAAAAGCTCCTTTCTCAGCTTTCTCATCAAACTTTCCCAGATTTGGATTTTTGATTTTGAGTAAACATGGACTTCCAAGAAAATATAAGTACTTAAATGAAGGTTTTTTTGTTATGTCGCATTTCATAAGAAGTCATGTTGGATTTTGACCTTATCAAACATCTGTTATGAACATGTACAACAATACTAATAGCTTCTCTCCAGTAGAGCTTTGAAAGTTTGTATTCTGCTAACATGCTTCTTCTCATTTCCACCAAACTTCTATTATTCCTTTCTACTACTCCATTTTTTTGTGGGGGTATATGGAACATTATACTGATGTTTAATACCATGATTTCTAAGATAAGTTTCAAAAGTATTTCTTGTAATATTTGTTCCATTATCTGTTCTCAACTTCTTTATATAAACCTCCATTTATTTCTCAACTTTTTTTTGAAGACTCTAAACATTTCTACAGCCTATAACTTATGTTTCATAAACATGATATTTATCATATGAGTGAAATCATAAATAAAAGTGATAAAGTAAAAATCCCATTTTATTGGTTGATATCTCATCATTCCACATAAATCAGAATGAATAAGTTCAATAAGTCTGGTGGACTGAATCTCAACTCTCTTATGACTTTTATTATTCATCTTACCTTTCTGACAAGTTACATAAACATGTTCTTATCTTCTTTTCAATTATGTCAAGTTTTGAACAACATAAACCTTAGAAAGATTGTTCATGTGTTTTCTCCCAAGGTGGTCAAGTCTTCGATTCCACAACTTATTTTCATCTTCAGTACTTAAGTAACAGAAGTTTTTAAATTATTATATTTGGAAGAGATTCCCACTAGTTCTTTCTCCTTTTGTAATAACTTTTTCATCTTTAACAATTTTGACAACACAAGAATATTTTCTAAAGATAACTTTTTTTCCATCACCAAAAAGTTGATTTACTCTAAGTAAGTTATGTTTTAGTCTATCAACAAACAAGACTTCCTTAGATTTCAACTTTTCATCTTCAATCTCATCCATTATGATTCCTCTGACTTTTAAATAATTATCATTTACAAAGTTAAAAACTCCTACATCATGAAATGTTTCAAGATTTTTAATTCACCTGTCACATGAGAAGAACAACCACTATCAAGTATCCATGGTTTTATCTTTTTTACTTTCTTCTAAGATAGTCTCAACAACAAAATCTCTTTCTTCAACTTTTTTCTTTCCTGCTTCCTTTTCTTTTTTACCATAAGAAACTTATTCCAGAATGAGTGTCATATATCTTTCAAAATGATGACCAACCCAATCACATCTTCCACAAACTTCTTCCAGACATTCAAATTGATTTTTTGTTGGAAAATTTCTAATATCTTGAGTTTTTACTCTTTCAAAATTCTGAACTTTAGGAAAGTTACTCATTCTACTATCACTATTTATTCTACTATGCTCAAACCTTATTAAAGGAAGAGATAATTTATGCCACCAATTATAAGCCTTGTGCCCATAGATTCCACAACACCAACAATAACCATTAAATCTTGATATTTTATTGAAGTAAGATCTTTCTTTATAGAAACTTTGTTGAAATTGATAATTTATTTCCGATCCAATATACCCTGGGCATGGGCCATCTTTCCTGCTGATTGAGTTTTCAAATTTTGTATATGTGATAGGTTTCTCACATCCCTTCTCAACCCATGCTTTCCCAACACTTTTCTTCTCACCTAAAATGTTTGAAAAATCAGATGAAACGTTGTTTTTGGTGGGTAAGGATTACACCAGATTCTTGATTTGAACTTTCTCAGTAACTTTAGAAGTCTCAAATTTTACTTCTGAAGCATTTTTAAGTTTTCATTAATCTTACTCAAGGTACTTTCAGACACAATAAGTTTTGATTGAAACTTCTTAACTTCTTATTCCTTAGATACCATCTTTTTACTAAGATCATCAACCATATTTCCCTATACAACAATTCTAAGTTTGTAACTTAATATCACCTGGATGTATTCTTCTTCTTGCTTGAAAACATCTTTTTCACCTTCAACAACTTTTCCACCATTTTTATTTATCTTTCTGATTTCTTTCTTGAGAGATTGGTTTTTATCAAGACATGCAACAAGTTTTGTTTTGAACTGATATTCTCTGTAAGAATATTCACCTTCTTCATCTTCACTATTTGAGGAGTCTTCAATTTTATCAACTTGTTCAATGAATATTCTAACCTTTTTTGAACCTTCATATTCTAAATAATTGTTTTTAGTTGATTCTAATTTAGCTTTCTTACTCAACATACTTATTTTGTTCCTGGTAAAAAAAATTAGATTTGTTGGATGAATTTTCTTCTTTAGAAATTTTGTTCCACTTCTTCTATTGAGGTTTTTTATCAGAATCATCTCAATATTCTCCAACATTATTATTGGGAAAATTCATAGCAAAATTTCCAATTCCACCACACTCAAAACATTTGAGAGAAAGTTTAACTCCATAATTTTTCCTTCCTCTTCGATAGTTCTTGGATATAAGAGACATGATTTGATAATTCAACCCATCATCCTCTTTATCTTTAGAATTTCAAGTATCAACAAATTCAACATCTTGAATATTCATTTTTATCATATATTTAAAATCAATTTCATCTTTTATCTTCTTTTTGAACATTGGAGCTTTTATCATTTCATAAGAAATAAGAAAGTCATGCAATTTATCAAGAGACAAATCATATTTATCTTCTAAAGTGGAAATTTTAGAATCAAACCTATCTAAAAAGTTTCTTATAAGTTTATTAACTATTGTATAATATTCCAAAACTTCTCAAAATCCTTTGATGTTTCAAAAAATTTCATTTAACCTAGTGAAGTATTCATCAATAGTTTCTTCATCTCCCATTCTTATTTCTTAAAACTTACTACGCCAAATTTGTAGTTTTTATCCATTTACTTTAGTATTCCCTTTAAAAATACTTTTCATATTGTCCCACATACTCTTTGAAGTTTTGAGACCCATCTCCTTTATATAAAAATTTTATGAAAGAGACATGAGAATATAATTCCTATATTTTCCATCAACTTCAATATTTTTCTTATCAGTAAAATTCATCAGGTCATATTTCTCAATAAGTGGAAACCAAATTGTAGTAGCATCGACAACTTTCAGGCCAAGATATGGGAGATAAGGAATCATCCTATTTTCCCATCCATAATATTTTTTTCCATCAAACATAGGAATTAATCCTCTACTATTGATAGAATTGATATTGTCCATAATAAGGATTCATAAGGGAACCTTACATTTGATACCAATTGAAGTTCCAAAGAATCGAATAATAATTGAGAGGGAGGGTTGAATCAGTTATTCACTTTTATAATTTTCAGTACTTGTAGCCTGTTAAATTTTATATACTTATCATATTTTATTAAATACTCATGCATGAAAAAGTAGGAAAGCAAGTAAATAACATGAGATTTACAAGGTCCAACCTTAGTGTGAGAACCTACATCCTTAATATAGCCACTATCACGGGTCTATGAAAATTTAATATAATGAATAAGTGAATATAACTTGTTTCAACTCCTATTAGACACTTTCTATCTCCTGATAAGAATGATTATACTGACTCTCTTCAGTTTACAAAGTTTGATTACAAACAATTGAGCCAAAACAAAAGAATAAAGACTTTGTTCAAACTGCTCCACAAAATTCTCTGTTCAGATCCTCAGTCTGATGTGGCTCTCTCAGTCTGATTAACTAATTATAATGAACTCATTACGATGAACCCTTTTCTCAAAATATGCTCAACTGATCAGTCTTATCTTCCTCATCCTGGTATTCCTCAGTTTGGTAAGAAAACATTCAACTGTCTAATCTTATAATTAGATCTCTATCCAAAATGAACTTTATCTCAACCTCTGAATCAAACTTTGCAGTTCTCCTCCTTTTTCACATGTGAAAAAGATGAAAAGTAAAAATGTACTGTGCAACTATTTATCAGAATCACGAAATGGAGAAGGCGAGAAACTGAAAAACTTTTCCCACTTACTCAAATTAAAAAACTATGAGATCTACGTATATTTGAATTTAAAGTTTTACCACTTCAACTCTTTTCTAATTTTTTGGAATCTTCTTGAGTTATATTGAGTCTTCTTAGTAATCATCCTTCTCAAACTTCCTAACTTTTATTCATTATGATGGATCTTCCTCAACTCATTACGATGGAACTTCCGCAACTCATTATGATGGAACTTCATCAACTCATTTTGAATCGACTTTCCTGATTAGTGTTAGTCTAATTGACTTTACTTGTCAGAGTCAGTATAATTAACTTTATTTCTTAAAGTTAGTCTGATTAAATTTCCTATTTAGATTCAGTCCGATGGAATCCTCATAATGATGTAATTCTCATTACAATGGAATTATCATTATGATGGAAACTCCACTTTGCAACTTTGAAATTCTTCAAACCTCATTAGCTATAACTCATTCAGACTTCTAAAAACTTATATGCCTGATTGTAGCATCCCAGGTAAATAAATAATATTACATTTTCATATTTATTAATATTTGTTAATAAAATATTAATATTACTTTAAAGTGGGTGCTATGTTCGATGGCATACCCAATACGCAACAATGAGTTTCTTTGAAATCTTACGATGCATGCTAATAATATAATAATATTATTGTAAATGGTAGTAAACTCCTAGCCGATATAATGGAAGGAATGAATAGAACTAACTAAAAAATGATTATATATGTTTGTTAAATATTTTTTACATTTATCTAATAAATTTTAGAGGCTTAAAATGCAAATGAATCCAATTTTAAGAATAAATATTCTAATATTCTGTAAAAGGCCGATTAACCACCTTTTGATGGAGAACCCTTTTTAAATCTAATTTTTGTCACTTTTATATGTTATATTTGACAAAATAAAATCCTTCTTTATAATCAAGACATCAAAATTTACTTTGTGTAAATTTTTTTTATATTCCGATAAAAATCATTTTTAGTGAAAAATGCTGTATTTTAATTCAAAACCTCATTTTAATCTAATTTATATATATTGTTAGATTATCTTTTTAATTGGTTTTAAAGTGTAATTAAAATATATTTTTACCATTTAATCCAATGGTGGTCATTTGAATTAATTTCACTTTGAAATTGGACATAAACAAGTGTCAATATTTTAATAGATATTGTTTCTTAAAAACACGCTATTTGTTTTGACAGCGGGAATTGATTATAAAATTAATTAATGAAAATTATATGTTTTGAGTTTGGTATAATTGATATCATTTTTGAATTCGGAATATCAAATATATCTTAGGGTTAATTTTTGGTATTTTTCTGACAAATGTTCATTTTTAATGAATAGTGAAAAATACTGCATTTTAATTCAAAAATGCTTTTTCATCCAATTTATTTATATAGTTATATTGTCATTTTAATTGGTTTTAAGGTGTAATTTAATTATGTTTTTATCATTTTGGTCATTTTATGTAATTTCACTTTTAAATTGGATGTAAAAACAAATCTATCTTTTGATATATTTTACTTCTTAAAAACCTGTCTTTGGTTTTGACAACGAGAATTATTTTTTAAAATTAATTACTAAAATTTATGTGTTTGGAATTTGTTAGAATTGATTCCATATTTGGAATCATAAGGTCCAAATTATGTAATCAAGACTCTTGTTTTTGGACATTATGAATAGTAACGACGGTAATTATCTTTAATTATCGTGATTAATTAGTAATCGGGTAGTTAAGAGTAATAAGATAATATCATAATAATATAAAATGACCCCAACATGTGTCATAATGCTATTGGTTGTTTCATGGACGACCATGAGATGCCTTGTGCCAACTTAGGGACCCCATGGAATCACTTTTGGGTGATAGTGACATTTTATCATTTTATTTTTTAAAGAAAGGCAAATATAACAAAAGTATGTAATACCTAAGTAATTTTTTTTAAATTTTGTCTACATAAATGATCTCTTAGACTATAAATAGTAATTGGAAATATAAAAATATTCCCTACATCATGGTATTTTTTTTATAATTTTTATACATTAAATAAATAAATTTATTTATGACACCTTGATGATGCAGTGATTACCTCATTAATGAACGATTTAAATAAAATGAAAAGATAAGGTAAAATATAAGACTTAAACTTGTCTAAAACCTATTGGATGGGTTGATTTAGAACCCTTATAACCTTATCCTATAAATATATCATTTTGGGACCTTTAAAATCTGAAACTCATTTTATAATAAAGTAACATTCCAAGACTTTCCAAGAGTGCCCCTCCTCCCTCTTATAAAAGGCCCCCACCTCTACCCCCTTACCCACACCTCTCAAGCCCTTGTATCATCCAACCTATAATCATATTGTCTCTCCACATACCTCTATTAATCCTAGAAGCCTAACTTTGGGCATAAGTATTTCCAAGGAAGCCTTTGGGATCAAATCAAAAAGAGTTACCCGATGTGGAGGTAATGTCTTCTCTCATGTTCTTTTGTTTTATTTTGCTTCTCTAACCCACTAAACTCTTTTTATTACTTTATTTTGTAAAAATAAAAGTATATTAAATATACTAGGATGTTTTTATGAGAAGTATTCGAGCTACACTTATACAAACCTCCATCTAATGGTTAAAGAACATACTGTTTCTGTGGGTGGCGAATTACTGCCTCACGAAACGATGATTGTTCAATCTTCTTTTAACACCTCTCATGGTGACCATTAAGATGTCACTGTATTTATATATGATATATATATATATATATATATATTATGTTTATGTTTTCCTTATGATTATATATTTTTCATTTATGTCATACCTTTATGGTTTCCATAATGGGTAAACGCGATAATTTCATTTTAGGAAGTGCGGACTACCGCCCCCTCAAAGTGATTTGAATCGTTAATGTCATATGTGGGATGTATAAAGGATGAAGTTAATGATGTTATATAATATTATACTTTAATTATATTATAACCATATATCACTATGTTTTAATTCCATTAAATTATGAAATATAAATGAAAGTAGCGTTCATGCGTACGTACGGATTACCGTCTCCATGAATGGTGCATTTCATTTCTTATCTCCAAATGTTATGTACTATTATAAGTAAATATATATAATGTATATATATGATATATATTACATATAAATGATGAATATAATTCTGGAATTATAATATATATATATATATATATCTCATTTAGTTTTAATTCCATTAATATGACAAACAAATGAAAGTAGCGTTCATGCATACGTACGGCCTACCGTCTCTATGAACGGTGCATTTCATTTTTTATCTCCAAATGTTATGGAATAGTATAAAATGAATATATAATGGATATATATGATATTTAAATCATTAATAATATTCTGGATATGGTGTAATTATAACTACATGGACAATTCTTTTCAAACAAGTTCATTTTTGACTCATATACCGAACATCAACAAAAACGTTTGATATGAACTCACATAATTATCTAATTATTATAACATTATAATATGTGATATTAATTGAATAATAAACTTTAAAGGAGGTCCTTAATCAATTTTAAATTGAAAAAAGTTTATTATTCAGTAATATAAAGAAATGAACAAGACAAGTCGGACTTGAGGTAAGGGATCCTACCTCTCTCTTTCTTTTTAAGTACTCTCTTTTATGTCACTTATTTTAAGATCCTATTTATTATGTTGGGGGATGTTCTTTTATATTCCTCTTACTGTACTTTTTATGTTCATATGATGAGATACCCTATTTGATCTCATCAATCCATTTTTGGAAGTTTTAAGTGGTGCTGTCAGGCTGCCGAATTTTCGTAAGGGATTTCTCATCTCACTTTTAATTTCATGAGATTTATATTGTTCGCCACTTATTTATTGAATGTGTTGTATTGTATACTTACTTTTGATATATATATTATCATTATATTTATGGTATTCTGTGATTCATTTGGTTCTTATTATATTTTGGTCATACAACTCGATTGATTACCACGAGGTAAGGAGTTTTTATCTCACTTTTTGTTCCCGTAAGATTCATGCTACATTTGTCACTATTTACTTTTGTGTGGTGTATGTAATTACCATGATTGTATTATTTGTGTAATATACTTTAATTTATGGGTATTTACATCTTCATTGTATGACCCTTCTTTCATGGGGTGTACGTTTCTAAAATTACCCAATTCGGTAAGGGAACCTTTCACCCTCCTATTTTTAAAAGAATTCCTTTGTTATGTCTTTTAATTTACATCTTATTATGTTTGGATATGTTATTATATATCATTATTGATGTAAATTTTATGTCCAAGTGATGAGATACCATTTTATCTCTCATCATCTCATTTTCTGAATTTTAAAGTGATGTCGTTAGGCTGTCAAATTTCTATAAGGGAACTTCTTAACCCAATTTCAATTATTTGGGTTAAACCTCTACTTATTGATTATGTCGTTCTATGAATATGTGTGTATGACCTCTGATTGTTTTACACTTAATATCCAATTATATTGGGTGTATTTATGTTTGTCACACATATTTATATAATTGATTTATCCTTAATCTAAGAATACCTTCTTTGTAAGGGACTTCGTCTCAATCTCCTTTCATTGAGGCATATTTAGTTTTATACACAACTTTCTTTTATATGGTGTATAAACCCCTTTGACTTTTACTTTTATTCAAAAGGAATCTTTTTATATGAATCATTTTACTAAATGATAAAAGGAATGGTTTGTCTTACGTATGCGGCGACAACGACTTCTCCGCCGTTGTGACCATTATTTGAGTTTCGGCTTCCTCTACAAGCCATAACTTTTTTTAAATGAAAAATAAATACCATGTTTTAATTTTATTTTATTTTGGTATTGAAAATGGTTTTGATAATGTTTTTATTCTATCAATGTGTTTTTGATATCTTGTGATTGAAATGTGGAAATTTTATGTTTCCTTTATGCATGTTTTATGTGATACGATTATGTTATGGTTCTTGGGCATTGTTTATGAAGACGGGTGGTTCCGTGATAAACTAAGGGTGGGTGAGCCCGTGATAGCTCTCCAATGCATTGGGTAACGTGAAGGAGTTAAACGCTAAGGTTTCTCTGAAGATATTTTGGGAATATACTGTGATGGGTATTCCAAACATAACCATGAGGGTTACTCCCTATGTAAGAATGTTATAAATGCCTCAAGTTACCTTTATGTCTTATGATTTCTATGAGTTATTCATAAAACTTATGATTTTAAGAGGTATGTTCAAGCGCTTATGTTTTATGAGTAAAGTATGATTTCATTGATTCTTATATATACATGGACTAATGTTTTCTTTCCTTGTTTTATAACCCTTACTGAGCTTTTTATGCTCATCCCAAGTTTTTTGAAATGTTTTTCATGGGACATAAAGTGGAATAGGGTCAAGGATGGGATTAAGGAAATGTCATGATGTCTAAAACATGGAAATATACATGAATCTTTTGTTTAAGAGTTTATATTTTGTGAAAAAAATGGAAACTTAGTAGATGTGTCTACTTTGTAATCTTTGAGATGTAATAGTTATGTCATAATTATCTAAAACTCTAAACCTGAAAAGATCCTCAATGTTTATTCTTGAAATAACTCAATATTATGTAATGTTTTAAGGTCTAATCCTTATAGTTGGTATCAAAGGTCGGTTTAGATAACTTTAGAGGTTAGGGTATTCTTTAAGCACAAGTTACATTACCATAATGGTTAGGATTTTAGAAATAGTCATAGATTTTTTTTGATAAAGTGAATGAGTTTAAGATAATATGAATAATTTTACCTTTGTATTTACCCTCCTCATAAGATATTATATGATGATTTTAATGATATAATCACACTGACATTTTTTGTTTTAGTAAATGGATGGATCTAGCAGGCACCAAAGTGACAAGGGTTTGAAGGAAACTGTGGTGGTTCTCTGATTAAGAGACTGGATGAAATGGGGGATTCAATGAGAAATATCGTGGTTATTCTAAACCAACTATCAGTAGTCATGATCAACCACTTGAACCTTGGTGAGTTCTTTAATTAATCATGTACGAGAGAACCAATTCGATGTGGAAGTTCAGGTAATAATTATAAAGGTAACCATTAGGGTTTATATGATCCTTACTTTTGATGTAATTATGGGTTACTATATGATGGAAAATGAAAGACATGAGATAAAATTGAGGTTAAATTGTGTTATGGTTATTTTTGAATATTTAATCTCTTTTTGGGGAATGTTTTAAGAATTATATAGTTTTGGAAAAAGGGACAACACGCAGACCGTGTGACAACCCGTCGCGTCGGATGAAGCCGCAGAAATCGAACCCACAACCAAAGTGTAACTGGTATTTATCGCCTACCACTAGACTACGTTAAGTCCTTGGTTAGTTTGACTAATTCTTTTTAGTTAGATGATTTTATGAATCAATAATAAGTTGATTTTGGGTTATATATGGAGATGATTAACCTATCATGGAGGATATGTGATTAGGTTAATTACTTTTCAATATGAGACTTTAAGAGTAACTGATGTTATTTAGAGATAAATGTTACGATTTACCTTGGAAGACTATGTGATTAAATCCTTCAGAGATTTGGGTTTCAATCATAGTTTGGTTTACTTTGAAGAATTTTATGGACAATTGTTTATCAAATGGTCTTTGTTAAACTTTGAGTTTTGTTGGACAAATTTTAGAGATTAAGAAAAGATTTTCTTTTTATAAATGATTATCCCTTTTGGGGATTATCTGATCTTGTACTAACCTTTTTGGTTTTGGTTTTGGTCTAAATACATGGGAAATATATAGTTCTATTTTTTGGATTTGGTGATTCTCTAGAAGTTGATTATAGTGCTCTTAGTATGAACACGTCATCCTAAATACTCGTCCTTTGGAGAAAATATGAGTTTGTGTAAGAAATCTAGTAAGAGATGAAAGTATAAACGACAAGTAAGTATGTTTCCTTATTATTTAGTTAAGATCATAAATAAATTCCTCTATGAAAAGTAACTTAAAAAAATGTTGTTTGTTATCTTTTCCTACTGGGGAATCAAATACCGTTTAACCCATCACAAGTTTGTGATTTTCTGGTGGTTAAATTTCTCATAAACATGTTTTCTATCACTCTCCATCAGAACATGACCCTTTGTTTTTTCTTCCATATCCATGTTTTCCTACATGAAATCCTAGTATGGGTTAACTCGGGTGACCTTTGTACTTGTCTTTCTTTCTCTTAAAGTGATAGTTTTGCTGACTCTTTTTCCGATGTGGGGATTTCAATGAAGTTTCCAAGCCCAATTTTAAAATTGCAAGGACGCAATTCCCAAAATGGGGGAAGGAAGTAACATCCCAGGTAAATAAATAATATTAAATTTTCATATTTATTAATATTTGTGAATAAAATATTAATATAACTTTAAATGGGATGCTATGTTCGATGACGTACCCAATACGCAATAATGAGTTTCTTTGAAATCTTACGATGAACACTAATAATATAATAATATTATTGTAAATGGTAGTAAAATCCTAGATGATTTAATGGTGGGAATGAACATAACTAACTAAAAAGTGATTATATATGTTTGTTAAATATTTTTTACATTTATCCAATAAATGTTAGAGGCTTAAAATGCAAATGAATCCAATTTTAAGAATAAATATTCTAATATTCTTTAAAAGGCTGATTAACTGCCTTTTGATGGAGAACCCTCTTTAAATATACTTTTTGTCACTTTTATATGTTATATTTGACAAAATAAAATCCTTCTTTAGAATCAAGACATCAAAATTTACTTTGTGTAAATTTTTGTTATTTTCCGATAAAGATCATTTTTAGTGAAAAATGCTGTATTTTAATTCAAAACCTTCTTTTAATCTAATTTATTTATATTTTTAGATTATATTTTTAATTGGTTTTAAAGTTTAATTAAAATATATTTTTACTATTTAATCCAATTGTGGTCATTTTAATTAATTTCACTTTGAAATTGGACATAAACAAGTGTCAATCTTTTAATAAATATTGTTTCTTAAAAACACGCTATTTGTTTTGATAGCGGGAATTGATTATAAAATTAATTAATGAAAATTATATGTTTTCAATTTGTTAGAATTGATATCATTTTTTAATTTGGAATATAAAATATATCTTAGGGTTAATTTTTGGTATTTTTCTAACAAATGTTCATTTTTAATGAATAGTGAAAAATATTGCATTTTAATTCAAAAATGCCTTTTCATCCAATTTATTTATATAGTTATATTTTCATTTTAATTGGTTTTAAGGTGTAATTTAATTATGTTTTTATCATGTTGGTCATTGTATGTAATTTCACTTTTAAATTGGATGTAAAAATAAATCTATCTTTTGATAGATTTTACTTCTTAAAAATCTGTCTTTGGTTTTGACAACGGGAATTATTTTTTTAAATTAATTACTGAAATTTATGTGTTTGGAATTTGGTATAATGGATTTCATATTTGGAATCATAAGGTCCAAATTATGTAATTAAGACTCTTGTTTTTGGACATTATGAATAGTAACGACGGTAATTATCTTTAATTATCGTGATTAATTAGTAATCGGGTAGTTAAGAGTAATAAGATAATATCATAATAATATAAAATGACCCCAAAATGTGTCCTAATTCTATTGGTTGTGTCATGGACGACCATGAGATTCCTTGTGCCAACTTAGGGACCCCATGGAATCACTTTTGGGTGATAGTGACATTTTATCATTTTATTTTTTAAATAAAGGAAAATATAACAAAAGTATATAATACCTAAGTAAAAAAAAATTAATTTTGTTTGCATAAATGATATCTTAGACTATAAATAGTCATTGTAAATCTAAAAATATTCCCTACATCATGGTATTTTTTTTATAATTTTTATACATTAAATAAATAAATTTATTTATGACACCTTGATAATGGAGTGATTACCTCATTAATGAACGATTTAAATAAAATGAAAAGATAAGGTAAAATATAAGACTTACACTTGTCTAAAAACTATTGGATGGGTTTATTTAGAACCCTTATAACCTTATCCTAGAAATATATCATTGTGGGACCTTTAAAATCCGAAACTCATTTTATAATAAAGTAACATTCCAAGACTTTCCAAGAGTGCCCCTCCTCCCTCTTATAAAAGGCCCCCACCTCTACCCCCTTACCCACACCTCTAAAGCCCTTGGATCATCCAACATCTGATCATATTGTCTCTCCAAATACCTCTATTAATCCTAGAATCCCCACTTTGGGAATAAGTATTTCCAAGGAAGCCTTTGGGATCAAATCAAAAAGAGTTACCCGATGTGGAGGTAATGTCTTCTCTTATGTTCTTTTGTTTTATTTTGCTTCTCCAACCCACTAAACTATTTTTATTACTTTATTTTGTAAAAATACAAGTATATTAAATATACTAGGATGTTTTTATGAGAATTATTTGAGCTAAACTTATACACACCTCCATCTAATGGTTAAAGAACATACTGTTTCTCTGGGTGGCGAATTACTGCCTCACGAAACGATGATTGTTCAATCTTCTTTTAACACCTCTCATGGTGGCCATTAAGATGTCACTGTATTTATATATGATATATATATTATGTTTATGTTTTCATTATGCTTATATATTTTTCATTTATGTCATACCTTTATGGTTTCCATAATGGGTATACGCGATAATTTCATTTTAGGAAGTGCGGACTACCGCCCCCTCAAAGTGATTTGAATCGTTAATGTCATATGTGGGGTGTATAAAGGATCGAGTTAATGATGTTATATAATATTATAATGTAATTATATTATACCTATGTATCATTATGTTTTAATTCCATTAAAGTATGAAATATAAATGAAAGTAGCGTGCATGCGTACGTACAGATTACCGTCTCCATGAATGGTGCATTTCATTTCTTATCTCCAAATGTTATGTACTATTATAAGTAAATATATATAATGTATATATATGATATATATTACATATAAATGATGAATATAATTCTGGAATTATAATATATATATCTCTCATTTAGTTTTAATTCCATTAATATGACAAACAAATGAAAGTAGCGTTCATGCGTACGTACGACCTACCGTCTCTATGAACGGTGCATTTCATTTTTTATCTCCAAATATTATGGAATATTATAAAATGAATATATACTGAATATATATGATATTTAAATCATTAATACTATTCTGGATATGGTGTACTTATAACTACATGGACAATTCTTTTCAAACAAGTTCATTTTTGACTCATATACCGAACATCGACAAAAACGTCTGATATGAACTCACATAATTAACTAATTATTATAACATTATAATATGTGATATTAATTGAATAATAAACTTTAAAGGAGGTCCTTAATCAATTTTAAATTTACAAAAGTTTATTATTTAGGAATATAAAGAAATGAACAAGACAAGTCGGACTTGAGGTAAGGGATCATACCTCTCTCTTTATTTTTAAGTACTCTCTTTTATGTCACTTATTTTAAGATCCTATTTATTATGTTGGGGGATGTTCTTTTATATTACTCTTACTGTAATTTTTATGTTCATATGATGAGATACCCTATTTGATCTCATCAATCCATTTTTGGAAGTTTTAAGTGGTGCTGTTAGGCTGCCGGATTTTCGTAAGGGATTTCTCATCTCACTTTTAATTCCGTGATATTTCTATTGTTCACCACTTATTTATTGAATGTGTTGTATTATGTACTTACTTTTGATATATATATATATATTATCATGATATTTATGGTATTATTTTATTCATTTGGTTCTTATTATATTTTGGTCATACGACTCGATTGATTACCACGAGGTAAGGAGTTTTTATCTCACTTTTTGTTCCCATGAGATTCATGCTACATTTGTCACTATTTCCTTTTTTGTGGTGTATTTAATTCCCATGATTGTATTATTTGTGTAATATACTTTAATTTATGTGTATTTACATCTTTATTGTATGACCCTTCTTTCATGGGGTGTACGTTTCGGAAGTTATCTAATTCGGTAAGGGAACCTTTCACCCTCTTATTTTTAAAAGAATTCTTTTGTTATGTCTTTTAATTTACATCTTATTATGTTTGGATATGTTATTATATATCCTTATTGATGTAAATTTTATGTCCAAGTGATGAGATACCATTTTATCTCTCATCATCTCATTTTATGAATTTTAAAGTGATGTCGTTAGGCTGTCGAATTTCTATAAGGGAACTTCTTAACCCAATTTCAATTCTTTGGGTTAAACCTCTACTTATTGATTATGTCATTCTATGAATATGTGTGGATGACCTCTGATATTTTACACTTAATATCCAATTATATTGGGTGTATTTATGTTTGTCACACATATTTATGTAATTGATTTATCCTTAATCTAAGGATACCGTCTTTGTAAGGGACTTCGTCTCAATCTCCTTTCATTGAGGCATATTTTGTTTTATACACAACTTTATTTTATATGGTATAAAAAACCCTTTGAATTTTACTTTTATTCAAAATTAATATTTTTATATGAATCATTTTACTAAATGACAAAAGGAATGGTTTGTCTTACGTATGTGGCGACAACGACTTCTCCGTCGTCGTGACCATTATTTGAGTTTCGACTTCCTCTACAAGCCATAACTTTTTTTAAATGAAAAATAAATACCATGTTTTAATTTTATTCTATTTTGGTATTGAAAATGGTTTTGATAATGTTTTTATTATATCAATGTGTTTTTGATATCTTGTGATTGAAATGTGAAAATTTTATGTTTTCTTTATGCATGTTTTATGTGATACGATTATGTTATGGTTCTTGGGCATTGTTTATGAAGACGGGTGGTTCCGTGATAAACTAAGGGCGGTTGAGATCGTGATAGCTCTCCAATGAATTGGGTAATGTGAAGGAGTTAAACGCTAAGGTTTCTACGAAGATATTTAGGGAATATACTGTGATGGGTATTCCAAACATAACCATGAGGGTTACTCCCTATGTAAGAATGTTATGAATGCCTCAAGTTACCTTTATGTCTTATGATTTCTATGAGTTATTCATAAACCTTATGATTTTAATAGGTATGTTCAAGGGCTTATGTTTTATGAGTAAAGTATGATTTCATTGATTCTTATATATACATGGACTCATGTTTTCTTTCCTTGTTTTATAACCCTTACTGTGCTTTTTATGCTCATCCCAAGTTTTTGAAATGTTTTTCAGAGGACATAAAGTAGAATAGGGTCAAGGATGGGATCAAGGAAATGTCATGATGTCTAAAACATGGAACTAGACATGACTCTTTTGTTCAATAGTTTATATTTTGTGAAAAAAATGGAAACTGAGTAGATGTGTCTACTTTGTAATCTTTGAGATGTAATAGTTATGTCCTAATTCTCTAAAACTATAAACCTAAAAATATCCTCAATGTGTATTCTGGAAATAACTCAAGATTATGTAATATTTTAAGGCCGAGTCCTTATAGTTGGTATCAAAGGTCGGTTTAGATAACTTTAGAGGTTATGGTATTCTTTAAGCACAAGTTACATTAGCATAATGGTTAGGATTTCAGAAATAGTCATAGATTTTTTTTGATAAAGTGAATGAGTTTAAGATAATATGAATAATTTTATCTTTCTATTTACCCTCCTCATAAAATATTATATGATGATTTTAATTATATAATCACACTGACATTTTTTGTTTTAGTAAATGGATGGATCTAGCAGGCACCAAAGTGACAATGGGTTTGAAGGAAACTGTGGTGGTTCTCTGATTAAGAGACTGGATGAAATGGGGGATTCAATGAGAAATCTCGTGGTTATTCTAAACCAACTATCAGTAGTCATGATCAACCACTTGAACCTTGGTGAGTTCTCTAATGCATCATGTACGAGAGAACCAACTCGATGTGGAAGTTCAGGTAATAATTATAAAGGTAACCATTAGGGTTTATATGATCCTTACTTTTGATGTAATTATGGGTTACTATATGATGGAAAATGAAAGGCATGAGATAAAATTGAGGTTAAATTATGTTATGGTTATTTTTGAAGATTTAATCTCTTTTTGGGGAATGTTTTAAGAATTATATAGTTTTGGAAAAAGGGACAACACATAGACCGTGTGACAACCTGTCGCGTCAGATGAAGCCGCAGAAATCGAACCCACAACCAAAGTGTAAATGGTATTTATCGCCTACCACTAGAATATGTTAAGTCCCTGGTTAGTTTGACTAATTATTTTTAGTTAGATGATTTTATGAATCAATAATAAGTTGATTTTGGGTTATATATGGAGATGATTAACCTATCATGGAGGATATGTGATTAGGTTAATTACTTTTCAATATGAGACTTTAAGAGTAACTGATGTTATTTAGAGAGAAATGTTACGATTTTCCTTGGAAGACTATGTGATTAAATCCTTCAGAGATTTGGGTTTCAATCATAGTTTGGTTTACTTTGAAGAATTTTATGGACAATTGTTTATCGAATTATCTTTGTTGAACTTTGGGTTTTGTTGGACAAATTTTAGAGATTAAGAAAAGATTTTCTTTTTATAAATGATTATCCCTTTTGGGGATTATCTGATATTGTACTAACCTTTTTGGTTTTGGTTTTGGTTTTGGTCTAAAGACATGGGAAATATATAGTTCTATTTTGTGTATTAGGTGATTCTATAGAAATTTATTATAGCACTCTTAGTGTGAACAAGTCATCCTAAATACTCGTCCTTTGGAGAAAATATGAGTTTGTGTAAGAAATCTAGTAAGAGATGAAATTATACACGACAAGTAAGTATGTTTCCTTATGATTTAGTTAAGATCATAAATAAATTACTAAATGAAAAGTAACTTAAAAAAATTTTGTCTGTTAGCTTTTCCTACTGGGGAATCAAATACCGTTTAACCCATCACAAGTTTGTGATTTTCTGGTGGTTAACTTTCTCATAAACATGTTTTCTATCACTCTCCATCAGAACATGACCCTTTGTTTTTTCTTCAATATCCATGTTTTCCTACATGAAATCCTAGTATGGGTTAACTTAGGTGACCTTTTTACTTCTCTTTCTTTCTTTTAAACTGATAGTTTTGCTGACTCTTTTTCCGATGTGGGGATTTCAATGAAGTTTTCAAGCCCAATTTTAAAATTGTGAGGATGCAATTCCCAAAAGGGGGGAAGGATGTAACATCCCAGGTAAATAAATAATATTAAATTTTCATATTTATTAATATTTGTGAATAAAATATTAATATAACTTTAAAGGGGATGCTATGTTCGATGGCGTACCCAATACGCAATAACAAGTTTCTTTGAAATCTTACGATGCACACTAATAATATAATAATATTATTGTAAATGGTAGTAAAATCCTAGCCTATGTAATGAAATGAATGAATAGAACTAATTAAAAAGTGATTATATATGTTTGTTAAATATTTTTTACATTTATCCAATAAATGTTAGAGGCTTAAAATGCAAATGAATCCAATTTTAAGAATAAATATTCTAATATTCTTTAAAAGGATGATTAACCGCCTTTTGATGGAGAAACCTCTTTAAATATACTTTTTGTCACTTTTATATGTCATATTTGACAAAATAAAATCCTTCTTTAGAATCAAGACATCAAAATTTACTTTGTGTAAATTTTTGTTATTTTCCGATAAAGATCATTTTTAGTGAAAAATGCTGTATTTTAATTCAAAACCTCCTTTTAATATAATTTATTTATATTGTTAGATTATCTTTTTAATTGGTTTTAAAGTTTAATTAAAATATATTTTTACCATTTAATCCAATTGTGTTCATTTTAATTAATTTCACTTTGAAATTGGACATAAACAAGTTTCAATCTTTTAATAGATATTGTTTCTTAAAAACACGTTATTTGTTTTGACAGCGAGAATTGATTATAAAATTAATTAATACAAATTATATGTTTTTAATTTGGTATAATTGATGTCATTTTTTAATTTGGAATATCAAATATATCTTAGGGTGAATTTTTGGTATTTTTCTGACAAATGTTCTTTTTTAATGAGTAGTGAAAAATACTACATTTTAATTCAAAACTGCATTTTCATCCAATTTATTTATATAGTTAGATTTTCATTTTAATTGGTTTTAAGGTGTAATTTAATTATGTTTTTATCATGTTTGTCATTGGATGTAATTTCACTTTTAAATTGGATGTAAAAACAAATCTATCTTTTGATAGATTTTACTTCTTAAAAACCCGTCTTTGGTTTTGACAACGAGAATTATTTTTTTAAATTAATTAATGCAATTTATGTGTTTGGAATTTGGTAGAATGGATTACATATTTGGAATCAGAAGGTCCAAATTATTTAATCAATACTCTTTTGTTTTTGGACATTATGAATAGTAACGACGGTAATTATCTTTAATGACCGTGATTAATTAGTAATCGGGTAGTTAAGGGTAATAAAATAATATCATAATAATATAAAATGACCCCAACATGTGTCCTAATGCTATTTTTTTGTGTCATGGAAGACCATGGGATTCCTTGTGCCAACTTAGGGACCCCATGTAATCACTTTTGGGTGATAGTGACATTTTATCATTTTATTTTTTAAAGAAAGGAAAATATAACAAAAGTATGTAATACCTAAGTAATTTTTTTTAATTTTGTCTACATAAATGATATCTTAGGCGATAAATATTCATTGGAAATATAAATATATTTCCTACATCATGGTATTTTTTTATAATTTTTAGACATTAAATAAATAAATTTATTTATGACACCTTGATGATGCAGTGATTACCTCATTAATGAACGATTTAAATAAAATGAAAAGATAAGGTAAAATATAAGACTTACACTTGTCTAATACCTATTTTATGGGTGTATTTAGAACCCTTATAACCTTATCCTCAAAATATATCATTTCGGGACCTTTAAAATCCGAATCTCATTTTATAATAAAGTAACATTCCAAGACTTTTCAAGAGTGCCCCTCCGCCCTCTTATAAAAGGCCCCCACCTCTACCCCCTTACCCACACCTCTCAAGCCCTTGGCTCATCCAAACTCTGCTCATATTGTCTCTACACATTCCTATATTAATCCTAGAAGCCTCACTTACGGCAGAAGTATTTCCAAGGAAGCCTTTGGGCTCAAATCAAAAAGAGTTACCCGATGTGAAGGTAATGTCTTCTCTTATGTTCTTTTGTTTTATTTTGCTTCTCCAACCCCCTAAACTCTTTTTATTTTTTTCTTTTGTAACAAAACCAATATATTAAATATAATAGTATGTTTTTGTGAGAAGTATTTGAGCTACACTTATAAACACCTCCATCTAATGGTTAAATAACATACTGTTTCTGTGGGTGGTGAATTACTACCTCACGAAACGATGATTGTTCAATCTTCTTTTAACACCTCTCGTGGTGGCCATTAAGATGTCACTGTATTTATATATGATATATATATTATGTTTATGTTTTCCTTATGCTTCTATATTTTTCATTTATGTCATACCTTTATGGTTTCCATAATGGGTAAATGCGATAATTTCATTTTAGGAAGTGCGGACTACCGCCCCCTCAAAGTGATTTGAATCATTAATGCCATATGTGGGATGTATAAATGATGGAGTTAATAATGTCATTTAATATTATACTGTAATTATATTATACTTATGTATCATTATGTTTTCATTCCATTAAATTATGAAATAGAAATGAAAGTAGCGTTCATGCGTACGTACGAATTACCGTCTCTATGAACGGTGCATTTCATTTCTTATCTCCAAATGTTATGTACTATTATAAGTAAATATATATAATGGATATATATGATATATATTACATCTAAATGATTAATATAATTCTGGAATTTATATATATATATATCTCTCATTTAGTTTTAATTCCATTAATATGACAAACAAATGAAAGTAGCGTTCATGCATACGTACGACCTACCGTCTCCATGAACAATGCATTTCGTTTTTTATCTCCAAATGTTATGTAATAGTATAAAATGAATATATACTGGATATATATGATATTTAAATCATTAATACTATTCTGGATATGGTGTACTTATAACTACATGGACAATTCTTTTCAAACAAGTTCATTTTTGACTCATATACCGAACATCGACAAAAACGTCTGATATGAACTCACATAATTAACTAATTATTATAACATTATAATATGTGATATGAATTTAATAATAAACTTTAAAGGAGTTCCTTAAGAAATTGTAAATTGACAAAAGTTTATTATTTAGTAATATAAAGAAATGAACAAGACAAGTCAGACTTGAGGTAAGGGATCCTACCTCTCTCTTTCTTTTTAAGTACTCTCTTTTATGTCACTTATTTTAAGCTCCTATTTATTATGTTAGGGGATGTTATTTTATATTACTCTTAAAGTAATTTTTATTTTCATATTATGAGATACCCTATTTGACCTCATCAATCCATTTTTGGAAGTTTTAAGTGGTGCCGTTAGGCTGCTGAATTTTCGTAAGGGATTTATCATCTCACTTTTAATTCTGTGAGATTTCTATTGTTTGCCACTTATTTATTGAATGTGGTGTATTGAGTACTGAATTTTGATATATATATATATATATATATATATATATTATCACAATATTCATGGTATTCTGTTATTCATTTGGTTCTTATTATCTTTTGGTCATACGACTCGATTGATTACCACGAGGTAAGGAGTTTTTATCTCACTTTTTGTTCCCATGAGATTCATGCTACATTTGTAACTATTTCCTTTTTTGTGGTGTATGTACTACCCATGATTGTATTATTTGTGTAATATAATTTAATTTATGGGTATTTACATCTTCATTTTATGACCCTTCTTTCATGGGGTGTACGTTTCAGAAGTTACCCAATTCGGTAAGGGAACCGTTCACCCTCCTCTTTTTAAAAGACTTCTTTTGTTATGTCTTTTAATTTACATATTATTATGTTGGGATATGTTATTATATATCCTTATTTATGTAAATTTTATATCCAAGTGCTGAGATACCATTTGATCTCTCATCATCTCATTTTCTGAATTTTAAAGTGACTCTGTTAGGCTGTCGAATTTCTATAAGAGAACTTCTTAACCCAATTTCAATTCTTTGGGTTAAATCTCTACTTATTGATTATGTCGTGATATGAATATGTGTGGATGACCTATGATTTTTTTACACTTAATATACAATTATATTGGGTGTATTTATGTTTGTCACACATATTTATGTAATCGATTTATCCTTAATCTAAGGATATCATCTTTGTAAGGGACTTCGTCTCAATCTCCTTTCATTGAGGAATATTTTGTTTTATACACAACTTTCTTTTATACGGTGTATAAAACCCTTTTACTTTTACTTTTATTCAAAAGGAATCTTTTTATACGAAGCGTTTTACTAAACGATAAAAGGAATGGTTTGTCTTACGTATGCGGCGACAATGACTTCTCCACCGCCATGACCATTATTTGAGTTTCGGCTTCCTCTACAAGCCATAACTTTTTTTAAATGAAAAATAAATACCATGTTTAAATTTTCTTTTATTTTTGTATTGAAAATGGTTTTGATAATTTTTTGATTATATCAATGTGTTTTTGATATCTTGTGATTGAAATGTGGAAATTTTATGTTTCCTTTATGCATGTTTTATGTGATACGATTATGTTATGGTTCTTTGGAATTGTTTATGAAGATGGGTGGTTTCATGATAAAATAAGGGTGGGTGAGCCCGTGATAGCTATCCAATGCATTGGGTAACGCGAAGGAGTTAAACACTAAGGTTTCTCTGAAGAGATTTAGGGAATATACTATGATGGGTATTCCAAACGTAACCATGAGGGTTACTCCCTACGTAAGAATGTTATGAATGCCTCAAGTTACCTTTATGTCTTATGATTTCTATGAGTTATTCATAAACCTTATGATTTCAAGAGGTATGTTCAAGTGCTTATGTTTTATGAGTAAAGTATGATTTCATTGATTCTTATGTATACATCGACTAATGTTTTCTTTCCTTGTTTTATAACCCTTACTGATCTTTTTATGCTCATCCCAAGTTTTTGAAATGTTTTTCATAGGACATAAAGTGGAATAGGGTCAAGGATGGGATCAAGGAAATTTCATGATGTCTAAAACATGAAACTAGACGTGACACTTTTGTTCAAGAGTTTATATTTTGTGAAAAAAATGGAAACTGAGTAGATATGTCTACTTTGTAATCTTTGAGATGTAATAGTTATGTCCTAATTATCTAAAAATCTAAACTTGAAAAGATCCTCAATGTGTATTCTTGAAATAACTCAAGATTATGTAATATTTTAAGGTCGAGTACTTATATTTATGCTTCTGGATTTGATGAAATCTTTATCTTGATTCCTGGAATTGATACAATCTTTATGATTCCTCCATTTCTGAAAAATCTTTTATCATGAGATTTTTCTTGATTTATGAGAACTTTAAGACTGGAAAAACATTATCCGACTTAAGGTTATAATGTTTAATAAATTTCTAAATCATGAAATCACTATATTAATTAAACCAATTCAGTAACATTATGACTCTCAAACTTAGAAACTTCTTTCCTTATCTAATTATGGTGAAGGAAAAATTCTAGCAATCAATAATTTCAGCCTCTGATTCTGTATATTTGATTTATTGGACTGACTAAAAACCAACATCTTCATCTTCTCACATTTCTTCACACTGATGAATTCATAACTCTTCTAACACAAACTCTTGATTGTATCATGACTCTCTCATGACATTGAGAACTTTTGAGATCGACATAACATCATCTGACTCAAGGTTAGAAAGTAGATAACTTTCTAATTCACGAATTTACACTTTTTAGAAATAACCATCTTTCGAACAGAAACTTCAACTGGTTCTTCATAACTACTGGCTTAAATCTGATGATCAGTATTTCAGAACTTTTAGATTTCATCTTCCTAAAAAATTCTACATCTGGTAATACTCTGTCTAAACTTCTATGTCCAAAAAACAACTTTCTCAAAAACAAAACTTTTCTCCCCCTTTATGTTTGGGTTCAAACATTCAAAAACTTTCACCTATTTTTCAAAAACATTATTTTACAAAAGATTAGTTGTAAACAAATATAAAAACTTTGTTAAAACAAAACATCACAAAGTTTCTTCAGTTTTAATGAATTTTATTCATTGATGTCTCTAGGTTGATTGATATGAGTCGATGAAAGTTATTTTCAAAAAGAAATGTTTTATTATTTTCATTCTAATTTGGTGTCTATTAGTGATATATATATAGGGATAAATGCATTATGAATGTAGAAAATCACTAATCAAAGTATTAAAAGAAGTAATTTTATTTAGTGAAATGTCAAGATGGTTATCATCAATTTCAAAGTGTGATATTTCATTGTTAGAGTTAAAACACGCATTAAAGTTTGACACTGATATATTTTTAGACCTTATAAACAATGAGGGAGTTGATAAATTTTTCACATTAAATGAAAAATTTTCTCGTTACTAAATTATTTTGAGGTTAGATGAATGCTTGAAGCCAATAATGAGTGTAAATCAAAGGTAATAATATGTCAAATTTTTTTATATTTATATATCTTTTCACATGTTCACAATGTATTGAAATTTGACATTTGAATTCTAGGGTCGAAGTAGTAGGAATAAATTCAAAAAAAGTTAACCTTATAACGATGATGCTCAAATGTTACCTTGTGAGATTATTAGTGTGCTTTATTCGATGAAAAAGTTAAATGATATGAAGAATTAATTATTTAGGGATGTTAGATTAATTTTTCCTTCACTCAAAGCATCAATGAACATAATTCAAGTATATAATTGCACACAAGTTTGACTATGAATTTGTAAGTAATGGACCAAAAAAGAATATTATGAAATGAAAATTTGATAGTTTCATGAGGAGGTTAACAACATATGGTTTGGGGAATCGAACTCCATTTCTTTGTGTAAAGACTTTTCAAAACGCTCACATGCACTCAGCTCACGATAGGCTAATAGGTTCTCACAAACCAAGAGCACCATTAATGTCAAAGGAGATATTCCCTAAAGCCCTGTATATATATATATATATATATATAAAATTTCATATTTACATGCATGGTATATCGCTTCATGCAACTTTTAGTAAAATGATAAACTATTTTTATTTATTTTTCCTCCCATGTAAGTTGTCATTTAAAGAAATTGTTTCATAAGATGAAAACATGTAGGGGTTTTATATATTCGTGTATATGATCCTTGAGTTGGTCAAAACAACATTCACTCATGTGTTATAAACACATGAGTAAATACAGTAGTGTAATGTCCTGACCCAGGTTCCATGTATCGGTGTCCCAAGCCGGTCAATTACGTGACCTCAAGCATGCCTCCTCATACACCATAGGCTACTGACTAGCAGTGAGGGTCTAATACATATAACATGGGGAGACTATAACCTCTTTATAAGAGTATCATGCCATCATAAATAACCAAGTAATAACCAAAAGACAATAACCACAACTATAATAATACAATAACTAGAACAAACCATTATCACATGATGAACCAAAATTGAAAACAATATCCATAACTAAATAGTAGATATTTCATGCCAAATAAGTGTCAAGTTTCAAAATATAAACACAAAATAAAGGCACTGACAACTCCCCTAAGTGGGTTCCGACACCAAGTCCGGTTCCCTCATCCATGCTCTATCCCAACTCAGTTATCTAACATAGGGCTCTTGCCCTTATCATGTCATGTAAACATGAAATTTATTTGGGTACTAATCAGGCAGCCTGAGTAGGGTGTGAGTACAAATTAGTAGGCCATCACCAATGATGTGTAAAATGATATCAATTCGATAAAAGTGTATGTAGTTGTATGAATAATAAAATGCAATGCATAAAGTAAATAATTATCACATTTCATTATTCTTTAATTTAACACATAATTTCCCTGGGTTCATGATGACACCCAAACCACCAATACATGCTTTGACCCATGTTGGAGTCTAAACCATATCACATAGGGATTCAAAATTCATTATCACATGGTCTTTCATTATCCATTTAATTTCAATTCATATCACGACTAATTGGATCCATCATCCAATTCCAACATTTTGGGCCTAGAACACCATGGCTAGGACCCCATGAGTATTTGAATCATTGTTTTGTGTCTCCCAACCCATTTATCAAACAATCACACAAGTGGTATTTTGAAGCATTAGTTTGTGTCCCATACTCATTATCAATCAATCACACAATGGGCTTTTAAAGCATCAATTTATGTCCCACACTCATTATCACATGCATGCATTTGGGCCTAGAGTGACATTGATAGAACTCTGTGGGTATTTGAAGCATTAGTATGTGTCCCACAACTCATTTATAAAGTAATCATAACATATCACACATTCCACATTTAATAAGGTTAATCAACATTAACCTTTTTGTCATCATTTCACAACATGGTATACCATTTAAATTACCAAAAAAATCATGATTCAACAATTTAATCACATAGAATAATATGAACAATTCGTTATTTAAACCATTTATCAACATTTATTCACATAACCAATTAACCCTTCAAGGTTAAGCCAACCATCCCTTTATTCCTATCATCAATAAATTCCATATCTCAAAAATTAACCAATTAAAAAATCCCATTTAATTGATCAAATCCATAATTACAATATCCCATCATTTCTATAATCACATCATTACATCAATTAATTAACCAATTAATTGATCTAATTCAACAAATTTATAATTTCCCCAAATTCAACCCATTCAATTATCCCATGGAAATTAAATTTAATCAAATTAAATTATAGATGCAATTTCCCAATCATGGAAATTGAAATTTCACAATTACATACATGTAATTAAATCAAAACTATGGGATTTACAATTTAGACCACCTACTAGAAGATTGTTTATGGATGATCGCAACAGAAAATCCCTAAATTGAAGTGGAACATTCAATTGCACAATGAAGAATGAGATCTAGATCCAAAACCTAGATCCAAGATCAAAGGAATTAAGATCCATCAAACCTAGATCTAAACCCATTACCAACTAAGGAAAAAAACCCTTCAAATGATGAGAGAAAGATGAGAGAGAGGGAGGAAACTAATCAGGATAAGATCTCTTATTGGGAGAGGTGCATATTTGTTCAAATAGATCTTCTATTCACTAAGAATAAAGTTTGGAAGCCCTTGGAATCTATCTGAGAGCCTCAAAAAATGAGAGAAACGGTTTAAGGTTGAGTTGAGGTGTTTAGGGCTATAAGATGGGGGTTCGGGAAAATTTTAATGAATTTTTAGGGGGTTTATTTTTCCAAATGAATGGTTTCCTTAATGGGGCACACAGTTTTCCCTAATCATGCACCTAACTCTGCACCTCCTCTTAGGGGTTACACAGTTACTACTAAGAGGGTGAATAGTTTTCCAAACTATGTGCTAACTGTGCAATCCCCCTATGCCTAGGGCTGTATGGTTTTCTAGGGATGATTACATGGTTCAGGAATAATGTGCACCAACAATTCACTACCCAAAACCCCTAAAAAAAACTCCAGTTTCACCCAAAATATCCCCAAAGTAAAATCTAAACAAGATATACTCAAAATAAGGTAAAAGAGTGCCTAAAACTGAGCTGAAGATATCACCAGAAAAGGTCGGGATCTTGTAAT
Source organism: Viscum album (assembly GCA_963277665.1). NCBI lineage: Eukaryota > Viridiplantae > Streptophyta > Magnoliopsida > Santalales > Viscaceae > Viscum > Viscum album. Next base: position 435,332,374 of record OY728121.1, read on the forward strand.
CTCCCCACCTTATAACAGCTCATCCTCGAGCTATAATCCCAAGCATCTCTAAGATTATGAGGTGAAAAGATTGATCCACTGAGCCCACACATCTACTTCTCTCTCCCATGTTTCCTTCTAAACATGCCCATGTTGCCACAATACATGAACTATTAGCATGATCTTTCCCCAAAACACTTTCTCATTGGGATCCACAACATGCATTAGATGCTAATCAAAGGACACATCGGTCTCAAGCTCAACATCATCCACATCGATCACATGAGAAGGCTCAGGGTGATACTGCCAAAGTTGTATCACATGAAAGACATCATGAAAAGCATTATACCTATGTGGAAGATCCAATCAGTATGACACCAGCCCGCTTCTCTCCACAACCTCAAAGGGTCCAATAAACCTTGGTGCCAAATTGACCTATCTCTGAATCCTACAGTGACCTAATATAGGCGACACACAAAGGAAGACATGATCACCCACTATAAAATCAAGAGTTAGTCAAAGTGTATCAGTATACAACTTTTGTCAACTCTGATCTATAGACATACGCTTCTAAATAAGATAAACTTGCTATGACATCTCCTGTATGAGACTTGGTCCCAACAACTCTAACTCACATGCCTCTATCCAACATAGAGGTGATCTGAATGGCCTAACATAAAGAGCCTCATATGGTTCCATATGAATAGTTTCATGATAACTATTTTTATAGGTGAACTTAACGAGCACCAAGTGATTCTCCTAAGATCCACCAAAGTCAAAAACATATGCTCATAGCATATCCTCTAAAACCTGTATAGTATGTTCTGAATGTCCACTTATCTATGAGTGGAAAGATGTACTCATTAATACTTTTTTACCAAGTTCCTTCCGCAAATCCTTTTCAGAAGTGTGAAGTGAAATGTGAGGCATGGTCTAAACCTATACTTTGTGGAACCTCATATAGACAAACTATCTCTCGAATATAAAAGTATTCCAACTGGTCCACAGATAAAGTCTCTCATATAGGCAACAAATGTGCTACCTTTGTCAAACAGTCCACAACCACCCAAATAACATCATTATTTCGAGGCATCTTTGAGTGACCTACCACAAAGTCCATAGTAATGTTGTCCCACTTCTATTATGAAATGGTCAAAGACTGTATTAAACCACCAGGTCATTAATGCTCAACCTTCACCTATTAAAAGGTGTAGAATTGTTTCACGAGCCCTGTAATCTTCTTTTTCATGCTCGACCACCAATACTATTGACGTAGGTCATGATACATTTTGGTCAAACCCGGATGCACCACCCACTTCAAGGAATGAAATTTCCACATCAACTCCTATCACATACAAGTAGGAAAAACAACACAACTGCAGAAATAAATGATCTCATCCTCATATATAGTCCAATCAGAAGGTGTCTCCCCACCTTCAAGGCTTTCCCTCAAGGTCATAAATTTCAGATCCTCATACTACCTCTCCCCAATCCAGCTCATAAGTGTGGACTCCACTACAACTGATATAAGGGTCATCTGTACTTAGCCCTCCTGAGCCACAATATGCACCTCAATAAGTAAATTCATTATCTGCCTCTTAGATCTAGACTCTTGAAATGTCTGCATCTGAGTTTTCTTTATTAAATATTCAACAAAACTATTTCCCATCCCGGGCATATATGTTAGCTCAAAATCAAATGACTTCATATACTCAACCCATATTCATTGCTGAATATTCAAGTCTTGTTGTGAAAAGATATACTTTAAGATCTTGTGATCGATATACACAATAAACTTTTCACCAAACATATAATGTCTCCAACACTTCAAGGCATACACAACTACAACTAAATTGAGGTCATGTGTAGGCTAATTTTTTCATGTTTCCTCAATTACCATGACCCATACATCAAAACTTGATCTCCCTACATCAACACTACTCAAAGGCCTATCCCAGATGCATCACAAAACATTATGTACTCCTCCCCTGGATTGGGTAGGATCAATATTAGTGTCATTTTTAAACACTTATTCAACTCCTGTAAGGCATTCTCACATGATCCAAACCATTCAAAATTTACTCCCTTCTTGGTCAAACCCGATATAGGTGCTTCTAATTGGGATTAGTTCTGGATGAACCTCCAATAATAACCCTTTAACCCCCAAAAAATGTAGATATCAAAAACATTCTTGGGTCAATACCAAGAAACCACTACCTAAACCTTCTTTGGGTCCACTAACACACCTTCCTCCAAGATTATGTGACGCAATATATATACCCGATCAATCCATAATTGAAACTTAAATAGTTTTAATTATAGTCGATGATCTCTCAATATACTCAGGATGGTGTTAAGATATTGGGTATGATCTTCACGAGTCTTGGTGCACACCAAGATGTTATCCACAAATACTACCACAAACTGATCCAAGTATGGATGAAAGATTCAGTTCATCAAGGTCATAAACATTGTGGATATATTTGTCAGCCTGAACGACATCACGATAAACTCATAAAGGCTATACCTACTTCTAAAATAAGTCTAAGGCATATCAGAAGGTTAAAATCTCAATTGATGATACCCTGATCTTAAGTAAATCTTTGAGAAGACACAGGCTCCCCTAAAATGGTAAAAAGATCTTCAATACGTGGAATAGGATACTAGTTCTTCACTCTTATCTGGTTTAACTTCTAGTAGTCAACATATAAGCGCAATGTCCCATCATCCTTCTTTGCAAAAAAAAAACTGGAGATCCCCAAGGCGATGTACTCAGTTGGATAAACCCCTTATCCGTTAACTCTTCCAGTTGAGTATTAAACTCCCAAAGATCTGTTGGTTTCATTTTGTATGGTGGAATAGAAACTGGATCCATCCCGACATTAAATAAATCATAAATTCCACATATCTCTTAGGAGGTATCCATGATAAGTTCTCAGGAAACATTTCCTAGAACTTGTCCACTATGGGTGGAAAGACATCATTCATTACACCCACATTATCCAACAACGAACTAGAAACTTGGGTAGTGAGCTCCCCCAGTTTTTGATGAACTAACCCTATACGAACTGCCTAGATATCCCACTCTCCATAGTGAATATAATTTTCACCCTCAAGAGACGTAAAAGTCACTTTCCTATGGTAAAAATCTACGTGGGCTCAGTATTCCACTAACCACTCCATACCCATAATTAGGTCAAATCCTTACATATACAGAATGTAAAGATCCTAAAGGAAATGATACGCCTCAACCTAAAGAGAAAAACCTTTCCATAAACATATGTCTCTCAACCATACCCCAAAGGTGTATTGATTATCATAACCCCACTCACAAACTTCACTACTAGAATCAACCCATTCAAAAGTTGTGTAGATATAAAAGAATGATAGGCACCGATATCAAATAAGGAATGATCAAGCATAGAAGCTACACGAATAATACCTCTAACCATTGATGGTCCAAACTTTCTATCCACAAGTGTATGTTGAACTGTATGCAACTATCCTACCCCTATTCCCTATGATGCAGTCTGAGTCCCCTGAGCTGCACCACTCTGCTGATACATGCACTCTTACCCAGAAGCACCACGCCCACTGCCTCTATTGCCATAGCCAGTAGTACTCTAACTTCCAAACTGATATGGTGTATAAGATAACATTCCCACACTCTAATTCTACCTAGTTTTCCCATAATTACCCATTTATTTTGGGTTTCTATAGAACCTCTATAGATTTCCCATCCTGATGCAAGATCGACACTCTACTGGTGGTCGGGGAAAATGTCTACAAAAGTGACCCGACCTACCGCACTGGTGACAGGACACTCGGGTAAGGTTCTGTGTGACTGACCCTTCCCCCTATCCACTCTTTTTACTATCATTTTGGTTGGAATTATCATAGCAATGCTTCTTACTCTCAAAAGACGTACCTCTTGACCGTCCATAAGAAACCACCTGTCCTCCCTCTCTAGTGAATTTCAAAGGGTGCTGCAACTAGAAATCCTGATTTTGTTTTGACATACACTATACAAAATTCCCTGGGCATCTTTCCATAAATTGTATGAAGTGAGAAAAGTTCTCACAGAACTAATATCCATCTCCCTCACCCAACATTATTTGTGCCTTAGGTTCCACCACTAGAGGCACATTTTCATCCATTCCCCTACCATCCTATCAAAAAGCATCGTCATGAAGGGATATCTCTACAATTACAAACACACATCTTAGGAAACATTACATAACATTTGCACATTTAACAAGAGGGATTCAAATAAATCTATAACAATCCATACACCCTTTCCCACCACACGGTCAATACCGAGGCACTATCACCACCCCTAACCATCCTACATTTGGGTCATGGTTAACAAGGGTAAACACATTTTCACAATTTCAAGTTTCTCATTAGACACCCATTTTCCACATCTTACACTATTTTACAACTTTCAATTTCATATTAGGCACAATTTTTAGTTCAGTTTCACAAGCAGGTAAAAACATTTTAATTTCAAAAACTTACCCAAAACCTTCTCTTCTCTGCGTGCCTAAAAATAATGCATATAATAATAATTCCTGAGTACATAGAATGATGCATGCTGACTAAACTCTCGCGCCATACCAATCCATGATTAAAATCTAAAAAATCATAGAAACAATAATAACATCACACAAAAAGTGCATCACTTGAGGTGAAATAACATCCAATCATAATAAAAAAACACTAATAACAATAATACCACCCTAGGTACTTGGGTTTCTCCAATACATGGGTTAGCTACTCCCATGCATGAGCTCATGTCCAAGGCATGACCCTTCCTAGTATCCTATCTAACTTTCCCAAATAGCAAGAAAAAAAAAAGAAAACCCTCACTGATACCACTTTGTAACATCCCGACCTGGGTTCCATGTACTGGTGCCCCGAGCCCGTCAGTTACGTGACCTTAGGTGCACCTCCCTGTATGTCAGAGGCTGCTGACTAGCAATGATGGTCTAATATATATAACATGGGGAGGCTATACCCTATTTATCAAATCATCAAAACTGTAGAAATAACCAAGAAATAACTAAAGGACAATAACCACAACCAGAATAATACAATAACTAAAACAAACTAGTATCACATGATGAGACAAAATTGAAAAAAAAATATCCATAACTAAATAGTATATATGTCATGACATATACGTTTCAAGTGTCAAAATGAAAACCCAAAATAAAGACGTTGAAAATTCTCCCAAGAGGGTCCCAACACCAAGTTTGGTTCTCTCATCCATGCTTTGTCCCAACTCATCCATCTAATATAGGGCGCTTACCATTATCATGTCCTGAAAACATGAAGTCTATTTGGGTACCGATCATGCATCCTGAGTAGGGTGTGATTACAACTTAGTAGGCCACCACCAATGGAGTCTAAAATAATATCTAGTTAATAACAATGTATGTATTTTTATAAAGAATAAAGTACAATGCATAAAGTAAATAGTTGTCACATTTCATTATTCTTCAATTAACCACATAATTTCCCCAAGTTGACTATGACACCCTAACCACCAATACCTAATTTGGCCCATGTTGGAATCTGAACTATATCACATAGCTATTCACAATTCATTATGACATGGTCTTTCATTATCTATTTAATTTCAATTCATATCATGAATAATTGGAACCATAGTCTAATGCCAACATTTTGGGCCTAGAATGCCATGTCTAGGACTCCATGGGTATTTGAAGCATCAATCTATATCCCAGAACCTGTTTATCAAACAATCACCTAAGTGGGATTTTGAAACATTAGTTTGTGTCCCGCACTCATTATTAATTAATCACATGAGTGGGATTTTGAAGCATCCATATATGTCCCACACTCATTATCACATGCATGAATTTGGGCCTATAATTCCATGGATAGGACATCATGGGTATTTGAGGCATCAATCTCTATCCCACAACCCATTTATTAAACAATCACTATATATTACACATTCTAAATTTAACAAGGTTAATCAAAATTAACCTTCTCATCATCATTTTGCAACATGGTATACCATTTTAATTACCAAAACAATCACGATTTAACAATTTAATCACATGTAATAATAAGAACAATTCATCATTTAAACTATTTATCAATGTTTATTCTCATAACCCATTAACCCATCAAGGTTAATCCAACCATCCCTTTATTTACAATATCAATAAATTCCATATCTCAAAAATTAACCAATTAAACACCCCCATTTAATTGAAAAATTCCACAATTCCAATATCCCATCATTTCCATAATCACATAATTCAATTAATTAATTAACTAACTAATTAATCCAATTCAACCAATTTATAATTTCCCCAAATTCAACCCATTCAATTATTACATGGAAATTAAATTTAATCTAATTAAATTTCAGATACAATTGCCCAATCATGGTAATTAAAATTGCACAATTACATACACACAATTAAATCAGGACTATGGGATTTCCAATTTAGACCACCTACATCAAGATTGTTGATAGACACTCTCCAATGGAAAATCCCCAAATTGAAGTAGAACATTAAATTGCACACTGAAGAGTGAGATCCAGATCCAAAACCTAGATCCAAGATCAAAATAATTAATATCCATCAAACCTAGATCTAAACCCATCACCAATGGAGGAAAAAATCCCTTAAAAAGATGAGAGAAAGACGAGAGATAAGGAGGAAACTAATCAGGACAAGATCTCTTACTGGGAGAGGTGTATATCTGTTCAAACGGATCTTCAATTCACTAATAACGAAGTTTGAAATCCCTTAGAATCCATAAGGGAGACTAAAAAAATGAGAGAAATGAGTTAGGGTCAATTTGGGGTGTTTAGGGATATAATATGAGGGTTTGGGAAATTTTTAATGAATTGTCAGGGGTTTATTTTTCTGCATGCATGATTTCCTATATAGGGACATAGTTTTCCCTAACCATGCACCTAACCATGCATCTAACTATGCACCTCCTCTTATGGGTCACATGGTTACTACTAAGATGGTGTATAGTTTTCAAAATGTGCAATAATCATGTGATCCCCCTTTGTGTTTGGGGTTGCACAGTTTGTTGGGGCATGGCACACGGTTTGGGAAAACCATGTGCCAACCATGCACTACCCAAAATCCCTAAAAAAATCTCCATTTTCACCCAAAAACTCTCCAAAGTAAAACCCAAACAAGATATACTCAAAAAAGGTAAAATAGTACCTAAAAAAGAGATGAATACATGATGTTATTAATATTTTCATGACTTATTATATTCCCCCTTTACTTATTTTATATGAAATGTGCATAATTTGTGTGAAATATTAATGTTTTAATATTAAGTATAATATTTGAGCATTTTTAGAAGTAGTCCAATTGAGTCAGTTTAATGTTTTAATTATAACTGTCACTATACTGATCCAAATTGTTTGGTTCTTGTTTTTTAGGATTCTACTTTCAATATACAACATTTCATTAGAAGGAACCATGATCCAATTCTGCCATTTGAAGGGTCATATGGTCCTCACAAACAAGACCAAAGAATCTGTGAACAAACTAGACCAGCCTTGAAGATTGATTTACTGGGCTCAATAAAAAAGTCCAAAAACATTAAATCTCCACCATAATTCGGGGGACACTACATGTCATCTTGGATAAAAATTTCATGGCCCAAATCCAAGTACAAGGGGCCCAAATGAAGCTTTGAAGTCCAGCCCACCATTCTGTCCGAGAATTAAAATCAGTATACTATTCATGACATATCTCATGATGTAAGCATCAAATCGAGCTGATATTTTTCAGTGGGAAAGAGGAGATATAGTTGGACGACTTTGTTGAATAAGTCATTCGGATTTGAAGGCATATTCCTGTTCAAAAATCCATTCACATTTTGGCCATCGAAAAAGCATGGATAGAAATGGACAGTTTACTTTTGTTTAATAAAACCGCCATAACTTTGGCTCCACTTGTCCAAATGCCTCCATATTTTGACAGTAGTCGGAAAAATTTATTATATACAACTTTGAAGAAGGAGATATTTGGAGATTCGGCTGTATGAATAGCCAAATTGTCGATGCAAGTGGAGGGACAGATTAGGAATGCAAACAGTCCACTCCTTGGGCTATAAATACTCTCCCCTTCTCTCCTTGAGAGGGGTTGGCATTTAAGAAGAGAGGAGATAATATTGGCACGACCAAAGCTTTTCCAAAGGCTTGGGAGGACCTGCCATACTCAAGTTTTCACTTGAGATACCTTTCCTCCTCTCTTTGTTTTCACTTACTTTTGTGTTCTTCATTTTTGTAATTTTGTAAGTCCTTTATTTTGTAATTCTGTTTTAATGAAAGTTTCTTCTTCAATATCTCTTATTATCCTCCACCTTCTGTAGTATAATATTAATGGTCTTAAAATAGTTTTAATCATTTTAAATTACAGTACCTTATCTTTCTTCCTCATTCAATCGAAATTCCATTTTTGATTCTCAAAATATTTCGTGTGTGTGTTCGGCACACTACTCTTATCTTGTACCTTTCTTTTTCTTCTCTTTATAATTCATCACCATAAAAATATATTACCAGATTAATAAACATAATAATGGCTGAGTAAATCTCTCATTGGGGTGAGTTTTAATTTAGGTATGTTAAGCGATTGAGAGCTTTTGCTCGATGAGTATTCGTTGAATTAACATTGTGTATGTTGGACTTAGCATGTCATGGATTAATGACTTGATATGTTTAACGTGTGGTTTCCATGGATTATTGGAACCATACATACACTACCATAAACAATATTTGATCAAGATTAGAACCCTAAGTTAATTTAAGGCTTTGATTAAAGCTTTAACACTTAGGAATTCTAATCAACATCATCTTGTGACATGGGTGTTAATTTAAATGCAATATAAAGCAAAGCTCAAGGATATCACAAGCTTAACTAACCTAATGATGAACTCACCCCAATCTTTATCAACTTGTTAAATTAAACATCATTCATTAAACATTTCAATTAAGCTCTGCAAACAAACCCCCCCAATTAAAATACAATCAACTAAAAACAATCGACTATTACGAAGTACCATCGCCGAGGAAGCTGTCTTGAAGTGAAATTGCATGATCTAGTTGAACTTAAGTGTGGGGGAAGCTGTCTTGTGTTGTGATACCTCATTTGGTGAAACTTTGAGTGGAAAATAAAATGCTAAAGATATGTGTGTGCTGATGAAAAATCATTCCATTTAAAGTTTTACCTTTTCTAGAGATTTTATGATATGATAAGTTGTGCCTTTTTGGAGCTTCTATTGGAGGAAAAAAGTTGTGCCTTTTCTAGAGCTTTCAAGAAAAATCATGTTTGAGAAGATGAAATTTTTGCTGCTAAAATGCTGAGATGTTTGAACATTTCTTGATATTTCATGACGATGGAGCTAAATTTCTACTAAGGGGAGTGAGGAGGATACCATAATTGAGTGAAAATTAGAATTGTGTAATTTTTCTTCAAAAAGAGCCAAGCCCTCCTCATTTGTCCACAAATTTTTTTTACATAAAATTCCTACCAACCGAAAGGCATAGAACAACCTTGAAAAGTCCTCATGATAAAAACATTTCCTTAACTCACATCAGGTGGATAAGTAGAAGTTTTTCAAACCTATGGTGACCCTTGCATTGGTTTGGATGAGAAAAACTTTGTTGAAAATTGATATTTGTGAGATGAGAAAAAATTTATGTGAGGTAGGTGTCTTGTGTTTATGGGAGGAGAAATGAAGAGAAAAAATATTTAATGATCTGATTTGAGAACTTGGAATAATGGTTATAGATGAGGCATGATATCTTTTATTTCTTGGTGTGGAATTAGTGGATCTCATTGGCATGTGTTTTGAATTCTCTTTGATTTGATTTTGATTTTGAATTGTCTGGGAGTCCAAGTGATAATTGTAGGTGAATTGATAGAGATAATATTTTCATTATTTTTCATATGTGTTTCAATGATTTAAACCCTTCCAATTAATAAATTTGAGCTTATTTGTATCATTTTAGTGTTTTGGTGAATTATGGGCTTAATTGTGGAAATTGGTTAATTCTGAAAATTTAACAGTTTTGTGGAGATTTTGTATTTTGGGCATATATTTTATATTTTTGATCCAAATTGTTTGATTCATTTTTAGGATTTATAGGCTCATGGTCTTCAAATTTGTCTTCTGGACCAAGGTCTAATTTGACACACAATGGCCCAGAAAAATTCATCAAATAGAAAAGGTTTTCTGGATGATAGAATGGACCCCACATTAATTAATGAATCATATCTCAGCCTAAAGATGTCCAAATGATGTGATTATAGTTGTAGGAGAATTAGGACTTGGAGAATCATTTTAACATTAAAATTCAGAAATAAATTAGGTCATTAAAGAATCCATTTAATGCAGACAAAAAGAGGAAGTTGAAGAGTCACCTCGGGCATAAAAAGTTTTCATTAGTAATTCAAGGATAAATTTTGTTACACTTGTCCAAATTCTCTGAGATTTTGAGGAAGAATTAAAAATACATATAGTAACAAAATTTATGAAGATAAATTCTAGATATTTGGAAATTTAATATGTTAACTGGATTCAAACTGTAAGTGGAGTAATTTTAGAGGGAAATTTTCTACCCCACAAGCCTATAAATAAGATTGTTCACTTCCATTAAAAGAGGTTTAAGAAGGTGAAAGAGGGTCTATGATAGAGGATTGAGTTATTTAATTTCTTTTTATTTTCTATTTTCTCTTTTCTTTTTTTCATCATGCTCCATTCTTCCCCTTTCAACTCTTTTACCCTTCACATGGAGGGTTAAAACCTTTAAGTGATCGAGGAAGGGGGAGTTCACTTTTGTAATGTCATAGTTTTGTGCTTAAATGTAAAAACCTATTTTTATTTTGAATGAATTATATTCTTATTGTTTCCAAATTCTCTTAATGCTATTGTGTTTTGGGTTTGGTTTATTCATCGTTAATAGCTTTGGTTGAAGACTTTTAATCTCCCTCTGCCTAGTGCAATTTGTCTCGATCGAGCATATTGTGTTAGGTGCTGAGCATCCAGTGATCGTTGGCATGTGTGTGGAACTAGTGAAATTTTTCTAGAGTTATAAGGATAAAAAAGTCCCGATCGGGACTTTCCTTAGTTTTTTAGGAATTGTTTATGAACATTCCATGCACATAGGAGTGAGTTCCATTTCTTTCTTCAACCAAAGGTGATTGATAACTTGATCGAGGAGTCTTTCATTTTTCATTCAATAGGAAGAGAGGGAAGATAATCTTTATGACTATGATGACATTGAAAAAGGTTATACTACCCTAAACCTATCACTCTCTTCATCCATTAGTGTTCAATATTTATTTTTAATTTCTTGCTTTATTTTTCAACTCAAACAATTTAAAAAACAACCCCTTATTCTTTCTTTAATTTAAGTGACAAGTTTAATTGTTTTACAATCCTCTTTGGAGACAACCTAGGTTGACCACTTTACTGTATTTTTAACTTAGGTTATATAAGTTTTTGTCACACCCTAAAATAGGCACGTTTCATGAGTCATAGTGTATCACAATAGTAAATAATAAATGAGAAACAATAGAATAATTATAACAAGAATTAAAATAATAATAATAAACATCCATGTAATTAAACAAGTGGAAGATAAATCATAAATAGATACAAAATGATGATAATAATGCCATGTTTCTATACAAAAATGAGGTAAATGGGATACAGGGGAGAAAACATATACCACATGCTATATAAAAATACAAAAATACCAAAATCTACCTCTACTAGCATCATGAGCACATGTTTATTCCTCTACTCCCATACTCCATCATATTATTGTAAATCAAGCATTAGAAACAGGAAAATTCCCTTTATCTATAATTTAAATCATGAAATTTTCTCTGGTACCATGGGTGGATTGAGCAGGGTGTGAGATATAATCAGCAAGACACCACCAACGGTGTCTAGATCAATCTAGTCTATGCATATAAAATGAGTAGTGTGCAGTTGCATAATAAATGTAAGGTAATGAATAAATAAATACATTAGACTAGGTTCCCCATGGGGTACCCTAACAACACTACCTACTTCGGCCTACACTAGATATCTTTAAACTAAGGTGAGCCTATACAAACATTATATGGGTGTAATAGCGGGTCATCATAAAATAATCATCAAGAGTGGACTGAACCTAAGCATGTGATTTGGCTTGGTGGATGCATCCCTATATAACAAGTTTTCATTATTTGTATTTAATATAAAATTCATCATTTAAATTTAATCAGAGGCACCCTGACCCCATCCAAGGTGATCCAAAAAGGAATCCCAAGTATCTCTATAGGGGAACTATAAATACCCAGCACTGCAAGAGTCTGTCCAAGGAGATCCATAAATGGAACCCCAAGCATCACTACTAGCATGTTGTGAAGAAAAAACCTCCAATCCCATCCCCGAAATATCACACAGGGGTATGGGTATCATTGGTGACATGATATAACCATCTTACCACTGAGACCATTCATAAGGTCTCCCCTAGGGAATCATTATCACTCATAAGAAGGTAGAGAATCCACTTGGTGATCTCATCAAAGGCATACCAAGTATTTCTCTCAGTGCATTTACAATTCATTTAAAATTTATAATTATAAAGCATGATGATCCCATCCAAGGAATCCTTAAATTGGGACACTTGTATCACCCTTGGCATAATATGAAGGTAAGTTTAGCTATCAATAACTCATATCATATAACAAGGCATTAATACCATAACACTTTATCTAAGTTGACCGATTCATTTAATTTATCATTTTAGGTTATGGAATAAGCATAAAGGCCTAACACATGGCCACTCATTTCCTTAGTTCAATTCACATTCCAAAGGTATCATTTATTATAGGGAAAGCACACACCTCAAAAGGTGGTTTAACAACTCAAAGAAAAGGGTTATCAAGGAACTTAAGGAAGGGCACACCCATGGGGGTGGATCGTGTCAATAAAAATGCACAACTACATTATTTTTCAGGTAGATAAGGTCCTTCTATTCATGAGAATAACCTTTATTTTAATTAATTATACATTATAGAGGTGATGTTGGGAAGTTCAACATGCAACACACGACCCGTGATAAAAAAACAACAAGACTTTAGGGAAAATATCTAGACCACCTACCTTAGTCCCTTAGTTCTATCCTCATCCAATGTAGACCCTTGAATTGAGTTATAACGAGAGAAATCAGATGAAGAAATCAATGTCCTGAAAATGAAGCATATGAGCTTGAACCAAAATAGCATAAGATATGGGAAGATAAATGAAGAAAGTATGTAAGAGGATTAGAGAGTTTACCACTACAGATCTAATGCACCCAATGGAAAAGAAAACAAAGATCGGATGGAGGACCAATGGAAAAGACTATCTTGGCTCTAGGAGGATCTCTCACATGAGGGAGAGGGCCTATCCATTGGACAGAAAAGACGGTGGAAAGAGAAATAAGGGTTAAAAATAATTCAATGGAAACAAGGTAATTTAACCCTTCATTAAGGGGTCACACGGTTAGAAAAACCACGCGCCAACCATTTGAAAGACACTACCCAAGGAACCCACTCACATGGACTAGTTGTACAGTTTGACTAACTATGTGCAACCCATACAAAATGGCTCTGTAAAAAACTATGTAACACTCGCATGGGCCTGTGGCCCAACTCTCATGGTTTAGTCAAACCGTGCAGCCTCCTACTATGTACTGAGTGCCCCACATGGTTGAGTCACATGATTATCACTAACTATGTGCTAACCATTTAGCCCAATATGATCCCCCAAATTCTAGAGCTCTAGGATTCAAAAGAGCCTCTGAATCTCTCAAACCACTCCTTAGAATTTAGAGCGCATTATTAGCATAAAACAAGAGGTTTTTAATAGTAACATAAGTGTTTGTACCCCTCAAAAATCTAGGAAATTACAACCTCCACTCCTTAAAAAACTCTTCCCCAAGTTTCCCTTTTGAGGGTGGAAAAGTGTCATCTAAGAAAGATTCCAGTCACTGAGCACGTACACTAGCCTATCACTCTTAGGTCTCATCTGGTACACGACCATGTTACCATAGCAATCAGACCATAAGAACTAACCCACCTCGAAGAGCCTTCATGCTCTAATCAATGATACATATCAGATGCTCCTTAAAGGACACATATTCCACCAACTCAATATACTCAAGATCAAAAGAATGAGATGGGTCAGAATGATACTAATAAAGCCGCGATACCTGGAAGATGTCGTGCATGGAACAATATCTTTGAGGTAATAATACCTGATATGCCACCATCCTGACTCTCTCTAAGACCTAAAAATTCTTTCCACAATAAGATGATAGCTTGATTATCTCCGAATATTTCCATGACCCAATCTAGGTGAAACTCCCATAAAGACCCAATGTCCTACCTCGAACTCTAGAGGTAGATGATGAAGATCGATATAAGATTTATGCTTGGACTGAGATATAACCATAAATTTCTGAATTATATGTACTTGCTCTAAAGTCTTCTAAATGAAATGGGTACCCAGTAGTGCTACCTCACCCACCTACAACTAGCATAGAGGGGAACAAAATGACCTATCATAGAGGGCCTCATACAGATCCATTTGAATTATTTACTAAAATATATTATTGTAGGAAAAATCAATGAGAGGTATATGTTTCTCACAAGAACCACCAAAATCAAGGATTCTTTCTCATAGAATGTCCTCTAACACCTGTATCATCTGCTCGGACTTCCCATTGGTCTAAGGGTGATACACTATACTTAAGATCACCTGTGAACCCAATTCTTTTTATAACCCTTTCCAGAACCACAATGTAAACTAAGTATCTTGATCTGAAATGATAAAACAGGGAACACCATGAAGTATCACAATATTCTGAATATAAATCCTCCCATGTTCATCAACTGATACAGTCTCCCATATAGGTAAGAAGTGTGTGACCTTGGTTAACTTGTCAATGATCACCCATACCATATCAATGACTTGAGAGGATCTCAGAAATACTCTAAAAAAATCCATAGTGACTTCATTCCATTTCCACTCAATAATGGATATAGGATGTAAAATTCCAAAAGGTCATTGCTGCTCCGCCTTCACCTGCGGATAGGTGGAACACCTTGTGATGAAACCTGAAATCTGCCTCTTCATACCTATCCACCAATACTAAAAACTTATGTATCAGTACATATTTTTAAACCCAGGTTGAAATTCCCAAATAGAGGAATGATATTCCTGTATAAAATCTTCCCATATGTATGAGGAAACCCAGATACATCCACAGAAGTGCAGGATCTCATTCCCATTAATAACCTAGATAAGCGGTGGGTTATCACCTGAGACACTCTCCCTAAGGACAAGGCCCTAGGGATCTTAAATCTATCTCATTAACACTAATTCTAGAAGGGAGGATGTCACTTCAAAATCCATTAAAATAGGTTTCTTATGACACTCATGAACCTCTAGGTACATCTCAGAAAACAAATCCATCAACTTCCACTCACTACTAACCTCCTGAACCGCTTGTGTATGAGTCTTCTAGATTAGGGATTAAGCTATTGAAGTACTCTTTTTGAGTGTATAAGAAAGATCAAAGTTGAAATATTGGAGGTACTCTAACCACCTGTGCTACTTGTTATTAAATTATTACTATGTGTAAATATATTTGAGACTTTTGTGATCCATGTAAATAATGAACTACTCACCCAATAGATAATTCCTCCAAAAATGTGAAGTATGAACCACGACTGCTAGCCTAAGGTCATTCATAGGGTAATTTTGATCATGAGGACTTAGTTCGAAGGACCTATATGCTACAACTCAATCTCTCTACATCATAATTACTCATAACCTAATTTATGAAGCATAAAATATACTGTATATATTCTACTCGGATCTATAATAATTAGGATCGACACTGAAGTCGATATCCTCTTCAACTCATGAAATTCTATATCACAAGCTTATAACTATACGAATTTCGTAAACTTATTAGTCAATCCCATAAGAGACACTACTAGGTGTGAGAAATCCAAGATGAAATTCCTTTAATAACAAACCATCCCCAAGAAACTATGTATGTTAAATAAATTATTAGGCTAATCCAAAAAAATATGATGCTCACCTTCTCTGGGTCAATAAATATGCCTTCCTCTGAAATGATATAACCCAAGAAGTGAACCTTATTGATCCAAAAGTAGCATTTTTTGAGCTTAGAATATAACTAGTTGTCTCTCAGTGTATTCATCATGATCTGAAGATGGTTTTCATGGTTGTGTCTAGTGAAAGAATACACCAAGATTTAATCCATGAAGACCATCACAAATGAATCTAGGTATGGGTGGAAAACGTGATTCATTAAGGCCATGAAAATGGTGGGCATATTCATAAGTCCAAATGACATAACCAGGTACTCATAAAAATTTTATCTACTTCAAAATGTCATATGTGGTATGTCTAATGATCCAACACACACTTGATGGTAGATTAAACTCAAATCGATCTTAGAGAAAACCGTCACTCCTTAGAGCTATCCAAAGAGTACTTCTATACGAGGTAATGGATACCAGTTCTTAACCATAAGTTGGTTACACTATCGGTAATCCATGCACAACCTGAGGGTACCCTCTGTATTCTTAGTGAAAAGGATAGGTGAACCCCACAACGATGTACTGGGTCATATAAATCCCTTCTCTTTCAATTATTACAACTATATCTTGAGTTCTTGGAGTTCTGTAGGTTCCATCATATAGGGAGGAATATAAACTGGTGACATGATTGAAACTAGTTCAATGGTGAACTCCACCTCTCTTATAGGAGGTAATCTAGAAAAATCATCAGGGAAGACATCCTTGAAATGATCCACCACAGGAGGGAATTCCACAAGATTCCTTATCCAATTTCTCATAAAGAGGCTAGCCATATAGGTTATCACCCTGCCAATACCGTGATTCTTGGGTCCATATCGACTCACTTGGATATCCCACTCACCCTTATGAACATACGCGATACCCTTGGGTGATGTAAATGACACCCTCCAGTGATAGCAATCAATATGGGCATGATAAGGTACTATCCAGTCCATACCGATAATGACGTCAAAATTGGCCATCTTGAGGATAAATAAATTCCACAAGAAATGGTACCCACCTATATCAAGGGTCCACTCATTGAACTGGCATATAATCTCTAATAAGACTGGTAATAGTGTGTCGAGAGTCATAACACCATAGAAGTACTCCATCTCTAGGCCCATAAATTCCATAAACACCCCTAATATAAAAGAGTGTGATGCACCTCTATAAAATAAGGTAGAAACAAAAGTATAGGCTACTAGAATAGTACATCGAACTGTAGAAGTCCCCAAACTCTTATCCTTAAGAGTAGGATTCACAACATATATATGTCTTGATCTATGGCCCTGAGATGAAACCTAAATAACTTGGGTAGGTATGATATACTAGCACTGAACCTCTGATGTCTGACTACCTCAGCCACGTCCACATCCCTAGACTGATCATCCGATAGTAGACCAGCTCCCAGACTGACATAGTGTTACTGATCTTGTACATGAATGCGATGTCGGTATGAATACTTTCTCACTAAGTATTGAAGGAAAATTCTAACAGAAATGCTGAAGGTGACCCATCCTGCCATAAGCTCACCACTCGATCGGGCTCCTCGTACACTGGGTCTTTTTATAGATTTCCCTACCACACTGGTGGCACACCACATAGCTGTCGATTCATGTCATCTGGTTGTCACTTCCCCTACGTGCACCCTTGAAACCACATTTACTATTGCTAGATAAACCATCCCCATACCTGGAAGTTGAACCGCCCTGGCTCATATTTCCATCTTCCATCAGGTTCCGCTTTGTGATGAGGGTTTGGTTCACTATCTCAAAAATGGTGGTCAGTCGTAAAATGTTCACCTATGATCTGATGGCTTATGAAATCCCATCCTCAAATATTCCCATAGTCATCAAATCATCAACAGTCAAAGTTGGTTCAAAATGATGAAGCTTTGTGAAACGATTCAAGTACTCCATCACTAACATGACAACCTGCTATTGGTGTATAAATTCTCTGGTACGGTATTCTCACAAAGTCTAGGGAAAAAATTAATCATAAAATGCTATTTGGAAACCCGCCTAGATCATACCCCGATGACGTTTGGACTAGGTGATAACAACCCACCAACGTTTATAAAAATCACAAAGAATATTGGTGGAGAGCTTGAACATCTTCTTTGGAGGCATGTCCATATGATCAAAGATTGATATCATGATATCTAGCCAAGACTCAGCAGCCTGAGGATTTCCATCCCCCGAAAATGTGGAAGGATGTTGATGTTGGAATTACCATGTTAGCTCTGCCATGGTAGGGATAGAGTGTGGAGTTCCCTAAATAAACTGCATGAAGAGATAGAAGATATCTCGAAACTGGGCATCGACACACAGTGGAAGATTAACAGGAGGTTACTCATGTGGAACCATAAGAGATAATACTGGTGTCTTAGGGACCACCACATCCAGAGCATGGTTGTCTCCACCCTCCTAGCATACAAATCAAGGATTTCATGGCGGCATAACACTACAATTGCTAATCACATGCCTTAGATAATATTTAATAGAAGATAGAGAATAGTTAAAGTAGGAAAGGATAGGTCCACAACCTCTATATAATGAGTCAAACCTCTCAAACTACTCCTAAAGCTAGGTCTAGGTAATAAGGAAGATCATAAGAGTCTCAGGAGACACTACCTACTAGCCCACTACTAAGTTCAGGTCAGGGTCAAGGTCTCATATAACATAGTAGAGGTTTTGGTATATGGAGTGTCAATTGCATGGTATAGAGGAAAACAAACTTTACTTTGCAATTGGAATCCCCATTTAGTATTAAAAATTTCATTTTAAAACATTAATTTTTTGAGGTTCATTCTTATTTATATGGATATAGATATCTCAATCCAGTTAAATAAATCACAATTCCCAATTTATAAAGGCACATACTCTTTATAAATTTTAATTG
This sequence comes from Viscum album, assembly GCA_963277665.1. Lineage (NCBI taxonomy): Eukaryota > Viridiplantae > Streptophyta > Magnoliopsida > Santalales > Viscaceae > Viscum > Viscum album. The sequence goes on from OY728121.1 coordinate 435,351,426, forward strand.
GTATGTTAAGTAACTGTGACCCAACCTTTACATTCAGTATCAGGATATAACATGTCATGTATAGTGATTTGATTAAATTAATTACCACTCTTAATTTATATAATAACTTGATTCATAAAGTAAAATTGGAATTCATTAATCAAATTAACAAATATTTTAGCCAGTAGAACCAGTGGTTCATGGGTCAAACATGGCGAAATTGTTTAATTAAGGTGTCATCATCAATATATATGGGAAAAACCCCATTTAAATTGATGTAGGAACTTTAATTAATCCAATTATGTTATCCCTATAAGAAATGTTAGCACATTACTACATATAATAATCAATACACTCACAAAAATCACATGAAATACAAACAATGCACACAATAATATAAATATGGATTGACATAATGTATGACATGTGAATCCTCAAGTTCCTAATATGATGCATGATACAATACATTGTTACCGTATCAGGCCAAGGAAAATAAACCCATAATAACATTATCAACAATAATAATAACATCACAACACATGTGCGTCACCCAACAGTGAAATCAAAACAACTATAATAGGCATAATCTAATAACAATAATAACCCATCCCATGTAATTTGGGTTTCTCCTATATATGGGTTTGATACTCCCAGGCACAAAATTATTACCAAATTTCAATAATCCTAGTATCCTATATAATACCCAAATAATAAGACAAAATGAAAAATCTCTCTGATACCACTTTATAGAATCCCACCCTGGAAGCCACTAGATGGTGCCCTAGGATGGTTGTCCACATGAACTCAAGCATGCCTCCCCATACACCAGAGGATGCTGACTTGCAGTGAGGGACTGGGGTGTGTCTGTGGAGAGACTATGCTCTCATGAGTCAAAGTGTATCACAATGGTAAATAATAAATGAGAAACGGTAGAATAAGTATAACAATCAGTAGAAAATAATAATAAATATCCTGATAATTAAATAGGTAGAAGATGAATCATAAGTAGATACAAAATGATTATGATCATGTCATGTAGCTATATAAAAATGAGGTACATAGGATATAGGGGATCATACATATACCACATGTTATACAAAAATATAAAATGACCAAAAGATTCCTCTACTAGTATCATGCACATAGGCTCAGTCCTCTGCTCTCGTACTCCATCCTAGTACTAGAAATCAACCATTGGAAGTAAGATTCTTCCCTTTATCTACACCTATAATCATAAAGTCACCTCAGGTACCATGGGTGACCCGAGAAGGGTGTGAGATATACTCAGTAGGTTACCACCAATAGTATCTAGATCAATCCAATATGTGCATATAAAATGAGAAGTGTGCATGTACATAATAAATGCAAGGCAATGAATAAATAAATACATCAAACCAGGTTCCCCATGGGGTACCTAACTGAAACTACCTACTTCGACCTGTACTGGATATCTCTGAAGCAAGATGAATATGTACATACATGATATGGGTGTAATATTGGTTCATCATAAAATAAGCATCAAGAGTGTACTAAACCCAAGCATGTGATTTGGCTTGGTGGATGCGTCTATAGATAACATCTTTGTATACTTTGTATTTAATATAAATTTCATAATTAGAATTTAATCAGAGGCACCCTGATCCCATCTAAGGTGATCCAAAAAGGAATCCCAAGTATCGCTCCCGGGGTGCTATAAATACCCAAAAATGTAAGAGTCCATCCAAGTTGATCCATAAATAGAATCCCAAGTATCACTCTCAGAATGGTGTGAAGACAAAACCTCCAAGACCATCCCTAGTATCTCACATAGGGGTTTGAGTATCACTCATGACATGGTATAACCATCTTTCCACTGATTCCATCCATGGGTCTCCCATAGGGAACTGGTATCACTCATATGGAGGTAGATAATCTGCCCGGTGAGTCCATACAAGGCATACCAAGTATCAATCCTGATATATTTAAAATTATTTTAAAATTTATAATTATAAAGAACGATGATCCTATCCAATGCTTCCTTAAATCTAGACCCTTTTATCACCATTGACATAATATGAAGGCAAGTCTATCTATCAACAAATCATATCATATAACATGGAATTAATACCATAACACTTTATCCAAGTTGGACAATTCATTTAATTAAGAATTTCAGGATATAACATAAGCATAAAGGCCTAACACATGGCCACTAATTTCCTTAGTTCAATTCACTTTCTGAAGGTATCATTTATTACAAGGCAATCACACACCTCAAAAGGTGGTTTAACAACTAAATGAAAAATGGGTATCATGGTCCTTAAGGAAGGGCACACCCATGGGGGTGGATCATGTTAAAAAAAATGCCCAATTACATTGTTTCATAGGTAGTTAGGGTCTCATTATTCATGATGATAACCTTTAATTTAATTAATTAAATATTATGGAATCAATTTCAGGAAGTTTAACATGTGGTGCATGATTCATGATAAAAACACAACAAGACTTTAGGGAAAAGAGATATACCACCTACCTTAGTCCTGCAATACTCTACTCATTTAGTGTCAGGCCTTGAATCAAGATAGAATGAGAGAAATCATAAGAACATATCAATGCCATGAAAATGAGTCATATTATCTAGCACCAAAATAGAAAAATATATTGGAATATAAATGAAGAATGGAAGTAATATAATTAGAGATCTTACCAATGCAGATCCAACACACCTAACAAAAAAAGAAAACAGAGATTGAATGGAGGAGCAATGATAAAATCTATCTTGGCTTGAGGAGGAGCTATCATGTGAGGGAGAGGGTATATCCACTGGATAGAAAATTGGGATTAAGGAGAAATAAGGGTTAAAAAAAATTTCAAGGGAAAATGGTAATTTATCCCTTCATTAAGGGGTCACATGGTTTGGTCGCATGATTGGCCAAACCGTGCACCAACTACGCAACAAACACTTCCCAAGGAACCCCCTCGCATAGGATAGGAACACAGTTTGACTAACCATGCATAGCCCATGAAAAATGTCTCTATCAAAAACTCTACAACACCCACATGAGTGTGCAGACTAGCTCACATGGTTCAGTCAAACCATGAGGCCTCTTGCTATGCAGTGAGTTCCCACATGGTTGAGTCGCATGGCTAACACTAACCATGTGATAACTATGTGGCTCAATATTCCTCCCCAAATTTTGGAGCTCCAGCTTCGAATGAGTCCCACACTCTCTATAACCACTTCTTACCCTTTAGATCACATTATTAGTATAAAACGATAGGTTTTGAATAGTAACGTAAGTGTTCGTACATCTTCAAAAAGTCGATATGTTAAAAAATAGTAACCATGTTCTAGGGAACAATATTTACAAAATTTATCCATGAGTTTGATAAATCTAGACATAGTACATATATTAACATAGTATTGAAAAAATACAAGTTGAAACAATTAAATACTGAATTGTTGTTGGAATATAACCATTCAAGTAGAACATGAATAGAAACAAGAAGATATTATTTAGATTAAAAGAATTTCACAAGCATAAGTTCTAGAAATTTATCTTATATTACATAATATGTACTGATGTTTGATATTAATTACGCATAATTCATAATTAGTGAATATCAAATAGATCAAAAATAAATGCATAGACTTTCAATTAGAACTAACTGACATTACTTGGAAAAGTAGAACTAGATAAGTTTGAGACAACTAAAGAAGTTATAATACTAGTGATAAATGTAATTTAACACTTTTCTTCACTTAGTTTAGTTTGATCTAGTATCATAGATAAATCCAAGGTAATATGCAATAAAAACTTATTTCAGCCAGTGGTTTCCATATCTACAGTATATGAGTTTGTTACAGAATCTGATGTAGCTTAAGAAGTGGTTTAGAAATATCCTATTATTATTTTTTGTTATACCAAGAGAAATAATTTTATCATTATTATGATAATCTTGGTCTATGGACTTAAAAAGGTTGTTAGGTTTTTGACATGGGAACAGGAGGTGGATACTCGATAATATAACCACTTGAGGGATTTTATCAAGGTATTAATGTTGCAGTTAACAGATTATCCACATAAAAATGTGGCTTTACCAAACCTATTTAGGGAAATATGGTAGACCCATTAGCTATATCCATACTCAAAAGAAGCATGTTTACCATGTGATAACTTACCAGTTGTTAGCGGTTGGGTCTAGTGCAGTGGGAGTCTATTAGAGTTAGTACCCTAGAATCAATTACTTTGTACTTTATATTAAATGTATATTCAAAGAAGTGAATATTAATTTAAATGTTTAATCACAAATTTATTGTTCTTCTATATAACATTAACGTGATAATGTCTTAGAGTATCTATCATATTTAAATGGTCATAGCAATTCTCCGTTATGATGAGAACCTTGAAATTCCATTATGATATTCTTAAACCTAGTTATACAGTTGGATAAAATTCTACGATGGGGCACATAGTTTGTTGATTGTCAGGTGAAAATACCTGTAAGCAGATGAGACTCCTTCTCATGAATTTCACACTTGGAAATCTTCAAGATGAGAGATTATGAGAATAGACCCATCGATAGGAATTCTACATGCTTACGTGTCATTAAATATTCCTATTTATGAGTGTGTGTAATGATACCTAGAATTTAAGACTATTATTAATGCATTTCATGACTCATGAACTTTAATTTAATGACTAAAATCATGACGTCATATGTTTGTGGGAAGTATGGTACGTTGGTTGAGTAAAAAATAACATTTTGTTAATTAATAATTCGAGGAAGGATTTGTCTCTTCTATATTTATTGAAGTTTATATATTAACCCTTTGATTGAAATGGAAATGTGGCATAAAATTCCATGGTTATAGTGAAACAATGAGTTTATTTATGATAGTCAAAGAAATACATATCAAACATATAGGTTGATGGCACGAGTGAGAAACTTGCTTTATGAGATATCATGACAAAGAGATTAAATTACATAGTGAGTGCTCATATGTGGTTTTTGATGTTGCAACATTAAATTCTTTCTCTTGGGCACCTTGTCCTATTGTTAGAAAATAATCTTCGACTTCAGGAAAACTCACCTAATTCTAACAAGAAAAAATCCTATAGGGTCAAAATCTAAGTGTTTCCATTGATCTTAATTAAATTGTATTTAAATTTAATTATTGGAATGGATATTTTTCTCATGGTTGAGGAATATTTTTTTAGGATTTATTGATCACAAATATTAAATAAATATTTATTCACAAGTTAATTTTTAATTACATGAATATTTAACATTTATTTATTTCTTGTTATTCATATGGTAATAAATAATTATTTATCCATTAATAAATAATTTATTTAATTAATTGAATATTTAATAAATATTTATTTTCTAGATTGTGAATATAATATTTATTTTATTTATTGAATATTTAATAAATATTTATTCACCAAACTATGAATATGATATTTATTTTATTTATGAATAAGTATTTATTCAGGTATTTGATAAATGTTGAGGATGACCGGACCAAGATTGTGTTCGGTGATAAATATTAATTTGTATGATGGTAAAAAAATATTTATCGCTGCACTAGTTTGCATACACCATAATAATAATAATAATAATAATAATAATAATAATAATTTATTACATGGAATGAGGTCAGATGAGGCTTAATATATTAGTTAAGTGATTTTGTGCAATTAAATAATATTTTAACCCTAACACCATCTCCTTAAATAGATGATTATGTATATTTTATAGAGTTTGATCGATATTGATCAAAATTAAGAATTTTTGTGCAAAACAAAATCTAGAGCTCTCTCTCAATACTGAAGAATGCTCTATATATTCTTCTTCGTATTACATCATATCAAGAATGAGTTTTTAAGGATGATTCTTTAAGCTCAAAGGAATTTTCACATTGATTGAGACTAACTCCAAAAGATGATCGATCCACCGTGCTAGCACTCGACAATCCATCGGTGTTGTTCATATATCAAAGGAGAACGTGTGGATCATTGCTAGAGTGATTCTACACCCAAATCCTAAAAACACAATGAAGATAGACTAAAAAGGGTTTTGAATGATCAATACCTTCATCAAATAAAGATATAAAGACCGAAGTATTTTATTCTTATGATCTATTTAAATTAATTATAAATTTAACATGAAAAGATCTTCTCTTGGTTCCTACAACCTTTCTTATAATTTTTTTTGGAAAATTTTCATTGGTCACAATGTTTACATATTGTACAATATGAAAATTATCCAATGAATCTAACAATTACTGAGTTAAGATCGGCCTTGATAAGTGCTTCTGTTGTGACCAAAATCGTTAGGTGATATCAGATGGGTCATGTTCAAATTTATAACTATTTATTTTATTATCGATCATTTCACATTTAAAAGTTAAAATTCATTTCAAGTTTTAATTCATTCTTGAACCATCATTGAAATTAGTTCTCCATATTCTTTACCCCTTGCTCATATTACCAAGATCAGTTGATAATTAACTAAATTTACATATGAAGAACCCATGGTCCCAATAATTCTCATTAGATAATACAAGACTACATGATGTGTACTCATTTGTTACATGTCATGTATCCTTGTTCATTACACAAGGAATCCTTCCTGGATTCTGGGTCGTCGTGTAATTAATACATGTTATGTGTAATAAATACACCATATGTTGACTAGATAGGATGGAACATAGATTTTTTTAGTACACAAAGTGTAGATTTACTACACATCTTGTAGTCCATGTGTTTCCAAGGTGGAAAACATGGGGTAAAACCACATCTTATAATTAATAAACCATGTTTATTTAATACATGATGTGTACATACTGGCAGTCGTGTAACTTGAAGTACACATCATGTATTCTTTCTACTTGATGCATAATTCATAAATGTCCATGAGAAGTACATTTTGAGTCCCTAATCATGTACTGAAGATATCCGATGAAGAGAAGTACACACCATGTGTATGGATTACACACACAATGTACTTCACCTGTTTATAAATAAATATTTAATTTAATCAATTACTCCATTAAAACTCATCAACCTGAGTTCTATGGGTCATTAATTTGGTAGTACACACCAATTGTTAGGTTTTATATTATATTAAAAGCTTAATTAATTCTGTGTAATATTCTAAATTATGAATCATGTATGGTTATTGTATACTAAAGACTCAACACATTAAATTGCATAGGATATATAATTTTTATATGTTCCGTGTCATAGGTTAGTGCGGTTTATCTGCTAGAAGAAGGACGACCAATGATGGTGGGGTGGGCATGTGCGATAGTCAACAACTTTGATGGTGGGCATAGGCAAGGAAATGTTGGTATGGGGATCACATAGTATAGGTAAGGAGTCCCCAAATATCGGATGAGGGGCGGTCGAGATGGATTCCAATGATTGAGATGGACATGACACAAGATGGGGATCCCTGCACGATGATGGTCACAAGATGACGACGCCACTGCGGTGATGATGCAAGTGACAAGGCTATGTATAGGCGGTGATAGGACTAGTTATAGGTAGTTTATGGGGTGGCAGGGATGCACATAAGAGTTGATGACCTATGGGTTTGGGCCCTAGGTCCATGTGTTGGGTTTTCATGCCCACTGGGCCAAAAAGCCATGTATCTTGGGGAATTTACCCTTGGGATTATAGGCCATGTAATGGGTTCCCTCTACCTAGAAAAATAGGACTTTCCTTACTTTAATAAAGGGGTTGGGGGAGGGGGGTTTCCCATCCTGTTTGTTTATAATTAAAACCATACCGAGTAGTTCAGATAAGTAATCATCGAGTTTATTCTAAGTACAAAGTTGTGTACTATTTTATTTAGTTTTAAATAAAATAAAATAATTTATTTTATTTAAAATCTCATATTGCGGTAATTTTAAGACGATTGGATGGAATAAGAAATAATTAATTAATTGATTAATAATATAATTAATCAGATTAATTTGTGCATGTTTTATCTTATTAAATAATGAATAAAAATAAATTCTAGATAGTTGTTTTAAATCCATAATCATTGTATGTGTATGATTGATCATGAGCTTTATTAGACCTATGTATATGTTAGTTTTAATTTAATTTAATTTTTTTCCATGTTTTTACAATTAATTATTAATAAATTAAATATGATGACCTATAAGTCATCCCTCCCTCTTTATTATGTAGGACCTATATTTCCATGATTGTTTTATGTAATCACCCTTAACCAATCCTTTGGTTCCCCTAACATATGTGTGAGTTATAAAACATATGTAATAAAAGAAGTTTTTAGAGGCACAAGGAGTCAGTTCAAGATGGAGATGAGGTGGAGGCGGTTCAAGATGTAATTGAGATAAAACCAACATGGGAGATACATATATATATATAGTTTGGATGCTATAACTCATTCCAAGACTGGAATAAGGAGTTTATCCCTAGGGCTATGGGTTTATTTATTTTCTGCTCAATAAATCAACCATTATATAAAGCTCACCATCATTTCATTTACTTATTTATTTTATTTCTATCTTATGAATAATTTATTTTATAGATTCAAGGTCATGTTCACATAAATTAATGTACTAATATGAAAATATAGAATTAAAATAAATGGGTTACACATAATTTTTTTTATCATAACATGGTTAATCCCTAATATAAAATCTAATTTATATTAACAAGACATGTAAATGATAAAAAAAGAAAAATTTATGCATAATAAATAAAACCTCTCAACTTAATATTAAGTCAAAAGAAGCCTTACATTACTTGATTAGGAATGAAACCATAGAAATAAGTATTTTACCAACACTCATTGGGACACTTACTTCTATCAGGGAGTTTTTATAAAAGATTTGGGTTGACTTAACCAATTTATATCAAGATAAGTAGCCCTAACTAGACTTGATGTAATTTGAAGGTGTTGAGGAAATATGAAAAAGGGTTTCTAGATTGAGGAGTCCACTCAACAGATCAAGGAGTAGTAAGACCATAGTTGGAAAAGAATTACCTACCTAAATACCTTTGAATAATTGACCAAGACCTTTCTTGGGTTATAATAAGGGCATATGGATCCTTCCACTAGAATGTCCATGAAGCTAGACATTCTAAGTTCAATGGGGATGTATATTGGGACTTGATAAAATAGTGGGAGACTAAATAAAATTAAAAGTATTATGACTCACATTATTTTTAATCAAGTAAAGTTCTAATCATCTGTTTTAATTATTATAGAAAAATGGAAAGCAAAACTATGAAAACACTATGATCATTACTTAAATCAAAGTATGTCCTTACAAATAAAAATTTCTAAATATAGTACAATCATTTATATAATTCATTATTATCAAAAAAAATTTATTATGTATTGGAATCCCCTATTCCTATTCTACCACCCCAGTAAGTGAGAAAAGGTGAAAAGGGTTCCTACCAGAGATATATATAGGATGATTCCTATGTTTGTTGTATTATATTATCAACTATGTCTAGAGAGTTGATGATACTACATAAGGACATAGATGATTACACTATAATATATCATCATCTTTCTCTTGAGAAAGAGAAGGAAAATCTTGAAATAAATAATATTTTCAATGTGTTATATCAGTGTAAACTAAAAGAAGGGAATCTAGCTACTGATAATGGTTTCAAAATACTGGGGTATATTGATTAGTTAGTTATATTAGGCTCCCAATTGGATAATAAATTATCTGTTAATATTATTTTATTATCCTTACCACCATGGTTATCCTAATGCATCCAATCTCAGATAAACAAAATGGATAAGTCATTTAGGAATCTTTTGACTATACTTCACCAAGTAGATAATTCTTGGTTGAAACAAATTTCTCCACCCCTTATGGTAAAAATTTTGAAAGAAAAGGACGGAGATCACATGGATAATATAAATACAAAATATCCTTTATAACATCCTTAAAAAAACAAAAGATTCAAAGGCATAAGAATGAACAAGATGATATTTTCTTCTTATGTGGAAGGAATTGGCGCTTGAAAATAAATTTCAATGAATTGAAGAAGCAAACAACTGCATCCACTTTAGGTATATTCATCAAGTTTCTATTCAACAATTGCATATTAAAATACAATATGATTACAAAATATATGTATTTAAATATAGGAAATGAGATAGAATATAATGGTTATGGAGTGAACTCACACTACAAAAAAATAGTACATTAGAGGGGGTTATTTAGATGGGGTTATGCACAAACCCCTCTAAATTTGTTTTCTATAAAATTAGAGGGGGTTCTGCACAACCTCCTTTAATCATCGAATTTAGAGGGGGTTCACAAACCCCTCTAAAATTTTTAGCATTTTTTTAATATGTAGTTGGATTTTAGAGACAGTTATGTTAAAACTGTCGCTCCTTTAATTATTAGTAGTGCTATATATTTAGTTACAAGCACTATATATATTCGGTTATAGGCACTATATAGACACACACACACACACATTCAGTTGGATTTTAGAGGTGTTGTGTGTGTGTGTTATACAGATTTTTTTAAGAAAATAGTTGGGGTTCACAACCCCCTCTAATGTAAGACATTAGTGGGGGTTTAAAACCCCCTCTTGAACCCCCTTTAATTTAAGATCAGAGGGGTTGTGAACCCCTACTATTTTCTTAAAAAAATTCATAATATATATAGTATATATTGTATACACATATGAATATATTTATAAAATGTATAATATATTATATTCATATAAATATGTAATATATATATATATATTTTAATTGTGTATGTATAAATATAATATGTATATATATATTTGCATAATATATTTGGGTAAAATATAAATATAAATATAAATAAATAAATATATATATATAATATACGTGTATTCAAATAAATATAAACAATTACAAATAAATATATAAATGCACATTTGCGTTTTTGTGTGTTTGATATAAATGTATTTATAAATACATACATACATAATTTTATTTAAATATATGTAAATATATAATTTATAGAGGTGTGTAGAAAATATATATATACATATATATTTATATTCATATAAATATAGATACATGTTATTTATTTAATTTATTTAAATATATTATGCAAATAATGTTTATCATAATAAACTTATTAATATATATAAATACAATAATATATAAATTATGTGTAAATTTGTTAATATATATATATATATATGTTATTTAATATATATTCTTATTTTAATAAACTTATTGTATGTATTTAAATATATTTTTTTAATAATGTTTATTTTAATAAACATATTAACATATATAAATACAGTAATATATAAATTATGTGTAATTTTTTTAATATATATATGTTTATTAATATATATGAATATTTTAAAAAACTTATTATATGTATTTAAATATATTGTTTTAATAATGTTTATTTTAATAAACCTATTAATATATATAAATATAATAATATATAAATTATGTGTAAATTTGTTAATATATATATGTTTATTAATATATATGCATATTTTAATAAACTTATTATATGTATTTAAATATATTATGCAAATAATTTATATTTTAATAAACTTATAAATATATATAAATAGAATAATATATGCACTACATAAATAAAGAAATACTTGGGGTAGTGGTTTGAGCGCATGCAGCATATCGTGGAGAATATCAGTTCGAATCCCTCTTGCATCATTATTTTGGAAGCCCTTCGAATTTGCGGACTAAGAGTAGACCAGGGGATGGACCGGGACACTCACAGAGGAGACTGAGGGCGAGGATGGACCGAGACATGCACACGAAGATCAGGGGACCAGGGGACAGACATCGAGGGACATCGAGACACCAGACACCAGAGGAGACCGAGGCCGAGACACCGAGACACCAGACAGGGGGACAGACACGGGGGCACACCGAGACACCAGACGGGGGGAGAGACCAAGACATGAGACAAACACTGGGGGGACAGACACGGGGGGACATCAAGACACCAGACGGGGGACAAACACGAGGGGACACCAAGACACCAGACGGGGGACAAACACAGGGGGACACCAAGACACCAGATGGGGGACATACTGAGACACGAGACAGACACCGGGGGGACAGACATGGGGGGAAACCAAGACACCAGACGGGGGGATAGAGACCAAGACACAAGATAGACACTGGGGGGATAGACACGGGGGGACACCGAGACACAAGATGGGGGAGACTGAGACATGAGACACCGGGAACCAGACTAACACAGATACAAGGGGACACCGGGGGAGGCACCAGACAGACAAAGACATGGGGGGGCACCAGACAGGGGGAGACCGAGACACGAGACACCATACCAGAAAGATACCTAGACATGCACAACACAACTTTAAGAATAAAATAAAAAATTATTAGGGGAAATTGTGTAAAACTGCCCCTAATGCAATCAACAATTAGGGGCAGTTTGAACCGCCCCTAATACCTCTATTAGAAATGGTTGGGGTTATAACCGCCTCCAATGAAAACCTTCTCTGGTAAATTTTGGACAACATCCGAGAGGGTTTAAACCCTCTATAATGTAACCACCGCTAAATTCATCACGCATTTACCAACGCTTTCTCAAAACCACCTCTAATAATAGTAGGCGGGAACATTAGTGGCGATTCCTCATAACCACCGCTAATGTATTTAGAAGGGGTTATAACCCCTTCTACAATGGTCATTTTTTTAGTGTCAAAAGGATATGAGAAAGGGAGATTCTTATGTCACCTAAGGGGAGCTCACCACTTCTAATTTTGAAAATGTATTGATTCAAGTTTATAATAAGTACCACCAAAATAGTTATATCAGTGTATAACTAGACATAATGAGACATTATTTCACATTTGGAATAAATTTTGTTATGGTTCTTTAATACTTAACTAATGGTTCAATAAATCTCGAATCATAGATATCCATTGTAATGAATGATGAATATAAAATATAAGACTCTTACCCAATTGTGGAAAGAAAATTCTTTATCAAATAAAAATAAAATTAGTTGACTTGTTTATACTCATAAAAGTGTTTTAGTCTCAATTAAGCTAAGATATTGGGTATATAAATGAACTACTTATCATGGTTTAGATAAATAAACCTTTAAAACAAAGTTACGCCACAACTATTTTAGATTTAGTTCAACATGGACATGTGAACCATTCTAAAGATAAAGGTAAATTTATATACTTCATGAAAATACTTTAAGAAAATTTTGAAATTCTTAGTGAAGTAAATGAGTGCACCTGGTAAATATTGAGGAATATTTGAGAAGGTTTGTCAAAGAACATCTTATCCAAGTAATCATTGATCATACATGTGGAGTAAAGGTATTAACAAACTCAAATTTCCTTATATGCATCAATATAATGATGGTAGTAAAATTAAGATCACTGATGAGTCTTATATATATTGAAAATATTCCATAATTTTCCCAAGATATGTTTTGAAAATATAAGTGTAGAAACTAACCATATGTTAACTGTACTGAATAATGATCCTATAGCCACTAAGGATATTAATGTCTAGTCAAGACTAACTATATTTCCATAAAAAATACTATCTATTTAAGGATAGTGGGAGTAGAATTAACTTCTATGGGTTAAGGCTTTGTATGTACATGAGTTAGCATAAGAATGTTGGACTCCACTAAGAACAGTGGGAGGAGTAGTTCTAGAGACACAGACTACATAGTAATTCATAACCAAATATGTATTTTATGTTCATTGTTGTGGGTGATAGATTTATTATTATTATAGAATAAAGTTTCCTAAAAATAAGCAGTAAATAGAAACATGATAAGGTTTAAAAGTATGTATAAATTCAAGTAATGGAAACCATGTATCATTATTCAAGGATTGAGTATCTTGAATTTTTCAAATACTTGATACCATTAGTGAGAATTCAAGAGAAAATTATCGTGGATGGTGCAAGATGGTTCCAATAAAGCATGATTTATTATTGGAAGGTTTAGTTTATGAAAAAACCTATGAACCGATCATAATAACTAAAATCATTTTGAATTATACTTGTCAAAACATTCTTCTATGATCATAGTATTAGGCTATTGAAATCATAAAGGAGCTCAATATATTGAGTCTATTTCAAAATATGTAAAAAAATAAGAGAAATCACATCAATAACTGCACAATCATAAAATATAATCCATTATAAAAAAAATTGATTTATTTTACCTGTTATCCCATATAAGGCACCAATCAAGCTTAAAGTTATTCTAATTAGAATGAAATTGAATGAAATCTTAAATTATAGAATCTATTATACCCCACACCTTAGATATTACTATAAATTTATCTATCCTTCATTAAATCCATGAATCAGGATACGATCTTGATAGTCAATTCACTCTAATTATTCTTCATTTACATCAACTTACCCTTCATGTTCATACATTCCATTTATTCCATTAATGGGGGATCAGATGTGGAAAAAAAATTAAACCACCTTTTTAGAATGTAAAAGCAGGGTTTAATAAGGTTTCTTGATTAAAATTTTCTCTATACATCCCTCCCACAACCACTTATTTCTCTTGGATATCATTAATCACAATTTTTAATGGTGTTGACCACATTATCATTACCTTTTTTGTGGATGAATAGTCTTTACATGGGTGAGTTTTTTTCTTATATCACTTTATGTAAGAACCCATGTATACTGAATTTATTTAGGGACACTGTTGGTGGTATTATACTTAGTATATTTCCTAAACCATGCATTTTTACCTTGGGGCATTCAGAATTCATAGTTTGCTATTCAGGTATGGAAAAAGCCCTTATGTTTTAGAGGTGAGATGGAGATGGTTGGATAAGGTAGGGAGATGGGATTAGGTGAGAAGTTAGACTAGTTTTTTTATATCTCCATTATTTTTTATATTTTTTATTATGTCCTGCATATGGTTGACCCATCGAGTGATCATGTATTAGATGTATGAATTGTATGTCTTTCACACTGGGATTATATTTTTTATAGCATGTGTTATGTCATTATGGTTGACAAACCATTTTAATGTCCAAGTTATGTATTTATATTATAGATGATGATTTTTTGTTATTTCTATGGTATTTATGGTTATTCTATGGAGGGTATAGTCACCCCATGTTATTAATATAACATCACCACTAGTTGGTTGACTCTGGTGTATAAGGAGGTGTTCCTAAGGTCATGTAATGACCCAGATTAGTCATTATTTAGGTTGTTCAATTCAAATATGTTACACGAGGATATGTATTACCTATAACATGATGTGTTGAATAAAACCGTGATGCGTTTAGTGAATTTTCTAAAAAACATGATACGTTTTCTTCCTCATATAGACCATTCAGACTCCTAAAAATCCATAAAAATATGCCACTGTAAGTTTTTAATAACCATGTCATGTTTTATTTATCTAGGATTCTAGTAGAATCACCAAAATCCACAGTAAATAATAGAAAATAACTATAAAATTTTGAATAAACCATGACATAATCTCCTTATACATTAATATTTATTCAATTTGTGTCATCAAAATTCCTTATTAAACATTATATCTTCTAAATTACAAATACTCTACTAAAATCATCCACTTCCTTAACTAACCTTGATGTTTTTTCCCTTAAATATGGTCTCAATTTCATGTTAGAGGTAAATTCTCACAAATTTCAACCTTTAATATTTCTTTTACTTCTCTATCACCCATAACACTCACAAAATAGGTTATATAGAAATTTGAGCCTCTATAAATACATATTTTTGAATTTTATTTATTTATGGAAGAAAAATTCATATATTAAGATATTGTACAACACATGTCTATGGAATTTATCAACATGAAGATAAGAAGGAGTAAATTACTATTATAAATAGATTCTATGTTATAGTCAAATATGAGTCTGAAGTTTATAAATATGTGAAGAAATAGTTCACAAGTGTTAATGTCCAATATACTTCATAAAGTGTTAAAAGAAAGTTCATAAGGTTAATGAAGTTAAAGAATATTTTCTTTCATATCTAAATATAACAAAAAAATTTACAAGAGATATGATACACTAATAGAAGTTTTCCCATTTAGAAGAATAAATTGTAAAATAGAAAAGGAATTTCTTCAATGCTTCAAGTGAAACACAAAGGCACACAATATAGTGTTAATACAAGAAGAAGAAATTTTTTTGCACTGGTGGGATTGAGAATAAATATATATCATGAAAATCTAGTAGAAAAGGAAAGTAAATGTGTACAATTGAATTTTGAAGGATACACCAACTATGAAAAAAGGATTTTAATCCTAAAGTGAATAAAAATGGAAAATATAAAATATAAGTAAAAGTGTTATGCTTGATTGGAATTAATATTGTTTTAAATTCAAAGTTTTTTCAAGAGAAAGAGAACGGTAAAACCAAGTTGGTAATGGTGATTCAACCATATTCCTCACATCGAGAAAGAATACCCCTAGTATATCCCATGGATTATATTAATATAATAAGTGGGGACACTATATTCAAGGATTTATCTAATAAATGGGGAGCATGGAAGCTATAGCATCATGTAAAATAAGATATATATTACTAACATTTGGTATATATGTATATATTTTTTTGAAGAAAATTTATGAAATTTTTACTTGAATATGAGAATGAATAATTACACAGGTGGGAGCTACTCATGGGTATCCCTAAATATATGAAGACATGGTGACATGGAAAAGGGGGTTTATAATTTTTTGAAGATATGGTTAACTTCACACTCCCATGGAATTTTTTTATTTATTGGTTATTTTTTTAATGTGTTATAATAATCATAGGAATAATTTTTATAATCAAGGGTAGTTATTTAGTTTGTAGATATATTTTTAAAATTTGATTAAAATTCAAAGCTACATATAAGGAAAATATTTAAGTCTAAGTGATATGGATATATTTGAATTATCATTTAATTTTTCATTTCCTACATTGATCCATGTATAGACTAGTCTTAGAGGGTTTGATGTATATTTCCATGATAAGATAAGATTCTATCTTTACTTATATGAAATAATAGTGTAGTAATATTATAATGTGATTAATTAATATAAAATTAAAAATATCAATTTCATTGAATTTTTATATCAAGGGGGTAGAGATGGTGTTGGATGACAATCAAGTCCAAAGGGTGATATTATTTCACCCCATGGATTGGTTTTGGTTAGATTTTTTAAACTGGTATTAAGGGTATCAAATTTCTAAGTGTATTTTTGAGTTATATATGAATCATAATGAATAGATATTTGATTATAAATACATCAAAAAATGTGATGTAATGTTAAAGAGGAATATATTATACACTAAAAGAGTGTGACTTGTGATAAATAATATCAGTTAAACACTTTAAATAATTTTAATGATTTTTTAGTATGGAATGAATTATATATATTTTTAGTTTAATATAGTGTTTCATATAATTTGTAGAAGAAGTCTTATGAAGTCTGAAAGTGAAGTTTTATAGATAATTAATCATGAAAAACTAATAAAGTTATCTAATATTATGGTTGATGACAATGAATTTGAGTATTTTTATAGCATATTTAAGAATTTATTATAGTGTATAAAGTGTTGAGAAAATTTTTAAAGTTTATATTATAAAACATATAGAATAAGGTTGTTGTGGGATATATAAAGTGTATAAGGTTTTTGTTAAAGTTTATAATGACAATATAAGTGTTTATTAGATAATAAAATATCATCATAAGAGTTGATTTAATTTTTAAAATGTTTTATAATAGTTGAATCAACTTGGAAGAAATGTGTAATAGTTAAATGTCGACTATGTAAGTATTGATTTAGTATAAGAGAAAGTTACATAAATGAGAATTTTATTTTTAATTGGATTCATAAGAGTTAAGTAATGTAAGTGAGGATTTATAAGTGAAATAATAAATTTTAATAATCTAATTAAGTGTTATTACTGAGAAAGAGTTGTTTTATAATAATGATCATTAATTTTCAAAGGTTTTGTAATAGTAAATGTTTCATTTGGAATTACGTGTCGTAGTGGGTAAATTTTTTCGAATTATGTGTAGGATTTTGTTGAACCATGATTAATAGTCATTCAAAATTTCTAAACTTATAAGATTTTAGATGAATTTTCATAACATTAAGTTGGTTGATGCATAAGTATGTTGAACTTTTTCCAAAGGTTCTGTAATATTTATTTATTAGAAATTGTGGGAATGAAAAAATAATACTCAAAACATTATTTTAGGAAGAATTTAATAGAGAAATATGAGGAATATTTGAATATATTTTTTATGAGATTTATAAAATTTTGAATGATGGACTTTTTTTATATTTTGAATATTAAAGTTCAAAATATCTATGGAAATATTTTTTCAAACTAAAGATTTGGTTTGATTTTTTTAGGGATATGTTGATCATGGGAAAATAATAATTTATTGATATTATATAGTGAGAATATATCATGGCTACCACAAGAAATTTTGGATTTTTTATGATTTTATTTAATCAAAAAGAAAAATATTATAACTAAATTGGAAATGTTTTGTGTATGTATAAATAGTGGTTCTGATGGTTCAGATTTTTTTAAAAGAAAATATTGAATAACTTTTTGTTTTATAGGTATTTTCAAGTTGGTATAAGAGATTATTTGGATAAAGAATAAATTACAGAAGGCTCTACTATATGAGGATGACTTATAGATATAGATAAAATATGATAATACATGTGAAAAGATCTCATAATAAAGAAGCTTTAAAAATATGTGTGAAGGTTAAATGATTTATATGGATTATATAGGTTATGGATAAAAAATATTAATGGTTATTAGAATATATATATATAGAGATATAGAGAGAGAATAATAAATAGATAAAGGTTATCTTGAAAATTAGAGTGTCCTATAAAGAAGAAGAAGGTGAATTATCATGTGTATCCAAATTACCTAACTACATAACTGAGAGATGAGGAAGAATATGAGATTACTTCATATCATTAAACCCAAAAATTTGTGGATTATGATGATATATTTGGCTTAATTTAGTAGTATTTCAAGAGGATATAAAGTGGAGAACAATATGAGGGTGATATCTTTATCATACTTATCTTTCATCTATATGAGTGTTTATAAGTAGTGAGTTATACATTGTAATTGGGAGTGATATACATGGGAATTAGACCTTGGTGAGGTAGTGATTTTAACTAAAACCTTGTGAGGTAGTTATTTTTATATTTGAGTGGCCTCCCTAAACTTTTATTAGATTAGTGAGTTCTATTATTACTTTTATATATTTTCAGTGCACTTCCCATGCCCCTTGGATTAGACCATATTGGGTGAACCAAACAAAATTATGTGTGTGACTCATTTACATTTGAGTATGTGTAGTTATATGATGATTTTTTTCTATAATACAAAATGAACAAATAACAATTTGAATACAAAGATAAGGAATATTAGTCACCCTACTAATACATGGGTCAAAATATTAACATATTTTGAGAGATATAATTGATTAAAGAACTTTAAAAGTTTTAAAATCTTCACACCCTCATTCACCTCATATCCTTATGATTATAAAAGTTTTTGTTAGGCCTATAAAAACTCTCCCTCTAGATGGAGGTGATTACTTAAGAAATTTGTTTGAAGGCTTGACTATTTCAGGGGTATGTGTGAATGACATGATTATTCTAATCATATAGCCTAGATTAAGTTTTTTATTTATAAATATAAAATATGGTAAACCTATAAGGTTTAATATTGTGTACATAGTGTTTATTTTAGTATGTTATCTTAAAGTACAATGTGTTATGTTGAGATTGATAGATTTTATGATTTGTCTTCTTTTATGGTCACTCCTCTCATAGTATTGTGGAAGGGTTTTTCATGTATTTATTATCATTCCCTCAACTAGTTCCATGGTAGCATTTTAGTGTATTACATTATTGATCATTTTCCTGGTAATATTGGATAAGTTATTTATGGTTTATTTCTGATGTGTTTTATGTGATTCTTTTATTTTTTTATAATCATTCAGGGTGGGAAATTATATCACATGCCCTAGAAATTTTATGTGCATACATTATATAACACGCATGATTTATAGTTGAGAGAGAATTAGAACATTAATATTTATTCATTCAATATCACCTATTTCCTATGAATAGTTTTTTAATACCTTATGTCTGTACGGGTAGTGAAAATTAGGACAAATTTTAAATTATTGTTCCAGATGTGTATAAAGAGTAAAATGGCAATTTTCCCTCATACACGATATTATAAATATTTTTTGATGATTATATTAATCTTGGAATGGGGTTTTAGCCTATGGATGAATTTTGGAGATATTCTGATATGGTTGAATTATACAAAAAATATTAATATTTGTTGATTAAATATTAATTATTCCACACAAAAAAAAGATGATATCTATTAAACACAATATCATGTTGAAATTAAAACTCCATGGTAGATTTTTTAATGGATGGTTCTTCCTAAGCATGGAATAAACCTCACTTGGGTTTTGGGTATCTAGATAAGCATTTAAATGGATATTTAAATTAAATAAACCTAATAAAATTAATTTAATATAATTATCATCTCTCCCCCAACTCCTTCTTATGAACTCTAAAGTGAGAATAAAATTATCACTATTATTCATGGTCAAACCGATATATGGGAATAGGGATAGGGAGGATGTGCTCCAAGATTCAATAAGGGGCCTCGATCGGAGTCGTATTAACATGTATCATCCATAGAGAATGAATCTTAGATTGAAGATTTAGATATTAACCATGAGATATGATATCTATTTCAATTTTTCCTTCTTTATGTTTGAAAACACTATTTTGAAATATATTTTTTTGGTTTTGGATCATTTTGGTTTCATTAAGGCTGTAGTGGGTGATTGGGGGTTGAATCTTGATTTTTTAATCTCTTTTTGAGTTTTGAGGGAATTTTTAAATGGGATTTTTTGGTTTTATTGTGTTCTTTGAAGAAATGGAAGAAAAATAAAATAGGACAAAAAAAAAAAAAATAATAACCTAGTGGATAAGGGTCACTGGATTTACCCTTACATAGGGGACCGACTCTGCATTAGGGTAACAAAGTTTATCTTTATATAGGAGACTAGTGTTGCACAAGAGTAACTAGTGTTACCCTTACATAGAAAGCAGGGGATGGATAAGGGTAACCAATGTCACCCTTATCCATCATTTAGTCTCTTAATAAGGATAACCAATGTTACCCTTATATAGGGGACCCCCTCGCTTAAGGGTAAGTAATTTATTTTAATTTTTTCAAAAAAAATAGTTTTATCATTTCTCTTCGAGGATTTATTAAGGTATAAAAAAGAGTTTTGAGGGTGAATAATTAATTAATTATTATATTTAAATTAATTTTAAAATTAATTATAAAATAAATTGTGGAATTATATTATAATTAATTAAAGTTTTATAAATTCAATTAGGGCCTCATGTTGATAGATGATAGGCATTCAGACATGGATGAGATTAAGTGAGGGTGGTTGAGCCATTATTATAAATAAAGTAGCTTTATATGAGGTTGGTGGTCCCTCAAACATGCCCATTTTAGTAAACATATTTTATTTATACGTAATTTTATGTTTATTCATACCACCTATGTGAAATCGACCCTTAAAATAAATGAATTTTTTTATTAAATAAAATATTTTTTTTATTAATTAAATGATTTTTTTATTAATTAAATTAATTGTTTTAAAAATTATTTTTGATATGAAAGAGTGTAAGGGGATACAATGGACCCTTTAATACTAGATTGATTCCTCAAATGCCTATTGTCAAGGACTTGATTATAAGTATATTCTATGTGATACATGAATCCATAAGGGTACTAATTAAATGTACTTTTTTATTAAAATTTATAAGGATAGAACAAACGTGTCAAGGGGCTAGTGGACCCATGGACACTGGTTGGTACCTCAGTCATTGATGATCAAGTAATTTTTTATAAAAATTTTCATGTGATAAGATAACCCTAGAGGGGTATAAATTTAATGTAAATAAATAGAATGAATGAGAATCAGTGGACCTGGTGATAGGTCCCATTAGTTACCTCTGAGTATAGAAGTGCTATGGGTTGAGAATCACTAGCTCTGGTATGACTTAATATACCCTTAGGATACCTTTTAGCCTTTGGGGTAGTTGAGATGAGTATGGGGTGAGTGTTCCTTCCCCCTTCATATGTAATCACCTTCATGGGTAGACCCTAAGCAGATGGATGATAGGTTGGGGTGAATAGACTGACTTGAGATGACATGGGATGTGAGATGTTCATTATTCCATCTTTATAAAGTGATGTTGGTAGGGATTATCCTATGATTCCAATGAGTCTGAGATGTGATTTTGATTATGTTAAGGTAAACTATTTCATTTTATTGATGTGAGCTAACCCATGAGCTAATATTGAGATAGGGGATCTCATGTGGGTGTTCAAACCATGATGTGACCTAGGGGACCCCGGTGGGTAGCCTAGTGATATAATAACCCCTGAGAGGGTACATGTAGAGATTCATGTAGATGATTGTATATAAGATCTTGGAATTTATAAAGATTTCTTATACTCATTTTCATGTGTTATTTTCCCCTTTTTTATCATACCTTGGTTGGTTTTTTCTTTGGGGTTGTTTTAGGTGAATTTGGAGAATTTTGGATGCCTGTGGGGTTGTGCATGATTGGTGCATGATTAGAAAAAATTATTTATTTTTTTCTATGAAATTATGCACTCATTTTTGAGCCATAGGAGTTGGTGCATGTTTTGACCAAACCATGTGGCCTCCCTCCAAAAATCATGCACCATTAGATAAATGGGGTTTGCATGGTTGGCACATGTTTTGGAAAATCATGCACACACCTAGGAGAAACTGTGAACCCCGGACAGTAGGGGTGCATGGTTAGGGAACATGGTTTTTCAAACCATGATGCCCCACCCAAGAAATTGTGTGTATGGGATTCTAAACCCATTAATTTTTATTTAAAAATTACTGAACCCCCTATTTATATCCCTAATCACACTATTTGGACCTAATATGATTTCCATCATTTTTTAAGGATTATAGGGGGATTCTAAGTCTCCTCTAACCTCTTTCTATGGGAATCAAAGACCTAGTGTAAGGATCAAACTCTCTTCTAGTATGTGATCTCATCTCATTTAGATCTATCTCTCTCCTATATTTCTTTCTCCTTTTATAGTGATTATTTCCTCCATTATAAATTGGTTTAGATCTAGGTTTTCGTGGATCTCATTTCATTGGTTCTTGATCCTAGTTTTCTATCCTAGATCTTCCTTTCCATTGTGAATTAGACCATTATACATAGAATTTAGGGTTATGATTTGGAAATTTTTTGTCAATAATCTTGAGTTAGGTGGTTTAATTGATAATTCCCATAGTCTTGTTTATGATCATGTGTATGTAATTGTACTGTTGCATTTCCATGTTGTGAAATTGCATTTAAATTAAAAAATTTAATTTAATTCCATGAAATTAGTAAACCCTTATGGATCCTATTGGACCCGTTAGATATTATGAGACCATGCATGATGGAAACCCATGGGTATACCAATTAAACTTGAAATAATGATTTTTGAATTATAAAAAAGGGAATAATGGGTTGATGGAATTAAACTAAATCCTTATTTTGTGGATTATAATGGTATTTAAAGGGTTTATTATTTTAACTTTGATGAGATAATGATTTGTGAAATAAATGATGATAAATAGTTTAATGTGGAATTA
The DNA here is from genome assembly GCA_963277665.1 of Viscum album. Classification (NCBI taxonomy): domain Eukaryota; kingdom Viridiplantae; phylum Streptophyta; class Magnoliopsida; order Santalales; family Viscaceae; genus Viscum; species Viscum album. The sequence goes on from OY728121.1 coordinate 435,375,157, forward strand.
TTCATGTTATTCCATGTGATTAAAGTAAAGAACCATGATTGTGATTGATAAATTAAATGGTTCATCATGGTGTGAATGATTGATAAGAAGATTAATTATGTCTAACCTTGATCTGTATGTGATATATGTGATAATTTTGAATGATTTAACAATGAGGTGTGGGTCAGGGACTGGTGCTCCAAATACCCATGGGGGTGTCAGACTGATGTTCTATGCCCCCGATGCATGCATGTGAATAATGAGGTGTGTTCCAGGGACATATTATCCAAATAAACATGAGGTTTAGGTTAGGTATATATGCTCTAAATATCCATGGGGTTCCAGACTAATGCTATAGGTCTCCAAGATATTGGCATTGGAATAATGTTCCAAGTGCCTAAGATATTAGTACCTGGACTAACGATCCAAGGAACTATAAATGAGATTGTAATTAAATGAATAATGAAATACCATGAAATAATTAATTGTGATATTCCTATTATGTATGGTTCAGACTCTAGCATTGGCTGAAGTAGGTATGATTGGTTTGGGTGTCACTGTGAACCCAATGTGATAAGTGGTTGATTAAAGAATAATAAATTTGAAACCTATTTACTTTTTTCATTTTATATTTTTTATTTATAAAACTTCACACATTATTATAGACTTTATATTTCATTAGATTCCATTAGTGGTGGCCTACTAAGTTTTAATCACACCCTAATTAAGCTACCTGATTTTTACCCAGAAATACTTCATGTTTGAAGGATGGGATAAGGGAAAGATCCCTATGTTAGATGGCTGAGTTGGTATTTGGGATGGAGAATGGATGATGGAATTCAACACTATTTCATGACCCACTTGGTATATGTTAGTGTGTCTTTATTTTGGGTTTTTTATTAGACACTTGACACTTTTATGGAATTTAATATTTACTTCTTTTCTTTATGGGCATTTTACCTATTTGGGGTTCATTATGTGATGCTTGGTATTATATTGGTTATGGTTGTTTATTTTTCATTGTATTATCTTAGTTATTTTTATATTTATTTCCACAATTTTACTAATTTGATAAAGAGGTAATAGTATCCCCACCTTACATATTATACCCTCGCTGCTAGTTTATATCCTTTGGCATATGGGGAGGTGTGAATGAGGTCACATAACGAACCGAATCGGGGCACCGGTATGTAAAACTCAGTTTAGGATGTTAAAAATTGATATCAAAGGAGTTTATTTTCTTTTCAATTATATTACTTTTTATAAAAGTTATAAAGGAGACTAGGATGAGTAGGTCCTTGGTCATGAGCTCATAAATGGGATTAAATAACCCATGTGTAGGGGAAACCCCAAGAATCTAGGGTGGGGTTGTTGTTCTTGGTGTTTTGTTTATGGTTGAATGTTATATCACCTTGGGTGATGAAATTTTTGTGTGATGTTATTATTTTATGATATTTTACTCATGGATCGGTGTGGAATGGAATTTGAGTATACATTCATCATTCTCGGCACTTATTATTTCATGTGAAATGCATCATTTTAGGCATACAAGGAAAAGAAAGTTATGAGTGGGTTATGAAAAATGAAGATGATTTTATTTATTTGAGTATTTTAAAATTAAATGGATCCTAATAAGGAATTTATTATTATAAATTATGCTGAATGTGGTGATTTTAAATGGATAAAATGGGTGTTTAATGAGAAACTTTGAAATAAGGAATTTTTTTACCCTATGTTTTCCATGACCCGGGTGAGGGATGGTTGAGGGTAGTGATAATTTCTCAGTTTTGACCATGTGGTGGTGTATGAAGGATGAATTTTTATATATTTATGTGAATCCATCTTATTAAAATGTGATAATGAGGTGGCATGTGTCATAAGATGTGTGTTTGGCATTGTAGAGACATTCATCTATGGTGATGTTTTTTTGGTAAGACGAAAGGAGGAAATGTCTAGAAATGTACGTATAGTTTTAGAAATAGTGTCCCTGATAGTTTCGGGTGAAGGGGAGGGAGATCATTTCAATGAGAAATTTTCTCACTTTATGCATTTTACATAAAGTGACCTAGGGTGGGATGTGTGGAATATGTCTGATCTGATACGGGAGTTCTAGTTGCATCACCCTCCAACCTTCACTGGAGATGGTGGACCTAAGGTAGATGAGATCTATATTGAGTTAATACATACAATTCTTGACCATTTAGAGACTTTTACAATGAATAGAGTCATTTTTTATGATTATATGTTGTGAGGATCAGTGAATTACTGGTGGGATATTTAGGCTTGGGATGAACAGTTGGAAGTGTCATATGGAAAGACTTCCAGGAGAAGTTCCTAGACAAATTTTACCCAGAGACGCTCAAGAAGGAGAGGGTAGCTGGGTATATATGGTTAACCCATGGGAGTATTTCTATAATGGACTATGATGGTCTCTTCACCAACTTACAGTGCTTTGTCCCATCACTGGTAGGAGATGATGAAAATGTGGTGAGACACTTCCAATGCAGACTTAAATGTGAGATTAGGTCCCTGGTTAATATCTTTTGTTTGAAGAAGTTTTTTGAGTTGGTGAATCCAGCTCTCATTTATAAGGAAAACAAGAAGGAGGCTTCCAGTAGAGGATGGGTGGTTTCTTCTAGATGACCAGGAGGTATGTCTTCTAGTAGTATGAAGCATCACTATGATAATGTTAACTAGAGAAGTGGAAAGTAGGGTATCCAGGGGTAATGATCGATTACTCAGGAAAATACTTGAGTGATTTTCTATTAGTGTGGTAGGTCGGGTCACTTTTGTAGATAGTTCCCCTGACCACTGGTGGAGTGTTTAGCTTGTAGAAAGATAGGGAATATACAACAGTTCTATAGGAACCCATGAAATATGGGTAGTTATGGAGGATATTGACCGAACCAGAGTACGGTATGGGGGTCTTCTACACCATACCAGTCTGGTAGTTTTAGTATCACTAGTTACTCTAGTCTAGGTAGTGAATGTGGTACTTCAGGGAAAGATCACCCATATCAGTAGAGTAATGTAGGATAGGGGACTTACACTAGACCATAGGGTAGAGGGTAAGGATATTTTAATGCATTTCAACCTACACTTATGGATAGAGAGGTTGTAATTTTAATATTCATAGGTACTATTCTTGTTGCTTCTATGATTTCTAGTTCTTTATTTGATACAGGATCCTCACATTCCTTCATATCTTCTCAACTTGTGAGTGGTTTGAGTCTGATATTCGATTTGTGAGAGGGGTTATGATGATTGATGCAACATTTGGAGTATGGTCAAGGGACATCTATTTATGCAAGGGATGTTCTGTCATAACCCGTCCTCAGGGCCCGTGTCGTAACTACCCCAAGCACACCTTCCATAGGTCAGGGGCTGGAGACTAGCACTGAAGGCGTAAATCCCAATAAAAAGGGAAGGAATTGCCTTTATAAAGTAAACAAACACCACAGAGTATGCAAGATGAGTAAACACTAAGTAAACTGAGTACAAAAGTAAGTGCTGGAAAGTAAATGGGCAAGAATACAAACCCAATTGTAAGTAAAGTACAACTGAAATGAAAGTAAAGCAACTGAAAAGAAAAGCAGCGAGTCTGAGCTGTCCTCTGGAAATCCCACCTGAAGGGTGGGTACAGATAGTCTCCTCTGCTCCTCGGCTCCAGCCGTCCGCTCCGAGTACGTCCCATCTAGTGATCCACCTCCAGGTACCGTCCAGATCCATGAGCTCCCACCTCGATCAGCGTTGTCCGTCATCTGCATCCAACACAACGTAGTGCGGGCATAGCCTGTACAGGGGTGAGTATACGCTACTCAGTAGGGACCCCGAGACCCCCGAAGGTCTCCCAGAATCCACTAAGGATAAACCACAAAGGAAAGATACAATCACGAAGTAACAACCAACTCTACTTAGGTATATGCCCATACATATACCCAAGTCATCACTTCCAACTCGGCTCCAGCACACGACCCAAATTACAACCCATTCCACACAAGAAAAACTTTACCCATTCCACATAGGAATTCCCAAACCAATCCACACAGGAAAGCACAACCCAATCCACATAGGAAATCACAACAATCATATCAATGATATTGATTATAAGTTAAGAATCAGCTCACACAGGTATACACTTTGTAAGACGATAGAGATGATCAGATGTAGCCACTGATTCATCTAAGCTGTCGGACCCACATAGAATACAAGACTAGCTAAGCTGTCGGACCCACAAAGGATACAAGACCAGCTACTCTGTCGGACCCACATAGGATACAAGTACAGAGTCAAATACTGTCAGACCCACATAGGATACAAGAACAGTAGTCAAGTACTGCCGGACCCACGTAGGATACAAGAACAGTAGTCATCGTCGTCGAACCCACGGAGGATTCTAGTATGGTCAACGTCACTGCTGAACCCACAGAGGATCCCAGTACAGTCGTCATCGTCGTCACAGTCGCATCCAGCTCTAGGGTTCCCGCTCACAGCATGCTCGATTCCGAGAGGGTCCGCTCCACGAGCCAAGGGGGTCGATACATCAACTAACACGAATTCTGGATTTGATGTATCCCAATTTTCTGTCTTGTCAAAAGGAACTCAACGCGACAGACGACACGTCAATCAGACACCCGGTCTGAGAGTTATTAGCTTTTTCGTCCCAGGGGCCCCGGTTGGTTTTTAAGCTAAAACCAACCCGACCATACTCCAGATACGTCCAAACCTCAAGCGGAGTAATCCAAAGAACCGTCTCACTAAGATGAACCCCAAAAAGTCGACGGCACGTCGATCGGGACATCCAGAGCTCATGTTATAAGTGTTTCCGCTCCGAGGGGCCCAGTTGGTTTCGTGTTCGAACCAACCCAGCCATAACCAAAGTTCTCTGAAACCTTGAGTGTAATATACCGAAACGACCATCTTGATCCAAGGATATCTATGCAACTAATGGTCCATCGATCGAAGGTCCATATCCCAAGTTATGGGCGTCTAAACGGATTTGTCTGGAAACAGGGGGTTTGGGCCCGGTCCGACCCAGCCCAATACCCCCTGGGTCGGCCAGAACTGGGTCGACCCGAATCGGGTCGGGGTCCGGCCCGGTTGGGCACAGCCTGGCCCTGCTGGCGCGGCCTGGGCCGGCCCAGCGCGGGGGTCTGGCCCAGCACGGGCGGTCCGGCTCGGCATGGGCGGTCCGGCCAGGCACAGCTGGTTCAGCCTGGTGTGGGCACCCGCGTGCTGAGTAGACACAGAAGGGGGGAGGGCGCTTCCCCCCTTGTTTTGAAACGGCGTCCCCCCACGTGGAGGGGCCTGCCCATTGCCATCCATCGGGGGTTACAACCCTCGGACTTCCCGAATCCGATCGGTCGTAATGGCCGGCCGGTTGTGCCACACGGGGACCCTGCTGGTCCCGCCTCCTAAAGCATTGGCGGCCAGTGGAGTCTGGCCGCCCTCCTCTGCACCACCGCGGCCTTAGGGCCGCGGCCCTTGTCCGACCGGAATAGCGCGCCAGCACCGCACCCCTCCGCCGTGGCCCGCCCTTGGCTGCGGCTTCTTCCAGCTTCACCGGTGCGGCGCGACGGCGCCACGCTCCTTCATTGTGGCCCACTCCGGCCACGGTTTCCTCGTTCCTGCACGGTGTCGTTGCACCGCGCCGCCTCCATTCCAAGCCACGAAGAAATTCAACAACAAAAGGGGAGGACGTTCGAATGTGTTCGTGCGGTTCGACCTCCTCCTGTTATATTGATAAAAGGCGGCCAAAATTAACAATAAACGTCGAAATAATCATGAACGTGAAAAACAACCCCTACCTCGAAGAAGTTCTCGGAAAACGGCATCGCGGGTGAGTCTCTGTATACGTTGATGGAGATTGTCTGAGGAGGAAGCAGCGTCTCCCTTTCTTTGACGTGGAGAGAAGATAGAACGGTGTGTCAGTGTTCTTAGCGTTCTTCAAGGAGGAAGATGAAGTTGTTCAAAGTGTAGAACTCTTCCTCTCTCAAATCTCCACACAACACAGCAACTCCCAAAATAAAATAAACTACACCTTATTTTATTTTTACTTTGCCAAACCTTTCAAAATTCAAAAGTTGAATTCACTAATTAATCTTGAGTTGTCAAAATTAATGGAGTGTTAAGTTGGCATCATAAATGTGGAAGAGGAGTTAGGTTAATTTGAAGGGGTGGGGCTCGTGTGGGCCCCACCTCACTAATATCCTATCAATAGGAGTTAGGATTTTAGTGGGTCCCACATCAACTCCCACACATGGGGTTTAACCACTTATAAGTGAAATAAAATTGTAACACAATTTTATTTCTACTTATACTTAAACCAAAAAATTAAACAACTCTTCCCGAGCAAACGCAACTCCAGTAAAGGTATTCTTAAGTAATTACCGGCACTGCGGTTTCATCGATTCCCTCGGATTTCGATTCTGAGCACCGGTTCAAAAGTTAGAAAAAACCACTCGTTCATTCAATGAACGTACCCGAGCTAAACTTTGTAAATTGATTCCAGGCACACCGGGCTTCAGAATCAGGTGCCATCAGAAACTGTGTACTCATAAAATCCCAAAGAATTTAAGAAAAAAAATTCCTTGAAATTTACGGGTCTTTACATTACTCCCACCTCAGGGATTTATGTCCTTGTAAAGATACATCACAAACTAGGGAAACAAATTAGGGTACTGAGCACGCATCTGAGCCTCCTGCTCCCATGTGCTCTTCTGGAGGTTCCTATGCTGCCACCTGATGCGCAATAGAGGAATCGACCACCCACGTAGGACCTGATTCTGTTGATCCTCGATCTCCACCGGGACCTCTGCAAAAGTCTCCCAGTCATCAATGTCTAGCTCCCTATGGTCGATGATATGTGTCGGGTCGTGCACGTATCTCCTCAACTGAGATACATGGAAGATTTCGTGCACTCGGTGCAACTGAGGTGGTAGAGCCAGGCGATAAGCCACCTCGCCTATCCTACTGAGAACCTAGAATGGTCTGATGAAGCGCGGAGATAACTTGCCGCGCCGGAAAAACCTCCGTAATCCACGTCGAGGTGAGACCCGTAAGAAAAAGTGGTCGCCATCCTCGAACTCTAGTGGTCTCCGCCTCCTGTCAGCATAAGACTTCTGTCGGCTCTGAGCTGTCCTCATACACTCCTAGATTACCTGGACCTTCTCTGTCGTGGCCTGGACCATCTCTGGTCCCACAAGTGCTAACTCCCTAGGGTCTATCTGGCATAGAGGTGATCTGCAAGGTCAGTCGTACAATACCTCATATAGTGTCATCCTGATAGTGGAGTGGTAGCTGTTGTTGTACATAAACTCCACCAATGGTAGGTGATCCTCCCAGCTACGACCAAAGTCGATAACACATGCACGGAGCATGTCTTGGAGAGTCTGAATGGTCATCTCCGTCTGGCCATCCGTCTGAGGGTGAAAGGCGGTGCTCAGGCATAGCTGCGTCCCAAATGCCTCTTGTAACCCCTTCCAAAGCTGAGAATTAAAGCGATCATCTCGATCAGAGATGATAGATGATGGAACACCATGAAGTCATACGATCTCCTGAATGTAGAGGCATCCCAAGCTCTCCACTGAGCCCTACTCTCTGATGAGTAAGAAGTGGGTCGACTTGGTGAGTCGGTCAACAATCACCCAAATGAAGTCGTGTCCTCTGGAAGTACATGGAATCCCAGTCACAAAATTCATAGATATCTCATCCCACTTCCACTCCGGGACCTCCAAGGGTTGTACCAAGCCTACTGGTACATGGTGCTCTGCCTTCACCTGCTGGCAGGTGAGGCATCGAGAAACAAACTCTGCCACAACCTTCTTCATACCCGGCCACCAGTGCTGTCATCTGAGATACTAGTACATATTCAACACTCATGGATGTACCACTAATGGGGAAGTGTGAAACTCTCTCAACACATCCTCATGAAAAGCAGCTGGTACCATGGTACGTCGTCTGAAAAGTATGACGTGCTCTCCTCCTATAGAAAAACCATCAGGTGCCTGTCCTATGGAAATCTGTGCATGTCGCGTCTCACAGTCAACGTCTCCACGCTGTGCCTCTCTAACCCATTAAAGAAGTGGAGGTGTGGCTGTGAGCGACTGAAGGAAGGCTGCCCCGTCTCTATCCACGAAGGATATCTGCAAAGCAGCTAACTGCGTTGTCACCTCTCCAAGAAGCTGAATGCTCGTCCTCCAGCTAAGAGCATTAGCTACTACGTTCCCCTTCCCATAAGTATAGACTATCTCAAATTCATAGTCCTGGAGGAACTCGAACCATCGTTGTTGTCTCAGGTTCAGGTCCTTCTGCGATAAGATGTACCTGAGACTCTGGTGGTCAGAATAGACTATAAAGCGCTCACCCATCCGATAGTATCACAATATCTTCATGGAGAAGACCACTGCTTCTAACTCTAGTTAATGGGTAGCATATTTATGCTCGTTTTGCCTCAACTATAGTGATCCATAGGCGATCACGTCCCACTCCTGCATCAGGACACACCCGAGTCCAGTCCCTGATGCATCGCAGTAGACTACGTACCCTACTCCCTCCTCCGGTAGCCTCAATATGGGTGCACTGGTCAATCTCTATCTCAGCTCTTGGAAGATCTACTGACATCTATCTGACCACACGAAGGGTTTCCCCTTCTTCATCAAAGCTGAAAGCGGTACTGCAACTCTGTAGAAGTCTAGCAAAAATCTCCGATAGTACCCTGCCAAACCTAGGAAACTTCGCTCCTCCGTCACACTCCTGGGTGGCTCCCAAGCTAGCACTGCCTCGATCTTTGCAGGATCCACCGCAACTCCCTCCTCAAAGATGAATTGTCCCAAGAAGTGGACCTCACGTATCCATAACTGACACTTCGAGAGCTTACCATAAAGCTGTTGCTCTCGGAGTGTGTCTAGTATAACCCTCAAATGGTAGGCGTGCTCCTCCTCAGTAGTCGATTAAATAAATATGTCGTCGATGAAGACTATGAAAAATCGATCAAGGTAAGGCTGGAAGATCCTATACATGAGACTCATGAACACTGTTGGAGCGTTGGTTATGCCAAAAGAAATAACCAAGAACTCATAGTGGCCATATCGACACCTGAAGGTCGTCTTCTGCACATCCTCGTCTCGAACTCTGAGCTGATGATAACCTGACCTGAGGTATATCTTCGAGAACCATCGTGATCCCTTGAGGTGATCGAAGAGGTAGTCGATCCTCAGAAGTGGATACTTGTTCTTCACGGTCACCTGGTTCAGGCGATGGTAATAGACACACATTCGCAAGCTCCCGTCCACCTTCTTGGCGAACAAAATCGGGGAAGCCCGGGGTGAAACACTGGGTCGAATGAATCTCTTACCCTGCAAGTCCTCCAGCTATACCCATAGCTCTCGAAGCTCAGCGGGAGCCATCCGACATGCTGGAGTAGATATCAGGGTTGTCCTGGGGTACAGGTCAATATAGAAGTCTACCTCTCTGCGAGGAGGTAGTCCGGGAACGTCGTCAGGAAAAACGTCTGCATACTGATCCACCACAATAGGGAAACTTGGACTCCGCATGTCAATGGATCCTAGGATGAGGCTAGCCAACTGATGAGTGATCGGATGTCCTCTCCTCTACATGAGTCCATCCTGCACTGCAAAGGCTCCCTTCTCGCTGGTGAAGGTGAACCTGCTCCCATTGGTGTAGACCCACCGCACCTTGTGCCTAATACAGTCGATCTGATCATGGATCGTAGATAACCAATCCATGCCCAAGATGACATCGTAAGGCCTCGACGCCGCTACAAGAAGATCCCATCTGAAGATCTCACCTCCTAGAGTAAGCTCACACTACCAGAACCAGTGCGTAATCGTCGAGTCTGCTCCCGTAGAAGTCTCTAGCCTTAAGGATCGAGCCAACGGCTCCATAGGAATCTCTGAGATCTGAATAAGGGTAGCGGTAATGAAAGAATGACTCGCTCTTGTGTCTATAGGAACTGCAGAAAGGTTGGAATAGACACAGATAGTACCTCAAATCATCTCAGGTGCACCATGGTCGTAGGCCTCCGCTGCCTGAAGTTGAGCCTGCCTCTGTCCTCCAGCTCCCTGTGGTCGGGGTGGACCTCCTGGTGGTAGTGTTGGTAGAGTCTCAAAACATCGTCCACCACCTGCTACTCAGCTAGCTCCTCTACCTCATCTGCCTGCTCCCTACGGACCGCCACGGTCGAACATCTACCTCTGCCTGGGTGGTCCCTCAACTGTCAGCTGCTCCTCTGCACGGCGGATCGGACTATCCCGAGCCATGTGGCCCAGTCTGCCGCATGCATAGCACTGTCTGCCTCTCGTATAACTGGCTCTACTGTGTGTGCCCTGCACCTCTGAGCCAGTATCCTGAGGTTATCCGCCTGATGTTCTAGTCCGCTTGGACCCCTGTGACATTCGTCGACTACCAGCTACAGAAGACTCTGCTATGTGTCGCCCTATGGTAGGTCTCGCTGCTAGTGTAGGCTCAGCAAGAAAGCTCTCTACAAGAAGGGCTCGCTCTAGTACTCCTGCCTGCGTCGGAATGCTGAGGGAGATCATCGAAGCCCTGATCTCATGCCTCAGTCCCTGATCGAAGGTCCATGCCCAGAAGAATGGGTCTCGTACCATGTTTGTGGAGTAGCGCAAGATATCAGTAAATCTCACTGAGTACTGGGCTACTGTCATGCTGCCCTGCCGCAGCTGTAGTAGCTCCTAAATGCACAGCGCACAGAAGATGGCTGGAACAAACTCCGACCGGAAGAGGCTCTCGAAGTCCATCCAAAGTAAAGATGCCTCATCGTGCACCTGGAGCATCAGGCTCCACCATCTACCTGCTGTCGCGTGTAGGAGACTCGCTGTAAGGATCACCATGAGGTTAGCTAGTGTCCCCACTAACCTAAAAACTCATACAACAGCCTTCAGCCAATCCTCGACTGCCTGAGGGTCCGTCTCCCTGCGGAACCTGGGAGGTCTCTGATGCTGAAACTCGTGCAGAGCACTAAGGCGACATGCACTCTCAGCTGCTGGGGCTGGTGGCATCAGTGGCTCGGCGGGTAGAGGTATCGCCGGCGCCTCTGCTGTAAAGGGGCCTTGCACCGAGGCCTTGTCACTCGGTGGGCTGTCGTCTCGCACAAAGCTCGGAACCCTAGCTGGCTGCCATCGTGGGGCCATCCTGAAAAGAAATAGGTGCGCCACGGTCAAGACAGTATACCTGGTGAGCTGACATAAAGTAATCACAAATAAAACTTTTGAAACACAAATGCAATCAATGTTTTCGTGCATTGAGTTGGAAATCAGAAGTAAGGGTCCTGGTGTATGGATACGTTGGCCGCCGCACCAACACTGGACTCCCTGAACTGATAACCACACTCATTACCCTTAACACTATTACTTCACATATAAGAAAGATCAGAGTCCTGAGTTCTGCGGTAGAACCGAACTCCTCTGAAACCAATTTTTCACGACCCGTCCTTGGGGCCCGTGTCGTGACTACCCCAAGACCGCCTTCCATAGGCCAGGGGCTGGTGACTAGCACCGAAGGCGTAAAACCTGATAAAAAGGGAAGGAATTTACTTTATAAAGTAAACAAACACCACAAAGTACGCAAGCTGAGTAAACACTAAGTAAACTGAGTATAAAAGTAAGTGCTGGAAAGTAAATGGGCCAGAATAAAAACCCAACTGTAAGTAAAGTACAACTAAAATAAAAGTACAGGAAATGAAAAGTAAAGAAGCAATTCTGAGCCATCCTCTGTAAATCCCACCTGAAGGGTGGGTACAGATAGTCTCCTCTCCTCCTCGGCTCCAGCCGTCCGCTCCGAGTACGTCCCATCCAGTGATCCACCTCTAGGTACTGTCCAGCTCCACGAGCTCCCACCTCGATCAGCGATGTCCGTCGTCTGCATCCAACACAACGTAGTACGGGCATAGCCCGTGCAGGGGTGAGTATACGCTACTCAGTAGGGACCCCGAGAGCCCCAAAGGTCTCCCAGAATCCACGAAGGATAAACCACAAAGGAAAGATACAATCACGAAGTAACAACCAACTCTACTTAGGTATATGCCCATACATATACCTAATTCATCACTTCCAGCTCGGCTCCAGCACACGAGCCCAAATTAAAACCCAGTCCACACAGGAAAAACATAACCCATTCCACATAAGAATTCACAACCCAATCCACACAGGAAAGCACAACCCAATCCACATAGGAAAGTACAATAATCATATCGATGATATTGATTGTAAGTTAAGACTCAGCTCACATAGGTATACACTTCGTAAGATGATAGAGATGATCATATGTAGCCACCGATTCATCTAAGTTGTCGGACCCACATAAGATACAAGACCAGCTAAGCTGCCAGACCCACAAAGGATACAAGACCAGCTACTCTGCCGGACCCACATAGGATACAAGTACAGAGTCAAATACTATCGGACCCACATAGGATACAAGAACAGTAGTCAAGTACTGCCAGACCCACATAGGATACAAGAACAGTAGTCATCATCGTCGAACCCATGGAGGATTCCAGTATGGTCGTCGTCGCTGCCGAACCCACGGAGGATCCCAGTACAGTCGTCATCGTCGTCACAGTCGGAGCCAACTCTAGGGTTCCCGCACACAGCATGCTCGATTCTGGGAGGGTCCGATCCATGAGCCAAGGGGTCGATACATTAACTGACATGAAGTCCAAATTTGATGTATCCCAAAGTTTTGTCTCGTCAAAAGGAACTCAACGCGACAGACGGCGCGTCAATCGGACGCCCGGTCTGAGAGTTATTGGATTTTTTGTCGCAGTGGCCCAGTTGGTTTTTAAGCTAAAACCAACCCAACCGTACTCTAGCTGTGTCCAAACCTCAAGAATAGTAAGCCAAACGAACTGTCTCACTAATAGGAATCCAACAAAGTCGACGGCACATCGATCAGACGTCCGGAGCTCAAGTTATAAGCGTTTTTGCTCCGAGGGCCCGATTGGTTTCGTGTTCGAACCAACTTGGCCATACCCAAAGTTCTCTAAAACCTCAAGTGTAATATACCTAAACGACCGTCTCGATCCAAGGATCTCTACGCAACTCACAGTGCGTCGATCGGAGGTCTGTAGCCCAAGTTATGGACATTTGAACAGATCTGTCCGGAAATAGGGGGTTTGGGCCCGGTCCGACCTGGCCCAATACCCCCTGGGTCGGCCCGAACCGGGTCGACCCGACCCGGGTCCTGGTCCGGACCGGTTGGGCGTGGCCCGGCGCGGCCCAGCCCGGCGTGGGGGTCCGGCCAAGGGCGGGCGGCCAGGCCCAGCGCAGGCGGTCCGGCCCGGCGCGGGCGGTCCTACCAGGCACAGCCGATTCGCCCCGGTGTAGGTGCCCATGCACTGAGCGGATGTAGAAGGGGGGAGGGTGCTACCCCCCTTGTTTTGAAACGGAGGCCCCCATGTGGAGGGGCCTGCCCTTTGCCAGCCGCCTTGGGTTACAACCCCCAGACTTCCTGAATCCAGCCGGAAGTAATTGTCGGCCGGTTGTGCCACGCGGGACCTGCTGGTCCCGCCTCCTGAAGCGCCAGCGACCGGCGGAGTCCAACCGCCCTCCTCTACACCGATGTGGCCCTAGGCTATGGCCCTTGTCTGACCAGCGCGGCGCGACGGCGTCGCGCCCCTCCACCGCGGCCCGCCCTTGGTTGTGGCTTCTTCCGGCTTCACCGGCACGACGCGACAGCACCGCGCTCCTTCGCCGCGGCCCGCTCCGGCCACGGTTTCCTCATTCCCGCACGGTGCCATTGCACCGCGCCGCCTCTGTTCCAAGCCACGAATAAATTCAACAACAAAATTGGAGGAGGTTTTTCCGTGTTCGTGCAGTCCGATCTCCTCCCGTTATATTGATAACAGGCGGCCAAAATTAACAATGAACATCGAAATAATCATGAACGTGAAAATAGCCCCTACCTCGAAGAAGTTCGCAGAAAACGGCATCGTGGGGTGAGGCTCTGTATACGTTGACAGAGATCGTCTGAGGAGGAAGCGACGTCTCCCTTTCTTTGTCATGGAGAGAAGATAGAACGGTGTGTCGGTGTTCTTAGCGTTCTTCAAGGAGGAAGGTGAAGTTCTTCAAAGTGTAGAACTCTTCCTCTCTCAAATCTCCACACAACACAGCAACTCCCAAAATAAAATAAGCTACACCTTATTTTATTTTTACTTTTCCAAACCTTTCAAAATTCAAAAGTTAAATTCACTAATTAATCTTGAGTTGTCAAAATTAATGGAGTGTTAAGTTGTCATTATAAATGTGGAAGAGGAGTTAGGGGAATTTTAAGGGGTGGGGCTCGTGTGGGCCCCACATCACTAATATCCTATCAAGAGGAGTTCAGATTTTAGTGGGTCCCACCTCAACTCCCACACATGGGGTTTAACCACTTATAAGTGAAATAGAATTGTAACACAATTTTATTTCTCCTTATACTTAAACCACAAAATTAAACAACTCTTCCCGAGCAAACACAACTCTAGTAAAGGTCTTCTTAAGAAATTACCGGTGATGCGGTATCATCGGTGCCCTCGGATTTTGATTCCGAGCACCGGTTCAAAAGTTAGAAAAACTCGCTCATTCATTCACTGAACCTACCCGAGCTAAACTTCGTAAATTGATTCCGGGCACACCGGGCTTCGGAATCAGGTGCCGTCAGAAACTGCATACTCGTAAAATCCCAAAGAATTTAAGAAAAAAATTTCCTTGAAATTTACGGGTCTTTAAATGTTATCTCAAGGTTGGTGAGTATAATTTCCTTTGGGATCTTTACATACTTGACATGTTAGTTTTTTACTTGATTTTGGGTATGGACTAGTTGGTATCATCCCGATACCACATAGATTGTTACCATAGGAGAGTGAACTTTAAGTCTCTTAAGGGTTAATATTATGTTCATCGTGGAGAATGGGATATCCATGAAGGTAATATAAGGCCAATACATCAATAATAAGGGGAGATCACCACCTAGGTTTCAAGTATTTTATTTGATGATGGCGGTGTGATGAAAAGTGTCTTTAAACCCATGGTGGACTGGTTTTAGAACATTTTTCCTAAGGACTTCTCAGGGATACCACTCAAGAGAGATTTTGAGTTCGCAATCTAAAACATGTTGGGAGCTGAACCAATTTCCTTTAAACCTTATATAATGGTGAAAATAGAGATTTAAAACCTTAATTCTCAACTGGAAGAATTGATGGGTAAGGTATTTATCCATTTGAGTATGTCACCTTGGATTTCTCTAGTTTTTTTCAAGAAGGATGATGTGAAATTATATTTGTGTGTCAATTACTAAAAGTTGAACCGAATGATGATCAAGAACTCATTTCCTATCCTTCATATCAATGATCTCTTTAACTAGTTGAGAGGAGCTTTCATATTCTTCTAGATTGACTTGAGATATGGGTATCATCAGTTGATATTTATAAATTTTGATATACCACAGATAGCTTCTAGAAGAATATATGGCCTATTAAAGTTCATTGTGATGATTTTTGGGTGGACGAATACTCTGTATATATTTATGCACTTGATGAACCGAATCTTTCACGCGTACCTGGATTATTTTGTGGTTGTTTTTGTGGATGAAATCTTGGTGTACTGAAATAATCATGATTATGATTCACAAAATATTAACATTATCTTGATTAAACTAAGAGAGAATTGGCTATACATCAAGCTATATAAGTGTCAATTCTAGATTTATAGGGTACATTTCTTAGGTCACATCATCTCTAAGGAATCTATTTCAATGGACCCAAATAAAGTTCAGGAAGTTGTTTCTTAGGAGAATCCCAATAATGTTTCTAATATTTGAATATTTTTGGGTTTGGTGGGTTATTATCAGAGGTTCATCCAGTAATTGTCCCATTTTTAGGCCCCACTTTCATATTTGAATAAGAAGGTTATCAAGTTTGAGTGGTCTGTAGAATGTAAGAATTATTTATAGTAATTAAAGAAGAATTTGAATACAACATAGATTTTGATCCTACCTAAGCTGAGTGAGGAGTATATCGTGTTTTATGATGCATCCAGGATAGAACTTGGAGTAGTGTTGATGTGGTGAGATTGAGTTTTGGAATATGGGTCATTATAGTTGAGGCCACATGAATGGAATTACCCTATGCACGATCTTGAGTTAGCAGTGGTGGTTTATGTCTTAAATTATTGGCAGTATTACCTATTGGGTAAAAATTTTACTATGTATACCAATCACAAAATCTTGAAGTATATCTTTTCACAATGAGATTTGATTCTCTAGAAACATATATGGTTTTAGTATATGAATTAATTTCATTTTGAGTTATCCTATACACTAGGGAAGGGAAGCAGTGTCGCTGATGACTTGAACTGGAAGACACCGTCTTAGTCAATCCATGAGTCTAGATCTGAGTGGAAGATGATGGATTTTTTGGATGAGATACATATTGAAGTTCAGGAGGGCTAGGAGAATATGATCCTTTTATCCTTATCAATTGAGTCTATACTTGTGATCTATATTAAGGAGAGTCAATATGAGGATTCGTAGTGTTTTTCCTTGAGGGAAATCCTTGAAGGTGGGGATACACCATCTGATTTTTCTATAGATGAGGATGAGATCATCTATGTCTAAAACCATGTTTTTGTGCCTGAATATATGTGTGGGGAGATGATGCATGAGTTTCATGTCTTGAAATGGGTGGTGCATCCTAGTTTGACCAAAATGTACCATGACCTATGTTGACATTATTGGTGGTTGAGCATGAAAAAGGATATTATAGGTTTTGTGACATGATACTACACCTGTCGATAGATGATGGTCTAGCATCAATGACCTAATGGTTTTATACATCCATTTCTCATTATGAAATGGAAATGAGATGATGTTACCATGGATTTTTTTGTGGGTCTTCTAAGGATCCCTTGGAAGAATGATGTTATATGGGTGATTGTGGACCGATTGATGAATGTATCCCATTTCTTGTCGGTATGAGAGACTTTTACCATGGACCAGTTGGGTGAGATGTATGTTCAGGAGATAGTCCATTTTCATAGTGTTCCATACATCATAGTTTCACACCATGATATAATTTTTACAACCTACTTATATCATGGAATACAGAAGGTTCTTGGTACCAAGGTACTTCTAAGTATGGATTTCCACCTTTAGATAGACAAGAAATTGGAATGTACTATCTAGGTGTTATAAGACATGTTGTGAGCATGCGTCATAGACTTTGAAGGACCTTAGTAGAAGAAATTAGTTCTCATTGAGTTTTCCTATATCAATAGTTATCAAGAAAATATTCAAATAAAATCATATGAGGCACTTTATGGTAGTACATGCAGATCACCTTTGTGTTGGGTGGAGATAGGTGAGTCTGAGTTTTTGGGACCAAGTCTCATGAAATAGACATTGAAATAGGTATAGTTGATTCAGAAATGGATGGCTATAGTACAGAGTCAATATAAGTCTTATGCTGCTCAACTTTGTCATCCTCTTCAGTTTACACTGGTAGAAAGTGTATTTCATCGAGTGTCGCCATATTGGTTCACAGTAGGTTTTGGAGGTAGGGAAATTTGTTCCTAGGTTTATTGATCTTTTTGATATTGTGGAGAAAATTGGACCGGTGGTGTATCGATTGGATCTTCCACATAGGTATAGTTATATGCATGATTTTTTTCACATGTCAAAACTTTGAAAGTATCACCATAACCCTTCTCAAGTGATTGATGTTGATGGTGTTGATATTGAGGTTGATTCAACCTTTGAGGAGCATCTGATTCGTGTTGTGGATAATAGTGAGAAAGTGTTTTGGGGAAAAACCATGCCAATAGTACAAGTTTTTTCAAATTATAGACATGTTTAGGAAGAAACATGGGAATGGGAAGTAGATATTTGGGCCCATTGGCCTGACCTTTTCACCACATAGTCTTAGTGATTCTTGGGAGTATAGATTAGGGATAAGATATTATAAGGTGGGGATATTGTAATATACTGACCTTTATGGAGATTTCTTGTACTTTTTTAGGTATTTTTTACCCTTTATTTGATTATAACTTGGTTGGGTTTTTCTTTAGGGTTGTTTTGGGTGAATTTGGAGAATTTTTTATGACCATGGGATTATGCACAGTCGGTGCATGGTTAGTGAAAACCATGCAGTTTTCCTCAAGAAATTGTGCACCACTTTTGAGTCATAAGAGGTGGTGCATGGTTTGATCAAACCATGTGGACTCACTCCCCGAACTATACACCCTCATATAGAGTGGATTTTCATGGTTTGGAAAACTATGTGCCCTCTAAGGAGAAATCGTTCACCCCAGATAGTAGGGGAGAATGGCTAGGGTGCATGGTTTATTAAACCATGTGTCCCCACCCAGGAAACCTTGCACACAAGATTTTAAACCCATGGATATTTATTTAAAAAATATTTAACCCCTAGTTTATATCCATAATCACCCTATTTCAATCTAATATGATTTCAATCATTTTTTAGGCTTCTGAGAGGATTCCAAGGCTCCTAAAACCTCTTCTAGTGTGAATCAAAGATTAGGTGGAAGGATAGACCTATCTTCTAGTATGTGATATATTCTCATTTAGATTTATCTCCCTCTCATATTTCTCTCTCTTTTTAGAGGGATAATTTGATCCATTGGTAATTGGTTTAGATATAAGTTTCGATGGATCTTATTTCATTGGATCTTGATCCTAGGTTTTGATCCTATATCTTCCTTGTCATTGGTAATTTGACCATTCTACATCAAATTGAGGGTTAATATTTGGAGAGTATTCATCAACAATCTTGAGTTATGTGGTCTAATTGTTAATTCCCATAGTCTTGTTTATGATAATGTGTATATAATTTTATTTTTGTGTTTCCATGCTATGAAATTGTATTTAAATTAAAAAGTTGGATTTAATTCCATGAAATTGGGAAACCCTTATGGATCCTGTTGGACCCATTGTAGATTATGATATCGAACTTAATGGAAACCCTTAATATGTGACAATTATACTTGAAATGGTGATTTATGAATTGTAAAAAGGGGAATAATGGGTTGAAAAAATTGAAATAAATCCTTATTTAATTTTTGATAATGGGTTTTAAAGGGTTGATTGGATTAACTTTGATAATTTAATGAGTTGTAAAATAAATAATGATAAATGGGTTAATGGGGAATTATTCATGTTATTCCATGTGATTAAACTAAAGAACCATAATTGTGATTAATAAATGAAATTGTGCACCATGATGTGAACAATTGAAAAGAAGGTTAATAATTTTTAACATTTATATGTATGTGATATATATTATAATATTTAATGATTGAACAATGAGGTGTGCATAAATGAATGATGCTTCAAATACCCATAGGGTTCTAGAATGATGCTTTAGGCTCCTGTTTCATGTATGTGAACAATGATATGTGGGTTAGAGAATGATTCTCAAAATACCCATGAGGTTTGGATCAGGGAATGATGTTCCAAATACCCATGAGGATCTAGACTGATGCTCTAGGTCCCCGAGATATTGGCATTAGACTAATGTTCCAAGTGCCTGAGATATTGGTACTTGGACTAATTCTCCAAGGAATTAGAAATTAAATTGGAATTAAATGAATAATTAAATCCCATGAAATAATGAATTTTGATATCCCTATAATGTATGGTTTAGACTTCGACATGGTCCAAAGCAAGTATGTTTGGTTCAGGTGCCACCATGAACTTGGGGGCCTATGTGGTTAATTAAAGAATAATAAATGTGAAACTTGCTTACTTTTTTCATTTTATATCTATTCTTTAAACATCTGTATACACTATTATAGACTAGATATTTCTTTAGATTCCATTGGTGGTGGCCTAATATATTTTACTCACACCCTACTCAGGCTTCCTGATCGGTACACGAATAGACTTTATGTTTATAGGATAGGATAAGGGAAACAGTCCTATGTTAGATGGATAAGTTAGGATTAAGGATGGATCATGGATAAGGGAAATGGAAACTATGTTGGGACCCACTAGGGAGATGTCAGTGTGTCTTTATTTTTTCTTTTTCTCTAGACCCTTGAGACTTGTATGGAATTAAATATTTACTACTTTGATTTATGGTAATTTTTCCTATTTGGGATTCATCATGTGATGATTGGTATTATATTTATTGTGGTTGATTATTGGTAATTATCTTATATTGGTTATTTTAATATTTTTTTACACTATTTTTTTACTTAATAAAGATTATATAGTCTCCCCACATTACATATTAGACTCTCACTACTAGTCAGTAGCCTCTGGCATATCGGGAAGTGCGCCAGAGGTCGCATAACAAACCAGCTCAAAGTACTGGTATGTGGAACCCATGTCATGACATTACATTGTGTGTGTCACCTTAGAACCATAGTCGATAATGTGATCATATTTTGGTTTTATTGGTAGGTATAGGTCATTCACTTGAGAGGATAACCCTAGTTACATGAGATGGGTTAGGCAGATAAACAACCCTTGTTATTATTTTACATCATATGTTATGGGGTGGATGTTTTCCCCAAAATTATTATTATATTATATGTTTAATTATATTGGGATTATATGGATTATCTCCCTAGGATCCATAGGTTCTTTATAATGATGGGATTCTAGGGATTACCTCCCTTATATTCAATGATTCTTGGTGATTTTTAGAGGTAATGATTACTTCCCTTGAATCTGATGGAGTTTGGTGATAATGGGATTCCAAGGATTGACTCCCTAGAATATTGTTATATTTAGTGAATATGTGATTCTAGGTATTACCTCCCTTGAATCCAAATATATTGGATGATGATGAGATTCCAAGGATTTCCTCTTTAGGATTTGGTGATACTTGATGGTGGTATGTTATGCCTAGTGATGACTAGGATCTAGAATTTGATCTAATATTATAAGATTCCTAGGATGGATTCTCTGATCTAGGGGTTATATATTTTTTATAGGAATGTTCATGAGATCCTAAGGGAGGTCATGTATCCCCCCATGGATATGTTTCATGTTCAAAGACATCTAGTATTGACCGAAGCAAGTATGGTCGATTTTGGGGGTCATATTAGACCCCAAGGATCAATGGTGATTA
The DNA here is from genome assembly GCA_963277665.1 of Viscum album. Classification (NCBI taxonomy): domain Eukaryota; kingdom Viridiplantae; phylum Streptophyta; class Magnoliopsida; order Santalales; family Viscaceae; genus Viscum; species Viscum album. Next base: position 435,396,245 of record OY728121.1, read on the forward strand.
TTTAATTATGCTTTCACACAATAATTATTTATTCATATAATAATATCAAATGTAAATGTACTAATTTATTTGTTGTATATGGGACCACATTAGTGGTTCCCTACTGAGTTTTAATCACAACCTACTTAGGTAACCATGAAACTTGGGTGCCCAAGTAAACTTCACTTATCACAGGTTTAGGTTGGGTAGAGGCCTAGTGTAGCATGGTCTAGTAGGTTAGCTCGAATGGATTATAGAATAAAGGATTTATTTATTTATTGTATATGGTAATATATCCCATAGTCCTTTTTATTTTCTTTTGATATTCTATATTTTGAACGGCTCAGTGGGCAATCAGTTTCCATGTGTGGGAATTACCTTGAGTATGTATACTAAATTTCATTTAATTATAGAATGATTCTCATTTAGTGATTTATGAATACTATAATATTTATATAATTGATGTTTTTTTTATTTATGTTGTGTTTTACTCTGATATAAGGTTATAGTATCCCTAAAGTAACACTTTATTCCCTCACTACTAATAGGAAACCTATAGAATATGGGGAGGCATGCCTGAATTCATGTAGTGGTCATCGGTCTGAGCATCAATCAAGTGGTTCATGGATGTGAGACCATATAAAGAGGTCTCATATAATTTTAACTAAAATCATATAGTGTATTAGTGTTTTTATCTTATTATTTAGGTATATGGTATATAAGTGATTAGGGATGTGCTAGATCTTGTGATGGACCTCATACTGGTGCGTCGTGAACACCTTTTCTAAGTGGAAGTCCATATTACCAGTGCATGGGATTACTATTCTTGGTTTTCAATGTTATTATTGTGTGATTTCACCTAGAATAACACATTTTGATTTTTTATTTTATGATTTATGTAGTTTTAGATATTATCCTGTTAATAAGAGCCCTGTACACATACATCATATTTGGTATATAGGATTTACATGAAATACATGTTCTTGCCTGTGATTGATATCACCAATGATGAGAGTTTTTTTTAAGTGTAAAAAAAATTATATATCCTTTTTTTATATAACTTATTGGTGGAATTATACTCAGCTAGACCAAATTATGACTTCTTCTAATGACAAGTCATGCGGAATCTATGGAGGAATGCTCATTGAGGATAACTATGCAGTCCATATGTGAAAGGTATGTATAGAGACCCTTAGTAGGTCAGTACAGGAAATAGAGAACTTCATTATGAACCTCTTGTGGGTAATTATGATATTGGTTCGAAGATATAAATATTTTAGGTTATTTAAAGTGTGAATAAAAACCTGTATGGTGTTGTCCCATATATCTTATTGGCGCCATTATACTTAAAAGAACTATAAATTATGGTTTACTTGACCCAGATCATCATGGAATGGTGTCGTTAAATATATATATACATGTATATGTATGTATGTATGTATGTATGTATGTATGTATATATATATATATACATGTATATGTATGTATGTATGTATGTATGTATGTATGTATGTATGTATGTATGTATGTATGTATGTATGTATGTATGTATGTATGTATGTATGTATGTATGTATGTATGTATGTATGTATGTATGTATGTATGTATGTATGTATGTATGTATGTATGTATGTATGTATGTATGTATGTATGTATGTATGTATGTATGTATGTATGTATGTATGTATGTATGTATGTATGTATGTATGTATGTATGTATGTATGTATGTATGTATGTATGTATGTATGTATGTATGTATGTATGTATGTATGTATGTATGTATGTATGTATGTATGTATGTATGTATGTATGTATGTATGTATGTATGTATGTATGTATGTATTTATGTGATTGTGTGTGTGTGTGTTCATAGATGAGATCATGATCCTTTAGGGGGTTGTTCTTGTATAAAGAGTCATGTTGAGGATTAATCTAAGACCATGATTCTCAAGAGGTAGTCCCATATGTGGATGCTCGACAAGGATCAATTCCCTAGTAGACTAAAGGTTTGGAATGTGATTCCTGATATGATTGTGAAGGAACCCTAGAGTGGGTGTTTTGGTCATGAGTTTCCAGGACACCTTTGAGGTAGGAATATAGAGGTGTTGATTTTGGGTCATGAATAATGTGAGAAATGGTTTATAGGATAAGTGGTTAGGCCTATTGTCCGTGAGATATGTCTTGGGATAGTGTATAATCGAGTATTATGGTCGAGATGAGATGAGTTATATATGAGGTATACCAGAGAGGATGGTTATCCTAGACTTCTAAGTGCCTTAGTGACGATAATCATGGATAAATGCATCAGGTTATGAGAAAAATTCACATAAGGTGATACTAGGTATATGGTATATGAATGAGGATTCCTTGGGGTTTTTTTTATAGATATAACTTTGTGTATTGGTTATTTTGGTATCAAGGATATATTTTAATGGTAGGATTAGTTTGATTTCTGACTCGGTTGGTTTTTAGTAAGGTTCCTGATGAGATAGTAGGCTATGATCTTATGTTATTGGATATAGGATGGATAGATCATGGGTAAATTCCTATGATTTTGTGATCATGTTTGGTTGGTGGGAGAACATGTAGTAGACTATGACATGAAGAGATGCCTCGATTTTGAAGAGGAGAAATACGGGTGATTCTAGATAGATGAGATCATAATTCCAATGAGCATGGTTAGTTGTGTAGACATTTGATCCTAGTTTCAATAACATACAACTCATGAGAGTGTGAGTCATATTATGTGATCATATATTATAATAGATTATTCATATTAAGTTTGGATGAGATCGATGTGACACACTCTAGTTATGAATGGATATTTTGAGTTAAGGATAGGTGATAGGTTGTATGTGTCTGAGGACTAATGGGTTTGATAAGATGCTTGTGGGAATGTTTTACAAGGACATTTATGAAAATAAGGGATGTTCCTCTATAGTTATAGGTGATCTACTACTACTAAAATGTAGAAATTTTATTCTAGTCTGAGAATCTCCCTAAAAGAACAAGTTCAAGGAGGTCTAAAGTAATGAAGACCAAGTGCATCAGCCCTAACGAATACTATTACATAATGAAGGAAGAGAACCTAGGATAGAGGTTATCTCATTAATGGATTGGGTTGTAATTTTATGGTAAACCTGATTGTAATCCTTGACCCATATTATCATGGAGGTGTGGTGTTAGAGTTTAATGGATGGGTGTGTGTGGCTCGGGAGGAGTGATACATGTGTGATTATTTGAACCTATTGAGGTAATTCTTGAGGAGTGGTATAAGAAAATCCATATAGAGGGGAGTTCAAAATTATTAATGGTGGGTGTGACCCTCATTATGGATATAATTTTAGTGGAGTTCATGGGTGTTGTTCTTGATGAGTTAGAAATGGGTAGTGATTGATGATTCGAGTTTGTGTTTGGTTATGAGTGAGACAAACAGGTCCAGCCATTATGCATGGTAATGGATGGAGTGTGGGATATGGAGATTAGATATTTTATTCATAAAAAATAAGATAAGGATACTCCTATATTGGGGATAATTGAATCAGTTGTGGAGGTATGACCCTTATACTAAAAGGTTCATAGACATGATGAGACAACTTATTGGATGGTGGAGATGTTGGTAGGTTCTAGGTGTGTGGTAAGATATATTGATATATGGTTCCTTGGAGAATACCATTTTCTTGTTTTGGATTTGGTTTTTTATGGAGTGATTTATTTGGAAATGGGATTGGGGTGGATTAAATGTGATCTGAGGGTGAGTTGGATTGGAGATATGCCAGTGCTTGAGGTCAGGGCATGATGGATAGGGTGGTTGGTAATGATTTGTTCACTAGATTACACTGAGGGTCAGTTTATATTTTTATGTGGGTGTTTGATGATCATGGGATGCCTCTGAAGAGTTGGGGCATCAAGATCCAGAGATTTAATAGTGTGTCGGTAGTTAAAGTCGATCATTTTAGTAGTGGTTTTCCAGAGGAGTACTGACCAGTTTTTTCATATCAAATTGGATGTGGTGTGGGGAAAACCACATAGATCAAGTCATTTTACTACTAGTAATGTGTTTCAATAGGTGATTCTAATAGTGGGGAGCACTAAATCTTGAAATCATACTATGTGAGATTAGTCTTAATGAGGCTCCCTGGACCCACACTCCCAAATTCAATGCTAAAAATAATTTATTGAAATACTAGAATTGATAAAAATAGAGATTTCCCAAGATAAAAATACTTATATTTAAATAATTTAAACATTACATCTCACAATAAACACATAATACTAAGAATATAAGGTTTAGTGTCTTTTAGGACTAGCTACATAAACAACTTATTTTAAAACACTTGTAATTATTCTTCTATAATTGAGCCACACTAGACTCCCTTATAGACTTCTCATAAGTTATAATCATCTCCATAACCTAGTTAATAAAAATATAAAAAATTTGTGAGCTCAAATTCTCATTAAGTGGAAAACTCATTATCATGTAATGAAAGGGTTGGATCATAAGCATATGAGAAAACATGAGTAGTTAAGGAATATCTTATTAAAAAGAATGTGGAATAATAAGGGTAGTCTATATGTCATGATAGATGGACATGTAAACTCAAATGAATAAACATGTACCATGGAATAAGAGTGTGAGATAATATTCCTAATCCATAGAGAATAATCATAGGTATATGACATAAAATTTCATTGTTTCATGGAAACATAGCATAATAAGAAACAATGGAACAAACATAAGAATAGGTAAGGTCACCTTCATGAGTCACACATTCTTTTGAAAAATCTTAATAATTTTCACATATACTTATTACCTTTTTGAGTCACTGTAATGACCCACTCAATATCATTGGATTGAGAACACAACGAGCCATTACCTGGCCTTAAGTGACATCCCCAAGGTGAAAAAGGCTGGAAATAAATGCCAAAGGGTTTCAAATATAAGTTGGTGATGAGTTACCCCTGTTTAAATAAACTAACAAACCAATAACCCATTTACTAAATGCTGCATGAACAAAATAAAGACCACTAAGAAACATCATGTATCTTAAAACCATATCAAGTGTGCCACATTAGAAGACCAAACTAGTATCAAAGTAAATAGAAGATAAACAACTCAAGACTCTCAAAAGACTACAAGACTCCATGATCCACAACCTCAAAGCTCCACAATCTCCGAACAACCCAAACATCATGAGGTAGTGATAAAAACGTGGGAAATGTTACCTTTTCCCCTTTCCTGGAAGATATCATCTAAAAAATCACCAAAGTTCCAAATAAGGGGTGAGTATAAAACTTGTAAGGTTTTCCCCAATGACTTCCCTACTCATGCCACTAGGATAAAATGTTAGTCACATTTATATAAAATAGTTTATATAAAACAATTTACCAAAATAGTTTATAACCAAATATAAACAAGTTCTAAAAACTGTTTGCAACCAAGTGATGACAAAACCAAAATAAACCAATTTCTAGAAATTTATTTTTACAGAAAAATAACTAATTCAAATCTTTAAAATCAATTCTTCTTATAATTTGGCATACCCATTTCATAGTTCACAACACACCCACACACGCATGCTTCATTTGACAGTTCCATAATCATGAGTAGCTTCTCATCCAATTACCTTATGACCCAATGACACACGCCTCTAATCCAAGGTCACATCCCTTTTACCCCAATGGTACTCATCCCTTGTTAAGGGCCCATTAAGCATGAAATCACACCACACCATTTATGCCAAATATTTCCATTACCAAAATAACCAACTTCAATAAAACTAAACTTTTATTGAAAACCAAAGAATAACCAATTTCAAGAAACATTTAATTTCAATAAAACCTTCCATTTTATTGAAAACATAAAATCCCATTCATGTGCCAACAATCCAAGAAAATACTTTTTAAAATCCAAATTTTAAAATCAAGAACTAAATCACTCATTCAAAATCCCCAATTTTCCAGATTTCACAACCACCACTCAAGAAGGTTTCCGATAAGTTTTCAACAAAAAAATCCCAATAAATTAAACACTACACATACAATTTTAAAGTAATTCATTTAGATATAATAAGTGGAGTATAGAAAGAAGATTCCTACCTCAAAGGTTTTGATGAAAACCACATCGAATAAAAAATGCACAAGAAAATAAGGTCGATTCTCCAAGAATCCAACTTAGATCTCTTCTCCTAAAAAAATCAAGACCAAATCACATAATACTTAGCATCCAAACACCTAAATATACCTATAACAGGGATATATCTAAGAAACTGAGAGAAGATAAGAAGTATATCTAATTAGATCTAAGAAACTGATCAAGAACGATGAAGAACGATCACATACCTCAAGAATCCAACTTTAATTCACTAAGGAAAACCTTTGGATCACCTCTAGATTTATGGGAGAACCTTATTGGACTTAGGAGAATCAAATTACCAAGATATGGCCACTTGGGATAAAAAACAAGCCACTTAGAGGCAAAAATGTGTGAGATCCACTTTTTAGGATCTCACTTAAACCATCTGCACGGTTAGTTCACACGGTTTTTCAAACCGTGTGCTAACCATGCATTATCTACTTCCAAGGTGGAACCTCTCATGGATTCCTCACATGGTTTCCCTAAATGTGCTCCAACCGTGCTGGATCCACTACCTCAAGAGGACCAAATACGTATGGTTTTTCTGCATGGTTAGACAAACCATGCGCTACCCGTGCGACTTTCATTTTGCCTCAAAACTACTTCCAAAGTTCTCCCAACTCTCCCATTAATCGCCCTTAATATTTATAACCATGAAAAGCATCAAGTAAGGGTTACATACCATAAATAGTGGGTACTAAATTCTCCCCACCATTGGTCTTTCCATCCTCGGAAAGTATAAAACCTTCATCAATCTAAAGAGTTCTGGCCATTGTTCTTTCATCTCCTTCTCGCGTTCCCAAGTATCTTCATAAATCCAACCATGCTGCCATAAAACCCACACTAGACTAATGCTTTTTCCATGCAATAATTTCTCTCACCTATCCACAATTTGTACCGGGATATGTATCAATGAATTATCCATCTCTAGGTCACCATGATCCCATCTGATCACATGGTCAAGATCAGGCTGATACTTTTTCCACTGAGATACATGGAACACATTATGCAATGAACTGAACCGTGGTGGTAATGACAACAAATATTCCACCTCTCCAATGAATTCTAGTATCTCAAAAGGTTCAATGTATCTATGATATAACTTTCCATTCTTCCTGAAATAACGATGTCTAAGCCTTGGAGATATCCTCAAGAATACATGATCACCCACAACGAACGACTGTGGTCTTCTACGATGATCTGCATAAGATTTCTAACAACTATGAGCCATCTCCATCCTCTTTCTAATCATTTGGATCTTCTCCATTATTTCTTGGACAAGGCTCATCCCAACTAGTGAATCTTCATCTATTTCCACCCAGAATAGTAGATAATAACAAGGAATCCCATAAAATGCTTTAAAAGGAGCCATATGTATCAAGACCTAGTAGTTTTTATTTTATGAGAACTACACCAAGGGTATATGATCCTCCCATGAGCCACAAAAATCCATTACACAAGACCACAACATATCTTCCAATATCTATATCATTTTCTCAGACTGGTCATCTGTCTGAGGATGATACACCATGCTCATAGTCAACTAAGTCCCAAGGGATTTCTGTAAGGATCTACAAAAACAAGATGTGAACCTTGGATCTCTGTCTAAGATGATTGACACTAGTATTCCAAGCCTCTTTACCACTTCTTGGATATATATTTTAGACAGATCCTCCATCGTATGAGTTTCAATAATTGGAATGAAATGGGACAACTTAGCAAGCCAATACATTATCACCCATATGGAATCGTGTTTCTGGACCATTCTTGGAAGACCTATAACAAAATCCATTTCTATATGCTCCCATTTCCACAGTGGGATAGGTAAATATTGAAACATTCCTTCTAGTCTCTAATGATTTTCTTTAACCTGCTGACAAGTTAAGCACCGCGAGATGAACTCGGCCATCTTCCTTTTCATTTAATTCAACCAAAATTGCTCTTTAAATGCCTTATACATCTTATGTGTACATGGATTTATATCCAATCTCAAATGGTGGTAAGAATTAAGGAGTTGTTCCTAAAAATCCATAGGTACAACCATCTGATCTCTAAAGAAAAAAATTGAACTCCCGTCAAGTTTCCAACCCTAAATGGTCTCCCCACCATTGATTTTTGAACTCATAACCAGACATTATACATCATATGATTGTGTCACTTTGACCATTTTTACCAAATCAGGAACAAGTGTAGCTAAAAACAAAACCACAACATCACCTCAGTCTTTAGTTTCCACAAGAATTTAATCTAAGACTGACATAAACTGTCATTCATCTGAAGCTTCTTTCACCAAATGATCATATTAATTTCTTCTCAATGTATCCACCACTGAATTCCCTTTTCCTAGTGTGTACATCATGTCAAAGTAAAACATTTGGAGATAGTCCATACAAATCCTTTTCCTTGGATTCAAATATCATTGTGAGAAAATGTGTTTCAAGCTTTTATGATCCGTAAACATAGTGAATTTATCACCAAATAGATAATGACACCATGTATTTAAAGCATGTACAACTTCCGCTAACTCTAAGTCATGTGTTGGGTAATTATTCTCATGTAGTCTCAACCACCTTGAACCATAAGCAACCACACAGTGTCCTTACATGAGAACACATCCCAACCCTGATCCTAAAGCATCATAATACATGACATAACCTTGTCTTGATTCTGGTAAAATAAAGATAGGTGCTGATGTAAGTTGAACTTTTAGCTCCTGGAAAGAGTTTTGGCATTCCTCTGTCCATTGGAATGGTGCATTCTTATTTGTAAGAGTTTTCATTGGATAATCTAGTCATGATAAATCACAGAAAAAGCGATGATAGTAACCAACTAGACCAAGAAAACTTTGTATCTCAAAGACATTATTCAGTGGTTTCCATGAGATAACATCTTCTATCTTTTTAGGATCAACAAAAACACCTTTTTTAGAAATCACATGGCCAAGAAAGCGTACCTATAGTATCCAAAAATCACAATTTGATAATTTTTCATACAAATGGTGATCTCTCAAGATTTTTAACATTGTTTTCAGGTGCTCCTCATGGACAGTCCTTGTCTTTGAATACACCAAAATTTCATCCACAAAAATCACAACAAAAGAATCCAGATATCGCTGAAATATCTGATTCATCAAATCCATGAAGACCGCTAGTTCATTCGTTAGAACTAAAGGCATGACTACATATTCATAGTGTCCATATCTACTTCTGAAAGTTGTCTTTGGAATATCCTCCTTCTGAACTCTCAATTGGTGATATCCTAATCATAAGTAAATCTTGGAGAACTATTGAGCTCTCCTTAATTGATCGAATAGATAATCAATGCATGGAAGTGTATATCCTTTATTTATCATAACTTGGTTAATATTATGATAATTAACACACATTTGAAGAGTTCCATCTTCTTTATTTATGAAAAAGACCAGTGTTGCCCACAGAAATGTACTTGTTTGAATGAAACCCTTGTTTTCCAGCTCCTCCAACTGTACTTTCAATACCCTTAACTTTATTGGTGCCATCCTATAAGATGAAAGGGAAATAGGACTAGTCCTTGGAAGGATATAAATCGTAAACTACACTTCCCATATATGTGGTAGCCCTAAACATTTCTCAGAAAATACTTCTAGAAATTGATCCAAAACTACTGGAATTATATTTTCCTCAATCTCTTCCATTGATTCCAAAGTTAATGCTGCCAACTGGTAAGATATCATTCCCACCGTTGGTGCCAAAAATCTCTTTTCTCATTTCTTTACCATCCCCTCTCCTCTGAAGATATGCTTGATGCCTTCCTCAGTTTTGAAACTGTTTGTTCTCCTATAACAGTCGATGTGAGCCTTAAATGTTGTCAACCAATCCATACCCAATATTACATCATATAAATCCATGTCCAACATCGATAATTTCCATTTTAGATCAGCTTCATCAACATTTATAACACATGAACTACACACAAAGACTTTACATTCTCTTTCACTTAGAGGAGTTTGCAGTTTTAAAACAGAAGGAATCATTTCCAAATTTAAGCATAGAAAATCAACAGCATGAGAAGCAATGAAAGAATACGATGCACTGGTATCGAAGAGCACTTATAGAATGGTATAATTAAAAATAATCATACCTCTAACCATAAATGGTCCATATTGATCATTGACAATAAAATGCTTAGCTCCATACAATTGTTTCCTCGGTGCAATTTTATCTTTTTTGCCTTACTGATATTTCCCTATTTGAGGAGTCATGGTATTCCTATAATCACCATGGATAGATCTGCTTTACTAAAGAGACTTATTTTGTTGTCCTCGCCCTATTGAATCATATTACGCTTGTGATGCCTGAGAATCACCTGACCTTGGAGCACTATGACAATAGCGTTGAAGGTGCCCCATCTTTGTGCAGTTATGGAATGCTCTAGGTTATGTCGTACACTCTCTCTTTATGTGTTCAATCGAACCACATTGAAATAAACCTTCTTTGCTCTAGGGTCGTGGAGGAAGGTTCATTGATCTAGCTGTTAGATTCTAATTTCCACTCCCACCTTTGAAATAGGTGTCCCTTTTCTGTTTACTCCCAGCATTTTAGTTCCCACTAATCTTTGTGGGTATCATCATACCCCCTCCCATAGATCCCGAGATATCACGTTCATCCATAGTCACTCTATTCACTATCTCTGTATAATATGTAATATAGAATACTGAAATCTTCAATCGAATCTCCTATCATAGCCCTGATTTTAAGATGTGTGCTTTCAAGGATGCACTTTCCGCAACTTTAGGTGAAAAGCACACTAAATTCTTGAATTTATTCACATACTCTGTGACAAAGAGACTCTCTTGTTTCATGCTAAAAAAGTCCATCATTTTCTAGATTTTGAATGTGTGAGGATAGAATTGTTTTTTAAACAATTATTCAAAATCCTACCAGGTAATTCCTTTATCCAATTTAGCATGCACTTATAAATCCCACCATTATCATGCAAGATACTCAAGCATATACATGGCCAGCTTGACCTTTAGCTTCACTGGTGTGCCAATGAAATCGAAGATATGATTCATCCTACTTAGCCACACCTACGCCTTTTCAGGTTTGGCATCACCCTGAAAGTTAGGTGGATTCTGCTTCATGAACTGGATGGTATGGTCCACGTGCCTTGGTTCATTCCTCTGGTACCACATATCCACAACTTGAAAATCTTGGAAAATACTCTGAACTAGCTCTTGGTTCACCCATGGTTTAGGTGCAACCACATTCTCTGCATCTTCTTCGGGTTGGTTTCGACGACGCCTACCGGGTGCCATTTTCTAAACCAACAACAAAATCCATCAATCTCACTCTCTAGCAACTTATGGATTAACATTTCAAATTCAATCAAATATACTATCACAACATTGTTTTCCAAAAACAACCTTTTTCCATGTTCACCCCTTTTTTTAAAAAAACTTTCAACTTGATTTTTGAAAATTAAACTATTTTCAAAATACCATAATCACTTCCTTTTTCAAAATCTTTCATTTAAAAAAAAGTTCATACTTTTTCAAAAATCAACAATTTTTCACAACATGAATCATTACTTGAAATGATGTATGACCTACTAATGGGAATTCATTCCTCTATGATGCATGTCATGCTCATCTCATTGGATAAACCCATGATAATGAGATTTTCATCATTCTATAAGTGTCTCTAAAACACTTATGAACCCAACTCCCTGGTAACTTCAAGTTCAGCATAAAAGGGTTAGCTATGTCCTTTTATGCTATACATTTCAAGTTCCTATAATCCTAATACTATATAAGATTTCAACCCAAATAATAGACAAGAATGAATTTCAACTCCAAGACCAAGAACATTGATGACCACTTTTTAGGAAAGGACCAAACAAGGTGATACCATTTATACCACAAAGGAAGGACCAATATGATACCATTTGTAATGACCCACTCAATCTCATTGTCTTGAGAGAACAACGAGTCATTAATTGGCCTTAAAAGACATCCCCAAGGCACCAAAGGCCAGAAATAAATTCCTGAGTGTTTCAAATAAAAGTGGGGTATTATTTACCCTTTTTGAAATAAACTAACAAACCAACAACCCATTTACTAAATGATGCATGAACAAAAGAAAGACCACTAAGCAACATCTTGTATCTTAAAACCATATCAAGTGTAACACAATGGAAGACCAAACTAGTATCAAAGTAAATAGTGGATAAACAAATCAAGACCCTCAAAATACTACAAGACTCTATTCTCTACAAGCTCCAAGTTCCACAATCTTTGAACATCCCAAACATTATGAGGTAGTGCTAAAAATATGGGAAATGTTACCTTTTCCCCTGTCCCATAAGATAAAATATGAAAAGGAACCAAAGTTCCATATAAGGGGTGAGTATAAAACTTAGTAGGTTTTCCCCAATGACTTCCATACTCATGCCACTAAAATAGAAAATTTAGTCACATTTATATAAAATAATTTATATAAAACAATTTACTAAAACAATTTATAACCAAATATAAACAAGTTCCAAAAACCGTTTGCAACCAAGTGAGAACAAAACCAAAAGAAACCAATTTCTAGAAAGTTATTTTTCTAGAAAAAATAACTAATTCAAAGCTTTAAAATCAATTATTCTTATAATTTGGAATACCCATTCCATATTTCACAACACGCCCACACATGCATGCTTCGTTTGACAGTTTCATACTCATGAGCGGTCTCTTGTCCAATTAACTTGTGTACCAATGACACATGGCCCTAATACAGGGTCACGTACCTTATAACCCAATGGTACTTTTCCTTTGTTAAGTTCCCATTAATCATGAACTCACACCACACCATTTATGCCAAATATTTCCATTACCAAAATAACCCACTTCAATAAAACTGTACTTTTATTGAAAACCAAAGCACAACCAATTTCAAGAAACATTTAATTTCAATAAAACCTTCCATTTTATTGAAAAAATAAAATCCCATTCATGTTCCAAAAATCTATAAAAATTACCTTTTTAAAATCAAAATTTTAAAATCAATAACCAAAGAACTCATTCAAAATCCCCAATTTTCCAGATTTCACAACCATCACTCAAGAAGGTTTCCAACAAGTTTCAAACAAACAAATCACAATAAATTCAACACCAAAAATAAAATTTTAAAGTAATAAAATCAATTATACTAATTGGAGTTGAGAAAGAAGCCTCCTACTTATAATTTTTTGACAAAAACCACAACGAATGAAAAACGCACAAGAAAACCGGGTCGATTCTCCAAGAATCTTCTTTAGATCTCTTATCCTAGAATGATCAAGACCAAATATAATCATACTTGGAATCCACAAACCTATATCTACCCATAATGGTAATATATCTAAGAAAACAAGAGAATATGAGAAGTATATCTAAGTAGATCTAAAAAACCGATTAAGAACGATGAAGAACGATCACACACCTCAAGAATCCGGCTTCGATTCACGAAGGAAAGCTTTAGGATCGCCTCCTGATTGATGTTAGAACCTTATATGGACTTATGAGAATAAAAAACCCAATTTATGGCCAATTAGGAGAAAAAACGATCTACTTAGAGGAAAAAACATGTGAGAACCACTTTTTTAGGATCTCACTTAAACCATCTGCACGGTTAGTTCGCATGGTTAGACAAATTGTGCGATAACTGTACATTATCTATTACCAAGGGAGACCCTCTTACAGCTTCCTTGCATGGTTTCCCTAACCATTATCTAACCGTTCTGAATCCACTACCTCAATATGACCAAATATGCATGGTTTGGCCGCACTGTTAGACAAACTGTGTGCCACCTGTGTGACTTCCATTTTGCCTCAAAACTACTTCCAAAGTTCTCCCAACTCTCCAATTCATCACCCTTAATATTTATAACCATAAAAATCATCAAGTAATTATTACATACCAGAAAAAAGGGGTACTAAAGTCACTTTATCACTCATAATTCTATGAATCACTACTCACATCTGTGATTCTGTGAGTCACTACTCACACCTATGCTTCCATGAGTCGCTACTCACACCCATGCTTATGTGAGTCACTAGTGTAACATAAGGATCATTATGTATGTTGTGATATATGAAAAATACCTTTTCAATATCATTAGTTAAATCACTTTGAAAAAACTACAAGAAATATCCCTTTTTAAAATTCTTGAAATCCCCATAAAAGTGTTTTCTTTAAAATGTAACACATTAAACATGAAAAATAATTTTAAAATTAAGCATTAAAAACCAAAAAATATTTTTTTAAACATATTTTATGAAGGAAATATTCTTTCAAAAAAATTATTTGTTAAGTCATTTAAACTCTGAAGTATTATTTCTTAAAAACAAAATCGTTTAAAATCCCCTTATTAAAAGTAATAATTACTTTTTAAAATCAAACATTTACTTTTTAAAAATATAAAAAAAATCCTTTTCTTCTAAAAATAATTATGAATCAAAACCATTAGTTAAAAATATAACAACATGGAAATGAATCTTCCTTGAGAGAATGTTCATAACGGTGAAAGAACATGTTCATGTGGAAAAAAGATTTTAGAAAACATTTTTAACATTATCTTAAAAAAATGTCATTTTCAAAAATGTGAAGTGAATTTTTTTGAAATCAATTACTTTTAAAAATAATATTTAATAATATATATTTTAAAATGCATAAAGTTTTTATAAAGGTAATGTGTATTAGAAGATAAAACATTTGATTATGAAATGATGGAAAACCATTTTAATAATTTGAAATACCCTTTTTGAGACCTCAAATTGTAAAAAGAGTAATAAAAAATCATTTTGAATAGAGGATAATGTAAATATAAAGGTAAAATGAGATAAAACATAATTTAGTTTCAAAAAATATAATGGATAACATTTTTGGTAAGTGAAAATATAGACATGGAAGAAAATGTTATTGTTTGGAGAGGATGCGAATTATTATTAACATCACTAAATTTTATAAATAATTAAATAAATAAATATAATTCCCCAAAAAATAATTATTAAATTAATTATAATATAATCATATAATATAATAAATCAATCTTGTATTACCTTATTCAAAGAAGAATAATTATTACTCAAGAAAATAATTTGAGTGATGACAAACATTTTACTATTAACCCTATTTAGTATAACACACTCTAAACACTTGTATAAAAAAATTAAATATATTAGCCAACTATTTTAGGACCTTATTCATACCTATAACATTTTATAAACATCATTTATAATCATTTATTAAAAATATATTGGTTATTTATATTTTATTTTCAACATCATATGTTATTAGCTTTGATTATCTATTTAGAACTAGTTTCATAATAGTGGTATCAATTCTTATTTATAGATTAAAATTTCATAATTTTTATATCATTATAGGTACTATAATAGATGTTTTATAATGATTTATAATGTTATAATTTCATTATGATTCATGATGATTAATTTGGTGATGATATTGTTTCAGTAATTTTTAACGAACAAATGGGTGGTAAAATAATAATAAATTATGTATTAATATAACTTTCTAGACCATAAAACAAATATTATATTCTCATTAATTTCTAATAACACCAGTAGTTAAGTTTCCATATTCATCCATGATAGATATTTATAGCATTGTTCAAGTAGGTGGTTAAACTGACCCAAATAAGAACAAACTATAATCTATGGGTGTGTATGGTTAAGAAAGTGTTTCTTCAGGTATAATATCATTATTATATAATAATAATGATATTATTTATATTTTTTAAGGTGTTTATTAATATTTTAATGTATATTTATAAATAATAAAAACTATATGAAAAATAAAATACGTCGCTTTTGAGCAGGCGGTAGTCGACACATATAAATAGGCGAAACATTTGTTTCCATATAATAGGAGAAAGATAGTGAATTTTTTTATAATTTTATATTATTAATAATTTTATAAATATCATTTTAATTTATTAAATATCCTTTTTTAACCATCCATTCATGGTGTTTATGAAAAATGGATCACATCACTTATGGAGGTGGTGGTCTACACGTAACACAAGCGACATTTTCATTTTTTAAATGGTTGGGAAGAAGGTAGAAAATGATTATCCCATAAAAAAAATAAAATTTTACTATAATTATGATACTTATATAATTATTTCAACATGGATATATTATATTTATATTAGAAAGAATAATAAGTAAAGTAAAGTACAAAAGAATTAATTTATAATTTCACCATACTCCTTGGAAAAGCTCCTTTTAAAACCGGATTAAGGCTTTGAGAGGTAATTTTTTAAAAGATAAAAACCTCTAAGAGGTTTATAGGAGTTTTGAGGAGTTATTTTTATGGATTTTGGTCAAATATAAGATTCATGGGGTGTAAGAACTCAGTTTTTCACTCAGGTATGGATCCTCTAAATTTTGGTTTAATTATTTTTTATAGACCTAATATGGATTCCTTGTGAGTTATTGAAGGTTTCGTGGGTGTCTAGAGCTTGTTTGAAGCTCAAAACCCTGGACGATGGAGAAAATAGGTTGAAAAAATGGTTAGAAAAAACTATTTGGGGGTATTACTCACTGTTAGTTTTAATCATGTGATGTTGGATAGTGGGTGATATGGGGTGCATGGTTTTCCCTAACCATGCACTAAGGGCCACACGGCCATGTGAAAACTGCACACAAGATTACAAATGTGATTCACATAGTTGGAACACGATTTCCCTAAATTTTTGGCCTAACTATGTGGGTACCCTCCTTCCTATAGATGACCATTCATGGTTAGTTCACGGTTTGGAAAACCATGTGGCCAAACCATGCAAAGGATTATCTTGGGTTATTTTACAATTTTTACCTTAAATTAATTTTTAAACCTCTTCCCTTTTAATTTCCAAAGGATAGAGGCCTTCATTTATCCTCTTTTGAACTCTAAAAGACATCTATTATATGAATTGATCTGAATAATCCATCTGAAGTCTGATTTGATCGTAATTCATCTCATTAGATCTACACCGGTAAGATCATGATTCCTTTATAATCTTTCATCATTATTCTTCCTATCAATTATTCTATTTAGATGCAGGTTCATATGACCTATTTTCAAGGCACTGATCCATTATTTTTATCTCTTCTAATCTAGGCCAAACTAGAGGCTGATATTGGATGAGGAGAGTTGTACGAGTATGGGGTAGGTGATTTATAACTCACTCCTCAAGATTTTTCATTTTATAAATTGTTTTTTGGTTTCATTGATTTCATTGGGCATCACCTATTTAATTAAAGTGTCTTTCTTATAGTCATTATAACTGTATTCAAAGACTCATGCTATTAATTTTATCCATCATTGGTGGTTACATCCACAACATCAACCCCCCCCATATAGGGTGATTTCCATATTGGGATTTTAGTGCTTTGACATGTGTGTATGCACCACCATTTGGTTATTCTATGGATTGACCCTAATAATGGAAAGCCTCCCTCATTAAATTACTATTTAATTTTGAATTGGTAAATGGATAGTGACATATTTATTTCCACTTGAACCACCTAAGGTAAGTGCTTCAAATTGATTAACCAATATTAAATGTAATTCAAAGGTATAATAAATGTAAATTAAATGTTGGTTTCATGTCTGTAGCACCCATTACAACTTATGATGGAAGCTAGAAGAATGAACCTAATGAAATGATTATTAATTATATGAAATTAATTAAATGGTTTCTTTCCCCTTGTCCTTGTCATACTAATGAAAGGAAAGGCTTGAACCAAATGAACTCTTTAAATGGTATGACCATTACATGGATTAATTAAATAAATTAGTTAACTATAAGGTGATTAATTATATATAGACCTTAACATCATTAAAATAGTGTTAAAACTCAAGTTAGCTTTTGGATTCCTGAGAGAATGCATTGAACGCTCATGAATTCCATTCTGATTCAAGGATGCTAGTTTCCTTATTTGAGACACACCTTGGAACCCGATCCTCATCTATTAGTGGATTCCTGATATGACACTATAGGATCCATTCTTTACTATATATGATTCCATAGATATACTCCTTGGATATATTGTGGCTTCTACAAACATGAGGTTCCTTGGTTACATCCTTGGGTCTATCCATTTCTTATCTCATTTTACCTTGGATATATTCCTTGGACTCGGTTAGATCATCACTATTTTGGAATGCATTAGATGATTCTCCTTTTATTATACTCTTACCCTAATCCAGGCTACAAATACTATTGATTTGGTGACCCTTGATGTCTTGGATGCCTTGGTTATTAACTTGGATCCCTTTTATTATTAATATCAATATAGGTTTCCTTGTTACATCTTGAAACATCTACTATTACTATCACGTAGTGATATCTTTGTTGGATATGCCTCACATGAACTAATTATATAAACTATAAATTAATTAATAAATTAACTCATTACATTTTCAAACACCATCCATGGGATAAATAAGGTACTTGGGTATTTGTATTATTGTACTGCTTTACTTTTATATATGCATGCTTTCACACTATTTCGGTTTATATTACATGGAAAGTATGTTATAGAATCTATTATTAGTGGCCTACTAATATTTATCTCATGCCCTATTTAGGCCTCCATTGGCACCCAGACAGATTATATGTATGTAGGTGTTGATAAAGGTAAGCATATCACTTCGGACACTTGATTGCTTGATTTCTTAGGATAGAGCTGGTGGTAGATGATTGAGCAGGATCTCGGGATGCTTAGGATATTTTTTTGATTCTTTTTTGATACTTTTATATATAATTTGTTGTATTATACTTTGTATCCATTTTTTCCAGCTGTATAGTTACATGAAATATCATCATTATATTTTGTATATTTATATTAGTTTCACCTATTATATTATTATTCTTGTATGCATCTGCTATAAATTTTGTTTATTATTACATTACTTCTACTAATTATCTATTTTTATATTATATTCATCTATTTTGATACACTCTGGTAATGAGGGAAAATTCTCCCCACATATATACATCAGGCCCTCGCTACTAGTCGGTAACCTCTGACATTTGAGGAGTTGTTCTTGAGGTGATGTGGTCAATCAGGATCGGGGAACCTTTAGTGTAATCTAGGTTCATGATGTCACAAAGTGTTATCAGAGATTACCTTTCTTACTTTACTATTTATAGACAATATATTATAGATTAGGAACACTTGGAACTTGTTCATAAGTCATTCTTGGGTGTCGTGAACCCATGCTTATGGTAAATTCCAAGTTGCCTGAATTAATTTTTTTTTCTATTTTTCTTATTATAGTTTATATCATTTCACATTTGGGTGACAAACATTTTGTGTTTTAGTTATTATTATTCTTATTTTTATTGAGAGTTTTATTTCATCCTTGGATGGTGATATGAGGGCAAGGGGCATTGTTACATGCATCATCATAGGCACCTAGAATTCACATGTCATGCATATTCCCATTACATATAGGTTAATTTAACACTTTTCATTTATTGATATTCCTGTTATTGTTGAGTGAGACATATTTTTATAGATATACTTGATTTTCTCTTGGATACAATTGATTGATTGCTAGTTTCAATTTATGAGGTGTTATGGGCCCTTGTGGGTTGGAATTGGTAATTTACTGAGTCGGTCCATTAGATTAAAATCAAATGGGTGTCATTTTCAGTGATAAGGAGTATGGGTACTGATTCACTAGGAATGAAGACCCATTTTTTATAAACCTTGATATAGGTAAATAAACAAATGAAAACTATAAAGGTGAAATTGACGTATTAAAATGAAATGGTTTCCAATAAATGATGAGGCAAGGTTTTATTGAAATATCATCTAATAGAACCCATGAAAATTATACTTGATCACTTACCAATACTTGGCCTTATAAGAAGGTATTTTAGGTAGTGTTCTATGGGTAGTGAACCTTTATTACATTCAGTTTATCCTAGTGTTTCAATCTATCTACTTCTAGCTTGTTCTGAGGCGTTTTTTTGGAATTTTTAGACCAATGTCACCATGGCGTCCTCGTATCGTGCACCAGGAGGGTGGTGATGATCATGATCTAGACATGGTGGGCCTGGAGCCACCATTCTTACCGCCAAGAGTTCCACTTGATGCATTTCATGTGATACCTAATATGAGCACTAATTCTCAACTTGGTGATAGTTTCTTATGTATGATGTAGTCCACGCATGGTGCTTCACAACCTACACCTATGATGGCTGATCTGATGCTTGAGTTATAGAAGCAGCATCCTCATACCTTCTTGGGGGATATAAATCCAAAGGCTACTGAGTCTTGTATAGAGGCCACCTTATCTATCTTTGAGCATCTGGATACACCTCTAGAGAAGAGTGTCAAGATTGCTGCTTACATGTTACGTGATTCAGTCAAGAATTAGTGGTATGTAGTTAATCAGGATGGTCACCATCAGGGAATGGTATGGGATGATTTTCATACTACCATCTATGATTAGTTATTTCCTCAAACACTAAGAGCTAATAGATCTATAGAGTTCATACATCTCAAGCAAGGTTCTATGTCAGTTATTGAATATTTAGTGCATTTAACTGAGTTGCATCACTTTGCACCACTTTTATCTGGTGATGAGATTTAGTTTTCTATAAACATCAAGGATGGGATCATGTATTTCATCCATACTTAGGTGAATGTATTTCAACTACCTACTTTTTTTGAAATATTCAATTAGGATCTTGTCATTGATCATAACCTAAGGGACGAAAATATTACCAAGCATAGAGGATCAGTGTCGCATCAGGCTTGTAGCTCTTCTAATAGTAGAAAGTGAACTTTTGAGGTTTACCTTCAGGTAAGTGACATCTAGAATACTAGTGATGGTATCTCCATGGTGTTCCATTAGTGTGGATGGTAGGGGTACTTGAATCCTCAGTGTGATATATACCCTCTAGATTTTTGGGATTGCGGCTGTATGAGGCATCTTAAGATATTCTAATGAACTTTCCATCAGCTTTTAGTGGAAGAGGATCTACACCAGCTCCACCTTTGGGGACAGGTTCTTTTATGTTGTGTTAGGCAAGGAGTTAGAGTATCATAGGAAGGATTGTCCAAGGGGGGTTCATAGCTATGGTTGTTAGAATCCTGTTCACCAAAAGTGCCAGTAGAGTAGTTTTGATCATGGTAGTCTAGATATTTCATAGGTCCATGGATCAGGTAAGTTACATGCATTATAGCCAATACACAAGGATCAAGATATAGGAATATCTATAATATGAGGTATTATTCTAGTATCCTCCACCATAGTATCTTATTTATTTGAATAGGTGGTTCACACTCATTCATCTATTTATCTATTATGGAAATACTTAGGTTGGGAATATAGTATTATTGTGATGTAATGACCCTAGATACACCATTGGGATTATGGTCAGAGGGAATATGCCAATGTAGGGATTTTCCTCTTTAGGTAGGCAGTTACCCTTTCTTATGTGGCCTCTGTGTTCTTGAAATGGCTGGCTTTGAAATTATTCTTGGGATGGATTTGTTGGTTATATATCATACCTTTGTAGACTGATATCATCGCAGGGTGTCATTTACATCACCATAGGGAAGAAATTATCTATATAAGGGTGATTGAGAAATCCAGGATAGTCGAGATGGACTAGATCATCATGGGCTAGGTGGAGTGACCACCCATATTGTTAATCTCTTCATGGAGTATCCGGGTTTACTTCAGGTTAAATTTCCTCCAATAGTATATCATTTTAGGGATGTATTTCCTGATTATTTTTCTATCTTACCTCCTAAGAGAGAGGTATATTTTATGATAGAGCATGTTATAGTAGAAAATTCATTTTCCATTCCTCTATATAGTATGGAACCTATTGAGCTCTAGAAGATCAAGCATTAGTTAGAGGATTTAGAGGCCAAAGGTTTTATATAGACTAGTACTTCCTCTTAGGGTTTGCCCATTCTTTTCACCAAGAAGGCATATAGGACCCTTTATATATGTGTGGATTACATATGGTTGAACTATATTATAGTCAAGAACTAGTATTCACTTCCTTGAATAGATTATCTTTTTAACCATATTTGAGGATCTAGGGTCTTTTCTAAGATCAACCTTAGATTGGGCCACCATCAATTGTGAGTCAGTCCAACAAACATACCTCATACAGCTTTCCATAGTAGGTGTGGTCTATATGGGTACCTTATAATGTTGTTTGTTCTTAAAAATGAACCTACTATTTTCATGTAACTAATGAATAGGGTGTTACACCCTTATCTGGATTCTTTTGTTGTATTATTTGTGGATTACATATTTTTTTATTCTCACACTTGTAGTAAACATGCTAAGTACCTTGAGATCATTATGAGTACACTAAGAGAGAATAATATTTATTCCAATATTGTTAAGTTACACTTATGGATTGAAAAGGTTCAATTAATGGGTCATATTATCTCATAATCAGGAGCCTCTGTTGACCTAGAGAAGGTTGGTGTTGTGATTTCCTAGGAGCATCCCAAGAATGTGTTTGATATATGAAGTTTCTTGGGGTTGGATGGATATTATAGTAATTTCTTATAGGACTTATCATGCCTTTATTCACCTATTACTGGTCTTACAAATAAGGGTTCTAAGTTCTTGTGGTTATAAGAGTGTGAAAAATTATTTCATGAGCCAAAAGGGAGGCTTTTCTTAACACCTATTATGATTATTCCAAAGTCGAGTAGAGGGTATACAGTGTTCTATGATGAATCAGGCATTAACCTAGGAGTAGTGATGATTCAGGAGAAAAAAGTTATTGTGTACGGATATCGACAGTTGAGGCCTCATGAGATAAATTACCTGATGCATGACCTTGATCTAGAAGCAGTTTTACATGCCTTATGTTTCTGTAGATATTATCTATTTGGTGAGTGATTTTTGTTGTATACTGACCACAAGAGCCTAAAATATATATTTATACAACATTAATTAAATCTAAAACATAAAATATGGGACAAATGTCTTCATTCCTTATATTTTGAGATTGCTTATATGTCTAGGAAAGGCGATGTGGTAGTTGATGCACTGAGTCAGGAAACTCAGGTACAAGCCGTACAGAAATCCAGTGACGAATGGAAATTAATGGCCCTCTTTTCTGAGATAAATCTGTATTTTTATGATAGTTATAGGTAGTATTATATCTCTACATTTACAGTTAACTCCTCCCTCCTTGTAATGGTTAAGATCAGGAAATTTTCAAATCCTGAGGGCTTGGTTCTTCGGGAGATTATTTCAGGAGATGACCCACCTTCGGATTAGTATGTAGACATGGACAACATCCTATGTATACATGGACATGTATGGGTTCCTAAATATATTATATAGGAATAGATAAAAGAGTCATATGCTTATCAATGGGTAGTTCATCCAGGAATCTCCAAGATGTATTGAGATATGTGACTCTAGTATTGGTGTCCTGGGATGAAATGCCTGATAGAAGGCTTTATCACTAGGTGTTCCACCTGTCAGTAGGAAAATGTGGAGTACTAGAGACCTACTGGATTGTTACAACCATTTCCAATCCCAAAATAAAAATGGTAAGATTTTTCCATAGACTTTATATTCGGTTTACCTAGGTTACCTAGGGGTGGTGATGTTGTATAGGTAGTTATTGACCGAATGATGAAAGTATCCCACTTCATTCCTATCTAGAAAACTTTCTCAGTTGATGATATGGGAAGATTTTATGTCTATTAAACTACATGGGTTCCATCATACTATCATTTTAGATAGGTACACTCATTTTACAACATGGTTCTAGAAGGGGTTGCAGAAGGCTTTGGGTATACAGGTGCTTCTAAGAATAGCATTTCACCCTTAGACCAATGGACATTCAGAATGAAAAATATAGGTTTTAGAGGACATTATCTGGGAATGCGTCCTTGATTTCAGTGGTTATTGGGAGAATAATATCCCTCTTATATATTGTTTCCATAATAATAGCTTTCAGGATATGATTTAGATGGATCCTTTTGAGTCCTTGTATGGTAGGTTGTTCCATTCACCCATGTGTTTTCTATAGGTAGGTTAGGCATCCCTACTAGCCCTCATCTTGAGCCGGAGACTTTGTAGAAGGTTCAACTAATCAATAATCATATGACTAATATTCATCCTAGATAGAAATATTATGCCTATCACCACTGATGATGTAATGGCCCGGGTTTTTTGGGACCATTACTTAGTAAAAATATTATGTTGAGGTGTTCTGGGTGGTCTGGAAGGCCATCCCAGCTTCTTGGTGAATCCTAGTGGTACCCTTGGCCTACCAGTAGCCTCGGAATACTGGTAGACCTATCCTACCGGTGACCTTGGGGTACTGGTAGCTCTTGGCTACCGGTGTCTCTCAGCTACTGGTATCCCTCAGCTACCGGTAGTTGTCTCCAACTGGTATCTCTCGGCTACCGGTAGCTCTCGCCTACCACCCCCCACTGGTTTCCCAATAGCACCTCCTTTTAGCGCAAATTGGTTTTTAAACCATATTTTGACCCCTTTAAGCCTGTTTTAAAGCCCATTAATTCCCATTAATGTCGTTTAATTAAATTATTGGTGAGGTACCCTGATGTGCGTCGGTTTAAACTGCCCCGAAAGGCGGGGACCCTTTAATGACGTGTGGGGTGTCCCAGTCATGTGGTCAACCCACGATGCCACTCCTTATGCGGTTTCGGGTTTCTCTCTCCATATCTTGACCATCTCGGGCATGCTATATCTCAGCCCTTATCGGCCTTTATAACCTAAAGGCTTCTCCCTACGTTTCTTTTTCTCGATCACCCTACGGTCGGAGTACCCTTCCTCCCGACGATTTGTAACCCGACGAATTTTTCCTTAATCGTGTTTCATGGAGCTCCTGCTAATCACGCGGGGACTTAACGTCAATCCTTGATTAGTCAAGTAGGGGTTTCACCTTCATCTCTCCTTTATGTGTATCTTGTGGGGTGGTTATATTGATACTTCTGTAGAATTGGATGAACCAAACTTTAGTGAAGATAATAAATGGATTCTAAAGAATGAAGGGGAGGGGTGTGATCGATGATGCTACTTTGTTTTTCTCCTCTTTCATGATTAATGATTTCTGAATTGTGTGGGCTTACGCCTACTGAAAATCATGGTCGTTGGTGGTCTTTCTCTGTGCACTAATAAACCCTTACCCCTTGTGATGTTTAAATGTATTTTATTTTAGTTTTAAACCTTTTTCTTTGTAAAGGAAATTGGTTAATTACGTATATTCGGCTAAATAAATTGGAAGCACCAGGATCAACTCCTTTTCTATGATAACCCTTATTTAAGCCTAGTGGAATTGAAATCATGGAGTGTGTTAAATATTTTAAATATGAAAATAACTATTGAGTCTGCCTTGTGTTGGTAGTATTGGTTTGGTTGTTTCCTCCATGGTTGGATAGAGTCTTAGATTGCTGGGGTGATGTGGGTGAGGATGGGATCCTCTGTTTGTATCACGAATTGGGTTGGGATCCTCTTCTATTGTGAAACCTTCTTATTCATAGCTCTGGGAACTTAGGATTGTATCTCACTTTGACCTGCTTTGGTTCCAATACTTGGAGGGGTCTCGCTTGATGTGTTTTTACAATAGAACCGGGTTTGAATGTTTAAATTGATGTTGGGTGTACTCTTTCCTCGGCTTGTGATTATGTTTACTAGTTTCCCAAGTAGGTGCAGAAACTTATTTAAACATTATTACTGAACATGAAAACAAGGATGAGACAAATGGGGATTTGGTTTGATGTGAGTTGTGACTTGGGCATGGGTGTTGTTCTTTTCTCTTATGACTGAATAGTAAGGATAGTGTTCTTTAGGCTGGCTGATGAAAAATCTAGATTGGGTGAGTGCTTGTTACCTATACATATACTTGTAGTTTTTGTGTTTCTTATTCGTGCCCCACCCAAGTTGAGCACTTAGTGCCGAACACCCCCACTTCATGGGGGAGGGTGTTTTTTTTCAACACTCCTATGAGTGGCTGGTTATTAGCTCCTTTTCTGCTCCCTTTTCCGAATAGCCCAAGACTCTATGGGCAGGATGTGATGGCCTAAAGTCCATTATTAGCCCAAGAATCTTCGGTCAGGGTAGTGTGGTGGTTGGCCCAGGTGTGTGCGGGCAGGTGGTTTCCCAAGTATCTTCGGGATGAGGCCCAGGTGTCTTCGGGCATGGCAGTAGTTCTTCAAGCCCAGGTGTCTTCGGGCGTGGCAGTGGTTGTTCTGGCCTAGGTGTTTGCAGGCATGGTTACGTGTGAAGGTTTTGGCCCAGGTTTCTACGGGCGGGTTACTGGTTGTGGCTCAGGTGTTTGCGGGTGGGATGTGTGGTTGTGGCCCAGGTGTCTGCGGGCAGGGTATGGCAGTGGGACTACGATGAGAATGGCGGGATTGGTCTGATGCGTAGGATGTATTCAATAATCAGTGGTAAAGTGGAGTGGGGTACCCAAACATCGATGTGCTATTACTATAAATTACTTGAATTGCGTTATTTTGGGAGTGTGCCTTGGTGAGTCTTGGGTGGTTAGTTTCCTTACTAGGTGCTTGGTTATCTCTTTTCATACATGGAATTACTATGCCTCCCCACTTGTGTATGAGAGTCTTTGGTTTTTCCCTAATGATTATACTTGTATGCTCACCCTAAGTATATAAAACTGCTTTCAGGTTTCTAGGAGGACTTTAGGGATCGTGCGGGACCGTACTATCTTGGACCCTTGGGGCAGTTGCTGTTGTTTTTTCCCTTTTACTTGGTATCTTTTTATTTTTGTAGTTTTGTGACTTGTATCCTTTACCTTGGAACATGCATATGGGAATGGTTTATTTTCAGCCATATTTTCACTTGTAGTTTTGGTGTTGTGGGATTTACTATCTTATCTCCCGATCCTATTAAAAGAAAAAGGGTAATGCCTTCCATTTAGTGTGTGATTTTATACCCTTGGTGTTGGTCGCCACTCTGGGACCTATTGAAGGCGGGTTTTGGGGGTCATTATCTCTCCTTAAACTTAAAGAAGGAAGGTCCTGTAAATTTGCTGACCCTTCCCTCCTTTTGGTGAAGGCGGGTCGTGATAGATGACCTCTATATTTCAAGGTCTGGGATCATGTTTTCCTACGGGTATCACCTAGGCTAGGTCATAGACAAATATAGAGGCA
This sequence comes from Viscum album, assembly GCA_963277665.1. NCBI lineage: Eukaryota > Viridiplantae > Streptophyta > Magnoliopsida > Santalales > Viscaceae > Viscum > Viscum album. The sequence continues at coordinate 435,423,521 of OY728121.1, forward strand.
AGGGAATCTATCATCACTCTTTGTTAGGCCATTTGAGATTCTAGAGAGAGTAATGATGGTAGCATGTTGGTTGTTACTACCACATATGTATTTTTTTCATGCATGACATCTTCCATGCTTCATAGCTTCTTTGGTATCATGTCGACCCATCTCACACTTTTGATCATGAGGAAGTTGATCTTGATGTCGATGCTTCTTTTGAGGATCATCCTATAAGCATCATTAACTAGAGAACAAAGGCTCTCCAGGGTTAGTATTCCCCTCTAGTATGGGTGTTATGGAAGAAAGTTCATGTACAGGATAAGACTTGGGAGAAAGAGGCCAACTTACGTGACCAATGGCAAGAGTTTTTCTCAGATAGTGTTTCGCCGCCCTTGTAATGTGATCTCAGGGATGAGTTACTTTGAGGAGGAAGATTTTAAGAACCTAGATTTTCACCCATGTATGGATCCTTTAAATTTTTTTCTAATTCTATTTTATGCACCTAATATAGATTCCTCATGATCTAGAAAAGGTTTCTTGGGTGTCTGGATCTTGTTCGGAGCTCAAAACCCCAGCTGGTGGAGAAAATAGGTTAGACGTGTGGTAAGAGGAAATCATATGGAGAAAGACACATGGTTAGTTTTAACCATGTGAGGTTGTACAGTGGGGTGATATGGGGTTGATGGTTTTCCCTAACCACGTGTTAGGGGCCACATGGGCATATGAAAACTGCATAGAAAATTACATATGTGACTCACATGTTTGGCGCATGGTTTCCCTAACCATGCGGACTAACCATGAAAGTACCCCCCCTTCCTATAGATAACCATGCATGATTAGAACATGGTTTGAAAAACCTAGCATCCAAACCGTGTGAAGTATTTTTTTTATATATTTTACCATTTTTATCTTATTTGGACAAGAAGAGATTTTATTTTTCTATTTAGAACCATAATTTTTCCATATATAAGAATTTAATGTTTTACAAAATTGTAAATATAATGAATGGTTTATATATTCTAGACATGGATAATCCAGCATATAACATTCAAAAGTAGAAGGTTATAGTTGATTGAAATCCCACCTACATTTGGAATTATTTCCCTTTATATATAAATGAGAAACAAATTTAAATAATCTATAAAGATAGAGTCTTGGAATCATATTATTATGAATAATTTGATATGTGAAGATAGTTTGTTATTGGAAAAAATGATAAAGAATCATTTTGGGAGAAAAGGTGAAGGAATAGTGGAATATTGGATATCATACATAGTGATGTATATAGACTGATGAGTACTCAAGAAATTGGTGGTTTTAGGAACTTCATTAATTTTAATGAAAAATTTAGTTGGTATGGATATGTATTTTTTATGAAACAAAAGTATGAAACTTTCTAAAAGTTTAAAAATTTTCATAATTAAGTACATAATAAAATAGAAAAAATTATTAAGTCTTTCCAATCATATTGGAGTAGTGAATACTTAATCCAATAATTTATAGATTATCTGAGAGGATGTGGAATTGTTTCATAACTCATTCCACACAAAACACCAAAATGGAATTGTGTATTTGAAAGGAGGAATTATACCCTATTAGACATGGTTTGATCAATGATGACTCTATGTGAAATTCCTATATCATTATGGGGTCATTCTTACTAAACCGAGTTCCATATAAAGTAGTCATAAAGAAACCATATGAGATGTGGATATAAAAACATGCCAAAATGTATTTTATGAGTATTTGGGGTTTTGAATAAATCATAAGATGATTGAATTCAAAAAAACTTAACCTAAAATTAGATAAATGGCTATTTATTGGTTATCCCAAGGAAACAATGTGATATTATTTATATAACCCTACTGATTACAAAGTGTTTATGGCTTAATTTTCTACATTACATGAGAAGTAATTTATCAATAAAGGATTTAGTGGGATAAATATTGAACTTGGAGGTGTTTATGATCAAAAAGTCATAAATTATCTTGATATTGAAGTTGAGTCAGTTCCACAAAGTGTTATATAAGAATAACTAAATCAAGTTAAACAAGAACCTCAATTGTTTTGTAGGATTCATAGGATACCCAATATATATGAACTTCTAATGGAAAATGATAATGAAGTAATTTTTATAGGAGATGAAACTACTTCCCACCAAGAGTCTATTGAGATTTATGATTCTAATAAATGGTTAAAATCTATGGAATCTAAAACGTACACCATATACACTAACCAAGTTTGGAACCTAGTTGACTCACCTAAATGGGTAAGACCCATAGGGTGCATGTGGGATTTTTTCACAAGAAAACTAACATGGATGGTAGAGTGTCTACTTATAAAGCATTCATTTTGGATAAAATTTATAAGAAAATTCATGGCATTGAATATGAAGAAACCTTTTTCCATATCATGGTGATAAATTACATTCAGATTCCATTATCCCTAACATCTAATTTTGATTATTTGATTTATTAGATGGATTTTAAAACCTATTTCCTTAATAATAATTTAATCAAGTATTTTTATATGATACAACCTAAAGGTTTTATAGTTTAAAATGAGTCTGATAAGTTGTGTAATCTATAATAGTATATTTATGGTTTGAAGTAGGCTTCACAAAGTTGGAATATCTAGTTTGTTGATGTAATCAAATAATTTGGTTTCATAAAAAACAATAATTATTCTTATATATATAAGTGGATTAATGAGAGTGTATTAGAGTTTCTAATATTATACTTCTTATGGGGAATGATATCATGTATCTTGAATTTGTAAATAAGTTGTTAAGTAAATGCTTCTCAATGAAAGACATTGTTAAAGTAAACTACAGACTTAGTAAAGGGATTTGTAGAGATAGATCAAGAAATATTATTATAATTAGTAAGGATACATACATTAATAAAGTGATAAAGTGGTTTAGAATGGATAACTATAAGAAGGGATATTTACTAGTATTACATTTCATTAATCTTAGGAAGATTCAAGATCTTTATAAAGATTTATATAGGATGGATAGAATTCCTTATGCATATGATATAGGTTCTATCATATATGACATGTTGTGTACTCAACATAATGTCACATATTATATTAAAATTATGTGTAGATACCAATATAATAAAGGTGAGAGTCACTAGATTAATATGTATAACATCCTGAAGTACTTGAGAAAAACTAAGGATATGTTCTTGGACTTTACAGGAGAGGATGATCTTTGTGTAAGGGTTTATATAGATTCTAGATTCCAATCCGACAAATATGATTTAAAATCTCAATATGGATTTATATTTTTATTAAATGGCAAATCTATCACTTTGAATAGTTCTAAACAATCCACCATAGTGGACTCAACAATAGAGGAAGAGTACATCACTGCATCATATGGTATGAAGGAAGATATTTAGATCGGGAAGTTCGTATTTGAACTTGAGGTGATCCCTATAATAAAAGGAAAAAATGATATCTACTATGATAACAATAGAGCTATCAATTTGGCTAAGGAACCCCAGTCTCACAAAAGGACTAAGCATATCATTTAAAAATAGAATCTTATAAAAGAGATCATTGATAGGGGTGATGTAATGATTAGTTGGGTGGATACTGATGAAAATGTAACATATTATTTGATGGAACCATCTCCACAACAATAATTTTAGGGTCATGTTAGGTCACTAAGTATTCTATACTTGAGATATTTATGTAATATATATAAATGTTTCATGTAATTATAATTAATTAAATATCCATTTACCATTTATTTATGTATAATATAATATATTTAACATGAATGGTTGAATGATAATATCCTTGTGAAGTATGATCTTTGAGTTTTCCCTAATTGATGATTATCACAAAGTATTATGATTTGTGATGATATGTTAATATTATCTTTAATAGTTTTTTACTCATTATAAAGGGTTATATATGAGATACAAATAATAGATTCATGAGTTAATAAATAAAGACTTATTACTTGGGTTGAATAGTTTAAGTATATCTCATGGAATGTCATAAATTCATAGATATACTTAGGGGTGTATGATTATTATAAATACTTTTTACCTGAGGTTAATGAGATACCTATCATGAGATATTTAATTCTTTGATACCCTGATTATAAAATTCAAAACATGAACTTAGCTAATCATGGAGTAGTTGGGTATGTTTCTGATCATGTTTTCCATTGGAGTGAAACCAAGGAGAGATTTTTACACTTATATGAAAAGTAAATACATATGGACTTTGATTTAATGAGACTATGTAAATTCACGGGCATGATTATTTGAGTCACATATGATGTGTTTAACTACTTTGATGAGGGTAATGTGATGCACTCATCTGTTAGATAAATTACATGAGATGTATTCATCTACTCATTCAATATTTTTTAGAGAATAAAGAAAAATATGAGATGATTATACTATATTGACATGTTCTAGGTGTAGTGATCACTCTATGTCATGAAAAAGGATTATATAGGTGTACATATGATGTATATGATATATCGGGTGGTGGAAATGTTTATAAAAATATATGATTATGTTTGGAAAGGATTACACTAGAACACTTAGTATCTTGAGTATCAGTGATGATTTTCTAGAGGTCACTTTTTATTATATATTTGAAATATGGATTTTATATTTATTATCAACCCTACTAAGTCCTGTAGGGTTACATAGTTAGGAATCCTAATAAGGATCAAGTTTTGGACAAAGTGTTTGTTCTATAATGAAGAGAGTATGATGAAACTGTATTTAAAAGGAGTTTTGGATGGATTCATAAATAGTTGTGAAGTTTTTCATAGAGTCCTTATAGATTTTAGAGAAAGTGGTATATTGTTGAATGTGAACAAAAATATTTAATGGAATATTTAAATTTAGGTGCATTTAACTTCCACATAGATTCATTGATATTTATCCATTATGAATGGATTAAATGGATTAAATATTCATTGAATGGGTTCAATAAGTAAATTAAAATAGGGATTACTGTATTTTGGTACATTGAATATGTCCAACACATTTAATTAAATAAAACAAAATAAGGATGACTATATAAAGGGATGCGATCTATCCTATTATGGAAAACCAATTGTATGAATTAATCTCCACATCTATCCTTATCCTGATATATCTTTTTTCATGATAGTGAAGGTTCTAGAACCCCTTTTGTGTATCTAGGATCTCTTATTACAAAGGAGGATCCCCAAGCCAGTGTACTACCTTCAGAATTATGAGGATTTTGTTTTTTGATCTTTTGATATTCATCAAGTGTACTCTATTGAAGTTTGAAGATAAATTTTTATGTTATCTAGGTATTCATAGTTATGTTCTTTATTTATATTACATATTTATTTTATCGAGGATATATTTTGTATCTATATATATGAGTTTTGTTTCTAATACCATATATATATAATGGAAACCAAAAAACAAACAATAGAATCCTTCTCATTTATGATCATTGGAAGAATCACTATTGATTAATGAAAACCATAAAATCAGGAAAATCCCCCAATTTTATAGATTTAGAATGAAGAACACTGATATATAGAAATAAATCCTTAATAGTGTGGAGGAGGAACTTAGATTTACAGATGAAAATATAACCCAATGAATGAAACTTTATTTAGATATTTGACTGAGAACATATCACATTGTAAAGAGAGAAAATTGATAGGTGGGGAGGATGGGTTCATGTGAATAGGATAATTGGGATGAAGAAAGTTATAACATTTTTAAAATAATTAATTAATTTAATTAAAAATTTATAAAACCAGCGGGAGACCATAAGAACATGATGTACCTCTACCAGGTATGTGGTAGACATACGATACCCAATTAGGGGCCATTGATAGGTTTATGGACCACTTGGAATAACCAACTTTATCTTCACCACCAATTACCTAGTACTAGGCTATTGGGTACCCAATTGTATCTATAATTTTTTTTTCTACCAATGAGCCAATTTCCCCAAATTATGACCTATAGACACTACCAAACACTCTCATGATAAAAAAACACAAAAAAACACATTAAATGACTGAAAATAAATCAAATTAATACCTCATAATATGTGGGTAATTATAAACTTCACACCATACTACTTTTCAAACTTAAGATGAATCACTGAACCTTTTAGGTAAAAATCCCATATCCCTAAGCTCAAATATATACATCCCATTACCAAATTTCCTCTTGGATATTCTCATGTCACCATTACACATGTATTGGGGGTATCATCTTCCCATGTAGGATCTATCCACTCTATTATACTATGTATACACATCACTCCTCAAATAATGAATCCATCTTTAACTCAACAACATTGACACTGCTCACATGAGAGGGGTCTAGATGATATCACCGTAACTATGATACATGAAATATTTCATTCATATACCTATATCTTTGATGAAAAAAATAATCATTATACCACTGTATTTATCCACTTAATGATATTTAATGGACCCCACTAGTAGAAAAAGTGGATTTATCATTAGGGATTTAACATTGGTTATTAGTAACTGAGGTGAAAACCATGATGTTTGGGGTTTTAACATTGATTATTAATATAAATGATGTTAAAAACCCATTAGAATAGTTTTTCCTATTGGTTATACTAATAACCATTGTGAAAACCCAAAATTTCAAGGTTTTAACCTTGGTTATGTTAACAACTGATGTTTAAACCACTACCGATTAGGTTTTCACATTGATTATTCGTATAAAAATCATTAAAATATTAAAAAAAATTAAAACATATGTGGACATTATATCCTCCCCATTCATTAATCGATGAAAAAAATCTTGAAAACCTAAGTTTCATGAGTCACCATCCCCCACCTCTCCCTCATTTGTTCAAATTACTATTTTTACATCATTTCATCCCTGGATTTTATGATTTTACACCTATTTCATTCTCCTCCCACTAATTTTTTACACACTTATCTAACCTCGTACTTATTGTACATCTCTCATTTGAGTTCCACCATCATTGTCACCGATCTTTATTTTCAACTATGCTCTCACTTAATTGAATTCAATTTGAAGTTTATATTATACTATTTTACTTCTATTCTTCACTGATATACTACCTCCATCTTTATTTTTTATGAGTTAAATTTTACTTTTTTCACTAAAAATATTTATTATATATTTATGAATTTTAAATTATATTTATTTATTTATTATTTACCATAATATCACTTAATTTCATGAAATCTAAATTTTTTTTACTTCTATTTTTCTTTTGTTCATCATAGATATATTATCTACAACTATATTTTTTGTTAGTTAAATGTTTATTTTATTTATTTAGAATATATATAAAATTATTGTGGTTTTTAAATTACATTTATTTATTATCTATGAAAATATTGTATTCATTCATTTATTGTATTAATTTTTATATTGCATATATTTTTTGTTTTGATTAAAATATTTATGAATAAATGGTTAGTTGATTGTTTTTTTGATTATATGTTTATGAATAAATGGTTATTTCATTTATTATATTGTATTAATGCTCATTTTATATAAATATTTTTTGATCAAATGTTTATGAATAAATTATGCATTGATTATTTGTTTTGATTATATATTTATATATTTTATTTTTATATGTGTATATATAATTTTAATCTATGTGTGTTAAATTTATATATGAATTAAATTTATTTGGTTATATATTTTAAATTTATTTATTTATATTTATGTTAACATATTTATATATTTTAATGTATTTATGATTTTCATTTTTTACTTTTAGGTAATTAATGGACCATAATTGGATAAATATAGAAAGAACTAGTAATGAATATGAGAAAGGTGTTGATGATTTATCGGAGTTTTCTAAATGGAATCTTGGAAATAGAGACATGTTTTTATATTCATGCATGAAATTTTTGAATATGAGAAAGTTATGTTCTGTAGAAGTTGGATACTATTTGATTTTCTACAGTTTTAATTATAGTTATACATACTAGATTTGGATTGATGAAATAATATAAAATTCAAGATCTAACATTGATGAAGATATTCAGTATGAGTCATGAATTAATTCATGATCTAGGCATTGAAAATTTTAATAAATCACATCCATTGAATGATTGTATGGATATTCTGGAAAAAACTATTTTTGGGTTGTATTAAATTTATAGAGTTATCAACAGTACATAGATTTGTGAAATTATAAACAAGAAATGGTTGGAGAGACATAAGCTTAACTAAATTTATTAAAATTTTAAAAGAGTTACTTACAAAAAACAATGGTCTTATAGATTCCATTTATGATATAAAATAATATTATGTCTAATGGTAATGGTATATGAGAATATACATGTTTTCCTAATGATTTTGTGATCTATATTAAATTATATAAAGCTTTTTCAAAATGTAATAAATATTGGACATCATGATATAAAATAGATGGGAGATCAAACTATGATTCATTATTAAAGAAAAAAACCAAAAATAATACTAGGGAAACTTGGTACCTTCCAATAATTTATCATTTGAAGAATTTATTTTCAAATTAAAATGATAAAAAAAATCAAGATTTAATTTAGATGAGAAAAAATCCAATAGAAACCTACTCACCCTACTGATTCACCACAATGTAAGAGACTTGATCAACAATTTTCTAATTTTATAAATTAAGTTAAAAATATTAGAATGAGTATGTAAACATATAGAATGAATCTATATTAGAGTCTCAGTAGACAACATAGTCCATGACCTATTATATTGGTATTTTACAACCTATATCAATATATTTGTATACATAAAAAGTATTCTCTAATGAGCTTGATGGTTTATGGACCAAAACAGTCTAAAAATGATGTTGATGTTTATATGTCACTGTTGATTGATGATTTAAAATTTTATGGGAGGAAGGTGTTAAGGCGACTGAAACACATAAGAAGGAATATTTTATTTTGCGTAGTATGGTAATGTTCACTATAAATGAATTTATTGCATATGGAAACTTATCTAAATATAGTGTTAAAGGGCATAAATTTTATTCAATTTTAGGAAGAATGGTCTTCATATCACCAACTACATAATGGGATAAAGACAATTTACATGGGTTATTATATAATTGTTTTCCAATGGAACACCCTTATAAAAGATATAAAAATACATTTAATGGTTTACAAGAGTACGATTTTCCACCACAACCTTTTTCAACTGAATAATATTAAAAAAAGGTGAAAAAAATCAATGTCACATTTGGTACAACATAAAGTTTAGGTCATCAAAAAAATACATGTAAGAAATGGAAAATCTTATTCCTTCTTCCTTATTGGATATTTTTAGAGATAAAATATAACATTTATGTTATGCATATTGATAAAAACATACATGATTGTTTGATTAGAAATTTTTTAAACATTAAAAGAAAAAATAAATATGGATTTCATGTAAGATTAGACTTTATATATATGGGAATACATTTTTAGTTAGCTCCCACTATGAAAGGAAAAAGAACATATTATCCTCTATCCTGTCACATATTAAGAAAGATTGAAAAGATGGGTTTTTCAATGTTTTCATAGTATTAAAGTACCTAGGGGGTCTTCTTAAAATGTAAAAAATTTGGAATCATGGAATGATTTGATGTTAATATGAATAAAATCTCATTCTTATCATGTTTTAATGAAACAACTGCTTTTAGTTACACTACATGGAATTTTAACTATGCTAGTTTGAAATTCTATAATCAACTCGTTACACTTTTTTAATTATAATTCTAGTAAATACATGGATCTAATTTTTTAAATACACTGGATAATAAAGATATCCTAATATTTTTTTTGACTAAAAATATATTTTCCACCATTTTTTTGATATAATGGTTTATCTGATGATTCATTTGGTGTGAGAGATAAGGATATACATAAATTTATATTTACATTGGATGTATCATTTTGAATGATATATGAAAATTATAAAGGGATATATTAAAAATCCATATTGACCAGAGGAAATAATTGTTTAAAAATATATATATGGGGGAGTTTATTGAGTTCTGTACTGACTACTTGAATAAAGTAAATCATGTTGGTCTCTTGATATCTCATCATCTGATAGTCAATAGTGAAGGTAAGGGGTTCTATGTCTTAAAAGTAAAGTTAATTGCATTTGATATAGTGATGTAGGAACATTTATAAATTTTAAACAACACAAAAAATGTTTTACCATATGTATCATCATGTATTGTTGAATTGAAGGTACGATATCTAAAAATAAATGAAAAGTGGACGATGAAAGAGTATAAAAATACATTCGTTTCATGGTTTAAGGATAAATCTAACACTGATTAATCTACATTAGAAACCTTGAAATGGTTATATATAAGAACATGTATTAATATAATCACTTATTATAGTTTTAAAATTAATGGTTACACATTTCATACAAAATATTTGGACAAAAAAATTACTGTTAAAAATAGTGGATCAATGTTTGTTATCGAATAAGTAAATTTTTCTTACGTAAAAGATGAAAATATGATTTTTGTATCTACAACTTATTTTGGAGTTATTGAGGATATATGGGAATTTTATTATACTAAATTTTGATTACTAGTGTTTTTGTGTAGCTGGATTGATTATAATAGTGGTGCGATACATGATGATTATGGGTTTACACTTTTTAATTTGAAAATATTTAGTTCCAATGAGGAACTGTTTATCATGGAAACATATGTGAAGTAAATATTTTATGTTATTGACCCATTGAATGATAATTGGTTTTACATTTTTAAATAGAAAAAACCTATTTGGGTGATGAATATGTTGATTGTGTTATAGAATTATGTATGGTTTCTTCATCTATTACATGGTTATCTGAGGATAATAGTAACTATGATGCCGAAACAATCCATGTCATATGTAATGATAATATAGAAGGGATTTGGTAAAACATTTCATTAAATTATTAATTATTCAGGTAAATATCTATTTTTTTGAAACTTTTACATATAATGAATCTATTTTTTAACATGGATATTTAAATATATATATTTTGATCATTTTTTCATTTTTGTATTAAATTTTATATTCATCAATTTCAGTTAAACATTTTTTGGTTGAATAATCCCAAAATCATTATTTTTTTATGAAACTTACACATTTAATATTTGTATTTTTTTAACTTTGATATTTAAATATATATATATTGATCTTTCTTGAATTTTTTTATTAATTTTTATATTCATATGTTTCAGTTAATTTTTTTTAATTAATGAAATATAACATCATTATTTTATTATGAAACTTACACATGTAAAGATGATATATTTTTTTAAATTTTCTATTTATATATATATATATGTTAATAAATTTTAAATTTTTTAATTAATTTTTATATTCATCAGTTTTAGTGACACATTTTTTGATTTAAAAATAATGATATAATTATTTTTCTGGAAACTTACTCATGTTATGAAACTAGTTTTTTAACAAAGATATTTAAATTTATAAATGTTGATCATTTATGTTATTTTTATATTAATTTTTATATTCATTAGTTTCTATTACACTTTTTATGATTGAAGAATCATGAAACCATTATTTTACTGTAACTATTTCTTTGTATTCTTCATTTTCAGATAGATATAATTTTTTTTATGTTATTGAAAATCATTTTTTTACTTCTAAAAATACTATAATTATAATCAAATACAAGTTCAAATAATTTCAGTAAATTAATCAATGTAAATGATGAACATAAAGGTAGCTAGACATTTAATGAGGTATGTATTTTTTTCATATTAATATATCTAAAATAGTTAAATTATTTTATGAAATTAAACTTTTTTCTATCAAAATAATTTGTAGCACCAATGGTGAACCTTATATGGTAGAGTTTTCTTATTATTCATAGAATATGATACCTAGAGTTGGTAAGCATGATATTACATATTAAAAAAACTTACTTTCTCATGGTGAATACATATTATGAATTGAATTTGCTGGTAAAAATTTCCCAGATGGTCTGAATGAAAAGTATTTTAGAAGTTATATAGACATACAACCATTGCAGGATTATCATTTTATATCATGATTGGAAGAGCATCGACTGAACATTGAAAGATTAGTTATGGGATTCCATAACGGTAAAACATCTAACCTTATTTTTCCCACTCTTCAAATATATTATATTTTATATGACTAATATATAATTTATTCAATTATAGATGTCATTTGAATTTAAATATATGAATGAAATTAAGAATAAGAAGTTATTTTTTTCAAAACTATATGGAGATATTTTAAAAAAAAGTTGACTTTAATTTATATTTTTGGGAAAGAATAGAATGAAAACCCATGCTTAAAATATGTGCTTATAGATGTTAAGAGATGGGATAATTTTGTCAATATTCAATAAGAGTAAGCCTTTGTGGTATGTAAATTATTGTATATAAAATCAATTTATAACATTATTTGTTTATTACTTTATGGATTATTCATTTATTATTATATTACATGCCTCTAGGATATCTCACCAAGATATCCATTCACAGAATTTATACCTTCATACTTTTTCACATGGAGGGTATCCTTTCCCAGAAGAGTACATTATTGCTGAAAAATTTATAGAATTAAGTGGTAAATCAATTAGTGGCTTTGAATAAGTTTAGTATGACCCTCCTTGTCCTCCCACTTTCTATGAAAAATAGAAAATGGAAAGGATAAAAAAGGGGATTTTTATTATGAATCTTTCAAATTAAGTAACCTATGATATTGTACTAAATAATTTTTTATATTTCTTGAATATTATTACATTTTAAATTTATCACACTAAGATGAATCTTACATATATCATTTCTGGATTACCTTCAAGAGATGTGATATAGGGTACCTTTATCCTTAAGGGTAGGATAAAAATTTTGGTTAGTGATTTAAGAAAATGAAAACCCTCAAGCCATGTAAGAGGATATGAGGTGAGTGTCGATATTAGAATTTTTTTATCTGTACTAGTATAAAATTGAGTGACATGGAATACCATGGAGAAATAGATTCCTTAAATGTTGAGATGAAAGTGATAAGTCAGTCGGTAAATGATCGAATTAAATTATATGTCACGACCCAACCCAATGGGGATCAAGTCATGACTCCCCAAGCCCAAATTCATTGGATAGGGCCTGAAGACCAATACCGAGTAGGCTATCACACACAAGGAGGACTTAGCTAATGGTACTTGTACGCACACACCCATATACACCTCCATGAAACAATGCATAGATATATAGAAAAACTTAAATGAAATGAATGCATACAACCATACCAACCAAAGTGAAAAAGAAGTAAAAAAGGTAAAATACAAGGCCCACCAAAAGAAAACTGAAAAAGCTTATAACAAGATCAGATGGTGGGTATCACTTTCAAACGCACCAGCTGGAAAGATCCCTGACCTATCTATGGTAAGCACCTTAGTCGATCTAGCTCACTAAGCTTCACCTGCTCTAAGTCCTCCTAGGACTCTGTCAAAAGGACTGTGGTATGCACAATACACAACATGTTTGGGAAAATCCAGTGTAGGGGTGAGTATAAAGATACTCAGTAGGCACCCCAAAAACCCTAAAAGAAAGGGAGAAACTTAAAGGAAATAGTCAAATCGAACCAGCCAGTGGGAACCCAAATGAGAGAGAAACTCTATCTCGAGACCATCCTTGGTACAACACTACTGGTTAGCTCATACCACATGGTGTGTCGATCCAGATGTAAAGATACCATAAGGAAAACCAGAAATGACACCCAGATATACTCACATTAGGAAGTAAGTGTCATGAGGTTCCAACCTCATTTCCAATGAGAGGTTACTACTAAAGGCTCTAAAGAAACACCATCAGAAGAACTGACTCCACAAGACACGCCATCCTAGATGAAAATTTTCCAAGATATACACTCTATCAATAACAATACAACCATCCCAGATGGAACATATGAGAGGCACCACTCAATCGGGTATCACAATCCTATGACAACACTTCCAATCCAAGGGCATATATCTAAGAGAACATGCTCATCAGATATCTCCACTAAGAATTTCACATTAGAACTCAACATAACTCAACACTCAGAAGGGTATCACTCCAAGGATCTGCTGGGGAATTCTATGAACCCTATGAGAAAACCAAAACTCACAACTCCCTGATTAGGGGATCCCTCATAGGATCCGATAAGGGACACAAAAAACCCAAACTAGTACAAAAAATATCTCTCTCGGAGAGGGGTTCACACCCAAGGTCTGTTGGGGGGCACCAAAACCCAATCTAACATCCTGAAGATCATATCACTTTGATAGAGGATCGTTTTCCATTTAGTGTTTGTCACGAGGATACAAAAAACTCCATCTGGTATAAATCACGAATTAGGGGATTGTATCAGTAATGATTCCACAAACACTACCCATGGAACATGTCACAGAAGAATGATAGAAGAAGAGATCTCGATAAACAGCTAGAGGGTAAGTACCCAGGGTTCAATGGGGCTCCATCCCCTACTGGAACATCATGGGTAGAGGATCTATTCCCATGTAAATATTGGTCACACCAATTATAAGAACCCTAACAGATAAACACGAAGGGATGTGAGGATCCACTGGGCCTCTCTGGGTGATACGTGCTCCAAATCTGCTGAGTCTGTAGTCTAAGTGGACTAAGACAACTCACTCTAGAAAGTGGGAACACACCCATGATGCACATATGTAAAAAAATTGAAGAGGGGTCACAATCCTGTGAAGAGGATGTGATACCAAAAACCTTTAAAGATAAAGGACCAGGGGGATCCACTCAGCCCTGCCAGCCTAAACGTTGCTATCAGAGACTAGGGGGAACCCACTCAACCCTTCCAATATAAATATCACGAACAAGGTCTAGGGGGACACACTCAACCCTATCAGTCTAGGAATTGTTAACCCAAATGAACCACAAAATAAAACCTACACACCACACATTCTAGTCCCAAATCATAGAGACCATCACTTTCTACATGAAAAAAATGCTCAGAATGGACTAATCACATGCCCAATTCTAACTTCCATGGCACAAAATACCCAAAAAATCTAAGATGGAAAAAGTACTTGGAGTTTACTTTAGAGTACATTATGTGTACTCTAATCTATCCTCTTGGACATGTACTTTTACATGCCCAGAGAAACATGGGGTCTTACTATGTAAAACTACACGATGTGTACTTTCCAAAAACCATCTTTCCATGCTATTTTTCATAAGGACGAACACATGACCATGAGCTACTAAACAATGTGTACTCTAAGTAAACAACATGTACTTATAAAAGGTCTTTCTTCTAATAATTAGAATAACACATGACATGTGTGACTAGTTTACACACTATGTAGATGGGAAAATCCATAAGAAATTCCCTGCAAATAGCCTGAATCACCCTTGTTCACTTCAAAACACTCAGATCTACCAATGAGGGTTCCCTAGAAATAATCTAAGGGCTTTAAGACCTTATAAAAATGCATAAAAAAGTGGGTTAGGACTAAAATTAAAAACTCCCTACCTCATGGGAGAAACACCAAATCTTCGAGGTAGAATCGGTGCTTGGAAACTGCTACTGCTTGATCCAAGAGCGTCCATCGTCAATATCTGAGATCGACGATGTTTCTTTTTCTCGATTCATCCATTAGGTCGTTTATCACCAATGAGGACATGGAGGGGCATTGAATCCTCCTATCATGTGCACCAAGGGGTGGGGAGGAGGAATATTTTTTTAATTTTATTAAACCAATATCCTCTATTTAATAGCCCACTCATGATATGCCTCCAACCCATCACCCTACATCGAAAAAGTTTATGTCACACCTAGGGTAAACATGGCATTATGAATTCAACTGTGATCTCAAAAATCTGATCTAAGACTCCACTTAGGATTTATCAAAATTTCCAAAGAAACTGTGCTCAGGTGATAAAACATATTTAATATTTTTAAAATCACCTCACCAAGGATCTCTAGACCCTGAGTTTTCACACCAACTCAGCGCCTAGATTTATAAATATCCTTATGAATACTCTAAAGTCTTATAAGTCAAATCCCATGTAACTACATCCTCCACACCTTAAGTATTTTAATCCATGAAAATAGAAAGCCTGGGCACTGGGGAAAGAAATTGAGCTATCAATTGGGACTCCCACACCAGTGAGCTCACCACAACCACCACAAAGGCCACCAAGAGTCCCTGTGCTTCTTATAAGCACACACTCTAGGGAAACCTCGAGGATCAACACACCCAAGTATAGATAAAAAAGGTTAACATCGTACAACAAGCGACACATGACTCCTCAGTTGCGACAGGTGGAAAACACAAAGCACCTGGTCTACCTGCAGTCACAGGGTCTAGAAAAACACACACCTAGATAACTTGACATAGAGACCAATAAAATCAACTCCAAGAACACAAGTCAAATAAACTCATCCACCGCACCTCAATAATATTCTCTTTGAGTGGCACTGACTCACCCGCATGGTTTTCATCGCATCACAGGAATGATTATTAGTGGGGAAATCATTCCTCATTCGCGTGAGTCTGAAGTCACATAAAAATAAACCACAAAATCCTAAAATTTCTTGTGTACAAAGCCACATTTGAACACATGAGGATACCAACCAACAAATAGGTATTCCCAAGAACACACACTGGGTCTTACTAGGCCCTTCACACAAACCACCCAACACAAAACCCCACCCCAAACACACAATCCGGAGGGACTCGTCCACCACACCTTGACACTATCCGCTTTGGGAGGCACTGACTCAGCCA
The DNA here is from genome assembly GCA_963277665.1 of Viscum album. Taxonomy (NCBI): domain Eukaryota; kingdom Viridiplantae; phylum Streptophyta; class Magnoliopsida; order Santalales; family Viscaceae; genus Viscum; species Viscum album. The sequence goes on from OY728121.1 coordinate 435,440,302, forward strand.
CATGGTTTTAGATCATGTCACAAAAACACATCTTGGTGGGGGATGGATTTATCTTCCTCGTGTATTTGAAGAACGTCGAACAACACCAACACAGGGTCTTACCGATGCCTTGAACAATACTTGATCAAGAATCGAAAGGAAAATAGTACCTCCTAATAGTGTCTAACAAAACTACTGTATAAAGTAGAAAGTACATAGAGCATACCTCTATCCACCCTCAGAGCCTATGGGTCAAAGGCCTCTATGGATTGCAGTTTTCCTCACCCCTGTCCTCTAGTTCCCTGAGTATGGCGTGGACCACCTGGGGGTTGTGGTGGTGGAAACTTGAACCATCTGCCACCTACCACTACTACACCATATCCTACACCATGTCTACCACCCTATGGACCACCGTGCCCAAAACTATTCCTCTACCAAGGAAGTCCTTCGTCCATCTCCCTCTCAGTAGCACGACCGGTCAGACACTCTCTAGAAAGATGTCCCCGACCATCACAAGCATAACACCACCTCTCCCATGGCTAACCAGAACCTGCCTGAGATCCCTTAGCCTCATATCCCCCATCCTAGGATTGCCTCCTAAAACATTATGAATGCCTAGATCCTTTATTCTGCTATCAGCTACCAGCTACCAAACCAGCTGCCTAGGTCTCAACTCCTACATGACCAGCGCTAATGGTCGAATTCTGCTCATCTAGAAATCCATCAACTACTAGGGCTCACTTCATCACTCTAGTATATGTGGGAATTCACAACAACACCACTTATTCACTGATCTTCTAGCGCAAGCCTTTCTCATAGGTCCGCGCTCAGAAGAACGGATCTCACTCTATATCCAGGGAGTAACACGACATGTCTGTGAACCTATCCGATTACTACACCATGGTCCTCTTATCCTATCAAATATAAAAAAGCTCCTGGATATCAACTGACCTCAGTGTGGATGGGTAGAACTCCTCCCTAAAGAGTTACTCAAACTCTGGATAAGAGAGAGTCTCCTTATCATGGTAGTTCCCCACAAGACTCCACCATCACCCGACTAAACCATGAAAAAGGCTTTCCTATTGGAATACCATTTGATCAAGAGGTGTACTCACAATTAGGAAAACATGTGTGACTACCTGAATCCATTCATTAGCTTCCTGAGGGTCCGGGTCACCCTGGAACCTCAAAGGTCACTACCTTTGGAACTCATGCTGCACACTCAGCCTGCGTGCATCCTCAGCCTGCACTACTATAACAACCCACTGCTTGATGGGTGGTGGCACAATAGGAGGACCACCTGAAGGTGAACTCTCAGAACCAATTACCTATAGTGAAACCTCATCTTGGGGTGGATCATCACCACAATACTACCGCAGAACCCTTTATGGCTGTCCTTGTAGAGGTATCCTAAAAAAATCAAGATGCACCACAATCAAAGAATATATATGGGGAGACGACTCAAGAAGAATATGAAAAACCAAAAAACCAGTTCTATATGATGCATGTACCATTATTTACCTATGACTAGTTTCCTAATGTACCAAGTTTAATGGAAGGTTATTGGAGTCCTGGTGAATTGATACATCAACCACCACACCAACACTGGAGTCCCTAGCCTGAGAGAAAATCTCGAAACACCCTAAAATTTTTATTATGCAACCCAAACTAAAATCACGATTATAGTCCCAAAGTGGAACCTACTTTGATACCAATCTATCATGAACTTATCCAATGCGGATCGAGTCATGACTCCCTAAGCCCACCTCCATAGGCTAGGGGATGATGACCAGTGCTGAGTAGGATATCACACACAAGGAGGACTTAGCCTATGGTACCTGTATGCGCTCAACCACATACACCTCCATGAAATAGTGCAGTGATATATAGAAAAACTAAAAATAAATACATGCATACAACTATCACAACCAGAGTACAACATAAGTACAAAAGGGAAAATACATGTCCCATCAAAAGAAAACTGCAAAAGCATCCAACCTGCTCAAATGGATGGGATTGATGTCAAATACACCCGCCAGAAAGCTCCTTGACCTATCTCTAGTAAAAAACATGGTTAGTCTAGCTCATTGAGATTCTCCTACTCTAGGTCCTCCTAGGACTCTATCAAAAGGCCTTTTTTCTACACAAGACACAACACATGCATGAAAATCCAGTGAAGGGGAGAGTATAAAGATACTTAGTAAGAGCCCCAAAAAACCAAAAATAAAAGGGAGAAGCTGAAAGGAAATAGTCAACTCGAACCAACCAGAGGGAACCCAAATGAGAGAAAAACTCCATCTTGAGACCATCCTTAGAAAAACACAACTGGTTAGCTCATACCACATGATGTGTTTAACCAGACTTGACAACACCATAAGTAAAACTTGACATATACTTGCCTTAGGCATTAATCCTCATAAGGTTCCAACCTCATTGCCAATGACAGGTTCCTACTCGAGGATCTAATGTGACACAACTAGAAGCACTCAATATATGAGCCATGACATCCTAGATAAAATTCGTCAAAGAGATACACACTATTAGGAACAAAACAACCATCCCTGATGAAACATATGATAGATACCACTCAATCAGGTATCACAAGCTAATGAAAAACCATCAATCCAAGGGAATATATCTGAGAGAACATGTTCATCAGATATATCCACTAAGAACCTCACACAATAACTCAGTGGAACTCAACACTCAAAAGGGGATCCCACCTCGGATCCCCTGGGGGATGCTAAGAACCCTACAAGAAAACAAAAAATCATAACTCCTCGGTTAGGGGATCCCTATTAGGATATTATAGGGGACACCATAAACCCAAACTAGTACAAAAAATATCTTGTTTAGAGAGGGGTTCACACCTAGGGTCCATCTGGAGACACCACAACCCAATCTAACATCCTAGAGATTATATCTCTTAGAAAGAGGATTTTCACCCGTGTAGTGGTGGTCATGATGATACCAAAAACCCCATATAGTATAACTCAAAAATTATGGGATAATATCAGCGAGGATTCTAAAAAACCTACCCATGGGACATGTCATAGAATAATGACAAAAGAAGAGATCTCGACACACAACTAGAGGGTCAACACTAAAGGCTCAATAGGGCTCCGTCCCCTACTGGAACATCTTGGGTAGAGGATTGATGCCCATGTAAATATTGGTCACATTGATTCTAAGAACCTTATAAAGGAAAAATGAAGGGACATGAGTATCATGTCAGGCCTCTTAGGGAGATATGTACTCCAAAGTTTATGAGTCTGTAGTCGAAGTAATCTAAGATGACTCACTCCAGAAAGTGGGAACACACCCTCGATGCACGTAGACAAAGCGGCTGAAGTGGGGTCACAATCCTATGAAGAGGACGTGATACTAAGAACCCTAAAAAAGAAAGGAATAGGGGGACCCACTCATCCATTCTAGGATAAACTTCTCTATTAGAGACTAGGGGGAACCCACTCAACCCTACCGATCTAAATGTCACGAACAAGGTTCGGGGGGACCCACTCAAACTTGCCGTTCTAGGCATCAATAACCCAAACGACCCACAAAAAAAAAACTAAACACCATACCTACTAGGTCCAAACCATAGAAACCATCGCATTATATATGAAAAAACACTAAGAATGGACTACTCATATTCCCAATTCTAACTTATAGGGAACAAAATACCCAAAAACTCTAATTTGGAAAAAGTACACGGTGTGTACTCTAATATCTCCTCCTAGACATGTAATTTAAAATGGCTAAAGAAACATGGGGTCTGCCTATGTAAAACTACATGACGTGTACTTAAAGTACACAATGTTTACTGTCCAAAAACCATCTTTTAGTGTTCTTTTTTATAAGGCCAGACACACGACCATGTGCTACTACATGGTGTGTACTTATGAAAATTTATTCTTACCTAAATGATAAAAACACACAAAATGTGTGATTGGTTTACATGCCATGTAGATAGGAAAATCCATTGGAAATTCCTTGCAAATATCCCAAAACACCCCCGTTCACCCTGAAACACTCAGATCAACCCACAAGGGGTACTTAACAAGAATATAAGGGCTTTAAAACATATAATGATGCATAAAAGGGGTATCAGGACTAAAATGAAAACCACCTACCTCATGGTAGAAACGAAGAAGCTTTGAGGTCGAATCGACACTCAGAAGCCGTTGTTTCTTGATCCAAGAGCGTTCACCGTCAATATCTGAGACCGATGATGATTTGTTTGCTCGATTCAGACATCGGTTCATTCATCACCAAAGAAGGAGAGGGAGGGGATTCCAATCCTCCTATCATGCATACCAAGGGTTGGGGGAGGGTTAATATTGGTTTAATTTTATTAAACTAGTATTCTCCATTTAAAATCCTGCTCATGATATACCTCCAACCCGTCACCTAACGTTGAAAAAGTTTATGTCGTGACTAGGGTAAACATAATGTTCTGAACTGAACCGCAGTCTCAAAAATATGAACTGAGAATCCACTCAGGATTTATTCACATTTCCAAATAAACTGTGCTTAAGTGATAAAATATATTTAATATTTTTAAAATCACCCCACTAAGGCTCTCCAGACCCTGAGTTCTCATGCCGACTTAGAACCTGGCATCAGAAATATTCTTAGGAATATTGCAAAGTATTATAGGTAAAAACCTAATTCACTAAATTATATATCCAGGATGTTTTTATTGAAATGGTGAGATAGACATAGCCTGCCTACCTAGATCCTCCACATCCTCATTCAGACCCGACTATGTACTATAAGTTTCATAATAGGGATTCCCATATACATATTATATTATATAGAATCATAAATAATTTAGGGTATTAATTATATCATCATGTTATAAAACTAGGTTAGGTAAGAGTAATAATATTTAATATTATTTATCCAAAAAATCGAGTTTCATTTCCTACGGACGTGGTTTCTAGAGTTGGATATAGTATGGTTCTTTTTTTTACTTTGGCCAACTATCCTTGTTCATTAGTTGATATGTGAGGTTTGTGTTGTTTTTATTTTTTATTTACTTTTGATTTAAGATTACTTGTAATGTTTTATTACATATACCTTATATTGGAGTATTTAATACCAAAGGAATCATTACAAAAGAAAATAAAGTTTTTGAAACCAATACCTTTAGATACTTCTCAAATTTTTTCTATGCTAACAAAATATTCCTTGAATTATTTTATGCTGGATCTCTTTTATGAGTTTCTAATGACCGCTGAAATATGTATGAGAAACCATGTGTTAAAAATATTTTAAAAAATATCATAAATATTATTATATGTGATGATATTTCCATATCCATAATGAATATATTCTCCATGTTAGTAAATTTCAATTTAAATTTTCATTTCTTAAATTATAGTGCCTAAATTTATTACTTATCTAACTAGATATATCCACACTCTCTGCATAAAAAATGAGAGAACATACATTTATAGTCTATGGATCTTAAATACATTTAAAAAATAATTAGATATCCAAATAAGGATTCTAGATTTAAATATATATTTGATATATTAGAAAATATAGAGATTAAGTATTGGTTTCTTCTATTACTTGATGGGTAATAAGACTTATATAATTATAAACTACTATTTTTTATAATTTCATTAATTCCAAACTTTTTATATTTTATTTTACATTGGATGTTATGTGTATTCTACCTAATTGAATGCATGAAACATTTATTATGCCGTTTACATGGTGGAGTTAATAATTTTTTTCAAAATTAGTTGAAATTGTAAGTTTTATTCAATTTTTTTCTTTAATATTAATGTATTCTTATTACATATTTTTTGATAATTAATATATGAAAATAAAAAATGTTTTGGAAGGAGTTTAACAATGTTCATTTGTTGATAGAGAATCCAAATAAAATTAAATATATGAGAGTGTACTTGTAAAACATTTATATTAGTTGATACTTGTTTTTTATTATATATAATGTTACTTATTTTCAAAGTGTTATTCCATAAATACCATTTCATGATCAAAGATGAAGTGATTAAAGTGGTTATTATATTTTATGATTCATTTTTTAGATTATTGTAACTGGAATAATGAAATATTTTCAAAAGGACACTCCCACTAAAAATCTTATGTTTTAAACTAATATGTTTTATTTTTAATTTAAAAACATTTATTGTTTTTGTAGGTTTTGATCATGGTTAATCATATAGAGATAATGAATTAAACAAAATTAAAAGTTTTTTTGATACTATTTGGTAAATTTGATTAATGTGTAGTTGTATATATAAAATATTCACGTATGTGTATTTTTTTGTTAAATGATGTTTAATTCAAGTTTGTATTGAGTTTTTTATACCTATTTACTTCTCTCAATTCTTATTTTTTAATCACTTCAGATATATTTTTTTCAATTACATGTATTGGGTTATTGTACCCTAATATATATTTTTTTAAAAAATAATTATTATTTGAAATCAATTATTTAAAAAATTGATGTTGAAAGTGACTTTCCATGTCAACTTACCATTAAAATTAACATTTAACGGTCTTTCATAATGGATTTTTTTGAAAAACATTGTTGAAATCCCAAATAAATATGGATATTAATTGAATTTTCTATAATTGTTTTAATCAAAACCAATATTAAAAGAACATTACACATAATTTTTAATGGAAAACCAACTTAGAAAGGAACCTTGAACATTAGTTATTTTAAAAATTGATGTTGAAAATCTAATTAAATAAGAATAGTTATTTGGCATTTCAACATTAGTTTTCCATTAAAACTGAATTTGAAAGTTCCTTTACAAGACAATTTTATTAAAAATTAGGTAAAAATCCTTTTTATATTAACATTTAGAGGGCTTTAAACATTTTTAACTATAGAAAGAAATGTTGAAATTTCCTTTAGCATTAGTTTTAAATAACTGATATTAAAAAGATTATTTTTTTGCATCAACTATATTTACTTTGATTTTTAAACAATGTTAAAAATGAAAAATAACCAATGTTAATGGGTTATTTTTCAATAGTTCCCATAAAATAAGGAATTAACTTTCCATTCCCCCATAACTATTAGTGACCCAATACAGGAAACAACATAAAAATGACAAAATCACCTACCTAAAGATCTGGAGTTTAACATCACTAACTTGTGTAACTCCACTATTTTATTTAGGATGTTTTAAACCACATATAAATAAAATGAATATGATTTGAGGTATTTTGTACCAGAATTATCCCAATCATGGATGAATCTAACACCTCCATCTTACATAAAGGATATCATAATGACATTCCATATAGTTCCTTGATGGTTATCTTCTGAATTGACATATAATAACTATTGTTATTAGTGATTTTTTCTATAATAATATGAATTTATAATGAATAACCAAAATATAGGAGGTATGATCATAATATATCCTATAAAACTCTAATTATATGATTCAATTATCTATCTATTTTAGGATAGTACACTATACTCAATTTCACCTGGGTATCTAAAGATATCTAAAACCCCACCAAAAATGGGACATAAATATCCCATCCTATAATGATAAGATATTATTTAGAAAGCTATATAGATTTAATACCTACTATATATACAGATTTTCTAGATCAATGATTGACTGGGTCTCCCAATTCAGCATAAAGTGTGACACCTTGGTCAACTAATCAATAATGACCCACACTACACCATTGTATTGGGGTGCGCATGGTAAACTTATTACAAAGTCTATAGTAACCTCATTATATTTTTTAATTGGAATATATAGTGTCTAAATAAGATTAGCAGGTCTTTGGTGATTATATTTTACCTATTTATAGGCAATTCATCATGATACAAATCTCTCTATGTCATTATTTATTCGATCCACCAATACTGTTAGAAACTGTTTTGGTATATATTGGTCAAGATCAGGAAAACAACCCATTTAAAGGTACAAGAATCCTATGTCATCTCCTAAATCATGATCATTAGGACCATAAATCTACCTTAGATATATAAACCCCATACTCATCCAAAGACTAGTATGGGGGTGACTCGGTAACGACCTGCATCATTAAGTGTTGGTGAAAATTAGGAGAAATTTGAATTTTTTGATTCCGGATAAGGGTATAATTTATGAATTAGGATTTATATTAGAATTAAAAGAGTTGAAACATGTCAAGGAGTTTTTTTTGGTTGTGTTTGGAGGTTCAAGGGATTTCTTGGGTGACCAAGTGAGAGTTAGAGTAGGGTTGGGGTGACCCCTTCATAGATTCTTGATAAAGGTAGATCATTATTATGTGACAGAGGATGTTCATACGATGGTGAGGGAATAATTGAGGGATCATTACATATTTAGGTAAAGCACCATGATTTGGTGGAAGTATGTCACACCATAACTAATGGGTATCACGACATGGTAGATTTTTTGTGGGGTGTGTATACATAAGGGTCAAGAGAAGTCATGCTATTGCATCAGGTGTTGAGTTGTGGTGATAAATCTTACATATTTCATATTTGGAAAAATCAAAGAATCTTATATATTAGATAATTCCATGGTAAGGGATCCGAACTATGATAATGAATCTTATGTATCATTGGGTTACTCTTACGTGTTGAGATCGTAACATATTAAACCCTTTTGTTTTTTCATTTATAAAATTTTCCCGAGGAGGGTTGGTAACATCATAACTTGTGGTATATACTATTATGTATAAAGAGGGAGTGCACTAAATAAAGGGTTTATCACCACAAATTAAGGATAGAAAGGATCTTTACAACATGAAGTGGTACATGCTGTGAAGGCTTGGGCTATGTGAGTTATGGGTTTTCTTGGAAGAAAGGTGTGATGTCATGACACCCAGGATGCACCGTGATGAGTATCACAATGAGTTTTTCTATGATACAAGGATGATGGCCACAATATAGATCCTTTTCATTGGGTTTTTATTGTGATATATAGGATATGATAATTTTTTAATTTTACCCTTGGAAGTAATGTTGGGGTTTTTTGGATGAGGGGAGTTGTTCCATGCCATGAGTTGAAGTTGCATTCTGTGAGGGGTGTATAGAATGCTGTGATAGGTTATAATAGCCTAGAACCCACACTCCTTGATCCAATGTTGAAATCCATTACTTTATATTCCTGACTTTGATGCTGATAATTATGACCCAAATTTTTCTTGTAAACCTTACAACATCCAGAAGAAAACTTGAATCACTTACATTTTGGAGGATCTTCTAGGTTTAGAGTTTTATAGGATTAGAAAAAAATCATAAATAAACAATTCATAAGTCATCAAAATAAAATTTCTCCCATTTAATCCAGATTTTCGTATTTCACAATAGATCATCTACGTCATCCTTATAAAATCTTTTATAGACATAAATTGTTTAACATCATTTTCTAAAACCTATGGAAAAGGAAACAAAAGAAGGGTAAGCTCCAATGCTTAGTAAGGGAAAATGTAATCATAAATTAATGTCATTAATGAGTATAATATTTCATAATGGTATTATGATATAATCAAAGTGCATGATAAAATCATAAAAAAACTCAAACCCATCAATACCTGGATCGTCAAATATAAAAACATGGAAAAGGAAAGAGTCATCAAAATCAATAATCAAAAGCCATTTGATATCAATATTGATAATTAGAAACACTATAAACTCATATTAAGAATAAATAAAACATGTACATACTTGAGACATCATTTTCATTTCACTCTTACAGTCACTCAAACAAATGAAATAACCATATGGTCGAATTCCATTCCCAATGCATTGGAGGGATATCATGGACCCACCCATTTTTGTTTATCACATAACCACATACAATTAGTTCATCACAGAACCACCCGTCATTGATTTATAACATAAAAACACATAAAATTTCCAAGTACCATTACAAAATCACAACACATAAAAATTTTCATTTCATCATAAAGTCATAGGAACAACCATTATCCCTTTTATAACTTGATTAACCCATGTAAAAGAAATGGGTTCTATATCAATATCTTTGAATCATGATTAACCCATGGAAAAGAAATGAATTCCATAAAAATATCTTTGAAACAAGATTAACCCATGGAAAATAAATGGGTTCCAGAATAATCTATTTGAAACAAGATTAACCCATAAGAAAATGGGTTTTATATCAATCTATTTGAAACATGATTAACACATGTAAAAGAAATTGGTTCAATAACAATATCTTTCAAATAATATTAACCCATGTAAAAGAAATGGGTTCCATAAAAATCTCTTTGAAACTAGATTAACCCATAGAAAAGAAATGGGTTTCATGTTAATCTATTTGAAACATGATTAACCCTTCGAAAGTAAATGGTTTCCTTAACAATATATTTGAAACAATCATAATCCATCCAAATAAATAATGTGGATGGTATCAATAAAAAATATCCCCAGTGGATGATATATAAAAACAAGGTTTATTTATGTTTATGAATATAAATTCCCTTAAAATATCATTCAAAACATTCATAAGGAAAATAATCATTTAACATTCAAAGTGTCCCATACCAAAATGAAATGTTTGAATGACAATATCCATGAATGAAATAAAATTAAAAGAGACTTATAATATCATGATAATAATTATATTCATGATATAACATGTAAAAGATTAATTATATAAACCTCATAAAATAATATAGGTGTATAACTTAACAAACATCTCAAAGAAAGAAAATTTTGATAAAAAATCCATTACCACTTTTCTAAATTTTAAACCATAGACCCCATGAAAGAGAGATTATAAAATGGATATTTAAATACCCATAAATTCATTTATAATAATTATACAATAAATTCATGTGTAGTATATAAACCATATAAAAATAATCAGGTGTATAATAATAAATAAGTCTCAATGGAATGTAAATTGAGATGAAACCCCTTACAATTGTAGTAACATCTGAATTGGAAACCACAAAACTAATAATCATTAAATAAAAAATTTAAATATCAATAAGATAAAATAATTCATGATATAATATATCAAAATGGTTAGTATATTCACCACATAAAATAATAAAGTTGTGAATATTACATTTATCTCATATATGTAAAAAGTGAGATGAAAATTCCTTACAAAGATCATATCATTGGAGTGAGAATAAATAAATGAAATAATTTTGTGTAAAAAATGTAAATACACACAATAAAATTAGGAAATATAGAATAATAAAATAATAGGTAATTTCAAACATATTCTTGGCATAACATAATAAATGAAATAGATTTTTATCCCAATGAATGGAAATTGAGTTAAGAAATCCCTTACCTTGAGTCTTATTTGTCATGCTTGTCCTCCATATTACCGAATAATAAAATTATGTTAATTATTTAAATGATTCATAAACTTTTCCAAGTTTATTAATAACTTTATTTAAATTATAAATAAGTTATATAAAATTACTTAATCAATAATTTTCAAGTCATATGTTTTCACAATATTCAGTTTATGTGTCTAAACTAACTTTTATAGGTTGACTAAGGTCAATGAGGTCATTATTTAAACATCTAAAGAATAATAAGCATGAAATAATTATAAATTTTTTATATAAATTATAATTTTAAAATAAAACATGAAATATGGTTATGAAAAATGAACCAACTTTATGATCACAGAGAATGTAGGATGTACGTACGCATGTGTAACATTCTCATTTTTCAATGACCATTATGGAAAGAAGGTATGTAAAATTTGTATTTAAATAATGAAAATTATATCATAAATATAATATTATTTAATTATATATACTTAAATATATAATAATTTTTATTTAGTTATGAAAAAGGAAGAATCACATCGCTTCGAGGAGGCGGTAGTCCACACGTCCATGAATAACCTTAAAACTTTTTCAATGTGTGAAATGGAAAGAAGAAAATGATATGTTATATGTACATATAGATAATTATGACATGAATATAATAAATAATTCATTTATATAATATATTTTTTTTAAACCAATCCTTAATACATTCAATGCAAAACATGAATGAATCATATCATTTTGAGGAGGCGGTAGTCCACACGTCCACAAACGATGTTATCATATTCCCAAAAAATGGAAAGCATAAAAGTATGTGTCATAAAATAATTATATAAGAATAAAAAAATAAAAAATATCATATATAAAATTTAAATCCATAATTATTAACAACCTTTAAAGGTGAAAATGGAATAAAAAACAACATTGGTTGGCAAGGCGGTAGCCCACCGTACACACGAACAATGATTGCATATCCCATTTGATGGAATTGTGTGTAGGTATAGGTCATCCTCCTAAGATAAAAAATATCAGTATATTTATGATACTTAGGTTATTATAAAAACAATATATAATATTAATTTAAGGATTAGAGAAATAAATAAAGCAAAAGTACTCGTTGAAGAATGATACCTCTTCTTTCGGTAACTACTTTTGGTTTATTAAAAAAGCCTTAATTGGATGGATTTATGAAAAAATTGAGGATTATAGGATGAGTTAAGGGATTTTTATATTTTATTTGGTCAGATTTTGGATGATTAAAATTTCTTGAGATGTGTAAATAAGTGGGGAAGGTAAGTTCCTTTTTATAGTGGAGGAGGAGTGACATTCTTGTAAATATAAAAAGGTAAACACTATTGGGAGGCCTCTGTTAGTTAATGTGACTAAAATAATGAAAAAAATTATATAAAAGTGGTTATAAAGTCGAAATATTTCTATACAATTAGTTTTAGAAAATTTTATAGGTCCTTTGGCCCCTTATGATTAATGTTTAACCACTAAGAAAACTCATTTTTACCCTAATCACTCGAATTAATTTTAATTTCTTTAACTAATATTTTTGGTAAAAAACTAAGTTTAACTTATTAGTAATTATAAATTATGATGATTCAAAATATTTAATCTATTTTGAAAAATTCTAATCACATAATTTTCTGAATTTAATTTAAAACTAATCACATAGATGGAATGAGAAAGCATGTTTTTAAAGTAAAAAGTTCAAAAGTTTGAGATGTTTTAATATCCAATTTCAATGTGAAATTTATTAAAATTACCTAAATTGGTTATAATTATATAAAATAGATATAATTATACTTTTAAACCAGTTAAATATATAATTTAACACTACGAATTATTTATATGAAAAAATAGTTTTCAATTAAAATTTAGTATATTTACTATTCATCAAAATATGAAAGTTCTCAAAAAAATACCAAAAAATATCACAAGGTAAAATTTTATATCCCAATTTAAAAAAATTAATTTTTTTAAAATATAATTTAAAAATTTTTCAAAAATTAGTTTTAAAATAGGTGCGCCATTAAAAGGTGTTAAAACTGCCCTTAAGAAATATACAAATATTTATGCTTAAAATTGGATTTATTATTATCTTAATCCTATAAACTTTATTATATGAATTTAAAACCATTTTATTAAATATATAACATATAAATTTAATTAATATCTTTCACTAATAGTTATTAATTTAATTTATTATGATAAAACCCCATTATGGTCATAAAAATTGTTTTTCATAAATACACATCGTTTATATTCAATTTGTATTTATTTTAATTTATAATTAATTAGTAACCAATGAATTAATCTTATAAACATGTGTGAACTATAATTTTATAATTTATTTAATCATATTTATTCACTCCATTCCAATGGATAGGTGATAACTATTATATTAAATAATAATATTAATAGTATATTGTTGTCTGCTAAGACTCGGTCTTGTGTGTAACACAAGATAAACTTGGTTTTGTATGTGATGAAAGATAAACTATGTATTCAATGTAACACAATATATTAAATTATTTAAATTAATTTAAAATAATATATTTCATAAAATATTTGGATGTTACATCCTACCCCCTTAAAATGAATTTCTCCCTCAAAATTAATCGTGGTTATAAAATGATTAACATATATAGAATTAATTTATTGAAACCCACATCATAAAAAGGGTTAATAAAACATGATCCTAAAAAGGGAGAGCGGAAAAAATAAAGTTCATCTAAAGTTACACATCATTGGGATTCTATATAAGGAAACAATTGGTGGGAAAAGCGTAAATAATTATAAAAAGTGATTGTGGTCATTGATCACAAACATGTGAATGATCAATGGAAAGTTAAGGTACCCATAAAAATAAATATGTGATGATAAAAAAGACAATTGTTTCATCATAATTGAAGGTAATAGGATAATAATTTTGTTTCAAGATCCTTTTCTTAGAGTTAATGAAATCACTTACCATCTAGACCAAGTGAAAAAAAGAAATATACTTACTTTAGGAGTATAATTTTATCCTTTAGTCAATTTCCAAAAAATTCTAAACTTTTTATCCAATTGATGAGTATTCAAGATTATTTTTTTATTCTTAAAGCACTAAAATAAACTTTTAAAGGCCACGTAACCATAAAAGGGATAGTCAAGCTATTCCACCTATCTTTATACATCAACCAAATCCAAAAATGGTTAGAACATAGTAAGATAATTCAAAATATGAATAAAAATTCATATGATACATTAATATCCAAAAGTAATGCCCAAAGTTCAAACTAAATTATTCTATAAATAAATATCCTTAAAATTAATCAAAATTTCTAGACTAAGTTGGAAACCCAAAGATAAAAAGGATTTGATCATATATTATTCCTTGATAAATAAACCATTTTTCCTCAAATAAAATCCCTTATGTTTTTGTAATAAACATAATCTTTATCTATAAAAAAATTTCATGCTTACTAGGGAATCACATAGGCTAGTGGTAGTGTACGAAACCCTTATCATCCTTCAGTCATGAGGTCAATCCCCACCACCTAAATGTATGCGATGGGTTTTTCACCCATCATATGAGTTATCCCACTTTTTTTAATATTGCAAAAAAATCCTCCCTAAAAAAACATCATGTTGATCCTAGGGGTTACAAATACCTAAACCCCAAAAAAGTCTCCAAAAATATCATTGATAACCTCAAAATTTGTACTACTTAAAAACATCACATGGGATATCTTAAGACTTTTAACTTATGATCAACCTTATGATTATAATTCTATAATAGTATCCATAACTCTTAACATAACCTATCTCCAAAGTTATCTAAACTGGCCTTTGATATCAACAATAATAGCCTAAAACCCATGCTCCTAGATCCTATGTTGAAATCCATAACTTTACATTCTCGGATTTGATGCCGATAATTGTAACCCAAATTTTTTATCTTAACCTAACAAAAAAAAAAAGAAAACTTGGGTAACATTAATTCAAGATGACATTTTAGGTTTAGAGTTTTATAGAATTAGGAAAAACTCATTGCTAAACAATTCAAAAGACATAAAAATGAAATTATCCCACTTAACCTAGCTTTTCTTATTTCATAATAGGCCATAATCATCATCCTTTTTAAATCCTTTATAGAAATAAATAGTTCAACATCATTATTTAAAACCTAGGGAAAAGGAAACATAATAAGGGTGAGATAAAACACTTAGTAAAGGAAAACTTAATCATAAATGAATGCCATCAATGGGAATAAGAGTGCATAAGGGTGTGATGAAATAATCAAAGTGTGTGAGTGAATCATAAAATAAATCAAATCCATCAATACCTGGGTCATCAAATATAAAAACATGGAAAAGGAAAGATTAATCAAAACAAATAATCAAAGCCATCCGATATCAATATCAATCATTAGAAACATTATAAAATAATAGTATTCATAAATTAAACATGTATGTACTTGGGACACCATTTTTATTTCACTCTTATAATCAATCTTACAAATGGAATAACCATATGACCAACTTTCATACCTAATGCATTGAAGGGCTTTCATATACCCAAAAATCATTGGTTTATCACATAACCACCTATCATTGGTTTATCATGGAATCACCTATCATTGGTTTATATCATAACAACCCATCAAATTTCCAAGTTCCATTACAAAATCATAATACAAAAAATATTTCATTTTATCATAAAATCATAGGAACAATAATTATCCCTTTTATAAATTTATTAACCTGTGGAAAAGAAAAATGTTCTATAAAAATATCTTTGAAGCATAATTAACCCATGAAAAATAAATGGGTTCCACAAAAATATATTTAAAATAAGATTAAACCATAAAAAAGAAATGAGTTCAAGATTAATCTCTTTGAAACAAGATTAACCCCTGAAAAATAAATGGGTTTTAATTAAATCTCTTTAAAACATGATTAAACCATGGAAAAGAAATGTGTTCTATAAAAATATCATTTGAAAAAGATTAAACCATGGACAATAAATTTATTCTATAAAAATATCTTTGAAACAAGATTAAACCATGGAAAATGAATAGGTTTTATGTCAATCTCTTTGAAACATGATTAATCCGTGGAAAGGAAATGGGTTCCTTAATGATATATTTGAAACAATCATAATCCATATGAAGAAATAATGTTGATGATATCAATACAAAATATCCCCAGTGGAGGATATGTAAAAACAAGGGTTGTTCATGTTGATGAATGGAATTTTAATTTCCTCGTTTTTTCTATGTAAGACTTTGTAATGTTTCAATGAATATTTCTAGAGCCAGGAGCTAAGACAAAATGAGATTCCAAGGCCCTGTGTGCTCTGAATTGATTTTTGAAATATATTAAATATCAAATGCATGAAGGTTTTTGGAAAATTTGGATTAACTCTTAAATAGAGGTCTGTATCAGAAATCTGAGGGAACTGTTGAGTTTAGAATGTGGGTTTTACCTTAGGAACAACATAAACTTTTTAGGCATGAGGAGTTTGTGAAAAATTTATCATGAGAACAATTAATAAAATAAATAAATAAATAAATTTATTTTATTCTATTGACTTAGTGACCTATTTTCTATATAAATACTCTGTTATGACAAATTTGTAGGGTTAGCCTCACAATAATAAGAATTTATAGGAGAGCAGGGAAGAAAACTGACAGACATCAGGATCATGAATTAATGATTGGAGTAAAATAAGGATTTCCAATGACAATACTGATTATGTATCTCATCAATGAAAATGATGTATGATTGTTATTTATCAGTGATTGATTCAAATCAAGGAAAGACTTTTGTTTTATGTGGATCTATCCCATTTTAATTTACCCTTGATGAATGTGAATTAATTATTTAACAAATTAATTCACAGGTCAATTTTTTAATTTGGGTAATTAATTTATCTTCCTATGGTATATGAATTTATTTTTTTGTTTTATTTATTTCTATTTATTTTTCATTAAAATGTAAATAAAACTTGGCTAACCTGAACAATGGATGAGGCCTATTTATTGATTTGGTTAAACATAATTTTATCTCTCCATTATTCACCTGTTAATCAATGGTATTTATTTTTACCATTGGTTTAATAAATATACAAAAATAAATTATTTTCAAAGCAACCCTTAGTGTAACAGATTGGTAGGTTCAGAATTGAGATTATTGAAACACTTGTGGTTAATGGTGATGACAGAGGTTGGTGTTCAGATTTGGAAACCCATGGATCCAAGATATTTTTTCAGTGAAAATTAGTGTGAAGTAATTGGGAAGTGAGTGTAGGTGTGTGAGGTGGTGCAACTGGCATGATAAGGCATGTTCGGTCATCTGTAGGGTGGTCGACCAGGATGAATTAATAGGTGGTAGATCACATGGCTGCCATGTGAGGAGTTATAAATGGGCGGGGGGGGGGGGGGGGTGATATCTCAGTACCTAATGCTTAATCTCATGAGGATATGTGTGATGTGGTTCTATTATATTTTTGGTGCCACATGATGTTAATTTAGAGACCATGTGATTTGTATAGTGTGAGGAAGAACCCTCAGATAGGGTTGTAGTGAGTTTTAATGGAGAAGAAAACCTAATTATTGATTATTAATAATAAATATAATATCTAAACAAAACAAAACAAAACAGAAATGATAATTAGGGGGTATCGCTGTATGCCTAAGAAGGGGTAGGCACACCTTTTCCATAATTTTTATATATTTAATAAATATAATAATAATAATATATAATATTGCTATTATTATTAATTTATTGTTTTGGGTATATCTTTTAACTGAGACATCAGAATGAAGAAACATCTATGGTTGCATGGCCCTAACTTTGAGAAAATCATTTCAAGACTAATATTCGGTAATTATTTTAGAATCATGGCTTAGGTCCATGAAAATGCTATTATTATTATTATTATTATTGTTCTTATTATTGTTGTTAAATATAGTACCTGAGATATTTTATTTGTAAGAAATTTGATTGAAAATCCATATATGGAATCATGAACCTAATATTGAGGCAGAAATTTCAAAGAAAAATATTAGATATTTAATTTAGACCCTTGGGTGGGGCCCATGAATCAGTATTTGCATGTTGAAAAGGTGAAATGTGACCTTTTCATCGGGTGTCTATTTTGGGAAAGTAAATAGTATATATTGAGTGTTTTTATGAAAGGATCACTATGGCGTGATATATTTGTTAATTCATGGATGATTTTAGTGAAATATAAATGGATTAATTTTTAATTTTGTTGGAACTATGATGAACTTCGTGCACTCATCTAGATTTTTATAGACATAGATGTGGGCACTCGAGTAGTACGCCCTAAGTAGTTTTTCACATTGAATGCAGTGTTGAACTTCATTTTGGAATCAAAGTTACAAAGTGAGGTGAAACAAGTGAGATGATTATTTTAGCGATGCTTGAATAGTATTGGTTGAGTATGTTCCCTTGGTTTTTTACTATGAGGGTTCTGCGTGGTATCACATTATCATCATATAGGGTGACCCCTCTATAGTTTTCTGATTATCTGTATAGTGAGGGTGAGTTATCTTATTCTGGATTAAGTTGTCTCAGACCACTTTGACTACTGACTCAGAATCTTGGAGCATGTATCCCTCTGAGAGGCCCAAATTTATCCTCATTTCCTTTTATGTTACCTTAGATTGGGGTTGTTGGAATTGTAATGACCCATATTTATGTAGGCACTGATCACCTATCTACGAGGATGTTTCTATTAGGGTCCAATGTCCCCCTAGTGAGCCCTGGGTGTTGACCCCCTATATGTGTATCAATATCTGATATTTTTGAAGATATGTAGTCTGATTGAGTGTGTATCTTAGATGAACCCTCTCAATTTCGTTTGTGACTAGACCTGATGAGTGTGACCTATAGGATGAGTGTCATTAGTGGCAGTATAGCTCATGGAGTGTGTTCTCCCAGACGATAGTTACATGGAACCTTCGAGTAAAAATCATAGGATGGATTTACAATTGTGATATTTATATTGATATTGTGTGTATTTGTTGATTATATTAGGATATTATTGTTATATGTGTTGTATACATATACCTGTGTAGAGTTGACTGTTACTCTTGATACTTTGTGCTTGGTTGTTTTGGGGTGTCTTACTGGGTATTGTTATACTCACCCCTACATGGAATCTTCCTGAATATATCATGTATTATGTATATAACATACCTTTTTGTAGATTCCTTATTGGACTAGGAGAAGGTGGACCAAGATTGGGCTAGACAGACCAAGGTGTATACCAGTGTTGCATTTGGCAGTAGTCCCCTCTATGTGAACAGGTGGGACCTTAATTTCCAGTTTTGGTTGGGCTTGTATTTAGAATATTTTTATACTTTACAATACTTCTTTTCATACTCTGGTTGTAGGATTATATATTTATGCATTCATTGTTTTAAATTATTTTACATTTTATCATTTTATGGGCTTTAAGATGTGTGCATGAGTACAAGTACTTAAGGAAAATTCCTCCCATGTTTGTGATATGCCTTATTGGAACTAGTCTCCAGCCTCTTTCCTATTGGAGGTAGGCTTAGGGTCATTGTGTCTTGAGCCCCATCAGATTAGGTTATGAAAAAATGGTATCATAGGTGTACCCAACCCGAAGTGTTATGACACAGCCTAGGTTTTAGATCAGAGTTTATAGTTTATTTTGTCTAGCTATAAGGTTTGGTTTGGGAACTAGGGAAAAAGTGTTAAACTATTTTGAGTACGGATCTCATGCCAGTGTTTCCAGTGTTGGTGCAGTGGCTGATGTATCCATTCAACATGACCTTGATAACATGTTTTTTGACTTGATATATATTGAAACTGGTTACAGGATAACATTGGTACATGAATTATATAGGACTAGGATGTGGTTTTCAATTCCTTTTTTTGAATCATATCTCCAAATATACTCGTTGAACATGGTATGTATTGTATTCTTTCAAGATGTATTCACAGAAACAGCCAGTGAGGTTTCCATAGTAGGGTTGAGAGTTTTACCCAATGAGTGATGATGTCACCATGTAGGGGCCTCATCACAATGTAGGTTTTCTTCTAAGTGGAAAGTTGACAGAGCTTCCACCTGTTAAGTAGCATGTACATCTACATACAGTGGTTCTAGTGGATTCAGACTGTTAGAACGAGATATAGATGGATTTTTTGGTGTTGGACGATGATGTGCAGGTTTCAGGCATGTCTTGTGAGATTCTAAGGTAGGGATCTCCTGGGATGCATCGTTAGTAGGACCTACTGATAATAGGCATGCAACGCAAGTCACAAAACAAGAGGTTTCGTCAGAGTTCTCAGGGGAAAACCATTTATCTGATAACGGGGTATTTCTATGATTATCATGGGAGAGTAAATCTAATGAGGGATTGTGCTACCTGTTGTGATACATCTAGAGAGACAGTCAACGAACCACCAAAGAAGAGGCAGTGGCTGGAGAAGGGAGTTTCATAGGGAGGTGGATGTGTTAGAAGAGTTGGGGGAGTAGTAGGATATAATAGGAGATTTGATTTTGTGCTACCACCACTACCACCAGGTGGACCACTCTTGGTTTAGAAAGATAGTATTCAGGATATTGGACAATTACAAGAATGGTAGGTTCTTTACCCAGAGGATCTAGGAGTGTTTTTAGGTACATTCTATATCCCATATACTCCTATTGTAGTGTTGATAGACACAGGTACATTCCACTCTTTTTCCTCCTTTGTTGGAGTTCTTTTCCTAGGAGATATAGGGTGTCTATAAGGACTTATGTTGTTCAAATAATAGGTATATAAGTTCTTGAGATTGGGTATGGATTTCTATCACTTGAACCAGGTGACTTGTGAAAAAATATCCACTCAAGAGAATCAATGACTTCTTCGACTAGTGGATTGGGGTGAAGTGGTTCTCAGAGTTTGACTTTGAGATAGGTTATAACCAACTGTGGTTTTAGAGTAGGATATACCAAAATATTTTTTCCAAATCCAATTCAATTTTTTTTGAGTTCATGGTGATACCCTTGGGTAGGTGTACACTACAATAAAATCATGAGACATATTGGATGGATACTTAACCCTTCTTGGATCAGTTTACAATAGTCTTCTTCGATGGAATCCATGTGTGATTGACCTTCGAGTTGGAGAATGGGAGAATCCTGAGGATGGTGTAGTGTTCCTCTAGTAGATATTTTTTTACCTTTTTTCTACTTCAACTATCTAGGGAGGAAAAAATGGAGAATATCGACTGGGAGATCTTGTGTGATCATGTATCCACTAGATACATTCTTGATAAAAATTCCTTGAAGGGGGGAATCATGTCATAATTTTTCTAGGAACGGATTGTGATTCTGGTCATGATGTGAGAAGAGGTGCTAAGGTGGTTGTTTTCCCTTAGCAGTACCTATAGTGAAGGTTGAGATGTACCAGGATCGCAAGGCATCGGTTTGGAAACCAAGGGATTTGCAACAATTTTTCAATATAAAGTCTTGTTGGCTCACCTGTCTAAGGGAGATGAACAACAAAGATTTTTGGAGAGGATAAGACACTTGTGCATGAAGAAGGTATTCTAGATTTAGGGAATTCCCTTGATGATCATTACAGAACATGATTCTTACTTCAATAAATGATTAAGGGGGAGTATCCGAGAAGCCTTTGGGGGATCAGTTGTAGTTGGTAATAGTGTTTTACCCCAACTAGATGTCTAGGTAAAGTGGACCTTTCAAGTTCTAGAAAACATGAATTAGGTTTTCATGTCGGCTTGAGCCATAGCTATAAGGATCATATACCACTGGTTGGGTTTATGCATCATGATGATTTACACTCCACCACCAGAGTAGCACATTTTTAGGCCATATACGAGGAACCTTATAGGAAATGGTTATAATGATTATATCTAATGGGTAACAAAACTTGGGTCCTCGTTTTGGTGCTAGTGTTGGTTGTGAAAGGGTGTAGTTCATCAAAGGGAGGATAAAGACTATTAGTTAAATGTCAGGAGTCCTAAGTGGACTGAAGATGGAGGCCTTTGGATTTGGAGAGTTAAAGAGTTTTATCTAGGATGGTAGGATATATCTAGGAATATAAGGACCTTTATTTTCCTGATGATACATCAAGTTAACTAGGTGGTGTACCACTTAACACCATGGACACAATATTTTGGTTGTTTTGTGTTACCCGCATGTTGTTTCTGAGGAGGTATGTGCATGAATATTTGTGAAGTACCGACATAGGTGATCTAAGCAATGGGATTTGAGATTCCCTTTTCAAGGATCCAGTAACATTGAGAACTAATAGGAGAAAGTCCCTTTATGGGTGTGGGTTTTCTTTGGGTGTGTCTATTTTGGTAGAACAGAAAATCATTGGGAGAGCTTATGGGAGTGGGAGACCCAGTTGAGAGCTCAGTATCCTTACCTTTTTCTTAGTTGTTCTTTTCAGGGGTGAAAATTTATAAAGGATTGAATAATTTAATATACCATTTTTTTCTATGTAAGACTTTGGCATGTTTCTACAAATATTTAGAGATCTAGGTATTGAGATGATGTGAGATTCTACTGCCCGATGTGCTTGAAA
This sequence comes from Viscum album, assembly GCA_963277665.1. NCBI lineage: Eukaryota > Viridiplantae > Streptophyta > Magnoliopsida > Santalales > Viscaceae > Viscum > Viscum album. Next base: position 435,463,160 of record OY728121.1, read on the forward strand.
TTAATTTTTTAAATATATAAAATATATTAAATATCACATACACGAATTTTTCCTAAAAAAGTAGAATAAATATTAAATGGAGACCTGTATCAGAAATATGAGGGCACCATTGAGTTTAGAATGCAGGTTTTACCCTAGGCATGACATAACCATTATCAATAAGATGAATTTGTGAAAAAGTTAACATGGGCATAATTAATAAAATAAAATAAAATAATTTATTTATTTTATTCCAGTGGCACAATGACCTATTTACCCATATAAATACTCTGTCATAACCAATTTGAAGGGTTAGCCTCATAACCCTAAGAATTGGGAGGATAGAGTGGAAGAACAATGGCAGGCATCCGGATCGTGGGTCGATGATCAGAGTACCATAAGGATCACCAATGACAACACCACTTGTGGATCTCATTAACAACAACGATGTGTGATTTTTCTTCATCAGTGATTGATCCAAATCAAGTTAGGACTTTTTTTTGTATGGATCTATCCCATTTTAATTTACCCATGATGAATGAGAATTAATTATTTAAAAAATTAATTCGAGGGTTAATTGTTTAATTTAGGTAATTGATTTATCTTCCTATGGTATACGAATTGATATTATTTTGGTTAATTTATTTCTTTTCATTCATCATTCTAACTAAAACAAAATGATGATAACCTGAACAACGACCAAGGCACATTTATCAATTTTTTTTATCGTGATTTTATCTCTCTTTTATTCACCCATTAATCAATAGTATTTATTTTTACTTGTGTTTTGATAAATATCCCAAAAAAATCATTGTGAAACCAATCCTTGACACAATGGATTAATCAGTTCAAGATTGAGATTAGCGGCACACTTATAGTTTGTGGTGGTAACAAAGGTTGGAGTTCAGATATAGAAACCCACATATTCAAGGTAGATTGTTAGTACAGATCCATCTGAAGTAATTTGGAAGTGCGTGTAGGCATGCAAGGTGTCCAGGAAAACACAGGAAGGTGCACTTGGTCAGCTGGGATGAAGAGGCAGTAGCTAGCATGGCCACCATGTGAGGAGCTATAAATGGTGGGGTGGGGGGGGGGGGGTATATCCGGGTGCCGCATGCATTATCTCAGGAGTCCATGTGTGATGTGGTACCATGATATTTGTGGTGCCACATGATGTTAATTTACAGACTGCATGGTTTTTGTGGCATGAGTAAGAACCCTTAGATAGAGTTGTAGTGGGTTTCAATGAGAAGACGACCTAATTATTGATTAGTAATAATGAAGATAATATTTAATTAAAATAAAATGAACTACAAATTAGGGGGTAGCTCATTTCACACCTAAAAAGGAGTAGGCACACCTTTTCCAAAATTTTAAAATATTTAATAAATATAATAATAATGATATATAATATTGTTATTATTATTAATTTCTTATTTCAGGTATATCTTTTAACAGTGACTTCAGAATGATGAACCATCTGCGGCACTGTAACCCTAACTTTGAGATGCCAATTTCAAGAACAATGTTGGGTACCTTTGTCAGGATCATGGATTGGGTCCATGAAATGGATAATAATAATAATAATAATAATAATAATAATAATAATAATAATTTTATTATTGTTGTTGTGAAATTTAGTACCCGGCATATTTTATTCGTGCGAAATCTGATTGATGATTCATCAATGGAATCATGACCCTGATATTGAGGCATAAATTTCAAGACCAATATTTATTATTTAATTCATACCCTTGGGTGGGGCCCATGAAGAACATTTCATGTGTTAAAAAGGTGAAATATGACTTTTTCATTGAGTGTCCATTTGGGGTAAGTAAATAGTCTATCTAGAGTGTTTTCTACAAGGATAACTATAGTGTGATACATTTGGTCATTCATGGATGCTTGTAGTGAAATATAAGTGGATTTATGTTTAAGTCTATCAGACCGATGACGAGCCTCATGCACTCATCTGGATTTTTCCAGACTCAGATGTGGGCACTTGAGTAGTCCTCCCTGATAATTTTATCACACAAAATGTGGTGTTGAACTTCATTTTATCATTATAGATACGACACAAGGTGACATAAGCAAGGCACTTCTTTCAGAGATTCTTGACCAGTATCAATTGAGTGTTTTCCCTTGGTCTATTCCAATGAGGGTTCGAAGTGGCATCAAATTATCATTATAGATGGTAACCCCTCTATAGTTTTTTGATGATATGTGTAGTGAGGATGAGTTCCCTTATTCTAGAGTGAGTTGTCTTAGAACACTTCAACTAATGACTCAGTGTCTTGGAGCATGTATCCCTTCAGAAGGCCCTGAGAAATCCTCATTTCCCTTCATGTTACCTTATATGGGGTTGTTTGAATTATATTGACCCATATTTATGCGAGAACTGATCCCCTATCTATGAGGATGTTTTTAGTAGGGTCTGGTTCCCCCCAGTGAGCCCTGAGCATTGACACCCTATCATTGTATCGATATCTGATCTTTTTTATGACGTGTAGTCCAATCAAGTGTGTATCTCTGATAAACCCTCTCAGTTTCCTTCATTTCTAGACCAGATGAGTGTGACCTCTAAAATAATTTTCTTCAGTGGTAGTATAACTCATGGAGTGTGTTCTCTTGAATGAGAGTTACATGGAACCTTCAAGTAGGAATCCTTGGATGGATTTACAATTGTGATCTTTATCTTGAGATTTTGTTCCTTTTTTGATTATATATGGAAATTATTATTATTTGGGTTGTAGACATATACCTGTATAGAGATGATTGTTATTCTTGATGATTTGTGCTTGGTTATTTTAGGGTATCCTACGAGATATTTTTATACTCACCCTTATATGGGATATTCCCACATGTTTCATATATTTTTTAGAAGACACACCTTTTGTGGAGTCCTTGTTAGACTTGGAATAGGTGGATCAGGATTGGGATAGATATACTTAGGTGTATACTGCTGTTTCATTTGACAATAGTCCCCTTTGTGTGAACTGGTGGGACCTTAATTTTTAGTTTTTGTTGGGCTTTCATTTGGCCCATTTTTACAATTTACAGTACTTTTTATTATACCCTAGTTGTGTTATTATTGATATATGTATGCATTGTTTTCAATTATTTTACATTTCAGCATTTTATGGGATTGAATATGTGTGAATGCGTATAGGTAGTTAAGGAAAAAACCTCCCATGTTTGTGATATGACTTCTTAGAGCTAGTAGTTATCCCCTAGCCTATTGGAGGTGCGCTTTGGGAAGTTGCATCTTGAGCCCCGTCGAGTCAGGTCATGATAGTAAATTCTCTTAAAATATTATTAAAAACATTCTTGAACAAAATAATCTTTAAACATTCAAAGTGTCCCATACCTCTTTGAAACATTTGAATCACAATCCCCATGAATGAAATAACATTAAATGAAACTTAGGATATCATGATAATAATTATATTCATGATATAAAATGTAAAATTATTAGTATATACACCCCATAAAATAAGATATGTGTATATCATAACAAACATCTCAAAGAAGGCAAATTGTGATAAAACAACCATTACCTCTTTGGTAACTTTAAAACTGTAAACCTCATGAAAGAGAGATCATAAAATGTACATGTAAATTCCCATAAAATAAAGTTTAAGAATCATAAAATACAATCATGGTATGTATATACAAAATATAAAAATAATTAGAAGCATAATAATAAATAAGTCTCAATGTGATGTAAATTGAGACGAAACCCCTTACAACTATGGAAACATCTGAATCTGAAATGAAAAAAGTAATAATCATTAAATAGAACACTTATATAAAATTAAGATAAAATAATTCATTACATAATATATCAAAATTATTATTAGATATAACACACAAAATAATTAAGTGGTGAATGTGACATTTATCTCACATATGTAAAAAGTGAGATGAAAATCCCTTACAAAGATCATATCATTAGCGTGAGAATAAATTGATGAAATAATTATGTGTGAAAGATGTAAATCTAAAAAATAAAAGTTTGTAATATATAATAATATAATCATATTTAATTTCACATATATTCTTGTAATAATATAATCAATGAAATATAATTTTAACCCAATGAATGGAAATTGAGTTAAGAAATCCATTACATTGAGTCTGATTTTTCATGATTGTCCTATATATTCCTAATTAATAAACTTATGTTAATTATTTAATTTAATAATAACCTTTTACAATTTTTTAATACTTTTATTTGACTTATAAAAAATTTATATACAATTACTTAATAAATAATGTTTAAGTTGGATGTTTCAACCATATTTGGCTTATGTGTCAAAACCGACTTTCATAGGTTGACTAAGGTCAATGAGGTCATTATTTAAACATATCTAGAATAATAAAAATTAAATAATTATCACATTTTTACATCAATTATAATTTTAAAATAAAATAGGAAATATTTTTATGAAAAATTAACCAACTTTATGATCATGGATACGGTAGGATGTATGTACGCATGAGTAACATTCCCATTTTTCAATGATCATTATGGAAAGAAAGTAACTAAAAATTATCTTTATATAATGAAAATTATATCATAAATACCATATTATTTAATTATATATACCTATATATATCATTCTTTTGATGTGGTGATGAAAAATGAAGAATCACATCGCTTCGAGGAGGTAGTAGTCCACACGTCCATGAACGACATTATCACCTTTTCAGTGTGTAAAATGGATGAAGAAAATTTTATGTTATATGTAAAAATATATAATTATTTCACAATTATAATAAATATTTCATATATATCATATATTTTTATTAAATCCATCCTTAATACATTCTATGTAAAGTGTGAATGAATCACATTGTTTTGAGGAGGCGGTAGTCCACACATCCACAAATGATGTTACATATTCCCATAAAATGGAAAGAATGATGATATGTGTTATAAAATAATTACATAAAAATAATGAAATTATAAATATCATATATATCATATATAAACTATAAATCCATCATTATTATCAAATTTTAAGGTGAAAATGGAAGAACAGCCGATATCAGTTCGTGAGGCGGTAGTCCGCTGTATACACAAACAGTGATTGCGTATCCCAATTCATGAAAGTGTGTGTATGTTTATTTTATACTCTTAATATAAAAACATATCAGTATATTTAGGATAATAATGTTATTATATAAAAAATTTATAATAATAATTTATGGAGTAGAGAAATAAATAATGAAAAATTGCTCATTGAAGAATGTTACATCTTCTTCAGGTAACTCCTCTTGGTTTATACCAAAATACTTCCTTGTATGGATTTATTCGAAAATTTAGGATTATAGGATGAGTTTAATAATTTTGGAAATTGATTTGGGGAGGTTTTTGATGATATAAAGGGATTTATTTGTGTGAATAAGTGGTGATGGTGAGTGCCTTTTTATAGTGGAGGAGGAGTGACATTATTGTAAATATAAAAAGGTAAACATTATTAGGTTGTATCCCTTACATCACGTGACTCCAATAATGAAACAAATTCAAGAAAATTTGGGATATGGTTGAAATAATTCCATAAAATGGGTTTTGTACAAGTTTCTAGGTTATTTTCTCCTTAATATTAAAGTTTAACCACTAAGTAAACTCATTTTTACCTTAATCGCTATAATTGATTTTAATTTATTTTAATATTATTTTTAGTCAAAAAATAAGTTGAAAATGTAACTACCCGAGATTTTATGAATAAAATTACCCTTTTTTATTTAATTAAATTTCTTATGGATATATAAATACATGCACTTATTTTGTTTTATTTTATCCAATTGGATATAAATAACCATTAAGTATCTTTACCATTGATAATATAGTCATTGAATAGTGATCACATGACTAGTATAAATAGAGGGCTTTAGTAAATCATTTTGGCACAAATAAAGGAAGTGGTGACCTCTATTAGTAAGATCATACCCAATTAATCCCATATATTAGAGATCCCTAGGGATATATTATTTTTGGGATTTTCCCTAGACTAAGCCCAAGATGAGATCCAATAACTTAAGCATGAATGAAATAATTTACAGGAGAAGCTCAAGATCATCAAGATCACAACCCAAACCATGTTCACTGAATGACCCCATGAAATCCCCACCATCTCTCACCTTACTCTTATGGTTTATGATGGTGTAATAAAGGTATATGTATCAATACCCTAGAATTATAAATATATACATTATTTTTTCATATAATATTGAATATATTTTATTCCCATTATTTTTACTTTTTAAATGATTTTAAAGCACAAATAATATTTTTGGTTAATATTCAAATTCAATTAAGAAATATACTTTTATGAATTAATGGATTCTGAAATAAATAATATTTTAATAAAATATTGTTATTAAATTACCTTTTTTAAATATAAATGAACATATAATTTTTTATGATGTCAAATGTAATTTTTATTAGGGTTTGAAAACTGTTATTGACAAAAACTCATCATTTTCAATAAAGTCTATTTTTATTTTAAAGTTAAAATTAAAATATTTATAAAATTATTCTGATAAAATAAATATACTTTTTTTAACTAGGATTTCAAAATTATCCAATGGCGATTTTTTCATAATTTTCAGAGACAATCAAATTTTTGCGTAAAAATTAAATACCTTATAAATATAAGGTGTGTTTTATGACATCATAATAGAACAATAGAGATGTAATAAATACTTTAAAAGGTATAATATACTAGATATATGTTTTTTACTTTAAAATAATATGATTTTAGGTCTATTTTATTTATTTTATAATGCCTTAGTGAGTCCTCCAAGACTTATAGTATATTTTAATATTTTAAAATAATTTCTTGGAAAGTGTGAATCACCTCCACATACATAAGGAAAATATTTTTTTATATTCAACCCCTGGACTTATAAAATAATTCAATACACTCTCCTTTTCTAGAAACCATGGTAAAAAACCCTAGGATTGTTTGTGGTTTTGAATATTTTATTATGTAGTGTCCAAAACCAAAATAATAAAGAAATACTCCTCCTTTCTTATATAAACCCACCCAATCTCCCATTTATCTTCATTAAAACTCCTTTAATATCATAAAAACTATTTTCTCTACTCCCTATAGTCATCCTAAGGCACCCCAAGCTCCCAATAAGCATATCCTAAGCCTTTGGACTCACACATCCAAGTAAGGGATTCTCTCTCCCCTCTTTGTATTGAGCATTTCATTTTTGATATGCCTTTTAAATTTACATTTTACTAAGTTGGGATACATTATTACCTATCCAAATTACTGTTCATTTTATTTTTAAATTATTTGAGCCAATTTCACTCTCATTTAACCTTCTTATGAACCCTTATTTACACCCATTACTATGCCAAAATTTTATAGGGAATCTTACACCCTCCTATTTTTTCAAGCATTCCTTTTATGTTATGTATTCTAAATTACTTTTTCCTATATTGGGATATGTTCTTAAATATTCCTCTTATTGTACATTTAATGTATAAATTATTATATACATCTTTCACTCTCATCAAGCCATTTTATGAATTTCTATATGATGCCGTTATGCTGCTGAAATTGCACCGTGATTTTCTATGCCAAGATAATTGTGTAGTGAATACCATAACCATTTCTATATCAAGGGTATTCACCATTTTGAATATATACTTATTTATTTGGGTATTACAGGTCTGTATTCCACATTAATTTATCATGGAATAAACTATTATGTTGAGTGAATCCATGTTATATGATCTATGTTTCACACTTAGGTATGAGAATGAAATGATTATGAAGGGTGTTCCCTGATAGTGCTCCAATAAATTGGGTAATAGTTATTATCATGATACATCATGTTGGGAAAGGGTATTTACCTTATTCCTTTATGGTACTTTTTCCACCATGGGGTATTGGTGGATTTATCCTTGATCTATTTATAATGCAGTGTTTTAAGTTGTTTCCACATTTTCCATGTTATGATTATCATGCTATATCAGGCCTTATTATTCATGTTATTTTATGAATCATTGATATTACTTGTCTAATATGTATTATTACCCTTATGTTATGCAATTTTTATTCCCTTACTGGGTTTTATAGCTCACCCCTATCTTATTTATGTCCTCAGGTTATCCCATATAGTGTTAAGTACGAAGGAAAATTTTGTTCATGTTAAAGAAGTTTTTAATAAAGATGTTTCTTTTCATGTTTTAAGTTGTTTTGTAATACACCTAATTTCCTAAAGACACTATAACTCTCGATCTTCTGAGTTGTATTAAGTGAAATTTTATGTAATAAATCATGTTTAAAAATGAAATAAATTGCAAGTTTTTTATAGTTGGTATTAGAGGATGGGTTTAGTTATTTTTGGGATTAGGATTAGAAAACCCTAGTAAAAAACCTTATGGATATGAAAAAGTGTAAGAAAACATCCCTAAATTTTTGTGAGTTTAGAGAAAAAGGTTTATCAAGAAAATACATCCTTTTTTGTATAATACAAGTGAATGTGGTTCTGGCGTAGATTTACCTAGGAGTAACAATTCCGACAAGTTGTTCTGAGCTTGACTCAGGGTAACCTGCTACACAAAAATGAGCCTTAATGCACACCTGGTTTGACACTCCCAAGGGATATGCTTTGGTAAATTCATAATCTCATTAAACACGTTATTAAGGGAATAAAAATTTTTATAATAATATGTGTTAGGAAATAGATCACAAATAACATAGATTGAAGCCTAGAAAATCATAAGATAAAGAGATAAATATAATTAATAAGTTATCTCTTTAATGTCATTGGATTCCCCTTTATGTGTTTAATAGTTTTAAAAAAATAATCCATAAGATTTTTGGGATGACGTAAATGAGTAGAACCATAATCAAAAAGTGAAAGTTAGGGTTATCGTCCATAGTTATATGCATTCCTTTATATCAATAAAGTTTAATAGAACTATTCAAACACCACTGCAAAGCATGGAAGTAGAGATGTCAGTGAAAATGAAAAATGGGTAAATTATTTCATCCCATATATATAACTCCTCCCCTGTCACAATTTTTGGATTTAAATTCCTGGTGAATCTTTTCATACTTCCCTTGGTTGAATTTTATATAATTCTAGGAATGGATTGGATTTCCCAATTTAGATCCAACATAAATTTTCGCAAGAGGTAACTCACTCTCTAAATGGAAAATCGACCCCCCAAATTCTATACAAGTGCAAGGAGGAGGATGAATATTATCTAGAACAATCATCTAAATCATGGATATTATTATCCTATGAGTTATAATATCGAACTCAAATGATTGAATCTAAGGAACAAACCATCCTCGAAGACATTCCTGTTGTGAGGGAATTCACTGATGCATTTCATGAGGAGTTTCTTGGTCTTCCTCAAAGCGGGGAGGTTGAATTTGTTATCAAATTTATACATAGGGAATTTCCAATATCTAAGACTCCATATATAATGGATATTTTTTAACCTGAGGAGATAAAGGAAAAACTATAGGAGAATATAGATAAGTGGTTTATCACCCATGTGATTCACTATGGGGTGCACCATTCCTCTCCGTCATGAATAAGTATGGGTCAATGTGCCATTGTATTGATTATCATGATCTCAATAGTATCAAAATAAATAAAAAGTATCCTTTTACATGAATTGAAGAATTTTTTGATCAACTACATTTAGAAAAATACTTATCCAAGTTAGATATATGGTCAGGATATTACCAAGTAAGGGTGAAAAAGGAGGATATCCCAAAGACTTCTTTTCGTACATGGTAGGAGCATTATGATTTCATAGTGATTCCATTAGGACTCACTAATTCCCCAAAAATATTCATGTACTTTATGAATAGAGTATTTAAAGAATACCTCAACAAATTTTTTGTAGTATTTATAGACAATATTATTATATACTCCAAAACCAAGGAGGAGCATGAGGAGCATCTAAGCACTATGCTAAAGACCCTGTGAAAGGAGAATCTCTATGAAAAGTAAAACAAGTGTGATTTCTAGTTGAAAGAAGTATCATTCTTGGGTAACATCATAAAAAAATTATATTTCTATGGATCATTCAAAGATAAAAACAATTGAGGGAAGGTCGATTACAACATATGTGACATATATTCATAGTTTCCTTAGGTTAGCTGGATATTATTTCCGATTTGTGAAAAATTTATCGAGATTATCACACCATCTAACCAAGATAACTTGAAAGGTATTCAAATTTTCTTGGAATGATAGATGTTAATAAATCTACAAGAAGTTGAAAAGAAGAATTATCACTACCCCTGTGGTCACACTACCCACAAGTGGATAGCTTTTTGTAATTTTTAGTGATGATTCAAAAAAGGGATTGGGATTTTTGTTGATGAAAAATGAAATCCATTGCATATGCATCAAGGCAGTTGAAAATTCATGAGTAAAAATATCCCACACATGATATAGAGTTGGTAGCTATGATTTTTTTTTGAAAATATGGTGACATTATCTATTTGTGTAGAAATGTGAAATATATGAGGATAAAAAGGTATCAAATATATATTCACATATAAAGAGCTAAATATTCTCCAATGAAGATGGTTAGATATCATTAAGGATTATGACTACTCAATATACTACCATCATGGTAAAGTGAAAAAGGTGGCAGATGCTCTAAGTTTAAAGGACCTAGTAATTATATCATTAATGATAATTGAGAAGGATATGATCTTCTTATATTTGAAGAATATGTAAATGGGAATAATAAATAAAGGAAAATCATATATCCTTTCATAAATGATTTATAAACCATCTCTTTTAGAAAGGTTTAATGATTCTCAAAAAGATGATGTGAGAATTTAGAAGAAAGTGGAAAATATCATAAAAGGAAAATCCTCAGAGTTAAATGTTAATGAATAATGAATTGTGAGATTTGGGTCAAGACTATGTGTTCCATCAATTCCCAAGTTAAATAAATAACTTTTGGATGATCCACATAGTTATAATTTCTCCATTTACCCAAGAAACCCAAAGATGTATTGAGATATCCTAAAGAACTATTGGTGGGATAACATGAAGAAGTAAATTATTTATTATACATTAAAGTGAATGGTATTTTATCAAGTGAAGGCTTAAAAGAATACATATAAGGGGATGATGCAACCATTACCCATACCAATATGAAAATGGGAAAATATCACCATGGAATTTGTCACCAGACTTCTAAAGACATCTGAGGGAAACAATGCTATCTGGGTTGTTGTAGATTATCTTATAAAAACTTTATAGTTCATTCTGATTCAAGAGGATTTATCACTTTATCAATTGGAAAAATTATACATTATAGAAGTTCTAATTCTACATGGAGTACCACTATCAATTCTATCCGATCATGATCCAAGATTAACCTATAAATTTTGGAAAAGTCTCTATCATGCTCTAAATAATGATTTGAACTTTAGTATGTCTTATCACCCTCAAACTAATGGCAAATTTGAGTATAATATCCAAACACGTGAGGAAATTTTGAGAGCATGATCAATGGACTTCAAAGGTAGATGGGACCAACATCTTCCTTTGGTGGAGTTATCTTATAATAGCAGTTTCTACCCGATCATCCAAATGTCCCCCTATGAAGTTCTTTATGGGAAGAGGTATATAACACCAACATGTTGGGTTGAAGTTGGGAAAAAAACTTATATGTCCTAAAATGGTTGAAGAAATGGTGGAGAAGGTTATGACTATCCGAAAACACATAAAAGATACTCAAATTCGAAAAAAGATCTTTGCTAACAATCATCAATGAGAACTATAATTTGATGTTGGAGACATGATATTCCTCATAATATATCCATGGAATAGAGTGATGAGATTTGGGAAGAATGGAAAGCTTAGTCTAAGGCACATCATCCCTTTTGAGATCTTGATTGTATTAGAGTAGTGGCCTATCAGCTAACACTCCCACCAAACCTGTCTCAAGTACATGATGTATTATATGTATCCATCTTAAGAAATTACATAACAGAACCATCACATGTACTCAACATAGAGGTGTTACCATTATAGAATGTCGTTTCCTATGAAGAGAAACCAATGAAGATATTAGATCGTAGATAAAAAGTTATATGAAATAAGACAATGAACTTTATCAAAGTGTTGTAGAGAAAAAAAAAGTTTGAAGAAGCAATGTGGGAACCAGAGGAGGTGATGAAGCAGAGTTACCCTCATCTATTTTAGTGTTGGAAAAGGAAATTTATAGCGTGAAATTTCTAAAGAGGGTATAATTTAATGACCTGAACTTTTATGAATAAAATTCCCCTTTTTTATTTAATTAAATATCTTATGGATATAGAAAACACATGAAATTATTTTTTTATTTTATCCAATTGAATCTAAATGACCATTAAGTATCTTTACCATTGATAATATATCTATTTAATAGTTATCACATAACTTGTATAAACATAGGGTTTTAATAAATCCTTTTGGCGCAGAAAAAGGAAGTGATGACCTCAACCTGTAGGATCATACCCTATGAATCCCATATATTAGAGCTTTTTAGGGAGATATCGTTTTGTGTATTTTCCCTAGACCAATCCCGAGATGAGATGAAACAACTTAATCATGATAAAAACCATTTACGTGAGAAGTTCGAGGTCATCGAGATCATGACCCAAACCATGTTCACCAAAGGACCCCATGAAAGCCCCATCATCGCACACCTTACTCTTAGGGTGTATGTTGGTGTATTAAAGGGATATGTATCAAGAAACACACATTAGGGATATTTACACTATTTTTTCATAGAATGTTGAATATATTTTCTTCCTATTATTGTTACTTTGTAAAATATTTTTAAAGAAAACAAATTATTTTTTGTTAATATTCAAATTCAATTAAGAAATATATTTTTATGAATTAATGGATTTTTGAAATAAATAATATTTTTAAAAAATATTATTGTTAAATTAAAATTTTAAAATATAAATGATCATATAATTTTTTATGAAGTCAAATGTAATTTTTATTAGGGTTTGAAAACTATTATTGACAAAAACTCATCATTTTCAATAAAGGCCAGTTTTTATTTTAAAAGTTAAAATTAAAATATTTAGAAAATTATTAATATAAAATTAATATCATTTTTGTAATCAATACTTCAAAATTATCCAATGGTTAATTTTTCATAGTTTTCTAAGACAATCAAATTTTTTGCGTAAAAATTAAATACCATATAAATATATGGTGTGTTTTATGACATTATATTTGACCAATATTGATGTAATAAATACTATAGAAGGTATAATTTTTCAAATATATGATTTTAATTTAAAATAATTTGATTTTAGGTTTATTTTATTTATATTATAATGCCTTAGTGAATCCTCTAGGACTTATAGTATATTTTAAGATTTTAAAATCATTTCTTTGAATGTGTGACTCACTCCCACATAAGAAAGGAAAATATTTTATTACCTTTGGAACTTGAAATTAAAAAATAATTTAATACACTCCCCTTTTCTATAAACCATGGTAAAAAACTAGCAGATGGTTTGTGGTTTTGAATATTTTATTATGTAGTGTCCAAAACCAAAATAATAAAGAAGTCCCCCTCCTTTACAATATAAATCCACCCAATCTCCCATTTATCTTTACTCAAACTCCTTTAATCTCATCCAAACTCTTCCCCATACTACCTATAGTCCTCCTATGGTGCATCAAGCTCCCAAGAAGCCTCTCCTGAGTCTTTGGAGTCACACATCCAAGTAAGGGATTTTATCTCTCATCTTTGTATTAGACATTTCATTTATGATATGCCATTTAATTTTACATTTTTCTAATTTGGGATAAATTATTAATTATATAACTTAATTTATATTTGATTTTTAAATTATGGGATCCCCTTTCAATATCATTTATCCCTCTTATTAACCCTTATGTACACCCGTTACAATGCTGAAATTTTGTAAGGAATCTTCCACCCTCCTCTTTTGTCAATCATTCCTTTTATGTTATGACATATAAATTCCTTTTGACTATGTTGGTATATGTTATTTAATATAATTATTAATATCCATTTCATGTATAAATTATGAGATACCTATTTACATATCATCAACCCATTTTATGAATTTCTATATGATGCTATTATAATGCCGAAATTGCACCATGATTTTCCATGAAAAGATAATTGTGTAGTGAATACAATACCCATTTATCTATCAAGGGTATTCATGTTTATGAACATATACTTATTTTTTGGGGGCTTACATATATGTATCTAGCATTCCTTGATCATGTAATAAACTATGATGTTGAATGAATCCATGTTATATAAGGTATGTGGAACACTTAGGCATGGGAATGAAATGATTATGAAGGGTGCACCCTGATAGCACTTTAATTTATTGGGTCATGGTTAGTGTCATGATATTTCTTGTTGGTATATGGGATTTACCTTATTCCTTTATGGGACTTTTTCCACCATGGTGTCTTGGAGGATTTAGCCTTGATCTATTTGTTATACAGTGTTTTAAGTTGTTGCCACATTTTCCATGTTATGATTATCATGCTATATCATGACTTATTATTCATGTTCCTTTATGACTTGTTGATGTGAATTTTCCAACATGTATTATTAACCTCATGTTATTCAATGTTTATTCCCTTACTGGGCTTTAGATCTCAACCATTTCTTATGTATGTCCTCCAGTTATCCCATGCAGTGTTAAGTATGAAGGAACTTTTTGATCATGTTAAAAAAGTTTTCAATAAATATGCTGCTTTTTCATGTTTTAAGTTTTTAGGTAATGTACCTAATTTTCCAATGACACTAGACCACTCGATCTTTTGAGTTGTATTAAGTGAAATTTTATATAATAAATCATATTTAAAAATTAAATAAAGAGAACGGTTGTTATAGAAAATATTATAAATTAGAAATTATGATGATTACAAATATGGAATAATTTTTTAAAAGTTTTAATCACATAAGTGGAAGAATTTAATTTAAAATTAATCCCACATATGGAACAAGAAAGAGAGTTTTTAAAGTAAAATGTTCAAAAGTTTGAGATGTTTTTATATCCCATTTCAATGTGAAATTGATTTCAATGACCAAAATTAGTTTTAATGAAATAATATATATATAATTATAATTTAAAATAAATTATATATATAATTTAATAACATAAATTACTTATATGAAAAAGAAATTTTCAATTAAAATTCAGTATTATTTATTATTCATCAAAATATGAATGTTCTCAAAAAAATACAAACAAATATCCCAAAGTAAATTTTGATATCCCTATTTAAAAAAAGAAGTTTATTTTTTAAAATATAATTTATAAAAGTGTAAAAATTTAGTTTTAAAATAGGTGAACCATCAAAAGTCTATAAAACTACCTCTTAAAAATATACAACTTTTTATGCTTAAAAAATAATATTTATTATAATATTAAGACTATAAAACTTATTGGATGAATTTAAAAAAATTATTAAATAAATAATATATAAATTTCGTTAATATATTTAACTAATAGTGATTAATTAAATTTATTAAGATAAAACACTATTCTGGTCATAAAAATAGTTTTTTCATAAAAAAACCTTATTTTATATTCAATTGTATTTATTTTCATTTCTAATTTATTGGTAACCAATGAATTTATATTATAAAAATGTTTAAACTATAATTTCAAAATTTAAATAATCATATGAATTACCACTATTATAAAGGATAGGTGATAAATATGATTATAAATAATAATAATAATAATAGTATATTGTTTTTCAGTAAGACTCATCCTTGCGTGTAATAGAAGATAAAATCGGTGAAGGGTGAGATGTAAGCTAAACTGTATATTACATGTAACTCAATATATTAAAGAATTTAAATTAATTTAGAATAATATATTTCATAAAATATTTGGATGTTACATTGGGTCTTTTATAGTTTTTTATAAAAATAAGGGTTTGATGTTATTTTGGTCCTTTACAAATTAGAACCCCTTATAGATAAATCATTTTTTTTGAATTTGAGATCAAGGGGAGGCTGAAATCCCCTTACCTTACTCCTCTTTATTTTAACCTTCTTGACCCATGGTGATTAAAGGTGGTTTTTTTATTATGTTATTATTCCATTCTCTTTCATTTGATCTACTTATTCTCCTTGTTATTTAATAATTTATTATTATTTGAGTTAGGGTTGATGATGATTCCACTGGTGCATGGTTGAATCAGTCCTAGTATAATGTGAATTTTGTTTTTATTAATAAAGGGGACCTCATAAGAATGGATGTGATAGGTTTTTCATGATTTCATTAGGGTAATATGATTACATATATTATTTTTGGTTTTTTCATAAAATTGTAAACTCATTAATTGATTGAAAAAATCCATATTATTAGGGATTTTATCATCCATGAGCTCGAGGGTGTGCCAGGAGTGATCTAAACCCTATTGCTTGAGGTTTCGGCATCATTATTCAATATTATGAGATATTTATTGATTATTATCTAGATATAAATTGTGGAATTATTATTGGGTTAATGTGCATATTAATTTTAAGTGTTTTATTATTGACTAAGTGGTTATTGATGGAGTAGGGCCTCTTGTTGATCGATGATGGCCAGTTAAGCTTGGTTGACATTTTAAGTCAATATTTTTAAAATTAATAACTTTGAATATGGTAGGTGGTACCTTAACATATCCATTAGGTTTATAAATTTCATTATGGTACATGTGATTTTTAATCTCTCCACTTGTGTGAGATTAAAATTGAACTATAAATGAATTGTTTTCGTTAAACTCCCATAAGTAGAATATAAGTATCTGAGGCTATAATAGACCCTTTAACACTCGTTTGGTGCCTCAGTCATTGATGGATGTGGTATTTGACATAAGTATGTTCTATTTTATATAGGTACCCTATTGAGGTATAAATTCAATTGATGAGCATAATGGACCTTGGATGAGGTGTTATTAATTCTATCTAAGAATGGTGATTGGGAATGTTTTACTTAAGGTTAGGTCATGCAGAGCCTTGAGTTACCATATATCATCTTGACTATGTTGAGATATTATGTTACCTTTATGTGATGGGCTTGGAACCTTGAGTTGTAAATGGGATAAAGGAACCCCTGTAGGGGTATCCACACATTTTTTTGACCTAGTAAGCCGAACATTAATTTCCTAGGATGAACCCTATGATGAAATAACATGATAAGATTGGTATAGTATGGTAGTATCCCAGATGATTATGGGTTGAGAATAGGGATGTGTGAGTGGCCCTCTATATTTGAAAATTGAAATTTTAGGCTTGGAAATTCATATGACTTGGATTGTTAATAAACTATTAAAATCATATGATTTGAAAATTATTAAACTATGATATTATAAAAATGTTTTGGGGAAGGTCATAGATTCTCTGAGTAACATTCTAAAATGGTTGTAGGATGGGATGTGGTTTCCCTATTTAATATTATAAAGAGTTTCTGGGGAGGAGATTTCCTGAGTGTATGTTATATTTACAATAGTTCCAGGGATGATATTTCCCCTAAGTGGTTGTTATATTAAGGTTTGGAGGAGGAGATTCCACTAGGTGTATGATATATTTATGATGGTTGTAGGGAGGAAATTCTCTTACATGTATGATATATTTATGATGGTTATGGGGAGGTTATTTCCCCTCGGTGTATGGTATAATTATGATGGTTTTTAGGAGGATATTTTTGATGGATTCATGATGATATTTGATCGTATAGAGGATAGAAACAATTTACCTTGATGATATATGTTTTATATGGTGGTATATAGGGAGGGGAATTATTTCTCCCTTGGATGTTGATGTATAATTCTCGTAGGCATCCCAGAATTGGTAGAAGTAGGTATAGTTAACCTTGGTGTCACCTTAGAACCCAAGGACTGACAAATATTTTTTATATCATTTTCAATTGTTTATTTAATTATTCTAATCATATAATATTGGAAATTCACTTCATTTACTAGTTATTTTAGGGGAATTATTGGGAGTGTCATACTATGTAATACTCACATCCTAATTTGGTGATGTTATCACATTAGTACCTAAGATGACCTCATGATAATATATACAGGTTGGTCAGAGGCCCTTTAATAGATGGTTTATCTAGATAACTTGGATGAAGTCATAAGATAAAACTATGTTGGTAATCGAAACCAAGTTTGTGATTTAGTTTATTTACATTTGGTTTGGGGTGTATGTGTTTTCCCATGAGAGAACATATTGATTTATAACTAAATTGTTTAAAATTCTATATATTTTTTTTATTTCATGGGTATATTATTTATTTTTCTATCTTGGATGAATTATTATTCATTATTTTAGATTTTGTGATCATTTTTATATATTATTTACACCATTTTCTTTACTCTGATATGAGGGTATAATATTTCAATGGAGTTACCTTAGACCATCAACATAAGTCAACAACCTCTAACATATAGGGCGGTGCACCCAATATTATGTCGAAATCCAATCTAGTTATTTTATAGTGAACTAGGTTGGGATGTTACAAAGTGTAATCTGAGATTTTTTTTAATTTTTATTACTTTTTAGGATATGGTATACTGGAGATAAGACTGGACACACCTTTTTATTTCTATATAATGTGCCTAGATAACATCATCATGAGTTTAAGTCCAAGTTACTAAAGAGTTATGATTGATATTAATTCTTTTTTATATTACAGTTGAGTTGATTTGTATTAAAAATGATATTTTGGATTTATTTATTTTTGGGTTTTCCCTTGGATTGAGGAGGTAAGAGGCATGTGATCATATATAATATCAAGAATGTAAGTTCACATGACATGTGCATGCATGTGTATGTTTGCAAAACTAGTTCTGGAAAAAGAAAAAAATAGTAATAAGAAAAAGGGGTTCTGGTTATTTAAAGTTCCAACAATAACTTATTTAGAACATTACTAAATATCTTATTGGTGATATTCTAGTTAACCATACCAAAGGGGTGTGAATTTTCTACATAAAAATTATTATAGGTATATTCCATTATATTCATGTGGATGTAACCTTACTCATAAAAGGGTTAGTCTATTATGATGATTTATAGTGAGGATTACCCTATAATGGGTAGTTGAATTGAGTATAAGATGATTTATGTGTGTGTGAGTGTGTATGAGAACCCTAAATTGGGTGTATTGGCATGATATCTACCTTATGATATCTGATATGGGGATATGAATGTTTCTCCATGAGTTTTCACCTATGTGGTATGTAGACAATGGTATAGGTGGGAGAGCTGAGTGATGTGAGGTGTGACTAATATATCTATTTTGTATCTCTATTTTCATATCTATTATAGGTGAATTAATTGGATATTAATTGATTTAAAATGAGATTAATACCTAATATTAATATTGTGTATATTATTGTGACATGAAAGATATATGGAACAATAAAGAGGAAAACATGGAAATTAAGGAACATAAATGGAAATAAAAAAAATCATAGATTGAATATTGAATTTAAAAAGATCAATACCTCTACTGAAAGAAGGGTTCCCTTGATTTTTGATGATCACATGCTGTTCTAATGACTTAAAAATGGATAACTAGAGAAAAAAAGGCTTCCATTACTGGAAATTGACATCAAACATTGTGTAAACATTAAAATTTATGTAATAAGTACAATAGGTGAAGTGATAAAATATCCTCAAGTTTGGCCCTACACATTACACATCATGTAAATATTACACGGTGTGAAAATCTCATACAGATATATAAATAGTAATTTTTAGTGTATCTTTCAATCGAGAGATATATCATCTAACTCGAACTTCCATTTAATGGAATTTTGACTCAAGGAAACTAGAGGATTAATAACATGGTTATAAATATGGGGTTCTGACAAAGAAAAATGGATTCATTTGATGGGGTAGAGGTTCAACCACCAGGAGGCTATCGTTGGGGTTCTGACTTGCCGTAGTTAGGTTTTTCTTATCCTTTCCATTATTATTCTTTGATGTAACAATAAATTTTTGTTCATTTAATCCTAATTTTGTTTATTTCTATATCCTTATCTTATATTCTCACTCCTATAGTTTTGGGTTTATTAATCATTTGGTTATCACCCAACGATGATTGGCTAAATCCACAGGGGTGAGGGGAATCAGTCAAAATGGGTGCATAGAAATTTTTTTCTATTTATTTATTCACTTGTAAAAATATTCCATTCAATTATTATTGTGTTATGAGTCATTATATTCATATCTGTTATTAAATCATGGAATAAGTTCATTTAGTAGCATATGAAACCCAACATGATAAAGGTAATTAATTCATGAGCATTGGATTTTATTATTATTATTCTTTTTCAATTTGATACAAAATAATCTTGGTATTTTAATTCATCTACCCACAAATAATTATGTTTATATGGTAGATTGATATGGATTTACCATTTCTTATATTGATAAAATTTATTGATTTCACAACCAATGAGTATTATTGTTTTCTAGTGAAATTTGTATTTTTTAGCAACAATGCCAATAAAAGCCTATTTTCTCTCTTATTCTTTTCCTATTATTCTATATTAATTTAATAATTTAATTTAAATCATTTAATTTTTTTAAATATAATCAATTTAAATCATGATGACCCAAACTTTGGTCAATATTTTTTGTCTCTATGTTCCCCGCTCTCTGTGGGTTTAACCATGTACTTCCACTCCACTATGCCTTTGTAGTCAATGTGGTTTAGGAACATATATATTTATATTTTTTTCACACATAAAAGATTAAATGAAATATTTTGGATGGATCATATAATCAGGAAATTGGTGTGTTAGGTTTTGTAATTAAATAGCAGGATGACTTTCAATTATTGTTAAAGATGAGTTGTGATATATGTGGGGAACTCAGGACAAGGGTTACCCAGATCTGAGAGTGATTTTAGAGATGGGAATAATGGTTATATTATTTTTTAATGATTTTGATGCATATAAGGTGCTATAAAGTTTATGATATAGAAATAGAGATGAATTAATAATTGTGGATGTAAAAGTATAGGTATTTCTTGTGCTATGATAGGATTAACATTCATAAGAGGAATGGTCAAATGGTTAAATATTCTAAATAACATAGAATCAATGATATGAACATATGGGTTAGGTATAGATATTTTGAAGATTAAGTATGTGAGTCTAGGATTTATGATATATGAATTGACATGGAATGAGTTTGATTGTAAGTTAGAGTATCAAAATGTAATGCACTAGTTTAGGTGTACTTGTTATAGTAACAGGGTCTATTGAGCATCATTATGAGACTCGTTGATAGATACTCTCTTACCAAGGGTAAAGAGAGTGAGTTTTTTACCTATAAAGTACTCGGATTATTGAAACCTAATCTTGGCCTAAGGTAGGTAATCTTGGTTTTGATTAGGAGTTATTGGCCTTGGATGGCATATGGAACATGTCGATGGGTGGATCTTGGAGAAATATATGGGATATGGAGATGAAGTAGTGTGAGTTACACAACTTATGAGGTGAGGTCATGATAATAGATGAGAATAAATAGTGGTTTCATTTGAACTATTACTAGAGTGAAGATAGGCCTTTTGGGATGTACTTGTTCATTCCGTTGATACCTTCTTGGGGGTTAGGACATTGAGAGGTGCCTATGTGTCATAATGGGGCTATGACTCCTTAATTACATGAATTGATAGAGTTAAGTCATGAGTTGCCGATGGGATCAATGTGTAATGCTCTCCAGGTCATCGGTACTTTATTTTTTGATCTTGTTTTATCTCATGAGAGGTTTTATAGGCTTACAAGAAACATGGTTTGAAAATTTGAAAATTTGGAGAAAACATTTCAGGTGAATTGTTTTGGTTCATGATTAATACTAACCATGAAACATGGAATTGTGAAATCCAATTAAGTTTTTTATAGTTTGAGACTGGTTTTTCAAGATTTATGAGTCTCTATAAAAACTGTGTGGATGTACAGTGGCTATTTCATATCTTAAGTATAGTTTTTAAAACCATGCAACTTATCCCAGAAAATTGTATAAATCAATTTTCTAAGGATAGAGGCCACCATATTGTTGGAGTATAGTTTGTTAAACAATGTGTCCTAACTGTGTTCCTAGACATAAACCACTTAAATATTATAATTTACCCTGATTCACTTGGTTAATTTTATATATAATATCTTCCCAATATATCTTAGGGTTGAACTATCCTCTCCCCAATTCTCTAGAGATTTTCCTCCTTGGATCCTTGGAGAATTTCCTTCCTTCTTGGTGGATCTCCTTAAGGTATATTATGTTTTTGATCCAACCTCTTATATTCTATCTTGATCACTCCTTGATATCCATTCCCCTTATTCCATTGGAACTTGATTAGGATATGATTACCAAATCTAGAGGGCTCTATTAGGAATAAATGATGTTTCATATGGATCAAGGCTTGTGAGGATTGAATTATCTCATTTCCAATCTTCATTCTTAAAGGTGAATATTTTTCCTTCATTCTAAAGTTAGGTGTATCTATACAATGATGATAACCCATGAATTAGTTAATGTTATTATAAATTCATTAGGTTTGGTTCGAGAAATTGATTTATTCTACATAAAAGTTGATTTTTTATGAAATGCATCTTGGGTGGTATAAAAAAGGGGTTTTAAAAGAAGTTTTTTTAAAATAATTTATTCACTTTATTTGTTTGATGAAATTAATCAAAGATGTTTTTGACTCAAAAATAGATTTTCAATCATGTGAGTTGTGGTAATTTTTTGTGAAAATGTTATCTAAATTGTGATCATGGTATATTTTAATGTTTTAACAAACATAACATATTAGAAAACTTGGGTGTGTTATGTTATGGACATATGAAAACCTTAGTGAGTGTGGAGACACTAAGGGTTATTATTATGATTTTGATAGATTTTGATGGGTCTTTATATTGATATGATTCATGGTATTCATGGCTTAGTGTCCCTTCATGTGTCCAAGTATGTATTCACATTAGCTAGAGCCCAACTTGTTCTTGGTTTTATATATGATGGCATTGTTTGATGGATAATTGTTCACATGTTTATTATATTATGTTTCCATGGATAATTCTCTTTATGAATTTATACTATATTTCATATACTTTCCACATCCTTGGTTTATATGAATATGTAATTCTTTAAAGTAAATAAATTGATGTTTTATAAAATGTTTTTCATTTAAAATTGATTTATAAACTTGTTTTGGGTTTTAAATCTAGAACAAATAGTTACATGGTGATAGAATTTTTTTAAATTCTTTGGTGGTATCCTATGGATATTTAGTGATCACACCCTAATTTTTCCATTGGTAATTTTTAAATCTAGTTTTGAAAGACTCTGGTAAAGGGAAGGGCATCATGTAGCTTACTGACTTCTCTAGGGTGATGTCAACTTCATTGTGAGTTGGGATGGTGGTGGTTGATGGTCACATAGAGACTTGGTTTTGATCTTGTCTTATTTCATTTTGGGTTTAGACTTTTGGATTGAAATTTTATATCTAATGGATGTGTGTTTTCCTTCGATGTTGTACTCATTTTATTTCTCTCTTTTAAGTTACTCATGATACAAGTTTTGGTTTATGTGTTGATCTACACTTTATAGAAGGTCATCTCAGGTGATGTTCCATTTCAAACCTGGTTAGTTCATTATAAAATGGAATTAGATATAATACCCATTTGTAAGTTTGATGAAACTATATAGGTTTGGTTCAAAGTATATAATAGATAGGAGTTAAGACTATTAGAATTTGGGTAGTAATTATGGAAGGGTGCCTGGACAACTCACTACCATGTATGAACTCGATTTACTATATATTTTCATGTAATTTCATCAAGATTGATCTTGATTTTTTAGGTTTTTTATATAAACTTGATTTGAGGTTTATTTAGATAAACCTATTCCTTTATAATGTTTTTGTCTGCCATTAATTAAATATTAATTTCTTTAAATTCTTGTTGTTTGATTTAGATATTTTCACATATGATAATAAGTTTTTTTATTTTGTGTTTATTATAAAATACCTCCTAGAAGAGATATTCCAATTCTAGGAGAGGAAGATGTGAGACAAGTTCTATGTGTGAATCCTTCAGTAGACCCTTCATTGGTAGAAGTTGTTATTCACATAATTCAGACATTGGGTTAGGTAGGCATTGGAATCTATAGATGAGTAGTGGGTTATGGCTTAGAATTCACCAAGAAGAATCCACCTATATTCCATGGTGACAAGGGACCTTAATAATATAAAGAGTGTATTGAGAGGATTGATAAGATCTTCCAATTTCTAAAATCGAAGAGGGATCTATGGTGGGGTTTTCAACTTATAGGATTGAATGACTAGGAGGAAAATGGTGGGACTCCATTATGAAATATATATTAAATGATGATATTACTTGGACTTCTTCTAAGTAGATATTCAACCAATAGTTCTATCCATATTTTTTTTGTGTGGAAAATATTCATGAATTTATGACCTTTTAGAAAGGGGAGCATTCAGTTATGGAGTATTCCATTCATTTCACTGAGTTGGTTCACCTATCACTCGAGCATGTTACTAATGACTACCTTAAAGTTTAGATGTTCGAGATGGGTTTGAGGGAAAATATTCATTAAATATTGATTATCCTATGATTTCCAAAATTTAATAAGGTGGTTGAAAAATAATCCATGGAAAAGTAAAAAATATCTAGGATTTTTTTAGTGGAGCTTCAGTTATTATAGGTGGTATACATGGTGTGTCTACTGGCCAAAAAAGAAAGTGAAAGAGTGCTAAGTTTTCTTTAGGACCAGTTTTTGAGGCTTCTATAAAACATCAATAGGTAGTTTTATATTATCATAGGAGGCCAATTCATTCTAAACCTAACTATATTGATGCAACCTAGACATGTTATCATTGTGGACATTCCAATCATCTTAATCATTTTTGTAGAAGAATGTCCTAAGGCAGTAGAGATGGATCCACTATTACCAAGAGATATTAGTATTTCTCTAATGAAATAAATGGTGTATATATTATTATAATGAAAAGGGTATACTTGTTCCATGAATAAGGCTGATGGAGGGGTTGAGATTATATGCCTTTATGAAAAAAATTATGCACTGAAAGAATCTGAAGTAGGGATAACTGCTATGAGTGGTACGATGTTTATTTCATCCTTTATTTTTCTATATTTGCTTAATATAAGTGCATTTAATTACTTTATAGTGTAAGTTTATTGATGTTTTTAGATTACACTTGGATCTTATATTGATGATGTTGGAACTTTCCGCATCCTTGGGAAAGAGAAAGGAATAAGGTTTCAAATGTCCCAAGTGTTCAGTGGAAATTGTTAACTTCAAAGTTTTATGCGATTTCTTAGTTATTGACCTCAAAATATTTAACATTGTTATTATAATGGTTTTTATTACCAATGTTGAGGCCCATATTGATTGTTACCATCACTGAGTTTAATTTTTATCTCTTAATAGAGTCTCTCATGTCTTTCAAGGTGAATGAGATTCTAGATTAGGGAGAGCATGGCTTAGTGTGCCTTATGACAGAATGATCCCATGATATTTATAAGATATGTTTCTTGATATCATTAATACACATTTTAGAAGTATACTTTTTATAGTTGTGAGTTCATACCCTGAGGAATTTCCTAATAATTTTTCTAGTTTAACACCTCATAGATAGGTTGAGTTAACTGTTGTTATACTCCCTTGGATGATAAAAATTTCAATTCCATCATAAAAAATGGAACCTACTAAGCTGAAAGAGATTAAATTTTATCTTACAAATCTTGAGGCCAATAGATTTATTTACCTTTGTGTGTCACCATCATCTTTTCCAGTTCTATTTGTATAGAAGGTAGATAGAATCCTTAGGATTTGTGTTTATTACCAAAATCTTAATCAGGAAACTATTAAGAGAAAATAACCCTTTACTTATATTGATGTCCACTTTGACTAACTTAGAGAATCATTATGGTTTTCTAAGATTGATCTATGATTGGGGTACTATCAGTTGAGAGTCTGAGAAGAGGATATACCTAATACAATTTTTAAGAGTCAGTATGAGAATTTTGAGTTTCTAGTTATGCCATTTGGTCCCACTAACTCTCCTATGGTATTTATATATTGCATGAACCATATATTTCATTGGTTCTTGGACTCTTTAATTAATGTTTTTGTGGATGATATTTTGGTGTACTCTAATTTTAAGTAGGAAAATACGGATCATTTCGATATATTCCTCAGAATCTTGATGAAACATCATCTGTGTAGAAATATTTATAAATTATAATTTTGTATCCAAGAAGTGAAGTTTTCAGGTGATGTTATATCTGAGAGGGGAATCTAAATGGATCCTAAAAAGATTCAGGTTATGATATCATGGGAGAAACCCAGAAATGTGTTGAAAATCCACAGATTCTTGGGCTTAGTTGGTTTTTGTAGGTGATTTTTTAGGATTTATCCAATATTGAATCTCCAATGACAGAATTAACCCATAAGGGTGTTAAATTTGAATGGAATGATAAATGTTAGATATATTTTGAGGAACTAATGGTGAGGTTGACATAAACTCTAGTTTTAATTATTTGGGAGCTGGGTTTAGGATATGATATTTTCTATGATGTATCAGGTATGGGATTAGGGTGTGTCTTGATGTAAGGAAAATAGGTGGCGGCTTATGAATCTCTCCGATTATTCTCTCAAGAGAATAACTATCCTACCCCTGGACTTGAGTTATAATCCATGATACAAACTATAAAAACTTGATTAAACTATCTATTTGGGGAGTGATTCATGGTATATTCAAATCATAAAATTCTAAAGTATATTTTTACTCATTAGTATCTCAACTTGTGATAGAGATGCTATATTTAATATCTTTATAATTTGGATTTTAATATTAATTACACTATCATAAAAGGGAATGTTATCATCAAAACATTGATAATGAAGTTACTAACCCATTCCTTGAAGGAATCAATGGATGATTGGTCTATGATGTTTTTATTTGTTGAGATTATCTTCGGAGTGGAAGAGACTGATGGAAATGTGTTATTATCTTCCATGAAGGCCAAATTTTCATTTGATGGTCAGATTCTATTTGAAATGGCATCATACACCAATTGAAAGTGTTTTAGTAAAATCATTAATGGTGGGGAGACCATAGGTTATTATTACCAGTCTCCTTTTAGTGATTTGTTTTTCTAAGTAAGTTTTTTCATTCCTATATCTCTAAGGTAGGAGTTGATTTTCAGTGGAAACCTTTCTTATTAGTCCATACACCCTGGAACTAAAATTATATATCATGATCTGAAACATAAATATTGATGGTTGGGGATGAGGTGGTTGATTTCAAATTTTGGGTCATGATGCCTTACTTTATAGAAGATCAAGGTGGAGCACTAGATACCTAATAGTTTATTTCAGCCTTTACCCATTCTGGTGAGAAAGTGGGATGAGATATATAAGGACTTAATTGTTAGTTTTCCATGTACTCCTAGAAATAAGGATTTAATTTGTGTGATCGTTGATCCATTTTCAAAATAATCTCATTTCCTTCATATTAAGGACACAATGAAGGTGGAAGATCTTGGAAAATTGTACTTCTAAGATATTGTGAATCTTCCTGGAGTTCCTTTAGCTCTTTTTTCTAATATAGACCCTTAGTTTACATCCAGGTTTTGAAAAATTTTATAAGAGGTGATGGGTACCTAGTTGAAATTAATCATGTTGTATCACCCTTATATAGAAAGACTTAGTGATACATTTAGATTCTTGAGGATATTCTTTGGGTGTGCGTTCTTGATTTTGGTGGTTCATGGAAATACCATATGCCCTTGGTCAAATTTTACTATAACAATAGTTATAAATTTTTGATTAAAATGTTTCCTTTCAAAGAATTTTAGGGTTGGATATGTAGATCTCATTTATTTTGGGTGAAAATGAGAGAACGACCCTTAGTTAGACCAAGCTTTATTCAGGAGATGATGAAAAAGGAATAATTGATCTAGAAGAGGTTAGAAACTATTTAGTGTCATTAGAAATCCTATTCATACCATCAACATCACTCATTGGAGTTTGAGGTTGGTGTTTGGGTATTACTTATAGTTTCAACTCACTTGGGACATCTTCAATTTTCTAATCAAGGAAAGTTGACACATGTATTTTTTGTCCCTTCTGAGATCATTGAACATCTTGGAAAGGTTGAATATCAGTTGAACTTTTTATCTCTCTTAAAATTGATTCAATAAATGTTTTTTATTTCCAATCTAAGGTGGTATCAAATATATCCTTCCCAAGTGATTGAATAGAAAAATGTTGATATGGAGTCTGACACCTCTATGGTTGAATAAAAAGTTCATATTATTGGTCACAAAGATAAGGTACTATATGGTAAATAAATTAGTTTGCTCTATATACTATGGAAGTGAATATGAGATATCCATGAGACATGGGAAGGATAATTTTTTATGAGGAAACAATGGAATTATATTTTTTCAATTTTATAATCTTGAATTCTTTTTGGGGGTAGAAATATTTTATGGTGGGTAGAATTATGTTTCCCTTAAAGGTTATAGGTATGTTCTTTTTCGAGATTGGTTTGTATCTCAAGAGGTTTTAGAGGCTTATAGGAAACATGGTTTGAAAATTTAAATTTGTTGAGAAAATAGGCTAGGTGTAATGTTAAGGTACATGATTATTACTAACCATGAGGTAATCATGTGACATGAAAATATGATCTCCAGTGGCATTTTTCAAGGTTTGAGCATGGTTATTCAATCTATATGAGTCTCTAGATTAATCTTTTAATATTTCTAGTGGCTATCGCATAACTTGAGAACAATTTTTCAAATTGTTTGGCTCATTATAGGAAACCATGTGACTAAATTTTCAAATCACGGAGGCTACACATGGTTGGAACATGGTTTGTTAAACCATGTGGCCTAACTATATACTCATATACAAACCAATTAAATGTTGGAATTTACCCTAATTACCTTGATCATTTTTTTATCTAACATTTTCCTAATATCTCTTATGATCAAAATAACTTCTCCCCCGCACTCTATAGAGTTTCCTCCTTATATCCATAGTGAATTCACTTCATTCTTGGTGGATCTCCTTAAGGAATGTTCCATTTTTGATCCAATATCTTATCCGCTCTCTAGATATATAAATGATCACATTTATCTTTGTTCCATTTTAACATTATTGGGATATGATTTCCAGATATATAGGATTTTATAGGGGAATTGATGACATTTATTATAGATCTAGTCTTGTGAGGAATGAATCTTCTCATTTCCAATCTTCATCCTCGAAGGTGACTAGTTTTCATTCATTATAAAGGTAGGTGTCTCCATACAATTATGATAACCCATAAATTAAATAATTTTATTTTAAATTATTTTGGGTTGGTTTTTTGAAATTAATTTATTTGACATAAAAGTTGAATTGTTTTATGAAATTCATCTTTGGTGGCATGAAGAAGGGGTTTTATTTAAAAATAGTTTATACACTTTATTTGTTTGATGAAATGCCTCAAAGATGATTTTGAATCTAAAATGGATTTTCAATATTGAGAGTGATGACTATTTGATGTGAATTTTTTTTCTAAATTGGGATCATGGTTTATTTAAATGTTTTAACAAACATAGAACATTGGTAATATTAGGTGCATTGGGTTGTGGACATATGAAAAACATAGTGATTTTGTTACCACTAGGGGTTATTCTTATGATATAGATAGATTGTGTAATGATTTGATATTGGTAAGATTCATGATATTCTTGGATTAGTGTTCCTTTACATGTCTGAGTATGTATTACCATTGGATATATCCCAACTTGTTATTTTTTTATACATGATGTTATTGTTTCATGGCTAATTGATCACATGTTTATCATATGATGTTTCCATGGATAATTCTATTTATGTATTTATATATCTTTCATGTACTTTCCATATTCCCAGTTTGTGTGAAAATAATATTCTTCAAATTAAATAAATGTATGTTTCTAAAAATATTTTTCATTTGATTTTTTCTCATAAACTTGTTTTAGGTTTTAAAGTTAAAACTAATGGTTTCATGGTAAAATAAATTTTTTAGATTCTTTGGTGGAATTCTACTAAGATTTAGTCATCACACCATAATTTTTCATTTAGAAAATTTTAGATATGGGTTTGTAGAAATAAATTAAAGGGAATAGAATCATGTTGATCATCAAAATATATTGGGTGATGTCTTTTTCAGAGTGAGTTGGGATTGTGGTGATAGATGGTCACATGTATACTTTTTTTTGATCTTGTATTTTTTTATTTTGGGTTTAACCCTTTGGATTGATATTATATATCTCATGGATCTTTTTTTCCTTTTGTATTATAATTTTTTTTATTTGTATATTTTTAATTACTCATGAGAAATGTTTTTGTTTAAGTGATGATCACTACCTTGTGGAGAGTCTTCTTGGGTGACATGCCATATCTACCTGGGCTGGTTTATTACATGGTGGATTACCACACATGGGTGGAAATAAGATGTTATATAGTGGTGAAAAGGTGTGATACACCTTTTTGTAATTGGGGAATGGGAAAAGGGTGTTGACTCTTGATTCCATGGAATATATTAGTTAGATAAGGGATTTATCAGGGGTGTGTTCAATTGTAGTTTTACCTATAAAGGACCATGCATCAAGGTATGACTGGTGTATTTAATGAGGTATCTATTGAGAAATGGTGAAATGAAAAGGTGTTTATAAGTATGTTGAATGGTGATCTCATATAAGAGATGATTTATGACCATTTTTAGATGTATGATGCAATGAATTGACAATTGGGTCTTTTGAAATACTGAGGGGATGAGTGGATTAGCATAATGGATAAGGAGTAAGGAGGGTGACTCAGCTGTAGTGAGTGGGGTACCAAATGGATTGTGAGTTTGTATTGGGACTAGGTAGGGATTATAGAGGGATGAAATGAGAGAGTCACATAATGGTGAGTAAGGTCTTATACCTTGGGTTAGAACAATCAGGACAAGGTGTACGGTTGAGTATTGTTGATAGAATTAGAAATTAGTTTCATAAGGCACCAAAATATCATTGGATTCACATGAAGGGATTATTAATATTATTTTTTTTTGGTTGTGGGTAGTAGTCAAGATTATTCTCATGAATCAGTGATAAGGAAAGTACTTTAGTGGATAGCACACCATAAATGATCTAAGTGCATTGTTCTTTTTCTAAATATTTTTCAATAAATGTCATGAGTGATATGTTAATTGAACCACCATGGGGGAGGGGTTTTTTAGTTTTTTGATATTTATTAGAGGAAATTATCTTGGTTATGTTTGATAAATAGAAAATAAATAGTTTCAAGTTTCATTCAATGATAATTGTGTTGATTTAACACATTAGATTTATGATAGACACTAAATGATGGATGATAGTTAGGTGGAATGACCAAAGGTAGGTTCATGGAATGTTAGTTCTCATGGGAATAATCCTGACAAGGTAAATGAGGAGATACCTTGGGTTATGGGTATAGTCTCAAAGTTGATATTTCTAGTTTTGATGATAATAGTAAGGTTATGTTTAGGTGTGGTGTTGAGAGAGAAATGACATGAGGTAGACCAGGGGTGTTAAACATTGGTTTGTAACATATATATTTTGATAATTCATGAATACCATCAAGAATAGGTCATATTTATAGTGTTGGTAGAAATAATCAGCATTGATTAGTATGGGATGATAGGGTTTTAAGTAGTGGAGTTGGTTTAGGTGTGGTGTCGATGTAATAATAACTAGTGGGAGATATGGGATTTGATCTATGCATCAGGTCTTGGTGAATGGGATGGTTTATAAATGATGAAATAGAAGACAGATCATAGAAAATAAACATTATAGTGGGTAGTTTTTAATGACTCTCATTATTAAAGGTTGGTGAAAACTGTGAGAAATTTTTATTTTTATTTTTTTTTGGAGTATGGGATGATTTGATAATTAAGATTTATATTTTAATTATAAGAGTTGAAACATCTTTAGTATGTGTCTTATAATGAGTTTGGAGTCTCAATATATGTCTTAGGTTACTTGGTGAGAGTCATATCAAGGTTGGTATGACCCATGATTAGATTCTTTCCGCATGTGGATCACAAATCCATTATAGGGGAGGGTTATGCTATTGCGAGGGGATCAATGGACCACTCTATAGTCATGGAAGGAACCACAATATGGAGGAAGAAAGTCATTACATGACCAATGGGTGTCACAATGTGGGTGAATTTTTATAGGGTGTGTATACATACGGTTCATGTGAAGTCATGTCATGGACTTGGGTTCCATGTTATGGTGATGACTCTTACTTATTATGTATTTAGAAATTTTTTTATATATTGGATTAAATCATGGCGATAGATCCAAACAATGATAATGAATCTTACATATCATCAAGGAATTATTAATAATTAATATCTTTACATATTAAAAACTTATGTTATGAAATTAGCGAAATTTTCATGAAGAGGGATGGACACACTATGGAATGTGGCTTCTGAGACAGCCCATGACCTGTATACCCAGATTCAGTGCTGAAAATATATTCTTTATATATCGGCTTTGATACTAACTAAAATAACCTAATTTTAACCATCCATAATTACAATATCAATAACCATTATTCATTTAATTACATACCCAATACCTTTTAGGTTTAGAGTTTTATAGGAATATAAAAAACCCTTTACATAACAAAACTCATGTCTTTATCGTCAAATGGGAATTTTTCCTGTTATACCTAGATTTTCTTGTTCCAAAAGAATAATTCAATATCCCCTAAAAAATAATCCCTTCATGACACCCTTTTAGACATATCTTATATAATATCATTCTTTATAACTTATGGAAATGGAAACATAATAAAGGGTGATCTCATATGCTCAGTAAGGGTAAATATGAGAGATATAAATAGATAATCATATGTAAGAATAAGATAATAATAAGGGTATGATATAATGGTCATAACTTAAAATTTGTATACCCTATCAGTTATAGATCATAAATAATTAATCCTGGAAGAAATATTTAGTATTTAAAAATACATGATTCATAAGAGTGATGAATCAACATTAATCAATCATGATCTATGAGAGCATATCATAAGGATAAGAGGATGTCATAGAAATTATGCCACAGTCATAACCATAGAAAATAATAATCTTATGAACATAGATATTAAAAATCAGGTCCATGAATAATCATGTGAACATAGATATTTTTAATCATGTCCACACATAATCTTGAAAACATATCTATTCTCAATCATGTCCATGTATAATATTTTGAGCTTAACTAGAAATAATCATACCGACATATCAAGATGTGAGCATAAATATTCATAATAATGACAATTCTTATCATCATAATATTATGAGATATCTATATAACATTACCCATGTATTAGAGGGATATATAATTCTAGGTCCACCCATAAAATAATAAAAACCATACATATTTCTACAACAAGATCATAAAAACATTCATCATTCATTATAGAATAACTAATAGAAAAGAAATAGTTTTCATAAATATATTCTCATCACATAATCATAGTAAATTAAGATAAATAACATGGATAATATCATTATATCATATCCCCAATGAATTATAAGAAATATCAATGTATGTTGACATAGATTAAAAATACCTTTAGAAAAATATTGGAACCTTTATTTGAAAACATGAAAAAAATATAATTTTATTTTGATAGAATTTTAAATAAAAATTAAAATAATATTGATAAAATTATTTTATTTTAAAATAAATATAGAATATTATAAAGTAATTTTTGAATAAAATAATGATTAGGGTGGACAGAAAATCTATTCATGTGGTAAACATTAAAACAAATATTTATTTCACACTTTTTGTAAAAATCCATTAATAACCTGTTCAAAAAACATTGAAAAATTCATTTTTATTAATTTGAAAATAAATTTAAATTTGGTTTAAAATTACTTTAAATAATCATTGGACTATATAAAATAAAATTCTTGAAAGAATTTTAAAGAACATGGATATGGAAGAAAAGGTTCATTGACTAAAGAAGAAATGATGTTGACTTTTATTAAAAACATTTTTTGGATAATTTTACATACAAAAGAGAGGTTAATGAAAGGAAAAAAAAATATAAGGTGAAAATATATGAGGTTTAGTAGATAAATACATTAAAATTCTCCCGAAGGAGATTCAAGAAAAAAAATGTATTGATTAAAAATGAGATTGCAACATAAACTATCTCTACTTTGGTAACTTTTGAATCATAACCCACTTGAAAGAAATAACTTCAAATGAAATTTAAAATTTCATGAATATAAATATATTTAAGTTATAACATATCAAAGTGGTATTATATACACCATATAAATAAAAATATGTGCATAACATGAAACATGCCTCAATGAAACGATATTGAGATGAAGAACCCTTACTATTTTGGTAATCTCTGAATCAATAACTTATAAAATAGATAACATTGGATAGATTTATAAATCTAAATTACCATTATTAAAATAATTATAAAATACATTCATGGGTATTATATATACTACAAAAAATAAATAAGTGGCAAGTATAGTATATGCCTCAATGAAATAAAAGTGAGATAAAAAACCCTTACCTTAGGTCCTGAAATTCTGAGATCATAATCTTAAAATAATTTATATTAAATTTATATTTATTATAAATTTAAACCAAAACTATATTCTTACATTCCTAGCAAGTATGATTCACTTATAATTTACAATTACTCCTTTATTAATAATTACTCCCTAAAATAATCATTATGGGTGTTCATTGTTCCAATTCTTCATACATGTTTCAGTTCAATAGTTTTAGTTCATGAACCTTGGTCATGTTTCAATAATATATATAATATTATTAATTTCATAAGTATAATATTTATTTATTATATAAATTTTTATAACCATTCATATAAGGTGGGTATGAAAAATTAATTACAACACTTTGGGGAGATAATAGTCAGTTCGTACACCCGAGTGATTGAAAAAAAAGAATGGTAAAATGAAATTCACCATTCTAGAATCATAATTATATTATATATATCATATATATTAGTTAAATATATCTTTATTACGATAAATATAAATTATAAATGGAAAATTAATCACATCACTTCATGGAGGTGGTAGTCCACACGTACGCACGAGCAATGTTATCATCTTACAATGAATGAGAGAGTTAAATGGTAGATAATATTTTATATTTAAATAATCATAATAATGTTATAAATATAATATATAATAATTAATTTCATTTATATAATATACCATGATATACATTGATGAAAAATAAAATACATATTTTGTGGTGATGGTAGTCCATATGCACGAACAACGACATTTTTATTTTACATTTGGATGGATAATAAATTAATAAGGGTTATTATTTTAAAATAATAAATTTAATTTAGATAATTTTATTGATTGAACTATGTTAATATGGTTAAATAATATTTGGAGGTGGTAGTAGATTAGATAAACTTAAAAGGATTCAGTGAATATGATTACCTCTTCTTTGAGAAACCTCATTTGGATCTCTTATTAAAGACCCATGGGCTGATCTTTTAAGAATAAAATAATATATAGAATGTGGATAGGTAAGTTGATAATAAATTTTTTCATGTTTTTGTTGTGCTATGTAGATCATGAATGTGTGAATAATAGAGTGTGATAGGTTCCCTATATAAGTGAGGGGAGTGACATACTAGTAATTATTCTAAAATTTAAAATAATATAAGGCCACTTACATGGAAAATTGTTTCCAAATAGTATTTATTTAGATTTTTGAATGATATAGGATCTAAATAAACTAAAATAATAGGATTTAGATAAAATTTTAGGTTATTTTAATCCTTATATATTTAGTTTAACCCCTAATTACCACTTTTTAGTCCTTACCATGGTAATAAGATACTTAGACTTTAAGAGTCAATAATGTCATTATAAAAGGGAAAGTGGATCATAAGTGTAAATTTGTTGATATTATAAAACATTTACAATTAAATTTAAAAAATACAAGGTTTTACGTTTTTTAAAATAATTAATTAAATATTATTTAACATAAAATATCCTTATTTCCATTTTAAAGACTATTTACATAGTTTAACTTTCAAAAAAACAATGTTATTATAGAGTTAGAATTTTAATATTTAAAATATTAATTAAATTTAATCTTGATCCATAAAAATGGTTTAATACTTTGAATTATCCAAAAAAAATCACTTTTAATATTTTAAAACAATTTAATTTGATTTTCACCCACTTTCACAAGTGCTGTATCATTGATACGTAAGAGTTTTTGGAAATTATACCATTAAAAAAATTAAAATTAAATTACTATCATAAAAATAATTTACTCATATAAAAAATAACCATTTATAACCATTCATAACAACCGTTTATTTTTAGGAAAATAAATTAGATATATTAAAAGAAATAGAGTGATATTTTGTTCTTATTCTTTACTAAAAATAAAATAAAGGTCATTATCAAATTAAAATGAAACAAAAGTTAAAAATTTTAGAATATTGTATTATTTTGGTAAAAAAAACTAAAACAATGAAATAAATTCATGTTTTTGAGATATTTTGTGTCCTTATCCCATAGTTTAAACCCCGATTAACTCATTTTCTCCTTTACTGAGGTTTTAAACTCTTATCATAGTTACTATTCATTTTGATAAAAAAATTAAGTATAAATTATTAAAAAAATTTAATTACAATGATTCTAAATATTTTTTTACATTTTAAAATATTCAATTAGTAATTTTTTTGAAATTAATTATAGTATCTGCACACAAAACACGTAAAAACCATTTTTAGAGAAAATGTATTTTTAAGCATTAAAATGATTTTATTCTCATTCATTTAATAGTAAAAACCATTTCATGAATGTTAATATATTTTATTAAATTAATTATCTACAAATTACATTAAAATTATTCATCAATAGTGATTAATTTAATTTACTAAGATAAAAAAACATTGTGCACATAAAATTATTTTATGAAAAATAAACATTTTTTAACCTTCAAATGATTTTATTTTCACTTATTATTAATTGATATTAAATGTCTGAAGGATTATTAATTTTTCTAACTTCAATACCAAAAATATTTAATCAAAATACTATTTAATTATTGATCTATATACATAATATTGAAAATTATGATACTCTAAAAAATTGATCTTTAAACATAAAATAATTTTATTTTTAATATTTAAAATTGAGCACTTATCTCCTAGAAGTAAATCAATAATTTTTCATTAAGGAAATATTATATACATATTTTTTAAAATTTATAAATTCCTATTAATACCCACTAATCTAATGACTAGGTGATAACAATCACATTTAAATAATAATATTTCCATTGTATATCACAATTCATTTAAGCTTGGTTCTATATGTGGTACACACTATAATACATAGTATTTATTTAAAATAAATTATATTCTAAAATATTTAGTTGTTACATTCTAGACCTTAAAGAAATTTCAACCTTATAATTTTATCCTATGCCTAACAAAAATGGTTTAAAATATTTTTAGAATCAATTATATAGAGTAGAAGATAAATATACATATGTTGAAAGAAATACCTTTTAATCCCCATCAATTACATTTCCTCTTGAAATTTACTTTAATGTATAATTTAAAACTAGGAAACTTATCATTTCATAAATATTTATTAAATCATGAATTTATCATTTTGAGACTCATAATTGTGAATGAGTTTCATAAAGCATACCTTCATAGTCAAGAAATAGTTTCCACATAGGTATCGATAGATTTATATTTCACTTTCTTGATTTTGAAGAATTATTTTATTATCAAGATAAATAATGTGAGATAATATAATTGATTAATTCCCTAATTTTTATCCTTTATTTTTGTTTCAAGTTATTTTTCACCTATGATTAATGTTGTAAGATAAATAACCATGATGAATTTTTCATTCTTTAAGCACTAAAATTATATTTTAATAGATTAAAATATCAAATAAATGATGAAAAATCATTGTTCCTATTTATAAAAATTAACCAAAATCCTAAAAATTAGTTCCCAATGTTAAATATAAATCATTAAATTAATAATTAACCTTAAAAGTATTCCAAAATATTCCTGAGAAAATTCAAAACCCAAAATCAGAAATATTTGTTGAAATATTATTCCAAGATAAAATTAACATTTAACCTTAAATAACAATAATCACTCATAAATTCATATACCAAAAAATGTGTTAACTATAATTAGATATTATTGAAAATATATTAATAATTTTCCAAAATAACTTGAATAACTATAAAATGAAAACTAAACGTATATGATTAAAATGAAAACAAAACATATATGATTCTATAAGTTAACTCAATATTTATTCCTAAAATAAAATTCAATCCTAGAAAATAATATTCTTTTTAATCTAATTAGATAATGTTCCCAATATAGTGGAATTCCTTGAAAATAAATTTAATCACTTAATCACCAAATATATTTTCAATATCATATATTTCCAAAATATAATAACCCCATTATTCCTATTAAGAAAAATTACCTCATCATCAAAGAACATATTAACCTTTAAGGTTTTGTGTTTCTTTTTACTTATATCCCCAATAAAATTATTCTTGAATAACTTCACACTAAATAACTCTTTAAAACTAATGATTACATATAACTCCATGATATATTAAAACCAATTAAAAATTTCCCAAAATTTCAATAGTTACCTTAAAATCCTATAACATAAAACCTCAAAAGGATATCTATATCATTAAAATTATGATCATCCTTAAACTTATCAACCCATAATGAAATATTTAAATTTTAATTTATTTTCATCTGCTAAATTCCTAAACTATAAATTTATATAAACACTACTCTAATACCAAAGAAGATAGCATGAGACCTGTACACCCAAATCTATTCCTAAATAACATATTATCTATATACTAGATTTGATACTTATTAAAATGATAGAATTTTAACCATCCATAATTATGGTATCAATATCCAATATTTAGTCACTTACATACCTAATAACTTTTAGGTTAATAATTTTAGAGGAATTGAAAAACCATTTATGTAATAAAACCAATGTCTTTATAATCAAATGGAAAATTTTACCCGCTATTGGAAATAAGATCTATACCAATAGTTTTGGGAAAACCGTTGGTATAGTTCACTTATATGGACCTATACCAATAGTTTGGCCAAAACCATTGGTATAGGTCACTAATTTGGACATATAACAATGGTTTTGGACAAACCGTTGGTATAGGCTCGACGTATACCAATGGTTTGGGGAAAACTGTTGGTATAAGTCACTTATATGGACCTATGCCAACGGTTTTGGCCAAACCGTTGGTATAGATCCATAATAGAGACCCTATACCAAAGATTTGTCCAAAACCATTGATATAGGTCCCAAAATCAAAGAATCTATACCAATAGTTCTCAAAACCGTAGGTATAGGTCTATACCAACGATTTTGAGAATCGTTGGTATATTTACATGTATTTTTTATGGAATCTTCTTATAGAGAACATTAAATAAATCAAAATTTAAAATATTTATGATAATAAATATATATATTTATGAAATTATGTTCACAAAAGTCAAGTTAGGTTAGTGGTTAGGTCGTTCAATCATAAACTACAGGTACTAGGATCAAAACCCACCGAATGCTTCTTTTTTGAAATACATATACCAATGGTTTTATGGAACTATTGGTATAGTTTTTTCATATTACTTATACCAACGGTTTTGAAAACTATTGGTATAGGTATATACCAATGGTTTTGGGAAAACCATTGGTATAGAACTATCCCCATAGCTTACTTGGCCACGGTTCTCCAAACCGTTGGTATAGGATATACCAATGGTTTGGAGGCATATACCAAAGGTTTCAAACTGTTGGTATAAGGTATTTTTATACTAGTGACCAGTATACAAAAATTTTATTATTTTATAATAAGACATCAACATCTCCCAAAAAATTATATACCCTTGATAACTATCTATAATTATCTTACATAATACCATTCTTCAAAACTTTAGAAAATGGAAACATAAGAAAGGGTGATCTTAGATGCCCCATTAGGCTAAACATGAGAGACATTAATCAATGATCATATACAAGATTAAGTTAATCACACCGGTATGGGATAATGATCGTGACTTATGAATCTCACACCCAATAATTTATAGATCACAAATTATGAGTCATGACATAAATATTCAGTATTTCAAAATACATGAGTCATAAGAGTGAGGAATCATCATTAATGAATCATGAGTCATGAGAGTATATCATAAGCATAAGAACATGTTTTAGTAATTGTTGAATAATCATAATAATATAAAATCATAATATTGTGAACATAGATATACACAATTTTTTCACACATAATCTTGTGAACATACCTATTTGTAATCATATCCATGAATAATATTTAAAACATAGTTATTCATAATCATATCCACACATAATATTATGCATATAACTAGAAATAATCATACTCACACTTCAAGACATGAATATTCCTATTCACATTCATGTCCATGATTATCATCATCATCCCATGATATATCTATATCAAATTAACAAATTAATTATAGGGATATTTAATTTAGGTCCCACCCATCACATAATGAAAACCATACATATGTGTGGAATAAGATAATAGAAACATTCATCATTCCATTATAACATAACTTGTATAAAATAAAATGGTTTCATAAATATTTTTTCATAACATAATAATAATACATATAGATAAATAAATTGGATGGAATCATTAGATAATATCCCTAGTGAGTGATAAAAATCATAAAAGGATGCTGACATAGATGAAAATACCTTTAAAAGAACATTCAAACCATTCTTTGAAAACAAGAGAAAAAAATAACTTTCCTTTTGATAAAAATTTAAATAAAAATTCCTCAAAAAATTGAGAAAATTATTTTATTTAAAAAAAACCATGGAATATTTTAAAGGAATATTCAAATAAAATAATTATAATAACAGTGGGAAAACTGTTTTTGTGGTAAATGTTAAAACAAATATTTTATTTACACTTTTTTATAAAAAAATCATACATAACCTATTAAGAAAACATTATAAAAGTTAATTTTAAATCCTTAAAAAATAAAGTAAAATATGGTTTAAAATTTATTTAAATAATCATTGGATTATAGAAAATAACATTCATAAAAATAATTTAATGAACAAGCACATGGAAGAAAAAGTTCATTGACTAAATAGGAAATAAGGTATGCATTTATTAAAAACATTTTCTCAATTATTTAAGTACCATGGAGAAGAGGATGAAAGGACAACATGAAAAATCCAGAAATAACCTAATAAGAATAAAATATATGGGGTTTAAGACATAAATATAATATAATTCCCCCAAAGGATAATCAACCAAAAATTATCCTGATTAAAAAGGAGATTGCAATATAAACCCCTATTGCTTTGGTAGCTATTGAATCATATCTCCATTGAAAGAAATAACATCAAATGAAACTTAAAATATCATTAATATAAAAATACACATGATATAACATATCAAATACATTGTATATACACTATATAAATAAAAATAGGTGGATAATATGAAACATATCTCAATGAAATAATATTAATATGAAAAACCCTTATAGTTTTGGAAATATATAATGAAAAAAATATTAAAATAGAGAACCTTATATGAATATGAAAATAACTATAATATTCATTAAAATAATCATAAAATACATTCATGGGTAGTATATACACCACACAAAATAAATAAGTGGTGAATATATCATATGTATCCCAGAAATAAATGTGAGATGAGAAAACCTTACCTTAGGTCCTAAATTTATTCATTCATAATATTAACTTCCTATATAATAAATCTATACTAGAATAATATTCATAGTTATCTTACCAGGTATGATTCATATAACATATCTTCTCTTTATTTCATATTTAAACATGATTTATTA
Source organism: Viscum album (assembly GCA_963277665.1). Lineage (NCBI taxonomy): Eukaryota > Viridiplantae > Streptophyta > Magnoliopsida > Santalales > Viscaceae > Viscum > Viscum album. Next base: position 435,505,242 of record OY728121.1, read on the forward strand.
CATAAACTTTCAATTAATACGACTCAGAAGATAGAGAAGTTTAGTGTATTTGTGGCTTAGTAACATTATATAACAACTTAAAACATGAAATAAATGCCTTTATTGACAACTTATTTTACATGACCACAACATTCCTTCATACTTAGCATTTCCCAGGATAACCTGAGGACATACATATGAAAAGGGTGAACTATAAATCCCAATAATGGAATAAACATGGCATAACATGAGAAAGACAATACATGTTATTAAATAGGAAAATCAATAGAGAATAAAAGAAACATGAACATAAATGAATGAAATATCATGATATTTATAATATGGGAATGTGGAAACAACATACAATATGATATTAGCATTATCCAAGGCTCACTACACATGGATTAACATGAGTAAACCCTCATTTCACACGAATTAGAATGATTAAACCCTAATTTCACATGAATTATCATGAGTAAACCCTCATTGCACATGAATTATCATGATACTAAACATTATCCAATGCATTATAGTGCTATCAAGGATCACCCTTCATAATCATTTCATTTTCATGTATAAGTGTTCCACATAGATCATACAACATGGATTCATTAAATATCACAATTTATTCCACAAACAAGGAATGTGGGATAAATACATTTAAGTTAAAAATAAATAAGTACATGATCATAAAGGTGAATACCCTTGACAGATAAATTAGCATGGTATTTACTACATAAGTATTTTTGAATAAAAAAATTGTGGTGTAATTTCGGCAGCATAACGACGTCAAATAGAAATTCATAAAATGGGTTGATGAGATAAAATGGTCTCTGATAATTTATAAATGAAATGGACAGTAAGGGGATTATGGAACATAATATACCAACATATTAAATTGAATCTAGATGAATAATATAAAATAAATTCTTGAATAGAAATGATAAGAGAGAAATCCATTACAGAATTTTGATATGGTAATAGGTGTATATGAGAGGGATTAATGAGAAATAAAGGGGTATCTAATCATTAAAATATAATAAGGATAGTATGGTGGAGGTGAGAAAATATACCCACTCATTTTTAGTTGAAAATAAATTTATGTAACAATATAAAGAATCTTGGACAAAAATTGAGAAAGGAAGGAACCCTTATGAAATTTTTGGCATAGTAAAGAGCCTGTTTAAAGGATCATAGGGGGGATTAATTAGAGTGAAAGGAAGATATAATCATTTATAAATAAAATTTATAGCAGTGTGATCATGTAATATTATAACCCAAAATATAAAAAAGGAATTTAAGAAGCATAATTTAAAATAGGATCTTGAATGGAAATGAGAAGAGATAATTCCCTTACAGAATTTTGGTATAGTAACGACTTTGTAAAGGGTCAAAATGGGGGAGGATAAATGATACCTAATTGAAATAGCATCAAATTTAATGTAGGTAATTAATTATAAAAGGATTAAAATATAACCAATTGAAATTAAAAAGACTAATTTCAAACTAGGTTCTTGAATTGAAAGAAAGAGAGGAAGGTGAGGATCCCTTACTTGGATGTGTGACGCCAATGGCTTGGTAGAGGATTTTTGGGAGGTTGGGGGTGACTTGGTAGGTCTCTATGGAATATATAGAAGAGTTTTTACAAGATTAATGATGTTTTAGTAAATAGAAATGGGATCTTGGGTGGGTTTATATAGGAAAGGAGGGGGAATTATTTATTATTTTGGTTTTGGACACTACACACTAAAATATTCAAAACCAAAAACCATACCATGGTTTTTGCCAATGGTTTCTAGAAAAGGGGAGTGGTATAAATTATTTTAAAAGTTTAAGGGATGAAGATATTAAAATATTTCCCTTGCTTATGTGGAGGTGATTAATACTTTCAAGGAAATGATTTTAAAATCTTAAAATATATTATATGTTTTTGAGGATTCACTAAGGCTTTATAAAATAAATAAAAAAACATAAAATTATATTATTATAAATAAAAAATATATATTTGTCCTAATATACATTTTATAATATTTTATTACATCACTATTGGGTCATTATGATGTCATAAAACACATTATATATTTATACAGTATTTAATTTTTACCCAAAAGTTTGACTATCTCAGAAAATTATGAAAAATTAACCATTTGACAATTTAAACTTCTTGATTCCAAAAAATAATATTCATTTTATATAAATAATATTCTAAATATTTTAATTTTCTCTTTTAAAATAAAAACCTATATTTATTGAAAATTGATGGGTTTTGGAAAAATAGTTTTCCAACCTTAATAAAAGTTACTTTTGACTTCATAAAAATTATATGACAATTAATATTTAATAAATGTAATTTAATAATAATATTTTATTAAAATATTATTTATTTCAAAAATAAATTAATTCATCAAAATATATTCCTTAATTGAATTGGAATGTTAATAAAAAATACTACTTATGCTTTAGAAAATCATTTACAAAGTTACAATAATATAATGAAAGTATATTTATTATTATATTAAAAAAATCATAATACTAGGGTCTTGATACATATCCCTTTATTACACCAGCATACACCCTAAGAGTAAGGTGTGAGATTGTGGGGCTTTTTTGGGTCCGTTTGATGAACATGGTTTGAGCCTAGATCTTGATGAGCTTGAACTTCACCCATAAAAGGTTTTGATCATGCTTAAGTTGTTAGATCTCGACTTGGGTTTGGTCTTTGGAAAATACCAAAAATTATATCTCCGTTAGAAGCTCTAATAAACGGGCTTTATAGGGTATGATCCTACTAGTTGATGCCATCACTTCCTTTTTCTGTTCAAAAAGGATTTGTTAAAACCCTATATTTATACTAGTCATGTGATCATTGTTCAATGAATATATTATCAATGTTAATGAAACTTAATGATCATTTAAATCCAATTGAATATAATAAAACAAAATGAGTTCATGTGTTTTCTATATTCATAAGATATTTAAAAGAAAGGTAATTTTATTCATAAATGTTCAGGTCATTACAACTTTCCACCATTAAGAAATTTTAACCTCGAAATTTTCTTTTCACACATTAAAATAGATGAGGGTAAATATTCTTCATAACTTTATTCGGTTCCCATGCTAATTATTCAAACTTGTGGTTTCACCACAACACCACGACAATGGTCATCGTATTATTTTGTAGAACTTTTTATCTATGATCTAATATCTTCACCAGATTATCCTCATCAGAGAGGTCATTCTCCAATGGTACCACCTCTAGATTGAGTATATGTGATGGGTCAGGTATGTACTTCCTCAATAGTGATACATGGAATACATCATATACTTGAGACAGGTTCGGTGGGAGTGATAATCGATAGGCCACTACTCTGATGCGATCAAAGATCCCAAAATGGCCAATGTACCTTGGAGTAAGCTTTACCTTATTACTAAATATCATTACTCTCTTCCATAGAGATATGTATAGGAATACCATGTCTCCAACATCAAACTCTAGGTCTCATCGATGATTGTCAGCATAACTATTTTTTCGACTCTGGAAATCTTTGATGTGCTGCAGGATAGTCTTAACCTTATCCACTATTTCTTAAACCATTTCTAGACCTAGAAGTTTTTGTTTCCCAACTTCATCCCAACATGCCAGTGTTCTACAACTCTTCCCATAAATGGATTAAAAAGGATCCATTTTTATGTTTGAGTAGAAAATATTGTTGTAAGAGAACTCCACCAAAGAAAGATATTGGTACCATACACCTTTGAAGTCCATTGGGAAATATCTCAACATGTCCTCAAGTGTTTGGATAGTTCACTCAGATTGGCCATTAGTTTGAGGGTGATAGGCTGTGCTGATGTTCAACTCAGTGTTTAGAGTATATTTGAGACTCTTCTAGAACTTAGAGGTGAATCTTGGATCTCAATCAGACACAATCAATAGGTTACTCCATGAATCCTTACCAATTATCTAATTTATATCCATGAAATTTTATCCAGTGATAAATACTCTCTAATTGTAATGAAGTGTGCTACCTTTGTAAGATGATCCACAATAACCCATGTAGCATTGTTTCCTATGAATGTCTTCAAAAGTGCAGTGACAAAGTCTATGGTGATGTTTTCACATTTCCATGTTGGTATGGGTAATGGTTACATCATCCCCTTATACATATTCCTCTCAGTCATCACTTACTAAAATACCAAGCACTTTGTTGTATATTTACCGATCTCCTTCTTCATGTTATCCTACAAATAGTTCTCTTAGAGATCTCGATACATCTTCATGTTTCCTAGGTGAATGGAGAAATTCAAACTATGTACATCATCCAAAAGTTCTTTATTTAACTTTGGATTTTATGGAACACATAGTCTTGATACAAATCTCACAATTTCTTCTTCATTAAAATTGAGCTCTGATGATTTACATTTTCTGATAGTTTCCACTTTCTCCTGAATTCCCACATCATCTTTTTGATCATCCTTTAACCTTTCCAAAAGAGATGGTTGATCAATAATCTGTGAAAGTATTGAATATGTTCTATTTTTTCTGATTCCAATTTCCATATTCATCAAATATAATAATATTGGATCCTTTTCAATTCTCATCTATGATAGAATTTTTGGGTCATTTCTACTTATATCATCTTTTACCTTGTTCACATTCCCAGGGTGCTAATGGATTGAGTAGTCATAATCCTTGATGATCTCTTACCATATTCATTGGTTCATATTCATCTATTTCTATATGAATATATATTTTAGACTTTTTTGATACGTATATATTTCACACTTCTCCCCAAAAAGATAATTCTTCCAAATTTTCAATGCAAATATCATAGATGCCAACTCTAGATCATGAATGGGATAGTTTTTCTCATGAATTTTCTACTACCTTGAAGAGAAAGAAATGAAATTTTCATTTTTCCTCAAGTTACACAAAAGGGATACTTATAATATTTTCTAGAATAAAATTCCCACAATTTTCAAAATTTGATACAATACTCATAGAAATTTTCCTTAATGATTTAATATCATTTTAGGTGGGGATTAAATGTTCTTAGAAAACATAAAAGATATACTAATAGGACATAAATTGAAATAAATTATGATATATGATACTTTTAATTAGTGGTTACATGTAATTCATTAATCATTATCCATCTTAGCATAGGAATTTTCTTGATCCCTTGATCATGGATATTGTTGATGATCATCATGATTCTCAACCCTTTTAATAGAGAATTGTCTTGGGTAATGCCTGAATTCTCCAAATTTATGACATAGAACTGTGTAAGATGAATTATATGGAACTTTGTTTTCATCCATCACATTATCCATTTTACATATAAATTGGATACTTTTTTCCCTTTCTTTATACACTTAAAACATCTCTCGGTCCCTTTGTGACATTTCCCTTGGTGCCGATTTCCATACTTGTTTCATGAAGGAAATTTGGACTTATTTTCCTTATTATCTTTATCATGTGGAATTTAATGAGATTAAATATTCCTCTTACTTGATTTCCTTGTCCATTAAACAAAGTTACAAGTTTTAATCTTGATTTTTTATAGTTGGTTTGGAGAAATCATGATATGTTCTACTAGAGATCCCATCTGATTGGGAATCTCTTTGAGGCAATCATTACATCACCCTTTGCATCAGTTTTTAACCTGATTAATCCTATTACCAACCATTGGATAGAATAAAAGGAAAAAATATGGGTAAGTATTTTAAAATATTAAATACTTAAATGGGAATCCAATGACAAAAAGGGATAACTTATAAATTACATCTATCTCCTTAACTTATGAATTTATAGGCTTTGATCGAAGTTTTCCATGATCTACTTCCTACCATATATTCTTATGGGTTTTTTTATTCCCTTAATAATGGTTCATACTAAGATTATGAATTTTCCAAAGCATATCCCTCAGGAGTGTCAAACCAAGAGTGCAGCAAGGCCCATTGTCATGCACTAGTTCCTATTTGAGTCTAGCTCAAAGCAGTGTTTTCAGGTTTTACCTATTGATACATTTGTGCCAGATCCACCTCTACTCATTTGTATCTAGAAAGGGATATATTTTCTTGATAAAACACTTACTCTATTCTCATCAAAATTTATAGATTATTTTTCTTATACTTATTATTATCCCTAAGTCTTTCACTAGAGTTTTCTAATGCTAATCCCAAAAACAACTAAACCTATCCTATGATACAAACTATAACAGCCTTGCTCCTTATTTCATATTTAAACATGATATATTACATAAAATTTCACTTAATAAAACTCATAATATCAAGATGTATAGTGTCTTTGAGGATTAATAACGTTAAAAAAGAACTTAAAACATGAAATAAACATATTTATTGAAAACTTCTTTTACATGACCACAACATTCTTTTGTACTTAGCATTGCAGGGCATAACCTGAGGACATAAATATAAAAAGGGTGAGCTATAAGCCCAGTAAGGGAATAAACATGGAATAACATGAGGAATAAAATACATGTTAGTAAATAGGAATATAAATAGAGTATAAAATAAACATGAACATAATGGCATGATATAACATGATCTTCATAACATAGAAATGTGGAAAAAACATACAATATGATATTAGCATGATCCAAGGCTCATTGCACATGGATTAACATAATTAAACCCTAATTGAACATGAATTAGCATTATTAAACCATTGTTGAACGTCAATTATCATGCGTAAACCCTCATTTCACATGGTGTATCATGATACTAAACATTACCCAATTCATTGGAGCAGTATCAAGGAACACCCTTCATAATCATTTCATTTTCATGTATAAGTGTGCCACATAGATCATAAAACATGGATTCATTAATTATAATAATTTATTCCACAAACAAGGAATGTGGAATAAATACATGTAAGTCCCCAATAAATAAGTATGTTATCATAAAGTTGAATACCCTTGATAGATAAATTAGTATGGTATTCACTACATGATGATTTTGGCATAGAGAATTGTGGTGCAATTTCGGTAGCATAACGATGTCAAATAGAAATTCATAAAATGGGTTGATTAGAGAGAAATGGGTATCTCATAATTTATACATGAAATGGATAGTAAGGGGGTCATGGAACATAATATACCAACATATGAAATGGAATTTAGATGCATGATATAAAATAAATTATTGAATGAAAATGAGAAGAGAGAGAGATCCCTTACAGAATTTTGGCATGGTAATAGGTGTACACAGGAAGGATTAATGAGAGAGAAAGTGATATATCATAATTAAAACATAATAAGGAAAGTACAGGGGAAGTTTTAAAATATACTCCATCATTTTTAATTGAAAATAAAAGGATGTAACAATATAAGGAAACTTCGACAAAAATTGAGAAAGGAAGAAACCCTTACAAATTTTTCAGCATAATAATGGGTGTGATTAAAGAATCATAGGGGTCTTAATGAGAGTGAAAGGAATATATGATAATTAATAAATCAAGTTGAAAATAATGGGATCATGGAACATCATAACCCAACATATAAAAATGGAATTTTAAGAAGCATAATTTAAAAGTGGAGCTTTAATGGAACTGATAAGAGAGAAATCCCTTACGGAATTTCAGCATAGTAACAGCTTAGTAAAGGGTAAAAATAGGGGAGGATAAATTATAACTTATTTAAATAAAATAAAATAGATTATAGAAAAGATAAATGGGATATTGGGTGGGTTATTATTGGAAAGTATGGGGAATTATTTATTATTTTGGTTTTGGACACTACACACTAAAATATTCAAAACCACAAAACATCCCATGGTTTTTCCCATTATTTCTTGAAAATGGGAGTGGTATAAATTATTTTATATGTATATGGGATGAATATATTAAAATATTTCCCTTTCTTATGTGAAGGTGATTCATACTTTCGGGGAAATTATTTCAAAATCTTAAAATATATTATATGTTTTGGAGGAATCATTAAGGATTTATAAACTAAATAAAATAAACATAAAATTATATTATTTTGAAGGAAAAATATATATTTGGATGAATATACATTTTATAGTTTTTTATTAAATCACTATTGGGTCATTATGATGTCATAAAACACATTATATATTTATACGGTATTTAATTTTTACCCAAAAATTCAATTGTCTCATAAAATTATGAAACATTCACCATTGGATAATTTCAATGTCCTAGTTCCAAAAATAATATTAATTTTATATAAATAATTTTCTAAATATGTGAATTTTTACTTTTAAAATAAAAACCAATATTTATTAAAAATTGACAGGTTTTTGGAAAAAATAGTTTTTGAAACCTTAATAAAAGTTAATTTTGACTACATAAAAATTATATGATCATTAATATTTAATAAATTTATTTTTTTAATAATATTTTATTAAAATATTATTTATTTAAAAAATACATTAATTCGTCAAAATATATTCTTTAATTGAATTCTAATATTAACAATAAATTATACTTGTGATTTAGAAAATCATTTACTATACAACAATAATAGAATGAAAGTATATTCATTACTATATACAAAAATAATCATAATGCCATGGTCTTGATACATATCCCTTTATTACACCAACAAACTCCCTAAGAGTAATGTGTGTGATGGTGGGGCTTTCTTGGGGTTGTTCGATGAACATGGTTTTGGATGTGATCTCGATGAGTTTGAAATTCTTCTGTAAAAAGTTTTTATCATGCTTAAGTTATTAGATCTAGGATTGGGATTGGTTTAGGAAAAAACCCATAAATTATATCTCCCTTAGAAGCTCTAATAATTGGATTCATAGGGTATAATCCTACTAGTTGAGGCCATAACTTCCTTTGTATATTCCAAAAGGATTTGTTAAAACCCTATATTTATACTAGTCATGTGATCAATGTTCAATGACTATGTGATCAACAATAAAGATACTTAATGGTCATTTAAATCCAATTGGATATAATAAAACAAATGGAGTGAATTTTTTTTCTATATCCATAATAAATTTAAAATAAAGGTAATTTTATTCATAAATGTTTGGGTTTTCACAATTCAATTATATTTTCCAATTACTTATTTATTAATAATTCCTTCTTAAAGTCATAATTTTGGGTGCTCACTATTCCATGTTTTCATATATGTTTCAGTTTGGAAGTTCTGGTCCATGAAACTTAGTCATTGTTTCATAATCTATATATTATTATTCATTTCATAATTATAGTATTTATTTATTATATATAATTTTATAACCATTCATATAAGGTGTATATGAAAAATGAATTACATCACTTCGTGGAGATGGTAGTCTGTACGTATACAAAGGCGATTGAATGAAAGAAAGATAAATAGTAATTCACCCTTCCATAATAATGACTATATCATATATATTATATATATTCATTATATATATATTGTTATGACCATCTATATAAAGTAGAAATGGAAAAAAATCACATCGCTTCCTGGAGGTGGTAGTCCACATGTATGCATAAACGACATTATAGTCTTACAATTAATGGAAAGGCCCAAAGGTAGATAATATTTTATCTTTAAAGAATTTTAATAATTTTATAAACATAATATATAATCATTAAATCAATATATATAACCAATTGTGAGAGGTGGTGATGAAAAATAAAATACATCTATTGTGGAGATGGTAGTCCACACGTACACATGACGACATTTTTATTTTCAATTTGTATGGATAATAAGTTGATAATGGTTATTATATCAACATAATAAAATTTAATTAATAAAATGTTACTTATTTAACTTTGTTAATATGGTTAAATAATATTTGTAGGAGTTATAATAAGAAATAAACTTAAAAGTATTCGGTGAATATGATTACCTATTCTTTGAGAAACCTCATTTGGATTTCATCTTAAGGACACTTGGGTTGGTATTTTAGGAATACTGTAACTTATATAACATGGATAGGGAAACTGAGAAGAGATTTTTTTAGTTTTTTTGAGCTATGTGTTTCATGGAGGTGTTAATAATAGAGGATGGGTGGTTCCCTTTTATAAGTGAGGGGATTGAACACTAGTAATTATTCTAAACATTAAAATATATAAGTCCAATTTCATTGAAAACTAGCTCAATTTATAATCTGGTATGATATAGTGTCTAAATACATTTAACCAATATTATATAGAGAAGTTTTGAGGTAATTTTAACCCTTATTTATTTAGTTTAACCCCATATTATCCCTTTTAACCCTTATCGTGGTATCAATATACTTAGCCTTTAAAGGTAAATAAATTCATTCTTAAAAGGAAAATGAATAATAAGTGGAAAATGGTTGATATTATCAACCATTTACTATCAACTTAAAAAATATAAAAAAATTATGATTTTTTTAAAAATTTATTAAAAATTTGTTAATTTAAAATATCCTTAATTTCTTTTCAAGAATATTCTCATAATATGAATTTAAAAATTTAAAGATTATAATAGAGTTAGAATTTGAATATTTATAAATATAATTACCTAATTTTTATCGATAAAAATCATGAAATACTTTAACTTATCAATAAAAAACATCAATTTTAATATTTTAAAACTAATTAATTTTGATTTTTCACCCACTGACACAAGCGTTGCATCAGTGATACATAAGTATTTTAGGTAATTATAGAATTATAAAGAATTAAAATAGATTACTATAATAAAAATATATTATTCATATAAAAAACAACCATTTATAACCATTCATAAAATATTTTCATTCATATTAAAACATATTAGATATATTAAAAGAAATAGAGTGACATTTTGTACATATTCTTTACTTAAAATAATATAAAGGTCATTATCGAAGGAAAATGCCATAAAATTTTATTATTTTTGAAGATAGAATGATTTATTTGAAATAAAATCATATAATTAAAGGAATTAATGTTTTTGAGATATTTCAAGACCTTAACCCTTAGTTTTAACCTCAATTAACTCATTTTACCCTTTACCGAGGTGTTAGACTTTTACCATGGTTACTATTCATAATTACCAAAATATAAGTTGAAATTTTTAAATATTATTAATAATTATGATTCAAAATATTTAATAAATTTTGTAATATTAAATTCTAAGAAGTGTAATAAATTAATTCTAATATCCTTGTACAAAACATGTGAAAACCATTTTTAGAGAAAATGTATTTTAAGCAAAAAATGATTTTATTCAAATTCCTTGCCTAGTAACTACCATTAGATGAATGTTAATATATTTTATTAAAAAATGACCCAAAAATTACATTAAAATCATTCATCAATGTTGATTAATTCAATTTACTAATATAAATATACATTGTTCCCAGAAAAATAGTTTTCTGAAAAATAACTCTTTTTACCTTCAAATGATTTTATCCATAGTTATAACTAATTTATAATCAATCTATGAATAATTGTTAATTTTTTAAATCCAATACTAGTATATTTAATTAAAATAATATTTCATTAGTGACCAAGATACATAATATATAAAAAAACAATACATTGAAAAATTGATCCTTTAACATAAAATGATATTATTTTTAACATTTAAAATTGAGTACATATTTGTTAGGAGTTAATCAATAATTTTTAATTTTGGAAAAAAATTATGCATATTTTTCATAATTTTTTTAATTACATTAATACTAGCCAATCCAATACATAGATGATAATAATCACATTTATATAATAATATTTCCTTAATATATCACAACTTATTTAATAGTGGTGTTGCACATGGTGCACACTATAGAAATAGTTTTTATTTAAAATAAAATACATTATAAAATATTAGGTTATTATATATTGAGCCTTTAATATTTGTGAGGGTTAACACCTTGACAATTATGCTTCACTGTGAAGCATGGAGAGAAAGGTTCTTTCCAATATGAAGGGGTAGATCCATGATGTAAAGGAATGGACCATGTGAGTCCTAATTCTACTAAGAGGCAGGGTTTCATATCATGACACCTAAGTTTCACCATGATGAGTGTCATAGTGATATTTTTTTGTTATATTAGGATGAGGTCCCCTATATGAATCTTGGTCACTGGGATGTCTTATGGAATTAAGGAAAAGGTCTAACTACGATGTAACTTTGGTTAGTGATGTAATGTTTTTAGTTATGTTCTTGGGGATTTATGCCATACTATAACCCAAAGGGATACAATGTGAGTGGTGTCTAGTGGAGGAATAAATCCATGATCCATAGGGGTCACACCATGATGGAGAATTTTCTAATTTTTTCTAAAACCAAGGTAAGGATTTCCTTCTTGTATTTTAAAATTTTTAACCCCTTCAGAATTCTTCATTTTTAGACTTGGGAGATAGGGGAGACTAAACTCCACTTCCCTTCCTCCTTTTTCTTTCAACCAAAATTATATGTGATGATTGAAGGTAGTTTTTTTGTAAATTATGGTATTATTTATTTCTCTTTACTTGGATATATAAGCCATTTATTTTTTACAATTCGAGTCAGTGTTAATGATGATTCCACCAATTCATGGTGAAATTGGCCTTGATATGATTGGGCTTTTATTTTTCTTTTCTAAATGGGATCCTAAAAGGATAAATTCGCTTGTTTTTTCATGATTTTATTATGGTAATCCTCTAACCTATATTATTTTTTTGTTTTCATCAAATTACGAATTCATTGATTGATGGAATGATGCTGGGTGTTAGGGATTTTATCATCCATGAGCTCGAGGGTGTGTTAGGAGTGATCTAAACCCCATTGTTTGAGGTTTTGTTATCATTACACTATCCAATGAGATAATAATTTATTATTCCTAAGGTATTAATTTTGGAATTAATATTGGGTTAATTCATAAATTAATTTTATGTGTTTTATGATTGATTAAGTTGTTATTGATGGAGAAGGGTCTCACGTTGATGAAGAATGGATGGTTGATATTTTTCAACATTAGAGGTTGATCACTACTAAAGGAAAAACTATGAATGATCTAGGTGGTCTCTAAACATATCCCTAAGGTTTATGAATTTTTTATTGTATAATATGATATTAGTTGTCTTCATTTGTGTATGATTGACTATGAACTATAAATTAATTGTTTCCTTTAAACTCCCATGAGTATAATTGAAGTGTCTTAGGCCATGATAGAACCTTGAACACTAGTACAAAAAACCTATAAAGTCTCTTATTTAGAAACCCATAAAAACTCTTATGTTAAAACTTCACAACTTTTTATGAACCTGTCAATGAAAATTTTAGATATGGTTTATTAAAACCATTTTTAATTTGGAATATTTTTTTTAAAAAAAATTAATCCTCATCCAAATGCCTAACCGTGTGACCCTTTAGGACTTATTATTGTTGAATAAAATAGGAAATTCCTATTTTATAGATGTAATCAAAGAGTCGAATCTAGAAAAGCATCAGTGATGATCAAGCTGGTAAGGGGTTTGGTGTGATCTCTATTAAACATACTCATATCATATATGAATATGTACACCATAGTATATATCATATATATATATATATAATATGTATACCTATATAATCCATTTATCCATGATATCGATTAACCAATAGACATGAAAAAATTTCAATCTAGTATATTCTATCTCATAATTTTATGATTCTTTGTAAAATACTAACCTAGTTAATGAATACATCACATGTCATTAATATAGTAGATAAACACATCACATGTACCTCATACAAGTATATGAACACATAAAATCAAATAATAATGTCCATGAATTTCCTCAGTCTAATACAATCAAGTTCCAGATTTCATTACTTTTTATATGAGTGGAAAAATTCTATCTTGGTTAAGCTCCAACAAATGGCATGATCAAAATCATAACCAACCACCTTAATATTATCTAATACTCAAATATTTTATAATAAAGGTATCAAAGTATGAATGTTTTCATGCTAGATATCTCTCTAAAATTATATAAGAAGGATTGATAATAATCATAAACCCTTAAGTATATCAATTACTATATAACAACATTCTATGGGATACACTTTATCAAGTCAGTCCAAATAATAAGTCTCCAATTATCATCTCATGAATCTACTATGAATGATAATATCGACATACCATCACAACCCATGATACTCCATGATGATCTTTAATTAGGAAAAACTCAAAATTTATGCCTTAAGGGGATATTATCATTCCACTATTCATGTAAAGTAAATTAGAGCCCACATAAATGAATGATAAATGTATATTTCATTTTATTAAAAAATAATGATACATTATACAACCATTACATCAATATATTATGTATTTTATACCAAGAGACACTACATAACCTTCATGCTTCTACCACAATAATGGTCTTGTCAATAGATTATCTAAATTGTCACCTATAGCCACCCAAAATATCCTAAAATCACCCTTCCCAATGATATATTGTACGAGATGGTATTTTTGAGGGATGTGTTTATTCTTTTGGTGCGATTGGTGTTCCTTTTCCTAAGAAATGGATCCATTTTTGTCATAGTAAATCTTGATTGTTCCGTTGATTCTAGGAACCAAATCAAGTTCAGAGATGAACTTCATAATACAAACATATTTATTCATAACATATGATATAGTGAACTACATTTCCTATGTTTTCAATTACACCATGAAATCTTATTTATAGATCTTCTAACTGAGTTATCAACCATTAATAAAAAAACCATATTGATATCTCATGTCATCTCTATCATATTGGAAATTTTTTTCTGTGTAACCTTTTACATAGAGATCTTCCTATTATGTAATGAATATAACATGTCCTTAGTTATTCTCAAGTAATTAATGATGTTCTTAAAAGAAATACATGGACTCTTAATTGGATTGTATTGGTATCTTCTATTAATTCTAAGATAATAGGTAACATCAAGCTGAGTACCCAACACAACATACATGATATAGCCTATGGAGGACTATAACGAAATGGATTAGGGTTACCTTTGGAATTGGAATTATAACTAACTCTCCACTATCCTGAAGGTGTTCCTGATCCCCATGGGATGGATACCACTTCTTAGGTATCAAGAATTATCTTTGAGAATGATTTCACCCTAATATATCAATATAAAAATGAACAAATATGGGAAAAAGATAAATCATCCAACCAACATGATATAATGAAACATCCAGTAGGTATAAACATACAACCAAAATAGATAAAAATATTAATTATATACATAATCATCATATTCCATAGAGTCTAATACAACACCCCAAAATAAAATTAGAAAGATAAAAGGAACCCGAACAACTCTAAAATCTGCACTAGTAACCACTGATTATTCATCACATCCCACTCACCACCACTCGATGATAAAATGTAAATATACTTAGTAAGATACTTCATAAAATTCAAGTTTAAACATATGATAAAAACAATTTTTTATCATGCTTTATAAAACAAGTGAAATGAAGACACTAAGAATTTTATAAATAATCACCCTTTTCTAAAATAAAATATAGATTGTTAAACATTTTAAATAAAGAAATTAATTAAAAGGAAATAGGGAGTTTTGAATCGATGCAAAATTATCCCAAATAAGATTTATCACTCTTTATAAAAATTTCATGAGAATTGTTTTTTCATCAAAAATATCAAGTAAATACCACCCATTTAAGAATTTACCAAACAATTTTACTTTTTTTAAACACACTTTCTTGACTTTTTAATACAACCAAATTGAAAATAAACCAACACACTTAATGTGTTATTTAATCAATCCAAATAACCCATGAATCAAGGAAATACAATCCAAGGATACAATAATGTAAGGGTTATAATAATAATAAAAAACTAGGGGAGTATAATCAAACCATGAAATGAAATCCCATAAAGTGTTCTAAAAAGGACATGTTTCATGGGAATAATTCATATGATCTAGTATTAAAGGACCTAAATTAATGAATAGAAACCTATCCAGACACTACTAAACCTATCATCATCTTTGGTAGTACCATCAAATAATATAAAAATAAACATCCCTAAAACTCCTTCACTACTACAGGAACAAAAAAGAAGTCTGCTGGCTCAAATGACCTGTTATCCTCTCAAAAAAACCTATGGGGTATAATCGGTAAACATTTCATAGATATATCAATGCTACAAACTAGGTATTTCTATCATATAATCCACCTACTATATTCCTATGACTCCCATAACAAGTCAAATGGATGTGAGTACAAAATCAATAATTGAATATTTAAAATATAAATCATATGAAAAAAACACACACCTCACCTCCAAAATCCAAAAAAGAAATAAACCCTTTCTTTAAAATACATATACAAGAGGAATATAAGGATAATTTCACACTATGATCCTGATTTATTTTTTATTTAATTATTATTGGCATTGTTTTTGAGTTTTGGGTTGAACTAGTTTTAAATTTTAAAATTCATGGGTTTCCATCATAGATGTACAGTTGACACATGTTTAGTAGAAACCATGTGAGGATCGTGTGAAGGAGGTATATAATTATGATAGAGCCAAATCACATGGCCAATGCATGGTTTTTAAGACCATACAACTTCCCATGAAATATTTTTAGAATCTTAAGTATAGGTGCATGGTTAACACATTGTTTTCCAAGCCATGCAGCCAAACCATGTGTGGTGTTGAGAAAAAATAAATAAATTAAATTAAAGATAAATAATAATAATAATAAATAAATGTTTTCATGATAATAATAATAAAGATGAAATTATTATTATTATGATTATGATTATGATGATAAAGATTATTATTATTATTATTATTAAACCCTGAAATGGTTTTTCCTCCCCTTATCCTCTCTTTATCACACGAATGCACCCCTCCATTATTCCATGGTTGTGTGCCATGTCATGACCCGTCCCCCGGGGCTTGTGTCGTGACTACCCCAAGCTTGCCTTCCATATGCCAGGGGCTGACAACTTGCACCGAAAGGCATTTTCCCTAAAACTGGGAAGGCATTTCCTTTATAACCTGTAGACTCACGTAACCAAACACACATCAAGATACGAACACAAGCAAACTGTATAACCAAAAGAGTTCTAAAAGTAAAGGGGCAAGAATACAATCCCAAAAGTAAAGGTACAAGTACAACTGAAATACAATACAACTGAAGAAAGAGAAAGACATCTACCGGATCATCCTTTGAGGTTCCTAACTGAAGGGTAGGTACAGATCACCTCCTTAGCACTCCATGTCCACCCGTCTCCTCTACGTACCGACACGTCGTATGGTCCACCTCTAGGCACATTCAAGTCCTGGTACTCTCAACCTCAGTCAGTGTTGTCCATCTTTTGCATCCAACACAACAAGGTGCAGGTATAACCCATGTAGGGGTGAGTATAATGATACTCAGTAGGGACCCCGAGACCCTCAAGGTATCACAAAATTCACGAAGGATAAACCACAAAGCATGAAGTCAACTGTCAACCCTACTTAGGTATATTCCCATACATATACCTAAGTTATCATGTATACCCATCTCAATCATGGGGAAAACACAAAGTCTAACTCAAATCCCAAAGCTCCACTGTTCCACAAAAGAAAAACAACCATGAAGGTAAGTACCAAAAAGGTACGCCACATAGAAGAATACCACCAAGGTATTACCACAAAGAAAAATACCACACAGGTACTAACTAAACTCACACTAGGATTTATTCAAGGGGTATTATCAAGTAACATTCCCAGTCACAACATCGAACAACTCGGTTGTTGGAGAACTCCTCCTCTATTGAGTAAAGTGGTCCTACTGTGTCACACAGAGGCTCTTCCCACTAACCTTGGATTTCTGAGGTACTCCTCCTGTCAAGTACCGTGGGTCTACCATGTCACCAATGTGCTACCCACTGTGGGTCTGCCGTGTCACCAAGGCTCTCCCCCTCATGGCCTGTTGAGGTACGCCTCCTGTCGAGTACCATGGGTCTACCGAGTCACCAAGGTGCTCCCCACCGTGGGTCTACCGTGTCTCCAAGGCACTCCCCACTGGGATTATAAAGTCACCCCAAGTCGAAACGGTTAGCAGTCATCAAGTCTCAGCCAGCCACAGGGTTCCCGCACTATGCTCGCTCTTCTCTGACAGGATCCGCTCCACAAGCTACTGGTCGATACTCCAACTTCCATGAAATCCCACAAAGAAGTATCTCGAAGGTCCGCCATGTCATAAGTGTCTCAACGTAACAGACAACATGTCTATCGGACACCCAGAGCCTTCTAGTCCTGAGGGACCGGTTGGATTCGTGTTCGATCCAACTAGACTGTTCCCCATCTTAATCCAAAACACAGTGGGGTATCAATCAAAGGGAAGAAATTTCTATATGGTTTCCAATGCCCCTGATGGTTTGTCTAACTGATGTCTGATGCCAAAGTTATGGCCAAAAGAATGTAATTGGGTCGTAGTGGGCCTGGGTCCGGTCCGACCCAGTCAGACCGACTCTGCCCGACCTGACCTGGGCCGACCCGGCCTGACCTGTGGGGTCTGGCCCGGCCCGCTGGGCAGTGGTCCGACTAGGGGCGGTGGTCCGGGCGTAGGGCGGTGCCTCGACCGCGGGGCGGAGCCTTGGCTGCGGGGCAGCGCCTCGACCGCGGGGCGGTGCAGAACCGCGGACAGCGTGGAGGCCGTGGGGTAGAGACATAGGCCGCGAGGTGGTGCCGTTGCACCGTCTCCTTCTTCGCAGCCAACAGTGATGCTGACCACCATTCTCGTGCCCCAACCATGGATGGTTTCTGTCCTCCTCCATCGCGAAGAACACCACAAGATTTGTGGAAGGGTCGGGCCATTTTGGTTTGGCCCGTACCCTCCGCGTTATGGTGGTAGAAAGCGGCTATTATACTTGAATCACAAGAATATTAAAAACGAGTAAGGGAAAATAATTCAAACACCCTCCCTTCAAGCTTCTGCAGTTTAATCATTCCCAATCCCACAAAAGAAAAACATACACGGATCAATCTAAAATAGAGAGCTGATCCGTGTTTGTTGTTTTAGAATAGAAGAACATGAGGATATAAAATCACTTATAAATAAAACCCTACATCACCCTGCAATAAATATTCCCAATCGGTAAGAAGAAATCATTTGCAGATCAATTAGTTAGAGTTGATCTGCGATCTTTATTTAGAATAGAAGAACATAGGAAAAAATAATCACACAGTTTTAAACCCCTACCTCGGGTTGTTCGTTGACGTTGCCACGAGAAGGAAGTATGGATGTCGATTCATCGTAGATGAAGACGTCCCACATCAGAAGAAGTCCCAAAGAAGAAGCTCGAATTCGAGTTTGGCGTTCTTCGTTGGAGAGCCTTATTCCAAGAGCTCTCCCTTTTTCCAATAGTTTCCCCCAATTCCACCAAAAAATGAATTATCCAACATTATAGAATATGTTGGCGTAATTCAAATTGGGAGAATTAAACACATAGGTTGGAATAATTAATTGTTTGATGGGTTGGAACAATTAATTAAGGAGGATTGGCACAATTAATGTGGAGGAAGCTCAAGAGGCTCCTCCACATTAATGAGGGAGTTGAAGAGGTTTAGGCCTCGGGTTTTCCCCACCACCATAACCTCTCATGGGAGGTTAAGGTCTGGTGGTCCCCAATTTCCAACTTCCACATGGAGGTTTTAACAAATAAAATAAAAATAAAATGTTGTACAATTTTATTTTTATTCTATTATCCTGTGAAAAACCCCCCAAAAATGACATAACTGTAAATAAAATAACAAAATAAATTATTTTATTTTTTAAATGCTTATAAGTCACAAAAAAAAATGTAATAACTATGCCCCACTGACAGAACATACACCCCACCCTTAACATGGCCGTCGGGTCCTGGCCCACCAGGTACCACCAGTTGCCCCGCAAACATGTGGTCCCCACCTTGGGGCCCACCCAGTGTGCCCGTACGGGTCATATAACTAATGACCGTCCCAACAGACCAACACATTTCATTTCTAGTATGTTTTTCCCTCACTCACGCACACCCTGAAAAACTTCCCGTAAGGTCACCCTTCCTGATCACTACTCCAGGCCAAACACGCTTAACTATAGAGTTCTAATCAAATAAGCTCCTGAAAGGGAAGGTGCACCCTGTTGAAACGAGTCATATCATTTTGTAATTTAACCCTTTATCATTTTTGGGTGTTATAATCACCCTCCCTTTAGACCACAATGTCCTCATTGTGGGCCCTACATACTTAAGGCTGGGTACCACCTCTGATTCCAAATGTAACAACTAGGGCCCGCTGACAGAACATACACCCCACCCTTAACATGGATGTCAGGTCCTCTCCCGCCAGGTACCACCAGTTTCCCCACAGACACGTGGTCCCCACCCTGGGGCCCACCCACGTGCCCGTACGGGTCATCTAACTAATGATCGTCCCCACAGACCAACACATGTCTTTTTCAGTATGTTTTGTCCTCACTCACACACACCCAGTGAAACTTCCCAGAAGGACACCCATCCTAATCACTACTCCAGGCCAGACACGCTTAATTATGAAGTTCTAATCAGATGAGATTCTGAAAAGGAAGGTGCACCTTGTTGACATGAGTCATATCATTTAATCATTTAACCCTTTATCATTTTGGGGTGTTACATGCAACACCCCAGCTCTATACGAGCTCCCTTATTCTTGAGATTTCACTATATTTATTACAGTTTCATAGTAGATGGCTCAAGGTACAGTCTCTACCTTGATCCTCCTTCTATTTTAGGCATTTTTCTCCTCTCCCCATCACTCCTCTTGGTTATGTTAAACCCTAGGGTTCTGGGTGGGATGTTTTTTGATGTTTCTCTTCTTAATTGGATGTGTGATGGGTCTCTCGAGTTTAATTCATTCATATTTCTGCATCTTCCACTGATGGCGAAGTGTTTTGGTTACTTTTGGTTCTCTATCACCATTTGGGTAGTTTTTCTTACACTATTTTTATTATTCCAAATATTGTTGGGTTCTTTTGGTTATTTTTTCACCTCTTGTTATTTAATGTGTTTTGTGGCTCCATGAAGGCCTGTATACATATAAATAGGTATATATATATATATCCTTCCTATACATTTTATTAAGGGTGTATCTGAATATATAGGGGTGTATACGAGTGTAAGTGAGAGTGAACATTGTTAAATACATTGAGTTTCAGGGTGTTTCGGCTGGATTCTATTCTAATCATAGAGGGTTCCCTTTGATTGAGCCTTTAATTTGAATTCCTTGATTTCTTGAGTGTTTTAAAAATAGGTTTTATTATTTTGTGGTACTTATATTCTATGAAAATTAGTTTTGGAATTTAGAAATGGCAATTTCATTCATTTATCATAATTTACATAAACTTGCAATGTAAATTTTTCATGTTAATATATTCTTTCAAACTTGTATTAGAAAATGTAAAGTATTTTCAATGTTCTAATGGTTTTATAGATAATGTTTCATTAAAAGTGGTAAGGACCATTTGTATCCTTTAAATTATTTTTTAGAAAATGGTTTTGAACTCTCATGATGTGCAAGCCCAGTTGGCACATTCGACATGATTTCTATATGATTGGCACCCTATGGTTTTCCTGTAGTTAGAGAGGGTCTCCACATGGATGATGTTGGGAAGTGGGAAAGGCATGCACATTGGTACCCATATTAGTGTTAATCATGTGAAAACCTCCTAGTTTCTCCTTCATGATATTGTAATGTGATACTTGGTGCCGTATTTGGAGTGGAGAGATGATTATAATTTAGTCCCAATTAGATAGACAAGATCCCTATGGAAGGGAAATACCATGTAGGCTATGCCACTGGTGAGGCTATTTGAGAGTATCCATATTGGTTATTGACTATAGATCACATCGATAGGCCAATATATGGATTATGAACTATGTATGTCTAGGGTCTCTTCACTTGATGTCTAGGTTCATCCCATGATAAGTGTTTCACGTGTATTCTATATTCATTTTTTTCTAGTATTTTTAAATAGTGACACCCTATCATTGGATTCCATATTAAAATTTATGTTCTAGAATTATTTATATTTTAAAAGAATTAATTTTTATGACGTTTTCAAGTTTTGGAAACAACTTTGGAAATGTAATGGAAAATATTTTTTTATTGTGAATGGAAGCCTCTTACTTGTTTTTATTGAAAATAATGGAATACCTTATTTTTATATGTTTTATTTTCAAACTATCATGACATGGTTTTCTTTTAAATGAGCAGGTAAGGGTGTGGTTCTTATTTGGAATCCCTACTAAGCATCTCGGTTCTCATGCCTACATCATTTATTTCAATTTTAGGTTCCTCCAGTTTTTGATCACTCTTATAGAGCATGGTTTTGTGATTAGCGGTGACCCATGGGCCACTTGGAGGTATGTTTATCTGTTTAGATTTGTTTCTTTTCTTCTTCTATTTGTTCTTTTATTTTGACCTTTTTTATTTAGTATTTTGTCATTTACAAGGTAAATCATTCCCAACTGATTTTTATCTAATTACCGACACTAGTTTCTAGCTAGAGAGGATTGGGAATACCTCTTGGGTCTTATCACGGTCTGACTCAAGTGACCAGTTCAGGGTTGAACCATGTTGGTTCATGAAAAAATGGTATTAGACTAGATTATCCTTGGTTATTTGGGGATGTTTGGTAGTTCAAATCTAGTGTTGTTAGAATTCAAGTGTCGAGTCATGTGTAGGTGCTTGATCAACCCATATTCAAAAGAAATCTTGAATTTATAGGACGGTCTAGGATGGTTGTGCCTTAATATATGATTTTGGAATTTGGATTCTTTTGAGGTTTTTGGTTATTTATGGAGTGTTTTTTTGGCTTTGATAATTGGTGGTTTATTTTGAGAAACTCCAAGGCTTGGAGTGGTTGTTCTGGCGGAATTAAAAGGGGTTCATGGTTTCTTTTCATGGTATAGAAAACCGTGTGTAGACCATGAAACTTCCTATGATAACCTCTAATGTTCTCACTTGATTGGTGGGAGAACTGAAAAACCATATATCCAAGATGTGTGTATCAGTGGTTCTTTTGGGGTTTTGGGATTTTTATTCTTTGAGTAATTGGGTTACTATTGTTTGTTATCAGTATTTTTTTAGTTAAGTTTGGGGTAATTTCCCCTTGGTTTTCAAAATGTTGTTTAATTTATTAAAAATTATATTTTCAAAATGGAAAGCTTGGGTTCATTGAAAATGAAATGGGTTGTTTTAAAAATAAAAGGTGTTATAGAAACCATTTTGGAATTTTGAATTTTTTGGTAAAAATAGAATTATAAACTGAATGGATTTTTTTGGATTTTGAAAAGTTTTGTGAAATTTTTTCAAAGGAATTGAATCAAGAATCTAAATAGATTATGTTTTGATAATAAATAGTGGATTTGAAAACTGTTTGGGGGTATCTTAAAGAGTAATTTGGAAATTGATGTTTCTATTTTTTTAATTGACCCTTGGTATTCCTATGAACACTCACATACCGGGATAGATGTGTGTGTAAAATGGATGGTTATTGGTGTGTGTAAATGGGTTATTGAGCTAGTATAAGTATATATATATAAATGTGTCTGTGTGAGGCTTCATGGAATACCAATGATAGGTGTTAGTTTTGTAATTCTTTTTATATTTTTTCAAAAGTGCTTTCGAAAGGGAAATTGAAATGCATTGGTAAGTTGTTGTTTTGTTATGCTATCTTTTTGTGTTTGGAGTTTTCCTTTTTGGGATTTGGATTTGATGTGTTGGGGGTGTGATTGAAATGGCGATTTAAGATTGTTTTATGATTTATTATTGAAGCGGTGGAGGTACTGTAGTAGGTACTGTAGCAACACGGGTACTGTAGCAGATACTGTAGCGGTGGCGGTACTGTAGCATCATGGGTACTATAGCAGTACTGTTCACCGAGGGGTCCTTTGGGCCAAAAAATGGGCTTTCAAGCCTTGTATTCAGGCCACTTGGCCTTGGGCCTTCGGGCTATGTAATGGGTCTCCCTCTACCCAGTCTAAAAAGAGGTCTTTGCTTTCAAATAATAAATTGAGGCTTCGACCCCAACCTTTAAAAAAAAATTGAAGTGTGGAGTTTTTTTATGACGCCTTTCGATTCATATTAGTGCTTATTATTATTGATTATACAATAATTTTTTTTAATGAGTGGTCAATTAGACTCAAGGATGTATTCCTCCATGTTTAAGTGAATATCAATTTTGGGATTTAATGTTGGTTATTATTTTGAGGTTTGGTCCTACTACATTTCTATTAATTGGAGTCTTTGGAGAAATTATGAATAAGTGTTTGTTTGGGTATTCACATTGATGACTCTACCCATACTCTGGATTGAGTAGTGAAATCAAATCCTTTATGGAAATTGGATCACACTTAGGTTTTTTTGGGTTATCATCCACCTTTTTTAGCTAAGAAAGAGGAGAATAACTCATTAGTAGTTGTCTTACAAGATGATGTTCTATCTAGCGTAGCCACTTCGGTCACTAGAAAGGGGTCTTATAGGTTTCACTATCAAAAGAGGAAGTTTCAGTTTAATATTTTCAGCTCTTGACTACGGGTAAGTAGATAGTTCAAGACATCATTTCTCTATCCATAGGCCTTATAGTGAATCTTTTCACATCGTAAAGTAGCTATCATGTGTGGGGGATGTGCATCCAGCATTTGTTCTCTGATGTTGGAGTTGAAAAGTGTTTAAGTTTCCCATTAATATGACTTTTCTTTTTTGAAACTTCTTTTTGGGAGATCTTTGTGGACTTGTTTTCTTAGTATTTATGTGGTTTTTACTTGAGGATAATAACTCTTGAATAGTTAGAATTCTTTTGGAGTGGTCTTGGCTTCAGGAAACACCTATTTAGAGATGATCCATCTTGGGAAATTATGAATTCTGATCTGGTTTGGTGTCTAATTTGACTTTTCTTTTTTGGGTACTCTTTGAGTTGGATAATAGTTCTTTGAGAATTCATCATAGTGAAACCAATTTTCTATTTAGTTCTTTAATGGTGGGGAGACCCACTATGGGTCTCACTGATGTCTTCTCTTAAACTGTTTGGGGGTGAATTGGAAAGTTAAGAGGTCTCCCTAGTGTTATAGGTTTTTTATGGATTTTTGAGTAGTTTAAACTTGGGAAATCGATTTTTTAGATCCCTAATATGGTGGGGGAGAACACCATAGGATGATATTCCAGAAAATTCAGTATTTAAGGTATTTGTGCTGGGTAAATTTCTTGTTACTACCTTTCCCATTACCAATCATAGTGGTGGTTGGTTATCCTGGGTAATGGGTCACATGATGGATGCTTGTATGGATCTCTATCAGACTATCATAAGTTTATTTGGTGAATTATATGTTAGGGTTCAGAGTGTTCCTTATTTTTTCTGGTGTTTAAATGTGTGATTCTTAATTTCCATTATTTCTCTTAATGATCTGACTCCTTTAGTCTCGCTAATTGTCTCCCTAGGTGTGGTTCAATATTTAAGGATGGTTTCTTTGAATTATTTATGGATTTAGGTTTTTCAGGTTTGGATAATAAAAGTTCTGACTCATTGATCTCTAGGTTGGAAAAATATCATCCTAGGTGGTAGTTTTCGTTGCTTTGTGTCATGATCAACTGAACTTCATGGGAATTTCCGGGGGAAGAAAGTGTCATGGTGGGGAGAGTTGTCACACCCTAACCAAGATGTATTAATTATTTAATTATAATTGATTTTATTTGAGTTTTAGGTTGAAATAGGTTTAAATTTTAAATTTTTGGGGTTTCTAGAATAAGCGCACAGTCGACGCATGGTTAGTAGAAACTGTTCTCAAACCTTGTAGGGGTGTCTATAATTCTAATAGAGTTAAATCTCATAGCCGATGACCAGTTTGGAAAACTATGTAGAAACCTATGTAAGGTGTCTAGAACATAGATGGTGCACAATTTTTCAAACCGTGTGGCCAAACCATTCATGGTATCCAGAAAAAATAACAATAAAATAAAAATAAAGATAAATAATAATAAATAAATATTTTAATGCTAATGCTAATAATAATAAATAAGATATTATGATGATGATGATTATTATTATTGTTATTAAACCCTTAAATGGGGTTTTCCTCTTCATCTCCTATCTCTATCGCATGATAACCCCTCCCTTCCTACATGGCCACACACCACCCCCCTAATCCATGAGAGATCCTTTCTCCTGATGATTTATCTAAATTTATTCTAGTGTCTTGTTCAATGCCTCAAGGTATGGTATACACCTCTATCCTTCCATTTTGGGAATTTTTCTCCTCTCCCCGTCACTCCTCTTCATTTAGATGAACCCTAGGGTTTTGGGTGGTCTGATTTTTATGTTTATCTTCTTAATAGTGTGTGTGATGGGTCTCTCAGGTTGAATTTATGCGTATTTTAGAATTTGCTATTAAAGGTGGATAATTTTGGTTAGTTTTGGTTTTTTTACCTTCAGTTGGGTAGGTTTTCTTCCACTATTTTTATTGTTCCATTTTTTGGGTAATTTTAGTGTTTTTTGGTCACCACTTATTTTTTAAGGTGTTTTATACCTCTATGAAGGATTGCACACATATACATAGGTACATACATACATATATATATATATATATATATATATATATATCTTTTTTGTACATATTGCCTCATGGGATGAGGAATAGGTACATTGGATTAAGGGTATATATGTATATATAGGGGTGTATATGCATGTATGTGTGAGTGACCATCATTAAAGACATCTAGTTATGGGGTGTTTTATCTTGATTATCTTCTCGTTGAGGTAGGTTACCTTTGTCCGAGCCTTTAATTTTAATTCCTTGATTTCTTGAGTGTTTTAAAAATATGTTTTATTATTATATGGTAATTATATTCTATGAAAATTAGTTTTGGATTTTAGAAATTGAAATTTCATTATTTTTTTATAATTTATATAAACTTTTAATGTGATTTGTTCATCCTAATATATTCTTTCAACCTTGTATTATAAAATATAATGTTTTTCAATGTTTGAATGGTTTTCTAAATTATGTTTCTTAAAAGTGGTAAGGCCCATTTGACTCCTTTAAATTATTTTATGGAAAATGGTTTTGAACTCTCATGATGTTTAGGCCCGGTTGGCACCTTCAAAATGATTTTTTTATGATGGAAACCCCCATGGTTGTCCTATAGTAAGAGAGGGTCTCTGCATTGATAGTGTTGGGAAGTAGGAAAGGTATGCACATTATAAACCATGTTAGTTTCAAGAATGTGATGACATCATTAATTATCCTTTACTCTACTTTCAAGAGAACCTAGGCATCATAGTGGGATTCAAGAGTTTGTTTTTATTCAGTCCTGATTAGATAGACTAGATCTTCATGGTAGGGAAAGCACATATGGGATGTGCCGCTGGTGAGGCTAGTTGAGAGTAGCTAGGTTAGTAATTGACTATGGATAACATCGATAGGCTGGAATATGGATTCCAAAATGAGTATGTCTACGATCTCTTCTCTTTTCATATAGGTATATCTGATGATAATTGTTTCACATGTATTTTACTTTCCTGTGTTTTATACTATTTTTATAATGTTAAACCCTTACTTTGAATTCCATATTCAATTTTTTTATAGAACTGGTTATCTTTTAAAATAATTTATTGAAATGAATTTTCATTTTTGGGAAACAACTTTGTAAATGTAATGGAAGTGGTTTTTCTTAAAAATGGAAGTCTGTTGCTTTTTTTATTGAAAATAATGGAAAACCTTATTTTTATATATCGTATTTTCAAACTATCATGACATGGTTTTATTTTTAAAGGAAATTCATAGCATGTGGTTCTTCTTTGGCATCCCTATAGAGCACCTCAATTCTCACACCTGCATTATCTTTTTTAGTTTTAGGTTCCTTTAGTTTTGGATTGATCTTGGAGTGAACATGGTTCTATGATTAGTGGTGACCCACGATGTCACTTTGAGGTATGTTTAACAATTTAGTTTTATTTATTTTACAATACTAGTTATTATTTTATTTTGAAATTTTTTATTTATTATTCTATCATTTGTGGGATAAAATATTCCTAACTGACTTTAATCTGATTTAGAATTTCTTTTCTAGCCCAGGTGGATCGGGAACACCTCTTAGATCTTGTCGTGGGCCAACTTGGGTGACTCGTTCATGGTTTAACTGGGTTAGTTCATGACATATACACTAATATAAAACACCCACCAAGGAAAATCATGGAAAATTAGGCATAAAAAATATCATAGAGGGGTTTACTAAGTGTCTCACTCATTTACAAAACCACTTTAGTTTAAGTGACAATCAGGGATTCACGAAGCACTCAGAAATACAATCCATTTTCCCAGAATTTGAAATATTTTGTTCAAATACTATTTTAATTTTTTTATAAAATATATATTTTTAAGATATCTTGGAAATATTACCATTTCTATGAAATCACCTTGGAAGTCTACACACCCACTTTAAAATAAATAAGACAATTTGAGCTAAGCACACTTCTCTCTCACAAAAACATACCTCCTATTTTTTTTAAACCACTACAAGGCATCATGGTCCCAAAACCATTTAAATATAATGATGGTAAAATCCCTTCAATTTCTAAAAATTTCATTTAAAACATCACAAACATGCTTTAAAGAAAAAACTGGTGTCAAAACCCCCCTTTTTAAAATGTTTAAATTTATTTTTGAAAAGAAACTAGGGAATTTTAACAAATAATTGGAATGAAACATAGGTCAATGTGAAATATTTAAACTATGTTCAAACCATTTTAATAAAATTAGGGGTTTCCATAAAAAACAGTCCCATGAGGAACCATTCCAAAACACTTGAATATTTTTTAATAGGGGAACTCAATAATTTTTACAAGTTATTGGCATGAGACACATTCATTCCAAGTATAAAAAACATTCAAAAATCATTTATAGCCTACTATGAGCATATAACAAGATTTTAAAATCATATGAAAGTATTTTCAAACACAAAAGAAATTATAACATTCTTTATAATGGAATTTCATAGAAATATCTACCTCATTTTAAGAGGAACTCTCCAAAACCCATTGCCTTTGATGGAGAATGCACAACCAAACCCAGAAATAATCTCCTCTACCATAGAAACCCCAAATACCCATTATTAGAACCACCAAGAACCTTAATCTTGTCCTGAATAGTGGTTAGGGTTTGTGGGAATGAGAAAAATCAATGGAACATGAAAGGGAAAAAGGAAGGAGAACAAAAAATGAATAAAGGAGATATTACTAATAAAAACCTCTTGAAATTAGAGTAAGAAAGAGCTCAAAATCAAGGAGGAAGAAACGAGAGAGACCCCCCTGTGCATGAAAAGATTCATAAGAACAATAAGGTAGGAAAAGGAGGCCAAGTATTTAAATCCCAAATAGGAACAAGGGATATCTAACACATTTAATGAAATCTGGGAAAGCTACATGGTTTTCCAAACCATGTGCCAATTATGCAGTTGAAATTGAATAGAAAAACCAGCATCATATGATTTTCCTAGAAACCCTACATAGTTTAAAAACCATAAAAAATATTCCAAATGGAACTATCAATTTATAGATATTAATCACATTCTTATCACATGGTTTACCAAACCATGTGTAATTTGTGCGCTAGTACCCATACTCAAAGATAACCCACCCTGTTTACCCTAGGTATCACATAATTTGGAATTAACCATATGTTACCCATGAATAACCAACATTTGAAGAACAAAAAACTAGAAAAGTACCTATATAAATGTAGCTTCATGGTTTCCCCTAAACAATTTATAGGGGAAAAATTCTAGATTTCTCATGCTTCAGGATGAAACTTCTTGGAAAATTAAATTACCCCAAAGAGAGAATAAAATAATATAAAATAAAGATAACAATGACACTAATTCACTTTAAAAATAAAAATATCTACCCAAATACTCTATATTAAACCTCTTATAATACCTAGGGATATCTTGGATATATCCAAATCCAATCATCAAATGATTTTTGTGTTACATATAAGAAGAAAAACCAAGATGAGTGTATGTTCTCATCAATTCCCCCTCTCATTATGCTCTCTCCTTTCAATTTTTATCCACTAATTTTTAAACCAAAATATTATAAGGATAATTAATTAGTATTTTAGAATTATATTAATGATTTTAACCTACTATAAGTATTATATTTACAACATATTTAATTTTCATACTTCACATTCCTACCCTTTTGACAATGTCTCGTTAACGACCAGTTAACCACCAACAAAGAAATTTCAAATTAATTTCTTATGAAAAACCTATGGATGGTTATAATAAATTATTAATTTTATATAAATGTATAAATTTATTTATTTCAATATTCTGAAATTAATTCTACTTATGTATAACTTTACTTGAAAAAATTACTGAAATTGATGAAAAATAGGAATATTTTAAGGAAAAATGATATCAAAATGACTAACCTTTAACAAAAGAAATAAATAAATATAATAAAATGATTATAATTGATAAATATTGGTAGAAATGAAAATAATTCAATTTTGGATCAATATTTTAATAAAAATATTTTTATTATTCATGTGGTGAAAAAGAGAGGAAATAATGTGGGATTTATGGTAAGGGTATTATCAAACCCAACTCCATTTCTTTAGGATATAACTGTTCCATGTCAATACTTGTATGGATATTCCAATAATGTTTATTAAATATCATTTCACCAATATTCTCTTTTCATTCAAGGATATACATTTACCACCTCAATTTATAATCTAAATATAAATATTTTCCAAAAATAATTTTCTTTCAAAAACACATCTTTTACTCCTCTTGAGTTATTTCTTACTCCCTCAAAATTGATGATGTTTCTACCAAATATGTCTTCCCTTATTTATTTTGGAACCCCAAGTTTATTTATGAAACTTTTCTTGATGAAATCCTTATGAAAACAATCTTTTATAGGGGTTATTTAATGACTACGATTGTTATACGTTCTATGTGGCATGCATGATAATGTGAATATCATGATGTGATGGGTGGAAACAGAATTATATAGATCTACAATGCATTGGGTAATGTAATGTATGTCATGATATTACATGTAATATTAATGAACATGATGCTATCTTTGTTCACAATGATGATGTTTTTATTTATAAACATATGTTATACATATACATGATGCTATCTTTGTTCACAACTATGTGTGTTATTTGACTACTATGACATGATATTTCATTTTTATGCATCACCACATTCCAAGAGTTTTAAAAATGTCTTACTCATGATTATGATGATGATATCATGATTATGACATGATTATGATCACCAATGTACTATTGATTCATGTCTCTTATTTCTGTTAGGTTATCCTTCTACTTACAAGGATTTTATCCTACCCCTTTCATTGATGTATATCATCTGGCGAGTACATGTACTAAGGATAATGTGAGATATTTTATGTGGATAAAGAAGAGGAAGTTTTATAATTTTTGTGATTTATTATGTACAAGTGATGTATGATCCTAGTTTTTCATATATACTAAAAATTTCCAGCTTTTAATTTTTAAATATTATGTTATTGATCATTAAAATGATATAATAGTCATGTAAGAAAAATTAGGGTCACTATAATTAGTATTATAGGTATGGTTTAGTTAATTTGAGAATTATGATTAATGAAAATTAGTGATAAATATTAGGATCAGTCTAAGGATAGGTAAACATCCAAGAATCTTTGTTTTATAAAAATGAAATACATAGGGATGCCAAGATATTTTCATTTAGAATTAGTTTGTTCATGAGAATAAGTTATTTATTCATGATTTATTTAATTATGTTTTTTCCTAAAATAATGGTGAAACAAAAATAAATAAAAGTAAATGGTGAAAATTATTCTTAATATCAACTCATTATTAGTGATTTTTTAATATATTTTTATGCATTACTTTATATTTTGTAAGTTTTATAGAAATATTGAATCAAATACCTAAAACCATGAAGTAAATATATCTATAAAAACACCTAGTAGTGTGATAATTACAACCCAAGTGTTGGAATATTATCCTATTAGTATATATGGGAAGATCCTTCTAGCGAATCTTGTAATTGTACCCCTAATGGAATTAAATTCTATACTGGGCATGGATCATCACTCTTTATATAGAAAATACATCAATTTTCAAGAAAATTAAATACCTTTTCATATTCTGATCCATCCCTTTCTCCTCTAAAAATGAAAGGAAGATGATAAATATACTTTGGAAAATTCCTCAATGGTGTGGGTATTGATACCCTATGAAGAAACATGCCTTTCCTAAATGGTTGATTTGAAGGAAAGTATCAAACTTTAGGAAATTACTACTATATGGGAATATACTGATGTATTTCCTAAAGAGTTACCTGGACTTCCCCCAGGTCATGAGGTAGAGATCTCAATAGAACTTATACCTAGAACCACTAATATATCTAAATTACCCTACAGGATAGACCAAACTGAATTTGAGGAGTTAAAGAAGATACTGAAAGAGAGTTTAGACTAATGGTTCATATTCCATAGGGAATCACCTTAGGGTACACTAGTGTTATTTTTCATGAAGAAGGATGTATTAATGTGGCTATGTATCAATTACCAAGAGATCAACAAGATCACCATAAAGAACAAGTATCCCTTTCCAAGTATGGATGGCTTGTTTGATCAATTATTAGGAGATAAATGCTTCTCAAAGGTAGATATTCATTCTAGATATCATTAACCAATGGTGAATAAGGATGATATTCCAACCAATATTTCTTATATAAGGAATGAACACTATGAGTTCATAATGATTCCCTTCAGTCGTACTAATTCCCCTACAATTTTCATGGATTTGTTGAATAGAGTCTTTAGATACTATCTAGAAAAATTTGAGGTAGTTTTTATCGATAATATTTCTATTTAATCCTAGAGTAAGGAAGAAAAATAAGATTACCTAACGATTGTGCTGGAAACATTAAGGAAGGAGAAAAATGTATGATAAATTTATCAAGTGAAACTTTTGGATACAAAAAGTCACATTCATGGGGTATGTGATCACAAGTGATGGAATTTATTTTGACCCCTCAAAGAAATAAGAAATTGAGGAATGACCTAGACCCAATAGTGTCATAAAAATTCATAGTTTTCTTAGTTTAGTCAGGTACTACTAAAATTTTATGAGGAACTTCTCATGATTGTCTCACCCAATAACTAAGTTAACATGAAAATGGGTAAAGTATGTCTGGACATAAGAATGTGAGGAAATAATTAAGGAACTCATGAAGAGGGTAATTAATGTGATTGTACTCACACTACGAACATGTGAATAAAGTTTTGTGATATAATGTAATGATTTATATAAAGGCTTGTGTTGTGTACTCACGTATAATGGAAAAGTGATAGCCTATACCTCATGAAGGTTGAAGATCCATAAGAAAAAATACTTGATGAATGATCTTGAGTTAGTAGCCATAATATTTTCTATAAATATTTTTTTGGCACTACCTCTATATTGAGAAGTGTGACATATATACCTATTATAAGATTTTAAAGAATATTTATACATAGAAGGAGCTCAACATGTGTCAACCAGGATGTTCATAGCTAATCAAGGACTATAGTTTCTCTATTCACTACCATCCAAGAAAGGTGAACAAGGTAGATCATGCTCTTAGAAAAAAATAACATGATACTCTATCCACAATGTAGATTAAGAAAGACTCTATCTTTATGGATATGTAAATGATGGGTCTAGAAATCATTAAAGTAGGAAATACATCTTACCTTTCCCAAAATATTTCCCAACCATCTACCTAAGATAAGATCAAGGAGGCAGAAAGGGATGATCTAGAGATTCAAAAGAATGTGAAAGTATTAAAGTAAGGGAAGCTAACACTACTAGAATTTTAGGTATTTTCAATCGGCTATTTACGATAGGATCCTATCGCAAATGAGATTTTGCGATAGGGTCCCATCGCAAATAGCATGTTGCAAAAAACAGTGTTCCAAATAGTATTTTTTGCGATGGGCCCGTCGCAAAAAGTATTTGTGACAGGCCCGTTTTTTCATTGCAAATAGTTCTCCATTTATATATGTTATATATATCAAAACCCTTTGTGACGACCACCTCACAAAAAATTATTTGTGATGGGCCCTTTTTCCCGTCAAAAAAGGTCTCATCACAAATACTGAATAAAATAATAAAAAAATAAATAATAAAATTATAATAATTTAATGAAAACATAATACTAATATGATTAAAATAATAAAAAAATAAAAAATATTAAAAGTATCAATATTCACAAAAAAATATAAAAAAATCATAAAATATTAATATTATTATTAGTAAAATAAAAAAACATTAAAAAATATAATACTAATAATAAATAATAAAATAATAAAACATTAAAAATAAAAAAAATAAAAAAAATTAAATTATGCAATATTCACACCAATATAAAAGACAGAAATTATAAATAGTTCACATTACAACAAATATTGATTTCAAATGTTTTTAACATAACAAAAAAATCACTAGGGGGATAGTCTTTTAGAGGAGGTGGAGGATCTTGAGGAGATGGTGGAGGAAACTCCATCCCTAAAATATGAGTCTGACGATGCGTGTACTTCATCTTCTCGTGTGGCCACTGATTCCATCGACGCATCTCCTCATCATGTTGCTGCTGCTGCCATCGACTCATGTCCTCCTCGTACTACTACTGCTATTTCGGCCGATGACGCATCTCTTCCTGCTGCTTCTACAAACTCTCCATAAGCTCACTCTGAGCTCGTTGCTACTCCTGATACTGTTAGACAGAAGATGATGCCTCTCCACAAGATTATATCGAGCTAGATGATGACATCGCAACAGTACCATAATAAGTCCCAAGAGTCAAATGAGATTCAATACCAACTACTCGACCCTTCTTGAAGGCATACAAGGTCGCCTAAATCTATGCCGCCTCATCAAAATGGTGGGAACTAGTCTGATCAGCCATCTCATCCTGACTCTCAGCCTGTGTATGAGAGGTCGAGACCTCATATGACTACTTCAATTACAATTTTAAATTAAAATAGTGAAAATATTATATGCAGTTAATATTAAAAATGTAAAAGAAATAATACTGACCATAATCCGACGCTGGGGATCACCTCTAATCTCTCGAGTGGCTGGATCACTGTACATCCTCCGATAAATGTCATAATCCATAATATCAGGCTACTATACTACCTATATGAATATAAAACAAACTATTTATATTTAAAGTTGTATAAAATATTTAAAAAAGATACTAACCAGATGCTCTCTATGCATACTGAATGTATGACTACCTGCTCGATGCTCCACCTCCTATATCTCCCGGTTCTAATCTTGTCATTTCAAATCCATTTATAACATCATTAACATCATCATCACCATCGAACCTTAATTATGGGGTATCATCATTGATATTCATGTCTCTTTGTGGAAAAGATGGATTTTGAGTAGTCTCTTGAAAAATTTCAATTTCTTGAACTTCAGCGGAACCACATTTACTTTAGGTAAACTGATTTTCCCAAGATTTTAGTTTTATTATGCTCCATGAATCACTCAGGTCTCTTGAAGTAGCACATTAATTTGTGTAATAAATTTTATGTGCCTGTTTATCTAGTAAAAATAGTTCATTTACTGTAAGATGACTTTTATATTTAATATTAATGATTCTATGAGTCAGATGAACACGCAAGACTCTCTCAGTATCCAACCACCGATATTTAAACATCATTATGTAATTTTTACTAGATAATACAATTCAATAATTTCATCCAGTATGCCGTAAAAGTCAACTTAAGTTTCTCTATGATGAGATCTTCTCAAGAAAACTGAAATGTTCATTGTTTTTTTGATTCCCCATATACACATGTATGAAATAGAAAACCATTCACCACATATGCATTATAATATTTAACAATTTTGGATGGTGGTTTACTCAATATACACTATCACATATCAATTTTTTCAACATGTTGAGTCACCTGAAAATTTGTAAAATAATTATCAATATAATAAATTGTAAACTAAATTGACATGTTAAACCATCAATATTTTATGTTACCAGTTTTTGAAACCATTGAGAATTTTTTTTGCCGGCGTTCTTTAAGAGAAGATACTGTAATTTTTAGAAGTTATTTCTTGATATGATTATCATATAACCTAAAAATAAAATAATTTCACTTAATATAACAAAAATTATAGAATAAGTGATAGAATAATTCACAATACAAATGATGTAATTTCTTCACAGTTGAGTAGAAAATATGTATGAGCTCTGGGATGTTCATCATCTGAAAGCCATCATTCATGAACTCCACCGAAGCCAAGCTCTGGCTGATTAAAATATGATAATTGATTTTCCATTTCATCATCAACATTACCTTGTTTCAACCCATGTGGTTGTGTTTTGAGGGATATTCATATTCAAAATAATAAGAGTAGAAAAAACAATTTCCTTTTGAAAATAAGCTTCAACAATTGAGCCTTCAAATGATTCTTTATTACATACTTTTTTTCTTCAATTTATGCATTCATCTACCGAATGGGTACATCCATAGAAACTGTACCAGACCTTTAAATTTTTCTTCATGTGGAAAATGTAATATCATATGTTCTATTGAGTTAAAGAAAGCTGGTGAAAATATTTTTTCCCATTTACATATAATTACAACAACATATTAATCCAGTTTTTTGTTCATCTAAGTCTGTTTTCGCCACACAAATGTCTTGAAAAAATATGATACATCTATTATCAAATCCCAAATAATATAATTCAACAAACCTCTTAATCCAATTGGCATGAGTTTTTCCATTATGACATGACAATCACAACTTTTTAATCCGATAATATGACTATTCTTAACACATCTACCCAAATTAGAAGCATAGCCATATAGAAGTATCAAATTTGAAATCCACTGAAAAAATAATAAGAGACTCTCTTTGGACAGTGTATAATCTTCTTTTGGCTTCATTAACCTTTGTGATCTGATATTTTCAAACTGTTCAAGATCTGGTCACCTAAAAATTTGGGCAAGATCTAATCATGCCTTTACATTATCTTTTGTCTTACCTGGTGTATCCAAAACTGTATGAAATAAATTATAAAAACAGTTCTTCTCAATATGAATGAAATCTAACATGTGGCAGACCAAGAAATCAGACCAATATAGCTGATCCCAAAAAATGCTCTGTTTTATCCAACTATGTTCTTTCCCAAAGTCATGAATTTTATATTGGTTTATTGTTGGCCCAAATTTGGTGGGAGGTAATGAAAATATAATTTCTTTTAACTCTGTACATGAGATCATTTTCGGAGGTTCATCCCTTTCAATTGTGCATTTTCTGAAATGAGATTTGTTCCTCTAAAAAGGATGACCAGTTGGAAGAAATATATGATGATAGTTAAAGTAGCAAGTTTTTTTCCATTGACGAGCATAAATGCCTTTTTGTATCCCATACAGTATGGACATAATTTCTGACCATGTGTACTCTAGCTAGATAACATGTCATATAACATGAAGTCACTAATTATCCACATTAATGCATCTTTTAGTAAGAAATTTTGTTTCGCAGCATTATCATATGTACTCACACCATTATTCCGCAAAGAATTTAAATCATCAATAAATGGTTTCAAACAAACACCAATATTATTTTTGGGATGTCCTGGGATTAATAAGGTCAAAAAGATATAAGGCTCCTTCATTAAAATCCATGGAGGTAAATTGTAATGAGTTATAAAGACAGACCAATATGAATACTGACTACTATAAGAACCAAACAGATAGAAACCATCAGTAGAAAGACCCAAGAACACGTTTCAGGATTCTAAAGAAAAATAAGGATGCACTTGGTCAAAATGTTTCCATAAATCACCATCAGATAGATAATTCAATATTTTATCAGTTGAAATCTTGGTTTTTTCCATGACATCATTGTAGATGTGTTCTGAGACATAAATAAACACTGTAAATTTGGTTTTAGGGGGAAATATCTCAAATTATTTACAAGAATCAATCCAGACTTCCTCACTTGAGATTCTTTATACCTCAATTTTCCACATGTGGGACAATTATGCAACGACTCATTTTCACCAAAATATAAGATGCAATCATTTGCATATGCATGACTATTCTGATAACTAAGGCCCAGATTATGAACCAACCTCTTGCTCTTATTGTAATTTGTAGAAAAAACATTTCATTTAGGTAATACTGTTTTAACCAAAGAAAATATCTGATCAAAATAGTTTTTTGACATTTCATTATTTGATTTAATATCCATAAATATTTCAGTCGCTTCTAATTTTCTTATCTTGCAACTAGGATATAATGCATCCCCAACAGACCTCAACAACTCTTAAAATTCACATGGTTCCAAGTTAGGAGTTAAATCAATATCATCCCATGTTTCAATTTGTTGAACAGATGGACCTACAACATCATTCACTAAATTTTGAAACCATGATAGATCCAGAATCAAATTATTAGTATCTTCTCTGGAAATATGTTCACTGTTTTGATACCAAAAAACATAATCTAGTTGAAAAAAATGCAATATATGTCCCCCAATGTTGTCAAATGTGTCAAACGCTCTCATAACACATTTTTTACTAGGGCACTTAATTGTGCCTTTTGAAAAAAATTCTGGTTTTGACGATGTAAATGGTAAGAAAGATTCAACACCCTCAATATATACAATATTTAAACCAAAACAGTTTGGATTTATGTGCTGATTTATCTAAGAACGATCATCTAATAATGACTATTTTCGACTTCCTTGTTCCATATTTTTCTATAAAATATAAAATCATTACCGTTTTTGAATAATTTTTAATAAGAGAAACACTATCCAAAAAACAGAAGATAAATAATTACACCTACTTCTTACTAACTACCACTAATTACAGGTGACACAATTTCCAGTGGATTAATGGATGATCTTTTGTCCAGTGGCTTATTTTCTTGAAATTTTCTAACACTAAAACCACAATGAAGAATCTTCTCGATGGTACACATATCCATTCCTGTGCATACGAGAATGCATAAGCATACCTCTGACCGGATTCTTCATTGTGATTTTAGTGTAAGAAAGATTCAAGTAAATGAGCCGTCAGTAAAAAGATCCCCCTTTTCATTGATGAATCATCTTCTTCCAACTATCACTTCCTAAAAACATTGTAAAAAATATGGTCCTATGAATGTATATCCAATATCGTGCATAAGAGATTGGATATGCATATATAGAATCACATTTTTCATAATGTTTTGAGTCGGTGAGAGTTGAAAGGAGAATATTCATCGAGAAAAAAGAGTGCCACCAATCCACTGAAAATTGTGCCACATTTTTACAATTTATTACAATTTATTACAATTTATTACAATTTATTCTTAATTATTGCTAATTTTTCCTAATTATTGCTTATTTTTATTAATTTTTCCAATTTTTTTAATTATCCCTAATTACCCCAAATTATTCCTAATTATCCCCAATTATCCCTATTTATCCCTATTTATGGATAATTAAGGCTATTTATGGCTATTTATTGCTAAATATGGCTAATTATTGATAATTATTGCTAATTATTGCAAATTATTACTAATTATTCCTAATTATTTCAATTTATTTTTATTTATTTCTATTTATTCCTAATTATTACTAATTATTACTAATTATTACTAATTATTAATAATTATTACTAATTAGTACTATTCACTACTATTTATTACTATTTATTACTATTTATTACTATTTATTACTAATTATTTCTAATTATTACTAATTATTACTAATTATTACTAATTATTACTAATTATTTCTATTTATTACTATTTATTACTAATTATTACTATTTATTACTAATTATTGCTAATTATTACTATTTATTACTATTTATTTCTATTTATTACTATTTATTACTATTTAGTACAATTTATTACAATTTATTACTAATTATTACTAATTATTACTAATTATTACTAATTGTTACTAAATATTACTAATAATTACTAAATATTACTAATTATTACCAATTATTACTATTTATTACCAATTATTACTATTTATTACTAATTATTACTAATTATTACTAATTATTACTAATTATTACTAATTATTACTATTTATTACTAATTATTACTATTTATTACTAATTATTACTATTTATTACAATTTAGTACTAATTATTACTAATTATTACAAATTATCACTATTTTATTACTATTTATTACTATTTTATTACTATTTATTACTATTTATTACCATTTATTACTATTTATTACTATTTATTACTGGTTATTATTAGTTATTATTCTTTATTACTATTTATTAGTATTTAATACTAATTATTTGTATTTATTACTAATTATTACTAATTATTTGTATTTATTACTAATTCTTACTAATTCTTACAAATTATTACTAATTGTTACTAATTTTTACTAATTATTAGTAATTATTACTATTTATTACTATTTATTACAAATTAATACCAATTATTACTAATTAATTGTATGTATTACTAATTGTTACTAATTATTAATATTTGTTACTAATTACTGTTAATTATTACTAATTAGTGTTAATTATTATTAATTACTGCAAATTACCACAACTAATTACTAATTAACGCTAATTATTTATATTCGTTATTAATTATCTTTAATAATTATTAATTACTACTAATTATTAATAATTAGTACTATTAATTTAAATTTATTATTACCAATAAATACTGATGACAAAACAATCTAAATCTAATTTAATTAAAACTAATTAATCATAATTACAATTAATATAAAAGAATAAAATAAATATTAAATAAAATAAAACATAAATACTTTCAAACTTGACCTCTTATAGGTCGAGACGACTTCAAAAACCTCTCTGTAAAAAAAATTTAACTCAGAGAAAATTTCACTCTAAAATCAGAGTTTACAGAGAGAGAGAAAGTTTGAATTGAGGGGAAGAATGAAAAAACCGGATGAGAGGATATATATAGGTTAGATTAGTTGTGACTGTACTATTTGCAACGCGGCTCCCGTCGCAAATGCTACTATTTTCCACCGGACCCGTCACAAATACCTTCGGCCGTATTAATTACTGTCGGCGGTTAAAATGGTTTTTGCGACGGGAACCATCGCAAATAGTGGCCTGCCGACACACTATTTGGGATGAGGCGACATCCCATCACAAATAGTATTTACTGCTACTAGGTATTTGCGATGGATCCCGTCACAAATAGTAACCCGCAAATGAACTATTTATGACGGGGAAATTCCCCATTGCAAATCGTATTTACTGCCTTCGGGAATTTGCGATGGGGGGTGCCTCCCTGTCACAAATACTCTTCCCGCGGTTTGGTGCACAAACCACACCTATCTTTTTGTGACATGACCCCATGTCCCATCACAAATAAAAAATTATTTGCGATGGGATGATGCCCTCGTCGCAAATAACCTCTTCAACGAACTATTTGCGACGAGATTTATTCTCATCCCAAAAGGCCTTTTTTCCCGTAGTGTAAATGAGTTCTACATCGAGGAGGATGGTGTCTTTCAATTTCAAACTAGAATTTGTGTGCCTTCTTCACCTAAGATAAAGAAGGAGTTACTGGATCACGCACATAACTCACCTTTCTTTATCCATCCTGGAAGTATTGAGATGTACTGTGATCTTTGAGAGCA
This sequence comes from Viscum album, assembly GCA_963277665.1. Lineage (NCBI taxonomy): Eukaryota > Viridiplantae > Streptophyta > Magnoliopsida > Santalales > Viscaceae > Viscum > Viscum album. Next base: position 435,546,881 of record OY728121.1, read on the forward strand.
CTTTTGGTGGGGCAACATGAAGAAGGATATTATTGAGTATATCTCAAGGTTCTTGGCATTTCAGAAAGTCAAAGCAGAGTGATAGATGTCCAAAGGGATGATGAAACCATTTCCTATACCCACATGTAAATGGGAGAATGTAACTATAGACTTTTTCAATGGCAGCCTAAAGAAATCGAAAGGAAACAATGCAATATGGGTAGTGGTGGATTGAACCAAGACTACCCACTTCATCACAATTTGGGAATATTTCTCAATGAAACAACTGTCCAAGATATACCACAAGGAAGTGGTGAGGCTGCCTGAGGTTTCACTTTTGGTTATCTCTCATCATGATCCATGGATAACATCTAAATTCTAGAGAAGTTTTCAATATGATTTGAATACTGAATTTAATTTCATCATAACCTATCACCCTCAAATGGACGGCCAATCTGAATGCACTATACAGATGATCGAGGATATACTGAGACTTTGCTCAATAGAATTTAATGGTGGATGAGATCAACATCTCCCATTAGTTTAGTTATCATACAATAACAACTTCCACTAAATTATTCAAATGGATCCATGTAAAGCTCTATATGGGAAATGATGTTGAAGTCCTACTTTTTTGGGGGTGAAGTAGGTGAATGAAAGATACTTGGACCTAATCTTGTACAAGAGATGGCAGAGAAGGTTCAACCCATCCAAAAAAATACAATTTTTTTAGAGTTGGGAAAAGAGATATGCTAAAATCCATCAAAGGGACTTGGAGTTTGATATTGGAAAAAAAGTTTTTCTTTTAATAACACCATGGAAGAGAGTCATGAATTTTTGGAATGAAATGGAAGCTTATTCATAGGTACATTGGACCCTTTGTGATCCTTGATCACATAAGAGTTGTGGCCTATCATCTTGCACTTCCACCAAATATGGATCAAGTTCATGATGTGTTCCACATATCTCTTTTGAGGAAGCACATACTTAACCCATCACATGTACTAAATTTAGAGGTGGTACAATTGGAGAATGACATCTCATATGAGGAGCATCCAGTGAAGATCTTAGACCATAGAGACAAAGTTCTATGTAGTAATAAAACTCTCCTTGTCAAATTTTTTTGACAGAACCATATGTATGAAGAGGGGATTGGGAACCAAAGGAAATAATGAAGCAGATGTACCCTTACCTATTCTCAACTGAGAATATGTTTTTTAAATTTTAGGGATGAAATTTATAAAGAGGGGAAGAATGTAACAAACTAGAGTTTATAAATGATATTTGTTTCCTAAATTAATTGTGTACTATATTATACAACATTATACACATACAACACATAGAGAAACTAGCAACACATTATTTCATTAATGTAAATCATTACATTATTCAAAGACTAATCCCATTAAAATTCCTAATATCATAATGGGATAAAAAATAGAAAATAGAAAAACCATAATGGAATAATATAGATAATCCCAATATGCTTGAATCATCCATCCCACAAAAAAAATACAGAAACAAAACAAAATATCAGTAAACAAATCTATATTATAAAAAATGGAAATATATAAACTTGATAGGTATTGTGTTGAATAATGAATAAATTAATTTAGTGGTATTTATTAGTGGTAAGGTGACCATTGGAATAGTAATTTTATCATTGTAATAATAAACTAACAATTGAGAATAAAAAAATAACTATTGGGAATAATAACCTGACCGTTGGAATAGTAATTTAACCTCAAAATAATAAATTGTGATATAAATAATATTTATCATGATTATTTTAAGTAAATGTAAATATTATAATTCCAAAAAATAAATATCATGAATAAAAAACTCAAATAAAATATAAGCTCATTTTTAATAACAATATTTTAAAGTATTTTGTAAAAATAGAAATTTTTTATATTAAAAATTAAAATTACCTATGTTATAAATTTATTTTTTAGTATTAATATAATATTTTAAATCATTATTTCAAAATTATCAAAGGGTTTTTTTGGTAACATTTTGAAATACTTTAATTTTCAGATGAATAATAAAAATATAGGTTTTCTTGTAACGAGTTTATCTTAAATTATATCATTCATGATGTAATAATTACCAAATAATTTATAAAACTTAATGTTTTTACAAGGTATATTTAATTTATCAAATGATTCATTAAAATATAATAAAATTTATTTCAAAACCTAAAAATCATTTTCCAAACCCTAAAGTCAAAAGTGATCCCTTAAAATAACAATTTTTCGACATTAGTTTTTAATAAAATAAGTGAATTAGAAATATAAAGGTGTTTAAATTACTAAAAACATTATATTATATTTATATATTTTTTATATTTTAAAAAATTCCCAATTACTAATTTTAGCTTTGATATAATATGTTATTCAATATTTTATTCTAAGAATACCCCTCTCCTCAAATATAAATAACCCCCTCTCTCCCCTTGTAAAACCACTAATAGATCACTTTAAAAAGACATACATATTCCCAAATACTCTATATTAATCCTATTATAATTATTAAGGATGTTCTGGAGCCATCCAACTCCAATCATCCATGTATTTTAGTACCATAGGGAAGAAGCAACACCTAGAAGATGGTTTGTTCTCATCAATTTTCACTCTCATTCTTCTCTCCTTTGTCTATTTTTATCCAACCCTTTTCAAACATAAATATTATAAGGATAATTAAGTATTATTTTATCACTATATTAAGGATTTTAACATAATTTATGTACTATATTTAGAACATATTAAATTTTTATACTTCCCGTTCCCTTCCTTTTGATAATGTCCCTTAACGGTTGGTTAACCGCCAATGAGGATGTTTCCAATTCGTTTATTATAACCAAACCTATGGTTGTTTATAATAAATTATTTATGATATATAAATGTATAAATATATATATTTCAATATTATGAAATTAATCCGACTTATATATAAATAACCTTGAAAAAATAGCAAAATTGAAGAAAAACGGGAAATTTTTAAGGAAAACATGATATTAAAATTACTTCCCTTTAACCAAGGAAATTAAGAAATATAATAAAATGATTATAATTTATAAATATTTCTAAAACTTAAATTAATTAACTTCTGTATTAATGTTTTTATTAATCCTAAGTTTATTATTCATGAGGCGGAAAAGCAATGAAATTAAGCAGTATTTAAGGTTAGGGGATTCTTAAACCGAACTCCTTTTATTTGTGTTATCCCTATTTCACATCAATATTAGAATGGATATTACCTTAATGTTTCTTAAATATCCTTTAACCATTAATTTAGTTTTCATTCATGGATATACATGTAACTACCTTGATTTATAAGCCAAACCCAATGATTTTCCAAAAATAATTTTCTTTCCATAACCCATATTTTACTCCTCTTGAGTTATTTTTTCTTCACACAAGAATGATAATATTTATGAAAAATATGTTTTCCATTATTTATTTGGGAGCCCCAAGTTTATTCATGAAATTATTATTGATGAAATCCTTATAAAAACCATTCATTTCTATGGATTATTTCATGACTATGATTATTATAAGTTCCATGTGGCATGCATGATAATGGGAATATTATTATGTGATGGGTGGGACAAGAATCATATATCCCTCCAATGCATTGGGTAATGTGATTTATATCTTGATATTATGTGTAATATGCATTAAAATGATCCTATATTTATTCATAATTATGTTGTTATGATCTATGCGTATATGTTTTGCATGGATATGATGCTAACTTTGTTCACAACTATGTATGGCATTTGAAAAATATGAAATGATGTTTCATTTTTATGTATCGACACATTCCAAGATTTTTCAAAATGTATTACTCATTATTATGATTATGATACCATGATTATGACATTATTATGATGATTATGACCACCCATATACTATTGATTCATGTCTCTTATTTTTGTTATGTTATCCTTCATCTTATTGGATTTTTATATCACCCCTTTTGTTGATGAATATCCTCAGGTGACAACATGTACTAAGAAGAACATTAGATATTTTGAGTCAATAAATAAGAAGGATATTTATAATGTTTATTCTTTATTATGTATAAGTGATGATTAATCCTACTTTTTCCAAGATTCTAAACCTTTAAAATCCTGAATGTATAAATATTATGTTGTTGATATTTAAAATGATGCAATAGTCATGTAGGAAAAAGTAGGGTAACTATACTCCCACACCATCAAAGGGTATAAAAATTCCCATTGCTCTACTTAGATACTAATAAAAATCCATGAATAAGTTAATAACTACTCATGAAATAAAACACTTAACCTTTCCCAAAATTTTCTTAGAGTCCTACTTCATATAAAATGAAACATAGACCCAACTTGGTCTTGTTTACCAAATAACATAAAATGGTACCAAACAACATGAAGGGACAAGGCCCAAAAATAATAATAAAAAAGTAAAATCATATACCAAAAATATCATTTATTTAAAAGATACTACATTTCTGATGGAAAAAATCCATTTTACATAAACACAAAAGATTTTAAAATCACTCAACCACTTATAAAACATCTAATTTATTTTAAAATTATAATTACCTAAGGTAATTCCAAAAAAATTTAACCTAATTTCAAAAACCACCAATTTCTTTATAAAACATGTATTCCACCCAAGGTTCTCAATGATTAATCCTTTTTTTTTGTTTTAAAAAAACTCACCACATTATTTTTATTAAATGAAAACAATCAATTTTTCACAATAACCCCACTGGGGTCCATGTTCCTTTAAAATTTAATAACCAATGGGTTTTAAATCCAAAAATGTATCCAGACTCTGTAACCAAATAAACCGATTTAAAATTAAAATGCCCGAAAATTTTCTAGAATACCAATTCCATTTTAAAAACAAACACAAAGGTTTATCCCCGAAATCAAAATTATTTCATGAAATTCAAAATAGTTTTATAAATAATAACAAAGGCCTCTTTTAATACAAAAACTGATTTCAAGAAATCATACCTTTTTATAAAAACCCCATTTTATGCAACCACGACACTAGAAAGGTGGAACACCATAATTACAACAAAATATGATCCATATGTTCAACGTATCATAAGAACCACCTTGAATCATCACTCACCATTAGGTATCTATTAATAGTGATCTAAAAAAAAGACTAATGGGATGAAAAAATTTCTTAACTCGATCAAATGGTTTGATGAGGGATGAACTTGTCATGAAATAATCCCTATAACATTTTCAATATTTGGAATTCAGTCACTTATTTAGTTTATTAGGCCATTTAAACCAACCCTACCACTAATCCACATTACATTCCATTACCAAAACTCAATATAACCCCAAGGAAACTCACAAAATTCCACTAAGGATAAATAAAAAAAAAATAATAAATCCAATGAAAGATTAAAATAAAAAATCGAATCCCCACTGCCCATGGTAACTCGAGATTCATTATGAAGGATGACGATTAGAGAGCCACTTGTGACCAAAAACCTGAGTCCCAAAAAAATATTAACTAAATATTACCATAATACATCAAATAAAAATAGAGTGACTCAATAGTATTGGTTCTTACTAAGAACCTCATATGATACCATTTTTAATGAACCACCCCAAGGCTTCTATCTAAACCAACAGAAACCCAAATCTCCATTGGATTGAAGGATGTTCCTGATCCCCATGGTCTAAAAAAATAATTCATGGGTATCAATAATACTATTTAGTAATTATTTCACCCTCATATATAAGTATAAAAATGAACAAACATCAGAAATCGATAAATTATCCAAACAATGTGGAATATGAAACCTACAATAGGGATAAATATACAAAAATCACAGATACAAAGAGGAAGTAAATATATAAACATCTAAGGACAAAAAGGTCAATATAGTATCCTAAAATAAATTAATAAAGAGAAAATGAACCTAAACATTTCTAAAATCTCCACTAGTGATCCACAATCACTCATCACATCCCATTCACTCATCTATGGATAAACCTAAATCAAAGAACTAAAGTAGAGTTGGGTACCAATAACTTGAACAAGATCTGTATATACATGATATAAACAACCTAGTTGGTCACCACCTGTTGAGACTATGGAAATCCCTTCAGTACTATTTTTCATAAAATGAATTTCTAAATATAATATGAAAACAAGTTTTTAACATGATTTATAAAAAAGTGCAATTACATATCACTAATAATTTTATAAAAAACCTCCCTTTTTAAAAATAAACAAATATGTTTAAGAATTTTAAATAAATCATTTGACTTTAAGGAAATTGGGACTTTTAAATCCATGTAAATTGATCTAAAATACCATTTATCTTTATTTCTATAATTTTCACGAGAACTTATTTTTTATAAACAATCTCAAGGAATTTTTTTCTTTAAACCTGGTTAAGAATTTCCCAAACCATTTTCCCTTTTATATCACACTTTAAAACCTTATTAATACAAATCATTTGAATGTAAACCAACACACTAATTGTGTTACACAAATCACATCTTGGTGCCCAAGCATCAAGGAAATACAATCCATGGATACAAAAGTGAAATGGTTCCAATAATAAAAAAAATATGGAAATTCATTAAAGTCATGAAGAAAAATCCCCAAATTGTCTGAAAAAGGACCTAACATGATGGTCATTCACCATAAGATCTAGTAAAAAGAAACCTGAACCAGGGAAAATAGACATAGGATAAAACTATTTTACCTATCAATATCCTAGGAAATCCCATCAGACTATCCATAAATAAACATCCCTATAAATTCTTCACTACCACATGAATACATAAATAAGATAACTAGTTAAAATGACCTACTATCCTCTAAATAGAATCAAAGGGTTACAGAAGGGTAATATTAAATAGGCATAACACTACAAAAAATAGGGGTTTCACTCTTATAGGTAAAATAATATATTACTATTATTCATATAAAAGGTCAAATTGATGAGATCAAAAAATTAACAATCATTTATTTTAAATATAAATAATTTGAAAACAACACACTTCTCACCTCCTATACCCACTCAAGAAACAACCCCTTACTTTAAAATATTTGAAAAGAGTAATATAAGGATAAAATAATATAAAAAATCCCCTAAGGTATTTCATTACACTTTATAAATATCAATAATTGTATAGGGGTTTACTGGGTGTCTCACACATTTACAAAATCACTTTACATAAAGTACCAATCAGGCTTTCGCAAAAACACTCAGAAATATAATCTATTTCCCCATCATTTGAAGAATCTTTTCAAATATCAATTATATACACTTTATCAAACCAAACATTGAAATCCCTCTTGGAAATAAAACTATTTCCATTTACTCACCTTGGAAGGCTACACATCCCCTTTTAAAATAATGAAGCCAATGGCTATCAAGAACACTTTTTTTCTCAAAACCATAACTCCCTATTGAAAAAATTTAAAACCAATACAAGTACCCATGGTTCCAAAACCATTTAAATATAAAGAAGTTAAAATCCATTAAATTTAAAAAAAACTCCTTCAAAACATCTCACAGATGCTTTAAATACAAAACTAGTGTCAAACACCCCCTTTTAAAACATTTAAATTCAATTTGAAAAGAAAATATGCAATTTTAACAAATATTAAGCATGAAACCTAGGCCTATTTCAAATAATTTAACAATTTAAATTATATTTAAACACCATCAAGGATTTTCCATGAAAAATAATTTCCCTGAGGAACAATTCTAAAACAGTTTCATCATTTTTAAAGAGTACACTAGGGAATTTTCACAAGTGATCGACATGAGACACATCTATACAAAGAAAAAAACCATTATATAATAATTTACTACTATAGGATTATAAAATTATTCTAAAATGATAATAATGAATTTTAAAACACATATGAAATTATAACTTTCATTTCAATGGAATTCCATAGAAACACATTCCTCGTTTCAAGTGGAACCCTCTAAAAAACTGTAACCTTCGATGTAAAACACACAAAAAAACCATGAAATGGCCCAATTTACACTATAAAACCCAAATAACCTTTATTATAACTTCATTGAATCTTAATATGAACTTAAACGTTTTTTATAGTTTGGGGAAGTGGAAGAAATCCAGGGAAAGGGCAAGGGAAGACAGGAAGAGAAGAAAAAAAAGGAAAAAAAGAGGGATTACCACTCAAAAAATGATTGAAAACTAAGGGAGAATGATCTCAAAATCATGTTGGAAGAAGGGATATATCTCAATTATTTTAAACAAGATTTTGGAAAAATAATAGGATAGTAAAAGGAGGTTAAGTATTAAAATCCCGAAGGGGAAAAATGGAAATTTTACACTTTCAATGAAATCTGTGTAGACTGCATGGTTTTACAAAACATATGGAAATCATGTAGTGGTAAATACCTATAAAAACTAACATTACAAAATTCTATTGGGAACCCAAAAATGGTTGACTTAATATATTCAAATTGTTCCAAATAGAACTATCAAATTACATATTGAACTATCATTATTTTTCGCATGGTTTATTAACCCATGCACATGTCATGCATTAGTACCCAAAATCACATAGTGCCCCCTTAGCCTCACAATGTTAGGACTGAATCATGTGATACCTGTTTAGATTAACTATGTGCAGAAAAAAACTAGAAAATTCCCAATGTAAAGGTATCCACATAGTTTCCCCTAAATCGTGCTTGCAAACCATGCACAAGGGAAAAAATTATACATTCCTTATACTTTATGATAAAACTTATTATAAACTTAAATTAACCAAAATATAGGATAAAATAATATAAAATAAAGTTAATAATGATATTTGGGCATTATAATGATGCATAGAGAAATCTATCCATCATTTATATCTCATTATAAATATCCTGGTTCTTCCTAATATTTTTACCATGTTACACTGGTAAAGAATTTGTTTTGGAGTTCTCCACACTTAACCTATTTATTAATTTACCTATGTATGTGTAATAACTTATTCAAATACACCAATTAGATCCATCTCTATCGATCTTCATACTCAATATTTAGGATGCTTCACCCATGTCTTCCGTTGAGAAGCATTTTCACAAACACGTATTTAAAGAAAATAATGTTGGAAGTTTATTTCCAATAAGAAGCATTTATCTATATAAAATATTTTAAATACTAAATAAATTACACTAACTGACTTATATAAAAAATAATCATCCAAATTTTTAATTAAAGAAAACTATTTGATTGCATCATCAAAATAAGTATTATAACTCTATGAAGATTACTTTAATCTATAAATGCACTATTGAAACTTTTATAACTCAATATACTACTTTATCACTTAAAATAATTTGGAATAAAATATATACACTTAATAAACTAAATTACCATTAATATTTTTTATATCCATTTGATATATCTCTTTATCAAAAGAGCTACTATTATAAGAAATATCCAAATAGTCACTATTATCACTATAAAAGAAAATATTTCTTCATAGTCAATGCCATAAATTTTCTTATAACCCTTTTCAACTAAGCGTGCTGTATATGTAGAAACAATACCATCTATATCAGTTTTCATATATAAAAACCACTTTCACCATATAGATATCACCCTTTTAAGAACATCTACTTGGTTACAAAATTGGTTTGGGTACATGGAGTTTATTTTAGATTCTATAGATTTTAACCATTTATCAAAATTAGATCTATCAATAGATTCCCAATAAGTAGTAGGTTTATCTACTATAAAAATTACTCATTTAAAATTCACCATAATAAATATATATTTATTAGTATCCTTAAAATACTACAAGACCTTCAAGGTTCTCACGTAACTTGAGTTAGTTATTCTTCTACAACTCTTTAGGAAACCATCTCAATTTCCTTTTTAGGAACACTTCCTATTTATTGGTCTTGAAATTCTATAATGTTAACTTTACTCTTAGTAAGTCCATGATCAATATATTACTTCTCAATTAATATAAAAAATCAAGACAAAAACACTTTTTTTCTAAGTAGTATTATATAAATAATATCTCTTAGTTTCCTTTTGGTAACCAATAAATAATAATTTTTCAGACTTAGGGTCAATTTTATCCAAATAAAAATCTCATATGCATGCTTCAAAATCCCAAATCTTTAGATAATATAGTATGGTATTCTTCCCATACCATATATTATATGGCTTATTTTTGAATTCTTTATAGGGTATGTGGTTTATTAGGAATTAAATATTCTCTAGAGAATAACCCATAATGAAATAGGAATACCACACTAACTCATTACCAATCGAACTATGTCTAAAAGGGTATAACTCATCATCTCAGACATGCCATTCCAATATAAAATTACAGGAGGAGTGATTTTTGTAATAATTAAATAATCTCTCATATTATCAGTTAATTCCTGGTTAAAATATTTACCTCCATAATCTGATCATAGAATCTTAATAATTTTACCTAGTTTATTCTATTCTTCATTCTAAAACTCATTAAACAATTCAAAACATTCATACTTGTATATCATAAAAAACCTTATGACTAAATTAAACTATAAAATTAATGAAGTAATTAAAACCACCACTTTCTTGAGTACTCATTGGCTCACATATAGTACTATATATGAGATACAATATCCCACCAGCCTTTTCATCTTTACTACTAAATAGTGATTTGGTCATTTTACATAATAAAAAAGATTCACATATATCAAAAATTCATAATCTAATGGTTCAAAAAATCCATACATATAAAGTATTTGGATGAATTTCTCATTTATATGTCCAAGGAAACAATTCCCAAGCTATGTTGGAATAAAATTAACCCTAACTTTCTTATTTTGAATGTTATATCAAGAATTATCTATATTTAGAATTTATAAACCATTTAGTATATTCCTAATTCCATAAAACATTTCATTATTATATATAGAACAACGATTGTTATTAATAATGAATGAATATCCAATATTTTTCAAACTATATTCAAAAACCTAATTTCTATTTATGAATAGAACATAAGAATAATTATCTAATTATAGAATCAATCATATTGGTAAATTCTGATCATAAGTGCCGAATTCTAATTCAAAAAATATCACTCTATTGCTGACATGAAGAATTACTATACCATTTTTCAGTTTCCTCATATCTATGAGTATTTTTTTATCAATAAAAATGTATGATGCATAATTGATTTCCAATACCCATGAGTTAGAGTTGGTGATATCGACCACTATAACATTCAAATTCAGATACTTATATTTCTTCTTTTTGGTAAAACTTATCAACCTTAGATACCAATCTAGAATTATTTTATATGTCATAACTATAAGGGATCTTAAAATAATTATCATGATATAATCTAAAAAAATATATATCAATGGGTGAGTATCATGTTTTTCATCTATTCATCAAGTAATTTTAATGAAAGTACTCCCACAAAAAGGATAACCCCATAAATTATATCTATTTAGTGATCCATAATTAATGTTTCACTAAGAAACGATTCTTCTATTGAATTACTATCACCACTTAGTTATTTAAATAGGGAATCATCCCAATAACAACATTTATGATTCTTTGATAGATGAGTGGGAAACCCTTTTCCTAGATTCATCATATGTAGAAACTAAAGTTTATTTATCAAGTTTCTTAATATTAGGGCTTCCAAACTATGTGTCACCCAATAAACAAAACAAGATTTGGTTACCTAACTTTTAGGGTTATCTATTTCCACCATGACATAGATTAGATTATCCATAGGAAACCTATTATACTAGAACCTACCCGATTTGAGGTATTAGAATGTGATCATTTGGAAGGGATCTCACACTTAGTATTTGAGGGGTTTTATTTCAAAAAGGCACATCAATTTAATTTATATCACAAATATATTAAATATATTTCATCTCATTACATCATTATTATATCATGTTTTATTCCTTTATATACCCATTCTTTTAATGACTTGGTTTTAAATTCCCTATTCTATTTACCAAATTAACGTGTTAATGCAATATTAAGCTGTAACTCTTTATACAAGCCACAAGTTTGTGTTACTCATCCAAAAATATAAATAAAAATATCCATAAATATCCAAACACATATCATTCATAAGGTATATAAATTATTCATGTACATGATTTGAATTATAAGATATTGAAAATCTCCACAAGAGTAAGCTCAGAGCGTTAGATAACCACCCCCACCTTTCTAGAAGAAGTTAAAATTCTCTAGGTCATTAGTAAATATAAATATAAGCCCATATCCCTGGGTAGAATTTACTTAAGAGAGGATCCGATTAATAATAATTCTAAAACCTAATATGCATAAACTATATTTAAAAAATTTATTCATTTTCATAAATCTAATAATAAACTAGGGTCAAGGTAGATATAAATTAAATTTTATAAAGTAATACCTAGAATGAAATCCATGGTACAATCCCTCCTAAGTAATTTATCTCATAAATAAAACATACACAGTATTCAGATTTCATAAATACTTTACAAACATGAATATTATAAGGAATTAAAAAAACAATAATCTCTTTTTTTTATTTTCCAAAACATTAGATACCAATTTTAATTTTTTTTATTTTATTTAGGTATGGAAAACCACATTTTACATGGACCAAGCCTTATAATTTATAAAAAATTTATAATATATAAGTAAATATATCAAAAAATAAATATTTTCACATATATCATATTTTATGACTGATAGTACTATTATCAATAATAAAATATGATTAATATAGAAGAGTGATATAGACTTATTAATCATATTCTATGATATAAATCCTATTCATGTACTATGATTACAATCATCGAATACGACTGAAAATATCACAATACTCCAATTGTATTATATAATATATCTAGTATAATATTTACGAAATGATGATATATTTTCTAGATACTCAGGGATTAGTTGTATTTTATGATATCCCATATCATTTCCTATTCCATAGTTCAAATCCATTGGTATTCACTACATCATACTTCACAATATATCATAATAGTATACTATGTCTAAAAAATAGAAAATTTTATTCATATAATATGTTATGATATTGGATTAAATGCAATATGATCGTGATTTTTTTAAAAAATAAGTATATTTACATGTATATCTGATGAATAAAATGGATCTGATACCACTGATGGGATTAAGGGTATCATCAAATGATAATTTTTATTGGAAACAAACCCATAGTCTCCCAATAAATATTAAAAATATTAAACATGGATTAAAACAAAGAAAAAAATAGGCACAAAATACCTAAAACATGACTTCCAACATCTTGAATCTTTGATGCTTGATGAAAATCATTCAAGAAACAACCAATTCCTTCAACCACTATAGGCAATACACCAACCTTGGATCCTTATTTACAGTAAGAGGATATCAAACATACCAAAGGGGTGCTATCAAATTCTTCTAAAAATTAATGTTAGTTTATATAGGAATAGGGAATCAGAGCTTTGGATATGAATATTATACAATGGGGTACATCCAAGGAAGAGAATTTTACCTCTTATAGTCCATCACAATTGCTCTTCATTAAATGAAGAGAACCGATTGTATTGGGTGGAATCTCATGAAACCATAGGTTTCTACCCATTGGTTTTTATTCCTTGAACTCCTTCAATGAATTTGAAAGGCTATAAATGAATCACCATATGATTCATCATTAAAGAAATCACATGGGAGGTCATGGAAACTGCAGTCAATCACATCCCATACAACCTATATCATTTACCTATCATATGATATTATATAATCAAAATGTGGTATGTTGTTCCATTTTACTATACGAGCATATTTTATTCTATGAAATTAATTATATGTATGTTTTTTTCATATGATATAGGCTATATAATTTAATATGATATACCATTTTTCTTCATTTATAACAATATTAATGTTTCTAGGAAAAGATTCCCCTGGATGTATGATATATTTATGATGGTTATGGGGGGGGGGGGATTTCCACTAGGTGTATGATGCTATATGATTGTTTTTTGTGGGATTTTTACTTGGGTTTATAATATATTTATGATAGTTTTAGGGATGATATTTTCCCTAGGTGTATGTCATATAAATGTTCTAGGGAGGATATTCCCCTAAGTGTATGATATATTTATGACAGTTCTAGAGGAAAGATTACCCCTGGAAGTATTATGATATATGATGGTTATAGGCAGGTTATTCCCATGGGTGTATGATATATTTATGATATTTCTTGGGAGGATATTTCCCTTGAGTGAATTATATACTTATGATGGTTCTAGGGTTGATATTTCTCCTGGGTGTATGAAGTCATATGATGGTATATATCGTGGAATCTATTTCCACCTAATTGTATATGTTATATATGGTGGTATAATGGATGTTGAATTTTTCTACTTAGATGATGATGTATAATGCTTAATGAAATACCGACATTGGCTAAATAAGGTATGGTCAATCTCAAGTGTCACCTTAGAACTCGAGGATCGATAATGATTCATTTATTGTATTTTAAGTTATTTAATTTATTATTCTAAGAATATCACATTATAAATAAACTATGTTTACTGGTTACATTAGGTAAACCATTGGTGATGTCAAAAAAAGTTTTACTCACACCCTAAATGGGTGTCCCTAACACATTAACACGGAGAATAACTCATGATCATAGGTACATGTAGTGAAAGGGGATAGTATTGGATGGTTGAACTAGATAGTTTGGATAGATTTAGAAGATGAGACTAGGTTTGGACTCAAGAACATGTTGGTTTTTAGTTTATTTACCTTTGATATGGGGTGTATACAATATACCCATGAGATATTTTGTTGATGAACTCATGACTGTTGTGAAATTTTAGATAGTTCATTTTTTTACAGCATGGGTATATTATTGTTTTTGGTTTCTCATATGAATTGATTATTCATTCTATTAGATGTTTTAATGGATTTTAATGCTATTTTTTCTCTTTTTATTTACTCTAATATGTGGGTATTATTTTCCCATGGTATTATCTTAGACCCACTCTCCAAGTTGAGAGCCTCTGGTAAGCATGGAGGTGTTCATGAGGTCATGTGGCACTCCTATTTGGTTATTATAGAGTGAACTCGATTGTGATGTTCTAGAATACCCATCATATATTCTATCTATTATCACCATAAAATCTATGCCTGACATCTTACACCCCTTTAACTAATCCAAAAGTGATGAGGTTAATCTTAAAGCTGTCTATGTATTTCTTCCTTGATATCGATGAACATCAAGATTATGCTTAGTGAAAAGAATCATTAATTTCCACTCACTACTAACCTCTCACACTACCCATGATCGAATATTCCTACTTAGTGAATCTACTATTGTGGTCCCTTTCCCTAGGATGTATACCACTTAAATTTAATTGAAATTCAGGAACTTGAACCATATAATCTTCCATAGGTTTAAAAAATCTAAGAGAATATTTATTAAAGACTCTTGTGGTTAGTGTAAACAAAAAATATCTTAGCCAAAAGATAATGACACCAAAACTTCAGTGCATGAACGACTGTTATTAACTCTAGAACCTGAGTTGGATAGTTCCAATCATATGACCATAACTACTAGAACCCATAAGAGACTAAAATCCCATCCTACATCAATACCACACTAAGACCAACTCTTGATGCATCACAATACACTATATACTCCTTACCTAGATCATAATTAAAAGACTAGAGTGGTCATCAATCATCACTTCATCTCTTGGAATCCTACCTCACATGAATTAGAACACTTGAGAAACACAACTTTATTATCTTATGCTATCATAATTACTTGCAATTAGAAGAAGTATCAAATGAATCGTCTATAATAGTATTACAATCCTAGAAAACTCTAAACCTCATAAACATTCTTGGTTCATTCCCAAGAAACCAACACACAAACCTTATTATGGTCTAATAATATAATATAATTAGATATAACCTAACCTAAAAATTATACTTGATCTATAAGCGTGATGTCCTAACTCAGGTTCCACTCAAAGGTTCCCTAAACCAGTGGTTTACATGGCCTCAAATGCACCTCCCCATACACGAGAGGATACCGAATAGCCGTGAGGTCCTAAGGTGTGTCCATGGGGTGAATATTCCCTCATGCAATATTAAAACACAAAGAATATATATATAAAAAATAAAATATTAGAATAAGAATAATAATGTAAAACAAGCAGAGAACAATAATAATCATCCAATAATAATAAACTCATAGTTGGAACTGAATCATATAAAAAATTATGATAATATATGTCATGTATCTTGAAATCTACAAACCATATATACATGGAAGCATGCAATAAATGAAATACAAAAGAATAAAAAAGAAGAAAAAAATCTAGTATCCTGAGTGAGGTCTCAATTATCTTTGACCAAGATCCATACTAAAGTAAGCAAGCAAGAGCAGGTGTCCATAGTAGGACAATTCCCCTTATTAACACCTACATACATGAAATCTGCCCAGGTACCGATGGTGGTCTGGATAGGGTGTGAGCTAAATCATAGTAGGACAACACCAATGGAATCTATAAAAATATAGTCTATGAAACATCAACTAAAGCAGTGGGAAAGTATATATATAGAAGTAACTACAATACAATAATTTAAATAAACTGATACTTGATTCAACCTTAGTTGGTGTCTGAACATGTAATCATTTAATTATTTATGTTCAAGTTTATAATAAGTGTAAACCAAAATATATATGATAGTGATAATATAAGAGGATCCAAGGTGAAACCAAGGCATCCAATAGTAATGATAATAATAATAGAGGATCCAAGGTAATAGCCAAGGAATCCTTGATGATGATAATAATAATGTGGATCCAAGATAATAACTAAAGAATCCATGACCTCAAGGGTCAACCCAACTTAGTAATAACATGCATATTGGATATAAGGGTTCTGAGTTTAACCCAAGGGGAATCTCCCAAGGCATTACACTATAAATAGTACTAACAGAGTCTAAGGATCTCATCCATGTTAAAATGGGAAAAGAATTAATGGGCCCAATGGGGTGAATCCATGCAACCACATATCTGATGACATCAAGCTAAATATAAGAAGTGTATCCAAGGAATCCTAATATCTGAAGGATTGTGAAGGGATCCTAAATAATTATACCAGGAATCTTCTAGTAGATAAGGACCATGTTCCAAGGTGGGTATCTCCCCTAGAAACTGAATCCTCGAATTAGAATGGAATCCTCTGAGTGCTCAATTAATTCCTTTTAAAATATAATGCTGCTCAAGTCTGAATAGTACTATGAAGATAAAAAGTTCCACATGAAATAGTCACCTTATACATAATTTATAATTTAATTTATGACATATAATACTAAATCCTTTTTAATAATTTAGTGGATTTATTCCATTGTGTTTAATTCTAGGTGATAAGGATAAATAGGTCATGAAAAAATGTATTACATTTATTCCATATTTTATTATTTGGTTCATTCCATTACCATTCATAATCATGATAAGGTGAGATACATACATGTAACCATATGAAATTAATTTATAATTAACCATGCTAAGTGATACACATATATGAATTTCCATTTACAATTGAGTTACATTTATTATATTAGAACACTTAACTTATAAGGTATAAGTGATACTATAATATAATATCCATTAAAAAATCATCCATTTAATTAAAACACTAACCTTTATGTAGACCAAGTCAATGCACACCAGAAAAGTGGTGCAGATAGTCACAAAAAACTATTAAAGGCATAATAAAGGAAAGAACCCTATTTGGAGTTGATGGTGTTTAGGTGACAACCTCCAATGCTCTGAAGAAAATATATGGGAAGGGCTCTAGAAAATTATCATAATGATTATATGCAATGAATATGAATTTAATAAGAAACATCTGATAAAATTATTGTACACACAAAAATGATAGATTATAGAACTGTGAGACTTGAGGGATGATTCATAGAACATATACCTCAAGTGTAACTCATGTAGATTTTTTAAATATTTTTTTGTATTAATTTAATCTTTTTGATATTTTTCATTTCACACAACACTAAATATATATATTTTTTATATGAAAGCACTAAGTTTGTATTGCATTATAAGATACACAATGTTAATATTGAACTACATGAAACACTTATATTAGCTTGTAGTACATGAAAAACTATTTTTGGGTTTTTTACAAACAATAAATATTCCCTACAATATCTTTCATTACACAGAAGACAGATTTTTACTGAACTAAAATATACTATTTGTGTTGTTATTAAAATATTATTAGAGTTACCACCTAGTAGTTGGAATGGATGTTATGAATAAGATTAAATAAATAGTGAAAATATGATTTATACATGTATATAAAATGAATCCATTGGTTATAAATTAGTTATAAATGAATGTAATAACTATTTGAAAATATAGAAATTAATTTTATAAGAAAACTATTTTTCTATGTACAAATTTTTTTAACTTAATAAATTAAACAAACCAATTTTGATTAATGTTTTTGAATAAAATTTATATATTATCCAATCAATATTTTTTATACTCATCCAATAGATCTTATAGGTATAAGATACAAATAAATCCAATTTTATGAATAAAAATATGTATTTTCCAAAAAGGAAATTTTACCACCTTTAAATGATGAATCCATTTTAAATATAAATTTTGAAAATTTATAATATTTATTTGAAAAAATAAACTTCATTTTTGAAATACGAATATACAAATTTACTTTGGTGGTATTTTTGGTTTTTTTTGCGAAGTTTCATTTTTTGATGAATAGTGGAAAATACTGGATTTTAATTCAAAACTTATTTTTTGTATAATTTATTTGAATAGTTAAATTATATATTAATTTGGCTTAAAAGTATAATTATATAAATTATACATCAATTAATCCAATTTAGGTCATTGTAACCAATTTAACATTAAAATTATATATAAAAATATTTCAAACTTTTGGACTTCTTTCACTTTAAAAACCCACTTTCGCAACATGTTTGTGGGATTGATTTTATATTAATTTCAACCAATTATATGAATAGAATTTATAAAAATGTATTCCATATTTATAATCATCATAATTTACAATATATATTTAGATCAACTTTGTTTTTTACCAAAAATATCAATGAATGTAATTAAAATTAATTATAATGATTAAGGTAAAAATGATTTTACTTAGTGGATAAACTTTAACTTAAAGGAAAAAATACCCTATACACATGTAAAAAATACATTGGCTATCTGTATTTAGGAAATATAATCCCTTTTATCTAAAATGAAAAATTATTGGAGGAACATGATTTAAGGGAGGCCTCTCAATAGTGTTTACCATTTTATATTTACAAGAATGCCACTCCACCTCCACTATAAAAGGGAACTCACCCCCTCAATTCCTTACACCTATCAATCCAATTTGGATATTCCAAAACCTGACCAAATAAGATCCAATATTCCCTACCCTAAACATATAATCCTAAATTTCGGTATAATGAAAACCAAGTTAGTCCTTTAGTGTCAACCAAAAGGAATTAACCAAAGAAGAGGTAATATCCTTACACAAGCTCTTTTATTTTATTTTCATTCTCCACCCCCACAATTATTATTATTACATACTTATAAAATAAACTCACTATCCTAAATATATTTATATTTTGTTATTATAAGGGTTCTACCTACACCTATACATAATTCTATCAAATGGGTAATGAACACACCATTCGTGTGTATGGTGGACTACTGCCTTATGAAATGATGTCGTTCATTTTTCCTTTACCACATCTCATGGATGATAATTATAATGGAAATAATGATTTTATATGATATATATAATATTTATGATTTATTTTTTCTTATTTAATTATTAAATAAGACATAAATTTTTTTCCATTCTGTGTAAATATGATAATTTTGTTTATGGATGTGTGGACTACCTTCTCCTCAAAGCGATGCGATTCATTCACACTTTACATGGAATGTATTAATGATGAGTTTAGTAAAATTATATTATATATATGAAATAATAATTCTACTATAATTATAATATAAATATAAATATATATATACACACACACACATATATATGTCATTCACTTTCTTTCTTTAAATAAGATAATAAAACAGAAATACCATTCCTGCGTACGTACGACCTACCATTCCATGAAAAATGTATTCCATTTCATATTACTATATTTTATAGATTATTATAAATATTTATATAAAGAATATATATTATATTTACATCATGTTTTACATTCTTTAAATAAGAAAATAATGATCTAATTAAGAGGATCAATAATAACAATTCAAGACATATAAAAAGTAGATATTACCTGAAACATAACATTAACATGAATTTTTTAATAAAAGGGTAATATAAAGTCATAATAAAATAATATATGGTATTATATATGATAATATTTTTTTGTGGTACATTTATAATAAACTTATACTGATTATACATGAGGTTTGAATGTGTACTAAGAAATTAAAGACATAAGGTAAAGGTTTTTGTCACCTCACTTATATTTTTGTGAGACTTATGACTTATTCACCACTCATTTCTTTTGTGTGGTGTATATACTGCCCAGGAATGTATTATATTATTATTATACTTAAATTTATGGGTATTTACACATCCCTTTTATGATATTTCTTTCATGGATTTTAGGGTTCAAAAGTTACCAAATTGGTAAAGTAATTTTTGTCTCAATTTTCCTTGTTTGACAAAAATGCCATGTTATGCACCATTATTTTTCAATGAGGTGTATATAATTACCTATGATATGTTATATCATGAATATAATTATTTTTATGATATTTTAAGCTTCATTTAATGTTATTCTATAAGGACTCGACCTTATTCAATACACAATCTAGTTAATTCAACTATAATACACTTATTACATTCCCAAAGATCTTTTCAGTTTAGAGATTCAGATAATGAGGACATAATTCAAACATAAAAACCCTATAACAATACCAAGTGTATAATACTAAAACAATTACTATTTCTTCCATAATATAATTTTTGTAATAAAACATGAATTATTTTCATGAAATTTTTTCACAACATTTAGATTGGCTTTTAATTTTACCTTACCAATTCTTAAAACCTTTGAAAAACATTTTAAAACATGGTATGAACACAAAAATATCATTAATGGACATAAAAATAAGTAAAGAAAACCATTAGTGCATGAATACTTACAAATACATGAAGGATAAACTTATCACCCCTAAAATCAACATATAATTTGTGAAAACATGAGGTTTACATAAAACATAGTCAAAATAAATAAACCATTTAGGTAAATTGGGGCATAATTTTCTTAGAATACTTACATATGATTGTTACCATCATTTATAACTTATGATTTGTAACCCTCTTGGATACCTTCCAGCATAACCCTCGTGACCACTTTATTATGTAACCATCATAGTTGCAAATGGAATAACCATTACGATCAGATTCAAAGATAAAGATACCCAGTGCATTTTAGAGATATCATAAAACCACCTTTAATAATAATTAATTACCAAAAAACATAACATAATCATAAAAAATTAATACTTTCATCATAGAAACATTCCTTTTAAATTTTGTAAAAAAATAGAAAATTAAAAGTGTTTTTTAGAGAAAATTCACTTACCTCAGGTTTGAATTCTTTAAAATGTGTTAAAACCACATGTATAATGGTTTAAAAAGTGTTATCAATTTATTAAATAACTATATTAATATTTAAAATGTCTTATATTATCCTTTTATAACATATTTCCACATATTTATTAACAATATTTTTTTATTTTCATTTTTTAGGTGTGATTATTTCATGGTTTCCATGGTTGGTTCATTATGGATTTTCTTGTCAAATGAAAGAAAAAAAAACATTAGTGGAATAAAATGGTATTAATATGTTTATATAATTTTAAATTATTCCATATATTATTTATTTGTTGATATGAGGATTATTCATTAGATAATATATTAATGATAAAACTTTGGTTTATATTTGTTGGGTTTTTCTGACCCCCACAAACTAGTTTAATTTTATTTAATGTTATGTATATAAATTAGTTTTATAACATTAAAAAAGTTATAATATAAATATTAAAATATGTTTTAACCATAATAATGTTTTTATGACCAGCCTTGAATGCGGTAAATAAAAATTAAAATTTGACATCCATGAAGGTGGTGAATCGATACGACATATACGATACTTTCATTTTCTAGAATAAGAGAAGAAGAAGAGAGGTTTGAAGATGGAAATTACATTAAAATATATCATTACAATATATGTAAGATTATGGAGTTATTATGTAACTTGGATGATGAGAGGTGAGGATAGAATAATAAAGGAAAATAAATTAAAAAGAAAATAAAAAAATGAAAGAGGATATTACCTCTTCAATTATCCTCCTTGATAACCTTCTTAGGAATATTGGATTTGTTATTTTGTTGATACCAAAGGCTCCTAGACTTAGGGGAGAAGTTTTGGAAGACTATTGGGTAGAATTTTGACAAATATCAATGATTTGGAGGTGTGGGGAGAAAAGGTGGCGAGGGGTGGTATTTATAGGGGAGGAGAGGGGTGTTTTCTCATTATTTTATTCACTATTTTATTATTTTGGATCAAGAATATGAATTGTTTAAGAATTATCACTAAATATATTAAAATAATCAAGGTTAATTATAGATTATTGTGATTAAATCATAAATGACTCAAGGAATAGTGTATTTAACTTATAATGTATATAAACAGTAAATTACTGTATTTTACTATTTACAAAAAATTCATGTATTTTAGAAAAATCTCAAAAATTCAACCTAAAAATTTTTATGTGTATAGTTAAAAAATGAAATCCATTTTATGAAAATAATTTTATAAGTATGGGAAATTTAATTTTAAATTAAAATAATTATTTATTTAAAAAATACCGATTTTAAAATTATAACTGCTTTTATGACACTTTGAAAAATTAATCAAGGTCTCATAAAAATATTTTTTTATCATAAAAAACACTATATTTATTTATGAATCTAATTTATGAAGATAAATTTTATTTTAATTTATTATATTAATTATAAAATTTTAAATAAACATTTATGTTTCACAAAAATACCAACTCTTAATTTAACATTTTCAAAACATTTATTTACTTATTCCAAGATATAAATTTATCATATTTTCAATTATAAGATACATAAAATTTATTTATACTCTCATGGGTGAGGTTAATATTCTATTATTATATATTCATTAATTTTGATAAATACCACTTATATCATTAAACATTTATAAAAAATTTAACTACTTCATTCCAAAGTGAAAACAAATTATTTTATAAGTACCTAGGTTTTACATTCTCCCTACTTTTAGAAATTGTATCCTCAAATTTTTTGTTTACTTTTTAAAAAATAGGGGATACCATTACCTCATTTCATTTTTAGATTCCCTTGTTTCTTCTTCAACCATGTGGTTTCTCCACAAAATATTAACCTAATGAATTAATTTATTCCCAAATACTTAATATCTATAGTCAAGAATCTGAATAAAATTTTATTCATATGAAATGTTATCTTCTAATTGAATAATATGAAGGATCAGAACATGAGATGACTCTGGCACATACTTTCCTAACATCAAAACATGAAAATCATTATGTACTAGGGAAAAACTTAAAGGAAAATCCATTTGATAGGAAACTAATCCAACTTTCTAAAGGATTTCATAAGTTCTAATGAACCATTGACTTAACTTCCCCTTATTACCAAAACACATCACACTTTTACATAGAGAAAATTTGATAAAGTCATGATCACCTACCTTGGAAGAATGATATTTCCTCTAGTTATTTGTATAATTTTTTTCCTTCTCCGAGCTTTCTTCATATATTACTAGACCATCTTTATTTTCTCCTCCACTTCCTCTACTAATTATGATACCATAAAATTACTTTCACAAAATTCATCCCAAAACTCTAGAGTTTGAAACCTCTTTCCATATAATGCCTCAAAGGTGCCATCTGTTAAATGGAATGAAAACTGTTATTATAAGAAAAATCAAATAAATAAATATGCTAATCCCAACTTCCCTAGTAATACACTAAAAAATAACATATCATGTCTTACAATGTCGGAATTATTAACTCAGTGTATCCATCATATTGATAATTAATTGAGGTCCTGAAATTTAATTGTACACCCAAACAATTCTCAAGGCCTTTCTAAAAGTTATAAGTGAACCTAATATCATGGTGAGATACAATGGAGAGATGAACTCTATGTAACCTTACTATATCTTTGAGGTATATTTGAGAAATCTGATCTAAATATGTAATATATCAAATAGGATGAAAATGTACAGATTTAGTTAGTCAATCAAAAATAACCAAAATCACATTATTACTTCAATAAGTCTTCGTTAGCCACACTATTAAATCCATGGATATATTTTTCCATTTACACTATGGGATTAGAAAAGGATGAAGCATACCCTTTGGTAGTTTTTATTCTGATTTAACCTGTTGACAATTAAAACATTTAATGGTAAAATAAAAAATATATCTTTTCATTCCATCCCTCCAGTAATACTCTTGAAGGTCTCTATATATCTTAGTGCTACCCTGATGAATTGAAAAATTGATAACTATGAACTTCACTTAATAACTATTTTTTAAACTGTGAATCACAAGGCACATATAATCTCTTCCAAATATCAAAACACAGTATTTATCAATGTAAAATTCTATAAACTTACCCTTTTTAACCAATTATTCCATTTTATAAAACTCACAATCTTCCTTCTACACTTTCTTAATTCCTCTAAACATAGAGGACTGTACTAACACATGAAACAAAACAGATTATTTTCCTGCACCCATAATTTCTAGGGAAAATTTCATCAAATAATTAACCAATGGGTCATGTTAAAATTTTAATATGGTTAAGGTATCATGATGTTTTTGATTCAAGTAATCTTACACTTTATTTTCTTTTTTACGATTTTAATTGATCATGAAATGATAATCCATTATTAGATAGAGCCATCTTCTCTTCCTTATATTCAATTCCTTCTGAGTAATTATGTACTTTAAAATTTTATAGTCAGTATATATTTCACATTTGGTTACATATAAATGATGTCTCCAAATTTTTAATGTGAAAACCACATCTACTAATTGTAGATCATGTGTGGGATAATTTAATTATGAGGTTTCAGTTGCCTTGAAGCATAAGAAATTATCTGATTATTCTTCATTAGAATTAAACCAAGTCCCTTCAATGAAGAATCACTTTAGATGAAAAACTCTGCATTTATGTAAGGAGGATGAAAAACTAGAGCATTCACTAATCATATTTTCAGTTCCTAAAAACAAATATCATAGTCTTCTGTCCAAATAAATTTAACCCCTTTTCAGGTTAAATTAATTAGCAGGCTAGATAATCGTATAGAGTTCTTAAAAATCTGTTAGTAATAGTCTGCAAATCTAAGAAAAATATAAATCTCATTAATATTTTTAGGTGTTTTCCATTCATCAAATACTTTTGTTTCAGTGGGATCAACTGTTATTCCATCCTTATTTACAATCTGGTAAAGAAAAGAAATCTGTTTCAACTAAAAATCACATTTTCTAAATTTCCCATACAACTTATTTTATTTAATTATTTGGAATAAAATTACTATATGTTTTTCATAACCCTCATAAATTTTTGAATAAAACAAAATATCATCAATAAAAAAAAACTTATCCAAATATTCATGAAAGATTCTATTCATAAGATTTTTGAATACCGTTGGATAATTTTTCAAAATAAAGGGAATAAAAACAAACTCATAATTCTCATATCATGTTTGTAACACTATTTATGGGATTTAATACTCCTTAAACTTTAGATAATTATCCTAATATCTCAAGTCAATCTTGGAAAAGTTTTGAGATCTCTAGAGTTGATTAAACAAGTCATCGATATGAGAAAATAAATACATATTCTTAATGATAATGTTATTTAGAGCACTATTATCAATGAAAATTCTCTTGGAACCATATTTATTTTTAACAAAAAAAATTTGATAACCCCATGGTGAAGTGATATGATGAATGAATCCTTTTTCAAGAAACTCCCACAATTTCATTTTCAATTCTAGAAGTTCTACTTCATCTATTTAATGGGGGGGGGGTGAAATTTTCTTAGAGTTAGGAACTATTTCAATAGTAAATTGAAATTCCTAACTATGTATAAAACTGGGAAAATAATCAGTAAAAAAACCTAGTATTCATTTACCACTGTAGGATCATTAATTTCAATAGTTCCATTATTTTCAATAATATGTGAAAGAAAACTTTCATTTTCATCTTTTAACAGTTTCTCAGCTTCCTGATATGTTATCAATGATATGGGTTCATTCTTTTATACAATATAAAAATCTTTCTAAAAAACATTTTTATCTCTACAATCAATCTTATCTTGATAAATAGAAAGCCAATATATACCCAGAATAACATCAAACTATACCAAGGGAAAAATAATGAGGTTTTAGGTAATGTATTTCCATAGAAAATAACAGGAAGATTTTTCTAATGCCTTTTTACCTCAATACCCCCTGGTGTTATTAATATAAGTTCTAATTTCATTTCTTAAAGTGAAAATTATAATTTACTAGAAAATTTCCCATAAATAAAGAAATGTGTAGACTCCGTATCAAACAAGACATTAGAAAAATTTGAGTAAAAAAAAAATGTACTTGATACCACATTATTGGATGGCCTAACATCTACTGAAGTATTCACATAGGATTTCACTACACCTTTCTTCTTATAGTCCAGCTGATTCAAATCATTCAGATCCTTCTTTAGGAAGGTATGTGCATAATGTCCCATATCACCCCATTTAAAACACATTATAGTTTTCTTATCAAAATTAAACATTAGATTATATTCATTGAAATCTTGATCTATATTTCCAAACCTACAACATCCAAAACACTTCCCATATTTGTTAAGGCATTCACCAGGGTGATTTTTACCACACTTTCCACAAATAGGAAACTCGAAGTTCTTACCTTTAGATTTATTTGATTTACTCTTACCCATTTATTTCCATCAAGAAATTTTCTTATGTTCATTTTAAAAGTATACATGATCATCATAAAACTCCATTTCTACCCTCTCATCACATTGAACAAGCTTCTCATAACTTTTTAATTCACATGAATCCAATTCTATTTGGTATATTGGCTTAAATATTGAGTAAAAATGATTTATTTTACTATTAATATCCCAAATAATAGTTGGAGCATAACTTTCCAATCAAGTGATGTTTTTCTAATACATGATCACTGTATCTTCCTCATTTTATTTAAATTAAATGAATATATTTTCCATCCTAAGTTGAACCACATTAGGGAAATATTCTTCAAGGAAAATATTTTTAAATTCATCCCATTCCAGAGCATCAATCTCTTATCTTTCCCTGATATTATTGACTATTAACCACCAAAGGTTGGAATCACCTTAAAAACGATAAATGTAAAGACTAAAAGTTTGATTATGTGAACACCCCATGAAATCAAATATATTTTCAAGGTATTTAATCCACCCTTCCGCCACTACTAGGTCAGAAGATACACTAAAATCATGAGGATATTTCCTTATAAAATGTTCTACTAACATCATTTTCCTTTTTTGGTATATCTAGATGTTCTCTTGAATGGATTCCACCACTATTTATAGCCTATATAAACTAATACATTACTATCATAAACTTCTTGATTCCAATTCTCACTATTATAGGTTGTGGATTTGGAAATATTTCATCCTCTCTATGCCTTCCAACTTCAGTTTCCCTATTACTTCCGGTGAAAAACATTATGAACAGACATATCTTAGATGAATAAATAGAGTAATATTAAAAGTATATATCATTTAAACACAAAAATAAAGTAAAAATAATTTATGGTATTCTATTAAAATCATTCTAACCCGTAATGTTATCTAAACTATGATTTGATACCAACTATAAGGGCCCAACCTTATTCACTACATAATCATTTTAGTTCAACTAAAATAAACTTATTACATTCACAAATATATTTTTGGTTAAGAGTTTTAGAGAATTAGGTCATAATTAATACATAAAAAAACAAAATAATACCAAGTGGAAACTACTAAAATAGTTTCCATTTCTTCTATAATACAATTTTTTTTAATAAAACTTGAATTCTTTTCATGAAAAGTATTCACCACATTTAGCTTGGATTTTTCTTTTTCCTTACCAATAATAAAACACTATAGTTTTTTAAAACATGGAATGAGAAAAAAATATCATTAAGGGACATAAAAATAAGTAAAGAAAACCATTAGTCCATTAATATTTAAAAACACACGATGGATAAACTTCTAACCATTAAAAGTAACACATACATACTTTTTGAAAACATGAGGTTTCAATAAAACATAGAAAACATAAATAAACCATTTAGGTAACTTGTAGAATCATTTTATTACTAAAATTAAATATTATTGTAAGCATCATGGATAAATTATAATTTATAACCCTCACGAATACCTTACAGTGTAACCCTCATGGCTACCTTATGATGTAACCACCAAAGTTACACTTGGAATAACCATTACAATCAACATCCAACATAAACATACCCAATGAATTGGAGGGATATAACAGACCCACCTGTCATCATAAAAAATGACCAATAACCAAAACATAATTATAAAACATAAATAATTTCATAATAAAAACATTCCCTTTTAATTTTGTAAAAAAATATAAATTTAAAAGAAGGATTTTAAAGAAAAGTCCCTTACCCCAGGTTTAAATTCCTTAAAATGTGTTTAAACATCCTTTATAATGGTTTAAATATTGTTATTAATTTAGTAAAAAACTATATTCATTTTTATAATTCCTTATATGATCCTTTTATAACATATTTATACCCATTTATTAATAATATTTTGTTATTTTCATTATTTTGTGGGCGTTTATTTCATGGTTTATATGGTTGGTTCATTATGGATTTTCTTATAAATTGAAATAAAAAATATAGAAGTTTAATTAAATGGTATTGATATGTTTCCATAAATTTAAATTATTCCGTATATCATTTTTTATATGAGGATGATTATTTAAATAAA
The DNA here is from genome assembly GCA_963277665.1 of Viscum album. Taxonomy (NCBI): domain Eukaryota; kingdom Viridiplantae; phylum Streptophyta; class Magnoliopsida; order Santalales; family Viscaceae; genus Viscum; species Viscum album. The sequence goes on from OY728121.1 coordinate 435,576,049, forward strand.
ACATTAATGATAAAATTTTTGGTTTATATTTGGCGGGTTTTTCTGGCCATCAAAAACTAGTTTTGTTTTATTTAATGTTATGTATATAAATTAGCTTTATAAATTTAAAAAATTTATAATATACATATTATTTTTTTAACCATAATAATGGTTTTATGACCTGCCTTGAATGTGGTAAAGGAAAATGAAATTTCGATGTTGATGAAGGCGGTGAATCGACCCATCATAGAAGATGATTTCATTTTCTAGAATAAGAAGAGAAGAGGAGAGGTTTGATGATGTATATTACATTAACATAATAAAATTATAGTGTATATAAGATAATAGATTTATAATTTCACTTGTATTAGTGGAGGTGAGGAGAGAAAAATAAAATAAAATAAATTGAAAAAAAATAAAAGAAAATGAATGAGGATTTTACCTCTGGAATTATCCACCTTGAGAACCTACTTAGGAATTTTGTATTTGGTATTTTTTGAGAACAAAGGCTCATGGATATGGGGAATAGGTTTGTGAAATTAATTGGTTATAATTTGGACAAGATTCAAGTATTTAGAGGTGTGAGGAGAAATAGTGGTGATGGGTGGTATTTATAGGGGAAGAGAGGGATGTTTTTTCATTATTTTATCCATTAGTTTATTATTTTGGCCCAAGACTATGAATAGTTTTAAAATTATCACTAAATATTTTAAAAAAATTAAGGGGAGTTTGAGATTATGGTTATTACATCATAAATTACTCAATTAATAATATATTTAACCTATCATGTATATATACCATATTTTACTATTCATAAAACTTCAAGTACTTTAGAAAAATACCAAAAATTCACCATATCCATTTTTTGATGTGTAAAATTAAAAAATTAACTTCATTTTATGAAAATAATTCTCCAAATATTATATATTTCATTTTTAATTAAAATCATCATTTATTCAAAAAATACCAATTTTGAAATTACAACTTATTTTATGACACTATGAAAAATTAAATAGGGTATCGTTAAATTTTCTTATAATAACAAGACAACAAAATATTTATTTTTATATCTATTTTATGAAGATAAAATTTTATTTAATTCGTTATATTAATTATAAAATTACAAATAAACATTTTTGTTTCACAAAAATACCCACAATTAATTTATCATTTTCAAATCATTTATTTATATATTCTAAGATATTAATATATTATATTTTCACTTATATGATACATAAATTTTATTTATACTCTCATTGGTGAGGTTACTATTATATTATTATAGATTCCTTAATTTCTATGAGAAATTTTTTTTCCTTATACATTTATAAAGAACATAACTATGTAATTTCATAATTAAAACAAATTTTTTTTATAATTACCTAGGTTTTTACATATTATTTCCATAATATTATGATTCAAAGTTACCAATTTGGTCACAATTTATTTCTATAATATTATCATTTATTGATATTGTTTATTATTAGGCTTCCATTGATGAAATCTTATGATCCATATCTCAAGATCTCTAATAACGTTTTCTTATCCTCTAGTTATCCATGATATCTCTATTTATTGGTACTATTTTTCAATATTTGGTACTTAAGATAATTAATAAAGTGTTTTTTAGATCATTTTACTTTATTTCTCTATTCATTTGGAAATTTGTTTTATTCACAAAACCATGTAAAATGTTTTCAATTTTTTTTTTACTATGATGTGTAAAAGAAATATTTTCCCATGTTTTACCTTTTTAATAAAAATATTTTTAAAAGGAATATCCTTTTCTAATTTTTATCAAGTCACTTTTCTAAACATTTTATGGTACAAAAGTAATGTTCGACATATTTTAAATTACCAACTATCATTTACTTGAAGCTTCATTTAAAAGTTTACAAATTTAATTATAAAATAATATTTTTGCTAACATTTTTGGAAATTTTTTGTTTTAAAGTTTTTTTCAAAGAAAAAGGTTTTCAAAAAGGATTTTTATTTTAAAAAGTGTTTAATTTTTCTTCAAATATTTCTTTATATGTTTTCAAGGTTAATTTAAAAGGAAAATGTTATCAAAATGTTTATAAGTAAAAATAATTTTTAAGAGGAAATGTTATTTTCCTCAAAAAATGTTTTAAATTAATTTTTAGGATTCCTATATATTTTTTCCAAGTGGTTTCATGGAAAATGATTTTGAAAATGATATATGTTTTAAAAAGTGATTTTCAAAGAATAGTTATTTTCCAAGTTATCTTTCAAAATCCTTCTCCATATAAGATGGCATACTTTGATATATTTTATTCTTTACTAGGGTTATTATCCATGGAAACCATTATTATTATTTATTTAAATAATTTTTGATTAATATGAAAAGTTATTTATGAAACCTATTTCCCTTCCATGGGTTATAATATGATGAAACCCTTCTAAAACCCGCTTCCTTTCAAGGTTTCTTCTATGATGAAATAATAATGAAACCTATATATTTTCCATAGGTTATGATCTGGATAAATGTTTATGACACCCATTTCATTTCATGAGTTATTATACGATGTTTATGAAACCAATATTTTTTTATGGGTCCTGATATGATGAAGTTTTTATTATCTTGTGGAACACATGTATAAGATTTCAATATGTGATGGGTGGACCTATATCTCCATTAAATAAATTGGGTAAATATTTATATATATCATGAGATAGATATGACTAGACTGAGGAGTGAACTAGGTTTAGTAATACAGGATGGGACAAAGAGTGAACTTAGTTCAGTAATAATAGGATTGAATTAGTAGTGAACTCAGTTCAGTAAGACGAGGATGGAATAAGGAGTGAACTTTGTTCATTATTCCAGGTCTATAATGAGTAGTGAACTCAAAATGGTAATACAAGGTTGAAAGAAGTAATGAACTTAGTTTAGTAATATAGGGATAGAATGAGGAGTGAACTTGGTTTAGTAATACATGGTTGGAAAGGGGAGTGAACTCAGTTCAGTAATATAGGGATGAAATGGGAGGTGAACCCTTTTTAGTAATACAGGGTTGTAATGGGGAGTTATCCTAGTTTAGTAAAGGATTTTTTCCACCAATATGGTCTTGAGTGTGGACCTTGACTACTAAGATAGTTTGGGGAGTGAACCCATTCCACTAAGATGGCCTTAGAATTGAGCCTTGACTACTATGGAAATCATTTTATATGTTTATGTGTCAGACACAATCACATTTATTTTTCTTATGTAATGATCTCACAGATTATGCTCTTGATTTCATTATGATTTATGTATTTTTAACTAACAATATTTATTCCATGACTCTTGATTATGTTCTTCTATATGTAGTGTGTGGTATTATAATGATAATACCAAGTTCTCATGCCCTTATGCTCATGTTATTCTTGTATATCTATCTTTTTTTTACTTACAGAGCATTTGAGCTCACCCCTTTATTATATTTCCTTTCCCTAGGTTTTGAAGAATGTTTTAAGTAAGATAACCAAAATGGAAGATATATAAGGTATATGTTGAAGATGTTTCACCAAGTTAGAAGATTATATTTCTATGTTTCCAAAGACACTAAACTATTATGGTCCTCAGGTATGTATTTTTGTAATGTGTATAATATTCATCTAAAATGATGTAATATCCATGAATGTTAATTCCGGGTCTCTATATTTGGTATCAAAGGAATGGCTTAGTAAACCTTTAGAAACTGTGATTAGAAAAATTTAGTGATATCCCTAGGTATATTTCTAAGGATATGTCTAGGGATGTCTCTATGAATAAACCTAAGGTGTCATATATTTAAAATTAGGTTTCATAATTTAGGTATCCTATATGTAATTTTTCATGATTATGTGGTTTTCTTATAGGATAAGTGTTTAGCACCCTATGCTTTCTAGTTTTAGCTAATGGAAATAAATGGAAGGAACTTGGTTAACATTCAATGTTTCAGATGTGAAAAGTATGTGAATTATGAAAATTGATTTCATATGTGGAAATTTTATAAAGAGAATATGAGAGGTGGTATGAGTATTAGTTATACTTATTAATATAAATAGACCAAAAATGACATGTGAAAGGTATGAGATGTTATAATAGTATTTTTTACATTAAATGTAAGAAGCATGATTAGATTGAGGTTTAAGAACCTTAAGACATGCTTTATATTTCATATTCTAAGAAAGGGGTATTAAGGAATTAGATGATAAATCTTGTGTGATGTTTTAAGAATACATTTGGATTACTAATGTGTATATGTTTTGAAATTAAAATATTATTTTATACCAATCATGAAATACATATGTATTTTCAATTTTAGTTTTTCCTTAAGGATTTAAAAGGATATTTTGAATGGTTCTAAAGACTTATAAAATTTATTTAGTGGAAAGGTTATATTCATGGAAAACACATGATTAAGGGAAATATAACCCTTAATATTTTCCTTATGTTAAGATAATGGTGTTTGGATAAAGATATTTTAGATATGAATAAGTAAATTGGATGGTTTTAAATACCTTGGAACTAATTAAGGATTTATTGACAAGTATTTTATGCTATCATTGAGGAATTTTACAACATTTTTTATTTAAGGAATATATCCATTAAACTTTGGAATAAAGAAGCATGCATGTTTTCAAAAAGGATTCATGTAAATTCAGGTTATTATAATGTTTCAAGAGAATATATGATGAAGGTATTCCCATGTTTTGTATATGAAAAACAAGAGATAAATTATGATATATAGAGGGTCAATTATAAGATATTTTTGAGAAATTTAGTGATATTATTTCTAAAGTTTTGGACTTCTATCTTTCATAAGGGTTATAACGCTAACCATTTATTGAATGGTTTATATTAAACTTAGGATGAGGTTGTATAGATTAAAGTATTTTATCTCCATATGTGTATTTATGTATATTGTATAACATATGGTAAGATTTTTTTTGTGATAACTAAATTCATATGGAATCACCTATCATTTTATTTTTGGATCTCACAATCTGATATTGCTATATGAATGACAAATTAACCTTCATTTCTTGTAATAAGAGATTAAGTGGAAATTTATTAAGGAATAACAAAGGTATAGGTTTCCCTGAAATCTTGTAAGTATATCTTCTCATTGAAATTTACTCATATTTAGGGAAAAATGGTATTGAAATAAAATGTTTTCCTATTATCATCATTTTATATGATATCAATGACCCCTTTCATGCATATTCAGTTTATAGTTTTGTGATTGTAAATTTTCTCTGGATCAACTACTTTCTTCTGATCAACGATCTTTATCAAACTCTATGATTATTTACTCTTCTCTTCCATGTCCATGTTTTCACTGCCCACCTATGTTCTCTTATTTTGAATCCTATTTATGAGTTACTTTGGGAAACCATTATTTTTCCAACTTTCCCTTTTTATAGAAAGTTTATTAATCATTTTTACGATGTAGGTTTATATGAAAGAAACTTACATGTATTAAAACTTTGATAAAATATATTAATTTCAAGGGAGAAATTAATTTTAAGGGGGTAGAATTTAAAACCCTGAGATTTTTTAAAATATATATATTTTAAATTAATTTAATCTTTTTATATTTTCCATTTCACAAAACACTAAAGATAGCTTTTGATATATGAAATAAAAAAGTTTGGATTGCATTATATACAACACCAAGTTAATCTTTCACTACACGCAACACTTTTATTAGATTATAGTACATGAAACACTATGTTTTTCTTGTGTTATAAACAATACCAGTCCCTTAAATAGCTTGTGTTATAATAAAGACCAAGTTTTACTAAAGTAAAATATACTTTTAATATTGTTATTAAAATATTATTATAGTTTCCACCTAGTAATTGGAATAAAATTTATGAATAATATTAACTAAATTGTGAAAATATGATTTACATGTGTATATAAAATGAATCCTCCAATCATCAATTAGTTAGAAATGAATATAATAACTATTTGAAAATAAAGAAATTACTTTTCTAAGAAAACTATTTTTCAATGTACAAACACAATTTTTTAACAATAAATTAAACAAACCACTTTTTATAAATATATTAAATAAAATTTATATATTATTAAATAAATATTTTTGATAATCATTCAATATAAGTGATAGGAATAAGTTAAAAATAAATCCAATTTTATGAATAAAAAGATGTATTTCTTCTAAAAGGCAATTTTACATCCTTTTAGTGGTGAACCCATTTTAAATCTAAAGTTTGAAAATTTTATATTTATTATTTGAAAAAATAAACATTGTTTTTAAAGTGTAATATCAAAATTTACTTTGGTTAAATTTTTGGTATTTTTATGAGAAGTTCCATTTTTTTCTAAATAGTGAAAAATACTAAATTTTAATTCAAAACTATTTTTTGTATAATTTATTTATGTAGTAAAATTATATATTATTTTTTTAAATTATAATTATATAAATTATATATAAATTAATATAATTTAGGTTATTGGACCAATTTCACATTGAAACTGGATGTAAACATATTTCAAACTTTAGGACTTTTTTGATTTAAAAACCTGCTTTCACAACACGTCCGCGATATTGATTTTAAATTAATTTCTTCCACTTATATGCTTAAAATTTGGAAAAATTAATTCCTTATTTTTAATTAGAATAAATTATAATATATATTAAGTTTAAATTTGTTTTTGACCCAAAATATCAGTGAAAGTAATTAAAATTAATTTTAGCGATTAAGGTAAAAATGAGTTTACTTAGTGGTTAAACTTTAACTTAAGCACCCAGATACCCAATAAAAATGTAAAAAATAAAATTATACGGAAATATTTATAACATATAACCCCCTTTATAGAAAATTTATAATTATTTTAGGCACATGATGTAAGGGAGGCTTCTCAATAGTGTTTACCTTTTTACATTTACAAAAAATGCCACTCCTCCTCCTCTATAAAAGGGTATTCACCCCCTCACTTATTCACACCTATAAAGAAAATTTTTATTGTAAAAAAAATAAAAAAAATAAGATAAAAAATTCCCTCCCCTAAACCTATAATCCTAAAATTTGGCAGAAATAAAATCAAGTTAGTCTTTTGGTGCAAAGCAAAAGGAATTACCCAAAGAAGAGGTAACATCCTTCTGCAAGCTCTTTTGTTTTATTTTCATTCTCCACCCAATAAATTATTATTATTAAAATATTAAATAATAACCTCATTATTATCAGTATATTGATATTTTATTATTATTAGGGTTCAACCTAAACTGACACACACTTCCATCAAATGGGTAATGAACTTACTGTTCGTGTGTACGATAGACTACCACCTTGAGAAATGATGTCATTTGTTTTTACTTTAACACATCTAATGGTTGGTAATTATTATGTAAATAAAATTTTTATATGGTATATATTATATTTATGATGTATTTATGATTCTATATTTTTTACATAAAACATACCTTCATATTTTTCATTTTGTGAAAATATGATAACTTCGTTTGTGGACGTGTGGACTACCGGCTCCTCAAAGCGATGTGATTCGTTCACACTTTATGTGGAATGTATTAAGTATGAGTTTTATAATATTATAATTTATATATGAAATATTAATTCTACTATAATTATAATTTGTATATATACATATATTTCATTTACTAATTTTTTTTCAATATGACAAAAAAATGAAAAGAGCATTCATGTGTATGTACGACCTACCATATTAATGAATGGTGTATTCAATTTCACATTTATATATTTTATATATTACTATAAATATTTATATAATGAATATATATTATATTTACACTGTGTTTTACATTATTTAAATAAATAAGTAATGATCTAAGTAAGAGGATCAATAATAACAAGTCAAAACATATATAAAGAGGATATTACACGAAACATAACATTAACATGAAATTGTTAATAAAAGGGTAATATAAAGTCATGATAAAATTATATATGATATTATATATGAGAATATGATTATTTAGTAGATTTATAATAAACTTATACTTATTATATAGTAGTTTTTAACGTGTATGAAGAAATTCAAGACTTAAGGTAAGTGTTTTTCTTGTCTCAATTTTATTTCTGTGGGAATTATGCCTTATTCAACACTCATTTATTTTATGTGATGCATATATTTTCAAGGAATATATTCTATGATCATTATAATTAAGTTTATGGTTATTTATAAATGAATTTGATGATATTTATTTCATGGGGTTTATGGTTCAAAAGTTCTAAATTTGTAAAGTAATTTTGCCTCAATTTTCCTTATTTGAGACACATGCCATGTTATTCACCTATGTTTTTCTATGAGTTGTATGTACTAACATTTTATATCCTGAATATACTTATTTTCATGATATTTTAAGATTCATTTAATATTATTCTTTTTGTATTAGTATGATTCAATGTTACCAAAGTGGTAATGGTTTATTTCTATAATCTCATCATTTATTGAGATTATCTATGATTATGATTCCATTGATGAAATTTTATGATCCATATATCAAGATATCTCATGAATGTTTCTTATTATATATTTATCCATGATATATCCATGTGTTGGAACCATTTTTTTACTTTTTTTGTACTTATGATAATTAAGAACGTGTTTTTATGAAAATCCAAATTTATTTCTCTCTTCGATCAAAAATTTGTTTTAATCACAAATTTTTTTTTTCTAAAAAGGTTTTAAAAAATGTTCTACTATGATATTTAAAATAAAATTTTACCCACATTTTACCTTTTTAATAAAAAATGTTTTAAATGTAATATCCTTGATATTTTTTTATCAAGGAAGTTTTATCAACTTTTTAGGCTCAAATGTAATTTTGTAATATAAAGATTTACCCGATGTCATTTCCTTGAAGATTACATTATAGTATAAAAGGTTATTTTTAAAAGAAAATGTATTCATTATATTTTTGAAATTAATATTTTTAAATTGGTTTTCAAAGAAAATGGTTTTAAAAAATGTATTATTTTTTAAATTTTTTTTAAAAAGGGTTTCAAAGAATCCTTTATATGTTTTCAAGGTTATTTTCAAAGGAAAATGTTTTGAAAATGTTTATATTTTAAAAAGAGTTTTTCAAGGTGGAAAGAAAATTTTCCTCAAGAAATGTTTTAATTGATTTTTCATGATTCATATATATTTTTTTCAAAGTGGTTTCAATGGAATGTTTTTTAAAAATGTTATATGTTTTTTAAAAAAAAATTCAATGAAAATTTAGGTTTCAAGTGATCTTTCAAGATCATTATCCATATAAGATGATATAATTTGATATAGTTTATTATTTAATATATTTATAATACAAGGAAACCATTTTTATTCTTTATTTTAATGGGTTATGATTAAGATGAAAAGTTGTTTTTGAAACCCATTTCTCTTCCATGGGTTATACCATGATAACATGTTTATGAAACCCGCCTCCTTTCATGGGTTATTACATTATAAAATGATTATGAAACCTAGATCATTTCTATTTTTTATGATATGAGGAAATGTATTTGATACCCATTTAGTTTCATGGGTTATGATATGATGTTTATAAAACCCATAGCTTTTTTATGGGTCTTGATATGATGGATGTTTTATTATCTTATGGAACATGTATATATGATTTCATTATGTAATGGGTGGGAACTATATTTCCTTATAGTGAATTGGGTAAAGATTTTTATATCTACTCATATGTATAGGGATGTAATGAGGAGTGAATAGGATTCCCTAATACAAGGACATAATGAGTATTGAACTGGGTTCAATAATATATCGTTGGAATGAGGAGTGAACTCGGTTAAGTAATTCAAGGTTAGAATGAGGAGTGAACCCAGTTTAGTAATACAAGGCTAGAACATGGAGTTAACTCGATTTAGTAATACAAGGATAGAATGGAGAGTGAACCCAATTTAGTAATAGAGGGATGGAAAAAGGAGTGAACTCGGTTAAGTAATTTAGGGATGGAATGGGAGATGAACCTGGTTTAGTAATACAAGGATGGAATAGGGAGTAATATCAGTTTAGTAAATGACTTTTCCCACTAAGATGGTCTTAGGAGTGAACCATGACTACTAATATGGTTTGGGGAGTGAACCCATTCCATTAAGATGTCCTTAGAATTAATCCTTAACTACTATAGAAATAAATTTATTTGTTTGTATGTCTACCACAATCACATGTTTTATGCTTATGTTATGATCTCAAGGATTATTTTGTTGATTTACTTATGAATAATATCTTATAAACTACCAGTATTTATTCCTTGACTCTTGAATATGATATTTTATATGAAGGCTATGATCTTATAATGTTAAAATAATGTTATCATACCATTATAAACATGTTATACTTATATATCTCCCTTGTTTATGCTTACTAAGCATCTAAGATCACCACTTTCTTATGTTTCTTTTCCCCAAGTTATGAAGAAAGGTTTTAAGTAGGATTAATAAAGGGGAATATTTTTAAGGGAGATGTTGAATATATTTCACCATGTTAGAAGATTATGTTTCCATGTTTCCAAAGACACTAAAATATTATGGTCCTCAGGAATTTATTTTTTCAATTTGATGAATATTAATTTTAAATGGTGTAATATATATGTATGTTAATCCTAGGTCACTATATCAAGTCTATAACACTCTCCTCATCCTATATAATCCTTTAGTATAGACAAGATTAGAAGAAAATGGAAGAACAAATTAATTCCATGAAAATACAGAATATGATCCTGAATCAATATAGTATCATTGATGTAAAGAATAGCAATGATCTAAGCCAAAGGATTAAAGAAATTACCTAGAGGAATAAAAAATGATCAACTAAATCTTCACCACACCTCAGATAGAGAAGATATTAAGAAATATAGGTTGGAGGAATTGGGATCTCCAATGGGTGAGAAAACCCCATAAATGCTGGAAATGATAAGGTACAAAAAGGAAAATAGTGTTTTAGGAAATGTAATGGAAAAATTTTAAATTCACCCAAAAATTACAGGTCGCAGGGTTTGGATGCACAGTTGACTCTCGTGAAATTCTAGATGTTTCTTATAAAAGAGGGCCATCAATTTCTATTCATCACTGGATTCCTGAATGGAATGTGCCTAAGTCTTATATCTCATCACATCAACCACCACATTTCCTCTTCTTGGCATATAAGAAAGATCAAAATTGAAGGATTGAAGATATTAAACCCATATTCACTATCTAAGATTCATGTCATGCTACATGAATATATATTTGAGGCTCTTTCAGTTAATATACACCACAAAGCACTCACCCATGATATAGTGTCTCCAACAACATAAGGTATTGACAACTACTACTAGCTTTAGATTGTGTATCTGGTAATTTCTCTCATGAGGCCTCAAATGATATGACCCATATGCAAAAAATGATCCTCCTATATCATAAATGCACCCATTCCAATGCCTGATGCATCATAGAACACTATATATCCTCTTCTAGGATCTAGTAGAATCAAAATAGGTGCCGAGGTAATATTCCCTTTCATCTCCTGAAAGGATTTCTTACATCATTCATACCAAAGGATCTTAACACCATTCTTTGTAAGATCAGTAATAGGTGAATAGAGGAATGAAAATTACTGTATGAAACACATGTAATTTCCAACTATACCCAATAAAATATATATATCAAACATGTTATTGTGATGATTCCAGGAAACTACAACACTCAACTTCTCTAGGTCAACTGATACTCCCAATTCATAGATAATTTGAGCCAAGAAATGAGCTTTTTCAATCCATCAATGGAACTTATAAATCTTAGCATAAACATGATGCTCTATTAGTGTATTCAAAAAAATATTAATATTTTTGGCATGGTCACTATGATTATATGAATACACCAAGATGTCATCCAAAAAGACAAAAAAAGGAAACTAGATAGGGGTGAAAAAACCTATTCATCAATGCCATGAAAATGGCAGGTGAATTCATAAGACTAAATAGAATAATGAGATACTCATATATACCATACTAACTTTGAAAATGTATATGTGGTATGTATGAAGGACTGAATCACACCTGATGATATCCATATCTCAGGTCAACATTGGATAACACCCTAGATCCTCAAAGCTGGTCAAAGAGATCATCTATTCGAGGTAGTGGATACTAGTTCTTAACCATAATATGATTCAACTATCAGTAATACCTATATAGCCTAAGGGTCCCATCCTTCATTTTTGAGAAAATAATGGGTGAACACCAAGATGAAGCACTAGGTTTGAAAAAACCTTTAGACTCTAGTTCCTCTAACTATCTCTTGATCTTCTAGAGCTTAGTGGGTTCCATCCTATACAAAGGAATTAACATTGGAGATCCTCCTAGAATAAGATCAATCATAAATTCTACCTCTCTCTTAGGAGGTAATATTGAAAAATCATCAGGAAAGAATTATTGAAAATTATCCACTATGGTAGAAAAAATTGACAGATGTATTCCTTTATCCTCCATAAAAAGACAAGAAATATGGGCAGTCACTCCACCTAGCCCCTGTTATTCTAGTCCCACTCAACCACCCTAGACATCCCACTCACCCTTGTGGAGATAAATTCTAGTCTCTGGTGATGTAAATGACACTATGTGGTGATAACATTCCACATAGGCATGATAGGGAACCAAAAAAATCCTTATCAAGAATGAAATTGTGTCTTGTCATCTCAAGGATGAATTAATACTATAAGAAGGGATAACTACCTACCATGAGGGGGAAATCCATGAACCAGATTATTCCCTCTAACTACACTCCCAACAGTGTGTCTAGTGTCATCACACCACACTAATATAGAATTTCTAGTCTGAGACTTTACACGACTGATAAGGAGATAAAGGAATGAGAAGGAGATGTGTTGAATAAAATATATACAATAGTAGAGGATACTAGAATAGTAACACATACTATAGACAGGGTCGGCCCGAGGGCAAGCCCCGCGAGCCTGTGGGCTAGGGCAACCAGCGGGAGGGGGGCAACCTATCGCCTTCATCCATCGGTGGTGTGTCTTCCCAAGGCAGCCTGTGGCTCATGGTGGATCGTGTTCTCGAGGCGGCTGCCGGTGTCTGGTTGGTTGACGTCCTCACGGGGTCCCAAGAGGTTGCTTCATCGGAGTTGGGTAGCGGTCCGCCTGCATCATCTGTTTTTTTTCTTTTAACAACGTTAAAAGGGAAAAAATTTAAATGACAGTCTTGGGAAACAATTTTGCCCGGGCTGGCACTGACTATAGATAGTCTTGCACTCTGAGCCTTGCGTATCAGATGTAATACATGTAACCGGCCTAATCCATGACCTTATACTATAGATGGACAATCCTGAGCAGGTCTGCTCTACTATCACTAATAATTAGAGGTCCAGATACCAAGGCCATGACCTCATCCTTGACCTATCTTATTGGTGCTACTACAAATCCCTTAATGATGTAGCATAATAGATCTTTCTCTTAAAGGTGGAGATGGTACACATCCTCTTCCACTAGAATAAGATGGAAAGGTATAACCAAATATTTGAAGACGTACTATATGACCATAAGCATGACACTCAAGAGGGTCTCTATCATACTAAGGATTCATATTCCCCTACCATCCACACCGATGGCATATAAAAAATCTACCATTATAGAAACCTTATCCACCACTAATCTAATGAGAAACCTCAGGGGTGTGCTTCACACTACTAGAAAAATTACTACCCTATTTCAGCATTAAAACAATATTTCCTAAACTATCTCTTTCCCTTAGGTTGCATTTAGTAATAAGGTTATAGTTCATGATCTCAGAAATGGAAGGTAGGCGACATACATTCACCTTAGTACGGATGACATACTTGAGTCCATCCTCAAAACACCCTGCTCACAATGAATCATCACTGGATAGAAGTTTTGAGAACCACTGTAACTCAGTAAAATGAACTGAATAGTCCATGAAGTACATAAAAACCTACTCCAAGTGAATGAAATCTCTATATTAGTCAAATATTAGAATTTTATGAAATAATTACTCTTGGAAAATAGTATGTAAGTCAGCCCCGACCATTCCATGATGATGACTAGCCTGGGTAATCACATCCCTCCAACGCTTGGCCAAATCTAACATCATGTAAGTGGAAATCTTAAAACTCTCATCTAGAAGAATCTATAGATGTTTTAAGATAGATAGAGAGGCCTCCAGCTAAGAATCAATAGCCTATGAACATCTATCCCTAAAAAATATGAGAGGATGCTGCTATTGGAACTCATGAGTTAGATCATCCATAGTAGATATAGGTCACGAAGCACCTTTTATGGACTACATCAGATGTAGGAAAATGTCTTGAACCTAAGTTTTAGTTCCCAATTCGAGTATAACAGGTTGTTCCTCAAGTGGTACTCCTGGTGGTAAGACTGGTGTCTCATGTCCCACTATCTATGAAGCCTGGTCATCTCCACCTTCCTAGTGCATGATATAAGGGCATCATGGTGGAATATCTCTAAAAATTCCAAGTGCACAACTCAAAACAATATTTGAAGTAGATTGAAGCACTATCAGAAGAAGAACACATGAAGAAGTGCTCAATACCTAATTTTCACTACCCTGAATACCTAGTTAGAAGGCCATGGTATTGGTAAGTTTTCAAATTCAATTTATAGGGGTTCCATTAGGTGAATGTTCATTTACAATTTGCCTCTAAATTTACTAGAAACCATTTTTATGTTAAGATTTACATATTTTTTTATTTTCTTATATAATATATCAAGGTTTAACTAAAATGGATCAGCATTCTCAGTGAATAAGGGACCATACACCTTATCACTAAAATCGACACCCATTTAATTTCTATTTAACCACATCTATATTCAGTATTAAAATGTAATGGGTAATATAGGATGGATAGTCTCGGTTAATTACCCATTCCAGTTCACGAGGGACCATACACCTCATGGATTGAAACTAGAAATTACTCAATCACAACCAAAGAGCTGGTCATGTAACCAGTGGTACATAGATGACATGGGTATAAACTAGCAATTCAATATTCCACCATCAACCTATATATGAAAAACTATTTTGGTTGATATTGAAACTTTAAATAACCAATTACCTTACCCTATGGAAGTTGTTAGAAACACATGAATATATATAAACAACCATAACTCACTCAATAATCATAGGAATCGAAAGAAATGAAAGTAGTGAAATGCACTTATAAGGCATGGAAAATGCATGACATGCGATCTCTAAATTCCTATAATGATGCATGTGTGATTATTACTTGTACTCATCTCATTGATCCAAGGTTAAAATGAAATAATCAATCATAATATTAATAATAACCATCATATATCATGTGATTCAGCTAATGGTGGAAGTATATCAATTGTAATATGGGAAATACAGAAAATAATTCTTATTTCAGGAAACTTGGTATTTAACTCAAATGTGGGTTAACTACTCGTATCCATGACTTATAACCAAGTTACAAATAATTACTAATCTCTTTTATATTGTCAAAAAATATTAAGGTAAGAAAAGAATATTTTGATACCAATTTGTGACATCCTGAACTAGGTTCCACTAAAGTGATTCCCAAACAGGTGGGTAACATAGTGTCAAGAACACCTCCCCGTACTCCCGAGGAAGCCAAATTACAGCGAGGGCCTAGGGTGTGTTTTTTGGGAGAATATTCCGTCATTATAGAGTGGAACATAATGGATATAGATTAAAAAATGAAATAGTAGAAGTAGAATAATAATGGAAAAGAAGCGGATAATAGGAATATGCATCCAATAATAATAATCAACTCATACCTATAACTGAATCATATAAAAAATTATGATAATGTGTGTCATGTGTCCATAAATATGTAAAATAGGTCTATATGGAAATAGAAAATTCATTTTATATAAAATAATAAAAAAGAAACCACAAACTATCCATCATCCTGAGCATTGACCTAGTCATCCGCTACTGAGATCTATTCTAAAGAAAGTAAGAAAGACCAGGTGTCCATAGTAAGACACATCCCCTTGTCAATGCCTAAATACATGTAATCTTCTCGAGTACCGACAAAATCCTAGATAGGGTGTGAGATAAATCTCATTAGGCCACCATGCACAACGTCTATAAAAATATAGTCTATGAGATATAAACTAAACTAGTGTGCAAGCATATATATGGAAGTAAAGACACTATAGTAATGTAAATACCTCGATGCTTAATTCATCCTTAGTTGGTGTTTGAACATGGTATCATTTAATTATTTATGTTATAGTTTATAATAAGTTCGAACCACAGTATATATGATAGTGATAATTTAAGAGTATCCAAGGTAAAAAATGGAATCCTATAGTGATGATAATAATAACAAAGGATCTATGGTAATAACCGAGGAAACCTTGATGATGATGATAATAAAGAGGATCCAAGGTAACAACCAAGTCATACTAGACCTCATGGGTCAATACAACTCAATAATAACATGAAACATGGGGTGTGAGTGTTTTACAAGGGGCATCTTCCAAGGCATTCAACTGTAAATAGTTCTAATTGAGTCCAAGGATCTCATCTAAGGTAAAATGGGCTAAGCATGACTGAGCCCAATGGGATGAATCCATAGATCCAAATTTCTAAAGACATCAAGATAGATCCAAGGAGTGTATCTAAGGCATCCTAATATCTAAAATATAGTGAAGGGATCCCATGAAATTATGATGGAAATCCTCCAGTTGACAAGGACCATGTTCCAAGGTGAGCATCTCTCTTGGAAACTAGATCCTAGAATCAAAATGGCGTACTCTAAGTTCTCAAGGAATTCCCTTAGGAATACAAGGATGGATCAAGTCTGACCACTCCTATAAAGATAAAATGGCCCATATACAATAGGAACCATATACACAATTCATTATTTAATTTAGTGCATGTAATACTCATGCATTTTTAATAATTCAAAGGGATCATTCCATTGCCTTTCATACTAGGTGATAAGGATAAATAGGATGTGAAACCATTAATTACATACATTCCACATTTAGTTATTTGGTTCGTTCCTTCACCTTTCATAATCATGAAAAGGTCAGATAAGGACATGAAACCATCTACAATTCATTTATAATTAAATTTTCCAACTGATACACATAATATAATTTAAATTTACAATTGAGTAATATTTATTATATTAAAACACATTACTTATAATGTTTAAGTGGTAATATAATATAATATCCATTAAAAAATCATCCATTTAATTAAAACACTTTAATTTATATAGAACAAGTCAAGGAACACCCAAATGGTGGCACAAGTCATATCACACCTATATGGAGGCACATATAGTCATAATAAACCACTAAAGGAATAAAAAAAGGAAATAACTCTACTTGGGGTGGATGGAGTTGAGGTTAAAACCTCTAATTTCATGAAGAAAATATATGGGAAGATCCCTAGAAAATTATTATAACGATGATAATCGTAACATATGAATTTAATAAGCAACACCGGATGAAATCACCATGCGCAAAAGGATGAAAGTTTATAAAAAGTGAGACTTTAGGGATGAGTCAAGACCACCTAACTCAAGGATATAACACTCTCTTTATCCAATATCATCATTCATCTTGGAATGGATTAGAGGAAAATGAAAGAATGGATCAATGCCCTAAAAATTGGGCATATGATCCTGCACCAAGATAGCATTGTCATTGGAAAGACGAATGATGAAATAAGCCGAAGGATCAAAGAGATTACTTAGAGGAATATAATGAGACCAAAGGAAGCTAAATTAGACATTAAACCGAGAAGATATCAAGAAATATAGTTTGGAGGAATTGGGATCCCCAACAGGTGATAAAACCCCTACACACTGGAAATAAGAAGGGTGGATAAAGAAAATAGGTTTTAAGAAAAATAATAAATTCACTTAAAAATTATGGGTCAGAAGGTTTGATTGCATAGTTAGTTAAACAGTGCACCAACCATGCACCCCCAACTACCTAAGGAGGGGCTCTATATAGTTTCATGTGCTTAGTTTGACTAACCGTGTAAAAACCATGTAATACGCTCAATTAAAAACTACAGGTACCCCCATATGAGCATGCAACACATGCTACATGATCCCCACACTAGCTTATGCCTTAGGCTGTACGGTTTCCTCAAACCATGATGCCTCATGAATCCCTCTTTCATAACCCTATACGTTTAATTAAACCTTGTGGACTAGATCACATGGTTTCTAATAATCATGTGGCCTAGTCCTTTTCTCCACTGGTTGGGGTTCCAATATCCTAACATGACCAAAAATCCATGAAACAACTGTGAACTCATTAAGCATCCATAACATGTCCAAAATGAAGAATCAGACTAAAAATTAAAGGGTCCATACCTCATAGAAAAACTAAGTTCTTAAAATCTGTTCCACTTATAAATATTGACATAAATCCAATGCATTGTATAAGTACACAAAAATATTTCCATATACTAATTATAGTACTCTTGTGACTAGAAGTATACTTGAATATCATCAAAATATATCCATATAATGAATCAAGATATGGGTGGAAGATCATGTTTTTTATGGATTGAAATATATCCAGTGATTTTTTCAAACTGAACAATATCATAAGGAACTCATATATCCTATACCTACACTTGAAATAATTCCATGGAATTTACTCAACTCTCACTAGAAGGTGATGATACCCTAAACTCAAATAAAACTTGGTGAAACATCTTTATTCCTTTATCTAATTTAATAGGCTGTCAATATAAGGAAATTGATACTAGTTCTTTATAATCACCTAGTTTTTTCTTTTTTTAATCCACACATAATTTTAAACTTACATTTTTTTATGAAAAACAATAAATGATCTCCCTAAGGTTACATGCTTAGGTATAGAAACCCCTTTATATCTAAGTCTTCTAGCTGGAACATTAGAAACCTCAACTCCATTAGTGCCATATTTTATCGTGGTATCAAAATATGTTATGTATATAGAAATAGATTAATAATAAACTCAACCTCATTATAATGTGATAACTATAATAATTACTAAGGAAATACAACTTGACATATTTTTATATCTCTAGGAAATACCACATATTTTATCTCATCCTCATCCTATGAAGTTATTCTCATGAATTGGGTTATGTTCATGCCCAATTTCTTATGTCCCAGTCCTTCTTGAACTCTTTGAAGATCCTATTCCCAAATGTATGTATAACATTCATCTATAGGAGAAATAAAAAAAGTCTACTTGTGATCAACAAAAATTTATAAAATCTTTGGAAAATTTCACATTAAAGTTACTTATATCAATCACTAGAAAATAAAAATGGTACATAGACCATCTCACTATTATGAAAAATCTAAAAAATCTCTAAAAACCCACAAATTTATTCCCATATGGTGTTTTAAGGGTGAACAGTCCCGTTAAACAATCTAATGTTAAACCCAAGTCACTAAACAACCACACAAAATTACAAAATTACATCATATCTGAATCAATAAAAATGATAACATGGTAGATTCCACTATAATCATACCTATAACTATCGATGAATCCTCTATACTATCAATTAGAGTCTAATAAATTATTATTTTTCGTAAACTTGAACCTTGATCCTGACCTCCTAAAATTTAAGTACCCATATGACATATAATCTTGATTCCATGGATGTATATTTCAATTATATTCCATACTATGACCTTATCACTCAAAATATCCATTACTATTACTCAATGTAAACTCTCTTTATCTTTCTCTAGATCCTTGAGTCCATCCAAAAATTCTCTCAATATTTTTCTTTGTTTAACTCTGACAATACCACTTAAAATGGATCATATTCCAACTAAAATGACACTCCCTAGGTGGTATATCACACTCAAATCAGATTTGACCAGTCTATTCACATTGATAATGCTTGAGTGAACTTATCTCTAATAGAAGAAGAGATGAGCCCAGAATTTTATCATGACATCTACCAATTCCCTAGTGAGAGTCATAAAATAACTAATTCCTACAATAAAAATACATTAATCTAAATCAAATAATATAAATATATTTCCTTATAAAGTAACCTTCTAAAAGTGTCTTCTTTTGATTGAGGTCCAAGTTCACCACCTCAGAGAATGAATTTATATAGAAAATATTCACCTATACTTGAATTGTTTTTAGTAATCCCACAAAAAAACACCCAAATATTTTTATCACATAATCATAAAACCCTTGTGTAAAATATATCAAAATTTTAAAATATTCCTCATAATATATCATTTACATACTCCCTTGTAAAATACATAAAATCTTGATCTCTCTTGAATTTCAAAGTCTCATGGATAGAAATCCTTCTAGGATAGTCCCTCAAGACATCCCACCTAGGACTATATATCCTCATTCTTTTAATGAGTCTGTATATGATAAAAAAATACTTTAAAAAGAATCAATATAGAACACTACACCCAATGGAAAACACACACCTTAAAAGGGGTGGGTATTACATCTGAAGCTCCCTTGTATGATTAGATACAGATGGATCGGTCCTTAGAGCCCCATGATCCATTAACTATATATCTAAAATGTAATGATCTAGACCCAAGTAGCCCAAATAAGGTGCATCAAATTATTACAGTGGCATAGATACAAGATTCAAATCCTAAAGGACCACCTAGTTTAGTAGTTTTGGAATCTATATTACATATATGAACCTTGCATTACATTTTAAAACATAAAGTATAAAATATAAAATACATTGGAAACACAATTATTTTCCTAGATTAACCCCAAATATAAGTCATAATACACATCTTGGAATCCCTGAAAAAATAAAACATAAGAAAGGGGTGATCTTAGATGCTCTAAAAGGGTAAGCATACAATGTAAGCTATTATGAATAAATAAACATAAACCTTAAGGAAATGTGTATAACTAATAAAAAATCCATTTAGACATAATCTTGATCATAATATGGAAAGAATAAATGAAATTAAAATAATTCAATATAAATAATCACATGGATATTTTACTAATTTAATAATCCCATGGAATATCAATAACTAATCGCATAATGAGGGAGTGCATAATTACATACATCATAAATATATCGTCAAGTATTTATCCAAGAAACCATACATAAACACATAAGACACCACCAAATACCCAAACTAGTTTGTCTCATGAGACCTATCGATGAATTTAGTGGATATATCAGACCCTAACTATCACTTAATAAGTCCAGTGCTTTCCTCATATGAAAAGGGTGAAACATAAACAACATAAAAATTTCTATTGTAAAACTAGCATATGAAATGTGAATACTTCAACCATAAACCACGAATGGTATTGAAATATCACATCCAAATTCAAAATGATCATAAAAACTTCAATAAAATATGGTATATGTTATCATAAGAGATCAACCTCAATCAAGCATAAGATCCAACAAAGGATGTTGATATAGATGAAAATACTCTAAAAATCATTAACAATTTCTTGAGAGGAATTCCCCTTTTTAGTTTGAAATTATTTATTTTAGTGGTCAAATGATTTTAAAAATAAAGAATATTCATCGAGAAAAAACTTTTAAACTTGTAAAGAAAGCTTTGATACATTAATGTTTCATGATGGGAGAAAAATCCACTCGCATCATAATGTTAAAAAAACCTTACTTCCACATTTTGGTTGAAAAATTCATAAAGTAACACAATTGGAAAAGGATAAAAATATTCCTTTCAAACCATTTTATAAAAAATAGAACGTGGGTAAAAATAATTTAAACATTTTTAGGATAATAGTAAAAATAATTTGTAATTTTTTTTATGAAACATGGAAATGGATGATAAATATTCCTCACCAGATACTTATGTATAAACAACCCCAAATAATAATGGGATTGTGAAATTAACCCCTAACTTGTAATTTAATTTATTTTAACATGATTTAACCTCTTATATAATGGTTTAAAACATGTTATTAATTTATACTTGAACTAGAACCATATTTATGATATCATATATGATCTTCTTATATAATTTTGTTAATAATATTCCGCTATTACCTCTGTTTTGGGTGTTAACAATTTCATTTACCTATGCATGTTTTGTCGTGTAATTATTATTTATTATGAATAATATATATATATTTAATTTAAATAATGATATTAATTTCATATATACATTTTTATAATCATTATTTAATGGTAGACATGGAAAATGAATCTCATAGCATCATTGAGATGGTAGGTTGTACGTACACACAAGCAATGATATCATTCCCTTAATGGTGAAAGGGTAAATAATTGAATGATATATTAAATATAAATAATAAATATAATATCTTATTTATTATTTATATACATTATATCCATCCTTATACCCATCCAAATAAAGTATTGTTGAAAAATAAATTACACCACAACATGGAGACGGTAAGCCGTATGTATACACGCGTAATGATTTTATTTTTTGTAGGATGGATAAAAGGTGGAATATGGTTGTAACATAATCATAAAAAATTATCAGAATATATATATTAAACTAAATTTATTACTTTATGATGGAGAAGAAACATGAAGAGGAAGTATAAGAAGAAATGAACTCTAATGAGTTGGTAAAACAATTACCTCTTTTTTGGTGGAATTCCTTTAGATCTATTATTAATGGATCTTGAGTTGGTAATAGGATAATACATACATAACATGGATGATGATATTTTGGGGAGAAATATGTTGGGTTTTCTCAAGCTATAAGGCTCAAATTTCAGTGATGAAGTGAGCGAGGATGTGCCCTTTTATAATTGAGGTGGGGGGAACTTTTGGAAGCTCTCAAAATATTAAACTATTATAAATTAATTTTTAAATAAAAAAGGATAAAAAGTAAGTTATTTTGAATATTATATGAGTATGGGTATAAATCCTATCAATCAATAATTTTTAGACAAGTTTAGGTAACGTTCGTAGCCTTATCTTTTCTCTTTAACCCTTATTTAATCTCTTTAACTCTTAATGTGACAATATGTGTTTTACTACTTAAGGGTTAATATAGTTACTATAAAATTCAAAAATAACATAAAATGAGTCAAGGATGGAATTTTTACCTTTATAATATTCATTTTGATGAATTTAATATTTTTATAAATTTTATATCATTTAATAATATATCATTTGTTTTTATATAAAATTAATATCAAATTTGATACTATTCATTTCTTGATTTTTTTAAAATATCACAACAAAATAAAATATTAGAATAAAAATATTTAATAAATCCTTAATATGTGTAGGTTATATATAAAATTCTAGGATGACATTAATTATATCAAATCATATGTATTTGAATATTTTTGATATCATTTATTTGATATTTCCAATAATTATATAATTAATACATCATCATTGTATATGTCTTTAAGGTAATTATTTATTTATAAAAAATTAATTTTTTTATCACGATGAATATAAAAAATTTATATTTCAAATGACTATTGATAATATAATTTATCTTCTCTATAAAATTATATTAAAAATGATATAGTTATTAAAGATATGAGTATGACATCTTTAACTTTTCTTTAAATAAAATATAATAAAAATCATACTCTCTTCCATGTGGATTTGAAAGGTTTTAATCTCATCACATGGATGATTTTAGTTGAAAAACACTCATTCAATGAAATTTTGATAAGTTTTAGGAAAATTTTATAATATTTATAATATTTTTTACCCTTAATTACTCGTTTTACCTTTAACAGTGTTAATTAAAAATTATGAAAGTTACTATTCATAATATCCAAAAATAAAATAAAATTATTTACATAATTTGTAACCACTAATTCCAAATATTTAATCCATTTTTCAAAATTCAAAACACAGAAGTTTCATTAATTAATTTAAAATTAATCTCATTGATGGAATGAGAAAATGAGTTTTTAAAGTTAAAATGTTGGGGTCGAAGCCTCAATTTATTATTAAAGAAATGACCTCTTTAAGTCTGGGTAGAGGGAGACCCATAACATAGTCCGGAGACCCAAGGCTAAGTGGCCTAAATACAAGGCATGAAAGCCCATTTTTTGGCCCAAAGGACCCCTCGGTGAAAAATACTGCTCCAGTACCCGCACTGCTATAGTCCCTGTTATAGTACCGTCACAACTAAAGTACCCTACAACAGTGCCTCCACCGCTACAGTGCCGCCACTACTATAGTTCCGTCACCACTACAGTACTGCAATAGTGACCCATACTAAATTACTACTACAATACCCCAAAATGTTTCCCTACCTAGATTTGATCCTCCATCTTTTGGATTCCAAGAAGGAGCTTATACCACTTGGGTACAGGCTCGTTGGCAAATGAGTTTTTAAAGTGAAAATATTCAAAAGATTGAAATGTTTTTATATCCAAATTCAATGTGAAATTGATTCAAATTAATTAAATTGGATTAAATGATAAAAATATTATCTAATTATACTTTAAAACCCATAAAAAATATAATTTATCACTATAAATTGTTTGGACGAATAAACTGTTTTCAATTAAATTTCAGTATTGTTTTACTATTCATCAAAACATGAAACTTATCAGAAAAATACAAAAACATCAAAAAAATTAATTTTTTATATTATTATTTTAAATATTTTTTTAAATATAATTTATAAAAGTTTCAAAAACTATATTTAAAACAAGTGCACAATCAAAAGGTTGAAAAATTGTCTTTATAAAATACTACTTTTTATGCGTAAAAATTGAATATATTTTCATATAATTCCTATAAAAACACATATAATGAATATTAAGAATTATATTGAATATAATAAATATAAATTTAATTGATAAAATTAAATTTTAGTTATTAATTTAATTTATTAGGATAAAACACATTTGGCTCATAATAATAGTTGTTTTTCAAATATTTCCTTTATATTAATTTATTTTTTATATTTATTTTAAATTATTTGGTATAGATTATTTAAATAATATATTTTCATAAGATAGTTAATCCTACTCATATCAACTAATTTAATGGATAAAATATTATTTCATTTTAAATAATAATATTAATACTATACCATGATTTTATTTAAGATCGGTGTTATGTGTAATGTACGATATTGGAAAAGTTGATTATAAAAAGAAGACATGCCATAAAATATTGGGGTGTTACATTCTCCTCCCCTTCAATAAATTTCATCTTTTAAATTTGAAATTTCAATTCAAAAATCAAATGCTGATACTTGAAAATTCCTTTGTGGGAAACCCACATCAGAAATAGGGTTAATGAAACTTCCACTTTAAAATAAATAAAGGGAAGTAAAAAGGTCAGCTGAGAAAACACATACTAGAGTTCCATGTAAGAAAATAAGGACATATAAGAGAAAAATAACTATCAAGTTCTGATGGAGAGTGATAGATAAAATGGTCCTAAGAATGTTAAAAATCATGAAACCATAAATTTGAGATTAGTTAAAATATAATTGATTTCTCAAAAATAAAAGTAACCAGATAAAATGTTTGTTCCAAAATATTTTTCCTAGAGTTGAATAATTATTTTACTATTTAGATTATAACTTTGTTGATTTATTTCCATGTCATATTCATAATCTTATCCTTTGGTTGTACTTAGATTTATTTCTACTTAATCCCTTACACCTATAAATGAAAGTTCAAAATAATTTTTTTCATATCTAATTCAATTTCATGAATCATAAGATCTATGAGTCATTAATTAAAATTTTAAATGTTTATTGAAACCATAATGGTTAGAATAGTTTACCCAATATGATAAATCAAAATTTAACCTTAAAAAACATCCAATGTTCAACTTAATCTATTCCAACCTCATCCAAAATACATCTATCCAAATTCAATGTCAAAAAAATTATAAGGAATGTCACTAAATTTTCAAAATCCAATTAATATAATATTTTCCCATGTTATATAATGAATATTTTTTTTTCACGTATGAAATATATGAATACCTTGATCACCGTAAAAACTTAATGAAAAAATTCATTCTTCCAAATTCATAAAGAATAAGTATTGTAGTACAATCCTTATATATCTCATTATTATTATAAACATAATATTATAACATAATTATTGAATCTAAAAACAAAAATACATTAATTATTAAACTTTGAAATTAGAAAAAATATAATATTGAACTTCATCTATTTTCTTTTACGGATATATATTTCCATGATTATTAGGACATTAATTTGAATAGTACCCCATCTCATTATAGTTGAAACATTTTACTTTTATATATTCTTTATTTCCCTTACAATCATGAGCTTGGTGGCCTTTCTCTTCACACTTATAACAAACTCCCATTCCCTTCAAGAAAGTTCCAGGGTGTTTCTTCCCACAATTATCACATGTGGGAAAATCCTTCTTTACATTTTTCACTTTATTTGTTTCTTGTTCCATTATTCTATTATTCTCTTGATTTACCTTAAATTCATAAGAGTTAGATATTTTTTTCTACATCTTGATAACACGTGAGGCTATATATTCATATGATGAGAAAGTTTGGGAGACCAATGCTATTCAGAGGAATGGTTTTAACCCATCAAAGAATATATCAATCTTTCTATTTAGATTACGTACATAATCCCCAACATGCATTAACAACCTTATAAATTTGGATTCATACATAGAAACATTCTCATCCCTCTTTTTCCTCAAAATTTGAAATTTCCTCTTAATGTCCGCTTGATGTTCACAATGAAATTATTTTTCTAATAAATTTTCCTTAAAATACATTGATTCCATGTTTTATATTTCTTCCTCCTCATTTTTGGTTTGAATCAATAACCACCATTGATCCGTAACTCCCAAGAGATGATAAATTTCCATTACAAACATCTCTTTTTCATTACTTACCAATTAAAGGAATATATTATCTAAGGAAATTATTCATTTTTCAGATACAAATGGGTTTGGTGTACCATTTAGTGTTTGAGGTTTTTGTCTCATGAAGCGGTATAACATTATTCCTCCACATTGTGGGTCAGGATGGTCCATATAGGTAAGGTTATTGTTCATAACATTAGTTTGTTGTCCCAGTATAGTTATAAGTTATTCAATAGTAATTATACTTCGACTCCAACATCATTATATTTCATTAGAGGGAAATCCATGAATGGATTACATTCATTGATATGGTTTCCATTCCTTCCACTAGTAATCCTTTCTATATAATGGAATACATTATATTAGGTTATAAGTCATAATTCATAATTTTGAACTTGTAAAACAATTAAAATAAATTGATAATTAATGTATAGATAATTTCATAATCATAAAAATGGTTTCTTTGGGTATATAGTTAATTTTATATCATTCATAATGGTTTGTAAATAAAATTTGAATTATCCTATGAATATCCCCTGGGAGTTTCAAAATAGGTGTGTAGTAAGGCCCGTTGTCTTGTACAAGGTTACACCGAGTCAGGTCCAAAACACCTTGTCAGAGTTGTTTCCCCTAGGTACATATATTATAGAACCACATCCACTCATAATATCTAGACATAGATGTATTTCTAAGAATACCCAAATAATATAAACATTACCAAAATTTTAGGATGTTCTTATATACTTATCCTCAATGTCTATCTTAGGGATATGTTCTCTAATCTATGTTTTTTAAATATAGTTTCTAATGTTTCTATGTAACTTACTATGATTCCAACTCTAACAACCCAGACCTCAGTATCCTGGAGCTAGTGCCTCGCATTATTTGATTGGAATAGATAAAAGAATTGAATTTCAAAGGACTAATTAGTTTTGCATTTTTATAAGCTAGATTACATACATAAATCTTACATTACATTTTAAAACATAAATTACAACATATAAAATTCATTGAGAATTCCATTATTCTCTAAGATTAATCCTGTATATCAATTATAATACACATCTTGGCATACTAGAAAAAATAAAACATAAGAAATGCGTGAGATCAGATGTTTAGTAAGGGTAAGATTATAATGGAATCTATTATGAATAAAAAAACATAAACCTCAAAGAAAGGTGTAAAACTGATACAAAAGACATTTAAAAATAATATGGATCCAAATATGGAATAAATAAATGAAAATAAAATAATGCTATATAAATAATCACATGAATATTATACTAATTGAATAATCACAAGGAATATCAATAATCAATCTCATAATTGAGGAATGCATAATACCAAACATCATAAACATACCATCAAGGCTTCATCTAAGACACAATATATAAATGGGTAATACATCAGTCAATACCCAAACTAGTTTGTCTCATGAGACCTATTGATGCAAAGAGGGGCTACAGGGTCCTCCACCCATAAATTACTAACTCTAATGCATTCATCATATAAATACGGTGAAACATAAATAACATAAACCTTCATATTGAAAATGTATCATAGGAAGTGTGAACACTTAAACCATAAACAATGAATGGTATCAAAATAGCACATACATAGTAAAAATGATAATAAAACCTTCAATAAAATATGGTATGTGGTACCATAATATATCAAACACAATCAACCATAAGATCCAACAAAGGATATTGACATTGATACAAATACTCTAATAAAATTATTAAAAATTTATTGAGATAAATACCCCCTTTTAATTTGAAATTATTTATTTAAAAGGACAAACATTTTTAAAAGAATAAATTTTCATTGAAAATAATCTTGTAAACTTTTAAAGTAAGCTTTAATACATTAAGGTTTCATGATGGTAGAAAAATCCTCTCATGCAGTATAAGTTAAAAAAACATTCCTTTTGTAATTTTTTTTTCAAAAATGTCATAAAGTACCTCGTTTGAAAAATGACAAAAAAATCCTTTTAAAAATATTTTATAAAAATTCAAAAATAGATAAAAATAATTTAAACATTTATAGGATAATATTAAAATAAATTAGAATTTTTTTAAATAAACATGGACATGTATGATAAATATTACTTAGAAGATACTTACATATGAACAACCATGAATAATAATGAGATTGTGAAATTTACTTTTACCTTGTAATTTACATTAGTTTAATGTTCTTTAACCTCCTATGTAATGGTTTAAAACATTTATTAATTTATAATATTACCATATCCATATTTATGACCTAATATATGATCTTCTTATATCATTTTTTAATAGTATTACTATATTACCCTTATTTTAGGTGTTAACTATTTTATTTTCTTATGCATGTTTTGTCATGCAATTCATTTTTATTATGAATAAGATATATGTATATATATTTAATTTATAAGATTTTATTATTTTCAAAAATACATTTTTATAATCATTCCTAAATGGTTAAAGTGGAAAATGAATCTCATCGTGTTGTGGAGACGGTAGATCGTACGTACGTGCAATGATATCATTAACTTAATGGTGAAAGGGTAAGGAATTGGATGAATTATTAATTATAAAAAATAAATATCATGTCATATTTATTATTTATATCCATTATATCCATCCAAATAGAGTGGTGTTGAAAAAAATCACACCACAATGTGGTGACGGTAAGCCGTATGTACGCACATACAATGCTTCTATTTTTCATAGGATGGATAAAAGGTGGAATATGGATGTAACATAAATATAATAACATCTCAAAATATGTATTATATTATATTTATTACTTTATAATAAAAACAAAACCAGAAGAGGAAGAAAAATAGGAAATGAACTTGAATGAGTTGGTAAAAAAATCAGCTATTTTTTAGTGGAATTTCTATAGATCCCTTCTTAATAGATGTAGAGTTGATATTTTTAGAATAATAAGACCTAAATAACTTGGATAATGATGTTTCATGGAGAAATGGTCAAGGTTTTTCAATATAGAAGGCTAAAAGTGGTGTGAAGAAGTGAGGGAGGAGGTTCCCTTTTATAATTGGGATGGGGGGAACTTTTAGAAACTCTCAAAATATTAAATTAATATAAATTAATTTCTAATTTAAAAAGGCTCCAAAGTGAGTTATTTATAATATAATATGAGTATGGGTCGAAATAATATCAAATAATAATTTTTAGACAAATTTAGGTAATATTCTTAAACTTATATTTTTTGCTTTACCACTTATTTAATCTCTTTAACTCTTACCGTGACAATATGTGTTTTTATTACTTAAGAGTAAATTTAGTTCCTATAAAATAAAAAAATAACCTCAAATGATTAATTGATGAAATTTTTGACTTTATCCCAATAATATTTCTAAATTTAATATTTTTATGAATTTTATATCAATTAATAAAATACTATTTTTTTATATAAAATTTATTTCAATTTTGATTCTATTCATTACTTGGTTTTTTAAAATATCATAAAAACATGATATATTCGAATAAAAACCTTTAATAAATCCTTAATATGAATACGTAATATATAAAATTATTTCATGACACTAATTATATAAATTTATATTTATTTTGATATTTTTAATATCATTTATTTGATATTTCCATTAAATAAATAATTATTGCACCATCATTTTATAAGCCTTTAAGGTAATTATTTATTTGTTAAAAATTAAAAATAAAATTTCATGATTAATATAATAATTTTATATTTCAAATGAATATTTATAGTCGAATTTATATTATGTATAACCCTATATTTAAAATGATATAGTTATTAAATATATGAGTATGAAATCTTTGACATTTCATTAAATAAAATATAACAAACATTATAATCTCATAAAACTGGTGTCCAAATGTTGTTTTCTTAGACCATGGATAATATATATAGAGAAAAACTCATAAAATTAAATTTGGTCAAGTTTTAGGGTAAGTTTATAATATTTATAATATTATTTTTACCCTTAATTATTCGATTTACATTTAGTTGTGTTAATAAAAAATTACTAAATTTACTATTCATAATGTCCAAAAATAAAAGAAAAATATTTAAATAATTTGGACCCATTTATTACAACTATGTAATCAATTTTTAAAAATTTAAATCAAATAAGTTGTCGTAATTAATTTAAAATTAATTTCGTTGACGGAATGAGAAAACGAGTTTTTAAAGTGAAAATATTCAAAAGATTGAAATGTTTTTATATCCAAATTCAATGTGAAATTGATTAAAATGATCTAAATTGGAATAAATTATAAACAATTATCTAATTATACTTTAAAACCAATAAAAAACATAATTTAACACTATAAATTATTTGGGTGAAAATTTTGTTTTCAATTAAAATAGAGTATTTTTTACTATTCATCAAAACGTGAAACATATCAGAAGATTACCAAAACTTCAACCAAATTAAATTTTTATATTCCTATTTCAAATTATAATTATAATTTTTCAAAGTATTGAAAACTATATTTAAAATAAGTACACCATAAAAAGGAGGAAAAAATACTTTTATAAAAATATAGATTTTTATGCGTAAAAATTAGATTTATTTTTCAATCATGTTTAGAAAATACATAAGATTAATATTAAACATCATATTTAATATATCACATATAAATTTAATTAAGATCATTATGTTATAGTAATTAATTTAATATATTAGGTTAAAACACCTTTAACACATGATAATAGTTTTTATAAAAACATTTTCATTACATTAAATTGGGTTTTTATTTATTATTAATTATTTGGTAACCAATGAATTTAATAATATGTTTTCATAAGATAGTTAATAATATTCATAACCACCAATTTAATGGCTAGGATATAATTTCATTTTAAATAATAACATTAATAGTATATCGTGGTTTTGTTTAAGCTTGGTGTTGTGTGAAATGTAAGCTATGGAAAAGATTAAATATAAAAAAGAATAAATACCATAAAATATTGGGGTGTTACATCCAACTAGGAATTCTTGGATTTACTGATCTATAGGGGGTTCCATCACCACTACTAATGGGAAATGTTTATCCCCACCCTCCTAACACTCAATTAGATATCACTTTGGTATCATATCACTAAAATTTAAAATACACAACTTAATATAGTTATATCATAGTTATTGATTTCATAATTTAGGATTATCCATAATAGGAATTATGTCTCACTATTCAACGCACATTTTACTCCCATAAGTATTTCATACCACATGGAAATCCTTATGCCTAGCCTATCCACTCTCAGGGATTGATACAGAGCACACATGAGGTTCCTATTGTAAGTAATAACATAAAAACCAAAAAATAATTTTATAGTGATTAGTTTATTCAAGTAAATTTACACCAAAAACTTTTATATAAAAACACAATATAACTTATTATAGACTTCTTCAATAAGTAAACCCCTTATTAGAAAGAATTTTTTAATCAAATACAATTATACACATGTTATATGAATCCTAAATACTCAATATGATGCATAAATACATTCCAAGTTTCCAACACAATCTAATAAAAAATAATAAATATTAAATTACACACCATATTCCTTGAAATCATAAGATCAAAATACTAAAAAACCAATAATTACAATCCTATACCATGATTACCAGTAATTCCACCATATAGGTGTTAGCTAATAAAAATCATATGATCTATCACATGTTCCAATTAGTCCTATATATAACCACCATATCTTAAATAACAAAACAAATTGGGATCTAATACTACCTTTTAATATCCTCACCTTGATCAAGAAAAATAGTGTATGAGTTGTGTCAGTACATGAGCTCAGGCATGCCTTCATATATGCTATAGGCTACAAACTAATAGTGGGGGTTTATAAATAAAAATTAAAGAATATACCCTCTATCAAATAACTATAAATAATAGATAAATAATAAAAATTCATAATATTCAATATAACATCATAATATGAACATTATAGTGGTAAAAAATATAAAAATATAGCACATGTTGTAAAAAATATGATCCCAATATAAAACTAATACAAATTATTCATCAGATACAATATCATACAATGGGAAAATCATATATAAGATATAATCTAAACTATAAAAAATAATAGATACAAAAAAACTAGATATAAGGCCTTTCTTGGTCCCATCTCCCAAACCAAGTTAACTAGCTCCAACTCATCCCTTAAAAAAAGGGGTCTTTACCTTATATCACAAGCCATGAAGTCTGCATGCCCACCAAGGTTCACGTATAGGGTGTGAAAAATATACTCACCAAGCTACCGCCAATGGTGTCCAAAATAAATCTAGTATATGTGGGTGCATGTATAAAGTGATATATATGAAACAACATAAAAAATACCCATTGATTTATCGAGTGATAAAAAAGATACCTAGGGGAAAACCATACCATCTTTGAACATTTTCAGTGTCAAGTCTAAACATATCATAAGAAGGTGGAATTGATTCATATATTCGCATAACATTGTATCTAATTTGGGATACTAGGATGGATTATATCAACCCAGTAATACTCTTCAAGATAAGGATACTAGGTTTTAATACATTAACCCACATATACAATACAAATATGAGATACTAGGTCACCCCCAACAACCCATCCAAACTCACATGATTGAGATACTAGGATATTTTTCACCAACCCATATATACACCACACATATGAGATATTTGGTTAGTCTCCAATGAATTATTCATACACATCTCGCTTATCTATTGGAATGGATCACTTCAATTTTACACCCAAACACAACCAACACTCTCACAAGGACATAAATTCCCTTCATGATATAAAAATAGAGATAATTAATTATAAAATGACCACCCTTGGTATGAATTATGGTATTACAACAACACATATCTCATAAAAGTTAAGCTATGTCAACCAAAACTATTCCAAAACCAAACAATGAGTCTAAATTATCAATATAATTTCCTATAAAAAATATTCCCATTATAAAGGGGTTCTTAAAGACATATCATGAAGTCCTTTAAATCAAAATTTTAATAATTACACTACTCTAGGGTTCCAATTTAAAAGTATCTTCCCACTTTCCCATTTGACATGGCCATTGAAAACCATGTCATCAAAACATAGTAATCTAAGGACCTATCATGAGTTAAAATACCCTAGTCACCCCTAAATTCATAAGGAGCCCCAATATAGTTCTAATTTGAGTCATTTTCACTCACCTACCAACATACATATATTAAATGACACATGTTTCTAATATAAAATAAAGTAAGTTTATTGATACCACCTACCTTATAGTAGTAAAAGACGAATCATTTAAGATAATTTGAAGAATTAACCTAAATAAATAGAAATATTAAATTTATAAAAAACCCCACAATTTAGGGATTTTGAATGAATAATGTTGATATAATAGAAGAAATCCTCAATAGTAGTGAAGATAATATTAGAAATTTTTATAGTGATCTAAACCAATGAATGAAACTTGATTCAAAGATTAGATAAGAATATATGACCTTAGGAAGAAAGAAAATTATGAAGAGTGGAGGTTGGGTTCATGAAATAGGATTAAGGGGATAATAAATTTTATAATAATTTTAAAATATTTATTTAATTTTTTTTAAAAAAACTCACAAGAGGCTACTGGGTACCCAGTGTACCCCCATTGGTACCTAGTAGCCACTTGATACTTAGATAGGGGCCATAAAATAGTTGTTCCTCAACTTTTGTATTTCAAACTCATTCTTTATTTCCCCAAGTACCTGGTACCAGG
This sequence comes from Viscum album, assembly GCA_963277665.1. Taxonomy (NCBI): domain Eukaryota; kingdom Viridiplantae; phylum Streptophyta; class Magnoliopsida; order Santalales; family Viscaceae; genus Viscum; species Viscum album. The sequence goes on from OY728121.1 coordinate 435,610,613, forward strand.
CCACCTGTTACATATGGGTATTTATAAAAAAATAACCGATTTCTACCATTGAGACCATTTTTTAGAAATTTGACCCCCAACTTTGTTGACCACTACCATAGTAAAAATATCCATATTTCACATTAAATGTCTAAAAATAAATCAAATTGAAACCAATATGTATGTTGTTCAATATACCTCAACCCTGATATGGACTAGAGGGAAACCTTAGTGTTTTATAGAGATTTTGGGCATCCATTGAATAATTTATTTGTGGAAGGGATTGGATTAAAGATCTGATCATTGGTAAGTGGGAACATTGTCTAATATTTGTTATTTATTTGAGGACAAATTCGTTTTTAGACATATCTTGGGATTGGATGTTACTTAATGTATCTTGGATATTATATATGAAGGATATTTTTTTTTTATTGGAGAGTGAGATTGAATAAATTTCATTGAAGGAATTGTATCCTTGATGAGGTACTAAATTCTAATAACTATCCTTTTATTTATATAATAATATGGATTTATCATACTATGGTTCTTATAGGTTGATAATTATCATGATTATCTAGTTAAAATGAGAGGTAATGTGATTAAATGGGATGTGTGGTTGGTTATTTCTTTAGTTTTTTAAATTATAATAATATTATTTGATTGTTTTGGTATAGAAGTTATGGGAGATGATGGTAAGTGTGGATTAGATGTTATATTTTAGATTAACTCATTAGGTGTTATATCTTAAAAGGGATGAAAATATAGTACTCTATACGAACTATTTGGATATAAGGGTGAATAGGGAATTTGGATGGTGTATTTTGATATATGAGAATAAATATGATTTTCTAATATATATATTTAAAAGATAATTTAGTATATTAATGATATTTATTATATGTATTAATAAGGATACCTGATTTTATATTATATTCCGTAGGAGATATAGAAAATTTATATGGAGTTAAGAGGTTGAGAAATGTTGGATGATGTGATGTTTATATATGAACTTTAGAAAAATTATGTGGAATCATGGTTTATATATATATTAAAATATTTATATCTTATTATAAGTACTATAATATAGAAAAATTTAAATTAAATTTATATATTTCCTTTGATGTATAACATTAATGATGTATAATGATTGAAATTAATTTATATATAATAGATTAAGTGGGAATAAAGAAGTGGTGGTAGGTAATGGATAAGACCTAGGGATATGTTTATTTTCATTATATCATATAATTTTTTTAATTCAGTTATAATTAATATGATATTCTATATTTTTTATGAAACCTCAACCTAAGTTGGATTCCTTGAGAGCTAACTCCAGTGTTTTTTTGGATTTTAGGTGAACACCAAAATCCATTATATATTGGGGTCAATACATTCTTGGGTCCCTCCTAAGAAACCATAATATAAACCTTCATATGGCCCACTGATATTCTTGACTTAGATATTACATGACCCAAAAATTTTACTTTCCTATTCTAGAAGGGACACTTTTAAAGATCAGAATAAATCCAATGCACTCTCAATGTACTCAACATGATGTCCATATTATTAAAATAAAACACTTGTGACTATGAATATACTAGGATATAATTTATAAATATTACTATGAATGAATCAAGATAATTGGGGAAGATTATATTCATCAAGATTGTAAATACTACTGTCTCATTCATCAAAGCAAACAAAATCATAAGGAATTTATATAACCCATACCTACTCCTAAAAGTAGTCCATAGAATTTATTTCCTCTCTCACCTAATTATGATGATATATTGACCTAAAATAAATCATATAGAACCATATGTCTCCCATTAGAAAGTTAAAAATTCCATTAATATAAGGAAGTGGATACTAGTTCTTTATCATCGCTTAGTTTGACCACTAATAATCTAAACACAAGTGTAAACTAAAATTTACCTTCTTGTTGAACTAAGAAGGTACTCCCCAAGGTGAAGTGCTTAATTATAGTATAAAAAACCATGGATTTCATGTAAAAATAATTTATCATTTTTAGTTTTAATTTAATTTTTAAATGGATGATTTGTGATGTGAATGGAAGGGTTTGGGAGTTAGTGGAAGTTTATAGAGAGGTAACTGGCGAATTATTTATAAAGTATATAGAAAGAGGGAACTAGGAACTTAGTTCTAGGGTATATGGTACCTAATGTCTTGACTAGGGGCACTATATCACCTAGAGAACCACTAGTTGGCCTGTGAGGGTGTTCTATATGGCCAGTGGAGTATTGGGTACTCGATACAATATATCAGGTACCTGATGGTCAGCTAGTTTGGATACCCTAAAGGAAATTAATATAAAACTTCCTATAAAAACCATTTTAACCTCTTCCTACCCATAAAATTGATATAAACTAAACAAGATACCCTATTTTTTGTTTCTCCATGATTTTTTATGGTTCCCAAGGCTTGTTTGAAGTTGAAATCAACTCTCATTAGTTACATTGGTTATATTTTGTGAATTTTAACTCCTCACATTACCCAAGGGTCAATTCCTCTAAATTTTTATTATTATATGATATAAAATCCATACATTAAAGGGGTTTTATTATTATTTTTATTATCGTTAGTTGATCTTGAATTAGATAATATTTATTGGCAAATCTACTCTCTAATTATTGGGGTAGAAATTCCATACCATGTTTTAGAATTTGTATGGGATTGCATGGGATATCATTCATGTGGTTTTTTGAATCGAATTTATTAATTTTTATATTATAACCAAGTGTATTAGGTTCAAAATAGTTTAATTTACCTTTTTAATTGTTATTATGGATGTTTGATCTTAAGGATGGCCTAACTGTATGGGTTATAACCTCTATACTGTAGGAACCCATCCATGTTGTTTAGGGTCAAGGTAAGATGTTGCTACTTATTTTTGGTATTGGATGTGCGGGTTAATAAATTTTTTGAGACATTTCTTTCCATCATAGATAGTTTTAGGTTGATTATGGTCATTTTTGAGAGTTTGGGTATGTGATTTTGATACATATGTTGTGGTGTGTGGCTACATCTTGAATTATCATGTGTATTAGGATTCAGTGGTTGATGTGAGATTTTTATGTGGCCTTACTCAGAGTATAGGATGGTTTAATACATTATGAAGGCTAGATGTATTATACCCTCCTTATATCTATTTCTTATGTAAGAGATATATCCATGAGAACATAACCAGTGTTATGGGATGCTTCAACTCATGTGGAAGGTTAAATTTTCTATACCTTCACCATGTCTAATTCCTAGGTTTTTCTATGTTTTTGAGATGTTGGATATGTTATTTCTAACTTAAATACCCATTAATATGTCCCTGATTATGGATAATTGGTCAGAGATGATATATTAATTCTAATATTGGCTGAATGTGGTATGGATAAGGCTTTTGGAATCTTGGTTAGCACACAATGTCCCATCTTGGGTGTATTTTTATTTAAATTTTATCTTTACTATCAGTGCATGCACTATTATATATTTTCCACCCTTATATTGAGGGCCATTCAGTGATGTTGTACTAGGTTTTATTACTACCAATTTTTATATGCATCTTGATTCACATAAATACATTGTTGTTAGTGATCCAAGAAATGAGAAAGCCCCTATATTGAGTGAGTGAGTAGGTGGAGTTTGTTAAGGTCATAGGAAATATTAGGATATACTATGGGATTTTATGGATTTACCTCCTTAATTATTTTATATTTTTGTTATTTACACATGTATTTATCTACCAAATATATAGATCATTTTTTATGTATGAAATGGGTTCATTTTTCTATTACATGAGTTTTTGTTTATATGGTTAGACTACCATTGGGATTCAATGCTATTTTATTTAATACTTACACTATTTTTTTTATGTTTTATGATTTAATAATGAGGGTATAGTTTCCCCAATTTATGGTTTAGGCCCTAACACTAGTTGTAAAGAACTTGTGCATGGGGAGGCACACATAAGGCCATATACCACTCTGATAAGATTATGTGAACCATGATGGGAATTTACAAAATGATTTCAGATTCCCATTTTTTTCTTATTATTTGGGTTTTGGAATATTAGAGATAGGTTGTTCATGACTTGGGTGGGAATCTATGATTGTGTATGGCCAACACCTATGTAGTGTACACACAAGTTTTTAGTGAAGTGGTATTGTTTTTTATTAGTTCTAAGGTTATGGGATCATTATTTTCTTTAATTTATATTATGCACTTATGGTTTACTTGTTTTACTTATTGCTCATGGTAGTGAGAGTTTATGAGTACATATGAATTATGATTTAGAATGTAGGTTCACATGTTATATACCTTCTTTTATATTATTGTGAAAATATTAAATTAATTAAATATCCACAATAATATATTTGGTGTTTTCCTAAACAAAATATTAGTGTAACCTAACAAATTTAACCCAAGGATTATATGATTATCGCTTATATAAATATAATATATATATATAGGTGAATGATATATGGGCTTATTAATTACCAATGTGGTGGGTTGTGGTGTTCGAATTTATCTTAATAGTCTCTTAGGGAATTAATCCTTTGGTTTTTATGCATATATGTGTTTAGACATTCTTAAATAATGTTAATATTTGATCTATTAAAGGTGTTCTATTTTTTTACGAAATTTAAAAAAACTATGCCTTAATGATATCCTATACTTCCACCAATGGATAGGTATGTGGATGTACATGGGGTTAAAATAGATCATGTTATACCTCTAGATAACTATAAGATATGAGCAGAGCATGATTCTGATGCTACTTTAGGGGTATAGGTCACTAATCCTATCCAATTTAGGGTGTATTATATAACACCGATTGAAAGGGACATTTTGGGATGAGTATACTATAGTATGCATCACTTGAAACATTTTTATATAAATTTATTTATTTTTATATGGAACTAAGGCTCATGAATATGTTAGGGAGTGAATTAAAAATTTTAGGGTATCTTTGAGCTGGTTGAGACACCTAATGAGTGGAAGGTGAATCTAGCTTTAATTATGATTTAGATAATTTTTGAGAGATGATGTGGTGTGATGGTCTAGTCCCAAATAAATGAGGGTTGTCATAAGTGGCCTTTAAGGATATCTTCTTTAATGATTTTTCCCTAAGTCAGAGAATTTGTATTAGGCTCAAGATTCCATAGAGCTCCACCAATGAGAATTATTGGTGATAGATTATAATTATTTTACTAAGAGGATACATTATTTTCCTCTACTATATAGATATGAGGCTTAAAAAATTTATGTATATTTGAGTCATCATATGAGGATTTTTAACTTAACATAGTATTTTGAGGTGGCTTTCATAGATCTCACTATTGATAAAAGTCTAATAGAGGATAACATAGAAGGATCCTTTCCTTCCTTCTATGGGTTGGGTAGTGACCTTACTAGTAGAGTTATTGGATCCTTTACCAATGGTAGGAAGAGGAGAGTTTATGATATGCAAAAGGATATAAATTTTTAATATATCCATGTAATAGGGGCATCTATTCCTACATTACGAGTCCCATCAATGGTTTTTTATCAATGTGACCGATCAAGAAGCATTTTTAGTTTGTGTACTTTATATCCGAGTGAGTGATATACATGTGGGAAATGTAAAATTTCTATATGTGGTCACCGTAGTAATATTCAAGATGAGGCTTAAGTAATACTTGGGATTCATGAACTTAGACAAGTGGAATTCAATAGATAGATATCCAGGAGTCATTTGGGAGTATAGGGTGATAAATTGGTTGAGGATTGTAGGGACACCAACAATAGGTAATTAAACAGTTAGTTAGAAAATATATCTATGGATACCAAGTATAAGTATTTGGATAAAAGGTAGGTTGGATTTTTTTCATTGGTCCCAGTTTTAAGGGATGGGGAAGGGGGCCCTTCGATTAATAGAGGTACTATTATAACCGCCTATACTCTTTTTGTTTCCCATTTTCATATAGGGGGTGTCTCATTATCTTTTTTATCTTGTTTGGTATTTGGTTTATATATTACTATAGATTTTTATACCAGTTTTATATATTTTCATATGACTCTAGGGAAGATGTTAGAATCCACTAGGAGGTGTTATTAATGTTCCATAGTGGATGGATTCTATGGTCACTTATAGGACTTCTACATCCTAGATATGACCAACTTATATGCTACCCTTGGGATAGATCAGAAGACTCATTTTTGAGATTACATTGATTTCTACCATAGGAATATCTTATTAAAATACCTTAACAATTAGAGGTATAATCTTATGGGTGAATGAGATTTTGAGGTAGGTAGAGACAGACCTAACCTCAAGTAGTTGGGATCCATTATAACATAGATAGATAGGAAATACCTTTCAATTGTTTAGGAAACAATACTAACTATCTTTCATCTCGTAGAAAACTTTTTTTGAGACGTGTTCATTGATGAATTATTAGGGTTTAATATTAATAGGGAGATTAATTTCATGGTCTATTTAATGATAGGTATTGATCCAATATTAATAAATTATTATTTTATGACAATAGTTGAGTTGAGAGAGATGAAGGTATAACTCAAGGATCTAGAGGTAAAGGGGTTTATCCAATTGAGTGACACTATTTGGGGTGATCTAGTTTGGTTATCCAATATTTTAGATTATATATTTATATTATTCATATATTATGGAAAGATAAACTAGGTGACTATAAAGAAAAAATATTTTTTTTACATAGATAAATGACATCTTTGAATAGTTGTGATCATCCTGATGGTTCTATAAGACTAATTAGTGATAAGGATATCATCAATTATGGTTTGGGATGTAATATTTACCAAATAAAACATTTATGAACATGTGTGGGTTATATAATATCATAGTGATTCCATTCAGTCATATGAATATGATGGTGGTGTTCATAGATCTCATGAACCATATTTTCCATCACTACCCTGAATCCTTAATCATGAGGGTTTTTGACGATTTTATAGTATATTATTGGACATGGGAGTTTCATATAAAGAAAACAGAGTTCATATTGGGTATATTTTGAGTGAATCAATTATATACTAATATTTCAATGATTCACTTTTGGATTCTGGATGTGTGGTTTATTATTACTGTAATATCAATGGTGTGAATCATTGTTGATCCATAAAAGCAACAGATAGTGATATAATGTTATATACCTAGAAATTTTTTTAAGATCATGATATTTCTAGATTTTTATATCTATTATAGGTGTTTCATTCAGGAATTATCTATCCTAGAAGTTCCCTTGATAGGGCTAACCAAGAAGGGGATGAAAATTGAGCAGACCAATCAGTATGATTCCATAATTGAGGATTATATCCACTAAAATTTTGATTCTTTATAACCCAAGGAAGATTTATACTATATATTAATATTCCTCTGGGGTTGGTATAGGAAATTTCGTGATGTAAGAGGATTGGTAGGTCTCTTATATTTATCATTAGTTGTGAACGTATGAAAAAAATTACCCTACCCATGATTTAGAGATAGTAATAGTAGTCCATTCCCTAAAGTTTTGGAATTATTATCCCTATAAGAATAATTGTCTAACTTATAAATACAAAAAATGATTGTATTACATCTTCTACTTATGGGATTTATAATCACAGAAGTGGTGTTGGTTCAAGTATCTCTATATGTTTGATTCCGAGATTTCTTATACGTAGGGGAAGGGGAATTTGGTGATAAATGATAACTGAGAAGACACAATAGTAGGAGGTTAAAAATTCTTCTAAATAATGGAGGATAATTAGAATTTTAAAATAATTAATATTATATATGACTTTGGGATAGGAGGTAATAATTTTTTTTTCCAAAAATAATCATATACTCATTAGTAAATTGGGTGAAAGCTACCCTGGATTTCGATTAATATTTTTTTTGTGATGTGGGAATGGATCATTGGTTAGGAATGTATTCCAGGGTGAAACCAAGATGAGGATAAGTTTCCTTACATCAATGGAAGGGTATTTATTTATAAATTTATAAAGTATTAGTTGATAAGGTACACCCATACCTCTAGAAAGGACATATAACCTTATCTTATAAATATGTAAGATGTTATCAAGAATCATTTCTAGTGGCTTGGTATGAGCAGGGACATCACATGTTATGTGGATCATTATCTCACCTTAAAAATGGTAAATAAAAATAACCAATTGATAATAGGATTAATTTATACCCTATTAGTGTCCTCTGGGAAGTGGGATGAGGATATAATGGATTTTTTAACTTATTTTCCAAGGACACTAAGGGATCAAGATGTGGTATTGGTTGTGGTGGACTGATTGATGAGGGTCACACATTTACTACTGGTTAGACACCAAATGAGGATAATATTAATTGTTAATATATATAATATTAATGAGATTTATCATTCATAAACACCATTTTATTTCATTTTATACTTTGAACATTAATTCACATTATAATTGTAATTCCCTCTTAAAATGAACTATTACATGGTACATTTTTGAACACCTCCTAAAATAAAAACTAGTCTTGATTTTATTTTCAATTTATATTTTTCATGTCCCTAATTTTCTAAGTAACAATTAATTATTTTTGAGTACTTGAATATTCATATTGGAAGACCACCAAAATGAGCTTTCATGACAACACATTCAGGGAAATGGAAACTCGATAGAATCCCACTAAAGAGACTGTAGAGATCAGTATCCAAGCCCAATGATTATAAAAATTGAACAAAAGATAGATTAAATCAAGGGGAACATTTAATTTAACAGTGGAAATAGATAATTCATATGATTTAATGTATTTCCAAGCATCCCAAGTAAAAGATGTAATATTGGACCATATTCTGTGGCCCAGAAAAATAGCCAACTATTTCGATCATATCTGAAAATTAAAAAGTCCATTTGGGATGAAACTTTACAGATAGTTAGGGAATATACATAGAATCATTTTATTCCTCTATGTACCACACCAATTAGGCCACATAGAATATCATTTAGGCGCTTTTATTTTTTTTATAGAAGATGAGTGTCATTTCAGGTCAAGGGTGGAAAAGTCTAAATTCCACAAACTTTCCACCACCCTAGGACTACCATACTCCAGTGGGAAGGATTGGAATATTGGGGGATTGACCCAAGACTATTGAAATTACTATTTAAGGAAGTGTTGGTGGATTATTTTATCATCTTTTGTTCTTGGTTTCATTGTAGTGTTATGCTGCCACTTTGTGTTTGTAAGCACATTTATTTCTTATGTAAGTTGTTCAATTAACCTCAGTTTCTTAATAAAAGTTCTTCCTTTCCTATTATTATATTCTTCTCAATATCAAGTTGATACATTTTCTTCAAGGTATGAATTTATTCACACCATGCCTTGTGATAATTTATAACACAACAATGGAGTGATCGCTATTTTATCATTTTTACGTCTTCAATTCCACCTTCGTAAGTCTGCTTCCTGCTTCCATTGAGAACATGTCATCAATAGAGGGATAAATATTTTATGGGTTGATAAAAGGGAGTAGCAAGGGTTTGGATTGAATTTTATTTACCACTCTCTAAATGTTTATTAATTTCTTTTATTTGAGTTCCTTTTATTTAAGGATTTTCTCTCTTGCTCTTCCATATTGAATTTATTCTCCCCACTTTTATGTGATAATAAGATCATTTTCCTTGGAGTGCTCATGAAAATGATCCTAAAAGTGTATAGTTTATTATAATATGTTTTATATGGTGTTTAACCAGTAAGTAACGAATTTAGTTTGAATTCACTGTATGAATTCTTCTCGAGTTAATGAAATTGAAATCTTTAAATATGAAATTCATTCAATACATCCCAAGAGACAACCTAGGATCAAGTCATTATCTTAATTTAAATTAACTTAGATATATTAGTGATCCTTTAAACCAATCTAAAAAAAACCCAAAGTTGGAAGCTTCATAGAAAAAAAAATACATAGAATGTACGTGCCTGTAGGTTACTTCTTAGGTCTATGGGGATCCGACAACCCAAGCTAAACTACAAGAAACCGCTTAACCCTAAAATATTGGGTAAATTTAGGAAAGACAAAATTTTGGTGCTATTTCCAGGGACTCAATTAATTTATCTCAACACACATTATATTCTCCCCCATTTCTCTTTTCTCATCTCAAAATTTCTTATCTTTTCCCCTTTCTTTTGTTTTTCACTTTTCTTGGCGCATGTACGCCTATACCTATGACCAATCAAACCATCTAGTTAGTGTGGAAAATCCTAGGGTTGGGGAGTCAAGTACACCAAGGTAACTCTTTACATTAGATCCTAATCTTCTCAATACTCTAGATTTAACAATTGACCCAATTTAAATGGAAGGTCTTAAAAGAAACCATCTTATAAAACTAGGTGGGAACCAAAATGGAAATCCAAATGAGGTAACCCCAAACTTGGGCAATGCAGTTGATCAATCCATGAATGACTACCTCACACCTACTTGGACCAATTCACCCTCTTTCATTAGGCATGTTGCCCTAGGATAATACCACAATGTATTCAAACCTCATGTACTAAACCAACTTCCAACCATCCACGAGATAGATTCAGAAATGCCACACCTTCATGTCAAAGAGTTCAGAGACATTGTTGAAACCATGTGCACACCACATCAACTTGAGTCAGCTAAGACAAGGCTCTTTCCCTTACCACTTAAAGATCGGGTAAATAATTGGTTAAAAAATATGAGACCTGAATCAGTCCACTCATGGGACCAATTTCAAAGAGAATTCAACAAAAAAATACTTCCCCCCATCACAAAACAATTTCCCTTAAAAATAGAATCCAAATATTTTTTGAAAAAGAAGTGGAGTCATTTTATGAAACATGGTAAAGGTTCAAAGACACACTCAACATGGTACCTCGCCATGGATTTTCAATCCCAGAACAAGTTTAAATTTTATATGAAGGGTTGGGTCTGGGAAAAAAATAATTCATTGACATGATGTGTAATGGTACTTTCAAAAACAACGCCCCAAATGATGATTACAAGTATCTAGAAGGACTGGACGAACAAAATCAAACATGGGGAACATCACCTTACTATGAGAATCCACCTAAATTTAGTGGAATTAACAAACTTATGGAGGATTAAATCCTTAGGGTGGAACTTGTTGCACTCACTAGGAAGGTTTAGGAGATCAATCCTAGTAAGGTTCATGAAATTCAAACTGTTGACCCTATTTTCCCAATTTGTGGCAAACATGACCACAAGACTGAAAACTTACCAACCATCTCTTCCATTAAAGATTTTATTCTAGGAGGACCACCAGCAGAGGTCAATGCTATGAACATTCATAATCCTCGGTACCAAAACACTTTCAATACAAGGTACAATGAACATCCATGATTCTGTTAGAAAGATAACCAACAACCCAACCAACAACCTAGTCAGCCACAAGAACGAAACCCCTACCCTCCACAAAAGTTTCAAAAACATAACCAGTTCCACCCAAAACTAGTTTAATACCAAAAAACTACTATAAAATACCAACAAACCATCCACTAACCCATGAAAAAACCAATCCAACAACCAAAGTATACTCTTGGGATAAACCGACTAGCATAATCCCCTACTCAATATGTCCCTCTTATAATCCTTGAGAAGTTGTGTAAAAAAATGGAGAAAATGAACTCAGAAGTCTTATCCCTTAAATATGAGCTACAAACCATTAAAAATGGGAAGGAAACCATGCCTAATCAGGAGGTACCATCCTCAACTTTAAAGGGAAAATACAATTACACACATACCTCTCATGAACAACTCAAATCAGTGACAATTTAAAGAAGTGGAATATCCATTGAGAAACCTGAACAAGCCATTGAAAAACCATTAAAAGATTCCGAAATGCATGAAAATGATGAAGAACCACCCAAAGATTCTAAAAAACCCAATTAGAACGTGAAGGAACTACAAACACACAAAACAATCAAACAACCTTCTCCTTTCCATAAATGCATGAGAGGAAAAACTAAACGAGAAACGAATGAGACTTTGAGGGAAATGTTGTCTCAGGCTAAGTTGATCATCCCCCTTCTTGATGCACCAAACCATTTATGCCTACTCAAAGTACATTAAGGACTTTTTTACTTTTAAAAGGAAATATTCACATAAAAACCAAGTCCTTTTGGATAATAATGTGAGTACCACCATTCAAGGTACCATTCCTCTAAAGTTGAAAGATACAGGATGCACATACATCAAATGTTGTGTTAGGAGAGAAAAAAGTTGTCAAAGACCTTTGTGATCTAGAAGCCTGTGTGAACCTCATTCCTTATTCCATGTATTGTCAGTTAGGGCTCGAAGAAATCCAACCCACATCTATCACTCTTTAACTTGATGATCATAGTGTTCTAGTTTATAAAGGGATATTAAAGGATGTTTTGGTGAAAGTTGAAAATTTCATTTAACCAGCTAACTTCATTGTCCTTAACAATCACCCAAGATTAGGTCCTAGAGAGTAAACCCCCATCATCCTTGGTCATCACTTCTTAGCAACAATCAACTGAGTCATCCGAGTACAAAATGAGAACATGACCATCACCTTTGAAAACATGAGTCTAGACATGAACAACTACAATAAAAACTCTAAAATTATGGATGTTGAATAGATCCATGAGTTTAATTATATTGGTAGTGTTGATAGTGAACTCGAGGAACATCAAGGGATTAATAAAGTAATCTTAAGTCAAGAAGAGATTTATTTTCTTAGTTCACATGAGGGAAATTTGTCTCCTGGACTTGAATCTATTTTAGATGGATCTATTGATGATTTTATCAAATCAAAAATCAATGATACTATTGGTGAAATCAATAAAATTGGGTCCATACCCATTCATAACACAGATCTGGACAATTTAGTGGATGAAAATTCTATTCACAAGGAATCAATTCTGTCATGAAATTTGAAAAAAGAAACTGAGTTCAATAAAAAGTCCCATACTTTCTTGGAATGTTATAACCAATTTGATCTCGAATTTATGGTCCTAACTTAATCACTCAAGTATGTATTCTTAGGGGACGATTGAACCTTTCCTTTTTTCATTTATTCCTCTCTTGAATCCAATCAAGAGATAATGCTACTGGATGTCCTAAGAAAGCATAAGAAAGAAATTAGATGGGCCCTTTTTGATATCCTTGGGATTATCCCACTCATTAGAACTCATAGGATTGTTCTTGAATCTAAATCAAAACCAAGTCTTCAACCTCAGTGAAGACTCAATCCAAATCTTATGGATGTGGTAATGAAAGAACTTCTTAAGTTGTTGAAAGTGGGTATCATCTACCCCATTTCTGAGAGTGAGTGGGTAAGCCCAATTGAAGTTGTCCCAAAGAAAGATAGAATCAATGTGATCACTAATGAGGATAGTGACCTTCTCCCAACAAGGGTCAGTAGTGGATGGAGAGTATGTATTGACTATAGGAAGCTCAACTCTTATACCAAGAAAGACCATTTACCCTTTCCCTTTATTAGTCAAGTCCTCGAGTGAGTGACAGTTCATTAATTATATTTCATCCAAGATGGATTCTCAGGGTATAATAAAATCGAGGTCTCCTTAGAGGATCAAGGAAAACAACATTTACTTTTCCATTTGGCACTTTTTCATTCAAGTAAATTCCCTTTGAGTTATATATTTTCATTGGTACCTTCCATCGGTGCATAATGGTAATCTTCTCGGACATGGTGGGGGATTGTTTAGAGGTATTCATGGATGAATTCTACATCTTTGGGGACACTTTTGAGGGATTCCTTTTGAATTTTTAAAGGGTTTTGTCAAGATTTGAGGATAATAATCTCATCCTAAATTAAGAAAAAATTCCATTTCATGGTAAAGAAAGGACTTGTTCTAGGACATCTGGTCTCCGGTAGATTTAATGAAGTTGATAAATCTATGTTCAACATCATTTTTTACCTTCCCTCTCCTAAAACTGTTAAGGAAGTGAGGCCCTTCTTAGGACTTGTTGGTTTCTATATAAGGTTCATTAGGAATTTCAGCTCTATTTCTCAACCACTTTGTGCTCTATTGGTGAAAGATGATCCATTTTTATGGATATAAAGTTGTGATGAATCATTTTCTACATTAAAGTTATCTATTATCTCTCCACCTATCATGAAATATCCAAATAAGAAACCTCTTTTTGAGCTCATGTGTAATGTGAGTTACTTCGATGTAGGAACAATCTTAGGAAAATAGTGTGAGAAAACTCCACGTGGAATTGATTATGAAAGAAAATCTTTAAATGATGCACAAATCAACTACACCACCATTAAGAAAGAGTTTCTTGCTGTTGTATTTTCCTTAGAGAAATTCAGGTCCTATCACATAAGATCCCCCATCATTCTCTTCACAGACAATTCATCCCCAAAATACCTTTTTCCAAAAACAAGATGCCAAGGCTGGATTGATTAGGTGGGTCATTGTTCTTCAAGAGTTCAATTTAAACATTAAGGATAAAATGGTGTTGAAAATTTTATAGTTGATTACCTTTCTAGGATGGAATTCAAAGACAACTCACATCACCTTTCTGTGTCTGATTCATTTACCGATGAGTACCTCTATTCTGTGAGTAATTTCCCATGGTATGCTGACATAACAAACCATTTGGTGATGGGTGACATTACAAAATTACTATGGACCCAGGATAAGAGGAAATTAATTTTTTATGTCAAACACTATGTTTTTGATGATCCTTACCTCTTCAAGTTCTTTCCTGATCAAATTAGTAGGAGATGTGTTCCTGATTTTGAGCAAGAGTCCATTCTAAAAATTTTTCATAGAGAGGCATATGGAGAACCATTTTCCACAAATAAAACCACTATAAAGGTCCTCCAAAGTGGTTTCTATTGGCCTAACCTCACTAAGGATTCCTTTTAATTCTGCAAAATATGTCCTCAATGTCAACAATTTGGATCCATTACCAAATGTAATCAAATTCCCCTCACTCCGATTCTGGTCATTGAAATATTTGATTATTGGGGAATTGATTTCATGGGACCCTTACTAAACTATAGGGGATACCTATACATCCTCTTATGTATTTATTATGTCTCAAAATGGGTTAAGTTAATTACCACTAATTCCAATGACCATCATGTTGTGATTTTATTTCTGAAATAGAACATATTTTCTCGATTTGTAATTCCTAAGGCTATAATCAGTGATTGAGGAACCCATTTCTGCAACTAAACATTCTATTAACTCATGTCTAATTATGGTATTTCTCATAAAGTTTAAATTTCATACCATCCTCAAACCAATAGTCAAACTGAGTTAGAAAATAGGGAGGTAATTTTTTTTTGGAAAAACTATCAATCTCTATAGGAATGATTGGTCTGACAAACTCTTGGATGAACATTTAGAATATCGTAAAACATTCAAAACCATCATAATAATGTCACTATATAGGTTGGTTTATGTAAAATCATGCCATTTACCTATTGAAATTGAGAATATGGCCTTTTATGCAATCAGAGAAATGAACTTGTAAATTTCTTTGGCCAAATAAAAGAGGAAATTAGATCTTAATGAACTTGAGGAACTTAGGATGGAGGCTTATGAAAATTCAAGGATAAATAAATCTTGAGTTCAAGCCTACCACTATTGGAAGATCAAAGGTAAACAATTTGAACCATTAAAATTCATGATCTTGTATAGTTTAAAAATTAATTTACACCTAAGAATGTTAAGGTCTAGATGGTCAGGTCCATTTAGAGTGCATCATGTGTACCCTCATGGGGAAGTAGAGATTTATGATCCCACAAGGGGTAACATTTTAAAGGTCCATGGTCAAAGGTTAAAACCATTCGTTAAATCATTCAATAAATAGGAAACAAAGGTTAATTTAACTGATCCAACCTATGAACTTGGAAAAAATTGATAGATTTTGGATCCATGTCGGGCTAACGATGTTAAAAAAAAGAACTGCATGGGAGGAAACCCATGGTTTTTATATTTCCAATAATTGTGAATCATATTTATTTTTCAAATAAGATTAATGAATAATTTTTATATTTTTTTAATTTTTTTACTTAATAAATCAACTCTTAATATGATAGTACCTTAAACTATTGACATGTTCTTATATTATGAGTATGGATGGGTATAAAAGGGGATCATTGTATTCATCTGTGTCACGTGGTGTGATCCTTGAGTAATACATTACCCAGAAATTTAAAAAGAAGTCAATGTATCATCAATTAATTTTATTTTATTTTTACGTGCTTGTAGGTTAAAAAAAATAATTAATTTTTTTAAAAGTACACTTCATAGGTCATGGGGAAAACCCCATCACAATTGGCGGAGCCATGGGGACTCGATTCCAGGATCGAAGGGAGATAGCGGAGTGCGCCTACCCCTAACCTTACTCCTTATAGTGCTTCCTTCTTCTATTTTATTTATAAATATACTTATATTTTAAAATTTTTATATATATACATACATATATATATGTATATATATATTTATATATATATGTATATATATATATATATTATTCTAATTTTTACTTGTTCCAAGTATCGGTCTTTGGTATGCTTAAATAAACTGGTGCATTTTTTCCATT
This sequence comes from Viscum album, assembly GCA_963277665.1. Lineage (NCBI taxonomy): Eukaryota > Viridiplantae > Streptophyta > Magnoliopsida > Santalales > Viscaceae > Viscum > Viscum album. Next base: position 435,627,184 of record OY728121.1, read on the forward strand.
TCCTTTTGTTTTTGTTTATTTAAAGGGACCTCAAGGGGTTTCCATTGTGTTCCGATTGTGGTGGTGTTTAATATTTAGGGGATTTTTAGTTGATGATTTTTTTAGAAAAATCACGGATATATAAACAAAAACTATCATCATTGATGAGGCTTCTCCGATTGACATGGAGATCAAGGGATTAAAAGGGAGCAACAATAACTTCAACTTCAACCACTAGGTGACTTTATTCCATGATCCTCATTTTCAATTTCCTTTTTGAACTCCCCTTCTCTACCTCTACACCTTCTAAATTTTCTTTTCTTTAATCACTAGGGACAACATTATCTTATGTGGGGGGGGGAGATGGAATAAAAAATTTCTTTTGTGTGAAAAAAATGATTTGAAAAAAGTGTGCCTTAATGGAATGAAAATTTCCTTTAACCTTGAACATGATAATACACATTTCACACATGGAAATTGATTATCAAATAATTTTTCATACCTTTATTCTGATTTTAATGAAATTTTATGTTCATGTGCTTAGATTTTGGAATGTGTGGTTATCTGATGTGATTTCACCATTTATATTTTCATCCATTTAATAACAAAAAACACAATGCACATACCCTAGATTGTGGGGTATTAGTTTTAGTTAATGGGGTCCCACAAATAAATATAATAGGTTTGGTGATCATTTTAGTTTTAATATGAGTATTAAATAAAAAAAACAATAAATTTTCTCGTAGAGCAATGAAATGACCTAATGCATGGCTTTCAACAATTTGGGATCATGATTCCATAGTTTTTTGGCCCAAAGTTTGTAATTTTATCAATTTTTTGGTATTTTGTCTTTGTTTTTTACTAACTTAACTCAATATTATGCCCACATATGTGGGATCCACCTGGTGCCCTATGTTTTTTGAGCCGGGGAGTCATCAACAAAGTCTCTCTACATGGGTTGACTATGTTGAGTGCAATTTCAATTAAAATGGTAAAATTTCAACAACAAAATTGAATAATCATATTAATATTGAAATTTGATTCCACCTAGTTCTTTCATTATTTCCCTCTTAAATAAAGATGAACCCCCATGTCTATTGTGATGCACAACACATCATCACACTTAATTGAGATTGGATGAAATATGGCGATGAATTTGAACAAAGGAATGAGATTAGGATTAGGATATTATTATGAAAATATCTTGTATTAAAATATTTTGATGGGTTTCATGATTGTTTGGTATAATGTTTTTTGGTGATCATTGTATATTAAATGTTTTTTGAAAAAGGGAATTCGAATTTCACATTTTTGAGATATATTTTTCTCGGGACTGGAAAAACTCAATTTGGGGGGTGTGATTAGACATTGAATTAGGATAATATTCCTTGTTAATATATATAATTTTCATGAGATTTATTATTCATAAAAACAATTTTAGTGCATTTTATACTTTGAACATTAGTTCACATTATGATTGTAATTACCTATTAAAATTCTCTATTACATGGTATATTTTTGAACACCTAAAATACAAAATGATCTTGATTTTATTTTTAGGTCTCTAATGATATAAGTAACAATTCATGATTTTTTATTACTTTCATATTCACATTGTAAGACCACCAAAATGGGCTTTCATTCCAACACATTCTGGGAAATGTAAACTGGACAAAAGCCCAATAAAGAGATATTATCGGCCAATATACAAACCAAATGATTATAAAAATTGAACTAAAGATAGAGGAAATCAAGGGGAAATTTAATTAAATAGTGTATAAATATAATTTTGATGTTTTAATGGGTTTACAATTGGACCAAGTTGAAGATGCAATATTGTGCCAGATTCTGTGGCCCAAAAACACAACCCAACATTTAGACCATATCTAGAATTTAAAAAATCCATTTGGGATGAAACTTTAGATATAGTTATAGTACATACGAAGATTCATTTTCTTCTTCTATGTAGCACTCAAATTATTCCATCTAGAAGATCATTCATGCACTTCTATTTTGTGGATGCAAGCTGGATGTCATTTTGGGTCAAGGGTGGAAAATTCTAAATTCTACAAATTTTCCACCACCTTAGGTCTACCATACTCAAGTGGGAAGACATAGAATATTGGGGGATCTACTATAGACTCTTGAAATTACTATTTTAGTTAGTGGTGGTGGAGGAGTTTATCATCTTTTGTTCTTGGTTTCATTGTAGTTTTATGTTTCCTCATTGTGTTTGTAATCCCATTTCTTTCTGATGTAAGTTGTTCAATTTATCTTAGTTTCTTAATACAAGTTCATCCTTTCCTCTTATTATATTCTTCTCAATATCTCTTTGATACTATTTCCTAAAGGTGTGAATTTACTCAAACTATACCTTATGAAATTTATCACACAACGGTAGAGTGATCTTTATTTTGTTATTTTACTTCTTCAATCCCACCCTCATAAGTCTACTTCCCGCTTCTATTGAGTACATGTCATAAATGGAGGTATACATATTTTTTGGGTTGATACAAGGGAGTATAAAGGGGCTGGATTGGATGTTATTTCTCACTCTATAAATTTTTATTAATTTATTTTATTTGTGTTTATTTTATTCAATGCTTTTCTCTCTTCCTCTTCCATATTGAAATTATTTGCCCCAATTTTATGTTCTAATAAGATCCTTTACCTTGGAGTGCTTATGAAAATTATCATACAAGTGTATAGGTGATTATCATGTGTTTTTGAAGATGTTTAAACAAAAATTGTTGAGGTTAGTTTGAATTCATTGAATGAATCCTTCTTGAGTTAATAAAATTGAAATCATTAAAAAAGGAATTCATTCAATCCACCCCAAGCGATAACCTAGGATCAAATCATTATCTTAATTTTAATTTACATAGATAAGTTAGTGACACTTTAAACCCATATAAAATCAACCCAATTTTGGAAACTTCATAGAAAAAAACAATCTATATAATGTACGTGTCTGTAGGTTACTTATTAGGTCTCCGAGGATTCGACAACCCAAGCTAAACTACAAGTGACCACTTAACCCTAAAATCTTGGGTAAATTCGGGAGATACCACCTACCTATCTGATAGACCCAATAAATGGATCATATTTAATATATATATATATGTGTGTGTGTGTGTGTGTGTGTGTGATAATTCTTCTTCACTAATTACCCATGAGTTTTTTATTTGACCATGATTCTCAATTTACATAATGATTCTATAAGGGGTTATAGAATGATATTAGATCTCACCTGAATTTGAGTACAATATATCACCTACATTAATATGAAAAGTTTGAGAGTATGATTCATATCCTCAAGGAAATTCTCATGTATTTTATACTATATTTTGGTGAATCATGAGATTAACATCTATCCTTGTAATAATTTTTTACAAAATAGATTTTAGGCTTCAATACATTTGGATCCCTATGAGGACCTATTTGGATGGTTATTTTTTTCACCATCATGATGGTTATAGGTCTATTATTTGGTGATATTTCATCTAATATAGGTGTAAGATACCCCAATAGGGTAAATTTGACTAGGAAGTGATTAGTCGCAACTCTGAGATGGAAGATCTATTTTATCAACTGAAGGATATAACACTTGAAGTTCTCCATTTGTGATGAAATATTTTTATGGGTATGAACTTGGTTAAGGAATCATTTTACACGTAAAAATAGACATCTCTCACCATAGTTTGTTAGTATATTATTGATTATAGAGTTTATTGGAACCATAAATTAATGGTTGTATCATCCTATTTGGCATCTAGACATGCATGGTTTGTTTCATGTGTCATGGATTTAGAAGTATATACTAGACCCAAAACACATGATAAATAGTGAAGATATTGAGTTGGAGGATGATTCATATTTTAAGGAATGAATAGTTAAAATTATTTACCAGAGTGGTAATGCACTGCAAGGGATGATATTACCTCTCATACGCATTATATGGTAATACAAGAATATCTAGGAGGAGATATGAAAGTGTGAATTTGATGTATGAGCCCAGTGGAAATAGTTATTCACCAAGGAGCATTAAATATACATATTAGGTATGAGGAAACATTATTTACAGAGTTTATAATGGCCCTTAAATTTTATTTACAATTTAAAGATTGTTTTTAGTTTCAATTTAACTTTAAAATGGATTATTTGTGATATGTATATAAAGGGTTGAGAGTTGGTGGAATTTTGGAGAGGGATATCTGGAGAACTACTACTGAAATATGTAGTAGGAAGTCACTAGGTGCTTAGTGTAGGGGAACCAATAACTTAGTGTCTTGAATAAGGGACTTATATCCCTTAGATCCCTACTAACTGACTAGTGGTACTGTTTCGAGTGGCCAATGGAGTACCGAGTACCTTCTACGGGCACAATGGGTACCCAATGGTATTCTTTATTTAATTATTTTAAGGGAATTTCAATAATATTACCTCTCAAATCCATTTAGCCCCCTTATCCTCCTATAATTGAGCTAACATCAATAAGAGCCCCCATTTTTGGTTCCTCTTTACTTCCCCATGGTCTCTAAGGCTCATTTAATTATAGAATCAACTATTATAAGTGGCGTTGGTTCTATATTGGAAATTAAAACCCTACATAATCCCTAGGTATCAATTCCTATAATTATTTATTCATTCATAATGACAAATCCATAATTTCAAGGGATTTTTTCCTATTTTTTATACTGGTTGATTGAACTAAAATTAGTCGATATCATTTTGAGAGTTTACTCTCCATGAAGTGAGGTAGGAAGTTCTTACCATGTTTTAGCATTTTTATATGATTTTATGAACTGTCAAGAATACCAGTGGGAGGATTTCATGTATTCCTTCTTCATAAGGTACTAAAGTGATTAGTTAGGTTCCAAATGGTATAATTGAGAATATTTATGGGTGTTTTAGATATTTTTAAGGGTATCCTAAGTACAGGGATTATAGTATCTATAACTTCGGCTACCTATCTGAGGTTTATACGGATAAGATGAGGTGTTGTTGGTTATTATTAGAATTAGTAAATTCATGGATTAGTAAATTATTTGTGTTATTTCCTTATTAAATTATGAAGAGGTTGTGGTTGAGTATGATCTTATGGGATAGTTTCAGTGTGTGGCATTGAGATGTTGTTTGTGTCATGTGTAAAGAACTTGGATAGGCCTGTGTATCCAGAATTAGTGGTTGATGGGAGGTTTCCATTGGTCCTTACCCAGATTATGGGATGGTTTGAATCATGTGAGAGGTTATATATGTTATTATCACCTCAAATATGCTTCATATATGTAATAAATATCTTTATAACCATACCTAATGTTATGTGATGGTTCAGGTCATGTGATAGGTCATGAGAGGTTGGCTATTTTAAACCCTCCTCAAGTCCACTTTCTATGTTTTCCTGAGCTTATAAAAGGTTATCTATGTTATAAAATCGTCACATAATACTTCCTATGTAACCCATGATTGATCCCTGGTATAAGATGATCTGTTCCATCCAAAATTATTTATAATTGGTATGATGAGATTTTATAGAATATTGGTTAACACATGATGTACCATATTGTGTGTATGTTTGTTTGTTTTTTATTTCCTTTAAATTTAGTTACTCACATATGTTTTCCACAAATATTATAAGGGATTGTTGCTAGTTTATTACAATGTTTTATTTCTCACACAATAAATTATAATCTCAGTGTGCATAAAGAATTTATTGTTAAGGATCTAGTTATAGGGAAGGCCCCTATATAATACATTTGAGAAGGTGGAGTTTCATATGGATAGAGTGATATAAGGACATAATATATTATTTTTAGCTCAACCTCCATCATTATTTTATATATTTGTTTTCTTTGAACGTGTATTAATACACCACCTTTTGGGATTATCTCTTGAATGATATATGACATGGGTTCATTTTTCTATTTCACGAGTTGTATATATGTTTCGACTAATTCCATGACTCTATAATTTTTTATTTTATGATTATTTAGTAGTTTAAATATTATTTATATTAGATGAATTAATACCAAGAGTAAATTCTCCTTGATTTTTGGTACAGGCCCTCATCTCTAGTTGAAAGACTTTTTCTAATAGGCAGGCATGCATAGTTCTATTCACCACTCCCGGATGACCCCATGAATTGGGATTGGGTGTTATATGTATACAACCCTTTTCTTTAGTTGAACCATCATATCTCTCAAATATACTGGTTCTATCCTATATAATGGTATCAAAATAGGATTTTTTTCCTCACACCAGGTTAATCATAAACTAAACCTCCCTATTGGGTAGAAACCCTAATAAGTCCTTGAATGCATGATTTTCATTGGGCATGGAAAAAGAAAATTATTTTCCTAGTGCAGTACAGTGGCCGTACAGGGTCATATCACTTGAGGAGCTTCTCAGTTTGTTCAAAAACTTATTATAAACCACTTAAAATAATTATTATTTTTTTGTTTTTATTATTTTGTATAAGAAATGGAATTTTTTTTAGTTTTTGATTACATTTTGAAATGACATGCAATATGAAAATTTATACTAACATACAATTCTTAATAGAATAAAACTAAGGAATTAAGAACTTGGTTTTGGGTTTAATCATTATTCTTTTTTATTCGTTTGATTTTAATTTGATAATTCAAATATGAAATCTTAGGATGAATTACTATTATTTTTATTTATAAATCTTAGAAATCATTGAATTCCTAAGAAAACTCAATCCCACCTCTTCATATAATCATGGTTGATGACACCCCTTGGTCTAGGATATTCTATCTACCAGGAACTAGCTCTATCGATGTCCTTTCATCCATTTATTATCTAAACTCCATCATGTGAAGAACTATCCAATAGAGAGAGGGACAAGATATTAAAAAAATAATAGATATAGATTGTGTTGTATACCATTAAGGGGGAATTAGTACACTATGGATGTTCACCTCATCCGTTCATGCTACTAAAATCTACCATAAACTTAAAATAAACATTAAAAAAATTCAAGAACAACATGACCTCCCCTTGGGCCAAGTCTCAGAGTCAGCCCCACATTTTCAAGGGTAAGGGGTAATAGTGGTGGAAAGATGGAAGATAAGGGAAAATAAAATAAAATAAAATAAAATAATAAACAATCAAAATAATAACAATGGATTTGGAAAAATAAAATAAAAATAAGAAAATAAAATAGAATTGTGATGAGAGAGATAAATAGAAGAAGAAAAATAAAATTAAAAAATAAATAATGAAAATAAAATATAGATAATGTTAAAAAAATAACAACAACAAAAACAACAACAACAAAAATAATTAAAATAAGAAGAAAATTAAAATAATAAGAAAAAAAGAAAAGAAGAAGAAAAATTAATGAATTTTGTGGAATAAAAACTATAAAAATGCATGAAATAATTTTATTTATAAAATTAATTTTAATTTACAGTTCAAATTAAAATTAAAACTAAAAATATATATAAAAAATAGAAATACAAAAAACATCAGTAGCACCCCGAGCCCTCATCTTAGGGGATTCTCCTTTACCTTGGGTGTATACTCATCCCCTATAAAGGAAGTATTTCCTACTTTAAATAGGAAAAAGGAGAGGTCTTCAACATCCTTAAATCAGGATGAAGCCTCCCCGATCCCATGTGATCCTCCTATTTGAAATCACATCTGCTGCATCAATGATAAATGAAGCACCCATAGTTGGAGGGTGTTTAAAATTTTCATGTGGATTGAGTTCCATGAAAGGATGGTGGATTTTTCATCTTGTTCATGGTTCATGGGACATGGCAGTAACTCCACATGGATGGGGAATGGGGCAGTGTCTCGGCAACATGGTGGAAGTGGCATGGAGGACTGCATGGAGCGGAAACATGAGTGGTGGATCCTCTTTTTTCATCTGGAATTTATACTCTCAGGATGAAGTCTCAAATTTGTTTGGGATGATCATTTGAAGATTTATAGGAGATTCATGGTGGTTAGGAATAATAGTGGATATGGATTTGGAATCCAGTTCCATCAGTGGTAGTAATGGGGGTCCGGTGGAGTGAAATAGTGGGGTGACACTAGGCGGTGGTTCTATTGCGGCACGGGGCAGAGGTGGTTCTTGAGAAGCGAAAATGGAAAGGCAACATGGTAACAAGAGGTGATGAATAGTGTAAGAGCATGGCAGTAGTGAATTCCTTGATTGATAAGAGTATAATAGTCATGATGGAGTGTGATGGGTGATGAGCTGATGCGAAAAGTGGAGGTAGAGCGACAGAGATGAGCGACGGCAGAGGAGCTATGGTGGTGCACGTTGAGTGCAGTGGAGCTACTGTCCCACATTAAAATGGAAAAGAAAAATATGAGTCTTTATAAAGATCAATGCAGGAGGCACCAGTCGAACACCTGCTGTAGGTACGGGCTCCTGTATAACACTTGAACACACACCTACGAGCTTCGACCCACCCCTACTCACCGTGGGGTTCACCACCTATAGCCAACTTTAGCATGATATTTTATCCCCTATTCCCACTTAGACCTATGCAAGACTTCACTGCACCATTCTTGGCTAATTGGGCCTCTCTAGGCCTAGCTATTATTCTTTATAGTTGGGTTGAGTTCCTCCGTAGGACTTGGATCAATTTTTTAGATAAAGTATTAAAATATATTGTGAAAATTCAAAGAACAACCAAGATTCATAAATATTTTATAAATAAGATTCAAATATAGAATAAAATTTCTTTTATCATTTTCAAAACATTCATTACTTCAATTTAAAATTCAAAAATTTTAATAAAACATTGAAAATAATGTGTTTTATCATTTAATATAATTAAAAAATAATTATATTTTATTTAAAAATATGTGTCAGATTTGTGTCTATCAAATACCCCCACAATTAAACTATGATTTTCCTCAAGTATAAAATATCAACATGAAATATTATAGGTCACCAATGTTATCAATATTAAAATCTCAAAGTAATGAAATAAAACAATTTTCAATGTCTAATGAAAATTTAAAAATTCCACATAAAATATCAATTTAATTTCTCAGTTTTCAATAAAATATCCAATTCAATAATTTTACTTTTACCTATTTGAAAAGGACGGAACTTCTTATCTCATTCATTCAAGTTTCTGAATTCATTATTTATTAAACATTTAAAATCATGATAAACCTATCTTTTGAATATTTTCTCTCATCACTCGTGATAAATTAAATTGGAGTTATTCCCATATCATGTGAACATGATCGTTATCCATAGGCTTGTAAAGGAACTCTTTTCTCTACTTTGTAAAGCCAAAAGACATAGGAAACCATGAGGAATTTTTTTAAAGGTTCAAATGAATCTAAGGTTTAATGTTGGTAGGAATTTATGTTTTAAAAATTAAGGCTAAAGAGGAGGGTTTTCACTTAAGTAAAATGAATGATAGAAAAATTTAAAGTGTACTGAAATTATCTAATTAAAATTAGAAACTCCCATTTTCCCCAAAACTCAAAGTAATGGTTATGATCAAATAGAGAAGAATAAATCATTTGTGAACCCTCTTGATTTTTTTAATTTTATACATTTTTTTCAAAGAAAATTTTCATTTTTTCATTTTTTGAAATTTATACTTAGAATAAACCTCACATACACCACCTATCCACATATGAAAAAATCATAGGTCTAGTAATGGTGTTTTTTGTTTTTCCCAAATCACAACCAATTTTTTCATTTCTTTGGGTTCTTTTTGAAATTTCCAATTTTTTATTCAAGAGGGGAAAACAATAAAGTATAATGAATGATTCAAAAACTTTCCCCAATACCCATAAATAGAACCCCATAATTTATTCATATAATTTAAATCATCCCTTCAACCATGACTCCCTTCACCCCACACGTTAACTTAAAAATATCATGAAATTACTGAGAGGTGGGTTTGAATATATAAAAATAGATTAAAATGTGGCTCATTCCTAACATGTTAATCAATTCATAATACGGTTTAAATAAATATTTATGTAAATGTGGTGTTTTAAGGATAAGGTTTTTTTTAAAAAATGCCTCAATTATTTTTAGTGTTTTTTGCATAGTCATAGATTTGGAAATTTCAAATTCAAGTTCTAGCAGGTGGAATGTGCCAAGATCACTCTAGAAATATTATTAAGTATAAAATATAAAGTAATTAGTCTAGAAATTTTCTCAATAATGGAACATATTATTTGGGACTATCACTCAAGGAATGATTAAAAAATACAAATAAATTCACATGAATTTTAGAAATTTAAAGTATGAAAAATGGTTGGGAATTTTTTTTTACAAGAATACACTAATTACCTTAAATCACAATTCCTCATTTTAATATATATGTTTCACTATTAATCATCTAATTCTATATTTTACACAATAAATCTTATTATCATTGAAATCTAAAATGTGGAATCATAGTATTCCTAAGAAACTCAATTCTCCTTGATTAGTCAAGTAGAGCATAATTTAAGTATGGTCAAGCAATTGATAGGTTAAAGCTAAAATCATGTTATTGGAAAACAATATAAGGAGTTTATAAGATAATCAAAAAAGTGAACTCCCTTTTGAAATAAATCTTAGTTTTCTTCCCTCCTTGATTTTTTGAGACCTAGAAAATAAAATCACTCAATTAATAATAAGGATCATGTTATTAAAGATAAAAAGGATAGGAGAGAGTGGAAATTATGATGGACTTATTATTAATAATTAAATTTAAATCTAAATTCCTAGAAATAAAATGAAAGGGGTATGTCTTGGTATGATCCCACAAGTGGGCCCTGAATTTTTACTGCCTCAAGAGGGAAGTACTAGCTGTTATCTAAAGTCTGATGGTGGATGAAGCTTCTTTGATTTGAACCACCACATGTGGCTTTTACCAACTTGTGCTTCATCCTTCTTTGTAAATAATGATTCATGAATAGAGTATACAAGATCCCCCATCACAATAAGGTATAGCTTTAATAGAGGATGTCGGATAAAGTATGAATCATCCCCCTTCTTGGTTGATACTTTCTAAACATTATATTATTCTTCCAGGGATGGATTAATATGGGTCGTATGAATTTATTATTAAAATGTAATGTAGACAAGTATTTTTAATTGAGTAAAATTTTAAATTTTAATAAGTAATTTATCCCCTTTAATTAGTGAATCCACTTTCCTTATTTCCAATGGCTCAACTACTTTGATCTTCTCTTGGTCTTTCTCAAATTCATTTTAATTTAAATCAAGGAGCTCCATGTGTTCCTCAACAGGTGAATTTCCTATTTATTTATCCTCCTTTAAAGAATAACAACGATGAATTAAATATTTATAATCAAAACAATAGGGAGTGATGCATAATTAATCTTGAATAAAATAAATTTAAATAGAGTTTAATAAAAGATCAAATCCATTAGTTGTCTAGCAATAATATATTCTTTAGTGGTGAGTACCTCTTGGAGTAGATTCATAGTGGATTGAAGTAGGTAGCAAGGATCCTCCATCCTTTCATCAAATTCCATCACTATTTTGGCTTCAACCTCTTCCATGGTTGGAGTGAAATTCAATAGTACTAGTTATCCTACTTTTTAGGGATTGGGGTGATCAATTTGTACCTCATATTCTTTCCAAAATTCATCCAGATCATGTTGATGTCCCACAATTACCTCAGTAGTAAATTTTTACTCATCATGTATCTACTCCATATTATCATTTTATTTTTCCATTTGGATATTTATATAGTTGGGATATAGACACTACTCATGTTTTTCCTCAACCAATTTGATGTGTTCAATAAAATTGGGCATCTCTAGTGGCACTCCCTTCTTGATATTCATTCGTTGATAATAAATTTTGACTTTATCAACTATATATTTTAGTTCCTGAAATGAAATTTATGTGTTATTCCCATTTATCTAAAGCTTTTCTAGGTTAGTGATTTCATTGATATTTTTTAGGAGAGCCACCTCTTCAACATTTTGAAATACTGGTTCCTACACCCGAGTGTAATTGTTCCATAAATTAAAAAAATAGTCTTATGAAAGCCTCATGGATTTTTTTAGTATTTATTTTTATAAATGTAATAAAATCTATATAAAATGTGAAATTAGAAAACACAAATCAAAATAATGATTAGCTCCCCAGAAATGATGCCAGTTTTGAACACATGTATGTCATAGGGCATGACAAAAACAAATTAATTTTTTAGTGTAGAAAAGTGGCTGACCAGGGTCGTCTCACATGAGGATCTTATCAGTTTGTTAACCTATATATTCTTAATCACTTTAACTAATTATTTTTTTTGTTTTTATTATTTTATGAAATAAATTATGATTGTTTTTGGTTATTTATTACTTTTTTAAATGAAATGAAATATATAAATATATACTAACATGAAATGAAATTAAGAAATAAAGAACCAAGTTTTGGGTTTAGTTTTTTCTTCAATAATTATTCTTATTTATTCGTTTGATTTTAGTTTCATAATTCAAACATGAAATCTGATGAAGAATTAATATTTTTTTTATTTATAAATTGTGGAAATCATTTAATTCCTAATAAATCTCAATTCCACCTCCTACTATAATCACGGTTGATGAAACCCCTTGGTCTAGAACATTACATCTCCTAGGACCCAGATCTATCAATAAAATTTCATCATTTTATTTTCTCAAATACATCGTGTGCAGAACTAACCAATAGAGAGAGAGGGAAAAAATACAAAAAAAAAAGAATATAAATAAATTTCGTTTAATGTAATTGGGGGGTGGTCACCACATCGGGGACATTAGCCTCACACATACAAGATACTCAAATCTACCACAAACGTTGAATAAACTTTAAGAAAAATTCAAGAACACCTTGAACTCCCCCTAGGACAAGACTTGGGTTCAACCCATCATTTTAAAGGGTAATAGATCACAATGGTGGAAAGATAAAATAGAAGGATAAATAAAATAAAATATAAGAATGAAAATAAAAAGTAGAATGGTGGATGAGGAAAAATAAAATAAAAAGAAGAAAATAAAATATAATTGGGATGAGAGAGAAATATATATAAGAAGAAGGATGAAATTATGAAAATAAATAAATAAAATAAAATACAAAAAATGTTAAAATAATATTAATAATAATTAAAATAAGAAGAATATTAAAAGAATAAGAATAAGAAAAAAATAAAAAGAAAAATAGTTGAATTTGGTGTAAGAAAAAATTATAAAAATGCATGAAATAATATTATTAATAAATTGAATTTTAAATTAAAATTAAAATGAAAATGAAAAATAAAAAATAAATAAATAAAAAATGAAAATACATAATATTTAAGTAGTATACTAAGCCCTCAGATTGTGGGATTCTCCTTCACCTTGGGTGTCAACTCATCCCTTGGAAATAAGGGATTTCCTCGTTTATATAGGTAGTGAGAGAGGACCTTGGTCTCCATGAATTAGGAAAAATCCCCCTTGATACTATGGGATCCTCCGGTTTGAAATCACATCTTCCACAGATGTGATAAATGAAAAACCTATAGATGGAGGGTGTTTAAGATTTCAATGTGGATTGAGTTCCACATGGGGCATGCATATTCATCATCCCATGCATAGTGAATGGGACATGGAAGTGACTCCATGTGGATGGGGCATGAGTAAGTTCCTTGACGACATGGTGGAAGTGACATGGTGGCCTGTAATGTGTGAATATGGGAGTGGGGGGTCCTCCTTCTTCATACGGACTTTAGAGTGTGTAGATGTAGTCTTGAATTTCTTTGGGATGCTCAGTTGAGGATTTTGAGGTGATCCATGGTAGTGGTGTGATGATAGTGAAGATAGACATGTCATCTAAATTCTTCAGTGGTAGTAGTAGTGGTCAGGTGGAGTAAAGTGGTGGGGAGATGCTGGGCAGAGTTTCTATGATGGTGTGAGGCAGAGGTGGTGGTCGAGAAACCAAAATGGAGAGGAAGAATGGAATAAGGAGGTGATGTACATTAGTGGAGGATGGTGTGAGTGGATTCCTTGATTGATAAGAGGAGAATATCTATAATAGAGTGTGATGGGCAATGAAATGAGGAGGAATTTGGAGGTTGAGTGATGGAGATGAGTGGTAGTGGGGGAGATATGGTGGAGAACAAAGGAGCTTCTATCCCACATAAAAATGTTAAAGAAAAACGTGATCCATTATAAGGATCGATGTGGGAGGAAATAGTTAAATGCTTACTGTGGGGATGATCTCCCACATGACACTTTCACACACACCTGTGGGCTTCGACACCCCCTACTTACCACGTTTCACTAGCAACCACCTAATGTAGCACGAGATTTGATCCCCTATGGACACACCATTCTATGAGGACCTTCCTCGCACCATGCCTAGCTGGATGATCCTCTCTAGGCCAAGCTATGAGGATTGCTTACTTGGTTGAGGGATCACCTAGTTCTTGGACCAATATTTTAGACAATTCCTTATAAAAAAGATAGGAAAAATTCAATTCACAACCAAGGTTCATAAATATTTCATAAAGTAAATTCAATTATAAAATTAAATTTCTTTTATCATTTTCAAACAATTTTCACTAATTCCATTTCAAATTCCCACTTTTTATTAAAATATTGAAAAACATGGTTTTTATCATTGAAAAAAAAATCAAAAAATCAAAAAATTTTGTTTAAAAATTTTCATAAAATTTGTGTTTATCAATACCTAGAAAAAATAATGGCTATAAGTATATAAGAGAAATAAATACCACCTATTTCATATCATTAACGTCCCCCAAAGTGATTCCCATGAACTGAGTTGTGTTTATAGGTTTTTACCATTGGTTTGATCTTTTAGGACCTCCCTATAGATAACAACCCCAAATATAGGTATAAAAATCACCTCAATGAGATAACAATTGATGTGTTCTCTATAACAAGTTATAAAACCCATGATAAATATCTCATCAAAGCTGCTCATATTGATCACTAAAAAATTTCATCAGTTCTTGAACCCATTGAAATCTATGAAGCATCTCAAATATATTTGAATAACTTCATATCACTTACGCAATAGTATGTCATGGATAAAAATTACCACAAAATACACTAATAAAAAACCAAGGTGATTAAATAACTGATCATAAAGAAAATAGTACACCAAGACTAAATTAAATAAAACTGATATCAAGGTATATAATACTATAATTTCACCAATAACTTTTTATGAATACTATCCACTATCAATCCATGTCTTTTCACATGATAAAATCAATCATAAACTTTCAATTTAGTCCTGAACTTCATGAATTTGACTACATGAAAAACCACCCTACTTTTATAGAGGTCTATGAAAACTGTAATCTCTACCAATCCTTGATCACCTAGAAGAACTACAAATACAACTCTATGATGAGTCCCTTACTCCTTCTTATGATCCATGCATATATCTAACACATATATTACTACCTGTTAATGGTGATATTTAACAATACCACTGTATATGGATCATATAACCACTAAAATAATATTTCATATGTTTTTTATAATCCTCATATACTATTTGAATAGTCTAGACACACTAATAACACTTGAGTGGACTTCTCACTTGAGAATGAAGAGTCATTCCCTTACTACGAAAAATAATTCTACCATTTTTCTCATAAGATCCATTAAATCATCAATTCCAACAACTATAAGATCTAGTCGAAGGCCTAAAAAACAAACCAGACTACCTAGAAACGTCACCCTATATCGAGTCCTTCTTAAGAATAAAGGTCTGGTTCACTAACTTTAAGAATGAATCAAGATAGAAAATATTTACCTATACGTAAATAGTGGTTTTCATGCCCACCTCAATATGCCTAACTCGAGAAATATCCTCACTAGCCAACCTAGAAAAAATAGAAACTTTATAAAACATGCCTCATAATCCATCATTGATATACCCCCATGTAATATTAATACACTCTTCAGTTCTTTCTGACTTCAAAGCCTATTAGAAAAATTTATTGAAGAAATGTGTCGATCAATCCTTCCAAGATATCCCTTGATATAACCTCACCTATACTTGTACATCCTAATAGAATTTAGCTGGTCTATATAGCTTTTATATCAATTGTTTAAACCTCCTATCTACAAGGATGTATACAAGTTAAAAAGAATAATCATAAAAGACTCAATCTTGAACTACACACCCTATATAGTACCCTCGCCTTAAAAAATGGATGGTACTATATTTAAAACTCCCTTGTAAGGTTAGAAATTGATATATTATTCCTCAGATCCCCAAGATTCATCAATTTTATAACTTGATGTAAACTGAAATAGATTTTTTAATTCCAGGGAGGTTCCATCGACACTATTAGTGCGGAGTGATAATCCTCATCCTCCCACCACTTGATCAAATGTCCCCATAGTAATGTATCATTGAAATTAAAAATTTGAGAAACCATACAATTCTATCCTAGTTATTAATATCATAGTTTAGGAAAACTGTAATAGGACACATATCCCACTACTCAACACAAATGCTACTCACATAAGAGTTCCATATAACTCAAGAATCCCCATGACCAATCTATCCATTGTCATCGTTTTTTACATAGAACATATAGGGTTCCTATGACAATCCAGGTTAAATTCCTCATAATTAATAAAATCTAAGGGCCAAATTCCATCAAGTATTCCTCCTTGTATGCTAGAGGATATCAAATGGTAGTGAGGGTTTAATGGTTGTATGTTGGGGAGACTATACTATGTGAATTAGAATTAAATATGGTGGATGAATAAATAAAATGAAATAAAAAGTAAAATGTAATAATAACTAATAACTAGGAAAGTGGTAATAAAACAAAACATTAATAAATAAACATGACACATGTATAAGAAAGTCAAGAATAAAATAGGTAATACATATAGTAAGGATATATAGATAAAAGAATAGTTAAACAAAATACTCAACTCTTGTAAGTAGTCTGATTACATGCACATCCCACTATTCTCATTCTAAGTCCTAGACCAAAATAAAAAACATAAAGAGGAAACATTAAAGTCATAAATTGAATCCAAGAGATATGTTTGGGTACTAATTGGTGGTCCAAACATTGTATGAGAAAAATGAAGTAGGATACCACCAATATTCTCTAATATATTACAGTCAGTGTGTATAATATTTAACAATGTGCAGTAATATAAATAAAGAAAATAGTAAAGTGTAGGAGAACCAGGAAATACCACCTAATTTAGTATAGGCATGATTGTATTTGATAATAGGAATAATAATGTAATCACAAGACCCCTGTATACTATACCAAGTGTCCAAGAATAAGTATCTAGATGAATCAATATAAATATGTCCGTTCATTCCCAAATATCATAACCAAGTGAATCCAAGGAGTAAATACAAGGAATTATACTCTATAAAGGGGATCTAACTGTTCCTAAAGAAAAAGTACAAGGTAATATCAAGATAAACCTTTTTAGGAATAAAGGAATGAATCCAATGTATTATGTGTTTGAGGACATCAAGAAAAATCCTTGGATATAATCATAGAAATTTTAATATTTTGAAATGTGGCAGGTGATTCATTAGCACCAAGATGATGAATTCACTAAATCAAGACATTGAGCAGATCCAAATAGAGTTTATCCCCTGGATTTCACATCAATAAATTTTTTGGATACCTATTGGATTTGACCTTGTCATTTGAAACTGGTATCCAAATCTTACCTAGGGGATACCTCATTATAACCATAAATAGTCTCATTACTTCAACCCGATTAGGTATGTTAAATAATAATAAGGACAACTAGTTAATTAATTAATTATGTATCTCAAGTAATTTCATAAAAATTATAAAAAAACACCCATTACATATAAGACATTTGGTTCCATATACACATTTTATAATTTACCTTATAAAAAGGGATATTAATATTTCACCAACATCCTTACTCAAATACATTTAATCCAGGGTATTCATAGAAAAATTTCATAAGTAAAAAGGTATTCAATAAGGGTAATCCAAGGCTTCATGGTATAAATCATACGCATAATAAAACTAATAATATCAACATATTTGTTGAAAATAAACCAAAACCAAGGAGAGGTTTCTTAAGGTTGTTCATAAGGTAACACATCAACTAAAAATTAAAACAATCTATTTCATTTTATAGATAAAAGAAATTAAAAGGACTTTGAGTATATCATTTACCCAAGTCACCAAAAGTTCTTGAGATAGGTTTAAACAACCCAAAAATCTCTAGGGGGCTTCTAAGAGTTTCATTATGCAAGTGTCATGCAAATTATACCTTAATGGGTGGTTAGTTCCAAGTATTAAATTGGGGTTCTTCTAAGTTTTCAAACCACACATTCCCCAAAGGGTATTCTTTTACACCTAAGGAAAGTTTCATAAGGAATACAAGTCTAAACACACCCAAGGGGTAGTTTTATTACTTTGGAAGTGTATATTGGTGCTTAAATATGTGTCAATCCAAACAAGCCTTATGAGGTTTTTTGGTTCGATAAAAAGAATGTTCATCATGTGAATTAATCTTAAATAACCCCAAGGTGTGGTTTGAGTTGAGGATATCATCCTCCAATGGCATAAAGGAGGATTATACATCATCTAGGTCTATCTTTAGGAAACAAATTTAAAAAATTAAAAATTAAAGAAACAACACTCAAAATTCCCAGCGTGTGACATGATGAGACATTTTACAAAAGACAATAATTTTAAGTAAAATAATATAGAATGTATACCTCAAGTTTAAGAAGCATCAATCATCTGATATAGGACTTTGATACGATCCAAAATGAGAGGAAATGAGAAACTAGAAAAACATACTAATAATAGGATAAACAATGATTTTAAACTAAAAAAAGAAATAAACTAAGAAAATAGGCTAGAAGAGAGATGGAATTATCAAAAGGTATCAATTGAACGTGACAATGTGTGGTTCATCCATATAATGAAGGAAAACCACCCAAAGGAAGAGGAGAAGGGTGAGGGGAATGCGGGAGAGTATACTGGAGAAATAAGGGAGGAAAATGGGGAGAAACACAATTAAGGTTAGAGGGGTAAAATGGTAATTTTTCCCTTTTAATTAGGAACATGATTTTTCAACATGGCTATGAAAACTATATGCCAACCATGGAAACTAACTATCCACGCACCCCTCAAGTTAGATGATTAAGGTGCATAGTTTATCAAAATATGCTCCAACCAAGCTCATGGATCGTTAATTTATTATAGATCTTTCATGGTTAGCCAATACACCTCACACAATTTACGTATGATTCATACCTTTATAAAATATTCCACATGGTTTGGGTGCACGATTAGCACTAACTACACACTAACCATGATCTTTGTGCTGTTTCACTTAAAAAATGATTTTTCAAATCCCAAATCTCCTGAGACATAACCGAGAACCTGAGGTACCTACAAAACCTAAAAAAATAAAAAATAATACCACTTTAATGCATTTAAACTCTCATAAATACATTAGGAAGGTCATTTTGTGAGTTTTCCCATCCACAAAATGAATAACTAAAATTAATTTGTGAATTCCAACTCTTTTGAAACATGAGATGTTACAACCTCACCAAATTATCACTTATCATCCATAAGAATCCAAAATGGACATCTAGAAACATCACCTAACATGAATTGGTTTCCAAAACCCACTCAAATGACACCATTCCGAATCCAATCACCCAAAGTGCTTCAAGCGTAGCTCTAAGAACATGAAATGAGATTTCTTGAACCCAATCCAACACTAGTGTTCATTGTTGAATAGTAATAAAATTATATATAGATCTTATATAATTTGAAGCACTTACATCATTGTCCCATTGGACTAACCGACCGATGGTTCTCCCCACCATAATGCTTAGCTCACAGAGTCAATTCCAAAACTTGGTGCTTAACACCATCAAAATTTATTATCAAAGAGGATTCTCAATAGTTCATTGGAAAACTAATAAAATTTTCCCAATATTCAATACCCCAACATAAATGAAAATAAAATCAACCTAATAGCCACTATCATTTCCAAAACCCAAGTTAGAATGGAAAAGTCTTCACATCCATTCAAAACATGATTATTTAGGTCTTTTTCTTCAAAGGTATCTAATCAAAACCTAAAAAACATCCATCATATCCAAAAATTTTCACAATACAGTTTCCAATTTTCCATATCCAATTACAAATATGAATGTTATTTGAATAACCTTTAGCTAACTTTTCTTAAAAACATGCGGCTGCACCTACTAACACATCATTACCACCCATTCACAATGCCATTACCCTTAGAGGAATATTCTTATCATTTAATCACACTCCCCAAGGTTCATACCAAACCGAAAGTTCACTCATCATACTTAGAATGACTCACTCTAAGATGTATTATCTACCAACAAGAATTAATTTATTTAAATAAAATGCCTCATTTAAGGCCTCAATCACGTTACCTTGAATCCCAGAGGTACCCATGATCGTCCAGACATACCGACTGAAGGCTAACCTCAATTTTCAATGTGAATTATTTTTTTTGTTCCCAACCAACCATTTTTACATCATGCTACCTTACAATAACAAATTCACTACTTACCTACCACACTCCCAATCACTTACTCACCCCGAGCCTAAATCATGAATTGAGTCTTTATCTAAACTTATACCTTAGTGTTGAAATTAGAACCATATCTACAACTAGAGAGATTGAAATTAATAGCTTAAAGGATTCTATAATCCATTATAACCATTCCATGCTCGTCTTAAATGACTACTTTCCCTCTATTTTGAAGGAAACATGTCCCCCAATAGGCCTGACACTCCCCACCTTAAAAGTGTCATAGTCATAATGTTATTAAAAAAAGAATCCTGATTTACATGGAACACTCTCAATCCATCACTAATTTTTTTGGATGTGGTCCACCCAATTATACCAAGATCCAACATGATCTAAAACCATTTATAAGCACAAGTAAAAAATTTTCATTCTTAGAATCACATGTGATACTCCACCTTAGCCATTCTCATGAAAGTCCTCAGTATCAGATATAAAAGACAAACCAAATCCAACCGGTGGTGTTGAAACACCTTATAATTTTTACAAAAACATTCCAAGAACTGGGATAACTCAACATTCTCTTGAAAACTCAAGGATACTACACTCACAAGAATCTCTTAACACTCAGGTCACTCTACCCCATCGATGACCCATGAATGCATCCATCGTGTAACCACATCCCTTTTTCTAATAAATTGTGAAATAAAATTGTTTAAATTATTATGTGATCACATCACTCAAATATTATCAATACTTGAATGTGTAATGCCCCGACCCCAGTTACCCAGAGTCGGTGCATTATTACATAACATTTGCATGATCACAATAAAGATCAAATCTCGAAAGACCGATTAGTTTAGTATCCTTGGAAACACTAGATATATTCATAAAGTTTTACATTACATCATAAAAATGAAAACTACAACAATATAGTCTCCATAGTCCACACTCTTATCCCCTCATACTATCCTTGCAGGTCATTCATAAATTACTTATTCACATCCTGGGAAAAATAAAACATAGAAAAGGGGTGAGCTCAAATTCCCAGTAAGGATAACAATATAGCAGAAACTTTCATAAATAAGAATAAACATTTAAGGAACTGTATAACTAATAAAAAGCCTTTTAAACTTGAACTTTCACATAGTATGGAAAAAATAAAATGAAATAATTCCATTTACTTATTCACATGGATATTCTACTAATCGAATAATCACATGCAATATCAATAAACAATTTCATAATGATGGAATGCATAATGCTAGAATATCATACCCACATAGCCAAGGCCTCATGCCAAGACTACAAATATGATTTTTCCAAGGCCTTGTTCCAAGAAACTAGTTTGTCTCATAACACCTAACGATGCATCTAGGAGCTATAGCAGGTTCCACCCGTCACTTATTAAGTCCAATGCATTCCTCATATGAATAGGTTTAAACATAACATAAGCATTCGTATTAAAACTAGAATTCGAAATGTCAATAATTTCTTCATAAACCATGAATGGTATAAAAATAAAACATCCACAGTCAAACATATCACAAAACCATCAATACAATATGGAAGTTTTGTATCATAATAAATCAACTCCAAATAAACTTAAAATCCATCAAAGGATGTTGACATTGATGAAATCAAAACTCTTTTTAGAGAAATGTCTCTTCCTATTTTGAAATCATTTAAGAGTCACATAATTATAAAATAAAACATTTACTTTGAAAATTATCTTATAAGTTGTAAGTGAAGATTTGAAGATTTTATAACGGCAGAAAATAGCCTCACCCACCGTATAAGTTAAAAAAACATTCTTACCTTAATTCTGTCGAAAAGGTTAAAAAGCACCTTGTTTGGAAAACGACGGAAAGATTCCTTTATAAACCTCTTATAAAAATTCAAACAAGGGTATAAATGACTTTAAACCATATTCTTGTAAATAGTAAAAATGTTTTGAAATACATTTTTAAGAAACATGGATGTGGATGATAAAGAAATCCCAGTAGGTTATTACGTATAAACAACCTCAGATAATGAAGATATTGCAAAATAAACCCTCACCTTGTACTTTTCCTTGGTTGGGGGTAGGTTAACCTCCTGTATAATGGTGAAATAATTTTTATTAAATTATACAAGAATCATATACATTAATATGATATCATATATGATCTTTTAACATTGCTTTGTTAATAATATATTAGAATTATCGTCGTTTCGGGTGTTAACTTACTCATTTTCTTTTATATGTTTTGTAATGTAAGCCATGTTTTTCATGGATAGGTTGTATATTATTCATACCCAGAATGATATAAATTCCTTAAACATTATTTTTAAATCATCAAATGATAATTATACTTGAATGGATACGATGGATAATGAATCTCATCGCGTTCGTGGAGACGGTAGTCCGTACATACGCACGAGCGACAATATCATTCTTTTGATATTAAAATAATATATAATTGGAAGGTATATCATATATACAGAATCAGTATCATGTTATATTTATTATTTACATGAATTACACATCATTATTATACCCATCCAAATAATAATTTATTGAATAACAATTACACCACGACGTGGAGACGGTAAGCCGCACGTACGCACGTATGGTGACATGTTATTAAAAGGATGGATATAATACTGAATATGGTTGTACCATATTTATAATAATATTACAGAATATAGGAGATACTGGATTAATTATTTTAGAATGGTAATAATAAATATTGAAGAAGTGGAAGAATAAAGGAACTTGCAAAGGGGTGGTGAAATCATTACCTCTTCTTCGGGTTCTTCCTTTTGATTTGATCAAAAGGGCTCCTTAGGTTGGCTTTTTGACTAAAGGAAGGCCTCTAGGATGAAGTGAGGGAAGTTTAGAGAGTATTTGGGAAGATTTTGGCCGAGAAAAAAGGATTTGAAGGTGTGAATTAGTGAGAAGGGGGAGTGCCCTTTTATAAGAGGGGTGAGGGGCACCTTTGGAAAAGCTAGAAATATTATTTTATAATAAATTCACATTCAGTTTATAATGGCTCAAAAGTGGATTATTTAAAGTTTAAGGTTGGGATGGGTCGAAAACCACTCATCAAATAGGATTTAGACAGGTTTGGGGTACTATATTAACCTTATCTTTAAGTATTAACTGTTAGTTAATTAGTTTCACTTTTACAATGTCTCTTTGTATTTTTATATTATATGGTTAATAATCTTACTATATACATCCAAGAGACCACCAAGTGGTCCATTAATGATACACCTATCATTATATAAGTCTCTTGGCCGAACATTATATTTTTAGGAATTTAATATAAATTAATAATATAATATTAGTTTTAAAAACTCTTTTATGTCAATTTTGACACTATTTGGAAAATTGATTTTTTTGAAAATCATAACAGAATGATTAATTCGAAAAAAGATAATTAAATCACTCCTAACATGTCATATTAACCTATAAAATTAGTTTAATTCATAAAAAGTGTCAAATTATATTTATTTGGGTATTTATAATATCAATTATTTTAATTTTTCACTATTATGGTAATTACTACATCATCATTGGGTCATAAATAAATTAAATTATTTAATGTATAAAAATTATAAATAAAATACCATTATGTATGAAATCTTTTTATCTTTCTAATGAATATTTACAATCGAATTTATCTTATGTATAACCCTATATTAAAAATTATTTAGTAAATAAACATTGATTTTAACTCTTTTAACTCTTCTTTGAATTAAATAATAATAAATGTCCTAATCTAAACCAAGTGGACCTAAATGATAATATTTTATTCCTAAGGTTGTTTTTGGTCGAGATACACTTATCCAAGAGAATTAGGACATGTTTTAGGGTAATATTTATATCATTTTTACCCTTAATTACCCTATTTACTTTTAACCGTGGTAAATAAAAGTAAAAAGTTACTATTCACCAAACATTATTTTCATATCATTGAATTACATTTTAGTCCTTGATATTAACCGTGTCTCTCAGATTTTTGAAATTCCACTCACAGAAGTAGTAATATTAAGTTTTATGAAAAATTCAGTTTTTTAACTACCACTTAGTGGTTTCACTATTCATCAAAAAATGAAGTTTTTCAGAAAAATACCAAAAATTCACCCTAGGCTAATTTCGATATTCCGAATCCAAAAATGAAGTCCATTTTAAAAAATAAAATTTATAAATTTCAAAAAGTGGATATTACTATTCATAACAGCTAGTTTGATTGGTTGTGATGTGTTAGAACTCGATGTTGCGTACAACACACGCTATTGCATTATTCAAAGAGAAGCGTACTGTAGAAGATTGGGGTGTTACATTCTTCCCTACTTCAGATAATTTCTTCCTAGAAATTTCTAGAATACTACCGCATGAAATGACTCGGGTGGTTCTTCATCATAAGTTCCTCGGGTTCCCACGTTGCCTCTTCCATCTTATGGTTTCTCCATAAGACTTTTACCAGACGATTCGTCTGGTTTCTCAGTACTTGTTCTCTCGTATCAAGAATCTTGACGGGATCTTCACAATAAGACAGATCGGGTTCCAGTTCTAATTCCTCATAGCTGAGTACATGCGTTGGGTCAGGCATGTATTTACTCAACAGTGATACGTGGAACACATCGTGAACTTTGGAGAGACTTGGCGGCATTGCCAAATGGTAAGCTACAACCCCAATTTGTTCTATAATTTCGAAAGGTCCGATGTACCTAGGACTCAATTTACCTTTCTTACCAAAACGTATGACTCCCTTCCATGGAGATACCTTCAGGAAAACATGATCACCGACTTGAAATTCCAAATCCTTCCTTCGATTATCGGCATAGCTATTCTACCTACTTTGGGCTGCTTTGATATGGTTTTGGATTACCTTCACCTTTTCCATCATTTCCTCCACCAGTTCTGGGCCTACAAGTTTTATTTCACCAACGTCATACCAACAGGTTGGTGTGCGACATCTCTTTTTGTATAACGCTTCATATGGTGCCATATGAATACTCGAATGGATGCTATTGTTATAGGAACATTCTACCAGTGGTAAATATTGATCCCACATACCCTGAAAGTCAAGTTAGCAGGATCTCAACATGTCTTCTATGGTTTGAATAGTTCGTTCTGATTGTCCATCTGTTTGAGGGTGGTAGGAAGTGCTCAAATGAAGTTCAGTATCCAAGGCTTTCTGAATAATTTTCCAGAATCTTGAAGTAAAACGGGGATCGCGATCAGAAACAATTGATAGGTGTACTCCATGAAGTCTCACCACTTCATTAATAAATAGTCTTGCAAGACGTTCTAGTGGTAGATCTTCTCTTATAGCAAAAAAATGTGCTGACATGGTAAGACGATCACCAATAACCCATATTGCGTCGTTCCTTCTAGGAGTCTTTGGTAGCCCCATGACAAAGTCCATCATAATATTGTCCCATTTCCACTCCGGTATGGGAAGAGGTTGCATGACTCCTCCAGGCTGTTGCCTTCCAGCTTTCACTTGTTGACAAACCATACATCATGACACGAAATCAGCAATCTCCCTCTTTATGTTGTCCCACCAAAAATGTTCCTTCAAATCTCTATACATTTTGGTACTCCCAGGGTGTATAGAGAAATTGGAACTATGAGAATCATCTAGAAATTCCTTTTTTAGATCAGGTATATCGGGAACACAAAGCCTCTTCCCGAATTTCAAAATTCCTTCTTCATACACAAAGTCTCTCAATCTCCCATCATTCACAGCTTTAATCTTCTTTTGAAATTCTTCATCATCAGTCTGAGAACTCTTAATCCTTTCTAGTAAAGATGGTTTGGAAACCATTTGAAAAAGCATTGATGTTTCACCTTCCCTGGTTATTCCCATGTCCATTTTCACTAGGTCCATGAAAATTGGATCCCTTTCAATAATCATATTGTTCAAAACTCCATGATCTTTTCTTCTCAAAGAATCTTTCACCTTGTTTGCTTTCCCCAGGTGGTAGTGTATCATACAATCATAATCCTTGAGTAATTCAAGCCATCTCCTTTGCATCATGTTGAGTTATTTTTGTGAGAAAATATACTTCAAACTCTTGTCATCAGTATAAATCTCACATTTTTCACCATAGAGGTAGTGCCTTCATATCTTGAAAGAAACAATCACAGCTGCTAACTCAAGATCATGAGTAGGATAGTTTTGTTCATGAATTTTTAACTGTCGTGATGCATAGGCAATAACCCCATCATTCTGCATAAGGACACAACCAAGTCCTTTTTCGATGCATCACTATAAATAACGAACCCATCATTCCCCGATGGAAGATTCAATATAGGAGCATTGAATAATCTTCTCTTCAATTCTTCAAAACATTCTTTACACTCTTTTGTCTAAACAAATTTAATCCCTTTACGTGTGAGCTTCATTAATGGGTTTTACAATCGGGAAAAATTATGGACGAAACATCGATAATAACATGCCAAACCAATAAAACTACGTACCTCAGTTATACTCGTAGGAGCTGGCCATTCTTGGATTGACTTGGTCATAGAAGGATCAACAGAGATTCCATCTTTAGAGATAATATGGCCAAGAAAAGAAATTTCCTGAAGCCAGAATTCACACTTGCTAAACTTCCCATATAATTCATGTCTTCTCAGAGTCTTCAGGATAATGCGCAAGTGATTTTCATGATCTTAATAGCTTTTGGAGTATACCAAGATATCATCAATAAATACCACCACAAATTCATCAAGATATTCCTTGAAAACTCTATTCATCAGATCTATGAATACAGAGGGTGCATTAGTCAATCCAAAAGTCATTACTGTAAACTCGTAATGCCCGTACCTGGTTCGAAATGCTGTCTTCAGAATGTTTTCCTTCTTCACACACAACTGATGGTATCCAGATCGAAGGTCAATATTTGAAAAGTATTTAGCTCTATGAAGTTGGTCAAATAAATCATCGATGCGAGGTAGGGGATACTTGTTCTTTATTGTTATAGCATTGATATCCCTGTAGTCGATACATAACCTCATATATCCATCTTTCCTTTTAACAAAAAGAATAGGGGCTCCCCATGGAGAAACACTAGGGAGAATAAATCCCTTATTACTCAATTCCTCTAGTTGTTTCTTTAGTTTAAATAATTCTACAGTGGCCATTCTATAAGGGGTCTTCGATATAGGCCTTGATCCAGGAATTAAATCAATGGAAAACTCAACTTCTCGTTCTGGAGGATGTCTAGGTAAATCTTCCGGAGACACATCTACATATTCTTTCATAATAGGTACATCCTCTATTTGAATATTACTTTCCTCACCCACTGTAATTTCATCCTCTTCCTCCCCAATAATTGAATTTAGTTGGGCTACTGTCGGTGGATCTAGATAAGAATTAGGTGGTGGTGATTCTGCTCTAAAGATAAGGCGTTCCTTATCATCATCATCAAAAATCGTAACCTCCTTCTTCTTACAATAAATCTTCCCATCATGGTCTGAAATCCATTCCATACCAAGGATTATATCAAACTCAATCATTGGTATGACGATGAGATCAGCGGATAAAGAACATTTATGTGCTCTAATGGGGACTGATTCACAAAACTTTGTTGCAATGATACTTCCCTTAGGAGTTTTAACTGACAAATCCCTTGTTAAATCAAATTGGAAATATCTAATTTTCCTAGAAAATTGGGAAGATTTGAAATAATGCAATGATCCAGAATCAAATAATGCATTTTCTAAGCTTGAGGAAACTATTAAATTACCTGCCACCACGTCTTTCGGAGCTTCTACCTCAACAGTAGTGATAGCATAATATTGGCCTTGATACCTTGGCCTTTTCTAAGGTAAGTTCCCCTGACACTTAGGACATTCATTTTCATAATGTCCCATCTCCCTGCAATTGTAGCATTGGACATCGGTAGCTTCCTTCTTCCCCTTGCAATCACGAGCTTGGTGGCTTTTTTCCCCACACTTGTAACAGACTCCCGTTCCTTTTAAGCAAGTACCAGGGTGTTTCTTCCCACATTTACTGCAGGATGGATATTCAACTTTTCCCTTATTCCCTTTATTTCCATTCCTTGATTGATCATCATATCTCTTCTTCTCTTGATTTACTTTAAAGTCATATGACTTAGAGAATTTCTTCTCCCTCTTGATATCACATGAGACAATATCTTCGTATGACAAGAAGGATTGTGAGACTAATTCTTGACAGAGAAACAGTTTTAACCCATCAAAGAAATGATCAATCTTACTTCTTGGGTTACATATATAATCTCCATCATACCTTGCTAACCTTGTAAAGTTAGCCTCATACTTTGCGAAATTCTCATCCTCCTTTTGTCTCAGACTCAGAAATTGCCTTTCCATATCTGCTCGATGGTCACAAGGAAAGTATTTTTCTAAAAATAGATCTTTGAACTCCCTCCATTCCATATTTGATACTTCATCATCTTCCTTCATGTTTTGAATCAATGACCACCATTGATCAGCATCTCCAGTGAGGCGGTAAACTGCCATGATAACTTTTTCCCTTTCACTACTTCCCAAATCCTGAAATATTTTCTCTAGGGAACTTATCCATTGCTCAGCTACTAATAGATTTTTACTCCCATTGAATGTTGGTGGTTTCTGCCTCATTAAGTGATCTAACATTGATCCTCCACACTGTGGATCAGGGTTCTCCATATGAGTAAGGTTATTATTCATAACCTGAGTGAGTTGTCCCAGTATGGTGATTAGCTGATCAGCACCAGTTGCATCACCAGCTCCACTATACTTATCTTGAGTAGGAGGTCAATCCCTACTTGGAGTGCGTGCATTGATACAGTTTCCATTTCGTCCACTAGGCACCATTTATAAACAATGGCATAAACTAGATCAGTTTATGAATCAAAATACATAATTCCATACTTATAAAACACTTAACATAAATTGAACTATTTATGGATATAATCCATAATCATAAAAATGTTTTCTTTGAGAAAGTATATACTCATAAACCCTTCATAATTATTTGTAAGGAAAATGAGAGTTATCCTAAGAATATCCCCTGGGAGTTTCGTAACCAAGAGTGCAGCAAGGCCCGTTGTCGTGTACCAGTTCCCGTTCGAGTCTAACTCAAAGCGGTGTTTTCGGGTTTTACCCCTAGGTACATCTGTGCCAGAGCCGCCTCTACCTGCTCGTATCCAGAAAGGGATGTATTGCTCGGAAAACTCACAAAATCTCTACACTACCAAAATTATATGAAGTTCTTCTATACTAATCCTCAAATTCCATCTTAGGTCTATGTACTCTAATCAGAGTTTATATATATCTAGCTTACAAGGTTTGTAATAAACTTCCTCTGATACCAACTATAACGCCCCAACCCTAGTTACCCAGAGTAGGTACATTATTACATAACATTGGCATGAGCACAAGAAAGATCAAATATCGAAAGACCGATTAGTTTAGTAGCCTTGGAATCACTAGATATATTCATAAAGTTTTACACTACATCATAAAAATAAAAAATACAATAATATAGTCTCCATATTCCACACTCTTATCCCCTCATACTATCCCTGTAGGTCATTCATAAATTACTTCTTCACATCCTGGGAAAAATAAAATATAGAAAAGGGGTGAGCTCAAATGCCCAGTAAGGATAACAATATAGCAGAAACTTTCATAAATAAGAATAAACATTTAAGGCAATGTATAACTAAACCAAAAGCCTTTTAAACTTGAACTTCAACATAGTATGGAAAAAAGAAAATGAAATAATTCCATTTACTTATTCACATGGATATTCTACTAATCGAATAATCACATGCAATATCAATAACCACTTTTATAATGATGGAATGCATAATGCTAGACTATCATAACCACATAGCCAAGGCCTCATGCCAAGAATACAAATAATATTTTTCCAAGGCCTTGTACCAAGACACTATTTTGTCTCATGAGACCTACCAATGCATCGAGGAGCTATAGCGGGCTCCACCCGTCACTTATTAATTCCAATGCATTCCTCATATGAACATGTTTAGACATAACATAAGCATTCGTATTAAAACTAGCATACGAAATGTCAATACTTTATTCATAAACCATGAATGGTATAAAAATAACACATCCACAGTCAAACATATCACAAAACCATCAATACAATATGGAAGTTTTGTATCATAATAAATCAACTCCAAATAAACTTAAAATCCATCAAAGGATGTTGACATAGATGAAATCAAAACTCTTTTTAGAGAAATATCTCTTCCTATTTTGAAATAATTTAAGAGTAACATAATTATAAAATAAAAAATTTACTTTGCAAATTTTCTTATAATCTTTTAAGGGAAGCTTTGAGGATTTTATAACGGCGGAAAATAGCCTCACCGACCGTATAAGTTAAAAAAAACATTCTTACCTTAATTCCGTCGAAAAGGTTAAAAAGCTCCTTGTTTGGTAAACGCTAGAAAGATTCCTTTATAAACCTATTATAAAAAGTAAAACAAGGGTATAAATGAATTTAACCCATATTCTTGTAAATAGTAAAAATGTTTTGAAATACATTTTTAAGAAAGATGGATGTGGATGATAAAGAAATCCCAGTAGGTTATTACATATAAACAACCTCGGATAATGAAGAGATTGTAAAAAAACCCTTACCTTGTACTTTTCCTTGGTTGGGGTAGGTTAACCTCCTGTATAATGGTGAAATAATTGTTATTAAATTATACAAGAATCATATAAATTAATATGATATCATATATGATCTTTTAACATTGCTTTGTTAATAATATCTTAGAATTATCGTCGTTTCAGGTGTTAACTTACTCATTGTATTTTATATGTTTTGTTATGTAAGCCATGTTTGTCATGGATAGGTTGCATCTTATTCATATCCAGAATGATATCAAGTCCTTAAACATTATTTTGAAATCATCAAATGACAATTATACTTTAATGGATACGATGGATAATGAATCTCATCGCGTTCGTGGAGACGGTAGTCCGTACGTACGCACGAGCGACAATATCATTCTTTTGATATTAAAATAATATATAATTGGAAGTTATATCATATATAAAGAATCATTATCATGTTATATTTATTATTTACATGAATTACACATCATTATTATACCCATCCAAATAATAATTTATTGAATAACAATTACAGCACGACGTGGAGACGGTAAGCCATACGTACGCATGTATGGTGACATGTTATTCAAAGGATGGATAGAATAATGAATATGGTTGTACCATATTTTTAATAATATTACAGTATATAGGAGATACTGGATTAATTATTTTAGAATGGGAATAACAAAGAAATAAGAAGTGGAAGAAGAAAGGAACTTGAAAAGGGGTGGTGAAATCATTACCTCTTCTTCGGGTTCTTCCTTTTGATTTGATCAAAAGGGCTCCTTAGGTTGGATTTATGACTAGAGGAAGGCCTCTAGGATGAAGTGAGGGAAGTTGAGAGAGTATTTGGGCAGATTTTGGCCGAGCCAAAAGGCTTTGAAGGTGTGAATTAGTGAGAAGGGGGAGTGCCCTTTTATAAGAGGGGTGAGGCGCACCTTTGGAAAAGCTAGAAATATTATTTTATAATAAATTTATATTTGGTTTCTAATGGCTCCAAAGTGTATTATTTATAGGTTAAGGTAGGTATGGGTCGAAAAACACTCAACCAATAGGAGTTAGATAGGTTTGGGTTACTATATTAACCTTATCTTTAAATATTAACTCTTAGTTAATTAGTTTCACTTTTACAATGTCTCTTTGTATTTTTATATTATATGGTTAATAATATTAATATATAGATCCAAGAGACCCCACAAGTGGTCCATTAATGATACAACTATCATGATATAAGTCTCTTTTCCGAACCTTAGATTTTTAGGAATTTAATATCAATTAATAATGTAATATTTGTTTTAAAAACTCTTTTATGTCAATTTTGACACTATTTGGAAAATTGATTTTTGTGATAATCATAACAGAATTATTACTTCTAAAAAAGTTAATTAAATCAATCCTAACATGTCATATTAACCTATAAAATTATTTTAATTCATAAAAGTCTCAAATTATATTTATTTGGGTATTTATAATATCAATTATTTTAATTTTTCACTATTATGGTAATTACTGCATCATCATTGGATCAAAAATAAATTAAATTATTTAATGTCTAAAAATTATAAATAAAATACCATTATGTATGAATTCTTTTTATATTTCTAATTAATATTTACAATCAAATTTATCTTATGTATAACCCTATATTAAAAATGATTTAGTAAATAAACTTTGATTTTAACTCTTTTAACTCTTCTTTGAATTAAATAATAATAAATGTCCTAATCTAATCCAATTGGACCTAAATGATAATATTTTATTCCTAAGGTTTTTTTTGGTTGAGATACACTTGTCCAATAGAATTATGAAATGTGTTAGGGTAATATTAATATCATTTGTACCCTTAATTACCCTATTTACTTTTAACCGTGTTAAATAAAAGTAAAAAGTTACTATTCACCAAACATTATTTTCATCTCAATGAACCACATTTTAGTCCTTAATATTAACCATGTCTCTCAGATTTTCGAAATTTCACTCACAGAAGTGGTAAAATTAAGTTTTATGAAAACTTCAGTTTTTAACTACCACTTAGTGGTTTCACTATTCATCAGAAAATGATGTTTTTCAGAAAAATACCAAAAATTGACCCTAGGCTAATTTAGATATTCCGAATCCAAAAATGAAGTCCATTTTGAAAAATGAAATTTATAAATTTCAAAAAGTGGGTATTACTATTCATAACGGTTAGTTTGATTGGTTGTGGTGTGTTAGAACTCGATGTTGCGTACAACACACACTATTGCATTATTCAAAGAGAAGCGTACTGTAGAAGCTTGGGGTGTTACAGAATGATTACCAAAAAATTACATAAAAATTGAGTCACCATTCCTTAACTTGATGACACCATGTGTGACACCACATAATGTCTCAATAATAAAACAACACAACATGCACACCCATTATCTTTTATCTGACTGTCACAGTAGCACTATACATCCTCAGAATGTGATAACTTATAAGAAGACCAATCTAGAGTCACATTAACAAACATGACCATTAAATTGGATGAATAATACCCAAGTATTACACCATTGGAAGTGAATAAAGGTAACATAACCAACTAAGTATCTAACCATGCCCTAGGAATATCAGTCCTGTTAAACTCCATCACCCAAGATTCTCACATCCTTAATAATTTCCAACTTACCGAATGAAAAAAAATCCACCTAGGGGTGTCATTTCACCAATAAGAGTCATAATCGAGCCAAAAAATCCCATGAATTACACTTCATATGCCCAAAAACTCATCACAAGCATTTAACTATTCTTTTTTTTACCTTTGAGGGTGATTCAAAAACTAATATATCCCTTAAATCACCATAAGGAACTGAATCTAAAATAAGGGTCATGATTAAAAGGTCACTAGGATCACCCAATTAAAATCTAGGTATAATGTAATATAATAATTAAATAGAGACTCAATGGAAGAATCCACATTCCCATCCTAGGCCACATTAAAGGAAACTCCCAGACCAATCCTCACTCCAGGGTCTTTGCTACCAACGTAACTAGAAGGAGTTATGTATTTCATAATTATAATTCATCTTTTTACAAAACATTATAATGTCTCAGAGAAATGAATTATCTAGTAATAGTTTTATATTAAAAGGGTTTACACACTATACTTGAATATTTATTTAGCTGATTTCTTATAACATTCTAGGAAAATTATCTCATATTTTATTTTTAACCATTACTTAGATATATGTTTCTAAAACATGGATTATTTAAAGAAAATTCCAATTTCAAGATATAGAGTAAAATTATCTTTAGGTTGTAACTGAATTTTTAATTAACTAATGACTCATATCAATAATGTCCAAAACACATGAAAGTATTTTTATCAAAATAAGGGGACCAGTTAAGTAAGATACCACCATACACTTATATAGAACATTATATGAGTGCCTGCTGACACCTTAAATAATTATCCCATTTAACATAAATATAAACCCAAGTGTTTGATTAATATGTCATGTGAAGATAAGGTCAACCTATAGGGATAAATTCATTCCAATATGGTTTAATTTATATATGTATCCTTTCCTAGTTTATGGAGGAAACACTATATAAATCACAATTTTCATCCCATTTAAGTGAAACCCACTTATAATTAATTTATAGAATATCTTAAATATACCCTCAGTGGGTATAACTAATAGATGCAATATGCCCAAAATGACCTACCTAGGTCAAGATGATAATATAAGTATTTTTTTATGTGGGGTTTTATTCCCAATTTATAGATGTATATGCAATTATAAGTTGAAATTGATACACCATTTTACTGACATCTGTAACTAGATGTTTAAATTTATTAAGAAAAAAATTTCCTGTAACTTTAACCGATAATGAGTTTATTATATAGGCATACACTACTAATATTGACCCACAATGATTGAATCAATAATATGAATGATTCATTTATGTGGGTAACCATTCCCAATTTATGGAGGCAATGACCTATAAATTAAAATTAGAATCTCATTTAACTAAAATCTATAAAAAAGACTGAAATTTGTTTAAAAAAATCCAATTTCCTTAATATTTAAATAATCCATTCAAGTTAATTCATTAACTAATTTAAAACCATTTTATTTCATTATTACATTTTAAGATGGTTAAATAGAATGCCACCACTAAAGTACATGGAATAAAAATGTTTTGGTTGATGCATACACTTCATTTAACCAAAAATTTACCACAACTACAACTAGGAAAACTATCACATAAGTAGAAAAATACAAGAATACAAGTTAGAAAATCACACAAGCATGGTATACAGATAATTATTCAAATGAAATGTGAATCTTGTGTTCCTGAAATGATTAATGAAAACACCTAATCGATTTCCATACTGAGCCAATAGATAAATCACATAAATTAGTAACCAAAAAAATGAAAATAAATTACTTAAGGTAAAATAATAATAATCTATAATATTGAAAAAAATGAACAACAACCCCATCCCTAGTAACATGAAATTTACCCCATGTATGGTTTGGCTATTCCCAGATATGATCTATTTACATAGTTTTGACACATTCATAGTTTCTTGTCTACCAGAACAACATAGTCATATAATGAAAAAAAGAAACCCTTTGATACCACTTTGTGATGTACTGAGTCTAATATACTCATAAGTAACCGAATCTGTGGGCCTCATGGACTCAAGCGCGCCTCCACATACACCATAGGATATCGAATAGCGGTGAGGGTATAATGGTGGTATGGTGGGGATGATATACCCTATGGATATATAATCAATATAGTGGATGAATAAATAAAATGAAATAAATAGTGGAATATAAGAATAACTGATAACCTGATAATTTCCAATAAAACCAACCATTCATGAAAAAATATAATGCATATATAATGAAATCAAATATAAAATAGTTAATACATATAATAAGGATATAAAGATACAAGAATAATTTAATAAAATACCCAACTACAGTAATAAGTTTGAGTGCATTATTGTTCCAATGCACCCATGGAAAGTACTAGGACAAAAATAAGTAACAAAAAAGAAGCACCAGCCAAGTCCTAACCTAGAGCCATGATACTTTCCTAGGTACCAAATGACATCCTGAACAAGGTGCGAGTAAAACTAAGTAAGAAACCAACAATGGTGTCTAATGTATTTAGGCCTATGAGTATAAAACATAATAGTTTGAAATAATATAAATGAGGAAAATAGTAAAGTAGAGGTGAAATAGGGAATACCATGTGCTTAGGAAGAGGTTAGACTGTCTCTAATCATAAGATTAATAATGTAATCACTGGATCCTTAGCTATATGCCTAGGTTTCTATGAAAAAGTATCCATATGAATCCACGAAAAGATTTATGATCATTCCCATATATTAGAACCAAGAAAATCGAAGGAGTAAATCCAAGGAATTACACTCTATAAAGGGATATCTAACCAAACCTGAGGAACAAGTCCAAGGTAATCTCAAGATAAACTTGATTGAGACCTAAGGATATAATTTGAGGTGTTTCATATCTAAGGATATCAAGATTAATCCTAAGAGATTATCCTAGAAGTTATAATGTTTCTGAAAGTAGTAGGTGAATTGTTACAACCATTCCAAGACATTCACTAAATTAAGACATTTATTGGATCTAAAGAGAGTGCATCCGTTGGAATTATCATCAATGAATTTTGGGGTGTCCATTAGGTTTACCCTTGATATTAAAAACTATAATCCAAATCTTACCCATGGAATGCCTCACTATAACCATAATTAGTCTCATTATTTCAAAAAACTCATGGCTATTAAGTTATAGTAAATAGAAACAATTAATAAATTAGTACATTGGTGTAAGGCCTTTCAAAAAATTTATAACCAAACACTACTTACTTATAATCTATTTTGTTCAACATAAACATTTCAAAATTTACCTTATAAAAATGGATATCACAATTTCACCAACACCCTTACTCTAATCAATTAAAATAAGGTGTTTATTGAAAAAGGTCACAAGTTCCATGGTATTATATAAGGTAAATCCATGTATTCAAATTATAAACCATAGGAACAAGTGAAGTAATCATATGAAGGTATTTATTGAAAATAAACCACAACTAAGGAGAGGTTTCCCATGTTTTTCCATAAGGTACCTCATCTATTACAAATTATAATAGTTCATTTAATTTTAGAGACACAAGAAAATAATTGGAGTTAGACTCTAGTATTTACTCAAGGAACCCTAAGTTCTTGATGTGGGTTTAAAAAACCCAAAACATCTATATAGTGCTCTTAAGAGTTCAATTATGTAAGTGTCATTCCTAGAAATCCTTAAGGAATGGTTGGATCTAAGTTTAAAATTGGTGCTCTTCTTAATTTTCAAACCACACACACCCTAACGAGTTTTTTGGTTACACCTAAGGAAAGGTGATTAAGGAAAAAAATTCTAAACACACCCTAAGGGGTGGTTCCATTACTTTGGAATAGTACATTAGAGATTAAATAAGTTTCAAGAAGAAAACACTATATGAGGTGTTTGGGTCTGATAAAAAGAAAGTTTATCATGGGAGTTAAGCCAAACTCACCCTAAGGGGTGGTTTGAGTTGAGGTTATCAACCTCCAATGGTGTAAAGTAATATTATACTTTTTCTAAGTTAGTCTTTAGTAAAAAAATTAACAAAATTAAAAATTTAAGAGGAAACACTAAAAATTACTAACATGTGGCATGATGAAGCATTTTATAAATAAAAATAATTTTTTGGAAAATAATTTATATCACTTACAACATACATACAAAACTTCACTCATCTAATACTAACCTTTGATTCAAGATAACATGAGAGTAAATGAGAAACCAAACCGACACCCTAAAAATAGGGAATAACCCACATAAATAATGGGAGGAAACTGAAAAGTTAAAGAAACTAAGAAAATAAGCTATAAGAGATATATAATTATCAAAGTCTCATGATCACAAGTAAGAACATGTGATTTGGAAAAATAATGAAAGAAAACCACCCTAATGAAGAGGAGAATGGATAAGGGAATATAGGAGAGGATGATAGGGAAATGAGGGAGAAAAATGGGGTGAATCCCATTTAAGGTTGGAGGGGAAAATAATCATTTTTTACTTTTAATTAGGTGCACATTTTGTTCACATGGTTAGGTAAACTATATACCAACTGTACAAAATCACTATCCATGAACCTCCACTTCCCACTATTGAGGTGCACAGTTTATAAAACCATGACCCACCAGTGCACATAGCTATATTATTTTTTATAGACCTTGTAAATTTAAATGGTCCACCTCACATGATATACACAAGCCATGTGCCTATATAAAATAGGATACTTGATTTTGGTACATGGTTATTACCAACCGTGTTCCCTAAGCTATTTCTTAAAAAACACGATTCTTCGAAGATTAAAGATCCAAAGACTTAGAAAAGCACCCAAGACACCTCACGAGCCTCAAACCATACCCAAAACACCAATTTAAGGAATTAAAACTCTATGAAATCCATTATGAAGATTGGATTGTGAGTTTTCTAATCCACCAAATAAAAAAATGATTTTTGTTTTGAAATTCCACCCATTAGAAATAAAATTTCTTATAGTTCACATCATAAGCTACCAACTAATAATCAAAAAAGTAATTAACAGTGAACAGAAAAAAATTAACACTAATTTTCCCAAATTTTAAGGATAATTTGAATATATTTCATATTTAAAACCCATTTAAAAATTGAGTTTCACACATCGTTTGTGTTTTACATATTAAAATTTTGAAACATGTGCTTTAATGATTAATTCAGGTTATTTTTAGTTTATATTTGAAACATTAATTTTAAATATATTAATTTTATACCCGAATACATGATATTGTGATTTTGATCCTTTATTATATATATTATATCAAAAATTCATTCAATTTGTTTCATTATTTTATTTGAATGTAATTTTCACTATCATAAGTGATTCTATATTTATAAGGTTGTGACTATTCGAGGGAGCCAACATAGTCTCATATAATCCCTTGAGAATGAATCCAAGGGAGAATGTTTTCATGTAAAAGCTATGTAAGAATTTAATGAAAGAGAGTCTAAGCTGTGTGATATTAAAAATGTGCCATTAAAGATTAATAAGTAAGTAGTGGAAGATTAAAATGTGGACATGTACTAAAGATCAAGAATAAATCCACATGAAAAACTTGCTCTATGAAGATCACTCACATTAAATTAACACATTAATGAATCCTTAGAGAGGAATATCACACTACATCCATGTGAAAATGTATCCTTGACCCCCAATGCACATTACATTTTCCCTCTGATTCTCTCAATGTTATTATGGTATATTATTAAGGATTTTTTTACTATTAAAATGATATATTCTAGGAAGTTACAACATTTCCTAAATAAGGACTTATAAATTACATTTGGTTCTAACATATCCTCAAGACCTAACAAGATTTCAATTCTCAAACTAATTCCACATAATTTTAAAGCTCTACATGTCAACATCCACTCTAGAACTATGTTTAAGATAAAGAATACATTGATTAGTTAACATACCCTGCATTGGTTAGTAAATTACCTAAAATTCTATAAATTCTTCTTGAATCAATATTTGTAATTTCTCATCTCTGGAACCAACAAAATAGTGCCTCGATATAGTTCTACACATGGCCTCAAGTGCACCTCCCTGTATGCCAAAGGCTGATGACAAGCAGTGGGGGTTTAATAATGGTATAGTAGGGTGACTATACCCTCATAATGAAAGTATCACAATGATATCTCATAGATAAATCAATATTGTATGTAGTATAAATGAAATGAAATAGAAATAAATCATCGTAATAATAATAAAAAACCAAATCCATAAACAATATCATATTCCAAATGATGTCATATTGATTACAAAAATGGAAAAAGTAATACATGGTAGAAAACATACAATACATTCAAAACGAAAAGAACAGAACCCCAAAGGCTATATCCATGAGAATCATGATCCTCGAATCAATCATGTGCTCTTAAGTTCCCATATCCAAGTGTAAAAAACCAAACACAATCCAGAATCCAGATCCAGCAACCTTGAGGTTTGTTCGAGTACCAAATGTTGGTCTGGATAGGGTGTGAGATAAAATCAGTATGCCACCACTAATGGTTTAAACTGAAATACATTATGTGAGCATTAAATAAAATAGTGTGTAGGTATAATGAATAAATTAGAAAAATAAATAAATATGATCAATTTGGACTTGGGATCCTCAAAGGATACCTGACCGAAAATACCTACTTCCACCTAAGCTAGAATATATCTGAACATGATATCATTTATATATGTTTATATATATTAGTAATATATATAGATATATACATTCATTTATGAGGACCAAATATGTAATAATAAGGATTGCATATATAATAATAATAGTAATAATAATAATATAATAATATGTATAATTCTTCAAATAAGTGACACCATTCTCAACACTTTCAAATGGATAAGTAATGGATTCCATGGACATCAATAATAAGGGACACCATGCCCTTGAGTAATAAGGGATGGTATGCCCATGAGTGATAAGGGATTGCATTACCGTGAGTGATAATGGGAACCATACTTATTAATGATAATGAATTTCATGACCACGAATAATAAGGGAAAATATACCCATGAATGATTAGGGACACCATGCCCATGAATCACAAGGGACACCGTACCGATGGATGATAAGGGACGCCATGCCCATTAATAAAAGGGAAACCATTCCCATGAATGATAAGGGACTCCATTCCCATGAAATATAAGGGTGTCCATACCTATGTATAATAAGGGACACTTCTTCCATGAATAATAAACAAATTGATTTTAAGGACGTGTCTATGTTCACACCATGGAATTTATAAAATTCAAACCAAACCCACATAGAAGGTGGTTGGATCACTAGTAAGAGTTATCATTCATAAATGGTATTTTATAGGCCATGTTAGTAAGCCTACCATATTAGAGTTTGAGTATACAATTTGGGCCATTCCATTTGTATGTAATTATGAAGTACATGGGAAGGTCCACACCATTTATAATTTCAAATAAATCCATTTTATTTACCCTTTTTATTAAATAAGAATATCAACCTATTAGGTGGTTTTATTACCAATTAGGACATGGATAACATACCAACTCATTTAATTCAATTTAAAAATATCTTACATGGGAGATAATCCAACACACATCAATGGTTATTAAATCATAGATAGATCATTGTAATAAATCATAAAAACACTACCCAAAAGGGTTATTTAATTACCTATAAGAAGCATAGTCCAATGGAATATTTGAAACTCACCTGAAGGGGAAGTTTTATTTGAGGTAAATAACCTTTAGTGGTTCAATTAAATGCACAAAAACTATTTAATTCATGGAATTATGTCCCACATATTTAATTTCACATTTTAAGGGCGATGCATGAAAAATTCAATGTGTGACCATGAAATATTTTATAAAATTTTGACAAATTAAGGGAAAATACATAGAGCACATAAATAATACTTAGTATGTTACATTCATCCATTTTTGGGTATTTATTTGACTATAAACAAGGGAAATTAGAAAAATAAACAAATGCCTGGGGTGATCCAATGTGATGAATGACAGTAGATTCAGACACTGAATGAAGGAGTTATTACCATGACCACGGGAGAACCATGAAGGATCTTGAAAATATGGGATATTGTGTGAATGAGAGGTATAAATAAGGGATTAAAGTTAAATTAATCTAGGATAAAAAGGGTAATTTCACACCCTTTAATGAGGAACATGGTTTGGCTACAATGTTTTCAAAACTATGCACCAACCATGCACCAACACTATCTAAGGGGACACACCCTCATACAATTATGTGAGCAGTTTGACAAAAATTGTGTAGCCTGTGTGGATCCCCTATGAAATTATTTTAGACCCCTTTCATAGCCATGAAGCATCAGGGTAATGGTTTGAAAAACCATATGACACCCTCCATTCCCCACATGATTGAGGGGCATGGTTAACACTAACTATTCACTAACTGTATGAATCCATTTGGACTTCCAAAAATCAGGCTTTCATAGATCGATGATCCCAAAATTAAACTAGACTCCTAGTACACCCCTCAGGACTTAGAACCCATCTAAAATTTTATATTTAAATGTTACAAAGCTCATATTTACATTTCTAAGGTTGGTTTAGGATTCAGAACATCCCCCAAATGAAAAATCCAAACTCTATTGGAAAAGTAAACAGCTCAAAAACACATGATGTTAAAATATCCCCACCTAATAACTTCTCATTATCAATAATACTTTTGAAAGAATGAAAATATCACTTGACCTACATGGGTCATAAAATTTAAACTAAAATGGTCGCACTATGTTTTAAATGCCCCATGCACCTATATGAATCTCTTCTATCACACAGTACATAAACCATTAAAACTAGAGCCAATAATAAAATTGAAAACTAAAACATTAAGATGGTACTTACCTGATCCTGTCAAAATGGAGGCACAACCATGTCATTTTCTATTTCCTCATCCATCCTAAGGTGCTCCCCACTATGGCTTCTATCTTTCCATCACTAATTTTAAGCCATGATGCTCCCACCATTAGAATTTCATATTAAATAATGGAACTGTCATCTGAACAACACTTATGGAATGATTCTCAACTCATTACACATGGTCACATAGGAGGAATATGATCTTGGAACCTGTTTATCTCAAAATAGTTTAATATCAACTAACCAAGCTTAACTGGTTGGACCGACTTTTCCTTAAAAACCCCCAATCGACTCTTTTAATGCACTTGTATCCTCCTATGATATGACTGATTTAGTTCATCAAATGACCGCATTTATCCAAACATGATAACCCAAGTCAATCCACTTAATATTGATTATATTTTAAAATTATGGCTTCAAGAGATGACACATTATCAAAACCATATTCTAATTTCTTTAACCAAGGCACCCTGAGATCATTTAGAGAACACTCATTGACACTCCTATACAAACATGTTATTAGAATTCAATAATGAATCAAACTATACATGATTTCATTTTATCCAAAGGCATATGAATGAAAAAATGACCATTTAATGATCAAAACCATACTAGGGTCAAATCCAACAACTTATGGTGTCATTCACACCATATAACAATCTTTATACTACTTCATAAGCCCAAATCACATGGATTCCATCCATTAACAATAAAAGAAATTATTTTATTTATTTCTCTTGGTGTATAATTAAAAATTTACTAGTTTAATTTGTAAAATGTTAAGATATGGGGTGTGATAATCACTAAGAAAATTGTAAACTAATAGGATATCTATGATTACCAATAAGACCCAAGACACTTCTATCATACCCATGACAAGGTACCTAGCATGGTTCCCAACCAAAAATATCCAATTAATGATAGGAAGAATAGTTAGTCCATATCTGGATGAATTATTTCAAAATGAGATTATCTATACTTGATGACACATCATTATTTATTGAATATGATTCCCTTAATTCAGAGGCATATCATGATCATTTAAGAATTCTCTCGGAGAATCATAACTAGACGTTAGAAGAATTTTTATGTAAAACCTGCTTAAGGAATGATATAGTAACTTAAGGAAATCTCATGTTACTTAAATTAAGGACATATGGAATAAAATATGACTCCATTTTTAATAGCTCGATCTTGTTATCTTAGGCTTCCTAGATTAACCATGATCATTTGAACCCCCCAACATTTTCCAATTCATAATCATGATGTTATCCAATGGTTGTTTCCCAACCAATACTTTCATCATCTTATTGACTTATAAGAATTGTCATTCCTTAGAAGTGTCACATTTTTTAGGTTGGCCACATACCTTGATCCCAAATCTAGCATCCAAACTTAATCCAAACCCATAAAAGTGTTTTATCTTGAGCATCATTTCAAGGACTAGAAACTTGAACTTACCATCCTCACAAGCTTCCAAAATCTGTGATGAGCATTTAAAAGTTTCATTTTATGGTTTAACTCTATCTACTTGGAAGAACACAATTTTCCATGGTCAAAGTGTTGCTTCCCACCTTAGGAGTTTCCTAGTCATCGTTTATTGAGAATGGGAACTCATCCCATGACACATGCTCCATCCACCACCACCCACAGTTTATAGATGTTTCCAACATGATTTTAATAAGTTCCAACTCAAAAAGAGAGGGGAAAATGATTCTTAAAAGTGTTCTATATTAGATTTACTATGGACATATGCATGGCACTCTCTTGAGTGACACTTACTCCCATATTTAGTATTAGGCATATAAGACCAAAATTAACCGACCATTAGTGTTATAACACCCAATACTTTTATGACGTCAGTCCCCAACACCAATATAAATCAAATTCTCTATACATGTAGTTCATTGTACACCAAAAATGACCCATTAACTTTTAATAACAACTAATATCTTAAAACATTCCACTGAACTCATACGGTTCATTATTCCATTTTACCTTCTCAATGGGAACCATATGTGTCAATTATTAATACCCCATATTTCATTAACAAAATGACACATCATTTGATACTATTTATAATTCTATTAGCCTTATGAATCCTAGTATATGATGTACCATATAATGGATTCATCCTAGATTCATGTTATCCAATACAACTATTAATCTAGCTGGTGACCTCCCAAGTCATCCATCACTGAAGAAGAAGAAGAAGTGTCACTTGAACTACTAAGAGATCAACCATGACCTAGGAATGTATAAGCCACT
Organism: Viscum album; assembly: GCA_963277665.1. NCBI lineage: Eukaryota > Viridiplantae > Streptophyta > Magnoliopsida > Santalales > Viscaceae > Viscum > Viscum album. The sequence continues at coordinate 435,672,098 of OY728121.1, forward strand.
AAATATGAGAATTTCATGATGATCACGTCCCAAATAAGGGTCCAGTCATAACACAAACACCTATAAAACCCAGGTTTTGTTTTATAACCAAGAATCATATTTCAAGTTAGATAGTATAAGGATGGAACTTTCTATGTCTGTAACTCAATGAAATCATCCAGTAATGAGTCTTATTTTTTCAGTTTTAAAAAAATAGTATAACCCTCTCCTCAAGGAATTTAATTTAAAACAAGGTCATGCCATAAAAAGGTCAATTTAATTAATGACCTTACATCTAAACCAACATAACAGAAAAGAAAAAAGAGACCAAGAGGTATTTTCCCTGTTCTTATCCAAGGAAAATATGAGGAAAATATTTAACTACCCTTACATGAGGTTTGAAGCTATGAACGCTACTTTATGGTTTTATTTCATCAATTTTCATCAAATTTAATTGATTTTTAACATCAAAGAGCATAAATTTAAGAAAATACAAGTGATAGTTATGAAGAAACACTATAATTGATATTTTATTTAATTGACTCCATAAGGAGATGTAGGAAATTTATATTAGAACTTCCTTATAAGAATTTTTTGTTAAGATGAAATCCTATCACATTTTAGGAAATTTATATGAAAAATTCATTTTAACTAATTTTTCATCCATAATTTCTCACAATAGGGATTAGTTAAAGAAAATTTCAATTCTAAGATATAGAGAAAAGCACAATTTAGGTTTTAATTTGAATTTTAATTAAATAAATCCTTATATAAAAATTTAGTCCAAAAGCATATAAAACGTTCTCTATCATTTTAAGGGAATTGGTTCAATAAGATTTCACTATAAATTTATACAAAAAACCATACAAGTGCCTTCTGCAACTTTAAATAACTATACCCATGTATCATGAGTATACCCCATGGGGTTAAGCATGAAGACATATAAAGCATAAGGGTACCTACAAGGTACCTATCAAGAAAAACTGGGTCCAGCTACATGGGAATACATTCCCAATTTCTGGAGTCAACAATATATACATTACAGTTGGCATCTTATTTAAGTGAAACCCATAACAATTATATTATCATGTTTTCAAAACACCCATAGTGGGTTTATATCATAAGAATACAATGCTAAAAACTCACCTAAAAAGGTCAATACAAGCATATAAGGATCCAATCACACAAGTATTCATGCCCAAATCATAGAGATACAAAAATTTATAAATATACAACATGGTTTAGTTAGATGCATTACCATTATCAAGTTATAAATGTACTAGAATTTATAATTTACAATTTAAATCTATGTAACTGAAACTATATCTTCACCATTGGTATCAGAATATAACAAGTCTAAATATGATGGTTTGATTATATGGGTAACCATTTCAAATTTATAAATGCCCATACCCTTTATAAAATGAAATTAGAACCCATTTAATCAAACCATTAATGTTTCATCCCATGAAACCAATGGTTAATGGCAAAAACATGCCATAACTGATTAGTTAAGGTGATACCATGAAGATATATAGGAAAAACCATTTAGGTTGATGAAAAAACATTAATAAAAAATTATTTTATTATCATTGTAACAAGTTATGCTATCATAGAGAAGTAAATAAAGGTTAACATAGAAATGTATCACACAACATGGTTTATAGGTAAGAATATTGATAAATCACACAAGGCACATCCAACAAGTATCAGACAGTTTATCCAATAAATCTACATGGCATGAAATATGAATGGAAAGTGAATCTATACGTGCCTATAATGATGAATGTAACAATAATTATTTTCCATAATAGGTCAAGGTTAAAATACTATAAATACCATAAATCAATAAGGATAAGAATGTATATCAATCACTCAAGGTGAAATAATAATCAACTATAATAATGAACAACTTGAAGAATACTCCCATCCCTGGAAACTTAGTCTTAATCCATGCAAGGGTTGATCACTCCTAGACACAAGATATTTACCTATTTCCAAAAAATTCCTAGTTTCTTGTCTACTAGAAAATAACATTAAGACAAAGGGAAAGAAATATCTGATACCAATTTTTAATTTCCCTATAGATACACTATCCTTTTACACATATTATTATATGATTTTAAGTATAATTTACCATAAAATACAAACCAAGGATCATAATGTCTAGTGTCTTCGGAGGGCTAGGTACATAATTATAAAACATGAAACCAAAATAAAAACATATTTTGTTTGATATCAATAATGATATCCTAACTTCCTTTGAGATTTTATATCTTCAAAGGATAACCTAGGGAATAAATAGACAAAGGAAATGAGCTAAAAATCCCAGAAAGGGAAAAAATATCAGAATAAATCATAAAAAATGGGTTATAAGGCATAAAATGATGACATAAAAAGGCATGGAACATGAATAAACATATGGAAGAATAAAATGTAGAACATGGTAACATGTAATCATGGAATCATAGGAATTTGGAAGTATCACTGTAACACCCCGAGATTTTATGAAAATTATTCTTTTTAATTAATGTCTTGTGTTGTACGCTACACCAAAAGGATCTTGCACAACACGCATCCCTAACTTGCCTTACATTACACGCAATCACGACCTTCCTCAATAGCGTGTGTTGTACGCAATACCGAGTTTTACTAAACGAGATATTATTATAATATTATTATGAACTAGCCGTTATGAATAGTATTAACTAAATTTTTAATTTTATAACATTATTATTCATCTTAAACATTTTCTAGAACATGGTATAAGAACAAAATAAAATTTTCGGGTAAAATATGTATTTTTCAAAAAATGCAATTTTGCCGCCTTGTGATGGCGCACCCACTTTAAATCTAGTTGTTGACCTGTTTATAAGTTTAATTTGACAAAATAATATTCTTCTTTTGAATCAGGATATAAAAATTTACATTGGATAAAGTTTTCTTATTTTTCGGATAACTTTCATATTTTAATGAATAGTAAAAACACGCTATATTTTAATTAAAAACAACTTTTTTCATCGTAATAATTTATGTGGTTAAATTATAATATTGAGTGGTTTTAAAGTATAAATAGAATATATTTTTACTATTTAATATAATTTATGTCATTAGAATTGATTTTACCTTGAATTCATAAGTTAAACCAATTCAATCTTTTGCAATGTTTTAAACAAAAACCCGTTTTCTTTCGAAAACGAGATTAATTTTAATTTAATTTCTACAACTTTTGTGTATTGAATTTTGAAAAATGGATTCCATATTTGGAATCAGTGGGTACAAATTATGTTAATAGGCTAATTTTTATTTTTGGAAATTATGAATATTAACTACAGTAAATTTTATTTACCATAGTTAAAGGTAAATCGGGTAATTAAGGGTAAATATAATATTATAAAATTACCCTAACACATGAAAAAATTCTATTTTATGACTAAAAGTCGACCCATATCACCTAAGGGTCATATTAGATTCATTTAATGGACTTCTGTACATGAAAATAACTTAATTATTATTAAAACTAAAAAAAGTGACAACATGTCACTCTCTTAAATCTAATAATTATATTAATTTTAATTTAGTGATATAATTCATGAAACTTCAAACACGAATAGTCTACAGAAATATAATGAAATTATGTACATCATATAAATTTATTTATAATTTTTAGGTATTAAATAATTATCATTAATTTTGACACAATAGGGATGCAGAAATTATTTATTTAGTGAAAAATCAGTAATATAGTTTTTATTGAAATATTAATACATATCAAAAGGCCCAAAAATCTACAAAAAACTTACTATTAGTGTATATATAAACCTGAATCATCCATTGGCCGAATTATTGACCATTTGGATCCTTATTAAGATGATTATGACACTTATATTATTTGATTTTAAATGATGCAAAAGTTGTCACCTTCATAATTTAACAAATATAACAATTTATATATTATGATTTTAAGATGATAAATTCAATTAAAAGTATTATTGTGAAATTTAATAGATTTATCTTCATCATAGGATTTTATTTTTAATTTTTATGAAACAAATAAGTATATTAAACAATTATAAAAAACTGATGTATTAATTATTTTATTAAGAGATAAACCAAATAAATGGTTTTACAAATAATAAAATAAATCTTATATGAACTATTTAATGTTCTCCACGAATTTTCTAGATACATATGACCTTTTATGAATCTATTAAAGCTTTTATTTCGAACATATCTTCTGTATATATTTTATTTAAATTCAAATAAATGAATAGTGTCAAAATTGACACTATTGTTATTTTATAAAAATAATATATTATAAAATTGTTTAAAAATCACAAAAATATTTAAAAATTATAAATTTAAATTTATATGGTATAAAATATTATAAAGTATCCAATTATGGAAAATTCACAACAAATAAGTAATTATTTGTTATAATTTAAAATTTAGAATGTTATTACCACAAATAAAATTAAATTGATTAAATAAGGATAAATCAAGTTGATAATGTTAAAAATAAATTCCTAACATGTCTAAATTTGATTGGTTGATGAGATTAAAACCCTATATAATCCAATATTCGGATATGAGTCATTTTTGGAGGTTTTTAAGTGGGGTTAGATTTATTATAAATTAATATTTTTAAGAATGCCAAAGGTGCCCCTCTCCTCCCTTATAAAAGGGCACCTCCTCCCTCTCTTCCTCACACCACTTTGAGACTTCAAGATCGGCCAAAACCTGCCAAATTCTCTTCTCCACTTACCTAGAAACATCCTAGATGTCCTGGTCTTCTTCAAAGACCAATTTTAGTACCCTAAGAGGAGGTCTCAAAGAGGCACTTCAAAGAAGAGGTAATGTCCATTACCGATTCTTTCAACTTTATTTCTTCTTCCACTTCTTCTTCATTAGCTGTTTCATTATGAAGTAATAACATTAGTATCACTCATATAATGAAATGTTATTATAAGTATGAAACAACCCTATTTCACCATCTATCCATCCTACGGAAAACAAAATCACCGCGCGTGCGTACGTACGGAATACCGTCTCCACGCTGTGGTGTAATCTATTTTCCCCCACCACCTTACATGGATGGGTATAATGGTGAAAGTAATGAATATATATGATTAATTTAAAGTGATATTGATTATGTAATATTATACATACACTTTAATACAATTCCATGTTCATGGGAATGATATCACCGCTCGTGCATACGTACGGAATACCGTCTCCACGACGCGATGAGATTCACTTTCCATGATAACCACTCAAGAATGATTATAAAGTATATATAATAAGTAATCATGAAATATATGAAATAAAAATTCTACTGGATTTATGTATATATATATTTATTTCATCTACTTAATTCCATTCAATTCAATAAGGAAACTAAAACAGCGTTCATATGTACGTACGACCTACCGTCTCCATGAACGGTGTATTTATTTCCATTTATCGATCCATTATATATATATATATTCTGAGTATATATTATATATAAATCATGTTTTACATTATGGATGTAAGTAATCATGATCTAATTAATCATATGAATAATTACAAGTTAAAACACGAACGACAAATGAAACGATTTTACCCAAAAACACTACTTTAACATGAATTTACAAAAGAACGGGTAATATAAAGTCATAAGTGAACCATATATGATATAATAACAATGAATATGATTCTGTAATAAGTCAATGAAATTATTTAAATCATTATACAGGAGGTTTGGATACGTACGAAGCATATCGGACCTAAGGTAAGGGATAAATATTCCAATCTCATTCTTATCCGTGATTGTTTATTCGTAAGTATTTACTAGGGTTATTGTTATTATCCATGTACATGTTTTATAAAAATGTTTTCATGTATGTTTAATGTCCTTTTTACCCATTTTTGTCTTTTACTACATGGTATGTAAGGAATCTTTCTTTTGTTTACGTTACGAGGTACTTTTGGACTATTTCGACAAAAGTACGAGAAGAATGTTTTTTTAACTTATACGACACGAATGGATTTTTACAATTTTATAAAGCCATATTTTCATGAAGATTCCTCCAAAAGATTTCATTACTATTTTCAACAAAATCATCTTCTTTTAAATTTGCATGACATTTTGTGAAAATAAAATGATTTTGAAGAAAAAAGGATATTTTCCTCAAGAATTCATTTCAAGTGTTTTATCAAAACCATTTTCTATCTAAGATGAAATTATTTTCATATGTGTATGTTTCTAGTATAATGTCTCAATGATTTACATGGTTTCACTTTTCTTATTATGAAATGATATCCATTTATTTTATATGGATTATGTGATGATGTGGTGATGTTTATGAAACCCATTTTATTTATTGGGTTATTATGAATGATGTATGTTTATTTTGTGGCACAAGTAAGAATGATTTCATTATGAGATGGGTGGGACCTATATCTCCCTCCAATGAATTGGGTAAAGATTTTATATCTCACGAGATAGACATGGCTAGAACGGTAATTTAATCCTGTTCAGTGTTACAGGACTGAAACGAGGAGTGAACTCGATTCAGAATGGGACTTTGTCCACTAAGATGGTCTTGGAAGCAATGCCTTGGCTACTATTGAAATAATTACTTGTGCTTAATGTATGCCACAGTTACATGTTTTATTCCCATGCTATTTTATCATGGTTTATGTTCTATTATGATCTATGCCTTATTTACTTTCATGTTTTATGTCGTTGCTCAAGATTTTGATGTTTAAACATTATGTGCATGTTTTTAAGTTCAAATGTATATGGTATGTTTTATTTTATCCATGCTTACCCTTACTGATCATTTGAGCTCACCCTTTTTTATGTTTTATTTTCCCCCAGGATCAAAAGAAAGGTTTTAGGTAAGGAAACAAAAAGTGGAAGATATTTATGGGAGATGTTGAAGATCTTTCACCATGATTAGAAGATTACGTTCCAAGTTTCCAAGGACACTAAACTATTACGGTCCTTGTGTGTCTGTTTTTGTTATGTATTAAGTATTCCGAAAAAGTAATGTAATGTCCATGTACGTCAAGCTTCAGGTCTTTACAGTTGGTATCAGAGGAAAGGTTTAGTCAACCTTTTGAAACTAGGATGCGAAAACTTTAGAGAAATCTCTAGAGATATTTCTAAGGTATGTCTAGGGATGTCCCTAAGGATTAGTATACATATAGGTTATAGTCCTAGAATTACGGTAACGATCTTAGAATTAAACCTAAGATATTAGATATTGAAGGTACTCCCCCTTTATTATATTGTTTTCCCTAGCATGATTTTTGCCTCTCACACTATTCTTTTTGGGTTTTAGACGATGGCTAGAACCTGAAGGAACCATGTTGATCAATGCAATGGACAATGCAATGATTTTCCTCCTGAAAAAATAAATGTTATGGGAGATGGAGTGCAAAATCTTATTGCTATAATTACAAAAGCTATGAATCATTCTGGACTTCCAAATGAGCAGAGAAGGGAACAATATTCTATTGATTCCTTCATGAGGCAACGCCCACCTTCTTTCAGTGGGTCTTCTGATCCACTTTTTGCTGAACAATTGATCAGTACCACTGAAAAGATATTTTCAGTTCTTCAATGTTCTAAAAATGATAAAGTCATCTTAGCAGTATATCGTTTGGAAGGTGAAGCTGATCAATGGTGGAATCTTATCAAGAATACGAGGCCAAGAGATGAAATTGAGTCCATGGAATGGGATGAGTTCAAGAACTTATTTTTCAATAAGTACTTCCCTCATATTCTTTGAACAAAGATAGAGAAGGAGTTTCTTGAACTAAAGCAAAAGGATGATGAATCTGTTGGTTTATACGAAGCGAATTTTACAAGGCTTGCAAAGTATGCATCTGGCTTTATCATCCAACCTGAAAGTAAAGTTGATCGATTCTTAAGTGGCTTAAAACCAAATCTTCGAAGGGCATTAGCTATAAGAGACTTCAGTAGCTATGAAGAAATTGTGCATTCTGCTATTAAGGTAGAAATGGAAGTTGGTGTTACATATCCATCTCATGGTTTTGACAAGAAACAAAAGATGGAGTTCAAGGAGAAATCTCAGAATAATGGTGAAAAGAAGATGAATGTTTCCTTATGATCAAAGTGTGGAAAGAAGCATGATGGAGATTGTACTAAAGGGACTAGAAAATGTTTTAAGTGTGGAAAAGAAGGTCATCGAGCAGCTAAGTGTTGAAGTAATGGAAAAAGGGTTTCTAATGATGTGAATAAATAAAAGACTGCACCACCAACACTTCAATGCTTCAAGTGCAAGGAAATGGGGCATTATGCTAATAAATGCCCTAATCCAAGGGTTAGTGATGATTTACATGAGCAACCACTTAAGTCAAAGGACAAAGGGAAGTCACATGCGATCACTATTGACGATGTTGAATATGACAACGATGTGGTGGAATGATTAAGTGTTTATGTAATGAGATTCCAAAATAATGTTGTATATAGTATCGTGGAATATTGGAATATTTATGTATTGGTCTATTGTGGTTTTCAATAATTTTATGGTACCGGTAACCATGGAAAGTGATTGAGATATTATTGGAAAAAAGATGATATGTGTATAATGAAGGGAAAATGAGAAAATTAAATGTTTGACAATATTCATGAGCTCATGAATGATATAAGGAAATAGTTATATCATGGTTCGAGGTTTTGGTATGTGAAAAGAGTTAACTTTTGACAGCACTCATATTTTTACTAAGATTCAATGGGTATTCATTTTTCAAGAGAATACATGATTAAGGTATTCACATTATTGGAATGTGATCAAAAAGATATATGGGGGATAAATGATGGTATTCACATGCTTGGTTGATGACATTTCAAGTAATCATTTTCTTTATACTATGAGATTAGAAAACAATATTTTGGATATGCATAAAGATTGGAATGGATTATGTTGTACATAAGTTAGTATTGTTTAAAGATAGAAGTTTTGTCGATATTATTTTTGGGATGTTATAGTAATATAGTTTTAGAAAAAGGACAACCTGTAGGATGGGCGACAACCCATCGCGTCAGACAAGGCTGTGGGAATCGAACCCACAACCGAAGTGCGACTGGCCTTTATCGCCTACCACTGGCCTACAGGAAGTCCCTGTTTCGTAGAAACTAGTTTTATTATATTAAGAAGTATGATATATGAAGTATAAGTCCATTTAGGAACCTTATATAATTAATCTCACTATAGATGGACTTATGTATTTTTTGATAACTTTTCTAACATTTTGTTTGAAATAGATGGAATGAACCATCATTATATCACATGATCTGCTAACACATCACGAATAACAAATTCAACTTCATTTCTTTAAGGGATGAAGTGGAAATTGTTCAACTCACGAACAACAATGAGATTATACCAAAATCATGTAAGTATTTCTTTTAATTCATCAACTTTAGGGAAACGATCTTGAAAACCAAAAATGTTGTCCTAGTGCTCTTATATCCGATGAATCAGATGGTACCTTAGATCATCACAAATCTACGGATTTGTGATTGATGGCTTTTTCATAGCCATGTTCTCTACCACTCTCCATCAGAACTTGATAGTAAGATTTTTCTTCCATATCTATATTTTTTTCACCTATGTTTTCCTACGTGGAAACCCAGTGATGAGTTAATTTAGATAACCGTTACATTTCAGACTTTAGTTTTTAAATCCATGTATTGGTATTCCTTTTTACGATGTGAGTTTCTATTAAAGAAACTTTTGATTAGTAAACCATTTATAACCCTGACGAATTTTGAGGGCGAAATTCATTTTAAGGGGGGTAGAATGTAACAACCCGAGATTTTATGAAAATTATTCTTTTTAATTAATGTATTGTGTTTTACGCTACACTAAAAGGAGCTTGCACAACACGCATCCCTGACTTTCCTTGCATTACACGCAATCGCGACCTTCCTTAATAGCATGTGTAGTACGCAATACCAAGTTTCACTAAATGAGATATTATTATAATATTATTATGAACTAGCCGTTATGAATAGTATTAACTAAATTTTGAATTTTATATCATTATTATTCATCTTAAACATTTTCTAGAACATGGTATAAGAACAAAATATTTTTTTCGGGTAAAATATGTATTTTTCAAAAAATGCAGTTTTGCCGCCTTTTGATGGCGAACCCACTTTAAATATAGTTGTTGACATGTTTATAAGTTCAATTTGACAAAATAAAATTCTTCTTTTGAATTAGGATATAAAAATTTATATTGGATAAAGTTTTGATATTTTTCTGATAACTTTCATATTTTAATGAATAGTAAAAACACGCTATATTTTAATTAAAAACAACTTTTTTCATCGTAATAATTTATATGGTTAAATTATAGTATTGAGTGGTTTTAAAGTATAAATAGAATATATTTTTACCATTTAATATAATTTATGTCATTAGCATTGATTTTACCTTGAATTCATAGGTTAAATCAATTCAATCTTTTGCAATGTTTTAAACAAAAACCCGTTTTCTTTCAACAACAGGATTAATTTTAATTTAATATCTGAAACTTTTGTGTATTGAATTTCGAAAAATGGATTCCATATTTGGAATCAGTGGGTCCAAATTATGTTAATAGGATACTTTTTATTTTTGGAAATTATGAATAGTAACTACGTTAAATTTTATTTACCATAGTTAAAGGTAAATCGAGTAATTAAGGGTAAATATAATATTATAAAATTACCCTAACACATTCCAAAATTCTATTGGATGACTAAAAGTCGACCCATATCACATAATGGTCGGATTATATTCATTTAATGGACTTTTTTCCATGAAAATAACTTAATTATTATTAAAACCAAAGAAAGTGACGACATGTCACTCTCTTAAATCTTATAAGTATATTAATTTTAATTTAGTGATAAACATCATGAAACTTCGAACATGAATAGTCTCCAGAAATCTAATGAAATTATCTACATCATATAAATTTATTTATAATTTTTAGGTATTAAATAATTATCATTAATTTTGGCACAATAGGGATGCAGAAATTATTTATTTAGTGAAAAATCAATAATATAGTTTTTATTGAAATATTAATACATATCAAAAGGCCCCAAAATCTGAACAAAACTTATTATTAGTGTATATATAAACCCTAATCATCCATTGGCCGAATTATTGATCATTTTTATCCTTATTAAGATGATTATGACACTTATATTATTTTATTTTAAATGATGCCAAAGTTGTCACCTTCATAATTTAATAAATATAACAATTTAAATATTATGATTTTATGATGGTAAATTCGATTAAAAGTATTATTCTGAACTGTAATATATTTATCTTCATCATAGGATTTTATTTTTAATTTTTATGCAACAAATAAGTATATTAAATAATTATAAAAAAAATGATGTAGTAATTATTTTATTAAGAGATAAACCAAATAAATGGTTTTAAAAATAATAAAATAAATATTATATGAACTATTTAATGTTCTACACTAATTTTCTATATACATATGACCTCTTATGAATCTATTAAAGCTTTTATTTCGAACATATATTCTGTATATATTTTATTTAAATTCAAATAAATGAATAGTGTCAAAATTGACACTATTGTTATTTTATAAAAATAATATATTATAAAATTGTTTAAAAATCACAAAAATATTTAAAAATTATAAATTTAAATTTATATGGTATAAAATATTATAATATATCAAATTAATGACAATTCACAACAAATAAGTAAATATTTGTTATAATTTAAAATTTAGAATGTTATTACCACAAATAAAATTAAATTGATTAAATAAAGATAAATCAAGTTGATAATGTTTAAAATAAATTCCTAACATGTCTAAATTTGATTGGTTGATTCTATTACAACCCTATCTAATCCAAGATTAGTATATGAGTCATTTTTTGAGGTTTTTAAGTGGGGTTAGATTTATTATAAATTAATATTTTTAAGAATTCCAAAGGTGTCCCTCTCCTCCCTTATAAAAGGGCACCTCCTCCCTCTCTTTCTCACACCACTTTGAGCCTTCAAGCTCGGCCAAACCCTGCCAAATTCTCTTCTCCACTTCCCTATAAACATCTTAGAGGTCCTGGTCTTCTTCAAAGACCAATTTTGGTACCCTAAGAGGAGGTCTCAAAGAGGCGCTTCAAAGAAGAGGTAATGTCCATTACCGATTCTTTCAACTTTATTTCTTCTTCCACTTATTCTTCTTTAGTTGTTTCATTATGAAGTAATAACATCAGTATCACTAATATAATTAAATGTTATTATATGTATGAAAAAACCCTATTTCACCATCTATCCATCCTACGGAAAACGAAATCACCGCGTGTGCGTACGTACGGAATACCGTCTCCACGCCGTGGTGTAATCTATTTTCCACCACCACCTCACATGGATGGGTATAATGGTGAAAGTAATGAATATATATGATTATTGTAAAGTGATATTGATTATTTAATATTATACATACACTTTAATACAATTCCACTATCATGAGAATGATATCACCGCTCGTGCGTACGTACGGAATACCGTCTCCACGACGCGATGAGATTCACTCTCCATGATAACAATTCAACAATGATTATAAAGTATATACAATAAGTAATCATGAAATATATGACATAATAATTCTAATGGATTTATGTATATATATATTTATGTCATCTACTTAATTCCATTCAATTCAATAAGGAAACGAAAACAGCGTTCATGCGTACGTACGACCTACCATCTCCATGAACAGTGTATTTCTTTCCATTTATCGATCCATTATATATATATTCTGAATATATATTATATATAAATCATGTTTTACATTATATATGTAATTAATCATGATCTAATTAATCATATTAACAATTACAATTTAAAACACGAACGACAAATGAAACGATTTTACCCAAAACGCTACTTTAACATGAATTTACAAAAGAACGGGTAATATAAAGTCATAAGTGAACCATATATGATATAATAACAATTAATATGATTCTGTAATAAGTCAATGACATTATTTAAATAATTATACAGGAGTTTTGGATACATACGAAGCATATCGGACCTAAGGTAAGGGATGAATATTCCAATCTCATTCTTATCCGAGATTGTTTATTTGTAAGTATTTACTAGGGTTATTGTTATTATCCATGTACATGTTTTATAAAAACAATTTCATGTATTTTTAATGTCCTTTTTACCCATTTTTGACTTTTACTACATGGTATGTAAGGAATCTTTCTTTTGTTTATGTTACGAGGTAGTTTTTTGACTTTTCCGGTAAAAGTATGAGAAGAATGTTTTTTTAACTTATACGACACAAACGGATTTTTACAGTTTTATAAAGCCATATTTTCATGAAGTTTCCTCCAAAATATTTAATGACTATTTTCAACAAAATACTCTACTTTTAAAATTGCATGAAATTTTGTGAAAAGAAAATGATTTTGAAGAAAAAAGGATATTTTCCTCAAGAATTCATTTCAAGTGTTTTATCAAAACCATTTTCTATCTAAGATGACATTATTTTCATATGTGTATGTTTCTAGTATAATGTCTGTATGATTTACATGGTTTTTCTTTTCTTATTATGAAATGATATCCATTTATTTTATATGGATTATGTGATGATGTGGTGATGTTTATGAAACCCATTTTATTTATTGGGTTATTATGAATGATGTATGTTTATTTTGTGGCACAAGTAAGAATGATTTCATAATGAGATGGGTGGGACCTATATCTCCCTCCAATGAATTGGGTAAAGATTTTATATCTCATGAGATAGACATGGCTGGTACGGTATGTTAATCTGGTTCAGTGTTACAGGACTGAAACGAGGAGTGAACTCGATTCAGAATGGGACTTTGTCCACTAAGATGGTCTTGGCAGCAATGCCTTGGCTAATATGGAAATCATTACATGTGCTTAATGGATTCCACAGTTACATGTTTTATTCCCATGCTATTTTATCATGGTTTATGTTCCATTATGATCTATGCCTTATGTACTTTCATGTTTTATGTTGTTGCTCAAGATTTTGATGTTTAAACATTATGTTCATGTTTTTAAGTTCAAATGTATATGGTATGTTTTATTTTATCCAGGCTTACCCTTACTGAGCATTTGAGCTCACCCTTTTTTATGTTTTATTTTCCCCCAGTATCAAAAGAAAGGTTTTAGGTAAGGAAACAAAAAGTGGAAGATCTTTATGGGAGATGTTGAAGATCTTTCACCACGATTAGAAGATTACGTTCCAAGTTTCCAAGGACACCAAACTATTACGGTCCTTGTGTGTCTATTTTTGTTATGTATTAAGTATTTCGCAAAAGTAATGTAATGTCCATGTATGTCATGCTTCGGGTCTTTACAATCACACTACATGACATAAACACGAGTCAAGGGAAACATCCAAGACTATATCATATGGTGGAAAAAGTCCTATAATGGATTAGGTTTACTCTATAATCCCATACATGATGTCTCATGAGACTAAAAATTACCCGATACATTGGAGAAATATCTAGGAAAAACCATAATAACATTTTTATATAGATTTTTTCCTCTTAAATAATCAAACATGAAGAATACATATAAGGGTTACCCAATGAAAGAAATGTGTATCATAATCATGTCATAATGAATAACCAAAGGTAGTATCATAATGTTGTAGAACAAATAATGGATTTAAAACATAATTAGTGATTAATAAGGAAAAATAGGAATATATCATGATAAATTATGTTCAACTGATGTGAAAAGATGTAAAAATATTGTTTAAGAAACTTTAGAAATGATCCACTTTATTATGGTTTAAGGGAAAATATTAAAGAGATTTTAAAAAGGAAAAAGTCATATTTTTTTGGTATAAAACAAGAAATTAACTAATATATTTTTAATTATTAAATGATTTATTTTATAAAATATAATTTTTTCTTGAAATATATATGAATTTTACTTGAAAATGGATAATAAATAGGGAAGTTCCCATTAATCAGGCTTGATTATCAGAATTAATTGATAAGGGAACCTTTTTAAAGATGTATTTCACCATAAAATAAGGACAAATGGAACTGGATAAAATATTTCAAAACACATAAATATAATATTCAAGAAGTATATATTAATATTTAATAATTAAATTCGTGTTAAAAGAGATAAATAATATCCCAAAGGTAATTGGGAGGTTCAGAGAGATCCCTTACCTTTTTTCAGAAAGTGTTCTCAACATACACTTAATGTCATGATTAATTAAATTTTATACATGAATAATTTAATTAAGAGCCTATTAAACATATATTTTATTTATTAAAATTTTATTATGTTAATTTATTACCATTTTTATTTGATATAAAGTTTAATTTAGTTGTTCTAGGTGTGCTCGTTTCATAATTTTATGATTGATTTCCTTGTGTTTAATTATGGATGTTCTTGTAAAATGGGAGAAAAACTCTATAAGTGGAATTATATGATATTTATGAACCTAAATAGTTTTAAATGGTACCATATATCATTTTTTGGTATGAGAATGATTCATTATATATAATTGTAATTATAAATGTTTAGTTTGTTTTGGCGGGTTTTCGATCACCACGAATTAGTATTGTTTTATATGTTAATATTATGAATATATATTAGTTAAATAACATGAAACAAGTTATAATATAAATTTTAAGATCTTATTTAACCATTATAATGTTTTTATGACCATACATGAAGGTATTAAGGAAAAATGAAAACAAATCATCCACAAAGTCCATTAATCAACACATCACAAATGATGTTTTCATTTTAAGAATAAAAGGAGAAGAGAAGAGGATTGATGATGGATATTTCATTAAAATAATAAAATTAAATTATATATATTATAATGGATTTATTATTATATCTTAGATATGTTAGGTGATTGGAGTATAATAAATAAAAATAAATTAAAAGAGAAAGGAGGGTTCTACCTCTTGAATATCATCTCCTTGAGAACCTCCTTAAGAAACTTGGGTTTGGTTTTTTTGTGACACCAGAAATACTAGAAGGTTAAGAAGAGGTTTGGCATAGGAATTGGGTAGAATATAAGAAATATCAAAATCTTATAATGTATGAGGAGAATAGGTGATTAGGTGGTGGTATTTATAGTAGGAGGATAGGGGTGTTTTTGATTATTTTATTCATTTTTTTATTATTTTGGATCAAGATTTTCTATAGTATTTATTATTATGACTAAGTAAAGTAACCAGTGAATATAAGTTTGAAATAATGGGTTTATACATCATGAAGGACTCAAATTTTTTTACTTGGCTTAAAATATTTAATACTATAAATTATCATATTTCACTATTCATGAAAAATTCAACTATTTTAGAAAAATCCCAAAAAATCAACCTGAAACATTTTTTAGAGTTTATATTTCAAAAATGGAATCTATGTTATGAAAATAATTTTATAAATATTAGAATTTTAATTTTTAATTAAAAAAATCTATTATTCAAAAAATATCGATTTTAATATTATAACTGATTTTATGAAACTTTAAAAAATTAATTAACACCTCATGAAATTATCTTATAATCATAAGAGAAATAAATATTAATTTATGAATCTATTTATGAAAATAAATTTTCATACAGATAGTTATATTAATTATAAAACTATAAATAAACATTTACATTTCACAAAAATTTCAATATTTAATTTATCATTTATAAAATAATTATTTACTTATGTGAAGATATAAACATAACATATTTTAATTTATAAGATTTATAAATTTTATTTATACTTTAATAGGTGATGTAAATATTTTTTTGGTTGGGTTACTATTTTTAATGGTCATATTACTATTCCAATGGTCAGGTTGCTATTCTATCAATATAGGTTCCTTAATTTCTACCAATACTAGTTATTTCATTCTTCATTTATGAGAATAAATTTTTTTTATAGGGAATTATATGAGATTTATGTGTTTTATACTATATAAAATAATTATAAGAAGATAAATTCCATTAATAAAAGTTTGGTTCATTAAATTATTCCCCTCTTTTGAAATTTCTTCCTCAAAATTTCGTTTTACATACTAAGGTAAAAGCTGGTGAGGTAATTTCTTCTTCATTGCTTCCTTTAATTACCATAACTCCTATTCATACTTATAATTCCTCTATAACACTTTGAAAAGATAATTTGTTTTTGTTATTTAAGGACTTTTCTCTATAGTCCAAGATCTTTATTGACTTATCTTCACATGATAGGTTATTCTCCAATTGTACCACCTCTAGAATCTATATATGTGAGGGTCCAGGTATGTATTTACTCAGAAGATATACATGGAAAATGTCATGAACTTGATCCATATTTTGTGGAAGTTCAATCATATAGGGCACTATTCCTATGCAATAATGGATCTTAAAGGGGCCATTATACCTTGGGATAAGCTTCCCTTTCTTTCCAAACTGCATGACTCTCTTCCATGGTGATATTTTAAGGAATTCATTATCTACAAATTCATACACCAAGTACATTCTATGGTTGATAGAAAATATATTTTCCTAACTATGATCATATTTGATATATCATTGGATGTATTGAACCCTCTCTGTCATATATTGCACAAGATTGGTCCTACATAGCTTTTGTTCTCCAAATTCATCCAAAAAAGTTGGATTTATACATCTATTCCCCTACCAAACTTCATATGGAGTCATATGAATACTCAAGTATAATATTTTGTTGTATGAGAACTCAACCAATGAGAGATGCTAATACCATCCTTCTTTGACTTCCATTGAGAATGCTCTCAGCATGTCCTTGAGCGTCTGAATATTACTTTTATATTATCCATAAACTTTAGGGTGATAGGTTGTGTTGAAATTCAATTCAATTATCAAATAATTTTGAATAATTATCCAAAATTTAGATGTGAACCTTGGATCATGAGCATAGATGATCGAAAGTCAAAACTCATGCAGCCTCCCCACTTCCTTCAAACATATCCTGGCCCCATATCGCATTATTTCCTTCGTCTATTTTTGGGAGACCAATGAAAAAGTCCATATTGTAATTCTCTCATTTCCATGTCAGAAAAGGAAAAGGTTTTATCATCCATTTGGACTTATGTTTCTATTATTTAACTTTATAACATACCAAAAATCTTGAGATATAATCCACAATATCCTTATTCATATTGTCTCACAAGAAGTGTTCTCAATGGTCATGATATATCTTGGTACTTCCTAGATAGATAGAGAAAGATGAGGAATGTGTGTTATCCAATAGATCCTTATTTATATCAGGTGAAGAAAAAACACAAATCATTGTTCCAAACCGGATCACACTATCATCATCAATATATAACTCTTTTAGCTTCCCTTCCTTTACTACTTTTTCCTTCTTTTGTAGATCCAGATCATCCCTTGGTGCTTCCTTGATCTTATTTGATAAATGTTGAGTTAATTATGTGTGAAAGTATACATTAGACTATTGTGATCAATATATATGTCACACATCACACCATAGAGGTTGGGCTACTAGATTTTTGTGGAAAAAATCACAGTCGCTATCTCCAGACCATGCATCAGGTAGTTATTATCATGTATCATAAACTTACATGAGGTGTAGGCTATCAATTTATCATTTTTCATGAGTACACCACATAATACTTTATTTGAAGAATCATTGTATATCACAAAACATTACCTACTTATTGGTAGTGTGAGTAAATGTACAGTGATTTACCTCTTCTTGAGCTCCTTGAAGTATTCCTAATAGTATTCTATCAAGACATACTTTACCCATTTCCATGTTAAATTAGTTAATGTTTTAGAAAATCATGAGAAATTATTCAAAAAATTTCTTTAGTACCCAGATAAGCTAAGAAAACTACAGATCTCTATTACAGATATTGTCCTATGACACTCTTGGATTACCTTTGTCTTGGAAGGGTCCACATATATTCCTTTTTTAGTGATAAAATCCTCGAATAATTATACTTCCTCCATCTAGAACTAAAATTTCTATAATTTTCATACTGTTTCTCCCTTCAAAAAGTCTTTAACACTATATTCAAATGCTCCTCATGTTCCTCCTTTATCTTTGAGTATACTAGAATATCATCGATAAATACTACCAATTTTTTTGAGGTAATATCTAAATAATTTATTCATTAAGCCTATGAAAATTACTAGGGAATTAGTTATTCTGAATGGAATTACTATGAACTCCTAGTGTCCATACCTTGTTCAACAAGAAGTTTTGGGACTATCTTCCTTCCTCACATTTAATTAGTGATATCCCGAATGAAGGTCCACCATAGATAAATACTCATCCCCTTGTAGTTGACTAAACAAATTTGTCTATCTATGATAGGGGATAGTTGTTCTTTATCATTACTTTGTTGATCTCATGATAATTAATCAATAGGAGAATTTATCCTTGATTATTTTTGACAAATAGAACTGGTGCACCCCACGATGAAGCACTTGGGCATATGAAACCCTTATCCATATTCTCTTGTAGCTGCTTCTTTAGTTCTTAAAACTCAATTGTGGCCATTTTTCAAGGGGTATTTGATATAGGTATAGATCTAGGAATAATTTAAATTTAGAAGTCAAACTATCAGTCAGATGAAGACCATGAAATTCATTGGGGAACACATCCGTGTAGTCCCTCAGAATGGTCATGTCTTCAAACATTATTCACTCCTTTGTATCAATAATTTTACCTCTATAAGATTACTCATAATGAAATAATATCCATAATTAAGATGATGATTATGTAGTATATTCATTATCATCCTTACACTTATAAAAAATTAGAGGATTCCCCAAGACATGAATAGTAATCTCTATTTTCTAACTCTTGATGTTGGATTTATATAAAGATAGCCAATCCATGCCCAATATAACATCAAAATCCACCAAAGTAATAAAAGATTTTTTTATATGTTTATCCCACTAAAATAAAATGGGGAGGAGTTATATACTTTCAATGAAATAATTTCCACATTTTCTGTTCTCACAGATAACTTAACCTCTATATTTTGAGGTGTTGTTTGAATAGTTCTACTAAAACTTAAAGGATATGAAAGAATTTATAGATCTACAATAAAATAAGAAATTAATTATTCTTGAATTAATAACCACTATACCTATCACCACATAATTTTTTGTGCTCAAACTCAAAAGTAGTGATATCTTATTCCCTTCCACGTTTCTTGGAGGGTTTTATTGTTTATTTCCTCTAACAACCCTTGGTTTAGGGAATTGGCTTGTATAATGCCCATGTTCCTTGTAGTTGAAACACTTTACTATAGGACAATTTTTGATCTGAAACTTACTTTTTTCTTTCACATTAGTGGTATTATTTAAATCCCTTTAGAAAATATTATCCTTATGACCCTCTCTTCCACATTGGAATCATCTCATGGTTCCCCTTAGGCAGTTTCCAACATGCATCTTCCCACACTTTTGACATGTGGGATGTTGGGTTTTCTTTCCATCATGGGATTTATCTATTGATCCTCCCTTATTAAACTCCATTTATTAATTGTTATCTCCCAGCCCATGATACCATTGAGAGTCGCTAATCTCTATCTCAACCTTAAGGGAAAAAAGAAAAATATCCTCATAGTTGCCAAAGTATTGTATCGCTAATGAATTTTGTAGACTTGGATTTAGATTTCAAAAGAATCCATCCACCTTTCTCTCTAAATTCATGAAAAAACTAGAGGTGTATTGTTCAAGACATGTAAAGTATTCCTTATATGCCTTGATAGACTCATATTACTATTATTTAAGTCCTTGTAACTCCCTTTCCATATTAAGATAGAGATTTCAAGGAAAATATTTATTAAATAATATTTTCTTTAATGATTCCAAATACATGGAATCAAATTCCTCCTTAAAAATGATGTTTTTGATTATTTTCCATGATTTATCATCTTCCCATAAAAACAATAGACCTCCAACATTACTTTATCTTCTTCTAAGAACTGGATGACATAGAATATATTTTCAATAGTGTCAATCCATTATTATATGATGAAGGGATCATAATATACACTAAATATAGGAGGCCTTTGTTACATTAAATATTTTATAACAGTTTCTATTTATTAGGAGAAGGGGGGAGTTCCACATAATTCTTGATATTATTTATAACATGATCCAATTTTACTAGTACTTTCATGAAGTTTTGTGCTCCCCTTCCCATTAGATTTTTCATTTTAGTAGGGAAATTTTTAAATTTCCTATCACATTGATTTTTGGAATGGGTTATCTAATTTTGAGCCATTATTTAAGAAATAAAAATTAGGGGGGTTGGATACTCAGATAATAAGAATATAAAATGGAAACTTTGAACATAGATGGATAAGATTTTAAATGAAAATTATATACTAATAGATTATTCTATAATTTTAAATCTAGGCTATCTATAGTGATATAATTATCCATAGGGTTCTTACTATAGTGTTCTAGTCATAATATCCATAAATAACTATACCTTTCTCTAATAATAACTATAGTAATCATATCCTTTATCATATATTATTGCATGATTTTAAGCACAATTAACCATCATATACAAACCAAGGATCATGAAGTCTAGTGTACTTGGAAGAATAGGTACATAATTATAAAACTTGAAACCAAAATAAAAAAATCTTTTATTTAATCTCCATAATGAGATACTAACTTAAGTTAATCTCTAATATCTATATAGGATAACCTGTTGAATATATATACTGAATGGATGATCTAAAAATCCTAGTAAGGGAATAAATATAGGAATAAAGCATAAAAAATGGGTTAGAAGGCATAACATGATTACATAAAAAGGAATGAAACAAGAATAAAAATATGGTATCATAAGATGTAGCACATTTAATCATGTAATCATGGAATAATTGGAATGTGTCAGTAATATACAACATGAAATAAACATGAATCAAGGCTAACTTCCAAGACTATATCACATGGTTGAAAGAGTCCCATAATGGATCAAGTTTACTCCCTAATCTCATACATGATGTATCATGAGACAAAAAATTATCCAATTCATTGGAATGCTATTTGGTTTCACCCATAAAAACATGTTCATGCATATGTGTGCCACAAA
Source organism: Viscum album (assembly GCA_963277665.1). NCBI lineage: Eukaryota > Viridiplantae > Streptophyta > Magnoliopsida > Santalales > Viscaceae > Viscum > Viscum album. Next base: position 435,694,213 of record OY728121.1, read on the forward strand.
AAAATCAAATATGAATAATACACATAAGGGCAATCCATGGAAATAATTGAGTATCATAATTAAGTAACAAGGAATAACCAAAGGGAGTATCATAATAGTGTAAAAGAAAGAATGGATTAATATCATAATTGTACATTAATAAGGGAAAATAAGAATATATCATGATTTATAATATCGAAATGATGTGAAAATATTTAAAAATAGTGTTTAAGAAACTTTATAAATGAGACACTTTAGTATGGTTTAATGGAAAATATAAAAGAGAATTTAAAGAAGAAAAAGTAATAATTATTTTTGAATAAAATAAAAAATGAACTAAGATATATTTTCATGATGAAATGTGTGATTTTATAAAAATAATGGTTTCTTAAAAAATATTATGGAGTATACTTGAAAATGGGTTAGAAATTGGTAAGTTTCCTTTAACTAGGATTTCGTATCAGAAGGAATTGTGAAGGGAAACTTTTTAAACATGTATTTCCCCATAAAATAAGGTTAAATAGATCTAGATAAATCATTATGGAAATATGAAAAAATATGGAATAATTATAAAAGAATCATTAATAATTACAATGGTGTGAAGTGAGAGAAGTCATAACCCAAAAGTATATGGATGGTTCAGAGAGATCCCTTACCTTATGTATGAAAGTGTTATGCACATGAATGTAATGTACTAGATAATAATATTAGGTTCCATAACAATTTAATTCAATAACTATTAAATATATATTTTATTTATTAAAATTTTATTAAGTTCATTTATGACCATTTTAATGGGTTATTTTTTTTAATTTTATTGTTTCAGGTGTATTTGTTTCCTGATTTGATGATCGATTCCCTTGAGTTTAATTATGGGAGTTCCTTTCAAATGGAAGAAAAAATAAAAAATTAGAATTATATGAAATTTATGAACCTAAATAATTTTAAATGGTCCTAAATATCAATTTTATATTTTTTTATGAGGATGATTCATTTGATAGAATGTTAATGATAAATGTTCAGTTTGTTTTGGCGGTTTTTTGATCATCGCGAATTAGTTTGTTTAATTATTTAATATTATGAAAATATATTTGTTCTTAAACCTGAAACAAGTTATAATATAAATTTTAATTTTTTTAACCATTATAATGGTTTTATAACCATCCATGAAGGTGGTAATGGAAAATTAAAATTCATCATCCACGAAGGTGGTGAATCGACAAATTACGAATGATTTTTTATTTTAAGACAAAAATGAGAAGAGAATGAAATTGATGATGTATATTCAATTAACATAATTAAATTATAGTATATATTATACTATAGATATTATTATATTTTGTATAGGGGAGGTGATTGGAGGATAATAAATAAAAATAAATTAAAATAGAAAGAAGGATGATTTTACCTCTTGAATGTCGTCTCATTGAGAACCTCCTTAAGAAACTTAGGATTGGTATTTTGGTGACAACAGAAAGACCAAGACATGAGGAATTGGTATGGGATTGTAATTTGGCATAATATAAGTAATCTCCAAATTTTATAAGGAGTGAGGAGAAGAGGTGGTGAGGGTGGTATTTATAGTGGTGGGAGGAGAGGTGTGTTTTTTATTATTTTATTCATTTGTTTATAATTTTGGATCATGAATATCAATAATTATGATTATTTTAACTAATTATTGTAAATAGTTCATGTTATTTTTAAAAAATGGGTTATTACATCATTCATAACTCAAAAATTCAAGTATTTTACTTAAAATGATTAATACCATAAATTACTGTATGTCACCATGGACAAAAATTCAACTATTTTAGAAAAATCCCAAAATATAACCCCCACAATTTTTTGACATGTAGATTTAAAATATGGAATCCATTTTATGAAAATTAGTTTCTAAATATTAAAATTTTAATTTAAAATAAAATCATCATTTATTCAAAAAAACCAATTTTAATATCATAACAGATTTTATGACACTTTGAAAAATTTATCACGGTCTCATTAAATTATATTATAAAAATAAGTCAATAAAAAATTAATTTATGAGTCTATTTATAAAAATAAATTTTATTTTAAACCATTCTATTAATTATAAAATTATAAATAAGCTTTTACGTTTCAAAAAAATACCAACATCTAATTTATCATTTTAAAAATAATTATTTACTTGTGCCTTGATATAAATAAATCATATTTTCATTTATAAGATGACTCAATTTTATTTATACTTTCATATTTTTGGTTACTATTTTTTTTAGGTTACTATTCTTAATAGTCATATTACTATTCCAAAGGTCAGATAACTATTCCATCGGTACAGGTACATTAATACATATAAATACCCCTTATTTCATTCTTCATTTATGTGAATACCATTTTTATTGGTTTCTTTATGAGATTTAGGTGTTTTATACTATATACCAAAATTATAATAAGGTACCCATTGAAATTTTTTTCGATCCTTACATTCTTATCTTAAGAGCCTCTAAAATAATTCCCCAAGATGGTATTGCACATTACATCTGAAATATGGGGAGGTGTTCTTAAGGACATGTGGAGAACTGGCTCGAGGAACCATTTTAGTGGCTATCGAGAGGAAAATTAAAATTTTGAACATTCTTAAAGGGAGAAGAACATTTGAAATGGTTGATATGAGTAATAGAAGATGACGAATCCCCATTACCATTACTGATAAACACTTAAAAGGTGGATTTCATGAACATAATGTAGATACTAAAACCATATTCCCCCAAACCGATTAACTAAATTAAGAAAATACCAAAAAAGCTAGCCATGTGTCAACAGATCCATGAAATAGGAGGGATCAAGAGACCATATATATAAGAAGCAATATTAATGAAATAGGCATTCCACTATTTATATGGTAGAATCCCATGAATATTAAAATTTCACATTGTAGTGATCTATATATTTATGCGAAAATTCCTGACAAAGTTTCTTATATAAATAAGATGAAGAAATAAAGAAAATTTATCATAGAGATTGAGTCCTTTTAAAACATCCCAAAACTAGAACTCACGAAACCTGTGCTTAAATCCATAACTTTACATTACTTGATTGGATTTCGATAATTATGGCACAAATGTTTCATCAAAACCTAAAAACATCAAAAGAAAAACTTGGATCACTTTCATTCTGGAAGACCTTTTAAGTTTTGAGTTTTACAGAATTAAGAAAAACTCTTACATAAACAATTCAGAAGTCATCAAAATAACATTTCTCCCATTTAACCTAGATTTTTTTTATTTCACAATAGGTCATCAACATAATCCTTGTAAAATCTTTTATAGACATAAATCATTAAAAATCATTATCTAAAACATGGGGAAAAGGAAACATAAAAAGTTTGAGATTATATAATTAGTAATGGTAAACATAATCATTAACAATTGAATATAATAAATGGGAAAATGAGTGTATTATGGTATTGTTCAATATTCAATGTTTTAGAGAGATTCATAAAATAACTCATACCCATCAATACATGGATAATAAAATATGAAACTTGTAAAAGGAAAGAGTCATCCGAATCAATAATCAAAATCCATGAGATATCAATATTGATAATTAGAAATGTTCTAAACTCATATCAAGCAATTAAAACTCTTTCATGTATCTTGGAGAATAAATTTTATAAAACCATTTAAAACCCATTCTAATTGGTATAACTATACAACCAACTTCCAACATTATCATTACCCAATTCACTAGAGAGCTATAACAGGATCACCCAACTCTATATGGGATACTCCATACTAAGCTATAATAGGGTTTTATGATGCTATATGGCCCAAACCATGTTAATCTATAATGGGATTTCCTGGTTCTATTTGGGCCACCCCATCATATAATACGTATAAGAACCAAAACATGAATAAAACTCATATAAACAATAATTTTTCATTTATAACCTAAAAAACCCATGAAAAATAAATGGTTTTAATGTCAATATATTTAAAACATTTATTAACCTGTGGAAAAGAAACTGGTTCCATAATAATATATTAGAAACATGATTAACCAATGGAAAATAAACTGGATCCATAAAAGTCTCATTGAAACATAACTATCCTATGGAAAATAAACAGGTTTCATAAAAATCTCTTTGAAACATGACTAACCCATGGAAAAGAAATGAGTTTCAAAACGATCTCTTTGAAACATGATTATCCCATGGAAAAGAAATGGATTTTAAAAAATATATTTGAAACATGATTAACCCATGGAAAATAAATAGGTTTCCAAGAAATATCTTTGATACATGATTAATCCAAGGAAAATAAATTTTTTTTAAAAAAATCACTTTAACATATGATTAACCCATTGAAAAGAAGTGGGTTTCAAAAAAATCTATTTAAAAAAATAATTATATTTCCATAGAAATAATAAGGATGGTATCAATAAAAAATATCCCCAATTTTGGATAAGTAACTTCAAGGTTTTTTAATGTGTATAAAATAAAATTCCCTTAAAAGATAATTAAAAACAATCTTGAGGAATGTGATCTTTAAACATTTAAAGTGTCCCATACAACTTTGAAATGTTTGAATCACAATGCCCATGAAAGAAATAAAATTAAATGAAACTTATAATTTTGTGAGAATATTGATATTCATGATATAAATTTTCAATGGGTAATTGTATACACCTTATAAAATAATATAGGTGTATAACATAAAAAATATCTCAGAGAAGGAAAATTGTGAAAAAACATCCATTACCACTTTGTTATGTTTTAAACCATAAACCCCATGAAATAGAGATCATAAAACAGATATATAGATCTTCATAATTTCAAGTATAATAATAATAAAATACATTCATGGTTAGTATATACACCATATAAAAATAATTAGGTGCATAATAAAAAATAAGTCTCAATGAAGTGTAAATTAAGTCGAAACCCCTTACAGCTATCGTAAGATCTGAATCAGAAGACCAAAAATTAAAAATCATAAAATGAGACATTTAAATACCATGAATATAAAATAATTACCAATATAATATGTCAAAATTGGTAGTATGTATACCACAAAAAAGAAGTAAGTGAAGAATATGACATTTATATCACGGATGTAAAAAGTGAGATGAAAATACCTTATAAATATCATATCATTAGAGTGAGAATAAATATAAAAAATTATGTATGAAAAATGTAAATATTTTAAATAAAAATGGAAATAAAATATAAAACAATCATAGGTCATTTTACACATATTCTTGGCATAACACAACCAATTACATATAAGTTTAACCATATAAATGAAAATTGAGTTAATAAATCCCTTACCATGAGTCCAATTTGTCATGATTTTCTTTTATATACCAAAGTAATAAACTTATGTTAATTTTTTAAATGATTCATAACCTTTTAAAATTATATTACTAATTTTATATCACTTATAAACAAGTTATATTCAATTACTTAATCAATCATGTTTAAGTTGGATATTTTCACCATATTTAGCTTATGTGTCAAAACCGACTTTGATTGGTTGACTAAAGTCAAAGAGGTTATTATTTTAACATATAAAAAATTATAACCATGAAATAATTATAAAATTTTAATATAAATTAAAATTTTAAAATAATACAGGAAATATGTTTTTAAAAAATGAACTAGCATTATGATCAAGGAGACGGTAGGTCATACATATGGATGAGTAACATTCCCATTTTCAATGACCATTATGGAAATAAGGTATGTAACATTTGACTTTATGGAATGATAATTATATCATAAATACTATATTATTTAATTATATATATTTATATATATCATTCTTGATATGTGATGATGTAAAAGGAGGAATCACATCGCTTCTAGGAGGTGGTAGTCCACACATCCATAAAAGACATTATCACTTTTTCAGTGTGTGAAAATATAAGAAATAATTTGATATATTATATTTATAAAAGTTTAGTTATGTATTAAATATTATATATATCATTTAAATCACATATTTTTATTAAACCCATTCTTAATACATTCCTTGTAATGTGTGAACATATCACATCACTTTGAGGAGGAGGTAGTCCACACGTCTACAAACAAGGTTACCGTATTCCTATAAAATTAGAAGCATGAAGGTATGTGTCTTGTAAAAATTAAATAAGTATTAAGACATCCTTAATATCAAATATATCATATAAAAATAGTATTTTAATCATTATTCCTACCCTGATAGGTGATAATTGAATAATGAAAAACATTGGTTCGCGAGGCAGTAATCCGATGTACACACGAGCGATGATTTTGTATCCCATTTTATGGAATTTTGTACAGGTGTAGGTTGAACCATTAACATAAAAAATATAAGTATATTTAATATACTTATGTTATTATATACTCATGTAATAGGAAAAATATAATGGGTGTGGAAAGAAATAAAACAAAAGTGCACATTGAAAAATGTTACCTATTCATCAAGTTACTCTTTTTAGTTTGCACCAAAAGACTTCCATGGTTTTATTTATTCCAAAATTGAGTATTCTATAATAAGTTTAGGTACATGGGGAGATTATTTAGGCAGTTTTTGGATGAGAAAAAATGGCTTGATATGTGTGAATAAGTTTAGAGAGTGAGTTCCTTTTTATAGTGGAGGGGGAGTGAGATTCTTATAAATACAAAAAGGTAAACACTCTTGGGAGGTCTCTCTTACATAATGTGCCTCTCATAATGATCCAAATTATAGAAAATAGGTTATTTGGTCAAATAATTTCTATATAATGTGTTTTTTACATGTTTCTAGGTCATTTGGCCCCTTAATATTAAATTTTATCCATTATGTAAACTCATTTTTACCTTAATCATTGTAATTAATTTAAATTAATTTCACAAATATTTTTAGAAAAAAATTACTTTTAAATAATTTTAAATTATAAATTATTATGAGTAAAAACATGGAATCCATTTCTTTCCAAACCCCAATCATAGAAATAGAATAATTTAATTTAAAATTAATCCTGCAGATAGAACGAGAAAGCGAGTTTTTAAAGTAAAAAGTAAAAAGCTTGAAATATTTTTGTATAAAATTTAAATTACATAAATTGGATTAAATTATATAATATTTATCTAATTATACATTAAAAATAATTTAATATATTATTTTACACTATAATTTATTTAGATGAAAATGCATTTTTCAATTAAAATCCAATATTTTTTAACTAGTTATAAAAACATGACACTTTTCAAAAAACAAAATTCACCCCAACTAAATTTTGATTTTATGAATTCTTGAATTAAGTTTATTTTTTAAAATAATATTTATAAAATCATCAAAATTTATTTTTAAAACAAGTCTTCTATTAAAAGGTGGTATAATTTTCTTTAAAAAATATACATATTTTTATGAATAAAATTGGATTTATTCTTTTCTTAAGGACATAAAACTTATTGTATAAATTTAAAATAATTTAGTTGAATGTATAACATGTAAATTTGAATAATATATATCAATAATAATGGATAATTTAATTTATTAATATAAAATTCCATTTTGGTCATAAAAACAAATTTTCATAAAAACAGAACTTTAATATTCAATTGGTTTTTATATTCATTTATGATTAATAAGTAACCAAAGAATTAATTTTATAAAATTTTTTAAAATATAATTTTATTATTTTGTTAGTCTCATTCATTACATCCATTATAATGTCAAGGTGATACCTATCATAATAATATTAATAATATATTATTGTTCGGTAAGACTTTGGATTATGTGTAACATAAGTCATCAAAGGAACTCGATGTTGTGTGAAACTAAAGATAAACATAGTGTTTCATGTGACGAAATTTAAACTATGTATTTTGTGTTACAAAATATATTAAATAATTTAATTTAATTTTAAATAATATAATTTATAAAATCTTGGGATTTTACATCCAACCCCTCTTAAAATGAATTTAACCCTCGAAATTTGACTTAGTTATAAAATTATTAACATTTCTATAATTACTTTATCTAAAAACATTATAAAAAGTTTTAATACAAAAATAATCTTTAAAAAGAAAATTTGGAAACATAAAGGTCACTAATTTAATTCATTACTAGGATTCCACGTAGGGAGAACATTAATGGGAAAAGCATAAATAATTATATAGAGTGATTGAGGTCATTGATCATAAATTGGTGAATGATCAATGAAAATTTAAGGTAAAAAAAATCATAAATATGTGATTATTTAAAACACAATAGCTTTATCAGAGTTGAAGGTACTTGGATAATATTTTGTTTGATAATAAATTTCCTAGAGTTAGGAAATTCTCTTACCATCTAGACCAAGTGAAAAAATACTTACCTAATGAGTAGTATTTCATCCTTTAGTTAATTTCCACCAAAATTTCATATTTTCATCTAACTTATGAGTATTAAAGATGATTTATTATTATTATTATTATTATTTAATCACTAATTTTTTTAAAGACTCCATAACCATAAAAGGTATAGTTAATATATTCCACTTGTATTTAGACATTAAACAAAACCAAAATGGTTAGAACATAGTAAGATAATTACAAAAATGAATAAAACTTCATATGATACATTAATATTAAAAAATAATACTGAAAGTTCAACTAAATAAATCCATAAATAAACACCCTTAAAATTATTCAAACATTTCCTGACTAAGTTTGAAACCCAAAGATTATAAGGATTTGATTAGATATCCTTCCAAGATAAATCAACCATCATACACAGAATAAAATATCATATTCTTCTATAATAAAGGTAATCTTTACCAATAAAAAATGTCATTCTAACCAGGACATCACGTTGACTAGTGTTAGTGTGAAAAACCCTTATTATCCTTTTATCATGGGTCCAAGCCCTACCTCATCGCCGAATGAAAAAGGTTATCACCCAGCATAAAGGTTGTACCCCCATTTATTTAATCTAAAAATTAAAGCCCCTAAATAAAACTTCATATTTATATTTGGGGTTACTAATACGTCACAACAAAAAAATTCTCATAAAAACTCTATTGATAACCTCAAAGTTTTTACTACTTAAAAACCTCAAATGGGGTTCCATAAGATTTAGAACTTATGATCAACCTTATGGTTATGGTCTTATTATGTCATCCATAAATATTAATATAAAATCATTGAAAACATCATAATCTCCAAGGTTATCTAAATCGTCCTTTGATACCAACTATAATAGCCCAAAACTTTCACTCTCAGATCCTATGCTAAAATCCATAACTTTACATTCCATAATTTGATGATGATAATTATGACACAATTTTTTCATCTAAAAATTATAACATCAAAATGAAAACTTAGGTCACATAAATTATGGAGGACCTTTTAGGTTTTATTTTTAGAGAATTATTAAAAAATAATAAATAAACAATTTCCAAGTTGTAAAAAGAACATTTATCCCATTTAAACTAGATTTTATTATTTCCAAATAGGTCATTAACATAATCCTTATGAAATTATTTATATACATAAACATTTCTACATAATTCTCTAAAAACTAGGGAAAAGGAAACATAATATGGGTGAGATATAATGCTCTATAAGGGTAAAGATAAGCATTAATAATTGAATGTCATCAATGAGAATAAGAGTGAATAAGGGTATGATGAAATAATCAAGGTGCATGAGTGAGTCATAAAATAAATCATACCCATCAATATCTAGATTTTAAAATATGAAAACATTTAAATAGAAAGAGTCCTCAAAATCAATAATCAAAATCAATTTGATATCAATCTCAATCATTAGAATCATTTTGAACTCATAAAAAGCAATTAAAAATATTTTTCATCACTTGGTGCATCCGTTTCATAAAACCATTTCAAAAAACCTCTTGAAACCATTTTAATAGAATATATATATGGATGACATCAAACATTATCATTACCAAATTCATTGGACAGCTATAACAGACTCACCTGGTGCTATCATGCCACCCCATGTTAAGCGTTAAAGGGATTTATCAATGCTACCTAGTACACCCAATTATAATTTGAATAGGATTTACTGGAACTATCTAAACTTCCCCATCATGTAATATACTTATTAAACACAACACGAATAAAACTCATAAAAAGTCATTATTCATTTATAACTTGATAAACCCATGGAAAAGAAATGGGTTTAATGTTAATATAATTCAAACACGATTAAAATATAGAAATAAAATGGGTTCTATAAAAATATATTTGAATAATTATTAACCCATGTAATAGAAATTATATCCATACAAATCTTCTTGAAACATGGTTATCTCTTGGAAATGAAATGTGTTCGATAAAAATCTCATTGAAACATGATTAACCCATGGAAAAGAAATGGGTTTCAAAACAATCACTTAGAAAAATGATTAACTCACAAAAAAATGGGTTCAAAAAAAATATATTTGAAACATGATTAAACCATGTAAAATAAATGGGTTTTATAAAAATAACTTTGAAACATGATTACCCAATGAAAAAATAGATTTCAAAAAAATCTCTTTGAAACATGATTAACCCCTAAAAAATAAATGGTTTTCAAAACAATATCTTGGAAACAATAATTATCCATCCAAATAAATAATTATTATGACATCAAAAAAAATATCCCCAATGGATAATATTTAACACCATGGTTTTTTGACCTAGATGAATGGAAATTTTCTGAAAACATCATTAAAAATATTCTTGAGTAAAATATTATTTAAACACTCAATATGTCCCATACCACTTTGAAATATATAAATCACAATACCCATGAGTGGAATAAAATTAAATTAAACTTATAATATCATGATAATAAGTATATTAATGATATAAAATGTCAAATAAGTAGTATATACACCTCATAAAAGAAGATAACTCTATAACATAACAAACATCTCAAAGAAGGAAAATTATGACAAAAAATCCATTACCGCTTTTGGTAATATTGAAACCATATACCCCATGATAAATAGATCATTAAATGGGTATGTAAATCCACATAAATTAAAGTATAATATTAATATAATAAATTAATTGTAATTATATACAACATATAAAAATAATTAGGTGCATAATAAAAAATAGTTCTCAATGGAATGTAAATTGAGACAAAACCCATTAAAACCATGGTAACATCTGAATAGAAATCCCCAATAGTAATTTTTATAAAATAAAACATTTAAATAATATGAATATAAAATAATTACAAATATAATATTTAAAAATTTATAGTAGATACATCCCACAAAATAAGTAAGTGGTGAATATGTCATTAATCTCACAGATGTAAAAAGTAAGATGAAATTCCATTACAAAAATCATATCATTGGTGTGAGAATAAATCAATGAAATAATTACGTGTGTATAATTTAAACACACATAATAAAATTTTAAATACATTATGAAACAATCCGATGAAATTTAACACATATTCTTGGCATAACATAACCAATGACATAGAATTTTATCCAATGAATTGAAATTGAGTTAAAAAATCCCTTACCTTGAGTTTGATTTGTCATGATTGTTCTATATATTACTGAATAATAAACTTATGTTAAGTATTTAATTGATTAAAAACTTTTTTAAGTTTATTATTACTTTTATTTCACTTATGAAAAAGTTATACATAGTTACTTAATCAAGAAAATTTTAGTCAGTTATTTTGACCATATTTGGCTAATGTGTCAAAAATGACTTTGATTGGTTCACTATGGCCAATGAGGTAATTATTTAAACATAAAAAGAATGATAAAAATGAAATAATTATCACATTTTTATATAAATTATACTTTTAAAATCATATAGGAAATATGGTTATGAAAAATGAACTAATGGTATGGTCCTAGAGATAGTAGGTTGTACGTACATATGAGTAACATTCCAATTTTAAATGATCATTTTGGAAATAAGGAATGAAAAATTTCCATTTATAAAATTTTAATCATATAATATATACCATATTATTTAATTATATACACTTTTACATATCATTCTTGTGATTTGGTGACAAAAAAGGGGAATTACAATGCTTCAGGGAGGATTTAGTCCACACATCCACTAATGATGTTATCACTTTTTTAGTGTATGAAAAGGTGAGAAATAATGTGATATATTATATTTAAATAAAGGTAATTATATCTTAAATATCATATATATGTCATTTATTTCACATATTTTTATTAAAACCATCCTTAATGCATTACACATAAAGTGTGAACATATCACATCACTTTGAAGAGGTGATAGTCCACACGTACACAAATGATCTTATCATATTCCAGAAAATGTAAATCATGAAGGTATGTGTCATATAAAAATTAAATAAGTATTAATACATCATAAATATAAAATATATCATATAAAAATATTAATTATATCATTATTCAGAACATTTAGAGATGTAAATAGAAGAATGAACGACATCGGTTTGGGAGGTGGTAGTCCACTGTACATGAAAACGATGATTTCATATCCAATTTCATGGAACCATGTGTAGTTTTATGTCCAAAAATTAACATAAAAACACATAAGTATATTTATTTACTTAGTTTATTATATATTTAAGGAATAAGAATAATTTAATGGGTGGATAAAGAAATAAACAAGCATGATCATTGAAGAATATTACCTCTTCTTGGGGTAACTCCTATTAGTTTGCACCAAAATACTTCCACGGTTTGATTTATACAATAATTTCGGATTCTACGATGATATAAGGGATTTTTAGATTATTTGGTTCGGGTATGTATGATAAATAGTGCTTTAGAGGTGTGAATAAGTGGGGAGAGTGAGTGCCTTTCTTATAGTGAAGGGGGAGTGACATTCTTGTAAATACAAAAAGGTATACACTCTTGGGAGGTGTACCTTACATCACGAGACTCCAATAATGATAGAAATTTTATAAAATAGGGTATATGGTCAGAAACTTTCTATAAAATTGGGTTTTAAATGTTTCTAGTTCACTTGAATCCTTAATATTAAAGTTTAAACACTAAGAAAACTCATTTTTACATTCAACACTATAATTAATTTTAGTTATTTCTACTCATATTTTTGGTCAAAAAACATTGTTTACCATATTATATAATATAAATTATTATTATTACAAATATGTAATCCATTTTTCAAAATTAAAATCACATAAGTGGTAGTATTTAATTTAAAATTTTCCATGCAGTCAGAATGAGAATGTGTGGTTTTAAAATAAAACGTTTTGAAATGTTTTAATATATAAATTCAATTTACAAATTATTAAAATGAATTAAATTGTATTATATGATATAAAATTTATCTAATAATAAATTAAAACTAATTAAAAATATAATTTAACAATATAAAATATTTAGATGAAAAAGGAGTTTTAATTAAAATCCAATAATTTCACTATTCAACAAAAATGAAGCTTCTCAAAAAAATATGAAACAATTTACCCAAAGTGAATTTTTATATTTAAATTTAAAAAAGTATGTTTATTTTTTCAAATAAAATTTATAAAAGAATCAAAATTTTGTTTTATAATAATTTTTTCATTAAAAGGTGGTAAAATTGCCTTTTAAAAATATACAGTTTTTATGCTTAATATTGTAATTATTCTTACCTTAAGCCTACAAAACTTATTCTAGGAATTTAAAAATATTTAATTGAATATATAAATTATAAATTTCATTAATATATTTCACTAATAGTTATTGAAATATTTTTTTATGATAAAATTCCCTTCTGGTTATCAAAATAATTTTTCATAAAATTACACCATTTATATTCAATTGGTTTTTATATTCATTTATGATTAATTGGTAACAAAAGAATTAATTTTATAAAAAAATTTAACGTATAATTTAATAATTTTTTTAATATCATTCATTTATTCGATTCCAACAACTAAGTGAAAAATATCATAATAATATTGATAGTATATTGTTGTTTGGTAAGCCTCAAGCTTTTGTGTAACAGAAGTCATCAAAGGAACACGATCTTGGGTGAAACACAAGATAAAATTTGTTTGGAGTGTGATGAAAGATAAAATATGTATTTCATGTAAAAAAATAGTCTATTATATAATTTTGAATAATTTTTAATTATATATTTCATAAAATCTTTGGATGTTACACCTTTCAAAGAAATATACCTTCTAGAGGATGATTGATTATACTAGAATAGATTTCAAGGAGTTATCATAGATATTGGAACATATAGTTAGTCAAGGGATTTGGACAGAGTCTTCACATGATACTAATATTTTATATCTCTTTATTTGTATAACAATATTTTAATTTTTGTGTCTCTAGATGTTCTTAATGAATATGTAAATTTTTTTTAATCATAATTCCTTTTTTAACATACTATGAATGTTTTATTTTGAGATTAAAACTAATTTAATAATTCATAATTTGTTGCTTTTTGTTTCTATACCCTATTATTATAAGTGAATTATTGAGAGTGGATGCTCATGCCCTCACTTGTGTATCCTTCAATTGCTTCTAGGTATATTTATAATAAGAGTGGGGTAAATATGAGAGTTGAACCCATTCAAATCACATTAGGATATGAATTACTAATATTAGTGAGGGTAGTGTAGGTCATGACACCCACACACATGTTCTTGAAAACCACACAATTAGGGAATGGAAAACATAGGATGCCCACTGATGTTGAGGGTGGTAGTGTAAGAACAACACATAGAACTGATAACTCATTTACTTAAGTGAGAGTAATTGGAAAACAAAATAGAGACATATGTTTTCATCAAGGATTCTTGAATATTCGCTCAATTAGTAATCTATAGGTAGTCAATGTAGTTTCTCATGATATTTCATGAATAATATAAGGGTTTAGGTTCTTTGATTTAATTCATTTTCCATTATATCTATTTTCTACTACAGTAAAGGAGAAACACTTGCTTATTAGCTCTTTCGTAGGATCCTTTCCTTTATACATATCCACTTATTTCCACACACATCACTTCCCACCACTATTTATTTTTATTTTTTTATCAAAATACCCAACTAAGATAACCAGTATCCTTTTCATTATCTTCAACCTAGCCTCCTGGTAAAAATATTATTTGTGGTAGATTTTACATCAGCAAGAAATATGTTCTATTTCTAGGGATATATGATTTTATAATATTTTTTGCGGAAAATAACATTTGAAAAACTTTTGAGTATATAAAACCATAAAAAATAAAAAAAATACATTATAATTTAACTATCATATTTTTTAAATCATTGTTGTTGATAGTTTTGTTTTATATATTTTTTAAAATAATAACATAATTATAATTCATTGAATAATTTTTTATTATAGGAATACATGAACATAATTGAGTGTAGTAATCAATAATAGATTTTCAGTGAGATTTATATAGGAACTTAAATACTTTTTTTTTTCTGAAAAGTATTGAGGTAGAGGAAAAGCTAACCCTCTGAGGAAGAGAATAATGACCTTAGATCTAATAAAATTAATTTTATCTTGGACCATGTTAAATAAATTAAATAGGGGTAAGATAAAGGGTAATATCAACCGAATAATATAAATATCATCATTTATGCCAAAATTAAAAAATATATTACATTGATTTTAGATCAAGAAATTCAAATCCAAGGAAGATAATAGTAATTTTGGATCTAAGTATAATTACTAGAAGAGGAGTAGGAGTATGAACATTAAGATGTTTAACTTTTATATAATTTTACAAGTCTGGATATGGGTGTCTATAATAAATAATAATAGATGGAATAAACACTAGAAGTAGTCAGTAGATATGTATAACACAGGAAACCCAAGTAGATCATCCAAAATAAATTACCACCCCCCAAAACCTTAGTCACATCTTATGGGATATTCGAGGAAGTCGGCTATATATTGTACTTCCCTAAGAAAGGTAATCTCCAAAGGAAATTTGTAGAATTTTAAATTAACTTTTTTATTATATATCCTCTAATATACCAAGATTTGTTTTCATAATGAGGATGTAAGGAGAAACCCACTCATGGTAGTTCCTACTAAGGAATCCAAAATCCCAACCTATCGAGGGTTGTTCTTGAAGAAATCATGGCTAAATGACTTTAAAATCTAGTACTATTGGGAGGAAACTAAATAAAAATTAATTTATTTTTCAATCATTAATTTTTATTTCATTTATTTTAGTTAGTTTATTTTGTTCCAAAAAAATACCATTATTTTGAGCCCTCAATCATTCTTGTATGAACATAGAATACCTATTGATTTTGAAAAGAATAAACCAATCCACTACTAGAGGTTAATATGCACTCACAATAGGGGAGTATCTGACTCACACTTAGTTTTATATTACATCAATAAATTTAAATACATTATATATAAACTAGAAACCTCACTTTAGACTATATTTTATAGATATTGTTTTGGCTATGTTTGGGGGGAATTAGTATGGAAGTTTCCATGTTAATTGGAGCACCAATAATAACGAGGGAGTGAATTAGTGTTACTATTTTTTAAAATTTCTTCATAAATTAAATATTAATTAATTTTTATGGCCTTGAACCACTCAATTCACCACTCTATCATCTTGTATTAAAAAATAATAATTCACAACACACAAGGTTTTTAAAAGGGCCTGACTCAATGTGAGAGACTAACCATTTCTTGGTTTTTGTTAATTTTTGTGACCTATATTATCACTAAATAATAGTGATTATAAAAGAGGGGAATTTTTATTTCAAGAATCTTGATTTTTTTTGTGGATTATAAAAAATATAGGTAGGCTACATGTTTGAACATTACAAAAAAAAAGAAATTGTGGAATTTGTTTTTACCAGTATTACCAATATCTATGCTTATTTTATCACCCATCATTGTAAAAAATATCTTTATTGAACCTAAAAATTCTTTGGAATCAATGGTAATATCTCTTTCTAAAAGGTATATAATTTCTGGGAAATTATCAATGCACCAATTACATGTAAAACTCCTTCCAAAGATATTTATAATAGTCACCATATGAATAAGAGAATGCATGCACACATGTATCTTCTTCTTTATCAAAAGAAAGTTCTCAGATGATCTATAAATTGAATTTATTACCTTGACCTAGTCAGAAATCATAGATGCAGTATAAGTCAATTTTATTCTTCTTTGTTTTCTTTGATATAATAGATATTCAGTGGAGAAATGTATCAAATTCTCAATTCTTTAACAATATAAATTATTCATTTTTTGTTTATATCCTTTAAAAATGAATGAATAATATTTCCATAATTAATTATAGAAATTCCCATGAAGATCAGATATAAATTAATTCCCCAAAGAACATAAGTTCTAATTGGGAAAAATTGTTTTAGATATTTGAATTTTAAATTCTCAATAAATCTTCACAATCTCCTCACAAAGTTACATTTTAATCCTCAATTAATATCAGGATTTTTATTCTCCATAACTACAATAAAATCCAAGTGAATTTGAATTCCATCCATACTAGAGTGGTTTTTTATGTGGAACACCCCTTTATGGTACAACAACTTCCTCTTCATGTAAAAACGTCACATCATGGACCATGATGTTAGGTTTTATATCCATTTATCTCAAATTCAATCATGATCCATTTCAATGATCATGATGTTTAATCTATGAAGGATAAAACCTTAACATATTTTGAATTAATCACTTCAAAATATTAAATTTTATAAACTCAAGATTCAATATTTAAAAAAAATGAAGGAATACTGTGGTGTTTTAAGGAACCTTATGTAGTTATACTTATGTAGTTATTGAATTAGGTTTTCTCTATTTTCATAGATTAGTTTGAACCCTATGTTGTTTCAAAGGGTTTATTAAACCTTATTAAATTTTACAAAACCTATGAAGATCTTAGAATATATAAGTATATATCTTGAGAAGTTTCATGAACCTAACAAGGATATTAAAAATTATAAAGATATACCTTATTAAGTCCATGCCTAAACCCCATGTTATTTATAAACAACCCTATGAACTTATATTTATGGTTCAAGACTTTTCAAAATTCTTATACTTTAATCCATTGTTAAACCTTATAAAATTTCTATAATCTATAAAGTATAGTCGAAGAACTAAGAAGTTAAACTCTATTAAGTTCATAGAGTTTAGTACGTAGCCATTTTTTTGAATTCTAAAAATATATTATTAATTAAATACCACTTTTAAATACTTCTGAAAACAGTAATGTACATTCCAAATATCTTCAAAACATCTTAGAAACATTTTCATCACATCCAAATAATTCATTATCATTGTTGAAAACATATAAATTACTCTTCAATAATTCCAATTAGTACATCAATATACCTTATTTGGATATGTTTTCAACCTTGAGAAACTCTTCTCAATAATTAAGAATTTAAAAAATAAAGCCAAATTACATCATTTCGCAAGAAAAACATCATAAAACCACACTATTGGATAAGATATTATTTTTGAGAAAATTTAATTCCTTAGTGAAGAGAAATGTTTCTATAAGTAATTTGAATTCCCTACCCTAAAAATAATACAAACAAATTTTCAATTTCCTGCCATTTTTTAATAGAAATAGTCATTGGATTAATGAAAGATCAATAGAATTAGTACCTTATTCCATAATAGTTGTGCACTTTCCCCCCTTTAACAACACCATAAAAAGATAAGTGGGGGTTATTAAAATCTACATCAAGATAGAAGGAATATATGAACATTCATGTTTAACCTTAATGTCTCAAACTTGTCTTCATACATTAACTCGGTGAAAATGTTTTCCAATTGGTCTTGGGTAGGAATAAATTCCATCAAGATGTCTCTAATGGACACACTCTCTTTAATGAAGTGAAACCAGATATCAATGTGCATAGAACTTGAGTTCCATACAATATTTTTATAAAGGTAAATAAAACTATTATTATTACCTGAAATCTCTATGGGCCTTTAAAATTTCACCCTCAAATCCTAAAGCTTCTTCTTCATCTAAATAAAATGTGTACAAGTAATGGTAATAAAAAATATATTCAACCTCTATATTACTTAGCAAGACTGTGTTTTGTTTCTTATAACACTAACTCACACTATATCTTCTAGATAGAAATAATCCTCTTAATGTGGACTATTTATCATTATAATCACCTTCCCACTCTGCACTAGTGAATTAAAACATATTTAGGTGTTTTCATTTCCTACAAAATAGTATAAATATCAATGTCCTTTTGGTTCATTTCATGACTATCTTCATTGATAGTAAGTGTTATTCCTTAAGATCAATTTTATAACTTGAACATAAACATACCATAAAAACTATGTCATGTATAGAATCATTAAGACATAGTATAATTCTAATTAGTTTTTCTCTAAATCTTTCTAATTTACACTTTTATCTTCAATATCCTTGCGTAATTTTAAACCAAATTGTATATATGTAGACACTATCTTAGTGTATTATATACTGAATTGATTCATTAGTTACCTTGAATATTTTCCCTAATTATTAAAGGTAAATTATTCCTGTTGTAATAATCCCAAGAAGTATCTTATTTCTCCAACTACGGAAATCCCAAATCATTTCATCATTTTTTTTCCAGAAAATTATTTACAATAAATATCTTAATCACAAAAAAATTGATTCCATCAACATAAACTATTATAATAAGAGTAACTATCTCTAAATATATTATGTAATAGTTTCTATACACATTTCCTTTTTGTTGGACCTATGACGCTCCCGACAACGGACCAGAACCCCGTAGAGCCCACTCCCTAGGGATGCACTCAACTGAGCTACTAACTGGGCCAGGTTTGGGTGTTTTCCCCCTTCCAGTAGGGAATTTAATCTCGCCTCCCCAGAGATTCAAACCCAGGGTTGACTAGAAAAATAGCCACCAGGGAGCATCTATGGTACCACTAAGACAATGGCCTAGTGGTACCAGAGATGCTCCCCGATGTCTATTGTGGAAGTCAGTCCTCGGTTTGAATATTTGGGGAGGCGAGATTAAATCCACCGCTGGCTGGGGTACAGTGCCTGAACCTAGCCTAGTTATTGGCCTATTTGAGTTCATCCCTAGTGAGTGAGCTCTATAGGGTTCTGGTCCATTGTCGGGAGCATCACAGGTCCAACACTTTTAAGAATTTTAGTTGTTTCAAGAAGACGTTGAGCCTTGAATAATGGGCCCAGGAAGAATGTTTTAACCCTTATATGTCCTTTCTAAACCTGTACACCATAGATCCATCACTATCAGGTTTTAATCCCTTAGGATACTCAATATAAACCTATAGTTCTTGTTTACCATTCAATAAGGAATATTTTATGTCTGTATTATAGATTACATACTTCTTAAAGGATACAAATACAAGGAACATCATGAAAGACACCATTATTTACATAGGAGAAATGGTCACTTCAAATTAAACTCCCTAAACTTGGGAATATCCTTTGAAAACAAGTCTATCATTATTCCTTTTGAGTTCTCCTTTTTCAAAAAATTAATTTATAAACACCCATGAATCCCCAAAAACATATTTTTCATTTTATCTATGAATAAGATCCTATGTGGAATTATTATCTATTCGGTATGGTTCCCCATTCATAGATCTAACCCGCTCCTCGTTATTGGGAACTTTAGCCACTGAATGTGGATCAATTTAAAAAATTATAGCTATTTGGTTCTTATATATCATTATTTTTTATGTTTAATAGGTTCACTCTATGATTCAATGAAATTTTATTCCTATATATGCTTATTCAACCTTGGATACTTATATTTTTCATTATCAATAGTATCATGTTCATCATAGGTCTTTTCATTGTCAAAATTATCTACCTTCGGCTTAATCTCAGCTTACTATTAACTATTTTCCCGAGATTTATCCTCAATTTCATCAACTAAATCATAAAAATCTACTATATCTTGAATAAAAAATTTGGGTTTATTTTCAATAATTTTTATATCATATCATTAATCAAATTTATAAAGTATTTTTTCCCAATATCTATATCCATTTATATTAGATTGGTATCCCAAAAAGATACCCTCCCCACCCTTCTCATCAAATATAACTATATTTTCAATTTTAATCATAATAAGTCAAGGACTACTAGGCAATATAATGTTCACCATGGGTAGATTCGTATTATAACACATCTCACAAGAGTTCATGTTGGATTTTGGTCCTAGAAAGAACTTATTTTGAATATAGAGTGTTGTGAAAATATCCACCCTCTCATTGAATTTTGATAGAGTGTATTAAGTCAATATGGATCTCCTGATTTCTACCAAACTCTTATTTTTACTCTCTGTAAATCTAATTCATTTGGGTGGGTATGGAATACTACACTATTGTTTAAAACCATTATTTTCAAGGTAAGATTCAAAAAATTTCTTACAAACTCCTTCCCATTGTTTGATATGATTTTTTGATACACAACCCTAATTATTTCTTAATCATTATTATGAATATTTTAAAAATGTATATTACCTCTAATTTATGATTTATATATATCACATTGGTAATTATATAAAATTTATCATTAAATTTTAGGGAATAAAAATCTAAAAAAGTGTAATTATGCCTCATGAGACCACACATATATGAGTGTATTAGCTCAAGTGGATTAGTGAGATATATTTCTACCCTTTTATGATAAAATTTTAGGATTTTAACTTTATGAAATATCTCCCAAATTTCTTAACTTTCTCTCTTGATATTAGGTAAGTCTCTCAGTACATATCATTTAGAAATTTTCCTTAAAATTCTCAGACATAGATGACTCAATCTTCTATACAGTTGGGAAAAAATCCCACAAAGTGTCCTCAGTATTGTTTGGTTGTGGTTGTGTTTATTGAAAAACCCAAATGACCGAAAATGAGTATGTTTGGTGTCTTCCGGAGACAAGTTTTTTAGGTGGCGTTGTTTCCCAGTGTTTTCAAAAATTTTGGGCCTCAAAATTGGGAGTTTGATGTTGGAAAAATAATAATTTATTCATAGGAGTGAATGGTTTGAATAATGTTGAAAAAAATTGGAAAATATTGAGAATTGTGTACCATAATTCATAGGCTACTTACCATGTTAGGAATGGTATGCAGAGCGGTGGAAACAATACACGACTGAGGTTCATGAAACTAAAAAAGTCTAGTGACGGAAGGCGGTGCGGTACATGGATAACTTTAAGTTGGTGGAAGAGATCAACAACATAAGAGCAAAGTTAGTACACAGACCTCGTATGAAAAACGGTTCGTGGGTGGCTTGCGGTTTGTGACAGTAGAAGAATTGGTAATCGGTGAAAGCTAAATTGAAGATTTGGTAAATCTCAATTTTGATAATTTTGTGGACATCTGTTCCTATATAATAATCACTAATCCCACCAATTACTGGTGATATTAAACATAATTAGAAAGAATATTTTTCTCCGGTAATTCAGAAAAGTATTAAGGTGGTTCACGTTGGGGTGTTTGTGGGGATTCTTAACCCTAAATGGAAGTCTGGTACGCGGAGGAGTAAGTTCGGTACGTAGAAGGGCTTGACTCGGTATGTGAAGGAGGAATCTCAGGTACGCGAGAGGGAGAGTTCTGCAAGTTTTACGTAGAGAGGGAGCTCCGGTATGTGGAAGCGAAGGTAGTCTGCGAACAGAGAATAGTTTGAAGAAAAGAGGGGTTTTATAAAGGAGGTTTACAGAATCAGTACGCGGTAGCGGTATACGATTGTGAAGGCGGAGGCAGTCAGCGGAAGAAAGGCGGTTTATAGTAGTGGTAGCGGTACACGAAGAAGGTGTCCCACATAACAAAACTGGTACTCAGTATGTAAGAGAGGAGAAAGGTTCGTGATTTGCAAAAGGGATATTGTGAGAGCTTCAAATCAGTTTGGAAAAGAATTTTCCAATACTTAACAGTACCCAAGAAGGTGGACTTCATCTATAGGTGAAAAAAAACATCTAGAGAGCATCTACCTATAGTTTAGGATGCATGAATTCATTCCAATGAAGGGACCTACATGTCCATAAATAGTGTTTGACCTACAAGTCGATAAAATATGAGTGGATTCCTTTCCAAGAGCTATGGTCGAAGGAAGAGGAAGACAATGACCCTTTGCACCAACAGTGATCAAGTGAAAGTGGCACAGGGAGTGACCCTTGGAAATGCAGTGAGAGGACGCTGAACATTGTAAAGGCAATGAGCCTAGGACTAGAAGATCTAGCCTGAACAATGTACTTATTATTGGAAGTGATCATTAGTGAATTTGGTACATCAAAAATTTTTCATTGTATGCGCCTTAGATGTATCCCAGTAAGGGTGAACCAAGTAAAAATCATTGTGTCTTGTGCTTGATTTCATATCTAGTCGTATATTTCTATGGGAGGAAGAGAGAATTGAGTTTTTTATAACAACTAAACAAGATCCGAATGAGAAAAAGTTTCCATATGTAATACCCTGACTCACCCCCCTCTCAAGGTATTCAACCTAGTGGACCTAACAATTGCTATCAGAGGGAATGGTTGAAAGGAACTGGTTCTCTCTCAAGAAGATGAAATGGAGGTGGTCAATCATAAAGGAATTCCAATCTTTTACGGGAATAATTTTCAACTATGGAAGAATCAGAAGCAGCCCTACTTCAAATCAGTAGGTATGGATGTATTTATAGTAGCTATGCATGGAATATTAGCTAACATTAATAGTGGTGATTTATTAGAAGATTAAAGAAGTGAATTGGATGATAATGCTAAAGGGATCAATGATTTAGTGGGATCCCAATCAAATGAGATTTATATGAAGGTGATTTATTATAAAACAAAAAATGAAATGTGGAAAATTTGTTAAAAATTTATGAGGGCAACAAAAAAGTCATAGAAGAAAAGATATAGGTTCTATGGAACATGTATGAGGATCTTAGAATGAATACCAATGAGATGGTTGATGTATTCTTCGACATGATAAATATTATTATGGAAGAAATTTAGGGTCTTGAAGAATTCATTGAAGATACAATGATTGTGAAATGAATCTTGAGGAAACTTCAACCACAGTTCAATTTTAAAGTTTCAGTGTTGGAAGACAAAGACCTAAAAGAGCTAACACTAGATAACCTACACATCACCCTTGTATTATATGAAATGAGAAATTATAATAATGATGTAGTAGAAAAAGGGAAGCCTAAGGAAGTGGAATTCAAGGCCATGAAGAATATTTCTATTGAAGATAGTCATGAGGAGGAAAATATGGATGATGTCATGTCATTTCTCTCCTCCCATCTACAAAGGGGAAATAGTGGTTCAAAGGTAAACTTCCATTTGCATGCTCTCGATGCAGAAATATTGGGAATTTTTCATCAAAGTGTCCTAAGAATATTGATGATGAAAATAAAGAAAATGATGAAACTCTCCAAAAGAAGTATTCATAAATTAGAAAGGGAGGATAAGTACTAGGAGAAAGTTCTTCAAAAGAAAAAGTATGCTTTTAATAGAGGACGAATGTTCCGAATAATCTAAGGAAGAAGAGTTGGAGGACTGAACATATCCTAAAGTAGGTATTTTGGCAGTAGTTTCTAGAAATTTTTTAACAAGATAATAAAGTGATAATGAAGAAGGAGAAATTGAAGGAAGAGTTGATATTTGGGATGAATTAAAATCTTCCCTTGAAGAGGTAGATATTTTGACTGCAAAAACGAATAATGATTACAAATTTTTTCATGATGCCAATCTCTTTATGTAGTATCTAGAAGAAGAGAATTCTGAGCTAAATAAATAAATTGAAAAGATGAGGTCTTCAATTCTAGAAAGCCCCAAATAGGCGATTGAATAAAAAATAAAAATTGAAGAATAGAAAATTGAAATTGATAGTTTGACTAAAACTAGAAATGATCAAATCAAGCATATCGAAAAACAACAAGAAGAAGTTGTTAGTCTGTGATGAACAATTGAAGATCAAGAAAAACTATTAGTAAAATAGATCATACATGCAATAGAGAAGACGTGATTTGAGCGGAGTATTCCATCCGAATTGAAGCACAAATCCTCTATAAATGATATGGATGGTATGGAGATTGATCTAAAACAAAAAGTAGTTATGGTTCAAGTCATACCATAAGAATCCAGTCCAAGATTGAAGATTTATTTGGGCAATAAGAAGAATCATAATATTTAGAGAACCCAATGCACAACTAGTGGGGAATCATTTCCACATAGGAATGTACCCCATATAAGTTGATATTTTTGTGGTAAGATGGGAAACTCTAAAATTTTATGTTCCATAACAAAGAGGTACCAAAGGGAACAAGAATAGTAGAGGTGTTTGTACAAAGATCAATATTACAGATCATTATTTGATGGTCATTATTTCAGGTGTAAAGGACTCGGACATATGGAAATTTATTACACATCAATAATGAAGAGGAATGTGCCGAGGAAAACCTAATTTGTTCCTATGAAGCATCCAAAAGTATCTTAAAGTGAGATGAAAATTCAAAATCAATTTGCAGCTCTTCATGTTCAAGATGAACCATCATATACTGAGGAAGATCAATATTATCATTGCTATTTGGTTATGAATTCAAAGTCTTGGGTCAAAAAGAAAAGGTCCAAGTTGGCCATGGGTGCAGAAATTTCGTCCAAGGCATTAGATCGCACAAGGATATGGATAATTGACAGTGGATGCACTTCCCATATTATGGGAAATAAGAATCTCGTAACCAAAATCAGGTATGATAAATAAGGTATTAAAAAATTTGGTAAGAATGATGGCTTGAAAATTATTGGTTTAGGAAAATCCAAGTTTGGAGGAAAAGGCATGGGATGGGTAGATGTCTTGGTTGTTGAGGGATTTAGTCACAACTTGCTTAGTGTTAGTCAATTGTGAGACTCAGGACATGCCATATGTTTTTCCAAGAAATTATGCATCATCAAGGAAAATAATGGTGCTATTGTGTTACAAGGAAAGAATACAGAAGGGAATCTCTACCTCCTGAGTGGAGAAGAAGATATGTGCTTTCTGTCCAAGGATGAAGAAAAAAAGTTATGGCATAAACATCTTGGGCACATAAGCCAAGGTTCATTGGAAGATCTGGTAAAATATGATGCAGCTCAAAATCTCCCTAGATTATCATGTGATCATACTCATATGTGTGATGCCTACCAACTGGGGAAGATCATTCAAAAGACATATAAGAAAAAGGAGAAAAAGTCAACAATATTTCTTAAGATAGTGCATATTGATGTGTGTGGGACAATTTCCCCAAGGGATATTGATGGGATGAGATATTATGTTCTATTCATTGACGACTATAGAAGAATGGAATGAGTTTCAATAATGACCCACAAATCTGAAGTGTTCAGTTTCATTACATGATATCGAAGATAATATGAAAAGATACTTGGTCAAAAAAATCTGAATGATTCGAAAAGATAATAGAACAGAGTTCACAAATAGCCAAGTGGAGGATTATCTCAAAAAATATGGGATAAGGCATTAAGTTTTTGGAGTAAGAACTCCATAACATAATGAAGTATTTGATAGAAGAAATCGGATTGTCAACAACATGGCCAGAACAATGATCATTGAGAAAGACCTTCCATAGAAATTTTGGAAAGAAGAAGTGATGACAACATCATGCACATCAAATAGAGATTTACTTTGTCCAAAAGAGGAGAAGACTCCATATGAGTTATGGTATGGAAGGAAGCCATCATTAAATTACTTTTTAATATTCAGAAGTAAACTTTTAATTCTCAATAAGGATAAAAATAGTAAATTTTAATCCTGTGGGGTTGAAGGGATATTTATTGTCTACTCAAAGAAAAGATAAGCATATAAATGCTTCAATAAGCAGCTATGAAAGATAATTGAAAGTCTTGATGTTAATATTATAGAAAATGAACAAAATATTCAGAAAATACATGATCAGACAAAGAAGGATAATGATGAAGAGATGCGCAAATCAGGACACACTCCAAATCTAGAGATTGATTCAAAAGAAGACTCAGATTATGAGCATCAACCAGAATCTTCCTAGACACCAACAAGAAGAGATGAAATTGATAGACAGAACATAATTGGTGATTATACAACACCAGTTTAGATAATAAGGATGAAGTCTCTATAGTAAGCATCAAAATTATCACAAGTGGAGCCTTAATGATTTTATTACATTTCTGGAGATGAGAATTGGGTTCAATAAATGAATGAAGATCTTGAAAAAATTGAAAAAAAAATCAAACATGGTAAATTGTTTTGAGACTAGAAGACAAGAATATCATAAGGAAAAATTGGTCTTTTGCAAAAAAATGAATGAAGACAATGTCATGATTTGAAACAAATCATGACTTGTGTGCAAAGGATACTCCCAGATAGAGGGTATAGATGTTGATGAAACATTCACACCTATTACAAGGTTGGAGAAAATTAGATTATTCTTGGCCATAACTATGCAATGAAAGTTTAAAGTTTTCTAGATGGATGTCAAGTAAGAATTTCTGAATGGAGTTATGGAAGAAGAAGTATAAATTGAGAAACTGTATGGTTTTATCATTCATGAAGATGAGAATATAGTTTTTCTACTGATGAACGATTTATATGGTTTGAATCAAGCACCAAGAGAATGGTATTCAAGTCTTGATCAGTTTCCAAAGAAGCTCAGTTTTTAGCATGGTGGAGTTGATTATAATTTTTATTACAACAATGGAAACAATCAAATGATGATGGTTCTGGTTTATATCAATGAAATAATATTTGGTGGATCAGATGAAGAACAATGAAGAAAATTCTCTAAATTCATTAAAATTGAGTTCGAAATGTCAATGATTTGAGAGATGACATTTTTCATTGGATTACAGGTGACACAAGGAATGAATAGGACTTTTATTTCTCAATCTAAATATGCCAAGGAGGTTCTAAGAATGTTTGTAATGGATAATTCCAAATATATGAAGACTATGGTTGCTACCCAGTTGAAATTATCATGAGATGATGAAGGCAAGCCAGTTAATATCACATAATACATGCAAATCATTGGAAGTATGTTATACCTGATAGCGACAAGGCCAGATACTGTATTTTCCACATGCCAAGTAGTGAGGTGTTAAACCAATAGAAAGGAGAGCCACATGATTTTAGTAAAAATAATTCTTCAGTATATCAAGGGAACATTAATTTTTGGCCTAATGTATAATAAAAAATCTCAGCCAGAATTATTGGGATATACAGTTGCAGATTGGGCTAGTTCAGGAGATGACATGAAATCAACATCAGGAGGTTCCTTTTATCTTGAAGGTTTGTGTATTTCTTATTTAAGAATGAAACAAGATTTCATTTCATTAAGAACCATAGAATAAGAATACATTGTGGCTACTCAAACTTGCATGTAGCTATTGTGGATGAAGCAGTAACTTGATGATATGGGAATTGAAGTGAAATTTCTAATTGGAATCCATTGTGATAATTCAAGTGCTATAAATCTGGGAAAAAATCCCTTAAATCACTTAAAGACAAAGAACATTTAAATGAAATATCATTTTATCAAGGATAAAGTGCAGCAAGGTCTTGTGAAGATGGAGTATGTGCCTATAAAACAACAAGTTGCAGATATTCTTACAGAGGCCTAACCCAAAGAAGCGTTTGAAAGGCATTTACTAGATCTAGGAATCCAGTCGACTTACTGCACCTGAAAAAGTGTGGATATAGGCCCCCTCTCCCTGATCCATGATGTGTCTTTCCCTAATGTGATGATATGTGTTCTTTACCCTGTTGTAGACAACCTTGAAGTGCCCATCAGGTTTGTTGAAAAAGGGGTAGAAAGTGTGACTTCCAGGGGGAGAAAAGACATTGGGATAAGCTCTTAAGTAGAGAATCGAGATAGGGGGAGTTAAATCTAAGATGAATCTATTTGGAAGAGCTATAATATTGGGGGAGAATTAAATCTGATGATGCTATAAGTGACCGATCGATGATTAGGTATCACCATGGCTGAGGTTCGTGATGAAATTAGTTTATTGGTATTAGTGTGGTTTCAACAATTGGTGTCAGAAATGAAGTTATTTATTGATTATATTTTCATTATACTCTTGTTTCTCACACAGATCATGGATCATGTGGGCTTAAAGTAAGTGTTTAGTAAATCCTTGATTTCTATCTTAATCGCATGAAGCAAATGGTGGTTGAAGTTGGAAGGAGTATTAACAAGATATAAAAATGAAAAGAATTATTATGAGAAGAGTAGTCAACAAACCAAAAGGGGGAGATTGTTGGGAAAAAATCACCAAAAGTTTCTCCTCGGTATATTTTGGGTGTCGCTGTCTTTGTTGATAAATCCAGATGATCATAATTGAGTATGGTTGGTGTTTTCTAAAGATAGGTTTTTAAGGTGGTGTAGTTTCCCAGTGTTTTCAAAATTTTTGGGCCTCAAAATCAGAAGTTTGATGTTAGAAAAAGAAGGATTTCTTCATAGGAGTGAATGTTATGAAGAATTTTGAAGAAACTTGGAAAATGGTGAAAATCGCGTAACATAATTCACGGGTTGCGTACCATGTTCTGGGAATGGTACATGGAGCTGTGGAAATGATACATAGGTGACTTTCGTTAAACTAAATTTTTTTTTCTACGGAAGGTGGTACAATATTTAGATAACTTGAAGTCTATGGAAGCGATTGACTGCCTAAGAGAAAATGCATTATGCAAACTGCATATAAAAAATGGTTCACAGGTGTCTTGCGGTTCGCGATAGTAGAAGAATCAGTAAGCGGTGAAGGCTAAATTGAAGATTTGGTAAATCTCGATTTAGTGGATTTTGCAGATATCTTTTCCTATATAATAATCGATAATCCCACTGATTTCTGGAGAGATTTAACATCATTAGAAATCATATTTTTCTCAGGGAATTCAGAAAAGTCTGAAAGTGGTTCGTGCTAGGGTGTTTGTGGGGATTCTTAACCCAAAAAGGATGCCCGGTACATGGAGGAGGAAGTCCGGTATGCGAAAGGAGTTGAATCGGTATGCAGAGGAGGAATATCCAGAACGCGAGAGGGAGAGTTCAAAAATTTGTACATGGAGGGGGAGCTCCGGTACATAGAAGAGAAGGCAGTATGTGAATAGAGAACCATTCATGTACAAGAGGGGTTTTGCAGAGGAGGTTTGTAGAATAGGTACATGGCATCGGTACACGTTCGTGAAGGAGGAGGCAGTTTGTGAACGAAGGGTGATTTGTGGCAGAGAAAACGGTATGCGAAGAAGGTGTCCCACGTACAAAACCTGGTTCTCAATACACACGAGAGGATAATGGTTTTCGATTTTCATAAGGGAGCTTGTGAGAGTTTCAAATCAGTTTGTGAAAGTATTTTTCAGTACCAAGCAGTACCTCGGAAGGTGGACTTCATCTATGGTTGAAGAAAAAACTTCAACAGAGCATCTACATATAGTTGAGGATGCATGAATTCATGAAAATTAATGGACCTACATGTCCATAAACTATGTTTGACCTATATGTCGATAAACTGTGAGTGGATTCCTTTCCAAGAGATGTGAGTGAAAGAAGATGAAGACGGTGACCCTTTCCACTAGCAGTGAGCTATAGAAATAGGAATAAGAAGTGACCATATGGAATTTAGTGAGAAGACCCTAAACTTTTTAAAGGCAGTGAGTCAATGTATATAAGATCTTACCCAAATATTGTACTCTTTATTGGCTGTGAGCCTTAGTGAATTTGTTACACTAACACATTTCCATTGTATGCTCCTTGGTTGTATCCTAGTAAGGGTGAACCAAGTAAAAATCACTACTTCTTGTGATTTATTTCATATATATTCATATATTGTTACAAGTGGAAGAGAGAATTGAGTTTTTTCTAACAATTAAACAATATCTGAATGAGAAAAGGTTTCAATTTTTCAAACGCTGATTCACCCCCCTCTCAGGGTATTTGACCTAGTGGACCAAATGTATACCATAACTTTTTATCATCATTTATTTTCTTGACAAGGAAATTCTTTATTCTAAAATTTTCATTATTTCCATCATTAAACAATTGAATTACACTAGATAAGTTGTGTTTGACCCCATCAAAAGACAATAATTCTTTTAACTTCAATGTTTGGGATTCAGTATTAGCTATCCTAATTACCATAATATTTAGATAGATTTCATTGAAAAATGTTATATCACCACCTTCATGTTCATTAATATCTTTTAATTGTCATGTGTGATAAGCATCCACTGTTAAGGATCCATGGATTTCTCCTCTTACTAGTTATTAGTGACACCTTTAGAATGTATGAATTCTATACCTTATTTCTATTTCGATTATTATTTTATTTATAAAACTTGTTTCATTTGTCATGGAAGTAAGAATATAAACTTCTTAGAACAATTTATATTCTGGTTACATCTTCCATAGATCATCTCATGATAATCAAAACTGTTTAGATAATGATCACATATGAGTTTTTATTTACTGCTTGTCTTATCATAGGTTTGTTATTTATATTTTATGTATAGATACCCCTAAATTATAACCCTCTCTAATTATATGAGAGATAAATATTGTAATATAAAATATATTATTTATGCCTGTAGACATGAAAACACTAACTATATCCTTTAAAACTAACTATTTTAGGAAATTATTGAGTCTAAATGAAAGATTTTGTTACTATTTTTGAGAAACCTAAGACTTCATTTTCTTTGGTATTGGTGAATATTCCATATTTTGATTGTTCAAAAATCCCATTGATGCATAGGACTTTATCTTAGGATTTTTCTTAACCCAATTGTTCTCAATTTGACTCTTATAACCTGAATGATTATTTAGAATAATTTTGACATTTTTAAGTATTATCCGTGTAGATATTACTTGACCTTATGTAAAAAAATTCTTAGTAATTTTTAATTAATTAGACTTAAATTCATCCACCTTTTCATAGTTTTCTCTTAAATTTACATGATTATTATCAACCCTAAGACACCTCTATTCTTCCATGTTTAACTTTTCTTATTTGGTAACAATTTTCATTTTTATCTCTTTTAGTATCCTATACATTTCATTTAGTTTCACCTTGAGATGTTTGATTCATTAACTAAAATCATTAAATATACTATGAAAATATTCTTAAATTTTATTTATATTTTTACCGTCTTTCATAATAGATTTTAATTCCTTATTCAATTGAGTGTTTCTATCAAGGAACACTATAGTCTCACTTTTTAGCAAGTGCTTCATATATCATTCTTCTCCTTCTTATTCATTTTTCAATCTATATTATTTTCATCCAAAATGTTCCATTATTTTTGTTTCTTTCCTAAAAAAATATTTCTCAAACTCACCACTTGAAAAATATCGGTAATCTTATTCTTTACATAGAATACTCCCCTTATTTCTTCCTTTTATTCTTCCACTACTTTCATTTTAATTCATGTATTCCTTGGAATGATTTTACCTTTTTACTATCTTTAAGGATTATCATCAACCTAATACTTATCAAATTTCCCACTTTTATTCTTTCTTAAAAAATATGTATCAAAATATATAATTATCCCACATTCGAAGCACTTTAGTGGGAGTTCTACCTTGTATTTTACTTGACCACTTTTCTGTTTCTAGAGATAAAATACATAACATTTTCAAAATTCTTATCAATTTAATAATATTCATATGAATCACTAGTGTATTTGAACATACTCCAATTTAATCATTTTTTGTTCATGGATTTGTAATTTATCTCCTCCTTAACCTTTTCCTTAAAAACTGGAGATTTTTCAATTACATAATTTTTAATAGTATTTTTTAATTCATCATGGGAAACATGTTCTATATATTTTATATCTAAAATATTTAGATCAAATATTCATGATAATTTTCTCATTAACATTTTGATTATACTTGAATATTTCATCTGATCACTGAATACCTTTATGTGATTGAATATCTCATTCACCTTGGTGAAATAATCATCAAAATTCTCATCTTAATCCATTTTTACATCTTAAAATTTATCCCTAAAAATTTGGTGTTTGGATTCCTTGATCTCGAAGTTACCTTCATAAATGTACTCCAACTTGTCCCACATTTCTTTAATAGTACTAAGACCCATAATTTAGTGTAAAATTTTTCTAATAAGGAAGATAAAATAGCATTTCAATTATTCCAATCCACCTCTATGTTTATTTTTTTGTGAAGGTCATGGAATAAAATCTTCCAAGATATGTAAAACCTATAACCATGTAATCAATAACATCCAAACATTGTACTAATAGATAAGGAACCATTTTGTTCTTCTACTCATGAATTTTATTTATATAAAAAACATGAATCCTCTAAAATTTATTGAATTCGTATTATCTATTATTTGTAAAGATAAAATCTTATAGGAAACTATATTAGCTCTGATACTAGTTGAAGGGCCTAGGAAAATCAGAGTATCTCTTAGTGGGTAGAGGTGGGGGGTGAATCAATTGTACTATTTTTTTAAAATTCTTATTGAATTAAACCTATATGAATTTTTATGGTCGTTATAAACTCAATTCATCACTAACTCACCTCATATACAGTATAAAATTAAATAATGTAAAACACTCAAGGTTTTACAAGGGTTGACCTCAATGTGAGATCCCACTCCATACCAAGTTCAGGTCTAGTAATGAGACACATATTTTCACTAAATAATAGTCATCAAAAGAGGGGAATTATTCTTCCTTGAATTTTACATGGTTGGATATGTCTATTATAAAATAATTTTAGTATATAGTATTTCACATTACATAATAATAACAAATAATGGAAACCTTTTTTATATCAATACAACCAGTATACAAGATTATCCCATCAATCATGGTTATAAATAAGATGTTTAGTGAACCTCCAAATAATTTATTAATCAATGATAAGATCTTATTTCAAAATTTCATTGACTGATTAGGTAATATCAATGAAACAACAACACATAATCCTTACTCCTTTTTTATTCAAAATAATCACCCCACACATGAGAAAAACATGAACATGATGATCTTATTCATTCTCTTTATCTAGAACATAGATGATCCCAAAATTGATCTTATTTCCTTATCCCAATTATATATAACTGATGTACAGTAGGTCTATATTCTTCCAATCCCTTTATTCAATACAATTGTTATTCAATGGAAAATTGTATCATATTCTCAATTTTCAAGCTACTTAACTTCTTTATTTTATACTATTTATTTACATAAAAGATGAATTAATAATATATCAAAAATTAATTAGGGAAATTCACATGAATCATGGATGGAATTTAATTCCCTAAATAATAATATTTTTAGCCAGGAATAATAATTTCAAATATTTTAATTTTAAATTCTAAAAAAATCCACATTATTTTCAAATTTAATCTCAATGAAAGTTCTATTATATCTCCCTAATAAATCTTAGGATTTTTTTTATATAGAGATACCTTGAAATCTATGAAAATTTTAATTTCATACATGATGGAATAGTGTTTTGTTGTATCACTCAACTTCATAGCATGGAAGATTCCTTATCCTTCAACGACATCATCGGATGAACCCTAATGTGAATGTTTCCCTCCTTTGATCTCAGCTTGAATCATGATCAAATTGAATGAACAAGATCTTTATTCCCTAAAGAAAAACACCTTATAATTTTCTAAATTAATCTATTTAGAATATTCAATTATGGAAACTTAATATTCATCATGTTTTATAAAGTAAGGAACCCGATGGAGTTGTAAGGAATCATATTATGTTTCTATAGCAGGTCTACTCTATATTTATAGTGTTGTTTAAACCCTATAGGGTTTCATAGGGTTGATTAAACCTTATGAAGTTCCATGTAACTGATGAATATATTTAATGCTATAAAGATGAACCTTATAAAATTTCATATATCCCTACAAAGATCATGAAATCTATAAATATGTACCGTAATAATCCTATGTATATACCCTACATTGTTTGTAGAAAACACTATAATGTTTTATGCAGGGTTTATGAATTTAAGGAATTATCATACATATATCTATTTCTAAACATTTTGATGTTTCTATACTTTACTATGTGTGGTAGGAACCCTACAAAGCTGAAATCTATGAATTATATATAGTTTTAGACATACCAAAATTCTTGAAATAAGTAAATATAGGATTAATTCATCTACAATTTAAAACAATTCCAAAACGTATTATTAATATATAAATATATTCAAAAAATAATTGAAACATTATCATAACATCCAAATACTTCTTGTTCAAGGGTGGAAACATATACAACACTATTCAACAATTCCAACGGGTTCTTCATATGGGAACCCACTTAAGCTATGCATCTAAACTAATCTAGGAGATATATTTCTTAGGATAATCATGATCTACTGAATTAAGTGTCTTATTATTAATGAGTAAAATTAAAAGTTTATTCATGTATTAGTATGTTTATAATTAATATATTTGACTTAAAAACCTTAACATGGGTGATTTGAGGAGTTATTTTTGGTTAAAACATTTTATAACATCATTTTAAATGTTAAATTGATATGATTACTAGAAATAATAAAATTAATGATTAATTTAGGTAATTTTTTTTATATTTGAAACATTAATTTAAATATAATAATTTCATAATTGAATAAAAGATATTTTGATTGTGATCTAGTATTATATGTATTATATCACTAATTAATCAATTTATTCACCTTTGGTTTCAATCTTTCAATTATAAGTAATTTCCACCAACATATTTAATTAAATATTAATAGGGTTGATACTAACCCATTTTAACACCCTGAAATTTTATGTGAAATATTATTTTTAATTTTATTGATGTCTTGTGTTGTACTCTACACCAAGATTATCTTGCATAGTACGCAACACCGTATTAGCTTGCAGTATACACAACACTATTATTGGCTTGTTTTACGCTCAATTTCAAGTTATTTTGATATAATTGAACACTGAATATAGATTTTGTTCAATTAAATAAGATTATATTATGTTATTCTCAACACCAATGGAATATTTCATGCAATACCGACTTGTCTTGCGTTACACGCAAAAGTGACCTTCCCCGAAGGCTTGCGTTGTATGTAATACTGAGTTTCACTAAACAACAATATATTATTATTATTATCTAGCCATTATGAATATAATTATGAATTTTTTTAATTTTATATAATTATAATTCATCTTACACATTTTATAGAACATGGTATGAGAACAAAATCAATTTTTCATATAAAGGAAGTATTTTTCAAAAAATGCAGTTTTTATGCCTTTTGATGGCGCACCCATTTAAATATAATTTTGACAAGTTTTGAAGTTAAATTTTATATAATAAAATCATTATTTTGAATTAGGATATACAAATTTTCTTTGGATAAAATTTTTATATTCTTATGATAACTTTAATATTTTGATGAATAGTAAAAATATGCTAAATTTTACTTAAAAGAATATTTTTTCATTGGGAAAATTTATGTGGTTAAATTATAAAATTTAAGGGGTTTAAAGTATAAATAGAATATATTTTTACAATTTAATATAATTTATGTCATTATCATTAATTTTACATTGAATTTATGGGTAAAAACAATTCAATTTTTTGCAATGTTTTAAATAAAAACCAGTTTTGTTTTTCGACAACGGGATTAATTTCAAATTAATTACTGAAAATTATGTGTTTTGATTTTGTAAAAATGGATTTCATATTTGGAATCAGTAGGTCCAAATTATGTTAATAGGCTACTTTTATTTTTGGGCATTATGAATAGTAACTACGGTAAATTTTATTTACCATAGTTAAAGGTAAATTATATAATTAAGGGTAAAAATAATATTATCAAATTACCCTAAAACTTTTATTAATATAATTGGATGATTATATTTCGTCCTAAAATATACTTGGGTTGAAATGGTATCTATTGGAACCTACTTGTATGTGATTAAGACATTTATTTTATTTTATTTAAAGAAAAGTTAAATATGTCTCACTAAAACTTTTATAATTAAATTATTTTTAATATAAGGTTATACTGAATATAAATTCGATTATAAATTCTCATTTGAAAGATAAAATATTTTTATTTATTAAGGTTATTTATTTATAATTTTTAAGAAATATATAATTAACTTAATAGCTTATACATTAATGATGCAGAAATTATTTATTTAGTGAAAAATCAATAATATAGTTTTTATTAAAATAATAATGCCCATAAAAGGACCAAAAACTTGAACAAAACTTATTGGTCGAGTATATATACACCATAAGAATACAAGTGTAGACTTGTGGACCATTTTGAGCCTTATAAAAAAAATTATGAAATTTATATTATTTTATTTTCAATGATGTCAAAGTTCTCACCTTCATAATTTAAAAAACATAACATTTAAAAAATTGGGTGTTTTATAAGAAAAATTATAATAAAAGTATTATTATGAAATATATTAAATTTATATTCATCATAATATTTTTTTTTAATTTTCATGCAACAAATAAGTATATTAAATAATTATACAAAAATGTTGTAGTAATTATTTTATTAAGAGAAATATCATATAAATGGTTTTAGAAATATTAAAATAAATATTATATGAAATAATAAATGTTCTCCACGAATTTTCAACTTTCATATGACATTTTAGGAATCTATTAAATATTTTTGTTTGAATCTATCATCTCTTTGGATTTTATTTAAATTCAAATAAATGAATAGTGTCAAAACTGACACTGTTGATATTTTATAAAAATAACATTGTTTAAAAATCACAACTGTTTTTAAAAAATTAAAATTTGAAATTTATTTGGTCATAAATTTCATAAAGTATTTAATTATCGACAATTAACAACACATAATTAAGTATTTATAACAGTTTAAAACATAGAATATTATTACCACAAATAAAATTAAATAGATTAAACAAGGGTAAATAAAAATGATAAGGTTTAAAATAAAATCAAAACATGTCTAAATTTGGTTGGTTTATAATATTAAAACCCTATATTATCTCAAATTCTAATTTGAGTCACTTTGGATGTTTTTATGTGGGGTTTGAGTTTATTATAAATGAATATTTTGGAGGTTTTCAAAAGTGCCCCTCTACTCTCTTATAAAAGGGCATCTACTCCCTCTCCTCTTCACTCCATTTTGAGATTTAAAACTCAGAAAACACATTCTCATTTCCATTCTCAACTTCCCTATCAACATACTAGAGGACTTGGTCTTCTTTTAAGACCAACTCTAGTTCCCTAAGAGAAAATTTAAAGGAGGCACTTCGAGGAAGAGTTAATATCTTCTACCGATTCATTCAAATTTATTTCTTCTTCTACTTACTCTTCTTTAGTTGTTTCATTATAAAGTAATAACATCATTATCACTCATATACTGATATGTTATTATAAATATGAAACAATATTATTTCACCTTATATCCATCCAATGAAAAATAAAATCACCGCGTGTGTGTACATACGGAATACCGTCTCTACGCCGTGGTGTAATCTTTTTTTCATCACCAACATACTTGGATGGGTATAATTATAAAAAAAATTACTATACATGATTATTTTAAATTTATATTTATTATGAAATATTATACACCATACACTTCAATACAGTTCCACAATCATGAGAATGATATCATCGCTCGTGTGTGTGTACAACCAACCATCTCTACGATGTGATGCGATTCATTCTACATGATACTCATTCAAGAATGATTATATAAATTAATTGAATGAATTAATATTATATATACTATACTAATAAAATTATTTAAATGATATAACTATAACCTAAAAATAATAATAAAAATTTATTCGACAAAACATGCATAATAACATAAAATAGTTAACACCAAAATAACGAGTAACAGTGAAATGTTACTAATAAACAAATAAGAATATGACCATATATGATATCATAAAAATAAATATGATTCTTGAATAATTAAATGACATTATTTAAATCATTATATTGTAGGTTCGGATACGTACAAAGAAATTGTACCTAAGGTAAGGGGTAACTTTGCCAATCTCATTTCTATCCAAGATTGTTTATTCGTAAGTATTTATTGGGGTTATATTTATCATCCATGTCCATTCCTTCTAAAACTATTTTCATAAATTGTGTAATATTCTTACATGTATGTTTAAATTCATTTTCTCCCTTTTTTACTTTTACCACATGGTATGGGAGGAATCTTTATTTTGTTTACCATACAAGTTACTTTTGGACTTTTCTGGCAAAAGTACGAGGAGGATGTTTTTTTAACATATATGGCGTGAACAGATTCTTATGATTTCATAATGCTTTATTACATTGAATATTACTCTACAAGATTTCATGATGATTTTCAAGAAAATTATTTTCTTTTAAAATTTCACAACACTTTGAGAAAAGAGAATGATTTTGAAGAAGAAAGGATATTTTCTTCCGGAATTCATTTCAAGTGTTTTATAAAAACTATTTTCCATCTAAGATAACATTCTTTAATATAGATATGTTTTATTTATAATGTC
The DNA here is from genome assembly GCA_963277665.1 of Viscum album. Classification (NCBI taxonomy): domain Eukaryota; kingdom Viridiplantae; phylum Streptophyta; class Magnoliopsida; order Santalales; family Viscaceae; genus Viscum; species Viscum album. Next base: position 435,733,634 of record OY728121.1, read on the forward strand.
CCTATTATTTACATTGTTTTATTTTTTTATGATGAAATTATATATATTATTTTACATGGATTATGTTATGATGTGATGATTTATACGAAACCCATTTTATTCATTTGGTTATGATGAATGATTTATGTTTATTTTGTGGCACAAGAAATAATGATTTCATTATGAGATTGGTGGGACCTATATCTACCTCCAATAAATTGGGTAAATATTTATATCTCATGAGATAAACATGGCTGAAATGAAAAGTAAATCCGGTTCAGTAATACAGGGCTGGAATGACAAGTAAACCTAGTTCAGTAATAGACTTCGTCCACTATGATGGTTGTGGCAGAAATGCCTTAGCTACTATGAAAATCATAATATGTGCTTAATGGTTTTCTATAATTACATGTTTTATTCCCATGCTATTTTATCATGATTGATGTTCCTTTATGATCTATTCCTTGTGTAATGCCAAGATTTATTTCATAACTCAAGATTTTGATGTTTAAAATTTATGTTCATGTTTTTAAGTTCAAATGTATATTGTTTGTTTTATTTTCTCAATGATTACCCTTAATGATCATTTGAGCTCACCCTTTATATGTTTTGTTTTCCCCAGGATATAAAAATAGGTTTTAGGTAAGAAAAAAGGGGAATATCTTTATGGGAGATGTTGAAGATCTTTCACCATGATTAGAAGATCATGTTCTGAGTTTCCAAAGACACTAAACTATTTTGGTCCTTGGGTGTCTATTTTTGTTATGTATTGAGTATTCTGAAAAAGTAATGTAATGTCCATGTACTCCAAGCTTGGGTATCTACACCCATAGAGCCTACATACCTTCAAATAATCCTTCAATAATGCATCAAAGTGAGAGAACAATAACATATAAGCTATGTATGAATATAATTAAATATTATATGAGATGTGTGAGATTAAAAATGTGCCACAAAATATTCAAAATTGAGTTGTGGAAAATTAAAGTGTGGACCCATGCTAGGGATCAAGAATACATCCACGCATCAATGATACCTCAAGGTGTTAGCTTATAATATATATCACATCAATGTATCCCTATGGAGGAACCTCACACTACATCTTTATTTCTACACATCATCACCCCTAATGAATATTAAATCCTCCTTTCAATTAAATTTGTGTTGTGATGATCTATTTTTGGGGAAGTTTAACCATTACAGTGATGTTTTTTGGGAATCACTAGTGTAGCATCAAGAATGAACCAAACATTATGTTCAACACTAACATATCCCTAATACCTAACTCAATATACATTATTAATACAATTATTCATCATGTTAATGCTATATATTTCATTATCCACTTAGGGTATCATTGTGTCTATACATGAGAATATTTTAACTGATCAATAGAGTTTCTATTGATAATAAAATATCTAGAATTTCTAGAAATTCCTCCCAAAGACATATTGAAATATATCTAAAGAAGATAAACATTGAAGAAGTGGATTTAAGTCATAGAAGAGGAATGAACCCCTGTACATTGATTATGAATTCTTTACACAGGGAATTAATCCACATAAAGTGGGCCCTAAAATTATATTCTATCAAATCACCTAATGATCCTGGGAAAATTCATAAAAAACTAGCAACATTTAAATAAATCCTTAAAAGAGGATGAATTGAGAGATTGTAGAGATGAGAAATAAAATTAATGAATGGGGAAGTGTATTTTAAGTCTAGTGAAATCTCATGAAAATTCAAATTCTATTTGGATGTGATCCATGAGCCTAAGGAGGAATGATCGATGAATATACCTATAAGAAGAAAAATATGAATAAATATAGGAAGAAATAAATACACAAGACAAAGACCATTTAGATAATCATAAAGTATATAGAAGGATTGATTATACCAATAGTTATTTCCAAAAGTGATCTAAGGTAGAGGAGCATATCATCAGCTATGGGAGTTGAATAGAGTATTCACACAAAACTAATATTTCTTCTAAAATTATTTATGTTTATGTAATTGAATGTGTATGTATTGAATTATTCTTAATGAATATATGGGAATTTTATTTTTATCATCTTTCATTTGTTAGCCTACCCTGAATATTTTCTTATGAAATTATGTCAGATTTCATTATGTATTCATAGATGGATATTTTGTATACCTTGTGATTGTGAGGGAATTAGATAGAATACAATCCCACACTATATTTCTTGAAATAAAAAGATATTAATTCTCATGGAACCATAATTACAATCACATACCCTAGTAACTTGGGATTTCCCCACATATGTGTTAATGGAGTCTAAACATAGGTTCTATATCAAGTTTTTATTTACCATATCTATAATGACCATATCTCAAATAATAATGAAAAACAAGGATCTATTACCACTTTGTAATTTCCTCATCTTGATCAATCCTAACAGTGCCTAAGATGGGGCACTACATGACCTTATGTGTGCCTCCCTAGATTCCCAAGGATGATAAATGACAGTGAGGGTTAATCAATAATTTGGGGACACTATATACACTATCAAATAACCATAAATAATTAATAAATAAATACAATTAATCATACATAATATAAAATTATAATATTGAAATTACAATGGTAAGACGACCATAAAAACATAACACATGCTAAAAAGTCTGATTCCAATGTGAAAGTCATAGAATTCATACATTAGATTATGAATTTATCAATAGTTTGATCATGTACGAGATATAATAAAAACTATATAAAAGAAATGATACATAATAATAAAATGGATATAAGGCCTTTCTTAATCTTGTTTACTAACCCTAGTCAACTAGCTCTAGCTCATCCCCTAGAAAAAGTGGCCTTTCCCTTAGTCACATCACAATCCATGGAGTCCACAAATCAACCAAGGTACACTTCTAGAGTATGAGAAATATAAAAACCAGGAAACCACCAATGGTTTCCCTAATAAATCCACCATATATGGGTTTATAAAAAAATTAATATAGAAATGATAAACCCATCACATCATTAATAACTAAAAAAGACATAAGGTGAACAACCATACCTAATTTTGATAGTTTCGGTGTTGTGTATGAACATATCACAAGAAGGTGGAATGTATTAACATTCACCTGTAATAGTGAAACCATTCTGGCATACTAGGATGGCCTCTACCAACCCATACATACTCACCATTCGTGGGATACTAGGTTATCTTCGAGTAAATCTTTCATAAACCATACATACAGGATACTAGGTCGACCTCTATTAACCCATATAAACTCACATAATCATAATAATAGGTTTTAATTCACCAACTAATCTATACACCTTTAATATATGATACTAGGTCAACCTCCACTAACTATTTTATACTCATATCATAAGGTTATCAACACATCTCAAATCCATCACACACCTCGACACACCCAATGCTCTCACTAAGGTACCTATTCTCTTTATTCTATGAAACTGGAGATAAAAAATTATAACCTAGCCACCATTGGCATGAATTATGGTACTAAACCAAAACCAATATCACAAATTTCAAGTAATATCATCCAATAACTACTCAAAAACCATATAATGAAGCTAAATCATCTTTGTAATTTCTCACAAGAAAGATTTCCATATTTAAGGAATGCTTAGTAAACCACATTATGTCCAAAAAATCATGTTAAAAACCTAGACACCCCTATTAGGTTCCAATTTCAATTTATCTAACCACTATCCAAAGGAAACATGGTTATCACATGTTCTATCCTCAAATCATAATGATTGGAGGACCTATCATGAGTTATAAGAACCTTACTCATCATTCAACATATAGGGAACCCCAATAATCTTCCAATATAGTTGATAAATATTCATACGCCAACATTGACATATTAAATGACACACATAACTCATATATAACAAATAAATTTTTTAGGTATCACCTAACTCATGGTAGTAGAAGCCTCTTTATCAAAGATTATTGCAAGAATTGACCTCTATCAATGGAAATCTTATAAGTACACAAAATACTCCAATATAGGGATTTAGATTGATGAATTGTGATATAATATGATACATATTCAATATATTATAGGGGAATCTTAAACTTATTGATATTGATCTAACTCAATAAATGACACTTGATTCAAATCTCGAATGAAGAATATCTGCCCTCCAGAATTGAAAAAATAGAGGGGAGGAAAGGTTGGGTTTACATTATAAGAATAAATGGGAGAATGAAAGTTATAAAATAATGAATTAATTTAATAAAACTTTTAAAAATTCTTTAGGAGACCATAAGGTAATTAGTTAGGTGTGACCATTGTGACAACCGGGCCCCGGTGACTGCACAGACACCCCGCCTTAACAAGGCCGTCGGGTCCTGGCCCACCAGGTACCACCAGTTGCCCCCGCAGACATGTGGGGCCCACCCCAGGGTCCACCCACATGCCCGAACGGGTCATCTAACTAATGATAGTCCCCACAGGCCAACACATGTCCTTTTCAGTGTGCTTTGTCCTCACTCACACACACCCTGGGGAACTTCCCAGGATAACAAGGCTGTCAGGTCCTGGCCCACCAGGTACCACCAGTTGCCCCCGCAGACATGTGGGGCCCACCCCAGGGTCCACCCAGATGCCCGAATGGGTCATTTGACTAATGATAGTCCCCACAGGCCAACACATGTCATTTCCAGTGTGCTTTGTCCTCACTCACACACACCCTGGGGAACTTCCCAGGAGGTCACCCATTATGATCACTACTCCAGGCCAAGCACGCTTAACTGTGGAGTTCTAATCAGGTAGGCTCCCGAAAAGGAAGGTGCACCTTATTGACATGAGTCATATCATTTAGTCATTTAACCCTTTATCATTTGGAGATGTTACAATCACCCCCCCTTTAGAGCACAACGCCCTCGTTGTGGGCCGTACATCTCAACATAGGCAGTGCACCGCACTTAAGGCTGGGTTTCTCCTCTGATACCAAATGTGACAACTGGGCCCCGGTGACTGCACAGACACCCCGCCTTAACAAGGCCGTCGGGTCCTAGCCAACCAGGTACCACCAGTTGCCCCCACAGACATGTGGGGCCCACCCCAGGGTCCACCCACATGCCCGAACGGGTCATCTGACTAATGATAGTCCCCACAGGCCAACACATGTCATTTCCAGTGTGCTTTGTCCTCACTCACACACACGCTGAGGAACTTCCCCGGAGGTCACCCATCATGATCACCACTCCAGGCCAAGCACGCTTAACTGTGGAGTTCTAATCAGGTAGGCTCCCGAAAAGGAAGGTGCACCTTATTGACATGAGTCATATCATTTAGTCATTTAACCCTTTATCATTTGGGGATGTTACAATCACCCCCCCCTTTAGAGCACAACGCCCTCATTGTGGGCCCTACATCTCAACATAGGCAGTGCACCACACATAAGGCTGGGTTCCTCCTCTGATACCAAATGTGACAACTGGGCCCCGGTGACTGCACAGACACCCCGCATTAACAAGGCCGTTGGGTCCTAGCCCACCAGGTACCACCAGTTGCCCCCGCAGACATGTGGGGCCCACCCTAGGGTCCACCCACATGCCCGAACGGGTCATCTGACTAATGATAGTCCCCACAGGCCAACACATGTCCTTTCCAGTGTGCTTTGTCCTCACTCACACACACCCTGGGGAACTTCCCAGGAGGTCACCCATCCTGATCACTACTTCAGGCCAAGCACGCTTAACTGTGGAGTTCTAATCAGGTAGGCTCCCGAAAAGGAAGGTGCACCTTGTTGACATGAGTCATATCATTTAGTCATTTAACCCTTTATCATTTGGGGATGTTACAACCATATTGCTAGAGGTCCACCAGGGCATTTCCCCTGTCTTCCTTGATATGAAGTACTTGGTACTAGGCCACATAGTAAATAATGGTATCTATTAAACATGAAAAATTTCTACTACCAATCTTTTTTCCTCACATTCAAATCCTTTGTCTCTACTAACCATTATTCAGGTAAAAAACCACTAAATTACACATGGAATGATTGGAAATAAATAAAATTCTTAACTAAATTTACATGGATCATTACACCTCTACCATGATATTATATAGTGGGAAACCTTGGTGATATTTATAAAGTTATTGTGCATCGATTTATTAATTTATTTTTGGATGTGATCATATCAAATATTTTTTCACTGTAAAGTGGGGATATTGTCATATTTTTTAATATATCTTGAAGGATATTCTCATTTAATCCACTTCTCTTGGGATGGGATGTGAATGAATGGATTTTAGAGATAGTTTGTTATGGATATGTATTTTTGTACTGGATAATTAGACTATGGAGGGTTCATAAAATTAATTATATCATTTATGTGGTATAACTTTTAGAAATATATATATATTCTTTTTTATTTTTTAATGTGGATTTATCATACCTTGGTACTTATGTGTTGATAATTTAACAAAATTATCTTGTTAACATGATGGGGGTATGTGATTAAGTGAGACGTGTAGATAATTTTTTGTTTAGTGTTTTTTAAAATATAATAGGTTTATTTTACTATTTTTTATGTAATTTTATGGAGATTAAATTAATTGAATATTGGATATTGTATTATAAATTAATTCGCTCAGTGTTGTATCCCAAAAAGGCAATATGCATAGCATTCCATGAAAATTATATGGATATGGGGATGTGTGTGTTTTTGTGTATGAGTAATTATATGTTGTATTCTAAGATATGAGAATATACATGTAATTAATATATATATATATATAGTATCCCGGTGAGATTGACTAGACATAGTAATGAAGAGAGGTGTTCAGATGTTGTAGTCTATAGATGATTGAGCAAAGTGATTTGGAGTTCAGAGGTTGAGACCTATGGGATGATGAGAAAAAGGTAATTTTTTTTTGAAATCATAGATGAGGTATATATTAAAAATTTTATAGCTTATTTTAAAGGCCAAAATATACAAACTTTGTAATGAAACTTATAAATTTCCTTTAAATAATTAAGTTAATGATGTTTGATGTTTGAGTTAAATTTTTGTATAATGGATTACATGGGAATTAATAAGTATATTTAGTTTAAGGTTAAGTACTAGGATTTTATCTATTATTAGTATATCAATATATATATATATATTTAATTTATTAAGGGTTGATTTATTACTTTCTAGTAGTTAAGTTACCACTATCTGAGTTGGGCTATATGAGAGGTGACGTGTTTGTTATTTTAGATTTTGAGTGAACACCAACATACATTTTGTATTAAATTTATTTATACTTACCTATCATGATATTGATATAATATGTTTCATTCTCATGGATGTGGTATTGCTTTATGGAAGTTGAATCTTTCCATCACATATATTTATGGGATGTTTTTCCCCCACACATGTTTTATTCCCTTAGAGAGGGATGTGGTGGGAAGTGGGTTATGTGTTCCTTATAATATTATTACTTTTTGGATTATATTATTCCTATATGATACATTTTATTTCAGGTGAGTGTGATTGTGTTGAGATGAAATGTGATTGATTTAACTTTAGATAAGCTAGATTATCTGTTTTATTATTTCATCCATAAGTATTTTTATACCTATTCCTCATTAACATAAGGGTTTTCAGGGAGAAATATATTAAGTATTGTTTCAACCATAACTTTAATTTATAAATTCTAAATTTATATGACATAGTTAGAGATTATTCTACACTATGTTATCTTTTTGTACTTGGTGGTTAACTATATTAATAGGGGACACATCTATTTGTTTCATTGAGTATGTTGAGGATAATTATCTTGTTTTCACCCATTGTATAGATTCCTTTATCTATTTTTATTTTTATAACATATTAGGAATGATTGTTTTCATATAGTTACATTAAAAAATTTGGGTTATTATTATTGATGGTGATTTATAGTTACTTTTAAATAAAAGAGGTAATTCATCCAATAAAGTGAGTTTTATACACTTGGTGCTAGTAACCATCACATTCTCGATTGGATTTAAGATCTGGTGGGTACTCTAAACTTCACCACTAACATAGAAGAATTCCTAGTGGGGTAAATATGTTAAAAAATAGTATAGTGAGGTTTAAGATATAGTTTTAATTATCCATTGATGTGGATTTCATTGGGCTAGTAAGATAATATTATATTTGATCTTAGGTTGGAATGTTGATTAGAAAACCACGAAAATGGTGTGGTGGATAATGTATTCCTATATAAAGATGTTGATTGTCCATTGAACATACTTAAGTAATGGTATTCTATTTTTAGGGTACTATGTTATGATGAACATATATCCTGTAGTACCATTTTATGATGATCATGTATGACATGTTGATTTTTGATTAATGTAAAGATAAGATATTGTAATGATTTTTTTTTCATATTATTATGTTTATGATATATTATTTTTTCTATAGATATGTTAGTTACATAACATCCTTGTATGGTTCAATTAGAGGGGGAACAATGGTCACCTGGGGCAGTTCATCAGATAACCAATATATGATCTAGTGAGGCTTGGAGGGATACCCTATATGACCATTAACTACAGATCTTCCCACGATATGAGAAACATGTTTTCAATTATTAAACTAAGAACTAATTTGAATAGGTGTAAATTTCTTTTCAGTTTAGTTGGGAATATGACACACATTAGATATAACTAGAGGATTTTTTTACTATATGAAGCATATTTTCAATGTATTATTTTTTATATGGATTATCTATATGTTTTTGGCAACTCACAAGAATATTTAAAATCATATTAAAATAATTATTTTGAATTATAAACTATTAGGGTGGAGTTTTTAGGTTTTTTAAATTTGATTTTAGCTTTTCATCTTGACAATTTAGAAGAAGGTATTTTAGATTCAGTGATTATGACTCAGAAAGAGGAAGAATGGAAACATAGTCTAAAAAATAAGATCAATAACATTATGTATAAGTTTAGAAAGGGGAGGAAAAGTTCCTTATGTGTGAAAAATTCTATATATATAGTGGTTTATTTGGTATATTTCAATAGTTTTATAGTGGTGTCCATGACCATGTGATACCCATACGAAAATATTAGATTACGGTGAAACTAGCTAGATAATTTTTTTAAAAAAAAACTCATACATAAATAGATATATGGAACCAATTTAAGTGTAAATGTAATTATCATTATTAATATTCGGTTAGACTATTATTTAAAGTGAATTTAAAATGTTTTTCTACTACAATTTCTTATTCCTCTTCTATTGAAGTTACTTGTTAACCATGGTATAGGTCTGGTTTCATACCATGTAAATTACTATGTTTTTTTGAGTGTTTTATTTCATTTTTCTTGGTCCATTTTTGTTTTCTACTATGAGTACTCTGTAGGGTGTGTGGAAATTTTAGGGCAGTGGGTGATTATTCTCAGTTCTAGATACATTGATATGCAATGCCATGATTTTTTGACCTTCCAAATGTATTTTTTACTTTACAATTAAAAGGATGGTTCATTAATAATCATTAGTTATAATGAAAAAAGTTATATCAAAGATTGTGTTTTTGGTTTTTTTGAAGTTTAGTCATCGAATTATGTAAATTGGTGTGTTTCCTATCCTTTAAAAATTATTACTTCAGTTTTAGTTTTTTTTTGTTTTTAAAGGATATAATTGAAAGAGGGAATGTCATAGAATAGGCTTATTTGATGAAATAAATTTAATATTATAATGTATTCAATTTTAATATTAATTATTCTATAGATATCCAAATCTTCCATTGTGAGGGGTCATGTTGGAAGAAATGTTAAATGAATAATAAAAAAAGATTGACCAGAAGGAAAGTGTGTGGTCCAGATGATGCTGGCTTAGAACATGGTCTTCAACATCCATGAGGTGGAGAATTATTTTGAACTAATTTCAACACTAAAAAAATGTTTGAGAATCCGTACATAATGAAAATGACGTTTTTGATATGGAGAACGTTTTTCATAAAGATATTGGAAGGAATACTGGTGTCTAATCATGTGAACTAATTCAACATGATTCAGATTCTACTGGTGTTTATTGAGGTATAGTTCACAAGAGGTGTGTGGAAATTAATACTTTTGTCATCAATTTTGGAATAATTGGATAAAATAATTATTATTATGAATACTTCTAGTGGTAAAGATGACTTGGAATTTTAGGGAATACTGGATATAATTTTGAATGAGATGATGTATATGAAGAAAGTCTAAAGTTATATTGGAATTGACTTGTAATGACCAAAAAATTCATCAATGAAAATTCCTCTCGGTCTATTTAAATGTCTCCTTATTGTTATGTAAAATGTATGCACTTATTTGGTTCTATGTTTTGTTTTTTTAAAATGTAGTTATGAATTGTGACTATTTCAAATATATCCGTTGAAGAGTGATCACATGATTAGTGTAAATATAGGGCTTTAACAAATATAATTTACTCAGAAAAAAGAAGTGATGGTCTCATCTAGTAGAATTGTCCCATATGAATCCCATTTTTTCAGAGCATGTAAAGGAGGTGGTGTCATTGGGCTTCACACTTGACCAAGCCCAATCCGAGCTTGAATACATAAAGCTCGAGCGAAACCACCTATGAGAGAAGTGGAAGTTGAGAGAGATTACCACTTGAGAAATATTATCTGAGCCACCCCAAGAGTTTTTCACCATCGTGCACCTTACCCTAAGGTCTTATGCATGTGTTTTAAGGGGTTATGTAACCAAACCCTAGTACTAAGATTATGTACATTATTTTTTTATAGATAATATACATTCTTTTTATTATTGTTACTTTGTAAATAGTTTTTAAATCACAAATAGTATTTTTAGTCAATAGTCAACTAAGAAATATATTTTAATGAATTAATAGTTTTTTGAATAAAATAATATTTTAATAAAATATTATTATTATTATTAAATTAATTTTTATTTAATATAAATTATTTGTATAATATTATGAATGTAATTGTAATTTTTTTTAAGGTTTGGAAGCTGCTTTTACCAAAACCCAATAATTTTCGATAAATGTAAGTTTTTATTTTAAAATAAAAAAAAAATATTTAGAAAAATATTTAGCTAAAATAAATATTATTTTTGTATTTAGGACATCTAAATTATCCAATGGTGATTTTTTCATAATTTTATGAGAAAGTCGAATTTTTGGGTAAATATTAAATACCGTTTAAATATATAATTTGTTTTATGACATCATAATGAACCAATAGTGATGTAATAAAATAATATAAACATTATGTTCGGACAATATATTTTTTACCATTAAAATAATGTGATTTTATATTTTTTTGATTTATTTTACAAAGCTTTAGTGGACCCTCCAAGACTTATAAAACATTTTCTCTTTTTAAATTGTTTTCCTTGAGAGTGTGACTCACCTCTACATAAGACACCCTACTATTTTAATAAGTTCGGCCATTTTCCTCATAAAATATTGTTTTATTATCCCCTTTGGAAAAAACCATAGGCAAAAACCATGGTCTGGTTTGTGGTTTTGATTATTTTAATGTGAGGTGTCCCAAAACTAAATAATAAAGAATTCCCTCTACTTTCCTATATAAACCCACCAAATCTCCTTCTTACCCTTCACTCAAATACTTTGGAGTTCGACCAACCCCTGAACTCCTCTCTTTATAATCCTTCCATGGTTCCCCAAGATCCCAATAATCCTCCTTCAAGCCTCTCCCAAGCTTTTGGGACCACACATCCAAGTAAGGGATTCTCACTTTTTTTTATTTATGTCCATGTTTCCTTATATTGTTATGGCTTTTTATTTTCAATTATAAATGTTGGGGTATGATTAATCACCTCCACTATACTTCACAATTTATGTTTTAATGATGGGATACCCCTTTATCTCTCATTAATACCTTCCATGTACACCCATTACTATTCTGAAATTCCGTAAGGAATTTCCCTCTCCCCATTTAAAATCAAGAAATCATTTTGTTTTATGAATATAAATTCTATTAAAATTGATGGTAAATGTATCTATATGACCCCCTTACTTTCCATTTAATGTACATATTATGAGACACCCCTTTCTCTCTCATTAATCATTTTTATGAATTCTCATGTCACGTTGTTATGCTGTCAAAATTGCACCACATTTTTCCAAGCCAAAGTCATTATGTAGTGAATACCTTTCCCATTTCTCTATCAAGGGTATTAAAATTTATGCACATTTAATTATAGATTATAGAGTTTCAATTATGAGTTCTACATTCGTTTATCATGGAATAAATGATGACGAATCCATGTTTTATGATCCATGTGGCACACTTATTCATGAAATGAAATGTTTAAGAAGGGTGTGCCCTGATAGAGCTATAATGTGTTGGGTAAAGTATAGTATCATTATACATCATGTGCAATGGGTGTTGACTCATTATAATTCAAGTGTAATGAGGGTTTACTCGTGCTTTATGTGCAATGATCCTTGGATCATACTAATTCCATGTTAAGTGTTGTTGCCACATTTCCATGTTATGATTATCATGCTTTATCATGCTTTTATGTTCATTCTTATATTGTGCTCCATTGATATGGCTATTGTCTAACATGTATTGTATTACTCATGTTATTCCATGTTTATTCCCTTACTTGGATTTATAGCTCACCTTTTTCTTATGCATGTCCTCAGGTTATCTCATGCAATGCTAAGTACGAGGGAATGTAGTGGTCATGTAAAGGATGCTTTCAATAAAGATGTTGTATTCCAGGTTTCAAGTTTTATGTAATGATCCTAATCCCCAAATATTAGAGAAATCTCGATATTATATGTGGTATCAAGGGAATTTTATGTAACAAATTATGTTTAAGTATGTAATAAAGAGAAATGTTCTTATTTGATTTTAGTGTAGAAGGTAGAGGACGTTCCACCAAAAGAGTCATAAGAAATGATAGAAAAAATGAGAAATGATATATAGAAAATTTGATCATCTTTTTAACTCCACTTTATGGAACTATATGAATAAGGAATACTTATCGAAAGACTACCATGAAAGATGAGTTAATTTCAAAAAGCATGATTTTGTTTCATCCAAAAACTCTATAGTTGAAAGTGATGGTTACAATTGATCTTATGAATTGTGAGTTTGATGGAGTTAAGGATTCTTTGTAATATAGCTTAATTTTAATCAATAACCAAGATGGTTTTCATGAAAAATTATATATCTAGAATCATTTCTAGGTTTCCCCTTGCAAACGGGGAAGTACTTAAGATCATTGGAAAAAGTGAAGTGAAAATTTGGAAAAAGAACATATTCTTTCAATAGCTGAAATTATTTATCAAAATCCTAGGTTTATGGAAGAACTTGATATCCATGAGTCATATTGATGATATGATATTATGTATTCAATTTGTGGATGGTGTGTGGGAAATCACACATGGTTCCATGGTTGTGGCTAATAGTCTAATGAAATAAAGACTATATGTATTTTTGAATTTGAAAGATATAATGCTTGATGAATAAATAACTTATAAAATAACATATTTTTGGAATGTATACCTCATAATAATTTGTGAGAAATGTTTACATACCTTGTATATAGAGGGATTACTAAATCTTTAATGCATGTAGTATGAAACATGTAAAACTTTTCTCCTTGGAGAGCAGTGAAAGGTGTCTATTGCATCTTTTGACAAGTAACCAAAGAATCAAAAGATCAAGCTGGTTCAAATGGATATATAGGGACTAACATAGGTTATCTATCAATGGAGCACAATATACTATGTTACCTTTTCGGTGATTCCACATGGAAGGTGTGGGTGTTTTTACATAAATATTTCTATGTATTTTTAAACTTTCATTAGTTGGAGATCCATTGTGGAATCCATGACTAGAATGAAGATAAAGTGAATTTAGTATAATATTTTTGCTAAAAATAGAGGAATATATTTCTAGTCACTTTGTTAGAAGGACATAATCTATATGGGGAAAATTGTTCCCAAAATACTAGACAAAAATAATATAGTGGAATGTATGAATTATAAATTTAAAGAGATATCCAAGAGCATGATATTATGTTTTTGATTAATGTAACATCCACGATTTTTGGAGAAATTTGAATCCCTCACTCATTTTAAATTTTTTGGAGTTTAGTGGGTAGAAAAACATCTTTCTCGATCAATGAAACTTAATTCTATGTTTTTGTTTGACCCATGATCATGTTTCTAGGTGATTCTTAATGCTTGAAAAGTTTCTAGATGGTTTTGTTGGTTTTTTTCTTTCATAGGCTAAAAGAATAACTTTTATAATTGCATAGACTAAGGGAAATGGTTTGGATAAACCATGTGGCCTCCTAGGAGAAACCGTTATCCCTTCTTTTGATTAGATAATAGTTTGGTAAACCATGCAGTAGAAGGAGAACAATTATGCATAAAAATATATAGATTTTTAGTAGATGGATCCACATGGTTTTGGTAGGTTTTGGGAAAATTGTGCACAATCTATATGTTTATTTCCAAAACATTGTGATCTAACCATGAGGCCCATTAAAAGAAAACAGTGTGATCTAACCACAAGGCCCATTAAAGGTGGGAATTTACCATTTTCTCCTCCTCTAATTTTTCTTCTTTTCCTCTTCTTTTCTCATCACTTGGTTATTCACAACAACTTGGGGGCTTATCTTTTCCACCTCTTCTAGGGATTTATCCATCTCCCTTATTTAGAATCTATTATTCAAGATACCAGTTATGTTGAATCCATCTTAGTATATATTTTCATCCTCTTACTTCTATTATTCATTTCACTCATCATACAGTACTCTAAATACATGTGATTGGTTTTACCATATTTTAAGGGAGTTCATCTAAAACTCTGATTTTTTAATAAATCAGTTCGAGTTAGAGGGTAATACTAGAGGTGTGGCCATCTACCAATACAAGGTAGGCGATTATCATCTTTATTTATGTTCACATGAGTATTTTGGGGGTGAGAATTTAAGAACAACGTTGGGTAGTCTGAGTGAGAACTCATAAATTTAATGGTTTCCTTTAATTATTTAAATAGACCATGTGGGATTTCTATGGTCATTACCACCCAACTATAAAAATGGTTTGAGATATGTGAGGGGATTTGGACCTTGGGAATATTAGGTCAGGGTGTTGTTTCTTTTGAATTGATTTGTTCAATTCAATTATATTGAATTATACAAATATATATATATATATGAAATTCTTAGGATGAGATCTATGGGATCATGATGGGCTTGGCACAAGGATTGAGATAGTGTTGTCTATCTGGTTGAGGTTATGTGATCATCATTATGGGTGTGGCCTAACAGATTTGTATTTTTGGGTGATGTTCATCACTTATTGTGTGAATAGTTCATCAGATTTTGATGGTAAGGACACCAGGTTATGGTTAGGTTTGTGCGATATTCGATGGGCATGTCCATCACATTGAGTGACATGGTCGCAGGGGCATGAGGTGTCAGATGGTGTGGCTTAGGTTATTATTGGTGATTACCGTGCACCCATGTTGTCCAATGCACCGTTTGGAGTCATGTGCACACAAGATGACTCCGATGATGAGGTGGTATTGACCACTCATGTGGGTAGAGGCCCTTGGTAGTGAAACCTAGGAAAACGGTTGGTGGTGATTTCTATAGAAATCCATGAGGATAGTGGGGAGCCATTGGGTGAAAGTGTGAGGCTATTAGTTGGGGGATGAGGCTCGCCATACATGAGTCCATTTGCCCTGGATTAAATTTCGTGGAAGGATATCTTCATTGCTCAGGATGTCATATGTTGAGCTGATGGTGATATTATTTGGAGGATAGATATTTTTGTGTATTATTATATGAGTCTTTGAGCCAATGGAATCTTTTGAGTAGGGGTCTGAGGGAGAAACTATTTATTATTTTGGGCATTCCTTTCTGGGCATCGATATGTATTCTAGACACCAAGTGTTTGTTGGAATATGGTTCTATGTAATTCCATTAGAGGTGGAACCTGAGGGTTCACCTAAGATGATTTATATCATGGTATTCCTTGGGCTATGAGATATGGATCCCCTCCTATATAGTATTTTGGTGTTGGCCAAAGTAGGTGATAGAGAACTGGGGAAGCTTATGTTATTTATGTGGATAAATGAACTTTATTTATTTATTTTATACACCAACTAAATCAAAAATTAAAGATAGGAACATGTTGGTGGTGGAATACTTAGACTCTTTCTCACAGCCTACACTTGCCATTTAGATTTCATGTAGACTTTATGGATTTTCATTCAAGTAAAGGTCCAAGATCAAGAGATGGAACTTAGAAATTGATTTTACATTGTATAGAAGGTAAGGAACCATCTGTTCTTTCTTCAATTAGATTTTATAATTTTATTTTCTTTTTATATTAGCATGCTTACATATATGTGTGTACTACGTTCATCTATTGGTGAATTTTCTACTTATTGATATATATGACTTATTTTGATATGAAGTTTTAGATAAAAATGGTATGTTTGGATTGTTTAATTATTCTTCTACTATTGTTGGTTATTACCTTCATTATTCTTTTTGTGATTCTGCGAAGGGTGGGTTATTGGTGTAGTATCGTATGGTATTTATTTTCTGATGATTTATATTTTTATTAGACTATTATTATATCATCACCATAGGGTATATTCTCCCCAAAAACACTTATTTACACCCTCACTTCTAGTTGAAAACCTTTGGTTTTTAGGGAGGTCTGTTTAAGGTTAGTGGCACTCAACCCAAAACATTATTCGGGTGTCTAAATGGGCCAGGTAACTGTAAATGGTATTAAAGGATTTTATTTTTCCTATTTTAATTGGATTAATATTTGAGATATGGTAGAATAGATATTAAGATGTTGTTGGAACTGGGTTAATATCTATTTTTTTGTTTCCTGGAGCCCCATGCACGGGGGGAAGAACATGTTTCTAGGGGTTGGAATTGGTGTTTCATTTTATTTATTTTATAATAGTTTTGATTTCCACCTTGAGTGGTTCACTTAGATGCGACTTGTTATCAGGTGTGATAATAGATATTTGACCTAGTATGGTAAGGAAGGAAATGGACCCTTGGCTCAGTATGGAAAGGGGTGATTGTTTATGTTTTTGATAGGAATATGATATGTTTTAATTATATATATGCATGTGCATGTAATAAATTTAATTTTTATATTTGATATATGAAAGATGTATATTTATGAGGCTAAATCATATAGGACCATACATGGATGATGATATGGGGTGATGTTGATCACCAGGTCAGGTAATGTGGACATCAGATTGAGGTGACCTGGTTTCTCAGGATAGGTGTGGCCCGAGTCATATGTGATACTTGGGTCTGTATTGGGTGGGTAAGAAGTCCATGAGGCTAGGATTTCTGGTGATACGGGTGTGATGGGTAAGGGTAAGGGTAGTGAGTTGTCACTACCTATTACTAATTTCCGTATCTAAATGCTATATTTATTTGTTATTTTGGATGTTTGACCACATATTGAAATTCAGTGTGTTTCCACACAGACAACTTCCGATGGAGTGTCAGGAAAGCGATGATAAGGTGCCATTAGAGAGGGCATAGGTTGAGACCCCTGAGGTCTAGGATGAGGTTCCAGAGTGTTAGATAGATCATGAGCTATAGGTACAGGCTCTGGAGTAGGTGGGGAAACCACTATATTTGACCTACGTTGGGTCGAGGCTTGACAAGTAGCTCAGACCGAGTTTGGTATGTGTCATCCAGGGTATTGATAGGGGATAATAGGGGGTAGATCCTTCTACTGCGTATTTAACTTATGATTTCAATTCACATAACCTGACCGTATTTAAGTGTGAGACTAGCCTATAGGTGGATAGGAACTGGATTGAGTCTATGCAGATGAACTTTGATCAGCTAGAAACACCTCCAGGATGGACGGTGAATCTGACTATGTACATACTTAGAGGACTGTCTAAGAACTGGTGGGACATGACGTTTCAGACAGGAAGACATGAGGGACTATCCTGAATGGACTTTGAGGCTAGGTTCTTAGAGAAATTATTCTTGGAGACATTAAAGTAAAATAGAGCTAATGAGTTCTTGAGTCGATATCATAGAGACATGTTCATCATGGAAAATTCAAGGACGTTCCCTGAGTTGTCAAACATTGCATCTGGTATGGTGAGTGATGATACCTCGAGGGTGATGGGTTTCAAGGATGGTTTATAGCAAGGAATTTAGTTGTAGGTAAACATATTTAGGTTGACCTCATTCTCAGTGGTAGTGAATCAAGTGCTCATAGTCGAGGGAAATTTTATGGACTGGTCTTATTTGGGTTGGGTGATGGATCCAGGTGGTTTCATTGGTGACAATTCAGATCATAGGATGTGAGGATGATATGAGTTCCATCAGGACCGTCAGGCCAAAGAATCGAGCAGACCACCTTGGAGTGGATCTTCGATCTTGTGCTTCTAGTGTTACTAGACAAGATATGTTTGAAATCAGTGTGAGTATCATAAAAAGGAGTTATGTGGATGCAGATAGGTTGGGAATATCGAGTGGTTATGTTGAAATCCTTCTCACATAGCCATCAGTCAAGGACCAGGAAAAAATAATGATTTTGAGTTCTGACCGGGAGTAGTACCAAGTGATAGTATCCAAGTTTCATCTACACATAAAGGTTGTGAAAGAGACAACAGGACCAGACAGTGGGGGTATTTTCCAGTTTATAGTACAAAATTATAGGGATTCTAGGCTTTAGGAAGTCAAGCTTCAGTATAGGTTCATGCTATGGATTTTCTATCGACAAAGTAGGCCAGTGAGCTGACGACAGTCATAGGTACTCTAGGGGTGTGACTGGTTTTATCTTTTGCTTTAATTTTTCATTGAATTTTTAGAGTCATGTCTGTTTTGGGTGAATGTTGTTTACAAGAGGTAATTTGGACTCACCATATACTGGTTAGTAGGTTGGAATCAGCTGAGATGCATTATATATATATGAGGTGTGTGGAACCAGGATCAATATATGAGCATTGATGGATTTGTGACTTGTGAGTTGCATTGGAATTTGGTCATCGATGCGATGTGGGATTACTTCCAGTGTGTTGGAATCTAGGAATCAATGTGATGTGAGACTTGTTTGAGGTGTGATGCCCCAAGATTGTTTTTGAGAATCTAATAAGATGCATGACCTGATACGTGTCATGTGCAACATGGGAATGAGGTAGACATATATGAAGTTTGGGATTATAATGGGTGTTAGGAATGACATGAGAGCACCTGATGAGGTTCAGGAGTGACGATGTGTCATGGTATACCCTTTAGTCTAGGGATGGTCAGTGGACCATCAGTTTATTTTGATCTTTGGGTTAATATGTGACTATGATTGGTAACTACAAATGTGGGGAGAACCTTGAGGTAGTTAACCTATGCCCTTTTTACTAAGGTAGTTCAAGATGATTTTTAATGAGATGGGTATGTTCAGTACCATATTCAAGTTTTTTTATATATCTTGGGTATGAGTTATGCTAATGATGGGAGACTACAACTTCTTGAGATTTTTGAGTAGGAAGAATTGCTCACCCATTTTAAAATTTTAGGAGTTTGGTGGGTCGAACAACTTCATCCTCAATTAGAGAAACTTATTTCTGAGTCTTTACTTGACCTAGAACTTTTTGCTGATTCTAATTCTCAAAAAGTTTATTGGTGTTTTAGGTGGGTTTTAGATTTGTTGAAGTTTTAAATCCCATGTTTTCTAAGGGAACATATTGAGGTACATAGTTTGGGTAAATCATGCACCCTCTATGGAGAGACTGTGTGAACTATATATACTTTGAGCATAGTTTAGTAAATTGTGCAAGAGAAGGATCATAGATTTCTGTGAACCTCTACAATTTTTAGCATAGGGATCCACAAGGTTTGTTCATGGTTTGGAAAAACTGTGTACAACCTGAAAAACTTATTTCTAAATGGGAAGTACCGTTACACTTCAGCATGCATAGTTTCCTCACAATTTGTCCTAACCATGTGAGATAACCATTCAAGGTCTGTCTCTTAACAAGAATAATCTACATGGTTTGAAAAATCATGCGAGCTTATCATGAGGCCCATTAAATGTGTAAATTTACCATTTTACCCTCCAATCATTTTTCTTCTTTTTTTCTCTCCTTTTATCCTCCCTTGGTAGTTCATAATTGTATGGGCACTTTTCATTTCATCCCATGCTACGTATTGATCCATCTACCTCATCCAGAATCTATTCTTCAATCCTTCAGTTACAATGGATCCATCTTGGTATGTCTTTACATCCTCTTTCTTCTATTCTTCAATTCCCTCTTCATATGGTGCACTAAATTCGTGTGAGTGGTTTTACCCTATTTTCAAGGAATTCGACTAAAATGATGATTTCTTCCAAATTAGATCACGTTAAAGGATATGATCGGATGTGAAAGTTTCTACCAATAATAAATAGTAAGTTCTCATCTTTAATTGTGTTTTCAATAGTGTTTTGGGGGTGCTTCTTTAAGCACTCCATTAGTTATTCTAGGAGAGGACCAATAAATTGGGATGCCTATGGATGCCTATGGGCATGCCCAACCAACCCTAAAAATGGTTTGATCCATTTGAGTGGCTTTAGACCTTGGGAAGATTAATCTAGGGTGTTGTTTATTTTTAATTTAGTTACTCAATTTAATTATATTGAATTAATATATATATATATATATGAATTGATTGGGATGAGATCTAAGGGGTCATGAAGGGATTGGATCGAGGATTGAGTTAGCATTGGATATCTGGTTGAGGTGATGTGATCATCATACTGGGCTTGGACACACACACACACACACATGTGTGTCTATATTTTTGGGGGATGTTGATCAAAGGTTTAGCGACTCTGTCATCAGATTAAGACAGGGAGGCCATCCGGTTATTAGAAAGGCCCATGTGATATTGGATGGAAATGGACATTAGATTAAATGACATGGTCACAGGGTCACGAGGCAATGGATAATGTATGTTAGGTTATTATTGGTGACTTTTTCTCACCCGTGTTGGACAATGCACTATTTGGAGTCGTGTGCACATAGGATGACTCAGATGATGAGGTGGTATTAACCAATCATGTGGGTAGAGGATCCTGGTAGTGTGGCATAGGAAAATGGTTGTGGAGGCTTCCCATATAAATCCATGAGGATGGTGAGGATCCATAAGTTGAGAGTTTTAGGATGTTGGATGGGGGAAGAGGCTCTTCATACTTGAGTATATTTGTCCAAGATTCATTTGGGAGGATGTATATCAGTACTCCTTGGGATTTTAGCTATTGATCCAACTGTGATGTTATTTTTTTAGTTGATATCACTATGCCTAAAAACATTGGGATATGAGTCGATGAGAGATTTTGAGTAGGGGTTCGAGGGATATAGTGTTTATTATTTTGGGCCTGCCTTTATGGATGCTCGTATGTATTATGGACATGATATGTCGGTTGGCACATGGTGTCAGGTAATTCCATTAGAGGTAGAACTTGAGGGTTTACCTGAGCTTATCTATATTAGAGGATTTTGTGGGTTATGAGATAAGGATCTCATCCTCTATAGTATTGAAATGTCGGCCGAAGCAGGTGATGGATTTCTGGTGGCTGTTGAGTTCTGAGGAATATTGGGTTATTTATATTCATGAAACACCTTTATTTATTTATTATATAAAACTGTTTAATCACACATGTACTATAGGAACACAATGGCGGTGGCCTACTAATAATCATTATCACACCATACATGGTCCCACTAAGATGATGTATACTTTATTGATTTGTATTCAGGTAAAGGTAAGGTCTTAGGATCTAGATCTTAGTAGTTGAGTTTTCATGGGATGGAAGGAAAGGAACCATGGGTTCTTACATTAGCTAGAGTTTCTTATTTTATTTTAATTTTGTATCAATATTCTTATATATATGTATGTAATGAGGTCATCCATTGGTGAACCTTCTACTTATTGATATGTATGACCTATTTTGATAAGCATTTTTAGCTAAAAATGGTATTCTTGTCTTTTTTATTTATTCCACTTGTACTATTGGTAATATGTTTCTCTATTTCTTGTTGTTGACGCTCCTTTTTCGTCACAGAGTCTAACGATTGGAAAAGGGAAATACCTTAGTCCAAATTGATTCATTCTTTGAAGAAACATCAAAAAATCGACAAAGGGATGAACAAAGAGAACATTGCCGATAGGTCGCGCAAGTTCCCTCATGGTCACGCAGGTCCACTTGCACAATGCCTAATGGTTGCAAAAGTGACTTGTGCGCCCTAAAGGATAACCACCCGAGTCTTCTTCAGCCTATAAATAGACCATGTGGGCCCCCATTTGGGAGAATTTTTTCCAGAAACTCGGATTTGAGCTCCCGATGCCCTAGCCTCTTCTCAAATCTTCCAAAACACTTCTAAGGTAATTTCTTACCTAGAATGGAAGATCTAAAGATGGGGAGGAAGGCCTTAGTGTTGAAACTCATCAACACATGCGCGCCTGAATGGCCAGCCCTTAAGGGAAATGGCCACACTTGCGCTCCGCCTTACTCCTTCTATAGAACTTGCGTGCCCCTCTTCTGGAAGAACCTCAAGATGATTCTAAAGGCTTTAACCAAGAGTCGCTCAAGTATTACCCTGCTGGTTAACAATCGTGCAAGTACCCATAAGTCGCGCAGGTATACCTGTGCGACCAGGACTTGTGCGCCCACGCATTACCTACGCGCCTTCCAGGACTTGCGCGCCCCTGCCTTTTTGGGTGCCCTTCTTGTCCATTTCACCCCTCTTAAGACATTCCAACTATCCTATTAAAGATTCAGTCTTCAAGACACTTTTCAAAGCCATTTATGGCATGCTTTCTTCACTTGACTTCTTTATATGAAAGGAACTCTGTGGAATATCTCTCAAAAACTAGTGATTTACACATCTTTATGTCACCAAAGATTGAGATTTCATTCATTCAACCTCATCATTTAAGATGAGAGAACTCATTAAACTGGGCCTCCTTTTCAGGAATAAGCCCTAGTCATAATTCTCAAATCTGGGCATCCTCCTTAAGAGTAATCCCAAAGTCCTCATTAAACTGGGCCTCCTTTTCAGGAATAAGCCCCAGTAATAATTCTAAAATCATGGCATCCTTCTCAAGAGTAAGCCCCAACCATAATTCTCTTAACTTGGGAATCCTTTTCAGGAGTAATCCCCAACCACAATTCTCTTAACCTGGGCCTCCTTTTCAGGAGTAATCCCCAACCATAATTCTCTTAATCAGTCCTAATTTACCTTTGATCCAGGATTCCTTCTCAGGAGTAAAAACCCAATCATAAGTCCTCTCCTAATTTGGGCCTCATTTTCAGAAGTAAGCCCCAAGTTAGAGTATTCAAATCTCTGTAAAGCACATATACCTTTATGCACCCTGTTCCTGGATTTCTTCCCTGAAGTAAATCCAAATCTTCATTTATTTGGGCAGTCATACATATACAAGTCCCACCTTATTTCTTATGATTACATCTTTCATGGAACAATTGTCTAATTTTTACCAATACCTCTTGTTTCTCACACCGATCATGACTCACGTGAGCTTAGAGTGTAAAAGTAACTATGAAATTATTCTTTGAGCCATCAATCATAAAAATAATACTCCCTTACTCGAACTACATGGGTTCTGATTCATTTTCTAAACAAAGGATACGTAGGTAGCCCATCTGCGGGTTCGATCCAAACTCTGAAATAATCCATGTCCTTCTGAATGACAATAAACTTCAAGTGCCCCACTGAGTGGCTTTAAAACCAGCATGGTCATCATAATGACCAAGATACTTTTACGTATCAAAGGATACCATTGACTAAGAATCTCTAACAAATACAGATGATTCTATATTAATGAAGAACCTTGAATACATATAAAAGATTCTCTAAATTTCCTACATATCGATCATTGATTGTCAGATCTAAAGGAAAGCTCATTTTATACTTGGTAATGTAATAAGTATTCACAAACATAACTTAAATCTATAAAGAGAGTCCTGGAGTAGACAATAATTCCCCTCAAAAAAGGTTTTATGAGTCCAACCTCCCATCCTCTCGACCAATGAAAATTCCTAAGCCTCATCAGTCCAGGAACTAATGAGCACCTACCTTTGGAAAGTAGGTCCAAATGGATGTGGAATAATTGGATGTTTCCGGTTCTACGAACAAACCCATTAGAAACCAATCAGAATGTTTGAACCTCCCATCAAGGAGGCCATCCCCGAATTCCGAGGGAAACAAAAATGGTGAACCCGATGTGAATCCTTAAAAAAGTTAAAATGATGTTTTACCTATTTGTTAGGCCCCTATTTAAAACTCAATGAGAGGGCCAACAAAAACAATCATTGACATATGTTCTCATCCAAAAGATGTAGTGGATGAATTTATCTTGATTATGTCTGTTAGATCAATCATGCACTCTTTTTCCAAGATTTTATGCATTCTTTGAAATGTCTACTCTCAAGTTCACACCTGTGAATACTACTGCAGTAAATGCCACTGCTGCTACTCCTACTGGATCGTCGTCCGCTCTAAGGATGACATCACCTACTCAGCATCTTCAACGCTGGGTATCAAATGCATTGGTTAAGTAGTACCGTCAACACGGTACCATCCCAACTTTGGAGGCTTCCCGATAAGCCCTCTAAGTGAACAACTCACACCGGTCGTCCGGACAATGACGACCAGTGATCAAGAAGCAGGCGGTGATGAATACCATCTCCAAAAGTTTCGGGTTGTTATCCCCGGAACACAATCACCACTCGCTCCCTTATTATGAGGAGGTGAATGAGCCGGTCCCTCAGGGCCTTAATTCAAGTAGACCGAAGTCCTTCCCGATGGCTCCCACCAACAATCGCCACCAGACTCGTGCAGAAGTGATCCCTCAACATGATGAGGGTACTAACTCCAGGCATTCGGCTCAGGTTCCTAAAACCCGAGCAGGCAAGACGAACCGCCAGAGGTAGAATCCGGTCAACAATGAGCATGTTCTCATATCTGCCATTTCCGGACAAGTCCACCAACCTAACTTGGTGGCAAGCAACGAGCGGGCACACACACCTGCCCATTTTAATTACATTGTCCAGCAGACTCGTCTGACAGTATCACACCAATCCCACCAGGCAATTCCTTCATAGTACTATAGGCAGGAACATACACCTGTTTATACATCATCATCTAGTCAGCAGGCTCGTCTGACTACATATGATGGAGCTCGTCAACCATGTTCGGTGAATTGAAATTAGCAGGCACATACACCTTCCAGTATTGATCAATCCTACCAACAGTCTTGCTTGGTAGCATTCATAGAAGTCAGTTGGAAAGCCCCGATGACAAACAGGAGGCAGACTCAACTCTCTGCCCCCACACTTGAGTGCTGTCAAGATTCACTAACAGGAAAAGGAGAACAGGAGCAGGCACATACACCTACTCTAATCTCGGAATGGACGTATATCCCCATTCCGAGAGCTGAAGTCACCAAGCATATTCTATCAATGGTGAATGAGCAGAAGAAAATTCATGCTCATATTCTGGATGCTTTCCAGGATATTATAACAACTTCAGTGGCATCTCACGGAAATACACATAAATCTATCCCTACCAGTGGAGTGACACATCAAAAGTTCACTCCGGAACAGACACACACATTTGTTCCAGTCCAAGAGGGTTGTGGGGAATACTCCCCCATATCATACGGACGACCAAGTCAGGCACATACACCTGATTTGAGTGGAGATCGTCAGCCTAACCTGGCCATATTTCCTGATCAGGCACATAAACCTGCTCAGAGCAACCAATTTCGTCAACAAGTGGTTTCTAAGTCGAGTAAAAAGGTTTCTAATAAAAAGACCCACCCAACACACTCAGGAGATCAAGAGACAATCTGTAACAAGTCCTTTCCTAATGATGGAGTTCTTGAAGCCCTCAGACAGTTATCTATTGGAATTCAAGATTCTAGTCCCTCATTTCCCAATAGTGGGAACATTAATTCTGTTGGACTTCAACAAACACTTCCTCATGAAGGCTAGCTTCATGACAATTCGCTCGATCTTGATGTTTCATCTTCAGATGAGAGCCACAAGAACCCTCTGTATGGTCAGAATACCAAGGAGCAAGAGATCTCATCTTTTGCTATAACCCACCATGGTGGTCCTCCCCATGATGATGGATTTTGCTGCGAAAGTCCTCTCTGCAGTAGTGATGCACATTGCCCAAAAAATTCTCCAGTGGACAATGTAGTGCCGAGAAAGCCCTCTTATCTTGAGGCACTTACAAATGCGAAACCAATCATGTCTGATTCTTCATCTCTAGCAGGTAAAATACTTTCTCAATCAGAAGATAACCCAGGGTGTAGGTCATTCTCCAAACCACCCCTAAGTCATGCATCTTCTAGTTTAATCAATGATTTCTCTACCAATCCTGTTGAATCCAATGAAGAAACAAGGAAGCACCATCTCTGGTCAAAACAGGTAGAATAATCTACATCAAATGATAAAGAGGAAATACTGAACATGAGAAAACAACCGATGAAAGGTGAAGTGCCAGTCATGTTTTGGCCTCCGGCTGACTCTCAATATGACATTCCAGAAATGTTGACAGAAGATGGAATTCATGATATTCGTCTCAACATATGGAAAAATCTTTGTCAGTTGAAAAAGAAAGTATTATCTTATGATGAATATGAAAATCATCTTAAGATAATAGAAAAGTTACAATGTCAGATTGATTTGGCATCTCTATCAGTCTCTCGATATCCGAAGGCTGAAAAGCAGCAGAGAGCCCGTCAACGTTAATGCCTTAGCGTGCTAAGAATATTGCGTTAGTTAATTGCCAATACCCCATCTGGTATTCATGTCATAGGATGGGGTGTTCATGGAGCACTACATTTCACAGTGCTCTCCAGTCAGCAAGGCCCGCCGAAAATGGTCTCATGCAATGTTATTTCCCATGGATAGCCACAAATACCGGGCTTTGTTTATAATCAAAAGCTTGCCCAAGAACAGGCCTCAACTAGTTCCTCTCAAAATCAAGAATACAGAGAACAAGTTGTTGAATTACTCCTGCATCAAGCAAACGAGAATATTGAACAGGCCTCTCGTATGGAGCAAGCACGTCATCAAGTTATAGAAGTGTCGGAAATTATCCAACGGTCTTTTGAACCGGGTGATAAAAGTGGATACAGATTAATGCATCCAGCTAATTTCCAGACTAAGGTTCACAAGTTCAGGGGAGATTTTAAGAATGTCTCAGACATAGAATCTCAAGAGCCACCCCAGCTCACCAGACTGGGGGCTCTTTTAAACCAACCCTTGGAATCAACAAATAGGATTCAGGGAGTTGAGCGGGAACAGAAGGAACAGCCCCAGTCCACCGGATTGGGGACTTTTTCAAATCATCAATCCCCTCCTCAGAGAAAGTCGGTCTTTTCTCGATTGGGGAAGAATCCTCAAGAGGAACGAAGGGCCAAATTATCAAGAGATTCCCTCCAAATTACGGTATGTCAAGAAATTAATGAGGGATTGAATCAAAAGAAGGTAATGTCTCATCAAAGACATGGAATAAGACAATATCACAGAAATGCTGATAGAAGGGATGCGATGCGTTATGTAACACCCCAAGATTTTATAGTGTGTTATTTCTTCAAAATAATTCAATAACTTTCACTACACGCAACACCAAGTTCAATCGCACCATGACTTACCAAACAAGCTATTAAAAAGAGGTTATGAATAGTGTTAACTAAATTTTAAACTTTATATAATCCTTATAATTTTAGAATCCATATTATGAGTTTCTTAGACATAATGTAAGAACAAATTCATTTTCAGTATTGCACTTTTATCAAATTTTAATAGTGAACCCTTTTTAGATACTATATTTTAAACTTTTTGACTAAATGGGGACATCAGAAATTTAAAATGAAATATCCCAAGCTTCAACGGTACGCTAGCGTGTGTTGTACGCAACACCGAGTTCTAACACACCATAACTAATCAAACTAGCCGTTATGAATAGTAATACCTACTTTTTGAAATTATATATATTTTATATTTGAAAATGGACTTCATTTTTGGATTCGGAATATCGAATTTAGCCTAAGGTGAAATTTTGGTACATTTCGGATAACTTTCATATTTTGATGAATAGTGAAAATTACTAAGTTTTAATTAAAAACAACTTTTTTAATCAAAATAATTAATAGTGATAAATTATTAATTTGAGTGGTTTTAAAGTATATTTAGAATATATTTTTACCATTTAATATAATTTTGGTCATTGGACATAATTTTACAATTAAACTGAACATAAACGAGTGTCAATCTTTTGATAGTTATTATCTCTTAAAAACACGCTTTTTGTTTTGACAGCGGGAATTAATTTTAAATTAATTTCTGCCACTTCTGTGTTTTGAATTTAGGAAAATGGATTCCATATTTGGAATCAGGATGTTCAAATTGTGTAAATAGGTAACTTTTATTTTTAGACATTTTGAATAATTACTGCGGTAAATATTTTATTTACCATGGTTAAGGGTAAATCCGGTAAATAAGGGTTAAAAATAATATTATAATAATACTAAATTATCCTAAAACGTGTCTTAACCCTATTGGTTGATACATGGTCGACCATGGGAATCTTTGGGTCTATTTTGGGACCCCATGGATCCACTTGTAAGTGATAATGACACTTTATTTTAATTAAGTTAAAACGAATACAAAAATGACACAAGCATATATCTTTTAGAAAAACAATTGTTACATAGGGTTATATATGTTGGATTTTAGATTATAAATATTCATTAGAAATATAAAAAGATTTCCTACATAATGATATTTTATTTATAATTTTTAGACATTAAATAATTTATTTTATTTATGACACAATGATGATGCAGTAATTACTATAATAGTGAAAAATTAAAATAATTGATATTATAAATACCCAAATAAATATAATATGAAACTTTTAATGAATTAAACTAATTTTCTAGGATAATATGATATATTAGGATTGATTTAATTGACTTTGTTCTAAGTAATCAATCTGTTATGAGTTTCACAAAAATCAACTATTGAATAGTGTCAAAATTGACATAAAAGAGTTCCTAAAACAAATATTATATTATTAATTGATATTAAATTCCTAAAAATCTAAGGTTCGGCCAAGAGACTTATATCATGATAGGTTCATCATTAATGTACCACTTGGGGGTCGATTGAATGTATATAGTAAGTTTATTAACCATATTATATAAAAATACAAAGAGACATTGTAAAAGTGAAACTAATTAACTTAGAGTTAATACTTAAAGATAAGGTTAATATAAGTAAACAAACCTGTCTAAATTCTATTGGTTGAGTGGTTTTCGACCTATCCTCACCTTAAACTTTGAATAATCAAATTTGGAGCCTTTAGAAACCGAATATGAATTTAATATAAATTAATATTTCTAGCTTTTCCAAAGGTGCCCCTCACCCCTCTTATAAAAGGGCACTCCTCCTTATCATTTATTCACACCTCTAAAGCATTTTGGTTCGGCCAAACTCTGCCCAAATACTCTCCCAACATACCTCACTACAACCTAGAGGCCTTAGTTTGATCAGAAAGCCAACCTAAGGGGCCCTTTTGATCAAATCAAAAGGAAGAACCCGAAGAAGAGGTAATGATTTCACCACCCTTTTCTAAGTTCATTTCTTCTTCCACTTCTTCTTCCTTTGTTCTTACCATTATAAAATAATAACTCCAGTATCTCACATATACTGTGATGTTATTATAAGTATGGTACAACCATATTCAGTATTCTATCCACCCTTTGAATAACATGTCACCATACGTGCGTACGTACGGCTTACCGTCTCCACGTCGTGGTGTAATTGTTATTCAATATAATATTATTTGGATGGGTATAATAATGATGTGTAACTCATGTAAATAATAAATATAACATGTTAATGATTCTGTATATATGATATACCATTCATTTATATATTATTTTAATATCAAAAGAATGATATTGTCGCTCGTGCGTACGTACGGACTACCGTCTCCACGAACGCGATGAGATTCATTCTCCATCGTAACCATTCAAGTATAATTATCATTTGATGATTTAAAAATGATTTTTAAGGACTAGATATCATTCTGGATATGAATAAGATACAACAACCATGGCTTATGTAACAAAACATATAAATAAAATGAGTAAGTTAACTCCCAAAACAACGATAATTCTAAGATATTATTAACAAATCAATGTTAAAAGATCATATATGATATCATATTAATATATATGATTCTTGTATAATTTAATAACAACTATTTCACCATTATACAGGAGGTTAACCTACCCCAACCAAGGAAAAGTACAAGGTAAGGGTTTATTTCGCAATCTATTCATTATCCGAGGTTGTTTATACGTAATAATCTTTTGGGATCTCGTTATCATCCACATCCATGTTTCTTCAAAATGTATTTCAAAACATTTTTATTATTTACAAGAATATGGGTTAAAGTCATTTATACCCTTTTTTGACTTTTTATAAGAGGAATCTTTCCGTCGTTTTCAAAACAAGGTCCTTTTTAACCTTTTCGACAGAATTAAGGTAAGAATGTTTTTTTACTTATACGGCAGGTGCGGCTATTTTTCGCTGTTATAAAATCGTCAAAGCTTCCCTTACAAGATTATAAGAATATTTTCAAAGTAAATGTTTTATTTTATAAATATGTTATTTTTAAATGATTTCAAAAAAAAGAGATATTTCTCTCAAATACATGAAAACCCAGTGCAAATGTATATGTATTTAATGCAAGCTTAAAAATGTTTTCAGAAAACCTGACTCTCAAGTTTGGTAGACAGGAAGGGATTGGTAGTGGACCCATCATGGCCTGTAATTAGTCGAGCAGTCTCAGAATTAGTTATTTTGTTTTCATAAGCTTGCATAATGTTTTCTGAAAAACACTGGAGTGTATTTTAGCAATTTTAAACCTAAGTATCTTCTAAAAAAATTGCATCGGTAGGTCTCATGAGACAAACTAGTGTCTTGGCACAAGGCTTTGACAAAATCTTATTTGTAGTCTTGGCACGAGGCCTTGGCTATGTGGTTATGATAGTCTGGCATTATGCATTCCAACATTATGAAAGTGGTTATTGATTTTTGCATGTGATTATTCGATTAGTAGAATATCCATGTGAATAAGTAAATGGCATTATTTCATTTTATTTATGCCATACCATGTTGAAGGTTCATGTTTAAAAGGCTTTTGTTTTAGTTATACATTGCCTTAAATGTTTATTCTTATTGATGAAAGTTTCCGCTATATTGTTATCCTTACTGGGCATTTGAGCTCACCCCTTTTCTATGTTTTATTATTCCCAGGAAGTGAAGATGTAAGTTATGAATGACCTGTTGGGATATTATGAGGGGATTGTAGTGTGGACTGTGGAAACATTATGTTGTTGTAGTAGTTTTTCATTTTATGATGTAATGTGAAACTTATGAATATATCTAGTGTTTCCAAGGCTACTAAACCAATCGGTCTTTCGAGATTTGATCTTTCTTGTGATCATGCCAATGTTATGTAATAATGCACCGACTCTGGGTAACTGGGGTCGGGGCGTTACAGTTGGTATCAGAGGAAGTTTAGTACAAACCTTGGAAGCTAGATTTAGATAAACTCTGATTAGAGCACATAGACCTAAGATAAACTTTGAGGATTAGTATAGAAGAACTTCCTAGAATTTTGGTATTGTAGAGATTTTTTGAGTTTTCCGAGAAATACATCCCTGTCTGGATACGAGCAGGTAGAGGCGGCTCTGGCACAGATGTACCTAGGGGTAAAACCCGAAAACACCGCTTTGAGATAGACTCGAACGGGAAATGGTGCACGACAACGGGCCTTGCTGCACTCTTGGTTACGACACTCCCGGGGGATATTCTTAGGATAACTCTCATTTTCTTTACAAATCATTATGAAGGGTTTATGAGTATATACATCCTCAAAGGAGAAATTTTTATGATTATGGATTATATCCATAAATAGTTCAATTTATGTTAAGTGTTTTATAAGTATGGGATTATGTATTTTGATTCATAAACTGATCTAGTGTATGCCATTGTTTAGAAATGGCGCCCAGTAGAAGGAATGAGAACTCCAGAAATGCACATGATCCAAAGAGAAGGAAGGATCATATCTTTCATGGTCTTAAGCTAGAATTTATAAGAGAAATAGTCTCCCATGTATTATCATCATATGAAGAAATAATATCATGTGTTGATATGATAAGTAAAGAGTTTACTGAGTCCTATGGCTTTGAAGGGAAGCAGGAGAAGAAAAGGATGGAAGAGAGAAAAATGGATAAAGGGAAGAGGGAAAAGAAGAATTTTCCCATATGTGGTAACTGTGGAAAGAAACACCCTGGAACTTTCCTGAAAGGAATGGGAGTTTGTTATAAGTGTGGAGGAAAAGGGCACAAAGTACGTGACTGCAAGGGTGAGAAAATGGTCTCAAATGTACAATGCTTCATTTGCAAGGAGTTTGGACACTATGCAAACCTATGTCCCAGTCATCAGACTATGCCACAAATGATGTTATTGGATAATAATCAAGTTATGATACTACCACAGATGAAGAGGAATGATTAGAGTTCTTATGTTGATTATGTCAATTGAGTGTTGTATCAACAATGTACTTATTATAATAATTATGGAGTATATAAGGATTGTACTGCAGTACTATTTCATTAAGGACTTGAGATTATGTGGAACAAAGAAAAGTGACTCAATAGCAGGATAAATTTTTGGAAAATATATGGTTGAGAGAATGATAAACCATAATATAGTTCCGATACCGAAGTAGTGATTTTGGAATAATACATGATTGTTTTGGATAAATTATATTGGATATTCTTGACTACATTCGAAGTGATTAATGATTTGTATATTCCATCATTGTTGGGGTTTAAAACATTTTTGGATTAATGAAGCATATCCAGCATTCTATATGGAATAAGGGAGGATGAATGTAATCAATAAGGAATATGGTAATTCAGGATGTTTCAGTGTATTAAAAGAATACATGATGAAGGTATTCATATGCTATTACGGGGTAAAAAGGTTCTACATTATGTTTACCTAACTTATAAATGTTGGACTGTGAGTTTGGACAGAAGTATATTGGATAGTTCTAGTTTGGATTATTTTGGATTTCCATAAAAGGACAACCCGGAGGTCGGGCGGCAACCCGTCGCGTCCGGCAAGGCCGCGAGACTTGAACCCGCAACCGAAGGGAGACAAGGGTGTATCACCTACCACTGGCCCAAGAGATGTCCTGGATTAAATAATGTAGTTTTTTTAAAAGATCTGGTAGATGAATTATAAATTCGTTTATTTTGGAACCCTGTACGAATAGTATAAATATAATTTTTTTTACGAGTGAAAGATGAGTTTATGGTAGAAATTTATTAATGGAAAAAACTATAATTATAAAGTAAGTATATCTCCTTATGATCTTAGCCAATATCATAAATAAATTCCTCAATATTAAGAAAAGCAACTTAGAACAAAAATGTTGTCCTAGATGGTACCTTAAATCATCACTAATTTATGGCTTTGGGATTGTTGGCCTTTTCATAGCCATGTTCTCTACCACTCTCCATCAGATAATTGATGGTTAGATTTCTCTTCCATATCCATATTTTACTACATGGAACCCTAGTATGTGTTATTTTCGGTAATCTTCATACTTTCGACTCTTTATTTTAAATAGAGTCCTCATTAATTCATTTTTCGATGTGGGATTTCAACTAGGATATTTTGAAAAGTCAAAAATGTGTTATCCCAATACCCTATATTATGTTGAACCGATGGTACTTCAAATCATCATAGATTGATGAGTTTAAGGACCTCAATTTTATACTTGTTTGTGATTGATGACCTCAATCACTACCTATAAATATTTACGTTTTTCCTCCATTTATATGTCTCTAATTGCCACCAATGTTCTCCTAATCAAGATCATAATTTGGTGGTGACCCTTTCATTTCTCTTTTCCTCATATTAAGACTAAATTTTAGTAACCCAATTTCCGATGTGGGTTTTCCCACAAATATATTTTCTATTTTCAACCTTTTATTTTCGAAGAACAATTTCAAATTGCGAGGACGCAATTTATTGAAGGAGGGGAGAATGTAACACCCCAAGATTTTATAGTGTGTTATTTCTTCAAAATAATTCAATAACTTTCACTACACGCAACACCAATTTCAATCGCACCATGACTTACCAAACAAGCTATTAAAAAGAGGTTATGAATAGTGTTAACTAAATTTTAAACTTTATATAATCCTTATAATTTTAGAATCCATATTATGAGTTTCTTAGACATAATGTAAGAACAAATTCATTTTCAGTATTGCAATTTTACCAAATTTTAATAGTGAACCCTTTTTAGATACTATATTTTAAACTTTTTGACTAAATGGGGACATCAAAAATTTAAAATGAAACATCCCAAGCTTCCACGGTATGCTAGCGTGTGTTGTACGCAACACCGAGTTCTAACACACCATAACTAATCAAACTAGCCGTTATGAATAGTAATACCTACTTTTTGAAATTATATATATTTTATATTTGAAAATGGACTTCATTTTTGGATTCGGAATATCGAATTTAGCCTAAGGTGAAATTTTGGTACATTTCGGATAACTTTCATATTTTGATGAATAGTGAAAATTACTAAGTTTTAATTAAAAACAACTTTTTTAATCAAAATAATTAATAGTGATAAATTATGAATTTGAGTGGTTTTAAAGTATATTTAGAATATATTTTTACCATTTAATATAATTTTGGTCATTGGACATAATTTTACAATTAAACCGAACATAAACAAGTGTCAATCTTTTGATAGTTATTATCTCTTAAAAACACGCTTTTTGTTTTGACAGTGGGAATTAATTTTAAATTAATTTCTGCCACTTCTGTGTTTTTAATTTAGGAAAATGGATTCCATATTTGGAATCAGGATGTTCAAATTGTGTAAATAGGTAACTTTTATTTTTAGACATTTTGAATAATTACTGCGGTAAATATTTTATTTACCATGGTTAAGGGTAAATCCGGTAAATAAGGGTTAAAAAATAATATTATAATAATACTAAATTACCCTAAAACGTGTCTTAACCCTATTGGTTGATACATGGTCGACCATGGGAATCTTTGGGTCTATTTTGGGACCCCATGGATCCACTTGTAAGTGATAATGACACTTTATTTTAATTAAGTTAAAACGAATACAAAAATGACACAAGCATATATCTTTTAGAAAAACAATTGTTACATAGGGTTATATATGTTGGATTTTAGATTATAAATATTCATTAGAAAGATAAAAAGGTTTCCTACATAATTATATTTTATTTATAATTTTTAGACATTAAATAATTTATTTTATTTATGACACAATGATGATGCAGTAATTACTATAATAGTGAAAAATTAAAATAATTGATATTATAAATACCCAAATAAATATAATATGAAACTTTTAATGAATTAAACTAATTTTATAGGATAATATGATATATTAGGATTGATTTAATTGACTTTTTTCGAAGTAATCAATCTGTTATGAGTTTCACAAAAATCAACTATTGAATAGTGTCAAAATTGACATAAAAGAGTTCTTAAAACAAATATTATATTATTAATTGATATTAAATTCCTAAAAATCTAAGGTTCGGCCAAGAGACTTATATAATGATAGGTTTATCATTAATGTACCACTTGGGGGTCGCTTGGATGTATATAGTAAGTTTATTAACCATATTATATAAAAATACAAAGAGACATTGTAAAAGTGAAACTAATTAACTTAGAGTTAATACTTAAAGATAAGGTTAATATAAGTACCCAAACCTGTCTAAATTCTATTGGTTGAGTGTTTTTCGACCTATCCCCACCTTAACCTTTGAATAATAAACTTTGGAGCCTTTTGAAACCGAATATGAATTTAATATAAATTAATATTTCTAGCTTTTCCAAAGGTTCCCCTCACCCCTCTTATAAAAGGGCACTCCTCCTTCTCATTTCTTCACACCTCTAAAGCATTTTGGTTCGGCCAAACTCTGCCCAAATACTCTCCCAACATCCCTCTCTACAACCTAGAGGCCTTAGTTTGATCAGAAAGCCAACCTAAGGAGCCCTTTTGATCAAATCAAAAGGAAGAACCTGAAGAAGAGGTAATGATTTCACCACCCTTTTCTAAGTTCATTTCTTCTTCCACTTCTTCTTCCTTTGTTCTTACCATTCTAAAATAATAACTCCAGTATCTCACATATACTGTGATGTTATTATAATTATGGTACAACCATATTCAGTATTCTATCCACCCTTTGAATAACATGTCACCATACGTGCGTACGTACGGCTTACCGTCTCCACATCGTGGTGTAATTGTTATTCAATATAATATTATTTGGATGGGTATAATAATGATGTGTAACTCATGTAAATAATAAATATAACATGTTAATGATTCTGTATATATGATATACCATTCATTTATATATTATTTTAATATCAAAAGAATGATATTGTCGCTCGTGCGTACGTACGGACTACCGTCTCCACGAACGCGATGAGATTCATTATCCATCGTAACCATTCAAGTATAATTATCATTTGATGATTTAAAAATGATTTTTAAGGACTAGATATCATTCTGGATATGAATAAGATACAACAACCATGGCTTATGTAAAAAAACATATAAATAAAATGAGTAAGTTAACTCCCGAAACAACGATAATTCTAAGATATTATTAACAAATCAATGTTAAAAGATCATATATGATATCATATTAATATATATGATTCTTGTATAATTTAATAACAACTATTTCACCATTATACAGGAGGTTAACCTACCCCAACCAAGGAAAAGTACAAGGTAAGGGTTTATTTCGCAATCTCTTCATTATCCGAGGTTGTTTATACGTAATAATCTTTTGGGATCTCGTTATCATCCACATCCATGTTTCTTCAAAATGTATTTCAAAACATTTTTATTATTTACAAGAATATGGGTTAAAGTCATTTATACCCTTGTTTGACTTTTTATAAGAGGAATCTTTCCGTCGTTTTCAAAACAAGGTCCTTTTTAACCTTTTCGACAGAATTAAGGTAAGAATGTTTTTTTTACTTATACGGCGGGTGCGGCTATTTTTCGCTGTTATAAAATCGTCAAAGCTTCCCTTACAAGATTATAAGAATATTTTCAAAGTAAATGTTTTATTTTATAAATATGTTATTTTTAAATGATTTCAAAAAAAAGAGATATTTCTCTCAAATACATGAAAACCCAGTGCAAATGTATATGTATTTAATGCAAGCTTAAAAATGTTTTCAGAAAACCTGACACTCGAGTTTGGTAGACAGGAAGGGATTGGGAGTGGACCCATCATGGCCTGTAATTAGTCGAGCAGTCTCAGAATTAGTTATTTTGTTTTCATAAGCTTGCATAATGTTTTCTGAAAAACACTGGAGTGTATTTTAGCAATTTTAAACCTAAGTATCTTCTAAAAAATTGCATCGGTAGGTCTCATGAGACAAACTAGTGTCTTGGCACAAGGCCTTGACAAAATCTTATTTGTAGTCTTGGCACGAGGCCTTGGCTATGTGGTTATGATAGTCTGGCATTATGCATTCCAACATTATGAAAGTGGTTATTGATTTTTGCATGTGATTATTCGATTAGTAGAATATCCATGTGAATAAGTAAATGGAATTATTTCATTTTATTTATGCCATACCATGTTGAAGGTTCATGTTTAAAAGGATTTTGTTTTAGTTATACATTTCCTTAAATGTTTATTATTATTGATGAAAGTTTCCGCTATATTGTTATCCTTACTGGGCATTTGAGCTCACCCCTTTTCTATGTTTTATTTTTCCCAGGAAGCGAAGATGTAAGTTATGAATGACCTGCAGGGATATTATGAGGGGATTGTAGTGTGGACTGTGGAAACATTATGTTGTTGTAGTAGTTTTTAATTTTATGATGTAATGTGAAACTTATGAATATATCTAGTGTTTCCAAGGCTACTAAACCAATCGGTCTTTCGAGATTTGATCTTTCTTGTGATCATGCCAATGTTATGTAATAATGCACCGACTCTGGGTAACTGGGGTCGGGGCGTTACACGTTATGCATCAATCAATGTCATCAATGCCGTTGTTGCTGATCCACCAGTTGAGGCTCACTTAGGGGACTCAGATGAAGGGGTTCCTTCTCAAGAAGATATACGCACTGACAAAAATGAAGAAGGTTTGCATACACGAAATCAAAGGGTTACTCAGAACCTAGGTAATCCTTCGAGTAACCCACTTCCCCCTCTCAAAAAAGGATCCAACAAAGGGAGGGTAAAGCATTAGGTTACATGTCCTTCCTCTGGAGAAGTCCAATCACTCTCACTAAAGAAAAGGTTTGCACAACAGGAGGAAGAAATGAAGGCATTAAGAAGGTTGAATGCAGAACTACTTCAGAGTAGTCTTCTTCTTAATCGCGCTGGAGTCAGTCAACCAAAGGAATTTTTTGTACCTACTAAGATTGATCAAGAATATCCTCCTCTATCAGTACACCCTCACAGGTCTAATCCTACGGGTTAAGCGCAACAACAGTTGGCAGTGCTACCATAAATTACATCACCAACTACCATATCTATCCAAGCTCCAGTCAATGCACCTACCCAATTCCAAGTTCAACCGGTTGTTTCTCAAAAGTTAATAACTACTATTGAGTCATTAACAGCTCAGTTAGAAACTATGGATGAGAAATGTGCGCAGGTTAAACTAGAAAAGAAAGTTTACCCTGAATGGGTAGATTCAATCTCTCCTCCATCCAG
This sequence comes from Viscum album, assembly GCA_963277665.1. Classification (NCBI taxonomy): domain Eukaryota; kingdom Viridiplantae; phylum Streptophyta; class Magnoliopsida; order Santalales; family Viscaceae; genus Viscum; species Viscum album. The sequence continues at coordinate 435,772,509 of OY728121.1, forward strand.
TTTTGGAAACCCTATATTCCCTATTTTCAATGGATCAAGCGACCCTGAATAGCATTTTACGCATTACGTGTCTTGTTGTGATCCTATGATGGGAAATTCGGAGCTGCAAGAAGCAGTAAAACTTAGATGCTTCGTGCGAACCTTGCAAGGACTAGCTTTTGTCTGGTATACATGCTTGAAATCCCGATCAATTACCAGATGGGAAGATCTCCGTCAATGATTTCTTCTTCAATTCAGTTCAAATTTTCCAAAGACAACAGTTTTTGATCTTACAAACTGTAAGCAAAGGGAGAATGAAAGATTCTTTGATTTCATTACTCGCTGGAAGGGGTTAACATATTCCCTGAGCCTATCACTCCCTCAAGAGGAACTATTGCAAATCTGTGTGGCAAATCTGCATGATGAATTATGCATGCCATTGATCCCTGTGAAATACAAAGGAGGGTTTCGAGATCTTACTTCAATCTCTCAGCAGATTGAAGATTCCCTTATACAGGCTAAGGCTAAATATCGTGTAATTCCATCAGATCTAGGAAGGAGAATGGGTAAAGCAGAAACTGCTACAGTTACGCTTAAACAAGCACTTGTACCTGTTTCTACCTCAAAACATTCATCTTCTCGAAGGGATCCACCTCCTGAGTGCCAACAACAAAGGCCATTTCATCCAGATGATCAAAGAGATCAAAGACAAAAATAATTTGAGGATATGAAGATCAAAACATACTCTTTCCGAAATAAACAAGTTCCTGGTTACTTCATTTCGGCTGTGGAAAATAATCTAGTTCAATTTCCAATGCCCAAGAGGCCAAACAAGAAAGGAGATGAAGACCATCCCAATTATTACCCCTTTCATCAAATGTTGGGGCATCCCATCTATAAGTGTTTTGTCTTTAAAGACCTCCTTCAAAACATGGTTGACTCGGGACAAGTCAAACTGAAAGGTTCTTCAGCTCAGGTAGCATGTATTACTGCTACAGTTCCAGAGGAGGAAGGCGAATGGAAAGAAGTCAAAAGAAAAATTGCATAGAAGTATGATGATTGGATGGTCAGAAAGACAATTAATCAAACTCATGCTATTTTGCGAACACAATTAAAGAAACCGATTGTGTCTTCTTCCATTAATGTTGCAGCAAAACCCTCTTCGTCAGAGGGAAAGTCTTCAAAGAAACGGCATGATTCAAAGAAAGAAAAAGAATTAGAAGAAGATGAGTATGTGTCAAAGCCTAAATTGTCTTTGACTCTGGATGACATCATGCCGTCTACTTCAAAGCCACGGGCACCACCCCACCAAACGGCACAACCTTAACAGGCAAATCAGGCAGAGTCTTCATCAGATGAAGAGTTAATCTTTGGTTCTATTAATATGATTCAATTAACAGATCCATATTGCAGTCGCAGTTTCGATTTCAATGAGCTTGAATTCCCTGTATCAAACATGGGAATCATAGGATGTTCCAGATTCTTAGGATACAGGGGAAGACGTGGATCTTTTAGAAGACACTATTCCAATTCTACCCATACTAGAACTGTGTATGCAGTAGAAACTCATAGTAGAGCCCTTTAGCGAGCTCAGTAAGAACAAGCAAGTTCTTCTACCAATAGCAAATTCAGTCCCGTCACAGTTATTTTGGAAGATCGGTTGAAGGTTCCATCTTCTTCCTCTTAGCAAGTAAATGGATCTAATTGGTCTAATCTTCCAAAACCAGGGATATTTCCAACTCCTATCCCAATACAAGATGCATCAACTTCCAAATCATCTGCTTCCAAGGTACCTGCTAAACAACATATTCCTGTTGGGAAACACATACCTCTGGATCAAAAATATGATGTATTGAAACACTTGGCCCAAGTACCAGACAAGTTATCAATTATGGATGCTCTAAATCTATCAAAAGATCTTCGAGAAGCACTCATCGAGGCTTTGTCAAGTCCTCAGGAGTTTGAAACTGAAATTGCTGCAGCTGAAGTCTATCACAAAGAGAATAATCCTGCAGAATTCCATGCAATACTATCTTTTACTGATGAAGATGAAAATGATGATGTGCATGGACATATTAGACCTTCGTACTTATCTGGAAAGGTCAATGGCATAGACGTCTGAAGAGATTTCATTGGAAATGGTTCAGGAGTCAACCTCATGCCCATTCGTACACTTCATCGATTGGGCCTCATGGAATATGATTTATCTCCTTCTACCATGATGTTACAAGGATATGATAAAAATGAACAAGAACAACTGGGAGAAGTTACACTCAGAACTCAGTTTGGAGATCTTGTATCCAATTCAGATTTCATGGTTGTTGATCAAGATTCAGCCTTCAACATCTTTCTTGGAAGACCATGGCTACATCAACATGCGATCATCCCTTTATCCTACCATCAATGTCTCAAATATTGTTTCGATGGTCAAGTTGGGACATTTTATGGTGATAAGGCCCCATTTAAGACATGTGAGTCTCAATACATTGAGGTGGAATTCTATCACATGAAGGGAAGGGAGAAATCCACAACAAATGAGATTACCAAAGTTAATGTTCCGTATGGTTTAGAGAAGATTCTAGTAAATCCATTTACACATGTGAGTACAGATTATGTGTTACCTATCAGTTAAATTGACAAGATAGACCCAAATCAAAATACTCTTATGGAATGATCCATAATGTAAATTACGAAAATCGAGCTGAAAAACATGGGAGAAATTGGTAACCCACCAAGCAGTGATGAAAGCACAAATGGTGACGTCTTCATTTCATCTGCTAAAATCCAAAAGGTCTATACTTCTCCAATTAGGATAGAAAAAGTTATGGAAACAACAGAGTTGAACAATGATGTTGATTCTCAATCCATCATCTCCTCTTTATTACCCAATGAAGACCCTACATCATCAATTGGGTCAGAAATGGAAGCTTCTTCTTCAAGATGTGAAAATTTTGACATCTCTTTTAATCCTGAAAATTCTACTTTATCATATAATATGTAAGTAGAAATGGAAGAAATAATACATGATAAAGAAGAAGAGGAAGATCTCATAGATGCTCCTCCATCATTTGAAGAGGTTATCTCTACCACAGTGGATGAACTCAGAGAAATAAATCTGGGTACAAAAGAAGATCCATGCCCCACATTAATCAGTGCGGACATAACTCTTGAAGAGCAAGAGAAGTATATTTCTTTTCTAAAGAAAAATAGAGATATATTTTCTTGGAACTATACATAGATTCCTGAGCTTGATCCTAATGTCGCTACTCATCATTTGGGTTTACCAGAAGAACATCGAGGATTTAAGCAAGCCGTGAGAAGAACACACCCAACTTATGCTTCCAAAATTGAGGCTGAAGTGGATAAGCTTATCAAACATAACTTCATCAGATAAGTTCTATATCCCAAGTGGTTGGCTAATATTGTCCCTTTAAAGAATAAGAACAGAACAATTAGAGTTTGCATCGATTTCAGAGATCTTGATCGGTATTGTCCTAAGGATGATTTTACAGTTCCGATTACAGAACTTTTAATTGATGCAACAGCTGGCTATGAAGCACTTTCCTTCATGGATGGATATTCCTAATATAATCAGATCCGAATGGACCCATAAGATGTGAAATCCATAGCCTTCAGATCCCCTCAGGGTGTGTTTTGATACCAGGTAATGCCCTTTGGCTTAAAGAACGCAGGTGCAACATATCAGCGTGCCATGCATCGTATCTTCAAACCCTTATTAGGGAAGTTTGTTGAATTCTATGTAGATGATTTGGTGGTTAAATCCAAACAATTTTCTAATCACTTGGCTGATTTGGAATTCATATTTCTCAAGCTTCGAAAACATAATTTAAAGACGAACCCCTTAAAATGTGCTTTTGGGGTAACCTCAGGAAAATTTCTCGGCTTTGTTGTACGCCATCGTGGTATTGAAGTCGATCCTGAGAAGACCAAGTTAATCCTTGGTATGTCACCTCCTAGAAATTTGAAAGAATGAAGAGGACTTCAAGGACAATTATCCTATATTCGAAGTTTCATCACCAATTTAGCAGGAAAAACTTTACCCTTCACCAAATTAATGAAGAAGGGAGTCACTTACCAGTGGACTGAAGAATGTCAAGAAGCATTTAATATTATCAAGAAATACCTCTTGAGTCCACCGGTACTCATGACACCTGTTGAAGGAAGACCACTTATCCTCTACGTAACAGCTCTAGAGCGATCAATGGGTGCCTTTCCTGCTCAAAGGAATGATGCTAGGAATAAAAACAGCCTCTACTATCTCAGTCGAACTATGCTTGAAGCAGAAACCCGGTATTCGAGTATTGAGAAGTGCTGCCTGGCATTAATCTTTGCAGTTCAGAAGTTGAGATACTACCTGCAACATCACGAGGTCCAATTGGTATCTCGCAATAACGTGCTCAAATTCATCCTTAGTCATCCAATGCTTACAGGACCTCTGGCAAGGTGGGCAGTTATTTTGCAACAATTCGACATTTAGTATGTGTGTCAAAAGGCGATAAAGGGCCAAGCTCTAGCCGATTTCCTGGATGAAAACCCTTCAGTGGAAGACACATCTTCAGATATTGAACGCCCTAATGAAGATGTATTCTCTATTAAAGAAAGTCCTCATGCATGTGAAATGTATTTTGATGGTTCTTCTAGAATTCCAACAGGGAGGAAAATGGAAAATCCTAAATTCAACAAAGTTGTCTTATGAATTGTGCTCATTTATCTAGAAAAGGCAGTGTTACCTTATTCCTTCTTATTGTGGGAAGGTGATACCAATAATGAAGTCGAATACCAATCTCTCATCACCGGCTTGAAATTAGCGCTTCAAGCACAAGTGAATCACTTAAAGGTGAAAGGTGATTCAGACCTGGTAATCAAACAAGTCAATGGGGATTATGCCATTAGAAAATAAGAACTAATCCCTTTGTACGATTACGTTAGAGAGTTAATGGCGGAATTCCCTTTGGAATCGACATTTTCTTATGTCCCAAGATCACAAAATGCTCAAGCTGATGCAATGGCTAATATAGCCACAGCTCTTGCAGATCCAAATCGGGACGAGACAACTATCAGTATTGCCCACCGTCGTGCAATTTCACCTTATGTTCGAATCAGAATAGAGGAAATTAATGAAATTAGTCCCCTTCCTGAACCGTATGGTCATACTACAGGATGGATGTCACCTATTATATAATACCTTCAAAATGGAACATTTCTACCTGATAGAGCCGGGAAAGAACAAATCCGGTGACGTGTGGTCAATTTTACTCTTTATGATAGCCCAGATCACCTAGAGAAAATTCTCTACAAATGTGGTTTTGATGGAGTTCTCTTTAGAAGCATTGATGATGAAGATACAATGGCTATCATGAAAGAAGTGCATGCAGGAGTCTGTGGTGCCCGCCAGTCTGGACATAGACTGTCTGATTAGATTCGGAGGCTTGGATACTTTTGGCCTTCAATGATACAAGATTGTGTTGGTTTCACAAAGAAGTGTCATTCATGCCATGTACATGCCAACTTCATTCATCAACCTCCAGAGTTGCTTCATACAGCTAAATACTCATGGCCATTTTCCACAAGGGGAATGGATGTGGTGGGACCTTACCCTTTGGCTACGGCCAAGTAGTTTAAGTACATTCTTACTGTTACTGACTTATTTTCCAAATGGGTAGAGGCAATACCTCTCAAGGAAGTCAGTTCTAAATGCATTGTTAGCTTCATAAAGTCTAACATCATTACCAGATTTTGTGTCCCTCAAACCAAATTGACGGAAAATGGCACCAACTTCTGTTCATCCGAGGTGAAGAAGTTGTATCAAGAATACAACATCAAATCCAACCATTCATCTCGGTATCATGCAGTGGACAATGGAAAGATAGAAGCTTTCAACAGGAATCTGTCAAATATACTGCAAAAGATGGTGGATAAAGATAAGAAGTCATGGCCTGATAAACTCTTTCATGCTTTATGGGCTTATCAGACTACCACCCGCACTGCAACTCAGTCAACTCCATATTCATTGGTATATGGAACGGAAGCAGTCTTGCAAATTGAAATTCAACTACCCTCACTCAGAGTATCCATTTGTGATCAGTCATCTACATATGAACAATCTCAAAAGCGATTGAATGAATTGGAACGGTTAGATGAGAAAATATTGTGCACTTTGCACCACTTGGAAGTCTATCAGAATCGAATAGCACGAGCTTTTAATAAAAAAGTTCGTCTTCGTTCATTCACTCAGGGAGAATTGGTATTAGTTCTTAGAACTCCAATGATACCAGGAAAGAAATCTCCCAAGCTTGATCCAAAATGGGAAGGACCTTACTCAATACATAGGGTTTACTCCAATGGAGCTTATTCATTAATCTTGATGGATGGAGAACTCATCACTACTCCAACGAATGCCAGATTTTTGAAGAAGTATTTTGTATAAACACAAAATAAAACATAAATGGTCTAGTACGACCTTAAACTGCAACTAGGTCCTTTATGAACTTAAACTACATAAATGGTCCAGTATGACCTTAAACCGCAACTAGGTCCTGTATGACCTTAAACTACATAAATGGTCCAGTATGACCTTAAACTGCAACTAGGTCCTGTAAGACCTTAAACTACACAAATGGTCCAGTATGACCTTAAACTGCAACTAGGTCCTGTATGAACTTAAACTACATAAATGGTCTAGTATGACTTTAAACTGCAACTAGGTCCTGTATGACCTTAAACTACATAAATGGTCCAGTATGACCTTAAACTACAACTAGGTCCTGTATGACCTTAAACTACATAAATGGTCCAATATGACCTTAAACTGCAACTAGGTCCTGTATGACCTTAAACTACATAAATGGTCTAGTATGACCTTAAAATGAAACCAGGTCCTGTATGACCTTGAACTACATAAATGGTCCAGTATGACCTTAAACTGCAACTAGGTCCTGTATGACCTTAAACTACATAAATGGTCCGGTATGACCTTAAACTACAACTAGGTCCTGTATGACCTTAAACTACTTAACCAATGGTCCATACATATGACCTTAAACTATTTTTACTTTCATCCCACACGACGTTAAACTGTGAAAAATTTCCCTAAATGGTCTAGTATGACCTTAAACTGCAACTAGGTCATGTATGACCTTAAACTGCATCATCAACGGTCCATGCATATGAAAATAAACTTTTTACAAGTCCCTTATGTCCAGCAAGACGTTAAACGGTGACGTCCTAACTACATGACGCTAAAATGTATAGAAGTTCCTTACATCCATAAAGACGTTAAACTACATAATCATCAAAGGTCCTGTATGACCTTAAACTACACCACCGTCCAACATGACATTAAACTACACCATCCACGGTCCATTCATATGACCTTAAACGATTCTCACTTTCATCCAACATGATGCTAAACTGTATCGTCCCTTTCTTTTGTCCAACATGACATTAAACTGTGAAAAAAGTCTCCAATATGTCCAACATGACATTAAATGGTGTACTATTTTGTCCTCACTGCCTGACATTAAACTGCACAGTCCCCCTTTCATCCAACATGACGTTAAACTATATTGTCCCCATCGTCCTAACTACATGATGATAAAAAGTACAGAAAGTTATTGATACATACTACATGACATTAAACTGTACTTTTTCCCTGCTACAAGACATTAAACTGTGCAGCACCAATAGTCCTAACTGCAAGACTTTAAACTGCATAGTCCCTTTATATGTCCTGCATTACATTAAACTGTGCATCGTTAAGGTTGTTGTTACCTCTTGTTTCTCACACCGAGTATGACTCACGTGAGCTTAGAGAAAACCTCAACCATAACACTCTCTCTGGGCTACTAACCATGTCTAATTCCCAACAACATCATTTTTCAGGTCATTTTCCCCAAGAATAAATTGATCATTAATTCATTCTTTAATTGAACTACGCGGACTTTGATCCTTGCCTTCCAGGCTGGGTACGTAGGCAACCTCCCAAGGTTCAAGCCCAAAACCAATCTCTTCACATCGATTCACCTCCATCTCATATGATGTTGATTCGTGGAAATGCCCCTAGAATCAATATCTTTACATTGGTTCACTTTCTTCCTTGTTATACGACGTTAAACTATACAACACTTTTGTCCAGTATGACAATAAACTACAATATTCTTTGATACCCTCACCTGAGAGGGAACTATTATTTATATTGATTTTTCAATCATGTTTCACTTCAAAGACTACGTGCATACATGGAAATTCCCAAACCTTTTATCTTGGGTTAAACCATCATTGCACTAAAGTCCCCTTTCACCCTTCACATGTACGAACCAAATTTGTACAGAGGGTGTTTCTAGAACTACGTGGGCTTGATTCCCATCCTTATGGGATATGTAGGAAAGTTCGAGTGTCCCCCGAATCTAGCCCCAAGTATTTGGGCCTAACCCCAAATTCCACTTAAAATCCCATGGATGGAAAGTACCCATGAAAACACACACTATGTATTTCTTACAGTGGTCCAAGATCTATGACCCTAAACTAAGATCTCTAATCCTTTTTGTCCCACATGTTGTTAAACTATAGTTTAAGAACTACATATGGCTTGATTATCATCCTTATGGGATACATAGTGAAGTCTAACATTTCAATTCAGGACCCAGCCACAACATGATTATGGTTAGCATTGATCTGTGTATCTCTGTATACATTGGACAATACCCATCTTTATGTGTCATAATCCTAACATTAAATATTTTCATATCTTCATAACCCTTTTCATGACTTCTAGTCACAAAAATGTCAAAATTTTGAGAATTATTTTGCCTGACTATGCAGCACGTGCCCATAGGCGGCCTTTCATAAACAGTCTACATAACATATTTGTCAACCAAAAGATGCTATTTATTTGACTATGCAACCAATTCCCTTAGGTGGCCCTACATAATTCGACCCCTTAATGGGTTTTTCGGATAGTGGTAACTTCAATCTTGGGAAGAATGCCTCTTTTGTCCTTATTTGTCTTAAATGATGGTATGTAGGGATCCGCAAAAGCAGCCATCCTTAACATATTTGTCCCATATCATTTTTCATGATCTGAAAGTATTCAAGTATATGGTTTATATTCTCCTTCCCTATGTTTGGGTCAGACCTTCATAGGAGTAATATCCATCTAGTTCTTCGATAATCTTGTTTGGAAATATCTTCTCCATATTCAAGTAACACTTTCCATACAGAAAACTCTATACTTTGGAAAATTTGAATCTCCATAAACATTCACTATCTTTTAGCACTAGGAAATTAAATTTCTAAGAGTTCTTTTTCCTAACTATGTAGCACGTGCCCATAGGCGGCCTTGCATAAATAGTCTACATAATAGACTTGTTAGCCAAAAGATGATATTTATTTGACTATGCAGCCCATGCCCTTAGGTGGCCCTGCATAATTCAACCCCCTAACGGGTTTGTTAAATAATAGTAACTTCATTCTTGGAAACTACTTCTTTTGATTCCTTTTAGCTCTTTTTCATATCGTTCCTCAGACTCAAATATTCTTAAGTCATAGTTTACATATCTTACCTCATAACATGAGTATGGTACTATGTTTTTAGATGAATTGTCAAGGAATTGAGTCAATTTTAATTCATTCGGTCAAATCTATTTCGACCTTAAACATTAGCCTCCTTATGTCCGACGTGCATGACTTTAAACTGCCCACAAAAGACAAAGTAACTCTGAATAAAAGTCAAGTTCTAGCTCACTAAACATACATTTTGTATGATTTAGGTAACATTGAGAAATTAAAAGATTCAAAGTTTGTAGGGTTATTTATATTAATCCTAGTAAAAAATCAAACTATGCTTACTAGGACCATTGGCTTAAGTAAAATCTAAATCATATAGCAAAAGAATGCAGGTACAAAAGATTGAGGGTGAAAGTGTTTTTCATTGATGCACAAGAGTTAGAAGGACATCCACAGACTGGAGTCTCTTCTCTTTTTTTTTCAAAAATTACAAAAGACTTTCAACATAACTCTTCATTTGATTTACGAAATCCCGAGATTCATCAGCAGACACCTGGAATTCATTCATTCAATTGGATACCATAAGAGATGCAGTGATACCAGCTCTTCTTGGAACAATTGTAAAAGAATGTTCTTGAGTGCGGTTTGAGAAAATTTTCTACTGATCAAACAATGACTCTGTTTCTGTCCAAGAGACTTGGAAGATAGATACATGGATTTGAGAATGAAGCATTGGAAGTAAAGAGCCATTTTGAGAGAGTAATCTTTTCAGATATTTCTCTAATACCATGTTTGTCTTCTCTCCACCAACCGGAAGTGGAAAAACTTTCAGCCCATGGGTTTTCCATTTTCATATCTTCAAGGAAATGGCATGCATGAAAAATTTGAAAGTTCATGACAATGTTGTTGCTATTAATGAATAGTATAACCGAAATAGAGGAGTAGCAGTGCAGCTTCATTTCAGGCATATAGTTCTTTTAATTTGGAATATTGACTTTGTGCAAATGGCCATGACCATATGGAGGCAGGTAGATGCTCTGTGGGAAATTATGATTATATTTATTCAAGTACTTAGCCAAATCTGGGAGAGTGGTGTCGCAGATATCATAGTAATCGTGGCCAATGATGTTCATCATATCCTCAATCCTCTTGCTAGCCAGTTCATCAGCTATTCCGGGTCTAAGAGCCATTGAATCTGCACAAAAGTTGAATAAATTAACTCTTAAATGGGTTTATTTTTCATAAAATTTGTGAAGGAATTCAGAAAAATGGCTAAGGCATTAAGGCGCGCAAGTCTAAAATTGGCACGCAAGTATGGATGTGCCGCACAAGTATTTGGCACACAAGTATCACCGCGCAGGTGCAGATACCTTGACAGCATCCCGACATTAAGGAAATAGTGGGAAACAGAGTAACTTGTGCGACAAATGCAACTTGCACGGCGAGAGCTCAAAGGTTTGAAATCCAGAAATCCAGATGCTTTGTACAGAATGATGCCCTCTATTTATAGACACGGCCAGGACCCTGCGCGCCATACCCTGTGCGATCAAGGGTCATATCCCTGTGTGCCAGGCCCTATGCGCCCGAAGTTCATTTGTGCGCCAGACCTTGCGTGGCCCAGTTTCCTTTTGATTCTCATTTTCCTCAGAGTCGAATCCTCTATTCTCTCTAGATCCAACTTTGAGGGGGGGGGGACTTTTGTTGATGCTCCTTTTTCATCACAGAGTCTAAATATTGGAAAAGGGAAATACCTTAGTCCGAATTGATTCATCCTTTGAAGAAACATCAAAAAATCGACAAAGGGATGAACAAATAGAACATTGCCCATAGGTCGCACAAGTTCCCTCATGGTCGCGCAGGTCCACTTGCGCGATGCCTAATGGTCGCGCAAGTGACTTGCGTGCCCTAAAAGATACCCACTCGGGTCTTCTTCAGCCTATAAATAGACCCTGTGGGCCCCCCATTTGGGAGAATTTTTTCCAGAAACTCGGATTTGAGCTCCCGGCGCCCTAGTCTCTTCTCAAAGCTTCCGAAACACTTATAAGGTAATTTCTTACATAGAATGGAAGATCTAAAGAGGGGGAAGAAGGCCTAAGTGTTGAAACTCGTCAACACTTGCGCGCCTGAATGGCCAGCCCTTAAGGGAAATGGCCACAATTGCGCGCCTCCTTACTACTTCAATAGAACTTGCACGCCCCTCTTCTGGAAGAACCTCAAGACGATTCTAAAGGCTTTAACTAAGAGTCGCTCAAGTATTACCCTACTGGTTAACAATCGCGCAAGTACCCATATGTCGCGCAGGTATACCTGCACGACCAGGACTTTCCCGCCCATTCAGTACCTGCGCACTTGCCAGGACTTGTGCGCCCCTGCCTTTTTGGGTTCCCTTCTTGCCCATTTCACCCCTCTTAAGCCATTCCACCTCTCCTATTCAAGATTCTGTCTTCAAGACACTTTTCAAATCCATTTATGGCATGATATCTTGACTTTACTTCCTTATCTGAAAGGAACTATATGGAATATCTCTCAAAACCTAGTGATTTACACATCATTATGTCACTAAAGATTGAGATTTCATTCATTCAACCTCATCCTTTAAGATGAGAGAACTCATTAAACTGGGCCTCCTTTTCAGGAATAAGCCCTAGTCATAATTCTCAAATATGGGCATCCTCCTTAGGAGTATGCCCCAAGTCCTCATTAAATTGGGCCTCCTTTTCAGGAATAAGCCCCAGTTATAATTCTCAAATCATGGTATCCTTCTCAGGAGTAAGACCCAACCATAATTCTCTTAACCGGGGCATCCTTTTCAAGAGTATGCCCTAACCATAATTCTCTTAACATGGGCCTCCTTTTCAGGAGTAATCCCCAACCATAATTCTCTTAAGCAATCCTAATTTACCTTTGATATGGGATTCCTTCTCAGGAGTAAAAACCCAATCATAAGTCCTCTCCTAATTTGGGGCCTCCTTTCACTACTGGAAAACTAACCTTTACCAACGGTTTGGAACCGTTGGTATAGGCCTACAAACCGTTGTTATAGCCTATACCAACGGTTTGGAGAACCGTAGCCAAGTAAGCCGTTGGGATAGGTCTATACCAACGGTTTTCCAAAAACCGTTGGTATAGACCTATACCAACGGTTTTGGAAACCGTTGGTATCGGTAATATGAAATATATACCAATGGTAATGGAACCGTTGGTATATAAATTCCAAAAATAAAACATCTGCTGGGATTTGATCCCAGGACCCCCCGTTTATAATTGAACGACTCAACCACTAACCTAACAGGAATTTTGTGATCATAATTACATAAATATATATATGTATTCTCATAAATATTTTAAATTTTGATTTATATAATGTTCTCGGTACGAAGGTTTGATAAAAAATGAAAGTACCTATACAAACGGTTGTTAAAACCATTGGTATAGGTATTTGGTTGTGATTTTCATTCTATGCAGGATGTTGAATTTTGGCCCACTTTTCCCAACGGTTTGGCCAAACCGTTGGGAAAAGTGGCCAATTTGGGGGCCTTTCCAAAGGTCCACCTTTCCCAACAGTTTGTCCAAACCGTTGGGAAAGGTGTCCAATTTGAGGGCCTTTCCCAACGGTTTTGAGGGCCTTTCCCAATGGTTTGGCCAAACCGTTGGGATAGGTCTACCTTTCCCAACAGTTTGGCCAAACCATTGGGAAAAGTGGCCAATTTGGGGGCCTTTCCCAATGGTTTGGCCAAACCGTTGGGAAAGGGGACCTATACCAACGGTTTTTTCAAACTGTTGGTATAGAAGCGTTGGGAAAGATCTAATTTCCAGTAGTGTTTTCACGAGTAAGCCCCAAGTTAGAGTATTCAAATCTCCGTAAAGCACATATACCTTTTTGGGCCCTGTTCTTGGATTTCATTCCTGAAGTAAATCCAAATCTTCATTTATCTGGGAAGTCATACATACATAAGTCCCACCTTATTTCTTATGATTGCATCTTTCATGGCACAATTGTCTGATTTTTACCAATACCTCTTATTTCTCACACTGAGCATGACTCACGTGAGCTAGAGTGTAAAAGTAACTATGAAATTCTTCTTTGAGCCATCAATCATAAACATCATACTCCCTTACTCGAACTACGTGGGTTCAGATTCCTTTTCTAAACAAAGGATACTTTGGTAGGCCATCTGCAGGTTCGATCCCAACTCTGAAATAATCCATGTCCTTTTGAATGAAAATAAACTTCAAGTGCCCCACTGAGTGGCTTTAAAACAAACATGGTCATCATAATGACCAAGATACGTTTACGTATCAAAGGATACCATTGACTAAGAATCTCTAACAAATATAGATGATTCTCTATCAACGAAGAACCTCGAATACATATAAAAGATTCTCTAAATTTCCTACATATCGATCATTGATTGTCATATCTAAAGGAAAGATCATTTTATACTTGGTAATGTAATAAGGATTCACGAACATAACTTAAATCTATAAAGAGAGTCCCGAAGTAGACTATAATTCCCCTCCAAAAAGGTGTGATGAGTCCGACCTCCAATCCTCTCTACCAATGAAAATTCCTAAGCCTCATCAGTCCACAAACCAATGAGCACCTAACTTTGGAAGGTAGGTCCAAATGGATGTGGAATCATTGGATGTTTCCGGTTCTACAAAAAATCCTGTTAGAAACCAATCAGAATGTTTGAACCTCCCATCAAGGAGGTCATCCCCGAATTCCGAGGGAAACACTTGTGCTTCCTCCAGGGGTGGGTTATTGGTCTCGTGTCTTATGGTCTTTCTTTATATTTCGTTATATTTTTATTAGACTATTATTATATCATAACAAAAGGTTATAGTCTCCCCACTATCACCTCTTTAAAAAATCACTACTAGTTGAAAACCTTTGTGTCCGGGGAGGCCCTCTGATGTTAGTGGTACTCATCATGAAGCACTGTTTGGGTGACAAAATGGGTCGGGACTCTACAATTACCAAAATAGTTTTTCGATAAATAAATTAAATGTTTTTATTATATTTTTAATAAGAGTCCTTTTGAATTAATTGGGAAATGAATTATTGAGTAAATATGGATTGGAAGATCAGTCAAATTGAATCACCATGAAGTTTTGAGATCAATCATATATGCCAATGTTGGTGCTATGGAAAGTTGGAATCTAAGTCCCAAATATGATTTTTTTTTGGATAAAATGAGTAAAAAATTTTATTTAGGCTTTGGGATAAATATTAGTTAAATGTTATTAGAGTTCCAAATGTTCTCTTCAATGATGAGATCCTATAGAAGGATAAAAATTATGATGAAGATGAAATTATGGGAAAATAATTAGTTTATTCTAAGGTTTATATAAATAGAGGTCATATGGTTTCAAATTTTATAGGGAGAACATATTTTTAAGAGGTTTAAATACGATCTTGAAAAAATTATGATGATCTAATTTAGAAAATATCAGGGATTGATGTTCTAGAATACTCAAGGGGTGCATAATCTTGAGTCCTAGTTTAAAAAATTCAGGGTCCAAAAGGAGTTTGAACATTGGTATTGAGGTATTATACTATTGAAAAAAATACTAGTTCAATTTTTTATTTGGATTCAATAACCCACTATCAACTACCTATAGAAGGTGGAGGACCCTAAATCAGGTATGGGGTGATAATCCTGAGAAACTCATTGAAGTGGGAGTTATAAATGTAGGTAGATTGGATTCATTGTATGTTTTTCATACATGGGAGATGAACTAATCATCAATATGAAAGAGGAAGTTGACAATAAAATGGGTTTATCATATACAGGCAGAAAATGATAGAAGAATCTTTTTCAAGGTGTGACTGGTTGTAAAGTGGTTTCAATAATAAAAAAGAGTAGACTTGGTGAGTTTTTTATCCTGTTATAAAGGAAAAGACAATTTGGATTATTCTCAAATTGGTTTCTATATAAGTCCTATTTATATAAGGGTTAGACATAGAGAATGTGTTACTTTGTATATATTTAGAGTAAGAGATATATAAAGAGAAACTATAATGTCTATTACTAAATAGAATAGAAGTTCTAGTGTACAAGATTAAAAGGTATTTTTATGTGTTTAATAAGGTACCAAGATAGTGGAATTGGAATTTAGATGCCTTTATGGAAGAATGAAATTTTAGCTAGTTTAATATTGATAATTATTTCTACCAAAAGGTGCATCGTGATAAAATGTGAGTGGGAGTCCGAGTAATGTGGAGATACTGACTAAATTCATAGTTTATGAATGAATGGAGTGGTTTTACACTTTAGTGGGGATTTGATGACCAGATGCTCATGATATGAAAAAACAAATTACTAAATGAATGATTTGATCTAAATATGAGATTTTTAAAACATAATGAGTAGTTACTAGGAGGAATCTGTGGTTAAGTCTTAGATAATAGTATTTAAGAGGGATATTTTTAGGATTATAGAAGTTGATTTTTTATTTTAATCAAAATAATTTCGATGGAGGGATTTTGGATTCTAGGATTTACAATCATAAAGAGGAAGAATAGAAACATAGTCCAAAAACTAGTAGTAACTTTTTTTTGGAAGTACAGAAATGAGAGGATGAGTTTCAAATGTGTTCACTATTAACTGGATGTAGAGGTTTAGTAGGTGGTGTTCAATGGTTTTCATATTGTGGGATTTATCTTTTAGTGGTCATCCATGAGTATAGAATGGTAGTAGAACCATATTTATACTATAGAACTTATATGTAAAGCTACACATGGGGTCACTTGCACAACACATATAATTGTTGTGATCATGCTTCTATTATATTTTACTTTTTAGTGAATATAATTTATTATTCAATTTAATTCACTTGTTACCCTTATATTGAAGTTTATAATTTCATAAGAAATAAGTATTTTTATAAACCAAAAAAATCCATGTGTTGTATATTTATTTTATTCTTCTATTTTTCTATGTTCTATTTTTTTTATTTGTTCTGAGTGCTCAGAAGGGTGTGGGGAAAGTGAATGGTTGGGGTTTGAGTCTTCTCAGTTATGGATATATTGATATTATTTTTTTATTTTAAAACTTATGAATCTATTTCTACCTTTTTGATTTAGAGGTTAGTTCATTCTTGATCAAAAATTTTGGTGCACTAGTAGTAACATTTTGAGTTGTTATCTATTCAATAGGGTGGTATAGAATGTAAAAATTTGATGTTTGATTCATTAAAATTTTATTCTATTCAACATATTTCTAATTTGATAGGTAGATGAAAGTGTGAAATTTTGATAGATACTTTTTTCATAGATATATAACACCCAGTCAACCCTATCTATTTGAGGAATTTTATGGAAGTTAAGATGAAGGCAGAGGAGATTAGGAAAATTTTCGATTAAGCATATGCAATTATAGAGAGGATTCATCTATGTACACCATATATTTGTTTCATAAGTAACCGTTCATATTTTCGATAAAATACTACTTTATTATGTATACATGGACACTAATAAAAATATATTTGATATTTTTATTGATATGTTTGTTCTAAACCTTCAGTTTTGGGTTCAAATGTGATATGAAATCTATATAATGGTTGTGTACATCGATATTTCATGTACCCATAATTTCAAAGTGTCTAACTGGGGCCCAATGGTGTGTAAGTTAATGACCTCTCCGGTTTCAT
Organism: Viscum album; assembly: GCA_963277665.1. Lineage (NCBI taxonomy): Eukaryota > Viridiplantae > Streptophyta > Magnoliopsida > Santalales > Viscaceae > Viscum > Viscum album. The sequence goes on from OY728121.1 coordinate 435,789,669, forward strand.
ACACTAATACAATGATAGTTTCCCCCCCGACTATTACCATAATAGAAGGATCAATGAGTGTTATAACCATAGGTATAGAGTGGTAAAGGAATAATACCACTGAATGATATTCCAAATCCTTGTAAAACTTATGTAAATAAGGTAGAAGGTTTTAGTGGACATTAAGGGAGATTAGTTGGAGGATATGGGTATGGAAAACATTAGGCAACATAGTTAACTACCCTATAAGAACTAGAGACCATACAAGTTTCCATGTCACTTTATTCTACATTTTCTTTTGAATTTATAAATATTAGAACTTTCCATTATTTTATTTCTCCTTCATTTTTCAAATATTAATACTTTAGAAAAAGAGTCTTTGTAAACCCTTAGTTTCATCTACCCATGTGGGAGGTCAGACTAGGTTGATAGAGGTTTATCATGGGTGGGATCTAGTGATGAGAATATAATTGATTGAATTATAAGTTCATCTTTCTATTAATAAAACTATAAGACATCATCATTAAAATGTATTGGTTATTTTCTATATAAGTTTACATTGATTTCCATCGTTGCTAAGTTGTTTTTACTGACATGGAATTTGATCAAGTATATTTTCTTGGTGATTGTGATCATTGGATGAATCATTACTGTATTGATCCTATCATATCTTAGTTGGCCAGTTTAATGATATTTTTGTTTGATATTTGAATAGATAAGTTTTTAAGGGTAGTGAAAGATTTTTTGATGTTTTTCTTGAAGAGGTTTTAACCTTACTTCATCATCATGAGATTGAATTTGTAATTGAGTTGCTACCAAGTGCCTCTCTAATTTCCATGTCCCCTTATCATATAAAATAAAACCATTATGAGTTACGGATCTAAATTAATTATTTACTATAAAAGGGTATTATCTATCCTGAAAGTCCTCTTGAGATGTTTCAATTATTTTTTCTATAAAAGTTGATGATGAATTAAGGTTAAGAATCAATTATAAAAATATAAACCTAGTGATGGAAAACAATGATATACATTTCCATGTATTGATGATTTATTTAATCAAATTAAGGGGTTTAGATAATTTTTTAATTTGGATATGAAGTCAAGATATCATTATTTGAGAGTGAAGGGGGAGGATATTCTGAAGATGAAATTTCAATATCATCATGGTTATTTCATGTTGATATTAATTCTCTTTGACGTTTTGAATAATCCAACATTATTTATGAAAGTGATTCATTGGGTGTTTCTCCCAAACCATTATCGTTTTGTTTTAGTATTCATTGATTATATCTTGGCCCATTAGAGGTCAAAGGAAGAATATGTGAAGCACTAGAGGATGGTGTTAGGGATTCTTTTTCAAAATTAATAGTATGATAATATTTCCAAGTGGAAATTTTGAATGTTTTAGGTTAAATTTATTGGTGTTTTTTTCACAGATGGGTGTATCTATGGATCTATTGAAGATCGGGGTAGTTATCTCTTAGAAGGTACTGAAGAATGTGTCAAAGTCGCATAGTTCACTTGGTTTTTACAATTATTATATGAGGATTATGTTTAAATATTCTCTAAAAATGAAACTATTATAGCCTCTTTATTAAATACGAATAATGATTTTGTATGTATAGAGCAATGCCAAATTTTATTTGAATATCTTATAGAGAAAATTATTAGTGCTCATATTCTTTAATGAGATATATTTATATTTACAGTTTACTGTGATGTAGATCATTTTCGATTTGGAAATGTGTTGATTCAAGAGAGAGTAGTAATATCATATGGTTACTTATAGTTATGAAAAATTGAAATAATTATAGAACCTATGAACTTTATCTCATTCCCATTGTGTTTTCTGAAATTAAAAAAGTCATGGAAATTGTGAAAAATATAGTCCATTATAAAAAGGTTTTATTTTGTTGGTATTAATTAATTATTTATGGTAAATATTCATTGAAAATTAAATATCACATGAAATAATGTAATAATTATAGTCATTTGTGGAAAATCACCATAAATAATATTTTGTGGGGTATTATTAGTAACAAATATTTAAATTTTTAAAAAACCATTATCTGATCCTTAATAGTGATGAAAAATACCTTATTAAAAAATATATTGTATTTTCAATGATTATACCATCATAAAAAATAATTCAATAATAGTTACTATGATGGATTTACCCATAATAATATTGGGTTTTCCATCACAAACAAAATCCCAAACCATATTTTGAAGAGGAAAATTCATAAAAAAATCCATTTAAAAAGTAAAAAAAATTAAAAAAACTAGAAACTTATGAATACAATTAATACATATGGAGTTTATAAAGAACATTTAATAAAATTCATTATAGGGGGATGGGATCAATAATTACAACAACATTAAAATAAAGTGGAAGAATAAATCCATACATAAACCTATTTATATTTATAAATTATATATAATTTTTTTTTTCTATTTTTTGTGATGATATTTATAACACCCTGATATTTTAATAAAACATTTTGTTCAATAGCATATACAACACCCAAAACCAAGCTTAAATGGACCACACAACATTATTATTTTATAACCATTATAACAAAAGCATTGAATTAGTTAGTATGAAAAAAATTAACCAAAATATTAAATATATAAATTTTATAAAAAATAAAAATTTATTGATTTAAAACTAGAAAACACAAAATCAATTTTTAGTAGTCATTTTATTCATTAAAATATGTTTTCTTTAAAAAACCTATTTCATTATATAAGGTAATATTAGAATTAATTTATGTAATTTTTAATAATTTTATTTGAAAAAAATATTATAATTTTTGAAATCATAATATCAAAATTATCATAGGGTTAAATTTTTGGATTTTTATGAAAAGATTGATTTTTAAGTGAATAGTGAGAAATGTCAATTTCTTTGAAACTGTCAGATCCCATCCCCCAGGGCCCGTTCCATGAATACCCCATGCACAAATACAAAAGGAAATGGGATAGAAACTAGAATTGAAGGAATATTATACCAGAAGTGCGAGGTATTTTCCTGAGTACCTGTATGCACGCACAAACACAACCACGTCCGAAATAGCTGGAAAGGAAAACATGTATACAACTAAACAACCACTGAGTATAGGTACAATATATAAGTCAAATGGTCTAGAATATAAACTCAAAAAAATAAAAACTAAAAATAGGAAAGTACACAAGATCACTGTAAGACAACTGCAGAAGACCCCACCTGAATGGTAGGCAAGGAGTGGCTGTCAGAAGATGTGGAAGTATGTCCTGCCTATCGTATCTCATTGGGAACCACCTAGTCCTGGGATGTTGAGGACTCTGTTGAAGCATTTATTTTCTGTACCAGACACAACACAAGTACGAAAATACCATGCAGAGGTGAGTAAAACAATACTTAGTACGGGACCCTGAAATCACAAAGATAAATCACAAGAGAAAAACCACAAAGAAATACATAGTCTGCTCTACTCAGGTATATTCCCATACATATACCATGAGCGTCAATATATACTCATTTCAAACACTAGGAAACATGAGGTCCCAACCTCATTTCAAACATCAAGAATCCCACTGAATGTTCTAAAGGTAACACATAAACTAGGAGAACACACTCCACATGCTTAGCCACCCCTAATGGCTCCCGTCTGAGAGATACAATCCATCAGGTACAACTCTACCCATTCCAAATGGTACGCCTGAGAAAACGTGCTCCCTCAAGATCATTCTACTAGGACCAACTCTCTTTCACAACACCAAAGGTCTAGTCATCACTGTCTTGTGTCCAATGCTAGAATAATGAAACCCATGTTATGAGGTCCAATCCTCACCACTACACTCAGTTGTGGGAGCACTTCTCTAGACTAACCTGTGATACCTCAGTCACTCCTGTAAGAAGTGGCCCGCACCTTAGTCTTATAGAGGGAGGACTTTCTCATACATAGGTACTGATTCTCTTCAACTGGATGGGTTTTCTCCTCGTAGTTGTGTCCAAAATTTGAGGGAGCTCCCACTCCTATAGAGGAACTACTCATCACTGCTACTCAAAGACGGGGGACAATACTACTCCGTAAGTGAGGACCTGCACCTTGGTTCTAATAGGGGAGTATTGATCATAAAGGTCCTGCACCCTGTTATGATAGGGTAGTACTACTTCGTATATCGAGGACTCGCACCCTACCCAGCAGGGGATTACTAATCTAGTATAATCTAAAGTATAGAAGGCAAGACCATCAGTTGCAATATTGAACAACTTGGACTGTTGGGGTACTCATCCCTGATGAGTACCGTGGGTATGTTGGGTCACATAGAGCCTCTCCCCACCATTGGCATGATGGGTCACACAGAGCGGATTCCCACCTCGACCATCGTACAGAGGTACTCATACCTGATTAGTTACATGGGTTTTCCGGGTCACAAAGAGCCACTCCCCACTGTGGGCCTTCTGAGTTACATAGATCCACTTCCCACTGGTCAATCGTAGTTGATCCACACATGGTCAATTGTAACTGATCCACACAGAGTCCCTTGTCAAAAGTCTTCGGGTCTTAACCTGTCGCAGGATTCCTGCCCGTAGTGCGCTTTATTCCTGTAGAAACAGATCCTCAATACATTTATCGCATTTCAACTTAAATGAAAACCTCCTTAGAGCATTACAAAATAACTGACTCGTCACATGCATTCCAGCGCCACAAATGTCTCATCCAAAGGATGCCTGATCTAAAAGATATAGGCATTTTAGTGAACATGGGACGGTTGTGTCCGGACCCAGTTCGACCGACCTAACCCGAACCAGTTTGGGTTTGGGCCGACTTAGTCTGACCTGGCCACTGGGCCAGGCCCGTTGGGCCTTGATGGACCCGACCAGGTTCAGTCGTGGTCCCAGACCGCCGGGTCACCAAGTGAGCCGGATTTATCTAGCCTAGCCTGCATAGGTGGGCTGATTTTTCTTCCAAGCCCAGGCTTCCTAGCTTTATCCCATCAGCCTAGACCACAAAATTGGGTTGACTTTACTCCAACCCGGTCCACCGCGCGGCACAGTTCATGCCCCCCGGTCTGGCTAGCACAGTAGGCTGGTCATCTCCTCCTTGGATTCCCAGAGGTCGTCCAGTTTGTGGTGCGCCACAACTGGCTAAGTCGGTCACCCTTCCTTTTACACGTTGTCCCCATTGGATAGTGTGCCGGTGAACCGTGGCCCAGGCAGTGCAGGCTTCCCTTTCGACGCAACTATATGGCCATGTATTGCATCCACTAGCCCAAGCATTAGTGGCTTATGCTGATCTTCCATGGCATGAGCTGGCCGCAGAACTCCGCTCATCACACCATCATGGTGTGCCACCACCCAATCGCGGCTGTGACCACTAGTCATAGGTGCTGACACAACGACAAAGTTTTTCACAGACCACCGGGTCCTCTCTGGTGGTCCGTTCTTCAGACTGTCTCCACCTTCGACCTCTATGAGGTGTCATATTCCCTACTACGACCTCAAAAATGTTTCACAATCAACTCGATTGTTTATCCATGAATAATGCATAAGAACGCACAAAGATGGAGGGGCTCAAGCCTTGTTTATGTCAGCACACACCCTATACGTTAGAGTTTTTAATACTTGGGGGGGGGGGGGTAAGATTACGATTCTAACAAAGTTAATCCTGATTCAAAACCCCAAGAATAATATCCCTCTATAAATAAAAAGTGATCCATGGATCAACCTTTTCGGGGGTTGATCCAAATTAATTGTTTTAGAATGAAGAACAGAGAATTCAAAACACAAAAAAATAAACCTGTACCTGGAGAAGGTTCGTCAGTAGTGCGGATCTGTTTGAAGCCATTGGTGTTCGTTTATATCTAGTCCTAGATCCATTTCCCAAGGAATCTCTACCGCTTTCAAATTCACCACTGTTATTCGTTGGAGAGAAATACTTCTCCATCCATTAGAGAAATTCCAGCTCTGATTCTCCAACTCGTTATCTCATTAAACGAGAAACGCGTCTCAACGTTTTTGTTATGCTGCGTTGTCACATCGTTAAACTTCAATTAATTAGTCATTATGCTGCACATTTAAGATCCTCATTAATTTACTTCATTTAATGTTATTTGTTTTCGCGTCATCTTCACATCGTAGTGTCATCGTGCCACCGCTCAATAGTGAAGATAAACAAATAAAAAAACTTTTTAAGTTATTTTTTATTCATTTGAAATGTCTAAAAAATATCTTTTCTGGTCAACCCACACCAGTCAAAGTTAAGTCCATTCATGGGTAATGTCTCCCTTATAGATGGAATGCTGCCCTTACATTTTCAATCTGGGCACCAGTTTAGAAGTTTCCAAAACCACACATGTGATCCATTTTAATTTTCTTAAAAAATATTCAAAAACTAACTTTCACCCTTGACTCGTGTTGGTTGAGGTTAAGCTTAACCTAATTGAAACACACCATCATGAGACCAACAAAACTCTCAAATTTCCAATCTTATTTACCATTTATGAGTTAGAAGGATTTGAAAATAAAAATAAAAATTGTTAATTATTTTATTTACGGCCAAAAACTAACTTCCACTGTTGGCCTGTGCCGACCAATGTTAGGCCATTTCTAGGTGAATCCTGATGATTTGATTTCAATGGTGCCCTCAAATTTTTGATCCAGGAACTGGTTTAAATTATAGAAAAAACTTCTCACATGATTATTTAATAAACATTAAAAAAATTGAAAATCCATTCTAGCCACTCTAGGCCTCAGAATTACGTGTCGTCTTATAGCCTGGTCTTGAAATAATCCAATTTAATTAAAAAAATCTCATGGAATTTAGGGGACATTAAATTATTCCCACCTCAATACATTTCTTCCCCAAAAATCAATAGACTACACTCAATATATGAAAACTATGTTCCCCAAGGGCCTCTGCACTGCTTACAGGCATGCACCTCGAGGAACCACCGAGATTGAGAACTCTCATTTCCAACCTTTGCTAGTCCAACATTGTGCAATAATGGTCACATGTTTATTTAGCTGTGACACATGGGAATGCACCAAGCACCAAGATCCATCTTAGTCATGGGGTATAGTGGCTCACCTCTAGGCTAACTTAATGCAGATACAAATAGTATCCCATAGCTTTCATCCACCCCTGGATGAACTGTGCTAAAGCCTCCAAAAGTGTTACACATTTAGGGTTGATGCTAAACATGAAATGGTATTTAAGAACAGAACAAGGCTACCCATGAGCAAACGTTGGGTCTTTCTAGGCCCTTTGTCTACAACCTCCAGTGGCCACACAACTTTCCAAAATAGGAACACTTCCACACTCACTAGTGGCATACTAGAAGAGTATGGATTGTTTGAGACCCTTACATACTGTGGAAACATAATGGGGTCTAACTCTACCACCAAATAACTATCTCAGGCATTACTCTTTGTGAGATTCTATATTGTGTTGCTTAGGGTTCCCTTTCATCGTAAATGAAAACCCTTCTTCACCATCATGGACACACCATATTCTTTTACTAATATAATAAATCTAGCTATAAACTATATTAGACCACACCAAGAATGATTTCTTAAGGCATAAACACCACAAATAAGAGATCCCAACCGAAAATCTTACCTCCAACAGTCAAGTCACACTATTAGTGACAATGTGTGATCAATGTGTCTCCTCCAGTAGGAGTTTCTAACCATAAGGGTCAAGTCCATGGTGCAACCAGAAATTCGAAGTCTCAAATAGAACGTCCAGGAAAAGGATAACAAATAGTACTAGTGTTTATTTAAAACATCAGTTAAAAGAGAAGACACAAATTGTACCTTGAATATCTTCAGGAGAATTTTGGTTGTAAGACATGACTGCATGCAGTAGTTCTTGCCCAGATCCTCTGGCTCCATAAGCCGGGCACAGACCACCTCATACTGCTCGTCTAGCTCCTCTTCCTCACCCACCATTTTATGGAACTCCTTGCTCTAAGAGCTATCTCTACCAAGTTGTCTCATCATTCGGTTCCATATCTATGTAATGATAGGTCAGAAAATCCCTAGTGAGATGTCCCTGACTGTTGCAAGCATAAAACTACATTTCCTATGGCTAATAATCTCCTTTGCACTGCTCCTAAACCACAAACCCACATGTCTGTGTTCGGGAATGGGCATGCCTCCAACACCATGACCCCGTAACCTGTCGTCTTCTAGCTCTAGTTGATGACCCTACCTCGGGACCTCTAATATAGGTCAAATCCATCTTCTCCTCCACCAAAAAAATCATAACCACCAGGGCTCACTCCATCACCCCAACAAATGTCAGAAATCTAAGGGGTATCACTGATGCCCTAATCTCCCAATGTAGTCCCTAGTTGATGGTCTAGGATAGTAATTATGGGTCCCCCACCATGTTTGTAGAGTAGCGATAATGATATGAGAATCTCACCGAGTATTCTTCTACAATCATGCTACCCCTTCTATAGGTGCAGCAACCCCCGTATACATATAGAACATAAAGTTTCTAAAATGAATTCCTCCATAAGGAGGCACTCTAAGACTAACCATGCGAGGGTTGCCTCATTGTGCATCTGGATTGTCAAGCTCCACCATCTCCCCGCTAAGTCCTAAAGAAGGCTCACTTCTAAGATCTCCATCTAGTCGAGTGGTGTCCTCACTAGTTGGAAGACTCGCGTAACTGCCTCAAGCCAATCCTCAGCTACGTGAAGATATTTCTCACCTCGGAACCTAGGAGGTCTTTGTCTCTAGAAATCATGTAGTGCACATAGCCTGCGTTCATCCACTACTAGTAGCACTAGTATCAACAGCTGATCAATGGGTGGGTGGCATCACTAGTGCACCATCGAGAGGTAACACCTCAGAATCAGTGCCCTTAACTAAAGAGTCTTCTCTAAGAGGATTTTCATTATGATCAAGCCATAACATCCTATCTAGATATCATTGTGGAGGCATCCTAAAATGAATCAAGATGAACCATGATTAAAAGAGTATATCTGGAGATATGACTTAAGAAGCACGTGGAATGCACAAACTATTCCTATATGATACATGTACCCTTTATTTTTCACAACTAGTGTTTCCATATATCAAGTCGGAAAGCATGTATCTAGAGTCCTGGTGTATGGATACGTCGGACACCACACCAACACTGAAACCCATGCACTAAAAGCCGAACTCGAAATACTTAGTGGTATTTTCCCAAAAAAACCATAGACTTCTGGTATTTGAGGTATAACTGACCTCCTCTGCTACAAATTTGTCACGAACCATCCCCCAAGGCCAATTCTATGACTAACCCAAGCCCTCCTCCCAATGGCCATGGGCTAGCGACTAGCACCAAAGGAATTATCCCATGAGTGGGTGGTATTTTCTTGAGTACCTATATACACACACACACACACACAACCACGTCCCAAATAGTATGAAAGGAAAACATGCATTCCACTAAACAACCACTGAGTTATGGTACAAGATGTGATTAAAATGGGATAGAATACAAAAACAACAAAAGAAAATTTGAAAATAGAAAAGTACAAAATATCCCTGTAAGAAGTCCAAAGAAGACCCCATCTGAAGGGTCGGTAAGGAGTGGCTATCAGATGTTGTGGAAGTACGTCCTTTCTATCATATCTCACAAGAAACCACATGTTCCTAGGCCACTCAGGGATCTATCAAAGCACCATTCTTCTGCACTATACATAACACTTACGAGCGAAGCCTGAGAAGGGGTGAGTAAAACAATACTTAGTAGGGGACCCCAGAATCACAATGATAAATCACAAGAGAAAGACCATGAATAAATGCGTTGTCATATCTACACAGGTATATGCCTATACATATACTATGAACATCCAAATATACTCGTTTCAGACACTTGGAAACATGAGGTACCAACCTCATTTCTAGAATTAGGATTCTCACCAAAGGTTCAAAAGGTAGAACATAAACCAAGAGAACACACTCCATGAGCTTAGCCATACCTGATGGCTCCCGTCCGAGAGATACACTCCATTGGGGACTACTCTACCCATTAAAAATGGCATAATTGATAGAATGAGCTCCATTAAGATCATTATACTAGGAAAATATCTCGTTACCAGCACCAGAGGTCCAGTCATCGTAGTCTTGCATCCAACGCAAGAGTATGGAAACCCAAGGGAAGAGGCCTGCTGCTCTCCACAATGCTCAGTTGAGGGAGAACTACTCAAGAATAAACTGTGATACCTCAATAGATCTTTTAAGGAGTGGACCACACCTCAGTCTCATCTATGGAGAACATTCTCCTACTTAGGTGTCAATTCTCTTTAAGTGGAGGGGCCAGATCCCCATAGTCTTGTTCGATAGTCAAGGGATCTCCAAATCCTAGAGAAGACCCACTCCTCATCCCTACTCAGAGAAAAAGGAGAGAACTACCACATAAGTGAGGACCCACACCCTAGTTACAAAAGGGGAGTATTTTACATGATGGAACAACACCCTATTATGATAGGAGAGTAATACTTCATATATCGAGGAGCCACACCCTATCCAGTAGGGGGTACTACTCAGTTATGATCTAATGTGCTGAAGGAAAGACAATCAATCATATCATTGAACACCTTGGACTATTGGGGTACTCATCCCTGATGAGTACCGTGGGTATTCTGGGTCACACAGAGCCACTCCCCACTGTGGGCCTGCTAGGTCACATAGAGCCACTGCCTATATTGGCCATTGTACTGAGGTAATAATCCCTGATGAGTACCGTGAGTCTTTCGGGTCACATAGAGTCGCTCCATATATAAGGGCCTCATTAATGGGATTCATTTAATGTGATTTTTTTCACCTTATCACCGCACCGTAGTGGGCTTCATGACACCGGTCAATTATGAAGATAAACAAATAAAAATAACTTTTTAAGTTATTTTATTTTTCTTCCAAAAGGTCTGAAAACTATCTTTTCTAGTCATCACTCTCCGATCAAATTTAGGTCTACTATTAGGTAATTTCATTGTTTAGGATGCAATGGTTCCATAAAGTTTTCAATTTGGGAAACCATTTAGATGTTTCAAAAAACACGCACGTGCACCATTTTAATTTTCTTTAAAAAAACTATCTTTCACCTTCAACCCACACTGGTCGAGGTTAAGCTCCGCCTAAGGGAAACACGCCCTCATGAGATCAACGATACTCTCAGATTTCCAACACCAGTTACTATTTAGAAGTTATAAGGATTTGAAAATAAAATAAATTCACTACTAATTATTTTATTTATGGCCAAAAACTTACTTCCATTATTGGCCTGTGCCATCCAATGTTAGGCCCTTTCTAGGAGAATCTCGATGTTCGGAGTTCAACGGTTCCCTCAGATTTTTGATCTGAGAACCTATTTAAAAGATAGAAAAACTGACTTGCAGAAATATTTAACAATATTTTAAAAAAGTTTTAAAATCCATTCCAGCCACTCTAGGCCTCGAAATTACATGTCGTCTCATAGGTTGGTCTAGAAATAATCCCATTTTATAAAAAAAATTCTCATTGAATTTTTGGTACATCACAAAAACCATAATTTACTTTCTTAGAAAATAACCCATTATAAATTTAATTATTCATAAAGTAACACAATACCTATTTATATGGAAATTATCAACATAATTACATTCTAATCACTATACCATATTTTTTTACAAGTTAATTTTTGGGGTTAAAAATGAATTAAAAAAAAACGTTTTCTGTACAATTTTACGAACTTTTATTAATTTTTTTAACAATTATAATAATTTCATTTGATGAAATAGAAATAGTTTTTTGTATTAATAAATTAATATTTATTCAAATTTTATTTTTTATTAATATGAATAAATTAAATATTTTGTGAATAGTACAAAAATATTTTTTAGGAAATACAATATCTTTTATGATATCTCCAAGACATAAATATGAAATAAAAATTTGTAAAACATATATAAAGACTAATTTATTATATTATAATAAAAATATAATAAAATAATAACTTCAAACATTTAAATTATAATTTATTTCAAGATATATATGAAAATAATATTAAGTGCTGACACAGTACTTGCATAACACTGGAAAAGTCAAATTTGGTATCCTAAGAAAAATATTAGATAACGATGAAACCCTTGATAGAATTTTTTATTAGATATTAATTATTATTTAATATTTTTATGTATTTATATTAATTTTATAGTTAAATAATAGGTGAATTATCCAAATTCTTGTGCAATGCTCGCACACAACTAAAAAAGTGAAAATAACATAATAATGATTTTTTCATGACATAAATGTAAGTAAATATACATATTGAATGAATATAAATGTATATTTTTAACTTAATTAATTTATTTTTATGATAGTGATTTATTCTTATTTTTTATTGATGAAATAATTACCTTAAATGCTTATGCAACAACGACATAGAGCTTGTGTATGTAGAAAATAAAATCAAGTAAATGATTTCAAAAAATCCGAGTAATAATATTTAAGTGATTTAAAGTGTTTCATGAAATTTAAATATAATTATAAAATATTATATATTTTTTAATGTTTTATATTATAATTCCATATTTTTCATGTTTTTTATGGAAAATTGTTTGAATAGTTCTTAAAATGAAATTAATTTTTTTTGTTAAATGCATATTTTTTATATTATTTAGAAATCATAAAAAAATTTCAAGATTAAATTTACGATTATAAATTTTTTAAAATTTCAACCAAATCCATTTATTATAAAATTTAAACATTATAAGTAAAACTATCACCCATTAATATGGAAAAATTCTTTACCATAATTAAGGTTAAAATTGGATATCCAAGGTGTTAAACCAAAAGGAAAGGTTTAAAATAAAATATAAACCTATATAAATTTGATTGGGTAATTATATTAATACCATATATTTCTTATATTCTAAAAAATTTCATTTTTGAACCATTTTATATGAGTTACACATATATTGTATTATAATATTTAATGTATTTCTTTAATCAACAAAAATGATATTTATAGTAAAAAAATATTTTGTAATACGATTTTGAATTTATTAAAGTATTATATTCATCCAAGATAATGAGATATGGTTTAAAATATCAACCATGTCCCATTTATTGGTAAATTTTCCTTTTATAGTAACTTTCTTCTCACCCAATGAGTAAAAAAATTAATATCATGGTAATTTTCAAAAAGTTAACGATGAGTTAAAACTAATAGATAATGGTGAAAAAACAATAAAAACAAGACCAAATTTTATTATATGAGAAGATTTATAATAATAATAATATTATATTATAATTTTATAAAATTTGAACAATTTTTCCATGATAATTAATTTATATTAATTTAATTTTTTAAGTAATTCCAAGAGTGCCCCTCCCCTCACTTATAAAAGAGAACCTCCTCTCTTTATTATTAAAATTTTTTAAGCCTTATATATCATAAAATAAATACCATAATATCATAAAATGTCCCTTTAGTACATCATATATCTTATGGTATTTACAAAATACCATTCCTTCAAGGCTTAAGTTGTTGGCCAAAAGAGGTTTCTCAATGAAGAGGTATATCCTTGAACAGAGCATTTTTAGTTTTACTTATACTTTTACCTCCAATGAATCCATGATATACAATATAAAATAATTAATTACATATATTAATATAACTAATTCTTTTAATGTTTATGTAACAACCATTATCTACCTTATTTTAATCACATGGAAAGTAAAAACATCGCTTGTGTGTACGTACGACTTACCATCTCCAAAGAGCATCATAATTAATTTTTCAACAACAATTTATTTGGATATTAATAATGGTATATTTAATAAAAATAAATTATTTATATTATGTAATAATAATTTCTTAAAGGTTAATTATTCTCTACCTTTCGTTCATTCCATCCTTTGAAAATTGAAAGCAACGTTCATGCGCCCATATGACCTACCGTCTCCATGATTTGTGTAATTCATTATCTTAACTATAACTTTTATGGATGTATATATATATATAATGAATATATATGATATATATATCATGAATAAAAATTTTAATATGATGTATCCATGATCAATGTATAGTTATTAAAACTACCAAACTGAAACACACATGAAAAACGAAGCATTCATCACCTAGAATAATCTTTTTTTATAAAATATTTTTAATAAATTGGTGACAAGACATTATAATTAAACATATATTGTATGATATATATTATTATAGATCTATAATGCATTTATAATGCATTTATATTTTTTTATATAGGAGGTTCAAATGCATACAAAGAAAGACAATAATTGAGTTGAGGGCTTATCGTCTCAAATTATCTTCTTTAGGACATATGTTATGTTATGATCCTATATTCATTTATGAGGTATATATATATATAAAATTTTACACATAATATCATTAAATAATTATTATAATTATATTTAACGTTTCATTTGATTTTATTCTTTCTCATGGAATACAATTTCAAAGTTAACAATTTTGTAAGGGTTTTATGTTATAAAATCATTGTTTATCCAGATTTTTTATGACAAAATTTTGAATGATTAAATTTTATGATATATTTATTAATATTGTTATTCATATTATTATAATATATTTATTTTTTTAAATTAAATTTTTTCTTTTCATTTTTCCCTCTTTATACACTTCATAGACTGAATGATTGTTTTTAAGGAAATTCGACTTTGTTTTTGTGTTACATTAAAGATCATTTTTCTTAGAAATAAATGATTTCTAAATAAAATGTGAAGAATGATTTTAATATTATGTAATTATTTTTTAATTTCATTCTATCCCAAGTTTCAATTTTTTAAAAAACTATTTAAAAGGAATCTTCTTGTTATTTTCTGAATGAGGTACTTTTGACTTTTACTGAAAAAGTGAAAGTAATATTTTTTTAACATATACAGAATTAGTGTAATATACTAAAATCATCACCAATAAATTATTTTATGTTTAATTTACATGTTTAAATGTTTATTTTAATATGAATTATTTTCCTTAATATTTTGGAAATATTTAGATTTTAAATAAGTGATTTAAATGTGAAAATAATATTTTCCTCAAGAAATGTTTCAGTGCTCTTTAAAAGGTATTTTAAAATATGATAAAATACTTTAATGTTAGATATGATTTATTGAGGATATTATACAATGAAAACATCCTTATTATTTATATTAATGGTTAAATATTATGATGATGAAGTGATGAAAGGTATATGAATCACATTTCTTTTCCAGAAGTTATGCTATGATGAAATGATAAAATATTTATGAAACCTATTTCTTCTCCATGGGTTATGATATGATGAATGTTTTATGATATTTTTTCACATATATTTATGATTTTCATTATGTTGTGGGTGGGCCTAGAATTATATGTCCCTCTAATGCATTGGGTAATGATGGATATCTCATGTGATAAATAGGACTTGAATGGGGAGTAAACCCAGTTTAGTAATAGACTCTATCCACTATGATAGTATTATGAGTGAAACATGACTAATAATTTGATCAAATGGGTTGTAAAACCAATCCACTATGATGTTATAAGGAGTGAACCATGATTAATGATATGATGGAAGGGGGAGTGAACTCAATTCTCTTTGATATTCTTGGAAGTGATCCTTGACCAATGAAATGATTTTATATGCGTATGTGTATGCCACAAAATTATGTATTATTCCAATATTATGCACTCATGGATCATGATCTTTGATTAATTTATAATTCATTTCTTTTTAACTACCATTGTTTATTCCATGACTCGAGATTATGATCTTTGATTTACAATGTATGGGTTTTAAATGTTACATTCATGTTTGCATACCCTTATGCTCATGTCTTGTTTAAGTGATCATTGATATCTCACTTTTTAAACTTAATGATATTTTTATCCCAGCCTTTATTATGTTTTATTTACCCATGTTTTAACACCCTGATATTTTCTGTCATATATATTTTAAATAATTTTTTTCTTTTCGATAGCATGTGATACACACAACCCCATGAATAAAGGAACCATAATATAGTATACCATTATAAACTAGCCATTAAATTGGTAGGTATAAATAAGTATAGATAAATTTTAAAAATTACATGGTTTACCAACTTATGAAATAGATTCATTGGTTATCAATTGATAATAAATTAAAAAATCATTTTAAGATGAAAGAAGTGTTTTTTTGAAAAACAGTTTTATGCCTACAATGTATTTCTATCTTAATAATTTAAATTAATCAAAATTGGTGAATGATTTTAATGAATTTTATATATTATATATTCAATAAAATATTTTAACATTCATCTAATATTTTTACTATGAATGTTATAAGTATATTAAAAGTTTTACTCTTAAAACTATATTATTTTAGAAAAGGATTTTCATAATGTTCCGTACACTTATTTTAAAATTAATTTCTACCATTTATAGGTATTGAATTTGGTAAAATTGATTACATATTTTTATTCATGAGGTAAATATTTGGTAAAAAGTTCCCTTTTATTTTTAGGCATTAAGAATAGTAATCGTGGTAAAATTTATCACCGTAGTAAAAGGTAAATTAGATTAATCTAGGTTAAAAATAATTGTTAAGGTCACCATTTAAATTTAAAATTGAATTGGATTAAGATAATTAGATCCTTATAAACTTAGTTTTGAGATTTAATTTTTTAAGAGACACTTGTCCATAGAAATTACCTATATAATATTTAAAGCTACAAAATACCACTCTCTATGTTTTAAAAATCTCTTATTTATTTATATATGGAAAAAAGAAATTTGGGAATGAATATTAATGGTAATTTTTTTCATAATTAAAATATATTACAAATTTTAATTTATTTATAATATTTTTGGATTATATAATTACCTTAAATTCTTTCACAATGTTAATGTAATTTATATTCAATTAATAAAAAAATAAATGATTTTAAAAATATGAAAAGTAATATAGTTTTAATGGTTTATACTATTACACAAATGTATTAGATAAATATAACATATTAGTGATGCGTAAATGGATGATATTTGATTTTAAATTTTTATTTATGTATTTATAGTCAAATTAAATGAATAGTTCCAAAATTGAAATTAATGATATTTTATAAAAAATAATATTTTATTATATGATTTAAAATTCATGAAAATATTATTTTTGGAAATTTGTATGAAATATGGTTTATGAAATAATATATGGTCCATTTATGAGTCACTTATCTATTTATAGAAACAATATTAACCCTTTATTACAAAAATATTTCTCATTACGGTTAAGGTAAAAATATTAATAAAGGGATTAATAAAAAAGATAAGGTTTAAAATGAAAAAAAATATATATTTTATTTAATAATTTTATTTAAACCCTATGTAAATTTTATTTTAATTAATATGCTTTTGGAAACATTTATCTTGAGAATTAATTCATTATATTTTAACTTTTAAGAAATTTCAAGTGTGCCCTCTCCCTCCCTTGTAAAAGGACACCCACCTTCCTATTAATTACGACACTTTGATCCATCTAGATCAACCATAAATTGAAAAAATACCATATAAAATTACTTATACACATTCTAGTGGTACATTTATTCCTATAATACCAACTGTAGAACCCTTAATACTATATTTAATGGAGTTATTTAAAAAATAGGTAATTACCTTAACAGATCACTTTATTTTTTTACTTATTATTTACATCATCTAAAAATATATTATATTTATCATAAAATAATAACTTCAGTTTTCTAATTATAATAAAATTTTATTATTATTATTAAATAACTATCAACCAACCTCTTTCACATCAAATTGGGAGTGAAAGTATCGCTGGTGCACACGTATGACTTGCTGTCTCCATGTAGCGATAAAGTTAATTTTACACCACCATATTTCATGGAAGGTTAGAATGATAATTTAATTTTTTTTATATAATTATTATAATGTAATTATCAGTTTTTAATTGTAATATCATATCTACATTTTTACCCTTAAATCCATTGGGAAATGATAATGTCTCTCATGTGTATGTGTGGACTACCGCCTCCACGAAGCGATGTGATTCATTTTTCATTTCCAATTTACATAGATGTTAATAAGGATATATTTAATTAATATTAACGATATATATGATATATATTATATAATAATTATTCTATAAAGTTCAGGTATTATTTATATTTTTTTTCATTTCATCTGTCGAAAAAAGAAAATAGCATTCATGTGTTCATATGACCTACCGTATCAATGAACAATGTAATTAATTTTTGTATCTACATATTTTATGGATGAATATAAATATGTATATAATGTATATATATGATATTTATGTTATTATTTAATTTTTTTATATAATGAAACCATTTCAAATTAAAAGGACCAAAACTACCAAACCAAAACATACATGGAAAATGAAGTAGTTATTACATGAAACAAAAAATTTAAAAAAAATCATTAATAAATAGGTGATATAATTTTATAAGTAAATAAAATATGGTATGATATATATTATTATGGTTTAGGAATATATTTATAAAAAAATATATTTATCATACATGTGGTTTTGATTTATACGAATGAAGTCGAACTTGAGGTAAATGTTTATTTCACAATCACATCATTTTTCAAGATTGTTTATGTTAAAGTCACAAATAGGAGATATATTTGATATTTATATATTAAATAAACCCAGTTTCTTCTAATATTTCTATTTATATAATTGACATTTTTACTTTAATTTTCATCTTTTTAAGTACTCAACATACTAAAATAATATTTTTAAGGAAAAATGAGCTTTTTTTATACTCGGTCAGGAATCATTCTCCTCAATGTCCATATTTTCATTAAAATTTATAAAATAATATATTTAAAATTCTAAAATGATTTAAAAAAAATTTAACAATTTTTTTCTTTTTTTAAAAAATAGTTTAAAAAAAATATTCATGTCATTTTCCATACAAGGTACTTTTTTTTCCTTTTTATAAAAATGTGAAAGCAATATTGTTTTAACTTATTCAGAATGAACAAAATTTCTGGTAATCATGACAAATTAAGGTTTTTATTCTCCCTTTACAAGTTTATAATGTTATTTAGAAGAAGGTATTTTCTTTAATATTTGTGAAATTGTTATTTTAAAATGAAAATAATATCTTCATCAAGAAATCTTCTAGAGATATTTTTAATGTATATTCTTATATACGAAAATTATTTGGTGAATATTATGATTTAATGGGGATGAAATATTTTTATACAATCCACTATATTACTCTAGATGGATTTTGGTTATGTTTATTGATTTGGGAAATTGTTAAAATTTTATATGCTAGTTTTTTTATATGAATGATTACATTTATTATGTCTCACTCAATTTATATGATGAATGTGTTAGACTTAGTAAGTGAATGGTGGTTCCCTATATGTCCTCCTATGTATTAGTAGGTCTCACGAAACAAACTAGTTTGGGTATTTGGTTGAGGCCTTAGCCATTTATGTAAGATTTCAAGGCCAGAGGCCTTGATGGTAAGTTTATGATGTCCAACATAATGAATTTAATAATTATGAAACTCGTTATTATTATCCAAATGATTATTTATGCTTTCATGTTATCCATATATTTATTCTTATAATATATCATATTATTTTTATGGAATATTTAATAATTTTTTATTGTAGAAATATTTTTTATGTTTTATTTACACGATGTTAGAATCCACTGTACATATATACTTATTGGGCATCTAATATCACCCATTTCTTTTGCTACATTTCCCCAAGATGTATTATGATTTATATATTCGGAAATGATAAAGGGATTATGGTGTTCTAAAATAAAATACTATGTTGTATTTTATTTTTTCAAATTTAATTTGAGATTCAATTATGTATTTATTTTTAAAAGACTATTAAACTACTCAATCCCTTTGGGATAGAAATGATTTTATATTGCACTGATGTAATAAAGTAACTACCAACCCTAGGATATTGGATTGGGGTTCTTTATAGTTTGTATCAAAGAATATTTATTTTAATCCTTGTGATGTAGATTTAGTAAAACATATATTAGGGAACATAACCCTTTGCTGTACTTTTAGAATAATATTTTGAGATTAGTTATACCATAATTTTCAATTTATATGAATTATTTCACTAGTCTTGAAATTATATATATTAATTCATAATTTTATAATCTAATCTAGTTTCTACCGTGGTTTATAAATTGTTCCTAGTAGTAGGAATATAAACCGTATCAATATAGATAAACTATATAGATATTTACCTCCTTGGAAAGATAATGATGTTGGTGATAGAGTTGCCGGTAGAGATGAACAAAGTATAATAATTATGGGGTAGTTTATTAAGTTTATGACCAATAAACCAGATCTTATGTATCATCCTATATATTCTCAATATGGTATAAAAATTTTAGACTACTTCATGAATTAGTAACCTCCATCATTAAAGGGAACTACATATCCATTTGTAGTTGAGAAATGGATAAGGTCCACAAAGAAGATATTCTTTAATTTGGGAAGTAATGAAAGGGAGAAGGTATTCCTGATATTTTATTGTCTATTAGGGTATGAAAATCAATGGTGGTAATTGATTAAAAATACAAAGTATGAGGGGGAAATAACAAGAATGGAATTTAAGGATTTAAATGAATATTCCATAGAAAATATTTTATTTAGAAACAGTGATAGATCATGTGGAGACTATTATTGAGTATGGGAATGGATGTTCACTTCAAATGTGGAGATAATAGACACTTGAATCATTATTTAAAGGGAATGAAAGAAGTTATCAATGTTCAATTCTTTAAATGTATAGAGATGAGGAACCATGAAAATTATTTTCCTAGCAATTAAGGGAATTTACCTTGAAAAGGAAAAATGATAGAGTCCAACCTTATGTGATTAAAACTCTTGAGGTTAATGTTACCGAATATGTTGTATCATTTACTTTAATCATATCCTAAAAATTAGTTAAATCATTATTTGTTTTTAAATCTTCACACTCCTGTATATATTCCATGTTTTCCAAAAAAATTAGTTTTTTCATAACACCTTAAGATGAGAGTGGTCATTCCATACTCCTAATGAAATTTTTCAACAATAAGGATGAATCTGTAATTTCCCACTGTAACACATAATCAGTCCCAATTTAAGGAATTTATCATCATACCTATGGTTTATTTTGATATAATATTTGGTATGGACTGGATTTCAAAATATTATGAAAACATTTATTGTAAATATAATGAAATTATGATTTTTGATAAAGATGAAGAATTACTTATCTTTATAGGGTATAATTCATAATCAAATTCATGTTTAGATCCAACCCTAATATCTATTCTAAGTGAAATTCTTATAGAGAAAGAGAAGACACAACCTATAGATGGAAAATGAAATCTTCTAATTGATCATGTACAAATTATACAAGAATTTGTTGATTCATTTCCCGGGGAATTACCTAAAAATCCACCAAAGCATGAGTCTCAGTTTTCCATTTATTTAATCCTTGATTACAGACCTATATGAAATAATACCTATATAATGGACACTATATAATTAGTGTAATTGAATAAAATACTCGAGGAGTTGTGTAATTATGGATTTATATGCACCAGTGTTTCACCTTGGGGAGCCCTTGTTCTTTTTATTAAGAATAAATATGGATCTATAAGGATACAAATTTTTTATAGGGAAATCAATTCTATTACAATAAATAACTACTATCCTATACTCGAAAATTATGACTTATTCGATCAACTTCATGGAGATAAACATTTTTCAAAGTTTGACCTTTGTTATGGGTATCATCAATTGTGAGTAAATAAGGAAGATATTTTGAATACATCATTTTGAATGAGGTATAAAAATTATGAGTTTATATGAATTACATTTGGATTAACTAATTCACCCTATGTTCTTATAGAGCTAATGAACATAGTATTAAAGGAATATGGTTATGATTTTTTTTGGTATTTATTGATGATATATTAGTGTAGTCTAATAGATATGAGGTCCATGAGAACCAATTGTGAATCATTTTTATAAATATTAAAAGAAAATTATTATATTAGAAATTTATCAAGTGTTAATTCTATATTCAGAAAGTTTCTTTTCATGACCATATTATCTCTAAGGATGGAATCTTAGTTGATCTTGTGAAGAAAAAGACAGTTCAAGAATGGCCCATACCAAAGAACCTAATACAGGTACATAGTTTCATTATTTTGGAACGTTATTATCAATGATTTGTTCAAAAAAATTTCTTTATTGGCTAAATCATTAATCAAGATTACTTTTAAAGGTGTTAAATTCATATGAAAAAATTAATGTGAAGCTTTTTTTATGAATTGAAGAAGTGATTGGGGAATGCCCTGATCTTGAATATAACATTGGGAAATATTGGATTTGTTATATATAATGATGTATTAAAGAAGGGAAATGGTTTTTTACTTAGGAAAAATGACAAAGTTAACATATATTCATCAATCCAATTAAATACTAATGAACAAAACTTTCCAACTCATGATCTTGTGTTATTAGCTATAATATTTGCTCAAAAGATATGGATAAATTATATCTATGTTGAAATATATGAGATATATATGTATCAAAAGAGTTTAAAATATTTATTTTCATAGAATGATCTCAATATGAGACTAAGAATATAGCTCTATATATTTTAGGATTATGATTTATGAACACACTACCACTTATGGAAGGCGAATAAGGTATCTGATGCATTGAGCCAAAAAAAATCACGGAATTTCAACCAAAATAAAGATTGATAGGGATCCTATGTTTATGAATTTATTAAATATGGATTTGAGAATTATTAAGGAAGTGGAAACATCACTCTTTTTTTAAATTATTACTAAACCACCATTAGTTTAATAGGTAAATTGTTCTTAGCTTTATGAATAGAATATTCAAAAAAAATTTAAGCTGTGAATGATCAGAAATTGGAAGACATATTATATAAAGATGGAAGTGTAAAATTTAGAAAGAGGATATGTCTTCCATGTACACATGAGTTAAAAAGACAATTATTAGAGTATTCCCATAGTTATAATTTCTTTATTCATTTTGGACGAACCAAGATTAATAGAGATTCTAAGGAACATTTTTGGTAGGACAATTTGAAGAGGTAAATTGTTGATTATGTGTCAATATGTTTGGGTTTTCAGTAGGTGAAGTCTAATAAATAGCATACTAGATTATTCATGAAACCTATAACTAGTAGTACATGCAAATGGGATACCATTACTATGAAATTTTTCACCAGATTACCAAATACACCTAGAAATAAGGGTGAAATATGTGTTATTGTTGATCATATTACCATATTTTGAAATTACCTTACTTTAAGAGAATATTTACCTTTGGAGTTAATTTAAAGAAATTATATTAATGAATATTTAATAATTCATGGTGCACCTATTCAAATTTTATCTAATCATGATCCATGATTTACATTGAAATTTCTGAAAAGTCATCAGAAGGATCCTGATATGGAGCTTCATTTGAGTACTGATTGTCATCTTCAAATTGATGGGAATTTTGAAATGTTTATCCATGATTTATAAGAAATATTGAGTCCTTTTTAACATTACTTTATAGGTATGTTGGATCATTATTTATCTTTCATAGAGTTATTCTATAATAATAACTTCCTTTAAAGTATTCATAACGAATTGTATAGAGAATTATATTGAAAGAAATTTCATAATCTAACTAGTTGGGATAAAATTGGTGAACATAATATTATAGGACCATATACTTTTTAAGAAAAAAAACAAAGTTAAATACTATTTAGAGTCATATTAGAGAATACCAAATCAGGAAAAAGAGTTATATCAATAACTAGAGAAAATATTATGAATTTCAAGTGGGAGATCACATTTTCTTGCAAGTATCATTCTGAAAGTGTTTTATAAGGTTAGATAAGAAAGGTAAAAATATCCAGAGGTACATAAAACATTTTTATATCCTTTAAATAAGTGGAATTTTGGCTGAGATTTTTGAAATTCTACTAAGTCTCTATAACATACATGATATGCTTCATATATCAGTATTAAATATATACATGGTAGACCCATTGAATATGGTAACCTCTAAAAAATAAAATTGAAACCTAATTTATTTTTAAATTAAGAGACTATCAATATTTTATACATTAGAGAAAAAGTGTTTAGAAATTAAAAAAAATTAATCTCTTCGATAGCTTGCGATACACACAATTCCAAGTTGAATGGAATCATAATGTAATATACCATTATAACCTATCCATTAAATTGTAATGTATGAATAGTAATAACTAAATTTTTAAAATTATATCGTTTATAAACTTATAAAATAAATTCATTTTTTAACAATTGATTAGAAATAAAAATAAAATTCATTTGAATGAAAAAGAAGTGTTTTTATGAGAAACTAAATTTATGCACACATTGTTTTTTATCTTAATAAATTAAAATAATAACTATTGGTAATTTATTTTAATGAAATTTATATATTATATATTAAATGAATTGTTTTAACAATATTCTAATATTTTTACTATGCATGGGATAAAAACATTTCATGTTTTATCAATTAAATTATATATATATTTTTTTAAAAGTAGGTTTTTTTTTGCATTTTGAGGATTTTTTTAAATTAATATATTTCATTTTTAGGTATTGAATTTAGTAGAATGGATTCCATATTTGGAATCACTAGGTTCAAATTTGGTAAATTGGTCTCTTTTATTTTTAGGCATTGTGGATAATAACTGTGGTAAAATTTATCATAGTGGTAAATGGTAAATCAGGTAAATCTAGGTTAAAAAATAGCGTTAAGGTCACTATTTATCATATAAATTATTATTGAATAAATATAATTCAACCCTTTTAACCTTAGAATATAAATTTAACTATTTAAGTGAAACTTGTTTATTAAAGTGGCCTATATAATATTTAAAACAAAGTAACAAAATGTCTCTCTATTAGTTGGAAATATCTCTTATGTGTTTACATAGGGAAATAGAAATTTTTGAATGACTCATAATTTTAATTTTTTGAATAATTAAATTTTATCCATAACTTTAATTTATTTCTAATTTTTTTTGGGATTATATAATTACCTTAAATGCTCGCGCAAAGCTAATTCAATATTTCTTCAATTAATAAAAAATAAAATAATTGAATTTGAAAATTTTAAAAGTAATATAATTTGAGAAATTTATAGTGATACAAAAATTTTTGATAGATATAACATATAATTGATTTATAAGTGGATTATATTCTAATTTTATAATAGTTTTGGTGTCTTTAATGTCAAATTAAATGAATAGTTCCAAAATTTTCAATAATGTTATTTTATAATAAATAATATTTTATTAAATGATTTAAAATTAATTAAAATATTATATCTATCCATGTGAATGTAATATATTTTAAAACATCTTCCATGGTCCACCTATGGTAACATTATTAACCCTTTATGATTAAAATAGTTGTTTTCGAGGTTAAGGTAAAAAATAACTAACAAAGGGATAAACAAAAAATATAAGGTCTAAAATGACACCAAAACCTATATAAATTTTATTATATGATTTTATTTCAAGGATAAAAAATAATTATTCAAATTAATTTCCATTTGGAATCATTTTTCTTGAAAATGAATTTATTATATTAAAATCTTTTATGAAATTTCAGGAGCTTCTTCTCCCTCCATTATAAAAGTACACCCCTCCTTCCTTTTCCTTAAAATACTTGGAGCCATAAATATGAAAAACAACCAATTAAAATACCTTATAAAATTCATTAAAAACATTAAATAGGTGTTTTTCATCATAAAATAATTACCCTAGATCCCTTAAGAGGAGATCTGAATGAGTTCTTCAAAAAAAAAGTAACCACCTTAACAGATCAATTTCATTTTAATTCTTCATTAACAAATAAAAATATATCATATTTATCAAAAAAAAATTAAGTATACTAAATATAATTATGTGTTATTATGATTATTAAATCACTATTATCCGCCCTCTTTCCCATCAATTGGGAAGTGAATGTATCACTTGTGAGTTAGTACGACTTACCATCTCTATGTAGCTAAACAATTCATTTTCCACCACCATATTTCATGGATGGTTTTTATGGTGGTTTTAAGGTTTATATATGATAATTATTATGTAATTATACTTATATAATTACAATATCACAAGAAACTTATTACATTACAATATTTTGGAAAAGGATAATGTTGCCCGTGCGTACCTGCAAACTACCACTTCCATGAAGCGATGTGATTCATTTTTCATTTATAATTTATATAGATGATAATAAAGATATAATTAAGTAATTTATATGATATTATAAAGATTAATAATGTTGAATTATTATTTACCTTTATTTTGTTCCATCCTTCAAAAAATGAAAACAACATTCATGCGTACGTACGACCCACAATATCTATGAATAATGTAATTCATTTTTCTATTTTTAAATATTATATATGTATCTAAATATATATATAATTAATATATATATATGATATTTATATCATGATTAAAATTATTTAAATGATGAAACCATGATCAATGTATAGGGATTGAAACTACCAAACCAAAACATACATGAAAAATGAAGTAGTTATTACCCAAAATAGTGATTTCATCAAAGAACCCTTAAGAAATGGGAAATAAATGATTATAAATAAACAATATACAATGTGATATATTTGATTATGGTTCTATAATATATTTATATTAATTATTTAGGAGGTTTAGATGCATATGTAGAAAGTCGAACATGAGGTAGGGGTTTATTTCACAATCTCATCATTATTCAAGGTTGTTTATATTTAATTCTCCACTGGGAGAATTATTTTATATTTCTATATAAAACCCATTTTATTTTCTTACTCTCTATATATTTATATAAATTATGAATTTTCATTTCAGTTTCCTCTCTTTAAGTGCTCAAGACACAAAAATAATATTTCAAAGATAAACCGACATTGTTTTCTACTAGGCTAAGAATATTTCAATTCCATGTCCATATTTTCCTTAAATTTTTTAAAAGGTTTTATTTAAAATGATACAATGATTTAGTGAAGAAATTATTACCCTTGTTTTAATTTTTTATATAATCTTTTAAAACGAATCTTCTTATCAATTTCTGAAAGTGGTACTTTATGACCTTTTCACAAAAATGCGAATGAATTGTTTTTAACTTATATAACAAGAAGAAAATTTCACACTGTCATGATTGATTAAATTTTTAATGTTATTTTACAATTTCATAAAAAAATTTCAAATAATTGTTTCTATTAATATTTGAGATATATTTATTTCACAATAAAAAGGATATCTTCCCAAATAAATTTTCCTGTGATGTTTTTAAAGTATATTCATAATGTCAACATTATTTGGGGAATATAATGCTTTTATTGGGATAAAATATTTTTATACCATTCACCATATTACTATATATTTTTTGTATTTATATTTACTAATTGGATAAATTATTAATATTTTGTGTTCTAGTTTTTCAATATGAATTTTTACATTCATTATGTTTCATCCTTTTCATATGATGAATACATTTGACTTAGTAAGTTATGGGGGGGGATTTTTTTAGCCCCTAGATACATTGGTATGTCTCATAAGTCAAATTAGTTTTATTTTTGGCTAAGTATTTATTGATTTATATAATATGTCTTAGCATGAGGCATTTTAGTAAGTTTATTTTATCCGAAATTACACATTCTATCATTATGAAATTAGTTATTATTATTTATGTGATTATTTCAATTTTTATGATATCCATTGATTTAGTGCCCTATTTTATGGAATTAGTTATATAGAATATTTTATTTTATTTTTATCTCAGCCATATTATTCTTGTATGTAACAACCCAAGCTTCCACAGTACGCTTCTCTTTGAATAATAATGTAGTATGTGTTGTACGCAACTTCGAGTTCTAACAAACACCACAACCAATCAAACTAGCCATTATGAATAGTAATACCCAATTTTTGAAATTTTATACATTTTATCTTTCAAAATGGACTGAATTTTTGGATTTGTAATATTGAAATTAGCTTCGGGTGAATTTTTGGTACTTTTCTGATAACTTTCATATTTTGATGAATAATGAAAATTACTAAATTTCAATTAAAAACAACTTCTTTAATCAAAATAATTAACAGTGATAAATTATGAATTTGAGTGGTTTTAAATTATATTTAGAATATATTTTTATAATTTAATCCAATGTTGGTCATTGGACATAATTTTACATTTAAACCGGACATAAACAAGTGTCAATCTTTTGATAGTTATTGTTTCTTAAAAACATGCTTTTTTGTTTTGACAGTGGGAATTAATTTTAAATTAATAAATGAAACTTATATGTTTTGAATTTTCTAAAATAGAATTCATTAGTGAATTCGAAATATCAAAATTATCTTAGGGTAAATTTTTGGTATTTTTCTGAAAACTTTTAATTTTTAATGAATAGTGAAAAGCACTCAATTATAGTTTAAAACAGAATTATTATTTAAATAATTATTTAATTTATTTAAATTATTTAATGTCAAAATAGATACATTATACATATATAAGTTTAATTTAATTCATTGGAGTTAGTTTATAATAATTTTAGATATATAAAAATTTTATTGAACTTTTCGCCGTCTTTTACCCACCTCCTAGGAGTTTTTGAAAATTCACATAAAACTTAATTTTACCGCTTTTGTGAGCTGAATTTAAAAAATCCGAGAGACACGATTAATATCAATCAGTAAAATGTGGTTCAATGAGATGAAAATTATTTTTGGTGAATAACACCTTTTTACATTTATTTACAACAGTTAAAAGTAAATAGGGTAATTATGGGTAAAAATGATATTAATATTACCCTCAAACACGTCCTAATTCTATTGGACAGGTTTATCTCAACCATAAACAACCTTAGTAATAAAATATTATCATTTATATCCACTTGTATTAGATTATGACATTTATTATTATTTAATTCAAATAAGAGTTAAAAGAGTTAAAATCAAATTTAATAACTAAACCATTTTTAATATTGGTTTTTACATAAGATAAATTCGATTATAAATATTCATTAGAAAGATAAAAATATTTCCTACATCATGCTATATTATTTATAATTTTTAGACATTAAATAAATAAATTTATTTATGACACAATGATGATGCATAAATTACCTTATTCATGAAAGAATCAAATAAATGGTATTATAAATATTAAAATAAATATAATTTCAAAGTTTTTTTGACATACAAGAATTTTCTAGGTGAATATGACATGTTAGTATTGATTCAATGAATTTGTTTTGAATTAATCATGTTTTTATTATTTTAACAAAATAAAAAATACCAAATATTGTCAAAATTGACATAAAATAGTTTTTAAAACAAATATTATATTATTAATTGATATAATGGTCCTAAATATCTATGGTTCAGCCAAAAGACTTATATAATAATATATATGACATTAATGAATAAATTGGGGTTAGATTGGCAGTATATAGTGTAACGCCCCGACCCCAGTTACCCAGAGTCGGTGCGTTATTACATAACATTGGCTTGATCACAAGAAAGATCAAATCTCGAAAGACCGATTGGTTTAGTAGCCTTGGAAACACTAGATATATTCATAAGTTTTACATTACATCATAAAATGAAAAACTACTACAAAAACATAATGTTTCCACAGTCCACACTATAATCCCCTCATAATATCCCTGAAGGTCATTCATAACTTACATCTTCACATCCTGGGAAAAATAAAACATAGAAAAGGGGTGAGCTCAAATGCCCAGTAAGGATAACAATATAGCGGAACATTCAAAAATAAGCATAAACATTTAAGGCAATGAATTACTAAAACAAAAGCCTTTTAAACTTGAACTTCAACATAGTATGGCAAAAGTAAAATGAAATAATGCCATTTACTTATTCACATGGATATTCTACTAATCGAATAATCACATGCAAAAATCAATAACCACTTTCATAATGTTGGAATGCATAATGCCGGACTATCATAACCACATAGCCAAGGCCTCGTGCCAAGACTATAAATAATATTTTGCCAAGGCCTTGTGCCAAGACACTAGTTTGTCTCATGAGACCTACCGATGCATCGAGGAGCTATAGCGGGCTCCACCCATCACTTACTAAGTCCAATGCATTCCCATATGAAAAGGTTTAAACATAACATAAACATTCGTATTAAAACTAGCATACGAAATGTCAATAATTTCACCATAAACTATGAATGGTATAAAAATAGCACATCCACAGTCAAACATATCACAAAACCTTCAATACAATATAGAAGTTTTGTATCATAATAAATCAACTTCAAATAAGCGTAAAATCCATCAAAGGATGTTGACATAGATGAAATCAAAACACTTTTTAGAGAAATATCTCTTTCTATTTTTGAAATCATTTAAGAGCCATATAAAATAAAATATTTTCTTGAAAATATTCTTATAAGCTTGTAAGGGAAGCTTTGACGATTTTATAACGGCGGAAAATAACCGCACCCGCCGTATAAGTTAAAAAAACATTCTTATCTTAATTCTGTCGAAAAGGTTAAAAAGGACCTTGTTTTGAAAACGACGGAAAGATTCCTTTATAAACCTCTTATAAAAATTCAAAAAAGGGTATAAATGACTTTAACCCATATTCTTGTAAATAATAAATATGTTTTGAAATACATTTTGAAGAAAACATAGATGTGGATGATAAAGGGATCCCAATAGATTATTACGTATAAACAACCTCGGATAATGAAGAGATTGTGAAATAACCCTTACCTTGTACTTTTCCTTTGTTGGGGTAGGTTAACCTCCTGTATAATGGTGAAATAATTGTTATTAAATTATAAAAGAATCATATACATTAATATGATATCATATATGATCTTTTAACATTGCTTTATTAATAATATCTTAGTATTATCGTCGTTTCGGGTGATAATCGATTCGTTCTTCTTAAATGTTTGGTTACGTAAGACATGTTTGTAATGGATAGATTATATCTTATTCATAATCAGAATGATATTAAAATTATTTTTAACCCTAAAATGAGAATAATACTTTAATGGATACGATGGAGAATGAATCTCATCGCGTTCGTGGAGACGGTAGTCCGTACGTACGCACGAACGCTAATTCCATTTAATTTTTATTTTAAAAGAATCGAATCAAAATGATACATAGGTATATTACTATTCCAGTATAATATAATATTTTATATATGTTACTTAAGTTCATTAACACCATCCTTTATACGTTCCATGTGTGGTATGAACGAGTCATATCATTTTAAGGGGGCGGTAGTCCGCACTTCCTCAAATGAAATTATCGTATGTATATACAACATGAAACGAATAATGGTATGAAATAAAATGTAATTACAGAAGATTATATATAAAATATATATCATTAATATCATATTTAATTATAGTGCCATCATAATGGCCACCATGAGAGGCGGTAAGATGTATTTGAACAATCATCGTTTCGTGAGGCGTTAGTTTGCCATCCACAGAAACATTATGTTCATCATCCATTAGATGGAGTTGTGTGTATGTGTAGTTTGAATACTTCTTATAAAAAAATCCTAGTATATTGTGGATACTGGTGTTGTTACAAATGAAAGGAAATAAAAAGAGTTTGGGGGTTGGAGAAGAAAAATAAATGAAAATAATTTAAGAGAAATCGTTACCTTTAATTTAGGTAACTCACTTTGGTTGGAACCAAAGGACTTCTTGAAATGCTTTCTGCCTAAGGGGAAGCTTCAAGGAGGAGGAGAGGGATGTGGGGAGCTTATTTGGGCAGGGTTTGGACGAGCCAAGTGGCTTGAGAGGTGAGAGGAATGAGTAGAAGTGGTCTCTTTTTATAAGGGAGAGGAGGGGCTCTTTAGGAAAGAGTGAAAGTATTACTTTATAATATAATTATATTCGGTTTATAATGGTCCAAAAATCATTTAGGTCAAAGATAAGATGACTCATATTCTAAATAACATCAACCAATAAGAATTGGACAGGTTTTAGATAATATTTTAATCATTATAATCTTATTTATTTAAATGATTTATTAATGAGGTAAACATTGCATCATTATTGTGTCATTAATAATTTAAATTATTTGATGTCTAAAAACTATAAATAAAATATCATTATGTAGGAAATCTTTTTATATTTTTAATGGATATTTATAATTGAAAATCCAACATGTATAACCCTATGTAAAAATTGTTCTTCTAAAAGATGTAAGCTTATTCCATTTTTATTTTTTATTTTAACTTTATTAATATAATGTGTCCCTACCACATACAAGTGGCTCCAAGGGGTCCCCAAATCGACCCAAGGATGCCCATGGTCGGGTATGTGTCCACCAATAAGGTTAGGACACGTTTTAGGGTAATTTTGTATTATTATAATATTATTTTTTTAACCCTTATTTACCGGATTTACCCTTTAACCATTGTAAATAAAATATTTACCGCAGTAATTATTCAAAATGTGTAAAAATAAAAGTTACCTATTTACATAATTTGGACATCCTGATTCCAAATATGGAATCTATTTTCCTAAATTCAAAACAAATAAGTGGCAGAAATTAATTTAAAATTAATTCCCGCTGTCAAAACAAAAAGCGTGTTTTTAAGAGATAATAACTATCAAAAGATTGACACTTGTTTATGTTCGGTTTAATTGTAAAATTATGTCCAATGACCAACATTATATTAAATGGTAAAAATATATTCTAAATATACTTTAAAACTACTAAAATTAATAATTTATCATTATTAAATATTTTGATTAAAAAAGTTGTTTTTAATTAAAATTTAGTAATTTTCACTATTCATCAAAATATAAAAGTTATCCGAAAAGTACCAAAATTTCAACCTAGGATAATTTCGATATTCCGAATCCAAAAATGAAGTCCATTTTGAAATATAAAATATATATGATTTCAAAAAGTAGGTATTACTATTCACAACGGCTAGTTTAATTAGTTGTGGTCTGTGTTAGAACTCGAGGTTGCGTACAACACACGCTATCGCATTATTCGAAGGGAAACGTACCGTGGAAGCTTGGGGTGTTACATTCTCCCCTCCTTCAAATAATTGCGTCCTCGCAATTTCCAGGGTATTACTGCATAAAAATACTCGGGTGGTTCTTCATCATAAGTTCCTCGGGTTCCCACGTTGCCTCTTCCATCTTATGATTTCTCCACAAAACTTTTACCAGACGCGTCGTCCGGTTTCTCAGCACTTGTTCTCTCGTATCAAGAATCTTGACAGGATCTTCGCAATAAGACAGATCGGGTTCCAGTTCTAATTCTTCATAGGTGAGTACATGCGTTGGGTCAGGCATGTATTTCCTCAACAGAGATATGTGGAACACATTGTGAACTTTGGAGAGACTTGGCGGCATTGCCAATCGGTAAGCTACAACCCCAATTCGTTCTAGAATTTCGAAAGGTCCGATGTACCTGGGACTCAATTTACCTTTCTTACCAAAACGTATGACTCCCTTCCATAGAGATACCTTCAGAAAAACATGATCACCGACTTGAAATTCCAAATCCTTCCTTCGATTATCGGCATAGCTCTTCTGCCTACTTTGAGCTGCTTTGATGTGATTTTGGATTACTTTCACCTTTTCCACCGTTTCCTCCACCAGTTCTGGGCCTACAAGTTTTCTTTCACCAACGTTATTGTAACAGCCCAAGATTTTATAAAAAAATATTCTTTTTAATTTTATTAATGTCTTGTGTTGTACGCTACACCAAAAGGAGCTTGCACAACACGCATCCTTGACTTGCCTTGCATTACACGCAATCGCGACCTTCCTCGATAGCGTGTGTAATACGCAATACCGAGTTTCACTAAACAACGATATGCTATTAAAATATTATTAAAACTAGCCGGTATGAATAGTAATAACCACTTTTTAAAATTCTGTAAATCTTATTTTTCAAAATGAACTTCATTTTTGGATTCGGAGTATCGAATTTAGCCTAAGGTGAAATTTTGGTACATTTCGGATAACTTTCATATTCTGATGAATAGTGAAAATTACTAAATTATAATTAAAAAACAACTTTTTTAATCGAAATAATTAATAGTGATAAATTATTAATTGGAGTAGTTTTAAAGTATATTTAGAATATATTTTTACAATTTAATACAATGTTGGTCATTAGATGTAATTGCACATTTAAACCAGACATAAACAAGTGTCAATCTTTTGATAGATATTGTTTCTTAAAAACACGCTATTTGTTTTAACAGCGGGATTTAATTATAAAATTAATTAATGCAACTTCTATGTTATGAATTTGGTAAAATAGACTTCATTTTTGAATTCGGAATATGAAATATAGCTTAGGATGAAATTTTGGCATTTTTCTGAAAACCTTCATTTTTTGATGAATAGTGAAACTACTAAGTGGTAGTTAAAAAACTGAATTTTTCATAAAACTTAATTTTACCGCTTCTGTGAATGGAATTTCAAAAATCCGAGAGACACGATTGATGTCAGTAAGTAAAATGTGGTTCAATGAGATGAAAATAATTTTTGGTGAATAGTAACCTTTTACTTTTATTTACCACGGTTAAAAGTAAATAGGGTAATTAAGGGTAAGAATGATATTAATATTACCCTAACACATGTCCTAATTCTATTGGACAAGTGTATCTCGACCAAAAACAACCTTAAGTGTAAAATATTATCATTTAGGCCCACTTGGATTAGATTAGGACATTTATTATTATTTAATTCAAAGAAGAGTTAAAAGAGTTAAAATCAAAGTTTATTCAATAAAACATTTTTAATATGGGGTTATACAAAAGATAAATTCGACTATAAATATTCATTAGAAAGATAAAGAGATTTCCTACATAATTATATTTTATTTATAATTTTTAGACTTTAAATAAAGTAATTTATTTATGACACAACGATGATGCAGTAATTACCCTTTTAAGGAAATATTAACATAATTGATGTTATAAATACTAAAATGAATATAATTTGATACTTTTTATGAATTACACTAATTTTCTAGGTTACTATGATATATTAGTGCTTATTTAATCAACTTGGTTTGAACATATAATTCTGTTATGACTTTCACAAAAATCATATATCAAATAGTGTCAAAATTGACACAAAATAGTTTTTAAATCAAATATTCTATTATTAATTGTTATTTTATTCCTAAAAATCTAAGGTTCGGCCAAATGACTTAGATAAGGATATATATATTAATAATAAACAATTTGGGGTTAGTTTGGCATGTTATAGTAAGTTTATTAACCATATAGTGAAAGAAAACAAAAAGACACGGTAAAAGTTAAATTATTTAACTTAGAGTTAAATCTAATTGATAAGGTTAAAATAATAACCTAAACTTGTCTAAATCCTATTGGTTGATAAGATTTCGACCCATCCCCACTTTAGCTTCGAAATAAGACCCTTTGGAACCATTATAAACCGATTTTTACTTTAATATAAAATAATATTTTGAGATATTCCTAAGGTGCCCCTCTCCTCCCTTATAAAAGGGCACCTCCTCCCCCTCCTCCTCACACCAATTTGAGCACTCAAGCTCGGCCAAACCCTGCCAAAATCTCTTCTCCACTTCCCTAGAAATATCCTAGAGGTTCTGGTCTTCCTCAAAGACCAATTTTAGTTCCCTAAGAGGAGGTCTCCAAAAGGCGCTTCAAAGAAGAGGTAATTACTGTTACCAATTCTTTCATCTTTATTTCTTCTTCCACTTCTTCTTCTTAGGTTGTTTCATTATGAAGTAATAACATCAGTATCACTCATATACTGATATGTTATTATAAGTATGAAACAACCCTATTTCACCATCTATCTATCCTACGGAAAAAGAAATCACCGCGCGTGCGTACGTACGGAATACCGTCTCCACGCCGTGGTGTAATCTATTTTCCACCACCACCTTACATGGATGGGTATAATGGTGTAAAGAATAACTATACATAGTTATTAAAACATCATATTGATTCTGATATATTGTATAATCCACTCCAGTTCAATTCAATATTTATGGAAATGATATCATCGCTCGTGCGTACGTACGGACTACCGTCTCCACGACGCGATGAGATTCATTCTCCATGTTAACCATTTAAGAATGATTATAAAGTATATATAAGAAATAATAATGAAATATATGACATTATAAAGCTACTGGATTTATGTATATATATATATATGTATGTCATCTACTTACTTCCATTCAAGATGATAGGGAATGGAAAACAGCGTTCATGCGTACGTACGGACTACCGTCTCCATGAACGGTGTTTTTCATTTCATTTATCTATCTATTATATATATATATATATACTGAATATATATGATATATAAATCATATTTTATATTCTGGAAGTAAGTAAATCATGATATAAGTAATAATAATGTTAATAACAACAAGTCAAAACACCTACGATAAAAGAAACGATTTTACCCAAAACGCCTCTTTAACATGGAATTTACAAAAGAACGGGTAATATAATGTCATAAGTGAACCATATATGATATCATAACAATGAATATGATTCTTTAATAAGTCAATGACATTATTTATACCATTATACAGGAGCTTCGGACACGTACAAAGCAAATCGGACCTAAGGTAAGGGAAATATCACAATCTCACTTTTATCCGAGATTGTTTTTACTTTGGTAATTACTGGGGTGTATTTTATCATCCACATCCATGTTTCCTAAATATGTAATATTATTTCCATCCAATTACAATAGTTTAAATCCAATTTTACCCTTCGGTGAGTTTTTAGTAAAGAATAAGAAAGGAATCTTTTGTCGTTTTTCGTACGAGGTACTTTTTGACTTTTCCGACAAAAGTACGAAGAATGTGTTTTTAAATTATACGGAAAGAATGTATTTTTAAAACAGTATTTACAAGAAGCTTCCATTACAAGTTTTCAAGTTTATTTTTAATCAACTTCTTTTAGATTAAAATTGTATGACATGTTAATAAAGGAAAAGTATTTTTGAAGTAGAAAGGATATTTTCCTCAAGAATGAAGTTCAAGTATTTTATCAAATTATTTTCCATATAAGATAATAAAAGAGTTCTGTTTTTATCCCTATTGTTACATGGATATTGATTATGTTGTGATGGAAACATTTTTATGAATTCCCTTATCTTATATGAATTGATTTATGATGTCATGTTGTTTAAGAATCCCATTTTTATTACATGGGTTACACTATGATGTATGGTTTATGATTATGTGGCACACATAAGAAAGGATTCATTATAAGATGGGTGGGACCTATATCTCCCTCCAATGCATTGGGTAAAGATTTTATATCTCATGAGATAGACAGAGCTGGAACGGTAGGTTATACCGGTTCAGTGAAACAGGACTGAAACGAGGGTTACTCGATTCAGAAAGGGACTTTGTCCACTAAGATAGTCTTGGCAATTAGTCTTGACTAACAAGAAATGATTATCTATGATTATGTGTGTACGCCACAAAGTTTCATGTTTTAAGTTATGATTATTGGGATTACTTTTTCACTGCCATGATTTATCCCATGATTATGAAATTATGCTCTCTTTTGCAGGTTATGATTTCCAAAATGTTATGTTCTTATGAATATGATGTGATTGATATTTATTTTGTTTACCCTTACTGAGCATTTGAGCTCACCCTTTTATGTTTTCTTTTCCCCAGGATATAATGAAAGGTTTTAGGTAAAAAAAGGAAGATCTTTATGGGAGATTTTGAAGATCTTTCACCACGATTAGAAGATTATAGTCCGAGTTTCCAAAGACACTAAACTATTACGGTCCTTGTGTGTGTGTTTTTTTATTGTACTAAGTATTCTGCTAAAGTAATGTAATGTCAATGTACGTCACGATACGGGTCTCTACAGTTGGTATCAGAGGAAAGGTTTAGTCAACCTTTGGAAACTAGGATGCGAAAACGTTAGTGAGATCCCTAGAGATATTTCTAAGGTATGTCTAGGGATGTCTCTAAGGTTAAGTATACGTATAGGTTATAGTCCTAGAATTGCTCTAACGATCTTAGAATTTAACCTAAGATGTTTGATATTGAGGGTACTACCCCTTTATTATGTTGTTTTCCCTAGCATGATTTTTGCCTCTCACACTATTCTTTTGGGGTTTTAGACGATGGCTGGAACCCGAAGGAACCGTGTTGATCAATGCAATGGACAATGCAATGATTGTCCCCCTGAGCAACCAAACGATATGGGAGCTGGAATGCAAAATCTTGTAGCCATGCTCACACAACTTTCTCAAGCTATGAGTCATGCAGGACTTCCAAACGAGCAAAGGAAGGAGCAACATTCTGTTGAATCCTTCATGAGGCAGCGTCCGCCTTCTTTCAGTGGGTCTAGTAATCCATTAGTTGCTGAACAATGGATTAGTACTACTGAAAAGATATTTTCAGTTCTTCAATGTTCTGAACATGATAAAGTCATCTTAGCAGTATATCGTTTGGAAGGTGAAGCTGATCAATGGTGGAATATTATCAAGAATACGAGGCAAAGAGATGAAATTGATTCCATGGAATGGGACGAGTTCAAGAACTTGTTTTTCAGTAAGTACTTCCCTCGTATTATTCGAACGAAGATGGAGAAGGAGTTTCTTGAACTAAAGCAAAAGGATGATGAATCAGTTGGTATATCCGAAGCGAATTTTACAAGACTTGCAAGGTATGCATCTGGCATTATCATCCAACCTGAAAGTAAAGTTGATCGATTTTTCAGTGGCTTAAAACCAAGTCTTCGAAGGGCATTAGCTATAAGAGACTTCAGTAGCTATGAAGAAATTGTGCATTGTGCTATCAAGGTAGAAATGGAAGTTGGTGTTACATATCCATCTCATGGTTTTGACAAGAAACGAAAGATGGAGTTCAAGGAGAAATCTCAGAATAATGGTGAAAAGAAGATGAATGTTTCCTTATGCACAAAGTGTGTAAAGAAGCATGGTGGAGATTGTCTTAAAGGGACTAGAAAATGTTTTAAGTGTGGAAAAGAAGGTCATCGAGCAGCTGAGTGTCGAAGTAATGGAAAAAGGGATTCTAATGAAGTGAATAAAGCAAACACTGCAGAGAACGCACAACCAACACTTCAATGCTTCAAGTGCAAGGAGATGAGACATTATGCCAATAAATGCCCTAATCCAAGGGTTAGTGATGATCGACATGAGCAACCGCTTAAGGCAAAGGACAAAGGGAAGTCACATGCGATCACTATTGGCAATGTTGAATATGACAACGATGTGGTGGAATGATTAAGTTTTTATGTAATGGGATTCCAAAATAATGTTGTATCATGGAATATTGGAATATTTATGTATTGGTCTAATGTGGTATTCAAAGTGATTGAGATATTATGCGCATAATGAAGGGAAAACGAGAAAATGAAATGTTTAATAGTATTCATGAGCTCATGATTGATATAAGGACCAAGTGATATCATGGTTTGAGTATATAGAATTTTGAGGATTTTGGTATGTGGAAAGTGTTAACTTTTAACTGCATTCAAGTTTTCACTAAGGTTCAATGGGTATTCAAGAGAGTACAAGATTAAGGCCTTTGAATGTTTGGAATGTGTCCAACAAGATATATCTTATGATATATGGGGATCAACGATGGTATTAAATCTCTGGTAATCGTTTTCACTATGTTATGAGAATGGACTGCAGTATTATGGATAGGACTAAAGATTGGAATGGATTATGTTGGACATAAGTTAGTATTGTTTAAGGATAGAAGTTTTTTCGATATTATGGGATGTTATAGTAATATAGTTTTAGAAAAAGGACAACCTGCAGGACGGGCGACAGCCCATCGCTTCGGACAAGGCTGTGGGAATCGAACCCACAAACGAAGTGCGACTGGCCTTTATCGCCTACCACTGGCCTACAGGAAGTCCCTGTTTAGTAGAAACTAGTTTTATTATATTAAGCAGTATGATATATGAAGTATAAGTCCATTTTAGGAACTATATATGATTAATCTCACTATATATCGACTTATGTATATAATTTTTGCTAACCTTTTGTTTGAGACAGATGGAATGACCCGTCATTCTATCACATGATCTGCTAACACTTCACGAATAACAAATTCAACTTCATTTATTTAAGAGATAAAGTGGAAATTGTTCTAGGAACGAACAATAGTGAGATTGTACCAAAATAAAGAAAGTATTTATTCCAATTCAAATTTTCAACTTTAGGGAAATGATCTTGAAAACCAAAAATGTTGTCCTAGTTATCTTATACCTGATGAATCAGATGGTACCTTAGATCGTCACAAATTTATGGATTTGTGATTATTGGCTTTTCCATAGCCATGTTCTCTACCACTCTCCATCAGAACATGATGGTTAGATTTCTCTTCCATATCCATATTTTCACCTATGTGGAAACCCAATGATTAGTTTATTTGGGTAACCGTTACGTTTCATACTTTTGTTTTTAAAGATTGGTTTTGATATTCCTTTTTACGATGTGGGTTTCTATTAAAGAAACTTTCAAATAGTAAACCATTTATAACCCCGACGAATTTCGAGGGCGAAATTCATTTTAAGGGGGGTAGAATGTAACAGCCCAAGATTTTATAAAAAAATATTCTTTTTAATTTTATTAATGTCTTGTGTTGTACGCTACACCAAAAGGAGCTTGCACAACACGTATCCTTGACTTGCCTTGCATTACACGCAATCGCGACCTTCCTCGATAGCGTGTGTAATACGCAATACCGAGTTTCACTAAACAACGATATGCTATTAAAATATTATTAAAACTAGCCGGTATGAATAGTAATAACCACTTTTTAAAATTCTGTAAATCTTATTTTTCAAAATGAACTTCATTTTTGGATTCGGAGTATCGAATTTAGCCTAAGGTGAAATTTTGGTACATTTCGGATAACTTTCATATTCTGATGAATAGTGAAAATTACTAAATTATAATTAAAAAACAACTTTTTTAATCGAAATAATTAATAGTGATAAATTATTAATTGGAGTAGTTTTAAAGTATATTTAGAATATATTTTTACAATTTAATACAATGTTGGTCATTAGATGTAATTTCACATTTAAACCCGACATAAACAAGTGTCAATCTTTTGATAGATATTGTTTCTTAAAAACACGCTATTTGTTTTAACAACGGGATTTAATTATAAAATTAATTAATGCAACTTCTATGTTATGAATTTGGTAAAATAGACTTCATTTTTGAATTCGGAATATGAAATATAGCTTAGGATGAAATTTTGGCATTTTT
This sequence comes from Viscum album, assembly GCA_963277665.1. NCBI lineage: Eukaryota > Viridiplantae > Streptophyta > Magnoliopsida > Santalales > Viscaceae > Viscum > Viscum album. The sequence continues at coordinate 435,831,023 of OY728121.1, forward strand.
CTGAAAACCTTCATTTTTTGATGAATAATGAAACTACTAAGTGGTAGTTAAAAAACTGAATTTTTCATAAAACTTAATTTTACCGCTTCTGTGAATGGAATTTCAAAAATCCGAGAGACACGGTTGATGTCAGTAAGTAAAATGTGGTTCAATGAGATGAAAATAATTTTTGGTGAATAGTAACTTTTTACTTTTATTTACCACGGTTAAAAGTAAATAGGGTAATTAAGGGTAAGAATGATATTAATATTATCCTAACACATGTCCTAATTCTATTGGACAAGTGTATCTCGACCAAAAACAACCTTAAGTGTAAAATATTATCATTTAGGCCCACTTGGATTAGATTAGGACATTTATTATTATTTAATTCAAAGAAGAGTTAAAAGAGTTAAAATCAAAGTTTATTAAATAAAACATTTTTAATATGGGGTTATACATAAGATAAATTAGACTATAAATATTCATTAGAAATCTAAAAATATTTCCTACATAATGATATTTTATTTATAATTTTTAGACTTTAAATAAAGTAATTTATTTATGACACAACGATGATGCAGTAATTACCCTTTTAAGGAAATATTAACATAATTGATGTTATAAATACTCAAATGAATGTAATTTGAGACTTTTTATGAATTAAACTAATTTTATAGGTTACTATGATATATTAGTGTTGATTTAATCAACTTGGTTAGAACATATAATTCTGTTATGACTTTCACAAAAATCATATATCAAATAGTGTCAAAATTGACACAAAATAGTTTTTAAATAAAATATTATATTATTAATTGTTATTTTATTCCTAAAAATCTAAGGTTCGGCCAAATGACTTAGATAAGGATATATATATTAATAATAAACAATTTGGGGTTCGTTTGGCATGTTATAGTAAGTTTATTAACCATATAGTGAAAGAAAACAAAAAGACACGGTAAAAGTTAAATTATTTAACTTAGAGTTAAATCTAATTGATAAGGTTAAAATAATAACCTAAACTTGTCTAAATCCTATTGGTTGATAAGATTTAGACCCATCCCCACTTTAGCTTTGAAATAAGACCCTTTGGAACCATTATAAACCGATTTTTACTTTAATATAAAATAATATTTTGAGATATTCCTAAGGTGCCCCTCTCCTCCCTTATAAAAGGGCACCTCCTCCCCCTCCTCCTCACACCAATTTGAGCACTCAAGCTCGGCCAACCCCTGCCAAAATCTCTTCTCCACTTCCCTAGAAACATCCTAGAGGTTCTGGTCTTCCTCAAAGACCAATTTTAGTTCCCTAAGAGGAGGTCTCCAAAAGGCGCTTCAAAGAAGAGGTAATTACCGTTACCAATTCTTTCATCTTTATTTCTTCTTCCACTTCTTCTTCTTAGGTTGTTTCATTATGAAGTAATAACATCAGTATCACTCATATACTGATATGTTATTATAAGTATGAAACAACCCTATTTCACCATCTATCTATCCTACGGAAAAAGAAATCACCGCGCGTGCGTACGTACGGAATACCGTCTCCACGCCGTGGTGTAATCTATTTTCCACCACCACCTTACATGGATGGGTATAATGGTGTAAAGAATAACTATACATAGTTATTAAAACATCATATTGATTCTGATATATTGTATAATCCACTCCAATTCAATTCAATATTTATGGAAATGATATCATCGCTCGTGCGTACGTACGGACTACCGTCTCCACGACGCGATGAGATTCATTCTCCATGTTAACCATTTAAGAATGATTATAAAGTATATATAAGAAATAATAATGAAATATATGACATTATAAAGCTACTGGATTTATGTATATGTATATATATGTATGTCATCTACTTACTTCCATTCAAGATGATAGGGAAAGGAAAACAGCGTTCATGCGTACGTACGGACTACCGTCTCCATGAACGGTGTTTTTCATTTCATTTATCTATCTATTATATATATATATATACTGAATATATATGATATATAAATCTTATTTTATATTCTGGAAGTAAGTAAATCATGATATAAGTAATAATAATGTTAATAACAACAAGTCAAAACACCTACGATAAAAGAAATGATTTTACCCAAAACGCCTCTTTAACATGGAATTTACAAAAGAACGGGTAATATAATGTCATAATTGAACCATATATGATATCATAACAATGAATATGATTATTTAATAAGTAAATGACATTATTTAAACCATTATACAGGAGCTTCGGACACGTACAAAGCAAATCGGACCTAAGGTAAGGGAAATATCACAATCTCACTTTTATCCGAGATTGTTTTTACTTTGGTAATTACTGGGGTGTATTTTATCATCCACATCCATGTTTCCTAAATATGTAATATTATTTCCATCCAATTACAATAGTTTAAATCCAATTTTACCCTTCGGTGAGTTTTTAGTAAAGAATAAGAAAGGAATCTTTTGTCGTTTTTCGTACGAGGTACTTTTTGACTTTTCCGACAAAAGTACGAAGAATGTTTTTTTAAATTATACGGAAAGAATGGATTTTTAAAATAGTATTTACAAGAAGCTTCCTTTACAAGTTTTCAAGTTTATTTTTAATCAACTTCTTTTAGATTAAAATTGTATGACATGTTAATAAAGGAAAAGTATTTTTGAAGTAGAAAGGATATTTTCCTCAAGAATGAAGTTCAAGTATTTTATCAAATTATTTTCCATCTAAGATAATAAAAGAGTTCTGTTTTTATCCCTATTGTTACATGGATATTGATTATGTTGTGATGGAAACATTTTTATGAATTCCCTTATCTTATATGAATTGATTTATGATGTCATGTTGTTTAAGAATCCCATTTTTATTACATGGGTTACACTATGATGTATGGTTTATGATTATGTGGCACACATAAGAAAGGATTCATTATAAGATGGGTGGGACCTATATATCCCTCCAATGCATTGGGTAAAGATTTTATATCTCATGAGATAGACAGAGCTGGAACGGTAGGTTATACCGGTTCAGTGAAACAGGACTGAAACGAGGGTTACTCGATTCAGAAAGGGACTTTGTCCACTAAGATAGTCTTGGCAATTAGTCTTGACTAACAAGAAATGATTATCTATGATTATGTGTGTACGCCACAAAGTTTCATGTTTTAAGTTATGATTATTGGGATTACTTTTTCACTGCCATGATTTATCCCATGATTATGAAATTATGCTCTATTTTGCAGGTTATGATTTCCAAAATGTTATGTTCTTATGAATATGATGTGATTGATATTTATTTTGTTTACCCTTACTGAGCATTTGAGCTCACCCTTTTATGTTTTCTTTTCCCCAGGATATAATGAAAGATTTTAGGTAAAAAAAAGGAAGATCTTTATGGGAGATTTTGAAGATCTTTCACCACGATTAGAAGATTATAGTCCGAGTTTCCAAAGACACTAAACTATTACGGTCCTTGTGTGTGTGTTTTTTTAATGTACTAAGTATTCTGCTAAAGTAATGTAATGTCAATGTACGTCACGATACGGGTCTCTACATGGAAAGTGTTAACTTTTAACTGCATTCAAGTTTTCACTAAGGTTCAATGGGTATTCAAGAGAGTACAAGATTAAGGCCTTTGAATGTTTGGAATGTGTCCAACAAGATATATCTTATGATATATGGGGATCAACGATGGTATTAAATCTCTGGTAATCGTTTTCACTATGTTATGAGAATGGACTGCAGTATTATGGATAGGACTAAAGATTGGAATGGATTATGTTGGACATAAGTTAGTATTGTTTAAGGATAGAAGTTTTTTCGATATTATGGGATGTTATAGTAATATAGTTTTAGAAAAAGGACAACCTGCAGGACGGGCGACAGCCCATCGCTTCGGACAAGGCTGTGGGAATCGAACCCACAACCGAAGTGCGACTGGCCTTTATCGCCTACCACTGGCCTACAGGAAGTCCCTGTTTAGTAGAAACTAGTTTTATTATATTAAGCAGTATGATATATGAAGTATAAGTCCATTTTAGGAACTATATATGATTAATCTCACTATAGATCGACTTATGTATATAATTTTTGCTAACCTTTTGTTTGAGACAGATGGAATGACCCGTCATTCTATCACATGATCTGCTAACACTTCACGAATAACAAATTCAACTTCATTTATTTAAGAGATAAAGTGGAAATTGTTCTAGGAACGAACAATAGTGAGATTGTACCAAAATAAAGAAAGTATTTATTCCAATTCAAATTTTCAACTTTAGGGAAATGATCTTGAAAACCAAAAATGTTGTCCTAGTTATCTTATACCTGATGAATCGGATGGTACCTTAGATCGTCACAAATTTATGGATTTGTGATTATTGGCTTTTCCATAGCCATGTTCTCTACCACTCTCCATCAGAACATGATGGTTAGATTTCTCTTCCATATCCATATTTTCACCTATGTGGAAACCCAATGATTAGTTTATTTGGGTAACCGTTACGTTTCATACTTTTGTTTTTAAAGATTGGTTTTGATATTCCTTTTTACGATGTGGGTTTCTATTAAAGAAACTTTCAAATAGTAAACCATTTATAACCCCGACGAATTTCGAGGGCGAAATTCATTTTAAGGGGGGTAGAATGTAACAGCCCAAGATTTTATAAAAAAATATTATTTTTAATTTTATTAATGTCTTGTGTTGTACGCTACACCAAAAGGAGCTTGCACAACACGCATCCTTGACTTGCCTTGCATTACACGCAATCACGACCTTCCTCGATAGCGTGTGTAATACGCAATACCGAGTTTCACTAAACAACGATATGCTATTAAAATATTATTAAAACTAGCCGGTATGAATAGTAATAACCACTTTTTAAAATTCTGTAAATCTTATTTTTCAAAATGAACTTCATTTTTGGATTCAGAGTATCGAATTTAGCCTAAGGTGAAATTTTGGTACATTTCGGATAACTTTCATATTCTGATGAATAGTGAAAATTACTAAATTATAATTAAAAAACAACTTTTTTAATCGAAATAATTAATAGTGATAAATTATTAATTGGAGTAGTTTTAAAGTATATTTAGAATATATTTTTACAATTTAATACAATGTTGGTCATTAGATGTAATTTCACATTTAAACCAGACATAACCAAGTGTCAATCTTTTGATAGATATTGTTTCTTAAAAACACGCTATTTGTTTTAACAGCGGGATTTAATTATAAAATTAATTAATGCAACTTCTATGTTATGAATTTGGTAAAATAGACTTCATTTTTGAATTCGGAATATGAAATATAGCTTAGGATGAAATTTTGGCATTTTTCTGAAAACCTTCATTTTTTGATGAATAGTGAAACTACTAAGTGGTAGTTAAAAAACTGAATTTTTCATAAAACTTAATTTTACCGCTTCTGTGAATGGAATTTCAAAAATCCGAGAGACACGGTTGATGTCAGTAAGTAAAATGTGGTTCAATGAGATGAAAATAATTTTTGGTGAATAGTAACTTTTTACTTTTATTTACCACGGTTAAAAGTAAATAGGGTAATTAAGGGTAAGAATGATATTAATATTACCCTAACACATGTCCTAATTCTATTGGACAAGTGTATCTCGACCAAAAACAACCTTAAGTGTAAAATATTATCATTTAGGCCCAATTGGATTAGATTAGGACATTTATTATTATTTAATTCAAAGAAGAGTTAAAAGAGTTAAAATCAAAGTTTATTCAATAAAACATTTTTGATATGGGGTTATACATAAGATAAATTCGACTATAAATATTCATTAGAAAGCTAAAACGATTTCCTACATAATGATATTTTATTTATAATTTTTAGACTTTAAATAAAGTAATTTATTTATGACACAACGATGATGCAGTAATTACCCTTTTAAGGAAATATTAACATAATTGATGTTATAAATACTCAAATGAATGTAATTTGAGACTTTTTATGAATTACACTAATTTTATAGGTTACTATGATATATTATTGTTGATTTAATCAACTTGGTTAGAACATATAATTCTGTTATGACTTTCACAAAAATCATATATCAAATAGTGTCAAAATTGACACAAAATAGTTTTTAAATCAAATATTATATTATTAATTGTTATTTTATTCCTAAAAATCTAAGGTTCGGCCAAATGTCTTAGATAAGGATATATATATTAATAATAAACAATTTGGGGTTCGTTTGGCATGTTATAGTAAGTTTATTAACCATATAGTGAAAGAAAACAAAAAGACACGGTAAAAGTTAAATTATTTAACTTAGAGTTAAATCTAATTGATAAGGTTAAAATAATAACCTAAACTTGTCTAAATCCTATTGGTTGATAAGCTTTCGACCCATCCCCACTTTATATTCGAAATAAGACCCTTTGGAACCATTATAAACCGATTTTTACTTTAATATAAAATAATATTTTGAGATATTCCTAAGGTGCCCCTCTCCTCCCTTATAAAAGGGCACCTCCTCCCCCTCCTCCTCACACCAATTTGAGCACTCAAGCTCGGCCAACCCCTGCCAAAATCTCTTCTCCACTTCCCTAGCAACATCCTAGAGGTTCTGGTCTTCCTCAAAGACCAATTTTAGTTCCCTAAGAGGAGGTCTCCAAAAGGAGCTTCAAAGAAGAGGTAATTACAGTTACCAATTCTTTCATCTTTATTTCTTCTTCCACTTCTTCTTCTTAGGTTGTTTCATTATGAAGTAATAACATAAGTATCACTCATATACTGATATGTTATTATAAGTATGAAACAACCCTATTTCACCATCTATCTATCCTACGGAAAAAGAAATCACCGCGCGTGCGTACGTACGGAATACCGTCTCCACGCCGTGGTGTAATCTATTTTCCACCACCACCTTACATGGATGGGTATAATGGTGTAAAGAATAACTATACATAGTTATTAAAACATCATATTTATTCTGATATATTGTATAATCCACTCCAATTCAATTCAATATTTATGGAAATGATATCATCGCTCGTGCGTACGTACGGACTACCGTCTCCACGACGCGATGAGATTCATTCTCCATGTTAACCATTTAAGAATGATTATAAAGTATATATAAGAAATAATAATGAAATATATGACATTATAAAGCTACTGGATTTATTTATATATATATATATGTATGTCATCTACTTACTTCCATTCAAGATGATAGGGAAAGGAAAACAGCGTTCATGCGTACGTACGGACTACCGTCTCCATGAACGGTGTTTTTCATTTCATTTATCTATCTATTATATATATATATATACTGAATATATATGATATATAAATCATATTTTATATTCTGTAAGTAAGTAAATCATGATATAAGTAATAATAATGTTAATAACAACAAGTCAAAACACCTACGATAAAAGAAACGATTTTACCCAAAACGCCTCTTTAACATGGAATTTACAAAAGAACGGGTAATATAATGTCATAAGTGAACCATATATGATATCATAACAATGAATATGATTCTTTAATAAGTCAATGACATTATTTAAACCATTATACAGGAGCTTCGGACACGTACAAAGCAAATCGGACCTAAGGTAAGGGAAATATCACAATCTCACTTTTATCCGAGATTGTTTTTACTTTGGTAATTACTGGGGTGTATTTTATCATCCACATCCATGTTTCCTAAATATGTAATATTATTTCCATCCAATTACAATAGTTTAAATCCAATTTTACCCTTCGGTGAGTTTTTAGTAAAGAATAAGAAAGGAATCTTTTGTCGTTTTTCGTACGAGGTACTTTTTGACTTTTCCGACAAAAGTACGAAGAATGTTTTTTTAAATTATACGGAAAGAATGGATTTTTAAAACAGTATTTACAAGAAGATTCCTTTACAAGTTTTCAAGTTTATTTTTAATCAACTTCTTTTAGATTAAAATTGTATGACATGTTAATAAAGGAAAAGTATTTTTGAAGTAGAAAGGATATTTTCCTCAAGAATGAAGTTCAAGTATTTTATCAAATTATTTTCCATCTAAGATAATAAAAGAGTTATGTTTTTATCCCTATTGTTACATGGATATTGATTATGTTGTGATGGAAACATTTTTATGAATTCCCTTATCTTATATGAATTGATTTATGATGTCATGTTGTTTAAGAATCCCATTTTTATTACATGGGTTACACTATGATGTATGGTTTATGATTATGTGGCACACATAAGAAAGGATTCATTATAAGATGGGTGGGACCTATATCTCCCTCCAATGCATTGGGTAAAGATTTTATATCTCATGAGATAGACAGAGCTGGAACGGTAGGTTATACCGGTTCAGTGAAACAGGACTGAAACGAGGGTTTCTCGATTCAGAAAGGGACTTTGCCCACTAAGATAGTCTTGGTAATTAGTCTTGACTAACAAGAAATGATTATCTATGATTATGTGTGTACGCCACAAAGTTTCATGTTTTAAGTTATGATTATTGGGATTACTTTTTCACTGCCATGATTTATCCCATGATTATGAAATTATGCTCTCTTTTGCAGGTTATGATTTCCAAAATGTTATGTTCTTATGAATATGATGTGATTGATATTTATTTTGTTTACCCTTACTGAGCATTTGAGCCCACCATTTTATGTTTTCTTTTCCCCAGGATATAATGAAAGGTTTTAGGTAAAAAAAAAAGGAAGATCTTTATGGGAGATTTTGAAGATCTTTCACCACGATTAGAAGATTATAGTCCGAGTTTCCAAAGACACTAAACTATTACGGTCCTTGTGTGTGTGTTTTTTTAATGTACTAAGTATTATGCTATAGTGATGTAATGTCAATGTACGTCACGATACGGGTCTCTACAGTTATCCCAACAGGTTGGTGTACGACATCTCTTTCCGTATAACGCTTCATATGGTGCCATCTGAATACTCGAATGGAAGCTATTGTTATAGGAAAATTCTACCAGTGGTAAATATTGATCCCACATACCCTGAAAGTCAAGTGAGCAAGATCTCAACATGTCTTCTAGGGTTTGAATAGTCCATTCTGATTGTCCATCTGTCTGAGGGTGGTAAGCAGTGCTCAAATGAAGTTCAGTATCCAGGGATTTCTGAAGACTTTTCCAAAATCTTGAAGTAAAACGGGGATCACGATCAGAAACAATCGATAGGGGTACTCCATGAAGTCTCACAACTTCATTAATGTATAGTCTTTCTAGACGTTCCAGGGGTAGATCTTCTCTTATAGCAAGAAAATGTGCTGACTTGGTAAGACGATCAACAATAACCCATATTGCATTGTTCCTTCTAGGAGTCTTTGGTAGTCCCATGACAAAGTCCATCGTAATATTGTCCCATTTCCACTCCGGTATGGGAAGAGGTTGCATGACTCCTCCAGGCTGTTGCCTTCCAGCTTTCACTTGTTGACAAACCATACATCTTGACACAAAATCAGCAATCTCTCTCTTCATGTTGTCCCACCAAAAATGTTCCTTCAAATCTCTATACATTTTGGTGCTCCCAGGGTGTATAGAGAAATTGGAACTATGAGCATCATCCAGCAATTCCCTTTTTAGATCAGGTATATCGGGAACACAAAGTCTCTTCCCGAATTTCAAAATTCCATCTTCAAACACAAAGTCTCTCAATCTCCCATCATTCACAGCTTTAATCTTCTTTTGGAATTCTTCATCATCGGTCTGAGAACTCTTAATACTTTCTATTAAAGATGGTTTGGCAACCATTTGAGAAAGAAATGATGTTTCGCCTTCCCTGGTTATTCCCATGTCCATCTTCACTAGATCCATGAAAATTGGATCCCTTTCAATTCTCATATTTCTCAAAACACCATGGTCTTTTCTGCTCAAAGCATCTGCCACCTTGTTTGCTTTCCCCGGGTGGTAGTGTATCATGAAATCATAATCCTTGAGTAATTCAAGCCATCTCCTTTGCCTCATGTTGAGTTATTTTTGTGAGAAAATATACTTCAAACTCTTGTGATCAGTATAAATCTCACATTTTTCACCATAGAGGTAGTTCCTCCATATCTTCAAAGCAAAGATCACAGCTGCTAACTCGAGATCATGAGTAGGATAGTTTTGTTCATGAATTTTCAACTGTCGTGATGCATAGGCAATAACTCTATCATTCTGCATAAGGACACAACCAAGTCCTTTCTTCGATGCATCACTATAAATAACAAACCCATCATTCCCCGATGGTAGAGTCAATATAGGAGCATTGACTAATCCTTTATTCAGTTATTCAAAACATTCTTCACACTCTTTTGTCCAAATAAATTTAACCCCTTTACGTGTGAGCTTCATTAATGGGTTAGCCAATCGGGCAAAATTCTGGACGAAACGTCGATAATAACCTGCCAAACCAATAAAACTGCGCACCTTAGTTATACTCGTAGGTTCTGGCCATTCATGGATTGCCTTGGTCTTAGAAGGATCAACAGAGATTCCATCTTTAGAGACAATATGGCCAAGAAAAGAAATCTCCTGAAGCCAGAATTCACACTTTCTAAACTTCCCATATAATTCATGCCTCCTCAGAGTCTTCAAGATAATGCGCAAGTGATTTTCATGATCTTCGTAGGTTTTGGAGTATACCAATATATCATCAATAAATACCACCACAAATTCATCGAGATACTCCTTGAAAACTCTATTCATCAGATCCATGAATACAGATGGTGCATTAGTCAATCCAAACGGCATTACGGTAAACTCGTAATGCCCGTACCTGGTTCGAAATGCTGTCTTCGGAATGTCTTCCTTCTTCACACACAACTGATGGTATCCAGATCGAAGGTCAATCTTTGAAAAGTATTGAGCTCCATGCAGATGGTCAAATAAATCATCAATACAAGGTAGGGGATACTTGTTCTTTATCGTTATAGCATTGATCTCCCTGTAGTCGATACATAACCTCATAGATCCATCTTTCTTTTTAACAAAAAGAACAGGGGCTCCCCATGGAGAAACACTAGGGTGAATAAATCCCTTATTACTCAATTCCTCTAATTGTTTCTTTAGTTCGACTAATTCTACAATGGCCATTCTATAAGGGGTCTTCGATATAGGCCATGATCCAGGAATCAAATCAATAGAAAACTCAACTTCTCGTTCTGGAGGATGTCCAGGTAAATCTTCCGGAAATACATCTACAAATTATTTCACAACAGGTACATCCTCTATTTGAACATTCCTTTCCTCACCGACAGTTATTTCATTCTCTTCCTCCCCAATAATTGAATTAAGTTGAGATACTGAGGGTGGATCTAAATAAGAATTAAGTGGTGACGATTCTGCTCTAAAAATAAGGTGTTCCTTATCATTATCATCAAGAATTGTAACCTCTTTCTTCTTACAATAAATCTTCGCATCATAGTCCGAAAGCCAGTCCATACCGAGGATTATATCAAACTCAATCATAGGTATGATGATGAGATCAGCAGATAAAGAAAATTTATGTGCTCTAATGGGGACTGATTCACAAAACTTTGTTGCAATGATACTTCCCTTAGGAGTTTTAACGGATAACTCCCTTATTAAATCAAATTGGAAATATCTAATTTTCTTAGCAAACTGGGAAGATATGAAACAATGCGATGATCTAGAATCAAATAATGCATTTGCTAAACTTGAGGAAACCATTAAATTACCTGCCACCACGTCTTTCGGAGCTTCTACCTCTGCAGTAGTGATAGCATAAGCCTGGCCTTGATCCCTTGGCCTTTTCTGAGGTATGTTCTCCTGACGCTTAGGACATGCATTTGCATAATGTCCCATCTCCCTGCAATTGTAGCACTGAACGTTGGTAGCTTCCTTCTTCCCCTTGCAATCACGAGATTGGTGGCCTTTTTCACCACACTTGTAACAGACTCCCATTCCCTTCAAGCAAGTACCAGGATGTTTCTTCCCGCATTTACCACAAGATGGATATTCAACTTTTCCCTTCTTCCCCTTATTTCCATTCCCAGATTGATCAGCAGGTCTCTTCTTCTCTTGGTTTGCTTTAAAGTCATAAGACTTAGAGAATTCTTTTTCGGTCTTGATAGCACATGGGACAATGTCTTCGTACGATGAAAAGGATTGTGAGACTAATGCTCGACGAAGAAATGGTTTTAACCCATCAAAGAAACGATCAATCTTACTTCTTGGGTTGCGAATATAATCTCTAGCATACCTCGCTAACCTTGTAAAGTTAGCCTCATACTTTGTGACATTCTCATCCTCCTTTTGTCTCAGACTCAGAAATTGCCTTTCCATATCCGCTCGATGGTCATGAGGAAAGTATTTTTCTAAAAACAGATATTTGAACTCCCTCCATTCCATATTTGATACTTCATCATCTTCCTTCATGTTTTTAATCAATGACCACCGTTGATCAGCATCTCCAGTGAGGCGGTAAACTGCCATGATAACTTTTTCCCTTTCACTGCTCCCCAAAGCCTGAAATATTTTCTCTAGGGAATTTATCCATTTCTCAGATACTAAGGGATTTGTACTCCCATTGAACGTTGGTGGTTTTTGCCTCATGAATCGATCTAACATTGATCCTCCACGCTGCGGATCAGGGTGCTCCATATGGGTAAGGTTATTATTCATAACCTGAGTAAGTTGTCCCAGTATGGTGATTAGCTGATCGGCACCAGTTGCATCACCAGCCCCACTATAATTATCTTGAGCAGGAGGGCAATCCCTACATGGATTACGTGCATTGATACGGTTTCCATTTCTTCCACTAGGCGCCATTTCTAAACAATGGCATAAACTAGATCAGTTTATGAATCAAAATACATAATCCCATACTTATAAAACACTTAACATAAATTGAGCTATTTATGGATATAATCCATAATCATAAAAATGTTTTCTTTGAGGAAGTATATACTCATAAACCCTTCATAATGATTTGTAAAGAAAATGAGAGTTATCCTAAGCATATCCCCCGGGAGTGTCGTAACCAAGAGTGCAGCAAGGCCCGTTGTCGTGCACCAGTTCCCGTTCGAGTCTAGCTCAAAGTGGTGTTTTCGGCTTTTACCCCTAGGTACATCTGTGCCAGAGCCACCTCTACCTGCTCGTATCCAGACAGGGATGTATTGCTCGGAAAACTCACAAAATCTCTACAATACCAAAATTCTAGGAAGTTCTTCTATACTAATCCTCAAAGTTCATCTCAGGTCTACGTGCTCTAATCAGAGTTTATCTAAATCTAGCTTCCAAGGTTTGTACTGAACTTCCTCTGATACCAACTGTAACGCCCCGACCCCAGTTACCCAGAGTCGGTGCGTTATTACATAACATTGGCATGATCACAAGAAAGATCAAATCTCGAAAGACCGATTGGTTTAGTAGCCTTGGAAACACTAGATATATTCATAAGTTTTACATTACATCATAAAATGAAAAACTACTACAATAACATAATGTTTCCACAGTCCACACTATAATCCCCTCATAATATCCCTGCAGGTCATTCATAACTTACATCTTCACATCCTGGGAAAAATAAAACATAGAAAAGGGGTGAGCTCAAATGCCCACTAAGGATAACAATATAGCGGAACATTCAAAAATAAGCATAAATATTTAAGGCAATGAATTACTAAAACAAAATCCTTTTAAACTTCAACTTCAACATAGTATGGCAAAAGTAAAATGAAATAATGCCATTTACGTATTCACATGGATATTCTACTAATCGAATAATCACATGCAAAAATCAATAACCACTTTCATAATGTTGGAATGCATAATGCCAGACTATCATAACCACATAGCCAAGGCCTCGTGCCAAGACTACAAATAAGATTTTGCCAAGGCCTTGTGCTAAGACACTAGTTTGTCTCATGAGACCTACCGATGCATCGAGAAGCTATAGCGGGCTCCACCCGTCACTTACTAAGTCCAATGCATTCCCATATGAAAAGGTTTAAACATAACATAAACATTCGTATTAAAACTAGCATACGAAATGTCAATAATTTCACCATAAACTATGAATGGTATAAAAATATTACATCCACAGTCAAACATATCACAAAACCTTCAATACAATATAGAAGTTTTGTATCATAATAAATCAACTTCAAATAAGCGTAAAATCCGTCAAAGGATGTTGACATAGATGAAATCGAAACACTTTTTAGAGAAATATCTCTTTCTATTTTTGAAATCATTTAAGAGCCATATAAAATAAAACATTTTCTTGAAAATATTCTTATAAGCTTGTAAGGGAAGCTTTGATGATTTTATAACGGCGGAAAATAACCGCACCCGCCGTATAAGTTAAAAAAACATTCTTATCTTAATTCTGTCGAAAAGGTTAAAAAGGACCTTGTTTTGAAAACGACGGAAAGATTCCTTCATAAACCTCTTATAAAAAGTCAAACAAGGGTATAAATGACTTTAACCCAGATTCTTGTAAATAATAAATATTTTTTGAAATACATTTTGAAGAAAACATGGATGTAGATGATAAAGGGATCCCAGTAGATTATTACGTATAAAAAACCTCAGATAATGAAGAGATTGTGAAATAACCCTTACCTTGTACTTTTCCTTTGTTGGGGTAGGTTAACCTCCTGTATAATGGTGAAATAATTGTTATTAAATTATACAAGAATCATATACATTAATATGATATCATATATGATCTTTTAACATTGCTTTATTAATAATATCTTAGTATTATCGTCGTTTCGGGTGATAATCGATTCGTTCTTCTTAAATGTTTGGTTACGTAAGACATGTTTGTAATGGATAGATTATATCTTATTCATAATCAGAATGATATTAACATTATTTTGAACCCTAAAATGAGAATAAGACTTGAATGGATACGATGGAGAATGAATCTCATCGCGTTCGTGGAGACGGTAGTCCATACGTACGCACGAACGCTACTTCCATTTAATTTTTATTTTAAAAGAATCGAATCCAAATGATACATAGGTATATTACTATTCCAGTATAATATAATATTTTATATATGTTACTTAAGTTCATTAACACCATCCTTTATACGTTCCATGTGTGGTATGAACGAGTCATATCATTTTAAGGGGGCGGTAGTCCGCACTTCCTCAAATGAAATTATCGTATGTATATACAACATGAAACGAATAATGGTATGAAATAAAATGGAATTACAGAAGATTATATATAAAATATATATCATTAATATCATATTTAATTACAGTGCCATCATAATGGCCACCATGAGAGGCGGTAAGATGTATTTGAACAATCATCGTTTCGTGAGGCGTTAGTTTTCCATCCACAGAAACATTATGTTCATCATCCATTAGATGGATTTGTGTGTATGTGTAGTTTGAATCCTTCTTATAAAAACATCCTAGTATATTGTGGATACTGGTTTTGTTACAAAAGAAAGGAAATAAAAAGAGTTTGGGGGTTGGAGAAGCAAAATAAATGAAAATAATTTAAGAGAAATCGTTACCTTTAATTTAGGTAACTCACTTTGGTTGGAACCAAAGGACTTATTGAAATGCTTTCTGTCTAAGGGGAAGCTTCAAGGAGGAGGAGAGGGATGTGGGGAGCTTATTTGGGTAGGGTTTAGACGAGCCAAGTGGCTTGAGAGGTGAGAGGAATGAGTAGAAGTGGTCTCCTTTTATAAGGGAGAGGAGGGGCTCTTTAGGAAAGAGTGAAAGTATTACTTTATAATATAATTATATTCGGTTTATAATGGTCCAAAAATCATTGAGGTCGAAGATAATATGACTCATATTCTAAATAACATCAACCAATAAGAATTGGACAGGTTTTAGATAATATTTTAATCATTATAATCTTATTTATTTAAATGATTTATTAATGAGGTAAACATTGCATCATTATTGTGTCATTAATAATTTGAATTATTTGATGTCTAAAAATTATAAATAAAATTTAATTATGTATGAAATCTTTTTAGCTTTTTAATGGATATTTATAATCGAAAATCCAACATGTATAACCCTATGTAAAAATTGTTCTTCTAAAAGATGTAAGCTTATGCCATTTTTATTTTTTATTTTAACTTTATTAATATAATGTGTCCCTACCACATACAAGTGGCTCCAAGGGGTCCCCAAATCGACCCAAGGATTCCCATGGTCGGGTATGTGTCCAAAAATAAGGTTAGGACACGTTTTAGGGTAATTTTGTATTATTATAATATTATTTTTTTAACCCTTATTTACCGGATTTACCCTTTAACCATGGTAAATAAAATATTTACCGCAGTAATTATTCAAAATGTGTAAAAATAAAAGTTACCTATTTACATAATTTGGACATCCTGATTACAAATATGTAATCCATTTTCCTAAATTCAAAACACAGAAGTGGCAGAAATTAATTTAAAATTAATTCCCGCTGTCAAAACAAAAAGCGTGTTTTTAAGAGATAATAACTATCAAAAGATTGACACTTGTTTATGCTCGGTTTAATTGTAAAATTATGTACAATGACCAACATTATATTAAATGGTAAAAATATATTCTAAATATACTTTACAACTACTAAAATTCATAATTTATCATTATTAAATATTTTGATTAAAAAAGTTGTTTTTAATTAAAATTTAGTAATTTTCACTATTCATCAAAATATAAAAGTTATCCGAAAAGTACCAAAATTTCACCCTAGGATAATTTCGATATTCCGAATCAAAAAATGAAGCCCATTTTGAAATATAAAATATATATGATTTCAAAAAGTAGGTATTACTATTCACAACGGCTAGTTTAATTAGTTGTGGTGTGTGTTAGAACTCGAGGTTGCGTACAACACACGCTATCACATTATTCGAAGGGAAACGTACCGTGGAAGCTTGGGGTGTTACATATAGTATGTTTATTAACCATATAGTGTAATAATACAAGAAGACATGGTAAAAGTTAAATTATTTAACTTAGAGTTAAATCAAAATGATAAGGTTAAAATGGTAACCTAAACTTGTCTAAAACCTATCAGTTGAATTTTTTTAGACCTATCCCCACCGTATACTTTAAATAATCAACTTTTTATCCATTAGAAACCGAAAATTAATTTATTATAAAATAATATTTTAAGTTTTTCCTAAGGTGCCCCTCACCCCTCTTATAAAAGGGCACTCCCCCTTCTCTTTAATTCACACCTTCTAAGCCATTTGTCTCAGCCATAACCTACCCAAATACCCTCTAAAATATCCCCCCTTCAACATAGAGGCCTTATTTTGATCATAAAGCCAACCTAAGTAGCCCTTTTGATCAAATCAAAAGGAAGAACCCGAAGAAGAGGTAATTATTTCACCACCCTCTTTCAAGTTCCTTTCTTCTTCCACTTCCTTTTTTCTTTGTTGTTTCAATTATAAAATAATAACTACAATATATTATATATAATGTTATTTTATTATAATTATGGTACAACCAAATTAATTATTCTAGCCACCCATTGAATGACATGTCACCATACGTGCGTACGTACAGCTTACCGTCTCCAAGTCGTGGTTTAGTTGTTATTCAATACATTATTATTTGGATGGGTATAATAATGATGTGTGTCTGATTGGAATAATAAATATAACATGATAAGGATTATTTATATATTATATACCATCCAATTATATATTATATTAATACCAAAAGAATGATATTTTTTCTCGTGCGTACGTACGGATTACCATCTCCACAGCACGATGAGATTCATTTCCAAGTTCACCATTCATCGATGATTATAAAAATATATATTTCTAATAAGTATTTAATATATGTCCTAATAATTCTACTGGAGATATATATATTTATATATATAATTATTTATGTACTTTCATATATCTTATTCACTTACTTCCGTTCAATACTATATGAAAACAAAAAAGACGTTTATGCATACATACGGACTACCATCTCTATAAACGGTGTTTTCCATTTCATATATATAAGTCTATTATAAATTTTAATACTATAAATATATATGATAAATAAATCATGTTTTATATTCTGTAAGTATTTAAATCATGATCTATTTGATACAATCAAGAGTAACAAGTTAAAACACCTACGATAAAGAAAGTGATTATTACCCAAAATATTAATATAACATGGAAATTATTATTAAATGGATACTATAAAGTCATAAATGAATAATGTATGATATCATATATTTTAATATGGTTCTGGTATAATTTAATAACATACTATAATCTTCATATAGGAGGCTAAGTGTACCCTCGACTAAAGACAAGTGCAAGGTAATGGGTTTTCATCTCACTCCTTATTCCCATGAGATTCATGCCATATTGCCACTATTACCTTTTGTGTGGTGTATGTACTGATCATAATTGTATTATTTATGTAATACACTTTAATTTATGTGTATTTACATATTCATTGTATGATACCTCTTTCATGGGGTGTATGTTTCGTATGTTTCCAAATTTGTAAGGGTTAATTTCACAATCTCTCTATTATCCAAGGTTGTTTTTACGTAAGTATCTACAGGGACATATTTATTATCCATGTCCAAGTTTTATGAAAGTGTTTTCAAAGGTATTATTTTATTTGACTTTTTACTAAAACATCATTTCAAATATTTCAAATATTTATTATTCTAAATCTTTCTCATTAATGTCCATGTCTTCAAAATGGTTTTTAAGGATTTATTTATATGGACATGAATGTTTTTAAAATGTTAATTCCTATAAAAAGTTTCAAAGTGGTATGAGACACTTTTATTAAAAAATGTCTTTAAATGACTTGTTTTCCAAATTGTGTGACTTTTAAATGTTTTCATGAAAAAGGGGTATTTCTCTCAAAGAGTTTTACAAATCATTTTCATCAACTTCAAAATCATTTAATGGATTTTAACCTTGTTTTGATGTTGATTTATCATGATAGAAATCTTCCATATTGTGTTGAAGGTTTTTTGATATGTTTGATTTTGGATGTGTTATTTTTATACCATTAATGGTTTATGGGTAAAGTATTGACATTGCATATTCTAGTTTTAATACAAATGTTTATGTTATGTTTAGACCTTTTCATACGAAGAATGCATTGGACTTAGTAAGTGACGGGTGGAGCCCTCTATAGCTCCTCAATGCATTGGTAGGTCTCATAAGAAAATCTAGTGTCTTGGAATGAGGCCTTGAAGAAATCTTATTTGTAGTTTTGGCACGAGGCCTTGGCTACATGGTTATGATAGTATGGAATTATGCATTCCATCATTATGAAAGTGGTTATTGATATTGCATTTTATTATTCGATTAGTAGAATATCCATGTGAATAAGTAAATGGAATTACTTCAATTTATTTCTTCCATATTATATTGAACATCATGTTTAAAAGGCCATTGTTTTAGTTTTATACATTGCCTTAAATGTTTATGCTTATTTTTGGAAGTTTCCCCTATATTGCTTACCCTTACTGAGCATTTGAGCTCACCCCTTTCTATGTTTTTTCCCAAGATTCCAAGAAGTGTATTATGATTGATATGCAGGGTTAAGATAAGGGAATAATGGTGTTCATAAAGGATTATTTATGTTTTTTTGTATGTTATAAAGTGTAATGTACCATTCATGTATGTAATCTATTTTCCAAGACTGCTAAACCGATCGGTCCTTCGGGACTTGATTCCTTGTAATAATTCCAATGTATTAAAATAATGCATCGACTTTCGGTAACTGGGGTCAGGGCGTTATAGTTGGTATCAATGGAAGTTTCGAAATAACCTTGGAAACTAGATTTAGATAAACTTGGATTAGATCACATCTCCCAAAGATAGACTTTGACGATTAATATAGAATAACTTCTTAGAATTTTGGTATTGTAGAGATTTTGTGAGTTTTCCAAGCAATACATCCCTGTCTAGATACGAGCATGTAGACATGGCTCTGGCAGAGATGTACCTAGGGGTAAAACCTGAAAACACCGCTTTGAGCTAGACTCGAACGGGAACTGGTGTATGACAACGGGCCTTGCTGCACTATTGGTCACGACACTCCCAGGGGATATGCTTAGGATAATTATCATTTTATTTACAAACCATTATGAAGGGCTTATGAGTATATACTTACTCAATGAGAACATTTTTATGATTATTGATTATATCCAAAAACTTTTTAATTTATGATAAGTGTTTCACATGTTTGGGATTAGGTATTGTTATTCATAAACTAATCTAGTGTATGCCATTGTTTAGAAATGGCGCCCAGTATAAGGAATGAGAACTCTAGAAATACACATGATCCAAAGAGTAAGAAGGATCATATCTTTCATGGTCCTAAACCAAAATTTAGAAGGGAAATAGTCTCCCACATATTATCATCATATGAAGAAATAGTATCATGTGTTGATAAGATAAGTAAAGAATTATCGGAGTCCTATAGATTTGAAGGGAATCCAGAGAAGAATAGGATGGTAGAGAGAAGGACAGATAAAGGGAAGTAGGTAAAGAAGGATTTTCTCATATGTGATAACTGTTGAAATAATCACCTTGGAAAATGATTTAAGGGAATGGATGTTTGTTATAATGGTGGAGAAAAAGGACACCAAGTACCTGACTGCAAGTGAAAGAAAAAGGTTTCAAATGTATAATGCTTCATCTACAAGAAGTTTAAACACTATACAGACTAATGTCCCAGTCATCAGACTATGCCGCAAATGTGCTATTAGATAATAATCATGATATGATACTACCACAAATGAAGAAGAATGACTAGTGTTCTTATGTTGTTATTTTGGAATTATTTCATTTAAGTGTTGTATCAATGATGTTCTGTAAATAAATAAGGATTGTACTGCAGTACTATCTTGTTGAGGATTTGAGATTTTATGGTACTAAGAAAAGCCACTCTAAAAAGAGTAAATTTTTTTGGAAATTACATGGTTGAATGAAAGATAAACCTTAATATGGTCCTAATATTGAGGTACTGTTTTTCGAATAAGATATGGTTGATTTGGGTAAATTATATTGGATATTCTTGAATACCTTAAAACTGATTAATGATTTTTCATCATTGGAGTTTACAACATTTTTGATAAAAGGAGTATATCCAGTATTCAATAAATAATATGGAAGCATGAATATAATCAATAAGGTTTTATGGTAATTCAGGAGGTTACCATATTTTAAAATAATACACGGTGAAGGTGTTCACATGTTATTACATGGAAAAAAGGATCTTCATTGTGTTTAACTTCCTTATAAATATTGGACTATGAGTTTGGATAGTAGTATTTTGGATAAGTCTAAAGGTTGAAATGGATTAAGTTTGAAAGGTTATCTTTGGATTTTTATAAAGGGACAACACGCAGACCGTGTGACAACCTGCCACGTCGGACAAAGCTGCAGGAATCGAACCCACAACTATAGTGCGATTGAGATTTATCGCCTAACACTGGACTATGTGATGTCCTGGGATTGTATAATGTAGTTTCTTTTTTTAATGGGTTTGATATGTGAATTATACATTCATTATATTTGGAACCCTATATGATTAGGATAAATAGAGTATTTTTGAGTTGTATTATGTTTTTTAGTGAAAGATGATCTTGTGGTAGAAATTTATTAATGGATAAAGTTCTAATTATAAAGTAAGTATATCTCTTTATGATCTTATCCAATCTCATAAATAAATTCCTCAACATTAAGAAAAGGAAATTAGAACAAAAATGTTGTCCTAGATGGTACCTTAGATCATCACAAATTTATGGATTTGGGATTATTCTCCTTTTCATAGCCATGTTCTCTACCACTATCCATCAGATATTAATGGTTATATTTCTTTTCCATATCTATATTTTCCTACATGGAACCCTAGTATATGTTATTTTCGGTAACCTTCATACTTACCACTCTTTATTTTAAATAGAGGCCCCATTAATCCATTTTTCGATGTGGGATTTCAACTAAGATATTTTGAAATGTCAACCCCATGTTTCCAATACTGAGCATAAATTGCGAGGATTCAATTTATTGAAGGAGGGGAGAATGTAACACCCCAAGCTTCCACGACACACTTCTCTTTGAAAAATACAGTAGCGTGTGTTGTACGCAACTTCGAGTTCTAACACACACCACAACCAATCAAACTAGCTGTTATGAATAGTAATACCCACTTTTTGAAAATTTATACATTTTATCTTTCAAAATGGACTTCATTTTTGGATTCGGAATATCAAAAATATCTTAGGGTGAATTTTTGCTACTTTTCTGATAACTATCATATTTTGGTGAATAGTGAAAATTACTAAATTTTAATTAGAAAAACTTTTTTAATCGAAATAATTAATAGTGATAAATTATTAATTTGAGTGGTTTTAAATTATATTTAGAATATATTTTTTCAATTTAATATAATTTTGGTCATTGGACATAGTTTCACATTTAAACCAGACATAAACAAGTGTCAATCTTTTGATAGTTATTGTTTCTTAAAAACACGCTTTTTTGTTTTGACAACGGAAATTAATTTTAAATTAATAAATTCAACTTCTATGTTTTGAATTTGGTAAAATATACTTCATTATTAAATTCAGAATATCAAAATTACCTTAGGGTAAATTTTTGGTATTTTTATGAAAACTTTTAATTTTTTATGAATAGTGAGAAACACTGAGTTATAGTTTAAAACCGAATTATTATTTAAATAATTATTTAATTTATTTAAATTATTTAAAATAAAAATAGATACATAATACCCATATATGTTCAATTTTATTCATTGTAGTTGGTTTATAATAATTTTAGATATATAAAAATTTTATTGAACTTTTCACCTTCTTTTACCCACCTCCTAGGAGCTTTTGCAAATTCACATAAAACTTAATTTTACCGCTTCTGTGAGATGAATTTAAAAAATCCTAGAGACACGGTTAATATCAAAGAGTAAAATGTGCTTCAATGAGATGAAAATAATTTTTGGTGAATAGTAACTTTTTACTTTTATTTACGACGGTTAAAAGTAAATAGGGTAATTACGGGTAAAAATGATATTAATATTACTCTCACACATTTAATAATTCTATTGGATAAGTTTATCTTGACCAAAAACAAGCTTAGGAATAAAATATTATCATTTAGGTCCACTTTGATTAGATTTGGACATTTATTATTATTTAATTCAAAGAAGAGTTAAAAGAGTTAAAATCAAATTTTAATAAATAAAACATTTTTAATATAGGATTTTTCATAAGATAAATTAGATTATAAATATTAATTAGAAAGATAAAAAGATTTACTATATCATGGAATTTTATTTATAATTTTTAGACATTAAATAATTAAATTTATTTATGACACAATGACGATTCAGTAATTACCTTATTCATGAAAGAATCAAATAAATGGTATTATAAATATTAAAATAAATATAATTTCAACGTTTTTATGACATACACTAATTTTATAGGTTAATATGACATGTTTTTATTGACTCAATGTATTTTTTTGAAGTAATCATGTTGTTATTATTTTAACAAAATAACAATTACCAAATAGTGTCAAAATTGACATAAAATAGTTTTTAAAACAAATATTATATTTTTAATTGATATAATGGTCCTAAGTATCTAAGGTTCGGCCAAAAGACTTATATAATAATATATATGACATTAATGAACCAATTGAGGTTCTATGGGCAGTATATAGTTATTTTATTAACCATATAGTGTAAGAATACAAGAAGACACGGTAAAAGTTAAATTATTTAACATAGAGTTAAATCTAAATGATAAGGTTAAAATGGTAACCTAAACTTGTCTAAAACCTATTTTTTGAGTTTTTTTCGACCTATCCCCACCATAGACTTTAAATAAAAAACTTTGGATCCATTAGAAACTGAATATGAATTTATTATAAAATAATATTTTAAGTTTTTCCAAAGGTGCCCCCACCCCTCTTATAAAAGGGCACACCCCTTCTCTCTAATTCACACCATCTAAGCCATTTTGATCTGCCAACCCCTACCCATATACTCTCTCAAATATCTTCCCTTCAACCTAGAGGCCTTAGTTTAATCAGAAAGCAAACTTAAGAATGCCTTTTGATCAAATCAAAAGGACGAACCCGAAGAAGAGGTAATGATTTCACCACCCTCTTTCATGTCCCTTTCTTCTTCTACATCATTTTTTCTTTGTTGTTTCCATTATAAAATAATAACTCTAGTGTATTCTATATACTGTGATTTTATTATAATTATGGTACAACCAAATTCATTATTCTATCCAACCTTTGAATGACATGTTACCATACGTGCGTACGTATGGCTTACCGTCTCCACGTCGTGGTGTAATTATTATTCAATACATTATTATTTGGATGGGTATAATAATGATGTATATTTGATGTAAATAATAAATATAACATGATAAGGATTCGGTATATATTATATACCATCCAATTATATATTATATTTATATCAATAGAATGATATTTTCGCTCGTGCGTACGTACAGATTACCGTCTCCATGACGCGATGAGATTCATTTCCAAGTTCACCATTCATCGACGATTATAAAAATATATATTACTAATAAGTATGCAATATATGAAATAATAATTATACTGGAGATATATATATTTATATATAAAAGTATTTATGTACTTTAATATATCTTATTCACTTACTTCCGTTCAATACTATATGAAAATGGAAACAATGTTTATGCGTACATACGGACTACCATCTCCATAAACGGTGTTTTCCATTTCATATATATACCTCTATTATAAATTTTTATATTCTAAATATATATTATAAATAAATCATGTTTTATATTCTGGAAGTATTTAAATTATGATCTAAGTGATACAATCAAGAGTAACAAGTTAAAACATGTACGATAAAGAAAGCGATTGTTACCCAGAATATTAATATAACATAGAAATTATTATTAAATGTATAGTATAAAGTCATAAATGAATAATTTATGATATCATAAATATTAATATGGGTCTGGTATAATTTAATAACATACTATAGTCTTCATACAGGAGGCTAAACGTCCCCTCGACTAAAGAAAAGTGTAAGGTAAGGGGTTTTCATCTCACTCCTTATTCCCATGAGATTCATGCCATATTGCCACTATTACATTTTGTGTGGTTTATGTACTGACCATAATTGTATTCTTTATGTAATAAACTTTAATTTATGTGTATTTACATATTCATTATATGTTACCTCCTTCATGGGGTGTATGATTCGTATGTTACCAAATTGGTAAGGGTTAATTTCATAATCTCTCTATTATCTGAGGCTGTTTTTACATAAGTATCTACTGGAACATATTTATTATCCATGTCCATGTTTTATGAAAGAGTTTTCAAAGGGATTATTTTAAGGTACTTTTTACTAAAACATCATTTCAAATATTTTAAATATTTATTCTTCTAAATCTTTCTCATTAATGTCCATGTCTTCACAATGGGTTTTAAGGATTTATTTATATGGACATGAATGTTTTTAAAATGTTAATTCCTTTCAAAAGTTTCAAAGTGGTATGGGACAATTTGATTCAAAAATTTCTTTAAATGACATATTTTCTAAATTGTGTGACATTTAAATGTTTTCATGAAAAAGGTGTATTTCTCTCAAAGAGTTTTACAAATCATTTTCATCAACATCAAAATAATTTAATGGATTTTAAAATTGTTTTGATGTTGATTTATCATGAAAAAATTCTTCCATATTGTGTTGAAGGTTTTGTGATATGTTTGACTATGGATGTGTTACTTTTATACCATTCATGTTTTATGGGTAAAGTATTGAAATTTCGTATGCTAGTTTTAATACGAATGTTTATGTTATTTTTAGACCTTTTCATATGAGGATTGCGTTGGACTTAGTAAGTGACGGGTGGAGCTTGCTATAGCTCCTCGATGCATCGGTAGGTCTAATTATAGAAACTAGTGTTTTGGCACGAGGCCTTGACAAAATCTTATTTGTAGTCTTGGCACGAGGCCTTGGCCACGTGGTTATGATAGTCTGGAATTATGCATTCCATCTTTATGAAAGTGGTTATTGATATTTCATGTGATTATTAGATTAGTAGAATATCAATTTGAATAAGTAAATGGCATTACATCATTTTATTTCTTCCATATTATGTCAAATTTCAAGTTTAAAAGGATTTTATTTTAGTTTTATACATTTGATTAAATGTTTATGATTATTTTTGAATGTTTCCGCTCTATAGCATACCCTTACTAAGCATTTGAGCTCACCCCTTTCTATGTTTTATTTTCCTAGGATTCCAAGAAGTGTATTGCGATTGATATGCAGGGTTAATCCAAGGTAATAATGGTGTTCATAAAGGATTATTTATGTTTTTTTGTATGTTATAAAGTGTAATGTACCATTCATGTCTGTAATCTGTTTTCCAAGACTGCTAATCTGATCGGTCCTTCGGGACTTGATTCCTTGTAATCATGCCAATGTATTAAAATAATGCATCGACTCTGGGTAACTGGGGTCGGGGCGTTACACTTTATTATTTACTTTGTGTTTTCTTTCACTATATAAATACTCTTACTGGGCTTCTGAGATCACCCCTTTCTTATATTACATTTCCCTAGGATGTCAGAAAGTTTATTATGATTAATATGTAGGGATATACTAAATAGATTATGTTGTTCTCAAAGAAAATATTATGTTGTATTTTATGTTTTCAAATATAATGTGATATTTAAGTTTGATTCTAGTTTTCTTAGACTACAAAACTACTCAATACATTTAGATTTAAATGATTTCATATAATACCAATGTAATAAAGTAACCACTAAACCTATAATACTAGGTTCATAGTCTTTATAGAGGTTATAAATAAATGTTTTAAGTAGGACATGTCTGAGAGGATTATTATATGGGATGATCGTTCTGGGAGATGTTTAATATCATTCATAAACTTAGAAGATTGTGTATCTAGTCTCTAAAGACACAAAATATTTGTGGTTCTCATGTGGATCTTATTATTAAGTATTGAATATTAATCTAAAATTATGTGATATTTATATTAGAAAAGTATGGGTCACTATAATTGGTATCAGATCAGGTTTTAGTAAATCATTGGAGACTAGGACTGAAAAACTTCAGCGAAACACTTGTAAACAAGTATTTTTATAAGATAACACCTTAAAATTTTATTAAGGTTGAAATTATGTGTTTTTTCTAGAAATAAATACCTGTATGGATACTTCAAATGGATTTTGTTTTAGAACATATGCATCTAGGGGTAATAAAATTGAAAATAGTTATATGATCATATCTCGACCATAATTCTAGTACAAGGTGAGAGTAGCCTTACAGTGCACCTAGTTTGAAAATTCAAGGGGATATGCTTGGGTTAACTCACATATTACATATAAACCAGTATAAATGATTTTAATAGATTATGACCAAGTATGGATAAGGTCAAACATATGGTTTTATAGATTCAAAATAAGGTTTCATGATTCAGATATTCTATGAATGTTTTTTCGTGGTTATATGATTTCTTAACATGATTACTGTTTCTCATACAATACTCTTTGGTTTTAGTTAATGGATAAAATCAAGTGGATTCATATTAGTGATGAATGTTTTGGGAAATGGAATAAATTTCCTCTTGATCAACCAAATGAAATTTGAGTTAGAAGGTAAAACATTGTGATTATTCTTAATTAGATATCTCATTATATGATTAATAATTTTAACATGAGTTAATTTCTTAGAGAACCTAATAAGAAAAAAATGTAGTTTTAGGAATACAAGGGAGGGAAGAATATTCATCTTCCTACAGGTCATGTATGTGGGAAAAATCACTTAGGGAAATGTATATGAGGAAATAGAATATGTTTAACATTTGTAAATGAAGGTCATAAAGTAAGGAATTTCAAATGAAAAATGCAAAGTTTGATGGAAGTATATGAATTTCATCATAAGTTAACATTTATAGTTCAATATTTATATGTGGGGAACATGGACATTATCAAATTAAATTCCCTAATATAAGAGTTAACTCCTAGACCAAGGAAGGTCCAATTATATGCCAATCATTTAAATTAAAGGTTATAATAATTTATGTATTCGGTTTCAAGAATTATGTTGTATAAGTATTATATCAATGATATTCGGGTTATAAGAATCATGAAGAATCTAAGGATTATCCTTTAGTATTTTTTATTCAAGGATTTGAAAAAATATTTTGTGATAAGAGATATTTTTGTGAGACACATGATTGAATTGGACATATTACCATTAATATGTGCTTGATATTGAGATAATAATTTTTAGTTGGGATAATGAGATGAATAAAGAAATTCGATAGTATTGATGACTTTATAATTGAGTGATGATTTGATGAAAAAGTGATTTATATGATATTTTTTGAATTTTAGGACATTTTTTGATTTATAGAGTATATTCTGAAGTTTCCATGAATTTATGTATTCATTGTGGTTTTATGTGATGATATTTTGAGGTGACTTGAAAATTTTACTGGGTTTTAGGAAGAATACTACATTATTGTTAAAATACCCATTTGGGTTACTATATGATTTATTTTATGATAATTATGGTCTATTGGATAGTGGGATAAAGATAATGTTGATGGCTGTAAAGTGATTCATTGACAATATGATATTTTTAGGGATATTTGGGGCCAAGCTATGGATTACCTTTCGATTTAGTATCTAAATTTGATCCATGATATTTTTGTTGAAGTCCAATACATTATATGATTATATAGTGATTTATTATGGTTATAAATGATGTTTTGGGAGGTGTTTCATTGGTTGAGGTTTATAAAACCTTTAGGATTAATATGTGATTTAACATGAAAAATTATTCATAATGAATTCAATTAATGTTTTATTAATGTAGGATGAAATGTATGGGATCACCTTTGAGGATCAAAATTTCTTTGATATTGATGTTATTGAGGTAATTTTGGATGTGGGGTTATTTATGATATAAGTTCAACCTTTGGTGTTAATATGTTAATTTTGGAGTAAAATGTATAATTTCTTCACATGAAGGTTTATAAATTTTGGATTTTATCTTACCTTATGCAAGACATTTTGGTTTTCTTTAAAGTTTAAATATATAAGGAAGAGCCTGTAATAATTTTTTGGATTATTTTATCTTTTAGAAGATTATTTTAGTTATTCATGTGTGATAAAAATTAATTTTAAATACTCATCATTTGGAGAAATAAATGAGATTGTTGTGGAAAAATATTTGAGGATGAAATTATAATTGTAAAGTAGGTATATTTTCATATTTTCTTAGTCTGGATGATAAATTAATAGCTTAACCCTATGAAAAAGTTCTTAAAACAAATATTTTATCCTATTATATTTATTTTAGATGAATCTATGTCCCTTTTCACACCTCATTGATTTATGGTATGTTATACATTTACATTCTCTTGATCATTAAATTTATCATGATCAATATTATATGTCACTATCCATCATTATATGGACATTAATTTTTACTTCATATATATATTTTTACTTTCCAATAATGTTATCCTATTTTGAAACCATGTTATGTGTCATGCCATATGAGCTTAGTATTTCCCATTCCCTCTTTTCAAGAAGATGTTTTAGGAACCATTTGTGTAATGTGGGGTTTAAATAAAGAAATTTCCAAATATAAAACCCTTGATTACTTGAACAAGTTTAAATTATGGGGATGAAATTTATTGAAAGTTGTAGGGGAGATAATATAACCCCTAATGATTTTAAAAGAAATCTTTGTTCTATAGTGTATACAACACACAACACCAAGTTTAAACGAACCAAAAAATGTTATTATTTTATAATTTTTATGACATATCCACTAAATTAGTGGGTATGAATAGAAGCAACTAAACAATGAAATATATAAGGTCTATAATCAATAAAAATTTATTGAAAAATTATTATGAAATAAGTACTCAATTTTTAGTAAAGTCATTATATTCATTAGAATAAGTTTTCTTTAAAAAAATTATTACTTTTTGTGGGAGAATATAATAAATAATTTAAATATTTTTATAAAAATTATTTTTATTAAAATATTATAATTTTTTAAATAAAAATATCAAAATTATAATAGGAATATTTTTTTGGTTTTTTAAAAAATATAAAAGATTTAGTGAATAGTAAAAAATACCGACATTTATGAAACTGCCATTTATTTTCATTGAAAAAAAATAATGTTATGGATTTAATTTTATAATATATTAAAATAAAAAGTAATTATTTTTTTATTATCTCATTAATTACATTTGAATCATCATTATAT
The DNA here is from genome assembly GCA_963277665.1 of Viscum album. Lineage (NCBI taxonomy): Eukaryota > Viridiplantae > Streptophyta > Magnoliopsida > Santalales > Viscaceae > Viscum > Viscum album. The sequence continues at coordinate 435,861,267 of OY728121.1, forward strand.
CTGATTTTGTTATAAGTTCATTTCTCTACATAAAAATAGTTTTTTCTAAAAACTATTTTCCATTCCATTATACTCAATTATAATAAAATATAATTATTCCACTAATATGAATTGAATTTGATGAAATATATTTAAATTTTTTATTAATATAAAAAATTTATCCTAGCATGATTTCTTCAGTTTTTTCTAAAGAAATGAAATTTTTGGTAAAAGGTAAAAAACCCAGTTTTTATGAAATATGATATCTCTGTGAAATAAATATTATATAAATTTTTTTGAAAATTATATAAATACTCATTTACAATAATATAATACTAATATCATACAAAAATAATTTAAAAAATATAAATTACAATTTATTTCATAATAAAAATGGAAATCACTTTCATTGCTGACGCAATGCTTACACAACACTAGAAAAGTAAAATTTGGTGTCTAAAAATAATTTTCGAGGTGGAATAAATTCATATAATGGGTTTATAATTATGAGTTATTATTGATTATTATTAAAGATATATAATAATTTTGGAGTTATTTAATAATATACTTATCCAACTGCCAGTAAAATGCTTACACAATGCTAAAAATTCCAAAATAACATATTAAATGTTTTTTCATGAAATATATGTGATTAAATATTCATATTCAGTAAATGTAAAATTTAATTTTGAACTTAATTAATTTTATTATGATTTTAATTAACATTCAATATATATTGTTGAAATAAATAGCTTAAATTCTTATGTAAATCCCATAAAGAGCATATGCAAGAAGAAAATAAAATCAAGTAAATTATTTTAAAAACTATTAAAGTAATAATTTTTAAGTGACTTAAATTGACCCAATTTTTTTAAAAATAAATATAACATATTATATATCTGTTAAATTTTTGTATTATAATTCCATTAATATCATGTTTTTTTCAAAGTCAAATTCTGTGTATGGTTTGTAAATTGACATTAATAATTTTTTTGTTAAATATATTTTATTAAAATATTTAAAAAACATAAAAATATTCCAAGAGGAAAAGTGGGATTAAAAATGGTCTAAAATTTTATTTTTTACCCATTTAAGAGCTAAATATCAACTTATAAGTAGAATTATAACCCTTTAATATTAAAAAAAAATTCATCGATGTGGTTAAGGTTAAAATTGGTAAACCAAAGGGTTAAACTAATAGATAAGGTTTATAATGATATATAAACCAATATAAATTTTATTATGTAATTTTAATAATAAAATATATTCCTTATATTTAAATAAATGTTATTTCATAACCATTTATCATGAGTTAGATTCATATAATATTATAATATTTCTTGTATTTCCAAAAATGGAATTAATAATATTTTGTAATAAAAAATATTTTATTAAATGTTTTAAAATCCCTAAAGACCCCACAATTAGTAAATTTAATGTTATATGTTATAAAATATCCATAATTATACATTTTTAGTCACTTTTTATAGTAACTTTATTGACCCCAAAATAGTAAAAACAATGATATAACTGTAATTGTCAAAAGGGTTAACAGGGGGGGTTAAAACTAAGATATATGGGTGAAAAGATAACAAAAAAGTGTCAATTTTTTGAATTATAGGATTTATAATAAAACTAATATAATATTATAATTAAATTAATTTGGATCCATTTTTCTATGAAAATTAATTTATAATAATTTAATAATTTAACTAATTCCAAGAGTCTCCCTCCCATCACTTATAAAAGGTAAGATCCTTTACATAATTATTCAAAATGTATGAAACATATATATCAAATAATAAATACCTTATTATCATCCTATATTAGTCATCAAACCCTAGATCTTATTGTATATATAAAAGGCCATTATTTCAAGGTATAAAGTGTATTTCAAAATAGGTTTCTCAATGAAGAGGTACATCTCTTAACCGATCATTTTCAATTTTATTTCTTCTTATACCAACTATAAATTCTGAATATACATTGTTAAATAATTAATTAAATATATTAAATATAGTTAATTGTTATTATGTTTATAGAAAAACCATTATCCACCTTCTTTCCATCCTATGGAAAGTGAAAACAACAGTCACACGTATATATGACTTACCATATCCACAAAGTAGTTTCATTCATTTTTCATCAAAACTTTAATTGCATGCTTATGATGATGGATTTAAAAAATATATATGATATAAAAATGATTCTATAGATGTGATTTTTTGTTTTCCTTTCTATTATTTCTTCCATCGAACAGTGAAATAAATATTCTTGTGTACGTACGACCTAACGTCTCAATGAACAATGTGATTCATTTTTCTGTATCTACATTTTATGGATGAATATATATATATATATATATATCTGTGTGCTTATATATAATGAATATATATAATATATATATATATATCATTATTAAAATTATTATGATTATGGAACCATGATCCATGTACAAGGATCAGAACTGTGACAACCGGGTCCCGGTGACAGCACAACCACCCTGCCTTAACATGGTCATCGGGTTCTGGCCTACTAGGTACCCCAGTTGCCCCGCAAACACCTGGGGCCCACGCCAGGGTCCACCCACATGCCCGAACGGATCATCTGACTAATGACAGTCCCCACAGGACAACACTTGTCCTTTCCAATGTGCTTTGTCCTCACTCACACACACCCTGGAAAACTTCCAAGGAGGTCACCCATCCTGATCATTACTCCAAGCCAAGCACGCTTAACTGTGGAGTTCTAATCAGACAGGCTTCCGAAAAGGAAGGTGCACCTTGTTGACATGAGTCATATCATTTTGTCATTTAACCCCTTATCATTTGGGGATGTTACAAGAACCACATAACTGAAACTTGTATAATAAACAAAGTAGTTATCACCCGTAACAAACTTTTTTATAAAAAATTGTTAATAAACAGATGATAAAAAGTTATTAGTAAAAATATATGGTATGGTATATATAATTAATATTATGAAAACATGTATAATAAAATTATATTTATTTTAAATGAGGATAAAACACATATAAATAAATATGAGACATGAGGTAAGAGTTTATCATCTAAAATTTTATTCTATGGGGCATATGTTTTGTTATGCACATATATTATTTTATGAGGTGTATATAAATTCCTTTATAATATTATATAATTAATATAATTATGATATTTAAATTTAAATTTTTATTTGAAGTTATTATTTCCCGGGGATTACGATTTTAATGTTACCAAAGTAGTAAGAGTTTTATGTTACAATCTCATTATTTATTGGGATTGTTTATAATTAAGTTTTTGATGATCAAATTTTATGATATACATATCAATATTCTTATGATTTTTCATCTCCTATGTTTATTTATATATATTAAGTCTTCCTTTCATTTAACTCCCATTACGTACTCAAGATACATGAGGGATATTTTTCAAGAAATTAAACTTTATTTATCTCTTTGGTCAAAAATCCCTTTTCGTACATGTCCATATTTTCAAAATAAAGTGTTCAAGAATGTTTGTAATATTATATAATTTTTTGTGTGAGTTAATTTTAACCCATGTTTTGATTTTTATGAAATGGTTTAAAAGTAATCTTCTTATCATTTTCCAAATGAGGAACTTTTGACTTTTATTGAAAAGGTAAAAGGAATATTAGTTTTAACCTATATGATATAAATGTAATTTCATACCATCATGACTGCTCAAAGATTTTAATATTACATTATAAATATATATGGTTATTTTATAAATTTTTTCCTTAAAAGTTGAGAAATTTTTAGATTTTAACTAAGCAGTTTCAAAGCATAAATGGTATTTTACTCAAGAAATATTCCAATGATATTTTATGTCATTTTCAAATTTTATAAAATAATTTAATGTTAACTATTATTTAAAGGGAATATGATCCAAAGATACCATTTTTATTTTTTCTCAAAATTATTAATGATTATTCTGATTAAATGATGAAATTTTTATAAAACCTATTTCTTTTCTAGGGGTTACACTATAATGAGATGATGAAATGTTTATGAAAATTGTTTCCTTTCCATGGGTTATGATATTATGAATGTTGTATGATCTTATAGAACACATATATATATATATATGATTTACATAGTCCCAGAATTATATATCCCTCTAATGCATTGGGTAAATATGGATTTCTCATGAGATAATAATGACTATAATGGGGATTGAACCCAGTTCAGTAAGGGACCCTATCAACTATGATATTCTTGGGATTGAACCTTGATTAAGAATATTATAGAATTGGGACTAAACCCAGTCAACTATGATAGTCTCTAGAGTAAACCATAACTAAAGATATGATGAAATGGGGACTGAACGCAATCCACTATGAGTGTCTTGGTAGTGACCTTAACTAAGGAAATGATTTTATATGCTTATGTGTATGCCAAAAACATAAGTATTATATCAATATTATTCTCTCAAAAATCATGTTATTTGATTCCTTTAAGATTCATCTCTTACGAACTGCCCAAATTTATGCCATAAATTAACTTTATGATGATTGATTTACAGGGTATGGTTCAAATTATTTGTTTATGTTCTAAATCCCTTATGCTCATGTTATATTTATGTAAGCATCAACATCTTCCTCAATTACATTTAGTGACAATAAGAGCTCACCCCTTCTTATGCTTCCATTTCCAAGGTTATAAAGAATATTTTTAAGTTGTGTATGTGTTTGAAGAGTAATATATGGGAAGTTCGTTGTGGGAGATTTTGAAGATATTTCATGAAATAAGAATATTTTGTATCTTATATCCAAATACACTAAAACATTACTATTATAGCATAGATTATATTGTTATATATTTCATATCCATCTAAAATTTTGTTATATTTATATATTAAATGTATGGGTCACTATAATAATTCTATTTATTCTACTATCTAGTCAATCACAAAATGAACATTAATAATATCAAATGATTCATATCTCATGAAGTTAAATTTCTTAAAAGGATACATAATCATTAATTTTGAAATAAATTATGTATTTGATGGAGCAAATAAAAAAAATTATTTAACCTCATCTATATAGATAGGATTTATAAAAGAAAAATATTAATTTTGTTTAACGACACATTCAATTTTGATCACGTAATAGACATTTTTACCTATTTTACCCAACTATAATTTTCTAAAAATAAGATTATTTATTTGAAATTCACTATAAATTTATAATTATGATGATGATATATATATATAATCAGTTATTATTACATCTTAGTTTTCAATCAAATATCGATATTTATTTATATTTTCAAAATTATTATATTCAAAAAATTACTAATTATTTATATTATTAAACCAATTTCAAACCATTCCACACTGATTTTCCTTGAAACAAGTTATTTTTTTTCTACAATAGTATTTTTAATAATTAGATACCCAAAAAAAAATAAAGTACTTGACTTTTTTATTTACTCCCATAATAGAATATTTTTTAATCATTTCTAAATACTATATTAAAAAATATCCTCTTTTTTTGGTTAATTCAAAAAACAAAATACATCATATAAAACAATTTATTAATTTATAATAATAAATGGTTATGTTTTAAAATTATTATTTTTTAAAATTATATTAATATTGTATTAATACTATATTAATTTTATTATATTTTATTATATTTTATTAATTTTATTTGTTTTTATAAATAAAACAACTTCCATTGTGGAGAAATAAGGGATGGGTGTTGACAACCCAAAAACTTGAGATCAAATCCCGAAAAAGGAAAATTTCTATAATACTATAACAAAGACATACAATATAGTAGTTATTATAGTATAAACATAGAATTATTTAAAAGGGTCCAATAAACCTGATTTATGTTGTAAAGCCTTCAATAACTATTGTAAAAAGGATTCAAGGCTTTTCTATAAGGCCTTTAGGCCCTTTTATTTTATCCAATCAAATTGGGAGTGTGTGAACCCTTTGGGGGGGGGGTGGCCAATGGTCTAGTCCTGTTAGACCATGTGTACAAGTGTATTGTTTTTTTCAAAAATCCCAAAATAATAAAAGAAACAATAATTATTTTATAAATAATTTATTTATTTTATTGATTTTTTATAAATAATTTAATAATTTTTTTAAAATGATTATTTATTATTTAAAAAAATCATTAAATAATTTATATGTTTTTTTATTAATATTATTTTAAATACTTTAGTTTTTCCAAAAAATATTACTTTTTATTTTTTATCTATATTAAATAAATTATTCCTATATATAAATACATTATTAATTTGTTAATTTATTAATTATTAAATAAGAAATAATTTATTAATTATATTAAATATTTTGTCAAATTTTTAAATAATTTATTAATAATTTTAATTCTATATAATTTTTTTTTCAAATACTTTGTTAATTACGTAAAATACTATACATAAATTATTAATTTTTTATTAAATAATTATAAATATATTTGTACATATTATTTTATATTCTTTAATTTAATATTTCATCAAAATTTTAATATATTATAATATATTTATATAAAATATTTAAAACTAACAAAAATTTTATTATTAAAATTATAATCTATAATATTAAAAAATAATTTTTAAATAATGTATAATGACTACTAATACTTAAAATTTATAAATCATAATATTAAAAATGTATAATATTAAAATATTATTGTTTACCAATAATTAAAATTTTTAACATTTTATAAACATATATATTTTATTATTTGACTTTAAGATTTAGAATTAAATATTTTAAAGAAACAACCATGCACAAATTACTCTATATATAAAGAAAAGATTAAAAAATACTAACAATTAAATATATAACAAAAAAGTGAAAATTATAACTTTAGAAGCCTAAAAAGTTCAACTCTAATAATACATTAGATATCTAGATCTTGAAAAAGAGAGAAAACAATAATAACAAAAATATTTGAAGAAGAAAAATAATATAAACTCATATAAAACACTATTTATATAGTTGACTTCTTTTTGATGGGTAACAGTGATAGATAAGTCCTTCACTATTAGTCACAACACAATAATTTTCATATTACCCATTTTATTTATAATGAATATTTTTGAAATATAAGTTATCTTTTAGAAATAGTTATTTTCTTTTTCCATTTTTCAATGGTTATTAATGTTGTATATTTGCGATATTCGGTAAATCCATTGTAAAAAATAAAAAATTACAATGATCATAAGTAATGGAATACATTATATTTTCAAGAAATGATGATATTTTTAGTTATTTTTGATAAAATTCCAATAATCATTAAAATTACCACCAGTTATAACTAATAATTTTGGATTCCAAAGTTATCAAAATGTTATGAGAATTTTAAATTTAATTATAATGGGTGAAAAATACATCACTAATGGTATTATATAATATGGAATTATTTTTTCTAAAAATACTATTGTTGTAATAAGTCACCTTTTTGATATGGTGGGAAGGTGTGCCAAAAGTCAATGTGACGAATAAGCTACCTATTATCGTAACTCAAAGAAAAATATATCTATTTTTTTAGGATAATAAAATCCATCTAAAATTTTTGAAATAGAGGGAATTATTAATTATGATTAACTAATTTGTTTATAAAAACTCCACAAAAAATACTAAGCTTTCTTAAAGTGTGAAATTGTAGAGACATTACCAACTGGGTGAATATTTTCTAGTCTTGACTAATCATAAGAGTTTTCTTTATATATTATCACTAAGATATTTCAATATATTACGTTGCAATATCGGAAAAAATACTTCAATATTATGATTGTGAGATTTTATATACTAAAAACAATAGTAATTTGGTTGTAGATTCATTAAGTAAGAGAACCCATGATGATGTTTCTTGGGAAGAAATTGATGAATGGAAGAAGATGTAGCAGTTTGAAACCTTGTAATTAGATTTAGATAAGGTTAGTGGTAGGGGTTTCTTATATAGATGATGGTACACCCTTCATTTTTTAAACAAGTGGATGTTTTTTTATAGGACACCATGAAGTAAAAGTAATAATAGTAAATTTTCCAATGAAGATACTCCTAATGGGTGGATGGAGGATGGGGAAGAATAATTTTTATTTCATGGGAAATTATATGTTAGTAAAGATATATATGATGTGGTTTTGAAAGAGTTTTATAACTCACATTTGAAAATGTATTCTAAGATCAAAAATATGTTTAATGATATAAAGAAGTATATTTGGAGGCCATGGATAAAAGGGACTTATTAGTGGAATTGTGTTCAAGTGTTTTACATCAACAGGTAAAAGGTGAACATCAAGTTCCAACCAATTTATTACAACCATTTGTTTTCTATAGTAGAAGTGAGAAGATGTATCTATGGACTTTTCCTTGGGATTCCTTGAACATTTAAGGGATATAATTTTATCAAGATCATTATTAATATATTAATTAAGTATGATCATTGATTTTAGATCAATAAATTGAGATAATTGGAATGATTGGTAAGGATTTACATAGAGGAAGTGGAGACACTTCATAGGGATTTGAGGATGGTTGTTATAAACTATGACCGTCAATTTATTTCACAGATGTGAATATGGTTTCAACAAGATATTTGTACTTAGTTTTGAATTAGCATAATATCTCACCCACAGACTAATGAAAAAATTGAATGAATGATCCAAACATTGGAGGATATGTTGATAGTTTACATCCTATATTTTAGAGGGTATTAGGATGTGTATGTACCACTGGTTGAGTTTTTTGATAACAATAATTATCATTCATCATTTTTAAGGTTGTCGTCAAATAATTTTATGGGTGGCCTTGTTATCCACCTCTATGTTAGACTCATGATTATGAGATTAAAATTATTAGGATAAATTTAGAAATGGAAATGATGAAAAGATTATAGATACTTTAATAGTGGATAAAGACTATGTAGTATCATTTGAAGTTGAAGTACCAAATGTAATGTGATTAAATGTTTTGTATTTTTTATCAATAGTTGGTGATGTTAATATATACTAAGTGAAGATGAAGTACCACTGAATGAGAAGATTGAAGTAACCATTAGTTTTAGATAAAACTTAGAGCATTTAATATATATATATATATATATATTCTACTATCTATATGAGTTATTATTGAAGCTGAATTATTAATGAGAGATGTTCCTAATTATCATGCTACAAATGATTTATACATGTATTGAATAATTATCAAATAAGGACGAGTTTTTAGGATAATAGATCTCACTACATACTATTTTAGAGTATATTAATGAGTTTAAAGATAATTATCTATTTTAGATTACAAGATATTACCTATTTATGTTTTATGGTTCATAATAAATAAATTATATTTAATGATTTAATGACGATTATAAATTGAAATTTAAATGCTGAGATGGGTTTCATAGTGTTTCAATAACTTTATTGAATTATATGGATATAATAATAAAAAGGTATATGATTAGGTATTTTGGTGAGAATTCATTATCATGTCATTAAACATAAAGGTAGTAATGTTTGGATTAAGAAATTTGGATGATGATAATTAAATAGATGAGTTTATGTTGAGTCAATATTGGGTTTTTATGTGTTGGTGAAGTCTTGAAGCACTGTTAGTGAAACCTTTTCTATGTTTAGAGAATATTTGAGTGAAAATGAGGTATTGGAAGTTATATTTAATAATTCAAATGTTTTCTTTTGTAAGATTTGGAAATTGTAAAGAAAGAATATATAGAATTTTGATGAAGACCTATAGTTATATAACTATTTTGAGATGATTTGAGGTAGATCTTGATGCTTGATGAAGTCTATTTAGGGATAGAAATTTTTTCTATAGTTATATATGTGTAAATATGAAAATCAATTTCCATATAATATTATATTGAAAATTATGAAGGATACATAAGAGTTATCTAAAATATGTATATGATTAAATCTAAAATTCAATAGGCTATACAAGTTTTATAATATTGTGATAAAAAGTTCAAGTAGCGATGTATTAATAAATATTTAAATTTAATGTCTAAAAATAAGTAAATACATGTCTCAATGGATTTAGATGATTAATATGGATTTAAAAATATATTAATATGATCATTTCAAAAATCATGTAAGAGTATCAAAGATCACATTTAGATGTGATGGAATATGTAGGATCATTGGGTGGGGGGGGTGAATCAGTGTTCTTCTATTTTACCAAATTTCAATTTATGTTTTAATTATACTCTATTGTTATTCAAATGAATTAATTAGTTAATAATATTTGTTTTTTAATTATCCCTCAACACTCAATAAAACATAAAATGTATATAATAAACAAAAACAACAATATGATGTTTTTTACATGGTTCAATTCCAATGTGGGAATCTACTCCTTAGTGTGTCCATATAGGGGCTGAGACACAAATTATCACTCATCAACTGTAGTGATTAAAAATATGTGTAATGGTATTATAAACTATATAACACATAAAAGGGGTGATAAGGTATCATCATTTTTGTAACTATTTTCCTTTAACTTTAGGGGTGGTCTGGTATCAACCTAGACCCTTAGGATGGTATCATTGGATTCAGAATTTAGTATCATCATCATGAAAAAATTTTAGTATGAAAACTAGAATATATATTATTATACTAGACTAGTCCATTTCATTAGTTGATATCTTTATGATATTATGTGAATAATATTTTTATAATAATTATGGACGCCATGATAGCATCATGAAAGATATTTTTAATCAAAATTATAGACTTCAGATAAAAGCATATAAATAATAACTCAACATGAATGTTAGACTTATATTAAAGTTATCAAAGTAATAAACATGTTTATGAGAGAATCCAAATACATATCATCATATTCCTTCTCAACTATGGTATTTAATCACAACAACACTTACTACATTGATATTCTTAACATAGGAATAAAAACAATTCATTTATTGGTATCTCACTCAAATATTATTATTTCTTAATATACACGCCCTTATCTTCCTATATTTCACCAGATTCTACTGACCTAAATATAGAATGTGTCTTATCTAGAATAATACTGTCAAATATGCTCACCATAAATCTAATATTCATCTTCTTCTATATATTTATACCAATACAGAAATCTTATTCATATGTTTTACATATTAGAATATAGAAATGTCCAAGATTTTGAAAATCCTATTTTTTAACTAAAATATCATTCAAAAAAATCTAGATGACTCATTATTTTAATAAGAATCATGATATCTTGAAATATCAGGACCTCATATTCTCTATGAAATACATATAAAATTATTCTATATTTTTGTGATGGAATATGAGTTCATTGTGTTATCTCATAACATTGTGTGATTGAGCATAATTTTTTTCTCAACGAATTATGACAAATGAACTACCTACTTTCAATGAGTGGCCTTAAATATTCCCATTGTATAGTCACTACAATATGGTCCTCTTCTACATGATGTTTCGTACTCTCATTTAATAGAATTATTTAATCTTGATTATATTTTGAAACTTCTCTAAGATGTGAACAAATTATATATGGTAGGAATATTAATTTATCAACAATTTTATTGGATCAAAATTCATTTGAATTACTATGAAGTTTATTTATAGAAGGGATATATTTGGAATCAACAGAATTAACATTCTTTAGAATGGTTAATTTAAAAAATATCATATATTCTATAAAAGAATAATTATTAACTTTGAAATACAATATATTATATATCATTTATATGATCTTCAAATATAATTTTGATTCTCATAAGTATCTCACACATTTCATAATGTTTTTGGCCTAACAAAATTTTCTCATTAGTGTCAAAGAAATATCTAATGCATGTCTATGGACATATTATAAACTAGTGAAAGGGTTTTCACTTTGTTGATTCTTCAGCGAGCCTTAGAAAATATCTTATGCATCACTTTTATTTATCTATTAAACTACCTCCACTCAATGAAATAGATTAAATATCATCTAGAGAGAATATTATATATACAAGGAACTTATAGGATCCAAATATATAATTAATGATTGTATTTATTGTCAATAAGAAAATATAAAATTGGGAATTGAAGCTGTCAATATGAGTTGGGTGATATTTATGGATAATTTGAATATTATTCCATTTAAGGACTCTTGATATTTAATTATATATTGGGAAAGGAGTTTGGATTCGATTCTATGACTTAAATTCATGTGGAACAACTAGATTTATATAAAAACCCTTGTATCTAAAGATCAATGAGCTGGATTATAGTGAATCAAATACATGTTTTATGGATCCTAAGAGAAATATTAACAATATAGTAGGACTATAGAGATTATAGATAACTTATAACTTATAGATTGCTACGATTAAATATTAAAGTTTGGATGAGGTTTAGATAAACCATCAATTTTGAACCTAACATGAACACTATTGTACCTCGTGAAAGAGGTCCTTTGGATAATGATTTGAGTCAACTTTGAAGTATTTTAGATTCCCTTAGATGAATTTAAATGGTTTTTAATATATTTTATTATTTATAAAATTATTTATAATATATATTTTTTGACTTAGAAAGAATAATTTTTCAAAATTAACCAAGAAAAGGGGGATACACAACCTCTTTAATTATTTATACGTTTTGTTATATAGTGATCTGAAATTGGAAAAGCAAGATATCAATTGAGATAAATAATTAAATTGATATAATGAGAGACTAAAAAAAATTTAAATTACTATAATTTCTCTTTAACACCATGGAATTTTATGACACATTTCTCTTTAATAAATTTTAGGTCTTCAATAACTTGCCTTATATGAAACAATGAACTTAAATTAATTATGACTAACATATTATGTTATATGTGACCTATCAATTGTATTAGAGGGTATGAATAATACTGACCAAATTATGAAATATACAAATAAAATAATTTCTTAATATAAATGTATTGATTAGTTCTATGAAAAATGAGTATTGAATTTGAAATGTTATGAATAAGATCACTTAATATTAAATTATAAAATTTTCAAGGTAATGTATGTTTATATAAATTATTTATCATAACAACTAAATAAATTTTATTTTGGTGAAATATATTTATAATGAATTGATAATAATTAATATATTGGTTATCAATGTGATATAAATAAAGATAAAATCATTTGAAGGTAAAATATGTTTTTTTAGAAATGTTTTTAAGTATGTAGTGTATTTATATTTTAATAAATTAAAATAACCTAAATTGATGAATGATTTTATTGATATTAGTACATTATATATTAAATTAAATAATTTTACATTAATATCATTATTATTAATAGGAAAAAAAATTATAGAATGTTCATTTAATTATATTAAAAATATTTTTTCTTAAAAACAAATTGGTTCATTTTATTTTTTCATTTTTTAAATTATTTCATTCCACTTATAAGAATTTAATTTTATTTTTTTCCATAACTGTAATCAAAATGATTTTTTATATAGGTAAATTTTATTTTTGGTCGTAATGAATAGTAATTGAGGTTAAAATTCATTATAATGGTAAAAGTTAAATGGGTTAATGAGAGGTTATAATAAAGATATAAGGGTCAGAATTAACTAAAATTTTTTACAAATCCTATCAGGTAAATTAATTTTGACCCTATATTATACCATATTCTAAATTGATCTAATTTAGAGCCACTTTAGGATGATATAGACTTTATTATATTTTAATGATATTAATAATTTTTAGTTTTCCACCCACCTCAGTTATAAAAGGGTGCATATTCTCTTATGTTCTTCAAAACATATTAAGACACTTATCTCCAATAATATTTCCTAAATTCTATTCTCATCATCCCTATCCATGTTATAAAGGTTCAATTATAGTAATCAATAATTTTCAAAAATAAATATCACATCAGTTTAGATGACAATTAAATACATAAAATTATGATCCACGCCTGAACTATGATGTTTTAGTGTCTTTTGATACTAGATACACAATATTATTATTTAATTAAAGATCTTAAAAATCTCCCACAATGGTCTTCCCACACAGTACACTTCTTAAGAATACCCTATATAAAAAATTTATTCATAACATAAGGAAAGAAAACATAATAAAGGGTGAGTTAAAATTATTAGCAAGGGTAAACAAGGTAGATATCAACAACAACATAAATATAAAATGAGAATAAGGGTATGATAACATGAAATTAACATTTTAAAACAATACTATACATATAAAAAATAATAATATTGAGTCATGGAATAAAATAATATGTTTATAAGAAATTAATCCTAATGGAATCAAATAACATGATCCATGATAGAGTTATACTAGTATAATAAATAAGATTATATCAAACATATAATAATAGAAAATTATTTCCTTAGTCAGGGATCACGACCAAGACTCACATATTGGATTGGGATCACTCCCCATTCCATCATATCCTTATTCAAGATTCACACATAATATTATCATTGTTGATTGGTTTCACTCCCCATTTAATCATATCCATAGTCAAGAATCACTCCCAAGACTATTATAGAGGACAAAGTTCCTTAATGAATCAAGTTAACTCCCCATTCTAGTCCTTATTATCTCTTGAGATATCCATATTTCCCCAATTCATCGGAGAACTATATAATTCTAGGCCCATATGTCACAAAATTAAAAACTTATTTATGTGTTATAGAAGTTCATAAAACATCTATCATATCATAACCCATGGGAGGAAAATGGATTTCATAAAAAATCCATCATTTCATCATAGCATAACTTGTGGAAAAAGAAATAAATTTCACAAACATTTAATAATTTCATCATCATTAAAATTAACCATACAAAGAAAAAATAAGGATTGTATTTGTGGAACATATCCCTAATAAATTATAGGTAACTTCCAAATATGTTATCATATTTAAAAATTACTTTAAAAGATAAATGGAAATTTCTTGAAGAAAATACCATTTTTTTCTTTGGAATAACATATTTAAAATCTGAAAACTTCCCAAATATTAAGTAAATAAATTTATTTGAAAGAACCAAGAAAACATATCAATTAATATTCAAATCATTGGTCATTCATAATGGTTTTAAATTCAATTTAATCCTAATAAATTAAAAAAAGATTCCTTTCCCATTATCGATAAAAGTCAAAAGCAACTCATTCAGAAAAAGGAAAGAAGATTCATTTTAAACCATTTTATGAAAAGTAAAAAAGTTGATAAAATGACATTAAAAAATCAATTTAGAATATTGAGAACATTATTGAACACATTTTACTAGAAAAATGTACATTGAAGGAAAATAATTTTTGACCGAAGATAAAAATAATGTTGAATTTCCTTGAAAATATTATTTTGGTATATTGAGTTATTTAAGGGAGTAAAATGAAAAGACAAAATGTAATATAAAAAAATAACCATTTTATAAGAAAAGTCATAAGAATATTGATATTTAAAACAAAAAATTTCATCATCAGAAACTTAACCATAAACAATCTTGATAAACAATGAGATTGTAACATAAAACCCTTACCATACTGGTAACTATTTAATCATAATCCCCATAAAAGAATAAATACAAATTAAACATTAAATATCATTATAATAAGGATATTAAAATTATAAAATTTCAAAGGGGATGTATATATACTTCATAAAATAACATAAGTGGATAACATAACATATGTCCTAAATTATATAATTTGAGATGATAAACCCTTACCTCAAGGATCATTGTTATTTGTATGTATTTGAACATACTATATAATAAATATAGACTTATTATAAATTTATTATATAATAATTATATATATATATAATACCATATATTATTTACTTATAACATTATCATCATCAATTTATTAACAATTTTTTATAAAAATCAATGTCTTAGGTGAAAATTGTTTCATTTTTCATGCAATATTTGGCTCAGTATTTCTGGTCCTTGTACTTTGTTAATGGTTACATAATATCAAAAATATTAGTCATGATATAAATAAATGATTATATATATATATATTCAGAGTCATCTATAAAATGTAGAGATAGAAAAATGAATTACACTGTTAATGGAGACAGTAGACCGTATGTATGCATGAATATTGCTTTCACTTATAAATGGATTGGAAAAAAGGAATGAAAATAATAATTATCCATTAAATAATAATTATTATATCATATATATTAATTTAACCCATAATTACAACCATACAATTAAAGTGGTGATGAAAAATGAATTACATCGGTATGTGAAGACGGTAAGCTGTACGTACGCACAAGCGCTGTTTTTTCTTTACGTAGGTGGAAATAAAGTGGATAAAAGATTAAAAAAAATTAATAATTAAATTTAATTAAGGTTAATATACTAAAATAAACTATTTAATAATAGATACCATTCATTTAGAGGAGGTAGAAGAATAAATAAAATTGAAAACACTCAGTTAAGAGATATACATCTTTGTTGAGAAACCTATTTTCCTTTACACCTTAAGATTTGAAAGAATGGTATTTTGTTAATAAACGAAGATCTAGAATGTGTATAAGTAATATAGTATGATATGAAGGTAGGTATTGGCTGATATAAAAGTGTCAAACATTGTGAATAATGACGGATAAGAGGTTCCATTTTATAAGTGAGGAGAGGGGCACACTTGGATTTATTTAAAATATTAAGTTAATATAAATTAATTTTCTTGAAAAAAAGCTCCAAATTGATATACTTATAATATAATAATATTATTAGTCCAAATAATATCATCAAATATTTTTTTTTAATTTTTGGTAAGTTATTCACCCTTATCTATTTGTTTTTACCCCACTATAACCCTTTTGTAATTATCATTACATTAATATTTTTTAAAATTTAGGGGTCAAGAAAGTTAGTATAAAAGGAAAAGTGAACCATAAATAGAAAAAATTTTATATTTTAAGTAAATATCCTAATATCTTGGATAAATGTCTTATTTTTAAAAATTTTAAATGATATAATAATTTTTTTGTTATAAAATATCATTAATATCATTATTTAAAATACATAAAATTTTATAACATTATATGGGTATAACTCATGTAAAATGGTTTCTAATTGACATTTATTAGAATATAAGTAATATATGGTCTTAATACAGTTATCCAATCAAATATTTATAGGAATATATCTTATTTTAAACCTTATCTTTTGGTTTAACCCCTAGTTAACCAATTTTACCCTTAAATGTGGTAATGACTTTTTCAATATTAAAGGATTATAATTTTAATTATAAGATGTAAATTTTATCCTAAATGTATTATGGATTATTTTTTTCCATTTAATATCTTACATGTATTATTTTAACATTTTTACTATTTTTAAATTATTTAATAAAATATATTTAACAAAAAATACCATTAATGTCATTTTGAGAACTCACATAACTTGACATTGAAAATAACATAAAAAATGTAATTAGAATATAATCATTAAAAAATATATAATATATAATATTTATCTTAAAAATTAATTGGAAACATCAACTAACTTGAACAATATGACTTTTATTGTTTCTAAAATCACTTAGTTGATTTTATTTTCTGCTTGCACAAGATTGTGTCAGCGTTTCTTAAGAATGTAATATAATTATTTAATCACTAAAAAATAAAAATAAATTACCATAATAAAAATAAATAAATTAATTTCAAAATAAACTTTTATATTCATTGAATATATATATACTCCGATAGATTTCATGAAACGTCATTTAATATGTCATTATTATTTTTTTAGCCTTATGCAAGCATTACACACACATTTGGATAAGTCACTTTTAATATATATAAATAACTAGTATATATAAATAACTAGTATATATAAATAATAATTATAAATAATACTCAATCTCTAATAAAAAAGTCAGAAAATATATTCCACCTTCTCAAGTAATATTTTTAGGATACTAAAATTGACTTTTCCAGTGCTACGTAAGCACTGCATCAGTATTGAAAATCATTTTCATATTTATCATGAAATAAGTTATAATTTATTTGTTTTAAATTATTTTTAATATATTTTAATTATATTATAATAAATTATTAATTACATAAGTTTCAAAAAAAATTATTTCATATTTATTTCTTGGATATTTCATATATGATACCATATTTTATAAAAATAATATTTTGTTTACAATTCACCAACATTTCATTTATTCAGAAAAATATCAACAATTCATCCTAGGATAAATTTGAATTTTTAAATCCAAAAATTAACCCCATTTTATATAATTCGATGCCTATAAGTGGATGAAATAAATTTTAATATAAATGCATAAAATGGAACAAAATTTGGTTTTAGAAAAATATATTTTAGCATAAAAATGTAATTACAAAAAAATTAGACTAATAATGATTAAAAAGTTATTAATTATATAATATCTAAATAATAAATAATTATATTAATTTATCATCAAATTAATTTTATAATGGGATTTTTTAATGAAAATAAAATTCAGTTTCACAAAAATTGGTATTTTTCACTATTCACTAAAAAATCAATATTTTTAGAAAAATAAAAAACTTTCACCCTAAGATAATTTGATATTATGATTTATAAAGTGAAACTATTTTTATTAAATAAATATTTACAAAATTCATGAAATATATTTTTATATTATTTCATAAAAATAAGTAAAAATAAATTTTGAAGAAAACATATTTGGAAGAATAAAACTTTATTACTTAAAATCGAGTGATTATTTTATAATAATTTATCCATAAATTTAATTGATTATAACCTTAATATGTTTCATAATTTAGTTAAATCTATCAATAAAAAATAATTCAATGGATATTTTATAAAATTCATAAAATAATAATATTTAATGTCTTGTTTAAGCTTAGTGTTGCATGTTGTATATGCTATCAAACACGATTTTCTTTTAAAATATATATGTGTTTCATTTTACCCCATTTACTAAATTTAATCCTTGAAATCTTAATTTGTTCTTAGTAATCAAGGGTTTTATATTTTAAATTCTTTTTTTTTGAAAACCCACATCATAAAAAGGGTTAATAAAATATGCTCTTGAAAATAGGGAAATTTAAATGTGAAGGTCATGTGGAATAACACATAACCAGGTTTCCAAATAAGAGAATAGAAGTAGAAATTCAGAATATATACATGATGGAAAAATTAATTTTCATATAATTATGGATAGTTATGTATATATTCGAAAAAATAAAGGGAATAATCATGAGAAAGTTATGTTCCACAAAACCATAAATCAATAAGGCATGAAAAATGACACATTAATTGGACAATTTTTTTTTCAAAATATTTTTTCTAGATTTTATGAATTAATTTTACATGTAGAATAATAATATAAGGATATATTCTTACATTTCAAGTATAATTTCATCCTTAAATAATTTCCCACCAAAATATCATTTGTTTCTTTAAATGATGAGTATTTAATATAATTTTTGTCCTATGCTTGAATCAAAAAAAGAAACTTATAATGGATAATATAATAAAAAAAGGATAATAAGATATCCATCCTATATTTAAAAATTAAATAAAAAAAATATGTTTAGAACATGATAAGATAATATCCCAAAATGTATAAACCTTCATGTGAATAAATAATACATTTTACTCCAATGTTTTCACAATAACACTAAAAGTTCAAATTAGATCATAAATATCTGTAAATTATGTGTTACCTCAATAAACTAAACGTTAAATAGTGTTTAAACCTCAAATATTATTTCATAAATTTCATCTTACACCCCAAAAAGTTTAATTGTATTATTCCCAAATATTTATTCATGTAAAATCACATGTTAAAACAATGGTTTACATATATCTCAACATAATTAAACTTCTCCCAAGATATTATTAATCACCATGATAAATATCAATATATTCTTATAATGTAGTTAATTTCACTAAAATATCATGAAAAAAATTTAGATACCAACATTAAAGGTAATATTAAGCTTGACTATAAATATATCAAAAAATATAAAATTGTTAATGAATGACTTTTAAATCATAAAGATTATCTATATCCCACTATAAAATATAATATAATTAACATAACATCAAATCATATATTAAACAAAAGGTTTATCTAAAACTCAATATAGTATTCTTCCTAAAACCTAGTAAAATGTTCTAGTAACGTCATAATACGATCACACAAAACCATAATGAAAACCTAAATTCTTATAAAACATCTAATATACTCTATAAATACAAAAATGTATTTAAATTTAACAAGGATAACATAAGACACCTTTTCATCAAATAAACACTAAATTATAAGGTCATAAATACTGTGAAATTTTCTCCATCATCTCTTTATTACAACTAAACATTATTATCTCAACATCAACACATATTATGCATTATCACTACCTTAATCATTTGTCTCCAAAAAATATCCCATATCCCTAAATATATTCTAAAATCCTTAAAGAATTGCTTTTGGAAAAAACATATATTTTTTATGATTGTTACAACCAAACAATAATCTATATAATAATTATAAAACATAATTACATAATATCAATACATAAACAATTTAATAATTTTAATTTAATGATTAACATAACATAGGTCTTTCCTTGGTCTAGGAGTCAACTCTTGGATTAGGGAGATGACTCATATAATGTTAATTTTACCTAAACATAAGACATTATACTATAAATATTACATTTGGATGAATTTTATATCCCCTTATTGAACTTCTCATTTTTCCTTGGAAATTAATTTCTCTATGCCCTTATTTTCATCACATAAAACATCTTTTTATCCCTCTTAGACATTTACTTAAGTCATTATTACAAAAAAATTAACACGTAAGAATATATATATTCTTCCCTATATAGTATTCCTAAAACTCCATTTTCTTTATTAGGTGTGTTAGTAAACTAAATGATGCTAATATTATTAATCATATAAAGAGATATCTGATTAGGAATAACCAAAAGGTTTCTCCTTTTAGATCTTATTTCTTTTAGTTTCTCATAACCCATTTATTCCATTGTCCATAACATCCAGTGTCAACACAAATCCTTTTGCTTCTTGACATTGAATAAAAACAAAAATTATAGTGTAAGAAAATATAGTCATAGTTAGAAATATTATAATATTGAAAAATAATTCATATTATTTTGAACTTAGGACACCATTTTTTGAATCAATGACACCATAGGTTTAACCTAGGCTACCAAGGGTTATCATTTATTCCAATAATTCATAAGGTTTCATAAGTATAATATTAGTTAACCCATTAATATCCCACAAGATTTTAAAACTAGGTGTGAAGTAAGGGAATACTCATCATTCACTAGAACGATGGTCAAGATATATAAAACCAACTCTTTTTTAGCTTATTACTCCTAGATAAATATGTTCCAAAAAAACATCAACCTTTAGTATCCATAATGAGATATATTTATAGGAAAATAAGGGAGATATCAATGACTATTTAAAAATAAAATTAGTATAAGGTTTTGTGAATATGAAATTAACATTTGAAAACCATTTCCTCCATATCAAAATATTGGAAGTTCATAAGACATGAATCCTAAATAAATTAAAGAAAATGATCCATAAGAGCATATTATTGGTATAAGATATATGTTTGTGGAATACATATAAGAATTGAAAATAATTTCCTTAGTCAAGGACCACTACCAAGACTATCATTGTATACTATATTCAGTCACCACTCTATTATATCCTTAATAATGGTTCACCCTAAAGACCATTATAGTGGATCATGTTTACTCCTTATTCCATCACATCCTTAGTCAATGATATCTCCCAAGACTATCATAGTAGATAGATTCCCTTATAGAATTGGGTTCACTAACCATTATATTCTTTGATATATCATGAGATATCTATATTTAACCAATGAATTGGAGGGATATGTAATTTTTTATCCACCCATCACATAATTAAAACAATATATATGTGCTCCAAAATATCATAAAACACTGAACATACCATAACTTGTTGAAATGAAATAGGTTTTATAAATTTTTCATCATTTTATCATAGCATAACCTCTGGAAAAGAAAAAAAATCAATAATATTTCATCATTTCATCATTTCATCATCATAATAATTAAACATCCATATAAATAATAAAGACGATACCTTTGGATTATATCCCAAGTAAATCATAGGTAATATAAAATGATGTTATCTTATTTAAAAATAACTTTATAATATTATAAGAATTTTTCTTGAGGAAAATAACCTTTTCACTTTGAAATCACTTATTTTAAATATAAAAATATACCAAATATTAAAGGAAAATTTTTGATTAAAAATAATTAAAGAAAATTGTAAAGTATTCTTCATATCAATGAGTAGTTATGATGATAGAAAATTATATTCAGGTAATATAAGTTAAAACATAGATTCCTTTCACATATTTATTAAATTTAAAAAGTATCATGTTTGGAGAATTACAAGTACATTACTTTTAAACCATTTAAAAAATAAAATAAAAAATTGTTTAAAATTATAAATAAATGTATAATAGTATAAAAATTCTTAAGCACGTTTATTTTAGAAAACATCGACAAAGAAGAAAAGTAGTTTTGATTGAAGAGATAAATAATGTCCGATTTCATTAAAAATACTTTTTCCCATATCTTGAGTACATAAAGAGAGGAAAATTAATGGAGGACATGTAATATAAAAAAAATATTATAATAAAATTTATAATAATTTTGGGAGGTAAATCATAAAATTTCATCATCAAAAAATTAATCATAAACATTCCCGTTAAGAAATGGAATTATAACATAAAACCTTTATCACTTTGGTAACTTTGGAAACGTAAGATCCATGAAATAAAAAATTCAAACGAAACCTTCTATGTAATGATATTAAGGATATTAATGATATAATATTTCAAATATTATGTATATATGTCTCATAAAATAATATAGGTTCATAACATAACATATGTTCCCAAGAAGATAATTTGAGAGGATAAACCCCTATCTCAAGTCACATATTTCTTTGTATAAATTTGAATCTAATGTATAATGAATATGATTTATTATTAATTTATTATATAACTATAATCATATATTTTATACCTTATATGATTTATTTTGACAAATTATCACTCATTTATTAACATTTTATTGTAAAAATCAATGTTCCAGCTGATAAATGCTCAGTACCACATGCATGTTTTGGTTTATTAGTTATAATACTTGAAATTGTATCATGATTCTATATTATTAATAATTTAAAAAATTATTTAAATATTATATATATTCATTATATATATATATTCATCCATAAAAGGTAGATATAGAAAAACTAATTACACCATTCATGGAGTCGACATGAAATACGTATGTATGAACGTTGTTTTCACTTTTTGACGGATAAAATGAAAGAAATGTAAATATTAATTCACCATTAAAGAATAATTAACATATTATTTTTATTATAT
The DNA here is from genome assembly GCA_963277665.1 of Viscum album. Taxonomy (NCBI): domain Eukaryota; kingdom Viridiplantae; phylum Streptophyta; class Magnoliopsida; order Santalales; family Viscaceae; genus Viscum; species Viscum album. The sequence goes on from OY728121.1 coordinate 435,884,691, forward strand.
ATATTTATTTAATCCATAATTACAACTATCCATGTAAAGTGATGTTGAAAAATGAAATACACTACTACGGGGAGACAGTAAGTTGTATGCATGCACAAGTGATGTTTTCACTTTCCATAGGATGGAAAGAAGGAGTATAATGGTTGTTATATCATTATAATAACAATTATGTATATTAAATATACTGAATTAACTTTTTTATAATTGATACCATGGATTTATATGAGGTATAATAGGAAATAAAATTGAAAACAATCGGTTATGAAATATACCACTTCGTTGAGAAAACCTTTTTTTTATTAAACCTTGAGCCATGAAATAATGATCTTTTGGAAATAAAAGGAGACAACATATGTGGTTAAGTAATATATTATGATATTACAGTTGGTAATATCTTATATTTAAGTCCCAATAATTTTGAATAATGAAAGAGACAAGGTGTCCTTTTTTAAGTGAGAGGGGTAGTCTTAGAATTCCTTAATGTATTAAATTAATATAAATTATTTTCCCTAAAAAAATGTCTCAAAATTTATATAATAATAATATAATACATGAATTATTCTAAATAATAAAATAAAATAAATTAGGGTTTATTTTTGGTTATGTTTTAACACTTATCTCTTTATTTTAACCCAACATTAACCATTTTGACAATTACCGTGATATTAATGTTTTTACTCTTTAAGGGTAAAATAAGTTACAAAAAAATGGAAAGTGACCTATAAATGGAACATGGTTGATATTATAAATCATCTAATTCTATTTTCAAAATATATATTTCTATAAAATTTTAATCATTTCATCAAATATTATTTGTTATAAAATATCATTAATGTCATTTTTAGAAATACATAAAATATTATAATATGATATGTCCCTAACTCATGTAAAATGGTTCAAAAATGATATGGATTAAATGTTAAGGAATATATTTTCTTAATATAATTACAAAATTATATTAATATGGTTTTATATGTCCTTTTAAACCATATGTTTTTGTTTAACCCCTTGGTTAACCAATTTCAACTTAACCATGCTAATGATTTCTTCAATATTAAGGGGTTATAATTATATATATAAGGTGATAACTAGATCATAACTGTATGAGTTATGAAATTTTAGACAAATTTTTATCCTAATTTTTATATTTTAAATTTTTTATTATTTTTAAACAATTTAATAATATATTTTTAATAATAAATATTACTAATGTCAATTTTAGAACTATTCAAATAATTTGACTTTTAAAAAAACATGAAATAAAGTTAATTAGAATATAAAACATTAAATCATATATAATATGTTATATTTATCTCTAATTTTTTTAGAAACATTAAATCACTTAAAAATATTACATTTATTGTGTTTTAAATCATTTAGTAGATTTTTTCTAGGTTTCACAAGCACTATGTCAGAGTTGGATAAACATTTATGTTAATTAATTAATCACTAAAAATTAATAAAAATTATAATAACAATAATAAATAAATTTAGTCAAAAATAAACTTTTGAATATGTAAATTTACTCACATATTTTTCATTAAAAATCCTTTAATATGCTATTTTGACTTTTATAGCCATGCATAAGCGTTGCACAAGAATATAGATGCTACTTTTTATATAAATCAGAAATTAATATATATATATATATAAATAATAAAAAATAATTAAAATTATATAATAATTTTTAAAGGGATTACAACCCAAATATTATTTTTTAGTTACCAAATTTAAATTTTATAGTCTTGTGCAAGCACTCACCGACACTAAAAATGATTTTCAAATTTATGGGGAAATAAATTATAATTTTTATTTTTTCAATTATTTTTAAATTATATTTGTATTATATTATAATAAATTTTTATTTTAATAAGTCCTTTAAGTTTTATATCATATTTATGCCCTGGATATGTCATAAAAGATATCATATTTCATAAAAACTATATTTTTTATTATTCAATAAAAATTTCATTTCTTCAAAAAATTTAAAAAATGTACCCTAGGATAAATTTGACTATATGAATCCCAAAATTAATTCAATTTAATAAAATTCATTTAATATTAGTGTAATAAATAAATTTTAATATAAATGGTTAAAATGAAACCAGAACATTTTTTTTAGAAAAATGCATTTTTAAACCTAAAAATAAACTTATAAGAAAATTCGTTATCTTAATTGTTAAATTTTAATTAATTAGATAATTTCATAATTTCATAATTATTATTTTAATTTATGATAAAATTAAATACATAATGGAAATTTATTTGAAAAAATTTAATGATGTTTAGAAAAAAAAATTATTTTTCACTATTTATAGAAATATCATTTTTTTAAGAAAAACCTAAAATTTCACCATAAGATAATTTTGATATTATTAAATCAAAAATGGAAGTAATTTTATATAATTTTTTTAAAATTTAGAAATTAATTATAATATTCATTCACAGAAAGAAATAAAAATAATATTTGAAGAAAATGTATTTTAAAGAATAAAATGAATTTACTAAAAGTTGAGTGATTGTTTCCTAAAAAATTTTCAACACATTTTTATTGATTAAAAACTTTAAATATTTAATAATTTGGTTACTTATATTAATTCTTTAAAAATAAATGGATATGTAATAAAAGTCACAAAATAATAATATTTCATGGTTCATTTAAGCTTAGTGTTGTATATATAACAAAACATCGAACATAATGTTTGTCACGACCCGTCCTAGTGGGGCCCATGCCGTGACTCCCCAAGCCCGCCTCCAATAGGCCAGGGGCTGGTGACTAACACCAAGTAGGCATATCACTAACATGGGAGGCATTTCCTAAGTACGTGTACACACACACACATATCCAAGCCCACAAATACTGAAAGGTAAAACACTAAGGAAAAAAATGCATGCATAAAACTAAACCCCAACCAACATAGTATGACGAAAGGTAGAGTACTATAAAATTAAACTGGGCCAAAAATACAAGCCCACCAAAAACAAACAAACAAGAGTCTGAAACTGCAAAGTCCAACCTGTAAGCTCAAAAGGTACTGGGACTGCTTCTCATGGCTGTCGAAACGCCTCAGCCTGTAGGGAACTCAGAAAGCTCGGTCCTATCCTGGTCCGGTCTAGACTCTGTCAAAAGGCTACTCATCTGCACATGACACCAGACGTGCGGGCAAAGCCCGTGCAGGGGTGAGTATAACAATACTCAGTAGAGGACCCCGAAAACCACAAAGAAATACAAAGTAAAGGTACAGTCATCTATGTACAGTATATGTTTATAGAACATATAAATCAAACCAGATATACTCAAAACCCAGACCCGTGGTCTAGAGACAAGTCACGCAACCACATTCCCCTGTAAGGGATTATGTTCTAAGATCACGTGATGCGCTCATTCCAGGAGGACACACTCCACGAGTCTTATAGCTCTGATGACGCCTATCCGAGAAGTGATGTTCATTGGGAACCGTCATGATATATAGCTACAATAAATATGGTAGACACACTTTTGAGTGAAAAAGATCTCGATACACAGATGAGGATCACTTCTAGGACCATGGCGGATACCGCGACTCATCCGGAATTCACCTTCTAGGTAGAGGATCAATGCCCGGTAGAGTTGGTCACGTCGATGCCTTACTCTACCTAGGGTCTGGAATGGATAAAGGATCTCGATCCTGGCCTATCAGATGGATGGATGACTCTATCACATAAAGTCCTACTGAAGGGATCAAAATCCTGCGTGAGGGAAAGATGCCTGACCCTGAGGGAAACAAGAAGAAGGGGCACTAACCCAAACGAAAGATTTTCAAGGCACAATGAACAAAAGGACCAAGCCATTTTCCAAAAAGTACACGGTGTGTAGAAATGATACACGCCATGTTGTACAACCCTAGGTACTACCCGTGTACAATGGCTCGTGTCATGAGGTTGGTAGTGTATAAAAACATAGTACATGGCGTGTTGTACGGAGTACATGCCGTGTCTGGGTAACTGGGGTTGACTCCGTGTACTCTGGCCATGTGCCCGCACACGGTCACCAACCTGTGTACTCCGACCCGTGTAATCTGCACATGGGGTGACCCATGCTGCTAGCCTTGTCCGGCCGTGTGATGGATTACACAGTAGGGTAATCCATCCCGTGTCTGCGTATCCCCAGGATACACGCCGAGCTCTGCGTAGCCGCCTCTGCCAAGCTGTACACGCTGTGCCGCCTGAAGCCATGTAGATAATCCCATGTCCGTGTACTACCCAATGTACATGCCGAGCTTCGGGGAAGGTCCAACACACCATGTGATCAGGGTCACACGCCGTGTGATTCATCTCTGACCCTGAAACCCTAGCCGCCGCCGCCAGTACTACACGATGTGTTCTTCGGAAGTACACGCCGTGTATTCTGTAAATTTCCATAAACCGAACTCCTCACCGGTGCACCTCCCGTGCTGCTTCGAACATTGATCCAGCCATCCAATCACCACGAAAACTTTAGGTTTTGGTCTACCCAACACCACGAAGCTGATTCCGGTGTTTTTGGACCTTCGATCGGCTCCGAAAACGCGTTTTGATCTTCCCGCATGAAGAAAACTCGAAGAATGATCCTTCCGATCCGGTCCAATTCATCGTCCTCCATTGTTGTTACACCTCCACAAGGTCGTTGCGGTGTCAAACCTTCTATTTGGGATTGTTTCATCGTAGAACGGATGCGCAACGATCCGTTGTTCATCACCCCATGAAGAACGCGTAGAACGCATAGGGGAAGAAGGGGGAGGAAATCCAATAAATAAATAGAGGAATGAACCTCCGCCATCATTCGTCACGGCATTGATCCACTACCGTTAATAGGTTTAAATGGAGCAGAGATCAACATAAATAAAAGCAAGGATTATTTCCCCAAAATCATCCGAAAAAAATCCCTCCCACAAGAACGCACGAATCTGCGGATCAACTTGTTCATGGTTGATCCACATTCATGGTTTAAACTCAAAAACGAGGAAAAGGAATTGAAATAAAAACCCCTACCTTTCTGAATGATCGATCGTTGATGAAGGCTCCACGCTGCCATTTTCATTGTGATCCTTCAACGTCGATGCACTGATTCTCGATTTTGATCCTTCGTCATTTTCCAACGCGTCCTCCTCCTCCCAAGCTCTAAGAGAAATCTATCTCTCTCAACTCGCAGGGTTATGAGGCCAATCCTATGAATTTTCCATAAGGATTCATTTATAGGGGAAGATTAGGTCGTGCTAAAAAAACGAATCGCTTTAAAATAATAAAATAAATCATTAATTTATTTTATTTATTCTAAAGTATTTCCCTATTTTAAAACGCCCACAATTAAACTTTGCAGACGACCTACACCGGTCAAGGTTAGAGTCTTTCATAGGAAAAGTCGTCATCCCGGACGCAACGATGCCCTCATATTTTTAATCTGGGAATCCATTTAGAAACTTCCACAACCACGCACAAGCGCCAACTCACATAACATAAAAAAAGTTCAAACCACCATTCCGGGATCACTGGACCTCAGAATGATATTCCTCCTTCACACCCAGTCTAGAAATAATTCCATATAATATTTAAAATAATAAACGGAAAAATCTGAGACATTACATTCACCCCACCTTGGGGCTTTACATCCCTGAAAATAAAAAATGAGGGCTACTAAAAAATATAAGGGTACTGGGCATGGATATGAGCCTTCCGCTCCCACTTGCTCTCCTGAAGATTCCTGTGCTACCACCGAACGCGCACCAAGGGAATAGATCACCCACGAAGGATCCTCTCCTTCTGATCCTCGATCTCCATTGGGTACTTAACAAAGGTCAATCCATCCTCGATGTCCATCTCACCCCAGTCGATGACGTGCGATGGGTCATGCATGTACCTCCTCAGCTGCGACAAGTGGAAGACATCATGTACCCGATGTAACTGTGGAGGTAGAGCTAGGTGATACGCCACCTAGCCAACTCTGCACAGAATCTGGAAAGGTCAGATGAACCTCAGAGATAGCTTTCCACCTCGGCCAAATCTCCGCAACCCTCGTCGAGGTGAGACCCAAAGAAAGACGTGGTCTCCCTCCTCAAACTGCAGAGGTCTCCATCGTCTGTCAGCATAAGACTTCTTCCGGCTCTGTGCAGTCTTCATCCACTCCCAGATGATCTGTACCTTCTATGTGGTAGCTCGCACTAACTTTGGACCCATGAGTGCTGACTCTCCGGGGTCGGTCCAACAAAGCGGTGACCGGCAGGGTCTCCTATACAAGGCCTCGAACGATGCCATACAAATGGTGGAGTGGTAGCTATTGTTGTACAAAAACTCCACCAGTGGTAGGTGGTCCTCCCAACTACGACCAAAGTCCATGATACAGGCTCACAACATATCATCCAGAACCTGAATGGTCCTCTCCGTCTGACCATCCGTCTGGGGATGAAATGCTGTACTCAAGCGTAGCTGAGTCCCAAAAGCCTCATGAAATCCCTTCCACAACCGGGATGTGAAGCGGGCTTCTTGGTCTGAGACTATAGTTGAGGGAACGCCATGAAGATGAACTATCTACTACATGTAGAGGCGTCCAAATATCTCTACGGAACTCTGCTCTTTAATAGCTAGGAAGTGGGCCGACGTGGTGAGTCGGTCAACAATCACCCAGATGGAATCATGCCCTTTGGACATACTTGGTAATCCCATCACGAAGTCCATTGATATTCAATCCCACTTCCACTCTCGGACTTCTAGGGGGCGAGCAAATCCCGCTGGAACCTGGTGCTCAGCCTTCACCTTCTGGCATGTGAGGCATCGAGAAACGAACTTTGCAATTGCCTTCTTCATGCCTGACCACCAGAACTGTCGTCGAAGATCCTGGTACATCTTTTCCACTCCAGGATGTACCATCAAAGGGGATGTATGAAACTCCATCTGGACCTCCACCTGGAACGCCACTGGTACAATAGTGTGTCCTCTGAAAAGAAGTACGTGCTCCCCAACTTGCAAATATCCATCAGGAGCATGTACTGTGGATAACTAAGCATGTAAAGCCACACAGTCATCAACCCCAAGCTGTGCCTCCCTAACTCGCTGTAAGAGTGGAGGGGTGAAAACCATCTACTGTAGGTAAGTTGTATCCTCTCTATCCATGAAGGATAACTGTAACACGGATAACAGCTGTGTCACCTCACTCAATAGATGTGAGATCAAACTTCTACTAAGAGAATCCACCACCTTGTTCCCCTTCCCAGGAGTATAGGTGACCTCAAAATCATAGTCCTAGTAGAACTCTAGCCAACATCGTTGCCTCGGATTCAGATCCTTCTGTGAGAAGATGTACATGAGGCTCTTGTGGTCAGAGTAGAAAATGAACCGCTCGCCCATAAGGTACTGTCGCCACATCTTCAATGTGAAGATTACTGCTGCTAACTTGAGATCATGGGTTGCATAGTTATTCTCATGTGGCCTAAGCTGGCGTGAACCATAGGCAATCACTGCATGCCGCTGAATCAGGACACAGTTGAGCCCGGCCCCTGATGCGTCACAGAAAACTACGTACCCGACACCGTCCTCCGGCAATCTCAAGACTGGGGTGCTCGTCAAACTCTGTCTCAACTTCTCGAAAGCCTACTAGCACTTTTCTGTCCACACGAAGGGTTTACCCTTCCTGGTCAAGGATTTCATCGGTGCTGATATCTGGGAGAATTCAAGAATGAATCTCCGGTAATATCCTGCCAACCCAAGGAATATCCGCACCTCCGTCACGCTACGAGGTGGCTCCCATGCTAACACAGCCTCCACCATGGCTGGGTCCACAGTTAATCCATTTGCTGAGATGACATGTCCCATAAAGTGGACCTCCCGAATCCAGAATAGACACTTTGAGAGCTTCCCATAAAGCGGGTTCTCCCGAAGTATGTCCAGAACCATCTGAAGGTGTCTCACGTGCTCCTCCTCTGACGCCGAGTACACAAGGATGTCATCGATGAAGACCACTATGAACCGGTCCAAGTACGGTTGGAAGCTCTGGTTCATCAGCCCCATGAACACTGTGGGGGAGTTTGTCACACCAAAGGGCATCACCAAGTACTCATAGTGACCATAGTGACATTTGAAAGTCGCCTTCAGTATATCCTCATCCCGCACTCGTAGCTGGTGATAGCCTGATTGAAGGTCAACCTTCAAGAACCATTGATCCCCTCTTAGCTGATCGAAGAGGCCATCAATTCTCGGTAGTAGATACTTTTTCTTCACCGTCACCTGGTTCAGGCGCCGGTCATCCACGCACCACCTCAGACTCCCATATGCCTTCTTGGAAAACAAGACAGGAGCCGCCTAGGGGGAGATGCTGGGTCTCACAAAACCCTTGCTCTGAAAATCCTCCAACTGCACCCTCAGCTCACGAAGCTCTAAGGGAGCCATTTGATATGCCGACAAGGAAATCAGTGTTGTCCCAGGGTGTAATTCGATGCAGAAGTCAATTTACTGGTGGGGAGGTAACCCTGGAACATTTTCTAGAAATGCGTCCTCATAATCCGCCACCACTGCTGGGAACTGAGAGCTCACAACATCCACTGCTACGAGGGTAAGGCTAGCCAACTCATGAGTGATCGGCTGCACTCTCCTATGCATGATCCCATTTTGTGTTTCCTGGGTTTCATTTTCTCCGACAATGGAAAACCTCATTCCATCATAGTGGACACACCGCACCCTTCGCCTAAAACAGTCAATCTGGGCATGGACCGAAGATAACCAATCCATACCCAGAATGACGTTGTAAGGCCTCGACGCTACCACCAAGAGGTTCTAACCGAAACTATCACCTCCAATGGTAAGATCACACTGTCTGAAAAGGTGTGTGATCATCGAGTCTCCTCTCGTAGGTGTCTCCAAGCATAAGGATCGAGTCAATGGTTCTACCGGAATCTCGAGGTTTTGTAAAAGACATGTGGCTATAAGGGAATAACTGGCACCTCTGTCTATGAGTACGGCCGCTAAGGTTGAAAAGAAACAGATCATACCTCGAATCATCCCTGGAGCCCCTGGGTCGTACGCCTCAACCTCATGCAACTGTCCTCGTCCCTATCCCCCAGCTCCCTGAGCCTGGTGTGGACCTCCTGGGGGTGGTGGTAGAAGTAAGTTGAAGCGTCTTCCACCACCTGTAGCTCTCCCTACTCCTATGACATGTCTGATGCCTAGCGGATCCGCCTGCTCTATTCTATACCTCTGCCTCAGTGGTCCATCCTCCACTTCCCTATCAGCAGCTCGACGGGTCAGGAAATCTCTAGCGAGATGTCCCCTACCATTGCATGCATAACATCTCTTCTCCCTAGGCTGACTAGATCCATACTGAGAGCCCTGGACTATCAATCCCCTATCCTGGGTCCTCCTATGACGTCTCCCACGTCGAGATACCTGTTCCCGATGTCAGCTCCCTGCTGCCGGTGTCTCTGCACATATCTGCCTGCCGCTAATGGCCGGCGGCTGTCTCTGCTCCGCCAATGAGCTCTCGATCACCATGGCCCGCTCGAGCACTCCACCATAAGTTGAAATGCATAGAGGCCTGAAACTAGCTTGGATGTCACGCTGTAGACCTCGCTCGAAGGTTTGAGCTCTGAAGTACTGATCCCTGACCATATCCATCGAGTACCTGGTGAGGTTGGTGAACCTCGATGAATAGTCAGCCACTGTCATACTGCCCCACTGGAGCTGAAGAAGCTCCTGGATGCACACAGCTCTCGGCGTAACTAGACTGAACTCCTCCTTAAAGATTCGCTCAAACTCCATTCATGAAAGAGTCTCCTCATTGTGAGTCTGTGTGGCGAGACTCCACCATCGTCCCGCCAAACCCTAAAGAAGGCTCGCTCCTAGGATCACCATCTGGTCTTCTGGTGTCCTTACTAGATGGAAAACTCATGGTCACCGCCTCAAGCCAGTCCTCAACTTCCTGAGGGTCGGGCTCGCCTCGAAACCTGAGGGGTCTCTGTCTTTAGAACTCATGGAGCATGCTAAGCCTGCGCTCCTCACTGGTCGGTATTGTAGGTACCACTGGCCGCTCCACTGGTGGTGGTATAGCAGGTGCACCACCTGGTGGAAATTCCTAGGGAGCTGGTTCCTGTATCGAAGCCTCTTCACTGAGGGGGTCATCCTCGTGATCATGCTGCTGAATCCTAGTGGGTATGCATCGCAGATGCATCCTGCAAAGAAACAAGATGTGTCACGGTCAATGATTATATCTGGATATCTGACACCAAGGAAATGGAAAACACATCCCATTCCTATATGATGCATGTACCTTCTATTTCCCCGCAACTAGTGTTTTCGTGAATCAGGTCGAAAAGCAGGTTATCAGAGTCCTGGTGTATGGATACGTCAGCTGTCGCACCAACACTGGAGTCCCTGGCCAGAAAGCCAAACTCAAAACTCTTAACACTGTTTCCACAAACCAAACTCACAGACTCTTAGTCCTAAGGTAGAACGGGAAACCTCTGATACCACTCTGTCACGACCCATCCTAGTGGGGCCCACGCCGTGACTCCCCAAGCCCGCCTCTAATAGGCCAGGGGATGGTGACTAGCACCGAGTAGGCATATCACTAACATGGGAGACATTTCCTAAGTAACTGTACACACACAAACATATCCAAGCCCACAAATGCTGAAAAGTAAAACACTAAGGAATAAAATACATGCATACAACTAAACCCCAACCAATAGAGTATGAATAATGGTAGAGTACTGTAAAAGTAAACTGGGAAAAAAATACAAGCCCACCAAAAACAAACAAACAAGAGTCTAAAACTACAAAGTCCAGCCTGTAAGCTCAAAAGGTACTGAGACTACCGCTCATGGCCGTTGGAACGCCTCGGCCTATAGGGAACTCAGAAAGCTCAGCCCTGTCCTGGTCCACCCTGGACTCTCTCAAAAGGCTGCTCATCTGCACATGACACAAGACGTGCGGGCAAAGCCCGTGCAGGGGTGAGTATAACAATACTTAGTAGAGGACCACGAAAACCACAATGCAATACAAAGTAAAGGTACAGTTAGCTATGCAAAATATATGTTTACAGAACATATAAAAGAAACCAGATACACTCAAAACCCAGACTCGTGGTCTAGAGAAAAGTCACACAACCGCATACCCCCTTAAGGGATTCTTTTCAATGATCCCGTGATGCGTTCGTTCCGGGAGAACACACTCCATGAGTCTTATAGCTCTGATGAAGCCCGCCTGAGAAGTGTTTTTCATCAGGAACCGTCACAAGAGATAGGTACACTCATTATGGGAGACACACTCCTGAGTAAAAAAGATCTCGATACACAGATAAAGATCACTTCCAGGGCCATGGCGGATACCACGACTCATCTGGAATTCACCTTCTAGGTAGAGGATCAATGACAGGTAGAGTTGGACACGTCGATGCCTGACTCTACCTAGGGTATAGAATGGATAGAGGATCTCAATCTGGGCCTCTCGGATGGATTCCTGACTCTATCACAAAAAGTACTATTGAAGGGATCAATATCCTGCGTGAGGGAAAGATGCTTGACCCTCAGGGAAACCAGAAGAAGGGGAACTAACCCAAACGAAAGATGTTCAAGGCATAGTGAACAAAAGTACCAAGCCGTTTTCCAAAAAGTACATGACGTGTAGAAATGATACATGCCGTGTTGTACGACCCCGGGTACTACCTATGTACAAAGGCTCGTGTCATGTGGCTGGTCGTGTAGAAAAACAATGTACACCGCATGTAGTATGGAGTACACACCGTGTCTGGGTAACTGGGGTTGGCTCCGTGTACTCTGGCCATGTGCCGGCACATGGTCACCAACCCATGTACTCCGACCCGTGTAATCTGCACACGGGGTGACCCACACTGCTAGCCTTGTCTACCCGTGTGATGGAGTACAAGTTCGTGTACTCCATCTTGTGTCTGCGTATCCCCGGGATACACGCTGAGCTCCGCGTAGCCGCCTCTGCCAAGCTGTACACGCTGTGCCGCCTGAAGCCGTGTAGATCATCCCGTGTCCGTGTACTACCCAAAGTACATGCCGAGCTTCAGGGAAGGTCCAAAACGCCATGTGACCAGGGTCACACACCATGTGATTCTTCTCTGACCCCGAAACCCCAGCTGCCACCGCCAGTACTACACGCCATGTTCTTTGGAAGTACATGTCGTATATTCTAGAAATTTCCAGAAACGACTCTCTTCACCGGTGCACCTCCTCTTCTACTCCGAATATTGATCCAGCCATCCGATCACCATGAGACCTTCAGTTTTTGGTCACCTCGACGCCACGAAGCCACTTATGGTGTTTTTAGACCTTCGATCGGCTCCGAAAACGTGTTTTGATCTTCCTTCACGAAGAACTCTCTTTCTGATCTGGTCCGATTCGTCGTGCGCCATTGTCGCTGCACCTCCATAAGGTTGTTGTGGTGTCTAACCTTCGATTTGGGATCATTGCGTCATAGAACAGAAGTGAAATGATCCGTTGTTCGTCGCCCCACAAAGAACACGAAGAACGCACGGGGGAAGAAGGGGGAGGAAATCCAATAAAAAAATCGAGGAACGAACCTCCACCGTCATTCTTCATGGCGTTGATCCGCTCCCGTTAATAGGTCTAAATGAAGAAGAGATAAAAATAAATAAAATCATGGATTATTTCCCCAAAATCATCTGAACAAAATCCCTCCCGCAAGAACACACGAATCCGCGGATCAACTTGTTTGTGGTTGATCCACGTTCGTGGTTTAAACTAAAAAATGGGGAAAAGGATTTGAAATAACAACCCCTACCTTTCGAAAGGATCGATCGTTGACGAAGGTGCTGTGCTACTATTGTCATCATGATCCTTCAACGTCGGTGCAACGATTCTCGATTTTGATCCGTCGTCGTTTTCCAACGCGTCCTCCTCCGCCCAAGCTCCAAGAGCAATCTCTCTCTCAACACACAGGGTTATGAGGATAACCCTATGAATTTTCCATAAGGATTCATTTATAGGGGAATATTAGGTCATGAAAAAAAGAAATGTTTTAAAATAATAAAATAAATCATTAATTTATTTTATTCCTTCTAAAGTATTTCCCCTTTTTTAAATGCCCAAAATTAAACTTTGCAGAAGTCCTGCGTCGGTCGAGGTTAGAGTTGTTCCTAGGAAAATTCGTCATCCCGGACGCAACGGTGCCCTCATATTTTTAATCCGGGCATCCATTTAGAAACTTCCACAACCACGCACAAGCGCTAACTCACATAACTTAAAAAAGTTCAAACCACCATTCCGAGAACACTGGACCTCGGAATGATGTGCCGCCTTCATGCCCAGTCTCGAAATAATTCCATATGATATTTAAAATAATAAACGGGAAAATACGAGACATTAAAGTGTTATTTTAAAATATCAAGGTGTTACATATGGTCTTATTTAAATAGAAACATAACAATCCTTAAAAATATATCTATAGATAGTTTCTCAAAGAAGAGGTATAACTCTTAACCGAGTGTTTTCATCTTTATTTATTTTTAAACCACCTTCTTATATTTGACATCCATGTAGATATAATAACATCATTATAATAAATATAATAAAATATTATTATTTTGATTAAACAACCCCTTTTTATATCTTTTCCTTCCAATGAGAAATAAACTCATTGCTCGTGGATATGTATGGACAACCGTATCCACATATCGGTGTAATTAGTTTTCCATTACCATATCATGGATGGTTATATTGATGAATTTGATGGTTATATATGATATTTATGAAATTATTATGATTCATTAAGTTTAAAATATCATCGACCTTCTTAACTAACCATCCTTTGGAAAATGATAATATCGCTCCTGCATATGTGTGGGCTACCTCCTCCATGAAGCGATGTGATTCATTTTTCATTTATGATTTATATGGATAGTAATAAAGATGAATTTAGTGAATATATATGATATGATTATTATGATATAAATATTAATTATTATTTACCTTTATTTTGTTCCATCAATTGAAAAGTGGAAACATCACTCGTGCATATGTACGGATTACCATCTCCATGATGTGATGTAATTCATTTTTCATCACCACCAAAATTTGATAATTATAAATGATTATATAATTAAGAAATATGATAATTATGAACTTATTTTGTTTTTTCAAATGATGAAACCAGGGAAAATTTGTAAATACCAGAACCATCAAACCAAAATCTAAATGAAAAACCAAATGGTTTTTTATCAAATAATTATTTTAATAAAGAATTTTTAATAAAATTGTGATTGGAAATTATAAGGGATTGATTTATATTATGATATGCATAAATAAGGTTCTATAATATATATAATAAATATATACTTTTTATATATAAACATTTAGAATGTATTAAGTAAGGCAAGAATATAGGTAAGGGTTCTTCATCTCAATATTTTCTAATTGAGACATATTTTATGTTGTGCACCTATTAGTGTCTATATGGTGCATATAATTCCCTTTTAATACATTATATAATTAATATATTCATATTTATAGTACTTAAATTTATGTTTTAAATTATTTATTTCAAGGGGTTTATGATTCAAAAGTTACTAAAATGGTAAGGGTTTACGTTACAATATATTTTCTTTTCAAGATTATTTATGTTAAAATTCCATTATGTGAAATTATATAATCAATATCCTCTAAACCCGTATATTTTATTATGATATGATTTTTCCTAATATTTTCAATTAGTAGTACCATTTTTCTATCTTTAATATTTAAATTGATTGAGAAATTTTTTTAAGCAAAAGATGACCTTATTTTCTTATTTTTGGGTCTAAAATAATTCTCCTCCATGTCCATGTTATTAAAATGTTTTATGTATGTTTTTATCTATACATAAATTTATGGGAAAAATGATTCATAAATGTTATTGTTACGACCTTTTAATTTCAATAAAATAATTAAAATGAATCTTTTCATATATTTTTTTTACGTATTGCTTTTAATTTTCTTCAAATGTGTGAAAATAATTTTTTTAATGTATACTACATGAAATTATTTTCCTTCTATCATGAAATTAATTTATTATGAACCTTACATTTAAAAGTTTTAAATTTTTTTAAAAGAAATTATCATTCTTAATTTTTTTTCTATATTTATTTTTTAACAGTTACCAAAAAAATGCATTTTTTCTATTGCTTTCAATGAATATTTTAAATGATTTTGTAGAAGTGATTATTCATATTTGTTAACATCCTTTAATAATTTTTATGATTAATTGACGATATTATCTTTTTATACCATCCAATCCTATTCTCTAAATATATTATGATGATGATATTTTAATGATGATTCTATGAAACCCATTTTTTTCACACAGTTTAATTAAGTTTTGATAAAATATCTATGAAACCCATTTTTTTTCTATAAGTTATGATATGATGAATATTTTTATGATATTATGAAACAAGTTTTCATGGTTTTCATTATGTTAAATGTGATACTGAAATAATATATCCCTCCAATATATTTGGTAAATATTGATATCTCATGAGATAATATGAATTAGAATAGGGAGTGAACCCAATTTATTAAGATACTATATTCATTATTATAGTTTTGGGAGTGAACCTTGACTAATAAAATGATGGAATGTGAAGTGAAAATAGTCCAGTAGGGGACTATGTCCACTATTATAGTCTTGGAAGTGAACCCTAAGTAAGGAAATATTAAAATGGGGAGTGCACAAAACCCACTATGGGACTCTATCCATTATAATAGTCCTGTATGTGATCCTTGAATAAGGAAATGATTTCTTAT
Organism: Viscum album; assembly: GCA_963277665.1. NCBI lineage: Eukaryota > Viridiplantae > Streptophyta > Magnoliopsida > Santalales > Viscaceae > Viscum > Viscum album. The sequence goes on from OY728121.1 coordinate 435,900,461, forward strand.
TCTTATATGTATTTCAAAAGCATATGTATAATTATTATTATGATTTATTATAATAGATCAATATTTATTATTTATGATTCTAAACTCTAATTATTTTTGTATTTTATTTTGGTAAATAATAATTCTATGAATCATGATTAATAATAATTGAATGGCTATGTATGAATTTCAAAAGTTATGATCATGTTATCATACCCTTATTCTTATCCTATTCTCACTTATGATAATTGATTGATGTCTTCTATATTTACCCATAAAGAGCATATAAGATCACCCTTTATTATGTTTAGTTTTCCATAGGTGACGAAGAAAAGTTTTAAATAGCATATGTTTAATAAGGATTCTATGTGACAAGAACTTTATGGAAGATTCTGAAGATATTCCATGAAATAAGATGATTGTGTATCTAGTCTCCAGATATACTAAACCTTTACAGCTTTAGGGAGTGTATTCGTATGATATGTATTTAACATTCTTCTAAAATGATGTAATATTACTGAATGAAATGATTGTTTTACCTCATTACTTATATACGTATGATTCTTATATTCATACATATTTACATTTTTTGAGTTTTAGGTAAAAAATGACAAGTAAATGAATATCTATGTATTTATTAAGAGTATATATATGTTTTCCCTTTAATTTTAGGAGAAAAATGACAAATTCATGGAATATGTAATTTTTCATAAGTTAATATTTATGTTGTTCATGTGATCTGAGATAGTAAATTAAGAAAAGGAAAATAACTTACACAATATCTAATAAGTGAAATAACAAACTTATAGGGAACTCATAAATTTGGAAAAGGTACTGGATATTTAAAATCATATATGATAATACATAAGAGTGTTGGATGATACATATTTTGATTAATGAATACATAAGTTGTGGTTGAGTAATATAGAAGGTGTCTAGTGGTGTAAGGAGCTCACTAAAAATAAACAAAGTTAGAAATCAAACCTACTACAAAGGAATTACACAATATTATGTATTGGTGACTAGTTTGAGAAATATGTAAAAGGGAATAGCTTACACTATGACCCAAAATAATTAATAGTTCTTATTTAATATCCAAAAGTTAACAAAAATGTGAGATTTAAAGAATAATGAATTTTGAATATTGAAATAAACTCATGTGATTATAATTATTATTTTTTCAATGATTAAAAAATTACAAAAATAGAAACTGATATGATGATGAGTTAAATATTTTATTTGAGAAGACAATTTGGAAACTCTATGAAGAGGAATCCCATATATGTAAGGTATTATATATGATTTTCTATATACATGGAGGAAGATTAATATAATTTTACTACCGACATGTTTCTGGACTTTTTTAATATGAAAATATCTCATATCTCATCGATATTTTAATGGATATATATTGATAGGTATTTGAATATGAAGATATCTAAATGTAGATTTTAGAAAATTTATATATTTTAAAATGGAAACAAAATTTATGATATTTTGTGAATATTAAAAATATAGAGTTTAAATAGAAAAGGATGGGATCTCAGTAATACATGAAAGAATAAAATTCAACGTATCCAAGGAAAGAGAGATTACTTGATACAATATTCCAAAAGTAAATATCTTTTATATCGAAGAAGTGGTAGGATAACTACATCAATGAAGTGTAACCTATGTGTTAAAGAAGAATAAGGAAGGAGTATTATGATACCCTACTATAATATAAGATGATTTAGTGAAAGGGAGAGAATGAATACTATTTTTATACCAATATTTTATATGAATAATTTGGAGTTTAATGAGTCACTATAATTTATGAACATAACGAGATTAAGTTGATTAAAGAGGATGAATCTTATGCTAGGAAACTGATTATACTGTAGTGGTTGATGACCTGTTCATTAAGGGAAAAAATATTTTTACATTAATATTGTAAAATTAAGAGTAGAAAAAACATATTACTCATAGAGTTTATATAGAACCATTAGAGACTAGTGGTTCTAGTATAGAAAACACCATCATTCTACATGGGAAACCAAAGGGCCTTTGGGATATAACCATAACCCTGAGTTATCATATAGATGTGTATGATACCTGCCCAACCATTGTGTGCTTATTGTTAAACATTTATAATCACTATAATATAATAGTGATAATATATGTTTTGATGAGTGTCAAAAAAAAGGATTATCTTTCTTTATTAGAGTCGAACCTTGGAGAAACCCTAAATGACACCATTATGGTCTAATTCATATATTGCATGTCATTATCTCTCTTGAGTCTTCATTGAAATATAAATACATTTTTAATTAAGATAGTGGTTTTAGTATCAATATGGGATAATTAAAATTGATATTAAAAACTAGTAAAATAGGGAAACATCGATTGGCCCACCCTCTTAATACCCCAATATGATCGAACAATCATTTAAATTGGTATTAGGTTTTACATGGAATCCTCTAATTAAATCTTAATTTTTACTTTATATTTTTAACTAATCAATATGATGTATATATTTGAATAGAATTTTGATTTTCCTCAAATATATAATTTAGTTATATTCCTTTTAAAAATAAAGTGAAGATCTCATCCAAAACCCCACAAAATGAAGGGGGGGGGAGTGGAAAAAATAATAAAATAAAATAAGTGCACCCTACTAATTTAATATAAATAATTAGTGATTTTTATCTATTAAAACGTTTAAGAATGATCCTTTTAAATAAGAAATATTAGGCTATGGGGAGTATGATGAGGATGAGTCCATTGAAATTGTTAAATAACTCTACTATGATGTTAAGGATTATTTTAATAATGATGTCATTAAAGTGTTCCATCATATATTTTTAATATTAAATGGAATTATTAATGTAAAATCCCAAATATAATTGGATAATTAATATTTGGATAAATATTTCAACAAAAAAATAAAAAGATAAAAACATCACACGAAACTTGTTAAATAAAAAGAATAATATTTATTTATTTTTAATGAAAAAATATCACTAGTTTAATAAGAGTATTTAAATTTTTTTTTGAGAAATATGTGATTGAATAATTCTTTTTAGAAGTAATCCATTCATTGGGAAAACTACACAATAATTTATAAATGTTAAGGATTCCCAATAAGATATCAAAGCCAAAATAATTAAGGACCTTGATAATTCCATGAAAGGAGGTATAAAAAACATAAATATTAGATGGTTTTGTCGAATAAATAATATTAATATAGAATACACATAGTGGAGGATTATAAAAATATCCTCAATATGAAATTCCTTGAGTTTTAAGTCAAATTAGAAATTTTTTAAAATAATCAATATGGATTTTCAAAAAATGATAAAATAAAGGATGATGGATTGTAATCTTTTGGTGAGAGAATTCACTTAGAAAGGACTCATATTGATGGAAAAAATATATTTAAATCTTCTATAGACTAACCCACAACACACTCTTAGATATAGGTAAACCATATACTAGTTAATTTCTTTTCACTAATGTTGGTTCACATGATAATGCAAGATTCAATTTAAAATATAGGAATACATGGGTGGTGTAAAATTACAATAAATCCTCCAATACATGAACGGAGGATGTAAAAATATATTATAAGTACAAACCCCCAAGAATTTCAAACAATAATTTTATTTCCACTCCAAAATATAATGGAAAAAAATCTTAAGAGAATAAAACAAAAGTGATACGAAATAGAGTTATAGGTTACCATTGGTGTTGTTTGATGTTTTTAATAGGTATATAGAAAGTTGGAACAATTTATCAATCCATAAAGTATATATAATCCATGGATTAAGGGATATTATAGCTGAGATAAAATCAAAAACCACTGTATAAAATAATATTTTATAGGGTTCGAAAAAAATATTCATTAATAATAGATTGGAATGATTGGATAAATTTTATGAGAAATTAATCGAATGTGGTATTAATTATGAAGAGTGTTTTTATGTACTGACCTAGAAAAATTCAAATTTTTTTGAATATAGAATACCCAATAAATAAGAAACAATGAATAAATGATTAGGAGTCTACCTCGAGGAGTAAAAAATTAAATATATGAGAAAAATACTCATAAGATGTTAAATAAGAGTGTTGTGAAGGATACTTCACCAAATTGGAGATTATCCAACTGTAAGAGAAAATGAAACACCATGGACCATTAAAACTATCCAAATTAGAATTTATTTTTGAAAGTTAGTAACAAAAAATGGAATCAATCAGAGAGAGTGACAGGAGGATTAGTTTGGTTAAAGACATACCATAATAAGTACAAGAGAATATACCTAAAAATGGTAACATAAGATATTCCCAGAAACCATAAATAAAATAAAATAATGTAAAAAATGAATTCTTAATTTTTTAACCAAATCAATTATAATTAGTCTCATTGATAGATGAAGTGTGTGTTGTGTGAATTATAAAGGGAAATAAGTTATTTCTCATAAAAATAAAAAAAAATCATGAGATATTATCTAATAGGGGTAGACCTAAAATTAAAAAGGATGTGTGTGGAAGGTGTATATTGGGTATATATAGTGAAAATAATTATAATACCATTGTACTATCATGAGAAAAAATATTTATAAAGATGAATCGATAATTGGTAGATTCATTTTCACTATTTCTTGATGTGAAAAAGAATGTTACACACAAGAAAAAAGTTGAAAATAAGAAGTCTAACCTACCCAAGGAAGTTCATATATGAAGAATAAAAGTGAGTAAAATAATGAATTGTCTCAATAATTTTTATCTAGAAATAAAAGTGTTTTTGGATTTAAATACAAGTATCAACCTTTCTACTCTTACTAGGGTGTTGATAGAAAAATCACTTAATACTGATGTCTATGTTTGTGTGTGATTTTGTGTAGGTAATTGAAGTTAAAAATGGGAATGGAGAAATCAAGTGGAATATTATAATAAATATATAGTAGAAGAAGATATCCACAAAATAAAATATTATTTTTTTCTTGATGACTCTTTATAACATATCAAGTAACATCATAAGAAAATTGATGTTCTTATTAAAAAAATCACGATGAATAGATGGTGGAAAGTAACCCTTTAGGTAGAGAAACCATTGAGTGTATGCCTGATATGTGTTAAATTATGTAAATCTAAATTATGGGTAGCTAATAAAAAATTGATATATAATTTTGGGACATCACTTTCCCAGTCTATATACTTGGATTGAATAAAAAAAAAATTATTAAGAAGGAGTTATTATTGAGATAAAAAGGGGAGAAAACTATCTTTAACCTGAATTTTTTTAATTTTTTTATTGAATATGAGTGGAAGTTATGAATTTCATAATAAATGTGTTTAAATAGACCATAAAAAGAGATATATGTATGTGGTAATCACTTTTTGAATAGGTTATCGAATGCCTTGGTACCTGATTCAAACAATCATATTTTCAACAATTAGCATTGATAATGTTGATTTAGAGTTGGTTGATTTAAGGGTCATTTCTAAGAAATATTCGATTCCATTCCTATATTAATTATTGAACCGGGTGATAAATTTAAAAAAAATGGGGACAAGAATTTTTTTAAAAACCCTTGAAGATGGTTGAAGATAAGTAATATCTTCCATTATTATTATATCCTTGAATTTAATATCAATAAATGGGAGAAGAAAAGAGATAATAATTATATATATTTAATTATCATTATTTAATGGCATTTAATTGAATTTAAAATATAAATAAATGGGTAGATTTAAGAGACTAATATTATCAAAGTAATTTTATTTATTTTCAATAAGAAAGAAACTATTGTGAAATGAAGATGTGAATATTTATTGGGTGATATGTGAAGATAATATAAAGCTTCCAACCATTTAAGGACTCTTGATAATGCATTTTCATATTGGAAAAAGAGTTTGGAGTTGATTCTACCACTTGATGTTATATTAAAAAAATGTATTATTTTAGAAACCCTAACATATGATGATTATTAAGATAGATTGTTGTGAATCATATATAGGTTTTATGACTAACTAGATAATTTTACAAAGTACAACAGGACTATAGAAAGTTTGGATTCAATAAAAATTATAAATTTCTATGATTAAATATTAAAGGATAGATATAGTTTAGAGAAACCATTTACTAAGAAATTAACCTAAAGAGTATTATATTAGTTGAATAAGATCCTTTGGATAATTATTTGAGTTAACTTTAAATTAATTAAGTTTCAATGAGATGAATTTTAGTTCTTTTGAGAAAATTTGGTCATGTATGAATTTATACATAATATATATATATTTTATTAGAACTAAATATTTTTAAAAATTACCTGAGTATAGGGTGATATGTAACATCATATATGATAAATACATTTTTTGTTAGGATGTTTACAAAAATTATAATACTAATAATCTCACTTGATATATTTATATTATTTGATATGTAGAGGTACTTTATGAATAGAAAAACATTCATAGTTCCTTGCATATGTATAATATTTATATTTATATGTAAATTCTTTCTAAAGTTTTAGGTTAAAAAATAACCAAGGAAAATGATATGTAACAAGTGATGAAGTGTATAAATAAATTATTCTATAAAGGTAAGGAAAAAATAATTAAATTAATGAGATACATATGTTTTATGATGTTAATAAATAATTTTTTCTAATGAGATGATATAGTAATTTTTTCAAACTATAATAACTTATGTAGTACATAAAAAGTTAAATAACATAAATATAGGTCAGTAGGAAATTTTTCAAAGGCACTGGATATTTAAAATACTCTATGATAATATTTAACAGGATTGAATGATTTGTATGAATTTTTTAAGGCATATTGAAGAAATATAATAGTGTTAGGAGTTTATTGAAAATCAATAAATCCAAAAATCATACATGATAGGTAAGAATAAAAACATATTATATATGAGTAACGAGTTTGAGAAATATGGAAAACGAAATATTAAAAACTATGATAGATAATATGCTATAGTTAGTATTTTAAGACTAATATAAAAAAATGTAAAATTTCTAGAATAAATAATTATAAAGAATAAAATCAATTCAAATGATGATGGTGCATTTTTTTATTGATTAAAACATCTCAAAAAATGTTTTTAATTAGAAATGGGATAAGGATGATCCAAATATTTCCCTGTGAGAGGACAAGTTGGCCATGTCATGAAGATGAATTCCATAACTATAATGTTTTTTTCATTATTTAATACTGATATGGATGAATATTTCAAGGATTTTAACACCCTCATGATTTTATTGAGAGTTTAAAGATGTAAATTTCTGAGATCTCTTGAATGTTTTAATTGAGACATAATATCAAAGATTTGAATTAAAATATTGGTAATTGTAGATCAAGGAGAGTTTCAATATTCATATATGGAAACAATATTCATGTTATTCAATGAATATTAAATAGTAGGAGTGGAAACAAAAATGTGGTGATCCAAACACTACTTTAGAAAAGAAAACCCTAATTATCAAAGGAGAGAGAGAAAACCTGGTACTATGTCCCAATAATAAATATCATTTGCATAAAATAATAATTTTTATGATATCATTGATGTAAAATATATGAATAAAAGAATAATAAGTAATATTATGCCATAAAACAACGTACTATCATAGAATATGACTAATATAGATAGAGAGATAGACTAATATTACTACCATATATCCTTTATGTTGAGACTCTTAGAGTTTGAATACTCACTATGGATGAATAATGATGTGGGATTGTGTTGATAAAATAAGGAAAAAATGTATTCTACATTTCCAATCATATTATTGAGGTGCAATATGTATTCATTGAGGAAAAAGATCATATGTTGTTGATGAAGTGACATATATAGTATACAAATGATATGATTAATAGAGTTTATAGATAATGATTATAGATAATTTATTCTAGTATAAACAACACAATAATTCTAGTTGGGAGACTGAAGGGATATCAAGCTTGAGGCAGCATATAGAAGTGGATGATACATGCCTAAACATTGTGTGAGATGTTTTTAATCGTTTTTAATCACTACAATATAATAGTGATAATATATTTATCTACATGAGTTGGAAACAATAATGAGTATGTTTTCTCATTGGATATGAAACTTTAAAAAACCCTACATTCCATAGTTATTATATAATTCCGACATTTCATGTCATGGTGAGTCATGATTTTGAATTAATAGATCCATAATTATTAAATAAGATATTTGTTCAAGTATCAAAATGGGAAAATTAAAAGTGAACGTAAAAATTGTAAAAATAGGGGAACAATAATTCATCCACCTCCAAGTTTTCGTACATGATCCATTAGGCACCTCAAACTCTAAGTGATTTTCCATTTCCTATTTTTTCTCCAGATAATATTCTACTTAGATAGTGAGCTCCTAATACATTACTATTTTTCCCTACAAAAAAATATTGAAGAAATACCTTATACAATTTTGACTTTTAACTAAAAAATTATAATTTTAGTTAAATGATGTCATCACCTCTTTAATTATACTTATTTCATTATCAAACACTGTAAATAAAATGAAATGAATTTAAATAACATTAAAAATTATTATAATAATTGTAAAAATTTTAATCATCAATTCCAAATTATTTCAATAAATAAATAATAAAATTTTAGTATTTTCAGGTAGCTTCACAAGATCTGTAACTCCATTCATATTATTCTTCTTTAATTGTAGTTCTTCAAGTTGTTTTGTATCTGAATCCTAAAAAATAAATTTGAAAATATTATAGATAGTTATTCTTCCTTGAATTTTTTTATTAATTTTCATGAGTATCATTACTATAATAATCATATTTATTGGATACTCCAAGAATATTTATTTTTTTACTCTCCAAGAAGTATTTTAGTTTCCTTTTATCATTTATATATAGGAAGAGTATTAATATTAAACTTAATTAACTGGTCTCTTCCTCTAATACCCAAATTTATCACACATTTAATTTCATTCATATAAAAATATTTATTAAAAATACAACCTCAAATTCATCAATCCTTTCGGTTTCTTCAATCCCCCTTTGGATTTTTTTCAATTCCAATTTAAATATGAAATTACATATTCTTCTATTCCCCTTAAAAATAAATTTAATTCTAATAAGTATATGGGACATTGATCCTCATCTATTTTTTATTTAGTAGTTTTCATTACAATTTAAATTTCATATTTTCTTATTTATTCTAACGCTTTCTTGAGAGATAAATATTGATTCTCTTAAGAGAAGGATGTCATCATATTTGAATTTTTAATGAGTGATTAAACCAGACATAAAATTTTTATATAAAATAATAAAATATGGTATACCAGCTTATTAATATCTTATGAGGTGATATTAAAGTAGTTTTACTAGAAAAATACCTACAATCACCTTCAATACGCATATTAAAAACATTCAAGTATAAGAATATTTCTCCCCATATTTTCCAAAAAATTACCTTTTTTAAAAATAAATATGATTTAGTTAACATAGTATTGAGAAGGTGTGATATTCATACCAAAAATTTAAACCCTCTATAAGAACTATCTATAATTAAAGCTACGTAAAAATTAATTTCAAAATGTAGTTTACTCTCCTTTTCTGCCACACTCAAGGGATTCACTTTATTAGAATTCAACAAGGTTAGTCTTATTAAAAGGTAAATCAAATAATTAGATATTGTAAATTGAATATTTTTAATGTTGAAGAAGTTTAATCACTCAATTATTACTAATTATTCATAGTATATAATGATTACAATAGTAATCAAGTTATCCCACTTATGAATCACCTTTAATTAAATATATAATGAAGAAAAAATAAAAAAATATAAGAATAAAGGGGGTTCCTATTTTTTTAACTAGAGTAACATGGATGAGATTTATTTATCCACAAAAAAAATTATTTTATTTTAATCTCCTACTTGTTAAGAGCCCATCATGCTTAAAACTCATTTGATTATCTAGATTTATTCATCTTTGGAAAACAAAGTCTTATTTTTTTATGCATCTTTATTCTTCAATGAAAGTGGATTTTTACACTATATAGAAGATAATATGAAATGTTAAGTGTTTTATATATATCCATATACATATCAAACTATTCTAGCTATATAGTCAATAATTCCTTAGGAACATGATCATCTTTATTCTTGTTTGATGACTCTTCAATTGGATCATAATTATTTGCACATGGAGTTAATGATGATTTCCCATTTTTATTAAAATAATATTTTTTCTTAGTATCCATGTAATACAATTATTAGTAGTATGTAAAGATATATTTCACCTTAAATACATCTTATCATTATATTTTAAGTGACCCTTCCCTTGAATCTTATCTAATTCGTATTCTGTAATTTCATCCACTAAACTACTCATTTTATCCCTTTCGCGGATTGATTTTTTTTTGTTTCTAGATTTCTTATTTCATACTTGATGTTAACATATATTTGAAAATTTATTATGATGTATAGATTTATTATGTAAAATAATAATTTATTCTTTAGTGCGATATCCTTTTCATCTTTCTTCTTTTTTGTGTTATATTTTAAAATTTTCATCAAAATTTTACATCCAAAGGAATAAAAAATACAATTTATTCTATGTTTCATGTTTATATTTTTTATTTATATTATAATAAATTTATAAATTATTCTTGGTAGAGTTTTACCAAAAATTTTCACTGTTATGACTATCTTTTTTATAGTTCATATAAAAATTTACAAGATAATAAAAATTATTCTAAAATAACATATTCATATTTTTTTAGTTTTTCTATATAGCAGGTTTTGTATTAACATTATCTATGAACAAAATTAATACAAGACTTATTTTATCTATATAAATTGATAAATTATGCCAATATTTAAAATAACAATGATTAAACTTCTGACAAAACAAACACTATCATATAAATAATCATCTTTTACCTTTAGTTATAGTTTTTCCTAATTTTGAAGATTTATATTTATAGGGAGAAACCCTATAATTTTGTAGGAATATAATCTTATTAAATTTTATTACATCAAACATTGAATCAATGATCAGTTTATTAGTAATCATGTCCTCCCAAAATTTTATAATATTTAAATAAAAACCTATACTATAAGTTGAAACAATATTAGTAAAAAAAAATAATTAACTATAAATTGGGTTACCTTTTCTTATGTGATTTTAGTGTATTGATCACAAGATGATATCAAAATATTTTTTAAACTTATATGATTATTTTTCAACAGATGACTCTTATAATAATAATTCTTGGTAAAACCCCTTGTTTTAGTTTCTTTTCAAGAAGAAAAAACCTGTTCCACCTCCATATTTTCTAATTTAACTTCATGCTCAGAGAATTTATATTGAAGATATTTTTCTAAAAATTAAATACATTTATTCTATGTTTAAAATATTTCTTCAACATCATAATATTATATTCTTGATTTCTACTACCTTCTAGAAAATAATAGTTAATATGTTTTATTCTTTTGGATTTGACCTCCAATTGGGCATGCTGGTCACCATAAATTTTTTTGATTTATTATATGGAATGGATCCTTTATTCATAATTTTATCTTATCTTAGATATCTTATAAATTTATGTTTTTATGTTTTCATTCCATAGGATGTATTTTTATTTGAATAATGTAATACCCCACCCTAGAAGACACATAATCAGTACCTTGGGCAGACATGTCATAAGGAATCACACAAGATTCTACGTATACTAGAGGCTACAATCTAGAAGTGAGGTACTATGAGGTTAAAGTGGGGGTGATTATTCCCTCATGTTAGATTAGCTACAATAGTGTAAATAATGACAATAAAATATAATTAGGATAGATAAACATAATATATAAATGGGTGAAAGTTCAAAAATTAAAGGAGTATCAAAATTATACCATAATGAATAATTATATTAATTTGATAACTCATTCCCATGGGGGATCATATATAATAAGGAAAAACTAAATATAAAATAAACTATAAAACTCCTCCATGCCTAGCCTTGATTACTTACCATTCACATTATCTATACCCACATTTTCATGTCATTCCAACTGTCATAAATTTTAGAACATTACTTATAAATATAACCCACAACAAAATAGTGATGTCTTATTGGGTACCCATGTTCCATGGAAACTCAAGTAGGGTGTGAGTAAATCTCAATAGGTCATTACCATCAATATACCTCAAATAGAATGTATTATATAAAACTATGTGTATAAAATATCAATATAAACTGTCAAATAATTTTAAAACAACTTCTATAAAATCATTAAATAAGGCATATAATGAAAAATAAAAAAATAAAAAAACTTCTGAAATACTGATACCCTTAGTGATTCTTGAGGCCAGTCCTACATTCTTTGATTTATTCTTAGGTGACTCTAATAATGTTAGGATGGCCTCACCTCCATAAGAAACCATAAAGAATCATGCACTCACCCTAGAATTTCCTTGTGTCATTAGGTATCATGTGGAATCTAAGTACTCATCCTGATATACCGCTAGAATCCGATTCTTGTGATGGAATTCCCCAAATATCATGCACCACATGAATTCCATGTGCCGATATCACTATTCTGAAAGATTAGGTATTAGGTAGAATCTATAGATACCATCTTGGTATTCTTAATCATATATCTAATAGAATTTAAAGCACTCATCTTGTAATTCCCACTCATAAATCATTATATAGAATCTGAGTGATCATCCCAATAATATCAAATATCACCCATTATAGAGAATCTGTGCGCGCATTCTAGAATTACCAATCATTACACATTACAATCCCAATTAATAATTTTCATTATGAAATTTCAGTCATAAATTCACTGTATAATGAATCACTTTAAATCATTCATCACTATTCATTTCGTTAAAGTATCCAAACCAATATGATCCTTAGTTACAGTTCCACTTATTAATAACTAAGACAATTTAAAATTCATTATAACATAGGTCAAGACATTTTAAATATCTATTTTCAATTTAATCATAGTTTTAATCCATTGGACACATATTTATCCATGTTAAGTTTCAAATTCCACTTACACCATTGAAATTTGTGAAATTCCATTTCACAACACTCGAATAAACCCATAAATCACTCTTTATAATCAAAATAAATTTCCATAAAAAATTTTAATTATAATAAAATACCAATGTTAACTCAATTCTAAAGGTTTCTAATAGAGGTTATTTTTTTGAATCTCAATCCATATTAATGTATAATTTAATTAAGGAAAACGTAATTTTAAAACAATTAATTTAAATAAGGTTAAGGAGTGGAATCGTTTAATTGAATGCACTAAGAATGAAATTAGAAATATCATAATTCAATGAATTAAATTTAAGGCAATATCTAACAAAAGTTTAGAAAATAAACAAATTGAGTATTGGTTTCCAGTTCAGCCTAAATCAAAAGAATATAGAAAACTAGAAAAACACATTGATAATAGGGAATGTTAGACAAACCAATGGAAAATCAATTAGTAGAAAAATAAAACTAAAAAAAGGAAGTGGATTCTTAAAATTACTTTGGTATTTTCAATGCATGTTATTATATTGAATTTTTACAAGAATATATGGAGAACCAACCATGGGTAGAAGGTAATGAGGATGGATCATTCATGGGATACTACTGGATAAGTGGTTGGGGGGGAGTAAAAGAGTTAAAAGCATATATTATTTTGAGACAGAAGGTAATTTTCCACTTTTAAAAAAGAACACAGTGTAGATCTATTTTTTTAAATATTTCACTAATTATGCCAACCTCAATGTCTAAGGAGCACCATATCACAAAATTAAATCATATGGATTTTCAAAGTAAGAAGATTCCTCTATAATTTATTGTAGATATTTCATGGTTTTTTGGATCCCCTCATATAATTTAATCAAAACACATGTCTTTAAAAAAATACAATAAATTAGGGTGTAGTGTTAGCTCCAATTGTGAACTAACATTACACCGCTACTTTAATTCCAAAACTCAAAATCCAGAGCCTCAGAGATCCTAAAACTTATTTAAGGGAACAAGGAACCTCCTAGGACTCTAACTATGTCAAAAATATCCCTTTTAGATGATACAAGTCTCAAAAATATAATATAATGCTCAGTTGTAAAAAATACCATCCACCAAATGAAAATGAAAATTTACCACAAACCTCAAGGATCATTCATATACTTGGTCCTTACAAACTCCCCACAGTAACTCTATTGGTCCTTTATAATACTTGGTGGTTATCCAAGTTCATCAGTAGAACTATATCTATCATGAATTCCCATTAAAATGAAACTGTTACAATTATAAATGCCCAGTGTTATCCCATAACATATCTCTTAATAGAAGACACATGGAAACCCTATCCCAAGACAATTCTTGTATTAACAGTAGAAACTAAGATGATACTCCACAACACTCATCTAGATTGAGATACTTCAACGTCATCATTAAAAAGAATTATCTTTCCCATGGTTCTCTACACTATAGGGTGTAGCTAAAAAGTACAATTCGAGACCTTGAAGCCTCCCATTATCATAATTTTCCTCTTGCAGTAAGTTTTGAGTAGTCCACAAACACAAATAGTTTGGTTCTTGACACACGTACTCTAACCAGTAAGAGAGAACCAATAAATACTGGTGCCAACTCTTCTCCCCATCTTAGATCCAAAGGGAAATTCTTCAATGATCTAGGCACGACTTGAAAACACTATATATTCCTGGAAAATCCCCAACCAAATCATTGAATAATGTTTTTTGTGTGACCAAAATAACTTTCCTAAAGCAGTTTTGATCCCACCGAATCAAATCCCATGAAAAACATCTAGTTGGATCTCCCCCCTCCAGATCACTGTAATAATACCCATCTTTTACCACAGACACACCTTTAAATCTACTAACCATGATAACCTTATCTTCAAAGGTATCACATGGTCATCCCAAACACATATATAGGTATAACACCAAAATTCCTATGTAATTCCATTGTCAACCAATGGCCACTCCCACTACCAATGATTCTTATACCCAATCACCAAAGTGATATCACACACAACAAGGCTTGGTTCAATATATCTCATCATGTTCCCAAAAATAACTGCTCATACTCTATCCATCTCAATATGGGAAAAAACCTATAACATTACTAAAGGAATCCAAATTACATTTAAAGAAAACATGCTTGGCTATTTGGTGGAACCAAAACCATACAAAGACCATACATGCACACGAAAACCCTTCACACATGAAGATCACATGCCCATGAGTTACATGATTCTATCCTCTATAGAAGTGTCCTTGTTTTCAGTCCACTTGGTCAAAACCCATATTTCATAGCTATCAACCCGTTTTTCATTGAACACGATGGTCGAATGAGGCCAAACCAGCTCATTTCTTAGATTCACTCCAACTTTTGAATATTATCCTCTTCCATCTCATAGAACACTATCCTTGGTACTCATCAAATTTAATCTAAATAAACATTCATAGACTCCACTAAATATGGTGATATTCCCACCATATTTCCTTCCCCACACTAGTATTGGAGCACCAACCCCTAATGGGTACTTCCTTTATCACACAAGTGTCTCTTCTCCCAAGCGATTCTCACCATCCCATTACTACCTAACCCAGAATGATCTACTAGATTGACCATGTCAAAAATTTCCAATAAAAAAATTCCACCTATCTAAAATGAGGGTATTTTAATACTCCAACCAACCCATTGATCATCCCAGACACAATTTCCCTACATGTTCATTGGACCTTAGCTTCCACATAACCACCCACATACCCAAAACATGATAGTCACCACACTAACCCAACATGCACATCCCTAATCACTTGGTTAAAATTGGTACAAAATCACACACTGACTAATCATATATCCAGATTCACACTCCAAGGAGTTGTGCCACATCTAAACCAGGATCACATGCATCAACCACTGACCTTGCTCAAGCGTAGGTCAGTTTTCTTAACTGGGGGTACCTTCTGTACTCATATTCAAAATTAGGCACTTCACCTATGCTAAGGTAAAATGCACGACCTATCTAAAACTATATTTATTCATAAAATGAAAGTGATATCCCTTCTCACATAAATATACTAAAAACATAACCCAAACATGATAGGAATTTTAACTCAAATGCTCTTACCCTAACACAAACCTTTATACAAAATACCAAAAAATCAGCCAATTTTACATTTGAACCATCAAAGGCATCGATATAGCTATAGAATATACTTGGATGAAGATTATGTTCACTAATAAAAGCCTCAATCATTCCACCATAATATCATTTAGGTGCTTACTCTCACACCAACTAGTATCATTGAGACTCAGTGGCCACACAACCTACCACGAAAAATTTACAGAACCACTATCATATCCAAAGAGTAGGGCATCATCGATCCTAAGATCATGTTTCAATATAATAAATATTCTATGACCTTGGTAAGTTACTATAAAAATCCCAATTAATCCTATATTCCTTTGTAAAGCAAGCTTGACACCTAACACATTTGAAAGTTAAATACATGACCATCTGTAAACTTGGGTATCACTTCCAAAGCCCAAACTTCTTACCTATATGGTCACCACATATGAAAAAATTGACCAAAACTGCTTGGGTTAGGAATCCTTCTAATCTGTCACATTGGAACTAGAATAGGCACAATTCCCTAGCACTATAGGTTCTTGAACACAATTACTTCAACACTTTCCAGTACAGAACATACACTGATCATACAATCCAAGGTATCTACCCCCACCTTTCACTGTTAATGCATGTCCCTAGATTGGGTCAAATCGTCTCATGTGTTACCCTCAAAGGTCACAATCCACTAACTCACCAACCCGAGTCACTCTCAAGTGTCACTTGGTTCTCCCACTTAGCCCATCAAATGATGTATCACTAAAGAGACAACTCACAAGACAACACCCATCCACATCTCAATGTCATACAACATCTAGCATTCCAAGCACCAAAATCAAGGATCTCAAAAGATTGCCTCTATATCTAACCCCACTTTTCCCTCACCGGGGTCAAGACAAACACATACGACCTCTGAGTCACCAAAATATACAAGAACATCCCTTATTCTGAAGATATTTTATTTTTATTATTTAAGATATGGAGTTGATCCTTTAAAAGTATTCACACTCTTTAAATTTAATTCAAGAATCAACACTAATTTTTTCAAATTTTTAAAAGTGTATTAAACCCACCACTTTCATAAAACATTAAAAATTAAAATTTTATAGCCTTAATAGATTTATATTTCAAAAAATTTCATGAGTTTATATAATAAGAAATTTTATAATGCTTGGTTAAGTATAATACCATTAAAAAGATATTGAGGAAAACACTTTATTGATTTCTTACTAGAAATTTATTTAACCAATACCATCATTAATTAATTTAAATCTACATAAATTGAGAGATCATCATGGTAATTATTCAAGTAAGATTCCACCATAGTTGTATATGGAAAACCCATATAAAAATAATTCTATATTTTAAAAACCAACTTAATCATCACCATTTAATAAAGATCATAGTCATACATAAATTAGAATTCTATAACCAAAAGAAGATATGAATCCATAAAATATAAATATTTACAGGATGATTTAAATCCCATGTAGTATGAAATTGACATCTGAATCCTGTTTCCCTATCATAATGCATGTCATGTGAATCCATACATAAAAGAAATAATGCATGAATTCATCCACACAATCTTTCTATAGAGGGGAAAAAATATAAA
Source organism: Viscum album (assembly GCA_963277665.1). NCBI lineage: Eukaryota > Viridiplantae > Streptophyta > Magnoliopsida > Santalales > Viscaceae > Viscum > Viscum album. Next base: position 435,918,213 of record OY728121.1, read on the forward strand.
TAAAATAATCCAATAACATCACACATCAAGTGTCTCACCCAATGTGAAAATAAAATACCACACTATCAAGTGAAATCCGAGAACTATATGTCATATCCTTGGACAGCTAGGATCCCATTATATGTGGGATGATAACTCTTTAGAGTTATATCACTACCAAGCCTTGAAACATCCATAATTTCCTATAAACCATCCAAAAATAGTAAAAAATAAATAAAAACACATCTGTTATGACTTTGTAATGCCCCAGCCGATAATCTACTAAACCATGCCTTGGGTCGACATGTCACAAGGCCTCAAGAACACCTCCCCATATGCTAGAGGCTATTGACTAGATGCAAGGTCCTATTATGTTATAGTAGGGAGACTATTACATTAATTTAGAGTAGCTATAAAATTAGAAGTAATGAAAAAAAGATATAAATAGGATAGATAAACATCCTAGATAAAGTAGGGAAAGTTCCAAAAATAAAAACTATATAAAAAGAATACCGCAATGAAAAATTTTATATATTACATAATTGATATCACATGAATGATCTTATATATGAATAGAAAACCATAAATAAAGGAATCTAGGAAACTCTTTCCAACCTGGTACTGAGTCCTGTTTTGTCCCATCATCTATACCCATAGTGGCATGTCATACCAACTATCATTAATGTAGAAAATCACCATATACCTATTACCTGTGACCAAATAGAGATATCTACTAAGGTTACTAATTTCTATGGAGAACTGAGTAGGGTATGAGTTAAACTTAATAGTACACCACTAATGGTGTCCCTAAAATGGCCAGTCTAATATAAAAGTTCATGTGGAAGCGATTAATATAAAAAGTTTAATAATTTTAAAATAACCTATATATAATCATTAAATAAAAAAGATAAATATATATAAATATATATATAATATGATATCCCGAGCTCCTCAATGCTTCCCAAGGTTCGTCTTACATGCTTTGGATAGTTTCATGGTGTCTATGATCATATCATGATGACCACACCTCCATAAAAAACAACAAAGATTCTAGTAACACATCCTGGCATTCCCCAATATCATAAGGCACCACATGGAATCCAATTGATCATCCTGGAATTCATGTGGAATTAGATGTACATACTAGAAATACCCAAATATAATGTATCACATGAATTCCAAGTACACATATCACCTATCTCCAACATCATGTATCTTGTGGAATACATAGATATCATCTTATAATTCCTAATCATTAGTTAAATAGAATCCATGGCACTCATATATGAATTCCCACTCATCAAGAATCTCATATAATCATGTCACTCATCCCAAAAATATCATGTATCACACATATTATAGAACCCATGTGATTATCTCAACATTCTTGATCATTACCCATCAAAATACCTATTTACCATTTTAATTATACAATTTTAATCATCAACTCATTTTACAATGAATCACTTTAAATAACACATCACTATTCTTTTATTTAAAGCACCCAATCTAATATGATAATTAATCACCATTCCACTTATTAATAAAAATAATAATTTGAAACACATTTTACAAAAGGGAATGTAATTTTAAAACCCCATTTACAATTCCATAAAAGTCTTAAACCATTTTACACATATTTTTCCATGTTAAGTTCAAAATTCATCTTACACCATAAAAAGTTGTGGAATTAAATTTCACAACCATAGAATAAATACATAAATCCATTTTTATAGTCCTATTACATTTTCATAAAATAATTCATTTAGAATCCAAGACAAATTTCAACTCAGTTATAAAGGTCTCCACTAGGTGTTCTCTTTCAAAATCTTATGTCATATGAAGAGGGAATTTAATTAATTAAAATTAAATTTTAAAATAATTAATTTAAACTAGGTCAAGGAATGACATAATAATCTTGAACGTAGTAAGAAAATAGTTATAAAAAATGTAATACTATGGTATAAATGTAAATAATCACCTACCTCATGATTAGAGAATCCCACACATCGAGTATCGACTACCGATTCAGCTCGAATCAAATGAAAATGGAAAATTAGAAAAATGCCTAGAAATTAGGGAATATTATCGAAACCTAAGGGATATCCACTTTAAACTGAAAGAAAAATAATAAGGATTAAATAAGAGTCATGTAATTATACTAGGTTCTATAATACAAGCGATGATGTCCGATTCAGATAAGAAATGGGAGAAAACTACCCATGGGAAGAATGGAGGGGAGGGGGAGCCTGTATAGGAGGCCACTTGATGAATATTGAGGGAATATTGGTAAAAACATATAAGGGTTATATGGTAATGAAAATTTTACAATTTTAAGTAGGTTTATGATTTGAAAATGCAATGTTTTATTCCATTTTCCAACCGTGTGAGCCTCACTATCTGAGGCACACCATGTTGCATGGTTAATGCACATAGTTTATCAAACCATACAAAAACCGTGTACATACCTCTAAAATTTACTATAGATATTTCAAATTTTTATGTATCTCTTCATAAGTTTTAATCAAACCTTGTACCTTCACAAAACAAATCATGTGGTTATGGTGCATAATTAGCTCCAGCCGTGGCCTAACCATGAACCCCTATTGCAAATCAAAAACATAGAATCTCTAAGACCAAAGATCTCAAAACTTATCCCAAAGGAGAAAGTCACCTCCCCGTCCTCCAAAAATATCCAAAAATATACCTTCAAGGTGATACAACTCTTGAATCTTAATTATGATGCTCAGTTGAAAAAAAATTCCCATCAACAAAATGATGATTCAAATTTTCCGTGAACCTGAAGGATCATTTATAAAACTAATCCTTATATAGAATAACAAAAGATATTCCTTGGTTTCCATATTTTTTATGAGATTATTTCACATATGAATGTTTTCAAAAATATCCTTATCCATCAAATAATCCTATAAATCAAGTTGTGACTTTTCATCCCATAATCCATTGAAGAACTCCAATATATATAAAATAATCTCAACATGGATCATTTTAAAATAAAAATCATTTTAAAAATATAATTAAATGAGTGATTTAATTAATAAATGTTCATGAAAACATGATTTTTATTTACCATAAGGATCATTCTCAATAGATTTAATAGATAACTCAACACTTTGAATACCTTCAAGTAGTGGTGTATCCTCCTTTTATTTTGAAATCATATCTAAAATCTTAGCCCCTCTTTTATACTTTTCATCATTTATTACTAAAACATTAATTTTTTCATTAATAGGGATGGGAAATGTCATTACCCGTCCTAGTGAGGCCTGTGTCGTGCCTCCCCAATCCCACCACCAATAGGACGGGGGCATGTGACTAGAACCGATTAGGTATATCACTAACATGGTAAGCATTGACTATATATATGTACACATGAACACATCTCCAATCGCACAAACGATGAAATGTAAAAACCACTAATAAATGAAATGAATGAATATCACTATCCCAACTAGAGTATGTCAGGAAAGTAAAGTGTATTAATGTAAACTGATTCAGAATACAAGCCCTCCAAAAGAAAGAGTCTATAAACTAAAAATTTCAACCTATAAACCAAATAGGTACTAGGAATTCTACTCAAATCCATAGGAACTCACTGGCCTTCCTGAACTCACAACGCTCCATATAGTCATGGTCCATGAGAAGGTTTCCCATATGTACAAGACATGACATGTGAGGGTAGAGCTCGTGTAGGAGTGAGTATAAGAATACTCAGTAAGACCCCCTGAAACCAAAAAGAAATAAAAAAATAAAGGGGTATATTAAGATCTACATAGTATATGTCTACATCACATATAACATGAATATCCGGATATACTCAAACCAAGATGCGTATTCTAGAGCAAAGCCATAGGCACTGCATACCAATCATAGGGATTCGGTCTGAAGATTCCACAAATAAATCATCTTAGAGAACACGCTTCTTAGTTTGATAGCATTAATGATGTTCATCTAAGAATTATTGTATGTTGGGAACCATTATGAGAGAGATATAATGATAGATCTTAATAGGGATATGATACTATAGATGAGGATCACAGCCAAGGCCATGGGGTGATACCAAAAACTCCATCTGTACTAACCTTATAAGTATAGTATCACCACTTGGAGAAGTTGGTAGTGTTAATACTAAGGAATCTTACTATGGAATGAAGAATGAATAGAAGATCCTACTTCAAGTCTCTTAGGGGGGATTCCAAAAACTCTATCTAGAATCTCCTCTTGAACGGATCATACTCCTATGAGTAGGAAATGATACACATCAACCATTAGGGAAATGATCAATGGAACAAACACAAATGAAGATTGTCCCACATACAATGGACAAGAGATTCAAGCCATCTAGAAAGGTGTACGACATGTAGTAGGGTCACACACCATGTCCCTTGACCCCAGGTACTTCCGGTGTACAACGACATGTGTCATTTAGAACATGTCATGTAAAAGATGGGTACACACTATATAGAAGGGTCACACGCTGTGTCGTTCCATTAAAGGTCCACCCATGTACTCTAGCTATTTTTTGGTATATGGTGTCAACCTGTGTATGCCTACCCATGTACGTGTACATAGGATAACCCATGTAACTGGTTTGGGTAAAGTTATGTGGTGGGGTACATGCCATGTAGGAAACTCGTGTACTCCACCCCATCTTTTTGTATCTCACATGATACATGGTGAGTCTCCAGGAAGGTTATACACTCCATCTAACATGGTCACACACCATGTGGCATTTAACTAACTCTCAAAAACTTAGTCACCATAGAGTTGGACTACACTCTGGGTAACCCCGGGTTACACATTTTGTGGATCATGAATATCCCAAACCATTGTTCTTTATACATGAACCTTATATGATCCTATAGTGATTGATCCAATTATCCATTCACCTAGAAACTAGAGATTCAAGGTTGTATCACCATTTTAATACTTAATTGGTGTGTTCTGAGCCTTAAATCGGCTTTGAAAACTGACTTCGATGACCTGTATGAAAATCACCCAAAGAACGATATCTACCAAATAAATTAAATTTGTTTGTCTTCATTATTGTCTCACCTCCTCTAGTTCATGCCAATGTTGGATCTTTAATTTTGAATCATTTCTATGAGAAATGAAGGCTCAATGATCAATCATTCATAAACCATGAAGAATGAAGAACACAAAGAATATTGGGGGAGAAAAAAAACAATTAAAAACCCAAGGAACAAACCTCAACTGCTGTTTATTTAGGACTTGATCTATTCTTGTAATAATGATCAAGAAATAAAAATAAAATCTATATAAAAAACCCTTGATAAAATACCACAATCAAGGCCATCCCGCAAGAAATATCAAATTGCGGATCAACCTGTTTGTTGGTTGGTTCGTGTTAATCATGGAATCTGAAAATGGGGAAAGAAAACCCCAGCACTATAATCCTTCTTTGGGGTTGGATCTTTCATTGAATAGGATCAATCATCATATTTACAATGTTGGAGAGATCCATAAAAAATAGCGTCTATTGACCGATGATCTAAGCTCTGTCATTGTTTTTCATCAATATAGTTCTTTAGAATTCCCTCCATAGCCTCTAGGAAATTCCAGGGTTATGATCCAAACACTGGAACCCTACTTAAAAGGATAGTTTAAAAAAAACATCACTACGTCACTATGGAAAATTAAAATAAAATAAACTCTTATTTTATTTTATTTACTAAAATTCCAAAAATTACATTTCACAACTTTCCCGTTTCAAGCCGATGTTATGTCACGCCAAGGATAAACTTGCTGCTCTGAACATAACGGTACCCTTATATTTCTGATTTGAGAATCTCTTAAGCAGTTGTCCACCTTTTTAGGAAAACTACTTGCACGTGCTATTTAGTATTTTAACATATTACTAACATTTATTCTAGGCACCTTGGGCCTTAGAATCGCACACTGTCTCAGCACCTGGTCTCGAATTAATTCCATATAATATTTGAAAATAATACACAGAAAAATCTGGGACGTTATAGGAAATAAATATTATATTTGAGACTCTTCTAAAATTTCTTCAAATCTTATCTTCATGTATATATTAAAAAAATGAAAAACAAATATTTGGTCCAATAAAAGAGAACCATGTTAACTTTGATAATAGTTAAAGTGCCTACTGTATTGTGTGAGAATATTGAGGGGGGGGGGGTGAATAAGTGTTTCTTATTATATTAAATATCATTTTCTATTTTAAATTTTCCTATTATTATTTTTAAATATTTCTTAGTTATGAATTATGGATATGTTCATGTTCCCTCAACACTCACCACAATATGCAATGAAGGAAATAAAAAAACAACACAAGAGGTTTTTACAAAGTTTAACCCCAATGTGGAAATCAAATCCTTACTATTTTTATATCCAAACTAAGAGAAAAATGTTCACTATTAAAATATATTAATTTTAGGCGTGTGACAAGGTGGAATCCAATCGAAAATATATATAAGGATTGGGTAGGTATCATCCTTTTACCAAGTGTTTTCCCTATAGTTCAATGAGAGTTTTTAACTAGTTTTTTGAGTTTTTTTAAAAAAATGTGCGGGTTAATTTTTTTAAAATATGTTCTTGAAAGACCAAAGGCCCACTACAACCTTTTAGTAAAAAAATAAATGTTTTTATATTTATAAATATATTCGTTTGTATACTATTATTTATATGTATATTGTTATAAATCACATATACAATGTTTTATTTGTCATTTAGTTTAGTTAAATACTAATTTTTTAATTACTGGATATCTATAATATTATTATTCTCTAAAAATATATAAATTATGATGACATGTCTTATGTTTGTGTCACACTCTATTCTCTCTTATTTTTACCATTCTCTTATGGCATTTTACCCTTATCCAATGTTTTTAAGTGATTCTTTATAATCATTTACCTTTTATTTTCATTATATGACTATTGAATCTCATGATATATTATCTGATTTCACCATATTAAAACATTAATTCGATTTATAGATCATCATTTCTTTTATGTATGTCTCCAAGATATTCCATGTAGTAAGAGTAAGGTGAGGTCCATGAGAAAGTATAGAGATGGGATTAAAATACTATATTACTATTTTTATCATGTACCCAATTTCCAATGTTATTATACCTCTATAATTTTGGGAGTATTATATATATTTTTATGATAATGATTATGTAATAATATTTATATGAGATATAGGTCATTATAATAAATATTTGAATAGAATTTATGATCACAACAAATAAAAATATTTATTCATACTAAATACCCTTTATTTTTTGTAACATTTCCACCAGGTGTTATTTATAGGAAGACACCCTACTATCCATATTATGTTTCTAATTAAAACCCCACTTATACACTATTGGTCTCACAAATTCATGTGCATCCACCAAGTTACAAACCTGGTTTATGTACATGGGGTCCATTTTATATTCTAAGGGTTTTAACTATTTCATAGAATTATAACTCTCAATGTACTCTTAATAGGTAGTAGGTTTATCATCTATAAACATTAATTCATAATCATTTTTCATAATAAATTCATATATATCAATATCCTGATGAATCCTTCTAGAGCATTTAGGTTATTGTTTAAATTGAATTAGTTCTTTTACCATAACTTTTTATGGAATTGACACAACTTCCATATTATGAGAAATTTTTTTAACGATCATTAACTTCTACAAGATCAACCTTTATCCCAATAGATCCTAAAATCATATATTCATTGTCAAGGAATATACAAGTTTCATCCTATAAAAATTTGTGTTTTTTATGATTTTAGAAATAATATTCCATAGTTTCCTTAAGATAGACAACAGATAACGATTTCACTATTGTAGGGTTATGTTTATTAGAAACCACTTTTTATACGAGTGATTCACAACCCCAAATATTAATAAAATAAATTTTTGGACATTTATAAGTGAATATATCATATAGTGTATTTATAACCACAATATAAAGGAAATAGATAAGTAAAAAATGAAACTATTTTCACAGTATAACCACATAATGAAATGATAAGATCACAATAACTGATCATGGATTGAACCATGTAAAATTAGGCACGATTCATTATCTTAAACACACTATAAAACTATTATTTTTCATAAGGAGTGAGTGGTGAAAAAATTCGACAATATCTCATATGATTAATGAATTCCTAGATCATGTATTCAACACCAGGATTTGATTAGTCAATCTTAATATCTTTTTTCCAATTGATTATGTAAATCATTCTAAAAAATATAGAACTTTTTAAAACATTCACACTTATGCCTCATCATAAAAACATAAAAATAGAAACTAAAGTCATTAATAATGGTTATAAATTACGTAAACCATCATTTGAAAACTCATGAATGGGTACAACCAATGTCTATGTGATGATTTTGTCCCACATGGTGGTCTAGGAATCTGACACCCGTATCAAGATCGCCGAGCTTTGTGCTGGGGTGTGGTCTGATAACCTAGAGAGGAACGATCCTTATGCATTGGAACATTAACCATTACTTTATATTCCTCTGTTTCAGTGGGAGGAGGTACAAATTGATATCGTAACACACCTGATCCTTCTCCCACTAGTGTCATAGAATGACCATCCATAATCATATAGGGGAACCATATAGGTTGGGAAGGATCAAGAACACATGTTAGAGAAAAATATGGATATCCTGTCAATAAATATGGATCACATGCTACCTAATGCACACCCACAATTGTTTGAGGTTGGAATGAAATCGGGACGACCTCTTCCTATGGAACATGTGAGGGATCACATGTAGGATGATGTGTTCTATGGCGTCATCATCATGACCCCTTGGCATAAAAAACTGTTGGATGAGTTTCCTAGGAAAGAACCTGCACTCCCTAGGTGGGAACCTGCACTCACTAGGGTGGACTATCGTTGATATTCTCATGAATTGAATGATAATATATCCTCACCGCTAGTGATAAAACATAGATCGCTTCTAGGATAACCACACCATATTCATCTAAATCACTAATGCGAATAAGCTACTCTAAATGAGTATGTTGAAAAATAGATTCAAAATGAATTAGAAAATAATTTAATAAAAAACTAATGGAATTTTCTTGACTTACCATATCATAATGTTATATGTTGTGTTGGGTAATATATAGAATATAATTCAATATAATACCATGGTTTAGAATCGACGTACTCTAAAAAATGGAATCACATCATAGGTACACCCTGGATAGGAAGTGCTTCTCATCTCCCCTGGAGGCTGAGATACTGTGCATGTTATTGGAACCGGTCCTCTTCCTAGCTCCCCATAATCTTCAAGTCTTAAAGATCATATGACTCTCTCAGGGGTAATGGAATGGGCTGAACACAACCAAATTGGTGCATGAATCTATCAGACTGTTTATGCTCAACAATATGAAAGTGAATGAGTGACACTACAACCAGTGTCATGATGTCTAGAAGTTAAGTATGCTAGAAACTGGTCTAATAAATCCTTAATGGCATCCATGAAATCCAAAATGACATGTAATATTTTTCTCTAAATTTCCTTACTAAAAACCAAAATTGATGTTACTATTATATTTTTTAGAAAATTATAAATTGTATATAATTACATCATTGGGTTAGAGACTATCCAACTTGAGATGATATGCACCCAAATGGGGAGTCAGAATGCTCTTGAAGTTATGTTTCTAAGTACAGCAGTAAAATAAAACATTGAAAGTGATAAATAATAAGAAATTAAATTCAATAAATCCCAATAGATTAAAAAACCAATAGAGATGAGGGATCATACCAGCATTCATGAGGATAATTATGAAACACCTCTACAGGCAGTGGATGACCAGAAAGATGAAGGAATAATATGGAGATGTGCTCCCATGGCCACATATAAAGAAGGATAATGCATTCCCCAAGATCCTTGTAGTATATATATCATACATTTCATAATTATCTATAAGTGTAGTCTAAGAATGAATATCCCCAACTGTATGTCCTATATTGATCAAAGTCCTCCAACATCCTTAGATACATCATGTTTACATGCATACTTGAGTGATCAGTGCACACAGTCCCTATAATGATCTGTAATATATATTCATGGGAATGATGCATGAAAAAATGTTTTTCATTATCTTAAAGTAAATTTAGAAAGTTTCCCTCTAGCCAGCTCATAGAAATTAACCTGCTATATTAGACCCCAGGGTTAGCCAAAATATCGACGCCTCAAAATCTCTGAATAAGGTCTGGCCATTATGCATGAGTGGGTCCAATATTGGTTTCCCTAGATTGGATGACCAATAAGGACTGCCACATCCTCGAGGGTGATGGTAATCTATCTCTTAGTAAGATGAAACATTCATGTCTTTGGTTTCCACCTCTTTAGGAGGGCATCAAGTAGGTGATGTTTAACAAATGTGAAATTAGATAATGTAATATTAAATAATCCATCACAACATAGGTATGGTATAATAGTGGGTGGAGATAGTATGTGATTAAAATTGAGCACTCGACGCACCCTGATATGTCGAACCTCACCACCTTGTAGCATGGCCTTGGAGACATGCGTAGTTTACTCAATGAGTAGTATAGTATCCTCCATCTGTTTGAAAAAAAATGAAATGAGTTGTATGTATAAAATGTAAATATAATTTTATGATCTGTAGAATGTTATGTATTGTATAATGTAATACATGTCATCTTTATTCACATTGTTTTATGAAGTTAATTTCTACCAAAAGAAAAGGTTATGTCTTCATGTTTCTGAAAGCATATTTCAAAAGTGTTTTTGAGATATGTTTTTACCTAGAAAATGGTGTTTTGTAAGATATGGTTTTATATATACATGTTAACTTTATTATCTAAATGTTTATTAGGAAATGGTGTTCCATGTAATTTTTTTTATCATTTCCCACATGATTGTATGTTTCAATATTTTTTTCTCAAATTATTTCTTTATGATTTATCCATGAATAAATTGATTATGCATTAATTTATCCTCCTCTTTGATTTATTCACATATTTGCTTTGTTCACATTCTTTGATTTATTATATTTCTTTAATTTCTTCTCTTTCTTTACTTTGTTTTCTTTCTTCAATTTATTTTCTTTCTTTTCTTTCTTTTCATTCTTCACTTTCATCCTCTTCTTCAGTATAGGTTGGCTTTATATCATCTACATTGTCGTTTTCACCAATCCTCCAAAACCATTATTTATTTCCCAAAAATTCTCTACAATATACAATTAATACCTTTACATTTGTCAATAAAACATGGTTTGGATGAGATGTGTCTAAATTCAAAATTGAGGGAAAATAGTGCCAATTTTCTAGTGGTAGCATAATGATATAATCCAAAAGGGTGTAATTAAATTTTTAATTATTAAATTATTTCAGAAATGTATTAAAATTATAAAAAATTATGGATATTATATTCACACCCTATAATTTAAAATATGAGTAGATCAAAATGGAGACAATACTTCATTGTGGCTGAGAGTGTGAACTCAATCCAACAATGTTATGGAATTGTTTCTGATTATGACCTTTTTGATGAAATATAGTGCATTCCCAACTTTTCCCTTGTTCTTGGGGAAAGTACATCTTATTACACATCTTGCTAGCCTTTGGTCACCCCTATTTATGTAACCAATTGATGTTATGTATCACCAACAGCTGGCCTTCGAGCATTGGTATATATCAAAACTCTCTAATATGTGTCCATGGTGCAAAATAATAGTTTAAAATAGTATCCATATGGTACACTGGATCAACATATTCTTCCCATGATATGTTCATAGAGGCATATGGTTCATTGGTGTGTACACATGGAAACTGTAAGGACTCGAAGTTTCTACATTGAAATTTCTTCGCTTCCATTAATACCACCACGTTTTCACCAATGATATTTGTGATGGGGTCTAAATAAACCTTAAAATAAAATTTATATTCTTCTTGGTTGAAGAGTAATACATGATAACTAGAAGCTTATTCAATATTATTTTCAATCTCTCTTTGAAAATGTCTTCTGTACTTCATCCCTTATTGAACCCCATCTGAGGCTAGTTTTTTTTCTATCAAAGAAGAAATTCACACAATTCTAAAATTTCTTAAGAACTAGGGTAGTTATAGGTATATTATGAAGCCCCTTCAAGACCAAATTGATGCCCTCTACAATATATATGGTCATGTTTCCATACCTATTCCAGCCATCATATGACAATGTCCTTTTTTTTGGAATTCACATCATGTAATCATGCACTTCTTGATTAGCCTTGCAGATTTGATTGAAACATTATTCAAAACTACATTGATACGACTCATATTCTAGATAGAAGTGTTTATACTATAAATAAATTGATTTTATCTTCATGTTGAAATAGTAAAAAATAACAAAGACAATGTGTACCAATCATGGTGATTTTCTCATGCATTAGTTTTTTATGGATGGTTTTCCAAACATTTCTAAAACTGTTTATAATGTAATACCGATGAGGTGAATTTGGGGGTATCCATGTATAAGGGTCCACATTGATTTCCCAAAGTCGATAAGATATCAAATAGGAACCCCAAATGCCAATGAAATTCTTGCTGATACATTCCAACAACCAACTCCATGATTCATAGTTTTCCTTCTCCACAAGGGAAAATTAAAGCAGAAGAGGTGACCCATTTACATCTTGTGTTTCCACAATAAAAAACACACCCTTATATTTTTTGTATATAAATGTTTCATCAATCTATATGAATGGTTTTTAATCAATAAGGTTTCCTTATAAACATTCCATTCCTCTATGTTCTGAAAATCACAAACACTTTATCTTAAGGTAAATTATCTTTCCCTATGGATTATTTTCTTTAGGAAAATTTCCCTTCTCTAAGGAAATGTTTACCCTTTTATATGTTTTCATTACCTTATTTTATAATCTATCAAGAACAAAATAATTTTATCACTAAGTTGAAAATTCAATTCTTATCTAAATATAAGAATATTATAGTTCTTTGGATATAGATTCTTCAATTTTTATACTCTGAATTCTATGAAATTAAGAATTCAAATTATATGAAATTCATACTTTGAATTCTATAAAATTAATTCTTTGAATTATTCATAATTAAGACTCCGAATTCCTCATAATTAAGACTCTAGATTCCTCATAATTTAGACTCCAAAATAATTGTAATTCAATATCCGAAATCTATAGAATTCAAATTCATAATTCTTTGAAAAACATAATCTGAATATCCATGTTTTCTATAATATTATTTTTATACATTTAGACACCCAATTATTTTCTTACTTAGACTCTGGATTTTCATATTTACATAAGTGACTTCATTTTCTTACACAAGATTTTTTATGAATGAAAACATGACATAAAATTTGTTTCTAACTAATTATTGGTTGAGTGACATGTGTACAGGTCCCTCTAAAATTAAAGAAAAAATATGACCATTGGAGGTGGGAGCTGACCGTTGAAGACTTTCCTATAAATAAGAGCTCATTTGAATGATCTCATTAACTGTTCATGAATCTAGAGATTACATGCTGTGATGCTGTGAAGTGACTTCTTGAGAGATAAAAACTCTAATGATTTGTGCATTTCACAAACATCTTGTCCAACCATGAACATTTTGTTCATATTTATTCATACGACTTTGATTGATTCTGAGTAAAATTGAGGGCTTCCAGGGATAGGAAGATAGAGGTGCTGACTACCTTAAAAATCAAGGGCTTATGGGGATAGTAATAAAGATTCAGATATTCTTATCGAGGTCTTACCCTGGTGTGGGTAAGAGATAATTTCTTGAAAGTATAAATCAAGGGACCTTTATCCAAGGTTCTTGGATACCCTACTCTTTTGGTTAAAATATTTCCTACTTGTTACTTATTTTTGTTTCAAGTTTTATTTCCACTGTATTTTGATAAAGGAAAAAAGTAGAACTTTCTTATAGTTTCATGTACCTTACAGACTCTGATAAACAGGATTCTATATTCTTTAAGGTAGAGTCTTCCTTTAAGAAAATTTTTCTTATGTTTCATTTCCAGATTTATATTTCTAGAACCTAAGCAAGTTTTTTTTGTAGAACTAAAAGAGGTGTTGTGAATTTACCTTGTTTAACTTTGTTAAACATAGTTTTACTTAAGGTTTAAAATGAATGTTTTTTAAAACTTACAATTCACCCCCTGTTATAATTGAGAATCTAAATAGACTATTTTGGTCATACAATTGGTATCAGAGGAGATATCTAAAATTATTATACTCATATATAAGTCTTCTTTCTCATGATTTTTATTCTTTCTGAATTTTTCTTATATTAGTTTTTCTTAAAGATTTTTATCTTTACTTATAAACTCTTACCACTAACGAGATTTATAGAAAAGATATTTTATTATAGTATGGAATTTATAACTGTTAAAACTAACAAGTTTTATGCAAAAGATATTTTCTTATATAGTGGAATGTATAAATGTTTGTTCCATTGAAAATATTAATCCTACCAAACATCCAATTTTTGATGGTTATGATTATGAGTACTGAAGAGATATAATGAAGACCATTTTCATTAACACTAGACTAGAAAATTTTGTTATTCTTACTGGTGATTACAAAATTATAGAAAATAAAGTCAAAACCTTCACCAACTAAGAAAAATCAAAATATAAACTAAATTACAAGGTACATTATACTTTATTGTACTCTATGACCAGGAATATATATAGTCAAATATATTCTTGTGATGCTTCAAATTCCATTTGGAAGAAACTTGAAGTTACACATTTTGGGACTTCTAATGTGGTGGAAACTAGAAGAGAAATGTCAAAAGTAGAATATCATTGACTCATTTTTCCCTATCACTACTGGAAATTTAGTATATACAAACAGTTTTAAACCATTGGTAAAGCCTGTATAACCATTGGTAACAATTATACCAATGGTTTAGCCAACTATTGTAAATCATGCAGTGGGGATAGGTATATACCAACAGGTTATCAAATAACCGTTGGGAAAAATCCACCATAAATCATATTATCTTTCCCAACATTTTCGAAACCATTGCAATAGATCTTTACCAATGGTAGAAACCATTGTTAAAGGATGAACAAAGACATTTACCAACAATTATAATGTATTGGTAAAGACTGGGTTATACAATTCTATACCAATGGTTTTGGAAACCATTGGTATAGAGCCTATAATTTGTCCCAAAGCAAGTGGCTACCCTATTCTTACAATTTGTCTAGAAGCAAGCAGGTTCTCAATGCATTTACTTGTAGAATAAAACGGAGTTCACAATATAGAATACCTATCATTCTATACCACTGGTCTGTAAATGAACTTGAGGTTTATAATGATCACCCCCATTCAAAATTATAAAATATCGTATTATGTCTTATGCTTGAATTTTATAATCTATGTGTTGAGTTGACTGTAGACTATAGCTTTATGAGGGATCTGTTATAAAACCCCTAATTTGAGTTATTTCAAAATGGCATCACATGTTGATTTTATTAATGTACAAACTTTATGTCTTGGTTAATTCTATCTTATTTTCTATGTTATCCCATATAGATTTAAATTAGATTAACAAAAGTATCTTATGTAAGTTTTCAGTGAAACTTTCATTCTCTTAAAAGGTGATGCATGATGTAATTCTGAGTAAAATAGGGATAAGATGATATTTTTTACCGAAGTAAAATGAAATGAGAATTTCCCAAGATATCCTTTGTATTTATTATCAATAATGTGGAAGAAGATACAAACATATTGGCATAATATTTTTTGGTGGTATTGTAAAATAAATAAAAAAGGGGACATTGATGTTCTTATGGATTGGATTGTATTTTTTTATCAATGATTTTGGAAAGATATAGTGTTGAGGAGTGAAATAAGCTATTGATTTCAAGGGGGCATGGGTTTTTTAGGGGTTGGGGGTGCTATCCAAGGTGGTAGGGGATGTCCAGGGGGTTGGGGGCTATCCAAGGGGTTGGGGTGGGTGTCCAAGAAGGTAGGGGTGGGAGGGATCTAGGGGGTTTGGGGGGGGGGGTGTCCAGGTGGTGGGGTGGTGTCTAGGGGGGGCATCCATGGGGGTGGGGTGTTCATGGGGGTGGGGGTGTCCATGGGGATGGGGGGTGTCTCGGGGGTGGGAGTGTCCAGTTGGTGGGGTGGTGTCGAGGGGGTGGGGGGGGGGGGGGGGGGTTGGGGAGCCGTCGAAGGGGTAGGGGGATTTCCTTGGGGGTAGGGGTGTTCAGGGGGGTTGGTGGGCTGTCCATGGGGTGGGGGGGGGGTGTCCAAGGGGGTATGGGGTGTCCAAGGGGGTAGGGGTGTCCAAGGAGGTAGGTGGGCTATCCACGGTGGTTGGGGGTGTCCAAGGGGTTGGGGTGGGTGTCCTAGGGGGTAGGAGGTGTCCATGGGTGGTCCCGGGGTTATGGGTGTCCAGGGGGTATGGGCTATCCAAGGGGTAGGGGGTGTCTAGGGGGTGGGGTGGTGTCCAGGGGGTGGGGTCCGTCAAGGGCGTTGGGTGGGGGGGGGGGCTTTCCAATGTGGGGGAGGTCCGGGGGGGGGGGCGTCCAGGGGAGTGGGGGTGCCCCGTTGGTGGGGTGGTGTCCAGGGGGTGGGGGTTGTCCAAGGGGGTGGGGGTTGTCCTTGGGGGCGGTGGGTGTCCAGAGGGTGTGGGTGTCTAGGTGGTGGGGTGGTGTCCAGGGGGGTAGGGGCGGGGCTATCCCTGTGGGTAGGGGTGGCCGGGGGGTGGGTGGCATGTCCATGGGGGTGGGGGGGAGGGGGGCTGTCCAAGGGGGTAGGGGTGTCCAGAGGGGATGGGTGGGATGTTTACATGGGTTAGGGGTGTCCATGTGGTGGTGGGGGGTTTCGTGGGGGTGGGGGCTATACAAGGGGGTGGGGGCTATCTAAGGTGGTTGGGTGTCAAGGGGGTGGGGGTGTCCTGGGGTATGGGGGTCTATTGGGGGTTTTGGGTGTGTTTCTAGGGGGTGTGTGGGCTGTCCACATGGGTGGGGGCTGTCCAGGGGGTATAAGGTGTCTAGGGGTGGGCGGGCTATCCACAGGGGTGGTGGGGCTATCCAGGGGGTACGAGGTGTCCGAGGGGGGGATATCCACAGGGGTGGAAGGGGTGGTAGGGCAGTCCAGGGGGTATGGGGTGTACAGTGAGCTGTCCACGGGGTGGTAGGGTTGTCCAGGGGGTAGGGGTGTCTAGGGGGTGTACGGGGTGTCCACAAGAGTGGGGGACTATCCAGGGGGTACGGGGTGTCCAGGGGGTGGCGGGATGTCCACAGGGGTGGAGAGGCTCTCCAGGGGTACAGTGTGTCCAAGGGGTGGGCTGGCTGTCCTTATGGGTGGGGGACTGTCCAGGGGGTACGGGATATCCTAGGGGGTGGACGGGCTATCCACGGGGGGGGGGGGGGGCATATAGTGGGGTAGGGGGTTTCTAGGGGGTGGGAGAGCTATCCATGGGATCGCATGGCTGTCTAGGGGGTAGGGGTGTCTAGGGTGGGTGGATGGGCTGTCTACAGGGGTGGGGGCTGTCTAGGGGGTATAGGGTGTCCTGGGGGGTGGGCGGGCTATCCACACAGGTGGCAGGGCCGTCCAGGGGGGGTACGAGGTGTGTAGGGGGGGGGGGGGGAGTTTTCCTTGGGGGTGGAGGGGCTGTCTTGGGGGTAGCAGTGTCTAGGGGGTGGGGATGTATAGGGGTGGGGGTGTCTAGAGGGTGGGTGGGCCATCTACGGGGGTGGGGGGTGTCCAGAGGGGTAGGGGGTGTCCAGGGGGTGGGCAAGCTGTCCACGGGGGTCACAGGGCTGTCTAGAGGGTGTCTAGGGTGGGTGGGAAGGCTGTATATGGGGGTGGAGGGTTGTCTGGGGGGTGGGGGGGGGGGGGGGTACATGGTTTTTAGGGGGTTGGGTGGGCTATCCACGCTTGTGGCGGGGCTGTGTAGGGGGTATGGGGTGTCTAGGGGGTGGGAGAGCCATCCGTGGGGGTGGAGGGGCTATCCAGAGTGGGTAAAGGGGTTCTAAGGGGTGAGGGTGTCTAGGGGGTGGGTGGGATATCCATGAGGGTGGGGGTGTCCAGATGGGTAGTGGGTGTCCAAGGGGTGGGCGGGCTATCCACGAGGGTGGGGGATATCCATGGGGTAGGGGTTTTCCAGGGGGTAGGAGGGTTGTCCACGGGGGTGGCAGGTCTATCCAGGGGGTAGGGGGTCGAGGGGGGGTGGGTGGGTTGTCCGTGGGGCGGCGGCCTATCCAGGGGGTAGGGGAGTGAATAGGGGTGGGCGGGCTATCCACGTGGGTGGCGGGGCTTTCTAGTGGGTAGGGGGTGTCCAGGGGGTGGGTGGGTAGTCCATAGGGGTGGGGGGCTCTCCAGGGGGGGTATGGTGTGTCCAGGGGGTGGGAGAGCTGTCCACGAGGGTGGTAGGGTTGTCCAAGGGTATACGGGGTGTCCAAGGGGGTTGGGAAAGCTGTAAATGGGGGTGGAGGGGATGTGTAGGGGGTATGGGGTGTCTAGAGGGTGGGCGGGCTGTCCACGGGGGTGGGGGATGTCCAGGGGTAGGGGGTGTTGAGGGGGTTGGGTGGACTATCCAGGGGGGCTCTCCACATGGGTGGTGGGGTTGTCCTGGGGGTAGAGTGTGTCCAAGGGGTGGGCGATCTATCCACTAGGGTAGGTGGGGGGGGGGGGTGTCCAGGGGTTGGGTGGGCCCTCTACGGGGTGGAAGGGCTGTCGAGGGGGGTAGGGGGGTCCAGGGGTGGGCTGGCTATCCACAGGGGTGGCAGGGTTGTGTAGGGCGTGGGGGTGTCTGGGGGGGGGGGGTGGATGGGCTGTCCATGGGGGTAGGGGTGTAGAAGGCAGTGGGAGGGCTATCCACATGGATGAGGGCTATCCACGGGGATGGGGGAAGTCCATGGGGTGGGCGGGCTATCCACGAGGGTGGCGTGGCTGCGCAGGGTGGTGGTGGTGGGGGGGGGGTGCTGTCCACGGGGGTAGGTACTGTCAGGGGGGGGGGGGGGTGGGCGGGCTATCCACGGGGGTGGTGGGGCTGTCCAGGGGTTAGGGGTGTCCAGGGGATGGGTCGGCTATCCACGGGGGTGGCATGGTGGTCCCGGGGGTAGGGGGTGTCAAGGGGGTGGGTCGGCTGTCCATGAGTGTGACGAGGATGTCCAGGGGATACAGGGTGTCCAAGGGGGTGGGTGGGGTGTCCACGGGGGTGGGCAGGCTGTCCACGTGGGTAGGGGGATTTCTAGGTGGTACAAGATGTCCAAGGGTGTGGGCGGGGTTGGTGATGGGTGTAGGGGTGTTTAGGGGGTGGGGGGCTATCCATGAGTGTGGCGGGGCTGTCCAGGGGGTAGGGGGTGTCCAGGGGGTGCGTGGGCTGTCCATGGGGGGTTGTTTTCCATGGGGGTAGGGGCTGTCCAGGGGGTGGGTAGGCTATCAACTGTGTTGGTGGGGTTGTGTAGGGGTGGGGGTGTCTAGAGGGTTGGACGGGCTGTCCAAGGGGGTAGGAGGTGTCCAAGAGGTTGGGCGGGCTATCCACGGGGGTTGGGGGCTATCCACGGGGGTGGGGGAAATCCAGGGGGTGGGTGGGCTGTCTACAGGGTTGGTGGGGCTGTGCAGGGTGGGGGGGGGGGGGCTGTCTAT
Source organism: Viscum album (assembly GCA_963277665.1). Lineage (NCBI taxonomy): Eukaryota > Viridiplantae > Streptophyta > Magnoliopsida > Santalales > Viscaceae > Viscum > Viscum album. Next base: position 435,937,847 of record OY728121.1, read on the forward strand.
GGGGGTAGGGACTGTCGAGGGGGGTGAGCAGGCTGCCCACGGGGGTGGTGGTGTGGTCTTGGAGGGGTAGGGGTGTCTAGAGGGTGGCTCAGCTATCCAAGACAGTGGCGGGTCAGTCCAGGGGGTATGGGGTGTCTAGGGGTGGGTCGACTATCCAGAAGTGTGGAGGGGATGTCCAGGGGGATACGAGGGGTCCAAGGGTGTGGGTGGGCTCTCCATGGGTGTGTGCGGGCTGTCCACGTGGGTGGGCGGGCTGTCCATGTGGGTGGGGGGCTATCCAGGGGGTATGGGGTGTCCAGGGGGTTGGTGGGGCTGTCATGGGGGGGGGGGGGTAAGGGGTTTCCAGGTGGTGGGCGGGATTTCCATAGGGGTGGTGGGGCTATCCAGGGTCATAGGGGTGTCTAGGGGGGAGGGGTTGTCTAGGGGTGGGCGGGCTGTCCACGGGGAGGGAAGGGCTATTCAAGCGGTGTCTGGGGGGGGGATCTCTACGGGGGAAGGGGTGTGCAAGGGGGTTGGTGGGATATCCACAGGGGTGGGGGGTTGTCCACGGGGGTGGGGGATATCCAGGGGTGGGTGTGCTATCCACGGGGGTGGATGGGATATACAGGGGGTGGGGGGATGTCTTCATATGTATCGGCTATTGAGGGGGTAAGCGGTATATCCATGGGGGTGGCGGGGCTGTCCAAGGGGTATGGGGTGTTCAGGGGGGTGGGTGGGGCTCTCCAGGGGGTACAAGGTGTCCACGGGGATGGTCGAGCTATCCACGAGGGTGGTGGGGAGGTCCATGGGGTAGGGGGTGTCCAGGGGGTGGGGTGGGGTGGGGGGCTATCCACGACGACGGGGTGGGGTGGGGAGGGGGGGCTTTCCATGGGGGGAGGGGTTGTCCAGGGGGTGGGCGGGCTGTCCACCTGGGTAGGGGCTGTCGAGGGGGGTAGGGAGTTTATGGGGGGGGGGTGAGCTGTCCATGAGGGTAGGGGCTGTTGATGGGGGTAGGGGGTGTCCAGGGGGTGGGCAGGCGACCCATGGGGGTGGAAGGGTTGTGAAGGGGGTAGGGGTGTCATAGAGAGTTGGGCAGACTGTCCATAGGGGTAGGGGGTGTCGATTGGTGTGTGTGGGGGGGGGGGGCTCTATCTATGGGGGGGGGGGGGGGTTGTCCACGGGGGTCAGGGCAGTCTAGGTGGTGGGCGGGCTATCCACAGGCGTGGTGGGGCTGTGTAGGGGTGGGGGCTGCCCACGTGGGTAGGGGGTGTCCAGGGGGGGTGGGCAGACTGTCCACAGGGGTGGCAGGGTTGTCCAAGGGGAAGGGGGTGTCCAGGGGGTGGGCAGGCTGTCCACGGAGGGGGTAGGGGATGTCCACGGGGTTAGGGGATTTCCAGGGATGGGAAGGCTATCAACGAGGGTGGGGATGTTCATGAGGGGAGGGTTGTCTAGGGGTGTGGGTACGTTGTCCATGGGGGTGGCGGGAGTGTCCAGGGTGGTGGGTGGGCTTTCCACAAGGGTGCGGGGGTTGTCTAGGGGGTACATGGTGTCTAGGGGGAGGGTGGGGTTGTCTCGGTGGGGGTGGGGTGGGGGGGGGGTATATCCATGAGGGTCAGGGGTGGGTAGGCTGTCCACGGGGGTGGGGTGTCCACGGGGGGAGGGGATGTCTAGGTGGTGGGAGGGCTATCCATGGGGGTGGTGGGGTAGTCCAGGTTGGGTGGGGGGCTATCTAGGGGGTATGGGGTGTCCAGGGGGGTGGTCGGGGATGTCCAGGGGGTACAGGGTGTCCAGACGGTGGGTGGGCTCTCCACAGGGGGGGGGGGCTTTCAGGGGTTAGGGGGTGTTTAGGGGGGTGGGTGGGATATCCACAGTGGTGGGTGGGATGTTCAAGGGGGTGAGGGTGTCCAGTGTGGTGGGCGGGCTGTCCACGGTTATGGGGGAGCTATCCACGGGGGTAGGGGTGTCCATGGGGGTGGGCGGGCTGTCCACGGGGGTTGGGGGGGGGGGGTCCAAGGGGGTAGCCCACCCACCCACCCCCCTGGACACCCCACCCACCAACCCTCCTAGACAGCCCACCTGGATAGCCCACCTCCCCCTCCCCCACCTGGACCGCCCACTAACGCACCCCTGGATATCCCACCCCCCTCCCTAGACAACACACACCCCCACCCCTACATCCCACCTACCCCCTAAAACACCCCTAGATAGTCCACCCACCCCCACCTGGACATCCCATTCCCCATCCCCCACTGGACATCCCCACCCACCCCTCCTTGAATAGCCCATACCCCCTCCCCCACCTGGATTACCCACCCACCAACCCACCCCTCCCTGGACAGCCCACCCCCTCCCTTGTAGCCCGCCCCCACCCTGCCCCCCCTAGACAGCCCCCCCATCTGGACAGTCCCCACCCCCACCTGGATAGCCCCCACCCCACCCCAACCTGATCATCCCCCCAACCCCACCTTGATAGCCCTCCCCCACCACCCCCACCTTGACAGCCCACACCCCTCCCTGGACAGACCACACCCCCTCCCAACCTGGACAGCCCACCCCACCCCCTAGATAGTGCACCCCCTGGATAGCCCACACACCCTCCCCCACTTGGATATCCCACCCCCACCCCTGGATATCCCACATCTCCCCCCACCTGGACAACCCAACCCCACCCCTGGACAACCCACACCCTAGAAAACCCACACCCCTCCCCCACCTGGACACCCCACCCTACCCCCCACCCCCCCTGAATAGCCGACACCCCTCCTTGGGTAGCTCATACCCCCCTCCCCCACACCCCTATATCCCCCTACCCCCTACATCCCCTACCCCCTGGACACCCCACCCCCACCTGGAAAACCACCCACACCTGGACAGCCCCCTACCTCTCCTATATCCCCCCTTAAGGTATTTTTATTTAAAACCATTTTACTCATTAAGAAAGGAAAACCATCATGCATTAGCCATTCCAATCCAAAAAAACCCATTAAATTTATCAAAATATGACAAATTCAATTTATCAAAACATCAAAAATTTAATTTATAAGGCTCTATTGGTCACTTAGGAAATTTCATTAGGTAATGTGGAAATCAATTACATTGTTAATTCCTATTTTAAAATTGGGCCAAGCACATAAGAGGTGCGCTGGTGTCTAGGAAGTTTGGTGGTGTCCCAGGGGGGTTCTCTCTAAGGGGGTGGGGGTTGTCCAAGGGGGTGGAGGGTGTCTGGGGGGGGATCTCTAGGTGGGTGGGGGGGGGGGGTCCAATGGGGGTGGGGGTGTTTAGGGGGGGATATCCATGGGGGATGAGGGGTGTCTAGGGAGGGTGGGGGTGGGGGTGTCCAGGGGGTGGGGGGGATGTCCATGGGGGTGAGGGGTGTCCAGGGTGGGTGGGTGTGAGGGTGTCCTGGGAGGGTGGGGGTGGGGGGTCCAGGGGGTAGGGGGTCCAGGGGGTAGGGGTGTCCAGGGGGGGGTGCTGTCCAAGGTGGTGGGGGGGGGGGGTGTCCAGGGGGTGGGGGTGGGGGGGGTATACATGGGGGATGATTGGGTGTCTAGGGAGGGTGGGAGTGTCTAGGGGGTGGGGGAGGGGGTCGTCCAAAGGTTAGGGGTGTCCAAGGGGGTGGGGGTGTCCAAGGGGGTGGGGGTGTCCGGGGGGTGGGGTGTCTATGGGGGGTGAGGGGTGTCCATGTGGGTGGGTGTGAGGGTGTCTAGGGAAGGTGGGTGTGGGGGTGTCCAGGGGCGGGGGTGTCTAGGGGGTAGGGGTGCATGGGGTGGGGGATGTCTAATGGGGGAGGGGGTCCATTGGGTGGTGGGGAGGCTGTACAGGGGGTGGGGTGGGGGGTGTTCAGGTGTGGGAATACCCATATAATACCTTAAAAATTTCCTATAACCAATCCACCAAACATCACAATTCCAATCCATCACCTGACCAACATCCAATTCATCCTCAACATCAATATCATTCCCATTATTCATTGAAAAAAACTATAAATACAAAATCCAAACACAATTTACAACTAAAGTCCATAGAAAATACCATATCACCCCACTAAACAAACCCTCTACCATTTTTGATGTGTAGAACAAAAAAAAAGAAAACATATCAAAGTGTTCAGTATGCCACAGATTGCACAAACTCAAAATTAACCCAAATCAATATGGAAAATAGAAAAAATAGAGGGAGGACATTAAAACTAAAGTAGAACATACTAATTTGAAGTATAGAAATATAAAATTCATTGATTTAATATGTATCTATGGCTGGATGGAGTTTTTTGGCTGAGAAAAATTCTAAAGGAGCTTTGTATTAGGGTCTGAACAGTCTATAATTATGCCGAGGGGTGCTGGGTATTTAGGGAAACCTTTCCCAATGGTTTTTAAAAACTGCTGGGAAAGCATATCTTTACAAACAGTTTAGTAAAACCATTTGTATATGTCATAGGAACTAAATCTTTCCTAATGGTTTTTTCAAACTATTTGGAATTATTAACTATATTAACACATTTTACAACGGTTTTAGCAAATGATGAAAAATGCGTCTTTTTTTACAGTACACCAATGGTTTCTTCAAGCCTTTGGTATATATCCATTAGGAAAACCACCATTTCTAGTAGAGTATGGAGAACTAGTTCACAAAGTGAAACAAAGATTTATGACCATTGTAAAAAGTCTTCAAACTATATGAGATAAAGGTTTTGATGATGAATTTCTTGTTGATAAAATAACTAACATCATGCCTAACGAGTGGGAATCCAAAAGAACAGATATTGATGAGAACATGAATGTTTCCAATATTACTCTTGATGAAGTTTTTTGGAAACCTTCTTCAACATGAGACAAAAATTAAAAGAGGTTCTGATATGAATAAGGAGAATAATGGAAATTGAAGTGTATCCTTTACTACTACTAAATCCAAGGCCCCAAAAAGGGTTATAAGATCTATGTTTAAGAAATTCACTATTCTATATGACTATAGTGAATGTGAAAATTCTGAAAATTAGTTAGATAATCTTTCTCGAAGGAAAGAAAATATATTGAGAAAGAAATAATTTTAGTATATATATATGAAGACAGAAAGAAGAGTAAATAAAGACACAGAAGTCACATGCTATGAATGCAAAAGAGCCGGACACATCAGAATAGATTGTCCAATGATTAAAAGAAAATAATGAAAATAAAATAATTTTTAGAGAAATATAAATAAGTATTAACAATCTAAATCCAAGAACGTATTGAAGGTTAATGATACATGGAGTTCCAATGGTGGTGACTCATTTGATGAATCCTAAAAGTATGAATCTTCTAGTCCGAAAAATCATGGTCTACTAGCCAAATCACCTACTGAAAACCACTGTCTTATATATAAGGTACACAATACTGAATCCTTAACCAATACGTCATTTAATTAAAATTTTTCAAATGAATAATATTATGAATCTTCAGAGGATGAACCATTCTCCTCAGAAGATAATACCTTACCTTCATTTGAAGAAGTTTCTAGATTTTGTAAACTACAAGAAAATTTAAATTGTAACTTAAAAAAGAAGTTATAGAAAGAAAATTCTATAATTTTTGTTTTAACAAAAAAGTATCATATCTTTCAAAGGATCTTGATTAGAATATTTTTTTATTTTGAGAGTGTTTGTATAAACCTTATGGACATTAATTATGAGAAGGATAAAATTTATACGGATTTTGAAACTGTCATTTCAAAGAATTTATTTAGAGGCTAAATCAAGTTCTAAAACTATTAAATTTGAGGATAAGAACATGGTTGTTAAATTAAAGTCCGAAATAATTTCTTTAAGAAAATTCTTACCAATATTTACCTTTGGTAAGAAAAACTTTGACAATATGTATTCCCAAATACTTCCTTTATAAAACTGTTCTTGATTTGGTTATACCCACTCGATACAATTTTTTAGTAATAATTATTTTGTTCCCCAAAGTGATCTATTTTGTACTAAATATAAATGTGTTGGACCTTGGGTGAAAAAATTGACATTCATATAAAATCCAATCTTTAGGTTTTCATAACGGTTATTTTTCTAAAAAAATGTGGATTCCTAAAAGTTTACATTCTTAAATTTCTAGATATAAGAAAATTTTTATTCCAAGAGTCTAACTCATTTATTTTTAGTAAAATAAACAAAGAAAAAACATGAATACATAGTACATGGATAGTTGATGTTCCTGGTATATGGCTGGTAAAAAAACCTTCTTAGAAAATATTATCAAGAAGAAATGAGGAAAATAACTTTTTGATATAACGCTCATAAAGAAATTGTTGGTATAGGTAACATTTTTCTTCTTGGAAAAAATTTAATTTCAAATGTTTTATTTGTTAAGGGTCTTAATCACAACGTCATTAACATATTTAAATTATGTTATGAAGGTTACCTTGTGAATTTTAAGAATGATAAATGCTCAGTACAGAATTCCAAGGAAAAGTTTATTCTTTCTTCCCATAGGCATGAGAATGTATATAAACTAAACTTATATGACATTAAGAACCAAGATATACCTTGCCTTAGTGAAATGTAAGATCAATCATGGTTAATTCATAGAATATTAGGGCATTGTATCCTTAGGAACCTATGCTAAATCTCAAAAAAAATACTTATTAAGGGTCAACTAGAGTTTATATTTGATTCTTCAACAGTTTTTATTCCTTGTAAATATGGAAAGAAACCTAAATATAGTTTTAAATCGATCAGTGAAGTCTCAAATTCTAATACACTATAGTTAGTTCATATGGATATTTTTGGTCCAACACAAACTAGAAGTATTGGAGGAAAATATTATGTATTTTTTTAGTTGATGATTACACTAGATTTATGTGGGTGTATTTTCTAGAAAAGAAAACTAAAGATTTTTATTATTTAAAAACCTTTAGAGCCCAAGTAAAAAAATGGGAAGAACTATCCAGTGATAACAATTCATAGTGATCATGTAGGATAATTTTAAAATTCATATTTTGAAAAATTTTGTATTAAGAAAGGAATTACTCATAACTTACCAGCTCCAAGAACTCCTAAAAAAGGTGTTGTTGAAAGAAGAAATAAAATTATTCAATAGATAAATATAAACATGTTGAGTGAATATTATATTAATAAAAAATTATGGGATGATGCTATTAATACTGCTTGTTATACTATAAATCGAGTTTTAATCAATCCTTTTCTTAATAAAAAACCTTATGAATTGTGGACTGGGGGAAAGCCTAGAATTTATTACTTAAAAATATTTGGTTAAAAAGTATTAATCTTGATTAATAAAGATATCTTATATAAAATCACACCCAAATCTAATGAAGTAATTTTCCTTGGTTGTTTCGCTACGTCTAAGGCTTATAGAGTTTTTAATAAAAACACTTGTACCATTGAAGAAACATTGTATGTCAAATTTGATGAAACTGGTCCTTTTGTTTTTAAACAACCCCAACCTACATCTTATAATGTATTTTCAAAAAATAATTATCAACCCTCGATAGAATATTCTTCTAATAAGGAAATTTCTCAAGAAAATATTTCTGATGCATTTACCCCAGAATATTTTCTACCATATGTTGATGAAAAGATTTTACAAAACCAAAATCAGTTGTTTCTTAAGAATCATATAAGTGATAGTATCATTAGTGATGTAAATCAACCTATAAGGACTAGAAGTTCCTTAATAAATTAAATAGAACATATATCATTCCTTTCCCAATTAGAACAAAAAATAAACGATGAAGCTTTAGGTGATGATGATTGGATAAAAGCCATGCAAGATGAACTAAATGAATTCAAAAGAAATATTGTATGGACCTTGGTTAAAAGAACTAAGGAAAATTCTATAATTTGAGTAAAATGGGCCTTCAGAAATAAGTGTGATGAAAATGGAATCATATTAAGAAATAAAGATATATTAGTTGATAATTTCTATAATCAACAAGAAGGAATGGAATATGAATAAAACTACTCCAGCAGCTAGACTTGAATCTATTCTCATTTTACATACCTTTTCAACATTATTTAATTTAAATATATTTCAAATTAATGTAAAGTGTGATTTACTTAATGGATATGTTAAAGGGAAAGTTTATGTTGAACAAAATTCTGGTTTTGAAGAAACAAAATATCCTAAAAATATTTATAAAATTACCAAATCTTTATATGGACTTAAGCATGCCCCTAAAGCTTGGAATTATATACTTACATGATTTTTAAAAAAAAACACTTATGTTAAGGGAACTTCTAATCCAACTCTTTTTTATAAATAAAGAAAATAAAAATGTTTTTTTGTTCAAATTTATGTTGATGAAATTATATTTAGTTTAACTAATCTATCTTTAACTGATTTTTTTGTGAATCTAATGAAATATGAGTTTGAAATGGCTATGATGGGTGAGTTAACATTTTTCCTAGGTTTTCAAATTTCTAAAAAACAAAAAGGAACTAATATATCACAACATAACTATATTAAATATCTTCTTATAAAGTATGGATATGAAAACACTGAATGTATAAGCTCTCCAATAGGTACCTCAAATTCTCTTGATCATGGTGAATCTTGGAAACCGGTAGATGAAACAACATTTAGAGGTATGATAGATAGTTTAATATACTTGACAGCTATTTATCCAGAATAAATGTTTTCAGTATGATTATGTGCAAGATATCAATCAAATCCAAAGGAATCTCTTTTAAAAATAGTGAAAATAATTTTTCTCCATTTAAAGGGAACCAAGGATTTAGGACTTTTCTATACATATGGAAATGATTTTGTTTTGAATGTCTTTTCGGATGCTGATTTGGGGGGATCAAGAATGGATATAAAAATTACATCAGGAAATTTTCATTTCTTAGGAGATTAGTTAGTTTCTTGTTCATGCAAGAAACAACACTCAGAATCACTTTCCACTGCTGAAGCTAAATATGTAGCAGCTAGAAGTTTCTATTCCCAAGTGTTGTGGATGCAACACACAGTCACTGACTATGGAATGAGTTTTACCAAAACATAAATATTGTGTGATAATACTAGTTCCATTTCCATAAGCCAAAACCATGCTCATCACTTCAATGCTAAACAAATATATAATATGCATCACTTTATTAGGGATCACACACATAAAGGAGATATTATTCATTAATTTATCAGAACATAAGATCAACCTGCTGATATTTTTACAAAATCATTACCCTTCGATAAATTTGAATACATTAAAAAAAAGAAAGTAATGATAATAATAATGTAATCTTCTATATTATTTCCTTTTTTGAAACCTATCTCCTTACATTAAGTAACTCTTTCTCATAGGGGGAGCACATTTTTGTAATAACCAATTTTTTTAAATAATTTTTGTTCGTAAACAAAATATTTTGGAACCCAAAATTCTTGAATAAAAATTTTTCTTTCCTTAATAATTTTTTTAGAATCTAAAGTTCTAAAAGAAGAATATTTTTCATTACTGACAATTTTTTTGGAAATTTAGATGGTATTTTTAATTACTTATATTATCATAATTTAATTTTATACATGTTGGTATTTAAGAAAAAAATTGTTGGATTCACTTTTACTAAATCTGAATTTTTCTTTAAAACCTCAATGATTGGAACCTACGAAATCCTTATTTGGGTTTCATATCAACTATCATATCAGTCATAAAGTTTTGAGATGGAAAAGGAAATATATTTCCTTATACTCAAAGAAGTAAAATATCTATATATTAACAACCTTTCAATGAACATAATATTGTTAGAATTATGGGTACACGGGTTTCTCATTCCAAGAAAAGGAGACAAGGAATCCTTAATGAAATGTGACATCTTTATTTTTGATTTTCTGGTTAACCAGAGGAAGATAAAATCGGTGAAGTATATACTCCTAAAAATCACCAACTACATGAATGGAACTATCAAATCACAAATCATCATGTATCTAGATTTTTTTTGAAGATCATAGTGCTACGATTAATATCATTCAAAATTACCTACAACTCTAGAAAAAGAAACTTGAAGATTTTTTTGTTGAGTGATGATACCCTAAGAAGGATGAAAGTTGGTTTCAATACCAAGTCTAGAAAATTATACGATCTTTCATAATGTGAGATTGAAGCTATAGATAATAAAGTATATGTATGAGATACTTCCAAAAAAGCTCAGAAGAAAAGAAAGGAAAAATAACTAGAAACCACAGAAAAACCTACAGTTCCAGAAAGTCAGTCAACACCACCGAATCTGAAGAAGAAAAAATAATTTCCTGATGATGTTTTAGAAAATATGGGTAAAACAAAAGTAGAAGAAAAAAGAAAATGATGCAATTTTGGTTCTAGATATATCTGAGGCAAAGTCTCTGAAGATTAAAACTGCTGAAGAGTTAGAGAATCAAGAAAAAAAGAAGAAACAAAAGAATAAAATGTCTAAAGCTGATATTTTTCAAGTACTTTTCAAGGCTACTGAGAAAGCCTATGAAACGATTCAGGCACCATAATCTTATATGAATGAACCAGTACTAGTAGAGACTCCAAGAAAGAATGTCCTAATTAAGGAACCTAAAGTGGGAAAAAAATAGTTCATGAAAAAGAAGAAGAAGAAGAAGAAGAGGAAGAAGAAGAAGAGGGTGATGATGTTATAAAGAAAGTTTAAGAATATAATGATAAGGAAATTTATTCTGAAAATATTTCAATTCATACTTCCCATGTTGAATCAGCTAAAATTTTTCTCTAGGAAAAAAGGATGAGGGTTAGGAAGAGGTTAACAAACCTTCTGACAATGAAAGTAGAAATCATGAATTAATTCAACTTGATGACCTTAAGGAAGATGCTGAGAAAGAAGTGGTTGATGAAGATAAAATTTTCCAACATTCAGATAGTGATCCTGAATCTCTAAAGGCTGTGGAGACTATTTCTAAAGTAGACAATGGAAAGCCGGTGATTGATGATAAACTGGAGAAGGATGTGGTAGTTAAGAAGGATGCTGGTGGATCATCCAAGAGGAAAGATGTATATCTAGAAAAATAGTATTCACCTTTAAGGGAGTCATATTCTGAATCATCTTCCATGGGACATGATTTCATGGTATAGTCTCTAAAGAAGTTAGTAGACACCACATCTCTATTTCAAAGTATTTATTTGAGATTCCAGCTACTTCAACACCCCATCAATAATATGTTAGAATCCGTAAACTTGGTCCGGAAAAAATTCATCTATCTTGAGGCAGATTTCAAAACCTTCTATATCAGTTATGATTCTTATAGGAGATCCTGTAAGGAAATTAAAAAATGGTCTAAGAGAACAATTAAAGACATGATAATCAATTATGGCTTCTAAGACTTTGTGAATGATGCCTTCAATAGGTCTGATGAAAGGATAAAAAAAACTTACAACATGATTTATAGAGAAGCTAAACCTTGAACAAGTATCCTGGAAGAAAGAAGAAAATGATCTGAATGGAAAGTTGAATTCAGTTACCATAAATTTGAAGAGAGATAAGGAACTCAGGGAATAGTTTCAAGAAAAGTTCATCTAGCAAGAAGAGATAGTAAAGTCTTAGGAAGAAACTCTTAAGTCTCATGATGAAAAAATTAATGCTCTGGATAAGAAAAATCAGGATTAGGAATTATTTCTCATGAGGTTTGAGGATGATTATAAAGAGATCAAGAAGTTGAAAGCTACCTTAAATAAGTTCATGATGAATGAAAATAAGGAAGAATGAGAATGACATTCTGATATTTTTTTTACCCTGTATCAATTTTTCCAATCATAATGAAATTTTTCTATCCATCAATTTTTTTGTTTTGTATAGTTCTAATATTTTCAGTACCAGTTTTTCCATTACCACCATTTCTTTTTGAAAATCACAAAGGCGGGGAAGGTAATGATAAAAAATAATACTATGTATAAAGAAGATAATGCCCTATGGAAGGGGGAGTTTATGTAAGATGGATTCTAAGTAAGGGGGAGTTTACTCAAAGAAAATTTTCTTAAATAAGGAAAAGTAAACCTCTCTAATGAAGTCCAGAATACGATCCTTAGGGATTTTAAAACCTAAGGGGATTTAGTCATATTCATAATGGTTCAAAATTAAATGGAGATGTGTTTTCTTTTAAAGTTCATAAAGAAAATTCTTATTCCTTATATTCTTTTTTGAAAGGTTGTTTATGATTTTTAAAAATGAGGATATTGTTGAGTTAATAAGGTTTCCTTATGACTTTTCAATTTCTCTATGTTTTGAAAATCACAACCTCTTTATATTAAGGTAAATTATATTTCCCTAAGGATTATTTTCTTATGGAAAATTTCCATTATATAAGGAAATGTTTTCCCTTACCTTTGTTTTCATTGCTTCATTTTATAATATCTCAAAACCAAACTCATTTTATTACTCGTTCAAAAATTCAAATTCTTATCTAAAACCTCAGAATATTATTGTTACTTGGGTATATATTCTTCTGTTTTTAGACTCTCAATTATTTGAAATTCAATATCTGAATTATCTAAAATTCAGACTCAGAATTCTCTGAAATCCAGACTCTAAATTCTCAGTAATTCAGATTCTAAATTCTCTGAAATTCAGACTCCAAATTACTTAAAAATAAAAAACTGAATTCCTCAGAATTCAGACACCGAATTCCTCATAATTTATACTATGAATTCATGAATTCAGACTCTAAATTCCTCATAATTTGGACTCCAAATTACTTAGAATTGAGAATATGAATTCATTAGAATTCAGAATCCAGAATCAATAGAATTCATATTCTGAATTCTTAGAAAAATTTAATTTGAATATCCATGTTTTCTAGAATCTAATTGTTTATACATTTAGACTCATATTTTTTTTCCATAGACTCCATATTTTTAAATTTACTTACGATAATTCATTTTCTTAAAAAAGATTTTGTATGTATGAAATGATTTTATGCAATTTGTTTCTAACTAACTATTGGTTGAGTAACACATATACAGGTCCATCTAAAACTCAAGGAACAATATTACCATTGGAGGAGGGATTCGACTGTTGAAGACTTTCCTATAAATAGAATATCATTTGAACAAGCTCATTATTTGTTGATAAATCTAGAGATCACATGATGTGATTCTGTGAATTTATTTATATAGAGAGAAAGAATATCATGATTTGTGCGTTTCATGAACATATAGTTCAGCCGTGAGCATCTTGTTCAGCTTGCTTCCAGTGACTCTGATTGTTGCTGAGTAAAATTGAGGGATTTTGGGGTTATAAAGACAGAGGTGCTGACTACCATAAATATTGAGGGATTTCGGGGATATAAAGACAAATTATGATAATCCAATCAAGGGCTTACCCTAGTGTGGGTTAGATATAATTTCTTGAAATTATACATCAAGGTACCTTTATCCAAGGTTGTTGGATACCCTAATAGTTCGGTTAAAAGATTTCCTACATGTTATTTATTTTTTTTAGGTTTTATTTCCACTGTATTTTGATAATGGAAGAAAGTATAACTTTATTATACTTTATTTTATTTATATACTCTGATAAATAAGATTCTAAACACTTTAGTGTGGTAAATTCCTTTAAAACAATTGTTTTTATGTTTCATTTCTAGATTCATAATTCCAGAACGTAAGCAAGTTTGTTTCGTAGAAGTAAAAGAGGATTTGTGAATTTACCTTGTTTAAATTTGTTAGAAATAAATTTAGTTATGTTTAAAAAAGAATGTTTTTTAAACTTACAATTCACCCCTCTTGTATTTGAGCATCTACATACACTATTTCGATCCTATAAGCAGTTTGATGAAACAAAACATGGAGATGCATTGGAGAAATACCCAAAAAAACCAATGAACTTTAACACGAAATTGATCAAGTCATTTATCGTGAGAAAAATGTTCATTCATATAAATATGAAAAAAATAGTGTTGTTATGTCTTATTATAGATTGAAATTTTTACAACACCTGATATGAGTAATCCCAATCACCATAGACCTTCATCATTACCTTTTGTTTCACCATCCATGCCTTATTATAGGAAATATTATAATTGACAGTCTATTGTATCCTCTCTATCACAAGGGTTATAGGTACATCTTGGCATGTACTAGTCATACCAATAACAATGGATGTCACAAATTCAACACCTAATGAGGAATAATCTTTTTGTCAAATTTGGATGAATGCAAGCATGAGATTCCTCAATCTTTGAGATTCTCCAACCTCTAAATATAATGTCCGGAATCACCCCCTAAGAAGAATATAAAAATTATTCCCATACATGTCACAAGGTATGAGGTATTTTTTATCCCATGTTTCCTTAAAAATTTATCTACAGTTCCTCGTAATATGAAATATCTTTAGCATGTTTTTAATTCATGATTACATGGAAAATCACATCTAACATATAAGGTTTTGTCCAACTCAACCAAACTATCTAGTATAACTCTGGGGAACTCAATTTTGGGTGTGAGAACATTGTAATCAAATTCAGGAACACGTTTCATTACTTATGGCCAAGATATAAAGAGTGTTGGATGATTTATTGTGGGTCGATGCTGCTCTAAAACTAATGAATTTCTAGAAACTTCCTCCCCAACTTCTAATTCTTTCTCCTAATCATCACTATTCTCACCATCTATTCAATAATTAAAAAAATACTCATTAGAATTTATATTTACATGTATATCTAGGATATCATCTAGGTTTTCCTCTTTTGCATCATTTGGAATCAGCTAAATTTCATGGGGTGGGACTTCTTCAACAACTCTTGTAAGTCTACATCCTCATTCAACTAGAAATTTTTCTTGTACCATCAAAACATTAGTATATAACCCCATAATGGTAACCTCTAACCATTGGGAAAAAAATTTATTACTTGTACCAACTTCACATCAACAACAACTGGACATGCTAAATGCCATAGTGTATCCAAGAATTGAAAATGTATATTGCTCATAGATTTGATCTCTTGATCAGGTCCCATATTTAAGGAACCAATAATTATGTATTTAAGTTCACATAGGTTTACACACTTATTTGTACTAAATACTATTGTTGGTTGCGTACTATAAGAAACTACTTTCTTAGTTTGAATAACCTTCCCATAGTTGTACACATAGGCCAACATGACTCTCTACATCAATAATTTGTTTTGATCAAGATTATGATAGAGTAACTAATATTGTTAATGATTTTTGACCATATAATATTTGTTATAATAAATTTTTAGGACATATTCTTATTCCCTAAAATATGATACTATTGTTTCATTATATAAATGTTTATTAGAATATATGTTACATATTGTTTTGGAAACCAAGGTAAAAATAAGAGAAAACATCAAATCAGTTTATTTATCATTGATAAAATGTGAATTATGATCATATAATGTGAAATGGGTAAGAAAAAACACATTAATTAATAAATACATGCTTTACACCATACAATAAAGACCTTGAAATTTTCAGTAAAACATGGTTTGGATGAGATGAGCCTCACTTAAGACATGATGTAAAATACAACTTATTTTCAATTGAATCTTAATAAAAACTTCAAAAGGTATATACTTAAATTTGGGATTTTGAAAATCTTTAAGCCTTAAAATAAAATATCTTAGATTTTATCTTATATTTCATTAGTAGGCAGAAAGATTTTCAAAATTCCAAATTTAAGTATATATCTTTCAGAGATGTTATTAAACTACTAATTGAAAATAAGTTGGATTTTACCTCATGTATTAAGTGAGTCTCATCTCATCCAAACCATGTTATACTAAAAAATTTCAAGGTATTTCTTATATGTTGTAAAAAATTCATGTTTTATTTAATGTGTTTGTTGTTATCCATTTTACATTACATTATCATAATTTTCATTTTATCATTGATAAATAAAATTAGTTAATAATTATATGTATTTATTTTTTAATACTAATATAGTCATTAATTAATATATAGTAAATCATTAGTAAGAATAGATATTATATCTAAAATATATAATCTTTATGAAACTAAAATTGTAGAACAACTTCTTATATCCAAAAATATGATAATAATGTTTCTTAGTACATTATTTCTGGTCTATTTCGTCTTATACTATCATAATTATCGTTTTATCATTGACAAATATACTAATTTGATAATTTATTTTCATAGGTATTTTATTAGTTTATGATGAAAATATGACACATCTAAAGAATATCCCCAAGGAGTGTCAAACTAGGACTGTAGCAAGGATCCTTTTCATGTACCAAGGTAACCTAAGTCATTCTTAGAACATCTTATCAAAGTTGTTACTCCTAGGTATATATGTGAGAGAGGCACACCCACTTGTTAGTATCTGGATATGAATTTTATTTCATATATGACCACATAATCATTATGGTACCAAAATTTAATAATGTTTAATCATAATTTATTCATCAGTTAATCTACACTTAATCAATAATAATAATAACTAATTAAATTACCTAATAAATAAAATATTTAGAAACAACTAAAATATTTAATAAATGAAATATTTATACCTAACTAAAAGTAAATAAATTATATAAATAAATAACTTTAAATTAAATAAAAAGATACCTCTAAATGATTATTGAAAAAAATATGGACTTTTTTTAGACCATCAGATCCAGTGCACAGGAAAATGATATTTTTTAGAGAGAGAAGCTATGGAATGTAGAGAGATGAGAGAGATTGGATGTGAGGAGAAGGGGGTGGATGACCTATTATAGGGAGTTAAAGAAAATGAAATAGGGGTGCTTAATTTCACTATGTCTTTAAGAGAAAGGCATAATTTACCCCCACCTTTTCCATGTCCTCAATCCATGGGAATGGTGGGGGGTGGCATGCGGTAGTGGGCCTGCCACATTTTGACTGAACCGAAAGGTGGGAGAAGTCATGTATCCTTTAAAACATATATTTAAAAATATTTTGAACCTACAAATTTAATTTTTTTCTATAGAAAACTCATAAAAAAATCCTTCAGTGGTGGTTTGGTATTATCTTAAACTATTCAGTATGTATCATCTACTCACCAATTAAGTATAATCCTCCCAAAATCTATTCAGTATTCTAATTGGAATATATATTATTATACTATATCACTTCATTAATTAAATTAATATTCTTCTTATCATATATTAAAAACATGTTTAGAATATTTATAGATGTCATATCATCATAATATTGTATATTATTCCCTAATCTCCATGATTTTGAGTACTTGAATTTGAATAAGAACTTAGGATAACATTAAACCTTCTACTTTAGAGATAAAAATGATCAATGTGTTCATGATAGAATGCAAGAACAGATATCCTTATTCTTTCTCAGCTATGATCTTTAATCATAATAGCTCATCCACATTTGAGAGTCTTAAAATAGGAATAATAGTAATGAACCTATTAGTCTCTCGCTCAAAAAAATTTCTTCATCAACCCACATGTCCTCATTTATGATATCATCAAATTTTACTCACTTCGATACAAAAAATGTATTTGAAATTTGATATTATAAAATCTTCTCAAAAAAATATTCAATATACATCTTTTAATATATACTTGTACATTCCAAAAATATCATAGGTATAATTTATATATTATAATAATAAAATATTAATGATTTATTATAGAACAATATTCTGCTTAATTCTCATTCAAACCAATCCATAACACTAAATATTTTAATACTGCACATGATATGTTAATATATCTTGACCTCATCTTCTCTAAAAAATCTATGATAGATCATACCAAGATTATATGATATAATATCTATAGCAAACCAACCCATATCAACTATACTAGTCACCAAGTCATCCAATTATTGGGTGAGGTAAAATAGAGATTACAAAATATGTCTTGTATATAGGGAAGAAATTCTATTAAACCAGAGTAAAAAGTGGAAATAAGGGAGATATAACTTAGAACAATAGGTTAATCCAGAATGTAAAATATCTCTAAAAAACTAGTATCCTTGTGACCAACTATCACCTCCCAACCAAAATAGAGATGTTTATAGAATCCATCATGCTATAAAATTCCCTTCCCTTTAACCGTGTCTTGCAAAAAAAGGTCTACAATTACCCAAAGGTAAGAAGTAGGATGTGGGAAATGGAGGAAAATAGGATACCATAAAGAAATATATACATGTTATAATAATAAGAAATCATAAGATCAAGCATTAAAACAAATACATTTTTACAAGAATTTTTATAATTGGAAAAACTTTAAAACCTTTTTCTAACAATCCTTGAGGTATCAGAATTTTCAGGCCATATTTTCTAAATCGAGAATGAAATTAGGTAAGGATACCAAATATAAATTTACATGCGAGTCAATATTCATGAAATAATCTATCATGCAATTAACAACCAGAAATAATGCACATAACAGATCGGGTCCATCCTATAGGACAATAAATACTAGACACTCATGAGCCTAAAAAGGCATAATGTTAAATAAAACAAACAAAAATAACATCCATAGACTATCAAAATAAAATAGGTTACCTCCTAGTTATATCACACACACTAATTCTACTAGTGTATCTTCCTCTGTGCACCCAATGTTCCCACTGTGTAATGTTTTCAATCTTTTTCTGGAAAACCATGATCACATTTGTTTTATAAAACGATTTCAAATCCAAGAAAATATACTTCAAGGATTAAAAATCCATTTTTTTTAAATCAATGAAATTCCTTTTTCAAGTAAAAAACACCTTTTGAAATGTTAACCCATTCCCTTCTCAATTTCAACAAATAAAAATCCAATTTAAATCTCAAGGAATAAATAAGAACTATAATGAATTCAATAAATTTGAACACCTGAACATATCCACCTACCTCAATGATGTAGAAAATAGATCCTCCATTGATAATTGTGATTGGAGGCCATAAGATTTTCCTTTTTAAGACAAGGCATGAAAAAAGATAGAAAATGATTGATATAAAACACAACCTGATTACCAAACCCTACCAAAAACAATTCTGCAACCACAAATGAGATAGAAATAGAGAGGAAAGTTTTACCTGAAGAGATGAAGAAGCTATCCTTACTGATTAATCATTGAATAGTGAAATA
Organism: Viscum album; assembly: GCA_963277665.1. NCBI lineage: Eukaryota > Viridiplantae > Streptophyta > Magnoliopsida > Santalales > Viscaceae > Viscum > Viscum album. The sequence continues at coordinate 435,956,863 of OY728121.1, forward strand.
TATAGGTAATCGAGTCATCAAAAAATTCCTAGTTTAAGGGATATGGATGAGAGGAGAGAGCTACAAAAGATAATTAAGCCTCAAACACTTATACAATAACCTAAAATCATCAACTCTAGGTTACTAAATGTTGTGTAATATAATAAATTTCTTGAACTCCATTTATTTTAAGTCACACCAAAAAATGAATTACCTTTCTAATAAAAAATGACTTTTTACATTACATGATGTGTATCCCTTAAACAACGTGAAAATTCTCATACTATGCATTCAACTCATAGGATATATTTGGAAGGAAATAAACATCATGTAATCCCATTATAGGTCATGTAACTGCCCAACTAATAGAAAAAAATGCAGGTTTATGATAAAACTTATAAAAAAACTATAACATCTCCATTATAGGTATCCTACCAATTTACGGTTGTAAATACATGATTGGAAGGAAAGGAAAAAAAGTAATTATTAGAACATACTTGACAGAAAGGTAATAGGGCATTATAATATCCCCACCTTAAAAGATTTTATAATGACCCAAAAATTCATTAATGGAAATTCTTCATGATCTAATTAAATGTCATATTATGTAAAATGGATATATAACATATGCACTTCTTTGGATTTATGTTTTTGGGTTTTGAAATACTGTTAAGAATTGTGGCTATTGCGAATATAGCCATTGAACAGTAATCACATGATTAGTATGAATATAGGGTTAAAACAAATCCAATTTAATTAGACAAAGGAAGCGATGACCTCATCCAGTGGACTTGCCCCATACGAAGCCCATTTTTCGGTGCTACAAAAGGTGGTGGTGTCATTGGGCTTTGCTATTGACCAATACCAAGCTGAGCTTCAACATGTTAAGCTTGAACAAAACCGCCTACGAGAGGAGTGGAAGTTGATAGAGATTACCACCCGAGTGATGTTATCTGATCCACCCCAAGAGTCTGTCATCATCTCACACCTTACCCTTAGGTCATATGTGGGTGTTATAAGGGGTTGTGTAACAGGACCCTAGTACTATGATTAAGTACAATATTTTTTATAGAGAATATACATTCATTTTATTATTTTTACTTTGCAAATATTTTTTAAAGAATAAATATTATTTTTTAGTTAATATTAGATTAATAAATTTATTTTGATGAATTAATGGATTTCATAATTAAATAATATTTTAAGAAAATAATATTAATAAATTAATTTTTAAATATAATTGATCATATAATTTTTATGAATACAATTTTAATTTTTATTAAGGTTTGAAATCTATTTTTGTCAAAACCCATGAATTTTTGATAAATGTAGGTTTATATTTTAAAAGTAAAAATTCGCATATTTATAAAATTATTTAGATAAAATTAATATTATTTTTTGAATCCGGGTGTCGAAATTATCCAATGGAGATTTTTCATAATTTTCTGAGATAGTCAAATTTTTGGGTAAAAATTAAGTACTATTTAAATATATAATGCATTTTATGTTATCATAATGACCCGATAGTTATGTTATAAAATAATATAAACATTATATTCGGTAAATATAAGTTTTAAAATTAAAATAATGTTATTTAATGTTTATTATATATATTTTACCAACCTTAGTGGACCCTCCAAGACTTATAAAACATTTTGTATTTTTAAAATGATTTTCTTGAGAGTGTGACTCACCACCAGATAATGAATCCAAATATTGTAAAATGTTTGGCCATTGGAATTATAAAATATTGTTTTCCACTCCGCTTTTGAAAAAAAACAAGGGAAAAAACCTTAGTATGGTTTTTGGTTTTGATTAGTTTAATGTGTAGTGTCTAAAACCTAAATAATAAATAATTCCCTCTCTTTTCCTATATAAACCCACCCAAGATCCCACTTCCACTACAATAAAAGCCCTTTGAGAACAACCAACTATTCCCTACTCTCTCTAGAATCTTCCCAAGGCACCCCAATCTCCCATGATGCCTCTCTCAATCCCTTCTCAAGCCTTTCGGATCACACTTCCAAGGGATTTCTTTTTTTTTTTAAGGGATTTTTTTCTTTCTCATTTTTCTCCAAATTTCATTATGTTGTTATGCCCTTTTATTTTCAATTAAAATGGTGGGTTATGATTTCTCACAACCCCTATACTTCCCTATTTAAGATTTAATGATTATACACTCCTTCCCTCTTATTAATTCCTCCCATGTACACCCGTTACCATGCCAAAATTCCATAAGGGATTTCTCTCCTCTCATTTACATTTAAGAAATTATTTTTTTTATGAATAAAATTCAATTAAATATGTTGATAAATGTTTCTATATGACCCCATTATTTCACATTTCATGTACATATTATGATACACCCCTTTCACATGAACCATTTTTATTAATTCTTATGTCACGCCGTTATGATGTTGGAATTGCATCGCGATTTTCCAAGCCAAAGTCAGTTGGTAGTGAATACCATGCTCATTTCTCTATCAAGGGTATTCAACTTTATAAAAATTTACATTTTTTATAGAGTTTCATGTATTTATTCCACCTTCCTTTATTGTGGAATAAATGATGATGTTGAATGATTCTATGTTGTATGATCCATGTGGAACACTTACGCATGAAATGAAATTTTTAAGAAGGGTGCACCCGGATAGCACTCCAATGCATTGGGTAAAGATTAGTATAATGACACATGAAGTGAAATTAAGGTTTAATCATGATAATTCAAGTTCAATTAGGGTTTACTCATGCTCCATGTGCAATTATCCTTGGCTCATGCTAATACCATGTTAATTGTTGTTTCCACATTTCCATGTTATGATAATCATACTATATCATGCCTTTATGTTCATGTTTCTTTTATGCTTCATTGATATGCCTATTGAATAACATGTACTATATTATTCATTTTATGCCTTTCTTAATCCATTACCGGGCTTTATATCTCACCCTTTTCTTAAGCAAGTACTCAAGGTATCCCAAGCAATGCTAAGTATGATGGAATGTGTGTGGTCACGAAAATAAAGTTTTCAATAAAGATGTTTTTTTCATAAGTTGTTAGGTAATGATCCTAATCCACAAATACACTAGACCTCTCAATATTCTATCTTGTATCAAGTGAATATTTTATTTAATAAATTATTTTTATGTATGAAACAAAGAGAAGGGTTGTTATAATTGGTATCATCTTATAGGTTTAGTTATTTTTTGGATTAGGATTATAAATCCCTAGTGAAGCCTTATAAATAAGAATAAGTATAATAAAAACATACCTAAATTTGGGTGAGTATTGAGTAAGTTGTTTATCAAGAAAATACATCCATATCTGAATATGAGAATTTAGAGGTGGCTCTAGCAGAAATGTACCTAAGAGTGAAAACTATGACAAGGAGTTTTAGGATTGACACGGGGTATCCTAGTAAACGACAAAGGGCCTTGTTGCACTCTTGGTTATGACACTCCCGAGGGATATGATTTGGTACATTTATAAGCTTAGTACAAACCATTATTATGTGAATAAAAAAATTCCCCTAAGAATATATGTTGGTAAGTAGATCATGGATAACAGATATTGAAGCATATAGATTCATAAGTTAAGGAAATAAAATTTATTTATAAGTAGTCTGTTTTTGTCTTTGGATTCTCCTTTATGTATTTAATAGCTTAAAATTACTCATCCCTAAGTTTATGTTGGATAGAGTAGAACCATAATCAAAATGTGAAAGGTATGGTTATATTCCATAGTTCTACACATTCTTTTATATATCTAAATATTAGTAGAACAATCACAACACCACCACAAATCTAGGAAGTAAAGATGTCAGTGAGTATGGAAAATAGGGTATTAATTTCAACCCATGAATATAACTAATCCCATATCATAATTTGTGGATTTAACTTCCCGAAGAACCTCATCATACTCCCTCTAGTGAGAATTTTATGCAATTCTCGGCATGGATTAGATTTCCTTATATAGAGCCAACATAAATTTATGTGAGAGGGAAATCACTCTCCATATGGAGAATTGACCCCTATTATATAGAAGTGTAGGGAGGAAGATGATTCTTATTTATCACCATCATCTCAAGCATGGATATTAATTCCCAATGATCATGTGTATCTAGCTTTGATGATTGAGTCTAAAGAAGAAACAATCCTCCAAGACATGCCTATTGTGAGGGAATTATCTGAAGTGTTTCATGAGGAATTTCTTGGTCTTAATCCAAGAAGATATGTTGAATTCTCAATCGAATTTATATCTGAGGCATTTCCAATATCCAAGACTCCATAGAGAATGGCTTATGTGGAGCTTGAGGAGCTAAAGAAACAACTACAGGAGAATATGGATAAATGGTTTATATGTCCAAGTGCTTCACCATGGGGTGCACTAGTCCTCTTCATCAAGAAGGATGGGTCAATGTTCATTTGCATTGATTAGCATGAGATCAACAAAATCACGATAAAGCACATGTACCCTCGGTCCCGAATTGATTACTTGGTCAATCAGATACTTGGAGCACAATACTTCTTTAATGTGGATTTGTAGTCGGGATATTACCAATTAAGGTTGAATAAAGAGGATATACCCAATATTAATTTTAGTACAATATATGGGCACTATGAATTCATATTAATTCATTTAAGACCCACTAATGCTACAAAAATCTTCATAGACTTGATGAATAGAGTCTTTATAGATTACGTCAACAAATTTGTGGTATTCTTTATATACAATATTCTAATATAATCCAAAACCAAGGAGTACTAGGAGCATCTAAGAACTGTACTAGAGACCTTGAGAAAGAAGAAGATCTATGAAAAGTACAGAAAGTGTGAGTTCTGGTTGAAGGAGGTATCATACATGGGTCATATCCTCACAACCAATGGGATATCCGTGGATCAATCCAAGATAGATGAAATTGAAGGATGGTCGATGCCAACATTGGTAACCGATATCTGTAGCTTATTGGGGTAAGCTGGATATTATCACTGATTTGTGAGAAATATATCACGATTGTACAACCCTCATACTAAGATAAATTAGAAGGGAGTAATTTTTTCTTGGAGTGATTAATGTGAAGAGAGCTTCATGGAGTTGAAAATGAGGCTTATCACTATGCCTATACTCACACTACCCACAAGTGGATAACTTTTTGTGGAATTTAGTGATGCTTCGAAGAAGGGCCTTGGTTTTATGTCAAAGAAAAATGAAAATTCATTGCATATGCTTCAAGGAAATTGAAATTTCATGATCAAAACTATCCAACACATGATCTGGAGTTGGCAGCAGTGATATTCGCTTTAAAGATTTTTTGGAATTACCTATTTGGGGATAAGTGTGAAATATATACGGACCACAAAATCCTCAAGTATATATTCACACAGAAAGAGGGGAACATGAACCAACAAATATGGTTAGATCTGATCAAATAATATGACTACTCAATCCATTACGACCCTGGGAAATTGAACAAGGAGGCTGATGTTGTAAGTATAAAAAACCCAAAAATTCTATCATTGATGAGAATTGAAAAGGTCCAGTATTCTTAGATTTGATGAAGATGGACATGTGAATCATAAAGAAGGGAACATCATCAATCCATTCAAAAATGATTGCTCAATTGTATCTTCTGGAAAGGTTGAGGGATGATCAAAAAGAAGATGTGGGAATTTAGAAGAAGGTGGAAACTATCATAAGAGAGAAATCCTAAGAGTTCAATGTTAATGAAGAAGGAATTGTAAGATTTGGGTCTAGAATATGTCTTCCATCGAATCTGAAGTTAAATAAGTAGATTTTGGATGATTCACATAGTTCAAATTTCTCCATTCAACAAAAAATCACAAAGATGTATCAAGATCTCCGAGAGAATTATTGGTGGGATAACATGAAGATGGAGATCATTTAGTATACATCAAAGTGCCTGGTATGCCAGAAAGTGAAGGTTGAGAGGCAGAAGTCTAAGGGGATGATGAAACCATTACCCATACCGACATGGAAATTGGAGAACATCACCATGGACTTTGTCACTGGACTTATGAAGATATCCAAAGGAAACAATTCTATCTAGTTTTTTGTGGATCATTTTACTAAGACTGCACACTTCATTGCAATTCGGGTGGATTTTTCACTGGATCACTAGAGCATATATACATCAGGGATGTGGTAAGGCTGCAAGGGGTACCATTATAGATTTTATCCAGTTGAGATCCAAGATTCACCTCTATGTTTTGGAAGAATCTTCAACAAGATATGGACACTGATATGAACTTTAGTACAACTTATCATCCTCGAATTGATCACCAATATAAATAGACTATCCAAACACTCAAGGAAATGTTGAACTAATTCTTAACGGACATGAAAGGAGGATGAGATAAACATATTACTCTAGTTGAGTTCTCTTATAACAACAGTTTCCACTAAAGCATCCAAATTGCTCATTATGATGCCCTCTATGGGAAGTGGTGCCGAACACCGACAAGTTGGGATGAAGTTGGGGAGAGAAAACTCCTAGGTCTAAAAATGGTTGAAGAAATGGTGGATATGGTTAAGTCCCTCCAACATCACATTACATTTTCTTAGAGTTGACAAAAGAGATATGATTATAATCAACGACGAGACCTAGAGTTTGATGTCGGAGACAAGGTATTCCTCAGTATATCACCGTGGAAGAGAGTTATTTTATTTGGGAAGAAGGGAAAGCTTAGTCCAATGTACATCGACCCTTTTGAGATCCTTGATCGCATTGGATTGGTTTCCTATCAACAAACACTACCACTAAACCTATCTCATATTCATGATGTATAATATGTATCACTATTGAGTATGTACATACCCAATCCATCACCTGTACTCAATCGAGAGGTGGTACCATTGGAGAATGACCAATCATATGAAGAGAAGCCGCAGGAGATCTTAGATTGTAGGAAAAAAGATCTATGAAATAATACAATTCCCCTCTTCAAGTTATTGTGGAGAAAACAAAAGTTTAAAGAAACAATGTGGGAATCATAGGAAGTGAAGAAGAAAACTTTCCCACATAATTTTTAGTGTAGGAAAAGGAAAATTCGAGGGAGAAATTTCTTAAGGGGGGGGGGGGAGATTGTAATGACCCAAACATTCATTAATGGAAAATCATCTTGATCTAGTCTAATTTATTATTATGTAAAATAGATATATAGCATATTCAGTTATTTGGTTTTATGTTTTTGAATTTTAATATATCGTTAAGAATTGTGACCATTGCAAATATAGTTGTTGAACAATGATCTCATGATTAGTATAAATGTAGGGCTTTAACACATCCAATTTACTTAGATAATGGAAGAGATGCCCTCATCCAGTAGACTTTCCCCGTAAGAAGCCCATTTGTTGGATCTTAGAAAGGAGTTGGCATAACTGACCCTCTCTCATGACCAATCCCAAGATGATCTTCATCATGTAATGATCGAATGGAACCTCCTACAGGAGAATTGGAAGTTGATATAGATTAGCACCCGAGTGATGTTATCCAAGCCACCCAAAGAGTCTATCACCACCACACACCGTACCCTGAAGACATATGCGGGTGTTATAAGGGGTTATGTAATAAGACTATAGTACTATTATTATGAACATTATTTTTGTATAGAGAATATACATTCATTTTATTATTGTTACTTTGTAAATAATATTTAAAGAAGAAATAGTATTTTTTAGTTTATATTTAATTATGAAATATATTTTTATTAATTAATGGATTTTATAATTAAAAAATATTTTAATAAAATATTACTAAAAAATTAATTTTTAAATAAATATGATTGTATAATTTTTATGAATACAATTGTAATTTTTATTAAGGTTTGAAAGCTATATTTTTTCCAAACCCATGAATTTTGGATAAATGTATGTTTTATTTTAGAAGAAAAAATTCGCATATTTAGAAAAGTATTTAGATAAAATGAATATTAGTTTTAGAATCATGATTTCGAAATTATCTAACAGTGAATTTTTCATAATTTTCTGAGACATTGAAATATTTGGGTAAAAATTTAATATCATTTAAATATATAATGCGTTTTAGGACATCATAATGACCCACTAGTGATGTAATAAAATACTATAACATTATCTTCGGACAATATATATTTTACCATTTAAATTATGTGATTTTTGTTTCATTTTATTTATTTTAAAATGCTTTAGTGTACCCTCCAAGACTTATAAAAGATTTTAAATTTTTAAAATGATTTCCTTGAGATTGTGACTCATCTCCACATAAGAAAGCCTAATATTTTAAAATTTCGGCCATTTTCCTTATGAAATATTGTTTTCCACTCCCATTTGGAGAAAAACATTGGAAAAAACCAAGTGATGGTTTGTGTTTTTGATTAGTTTAATGTGTAGTGTCCAAAACCTAAATAATAATGAATTCCCTCTCATTTCAAATATAAACCCACCAAAGATCCCACTTCCTCTTCACTCAAGGACCTTGGAGCTCGACCAAAATCTTTCCTACTATCTTTATAATCCTTAAAAGTCTCCCCAACCACCCAATAAGCCTCTCTCAAGACCCTCCCAAGCCATTGGGATCACACATCTAGGTAAGGGATTTCTTCCTTTCTCATTTTTGCCTAAATTTAATTATGTTGTTATTCCATTTTATTTTCAATTAAAAAGGATGGGGTATGATTTTTAACCTCCAATATACTGACCTATTTATGTTTTAAGGATTATATACCCTTTTCTATCTCATTAGTGCCTCCCATCTACACCTGTTAGCATGCCGAAATTTTGTAAGGAATTTATCTCTTCTCATATACATTCAATATGTTTTTTATTTTATGGATCTAAATTCCAATAAATATGTTTGTACATGTATATATATGACCCCATTACTATACATTTCATTTAAATATGATGTGACACCCCATTCCCTCTCACCAACTATTTTTATGAATTCTTTTGTCACGTTGTTATGCTGCAGAAATTACACCACAATTTTCCAAGCCAATGTCATTGTCTAGTGAATACCAAGACCATTTATATACCAAGGGTATTCAAATTTATTAAAATTTACTTATTGATTATGTAGTTTCATGTATGTATTCCAACTTTCTTTATCATGGAATAAATGAAGATGTTGAATGATCTCGTGTAGTTTGAACCATGTGGCACACTTATGCATGAAATGAAATGTTTAAGAAGGTGCACCTTGATAGCGCTCCAATGCATTGGGTAAAGATTAGCGTCATGATACTTTAAGTGAAATGAGGGTTTACTCATGATAATTCATGTGAAATGAGGTTTTACTCATTATCCATGTGTAATGATCATTGTCTCAAGCTAATAACATGTTAAGTGTTGTTGTCACATTTCCATGTTATGATAATCATTCTATATTATGACTTTATGTTAATTTTCTCTTATCCTCCATTGATATGACTATTTCCTAACATGAACTGTATTATTCATGTTATGACTTGTTTAATCCATTACTAATATTTATAGATCACCCTTTTCTTATGAATGTCCTCAGGTTATCCCATGTAATGCTAAGTATGAAATAATGTGTGTGGTCATGTAAAAGAAGTTTTCAATAAAGATGTGTTTTTAATATGTTGTTATATAATGATCCTAAGCCCCAAAGAAACGATACCTATCGATCTTCTATCTTTTATCAAGTGAATATTTTATGTAAGAAATTTTGTTTAAGCTTTAAATAACCTAAAGGGATTTTATAGATTTCTATCCAATGAAAGAGAGGAAGATCCAGTATCCACAAAAACAAAAGGCCACTGATGCCTCATTAATGAATACGACAACAAAATCTCATGGTGAACCTATCTACAATTCCAGAGTACATAGATCAGGGGGGGGGATATTTTACCACATAGTACCTTATCCAAGATATACATAATCTAAACTAGATTCTCTACCAATGTCTCATTGGGATGGAGATCAATATCATCACATTTAATGACATGGGAAGAATATGTTATATTCCTCCTAAACTGGGAGACATAAGACATGTAATTTTTAGAAAACAAGACAAACATTAATAGAAATTGATATACCTACCTCCCCATTAACCCAATAATCACAAAGGGTCCAACAAACCCCATTTCCAACATTCCCTTATAACCCAAACAATGATTTCCCGAGTGATGAGAGACTCTAAGAAGGACCTGATCACCAAACCCAAATTTCAGAAGCTGACGATGATGGTCCAAATAATATTTCTGATGACACTATTCCATGATCAAATTTCTCTGGATCAACTGCACCACCATTGTTGTCTCCCGGACAACACTCAGACCAACTAAAGACCCTCTCCAAACTCCTCCAAACATAAATGATATTGTCCTAACCTCAAATAAAAATCCTTTAAGGGTTCCATACTAATAAAATCATGATAACTATTGTTATAGTTAAACTCCAAAAAAGTAAAATGATTGTCCCAACATCCACTAAAATCAAGAACACAAGCCTAAAATATATCCTTTAGAACATAGATATCCCTCTCTGTATTTCCATCCAGATGTGGATGATAATACATGCTCAAATTTAAATGAGAAAACATTTACTTTAGCAAACCCTTCAATAATATGGATATGAACATTTATTCTCTATCACAAAAAACTGTAGAGGGAACCCCAAAATGCATCAAAATATCTTATACATATAAGTCCCCATTCTTTTCCACATTCATCATTTATCTTATTGGTATCAAATGGATCAATATAGTAACACTTTAAATAATAACACAAATAAAATATTTCACACTATGAGCCCTTGGTAAAACAAGGGTGAAATCTATGGAAATCCCATCCCACTTCCATACTAAAATGGGTACGGTCTAAAAAACATACAGGTATCTAGTGTTATGACATAAGTTTTTGAAAAGTGAGACACCACAATACAAAATACGCAACTGAACGACTCATCCTTGACCACCATTTATGATGTATCAAATCATGGTACATATTTGTAGTCCTAGGTTGCATAGACCAACAGGACCAGTTTCCACTGTCTAGAAACTCCTTCCTCATGAAAAAAACATCCATCTTTTTTTAGAATCACATAGCTATAATGGGATATCAATACTATTCACTTGAGGTCTCCCCAATAATTATGATTTGTATTAATTATATCACTATTTTTGTCTTATGTTCACTTTGAACACGCCCATCCAAAGAAGATTTAACCTTTATAAAATCCAAGAAAACCAGTCCACTAACCTACTTCACTCCCAAACCTATCTTAGAAAACAATCTCATCAAAGACCTCTAATCAACATATTCCTTCACTACTTGTGTTGGAAATTTTATGCTCAATGCATCGGCTACTACATTTCCTTTCCCAAGTTATATATAATATCAAAATAAATGGTCTGAAGATATTAATCCTATCATATCTGTTGAAAGTTTACATCCCTCTGAGTAAAAATGTACTTATAGATTTTGTGATCAGAGTAAACCATAAAATATTCTCAAAATAGATTGTGATGCCACATTTTGAGTGCATTCATAACAACTACCAATTAAAGGTCATGGGTAGGGTAGTTCTTCTCATTAGAGAATAATTAGAAAGTGAAATAATCCATGACTTGTTTCACCTGTATCAAGACACAACCCAAAACTATAATATAAGAATCATAGAAAACAATATAACCTAACCATGGTTCTAGAAGAAACCAAACTGTGTTGAAGTAAACCTCGTATTTAGATCCTTAAAAGTCCATAGACCCTTTTTTCTACATTAAATCATTATCCCTATTATGGGTTAAAGTTATCATCAAAGATTAAGGCTTGGAGAAGTCCCGAACAATCCACTTATAGAAAACTACCAAAACCAAGAAGCTCCAGATCTCAAACACATTTTTGGGATGCTCCCTAGACATTAATACCTATAACTTTTATAGATCAATTGAGATACTCCTCTCAGATATCACATTCCCCATAAAATTCACTTCTTGGATCCAAAACACACACATAGAAATCATACCATATAGATGATATTCCCTCAAGGTTTTATAAATGATATCCAAATTGTCTCTATGATCATACTCCATCATGGATTACATAGAGATATCATCTATGAAAATAACAAAAAAATATTCCTATAACTGATGAAATATTCAGTTCCTTAAATCCTTAAATACCACATCATCATTACTGAGACTGAATGAAAAAACTAAAAACTCTAAATATCGATAACGATTCTGAAACACCATCTTGGTTATATCCTCTTCTTGGACTTTCAACTGGTGGTACCATTTTTATAGGTCAATATAATAAAACCAAAGACACCATCTTAGCTAATCAAAGAGATCATTAATTCAAGGTAAAAGATATTTTTTCATAATAATCACCTGATTCTACTTTCGATAGTCAATACAAATTTTGAGGATCAAATTTTCATTTTTAGAAAAGTGCAAAGAAATAGACCATGGTGACATGCAAGGAAGAATAAATGTTTTCACCTCCAGGTCCTTAAGATAGACCTTAAGCTTCACTAACCCAATAGGTTCAATTTGATATGATGGTTTAAAAATGGGAATCGTTCTTAGGAGTAGGTCAAGAAGAAACTAGACCACTATTTATGGTGGTAAGTTAAAAAAATTATCCAAAAATTACTTAGTGTTTGGATACAAAAAAAATAGTAAATGAATGCCCAATAAAAGGTTAACTACCCCAGGAAACATTTCTAATGACCGGTATCAGATTATACCTGAATAAGGAATAACATGCTATGCCCTTCCTGATTTAGAGTTCCACTCACCCTGTAAAACATGAGTGACCCAATTAGTTGATAAAAACTATACTTGACAATGAAAAAATTATTTCTTAGCCTTCATGATTATAATCCAATCCATATCTATAATCATGTCAAAGATTTCAACAACAAGCACTAGGAAGACCCAACCGAGCACAAAGTAGCCTATCACCACCTAATATAAGGGAAAATTAAAACCTTGTTTGGACCTATTTCTCAATGGCATGGAAAGATACAACAATAATTAAATAAGACCCAAAAACAAACACAACACTTCAATAAACTTTGATGATATAAAATACTGAGTAGAACTTTTATAAAAAAAAGCTGTCAAATTTGAAGAAGAAATAAAAATTATACCTCTAAAAGTAGATTTCCATACATCATATTTCTTTGGCACACACTTTGCTGCATAAATCCATATGGACATAGCCACCTAGACATACCCTTTATTATAAGAATGCTACCACCACCATTAGAAGCATCAACCTGAATCGAAAATCCCTTAGTAAAAGTGGATCCCAGTTTACTAGATTGGGAAATCTTATCACATAAACATTTCAGATTTTCAAATATACCATAAAGATGTGATGTACCAGGAGCCTCTATAAAATGGGGCCTAGTATAACCGTTCCTCCCATACTGGTAGAAAATAACTTGTTGCTGACTTGTAGAATCCCCTGCAACTGGTCTTGTGGAAAACTTACCACTTGTACTCATCCTTTTATAAATAGAAGAAGAATCGTGGCAAACCGTTGTACCAACTAAATTTCTTCCAATGAATTTCCTTCCAGTTATGTTTGTCATAGCCAAATATGGTTTATCCACCACCTATAAAAAGATCACATTGATCAAAATAAATAGAATTGAATAAATATCGGCCCTCATCACCATCTCAAACCATTATGTTTTTAGTTAATCATTGATGAAAATATCTAGTTCCAAATACAACAAACCAGAAAAACTGTTTGAGTACTTATGAAAAATACAATCCCCTTGGTCCAAGGTCAAAAACATCTTCATCATTTTATAAAAGTAGAGTCTCATGATATAATTTATGATTAAAAATCTTTTTAAAATAATTATTGGTAATAACTTCATGAAACTTATCCTGCACTATCAATTCCACTATCTTCTTCCTAGTTCCTTGAGAATATACATGGAAAAACCCACCAGAGAATCTTCTAGAGTCTCCATGAAGTTGAAGATACTATCTTTCTATTCCAGACACTCCTATCATTCTTAGGTAATTTTTAACCATAGAATATATGTAGATGCTACTTGGAAAATTTCAATCATTGATCCACTACTCGTTCTGGGATAACTACACCTACTGACCCTAGAGTCTAAATGGTACGAATCACTCCTTCAACCAAATATGTGTCCAATGGAGAAACTGTTTGCTGAACCTATCTCATGGAATTACCTCATGTATTTAGAAGAGATCTTCTAGGAGGCATTGTATGTTAAACAAAATTCAATAACTAATCAGTCATGAGAAACACCAAAACCATTGGACCAAAAACATGAATTTAAACCAATTATTAAAAACAATAATAATTTAAAGAAATTATGAATTCTACCAAATAAGGTATACACCTTTAAATATGAACAGGTTCATGTAAATAAACTCCACACTTGTTTAATTTAAACAACCATACACAAAAAAAGTACCCAAACTTCTTAGAAAGGTTAATTTTAAAAAATATCACATAAAATTTATTCAAATGAACCTCAATACTAGGTCTTGGACATAGTAAAGATTTTACGACCACCCAAGTTAACTTTGATTCTATCATAGGAGTGGGATATATGGTCTCCTTTTCCATACATACTATCCAAATTCCAACAATTATACTCCTATCTACCCAAGACACAAACAAAGTCAGGTAGTTTTAACATAATTTAGGGTGAGTAACCCCTTCGATACCAAACTATAATTGACCAACTAGGGTCAACCAGTCAATTCAAACTAGTCATCCCATTATGGAGTGAGGTAAAAAGAAGATAAAAAACATATATCATATCAAAGGGAAAAAATACATACAACTAGTGTATAATGAAGAAAAAATGGAGACAAAATTGATCCCAATAGGCTAAACTAGAAAGTATGACAAGTCTAGAAAAATTAGTCTCCATGTTTCCAACAATCACCTCTAAACCAAAACAATGATGTATAGAGAATCCATAATGCTACATAATTCCCTTCTATTTAACTATTTTATGAAAAGAAGTTATATAACAGACCAAATGGTAGAAGCAGGTTGTGAAAAATAGGGCCCAGTAGGATACAAACAAGAAATCTATAAAATGTTTAATTATAATAATGCATAATTTCAAGATTTAAAGAAAAAACAATTTAAAAAAATATTAGTTCAACAATTTGAAAACCATTTTCCAATAATCCTTGAGTTTTGAAAAATTTCATGTAATATTTTCCATATCTAGAAAAACTTTATGTATAGATATGGAATATTAATATACATTTGAGACAATATCCATAAATAATTTATAATGAAATTTAAAAGAACAAAAACAATGCATCTACCAGCAGTGCTATATACTATATGAAAATACATGCTAGAAAATCAAGATCCAGAAAAAGTATAAGGATGAATCCAACTACCATCGAGGCTATCCATTGAACATAAACATAAAATAGGATTCCCCATACTAGTTTCACGCACACTAAGTCTACCTGGTATCCTTTCTCAACACACCCAAGTTCCCCCTATACAATATTTGTCAATTTATTTTTTGAATACCATGCTCACATTTTTTATAAAACCATTTTAAATCTAATCCAATCTACTTTAGGGTATGAAAATAAATTTTTCATTTAAAATCAATGAAATTATGTATTTAAAGAAAAAACCCTTTTCAAATGTGAACTCATGCCCTTTTAAATTTTAACACATAAAAATCCATATAAATCTCAAGGAATAAATAAGAAAAACAAGAAATTCAAGAAATTATAATAGTTGAATAGGTCCACCTACATCATGGTTATAGAAAAATGAACTGCCTTATATAATGGGGATTGAAAACAATTAAATTTTACTTTTGAAGACATGGAATTAAAAAAGATGAAAAAAGATTATCATAAAACACAATCTGATCGCCAAACCTTACCACAAATGGTTCCACAACCATAAACAAGAGAGAAACTGAGATGAAAAGCTTATCCTATGAGAAAAATCTCCTAGACCTAGTGATTAATCACTGAATGGAGTGATTCAAAGGGAAGTAATTAACCTAAAAACACATAGGGGATATTCTCTTTCTAAGAGATACGACTAAAAAATATAATAAAGTCTCAAAAACCTGTACGACACCTTAAAATATGTAACTAAAGGTATTACATGGCAAGAAATATGCTAATAATAATGAAATCCTTTTATTTTAATTTTAATCAAAAAATGTGTTACCTTTTTCATTAAAAACTGATTTTCAGATTACACAATATGTATCCCTTACATAGCAACTAAATTATCATGATTTTTATTAGAATATTGAGATCTGTTTGGTAGAAATTACACTTCATGTAATCCCATTACACGTCTGACTGAAAATTACTTTTTTTATTATGTCACTTATGAGGAAAAAGTGAGAAACCATAAATGACTTCAATTAATTAAAACATTAAAATCACCATGATACAAAATTTAATAGAAAAAAACTCATTCATGTAAACATAGAAGATATCCTACCCGACATAGTAAACATAGTTTAGTTTCCTCCTACTCATCGCTTCATGAAAAGTAGTCCCATGTATGACTGCACGGGAATAGAACCAATGGAAAATCCATAACCTCTCAAAAATCTAAATCTGAAAGCAAAAACCAAGAGAAAACAAAAACTCGGAACCCCATCTAGAGAAATTCCTTATAAGATAATAGTTTCATTGACTCTCAAACCTCAAACTGTAGGCCAACCAAATTCCACCCTTGAAACAGAGATCTACATCCACACAATGAATCACACCATGAAAACAAATAAGGCACCATAATAGAATCACCTCATCGAGAAGAAATTCAAAAAAACAGAAGACCATCAGCAACATTGCCTGCACCAAGCCAAAAATGAAAAACCCATCACCACCCACCAGATAGCACACTGAGTCCACAAATGTCCACACAAATAGCATCCCATAATCACAGATAAAGGGGTAGCAACCGAAATATGAACCAAATCTAGAAGAAAAAAACAATGATCTAGAGCCAATGCATAGGGAAAAAGGCTACATATCCAATCTGGAGATCCTCCATAGCTGACGACATCAAAGTGATCACTGCTACAGACTTTCGCAGCCAAGCTGACCCAGGAAAGTTCCAATGCAGGTCTCCTAAGATGCTCTGACACACAAATCTAGCCAAATCCACCATAAAATATGCCAAATTCTGAATCTAATGATTGAAAGATATATCTACTATCGAGAGATTCAATGATGATGTGAGGAACACCGACTCCTGAAATCATTTGCACAATGTTGAATCCACTATAAATAGATTTCTCCACCTGATGTCAAGAAATATTGAAACAAGGGGTGGGAAACACCACCATGGATATGGATCTCCATAGAGGAAGGTGAGGTGACATTGAGAACACTGACTCCTAAAGCCAACCACAAAGACATATACCACCAAGAAAAGACTTCGACATCCGATACTGACCAAGACTGAAATTTAGAAGCATGAAGAGGCCACCACATACCTAATCATTCCCTTTTCTCCATGTCATTAATGGATCTCATTTACTAGATTCGTATTAAAAATCATTATATTTTAAAACTTTTTTACTATGTGTTATTATTTTACAAAACATTAAGATCGATTTATCCATACGTTTTTGGAATATAAATTTACTTTTATTATTATGATATTTATTTAATGAATGGACAAATTTGGAATTGAATAAATTAACCTTCTTAAGAATTCCTTATCATATAAATATAATATATTTTATAAAGGAATAATACTTGAATAATAAAAAAATAACTTACATATCAATATTATGAGTTTTAAATATATTACACATGCTCATAATTATCTTACACATTTCTTAAGATTATAAACCAAACTAAATTTTCTCAAGAGACTCAATAAAATATCATACACATATCTCGAAACATATTACACACCAACACATGGTCTCTCACTCTAAATATTTTTTAGAAATCCTTGGAAAAAATATTATGTATCACTTTTTTTCCCAATTTCTGTACCACAAATACAAGAAATATATTACATATCATCCTGAGGGAAAATTATGTATACTGGGAACACTATGTACTTTTCAATGTCTTCTGTCAGATCTAGAAAATATGTTATATAAACAGTGAGCTCCCAATAATTCATAAATTTTCTATTTTGAGGAACTAACACACACCAAATATTCTATGGATGTTTTACACATTCTGATCCATAATTCATGAATTATTCAAATGAGTTTAGAGCCTCCCTAAGACTTGTAAGTGAATTCATAATCAATTAAAGTCAACTCAAATGACTTTAAATAACATTGAAAATTATTATAATAATTCAAAAAATCTTTAGATTCAATTCCAAATTCTTGAAATATATAAATACAAATCATTTAGTATTTCAATGTAGCTTCATTGGATCTTTAATTACTGATATTGTTTTCTTCTTTAATTATATCTCTTTACGCTATTTAGAATCTAGATCCTTCAAAATAAAATTTATTCTACTACAGTAAATTATTCTTCCATCCATTCGAACTTTTAATTAATTTCCATATGTATAAAATCTATAATTACCACATGTTTATGATTCTACAAGAATATTTATTTCTGAGAAAACTAATAATAAACACATTTCCTTGTCACATTTATATATTAGAATAATATAAATATTTAACTTCAATAATTGTTCTCTTCCCACATCATGCATTTTCCACACACATTGAATTTCATTCATATAAACATATTGATAAAAAGTACTACCTCAATATCAAAAATAAATTTTGTTTCTTCATGTATCAATATATTTTTTTCTAGGTAATATTAACTTAAAAGTTTCAAAATACAATTAAGAATAATCTCAATATCACATCAAAATAAGTTGATATTTTTTTTTGAAAATGATGGATTTCTTAAATGAATTAATTTTTTAAATTTTTAGGAGATTTAAATGAGAAAATTATGGATTTTACAATATTTTTAAAAGATATTTATGGATATATAAATAAAAATATAGGTTTCTATATTTGAAAGTATCATTACTGTAACGACCCGGACCTGGCTAGCCACCCGAATAGTGCCAAACGGGCTGAGTGTCACTACCTTAGGCGCACCTCCCCGAATGCCAAAGGCTGCTAACTAGTAGAGAGGGCCTATTAGGTATATTGGGGTGGATATACCCTCTCGGAGGAATAAAATAGTACTGGTACGAGTATAAAACCAAAATATGCAGCGGAAAATGAATGACTCAGCAGACTCGAACCAGACCCGCAGACTGGAAGCATAACAATATCAATAAGCCAGCGGAAGAAATATCATACAATAGCAGTGGAAGGTAAACAGAACATCATGCCATTAATCAACTGCAATAACAGCTAAAACAACCAAGCATGCATCCAAGAAAGTCATGAAAATAAGTATACATACAATGGCGCAAATGGCTAACTAACAGTAGCTACAATATGAAGTAAACATGTTGATGTAAGAAAAATAATACTAAACAAATAACCCCAGTATGAAATGACCTCAAGGTCCATGCCAGTCTCCATGTCAACAACACTAAAGTCCAGCTCCTGAGGCTAACCCTCTACCTGCATGCAATTTTATAAAGTCTACACGCATCCCGAAGGGCCTGTGTAGGGTGCGAGACAAGTCTCAATAGGATACCACCCAGAGGTGCATAACTAATATAAGGGTTTAGGTAGACATTCTTATATTAGAAAAATAGTAAACAGTGCAATGCCCAAAAGTAAACAAAGACTTCACTAGTGCTCTGCAGCCACCAAGAAGTGTCACCTGCTTCGGCCAACACCGTAATCTATGGTCTGTATCCCGACACCTCGTGTCGCCTGACACCATGTGTCTCAAGTATCAACGTCCAGAAGGAACACCCAGCCATCATAACCCAGGCCGAAAGCTCAACCTACCCATGGAAAAACATCCGGAGGAACATCGATACCTGTCCTAAAATAATAACCGGACGGACAACGATGTCTTCCCTCAAATCACGGCGAGCCTCTTCCCCCAACCCGATCACATCAAATTTGTCTGATGAAGGTCCTCACCTTCCACGTGGATTCCTATGGCAAGCACCCCCAATCCAAAAATACCTAACCACAACTCTTGGGGCCTCTACCCACCGAGTGGCCGTACCACCTCATCTAGGAGTTTATCTATGTGAACACTACTCAAAAGTACCTGGTGAGCGGTAATCACCTCAGTATGTCCCAAGCCACAACACCTCTGACACATCCTGTCCCTATAAACCTATCGCTCATGTCTGATGGCCTCGCCATCCAAGTAACCTGGGCCAAGCCCAACCTGACAGTCCAACTTCCTCAATTGATGTCCATGATGCCCAATACCGTGGTAGCAACCACCCAACATAACCCAAGCCAAAGCCCCAACCTATGATCCTCATAACTCAACAAATATCCGGGCTAAGCCCAACACAACGAGCAGTTCAACACATATAATATCACACATTGCATAACTATACTCAAGAATTACTTGAAACAGGAAATTACTAAGCAATTAATTGCACTAACTTATTCCAATCCATACCAGTACCTAAGGTCATAAATGCCTTAAAAAATTACTAGCATGATATAACGAATCAAACCCAGCAGTTTAAATACTGGTACAAAACATACGCATTTAGGCACCCCGGCCGAATTTCCCCAAATGAGCCATGGCCTCTCACCCGGCCTTGATCCACCACAACAAGGGTCAGAGAATACCCAGAGGCATCCCACAATGCAGATAATTAATTAACAACAAATAAACAGGGTTTCGCTCAACACCCGACGTCGCGCCCGGAGGTCGTTACCCCAGATTGTCTACAAAAACACGAAAGAAGGTATGGACCACCCACCTCGTACTTGTACGATGACACTCCTTTGATTTAAACCTCGGAATCAGACTGAATAGTGGAATATCTGCGTTTCCTTCAAATATGGAAATTCCATTCGGATGGAATCTGCAGAGGAATAAGTGAGGGATCAAAGACGAAGAAGGGTACGTGGGGTTAGCTTTTCCGATGCAGTACCGCTTCGACTGACGGATCGAAGAACAGAGGCATACGGAAGTTTTGGGAGGGTTTGAGTTTTTTGGGGTTTCTTGGATGAACTGTTCGTCCAAAGGGGGAAGAAGATTGGACTTCTGGGAATGAGACGCGACGGCATCTCGATCGCTCAAATAAAAAAATTTACACGGCATGTATTTCCAATGTACACACCGTGTAGATGTGTTTCCATACTCCGACTTAAGCGGAGTCCAGCACACAGGTTGGACTGTGTACACGGTCAACACACGGCCAAGGTCTCAGCTGCTACATAAGACAAAGATACACGACATGTCAATAAAGACTACACACCGTGTAGATAGAAATTTACATCTGGAGACCACACGACATGTAATTGGCCTCGCACGGGTAAGGGATACACGGTGTGTCTATAAATACACGCCGTGTAGTAAGAAACTTCTACACGGTCTTCAAACAACATGTACTCAGCAAGCACATGGCCGGTCACTCAGGTAACTCATACACGGCGTGTACTTAAAGTACATGGCGTGTAGTCTGGAAATTTTCCAGAAACTGCCCAAATTTTCCAGACTTCTCAAAAACCAGCTAAAAAGCTTAAACAGGGTCCGAATTTGACCCGTTTCAAAAAACATGGGTTCTTACAAACTCCCCACCTTAACATAGCTCATCCCTGAGCTACCAAACGAAACAAAGAGCTGGCACCAAACATGCCCATCCTGGTTAAACAACCCGGACTACCCTCGTCTCAAGGTTCTGGCTAAATTCTTAAAAGGGCTCCCCACCTTAGGAATTTCCTACTCTGTCTCAACCCGAACAAAGCTGAAGCAAAAAAAATAAACAGGTAAGGCCCAACAACCTATTTCCCAGACCCATGGTCCTTCCGTGATGCATCGTCACCCCTGCATCTCCTTGGTGCTCACGTGTCGCTTCCGACACCCAACGTAACCCTCACCGCATCAGTGTCCACCTCCCTAAGGTCCTGCATCTAATAGATTCTCAAAACAAACTCGGTGCCAGGCACCTCAAGTAACTCTCATCCACGATGCCCCGATGCCCACGACACCTCAAGTAACCTCCATCCTTGATGCTCCTGATTCCACGCATCTCAAATATATAATAAAATATATAACGCATTTGATATGATGTCAATCCCACTAACTAGTCTTTAGTCAGTCCATAAGTGGCCTGTGCAACTCGTGCACTCAACCAGACATGCCTCAAGAGGCCATGCCAAAAGAAAGCAAGGAAACTCATGGCCACACCCGTGGTGTACCTGCCACCATTATCGGATCTCCAGCCTGCTCAATCCCTGGAAGCTCCACAGCGTGCACCTGGCCCATAGCCCGAATGCCTGAAGCCTGACCTCCTGATGGTGCTGCTCCAGTATCTGGCTACGGAACCCTCAGATGGGTCCTACTATCTCTATCACGTCCCCCATGTGCAGCTGAACCTCGACTACCCTCTTCTGGTACCTATCCTAAACCAACTCCTGATTCCATAGTATGTCCTGGTCCCTACCTACCAGCTGTCTGAGAAGGATGCCTGCAAAACCTCTCCCGATGTCCGACCTGTCCACACGCCCGACACTCCTTCGGGGGCCTATCGCACTGAGCCCGAACATGTCCCGACTATCCACACTGAAAGAAAGCCACTGCTGAACTGCCACAGGGTGGTCTAGTTGAGTCCTTGACCTTCCTGGCCTGCTGGATCTCATCTCTCCCTCACTTCCTGCTGTCCGGACCGTCACCTGAAGCTGTCACCATGGGAAAACGAGATTTTTCTCTCTCGTTGCCCTCGGCTATGAGCGCCTGGTTCACCGCCTTAGTGAAGGAACCCAGCCTGAAGATGTTTACCTAAACCCGAATGGCGTGTCACAAGCCATCCTCAAAGCGCCTCACCATAGCTGCATCATCTCTCACCATACTAGTTGAAAAAGGGGAAAACTCTGTGAAGGTAGCCGCGTAGTCCATAATGAACATATCTCCCTGTTGAAGACTCAAGAACTCCTGAGCTCTCTCCGCCCTCAGAGTCTCTGGGTAAAAGTGCTTGAAGAACCTATCCTCTAAGTCCTTCCAAGCGAGTCCCTCGTGCCTACGAGCTTGTACCTGTATGTCCCACAAACTCCTCGTCGGTCCTCTCAGCATGTACGTCGCCAACTTGACCCTCCACACTGGAGGCGTCTCCAGCTGCTCGAAGATCATCTGCAAGCTCTTTATCCAGTTCTCTGCTGCCTGAGGACCACCCTCACCCTGAAAAAGCAATGGGTACTGTGACTGGAACTCCCGCGTCAGATATTCCATAGAAGGCTCTGTACCCTGCGCGCCTCTGTCAATCCCCTGTAAGACGCGTACCCGGCTAGCTTGGAGCTGCTCGTCAAGCCATGGTCCGAACCCTGCCAAACTCGGCTGCTACCCTGCCTACACTGGATCCTGAACCTTATCCTGTCCCTGAGCCTGTACCTGCGGCTCATGCTCTGCCTGCACTGGATTCTGAACCTGATCCTGTGGTACCGTATCCTCTCATGCCTGATGCTCAATCATGTCATGAATGAGTAACCCGCTTAATACCATAAATGGTCAGACGTCCCACACATATAAATATAAAAATATATTCTACGCAGATAAGGAAAGCAGTAAAAGGCACTCTATAACAACTACCCTTACCCCCCTCACCGTAACCCATGCCCTCGGCATCCTGACCTCATGGCCTCCTTACCCGCTGTCAACAGAGCCAAGTACCAATAGTAGCTCGGGCCATGCCCATCCTGACAACCAACTTTGCCTCAATCCCGACAACCAAGTTGCCCAATCCTGACAGTTAGACTGCCTCAACCATAGTACCTGCCTATTCTCATAAGAGCCAGACCCATATATCCTGCACATGCAATTATACAGAATAAAAATCATGGACCACACATTGCAATAAACTAGAAATTCTATCAGAACTTTTACCTATTCACATTTCAAATCTTACATAGCATGGAAATTGATTTTATTCACATGGTATTATCACTTCACAAAGCATACATGCAGTTATGAAATTGAAGTACCCTAAAGTGTGCCTATCAAAAGACAAGCAAGCAACCCTTTCCATACCGGACAAGTATTAAATATCATAATCAATAACATCGCACAACAAGTGAGCCACTGAGGTGGAAATTTTATCAACTTAATCTGAGCATAAAGAAAACAACAATTCCCGCCCCCGGCAACTCAATCCATCCCTCGTACATGGGGCTACAGGAACCGAAGCACAAGTTCAAAAATAAAGTTCCAACAACAACCTTTCTCCAGTCTGCCAAATCCCAAATAGTAAAGCCAAAACTAGATCATTTACCAATCTCTCATTCAGTTCTTGAAAAAAAATCACATTCTTTTTTCCAAACAAATTTAACCCCTTTTTGGGGTAAATTAGTTATTGTTCTACATAATCGAGAAATGTTCTTAACAAAATGCTGGTAATAACCTGCTAATCCAAGAAAAATATGAATCTATGTAACATTTGTGGGTCTTGGCAATTCATAAACCGATTTTTTTCATAGGATCAACTGTTATTCCATCCTTATTTAAAATCTACCCATGAAAAGAAATCTGTTGCAACCAAAAATCACAATTTTTTAATTTTCCATACTGTTTCTTTTCTATTAAGGTTTGTAAAACAACCCGTAGATGTTTTTCATGCTCATATTTATTTTTATAAAATACCATAATGTCATCAACAAATAAAACCAAAAACTTATCCAAGAGCTCATGAAATACTATATTCATAAGATTCATGAATATTGCTGGTTCATTAGCTAACCCAATGGGAATAACAACAAATACATTATTCTCATATCTAGTATGAAAGGATGTTTTCGGGATGTCATCCTCATTGAACATCAGATGATGGTATCAAGATCTCAAGTTAATCTTGGAAAAGTATTGGGCTCCCTGGAGCTGATCAAACAAGTCATCGATATGAGGAAAAAGATACTTGTTTTTAACAGTGATGTTATTCAAAGATCTATAGTCAACGAAAAGTCTCATGGAACCACATTTATTTTTAACAAACAAAATAGGAGCACCGCATGGTTAAGTGCTTGGATTAATGAAGACTTTATTAAGAAACTATTACAAATGATTTTTCAATTCAAGAAGTTCAATTTGATCCATATGATATGGGGATTTTGAAATTAGATTAGTATCAGGAACTTAGTAGATTGCTAATTCGACTTCTTGATTAGGTATGACACCAGGTAACTGCTCAGAAAAAACATAAAGGTATTAATGTACTATAGGGACATTATCAATCCGAACAGTTCCCCTGTTATCAACAATATGAGAATGATAACATTCATTTCCATCTTTCAATAGTTTCTCAGATTCTAGATATGTTATCAATTTTATGGGTTCATTCTTTTATAAAAACATAAACTCTTTATGAAAAAAAACATCTTTAGCTCTACAGTCAATATTAGCATGATAAAGAGATAACCAATACATTCACAGAATAACATCAAACTCGACTAAGGGTAAAACAACAAGGGTTGCAGGTACAGTCTTTCCACAGACCACAATAGAAAGATTCTTATAATTCCTCTTTGCCATAATATTTCCCCCTGGTGTTTTAACACCATGTTCAAGTATCATTTGTTGAGGTGATATATCCAATTTAGCCGAAAATTTCTCAGATATGAAGGAATGCATAGACCCTGTATCAAACAAAACTTTAGAAAAATATGAGTGAACAAACAAAGTACTTGATACAACTTCATTGGATGGCCTGCCATCTGCTGAAGTAGTTACAAAGGATCTCACTACACCTTTCTAGTTATAGTTTGGATTTTTTTCATCATTCGGATATCTCTTTGGGCATAAATTTGTATAATGACCCATCTAACCACATTTAAAACACTTTACAGTTTGTTTATCAGGATTAGTCTTAGGATCATTTTCATTGCAATCTGAAGCCATATGTCTAAACTTACCACATTTAAAACACATCCCAATTTTGCTAAGACATTCCCCAGGGTGTTTCTTTCCACACTTTTCAAAAACTAGAAACTAGATTTTCTTACCATAATATTTCTTGGGTTAATTATTACCCATCGCTTGCCACATGGTCTTCTTCTTCTCCTTGTTTCCAAAATGCACACGATCATCATCAAACTCCATCTCTACCCTCTCAGCACATCGGAGAAGTTTCTCATAACTTTTGAATTCATGGGATGCCAACACCCTTCGATTTAATATTGATTAAAAGAGGTTAATTTTTCTATCGAGATTCAAAATAAGATTTGGAGCATACCTCGCTAGTTGGGTGAAGTTTTCTTCATACATAACAACTAAATTATACTACTTTTTCTTCAAATCATGGAATTGGTTCTCCATCCTAATTCACACCACCTTAGGAAAATATTTTTCATGGAAAAGAATATTCACTTCATCCCACTCTTATGCATCAAAATCCTCTCCACTCCTAATATTCCTTACCATTGACCCCAACTGATTAGCTTGACCTTCAAAACAATAAATGGAAAGACTTAACTTTTGATTTTTTGAACATCCCATAACATTGAATATCTTTTCAAGGGCTTTGATCCATCCTTTAGCTGCTACTCGGTCAGAAGATCCATTGAAAGCATGAGTGTGTTGTGTCATAAAATTTTCCACTACTATCATGTTCTGTTGTGGTACCTCTATTTTTTTCTCTTTCATGGATTCCACCACTATTTATTTCTTGCATTAGCTGATCCATTACTATCACAAACTTCTTGGTTCCAATCCCTACCATTACAGGCAATAGATCTGGAAGGAAATTGTTTTGTCGCTGCCTCTCCTCATCAGCATCCTTGTTCCTTTGGCGGACAACCATTCTAAACAAACACATCTTCGATGAAGCTACATGTAAATCTTTAAATGTTATAACATTTAAAATTAATGATAGAGTAAAAATTATTTATGGTATTCTTTTAACATCATCCCAACCCCTAAAGTTATCTAAACCATCCTCTAATACCAACTATAAGGAACCATCCTTGATACATACATAATCTTGAATTTAGTTAATAAACACTTCCTTTTACATAGAGGATATTTTTACTTTTAGTGATTTATATAATTGGGACATAAAACATTCATAACATTACATATTGTTACAGAGAATATACCTTAAAAACGGTTTCCATTTGTTTTCGAAATTTAAAACATTAAAACTTAAAACAAGATTCCATGAAAATTATTAAACATTTAACATGGATAACATATTTTTATTACACATCCATTAACCTATAAAAATCATTTAAAACATGGGATGATCACAAAAACTCAGTAAGGGATATAAAAAGAAGGAAGGAACACATTAGTCCATGACTACTTGTAACGTATGAAATCATTTTCAAAAGACATACTTATCACCTGTATATGTATACTTACATTATGCCACATGATATTTACACAATACCTATGAACATATGTAGAACCATAAATTATCGCAGGGCATTACTTACGTAATCTTGTAACCCTCTCAGCTACTTTACAATTTGTAACCCTCACGACTACCTTACAATTTGTGTAACCATCGCAGTTACACTTGGAGTAACCATACGACCGACCTCCAACATACACAAACCAAATGAATTGGAGGGAAATATAGTTTACACCATTCATTATAAATAATTCCCATGGTCCAGAATATAATCATACAACATGAATATTAGCATAAAAACATTTTATTTGAATTTTGAAAGATGGAATTTTAAGAGTATTTTAAAAGAAAATTCCCTTATAAATATCATATAATTGAAGTGAGACTTAATAGAGTTGATGGAATATGTATATAATTTATAAATATACATTATTAAAAATATTATAATAATAATTCATCACACAATAAATTTAAATACCACATAAATAATGAAAAAAAGGTTAACCCAAAGGACGGAAATCGGGTTAAGAATTCCCTTACCTCAGGATTGTATTACTTAAAACTTGATTAAACTTTTTGTATAATGGTTAAAAGAGTGTTATTAGTATTTTATAGAAACATGATAATTTTTATAACATCTTCTAGGATCAGTTAATATCCTCATTTCACCCCTTAATTATTATTATTTTTTTCTTTGCACTGTTTTGGGTGAGTTCCTTACATGATTTCCGTGATTGGTTCATGATGGATGTTCTTTTCGATTGGAAGTAAAACTCTAGAATTGGAATGTAATTGTATTTAAATATTTACAGTACCATAATTTATACCATTTATCACTTTTATGTTTTATATGAGGATGATTCATAAGTCAAAACATTAATGATGTTCGTTTAGATCATTTTAGTGATTCTTTGATAATAACAACACTATTTTGTCTTATAAATTAAAACCATGAGTGAAAAATAATTCAAGAACCATGGATGAGACATAATACATATATTATAACCTGGTTCAACCATATAAATGGTTTCATGACTAGACTTGAAATAATTAATGGAAATTGAAATCACATTGTCCATGATGTCGGTAATTCACCACATCACGAACAATGTTTTTTTATTCCTTGATTAAGTGGGGGAGGAGAAGAATAATGATGATGAATTCTCCATTAACATGAGAAAATATAGAATATAGATGATTTTTGGATATTTCATGCTTCTTGGGTAAGAATTGATGAAGAAAGAATAAAAAAATAAAAGAACTCAAATTAAAAGAATAATTTAGAAATCCCTTACAAATATTTGGCAGCCTAACGACTATGTAACATGGTTTTAGAAAATATTAAAAAGAGAGGGGATAAAGGTAACACATCTAGAAATGAATAAAAATACAGAATAGATCAATAATAAGAAATAAATAAGAACATGGTATGGAAACTTGAATGTAATACCACATAAAAGGAATCTTGAATAGAAAAATAAAGAAATTGAGAATTTTCTTACCTTGTATAGTAACTCCTAGAACCTGATGGAGGGACCTTGGGGCCTTGATTAAACCTTGGTAGGGCTAATAGGGAGGTAAGGAGGATAGATATTTGTTTATGAGGAATTTGGAATGAAGTTAATGAAGGAATGGTTTGCTATTTATAGAAAAAGTGATGGATTATTTTAATAAATTCCAAGGGACGCCTCATTAGTAGTATTTGCAAAACCATGAGATTTCCCATGGTATTTTCCCATGATATAAGCCACATAGGGCATCTCATAACTTATTTTACTATACAAAAGTGGACAAGATTTATTACATCATTATTACATCATTAATGATGTCATTAACACACAGAAAATCAATACATTATTTTTACTATTCACTGAAAAATCAAATGTTTCGGAAAAATCTCCAAAATTCTCCCTTAACATTTATTGACATGTAGAATTTAAAAATGAAGTCCTTTATTTTAAATAATTTTCTAAATATTTTTAATTTAATTCTTAAATTAAATCACACTTAATCTAAAAATTAATAATTTAAAAACTATCACTGCTTTTATATCACATTAAAAAATTAATCTAGATGTCCTTATCTTAAATCCTTTAGAAAATAAAAGAATAATAAAATTTACTTTTCATTATGGTCATATTACTATTCATATTACTATTCATAAGGGTATGTTACTATTCACTAAAAAACAAGTTGGTTCCAATAGACTTCAAATAACATACTGAACACAATTGTAGATGACCATTTTTTGAAATTAAATACATAGAAGAAGTAAAATAATGTTTAAAGGATACTTTTAAAAATCTACATTAAACAAAATTTCAAGCATTTCAATTTATTTTTAGAAGACCTTGGGTTGATACACTTCACCTTCTCAAGGAGGGAAGTGGTAACTATCATGGATGAGAGTTAAGATTGATTTTGACTATCATGAAACTTTAGATGCATCTAAGAGAAGAGGGCCATTAATTTCCATTCATCACTAGCTTCTCATATGTCCTGTGTTTGAGTTTTATGACTCAATGCATCAACAACTACATTTCCATTTCTAGGAGAATAGTCATGTTAAAAATCAAAAGAATGAAGATATTCAACCCATATTTACTACCAAAATTCATTTCACATACTGTAATGATATATTTGAGGCTCTTATTGTCCATATACACCAAAAATTGATCACCAAAAAAATTGTGTCTCTAGCAACATAAGGCCTGGACAATTGATGCCAACTCGAGGTCATTGGTCAGGTAATTTCACTCAATCTTCATAAACTATGGAGATCCATACAGATTGACTCTATCATCATGAATCTTCAGTTCTCCTAGGCTAATTCATGATGCGTCATAGAAGATGATATAACCTCTACCTGGATTAGTCCAAATCAGAATAAGTGGTGAGACAAGCCTCCATTTTAGTTCTTGAAATGCTTTATCTCACTCTTTTGACCATATGAACTTAATACCATTTTTTAAGGCCAGTAAAAGGTGAAGAAATATGTGAGAAGTCATCTATAAAATACCTGTAATATCCATCCAACCCTAAGAATGTTTATATATCAAAAACATTATTGGGAATGTCTGAAGAAACTATAGCACTAAACTTTTTAGGGTCAACAAATACACCTGATTCTGAGATAATATAACCCAAGAAGTGAACTTTGTCAATCCATAAGTGAAACACAGGAAGATTAATCAAAAGATGATTCTATCTCAGTGTAATAAGAATGATCTCAAGGAGTTTAACATTTTCATTATGTTTATAAGAATACACCATTATTTTGTTCAAAAAAACATTGAAAAAATAATTAATATAGGGATGGAAATTCCTATTCATTTGATCCATGAAAATGAAGCTTGTGTTTATAAGACCAAACGATATAACTAGGTTCTCATAGAGACCATACCTACTACGGAAAGTTGTTCAAGGTATGTATGATGGCCTTACTCTAACATGGTGATATACCAACCATAGGTCAGTCTTAGAGAAGACACTACATCCTCAATGATAGTTGAAGAGATCATCTATATGAGGGAGTTTATACTAGTTCTTGGATATAAGCTGGTTCAAACTTCTATCATCCATGCATAGACGTAGGGTTCCACCCGCCTTATTGGTGAAAAGCATGGGAGAACCCCAAGACCATCTATTGGGATGATTAAAAACATTGGCCTTTAAATACTCTAACATAAAATTGAGTTCTCGAAGATTAGTAGGTGCCATACTATATGGAGGGATGGACCATGGATCAAATCCTAGAATAATCTCAATCGTAAATGTTGGTCAGAGTGGAATCTCAAGAGGGGGGGTGAATTGAGTTCCTAGATAAAATTTCTATCAAAAACATGTTTTAAAAGGATCCACTAAATTTTGAAACAGCCCATTTAATCAAGGCAGTGGAGATATAAATGTCTATTTGGTCAACATGTTTCTCAATGGGTGATTAATACTTAGTTGAATCAGTGTAAACCACTTATTTGGCTTTTGAAACATGTTTACTGATTAAAAATAACACACATTAAACAAAACTAAATATCAAACTGAATGCAAAATAGTTTTATGTTTAACAATTATAAGTAGCATAAAATTGATAAAACAGAGTATAAAAAGAATATAATGCACATCAGAGTAAAATAAGAGGTTCAGTCTCAAGCCGAGACTTAATCCTCTCCACTTGGTGATCACCTAACACCAAGAATTTTATAGATAATAAACTTGATACATAGCCTATATCGGGCTTTACAACATTTCTCACAAACTATCTAGGGTTCTCACCCTCTACCATAGTTCTTCATTAGGTAAACAAACAATACATACCATACATGGTCTCTTCCATAGTTATATGTGTTAACCAAGGTGGAAGAAATATTTATGTGAGGATTTTCAGTATCCTCTAGTTCAGGAACATGAGACAGTTTGTGTAACAGACAAACACACACATCTCAAAAATGAAAAATAAAATAACAAAATTGAGATACTATTATATTCTTGAGTTTAGAAATATCTACATGTTTCAGGTTTATCTCTTGAATCCTTGTATTGAATAATTTGTAGTTTGTTTCTTTATTTGGAATTTGTCTCCAAAATAGAGTGCCACAACTTCAAGTTCTAGCTTCTAGGAACTGAGTGTTCTACTTATTGTATTGATCAAGAGTAGATGAAAAACATGAGAAAGATGTGAGTTTGTTCTCTCAAAATGATCTTCATGATGTTCCTGAGTTCATAGTATAAGCGATGAATGGTTCTGCTTTTATCTAGCGATTAAGTTCCTTGAGATGTATAGACATGCTTCACCACCCCCTTATTTTCTTCCTCGGTCTTATGTTTTGGATTTGAGGTCTGACAATAGGAATGATTATATCGCGTGCAGTCTTTCTTGTACCTTGTACTGTCCCAAAATACTATCTCCTGATATGTCTAAAATCAGCATTAATTAAATTCAGAAGCATTAAATTACTAAATATGACCATTATAATAATTTGAAGAATTTTAAAATTTATGGAGTAGAAGAGTCATAGGTAGACTAGTAATGGTAGCCTTCAGTGGTAGCCTTCTCAATAGTGAGATTCAACAGAAGGTGAGTATCGGTAGCCTTCAGTGGTATCCTTATCAACAGCGAGCTTCAACAAAAGGTGTGTATTAGTAGCCTTCAGCGGTGACCTTATATTAGTGACCTTTGTATCAGTGGCCTTTAAATCGGTGATCTTTGTATCAGTGACCTTTACATCAGTGACCTTCGTATCAGTGACCTTATATCAGTGACCATTGTATCGGTGACCATGCATCAGTAACCTTTACATTGGTAACCTCTGCAATGGTGACCTTGAACTTAGATAAATTATGCACTGTAAGCTAAAACCAAAAAGTAGTGAGATTAAAATTATATGAATATTACTTTATAGAAACAAGAAACATTAATGAAATAGGATTATCATAGAACAGAAAGACAATTATCACATAAATGAAACATGATTTGGTATTATCAAAATAGGTGAGTCCAACAATCTCACACTTTTTGATAATCACAAATTATGTCCTTGAGTTGTTAGGTTTAAGTAGTTTTGAATCAACATTAAACACATATGCTAAATTAATCAGTGATGTAAATTGATGATAGAAAACTAAAATACTAAACACTTCTCCTCCTTTTTGATTAACAAAAAGCAAACATAACAAAAAGAGATAAAGGATATTGTTTGTATTAATAAAATAGTAGTACAATATACAAAATGGAATACACTAATACCTATCAGATAAGATAGTCCACACTCAATCCACATCAGATTTGTCAATTGGAGCATTGGATTTGGAAGATGAGGATATAGGTTCTGAAGGTGGAGGGATAGGCCGAGGGATGGCAGTGAGCAGTGTGGGAGGAGAAGCCCCCGAGGCATTAGTAGACCTATAGTTAGTAGATATCTGAGGAATCATTGGGGTCAAACTTCTTATGTCTTGAGTAGGAGTCATCAAAGGAGTAGTACTGGTGGATCCTGAGGTAGTTGAGGTAGATGGAAATGATGGAGGAACAATTATGTGAGTCCAATCCACATGAAGGAAGGGAAAAATAAGATTTCTAAAGTCCATAATAATACTTCCTCGTCTCTCTATAGTTGAAATAAAATCATCCTTATTCTATATAAATTACACAAGGCCAGATTTAGCTCTCAATTCTTTACCACTTAATCCTTAAATGCTTGAGTCACAGGGGGAATCCTCATGTTTTCCAAAAACAACATAAAGTGACCATCCATTTGATGATTAGTGTACACTCTCTTGTAGTAGAAATCAACTTGACCCTTTATGGCCTTATGATCTTGAGTATCTTCCCTTAAATTATATCCCCCCTAGATTATGAATTTCCTTGGTATTGGAAATGACTTCAGTCACATATTTATGGTCTTGGGTACTAGCACTAGAGAATTGTTCTAATTCTTCTCTAACAACAGATCTGAAAACCTCTATATCATCTGGAGGAGAGGCTGAAGAGGATGAAATTGCACTTATAGGTGCTAGAGAGAAATCCACTATCCCATTAAAGGATTTAGTCATGCCACTGATCATCCTTTTCACATAATCATCTTAGCCTTTCACATGTGTTTCCATGGACTTCTTAAAATCCTCAAATGTTGTGAACATTTGCTGAACCACACTTCTAATACATCTGAGATCTCTATCGACCTGAGCCCTTGAATCTATATAGGGATCCAAGATTGAAATTGACTGTTTCAATATTTTTACAGACTCTTCCAATGTTTTGATTTCATTCTGATAGTCCATTACTTCTACTAGTAGGATAGAGTGAGAGATGGAAACAAGTATTTCCATTGTAGAAGATACAACTTCTTGATTTTGAGTCATAGAACTTTCTAACCCAGTGAATCTATCATCATGGTGGCTCTTCAGATATGACTTCACTGATTCCAGGTCATCCTTCTTCACAAAGTCTCAAGGTAAAATAACCAGTAGCTTCACAATGGTAGTTTCTGAAACAGTAGGAATTGGAGGACTTCTGATAGGCTGATCATCTTCAGAATCTCCATAATCTAATCATAAGACCACAAATTTAGGATCTTTTTTCCAGTCCTCTATTCCATGAGCAAAAAAAACTTATCATGTTGCAACAAGTTCCTCCCCCTCAGGTGGATCATTCTCTTGATCTAAAACATTTATCTCTTCCATAACTCCTTGAAAAATATCATCAACAAGAGTTCCCACTACCTATTATTCTACTGAATCCTCAAGTACTGCCATTTCAACTCCAACTTCTACCAAATCAGAAAATTTTTAATCTCCACTTTCTACCCTTTCTGTATGTCTTATTAGAGGACTAAGACTTGGACATTTCTCTTCACCTTCAGCAGTAGCTGTCTCAAAGTCATCATGACTTGAATCAATGTCCTCATCCTCATCTAAGGTTTCTCTAATGTCTTTTAAGAAATGTTCTTATCCTTCTTCTTCACTTGTCTCTTCGTCATCACTGTCCCTTAGGACAGTCTCCCTTATTAGAAACCTCTTTGGTGGACTGGACACAGCAAACGATACAGTACTAGCACAAGTATTTGAGGGAAGGTCAGGATCACTCGTGCCATATATAGGAAAATCCTCTCTTTCTTGCACAACATGAACTTTCTCATCATCATCTAAGTATTCATTATCAACATCAGTAGGCTTCAGGACCAGATATCTCTTATCTGTGGGACTAGTAGGATGATTAATTGTGTTTAATTACTTATATAGCATAGCCTAATCATTTACCCATCTTCTTTTCCAAGGGTTCCAACTGATCTTCCTAAACTTGCAGATTGTCTTGGTAATGCAGAAATTATCTCCCACTACAACTGTTTCCTCTTTATTTCCAGAAAATCCCTTAACTTTCAACATTGAGGATATAAATATGGCTTGAAATAAGGCATTAAACTTAGAACTGTGTTTTTTCATATCTTCTAACTAAATCATTATCATCCTACACAAATTTATCTTATGTCCAAATTTCAGAAGATATAAAAGGAATACATCCTGGTATTTTAAGGTAGAAAAGTACCCTCTCCTAGGACTCATGACGTGCTAAAAAAACTTGAACAAAAACCAATCTTCTCCTTCTATTTCAGTAGCAATCACTTTCCTAGGGATCCCACTGCCTATCAGTTCATCCAGAGCTTCTTCATAACAGAAGAACTCAGTAGTGGGAGGCACTAATTTTGAGTAATAGTAAAAAATACCTTGACGTGGTACTCTCAAACATTCATCCCATTCAGCATATGAGAATCTCAAACTTACTCCATTCACCTATGAAGACATTCTATTCTCATTCGTAGACTTCTCAAAGATGAGGTACTCATAAAATTCCTTCACTAACTTTGGGTAATAGGGTCCATTGTTGTTTTCAAAACACTTAACCCAGATCTGAGCATCAAGTACCTTCAGCACTAAAGACCGTCTTGAAAGTAGCCACTCCAAACTTAACTCATTTTCAACCACTATTTCCCTCTTTGATAAATGAGGGTTGATTATCTTTTCCACTTCATGGAATCCACTACTAGACCCAGATCTAGGTCTCTTAGGATTCAGTGCATCTCCTTCATCACTGACCAATGGCCTCTTCAATCTAGCCATCAATCAGGAGTTGTTTGAGGGTTTTGGAAGAAGGTGAGGCTATATGATTTGAATGTAAGCTGGTTGGGAGAGAGCTGATGCAGATGAAAATGTGGTATGTGTTTTAATTTTATCATTTAGGGATTTAAAAACAAATGAAGTAAAAGAAATAAATAAAACTAAAAACATTTCAGATTCCATCAGAAAAGTGATAATGCCCTGAAAATGTCGACTATTGGTAAGGTCTTAACGGTGAGGTTAAAATGGTGAGGTTGCAAATGGTGGGGTTCCAAACTGTGAGGAATCTAAATGTGATGTTTCTAACTGTGAGGTTTCTGATGGTGAGGTTTCTAACTGTGAGGTTTCTCACTGGGAGGTTTTTAGATATGAGGTTTCTAACTATGAGGTTTCTAATTGTGAGGTTTCTAACTATTTAACAGTTTATCATTCTTAACTCATTTTTTTTGTAATTTAACCTCTCATAATTCAAAGGATTTGTGAATATATCATCCAATTGATGTTCAATACCAATTAATTCAAGAGAGATATCACCTCTTTTATAATGATCTCTCAAGAAGTGATGTCTCACATCAATATTCTTTGTCCTAGCATGAGATACAAGATTTTTAGAGATTTTAATAGCACTTGTGTTGTCACAATTTATAGAGACATGTTTGAATTGATATCCATAGTCTATTAAAGTGTGTTTCGTCCACATAATTTGAGCATAACAACTACCAATAGCAATATATTCAGCTTTGGAAGTATATAATGAATTAGAATTTTGTTTCTTACCACACCATGATACTAGTGACTTACCTAAAATGTGACATGTTCCAGAGGTGATTTTTCTATCTAACTTGAAACCAGTAAAGTCATCATCTGAATAACTTATTAAATAAAATGGTTTTCCTATTGGATAAAATAATCCTATGTTTGTAGTATACCTGAGACCTTTAAAAATCCTTTTAACAGCAATTAAATGTGACTCTTTGGTATTTTCTAGAAAACGAGCACACATTCATACACAGAACATAATCTCAGGTATTCTAGTAGTAAGATAGAGTAGACTCCCAATCATACCTCTATAATTGGTTTGATCCACTGATTTACCTGTTTCATCAGCATACAATTTATAGGTAGTAATCATAGGTGTATCACAACCTTTATTGTTATCCAAACCAAAACATTTCAAAATATCTTTAGTATATTTACTTCTTATTTCAAACAATACCATTTTTATTTGGAAAAATTTGAAATCCAAGGAAAAATTTATGGTCTCCCATTAAACTAATTTCAAATTTATCTTGCATCATTTTTGAAAATTCAATACATAAAGAATTTTTAGAGAATCCAAAAATAATATCATCTATATAAATCTATACTGTTAAAACATATTTGGAAATACTTTTAATAAAAAGTGTTGGATCCACTATTCCTTTAGTAAAACCTTTTGAAATAAAAAAAGAACTATGTCAATCATAGCAAGCTCTTGGAGCTTATTTTAGACCATATAAAGCTTTAGACAGTTTAAAAATATGATTTCGAAAATGGGGATTTGTAAATCCAGGTGGATGTTCAACAAATACATCTTCAACTATATACCCATTTAGAAATGAACATTTGACATCCGTTTTATAATGTTTGAAATTCAGATGAGCTGCATAAGCAAGTAGTATCCTAATGGCTTCTATTCTAGCTCTAGGTGAAGAGGTTTCTTCAAAGTCTATTCCTTCTTCTTTACTATATCCTTGTGCAACTAGTCTAGCCTTATTTACTACTATGTTTTCAAATTCATAAAATTTATTTCTAAACACCAATTTAGTACCTATGTTCAAAGTGTCTTTAGGTCTTCCTACTAATTCCCAAACCTTGTTTCTTTCAAACTGATTCAATTCTTCTTGCATGTCTATCACCCAAAAGTCATCAATGATTGAATCATTAATATTTTTGGGTTCAAGCTGTGAAAGAAAGGCTTGATGTTCAACCTAGTTTCTAATAGAAGCTCTAGTCTGTGTTCCCCTATTTAGGTCACCTACTATGGCATCTAGAGGATGATACTTGAGAGTTCCAATACCTCAAAAAAGAGTTAAACTAGAATCCTCATGATTATCTATAGGTTTAGATTCATCATTCAAAGATTCCAGAAAAATTTAAGAATTGGTTGTTTTTACTATGGTTTTACTATCATTGTCATTATGGTCTAGAATTAACATATCTTCCTCAAGATGTTCAACAGGGGTCTTGGGTTTAGGTGGATCTATCTCACTAAATTTTATATTTACTTATTCTTCCACACATTTGGTTCTCTTATTGAATACTATATAAGATATACTAGGTATTGAGTAACCTAGGAAAATTCCATCATTACTATTAGGGGAAAACTTTTCTAGATTGTCCTTAGTGTTAAATATAAGAACTTTGCAACAAAAAACTCTGAAGTAATTAACCTTAGTCTTCCTATTATTTCAGATCTCATAAGGCATCTTCTTAAGAAAAGGTCTAACTAATACTCTATTGATAATGTAACAAGCTATATTAACTTCTTCATCCTAAAAATAAATAGGTATATTATACTCATTAAGCATAGTCTGAGAAATCTATTAAAGGGTTTTATTTCTTATTTCTAAAAATCCATTTTGTTGAGGTGTTCTTAGAGTAGAGAAATTGTGAGTATAACCATTTTTTGAGAAAAAAGAATCAAAATCCTGATTTTCAAACTCATGGCCATGATCACTTCTCAAGGTCTTAATTCTAAGTCCACTATGATTT
The DNA here is from genome assembly GCA_963277665.1 of Viscum album. Taxonomy (NCBI): domain Eukaryota; kingdom Viridiplantae; phylum Streptophyta; class Magnoliopsida; order Santalales; family Viscaceae; genus Viscum; species Viscum album. The sequence goes on from OY728121.1 coordinate 435,995,617, forward strand.
TCTACAAACATGAAATATTTAATGAATTAAGAGAAGGCGTCACTTTTTTGAGCTAGAAAGTATACCCAAGTATATCTAGAAAAATCATCTACAAGAACATAAACATAGTGCTTCCGTTTTAAACATGAAACTCTAGATGGTCCAAACAAATCCATGTGAACCAAATCAAGCGTTTGAGTAGTAGAAACTTCTTTCATTGGTTTGAAAGAACCATTGTGTTGTTTTACCTTTTGATAGGGATTACAAACATTGTTAAGTGGGAATTAAAATTTAGGTAAGTCTCTAACTAAACATTTCCTAGTTAGTTTCCTAAGTGAGTGCACACCACAGTGTCCTAATGTTATGTTTCATAACAAGGATTCATTATGAAAATCATTTAAACAAGAAAAATTCTCCTTGGATAAAGAGTTTAAATGAAAAGCATATACATCTTCATTTCTAAGAGCAGTAAATATTAAATAATTTTTTGAGTTAAAAACATTGCATGCATCATTTCCAAATTTAATGTTGAATCCATCATCACACAACTGAGAGATTCTTAGGAAATTTTATTTTAACCCATCAAAAAAAGTACTTTTGAATTTAATATATTATTAGGGTTATCAATTTGTCCTAAGATGATGATCTTCCATTTAGAATTATCACCGAATGTGTCATGTACACCATCAACATTAATTAGTCTCTTAAATCATGAGTACTCTCCTATCATGTCTATTGAACATCCACTGTCCAAGTACCCCAGAGTTTTATAGGGGCTCTTTCGACAATTTTCCTGCAAAACAGATTAAGTGTATGGTAACTTTGGTACCCAGATTTTCTTGTGTCCAGAGAGGTTAACAGGTAAAACTTTGGGAACCCATACTTGTCTCACAGGTTTCCTATAATCAACAGATATGTTTTGAGACATGAAAACTCTATTTGGTACTTTAGAGAATTTGTTTTCAATAGATAGTCCAGAACATGAACTAGTTGTGAGCTGTCTAGACTTTGGAACAAATTTAGTTTTAATAATCCTTCTTTATCCTGGTTGATATCCTATACCAGTTGGGTATTTTGGTGTAATATGTTTTCCTAGAAACAATGTTAGGTTATCTCTACCAGCAGTAAAAATTTACAAATCTCTTTTCAATTGATCATTTGATAATTTATGTTTAGTATTTTCTTTTAACAGCCGATCACATTTTTATTTCTCAATATTCAGATCTGATTTAACATTAGCATTTAAAGTATGTTATCTTTTAAATAGTTTATATTTATCCTTGAGTTCATTAAAGGTGTCATCAAGCTTTCCAAAATATTCAAATAATTCACCCTTAGTCATATTTTCATCATTGTTTGATTCACTTTGTTTCCCCGAATAGTGAGTATTATGTACAGGAGAGTTGGGTGTTACCTCGGATGTTTATGTCATAAAACACAGATTTGCACGTTTTTTCTTGTCACTATTATAAGTGTTAGATTCACATGGTCTATATTCTGAGGCACTCCATGTAGCATCCATAGAACTTTTATAACCCTTTCCCTTGTCTTCATACTTCTTAAATTTAATCTTGGGGAAATCAGCCTTCACATGGCCTTTTTGTTTACACTCGTAGCAGACTATCTCATTTATATTTTCATTCCTTTTTCTATCCTTTATTCAATTTCCTTTATTATCAAAATTTCTTTTACAGTTTGTCTTACTAAAGAACTTCGTCTTTAGGCAGAACTTCCTAATCCTTCTAGTAAGATGATCCTTCTCATCATCACTATCAAACTCTGAGTCTTCACTAGTGTAAGTGTTTGCAGGAGCTTGAAATTTTTTATTATCCTTGTTCTTTGAGGTAGCAGTCTTAAATTATATAAACTTGTTTTGTGGTTCTTTGTCTACTTCTTGATTTACCTTAAGCTCTTATTCGTACATCATAATCTTTCCAATTAACTCCTTCACTGGCAACATAACTATGTCATAAGATTCTCTAATGGAAATAGAAGTTCCTCTCCATCTGTCTAGTAGATATTGAAGTAATCTCATTATCCGGTCCTTTCTATCCACTATTTTTCTGAGAAGACTCATGGTATTCACTATTTCATTAAACTTGAGATACATTTTAGATATAAGTTCATCAACTTCATCTTAAAATTATAATAATTAACAGTATAAATATTTAATATCATTTCTTTAACATTGGTTGTTCCCTCCAAGGAAATAGCTAGAGTATCCCAAATTTCATAAGAAGTATTTCAAGTAGATATTCTATTAAATTATTCATCACCTAGAAAACAATACAAAGAATTCATTTATTTATAGTTATTTTTATATGTAGCTTTAGTGAATTGAGACCATGTGTCCCTAGCAGTTGCAGGAAATACATGTTATTTTTCAATTGTGTCCCAGATTTTAGGACCTATTCTTTCTAGATACTTTTTCATTTTTAATGTCCACTGAGCATAGTTATTTCTATTAAATAATGGTTTCTTATTAGTAGAAACACCATCATCTCTATTATCCATTGTTAACTAAAATTTTAAATAACTGAAAATTTAGATATGATCGAAATTTTAAGATCTTTAAGATACAAGTAAAATCATAGTTAAAAATAATTTGACAACGTGCACAACATATCATATAGTAGCAATAAAAACAAATCCTCTAATACCAAATGTTGTTTGGAGTGGAATCTCAAGAGGGGGATAAATTGATTTCCTCCTTAAAATGTATATTAAAAACTTGATTTATAAATATTCTCCAAATTTTGAAACGACCCAATTAATTAAGGAAGTGGAGATATAAATGTATAGGTAGTCAACAGGTTACTCAAAGGGTGATTAATCCAAATTTGAATCAATGTAAAACACTTATTAGACTTTTGGAACAATTTTACTGAATTAATCAAATACACACACTAACCAAAACAAACTATCAAAGTGAATGAAAAAAAATTTCTATTTAGAAATTTTAAGCAGTGGAAAATATATAAAACTGAGTATAACAAGAATATAATTCACATTAGAGTAAAACAAGGGGTTAAGTATTAAGCCAAGACATAATCCTCTCCACTTGGTGATCACCTGACACCCAAAAGTTTATACATAATAAACTTGATACACAACCCATATCATGCTTTACAACAGTTCTCACAAACTGTCCAGGGTTCTCCCCTTCTACCACAATTCTTCGTGGAAAAAACACACAATTAAAACAACACACAGTATCTTACATAGTAATATGTGAGAAACAAGGTGTAAAAAAGTTTTATGTGAGGATTTTCAATATCCTCCAGTTCAAGCCCATGAGACAGTGTGTGTAACAGACAAACACACACTTCTCATAAATGTAAAATAAAAGAACACAATAGAGATAATATTATAATCTTCAGTTTATAAATCTCTATGTGCTTGCAGTTCAACTCTTGGCTCCATTTAGTGAAGAATTTGTAGTTCCAGGCTTTCTATGGAAGTTTTCTCCTAAATAGAGTGTCACAACATCATGTTATAGTTTCATGGAACGGAGTGTTCTAATTCATATGTTGATCAAGAGTTGATGAATCACATGAGATATATGTCATTTTCTTCTCTCAAAATGTTCTTCATGATGTTCTTGAGATCACAGTGTAAAAATTGAACGATTATGCTTTTATCTAGAGAGTAAGTTCCTTCACATGTATAGACATGATTCACCACCCCTTTCTTTTATTCATCAGTTTTGTCATTTATATTTGAGGTCTGAAAATAGGAATTAGTAGATCGTGTTCATTCTTTCTCATTCCTCGTACTGTCCCTAGATACTGTCTCTTGATATATCTACAATCAGCATTAATTAAATTCATAAGCATTTTATTACTAAATATGACCGTTAGAATAATCTGATGAATTTGAAAAAGTATGGAGTAGAAGAGTCATCAGTAGACATGTAATGGTAGCCTTCAGTGGTAGCCTTCACAACAGTGAGCTACAATAGAAGGTGAGTATCAGTAGACTTTAGTGACGACCTTCTATCGTTGACCTTCTATCTGTGACCTTTGTATCGGTGACCTTTACATCGGCGACCATAGTATTAGTGACCTTCACATCAGTGACCTTCATATCGGTGACCTTCTATCGGTGACCTTTGTATCGGTGACCATGCATCAGTAACCTTTTCATCGGTGACCTTTCACAAAGATAAATTATGCACTATAAGCTTAAACCAACAAGAAATGAGATTAAAATTATATGAATATTACTTGATAAAAATAAGGTACATTAATGAAACATGATTATCAAAGAACAGAAACATTATTATCACCTAAATGAAACATGATTTGGGATTATCAAAATGGGTGAGTCCAATAGTAAACTCTATTTTCCTCTTAGGAGGTAATCTAGAAAAGTCATAAATAAAAACATACCTAAAATGATTTTATACTAGAGGAAATTCCACCTGGCCTAAGCCTTGATACTCCATAAAGAGATTTGAAATCTGGGTGGTCATTCCACCTAGCCCATAATGATTTGGACCTACTCTACTATACTAGACACCCCACTAACCCTTTTGTAAATAACTTCTTCCCTCTGGTGATATAAAAATTACCATTTAGCGATAAAAGTATAGAAAATCATGATAATTAACAAAAAAATCCAACTCAATAATGAAATAGAAGCCCGTCATCTTGAAAAATAAGTGGTTCCACAATAAAGGGTAATTACCTACCCTAAAGGGAATGCCCAATAGTTTGTGTATGCCCTCTGATCACACACCTAATAGTGTATCTGGGGTCTTGGAACCACAGTAATACTATATCACCAGTTCGAGACATTCCATGATAGATACAATGATAAAAATATCTGAAGAACCTATATAAAATAAAGAATATACTATTTTGGATGCCACTTGAATAATACCTAATACTGTAGATGGTCCCGCAGCCAGATCATTGGGTATTAGATACAATGCAGGGTACTAGCCTGATCCACGACCCTATACAACTACTCGACTAACATGATCATAACCACTAGTTTGGGGATGTTGGTGATCAGGGGGTTGAGTACAATTTCCACGAACTCCTCCGTGTCTAGTCCTACTGGTGTTATTCCAACTCCCCAATTGATGTGGTGAAAAATAACCTACTCCTGAAGGTGGATTTGGAACTAATCCTTTTCCAATCACAGATGGTGGAAAGGTCCTCTAGAATATTTAATGATTCCCCATTTGTATTCATTCCTGACACTCCATTGGGTCTCTATCACAATGTGTCCTTAGGTTCCCATGTTGTCCACACTGATGACACATAATGGAGTTATCAAAATGGTTACTATGGTTGTCACTACCCTAATAAAAAACTTTAATGGAATGTTTCCTTCAACTAGAATAACTACTTGTCTGATGTGGCCCTGATCCTCTATTCCTGGTGCTATTGTCATCCCATAAGTTGTACTCAATGATAAGAGTCTGATTGAATCATTCAAAAAAATTTGGAAGGATAATGACATTCAACTTCATACGACTGGCATACAAAATCACATCCTCGAAGTGCCTAGCACATGAAATCTCATCACCATCTAGAAGCAATGAAAAATGATAAAACTCTATGAAACACACTGAATAATCTATAACTGACATAAAACACTACTTGAGATCTATGAACTCTATGGATCTATTATCTATCAGCATCTGAGAAAAAAAAGGGCATAGAGGGCAGTCAAAAAATTAACCCATACCATACCCTAATGGAAACTATTTGGGTAATCACATCACACCAATTCCTGGACGAGTCCCAAATAATGTATATGAAAATATTTCCAATACACTATGTTGGAGTTTCTAGATTCTCGAAGATAGATATGCTGTCCTCTAATGAAGACTCTATAGCTGGTGGACCTACACCCACTGTAAAAGTAGGATGATGTTACTACTGGGACTCACATGTCAGGTCAACCATCATAGGTGAATCTTGTAGATTTCCATGCTTGAAATTAATCTTACATAGAAAACTATGATGAACATGGCCATAATTTCCCAAATCACGTACAACAGGTGATACCTAAAGTGGAACTTCTGATGGTAAGACTAGCGTGTCAAATCCCACCACCCCTAGAGTATAGTTGTCACAACCAGCCTGGTGAATGATGCGAGGATTCAGTTGTCGAATTGTTCTTAAAATTCAAGGGACACCCCTCAAAACCAAATTAAAGAAGATAGATAGTTACACTTATAAATTATAAATAAATAAAGGCTTACTACCCAATGTATACTACTCAAACTATCCACTTAGACAACCTGGTAATGGTTAGGGCCAAAGTATAAGTTTCATTTGATTTTTCATTTAATAATTATTTTCAATCCTTTACCTTTCATAAATATGGAAAGGTGGGATAAGGACCTGAAACAAATTCACTTTTATATTTTTATTTTCATAGAAATTTTATCAAGGTTCCTTAAAAATAGACTATCATTCCCATTGAATCAAGTCCCATACTCCTTTTCACTAAGAACAACATCCATTTGAATTTCTAATTAAATACTTGATTTGGTAAATTACTCATTCCAACCCATGATGGTTTGTAATACCTCATGAATTGAAACTTGAAATGACTCAATCAAAGATCAGAGTAGCACAAGAAACATATAAACAAGGAAAGGATCACTCATCAATCACATGCATAACAAAAACCGTAGAGTAGTGAAATTCACACATATGGAATGGAAATTTTCATGACATGTGAATTATAGGTTCCTATATGATTCATGTAACAATTATATATTCTCTAATCTCATCAAGCCAAGGATAAAATATAATTTCAATTATAATAACAATCAATAACACCCCACAACCTATGCATTACCCAATGATGAAATAATTCCAACCTTAATAGAAAAAATATAACACAAATTATATTTTGGGTAACTTGGATTTACCCCGAACATGGGTTCAAGATGCCAAGAAACAACTCATAACCAAGTCCCAATCATTCATAATCTACTGAATATATTATCCAAATAGTAATTAAAAGAAGGTAATAGCCTCTGATACCACTTTGTGAGGTACTGAACTTGGATTACACTTAATAGGAACCTCGAGCCATGTGGGAAACATTGACTTATGCGCATATCACCAAAATATAGAGGTCGCTGACTAGAAGCAAGGGCCTATTGTGCGCACATTGGGAGACTATGCCCTCATTAACAGAGTGTAGCACAGTGGAATAAAATAAAGAGAGGAAAATAGTGTAATCAATATAAGTAAAAATTAGGCACAACAAAAAAAGAAAAGGGTAAATAAACTAAAATAATGGAAATAACATGAAACAAATGATGATGATATGTCATATATCTGGTATGCTGAAAAACATGGATACAAAATAGAAACCATAGATCAAAAACCCAATTTAGAAAAATAAAATTCAAAAACTATCCCACAAATCCCAATCTACAACTATGTCATCTACTACCTAGATCCATCTTAAATAGTAAGCAATCAGATGTTTGAATTCCTTTACATCCCTTTATCAATACCTAAATTCTGGCAATCTGACCCAAGTACAAAATGATGCCTAGAGTGGGTGTGAGATAAATCTCAGTGGGTCACCACCTATGTTGTCTATATCATTAAATATATGGAATATAAATATAATAGTGAAAAGGAATGCATATACTATGTAAATCCTTACAGTATAAAAAATACCAAATTACTTAATTCAGCTCTCAGTTGATGTCTGAACATGTAATTGGTTCATTATTTTATTATTACCAGGTTATTAATAAGTCACATGATAGTAACAATGAAGGTTCTAAGAGGTAATAAGGAAACATGTAATGATATATAATAATGATGTTCAAAGGTAATAACCAAGGCAATATAGACCTCAAGGGTTTATAACTTAGTAACAAATATTTCCTAGCTAAGGGTAAGAGTGTAATATAAGGAGTATAGTCCTAGGAATTCCAAAATAATATTCCTAAAGAGCCCAAGGAGTTCATCCAAGGTAAAATAGAGATAAACAATGACTGGGCCAGATGAGATTAAACTATGGAACATAGTTGTCAATGTTGGATCCAAGGAGTGAGTTTAAGGCATCCGGTTGTACTACATAAGTGATCCTATGATTTCATAACATGCATCCAAAGTTATACAAGGACCAGGTTCTAAGTGGGTCTCAACATAATAAATATGTATCCTTGAATTCAGAATGGGATCCTTGAGTGCTCAAGGAATTACCTCAGGAATCCAAGGAGAGATAGAGTCAGTACACTCCTATTTTGATAATTAAGTCATATAATATTCCATTTCATTCAATTATTTCCTTTCATTAGTGTGAAAAGTAAAAGTAGATGAAACACTTTATTCAATTTATAATTAATTGATTAATCCATTTGGTTCAATCCTTGACTTTATTTGTGTGATATGATCAAGTAGCATGAAACCTTTCATTTAGTCCATTTTAGGTATTTTTATAAATCAAGGATCACTCCTCTACCTTCCATTAACACATTATGGGGCCTTATAGACATCAACCCCATTATTCAATTAAATTTAAAAATGATGAGTCATATACAAATTATACTTTCCAATTTCAATTTCACATTTAATTATCAAATTGATGAACTTATCTTAGGTGGGTAATTTCGTGAGCATACATGGTACTTTCCATTATAAAAATTCAAAAATATAAAAAACCCATTTAAAATAGAAAAATCCTACCCTTTGAAAGGTCATGCCAAGGCACACTCGAATGATATCTCAAATGTGTCAAAACACTAAAATAGAAAAATATGGAAAACCATATTACATGGGATAGATAGAGTTGTTGGTGTAACCACTAACAGATAATCACATATTTGGAAAGAGAATAACCATATTGTTCTAATTATTTTAAGCTTGGCATACAAATCAATAAATGTCAACTGATGAAATTGGCAGGCTATACATGAAATTTCCAAAAATCAATGAACATGAGGGATGAGTTATAGACCACCCACCTTAGTATTTTATAACTCTAATCATCAAGTATTAGCATCTAATTAATCTTGGAATGATGTAGATATGAGAGAAATGCAAAAATTATTACACCTCGATAACTAGGTTAAGAGAAATTGAGATGAATAATGGATAAAAAGGAATCAGGTACTTACCATTGTGCATCCAATGTGATGAAAAGAAGCTCAAATAGATCCTAGTTGAAGAAGATATATTGATCCCTAGGTCAGGACTTCAAAAGATCTAAAATTATAGAAAATAGAGGTTCATTCTTCTATAAATCATATTATGGAAGAAGGGAGGGTTAATTTGATCATTAAGGGAAAAAATGTAAAATTATTTAAATTTTTTCCTCAACATAGTTTTTTTATATCATCTTCCAAACTGTGCGCAAACCATGAATGGGTACCTAGAGAAAGTGGCGTACTACATGGTTAGGTCACACTATTAGAAAAAAACGTGTGATAATAGTGCACTAAGGCTCTACCAGAAAAATCATGTCACCTGAATGGTTTTATCTAACCATACAGCCTCCCCACACATTTTACTACAAACCATGCACCATGCCTAGTTCTCTGAAAAATATGGGTTCCAGGATTTGAACAAGACCTAAAAACCCTTGGGAACTTTAGTAACACATTATCCATCCATACTAGGTCTAAAATAAATAATTAGACCAAAATTTTAAGGATCCATATGTGAGTGAAAAACCAGGTTCATACATATTCAGACCTGAATGTATCAGCTGATTGTACTGGTAGATAGCCTTTTCCATGGTGCATCTGGGCACTAGTGGAGTCTTGTTACAAAAATTAAAAATGATTCAACACTATCATGACTCGACCTCTAGTATCCATTCCGTGAGGATTAATGCCATTCCTGATTGCACTTGGTTCATATTAAGAAGCTTCTAGGGTTGCAACAAGGACGGAAAATGGTGGATGAGTTTGTAGTGAGTTTCACAGACCTTACTTTGTACTCCCCTGAAAAGATCTATGATGGATACTTCTTATCATAGATGTTTGAGTAGGGAATCCATAGAGATAATATCACAAGAATGGTTCCCTCACATACCCCCACCTACACAGGGGTGATAGAGAGGGAACTAATGCTAGAGATATTTCTGGTAAAGGGATACCAGATACCAGGAGCTGGCAATGGAAATCACATATATGAGTCTCCTAGAACTGCTAGCAGGTGCCAGTCAGAGGGATCCCAACATATGATACCCTTTTGTGATCAAACTCAGTCACATGGTTGTGTGTTATAGGTATAAAAAAGTGAACTAGGGAATCCCAGAGAGGGTTGGTGCTATTCTTGTGATAGGGAAGGTCACATGGCGTGTGACCACCCATGTATACATGGAGAGGAGGGCTTGATGGTTGCTGAAGAAGCACCACAGAAGAAGTAACCCTGTGATCAGGGACCTCCCAACTAAGAAGAGGGTGACCCCCATGGAAGATGAGATAGTAGAAGAGTAGTAGGAGCTAGGGGTAGCGGAATATGAAATGAGATCATTTCACCACCACCACCATGAATCCAATGTTAGGCTTAGGGAGCTGGCAGGTGGGGCTAGGGACAGTTGCAGGCTCTAGAGGTTTATGACCCCACAAATCATGAGACGATTAGAGGAAAAATCTAGCTTTACTATACTATTGATTTAGTATTTGAATACAAAGGTTCCAGTCATTCCTTTATCTATATACTCCTAGTGTGAGATATTGAGATCCTAGTTGAGGTGCTATCCCAACACCTTCATCTAGAGTTTGACACATGGAATAGTTATTCTAAATATTTTATCTGCCGATAATTCGAGATATATCCTGGAGGGGAGTGGTTAATGTGGGACCTTTTGGTCATTATGATGGAACCATATGACATCATCTTGGGAATGGATTGTCTTCCATGGTTATATTACTGATTAAATGTCACAAAAGATGAGTCATATGACTTTACAATAATGGGACCAGATTCACCTTTAGGGGTGAGCAAGATCTCATGGAAGGATAACTGGGTTCTATGAGTAGGAGGTTGCAAACCATCACTCATTTGTTTATGAGTATATCTATTGATAGAATATGATCTTCAAGAATTTGGATTCATTCAATCATGGAGGACTAAATCGAAATCTTCCACAAGGATGTTCTAGGACTACCTATCAGGTGGGATATGGATTTGTTTCATCGACATACTTCCCAAAACCATTATGATATATTATGCGGAATATCAGATGGCCCATGCTATGCTCTGATAGATACGATTGTTATTAGAGGACCATCAATATAAGGATTTCATTAGGACCAATGTGTTCCCCTGGGTAGCTCCAATATTGTTATTGAAAAATGTAGACAATCACTTATATCTTTTCATGGATTATCATCTCTTAAAATATGCCACTATAAAGAATAACTAACCATTTCCAGGAATTGATGACCTATTTGACCAATTGTGATGCATCAAATGGTTCTCAATGATTGATCTAGTGTCTGGATACATCCAGTTGAGGGTTTTTGGGGCTGATATTCTAAAGATACCATTCTAAAATCACTATAGACAATATAAGTTCCTATTGATTCCCTTTGGTGTGAAAAACTCCCATACCATGTTTATGTATTTAATGAACCATATCTTCCATCCATACATAGAAAATTCAATGGTTGTATCCATTGATAACACATTAATCTTCTCTATATTATAATAGGATCATGTAAACCACATTTGGATGATTCTATATTTTCTTCGAGAGAACTAGCTATATGGGAAACTCTGAAAGTGTCAATTATAGATACAAGAGGTTCACTTTCTAGGGCATGTAATTTCTGAGCATTGTTTAGCATGGAACTAGAAAATATTAATTAAAATATTTCTTGGGATCCATCCAAGAGCATGTAATATGTTCAAAGGTTTCTTGTCTTGGTTGGGTACTACAAGAGGTTTGTGGAAGACATCTCCAGAATTGCAGTCTCTTTGACAACCTTGAAGAAGAAAGTGTAGTCCTTTACCTAGTCTGAGTAGTGCCATAGGGTATTCTAAGAGTTGAGGATAATACTAATGAGTGTTCATGTGTTGAGACTACTAGAGGAAGGAATGGAGTTTGTAGTGTATTACGATCTCTCAAGAGCTAGGATTAGATAAGTTTTGATGTAATGAAATGAAGTTATCACATACGGGTCAAGGCATTTGAGACCCTATAAAAAGAACTATATGAATTTAGACTTATTGTTTTTAGTGGTAGTATTGTCACTATATAAGTGGAGGAAATATTTTATTGATGAGTGATTAGCGGTTTACTCATACCGTTCGAGTCTTAGGTACGTCTTCATGCCGAGAGACTTGAACCTGATATAGAGATGGTGGATAGAGTTCCTACCAGACTAGTATATATTTTAGGGAAGGGAAACATAGTAGTAAATTCCCTTACCCAGAAGTCCCAATAATACTTAGTGCATGGGGATTCAGAGAAGATGGACTCCCTACAACTGACCCTAGTGGAGTAGGAGGGAAAAAAATTCCTATAGTCGATAATGTTGAATCCTCCACTAATCGTGAGTGTGAGAGAGTCCTAGATAGGGGACATAAACAATGAGGCCTTACATTAGTAGATATCCATGGGGGAATCATCATATAGATATTTTGAAGGATGAAATCATATCATCCTTTTATAGGGATGGAAACTAGTCCCAGTAATGATATGGGATGAGGTGATGTGAGAGTTCCACACATATCCCCTGGTTGTACATCCCAGTTTGAGGATGATTTATAGAGACCTTAATTAGAAGCTTTGGTGTTCTAACATGAGATGGATCGTATCTTATTTAATCTCTTAGTTCCTCACATTTCAGTGGGTGAAGGCTAATAATCAAGTTTAAGAGGTTTTTTTTCATTCCCTAGAGATCCCAGAGTTAAAGTGGGACAACATATTTGTAGAATTTATGATATGGATTCCGCGCAAAATGAAGTTATATGACACCATCTGGATGATAGTTGAAAAAATCACAGTGTCAGAACACTTCATTTCTATGGGGTAGGAGAATTTTGTATGGTTTTGGGGTAGTTGTATGTATGAAAGATCATTCAACTTCATGATTTTCCCTTGATGACTGTCTGTGATCATGATGCACTCTTTAAATCATGATTGTGTAGAGGACTGAAGTAGGAATTTGGGACAGAAATGTGGATGGTTACAACCTTTCATCCCCAGACCGATTGGAAGAGTGATTCCATTATCCATGTGTTGGAGGACATGCTGAGGGATTGTGTGTTAAGATTGTTTCAAAGTTGGTAGGATCACATTACCTTGGTAGAGTTCATGTACAACAATAACTACTACTCTACCATCGATACGAATCCTTTTGAGGCCTTGTATGGGAGACCCTGTGGGTAGACCTTATGTTGGATAGAGATTGGCGAGACATCTCTTGTGGGCATAGAGGGTGTGTAGGTGACGATTGGGAAGGTCCTGGTCATCTGTGATCTGATGAGGATGGCTCAGATTAGATAGAAATATTATGTATATAACTGTTCCTGGAACGTGGAGTTCGAGTAGTGAGACTGTGTTTTCCAAAGAGTCTCCCTAGGATGAGTATTATGGAGGTTCAACCTGGGAGGTAAGATGTCCCCAAGGTTCATCAGGAAATTAAAGATCATGTAGAGGGTTGGCAAGGATTCATACCACATCACCCTACCCCCACAGATAGAGAGGGGGGGGGGGGGAACAATGTCTTCCAAATGTTGTAGCTAAGAAGATAAGTAAATGAACCCATGTATGTCATTGTCTAGGGTGAGCAGGAAATCGATGATTGAACCACCTAGGTGTTTGACCTAGTGGTAATTTATTATTGACATGAGATGAACATGTGTGGATGGACCAACCCCTTGGTTCGCTTGTTGTGGAAACACGAGAATGTGTAGAAGAGTTCATGGGAGCTGTTGATTCATATGAAGGCTCAATACCCTGAGTTGTTTGTTTTGTTTTCTTTTTTTTGGGTAAAAAAAATGAAGAAGATAATAATGTAGAGACCGTGTTATTTCCTTGTAATACATTAAAATATTTTTATATATATTTCCATATCTAGGAGATGATATGGTATATGATTCTGAGGCCCGTTTTTCCTAGAATTAATTTTATAAAAATATTAAACATATTTTATATTGTGTATGCATTATTTCTAAAAAAATGCTATAAATATTAAATAGAAGCTCAAATTTTAAATCTAGGACCACAGTTGAGTCTGGACCATGGTGTTTCTCATAGGCACAACCTGAAATGAGTTGGCATGGGGCATTCAGACATATCACATGTTGTTATTATATTCAAAAGATTAATTAATTAATTAATTAATTAATTCATTCATTTAAACATTAAAATATATTTATAAATACAATTTCATGGTGATCCACCCAATGTTATCCTCCTAATCCCGAGATCATTGAATAGCTTATCATTCCTCCTTAAGTTGGAAGATCAAATGTAATGATAAAAAAACACTGGATCACATCATATCAAGATACAATGTACACAATTAATTCCTTAAATTGTTGGTGGGTGTGTTCTATAGTGAAGAATGATCCAATATCCAGGTTAGAATCTTCAATTTGTTGTTTATTCCCTATTTAATAAATATTTTAAGCAGATCAATCCCTTCTATTAATCTGCTCCAATTCTAGCCTTTTCATGATCTCATGCACTGATTTATTTTGATTATTTCAATGTTTTCTAACCTTAAATGCCCCAATTTTTAGTTTTGTCCCAGAAAAATTGGAAACGATCATTTAAAAAATTATTCTTGTGATTTACCCCTCATTTTATTCATTTAGGTAACTAGTTGGACCCCACAATCATGAGTTGACAATGCTGGGCAGTACCAAGCCTAATCCGACTCCTAGAATCACAATAGTTTTATGAATGAGGAATGAATAAATGAATCAAGAACAGATTTGGAATGATTTAGGGTTATGATTGATCATTTCAACAACTGAACGATGAATCCATGGGTATGGAAGGAACCCATGCATGCATTGTGAGAATGATTCATATGAGGCTTTGGGTTTTGGATTTTCAACCACCATAAGGCCAAAATACACTAGCCGATGTCATATCCACAAATATTGGCTGAATATATGGATGAAATCAATGGTGATGACTAGATTCAAGGCACACATCACATATTTGAAAATATATGAAAAACCCAACTACACACCATGTTCAAGGATAAACACATGACATGTATCTCCATGGATGTGGTGGCTAGGGGTTTGGGAAATTCTAAAGATGGTACATCATGTAGCCCTCATACATACCGTGTACCTCTTTCCCTAGGTGTAAAAGCCTTATAACAGAGCACCTGACCAGGAACAAACCATGTGTTTGAAACCATGGACATGGCCAGAGCATATGTGAGGCCCCTTGTGTGAAGGAAACGTTTGTGTACCAATGTATATGGACATAGGGTAAAGTACACAGACACAATATGGATTCATGGACATGGCCAAGAACACAGGTAGGACCCCGATTAGATTTTGGCATGTACTCTGTATCTCATATTCTCTATGTACACCTACACACATGGAAGGTAGAATAACTTCAGATAATCATCCATGTGGAGTGGGACAACATGCTATGTGGGTCCCCTCACACACCATGTAACCCTTGTCTCCTTTTGAGGAAACTTCATGGTTTTTTATCTCCTTTTTTTGGAATCAAATTTTGGCCCTCGAGTAGCCTATCCAGAGTGGTTTTCCCCATAAAATATGATGGTTCTTTTTGTTATGGATTTTGGGCTATGATGTGGAATGTTCTAGGAATAGAGAATGGTTAAGTGATGCTCGAGGATGGTAGTAATTACACAATATCACTAGAGGTATTCCAAGTGGAACTATCTAGTAGAGTTAGGTAATGGTTCCTCGAAGAATTTTGAGTTTTACCCTATGGTAGAGTTGGGTAGTGGGTCCTCAACAACTTCAGAGTTGTACACTATATTATAGATGGCTAGTGGGTCGTCAAAGACTTCCGAGTGGTACCCTCCAGTTGAGATAGTCATTTAGTCCTCAAAGAATTAAGAGTGGTTCACTCCAGTAGAGCTAGGAAGTGGGTCCTTGAACACTTCTGAGTGGTAACCTCTAGTATAGATGGGAAGTGGGTCCACAAAAAATTTCGAGTGGTGCCATCTAGTAGAGCATGGCAATGGGCCCTTAAAGACCTCCAGAGTGGACCCCTCCTATTATACAAGAATATGTGTCCTCTACCTAGAGTTTTTCAACACCTGAATGTGTGACAAAGTGAATATGCATGGTTTAAATGGATGGTTACTTATAATATGATGCCTGAGATGTTGGTAATCATTGATGGAATTTTGTATCCATTGTAGACACTTATTTTTGGGATGAGATATGAGATGGAAATCCCTTTTCTCTCTCATTTGTATTTCTTATGAATGAGCACATATATATACTTCTGTACCCATAACTATATATTTTTTTACTCTCTTTCCATGAGTTGGGAGCACACATGGGGTACGCAACATGCTTTTCCTATTTAGCTTCCCATGGTAGGATGAGTCTACTATCATGCTATACGTGGAAAAGACTCAACGTGTATTTAATCTACACACCATGTTGAGCGCCTTGTGTTTGGATGAGGTAACCATCCAAGTTGGTTGAGGTTGATATGCTCTCTCTCACTATAACATTCATCTTATGTACTATATATAGTCATTATATTCTTATTGTTTCTCTTACTTCTCCCCTTTAACTTCTGGGTGCAACCTACTGGGTATGTATATACTCACCCCTACACAGGATTTTCCTTCACGTGTCATCTCTAATACAGATGATGGATAGGTTGGGAGTGACCTTTGAGGATCATAGGGATACGAAGAAATTTGGACCATGAATGTTTGTCGTTGCTTAAAGATCCGATGTTTGTCTTTATCTGTAGTTTTCATTTCCTGTTTTTTCAGGTAGGGACATATTTTTTCTTGGGCCTATATTTTTTCCAATTTCATTTCATTATACACTATCATACACTTTTAGTGTCTAGTGTTTTTTCATGAATGATTATTACCTTAGCTTAATGCTTCTTTTTCTATTACCCCATCTTAAATTTTTCATCCAGATAGCTGTGTGTCTGCATAAATGTACTTATAAAAGGGCATCCGTATATTAGTTTTTCCTCCAACTTTGGTCATCAGCCCCTGGACTATAGAAGCAAGTATTGGTTAGTTATGTCTCGAGACCCATCTTGGTTCAATTCATGATAAAAATTCATTTTAATTGATTATATTTCTATTATTGATATAAATTAATTTTAATATAACTATTCTTAAGACAACAAAAATAGATTTTTGAAAATGAGTATTTCTAAACATAAAAATGAATATATTCATATTCCAAGGGGGTAAAACACATTGGATGAATTATAATTTTTTTTACATATTTTCAAAACTCTATTTCATAAGAAAAGTAATAATATTAATAAGGAAAAAAGTACATAATTAGACAACTTGACATTTTTTCCAAGGCTGTGGTAGTATGCCCAAGACACGTCGGCCAAGGTCATCTTCTCACACCTAGGCCATATTTCCAAGTGTTCTCTATTCATGGAAAGGATATATTTGACATATATTCATTCCAAAGATTCATCACCCATTCCATATTCTTCAGAAACCTTGTAACCCCAAATATATACACCCATTTCATTATGACTCCATTTAAAGAGACCCCTAGAGGCTCATTACTAGGGTGTGATATCCCCACTTTTGAAAGAGAGTGAGATTCTTAGAGCCACTTAAACCATGTATCTAGTTCCTCCTTTAGGTATCTCATGTCACTTGAACCATAAGGAACTAAAACTAAGTGGTAATAAAGTTAATTGATGTGTAAAAACTTCATGAATGAGCACTTTCCCCTTTTTCCTTGATCACTAGTATAAAAGAACAATCTTATCAACTCCACATTGGAATCACTTTATGTGAGGTATTCCAGATAGAAGATACTAAGCCATGTTATTCCCCATTTTTGAAACATCACCAATGTTATTCCAAAATGGAGACTCCTAGACTGAGGTTCTCCATAAGGGTGAAACATCACTCGAGGGGCTTCATAAGGGTGACACATCACCCAAGAGGTCCTTTCAATCATGAAACATTCTTTAAAGGTCTATATTCTTAGTAACCAAAAATCATTCAAAGGTATATATTACTAGATAAGAAAATATCAAGGGAATCCATAATATTTTTTATCTCTTTAAAATCCTCTATTTCCATAGTTTTTAATGTACATATGTCCCTGAAACACAATGTTAAACTACACATCCAATATCCTAGTCACATAATATAAAACCACACCAAAACATCCTTAATACATAATTCCAAACTTTTTAGTATGTTCCTTCCATATAAACTTAAACTAAGCACCTAAAAATATGTGGTATTATATTCCTCTTAAACAGGTTACATAAGATTCCAATTCAATGATCAACCCCAACATTACAACTATAGATGTCCTTACTCACCGGGCCATGTTTCCTATGAACCTAAACACCCTTTCAATAGGTCCATATTCCATGTGAATCCATATTTATGGGGATATAATCCTAATAAAACCATATATTTCCTTCCTTGTCATGATATATTCCATTTGAGTTTTAATATCCTTAAACTAGATCCATATTCCCCATAAATAAATCTTAATAGGGCCATAATAATTATGACATAATGTATATCCTTCACAAACAATCCAAATTCCACATGAGCATAAAAATACATTAACTAATTCCATATTCAAAATGAATCCATCATTAAGGGGCCATACTCCACATGGAACCATCTATGTTCTTCCTCTTTGTGGTATATTCCCCATTAGCCTGGGGGTTCATACTTGTTGAGAAATATTCCCTTCAAGGCCACACACAATTTCACTTGGTTTACATTCCCTAAGAATCATCTCTCATTAATCCATATTTTTAATGACCGCATACGCAATTTAGAGGGTCATATTCTTTCTTGGTGTTATCATGTTTCCTCTACTAGGGTATATTCCTCCTGGAACCCCACCTCATTGGGACATATTCCCTTTAAGGCTTGTCATAAAGGACCACTCATGCATAAGTCCTACACCAAAAATTTCCAAACATCTATAACCTATATTTCCCCAATTAAGGATGTTAAATTGCATGGATCAATCATTACCACATGAACATAAAAGGTACAATGTGTCATATTAAGTAGCAGCGAACTATGTGGGTGTTTATTCCCTTTAGGGGGATACATAGGATGACCATATTATGGGCCCAATCCAAACATCACACTCAATCACCACCTTCAAAGATATAGATTAACTCACGAGTTTCTAATTAGGTGTATTTAATCTATAGAATCACTATAAATGAATATAAAGATAGAACACCTGTATTTTTCATGCTGATGTTCACATAAATGCAATAATTCAATAAGATCACTAGAATGGGGGTGTACAATCCCACATTGGGATTTATAAAAAATTCATGAACATATCATAAATAAATAATAGAGTCTCAGTTTTCAGAAATTATCCATCCTAAAGGCTGTGATGAACCAAAACTCTCATCCTCTTGACCAATGAACATTCTAAAGTGTTGATAATAAAAACCCAATGACCACCTATCAATGGAAGGAAATTCCACATAGACCAAAAGCATTGTGGTTCGGAAATCCATTTGAAATTTCCTTATTCCTATGATTAGTTCCATTTGGAGCTGATCGAAAAAACTAGTGACTTAATTTGAAGACTGTAAAACTACACCAACCTTTCAAAATCAGGCATCTGTACACTCAATTTCATCAAAATAAAAAAGTTTAACCTAATATTAATATTTTTACTACAAATTTTTTTCATGGTTACAAATCATTCCTTTTTGTTTCACTTGTTATAATAAAAAAATATGGTTAAAAAATGTGGATCCATTAATATTGAATGAGATCTATAGAACATGATCATATTTGTGATACCCCATTGATGGGTTTTATTGTTTGTGTTTAATTTAGTGATATTAGGTTCTTTTAAAAACTAATATCCCTTTAATCTAATGGGATGATATCTTCTTTATGGATATGTTCTAACACTTCGAATGTTATAAATATCATGGGCCGCATTACCCATTGAACAATTCAACTCGTGAAATACCTTTAGCAGCAAGGGGCGAGTAGGTTGGTGAGGGAGTAATACTAGATTTATACCATTGTGAAGATGTAGCCTTCTCACAACTAGGACCGGATGAATCATAGTTTTCCCCACTAGTAGAAATATGAAATGAATTTAGGGTCACGTTTAATTGTATCCAACACTTTATAAGCCTTTATCCTAAGAGAAATAATTTACTCCTCCCTTATCATAGTAATGTGGACAAACAGCCTAACTACGACCTCATTTCTACACATGGGTTACTATGGTGGGCCCCTGTTTCCAACCACCATCACTTGAAGTGTCGTGAAACCCTGGTTCCTCAGCACTACACAGAGGATAATTACCTAGAGGTCTCAGATTTGGCCATCTTGGATCGAGCACCAAGAATGAGGTCCCACTAGGGGAAACTGAATGATTAACACTATGAACTAGACTATATTCATATTCCCCTTGAAGAGATCCATATACATATATTAGTGAAGGAGCATGCCAAAATTCATACTTACACTCACTAGGATTTCTAGTATACTATAGGGATATCATGCGTGGTATTCCTCTATATCCAAATAATATTTGATAGTGGTACTATATTATATTCCATTTATAAGAAGTCTCTTAGCATATTCTGATGATGATTGGAGAATAAAAATAAGATCATATTCCCATTCTAATCAATGAATATTCCCATATCCATATTTACATTAAAGAATCCCATCAACACATTTTGGTTTTAATGGATGGATATGATTATATCCCTTATGATATCTTATAGAACTCTCACAATATGAAGAAAATGATAATAAAAGGTGATAGATGATATTTCCCCATGATTTCCCAAAAGCATTCCTATATACTTGATCCTTCCCAAGTTGGAGTAGCTCATTGATGTGTTTTTATGGTTTATAAGAATGATTGGGAACATATTCCCACCATGGTTTTGTAGTGTTTCCAGGATATTTTTACATAGAATAATAATTAAGGGTGGGCTCATATCTCATCACCCAAAAAGGTTTTTCAGACTCCAAAAACATCTTGAAAAGGAAATGAACATATTCTTGATCCAAAAATTATAGAATAGAAGAACATCCATATTCCCACCTCTACCCAAGAGAACTATTAACACATCCCGATGGAAGTAAATTTTTTTTCTTATATGTACACATCAATCTAAGAGACCTATAGGTATATCTTATAAGAGTCTCAGATGTAGGCACATACTCCTGCTCACCTTTGGGATGTAGAAGATCAATGGAATATCCCAAAAACAACTGAATGGAAGTAACACATTCCATAACTCCCTAAAGGGTCTAATTATAATTCTCAAGTAGTAAAAGAAATGAAAATATCATATTCTGATACAATATAAAGGTGTTTTCCATCCAACTCTAATGATATCACAAGAGCTTGTCATGATGACTCCCAATAAGATTTCTCACCAAATCTAACCAAAAACCAAATATTAGATCTATATTCATACATTTATCAGTTTTGATGTTCTCAAGGCCTTAAAAAACTTATCTACATATTTCCAAGGATCATACAGCTCATCACCAGAGAGTGGAAGAAGTGTTGACCACAAATAAGATCACTATGATACTCTGAAAAATAGTTCTATAGGTCCTTACAATAACACATTCCATCAATATAATTCCCATTCAACAATGAATTTCAGTTATGGGATCTCTTCCCTTGATTCCATGTTAAAACTTTTCCTTGAAGTGAGATAATAAATATGAAATAAGTCCCTAACCTTTCAAACCCGTGAATAGTTAACCATGAAGTGCACCCCATGGAAGCTGAATGCATATCCTTAGAATCCCTCTCCATATGAGTCACAATAGAGGTCCACCCTATAGAGATTTTTCAATCTAAAAAGAAGTGCCTCCCCTTATATGAACTACTTTCGGAATACCCTATCACTGTGTAAAACATAAAACAAAAAGTATTGTTACAAACATGACCTCAATACCTACATGGGATGCTTTTTTTGTACCATTGAACAATTTAGGGCAATGTACATTTTCAGCACATTCTCCCAGTATATGTAGTGAATCTACAATATTACTCACCTGCTAATTGTGTCTAGGATATAACATGGATAATGTTTCCTTCAAATCTCCTCATCTCAATCGAGTCTCTTGTAACCTAAATAAAGGACAAGAAAGAATAGAGTTCCCCTCTACAACTTCAGAGAAATCCATATCCTAATTGGTTGGATTCCACTCCCCTTCACCCATATTTGGGAACCCTACTTTCATAAACATCAATGGTATGAGTGATTTAGAGAAACACTAAACACATTTTTTGTCCCGATGTGGCCACATGATAGGTATGCTTGATTACAAATAAGTACCAAAACTGAGATGATTCATTCAAACTATTAAAGGTACAACGTTTTTTTATTATAACATCTTTACATAAAGATCCATCATGGACTTGTAAGAACTCCATATCTGATTCCCCTATCAATTCAAATATATTCTAAGGAAACTGATGGTCCTTGACCTATAAAATTTTAGGATGTATTAAAATGTGAATGTCTCAGATCTCATTTACTTATGGAAGTTTCTCCAATACTTTATCAACATGTATATCCTATATGAGTATCTAATAGTAATCTTCATAAAGAATCTAAATGATGAGTTTCACACACTACTAATATCTTAAAATTATTCAAGATGATTCTATGAGTTCACCACATTGGTCTAGATGTTATAGGATTTAGTTTGGAATACCAAATAAAAATCCTATCCCACACATTTTTCCTAAGTGAAGGGGATGATTAAAGAATACAATACTGTAGTTATCATTAAATTAACATAAATAGTTGATTCAACATCCTAACATGCCCCATATCATCATACACCTCCTTCAAAGTGGCCGCATAAAAAAAACCGCCATCCAAAAGTGGGGAAAGAGAAAGGATGCCCATTATATGGGGACCAAAGGAACAAAACCTATTCATTTGGAAAGTATCAAGGCCTAGGTTACTTTATTTTAGCTATAGAGAACAATACCTCCAACTATTTGAGACCTCAAATCCTAATGAATTCAACCTCCCTAACCATCTATGCTATGGTCCTTACAACTAGACGTTGGATATTATCATGCAAAACTTTTCTATTTTAAATGGATTTATCTAAGCTATGGTAAACTCTAGATAGGAAAAGTTGGTAAAATTGATAAAACATGTAACCTAGGTTTCCACTGCCCAAAAAAGAAGTAAAATGATTAACCAGTAGTCCCGGCCAATAAAAAAATAATTTCTGGAATAAATGAAATATTCTTGGTCAAAATCATTCCATTCTTTGGGAACAACTCAACTAGATAATGGAAAAACCAATTCCTATTTATCATTCCAAATATATTCCATCAAATGAATCCTCATGAAGTAGATATAGTTGATTCGTGGAAAACAAGGATAATGAGGGGGAATTATAAATGAATTTTAAACATGTCAATACCCTGAATGAATTTATGACTAATCACTGGGTGGATGGGATCCATTATATAAAATGATCTTATAGTAACCACCCCACTAAACAGAATACTTGTTTAATGAAGAAGAAATGTTTATCTTTATCAATTTTATTCATTTGAATAACCCTTTAAACAATGAAAATAATGAATAATATCATGATTTACTGAAGTGTTATCATGGAGAAGGTTGGAGAGGCCTCATAGGCTGATGGAGTAAGAGAATATGAGGCCGAGGTAGATCTCAATTATTAGGTCACATCTCTTATGAATCCATATATTCCACTGAAACTAGAATTCAATCCACCCAGTGAGATCACTAGGAACACTAAGATAACCTTAGATTTTATATGAATCATTTGAATATAATTATTTTGGAGGATCTATTGACATATGTGAAGTTTTATGATAAATTTTGGTGTGAAATTTGGAAAATTTACGTCAACCATCAATTATAGACAATTCCTTGAGTTTATATTAGGTATAAGATCCACTGAAACTTGCTGATTCAACTTCCAAGCCTCAAAACATGGAATAACCTATTGTTTGGAAGTGTCACACACACAGTAAATAAATATTATATTTTAATGCAAATGTCCATCCTTTTATCCAATATTTCAATACTAGAAGTACATTACCTCTTAAATGAGGTTAGAGAAGCACTTGTTAAGTCCCTTTAAAAACTTCAAGAGTTTAAGGAAACATTTGTTGTAGCCGAGGTATATCAGGTGGAGAAAACCTTGGTAGAATACCATATAGTAATTTCATTCATAGAATAGGATTGGGATGTCACTGTAAAAAGAAACATTAGGCTCTTGTACATTTTTGGGAATGATTTATGATGTAAATATTTTTATATTCCTTGTCTATAATAGTTATGGGATCAATCTCATCCCAGTATAGACTCTCAAAAGCCTTTGTTATAGAGGTAATGAATTTTATCCATCCAAATTAACTATTTTGGGGTACAAAATTATAAGGAAAACACCTCTAGGAAGGATTAATATTGAATCCCAATTTATGGATCTTGTAGATAACTCATGAATCATGAAATTTAATAGGAAACAACATTTAATATTCCTTTGGTAAAACCATCTATCCACATTGGTATGACAATACCATCTTTACACCACCAATGAATAAGGTATATTATCAATAAATTTTTTGGATTACTATGTTGAGATGGTTCCCCCTTTGAGTCATGTGAATCTTAGTAAGCCAAAGAAGGCTTCTATAAGAGATATGTTAAGAAGTTGATTATGGGAGACTCCATCCAGAATGATGCACCTAATGGTTTGGGAACCCTTCAAGAAATCCCCTAGAGTAAGATCAATGAGGATTAAACACTTTTAATAAACATAATAGAGGAAGTAATACCAGTTTCATAGAGTCGCCGGGGTTCAATAGATTCACTTTACCCCTCTTGTAAAATGATAGTTGTGACAGTTGGATAGATCTTGTAGAAAGATAACTATAGTCATAACACAGATGACAATGCCCTCTTTGGAAATATACCCTATTTTTTTAGGACTATAGGTGATCCTGACATCATCCCCACAATAAAAAAATCCACATCACAAAAATAATAAAAAATCCCACCATTCCATATTTTTAATGTTAGGGAATCAATATATATACAATCCTATATGAGAATAATGCAGAGAAATATCCAGGATACACCTGATGGAGAAACTCAACCGTTAGCATGCTTGATATACAGAGAAAACTTCCTCTCATCCATAAGAGGTAAATATAAATCCATAACATCTTCTGAAACCCTGAATCACTACTATATTTGAAACACCTTGAGATTTGATGAAAAATATTCTTTTTTAATTTCATTGATGTCTTGTGTTAAACGATACACCAAAATGAGCTTTCACTACATGCATCCCTGACATGGCTTGCATTACATGCAATCGCGACCCTCCACAATAGCGTGTGTTGTACGCAATACCGATTTTCACTAAACAATGATATTTTATTAAAATATTATATAAACTAGACATTATGAATAGTAATAACCACTTTTTGAAATTTTATAAATTTTATCTTTCAAAATGGAATTCATTTTTGGATTCAGAATATCAAAATTATCCTACGGTGAATTTTTGGTATTTTTCTAAAAACATTCAATTTTTGATGAATAGTGAAAACACCAAGTTACTATTCAAAAACCAAGTTTGTATTTAAATAAATATTTATTTTATATAAATTTATTTTAAGTAGAAATTGATACATAATACCTATATATGTTCAATGTAATTCATTGGAGTCATTTTATAATAATTTTAGATATATAAAAATTTTATTTAACTTTTCACCGCCTTTTACCCACCTCCTAGGAGAATTTGTAAATTTACATAAAACATAATTTTACCACTTTTGTGAGTGGAATTTAGAAAATCTGAGAGACATGGTTATTATAAAGTAGTAAAATGTGGTTCAATAAGATAAAAATAATTTTTGGTGAATAGTAACTTTTTACTTTTATTTTCCACGGTTAAAAGTAAATAGGGTAATTAAGGGTAAAAATGATATTATTATTACCCTAACACATGTCCTAATTCCATTGGATAAGTGTAATTCGACCAGAAAAAACCTTCGGAATAAAATATTAACCTTTAGGTCCACTTGGATTAGATTTGGACATTTATAATTATTTTATTTAAAGAAGAGTTAAAATAGTTAAAATCAAAGTTTAATAACTAATTTTTTTTAATATAGGTTTATACATAAGATAAATTCGAATATAAATATTCATTAGAAATATGAAAAAATTTCCTACATAACGGTATTTTATTTATAATTTTTAGACATTATATAATTTAATTTATTTATGACACAATGATGATGCATTAATTACCTTATTAATGAAATATTAACATAATTGATATTATGAATACCAAAATAAATGTAATTTGAGACTTTTTATGAATTACACTAATTTTATAGGTTAATATGACATGTTAGTATTGATTTAGTTAACTTTTTTCGAACTAATCATGCTGTTATAATTTTCACAAAAATCAATTACCAAATTGTGTCAAAATAGACATAAAATATTTTTTAAAACAAATATTATTTTATTAATTGATATTATCTTTCTAAAAATCTAATTTTCGGTCAAATGACATATATAAGGTTATTTATATTAATAATTAACCACTTGGGGTTCGTTTGATAGTTTAATGTATGTTTATTAACCATATATTGTAAGAAAACAAGAAGACATGTTAAAGTTAAATTATTTAACTTAGAGTTAAATCTAAATGATAAGGTTAAAATTGTAACCTAATCTTGTCTAAAACCTATTTGTTGAGATGGTTTCGACCCATCCCCACTTTACCTTCTAAATAAATAAATTTTGAGCTAATATAAACCGAATATGACTTTACTGTAAAATAATATTTTAAGTTTTTCCTAAGGTGCCCCTCTCCTCCCTTATAAAAGGGAACTTCCTCCCTCTACTCTTTACACAATTTTGAGTCTTAAATCTAGGCCAAACCCTACCCATTTCCTTTATTAACTTCACTAGAAACATTATAGAGGTTCCGGTCTCCTAAAAATACCAACTCTAGTGCCTTAAGAGGAAGATTAAAAGAGGTGTGTCGAAGAAGAGGCAATCTCTTCTACCGATTCTTTCAATTTTTCTTTCTTCTTCAACATCTTCTTCTGTAGTTTTTTCATTATAAAGTAATAACATAAGTATCAATAATATACTGATATGTTATTATAAATATGAAACAACCCCATTTCACCTTCTATCCATCCTACGGAAAATGAAATCACCGCGCGTGCGTACGTACGGAATACCGTCTCCACGCCGTGGTGTAATATGTTTTTCCACCACCACCTTACTTGGATGGGTATAATGGTGTAAAGAATAAATATATATAGTTATTATAACATAATACTGATTTTTAGATACTATATCATCCACTCCAATTCAATTCAACAATTATGGGAACGATATCATCGCTCGTGCGTACGTACGGATTACCGTCTCCACGACGCGATGAGATTCATTCTCCATGTTAACCATTCATGAATGATTTTAAAGTATATATAATGAATAATAATGAAATATATGACATGATGAAGATACTGGATTTATGTCTATATATATTTCATATACTTACTTTCATTCAAGTCAATAAGGAAAGGAAAACATCATTCATGAGTACGTACGGCCTACCGTCTCCATGAACGATGTATTTCATTTAATTTATCTATCTATTATATATATATATATATACTGAATATATATGATATATAAATCATTATTCAAATTCTGGAAGTAAGTAAATCATGATATAAGTAATAATAATATCAATAACAACAAGTCCAAACACGTCTGATAAATAAAACGATTTTACCCAAAACGCTGCTTTAAAATGGAATTCACAAATGAACCAGTAATATAAAGTCATAAGTGAACCATATATGATATAATAATAACGAATATTATTATGTAATAAGTCAATGACATTATTTATATCATTATACAGGAGGTTCAGATACGTACGAAGCATATCGGACCTAAGGTATGGGATAATTTTGTAATCTCATTTTTATCCGAGATTGCTTATATGTAAGTATTTACTAGGGTTATATTTTTCATCCATGTACACAAAAATGTTTTTCATAAAGTGTTTAATATTATTCCATATATGTTTAAATTAATTTTTACCCCTCTTTGACTTTTACATTGTTTTAGGGAAGGAATCTTTCTTTGTTTACCACACATGGTACTTTTTGACTTTTCCGACAAAAGTACGAGGAGAATGTTTTCTTAACTTATATGTCCTGAACGGAGTTTTACGGTTTCATAACACATTATTTTCAATAATATTACTCTAAATTATTTCATGACTATTCTCAATAACATCCTTTCCTTTTACAATTTTGTGGAATTTTTGCGAAAAGAAAATGATTTTGAAGAAGAAAGGATATTTTCCTCAAGAATTCATTTCAAGTGTTTTATCAAAACCATTTTCCATCTAAGATGTCATTATTTCATATGTGTATGTTTTAAGTATAATATCTATATGATTTAAATGGTTTCACTTTTCTTATGAGGAAATGATATCCATTTTTTTATATAAATTATGTTATGATGGGATGATGTTTATGAAACCCATTTTATTCTTTAGGTTATGATTAATGATTTTTGTTTATGTTGCGGCACATGTAAGAATGATTTCATTATGAGATAGGTGGGACCTATATCTCCCTCCATTGAATTGGATAAGGATTTATATCTCATGATATTGACATGGCTGGAACAGTAAGTTAATCCAGTTCAATGATACGTGACTAGAACGAGGAGTGAACTCGATTCAGTAAGGGAATTTGTCCACTAAGATGGTCCTCGCAGCAATGCCTTGGATACTATGGAAATAATATCAAGTTCTTAATGATTTGACACAATTAGATATTATATTCTCAAGCTATTTTATCATGATTGATGTTATATTATGATATATGCCTTACGTACTGCCATGTTTTATTTCATTGCTCAAGATTTGGATGTTTAAACATTATGTTCATGTTTTTAAGTTCAAATGTATATGGTTTGTTTTATTTTCTCCATGATTACCCTTACTAAGAATTTGAGATCACCCTTTTTATGTTTTCTTTTCTCTAGGATATAAATAATGGTTTTAGGTAAGAAAAAAATGGGAAGATTTTTATGGGATATGTTGAAAATATTTCACCATGATTAGATGATTATGTTCTGAGTTTCCAAAGACAATAAACTATTATGGTCCTTGAGTGTTGGTTTTTTGTTATGTGTTTAGTATTCTGAAAAAGTAATGTAATGCCCATGTACATCAATCTTGGGTCTCTACAGTTGGTATCATAGGTAAAGGAGGTAGGAATGAATCTGATCCTTGGGAACTCTCACATGTGAGCGTTGGACGAAGCATGGCTCTCCGCCCAAGGGCTTCATGAGGAAATGGTTGCCACTGGGGATGGTGGTGTGTCCCACCCAGGGGGTGTAGCCGCCCATGGAGTTCCCTGATAGGTATCAATTATATTCCACTGGAAGTAATTCCAGACTGTTATAGTTGGTATCAGAGGAAAGTTTTAGTTAACCTATGGAAACAAGGATGCAAAAACATTAGTTAAATCCCAAGAGATATTTCTAAGGTATGTCTTAGTATGTCCCTAATGTTAAGTATAAGTGTAGGTTATAGTCCTAGAATTACGGTAACGATCTTATAATTTAACCTAAGATGTTAGATATTGAAGGTACTTCCCCTTGATTATGATTTTTTCCTCTCACACTGTTCTTTTTGGGTTTTAGAAAATGGCTGGAAACAGGAAGATTCATGATAATGGAGCATATGATAGACAATGGAACAATATTCATCAAGAGAAACCAAATGAAATTGGATCTGGTAGTCCACATATTGTTGTTATGCCTAATCATAAATCTCATAATATGATCAATAATCTCATCTTTGGTAAGTTTCCTCACTTAGATAATAAGAGAAAGATGCAGTTTCGTGATGATCATAGATGAAAGAAAGTTCAATTTCCCTCATGTAAATCATGTGGGAAGAGGAATCAGGGAGATATATTTAAAGGAACTGGAAGATGCTTTGGGTGTGGAAAAGGACACAAAGCTAGTAATTGTGAAGGAAAAGTTTCAGTTAACACTATGGACAAGGATAATGTTATTTCTAAGACATCAATAATGGTTAAATGTTTTAAATGTGGAATGTACAGGCATTATGCAAACCAACGCCCAAAGAGAAAATTTCATGAAGAGAATCAGCATGGTCATATGGGTAGTATTTATGTGGATGATGATGAAGAGAGTACAAATGATATATGTGATGAATGAAATAATAAAGCTCAGTCAGTGGTTTAAGAAGGTGGTGGAATTATTGTATTTTTATCGAGAATATTGTATGGTACTATAGAATAAAGAAAAATATAAGGATTGTTACACTGTTGTCTTTCATTGAGTTTTTGAAAGTATATGATTAATGGTACCAGTAAACATGAAAGTTTACTCAAATATTTTTTGGAAGGTAGATGATATGTTCATAATGAAAGGATAAGGAGATAATGAAAAGTTTGATAGTATTAATGAGCTCATGACAGATATTATGAAAAACTGATATCATGGTTTGAGTATATAGAATTTTTGGGATTTTGGGTATGCCGAAAGAGTTAACTTTTGATAGAATTCATGTTTTCACTAAGGTTCAATGGGTATTCATTTTTCAAGGGAATACATGATTAAGGTCTTCACATGTTTGGAATGTGACCAACAAGATATATTGTATGATAAATGATGGAATTCACAGGCTTGGCAGATGACATTTCCAGTAATAGTTTTCTTTATACTATGAGATTGGAAAAATGTTTTTTGAATAAGTCTAATTATTGGAATGTATTATGTCAGACATTATATAGTATTGTTTAAGGCTAGAACGTATTTTGATATTATTGAAGGAATTTTATAATAATGTAGTTTTATAAAATGGACAACCTGTAAGATGGGAGACAACCCGTCACGTCAGACAAGGCTGTGGGAATCGAACCCACAACTGAAGTGAGACAAGACTTTATGGCCGACCACTGGCCTATAGGAAGTCCCTGGTTAGTATAAATTAGTTTTAATTTATTAAGTGGTATGATATATGAAGTATAAGTCCATTTTAGGAACCATATATGATTAATCTTACTATAGATGGACTTATGTATATTTAATAACTTTTACTAAATTTTTGTTTGAGACAGATGGAATGACCTATCATTCTATCACATGATCTGCTAACACTTCACGAATGAAAAATTCATCCTCATTTATTTAAGAGATGAAGTGAAAATTGTTCAAGGAACGACCAACCGTGAGATTGTACCAAAATCAAGTAAGTATTTCTTTTAATTATTCAACTTTAGGGAAATGATCTTGAAAACCAAAAATGTTTTCCAAGTGCCCTTATATCCAATGAATCAGATGGTACCTTAGATCATCACAAATTTATGGCTTTGTGATTGTTGGATTTTTCATAGCCTTGTTCTCTACTACTCTCCATCAGAACTTGATGGTTAGGTTTCTCTTCCATATCTATATTTTCACTTATGTTCTCCTATGTGAAACCCAGTGATTAGTTAATTTGGGTAACCGTTAGTTTTCATAATTTAGTTTTTAAAGATAAGTTTTGGTATTCCTTTTTACAATGTGGGTTTATATTAAAGAAACTTTTGAGTAGTAAACCAATTATAACCCCGAGGAATTTTGAGGGCGAAATTCATTTTAAGGGGGGTAGAATGTAACAGCCTGAGATTTTATGAAAAATATTATTTTTAATTTCATTGATGTCTTGTATTGTACGGTACACAAAAAGTAGCTTGCACTACAAGCATCCCTGACATGGCATGCATTGCACGCAATCGTGACCTTCTACGATAGTGTGTGTTGTACGCAATACCGAGTTTCACCAAACAACGATATATTATTAAAATATTATATAAACTAGCCGTTATGAATAGTAATACCTACTTTTTGAAATTTTATAAATTTTATCTTTGAACGTTTACTTCTTTTTTGGATTCAGAATATCAAAATTAGCCTACAGTGAATTTTTGGTTTTTTTCTGAAAACATTCAATTTTTGATGAATAGTGAAAAAATTAGGTTACTATTTTAAAACTGATTTTTTATTTCAATAATTATTTATTTTATTTAAATTTATTTTAGGTCAAAATTGATAAATAATACCTATATATGTTAAATGTAATTCATTAGAGTCATTTTATAATAATTTTAGATATATAAAAATTTTATTGAACTCTTCATCGTCTTTTACCCACCTCCTAGGAGAATTTATAAATTTACATAAAACTTAATTTTACTGCTTCTATCAGTGGAATTTCAAAATCTAAGAGACATGGTTAATATCAAGGAGTAAAATGTGGTTCAATAAGATAAAAATAATTTTTGGTGAATAGTAAATTTTTACTTTTATTTACCACGGTTAAAAGTAAATAGGGTAATTAAGGGTAAAAATGATACTATTATTACCCTAACACATGTCTTAATTCTATTGGACAAGTGTAATTCGACCCAAAAAACCTTAGGAATAAAATATTACTGTTTATGTTCACATGGATTAGATTAGGACATTTATTATTATTTTATTTAAAGAAGAGTTAAAATAGTTAAAATCAATGTTTAATAAATAAAACATTTTTAATATAGGGTTATACATAAGATAAATTAGACTATAAATATTCATTAGAAATATAAAATGATTTAATATATAATGGTATTTTATTTATAATTTTTAGACATTAAATAATGTAATTTATTTATGACACAATGATGATGCAGTAATTACCTTATTAATGAAATATTAACATAATTGACATTATGTATACCCAAATGAATTTAATTTGAGACTTTTTAGGAATAACACTAATTTATAGGTTAATATGACATGTTAGTATTGATTTAATTAACATTTTTCGAACTGATCATGCTGTTTTGTGTTTCACAAAAATCAATTACCAAATAGTGTCAAAATTGACATAAAATAGTTTTTAAAACAAATATTATATTATTAATTAATATTCTATTCCTAAAAACCTAAGGATCAACAAAATGACTTAGTTAAGGTTATTTATATTAATAATTAACCACTTGGGGTTTGTTTGGCAGTTTATTGTAGGTTTATTAACCATGTATTGTAAGAAAACAATAAGACACGGTAAAAGTTAAATTATTTAATTTAGAGTTAAATCTAAATTATAAGGTTAAAATAGTAACATAAACTTTTCTAAAACCAATTTTTTGAAATGATTTATACCCATACCCACTTTATCTTCTAAATAAATCAATTTGGAGCTATTATAATCCTAATATGACTTTATTGTAAAATAATATTTGAAGTTTTTCCTAAGGTGCCCCTCTCCTCTCTTATAAAAGGGCACTTCCTCCCTCTTTTATTTACACAATTTTGAGCCTTAAAGCTTGAAAAAACCCTGCCCATTTACCTTATAAACTTCTCTAGAAACATTATAGAGGTTTTGGTCTCCTAAAATGACCAACTCTAGTGCCTTAAAAGGAAAGATAAAAGAGGTGCGTCGAAGAAGAGGTAATCTCTTCAACCGATTCATTCATGTTTTTTTCTTCTTAAACTTCTTCTTCTGTAGTTTTTTCATTATAAAGTAATAACATAAGTATCACTAATATACTAATATGTTATTATAAATACTAAACAACCCATTTCACCTTCTATCCATCCTAAGGAAAACGAAATCTCCGCGCAT
This sequence comes from Viscum album, assembly GCA_963277665.1. Lineage (NCBI taxonomy): Eukaryota > Viridiplantae > Streptophyta > Magnoliopsida > Santalales > Viscaceae > Viscum > Viscum album. Next base: position 436,029,485 of record OY728121.1, read on the forward strand.
GCGTACGTACGAAATACCGTCTCCACGCCGTGGTGTAATCTGTTTTTCCACCACCACCTTACTTGGATGGGTATAATGGTGTAAAGAATAACTATATAGTTATTATAAAATCATACTTATTCTGAGATATTATATCGTCCACTCCAATTCAATTCAATAATTATGGGAACGATATCATCGCTCGTGCGTACATACGGATTACCGTCTCCACGACGTGATGAGATTCATTCTCCATGTTAACAATTCAAGAATGATTATAACGTATATATAATGAATAATAATGAAATATATGAAATGATAAAGATACTAGATTTATGTATATATATATTCCATCTACTTACTTCCATTCAATTCAATAAGGAAAGGAAAACATCGTTCATGCGTACGTACGACCAACCGTCTCCAGGAACGGTGTATTTCATTTCATTTATCTATCTATTATATATATATATACTAAATATATATGATATATAAATCATATTTACATTATGGAATTAATTAAATCATTATATAAGTAATAATAAAATCAATAACAACAAGACCAAACACGTATGATAAATAAAACGATTTTACCCAAAATGCTGCTTTAAAATGGAATTCACAAAAGAACTGGCAATATAAAGTCATAAATGAACCATATATGATATAATAACAATGAATATGATTCCGTAATAATTGAATGACACTATTTTCAACAACATGCTTTCCTTTTAAAATTTCATGGCATTTTGTGAAAAGAAAATGATTTTGAAGAAGAGAGGATATTTTCCTCAAGAATTCATTTCAAGTGTTTTATCAAAACCATTTTCCATATAAGATGACATTATTTCATATGTGCATGTTTGAAGTATAATGTCTCTACGATTTACATGGTTTCACTTTTCTTATGATGAAATTATATCCATTTTTTTATATAAATTATGTTATGATGGGATGATAATTATGAAACCCATTTTATTCTTTGGGTTATGATGAATGATTTATGTTTATTTTGTGGAACATGTAATAATGATTTCATTATGATATGGGTGGGACATATATCTCCCTCCAATGCATTGGGTAAAGATTTATATATCATGATATAGACATGGATGGAATGGTAAGTTAATCTGGTTTAGATATACAGGACTAGAATGAGGAGTGAACTTGATTCAGTAAGGGTCTTTGTCCTCTAAGATGGTCCTGGCAGCAATTCCTTGGCTAATATGGAAATCATATCAAGTGATTAATTATTTTCCACAATTACATGTTTTATTCCCATGCTATTTTATTATTATTGATGTTCCATTATAATCTATTCCTTACATACTTCTATGTTTCATTTCATTGCTCAAGATTTTGATGTTCAAACATTATGTTCATGTTTTTATGTTCAAATGTATATGGTTTGTTTTATTTTCACTATGCTTACCCTTACTGAGAATTTTATCTCACCCTTTATATATTTTCTTTTCCCCAGGATAAAAAAGAAAGGTTTTAGGTAAGAAAACAAAAGGGGAAGATCATTATGGGAGATGTTTAAGATCTTTCACCATGATTAGATGATTATGTTCCGAGTTTCCAAAGACACTAAACTATTACGGTCCTTGAGTGTGGGTTTTTTGTTATGTATTAAGTATTCCGAAAAAGTAATGTAATGTCCATGTACGTCAAGCTTGGGTCTCTACCATATTTATAACCTTGACCATCTTGATGTAGGTAAGAAAGATGATGTGGACTAACATAGTGTTTTCCCTCTAGTATTTTAGAACGGCATCTATGCCACCATAGATGTACTCAAGAGGATCAATATTTGTATAGAGGAGGACCCATGAACCATGTTTATTAGATCATCCATGGCACCTAGTGAGTAAGAGGATTACATTTCATTCTAGAAATGATATCAGGTTTTCTTCACCTGGAACTATATTTAAATTTAAGGATTGAATCCTAATGTGGACACTCACCACCTATGATTTCTAGATGCCTACCAAAGATAAATATAATAATCAAGGAGAGTAAATACAAATCTTACAACCAAATTAAATGTTGATATTTATAAATATATCAAAGAAAAATTCATTTGATAGGTACAATATTCAAAGTGTTTGGAATTACTAATCCCCTTTAAGAATTACAATGATCAAATCAAAGTCTATATCGACTTCAGGGTCCATATCAAGCACTACCCAAAAGATGAATTCAAAATTCTGATCATAGAATTATTATTCGATGATATAGTTGTCATTGAATCCCATTACATTATGGATGGTTACTATAGTTATAGAAATATTCTAATAACCCCCGATGATGAAAAATCATTAACATTTAGGGTGTCCAAATGGGTGTATTTCTATTGAGTGATGACCTTTTATTAAAAAAAAGGCTCAACATATCAATGCACTATTTATCACCTCATTAATACCTTCATAGGAACCACTATGAAGTGTTATATGGGTGACTTGGTAGTGAAATATTTATAGATATGTGATCATTTTTCTAATCTCAAACACCTTTTTTATAACATTCGAAAACATATCCCCAAAATGATCCCATGAAGTGAACCTTTGGGGTGACCTCAAAAAAATTCCTTGCCTTTTTGGTAATCCATCATAGAATCAAATATAACCTTAAGAAGACTAATGAGATTATTAGTATGACTATTCCCCAAAACCTCAATGATTTGAGAGGTTAGTAGGTAAATCTTTCAAATATTTATAATTTTATTTCTAATATCACTATTAAATGCTACTCTTTACCTGTTTAATAAAAATTGGGGTTTTAGAAGGGGGGATAAAGATTTATATAAATCCTTTGGGGATCTTAAGATATACCTTCTTAACCCTACTGTTATTAGGACACTTTTCAAATGGTGGACTCTAATTTTATTTGTGGAAACTATAGAGAATTCCCATAGAGGTTTTCTGGGTCTTAATAATGAATAAAAAAAGATAATAGTCTATATTACATTATTTAGATGATGGTAGACACCGATATACAAAATTATCACCTCAAGAATATTTTTAGAATTTATATTCATGACATATAATACAAAGATATATCTTCAAAACCAAAAGATTCCTTTGGTATCTCTAATTGACCCTCTCAAGTATATCCACATCCCCCCAATACTAGATAGACTTATTTCATGATGTAAAGTAATCCTACAGTAGTTTTACATCTGATTTATGCTCTAAAAAGTGGTGAAGGTTTAATCACTAGTTGTTTTGCTATATCCCATCCTACAAATGAGATTGTGGAATTAATTGTGGACCTCCATGGCGAGGAAAAATTATTTGTTTAATGTATATCTCAATCATGGGTGATGTACATTAATTAATACTCTCAAATATAGAAGGGAAATAGAATCAATAACACCATGGTTAATCTATATGGATTGAATATTTTCCTTTTACCCCCAAAAAAGGTTGACTCTTCCTTTTAATTTCCACTATTAGATGGATTAAAAAAATAGGTATAATATCAAGACCTCATCACAATTTTAGACTTTTCCCTATAGATACTAGTGGATCAACTCAAAATGAAGTTTGATTCATAATTGGTGTTCAAGATGATCGTTAAAAGATATGACATCAAAAAGTAAGATTTGATCCCTATAATATATTATTCTTATGATATGATGGTTTAGTTATCCTCTGAACTAACTCTAACCCATATTCCATTCTCACAAAACTCCCATATCAATACCCATGCCAATGAAGATACCACCCTAGAGGACCCAAATATGGATTATTTGTTCATTAATATAATAAAACAGTGGATGGTATCCCTAAAAATAATTCATAATATATAAGATATCAATGATGTTAATGATACCCCTGACTAAGATAGAACCACATCCTCATTTAACAATATTACTTGTGATTGGATGTCCCCAATTTGGGATTACATTTTGGATGGGGTTATTCCATAAAATCATGTGATGAAAGAGATTATTCATCCTTAGATAGGGAATTTCACCCTTTACAGTGACCTAAACTACTAAAATTCCTCCATTAAATGAGATTTTTAGGGAGTTATCCTCCGATGAATCAAGGTAGCAGATACCCTCACTGTAATGAAAGAAGTCTGTTATAGCTCTCATGAAACCTATAAGTCTAGGAATAAGATTTCTCATAAAATCCGAAGGATTGTTTACTTTTAGCTATTAAAGAATCAATATTTCATAGATTTAACAAAAAAGTTTATTTCTTTCTTATCCTATTCCAATTTTATCCATTACCCCTAGAATTACTAAACACCACAACATTCTATTGACCATTTGTATTATCATACAGACACATGGAATGGATCAAAGGCCTTAGTTTTCTATTTTTATTTCCAGTTAATCACTTATTTATGGGGTTGAGAGGGAACCCTTATATGAACCAAAGGCCTAGGGAAAAACCCTAAATTATAGGGCCTTGAGGCCTATAGGGTCAAGTCGTTACATCAATTTTAATGACCTAACTACATTGAAATTTTTCCTCCATAGTAATTCTTTAATTTTTTATCAGGTTTTCCACCTTTACACTATTACCATATTACAATACTCATGTGAATATCTACACGTTCCAATGGAATGATCTATATATCCCTCATTTATCCCTTGGTTTTAATTGGATCCAACATGATGACTGCTTATTCTCTGATCTATCTACTCGAAGCTACTTCATTATGATGAATTTGCACCATTTCATGGCATGTAGACACTCTGGCCTAATGAATATTGATATCCTGATCTCCCTATGTCCTAAAGTATTATATTTTTATCCCAAATTACTATTTATTTTGAAGTGTAATACTACTACATTAACCATCTATATTAACCACCACAACAATCACATTGCTATAGTGCTACAATATTATTATAAAACCTACTATAGTACCCAAAAAAATACATTCCTACTATTCTTTAAACTTGGGTTTAATGTATTATTATGGGGAGTCTTTAAAACATAGGTAATCCCCCAACTATAGTATGGTTAATTGATGTAATGGGTCCAAATCCCCCATCCAAATCTTTGTAGTTTATGTTCATTATTAGTGCATCTGACTTCTTTTTCAAATGGGAGGAATCTATACACCTCGATGGATTCCATACAAGAGTTTTCATAATATTCATTAAGTCAAATATCAATACCATATTTGGTCTCCCCCACACTATACTGACAGACAACGACACCAACTTCTATTCTTCTAAGCTGAAATAGTTATACCAAGAGTGAAACCTATAATCAAATCACTCATCCTATTATCACATTATGTAAATGGATAGATTGAGGTGTTTTACAATAATTTATCCAAAATTATTTAGAAAATAAAGGATAGGGACAAAATTTCATTTCAATATAATATAAAAATTTCATTTTGGAATTATCATACCATAACCCACACCGATATGACTGTGACCCCATATTAACTTGTATACAAGAAAGTGGCGGTTCTACTCATCATGGTTCAACTGCCTTATAATTAATTAGCCTTCTAAAATATACTAAAAGAGGATGAGGATTGATAAAAATTGATTAATGAGTTGGAGAATATTTATTAGGAAATGATTAACATGCTGAAATACTTATAGTTTCATCATTATCGAATTTCAATATCCTTCAATAAGAATTATAATCTTCATTTATTTGTTCTAAGAAGAATTATTGACTTCCTTTATAACACTAATTATACGAGGAAATAAACACACATAATTAGTGCCTAAGTGGGAGGGACCTTATGTAATACAAAATGTTTACTATAATATATCCTCTTACTTAATCAAAATTGGTGGTGAGTACACCACATCTCCCAACAATTCAATGTTTCAAAAAAAATTACTTTGTGTAACCTTAATATCTAATCACCATGGTTTGGTATGTAGGACCTTAAACTACATAGAAAAATAGTCCTTATCGTATTACCTAAAACAACATGATACCCATATCTTAGTTAAATGATGTTAAATTATGTCACAATGGTCTATGTTGCATGAACTTAAACTTCATGAAAACCATTGACTAATCACTAAATGTTAAACTTTCTAACAAAAATCATTATCATGTGGAATTAAACATGAAATTAAATCACATGGAATATAGTCATTTAATGATACCAAAATCCATTAAATATGTGACATATCTATGTACAAGTCTCTATAATAGAGTCATGTTGTTTTGGGACTCTACTAGAAAAATGTTCCCTCTTCAATATGAAATAATTTGAGCTATAAATGGACTATATTACATGAAATATCTATTTATTTATAGATAACTTGATTGGATACATAGTTACATATGGAACACCTTCCCCCGACAAGACCACAAGTATTAGTGATCTGATCCAAATTATAATCATAGAGCCCTCTCCTTGTTTATATTTTTTTTTGTAAAAATAAGAAAATTACTCTCTATACATATGAGATTGGTTTTAGTGGGGACTTTGTTTTCCAAACAACATATTGCATTATTTCTATACCTATGTGTTATACAAAAACACCTAAAATTCCTAAATTGGGTTCATCCATGAAAAATTATAAATTATTCCACACTTATGAATGAGATTGATCATCATACGCGACTTCTTATAATTACAACATGTGTCTTGATTCTTACTTCCCATAGGATAAAGAGTGATAACTGGATTTCCCATCCAAGGATCAGCCTTAAATCCCATCAAAAAATTATACTTATCCTACATGTGAGATAGATTTTTGGGGGTAATCATCTTATAAGAAATAAAAATGGTTTTATTCCTATTTTACGAAGGAGATATAGTGATGCATGGATCTATTATCTGAGGCCCATCTATAAATTACTTAAAAAACAATGGTCCATTTTCACTGTGGTGTTCAAACCACCTTATTTACGTTGGATATCTTATATGGGCCCTAGTGAAATGAAAATTCACCTTATACATTGTATACAACATATATACATATGAGCCATAATCAAGGAGTCCTCTATCCATAAATCTAGGATGAACATTTCCCCACAACCCCTATTGAAAATATTTATTTTCATTTGAAACTATTTAAATGAATAATGTTTGGATTAATTCATACTCCTATGGGATATGTACTGATTCTAGGATCTCAATCCTATGCCCAACCATAAATTCCATAAGGAAAATACCCCTTTAATTATAGAGTCTTGGCCTCCCTATTCACACATATATCCAGTAATGGATTTTCAGTAAGATTGAATACAGTTTTATTTCTTTATACATGAGACTTATTTATGAAGAATAATTTCCCAAGGATTTTGTGTGGATTTATGAAATTTTCCCCAACCTAGTGTTTGGGTCTCCTCTATTTGTGATGGGTTTCACCAAATGTCCACTTTCACTAGGGTATAAAATAACTTCATCATACTTGATTCCTAATGATTTAATATCCATAGTTAAATTTGGCTATCTTGAAAAAATCAAAAGACCAATATCAAATATTCCCGCACATTATCTTGGAGATGGATCTTTAATCCTATTTACGATTAGTTCCCTTATATTTATTATCAGAAGAGTAGGGAGGATATCTTATAAGAATTGTATGTGTGTTGATTTTTATCTATATAAGATATGTACAACCATTAAGAACATTTTTTCTAGAATCATCCATAAGTTTTCATTTATATCAATAAAATTATAAGGGGGAAAAAATTTTTATGGTATGATTAGGTCCAAAATTACATCAGCACCATTCTTCTAGAATTTCCTCATCCCACAAATCACACATTGTGTATCGAGTGTCTCAGATCACTCAACCTTCTTGAATATCTGTAATAAGTGAATTTGAATACAAAGGTCACCAATATTTGTAAATGATCCATTGGTTCCATGATATATGGATCATCTAATTAGAGACATCTTTATATCAAATATAAGTTCTTTTAATCTCTATACACCATTTATAAAATTGCAATAGAACCAATAATTCAAATATGGCCAGCATCTGTCCCTTTCATACATATTCTATGAAAACCATACTATTTATTTCACATTCATACAAGATTTATTACATAAGATATTACTTAATGAAACCCATAATATTGATAATTATAGTGTCTTTTATAATTTGGAAAAATTACATAACAACTTAAAATAAGGAAAACCATCATCTTTATTGAAAACATCATTTACAACCTTGCACTTAAAAATTCATGGGATAACTTGGGGACATTCATAAGAAAGGGTTGAAATATAAATCACATTAATGTAATAAATATAGAATAAGGTAATACATGTTATGAAATAGGCATATCAGTGGGGAATAAAAGGAACATGAACCGTATGACATGATATAACACGATAATCATAACATGGTAAATGTGTCAACAACATAAGAAACTATATCATAAACATAGGTCAAGGAAAACTACCAAGTAATCAGGGTAGAAAAAGTTTAAAAAGGGAATTAGTTTCACTACCTATCACAAAACTATGTCTCATGAGAGTAAAAATTACCCAAAACATTGGAGCACTATATAATTATGGGTTCACCTATCACTTTTGTTTCATTCGTATGTTTAAGTGTTCCACATTAATCACACAACATGGATTCATTCATCAACATATTTTATTCCATTTTCAAGGAGTTTGGAAGAAATAAAAATAATTCCAAAGTCAAAGGGGTATTTGTTCATAAATGTGAACACCCTTGACATGAAATTGGTATGGTATTCATTACCCAATTTTTTTGGCATAGAAAATTGTGGTGAAATTTCAGCCGCATAAAAATATCCCTTAAAAATTCATATAATGGGTTGGTGATTGAAAAGGGGGTCATTCGTCATTTAAAAAAAACTAGGCCATAATATTGAAATAGTAATACATGTCCCATCATTATGAATCGGAAATAGAATAAAAACATGAATAAATAAGAGAAGGTGGGGATCCCTTACATGAGTATCTGACTCCAAATCCATCGGAGGAGATTCTTGAGAGACTAGGGGAAACTTGAGAGGACTATAGAGAGGGGAGGGAAGATTAAGGGCATGATCCAAGGATTTTTAGTGAATATAAAATGGAGCTTGGGTGGGTTTATATATGAAATGAGTGGGTAATTCTTTATCATTTCTCAAACATAGGTTTTTTCAATCTATATAATAAAATAAGAAAAACCACAAAACATACAATGGGTTTTACCCATGTTTTACACAGTTTGAGGGTGGTTTAAATTGTTTTAAAATTTTAAGGACATAAATTAATGAAATAAATCCTCGGATTATGTGGAAGTGAGTTACACTCTTAAGGAAAAAATTTTAAAACATCAAAATATATTAATGCATATGAAGGATTCACAATGGATTTTAAAAATTAATCAGACAAACATAAAACCTACTAATGTTAATGATAAAAAATATATTTTGTCATGGATACATTTTATAGTATTTATTACATCACTTTTTCGTCATTATTATGTCATAATATAGAAAGTATATTTATATGGTATTTATTTTTTACCCGAAAATTCGATAATATTAGAAATCTATGAAGAGGTCACCATTGGATAATTTTGAAATTAATATTCAAAAAATAATATTCATTTTATATAAATTATTTAATATATATTTTAATTTTCACATTCAAAATAAAATCTATATTTATTAAGAAATGTTGGGTTTTTTTGACAATAACAGTTTTCAAACCCTTTTTGGGAATTACATTTGACTTCCTAAATAATATATGATAATTTATATTTGATAATAAATATTTAATAATAATATTTTATTAAAATATTATCTATTTCAAAAATCCATTAATATATCCAAATAAATTCCTTAATTTAATTTTAATATTAACAAAAAATACTATTTTTGTTTTATTTTATCAAAATAAAAATAATTTATAAAGTAACAAAAGTATGATGAAAATATATTCATTATTCTATACATACACATATTTTTAGGGTCTAAATACATATATATTCTATAAACCCATAAACGCACTAAGAGTATGGTCTGTGATGGTAAGAATTTCCTAAGGTGGTACGACGTATATGGTTTGGGTTGTGATCTTGATAAGCTTGAACTTTTCCTGTAAACGGTTTCACTCATGATTAATTTTTTGGATCTTAGCTTTGTATTGGTCATGGGAAAATCTAAATGATTCTATCTCCATAGAAATATCTAATAAATGGGATTCATAATGTATGATCATACTGGTTGAGGCCATCACTTCCTTTTTCTGTGTGAATTGGATTTGTTAAAACCCTATAAATACTAACATTGTGATCCCTATTCAACATCTATATTATTAATGGTAAAGACGTGTAATTTTAATTTAAATTTTATAGGATAAAACCAAATAAGTTCATGTGTTTTCTATAACCATATTAAATAATAATGCATTTAATTAAAATCATAAGAGGAATTTTATTTACAACAGTTTAGGTCATAACAATATTACCCCCTTATGAAATTTCTCCCTCAAATTTTTTTTTACATAATAAAATAGATGGGGGAAACATTATTTTATCACTTCTTATAATTCTCACATTTATTCTTCAAGCATGTGGTTTATCTATAGCTATTTTACCAGGTTCATTATCTTATTTCATATAACGTTTTCTCTATAATAAAATATCATAACCGATAGATCATTAAATGATAGATCATTCTACAATAGTACCACCTCTGGATTGAATACATATAGGGGATCTGGTATTTACATTATCAATAGGGTACATGGAATACATCATGTACTTAAGATAGGTTAGGTGGGAGTCCCAGTCAGTAGGCCACCACTCTGATGTGATTTAGGATCTCAAAGGGGATGATGCATCTTGGACTTAGATTTCCCTCATTCCCAAATCTCAGAACATTATTCTATGTAGATATGAATAGGAATACCATGTATCCAACATTAAAATCTTGGTCTCATCGATGATTTTCAACAAATATATTTATTTACTCTAAGAATACTTGATGTGTTGCTGAGTGGTCATTTCCTTTTCCACCATTTCATTGACCATTTTAGGGCATATAAATTTTTCCCCAAATTCAACCCACCATTTAGGTGTTCAAAACCTATTCCCATAAAGAGATTTATAGGGGGACATTTGGATGATTGATTTGAAATTTTTGTTTTAAGATAACATGACCATATCCAGATGTTGGTCCGATTATCCTTTGAGGTCAATAGATCATTGTCGCAACATGTATTCTAGTGTTTGAATAGTTCGCTCAGATTGGACATCAGTTTTAGGATGATAGGCTGTACTGAAGATCATATTAGTGCCTAGATCATTTTGAAGACTTTTCTAGAACATGGAGGTGAATCTTGAATCTCGATCAAATACAATCGATAGTGGTACTCCATGAAATCTGACCACTTCAGTGATGTATATCCATGCATGTTGATCTAGTGATAGGGCCGCTCAAATCTCAATGAAGTGTGAAATATTTGTAAGACAATACGAAACAACCTAGATAGCATTGTTTCTTCTAGATTTTAGCATATGTCTGGTGGAAAAGTCCATGGTGATATTTTACCATTTCAATGTAGTTATGGGGAATGGTTTCATCATCCCATTATATTTTTCCATTTCTTCTTTAACTTGTTGACATATGAGACATCTTGTTGTATACTCTTCAATTTCCTTATTCATATTTTCCCACAAATATTTTTCTTAGAGATACCGATACATATTTTTGGTTTTAGGATGCATAGGGACGGTTGAGGTTTGTAAATCATCAAACAACTACTTCTTTAGCTCAATATTTGATGGTACAGATAGTCATGACCCAAATATTACAAATCCTTCTTCATTAATATTTAACTCATAGGATTTTACTTTTCTTATAGTTTCCACTTTTATCTGAATTCCCAAAAAATCCCTTTGAGCATCTTTTAACCTCTCCAAATGAGATGGATGAACAATTATTTGTGAAAGGATTGATGTTGTTCCTTCCATTATTATTCCCCTATCTATTGTATCCAAATATAAGAAAATTGGATCCCTCTTAGTTTGCATCAATGGTAGAATTACTAGATCATTTACACTTAGATCATTTCCCACTTTATTCTCTTTATCATGATGGAAGTGGATTGAACATTCACAGTACTTGATCAACTATAACCATATTCATTTGTGCATATTCATCTCTTTAGGTGTGAATATATACATTTGTATTTTGAGATCTATATATATTTTTTATTTCCCCAAAAAGAGATAATTCCACTATATTTTCAAATAGAAGATCACTGTAGCCTACTCCAGATCATGCGTTGGGTATTTAAGTTCATGAAATTTCAATTTTCTTGAATAATAGGCTCTGAATTTATCATTTTTCATTAACAAAAAACCAATACCTTATTTAATGCATCACTGAATACTATAAATTTTTTTCCACATATAAGTAGAATGAGATCATTGGTAATGATAATAATCCTTTTCAGATATGTGAAGATCTCTTCACACTCATCATTCCTTGAAAATTTGAAATCCTTCCAAGTTATCTCAGTTATAGGGTTTGACAATCATGTGAAAGTTTTCACAAATCGATTCTAATACCCATATATTCCAAGTAAACTATGGACATCTATCATAGATATTATCCTCAAACATCCATTAATTACATACATCATTGAAGGGTCCATAGATATCCCATTGATTATGGTAATATTACCCATGGATGTGACTTCCTTTAACTAGAACTCACATTTGATTTATTTGGCATAATGGTTCTCATTTTTTAAGGACCTTTAGAAAGTGTTGAGATACTCCACATGATCCTCCTTGGTTTTAAATAAAATTATAATATCATCTATAAAGACTACCATAAATTTATTGAGGTAATATCTAAATACTCTATTCATCAACCCCTTGATGAATTCTAGAGAATTATTGTGTTATAATGGTTTTACTATGATCTCATAGTGCCTGTACCTTGTAAAAAAGTTTTTTAGGGATATCATCCTTCTTCAACCTTGATAATATCCCAACTGAAGATCCACCTCGTAGAAGTGTTGTTCTCCATGTAGCAGATCTATCAAGTCATAATTCCTTGGAAGTTGATACTTGTTCTTTATCATTATCTTGTTGAACTCACGATAATCAATTGAAAGGTGCATTGACCCATCATTATTATTAATTAAGAGGACTAGTTCACCCCATGGTGAAGCACTTGGGCATATGAACCCTTTATCTAGATTCTCTAATATTAATTTATTAATATCCTCAAGTACCACAACAAACATTCTATATGGAGTCTTGAATAATGGAAACACCCTAGGTATAAGATCGATTGAAAACTCAACCTCTTGGTTAGGAGGAAGACTATAAAATTCCTCAGGAAACACATATGTGTATTATATCACCATAGTTGTGTCTTCGAGGATTATTATTTTCTTATGCTCAATCATTTGAGCTAGATATCCTTGATCATAGGGGAAAAAATATCCATGCTTTAGATTTTTGTGCTAGATATGATTCATCATCCTCTTAACATTTCTATAGAATCAGGGGATGATTCACAATACAGGGAGTGATTTAATTCTCTCAGAAATTTATGTTGGCTCAATACAAAGAAATCCATTCCATACCAAAAATTTCATCAAATTCCATTAAAGTGAGTATGAAAAGGTTCTTTTGGAAATTTATCCCTCAAATTTGGACATGGTAATGGTTATATGCTTGGGATATAATAATTTTCCCATTTTATATTATCACTGACAACTATACAGCCATGCTTGTGGTGGTGTTTGAATAGTTCTACTAAAATTTCGTGATATGAAGGAATTCATAGAACTATAATGAAAAATTAGGTTCAATATTATTTAATAAATATATAGAATACCAATAACTACATATTTTTCAGGATCCACATAATAAATTGTGATGGAAAAATATTTCCCCTACTACCTTGGAGTTTGTTGGTTGTCTCTAAAAACTATTTTATTAGTGCATTGGAAGGAAATGTCACCTGGTTCTTTGTAGTTTAAGAAATGAAAAATGTTCTTTTGGGTTGACTAGATCATTCCAATACTCTATTAAATTACTGGGTTTCTCCTATCAGAAATCGTTATCTAAGTGTCCTTCCTTCCCACACATAAATCATTTCTTCATCTACTTAAGAAATTTCGGGGGAACTTCTTTCCACAACTTTGACAAGTTAGTTGTTGAAATTTCTTAGCACAATTATATTTCTCTAGTAGATGACCAGAATTAAACTCCAATTTACACTTATTATCACCATGATACCATTGATATACTATAATCTTCATTTCGAATTTGTGAGCAGATCATGAAATTTTCTCATAGCTACCAAAGTCACAGATCACAAAGGATTTTTGTAGAATTGGTTTTATCCCACCAATGATGTGGTCAACCATGTATTAGGGGGTAAAAAAATCTGAAGGTGTATCATGAATGTATTTTGATGTTTTAATTGTACCCCCTAATAGAATTTTCGTCTTTTTTATTGAAATAAAGTAAGTCACTTTCTATTTTAAGTCAAAGTATGCAATGAAAATATTTATCGATTTTTTTGGGTATTCCTTCCACCCCATCACATCGATATCTTCCAAATGATACGTATTCATAATTAGTTCCCACCAATGATCAAATAACCCACCCCGCATATAAAAAAATCTGGTGGAACCTTCTCTTAATCATTACATTGATATATGGAGAATATCACCTTAATGGAGTTGATATATTTTTCCATGGTTAAGGGATCAGATGACCCATTGAAAGTCAGAGACCACTATCACATAAAGTAATCAACTTCATATTGTTCTTTATTAGGGGGATTTGGTCACTCATCCCGATCCATTTTTATATTTAGTACATGAGTTAGTGTAGAGCATATCATCACAAAGTCATCAATTTCTAATCCTATTGGGTTGAGCATCTCAATATGACTGTCATCACATTACACATCACATTGATCATTTACCCAATTCATCATATTTCCATAAATTGTCTAGAATATTGGGAAAATTAAGGATTAGTATTTTTAAACTATTAAACACATAAACAAAAATTTAATGAAATTATATAGATAACTTATAAATTACATGATTTTTTTTTTAAATTATGAATTTGTAGGCTTCAATCTATGTTATCCATGACCTATTTCCTAACATATATTCTTATAGTCATTTTGTCATTAATAATAGTTTGTAATGATATTTTGATTTTACCCAATCATATACCATGGTAGTTTCAAAATAGGTTCAATGTATGGCTCGTTGTCATGTACTAGGTTACATTGAGTCAAGCCCGTCACACATCGTCAGAGTTGTTACCCCTAGGTACATCTATAACAGAACCGTGTCCAGTTGAAGTATTCCGAAAAGGATTTATTTTCTTGATAAAACAATCACACTAAACATTAAAAAAATTTAGAGATGTCTCTTTATACGTAGTCTTATCCCTAAGTCGTTCGCTAGATTTTTGTGATCCTAATGCCAACAATAACTAAACTTTTACTTTGATACCGACTATAAAAAACCTACTCTTTATTTTACATTATTACATGATTTGTTAGATAATATTAAACCTAATACAACCCAATACATTGATAATAATAGTGTATTTTTGGATTAGTTACATTACATAACAACTTAAAAAAGGAAAAAACATCATCTTTATTGAATACTTACTTTACTTGTTCACACTTAAAAATGTATGGGATAACCTAGGGATATACATAATAATGGGGTGGGATATAATGCCCAATAAAGGAAAAAAATATAATAAGGTAACACATGTTATATAATATGAATATAAATGGGGGATAAAAAGAATATGAATAATATGGAATGATATAACATGATAATCATAACATGGTAAATGTGGAAACAACTTAAAACACTACATCATAAATAAAGGTCAAGTCTAACTGCCATGAAAAAACGATAGAAAAATTTAAATAAAGGAAACATGTTCACATTTTTTCTAAGCAAGAAGTATCATGAGACTAAACATTACCCAATGAATTAGAGCTCTATAAAATTTTGGGTACCCCCATCACTTTTGTTTTATTCTCATGCTTATGTGTGCTACATAGATTACACAATATAGATTCATTTGTCATATTTTTTTAGTTCATGATCATGGAGTGTGGAATAAATATATATAAGTAACATTTAAAATGGTTTTAAGTGTATAAATTTTAATACCCTAGATGAGAAATGGGTATGGTATTCACTACACAATTGTTTATGCATGAAAAATTATGGTGAAATTTCGGCAGTAAAATTACAGGACGTAAATTTTATTAACTATGGTTGATGATAGATAAAGTAGTATATAATATTTGGACACCAAATGGACATTAATATGGAATAGGAAATAAATTTCCAAACATTTGTAGTTTGAAATAAAAGGCATAAGATAATAAAGAAACTTTAACCAAGAAGAGAAGGTGATGATCCCTTACTTGAGCATGTGACTCCAAATTCTGGGGAAGATATTATTGAGAGCTGGATGGTGACATGGGATGACTATAGAGATGGGAGGTAATATTAAATAAGAGATACATGAATTTTTTATAATGATAAATGGGATATTGGGTGGGTTTATATATGAAGTGAGGGGGTAATTCTTTGTAATTTCTCAAACATAGATTTTGCACTATATATAATAAAATAACCAAACCCCCAAACCTCCCCATGGTTATTCTATTAATTTAAAAAAATGGGGAGTGGTTTCAATTATTTTATAATGTAATGATCCTAAATTAATTAAATAATACCCTTTATTATGTTGAAGTGAGTCATACTCTTAATGAAATTATTTTAAAACCTTAAAATATATTAATGGTTCTGGAGGATTCATAATGGATTTATAAATTTATTCAAATCAACATAAATTATAATTATTTTAAATATATTTTTTTGGTCATTTATAGATTTTATAGTATTTATTAAATTAATTTTATGTCATTATGTTGTCATAATGCACAAATTATATTTATATAGCATTTAATTTTTACACGAATATTCGACTATCCCAGAAAATTATGAACAATTCACTATTCGATATTTTGTATATTCTTATTATAATAATATTACTAATTTTATCTAAATAATTTTATAAATATGTTAATTTTAACTTTTAATGTAAAATAGATATTTATTATGAAATAATGGGTTTTTATTATAAATGTTTTTGAACCCTTATAAAAATTACATTTGACTTCATAAAATTATATGATCATTTAAATTTCAAAAATATTATTTGATAATAATAATTTTTTTAAAATATTGTTTTTTTAAATTCAATTGATTCATAAAAATAACTTCCATAATTGAATTTTAATATTAACCATAAATACTATTTTTGTTTTCTTATATAAAAATAAAAAACATTTATAATCTGAGAATAGAAGAATTTTAATATAATCATTATTTTGTATATGATAATATTTGTAGGGTCTTGATATATATACCTTCAATACACCCACTAAAACCCTAATAGTAAGGTTTGTGATAATGATACATTCATGGGGCAGTTCCCCGTAAATGGTTTGAGCTGTGATCTCAATGATCATGAAATTCCTCTATAAACGATGTTGCTGATGCTTAAGTTGTTAGAAACCAATATGGACTTAGTCAAGGGAAAATACCAGTGATGTTATCTCTCTTGGAAGCTTAAATAAATTGGCTTCATAGGGTAGAATCCTACGAATTTGAGATCGTCACTTCCTTTGTCTCGGTTAGATGGAATTTTTAAAACCATATATTTATACGAACCATGTGATCACTATTCAATGACTATATTTTCTACGATAATGATTATTAATGGTCATTTAAATCCAACAGGATAAAACAAAATAACATTATGTTTCTTATATAACCATATTTCTTAATAGTACACTTAATTAAAATCCCAATGGAAATTTTATATATAACAGTTCGGGTAATTACATGTTTTATGTCATCACTCATAATCTATATTCCTCAATTCATGTTTTTTGAAAATGTTTTGGGGGGTAAAATTTTCCCTCAATCCCCATTTGATTTTCCATTTTCACCCCCACTGGTCTAAGTATGGTGACCTCAAACTACGTTTACTCACCCATGAGTTAGAATATACTATCATCGAGCCCTTTATATAAGTTAGATTTTTCTTTTTCACCTATAGGTAGACTATTTTATATTTTTTTCTAAGATATGAAATCATCAATCCCAAAAAACATTAGTCCTAGATACCTTAACATAAAGATATATCCTTTAATGTACAGAATTATAAGACCCTAAATTTTATGTAAGGATACATAAAACCCATTGATATAGAAACATATAAGTGGATTCCTAAGAAAATTTATAGTCCCCACTCACTTATTCTCCCCTATTTGAGTATTTTTAAAAGGTTATTATTAAAATAAGAAAACAAAAATAGTCGTAAGACCCATCATATAGCCTTAGAAAAATATTTCCAATACTTGATTGACCTATAAGTATAGGAAAAGTTTAATTAAATTCCATTAAATATCTCTCTACCCCAAATAAGTGTTCCACATACAGTGTATTAACCTTTAGGGTTCTCAAATCATCATTGAATATCCATTTCAACCAAAAAAATACTTCATCTCATAAGTGTTCAATTCATAAAAAACTTTCCTAAATATATATAATGAGTGTATTAGAGCCCAAATGAAAACATTTTTTGTAAAATGATTCATTAAAATTTTAATATTCATCCAGACAAATTAGATACGTCTTCAACCCAAGGATAAGGTCCTATAATATTTTATGTCTTCACACCATTGTAGTGAAACTCAACATTCGATTGTGGTTAGTGGTAATCCTCAAAAAACATGTCTTATCATAGAACTATTGATTAAAATTTATTGAGTTGTGATTTATTGATCCTACATACCAAATATTCATGTGGATTTTATACCCACTATGTTACATGTTCATGATTCATACTCACTTTTTGGGTTGAGAAATGACATCCCACTCTCAAGCCTTCACATGCTCATAGTTATGTGAACTTAAACTACATAGTGAAACTATTCAATATTCATGTCCATATACTAAATTACTCAATTTGGTTTCTTTTGGATATTATATATTGGATATAATACCACCATCTATATGGGGTCATCCTTTCCTTCACCACTAAATAGACTTCACTACTAATATGGTTAAAGATACTTCTCCTTAAATATCATATCTCGTTGGTCCAAATTCCACACCAAAGAAACTACATGCACCTATTTTTTAGTTTCCCTATATCAATGAAATTAGGATTTGATCATTCAAAATATCTCTATATAACCTCTGATAATGGTTATTCCTTCTAAAAATTTTCATCGGTAAAATTTTTTTTACTTCAAATAACAACAACTACTAGTATAAGAAATATGATCATGAAAAACATACACTATTTCTAAATATTGTCTCTATTTGTGATATTGGGATCTTAATTTACACTATGTATGTCCTTCCTAAGTTGTCATGTATAATTTATCACTTTTATTTATTAAAAATGTTTGTCCAAAAATACCAACCACATTATTCTAACCTGTATGACCTTAAACTACCCATGGAAAGAGGAAAAAATATCACTATGTTGAAAACTCACAAAGGGATGCTCTGGAAAAAGCTGAGTATTTCCACATTGGAAATGTATGCTTCAAGATTTAGGAAATAATTTAGCATTACAATGGGTAAGGGAAGAATATTTTTAAGTTTGAAACCCATGAAGGGAAATCTATGAAAAATTTGAGTTATTTCATGTTTAGTATCCCAAATTTGAGACTTATAAAAAATTATAGATAGAAAAAACGACACAAGGCTTGTGGTATAAACTATATGGTCCCATAAAAAGTTGATATGTGATTTCTAGATCACTTAGACTAGGAAAATACTATTTCATAAATCCATCCTTATCTATAAAACGATTGAGATAATCCATCCTAGTTGCACACAGATACAACCAAAGGGTGCTTGATCCCTCTTTAGAGTTGGAATATTATTTTTAGATTCCCCCATTATGATACTCATACCATTATTTCAACTCATCATTCCATATCCAAATGGATTAGATTTATTGTAATAATGATGGTGGTATACATACACCCATCCATGACCCATGAACAAGAGGAGATCAGCCATATCTGAATGGAATAAATCTTGTGTTACAGTGATCATGTTATATCTATACCCATCCCAGATCCACTCCTAGGAAGATATCATTGATATCAAAATGGATCAACTATAGTCTAATGAAAGTGGTGTTATATATATACCCATCAATGAGCCACAATTTGGAGTATAATATTCATATATGAATGAAACAATTATAGTGTAATAGTTATGGTTCCATGATTATATCCATTAATGAGATATTGACATGAGGAAATAATTCTAGTTAAAGATATTGAATATTACTATTCAAATTACCCATTCTAAGTATAATTTTTAAGTATATGTGTATATTATTGATCTTATATTCTACAGTTTTGCAGATTATTATAAATTGGAAATCCAAATAATATTAATGATGATAGATTCAATTCTAATGAGGGAAAAAATCTATTTAAATTTATCAATGAAAAAAGTAAAGTAGGATATAAATATAGATATATATTCTCAAATACCAGAGGGGTGAATTTTAATTTTAAAACATTCATTTTCATCCTTTAGAAAATCTATGTTTAATAATGTGAAACAAGGTAAATTCACAAACACTCTTTGGCTATTAATCAAATGGATAATTGGAAGGGCCTATGTCTAATTAAAATGAACCTAAAATTAAACAAATTTTCCAGAAATAAAATTAAAAAAGATTATCTAAGAGAATGATTCAACCTTAAAGTGTATAGAATATTATTTACCAGAGTATACATGAATATGAAAGTATGAGAATGTCAAACATTCTTTCATTTAAAAAATAGAGCTGAAAGAAAAACTTGTATCAAAGAAAATAAAAAAGTAGGAAATATTTTAACCCAACGAGTAGGGTATAAAAAAACCTTGGATACAGGTCCCTTGATATATACTTTCATAAAATTATATCTTACCCACATCAGGGTAATCCCTCAATAAGAATATTGTAATCTGTCTTGTTATCCCCACATGCCCTAGAACATTAAAGTAGTCTAAACTTATATCTTCTTATCCCTAGATGTCCTTTAGCATTAAGGTAGTCAGCACCTTGGCCTTCCTCCCCCCAATAGCCCTCGATTGATTATCCAATCAAAGTCACACTAGGTTGAACCAGTTGTTCACGATTGAATAAGATGTTCATGATTCATAATAAGAATGGGAGTATCTCTCTATTTAAATCACATAAAAGAACATCAAATGATTTCCAACATGTTTTGTTAACTATTCAAATTGACGAGATATTTATACGCATAAATTCCATTGGTCGGCTCCCTCCTCCAATAATCATATTTTTCCATGAATTTTGGTGGGACCTATACACGTTTCACTCACCAAAATTATAGTTAAAATCAAATTGTATGACATCATTTTGATGAGGGAAACTTGGGAAAAATTACCATGTGTAAGAAATAATAAAATGTAAAGAAAAAATATCTTATTTCATAAACTTAAGTATAATAGAATCAGATAAACTGAAATGATACATTAAGGGAAAAAGTAACTATAAGAAAAATATTTAATTATAAAAATAACCAAGTGAGAATTAGAGTATAAAAATATGAACAATAAAATTCTATAATAATGGGTATTTAGATTCTTAAATCTGAGGAATTCAGAGTCTAAATTCTGGGGTATTTAGAGTTAGAATTCTGATGAATTTGGAGTTTAAATTTCCTAGAATTCAGAGTATGAATTTTAGAGAATTTGGAGTGTGAATTTAATTGAATTTGGAGTTTGATATTTAGGGAATCTAGAGTCTGAATTTCAGAGAATTCAAAGTATGAATTTTGATGAATTAGGATTCAAAAAATTAAAAAACTCAATATCTAAGGAACTCTAGGATTCCGAGGTTTTAGGTAAGGATCTGATTATTCTTAATGAAATTAAGTCTTAATAAAAATATGGTGTAACATTGATAAGTATAATTAGAAATAACTTATATAGTATTTTTTTAAGTATTATGTAAATAAATTTCCTTAGAAAATGAAAATTTTCCTTAAGAAAATAATTCTTCGTGAAATATGATTTTCCTTATGAAAATGTGTTTATGATTTTTAAAACATAAAGGAATGAAAAAATTCATAAGGGAACTTATTGAATTAAAAATCACTCACTTTTTTGAAATCACAAAAACAATTTAGAAAAAGAATATAAGGAATTAGGTTTTCACTTTTTGAACTTTAAAATAAATACTTATCTTCCTTTACTTATTACCCTTAATGAATATGACTAACTCCCCTTAGGTTTTAAAATCCTTAAGGATTGTATTCATGTCTTTCTTAGAGAAGTTACTTCTTCTTACTTAGAAATATATTCTTTGAGCAATATTCCCCTTATTTAATCTCCCCTTTACTAAGGGAATTATATTCTTTTAACCTAATATTATTTTGATCATTCTTTTCTCCACCATTTGGATTTTCAAAAAGGAATATAGGAAAAAAAATTTCTTAAAATTTTAGGAATATACATGAAAAAAAAGAAAAATAACAGTATTTCATTAAGATTGGAAAAAAATTTAATAAGGAAAATTGAAAAAAATATTGGATTTAAGAAATAATTCATCCTTATTTTACATATAAATCAACTTTCTTAGAGTTTCATTCATCCTTTTCAACTTATTATGATCATCCTCAAACTTCTTGAAAAACTGATCTTGATCCAGATTTTTCTTTTCAAGAACCTTCATCCTTTCTTCATGGGACCTATGAGTTTCATCTGAAGACTTTGTTCTTGGAACTTTTCTTCCAACACTTCCATGATTTCTATTTCTCCTTTAAAATTTAGAGCATCTAAATTTAGTTTTACATTCTAGTCTCTATTTTCTAGAATCTGGGAAACATTATCTTTATTTTGATTTTTTGACATATCTGATGTAATGTTCTTTATGGTTTTATCTGACTTATCAATTGAATCCTTTAGTTAATCATTGAAATCATCCATGAATTTCATAACACAATACATTTACTTAGACCATTTGGTTATTTTCTTTCATGATCTCTTATGAGCATCATAACCAATGTGAAAAGTCTTAAAATTTGTTTTAATCTTGAAAAAAGTTTCCAGGAGCATGCTGAATGAATATGTCTTTTGATTAATTGTATTATGATCAATCTGAAATCTTGAATCTATACTTTGAAATAAGGGAATTATATTCACAATATTCTTTAAATACTGAACAACAAAATCTTGTCCAATGGATGATGAATATTCTTAAGGCGATTACTTTGTTGGTGAGGAAATTATATCTTGTTATTCTTCATTACTCTTAGATGTTCCAAAAACATCACTCTTTAATTTTTTAGTACAATTTTCATGGGTGTTTCAATGACCACATGCATACCTTTATTAACTCTAGATAATACCTTCTGAACTTTTAGAGTCTCATGATCACTATCAGAAACTTGATTTATTCTATCTTCATCAACATCCACTTATTTTTCACCATATTTATCTAAAATATCCTTAGAATCATTAGAATGAATGAAATCTTGATTACTGATTTCATCATCAGAAGGTTTATCAACCTCATCCTGAGAATCATTATCTTCCCCTTGTGAGATTATCTTAGTTGATTCATCTTGGGAAGTTTTAATCAGCATCTTATCATATGGGCTCTCCTTCTCATGATATTTTTCTACCATTTTTATAAAATCTTTAATTTAATTTTCCCCATCCTCTTCTTGTTTTTATTCTTCTTAAATAATAGGTTCTAGAATTAAAACATTCTTTCCCCAAGTTTCTATTGGAACTGAATATTTTGATAAGTCTTCTGGTAACTGAATTTTTTCAAATGATTCTCAGTGTCTTCAAGTAGAGTTGGGACACTCTCAGCTTCAATCTTATTCTTATTTAACTTATTCTCCTTTTATTGCTTCTCAATGTATTAAACTAATTGAATTTTCAATTACTTATCTTCAGTAGGATCTAAACCAAACACTACATATCCTTCCATCTTTGTTTTTCTTCTCTCTCCACTTAGCTACCACTTCATCAGAGCACGTCTTTTACTTTTTCAGATGAGGTGGGGCATATACTAATTTTGGTACCAGAGTATTCTCTTTCAGTTCTGGTTGTTTTCTTTTCATTGGATCTTTCTTATAAGTTTCACATAGTTCTCCTTTCTTAATTGTAGCTTGAATTTCACTTTCAAGAAGGTCGTAGAACTCTCCAAACCTAATACTGAAACCAATTTTCATCCTCCCCAATGTATTATCACTTAATAAGAAAATCCTGAAATGTTTGGGTTTGGAGCTATAAGTAATTATTAAATATTATAAACAATGAACAATGATATTTGACAAGATCACTCGATACATTATTAACAGAGACTTTAGGGTTCTATTTTTGATATTGTTTATCTTAAGAAGGATATACTTGATGAGGTTTAACATTCTTAGGTTCACCAAGAAATCCATA
This sequence comes from Viscum album, assembly GCA_963277665.1. Taxonomy (NCBI): domain Eukaryota; kingdom Viridiplantae; phylum Streptophyta; class Magnoliopsida; order Santalales; family Viscaceae; genus Viscum; species Viscum album. The sequence goes on from OY728121.1 coordinate 436,053,938, forward strand.
ATAACGATATTACATTTTTGAAAATAATCCTCTCCCCCTTTCTCGGAATGATAAATCCTTGCATCCATAGGGCTATAAATTAGAAATTGTTTGAAAGATGATTGATCATTGGTGACTTAACTCATCTAATTCCAAGGCACTCGATTGACATATCCTTTTCAAAACTACATTCCTTGTCTGGAAACTTGTGAGAAAAAAGATATCTTCTCCTTCATAAAGAATACCTAGAATTCTTGTAGTCATGTTGAAAGATAAAGAATATGTTTTTCCATAGATCGTCATAGAAAAAAATTTTCTTCCTCCCTATTCATAAAAACTAACTGAATCATAGAATTATATAAGGATATCATGATAAAACATATCCTGATTCTTTGGCTTGGCTATATAAGTACTTTCCCAACTATTCTTCTAAACTATTTTTTCAATTAGGGAATCATTCTTGTGAAATAAATTTTGATCTACCAACATGTCACTGTAAATTTTCTAATAGTTTAGTTCCTTGTTGGAGGCCATCATATTTTGCAATGAAAAATCATGAGAAATATGGAACGTAAGAAATATTTAGAAAACTAAATGATAGATTTGAAGAGTGGAAGATATTTGGTGAAAAAATAGTGGAATAATAGATGTAGGACTTGAATACATTGTTCCTTTATATAAGATTCATGGAGATAGTTTATATTATTGATTCAATCCATCGGTTGAGATTATATTTGATCAGATTTGATAGTTGATATCAATGCCAAAGAAGGATTCTGATGATTTGGATATTTTTAGGTTTGAAGGGAAAATCGGATTTATGAAAAGTGAATCTGATAGATTTTTCTTAAAACATGATTGAAATACCAAAAAGTAAAAATTGAAATTATGAAGATTTTACTAAGGAACCATACATTCTTAATTTCATAGAAAGAATTGTCAGTATTAATAAAGTTATTCTTTTAATCCAGAGATTCTGAAAATTTTTATTAATGAATGAAAATTTTAGTTTACAAAAAATTTATTAAGAAAAAAAATGTAGTATTAGAAAAATTTATTAAGAAAAAATTTTGGTTTCTAAAATTTTTGTTATGAAAAAATATTTTAGGTTCTGAAAAATTTATAAAAAAAAATTATTGCTTCCAAAATTTTTTGAATGGGAAATATAAAAGAATAAACAAATGTAATCCCTCTATGAAAAAGAGTATTTTAATGTAAGGATATAGGTTTTAAAAAAGTTTTAATATTGATGATTACCTTTTGATTATCATTACTATCTTTTTTTCAATGTAATCAAATCTATCATAGGGTAATGATTTTTTAAAAATGTCTCAAGGTGATATTTCTTTCTGATAAATTGTAAAATAATATATCTTTTATGTGTGTGATCTCTATGAATGTAATGCCTAATGTGTATGTGCTTTGCACGAGTGTGATGTCAAATATTTTTTCTTAGGGAAATTGAACTTTTATTATCACAAATTAACTGTTTTTTTGGAAAAACTCCGGAAATAGTCTATTAGTGTGGGTTGCATCCACAACACTTGAGAAAAACAACTTAGAACATCCACATATTCAGCTTTTGCAGTTGGAAGTGCTACTAAATGTTTCTTCTTGCATGACCATGACACTAATGAATCTTCTAATAAATGATAAGTTCTAGATACACCTTTTCTATTCATTATACATCCACAAAAATCAGTATCTGAAATACTTTTTAAAACAAATTCATTTCTAGAAGAGTATAAAAGTCCTGAATACGTGGTTCCTTTTAAATTGAAAAAAATCCTTTTCAAAGATTTTAAATGAGATTACATTGGATTAGATTAATATCTTCCACATAATTATACAGAAAAAATTAATTCTGGTTGACTAGATGTTATTTATAACAAACATACTATCATACCACTAAAATATTTTTGATCTATTGGTTTCCTAGCTTCATTAAGATCAAGAGAGCTTGAGTTACCGATTAAAGTACTTATACTTTTGGTTTTTTAACATAAATACCTTTTAAGATGATATTTAATATACATATGTTGAGATATATATATTATTTCTAGTTTTTTAGAAATTTTAAAACCGAGGAATAATTTTAACTCACCACTCATACTCATTTCGAACTTAGATTCATAAGATTTAGAGATGAGTCTGTTAAAGATTGCTGAGTTGATCTGAATATATTTTAATCAACATAAATTTGAACAATCAAGACATTTTTCTTATATTTACTTATAAAAAGGGTTGGATCACCTGTTACATTAACATAATACTTTTAATAGAAATCATGAAAGTCTATCATACAAGGCTCTAGGGGCTTGTTTAAGTCCATATGAAGCTTTGGTATGTATAAAAAAATGTCCCTGATGTTTTTTTCCTCAAATCCACGAGGTTTTTCAACATAAACATCCTCTTGAACATATCCATTAATGAAAGCACACTACACATCCATTTGTAAATTTTTGAAATTAATGAATACTACAAAGACTAGTAGAATATTAATAGATTCAAGTCTAGATACTGGAGTGTAGGTTTCTTCATAGTCTATTCTTTCTTGTTAGTTATAGGCTTTAGAAACTAATCATTCTTTATTTCTTACAATTATTCCATTTTCATCACATTTATTTTTGAAGATCCATTTTACACCAATTATAGAAGTTCCCTTAGGCCATTCAACCAAGGTCCAGACTTTGATCCTTTCATATTCATTTAGTTTATCTTGCATAGAATTAATCCAATCATCATTACCTAAAGCTTCATTAACGATTTTAGGTTATAATTGGGAAATAAATTCCATATGTTCTACTTCATTTCATAAAGAACTTCTAGTCATTATAGGTTGATTTACATCATGAATGACACTATCACTGGGTTGATTCTTAAAAAACAACTGATTTGGGTTTTGTAAAACTTTTTCATCACCATAAGTTAGAAAATATTCTATGGTAAATACTTAAGAAAACCTTTCTTGAGTATTTTATTTATTAAAAATATCCTCTATCAAATATTGATAATCAGTTTTTGAAAACACATCGAAAGATGTTGGTTGGGGTTTTTAAAAAACAAAAGGATCAGTTTCATCAAATTTAACATGTACCGTTTCTTCAATAGTAAATTTTTTTGTTAAGATTTCTATATTCTTTAGAGGTAGTGAAATAGCCTAAGAAAATTCCTTCATCTTATTTGGATTCAAATTTGTGAAAGTTATCATTAGTATTCAAGATGAATACATTTTATCCAAATACATTGAAGTAAGAAACATTAGGTTTTCGACCAATCCACAATTTATAAGGTATTTTATTAAGAAATGGTCTGATAAATACTCGATTTATAGTATATAAATAATTACATAATGCTTCAACCAAACATAATTTAGAAAGAGAATATTAACTCATCATGGTTCTAGTTATCTCTTGAAGAATTCAGTTTCATTTTTCAACAACACCATTTTGTTGAGAATTTCTTGTAGTTAAGAAGTTATGAGTAATGAATTCCTTGCTACAAATAGTTTTAGAAACTCTATTTTCAAATTCTCATCTAAGATCACTATGAATAGTTATCAATGGATTTTTTTTCACATTTTTGACATTAGATGAAAACTGTTTTATATAATAAAAATCTTCAAATTTATTTTCTATAAAATATACCCAAGTAAATCTAGTGTAATAATGAACTAAAACAAATACATATAATTTTCCTCTAATACAATCAGTTTTTGTTAGACCAAAAAGATCGATATGTACTAGGTGTAATTCCTCAAAAGTTGAGACTTAATTAATTGATTTAAAAATTGACTTATGCAGCTTTCCATATTGACAAGGATCATATACTTTTGAATAATCAAATCTAAGCTCTAATAGATCCTTAAAAAGTCATTTATTTGAGAGTTTGCATAGGTTCTAATGTTACAGTACCCTAGTCTTCAATTCCATAACCAAGATTGATCTTCCATTATACCAATGCATGGTAGATCATGGTTCCTAAGGTATTATATGTTTAGTGTATAAACATTATCATGCCTATGGGCAGAGAGAATAAACTATTCCTTGTAATTTTGTACTAAGAATTTATCATTCCTAAATTTCACAAGGTAACATTCATCAAATAAATGGGTTATGCTTAAAAGGTTGTTCTTAAAACCCTTACGAAAAAGAATATTTGAAATTAATGTTTTTCTAATAAGAACAATGTTACATATACCAACAATATATCCCTAAGCATTATCACTGAAAGTTACTTTTCCTCCTTTTGTATTGATAATACTTTCAAAGAATTTTTTATTAACAGTAACGTACCAAGACCATCCACTATCAATGTACCATGTGTTGTTTTTGGTACATTCATTATTTTCATGAAAATAAAAAAGTTATACTTTTGGAATCCAAACATCCAGGGATCTAGAAATAGTAGAAAGTAAAATCAAAGGTATCCATAATTTCATAAAAAAGTAAGCTTTATGAAAACCTAAGGATTGGGTTTTATTTAAAGAATAATTTTCTCCCAATTTCCATCACATTGACACTTAGCACAAAAAGGTGAAATTTGGGGAACAAAATAGTTATTACTAAAAATAGGTTTTGAGTGAGTATAACCAAATATAGAACTATTCATAAGAGGATGAAGTTGTGAATACATTTGATCAAATTCTTTCCTTCGAGAAGTGAAATTTGATTAAAGTTTCTTTAAGGAAAATTTTCATATTTTATTCTGATGACTAAATTATTATCCTCATAGTGATTAGTCTTATAGTTTGAGTTATTATATAATTTTTTTTAAAATAACATATCTCTTATAGTTTCTATCACTTTTTAAGTTCCAAGGTGTGTAACTTCATGTTTTTTCCAAATATTTTTGGCTACTTCAAATGAGGATATTTACTATAAATATTCCTTGTCATGGAACAAAATAAATTACTACATACTTTGTAGTCTAGTTGATATTTTTATTTCTCCTGATTTGTGAATGTTATCATTTCTTTGTAAGGAATATTGTAGTCACCATTGAGCATGAAAAAGTTGTCAACAATTGTATGGATAATGAAGTTCTTCATCCAATCTCTCCATCACTCATTATCATTGCCAAGAAAAAATTTGGCATGGAAGGATTTAAATTGTATATTGAACCAATATTCATTCCTAACATTATATAAGAAATTTTTTTTTCCAAAAAACTTTTTATCATTAAACTTTTATAATAAAATATTTATGAAAAACATGAAAATGTAAATATAAGAATCAAAATTTAAGTAGTAAAATTAATATTCAAGTATAAGTATCATATAATCATCCTCTGATACAAAATTCTAGAATTGACATATAGATATTGATTCTCAAATAAAAGGGCAGGGGTGAATTTTATGTTTAAAATTCTCATTTTTAACCTTAAGAAAATTTATGATTAACAATGTTAAACAAGGTAAATTCAAAAACACTATTTGGTTCTCAATGAAAGTGATTATTTGAAGGGATCAGGTCCAATTATTAAGAACCTAAACTTAAATATGTTTTTGTCTTAAATAAAGATAATAATGATTATCTTAGGGAAATATTATAGCATAAATTATATTGAACATTACATATCAGAGTATACAGGAATATGAAAGTATAATAAAGTTATACTTTCTTTCTTTAAAAAAATTCAATAGAAATTAAAACATGTATCAAATAAAATAAACAAGTAGGAAATCTTTTAACCCAAAGAGAAGGGAATCCAACAACCTTTGATAACAGTCCCTTAATTTATATTTTCAAGAATGTCGATATTATCCACACTAGGGAAATACCTCGGTTAGAATATCAGAATCCATATTGTTATCCCCACAAGCCCTCTAACATTAAGGTAGTCAGCATCTATGTCTTCTTATCCCCTTAAGACCTCTATATTTAAGGTAGTAGAAACCTCTATCTTCCTATCCCCATAATCCCATGATTGATCATCCTAATAGAGTCTCACTAGGCTGAAAAAGTTATTCACAACTGAACAAGATGATTAAAAATCGTACTAAGCATGCGAGTATCTCTCTCTATAAATTACTTCATAGAACATCCATCACTTCTCAACGTGTGTTTTTAAATCAAAAAATTGTGGGTGTATTTATAGGATTAAATTTCAACGGTTGACTCCCTCCTATAATAGTCATATTTTCCTTGAATTTCTTAGGTACTTGTACATGTTTCACTCATCCAAAGTTTAGTTAAAAATAGATTATATAACATAGTTTTTATGTAGTAAAACGTGGGAAACATTAACATGTGTAAAAAATAATAAAATTTAAGGAGAATAATATCAATGTTAAGAATCCTAAGTATAATAGGATCCGATAAACAAAAATGTTAATTTATGGAAATGAAGTAACTATAAGAAAACTATTTAATTGGAAACTTGAGGAAGTGAGAATGAAATTTCAAAAATATGAACAATTTTATTATATAATAGTGTATATTCAGAGTCTAAATTCAAAGAAATTTAGAGTCATAATTTTAGAGAATTTAGAGTCTGAATTTCTGAGAATTCAGAGTCATAATTATAGAGAATTTGGAGTCTGAATTTCAGTGAATTTAGAGTTTTAATTTCAGAGAATTTGGAGTCTATATTTTAGAGAGTTTGGAGTGTGAATTTCAGATAATTAGAAGTCTGAATTCTATTTAATTCTATGCCTAAAAATAGAAAGACTTGGTATCTAAGGATCTGTACTATTTTGAGGTTTTAGATAAGGATCTGATTATTCTTAAAAAATATGTCTTAATAAAAATATGGTTAAACATGGATAAGGATCATTAAGAAAAACATATAAAGGAATTTTTAGGGATTTATTAAATATATTTCCTTATAGAAAGAAAATTTTCCTTCAGAAAATAAATCTTAGAGAAAGATAATTTTTCTTAAAAACATGTTTGTGATTTTTAAAACATAATGGAATGGAAAAAATCATAAAGAAACTTACTGACTTAACAAGGAAGATGAACATATAAACATTAGAGTCTCTCTCCATCAGTAAGTTCCTTATTTCATATGAATTTCAATAATAGCCTAAATCTTAATAATGGACTGTTGGACTTATGCCATGGTACATGGAAATTTGGATTTCCTTGTATGATAAAACTCTTTAATGGGGGGAAGGTTTTCTAATTTGATAACCACCTTTTTATTTCCAACCTTATAAAATTATAAGAGATTTTTATTTCCTTATAGTACATATTTGGTTGTATCTAACTCTAGATAAAGATGAATTATGTGGGACACCTCTTCATTGGAATTATTTTTTTTCCTTAAATCTACTTCCACATGATGGGATTCCCATTATAGTGATGTAGCTTTATGTTTAGTATAGTGTGTAGTTAATTCATCTTATTAATGTCCCCCCTCATCCACTCATCCATTATATAAATCTCGTATGATCAATTTCTCAATGGAAATAATTGTGTAATAGTCTATTCTTTCCCAACCGATTACTTTGATAGTTTTGTTATTGGAGATTTCATGGAGGAGGCCAGAGGAGGTTCGGTAATGGTTAGAGTTATTGAAGTTTTGAAGTTGTGGTTTTATACTTTAAAAGATGGATTTACCCCATAATATGATTTTCTTCCTTTGAGTGGATGGTGGTTTATGAATTTTTGTGGATGAGGTGAATAGCGTAGAGTGGGTTTATGCCATAAGAGTGTAATTTAATGAATAAGTTTATCTAAGCCCCGTGAACCATGTTTTTCAAAGGAATTTGAGTTTTAAAAGGATTTAATGCTTAAATGTTTGTTTTTTAATTCATGATTCCAGATCCACAGAACTTATTATGTAAATGTGGGTTTTACGTTATAAATCAGAAACATACTTCCTCTTAATATATCTTGTTCAGCTGATTATTGTATCATTTGGACATCTATCTACATATCCCAATCTCTATCTCTCATTGCGGATTAACCCTAGGTAGTTTTAGAGAAATTTTTTCCCCATTACTCCTAATTTGATCCATTGGTTCTGGTGAATGATTTCTAGTGATTGGTGGTGATTTTTCCTCCATTATCTCCATTTCCTCCTATTTTTATCTTGGGTATTCATTACCCTAATTTTTGGGTTTTTTATATGTGTTGGGATCAATTTTTGGAACCTTTTTGGTGTGGTTCAGGTTTTTCTATGGTTTTATAGTGAGGTTGTGGTTCCCGAGCCATTTATTCTTCTCCCTACAGTGCACCGTGTGATAAAAAAGATTGCATGAGGTAGGGGATCTTTGTTCTAACCTTCTTACATGATACGTGTGAGATATTAATGGGTTTTATTTCTTTTGTATGGAAATTAATGTTTGGAATAATAAATATAATTAATTTTAATGTCTGAAATTTATTATCATGTGGGTTTTATACCATGTTTTGCATTCTTGAATATTATTATTGATGTGTTTGTGTCTGTTATTTCCAATATTAAAAATAATAATTATTAGAATCCTTGTTTTCACTATAGATGATATATGGTAATAACCTAGATATATTTTTATGTTATAACACCTTGAATAAAGGGATAAAGAGAATATATTTTTCTATTAACTCGTTTCCCTTGGAACTATGGTTTGTGTGAAAATACCCATGCTAAATAAATAAGTAATGTGATTAAATACCTTGAATAATTTATGGAATCTAGAATCTATAGATTTAATATATTGTTTTGAATTTTTTGTTTCCCTAATTAGTTTTGGATGTCATGTGATAATGTTGGTGATCATCTGGGCAGGGTGATGCATGATGTTGTGATGTAGTGATTGATTATCATGTAAGTGACAAGGTAATATTTTTGATGATGATGATGTGTTGCAGTGTTGTGCTGCATGGTGGAATTGTGTTATGAGGTTGTCGTATGTGATGTGGTGAGAAGTGGTTTTGTTGAACATTAGTTGTGATGTTTCTTATTGATGTTTGATGATGATGTGGTGTAGTGCTATGTGGTTGTTGTGTTTGAAGGTTTTTTTGTGAGATGTGGTTGAGGTGTGTGATGTGAGATTTCTATTGTGATTTGTCTTGAAAAATGTGACAAAATGAAGATAGTGGATTCATGGTGTTGTGGGGATGGAAGTGTATGGTGGGATAGTTTTGGTGTAGCATGATTGTGCTAATTTACTGCTTATCCATGAAATAATTATAATGTGGTAATTGAATATGAATGGGTTATAATTGATATGTGTAAATTGGCCAAAGGAATTGAATAAATAAAAAAGATGAGTAAATGGGAATTAAGTGGATTACAAAATGAAAATGGAATCATGTTGATTTTATGGATGTGGTGTGAGGTATTGAATATATCGGTGGTTGTAGTTGTGAAGGATGATGTGAGGAATGGTGGTGGTGATGTAGTGTTTCATAGTGTAGTTTATTTGAATCCATAGGTTGGGTTTTGTGTGATATATATATACCATGTATGTTTATTCTATTTTTATATGTTCCCCACTTGATTTGGATAACCTTACCAATTATTAGAGGTTCCTGGTTGAATGGGTTTTTTCTACCATCCAAGATGGTAGTAAAATATATGGCTGGCTCACCTCTCTTCCTTGTTCTACATTCATCAATGAAGGAAAAGGTTTATGTGGGTGAGAAATTATTTTTTGTCCATGGTGTCTTCAAGTGAGTTGTTTTTGTTGTGGCTATGATGAGATGTGATGGACTCAGTGTCTTTGGGAGATATGTGTTGTAATAAACCATGTGTCTTTGGGCAGGATTTGATGTGATGTTACCTAATGCTAGCACTAGATGCTGTACCTTGTGAGTCATGGATAGGAATGAATCCATCTAGACCCACATAATATATGGATGATATGAGATGTGATGTGATATGATGTGAGGAAATGTGATGTGGTATGAACGGAAGGGATGGGAGAATATAACATTTGACATTGGGGAATGAGATTATAAAATTAGTGGGGAAGAAGAAGTGGGGCACCTTTATTTTTTATGATCTTAATGCAATATAATTATATTGGATACAAGAGTTGGTGAGGGCGACATGGTGAGGATGGGTTTGGTTTGATGATATTTATATGTTCTTGTTTGTTCTACTTTTTTTTCACTGGAAAATTAATATTCTCTATTCACATGTTTACATCAGACCTTGGTTATATCCCTATAGTGTACACATTTTATGAACACCCTTTGTATATAATATTTTTTTCAGGTTTCAAGACGTATTTTGGGGATTATTATATAAATCTCTAGCTGTTTTGGAGATTTTGTTTTTTTGTATTGTATAATTGTATTTGGTATAATTTTTATAGACTTTTATATGTATATGTTTCCCATTATTTATGAATTTTGAGATGGATTTGGGTTTACATTATATTATCTGATGGAGTTATTTTGGTGGTTTCTTATCCTATATATTGGTACTATTTTATTATTAGAGGTTAATGCCTCCCATATGTGATATTTTTATACCCTCAGTGCCGGTCTCTAACCTGGGGCCTACTGGACATGGGAATCAAAGGTCCTTATCACTCTTCTATAATTATATTATCTTTGGAGGGAGGGGTTTAGGAAAAAATAGCCTAATAGTTAAATATACCACTACATATATACATGAAGTAACATTGGAGTCAGTGAAACTTCACGATTAACTCATACATGAGAGTATCAAATATTAGTTTCCATATTCTTCACCAAGAATTGTTCTGAGTGGTTTGGTGGAAATAAATCTTTTTCTAGTTTGGATTAGATTTTTCCAAGAAACCAAAATATAATCTCGAATGATGTCACTCAAGGAATAGACTAGGGTGTCTCACTCCAAGAATATTAGAGTTAGGATATTGGATTCCATGTTAAAATCCCCTACTTCAACTGGAAATACTATAATAGATTTGAAATTTATGTGATTAGTCAATGTATACCAAACAGAAGGAATGTAATGATAATGATTACACTTTTATAAGGATGTTCCTACCACCATGGTGGGTGGTTACATGGTTAGTGGGACTATTTGAGAATCTCCTTTTGACATGCACCCCATCATCTATAGAAACAAGGGAACTGATCATTGATGTAGCCCCACCTATGAGTACCACAGGGGAATTTAGATCCCCCATCACGCCCTCACTACCAACTAATATCTGACTGCCCACCGTAATTGATAACCCCTTAGTATAGAAAATTGGAACCTCTAAGATTTGTTTATTAATCTTAAGAGTTTAATGGATTGATTGGGGAAGATATTCCTCCATGATAACCTCTCTGAACCTAGTTGGGGGGGGGGTAGTGGTATTAGTGTCTTCCAAGAGATCCTCCATGGCATGTGGGGACTTGTGAAACATTAGGGACCCTTTTATAGCAGAGAATGGTTAATGTTTATTACATAGCATCACATACATATGGGGTCATCATACCTAAACCATATCCCCTTCCACCAGTAGTGGTGGGTGGAGTGAATAATTCCATTGAACCACCAATGATGATTCTCCATATGCTACTTGTCCCCCCTACCTAGTGGGAACAACTACCTTGGTACTTAGAATTTCACCCTCACCTAGGTTCTCCTTATTGGTATACTCAATATTCTCTTCAAACCATCTATATTTAATAGATCCTACCACCAATATGCCATGAATTCATCTCTTATATACACATGTGTACATACACATATAAGGAAAGGAATTATGGATTTGAGGTCTAACCACTCTCTTTGGTAAAAATGCACCAACCTAATGTTTTTTCCATCTAACGATGCCTAAATTCTAATGAGGAAGGGCCGAGACATTCCACCAGCTAGATAAACATTAATAGAGGGGTAATAAAATAAATTAATTCATTTTCCACCATCTAGATCATTTATTTATCATGATATAAATGTATTTCCTCTTCATTAGAGGTTTATTCTAAAGGTCCCCTAACAATGTACTCATGGAAGTCAAATATTTCTGTAGGTTCCCCTATTTCTAATAAATAAATATATGTTTCAGAAATATTCATAGATAAAAATATAAAATGCCAAAAATGTTAATCTTACATTATCAGGATTAAAAAATGTATCCCATTATTCATCCATATACTTATTAATTACCCCTAAATATTCCCCCAATCCGTCATATCTTATAACTTTCTTGGTGATGAGAACCATTGATTCTGTGATCAAGATCAGTATATCTAGTTCCCAGATATACTTCTATACACCTATAGTATTTGTCTCCATGTTAATGTCTAGGGGTGACTTTATCTCCCTAATACAGGGGATGAAAATACCACTCTATAGCGAGGCCCATATGTCCAGGATATTTTTTGGAAATTCCATCATTTAAGAATTTAAGGTTCTCGAGATATATATCTTCTAAAGGTTGCTAAATTGATTTTTATGGTTATCCCAAATAATATTCAATATCTATTGACAATAACTATTTCCAAATTCCTTCGATCAATTCCATGATATCCTATTTTGGCTGCATGCTAGAATACACTGCTGAGTCTCCTAATGTATCGGTTCATCCCTTAGTGGTGAAACTCCACGATTCTTTGTATGGATCGATGACCCGCGAACCTCACCTGTCACGTGACTTCTTTTATTCCTCCTGGTTACCCACCACCTCTATCTATAGTGGGATTTATAATTCCCTTACGTATTCTATTGGATAATATTTCCTAAGGGTATTATGATATCCAAGAGTGGGCATTGGTAGAAAATATCTCAACAAACACATCAAAAGAAGGAATCTTGATTATGACCTACATTGTCTCCTAGGCTATCATTATCAAGAATTTTTACACCACTATGGAATTATTCTCTCTCTTAATACCAACAATTAGAACTATAATCTTGTATATAAGGCATCATAAGTGTTGCATGAATTAATTTGATGCATATGCCTAACAAATGGACTCAAAATCAACCCAGTCCATGAATTTGTTATCCCATAGATCCATCTTGTATGGACACATATAATATAAACCATTAACATAATTAGTTATAATCATGGTGGGAGGATTATCATATTTGAATTGTATTGATTATGAGTATATTTTTAGGAGCATGAGGATAGCTTCATACTTCAATAACAATAGATGGATAATAGAGAAGACTAGATGAATGGTTAGAACCTTTACCTTGGGATTTTCACTACACATATAATGTTATAGATATTTATATGAGAAACTAATCAACCACTTATTAATTATTATTGACTCATGATATTAAAATGGGCTTTCCCTCTATAGACGTATAGTAGTAATTAGTGAATCTTAACAAATACTTTTTACACTAAGCCCACAAGGTCCCCTTCTTCAAATTTTGCACATGGATTGAAAATGTTATATGAGTAATATATTAAGAGAATTTACCCACATTGATACATGGATATGAACCTATAAATTTGAGTTTTTTATGGATAAATAGGTTTATTTTTAACACCCACTTCTTATAGTTTTTCTATGTGATCTTTGATTTGTACAACTAACGAATTCTAAACATTTATGGGGATGGAAAATTCATTTTCTTATTATATGTGTGACCACCATCCCCATGGATCAAGAATCTCTACATACTAGCCTTAATTTTATTTCTATTTAGAGATTGAGTTCTTTATTTGTGGCATCTTTGGTTGCTATTAGTAATGCTTGAGCCAAGTGTGGAACCCTTTGAAGGACTCCCAACTTGGCCCCTTTAGGAATAAACTATTTAGACATTTTTGAGAAAAAATACCCTGAAGACACTGAAAATATAGTATAATTTGATTCCCTCTTCATTATGGGTGGGGTGTAAGATTTTGTTATGAGGAATATAGAAAGTTATTAGCTTCAGAATCAAGTCATTATTCTTATAAACATACATATTTGATATAAAAATAGATTCAAAGATAGATTCTCCATTGAGGTTGGTCTTGAATTCTTTGAATTTTTACCAAACCCAGAATGTACACATCCATTTAACATTAAATCCTCCTTTAGTAAACAAGTCCCTCTCATCATTCCAGACATATACTTTATCAATACAAGGGAACAAATATAGAAGAATATCATTGCATATCAGATTGTACTATATTCTTGTAGTTTTTTGGGGAATTTTTGTGTGATAGATAAAATAATATATATGATTAGTTCTTTTATGAATATAGGAACCCTATAAGGAAATTTATACTACACTCGGGTTCATATATTCTAAAAACCCCGATCTTGGGAGTAATGAGTATGAATAAGGGATTATGATACTATTTAGATGTTTGTGTCCATATATTGGTAGTAAATTTTATGTTGTGTACTAGTTTATTTGTTTCATTATAACATTTAAAATTTTTGGTAGATAAGGATCCAACACACTAAAGTTGTCAGGGTCATATTTGGTGATAAGAGACTTAACCTGAGTAGTGACCTTAGAATCCAATAGTATGTATGATAATAGTTCCATTGAAAACCAATAATGGAGTTAAGTAGATAGTAATTTCATAGTTATGATGAAACTATGTATGTAAATGGACCTATATGGATAGGATTAGAAAGATAATCCATCTATATAGAAATTTGAAAAAATCAAGTGCTTATCCTAGGTGGCCTCACCATGGCACCACCACCCAAGGAACATCACCAAGGATCATCTCCCAAGTGACTCTCCAAATCCACGTCCCCAAGGTTCCTCTCCAAGGTGAGCATTCTAATGTGCCTCAACAATGTACCTCACCAAATAGATCTTTACTAGGTGATTCTTCAGGCCCCTTATCCCTATCAAATGGGCAAGGATTCTATCACTATAGAGAGTGATGATTTTTACACATACAATGATGTAGAGTGACGAGGAGGAGTGAAAGGAGAGTGTAAATCAACAATCAAGGTGAGGTTGATGTAAGTGAGTTTAATTATGGGAACCACTATTTATTGGGAAGACGACCCCTTTATCCAACATGCACTAAACATACTATGAAAACTCACTTGTGAGTATCACTAAGGCTACCTTCATACACAGATCGCTTGTTACCTAGTCTTTTTTCACACTTCATATAAATATATATATCTTAAAATATGACCCTATTAATTATAATTGGATCCCATTTTTTGGTGGTGGGTATTTTTCTGGTGCTCTATTTGGTAATAAAATGATAAATGTTGAGATAGAAAATAGTCCCTAAAGAGAATCTGTAATAGTTATCCCATGACCTTTGGAGTTCACCAAAGACAATTCTACCATGGTCCTCTATTCACACCCATTCCACGTCTCCCAAGGTTTTCTATTAGATTAAAGGTTGTATTTCATATGAACCTATATTAATTCCAAGGATGCATCACCATGGATATCTCCATGAGTAACCATGGTCCCATATATCTATGAATTAATGCCTCTCCGGCTACTTATAAATACACCCATCAAGGCTCCTAACTATGGTGTGAGATTTCCTCTTCCAAAAGAGATATAGAGAGAGATGATCATAGATACCAAATTGATGTCACATATTCCACCTTGAGGCATCATATAGATCTTAAAACCTAGGGGAATTATCCTCAGTGGTGATATAGTTATCTAGAAGATAAAACCTATAGTAATAAACACTTTCCCCCATGTCCTTGAGTACTAGGGTGAATGACTAATCAAATAACCTTTATAAGGTAGAAACTTCACCTGAGGTATTCCATAAATACGACACTTCCCATGAGGTATTAAAGAAGGGAAAAACATTATTTGAGGTATTCAACAAGGGACACACTTTTCCTAAAATACTCTTTGAGAGGGGAACTTCACCTATGGTACTCAACAAGGGAAAATATTTCCTGAGGATCCCTATAACAGATACACATTACCAGAGGTTCTCTATAAGGGATAAAATATATTCAAGGACTTATTTAAGGGAAAAAATTCACCTATACCCTTTTTCTGATGTTAAACATCATATAAGGCGCTCCAAGAGGGAACACTTTGCCTGAGGCCTTCCATAAGTGACACACTTCTCCCTATGAATTTTTCACGTGTGAATGTCCACATAAGGTATTCAAAAATAGTGAAAATTATCCCAAGTCATTTGACAAATGTAACAAATTCATAGTAGTCCATTAAAATTTGTATCAATGCACCCATGTCATTATATAAGGGATAAACTTCACATAAGGTGTCCTACAGGGGATGCCATTCACCAAGGTCTCCTCACTTGGGTTTCCATTTTCCCTTAGATCTTAATTAGGGAAAGAATACCAAAAACCATTCAATTTAGTGACTTAAAATTTATAGGCCTTTAAGAGGTTCAAAAATAACCCATGACCTCGATTAGGGAAATTCATCATCCCTGGCCCCTACATGTTTAAAGTCTCATCAAATACCTCTACAAGGGTAATCTACTTTGCTTAAAATCATTATAAGAAACCACTCACACATTATTTTTCTAGAAAAAATACCCCTTTTCCTAGGGCCTTGATCTTGGAATCTAAATATAAATGCCTTCTTAGAATCCACCATATATAATCAGACTATTAGGAATGCTATAGTGACACCTCATAAATCATGAATTATTTTGATAAGTGATGTCTCCCACTTGTACTCCCTAACATATAGGTTACTCATGGAAATAGTAATAACACATTCACTTGATAATGATGGTACACATTATAGGGAAATCTGTGAGACCATCCTTGTAATACCCTATGATTTTGTGAATTTGTTTCAAATTAATTTAATCTTTTTGATATTTTTCATTTTACACAAAACAAAATATAGCTTTTTTATTCAAAATAACAATGTTTTTATTGCATTATACGCACCCCAAGTTAATATTACACAACAATAACGAATTAGATCAGTCTACGGTGCAAAAAACACTATGTTTGGATCTTGTTATAGACAATGATGAGATCTTCTAATATCATTCATTACATGTAAGACAGAGTTTTACCAAACTAAAATATAATATTAATACTTTTTCTAAAATATTATTATAGTTACAATATAATAGTTGGAATATAAATTACAAATAATATTAACTAAATAATAAAAATATTATTTAAACATGTATATAAAATGAATCCTTTGGTTATAAATTATCTAGAAATGAACGTAAGAACTATTTGTAAATAATGAAATTCCATTTCTAGGAAAGCTATTTTCTATGTAAAAACACCACTTTATCTCTATAAATTAAAAAAATATTGATTATTTTTTTTCATAAAATTTATATATTACATATGAAATCAATGTTTTTCACTCATCTAATAGATTAGTTATACATAAGATAAGAATAAATACAATTTTATGAATAAAGAGATGTATTTTTCAGAAGTGTAGTTTTATCACCTTTTAATGGTGAACCCATTTGAAATATAATTTTGAAACTTTTAAAATTTTCATGCGAAAAAATAAAAACAATTTTTTAAAATGAAACATCAAAATTTACTTTGGGTGAAATTTTTTTCATTTTCTGAGAAGTTTTATTTTTTATGAATAATGAAAAATACTAAATTTTAATAGAAAACTTCTTTTCCATATGACTTATTTATATAGTTAAATTTTGTTTTGAATTTATTTTTACTGAATAATTAGTAAAATTTTACATCAATTAATTCAATTTAGTTCATTTGATCCAATTTCACATAGAAATTTAACATGAAAACATTTCAATTTTTTTTGACGTTTTCACTATTAGAAACTTGACGTCTTGTCCTGTCCTTTGGATTGATTTGAAATTAATTTATTCCACTTATGTGATTATAATTTTTAAAAAATGGATTCCTAACTTTAATTGGAGGGTTTAAATTTAGTAAATTTGTTCTTTTTTTGGACAATATGAATTGTAACATTACTAATTCATAATACTACACTTAATGAAAAATTGTGTAATTAAGCAAAAAAATAATATTATAAAAATTATAAAACTACCATAAAATATAAAAAATGTTATCAGATGAAGTAAATTTTAAATTTAATACCTATGGGTCAAAATTTAATTATTTAATGGACATGTGGCCTTGAAAATTACTTTGATATAATATAAATAAAAGAAACTGAAAAAATGTTACTCTTTAATTTAATAAATATAATATTATTAATATGGGGTTAAATAGAATATATGAACTACTAAATATATTATAATATAATATAACAGGATTAAATACATCATGGAAATTTATTTTTATATTCTAGTGAAGAAACTGTTGTCATAAATAATTTCGCAATAATGATGTAGTAATTATTCAATTAATGAAACAATCAATTAAATGATATTATAAATATAAAAATAAATATAATATGAATTAATTAAGGAATTAAAAGTATTATATATGTTAATATGAAATTTTAGGTGTTTATTATTTTTTTTGAATTTATCTTTCTGTATTTATTTTCTTAAAGTAAAAGTAATGAATAGTGTCAAAATTGACACTAATGATATTTTATGAAAATAATATTTCATTAAATTATTTAGAAATAATAAAAAGAGTAAATAAGGTAAAATTTGATTTTATAGGGTACTAAGTATGATAAAATGTACATTCATGATCTAATTGACACTTTATATGTAAAAATTATTGCCTTTTAATATTGATAAAATTGTTAACATAGTTAAAATTAAAATTGGTTAACTAAGGGTTAATGAAAATGATAATGTATAAATAACAAAAAAAATTGTTTAAAATACCTTGGTTGATGATATAAAAACCTAATAATATCTTATGTTATAGTAAATGGTCATTTGGAATTATTTTTATTCATAATAAATTTATTATAAATTATTATTTTTAGAAATTCCAAAAGTTCCCTCCCCTCTCTTATAAAAGAGAACCACATCTTTTATTTTATTAACACTTGAAAACCAATTTTGAGTGGATATAAAATGTAAAAATAACTTATTAACTTCCCTTACTTCATCCTGGAAGACTTCCTTTTGTAAGGAAGACATCTAAGGAATCCCTTTGATGAAAATTCAAAGGAGATACCCAAAAAAGAGGTAACATTCATCGATGAATGTTTTAGTTTAATTTCTTAATTAAATCACTTAAATTATTTTTATTTCATGCCCATATAATAACTTAAAAAGCCTAAATATACTTATTTTTCGATTTTGAAGTTCATAACCTACAACTTCACAAACATCCATCAAATGGGATACATAAATACTATTCATGTGTATGACCGACTACTACCTTGCAAACTGATGTTGTTCATTCTTACATTAACTGTTTTAAAGGTGGGTAATAATGATTTATTTTTATATTATATATTATATATTTTATTATTAATATTTTATTATGATTTTGGAATTTTTATATCATACATACCATCATTCTTTCCATTTTTTGGGAATACGATAATGTCGACCGTGTGTACGGTGAACTACCTCCTCATGAAGCGATGAAATCCATCCACACTTTTCTTAGAACTTATTAAGGATGGATTTAATAAATAAATGTGATATATATCAAATAAAAATTATTTTTTAATTATAATATATTATATTCATTTCTTTGTGTTAACCATATAATAAAATGAAAACAATGTTCATGTGTATGTATGACCTTCCATCTCAAGGAACAATGTATTTTTTTAAATGAAAATTTTATAAATTGTCTTTAATAAATATATTATTAAAATATAAGATAATTATTTCATGTTTATAATTCTATAGATGATGAAATTATGTAAGAGGACCAATAATAACAAGTCAAAACATGTCTGAAAAACCAATTATTATCCAAAACATAACTTTTCCATGTAATTTGTAAAAAATGAGTAATATAAATCATAATAAAATAATATAAGATATTATATATTTGAATTTGTTTCTATGATATGTGTACAATATAGTTATATTTATTATACTAGAGGTTTTAACATATAAGAAAGAAGTCAAGACTTAAGGTAAGGAGATTTCTAGTCTCACCTTTATTTCTGTGAGAATTATTTTATACTCACAACTTTTTTATTTTTTTATGTGTATATACTACAAATGAATGAATTTTGTGATCATTATCCTTAAATATATAGATATTTACATATCCATTTTATGATATCTATTTCATGGGGTGTATAGTTCTGAAGTTACCAAATCAGTAAGGAAATTTTGTCTCAATTTATCTACTTTGAGACACATGTCATGTTATGTACATATATTGTTTTATGATATATATACTACAATTTTAAATATTGTATATTAAATATGATGATTTTATAATTTTCATGTAAATTTATATTCTCATTGGTCAAAAATCTTTTTTCCTTCAAACAATGTTTTCTAAAAATGTTTTAAGATTATTTTAAATGGCCTTTTATATATTTTCAAGGAAAAAGATTTCAATGATATTTAAAATGGTTTTCAAAGATTAATTTATAAAATTTCAAGTTTATTTTAAATGATTTTTTATAAATGATTCATGTTTTTTAAATGTTTTTTTTTTTCAAAGAGTAAATGATATTTTTCTCAAGAATTATTTCAAATGATATTTCAAATGCATTTTCAATATATGATAACAGTATTTGATAGGGAGTTTTCATTATTGGGGTTATTATTCAAGGATTATATACTTATTTGTTTTATATTATGTTTATAATTAATGATTTATGTTCTTTTGGCACACATATGTATAGTTTTTATTACTTGATGTGTGAGACCTATATCTCCCTCCAATGCATTGGTTAAAGATTTATATCTCACGAGATAATGATAGGAAAAAAGTTGATGGGAATGATACACTATGGTAAGAAAGGGAAAACTAATCCTCTTTGTGAATTATGGGAAGAAATCCAATTTAAGGAATGGACTATTTATAGGAATGGTGGTGTGTCCAACCTATTAGGTGCTCCCCTAGGAAGTTCCATGATATATTTTGGAAGTCAACCGTGACTTATAGGGAATGATATTATATTTTTAGATGACTAACAAAAAATCAATGTATTATTCCTACGATATGCTTTCATGGATTATGATTTTCATTCCATAAAGTTTCATATATTATGAACTGCCAATATTTATTCCTCAACTCTTGTATATTTTTTTGATATGTATGGTATGATATTAAAATGTTATGATTATGTTCCCATACAATTATATTCTTTTTATGCTTATGCATCTCCATTTTTACCCTTAATGATAATTTGATAGCACCATTTATTATGTTTATTTTCCCCAGGATACAACGATAGTTATTAAATATGATATGTGAAAAGGTTTCTAGTTATAAATAAAATTTTGGGAGTAGATGTAGATGTATTATGAACCAATTACATATTTTTTTGTGTTTCCAATGATAGTAAAATAATACATTATTTGGGCATGTGTTTGTGTTATATAATTTGTACTCATAAAAAAATATATAATCCATATGTATGAAAATAACATTTCATTGTTGTCAGTATTAAATAGAATGTTTAATCAACCAATGGAAACATGACTGATAAAAATTTAGTGAGATACCTGGGGATGTTTCTAAGAATATTTCTAGGGATTTCTCTATGGATAATCCTATGGTATCATAGATTAAAAATTATGTGTCATGATTTAGGAATCCTATAAGTAATTTTTCATGATTATGTTCTTTTATTCGATGATATGTGTTAACAAAACCATGATTTATAGTCTTATTCAATAGCAGGATCAAGAAGGGACATGGTAAACAAGGAATGTTTTATATGTGGAAATTATAGTAATTTTGATAATAAATGTCCTATGTGTAAATCTCATGAAGATAATCTAGAAGGTGGTTTGATTATTGGTTATACTAGTAATGATAAAGATATCTCAAACAACATGTGAAAGGTATGAGATGTTATAGAAATATTTTTTTACATTAAAAAAAGAAGAATGATTACATTGAGGATGAAGAAAATTAAGACATGATTCATATTTCGTATTTTAGGAAATAATTAGGTAGTGATTCATGAGTAATGGTTTAGGAATAATTTTTAATGATTTAGGTGCATATTTATTTGAAATCAGAGATTATGTTATACAAATCATTAAATATATAAGTTTTTTCAATATAATTTTTTCATTAAGGATTCAAAAGGATATGTTGAATAGTTTTTATGAATTAGAAATGTGTTTTAGTGAAATGGTGATATTCATGGGTAACAAAAGATTAAATTAAATATAACCCTTAATATGTTCCTATTGTTGAGATTGGGATGTTTGGATAAATATATGTTGGATATTAATTTGTAAACTGGATGATACTTATTACATCAGAACTAAATAAGTATTTGTTGAAAAAGTGGTTAACGCTATCATGGATGGAGATTAGAATATTTTTAAATTAAGGAATATATCCAATAATCATTGGGAAAAGAAAGAATGCTTGTTTTTAGTAATAATTTATTATATTCACCAGGTTTCAAGGGAATACATAAAGGAGGTATTCACATGTTTGGAATGTGACAAACAAGATCTACATTATAATATACAGGGGATCAATTCAATTTTTTTTTGGGAAATTTAGTGAAATTATTTCTAATGTCTTGGAATTTCATCTTTTATATGGGTTATAAGGTTGACCATTTGTGAAATGGTTTATGTTAAAAATTGGATAAGGTTTTATATATTAATGTATTATCTCTCCATATTTAGATTTATGAATATTAGATACCTTTTGATAAACTTTTTTTGTGCAATAAATATAGATGGGACGACCTATTATTCTATTTATGGATCTCATGATCTAATGTTCCTTCATGAATGATAAATTAAAAATTATTTTTAAGAATAATATATGAAGTGGAAATTGATCAAGACTAAAATGGTTGAGGTTGGTATGAAATCATGCAAGTATGTCTTCTTTTGAAAATTAATAAACATTAGGAAAAAAGATCTTGAAATTAATGTTTTTCCTGTTAACATTATTTTTGATGACATCAAAGACATTTTTCAATCTTATTTGGGTTATGGTTTTTGAGATCATTACCTTTCTACTAGATATGTTCTCTATCACTCGTCATCTGAAATTACTAGTTATATTTCTCTTTCATGTCCATATTTTCAATTTCCACCTATGTTCTCAAATGCGGAAACCCAATTATGAGTTAATTTGGGTAACCATTAAGTCTTTAACATCCTTTTTGTAAAGGATGTTTTACTAATCAATTTCATGAAATATGTTTTTTTGGAAGAATCGTTCAAGTATTAAAAAATTGATAACCAAGATTAATTTCAAGTGAGAAATTCATTTTAAGGGGGGTAGAATGTAACACCCCAAGATTTTATTATTTTTGTCAAATTAATTTAATCTTCTTGTTATTTTTCATTTCAAAAAACACTGAATATGAATTTTGTCATATGAAATATTTATGTTTTGTGTGCATTATACACACAAAATAGTTAATATTATGCTCTATGAAACACTTATATTAGCTTGTGGTACTAGAAAAACTATGTTTGGGTTTTATACACACAATTACACTTTATTTCGATAGCATGTGTTACACAAAAGATAAATTTTTACCAAACTACAGTATACTATTAATAATATTATTATTATACTATTATAGATATCAACTAGTTTCTAGAATGGAAATTGAAAATAATATTTATTAAATTATGAAAATATTATTTAAAAATGTATATAACATGAATCCTTTGGTTATCAATTATCAATAAATGAGGTTAAGAACTATTTAAAAATAATGAAATTCCTTTTCTATAAATTTTTTTTCAATGTGAAAACACCATTTTATCAGAATAAAATAAACAAACCACTATGGATGAATGTTTTACATGACATTTATACACTACATATGAAATAAAGTTTTCAAAACTCGTCCAATATATTATATATGCGTAATAAATGCATAAATCCAATTTAATAAAAAAAAGATATATTTTCCAAAAGGGTAATTTTACCAACTTTTATTGGAGAACACATTTTAAATAAAATTTATGAAAAATTTATAATTTTTACATGAAAAACGAAACATCATTTTTTAAATTGAGATTTTAAAATTTACATTGTGTGAGATTTTTGTATTTTTTTAAGAAGTTTCATGTTTTGATAAATATTTAACAATACTGAATTTTAATTGAAACCTAAAATTCATTCTTACATATATATATAGTTACATTATTTTTGAAATGATTTTAATATTAAAATTATTAAAATTTTACATAAATTATCCCAATTTATTTCATTGGAAGCAAATTAACATTGAAATTGGATATAAAAACATTTCAAAATTTTCAACTTTTTCACTCTTAATAACTCGTCATCTCATCCATTCTATGAGATTAATTTTAAATTAAATTATGAAACATATATTTTTATAATTTTGAAAAAATGGGTTCAATATTTTTAATAATAAGATCAAAATTTAGTAAATTGTTCCCTTATATTTTCGGAGAACAATAATAGTAACATTTGAAAACTATTTTTCTAAATTAAATTATTTAATGGACAATTTTACGTGAAAATGACTAATATATTATTAATATCAAAGAGATTGACAAAATACACACTATTAATTTTAATAAATACAATATTATTAATATGGAGTTAATTAAAATATATTATTGAATATATATATATATATATTATAAATAAATTCAAAGGTCTTATATATATCATGTAAATTTAATTTTAAATTTCTGGGAATACATAATTATCATAAATAATTACACAAGATGATGCATTAATTATTCAATTATTGAAAAAATCAATTAAATTATATTATAAATTTAAAAATAAATATAATTTGACTAATTTATGCTAATAAAAACTTTAATAGGTGTATATTACATGTTAGGGGTGTATTAAAATATGTTTTTAAATATTTATCTTTTTTATTTATTTTCTTGAAGTCAATGTAATTAATAATTCCAAAGTTGACACTAATGATATGTTTTGAAAATTATGTTTTTTTAAATTATTTATAAGTCAAAAAAATATTCAATAAGTAAAAAGTGGATATTATATAGTCTAAAATATCATTAATTTTCCATTTATGGTCCAATTGAAACATTATATGTAAAAATTACTATTTTTTAATATTGAAAAAGATGTTACCATAGTTAAAATAAACATTGGTTAACTATGGATTAATCAAGATTATATGGTTTAAAATAACACCAAATCATGTGAAAAAGAAATTAGTTGATTATTTATAAACCTCATAATACCATATATTATAATAAATGGCCTTTTAGAATTTTTTTTATAGAGATTAAATTTATTATAAATTTTAATTTTCATAAATTCCAAGAGTGACTCTTCCCTCTCTTGTAAAAGGGGACATATTATTCTATTTTCTAAACCCAAAAAAAAATTTGGTTAGGAAAAATACTTTCTAAATATTCTCCAAAGATATCTTAACTCAACCTACATTCCTTAATTTTTGTAGGAATATACCCATGTAATCCCTTTGGTGAATATCAAAAGGAGATACCGAAGAAGAGGCAACATTCATCAACAAACATTTATTTATTTCTTCTGTAAAACCCTTAAATTAATTTTATTTAATTTTTAAATAATAACATAAATATATTAAATATAATTACTTTTGTTATGTCATTGTTATTACCTAAAACATCACACAATTCCATCAAATGGGATATACAATCATCGTTTGGGTGTACAACGAACTACCACCTCGCAAACCTATGCCATTAATTCTTCCATTACCACCGTTAATAGTTGGGAATAATGATGGATTTATAGATTATATGAGATATATAATATTTTTGAGATGTTATTATAATTAATTGTTTTTTATTTCACACATACCTTCAAGCTTTCCATTTTTTGGGATTACGATAACGTCCTTTGTGTGTACAGTGGACTACCGGCTTGCAAAGCAGTGTGATTTTTCATGCTTTACCAGAAAACTCATTAGGATAGTTATAAAAAATATATGTGATATATATGAAATAAAATTTACTCTTTAAAGATAATATACCATATATTTTTTTGTCTTTTAACCTGACAATTAAATGAAAATAGTGTTCATGTGTACATACGACCTACCAACTAAATGAATGATGTATTTTATATTCTAACTACAAATTTTATGAATGACAATAAATAAATATTTAATTAAAATATATTATATTTCTTTCATGTCTATGATTTTGGAGGTTATTAAATCATTATCTATATAATAGGTCCAAGAATAAAAAGTTAAAACAAGTCTGAAAAACATAACAATTATTACCCGAAACATAACCTTAACATGGAATTGTTGATAAAAATGAAATATAAAGTCATAAGTAAATAATATATGGTATGATATATATGAATATGTTTATTTGGTAGATTTTTAAGAAACTTAAATTTTTTATACAGGATGTTTTAACGTGAATGAAGTATGTCAACACTTGAGGTAAGGGCATTTCTATTCTCACTTATATTTTTGAGAGACTTGTATTAAATTCACTACTCATTTATTTTGTGTGGTGTATATACTAAAAAACAATTAATTATATGATAATTTTCCTTAAATTTATTTTTATTTACATAACTATTTTATTATCTATCTTTCATGGGGTTCATGGTTCAAAATTTACCAAATCGATAAGGAAAATTGGTCACAATTTTCATTCAATGAGGCACATGTTACGTTATGCACATACATTATTTTTTGAGGTTTATAGGCTACCATTTTAAAATTTGTATCATTAATCCCGTTATTTTTTATGTTTCATATAATTTTATTCTCTATTTTTTCAGAAATATGTGTTCCCTCAAAATAGTTTTTTTCTAAAAATGTTTTAAAATTTTTGTAAATGATTTTTATGTATTTTAAAGTAAAATTATTTCAAAGATGTTTAAAATGGATTTCAAAGATTAATTTATAAAATTTCATGGTTATTATCAATGAAAATGTATTGATTAATGTTTTATGATTTTAAAATTTGTTTCTCAAAGTGTAAAGGATATTTCACTCAAAAATTACTTCAAATGATATTTCAAAACCATTTTTAATATTTTATTGCATTATTTGAGGTTAGCTACGTTTTATTGAGGCTATAATGCTAGTATTATATCCTAATTATTTATATAGCCAGTTTAAATTTTTGATGAATGATTTATTTCCTTGTGATGCATAAATTTATGGTTTTCATTATTTTATAGGTGGGGCCTATATCTCCCTCCAATGCATTGAATAAAAAATTTATTTTTCATGACATGATGAGTTAGAACAAATAAACAGATTGATCTAATATGGGATGAAGGGGAAACCTGATCCGCTATGGGAATAAGGGGAAACCATATCCACTATAAGGAAAGGACTATGATTGTGGATTGTGGTGTCTCCCACCAAGTACATGTAGTCCACATGAAGTTCCCATTTTTGTTTTGGAAATAAACATTTACTTATAAGGAATGATACTACATGTTTATGTGTCTACCAAAATTCCATGCATTATTCTTATTCCTTTCTTTCATGGATTGTTCTCTTGATTACCTCATGATTCATGTCTTATGAACTTCCAATACTCATTCCAAAAATCAATTATACGACCTTTTATATTCATGGTATGATCTTAAAAATTTATTTTTATATTTTCATACCATTATATTTATGTTATACTTATATATCTCCCATTTTACCCTTAATGAGTATCTGAGATCACCCTTTCATACGTTTATTTTCTCTAGGATATGGAGAAAGGTATTAGCTATGATATTTTCAAAATGGCTAGCCATGAAGAAAGATGATGTAGAAGATATAGACGTATTATTAACTAGTTTCTTGTGTTTCTGAGTTTCCAAAGACAGTAAACTAATACAGTCCTTTAGTGTGTATGTAATATAATGAATATTCATCCAAAAAATATATAATGTTTATGTATGAAAATTTTAGGTCCTTATAATCCATAATTCATGGTATGTAATCTAACCAATCCTGAATTGATTATGATTATATTATATTATTATTGGATTATTGAGTTTATTCAATGAGTAATGCAACAAAATATAGTGTGGGGATTACATCAACCATACCAAGACCATGACTAGAAGATGTCCTCCTTCATGGTTTAATCCCCAATATCCTAATCATATTCATTACAATAAGAAACATGGAACAAGGATGGGGTTATCAATTAGTATTAGTAACCTTGTAATATCTCATTAATATTTTTAGTTATTCCTAAACCCCTATTTTGAATGTTCTTTGGTTGGGTTTTTTAGGGTTGTTCCAGGTTGAAAATTTAAACGTTTGTAATTTTTTGGGATAATTTATGGTTGGTGTGTGGTTTTCCCAAATAATGCACCATAACCGAGTAAACCATGCGACCCAAGGTAGTTTGAATTTGCATGGTACCCTCATGGTGAGTCAAGATTGAAACCCTCTTAGTAGAAACCATGTGACCCATTTAAAAGCGGCCCCTGACTAGACCACTGAGTTTGGTCTAACCATGTAGGTTTTCCCAAGAAAGTATGCGTAAAAAATTTTAAGAGATACATATTTTGGTCAAAAGTTTTCAAACCCCTATTATAGGTCCCAGATAGACCTACATTGACCCAGAAATTTTTCTACCTACCTCAGCACTACCATATAGGATTCCTTCCCCCCTGGATCCCTTCTGATGTGATCTAAAGTGAGGGGAACCCCGTTCGAAATATCTAAAGATAGTTTTCTTGTCCCAATCATGTTTCCCCATGGTTTCTCTCCACTCTTAAGGGTTCCATGCCTTCTTGTTTTGTTTTATAGATCTAATACACAATTTTATGGTTCAATAAATCTTTTTGTGATCCATGTTTCTCATATTAATTAATCATCATTATTCATTTAAGATTCCAAACTAGGGTTTGGGAATTCAAGAACCATTTATCCCAAGGTAGGTGGTTCTGTTATGAAGAACAATATATATTAAACATAATAAATTTTTTTAATTAATTTTTTTTGAATTAAATGAAATTATTTGGTTTGGAATACATGGATTTAAATTGTATTTAAAAAAAACCCAATTTTGGTAAATTGGGGTTTTTAAGGAAAATGGGATTTTGGAAAGAAATTAGAAAAAACCAATTCCATAGAATTGGGGCATGTGCTTATGGGAATTTGAGAAATTAAAATTTTTAATTTAAAATGTGGTGTTATGGAAACATTGTTTCAGTTATGTTTGTGAATTTAATTGTGGAAGATTGATTTTATAGAAAAATGTGAAAAATGCCAAATCTATTGAACTGTAGATTTGTGATGAAATTAATGTAATTGTTTGAGAATTAAATTTTTAGATTTAATTGTTAAAATGGAATCATCAATTTCATGATTTTTTTTCAAATCCTTATTTGGGAAAAAATGTCTTAAAGATATTTTTATAGAAACTTTAAGGTTTCATATTGGTGGACATACATTTTTTATTGAAAACCCATAATGGGTTTTAAAGGTAAAACTAGTATGTTTGAAATAGAAAATGGGATTAATTTTATTTTAGTAAGTATTGAAATAAATTTCCCATATTGTTTCTGTAATTGATAACTTGAAAGTCTTATATAGTTAGTGAGTTATTTTTTGTGGCAGTTTATGACATAAAACAATCTAAAACATAGTATCAACACATCATCATTCCTTAGGCGATGGTGAGGAGTTCCTTTTTCATTACACCCAAAGGGGCATATATAATTTTTTTACATTTCATAGTGTTATATCCCTATAGCCTGGAACTATCATACCGATTTGGAACATGGCCATGTTACTCTCTTGTTTTCTTTTCAAATGTATATGCTATTGTTATCAATGATTTTACATGCCTTGTAAATTTATATAAAAACTTTTATATAAAAGTGTTTATTTAATCGTTTTTGTGAAAAGTTCCATTTGTGTACCAAAAACATTGATAAAAGGTAAATTAATCCATTTTTAATGTATTTCTATAATTTTAAATGTGAATCATGAATTGATAAAGCATTTATATCTTTATAATTATAAAGAATTATTTTGTAAATATTATTTTGAAATGGAATAATTTTCGATTTGAAAATATAAAGAATATTATTGGCTAATTTGATATTGAAATATTATTATGGAATATTTGATCAAATGATACTAGTCCTTGGATCACAACCTACTTGTGCCTTAGTGTGTTTTTAGACTATCCTCTTCCTGGTTCGAGAAAGGGAATGATCTCTTGGATGTGGATCCAGCTATTGAAACATTGACTTGGTGAGTTCTTTCCTTTGGTATGTGGTATATTATCCTCATTTTGGTACATTTTTTGTAGTACTTTGGGATTTTCTTCCAATTTTACATATGGTACATTACTCCCAGTGGAGTCTCTTTTGGTAAGCATAATGCCTTGTTTTCTTTTAAATCCAGATTTTTAGTTGAAAAATAATTACCACTTACACTTTTAATGATGATAGGTTATAGTAAGTAACGCATGGGGATCAAGAATTTACATTGGGATATGTCAGGGCTGACTTAGTTTCTAGGTTAACAGGGTACCTGGGATGGTCTATGAAAAAGTGCTATCAGATCTGGGTTGAGATTTTTTCTTTAAGTCGATATGTATTTGGGAAATCTTGTCAGGACATAGGAGGTAGTTATGATTGAGTGTCTGGACATCTCTCATCATAATGAACCATAAGTAACCATATGTGCTTAGGTAATGATTCATCATAGATTAGTTATAGTCTTTTAGCTATTTTGATTTGAATATATTGGAATCCAAATCTTGGTTGTCCAATTTATTGGGATTAATTTTCCCTGTTACTCTATTTGAGTGTTAATATAATGTCTTCATTATTGTCAATTGATGTTTTCCGGAATAATACCTCTAAGAAGATGTGTGAATTGGATCCAGGAAGAAGCTACTATAGAGCTTCAGTAAGAAAATCCTCTTGTGGACCAGAACCTGGTTGAGGTGATTATGTCACTGTCCAAGCTATGGGAAACACACCACCTATAGTCTCCGTTCAGGTTTTATTTGTGGAACCTAAGATGGGAATTATCAAGATTTGTTCTATAGAGTTTCATTTACAGAATCTATAACTATTGAAGGGATCAAATGATCCTCATGTGTATGAGGAATGGTTGAGAAGAATGTATCATTTTGTTTTTGGGTTTTTGGACTCACCATATAGAATCAATGTGAAGTGTGACACCATCATGTTGGCTGGTCTGAGTAAGAGATAGTGGGATATAATGGGGATAGTGAAGAAGAACGAGGTCTTAATGTGGAAATACTTCAAGGTTATTTTCATCTATGAGTTCTATCAAGATTAAATACAATTATCCATGTCCACTAAGTTCATCAAACAGAAGAAGGATGACAGGACCATGATAGAGTATGAAAACCTTTTTGCTAAGCTCCTTAATTTCACACATGAGACGGTATTGAATGATAGAATTTTGGATCTAAGGTTCATGTTTGAAATTAAACTAGATATACGTTCTTAGGTTTCTATGCTAAAGCAATCTTCTTATGATGATGTTCTAGATAAAGATATAATGATAGATATGGACCAAAATGGTCAGTCAAGGTTATCATGAGATTATATTTATCCCAATGGTTGTGTGATTCCCTTCAAGGAAAAATGAAAGCATGATGGTTTTCACAGTATTTCTAGATAGTAGGTCCATTATAGATCTCATGTAGTGTCTGAAATAGGTCCTTTAGTTTGTTAATAGTGTGGAAAGCCAGGATAATCAAATAGGGTTTGCACTAAGGCACCCAAGAACTGTGGCTGTTGTAGATATTCAGGGAACTGACAGATATTATTCCATATTTATTCTATTCTATATAGAGGTATGGGATCATACACACCTTTTAAAACTATAGAACAATCAGATGCAGAACATTCAAAAGTATTCCAACATCAAGCATCCTGAATGAAGTATCTTAGTGCTATGTAAGAGTCTCTAGAGAAAGAAGATATGACTCTAGTTACTGCGAGATGTATAATTACTATAACTTCATCATCAGTGATTATTCTATTTGATAACGGTGCATCTCATTAATTTATTTCAATCTGTATTATTAATATGACAAATCTTCTTAATATGATTTAATCTTGTACAATGTATATTACTACACCCCTTGGTATGGAGAGATAGAAGGGTCTCTATAGTCCCTCTTGTGTTTTCTTTCTGTCAAATGTTGTGTTTACCTAGAATTTTTTGGTTCTCAACATGAAATCTCTAACAACCGAAACATTTACTAATGGAAGTTCCTTTTGATCTGATTAAATATATTATTATGTAATATGGTTATATAAAACATATGAACACATTTGGTTTTATTTGTTATATTTTAAAATATTGTGAAAAATTTTTATAATTGATAATATAGTTTTGAATAGTGATAACATTATTAGTATAAATATAGGCCTTTACAAAACCAATTTACCCATACCAAGGAAGAAATTACCTCATCCATTAGAATTGCTTCGTACAAAGCCAATTTTTCAGAGCATTGAAAGGAAGTTGCGTCACTGGGATTCGCTCTTGACCAAGACAAATCCCAGCTTCAACATGTTCTGTTTGAATAGAAATGCCTTCGGGAGAAGTGGATGTTGATAGAGATTACCACCTAAGTGATGTTATCAAAGCCACCCAAAGAGTCTCTCACCATTGCACACCTTACCCTCAGGTCATATGCGGGTGTTATAAGAGGTTATATAACAAGAACCTTACCCTATGATTATGTGCATTATTTTTGTACAGAATAATGAATATACATTCATTTTATTATTGATACTTTGTAAAAAAAATTTAAAGAAAAAAATAGTTTTTTAGTTAATATTCAATTAAGAGATCTATTTTGAGGAATTACTGTATTTTTAAATTCAATAATATTTTAATAAAATATTATTAATAAATTAAGTTTTATTAAATATAAATGATTATATAATTTTTTGAATACAATTATAAATTTTATTAAGGTTAGAATGATGTTTTTTTGTCAAAACCCATGAATATTCGATAAATGTTAGTATTTATTTTAAAATTAAAAATTTCACATATTTGGAAAAATATTTATATAATATGAATATTTTTTTTTGGAATCAAGAAATCGAGATTTTTCAATGGTGATTTTTTCATAATTTTATGAGACAGTAGAGTTTTTGGGTAAAAATTAAATGTCATTTAAATATATAATGTGTTTTATGAAATCATAATAACCCAGTAGTGATATAATAAAATACTATATATGGTATTTTATAACAATATATGTTTTACCTTTAAAATATTGTTATTTTAGGTTTGGTTGATTTATTTTACAAATCGTTAGTAGACCCTCCAAGACTTATAAAACATTTTAAATTTAAAAATGATTTCCTAGAGAGTTTGATACACCTCTACATAAGGAAGAATAATATATTAATAAGTTAGGAAATTGTAATTATAAAAATAAAATCCACTCCACTTTTGAAAAACCAATGGGTTGGTTTGTGGTTTTGATTAGTTTAATTTGTGGTGTCCAAAACCTAAATAATAAATAATTCCCTCTTCTTTCCCATATACACACACTCAATATAACCTTACTCTTCACTCAAACCAATTGGTGCTCGAACAACCCCTAAATTCATCTCTATATAATCCTCCCAAGGCACCCCAGTCTCCCAATAAGCCCCTCTCAAGCCTCTCCCAAGCATTTGGGATCCCACTTCCAAGTAAGGGATTTCACCCTTTCTCATTTTTGTCCAAATTTTATTATGTTGTTATGCCCTTTTATTTTCAATTAAAAATGTTGTGGTATTATTTTAAACCACCCTAATAATTCACTACTTATGTTTGAATGATGATATACCCCTTTCTCCCTCATTAATACCTCCCTTGTACACCCGTTACCATGATGAAATTCTATAAGGGATTTCTCTATCCTCATTTGTATTTATGAAATTGTTTTATATAATGCATATAAATTCTCTAAAATATTTTGGGACATGTATATATATGATCCCCTTAACTTTCATTTCATTTAAATATTATGAGATACCCCGTTCTCTCTCATCAACAATTTTTATGAATTCTTATGTCATGCTGTTATGATGCGGAATTTGCACCACAAGTTTCCAAGTCAAAATAATTGTTTAGTGAATACCATGTCCATTTCTCTATCAAGGGTATTGACCTTTAAAAACATTTAATTATTGATTATATAGTTTCATGTATGTATTCCACATTCCTTTATCCTGGAATAAATTATGATGTTGAATGATTTCATGTTGTAGGATCCATGTGGCACAGTTATGCATGAAATGAAATTATTATGAAGTTTGCACCCTGTCAACACTTCAATGAATTGGATAGAGATTAGAATCATGATAAGTCATGTCTAATGAGGGTTTAAAAATTCTAATTCAAGTGCATCGAGGGTTTACTAATTCTCCATATGTAATGTTCCTTGGATCATGCTAATATCTTGTTAAATGTTGTTTCCACATTTCCATGTTATGAAAATCATGATATATCATGCGTTTATGTTCATATTTCTCTTATTATCCATTGATATTCCCATTGCCTAAAATATACTACATTATTCATATTATTCCTTTTTACAACATTAATGGGCTTTATAGATCACCATTTTCATATTAATGTCCCAAGGTTGTCCCATGAAATGCTAAGTACAAAATAATGTTTTGGCCATGTAAAATAGTTTTCAATAAAGATATTATGTTTTATGTTCTAAGATGTTATTTAATGTTCATAATT
The DNA here is from genome assembly GCA_963277665.1 of Viscum album. Classification (NCBI taxonomy): domain Eukaryota; kingdom Viridiplantae; phylum Streptophyta; class Magnoliopsida; order Santalales; family Viscaceae; genus Viscum; species Viscum album. The sequence goes on from OY728121.1 coordinate 436,088,423, forward strand.
TCCCATGCAACTAGACCTCTTGATCATCAATGTTATCTTAAGTAAAATTTCATGTTATAAATCATGTTTAAGTGTCTACTAAAGAGGAGGGTTGTTATAAAATTTATTGACATCATTTTTGGTAAGAATTTTCTAATTTCCAATAAATCATGGATTGATTATTATATTTAACGGGTCTCACTCACTACACGTGATGGTGTATGATGTGCGTTTCAAGGAGAATGAGACCCATGGTTGAGAAGAGCCAAAATATCTTGTCCAGAGTTTTTGAAAGTGATATTGGTGTTTTCCTTTTTCTTGGAGTGGTAATATTTGAGTAGTGATCGCTATTCAACATTCATTGAGTTTCCCAACATGTTACCATTTGACTTCTCTAGTTTTCCCCCTGTAAGGGAGATAGAGTTTTATAGTTACTTAATTCCTGGTCCTCAACCAGTTTCTATTTTTTCAAACCATATGAATCCAATATAAATGTAATATTTTAATTACCAGTTGGATGATATTTCAGATAAATAATTCATACTCTTGATAAAGTCGCCTTGGACGGCATCAATTCTCTTTGCTCAGAATGATGATTGTTCTCTTTTCTTATGTGTTGATTATGAAAAACCCAATCAAGAAAAGTTATATAAAAATTATATATCACTACATATTGATTAAATTTTCGATCATTTGAAAGGGGATGAGTGGTTCATAATTATTGATCATTGATTTGGCTACCATCAGTTGAGGATAAAATATTTTTACATTTAGAAAATCACCTTTATGAGAAGGTATGAAAATTATGAGTGCCTTGTCACTCCCTTTGTCCTAAAAAAGACTCATGAATTTTTCATTACAATTGATGAACATGACGTTCCATGAGTATTTGGATAATTTTGTGCAATTTTTTGTGGATGACATCCTTGTTTACGCTAATTTCGAGGAGGGTCATGTGCATCATCTGAAAACAATTCTCAAGTTTCTATAAAATCAAAAACATTATGAAATTCTATGAAAGTGTGATTTTTAGAATTTGGAAGTAATATTATTGAGAAATTTGGTGTTGAAACATGTTATTTTAATTTATCCTGAAAGGGTAAAGGCTTTTATGACTTAGGATTGACCACATATTGTTTTTGAGATTCAGAACTTCTTGGTTCTAGTTGTTTATTATTTCCAGTTCATTAATGAAATATCAAAGTTGGTTTCCTCTAGTGACTTATATAACTCATAAGGGAGTAATTTTTCATTTAATGATAACTTTCAGTGTTATTTGGTAGATATGAAATGTCTTTTGACCATTATGCTAATGTTGACCCTTCCAGAGACAAGGCATGGCTATTTGGTATCATGTGATGCATCGTGTTCAGTTTTGAGATGTGTTCTTATACAAGGTAATCTTGTAGTTAATTATGGATCTCATCAACATAGGCCCCACAAGAAGAATTATCTATCTCATGACCTTGAATTTAAAGCAGTGATGCATTCACTTAAGAGTTGGTGAGATAACATTTTATGGTGAAATGTTTAACATATTTTCTGATCATAAGATAATGAGTTATATATTCATTAAAAAATAATTGATTCTATACCAAAGTTGATGGGTTGAATACCTAAAATCTTTTGACTTTGAAATCTACAATATCCTTGGGAAAGGTATTGTCATTGTAGATTCTTTGAGAAGGAAACTTCCAACACAAGCAGTGAACGAATCATCCAAAGAGTGGAATTTGATGGCTCTTTATGCATAGTTGCATATTAGAGTTTAAGAGAAAGGGGAAATGGTTTCCTTGGACGTTTTTATTTTATATCTCTCTTCTAGAAATTATTATCTAGGATAAATAGCTTTATGAGGAGTTTTTTAGAATTAGAAACACTATTTACTATGGGGATATGGTTTCCCCTTGGTTGTTCTCCAAAGATGGTGATTTTTGTCATCAGAATCACTACATTTCTCTGTTAGTGGAAATGAATTCTATGATTGAGAATTGACATAATTCTAAATGGAAATTTCACCCATTAACCACTAATATCTTTTGTGATATAAAAATGAAGTTTTGATGTCCAGGTATGGGTCAAGGCATTGCCAAATTTGTCTCCTATTTCTATACATACCAATAAGAGAAGGATGAACAACAAAAGCCTGTGGGTTTATTACAGTCACTTCTAGTCCATACTAGGGAGTGAGATGAGATATATAAGGGTGATGGGGTTTGGTTTCCTCATATGTAGAGATTGAAGAATGTGGTATGGTTTTTTTTCGACATGCTAACCAAGTCATCTCACTTGATACCCATTCATGATACAGATAAATTTAAGGAGTTGAGAAATATCTATTTGAATGAGATCGTTCTTTTTCATGGAGTTATTTTTACTATAGTCTCATATAGGGATCCTCAGTCCACTTATCACTTTTGGAGAGGCCTTTAAGATGCCCTCATATTTCATGTCCGTTTGAGTATGGCATACCATCTGTAGTCAAATGGACAGAAAAAAAGAGCTATAAAAATTCTTGAGGATATGTTTCATACTTGTGTTGTCGACTTTCTTGGGGCTTGGGATGATCATTTGGTGGTGTTTAAGTTTTATTATAACAATAGATAATAGTTAACAATCAAGATGGATACTTTTGAGGTCTTATTTGGTTGGCCTTGTAAATATCAGTTATATTGTTTGCATATTGGAGAATGTTCTTTAGATTGTACTAGTTCAGTTAAAGAGAATGAAAAAGATATTTATTTTATTTGATAGATAATGTTAATGGTCCAAAGCCCATATAATTATTATTCTAATCACCATTATATACTGTTGGAGGTTTTAATAGGTGATGAGGTGTTCTTGAATGTTTCACCCCATTTGGGTCATCGATGTCTTGGGAGGGAAGGGAAGATTGATCCCTTTTTTGTTGGACCTATATAGGTTTTTGATAAGGAGGGGAAATTATAATATCATTAAACACTTTGACCGAAGATGAAATCAATACATAACATGTTCCATGTATCTCAGCTATAAAAGTATCTATCTGATCCATCTCATTTTCTAAGCTTGAGTGATCTTAAAGTTGAACCTAATTTATCAATGAATGAAAGGAAAATAAGGATAGCTGATTCTGAGACAAAGGTACTTTTATGGAGGAATATAACTTCAATTCATGTGCTATAGTACCATAGTTCTGATTCTCCTGAGACTAGAAGTGGGTGACACTGATGGGAGAGATATGGCCACATCTTTTTGGCATGGAAACTTCTTCATATGATTTATGGGGATAAAATGTTTCTATGGTGGGAAGTTTGTAAAATCTTGTTACTTTTTCTATTAATTCCTAAACCCCCACATTTACCAAAATTTGGTTAGATTTCATTTGGAGTTATTATGGGTTGAAAATTTAAATGTTAGGAATTTTCTGGGCCAGTACACAATTGTCACATAGGTTTTCCAAATCGTGTGCCCTATCATAGTCAACCATGAAACCAAAGGCAGTGGGATTTTTAATATTTAGCACATGGTTAGTCAATTCATGTTCCCTATTAGTAGAAATTCTACAACGCATTTAAAATGTGTGCATATCTAGGCTACCTGGGTTGGTCTAATCGTGTGGGTCTTCCTAGGAAACCATGTATTCAAGATTTTAAGAGATAAAAATTTTTATTTATGATTCCTAAAACCCCTATTTTAGGTCCCTGATAGACCTCATTTTTTCCAAAATCATTTCTAACTTATTCAGATCTCCCAAGGAGTATTTTTGGCCCCTTATATCCCTCCAAAATTCAATCTGAAGCAAGAGGGACACCCTTCTATCTCTTCACAATTAGTTTCCTTATCCCAATATCATTCTCCCTTGGTCTCTATCATCTCCTAAGAGTACCAGGGATCCTTCTTTTGATTTATGGATATAATACCCTCTATTTTTAGTCAATAAACCTGGTTTTGATCCTCATTCCCCAGATTCCTTGATAATCATTCTTCGTTGACAAATCCTGACTAGGGTTTGGTAATTTAAGATCCATTGATCCTGAGGTTGAAGTTTCTATTATGAATCCTAATTCAAATTAACCCTAATTTATTTGTTTAAATTTCAATTGTTTTTATTAAATGTTGTTATTTTTTTATTACATGGGTATCAATTGTTTTGTTGAAAAATCACAATTCCAATGAATTGGGTTTTTTAAGGAAAAAAGGTTTTTGGCATGAAATTGGAAAACCCCCAAATCTAATGAATTGTGGAGTGTTCTTATGGTAATTTGAGAAAATTTTATTTTTTAATTAATTTTTTTTATCTATTGAACATTGATTTAATTATGTTTTTTAATTTGATTGTGGAAAATGGATTTGATGGAAAATATGAAAACCCTAATTCTAGTGAATTAAGGGATTGTGATGAAATTTATGGAATTATTTAAAAATTAAATTTCTAGATTTAATTTTGAAATGGATTGTGGAATTTCATGATTTGGTTTCAAATCATTATTTGTGAAAAAATTCTTTAAAAATGTTTCGATGGAAACCATAGGATTTAATCTTGGTGAAAAGTTATGTTTTTTTATTAAAAACCCATAATTGTGTTTAATATCAAAATTGTAATATTTTTAATGGAGAATGGGATTAATTATATTTTAAGACATCTTGAAATAAATTTACCATCATTTTTTTACACGATCACATGCAGACTTAGGTGTTTAGTTAGTTATTTTGGGTTTCACTTTATGACATACAATGTTCTAAAGCATCATATTGGCACATCATCATTCCTTAGGTGATGGTGAAGAGTCCCCTTTTCCTTATACCCAAAGTGGAGTATGTATATATTTTCCATTTCACAGTGTTGGATCCCAATAGCTTGGAACTATCATACCTATTTGGCACATGAACATGTTCCTCGCTTGTTTATATTTCAAATTTATTTTCCATTAGTATATATTATTTTAAATTTCTTATGAATTTATAAAAAATTTATTATATAAATTTTATTATTCAATCCATTTTTGTGAAAAGATGTATTTATGAAAAGAAGCCTTTGATAAAAGGTACATTCCATCATTTGAAAAGAATTTCCATCAATTCAAATGTGAAGCATGAATTCATCAATTATTTCCATATTTTTAATTGTAATTCATAAATTTTTTTACATATGATTTTGAAATTACAAAAATATTTATTTTAAAATCAAAATCACATTCATGGCTAATTTGATATTAGAATATTGTTATGGAATAATTGGTGAAATCCTACTGGGATTTGAATAACACCCTACTTGTGCATTTGTGTGTTTGTAGATTATGTCCTACTAGGTTTGAGCACAGGAAATTGATCTCTTATAGGTGGATCAAACTGTTTACCCTTGGTATTTTTGAGTTGCGTCCTTTTTGAATTTGGATTTTTTTACAATTTTTGTAATTTAGTTATTGTAAATTGGGATTTTTTTCCTATTTTACATTTGATACATTACTCCCATTGGATAATCATTTAGTTTGAAAACTGTCCTGTTTTATTTTACATTTTCATTATTCATGAAAAAATCATTTGCACTTCAATTTTGTATGATTTTAGGTACCAGTTGTCAATCCATTGGGACCAGGAACACCCTTTGAGCTCTATCAGGAATGACTCGATTATCAAGTTACCAGGGTACCAAAGATGGTTCATGAAAAACCTAAAGGGTTTCCATTTATGATCTCATCACCATGAAATATAACTGTGCTTGGGGAAACCATATCTAGGTAGATCTAATGTGTAAGAACTAAATTACCATCACAAGGACCCACCTCAATGAAAACATCCGTAAAGACCTATACTCCCCTTGAAATTAAATCCATTAAATTGATATATTACTATAGAAGTATATATCAAGGAAGGAACTCAAATGTTCAATCCCCAATCAATACATTATTGATTTACCTTTCTTAACACATATTTCCCTTCAAATTATGTTAAGCTATGAAACCAACATCATAATTAAAAGATTTAAAACTACACAACAGTGTCATTTTCTCATGAAACTAAACTGTTAGGTACAATCCTTCCACATGACCCTAAATTTTTCACCGATAATTACATGTAGTTTGATTCATATAAATATAGATAATTTGAATGACTCTTACAATAACAAAATAAACATCACAAATATTAACACCCTTTCTTTTGGGCCATATTACTTGGGTGTATAAATATCCTTTCACTATGGACATATTTTATATAAATCCATCTTTATGGAGTCATACTCCCCATGAAAGCATCTAAATCCTTGTATTCTAGTTCTTATTCCACATTAGTCTAGAAATCCTTTCATTAGGGCCATATTCCTTATCAATCCATCTTCATAGGAATATACCCTTAAAGAAACCATCCACATCTTCCCCATTGGGCTATATTCCCCATGATCATAGAAACACTTTCACTAGGTTTATATTCCCATATGAATCCATCTTCTTTGAATCATACACCTTATGACACCATCTACATCTATACTCAGCAATCTATATTCCATGTGAACTCATATGTTCATACTCATTGGGAAATATTCCCTCAAAAACACTGATAGCTTCCACTAAGTCGATATTCCATATGGATAATCTATCATTGAGAAATATTCCTAAAGACACTATAGTCGATTTGGAGAGCCATATTCATTCCTCTTATTATCATGTATCCTCCATTAGGCCATATTACCATTAGAACCCACCCTAATTGGTCCATATTATAATTTCCTATCCCAAATCACCCATTTCAAGATTCAGAGCTACATGACTTCAGGCACACCTTCCCATAATAAAGTTGTTACTAATTATTTGTGATGGTATGAATGGTATAAAAGTGAGACTCTATCCTTAGTATCAATGGAAAATAATTAGAATAACAAAAATAATGAAAAAAATCCAGAAAGGCACAAAATAATAATAATAATAATAAATGTTATATCAAATGGTATATATGATACCATAATGTCATACAATAGAATAATCGAAGGATCCCCCATGTGGTGGGTAATAACAAATAATACAAAAAAAAGTAAAATTAAGCTCAAAATAAATTTGGAGTTAATCCTATTACAACCTTTGAACACCAATATCCATATACTCATCTTCCTCTCACTAGGCCATTTCCATTTTTGGGATCCCTAATCATGAAGTCTATGTGAAAATCAAGATTACAATATAGGGTGTGAGTATAAACCTAGTAAGACACCACCAATGAAAACTTTACATAGGTTTATATATACATAGGGAGAATGACAGAAATCGAAAGTAAATCAAAAGTAAACAATCAAAAAAATAGGCTCCAAGTCATCACATGCTAAATACGTTTCCATGAACCTTGAGACAACATGCTTCAAAACTATGCTGATAAGGATGTTAGTGTTAGTCCCTATATTTCTTGGATCATTAGATAAGTTACACATTTTATTTCAGAACCATAAACCCATAAATCATATATTAATGCTACAAGTTTAAGGAACACCTCATGTCCCACCCCAAGGTGATCATTTGTACTCATATGATGGTACAACCACCTGACATTCCTAAACAATTAGGGAATGATCACCTTGGATCAGTATTTATCCTTTTCTGGAAATATAAAACATTAGATACACTTCACCCTTGTATGGTATAATCCCAATATGACTGAATAGGTTTATGATATCTGAATAGCACCATCAAGAAAGACCAAGTCTTTGGAATTTTTCACATCACCCATGACCCCCTCAGGTTTTTTTCTTGGAAATTCTAAGCAACCCAATTATCATGATAAATGAAACAATTTATATAGGTTATGAATCACCCACATGAAAGTCATATCATAAAAATAAATATATTCATATCAATAATGGTCCTCATAGGGTCACACAACCACCCACAAGAAACCAACATCATGTATGGATCCCAATGCACACAATCACATACCACCATATCATGCAAAAAACCATATAAATGTTCCCTATATAGTATGGAACTTATTACATCATGTACCTTGATACTAATTACCAAGTTCCATTAAGGGGTGTTTCACCTATAACACAACTAAACACTAACTAGTACAAGCTTTCCTGCTAAGGCTTCTTGAGAACTAATTCCACTCCATCAGAACAAGGTTTATAGGGAAATAACCAAGAAGGACATGGTGAAATGGTCATAGATTAATGTCAACATAAGAAGAAAACCATAATCAATGATAAATATATATCATTTTCCAAGGAATAAAACACTATAACTCTAAAAAAATTACTTGAGAAGAGAGGAATAGATCCCCATAGACCTAGACTAATACTAAAAAGTCTACGAAAAAAGGAATCACCCTCGGTCACTACTCAAAGAAAGAATAACATATAAAAATACTTCCCCTTAATCAAATAGATCAAAGAAACTAAAAATAGGAGGATAGAGATTTGTTTATCAAGGGGAAAATTAGATAATAATTCATTAAACATCACCACCTAATGATAACACATGTTACCATAAGGAATCCGAACTTCCCCCAAGAGATTAGTGAATGAATCAGATGTTTTAATTTATTGAAAATTCACCATTGTGGCATGGTGATTACCACCATGACTATAGTGTCCTTGAAAAAAAAATTCTTTGGTACCTTCGACAACAACCCTCCATGTCATGGTTTCTAAACCTTTCTCATTTTGGACTCCCCACACCTTCTACAACAATGTGGTGAGGTAGATCTCGATGTGGATCAATCCAGACCACACTCGACCATGAGTTTTTTTTGTCCCACCTATGTCACATAGGTGGGTTCCAATCATAAATTAGCTTAAACCATGACATTTTCCTATCTGTGGTGAACCTAAAAACATCCAAAACATTTTTTAATCCACTATGAAACCTCCAAAACTTACTGAACCTCAATTTAACTGTAAAAAGGATCAAAATTATACTCCCCTAAAATTTAGAATGTTATAAATATACACTTATAATTAATGATCATCCTTAAGAAGTTTCAATATAGGCATGCTCCAACAACTTGATCCAATACACTTGAAAATTTGAATCTTTGGCACAAGTCACCTCTTTGAACCGACCATGCTATCACAAAACTCAAAAAAGTGGTACCATATTCCCCCTTAGTACTTTATCACACTAGTCTAAAATCCATACCAATTGATAAAAAATGATTCCTCTGGTTTAGACTCAAATTCGACGTAGCTGATCACATCCACAAGATTGAGATCATACCTCTAATGAAGAGATACATGGAACAAGTTATGAATAAATTAATATTATGTGGGAGGATCCAAATTTAATTAAATTATTCTAATGAACTCTATAATTTCAAATATAACTAAAAACAGTGGTTCATCCTCCTCCACAATTTCTAATACCTCAACTTCGGTGACACCCATAAGAAAACTCGGCCACCTACAACAAACTCTGAAGGCCATCTCCTATTGTTTGAATACTATCACTGTCTACTGTGAGTGGTAACCAACCAATTCCAAATAAAATACACCATCTTGGAGTTCTCTTATAATATAATCTATTAGAAAATAGTTACCTCTCCCACCTTGTTCAAACACAGTGGTGAGAAACATAAACAACTATAAAGAGCCTCAAAAGGTCTCATATGAATCAAATCCTAGAAACTATTATTTATTTGAAATCCACTATGTCAATATAATAATCCAATTATATACATATGTAATAGAAAAATGACCATAGAATATCCTCCTTGATCTAGATTATCCTCTCTGACTGTCCATTGATCCACAGTTGACACACTATACATAGTTTTAATATATTTTCCAATGCCTTATGCAAGACCTAACAACACCATGACCTAAAATTAGAATCCCTATTTAATAAGATACTAGAAGGAAATAAAATAATTTATATAATCTCCTACACCTAAATATTTACCAACCCATCTACTTAGTATGTCTCTTAGATCCGTAAGAAATGTTCCATTGTCATCTACCAATCAATAATAACCCAATGAACTTATCAACTTCTCTATGTCCTAGTTAACCCCATAAAAAAGTCCATAATTACCTCATCCAAATTCTATAATGGCAAGATATATATGATGGAGTAACCAAAAATATCATAGAATCTACACATTTATCCTTTGATAGGTCAGACAATTAAAGACAATGCCTAAAATGTTTCTCTTTTTTCTCATCAACCAGAAGTGACGCTTAATATCCTAGTGTATACTAATCAAACATGGGTGTAATTATAAATAATTTGAATGATATTAAATAATTATGTTTTCCCTCATGGGATCAATAACAACAACTCTCCCATGAACATAGATCATGTTTTCACTATATATCATCCATTCTAGAACTAGGTCACTTCCTGCCAACCATTCCCACTTCACTAAGAATTCAGGATCTAACAACTAAATGGATTTTATCAGGTTAAAATTTTTTTAAGTGACAAATAGCGAATAAAATTTCATCAACACATGAAACTATGATTTATCCATCAACTATTAAACCTAAAATCCAATAAACCACTATTCCTCGTCTGAAGGCCTCACTCCAAGACCCTATGTTTTTTTGCTGAGAGAATCTACAATGAAATTACCATTAAATATAGGTGAATACATTAAAACATCAAATGAATGATGACAGTCCACCAAAAAATTATACCAGATATTCATATAACATTGATAGAATATATAACATAATATCTTATGACCTATATATATGAAAAATTTCACATTGAATAGATAATGGAACCAACACTAAATAACAAAGAACACATCTACCAACTCCAAGTCATGTGTATAATAGTTCCTCTCATCGGTTAATAGATGGTGGGACCCATAATCTATACATGACCCCTCTACATCAATATAGATCCTAAAACAACACATGAGGCATCAAAATAATCTATATATCTAATACATATCTTGGAAATATCATGAGAAAATCTATTTCCAATATCTTATATAGCTTCAAAAATTACTCTTCAAATTTGTTTTCTGTTTATGCTTCACCTTCTTTGTAGTAATCATAATAATTTGTGTTACCAAATTGGATAAGTACTATAGGAACTATCTATAATACCTAGCTAAACCAAAGAATCTCATTATTTGAAAAATATTTCAAAGGAATTTTGAAGGCATCAACAACCTTTACCTTATCTGAGTCCATATAAATTCTTTCCATAGAGATCACACACCCAAGTAATCATACCTCTTATTCCTATAAGTGAACCTTTTAGAACATAACATGGATCCAATATTATTGAAGTTAACTATAAAAAATTTCTATGTTTCTTGAGTGAACCTTTGAAGTCTGTGATTATATAAGAATGCCATTAACAAACAACGCACTAAATGAGTCAAGATATGGATGGAATATCTTGTTCCTGAGAACAATGAATACATCAGTTGAATTTTTTAATCCAAATGGCATGAAATGATACTAATATACTCTATATCTACTCCTGAATTTTGTGTTAGGAATATTCCCCATTTGACAAAAATCTAGTGAAAACCAACTCATAGTTCAGTCTTAAATAACCACACAGCTTCACATAACCAATCAAACATGTCATATATCCTTATAAATTGGCTTCCATTTTTTATGGTCTCCTAGTTTAGATTTATATAGTCCAAGAATTACTGAATAGTATTGTATGAAATCCTTGAAAAAAATATCAGATCATTACAGAGAGATGTCCTCATTCTTATAAAATTATTCATCTCTTAATCCTTGAGCTTCACCTTATGTTCCTTCAACTTGATCATCAACATATGATATTAAGGAATCGATATATGTTGAACCCCTATAATAAGTTCAATATCTAATTAAATACCATGATAATGGGGGAGTCCAAAGAAATTTATTGGAAATACATCTTCCTAAAGGCCTATAATAGGATGAAAGGAGGAGGAATCTACAACCTAATTTTCCATAAGAACCATGCCTATTTTCTATGATATTTTAACTGAAAATTTACTCTGGTTCATTCCTATTTTTCTTGCTTCAGAATTACATTCAATAGTCAGAACTAATTTATCTCCATTAGGAATATTAATGTAAAATATTTCTTCAATATCAGATAATGTGAGACCGATAACTAGTCATCCCGCCCGTGCTAAATATCATATCATAGATTTTCATCTCAAGAATCATGAAATTCCAAAAATGTTCATATCAATAAAATATTTAATGAAATTTTTTATATCTGTGGATATGATCTACTTTATGGTCCAAGGGTGTTCTTGGAGAAAACAAATTAGAAGATAAGTTGAATGGAAATTTGATTCTATAAAAAATTGAGAAGATATAAATGAATGGGAATTTAATGTATAAAAAAGGTATAAGATATTATAGTTTTTATTAATATCATACCTTAAATATTGAATGGTACCTATGTTCCATGTATATTAATCTAGTATAGTATATAAATATTGGAATAATTATATCCAAAACCTTTTCACAAGGCCCCTAGATTACCTGAGTTGTTGAAGTATTAAGGGTATGTATGCTCTGTTGAGGTCCTCCACCCTAAATATAGAATGACCAAACAAAACTAATTCATTATTCTGTAAAATAGTAAATTTAGAGATAGTCCACCTTTTTATATCAATGACACACCACATGTGGTTTCCCAAAACTCTCACTATGGTGCCTTCTCTTTCCATGGTTAATATACCTAACAAAATCCACCTCACATAGAGGGAGATAATGAAATCCAGCTATGCTCTGTCTACCTACTGCCACCTTGGAATGAATCATTTTCCTTCCTCTTACGATCACCAGAAGTAGTACCCATGAAATTTTCAAGGATTCCGCTAAACGGTCCACTAAAAATGAAAGAGGTCTCACTATTATATCCTCCTCTAATCCCCTTTCAAAGGATAGGGCCTTAACTAGGAATTCTGAATATGTTATCAGGTAAAATTTCCTACCTTTGCACCTTAGTTAATTTGGAATTACAATATCAATAATTAAAGATTTATTTACCTCATTCTGCGAAAATAGAGTATAAATATAAATAAGCTCCATTAAATGAGCATAGTAATAAAAATATGACATCAATCCCCAACAATGCTAAAAAAACTCTTTAGAATGATCCATATTACGTGTATCAAAAAATTACTCATCAAAGAGGGGATTATAGAAGGTATCCTAAATGAGACACTAACATCATCCCACCTTGTTCATAACACCCCACCACCTCCTGGCTAGTCACTAAGGCATGAATGAAGAAACACATTGGTACTCAAGATTATATATAAGAATAATGATTCCCTAAATGTTGTAAATATGGTCCAAAATATACTTGGGGCCTTTAATTCCCTTAAATTTTGTGGAATTTTGGAGCCGTACGTCCTAGTAATAATCTAATATCATCAGGAAAATTCTTCTACCATTAATTATCAATATGTAGAAGACTCTTTGATATAGTGGTTCTTCAAACTGAAATAGTAGTAAAGGTGTAAGAACATTATAAACTACCTTCTTTTTAATATCTAGTGGTGTAATAGAGGCAACCTCTCCAAAGGAAGTATTCTGAACCTTTTTATAAGGCATTCACATATGATGATGTCAAGGTGGAAATATCATTAATTCCAAACATATAATTTTATTAACTATAGAATATTACATAATATTACAGCCTACAAATTTTATAGGCACACCAATTTATTTCTATAGGAATACCTATATTATGAGTCTAACCACATTGATAAGGACTAAATGTCCTAGTACTATCCAAGGGTTACTCTATGTCTTCCAAACAAGCACATTATTGATAATTTTAAATAAATAAAAATAATAATAATTAAGATCAAATAATCTAAAATTTCACACAATATATAACATAATGACAATGAATAGGGTAAGTAATTTAATTAAATGAACTAACATGCATTGGATGAAACATTCATATATATATATATATATGAGATATGATCCTATATTCCTTGTCATAATTAATGACTGCACCTAAATACCCTAAACTATAATAGCATAATATATCCATGATCAATATAAAATCATAATGTCATAAATATAATATTAGTCCCATTTCTAGAAACATAGAGGCCCATCACATAAGAGAGGTATGGGAAGATACATGAATCCACTAACTGAGTTACATATACCCTAACTCCCCTCTAACATTCATTAAATATATTTATAAAGTAGTGAAAATTAAAAAACATTGATTCCATTATGAAACACCCAAACCGGAATTACATAGTCTGGGATAGAGAGCTACAAAACCTCATACACACCTCCCACTATGTAGGGTATTTTTGACTAGTAGTGAGGGTCTGAGATTTACATTATGGAGATTATAAAATTAAGATAAATGGATAAAACTTAATAACAATAATATTGAATAATAACCCCGAAATGCATAATAAAACTAAATAATAAAAAATACAATATCGAATGGCATGTCAGATTACACATAATCATATAGTGTAAGAAACCAAGGACCCCCCAATGTGTCTGGTAAAACTAGAATATAAGGAAGAAATAGAAAATTAAATCTAGACATAACTTCAGATCCCATACTGGTACCTCCTATAAACACAAAACTCTATCTCTTTAGCTCCCTTTCATTGCGACATTTTTATTTATAAGATCCCTGATCATAATGTTTGTATGAGCACCAAGATGATTATGTAGTGTGTTATTATAAAACCAGTAGGAAACCACCAAAATGTACTTAACATAAGTAAAAATATACATTTGGTGTATTCCACAACATGAAAGTAATTCATTAGTAAACAATCAACTACGCAAGTGTTGATTCACTAAGCACTAACCAAGACACCACAAATCCCAGTGCCACCTACAATGTAACTATGCAAGTAATATATCTAGTGATATTCACTAAATATATTTGAACAAGCCAAAAGGTCCATGTATCACTTCAATACCCTATCCCCATTAGTTATATGCCCATGTTCCATCTTTATGGATCACTTCACATCCCACCCTAATGTGGCTATCTATCATCACATGATGGTGATTTAAACTAGCCAACCCTATAAATTGGATTAAGTTAACCCCTTCATGGTCTCTATCTTCTTGAAATTAAAACATGTTGGATACAATTCATCGTTATACATTCCACTCCCACATCAACTAAACATGTCAGTGACATCTAACTATTATTATAAAGTAATGCCAATTCCTTAACCTTTTCCATGACACCCACACTCTCCCTATAAGGGAATATCATTACATTCTATGAAACCCAACTGTCATGATATCTAAATAATTTTCAATAAGAAATGAAACACCAAAACGAAATTCAAATCATAGAAAGAAAAACCGGTCATATCAAGAATCATTCTATAAGGAAACTGACCCAACCATAAGCAACACACATTAATCATGGGTCTCATTGAACACAAAAACATACCATGATGTCATAGAAACAACCATATAAAAGGTCCCAATATAGTATGTACCTTCTTACCCCAATCACATTTATTATAATTTCCATGTTTCTCCAACTATGGTCATCACCCGTATCAAATATATGGACCTATAAGTATAAGACCACACACCAGGATTACTAATAATAGATTAAAATCCCTCACAACATGTTGTATATAGAAATAATTTATATTTATATAGAGACAAAGTCATATAATCTATTCAATGTATGAAAAATCCACTGTTAATAGAATATCTATATCTGATCCAAGGAAGAAAACATATTCACTCAGAGAAATAGTGACTAGAGAACAAATATTGAGATCCCCACAAGAATATACCAACAAGAACAAGTCTAATAATTAACTAATCACATTAGGATGCTTCATGAAGAATGAAGATCATCTAAAACCCATCACTAAAATCATCTTGATAAAAAAAACTATAATGAAGTGTATGGAGAATGGTTTAATCGAGGGGGAAATAAGTCAAGAAAACCTTAATCATACACTTTTAATGATCACATGTGTTAACATAAAGAGTCATAAATTTCCTTGAAAGATCATTGTCCAAATCATCAATTTCAACTTCTGAAACAAATATCACCACAATGTTGTGATTCCCACCATGGCCATTGTGACCTTGACCACACCAATCCCAAGAAAACAAACACGACGACCCTCTATAGCGTGCTGTTTAAACCATTACTATTTTTTAATAACCATGAATTCCAACATGATGTGGTGAGGCTGATATAGATATGGATCATAGGTGGACTCAGAGAAAAACATGCTTGAGACTACAACCATCCATTGGTATTTTTGTACTACCCATGCCACATTTTTGGGTTTTAGGAATAAAATAACCTACAACATGGAATGATCCTACATGTGGTGCAACTAAAATTATAAAAAACTAGTTTATGACACTATGAATCCTCTATAATTTCTTGAACAACAATTTATGCACCACAAGGATCAAATTTTCATAACATTGAAATCAATAATATTACACATATTCTAATTGAGGCCATTTAGAAAGGTCCTCTCATGTGTAATTACAACACCAACCATTTTTAATAACCTATTAGCTATACATACTCACTGTATGATGATAAAATGCATGGATTGTTCTTAGTCTCAGGATCATAAAAGGTAAAAAATGTCCTATTATGTGTAACTAAAATACATGGGTTCTGATTCCTTTAATGGGGATACATAGGAAGTTCATATTATGGGTCCGTTCATAACACAACACACACTCACTTCCTCTCTGGTTGATGTTAAACTTGAGAGTTCCCAATTAGGAGGATTTAAACCATATTATAAAAAATAAATGAAGAGAAAGAAAAAAATACTCTATTATTCATGTAAAAATTCACAATGATGCTTGAGTTTAATGGAATTACTGGTATAGGGGTAACTAGTCACACACTAGTATTTGTTAAGGATTATTGAACATATCTTAAATCTATTACAGGGTCATGGAGTTGGAAATAATTACCCCATAAAGGGTGTGCTGAGTCTAAACACCTATAATCTAAACCAATGAACATTGTGATGTGTTATTGATAAAAACCCCTATAACCTTCTACCTTTGGAAGGAATGTCTATATAGAGTAATGCTCTGTAGATCAAAAATACATTGGATGTTTTTGGTACCATAAAAAGATCTTACAAGGAGCTAATTTAAAAAAAAAATACTGACATAATGTGGAGATTGTGAGACCATGATCATTTTTTCACTATCAAGTTTTGAGCCAATATTTTTATTCAAAACATACATATTATAATTATATCTCATTAAAAGTATTATTTAATAGTCATTTCCTTAAATTATTAACATAAAAATTACCCACTGACATATTTATTTTATAAATTTCTATTTTTAAATTTATATGATTCGATATTTACTCATAACAAATTTAAAGTTAGTTTATTAATGGGTTTTAGAATATTTTGAAAATTTATAATTAATTAAATAAAATACTATAAATATTCTAAATTTAGTTTTATATAAAATCATATATAATAAATCAATGTTTAAATGAAAAACATGTTTCATTGAATCTAAAATATTAAATTATTTTTCCTTATAATTATTTTTCTATTCATTATATTATATTTAATTATTTTACTGATAATTAGTATAATTTGATTAATAAATTTTCTAAAATCAATATTTAAATATAAAAATAATTACTTGTAATGCACAGAAATATATATTTTTATAATAAAATATTATAATTAAATTTAATTATGATGATTCATTACATATAATTTGTGAGTTATATTATTTTCAATTTATACTAATAATTACAAATATTCAACATACTTATCCGATACATGCATACCCAACAACTATATATCCAATGACAAAATTTCTGATGAAAAAATTTCCATCAACCATATATATAACAATCATATTTAATTCTAATATGTATCCATATAGACATCAATAAAATAATTCCTCTTATTCAATTCTCTCTCAAAATGTTTAATATATTTCTAATTATTTTTGTTCTTTAAATAAATTTAATATGGGTTTTGATATTCCTAGAAAACCATGATGATAAAGGTAACATGTTCCTGGTATTTATATTTATTTGTGGATTTATTCCTCTTATAATTTTCCTAATGTTATTTATTGTTGAATTATTATAATTTACTAATTTTCATATTATATTTTAATATTTTATATCATTAAAATATACCATGATACATTTTAGGTTAGTGTTGTGTGTTAAATAATAAATTCAACATAGTATTTTTTATAGGGATGTTCATCCTAAAATCCCAAGCAGTTATAACTAGCTTGTAAAAAATCAAATGATATTGATACATTATAATAAAATTTATAGAAATCCATAGAATTATGATGCGATTGATGTGTCATTATTTAATTGAATTGATTTATAATACATTAAGTGTGAATGAGGAAGTTGTGGTAATGAAATATTGTGAACCAGGATTTAGTCTATTATGAGTATATCATTTTTCTTCTATTATTTCATAAATTTTTTATATTGTATTCATCATTATAGACAAGAAAAAAATGAGGTTGGACTCCATTAGAGTCTATGTTCATTTTTTATTATATTTAGAGTGAATCACATCATCTTTGACATATTGGATGGTAATCTATCGACCTCTCCAAATATTCAAATGAAATTTTTTATTCACTATTTTTGGTATACCCCCAAGGATTTTATATTCCCAAAAAAATATACTTATGAGCTATTGCACTCCCCAAAGATGTCTTATAACCTCAAAGGAAGATTTTATAAAATGAATTATATGGGGGACCTATTGATATTATTATTTGGAGAATTATCTTATACCTAAATGATTTTTTTTGGGGTGAGCGCGATTATAGTTATATGGGATAAAATAGGTTTACCTTTGGGTGATATAGATTGTGTATTTATCTATTTAATCTATATATCCATTAGTATTAGAATTTAAATTGACATGAGGTTTTTGAGGGAGAACCTCTTAAGTATTGTCGAATACTCACCCCTATATTGTCATTTCTAGATTTAATGGGTTGAATTGGAGATTGTGATGGGCCATACTAGCTTGTATAACTTAGTGGATAGTTTGATTCCATTGAGAAACATCCTATTTTATTTTATTTTTCATTGAGTATGTTTAGGGTTTCAGTCATGTTTTCCCCACTTGTTTGGATTCTTTTATCATTTTTAGTTGTATGAAATTTCTTGCATGGTTCATTTCACATAGCTATAGTAAACCATTTTTGTTTATTATATAGACTTTTATTTTAAGTAGATTATAAATAAAAAAGTTAATACATATTATAAATCACGTTTTGGGCTATTAATTCTAGTTTACATCCATCATGGTTTTATAGAAACTCTTGAAATCATTGATTACTCTTGAAGAGTATTGGAGAGGCAGAGATATGTCAATATTCATCTTATGGATTTTTTATTAATTATATATTTACATTGTAATTTTCCCTGAAACCTAGAAAAGAATCCTGAAATATAAAATAGCTATTATTTATGTGGGTTCCACTAAAAAATATTTCAAATTGGGTTCATTATATATTCTCTATATATCTATATAATATTTATTCAAAAAAAATGATTTGAAGAAATAATTATTCACATATGAATCAACCCTTCTCTATTGAGAGGGGTCACATGATTACATTGATGATATTGAAAATTCATATCACAAAATTAAATCCAACATTTTATCACAAAAAACTAGTGTGTTTCTCAGCATTCAACTATAGAAACACATATGGAACTATATCTCCATTTGATTATATATTTTAGTTTTATTACATATTCCCAATTTATCTAATTGAGTTATATCGTTAATCTATCTTATTATCCTATTTTGTTCAAGATATATCACCATCTTTCTTAATTTAACAATTAAAAAATTTATAGTTTACTTCATGTTTAAATTTTTTAATGGTTTCACATAACCAAGACCAAATTTAATATCAAATTATGGATTTTAATTTTCAATGAATTTTTTTAGTATTTTTATATAATTAAAAAAATCAACTGTGTATGCTTTTTTATTGGAATTTTTTCATGCCTTTTAATTTAACTTCTTGCCCCAAAATTTATGTTAAGTAGTCTCTACTAATATAAAGCAACATTAATTTTATCTTCAAATTTCCTATTAAGAAAATAAATACATTCATTATGAAAATGTTTTATTATGTTCATTTTTACTAAATGAAAATCATACTCCTTGATCCCATTCACATTAATTTATATTTAAGAATTATTTACCAGCATGGATGATTTGAGTAATACTATTTTCTAGAAAAACCCACATGCTTAAGACAATACCTAAATATATTTTTTGATTTTACAATGACCTCGTTTATAGTTGAGGTTATGGATACCATATTCATAGTTAGGAAATGATAAAGGGTGAAATTAATATATAAAATATTCATAATAAAAAATATAATATGAAGCAATAAAAAAGGTTAATAACTTTCAAAACATGAAAAAATATGAAAATTAAAACAAAAAGACAAAAAATTGATTAAAGGTAGGCAAAACCACCTGAAGCAAGTAAAGAATATAATACCTAAATAGTACACTACAACCCCATTCAAAATAAATTCCTAAAAACCATGATGGTGGATTATAATTATCAATAACCCTTATCCAAAAAAATTGAAGGGTTTCCTATTTTGTCTAGAAAGCACCAACAAGAACAACAGGGTTTGTTAACCAAACTGGGTGGAACAACATACTCAATGAAAATATAATCCTAAGGAAAGAAAAAAAATGAAACCACATCACAACCAAACTATAATGGAAGAAATTAATGAGAAACCGAGATGTTTTTTAGAATATAAATTTTTGAAAATATTCTATAAATGATTTGAATAAATAAAAATAAGATCTTTTTTAATTTATTACTTTAAAAAGTGAAGTTGTTTTTAATATGTTTTTCTTAGGATTATTGATATTTTCATTCTCTTCAATATTAATCTGATAGAAATAATTAGTATTTTTTATTTTGAATTCAACATTATTTTATTATTCACTTATTTCAATTTAAAAAAATTTCATGTGTAATAAGCATCCATATAAATATGTTTACAAGAAATATTATCCTTAATTATTTATTAATAATTGATTTCATGATGTTCACCTTTTTTTCTACTTTCTTATTTTCAATTATTTATTTCAATTTTAATATCATTGAATATATCATTTTGTGAATTTAGTTATTTTTTATTAACTTTTTAGAGCATTAATATATTTTTGTTTCTATATATTCATGATTTTTAATTGTAATACTTTTTTATATATCGAATGAAACATTATAAAAAATCTAATAATCCATTATTTTATCATTGGTAGATTTATAATATTTATAATAATCCCAATTTATATGACTATAAATCCATTTCGTTCCATTAAAAATCATAAAATCATCATTCAATTTGAATTAATTAAAAAAATGGTGAGTGATTACCAAAATATAATTCCAATGTTAACTTTCCTCTTTTTACTAAATTACCAATACCTTTATCAATATCATTCTTAAATTTCTCTTAAGTAATCATAATTAATGGGGTATCTTATGATATGAGTTTATCATTGTGTTCTTCTTGGAATACACCACCCAATGAATAGTTACTTTTTATAAATTTAAATAGAAACATATTTACTTACTTTGTATAATGCGTTATGTTTCTTAGTCCTATGAATTATGTAATACATAGTATTTATATATTGTTCTCTATTATTCTATTCACATGAAAGATTTTATAAAAAAATATATAATATTTACAACATCCCTTCAGATGTTTCAATTTTGAAATATACCAATAAACTTTAATATTTCTGAATTTAACAAAACATTATAGTATTTGAAATAAAATAAAAGTACTATTTAGTTTAATTAATCTATCTCATCTCCTAGTATAATCTAGATAAAAAATACTTCCACAATAAAAATATAAAAAAATTATTCAAAATACATATAATTTTACATAACCATATCCTTACAAATCATAAAGGTACAACCATAGATCATTAAAAGTTCATGTTTTTAATATATGTAAGAAGTTATATAAAAAATATTTAGAATCAAGAGAGCTAACCATTAATTTGATACCAATTTTTTGATCTACTATTAAATGTGAGACACCTAGGGGGTGAGGGTGAATCATGGTGTGATTATTTTCAAAATTCTTTAACACCCATAATGAATTATAATTCCTATGGTATTATTAGATCATACACCATGTATTAGTAGTGTAACTATTATCCATCATATTTATATTTTGATTATTCTTCATCCATTCAAGATCATGGAGGAAAATCATGACACACTAAAACATACTAAAATATAAATGAGTCACACATAGAATTTTTCTTGATTCACACAATATGGGATAATACAAGGGCTGTGGGAACCTCATTACAATTCTAAACTATTATTGCTAGACCTCTCTTATCGAGTACTAGTTATGGGAGGTCACAATAATTTTAGGATAAAAATCATAGGGTTTTAGTTTGGTTAATTCTTATATATAGTTACACTCCATGTATAGGTGAATCCCATGTAAATTCTGAATCCCATTAATTATATAGACTCATACTAAAAAAATTAATTTTGAAAAATATGTCACCCAATATGGTTCCCCACTATAGTTCCTCTTGGATACTTCTTTCACTAGGTTAGCTTCATCATCATTATCCAACACTGTGTGGTTTTATTGATATACAACAAAATACTTTTTTCCCTTATCTATTTCTCTTTCATACAATGAGATAATTATGAAACACATGATAACTAACATTATACTTTTTTATAGGATTCTAAAATACATGGGATAAACTGTCTATATTTTTTCATATCTATAAAAATTTACTAATAGTCATACTTTTTTTGTATAAAACCTATAACATCCAAAAAAATAATTCTTCCTTTATTGATCATCTTGATCCTTCTTTAGTGTGTTATCCATCCAAGTAAAATATTATATTTTTCACATTTTTGAACGTCATTTATGTATATTTTTTCTAGAATTTATTCTTTATCCAACTCAACACTCATACAATATAAATTATCCCTAAAAAATTGAAACTAATCCAAAACCCTTAAGGGAAAATGTATTCCAACACTCTGTTAAATGTTAGTGGGGGAATTATGATGAATAATTATTTAAACCACTTTTCAAATAAATATCCTATATGATATTCTGTTATTGTGTTAATAGGAACCGTGATTTGTTCTGTTAAAAATTCTGTACATATATAAATATCAATCGTGTAAAGTATATAGGGATATATAAATATTACATGGTTTTATATAATAGGGATACATCTAAGGAGAATACACCACTAGTTTAATAATATTCCAAAATACATTTTATCTCATTTTCAGGTAATAATTTTTTATACAAGGATACTCCTCACAAAGGTTCACTCCATTCAATATGGTTAGGGGAAACAAAACACCTCTCAAGGGTAAAACCCTTTCTTTATCTCTTTTTAGGTTACATCGAAGTCAAATACTCAATATATGGGAAGAGAGGGATTTAGAGAAATCAAAACATAAAATTTCAATAAATGTAACTATATATCTATATTTTTCATTATATTTTCATCCACTCAGTACATCATTACTTCACATGAAAGAAGTGATAAACTCCATGCATAAAGACTCAATCTGAATTCTTCAAGAAATTCATTATTGAAAAAATACCTTCCTTATTTAAGGTTTTACATAAGAACAATTCCTTATTAAGAGAGTTGATTTACAATATACTCCCTCTTCAAAACCCATCATATAAAATAGACGTATAAATTTTCTCTAATAGATACTAAGTTTGTTTCCCTATCAATTAACTATATCTACTAATATTGTTAACTGTTCCCTCTTTTTTATTCTTCCGCGATGCACTAAAAGACTCTGATCTCAGTAGTGGGAAGGATCCCAGGCAACCTTTATTCAGAAAACTGGACGATGGAGGTTTTATGGTTGATGCTGATCCAGAAGCCTTGAAACAGAGGGAGAAAATGTTCAGGTACTCGGTGCTCGGTCGTATTTCCTACATCGCAGGTGATAAACCTTGGTCTATCTCTGATTTAAAGAATAGAATTGCTCATTGTTGGAGTTCTTCACGCTGGAAGATGGTGCCCTTAGGTAAGGGATACTATCACATTCTTTTTAGTTCGCAATCTGAGCTTGAGCAGATTTGGAAGATTGGTAATTTACAACTAAAGCCTGGTTTTCTTAGAATCTCAGATTGGGACCCTGCTTTTAATCCTTACACTCACAAAAACCATTTGGCTCATGTTTGGGTTAGAATTCATAGGCTGAATTGGTTCTTTTGGAACCCAAAGATCTTAAATGACATTGCTTCTTGTTTAGGATCCCCTATAAAAATCGATCATAGAACCTTGAATGGGGATCTGGGTTTATATGCCAGAATTATGGTGGAGATTAACCTAGCTAATCCTTTACCATCCACCATAATCTTTAATGCCCCTGAACACAGGGTTGAACTCAGTATTGAATATGAAAATAAACCTTCCTTCTGTGAAGTATGCAAACTGATTGGACATAATTTTGCCAACTGTAGGGTTGCTAGGAAGCAATTGGACCCCTCAAATAAAAATGACTGGAAAGAGGTTAAAAATACAAAAAAAGGGAAAAATATTGTTGTCAAATCTGACCCACCTAAGGTTGATAAGTGGGTCCAGAAACCCAATTCCTCATCAGCCTTAGCAGGTAAATCTTGGGCTGTTTTGGTAGAGGAGGAATCTCAAATTAAGGATAAGCCCTCTGAATCAAATGGGTTAGTTGATGATTGTAACAGAGAATGCTCTAACAAGAGCATCACTACCTCTATTACTAATGCTGTTAACAATGCTCCTTCCTCTGATTTTTCTTGTTTAAAGGAGGATTTTTGTAGGAATCTGAGTGATTCAGTATCTACCCTCAAGGAGAATGTGGCTACTTCCAGCATAATTCATATTGACAATGTGCTCCCTGCAGACCCAGGTTCTACTGATCTTAGTGCCCCTGATGATTCTGCAGTTTCTCCAATCAAATCTGTTGGTTCTGGTAACTCTGTGCCTCCCAATTCTGATGTTAAATATGACCTTTCTAGTATTGCTGCTCCTATAACTAAATCTCAATATGTTCTTGTTACTTCTGAAAGTTCTGTTGATCCTACCGTATCACACATTTCTGATCCAAATCTGATTTTACACACTGAATATCTCACTGTTCAGAAGGAGGGATCTAATCCCCCAACTGACTTACAGATCTCTAATGCTCTGCAGGAATCCCTAGATAATTTGAATTCTGTTACTGCTGGAAATGTTGATATTTCTGTCAATAAACCTGTTATACATGCTGATAATGCTGTTTTTTCTCCACATACCTCTCTGCCTGCTCCTGAAACTGCTCATGACCATGATTTATGTCCAGAAAACAGCATGATTTCTAATTCTCCTAATAATAATCAGAACCATGATCATAACATGCCTCCTGTTTCTGATCATTCTCATCCAACTGGCATGGAATCTGCCCAGATTGAGACTGAGCCTCTACCA
Organism: Viscum album; assembly: GCA_963277665.1. NCBI lineage: Eukaryota > Viridiplantae > Streptophyta > Magnoliopsida > Santalales > Viscaceae > Viscum > Viscum album. The sequence continues at coordinate 436,113,844 of OY728121.1, forward strand.
CAACATGAGCAATCTGCTCATGATGTTCCTTCTAATCAAATCGGCTCTCCCCTACCTCTTGTCCTTGTAAAGGACTCTGCTCATAGAGCAGCACAGTCTCAACCTTTAGAAATTTCTGTTTCTTTGTGTACTTCAGACCCTGCTACTATTAAAAATGCTAATCATAAATCTGATTCCTCTCAAAGCTCGGAAACTGATGAGGGACATCATCTTATATCCTCTTCCTCAATTGTTACAAGATCCCAAAAAAAGAAGGGTTCTTGTAAATCCAAAAAAAAGAAGGGTTCTAACCCTAGACACAAGTAGCAATGAATGTTCTTTTCTGGAATTGTCAAGGGGTGGCCAATAATGAAACCTCTATTACCCTTAGGAGGTTTCTAAATACTCATAAACCATACCTTTTTCCATTGCTGAACCTAAGGTCAATTTTAAAACGAACTTTATGAAATTTGGTGCCCTTAATTACAATTTTCTAGGATCCTGTAAAAACGGTCCTCAGGCTGACTCCATGTGGATTTTTTGTCATAATTCCTTAAAAAACATTAACATTATTAAAACTTCTGATCAGCAGTTCACTTGTGATTTCATTTGGAATGGTCAGCACATCTATTTAACTATGGTTTATGCCAAAAATAGGTATCAGGATAGGATACTGTTATGGCTTGAACTTCTTGATATTGCCAAACTCATTCAGGATTCTTGGCTTGTCTTGGGAGATTTCAATGCCATTGTTACCTCATCTGAAAAAATTGGTCCCGCTCATCTCCCCATTTCCTCTAGAGAGTTCAAATCTACTATTGATGATTGTAACCTCTTTGAGGTTAATATTATCGGTGCCAAATACACCTGGTACAGAAAGCATTACAATAAAAACGTTGCTAGTAAACTTGATAGAGCCTTTGTTAACATGAAGACTCTTGATACTTGGGATAAAATAACTTGTGTTACTCTCCCTAGAATTAACTCTGATCATCATCCGATCCTTGTCAACCTTTCTACGAATGCTCGAAAAACTATCTTTCCTTTTAAATTTAACAATGCTTGGTCTTCGAACCCTGACTGTGCTACTTTTATTCTTAACACTTGGAACACCATGAACCATCATAAGGATGGCTTTGCTTGCTTATATAAACTGAAAGTTCTTATACAGGCTCTCAAAGGTTGGTGTAAAAACTCTATCGTCCAAATTGATCTAGACATCTCTCATCTGGAAGATGAGCTTAGTCACTTTCAATCTCAGAACACTCATTCTGACTTTCACTTAGATCCTCAGGTGGAAGTTCATATTTCCTCGAAACTTAATTCCCTTCTTACTTTTAAAGATAATATTCGTAAACAGATGTTTAGAACCAAATGGCTTACTGATGGTGATCGTAATACTAAATTTTATAATAATCTTCAAAGAATTAGAAAGGCCAATCGTCCGCTTTCTATGCTTATTCATAATGACATGGTCTTAGACTCTGAAGAAGTCATTACGGATCATGTTATCACGTACTTCTATAACATCTTAAATGGTCCGGACAAGAATGTTGACCTTAAACCTGATATCATTCCTTTGCTGGTTAATGAAGGTGACAATAAATACCTTTTAAGCACTCCCCTTGATCATGAAATTAAAGACATTGTTTTTAAACTAAACCCCGATAGTGCTCCTGGCCCGGATGGTTTTAATAACGGGTTTTTCCAAAATCATTGGGATATCATTCAAAACGATGTTTGCAATCTTGTTAAGAATTTTTTCACTCACAGATCTCTTCCTCATGGAGTCAATGCTCAATTTGTTACTCTAATTCCTAAATTTGAGAATGCTGCTGAGATTCATCAATTTAGACCTATAGCTTTGATTAACACTATCTATAAAATCATCACAAAAATTATTGCAAACAGACTTTCTCCTATCTGCAATAGAATCGTCTCTTGGAATCAATTTGGTTTTATCAAGGGAAGATCCATTCAGGACTGCATTTGTCTTGCATCTGAGTGCACGAATACTTTAACTAAAAAATCTAGAGGTGGTTGTGTGGCCATCAAACTGGATATTAGAAAGGCCTTTGACACTATTGATTGGAATTTTATTTTCAAAGTTCTTAGGAACTTTGGATTTAACGACTCCTTCATTGGTAGAATCAAGACCCTTTTTCACTCAGCTCATATCTCTATCCTGATTAATGGCACTCCTCGTGGCTTTTTCAAATGCACTAAAGGTGTTAGGCAAGGGGACCCTCTCTCTGCCATTCTTTTTGTGATTGCTGAGGATTATCTTAGCAGACTCATAAACTACCATGTTGATCATAATTTGATCAAATCTATTCAGGTAGCCAGAAACTTAAATGCCCCTACTCACCTCTTATATGCGGATGATATTATACTTTTTATAAAAGGGGACCAAAAAAGCCTTCATGCTCTCAAGAAAACTATATCTCACTATGAGGATGTTTCTGGTCAAGCTATCTCTTGGAACAAATCTTTCATCTATTTTGGCAAGAATTTTCCTGTCAGAAGAAAATCTGGTATTATTAATTACCTGGGTATCAAGGAGGGTCTCTTACCTTTCACCTATCTGGGTGTTCCTCTATTTTGGGGTCGTCCCAAAGCTACCTATTTTTCTAATATCCTTGCTCATATCACAAATCAACTAGCTAATTGGAAAGGGAAGTCTCTCTCCATGGCTGGGAGAATTTGTTTGGTCAAATCGACCATTGTTTCTAAAATGGTTCATTCCTTTATGGCCTATAAATGGCCCATCGGTACTCTTAAAAAAATTAACACTTACATCAAAAACTTCATCTGGTCTGGAAGTATTTTTGAAAAGAAGCTGGTTACTATTCCTTGGAATACTTGTTGTAAACCCATTGCTAACGGAGGAATAGGCATTAAAAATTTAAAGCTATTCAACGATGCCTTACAGGCCTGCCTTACATGGCGCATCATTAACTCCACTTCTAAAGATACTGATTTTCTAAAACTTAGATTTTTTTCTAAGCTGTCAAAAGGTAATCTTAATTTCATTAACTCTTCTATCTGGCCTTCCATTCGGGACTCCTTTCGTAAAATCATGCAAAACTCTAGATGGATTGTCAGTGCTGACTCCTCCATTAATTTTTGGTGTGGTAAATGGTGTGGTAACCCTCTGATTTCTTTGTTGCCTCCGGATCTTCTTCCTGATGATACTCAACAATCTATAAAGGAGGTCTTACAATCCTCTGACTGGGATTTCCCAGATATCATTATGCAAGCCATTGAAAATTATGTTTTTTCTTCTGCTGGTGATTTCCTTGTCTGGGAGCCTTCTCCCAATGGCATCCTGGATTCAAAAAATTTTTATAAGCATAATTTTTCTGATCCTGAATCCATTGAAAATTATGCTTTTTCTTGGGTGAATCATTTCAATAAACCCTACATCAAGCCTTCTAGACTCATCCTTATTTGGCGCATTGCGCACAACAGATTACCCACGGAAACTGGCCTCTAAACTTTTGGCATCTCTCTTTTCTCTAAATGTCGTATGTGTAACCAACATAGGGAAGATGCCAATCATCTTTTTCTATCTTGTGCGACGGCCTCTGCCCTTTGGAATTACATCTTTGATCTTTTTAATTGCAGATTGCCCTTTACTGATTCTATTAACTTGTTACTAATAAACTGTACTAGACATGATGCCTCTCTGCAGGTTAAAAATCTCTTTCTGGCGGTAGTGGCAGAACTTCTTCATGAACTCTGGTATGTTAGAAATGATATTATTCACAATAATCACTCTTTCTATCTTAATGCAGGGAAATCCCGAATTCTCCTCGCGATTCATGAAGCAGCCTCAATTCAAAAAGACTGTTGCAACAACTCGGTTGGTGACCTTATGATCCTCCGTCATCTTCATGTTCCTGGTATCTTCCCAAAGCCAAAATGCCTCTTTGAAGTTTTTTGGCAACCCCCGATGCCAGGATGGATCAAGGTGAATGTTGACGGCACTTCCAAAGGTAACCCTGGTCCTTCCAGTTGCAGTGCTATCTTCAGGGACACAGCTGGGCATTGCCATGGATGTTTCTTTGTTGGTTGTGGCCACTATTCCTCTCTGGAGGCGGAAATGCTCGGCGTTATTCATGCTGTTGACTTTGCTCTTCAAAGAGGTTGGAGAAAGATTTGGATTGAAAGTGATTCAACCACCATCATTAATGCCATCTGGACTGGAAACATTCATCTATCATGGTCGCTCACTGCTCGCTGGTTGAACTGTCTCAATCTACTCTGTGGGATCGAGTTTATAGCTACTCATGCCTATCGTCAAGAAAATGCCGTTGCTGATGCTCTAGCCAACAAAGGTGTCCATCAAAGCATGACTTGGATGGACTCTATCCCCCCTGATTTATTTCATCTTTTGGATAGAGATTGTAAAAAAATCCCGTCTTTTCGCTTCATGTAATCTCTCTTTTGTTTCAATAAATATTTGCTTTGGTCTTTGACCAAAGCTTCACCTTTAAAAAAAAATATAAAATATTCAATATCTCTATGTATTCCATATATTCAATTTTCATCACATATTTTTCACCCCATGTGACCTATTAATGGTTTAAAAAACCATCAATATGTTGTAATTCTAATATCCCATAAAAATATAAAAAATATTTCATATTTTAAAAGACACAAAAATCATAAAAACATTTAGATATTCTAAATACTATGACGTATCTGACTGAACCATAACATAATTTATTAGAAAAAGTATGGAATTATAGAACCATGGTCACTAAATTTTTATGATAATTAATTTTTACTCGTGTCATTGATTTTAATTTAAAATCATATGAAATTCATGAAATGGGACTCTATCTTTCATCGTGTATTTTTTTTGAAAAATATTAAATATTTATCTAGTTAAATTGAAATATATATATTAAATACCGTGATCAAATCCCAATTTTGAAGAGTGATTATGTAAAATAAAAACTACATCATGGAAATGGTAACACCCCAAGATTTCATAGTACATTATCTCATTAAAGTAATTCAATATCTTGATCTACACATAAAAACCAAGTTTGAGCGCACCACAACTTACCACACTAACTGCTCAAAAAGTGATTATGAATAGTATTAACTGCAATTTGAATCTTATATACTCTATATTATTTTAACATTTATATTAGGTGTTTCTTAGACATAATATAAGAACAAATTCAATTTTTCAGATAAAATAAGTACTTGTCAAAATAATGAAACTTCTATGTTTTGAATTTGGTAAAATAGACTTCATTTTTGATTTCGGAATATCAAGATTATCTTAGGGTAATTTTTTGGTATTTTTCTGAAAACTTTTAATTTTTTGATGAATAGTGAAAACCACTACGTCATTATATAAAATTGAATTTTTATTTAAATAATTAGTTATTTAGTTTAATTTATTTTAAGTCAAAATAGATACATAATATATATATATATATATTTTTTCAATGTAATTCATTGGAGTTATTTTATATATGTTTATATAAATAAAATTTTATCGAACATTTTTACCGTCTTTTACCCACCATCTAAGAGCATTAAAAATTTGTATAAAATATAATTTTACTTCCTCTATGAGTTGAATTTCAAAAATATGAGAGACAAGATTAATATCAATAAGTAAAATGTTATTCAAAAAGATGAAAATAATTTTTTGTGAATTGTAAGTTTTCACTTTTGTTTACCACGATTAAAAGTAAATAGGGTAATTAAGGGTAAAAATGATATTATAATTACCCTAAAACATGTACTAATTTTATTATATTGGTATAATTATACCCAAAACAATCTTAGGAATAAAATATGATCCTCTCTGGTTTAATTGGATTAGATTTGGACATTTATTATTATTTTATTTAAAATAGAGTTAAAAGAGTTAAATTCAATGTTTAATAACTAAAACTTTTTTAATATAGAGTTATAAATAATATAAATTAGACTATAAATATTAATTAAAAATATAAAAAAAATTCATACATATTGATATTTTATTGATAATTTTTAGACATTAAATAATTTAATTTATTCATGACACAATGATGATGCAGTAATTACCTTGAAAATGAAATATTAAAATATTTGATATTATAAATATCCAAATAAATGTAATTTTAGACATTTGGTGAATTAAAATAATTTTATAGGTTAACATGACATGTTATAACTGACCATATGAATTTATTTAGAAGTAATAATGTTTTTGGGACTTTAACATAAATAATTTTTAAATAATGTCAAAATTGACATAATTGAGTTTTTAAAACAAATACTATATTATTGGTTGATATAATATTCCTAAAAATTTAAGTTTCATCCAAAAAGACTTAATAATATTATATAAGTCATCAATGAACCTATTGGAATTCTCTTGGAATTTTATTGTAATTTTATTAACCATATAATATAAAAATAAAGAGAGACGTGGTAAATGTAAAACTATTTAATTAAGAGTTAAATATAAATGATTTTGTTAATATGATGACCTAATCCTATATAAAACATATACTTTGAGAGGTTTCCTACCCATACCCACCATATAATTTATATAAATCATTTTGGAGCCATTATAAACCAAATAATATTTTTTTATAAAATAATATTTCAAGAATTTCCTAAAGTGACTATCACCTCTCTTATAAAAGGGCACTTACCTTATCTTAATTTCACAACTCCAAAGACTTTTTTATTAGCCTCAACCTACACTAAAATCCTCCCAACTTTCCTCCATTCATCATAGATGCCTTATTTTGGTCTTAAATCCAACCTGTGGAGCCCTTTTGATCATATCAAAAGGAAGAACCCAAAGAAGAGGTAAGTATTCCATCACCTCTTCCAAGTTCTTTTCAACTTACACTTCATATTTATTTGTTTTTTCCATTATAAATTAATAACTATAGTATATTCTATATAATGTGATGTTATTATAAAAATTGAACAACCATATTCATTATTCTAACAATCATATAAATAACAAAGTCAGCATACGTGCGTACGTACGGATTATTGTCTCCAAGTCCTGATGTAGTTTGTTATTCAAACACTTTATTGTTTGGATGGGTATAATAATCAATATAACTGATTTAAATAATAAATATAAAATTTTAATGATTCTAGAAATATGATATAACATCCATTTACATATGATTTTCCACCAATATAATGATATCGTCGCTCAAGCGTACGTGCGGATTATCGTCACCACGACTCGATTAAATTCATTTACACATTCACCATTCAACGATGATTATAAAACAGATATCATTAATAAGTATGTAATATATGAAATAATAATTCTAATAGATATATATATATATATATATATATTTACTTACATATATCTTATTCACTATGTTCTGTTTAACGTGATTTGAAAACGGAAACAGCGTTTATGCGTACGTACGGCATACTGTCTCCATAAAAGGTGTTTTCAATTTCATATTAACGTCTATTATATATATTTATATTATAAATATATATGATATATAAATCAGGTTTTATATTCTAGAAGTATTTAAATCATGATCTATGTGATACAATCAAAAGTAACAAGTTAAAACACGTACAATAAAGAAAGAAATTATTACATGAAATGATAATTTAACATGGAAATTATATTTAAATGGGTAGTATAAAGTCATAAATTAATCATGTCTGATATCATAAATATTAATATGGTTCGTTTTTAATTTAATAACATACTAAATACTTTATAGAGTAGGTTAAATATACCATCGACTAAAGGAAAGTGCAAGGTAAGGGATAATTTCACAATCTCTTTATTATCCGAGGTTATTTTTATATAAGTGTATACTAGGGCATATTTATTATCCATGTCCATGTTTCATAAAATAGCATTCAAAGGTATTCTTTTAAAGGTACTTTTTTTATAAAAGATCACTTTAAATGTTTTAAATATTTATTCTTCTAAATCATTCTCATTAATGCCAGGTTTTCAAAATTGTTTTTAAGGAATTATTTATATAGACAAGAATGTTTTTAAAATTTTAATTCCATTCAAAAGTTTCAAAGTGGTTCGAGACACTTTGATTAAAAAATTTCTTTAAATTTCTTCCTTTCTAAATTGTGTTACTTTTAAATGTTTTTATGAAAATGGGATATATCTCACAAAGAGTTTTTCAAATCATTTTCATCTATATCAACATCCTTTTATGGATTTTAAAATTCATTGATGTTGATTTATTATGAAACAAATACTCCATATTTTATTGAAAGTTTTTTGATATGTTTGACTATGGATGTGTTATTTTTATACCATTCATGTTTTATAGATGTATTGACATTTTGAATGCTGGTTTTAATACAAATGTCTATGGTATGTTTAAACCTTTTCATATGAGGAATGCATTGGACTTTGTAATTGATGGGTGGAGCCTGCTATAGATCCTTGATGCATCGATAGGTCTCATTAGACAAACTAGTGTTTGGCACAAGGCCTTGAAAAAAATCTTATTTTTAGTTTTGGAACGATTCCTTTACTGTGTGGTTATGAAATCTTGCATTATGCATTCCATCATTATGAAAGTGGATATTGATATTGCATGTGATTATTCGACTATAATAATATCCATGTGAATAAGTAAATGGAATTATTTGATTTTATCTTTTCTATATTTTTCTGAATTTTATGTTTAAAAGGATTTTTATTTATTCCAATACAAATCCTTAAATTTTTATGCTTATTTATGAATGTTTCGGCTATATTGTTATCCTTACTGAACATCTGAGCTCACCCATTTATATGTTTTATTTTTCCCAGGATATGAAGAATTATTTTATGATTAATTAGTAGGGTTAAGATAATGGATTAATGGATTTATCATAGGATAATTGATGTTGTGTTTTATTTTCTAATGTGTAATGTAATGTTCATGTATGTAATCTATTTTCCATGACTGCTAAACTTATCGGTCATTCCGGACTTGATTCGTTGTAATAATTCAAATGTATTAAATTAATGTACTGACTCCCATAACTGGGGTCAGGGAATTTTAGCTGGTGTCAGATGAATTTTAGAACAAACCTTGGAAGGTAGAATTAGAAAAATTCTGAATAGAGAACATTACCCCAAGTTTGGATTTGAGGATTATTATATAATATCATCCTATAATTTTGGTACGGTAGAGATTTTGTGTGTTTTCCAATAAATACATCCCTGTCTGGATACGAGTAGGTAGGCATGGCTCTGGCATAGATGTACCTAGGGGTAAATCCCGAAAACACCACTTTGAGCTAGACTCGAATGAGAACTGGTGCACGACAATGGGACTTGATGCACTCTTGGTTAGACACTCCCAGGGTGATCTGATTAGGATAATTCTTATTTTCATTACAAACCACTATTAAGGGTATATGAGTATATACCTTCTCAATGAAAACAATTTTATGATTATTGATTATATACATTAACTATTCAATTTATTTTAACTAGTTTATATGTTTGGAATTATGCATTGCGATTCATAAACTAACCTAGTGTATGCCATTGTTTAGAAATGGAGCCCAATATATGGAATGAGACATCCAGAAAAACGCATGATCCAAAGAGTAAGAAGGATCATATCTATCATGGTGTTAAGCCAGCATTTAGAAAGGAAATATCCTGCAATGTATTATTATCATATGAAGAAATAGTAATATGCGTTTATAAGATAAGTAATGAATTTTCCGAGTCCTATGGTTTTGAATGGAAGCTATAGAAGAAAAATATAGTAGATAGAAAGATGGATAAAGGAAATAAGGGAAAGAAGGATTTTCCCAATGTGATAACTGTGGAATGAATCCCCTTGGTAAATGATTAAAGGGAATGGGAGTTTTAAGTGTCGAGAAAAAGGACACCAAGTACGTGATTGAAAGGGTGAGGAAAAGGTTTCAAATATACAATGCTTCATCTACAAGCAGTTGGGACACTACACAAATAATTGTCTAAATCATCAGAGTATACCCCAAATGCTGCTATTGGATAATAATGAAGTTATGAACCAACTGAAGATGAAGAGGGATGAGTAAGAGTTATTATGTTGATATTAATGTATTGCATCATATGAGTATTATATTAATGATGTACATGTTTTAATAATTATAGGGTATATAAGGATTGTACTGCAGTACTATTTAATTAAGGACTTGATATTAGTGGAACCAAGAAAAGTGACTCAATAGAAAGTTAAACATCATGGAAAATACATGGTTGAAGGAAAGACAAAACATTAATATAGCCCTGATACCGAGCTATTGATTTTGGAATAAGAGATGATTGATTTGGATAAATTATATTGGATATTATTGACATACTTAGAACTGGTTAATGAATTTTTTATCCATCATTGTTTGAGTTTACATCATTTTTGAATATAAGGAGTATATCCATTACTCTATAAGGAATAACGGTGCATGAATGTAATAAATAATCTTACATTATAATTCAGGTTGTTATCTTGTTTTATAAGAATACATGATGAAGGAATTCACATGTTATTACATGGAAAAAAGGATCTTCATTGGGTTTACCTTATAAATTTTGGACTATTAGTTTGGACAAAAGTATTTCGGATAAGTGTAAAGGTTGGAATTAATTAATTATTTCATTGAATACTATTTTTAAGGTTAAATCAATTCTTGATATTATTTTTGGATTTTCATAAAAAGACAACCTGGAGGTCGGAAGACAAACTGTCGCGTTCGACAAGGCCATGAGACTTTAACCCACAACCCAAGGGTGACAAGGGTGAACCACCTACCACTATCCTACATGATGTACTAGTTTGTGTAATGTAGTTTTTTTCAAATAGTCTGACAAATGAATTATAAATTCATTATTTTTGGAACCCTATACGATTAGGATAAATAGAATATTTTTGAATTCTATTATCTTTTTGAGTGAAAAATGAGTTTGTGGTAGTAATGAGTTGAAGGATGAAACTATACTTGTCATGTATATATATATATATTTAGTTTTCCTCTTATTATATTAATAAATTAATTCTTATTCTTTATGGAAGGGATCTTAAAACCAAAAATGTGTTACCCAAATATCATATGTTTTGTTAAACTGATGATATTTTACATCATCATAGATTGATGGATTTGAGGCCCTCAATTTTACAGTTGATTGTGATTGATGACCTCAATCACACCCTATAAATTTTTTTGTTTTTTCACTAATTATATTTCACTAATTGCCACCATTGTTATCCTAATCGATATCATAATTTGGTGGTGACTTTTTCATTTCCACTTCCCTCTTATAAGAATAAATTTTATTAACCCAATTTTCGTTGTGGGTTTTCCCAAATGGTAATATTCTATTTTTAACCATTTATTTTCAAAGAACAATTTCAAATAGTGAGGAAACAATTTGTTAAATGAGGGGAGAATATAACACCCCAAGATTTCATAGTACGTTATCTCATTAAAGTAATTCAATAGCTTTCCTTACACGTAACACTATGTTCAAGAACACCACAACATACCAAACCAACTGTTCAAAAATAGTTATGAATAGTATTAACTACATTTTGAATATTATATACTATATAATTTTACCATTCATGTTATGTTTTTCATAGACATAATTTAAGAACAAATTCATTTTTTCAGATAAAAGAAGTATTTTTCAAAAACTGAAACTTCTATTTTTTGAATTTGGTAAAATAGATTTTATTTTTGAATTTGGAATATCAAAATTAGCATAGGTTAAATTTTTTGTATTTTTCTAAAAACATTCAATTTTTTATGAATAGTGAAAACCACTGCGTTATTATATAAAACTGACCTTTTATTTAAATAATTAGTAATTTTATTTAAATTTATTTTAGGTCAAAATAGATACATAATACTTATATATGCTCAACGTAATTCAATAGAGTCATTTTATAATATGTTTATATATTTAAAAATTTATCAATCATTTTACTGCCTTTTACCCACCTTCTAAGAGAATTTACAAATTTGTATAAAATATAATTTTACCACTTCTGTGTGTTGAATTTGAAAAATCAAAGAGATATGGTTAATATCAGTATGTAAAATGTGGTTCAATAATATGAAAATAATATTTTGTGAATAGTAACTTTTGAATTTTGTTTATGACAGTTAAAAGTAAATATGGTAATTAAGGGTAAATATGATACCATAATTACACTAAAACATGTTTTAATTCTATTGTATAAGTATAATTAGACCAAAAAAACCTTAAGAATAAAATATGATCCTCTTTGGTCCACTTGGATTAGATTAAGACATTTAGTATTAATTTTTTTTTAAAAAGAGTTAAAAGAGTTATATTCAATGTTTAAAAACTAGACCATTTTTAATATTGAGTTATACATAATATAAATTCGACTATAAATATTCATTAGAAATATAATAGTATTTCCTACATAATGATATTTTATATATAATTTTTATACATTAAATAATTTAATTTAATTATGAAACAATGATGACACAATTTTTTTTAAAGGGAAAAGCCCTGTATTATTATTGAGAAAAATAAAGTCAAAAGAAATACAAAATAGGGAATGAAAACTGAAAAACGTAGCTCTCATTATCATGGATGACAAGATTTTTCCTCAGCTTGTCCCCTATGATACGTTCTTTATCCCTCATCCCATTCCAAAGCATGATGTTAATACGTCCTCTTCCTCTTCCACTTCCTCCATTACAGGCTTCTTGTATCTCGTTGGCTTGTTGTAGCAGCGATTATACATCTTCATCAGAGCTGTCCCCTTGAGCCTCTTCCTTCCTCTTCATTCGTTCTTTACTTTCCCTCTTCTTTTGGATTCAGGTTCTAGCATGGTTCCATTCTTCATCAATCCCTTTCTTCTTTTGATCTTCTTTTCCTGAAGTTTCTTGTACACAAACAGTTTCCTGCAAAAAAGGAGCTCCAGATTCCTTACTCACCTTCACATCAGGACTTTTCTTCAACATTTCTGGGGTTCCATCTATGACGGGTGACTCTAGATGAGTAGTCATAATAGTATTAACAGTCATTCCAGCCTCCCCATGGTGAGAGTCAGGAGCATCAGAGCAGATTTTTGTGAGGACATTCGAAACAGGAGCAGCCACCAATGTAGCACTGTTCTGGACTGTATTGTCCAGAACAGTCAAAACAGGAGACTAGTCTGCTCTTTCAATAGGGGAATGATTAATATCAGATGGATCATTTGGAGAATCAAATAATGTTTTATAAACATAATTAGTAAGAGAAGGACCAGGTTGAGAAGAAACCTGGACCCGGTCAGCCAAAGTAGGCTGTTCTGAAATTCTTGAATCAGAGTCAACACCAATTGCAGAGACAGGTTCAGAAACATGTGTATGCATTTTATCAGAGTTGGTGTTCTGTGGATGATCCACATTACCTATACAGTAAGGTTGCAATTCTAGAAGCCCAAATTGTCCTTCTTCTACAGTGGCAGCCTAATATTTTTTGGGAGGTGACACTGTGGAGTAGTTTTGAACAATCAATTCAGAAGATTTCTTGGGTGAAGAATCCCTTTTCTGTTCATGTATCATGTTTTTCAGTTTGGGGAAGGATTTAACATCATGTACCTTCATAGAAAAATTTGAGCAAAAGAGATTATTCCTAATGTTGGAGGAGTCATTCCCTAAAACATTACAAAAAAACAGTATCTAGGTAATTACCTTAATAATGAAATATTAATGTATTTGATATTATAAATATCCAAATAAATTTAATTTGAGACTTTTGATGAATTAAACTAATTCTATAGAATAATATTACATGTTAGGATTGAAAATATGAATTTATTTCTAAGTAATAAAGTTGTTGGGACTTTAGAAAAAATCATTTATTGGATAATGCCAAAATTGACATAATTGAGTTTTTAAAACAAATACTATATTATTGGTTGATATAATCTTCTTGAAAATCTATGGATCGGCCAAAAGGCCTTAATAATATTATATATGATATTAATGAACCTATTTGGATTCTATTGGAAGTTTATAGTATGTTTATTAACCATATAATATAAAAATACAACGATACATGGTAAATGTCAAACTATTTAACTAAGAGTTAAATCTAAAGGATAAGGATAATATGATAAACTAAACCTATCTAAAACCTATTGATTGAAAGTTTTTATACCCATCCCCACATTATCCTTTAAATAATTCATTTTTAAGCCCTTATAAAGAAAAGAATATTTTTTTATAAAATAATATTTTAAGCTTTTCCTAAAGTTACCCTCACGTCTCTTATAAAAGGAAACTTCCCCTTCTCTTAATTTCACACCTCCAAAGCCTTTTGGATTTCCTACCCCTTCCCAAATATCCTCCCAAATTTCGTTCATTCATCCTATATTCCATCCTTTGGTTAGAAATCCATCCTAAGGATCCCTATTGATCAAATCAAAAGGAAGAACCCGATGAAGTGGTAAATATTTCATCAACTCTTTCAAGTTATTTTCTTCTTCTACTTACTCATTATTTGTTGTTTCCATTCTAAAATAATAACTCCAGTATATTATATATATATATTGATGTTATTATAAAAATGGTACAACCATATTCATTATTTTATCCAACCTATAACTGACAAAGTCACCATACGTGCGTACGTACGAATTACCGTCTCCATGTCATGGTGTAGTTTGTTATTCAAACATTTCATTATTCGGATAAGTATAAAAATGAGTATAAATTATTTAAAGAATAAATATAACATGTTAATTATTCTAGATATATGATAAACCATCCAATTACATATTATTTTTCAATCAATATATTGATATTATCGCTCATGCGTACAAACAGATTACTGTCTCCACGATGCGATTAGATTCCTTTCCACGTTCACCATTAAATGATGATTATAAAATATATATCATTAATAAGTATGTAATATATGAAATAATAATTATAATGGATATGTATATATATATATATATATATTTACTTACATATATCTTATTCACTTAATTCTGTTCAATACGATATGAAAACAGAACAACATTTATGTGTACGAACGGATTACCATCTCCATAAATGATGTTTTCCATTTCATATATATATATATATATATGTGTGTGTTTTATAAATATTTATATTCTAAATATATATGAAATATAAATCATTTTTTATATTCTACAAGTATTTAAATTATGATCTAAGTGATACAATCAAGAGTAACAAGTTTAACGCGTATGATAACGAAAGTGATTATTACCCGAAATGTTAATTTAACATTGAAAATTATTATTAAATGGGTAGTATAAATAATAAATGAATCATGTATGATATCATAAATATTAATATGGTTCTGGTATAATTTAATAACATACTATGATCATTATACAGGAGGTTAACCGTATGCTCAAATAAAGGAAATTTCAAGGTAAGGGTTAATTTCAAAATCACTTTATTATCAGAGGTTTCTTTTACGTAAGTATCTACTGGAAAATATTTTTTAACCATTTCCATGTTTCACAATAGGGTATTCAAAGGGACTATTGTTAATGGACTTCTTTACTAAAACATCATTTTAAATGTTTTAAATATTTATTCTTCTAAATCATTCTCATTAATTTCCATATTTTCAAAATGGGGTTTAAGGATTTATTTATATGGAAAAGAATGTTTTTAAAATGTTAATTTCTTTCAAAACATCCAAAATGGTATAACACACTTTGTAACAAAAATGTTTTTAAATGTCTTACTCTCTATATTTTGTGACTTTTAAATGTTTTTATGAAAAAGGGATATTTCTCACAAAGAGTTTTACAAATCTTTTTCATATATATCAATATCCTCTGATGGATTTTAAACTTTTTTGAAGTTGATTTATTATGATACAACTCTTATAAATTGTATTGATGGTTTTGTGATATTTTTGACTTTGGATGTGTTATGTTTATTCTATTCATGTTTTATGGATAATGTATTGACATTTCGTATGCTATTTTTAATATGAATGTGTATGTTATGTTTAAACCTTTTCATATGAGGAATACATTGGACATAGTAAGTGACAGGTGGAGCCTGAAATAGATCCTCGATGCATTGGTAGGTCTCATGAGTCAAACTAGTGTCTTGGAACAAGGCCTTGACAACATCTTATTTGTAGTCTTGGCATGAGGCCTTTACTATGTGGTTATGAAGTCTGGAATTATGCATTCCATCATTATGAAAGTGGATATTGACATTGCATGTGATTATTTGACTAGTAGAATAACCATGTAAATAAGTAAATGGAATTATTTGATTTTATGTTTTCCATATTATGCTGAAGATTAAGTTTAAAAGGATTTTGTTTTATTCTAATATAGTTCCTTAAATGTTAATGCTTATTTATGAATGTTTCTTCTATATTGTTATCCTTACAGAGAATCTAAGCTCACCCGTTTCTATGTTTTATTTTTCCCAGGATGTGAAGAAGTATTTTATGATTGATAATTAGGGTTAATCTATGGGATTAATGGCATTATCAAAGGATCATTTATGTTATGATTTATTTTCTAATGTGTAATGTAATGTTCATATATGTAATCTATTTTCCAAGACTGCTAAATTGATCTGCCTTTCAAGACTTGATCCATTATAATAATGAAAATGTATTTAAATAATGCACTGACTCCCATAACTAGAGTTGGGGTATTATAGTTGGTATAAGAGGAAGTTTAGTACAAACCTTGGAATCTATATTTAGAAAAAATCTGATTAGAGAACATTACCCAAAGATAGACTTTGACGATTAGTATAGAATAACTTCATAGAATTTTGGTACTATAGAGATTTTGTGAGTTTTCCAAGAAATACATCCCTGTCTGGATACGACTAGATAGAGGCGGCTCTGGCACAGATGTACCTAGGGGTAAAACTCGAAAACACTGCTTTGAGATAGACTTGAATGGGAACTGGTGAATGAAAATGGTCCTTGTTGAACTCTTGGTCATGAAACTCCTGGGGGATATGCTTAAGATAATTCTCATTTTCTTCAAAAACCACTTTGAAGTGTTTATGAGTATATACCTCCTCAAAGAAAACATTTTTCTGACTGTGGATTATATCCATGAACTATTCAATTAATGTTAACTGTTTCATAAGTTTCGAATTATGCATTGCGATTCATAAACTAACCTCATGTATTACATTGTTTAGAAATGGCACCCAATAGATGGAATAAGATCTCCAGTAATACACATGATCCCAAGAGTAAGAAGGATCATATCTTTCATGGTGTTAAGACAACATTTAGAAAGGAAATAGTCTCCCACGTGTTATCATCAAATGAAGAAATAGTATCATGTGTTAAAAAGATAGGCAATGAATTTTCTATGTCCTATGGCTTTGAAGGGAAGCCAGAGAAGAAAATGATGGTAGGGAAAAAGATAAATAAATTAAATAAGGGAATGAAGGATTTTCCCATATGTGATAATTGTGGAAAGAATCGCCTTGGTAAATGATTAAAGCGAAAGGGATTTTGTTATAAGTGTGGAGAAAAAGGACACCAAGTATGTGATTTCAAGGGTGATAAAATGTTTTCAAATATACAATGCTTCATCTACAAGGGGTTGGGACACTACACGAATAAATGTACAAATCATTAGAGTATACCCCAAATGCAGCCATTGGATAATAATAATGTTATGATACTACTGAAGATGAAGATAAATGATTAAGAGTTCTTATGTTGATATTAATGTATTGTGTCATTTGAGTATTGTATTAATGATGACCATGTTATAAGGATTATAGAGTATATAAGGATTGTACTGCAATACTATTTCATTAAGGACTTAAGATTAGTGGAACCATGAAAAGTGACTCAATAGCAAGTTAAAATTTAGGGAAAATACATGGTTGAAGGAAAGACAAAACATTAATATCATCCTAATACTGAGTTATTGATTTTGGAATAAGAGATGATTGATTTGGATAAATTATATTGGATATTATTGACATACTTGGAACTGGTTAATGGTTTGTTTCTTCCATCATCGTTCGAGTTTAAATTTTTTTGGATATAAGGTGTATATTTATTATTCTATAATGAATAAGGGAGCATGAATGTATTAAATATAGTTATACGATAATTCATGGTGTTATCATGTTTTAAAAGAATACATGATGAAGGTATTCCCATGTTATTACAAGTAAAAAGTATCTTCATTGTGTTTACCTTCCTTATAAATTATGTACTGTGAGTTTGGACAGAAGTATTTCAGATAATTCTAATGGGCGGAATCAATTAATTTTGACATTGGATACTATTGTTAAGGTTAAATAATTTCTTGAGATTATTTTTGGATTTCCATAAAAAGGATAACCCAGAGGTCGGACGACAACCCATCACATCGGGAAAGGCCACGGGACTTGAACCTACAATCGAAGGGTGACAAGGGTTGATCACCTATCACTAGCCTACGTGATTTCCTAGTTTGTATAATGTAGTTTTTTTAAATATACTATCAAATGAATTATAAATTTATTATTTTTGGAACCCTATATGATTAGGAAAAATAGAATATTTTTGAATTCTATTATTTTTTGGAGTGAAAGATGCGTTTGTGGTAGGAATTAGTTAAAGGATGAAACTCTACATGTCAATTTTATAATTATATATATATATTGTTTTCCACTTATTATATGAATAAATTAATTATTAAACTTTAGGGAAGGGATCTTAAAACAAAAAATGTGTCACCCTAATAACATAGGTTTTGTTGAACCGATGTTATTTTCCCTCATCTTAGATTTATGGATTTGAGGCCCTCAATTTTACAGTTGTTTGTGATTGATGACCTCAATCACTCCCTATAAATATTTACATTTTCCTCCAATTACGTGTCTATAATTTCCACTAATGTTATCCTAATTGAGATCATAATTTGGTGCTGACATTTTCATTTCCCTTTCCCTCTTATTAAGAATAAATTTTATTAACCCAATTTTTGATGTGTGTTTTCCAAAAAGGTAATTTTTTATTTTTAACCAATTATTTTCAAATAACAATTTCAAATTTCAAGGATGAAATTTATTGAAAGAGGGGAGAATGTAACACCCTATGATTTTATAGTATGTTATCTCATTAAAGTGATTCAACAGCTTGTGCTACACGCAACACTGAGTTCAGGTGCACCACAACTTACCAAACTAACCATTCAAAAACAGTTATGAATAGTATTAACTACATTTTGAATCTTAGATACTCTATATAATTTTAACATTCATATTATGTGTTTCTTTGACAAAATATAAGAACACGTTCATTTTTTCAAATAAAAGAAGTATTTTTCAAAAAATTAAACTTCTATGTTTTGAATTTGGTAAAATTTACTTCCTTTTTGAATTCATAATATCAAAATTAGCTTACGGAAATTTTTTGGTTTTTTTTCTGAAAAATTTCAATTTTTGATGAATAGTGAAAACCACTACCTTATTATATAAAACCAAATTTTTATTTAAATAATTATTTATTTTATTTTAATTTATTTTAGGTCAAAATAGAGACATAATACCTATATATGTTCAATGTAATTAAATAGAGTCATTTTATAATATGTATATATATATATAAAATTTTATCAAACATTTTACAGTCTTTTACCATCCTTCTAGGAGCATTTAAAAATCTATATAAAATATAATTTTACCACTTCTGTGAGTTGAATTTCAAAGATCCAAAAGACATTGTTAATATGAGTATGAAAAATGTGGTTCAATGTGATGAAATTAATTTATGGTGAATAGTAACATTTGACTTTTGTTTACCACGGTTAAGAGTAAATAGAGTAATTAAGGGTAAAAATGATATCATAATTATGCTAACACATGTACTATTTCTATTTTATAAGTATAATTCAAACAAAAAAACCTTAGGAATAAAATATGATCCTCTTTGGTCCACTTGGATTAGATTAGGACATTTATTATTATTTTATTTGAAGAAGAGTTAAAAGCATTAAATTTAATGTTTAATAACCAAAATTTTTTTAATATAGAGATATACATAATATAAATTATACTAGAAATATTCATTAAAAATATAAAAATATTTCCTACATAATTATATTTTTTTATTATTTTTATACATGAAAGAATTTAATTTATTTATGACACAATGATGACGTAGTAATTACCTTAATAATGAAATATTAAAATATTTGATATTATAAATATTCTGATAAATGTAGTTTCGGACTTTTGATGAATTATAGTAATTTTCAAGGTTAATATGACCTGTTAGGATTGAACATATAAATTTATTTTGATGTAATAATGTTTTTGGGACTTTAACAAAAATCATTTATTAAATAATGTCAAAATTGACATAATTTAGTTTTTTAAAAAATACTATATTATTGGTTTATATAATATTCCTAAAATATAAGTATCATACAAATGGAAATAATAATATTACATATGTCATTAATGAACCAATTCGGATTCTCTTGGATGTTTATTGTGTGTTTATTTACCATATAATATAAAAATACAAAGAGACATGGTAAAGGTCAGACTATTTAACTAAGAGTTAAATTTAAAAGATAAGGTTAATATGATGACCTATACCTATATAAAACCTATTGGTTGAGAGGTTTTCGACCCATCCCCAACTTAGAAATTAAAAAATTAATTTTTCAGTCATTATAAAAAAGATTATTTTATTATAAATTAATATTTCAATCTTTTCCTAAAGTGACCCTCACCTCTCTTATAAAAGGTCACTTCCCCTTCTCTTAATTTCACACCTCCAAAGCCTTTTTCCTTGGCCAAAACCTGCCCAAATATCCTCCCAAATTTCCTCCCTTCAACATATAGGCCTTCCTTTGATCATAAATCCATCTTAAGGATCCATTTTGATCAAATCAAATGGAATAACCTAAAGAAGCGGTAAATATTTCATCATCACTTTGAAGTTCTTTTCTTCTACCACTTCCTATTTCTTTGTTGTTTCCATTATAAAATAATAACTCCAGTATATTCTATATACTGTGATGTTATTATAAAAATGGTACAACCATATTCATTATTCTATCCTCCCAATAAATGACAACGTCACCATACATGCATATGTATGTATTACCGTCTCCACGTCATGGTGTAGTTTGATATTCAAACACTTTATTATTTGGATGGGTATAATAATGAGTATAACTAATTTAAAAAATAAATATAACATGTTAATGATTATGGATATATGATACACCATCCAATTACATACGATTTTTCCATCAATATAATTATATTGTCGCTCGTGCGTACATACGGATTACCGTATCCACGATGCGATTAGATTCATTTACACATTCACCATTCAACAATGAATATAAAATATATATAATTAATAAGTATGTAATATATGAAATAATAATTCTATATAAGATATATATATGTGTGTGTGTTCTTACATATATCTTATTCACTTAGTTCTGTTCAATACGATATGAAAACGGAATCAACGTTTATGCGTAAGTACAGTCCACCGTCTCCATAAACAGTGTTTCCCATTTCATAAATATGTCTATTATACATATTTATATTACAAATATATATGATACATAAATCATGTTTTATATTCTGGAAGTATTTAAATAATTATCTAAGTGATATAATCAAGAGTAACAAGTTAAAATGTGTACGATAAAGAATGTGATTATTACCCGAAATGTTAATTTAACATGGAAATTATTATTAAATGGGTAGTATAAAGTCATATATGAATCATGTATGATATCATTAATATTAATATGGTTATGTAATAATTTAATAACACACTAAGGTCTTTATACATGAGGTTAAATGTACCCTCGACTGAAGAAAAGGGAAAGGTAAGTGTTAATTTCACAATCTCTTTATTATCCGAGGTTGTTTTTATATAACTATATACTGGGAAATATTTATTATCCATATCCATGTTTTATAAAAGAGTTTTCAAAGGGATTATTTTTTTGGTAATTTTTTACTAAAAAATCATTTTAAATGTTTTAAATATTTATTCTTCTAAATCATTCTCATTAATGTCCATGTTTTCAAAATGGTTTTTAAAGATTTATTTATGTGAAAAAGAATGTTTTTAAAATATTAATTCCTTTAAAACATTTCAAATTGGTATGGGAAAATTTTATTCAAAAATGTCTCTAAATGCATTCCATTCAAAATTTAGTGAATTTTAAATGTTTTTATAAAAAAGGGATATGTCTCACAAAGATATTTACAAATCATTTTCTTCTATATAAACATCCTTTGATGGATTTTAGACTTGTTTGAGGTTTATTTATTATGATACAAATATTACATATTGTATTGATGTTTTTGTGATATGTTTGACTATCGATGTGTTATTTTTATACCATTCATGGTTTATGGATAAATTAATGACATTTCGTATGCTAGTTTTAATACGAATGTTTATGTTTTGTTTAAACCTCTTCATATGAGGAAATCAATGGACTTAGTAAGTGACGGGTGGAGCCTACTATAGCTCCTCGATGAATCGGTAGGTTTCATGAGACAAACTAGTGTCTTGGCACAAGGCCTTGACAAAATCTTATTTGTAGTCATAGCACAAGGCTTTGAGTATGTGGTTATGAAGTCTGGCATTATGCATTCCATCATTATGAAAGTGGTTATTAATATTGAATGAGACTATTCGACTAATAGAATATCTATGAGAATAAGTAAATGAAATTATTTGATTTTATCCTTTTCAAATTATGTTGAATATTAAGTTTAAAATGATTTTGTTTTATTCTAATACATTTCCTTAAATGTTTAGGTTTATTTATGAATGTCTACACTATATTGTAATCCTTTCTTATCATCTGAGCTCAACCCTTTCTATGTTTTATTTTTCCCAGGATGTGAAGAAGTATTTTATTATTGATAAGCAGGGTTAGGCTAAGATATTAATGGTGTTCTGAAAGGATCATTTATGTTGTGTTTTATTTTCTAATGCTTAATGTAATGTTCATTTATGTAATCTATTTTCCAAGACTGTGTAACTGATTGGTCTTTCGGGACTTGATTCATTGTAATCATGCCAATGCATTAAAATAATGCACCAACTCCCATAACTGGGTTCAGGGAATTAAAGAAATTACCAAAATGTGATTAAATTATTTATCAAATAACATTTAGTAACTCTTTCATACATTCTTCTTTAAATTCATTGAATCGTGACTATAAATATTCTAACCATGATTTAGTTTGATAAAAAATGACATGATTCACATCCTAACTCAGATTAGTGGCTTTAACATTATCCCTCCAACACTAGGTTAGAACCATGTATTCCATTATCCCTTACATCAGGGCATGGTTTTCCATCCTATATCAAATTATCTTTTACAATTCTTCAAAATTATTCTAGACTTCTCTCTAATTGTCTTCAATCTAAATAGTCTATAATGAAAAATAAGAAACATTCAAATAATCCATCAAATCCCATTCAATATAGTTCAATTTTCAAGATATATTCAACAGGTTTAAGAAATGTTTCACCACTTCATGAAAAATTCACATACACTCCCAATGTATTTAAAATACATACTTTGTTTTTCAAAACATCCATTGTCAGTTTAGTAAATTAAATATATTATTTCCTGAGCATATATATGTCAATGAAATATCAATTTATATTAAAACATCCAAATTATATTTATATCCAAAGTCATGAAATATTCTCCCTTTATCATATCTATATGATTTATGATTTTATACATCATAAATGGTTGAAAATTTAAATCCAATTTTTCAAAAAAATACAACCGTGTTATAATCATTGGGTGGAAAAATATCACCCACTGGATTTTGTAATTAGTACTAAACAAGAAATATATTCACCATATAATAATTTATATTCACTTTTAATTATTATAAATTAATTATCTCTATATTTACCCTTTAAATGTAAATATCTTATCCTTTGTTGAATGATATCTATAGTCTGACTTACCTCTATTTATAACTAAACCTAAAGTATTAATGATAAATAAAATTTTTCATTAAATTTCTAGAAAACCTGACTTTTCATTCACTTTTTAAAGATTAATAAAGATATATTCAAATAATAAAAATCTAAAAATCAATGTAGTATATTATACAATAATTTAGAAATGTATATTCGATTTAACATATATACATCCCTACTGAACACAAAACATAAAAAACTATCCATTAAATAATATCCCCTATGATCTCAATCAAACATCCATTAAAACCACAAATAACAGACACAATATACTATTTGTATGAGTGATACAGATTATTAAAACAAATTATAATAATTTAATTGGATATTTTTAATTTTCTAAATGAGGATAAAAACATATAAGATTTATTTAGTGAAATCCTCCCCTCAATTTAAACATTCAAAATCAGATTTATAATGATAATCACAATTATGAGTAGTGATACTCCCTTAAAATCCATACAAATCATGAGAATCAATTCCATATTGATCAATCATTAAAATTTATTTTTCCATGGATCATATCTCCC
Organism: Viscum album; assembly: GCA_963277665.1. NCBI lineage: Eukaryota > Viridiplantae > Streptophyta > Magnoliopsida > Santalales > Viscaceae > Viscum > Viscum album. The sequence goes on from OY728121.1 coordinate 436,138,330, forward strand.
CATTTTAACATTATTCTTTTGGAGAAATATTTTAACCTCTCTATAATAATAAAACTAAATTGTAGATTTTCATTTAGTTATTTTATGAAAAACAAATATGTTTTTTAATTAAAGATATATAATGATAAATGATTCTTATAATAATTTTCAATATGAGTAATTTAATTTGTCTTAAAGATACAACCCTTTTACATCCTTAGATTTTCAACCCTTCTTCTTTGTGCCACTGTTATGATTAGTATAACTTATATAAAAGCTCTTTATAGAATCTTGTTTTTTTATTATTTATGACATTATTATTATTATTAATCATTAATTTAATGTTTATTCCACTTATAAAAGGATTTTTATTCTTTTAGATGAGGAATTTTTTTTAAACATTATATATTTCTTCATGTTTTTTCCTCTACATCATTGGATTAGAAATATTTTTTTCCACACCTTCATTAGTATCCTTAAAAACTATTTACTCTCCCACTTGTGTTCTCTTGATTTATTTTATATCTCCCCATAGATAATAATTGTATATAATAATTAATTGTTAATTAATACAATCTTTTATTTCTTTTAACCTTTATTTGTTTTAAATCCATGAATAATATTGTTGAAGAAAAAATTCTTCTTATTTGGATGATTTTATCTCCTTTACGATAGGAATAGTGAATTTAATATTTTCTCAAAATATGATATTTTTTCATCACATAATTATAACATGTACAATTTTATATTAAATACTGAATATTAAAAAATAAATGATAACTCTTATATTCCATTCTAGGATGAAATTATACCAAAAAATTTATTACTTTTCATAACTCCCTAATCTCAATTCAAACATCCACGGTATATCCTATGCCCCTATTATAATAAAGCTTATTTATACTTATTTTTTTTGAAATGTATATCTGTTATTGGAAAGAAACAACTTCTTATTAACTTTTAGACATTTATGAATGTATAATTAAAAATATTAAAGTCTTATTGTGTGAATATTTATTACATCCATGTATGAACTCCTCATTTAATTCACTCAACTTCTCCTCATTTTCCATGTCCTAAAATTATTTTTCCTTAAATTATCTTGTAATTATCTTCAATTGGGTGTGCTGTTATATTTCAATTTAAATTTTTATATTATATTCATTTCTTTAGAGAAATCATACAATCTTTAAATTCCATTTAATAAAATATCTAGACTTCTAAATCATGAAAAATTTCCCAAAATAAATATCAATTCTTATTTATCTTGACCATAATCTCAATAATGTTCTCATTTTTCATACACTCCTTTATTATAAACACTTTTTTCTTTTTATCCAGTTACACTATAAATATATAATATCATTATATTTTAATACACACCTATTAAAATGTTTTACTTATGGAATGTAAATATAATTTATTATTACAAGAACATTCTCTATATTGATAACTTACCAGTTTCAATTAAACTTAAACAATATCACTATTTTTCTCCAATATTTGGTGATAATATGTAACTTTAGATTTGAAATATAATTTCATAGAAGTGTTAGATTCATAGATATTGAGAATACAAAATTTATCAACATTTATTTGAGTGTAATATTCTGAATTTTTTTTAATATTCTTATTCAACATTTTTCTTATTGAATTGTAATATTTTCTTCATCATTTTAAGTGGGAAAATTATCATGTCTTGATTTTTCTTGAGAACATACTGAGTAAGTCACAACATATGTATTTTGTGTGGATTGTTCATAAATGTTATTTAAATTCAATCACATATCAAAATCATTAGAAAAATATAAGATGATTTTATTGAATTCATTTATTAAAGAAAAATTTTGAAATTTTATAACCTTTACATCATGAATTATTTCATTATATATTTTTAAATCAATATGATGATAAATATTTTTCAAAATTTCATTTCCAAATAAATATATATAACAAATTATATCCTCTAAAAAATTCAATATTTAGATACATAAAATAAAGAAGAATTAAAAGTTGAATCTATATGTGGAATAAAAATCAAAGTTATATTTTTCATATTAAAATCCATGTTAGAACCTATATGATTTGATACCACTCATTGGGACCATAGATTCAAATTTATTCTAACACCATAAGATGGTGGGAATCTAGGTGACCACTATTTTAAACATCTTCATTAATAGATTCTCGATGCCATATAGTATTCGAATTCTATAAGGAACTATGATTCACTATAAAATATATTCAATATATATAAATCTAAATCATGGAAAGAATATGTGGATAAAATGATTTTACTTTGTTCACCCACACTATGATATGTTCAAGGAGTATACAATGGTGTAAAAAAGAAATTATAAATCACTATTCTTGTAGGTATAATATATGTTTAAGGAAACTTTTAAAAAATTCTCATGACCAATCCCCTAGGGCCCATGACGTGACTCCCCCAAGACCACCCCCCGAAGGCCAGGGGTTGGTGACTAGTTCTGATGGCATCTACCTATAAGTGGAATAATTTTTTTGAGTACATGTACACACGCACATACAACTACGTCCCAAGAAAACTATAAAATAGAACATGTATTATACTAAACAAACTAAGTGTAAAGGTACAACTTAAAGTAAATGTGCCAGAATATAACCCAATAATAGAAATACATAAATATAGGAAATTATAGAAGATCTCTAAAAATATATCTGTTGAAAACCCCACATGATGTTTAAGTGTAGGGTAGCAGCCAGAATCTATAGAAGCATGACCCGCCTTCCTGATCTAACTAGAAACCATTGGGTCCTAGGATACTAAGTCCTTCATTAAAGCATCAATAATCTTCACCAGATAGAACAAGTGCTGGTGAAGCCCGTGCAGGAGTGAGTAAAAAAATACTATATAGGGACTCCAAGACATAAAGAAATGACTATAAAGAAATCCTCTAGAAAACAATGATGCAAGATCACAAAGAAAGACTAATCACATAGGTATAATCTAATGTATGGAAAGAAATGCAATCATTCGCAACACGTAATAATTTTTTTTGTTGATGTACAACATCTCATATGAGTATTGTGGGTCTTCTTGGTCACATAGGGTCACTTTTAGCATATCCACAAAGGGTCACCAGGAAAAGATCCACATAGGGTATTTCTGAGCCTATCAAAATTGGGTCGCTTGGAGTTGATCCACATAGGGTCTCTAGGATATGATACACATAGGTTAGTTAGGAGCTGATCCACACAGGGTCGCTAGGAGCAGATCCACACAGCGACTCTAGGAAATTATCTTCATGGGGTCGCTAAGAGATGATCCACACATGGTCACTAGGATCTAATCCACAAAGGGTCCTTAGTAGCTGATCCCCATAGGGTCACATGTTGCTAATCTGAACAAGGTCTCATATTGTCGATCCCCACAACATCGCATGTTTCTGATCCACATAGGGTCCATATATTATCGTTTCAACAAGCAGCAAGATTCCTGCATGAAGCACACTTGATTCTGGTTGAATTTACTTCTCATTCTAATTATTTTATATCAACTTAAAATAAATTATTGTTATAGACTTCCCAAAGAACCTCCTCATCAAGAGGGTTCCAACATCACAAATGGTTCTTCAATCAGACACCCATTTTAAATGATATGGAAAATTTTCCAATAAGGGGCCAGTAGGGTCCTGGTCTGGCCCAACCCAGTCTTAACGAACCATCCCAAATCTGGCATGGTCTGGATTCAGCCCAGACCAATGGTCGTGGGCCCACTGGGCCATGGGTCTGGCCCACTTTGTTGGCCTACACCCTGCCTAGCCCGTTAAGGGCGGGCCATCTATGGGGGAAGTTCTAGGTGGTATGCCACCTCACCAACTCTACTAAGAATCTAAAAATGTCCGATGAACCATAGAGATAACTTGTTTCCCATTCCAAATCTCTAAAATCTACTTCGGGGTGAGACCCGAAGAAACACATTGTCTCCCTCATAAATCTCCAACGACCTCCATCTCATATCAGAAAAATATTTATGCACACTATGTGTAGTCCTCATCTACTCCTGGATGATCTGCACCTTATCAGCAGTTGCCCATACCAACTTTGAACCCATGATTGGTGACTCTCCTCGGTCTGTCCCACATAGAGGTGATCATTAAGGTAGCTCAAACAAAGACTCGAATGGTTCCATGAAATGGTGGAGTGATAGTTGTTGTGGTTTGAAAACTCCACATGTAAAATGTGGTCCTCCCAAATATGACCAAAATCAATGACATAAGCATGAAGCAGGTCCTCCAAGGTTTGTATGGTCTAATCTGTCTAACCATTAGTCTAAGGGTGAAAAGCTATACTCATGTGAAGTTGAGTCCCAAACATCTCTTGTAATCCCTTCCACAGACGGGATATGAATCGGGCATCACGATTTGAAATGATCATTGAGGGAACACTATGAAGCCACACTATCTCTTGATTGTAGGGGCATCTCAATCCCTATACTAGTCTCTACTCCTGAATAGGTACGAAGTGACCTGACATGGTGATTTAGTCCACAATCACCTAGATCAAATTAGGTCACTTATATGGGCATGGTAATCCCCTCAGAAAGTCCATCGAGATACCATCCCACTTACACTTTGGTACCTCAAGTGGATCTGCCATGAATTCTTGAACCTCATGCTATTCCTTATGTTGCTGACAAGTGAGGCATCATGAAATGAACTCTTGAACACTTTATTTATCCCAAGACACCAGTACTAACGTCAGAGATCTGGGTACATCTTCACCACTCCAAGATGTACCACAAAGGGGGGTGTATGGAACTCCCCCAAAATCTCATCTTACAACACCATTGGTACTACCGTTCTCTCTCTAAAAAGGATTAAATTCTCCCCACATATCCAAAATATATCAGGAGGCTATCCTGCGGATAGCTGAGCACATTGGGCCTCACAGTCATCATCCAAAAGTTATGCCTCCCTAACTCGCTGTAAGAGTGGGGGAGTGATAGTCATCGACGGATTGTAAGATTATCCATCATCATAAATGAAGGATATCTACATCAGGCCTAGTTTCTCCATCACTTCACTATGTAGATGCAATCCAGATCTCTTGTTGAGAACTCCTACCACCAAATTCCCCTTCCCAGGATTATAGACTCCCTCAAAGTCATTGTCTTGTAGAAACACTGGCCATCTCTTTCACCTCAAGTTAATGTCCTTCTAGGAGAATATTTACCTTATACTCTTATGGTCAGAGTAGATGGTAAACCGTTCACCCATCAAGTAGTTCCACCACAATTTACCGAAAATACAACTGCTTATAACTCCAATTTATTTGTCGCATAGTTCTACTATTTCTACTTCAAATGTAGTGACCTGTAGGCAATCACTACTCACTCATTCATTAGGACACAACCCAGTCTAGTCCTCGATGTGTCGTATAAAACTACATTACCAATTCCCTACTCTGGTAGTCTAAAGATGGTGGCACTAATCAGTCTCCACCTCAGCTTCTAGAAACACTGCTATCACTTCTTCATCCACAAGAAGTTTTTTCCCTTCTTTATGAAATCTGATAAGGGCGATGCTACTCTGGAAAATTTAGGCACAAACCTATGATAATATTTAGGTATTGCCTCTATCTTAGTCGGATCAAATATGACTCTAGACTCTGAGATGACATGTCCCAAAATGTGGACTTCCCAGATCTGTAATTGGCACTTTTAGAGAATCCAATAAACCTATTTCTCTCAATGTGTATATTGGACAATCTGCAAGTGTTTGGCATGCCCATCCTCTGAAGCTTAGTACACCAAGATGTAATCAATGAAGACCACCACAAAATGACCGAGGTAAGGCTGGAAGATCCTATTCATGAATCCCATGTACACTGATGGGGAATTATATATGCCGAACGACGTCACAAAAAACACATCGTGGCCATTATGACATCTTAAGTCTGTCTTCATTACATCATCATCCCATACACAAAGCTGATGAAAACTAAACCTAAAGTCAATCTTCGAGAACCACCTCGCTCCCTTCATCTGATCGAATAGGTCATCAATTCTTGTTAGTGGGTACTTTTTCGTCATAGTCACATGGTTTAGGCATCAGTAATCTACACATATCCTCAGTATCCCATCTACCTTCTTGGAGAAAAAATTGGGGCTTCCCAGGATGAAATGTTGGGAATCATGAAGCCCTTCCTGAACAAGTCCTCCAACTATACCTAGAATTTAGTAAGATCTACAGGAGCCATCCGATATGCTGGTGTGGATATATGTGTCACACCAGGGTATTGATAAATGAAGAACTCTACCTCTCAGTGAGGAGGTAGTCTTGGAACATCCTCAATAAAAACATCCCTGTACTTTTCCACCACTATAGAAAAAATCAGACGCCTCTCGTCCACCACATGAGGGTGAGGCTAGCCAAGAGATGAGTGATTAGTTGCTCCCTCCTTTGATAAAGTCCATTATATGATGAAAAAATTACCTTCTTGTTGGTGAAGGAAAATCTGGTCCCATCCTCATAGACACACCACACTTTGTGCCTAATACAGTGAATCGGAGTATGTACTATAGATAAACAGTCCATACTCAAGATTACATCATAATTCCTTGACACCACTACTAGGAAATCCCAGCCAAAGCTCTCACCTTATAGAGTAAGCTCACACTACTGGGACAAATGTGCAATCATCGATTCTCCTCTAATAGGAGTCTTTAATTGTGAGGATCGAGCAAATGGCTCCACCAAAATATCTAACCTTCGAACATGGTCTATGGAAAGGAATGATTGACATGAACATGTGTCCATAAGAATTTCAGACAAGGTGTAGAAGAAAAATATCACACCTCTTATCATATCAAGAGAGTAGTGTTCATGAGGACATCCCATATAGTGATGAGGCATTTCATTAGGGACTAGTGCTAGAAATGGCCCCACTGGGTGGTGAACCATTTTAACCACCACCTATAGGTCAAAATATACTATTGGCATTACCAATAGAGGATGCACATTGGATTTTCATGGAGGCATCATAAAACAGATCAAGATGTAACAGGTTCAGTAGATTATACCAGGTGAGTTGACTCTAATTGAAGAAGAACATGAGGAAACACTAAATTAATATATGATACATGCAACCAGTGTTTTCATGTATAGAGCCGAAAAGTACAACTCTAGGTCATAGTGTGTGGATACGTCGACTGCTACACCAACACTGGACTCCCTAAATCTGGATGATGGACTCAAAAAATTTAACACTATTTCCCAAAAGAAAAAAAAACAGACTCCGTGACATTAAGTTAGAACTGACCACCTCTAATACCACTTTTTCATAATCCATCCCGGAGGCCTGTGTCCTGACTCCCCCAAGCCCCACCTGAAGTCTAGGGATTTACGACTAGCACTGAAGGTGTAAACCTACAAGTTGGAGGCATTTCTTGAGTACCTATACACATGCACATGAAACCACATCCCAAGAAAACTATAAAAGAGAGAATGAATTCTAATAAAAAACCACTGAGTGTAAAGGTACAATTGAAAATAATGGACCAAAATACAAACCCAAAAAAGGAAAATGGAAAGACTGGAAAGTACAAAAGATCTCTAAAAATCGGTCCGCTAAAAACCCCACCTGATGGGTAAGTGTAGAGTATATGAAAAAAGACGTAGAAGCACACCCCTAAAGCCTAATCTCACTAGAAATCATGGGGTCCTAGGCCACCATGTCCTTCATCAAGGTGGTGGTCATCTGCAGTAGACACAATATGTTTGGGAAAAGACCATGTAGGGGTGAGTAACAAAATACTCAGTAAGGGCCCCAAATTTAAAATGAAATACCACAAATTAATCCACAACTGAACCACAAATAATGATCACAAAGAAAGATAGCTCAAATTGGTATAATATAAAGTATAGAAATCTAGATAATCAGTCGCAATAATGAACACCTTGGACTATTGAGGTACTCATCCTAGATGAGTACCGTGGGTCTTCTAGGTTACATAGTGTCACTTGCATCTTATCCACATAGGGTCACTTGAAGATGATCCTCACAGGGTCTCTATAATATGATCCACATAGAGTTAGTATGACCTGATCAACACATGGTCTCTTAAAGCTGATCCACACAGGGTCACTAATAGATAATCCACAGGTGGTCACTAGGAGCTGATCCACATAGGGTCACTAGGAGCTCAGCCACACATGGTCATTAAGAGATGATCTACATAGGGTCTCATATTTCTGATCCGCATTGGGTCACATCTTATCGATCCCCATAGGGTCGCATGTTTCTAATCAATACAGGGTTACTATCCTTTCTTCACAACCAGCCACAAGATTCCCACACAAAGCGTGCTCGATTCAATGAGAATCTACTAATCCAGCCAATATTCATTTTTCAACAATCCTGAATATCTCTTTAGAGTATTCAAAAATAACTGGCTCATGTGGAGGGTTTCAAATCTGCAAACAGATCGTCAATTAGATGCCCAATTTGAAATATATGGTCGATTTTCTGAAAAGGGGTTGGTCGGGTCTGACCCATCCTGACCCGGGATCCCCCAACACGACATGACCAGAAATCGGCCCGAGGTCGTGCAAGCTCCTACTTTACTGGGACGTAGACGAAGGCAGTGTCCACCCTCTTTCCCTGTGGATTGTCTTCTGGGCCACCTCCTCCACCATAGTCTATTGACTAGGTCCTCGCCACCTGTGATGTGAAATGGTGATGCGTCTTTGGTACCTCTATCATGGCCGGGTGGTCGCCTCCACCCGCCACTGATATGGGGGCCAGCAGCTCCTGCTGCATCGCCACAGCTCGAGCAAGCCACAAATTTCTTTCTAGCATGCTGTCGTGGTGCGCTTCCACCCGCCGTCTGTGCCAGTGCCCCAGTGGGTTCTTCCACAGACCACCAGGTATGCTCTGGTGGTCCGATATTTTCACCATCTATTCATCCAGTCTCCATGGGGAATGACCTTCCCTGCTACAACCATGAAAATGATTCTCCGTCAACTTGGAGGTTCAGTCATAAAGAACTCACAAGGTAGATGTGTAACAACCTGAGATTTTATGAGAATTATACTTTTTAATTTCATTGATGTATTGTTTTGTATGCGACACCAAAATTTTCTTGTTCTATACGCAACACCGGATACACAACACTATTCTTAGCTCGTGTTACTCAAAATTTCAAGTTCATTTGATAGAAGTTATTCTATGCAACATTGAGTGTGTGTATATATATATATTCAATTTATAAATGAAATACGGTTGGATTCTATTATACACAACAACAAAAGAATCATTCAATACACACAACCCTGACTTGGCTTACTTTACACGCAATCACGACCTTCCACGATAGCATGTGTTGTACGCAATACTGAGTTTCACTAAACAACGATATGTTATTAATATATTATATAAACTTGCCATTATGAATAGTAATACCCACTTTCTGAAATTTTATTTTTCTAAATAGACTTCATTTTTGGATTTGGAATATCAAAATTAGCCTAGGGTGAATTTTTGGCATTTTTCTGAAAAATTTCAATTTTGATGAATAGTGAAAACACTAGGTTATTATTTAAAAACCTACTTTTTATTTAAATAATTATTTATTAGATTTAAATTTATTTTAGGTAAAAATTGATAAACAATACCTATATAAGTTCAATGTAATTAATTGTAGTCATTTTATAAGTGTTTAAGATATATAAAAATTTTATTGAACTTTTCACCGTCTTTTCCCTACCTCCTAGGAGCTTTTTCCAAACTTACATAAAACATAATTTTACTGTTTCTGTGAGTGGAATTTAGAAAATCCGAGAGACATGGTTAATATCAAGGAGTAAAATGTTGTTCAATAAGATAAAAATATTTTTTTGTGAATAGTAACTTTTAACTTTTATTTACCACAGATAAAAGTAAATTGGGTAATTACGGGAAAAAATGATATAATTATTACCCAAACACATGTCCTAATTTTATTGGATAAATGTAGTTCGACCAAAAAAAATATTTGGAATAAAATATTACCCTTTAGGACCACTTGGATTAGATTCGGACATTTATTATTATTTTATTTAAATAAGAGTTAAAATAGTTAAAATCAATGTTTAATAAATAAAACATTTTAATATAGTAATATGCATTAGATAAAATCGACTATAAATATTCATTATAAAGATAAAAATATTTCCTACCTAATGGTATTTTATTTATAATTTTTAGACATTAAATAAGTTATTTTATTTATGACACAGTGGTGATACAGTAATTACCTAAATAATGAAATATTAAAATAATTGATATTATAAATACCCAAATAAATGTAATTTGAGACTGTTTATGAACTCCACTAATTTTATAGGTTAATAGGACTTGTTAGTAATGATGTAATTAACATTTTTCGAACTAATAATTTTGTTATTATTTTCACAAAAATAAATTACCAAATAGTTTCAAAATTGACATAAAATAGTTTTAAAAACAAATATTATATTATTAATTGTTATTACGTTCATAAAAATCTATGGTTTGGAAAAATAACTTAGATAAGGTTATATATATTAATAATGAACCACTTGGGGTTCGTTTGGCTGGTTATAGTATGTTTATTAACAATATAGTGTAAAAAAATAAGAAGACACGGTAAAAGTTAAATTATTTAACTTAGAGTTAAATCTAAATGATAAGGATAAAATAGTAGCCTAAACTTGTCTAAAATATATTAGTTGAAAGGATTTCGACCAATACCCACTTTAACTTCGAAAAAAATCAATTTGGAGCTATTATAAAATGAATATGACTTTATTATAAGATAATATTTTTAGTGTTTGCAAAGGTGCCCCTCTCCTCCCTTATAAAAAGGGCACCCTTCCCTCTTCTCTTCTCACCCTTTTGAGCCTTGAAGCTCGGAAAACCCCTGAAAATTTATCTTCTCAACCTGTCTAGTTATATCATAAAGTTTATGGTCTTCTCAAAAGACCAAATCTGGTGCCTTAGGAGGAATCTTAAAAGTGGTGCGTCGAAGAAGAGGTAATCTCTTCTACCGATTCTATCAAGTTTCTTTCTTCATAAAATTTTTCTTCATTAGTTGTATCATTATAAAGTAATAACATAAGTATAAATAGTATACTGACATTTTATTATATGAAACAAAACCATCTAACCTTCTATCCATCCTATGGAAAACAAAATCACTGCGCATGCATACGTACGGAATACCATCTCCACGCCGTGGTGTAATATGATTTTCCACCACCACCTTACATGGATGGGTATAATGGTGTAAATAATAAATATATATGGTTATTATAACATCATACTGATTCTGAGATATTATACCATCCAATCCAATTCAATTCAATAATTATGGGAATGATATCATCGCTCGTGCGTACGTACAGATTACCGTCTCCACGACGCGATGAAATTCATTCTCCATGTTAACCATTCAAGAATGATTATAAAGTATATATAATGAATAATAATGAAATATATGACATGATAAAGCTACTTTATTTATGTATATATATATCATCTACTTACTTTAATTCATGTCAATAAGGAAAGGAAAACAACGTTCATGCGTACGTACGACCTACCGTCTCCATGAACGGTGTATTTCATTTCATTTATCTAAATATTTCATATATATATATATACTGAATATATATGATATATAAATCATGATTTAAATTCTGGAAGTAAGTAAAACATGATATAAGTAATAATAATATCAAGAACAAAAAGTCTAAACACGTATGATAAATAAAACGATTTTACCCAAAACGCTACTTCATCATGGAATTTACAAAAGAACGGGTAATATAAAGTCATAAGTGAACCATATATGATATCATAATAATGAATATGATTATGTAATAAGTCAATGACATTATTTAAATCATTAACTAGGAGGTTTGGATATGTACGGAGCATATCAGACCTATGGTAAGGGATAATTATTTCAATCTCATTCTTTTCCGAGATTGTTTATTCGTATGTATTTACTGGGGTTATGTTTATTACCCATGTCCATATGTTCTCAAAATGTTTTCATAAAATGTTTACTTTTCTTCCATGTATATTTAAATTCATTTTACCCTTTTTTACTTTTACCACATTGTATGAAAGGAATCTTTTTTTGTTTACCATACGAGGTACTTTTTAACTTTTCTGACAAAAGTACGAGGAGAATGTTTTTTTAACTTATACAGCATTAATGGATTTATACGGTTTCATAACACCTTATTTTCATGAAGCTTACTCTACAAGATTTCATTATTATTTTAAACAAAATTATTTTTTTTTAAAATTACTAGGAATTTTGTGAAAATAAAATGATTATGAAGAATAAAGGATATTTTCCTCAATTATTCTATTCAAGTGTCGTATCAAAACTATTTTCCATCTAAGATGACATTATTTAGCATGTCTATGTTTAAATTATAATGTCTCTATTATTTACATGGTGTGATTTTTCTTATGATGAAATGATTTCCATTTGTTTTATATGGATTATGTGATGATGTGATAATGTTTATGAAACCCATTTTATTCTTTGGGATATGATGAATGTTTTATGTTTATTTTGTAGCACACTTAAGAATGATTTAATTATGAGATGGGTGAGACCTATATCTCCCTCCAATGAATTGGGTAAAGATTTATATCTCTTGAGATATACATGGCTGGAATGGTAAGTTAATCCGGTTCAATGATACAAGACTGGAATAATGAGTGAAATTGATTCAGTAAGGGAATTTTTCCACTAAAATGGTCTTGGCAGCAATGCCTTAGCTAATACGGAAATCATATCAAGTGATAAATGGTTTTCCAGAATTACATGTTTTATTCCCATGCTATTTTATCATGATTGATATTCTATTATGATATATGCCTTACTCACTTCCAAGATTTATGTATTTGCTCAAGATTTTGATGTTAAGATTTTATGTTCAAGTTTTTGCATTCAAATGTTTATGGATTGTTTTATGTTCTCTATGTTTACCCTTACTAAGCATTTGAGCTCACCCTTTATATGTTTTATTTTTTCCCCAGGATATAAAGAAAGGTTTTAGGTAAGAAAACATAAGGGGAAGATCTTTATGGGAGATGTTGAATATCTTTCACCATGATTAGAAGATTATATTCCGAGTTTCCAAAGACACTAAACTATTATGATCTTTTAGTGTCTATTTTTGTTATGTATTAAATATTCTGAAAAAGTAATGTAATTTCTATGTACGTAAAGTTTGGGGTCTCTATAGTTGGTATCAGAGGAAAGGTTTAGTTAACCTTTGGAATCTAGGATGCGAGAAATTTGGTGAGATCCCTATAGATATTTCTAAGGTATGTCTAGGGATGTCCCTAATGATAAGTATATGTATAGGTTATAGTCCTAGAATTACGGTATTGATCTTAGAATTTTACCTAAGATGTTTGATATTGACTATAATCCCCCTTTATTGTGTTGTTTTCCCTAGCATGATTTTTTCATCTCACACTATTCTTTTTGGGTTTTAGAAAATGGCTGGAAATAAAAAGATTCACGATAATGGAGGATATGATGGACAATGGAATGATATTCTTCATGAGCCACCAAATGAAATGGGATTTGTAAGTCCAAACATCGTTATTATGCCTAATAATCTATCTCATAATATTATCAATTGTTTCAACTTTGGTAAGTATCTCGACTCAGCTAATAAGAGAAAGATGGAGTTTCATGATGATCATAGAGGAAAGAATGTTCAATTTCTCTCATGTAAATCATGTGGCAAGAGGCATCAAGGAGAATGTTTCAAAGGAACTAGATGATGCTTTGGGTGCGGAAAAGAAGGACACAAATCCAGTAAGTGCTAAAGAAAATGTTCGGTTAACACCATGGAGAAGGATAATGGTATTGCTATGACATCAACAATGATTAGATGTTTTAAATATGGAATGTATGGGCATTATTCAAACCAATTCCCTAAGGGAAAATATCATGAAGAGAATCAGCTTGGTTGTATGGGTATTATTTATGTGGATGATGATGAGGAGACTAAAAATGATATATGAGATGAAATAAGTTTTGAAGCTTGGTTAATGGTTGAAGAAGGTAGTGGAATGATTGTATGTTCATCAAGAGTTATGTTGTATAGGTAATTTAATGGTAATATGGAATAAAGAAACATCTAAGGATTGTTACACTATTATTTTTTCTAAATTATTTGAAAGTATATGTTGAATGGTACTCGTAACAATGAAAGGTTATTCAGATATTTTTGGAAAGAAGATGATATGCCCATAATGAAGGGATAAAGCGAAAATGAAATTTTGATAGTATTCATGAGCTCCTGACTGATCTAAGGAAAAAGTGATATCATGGTTTGAGTATATAAAAATTTTGGGATTTTGGAATGTGGAATGAGTTAAATTTTGACAGCATTCATGTTTTCTCTAAGGTTCTATGGTAATTCATGTTTCAAAAGAATAAATGATTAAGGTATTCACATGTTTGGAATATGACCAACAAGATATATCTTATGATATATGGGAGATAAATGATGGTATTAACATGCTTGGTATATGAACTTTCTAATAATCATTTTCTTTATTCTATGAGATTGGAAAGATGTATTTTGGAAAAGCCTAAAGATTGGAATGGATTATGTTGGACATAAGATAGTATTATTTAATGATAGAACTTGTTTTTCAATATTATTTCAGGAATGTCATAATAGTATAGTTTTAGAAAAAGGACAACCCATAGGATGAGCGACAACCTGTCACGTCAGACAAGGCTGTGGGAATCGAACCCACAACTGAAGTACGACATGGCTTTATCGCATACCACGAGCCTACAAGAAGTCCCTAGTTAGTAGAAACTAGTTTTATTTTATTAATCACTATGATAGATGAAGTATAAGTCCATTTTAGAAACCATATATAATTAATCTCAAGATAGATGGACTTATGTATATTTAATAAATTGTGCTAAACTTTTTGTGATAGAAACAAATGGAATGACCTATCATTCTATCACATGATCTGCTAACACTTCACGAATGACAAATTCAACTTCATTTATTTAAGAGATGAAGTGGAAATTGTTCAAGGCACGAACAATGGTGAGATTTTACCAAAATCAAGTAAGTATTTATTTTAATTCAACAATTCTTCAGCATTAGGAGAATGATATTGAACGCTAAAAACGTTTTCCTAGTACCCTCATTCCCAATAAATCAGATGACACCTTAGATCATCACAAATTTATGGCTTTTTGAGTGATGGCTTTTTCATAGCCCTGTTCTCTGTCACTATCCATCAGAACATGATGGTTAGATTTATCTTCCATATCCATATTTTCACTTATGTTCTCCTATGTGGAAACCCAGTGATGAGTTAATTTGGGTAACCTTTACATTTCGAACTTTAGTTTTTAAAGTTATGTTTCGGTATTCTTTTTTACGATGTGGATTTCTATGAAAGAAACTATCAAGTAGTAAACCATTTATAACCCCGACGAATTTTGAGGGCGAAATTCATTTTAAGGGGGTAGAATGTAACAACCTGAGATTTTATGAGAGTCATTTTTTTAATTTCATTGATGACTTGTGTTGTACGCGAGACCAAAATTATCTTGTTCTATACACAACATCGGATACACAACACTATTCTTGGCTCCTGTTAAAAAAAATTTCAAGTTCGTTTGATTGAAGTTATTCTACGCAACATTGAGTGTAGATATATATATTCAATGTATAAACGAAATACGGTTGGATTCTATTATACACAACAACAAAGGAATCCTTCCCTACACAAAACCCTGACTTGGCTTGCTTTACACGCAATCACGACCTTCCACGATAGGGTGTGTTGTACGAATACCGAGTTTCACTAAACAACAATATGTTATTAAAATATTATATAAACTAGCTGTTATGAATAGTAGTACCCACTTTTTGAAATTTTATTTTTCAAAATGGAATTCATTTTTGGATTCTGAATATCGAAATTAGCCTAGGGTGAATTTTGGGTATTTTTCAGAAAACTTTCAATTTTTGATGAATAGTGAAAACGCTGGGTTATTATTTAAAAATCGACTTTTTATTTAAATAATTATTTATTATATTTAAATTTATTTTAGGTAAAAATTGATACATAATACCTATATACGTTCAATTTAATTCATTGGAGTCATTTTATAATAGTTTTTCATATATAAAAATTTTATTGAACTTTTCACCGTCTTTTACCTACCTCCTAGGAGCTTTTTGCAAACATACATAAAACATAATCTTAACACTTCTATGAGTGGAATTTTTAAAATCCAAGAGACATGGTTAACATTAAGGAGTAAAATGTAGTTCAATAAGATAAAAATAATTTTTGTGATTTGTAACTTTTTACTTTTATTTTACCACGGTTAAAAGTAAATAGTGTAATTAAGGGTAAAAATGATATTATTATTACCCAGAAACATGTCCTAATTCTATTTAATATGTGTAATTATACCAAAACAAATCTTAGGAATAAAATATTACCCTTTAGGTCCACTTGGATTAGATTAGGACATTTATTTTTATTTTATTTAAAAAAGAGTTAAAATAGGTAAAATCGAAGTTTAATAACTATAAAATTTTTATTATAGTGTTTTAAATAAGCTAAATTCGACTATAAATATTCATTAGAAAGATAAAACAGTTTCCTACCAAATGGTATTTTATTTATAATTGTTATACATTAAATAATTTAATTTATTTATGACACAATGCTGATGCAGTAATTAACTTAATAATGGAATATTAAAATAATTGATATTATAAATACTAAAATAAATGTAATTTGAGACTTTTTATGAATTCCACTATTTTTATAGGTTAATATGACTTGTTATTAATGATTTAATTAACTTTTTTATAACTAATCATGGTGTTATGATTTTCACAAAAATCAATTACCAAATAGTGTCAAAATTGACATAAAATAGTTTTTAAAACAAATATTATATTATAAATTGTTATTATATTACTAAAAATAAAATGTTCGGCCAAATGACTTATATAAGGATATATATATTAATAATTAACCACTTGGGGTTCTTTTGGCTTGTTATTGTAAGTTTATTAACCATATAGTGTAAAAATTCAATAAGACATGGTAAAAGTTAAATTATTTAAATTAGAGTTAAATCTAAATGATAAGGTTAAAATATTAACCTAAACTTGTCTAAAACCTATTTTTTTAGAATATATAGACCCATACCCACCTTAGCTTCTAAATAAATCAATTTGGAGCCATTATAAACCGAATATGTCTTTATTATAAAATAATAAATTTAGTTTTTCCAAAGGTGCCCCTCTCCTCCCTTATAAAAAGGGAACCCCTTCCCTCTTCTCTTCACACGCTTTTGAGCCTTGAAGCTCGGACAAAACCTGAAAATTCCTTTTCTCCACCTCCCTAGTTATATCATAGAGGATATGGTCTTCTCAAAAATCCAAATCTAGTGCTTTAAGAGGAATCTTAAAAGAGGTGCGTCGAAGAGGAGGTAATCTCTTCTACCGATTCTATCAAGTTTCTTTCTTCTTGTACTTTTTATTATTTATTTGTTTCATTATAAAGTAATAACATAAGTATAAATAATATAATGATTTGTTATTATATGAAACAAAACCATTTCACCTTCTATCCATCCTACGGAAAACAAAATCACCGCACGTGCGTACATACGGAATACCGTCTCCACGCTATGGTGTAATCTGTTTTTCCACCACCAACTTACATGGATGGGTATAATGGTGTAAATAATAAATATATTTGGTTATTATAACATCATACTGATTCTGAGATATTATATCATCCAATACAATTAAATTCAATAATTTTGGGAACAATATCACCGCTCGTGCGTACGTACAGATTATCATCTCCATGATGCGATGAGATTCATTATCCATGTTAACCATTGAAGAATGATTATAAAGTATATATAATGAATAATAATGAAATATGTGACATGATAAATCTACTGTATTTATTTATATATATTTATGTCATCTACTTACTTCAATTCAAGTCAATAAGTAAAGGAAAACAGCATTCATGCATACGTACGGCCTGCCGTCTCCATGAACGGTGTATTCCATTTCATTTAACTATCTATTATATATATATACTGACTATGTATGATATATAAATCATTATTTACATTCTGGAAGTATGTAAAGCTTGATATAAGTAATAATAATATCAATAACAACAAGTCCAAACACATATGATAAATAAAACAATTTTACCCAAAACGCTGCTTTAACATAGAATTTACAAAAGAACGTGTAATATAAAGTTATAAGTGAACCATATATGATATCATAACAATTAATATTATTCTTTAATAAGTCAATGATATTATTTAAATAATTATATAGGAGGTTTGGATACGTACGGAGCATATCAGACCCAATGTAAGGGATAATTATTCCAATCTCATTCTTATCCGAGATTGTTTATTCGTAAGTATTTACTGGGGTTTTGTTTATTATCCATGTCCATATGTTCTCAAAAAGTTTTCATATAATGTTTAATTTTCTTCCATGTACATTTAAATCTATTTTTAACCTTTTTTATTTTTACTACATCATATGGAAGGAATCTCTCTTTTTTTACCATATGAGGTACTCTTTGAATTTTCTAACAAAAGTATGAGGAGAATGTTTTTTAACATGTATGGCGTGAATGGATTTTTTGGATTTCACAACACCTTATTTTCATGAAGCTTACTCTACAATATTTCATGATTATTTTCAACAAAATTCTTTTCTTTTAAAATTAGATGGAATTTTGTGAAAAGAAAATGATTTTGAAGAAGAAAGGATATTTTATTCAAAAATTCATTTCAAGCGTTGTATCAAAAATATTTTCCATCTAAGATGACATTATTTAACATGTTTATGTTTCAAGTATAATGTCTCTATTATTTACATGGTGTGAGTTTTCTTATGATGAAATGATATCCATTTGTTTTATATGGATTATGTGACGATGTTTATGAAACCCATTTTATTCTTTGGGTTATGATGAATGTTTTATGTTTATTTTGTGGCACACGTAAAAATGATTTCATTATGAGATGGGTGGGAACTATATCTACCTCAAATTCATTGGGTAACGATTTATATCTCATGAGATAGACATGGCTGGAATGGTAAGTTAATCCATTTCAGTGATAGAAGACTAGAACGAGGAGTGAACTCGATTCAGTAAGGGACTTTTTCCACTAAGATAGTCTTGGCAGCAATGCCTTGGCTACTATGGAAATCATATCAAGTGCTTAATGGTTTTACAAAATTACATGTTTTATTCCCATGTTATTTTATCATGATTGATGTTCCTTTATGATATATTCCTTACGTACTTCCAAGATTTATGTCTTTGCTCAAGATTTTGATGTTAAGATTTTATGTTCATGTTTTTCCATTCAAATGTTTATGGATTGTTTTATGTTCTCTATGTTTACCCTTACCGAGCCTTTGAGCTCACCCTTTTTATGATTTCCTTTCCCCAGGATATAAAGAAAGGTTTTAGGTAAGAAAACAAAAGGGGAAGATCTTTATGGGAGATTTTGAAGATCTTTCACCATGATTAGAAGATTATATTCCGAGTTTCCAAACACACAAAACTATTACTGTCCTTTGGTGTTTGTTTTTTTTATTTATTAGATACTCTGTAAACGTTATGTAATGACTATTTAAATCAAGATTTGGGTATCTAAAAGAAGGGTTTGGGCCTTTCTTGTGTCGGACCACACCATCCACATTAGAGTTTTAAATGTGGGGAGGTTTTGGATTTTAATTCTATTAGATAATAAAGAATCCCTGCGCATAACCCAAAAAAAACCATCCCACAAAATCACACGATCCATTGATCAACCTGTTCGTGGGTTGATCCACATTCATTGTTTTAGAATGAATAATGGGGAAAACTCAAGAACAAAGAAAACTCATACCTGAGTAACTCATTCTTTGGTGATGATCTATTTAATGGGTGGAAGAAGAAGGTGTCTGTCATTCATTACTCCATAATCCATTGTTTAGAGATCATTGGCACAAGTCGTCATCACTCACCAGAGCTTAATATCAGAACCAGGATTATGCCAACAATCAAGCGTTGTTTTCTCGACCATTAAAGGATGAAATTCGAAATAGTGTTTCAGTTACATTCGATTATGAATTCATAATACTATTTCATTTATAAAACAATGTTATTAGTTTAATTATATTATACTTCATTTTGCTGAAACGGTTTGAAAATTCAGAAAAATAAAATAATAAAAGTTTGTTTTATATTGAAAATTTTCAATAATTTTTTTGAAAAATAACTTTTTCCCTCAACCTGCATCGGTTGAGGTTAGTTCCATTATAGGAAAATTCTGTCAGTCTGAGTTCAATGGTGCCCTTATATTTTTGATCCAAACACAAGTTTAAAAGACAGAAAAACTTTCTCTCACGCTTATTTAAATAGCTAAAAAAATGTTAAAAATTCTATTTCGGTCTCACTGGCCCTTAGAATTAGGTGCCACTAGAATGTCTAGACTCGAAATAATTTCATATATGTTTAAAAAAACATGGAATTTCCTAGAGATTACACAAATGGTCCCAACATTCAAGGTAGTTTTGATAAAATTTTATCACCTCCCAAGGGTTAATCCCTTTCTCCATATCTCAACTCACTACTTCAATGTTGAATACTCATTATATAGTCTCCCAAATACACTATGTAACCAATATAATAATATTAATTTATATTTCACCATAAATCCATAATTAGAGATTTCCCGTCATCAACTCACTACCTCTTCTCATTACAAGGACGATGTGAGAAACTACATGTTAAGATATATAATATGATGTCTTTTAAATGTTATTGAAAATAAAATTGTCCTCCTTCATCATGGATATTGTTAAGAATTTTTTTTGCTCAGAGAACTGATTTTCAATATCCTCAATCTCAATCTCTATTTTTGTTTCATGTCAGAAGTGTAATTATTCTTTCATGGATGATGAGCCACTCTCTCAATAGACTATATATATGAATATTGTAAAGTTAAATTTATTTTTTATTCTTCCATTCATACCAATTATGTATATAACATATTCAAAATCAAGAAACCACATAGATTGATGTGATTATGTTAAGTCATTACAACCATGAAAAGTTTCATCACCATAACAATATAGGTCACATTGATAAATATTGTAAAACATGAATTTTTATGTTATATCCATTACCACCCATGAATCCTTTGTTAACATAGAAAATAATATATACTAAAACATTCCATCATGATTATATTTCATTTATAGGGGATTCAATATATACAGGATGCAACTCTATTTATTTTCTATATAATTATTCCACCATGTTTCATTCATTTATTGGTTATCAAAAAAATACCCATGGGATGATTCAAATATCTTATAAATATATTAAAATGTCTCTATATTTGATAAGATGTCTAAATCTACAAAACATAAATATATTCTGAAAACCATGATTTAATTTACTTAACCATAATATTGCTTCTTAATTAAAGTGTTTACTCCAAAATTTATCATCAATAAATATTTGTGATCTTGATTTTTTAAGCACTATTAATAATTTGGATATCATATCTAATGAAATATGTGACCTAAGATTCTATTTTATTAGCATTGTTTTTCCATGAAAAATACAGTAGCTTCCCCTTGAAAAATAAAATGATCTCCGTAAGAAACTATTATCAACACCACATTTTCAAAAAATGATTATTAAAAATATAAATTTTTCCATGTCCATAACTATATTGTGGATAACTTCTTTATCCCTCGGTATCTATCAACATTGTAAAACATCCTCCTAGATATTACTAGAATCAAAACATGAATTATTTTAAGCATGATGTTGTTCCATAAACCATGACGTAATTTTTATCATTATGGTAACAAGTGGTTTCCACTATCTTCCTATAACACAATATTAAAACTAAATCCTCTACATTACCTTGAAACATAGTCTGGATTTCTATGCTTCCTCAAATAGTCTTTCATACATATCAATAATTTTCCAAAACCATTCTCAATTTATCCATTTATTAAATTAAAAATAATTAAATATAAAAAATATTCAAATAATCTATCATAAATAGAAAAATGTAATTCAATTATTGATATATCCTCAACCAATTCATGTAATTAAATATCTTTGAAAAGGTCCACACACTCTTCTGGAGTATTGAAAATTAGTTTCTAGTTTTTCAAACCACTATAGTCATACTGGTGACTTCCATAAATAACATTATAAAACTATACATGTCAAATACACAAATATTCACATGTATATGTATTTGGACAACACTTATAGAATGTCATTTCATGAATTTTATTCTTCATATGTCTATAATCCATTAATTTTTCCCTAAATGGTTGATAATGAAAATCATCTATTTGAAAATAACCAAGACATAATATTTAGTTTATATAACCCACTAATATTTTTTTTAAAATTAATACCTTTATATCCTCTCGTTGTTGATAAAAAAATTATTCTAGTTTATTTATAATAATTATAATTTTTATAAACTTAATCATAACAGGATCCATACTTTTTCATGGTAAATAGTGATCAAACATAATATTTTGAAAACTTTTAATATAAATTCATTGATTACGTATATAAATTATTATTAGAGTTTGGGTAGATAATTTGTTATTACTTCTTGTAATTTGGGTTTAATTTATAAATACAATTTGATTTCATTTATATCAGATAAAATAAAATATTCATAGATTTTTGGGAAATATGAAATTTATTTGAACATTTTATTCTCAAATATCAAAGCACTAGTTGGGGTTAATGTTGGTTTAGTTCAGCGGATTCAAGTAGTAAAATTATAATTTAAGGATCAAATCCCTTTAAATTATATACTACAACTGAAAAAGGATATTACCATCAAGAAATAAATAAATATTCATGAAGTCCTCTCATACATAATTCCAAACCTCGCTTCCTCATGCTGAGTTTATTTACACCACATATCCACATGAATACCTTCTTCTCATCATGTCGTAGCTAATATCCAGTGAATTTTGAGCCCCAATCTTTCTTTCTCTTAGATTTAACCATAGTAGATACCATATACCATGAACACCTATCTACAAATTCTTGTTCTAGAGAAGTAAATCTAGAGAATACACCACTGAATTCATTTAATAACTCATCCTATAATTGAATTTCACCTATATCTCTAGGTTGAAGCATAAATAGTCCAAATCCCAATGACCTAGAATCTGCTCCATCCTCAGACACTTATTGTTGAAACCAAGATCAAATCCATCACTAGAACCAATAAATAATCCCAAAAAATAACCAAATCGAGTGAAGACACCCATATCCAAATCTAAGTCCATATATATAATATAACAAAGAAGGATAGGTTGAGAGATACTTAAATACATATATTTATTCCCTTTTTAGGCTCAGGTTATAGTTAAAGGGGGATTTAACTTTCCCAATGTCCTATTTTTGAGTGTAAAGGATTTTGAAAACCGACTTCTCAGTGAGTTCTATCAATGAAATTAGAATGTATGTTTGTATCCTAAATTTAAGCCTCAATATAATTCCACCTGCAACCTGAGAAGTAGTTTGCACCAAGAAACGGGTACCAAAACTTCATTGAACCTTCCTAGGAAAGTGATTGAAGTTGAATCCCAGATAAAGAAGCCCTAAAAGCATTTAAAATTCAATATTATAGTAGTTCATTATGGAGTCAATTTGAAAATCCAAATGATTGAACTAGTCAACTGAATATCATATCCTATGAACTGTACATGCTGACATCATTGATGCTTTAACTCATCAAATTTGGATCTCCTTATTTCAATGAGCCACTCCAAAACACATGCACTATATCTATCCATCTCATCCTCGTATAAGGAATTTTTGTAGTATACATCAAGAAAACCCTCATTAAGGCTTAATATTATACAATAACCATCAAGTACCAATGAAAATCTTCCTCAATTCATCTTGATGGCATATGAATTTTGATCATGGGAAGAGCCTTTTTACTATATATGATTATTTTTTCTAACTCTATTTAGAGAAGGGGAATGTTATATGTATATAAAGAATATTGGTGTATATAGGAAAATAGAATTTACCCATCGGTAATATTTCTAATTTTCCCTCCATCATCACATTATTTATTTTTTTCCTTTTTAGTGAAGTGAATCTCAGTTTAATTTATTTTACTTTTTATAAAAACCCATAAAATTTAAATGTTTTATTTAATAAATTTACAAATGATACAATCCCACATATTTTGTTGCCTAGTGTATTTGGGTAATTAGATATATAAAATAATTACATGAAACATTAGTTCAATGATAATATTTAAAAAAAAATATTATTCGTTTTTATTCCACTCATTATCTAAAACTACATGGCATAACTAAGAGACGTTCCTAAGAAATGGGTCAGATATAAAGCAGTAAAAGAGAATAATGAAAGCATAAAATGATGAATCAAATACTTGTTAGTCAATATGATTTTAATGGTGACATAAAAGGTGTGATTAACATAAACATGAATATTGAATCATGATATAAGATAATATCATCAAGACAAACTAAGAATGTGCCAAAAATATAAAATATGACATCATGAAAATAATTCAAGGATAAAAGATGATAAATCACAACATAATGTGTTTTGGATAACATTAAATGCACTATAAAATATATCTACTAAGATAAAAACATTACACAATGAATTGTATGGTTATATAATTAATTTCCCATATAAGGACCCAACCTTAAACATTACATAATCTTGAATTATGTTAATAATTCGCATTAAGGATATTTTTAGGTTTATAGCTTTATAGAATTAGGTCATAACATAAACATAAAAACTTGAATATTACATGTAGACACTACTAATCAATATCCATTTTTTCTCAAAAAATAAAAACTCTTGGAAAAAAGATTCACTCTAGTTCCATGTTTTAGATAGGATGATTTCCCTTGATCCCATCCTTGAACCTATTCAACTTTATGTCCAGTGAAAAAAATTTAAAAAACATTGGGTGAGCATAAAAATCATAGTAAGGGATACACAATGAAGGAAAACTGTTAGTTTTTTAAAACAACAATCAAACCATGAATAGATTATCATAAGTAATACTTTTCACCTTTACGCAGTAGTAAATACTCGTCACTAAATAAAATATCATTTCTTACCCTTTTGTATCCAAAAATATTACTATAAAACCCATATAAAGAACACATAACATATTAAGGTAAATTGGGACATAAAAATTATTAAATGGAATAACCATACGATCAACTTCTACATGTATCACTAAATAGAATAGCCATACAACCGACTTTCATACCCAATGCATTGGAGGTTATAACGTAAACACCCGTCCTATTTTATCACGGCGCCACCTGTCATTTGGTTTATCACATAACCATCCCTAAAATTTCCAAGAACCATTAAAAAGTCATAACACATACAACAAATTTAAATGAAAGAAAACATTTCAACAGTTTAATCAAAATATATCACTTAAATATATAGACATAACAAATCCATTATCAAAACCATTTTGAACACCATAATATATAAAATAGTATATGGTATTTATTTTCCTTTTAAAAAAATTATGACATATTACGGAATCCAATGATCAAATAATACTTGCGGTGACTAAAGGTCGTTGTCATCGCTTATGTTAAAAGAAACATTATTTTTTTCATTTATTAAAACACTTCGTAGAAAAATATTCCCTTTGAATGAATTGAAAATTAAAAGATGTTTATACATAGTATAAAATAATGTCGTGTATTAAAAAAAATATGTCTCAATGAAGGAAGATTGAGACAAAGTCCCTTACAAAGATCATTTTCAACATAAAATAGATCAATTATGTGTATTAAATATAATAAAACATAAATAATGTATAAATACATGATAAGATATAAAAATTCATTTCTCACATAATCAAAGAACGACATAAATAAGAAAGATATTATCAACCCAAAGAATGGGAATTGGGTTAAGAAGTTCCCTTACCTCGTGTTCGACTTGACCCATTGGTTCTTTAATATCATGAATAATAAACTAAATTTAATTTATACTTTATTAAGAATTTTTTTTTGATTTTTATCATTCCTTTTATATTACTTATTACCATGTTATAACATTATGTAATCATTTATGTTAATAATGGTCATTTTGTCAATATTTGCTACTTGAGTCAAAAATGAACTTCTTATAATTACAAATTGTTCATGTGGTCAAAACATCATTATATCCGTAATGATATTCATGATTTAGATAACATATATATCATATATATTCCGTATATACATGTATTTATAATAGTACATAACATTTGGAGTTAAGAAATTAAATGCACCGTTCATGGAGATAGTAAGCCGTACATACGTATGAACGTTACTTCCATTACTATTTCATATTATAATGGAATTAAAACTTAATTATACATAATTATATTATAGTTACAGTATAATATCATATTTAATTTCATTAACTCCATCCTTTATATGTTCCACATATGGCATTAATGAGTCATATCGCTTTTAGGGGGCGGTAGTCCGCACTTCCTCAAATAAAATTATCGCATTTACCTATAATGGAAACCATAAAGGTATGATATAAATGAAAAATATAGAAAAATAGAAACAATATATATATAATAAATATAATATATAAATATAGTTCCATAATAATGCCCCCCATGAGATGCGGAAGGAGCTTATTGAACAATCATTGTTTTGTAAGTCTTTAGTTTTCCATCCACAGAAACAGTTTGTTCATTCCCATTAGATGGAGGTTTGTGTATGTTTGGTTCCAATAAATCTCATAAAAACATCCTTGTATATTAATTATTCTTTTTTCATTATAAAATAAACGAATAAAAATAGTTTAGGGGTTGGAGAAGTAAAATAAAACAAAAGAACTTAAGAGAAATCGTTACCTTTAAATCAGGTAACTCAGTTTGGTTTGAACCAAAAGAATTTTTTGAAGTGCGTTATGCCTAAGTTAAGGCTTCTAGGAGGAGGGGAGGGAATTATGGAGATTAATTGTTTAGATTTTGGACGTGACAAGGGGCTTCGGAGGTGTGAGGAATGGGTTAGAGGTGAGGGATTTTTACAAGGGGGAGGATGGGCTCTTTAGGAAAGTGTGAAAATATTATTTTATTATATAATGAATTTTTATTTATAAAGGTCCAAAAAATATTAAAGTAGAACATAACATGACTCTTGGTCGAAATAAAATCATACAATAAGAATTTGATAGGTATTGGATATTATTTTAATCATTAAAATATTATTTATTTAAATCATTTATTAATGAGAGAAACACTGCATCATTATTGTGTCATAAATAATTTTATGTATATGTTGTATAAAAATTATTAAAAAATACCATGATTTAGGAAATAATTTTATCATTCGAAATAATATTTTTAGTCTAAAATATAACATATATAACCTTATGTAAAAATTAATTTACTAAAAGATATTTGTTTATGTCATTTTTGTATTTACTTTAAGTTAATTAAAATAATGTGTCATTATAACTACCAAGTGGCACCATGGGGTCCAAAAATCGGCCCAAGGATGATCATGGTCAGAATATTATCAACCAATAGGATTAGGACACATGTTAGGGTAATTTTATATTATTATTGTAATATTGGTTTACCCTTATTTACTAGATTTACCCTTTAACCATGATAAATAAAATATTTATTGATGTAAATATTCATAATGTCTAAAAATAAAATTTACCTATTTACAAAATTTAGACCTCATGTTTCTAAATATGGAATCCATTTTTCCAAATTACAAACATATAAGTGGCAGAAATTAATTTAAAATTAGTTCCCGCTGTAAAAATAAATGGCGTGTTTTTAAGAAGTATTAACTATCAAAAGATTGACACATATTTATGTCCAATTTCATAGTGAAATTACTTCCAATGACCAAAATGGGATTTAATAGAAAATATATAATCTAAGTGCACTTTAAAACCAAATAAAATAATAATATAGACTTATAAATAAATTATATTAAAATGCAGTTTTGACTTAAAATATAATATTTTCCACTACCCATCAAAAATTAAATTTTATCAGAAAAATACCTAAATTTTACAAAAAGTGATTTTTGATGTCCCTATTCTAAAGAATAATTTTATTTGGTCAAATGTAACATATAAAATTTACCAAAACTATATTTATAATGGGTTCTCCCTCAGAAAGCAGTAAATCAACCTTTTAAATTAAATTATGCTTAAAATTAAATTCATTCACATTTTAAGCTTCAAAAAATTATTGGATAAATGTAAAACATTTTTCAAACATTTATATCCATATTGTAGTTAGTTATTTTCATTCCGCCAACACAAAGGATACTCTTTAACTACCATTTAAAATAATAATATTATATTATTATTATTATACAACGTAAGATTTCAAAGAAACCAATTGTTGCGTATCAGGTATGCCATCAAACATAGAAATAAACATTAAATTAAAATTAATATTTAATTCAAAAAAATTAATAAATATTAAAATGTCATATTTATTTATTTACATGGGATGTTACAACCCACCCATCACATTCATATCATGTACATGAATTTGTGTGCCACATAGATCATACAATATAAGAACACCATTAATCAATTTTAATACAATGATTAAGAAGTAAGGGTTACATAAGTGGATTAAAAAAAATAAATTAAGGATAGGTAAATATATGTGAACACCCTTGAGTAGAAATAGGTATGGGTATTCACTACACAAATATCCAGCATGTAAAAATCATATGATAATTTTGATAACATATTAGGTGAACATAAGTGTTCAAGGGATTGTTTAATGATAGTGAAATATGGCTTATCATTGCGTGTCAAACATAATTATAGTAAAGTTATTTTCAAAAACACATTACAAGATGAAATTTTTTAAATTAAATGGCTTGGTTCAATGAAAGAACTTGTTGTAAATAGGAAGGAGAGAGAATCCCTTACCATGAGGGGGATGTTCTAAAAGCATGAGAGGAAATTATTATGAGATTTGAGACACAATGAGAGGTATTTATAGAGGTTTAGGGAGAGAAAATTAATGATATAATGTTTTTAGTGAATAATAGTGTGAGGATTTGTGGGTATCTATAAAAAAATAGAGGTGAATTTCATTACTAATTTCTAAACATTGATTTTTGACTATATATGATAAAATAATCAAAACCACAAACCATCCAAGGGTATACCCATAGTTTCTTCCAAATAGGATTGGTTTAAAATATTTTATTTTTCTAATAATGGAACTCCTTAGGATAATACCATTGGTGATCTGTAAGTGAGTCATAATAAAAAATAATTGATTTTAAAACCCAAAAATATAATATAGGTTTTGGAGGATTTTTTAAGGATTTATTAAATGAGTCAAATAGCATAACAATTATTTTAAAGGATAAATATATATTTAGTCATCGATTAATTTTGAGGTATTTATTACATCATCTTGGTCCATTATTATTCTATAACACAAACTATATATTTATACCATATTTAATTTTAACCTGAAAATTAGACTATCCTAGATAATTTTGAAAAACTCACAATTGGATAATTTTGACATTATTATTTCATAAATAATATTAATTTTATCAAAATTATTTTCTAAATATGATAACATTCACTTTTAAATAAAAACCCCAATTTATTGAAAAAACACTAGTTTTTTATGATATTAACCACTTTCTGACCCTAATAAAAATTATATTGGACTTCATTAAATTATATTATCCTTTATGTTTAAATAATTATAATCAAATAAGAATATTTTATTAAAATACTGTCTATTTATAAAACTGTTTAATTTACATAAAGTGTGTCTTAATTGAGACTATATATTTCCAAGAAATACAATATTTATTTCTTGGGGTCAAAATATAATTTTTATCAAAATCATTATGTAATTACTATTAAATCACTAATTAAAGGGAAAAAATATAATTATTATTTCATTAATAAGGAAATATAAAAATTCATACTATTAATGTTAAGATATATAATCCCTTATTACACCAACGTATTTTTTAATGGTAAGGTGTGTGATAGTGGTTCTTTCTTGGGGTGGTTCAAAAAACATGGTTTTTTCATGATCTCAAAACACTTGAGATTGTCCCATAAGTGGTTTCAATCAAGATTCAGTTGTTGAATCTCTACTTGAGATTTGTTATGGTAAATTCCCAGTGATTCTATCTCCCACAAAAGCTATGATAAATGGGATTAATAGGGAATGGTCATAATAGTCATGGTCATCACTTCTTTTGTCTATATAAGTATGACTTTATCCTAACCCTTAATTTATAATGATCTTAATAGTCACTAAAAATTGGAAATTATATCAATTTTTATGATTATTAATAGTATTTCAAATTCTATAGGCTATATGTGTCCAAAATAAATAAATTATTGCATGTGTTTTCTATAACTATAAATCATTTAATTGATAAAATGGGAATTGAATTTCTAAAATTTCAGTTTGTTATATTCCTTAACAGATCATTAATATTTTTATTAAAATTTCATTTTATAAACTAGAACATATTAAAGTAATTCTGTTTCATCACCTCTTCCATTTCGAAATTTTGTTCCTCAAATTTTTGGTTTCTCTATAATACATTGTCCAAGTGATTTTTCATATTTTTTATAACCCTATATATATGATATAATTTCATTACAAGTTTATCCACGTATTAATGTTCATTCACTAAGGGTACCACCATTGAATTCAATAAATTTGGGGGTTTAAGTATAAACATCCTTTATAGAGATACATAGAACACATCATGTAATTTGGAAAGGTTGGGTGGGAGTTCTAGTTGACTATAAAGAACTCAAACACAATAAATGTTATTAGTGGAGACAGTGTATATTAGAAAAATATTTTAATTCTTCCCAAACCACCAGAATTTCTTCCACACCTATATATTAATGGACAACTTATCTCTGACCTCAAAATCTAAGTCTCATAAGTGACTATCTTCATACCGTTTATATCTACTTTTTGAAAATTTGGTATATTGTTGAATGGTTTGAACGTTATTAGTAATATCTTTAATAAGATCAAGTCCCATAATCTTCTTCCCTCTATCTTCATGATGGTATGTTTGTGACACCTTAAAGATTTTAAATGGAGTAACAATTATAAAACATATTTATTCTGAATTTTAGAGGTTTGGATTGGTATTATATCACCTATTATCATTTATTTGTTAATTTAGGAGGAATTTGTGTTGAGAGTGGCTTCCCATTGTTGAATAGTTTTGATTATTTACAAGTATGCCAGTCCTCCATTATAGAAGAGCACCCATCCCCTCTCTTTTACATTTTTAGAAATGCCATTGATTCATCTAATAACTAAAAAAATACATTTCTTACGTACCTTACCAATAATAAAGAATTTTTTTATCATAAATACAATATAGGGAGGGTTTAGGAATAATACTAAAGAGGACTTTCAATGTAGATGTATCATTCTTAACCAAGCATCTTTTTTTATTTATTCTTCCATCGAAATAAATTCATTCTCAATAATGGAGATATAATTAAATAATTATCTAAAATACACTAATATGATATATTTTTAATGTAATAACCTAAATCAATCTCCACTTCAATCAAACAGGAAAAGAAGTCCTCATTCATTTCTGTGGAAGACTACCGCCTCATGGACTGATGTAATTCATTCTCCATCATCACCTCTCATGACTATTAATATTGATGGATTTAATTTTTATATACCATATTCAAGATATAGAAATAATTATTTAAATGTAACATATCATAAATCTTCTTAAATTACCATCCATTGAAAAAATGATAACATCATTCGTGTGTACGATGAACTACCGCCTCACATAGCAATGTGATTCATTTTTATTAAGGAATCACATGGATTTTAAATGAAAGTATATTTAGATATACACTATCATATTTTTTATATTATTATAATTATATAATGTAAAAATATTACATACCTTCTTTTCATTATGTTCTTTGAAAAAATGGAAATGTTACACATGCATACGTACGACCTACCAACTTCGTGATTGTAACATGGTTAATTTTTCATAACCATATTTCATGGTTGGTTTTAAAAACTAAAATTGAGGTATAAATTTTTTATTATTTCCTAATTTTAATACTATATATTATTTAATAATAACCCCTTTTATCACATTCTTCACAATGATTTAGTTTTCAAATTATGAACATTGCATCCTCAGAACACCCCTAGGTGGACATAACTGAAGAAGTAATTAAATATATCATTAAAATAAATGAAATTAATGGTTTAATTATTAAGGATAAAATGTTAAAACTTTTTTAAGACAAAAAATATTTATATAATTTTATTACATTAGATATAATATACATATATGATAATTCTGTACATGTGGTAAGGGTTTCATATCAAAACATCCTTCTTTGAGACACATGTTCTTTTATGAACCTAATTTTTTTAAATGGTGTATATATTTCACCTGTATTTATTATATCCTCAATAAATCATAATTCATGATATTTTAACATACAATTCATTTAATAAATTCATGAGAGTTATCATTCAAAAGAATCAAAACCGGTAAGGGTTTATGTTTCAATCTCATTTTAATTGTGATTATTTATCCTTGAATTTACATTGTAAGAAATTATTTTATTGTTATCTAATAAAAACATTTAATTTTATTCTCCTATATCTGTTCATGAATCATTCAAGTATTAATACAATTTTACTATCTTTATTACATAAAATTATTGAGGATATGTTTATAATGAAAGCATAATTCATTTATCTCTTCATTAGAAAACCCTTTCTCTTAAGTATCCATGTTTTCATTAAAATATTTTGAAAAAAGTTTTAAAATTCATATAAGAATTTTAAATTCCATTTTTACCAAATTTTATTTTATAAAATATGATTTAAAATGAGTTTTATTTTTTTATAATGAGTTAATTTTTAACTAATGTGTGAAAGGAATATTTTTAGAACTATAAAGAATGTATGAAATTACCAACCATAATGACCATTATTTTATTTTACATTTAATTTATAGGTTTCCAATTTTATTTTCCAATAAAACTATTTCAGTCATATTTTTTAAATATTTTGTTTTTTAAAATTCATTTTAAAAGTGGAATGGTTATTTTCCTTGATAATATTTTTTTATCTTTTTAAATGTATTTCTCTTCTTCAAAAACAAAATTTTTTAATGTGATGTAATTATTAAAATATATATATTTATGTCTCTTGAATATATACCTGGTTCAATGTACCTTCCATTTATGGGGTAATACATTCCTTATTTTCATCTCTCAAATAACATCATTATGATTTTTCCTTTGATTTTGATATAAGAGAATATTGTGAAACCCATTTCATTCTATGAGAATTTTTTATGTGAATGCCTTATGATTGATTTCCTTTTGTTTCACACATAATCATGATCATAATTTTATGGGTTCACATAAATAGTGCACCAATGCATTAGGTAATGTTTTTAGTCCCAGGATACATCATGTATGGGAATAGAGAGTAAACCAAATCCATTAGGGGACTTTGTCCACCATGTGATATTGTATATGAAATTAGACTTGACTCGTGTATATTTTATTTTATATGCTAATTCCAAATTTCCTGTAATTTCATGATCTTATGATACTATGTGTTATATATTTTTCTCCCATGTTATTACCCTTGACCCTTCTATTTTATGATATCATGTTATACCTTTGACCCACACATGAAATTTCCTTATAATTTTTATTTCCTTACTGTGAATTTTATATCACCCATTTTTTATGTATTTCCTAGGCGATTACATGCTATTTTAGGAGCTCAAAAGTATTTATAATATAATTATAGAGAGAAAAATAAATAATATTTATTTTATCCTGATAATATTGTATGGTTATCCTAGTCTTCTGAAGACACTTGGCCTCAAGATCTATGGGATGTAATTATCGTACATTTATCTTTAAAATTATATAATAATATATACAAATGTCTTGGTTCACTATAGTTGGAATCTGAGAAAACATTTACCTAAAATTTTGTATCTAATATGAAAAAACTTTAGTGATAACCCCATATATAAGTATATGTATAAGTTTAAAGAAAGAAAAATATCCTAAAATTTTGGTGAGGTATAGAGATAGTGATTTCCAAAAAATTAAAACCCCTTCAAGATAATATAAGTAAATGTGGCTCTACAATAGATGTACCTTAGGATAATAACCCCAAAGGGTGCATCGATATGTACATGATCACCACCCAAAAAAATGACCATGATGTACACCTGGTTTGACACTCATGGGGATATGAATTATAAATTCACAAACTCTTTACAAACCATTATTAAGGAATTGAAAAAATTATTATGTTAGAAAACCTAATAAGAAATATTTTCATAGAAAACATAGAATAAAATCCAGAGACTAATAATTTTGGATATACATATAATTTATAAGTTATTACTCCCATGTTTTTATGTTTCCATTTTGTTTGTTTATTTTTTAATGTATTATCATCTTGTTTTTATTATTTTAGTTAATACAGGGAAATAAGAGAAAGAATTCCAACAATCAATGTCATGGAAAATGTATTGGTTTTATTAAAAATATTACTAACCTAATGGGAATGAATTTTTGACAACTTTTAATCATTCCAAATGTTAAATATTGAATTATGATTAACAAATAGAACATAGTTGAATTTTAAACCCATCAATGAAGGTAATAATGGTATATCATGGAAGATAAAGTAATAAAGATGATAAATAAAAGAAGATCGAATATTATTCATGTCAAAAATGTGTGATGATAAACCATGGAGAATTATTTGAGGGAACTGAATATTCATTATGTATGGAAAATGAGTTAATAAAGAAGTTAATTTCAAAATAAAAATGATGAGTATTGTTAATAATATTCTGAGAAATAAAGTTCAAACAATGGAATCACAAATAGTTTAATTTTATATATGTTAAAAAATTTGTAATTATACAAGTCAATGAACCAATCCAGGGATTAATTACAATGGGTCTATGTTATAAAAATAATCAATGTCTAATTTTTTCTGTGTGTAGGTGTTTTAAATAGATATTCATATTTTTAAATTATTCTTATTGAATGTATTATGGTTTTTAGAATCATGAATATTTATATGGATTGTTCTTTATTATTTTTAATTATGGATTTGAAATAATATGGTGAATGGTACTAATGATCGATAAAGGTTATTTTATTGTAAAGTGATTTCATAATGGAAGAAATATGATATATGAAATCAAAATAGTTAATATGTTTTTGATGTTGGGGAAATTATAGTAAATAATAATTATATTATTTTTTGGAATAAATATGTTTTATAGAAAAATTTAGTGGTTAAAAAATAATTTTGTTATTAGTTTTATTTTAAGGAGGATCATTGTTATTTTGGGAATATTATAGGAATTATATTGATATAGTTTTATAAAAAACAACCCAAAAGCAAGGAAGAGACATATAATATTTGTAAAGGACTTGTGGTTGGGACCCACAACCAATGGGATATAGGGTTTCAATGCCTACCAGTAGCCTGCATGATGCACTGGGTCATATTAAATTGTATTTAATTACAAAATTTGGTGAATGAATATTATGTATGTTTTGCAAAACATGTTTTAGTATCCAATATTTATGAATTTTAGGATTTTGAGGGGATTAATGATATTGTGAGAAATGTTTTATTAGTATGAGTTATATATAACCCTTATGAAAAAAGGTTATTTAACCAAAAAAATTATTTGGGAAAAAAATATGAATCATGAATTTTGAGGTAATTTGGGATGAAGAGTTATTTAGTTATGGAATGATTTAAGATGATATTTGGATTCAGATATTAATATGAAGGTGTATTCATTTTTGTAATTATGTTACCTTGTACTTACTATTTATAGTTTTGGGTATTGTCTAAAGATGGTATATATATCATTATATTATTTTTTTACATCATGTGAACTGATAGAATTTAATTTTATTACTTCACTCATAAAAAAATCAACTATAATACTCAAAATTTAGAAAAAAATATGATATTAAGGTGAAAAATGATAAAATGATGAAATTATAATTTTCAAGTAAGTATATTTT
Source organism: Viscum album (assembly GCA_963277665.1). NCBI lineage: Eukaryota > Viridiplantae > Streptophyta > Magnoliopsida > Santalales > Viscaceae > Viscum > Viscum album. The sequence goes on from OY728121.1 coordinate 436,174,582, forward strand.
GGTATTTCCTTAGTCTAGATGGTAAAAATATCTTTTCTAATTTAGGAAAAATATATTGAAATAAAAATACTATACATTTTTAATAAATCAATGGTCTCTTATCTCTTTAAAAATGGTATAAAATTATCTCATAAATAGATATTCTTCTAAAACACATGTTGTATCATCACAGAAATTTTCTAATATGTGGAAACCTATTTATGAGATGACCTTCATGTTTCCCTTTACCTCTTTTTAAGAAGAAGTTTTATTAACCATTTTTATGATGTTGATCTTCCATAAATGTATTTCTGAATGTCAAACACTGTATTACAAAACACATGTTAAAATTTCATGGAAATAATTTATTTAATAGTGTCTAATGTAACACCCTGATATTTTATGGTAACATAATGCATGATAGTTCATTCAGCATACAATACTGAGTTTAAATGAACCATGATATAATATTAAAATATTATTATTTAAAGATGACTATTATAACCTATATATTATATTAGTGGGAATGAGTACGATTAAATAGTTTATGAAATTGATATAAATTATCTAAATAATTTATAAAATATTATTAAATAATAACTCAAAATTTAAAAAATACAAATATTCTTTGAAAAATTTGATTTCTTCAAAAATGATTTTTATTGTTTTTATGAAAAAATATTATAATTAATTTTTGAAACTTTTAGAAATTTTATTTCATAAAATCAACAAAATAAATGAAATTACCATATCTATATAAACATAGGTTTAAATGTTTTTATTTTTCAAAAAAATTTTATTTTTCAGTGAATAGTTAAAATATGATTTCTGGTAAAACTGTCAATTCATTTTATGAAATTATGTAATTTAAAAGTCCTATTATTAATTAATTATGATTTAAAATTTAAATAAGTATTATTTATTTTTACTCTATACAATAAATTACAATTTAACAATATTTATACTAGATTTTAACATATGTGTAATTTTAGGCTTTAAAATACATTTTTTTGAAAACTATTTTAATGTGAAGAATGATTCCCCATTTTAAAAAATTAAAATAACCCATAATGAGGAATAATAGAAAATACATGAATGGATTATATATCTATAAATATTTTTATATATTTTATTAATTATGATTAATTTTCATATATTTATTATAATATCCTAGTATGATTGAAAAATGCATTTCGTGAAAAACCAGTTTTTCCACACATAATTGAGTTTAATTATAAAATAAATTAAGCCCCTTCCATTCAATGAATTTTGTAATATTAATTATGCATTAAAAATTTATATAATTAATATTATTGAATAATACAATATTAATTTGGGTTTATAATGTATAATAAATACATTAACAATATATTTCCATTGTTAACATTAACACTGGTTTACCGGGGGGGGGGTTAAACTAAACATGTAAAAGGAATAAAGTGATTAAAAAATGTTTATACTGAATATTAGATATTTGTTTCATCCTTTTTTATCATTTTATCTTTAATCTTTTATTTTTTTGATGTAGTTTTCTTGTGAGTGGATTTCTATTATTAAATAGCATTCGGTTTTTTCAAGAATGGAACTCCTCTTCCCTTACAAAAGGGAACCAACCCTCCTATCCTTCAAAAAATTCCAAAAACCATTGGTTTGGAAAATTTCTTCCCAAATCTATATCTCAATTCCCTTATAACATCCTAATGGACTTGTTTTGGTCAGAAATAAAATCTAGGGAGGTTTTAGTTATAATCTTAAAGTGGTGGTCTAAAGAATAAGTATCATTATTTACTATGAATATTTGTTTTATTTCTTCAGAAACATCTATAAAAACATTATAGGAAATTATGAAATAATAAAATCAGTTTAATTAAAATATTAATACGATATTACATTAATATAATTTCCTAAATATTCCTCTGCTTCTATAAAATATGAAATGAAACAACAGTTCATGTGTACGATGGAATACCACTTCGGAAACTGATGTAATTCATCTCCCATCATCACCACTCCTGGATATTTATGATGATAGATTTAATTTTTATATATTATATCCATGACATATTAATCATTCGAGAAAGGTAACATATATTAAACCTTAAAACCATACAATATATTAAAAAAATGACATCATCGTTCTTGTGTAAAGTGGACTAATGTACAATGATGTGATTTTATTTTATTATTAACACAACATGTGGATGGTATATGTAAGTGTATTCAAATAAATAATAAGATATTTATGATATTATGATCATTCATTAAACATTAATACAAATAATATACATCCTCCAAAGTAGTAATGAGGTTCATTTTTCATAACTATATTTCATGGCTGGTTTTATAACGTTTAATTGATGTATAATAATGATCATTATTTTTTGATTATAATTCAATATAATATATACTAATGACCCATTTTACCAAAATCAACAAACCAATGTCATTTGGATATTAGGAAATGAGAATCCTAAAAACACATGATGCTGACATAATAAAATAAGTAATTAAACGTGTTTATAAAATAAATAAATTTATTTATTTAAGTATAAACTTTTAATCATGGATAATATTCTGAAGAAAAAAAATCTATATAAGTTTATTATGCATGAGATAAATGACATGCATGAAAATTCAAGAATTTAGGTAATGGTTTCCTCTCAAAACATACTACTTTGAGACACATGTTCTATTATGCAATAATTTTTTTTAAATATTGTATATGCTACCCATTACATATTATATAAAAAAAAATTAGACTTCATGATATTTTAATTAAAATTTAATCTACTTAATTCATCAGAGTTATGATTTAAAGTATACCAAAATGGTAAGGGGTTGCATTTGAATATCATTTTAATCCATATTATTTATACTTGAATTGAAGATTTAGTAAATTATTTGATCATTTTCTAATAAAACAATTTAATTATATTCTAATATATTTATTAATGCAACATTAATGTGTTAGTAACATTTTACTCTCTTTAGTATGTAAAATTACAAAGAATGTTTTTCAATAGTACATGTATTCATTTCTCTCGTTTGTCGAAAACACATTCTCTTTCGTGTTGATTTTTTCTTTATAATTTTTTCAAAAATGTTTCTAAATTATTATATGTCTTCTTAAAGTAATTTTTACCCCTGATTAGTTTATAAAATATTGTTTAAAATCAATAATTTTTCTATTTTCTTAATGAGTTACTTTTTCCCACAATGTGAAATGAATGTTTTCTTACATATACAATAGGTAAAGAATTTACCAACATCATGATCATTATTTTATTTGAATATTAGTTTATATTTTTTTTATATTTATAAATAAAATTTTTCTAACAATATTTTAATGATTTCTTAGTTTTTCAAAAGCGATTTTCAAAGTGTAATGGTTATTTTCCTCAAGAATGTTTTTAATATTTTTAAAATATTTCTATTAATCAACAATAAAAACATTAAATGTTATTGAATTATTATAAATAATGTATATATATATATTTATATTACATATATACCTATATCACCCTCTCTTCCTTTGTCACATTAATATGTTATTTATGTTCATCACTCAAATGCCTTCTTTTTGAAACATCTTTTGATTATAATATATGAAAACATTTCCTAACACATTTCTTTATAAGGGTAATTATTATTTTCATTCCTTATGATTTATTTCTCTTTCACATATAATCATGAACATTTCATGATGGATTCACCTAGATAGAATTACAATGCATATATTAATGTTTTTAGTCTCATAAGATGTCAAATATGGGATTATGGAGTAAACCTAATCCAATCTGGTACTTTTCACCATTATATATTAGATATAAATTTATAATTAACTCATTTTTATGTCATGTTATATGTTTCCTCAATATTTCATATGAGTTAATGATCTTACGATAATATGTTTTTTATATTATTCTCCCATGTGATGACCTGTTAACCTTCTCTTTTATGATTTCATGTTATACCTATGACTCAAAAATAATGTTTTCTTATCATGTTCATTACCTTAAAAATATTTTTAGTTCACCCATTTTTTATGTATTAATAAGGTTATACCTTTTATATTTAGGATCTTTAGAGGATTATAGAGCTGATTGTTGAGAATAAAATAAAGAATCGTTATATAATGCTCAAATTGAAATATTATTAACCTAGTATTCTAATGAAAACAACCATATGGATATATGGGTCTTAATTAATGAATTTTTATGTTAAAAGTGATTTAGTAATATGTGTAAAGGTATGGGTTTATATAATGTTTGTGTCTAATAACAATTCCCATATAGATCCTCATAAGGTGCCACTTCACGGCTAGAATGTAAATTTTTAGATATGAGAATTATAATAGTGTAAGGTGTTAATATTAACATCATTTGAAATCCATTAAACAAAATATCAACACATCCTCTAGAATATTTATAGTTCTCTCATATTGGTCTACCATTTAATGTGATAAATAGTAATGGAACTCAGATCTGTATCGAGTGTTTTATGAATATTTCTCCATAATCATGAAGGAATCGTTGTATAATAATTTTATAAAATAGAGAGTGATACTCCATATAATCTTACATATTCCCTTTTGTAAATATTTTAATGTAGTTCAAGCTGACTTTGTTTGGAGAACAACTTCCACCTAGATGGAATTATTTCCTATTGATGTCTTAGAGAGACCTATGTAGAATTCCATGGTTATGTTCTCCCATTTATATACTATTATTGGAAATGGGTACATCATACACTTTGTCTTTAATTATTCAACATTATCTTGTTTCCGTACCAAGAACCGGGATACAAATTCGGAGAGTCCACACTTCATGTTATCATACAATATTTTTTACTGTAAAACATTATAAATCATAGTTCTTATTAGGTTACTAAATAATTATGGTATATCATAGTTGATATCAAGAATATTATCTACCTATTTCTATTGATCTGCATAATATTTTTATACCTCCTTGATCCCCTCATGAATTTATGGTTAAGAATTTATTTGAGAAATTTAGGATGAAGATCTTTTTATTATTCCCATATTCATCCTTCTCATAAACAATAAGATTATATCCCTTTAAATCCTCATCATAGAGAGGGTTTCAAGTTATATTCTACTCAGATAATCTACCTCTTTGATAACCTTCCTTTGATGTAAATGGATTGAAAGACTATAATCCATGATCATCTCCAACAATGTTTATTAGAACATATTGAGCTTCTTTTTTGTGAATATATACTTGCGGATTTTATGATCCATACATATATCACACTTCTCCACCAAGATATAATGTTTGAAAATCATCAACACAATGATTATTGCATCTAATTATATTTAATGTGTAGGGTAGTGTTTCTCTTGGATATTTAATTAGTGAGTGATATAGGCTATCACATTGTCACACAAAATTAGTACACAACCCAATAATTTCTATACATTATTTTAGATCACAATTCCTTCCCTAATAGTGGGTAATGTGATAACATTACAGTTATTAAATACTTATTTAACACTTTTAATCCCTCTACACATTCATAACTCCAAAAAAACATGACCCCTCATATGTTATCTTTGTTAGTGGGATTGGATATTTTTATAAGTTTCTAAAAAATAGATGATAGTACCCATATAATCAAAGGACACTAAGAGTCTCTAATTAACATTTTGTGACGTTTTATCCTTCAATTTCATATTTTTTCAAAGGATACAAATATATATCTTTTTGGGTGATGACATGACCTAGTAATGTAAATTTATCTATATAAAACATTCATATAATCTATAATGCATATTAATTTTCCTTTTAAAAGGTATTCGGTACAACTTTCAAATTATCATCATGTTTCTTATTTCTTTTTGAGTATTGAATAATATTATCTATAAATTCTACCAAAAAGTTATTGAGGTAATCCCCAAAGACTCAATTCATTAGGCCCATGAAGTTAGGTGGAGCATTAGTGAGTCCAAATAGAATCACTATAAACTCATAATTCAAATAAAATTTAAGAAATGTAGTAATGGGGATATCAGCTTTCTTCACCTTCACTAGATAATATCCTGATTAAAAATACACCTTAGAGAAGTGTTTCAATCCACATAGTTGATCAAACAAATAATCAATCCATGGAGGAGGATATTTTTTATTTTTTATTTTATTTTTGAGATCATAAAAATCAATATAGAGGTACATTGAACCATCCTATCATTAGTATTTAAATATGGGTTTTATTAATTTAAAATTGTTCTTTATTTTGATAAATTACCATTACATCATAGTTAATTAAATTAAATTTCTTATAACATGTAATTATTTTACATTAAATTCTATTTTATTTCATATTAATTAATTTAATTTAATCATTCGAAAGATTAAGTGTTTATTAAAATGTTTTAATATTTTCAATTGTTTAATGTTTTTTAATATTAAATTTACATTTTATATTTAAGTTAACTTTTTTGATGATTTTTTGAAATTGTTATATTTTAAAAAAATTTGGGCTATCCATGGCTACCCACAACGACCTGCCCTATTACCACATAGAATAACCTTAAGGTCAACCCCCATGTTACATAATTATAAGAGTAAATTAAAAAGTGGAATTTTATGTGCAGGGATAATGGAATGAGACCTGGCCCTCATGAGCATATCTATAAGAGCATGGGAGGTTAGGTTATTAAGTCTGTAGGGATGAATCCCCTGTGTTTGTGTGTGATAATTTGTGGGAGATGAACCCATACTGAAATATATATGTTGATATGGAATGGGTTGAATGATATAACATTTTATTTACCATGTGGTTTTTCGATGTGGGATGTGAGTTTTGTAATATTGATCATCATGTTTCAAATTTCAGACCGTAGCCCTGACATTTGATCAGATTCATAAGAACCGTTTGATCAATAATTTGATCTCCTGTATTATAATCGATTTCTTATGATTCACCTATTATAAGTCCATCATATTTTAGCTTCATTACTTCAATGGCATCATTCCTAATCAGCTATCTTCTTTCAATTATATCCTGAATACTCCAACCATGTTTTCAAATTTTTTTAAGAATTCTATAGTTTTCTTTTGATTATTTTTCACTTAATCCCTTGGAATTTCACTTCATCTTCTCTTCCTTTCGATATGGAGTTATGTTTAGTATAATTTTAATCTTTTACGTCCAAGTGTTAATCTCATCTTTAGTAATATTGTCCCATTGCTTCACCGATATATTATTATACCATTCAAAAAAAGGTTGATCATGGACCATCGGTTGATCATATCAATAGCTGACCATTTGAGCACTGGTAGATAACCTCCATGGGTAGATCTCTTCCACCAATATATCCATCTTCAAGGATAGATCCATGTTTCATTGGTATCTAATTCATGTTAAATTGTAAAAGATACTTCTATCGTAGAGTGGAGTGGTTTCATACTTCTTCATGATAGCACTCATCATTTTATGATTCTTAGTGGAATAGTAGATCTCACATCATCGATGGATCTATATAAAGTTGTAAATAACTAGTAGATCTATTGTTTCAATGGTATATCTCCCACTGATTTCACTGTGACATGGTAACAACTCTATCTTCATTGTTTTATCTCCATGCACCACTGCTTTATGGATACCAACTATATACTTCGTTCAAGAAATGGTAGCACCATTATTATGGTGGATTTATTAGTAGATCGCTCTACTAATAGAGAATGGTATATCCTTTATTAGTTTTAGTAAAATTAGATCATTCTACCATTCAACACCAATAATAGATCAGTGCGATGGTAGTTTTTCAGCAACCACTAGGTTTTTCAATCAATTATTAGTACAATTTTTTCCGGAAATATAATTCTCATAACTTAATTCATATAATTATAATTTCATATTATTATTAAATTTATATTATATTTTTTTAAAATATAATTATATGATTTGTAAAACTAAATTTGAGTATAATTTTTTGATCATATATACATACAATTTATATTTTATTATGATTCATTTTTATAAAACTCTTTATTTTTTAATAAAATTGATGTTTATTTTTTTTAGTGTTTTAGAAATATAAATTGTATATAATTGTTTAAAATAACATAATAGAAATTTTATATTTTTATTTATTGAAGAAACAAGAAGCGTGAATGTTCATTATTTTTCAACGTGACATTTACAGTCAATGTAATTGAAATATTATTTTCATGTGATGTGCTTAAAAGGGGCATGAAACTATTTGTTTCTAATAGGTTCTAAGAGGATATTTGTTTTTAATGAAGTGATATTAATTAATTAGATAAGTATTCAATCTATAAAAAAGCTTTTTTGTATATATTTCATCATATTTTTGTTAGAAAATAGTGACATAATTATTTCTTCTCTCATAAGATAAAGAAACTACACCAACTTCTATTTATTAGAGGTGATAAATGAATAAAATAAATGTTAAACCTTATTCCATTCAAGTGATCAATGAAAATCTAGATTAATAATATTTTAAATCATTTAATAATCTTATGTATTTCTCTATATTTTTTTTATTCAAGTTATTTTTGTTTCTTTGGTTTGTATTTGTTTATGTATGGTTTATGCTTTTACTAATCAAAAGAAGGGCTTTCATGGTCTGTTTATTCCACCAGGAAAAGGATGTGTGGGTTGTGTCTCCTGATCAAAATCCATGTAATAGAATAGGTTTAGTGTACTATAAAAATACTAGGTTGTACCTCAAGACATTTTTAAAATGAAACGTTTGTAATAGGTTCTCAGGTAATTAAAATTTTGGTTCATTAGTGGTTACAAATCTTCTTATATAGTATAATATGTTGAGGAGTTTACTATTAAATTTTTTGCAATGACCCAAACTTTTACTAATGAAATTTATTCTTGATATGATTAAATGTATTATTTTTATTATTGTTAAATAAGTTATATGAACTTATTTGGTATTTTGTTTTTGGATTTCAAAATACCATTAATGTTTGTTACCATTTCTAATATAGATGTTGAACAATGATCACATGATTTGTATATATATAGGGCTTTATCAAATCCAATTTACTCAGAAAAAGGATGTGATTGACTCATCTGGTAGAATTTTTTTGTACGAAGCCCATTTTTCAGAGCATGGAAAGGAGGTGGTGCCATTGGGCTTCTCTCTTGACCGAGACCAGGCTGAGCTTCAACATGTTAAGCACGAACTGAACCTCCTACAGGAGAAGTGGAATTTGATATAGATTACACACAAGGGATGTTATCTGAGCCACCTAAAGAGTCTATCACCATCGCAAACCTTATCCTTAGGTCATATGTGGGTGCTATATGGAATTATGTATCATGAACCTATAACTAGGATTATGTGAACAATTTTTTTATAGAATAAGTAATAAACAATAATTTTATTCTTATTACTTTGTAAATAGTTTTAAAATAACAAATAATATTTTTCGTTAATATTCAACTAAAAAATCTGTTTTGATGAATTAATGTATTTTTTTAACATAATATTATTTTAATAAAATATTATTACTAAATTAATTTTTAATAAATATAAATGATTGTATAATTTTTATGAATACAATAGTGATTTTTATTAAGGTTTGAAAGCCGTTTTTTGTAAAAACCCGTGAATTTTTTATAAATGTGGGTTTTCATTTTAAAAGAAAAAAATAAAATATTTAGAAAATTATTTAGATAAAATGAATATTATTTTTGAAACCATGATGTCAAAATTATCCAATGGTGAATTATTCATAATTTTCTAAGACAGTCGAATTTTTGGGTAAAAAATAAATACTATTTAATTATATAATATGTTTTATGACATCATAATGATCCAATAGTGATTAATAAAATACTATAAATGAGATTTTATACCAATATATGTTTTTAAATTAAAATAATGATATTTTAAGTTTGTTTTATTTATTTTACAATACATTAATAGACCCTTCAGGACTTATAAAACATTTTAACTTTTTAAATTGATTTACTTGAGATTGTGGCTCATCTCCACATAAAGAAGCTTAATATTTTAAGAAGTTAGACCATTGGTTGTATAAAATAATATTTTCTAATATCCTTTTTCAAAAACCATGGTCAAAAAACATGGTCTGGTTTGTGGTTTTGGTTAGTTTAATGTGTGGTGTCCAAAACCTAAATAATAATGAATTCCCTCTCTTTTCCTACATAAACCCACACAAGATCTCAGTTCCTCTTCACTCAAAGCCTTTTGAGCTCGACCAACATCTTCCTTCCTCTCTATATAATCCTAAAAAATCACCCCCAAGCTCTAAAGAATCCTCTATCAAGCCTATCCAAAGACATTGGGATAACACTTCAAAGTAAGGGATTTCTTTCTTTCTCACTTTCATCCAAGTTTCTTAATGTTGTTATATCCTTTTAATTTCAATTAAAAATGCTGGGGTTATGATTTTGAACCCCCTTCATAATTACCTAATTATTTTGAATGATTATATACCCCATTATCTCTCATTAATTATTCCCATGTACACCGGTTAACATACCGAAATTCTATAAGTAATTTCTCTCTCCTCATTTACATTCTAGCAATTCTTTTTTATTATAAATCTAAATTCAACTAAATATTTTGAGAAATGTATATATATATGAACCCATTAATTTCCATTACATGTAAATATGAAGAGACACCCCGTTCTCTCTCATAAATTGTTTTATGAATTATTATGTCACGCCATTATGCTGCCAAAGTTGCATTGCAATTTTTTAATACAATTTCATTGTTTAGTGAATACCATGCACATATCTCCATCAAGTGTATTCAACTTTATGAACATTTACTTATCAATTACCCTAAGAAATGTCCAAATTATATTATATAAGTGATTTTAGACCATCACCAACTATAGGAATAATTTATGATCCTTTTTTTTCCACATGTAGTAGATTAAGACATTTATTATTATTTTATTTAAAGAAGAGTTAAAATTGTTAAATTCAATGTTTAATAAATAAAACATTTTTAATACCGAGTTATATATAAGATAAATTTAATTATAAATATTCATTAGAAAGATAAAAATAATTCCTATATATTGGTATTTTATTTATTACTTTTAGTGATTAAATAATTAAAATTTATTTATGACACAATGATGATGCAATAATTACTCTATCAATGAAAGATTAAAATAATTGATATTATAAAGAAAAAAATAAATGTATATTGAGGATTTCTATTCCATCCACGAATCTTGTAGGTTAATATGACATTTAAGGGTTGATTAAATAATTTTTTTGAAGTGATAAAGTTGTTATGACTATAGAAAAAACAAAATACCAAATAGTGTCAGAATTTACATATATGACTTTTTGAAACAAATACTATATTATTAACTGATATAAAATTTCAAAAAATATATGGTTTTTCCAAAGTACTTATATAAGGTTAGATATATCAATAATGAACCACTTGGGGTTCTTTTGGCTTTTTATAGTATGTTTATTAACCACTTATTATAATAATACAAGAGGACATGGTAAAAGTTAAACTATTTAACTAAGTGTTAAATCTAAAAGATAGGGTTAATATGGTAACCTAAACTTATCTAAAACATATTGGTTGATTGGATTTAGATTCATACCACCTTATCTTCTAAATAATTCAATTTTGTGCCATTAGAAACCGAAAATGAATTTATAATTAAATAATATTTCAAAGGTTTCCTAAAGTGACATTCACCTCTCTTTAAAAAGGGTACTTCCCCTTCTCTCAAAATTATAGCCACAATGCCATTTGTCTCGGTCAAAACCTACCCAAATATCCTTCCAACTTCCCCAAATTAACCCTATAGGCCTTCCCTTGAGCAGAAAGTCAACTTATGGAGCCCTTTTGTTCAAATCAAAAAGGAATATCCATAAAAGAGGTAATTATTTTATCACATCCTTCAAAGTTATTTTCTTCTTCCACTTTCGGTTTCTCTATTATTCCCATACCAAAATAAAATAACTATAGTACCTTCTATGTAATATTATGTAATTATAAATATGGTACAACCATACTCATTATTCTATCTATCCTATGAATTATAATTTCACCAGGCGTGTGTACGTACGACTTATCGTCTCCACGTCATGGTGTAATTTGTTATTCAAAACTATGTTATTTGGATGGATATAATGATGAGTAATATGTATATAAATAATGAAAATATCATTATAATTTATCTTTAAAATTAATATCTCATGTAATTCCACACCATTTAATCATTAAAAAAATGGTATCATCACTCGTGTGTACGTACCATTTACCATCTCCATGACGCGAAGAGATTCATTTCCAGGTTCACCATTCAACAATGATTATAAAAATATATATTATTAATAAGTACGTAATATATGAAATAATAATTCTACTAGATATATATATATATATATGTATATATGTGCGTGTGTGTGTGTACTTACAAATATCTTATTCACTTACTTCCGTACAATGTGATATGAAAATGGAAACAACGTTTTTACGTACGTACGGCCTACCATATCCATAAATAGTGTTTTAAATTTCATATATCTATATATTATACATATTTATATTATAAATATATATTATATATTAATGATTTTTTATATTATGGAATTTTTTAAATCATGATCCAAATGATAAGATCCAGAATAATAAGTTAAAACACATACGATAAAGAAAGAGACTATTACATGAAATATTTATTTAACATGGAAATCATTATTAAATGGTTTTTATAAAGTCTTAAATGAATTATTCATGATATAATAAACATTAATATGGTTCTGGTATAATTTAATAACATTCTATGGTCATTATACAGGAGGTTAAACATACACTCAACCAATGGAAACTTCTAGGTAAGGGTTAATTCCTCAATCTCATTGTTATTCGAGATTGTATATGTGTATGTTTTTACTAGGAAATAGATATTATTGATGTCTATGTTTCATAAAAGAGTTTTCAAAATGATTCATTTTAAGGTACTCCTTAACTAAAACATCATATTTAATGTTTTAAATATTTATTCCTCTAAATCATTCTCATTAATTACCATGTTTTCGAAATGGTTTTAAGGATTTATTTAGATCGACATGATTGCTTTAAAATTTTAATTCCTTTAAAAAGATTCAAAGTGGTATGGTACACTTTTATTCAAAATTGTCTTTTAAATGTCTTCCTTTCTAAATTGTGTGACATTTAAATGATTTCATGAAAAAAGTACATTTATCTCAAAGAGTTTTACTAATCATTTTCAAATATGTCGCATCCTTTATTGGATATTTTTCTTGATTGAGGGTGACTTATTATAATACAATCTTCCATATTGTATTGAAGGTTTTTTGATATGTTTTCCTCTAGATGTGTTATTTTTATACCATTCATGGTTTATGGTTCAAGTATTAACATTTCGTATGCTAGTTTTTCTAAAAATGGTTGTGTTATGTTTCATCCTTTTTATATGAGGAATGAAGTGGACTTAGTATGTGACGGTTGGTTCCTGCTATAGATTCCAGATGCATCTGTATGTCTCATGAGACAAACTAGTGTCTTGGTACAAGGCCTTATGAAAAATTTTATTTGTAGTCTTCACACGTAACCTTGACTATGTGGTAATGATTTCTGGTGTTAGGCATTCCCTCATTATGAAATTAATTATAACATATGATTATTCAACAAGTAGAATATTCATGTGCATGTTTATATGGTCATGTTTGATTTATTTTTCCTATATTATTTTCAAGTTTATGTTTAAAAGGATTTTGTTTTTATTACACATCTTGCTGAAAATTTTATACATTACACTAAATTATTTACCCTTATTGAGCATCTAAGCTCGCCACTTTACTATGTCTTGTTTTCTCAGGATTCCAAGAAGTTTGTTATGTTAGATATGCAGGGTTAAGCTAGGGGAATAATGGTGTTCTAAATAGATTATTTAGGTTGAGTTTTATATTTGAATGTTTAATGTAACATTTATGTACGTAATCTATTTTCCAATACTACTACACTGATCAGTGATTGGGGACTTGATTCCTTTTAATAATTTCAATGTATTAAAATAATGCACCATCTCTAGGTTTCTAGGTTTGGGGTGTTACATCGTAGCCAGTGGTTACTTTATTATATTTTCATATGATATAAGGAATCAAATCACAAAAGACCAAATAGTTTATTTTTCTTGTTAAATTATATTCAAACATGATTCCCATATTACATTTAAAAAAAAAAATTACTACATACTTTTTTTAGAATAACATTATTCACTATATAATTTCCCTTTATAAAAGTCATAGTACACTTCATGTATTCCTAGAGAATGTATACAAAATAACGGCGAGCATAAATTCTCAAAAAGTGTTAGGTACAACATAAGTCATCATGAATAGATATTCAAAATAAACATACAAAGTTAAATAAATGGACACCTATTCCATTTAAATAAATTAACTACCATGATAAGATAATGCTTACTTAGTATGGTAAGGTAAATAACTAAAAACACATTACATTTAATCAACAAAATGAGAATGAAATTCCTTACAAGATAATATCCTAGTGGTATTATCATGGATAATTATAACTAAAATCTTAGGGAACATAATTCTATGTTATTGGAATCAGTTATTTCAGGCATCATGGAACATTTACACTCACTAACATTAAAAATATAGTTCAAAACTACTAGGTAAAAATTAATTAGGATCTGATAACTTCATCTCTACTATCAAGACCTTTTATAATATTGTATAAAACTACTGCATTAATATAGTTTAGGTTTGGAAAAATGATTTGTATCATGAGACCTACTAATTCAAAAAATGGATTTTCTATATATAGTACCCACACATTACTTCACTACTTCAAATATGGCCATTAAAAGTGATAGAAAAGTCCATTTATCATTCTAAAACAAACTCCATTAATCGAGGAACTGAAAAAGGGGGTTCTTTTTTTAAGCACTAAAAAAAGAACAGATAGTGACCCTTTTTATCAGCACTAAAAAAATTACTGATAAATGGGTCATTTATCAACAATTTTTTAGCTTTGATAAATAAACAATTTTATCAGCACTTTTTTAAAAGAACTGATAAATGTTAAAAAACATTTTAAAAATAGATTTTTTTTTTAAAATTTGTGGAGGGTCGTCAAAAGTGCTTGAACCCCCCTTCAACCCCCCCCCCCAAATCCCACACGCACCAACCACCATCACACTTTAATAGTGCTTATCCAC
The DNA here is from genome assembly GCA_963277665.1 of Viscum album. Classification (NCBI taxonomy): domain Eukaryota; kingdom Viridiplantae; phylum Streptophyta; class Magnoliopsida; order Santalales; family Viscaceae; genus Viscum; species Viscum album. The sequence goes on from OY728121.1 coordinate 436,189,791, forward strand.
ATTTCCACCCACCTTCACACCCTACCTCCCCTGGTTTCAAACTTCTGTCCGCTTACCTACATGCCTAAACCTTTACCACTCCACCATATTGATTTTCACTCCATTTTATAATATATCTATTTATTTATTAATATATTTATATACAATTATATTTATTTATTTATATATATTTATATTTTTTATTCATATTTTTATTCGTATATTAATATATATTTATAAGATCAATTTAAAATACATTTATAAAATATTTTTTGTGTGTGTGTTTGTAAATAAATAAATGCATATATACAACACGCACACACACAGATATATATATTATATGAGTATCTGTAAGTATAATTATATATATTAATATGTATTTACATATATTATATATAAATATGTATATACATATGTTTATAATATAGAGATAATATATATTAGTTTTCCAATATAGATGCATGCACACAAATATATATATATATACATACACATTATATTGGTATAAAAATATTCATATATTTATATTTTAAATAATATGTATTTCAGTTTTTTTAGAAAAGACTTATATAATATTAGTCTATGATAATTAGAAAATTACTAATTAATAATTTTTAAAGATATTTTATAAGTCATTTTTACAACATATCTTTTATATTAAGTGAAAATGTTCATTTATACTCCTATAAAACATATTTAAAAATATATATATTATATTTATGTCAATAAAAATGTACTTATATATTTATATATCAATATATTAATTTTTATGATTTTTTAATATATACACTTTATCAGTGCTGAAAAAAAGCGCTGATAAAGCCCCCTTTTATCAGCTCTACTAAAAATAGTTCAAAAATAGGGGGCCCTTAAACTATGCTAAAATAATTCATGACAAAGGGGGTGCCTTTATCAGTGCTAAAAAAGGATTGAGAAAGGGGCCCTTTTAAAATTTCTTTTTTAGCGTGGATAAATGTACCTTTATCAATTCTTTTTTAGGACAGATAAAGGCACCCCATTATCAGCACTTTATTTAGCATTTTCAAAGTATTGAACTTTAGAAACCCAGTTTTGTGGTAGTGATTTATGTCTAAATCATTCATCTTATATCTAAGAATCAATTTAATTCATGAACGATGTTACGTATCATCATGAATCCATATTGAGTAAAAGATACCGATTTATCAATATTTACCCAGTCAAAATAATCATAAACCATTCAAATGAAAATAATTAATGGTACTATTATAGTACATACATAATATAATATTAAATAAATGATTTTTTCATATATTTAAATAATTTAATGATATTAGAAGAGTATTTCATGAAGAAAATTACCTTGTTTACTATGAAAATAACATTTAATGCTTAAAAATTGAACAAATAAATAAGAAATAATTTTATTTGAAAAGAGTGCTATAAAAATTAATTAACACTTTAAATAATTATGTAACCATAATTATGAGAAATTAATTTCATTACTTATAATTTATAATAAATATTCCTTTTACAATTTTATAGGAAAAATCATCAAATACATTTTAGGAAAATGAGAAGAATATTTCTTTTAAAAGATTTTGTAAAAAATTAAAATGGGGTAAAAATGACTTTAAAGAATCATTAGAGAATAGTAAAAATAGTTTTGAAAAATTGTTACACAAGTGTTATTGGATATTAAATATTCCTCAATAGAGACTTAAATTTAGACAATCTCGAATAAAGATGAGATTGTGAAATAAAATATTACAACTTTATAGTCAATTAAAATCATATGACATATGAAATAAATATATTCAAATTAAACATTATATACCATGAATAGAAGGTAATTCATGGTATAATATATCATTTGGCCATATATAAACCAACCTAAAGAAATACATTCGGAATAAATCATGTGTCCCACATAAATAAATGTGAGACGAAAATCCCTTACCTCACACTTCCCTTTAGTTGTGTATAACAGAACCTCTTGTATAATTATTTATAGAATTTTATTAATTTATAAAATATTAATATTAATATTTATAATACCTTATATTATCTTTTTATAACATCTTGCCACCAATTCATCAATAATATTTCATTATTTTCATTGTTTCGGGTGATAATTGCCTTGTTTTCGCATGCATGTGTTGTCAAGAATGTCCTAGTTATTTGGAATTATATATAGATTGATCATCTCTATAATTATATTAATTATTTAAATGTTATATTTTGTCGTTAAATACTATTCTATAACCATTATTTAATGTCATGTACGGAAAATTAATTGCATTTCATCATGGTGACAGTAGGTCATACACACAAATGAGTGATGAAATCGTTCCCTTAATTTTGAATGTGTAGGGAAATAGATAATATATTAAGTTTATAGAATAAATATAATCTCATAATTATATAATATATCCATTATTTCCACTATTATATCCATCCATATAATGTGATGATGAAAAATGAATTACACCGCTACCTGGAGACACTAAGACGCACGTATGCACCCACACTCCCTTCATTATTCATAGGATGGATAAAAAGTATAATAATCATAAAAATATTTAGTACACATGTGATACAATATTTACTAAATTATTATGAAAACAATATATAAATATGAATTAGAAGAATAAATAATCTTTAAAGAGTTGGTAAAGATGATTACCTCTTCTTTGGTGGGCATCCATTGGATTTGTTCTTATGGGATATAAGGTTGGTATTTTGGAAGGAAAGAGATATAGAACATGTATAATGATGATAATAAGAAAACTTGGTAGATTTTGGATGATCTTTATTTCTTAATGTGGTGTGAATAAGTGATGGAAGGGTCTCCCTTTTATAATTTTGGTAGGGGGCTGTTTGGGAAATTCTCAAAATATAAAAATATAATAAGAATATTCTAGAGAGAAATGCTTCAAAATAGAATATAATGAAAAATGGGATGAATTATTTGGAAACAAATTACCAATGTTTTGATTATTTATTAATATTATTATTTTTAAATAATTTAATAAAAACTTATATTCATAAAATATCATTATTTTCAATTTTGTCATTATTCATTACATTGCCTATAATAAAAAATATATCATAAAAAATCATTTAATATATCAAAATTAATTCATAATAATCTATAAAAATAATTTATCACCTTAATTAGATAAAATTATATTAATTTTAATATTTTTAATATCATTTATTGGATATTTCTATTAATAGAAAAATTACTATATCAGGGTTGTGAAAGAATTAAAGATAAATATTCTTAAATAAAAATAAAAAATAAATTAAAATGATGTATATAAACCTATTATATTTAAAAATAATATATATATTCTATCATATCCTCCATATTACCCTATATTAAATAATTTATAATTATTAAAGTCATGAATGTGACATCTTTGACTTTTCATTAAATAAAATATTATAAACATCATAATCTCATTCAAATGGTCGTAAAAAGCCATATAATTGAATATAGAGTGATTATGGATGAAATTAAATAATTAAATAAGGTTTAGTTAAGATTTTTTGTTATTAAATGGTTCTTATAATTTATTTTTTATTCTAAATAACCCAATTTACACTTCACCATGATAACAAAAATGACCAAGGTTACTATTCTAAGTTTCAATAAATAAAATGGAATTATTTAATAAATTGGACCTAATTAATCCAAATATTTATTTCTTTTTTAAAAATTTAAAACTAAATACTTTCATAAATTAATTTAATATTAATCCAAAAAAACACAACATAAAACAATTTTTTTGAAAAATGAATTTTTTGCCCAAAAATATAAGTATAAAAAAATAATGAATAAAGATGATTAAAATTAAAGTAATTAGATTATATATAAATATATATTACTTATTTTACATTGATATCAAAGTCATATAATAAAGGTAATTTTTAATACAAATATATATTAGTTTTATAAAATTAAATATCTTTCACTATTCACTAGAAAGTAAATATTTTCAGAAAATTCCAAAAAAAATTACCCTAAGCTAATTTTAGTATTAATGATTCAATAACTAAGTTATTTTTATAAAATAAAATTTTTTAAATTGCAAAAAATTAAATATATTTACTTTCCAATAGAAATAAATGTAAATTATTTTTTTAATACAATATATATTTGAAGAATAAAAATATTTAATAAAAATTTTGTGTTTGATTCCAAAGAATAAATAAATTTTTATTTTATGATAACATAACATATATTTCATAATATATTTAATTATATTCACACCTAAAATTTTAATTTCATTTTTACAATCATATTTCATTTTTTATTTAAGTTTGGTGTTTCCTAAAATGTAAGCTATCGATGAGATTAAATTTCTTTGAAAATAGGAATTCCAGAAAATCATGGGGTGTTATATTCTACACATCTTCAATAAATTGAATCATGAAAATTTGAAATACAACTTCTAAAATAAATGTATGAAATTTTAGAATTTTATTATGGGAAATACAAATCATAAAAAGGATTAATGAATCCATCTCTTAAATAGAGGTAAAAGAAAATATGAAGGTAACAAAAAATTAAGATTTAGAATAGTATAACATTATTCTAAAGTGAAAATATGAACATGTAAGTGAAATATAACTATCATGTTCTAATGGATAGTGATAGAAAACATGATCCTGAAAAATTTAACCATCACAGTACCATAATCTTGTGATCAATTAAAATACTAATGATTTATTAGTAATAAAATTAGAAGGATAAATGTTTAATTCAAAAATATTTTTCTTGGAGTTGGGGAATTCTTTTACTATATATATAAATCACTTATTAAAATAAACTTACATGTTTTTTTTTCTATTTCATAAGAATAATCTGAACCTTTGGTTGTTCATTGGTCAATCTCTCCTTTAATTCTCACAACAAGAGATAGATATTTAAGATGTATTTTTATTGCTAATTTTTTTTATAAAAGTATCATTAAGTCATAAAATTGGACTTTAAATATTTAACAAAAAAAATTATAAATATTTATCCAATAAAAAAATCATACTTTAACATTAAAAATATTATCTAAAATATAGCTATCTAAATTGACTGTCCAAAAATTTAGAATAAAGAACAATAAATTTACAAAATTACCAAAAAAATAGAGATATTATTTTAACATACCAAATATATTAATACTTTGATCACATTAAAACATTTATTAAAACATTCATTTTTCATAAAATAAAATTTTAAGTTATTGAATATATTCTTTAAATCCAAACATGATGTAAACCTTGAAAAGATAAAATAAAACATCAAATCAATACCAAATTTCATTGTAACCAATACTATCCAATAATAATCTCTTCATCATTGTTATATCATCATCAAGAATATATTAAGGGGTTTCTTCCCACCATTATGTGTTTTCAAAAAAATATCAACATTCCACAAAATAATTTTTCTTAGTCATAATTACCATTCAATTTATGCTCTGAAATCCTTATTGAATAAGTACTATAGTAAAATCTCTATATATCTCAAGATTATTATAACTAGATAAAATACTTTTAAACCATAATTATTGAATCTGTATACATATATGAAATTTATTCATTCCACTTCATTGATATACTATTAACTATTATTATTAACTCATTCCTTTCATATTTCATTTTTAGTCTCTTAATAACCATTACTCATAAAATGTTTCTGATTATCTTTATGGGTTTTTCCTTATAGGACATCAATTGAAATTACACATTTAAAACAACAGTCCATCAATGATACCATAGGAAGACAATTTTTATCACTATGTTTAATTAACCAAAATTTTTATTTTGTCTGGGAAAATACTTTCTTTGTGTCTTTTTTGTCTATACACAAATCTTCTTCATGTTCCTTTAGGACATCCACTTTGGTGTTTCCACCCAAATTCTGAACATATATGAAACTAACTTTTTCCATTGTATCCACCACCTAAGATCTATCCAAACTCTATCATTATAATCAATACTATGTCTGGGAGTTGGTTAAGGTGAATGTTGTTAATCACATATCAGGATCACAATCCACAGTCAGCATCCCTTTCAATTTCTCATTAACAGATTTTTTTATTTCATTCAACATTTACCCAGTTTCTTGTAGTTATATCCATTAACTAAAACCAAAAATCAAAGTGTGCATCACACTAATCATGTGTAAACATGAAGAATAATTTATAGGATCTATAAATCAAGAATACTTATTCTCATTCTATGAGTTTAAAAGTTTAAAAAAGATTTTCCTTGGTTATTAAAAAATCTATCGGATGTTATCCTACAAATATAATTATCCCCAAATTTATTAATAGGGATTGATGAGCCATTGTGGTTGATTTTTTTAAAAAAAAGTTTTTTTATTTGTCTAAAACTATCATTTTTTTGTATATGAATGTTTTTATCATATTGGAAACATATCCAATCCATCATAATGAGATTTAATAATAAACTATAATTTCTTTTAAATAATAATAACAATTTGGATCATATTGAGATCATAAAATCCAAATGAATCAGAGAAAGAATTTTTTAATGGAATTTTTCCTTTGTTGTAATGAGATAATGAAAGTGGATGCTGTGGGATGAAGACATATTATAGCTGAAGTGGCTTATTTAAGAATTTGAATTTGGGAAATAGAATGTATTCATACAATATAAAACTTCGAGTCAATTCTTTCCAGATCCTAATTTTATTAAAAATCATGAATAATTTCATAGAAAAAGAATTTAAAGAAATGGTGTAGAGGTTTGAATAATTTCAATGTTGCAGTATGAAGCTTCCATAATAAAGGGATATCCATCATAAAGGGAATTCCATCAAAATGGGAATTCCATATTAATAAGAATTCAATTAGATTCACTGGGAATAATATATAATTCAGATTCACTAGGAAGGATACATAAATTAGATTCAATGAGAAATAAACAGAATTGAGATTCATTGAGAAAAAAATATAAATCAGATTCATTGAGAAGGAAACAAAATTTGGATTCACAGAGAAAGAAATTGAAATAAGATTCACTAATATAGAAATATAAATGATATGAATATTCTTATGAAGAAGACTCAAAAATAAAATTCAAGGATATTTATGAATAGTTGAAGTGGTCAAACGTGAAATTCAGTTTTTCATAAATCTCAAATAAATTTAAGGATGATTGAAGTAGTCATGGTTAAATTTTAAATGAATGAAATCTTCAAGAATTTTGAAATTTAATTAAGTGTGTAATGTTTTTAAGTTTACAACCATTGTTTTATGAGTCACCTTTAAATACTTTCTTTGATCATTCATTCATTGAGAAGATTCACCCAAGCATCAATGTTGGAGAACTGAAGAAATCAAGTAAGAGTCATTGTAGGAAAGAGATATCGTGAGGAGGAATAGAGAGCTGAATGTTTGTTTAAAAAATTAAGAAAGATTTTTTTGAGAATAATGTACTAAGTTTATCATATTGTTAATTTTTTATTCAGTTAATCGAACTGAGAAATGTTGTATTGAAAATTTGAGAAGAGATTGAGTGTTGCAGATTGGGATCAGGTTCATTGTAAGGATTCCATCATATTGAGACAATCAAATATAGACTAATTTTATAGAGAGAATAATATCTAGACTAATAATATTGAAATAATCATATCTATACTCATTGGATTGAGAAAATTGGATCCATCCAAATCATATTGAGGATTTAGATTGATAAATTGTAGAGTAGTTTTAATAAAGTATTTATTCTTTTGTTTTAATCAACTTTTTAAAAGTAGATATTGTAAATAAAATGAATTCAGTATAATCATTCCTATTGGGATATAGAATGTTTCTAATGGGATTTATAACATTTAGTATTAACTTATTAAAAATAGTTCATTTCCATAGACCCACGGGAGTGGATATGGCAAGGATATAGGTTCTCACACTAAAGCCAAAACGTGTAAATCATGTGTGCTTTAATTTCCCTCATACTTTTTCATATATAAGTATTTTATTAATTTTGATAAGGAAATAAATCTTAAATTGTTGTAGGTGTTAAATTTAAAAATGTTTTGAAACTTATAAAAAGTGAACAACTAATTCAACCCCTCCCCTTCTCAATTGTAATTTGATACCCTAGAACTTCAATTGAAATTATATGGGAAATGGTTACCTTATTGATTCCTCATCATGGATAATATCAGATCGTTCAATAGTAGAATACTTCCTACATTTTATTGAATAATTTATTATGGATGAAAAAATTCTATGATTATGTATCTCCTATCTCTAGCCTCCATGTTGTTGATGCTGCCACTATTGGGTTTCCATCGAATGGTAAAGATTCACCAATGAACATTTCTAGTAAGAGAAAAATAGATGTTGAGGGAAAGGATATAAATTATATTCTCATGTCCTTATCAAAAATTTTATTAGAATGTGATGGGTATCAAAACATTAAAAAGTATGCGGGAAAAGATAAAATGTTATTTCAAAGGGAATACAATAGTTAAGGAAGAAAAACTACAAATATGGAACAGTTAGTATAAATACATCAGAATGAGAGATGAAGAAACAATTGATAATTACTTCAACAGAGTAAATGAAATTGTTTGCATCATCAGAAGATTTGGATATGTACTAGAAGATTATAAAATTATGAAGAAACTTATGTGTAACCTTCCAGATAGGTTTGATTCAAAACATTCTTCATTAGAAGATAAGGGAGATTTATCTATTGATTAATTGTATAAATTTATTATTTCTTATGAAATGAGGAAGTATTAAATGTTTAAAATTAATATGAATATGAAATGGATTTTGAAGGAATGAGAAAGTTATAAATTCAAGATGTTGATGATGTTGATCTTTAAGACTCTGAAGATAAAGTGGGAGATGATTTGAATGAAAAAATCACAACTATTATATCCAAGAACTATTGAAGAGGAAAAGGAAAGAATAGAGGTAAAATTTCTAAAACAATTTTTGAGTGCGGTGGAATCAAAAACCTTGATATGAATTTACCCAAGAAAAATGATAGAAAATATCGAGATTATTCCAATGTAAATCCTTTATAGAAGAAGTGGAACAATGATGACAAAGAAGAAAAGTATTCCAATAGATATAAGAAAACGTTTACTGAAAAAATAAGTATTTCGTGTAAGATAGTTGAATCAAACTCACTAAAAAAATTCTTCTGAAAATTAATTTTTAAAAAATTTACAACCTTCATAGAAAAAGTTTGGAAACAAAATATTACATAGAGAGAGAAGAAGGTGGAAAAGAATCTTATTGAGAGTATCATCTTAGAATAGGACTTATTACATGTGTTGATAACAAAATATCAAGAAATAAATTAGATTAATGAATAATTATTTTCAATATGTTCTTGATGGAATGAAATATGTCATCAATTAGGGGGATGAATACATTAAGGAGATTTTAAATTACAAAATTATAATTACTAAATAGGGATAGATGATTGAAGATCATTTTAAGAAGCTTCAAGCTAAGGAATAAGTAAATAAGAAATTTACATAAAATTTTTATTAAGTTTGAAAGTACATTGAGGATAATGAATTAAAAATTTAATACATATTCATTAGCAAATGTTAACAATTTTTAAAGATTTTAAGAAGGCTCAATATGGATATCTAGTGAAATATTCTATTAACTACAATAAAATTTCATCTGATTATTTAAACATTTCTAGTTACAGTAAAAGTATTAGGAAAAATTGGATGAAAAAATTATGTGAGAAATCTATCGTATCTATAAAACTAGAAATCTCAATAAAAAGAAAATATGGTCCACACCCTAAGTATGTTAGAGATGAAAAAATTTACAAACCTCAATAATATTTCTACAATGAAACATGTTTTTTCAAATAGAAAATCATGATTTGATGGCTATTGTTGGTGTTGTGGAATATATAGGCATATGAAATATAGTTTTTGGAATATATAATCTATACATGGAAGAATATTTGAGATAATTGGAAGAAATAATGGAAGTAGAATGAGTAACTTTCCTAGCATATAGAATGTTGAAAATTTTAATTCTCAAGATGTTATAAAATTTCCTAAAAATTCTATTTGAATGTTAAAATATGTTTGGGGAATATTTGATCAATATGGTCATCAAGCTGAAATATGTATGATACTTTATTGAGAACATGTATATTATTATAGAAAACAAAATAAAGATGAACATAAGAAATTTTATGAAAGAGATTTTTTTACGGAGATGAAACATAACATACTAAGTGTATGTCAAATTTGTGATGATGGAAAATAATTTGTTTCAGAAAATATTTTTGTATCATCAAAAGTTTGAATGATGGAAAATTTATTACAAATGGAGAAAGAATTAGTGGGAATATATTTAAAATACGAGGATTAAACAACTTCTTTTACTTGAGTGATGAAGATGAAAAAAAATTTTGGCACTGAAGACATGGCCACCATGGGTAGAAGAACATGAATAATCTTTTTTAAAGTATATGTTTTTGGAAATTTTCCAAAATTGAAATAAATAGATGTGGATGTTTTTATAACATTTCCAAATGAAAATACAACTAACAAAAGTCATAAGAAAATTGAGATTCAATATTCCTAGACACATGAGCTTATTTATTCTAATTTATTTGGGATTATGAGATGTTAATCAAAAAAAGGAGATTTATAATTTTTTACTTTTATTTATGATTTAACTTGGTTAAAACATATCACGTTTCTAAATCACAAGTTAGAATCTATTAAATGTTGAAATTATTTAGAAAAGATATCGAGAAAGAAATGGGGGTTTCTATAAAATTGTTGAGAACCGACAATGGTACTGAGTTCACATTCAATGATTTTGAAACTTATGTGAGAAATAATGGAATCAAACCTAATTATAGTTATCACTATACTCTATAAAAACATGGTGTGGCATAAATAAATAATATGTTTTGGTGGAAATGAGAAGAAGTTTGTTAATAGAATACATACATTAAGAATTATATTGGAGAGTGTTGGGAAAAAATTCCTCAAGGAGTCCTATCATTGTATTTTGTGTGTGGTTGTGTTTGTTGAAAAATACATATAATTGCTAAGGGAGTACATGGAATGAAGGAATTTTGGAAAAGCAATATTTCCTCATGGTAGTGCTATACGGACCACGAAGTGTGTTATACAGACCACCTAGGGAAAACCATTCACATGAAGACTTGTGGTTCACAAGAACCAACTAGTTCATAGATGGATTGTGGAATGCTGGATGACTCATCATTCAAGAAAAATGATATGGTGATTTGTAGAGCCATTAAGGGATTTATTCACAAAAGATATCGGTTGTTGTAGAGGAATAATGGTGCTGTGTGGACCGCGTAGGGAAAAGTTATTCATAGAGGAGCACAGTACGCAGTGAAGGATACCCCACATTGAATATTTGATTTAAAAATTTTTCGATATTTTTGAATTTATTTACCTATATAAGGAGTGTTAATCCTATCATTACATAGAGTGATTTTTATTAGAAGATAATATTGCTTTGAAAGAATTTATCTATGTTTGGAATTTATTCTCGAGGAAGGATTATGGGATGTGAAGTGGTTTGAGAGGGAGTATTCCATGAATGGTGATGTTTTTCACTAGAATAGACCATAAAAGTAATTTTTCAGGGTTCTGTAGCTCACAAAGGAATGTTTTACATGGATGAAGAGTTCATCAGCAGAAGAAGTGGTGGTACAGAGAGAAAATATGCAACGATAGTTCACAGATGTGGTAAATGGAGGCAGTATGAATAGGAGGTACACAGAGGCATTAGGTGGAGGCGAACACAGTCCTTAGAGTAGGGGCAGTCTGTAGAGGATAGGAGGTCTGAGAATAATATGAATTGCATGGTGCAACGTTGTTCGTAGAGGAACAAAGTTGTTTGCAAAGGGGCATAAACATTTCATGAAAGAAGTTTCCGATAACTACCAGTACATGAAAAATTAGATTTCATCTATGGAATAAAAATGGAATTCAATAGAGAATCTATATATAATTGAGGATGTGTTCTTTCATTAAAATTAAGGGACCTGGAAGTCTATAAACTATGAGTTGATCCCTTCCATGAGAAGTGAGAAAAGTAAGAGGAAGACAATGATCCTTTCCACCGACATTGATCTAGAAAAACAGACACATGGAGTGACCCTTGGGAATGCAGTGAGCAGACACTAACTATTGTAAAGGTAGTGATCTTAAGAATATAATTGATCTATCACAAACATTGTTATTTGTCAGTGAGCATTAGTGAGTTTGTTAAATTAGCATATTTCCATTGTATGCTCCTTTAATGCTTCCCAGTGAGGGTGAACCAAGTAAAAATCCTTGTGTCTCATGAAAAATTTCATATCAATTCATATATTTCTATAGCAAGAAGAGATAAGTATTTTTTTTTTAATGACAAAACATGATTCGTAGTGGAAGATGTTTTAGTCTGTCATATATTGATTAACCCCCCCCCCTCTTAGGGTATTTTACATAATTGGTCTAATAATTGTTATCAGAGAGAAAGCTTAAATATTTGGGGTTCTCCCACATTAAAATAAATGGAAGTGGTCAATCAAAAAAGTATTCTGATCTTCAATGGAAAAAATTTTCAATTATGGAAGAATTGTTCGAAACACTACTTCTGATCATTATGAATGGATGTCTTTATAGAAGGTGTGTATGGAATATCATCCAACATTGATAGTAGTGCTTTATCATAAGATGATATATGATAATTGGATGTGGATTCTAAAGAGATTAATGTTTTATGGGAGCCCAATCCAATGAAATAAATATGAAGGTTATTTCATGTGAAACATCACATGCTATGTGGGAAAAGCTATTGAATATTTATGAGGGTGACTCAAAAGTTAGAGAGGAAAATCTGCTTGTTCTATGAAACAAATATGAGGATCTCAAGAACACACCCAAATGAGTATGTTAACACATTATTTTATTGGGTGAATGTTTACATAGAATACATGCGTTTTCTTTGATAAATTTTTAATGATATACAGATTGTAAATCATATCTTGATAAAAATTCCACCTCAGTTTAATCCGAATGATACTATTTTAGAAGACAAAGATCTAAAGTAACTATCATTGAATAAATTTCCAAATACTATTATTACATATAAAATGAGAAATGATGATAACGATGCTGTGGAAAAGGGGATTTCTAAAGAAGTATCATTCAAGGCTATGAAGACGTTCTATATTAAAGATAGTAAAGAGGATAAAAATTTGATTGATGTCATGTCATTTCTATATTTAAATTTGTAAAGTGGAAGTGGGAAGTTCAAAGTTAAACTTCCACTTGTATACTTCCTATGTGGAACGATTGGACATTTAATATTATAGTTTCCTAAGAAGTTTGAAGATGATGATAAAGAAATTGACGAAATTCTATAGAAGAAGTATTTAACCAATGAAAATGGTAGGAGAAGTGTGAAGGGAAATTTCTTCGAAAAGAAGATTCAAATTTCAAAACAACGTAAATGTTCATAATAATCTATGGTAGATGAGTTGGAGGACTTAAATAATCATAATGTATTTTCCATAATGGAAGTTATAGGAAATTCCCAAACAAAGGAAGAAAGTGATAATGAAGAGGGATAAGTAGAATATATATTTTACCTTCAGGCTGAATTATAATATGATCATGAAGATAAAGTTCTTTGGAGATCCAAAAAAAATAAAGATAACAATGATTATTGTGATGCCAAACTCAATATGTAATATCAAGAAGAAGAGAAGTATGATCTGAATGAATAAATTGAAAAACTAAAGTTTTTAACACTAGAAATAATAGAAAAGGTGGTCTAGTAAAAAATCATAATTGAATAACTGAAAAGAGAGATTGATAGTTTGAATAATACTGAAAAATATCATATCAAATGTATCGAAGATCATTAAGAGGAAGATTATGTACAAGAAAAAAATTAATGTTCAGGAGAAAATATTTATTCAAGTGAAAAAAGGAATGCCAGGAATGGAAAATAATTGATCAGAACGATATAGTTGGTATGGGTCATGATCTAAAAAAGACACTTGTAAATTTTTATATTTTACTTTATTCTCCCACTCAGAGGATAAAAATTGATTTGGGAATGAATAATAATCGTAATACATATATATCCCAAGGGAAATCCAGTAGTCCAATATTACCACATAAAAATGAACCTTGCATAAGATGTTATTTTTGTGGAAATATGGGATATTTACAAAAAATTTTGTTATATAGAAAAGTGGTATCAAAGAGAAATAGACCAGTGGAGGCATAAATATAGGGCTAAATATTCCTGTATATCATTTGTTGGAATCTATTTCAGGTGTGGAGGATTCGATCATATAAAAATGTATTGCTCATCGACAATGAAGAGAAATAAGATGATGTAGAGTGAATGTAACCCTAATGAACAGCTAAAGGTATCATCAAATGATCTGATAATGAAAAAATGATTTGTAACTCTTCAATATGATGTTCTTCCACCATACTTTGAAGAATTTCATGATTATATATCTGTAATGTGAATGATGTCAAAAACATGGATGAAAAATAAATAGATAGATGAACAAGAAGTGGTCATAGATATTTCTTTTAAACAATAATATCACACTATAATATGTATTATTGATAGTGGATGCACCTCTCACTTGATTTTTAATAAATATATGGTGACCAGAATAAAATATTTTAAGGAAGGAATATTAATATTGGATAATAATGAAGGATTGAAGATTTTTGGCATGAGAAAAGACAGGTATGGGGGAAAAGACACATAACTTGCTGATGTCTTAGTTTTTCAAGCATTCCTTCACAACTTTCTTAGTGGAAGTCAAATGTGTGACTAAATAAATTCTATAATCTTTTCAATGAAATTATGTGTTGTAATGGAAAAATAAGGTAAAGTTGTTTTGTAGGGAAAGAATTTGAAAAGAAAAATCTATCTTGTGACTGGAGAAGAAGATATGTGAATTCTGTCCAAGGAAGAAGGAAATAAGTTGTGGTGTTAACATCTTGACCACTTGATCCAAACATCCAGGGAATATCTGGTAAAATAAGTCTATTATCATGAACTCCCTATGTTAACACATGATCATACTCATTCATTTGATTCTTGATAATAAGGAAAATCATTATATTGACATATAAGGAAAAGGATAAAAAGTCAACAGGAGTGTTTGAGCATGTGAATATTGATATGTGTGGACATATTTCACCAAGAAATATTTTTTAGAAGAGATACCATGATCTATTAACTGATTATTTTAGTAAAACGGTGTGGGTATCAATCATTACCCATAGGTCTAAGGTGTTCATTTGATTAAATGATATTGTCATGAGGCTGATAAGATTCTAGGTCAGAAAATCTAGAAGATCAGAACAGGTAATGGAACTAAGTTCACAAATATATAAGTCGAGGATTACCTTGAGAAACATGTCATTAGGAACCAAGTTCCAATAGTGAGAACTCCACAGAAGATTAGATTATTTGAGAGAAGAAACAAAATTATCAACAACATGGTTAGAACAATTCTCATTGAGAAAGACATATCTGAGAAGTTATGGAATGAATTCATGATGAAATTAGTATACACATTAAATATAGAATTATTGAGTCCAAAATTTGAGAAGATTCTATATGAGCTATGGTATGGAAAGAACCCAACATTGAACTCTTATTGAGCATTCACAATTAATTGTTTCATTCTCAATAAGGGGAATCACATGAATATTGACTCTCATGGAGATAAAGGGCTATTTAATGGCTACTCAAAGAAAAGCAGGGCATATAAATTCTTTAATGAGTGGCTATGAATTTTTTTTCGAAGATATTATGTAACTATATTGGAGAATTAGAAAAATATTCATCATATAAAATATCATTCATGGGAGGATAGTGATGAAGAGTTAAGAAGATCAGGTGATATTCCCGTTCTAGAGGCTGATTCAGAAGAAGATTTGAATAATGAAAAGGATGATTAGAATTCAGTATATTTACAAAAGTAGAAGAGAAGAGCATGAATAGATAGAAAAATCATAATTGGTGATTAGAAAACACTAATGTAGACAAGGAAGATGAATACACTACAGTAATAATCATATTTATCATAGGTAGAATCTACATGTTTTGATGAAGTAGTTGGGGAAGAGAATTGTGTTCAGTCAATAACATATGAGATAGACCAAATTGAGAAGAATAAAACATGGGATATTGTTTTGAGGCTAACAGATAAAAATTTCATTTGTAAAAAGTGTGGATTTTACAATTAAATGAATGATGATGGTGCATTTATTCGAAAAAATCACAACTATTGTGAGAAGGGTACTCCCAAATAGAGGGTATAGATGTTGATGAAAAATTTGAGCCTGTTGTAAGGATTGAGATAATTTGATTGTTCTTGGCCATAACAATACAACAACATTTCAATGTTTTATAGATTGATGTCAAGTGAGAATTTCTAAATGGGGTTGTTAAACAAAAGTATACATTGATAAGACATATAGTTTTTTCATTCAAAAAGATGATATTAGAGTTTCTTAGTGGAAGAAGGATTTATATGGTTTGAAGTAAGCACCAAGAGAATGATATTTAAGGACAGAGTAGTTTCTGAGAAATTTTTGGTTTTAAAGATGGTGGAGTTTTTTATAACATATCTGTTAGCCATGAAATTAATCAAAGGGTGATGGTGATGGTATATTTTGATGACATAATCTTTGAGGGATCAGATGAAGCTCAATGCAATCAATTCACAGAATTTTTGAAAAGTGAATTTGAAATGTTAATGATTAGTGAAGTGATGTTTTCCATTGTTTATATGTCACATAAGGGAACAATGAAACATTTATTTATAAATATAAATATTCCAAGAATGTTTGTAAAATATTTGGACTGGATAATTCCACGAAGATGATAGTTCTTGGGGCAACACCGATGAAATTGTCATGGGATAATGATGGTTACGTGGTTAATGTCACTCAATACATCTTTATCATTGGAAGCCTATTGTACTTTACAATGACATGAACAGATAGTATTTTTCCACATGTTAAAAAGTGTGGTATCAAATCAATCCCTTGGAAAGACACATTATTTCAGTGAACATAATAATTCATTATATTATGTTCATGATGGATTTTTGGATTTCTACACAATGAAAAATCTCATAAGGAGTTGTTGGGCTATACATATGCAGATTAGGCTTGAACATCATATGATAGGAAATCAACATTAGGTGGTTCATTTTATTTTTGTGGATTGTTTATTACTTGGATATACACAAAAAAATATTTCATTTTATTAAGAACCATATAAGCTGAGTATATTGCGTCAACACAAGAATGCACACAACTATTGTGGTTGAAGTAGAAAATTGATGATATGAGAGTTGTGTTGAATTCTTTGGTTGGAATACATTGTGACAATTCACGAGAAATAAATGTGATAAAAAATTATGGCCATACTAAAGGACCATTAAAATTATAATCAAGTATCATTTTTCAAGGATATGGAGGGGAAATGACTTTTGATGTTGGTGTATGTGCCTACAGAACAACAATTTACAGATATTTTGACAAAGTCCTTACCCAATGAATCATTTTAATGGAATTTACTGGATTTGGGAGTTCATTTTAATCCCTAAACAAGAAAATGTGGGGATGTGGGTCCCCCAATCCCGGAGGTATGGTGTCTTTTTTCAAATGTATTGATGTGTGTTCTTTACCCTATTGCAGACAACAATTTAGTGACCTTTGGGTTCATTGAAAAAGGGGTATAAATTGTTGTTATTCAAAGGTAGAAAATGACTTAGTCAAGACACACGGATAATTTGATAGGTGAAATAGTGAGATAAAAGGATTTAAAGATATCTTGAGGAGTAGTGACGTATGGGGGGTATCAAATCTAACTCTTCTAATGGTGATCGATCAAAGATTATATATCACAATAGCTAAGGTTCGTAATGAAATTATATGAGTGGTGTTAGAATATAATGAATAGATTCATTGAAGAACTTTACATTATACTCTTTTTTCTTATGACAATCATGAGTCATCTGGGCTCAATGTATGTGTTAAGTAAATCCTTGATTGCTATGCTAATGCAAGAAGTGAATTCTAGTTGAATATGGAAGAATATTTAATGATATATCAATTTAAGAATAATTTGAAAAAAACCCTAAGGGGGATATTGTTTGGAAAAAATCTCTCATGGAATCATCTCAGGGTTTTTTGGGTGTGAATTTTTTTGTTGACAAAGAATGGTGACCCAAATAAGTATGATTGGTGTTTTGTGATCCTAGTTATTAAGGTGGCGTAGTTTTCTAGTGCTTCTCAAATTTTGGGGCTTTAAAATCCAGAGTTTGTTTTTGGAAAAGGAATATTGTCTATATAAGAGTACATAATTCATGGATTATTAATGATAATTTGTAGACTGATAAGGGAGTACATGGGATGACAGAATTTTGAAAAATGAATATTTCTAGATTGCAGTTCTATAAAGATCTCAAATCACGGTACACAGAATATGTTGGAAAAATTATTCATTGGAAGGATTGAGGTTTGAAAAAAAGAATGTAGTTTATAGGAGGGTAGAGGTATCCAGGATGGATCATTATTTTCATAAAATAGGTAGTGATTTTTAGAGCACTGATGGGGTTTGTTTGTGAAAGAGATCAACTGCCATAGAGGAGAAAAGGTGCTATGCAGGCCACATAGTAAAAAATTGTTCTTAGAAGATAAAATTACACAGTTATGGTTGTACCGCATCGATGATTTGAGTAAAATGGATTAGAAGTATTTTCAGATCTATATTCTTATATAAGGAGTTCTAATATCATAATTACATATATTGATTTTCATTATAAAACCATATTACTCCATAATAATTCATCTAAATTCGAAAGTGGTTCATGAAGAAGGATTCTATGAAGTGAAGTGGTTCATGAGGGATTATTACATGAAGGGTGATGTTTTTCATGAGAAATGTATGAGAAAGTGATTTTTTAGGGCTCTATATCTCACAAAGGAAAGTGTTCCACGAAGGTGGAGTTGGTCCGTGGAAGAAGATATGGTATGTAGAGGTGGTGCATGTAGGCGGTTTTTAGAGGTTGTACACAGAGGTGGTACATAAAAGAATAGGCAGTATGCAGAGAAGGGGAGGTCCATGGAGGATAGGTGGTCTTTGAATCATACACACTTGTTTGTGAAACACAATTTGTATATGAATAACGTTGTTCACAAAGGGACTTAAACAATTCTTGAAAATAATATCCACTAACAAATAGTACATGAAAATGTAGATTTCATCTTTTAGTGAAAATGGGACATCAACATAGAATCTATCTATAGTTGAGGATGAATTCTTTCAGGAAAATTAAGGGACCTACATATCCATATAATGTGATTGGATCCCTTCCAAGAGTAGTGAACAAAGGAAGTGGAAGATGATGATCCTTTCCACTGGTCATGAGCAAGAGAAATAGGGCTAGAGAAAGAGAAACATAGAGTGACCTTTGGGAATATAGTGAGTAGACCCTAAATCTTGTAAAGGTAGTGATCTTGGGAATAGATGTGACCTATCCAAATAAAATTAATTTTGCAGTGAGGCTTAGTGAATTTGGTACAATAGACATATTATCGTTGTATGCTCCTTGGATGTTGCTCTGTGAGGGAGATCCTATAAAAAATTATTGTGTCTCATGAAATATTTTATTTATGTTCATATATTGCTACGAGAAGACGAGAAAATAGTTCTTTGTTTAATGATGAAACAAGATCCATAGGGTCAGTTGTTTTAGTCTTTCACACCCTAATCCACCCCCCTCTCAGGGTATTTAACCTAACTGGGATAACAAAGAGAAACTGTTAGTACTGTTGTACATGTTCAAAATTGATGCTTGTTGAGGCCAAAAAATAACATTACTCTTTTTAAAATGTGGTATAAAAAACCTTCATTGAAATAATTTAATATTTTTTGAAGTCCATGTCTTCTAAAAATAAAAAAATTATATTTGGGAATATTTGATGTGAAAGTTGGGGAAGGTTATTTTATATGTTATTCACTAAATGGTAGATGTTAAAAATGTTGGATCAAATGTTTAAAAAGATTGTTGGACTCATATGATGTATAGGTAATTGAAAAATCAATGTTCTTTAACAACGATTTTTGAAAATTCTAAGGAGGATAAACTAGATAATTCCAAAAATTGTGAAATTAATTCAAAAAAACCTTATCATGATTCAAAATAATTGTATGATGAGGAAATTTTAGCTGGGAATGAAAAACTGAAATTTATACCTTACAAAACATGTTTTTTTGAATTTTTTTTTGGGAATTATAAGTCTCTAGTCTTGATGAGAAGAAAGTTGATATTAGATAACTAGACTTTACTTATCTCAACTGTTGAACCAAAATCAGTTTCAGAAGCTATTCAAATCATGAATGGGTGGATGCTAGGAATAAATAAATTGATCAGATTGAAAAGAACAAAACATGATAATTTGTTTCACTTCCAGAAATTAAAAAATTTATCAAAACCACCTATTTTTATAGAAACAAGTTAAATGAACATGTATGAAGTTTCATGAAACAATGAAATGCTTGTTTTTAAAGGCTATGTATAAGTGGAAGGTATGGTATATGAAGAAATTGTTTCCCCAGATTCAATATTAAAAACTATTTGAATGTTTCTTTCAGTGGTCAAACATCAGAATTACAATGTTTATCAGATGGTTGTAAAGTCATATTTTTAAATGGAGATATTGAGGATGAGGTTTACAATGATCATCCTTATGGGTTTCATCTTGATGAAGATGAAAACAGTGTTGGTAAATTGAATAATTCGTTGTATGGGATCAAAATAGATCTAGGTTCTTGGTATTATAAACATTAAAATTGTTTTTATAATGTTGAACATTTATAATGGAAAAGTTGATGGAAACTTATATGGGAAATATGTTGACTCTATAGTGCTAATTGTAATTGTTTATGTGTATGATGTAATTTTTTCTGGGGATAGAGAAGATTTGAATAGAACATTTTCTAAGGAAATTAAGAATTATTTTGAAATTTCTATATTAGGCGAATTAAATTTCTTCCTCGGATTAAAAGTTCATCAAAAATAAAAATACATTTTATTATTTCATGAAAAATATTATATGGAATTGTTAAAGAAGTTTGGTGTCGAAGAATCCAAATAATTTTAAACTCCTATTTTAGTGAGCAGAAAGCTGAGTAAATAGGAATCCAGAATAAGTGGGATTTAAAAAGATTTTTAAAGCCTATAAGAAGTACTCTTTAACTTATAGCCTTAGGTCCTGATATTATTTATGCTGTGGATTTCTGTTCCAAGTATCAAAGTAATCCAAAATAATCACACATCATAGCAGAAAAGAGGATTCTAGGATATGTAAAAGGAAAAAAATCAAATGAATTGTTATATAAAATAAATAGTGAAATGATTTTTCCTGGTTATACTGATGATGATTGGGATGGAGATTGTAATGATAGAAAATAAACCCTAGGAGGAACATTTTTCAAGGGTTAATATTGTGTGATTTGGTACAATAAGAAACGATGTTTAGATACTTTGAGAATAGATGAATTCGAATATGTTGTGCTACTCAATCTTGTACTCCAATGATAAGTTGTGTTGAAAGATTTAAAAGTTAATGTTTCTAAAACATTGAAGATACTTTGTGATAATCAAAGTGAAATTAATATTTAATAGAATCCTGTCAAACATTCAAGATCAAAACACATTGATATAAAGTTTCACTTTATAAAAGATAATGTAGCTACTAGAGATGTTTTGTTTGAATACATTTCAACAAAGTATTAGATTTATGATATATTTACAAAAACAATTCCAAAATAATGTTTTATAGAACTGATCCTACAACTTCATGTTCAGCCTCCTCGAATGTCTTCCTAAACCTCATAAAGAAGACACCCCCACTGTTCTTTGGATTATATAGACAACGGGGGAGAGAAAGTAACAAATTTATAATTTTAAAGAATTGTATACTTAACTTTCTTAAAATAATTTGAATTTTTGGTTGTCATAAAATGGGGGAGTGAAAATTAAAAGTGAGAGTAAAAAGGATATGGATAAAATGAAAATTGATAGAAAAAGAAAACTGAGAGAGGAAAAGATAAAAGTGATGGGGGGGTTTACCTTTACATGGCCAAAAAAATTTCTTACCGCTCAGGGATGAAATTCCTTTAGAAACATTACATTATCTAGTAGGGTGGTTCCATGAAACTATCATTTGAGAAATTTTGTGAATTTATATAATTCATAAATCATATGTTTTTTACAAAATCGGGTTTGCGATGAAATTATGAGTGTTGGAAAATTCACTAGGAAGGTTTGTCAAAAAATCCAATGGGAGATATTGAAGAACCACTATGGATAAATTGTTTCAAAAGATGTTTTGATATTTTTTTAAAACTACACTTTTTGTATAAGAATGTTTGTAATGACCCAAAATTTTCATGTAATATTTTTTTTATAATTTGGTATTTTTATAAGTATGAAAAAATTGAAGGCTCATCATTACGAGGCCCGATGTTCTTGGAATGAATTTCCAAACTTTTTTTAAGTATATTCAGTAAATACATGGGTGGTGTTTTAAATCTTTTGAAACAGTATTCAGAATCGAAATTAGAGTGCACTATTGAATTTTTAGCAATGAGATTCGCTTAAGGGAAGCTTCACTTTGACTGCAGTTGCATGGAATAAAAATATAGTTTTGGTGACTTTTAAAGTATAATAAACTAACATAAATTGTTATTTTATTTCTTTTTCCTTTTCCTACCACCTCTTGAGCGTGGGTGGTGGGGAACACATAGGTGGTTAGGCCTTTAATTATGGAGTTTTATATTCAGGGTTATACTTTGGTAGAGTAACCACACCACACGTAATTAGTGAGACACATTAATTATATCAATTAATGAGGCACATTAATTACGTTAATTAATGAACATAATTAATTCCTCAAGGCGTTTCTTGTATTTCCCCCTCCAATTTCAATATAGCTCAGGGTGGGGTTTTGGAATGCTTCATCATGCGAGGAACCCATGATGAAGTGATTCTACCCCTTTCACAGATAGAGAATGGAGGATTGACGACACCTCTTGTAGGATCGATCTGAAGGTCGACAGACTATGAACACCAACACATGTGAACCATCTCATTCGTCCGCAATACCCAAGAATGTGGAAGCACCACCATCCACACCATCCCCAAAGAATCACGAGTTAGGGGGATTATATACTTTGATGTTCCCTCTATTCCTGTTCGTGAAAAATATAACGAACGTGGATCAACCGACTAACGGGTTGATTCGTTTCTCGTGTAAACATATAGGTGGTTATTGTGGGATCTTAAATTCGGGGATTATTATTCTTTTAGATTATTGTTAATCTCCATCATGTTTAAAATGTTAAAACGAAGGGTGTGGGATAAAACCAACAAGGCTCGAACCTCATCAATACATGTACTTGGTGCGTTCATCGTGGAAGAACAATGAATGTAGCGGCAAGGCATATTTAATGGTTGCGAAATGACGACAGTATCCTGAGAGGACCATAGGCGTGTCCGAAAGAATGAACAGACCACTGAAGCTCACCCAGTGGCCCCCGGAAGAAATGCCAGTGCAACACTATAACAACGGTGCTAGTGGACGAGGGCGGTGGCTAAAAACCACCGACCACGGTGAAAGAGCAGCATCACTTGACGCCATAGTGGTCGGATGGGCAGACGACAGTGGCCGGCCGTGGAGATGGAGGCCGCACACTATCGTGCATTGCATTGAAGAGCCGCAACAGTGGAGAGATACAGATCAACTGCCTTGTGTGGGTCCATGGGTTACAAGGAGGCACCACCTGGCACCGCCCTTAATTAATCTGAATGGCTCCTTTGAGCCATTCGGGAGCTAGAGACCGGGCGGCCCTGGTGCGAGTCGAGCTAGCTTGGGGGATGGACCGCCCGGTGGTCCAGGCCAGTTTGTAGCCATGTGGGCTGAGCCTGCCAAGGCCCAGGATACTTTGGGTTGTGTCGTGTCAGTCCTGTACTATGTCAGGTCAACCTGAACCGAATCGGGTTGGCCCAGACCGGGTCGGGCTGGGTCGGACCAGAGCCAGACCCCTCTCTGGCCCAGAAACACATAAAAGGCCATAACATGCAAACTGAATGCCCGTTTCAAAAACCGTCTATGGTGCTGGGATACATGACGTGAGATGGTAATTTTGAGATAATCCTTGAGATATTTGGAGAAATTTGGAATACGATCAGGTTGGATCAACTCTGAATCCAACAGGGCCCTAAACACTAAAATTCCATTTACTAACAGACCAGACATCTGATCGACCCACCGTCTATGGAATAAGGACCATTGTGACAGAATGGTATGTTTGAGATACTCTATGTGAGTTTTGAAGGAGTTTGACGTGTGACCTGGGTTGGATCAGTTTTGAATCCAACCAGGACCTTTTTAAAAAAGTGCTCATATCTCATAGATCGGTCGTCTGATTGACGCACCGTCTGTCACGTTGGGACACCTATGATGTGGCGGTCCCTTAGGTATTATTTTTGTGGAACTTCATACATGTTGAAATTTGACTGATGGATTGAGGAGCAGAGTCTACCAGAGAATAGGCGTGCTTTGTATGGGAATCTAGTGGCTGGCTATGACATGAAGAATAAGAGTGACCAATACTGGTAAACAACAGAAATTCTAGAGTGGGATAATCTAAATATATGACAAATAATCCCTACCTCTGTACCAGCGAACAATACGGGTTAACACTAGTGACCAATACAAGTTAGAACCAGCGACCAATACATGTCAGAACCAGTTACCAATACTGGTAAGCATCTTGCGACTAATATGAGTCAGCAGACAGTGACTAATACGTGTCAACCCCAGCAAACAATACAGGTCGACAACATCAACCAATACGGGTCTACACCAGCGACCAATATCGGTTATCATCAGCGACCCATACGGGTCAACATCTAGTGAACAATATAGTTCAGCATATAATGACTTATACGGGTCAATAGTAGAGTTTCTATATATAGGTTGATCTGACTTTATGACTAGTCATCCATATCCCGATAATATTGAAGTTATACCATTAGAGTGATGTGTCTTTTTTGATTTGTGCTTCATGATTTAGATATTTCTTTTTATATTTCCTTTGTGGTATTTCTTGTGATGTTTTTATTTGTGGATTAATGAGAGACCTTTGGGGGTCTCGGGTTCCCATATATAGTTGTTATACTCACCCCTACAAAGACACCACCTACAGGTGTGTGTCTGGTGAAAGCTATTGATGCTCTAAGGCAGACATTAGAGGTTTGGGACTTGGTGGGGCTTGGTGCGACTAGATCAGTTGATATCCTCTTATTTGACTTTAGACTTATAACTACTACACTCTAGTTAGATCTCTAGGGTAGATGCAACATCTGTTAACAATCTCTTCAGTGTCTAGGGCTTGTATTCCAGCCCACTGTTTTCAGTTTAAAGTTTTACTTGTGGTTGTACATTGATCTTGTGGATATACCTTACTTTTGATTGGTAGTTTTCTTATGTTCAACTTTTTGAGTGTATATAGATCTCTAAGGGAATGCATTCCCAATTAGAGAAAATTCTTCAGGTGTTAGTCACCAACCCTTGAACTATTGAAGGCGAGCTTGGGGTAGTCACATCCGGGCCCTATGGGACGGGTCATGAAAAACTGGTATCAGAGGGCAGTCAGTTATACCAGAATAACTAAAAGTATAAATTTAATGAGGCAATGGTGTATTTTCTATTGATTTCAGGGAGTCTAGTGATGGTGATGTGACCGACGTATCCATACACCAGGACCCTAAATTCTGTTTTGTAACTCGGTACCTGAAAACACAGATTGCTGGTGTTTTGAAAAGTTTTCTTGATCATTCTTGAGTCAGCTCAACAGATATATGTTTTTGATTGTAACTCATCTGTTTCTTATAGGATGACTCCATGATGACATCCATCTTGGATTACTAGTTATAGATCATGATAGTGGCCCAACGAGTGACGAGGCGTCAGTACAGGGACCACTCACATCGATGGCTCCTTTGGGTGGTGTACCAGCAACACCACTACCCGATGAGTAGTAGATTTTATTGATGGATCATGCATGCTAGTTGAGACAGTTTCATGAGTTCTCGATACAGAGGCCTCCAAGGTTTCATTGCGAGATGGATCCCCATGTAGTAGGGGACTGGCTTAAGGTAATTTCGTAGGTCTTTCACTTAGTAGAGACAACCTCTGAGCATATTGGGATCTTGGCCACTAGCCTTCTTTAGGGATCGGCAGGAAGATGGTGGAGCTCGACCCTCCAGGTTCATGAGGATATGAACCACACCTAGATATAATTTTAGATCCTTATTAGAATGGAGTTCAGGCTAGTGACACTACACTCTGTGCGTATTTAGGAGCTGCTGCATCTACAGCAGGGTAGCCAAACTATGGTTATGTACTGAGATTGATTTATTGACCACTTCTGATTCTCCACTAACATAGTACGATAAACTTACATCAGGGCCCATACCTTTGAGTAGGGGTTCCAATGAGAGATTATACCTATGAAAATTTCTCTCAGCATCCTGACATAGGCTGGGGTACTTGTGCGAGAATTGCTGATGGAGATATTCCATTCCAAGAAGGTACTAGAATTGAGAGACCCTACCAGACGACAGGTAGTAGAGTCATATGTAGCTGAAAATAGTCATATGACGCTAAATCCCAAGTGGGATATACCTTTTGGATGGTGACTCGGGGATGCGGGGTCAGATGTGCAAGGGTCAAGAGGCTGAGGTATCCACTAGTGAGGCATGATCTATTTTTCTTATGGGGGACAATGTAACAAGGATCGTGACTATCCAAATACCAGCATGGATGATTTCCATATAGTGGAGGGGCCACCGAGGTAGTTGCAATGGTAGGAGAATGAGCGTTAGCTAGGAGGCAGATGAGACAGAGGAGTAGGCCATGCAGCGGGAGGTGGTCGTGGTCACAATGCACTACCACCACCACCCCCAGACAATCCACCACAAGCTCAGGGAGTAGGTGGACAAGGATAGTCCCAACTACAGGCAGTAGAGTCTCACGATCCTGAAGTCCCTGAGATGATACGTGGTATCATATATATATTTTCTACTTTAGCATCCATTCTTATGGACATAGGTGCTAGAAATTCTTTCCGTTTCTCTGACATAGTTTTGGACTCTAACATTTATATTGAGCTTTTAGCTCGACCTTTGCATTTGGAAACTTCTATGAGAGGAGATTCAGTTGTCACACTTGTATTGATAGTGTGATATTAATCTAAGAGGAGAGACTTTTAGATTGGATATTCTAGTATAGGGGTTGAATCCCTACGAAGCGATTCTTTTAAAGGGCTAGCTATCAATTGTTCACGCACAAAATGAATGCTTGAGATGTACAATGTGATGTATTCATGGACATGGAGGAAAGTTTTTTTGTTGGTGAGAAGGAAAATAGAGCAGCATGAGATGGACTTGATATCAGGAGGGGGAAGCTGATTACATATGAGCTGCCTAGCATGGTATTTGACATGGTGGATGAGGTGAGTCCACAGTTACCAATGGTGGTGGAAAAGTATGAGGATGTCTTTCCAAAAGATCTCCCAAGACTACCTACTCATAGAGAGGTAGAATTCCACATTGACTTGTACCCAGGAATAACACTGATATCTACACCAGCATATCAGATGGCCCCTACAGAGCTTCAGGATACAAGGGTACAGTTAGAGGAATTGTAGGGGAAGGGATTCATAAGGCCCAATGTTTCCCTATGGGCATCCCCTGTGTTGTTTGACAAGAAGGAATCCAAATGTTTGATGTTATTCTTGGACCTCCGGTGCTTAAACCTGGTGAAAATTAAGAACAAGTATCCTATTCGTAGGATTGATGATTTTTTTGATCAGTTTAAAGGGGCGATGTGGTTCTTAAATACAGAACTCAGACCAGGCTATTATCATCTCATGGTATGAGATGAGGACGTACTGAAGATAGATTTCAGATGTTGGTATGGCCATTACATGTTCTTAGTGATGTCTTTCAGCATGAACAATGATATAGTATAATTCAAGAGGATCATGACTAAAATATTTCATCCAAACCTTGATCACTATGTGGAGGTCTTCATCAATGACACCATGGTGTACTCAGCATCTGAGGAAGAGCAAGCATTACACTTGATTATAGTTCTGAAGAAACTACGAGAGGACTAGTTATATGGGAAGCTCTAGAAGTGTGAGTTCTAGATACATATGGTCCACTTCTTCAGACATGTCATCTCAGAGGCTAGAGTTGTAGTGGATCCCATAAAGATTGAGGTTGTACCTTCTTGGGATCCCCCCAAGCGTTTTACTAAGGTACATAGTTTCCTTGGATTAGTAGGCTACTATCAGAGGTTTGTAACCAATTTTTCCAGAGTAGCAGCACCTATGACTGCCTTTCCGAAGAAGGGGAAGCCCATATTTGGGTCAGAGTCATGCCAGAAGAGCTTTCAATAGCTGAGTTAGAGCATGAACAGTGCTCCCATCCTGAGGTTACTGGAAGAAAGAACTGACTACGTGGTTTACTATGATACATCAAGGACCTGACTCAGTTGAATCCTGATGCAGGATGATGAGGTGATTACTTATGGATCATGATACCTAAGGCCTCATGAGAAGATTTATGTGACTCATGACTTGGAGTTGGTAGTAGTAGTCTTTGCAATGAAGATGTGGTGACACTACTTGATGGTCGAGAAGCTCATTGTTTACTCAGACCACTAGAGTCTCACATATATCTTCACACATAAATATTTGAATATGAGAGAATGACGTTGGATAGAGTTCCCCCAAGACTATGAATTCGATATAGCCTATACTCATGGGAATGGGAATGCAGTGGCAGATGCACTTAGCTAGAGATCAAGTGCACTAATACTGATTGAGGCTTCAGAGAAGTTAGCCTCGGTTCAGATATCCTACGTGGATAAAGATGAGACAGTCTACCTCCAATTGAGGGTAGTTTCCCCCCGACTCCTTCAGTGATTCAGGGAGCCACAACTCAAAGATATGAGATACAAGACTACATGTGCTCAAATATCTTCAATCTAGTCACCGGACAGATATTCTGAAGGTGCAGAGCACACTATCCTTTTCAGAGGACGTACAGTTGTACCAGTGGCTCTACGAGAGGAGGTTCTGAGGGAGTTCCATAAATACCCCTTGGATGTACATCCATTCATGCTGAAGATGTATCAGGTACTCTGGCATCAGTACTAGTGGCCAGGTATGAAGAATGTTATGGCAGAGTATGTTTCTAGATTCCTCACTTGCTAGCAAGTGAAGGCCGAGCACGAGAGACTAGGAGGATTGACCCAACACCTCGAGATACTATAGTGGATGTGGGAAGGGATATCAACGTATTGTGATGAGGTTACCACGTACATGAAGAGGTAACAATACCATCTCGGTGATTGTTGACTAACTCACCAAGTCAGCCCAAATCCTTGCTATTTGAGAGAAGGATCAAGTAGAGAGCTTGGGATGTCTCTACACTCAATAGATCGTGCGGCTTCACGAGGTTCCATTGACGATAGTCTCATATTGTGATGCAATATTCCCATCCCGGTTGTGGAAAGGAGTGCTGGAGGATTTCGGGACACAGCTTCGCTTGAGCACAACTTGTCACCTATAGGTAGATGTTTCAGTAGAGAGGACCATACAGACCATGGACAACATGCTTCGTGCATGTGTCCTAGATTTTGGTCACAGTTGGGAGGACCAAATAACCTTTGTAGAGTTTGCGTACAACAATTGATATCACTCAACCATTGGTATGGACTCTTTTGAGGAATTTTTCAGATGACCATGCAGGTCACCCTTGTGCTGGATGGATCCAGGAGAGCTAGTACTTGTGGGCCCAGAGATGGTACATTGTACCACTGAGAAGGTATAGGTCATCTAAGAGCAGATGAAGACAGCACAGAGCCAGCAAAAGTCCTATGTTGATACACGGAAAAGACCCTTGGTGTTCCAGGATGGGGACAATGAATTTTTGCATGTATCCCCTCGATGAGGACTATGAAGATTTGGACAATGTGACAAACTCTCACTGAGGATTATCAGACCATTCCTGATACGTCAGAGGATTCGCAAGGTGGAATACCACTTGGCACTGCCACAATAGTTGGAGAGGGTGCATGAAGTCTTCCATGTTTCCTAGTTGAGGAGATACATTCATGACTCATATCACATCATCGAACATGGAGAGATGAAGATTGATGACAGGGAGGCTTTCATTGAATACCCAGTGGAGATAGAAGATTAACATGAGTGGATCCTTCGTGGGAGGTCGATACCTCTGTTGTGCGTTTTATGGCAGGATGGGAATATCCAGGAGAGAACATGTGAGCGAGAGGCTCATATGCATGCACAATCCCTATCTTTGTTTGTGTATCCTTGTCTATATTTCAGGGACATAAATTTCTAAGATGGGGGGAGTATAAAGACCAAAAAATTTCATGTAAATTTTTTAAAATTATTTTTTATTTTTACGAGTCTGTAATAATTTACGACATGTGATTCTGAGGAATGGTGTGCCCAAAATGGATTTATAAATGTTTTTTAGGTACGATCCGTAAACGCACGGGCAGAGTTTTTTGTCTTTAGAATCTGTGCTTAGAATTGAAATCCCAGAGCACTGTTGAATCCACAGCATTAGGATTTAGTTAAGGGGTTCATCACATTGACCATAGCTGGTTGGGAGAAAATATAGTTTTTTTGAATTTTAAAGAAATAATAAAATATCATATTTTTTTTATTTCTTTTTTTTGTAACACGTATTGAGAAGCGGTGTCCGGGACTACATAGGTGGTTTGAACATTAATTATGGGGTGTTAATCGATAGGTTAAACTTTGGTTTCATAACTACCCCTCGTGTAATTAATGAGACACTTTAATTACATAAATTAATGAGGCACATCAATTACTTCAATTAATGAATTTCATTAACTTATCAAAGAATTTATCAACTTTTCCCCTCCTATTTTAATGGAGATTAGGGTGGGTTTTTTGCACAACTTAATCAAGTGTGGAACCCCTGAAAAAGTGATTCCATGCCTTTCACCGATGGGGAACAGATGATTGACGATGCCTGTTATAGGGTCCATCTGAAGGTTGACGGATGACAAAAACCAATGCATATGAACCTTCTCCTTCATCCACAATACCCTCAAATGTGGAAGCACCACCACATGTGATGTCCACAATAAATCATGAGGTAGGGGGTTTGTGTGATTCGATGTTCCCTCTCTTCTTGTTCTGAAAAAATATAACAAAAGTGGATCAACCAACTAACGGGTTGATTCATGTCTCCTCTAAAAATGATGGTAGTTGTTGTGGGATCTTAAATTCAGGTATTATTCATCATTTTGATTATTGTTAATCTCCCTAATGTTTAAAATGCTAATGTAGAAGGTGTGGAATGAAACCAAAAAGGCCAGGGCCCTCCGCTAAACTTTTCCTTGGTGCATTATTTGTTGCGGAATAATGAACGCAACAACAAGGATTATTTAAGGACATCCCGATATGACTGTAAGTGCGTCCGAGAGAAAGAACAGACCACCGAAGCCCACTTAGTGGCTTGGAGAAGAAATGCCGATGTGACACCAGTGATTGGAACCGGTGGATGGGGGTAGTATCCGACAACAGACGACCATAGTGAAAGAGCGGTGCCTCTCCGAACTGTGGTGGTCGGATGGGTGGCCAACCACAGAGGCGGAGGCGGTGCGCTGTTGGGCGTCGCGTTGAAGAGTCATGGCTTGAAGCCGCAACGATGGCGAGATGCAGAGGACTTGAATTCTGTGGTTCCACAGGTGTCAAGGAGACGTCACCTAGAACATCCCTTAATTAATCTGAATGGATTGTTTGAGATGTTCGGGAGGAGGCGACCGCACGGCCCCGACGCGGGTCACGTTAGTGAGCGGACCTGATCGCCTGGTGGACCATCCCAGTCCACGACCCAACAGGTTGAGCCCGCCACAACCCAGCCCAACCTGTCCTGCCCAGGCTAGTTTAAGATGGGCCATGTTAGACCCAGACTAGGTCGGGATGACCCCAAATGGAATCGGGTTGGCCCATATTGGG
Organism: Viscum album; assembly: GCA_963277665.1. NCBI lineage: Eukaryota > Viridiplantae > Streptophyta > Magnoliopsida > Santalales > Viscaceae > Viscum > Viscum album. The sequence continues at coordinate 436,221,974 of OY728121.1, forward strand.
TCGGACCAGTCCCAGACCCCTATCAGGCCCAGAAACACATAAAAGGTCGTAACTTGCGAACCAGATGTATGTTTGGAAAACCATAAGATACAATGAGATCCTTAGAGTGAGACTATACTTTTGGGATACTCCATGAGAAATTTGAAATAGTTGATGTATGGTCGGGTTGGATCGACTCCGAATCCAATCGGGCCCTCGGCAATAAAATGCCAATAACTAATAGACTGATCATCTGATTGTCACGCCGCCTGTGGCATAAGGGCCCCTGTGACATGGATATATTTTTGAGATACTCTATGTAAGTTTTGATAAGTTTTACATGAGGATTGGGTAGTATCAGACATGAATACAATCAGACCCTTTTTACAAAATTGTCCATATCTCATAGATTGGGCATCCGATCGACAAGCCATCTATCAGGATGGGACCCCTATGATGGGGTGGTACCTTGAGTATGATTTTTGCGAGATATATTACTGTTTGAAATATGACCGATTTCTTGAGGATCAGAGTCTTCTGGAGATCAAGTATGCATCGTGTGGGAATCTAATGGTTTCTTGTGACATGAAGTAGTAGGGCGACCAATATGGTTCAACATCAGTAACTCCAGAGTGGGATGATCTTTATACACAACTAATCATCCCTACCACTATACCAGTGACCAATAAGGGTTTTCACTTGTGACCAATGCGGGTTGGCACTAGCGGCCAATACGGGTTTGCACTAGCGACCAATAGGGGTCCGCACCAGCAACCAATTTGGGTCAGAATCGAATGACGAATACGGGTCAGCATAAAACAATCAATATGGGTTGACACCAGTGACCAATACAGGTCAGCATCAGTGACCAATATGGGTCAGCATCGAGAAAACAATATGGGTCATCATTTAGTGACCAATATGTTTCAGCAGTAGAGTTACTAAGGATAGGATGATATAACTTTACGGCTAGTTATCCCTATCCCAGTAACATTAAATTTATATCGTTAGTGTGTAAAGTCTCTTTTTCATTGTCTGTCATGATTTATACCATGATTGTGATATTACCTTTGGGTTATTTATTGTGATGTTTCTTTTTTTGGATTACTGAGAGACATTTGGGGTTATTAGGGTCTCCTATCAAGTTGTTATACTCACCCCTGCACGGGCTCTACCCGTACGTGTGTGGCTAGTGCAGAATACTGATGCTCCGAGGCAGACTTTGGAGGTTCGGGACATGGTGGGGCTTGGTGCGACAGGAGCAATTGAGATCCTCTTTTTCAACTTCAAACATACATCTACTACCCTCTAGGTAGAGCTCCAGAGAAGATGCGATAGCTGTTTACTTTCTTTTCAATTTCTAGGGCTTGTATCCTGGCCCACTGTTTTTTGTTTATAGTTATACTTGTGGTTGTACTTTACTCTCATGGTTATACATTACTTTTTATTTGTTTTTTACATCAGTTTCCATTTTGGGGTGTGTATATATCTCTATGGAAATTCCTTCCATGTTCAGTAATATCCTTCATGTGCTAGTCACCAACCCCTAGCCTATGGAAGGCGAGCCTGGGGTAATCACATATAGGTCCCGTGGGATGGGTGGTGATAATGTTTCTTGTTATCCTAGAATCATATCTAGTCCATAAAAATGTGATTTTTTAAGAAATTCAAATGTTACGGAAGTAATCAGATCCACCTCCATCGTATTCAGATCATTAGATCAAATAGAATAAAAGGAAGAAATTGTTGTTTTCTAAAAGTTTTCCTATTTCATAATTAGATAATGAAATAATACGAGGAGGGAAGAATTTATTGTTGATTAAGAGGTTTGTTGAAGAAAGTGAAGTTAGGATTTATAAATCTTTTATCCTTTCCAAAATAATAAGATGATTCATTGCGAATCTCTAAGTACTAACAAATCATGAAAACTTTCTTGATGAATTATATTGAAAAAAATGGTGGAATGGTTTGAAGAATTTCAACATTTTAGTATTGAGATTCCATAATAATGATATATCCATCATAATGGGAATTCCACTGTAATGATAATTCAATTAGATTCACAAAGAAGGATACAATATATAGATTTACTGAGAAATAAAATGAATTTGGATTCTATGAGAAATAAAATGAAATCAGATTCACTGAGAAATAAACAAAATTCCGATTCACTGAGAATGAAACAAAAATCAGATTCACTGAGATAGAAACAAAAATAGTATTGTGTTTCATACGAAGAAGATTCAAAAATAAAATTCTAGATATTTCATAAGGAGTGAAGGGATAAAAATTGAAATTAATTTTTTTCATAAATATAAGAGATATTTAAGGAGGTTCCATGAAGTAAAATTTTATGTTTAGATACAAGATATCATTAGATATTTTGATATTTGATGAAGTAGTAAATGTTTTCAAATTATACACAATTTTTTTTAAGTTACCTATAAATACATTCTTAGATAATTAATTCGTTGTGAACTATCATGCAAGAAGAAATGATTGAGTGCTAAATAAATCATGTGATGGTTATTTCTGGCTAGAGATATCATGAGGAGGATCAAACAACTGAATATTTTTTTAACGAATTGATCAAGATCACATTGAGTCAGTTAGATTGAGAAAATAATATTGATTCTATCAGACTGAGAAATATCATATTGAGAATTTGAGTCAAGTTTGATTTTTTTAGATTTATAATGGGTTCTTGGTATTGATTCCATTGTATTGAGAGAATCAGAACTAGAATTATTATATTCAGAGAATCAAATACAGAATAATAATATGAGGATAATTAGATCATGATTCATTGGATTTAGAAAATTTAATCAATACAAGTCATACTGAGGATTAAAAATGAGCAATTGTGAAGAAGTTTGAATAAATTATTTATTCTTTTTTTAGAACAATTTTTTATAAGAAAACATTATAAACTGATGGGAGTCAATATAATCATTCCAATTGGGAGGTAGAATGTGTCTAACAGGAGATGAAACAAGTTGTATTCACTTCATCATAATTTGGTATTTTAATAGACCCGTGGGAGTGGATATGGAAATGATGTAGGTTCTTACACTATGGTTGACCCTTGTAAATCATTTTTTATTTAATTGATTTCATAATTTTACATGAAAAGTATTTAAATAAATTTACTAGTAAATAAATCTTAACAGGTTTTGGGGTTATGATTTTCAATGTTTGGAAACTTATAAAAATTGAACAACTAATTCAAACCCACCTTCTCATTTTTTATTCCATCCTTTAGGACATTAGGGTGACATTCAATAATCTAGAATTTGATAAATCTAGTTCCAACGGTTTCTACTGAACTTCCTCTTATAGATAATTTAATGAACTTGGTCCCAATAGCTTATAGATGGTGGTTAAATTATTAAATTAGAATAATATAGAAGGAATTATATCCAAAAGGACTGAATAATTGAGTTGTCTTAGTAAACAAGATACAAACAATTATTCAAATATTAATTTTGAAAACAAAAATTAAAAATAATTTTTTCCGAGCATTAAATTATCCCCTCTAGAATATACTTGCATAACATTCTTAGTAGACCTCATGGATTCAAAGAGAAATGATTCAAAATAAGTGTGAGATCAAATTCGCAGTAAGGGTTAATTATAATAGAATCTATCATGAAGAAATAAGCATAATCGAAATGAAACGGAAAATAACTCAAAAAATATGCAATTTTAATAAATTCACTATCACGATAAGATAATGAATAATCAATATGGAATGGTAAATAACTAAAAACAAATTCTATTTAACGAATAAAATTAGAATTAAATGAATCAAAAGATAATATCATAATGAAAAGGTCATGAATAATAATAACTAATGTAAGAATGAAGGAAATGCTTAATTATTAGATTCCATGATATTAGGAATCATGATACCTCTACCATCAAGTCATTTCACAAGATAGATTAAAGAAACGAGGTACAAACCAATTATTTGTACCCAATATAATCTCTAATATCAAGACATTTCACAAGATAGTATATAACTACTATGTACAAACTGATTAGGTTTGGCCAACTGATTTGTTTTATGAGACCTACCGATACTTTGAGGGGATTTTCAATATATAGTCTCGAGATTTTTTTTCAAATCTAATGTTTTTATCACATATCAAATAATTGATTTCAGTCATATAAAATTTTCATTATCATCATGTATATATATTGAGTAAAATGTAAAGATTAATCAACATTTCCGTATTATAAATAATCAAAAACCATCCAAATAAATTTTTTGAATGCTATCATTACATTATATCCCCAATATAATAATAAATAAATTATTTTTCATAGATGAAAATAATTCATTGAGATTACTGGAATATTTCTTGAGGAGAATATCCTTTTTTTACTTGGAAAATAATTATGAAAATTATAAAAACTATGATTATAGTAATGAAATTATTTTCATTGAAAATATCATTGTAGACATTTAAAGTAATATTTAAATGATTAAGGATTAATGGTTCTTTTTAAATTCCACTAATTCTGTATAATTTTAAATAAAAATTCCTTTCAAACTTTTGTAAGAAGAGTAATAAAATAATTTTTTCTGAAAAAAAATAATATTACTAATTTTTTTTTTAAAAAAGTAGAAAGTGGTAAAAATTACTTTTAACAATCACTGGATAATAATAAAAACATTTTAAAATTGTTTTTATAAAACATGGGCTTGGATAAGAAATTTTACAGAAAAAAGACCTTGTGACAACCACGCTCTTTTATTTCAAAAGTAAACATGATTTATTAGATAAAATTCACTTGATACAACATAGAAGATCAAAAGTTCTAGTGTCTCTAGGGCTTAGGATCATTACATAACAACTTATAACATGAAATAAAACATCTTTATTGAAAAATTCTTTTACATGACCACTACATTCCCTCGTACTTAGCATTGCATAGGATAACCTGAGGACATGCACGAAAAAAGGGAGATCTATAAAGCCCATTTAGGGAATAAACATGGAAAACATGATAAATATAGTACATGTTAGTCAATAGGCATATAAATGGAGCACAATAGAAACATTTACATAAAGTCATGATAAATAATGATAATATTAAAGGAATGATAATACATGATAATACTAATATGGAAATGTGGCAACAACATTTAACAGGATTTTAGCTTGAACCAAGGATCATTACTCATGGAGCATGATTGAACCATCATTTCACTTTAATTAGAATTATTAAACACTCATTGCACTTGACGTATCATGATACTAATATTTACCCAATGCATTGGAGTGCTATCAGGTCACACCCTTCTCAAACATTTCATTTCATGCATAAATACTCGACATGGATCATACAACATGGATTCATTAATACTAATTATTTATTCAATGATAAAGGAAATGTGGAATTAATAAATGAAATAATATAATCAATAATTAAATGTTCATAATGGTTAATACGCTTTATAGGTAAATGGGCATGGTATTCACTACACAATGACATTAGCTTGGAAAATCATGGTGCAATTTCGGCAGCGTAACGGCATGACATAGGAATTCATAAAAATGGTTGATGATAGAGAAATGGGTGTCTCATCATATGTACATGAAATGGACATTAAGTGGGTCATATAGATTCATGTCCCAATATATGTAATGGAATATAGATTCACAATACAAAAGAATTGCTTGAATGTAAATGAGGAGAGAGGGATTCCTAACGGAATTTTGGCATGGTAATAGGTGTATATGAGAGGCATTTAATGAGAGATAAAGGGGTATCTCATCATTCAAACATAGATATGGAAGTATGGGGGAGGTTCTAAATCACACACCAACATTAATAATTGAAAGAAGGGCATAACAACATAATGAAATTGAGACAAAAATGAGAAAAGAGGAAATCCCTTACAAGGAAGTGTGAACTCAAAGGCTTGGGAGAGGCTTGAGAGAGGATTATTAGGGGATTGGGGAACCTTTAGAGTATTCTAGAGATATGAGGGTAGAGGATGGATGAACTCTAAAGGCTTTTATTGAAGGGGAAGTGGGATCTTGGGTGGTCTTATATAGGAAAGGAGAGGAAATTATTTAATATTATGGTTTGGGTTACCACACATTAAACTATTCAATACCACAAACCATCCCATGGGGTTTCCGATGGTTTTTGCCAAAGGGGAGTGTAAAAAAACATTTTATAAGGCCAGGAACCTAACTTATAAAAATATTAACGGTGCTTATTTGGAGGTGAGTCACACTCTCATGGAAATTCATTTAAAAAGTGAAAATGTTTTATAACTCTTGGAGGGTCCTCTAAAGATTTTTAAAATAAATAAAACAAACCCAAAATCACATTATTTTAATGCTAAAACATATATTGTCCGAAAATATCATTTATAGTATTTTATTACATCACTATTGGGACATTATGATGTCGTAAAACACATTATATATTTAAACGATATTTAATTTTTATCAAAAAATTTCGACTGCCTCAAAAAATTATGAAAAATTAACTGTTGGATAATATCAATGTCCTGACTCAAAAGAAAATATTTATTTTATGAAATTTTTTGTATAAAAATGTGAATTTTATCTATTAAAATAAAACCCGACGTTTATCGAAAAACATGGGTTTTGATAAAAATAGCTTTCAAACCTTAAAAAAAGTTACAATTTCATTCATAAAATTATAGGATAATTTATATTTAATAAAAATCAATTTAATAATAATAATATTTTATTAAAATATTACTTAACTAAAAAATCCATTAATTCACCAAAATAGATTTTTTAGTTGAATATTAACTTAAAATAGTATTTATGATTTAGAAACTACTAACAAAGTAACAATAACAAAATGTCTGCAAATTATTTATAAAAAAATAATGTACATATTCATATTGCTCGCGTCTTGTTACATAACCCCTTATAACACCTACATAAGATCGAAGGGTATGGTGTGAGATGGTGACAGACTTTTGGGGTGCCTTAGATAGCATTACTCGATTGGTAATCACTATTAACATCCATTTCTCCCGTAGTCGGTTCTACTCAAGATTAATGTGTTCATGATGGGCTTGGGCTTAGTCAAGAGTGAAGTCCAATGAGGCCACCTCCTTTCTAAGCTCCGACAAATGGGATTTGTATTGGGAAAGTCTACTGGATGAGGCCATCGCTTCCTTTTTCTATGTTAATCTGTTTTGTTATAGCCTTATATTTATACTAATCATGTTATCAATGTTCAACGGCTATATTTGAAACAGTCACAATCATTAACGGTATTTTAAAAATCCAAATCATAAATCAAAGAAGATCACAAAACAATTTACATAATGAGACATTTAATTAGATCAAGATGGATTTTCATTAATGAATGTTTGGGTCATTACAATCTTCCCCCCTTATGAAATTTCTCCCTCAAAATTTCCTTTCCCACACTAAAACATATATGGGTAACTCTACTTCATTACATCCTCTGATTCCCACATCACTTCTTCAAACTAGTGGTTTCGAAACAACACCTTGATGAGGGGAATTGTATTATTTTTTTAGAAATTTATCTCTAGTATCTATGATCTTCACTAGTTGCTCCTCGTAAGAAAAATCATCCTCCAACTATACCACCTATGAAGAGAGTACATGTGAAGGGTCTGGTATTTACTTTTTTAAGAGGGATACAAGAAAGAAATCATGTACTTTGGAAATGGGAGGTGGAAGTGCTATTCGATAGGCCACAGCCCTGATACTATCAAGAATATCGAAGGATACGATGTACCTAGGACTTAACTTCCATTTATTTCCAAACCACATGACATTATTCCACAGATATATGCATAGAAATACCATATCACTGACTTTAAACTCAAGGTATCGTCGAAGGTTATCTGCATAACCCTTCTGTTGACTCTGGGCTACCTTGATATGATGCAGGATGGTTTTCACCTTATCAACCATCTCTTCAACAATTTCTGGTCCTAGCGGTTTACACTCACCAACTTCAGCCCAACATGCCAGTGTTATGCACCTTTTCTTGTAAAGGGCTTCATATGGTTCCATTTGGATGCTCAAGTGGAAACTGTTATTATAGGTGAATTCAACCAGTGTAAGATGTTGGTCCTATCCTCCATTGAATTCCATCGAGAAATCTCTCAAAATTTCCTCAAGTGATTGGGCAGTCCACTTGGATTGACCATTAGTTTGAAGATGATACTGAATTTTAGTTCAGTATCCAGAGTATGTTGAAGACTCTTCCAAAACATAGAGGTGAATTTTGGATCTCAATCAGATACAACAGATAGTGGTAAAACATGCAGCCTTACCAATTCTCATATATATATATATTTTCCAGTTAATCCAGTGATAAATCCTCTTAAATAGAAATAAAGTGTGCAGATATGGTAAGACAATCCAAAACAACCCAGATTGCATTGTTGCCTTTAGATGTCTTTGAAAGTCTGGTGACAAAGTCCATAGTGATGTTCTCCAATTTCCATGATGGTATGGGTAATGGTTCCATATTCCCCTTAGACTTCTGCCTCTCTGCCTTCACTTTATAACACAAAATACACTTTGATGTAATGTTTTCAATCTCCCTTTTCTTATTGTCCCACCAAAAGTGTTCTCAGAGATCTCGATACATCTTTCTTCTCCAAAGGTGAATATATAATTTTGAGCTATGTGAGTCATCCCGAAGCTCCTTCTTTATCTCAGGATCAGATGGTACACATAATCGTGACCCAAATCTCATAATTCCATCCTTGTCAACCATGAACTCTGAGGATTTACCATTTCTAAAAGATTCCACCCTTTTCAGAATTTCCACATCCTTTCTTTGAGAATCCTTTATTTTCTCCAAAATAGTTGGTTGAGAAATCATTTGTGAACGGATTTATAATGTTCCATTATTTATGATTCCCATGTCCATCTTCATCAAATCTAAGAAGATTGGATCTTTCTTAATTCTCATCAATGATAGAATTGTTGGGTCTTTTCTACATAGAGCATCTGCCACCTTGTTCTCTTTCCCAGGGTGGTAATGGATTGAACAATAATAGTCATTGATCTTCTCTAACCATCTAAATTGGCGCATGTTCAACTCTTTCTATGTGAATATAAACTTGAGGATTTTGTGGTCCGTATATGTTTGACACTTCTCCCCAAATAGATAATGCCGCCAAATTTTTAAATCGAAGATCCCCACATCCAACTCCATATCATGTGTTGGACAATTCTGCTCATGAACTTTCAATTTCCTTGAAGCATAGGCAATGAATTTTTCATTTTTCATCAACACACAGCCCATGCCCTTTTTCGAAGCATCACTAAATACCACAAAAAGTTATCCACTTGTGGGTAAAGTGAGCATGTGTGTAGTGATAAGCCTCCTTTTCAACTCCATGAATCTTTCTTCACATTCATCACTCCAAGAAAACTTTACTCCCTTTTGAGTTATCATGTTAAGAGGGTTGGACAATCATGACAAAATTTCTCACAAATCATCAATAATATCCAGCTAATCCCAACAATCTACGGATATCTGTTACCAATGTTGGCTTCGTCCATCCCTCTATTGCAGCTGTCTTGGAGGGATCCACAGATATCCCATTACATGTGATGATATGGCCTAATAATTAGACCTCCTTCAACTAGAACTCACAGTATCTATATTTTCATAGATCTTATCCTTCCACAAGGTCTCTAGTACAGTTCTTAGATACTTCGCATGATCCTCCTTCGATTTGGAGTTTATTAGAATATCATCTATAAATACTACCAAAAATATGTTGAAGTTATCTCTAAAGAATAAATTCATCATTTACATGATTATTTATAGAGAATTAGTGAGTCTGAGGGGCATTACAATTAATTCATAGTTCTCGTATCTTGTATGAAAAGCAGTCTTGGGGATATCTTCTTTATTCACCCTTACTTAATAATATCCCGACCGAAAATAAACCTTAGATAAGTATTGTGCTCCACGTAGCTGATCAAAAAAGTCATCAATTCATGGGAGAGGATACTGGTTCTTTATCAGGATTTTGTTAAGCTCATGAAAATCTATGCAAAGGTTTATTGATCCATCTTTCTTCCTGACGAATTGGACTGGTGAACCCCAGGGTGAAGCACTTGGGCATATAAAACCTTTATCCATATTCTCCAGTAGTTGTTTCTTCAACTCCTCAAGCTCTACAATATCCATTCTATACGGAGTCTTGGATATTGGTAACTCCCCATGTATATGGTCAATTGATATTTCAACATCTCTTCTTGGAGGAAGACCCTGAAATTCCTTAGGAAACAATTCAGAGAATTCCCTCATAATAGGCTTGTCATCAATGATGGTTGCTTCTTTTGACTCAATCATATGAGCTAGATACGCATGCTCATAGGGTAGTAATATCCATGCTTGAGATGATGGAGCTAAATATTATCCATCTTCCTCCTTCCACTTGTATAGAATCGGGGGTTGATTCTCCATATGGAGAGTGATATCCCTCTCATGGTAATTTATGTTGGCTCTATATAAGTAAATCCAATCCATGCCAAGAATTGTATCAAAATCCACCAGAGGGAGTATAATGAGATTCACTTGGATGTTCAATCCACAAATTATGACAGGTGAGGTGTTAAATTAATGGTATGCAATGATTGGCCCATTTTCCATACTCACCAACATCTTCACATCCATGATTTATGGTGGTGTTGGGATTGTTATACTAATAATTCAAGATATAAAAGAACGTTTATAGAAAGTATAAAAAAGTATGTCGACTATTATTGAATGAATAACTAGTGTACCTATCACCACTTCGTTGGTGGGGTTCACTTCAGCGCTAGTGATGGAAAAAACTCACCCTTGCTGCCTTGGAGGTTGTGGGTTGCCTCTGAAAACCCTTGGATTAGGGAACTGATATTCCAAGTGCCCCGGTTCATTGCAATTGAAGAAATGAACAATGAATTTTGGGTCGAGCGGAGTGTTCCTCTCCTCTATTGAAGCTACCAGATTTTCTTGCCTCCAGTTAATAGCCAGGTTCCCTTCTATTTCACACCTAAAGCATTTCCTCACCCCCTTTCAGAAATTTCTAGGGTGCTTCTTTCTACACCTTTGTCAAGTGTGGTGCTGGATCTTCTTAGAACCATTGGATTTAATCATTGGACCGTCAACATTGAAGTCCACCTTATGCTTTTTATCCCCATGATACCCCTGAGATTGTCTGATCTCCATTTCATTCTTGAGGGAACATTGGCCAATTTCATCATAGCTGTCGAAGTCATAGATCACCAGTGATTTCTGTAGGCTAGGTTTCAACCCACCAAAGAAGCAATCGACCTTGAATTTGGGGGTAACGACAAAGCCAAAGGCGTATTGTATATGCCTTGTGAATTTTTCCACGTATGTTCCAACAGATTTTTCACCTTTTTTCCTTTAGGGAAAGGAAGTACCTTTCTACCATAAGTCAGAGGGTGTGGAAAATATTTATTGAAAAACAAATTCCAAAAATCCTTCCATTCCAAACACTAGATCTCCTCCTCAGGCTTTGTATTTTTGATCAACTTCCACAATTAATCAGATTCACCCTCCATATGATAAGCAGCTAGGAGAACTGTCTCTTGTTCAAAACATTTAAGGATGGAGAAGATATTTTCAATGGAGTTGATCATTTGTTCAGCGATTGAGGGATCAGGTGATCCATTAAATGTTGGAGGCCTTTCTCTCATGAAGCTCTAGATAGCGACTTGTTGTTTATTAGGGGGGTTGAAAGTTCCACTTGACCCATGTTTCTAATCAAATATTGAGTTAACTAAGAGAAAAGTATGACAAAGTTTGTCATTCCTACTCCCATCGGATTGGGCATCTCAATTGAAAAATAATCACATTGATCTTCACATCTGTTATTAGCCTGAGTCCTCCTATTACCGGCCATTGGCTGGAATAAAAGGAAGGATAGGGGTAACACATAAAGGGTAATCCAAGGACAAAACAGATGACATATACATCACTTTTATTTCCAAAACGTATAAATCTATAGGATTCAATCTATGTTATCCATGATCTACATTCCAACATATATTATTAGGGGAATTTTTTCTCTTTAATAATGGTTAAAAATAATATTCTTATATTACCAAAACATATCCCCCAGGAATTTCGTAACTAAGAGTGCAGCAAGGCCCTTTTTCATGCCCTAGTTCCCATTTGAGTCTAGCTCAAAGCGGTATTTTGTGGTTTTACCCATAGGATACATCTATGCCAGAGCCAAATCTACCTACTCGTATCCAGACAGGGATGCATTTTCATGATAAACCACTTACTCAATAATCACCAATACTTAGGGTTGTTTTTATTATATTTATTCTTGTCTCCACTTATTAACTATGGTTTTCTAATCATAATCACAAAAATAACTAAACATATCCTTTGATACCAACTATAACAACCCATCACTTTTATTTAAAACATAAAATTGATTTATTACATAAAATTCACTTGATAAAACATAGGATATTGAGAGCTATAATTTATTTTCATATTAGGATATTTACACAACAACTTAGAACATGAAATACAACATCTTTATTGAAAACTTTCTTTACATGACCACTACATTATCTCATACTTAGCATTGCATAGGATAACCTCAGAACATGCATGAAAAAAGGTAAGCTACAAAGCCCAGTAAGGTAATAAACATGGAATAACCTGAAGAATATAGTTCATGTTAGACAATATTTATATCTATGGAGAATAATAGAAACATTACATAAAGGCATGATAATGAATGATAATCTTAATATGAAAATGTGGAAATAACATTAAACACGATTTTAGCATGAACCAAGTCTAATTGCACAAGGAAGATGAGTAAAACCTCATTGAACTTCAATTATCATGAGTAAACCCTCATTTCACTTGATGTATCATGATACTAATCTTTACCCAATGAATTGGAGCACTATCATGGCACACCATTATTAAATATTTCTTTTCATGTATAAATGTTCCATAAGGATCATATAACATGGATTCATTCAACCTCACCATTTGTTCCATGGTAAAGGAAATGTGGAATTCTTACATGAAACAACATAATCAATAAGTAAAAGGGAATAAATTAGAATACCCTTGATTGGGAAATTGGCATGGTATTCACTACACAATAACATTGACTTGGAAAATCGTGGTGCAATTTCAGCAGCGTAACAACATGAGATAGGAATTCATAAAAATGGCTGATGAAAGAGAAATGGGTGTATTATCATATTTACATGAAATGGAAAGTTATTGGTTCATATAGATACATGTCCCAATATTTTTATTGGAATTTATATTCACTATACAAAATAATTGCTTGAATGTAAATGAGAAGAGATAGATTCCTTACAGAATTTTGGCATGGTAATAGGTGTACATGAGGTGTATTTAATGAGAGAGAAAGAGGTATCTAATCATTAAAACATAGAGATGGTATTATGGGTGAGGTGTGAAATCATACCACAATATTTATAATTGAAAATAAAAGGGCATAACAATAGAATTAAATGGTGATGAAAATGAGAAAAGAGGAAATCCCTTACTTGGAAATTTGATTCCAAAAGGCTTGGGAGAGGCTTGAGAGAGGATTCTTGGGAACTTGGGGCACCGTGGGAGGATTCTAGAGAGATGAGGAAAGAGTTTGGAAAAACTCCAAAGGCATTGAGAGAAGAGGAAGTGGGAGCTTGGGTGGGCATATATAAGAAAGGAGAGGGATTTTTTTAATATTCAGGTTTGGGTCACCACACATTAAACTAATCAATACCATAAACCCACCCATGCTTCTTGCCCATGGTTTTCACCAAAGGGGATTTGAAAACAATAATTTATAAGGCCAATGGACTAACTTCTTAAAATATTAAGGGTTCTTATGCAGAGATGAGTCACACTCCCAAGGAAATTTATTTAAAAAGTGAAAATGTTTTATAACTCTTGGAGGGTCCAATAATGTTTTGAAAAATAAATCAAACAAACATAAAATCAAATTAAATTAAGGAGAAAACATATATTATCCGAACATATCATTTATGGTATTTTATTAAATCACTATTGGGTCATTATTAAGTCGTAAAACACATTATATATTTAAACGATATTTAATATTTACCCAAAAATTTGACTGACTCAGAAAATTATTAAAAATTCACTATTGAATAATTTCGATGTAACGCCCCGACCCCAGTTACCCAGAGTCAGTGCATTATTACATAACATTGGCATGATCACAAGAAAGATCAAAACTCGAAAGACCGATTGGTTTAGTAGCCTTGGAAACACTAGATATATTCATAAGTTTTACATTACATCATAAAATGAAAAACTACTACAACAACATAATGTTTCCACAATCCACACTATTAACCCCCTCATAAAATCCCTGCAGGTCATTCATAACTTACTTCTTCACATCCTGGGAAAAATAAAACATAGAAAAGGGGTGAGCTCAAATGCCCAGTAAGGATAACAATATAGCGGAAACTTTCATAAATACGAATAAACATTTAAGGCAATGTATAACTAAAACAAAAGCCTTTTAAACTTGAACATTTAACATAATATGGCATAAATAAAATGAAATAATTCCATTTACTTACTCACATGGTTATTCTACTAATCGAATAATCACATGCAAAATCAATAACCACTTTCATAATGTTGGAATGCATAATGCCAGACTATCATAACCACATAGCCAAGGCCTCGTGCCAAGACTACAAATAAGATTTTGTCAAGGCCTTGTGCCAAGACACTAGTTTGTCTCATGAGACCTACCGACGCATCGAGGAGCTATAGCGGGCTCCACCCGTCACATATTAAGTCCAATGCATTCCCATATGAAAAGGTTTAAACATAACATAAACATTCGTATTAAAACTAGCATACGAAATGTCAATACTTTCACCATAAACTATGAATGGTATAAAAATAGCACAACCACAGTCAAACATATCACAAAACCTTCAATACAATATAGAAGTTTTGTATCATAATAAATCAACTTCAAATAATCTTAAAATCCATCAAAGGATGTTGACATAGATGAAATCAAAATTGTTTTTAAAGAAATATCTCCTTTTATTTTGAAATAATTTAAGATCCATATAAAATAAAACACTTTCTTTGAAAATAATCTTATAAGCTTGTAAGGGAAGCTTTGAAGATTTTATAACGGTGGAAAATAGCCGCACCCTCCGTATAAGTTAAAAAAACATTCTTACCATAATTCTGTCGAAAAGGTTAAAAAGGACCTTGTTTTGAAAACGACGGAAAGATTCCTTTATAAACCTCTTTTAAAAAGTCAAACAAGGGTATAAATGACTTTAACCCATATTCTTGTAAATAATAAATATGTTTTTAAATACATTTCGAAGAAACATGGATGTGGATGATAAAGAAATCCCAGTAGATTATTACGTATAAACAACCTCGGATAATGAAGAGATTGTGAAATAACCCTTGCCTTGTACTTTTCCTTGGTTGGGGTAGGTTAACCTCCTGTATAATGGTGAAATAGTTTTTATTAAATTATACAAGAATCATATCTATTAATATGATATCATATATGATCTTTTAACATTGGTTTGTTAATAATATCTTAGAATTATCGTCGTTTCGGGAGTTAACTTACTCATTTTCTTTTATATGTTTTGTTACATATGCCATGGTTGTTGTATCTTATTCATATCCAGAATGATATCTAGTCCTTAAACATCATTTTTAAATCATAAAATGATAATTATACTTGAATGGATACGATGGAGAATGAATCTCATCACATTCGTGGAGACGGTAGTCCGTACGTACGCACG
The DNA here is from genome assembly GCA_963277665.1 of Viscum album. Lineage (NCBI taxonomy): Eukaryota > Viridiplantae > Streptophyta > Magnoliopsida > Santalales > Viscaceae > Viscum > Viscum album. The sequence continues at coordinate 436,237,792 of OY728121.1, forward strand.
AGCGACAATATCATTCTTTTGATATTAAAATAATATATAAATGGATGGTATATCATATATACAGAATCATTAACATGTTATATTTATTATTTACATGAGTTACACATCATTATTATACCCATCCAAATAATATTATATTGAATAACAATTACACCACGACGTGGAGACGGTAGTCCGTACGTACGCACGTATGGTGACATGTTATTCAAAGGGTGGATAGAATACTGAATATGGTGGTACCATATTTATAATAACATCACAGTATATGTGAGATACTGGAGTTATTATTTTAGAATGGTAAGAACAAAGGAAGAAGAAGTGGAAGAAGAAATGAACTTGAAGAAGGGTGGTGAAATCATTACCTCTTCTTCGCGTTCTTCCTTTTGATTTGATCAAAAGGGCTCCTTAGGTTGGCTTTATGATCAAACTAAGGCCTCTAGGTTGTAGTGAGGGATGTTGGGAGAGTATTTGGGCAGAGTTTGGCCGAACCAAAAGGCTTTGAAGGTGTGAAGAAATGAGAAGGAGGAGTGCCCTTTTATAAGAGGGGTGAGGGGAACCTTTGGAAAAGCTAGAAATATTAATTTATAATAAATTCATATTCGGTTTCTAATGGCTCCAAAGCATATTATTAAAAGGTTAAGGTGGGGATAGGTCGAAAACCACTCATCCAATAGAATTTAGGCAGGTTTGGGTACTTATATTAACCTTATCTTTAAGTATTAACTCTAAGTTAATTAGTTTCACTTTTACAATGTCTCTTTGTATTTTTATATAATATGGTTAATAAACTTACTATATACATCCAAGCGACCCCAAAGTGGTTCATTAATGATGAACCTATCATGATATAAGTCTCTTGGCAGAACCATAGATTTTTAGGAATTTAATATCAATTAATAATATAATATTTGTTTTAAGAACTCTTTTATGTCAATTTTGAAACTATTCAATAGTTGATTTTTGTGAAACTCATAACAGATTTATTATTTCGAACAAAGTCAATTAAATCAATCCTAATATATCATATTATCCAATAAAATTAGTTTAATTCATTAAAAGTTTCATATTATATTTATTTGGGTATTTATAATATCAATTATTTTAATGTTTCACTATTATAGTAATTACTGCATCATCATTGTGTCATAAATAAAATAAATTATATAATGTCTAAAAATTATAAATAAAATATAATTATGTAGGAAATCTTTTTATCTTTCTAATTAATATTTATAATCTAAAATCCAACATATATAACCCTATGTAACAATTGTTTTTCTAAAAGATATTTGCTTGTGTCATTTTTGTATTCATTTTAACTTAATTAAAATAAAGTGTCATTATCACTTACAAGTGGATCCATGGGGTCCCAAAATAGACCCAAAGATTCCCATGGTCGACCATGTATCAACCAATAGGGTTAAGACACGTTTTAGGGTAATTTAGTATTATTATAATATTATTTTTTAACCCTTATTTACGGGATTTACCCTTAACCATGGTAAATAAAATATTTACCGCAGTAATTATTCAAAATGTATAAAAATAAAAGTTACCTATTTACACAATTTGAACATCCTGATTCCAAATATGGATTCCATTTTCCTAAATTCAAGACACATAAGTGGCAGAAATTAATTTAAAATTAATTCCCGCTGTCAAAACAAAAAGCGTGTTTTTAAGAGATAATAACTATCAAAAGATTGACACTCGTTTATGTTCGGTTTAATTGTAAAATTATGTCCAATGACCAAAATTTTATTAAATGGTAAAAATATTTTCAAAATATACTTTAAAACCACTCAAATTCATAATTTATCACTATTAATTATTTTGATTAAAAAAGTTGTTTTTAATTAAAACTTAGTAATTTTCACTATTCATCAAAATATGAAAGTTATCCGAAATGTACCAAAATTTCACCTTAGGCTAAATTCGATATTCCGAATCCAAAAATGAAGTCCATTTTCAAATATAAAATATATATAATTTCAAAAAGTAGGTATTACTATTCATAACGGCTAGTTTGATTAGTTATGGTGTGTTAGAACTCGGTGTTGCGTACAACACACGCTATCACATTATTCAAAGAAAGTGTACCGTGGAAGCTTGGGATGTTTCATTTTAAATTTTTGATGTCCCCATTTAGTCAAAAAGTTTAAAATATTGTATTTAAAAAGGGTTCACTATTAAAAGTTGATAAAAGTGCAATACTGAAAATGAATTTGTTCTTGCATTATATCTAAGAAACTCATAATATGGATTCTAAAATTATAAGGATTATATAAAGTTTAAAATTTAGATAATACTATTCATAACCTCTTTTGAATGGCTTTTTTTTGTAGGTCATGGTGTGATTGAACTCAGTGTTGCGTGTAGTGCATGTTATTGAATTATTTTGAAGAAATAACACACTATGAAATCTTGGGGTGTTACATTCGACATCCTGATTTCAAAAATAATATCCATTTTATTTAAATAATTTTCTAAATATTTTAATTTTTACTTATAAAATAAAAACTAACATGTATAAAAAAATCATGGGCTTTGATAAAAATTTCTTTTAAACATTAATAAAAATCACAATTGCATTCATAAAATTATACCATCATTTATATTTAATAAAAATTAATTTAATAATAATAATATTTTATTAAAATAATATTTAATAAAAAAATCCATTAATTTCCCACAATATTTTTCATAGTTGAATATTAACTAAAAATACTATTTGTGCTTTAAAAACTATTTACAATGTAACAATAATAAAATGACTGCACATTCTTTATACAAAAATAATGAACATATTCCTAGTGCTAGGGTCTTATTAAATAACCCCTTATAACAACTGCATAAGACCGAAGGGTAAGGTGTGCGATGGTGACAATGTTATAGAGTGGCTCAGATAGCTTTTCTTGAGTGCTTATCTCTATTAACATCCATTTCTACCGTAGTCGGTTCCGCTCAAGATTAATGTGTTCAATCCTGTCTTGGGATTGTTCAAGAGAGAAGACCAATGAATCCACCTCCTTTTTGAGCTCCGACAAATGGGCTTCGTATGGGGCAATTCTACTAGATAAGGTCATCTCTTCCTTTGTCTGAGTAAATCATATTTGTTAAAGCCCAATATTTATACTAATCACGTGATCACTATTCAACGGCTATATTAGCAATGGTCACATTTCATAACGGTTTTTTAAAAATCCAAATCATAAAACCAATGAATTTCACTGAACAATTTACATAATGAGATATTTAATTTGATCAATAGGGATTTACATTACTGAATGTTTGGGTCATTACAGACTTAAAATTTTAAAATATTGAATAATGATGATATTTTGAAATAAACCCTTATCATATTGTAATTAGTTTAATAATATGACATATTAAGGAAATTATATCAAATTGAACATTACATACTATGAATATAAATATATCCACACTAGAATATATCAAAGGGTTAGTATATATGTAACACCCTAGGTAATGATAGAATAAGAATTTTTCATATTTATTAATATATATGAATTAAATAGTAATTTTACCTTAAAATGGGATTCTATTTTTGACATCATACTTGACACACAACAATGAGTTTCCATAAAATCATACATTTCATGCAGGAAAAAGTCATATAAAAAAAATAATATGTAGTTAATATTGTTTGGTTAAGTTATAGTTAGCACAAAGCCTTTTTTGTGGGAATTAATAGGAATAACCGTGTCATATTCTCACATTCTTATTAAATGTTTTTACATTCATACAATAAATTTTTTAGGCTCAAATTAAGAATAAATATAATTTTAAGAATATAAATCTCTATATTTTTAAAAGGTATTTTTACCTTCATTTAATGGAGATCCCATTTTAAATTTTTTTAGACATTTATAAGTTTTATATGACAAAATAAACTTCATTTCTAAAGGAACTATATCAAAATATACGTTGGTTTTATTTTTGGTATTTTTCTGAGAATGTCAACATTTTGATGAATAGTGAATAATACTGAATTTTAGTTCAGAACTTATTTTTGATATAATTTAATTATAAAGATAAATTATGCTTTTATTTTTTCCCAAATTATAGTTCGATAAATTTTATATCATTTAAAAGAATTTTGGTCATTTGGGACAAATTACCATTGAATTTACATATAAAAAATAATAAAACTTTTGAATTTTTTTATTTTAAAAACCCGCTTTATCATATTCTTTACATGATTAAATTTAAATTACATTATGCCACTTATGTGATTTTAATTTTGAAAAATGACTTTCATATTTATAATGAGAATAATTCATAATTTAAAATATTTATAGTTTAGTTTTAAAAAAAATAGTGAATGTAATGAAAATTATTTAAAGTTATTAATGAGAAACTTACCTTAACAAGGGACTAAACCTTAAGCATAAGAGAAACAATGACTGATAAACATGTCCAAAATACATTTTATATTAAAATTTAGGCTCTATTTTCCCATGGATTTAATATTTAACATTATTTGATACACATGAACTGGAAAAAATGTGTGTGGAATTCCATTTTAAAAATTTTACAAAATGGCACACTTCATCTACTATTAAATGGAACCCACTCTTACCTTTACTTAACACCATTCATGAAATTTTTATAGAAAAAAATACACGAAAATAAGCTTTAAAAATACCTTCATTATTCTAAGAAACCTCCATTTTAGAAAAACATCCATCCAAGGAAAACCTTTGGTGAAAATCAATAGGAGTTACTCAAAGAAGAGGTAAAATCCTTCCTCAAGATCCATTGTTTAATTTTCCATTCTCCACTAACTAAATTAAGAATATTAAAATTTTACATAAAAAATTAAATATTTGAAATATACATAGATATTTTTATGTCAAGGGTTGAACCTAGACTTACAAACACTTTAATTAAATGGGTAACAAACCTGTAATTTATGTGTACAACAAAATATGGCCTCACAAAATGATTTCATTAGTTTTTACTTTACCACCTCTAATGGTTGGGAATTATGATTTACAAATTTTTTTATTTGATATTTAGGATATTTATTATTTATTTATTATTATTTAATTTTTCTTTAACAAATAAGTTTATTCATTCCATTTTCTGGTAATACGATAACATCGCTTTTGGAAGTGTATATTGCCACCTCCTCAAAGCGATGTGATACATTCATACACTACATGGGATGTATTAAGGATATTTTTAATTAAAATTACATGACATTTGGATATAAGAAATGAAAATGCACCGTTCATGGAGACGGTATGTCGAACGTACGCATGAACGCTAGTTTCAATTATATTTTGTATTTTAATCGAATTAAAATATAAAGATACATATTTATATTATATTTCCAGTATAATATCATATATAATATCAATAAATCCATCCTTTATATGTCCCACATAAGTCATTAACGAGTAATATCACTTTAAGGGGGCGGTAGTCTGCACTTCCTCAAATGAAATTCTCGCATTTTACCTATAATGGAAACCATAATCTATTTATATAAATGAAAAATAAAGAAGAATAAATAAAACATAAAAATAATATATATCATATAAAAATAATGTCCAATCATAATGGTCACCTTGAGAGGTGGTATGATATAATTTAACAATCATCGTTTCGTGAGGAATTAGTCCTCCATCCACAAAAACAATATGTTCATTACCCATTATATGGAGGTGTGTGTAAGTGTAGTTCAAATCCTTCTCATAAAAACATCCTAGTATATTGAGGATACTGTTTTTGTTATAAAATAAAGGAATACAAATATTTTATGTGTTGGGGATGTAAAATATAGGGAAAGAAGTTTAGAGAAACCATTACCTTTAATTTGGGTAACTCCCTTTGGTTTGAACCAAACAGACTTCTTGAAGTGACTTCTGGCTAAGGTAAGGCTTCAAAGTGGAATAGATAGATCTTGAGAGATTATTTGGGATGGGGGTGGATGATCCAAGGGGCTTTATAGGTGTGAATAATGATTAAGAAGTGGTGTCCTTTTATAAGGGAGAAGAGGGGCTCTTTTGGAATGTTTGAAAATGTTATTTTATTATAAACTTATCTTAGGTTTAAAAGGGTCAAAACTCGTTAAATTAGAAGTTAAGATGAATCATGTTCTAAATAATATAATCCAATAATAATTTTACTGGTTTTTTATATTTTTTAATATTAATAATCTTATTTATTTAAATCCTTTATTAATGAGGTGAATACTGCATCATTATTGTGTCAAAAATAATTTAATTTATTTGATGCCATTTTTTTTAAAAACTACCATAATGTAGGAAAAAATTTTATATTTCAAATGAATATTTATAGTCTAAAATATGACTCATATAACCCCATGTAAAAATTGATATACTAAAAGATATTTGTTAATGCCATTTTTGTCTTTACTTTAAGTTAATTAAAATAAAGTGTCATTATTACTCATAGATGGCTCCATTGGGTCCCTAAATCGACCCAGGATGCCCATGGTTGGCCATGACTCATCCAATATGGTCAGAAAAAGTGTTAAGGTAATTATTATTATAATGATATTATTTTTATGTTGAATTACACTATTTAACTTTAATCGCGGTAAGTAAAAGTCAAAAGTTACTATTCCAAAAAATTTTTTTTCTTATTGAACGAAATTTTACTCACTAATAACAACCATGTATGTCAAATTTTCGAAATTTAATTCACAAAAGCTGTAAAATTTCATTTAAATGAAAAATTCAGTTTTTTAACTACTACTATGTTGTTTCACTATTCATAAATAATTTATGTCCTTCAAAAAAAATACCAAACATTAAGCCTAAGATATATTTGATATTATGAATTAAAAAATTATTTCTATTTTACCAAATTCAAAACATAAAAGTTGCGTTAATTAATTTTAAATTAATTCCCGGTGTAAAAAAATAGCATGTTTTTAGGAAACAATGTCTATCAAAATATTAACACTTGTTTATGACCAATTTCAAAGTGAAATTTATTATAATGTCCTTAATTGTATTAAATGATAAAAATATAATCTGATTATACTTCAAAACCATTCAAATTCATAATTTAACACTCTAAATTATTTCGATTAAATATTTTGTTTTTAATTAAAATTTAGTATATTTCACTATTCACCAAAATATTTAAGTTATTTGAAATGTACCAAAAATTTATCAAAACTAAATTTTTATTCCCCTATTATAATGAAGAATTTCATATTGTCAAATTGAATATATAAAAGTGTCAAATATTGGATTTTAAAATTGTTCGCCAATAAAAGAATGTAAAAGTTCATTTTCAGAAAAATACTTCCATTATCTGAAAAATTGAATTTGATAATATATTATATTTATGAAATACATAATATAGATGTTTAAATAATATGGAGTATATAAAATTCCAAATTTAGTTAATACCATCCATATCCATTTTTTGAAGGGTTAATTTGGTAATTAGTGGTGCGCTCGAACTCGGTGTTGCATGTTGTGAAAGTTATTGAATTACTTTGAAGAGATAACATACTATGAAATCTTGGGCTGTTAAATTCTCCCCTCCTTCAATAAATTTTGTCCTTGAAATTTGAAATTATTCTCCTCAAATAAGAGGTTGAGATTAGAAAATACCTTTGGGGAAAACCGACATTGGAAATTGGGTTAATAAAATTTAGTCTTAATAATAGGGAAAGGGAAATGATAAAGTAACCACTAACTTAAGGTATCGAATAAGAGAACATAAGTGGCAATTATAGACACATAATTAGAGACAAAATGTAAATATTTATAGGGTGGAATTGATGTCATAAATCACAAAAAATTGTAAAATTGAGGGCCTCAAAGCCATCAATCTAAGATGATTTATAATATCATCGGTTCAACAAAACCTAATGTATTAGGATAACATATTTTTGATTTTATTATCCCTTTTCTAATGTTTAAGAATAAATTTATTCATAGAATAATATATATATATATATACACACATAACAAGTAGAGTTCTATTCATTAAATAAATTCTACCACAAACTCATCTTTCACCACAAAAGATAATAGAACTCAAAAATATTATATTTATCCATATAGAATGGAAAAAACTAATTTATAATAACCAAAGACTTTCTGTAGGCTAGTGGTAGGTGAGAAATCCTTGTCGCACTTTGGTTTGGGTTCGATTCCTGCAGCTTTTTCTGACGTGAAGGGTTATCACCCGACCTGCATGTTGTCCTTTTTCTTAAAACTATAGTATTATTATATTCAAAAACTAATCTTAATAAATACTATAAAAAGTTAAACGTAATCCATCCCACCTTTATATTTATCCAAAATACTTCTGTCCAGACTCACAGTCTAAAATTTAAAAGAAAGGTAAACAAAATGAAGATAACTTTTTTCATGTAATAAAATATAAATACCTTCATCATGTAACGCCCCGACCCCAGCTACCCAGAGTCGGTGCATTATTGCGTAACATTGGCATGATCACAAAAGATCAAGTCTCGAAAGACCGATTAGTTTAATATCCTTGGAAACACTAGATACATTCAAAAGTCTTACATTACATCATAAAGTAAAACAAAACTAAAGAAACATATTGTCTTCATATCCCCTCATACTATCCCTGAAGGTCATTTATAATATACGTCATCACATCCTAGAAAAATTAAAACATAGAAAGGGGTGAGCTTAGATGCTCGGTAAGGATAACAATATAGCGGAAGCTTTCATAAATAAACATTAACATTTATGGCAATGTATAACTAAAACAAAAGCCTTTTAAAATTGAACTTCAACATAATATGGAAAAAATAAAATGAAATAATTCCATTTACTTATTCACAAGGATATTCTACTAGTCGAATAATCACATGCAATATCAATAACCACTTTCATAATGATGGAATTCATAATGCTAGACTATCATAACCATGTAGCCAAGGCCTCGTTCCAGGACTACAAATAATATTTTGTCAAGGCCTCATGCCAAGACACTAGTTTGTCTCATGAGACCTGCCGTTGCATCGAGGAGCTATAGCGGGCTCCACCCATCACTTATTAAGTCCAATGAATTTCTCATATGAACATGTTTAAACATATCATAAACCATAACATAATCGTATCACATAAAACATGCATAAAGGAAACATAAAATTTCCAAATTTAAATCACAAGATGTCAACAAAACACATTGATATAATAAAAAAACACTTTCAAAACCATTTTCAATACAGAAATAAAAGAAAATTAAAACTTGGTATTTATTTTTCGTTTTAAAAAAAGTTATAGCTTGTTGAGAAAAGCTGAAACTCAAATAATGGTCATGGCGGCGGAGAAGTCATTGTCGCCGCATGTGTACGACAGAAAATAACATTCCTATTTTTCGTTTAGTAAAACGCTTCGTATAAAAAAATATTCCTTTGGAATAAACATAAAAGTCAAAGGGGTTTTCACACCGTATAAAAGAAATATGTGTATAAAACAAAATATGCCTCAATGAATGTAGATTGAGATGAAGTCCCATACAAAGATCATTTTTTAAATAAAATAGATCTATTATGTGTATTCACTATAATTACACATAAATAAAGTACAAATACAAGATAGGACATAATAATATCATGACATAATTTGAAAGTAGGAGATTATCCCAAAGAAGGGAAATTGGGTTAAGAAGTTCCGTTACCTCATGTCCGACTTGACTCGACCATTCTTTAACCTCCTGAATAATAAACTAGAGTTAATTTATAATTTCTTAAGAACCTTTTTCAAGTTTATTATTCCTTTTATATCACTTATTACCATGTTATGAAAATTAAGTAATTATTTATGTTAATAACATTCGTTTTGTCGATCTTTGGTACTTGAGTCAAAGATAAACTTTTTATAATTACAAGTTGTTCATGTGGTAAAATATCCATTATATCCAGATTTATATTCATGATTTAGATATCATATATATCATATATATCCAGTATATACTTCCCTTTATAATATTAAATAACATTTAGAGGTAAGAAATGAAATGCACCGTTCATGGAGACGGTAAGCCGTACGTACGCATGAATGCTACTTTCATTTATATTTCATATTTAATGGAATGAAATCATAATGATATAAAGGTATATTATAATTCCAGTATAATATCATATATAATATCATTTACTCCATCCTTTATACATCCCACATATGTCATTAACGATTCAAATCACTTTGAGGGGGCGGTAGTCCGCACTTCCTAAAATGAAATTATTGCGTTTACCCATAATGGAAATCATAAAGGTATGTCATAAATAAAAAATACAGAAGCATAAGGAAAAAATAAAAATAATACATATCATATATAAATATAGTGACATCTTAATGGCCACCATGAGAGGTGTTAAAAAAAGGTTGAACAATCATCGTTTCGTGAGGCAATAATTCGCCACCAACAGAAACAGTATGTTCTTTAACCATTAGATGAATGTGTGTGTAAGCGTAAATAAAATAAATCTCATAAAAACATCCTAGTATATTGAAGATACTGTTTTTGTTACAAAAGAGAGGAATTAATAGAGTTTAAGGGGTTGGAGAAGCCAAATATAACAAAATAACATAAGAGAAGACATTACCTTAAAATCGGGTAACTCTTTTTGATTTGATCCAAAGGATTCCGTGGGAAGAATTATGACCAATGTGAGGCTTATAAGAGTAATATAGGGATGTTTAAAGAGTATTTGGGAAGAGGTTGGCTGAGAAAAATGTCTTGGAAGGTGTGAATAAGGTGGTAGTGGTGGGGGCCTTTTATAAGAGGAGAGGAGGGGCACTCTTGGAAAGTAATGAAATGTTACATTATTATGAATTTCTTTTTGGATTTCAAAGGTCCCACAATTATATATTTCGATCCTAAGGTGATAAGGGTTCGCATTCCACTCATCCAATTGGTTTTTGACAAGTGTATGTCATATATTTTACATTATCTTTTCATTTTATTTAAATCGTTAATTAATGAGGTAATCACTGCATCATCATTGTGTCATAAAAAATTTAAATTTTTTAATGTCTAAAAATTATAGAAAAATTACCATGATGTAGGAAATATTTTTATCTTTCCAATTAATATTTATAGTCAAACAGTTAACTTATATAATACCATGTAATTGTTTTTTAGTAAAACAACTAATGTTTGTGACAATTTTATTTTAACTTTAAGTAAAAAGTTATCAATGTCATTTTCTTACCTAAGTCGCTCTATGGGGTCCCCAAGTTGACCCAGGGATTTTAATGGTCAGCCATGACTCATCCAATAAGGGTAGGAATAGTTTTAGGGTATTTTCATATTTTTATAATATCATTTTTACCTTAAATTTCACTAATTACCTTTAATCGCGATTAATTAAACTTCAAAGTTACTATTCACCAAAAAATTATTTTAATCCCATTGATGACAACCATGTATGTCAGATTTTTAAAAATCAAATCACATAAGTGGTAATGTTTCATTTAAACGAAAAATCAGTTTTTTAACTACCACTTAGTGGTTTCACTATTTATCAAAAATTGATGTTTTTCAGAACAATGCCAAAAATTCACCCTAAGCTATAATTGATATCCCGAATTCAAAAATAATTTCTATTTTAAAAAATTCCATACATATAAGTTTCATTAATTAATTTTATAATTAATTCCATCTATCACAACAAATAGCGTGTTTTTTAGAAACAATATATATCAAAATATTGACAATTGTTTATGTCCAATTTCAAAGTGAAATTGATTCTAATGAACACCAATGGATAAAATGGTAAATATATATTCTTATTATACTTTAAAACCACCCAATAGTATAATTTATCACTGTAAATTATTTTGATTAAAAAAGTTGTTTTTAAGTATTTTTCACTATTCATAAAAAATTGGAAGTTCTCAGAAAAATACCAAAAATTCAACTTAGGATAATTTCGATATTCCAAATCCAAAAATGAAGTCAATTTTGAAATATAAAATATATATAATTTCAAAAAGTGGGTATTAAAATTCATAATAGATATTTTTATTGGTCATGGTGTGTTAGAATCTCAAACTTGCGTACAATGCAAGCTATTGCATTATTAAAAGAGAAGGGTATCATGGAATCTCCGGGTGTTACATTCTCCCCTCCTTCAATAAATTGCATCCTCCCAATTTGAAATTTTTCTTTGAAAATAAAAGGTTGAAAATAGAGAATACCTTTATGGAAAACCCACATCAGAAATAAGGTTAATAAAAATATAACATTAAAAGAAAGAAAGAGAAGTACAAAGGTCACCCGAGATAGCCCATACTAGGATTATATGAAAATATGGATATGGAGGAAAAACAAACCATCATGGTTTGATGGAGAGTTGTAGAAGACAGGATTAGGAGAAAGTTAACCAAAAGAAAATCACAAACTTGTGATTGGTTAAGCGGTCATTGAATCCCTAGTTGTAAAAGTTAGCCGACAACGTTTTTGTTTTAAGTTACCTTTCATAAAGTTGAGGAATTCATTTAAGAGTTTTACTAAGAACATAAGGAAATATACTTAATTGTCATGTAGACATTCATTCTTTAATAAATTTTTACCACAAACCCATCTTTTCCTTCAAATGGTAACAGAACTAAAAAATATTCTATTTATCCTAATTGTATAAGGTTCCAAATATTACCACATACCATTTAGATTAGGAAAACTATTTTTTAATAACCAGGGACTTCCTGAAGGCTAGTGGTAGGTGATAAAGGCCTGTCGAACTATGGTTGTGGGTTCGATTCTTATAGCTTTGTCCGACACGACGGGTTATCCCCCAACCTGCAGGTTGTCCTTTTAGTAAAACTATAGTACTATAATATTACAAAAAATAATCTTTAGAAATGTTTTAACCTTAAAAAATACTATCCATGGTTAAAGTAAATCCATTCCAACCATTATAGTTATCCAAAATACCTCTGTCCAGACATTCTCTAAAAGGTCTCTAAATTCCAAAATCAATTGTAACATCAGATTCCCCAAACAAAGTAATGTTTCCCTTATTGTCACATACTAAAAATATGATTACCTTCATCATATTAAAACCTTAATGAAAACAACAAGTACTGCAGTACAATACTTATATATATCACATTATTCTTATAACAAGAATATAATCCTTGAGTCCAAAAGCACCAATACATTAATTATTCCACTACAACTATAGTAACAGCATAAGATTGTTCTTGATCCCTTGGAATTTTTTGAGGTAAGTTTCTCTGATACTTAGGAAATTCATTTTCATAATGCCCCATTTCCATACAATTGTAGCATTCAACATTGATAGCCTCTTTCTTTCCCTTGCAATCACGAGCCTGGTGACCTTTTTCTCCACATTTATAACAAACTCCCATTCCTTTTAGGCATGTACTGGGGTGATTCATCCCACAATTATCGCATAATGGAAAATACTTCTTTCCCATTTTCCCTTTATCTATCTCTTGTTCCACCGTTATCTTCTTCTCTTGCTTTACTTTGTTGTCATAAGACATAGAGAATTCATTTTCTGTCTTGATAGCACATGAGACAATATCTTCATACGTTAAGAAATATTGTGTTACTAAATCTCGACGAAGAAATGGTTTTAACCCATCAATGAAATGGTCAATCTTAATTCTTGGGTTACCTATATAATCTGTAGCATGTCTCACTAACCTTGTAAAGTTAGCCTCATACTTTGCGACATTCTCATCGTCCTTTTGTCTCAGACTCAGAAAATGCCTTTCCATATCTGCTCGATGGTCACGAGGGAAGTATTTTTCTAATAAAAGCTCTTTGAAGTCCCTCCATTCCTTATTTGATACCTCATCATATTCCCTTGTGTTTGGAATCAGCGACCACTATTGATCGACATCTCCAGTGAGGCGGTAAACTGCCACCAAAACATTCTCCCTTTCACTACTCCCCAAGGCGTGGAATATTTTCTCTAAGGAGTTTATCCATTACTCTGAAACTAATGGATTTGTACCCCCCATTAAATTTTTGTCGTTTTTACCTCATGAAGCGGCCTAAAATTGATCCTCTATGTTGCGGATCAGGGTGCTCCATACGAGTAAGGTTATTATTCATAGCCTGAGTGAGTTGTCCCAGTACGGTGATAAGTTGATCAACACCAGTTGTATCACCAGATCCACTATAATTATATTGAGAAGAAGGGAAATCCCTACATAGAGTGTATGCATTGATACAGTTTTGATTCCTTCCACTAGGCGCCATTTCTAAACAATGGCATAAACTAGATCAGTTTATGAATCAAAATACATAATTCCCTACTTGTAAAACACTTAACATAAATTGAACAGTTTATGGATATAATTCATAATCATAAAAAAAATTCTTTGAGGAAGTATATACTCAAAAACCCTTCATAATGGTTTGTAAAGAAAATGAGATTTATCCTAAGAATATCCCCCGGGAGTGTCGTAACCAAGAGTGCAACAAGGCCCATTGTCGTGCACCATTTCCTGTTCGAGTCTAGCTCAAAGTGGTGTTTTCAGGTTTTACCCCTAGGTGAATCTGTGCCAGAGCCACCTCTACCTGCCCGTATCCATACAGGGATATATTTCTTAGAAAACTCACAATATCTCTATAATACCAAAATTCTAGGAAGTTCTTCTATACTAATCCTCAAAGTCTATCTTAGGGCTATGTGGTCTAATAAGATTTTATCTAAATCTAGGTTCCAAGGTTAGTACTAAACTACCTCTGATACCAACTATAATACCCCGACCCTAGCTACCCAAAGTCGGTGCATTATTGCATAACATTGGCATTATCACAAAAGATCAAGTCTCGAAAGACCGATTAGTTTAGTAGCCTTGGAAACACTAGATACATTCATAAGTCTTACATTACATCATAAAGTAAAACAAAACTAAAAAAACATCTTGTCTTCATATCCCCCCTTACTATCCCTGTAGGTAATTCATAATATACTTCATCACATATTGGAAAATTAAAACCTTGAAAGGGGAGACCTCAGATGCTCAGTAAGGATAATAATATAGCGGAAGCTTTCATAAATGAACATTAACATTTAAGGCAACATATAACTAAAACAAAAGCCATTTAAACTTGACCTTCATCATAATATGGAAAAAATAAAATGAAAAAATGTCATTTACTTATTGACATGGATATTCTACTAGATGAATAATAACATGAAATATCAATTACCACTTTTATAATGATGGAATGCATAATGCCAGACTATCTTAACCACGTAGCCAAGGCCTCGTTCCAAGAATACAAATAATATCTTGTCAAGGCCTCGTGCCACGACACTAGTATGTCTCACGAGACCTTTCGATGCATCGAGAAGCTATAACGGGCTCCACCCGTCACTTATTAAGTCCAATGCATTTCTCATATGAACAGGTTTAAATATATTATAAACCATAACATAATCATATCACATAAACATGAATAAAGGAAACATAACATTTCCACATTTAAATCACAAGATATAAACACAACACATTGATATAATAAAAAAAACCCTTTCAAAACCATTTTCAATAACAAAATAAAAGAAAATTAAAACTTGGTATTTATTTTTCATTTAAAAAAAGATATAGCCTATAGAGGAAGCTGAAACTCAAATAATGGTCACATCGGCGGAGAAGTCGTTGTCGCCGCATACGTACGGCAAAAAAACATTCCCATTTTTTGTTTTTTAAAATTCATTGTATAAAAAAATATTCTTTTTGAATAAACATAAAATTCAAAGGGGTTTATAAACTGTATAAAAGAGATTTGTGTATAAAACAAAATATGCCTCAATGAATGGAGATTGAGACGAAGTCCCTTAAAAAGATCATTTTTTAAATAAAATAAATCTATTATGTGTATTCACTATAATTACAAATAAATAAAGTAGAAATACTAGATAGGACATAATAATATCATGACATAATTTGGAAGTAGGAGATTAACCCAATGAACGGAAATTGGGTTAAGAAGTTCACTTACCTCGTGTCCGACTTGACTAGACCATTCTTTAACCTCCTGAATAATAAAATAGAGTTAATTTATAATTTCTTAAGAAGCATTTTCAAGTTTATTATTCCTTTTATATCACTTATTACCATGTTATGAACATTATGTAATTATTTATGTTAATAACGGTCGTTTTTTCGATCTTTGGAACATAAGTCAAAAATAAAATTCGTATAATTAAAATTTGTTCATGCGGTAATATATCCATTATATACAGAATTATATTCATGATGTAGATATCATATATATCATATATATCCAGTATATACTTTCCTTTATAATATTACATAACATTTAGAGGTATGAAATGAAATGCACCATTCATGGAGATGGTAAGCCGTACGTATACATGAACGCTACTTTCATTTATATTTCGTATTTAATGGAATGAAATCATAATGATATAAAGGTATATTATAATTCCAGTATAATATCATATATAATATCATTTACTCTATCCTTTATACATCCCACATATGGAATTAACGATTCAAATCACTTTGAGGGGGCAGTAGTCCGCACTTCTGAAAATGAAATTATTGCGTTTACCCATAATGGAAATCATAAAGGTATGTCATAAATAAAAAATACAGAAACAAAAGGAAAACATAAACATAATATATATCATATATAAATATAGTGACATCTTAATGGCCACCATGAGAGGTGTTAGAAGAATGTAGAACAATCATCGTTTTGTGAGGTAGTAATTCTCCACCCACAGAAACAGTATGTTCTTTAACCATTAGACGAATGTGTGTGTAATTTTAAATCAAATAATTCTCATAACAACATCCTATTATATTTATTATAATTTTTTTGTTACAAAATAATTTAATTAATAGAGTTTAAGGGGTTGGAGAATCAAAATATAACAAAATAACATAAGTGAAGACATTACCCTAAAATCGGGTAACTCTTTTTATTTGAGCCAAAGGCTTCCTTGGGAATACTTTTACCCAAAGTGAGTCTTCTAGGAGTAAGAGAGGGAATTTGAGAGAGTATTTGGGCAGAGTTTGGCCGTGACAAATGTCTTGGAAGGTGTGAATAAGGTGGTAGTGTTGGGGGCCTTTTATAAGAGGAGAGGAGGGGCACTCTTGGAAGGTAATGAAATGTTACATCATTATGAAGTTGTTTTTGGATTTCAAAGGTCCCACAATTATATATTTCGAGGCTATGGTGATAAGGGTTCGAAATAAACTCCTCTAATATGTTTTTGACAAGTGTAAGGCATAGATGTTACATTATCTTTTCATTTTATTTAAATCGTTAATTAATAAGGTAATCACTACATCATCATTGTGTCATAAAAAAAATTTAATTTATTTAATGTATAAAAATTAAAAACAAATTACCATGATTTAGGAAATATTTTTAGCTTTCCAATGAATATTTATAGTCAAACATTTAACTTATATAACCCCATGTAAAAATTGTTTTAGTTAAACAACACATGTTTCTGACATTTTATTTTTATTTTAAATAAAAAGTTATTAATTTCATTTTCTTACCCAAGTGGATCCAGGGGGTCCCCAAGTTGTCCCATGGATTTTATTGGTCGGCCATGACTCATACAACAAGGGAAGGACTAGTTTAAGGGTATTTTCATATTTTTATAATATCATTTTTACCTTAAATTTCATTAATTACCTTTAATCGCGATTAAACCACATTTTAATTCCTCATGACAACCATATATGTTGGATTTTTTAAAATAAAATCACTTAAGTGGTAATGTTTCATTTAAATTAAAAATCAGTTTTTTAACTACCACTTATTGGTTTCACTATTCATCAAAAATTGATGTTTTTCAGAACAATTCCAAAATTTCACATTAAGCTATAATTGATATTCTGAATTCAAAAATGATTCCTATTTGAAAAAATTAAATAAATATAAGTTGCATTAATTAATTTTATAATTAATTCCCAATGTAAAAAATAGCATGTTTTTAAGAAACAATATATATATCAAAATATTGACAATTGTTTTTGTCCAATTTCAAAGTGAAATTAATTCTAATGAACACCATTGGATAAAATGGTAAAAAATATATTCTAATTATACATTAAAACCACCCAATATTATAATTTATCACTATAAATTATTTTTATTAAAAAAGTAGTTTTTAAGTATTTTTCACTATTCATAAAAAATTTGGAAGTTCTCAGAAAAATATCAAAAATTAAACTTAGGATAATTTCAATATTACGAATCCAAAAATGAAGTCCATTTTGAAATATAAAATATATATAATTTCAAAAAGTGAGTATTATTATTCATAATGGCTATTTTTATTGGTCACGGTGTGTTAGAATCTCAAACTTGCGTACAATGAAAGCTATTGCATTATTGAAAGAGAAGCGTATCGTGTAATCCCGGGGTGTTACAGATCATGTATTCATTTAAAACAAGGTAACACCATAAATTACCATAAAACCTTATTGATTTCATTCATGATACCTTATTCCTTATAGAATAATAGATATATTCTTTATATCCATTTTTTTTTGAATATTTCAACAATGAAGGAATAAACAATCCATTAATCAGTTCCAAGGTAGTCAAGAATATCCAATATAATTAATCCAAATCAAACATCTATTTCCAAAATCACTACCCTAGTATGAAGACCATATTATGGTTTACCATTCCTTCAACCATATAATTTCTAAAAAAAACTAACCTTCTTTTGAGTAACTTTTCTTGGTTCCACAAAATATCAAGTCCTTAATGAAATAATATTGTAGTACAATCCTTATATAATCCATAATTATTATAACCATTACATCATTTATACAATAATCAAATGACATACTTATTTAATATAAATATAATAACAATAGTCATTACTCTTAATATGTGGTAATATCATAATTTGATTATTATCCAACAACATCATTTGCGGTATACTATGATGATTTGGACATTGATTTTCATAGTGTACCAACTCCTTGCAGATGAAGCATTGTACATTTGAAACCTTTTTCTTACCTTTGAAATCACATACATGGTGTCCTTTTTCTCCACACTTATAACAAACTCTCATTCCCTTCAAGCATTTTGCAAGGCGATTCTTTCCACAGTTATCCCATATAGAAAAATATTTATTTCCCCTATACTCTTTATCCATATTTCATTCTTCCATATTTTTCTTCTCTTTATTCCCTTAAAATCCCATAGGAATCAGAGAATTCTTTAATTATCTTATTAACACATGATACTATTTCTTCATATGATGTGAATATGTGGGATATTATTTCCCTTTTAAATGTTGGCATAATACCATGAAACATACGATCCTTCTAAATCTTTAAATCATGCGTATTGTTGGAATTCTCATTCCTTCTACTATTGACCATTTCTAAACAATGTAGTACAATAGGTTAGTTTATGAATCACATTATTATTAATTCCAATCGTTTAAAATACCTAACATAAATTGAACAGTTTATGGATATAATCTATAATCATAAAAATGTTTTCTTTAAGGATGTATTTACTCATAAATCATTCATAATGGCTTGTAATGAAAATTTTAATTATACCAAACATATCCCTCAAGAGTGTCTTAACCAAGAGAGAAGCAAGTCCCATTATTCTGCACCAGTTCCCGTTCGAGTCTTTCCTGAAGTGGTGTTTTCGGTTTTTACCCCTAGGTACATCTGTGCAAGAGCTACCTCTACCTGGTCGTATCAAGACATGGATGTATTTCTTGGAAAACATACAAAATCTCAACAGTTCCAAAATTATAGGAAGTTCTTCTACGCTAATCGTCAAAGTCTATCTTAGGGAAATGTTCTCTAATCATAGTTTATCTAAATCTATTTCAAAAGTTATTTCTAAACTTCTTCTGGTACCAACTATAACACCCCAACCCCATTTATGGGAGTCGGTACATTATTCTAATACATTGGCATGATTAGAAGGAATCATGTCCCGAAGGCCCGATTAGTTTACCAGTCTTGGAAAATAGATTACATACATGAACATTACATTACACATTAGAAAATAAAACACAACATAAATTATGCTTTGAGAACGACATTAATATCTTAGCTTAACCCTAATCATAAATCATAAAATAATTTTTCACATCCTTGGAGAAATAAAACATAGAAAGGGGTGAGCTCATATGCTCAGTAAGGATAAAAATATTGCGGAAACTTTCATAAATAAGAATAAACATTTAAGGCAATGTATTAAACTAAAACAAAAGCCTTTTAATCTTTAACTTCAGTATAATATAGAAAAGATAAAATCAAATAATTCCATTTAATTATTCACAAGGATATTCTACTAGTCGAATAATTACAGGCAATATCAATAGCCAATTTCATAATTATGGAATGCATAAAACCGAACATTAATTTCTATGTCAACGTCTCGTGACAGGACCTGGGGGCTAACTGTAACCAGACCCCAACCTGGAGAGCCTCTGTAACCGGACTCCAATCCAGAGAGCCTCTAAAACCAGACTCCAACCTGGAGAGACTCTATAACCGGACTCCAAACCAGAGAGCCTCTATAACTAGACTCCAACCTGGAGGGTCTCTTATAACTAAACCCCAACCCGGAGGGCTTAATTTTATCGGTCCCCAACCAGGAGCATACTAGTCCAACACATTCATCATAAGAAAAGGTAGAAGTATAACATAAACATTTATATTAAAACTAACATACACAATGTCAATACTTTAACCATAAACCGTGAATGAAATAAAAATAACTCATCCATAGTCAACCATATCACCAAAACTATAAATACAGTATGAAATAATTTTATCATAATAAATAAACTTCAAACAAGTGTCAAATTTATCAATGGATGTTGACATAGATGAAATAAAAACTATTAGAGAAAAATATCATTTTCTATTTTGAAATCATTTAAGAGTAACACTATTTAGGAAGGAAGACAATAAATGACATTTTTGAATCAAAATGTCCCATACTACTTTGAATCTTTTGAAAGAATTAAAATTTTAAAAACATTTATGTCCATATAAATAAATCCATAAAACCATTTTGAAAGTATGGACATTAATGAGAAAGGTTTAGAAGAATTAATCGTTAAAACATTTAAAATGATGTTTTAGTAAAATTTTCCCTTAACAATGATATCTTTTAAAACACTTTTATGAATCATGGACATGGATATTAAATATTTCCCAGTAAATACTTACCCATAAACAATCTAGAATTATAACGAGATTGAAGAATTAACCCTTAACATGTTCTAATCAATCGAGTTGTATGACCAAAAGATAATAAACACCAAATAATTCACAAAATAACATTAATATAAATATAATAATGATAATATATATCAAATGGATGTACACAACACACCACTTTCAATAAGTGGCGAACAATGGAAATCTCACGGAATGAAAAGTGATATAAGAAACCCCTTACCTCAAGTCCGACTTGTCTTGTGTGTTCCTTGTTCTTCCAGAATAATAAAAATAAAATAATTTATACTTGATTAAAAACATTTTTAATGTTTATTATTCACTTTATATCACTTATTACCCTTCTATAACAATTAGTTAATTATTTGAGTTCATATTGGATATTTTATCGATGTTCAGAACTTGAGTCAAAAATGAACTTGTTATAATTAAAATTTTTCCATGTGGTCAAAATTACATCAACTCTAGAATGATATAAATGATTTAGATATCATATATATATATATTATCCATTATATATATATGTATTTATAACAATACATAACATTTGAAGATATGAAATCAAATGCACCGTTCATGAAGACGGTAAGCCGTACGTGCACCCGAATGCTACTTTCATTTATATTTTTTATGTTAATGGATTTAAAACATAATGATACATATTTATATTATAATTCAAGTATAATATCATATATAATATCAATAACTCCATCCTTTATACATCTCACATAAGGCATTAACGAGTCATATCACTTTGAGGGGGTGGTAGTCCACACTTCCTCAGATGAAATTATCGCATTTTACCCATAATGGAAAACATAAAGGAATGATATAAATGGAAAAAACAGAATCATAAATAAAAAATAAACAAAATATATATCATATATAAAAACAGTTCCATCTTAATGGCCACTATGAGATGTGGTAGAATATAATTGAACAATCTCTATTTCATGAGGCATTAGTTTTTCATTCACATAAACAATATGTTCTTTACCCATTAGATGGATGTGTGGGTAAATGTAGTTAAAATACTTCTCATAATAACAACCTAGTATATTGAGGATACTGGTGTTGTTATAAAATAAAGGAATAAAAAGATTTTAGGGGTTGGATAAGTAAAATATAAGAAAACAAGTTAAGAGAAACCATTACTTTTAATTTGTGTAACTCCCTTTGGTTTGACCCAAACTGACTTTTTGAAGTGACTTATTCCTAATGTAAGACTTTTAAGTGGAATAGGGGGATGTTTAGAGCTTATTTGGTCATGTTTTGGATGATCCAAGGGGCTTGAGAGGTGTGAGTAATGAGTTAGA
This sequence comes from Viscum album, assembly GCA_963277665.1. Taxonomy (NCBI): domain Eukaryota; kingdom Viridiplantae; phylum Streptophyta; class Magnoliopsida; order Santalales; family Viscaceae; genus Viscum; species Viscum album. The sequence goes on from OY728121.1 coordinate 436,260,320, forward strand.
AGTGGTGTGCTTTTATAATGGAGAGCAGGGGCTATTTTGGAAGGTTTAAAAATGTTATTTTATTATAAACTTATCTTTGGTTTAAAAAGGTCCAAAACTCATTATATTTAATTATAAGATGACTCATGTTCTAAATTCAATCATCAAATAATAATTGGATAGGTTTTGGATATTGGTTTGATATTAATAATCTTACTTATTTAAATCATTTATTAATGAGGTGAATACTACAACATTATTGTGTCATAAATAATTTAATTTATTTGATGTCTAAAAATTATAAAACAAATAACATAATGTAGGAAACCCTTTTATATTTTTACTTAATATTTATAGTTGAAAATACGACTTATATAACCCCATTTAAAAAATTATATACTAAATGATATTTTTTAATGTCATTTTTGTCATTAATTTAGGTTAATTAAAAACGTTTGTCATAATCACTCATAAGTGGCTCCATGGGGTCCCAAAATCAACCCAAGGATTCCCATGGTCATAAATGAATTATAAAATATGGTTAGGATAGTTTTAAGGTAATTGTGTATTATTATGATATTATTTTTACCTTGAATTACCCTATTTACATTTAACCGCTGTAAATAAAGGTCAAAAGTTACTATTCACTAAAAATTATTTTTATATTATTGAACCAAATTTAACTTACCAATAACAACCATTAATGTTATATTTTTGAAATTTAATTCACAGAAGCTGAAAAATTTCATTTAAAGGAAAAAGTAAGTATTTTTAACTACTACAAAGTGGTTTCAATATTCATCAAAAATTGATGTTTTTCAGAAAAATACAAAAAATTCGGCCTAAGATATATTTGATATTCCGAACTCAAAAATGATATCTATTTTTCCAAATTACAAACATAGAAGTTTAATTAATTAATTTAATATTAATTCCTATTGTGAAAACAAATAGCATGTTTTTAGGAAACAATATTTATCAAAATATTAACACATGTTTATGTCCAATTTCAATGTGAAATTAATTATAATGTCCTAAATTTTATTAAATGAAAGAAATAATCTAATTATCCTTAAAAACTATGAATATTCATAATTTAACACTTTAAATTATTTCGATTAAAAAATTCATCTTTAATTAAAATTTAGTATTTTTCTCTGTTCACCAAAATATAGAAGTCATCAGAAAAATACAAAAAATTTATCAAAATAAAATGTTTATGTCTTAATTATAAAGAAAAAGTTCATTTTTTTAAATTGAATATATAAAAGTGTCAAATATTAGATTTAAAAATGGTTCTCTATTAAAAGCCCGTAAAATTGCATTTTTTGAAAAATAATTCCCTTATCTGAAAAATTGAATTTATTCATATATTATTTCTAAGAAACACATAATATGAATGTCAAAATTATATGGAGTATATAAAATTTAAAATTTAGTTAATACAATCCATAAACATTTTTTGAATGGCCAGTTTGGTAAGTTGTTGTGCAGTTTAACTCAGTGTTGTGTGTAGGGAAAGTTATTGAATTACTTTGAAGAGATAACATAATATGAAATATTGGGGTGTTACAGTTATGGTATGCTTTGAATGTTTCAAGTTTTAATATTTTAATTTTAATAATCTTTATATTATTTTTCATACTAATTATATGGATATAAAAGGGTTATAAAGTAAATTATATATATATTTAATTAAATTAAATTTTTTCCAAAAAAAATATATTTATGTGTTTTATATGTAATTTTTGGAAGAATTTAAAGAGGAATGATCAATTAATAATGTACATGATAATAATGGATTTTTCACCATCATATATGTTATTTTATTTTTGGATTCCTTTATAAGATTTCATAATTTATTAAATAAAAAAAATTCTCTTTTTTGGGTATTTTGGTATTGAAAATGCGGTTTAAAAATAGGGTTATTTTGTATAAAAAGTGTGATTTTTTAAAATCATGATATTTTAATATCTGAATGTTTTTTTAATAAGAGTTTAAAAGAGCTTTTCAAATGATGTAATGTTTTCTTTCATGTTGTGGTTTTTAGACATTATAAATGATGGGTTCCCTTAGATATCACTGAGTGAGTCTGTTTTAACATAAATGATGGGTACACCTAGATAATACTCTAATGCATTGGGTAAAGATTGTATTATTTAAGAAATTTTACTGGAAGTTAACCATATGGTTATTCTAATATGTAAGGTTTATGTATGTTTTCAATGTGATGATATCCTAAGGTACCTATGGAAATTTTCTAATCAGCTAATGTGTTTTCATGGAAATCATTTATTTTCAAAAGATAATGAAAATGATACTTATTAATAGATGATATTTACCTCCTTGGGTGAAACATTATGTTTTTATGTAAGTATTTTCATTAGTTTTAATGTTTATCAATTGACTTACAGTTTCCTTCTTTTTATATCCCTTACTAATCTTTTTATAATTGTCCCGTGTTTTTAATGTTCTTCAGTATACATAAGTGTTATTAAGGGATTGGATGAATTCATGTTGAATGTTGCAGAGATATTTTATAAAAGAAATCATGCATTATTTTAAATGTTTGGGATTATAGATAAAATGGGTATTGTTCTAAAGAGTACAATTTATATTTTTATAGTTTTATATGCATATTATATGGCATCATTATCAAAAAATATAAAATTGAAAAGATCCTTAATGTAAAAGAAGGTAAAATTGTTTACATAAATCATGATTTTTTAGTGTTTAATTCTAGGGCCTTATAGTTGGTACCAATATTTATTTTAGATAAAATTAGAGGTTAGAGTAATATTAATGACTTACCCTTATATTATTTTACCATAATATCAAGTTATAATGATATATCATTTTATGATTAAAATATTTATCAATCTAAAAAATTTCTGTTCAGAATGTTTTTTATAGAGTAAACCAAAAATCGATACTGGTATGGAAACGATAAAAGATTCCTTCTAAATCTGCATCAGAAGATTGTTATAATTAGAACATAATAGTTTATCATAGGGATAGATCAGGTGACTCATGTGATAAATGATGGTGGTATCTATGATAGAGAAGAACAAAATATACCCCAAATGAGTTTGTAATTTTTTTTGAGAATTTCATGATGAAAATCCCCTCATCGTTCAACAAATCATCTAACCCGGTGGTGGATGAATGGTAAATCAATGCTCTATAAATGTAATTTGATGTCAAGTAATGTTCATAACATCAAATTATAACACTTTACAAGTATTATTTTGAAGGTTTTGTTTATTGATGGTGGTGTTTGGTTAATAATATGAGATAAAAAGATAATAATGATGTAATGTAATGGGAAATATTCAAGAAACATTTACTTGAGAAATATTTCTCTATGGTTGTTCAAATACAAATGGAAAGGAAATTACTATAATTTAGTGAAAAAAGAGTATTCTATAGCATCATATAAAGGTATCTTTACAAGATTGTTAGGTATGTGCCATATTGTATTTCGTAAACTGATAAAAAAATTAATCAGATTTACTCAGGATTGAAACCATGTTTATGAATAGATGTGGTCGTGTGATGATTTTAAAAGATATGATAATTTTTTTTGTTGTGATGAAAATGTTGAGCTGGAGTTTTTCATATACTTATTTTTTTGTGATGATGAAGGTAAGATGCAGTCATTATAGAAGACGATGTGGAAACATAAAATAACTAAATACAGCGGTATAAAAATAAAGTTAAAATCTTGTAGTAGGTTTGGTAAAAAGAACCATGGATAATTTTTTATAATGAAAAGGAAGTGTTTTTGATGTGGAATGTTTTGGTACATACCCCAAGAATGTAAGGAAAATAATCTTTAGGAATCAAATAATGTGGTATTTGATATCCATCAAATGGTATGCTATATTAGCTACAATGAAATGGGTAACTATACTAATTCATATCTGAAGTTAATTTCATAGGATGAAAATCATTATGATCCAAAATAGAATTTTTTAGGAAGGTCATATGGTATATCTAATATTTATGTTGGAAAATTAAATTAAGTGGTGACATGTATGTTACTTGTGTTTTTAAATCATGCCAATACCATGTCGGTTTCTATATCTTCGCATTATTTAATTTTTGATAATTTTTCTAGAAAATTTGGAATATCACTTCATGAATATAATATAGAAATATTTTTAAAAAATCATATTATATGTTTTAGAGAAACAACTTTTTATAGTAATATTACTATTTTTATCATTAGTATGGTATTTTTTAACCAATCTTGTTGAACAGAACATAATAGAGTTTGATATTATTAATGGTATGGATTGGATTTCAGTTTATCATGATACGATAGATTTCAGTGCTAATAAAGTTACGCTCATTGATTTTATGCCTTTAATAACTTACCAAGAAAATGATAAATTAATTAGGAATTTAAATAAATGCAACCAATGTCATATTTTTGAAAATAAAGAAACTATTCAAATTATTGATGTTCCAGCAGTAAATGAATACATGGATGTCTCATTCATATGATTTTCCTATTTTTATTCATAATCGAGAGGTTGAATTTAGAATTGTCATAGTACCCGATTTAATGCCTACATATAACACACTTATTGAGTGGATCATGTTGAACTTTTAGAGTTGAAAAATAAATTAAATGAGTTATTAGATAAATGTCTCATTCAACCTATAACATCACTAAGTGTTGATTGAATCTTGTTTGCTAAAAAGAAATATGGATCAAGGATACATTTCAATGATTATAGAGCCTTGAATAAAATAAATATAATGAAAATGAATACTTTACCACATATGGAATATTTTTTGATCATCTCTAGGGAGGATAGTATTTCACAAAAGTTGACCTTAGGTTGGGGTATCATTAGTTGAAAATGAAGGAAGTAGATATTCTGAAGGCTGTGTATCAAATAAGATACAGCCACTATGAATTTCTAGTTATGTAATGTTTTTTATGTAATACACCTGATATATTCATGGATCTTATGAAGATAATTTTAAATCAGTTCTTTCATATTTTTTTTGTTATGTTTATTGAATTTTTTACTATTTTTTAAAATCCTATGTAATTTTGAAAGGAATCTAAGGATTGTTATTTAAATTTTAAAGGAAAGAAAACCGTAAGGGAAATTTATAATGATCAAAAATTTTTTGTAATAAATTACATTCTTATGTCACGTTATTTCTAAATATGGAATAACTATTGATCATGAAAAAACAAATGTTGTTGAAGAATGTAAAAGACGTAGAAATTTAAATGATATTCAAAGTTTTATTTGATTAGCGGGTTACAATAAGTGATTTTTTGAAAACTTTGTTAATCTTTCTAAACCACTCACTATTTTAATTCAAATAATAGTAATGTTCATTTGGATAAAATAATTTAATGGATATTTTTAGGAACTGATTATAATATTGTTGACTGATATTTTTTTATTTGCCTTCCTAAAATAGTGATTTTTTCATCTATAGTGATTCTTCATTGAAAGGAATTGGTTGTATTTTATTAGAGAATGATCAGGTAATTGGTAATTCATTACATTAAATGAATCATCATGAGTAAAATTAACTTCCACATTATTTAGAAATAGATATTGTTGTTTTTGAATTATAAATTTGGAGGGATAATTTATGTGGATTAAAGTGTAATATATATAATGATCATAAATGTTTGATGTATATATTCACTCAGAAATAAATGAACATGAGATATAGAATATGTATGTAACTAATCAAGTATTGCGATTTCTCGATTAATTATCATTCATGAAAAGAAAACAAGTTGGATAATGCCTTTAGTAAAAAAAGTAATTCTATATTAACTATGTTATGTTTGGAATGTGACCCTTTGGTTAATGATTTAATGAATTTAGGCCTAAAATTTGATGATTCAAAGAAAACCGCTCTTTTGTTTCAGGTTTCAGTCCATTTTACTTTGTCAGAAATAATTAACAGGGATAATAAGGGGGATCAGTATTTCAATCAAAAGGTAGTATCTATTAATAATGTTACATTTCCTAATGTTAATACTGATGAACAAGGTTTTTTGTGATTTGGAAAAAGAATATGTGTTCGTTTTGATTCAAAGTTGAGGAAATAATAATTGAATGGAGATCATAGTTCTCAATTTTCCATTTATTCAGGAATAACTAATATGTAAAGAGATGATCATGAGTATTTCTAGTGGGATGAAATGAAATGACATATTTCTGAATTTACATGGAAGTGTTTGACATACCAAAAGGTCTAAGGAGAGAGATAGATACTGATGTGGATGAATCAACAATTTCCAGTACTGGAGTAGAAATGTGGGAATATATCAATGTATTTCATGGTAGGATATCAAAATACTTCTCAAAATAATAATTTGATTTGGATTATTGTTGATAAATTCACTAAAAATGCACACTTTATTCCCATTGAAGATACAATGTATTTTAAGAATATTTATATATAGTATCTAAAAGAGATTATCATATTACATGGACTACCTCTCTATATTGTATGAAACTGTGGTCCTAGGATCACATTAAATTTTTGGGATGGATTTTTGATGTTATTGGGTACTAAATTTAATTTCAGTGCAGATTATCATCCATTGTCTGGGGGATAGTTTGAGTAGGTGATTCATACCTTAGAGTAATTGCTTTATTCTTGGAAAATGGATTTTTAGGGATGTCAGGATCAATATATTTATTTGGTTGAGTTTTTATATAATAAAAACATTCATTCTAGTATTAATATGGAATCATTTGATGCACTATAGGGATAGTGGTGTCAGACATATGGTTTTAAGGATGATGTAGGAAAACTAAAGTTGAAGGGAATAGGGTTGGTTGGGGAAATAGTAGAGAACTTTTATTTAATTCAGTGACATGTGATGGAAGCTCAGAGTATGAAACAGAGTTATAAATATAACCAAATAAAATATAATTATTTCAAGGTAGTTGATCATGTATTTTTGAAAGATTTTCTATGGAAAACTGTGATGCATTTTGGTAATTAGGGGAATCTGAGTTTATGGTTCATTAAACCATATTAAATCTCGGAGAATGTTTGATAGGTTACCTTTTAAGTGGATTTAACATTGATTTTTTCCTAATTATACAACATATTTCATGTTTCATTGTCAAGGATGTACGTATGAGATTCTTCTTATATTTTGAGTCTATTGGAAGAGAATATTTCTTATGAGGAACAATTAATTCATGTTCTTGACCACTGATAGAATGTTTGTGTAAAATAATTTTTCATTAGGTAATGGTTTAATTAAAATTTCAAATGGTTTAATAGGAAACATTGGAATATGAAAATTCTATGAGGAAAAAATATCCACACTAATTTTATAAGTGAATAAAATTATGAGGATGAAATTTGGATAATGGTAGAGGATGTAACATCCCCGATATTAATTGAATATATCATTCTCATATTCAAAAATAATTATGAATTAAATAGTAATTTTAACTAAAAGTTTATTATATGTCTGGTAGTTTACCCAAAAAACAATAATGATTTTCTATCAAATATTATATTTCATGCAAGACTGAGTTATACTAAAAAATAATATATTTCTTAATATTATTATTTTATGTGGTAGTTATCACATAGTCACTGTGTCAGTAGTAATGAATAGAAAAAACTATATTTTTTACAAATTTTTATTAAATTTTTTTATATTCATCAAAAAAGTTTATATACTTGAAATAAAAAAAATCCAATATTAAGAATAAAAAGCTCTATATTTTTAAAAGGTATTTTTACTACATTTTAAAAAAGAACCCATTTTATATCTATTTTTGTACGCATTTATAATTTTATATGATAAGTAAAAATTATTTTTGAAATAGTTATATCAAAATTTACTTTGGGTGAATTTTTGTTGTTTTAATGAGAACATCTATATTTTTATGAATAATGAATAATAAAAACTTTTGGTTTAAAACTACATTTTCATATAACTTATTTATATAGTTAAAATAATTTTTTATTTGGTTTTAAATTATAAATAGATAAATTTTATGTTAGTTAAAAAAATTTAGGTAATTGGAAACAATTTATCAATTAATTTACAAATTAAAACTTATAAATTTTTTGAAATTTTTTACTTTTAAAAACAACTTTTCCTTCCCATTTGTGGAAAAAAAATTAAATAAATTTAAGCCACTATTGTGATTGAAATTTGGAAAATTGATTCCATATTTGGAATCAATCGAATTTATAATCTATAATAATTTCAACTTAGTTTTTGACAAAAAATATTAGGGTATATAATTAAATTTAATTACATCAATTAATATGAAAATTTTTTTAACAAGGGACAGAACCTTAAAATTAAGAGAAAAAGTGAAATAGAAACATGTCAAAAATCCATTATAATTTCTTATTTTCACCTTATTTTTAATTTTATCTAATTTTTACTTTTATTGGATCAATATTACATTGGAAAAACATGGGTTGAATTCCCTTTTCAAAAATTTACAAGAATGACACTCCTCCTCCACTATAAAGAGGTACTCCCCTACCATTTTATTCACACCAATAAATCCATTTTCAACCCTTAAATATAATAAAATAACCTCCCAACATCACTAAATTCATCTTAGTATCCTTATTTTTGGATTAAACCCATCCCAGGAGTCCCTTTTGTGAAAACCTATAAGAGTTACCCAAAGAAATGGTAACATCATTTCTCAACCTCATTCATTTTATTTTCATTATACCCCACCTCAATTATTTTTATTCCATGATTATATAATAATATAATTATCCATACTATAATTATATTATTTTATGTTACAATTTATACCTAAACTTATGAAAACTTCCATCTAATGGGCAACGAAGTTACCGTTTTTCTATACGACAAACTATCACCTTGCAAAACCATCTCATTAGTTTTACCTTTACCACAACTCATGGAAAGTAATTATGATGGATACCCTATTTATATATATTAGATATATTAGATATATTATTTATTTATTCTTATATAATTTTTATATACACATACCTCTATGATTTCCATTTTGTGGGAATACGATAACGTCATTGGGGAAGTATGGACTACTGCCTACTCAAAACAATGTGATAATTTCACACAATAAATGGAATATATTAATGATCAGTTTAAATAAACATATTTTATATAAATAACATTCATAATATATTAATTTTAAAAATTAACTTTATGATAATTCAATATATCATTTTCTTTGACATTTTTCATGCTCCTAAAAAGTGATGAAATTGTTAATAGACGTGTGGAATACCTCCTCCTTGATGTGATGTGATCTTTTTTACAACAAATTAATTAAATATTTAATTATATATGATTAAAGAATATTTTATCTATGATATAATGGACATTTTGTAAATATAATAACTACTTGTCTACTTTCGATAATGATCATTGAAAAAATGGGAATGTTACCCATGTTTACGTACATCCTACCGTCTCCGTGGGTGTAATGGTGGTTCATTTTTCATAACCATCATTAATAATTGGTTTTGAAAATAAAATTTCTATATAAATAAGATAAATATTTAAGGATTATTATTTTTTATATGTTTACATAGTGAACCCTTTTACCATATTTGAACTACTAAAGTCGTTTTTGAAACTTAAACTAAATATGGTCAAAGAACCCTCCATAAATTTATTTTTTAAGTATTTGTTTACAAAATTGTAATATGTGAAATAAAAGTAATAATAAATTTGAAAACATTTCTCAAGAAAGTAAATAATTAGTATATGTTTTTTATTTATGAAGATAAAGACCTACGTGACAAGTCATACTCAACGTAAGAGATTTCATCTTAATCTCCTTACATTGATACATTTCATAATGATATACAACATTATTATTTTAAATGTTTTATATACATAGCCTTCGAAATTCAATATCCATAATTCATCTATTTTGTTATTATATAATATAATTAAATGATATTTTTTCATAGTTCATATGATTTATATATTTAAATAGGTATGGGATTATTTTGAATGTTTATAGATTTAATCATTTCCTTTCAATATTATTGATATTATATTACATATTTATTAAATAGATATAAAAGGGTTATAAATGAAATTTGATGTTTATTTTTAATTCGTTTTAATTCTTTCAAAATGAAAATTTTTACATGTTATATATAGAACATTTTGACAAATGACAAAATGAATGTTCTCTTCTTAACTTACATGACGATAATGACTTTTCAACCACTGAAAATTCATTTATTTTTGGATTCCATTGATTTAATTTATCTTTATGTAATTTATAAACCCTATTTATCATATTTTAGGGTGTTTTTATATTTAATTTTTTTTAAAATAATTTTTATTTTGTATTGAAATTTTTATTTTTTAAATAAAATGGTGTTTTAAAATCTAAATTTTTTTTAATGAAGTAAAAATGTTTTCAAAATTATGTAATGTTTTATTTCTTATTTTTTCTCTTGGACGTCATAAATGATGTGTGTTCCAAGATAGTTTCGGGTGAGCCCATTATAGCTTAAATGATAGGTATATATAGATAAAACTAAAATGTATCAGGTAATTATTATATTCTTTGGATAATTATATTGGAATTTAGATATATGGTTATTCCAATATGTAAGTGTTCTGTATGGGTTTTGTAATGGTTCAATGTGATTTTTCCCAAGGTACCTATATGAAGTTTCTATGGTTATAATGATTTTTCGTGGAAATAATTTCTTTTCAAAAGGTAATGTAAATGATAAATATTAAAAAAATTATATTTCCCTCTTGGGGTAAAATTATATGTTTTTAAGTATGTATTATTATTATTTTCAAAGTTTATCAATGGAATGAAGATTTAATTATTTTTATATCAACTACTATGATTTTTATACTCATCCCATATTTTTATTTTAATTTTTTATAGGAATTACGGGTTATTACAAGATTAGAATAATTCATGTTGAGATTTTTGAATATATTTCTTAGAATATGCCATGAATATTTTTAAAATTTTTTGATTATGGAAAAATGGATATTGTTTTGATGTGTCGACTTCGTATTTTTATTGTTTTTTAAGTATAAGTTATAGAATAATTCTATAAAACTCAAAAAAAATAATTGATCCTCACTACTGGAAATTTGGGCTATAGCCACGGTTTAGTACCGTGGCTATAGGCCCTCAAACCGTGGCTACAGGTAATAGCCACGGTTTGAGGAACCATGGCTAAGTTTGGCGTGGCTATAGGCCTAGACCTATAGCCACGGTTGGAGCCGTGGCTTTAAATCTATAGCCATGGTTTCAACCGTGGCTACACTAAAGTCCGGACAGAATATATTGCCACGGTTTTAAACCGTGGCATTATGTCTATAGCCACGGTTAAAAACCGTGGCAATAAACCAATATCCACGGTTTTAAACCGTGGCTATAGCGTGTCCAAATCCATAAAAAAATCCCCTGGACACCACCCCTAACACCCCCTGCCAGTCCCCCACTGCCACCCCCCTGCCAGTCCCGCCCTGCCAGTCCCCCCTGCCCCCTGCTTGTCCCCTTTCCAGCACCCCCCTGCTTGTTCCCCTACCAGCCCCCTGCCAGCCCCCCCCCCTTGCCCCTGCTTGTCCCCCTGCCAGCCCCCCTACCCCCTGCCAGCCCCCCCTTTCCCCCTTCTTGTCCCCCTGCCAGCCCCCCCTTTGCCCCCTACTTGTCCCCCTGCCAGCCCCCCCCCCTGCCCCCTTCTTGTCCCCCTGCCAGCCCCCCCTGCCCCCTGCTTGTCCCCCTGCCAGCCCCCCTGCCCCCTGCTTGTCCCCCTGCCAGCCCCCTGCTGGTCCCCCCTGCCACCCCCTGCCATTCCCCCACTGCCACCCCCTTCCAGTCCCCCCTGCCAGTCCCCCCTGCTTGTCCCCCTGCCAACACCCCCTGCTTGTTCCCCAGCCAGCCCCCCTGCCCCCTGCCAGCCGCCCCCCCCCTTTGCCCTTACTTGTCCCCCTACTACCCCCCCTGCCCCCTGCCAGCCCCCACCCTGCCCCTACCATCCCCCCCCCTTTTCCCCCTTCTTGTCCCACTGCCAGCCCCCATGCCCCCTGCTTGTCCCCCTGCCAGCCCCCCCTGCCCCCTACTTTTCCCCCTGCCAGCCCCCCCTACCCCCTGTTAGTCCCCTGCCTGCCCCTACCAGTCCCCCCTACCTAGACACCCCTCCCCCCTACCTGGACACCCCTCCCCCTGCTTATCCCCCCTTACCACCCCCTGCCAGTCCCCCCTGCCCCCTGACACCCCCTGCTAGTCCCCCCTGCCCCCTGCTAGTCCCCCCCTGCCCCTGCTAGTCCCCCTGCTTGTCCCCCTGCCAGCCCCCCTGCCACCCCCCTGCTTGTCCCCCTGCCCCTGCCAGCCCCCCTGCCCCTGGTTGCCCCCCTGCCAGCCCCCCTGCCCCCTACTTGTCCCCCTTCCAGCCCCCCTGCCCCCTGCTTGTCCCCCTGCCAGCCCCCCTACCCCCGGCTTGTCCCCCTTCCAGCCCCCCTGCCCCCTGCTTGTCCCCCTTCCAGCCCCCCTGCCAGCCCCCCTGCCCCCTGCTTGTCCCCCTGCCAGCCCCCCCTGCCCCCTGCCAGCCCCCCTGCCCCCTGCAACCCCCAGCCCACCTGCACCATCCCCCCCCGCAGCCCATCTGCACCAAGATCCAAAAGTTCATATTCTCATTTCTGCACTTGTGGAACTATCACCAAGAAGGGTCTTCACTTATTCCTTGAAGGAAGGACGTCATCTCCACTATAAAACAAGAAATGATATGATTTCAAGGAGAGATAGGTATGGAAAGATCTCTGATGAAGAAAAGCAGCAATGGCAATCCAGGTTTTCACCAGAGGAAACCTATAGAAATATCTTAGAGGATGACAAATACAAATGATCATTATTTTTAAGATACTTGGGTCATAGGGGTTATCACTACACTTACACTACAGTACCTCAAAATGGAACAACCAATCTGTTGAGGCCACAAATCCACATGAAACAAAACACCCCCCTGCACCCCCATTCCCCCCTTAGTCCCCCATTCCCTCCCTGCACCCCACTGGACAGCCCCCATGCCCCAACTGGACAGCCCCACAGGACAGCCCCACTGGACACCCCCTGCACCCCCTGGACAGCCCTCCCCACCCTGCCGGACACCCCTCCCCCCCCCCCTGCTTGGACAACCCCTCCCCCTGCTGGACACCCCTCCCCCTGCTGGACAGCCTTGCCCCCTGCCCCCTGCCCCCTGCCCCCTTCACCCCATTGGACAGCCCCCATGCCCCAACTGGACACCCCTAGACACCACCCACTGTACACCCCTGGACACCACCACCTGGACCCCCACTGGACACCCTTAGACACCACACCTGGACACCACCTGTACCCCCTAAACCCCGAGACACCCCCTGGACACCACCCCTGGACCCCCTCCCCCTACTGGACAGCCCCCCCTGCTGGACAGCCCCCCCTGTTGGCCAAATGAAATTTCCTCATTATTGTCATAGCAGAATAGAGTTGTAGCATAGGGTGTAAGGTTACCTTTAGTGAAAAAATACTCATGAAGTGTCCATAATGGACCAGCTAGTGATGGCGGTATCAGAACTGGATAAAAGAGAGAGCTTATCCTTGTCAGGCTTATGGTGACCTGGGAATTAGTTTTTTGGCAATGTGGATGTAAACAAAACAGTAGGGACGGTTCAAGAACGTTTCTAAATTTTGTGTGCTTTGAGGACATGAAACCCGACTTGCAAGCTTATCACTTGCACCTTCCTTAACGAGGGTCAGATCTCTTTTTGTTAAATGGTTTATGCTTTCTACTGTTACATCAGTCGAATTACTCATTGGAAACACCTGAATGAGATTTCAAGAGTTATATTAGATCCCCCTGCTGGACACCCCTCCCTCTGCTGGACACCCCTGCCCCCTACCCCCCTGCCCCCTGACCCTGGACACACCAGGATAGACCCCACCCCAGGACAGACCCTCCCCCAGACCCTGGACACCCCTGGACCACCCCCCTGGACACCCCTCCCCCATGCTGGACACCCCTCCCCCTGCTGGACACCCCTCCCCCTGCTGGACACCCCTGCCCCCTGCCCCCTAACCCTGGACACCCTAGGATAGACCCCACCCCAGGACAGACCCCCCCAGACCCTGGACACCCCTGGACCACCCCCTGGACACCCCTCCCCCTACCTGGATATCCCCTCCCCCTGTTGGACACCCCTCCCCCTGCTGGACACCCCTGCCCCCCTGCCCCTAGACACCCCAGGACAGACCCCCCCCCAGACCCTGGACACCCCTGGACCACCCCCTGGACACCCCTCCCCCATGCTGGACACCCCTCCCCCTGCCTGGACATCCCCTCCCCCTGCTGGACACCCCTACCCCTGCTGGACACCCCTGCCCCTGCCCCCTGCCCCCTGACCCTGGACACCCCAGGACAGACCCCCCCCCCCCCCCAGACCCTGGACACCCCTGCCAGTCCTGCTCCCCCCAGACTCTTCACACCCCAGGACAGACCCCCCCAGACCCAGGATTATGGACATGTGATTTGGTCTCATGCTACTTTCCCATTGTGGAGTCACCTATAGTTAAAAGTAGGCTACTGTCCATAAAAGAGGCATTCTTTTTTTTTGGCAATATGGGATGGGATAGTAGTGGTCAGGTTGCATCATTGTAGAGAAGTAGAATTCTTAGAGAAAAAATCAGAGGAAGATTCATTTTGATCATAACTAAGTTTTTTAGACAGAATGGAATAGTTATTAGTAGCATTAAGAAAGAGGAGAAGAAGTACCTAGAATAACAGGATCTAGAGTAGATTATTGTTCGATAGAGTTCTGAGAGAGATTCTACTTCTGCTCTGGGGGAACATTAAAAACCTACATATGTTAGGGTACGAGAACCGAAACTGAATTGTCATATAAAACAGGTGCTGGAATCTTTTTCATGCCTGCTCGAGCATCTAGGTCAATGGAGGCATGTTTCACCATGGAGCTAGAAGACTAGGGGGTTTCCTGATTTTCCTTTTGCATACCTAATTTAGTTGTGGAAGTAATATGGGTCTGCTTGGTGATTAATTATGGAGTGTCAGCAACATCATTTTCTTTAGTGAAAACATCATTATTGTGGATTGAAGTACTAGGAGTACATGTTAGTTTCTTTAGTTCATTAGTAGAAAAATTCCCCCCATCCAAGATTAGGTGCTAGAGATTATGCTTTTCTAGGTCATGTTGATAGCTAGAAATCTTTTCCTGCTCGGTTGATACTCTAATAGTGTCTTGTAAAAGGTTTGTAATTTTAATTGAGAGGTTTTGATCATTAATAGAGTTTTATTCTTCCTCCACTTTATCCACCCATTTGGTTCCTGAACTATCTCTTATGTGAGTCAAAGTGTGAGTTTTTTTGACCCAAACTTAATATTTCTTTTTGGATATTTCAGGCATGTCTATCATGGGGGCTTTGTCTTTTTTAGGTCTCCTCATTTCCTTCCATTCATTCTCAGATGGTTGTATTACCTGCTTCCTAATCACCCGACCGTTGAAGATAGTATGCCCTATGATTTTATAGCGATCCCAAAATGGGGGTTTTCGCTCATATTCCACTATATCTTCAGTTTTGTATTCATTGGCATTGAAGTTAATTGAGCTGGGAAGTTTTGATTC
Organism: Viscum album; assembly: GCA_963277665.1. NCBI lineage: Eukaryota > Viridiplantae > Streptophyta > Magnoliopsida > Santalales > Viscaceae > Viscum > Viscum album. The sequence continues at coordinate 436,275,948 of OY728121.1, forward strand.
AAGGTTTATTTCAACCATTACTCTGTCGAATAGATCCAAGTTAGCATGTAAGGTCCTTTGATCAATTTTAAGAGAAGTTAGTATGCATGAGACAATATCATTCAGTATTTTTGGGTGCCAAAAAACCAGTTAAGTCCATGCTGGACAACCCTCCCCCCTGCTGGACAGCCCTCCCCCCTGCTGGATAGCCCTCCCCCTTGCTGGACAGCCCCGCCCCCTGCTGGACAGCCCGCCCCCCTTAAGTGAGTTGGAACAGGAATTTAGATGAGGGATTCAAATGTTAAGGGGTCTGGTTTAATTGGTTAGAATTGGGTGAGGTTTGGAATGGTTTTAAAGTGGGATTCCTGGTGGAAAATGTGGGGTTGGTGGCTTAGAAGTTGAGAGGTGGGTAGGCCTGATTGGTGGTCAAGTTGTGGATGGGTTTCCTAAGTGGATTGAAAAATGGTGGGGGACTGGAAAGGAGTTCATAGTGGCTAAATTGATGTGGGAGCTTGGAATTGTAAAAGGGCTTGAGTTTGTATTTTTTAGTGAGAGTGGAAATGGCCCTGGAATAGCTGGTTTGATTTTGGTGGGTTGGCCATGGGATTTTTATAGTGCATAGAAAAAGAGTCACTAGAAGGGCTTGGTTTGGTGTGAAATTCAGTCAAACGTTTGTGGGAACCATCATGGAAGCAACTACAAAATACAGACCAGAGCTAGTCTCCTCTACAGTGAAGACCCTTCATGGAAACTCTTCAAGAAAACCAGGTCTCCAGTTGCATCTTTGTCCATAACAAACAAGACCTGTTTGCATAGGCCCAAACAGACCTCCCTTTTCCAGCTTGTGGGGGAAATGTGGGAACTCCATCATGAAATAGGCCCTCAGAATAGAACAGCCTCTTTGGAATTTCATCAAACAGACTGTTTGCAGCCTTTAAAACTCAACTTGGCAGTGATCATCCTCGTCATAGAGCAAGGCCAAATCATGGCGTGACCACGGCGTGACCGTGGCGTGACCGCAGCGTGACCGCGGCGTGACCGCGACGTGACCGAGGCATGACCGCGGCGTGACCGCGGTGTGACCGTGGTGTGACCGCGGCGTGACCGCAGCGTGACCGCAGCGTGTTGGCCCGATCCAGCGACATCCACAGGGAAACATCTTATGGCCAGGAGCGAAGGGAGTGGGAGGAGGCTGGAATGAAGGTGGAAGGGGGATGGTTGCAGGTGGAAGGGGGGATGGTGCGGGCTGATTCGAAGGTGGTGGTGGGGGGGGGGTGTTGCGGGCTGGAATGCTGGTGGCAGCGGGATGGAATGAAGGTGGAAGGGGGATGGTGTGGGCTGGATGTTGCTGGAGCAGGGCAAAATCACGGCGTGACCGCGGTGTGACCGCGGCGTGTTGGCCCGATCTAGCGACATCCGCAGGGCTGCATCTTCCGGCCAGGAGCGAAGGGAGTGGGAGGAGGCTGGAATGCGGGTGGAAGGGGGCTGGTTGCAGGTGTTGGAGGGATGGTGCGTGCTGATTCGAAGGTGGTGGGGGGGGGGGGGTGTTGTGGGCTGGAATGCTGGTGGAAGCGGGCTGAAATGAAGGTGGAAGGGGGCTGGTGTGGGATGGATGTGGCTGGAGCAGGGAAAAATCACGGCGTGACCGCGGCGTGACCGCGGCGTGACCACGGCGTGACCGCAGCGTGTTGGCCCGATCCAGCGACATCCGCAGGGCAGCATCTTCCGGCCAGGAGCGAAGGGAGTGGGAGGAGGCTGGAATGCGGGTGGAAGGGGGTTGGTTGCAGGTGTTGGGGGGATGGTGCGGGCTGATTCGCAGGTGGTGGGGGGGGGGGGGGGGGCTGTTGCGGGCTGGAATGCTGGTGGCAGTGGGCTAAAATTAAGGTGGAAGGGGGCTGGTGTGGGCTGGATGTGGCTGGAGCAGGGCAAATTCATGGAGTGACCGCGACGTGACCGCCGCGTGACCGCGGAGTGACCGCAGCGTGTTGGCCCAATCCAGCGACATCCGCGGGGCAACATCTTCAGAACAGGAGCGAAGGGAGCGGGAGGAGGCTAGAATGCTGGTTGAAAGGGGCTGGTTGCAGGTGTTGGGGGGATGGTACGGGCTGATTCGAAGGCGGCAGGGTGGGTGTTGCGGGCAGGGGGGATGTTCAGACATAAATACACCGACTGAGATGCTCGGATAAACCAAGACTCCATTGCTCGGATAGAGGCAATCTAGCAATACTTTCGCATGAAGTAACTATCAGAAGGTTATAATCATAGATGAAATGGTTCAAGATAACCAGACACAGTATGATAATTTTAATGTAAAACAACCAAATGAAGGGGTCGTTCAATGACACGATTGGGCAGAGTGAGAATATCGGATTGATCATCGGATGGAGTACACTGCAATCAGAGGAAAGAATATGCGCTGTGAGAATACAATATGCAATGGAGGATCATCGGATGGTCCAATAAAATTGTATGCTAAGTAGACACCCTATGATTAGACGATTCAGGTATAACATACCCGATAATAGAAAAGTTGAAAGACTATGATATGAATCTACATACACAAGAGTTGGAGCACCAAAAAAAATGCAACTACTGATGATCATGTGATAATAATACAATCGACCTGAGTAATAAATACAATAAAGCAGCTAATAATCATATAACTCCCTTGAAAGTATAGATAATAGTTGATGTTCAATGTATAAAGAATGATATGTTAGATTTGGATGCATGGAGAAATTAAATTGCATAAGATAAAATTACATTTTTCATTAAGAGAATATTTTGAAAAGCACATTTACAATTTTGTAATTTGAATAAAGAATTCAGAGTACATAAAACTAAAAGCATTATGGAATAAGTTATTACATACCGTTAGGTACAATGATGACATTGATATAGTACCTGAGTCAGTTGTTTGGGATCTTGCACCAGAAGAAGCACCCTATAAGCAGATAAACGGTAATGTCAAATTGAATGACTACTCATATATTAAACATAGGTGGATGAATGAATAAAAATGGAATAAACCATACCCAAATCTTGAACTCATTGTCTTCGATGGTGGTGGATAGAACCGATCTTATCATAAGAAACCACCTATAAGAAAATAGTGGGAAAAGAAATGAGATATAACAACTTCTTATATATATGTGATCAGTGTGTCAACTGTAGACAGAAAAAAAAGGACACATTTTACACGATTTAGGTAATTATACAATTTTTCCAAAGAATAAATCATCTTAAAAAATGAAGAAAAATGGATTCTTGAAGCTACTAGATTGAACAACCTTCAATTACAGGACATACCTGACTATAGAGACTTTGAGAGAGCTTCCCAAGCAGGATTTTCAGCATGAAAAAATAATAGGGACCATCCTCAATCAGGATCATTCCTAAAACCGAGGAAGAGTGTAGCCCTTAACTTCTGCAATACCATAAACTACTTAATAACTAGACAATTCATAACTAAATATTAGAATAATAAATGAATGATTGAAAAAAGGGACATAAAAAAAGGCATAAACACTTACATAAAACTGTATGGTTCCAAGTGTAGAAGTAAAGAAAATAGATGACATGAGAACTCATCCAGCCATTCAGAAATTTGGATCATTGGCATGAATGATAAACCATCATTATCATCTTCCGGGCAGCTATCTGTAACAATGCTCAAATGAATCAGAAGTTTCCTTCTCCATGTAAAAGCACATATATCATGTTTTTTTATGAAAGCTAGTTCTTACATTGGAAAATATGGAACCAATAAATTTCATGGTTTCCAATGTTTTAGGAGGATCATTGGCATCCATACCAAGCAAGGAATTGGTTAATGAAATTTTCAAGAGATCAATGTATGCATCAGCAACAACAGAATCATCTAACTTTGCATAAGAATTAGAAAAGGAAAAGAAGAAATATGATCTCCCAAAAAAGGCCACTCATGTTACATGAGTTTTCAACTAGTGATTGGTTGTAATATATGAGAAGCTACATGGCTATGATTTGCAATGTATGGTTTTAAAATAACATGCAAAACTCATTCAACTCTTAGATAATTGAATATGGAAGAAGTATTAGTTGGTGCTTATACATGGAAGTGATAGATTATTTATATATTAACTCTAAATGTGTGAATATATTATAGAGGAGATCCAAACCTAGAAATATTGATTTAAATATTAACATCTCTAAAGATTTTGACACTCTTAGCTAGGATTTTACTTTTTAAGTACTTGACAGTTTTGGTTTCTCAACCATATTTATTAAGCTTATTCAATAACTTATCTACAATTCAGGACTCTCTTTCATTATTAATGGGTCTCACAAAAGATACTTCGGTCATAACTAATGGGTGAGATAGGGGGATCCTCCCTCAACTTTTTTTATTTGGAATAATCAACCCATACTCAAACCGATGATACATAGACTGCTCATCACCTCCCAAGGTTAGAGAAAATTTCTGCAACTCCGTGAACTAGGAAGAATATTATATAATTCATATGCTTACATACATAAAAACTTGCCTCGGCGTCGGAAGAGAGGAGTCGGGGAGGAGGCGTTGGAGAGGAGGCTTCTGGGAGGAGGGTCGCGGTGAGGAGGAGGGTCGCGGCGAGGAGCCGTCAGAAGAGTTGAGTCGAGGAGGAGGGTCGCTGCGAGGAGGCGTCGGGGGGGAGGTTCGCGTCGGGAAGGAGGGTCGCGGCGAGGAGCCGTCGGGGAGGAGGGCGCGGCAAGGAGGGCGTGGTGAGGAGGCATCTGGGAGAAGGAGGGCGCGGCGAGGAGTCGTCGGGAAGGAGGAGGGCGCGACGAGGAGGCATCAGGGAGGAGGAGGGCACGACGAGAGGGAAGAGGATGTGCCCGATGATAAATGGAAGAGAAAAAAAAAACGGGTTATGATTTAGCCACGGAGAGGGATATGAATCGTGGTGGTAGAGATATCATGAACCCTGGAAAAATCTCCCCAATCCACATTGCGGGGAGACATAAAGGAATGTTTGGTCTCTCTACTCAAAATCCAATGGCCTTTTCTATAGATATATATTATATTTCAACTTATTCTGGGATGTCTTCATGAACTCATGGATGAACTTGTACTTCTCTATCATTTCCTAGACAATATATGGCCCAACAAGAGATTTCTTTACGGTCTATTTGGGGAACAATGGTGGCCTGAAGGTACTTTCATAGATGACCTCAAGATGATAAATAGTGATAGTAGAATGGAAGCTATTATTTAAAAAAAATTCTATCAGGGGAATGCAATTTTCATAGCTGTAGATGAAGTCTACTACACAAGCCCTTAGCATATAATCAAGTACCTCTATAGTGAGCTCGGTGTTCCCATTTGTCTAGGGTTGGAAGGTTGTACTCATATTTATCTAGCTCATAGTTATCACATATAGGCCCCTCCAAAGCCATAATGTGAACCATATATCAGGGTTTGATAGAATATATGAGGGTAACCCATAATGGAAAACAATCTACTATTTTACGACTTTCCCAAACACTCCTCTAATCATTACTCCAGGATATAAAGGAATTTCACGATCTACAGAAGTTGGTCAATTATAAAATAGATGGGGTCATGGGCTCTTGATGTACATTAACACCATGTACTATTGTAAATGGAAATTCAATTCCATTTCCACTCTAGGATCACTAGGGTTTGTTAAAAATCAACTCGAACCTGGATCATAGTCTTCACCTACTGACATGTGAAGCATCAAGAGATGAAATCAGCCTTGTTTTGTGTCATAATAGCCCACAAAAATTTCCAATGAAGTATTATGTACATATTCCACACCTAAGGATGTATAGAAAATGGGTTGTGTGAAACTCTATAATCACATACACTAACATCATTACTAGGACCACAGTCCATCCCTATAAAATTAAGATACCATTCTTTTATTCAAAAAATCTTTTGGGTGAATCTGCGAAGGATATCTAGTCACATAATAACTCATTGTAGGTGTAACCTAAAATGGAAAATCTCACATGATGGATAATTAAAGGAGTCATCACCCTCAACTAAATAAAATATTCAGCCACAATCCCAACAAGTGTTCATGTCATGGTAGAAAATCGCTCAAATGCCTCCTAAGTAAAATGAGCATGGGACTTCCTTATAATGGAATCTAATACAATTTTTTAAATTCAATGAGTATATAATATCTCAAATTCATTGATCTATAAGAATTACAACATGAAACAGTTCCTCATGTTCATGTCCCTATATGTGAATACATCCCCGGGACTCTGATGGTCTAATTAAATATCAATTTGATCACGCATAAGACAATTCTTCCAAATCGTTTAAGTTAGGACTAATAATACTAGATCTAGATCACAATTCATGTTTTTCTACTCATGGGGTACTAATTTCCTTGACCCATATGTAATAAAATTATATATCTGCATCAACATCCAACCAATCACTTTTCTAAAGTTAGAACCATAAACTACGTACTCCATGATCTCCTTAGATAGTCTAAAAATATGATAACTCATTAAGCTGAACTTCAATCCCTTGATGGATCTTTGGTACTGTTTAGCCTAGGAAAACTTCTTCCTATTCCACATATGGGAGGTCAAATGAATTACAATCCTTGCGATGTGTGCCAAAAATCACTTATAGTACCCTAGAAATCCATGAATACTATGTACCTTTTACATAATCATGGCGGTGCTAAGAGGGCTCGACCAGGAGGGGTCCGGTCACCGGAGGTGGACTGGCCAACAAGGAGGTGCGCCGGAGGCGTGCGCGCAGGGAGGTGGGGTGCCGGAGGCGTGCACGCAGGGAGGGGAGGCCGCGGCTGGCGAGGGAGCACAAGGGAGGGGAGGCCGTCCACCATGGAGAATCGCCGGAGAGGTGCTGCTGGTGAGGGTAGCGTCGGGAAGGAGGGTCACGAGGAGGAGGTGTCGGGGAGGAGGGCACGGCGAGGAGGGCGCGGCGAGGAGGTGTCGGGGAGGAGGGCGTGGCGTGGAGGCGTCGTGAAGGTGGAGGGCGCGGCGAGGAGGAGGGCTCGGGGAGGAGGAAACATGAGGCATGGAGGAAGCCCGAGGTATTGGGAAAAAAACGGAATCGTGCGATTTAGCCATGGATTGGAAAAAAATCCGTGGGAGTATGAAACCTATAGCCACGGACCTATAAAATCGTGGCTATAGGTCCGTGGCTATAGCCCAAATTTGTAGTAGTTTTTCCTAAAAGGACATACCCTTCCAACTTCTTGAATAGATTCAAAAAAGAATCTATATATAGACACAAGTTACAATAATATCTAGAGTTCAGGACCCACTCATGATTGAGTTTATGGATGGATATATTCCGTAATTCAATAGCATAATATCTTGAGTCAACCATAAAAGGCTGGTCAGTTGGTTTTTTGTGTTCTAACTCTCACATGAGTTTCCTACACTTGGGATTAATGTGCATGGGTTTAACATAGTGAAAACATGTGACTTTTCTATCCAAGGAACTAGTTTTGGATTTGGGTTCTTTATTACTCTTACTTTTGTATCTATTGAACTGTTTCTTTTTTACATTAAGTTTTAGGTCTTCCCCTTGTAAAAAACACTCAACCACTCCTTTTATCTTAAGTTTAGAATGCAAATCCTTAGACCAAATAGATTATTTAACATCTTCTTTAGTTAAATAATCTTGACCATATATCATGGTCTCAATTAGTGTGATGTAGCTATTGTTAAGAGGGATTAAGAGGATTAATTTCTGATCCTCATCATCTATAGAAACATTAATATTGGTTAAATATAATTTGACTTTATTAAACTCTTCTAAATAGGTTTTTATTGAAGTACAATGTTTTATTTTGAATGTTAACATATGATGATTCTAGTAAGTTATTCTTACTAATGAAGCAGTCATGTATAAATTTTTATGTTTTAGAAAATTTATACAGTGGTAGAATTATAATATACTTCTCTAAGGACCCCATCAACTATGTAAAGTAAATGGGTTCTATGAGACTTAATAAGTATATTAGGGGTAACATCTTAGTAATCTACAATGGTCTGAACATTTTATTAACAGTCGTAAAGGGTTTCTTGGGCCCATATAGGGATTCAATTCAGCCTTGTTGTCTAAGAAAGGCTCTCATTTTAATTCTTCATATATTGGAATCTTTGTCTCCATTGAATTTCTCAATTTCATTTTAATTCTTCATATATTGGTACATATTCAGCACTAGAAACAGATGGAACAACTTTCACCCCCGGGCTCCTTAGATGGTCATGGTCGGATCCCAATGCATTTTCATATGACAACCTAGGTCCTATGAATCCTGCATCCTTTATAGGAAAACATGTAGATCCAAACTCATCTACCAAAATCAACATTCTACTAATACCCACATTCCTAGTATTGATCCCTTGGGATGCAACCATTCCAATCCATTTAGAAGAAGACCATCAGCAGACCTGACTTAGGTGTCCAAGTTACTTGCAGATAGAGCAGAAATCATACCAAGATTTGTAATGGACCACGTAGAAACATCTATAATCCTCTTCAATGAAAATACACACTAATTATACTAGTGTCTTCAAAACATCAACCTCAGTGGATATGAAACAGAAGGGGAAAACATGTAAAGCTTACCTAAATCAAAGAAATCGAAGGTGCAAATGAGGCATAAAAAAATGCAGATAACCAGCACTCGGGAGAGAAAAAAATAGAGGGCGATGGGGGTGTCGACCTCGAGGGCGTCAACGAGGAGGGCGTGGTGAGGAAGGTGCCGGCGAGGAGGGCGTCGGCAAGGAGGGCACGGGGAGGATGACGCGGCAAGGAGGGTCGCGGCGAGGAAGGCACCGGCGGGGAGGAGGGCGCGGGGAGGATGATGCGGCGAGGAGGGTCGCGGCAAGGAGGGTGTCGGTGAGGAGAGCGTTGGTGAGGAGAGCGCGGCGAGGAGGGCGTCGGCGAGGAGGATGGCGGGCGTTGATGCGTCGTGGAGGAGGAGTCCTCGGCGAGGATGAGGCTGCGAGGAGGAGAAATGGCGAGGGCGAGGAGATGGAGCCCGACGCTTGGGGGTGAGGGTGAGGATGGAGCCCGACGGAATGGGGGAGAAAAAAACTGGGCGAGGGGATATAGCCATGGGTAGGAAAAAAACCGTAGCTGTATAAAACCTATAGCCACGGTTCTATAAAACCGTGGCTATAGGTCCGTGGCTATAGCCCATGTAACACCCGAGACTTTTATGTTATCAAAGGAATCTTTTTCTACACAACACTTGCTTGGCTTGCTTTACACGCAATCGCGACCTTCCTCGATAGCTTGCGTCGTACGCAATACCGAATTTCACTAAACAACAATATGCTATTAAAACTAGCCATTATGAATAGTAATAACCACTTTTTGAAATTTTATAAATTTTATTTTTCAAAATGGACTTCATTTTAGGACTCAGAATATTGAAATTAGCCTAGGGTGAAATTTTGGTATTTTTCTGAAAACTTTCAATTTTTGATGAATAGTGAAACCACTAAGTGGTAGGTTAAAAACTGAATTTTGCATAAAACTTAATTTTACCGCTTCTGTGAATGGAATTTCGAAAATCCGAGAGACACGGTTAATATCAAGGACTAAAATGTGGTTCAATGAGATGAAAATAATTTTTTGGTGAATAGTAACTTTTTACTTTTTTTACCGCGGTTAATAGTAAATAGGGTAACTAAGGGTAAATATGATATCACTATTACCCTAACACATGTCCTAATTCTATTGGACAAGTGTAATTCGACCAAAAACAAACTTAGGAATAAAATATGACCATTTAGGCCCACTTGGATTAGATTAGGACATTTATTATTAATTTATTTAAAGAAGGGTTAAAGTAGTTAAAATCAAAGTTTAATAAGTAAATCATTTTTAATATGGGGTTATGTATAAGATAAATTCGATTGTAAATATTCATTAGAAAGCTAAAAAGATTTACCACATGATGGTATTTTATTTGTAATTTTTAGACATCAAATAATTTAATTTATTTATGACACAAAGATGATGCAGTAATTATCTGGTTAATGAAATATTGACATAATTGATGTTATAAACACCAAAATAAATGTAATTAGAGACTTTTTATGAATTACACTAATTTTCTAGGTTACTATGATATATTAGTGTTGATTTAATCAACTTGGATTGAACATATAATTCTGGTATGACTTTCACAAAAATCATATATCAAATAGTGTCAAAATTGACACAAAATAGTTTTTAAATAAAATAAAATATTATTAATTGTTATTTTATTCCTAAAAATCTAAGGTTCGGCCAAATGACTTAAATAAGGATATATATTTTAATAATAAACAATTTGGGGTGCGTTTGGCATGTTATAGTAAGTGTATTAACCATATAGTGAAAGAAAACAAAGAGACACGGTAAAAGTAAAATTATTTAACTTAGAGTTAAATCTAATTGATAAGGTTAAAATAATACCCTAAACTTGTCTAAATCTTATTGGTTGATAGGATTTAGACCCATCCCCACTTTAGCTTCGAAATAAGACCCTTTGGAACCATTATAAACCGATTTTGACTTTAATATAAAATAATATTTTGAGATATTCCTAAGGTGCCCCTCTCCTCCCTTATAAAAGGGCACCTCCTCCCCCTCCTCCTCACACCAAATTGATCACTCAAGATCGGCCAACCCCTGCCATTTTCTCCTCTCCACTTCCCTAGAATAATCCTAGAGGTCCTGGTCTTCTCCAAAGACCAATCTTATTTCCTTAAGTGGAGGATTCAAAGAGGCATTCCAAAGAAGAGGTAATATCCATTACCGATCTTTTCAATTTCATTCTTCTTCAACTTATTCTTATTTAGTTGTTTCATGATAAAGTAATAAAATTAGTATTAATTACATACTGATATGTTATTATAAATATGAAACAACCCTAATTCACCTTCTCTCCATCCTACGGAAAAATGAAATCACCGCGCGTGCGTACGTACGGAATACCGTCTCCACGCCGTGGTGTAATCTATTTTTCCACCATCACTTTACAAGGATGGGTATAATGGTGTAATGAGTAAATATTTATGATTATTATAAAGTAATATTGATACTGAAATAATATATATATACTCCAATATATTTCCACGATCATAGAAACGATATCATCACTTGTGCGTACGTACGGAATACCGTCTCCACGATGTGATGTGACTCATTCTACATGATCATCATTACATAGTAATTATATAAATGAATTGAATGAATAAATATGATATATGTTACACTAATACCATTCTGGATATAAGGTATCTATAACCTTAAAAGAAGAATAAGAATTTATTCGGCAAAACACGCATAAGAACAAAAGGCAATAAAGACCCGAGTAACAAGTAACAATGAAATATTTCTAACAAGAAGCTAAGAATGTGACCATATATGATATCATATCAATATGTATGATTCTGGAATAAGTCAATAACATTATTTAAACCATTATACAGGATCTTCAGACACATACAAAGCAAATTGGACCTAAGGTAAGGGAAATATCACAATCTCATTTTTATCCGAGATTGTTTATTCGTAAGTATTTACTGGGGTGTATTTTATCATCCAAATCCATGTTCCCTCAATATGTAATATTGTTTCCATCCACTTGCAATAGTTTAAATCCAATTTTACCCTTAGGTGTGTTTTTAGTAAAGAATATGAAAGGAATCTTTTGTCGTTTTTCCGTACGAGGTACTTTTTGACTTTTCCGACAAAAGTACGAAGAATGTTTTTTTTAACTTATACGGCATGAATGGATTTTTAAAACATTTCATCAAAGAAGCTTCCTTTACAAGTTTTCAAGTTTATTTTTAATCAACTTCTTTTATTTTAAAGTTGTATGACATGTTATGAAAGGAAAAATGTTTTTGAAGAAGAAAGGATATTTTCCTCAAGAATGGAGTTCAAGTGTTTTATCAAAATTATTTTCCATCTAAGATAATAACGGGTTATATTTTTATCCCTATCATTACATTGATTTGATCATGTTGTGATGGAATTATTTTTATGAATTCCTTTATCTTATATGAATTGATTTATGATGTCATGATGTTTCAAGAATCCCATTTTTGTTACTTGTGTTATGCGATGATGTATGTTTTATGATTATGTGGCACACATAAGAAAGGATTCATTATAAGATGGGTGGGACCTATATCTCCCACCAATGCATTGGGTAAAGATTTTATATCTCATGAGGTAGACATGGCTGGAACGGAAGGTTATTTCGGTTCAGTGATACAGGACTGAAACGAGGAGTGAACTCGGTTCAGAAAGGGACTTTGTCCACTAAGATAGTCTTGGAAATGAGTCATGACTAACAAGAAATGATTTTCCATGATTATGTGTGCATGCCACAAAGTTTCAAGTTTTATGTTATGATTATGGGGATCTCATTTTCACTTCTATGATTTATTCCATGTTAAGATAGTATGATCTCTTTTGCAGGTTTTGATTTTCAAAAAGATATGATATGATTTTTATTTCCTTTATTTGCCCTTGCTGAGCATTTGAGCTCACCCTTTTATGTTTTCTTTTCCCCAGGTCAGGAAGATGGATATTAAGTAGAATATGCTAAAAGGGACCCTAGATATGATGAAATAAATGGGAGACACTGTAGAAGATTTATGAACCAGTTGTTTATGTTTCCCAGTTTCTAAAGACACTATACCTATACGGTCCTTTGTGGTTTTGTCATATGTTGTAATAAGTGTGCTTCAATTTTGAAGTATTAACAATGTATTTAAAGTGTGGGTCGTTATAGTTGGTATCAAAGGAAAGGTATAGTCAACCTTTGGAAACTAGGATGTGAAAGCCTTAGTAAGAACCCTAAGGATAAGTCTAAGAATAGAACACAATCTTAGTGTTTTAGAAATGGCCTTGAATAACCTAGGATAAGACCATAAGCATGAAAATTTTATTCTTGAATTATGTGGTTTCCTATTATAATTAGTGTTGCTCACACTATTCTTCTTGGTTTTAGTCAATGGCTGGAACCCGAAGGAACCGTGTTAATGCGGAATGCGATGGGCAATGCAATGATTGTCCCCCTGAGCAACCAAACGATATGGGAGCTGGAATGCAAAATCTTGTAGCCATGCTCACACAACTTTCTCAAGCTATGAATCATGCAGGATTTCCAAACGAGCAAAGGAGGGAGCAACATTCTGTTGAATCCTTCATGAGGCAGCGTCCACCTTCTTTCAGCGGGTCTATTGATCCATTAGTTGCTGAACAATGGATTAGTACTACTGAAAAGATATTTTCAGTTCTTCAATGTTCTGAACATGATAAAGTCATCCTAGAAGTGTATCGTTTGGAAGGAGATGCTGATCAATTGTGGAATCTTGTTAAGAATACGAGGCAAAGGGATGAAATTGAGTCTATGGAATGGGACGAGTTCAAGAACTTATTTTTCAATAAGTACTTCCCTCGTATTCTCCGAACAAAGATGGAGAAAGAGTTTCTTGAACTGAAGCAAAGGGATGATGAATCTGTTGGTACCTATGAAGCAAATTTTACAAGACTTGCAAGGTACGCTTCTGGTATTATTATCCAACCTGAGAGTAAGATCGATCGATTCTTTAGTGGCTTAAAACCAAGTCTTCGAAGGGCGTTAGCCATAAGGGACTTCAATAGCTACGAGGAAATCGTTCGATGTGCTCTCAAATTCGAGATGGAGATTGGAGTAACCCATCAGTCACATGGGTTTGATAAGAAGAGGAAGATGGAATTCAAAGAAAAATCTAAAGAGCACACGGAAAAGAATATGAGATTTTCCTTATGCTCAAAGTGTGGAAAGAAACATGGAGGGAGTTGTCTTAAAGGGACAAGTAAATGTTTTAAATATGGAAAGGATGGTCATCGGGCATTTGAATGCCGTGATAATTGGAAGAAGATGTCTAATGATGCAAACAAATGAAGGGATACACAAAATGAACCTACTACACTTCAATGTTTCAAGTGCAAGGAGATGGGGCATTATGCCAATCAATGCCCAAATCCAAGGGTTGATGATGATGGTCGACGTCAACAAAATATTAAGGCTAAAGACAAAGGAATGTCACATGAAATTTCTATCAGCGATGTGGAGTACGATAACGATGTGGTGAAAGGTACACTTACCATCCACTCTAAAGTAGCAAATGTTTTATTTGATTCTGGATCCACCCACTCTTTTATTTCTGAAGACTTTTCTAAGGGTATCACCGTATTACCTCCACAATTAGATGTTGAGTTAGCTGTGACAACACCTAATGGCACATCAATCGCATCAAAAGTTTATAATTCTTCTCCGATCGAAGTTTGTGGGAAAGTGCTTCCTGCAAATCTTGTGATCCTTCCTTTAGTGGAATTTGATGTGATTCTTGGCATGGATTGGCTTTCTCTACATGGAGCTCATATCAATTGCCAAAGAAGGGAAGTCACATTTCATATTCCAGATCAATCTACGATCGTCTATCAATGCAAGGATGAATATAACCTTCCAGTGGAAATTTCTTCCATCTTATGGGTATTGATTCCACTAAGTGAAGGTTATTTATCTCAAATAGTTGGTGAGAAACTCACGATTAAGAATATGCCCATTGTACGGGAGTTTGATGATGTCTTTCCGGAGGAATTGCCAGGTCTTCCACCAAATCGTGAAGTTGAGTTTTCAATAGAACTCGTACCGGGTGCTTTGCCTATTTCAAAGACACCTTATAGAATGGCCCCAATTGAGTTGCAGGAATTGAAGAAGCAACTCCAAGAGAATCTTGATAAGGGATTCATACGCCCTAGTGCGTCACCTTGGGGAGCACCTGTTCTATTTGTTAAGAAGAAAGATGGATCAATGAGACTCTGTATTGATTATCGAGAACTTAACAAGATAACTATCAAGAACAAATATCCTCTCCCATGCATTGATGACTTATTTGACCAACTACGCGGAGCTCAATACTTTTCCAAGATTGATCTTCGTTCATGATATCATCAATTAAGGGTCAAAAGGGAGGATATACCAAAGACGGCTTTCCGTACATGGTATGGACACTATGAATTTATAGTGATGCCATTTGGTCTTACTAATGCCCCTGCTATCTTCAGGGATCTAATGAATAGAGTCTTTAGAGACTATCTTGATCAATTTGTGGTAGTCTTTATAGACGATATTCTTGTCTATTCAAAGAGCAAGGAAGAGCATGAAGATCACTTGAGAATTATATTGAAGACCCTAAGAAAGGAGAAGCTTTATGGCAAATTTACCAAGTGTGAATTTTGGCTTCAAAAAGTTGCATTTTTGGGTCACATAATCTCAAAAGAGGGGATATCTGTGGATCCAACAAAAACAGAGGTTATCGAAAGATGGTCGAGACCAACAAAAGTAACTGAGATCCGAAGTTTTCTTGGTTTGGCTGGATATTATCGACGTTTTGTAAAAGATTTTTCACGATTATCTAATCCACTCACCAAGTTGACTCGGAAAGGAGTTAAGTTTGTTTGGACAGAGGAATCTGAAGAGAATTTCAAGGAGTTGAAAAGAAGGTTATCCAGTGCACCTGTGCTCACACTGCCTTGTAGTGGAGAAAGGTTTGTGATCTACAGTGATGCATCCAAGAAGGGATTGGGGTGTGTTCTTATGCAAAATGATATGGTGATAGCTTATGCCTCATGACAGTTGAAAATCCATGAGCAAAATTACGCAACACATGATTTGGAGTTGGCTGCGGTAATCTTTGCATTAAAGATTTGGAGGCATTACCTTTATGGTGAAAGGTGTGATATTTATACTGATCATAAAAGTTTAAAGTATATTTTCACACAAAAGGAGCTGAATATGCGTCAAAGAAGATGGTTGGAGCTGATTAAGGATTATGACTGCTCAATCCATTACCACCCTGGGAAAGCAAACAAGGTGGAAGATGCATTAAGTCGACAAGACCGTGCTAGTTTATCCATGATGAGGATCACAAAAGATCCAATATTTATGGATTTACAAAGGATGGATCTTGGAATTATAATGGAAGGGGAAAAATCTTATCTTTCTCAAATGAATGTTCAACCATCTATACATGTGAAAATTAAAGAGGCACAGAAAGAAGATGTCGAGTTACAAAAGAAGGTGAGAAATGTTCCTGAATTCAACCTTGATTGTGATGGGATAATAAAGTTCAGGAATCGGGTTTGTGTTCCTCCCATCCCCGAATTAAAGAATGAGCTGCTGGATGAGGCTCATAGTTCATCATTCTCTATTCATCCTGGAAGCACGAAGATGTATCGGGACCTGAAAGAGTACTTCTGGTGGGATGGCATGAAAAGAGATGTTGCTGAATATGTCTCTCGATGCTTTGTTTGTCAACAAGTTAAAGCTGAGAGACAGAAGTCTAAGGGGATGTTACAACCATTACCCATACCCGAATGGAAATGGGAAAACATCACTATGGACTTTGTCACAGGACTTCCTAAAACATCCAAAGGCAATAATGCTATCTGGGTCATAGTTGATCGTCTTACAAAGTCCGCCCACTTCATTGCTATTAGAGTGGATTTCTCTCTAGATCAGCTTGCCAGGATATATGTAAAGGAAGTGGTAAGATTGCATGGAGTACCACTTTGTATTATATCTGATCGGGATCCGAGATTTACCTCAAAGTTCTGGCGAAGTCTTCAGCATACTCTGGATACAGAGTTGAGTTTCATCACTGCTTATCATCCCCAGACAGACGGTCAGTCTGAGAGAACAATTCAAACCCTAGAAGATATGTTGAGAGCTTGCTCTATGGATTTCAAAAGAGGTTGGGATCAACACCTACCTTTGGTGCAATTTTCTTATAATAATAGCTTTCACTCCAGTATTCAGATGGCTCCTTATGAAGCTCTCTATGGAAAGAAATGCAGGACTCCAACTTGCTGGGATGAAGTTGGGGAAAGAAAGCTGTTAGGACCTGATCTCGTTGATGAAATGGCAGAAAAGGTTAGATCTATTCAACAACACATAAGAGCAGCTCAGAGTCGACAGAAAAGTTATGCCGACAACCGAAGAAAAGACCTAGAGTTTGAAGTGGGTGATAAAGTGTTCTTACGAATATCTCCCTGGAAGAGGGTTATGAGATTTGGAAAGAAGGGGAAGTTGAGGCCTAGATATATCGGTCCTTTCGAAATACTGGATCGTGTTGGGAAGGTAGCTTACCGATTGGCGCTTCCACCGAATCTCTCTCAAGTTCACGATGTGTTCCATGTATCTCTCCTGAGAAAGTACATACTAGATCTTTCACATGTACTCAGCTCAGAAGTTGTACCGCTGGAGCAAGATCTTTCTTATGAAGAACAGCCGATAGAGATTCTGGATCGCAGCGAAAAAGTCCTACGAAGCAAGACCACTCGATTGGTGAAAGTTTTATGGAGGAACCACCAACTTGAAGAAGCTACATGGAAGCTTGAGGATATGATGAGGGAGAAGTATCCTCATCTGTTTGTTACAAAGTGATGAATTTTGAGGGCGAAATTCTTTTTAAGGGAGGTAGAATGTAACACCCGAGACTTTTATGTTATCAAAGGAATCTTTTTCTACACAACACTTTCTTGGCTTGCTTTACACGCAATCGCGACCTTCCTCGATAGCTTGCGTCGTACGCAATACCGAATTTCACTAAACACCAATATGCTATTAAAACTAGCCGTTATGAATAGTAATAACCACTTTTTGAAATTTTATAAATTTTATTTTTCAAAATGGACTTCATTTTTGGACTCAGAATATCGAAATTAGCCTAGGGAGAAATTTTGGTATTTTTCTGAAAACTTTCAATTTTTGATGAATAGTGAAACCACTAAGTGGTAGGTTAAAAACTGAATTTTGCATAAAACTTAATTTTACCGCTTCTGTGAATGGAATTTCGAAAATCCGAGAGACACGGTTAATATCAAGGACTAAAATGTGGTTCAATGAGATGAAAATAATTTTTTGGTGAATAGTAACTTTTTACTTTTTTTACCGCGGTTAATAGTAAATAGGGTAACTAAGGGTAAATATGATATCACTATTACCCTAAAACATGTCCTAATTCTATTGGACAAGTGTAATTCGACCAAAAACAAACTTAGGAATAACATATGACCATTTAGGCCCACTTGGATTAGATTAGGACATTTATTATTAATTTATTTAAAGAAGGGTTAAAGTAGTTAAAATCAAAGTTTAATAAGTAAATCATTTTTAATATGGGGTTATATATAAGATAAATTCGATTGTAAATATTAATTAGAAAGATAAAAAGATTTACTACATGATGGTATTTTATTTGTAATTTTTAGACATCAAATAATTTAATTTATTTATGACACAAAGATGATGCAGTAATTATCTTGTTAATGAAATATTGACATAATTGATGTTATAAACACCAAAATAAATGTAATTTGAGACTTTTTATGAATTCCACTAATTTTATAGGTTACTATGATATATTAGTGTTGATTTAATCAACTTGGTTCGAACATATAATTCTGGTATGACTTTCACAAAAATCATATATCAAATAGTGTCAAAATTGACACAAAATAGTTTTTAAATAAAATATTATATTATTAATTGTTATTTTATTCCTAAAAATATAAGGTTCGGCCAAATGACTTAGATAAGGATATATATTTTAATAATAAACAATTTGGGGTTCGTTTGGCATGTTATAGTAAGTGTATTAACCATATAGTGAAAGAAAACAAAAAGACACGGTAAAAGTAAAATTATTTAACTTAGAGTTAAATCTAATTGATAAGGATAAAATAATACCCTAAACTTGTCTAAATCTAATTGGTTGATAGGATTTCGACCCATCCCCACTTTAGCTTCGAAATAAGCCCCTTTGGAACCATTATAAACCGATTTTGACTTTAATATAAAATAATATTTTGAGATATTCCTAAGGTGCCCCTCTCCTCGCTTATAAAAGGGCACCTCCTCCCCCTCCTCCTCACACCAAATTGAACACTCAAGCTCGGCCAACCCCTGCAATTTTCTCCTCTCCACTTCCCTAGAATAATCCTAGAGGTCCTGGTCTTCTCCAAAGACCAATCTTAGTTCCTTAAGTGGAGGATTCAAAGAGGCGTTCCAAAGAAGAGGTAATATCCATTACCGATCTTTTCAATTTCTTTCTTCTTCAACTTCTTCTTCTTTAGTTGTTTCATGATAAAGTAATAACATAAGTATTAATTACATACTGATATGTTATTATAAATATTAAACAACCATAATTCACCTTCTATCCATCCTACGGAAAAATGAAATCACCGCGCGTGCGTACGTACGGAATACCGTCTCCACGCCGTGGTGTAATCTATTTTTCCACCATCACTTTACAAGGATGGGTATAATGGTGTAATGAGTAACTATTTATGATTATTATAAAGTAATATTGTTACTGAAATAATATATATATACTCTAATATAGTTCCACGATCATAGGAACGATATCATCACTCGTGCGTACGTACGGAATACCGTCTCCACGATGTGATGTGACTCGTTCTACATGACCATCATTACATAGTAATTATATAAATGAATTGAATGAATAAATATGATATATGTTTCACTAATACCATTATGGATATAAGGTATCTATAACCTTAAAAGAATAATAAGAATTTATTCGGCAAAACACGCATAAGAACAAAAGGCAATAAAGACCCGAGTAACAAGTAACAATGAAATATTTCTAACAAGAAGCTAAGAATGTGACCATATATGATATCATATCAATATGTATGATTCTGGAATAAGTCAATAACATTATTTAAACCATTATACAGGAGCTTCAGACACATACAAAGCAAATTGGACCTAAGGTAAGGGAAATATCACAATCTCATTTTTATCCGAGATTGTTTATTCGTAAGTATTTACTGGGGTGTATTTTATCATCCAAATCCATGTTCCCTCAATATGTAATATTGTTTCCATCCACTTGCAATAGTTTAAATCCAATTTTACCCTTAGGTGAGTTTTTAGTAAAGAATATGAAAGGAATCTTTTGTCATTTTTCCGTACGAGGTACTTTTTGACTTTTCCGACAAAAGTACGAAGAATGTTTTTTTTAACTTATACGGCATGAATGGATTTTTAAAACATTTCTTCAAAGAAGCTTCCTTTACAAGTTTTCAAGTTTATTTTTAATCAACTTCTTTTATTTTAAAGTTGAATGACATGTTATGAAAGGAAAAATGTTTTTGAAGAAGAAAGGATATTTTCCTCAAGAATGGAGTTCAAGTGTTTTATCAAAATTATTTTCCATCTAAGATAATAAAGGGTTATATTTTTATCCCTATCATTACATTGATTTGATCATGTTGTGATGGAATTATTTTAATGAATTCCTTTATCTTATATGAATTGATTTATGATGTCATGATGTTTCAAGAATCCCATTTTTGTTACTTGTGTTATGCGATGATGTATGTTTTATGATTATGTGGCACACATAAGAAAGGATTCATTATAAGATGGGTGGGACCTATATCTCCCTCCAATGCATTGGGTAAAGATTTTATATCTCATGAGATAGACATGGCTGGAATGGAAGGTTATTTCGGTTCAGTGATACAGGACTGAAACGAGGAGTGAACTCGGTTCCGAAAGGGACTTTGTCCACTAAGATAGTCTTGGCAATGAGTCATGACTAACAAGAAATGATTTTCCATGATTATGTGTGCATGCCACAAAGTTTCAAGTTTTATGTTATGATTATGGGGATCTCATTTTCACTTCTATGATTTATTCCATGTTAAGATAGTATGATCTCTTTTGCATGTTTTGATTTTCAAAAAGATATGATATGATTTTTATTTCCTTTATTTTCCCTTGCTGAGCATTTGAGCTCACCCTTTTATGTTTTCTTTTCCCCAGGTCAGGAAGATGGATATTAAGTAGAATATGCTAAAAGGGACCCTAGATATGATGAAATAAATGGGAGACACTGTAGAAGATTTATGAACCAGTTGTTTATGTTTCCCAGTTTCTAAAGACACTATACATATACGGTCCTTTGTGGTTTTGTCATATGTTGTAATAAGTGTACTTCAATTTTGAAGTATTAACAATGTATGTAAAGTGTGGGTCGTTATAGCCCAGATTTCCAGTAGTGCCGGAATGTGAAATAAATTTGAATTATTGAATTAGATCAAGATTTTGTAGTGCTGAAGGCTTGGGCCGTATAATATACACATCACCAAATGAATAAGTAGTGACTAAAGCAATTGTCCCCTAGAAATAAATGTGAGATCAAAATCTATTACCTTATGCTTCCATTAATTTTTCATACTTTAAACTCCTTTAAAATGGCTTAAATAATGTTAATAATTTATTATAGAACCATATTCTTTTTTATAATACCATATTTGATCCTTTTATAACATATTACGACTAGTTCATTAAAAATATTTTATTATTTTAATTATTTTGGCGGTTAATTTCCCTGTTTTCTCATGCATGTGTTGTCCTGAATTTCTTAGTTATTCTGAATAGTATATAGATCCTTATTATCCACAATTATATTAATGATGTAAATATCATGTTTAACAATTAAATATATTTTTATAAAAATTATATAATTTCTATCATGGAGAATTAATCACATCACGCCATGGATACAGTTGGTCATACGTACGTACTAACGATGATATCATTACCTTAATTATGATTGGTTAAGTAAACGGATAATATATTAATTTTATATAATAAATATCATCTCATATTTATCAAATATATTGATTATTTATATCATTATACAAATCCATGTAAATTGGAAATGATAAGTTAATTACACTTCTATGTGTAGATGGTAAGGCATACGTATGCATACAAGCTGCTTTCGTTTTTCTTTGGAATGATAAAAAGTTTAATATGGTTGCCTCATAATCATAATAAAATATCAATAAATTTATTATATTATTATTATTAAATTATTTTGAATAAAACATATAAATATTAAGTATAAGAAGAAATAAACATGAATGATTTGGTAAATACAATTACCTCTTCTTTAGTAGTCATACTTTAGATCTATTCTTAAGGGATATATGGTTGGTCTTTTGGATGGTCCAGAGGAACTATAACTTGGATAAGGATTTTATGAATAGAAATGTGTATATTTTGGTTGAGAAATATGAATCAAGGTGGTTTAAATAAGACAAGGAAGGAGCTCCCTTTTGTAATTAAGGTGAGGGGCAGTTTTTGAAATTCTTAATATATTAAGATATAGTAAGAGTATTCTAGAGACAAGTTATTCCAAATCTGTTGTTAATGAAAATGTGATGAATTATAAAAAAACTATAATATCTAATTTGTGATTATTTATTATTTTTATGTATTTTAAATAATTTATTAAAATATTATATTCATAAAATATCATTATTGTCAATTTTTTCACCATTCATTAATTTTACTCGAATAAAATCGATAAAACAAGATAAATTTGAACAAAATAATTTAATATATCCCTAATATTTCATAATAATCTAGATAAGTCTTTAACAACCTTTATTAATTAAAACTATATTTCTTTTAATATTTTTTGTATCATTTATTTAATTTTTCAACTACTTGAATAATTATAGCATTAGTGTGGTGAAAGAATTTAAGTTAATTATTTATTCTATATTTTTTTTAAAATTACCATAATATAAATAAATTTATTATATTTAAAAATACTATATATAGTCTAACATATACTCTAGATAACACTATATTAAAAATGTTATATTTATTAAAATAATGAATGTGAAATCTTTGACTTTTCTTTAAATATAATACTATAAAAATTATAATCTCGTAAAAATTGTCATAAATGGTCATATAATTGGCACATTAAAGATTATGTATGAAATTGACTCATAAAATAACATTTAGTCAAGTTTATTGATCCTTAAATGTTTCTTATCATTCTATTTTTAACAAAAATAGTCCAATTTACCCATTATCAGGGGAACAAATATTATTATACTTACTATTCATATTGGATAAAAATAAAATGGACCAATTATCTGAATTTTAACCTCTTTAATAAAAATATATAATCCATTTTTTAATATTCAAACCCAAAATTTTTAGAAATTAATTATAAAATACTCTCGTAAAACTCAATAAAAAAACTTTTCCTGAAAAATGTATTTTAAGCCAAAAAATTTTCTTATATGAAAATAATGTGTTAAAATGATTTAATGATCTAGGCCCTTGGATCCATTTTGTTGTGAAAAAATCTAGTGTTTGGGGTGTTTTTGTAGGTAACATTGGCTTAATTCAAGTGTTTACCAAAAATATAATTTTTTGCAATGGTCACACAGAATAGAAGAACCAAACAATACTCTATTGAATGGTGGCATTGAGTGGTGTCTCAAATAATGGTTCCATTGTTGACTCACCCAATGGTGATTAACTTTTGATAGTTTTCTAATTTTCTACTTTTCCCTAGTTTTTCTAGTTTCTCCCCTATTGAATTTTATTTGACATAAATCGTGTTTAAAACCATATTTGGGGTATTTAAAGGAGTTCTAAAGGATATTAATTATATCTTTAATATCTTAATTCTATGAGGGTATTGAGATATTTTAACAACGTCATCTAAAACACAATACAATGTTGATGACTTTTGAAACCGTTTACATTCCATTGATATAGAATATGGATTTTTATAAAGTGGGGGTCCTCTCATATCTTTTTTATGGGTTATCCTAGGGATAATCCTCCCCATGGAGTGGAATGGCGTGTTTTAGCCATCGATCAGATTCCGTTGGAGTCCTTCATAAAACCCATACGACCCCCCTATTTTGGTGTGAAGAGGAGTTTTGGTCACCGATTGTTCCATATAGGTATTTCATTCATACCTACTTAAATGTGTATCATGTGGGCTGGGAATAATAATGTTATTTTTTGTGAAGTATAGAATTCAATTTTTAACAAAGATAAATTTTAACACGAAATTGATAACGAACTGGGAGTGTATTGAGATTGATTCCATGTATTATCTGTAATCATTGTTGATGATATGACATTGTGGATGTGAGGCTTCTAAAAATCCCATCCATTGGGGGTCATTGTGTGCACATGTGCGGAGATTTAAAACTATTGATGTTTACTTATGGAAACATTTTTACTAATATAAGTTTGAATAATCATTTATATCTCATTAAATAAAATGGATTCCCTATGATGAATACACTTGTGTGACCATGCCTATTTTTCAATGTGGATAAAAAATAATGTTTTTCAAATTTGTATACACCATGTTTGATAGGTGTGGTTGTGTGCTATGTTATATTGGTTTTTTTACTTTATTTGGGTTGGGTGGTGCTGCGGTTGGAAGTATGGTTGCAGGTGTAAGGGTGGAAAAAGGTGTTGGTTCTATGAGAAGGGTGTGGTATGTTGGAACAATGTGATAGTGTTTTTGGTGGTGGTTATTGTGGGTTTGTGAATGAGGTAGTGTAGTTGAGAATGAATATCATGTTAAGTGATTGATTTATTGTTGAATGGATGGAATTATTATGCATTGGGACTATATTTGGGCAGTGTTTGGGTAGTAGGGCTGCAGGATTGGGCTGTATCACAATTTTATGTTTATGGGTGTGCTGGGTGTGGTGTAGGTGTGTAGTGGGACTGTAAGTATGTTGTATTCTATTTTTTTTATGAATGAGTGTTAAAATGGAAATCCTTTACCCGAGTCCCTCTTTCCTTATTTGATGTTGGTAGTATCGAAGAAGGATGTTGGTTGGTTATGTGTTTAGTGGATTTTATCCTTCTTAAAATGGTTACATATGTTGTGTTTATTAGTTTTATCGATAGGGATGGAATAAATAAATAATTGGATGTTTTAATGCAAGATGAAAATTGGTTAAATGAAAGGGGTGGGTTGATGTTTTGGTTGTGGCTGTTTTGTGGTTTTGCAAGTAGGGGTTGTAACAATGGTGGATTCTATAGGAAGGATGTTTGTTTAGAATCCCACAGATTTTGTTGAGTGTTTTTTACCTATATGTATAAATATAAAGTTCCTGGGGTTCTAAACACACCCCACCCATGTTGAGAACTACATTCCAAACACCCCATTATTATGGGGGAGGGTGTCTTTTCCTAATATCTCAGTGGCAGGATGGATCGCTGGTTATTGGAACTTATATTTTCCCTCTTTTAGGCATTCATCAACAAATAATTTTTAGGAAGGATATAATGGATTGATGTTTATTACCAGATTTATGGTATTGGTTGTGATAGATGTGGTTTGTTTCTTAGGTGTCTTTGGTATGAGGCCCAAATGTTTTCAGGAAGGGAATGGTATGTGTGAGGTCTAGGTGTATGAGACCATGAAATCTTTGTGGTTTGTGGCCCATATGTGTGTGGGTAAGTTGTGAAAGTGGGTCTTGTGGAAGAGCGTGGTATCATCAGGATGTTCACCATTAGGGATGATCAGTTGACCCATGGTACATTGTGCGGGGTACCAAAATATCAAAATGATTCATAATTTACTTTACATGACACTCTTTATTTGGTGAGGGAGACTTGGTGAGGTTGGGGTGGATATTATACATTATTAAGTGCCATTGAGTTTCTGTTGTTTTATTTTAGGGGAATTAGTATAATTATCCAAATTTTTCATGGGTTAATTTGGGTTTTTTATTTTTAAGAATACTTGTATGCTCACCCTACATATATAAAACTGTTTTGAGGTTTCTAGGGAGATTATGTGGATCATTCAGGACCATAGTAGATCAAATTTATAGACAATTGGTGTGTCAATTCTTAGTTTTATTTTGGTATTATTTGGAATTTCCTTTATTTATATAATCTTTACTTTAAACATGCATGTGGGACGGTTTTTGGTTTCCTTATATATATGTGTCTTAGAGTAGCTTTAGGTTTATAAATTTTATCACATGATCATGTTTTCATTAAAAATGGTAACGCCTCCCATTTGTGTAAATGTTTACCTATCCTTGGTTCTGGCCGCCAACCCAGGGCCTATGGGTGTTCAGACTTGGGAATCATTAACTCTCCCTCATTATAAATAAAGAAGGTCTCAAGATCTTGTTATCACTTCCGACATCTTGAAGAAGGCCGGTCATGATAGAATGGTTTTAGAGGTAATGGTTGGGAGATAGGATGTATTTTGGAGTTAGAAACATAGAGGATTGCATGAGATGGAAGGGAAAAAAATGTTAGATGGTCTTGATGCATTAAATAGGCTAGGGGCTACCGGCTAGGAAATGAGATTTTAGGCCCCCTATGATCTGATGGAATGATGCCGAGCTTTCTGAATGAACAAGTGTGGGTAAACCATTTACAGGGTAGAGACCCTAGGAAATGAACATGAATCATAATGAATTGTGTTCTTTCTTGTTTTGGTTGTTCATGGGAAATTAAATTAAACAATGGGTTAAAATGAAACCTAAAGAAATCCCTTACTACAAGGGCTTAGGAGTTCTTTGTTTACCATTCAGCTATAGAACTTAGTCATTGTTCACAAGTGGATTATTCAGTGGAGGCACATCAGGTCAATTTGTCCAATTGAAAGATGGTTGATCTAGAGGAGGAGGATGACTAGTGGAAGAAGACACTTCGGGCCTTACAGGAGAAGACTATGTGAATGTATGCGGCAATTATCTCATACGTGGATAAGGAAAGATGGATTGAGGAGCTGGTTATTTATTTCATATTGATCTTAGATTTGATAGAGTAATGGGTTCCTCTGGCAGTGACATGGATGATGGGAGTAGTTTTTCAATGGTGGATGCTTTACCTCGAAGAGAGGAAGGAGGTTGATGTTTTTGGGCTGACTTTCAGAAGGTGTTTAGGGTGGAATTATTTTCATCCATGATGAAGGCTATGAATAGGAAGGAGCTACTCTCCCTCCAACAGAGGTGTATGCCTGTGAGGGAGTTGGGGATCAAGTTCAAGGATCTTCTACATTTTTTCCTTGACCTCTTTCTGGATGAGGAGTCTTGGGAGAGGTGCTTAGAGGAGCCACTTCAACCTTCTCTTCAGTATAAAATTACTCCCTTCACCCTACCAAAATTAATAGAGGTTCAGATGAAGGCTGAGGTGGTGGAGAGGATGCACTCAGGATGTGTTCTACTACAATAGTGATGTTAGCTGAGTTCATTAAAGGGGATGGTCATCAACAACAAGTATCGAGCATCTAGGCCTTCCAGGTTTCGGCTAACGGGAAGCTGACCCCAAAACATTCATTTCTGACCCTCTATTCCTCTCCATTTTTCCATGGTCTTGGGCCAAGGCTATTTTTTGTAGAGTCTGTGGGACCCTCAAGGGATAATTTCTGAATCGAGCTCAGTATGGTGGAGATGGAAAAGTTTAGCACCTTCCTCAGTTGTTGTTACAACTAGGCTCTTACAGTAGTAGGGAAAACATACCCCTTCTCCACCAAGGAAGAATGGTGTAGGAGGTGGACAACCTCATGGTTCTCCTTAGAAACCTTGACAATACTATGATTGGGGAGGTAGTTGATAGAAGAAGGGCATAGAAGCTGGTAACTATCAGTTTCTTGCCGTGGAGGAAAAAATTTTAGTGGGGCTAGATATCATTTGAGGAACGATCAGTTTGTTCAGCACTCTTTCTTTTTCTTTGTTTGATTAGATATCATCTCACTCCTTCATTAAGCTCAGTCTATCCTACTCCTTGGGAATATAAATTTAAATAATTTCCCTAACCTTGGTGTTTAGTATGGTAGTCAGATGTCAGACCAGCTTTTTTGATGTTTCTAGGGATGTAGACTCATGTTGGGTCCACATTTGTACTATGGGGATCTCTTCCTATTACATCTGCTTCCATATGATGTCATCTTTTGCATCAAATGGTTATAATTGGTGTGTGCTATTATAAATTTCTTCCAGAGAGGAGTCAAAATTTCATATGTGAAAGTACAACATGTATCATTCATTGGTGAGAAAAGCTATCGAGTGGGCAGCCGATGAAGGAGGCCTCTTCTTTTCTTATTAGTCGATCTGTTAGTGGGATCAATGGGTACAAAAATGGTAGGGAATCCCATGTTTGTTGGTAGAGTTCATGGATGTTTTTCTTAAAGAGGATGTGATTGTACCCCCTCAATGTGACATTGTGTTTGTAAAATACATATAACCTGGTGATAATCCAATTTCTAAGGCTCCATATTAGATGAAACCTTCTGAGTTGTGGGAGTTGCAGATTCATATTGATGATCTAACAAGGAAGGGATTTATCCAGCCTAGTGTATTATAGGGGGGTTCCCCCCATATTGTTTGTGAAGATTGAAGGTGGTGGTTTGAGGAAGTGTATAGACTACTGGAGTTTGAACCAGGTAACAGTCAAGAACTATTACCCTCTTCCAAGGATATATTATTTTTTCAACTAGTTTAGCAGACTGAGTTGTTTTTCAATGATTGATATGAGGTCTAGATATCAACTATTGAGGGTGAAAGAGGGTGAAATTCCAAATACTACTTTCAGGTGTAGTTATGGGTACTTTGTGTTCATAGATATGTTGTTTGGTGTTACAAATGTTCCCGCCAAGTTCCAAGGGATCAGGAACTCTACCTTTGGTGAGTTCTTGGACCGGTTAGTCATCATAATTAGCAACGACATTATAATATACCCAAGGTCATATGAGGAGAATATCGAGCACCTCTGGATTTTCCTATTGATCCTTGAGAACCTCTAGCACTATAGATTCTTATCCACGTGAATGTTTTGGAGAAGGTAGGTCCACTTACTTGGGCTTGTGGTGTCTCAGAAGGGTGTAGAAGTAGACCTGTCAATGGTTGAGGAAATTGTTTCTTGGGAGAAACCCATGAATGTGAAATAAGTTCATAGTTTTTTTGGTCTGGAAGGCTAAATATAGATATTCATACCTGATTTCTCTCAGATAGTAGTCTTATTGATAGATCTAACTAGAAAGGGCCAGGTTTTTTTGGATCAAGAGGTTCTAGGCAGCATTTATCTATCTAAAGGGTAAGTTGGTCAGTGATCTAGTGCTAAGGTTTCTAGAGGAATGGGTTATGTTGGAGGTATTTTTCGATGCTTCCCATCTAGGATTGGGTTTTTTTCTGATGTAGAAACATGGAGTGATCTATTATGGGTCAAGGAATTTACATCTCCATGAACATCACTATTCCACCAATGATCTGGAAATTGTTGCAGTCATGATTACATAGATTTTGTGGTAGTATTACCTCATTAGAGGGGGCTCTATGGTATTCATAGGTCACAAAAATAGGAGGAACATATTTTCCTAGTGAGATATAAATTTGCGGTTATGGAGGTGGATAGAGTTTCTCCAGGATTAATTTTTTGAGATATCTTACACCTTAGAGAAAAAAAATGTTCTATCTAATGATTTGACATGGAAGATGTTGAAAGGGGTACATCAGGGATCTGCAGACACATAAAGGTTGATGGAGGAGTTGTTATCATTTCAATTAGATATAAAAATAGATGATAGAAGGGGTTTTCTATTTCCGATGATGGTGGAATCATATCTAAAGAGACATGTGGAGGATTCTTAGTGGGGAGAATCAAAAGTAGAGGTGATTCAAGATCACTTTGACATGGTAAATACTTTAAATGGTTTTCAGATGATTGTCATAATCAAATGATGTTCAATTGTAAGGTGTTAATCCTAGTGGGAATGTGATAGGGGGTTCTTTGTGAAATCCACAAATCGCCCATAAATGACACCTAGAATATTCCATGATGTATGGGGGCTTGAGATAATAGTTCTGGTGGATTAGGATGAACCTGGAAGTGGTGGATTTTTTGGCAGTGTTCCTAGCGTGCCAGTAAGTGGGGGCCTAACAAATGTCCTAGTGGTTTTTTGCAACCCCTAAATGTTTCAGAGTGGAAGTGGTATGAAATTTATATGGATTTAATCATATTTTTACCCTAGGGTCAGGTAGGATGGGATGCTTTTTTGCTTCGTACTAGACCAGTTGAAAAAATCATCTCACTTCTTAGCAATCAAGGAGTCAGGCGTAGTGGATGCCTTAGCACTGAGGTATGTGAATATGGTGGTGTGGGTTCATGGAATCAAAAGATCTATTATTTATGAGTAGGATAATTGTTTTATGTCGTGAGTCTATAAGGGGTTTCAAGATGCATTTGGCACTTAGTTATGACTCAACACTACTTTCCACCCTCAGACCGATGGAAAAATAGATATGACCATCCATCCATTGGATACGATGTTTCAAGAATGTGTTCTAGACTTTAGTGGATCTTGAGTGTAATATTTTCTCTTTGGTAGAGTTCGGATACAATATTTTATATCTAGAATCAATCATTATGGCTCCATTTGATGCTTTATATGAAGGATCGTGCCATTCAACCTTAAGTAGGATGGAATTTGGGGAAGTAGATGTTCTTGGTCTAGACATGGTGTAGAGTACAACTGAGAATGTGCATTTTGTCTATGAGAGGATGATGGCAGAACATGACAGACATAAGTTATATCTTGATCGCGGGAGAGGTCCCTTGGAGTTCGAGGTTGGGGAACATGTATTCCTAAAGGATTCCCTACAACGAGGTAAATTGAGGTTTTGAAGGGGGATAAAGATACCTACCTAGTTCATCAAACTTTTCAAGTTGCATGGATGAGTTTTTGAGGTCGAATATCAGCTGGAGTTTCCACCATAGTTGGGGAGGGTCCATGAAATCTTACATATCTCCTAGCCTCATCAGTTTCATCATGATGACTCCTATTTCATTGATTTTGGATAATTGGATATTGAGGATGACACAAAATTCGAGGAGAGAGCAGTGGAGATCCAGGATCATCAAGAGTAGGTGCATCATGGATGGACCATTCCCTTGGTTCACATGTTTTAGAAGATTTGTGGCTTGGAGGAGAGTACTTGGGAGCTGGAGATGCAGATGTGTACCCAGTACCTAGAGTTGTTTGGAGCTTTTCTAGAGTGTTTTAGTGATGTAGTGCTAAAACCTTTTTTTAATGGGGTTTTCTTTGTTTTCTCATACGTCATAAGGTCCTTACATCTGGAAAGGGGAAACATGATTCCTATTCCAGACAAATTAATGCAGAAGTGGTTGAACCTAATCAAGTGAGTCGGTTCCAACTAAAGCGGATAGTATATTGACATGGAGGAAGGAATTCCCATAATTAATGTGTCTAGATAATTGTTGTGTTGGTTACCTTGTGGAATTTTAGGTTAACATATGTGGGAGATGGTGTTTAGAGATTATGAGGTCTCACTTAATCTTTCAAACAACACATGATAGTTTATCCTTGAGAAGTATCTTATAGGGTGGTTGTTCATACCCCTCTTTATTCTAGGTTTAGTTTTAAATTCATGAGGATGAGAATGGTTTGAGAGTTATTTCATGTAATTAACTAGGACCTACAATCTATTACTTTGTGAAAAATATTGTGTTTGGGGTGTTTTGGAAGCTAACAGTGGCATAATTCATGAGTTTTCAAAAATCAATTTTTTTTCCATAGTGACACCGAATGGTGGCATAAAACAGTCCATCAGTGAATAGTGGAACCGAACGGTGCCTCTTGGAATTGTGAATCATTGAATGATTTCACAAAATAGTGGCACTAAGTAGTGGAACCATTGAGTCATCCAATGTTGACTCGCTTCCCACAGTTTTACAATTTTCTATTTTTTTCCAATTTCTCTTAGTTTTTTCAGTTGTTCCCTTCATACATTTTATTTGATGTAAGTAATGTTTAAGGGAATATATTATAATTTTTAATTGTTTTTCAAAGGAAATTAATTATATCATTCATATCATAACACTCAAGTGTCTTTGAGATATTCAAAATCCATTATCTAGACCATGATCCCGCATTAATGACCTTTGAAACTGTTTCCATTCCGTCAATATAGGATATGGATTTTTCAAATGTGTAGGTCCTATACTCTATTTTATACTAGTGAAGATAGAGCTATTCCTACCTGTGGTGTCACATGTTGTTTCATAGAAATTGATTGAGTTACGTTAGAGTCCTTCCTACTACTTGTATGACCCCCATGTTTTGGCGCAAAGAGGAGTTTTAGTAACCTATTTCTCCAAGTATGGATTTACTTCATCCATATTTAATTGTGTATCAGGTAGGGTGGGTGTAGTAATGTTATTTTGTGAGAACTATAGAATTAAACTTTTAAAAATGATAAATGTTAACAAAAACATGATAATGGGCTAGGAGTGGATTGATGTTGATCACTTTTTTATCTATTGTCTTTATTGATGATATTACTTATGGTGGACATGAGGATTCTAAAAATCATGGCTGTTGGTGGTCTTCGTGTGCACATGGGTGATGATTTACAACTTGTGAAGTTTTATTATGGCTAATTGCTTTAAATCACAATTCGATTAATCACTTATACCGAATTCAATAAAATTGATTCCCTAGGATGAAAACCCTTGTGTCATCACCCCTATTTATCAATGTGGATTAAAGAATAATGATTGTCAAATTTGAGTACTCCATGTTTGATAGGTGTGACTATGTGCTGTGTTCATTTGGGTTTTTTTGACTTTTGTGGGTTGTGTGGTGCTGCGGTTGGAATCAATGTTGCAGGTGTAGGGGTGGACTAAGGGGTTGGTTTTGAGAGAAATGTGTGGAATGTGTGTACAATAAGGATGTGGTTTTGGTGGTGGTTACTATGGGCTTTGTGTATGAGGTGATACAGAAGGCGTGATGGAATATCAGGCTGAAAGATTGATTGATTGTGGAATGAATGAAATTGTTATTTAGTGGGACGAAATTTGGGAAGTAGTGGGGAAGTGGGGCTACATGAATGGGTTATATCATGATTTCATGTTTTTGTGTGTACTGGGTGTGTTATTGATGTGTGGTGGGATTGCAACCAAGTTCATTTATATTTGTTTTTATGAATGTGCGTTGAAATGGAAAACATTTACCTTGGTTCCTCTATACATTTTTGACGTGGGCAGTATCGAAGAATGATGTGTGTTGGTTTCTATGTTTTTAGTGTCCTTTTTATTTCTAAAAATGGTTGAAGATGTTTTTCTTATTAAATTCCTAGGTAGGTATGGAATAAATAAATGTATGGAAATTTTAATTCATGATGATAATTGGTTAAATAAAAGGGGTTGGTTGATGTTTTGGTTCTGGATGTTGTGTGGCTGTGAATATAGGTGTAGTAGGAAAGGTGATTTGTGTGGGATATTTAATTGTTTGGAAACCCATAGGTTGGTATGAGTGTTTGTTTACCTATATGTATAAACATGTCATTCCTTGTGTTTCGATACACACCCCACCCTTGATGAGAACTATGTTCCAAACACCCCCAATATTATAGGGAAGAGTTTCCTATTCCACCATCATGTTGGGATGATGGATAGACGGTTATTGGCTCTTCTTAGGTCCCTCTTCTAGGCATTCATCACCCAAGACTTCTCTGGTAGGCTGTAATGGCTTGAGGATTATTATCAGATTTATCGTATTGGCTATGTGAGAGGTGGTTTGTTTCCCATGTGTCTTCAGGATGATGCCAATCTGCTTTCTGGAAGGGCATGGTATGTGTGAGACCTAAGTGTATGTAGGCGGGAATTGTGGGTGTTTTGTGGCCCAGGTGTGGGTGGGTGGGTTGTGATAGTGTGGATTGTGGAATAGCATGGTAGTTTCGATATTTTTGCAATTAGGGATGAGTATTAAACCTGTGGGAAGTGGTGTAGGGTACCAAAATATCGATATGATTACAACATTACATTACTTTACTGGAATTATTTGGCAACCATGCCTTGGTCAGGTTAGGGTGGATAGTATATCCTGTTAAGTACCTTTGAGTTTCTGCTATTTTCTCATAGGGGAATTAGTATTCTTCTCACAATTGTGCATATGTTAGATTTTTATTTTTTTCCTTAATGAGTATACTTATATGCTCACCCTATCTATATAAAACTATTTTCAGGTTTCAAGGGAGATTACACAGATTGTGCTGGACCTTACTAGCTCGGACATTATAGACTGTTGATATATCACTTATACGTTTTATTTTGGTACTTATTTAGAGTTTTCTTGTATTTCTGGCATCTTTATTTTAATCGTGAGTGTGGTATGGTTTTTGGTTTCCGTATATATATCTGTCTTGGAGTTTATTGAGGTTGATATATCTTATATACCAGTCTTCTTTTCCTTAAAAAGGGTAATTACTCCCATTTGTGTAAATTATTACCTACCCATGGTGTTGGTCACCACCTCAGGGCCTATTGGGGGTAAGACTCAAGGGTCATTATCTCTTCTTCATCTTAAGGAAGGAAGGTCTTGAGATCTTGTTATCCCTTGCCTCTTTTTAAAGAAGGTGGGTCATGTGAGAGGTTGAAAATGAAATTAACTAGATTATATATAACTAAATTTCATTCAAGATACTTTGAGATGAAAATAAAATTATAGATTTACTTTTTAAAATAATCAATATAATAGTTCTATAAAATTCTATATTTTCACTGTTAATTGGAAAATCAATTTTTTAGAAAATTCCCAAAACTTCACCATTAGATAATTTTAATATGATGGTTTAAAAAATGAAGTAAATTTAATCAGATAAAATTTATTATGGTTTCAAAAATTAATTATATTTTTTTTAACGTAAAAATCAATAAAAATAAATTTTTTAAAAGAAAATATATATTTTAAGAATAAAATTACTTTACTAAATTTTATATCTTTTCCCTAAGAATAAATAAATTTTTATTGTATATAAACTTACCATATAATTAATGAAAATGTTAATCCTATTCACACCTCGCAATTTAATTACTATTTTATGATCATTTATAATTATTAGTTTTTGATGGGTGTTGCATGCACCATAATATATCAAAGAGATTAAATTTATTTAAAAAGAGACATTTTGTAAAATATTAGTGTGTTACAAATGACCTTCATAATTTCACTAAATCTTATCATCCTCTATATATAGATGCCCTAGCAGTACAATGTGTATCAATTAATTCCCTATTGGATGATCATCTTCAGTAGTGTTTTTTCCTTACATCACCTGTAGATTAGTCTACCATTCGAAAATGGTATATTTCGTATCATCAATATATCATATCAATGGTTGACCATTAGACCACTAGTAGATCACCTCCACTAATAGGTCTATTACACCAGTAGATCAATCTTCACTAATAGATCATTGTTTTACTGGTAGTTGCTTCATGTTGGAATAAAAAACCTCATACAGTGGCACAATGTCATGGGAGTAACCTTTTTCATGAAGTCACTTACCATTTCCTGATTCATTGTGGAATAGTAGATCTCACATCATCGTTATATCAATATACCATTGGAAATAAATAGTTTATATCTTGTTCCAATGGTAGATATCCCATAAATTTCATAGAAACATGGTAGTGGCTCTCTCTCTATAGTTACATCACCACACACTATCGCTTCATGCAAACTGACTACACACTTAGTTCACACTATGAAATCACTATTCTTATACTAGATTGACCGATAGATCAACCCATCCCCAGAAAATGTTAGATCCACTATTTCTTTCAGCAAAGGCATGCCATTTTTCCTTTATAAACCAATGGTAGATCTATTCGACGATATCTTTTCAACTACAACCATGTATTTCAATAAACCGTTAGTTCACTTTTTTTACATAAAATATAATTTTCACATTATAACTGATATAATAAAAATTATAATTATTAGATAATATTTTTATTATATTTTCATATAATATAATTAGATGATGTGTAAAAATAATATTTATCATATTTGTTGTACATATATACATGAAATATATATTTTCTTAAAATGCTCTATTTTATGAAAAACTTTATGTGTTAATAATTTATGATGTTTGATATAACATTTTCCCATTTTTTCTTGAATGACAATTATAACATTTTTGTTTAATTTATTTAAGGAATTTTCACTTACATATAATAGGGTCCCTCTTTTACTAGTTTTTAAAGAGGGTTATTTGTATTCAATATAGGGTTTTTTAAACTCAGAATTTTCAAAAAATAAATTAATAAATTGGAATTTTATTATATTTATATTAACTATTATATATATATTAATTCCATATATTTGTTATAATAAACATATAATAAGTTTTAAATTTTTATTTATTAAATAAAACAAGTATCAATGTTCATTTATTTTCATCACAATATTTTTTATGGTAGATAATGATAATATTTTTTTCTTGATATGTTTTAAGTGGTTTCATACAGCTATTAAGGTAGAAGATTCTTTAATAATATTTTTGTTTTAAATAAAGAGAGATTAATTTGTCAAATATCAACTCACGACATAAAAAACATTTTTTTGAAGATATTTAATCTTATTTTTTGGAGTCAACTGTGATGTAATTATTAATACTCTCATTTGGTAAAGAAACTAATGCAATTTATATATCTTGGTTATGGTCACAGAATAAATTCAATGCTCTTCCTTATTTCATTCATGTGGTCAATGATCATAGAGATTCGTTATATTCGACATAATTTGATCATATTCCATATTACTTTATATTTGTTTTTATTCATGTTATATTTTATTTATTCTATTTGAATTTAATTAATTATGGTTTATGATTTTCCAAATGAAAATTATGTATTTAATTTTTTATTTATTCCACCACTAAAAAAGGATGATTGGGTTGTGAATCATGATCCAAAGTTAGGTTATAGAATAGGTTTAGTCTCCTATAAGAAGACACAGTTTTGAATCTATGTATTAGTAAATGTTAGTGTCTATAAAATTTTCTCACACATTTAAATGTGATGTTCTTATTCGGTACCCATATTATCATGGAATAGAGAAGGTTGAGAAATAGACTCAAATATTTGTGATTAAAACCACTATAAATATTTTTTTTCCTATACTTTTATTTCAACATAACCTATTTTTAAGAACACTAAACTTAGTATAAATCATTATTTTATAAACTATGATTTACTTCTAATAAAATAATTATATGACTATTCACCCCATCGAGTAATTATTTCCATAAATATCAATAAACAAATTCATCATGATGAAGAGGAAAAACACACCCCTTGGTGACTAACTCAGGTGTATAACCACTTTATACATATTCTCACATAGTTTCTTCTCCATCTCTAGATGTTATATAATTTCTATTATATATTGAGTCTTAGATATTGGAAAATATTTAGGTATAAGATCGATTAATAACTTTACCACATAGATTGCAGGAAGAAAAGGATATTAGTCAAGAAACACATTCACATATTCCTTTACAAATTTTAGGCAATCAAGGATGATATTTTCTTTATTATTAATCATTTTATCTACATACTATTTCTCATAAGGAAATAATATCCATTATTCAAGTGATCATACTAAATGAGACTCATCCACCTCCTTGCTCTTGTATTAAACTAGAGGGTGATTTGTGATATAAAAGGTTATTTCCTTATCTTAAAATTTTAATTTGGATATATCTTATGAAATCCAATCCATACATGGAATTTCATCAAATTCAACTAAATATAGTATCAAAAGGTTCTATAGGATGTTCAACTGAAAAATATGGTTAGGGGATAAGTTATATAGTTGGGATGGAAGAATTTCTCCATTTTCCATTTTCAAAGATAAATCCACTTCCTTGTATTGATTAGTTTATTAAATATTTATATTAATCATAATTTATTTGAAATATTGTGTAGAACTAGAATAAAATATTATATTCAGTATTCTTTAATGAATGACCAGTATACCAATAAACTAACAATTATTCGAATCTACCTATGTATTTTGTATGGAATGGGCTCTTGATTTATCCTTATCCCTTAGAGGTTATTGGTGTTAGTTATCATTATCATACCTTAACATAATGAATTTATTTACATAGTTACCTTGTACTTTATAGATGAATTATTGCAAGTTGGATAAGGTTAGACTAGAGAATTCATTTCTTTCAATAAATTAGTGGGATTATCCCATCTACCTTTACTAAATTGATGCCCTTCCTTTCTGTACCTAAATAATTTTCCTTGAATCTAGGAAAGTTATAGGATGCATCTTCCCACACTTTTTACAAGAGTAATATTGGATTTTCATTAACCCATTTGATTCTATATTTCAATTTTATAACTCAAATAAATTATCCTCTTCTTGTATCCTAACCAATGAGACCAACGAAATTCATTGATATCTATTTTGACATTGATTGAATATTATTCAACTTCCTCATATTTTACAATGTCCTGATTCACTAAAGTTTCTCATAGACTCATATTTATCCCACCAGAGGGGTAATAAAATTGACTTTTGGGGTTAATGAAAAAGCAGAATGAATATCATAAATGTCTTGTGATGTTTTCCTCATACGACCTGATTTATTTTTCATCCTCTTTCTTGAGGATAAAGACATCACTCATTATTTTATGTTTGACACTGTGACATAAATGTTTATCAAAATAATTTGTTTATATTTATTCCAATTCCATCACATCAATCTCTTCCCCATGCTTAATATTTTTTTAACAATGTCCACCATTTATTTCATTCCCCCTCCATATTAAAATTAACCAACATGACCATAACATGATCATAAAATTTAATTATGGATATTAAATTTTCAATGGATCTGATCCATTGTTCCATGATTAAAAAATAATTTCATCCTCTAAAATTTGGAGGCCTTTGTCACATAAAGGACATGATTGAATCTTTCTCTTTATTTGGGGGATGTGGGTTTCTTCCTGATTAAATATTCGTTTAATATTAAGTGTTAATTGAAATTATTTTCCTGATGCTCTCAAATCGTACTCCCATTAGGTTGGGCATGTCATTTTGTAATTTTCCATCACATTGGTTATTGACCCGATTCCACCCATTTCCATCCATTGACTAAAATAAACAGATAATTAGAGATGAGATTCATTAAATTATTAAAAGCATAAAAGGGAAACTATGAAAATATAATGGATAAATGATAAATTAAATATATCCATTAACTAATGAGTTTATTGGTTTCAATCATTGTTATCCATGGTCGATTTCCTAACATAAAATTTTAGGGTCTTTTTTGTTCCCATCATAAGGGTTCCTAAATATATATTGAATTTACTAAGGATTATATCTCATGAGTGTAAAACAAGGTGTGATGTAAGGCCAATTTTTTATGGATTATGTGATGACCAAGTCAATTCCCAATCAAACTTTATTGAAGTCACATCCCCCAAGTAAAACTGTGCTTCCACACAAACTTATGATATCAAAATAGGTATTTTGTTTCTTGGAAACAAATTACAATATACCTTACCATAATTTAGGAATGTTTTACTATGTCTAGTATTATCCCAAATGATTTCAATAAAATTTTCTAATCCAAATATAGAAAAACTAACTTGACCTTCCTCTGATTCCAACTATGACATCCCATAACTTATAAAGGATTTATTTCATGATTTATTATATACATTCACACATAATACAATAAAAAAAATAATGAGTCCCGTTTTATTTGGGTAATTATATGAATAACAAAATAACATGAAACATGGGAACATTGTAATTATTTAAAAACATCAAATTACGCACTTTTATTCCTATATTCTTCTAAAACTGCACGAGATAACCGATGGATGTTTTTATGGAAGGCTAAGCTATAAACCCCAATGAGAGTATAATATAATAATAAAATGGTGAAATTAATACATTTTAGTCAATAAGAATATCAAGGTGACGTAAAATTTTTGAAATCATAAACTTGATCATCAAATCATGATATTAGATGATAACATCAAGGAAACATAGGAATGTGGAAATAACACAAAACATAACCTCATAAGCACAATTCAAGGACAAATGTTGATAAATAATAATATATCATGCTTAATATAAACTCCCACATGACATAAAATGTATCTCCTGAGATAAAAATATAACCCAATTCATTGGTGGAAGATATACTTCCAGGATGACCTGCCACATTCATATCATGTACACAAATTTCTACTCTACATAGATCATACTACATAAGTATTCCTTTTATAAATTTTAAACCCATGATTAAGAAGTATGGGTAACATCAATATAATTCTAGACCAAATAAAATAAATTTATATATATATCAAAAACTTTTATTGTAAATGTTGATTGGAATTTACAATAATAATATTTTGGAAGAACAAATTATTGGAAACATTCAGCAGTATATCAAGCTCACATAAATGTTCAAGGGAGTGTTTAATGATAGTGAAAGGTGGATCTAATTACTTTTTAATTGAATTTATAGAAATATATGTGTAAACAATAATTAAAATATAAATAAATGTATATAAAATTATTAGTACAGATAAACTACTTGAAAAAATTACAACAGGAGAGGACCCCATACCTTGAGATAGTAGATAAATAATATTGGGAGGTTCTTCTTAAGATAATGGGAAGACATTAAAAAATATCTATAGTGGTATATTGAGGAAAAGGTCATTATCTATGTGTTATAAGTGACTAGGAGTGGGAGGTTTTGTGGGTGTTTATAAAAAAGCGTGGGAAACTCTATTAATTTATATACATAGGTTTCAGACTCTGTGATAAAATAATCAAAAAACAAAAAAACCTCGCATGATTTTCCCATAATTTTTGAAAAAGGGGATTGGGTTTTAATTTTTATTAGTAGTATAACATAAATCCTTAACATAATACCATTGGTGATGTGGAAGTGAATAATGTTCATAAATAGTTGATTTTAAAACCTCAAAATACAATATTGGTTTTGGAGGATTCATTAAGGGTTTATAAAATTCATAAAATAACATAGAAAGAAAAAATCATTTTGAAGGACAAATATATATTTGGTTTTTGATGACATTTATGGAATTGATTACATCACATTTGGTTCATAATAATTTCATAATACAGACTATATATTTATAATGTATATATTTTTTACCAAAAAAATTGTATGTCTCAAAAAATTGTGAAAAATTAAAAATTGGATAATCTCAAAATGATGATTTAAAAATTAATTTTTATTTTACTACAATTCATTTCAAAATTTGGTTATTTTCAATTTTATATTA
The DNA here is from genome assembly GCA_963277665.1 of Viscum album. Taxonomy (NCBI): domain Eukaryota; kingdom Viridiplantae; phylum Streptophyta; class Magnoliopsida; order Santalales; family Viscaceae; genus Viscum; species Viscum album. The sequence continues at coordinate 436,316,984 of OY728121.1, forward strand.
AAATCCTGATATATTGAAAAAATCGTCTTTTTACGATATTAACCACTTTATCAGTTGTATAAAAACTTCATTGGGATTTATTAAATTATTATAGCATTTAAATTTAAATAATTATTATAAAGTAAGAAAAATTGTTAAAATTATATTTATTTCTAAAATTAATTATTTTATGAAAATAGTGGATTAATTGGAACTATATATTTCCCAAAAAGTCAATTTCTATTTCGTCATGTCAAAATAAAATTTTTATCAAAAAAATTATACAATTATTTATAATGTACTAATAAAAATTTATAAATAAAATCAATATTTAATTAGGAATTAAATAAAAAAATTCATAATTCTAGGGACAAGATGCATAATCCCTTCTTACCCTAGAATATTCCCTAAGGATATGGTTTACAATAATGGTTCTTTTTTGGGGTGGTTCGATAAACATGGTCTGTTATATGATCTAGATAAGATTGAAATTATCTTATAAATGGTTTCCCTTGATATTTAGTTGTTGAATATTTACTTGGTATTGGTCAAGGGTAAAGCCCAGTGATTCCATGTCCCTCAAAAGCTTCGATAAATGGGATTTATATGGCATGATCCTACTGGTTGAGGCCATCATTTATTCCATCATTGACAATTATTATTAATCATAAAACTTAATATATGGTAATATTAATTGTATATATACATTGTATATGTTATGAATGGTTATGTTGATTAACGATATGTTAAATCTAATTTTCTACATCAGTCCAAAGTAACCAAATATGTGAATGTGTTTTCTACAAATAAAATTAATTTGCTCAATAAAAATGGAATTTAATTTATAAAAGTTTATGTTATTAAAATTTGGTACTTTACAATCTTCTATTTTATTTGTGATTCTATCTTCATAATGTGTTTATGATCTTCTACTTCAAGTGTATAAATAATTAGTAGTTTAGTCCAAGAATGGTGCAATATTCAATTAGGGCGTCTTTAATAATTATTAGTCCATTATTTCATCAAAACTATATGATTATAAGTGATATTGGAGGTATAGGTAGGTGTTAGGGTCCACTTAGTAAAATTTATTATCTATTTTCTCCCCCTTATGTTAAAATATTATTCCATACCTTCATTAAATTTTTTGGATCACTTTATTATTAGGTATTTTTAATGATGGATAGTTTTAGAATCATGACAAGAAGGTGAGATATAGTATTATTTAGATAGGGGAGTATCATTGTGTACTAAACTAGGAGAAGTCATGTAGGTAGTTCATATTTAGTGGTCTCCAAAGTGCATCATATATTCAAAATATAATTGTATTGAGGTATAGTTTCCATACATAGGAGTAGTATCATTCAAAGAGTGAAATAAATATTAATTATAAAAATTAATGAATTCAAAGAAACCCAACGAAGGGGTATCAATTTTGTTTCAAACATTATTATGTTTTTATTTCATTCAGTGTATTATACTTCCACTACATATGCATTTTAACTCTCTCAAATTTCACTCAAATATTGGTCATTTTTTTAGAAATAAAAAATGAATAAAATATTATTAACTGATTGAGATGAGTGAAAATTCCCCCAAAAAGTCATTGATAATGGCAAAAGTATGTCTATTAGAAAGAATCATAGGTTAATAAATTATGATCATGGACTATGGTAGTTGCACAATATACATTGCACAATGAATGAACATTGTAAAAATACATCAAATTACATGAGGTTTCCCAGATCCTTACTCCTAGGACTAATACTAAAAATATATATTTTACAACGGTCTTTGATACCAAGTGATATGTCCAAAAATAACATACACATATTTCAGTAATATAAATATTAAATCTAATAACAATCATAAAATCTAAATAATATAATATTTCGTGTCATTGAGTATTATCTAGATAAAAATATTATCTTATGATACTCATGTTCAATTCTACATAATTAATCAACATTAGACTCCCATCAAGACTCTTCAAAGGTTATACTAAACACTATAACCTGCGGCTTAGAAACATAATAAAGGTGTGAGATCTAACACACATAGAGGGAAAACTTATCAACATATATTCAATAGATTAGAACATACAAATATGAGAAAAAATGTTTAAGGAACATGTATATTATTAGAAATAACATGGTATAATAACTATCATCCATAATTTATGAAAACAATATGTTTAATCTCAAATGAAAATACATATACCAAGGGATAAGTTTGCAGAAACATGAGATAATAAACATGAGAAATGGAGAATAATCATTGGAATAAATAAATATGGAATATTAATAAATCAAAACATTTAAATAAATTATGAAACAAATATAAACTAAAAAATATTATGAACCAAGCTACTTTCATCACGTTCATGCAATAATATGTGAACAACGATACACACATCAATCTCAAAAATATATATAAAAAAAGAAACCCACTTAAAATTAATGAAAAAACATTTAAAGAAAACATACATAGGCCACATTCAAAAAAAAAACTAATGAAAAATGACACCATCATAATGATCACACAATAGAATTTTGAACAAAGAAACCAACATCATGTTTATACAACAAACCTACGAAAAATGTTACCCGAATTTTATTCACAGAAAATATCATCCTCTCATGTGATATGAAATCTTAAATAATGATTTTGAGTGAAATATATTACCCCATTAATAATTAATTCATACATATTCTTACCTGTTAAAATAAAAAATTAATCATATTATAGATAAACCATGGAATGAAAAATGGGTTTCATAATATCTCGAGATTGTATTACTAAAAATGACCTCAATAATGTAACCTGTTGACAATGAAAATTAAATAACCCCAAAATATTATTTTATTAAAAAATTTATAGGGTGATTCTGGAAAATAAATTTTGATCAAAATATTTCCTTTAGAGATAAAGAGACAAATCTAATTGAAATCAAAAAATAGTTTTTTATAAAATTATTTATGCTATTGTGTAATATATGATGTTTTGGTAAAATTTTAAAGCCATTTTAATAATACTGAAGTTATTTTTTTTATTTAATTTCAAAATGAACTTTAAATATAAGATCCTTGTAAAATATATAAATTATTTCTCAATGAAATTTGGTGTGAAAGATAAAATTAATGAATGCTGAAGGGAAACCATTTTAATATATTAAAACAATTTTATTAAATTCCAATATCATAAAAAGTGTAATAAAATATATTTTTTAGAATAGGAAAATTTAAAAATGAAGATCAATACATATTTCACATAACATGGTTTCCAAATATATAGGATAATAATGTTAGTAAAAGAAAATATGGATGTTGATGTCCAAGAGCTTACAAGATAAGGATGAGAATTCTTCTTAATAACATTATACTTTTATGATGGAGAAATAAAATATGGCATGATAAATTAATTAAAATTCAGTTTCCCCATACAAGAAGTGAAAATAATATATGATTCAATTTTATTGTGAAATAAATCATTTGGGGAAGAATGTGGTTCAACAAGAAATATCACAACACAAAATAAATAAGATTCGAGTTACCAATATCATTTACGGTATAAGAACAATTTTCAAAAAAACCGACTAAAAGAGTGAGCTGAAAATTTAACTTCAAATACATTGAATAAAATATTATTGATGATATTATATATCTAATAGGTATTATACACTCCATTTTAATTATGTTTGGTTCATAAAATAAAACATGTCTCAAAAGTAAGTAAACTGAGATGAAACACCCTTAAATCACCAATACCACTCAAATTTAATACCCATGATAGGTAGAACATGATATTTATGTGTAAATACATTATATTTCATGAAAAATTATTATAAATTAAATTTATATCCAATATATACACCATAAGATCAAATAATTGATGTATAAGAATCATATACCTATGAAACAAAACTGAGATGCAAAAACTATTACCATTTATTCCAGCTTAAATAAACATTCTATAACCACATTCATAAAAACTAACTATATTAACCACCTATTTTAGAACTTTATTAATACTTATAATACTTACTAAAATTTATTTATAATTATTGATTACAAATATATTAGTTAGTTATGTTTTATATTCACGATTGGGTGTTACTAACTTCAATTATTCTGTTTAGTACTAGATTCATAATAATAGTATCAATTATTAATTAACAGTTTAATGTTTATTACTGAGATATTAGTAAATTTATTGGAATATATTTTTTATAATTATTTATAATGGTTTAATTTCATATCTTAAGTATTTTTGTTATGATTTTTGGTAACAAATTCAATGATTATATTGTATATGCAATTTATAACAAACAAAAAGGGGATATTAGAAAAATAATTTTAATATGTGGAAAACAATTGTAGAAATATAATAAAAATTATTTTCTCAATAAGGTTTAATAAAAAATTATTTTTTTTTCACATTAACACATTGATGAAATTTATAGTATTGTTAAATAATGTGGCAGAACTAACCCAAACAATAAAGAGCTATAATATATGGGTGTGTATGGTTAAGAAAGTGACTCTTTTTTTCATAATATCATTATTTAAAAAGAATAATGACCCTATTTATATTTTTAAGGTGGTTAATAACGTTATAATATAGTTATTAAAAAAATACTATATTAAAAAACTAAATACATCACTTTACCCATATCTTTTATACCCGCCCACATTTTCACATAGTAAATAATATAGATGTAATTTAAGAAAATAATTATATCATATATTTAAAATGTCATAAACAAAACCACACTCCCATGAATCCATTTAAAAACACAATAATCATCCACATTCTTAATGAAACTAAAATCTTTGATTGCATTATTAAAACAGGTATTCCAATTATATGATTCCAACATTAATAAAAAATGGATCATTGATGATTTGACACTTTTAATCGTCTCATTTGGAACATAAAAACTTTAAGGTTTTATAATATAAATATCATTTAATAAATTCATTTTAAAGAAATTAGTTTTGATATTCATATGATATCTCTCATAATCAATGTGATTTACTGTGGAATGTAATATATGAATGGATTTTTTCATTTATATATGTGAATTGATTTTTTCATACACAATATAATGAATTTTGTTATGATATTTTACCAGAAAGAGTTATTTAAAGGTATATACTCCACCATCAATGTTATTATTACTTTATAAAATACACTTTCACCCTATAGGTATCATTCCTTTAGGTGTATCCCCTATGATCCAAATATGGTTAGTGTATAAGGAGTATATTGTATATTACATTTATTTCAACCATTTCTCATATTCAAATCACTAAATTTCTTTATGATAGGTATTAATGTATCCTTAATTAATATTTTTTGATAATCACTTTCCATGAGAAATATTTATCTTATTATGTTATTATGAATACTTCTAAACTTTTGAGGTGCATTCATAACATGATACAGTTCTTCTACGACTCCTTATATAACCAACACCACCACCACCTAATGAACAATTACTATTTTTTGGTCTTTAACATAAACAACAAATAAATATCTATGGGTGAGTATCATGTTTTATATCTTTTCATCCTGATAATTTTAGGAATTTAATCCAATTAAAAATGATGACCCTTTACATCATATATATTTAGTGATCCAAAATCCATTTTTGACCATGACATATACTAGTCTGAGTAAACAAATATGTTATGACTATGTCCATTAGTCAAACATTTTCAATAATTTCAACCCTAATTCATTGATATATAAGTTGATACATATTTTTCTGAATCTAAAATTTTGATTTACAAAACTATATTATTATTAATATCTTTGTCATCGAGGTTTCTAAACCAACAATATCCAAAATTGAACACAAGAACAAGGAACCTAACAATTAGGGTCACCATTATACCTTCTTCCATTAGACAAGATAATTAATAGGAACCTGAAAATTATAGTTATTAGTAAAAAAGATATTTTTCTTGAAAAATTTCTCTTTGTAAGGAATATCACTCTTTGTATTTTAAATGGGTTTTATTTTAAAAGTTTCATTGTATAACAATCATAAAATGCACATTAAACAAATTTTATCTCCTTAAATCCCTATGTTATCACGTTTTGTAACACAGTCTGTGGATTATTTTAATGATTTAGTTTTTAAATACCTATTCAATCCACTAAATTAATATTTTCATTCCATATTAATGTGTAATGCTTTACAAAACCCAATAGTTTTTGTCAGTCACATAGAAGTAGAATCCAAAAACATTTATGCATATACAAATGCATCTCATGCCTATGGTGCACGAACTCTTCATATAATGAATTAAAGTTATATGGAATTGAAAATATCTAAATTTGTATAAAAAATGTGACAGATATCAAACCCACACCTTTCCAAAACAATTCATATCTTACTATGAAAGTGGTTATTCTAACCCCAATCCCCACTCCCTTGGGAGACATTACTCAAGAGATAATCCAATTAATAATTACTCCAAAATGTAATATGCACAAAATATATTCAAAATATATATTTAAACTCATAGCTCAAATAAAAAACTAGGGTCATGGTTGATGAAAACTAAATATTAAGATATCATCTCTGTCATGTAATGTACGGAACCATGCCTAGAACCAATTTATTATATAAATTAAGAATACACAATATTCATATTCTATAAAAAATATTTAAATATAAATATTATAATTTAATTTTAAAAATAAATATACAATTTATTTATTTTCAATAACATGAGATACCTATATAAACCTTTCAAATTTTATTTAAATATGAAAAAATGATTTTACATGGACTAGAACATATTATTTATAAATATTATAGGAACCAAAATTAAATATATAGATGTATAATTTATTTAACAATTTTATGATATATTTTGTTTTAGTACTGATAATCCAATCATCATTTATAAAATATGATTGATACTAATTAGTAGAATATATGTATGAATCTTATTCTATGATATAACTCAAATTTTAATACCATAATATATATCACTACTTATTATACATAATATCATATAGTTCCTATCATTTCTAAAAATATAGAGGTTATTATACATAATCAATGGTACTCTATTTTTAAAAACCCCATGACTTAATGATATTTTACTATATCTCATACTATGATCTATTCCACAACTCATATATGTTAATTCCTTATATATCCTACAATATGATATAAATTAATTATATTCATAACAAGTTGAAATATATTATTTTGTTCATAATGTATATTATAACATTATTATATAGAAATTATGATATTATAATCATCAAATTACTAAAATATTAACACACTAAATCACTGAAGAGGAAGGATATGATACCATTTTGTGTTTAGGGGGATCAAATAATGAACTTACATAGTGGAAGAAATTCATTGGATAACCTATTCAATATAAAAAATTAAATATGAATTAAAATAGAGAATAACATTAGCCTGAGCATACCTATAATAAAATTACAATAATAATTTGTATTTCAAGCTTATATTCATATTTGATATAGATCACTAAAGTAGAAAATCAATGCTTCCTTCCTTTATAAGTGGTACACCAATATTGGATAATTAATCATATCATGAGGAACCTCAATCACCAAAGGGGTGTTAGTGCCTTGAATGAGAGGAAAACATTGATCAATAACTAGGAGATTACCAACTATGGATTATAAGAATAGTCATTTCTAATAGAGAAGGATCACATCCTTTTGTAGGTACTCTTCATTTAATGAAGAGTTCCTCGATCGTCAGCTTCCATCTCATAGATTTAGAGTGTTTCATCACATTTTAGGGTTACATAAATTGGATACTTGAATGGAATGTTTTATTATGTAATTACATTAACAAACCAATACTATTGGATTATAACTGATGAAATCATGAAGGAGAAATGGTTTATACACACACCTAACATTTAATATCTATCACATTCCAATAGTATAATTTTATATGGTAAAAATATAACATATTATGATATTTTATGATATTATATTATCCCATAAAATGATACGAATCATATGAATATCATAAGATGCGACCTAGATTAATAATATAAGCCAGTACACCCTTGTTTAAGTGCATATCCATTAGTATTAAGAGATAAAACTCAATTTAAACTCTATATTCTATTCATAAAACCATATATAAATATTAACATTTTTTAATGACCCATCATATCAACTCACTATATGAAAAAAACCCACATTAGAACCCATACAATCCCTATTCATTCAAATTACCAATATGAATATAAAAATAAATGATGTTTGAATGTATATCCTGATCATTTCTATGTTAATCGTATATTGACTCAAACTATAAACCATGGAAATAACATGAATGCATTGGTTAATAAAAAAAATTTCCTTCTATAAAAGGAACATATCACCTTTGAATCATCTAACAACATTTATTTCTGTGAAGATTAACAAATCACAAACCATTATAATGAATTAATAAAACTCAAAAAAAAATTTATAAACACCCTAACCATGATAACTAAAATGTTTCAAATGAATAACTAATCATTTAAGTAACCACCAGATTAATGAATTGACTCATTATTATTTAGTCTCTTTGTGGATTAATAATTGCAATGAATAATAATTTCATTAAAACCCTATTTTTATTATTGATTTAATTTTCAAGAATTAGAAATATTATTATAAATATGATCTATACATATTAAAATATATCAAAATATCATTGATAATGTTCAGACTGTATACCCTATTAAATCTCAAGATCTAAGTCTCTTATAAATTATCTCCAAAATATAAATATGACTGTTTAAGTGTTCCCAAACTCAAAAAAGTTAAATTATAATAAATTACAAAAATACATAACCTATTCTAATATATACAACTCATCACTATGATAATTAGATGTCAATGAACAAACAATTGATGTGTGGAAAACTAACATTAAACCACTTAAAATAAAACAACCGTTTTTGGTGGGTTATAATAAATTCCTAGAAAATGTTTTATATTAATCTCAAATAAACGAGGAGGGAAAAAATATGTAAGGTATAAGTCAACCAACCTACCTTTATTCAAGATGAATGGACATCCAAAAACATCCAGAAATATTTTGTAAGAAGAGGAAAAGGGAGGGAAAGGGAGGAAACCAAATAGACCCACCACTAAATAGTATATTATAAAGTTGAATGCTCAAACCCTAAAATAATATTAATAAAAAAACATTAAAAATGTTATTCTGGAAAAAAATAATCATAATGGAATACACTATAACTCAGATGCCACTATTGGAAATTTGGTGGACTCTCACTAGATCATTGGAAGGTTATATGAATTCACACTAATCCCATTCCATTTACTTCTTGTAAAATTTACATTTTATATAATTTCCCACTAAATTATTCCAAGAAAATTCCAAATTTTATTTCTAAAATTATAAAAAACCCCATTGATTACATAAGAAAAATTGAAATTTATCATGAATTTACTAAACATGACTACATATTTGAACCTAGAACTATTATTATTTTAATTTTTGTAAACCTAGTTCTTTAAAAGATCCCCACCAATTTGTTTCATTCAATAAAATCACCATAATAATAATTAGCACGAGTATCTCATTAATTACTTAATAAATCAACTTTTTTTACCCAATATCCAAAAAATATCTCTTACAAAATCTCCATTACATTATTATATGAATGAAACTTCATGTTTTATTTCTATAACCTCTTAATAAACTAAAGCACACCACCCCCAAATTAAATAATATATATGTTCACCCAAACATAATATATGTGTATCACCTCATCTCATGGAATTCCCTACTATAAAAAATCACTAACCAAATTACATAGTACAACCACCATTACATTTTATTATATCACTCTTGGGTCCTCCATAAAGAACATCTTACCCTTTTTTCAGAAAAAATAAACTAATAAAATTGTATCCATATGAATTTATTAATCTTGTAAAACCAAACTCATTCATAAAATAATTAACTATAACCAACATGTGATCTCATAACTAAAAAAACAAAAAATTCTATGATCATCCCACTTAAATCACTCAACTCACATATAATGGTGAGATGTTCATTGGTTGTATGATGTCACGACCCGAATCAGGTCACCACTAATACAAGAAGAAAATACAGACCATTAAAAGGCCATAATAGAGTTTCCTATCCCCGTGGGATGTAACAAGTTCCCGGGTATTAATGAATTTGGATGGAGAACAATTTACCTGAGTATGAAAGTATAAAACATTAAAACCAATCAATAAAATGAATCAAACATTTTTGGGCCAAACAAGCCTCAACAAAAACCAGATCAGAATACATGGTTTTAGATAAAGTTAAATAGGACCATATATAAATAAAAACAATAGATAATCATCCATAATGATGTCACATGACATGTGGTCGTCACCCATGAGTCGTCTCCACAACATCGCACCACAGGAGGGGAATAACAACCCGAACCGCCTTCACTCTAGGCTTTGCCTTTACCTGAGTCAAACATAATCAAGTCTACATACAACCAAGGGGTTTAATTAGGGAGTGAGCCTAATCCCAATAAGACACCACCTATGTATTTCATATAGTAGTCAGTACAAGGTAAAAATCATTCATTTTTAATAATTAAGGAAAAGCGATGATAAATTCTAAGAAATTAAACTTTCATTTGTTAACAGTTTTCAAAAATAAAACTTTTATAATTTTAAAACATTTCAATAAGACATGCTAGATACTATAATGAATATCCAAACACAACATAAGATAGGGGAATAGACCACAAATCCAATGAGCACCAAAACTAGGAACACGCCTAGGCTCTAGATTGTCTTGGGCCTATATACCTCGTACCTTGGTGTTAAAATATCCATGTCATAATTCATTACCATAAATGAGACACTAGTACGGAACATTCCCATAACCCAGTGGTCCCCAAACACTATCCAAATAGTTTAGTTATAGTTGTGGTGATCCAAAATGCTATGTGAAATATGCACCAAACCCATCTGTATCACTTGCGTACTAGTACATATCTACCCGCCTAGGTACCCAGGCATCCCCATTTATGCTCAACAAATTTCAGAATTCTAAATACATCTTTTTTCATATAAAAACACTACTACTTGTCACATACAAAAAATACAGTATCTATTCACACTTTAAAACACATTAAACAAAATACAAATCATCTTGATTTTTAATAAAACAACTTCTCAAAATCTCACATTATTTGGCACCCAAAACTACTTGAAATACCAACTTTTCCCACCATGTGCACACTTATAAGTCACAAAAATAGAAATGGAATCCCAATAAATTATTAATCACACAAAAAAATATTATTGGGAAGCCCCACTTGAACCAAGAAATGATATCTTTATTAACACTATATTTTTCACAAAAACATGACACATGAACTCCATATGCTTCACAAACACCATTAAATAAAAAAATTTCAGCAAAAAACTGAGAAAAACATTCAAAGCATAATTTTTATCCCTAATAAATATCAATAAAATCAACTATGTAATTATAGGGAATCCCCAAATGTATCAATAAGAGATTTATTTTAAAAACCCCAATTTCACATGAAAATGGAATTTAAAATTCATTTTCCTTAAAATTACCACTAAAACCCATTTTTTCACCAATAATGAAATGAGGTAAACATTAAAATATCATGAACAGATAAATACAAGTCACAAGGATTTCAGAAACATGAATCCACCTATCAAAATTGCTAAACCTTTCAATCCATTATGAGAAAATGAAATCACACCACCACCGCACCTCAAAAAAGGAAGCTCGAGCCTAAAATCAGAATATTGGACAAATAAAACCACAATTTAAACAGTGGGATCAGAACCCTACCCTCTGGTAATATTTTATGTCAAGGTAATTGGATGAAACTTCATGAAAAGGGGAGGAGCTAAGAGAAAGAGACACTTACTTGAGATTGTGTGCAGTTCCTCTACCAAATCCACCTTCAAAATGATGTTCCATGGCGGATTTGAAGAGCAAGGGAGGCTACCATAGATGTAATGGTCGAATGGAGGAAGAAAGGGGAATGTTAAGATAAATCTAGGGAGGGAAAAGAAGTCATTTTTCTCATTTTTAATGAGTTGGACATAGGCTCATGATTTGTGTGGATGGTTTGGCAAACCGTTCACCTAAACCGTGCACCCTCATTTATCCCCTCAAAACATCATCAAAATACACCAAACATTGTGGAGGATTAAGGGGTATTAGGGGTGGATACTAGGATAAATATATATGAAATATAAGTACGTTTAATGAATAACATGGGTGTGAAGATTCTCCCCCCATGAAAAATTCCATCCCAAAAAGTCTACTAGAGGCTTGATCGGAAAAAAATGGGTATTCATCCTCAACCCATGACTTCTCCTCCCAGACCTCATGTGTATCACTACCACTTTTTCAATAACCCCAGACCAGTGTAATTAACATTCCTTGAAGAACCTTCTCTTGTGAGTCCACTATTTTCACTGGCCGCTCAAAAACTGACAAGTTAGACTCTACCTCCAGTTCTTCCCAACTCAACCCGTGGGATGGATCCAGGTCGTATTTCTTCAACTGGGATACATGGAAGACATCATGGATATATTTCAACGGATAAGGTGTGTTAATCATATAATGAACCTTTCCAATACACTCATTGATCTAAAAAGGGCCGACATATATGGGCGTAAAATTCCCTTACTTTCTCAATCGAAGATGGACCATACAAGGGGCCACATTCAAGAATAACCTATCACCCACATAAAGATATAGGTCTTGATGCCTCTAGTTAGAAAAATAAATATGATAACATTGAGCTATCAATAAGCAGTACTTGATCAATTTTACCTTCTTATAATTATCCTTCCAAGGCTCGACCCCAACAGTGATGTCTCACCTACCTCATCCCAACACATTGGGGAATAACAAGGCCGAACATAGAACCCCTCAAAAGGGGCCATTTAAAACTAGGATTGGTAACTGTTATTATAATAAAAATCATCCAATCCAAAATGGCTATCCCATGAACCTCTAAAGTTAAAAACACATGCACAGAGCATGTCCTCAAAAATTTGGTTCACCCGTTTTGCCTGACCATTCGTCTAAGGGTGGTATGTAGTTCTCATCTTAATCTGATACTCTAAGGCCTTATAAAGGCCTTCCAAAAATAGATAAGAGAAATGGGGGGGTATCTATCTGAGACAACTGCTGATGGAACGACATGGAGTATCACCACCTCTTGAAGATACAAATTTCCCAACTCATCGACTTTAGGTGTATCCCTAATCAGAATGAAGTAGGATGATTTGGTCGAATGATCATTCACCACCAAAATTTAATTCTTACCCTGAGGTGTATGAGGTATTCAAACAATGAAGCCCATGTAAAACTCATCCCAAATCTATGTAGGAATTGGTAATGGCTGGAGCAAACCAGAGGGCTTTGATGCTCGTATTTCACCTACTAGAATGTGTAGCATCTCGACACAAAGTCTGTGATGTATCATCTCATACCAGGACACCAAAACTACCAATGGAAATCATAATACATCTTGTAGGCACTAGGATGGAAAAAACCACTATGTCTGGTGGATTTCCTCCATCAGTACCTTTCATAAAGATAACGACACTAATTAACGGCCCTTGAAGCACATGATGCCCTCAGGAGAAGAAGACCAATTAGAAGACATCTCCACACCATGATGAAACTACCTCAACCACTGAAAAATCTCAAGACTGGTCTATTCTCTCTGAAATAGCTCTACTAGAGAAGGATTCAACTGAAATATCTCCATGAATGCACCCCCATTTTCTCCTCAATCTCCACATGCATCTGAGCAATGAGTGCCATATGATTCCACTCATCACTGGACATCCTCAAAGCCTACATTGGAACACTTCTGGTCATGGAATCAGCCACCACATTACCCTTTCTTGGGTTATAGACATTTTCGATGTCAAACCCCTACAAGTACACTATCCAACTGCGTTTCCTCATATTGAGGTCATTCTATTAAAAGATATAGGCCATAATTTTGTGATCATTGTAAACCACAAACATATCTCCAAAGAGGTAGTGATTTGACGTCACTAAAGCATGCATCAACACTACCAATTCCATGTCATGGATTGGGAAATTATTTTCATGTGGCTAGAGTTGGCGAGACCCATACACCGCCACATGATCATGATGCATAAGAATGCACCCATGACCCATACTTGAAGCATCACAATACACCAAAAACCCCATTCCATCCTCTGAAAATATAATAATGGGGGTGGTTGTAAACCGCCTCTTCAACTCCATGAACTATTCCTGACATTCTACGCCCATAAAACCTTCACCCCTTTCTAGGTGAGTGTGGTCCTTAGTGAAGCAAGGTGAGAGAAATCACGAACAAATTCCCTATAATAACTAACTAGGATGAGGAAACTTCTGATCATAGAAACATTCTTTGGTTGGTCACATGAAAAGACAACAATGATCTTCTCAGGGACCACTAAAACCCCATGATCTGAGATCACATGCCCCATAAATTTCACCTCCCGAATCCAGAAAGTTCACTTCTACAACTATGCATAGAGCAGGTGATCCCACAAAGTTCCCAAGATGATCCTCAAGTGATACTCATGTTCCTCCACATAGATAGAGTATACCAGAATGTCATCAATGAACACCACAATGAAAGAATTGAGATATTGGTGGAAAACCCTATTCATGATTGCCATAAATACCATAAGATCATTGGTCAATCTAAAGGCCATGAAAAAAATACTCAAAGTGGTCATACTTACTTCTGAAGTCTGTCTTCAGGATATCTGCCTCTCTCCCCATGAGTTGATGGTATCTCGAATGCAAGTCTATTTTTGAGAACCATATTCCCCCGTCAACTAATAAAAAAATCATCTATTTTGGGAAAAGGGTATTTGTTCTTAATTGGTATCTTATTTAGCTTCAGGTAGTCAATGCAAAACCGGAGGGATCCATCATCATTTTTCAAGAACAACAAAAGAGCAGCCCAAGGAGAGGCACTCGGGTGAATGAATCCATTGGATTCTAAGTCATGTAGCTATATCTTTAATTTCCTCAGCTCAGTGGGGGCCATTCATTATGGGGGAAGAGATGTCAGTTGTGTTTCCTATGCTAGATCAATCGTGAACTCCACATCCTACTGTAAGGGAAAACTTGAAAATCATCCAGGAATACTTTCATAAACTCTTTAACAACATTAGGTAGTTCACCATTAGGGTAAATACCATCGCCCTATAGTGTGAGTGATGATAATTTGAAGGTAAGACATCCCAAATCTGGAAGTGGCTGTCTTGCACAACCCAACCGAGGATCCTATTTTCTACGAAAAAACTGATGACTCCCTTAAGGTGTTGTGAAACTCACCCACTACCTATAGAAATTGATGTGTTCTTGGAAGTGTACTAGAAAATCCCTTACAAGTATCACATCAAATAGTTCCATAACTAAGACCATGAGGTCCAACTCCATCCCAACCCCTAACACAGAAAGCGCACATGGCAGGCTCCTGAGACCCTGCTCCTTCTTCTTTCCTAGCAGAGTCTCCAACTCCATCATAAAAGACAACAACTGGGTTGTAAAATTAAGAGTGTCCACAAAACAGGCCGAAAATAATGAAATAGAGGAACCCATATCAAAATGTACAGTAGCTATAAATGATGTGATCAAATCAATACCTCAAACTGTCCACAATCCCACCTCTGATCCAGCTGGTGATTGATCCACTACAAGAAGATGTCCGGTCTCTAGCTTAGGATGACTGCTAGTCTATATCGGTAGTCTATGGCTATTTCCTAAACTAGATTTTACTAGAAGATGAACCTTCTATACCACCACGAACACCAAAACTAGACCCCCAATCCTTATTGCTCGGACTGAGTTGGCACTCATCTTGAAGACACTAAATATGCCCCCACTCAGAAGTGGATATGCCTCCCGGGAAAAGAGCTAATATTCACCCATACAACCACCTTGGTAACAGGGATTCTGAGGGAGTGGGAATACTGGTCGGATGTGCCCCGATGTCCCACACTAGAGACACTTGACCGATCTCAAAACAGAAGCCACAAATAACTCTGTCTGGAAGAGTGGCCTAAACTACCGCCGCCTTCTTAACATGTTCCACTCACTTATTTTCTTCTCTGAAGATATTCCACTGCCCACTAATGATACTGATATTGAGAAACCATCCATGAATTTACCATCAATATCCACCATGAACACCCGATTAACCACCACAGTATAGTTCCTTAGATTAAACAAGAAAAAATTCAAGTATATCTCTAGTCGTGATCCTTTCTCAAACCTCTGGCCTTCACATGTACATTAAAGAAAAATTTAGGAGCATACCAAATTTGCTCAACGAAACTATTGGAATACTCCATCACATGAAGATTCCCCTAAACATGGTCCATGAAAGTTTTGGACCTGGCATATGCCAATACCTCGTGGCAGTACTGATTATTGAAGAAAACCTTGAAATCTCCCCAGTGCATCTTCTCATTCTTCCTATTCTAAAGTACTGACTCCCACCACTTTTGTATGGGACCCTTCAACAAAAAAGGAGGCACATTTCACCCTGATATCATTGGGACTAACTTGGAACTTGAACATTCATTTGAACATCTTGATCCATTCCTCTTCTTCATGTGGTTCTATGCAACCTTAAAAAGTGGGAGGTTTATTTTTCAAAAACACCTAAACATTATATTTACTAAGAACCATCATTTCTGCCCTAAAAAATGGGAACAAGATAAAATCCATGACCCAGATCATGGATATCCCGGACCACAGCCTCAACTAGCCTCTGATCAATCATTGTGGAAGAATTTTCTCCAGCTTCCTCATGTGGGTGTATGGGAGCTTTCTGGGGAGGCATATGGCTACAAAATGAAACAATCAAAAACAAAATAGTCAATACCACAATTCTGAAAATTTTAATAAAATAAATAAAATATAAATAATCTAAACACATTATAGTAATAGAAGAAACAACTACTCCACCCCCGCCTGATGTCCACGTGTGGTCTGTAGCCCACACGTCTCAGTTGGAAGTGAAGTCAATAAATCAATTCCAATTTCCCATGGTGACTCAAGGTTTTCCATGAGAGGTGTGGGATAGGGACCCTACTCATGACCAAAAACTCAAGCCCCAATAGTCTTAGCTCTTATTTATCCCTACTCATCCCAAAATAGTATTATAACCCAATAACATTTTCCTTCGTTGATACCATTTTGCCACAAACTGATTCGGGTCGCCACTAATACCGACACTGAATCCATCCCTTGATAAATCCTTAAGGGAATTACCTATCCCCAAGGGCTTGAAAAATTGACCAGGTATTAATGAATTTTTTTTGGGAACGATTTACACGTGTATGAAAGTATAAAACATTAAAAACAATCAACAATATGAATATAAATTTTTCATGCCCTCAAGACACAACAAAAACCAGATATGAATACATGGTTTAAAATAATGTACAATAGGTTCAAAAATAAATAAAAGCAGCTGATAATAATCCCAAAAAAACTCCACCTGATAAGGGGTTTTCACCACCAAGCCTTCTCTAAAACATCGCACCATAGGAGGTGATTAATAACCCGAACCACCTTCACATGAGGCTTTGACAGTACCTGATTCAAACATAATAAAGTTTACTTACACCCAAGGGGTTTAAGTAGGGTGTGAGTCTAATAACAGTAGGATACCACCCAAGTATTTTCAATGTGTTTGAAATACAAGGTGAAAAGCATACAATTTTAATAAGTAAGCAAAAGTGGCGATAAATTCAAAAAATGCAACGTTCAATTGTAAATAGTTTTCAAAAATAAAACTTTCATAATGTTAACACATTTCACCAAAAAAATTTAGCTACTATAATGTACATCCAAAAACACCCTAATAAAAGGGAATACACTAAAAATCAAATGAGAATCAAAATTGGGAACACCCCTTTGAACTAGATAGTCTCGTACCCTATGTACCTCATACCTCGATGTAAAAATATCCATGTCATAATCCTTTCCCGTGCACAAGCCACTAGTAGGGAACATACCCACAGCCTATTGGTCGCAAAACATCATCCACATAGTTTAATAAGAGTTTTCAAGATCCAAAATTATATGTTAATGATGGGAAAAAACCATCCGGATCACCAGCGTACAAGTACATATCTGCCCACCTAGGTACCTCAGCTTCCCCCTTTGTGATCAAACAAATTCATCATGATATATACAACTATTTGAATATAGAAAACCACTACTGGTCACATAAAAATACTACAGTGTCTATACACACATTATAAAACTTAACACACACAACAAAACATTTTGATCTTCAATAAAAAATTATTAAAATCTCACATTATTTTGAACCCAAAACTCCTTGAAATACCAACATTGCACAACATGTTAGATCTTATCAGTAACAAAAACAGAAATGAAAGACCAATAAATCTCCAATTAAAGTAAAAAAATTATAGGGTATCCCCACACGAACCAATAAATGATATCTTTATAAAACCTCCATTTTCGCACAAACATGATACTTAAATTCCATATTCTTCACAAACTCCATTAAAACAAATTTTCGTAGCAACAATCTAAGGATAAAAAAAATAATAACATTATTTTGATACCTAATTAATATCAATAAAACTAACTATTTAGTTGTAGGGAATCCAAAAATGTACCAATAGAATATTTCTATAAAAAAACCTCCAATTTCCCATGAAAATGGAATTTAAAATTCATTTTTTTACAAATACCACTAAAACCAATTTTTTGCAGCAATCACCAAATGAGGTAAACACGAAAATATCATAAACACATAAAGATAAGTCACAAGGATTTAATACACTTGAAATCACCTATTAAAATTGTTAAACATTTGAATCCTTAGTGAGAAAATGAAATCGTACCACCGCTGCACCTAAAGGATGGTAAATCGAGCCTAAAATCAGAATATTGGACCAAGAAAACCCAATGTTAAACCCTAGGTTTGAAACCCTACCCTATGTTCATTTTGGAAATCAAGGTAATTGGATTAAACTTCATGAATATGGGAGGAACTAATAGGAAGAGACAATTACGTGATATTTTGTAACACCCCAACCTTCCACGATACGATTTACTTTGAATAATACAGTACCGTGTGTGGTACGCAACTTCGAGATTCTAACACACCGCAACCAATCAAAGTAGCCGTTATGGATAGTAATACCAAATTTTTGAAATTTTATAAATTTTATCTTTCAAAATGGACGTCATTTTTGGATTCGGAATATCGAAATTAGATTAGGGTGAAATTTTGGTGCTTTTCAGATAACTTTCATATTTTGATGAATAGTGAAAATTGCTAAATTTTAATTAAAAACTTTTTTAATCGAAATAATTAATAGTGATAAATTATGAATTTTAGTGGTTTTAAAGTATATTTAGAATATATTTGTACCATTTGATTCAATTTTTGTCATTAGACGTCATTTCACATTTAAACCAGACAAAAATAAGTGTCAACCTTTTGATAGTTATTATTTTTTAAAAACACGCTATTTGTTTTGACAATGGGAATTAATATTTAAATTAATTATTGAAAAATAAAGGTTTTTAATTTGGTAAAATAGACAACATTTTTTAATTCATAAAATCAAATATATATTAGGCCTAATTTATGTTATTTTTCTGAGAAACATCAAATTTTGATGAATAGTGAAAAATAATGAGTTATTGGTTAAAAACGATTTTTTTATTTAAATAATTATTTATTTTATTTAAATTAATTTATGTAAAAATAAGATACATAATACTTATATAAGTTCATTATAATTCATTGGGGTTAGTTTATAATAATTTCAGATATATAAAAATTTTATTGAACTTTTCACCGTCTTTTACCCACCTCCTAGGAGAATTTGGAAATTCACGTAAAACATAATTTTTGGTGAATAGTAACTTTTTACTACTTATTTACCACGGTAAAAAGTAAATATGGTAATTAGGGGTAAAAATGATATTATTTTTAGCCTAACACATGTCTTAATTCTATTTGATAAGTTTAATTCGACCAAAAACATCTTTAGGAATAAAATATGACCCTTTAGGTCCACTTGGATTAGATTAGAACATTTATTATTATTTAATTCAAAGAAGAGTTAAAAGAGTTAAAATCAATGTTTAACAACTAAAAAATTTTTAATATAGGGTTATACATAAGATAAATTCAATTATAAATATTCATTAGAATGATAAAAATATTTCCTACATAATTGTATTTTAATTATAATTTTTATACATTAAATAATTAAATTTACTTATTACACAATGATGATGTAGTAATTACATTATTAATTAAAAATCAAATAAATGGTAATATAAATATTAAAATAAATATAATGTCAATGTTTTAATGACATCCATGAATATTATAGGTTACTATGACATGTTAGGTATGATTCAATGTATCTTGTTTGAAGTAATCAAGTTTTTATGACTTTCACAAAAACAAAATACCAAATAGTGTCAAAATTGACGTAAAAGTGTTTTAAAAACAAATATTATATTACTAATTGATATTAAATTTCTAAAAATCTAAGGTTCAGACAACGGACTTTCATCATGATAGTTGTATCATTAATTGACCACTTGGTGGTCGCTTGGAGGTATATAGTAAGTTTATTAATTATATAATATAAAAATACAAAGTGACATGGTAAGTGTCAAAAAAATTAATCAAGCGTTAAAACTAAAAGATAAGGTTAATATAATGACCCCAACATGTCCAAAATCAATTGGTTGAAAGTATTTATACCCATCCCCACCTTAGTCTTTGAATAATCCACTTTGGAGCAATTATAAACCGAATATGAATTTATTATAAAATAATAGTTTATGTTTTTCCTAAAGATCCCCTCCTCCCCCTTATAAAAGGACACCACTTCTAACAAATTATCCACACCTTAAAAGTCTTTTGGTTCGGCCAAAGGCTGCCCAAATATTCTCTAAACTTCCCTAACTTCACCCTAGAGGCCTTATTTTGATCATAAAGCCAACCTAAGGATCCCTTTTGATCAAATCAAAAGGAAGAACCCGAAGAAGAGGTATCATTTTCACCACCCTCTTTCATGTCCCTTTCTTCTTCCACTTATTCTGTCATTGTTATTTCAATTCTAAAACAATAAATACAGTATCTTCAATATACTATGACGTTATTATAAATATGGTTCAACCAATTTCATTATTCTATCCACCATTTAAATGACATGTCACCATACGTGCGTACGTACGGCTTACCGTCTCCACATCGTGGTGTAATTGTTATTCAATACATTATTATTAGGATTGGTATAATAATGATTTTTATTTGATTTAAAAGAAAAATATAACATGATAAATATTCTGTATAAATTATATACCATCCAATTATATATTATATTAATATCAAAAGAATGATATTTTCACTCGTGCGTACATACGGATTACCGTCTCCATGACGCGATGAGATTCATTTCCAAGTTCACCCTTCCTCGATGATTATAAAAATATATATTACTAATAAGTATGTAATATATGACATAAAAATGGTACTGGAGATATATATATTTATATATATAAGTATCTATGTACTTATATATATCTTATTCACTTACTTCCGTTCAATACTATATGAAAACAGAAACAACGTTTATGCGTACGTACGGACTACCATCTCCAAAAATGGTGTTTTCCATTTCAAATATATGTCTATTATAAATTTTTATATTCTAAATATATATGATAAATAAATCATCTTTTATATTCTTGAAGTATTTAAGTCATGATTTAATTGATACAATCAGGAGTAACAAGTTAAAAACGTACGATAAAGAAAGCGATTATTATCCGAAATATTAATATAACATAGAAATTATTATTAAATGGGTAGTATAAAGTCATAAATGAATAATTTATGATATCATAAATATTAATATGGTTCTGGTATAATTTAATAACATACTATAGTCTTCATACAGGAGGATAAACGTACCATCGATTGAAGGAAAGTGCAAGGTAAGGGGTTTTCATCTCACTCCTTATTCCCGTGAGATTCATGACATATAGACACTATTACCTTCTGTGTGGTGTATGTACTGCCCATAATTGTATTCTTTGTGTAATAAACATTAATTTATTTGTATTTACATTTTATGATACAATTTTCATAGGTTTTATGATTTGTAAGTTTCCAAATTGGTAAGGGTTAATTCCTCAATATCATTATTATCCGAGATTGTTTTTGTGTAAGTATTTACTGGGACATTTTTACCATCCATATCCATTTCTCAAAAAAATTATTTCAAAATATAGATTTTAAGGATTTTTAAAGGTACTATTTATCAAGATCATAATTTCAAATATTTTAATGATTTATCTTTCTAAATATTTTTAATTAATTTCCATGTTTTCAAAATGATTTTAAGGATTTATTTATATGGACATGAATGTTTTGAAATTATAATTCTTTTCAAAAGTATCAAAGTGGTATGGGACACTTTGATTCAAAAATATCTTTTAAATTACTACCTTTATAAATTTGTGACTTTTAAATTATTTTACAAAAAAAGATATTTCTCTCAAAAAGGTTTACTCATCATTTTCAACTATGTCAGCATCCTCTACTAGATATTATTTTGGATTGAAGTTGATTTGTCATGATACAAATCTTCCATATAGTGTTGAAGGTTTTGTGATATGTTTGACTGTGGATGTGTTATTTTTATACCATTCATGGTTTATGGTTAAAGTATTGACATTTCGTATCCTAGTTCTTATACGAATGTTTTTGTTAAGTTTCAACCATTTCATATGAGGAATGTATTGGACATAGTAGGTGACAGGTGGAGCCCGCTATAGCTCCTCGATGCATCGGTGGGTCTCATGAGACAACTAGATGTGGAATTGGCTGAGGCCCTTTCCCAATTTGATATATGGTTTTGTCCGAGGCCTTAATCATTTTTAGACATCTTGACCGAGGCCTTGACAAAATGTTTTAGAATGTCTGGCATTATACATTCCCTCATTATGGAAATAATATTGATGGTTCATGTGGTAATTCAACTATTATAATACCCATGATTATGTGTTATTATGGAATTATTTACTCATCTCATATTCTTTCCATAAATGTATTCATGTTTATTATTGGTAAAGGCATGTGGTTTCAATTATTTACCATGATTAATATTTATGTCATTTTCCGCTGTATTACTTACCCTTACTGAGCATTTGAGCTCACCCCATTCAATGTTTTATTTTTTCCCATGATTCTAAGAAGTGTGTTGTGATTGATATGTAGGGTTGAGATAAGGGAATAATGGTGTTCGTGAAGGATTATTTATGTTGTTTTGTATGTTATGATGTGTAATGCAACATTCATCTATATAATCTATTTTCCCAGACTGCTAAACTGATTGGTCCTTTGAGACTTGTTTCCTTGTAATCATGCCAATTTATTAAAATAATGCACCGACTTTGGGTAACTGGGGTCCGGGCATTATAGTTGGTATTAGAGGAAGTTTAGAAATAACCTTGGAAGCTATATTTAGATAAACTCTGATTAGAGCACATAGCCCTAAGATAGACTTTGAAGATTTATAGAGAAGAACTTCCTAGAATTTTCATATTGTAGAGATTTTGTGAGTTTTCCGAGCAATACATCCCAATCTGGATACGAGCAGGTAGAGGCGACTCTGGAATGGATGTACCTAGGGGTAAAACCCGAAAACACCGCTTTGAGATAGACTCGAATGGGTACTGGTGCATGACAATAGGCGTTGCTACACTTTTGGTTTCGACACTCCCGTGGGATATGGTTAGGATAATTATCATTTTTTTACAAACCATTATGAAGGGATTATGAGTATATACATACTCAAAGAAATTTTTTTATGATTATAGATTATATCCATAAACTGTTTAATTTATGTTAAGTGTTTTAAAAGTTCAGGATTAGGAATTTCTATTCATAAACTAATCTAGTGTCTGCCATTGTTTAAAAATGGCGCCCAGTAGAAGGAATGAGAACTCCAGCAATACGCATGATCCAATGAATAAGAAAGATCATATATTTCATGGTCTTAAGCCGGAATTTATAAGGGAAATTTTCTCCCATGTATTATCATCATATGAATAAATAGTATCATGTGTTGATAAGATAAGTAAATAATTCTCGGATTCCTATGGATTTGAAGGGAAGCTAGAGAAGGAAAGGATGGTAGAGAGAAGGACAGATAAAGGAAATAAGGTAAAGAAGGATTTTCCGAAATGTGATCACTGTGGAAAGAATCACCTTGGAAAATGAATGAAGGGAATGTGAGTATGTTATATGTGTGGAGATAAAGGACACCAAATACGTGACTGAAAGGGTAAGAAAAAGGTTTCAAATGTACAATGTTTCATCTGCAAGGAGTTTGGACACTACACGAACCAATGTCCCAGTTATCAGAATATGCTACAAATGATGCTATTGGATAATAATCAGGTTATGATACTACCACAGATGAATATGAATGACTAGTGTTCTTATGTTGTTATTTTGGAATTATTTTATTGAAGTGTTGTATCAATGATGTTCTGGAAATAAATAAGTATTGAACTACATTACTATTTCATTGAGGATTTGAGATTTTATGGTACTAAGAAAAGTGAATCTATAGTGAGTTAAACGTTTTTGGAAATTACATGGTTGAAGGAAAGATAAACCTTAATATGGTCCTAATATTGAGGTACTGATTTTGGAATAAGATATGGTTGCTTTGGGTAAATTATATTGGATATTCTTAACTGCCTTGAATCTGATTAAAGATTTGTATATTCCATCATTGTGGAGTTTACAACTTTTTTGGATGGATGAAGTATATCTAGTATTCTATATGGAATAAGGGAGCATTAATGTAATCAATAAGGTTTTATGGTAATTCAGAATGATTCAGTGTTTTAAAAGAATACATGATGAAGGTATTCACATGCTATTACAGGGTAAAATGGATCTACATTATGTTTACCTTTCATATAAATTTTAGACTGAGAGTTTATAAAAGTATTTCATTAAAGTCTGATGGTTGGAAGGGATTATGTTTTAATGGTTATTTTTGGTTTTTTATAAAAGGACAACATGTAGACCGTGTGACGACCCGTCACGTGGGAAAGACCGGCAGGAATCAAACCCGCAAACATAGTGCGATTGGGATTTATCGCCTACCACTGGACTACATGATGTACCTTGATTGTATAATGTAGTTTATTTTTTTAATGGGTCTGATATGTGAATTATACATTCATTATATTTGTAACCCTATACGATTAGGATAAATAGAGTACTTTTGAGTTGTATTATGTTTTGTAGTAAAAGATGAGTTTGTGGTAGATATTTATTAATGGATAAAACTATATTTATAAATTAAGTATATATCCTTATGATCTTATCCAATCTCATAAATAAATTCCTCAACATTAATAAAAGGAACTTGGAAAAAAATGTTGTCCAAGATGGTACCTTAGATCGTCACAAATTTATGGCTTTGGGATTATTGGCCTTTTCATAGCCATTTTCTCTACCACTCTCTATCAGATATTGATGGTTAGATTTCTCTTCCATATCCATTTTTTGTTACATGGAATCATAGTATGTATTATTTTTGGTAACCTTAATACTTACCACTCTTTATTTTCAATAGAGGCCTCAAGAATCCATTTTTCGATGTGGGATTTCAACTAAGATATTTTGAAATGTCAACCCCAAGCTTCCAATACCGATCATAAATTGCGAGGATGAAATTTATTGAAGTAGGGGAGAATGTAACACCCCAAGATTCCATGGTATGATTCTCTTTGAATAATAGAATAGCGTGTGTTGTATGCAACTTCAAGATTCTAACACACCACGACCAATAAAAGTAGCCGTTATGGATAGTAATACCAACTTTTTGAAATTTTATAAATTTTATCTTTCCAAATGTACTTCATTTTTTTATTTGGTATATCAAAATTAGCTTAGGATGAAATTTCGGTGCTTTTTAGATAACTTTCATATTTTGATGAATAGTGAAAATTACTAAATTTTAATTAAAAACAACTTTTTTAATCAAAATAATTAATAGTGATAAATTAGGAATTTGAGTGGTTTTAAATTATATTTAGAATATATTTTTACCATTTAATACAATTTTTGTCATTAAACGTAGTTTCACATTTAAACCAGACAAAAAACAAGCATCAATCTTTTGATATTTATTATTTCTTAAAAACACGCTATTTGATTTGACAATGGGAATTAATATTTAAATTAATTAATGAAACTAAAATATTTTGAATTTGGTAAAATAGACAACATTTTTGAATTCATAATATCAAATATAGCTTAGGCCGAATTGTTTTTATTTTTATGAGAAACATCATTTTTTGATGAATTGTGTAAAACACTGAGTTATTGGTTAAAACTGATTTATTTAATTTCAATTAATTTATTTCAAAATAAGATACATAATACTTATATATGTTCATTGTAATTCATTGGGGGTTAATTTATAATAATTTTAGATATATAAAAATTTTATTGAACTTTTCACCGTCTTTTACCCACCTCTTAGGAGAATTTGGAAATTCACATAAAACCTAATTTTACCGCTTCTCTGAGTCGAATTTTGAAAATCCGAGAGACAAGGTTAATATCAAGGAGTAAAATTTGGTTAAATGAGATCAAAAATAATTTTCGTTGAATAGTAACTTTTTACTTTTATTTACCACGGTAAAAAGTAAATACAGTAATTAAGGTTAAAAATGATATTATTAATACCCTAACACATGAACTAATTCTATTGGATAAGTTTAATTCGACCAAAAACAACCTTAGGAATAACCTATGACCCTTTAAGTCCACTTGGATTAGATTAGGAAATTTATTATTATTTAATTCAAAGAAGAGTTAAAAAAGTTAAAAGAGTTAAAATCAAAGTTTAATAACTAAAATATTATTAATATAGGGTTATAAATAAGATAAATTCAATTATAAAAATTCATTATAAAGATAAAAATATTTCCTACATAATGATATTTTAATTATAATTTTTAGACATTAAATAACTAAATTTATTTATAACACAATGATGATGCAGTAATTACCTTATTAATGAAAAAATCAAGTAAATGGTAATATAAATATTAACATAAATATAATTTCAATGTTTTTATGAAATACACGAATTTTCTAGGTTACTATGACATGTTAGGGCTGATTCAATGAATCGTTTTTGAAGTAATCAAGTTGTTATGACTTTCACAAAAACAAAATACCAAATAGTGTCAAAGTTGACAAAAAAGAGTTTTTAAAACAAATATTATATTATTAATTGATATTAAATTCATAAAAATCTATGAATCGTCCAAAGGACTTTAATCATGATAGGTGTATAATTAGTGGACCAATTGGTGGTCTCTTGAAGGTATATAGTATGTTTATTAACTATATAATATAAAAATACAATGTGACATGGTAAGTGTCAAACTAATTAACCAAGAGTTAAAACTATAAGATAAGGTTAATATAATGACCCCAACATGTCTAAAATATATTGGTTGAAAGGATTTCGACCAATCCCCACCTTAGGCTTTGAATAATCCACTTTGGAACCATTAGAAACTGAATATGAATATATTATAAAATAATACTTTAAGTTTTTCCTAAAGAGCCCCTCCTTCACCTTATAAAAGGACACCACTTCTAACCAATTATTCACACCTTCAAAGCCTTTTGGTTCGGCCAAACCCCAACCAAATATTCTCTCAACTTCCCTAACTTCAACCTAGAGGAATTATTTTGATCATAAAGCCAACCTATGGATCCATTTTGATCAAATGAAGAGGAATAACCCGAAGAACTGGTAACATTTTCACCACCCTCTTTCAAGTTCCTTTCTTCTTCCACTTCTTCTTTCTTTGTTATTTCAATTCTAAAAAATAAATCCAGTATCTTCTATATACCTTTATGTTAATATAAATATGGTACAACCAAATTCATTATTCTATCCACCCTTTGAATGACATGTCACCATACGTGCGTACGTACGACTTACCGTCTCCACGTCGTGGTGTAATTGTTATTCAATACATTATTATTTGGATGGGTATAATAATGATGTGTATTTGATATAAATAACAAATAAAACATGATTAGTATTCTGTATATATTATATACCATCCAATTATATATCATATTAATATCAAAATAATGATATTTTCACTCGTGCGTACGTACTGATTACCGTCTCCATGACGCGATTGCATTCATTTCCAAGTTCACCCTTCATCGACGATTATAAAAATATATATTACAAATAAGTATGTAATATATGACATAATAATTCTACTGTATATATATATTTATATATATAATTATTTATTTACTTACATATATCTTATTCACTTACATCCGTTCAGTACTATATGAAAACAGAAACATCATTTATGCATACGTACGGACTACCGTCTCCATAAACGGTGTTTTCCATTTCATATATATGTCTATTATAAATTTTTATATTCTAAATATTTATGATAAATAAATAATGTTTTATATTCTTTAAGTATTTAAATCCTGATCTAAGTGATACAATCAAGAGTAACAAGTTAAAACACGTACTATAAAGAAAGCGATTATTACCTGAAATATTAATATAACATGGAAATTATTATTAAATGGGTAGTATAACGTCATAAATGAATAATGTATGATATAATAAATATTAATATGGGTTTGGTATAATTTAATAACATACTATAGTCTTCATAGAAAAGGATAAACGTACCCATGACTGAAAGAAAGTGCAAGGTAAGGGGTTTTCATCTCACTCCTTTTTCCCGTGAGATTTATGACATATTACCACTATTACCTTTTGTGTGTTGTATTTACTTCCCATAATTGTATTATTTGTTTAATACACTTTAATTTATGTTTATTTACATTTTATGAGACCGTTTTCATGGGTTTTATGATTCATAAGTTACCAAATTGGTAAGGGTTAATTCCTCAATCTCATTATTATCCGAGATTGTTTTTGTGTAAGTATTTATTGGGAAATTTTTATCATCCATGACAATTTTTCAAAAAAATGATTTCAAAATGGAGATTTTAAGGATTTTGAAAGGTACTTTTTATCAAGATCATAATTTCAAATGATTTAAATATTTATCTTTCTAAATATTTTTAATTAATGTCAATGTTTTCAAAATGATTTTAAGGATTTACTTATATGGACATGAATGTTTTGAAATGATAATTCTTTTCAAAAGTTTCAAAGTGGTATGGGAAACTTTGATTCAAAAATCTATTTCAAATTAATTCCTTTATAAATGTGTGACTTTTAAATGATTTTACAAAAATGATATTTCTCTCAAAAAGGATTACTCATCATTTTCAACTATGTCAGCATCCTCTACTAGATATTATTTTGGATTGAAGTTGATTTATCACGATACATATCTTCCATATTGTGTTGAAGGTTTTGTGATATGTTTGACTGTGGATGTGTTATTTTGATACCACTCATGGTTTATGGTTAAATTATTGACATTTCATATCCTAGTTCTTATACAAATGTTTATGTTAAGTTTCATCCTTTTCATTTGAGGAATTTATTGGACATAGTAAGTGAAGGGTGGAGCCCGTTATAGCTTCTCAATGCATAGGTAGGTCTCATGAGATAAATAGACATGGAATTGGATGAGTCCCTTTCCCAATTTGATATATGGTTTTGGCCGAGGGCTTAATCATATTTAGACGTCTTGGCCGAGGCCTTGACAAAATGTTTTAGAATGTCTGGAATTATACATACCCTCAATATGGAAATAATATTGATAGTTCATGTGGAAATTCGACTAGTAGAATACCCATGATTATGTTTTATTATGGAATTATTTACTCATATCATATTCATTCCATAAAAGTATTCATGTTTATTATTCGTAAAGGCACGTGGTTTCAATTATTTACCATGCTTAATATTTATGTTATTTTCCGCTGTATTACTTACCCTTACTGAGCGTTTGAGCTCACCCCTTTCAATGTTTTATTTTTTCCATGGATTCCAAGAAGTGTGTTTTGATTGATATGCAGGGTTAAGATAAGGGAATAATGGTGTTCGTGAAGGATATTTATGTTGTTTTCTATGTTATGAAGTGTAATGTAACATTCATGTATATAATCTATTTTCCATGACTGCTAAACCGATCGGTCCATCGGGACTTGTTTCCTTATAATCATGCCAATATATTAAAATAATACACCGACTCTGGGTAACTAGGGTCGGGGTGTTACATATTGTGTGACATTCCTCCACCAAATACCCTTTCAAAATGACTTTCCATAGAGGGTTTGAAGAGCTTAGGAGGTTGCCATGGAATTAATGGTCGAATGGGGGAATAAAGGGGAAAGTTAGGATAAATCCCAGGAGGGTATAGAAGTAATTTTTATCATTTTAATGAGCTAGAAATAGGCACATTGTTTCTCTGCATGGTTTGGAAAACTGTGAACCTTTAAAGTTCACCATCCTTTCTCCCCTAAAAACATCATCAAAAGCCACCAAAATTTGTGGGGTCTTCGGGGGGACTTAGGGGGGATGATATGATTAAAATATATGATATATAAGTATAATTAATGAATAAAATGGGTTTGAAATAGGATCATATACAATTGTATGAATACTAATAAATCTAGATCAATGGTTATATCCCTTATTTATCAGAACTAATGAATGGTTATTCTAGTTCATGATTAATCTTTACCAATTTTAATATATAGCAATAATTCACTTCGCCATTCCAATTTAATTCTATAATTTTTATTCAATTTTTTTTTAATATCTTATACCATTAATTTCTAATTCTTCTATTATTCTTGGAAAATATTATTCGCTCATTGTATTTTAAATCAGATAATTCAATCTTATTCGACATACGTACTTAAAAAATATATTAAATCATTTATTTACATAAATATATATATCATATATTATTTAAATCATGAAACTATGATAAATTACTATCATGGAAAATATTATAAATTTAAAAAATAAACATATATGACACATATAATTTATTATAATAGTTTAATTCATAATGAAACCCTAATTTTTTTGACCGAAGTTATGTATATCTAGACCAACAATGAAAATTAAAATTAAAATTTGTAAATTGAATCATTCTAAGGTCATTCAAAAAGGAACTATTAACCATTACTCAGAAAAAATCTATTAATATCAATGGACTCATATTGACATAGATATATTTGAAAACAAAAGTCCATTTTAAAAGAACCAACTATACTGAACATGTTAAATTAAAACAAAATAAACCTCCAGAATTTCTATTATCATCCCATATAGATAAAAAATATCACTTTTAATACAAATGTGTTCAATTACAATAGGATATTACATAATAGTCCATATAATAAGAAATCTAGAATTAAGGGGATAATCCATCTCTATCCAAGATAATCACATATTCTACATGATCATGATTAATCTCAATCATTTTAAACTTAGTTAATAATTAGGTCTACCATTCCAATTAAAATCAATAATATCAATCTAAAAATATCTACACTATCTCAAAAATGTAATTTTAATGGATACCCTCATATTAGTTAAATATCATGTCTCTCAATATAGTTAAAATAAAATAATTCAATCCAGAAAGATAAATAAATTTATAAAATCATTTTATTTATACATTAATAAAAATATACATCATATCATTGTTCAATCATGACACCAGTACCCAATAATAAAATGTAAAATAAATTAAATTTAACAAATTATCATATATAACACTACAAATTTTTCATAATTTTTAATTTTATTATAATGTCCTAAAAATTTCCGACACATGATATAAATATGAATAAGAATAGTTAAAATACTTATTTAAATTCATAAATCAATTTACATAAAAAATAACAAAAAATTTCAAAGATATTAATTTTACATTTAAGGTTTCAAAGAAACTCCATGTCTATATTCCCAAAATAAAAACCTTACATGGAAATTTATATCAATCAAACAAGATATATTTCATTAAAACCCTAATTTCCACTTTTAAATATTTTATTTTTTACACATGACATTAAACAAATTAAAAAGTATTCAAAAAATTTTATAAAATAAAAATCCATAAATTTATTCGTAAAAACTTCACAAACCATAAAAATGAATTTATAAAATTTTACAATATAAAGAAACTCAAAATATCAATATTAATTATGATACAACCCCAAAATTAGTTAATAAAATATTTGATATTTTATTGGTGAAATTTAAATAATCGGGGATCATTTCTAGTTAATCATTTAAATCAATCACATTAAATCACAAACATGACCACATATCCCACGTTCCATTATATGATTCCTGAGATTAATACCAAACCCAAATCATTCTTGAACATTGGACTCTATATTTTTATTTACCCATACTATAGATGGGGTTTTTAAAATTAATACCCTACTAATACGTAAAGTACCTATACCCAACACCTAAAATTCCATAAAAACATGGGATCTAACTATAACTACACTAGTTAGGTTTGTTCAAAATCTACCTTCCATGTTTTGGCATGTAATCATCACTTTTAACTTTTTTTATCCTAAAACTTACATCCCTAACAAAAATTTTAATGGATTGTATTAGAGTTTCCTACCTCTATACTATATTTCCATGAACCTATGTCATTTTCCTTGATCATCAGAGTAAAAATATAAGTATCTAGGGCTAAAACAATTGTGGGTAATGATTTAAATATTTTTAAACGTTTTTTGAGTATACAAAAGATTCTTCCTAAAAAACTAACATGATTATTCCATTCAATGGAAATGAATAACCCATAGAAAAATACAATTAGGACTCCTAATTGATTGGCCCAAATATTATTTTAACCAAATATAAATGGAAAAAATATTTTTTGAACATTTTCTTGTTTAAAAAAATGAAAGAACTCTTAAAAAAATATAATTCATCCTCTTAATAGATATGTGATAAAAAATATAAAAACTATAACTCAAACTATTATACTATACAACCTACCAAGTGATCCACCAATATATCTATAAAAAAGAAAATGAAAGATATTATTTATCCTCATTGACACCTATAGAATCCTTTAATAGGAAACAAGATTTAATAATGAATTTATAAAGACTACACCCTTCATTGGTAGAAAGTGATACATGTATCCTAGTTTAATTTTCATCATGAAATATAAAATCCTAGGAGTGATAGTTATATAATATATACACATGATTTCTTTATGGAAGGCTATATAATTTTACACATTATAGATATATATTAATTCAAACTGTATTTAAATAAAACAATCACATAAACATTACATGGATAAAACATACATAGATTTTACCACACAACCTGAAGAAGGATCAATAATGTGATAAATTGAAGTCCACTTATTATAGTAGGAGATGAAATAATAGTGAATACTAAAAAACTAATCCAATAATACTAGGTGATTATTAATCACCAAATAATATAAACTACTAATTGTGTCTATGTTAACATACTACACTTCCATGCACCAGGATACCATACAAAAATGAACAATGATGGAATAATCTAAATGAACCTAAGTTTCCCATATCATATCCTTCATATCCCAATATATTTTATGCGTTATTCTGGGAATATTAATGTTATTATAAATCCTTTCCTAAGTAATAAATTATAATTAGAAGGTGGATTTACTCAAAATTATGTATAGTCCATCACATTGATATCATAATCTCTAGTGACCTCCATTAAAAATGTATTTGGAACATTGACCACTGATAACACCATTTCATTCACTTTTACCAATAGAAACATAATAAAAAATAATGATTCACTCTGAATTTAAGTCATTAGACATTTTCCAATAGATATATTAAATGAAAAATTACTACAACTCGGAAATATCATGCATTAAACAATAGAAATGATAAATAACTCAATGATTAATATACAACAGATTACCCCTTCTAAAATAAAGATAATGAATACCATTTCACATTAGTTTTGGTATATCAACCCCTATCCCTTAAAGATAATAAATATCACATTATTATAGCTTCAATTATTTACCTTTACCCATGAATATAAGGAGTGACACACTCTTATATATCTGAAATATACACCCATAGAAGTTTATATTATCAAATTATACATTTTTATATATTCAATATGTCATCCTTTGACCCTTTATGAATGTAGAAACATTGATCTATCTCCAAGGATCATAAAATAATTATCACACTAATTTCTTATAATCATAACTCTAAAATGAGAACATCTTAAAATCATCTGTCATCCATGAGGATAAAATTTCATTTAATCCAAGATATACATCTCAATATATTTCAATATTATGATGGAGAACTATAAAAATTACTATGTTATAAGGCATATATAATTCTAGAAAATATATTTATTCCATATTAATATATTTATTTTATATAATGTCTCACTATGAATCATATTGAATCTAATGATTCCATAATACATTAATACAAATAAAAAACTAATAGATTTTCCGTTCAATAATATCATATATTTATGAAATTAATAATGAGAAAAGCAATAAACTGAGTATTATTACATCATATCCCCAAATATTTCACCAAAACTCAACAGAAGCACATCTAGTTCTAACAACTCTGGTTTCCATGTCTCATAGGACTCCAAAGGTATAGTAATAGAAAAGATCTGATATTAAAATCTATTTCACACCACAACTATACAATTATCTTAATGATCAACCATAAAATATCCTTAAATATATTTATGTAAACTTACCTTACATATCAACAGCAGTTAATAATGTTCTTACCAAAAAAAATATTATAGTAAAAAATGATGAACTATAACATTAAATCCTTACCATTTATAAGCTATCCCTAGCTTATAAAAATGGATTATTTTTATTATTGAATAAGGGTTGAAAAAAATAAAGGGGGCCTAAAAAAGTGGAAACCTAGTGAATCACCTATGACAATATCTGTACCCCCTATAGGAAGGGAACCAATGCTATCAGACACCTTCAGCAGGGTCTCCGTAGAGTCCTTAGATTCTAGAAAATTGGCCACATGGTTTCTGTTGTGCCATGTCTGTAATAGCTCATTGTCATGTGTGAGGAATTCCATGCATTTTCAGACTAGGTAATGCATTTCCCAAGGATCAGAGTAGAGTCCCTTAAGAGATATCCATTTGATATTTGAGTCTATACCTATAGAAGTCAAAGAGACATGTTTAGAGGAGAAAATTTGAAAACTAGAGAGTGTGGCCTGCACTACCACCATTATATAGTTAGTAGAACTATAATAAGACTTCAAAAAAGAAAAAACTCTTATAAGGTCATGTACCGCTCCACCTCCCCACATGAAACACTTAATGCATGAACCATCAATATTCTGCTTATGTAAGATATGTAGAGGGTCCATCTTTACCAATGTCCCACAAACCAGGACCTGTAAATATTAATGGGGTTCCTTTTATCTATAAAGCACCAGAGGAGGGTAGAATCATCCAAATGGAACAAGATATTATCTAGATCAACCACATGGATTTTGGTTTTCACCACTATGGATGAGATGGAGGGGGGTACCTTGGGTAAATATTGATTTATGGCCACCAGAATAGACCAGAATCCCACTATAAGTAAGTGGGAGTTAGATTCCATCTATTGTTTAATAATATTGGAACATATGAAACACTCACAAAGGAACTATTTAATTGAATCACCCACCATGTTGTAGCCAAAAAAGACACCCAGCAACTTCCACACTTGCCTCACCCCAATCACTTTTATTGAATAGGTGGATTGAGGTCTATTCCTTTAGGGATTTACATAAGGATCATTTGAATGATTGATTGATGCCTTTTCCATTGATTTCTATATCAGTGGGGATGGAAGAATTTCAGATTCTAAAAAAATTGAATTTATATTGGATGTATCTACACCAAATAATTTATCCCTATATTTCGATGACCTAATATGTAAACATTGTGTTCTTATAGGCATTGGATGTGAAGATACCCAAAGAAATACCAGTGAAGATACAAATTTATGGGGTTCCATCCAATATAATTCCATCAAAGAACCATTGATGGATAGGATCACGAATATATTGAATAAATGATGGATGATATATATCCTTTTTAATGGTAATATTAGGAATGTAGCATCCTAGAAAGCCTATAATTTCACTTTCCCAGTTACAGTCATAGAAATTTATGCCTCCACATCAAACCAGCGAGTTTGAGTTTTGTTGTAGAAACAAGATGTAAACCTGTAATGAATTATATAAGGTCGATTGGTTGACCTTTTGTCACTATGGAATCATTTCCATATTTACCTTTGATAAATTTACTCTTAAAGGAGTGGACCTCATGTACTTCCCAGGATATTTTTCACTAGATATGATACATAATATCTAATAAAATTATCCCAATAATTCCCCCATTATGTACTAATCTTCATAATTTAATCCAGGAAGACCAATGACACCATATTTCCCCACCCAAATCCTATATAATGGAACTTATGTTTTTTTCAATTTTCATTAGAATATCTTTAGACACCTAGAGCACTAAAAGAATGTTTGTGGGTATAGAATTCAGTATAAAGATGATAAGGGTAATTCTAATGCCAAAAGAGAGAAATTGTTTCTTTGAGTTATTAACCCTTTTGATGATAATACTAAAAATTCCATCAAAATAGCTGATCCAGATTCTTTTAGGAGAAATAGAGGTTTCAAAATATTTAATTGGAGAGGCCTTATTCCAGATACCCAAAATTGACTCAATGTTACTTCTTCTATTGTCCAAGAAAATTGACTGGAGGAACACTTGACTCTTCCCTTTGTTAGATACTTTCCCACTATATATTTTGTACTCATCGTTATTTGTGTTTAATCAACTAATATAAGAGCTACATCCATTGATGAAAAAGATCATGTCATTAGAAAAGATAAGAAAAGAGACCCAAGAGAAATTATGTGCACATTGGAATAGTTTATGATGCAACCTTAATAGTGTAAGCTAACTAATCTACTATGGGAATCGTGAAGCATGATGTAGATGGTGGGTGATAGGGGAGAACCTTGTTATAACCCTCTACTATGTTTGATAAATCTACACTAGAAGCACATAAAGGTGATGTTGAACTATGGAGAAGTATAACACCAGAAAATTGAATCACTATCCATTCATAGAATATTATACTACACATAGATATGATAATAAATATCCCTTAGTGGAGATCATATTCCTTGTCTATATTCATGTTTATGACAATGTTTAATCCCACTAAATTCTTGTGGATACCCCTATCATATCCTGTGTGATTCCAATTTCACCTAGAATAGAGGGGCCCTACATAAAAGAATGTTGTTCTTTAGAGACCTAGGATTGGATGAATTGGGGGAGTATTATATTTATGGTAGTGGTTAATAGCATAAAGGATACATGGAACATAATAATAGGTCCAAATTAAGATATGGAAGATGGGTCCTTCAACTTTTGGATATAGATCGTGGTAGAATCAAAGGAACCCCAGGGATGAGACCCAAAATGAAAATATCAACCCAATTGACCATATAACTCATTATTCTATTGTCACTCAGTAAATTTTAATTAATCCATGGAGATTTAATTTATATGATCTCCTACTATAATTGTTTTAATATAAAAACAACCAGACTAAGATTCCAACCAACCCAAAACCTGACATGGTATTCCATATGACCTAAAGGGTGTTTCTAATCCCCTCGGGTCAAAAACTAGTTCCGAAGAATCACAGTAATCAATTTGGGAATTATTTTTCCAAAAAATAGATAAATTATATAGGAATAATTAAATGAAATAAATAGAATAAAAAAATTGGCACAACCTAACCAATTATAACAAGAATAGAATATATTCATTAGGGAAGAGATCCAGACTAACCTCGAGTCACCACAATCTAATTCACCCCATCACTAAAATTAATGATAACCAATAGGGAACATGAAACCTGAGATGATGTAGGCATGAGGTAAAAATTATAATAGGTCAACAGAACCCACCAAAACTAGAAGATATATCCATTAAGTCAATTAATAATTTCTAATTTGAAAAAAAGGAGGTAAGATTCAAAAATATACCACAAATGGAAATCAAAGTAAGTCCATAATTCAACTTCAAAACATTTCCATTTTTTCCAAATTGAAAACAAAAAAATTTGAAAATAAATACAACAGCGAAAACCAGTTAAAAAATCTAAAGTCACATGTTTTATTTCTCAAAAATAACAAAAATGTTTTATTTAAATGAAGTAACCCACATTAAAAACATTCCTTAATACAAAACTACAATAAAAACAAAAACACCTAATTTGAAATCCAATTTAACCCACATAAATAAGAGTCATTAAATTAAAAAAAGGTTTTATAACATCCTCTATGAGTTACTTTTCCAAATAAAATTACCCAAATCACTCACACGGGTCAAGAAAAATAAAGAAGGAACCACGAAACACTCGTATATAACAATGAAAAATAAAAAAACAGATTGAAAAAAATGAAATATGAGGAGATGATATAACAAGATCATGATAAAACTCACTTTAATCAATAACCAAGAAATAAATTGTGTCTTGGGATCAAGCCTAAATTTAGTAATGTGCATACTTAATAGACATTCACAAAAATAGTGTGATAATACCTAATGAAACATAGATATAGACTCCCAAATATTATTTTTCTTTCAAAGAAATATACTATGTAAGTGTGTTGTAGTGAAAACAAGCCATGTATAACACAAAAGGCATAAGGTTAAATACCCTAACCATTAATACCCAATGGTTAGTAGCTCTAATTACATAACATGTAGTCCAAAAATAAATAATAAAGTTAATTCACAAGGGGAGAAATAATCAGCACATAATGATCAGAAACCGCACAAGGGGTATACAAGAAATGGTTCCCTAAATGGTCTCTCTCATAAATACTATTTAAAACCCAATGCTCCAACTAATCATTTTATACCTATAATAACTTAGAATGAGAAAAACTCATTTTCCTTTTATAAAACACCCCTAAAACATTTTATGTTGTTTAAAGTGATTGAATTTGTTAAAACACATTGAATCAATCCTAAAACAAGGTGTTTCCTCATTGGAAATAAACAAAAGGCCAAAGGAAACCCATTTTCAGCAATATATTTTTATGAAAATCACCGAGGATTTTACACAAGGGGTATACAATGAAAAAATTCAAAATATTATTTTAAAATAAAACTATGACCTCTTTAAATTCACATTGAGGTCAAAACCGCAACATAAAACAAATTTTCTTTTAAATATTGTTTTCACTCAATGAAAATACAATCTGGGTAAAAACCCATCATCCAATTCTAAAAACCACTTTAAAAATCTACAATATAATTTCATAAAGTCATATAATATTTATGAATTCTTTTTTAAAACATGAATTTTAATTTCACATGAAAACCCAACTATGAAATGAAAAAACACACAAACTAAAAGGGATTCAAAACATCTGAATGATCTTATACATATATACCCATGAATAAAAATGAAATGTAGAAAGAAAAATCATATTAAAATTCCAAAATTAAAGAATTTGATAACAAAACCTACGACAATGAGAAGATGACTAATACCAAACACCTTGTAACATCATGAATTTGACGATGACCTCTTTATCACGCATTCATATACAATAGTATATATATAAATACAACCCTAAATCCAATGTACATATTCAATTTTTCATGATGGAATATATACTAGGAGGGTGTACATATATATATACATATATACATACCAATATATAAGGGTTAAATCCATAAAAGAGACAAAAAAATCCCTAAAAACCTATAGTAAACTGTAAATCACTAAATGTACCTAATTAAAAATGGGATAATGAAATAGGTAGAAGAACTCAAATTGTTGTAGGTGAACATAAAGGTCACTTATTTGGTGATGGATGTCGAAAAATGACTGATGATATTCTGGGAGATCAATCACATAACAATGGATGAAGACAAACATAGAAAATTGACCTACTTTGTACCCTAGAATTCAACTCAGAATAAAAGGATAAAAAAGGGAGGGATACCACCAAGAAGTGAAAAGATGATGGAAATGGTGGTCTTACCTCATAGAAGCATCTATAAATCCTCTAGAAACTAGGTGGAATCACCAAGGATGATGAAAGATCGAGAGAGGGGGAACATGCATGAAGAGAGTGGGAAGGGAATTTTGCGAAACTCCAAGGAAAAGAATGAAACTGACAAAAATAAAAAAAAAATAAAAAAAATATTTTTTTACTTACCTGGAAAACCACATGGTTAGGTTTTACGATTTACCTAATCATGCACCAACCATGTGGGAGGGACATCCTATAAAAACCTCCACCTAAAAGGTTTCCACAAAGAGGACTCATGGTTTATAAAATCTATGTTCCTCACTCCAAACACACCGAAGACCCTAAATTTCCTCTAAAGAGATCTGAAATGTTTGATAATCCATGCAGAAGGCATGAAAAATAGATTTTTCATAATGTTAGACTCTATAATAGTAATTCCACATGGTTTAAAAAACCGTGTATAAGTTATGGTCTACACCACAAACCCTCTTGGGAACCACATGAATACAACTAATCATGTGGGATAAGCATTCTCCTTATGAAAAGTCTTCGAAAATATTGAATTTTCAAGCTTCCTTGAACCAATACTCAATTCCACTCAAGGAATGGTAAAATAAGTCCAAAATAAAAACATTGTGTACCCAGGGGTTTTAACGACTCCCAACAATTCAACATTATGTCCCCAAAATTTTTTCATAAAAGGATACAAATGAGAGTGACTAGAATTTCCCATGAAGTCCTAACCAAATGAAACACTTGATAGGGTTCAATATTAAATATCCAAATCCATATTCTAAAGATGATTGAACTGATTAACTATGAGGCCTCAAATTCTCCAAGAACAACTGAAAAATATCTTCGTCAAGTAGGACTTAATGGCATGATATACCAATCATGGTCTCCCCCATTTAACATTCCCCCAAAAATGGAGGTAGAATGGAAAACTTATGGTAGTCACATCCTCAACCATCCAAGTAACCATGAGAGAAACTCACTCTCAACCACAAATTATCCCATAAAAAATATAGGAATAACAATAATAGACAACCTAAAAATTGAGACATGAGGTCTCACCTTGTGATATGATACACATGGATAACCTAGGTTTAAGAAAGTGATCACCTCCACATTGTACACCCTAAGTGGCCATAAAAAACACGAAATAGTATATCGAACTCAACAAGTAAATCAAACAACCTTTTTTCCCAATCATACACCCAAGACCTATATCATGTTAAAATATAGATCACCACATTAGATCAACTCAAGAATGGGATAAAAAAAATCCTCAAACACAGTCTTTTGAAATTTTGGGGATTATAAAAATGGATTTTGTGACCAACCACCAAACAAGGAAATCCAAAAAAACCTCAGAGACTTCCCATATGAGGGAAAAATACATACCACATAATAAGGATACAAGATAAATAAAAAATTCATACAATTTTTAAAAATATTCTAAAATGGAATAATCCATAGGATACATTCCAAAGAAGAAAAATTAATCTATAAAAACCAAACCATCGTTGAAGGATTAAACCCTAGACCTCTTCCTAGAAATAGAGAATATAAAACTTATAAAGATGACCCAAGGGACGTAAAAGAGGGAAAATAAATGAAATTCAAAAACATTCTCCCCTTAAATAACCTATGTAATTTACCACTAGTTGAAACCTCACACCATAAAGGATGATATAACAATCCCCCACCAACTACTATAAAAATAATCAACAAGCTCTCAATACCTATCACGAAGAAGGTTTCATGACAAAAAAACCATTCAAAGTCTGGGTTGGTATCAGAACTGAATAATCATTTTGAAAAATTATGGGGGAAAAATACAATATAATATATTAAAATCAAAAATCCATACCATAGAACATAACCCAAAATAATTCCACTTTTACCAGGGAAGAAAAAAAGAAAAACAAACCCTCAAATAAGGTTAACCAGATTTACACCAAAATAAGTTTTCTTTTGAAACCACTATTTTAATAAAGGATGTTTGAAATCACCTTCCACTATGGTGTTACAAAAAACCATTCCAAAAAACATTTAAAAGAAAACCACCTTTGTTAGAACACACACATTCTTTATTAAGGCATTCAGAAAATTCCCTTTTTTCAAAAATACATTTCATTTTAAAAACTAAACATCCAAAGAATGTACATAAAACACATTTAACTTTTTCAAACAACCTTCCACAAGGGATGAAACAATTTTTTAATTTTTTTTTATAAAAATAAGGGAACTCATCCTTCTAAAATTTCCACAAAACCATCTAAAAAATAAACATTTCAAAAAATCATTTTATTTTAAAAACATGGTTTTGAAACTAGGTGCACACAGATCACTGCACAATCATTCAAATAAGGATCAAAAGAACTACATACAATAAACAATAAAAACACCCCATAATCTAGATCAAACTGGAGGAAACCAATTTGAGAGAATCTAGAATCCAGTGGAGTCAAAACATGATCTCTAGGGATGAAATAATGTTGTGAACATAGTGGAAACACAGTTGGGTGACCATGTTTCAATCATGAAACCCATGTTATATGAGATGAACCGTTAACCACATAGACATCACATAGTTTCCTACACTGTGTGATCTCACCACATAGCTCATGTTCTCTCTCTTTTTTAGCCAAAACCACCAGTGAACCCCAATAGTACACACATTCTCAATCAAGATCAAAACATAAATCACATGAAAGAAATTAAAATGACTAAATGATAAATCAAATTCATAATTGTAGTCCCAAATTCCCTAGGGATATTGTGGCTCAGGATAAGTAAGAGCAAGATAGAATTTTCCCACCTTAACCTCTCAAGCCCCGACAATATTTTTATACATTCTAATAGAACTTCCCTAGATAATAAGTGAAAAAACAGGGTTATTATCTTATGGAAGGAAACACAAACCTCAAATAATAACAATTTTTAATGAAATAACATGAGAATTCATCAAACCCAACACCCATCCTATTGATACATATGGCACAAAGTACACACCCGATCCACACAGATAGAAAATTAGTGTTGGGGCATCACATGAATTCATTTGAGAATGATTACTCCCAAAATATATTAAAATAGTAGAATAAATAAATAAAAGTACTATAATAAAATGTACTAGAATTACAAAATGGAATATAACATGAAAAAAATAGAAAATAATGTAAGACTAACCTT
The DNA here is from genome assembly GCA_963277665.1 of Viscum album. NCBI lineage: Eukaryota > Viridiplantae > Streptophyta > Magnoliopsida > Santalales > Viscaceae > Viscum > Viscum album. Next base: position 436,360,447 of record OY728121.1, read on the forward strand.
TATGTGAACTTGAGGGTCAACACAACCCAACTCACCTCACAACTATAATGAATGAACAAGAACAAAAAAATGAACTAAAAACTGAGATGATATAAAAATGAGATAAAATCCTAGTAAGTCTCTACAACCCACCGAAACTATTCAATATGTATCCAATGGAAATTCATCAATTATAGATTGAAAATGAAGCTATATGGTAATATTTATATATATACTATGTTTCCGAATATTTATAATTCCAAAATTAACTTTGAAAAAAATCCCCTTTGTTTTCAAAAATGAAAAAAAATATGTTTGAAAAAAAATACAGCATCCTAATAAATATCCAGATTCCACATGAATGGATTTAATTTCTCAAAATCAAAAAAAAAAATGTTTTATTTAAATTAAACAAACCACTTTTAAAACATTCCTGAATCCAAAACCACTATTTAGAAAATATACTTTTTTGAAAAAAATTTAAAGAACCCACAAAAGAATCATTAAATTCTGAAATAGGTTTTTCAATATCTTTGGAAACACAATTTTCCAATGAAAATTAACCAACACCCTCACAAAGTTCAAGAATTCCTATGAAGTCCCCCAGAATCACACTTATAAAAAAATGAAAAATAAACAATAATGGTTCCAAAACAATGAAATTAGGGGATATGATACAACATAGACTAGATCAAAGTACCATTAACCAATATCCATATAATGAAAATTTTTATGGGATATACTTGGGGATCACTAATTTGCATACATCCTAGACTTTCATAATCAACCCAATTTGCTCATATATGTTGTGTCATAACAATAACCTATCGATGTTTCTTTATCCACCCTTATATAATGGAACACCCCACCTAGGTCTATATCATGCTATCGGGGACACTAGTAGTTTCTAGATCCCTAGTGTCTAATATATCTAGTCTCTTAGCTACTATCTGGGTTTACATTACCATTACTAAGGAACCGATGTGTATCAAATACAAGCCAAGTCTAACACACAACACATAACCATAAATACCCTTACCCATAACACCAAATGATTAATAGCCCAAAATGAAGAACCTAGACACATGATATAAATAAGAAAAATCTCACAAAATTGGAGGAACAAGAATACCATAATTATCATAAACTCGAAAATGGTTATAAAAGCAAGGGGGGACTAAAGGGTGTCCCTCACAAACACTATTTAAAACAAAAAGTGGAAACCAAGAAGTTAACCCCAAATCATAACTTGTAATGACAAGATCCCTTAAACCATTCATAAAACACCACATAAAACATTTAAAGAGGTTAAATAAAACCACTATCCTTATTAGAACAATTTAATGCTACCCTAACATAAGGTTTTTCCTCATTTAATATCAACATGATGTCAAAGGACACCCATTTCCATCAATATATTTTTAGAGAAGTAACCAAGAAATTAAAAAAAGAGATAAACAATCTACACCTTCCAAATCCTAATTTGAAATAAAAATAAAACCCCTATCAATTCACTTTGAGGTCAAAACATCAATTTCAAACCAAATTCCCTTTATATATTATTTTTACAAAATTAAAATCAATACTGGGTATAAAAAACAGTGTTTAGTTCTCAAAAACATTTTAAAATTACCATATTGAATTTTATAAAAGCTTCACAAAATTAAAAATTACATTTTATAACATGAAAATGGATTCCAAATGAAAAACATCAATTCCAAGAATAAAACTAACCAAAATGGTTTCACAATATCATAAGGTTGTCACATATATTAATACATGTAGATTAAGGGAATTTAAAAATGACAAGTATATTATAATTCAAAATGGAAATAATATAAATGAAACACCTAACTTAATGAGATCAAAAAAATACAAAACACCTCGGAAATCAATGTCTTTGGAAATGTCCACTTCTCACTTATCTACACGTACACACTTATACATATACATACACCCCCTAATCAAATTTACATATTCCCCTTTCCATGATTAAATATTTTCAAGGGAGGTATATATCAATATATATACATATAAACTATAATATGTATGTGTGTGAAATCCTTTAATGAGCCACAAAATTTTCTAAACAACCAATTAGAATCTAGAAATTAAAAAACAACCCCAATTAAACTTAGAATAATAAAATGAGTAGAATAATTCCTACCTCAAATGATAGCAGGAGAACCAGAATGCTATACCGTTTGTGGGGGATGCTGAAACAAAAGAGGAGGTGGAGAAAAAAAGGAAAAAAGGAAAAAAAATAAATTAAAAAAATATTATTATTTGTTTATTGGGAAAAATTTACATTTAAGGTGAATAGTTTTCTAAACCTTGTTCCCACTATAAAGGAGGCACTTATGGGACACACTATTCCCCCCCATTATTTCCCCAAAGATTTCGCTTAGTATGGAAAAAAAGCGAACCTCACTCCAAACTAACATAAGACACCACACAACCATTGGGGAATTCCAAACGACTTGAAAAACCATGTGGATGTTGTGGAAAATGGATCCATCAAAATTATTTACCCAAAAAAATGATTTTTATAACATCCCATATATAGATAAGTTATTTTATTTATAATATAAAAAATTAAAATTTATATTGATTATATTTTAAGGTTACAAATATTTAAAATCATATTATAATACTTATAAATAACATGAATTTGTTAAAAATGATGATATATTAAATTATTACATTGATTATGTATTTATAATGAAATTATAGTTTTCAAATCCTAAGACAGTATTAAATAAATTATTATTTTCAGGATGTAAGATTTTATTTTAAATTAATATTCAAAATTATAAAAAATTTATGTTTTTAAAAATATGATATTATTTTTATTAATAGAATATTTTAAAATTATTATGTTAGAGTAATATTTTACCATATAATTTTATAAAAGAATATTTTTATTAAAATAATTTTTATGAAATAATATTTTTTCTAAACGAAAATAAATAATTTTTAAAATTATCAATTAAAACCTATAAAATGAAATTATTTATAGTCATAAATAGTTAAATTCATATAAATTAATAATTTTAATTTTAAATTATATTTAATTTTTTATTATGAATTATAAAAAATAATAAAGGCAAAATATTTTTTGAAATTATGAAAATTATAAATTTGTTTTATAAAATATTGAATTGTGAATATATTAAGATAAAAAATTACAATAATTATAAAATAAGAGTATTATTAACTCATATAAAAACTTAATTAATAAATTAATTATATTAAATTTTAATAATAATCATGACTACTGGTTTCATTTATAATTATAACTAAGAATGTTATTTTAATTTTTTTTAAAAAGATAACATACAACAAAATGATTGGAATAATGGAAAATCTAATAAGGGGGACTATTGTTTAATAAAGAGGAATAAAAAAGTGGATTTAGCCTCGAAATTCGATTGTAAATTCAGGGAATAAAGTTGAGGGCTCATTCTCAATTGAGAAATCAACTATTAGTGATGGTGTCTGGGTAATGTTTGACCTCTTTTGATGGCTTTTTAAGGTTGAGTAATGTCGAAAGTTTGAGCCATGGAAAAGGGGTTTGACAGTGAAGGGGTTTCAAACACAGAATAAGTGTGATATGTTCCTCATATTAATTCTCATGTAATTAATTTTTAAATAATAGGTAGTTGTATTTTTTAGTTTTTAGTTTCTTAATCTACTTTATGAAATTTTTTCTCAGATCATTTTCTGTTTATTAAAACCTTGTTTGTCGTCACCATGGGTTTTCCTTATACCATTTGACATGATTTTTATTTCTAATACTTGTTTTAATATGATAAAATTATTTTTGTATCATTTTTCAAATATTTCAGTCTAATTTATTGTATTTATAGGTTATTTATATAGAATCGTAAATCAGTCCAAATAAAAAATAATATAAATGTAACCGTTGATTTTATCTTTTTTTCATCATGTTGTTTCTATTTTAACAAACCAAATATATAATATATCGTGTGAGTCTTTGTAAATGATGTTTATTAATTTCAATGTTTACTGAAATTTTCCTATATGATGTAATATATAAAACATATTGTATATCTATATATATTATATTCTCAATACAATTCTATGCATTCTCAGCAAGAAAGATATTAGAACCACAAATGTTGATACTTCCCTTGTTTGTTTTTGGAAAGAAGATAAATGGTATTCATTATTTTAAAAAAAAATGAATATGTAAAAAGTATGTGTAGATATATAATTCGTAAATGATAGATTTAATTTCCTCATTTATTATTCAATTTACATTGTGATATAGAGACTATAAATAGGGAGGATACATTGGGTGGTTAAACTAAGGAAAATTGTTTTCCCTCTTTTCATATATCTAATGTGTACATGCTTCGGTAGAAGGATGTCAAGGTTGTTCTCTTTTTTAGTGAGTTAAATACATTTTACATAGTCTTGTTTTTTTCCATTTTGTGGTTAAGGAATGTTTATATTAAAACATATAGGTTATGTTCAAGGAATTATATTTTTCAAAAGAAATTATGAGAATATGTTTTGTAAGGGAGATATTTCAAATATATATATATATATATATTATTATTGTAAAAAATTATATTTTTAACAGTTATATTATTATTTTCAAAACATAATAGTGTTAAAATTTTAATTTTCACAATAGGAGCATAATAGTTAATATTAATAAATATCTAATAATTTCATCAAATAACAATATATATAGATATCACTAAGTGTTATTTTGAAAATAATTTCTTATATTTCATGTTATCAAGGTGTGTTATATAATATTTTATAAATTATCACTACATGTGAACTGAAATTATAGATATATGAATATAAAATGGAAATTAATTATGCATATAATTAACATTCAATTCATTTTAAAATTCATTTTTTTTAAATATAATTAAAAGTTTATTTAAAAATTATACTATTGAATTTATTAAATTTGTGGATTTTTCCAAAATCTCTATATTGTTTTTATAAAAAAATTAACTTTTGACAATGTATTGAGAATTTTAAAATAATTTTATTCATTGAAAATAATTCAGGTATATTTTGGAAATGTTTTTAATATGATATGAATAACAAAGTCAGATGTACTATAAGTATATTTTATTAAAATTAATTTTGATGATTTTAAATCAATGTGATATTGTGGAATGGGGAGGGAACCCATGATGTCAATGGGATGATCACCAACTTGTGATTCTTCTAAGTGGCCATAAGAGTTTTATAAGATTTCTCAAGTAAAATTTTAATCTATAAAGGTACTATTATATTCAAATGAACATTGAAAGAGTAATCCAATAATTTTTTCAATGTAATTTTTTTTTAATTATTTTCAAATTATATGTATTTTTAAAATATTATATTGAATGTGATTTGTAATAAGATATTTATTTTTGTAAGATTTAATAAATATATTTTTATATATCAAATATATTTATTTTATATAAAATGATTTAGAGTGTTTTAAAATTAGTTTTTTTAATCATATTAACCCTAATTTTTTAATCACCTTAATGAGAAATTTTATGATCATCCAAAGTTTTCAAAACATTTTACACATGAATCGTAGAAGGTTTAAAATGGATGAATTCATTTAAGGAGTTATCACACCAAAGAAAATTATTTATTTTATGTTTTTTTACAAATATGTCAAATTATATAGTTTTTTCTAATTCGATATAACCTAGAATTGATAATGCCATCAACTATATACATGTATTGTATAATTTTTATTTATCGTTTATAAAAAATAATTACACAGCATGTTTAAGTGATGAATCTAAAACTGTGCATTTGAGATGTTATATTTGGTATCAGATCAATAGTTTAGAAAAATTTAGAGATTTTTAATTTTTATTTGAGGGAAAAAATCTACATGGTATAATTTTCTTTTGAACATCTAGGAAAATAAGTTCCCTAATATATTCAAGATTTTTTTAATTCTAAATATTGAAAATAAGAATTTTCATAAGTCTAATGAATGAATCGCGATGATAAAATTCATTTAGGGGGGATGTAACACTTCTAACATTAATAAGTACATTTTTTATAATATATATGAAAAATTATAATTTTTTTATATGTTGAGGCTAAAAATATTTAAAATCATATAATAATACTTAGAAAAAATACGGATTTGTTTAAGATGATGATATATTAAATTATTTCATCGATTATGACTTTATAAAAAAAATTATATTTTTAACATTTTATGATCGATTGAAATAAATTATTATTTTCAAGAAATAAGATTTTATTTTAAATATACATTCAAAATTATAAAGAAATAATGTTTTTGAAAATATGATATCATTTTTCTAAAAGTAATATTTTAAAATTATTATTTTTTGATCATAAGTTACCATATTAATTTATAAAATAATAATTTCATCAAATTATTATTTTTGAAAAAATATTTACTTTTAAATAAAATATATAATTTTTAAATTATAATTTAAAACATTAAATATGAAATTATTTGTAATAATAAGAACATAAGTCCATATAAATTATTAATTTTTGTAAAAATTTATATTTATGAATTTAGTAGGAATTAAATGTAATAATAAAGGAAAAGAATTTTTGAAATTGTGCATTTATGAATATTTTTATATAATATTGAATAATTAATATATTAAGATACAAAATTATGATAATTATGAAATACGAGTGTTATTAACTCATATAAAATCTGAATTAAGAATTTTATTTAATTAAATTAAAATAATAATAATGATTACTAATTTTATTTATAATCAGAACTAAGAATGTTATTTTAAATTAAAATAATAAACATTATAAAAGAAAACCAAATGATTAGATAAAAATAATCAAAGAAAAAATTGAAAAAGGGGATTGGGGTTTCATCGAGAGGCATAGAAAGGGGATCTTGCCTTGAGCTTCGACTATAAAGTGAGGGAAGAAAGTTGTGGTCTCGAGCTCAATTGATTTATCAACAACTAGTGACCGAGTCTGAGTGAAGTTGTACTACATGTGAGGTCTTATAAAGGTCAAGCGATGTCGATAGTTCGATCCGAAGAAAACAGGTTTAACTATAAAGGGTTTTTAACAAGAAAGAGGGTAAATATTTTTTTAATCTTCATTCTCTTGTAATAAATTTATAAAATATAGCTATATGTGTATTTGTTTGTTTTAGGTGTCTAAATCGACTTGAAGATTGTATTTCTCATATCATTTTTGGTTTATTAAAACCCTTTCTGTTGTCACCTTTGTTTTCTCTTATACCATATGACATGGTGATGAGATTTTACACATGTTTTAATATCAAAAAATGATTTCTATATAATTTTTCAAATATTTCATTTATATATATCCTACTTCAGTGATGCTTAATAAATATTTTTAAATCAGTCCAAATAAAAAGAAATGATACCACTGAGTTTATCTTCAATTCATCGTGTTGTATCAGTTTTAACAAACCAAATATATAATCTATCATCTGAATCTCTTTAAATGAAGTGTATTAATTTAAAATATCATCATATTTATCTAATTTAATGAAAAATATATAAAATATAAATAATATAATTTATTTTCTCAATATAACTCTATTATTTCTCAATATGAAATATATCTAAACCACAATCATTGATTCATCCTTTGTCTGTTTCAAAAAATGAGATAAATGGTATTAATCATTTGAAAACAATTTGAATATATAAAAATTTGGTGTAGATATATAATTATTAAATTATATATATAATTTCTTCATTTATCGTTATATTTACATAGTGATATATGGACTATATACATAGATGAAACATATTGTGGTTTAATTGGGGAAAACTTTTCACCCTATTTTCATCCATCATGTATGTCAATGCTCCGGTAGAATGATGTTTAAGTTTTTCTTTTAATTAGTTATTTAAATATTATTTAAATATGTTTAATTTTTTTATTTTGAGTTAAGAGAATATTTATATTAAAACATATATTTTATGTGCAAAGGATTATATTTTTCAAAAGAAATTATCTATTTACTTTTTGTAAGGGATATATTTAAATTATATAGTTAAAATCGATTATGTTTTAAAAAAAAATATTTTTTAAACAATTATTTATATGTTAAAAACTTGATACTGTCAAAAGAATATTTTTCACATCAGTTATTTAATATTTTTAATTATTCAATATCTCATAATTTCAATAAATAAAAAAGTTATATTCGTAGTGTAATTACTATTTTCAATGAAATTTATATATTTCATGTTATCAAGATGTATTATATAATATTTTATAAATTATAAATTAATGTGATTTTAAATTATGTTTATATGCATATATAATGGAAATGAATTATGTATATCGTTAAAATTCCATTCATTTTAATATATCATTTGTTTCAAATTTAATTAATAGGGTATTTTTAAATTCTGCCATTGAATTTATTAATCTTAATGATTTTTCTAAAATTCTAAAGTGTTTAAAGAAAAAATAAAATTTTGACAAAGTATTGAGACTGTAAAAAATATTTTATTACTTAAATATAGTTCTTATATATTTTGGGAATATTTTTAATGGGTTATGAATGAGAGAAATGAATCTACCATAGAAATATTTTCTTAAAATTAATTTTCCTACTATCATATCAACGAGATAATCAGGAACAAGGAGTAAACCAATGACCTCAATAGGTGGAACTTCCACTTGTGACACATCTAATTGTCTTTAATTTTTTATAATATATTTCATGTATAATTTAATCTATAAAGGTAATATAATTTTCAAAGGATTTTCATGGAGAAATTCAATAGTCGTTCAATATATATTTTTCAAATTTTTTTCAAAAATTACATTTATTTTTTAAATATTTTTTTAAAATAAATTGTCAATATGAGAATTATTCTTTGAAATATTGTATAATTATAATTTTATATATCAAATATATATTTTATAAAATATTTTAAAGAGTTTTAAAATGAGTATTATTAATGGGGATTCCCATAGTTTTTAAACCCCTTACTGGAAAAGTTTATGTTCATCTCGTGTTTCCAAACAATTTTTCAAAAGTATTTTAGAAATTATAAATTGGATTACATCATTTACGGAGTTATCACACATGAAGAATATAGTTTATTTAAAATAAATTTTATAAAACTCTGACAAATTATAAATATTTTTCTAATTATACAAGTCCTAGACAATAAACTTACCTCTGTTTTATTAATGTATTGTTTAATTTTTACATATATTTTATAAAATAATAATTAAAAAACAAGTTTTTGCACGAAATTAGAATGAACTTTTTTGAGATGTTATATTGAATATTAGACTAATATTTTAAAAAACATTTGATATTGGACATCTTAATTTTAGGAAAACAAAATCTACATGATAAAATTTACTTTTCTACTGCTAGAAAAAATGTTACCTTATTAGTTCTACCTTTTCTTAATTCTGAAGATGGAAATTTAAAATTTTCATAAGTCTAACAAATAAATAAATAGGATATAAATTATTTAGGGGGGGTGAGAATGTAACATCACAAATATTAATATGTTATTTTTTTAAAAAATATAAATAAATAAAAATTAATTTTGATTATATGTTACGATTAAATAAATTTAAAATCATATCATATTTCTTAAAAATAATATTCCTTTGCTAGAAATGATGATATATTAAAATATTTCATCAATTATATCTGTATAATTTTTTTATAGTTTTAAAATCATATGAAAAATATTAATAAAATATTATTTTCATGAAGTAATATTTTATTTACAATTAATATTCAATATTCTAAAAAATACTGTTTTAAAAAATATGGTACTATTTTTTTTAAAAAATTATTTTAAAATGATTATTTTTAGGTTATTAGATACCTTATAAATTTATAAAATAACAATTTTATTAAATTAATGTTTATGAAATAATGCTTTTTTAATAATTTTTTTCATGAAATTATATTTTAACACATAAAATGAAATTTTGTATATTAATAAATAATTAAATCCATATAAATTAATTATTTTACTAAAAAATTATATTTATGATTTTATTTTGAATTAAAAGTAAAAATAACGGATGAATATTTTTAAAATTATGAAAATTATAAATTTGATTTATAAAATTGTTAATTATAAATATATTAAGATATTTTATTATGATAATTATAAAGTAATAGTGTTGTTAACACATATAAAATACTAATTATGTTTTTTATTTTATTAAATTAAAATTATAAAAATGTTTACTAATTTTATTCATAATCAGAACTGAGAATGTTGTTTTAAATTAAAATAATAAAAATGATAAAAGAAAAAAAACGGAGGGGAAAAAATAGAGGGAACAAATCCAATAAGGGGGGCTATGGTTTCAACAAGAGGCATAGAAATGGGATCTATCTTTTACCTTAAACTATAAAATGAGGGGAAAAAGATAATGACTTGAGCTCAATTGAGAGATCAACTGCGAGTGAGGGAGTCTTAGTGTAGTTCAACCACTTGCGTGGGCATCCAAAGGCCGATTGATATTGAATGTTCGAGCCATTGAAAAAGGGGTTCGACTAAAAAGCGGTCTCTAAAATGGAAGATGTGTGAGATGTTCCTCCTCTTCATTATCCTCTTATCAATTATTTAGATCAAGGTAGGTGTATTTAAAGTTGGTTTATGTTTCTGAATCTACTGAAAGATCCTATTTCTTATATTATTTTCTATTTATTTAAATTGTATTTTTCATCACCTTTTCTTTTCTTCATACCATTTTTCATGGTTTTAAATTTTTAATAATTATTTTTATATAGAAAAAGGATTTCGGTATCATTTTTCAAATATTTCAGTCAGATTTATCCTGCTTCAATGATTCTTCATGAAAAATCTTAAATCAGTCCAAATAAAAAATAAAATAACTATAACCACTAATTTTATATTTTGTTTATCATGTTATATCAGTTTATGAAAACCAAATATATAATATATCATCTAAATCTCTATAATTTTAGTGTATTAATTTCCAAAGAACATCATATTTTTCCAATTTCTAGAAATATATATAACCTATATATAATATATATTATATCCTCAATCTAGGTCAATGTTTTCTCAATGAGTAATATATCTAAACCAAAAATGTTGATTCATCCCTTGTTTTTTCTAGAAATAAGATAAATGGTATTCTTAAATTGAAACCTATCTAAACAAATAAATATTCGATGTTGATATATAAGTCTTAAATGATAGATACCATTTCATCATTTGGAATTATATTTACATTATGATATAATGACTATAAATCTGGAGGATACTTTGGGTGGTTAAATTGGGGAAAAAATTTATCCCTCTTTTTATCCATCATATGTGTCAATGCTCTGGTAGAAGGATGTTTTGGTTCTTCTTCTGTTTAGTGAGTTAATGTTTTTTTCAATGGGCTTCCTTTTCTTATTTTGAGGTATGGGAATATTTATTTAAAAATATATATGTTTTCTGTAAAGGATTATATTTTTCAAACTAAATTACTCCTTTATGTTTTATAAGGGATAGATTTAAAATATATATTTACCAAAATTTATGGTTTCAAAAAATATATTTTTAAAATAAATATTCTTATTTTCAATACTTGATAGTGTCAGAATTATATTTTTCACATTGGTCATTTAATAGTTCAAATTATTTAAAATTTAATAATTTCATTAAATAATGAAAAGTTATATTTTTTGTGTAAATATTATTCCCTAAATTTATTTATATATTTCATTTTATTAAGGTTCATATATATAATATTTTCTAAATTTTCAATTCATGAGAATTGAAATTATGGATATATGTATATAGAATAGATATAAAATATGTATATTATTAAAATTCTATGAATATGAATAAATCAATTGTTTTTAATTTAATTAATTGGTTATTTTTAAATTATTATATTAAATTTTTTCAATTTATGGATTTTTCCAAAAACTACAAAGTGTTTTAAGAAAAAATTTTATTTTAACAATGTATTGAGAATTTAAACATTATTTTATTCCATGAAAATAATTATGGAATATTTTTAATATGATTTTTATGGGTGGTGAATGAGGAATATAAATCTCTAGTAAAAGTATTTTCATAAAATTAAATTTCCTGCTTTCATATCAAGAAGATAATGAGGAACAAGGAGTGAACAAATGACCTCAATGGGACAACCTCTCGCTAGTGATACTTCTAAGTGGCCACATGAGTTTATTAGATATTTCATGTATTATTTTAATCTATAAAGGTAATGTTACTACCAAATGATTTTTAGGTGAAATCCTGTAGTTTATTGAAGTATATTTTAGAAATGGTTTTCAAAATGATAAGTATTTTATAAATATTATTTTGAAATGAATTTTCAATATGGGAATTATTTTTTAAAGATTTCATAATTGTATTTATATATTTATAATATATATAATTATTATAAAATATTTTAAAGAGTTTTCAATTGAAAATTTTAAATTTATTTTCCCTGGTTTTTTAAACCCATTGCTGGGACATATTATGGTCATCCAATGTTTTCAAAAATATTTTTTAATGGTACCATAGAAGTTCTAAAATGGATGACTTTTTTTAATAAGTTAGTATACATGAAAAAATTAGTTATTTTACTCTATTTTTTTTTTAAAATCTTTCATATTTATAGTATTTTCTATTACTATAGTACCTATAATGGTAAAGATCCTCAATTGTATAGTTTTATTGTGTAATTTATAGTTATATTTCAAAAATAATAATTACCTAGATTATTTTATCACTGAATCTGAAAGTGAATGTTCTAGATGTCGCATTTGATATCACATCAACAGTATAGATAACATTGGAGATTATTCATTTTCATTTGTTGAAACAAATCTACATGATAGAATTTTCTTTTGAACTTCTAGGAAAATTAGTTCCCTTAGATGTTATAGATTTTCTAAATTATGATGAAAGAAACTCAGAATTTTCATAATTTAAATGAATGAATTACAAGGATATAATTCATTTAAGCAGGGGGGTTGTAACATGATGAATATTAATATGTTCTTTATTTTAAAATATAAATACATATAAATAAATTTTTAATATAATTTAAGGATACATATATTTAAAATCATATGATAAAACATAGAGAAAATATTACTTTGTTAAAATGATGTTATATTAAATTATTTCATCAATTATGTTTTTATAAAATGATTAAAAGTTTTAAAATGTTAAGATAGTGGTAAATAAATTATTATTTACAATAAATAATATTTTATTTTAAATTAATATTTAAAATTCAAAGTACTGCTTTTATAAATATTGTATAATTTTTCTGAAAATAATATTATATATGTTTATTATTTTCTTGTAAGTTATGATATAAATTTATAAAAATAATATATTTTTTGAAATTATTGTTCATGGAATGATATTTTATTTTCTTGTAAATATGGTAATTATAAAATTTTAATTTAACAGTTAAAAAATCATATAATTTATAATAATAAATACTTAAATTTATCTAAAATAATATTTTTAGTAAATAACTATATTTACTTTTTTATTATTATTCAAATGAAATAATAAAGGAAATATACTTTTGAAAATTTTAAAACTGTAAATTTATTTTATAAAATATTTAATTATTAATATATTATTATTCAAAATTTTGGTAATTATGAAATATATGTATTATTAACTCATATAAAGTATGAATTAATATGGTTATTTTATTATATTAAAATAATAATATTATTATTATATTTATAATATAAATTAATAATTGTATTTTAAATTAAAATCTTAAAAATGATAAAATAAAACAAAATAATGAGATAAAAATAACGATGGAAAATCATATAAGGGGGAATGGGGTTTCATCCCAAAGAACAGATTGGGTATATGATCTTGATAATTGACTACGAATCGAGGGTAAGAAGATGAGGGAACATGATTGGTTGATTGATTGACTATTATTGAGGGAGTTCGAGAAATGATTGACCATTAGAGAGGGATTCTATAGGTCGAGAAACATCGATGGTTCGAGCTGTAGAAAGGTGGTTAGACCATAAAGGGGTTTCAAATATAGACATAGTTTGAGATATTATTCATATTCATTCTCCTATAATCTATTTAGATCTGATATAATTGTATTTTTTGGATATAGGTGTTCAAATATACACAATGATTATATTTCTCAGACTATTTAAGTTTATTAATATCATGTTTTTCATCACCATGGTTTTTCTACATACTATTTGACATGGTGTTGATTTTTAATACATTTTTTGAAATAAAAAATGATATACATATCTTTTTCATTGAATTAGATCAGATTTATCCCATTTCAATGATGATTCATGAAAAGGAATGAATTAGTACGAATCGAAAATACCAAAGAAGTCTAACTAAAACGGGACCTTCTGACCATTTATTAAAAATTATGGAAACATTATAGGAAATAGATAGATGGGGTCAAATAAAGGGACCTTCCATCATCCATCAAATATAAAAAAGTTATAATTAATAATAATACTCATTTCTATATTCATACTAATCAGAGGTTTCCCATTCAGATTGATATTTACTTTTGTTGAAAATCGTGAGGATTTATGAATTTTTCATTTTTTACAATTTATAAGAGGATATAATAAAAACAGTTCATGTTATTTATTATGTTAGAATTGTCATTCAGTGGAATTTTCTTTGGAGGAGCTAGAAAAATGTCCTCAATATCAATTACCTTTACAATGACATAAATAATATCAACCTTAAAAGTGATGTGACCACTGCTACCTAATGCTTTCAAGGGAATTTCCTAATGAAAAGTAATAGTTGTTGAGTATCAATTTTATTGAGACAATCACCCACTAAGGATGGAAATTGTAAGACACCATCTACATCCATTATTTCTGTAAATTATTCTATGCAGAGGTATCCACCGAAACATCCATATGAGTATGAACATTATCATCGATTTCCATGTCCTATTGCAATCCATCACCTAATTAAGGTACAAATGCATCCACATACACATTCTGAACCAAGATAGGTATATTACATGTCTACTACAAAATCCTCCCTGGATAAAAGCTTCCCCCAGGACTAGTATTCATGCCAAAATTATAGATTTCTATGAAAATAGTAAATTTAGGACCATTCCCCATGTCCGAAGAGGACTCTTGTCCCTTCAAAACATTAGTGACAACCTTATAAACATGTTTTTTCTCCATTTCATGTTAGACTCCATCATGGTCCACCTTATTTTTCACTATCATTATCTTCCATTGTTCCATTTTCAATCACAGTATGAGTAAAAAAAAATTATAACAGCTGTATTTGACATGATCATTTGTCTAAAAGTCAAAAAAAAATTGGGAAATTCTAATATATTCCACCTTTAGAGGGATCTCATTATATAATATTGAGAAAATTATATAGTTAATTACGCACGTGCTTATGTCAACCTCCACCGGGACTATCAAAAATTTATTGAACATAAAAACCTTAATGGATCTATTAATTTTGTTTAGAATACCAATAGTAGAAGAAATATTAAATAATATATTGGAAATCTACATAATCTAGTTAAGACCAATAATTTTTATCCAAACATAGACCAAATTATTTTATAAATAAAATGGATAAAACCAAAAATCCCATTGTTGAAAGCAGATAATACCATATTTTAATGAAATTTATCAAATTCTGTAAGCTCTGCACTATAGTTCCTCTGATGTTAAAATTATATGAAAGAAACCCCTACCCATGGGTACACATTTCCAATCCAATGAATTAAAAATAGTGGATGACCTTTGAAACCGGTCATAAACTTTCCCATGTTTTCCATAAGTAGGAAGAACAATACTTGAAATGATGGAGAACTTATAAATCATTAAACTATAGAAAATATCCTCACCGTCAGTAAATTGATTATGAAAAATAGAGAGTGAACCAACGACCTCAATATTATTTTATCCCACTAGTGATAGTAAAAAGTTCCCACAAGGGTTTTATATGTTTTATTAAGTATCATCTTAATGAATAAATTAATTTTATTTTCAAATAATTTTCAAGGATAAATCCAATATTTTTTTAAAGTAAATGTTTTAAATAATTTTAAAAATGAAAATTATTTTTCAAAAATTATATTGAAATAAATTTTAAAAATGATAATTATTTTTGAATGATTTTATAAAAATTAATTTATATAACAAATATATATATATTTGTTATAAAATGTTTTAATGAGTCATAAAATGTGTATTTTTAAATGTATTTTCAAATGTTTTTAAACTCGTTTCTAGGAATTTTTTTGGTCATTCGAATTTATTAAAAAAAATTCAATGGTTTTTTAGAAGTTCTAAAACATATGACTTTATTTATGGAGTCTGTGGATGTGATTAAAATTAGTAGTTTTTTTATTTTTTTACAACTATAATAAATTGTATGGTTTTGAATAAGTCTCCAAAACAAAATACTATAATGTTTATCCATAAATAAATAAACTATAAAATCTTTAGTTATCATTTAAAAAAAATCACATCCTTTTTTAGTGACCAATTTGGAAGCAAGGGATCAAGATGTTACACATTACGTACCGTTAAACACACCATGAAAAATATGTACATCATAGAACTGAACCAATTTGACACCCACATAATAAGTTCATTATTCCAAATAATCATATAGTATAATGATAACCCTAAAAAGTGCAATCAAAAAACATTATGTGTTATCCTTCATAGAAAAAAAACTAAATAACAATCAAGGAAAGATAAAATAAGAAGAAAATAAAAAAAATATTAAACTAGGGATTTGAAAAATTGATCTAATAAAATCCTTAATTAAATTATCTTGTATAAATATCTAATATATAATAATATATCATAATAACTTAACCAAATTAAATGTCACATCCCTTATCAAATCACTTGAGTCATCTCTATCATGCGTTATCTCCAACATCTCATTATTGCCTTTCTGGTTTTCCTAAACTATGAAAAACTCTGAATAGTTCAATTTTTATCAATTCCCAAAAAATATAAAACCAATTTAAATATAAATTTTTCTAAACCATTATGAATCAATATTGATGCACATAGTAATGATATTAAGACAACTTATGAACACTTATCCACCATTTTATCAAATAAATATATCTTTTTATGATGTGATTGTACCATATCCTAAGAAACAACCTCATTAATAATTCCAATAAAAATGATAGGATTACTCAAAATTAAAATATATAGGGAATGCCATAAGATTAGATGGAATCACGTGATAGTTTTCCTTGATCCAATGAAACAAACCACTTGAAAAAAACCTTTTAGGTTAGGGGAATTAGCAGAAAAGGGGGGATGGAGAGATTAATATAAACCTCCATTTATTCAATTCATTCAAATTAGGCCCATCTAGAACACTCAAATCACCAAAATTCACACACTGAAAAAATGGATCATGAAAAAAGTAAAATCTTGGTAAAAGTTTTTATAACTCTGGTGAAATTTCATCAAATAACTAATTAGTATAAGTAATAATAAGAAATAAAATCCTATATTAATAGTACTCTGGTAGACCAACACATAAAATCTGATGGATCATGCCATCTTCTTTTGATCTTATTTGATTTAATTAATATTAGAGATATAATTTATAAAATTTCCATTTATATTATCCTATGAAAAAATCAATTTTTAATAAAATATTACAACATTTTTCCAAATCATCATCAAAGGGGAAAATTTTAAATTTGACATGAATTTCTGAATTTCTTTAAATATATTGTCCCAAAATAATTTTTAATTTAATTATTAATATCAAAAGGTGTTAAAAATTATAATTTACACTATAAATATTTTGGTCAATATTATAGCATATATCTGAGGTAAACATTTCAATGATAATTTTACACTATCAAATTCAATAATAAATATATATAAGATATGAATATTGGGTCTTTATTCAACTAAAAAACTATAATGATCCTCATATATCATTTAAATTTTGTTTATGGAAATATAAAACCTTCATTGAAGTATATATATTTGATGTAACATCCTAAATTAAGGCCATCCACAACATTTTGATTTCGTGGATTGTGGCTTTATATTTAATGATGATTTAATCCAAATGATGAAGTTATTTTTCTCAAATAAAATAAATTTATAAATTGAAATATCAATAAATATATCTTAAAAAAATACTAACAACATGACCGGATGCTTTTGGGACTCCACTTGATAAAGTAATGAGATTGAGTGTGACCCTCGAAACCCACATCCAACAGTCTATTTAATGGTGAATAGTACCAAGGATATATTATAATACATATAAGGCCCATCCTTTTGAAAAGAAATAATCCCATAATTATAACAATATCAATACATATCCCGACCATGAAAAAAATATGTCTATAATAAAAAATATGTAATGTGGTTTCAATCCAAATAAAATTGTTAAAGAATCCCCAAAGCCCAATGACTTGTCTATAACTCTATCATGGTATAAGGAAAAAAACATCCACCAATATGTCTCCCATATCTAGAGATAAGGTCATCTAAAATTACGAGTGAATCTCTTAATAATATATCAAAAAAAGTTTGTATAAATTTTCATTGAGAATATAAATATAATTAGTCGGTTTATTATCATAACTCTTATGATAATATATGAATAAAAAATGATAACTATTCTGGGAATAAACAAAATGAAACATGATAGTCAAATAAATACCCCAAAAGTCAAATAGCTAATACAAGTCCATCTCACACATCATAGACACCACACTTCCCCTAAAAAAAATCATATAGACCCCACCATTGATAAACAAACCATTTATAATGTAAACTAAGTATAATTTATTTTCCTTCCAAATGGACCTAACTAAAAAATAAAATGACGGGGTAACTATCCCAATAATGATATTCTTTCGATTACTAAGTGGAAACCCTTAGATACTATCTCTATCTTAAGCCACCACCTCTATTAAATTATAGTTATATAGATTTATACACATTCCTGTTTTATGGTGTCCACTAGAAATTACTCTCCTCACCTCCACCAATACCCACTCCAATATAATACTTAGTAATCTATGTTACAATAGTGACTATCAAATTTTTATAGATTCTCCATATAGGGATCATCCCCACCTCATCCTGATTAATAGTTAGCAAATAACCATCGCATGTCTTGTCCACCACCATAAGTTAGAAAAAAATTATTAACATCATTGTAATCAAGCAATACCGATGGATTCGTACCTCCACCATTAATCACATCTATAACCCATTAAAACTAAAAATATAGATATAAATAAGCCCTAAATATTAAATAACCATATAATTTCATCCTTCTACACTTAATAAAGGATTTCCAAAATATATATCCTAAGGGGTTATTCACTAGATTCATATAATTCCTCATTTCGTGGGAATTATCATGTTCTAAAAACCTATTCACCAGTCATATCGTGTAAGGGTAACCCTATCAAAAAACTATATTGCCACTACATATTTATATATTTATCTATATTTAAGTACATAATAGATAACTATATTCTTAAAAGTGACATGATCCCTATATTAAAATATAATGATCACATGCCGATGTTTCATAAATTATTTCAAATCTAACCCCAATGAAACTAATTGTTTTAAACAATATATTTACTTGTATATAGAATGAGGATTGTTCTACCTTTCATTAGACCTGTAAAAGTAATTATATATTCCACTTCTAGTAAACCATCATATTGGGATTCTTTTTTTATAAATTAAACTGACCCATTTTCCATTATTTATATAAACAATATTCTCTACACATAGATAAGTTTAAAAAAATTATAAAAATCCATGGTTAAATTGATTATCAGAACCAAATAAATTATTCACGTAATAATAAAGATAAATTAAGATACAAAATTAAATTGATCAAAAATATTATCATATTTCATTATCTTTTGTTTTTCACAATTTTGTATCTTAATTTTAAATTTCACCATTAATATAATATAGTTCAATAAAGAAATAAATTATCATAATTATATAATATTTTTCATTATTTCTCATAATCATTTACCAATATCATTAATTTAATCCTTTAATATGAAATACCTTAAATCATAATGATGTAAAAACATAAAATATATTTCAAATAAAATATTACTCTTCAATTTGGTATATTAATTTTTATAATAGATTTTGATGAATTAATCACCCATCATAGAATAAAAAAATCATGATAAATTAAAATAGTGTAATAATAGGTATGAACCATGAGTAACATACATTGATTTTACAATGATATGAACTCCCTAATCATCCATATTCATTGATATAGTATTTTTCTTTGTCATTATCTCATTGATCCACCATGATATATATAATGAAGGATGTTCTCTCTTAAAATAATAGAGAAGAAGGTATCTATTAGAAATTATATCCAATGAAAGTTAAAGATATATTACATATAAAAAATAATAAAATAACATTCCATTAATTCGAAAAGAACATTTAAAAATTCTCCCATTGGTTTTCCTATTAAAAACATACTGTTAAAAATTCAAACTAGGTCATGAGTTATACCCCTAAATCAAAATATATATCCATCGATTTTCTTTGATAATTTTACATCAATTAAACCAAAATATATTTCATGATTTTTGGTTGTAAAATAAATCCACTAAAAACGATCAAAATACTTTAAAATATATATTTCACATAAAAAATCATGACATAAAATTCCATTAATTATTTCAATAATTCATTACATTCAATAATTTATTATTACAAATAAATATTTATGGTTAAAAATATTAACCATATCATGAGTTTTACCGTTAACTAAAAATATCTATCTATATATTTCTTTAAGTAGTTATATTCCAATTCCACCAAAGTCTTATAATTAGTTTAATCATTGTAATTAAATAAATCTATCTTAAAATTACTAGATGATCAGGAATATTATTGAGTGGTTGTGATATTTGAAAATCTAAACTATACTATTGGAATTCGTATATGGTATGATATATATTTAATTTGATACAATAAATAATTTTTCATAAATTAATTACAATTGATATTGGAATCAGTCCATCCTTCACATTTTATTAATATTTATCATTGAAACATTCTCACAATAATATTTATTATTTCCCTTATCTTATGGGTGTATACTATTTATAATTCAACAATATTATATGAATGAACTTATTTTTCAATATATATATTAATTTCATTTTTGAAAATAACATCGAAAGAGTTCATATTATATCCTAGTTTATCAACTAACCTTAAATGATTAATAACATAATTCAATAATGGTCTCATAATATTCATAGAACATTTGGAAGTGGGATCAGTATAAGGCCCTAGTGTTAATCATTACCTAATATTGAATTAATTTAATAATTCACATTGAGGATCTCTTTAGGTTTAGAGCTTTAGAGATTCAGGTAATAACTTATAAATAACAACTTGAATATTACATGTAGACACTTCTACTCAATACCCATTTTTTAATAAAAAAACTCTTAAAAAATGAAACATGTATAGTTATATGTTTTAAACAACATGACATTTTATTAACAAACTCCTTAACCCTATTCATCATTAATTACTATAAAAAACATTTCAAAACTAGTGATTATCATACAAAATCCCACTAAGGGATATATAAAGAAGGAAATCTATTAGTATTTCAAAACAACATGTAAACCATGAATAATTTATCATAGATTAATAATTTTCACCTTAAAAAGGATCAAAAAGACTTCACTGAATATAATATCATTGATTTACCTTTTTGTAACCAAATTATTTCCACAATTCCCACAGAAAACAATTTAGAGCATATAAAGGTAACTTGGGACATAAACATACTTAAATGGAATGACCATACAGTCGACTTCCACTCAAATCACTAAATGGAATAATGATAAAACTAACTTACATAACCAATGTAATGGAGGTTATAATGTAACAACTGGTCCTTGGTTTATCACAGAACCACTCGTCATTTGGCTTATCATGTAACCACCCATAAAATATCCAAGTACCATTATATAATCATCACACATAAAAGATTTCAAATATTAACTTTTCAATCATAAAATATCATTTACAATCACAAGAAATAATTAAAAGATATTGAAATAGTAAATCAATTTTAAAAACCAATTTCAATAACAAAATATGTGAAAAATGAATATGGTATTTATTTTCCGTTTAAAAACAGCGTGTCTTGTTATGGAATCCAAATATCGTATAATTATCACAGTGGAGGAAAGAACATTGTCCCCGCATATATTAAAAAAATTTCTTTTGTTATTTAGTAAAAATATTTTTGGAAAAAACATTCCCTTTGAATTAAAGTAAAATTCATAGGGGTTTATAGACCATATAAAATAATGTCATGCATAAATCAATGTATGCCTCAATGAAAGGAGATTAATACGTAGTCCCTTACTATTTGTCCGAATAGAAGGGTTCGTTCATTAATTTCCTAAATAATAAACTTGAGATAATCTGAAATTTCATTAGAACATTTTTTATGTTTATTATTCCTTTTATATAAATTAATACAAAATTATAAAAATTATATAATTATTTACGTTAATAACAGTCATTTTCTCGATATGCGGCACTTGAGTCGAAATTGAACTTGATATAACTATAAATTGTTCACGTGGTCAAAAATCCATTATATCCAAAATAGTATTCATGATTGAAATTTAACATATATATATATATATTATATGAGTTTATATCCTTTATATATATTTTTCTAATAGTTTATAATATTTGGAAATAAGAAATGAAATGCACTATTAATGGAGACAGTAAGTCATACGTACTCATGAACGCAAACATTATTTCCTTTTCATATTTAAAGGAATGAAAACTATATAATACATAGATATATTATAATTACATTATAGTATCATACATAATTTCATTAACTCCATCCTTTATACGTTCCATGTATGGAATGAATGAGTAATATCACTTTGAGGGGGCGGTAGACTGCATTTCCGGAAACGAAATTATCGTACATACCCATTATAGAAACCTTAAAGGTTTTATATAAATGAAAAATAAAGAAGAATAAGGACAATATAAATTAAATTTTTATCTCATATAAATATAGTTCCATCATAATTTCCACCCTGAGAGGTTGTATGGGAAAATTTAACATTCATCATTTTTTGAGGCAATAGTTCGCCATACACAAAAACTGTATGTTTATATCCATTAGATAGAGGTATGTGTAAGTGTAGATAGAATTATTCTCATAAAAATTCCATGCATATTTAGGATATTTTTTTCTTATGTAATAAAATAATAATAATATAATAGAAAGTTAAGATATAAAATAATGGAATGGATCCTTATAGAAGAAACTACTTCTTAAAATAGGTAACTCACTTTGATATTGCCAAAACAGTTTTTGGAATTTTTTTCTAACTATGGTAAGTATTCTAGAATAGAGATAGGTGTGTTGGGAGATTATTCAGTAAGATTTTTGGGGATCCAAGGGGCTTGAGCAGTGTGAGTAAGGCGTTAGATGTGGTGGCCTTTTTTAAGAGGGAGGAGGGGTACTTTAGCAATGTCTTGAAATATTATTTTATTATAAAATAAATTTATATTTTTTAAATGCCCCAAACTCATGTAATTTGAAAATAATATGAATATTTTTCTAAATCCTCTCAACCAATCGGTTTTAGATAAGCTTTGATTTCAAATCAAACCTTATCATATAGATTTAACCCTTAGTTAACAAATTTTACTCTTACCATGTCATCTTGTGTATTCATATTATATGGTTTATATAGTTACTATAAAATGAAAATATCACCTCAAGTTGTTCATTAATATAATTTTAAACGTTATAAAAGCCATTTCAAGGAATCATTGATTTTTAGGTATAATATATCATTTAATAAAATTTTATTTGTTTAAATAATCATTTTTGTCAACATATATACTATTCAAATCCTGACTTTTAAAAATATCAATAACAACTTTATTATTTAGAGAAAACCTAATTAATTCAAATATAATAAGTAATAATAATCCATAAAATTCGTGGATGTAATAAAAAATTCAAATATAATTATATTTTGATTTTTATAATCTCATTTATTTTAAACATTCATTAATACGGTAGTGACTAAATCATCATTGTGTCATAAATAATTTTATTTATATAATGTATAAAAATTTAAAATAAAATACCATGATGTATTCAATAATATTATATTTTTTTTGAATATTTATAGTAGAAAATTTAACTTATATAGTCCCATATAGAATTTTTTTTAATAAAAGATATAAGTTTATGTTATATTATCCTTAACAATAAATTACAAGTAATTAAGTGTCATTTTTACACACTAGTGGCTCCATGGGGTCATAAAATCAACCCAAGGATGAACATGGTCAGAAATATCTCATGAAATAGGTTTCGGACATGTGTTAGGGTAATTTATTATTATTATAATACTATTTTTTTACCCTTATTTTCCACACTCACCTTTTAACAATGGGAAAAAATATTTACTGAAGTAACTATACATAATGTCAAAAAATAATACATAACTATTTATACAATTTAGACCTATTGATTCCAAATATGGAATAAAATTTTCAAATTAGTATCACAGAAGTTTCAGAAATTAATTTAAAAAAAATTCTTGTACTCAATACCAAAAAATGTGTTTTTAAGAAGTAAAAACTACCAAAAGATTGACATGAATTTATTTCCAGTTTCAATGATAAATTACATAAAATGGCCAAAATAGGATTAAAGGATAAAAATATAATCTAATTACACTTTAAAAATAATTAAAATTAAAATATAACTATATAAATAAATTATATTAAAAGGCAATTTTGAAATAAAATATAGTATTTTCCACTGTTCATTAAAAAATGAACTTTAGCTGAAAAATATGATAATTTCATCCTAATTAAATATTTAGGTTCCATTTATAAATAAGGTGTATAGTTTTTAAAATTAAAATTCTAAATATGTCAAAAAGTAGATTTAAATTGGGCTCTCCATCAAAAGGCGGTAAAATTGCATTTTTAGAAAAATACTTCTTTTTTCTGAAAAATGAATTTATTCTTATATAAAATCTCGAAATCCTATAAGATTAATTTAAAACATTATATTCCACATATATTATATATTTCACTTTAAATAAAAATCCATAAAGAGTGATATGAAAACACAATTATTCTTCTTAAATATGTTTTCATAAAAACACATCCATTATATTCAATTGGTTTTTATTTTCATTTCTAATAAACTTGGTATTAGATGAATCATCATATAATCATACGTCAACCATACATAAAAATTCAGATGAGACTATTCATTTCTACCATTCCAATAGCTAGTTGTTAACTACCATATAAAATAATCCTAATATTATAGTATTATTTTCATTTATACCTCAAAGTTGTGTGTATTGTAAGATTTTAGAGAATCTCGTTGTTGCATGTCAAGTAAGCTATCAGTAAAAGTAGCACCATTAACTTAAAATTAATATATTATTCATAAGAATTAATATAAATCAAAAATTATTATTCAATAAATACATGAGTCATTACATCCTTTCCCCCTTTTGGAAATTTCATCCTCACAATTTTAAAATTTGGTTCAGAAACTTCATTGAATGTCCCACATCGAAAAAAGAGTCAATAAAACTATCACTTTAAAAGAAATAAATATATGTATAAAGGTTAACTAATATAACACGTACTATGATTCCATGAAAACATGGATATGGAAGAGAATACTAACCATCTTGTTATGATAGATAGTCATAAAAATGACTAGGAGAAGGTTGACCACTACAAAACCACAAACTTCTGACAGATTAAATGGTATTTGATTCCCTTGTAGGAAAAGTAAATGGAAACTTATTTTTGATTTATTTTACCTTTCATTAATTTGGTGAATTTATTTGTGATATAGACTAATATAATAAATAATTATAATAACTTTTCAAGTAGAGTTTCATCCTTTAATATATTTCTATCAAAAACACATATTTTCTTGAAATGATGTGTATTTAAGATGACTTGGTCACACCTGAAGTAATAGAATAAAATTATAGAGAAAAATATGATCCAAAAAAGATGAAACATATATTTCCCCTTTCTTTAGACATTAAGAAATACCAAAATCATTCGTACAAGATCAAATAATCCCCAAAAAGGATAATATTTTATAAAAAGAAATACTATTCTTAATCTCCAAAATTGAACAAACAGTACACAAATCCCAACAAAGACCATTCAATACACAATTGTCCCTAAAATTATTCAAAGTAATCTGAACTATGGTTGAAACCAAAAATTCCAAAGCATTTGATCATATAGACTTCTAAAAAAATCATAACATTAATCTCCAAATAACATCATATACTCTTAAAGTCTCATAGTCAAAAAGTAATTAAACTAATCACATATTCTCTATGATAGGTTATTCATTTCCACAATTAACCCAAATCAATATATTTCCCAAATATAAACATAGATTCATTCAAAATAAAATTCCAGTATTACTCCTCAATTGAAATCCCAATGTATTCTATTTTCCATAGGCATATAGGGTTCCCAATGGATAAAACATATTCCAAAAAAACCATCATCACTAAATCATAAAATAATTATCCTATACTAAGATCACCCCTTTGATAATAAAATAATAACCCACATCAACATATTATTGATAACTAAAATCATTTAACTAAAAATAACAAGTCATACTAACCACGAACATCATGTAGGCTAGTGGTAGGCGATGTGCCCTATCACCCTTCAGTTTTGGGTTCAATTACAATGAAATTTACACACGATATGGGTTGTTACATTTCCTGCATGATTTCCTATTTTTAAAACTATTTAATTTGTATAACAATATATAAAATAAGATAATTTCCTCAAAAAATTAACCATAACATATTTTATCCTCAATGGATATCTAATACCATTCATTTTGCTTCCCAAAAATTAATAACCATTAATATCCTCAGAAACAATAGATCATATGAACCCCTAATGTTATCTATTATGTCTATATAAGAAAAGATAATTATTTCTTGATTAACATTTTCAAATATCAATCTTCAAGGATACACATACTATAAAAACTATTTCAAAGTAATCCCATCACCAGAAGAGCCTTAATAATTTTCAATATTTCATCATCCAAAAATAAACCATAACCCTTGAATCGCTTATATATAGACTTCTTACTCATTTAAATATATTCATGATAAATTAACCATTATTTTCCAAATTATTAAATAAGACATCATTCTTAAAAAAAATCATGAATCATATCCTAAGATTCAATAATGTCAAAACATCTGATGAGAATTAATCCACACCTTTCGTTTGTAATTTTCAGTTCACTCATCCTTAATTGGAAAGGAATTAGGTATTGGTAAACATATATTTTAATGGTATTTCTGATCCCATTCCGTAACCTTCTTTGTAGGGCATCTATTTGAATAATGACCACACATAAAACATTTAAAACATTCAATTTACCCCTAAAAAATTACTTCTTTCCCTTTCCTAGAGTCAACTGGAAACTTACTTTTCCCATAGAATTTTCTTGCCTTATGACCTTCATTACCACTTCTATTACATCTTTATGTTTCTTTGAATCATTTTACAAGGGGTTTCTTTCCACATCCTTGACACATAAATTTTTGAAAATACTTACCTTTATGATTACTACCTGGACTTCCTTCAGGATTTGTTTCTCGCATATATGATAACATATAAAAATCACCATGGTTCTGGTGGTCAATCATGACTCAAGATAGTTGGTTGATAATAACCACAAGAGTTATCATTGTAGCTCCCATTTCATTCGGTTTCTTATTCAGAAAACTGTCACATTTTTCTTCACATCCATTGTTACTTTGGTTCCTGCTATATCCATCCATTTACTAAAACTAAAAATGTCAGTGTTAGTATATCCATAAAATCATCATATAATATCTTATGAGGAGGGTAAGTACTAATATTTACTTATTCATGTTATCTTAAACTCATTAAATTTATCTTATATATCTATGACTCTTTCTAATATTCTAACCATTATGGTTATGTCACTTATGTTTAAATAACACCATAACCTCTAAAGTTGTCTAAACCGACTTATGATACCAACTATAAGGCTCCATCCTTTAGCATTACATAATCCTGAATTAAGCTAATTATTCTCATTCGGGATATTTTTAGGTTTATATATGTAGATAATTAGGTCCTAACTTATAGATAAAAACATTAATATTAAAAATAGTCACTTCTACTCACTATCAATTCTTTTCATGAAAAAACTATTAAAAAAAGAATCATGTAAAGTTCAATGTTTTAGATAACGTGACTTTTCCTTAATCCCGTCCTTGAACTTATTCACTATTATGTCATATGAAAAAAATTTCAAAACTAGGTATGAGAATAAAAAAGACTAGTACGGGATACATAAATAAGGAAAACAGGTTGTTTTTCAAAACAACATGTAAACCATGAATATGTTATAATAATGTAATAATTTTTAGCATAAAGAAGTAGTGAAAACACTTCAATGAATATAAGCTCATTGCTTACCCTTCTGGTAACCAAAATATTACCATAAATCCCATAGAAAACATTGTATAGAATATAATGGTATCATAGGATATAAACACACATAAATGGAAGAACCGTACGATCGACTTCCATAAATATCACTAACTGGAATAGCTGTACGACCGACTTCTATACCGAATTCATTGGAGGTAATAATATAACCACCCATCATTTGGTTTATCATATAACCTCTTATCAAATGTCCAAGTAACATTATATAATCATCACACATTAAATATTTAAAATATC
Organism: Viscum album; assembly: GCA_963277665.1. NCBI lineage: Eukaryota > Viridiplantae > Streptophyta > Magnoliopsida > Santalales > Viscaceae > Viscum > Viscum album. The sequence goes on from OY728121.1 coordinate 436,389,308, forward strand.
AAAATTTCAATTATGAAATTTCTTTTTCAATAACAAGAAATAATATCAAGATATTGAAATATTAAATAAACATTAAAAATAATTTTCAATATAAAAATATTTAAAAAGGGTATATGGTATTTATTTTCAAATTAAAAATATCACGACTTGTTAAGGGAGACAAATATCAATTAATGCTCACAGCTGTGGATTGGTCGTTCTGACCCCATACATTAAAAATATTCCTTTTTTAACTTAGAAAAATGATTCATAGAAAAAATATTCCCGTTGAATTAATTTAAAATATGGTGGAGCTTATACACTTTATAAAATAATGTTTTGTATAAATCAAAGTATGGCTCAATGAAAAGAGATTGAGACGTAGTCCCTTACCTCATGTACGACTTGACTCATTATTTCTTTAATTTATTGAATAATAAACAGAAGTTAATTTTAACTTATTTGTATCAATTTTTAATTTTATTATTCCAATTATATCACTTATTACTATGTTATAAAAATTACATAATTATTTAAGGTAATATCAGTTGTTTTCTCAATATTCATTACTTGAGTCGAAAATGAACTTGATATAATTATCAATTGTCTATGTGGTCAAAAGTCCATTATCTCTAAAATATTATTCAAAATTTAAATATCGTATATATATTGTATATATGTGTTTAGATATTGTATATATTTATTATTAATTTTCCATAACATTTCGATATAAGAAATGAAATGCACTATTCATAGAGACGGTAAGCTGTACGTATGCATAAACGCTACATTCTTTTATTTTTCATATTTAAATGAATGAAAACTTAATGATACATACATATATTATAATTCCATTATAATATCATATATATGTTCATTAACTCTATTCTTTATACATTCTATGAATGGAATGAATGAGTCATATCACTTTATTGAGGTGGTAGTCCGAACTTCCTCAAATGAAATTATCATATTTACCCACTATGGAAACTATAATTGAATGCTATAAATGAAAAATAAAGAATAATAGAAACAATATAAATGTAATATATATCACATATAAATATAGTTCCATAATAATGGCCACAATGGGAGGTGGTAGGGGAAAATTGAACATCATGGTTTCGTGATGCAATAGTTCATCATAAACCGAAACAGTATGTTTGTATCCATTAGATGGAGGTGTGTGTAAGCATAGATTGAATTATTATTATAAAAAAATCAAAGTATATTGAGGATATCGGTTTTATTATTCAATCATACAATAATAATATAATAGGGTGTTAATAAGTAAAATAATGTAAATGAAGTTTAGGGAAGATGGTACCTCTTAAAACGGGTAACTCCCTTTGATTTGAGCCAGAATCCATTTTTGAATTTCATTCTTCCAAATTTAAAGCTTCTAGGAGGAATATTGGGGTGTTTCAAGATTATTTTGGTAGAGTGTGGACGAGACAAGGGGCTTGAGAAGAGTGATTAAGGGGTTAGAGTTGGTGTTCTTTTATAAGAGGGAGCAGAAGTACTTTAGGAATATCATGAAAAGTTATTTTATTATAAATTGAATTTAAATTTTCAAAAGATCCAAAACACATTGAATTTGAATATAATATGAGATTTTTTGTAAATACGCTCAACCAATAGGTTTTATAAAATTTTTGGTTTCAAATTTAACCTTATCATTTAGCTTTAACTATTAGTTAACTAATTTAACTCTTACCATGTCTTCTTGTGTATTCATACTATATGGTTAGTATGGTTACTATAAAATTCCAATAAAACATCAAGTTGACAATTAATTACATTTTCAACCTTATATAATTCATTTTTCCATTTATTAGATTTTTAGGACAATTATATCACTTAATAAAATAGTCTTTCTTTTTAAAACTTATTTATGTCAATTTATACACTATTCAAATCATGACTTTAAAAAGAATACATAAAAAAATATTCCTTCGAACAACTTTCATTAATTAAATGACAAAAATTAATAATAGTCTATAATATTAGTGGATGGTATAAAATGTTTCAAAATAAATTTATTTTAATTTTTATAATCTCATTTATTTTAATCATTCATTAATATGGTAATCACTACATCATCATTGTGTCAAAAAAACATTATTTATTTAATGTAAAAAAATTCTAAATAAAATACCATGATGTAATAAATAATTTTATCTTTATAATGACTATTTATAGTCAAAATTATCACTTATATAACTACATATAATTTTTTTTATTAAAAGATATATGTTTATGTCATATTTTCCTCAACATTAAATTAAATGTAATTAAATGTCATTTTCACACACAAGTGGATCCATGGGGTCATAAAATCAACACAAATATTCCCATGGTTGAAAATATATCATTAAATACCTGGGTCATTACAATAAGTCCTTTGGGTATTATATAATGAATGATTAGATTCTGATTAATCAAAAGTTGATAATGTTTTGAAATATTTAGATTAAAACCCCTCTCATTGTTAATAATTATTAAAAGTAATAACTTCTAAATAATCTAATAAACATTATTTTTTCTCACTAGTTTCCATAGGTATAGGTGAAAGGGATTCAAATGATGGTTTATAAACAACATCTATAGCATTTTATTTACCTTTTCTAGATTAAACATCTATCATTATAAATTTCTTATTTGGTGACTTAAAAATATCCTAAATAGGATCAATAATATTAAATTAAGTAAGATTATCTCAATGATTCATCACCACCATGGATAATTGTTTTTATATTCTTTCTCCTGATTTAATTCATTTTCTGTGATAGAATTAACCTCAGGTTTAGTCATACCAAAAGAATTATTCATACACTTTTGTTCTTCAAATTTAATCCTTGATTCATCAATACTTTTTGTAATTATAATCCATGATTTTAATTAAGTATTTTATATTTTTCACCCAATCTCTCTATGAATTTATTTTCTATTCCATGGGTTGGATTCTATAGTTACATAAGGTTATTCAAGTTCCTTCTATTTTTAATATTTTTCACTTCATGGGGTTTTGAACAGTATAATTCTTAAAATCATTATTATCACAATAAATTTCTTCTCTTTATATTCAAAAATCAATATAAACCATTAAAGAGTTTTATTATTGAATAGATTATCCATTACATTATCCAAACTCTTGAAATTATAAAGTCTTTTCCATTACAAATTTTTTTTCTAACATTTAATTAAAAATTCTTAATAATAAAAGAATTATCATACAGATAAGTCCTGAGAATAAAAACTTAATATAATCCAAAAAAATTCCAAAAGTTTAAATATGATCATTATATTTGAAAAATTCAACACATATATGACTTGAATTATAATCATGTCTGTATATTCTTTTTTTTAAATAAGAACACTTTCACGTGTAAGAAAACAATAATCCCATATGTTTTAAGGTGATCTATCTTTTGAAATTTATCATTTCTTCAAAAATAATATTTCTATAGATAAATCTATATTTGATGTTGTATAAACTACTATAATTTTATGTGAAATATATGATTCCATTACTTCTTGATATAGTTTAACCAGTTTTTTGAATTTATTACTAGTTATCACAAACTCAGTAATTTGAAATATGAATGTTACCTTATTTTCTCCATCTAATTCATAGAAAAGTGTAGATCCTTAAAACCATATGTTGATATGAGGGTCAAATAATGGTTCCACATAACATATAATTGAAATCTTATCCCAGCCATGAAATATGAGAACCCTCTTTAGTTATATTTCATACATAGAATATGAGTCAAAATTGATTAATCGTTCATATATAGTCTCCCTTTATGTAATATATCTAGAATATTCCACTATAATATAGAACTAATAAACATTAAATTATAAGATAAAATTAAAAATTGAAACTGCTCTGTAAGAATTTAAAAAAATTGAATGGGGTCTATTAGTATATATAATTAAATATAATTTAGTCCTTGACATTAAATCATTATATGAAAAAATTTCATCGTACCAAAACTCATGATGTATAATCTCTTGGAATAATAAATTTGGAATTTTTTTTAAAAATATTATCACTTAAATATAACAGGAATAAAAACAATAAATACATAATGTACAAGAATTTACCACATAGTCATAAATTCCACAAGATAATTATAAATTAATTACAGTAATGGAAATGAATTTATCAATATTTAGAACAAAACCAAAAAAATAGGATTAAAAATAATAAAATTATTAAATATTATATTTAGATACACATGGATGATTTTCTTCTTAAGAATATGGTTCTAAAATATTGTCTTAATACACATCTCATCTTCAACTAAAATTCAAAAAAATATGATCTTTCTGGAGAATGTTATCCCAAAAAAAATCCCCTTTTCTCAAGGAGTAAACTAAAATATGATGTAAAGTTTTGAAATTAAATATTTTTATACACACATGGTTTCATAAGTATGAAAAAGAAAATATTAAAAGTATAAAAAAATCATATTGGGGTTTAGATATTACATACATAAGAGTATAACTTCTGATATATTATACATACTTATACCTAAAAATTCTATATGTAAAAGTAATAAAATACAGACATAATGTTAAAATGTACTTATTATTATAATTTAAAATAAATATATTATTAATATGAAATATAAATTATTTTTTCAATGCATAGAAACTATTTTTTTTGGAAATATTTGTTAATAGAACTTTTAGTACCCATATCTTCCCAAAACTTTTTTTATCAGAAAAATAAATGTTCCTTCAAAATAATAGCTCTATGAGTTCTAAATGATTTTATCATATTCATATAGAATAAAAATTTCAAATGTCCACTACTTTGAAAAATTTCTAAAAGTGATGTTATCTTTAGTTCAAAGTAGTTATATTGAAAATACCATATTTTAATAGGTTTAAAACGAACTCTAAATGTTTTCTTCCCAAATTAAACTATTTTTAAATCTAATAAAAAATATTCATTCTAAAATTAAAATTAGAATTTAATTTATCCATAAATTAAAATTTCTAATTTATTATAAAAATGTCACTTCTATCATCCAAATTTAAAAATCAAATGATCTTGATATTTAGTATGGAAGTTTGTTTCCAAATACCAATTTTGGACATAGTTAACTCAGCATTTACTTAAATATATATCTTAAATAATATTTGATATGAATCCAAAAAATATGTTATATAATCCTTCATCTCATAATATGAATATGAATCTTTATCTACCTTATTTGATGAATAATAATAATTAACTACCAAATTTAAATATTTCAAATCATTTATAATCATCTTTTCCATAATCCATTTTCATTTCTTAGTACATCAACATAAAAATAATTCATTATTTGATCATCATCACTAATTTTTTGAGATATTAAATGTCCAAAAGCATCAATAAATATTTATATATTCAACAATTTTGAAACCTTATTTTATTATCTCTTAAATGTCATTCTAAATTCTCTATCCATCGTATTTACCATCGAAAAAATGATTAATATGACACTTATTCTTAAATTCATAATATATAACATCTCGTCAATATTTTTTAGCATATTTCTATTTTCTATAATTTTGATAATTTCTCCTCATGTTTTATTTATGAAACATCCTTTTAGACATCTGATAAATTTATCCTTTAATATTATTTGAATTAATATCATCCAAAAATTTATTATAATTACTCTAATAAGTTATTACCATTGAAGTATTTTCTTTTGAATTTATATCTCAATAAGTTATATTAATTTAAAATCCATTTTTATTATTTTCATTTTAAACATAAATTTTTAATTTTTTTGATATTGATTAATAGTTTTGATTAAATAATATAGATTCAGCTTTGTGATAACCTTTGTGTCATGGGTAAATATATGTTTTAATTACCCTTCCCTTGGTATTACAACAATTATTTTTCTCAAACAGTTTATCATTATAAACATATTTCTCTCCAATAGATTGTAAGCTATTAAAAATAGTCATGAAACATTAATTTGTATGAGCTTCAAATTATCCATTTAGAAAATTAGAGGATTTATAATCTCCTTGTACCATAGGTCACGTTGTCTCCAAAACATTTGAAGTTATAATGTGAGTAAAATTATTATTTTATCTAATTTTTTATTCTATTTTATAGTAATATAGTTGAATATATATATTTAATACAATATCACATAAAATAATATTTTTTACAATAATATTTTATTGGTACATATACTTCACCTCATGACTGAAATTTTGAAATGGTATAACTAGAATATCATAAACTCCAGCTAACAAGATAAATTTATCTTCTCAAGTGTTAATAAATATCTTTTCCACCCTATCACAAAAAATTTCTTAATCCATCTTATAAAAATTCATTGTTTGATTCAGATTCATATTTTACAAACTTTTAATTATTAAATGACTTTATATATGAAAAATATTTTCTTTAAAAATTTCTTAGTGTAAGAAAAATATTGACAATATTGAATACTCAAAGATAAAATCTTTGTTATAAATATTAGAGATATTGGATCTGATACTAAATGTAGTGTAAATTTATGAAACCAAATTTATTAGAGAAATGAGAAAATATAATCTCTGACACCAAGTATACTTGTAAATAGTTTAAAGAAATTATTTAATACCATTTTTGTCCAGTTATGATAGCTTCAAGAAGTGGTGTAATTTAACTCTAAAAATAATGTTAAATTTTCCTACTTAAGAAACTAAACTATCTCAAAGTTATAATTTCTAATCTGAGCATACTATAAATAAATTAATTGATAGACATAGTGAAATTATATAGTTAGAAGTTAAAAAATCAATAATGATACATGATCATATCATGAAATAGAAAAATATGAATATAAAAACATTTAATTTTGGTTTATAACCTAAAAACCAATTTAAAATATATTATTACCAATGTTTATATTCATGAAAATTATTCTTTATTATCCCAAAGTATTAGGAGGATCAGTATCTATATCAAAGGGATATAATTTCTGAATTTGTATCTTGATTGATCAACCAGATTAAAAGATATGTTTTTTGTACCTAAAATATTCTTTACCAAATTTATGAAGTAAAAAACTCTATACCCAAGATCTTCTTAAATAATCATGACCATCACCTTGTCCAAAATCTATAATTAATTGAACATAATGTTGCAATGCAGTATTTTTAAAACTATGTAATCTCATGGATATCCTTGGATCTGAAGCATTAATTATGATAACAAAAAAAATGAATCCTTATTATAATACCCTCACAAATGGATGATCTTAGTATCATACTAAAAATATTAAAAAAATCTATCCAAACAAATGTAGTGTAAATCTAATGAAAACATATTTTTTAGCAGTGTTATATTATGTTTTCATGTTTCATTCCATTAAATATGGGTCACCATTTATAGACATAAATTCTAAAAAATTATTCAATATCTTTAGTGTTGTTTAAAAAAATAGAAAAGTAGGTATATCTTACACTCATTGCAATTCATTTAAATTTTATAAATCTCCAGAAATTAATAGATTATAATTTTCTCATTGGAAGTTATTGAATAATAACTAAAGCCTATTTAAAAAACATAATTAAAAAACTAAAAAGTTCTCTCAAAATCAAAGTGAAGTGGATTTCAGTTTTAAAAATAATCTATATAAAATAAATCATTTAGGTAATGATTCAATTGAAATAAAATTTAATTAATTCCCAAAAAATTCTAATAATTTGCCCATTTATTTTCCCATTTAAAATATCATATTAAATATTTTTACTTTTTTATGAGTTATATCATTGACACAAAATATTTATCCATATATTTCCTTTAGTAATTTTATATTTGTTACCCAAAATATATCTCATTATTTAGTAATAAAGTTAATCAATTAAAATTTGTTTATATAAATATATATATATATATAAATATATATACATATATTAAGTCCACCGAAAATCAATATTTAGAAAAAACATTAATCATTATGGAAAATTTTTAAAATTAAACCAAAGAATAAAAATCATTCCTAAAATTAAAAATTCACCCCTAATTTCATTAAGAAACCTATAGATTTACTAGGTTTTCACTAATAGCCAAAATAGATAAAATAACATTTAGAATTTCATAAAATCAACAAACTAAAATTTTTCGGTTTCTTTGAATATGAGATTCCATTTCCTAGGTACATAATTATACACTAAAATATTCATGTACTAAATTAATAAATATTCAATTCAAAAAATTCTCCCTATAATAATGAATTTAAAATAGATAATAAAGAAAAGTCACATCCACCATGAAGTTGACACCACTAAAATTAATCACCAATTTAATGTTATTAAAATAATCATAGTGTTTTAATATAATTAATTAATCAAGAATAATTTAAAATTATAAATCCAAAACCAATGATTCTAAACCACGAGTTCTAATCTTAATAGATATATAGCCTTATGCATATTCCATAATTTCTATAGTATACTGAGAAATGATGAAGGATCTAATAAACTATTTAGTGAATGATTAAACATCAATGAAGCAAAATAAAAATTATATATGTATATAAAATATCATTAAATGAACTAAATAAAATAAATTTTTATATAACAAATACAATTATCATAAAAAATCGAATATATATAGGTAACTATTGGTTCTCAATTTTGGAAATAATAGATTTTTTTATTGGATGGGGATAATTTATTGTAAAAAAATGAATCATTTTCTGTCCTCTTGGTGTGAATAGGCTTCATGCACACCATCCTACTTGTACAAATCCTCTTCTACGCACCCTAGTTTACTTGCAGGTGGGGTATAATTCATCAATCACTAGCATGCTTCCCCCACACCTCAATATCATTATGAGAATACCCTTCTTGCACCTATCATTCATTAAAAATCCTCCTTACATTAATCCTATTTTATGTGACCATCATTCATGTATAATACCACTTTCTCAAGGACCCTATACCTGGGTGTTATGAGGTATCTCCTTAACCCCAATCCAAACCTTCCTTGTGTTTATAAATATACGACATCCCTCCAATTTTAGGGGATGGATGTAAAAGTGGATTACAAGAGGACTGTAATATAAAGAATTCCCTACTATCCCACTCCCCTTTAGGTACCTTAATAAGTCAATCCATATAGAGAAAAGAAGGAGGTATCTCTAGTTAATTGTTTCATTCAATGGTTTTTGCATGAAACCTTCATGAAAGATAAAATCATTAATAGGACTAGGGTAAAAGACTATGGGAAATCACATAAAAATCATTGAAAGGAGCCAGATGCCACGTATTTACAAGAGATATCTAAATAGAGTGAAAATTAACCTAGGTACCACACCTAGGATCTAATTTTTCGAGTCTCGTACCATTGAATAGGTTCACCCACGTTTCAGACCTTGGCACTAACAAGGAACTACTTTTTTCAGGTTCCATGCATAGGTCCAATGTATATTTTTAAATACTATTATGTATAATACCTATAATCCTCCTTTCTATAGTCCCATTTATTGTAAACCATTGTACCTAGGTCATATACAAGGATTACTACTGACCCAAGTCTTCTCTACACCCTGTAAAGATGCCTAAATTGGGCATAAACAACAACATTCTCCCCTTACGTCATGTTTTTCTTGATTAATTTAGATCGATACTCCTATGAGAGGGAACCTATAAATTAATTTCATTCATTTATAAGAAGCTCAAGGTTTCAACAATATTGTATTCCCTTTATAACAAGGGTCCCTATAATTTAATCATTGGTTAAAAAACTCATAACTCAGGATGCTCGTCTTTTACATCTCATATCAAGCATCCTATCTGCACCAAAATCCAATGTCCCATTTTATATCACTCATTAATCCATATTAATATAAATATATACATATAATCCATCCATTCTTAATCCAAAACACTTCCTCACTAATAAATATTCAGTATGAATCTAGTTATCCTTAAATATCTAGTTATCAACAAATGGGAGATGGACACATATGCGGGACTCCTCCTTTGGTATAATCCCAAAAGATTTCCTCATTAATGGTCTTATACCTATTACCCTTATCAAATATTCATACAAAAAATGGATTATAACTAGGTTTAATACCTTGTTATATCTTTACATATCTAGTTTAAATATCTTGGATGAACCAAATTGAGCTACCCCTTCATAAGTGTTTATTTGCCTTTTATTGTATCCCCTTCTATGAAACATACATTTATTACCAAATGACATTAAACAAAATATTTGTTTCCGGATATAAGACCTTAAAATATAAAACTTGTGCTACATAAGATTTTATTCCTCTAATGTAGGATATATAGGATACATCTATGAGGTTAAGTACTGACACATCATATGTCTTTAATTCACAAACTAAAAAGGAATATCATATTTCCTAGACACATGACCCTAAAAGTCACTTCACCCAGTATATACTATATGTACTTAAAAGTAATGAAATTGATCATTTTCACATTACCATAAAATGTATAACATGTCTTTTTAGGTGACACTGAAGTATGTCGATTTTGAGTCCCTTCATAGGTAAATATAAGAACCCATATCTTGGGCCTGATACAAACTCTAAAACACTTATCACCTCCATAAATGGTAATAAATTCTAGAGTTCCAAATTTTAAAGCTCTAAAATTTAGTTTATTTATATGTAAAATAAATATATATAACTTATGATATATATATATACACATATGTAAACATCAATGCTTGGTTTTTGATAAATCTCTTGCATGAAGGTAATTATCAGTAATAATATTACCTAGAAAGAATAATGAAAAAATATTAACCCTTTTATAGTGTCCCAATGTAGGAAACATTATCAGTAAGGGATGAGCTATCATCCCATCTTCTTGATCTACACACAACCCAAAGAGTAATTGGTATTCTCCAGTGCCTTTGTACCTTCAGAATGACGGTCTGAACCAACTCAAAATTCATGGGACTTGGGGTTTGTTTGTAACAAAATAGTGAACCCAATTTGAATCCTTTAACCATGAAAGTGATAAAATAAACATGATTTTACATAAAATATTTTATTAATGTGATTCTTTTTTATAGTTATTGTCTCATTCAAAAACACCCTTTAATGAAAATAGAATAACCTAATGATATGTTCAATTCCAATATCTAAAGAACATCTAGTGGTAGAGAGACTAGAAAACATAGGCGATGAAGCACAACAATCAAACATAGAATACATATTCCTGGAATATAACAAAATTATTGGCCCAGAAGCCCTGATGTATGTTATCACCGAATCATTACCTTTAGTGCGAGTGATGAACACTATATAATGAGAGTACCAACTCAATATATCCATACCGTCTCTGGTAGTAGCTCATGAAAACCATCATGTGATGAATCCCTATAGGATTTATAGTCAATACTATGATAAAAAATAATATGGAATCTATTGAAACCTTATCCATTTCAGAATATTATCTTTGTAGTATAACAAAATTCTCACTTATCATAGAGATATATCAGAGTACATCAACTACAACCTTATGGTTTCTAATGATATTCTTAAGAAGGATCATTCCTATAAGAATCATTATTAATTCGAATAATCCTTGAATAATGATTAATATAAATAGGATTCCACCATATATATCACCCTTATTTTTTGATAAATGACATCTAGGAGGTGGTCTCACTGGAGGAACAAGAACACCGAATATCAAGAATATGATTATATCCCAGATCCCACTTATACCAATAAATAATATTAAAATATATAGAGAGTATATTAGAACAATGATTAAATCACTAATACCTTTCAGATTCAGGAAGGTCATTGACATATCCTGACAATGATTAAAGAGAAGACTCATATCGAATCTCTCAGTACAATTTTATTGAAATATTCTAAAGAAAACTTAGAGGCCCATCAACATGTTTTGGTGGATACCATATAATTGGACTAAATTACTACCCACAATAATGTATATCATTTTCATATCCTAGAAAATTTATGGAGTATTCCAATATCCCTACTCACACTCAGGAAGATCATTATCATATTTAATTTGTATCGTGGATTATTCCCATATCACTGATCACTCTCAAGAATTCCATAATTACGATATGATGGAAACTGTGGAGTAGAAACACATATCTCCGACTCTCAAGAAGCTCACCAACAATTTTTTTGTGGCAATATGGGCATAGGGTCATTTATTTTCTTTCTTTAAATAGGCTCGTCAGTTTGTTTTGGTGTAAAATATTAATATGGATCATACCCCTACGAACATTCAAGAATCCCATCGACTAGTTCAAATATAACTCAATGAGCATGACTATATACCTACTATATCTCCTATAAGAATTTTTTAATCATATATAAGGATAAATATGGAGTCACCTGGGAGATAACCCACTTATGAGGGTTATAATAAAAAATATAAGATCATAATTATGATCAAGGTTATAACCCTAAATTCCTGATAAGGGTTTTCTAGAAGTAATTATCACTAAATGAAATTTGTTGTCTATGAGTAGGATTATATATCAGTACCTATCAAGGATGATATTCTTTAATATATTTTATGTATTTCACTATTGGACTAAGTATTTTCCATCTCTTCATTAATAATAGAACATGGATATTACCAAACACATCCTCCTCATAGAACCATGATATAAAATTCTCTATGTCCTCCCTAGTGTAACCAATAGAGCAGTTCCCCTATAGTAATATATATATTAGTGATTTTGGTCCACTTCATGACACCAGTTGTGGAGGTACATCATATAGTATGAAGTCAAATTTGTAAGAAGGTCCCACCCTTATGAATTTCTAAACAACCTATAACCACATATTCACTTCCTATGAGTACAAAACCATTAACATTGTATGTCTTTCGTGTGGTATATGTTGAATAGTTAGTATATCAAAGAATATAGAAATGTGTAGGTCCTCCCAATGATGATGAATATGAAATAATAATCCATGGTTTTCCTACTTATAGTTCTATATATGATTGTACTCCCTATATCAAATATTTTATGAGTTTTTCCTCATACTATGAAGAATTAGAGAGAGTGAGTTCAGTTATCCCAAGATATTCAACATCCAATTATAACATATCAACCCATTTAAAGGATAATTCAAGTTGATGGTTGTTATCTATGCCTCCCTCTAATTTATTATGCTCTAATGAAACCTAGGATATTACAAATGATAATACTCTTAAACAATAATTTTATTTGGGTTATTTTTGGTAAAATAATGTTTATGAACCCCTCATATATGATGAATGAAAATAAATGGCGATAATAAATTATTTGTCCAAATATAGAATACCATTTTTGTTTTGATCCATATCCACACCCCAATAAAAAATTCTAAAGGAAATAAAATTTGTGTGGATAACACACATATATATTAAATTATGTTATAATCTCTATTATCTTATGATTTGACACCTACCGTATAGCGAGTATACACATAATATCTGGATGTTAGATGAATTTATTCATATTAATGACCTGGAATCTATTTTAGTGTCTCGGGACCCTAATTCATGGAATCAATATGAGCTGATTAAGAATGACTACCTCAAAATTATGATTTCAATTTAATATATATACATATAAAATCCAACCAAACTACATATCATAGGATTGGTCGAATACGAGGCTTTTCATTTCACCCCGCTCACTAACCAAATAGGTCTATCTGGGAAGTTATCTTGAAATTTCATTGCATTATGTTAGGAATCATGACCCATTTTTGAATATTCTAGTTGATATATCATGTGAAATCCTACCATTTATATTTCCTGAAATATGTCTACTTGGTTGGAGTAATCCATTTATTGGATTTTTGATTAGGCTACTAATATGGTCAAACAGTCCCCCCACTTTAGAAAACCAATGAATACAATTATAGGGTATCGCTTGATAGTGATATTTTATCACTGTTTAAATGTTCTACATCTAGAATGTTCCTAAATAGAGCCCTAAAATGTTAATAAGGCAATGAAAACAACCTCATAAACAATACTATAGGATCAACCACATCCAGTAGGGCTAGGGTAATTTTTATTACTACCACTAACCATGGGATTATCAAATCCCCTTTGGATATAGGTTATGATGTTATAATCTCTAATAAAACCCCATTATATAAGGCTAAGGAAATTATTGAATCCCTATCCTTTATTAAAACTATTTTTTCTAATTTTGGTGGAATATAATTGGAAACACCTTAACAGTTCCTTTTACATTTCAATCCATATCCCTCTTTGGGAGAATGTTCTGTGAATGTAACTGGAGGCTACCTCAACATCACTATCTGAAACCCACTTCCCAATTAATATTTGGGAGGAAATGTGAAGTAATAAAGGGGATGTAAAACAAATAGGTTTACCACAAATGCATAGATCAAAGGTAATTATGATTTTTCCCTTTGGGAATATTTAGAGGAAGAAATGTCCCACTAAAAAACAAATGGAGATATGATTACTAATATACACTTCATATAAGTGAATTTCATTAACATTAGCACCTAAAATTAAACAAATATTTAAAAAAATATATATATGAATATAATGAGAAGGAATATTTTTGATATATGGTTTTAAATGAAACATACGAGTAATGTTTGCTTATCCAATATTAGAGTTAGAATCATGACATTAGAGATCCTATGAACATCATTCTAATGCCTACATATTGAATCTTCGATAAATATAAAAGGACATGTGTGGCTCTCTCCCAATCACCAATCAAATCTCCATTAAAGATAGAATATCATATTAGGAAAATAAACGTGAGAAAATGAAGTGAATCAATGGTGAAATTCTCAAGGTAAATATTCCCACTATGTGAAACTACTTGGATAAGGAAAATGTATAACCTCTACTGAATCCCCCTAAAAAAATAGATCCACTCAAACTATGAGAATATAATATTTTTCATACAGTCAACATAGGGGCCTTGACATCTAGTATACCCACCCTGGTGGATGAATACAATCAAGATTATCATCTATTTGGGAATAAACCACTTCAATTTCTTGTGTGATACTATAGTACATATCAAGACAAATAAAAAAAGATAGTGGGGAGCTAACCATACTAGTATACAAACATTATCCCTACCTGGGAATCAACCTAGGTGATAATTACCCTATAACTTTTTAACTCTATTAAATACCTTATTTTTTGTATGGAATACCGTGAGGGACATTATATAGTTGTGAATCCAAATAAGAAATAATACCCTATGTTGGTAGACTTGACTCTATCCCACCAAATTTCGGGAATCCTAAATTATCAATTTTTAAAGATATGAGATATTTGATGTTGTATCTCATGTATTTCATTTCATTGTTCTAACCCATGATGGGAAAATAGAGAAAAAGAGTGAATAAATATCAAGTGTTCATTACAACCTTATAAAGACCAATGTTCATCCACTATAACAATTTACTAGTAGGTTCTATATCCATCAATGAATATATACGATGATAGTTACTTTTTGAATTTATATTTTTTTTCTAGAAAATTATGATGAACATAGATCTATTGAATTATACATAGTATAAATGGAAGATATTTTAATAATCATACCTTACTGGAAAGGATTGACCGATTACCTAAATATATAGATTCCAAATAATTAACTATTAGATATATTACTAGAAAATATTCATAAAAATCTATAGACACCCCTATTCCCATAATGTTCCTATGATAATTTTTGGGGATTTCAATATTATCATTGTGTTTTTAAGATATTTTTTTCACACTCTGACGAATCATGAAGTTAGTATACTAGAATAAACATGGTTGAGAATAGACCCCAATTTTTATGTACAAACTATAAATGATTCCATCTCATGTTCCTAATCCCTAACAATATCATGTGATATCTCCATATGTAAATTAGTGGTAGAATTAGCTCCATAATTATGATGGTAAGAAAGAAATAATTCATTAAAAATTTAAATACAATAATAAAAAGTTCAATTTCAAAAAAAATAAAAATTACTATTGTTTTGCAAAATTTAATTGTAGAATGATATGATAAAATTTATATATAAAATAAAAAAATACTTCGTGCTGAATAATTATCCCAAATACCTCCCCAAAAATGGATTTTGGGTCACAATATCCAATAGTTATTTGAATTTAAGGATTTTATCTAAAATATAGTTACCACAGGACATTTTATGTTGGGTAAAAAATTGGAAAACATGGAATTCTTTTCAACTAGTTCAGAAGAGTAAGGGGAGAGGAATGAATTCCAAGTCAAACAGGTTAATAAATTTGATGATATAATGATTAGGAATTTATCAATTTAGGCACATTATATAATAAGGGAACAAGTAAATTAACCACTTATGACATTGGTTCCCTCTATAATATGTGATATGAAATATTCATTCATTCAGTTTAGTAATCACTAGAAAAAATCTTACATGAGGGAAGATCCATTGTCGATACCCCACCTCACCAAATGGGATTATCATCAGACGAGTATTCAAACATGACATTGTTAATTTCATCTAAATGGAATATCCCTTGATCATTGAGGAGGATTTATATTAACCTGATCTTAATGACAATAATCATGTATGAGGTCATATAGTTAATGGAATATGAAGTCATAATAGACACATATGTTCATCCATAATCTAAATATAATATATTTGTATATATCTAGAATATAGAGAAAATAGCTCCAAAAAGATTAGTAGGAATATTGATATGATCCTAAATAATATAGGGATAATTCCTATAAAATTCAATAAAAGAACAAAGTAGACTACATGTAATTGTACAGTCAATTTTAGGGTGTGGGAAGGCCGATTCCACCCAACTCATAGACCAAAAATGTATCCCCAAAATTTAACCATGGAAATGAATAGATGAAATGGTACACACTAGCCCATATGATTCAATCCTAGAATCACCCTCATGGTAAAAAGTATTTCTACAAAGTCTACAAGTATGATATCATTAAGTATATAGTAGTATTTCAACTAGAATATAAATCATGGATTATCATCACCTATTGATAAAACACAAACAATCCTTTAATAAATACCTTATAAGAAACTAATTGTTAGAGGTCGAAATTGGAATAACTAAACATATCATAAAAATACTCGATCTATAGAATGCCACTTTGTTATCTCCTTCACATGGTAAGAATAATACTCTTTTATTAATAGGAACATTAGGCCAATGTTTATATCTAAAATATTTATGATATATATATTCATTTGAAATTTGTTAAATATGGTTTTTGGATCAAATATATTTAGATCCATAACCTCTGATGACTATGATACAATGAGGATGACTCATCTCTATCAAATCTGTGAATTCAAGGATACAACAAGAGACATCAGAAACCCCTTAGAAATATTAATATGAGGTCCCAATTTATATAACTCATTTCAAATTCTAAATTCATGGTTTTAAATTAATCAATTTATTTCATCATCTTATTACAAAGGTTGTGGCTCCACATGAATAACATAGTTCTCTCATCATATCATTAGTGGCTAAAGTTATCTGTTAATGTGAATATTTGGATAGAACACGGTGATTGACCCCAATTTATGTCCTATGAATAATATTATATGGTCACATTATTCTACTAATGGGAGTGGTGTAATCATTATGTAAATAACAAAATTCTCATCATTACCTAAAATGGTCTATAATTCGACCCCATTAATCTATAAAGTGAAATTGATGAATATTATATGATTCCCATCTGCCTAATTGAGGGTAATTTCACAATCTAATAAGTAACTTAGTCACAATTTTAATGTTATACGATGACTTAGAATTTATAATCAAATTACTATTATCTTATAATTACACATACATTTCTATTAATCATCCATCACTAAGGTTGGAAAATACCACTACATTGTCCATTCATTTATGTCTCACCCCTGAGTCTCTCTACCACAAAGTAGGTCTTACTGGAATTCTTATAACATAACCAAATATCATTTAACAGTTGGATATACATCATAGAATATGAATATCATGGGGTTTAGGGATATTAAATCCCATTCATATAGTATTAGTTTCATTAGATACGACCAACCATTTAGAAGAAGGTTTTCATTCTAATGTTAACAACAATGATCCCATGTCATCTTCTTGATCTCATAATGATTTTTTTTATTTTACCCCTAATGAAGGTGATAAAAAATTAGATTATACTAATGATTCTAATCACACATTCAATGAACTAATATCTACCACCATCAATGAACTTAGATAGGTTTACTTTATTATAGAGAATGATTGAAAACCATCATTGCTCTATGACTATATAACTCTTCAATAATAGGATAAGTACATATTAAAACTCTAGAAAAATTATGATAATTTCAAATTTAATTATTCCAAGATTATCAGATTTGGTCCCCACATAGCTACCTTTCATCTGGGTTTTCTGGATGATCACAATTTTTATAAACATACTACAAAGAGAATGCACATAACCCATAATACCAAAGTGAAATCGAAATATGATAATATAATCAAAGATAACATAATCTTGGAAGTCCAATAACCAAAGTGGATAACCAGAATAACCCCTTTCAAGACAAATAAAGGTAAAATATATGTTTTGATTGACTATAAGGATCTCAACCATCACTTTGTTAAGGATGATTTCCCATTCCCAATCACTCAACTATTGATTGATGAAAGAGATAGATTCTAAAACCTACCCTTTATTGATGGGAATTACACATATATCCAAGTCTGTATGGTCCTTGATGATAAAGATTAAATTTCATTTTTGTAATCCCAAGGGTTATAAATTATAATGTAATTTCAATTTTCCTTAAATAATGCTGGAACTACATACCAATATTCCATGACCCATATCATCAATTCTTTTATTCTGTTGCTGATGGGGTGATATTTAGTTGTTCTATTTGTAACTTCAATTTTTTTTTCATATTTACAATCATTATATATTTTTTAGAAAAAAATAAAGACAACATAGCTTGATGATAAAAAACAAGAAATTTACTTCCATGGTAACATTTGTGGAATTAATTGGATTTATTTGGTTCCATAATGACACCAAATTACACCATGAAATGTTTATGTTGATACATGATAAAAAACCTCATATAATCCCCAATTAGTTCAGAGGACTCTATATACATATTTCTTATTTCAGGTGTTGCATATTTAACATGGATGAAAAATATTTTCCCTTCACAAAGTTGGCGATGAACGGGGTCACCTATAAATTAGATGAAGACTTTCAATGGAACTATAATTATATTAAGAGACATATTCTACATCCACCAATGATAGTTGAAAAACATCTCATTATCTATACAGGGGCCCTAGAATGATCAATCGGTGTTTTTATTGGTTAAAATAATCTTGTGAATAGTTTATATTATATCGATAGGAAAATAATGGTTACTGACACATTATAATTTTTAATTGAGAAAATATTCCTTCAATATATCCTTAGAGTGATTAAGTTGAGTATTTATTTTTAGCACTTTTAGGTCCTTATATTCTATAATTGGTATCCTCTCAAGTATATCCTAATTTATAAAACTCTAAGTGGTCATATTTCTTAATTCAAAATCATTCTCAGTTATTTTGATTTCCAATTCATGTATTAAAAAGAGATCAAATGGAAATAATTTGTTGAATATCTCACCTTGCACCGTGTCCCATAAAAATAGTAGTTATATACAAAAATCCATGATTAATAGGTCCTCCCAATCTATGATACATCCCACACATGGGAAATATATTGTGATGTTGCCTCTATTAGTTTGTTCAGTAGAAGGATGAAAAATTAAAAACACAATAGAGTCAGATTGGTAATTATATACATATCTCTTGAAAAAAACATTACATACTTCTTCTTACTATTATATGGTTTCAATAAGAATAATGCATACTATAATGATTTTATCCTAGGAGTGGAATTGGTCTTGTAAATTACAGTCACCTTGTTGAATGCAATGCATGATTTAGATTTTTTGATAAAAAAATCCAAGGTATCTACACCATGAAGATGGAATATTTCATTCCATTTCATGATTATGTATAAGGTTAGATATTTAAATCCCCCAACAATCCAACTATGTATCATATCACTTGTTCACATATGCCTTAAGAAGATGCACTTAACAATGTTACAATAACCTTGGTAGATGCAAACAAGGATGTAACAATCATTATAATTTCATATCATAGACTGGCCACACTAATTACCAATAATGAAATCGAGGATATCAGTGAGGTTAAAAAAACACTCAATTAAGGTGGACCTTAATGCTATCATATTTATTACATAATTGGATAAATGTTTCCTATAATAGATTATCTATAAAATGGAAATCTCTCAAAGATGAACCCTATAAATAAAGAAATACATTGTTGAGTGGAAAATATAATCATCTATAATGGGGAAAATTATCAAAAACATCCTCTATAAAGGAGGGTTTGATTGATTCCTTATTAAATGCATTAATGGAGGGTAAAACCTTCTAATTATGTATGGTGTCCATATGTGATACTATAGTGCTTAGCCACTAGGAGGTATGATCGTACATCAAATCAATAAGCTCATATAGATATTGATTTAAATGACCAAATACTACATATAATCCATTAATATGATCAATTATTATCAGATACATTCAAATATTATTCATTATCCCACAAAATTATAGCACGCCACGAAATACCCTTGGCCATTATTCATGTGAAGAATAGATTTCATGGGGCCATATCCCGTAGAAAATTTTTCTACCGCTAATTTAATCTCTTTATGGTAAAATTTTATACCCCTCAAGGGATTCAAAAAAATATTTCATTAAATTTGTGAAGTATAATATCATTTTAATATTTGGTTTCCCTCAAAAAATATTTATAGACAACGAGACCAGTTATTATGGTTCAGAATTTAAAATATTATGTTAGTAATACAATAGTTAATCCAACAAATCATCCAACTATCATTTAGTGATGAAAATAAAGATATATTCCATAAAAAAAAATCTATATAATATCCTTAAAATTATATTGGGAAATTAAAAAGGAATATTTTCTATAAAAGATCATATATGCTTTATAGGATTATCGCACCACAATGCATACTGTCACAGAGGTGAATATATAATTTCCTATACGAAGGATAAAAGAGGTTTTTCCAATTGAAGTCTAACTATATTAAATTCACATTAATCTATATAGTAAAATTTCTAAAGATGAACAATCATATATCTAGTTGGATATCATGGAGTGACATGATGAGAAAAGTTTAAGCACATATCAAAACCAAGAGGTCCATCCAAATTATAGCTTGTGATAATTCAACTAGAAGGTTTAACTATACTCATTCATCCAATGATAATTAGTTACATCTTAGTGAACTCCCATGATATCCTCAAAGAAACTCAAAAAGATAGAGATGAATTTTAAAGGACCTTATGATATACCCTATTTCAACTGTAACCGAGCATATTCCTTGATTATAATGTATAGAGATTGTATCCCAACAACTAATAATGTTATGTTTATCAAGAAATACTTTCAAAACAGAATGATGTGTTCATATAAGTACATATAACATTAAATTAAATTCAATAACATAAAGGTCATTATTGTACGACCTTAAACAACATGTTAGTAGTGTCCAAATTTAAAGGTAGTAAAATACAGAGAATACTATCCCTATTGTATGACCTTAAATTTTATGACATTGAAGCCCTATAAAAATACTATAAAATATATCATATATTCAATAATTCCTTGTCTTGGTTCATGCTGAATGGTAACTAGATTGTACATTCAGAGGCCTCAGGCATTCCTCATTGTACTCAAGATGCAGTCGACTAGGAGTGGGAGTTTAATGTGGTGTTATTCAAAAACTATACCCCTTGTATCAGAGTGTAAAATAAAAAATTAAGATATAAAGATTTTACAAATCAACATATATTGTATAATAAATTAACTAAACATTCAATAAATAATGAAATGAGGACATACAAGAAGAAAAAGTCAATATTGCATTGGAATAACAACATATACAAAATAATCCAGAGAAACAAAATATAAGGCTACACTATAAATACAACATAAAAATCATCCTAGTATCTTAGAAAAACAAAGAAATCTACCGTGAGAATAAAAAACAACAGACCGATGCTGAACCTATTCCTAAAACCATGCGAGTTTCTACATAGATACCCAAGTGTAATGGTAGACTGAGCAGGTCATCAACATAACACTCAGTAGAGAAACACCAATAGGGTCCCATAATGGTAGGAAATTTAGTGATATGTGAAAGTTAAATGATAGAAATAAATAACTGAACTATTGTAGAAAATAAAAAAATAACGGTCAATGATCCTCCTGTACATTACCATAATAGATGAAACCATCATTGTCTTGTTCTTGAATGTTATTGAGCATGACCATCACTTCATGGGATCCTCTGTGCACACATTGGATATAAAATGATCATTATTGTAACATGATGAGTACTGGAACCTTGGATTTAACATGAAATCCCCCATCCTCAACCCCAAAAGATAAACCCCATAGAAGTACCTAACAATTCTTGATGTTAAGTTGATGCTTGATTAATAGGATAGGGAGGTCCTTTGAAATCCTAATTTTCACTACATGACTATTTCCTTAGTGAACCATTTATCTAAGTAAAATTCCATCAATTATCCCATAGATAATCCATTGGGCATCCAAAAACATTTGGGGTCCTCAGTGAACTATATGTTGTGCATCCACCAAATTATATAGGGTAGCCTAGGAATAAATTGAGAGGATCCAACAATAAACCCCCAGATGTTCAAAATCCATGCTCTGGGATATATTCCCACCAATAACATGATGAAACCATTTTAATCACAAATCCCCTAGTAATTTACAATATTCCAATGGTTTAAAAATTAAAATCCATGGGTCCCCATTCATTCTTAATGGTATCACAAATACGTAAAAGACCATGGAATTCTGGGAAACCCAATATACATATTATCACACAGACCTGATGTGGGATACTAGTTATCCCCTTTCAGAATATACCACAATACCAACTAGATACATTGGATTCTATCCATACAAGGAATATATATAAACCCCTACAATTAATATATAAATAATACATCTTATTAGATAAATATTAATTATAAAATATTACAATGTACACCAGAATCATAAAAATGAAGTGTCTTTAATAAACCTTTTTACATGAAAAAATCATTCATAAGAAATTTATATCATCTCATACATACGTATTAACAGATATCACCCTTCTTATATATATCATACATAAAATCATTTTTCATATATTGGATAAGGGAAAATAACAATGGGTGGTCCCATATGCTCTGTAATGGTCCGTAAGGGTGGTATCAAAAATCACTAAAACATATCACAAGCCAAATGATATGATAGTAAGAGATTAAAATTTGAATACCATACCCTACATATCATAGATCATATCCTTGAGTCATGGAATAATGTTTGGTTTTTGATAATACATGAATTAAAATGGAATCAATGAATATGATCCATAAGAGCATAAAATTGGAATAATACATATGTTTTTTGAATATATAGAATTATAGAAAATTATTTCCTTATTCTAGGGTCATTTCTAGGACTATCATACGGTATTGGGTTCACTTCCCGATCCATTATATCCTTAATCAAGGTACACTCCTAGGACTATCTGTAACATCCCAGGTAAATTAAGAATATAAATTTTTTATATTTATTAAATATTTTTAATTAAATATCAATTTTATATTAATCAATATGCTATGTTCTATGGTGTACCTGATACACAATAACGAGTTTCTTTGAAATATTATGTTGCAAACAATGCTGAGTCATACAAAAAAGTAGTAATATAATGTTATTTTAAATAGTAGTTAATGACTAGAAATTGTATTGGAGAAAATGGAAAGAACTAACTACAATATGAATATACATGTTCGATAAATGTTTTTACATTTATCCAATAAATTTTAGAGGCTTAAAATAAGAAAGAATTTGATTTTGAGCATAAATACTCTAATATTCATTAAAAGGTCGATTTATAGCCCTTTGATCGAGAAACCTCTTTAAATATAGTTTTGTTAACTTTTATATGTTATATTCAACAAAATAATATTATTCTTTTAAATCGGTACATCAAAATTTACTTTGTATAATTTTTTGGTATTTTTCTTATAATGTTAAATTTTTTTGAATGGTGAGAAATACTGTATTCTAATTCATAACTGTCTTTGAATCTAATTTATTTATATGGTAAGATTATTTTTTAAATGGTTTTAATGTGTAATTAGATTATATTTTTACAATTTAAACTAATTTTGGTCATTGGAAATAATTTCACTTTGAAACTGGATATAATAAGTGTCAATCTTTTGATAGTTATTATTTCATAAAAACATGCTTTTTGTTTTGACGGTGGGAATTAATATTAAATTAATTTCTACCACAGTTATGTTTTGAATTTTTAAAAATGTATTAAATATTTTTAATCATGAGGTCCAAATTGGGTAAATAGGTAACTTTAATTTTTAGACATTATGAATATTTATTTTAGTAACAATTTAATTTACCATGGTTAAAGTGTAAATATGATAAATAAGGGTAAAAAAAATATTATTATAATAAATTTAAATTACTCTAACATGTGTGAAAATCCTATTGGTCGATACTTTTCTGATAATTGGCATCATTGGGTCGATTATGGGACCCCATGGAGCCACATAGAGTGATAATGAGAATTTGTATTAATTCATTTAAAGTAAAGGAAAAAATGACATAAAGACAAATATTTTAGTAAATCAATTTTTAAATAGGGTTATATAAGTTATATCTTGGGAATTGAATATTAATATTAATTATAAATTAATTTCCTATAACATGGTATTTTTTTATATTTGTATACATTAGATAAATAGAATTATTTATGACACAATAATGAAGCAATATTTACCTCATTAACGAATGATTTAAATATATAAGATTAAAAAATATTAAAACAATATCCAAAACATGTGAAATTTTTATTGGATGATTTTATTTATTACATTAGTCATATTATCTTTGACATTATTATGTTTTGGATAAATAGAAACCGAAAATCATCATATAATAAAATAATATTTTTAATCTTTCCTAAAGAGACCTCCCCCCTTATAAAATCCCTCACATCTAACCCATTCCCTAAACTTCTCAAGACCCTTGGCTCATACAACCTCTAACTAATTAGGCTACATAAATACCTATTATCCTCCTAGAATCCTTTCCACAGGTATAAGGCAAATAATCTAAACCTTTTTTGTTCAAACCATACCGAGATACCTGATTTAAAGGTAATGTCTTCTCTTATGTTCTTTTGTTTTATTTTACTTCTCCAACCCCATAAAATATTTTAATTACTTTATTTTATAACAAAAATAGTTTGAAAAATATAAGAGGTTTATTTATGATAATAATTAAAACTACCCTTACACACACCTCCATCTAATGGGTAAAGAACATACTGTTTCTATGGACGGTGAACTACTACCTCATGAAACGATTATTGTTCGATATTCTCCTACCACCTCTCATGGTGGATATTATGATAAAATTGTATTTATATATGATTTATATTATGTTTATTTTTTCTCTTTTATTCTGTAATTTTTAATTTGTATACATACCTTTATTCATTCCAATATGTGTAAATATGATAATTTCACTTGAGGAAGTGCGGACTACTTCCCCCTCAAGGTGATATGATTCGTTCATAACATACAAGGAACTTTTAAAGGATGGAGTTAATGGAATTATGTAACATATATATCATATGATATTATAATTTAATTATAATATACATATGTATCATTATGTTTTCAATATATTAAATATGAAATAGAAATGAAAGTAGCGTTCTTCTGTACGTACGGCTTACCATCTCCATGAACGGTGCATTTCATTTTTTATCTCCCAATGTTCTGGAATATTATAAATACATAAAAATACTAAATATATATATATATATATGATATAAAATAATTAATATCATTTTTTTGATAATGGAATTTTTACCACATGAACAACTTTTAATTTTAAGAAGTTCATTGTTGACTCACATAGCAAATATCAACTAAACGACCATTACTAACTTAAATGATTGCATAACATTTATAACCTTTCATAAAGTGATATAAAATGAATAATAAAGTTGAAAAATGTTCTTAAGAAAGTAGATATTATCTTTATATTATTAATCAAGAGATTAAATAATGAATGGGTCAAGTCGAACATGAGGTAAGGGGTTTTTTATCTCACTTTAAATTCCATGAGATTTCCATTGTTCACAACATATTTATTGCATGTGGTGTATTGTGTACTTCCATTTTATATATATTATTATTATTATCTTAATATTCATGGTATTCTATGATTAATTTGGTCGTTATTAATGTTTTTCATACGACTCTATTGATTACAATGTGGTAAGACATTTTCACCTCACTTTTTATTTTAGTGAGATTCATGCTATATTTTACATTATTTACTTTTGTGTGGTGTATGTACTTACCAATATTGTATTATTTTTGTAATATAATTTAATCTATGGGTATTTTCATCTTCATTTTATGATCCTTCTTTCGTGGGGTGTATGTTTTGTATGTTACCAAATCGGTAAGGGAACCACTCACCGTACTCTTTTAATCAAAGACTTATTTTTTGTTATATATTATAATTTTCATCTTATTATGTTAGGATATGTTCTTGTATATCATTATTGTTGTAATGTTTATGTCAATGTGATGAGATACACCTGTTTCTCACATTAACTAATTTTTTTAACTTTAAGTGATGCCATTAAGCAGTCGAATTATTGTAAGGGAACTTCTTTACCCAATTTCAAATCTCTGGTTTAAACTTATTCTTCTTGATTATTTCATGATATGAATATGTTTTAATCACTTATGACTGTTTTACACATAAAATCCACTTATATTGGGTGTATTATTATTCTTCACACAAGATTATTCCATTTTTTTGTCCCCAATCTATGGATATGCTCTTTGGAAGGGACTTTATCTAAATTTACATTATATTGAAACATATTGTTGGTATACTCCAATTACTTTTATATAATGTATATACTATCCTTTTATATATTATATCATGAATATATTTCATCTCATAACATTATAATATTTTATTAATGTTTTCCCCCAATTATTTTTATTCAAGCGTCTGTCATTAGGTAGGGAACTCGTTAACTAAAATATAATTTTAAATGTTTTAATTATTTATTCATCTAAATATTTCTCATTAATGTCCATGTATAAAAAATGTATTTAAGGATTTATTTATATGAACATTCATGGTTTAAAATTTTAATTCCTTTAATATATTCAATGTGGTATGGGACTATTTGATTAAAAAATCTCTCTATTAAATGTTTTAAATGGTTTTCAAAATGGTTTGATAAGGCATTGATTATGTTAATATATTGAAATGATACATTGTGATTGTAATTTGGAAATGTTATCTTAATTTTGAGATTATTTTATGTGTTATGAATATGTTATGGTTATTAGGAATTGTTTATATATATAGGTGGTTCAGTGATAAACATAGGTCGGGTGAGCACGAGATAGCTCTCCAATGCATTGGGTAACGTGACCGAGGTAAATGTTAAAGTTTCTACAAAGAGATGTAGGGAATATAATGTGATGGGTATTCCAAATGTAACTCCCTACATAGAAGTGAAAGGTACAATGTAAGTATGTTATGTATTCCATATGTTACCTATATGATTTATTATTTCTATGTGTTATTCATAAATCGTTTTATTTCATAAGGTATGTTATGATCAAAAAGTATGGTTTAATGGTTTTGTAATTATTGATGGGATAATGTTTTAATTTCTTATTTTATAACAGTTACAGATATTTTTTATGCTCGTTAAATGTTTTCCACAGTACATAAAGACTAATAGGGTCAAAGATGGGATTAAGGAAAATTCACTCAATCTAAAACATGGAACTAGACATGTTACTTTTTTAGAGATTTTATTTTATGAAAAAATAGATACTGAGTAGTAGTGTCTACATTTAAATTTCAAGTTGATATCTAATTATTGTGGCCAAATTATCTAAAACTCTAAACCTGAAAAGATACCCAATGTAAATTATTCATTTAATTCATGATTTTTTAATGTTTTAAGGTTGGGTCCTTATAGTGGGTATCAGAGGTCGGTTTAGACAACTTTAGGGATTATGAGTTTTAGTTAAATATATGGTTAGTATCTATTTCTTTTATTTTAGTTAAATCCTTGTTTTATATATTTTTCAGATTAAGGGAAGTTGGTTACAAATGGAAGGGGGAGGATTTCAAACAACATTCCTATCTCTTCTCCATTGCATGCATGCAATAATTATTAGAATTTCATGTTCAGATGATTGTGAAACTTTTTCTAGCATACAACTCACTTCCAACTAGTTGTTTGAGATATCAAACACCTCCACTATACCTCGATATCATTGTGGATCATGGGTGGTATTTAATCAAATCCTATCTTCTCAATATTCTCATATATTTATGAATCATAAATATTATCAATGAAATTTTAAATATTTTACCTTATCATAGTATTTTAAAGCATTTTATGATTGTGAAAATGGTGCTAAAGATGGAGACCCTTGAGGAAACTATTTATATTTTCTTTTATAATATTGTCTCTCAGTACAGACTTATGGTATTTTAGATGGACCATTGATTGAAATATTCATCTCCAAATCAATCAGAATATTTAATAAAAATAATGTTTTATCAAATGTTTTTAAATTATATGTCATGCATGATTATTTTCTAAAATATTTTTTCAGCGAACACCCATATGACCCAAGTTGTACAAGGTGTATTTGGATGAATGAATCAAATGATTTTTAGGGATCTATAAATCATTTTTTCAATGAATGGACATTATACCTATGTGAACAAGATAATTATGAAACCATATAGACACAATGATCACGGTATGATGTTCTTTCTATTGGGAATAGTTTTATTTTATCATATAGAGGTGAAAAAATTGACAATATATAATATGTTGAGGTCCTAATGTATTGGGATGAAAATGAAAGGTATAAGAAAACCATTAAGGTTAAAACATGTTAGGTATATTTTTGAGTTTTATAAATAGGACAACTTGTATGATGGGTGACGAACCATCGTGCATGGAAAGGCCATCGGAATAAAACCCACAGCTAAAGGTCAATAAGGGCACATTGCCTACCAATGTCATATGATAAGTCCCTGGTTAGAATGGCTTATTATTTTAAGATAAATGATTTTATGGATCAAGAATATATTTATTTGGGATTATAGGTTTTATCAAATAAACATCCGTAGTATAAAAAATGAATTTTTGATTAAGTAATAAAGGTTATGTTGGAAGACATTATTTATTTTGGGAACACTATATAATTAAGAAAAATAATATAATATGGGATTTAATTTATGGGGCAATGGTTGAAATATTATTTTGGAAGAATCTATGTTTTTATTGTGGACCTAAAATGATTTGGGTTATTTATGGAAATGATTAATCTATCATATAGAATATGTTTTTTGGTTAATTACACTTCAGTATGAGACTTTAATAGTAGTCGATGTTCTTTGAGATAAATTTTTTGATTTACTATAAAAGACTATATGGTTGACTCCTTCTATGTTTTGGGTTTCCATATTAGTTTGGATTATTTTGATTAATTTTAAGAGCAATTTTATATCTAATGGTCTTGCTTGTTTTTTGGGTTCTTATCGTTTAATTTTGGAGATTAATAGTAATATTTCTTTTTATAAAGGATTTTCCTTTTGGGTATTATCTGATCTTGTACTAACCAATTTTTTTGGTTGATGTCAAAAGATAAGTGAAATATATAGTTCATATTTCTTTGATAATTTGATATTGTAGAAGTTTATTCTAGCACTTCAGGGGTGATCAAGTCATCTTGAATACTTATCGTTTGGAGATAAGATGTGTTTTTGTTAGAATTTTATTACAGGATGAAACTCTACTTGACAAGTAAATATATTTACTTTTGAACTTAGTATTGTTATTAATAAAATTAATAAAATCTATGAAAATGATCTTGAAGTAAAAATTTTATATTCTCTCTTTTATTATCACACTTTTACCTGACCACAAATATTTGGTATTATGGTGGTTCACTTTCTATTATCTAGTTCTCTATCACTCTTTATTAATCTATGAGAGTTAGTTTCTCTTCCATATACATGTTTTCATGTAATCCTAGTATATGTTATCTTGGGTGACCTTTTTACATATCTTAATTTATTTTAAAGTGATATTTTTATTGATTCGTTTTCGATATGGGACATTCAAGGATGTTTCCAAGCCCAATTTTAAAATTGTGAGGATGTAATTCCCAAAAGGGGGGAATGATGTAACATCACAAGTAAATAAAGAACATATCCTTATCTTATTTATTAAAATTTGTGAATTAAATATTTATTTTACTTTAAAGGTGATGATATTTTCGATGGATTACCTGATACGCAACAACTTGTTTCTTTGAAATCTTATGTTGCACACAATGTTGAGTCATACTGAAAAATAATAATATAATACTATTTTAAATGGTAGTTGATGCCTCGACATTGTATTGGTGGGAATGTACATAACTAACAAAAATATGAGTATACATTTTTGTTAATTTTTTTACATTTATCCAATAAATTTTAGAGGGTTGAAATAAGAAAGAATCTAATTTTAAGCATAAATACACTAATATTCATTAAAAGGTAGATTAACCGCAATTTGACAGAGAACCCTCATTAAATAAAGTTTTATTCACTTTTATATGTTCTATTTGACAAAATATTATTTTTATTTAGAATAGAAACATAAAAATCTACTTTGGATAAAATTTTGGTATTTTTATGACAAAGTACATTTTTTTTACATAGTGAAAAATATGGTATTTTATTTCATAAATGCCTTTTAATATAATTTATTTATATGGTTATATTTTCTTTTTAAAAGGTTTTAATGTGTAATTAGA
Source organism: Viscum album (assembly GCA_963277665.1). NCBI lineage: Eukaryota > Viridiplantae > Streptophyta > Magnoliopsida > Santalales > Viscaceae > Viscum > Viscum album. Next base: position 436,420,399 of record OY728121.1, read on the forward strand.
TTATATTTTTACAATTTAATCTAATTTTGGTCATTAAAAGTAATTTCACTTGGAAATTGGGCAAAAATAAGTGTCAATATTTTGACGGTTATTATTTCTTAAAAACACATTTTTTGTTTTGACAGAGGGAATTAATTTTAAATTAATATCTGAGACTTTTGTGATTTGAATTTGAAAAAATGGATTAGATATTTTGAATTAGTATTTCCATATTTTGTAAATATGTAACTATTATTTTTAGACATTATGAATATTTACCAGAGTTAATTTTTTTTACCACAGTTAAAAGGTAAATTTGGTAAATAAGGGTAATAAAATAATATTATAATAATATATATTTAACCTAACATGTTTATTAATTCTATCCGTTGATGAATTTTAGACTATGGGAATCCTAGGGTCGATTTTGGAACCCCATGGAGCCACATGTGAGTGATAATGACACTTTATATTAAATAATTTAAAGTATACACAAAATTGTCATAAACATATATCTTTTAGTAAATTAATCATTACATAGGGTTATATAAGATATCTCTTGGACTATTAATATTAATCGGATATATAATTATATTTAATACATCTTTATATTTTTTCTTATAATTTTTAGACATCAAATAAATAAAATTATTTATGACATAATAATGATGTAGTATTTACCTCATTAATGAATGATTTAAATAAATAAGATAATAATGATTAAACCAAGATCCAAAACATGTAAAATTTTTATTGAATGATTTTATTTTGAAAATGAGTCATTTTATCTTATACTTTAATAATATTTGGACCTTTAGAAACTTAAAATAATTATATAATAAAATAATATTTTTAAACATTCATAAAGAGACCCTACTCTGCCTTATAAAATCCCTCACCTCTAACCCATTACTCACACTTCTCAAGCCCCTTTCCTCATCGATACTCTACCCAGTTAAGGTCCATAAATCCCTCTACTCATCATATAAGCCTTCCCCTTTAATGAAGTCAAATCAAGTAAACTTTTTTGGTTCAAACCAAAGGTAGATAACCGATTTAAAGGTAATGTCTTCTCTTATGTTCTTTTGTTTTATTTCACTTCTCCAACCCCATTAACTTTTTTTATTCCATTATTTTATAAAAAAAGTATAAAAAATATACTAGGTTGTTTTTATGAGAAATTTTTTAACTAAACATACACAAACTTCCTTCTAATGGGTAATGAACATACTCTTTCTATGGATGGAAAACTACTGCCTCACGAAACTATGGTTGTTCATATTCTCCTACCTCCTCTCATGGTGTCCATTATGATTTCCCTATATTAATATATGACAAATATTATTTATATGTTTTCTCTATGATTATATAATTTTTATTTACAAATATACCTTTATGCTTTCCAATATGTGTTAATACGATAATTTCATTTGAGGAAGTGCGGACTACTGCCCCTCAAGGTGATATGATTCATTCATGACATACATGGAACATATAATGGATGGAGTTAATGAAATTATGTAACATATATATCATATTATATTATAATTTAATTATAATATACCTATGTATCATAATGTTTTCATTTCAATAAATATGAAATAGAAAAGAAACTAGCGTTCATGCATATGTAAGACTTACCGTCTCCACGAACAATACGTTTCATTTATTATCTCCAAATGTGATGTAATATTATAAATACCTACATATATAGGATATATATCATATATATGATATCCAAATCATGAATATCATTATGGAGATAAATTACTTTTGACCACATGAGCAACTTGTAATTATAAGAAGTTAATTTTTTATTCAAGTACCAAATATCGACAAACGGCCATTATTAACATAAATGATTGCATAATTTTTAAAACCTACTAATAAGTGATATAAAAGTAATAATAATATTTAAAAGGGTTATTAGGAAATTATAAATTATCTTTATATTATTATTTAGGATATTATTGAACGAACGGTTCTTGTTCGACACGAGGTAAGGGGTTTCATATCTAACATTTAATTCTGAGAGATTTTGCATTGTTCACCACTTATATGTTTCAGGTTGTGTATTTTGTAATAAAATTTTATATATAATATCATTATTCTCTTTATATTCATGTAATTATATTATTAATTTTGTGGCTCTTAACTTTTTTTCATATGACTCAATTAATTAGAACATGGTAAGAGTTTTTCATCTCATTGTTTATTCCCATGAGATTCAAGCTATATTTTCCACTAATTTCTTTTGTGTAGTGTATTTACTTCCCATGATTGATTAATTTGTGTAATATACTTTAATGTATGAGTATTTACGTTTTCATTGTATGCTCCTTCCTTCATGGGGTGTATGTTTCGTAAGTTACCTAATCGAAAAGGGAACATTTCACCATACTCTTTTAGTCAAAGACTTCTTTTTATTATGTCTTTTAATTTACATCTTCTTATGTTGTGATGTGTTATTCAATATCCTTTTTGTTATAAATTATATGTTAATTCCATGAGATACCATTTTTTCTCTCATGAACTCACTTTTTTAATTTTAATGCGATGCCCTTAGGCTGTCGAATTTTGGTAAAGGAACATCTATACCCAATTTTATTTCTAGGGGTTAAACTTATAATTCTTGATTATTTCATGATATGAATATGTTTCAATGTCCTGGTATTTTTTTACACATAATATAAACTTATATTGGGTGTATTCTTATTTTCATCACACAATTATCTCATTGATTTTTCCATAATCTAAGGATATGATCTTTGCAAAGGACTTTGTGTCAATTTACATTCCCTTGAAACTTATTTTTGTTTTAAACCAATTACTATTATATGTTGTATATAATTCAATTTGAAATATTATATCATGAATCTATTCATTATCATGATATTATAATCCTTGATTAATGGTATTTCTCAATTATTTGTATTTAAGCATCTCAATTTTGGTTGGGAAATCTTAAATTAAAATATCACTTTAAATGTTTTAATGATTTATTCATCTAAATATTTCTCATTAATGTCCATGTTTTAAAAATGGTTTTATGGATTTATTTATATGTAAATTAATTTTTTAAAATGTTAATTCCTTTAAAAGATTCAATGTTTTATGTGACACTTTATTTCCAAAATCCCTTTATTAAATGTTTTAAATGGTTTTCCAAATGGTTTGACAAAGCATTGATTATGTCAATATATTTAAATGATATATTGTTAATTAAATGTGGAAATGTTACCTTTCTTTTAAGCTTGATTTATGTGTTTTGAATATTTTATGGTTATTGGGCATTGTTTACGAATATGGGTGGTTTTGTGATAAACATAGGGTTGGTGTGCCTGATATAGTTCTCCAATGCATTGGGTAACATGACAGAGGTAATAATTAATGTTTCTAATATTATATTTAGGAAATATACTATGTTAGGTATTCAAACGTAACTCCCTACATTGTTGTAAAAGCTAAAATTTACGTATTTTATGTTTTCCATAAGTTATAATTATGAATTATGATTTCTATGTGGTTTTCATAAATCTTATGATTTCATAAGTTATGTTATGATTGAAAAGTATGGTTTCGTTGTTTTGTATTTATTAATGGGCTAATGTTTTCATTTCTTATTTTATAACCCTTACTGAGATCTTTATTCTAATCCCACGTTTTTGAAATGTTTTCTATAGGACATAGACATGAATAGGGTTAAGGATATTATCGTGAAAAAGTTATGTTGTCTAAAACTTGGAACTAGACATGTTTCTTTTTAAGTGTTTTTAAGGAAATAAATGGATATTGAGTAGTAGTGTCTATGTGTAATTTACAAGTTGATATGTAATAATTATGGCCTAATTATCTAAAACATTAAACCTTAACATATGATCAAGTTTAATTATTCATTTAATTCTAGATTATGTAATATTTTAAGGCCATGTCCCTATACTATCATAGTGGATAGAGTCCATTATTGAACAGAGTTAAATCCCCAATATAGTGTTTATTATCTCATGAGATATCCTTCATTACCCAATTCATTGAAGGGATATATAATTTTGATCCCACCTTCCAAATAATAATTATATATTCATATATGTTTCATAATATCATAAATATTTCATTATAAATCATAACTAGTTGAATGAAAATATGATTCATAATACATCTAAAATTTCATCATAATGGAACCCATGGAAGGTAAATAGGATCATAAACATCAAATCATCATAATAATTAACCATTTATAGAATGAATAAGGATGAATTAGTTAGATTATATCCCCAATAAATCAAATTCAACATAAAAGGATGTAATATTAGATGAAAATTACTAAATATCACATATAATATTTCTTAAGAAAAATACCCTTTTCAATTTGAAATCAATTATTTAAAATATAAAAATTTACAAAATTTTATGGAAGAAACATTATTTTAAAATTATCATTGAATATTTTGAATTACGATTTAAATAATAGAGTGTCCATGATAGTGGTAAATTCCATTTATTCCATGTACGTTAAAACAAACATTCCTTTGAAAATTTTAGTAAAAAATCAAAAATACCTTATTTAGAAAATAAATAGAAGATTACTTTTATTTGTTTAGAAGTAAATATTGGGAAGAAATTAATATATAAAATAATAGGAGAGTATTAAAAACCATATTAAAAACTTTTTTAGAAAACATAAATATAGGAGAAATACTATTTTTAATTGAAGAGAGAAATAAAGTGAGTTTTTGTTAAAAATATTCCCTCAGTCACATGAGTACATAAGGAAAGGGAAATGAATGGAAGACATGTAATATATTTATAAATAAATATATTAGAATATAATATATAATAATCATTATTGTTAGATCATAAAATTATGTCATTAAAAACTTAATAAAAAATAATCCTAGTAAACAATGTGATTGTGACATAAAACCCTTACCACTTTGGAATCTTTTCCATCAAATCCTTTCAAAATAAAGAATTGTACACGGTATTTAAATCCAATTTTTTTTTGGAATGATTATAAAAATAATTCATAAATATTATATATACCACATAAAATAAAATAAAAAGGTCAATATGGAAACTATCTCATAAAAATAAAAGTGAGACAAGAGACCCTTACCCCAAGTATTACATTCTTTGAAAGTGATTTGACCAAATATATAATTATTTTTAAATTATTATAATATTTTACAACAATTATTGAAATATTTAAAATCTTAGATATATGATCCAACTATAACATTTAATATTCAATTGATAATACGTTATTTACTAAATTCATCGTTTCAAGGGATTGACTATCTCATTTTTCATGGGAGTTTTCATGTGACAGTTCTAGTTCTAATACATTCATAAAGGATCAATAATATTAAGAATTTGAAAAATTATATAAATATAATATATATATATATATAGTGATATTCATCAAAAAAATATAGAGATAGAAAACATAATTACAAAATTAATGGAGGCAGTAGGTCGTAAATACACAAGAACAATGTTTACACTTTTCAATGGATGGAATGAAAAAAGGTAAATAATAAATTAACATTAAAGTATCATTTTTATATCATATATACCATAAATATTCATTAAATTAATCATTATCACCATCTTTGTATATATGAAATGAATAAAAATCGCATCACTTTTTTGAGGTGGTAATCTAAAAGTTTACACGAGGGACATTTTTATATTACAAAAGATGGGATGAACTTGGATTCTTGTTATTATATAATAATAAAAATTAATTATTATTATTATAATGAATTAATTATTTTATAATTTATACAATGGATTTAGAAGAGTCATAAGAAAAAATAAATTGAAAGAGTTCAGTTAAGACAATTACATATTCATCGATAAGCCTCCCTTAAATTCATACATAATGACAATTGGAGTAGTATTTTATAAAAAACACTATAATAAAAGATTGTGTAAGATAATAAGAGAATTGAATATAATTTTTATGTTCTATAAGGAAAAAAATGTTTGAGGAAGAGAGGATAAGTGGTTCCCGTTAATAATTTAGGGGAGGGGCACTCTTCGAATTATCTAAAGTATTAATTTAATAGAAATTAATTTTTATGAAATAATAAATCAAAATTGACATAATTAGAATAAAATAAATGTATAATCAGAAATAATATCATCTAAGAAAATTATAAAAGTTTTATTTATGATTTTACCCTAATCAATAAGTTTTAACCCTATTTAAGCCTTTTATAATTACTATGATATCAATGTTATCTACTCCTTAGGGGTCAACAAAGTTGCTATAAAGGGAAAATGAGCCACAATTAGACTATTGATGATATTATAAATCATATCCCATTCACATGGATAGATAAATTATTTTAATAATTTTAAATCATTTAGTAAAATACAATTTACGGTAAAATGTTATTAATTTTATTATTGGAAAGAAATGAAATATTATAATATAATATGAGTTTAAATCTTGTTAAATGGGTCCAAATTAACATGGAATCAAAGAGATCGAATATATCGTCTTCATATAATCATCCATGAAAATTTTGTTGCTTTTATATCATTTTAATCCTTACTTTTTGTTTTAAAACCTTGGTTAACAAATGTTAACATTAACCATGGTATTGTCTTTTTTAATACCATGGTGAAACAATTTTACATATATGTTGAAAACGGATCATAAATGGCCAAGTGGTAAATTTTTTACAATTTATAATACTATATATAATATGAATTTTTTTTTATTATTGATACATAATTTAATAGAATATTATATAACATAAAATATTATTAATATCATTTTTTGAACTATTCACATAATTTGACCTTGAAAACAGCATGAGAGAAATGAAATATGACTATAAAACATTCAAAAATATATAAAATGTTATATTTATATTCAAAATTAATTTTAAACATTAACACTCATAAAAAATAATAATTTTACAATTTTTAAAATTGCTTCATCTTTTAACTCCCTAGACAAGTATTTTGTTGACATTCGTAAATCATTTTAGGTAATTATTTAATCATTTAAAAATTGAAAAAATCAATATGAAAAAATTCAAATTTTAAACTACAATTTATAATAGAACATAAGTTTATCTTATATTTATAAAAAAAATTATATATTTTCAAACCAAGAATGTGAAATTTTAGACGTTATCTTTTACTTAAGTATTGAAATGTAAAATAAAAGGTAAATTGGAGCAAAGAGACATATTCTCCATGTTTGTATAAAATAAATGATATAGACACATAAAATTAAATAAATTAAATTGTTTTAATTAATTTGATTTATTGTCACATTAGTTTTAACCATAATTAACCTATTTTAACTTTACCATCAAAATTAAAATTTACTATTGTTACTGTTCAGAATTGAAAAAAATGTATTTTTTTCCAAGTTTATTCCTAATTATTCAAAATATGGAATAAATATTTCAGATTTCAATTTCTATATTTTTTAGCAGTTACTTTAAGATAAAATTTTAAAATTTAATAAATTTTTTTAATAAAAATGACATTTTATGTATTAAAATGTTTTTATAAAAAATTATACCATAAAATTGATTCAAATGAATTTAATTTGATTATTAATAATACAATACAAAAATTTTACTTTTAATCCATTATAAAATATAAATTTATAGTGTAAATTCTTGGAAAAAATATTATTTTCAATAAAAAGTAGTATTTATCACTATTTATTAGAAAATCAATCATTTTAGAAAAAACAAAAAAATCAACCTAAAATTATTTTGATATTCTAATTTAAAAAGTAATATATTTTTATGAAATAATATTTTTAAAAAATTAATTATTATATTCTCTTAAATAAATCTATTGAAACCATTATTGAAATGTATTTTTAAGAATAAAATAAATTTAATAAAAATATTAGTCTTTATTTCTTAATAATTCATCAATAAATTTTTATAAACTATGAATATTATATATATTTTATAATTTCATTAATTATATTTATACCCTCCAATTCAATGTATATTTCATAAGGATCATAAAATAACAATATTCATTTGTTCTTTTAAGCTCTACATTGGTGTGGTATATGCTATCAAACACAGTGTTTTTTAAATATCAAGGAGTTACAGTATAAAAATTTATAAATTCATCCTCACAATTTGAACTTATTATCGATAATCAATGGATTTATATCTGATAATTACTTTGTTGAAAACCCCTATTTTAAAACACATTAACAAAGAATACATTTGAAACATGGGAAAGGGAAATACAAATAACATCTAGAATAAAAAATTAATAGGTTTCCAAATAGGATAAAATTTTTGGGAAGAAAAAATACAGGCTTGGAGATAAAATTAATTATCTAAGAAATGATATAGAGTGAAAATGAAAATTTATCACAATTATGTGAATGATTATGGGAATTTTGATGACCACAAAACTATAAAACAATGAGGTGTGAAAAAGACCATCGAGTCATTAGAAATTAATACAACAGGATAAATATTTTTCTTTACGATAATTTTCCAAGAGTTAAAGAATTATTTTACCATATAGACTAAGAAAATAATGACATATACTTACTTTTCAAGTATGATTTCTTACGTTAGTCAATTTCGACCAAAATCTCATCTTTTCACCCAAATTATTAATTTTTAGTGTATGATACACTAAAATATATTTCATAATCCCAAAAAGTATATCAATAGTATTGACCTCACCTGTTTTGATAATCCCAACTATGCTTTCATGTACATTACTAATCCCAAGTAATGTTTATCTATATTCTAATTCGCTCAATATATGTCATTATATCTGATAATAATATTAAAATAATCATTGAAATATGTTAATAAATGTTTATCTTTGTTTACATAAGTTATGATGTAATTCTAACCCAGTCGGATATCTTTTTCATAAAACAGATAAGAATTAGTTACTAATCTGCATATAGCTCTGATACAGAGCTACCAGTACTTAGTCTACCGATAGACTTAGTCTACTGATAGACAGAGTCACCAATAATCTAAGGTCACCGATAAGAAAGAGCTACCGATAGACCAGATCTACCGATAGACCAGATCTACTGATGTGCATAATTCTACCGATACATATAATCCCTGGAACTAAGCAAGCTACCGATACAGTCATTAATACATAGAGCTACTGATAGATAGCTACCGATAAAACAAGACTATCTAGATAACGATAGAGTAGTTCTTCCGATGTCAAGAGCTTGCGATATGTACAGAGCAACCGACACACTAAGTAAGAGCTACGGATGTCAAGATCTATTGATACAAGTTAAAAGTGCTACCGATACAAGTTCAAAGAGCTATCGATGGAAGGTCACTGTTACACAAATTCCACCGTACACGTCTACTAGGAGGCTACTAATGATTGACCAACGAGTCAAACTCTATACTCTCAATACTATTTATTTATTATGCTAACAGTTACATTTGATGTTTTTAATGTAGTTAATGTTATTTAATGATTTATTTTCCCATGTCAGGGAACCGTACCTAGTACCCGTGAAAAAGGTAATCATTCCCATTTGACGGTGCTGAAAGCTACAAAAGGGAAGATAATGACCTAGCTGAAAGTGGTGGAACACAGAAGTGAACACAAGGTGTGCATACAACAAGAATAAGGAACTAAGAAGGCACACGAAGCGTGAAAAAGAAAAAGGATGTAACAACATTCAAACGTGGTGCATTCACACAAGGCTACATCCATACTCAAAGAACAATGGACATGCACAAATCTACTCATTCTAGAAAAAAACCCAAGATGAACCTTGAGTGAAGAACTTCAACAGACACTTCATGCACTCAGGCTGATAAGCTGAACCAGGAACCAATGAAGAAAACGACACTCTGTTTTTCAGAACAAAAACTAGAGAAGGACTCAGAAGCTTTTTTGACCAATCAAATGATTCTAGAGCTGCACCTACAATAACTAAAGATTTTATAAACTCATTCATACTTACTTTAGTGATTCTTTCATCTACATTTCGAGCAGTGTGTGTATCCTATTTATTTTACACACACACTATCTCCGGAGCAAAGATGGAGGATTCTAAAATCCTCATTCAAACTCTATCACTCCCTTGTATCCCACTGTGGTTAGTGGTAGAGTTCAAGTACGACCTGGACAGCTGTGATCTCTTTTCTTTTTTTCCCACATAGAACTATGGTAGAGGGTTTTAGACCTGGATAGTATTATATTATTGTTTTTCCCGATCTAGAGTGTGGATCAATTTATATAAATTGTTGAGAGGACTAAGTCTCGTCTTGAGACTGAACCTCTTGGTTACATCTGCTGTGATTTTTAGTTTATTTCATAAGTATACTATATATTTCATATTCCTCTTCTAACTACTTTGAAATATAATTTGTTTTAAATTTACTTCGATAGTTAAATTATCAAGTGTTTATACTTATTGTAAACCAATAAGTTGGTTTCAAAAGTCAATTTAATCTTCAGATTAAATTAACTCAAACCTTATCAATCATTGTGAAACTAATTGAACCTTTACACTCTGTATAAATTCACTATAGTTTAACTTTGTTTTATAATAGGGGGATTTTAAGAGAAATATTTTTTATCAGAAATTTTAATTGGAACTCAATTCACACCCCTCTTGAGTATACAGTCTGACCAACATTTGGTATCAGAGGTTGTTTTTATTAATAATGTTTTCAAAACTTTCTATTTTTCAACTTTGATTTTAGTTGAATCTTTAAAGATCTTAAATTTCTGTTAGTTCTAAATTTTATCTCTTTAATATATTCTCTAAAATCTAGTTATTGGAAATAGACTAGAAGGTGATGCTACTAACCGGCCACCATTCTTCAATGGTAAAAACTATTCCCAGTGGAAACTTAAGATGGAAATTCATTTGGAAAGTATGGTTTTAGATATTTGGACTGTTATAGAGTCACAATTTAAAATTCCAGGAACTGAAAGAACAACTTGGGATTAACCTACAATGATTGCATAAAATAATAATTGTAAAGCTATGAATGCTCTGTATTGTGCTTTTGGAGATGAAGAGTTCAATAGAATATCTTCTTACAAAACTGCTTATGAAATTTTTGATACTTTGAGTGTTTCTCATGAAGGAACAACAAATGTTAAAGAAATGAGACTAAATACATATACTATTAAATAGGATAATTTTAAAATGAAATTTGATGAACCTATTTCTGACATGTATCTCAGGTTCAATAAGATTGTCAATACTATGAGCTCTCTTGGAAAGGTTGTTAAAGAAATGAGACTAAATACATATACTATTAAATAGGATAATTTTAAAATGAAATTTGATGAACCTATTTTTGACATGTATCTCAGGTTCAATAAGATTGTCAATACTATGAGCTCTCTTGGAAAGGTTGTTCCAGGAAAGGAACAAATTATGAGTATATTATGATGTCTACCAGAAAGATGGAGAGGTACTTCTGTTTCAATCAGAGAATCATGTGACATTATATCTCTGCCTGTAAAAGAGCTTATTGGTAAATTAAAGATGTATGAGGAAGAACTCAAGCTGAATAAGGAGGAAGGATGATGAAACTAAAATAAAATCCATAGCCTTCAATTCTACTACTTCTAAGAGAAAAGACAAGGAGAAAATACATGTATCTACTGAATGTTCAACAAGTGAAGATTCATATTCAGACAGTGATGCTGAGATGGCTCAAATATCAAAGAGATTTTAGAAGGTCTATAGGAAGAATAAATTCTTTTTAAAATCAAATTACAAAGGAAAGTATGACAATATAGGTAAGTGGAAGAAGGATTTGAATAAATTTTATAAAAAAATGACATAGTCTGCTATGAATGCCAGAGGAAAGGACACATCAATGCTGACTGTCCAAAATTAAAATTCAAAAAGAAACATGATTATAAGGACAAGAATTACAAGGAATATATGAAAGATACTTGGAGTGCTTCAGAAGATAGCATAGGTGAATATGAAGTTTCTGATTCTGAAAAAAATCGTGCCAACATGTGTTTCATGACCAACACATTTTAGGTAACCTTAGATACTCCTATTTTAAATTCCTATTATTCTATAGATGATGCAGAATCAGATTCTGATTCTAAAGATATGTCTATGGATGAATTATTTAATTATTGTAACATGCTGGAAGAAACATGAAATGAACTTAAGGACAAATATAAGTCATTAAAGAAACAACATGCTCTTACTTCCAATGCTAAATCTTCCTTTGATATAGAAAATTAAAAGAATGCTCAAATGTTAAAGGAAAATACAGAACTGAAAATGTCTAATAAGAAACTTAGAAAGGACTTAGAAAAACTCACAAATGGAAAGGATACTCTAACTAAAATGTTAGGAAAGAAATTTTCACCAAAGTATGCTACTGTAATAGTTTATCAACCTGGAAAAAGACATTTTACTAAAACTAAATTTATTCCTAAGTCTCAAAAAAGATTCTGCATCTTCCAGTTCAAGAAATTCGTATGCTTTAACTAGTTATTCATATGGTTATAGATCAAATAAAGTTTATCATTCAAAATATATTGATTATGTAAATTATATGGGACCCATAAGATAAATTTGGGGACCTAAATCTTTGTTTGATAACCTTTATGGACCCAAGAATATCTAGGTACCAAAATCATTTCCTATCTAAATCTGTTTTGTAGGAAACATGTTTGAAGAGTTCTCACAAGAAGGTATGGTACATGGACAGTGTATGTTCAAGGCACATTTCTGGAGATTACTCATGCTTTAAGAGTCTAATCAAAGTTGATGGAGGCCATGTCACCTTTAGTGATAATTCTAAAGGAAAAATCATCGGCCTAGGCCAGATTGGTAACAGTGATTCGGTTTTAATTTCTAAAGTTTTATTTGTTGATGGAATTAAGTATAACCTATTAAGTATCTCTCAATTATGTGATGATGGATTTAATTTGATGTTGGAAAATGATTCCTGTAATGTTTTTAACTCAAAAACTGTTTTATTATATTCTGCTATGAGAAACGAAAATGTTTAGGTTGTTGATCTGAATTCTTTAGCTAAGAAAAATGTTACTTGTTTAAATTCTTTTCACAATGAATCTTGGCTATGGAACAATATATTAGGACACTAAAACATCTATTCACATAGAAAATTGACTAGGAAGAACTTGGTTAGAGACCTACCCAAACTTGAATTCCCAAATGACAAAGTTTGTAATCCCTATCATAAGGGAAAGAAACATTATGTTTCATTTAAATCAATGAAAGAAGTTTCAACTTATCAACCTCTTGAGTTGGTTCACATGGACTTGTTTAGACCTACTAGAGTTTCTAGTTTAAATGGGAAGCACTATGTCTATGTCCTAGAAGATATTTTTTCTAGATATACTTGGTTATACTTCTTAGCTCACAAAAGTGAATCTTGTTCTTACTTTGTTAAATACTCCAAGTCTATAGAAAACCATAGTGGACATAAGATTAAAACCCTGAGAAGTGATCATATCCATGAGTTTGGAAATCAAGAGTTTGAATATTATTTCTCACATAATGGCTATAGTCACAACATTTCTACTCCTATGACACCTCAGTAGAATGGTGTAGTAGAAAGAAAGAATAAAACCCTTCTAGAAATAGCATGAACCCTGCTTAATGAGTGTGGCCTGCCTTTTTATTTTTGGGCTGAAGCTGTGAATAACACATTTTATATTATTAATAGAGTCTTGATTAGACCTATTCTCAAGAATACCCCATATGAATTATGGAATAACAGAAAACCTAAATTTAGTTAATTCAGAGTCTTTGACTGCAATGTTTTTTTTTCTCAATACAAAGGATAATCTTGATAAGTTTTCTTCTAAGAGTGACTAAGGAATTTTTCTTGGTTATTATTTAACTAGGAAAGCCTATAGAGTCATAAAAGAACCAAATCTGTGGAAGAATCTATTCACATCAAGTTTGATGAAACTGATCCACATGAGCCTAAAACCTATCTTGAAAATCTTGAAGAAGATTCGACTATTCTAGACCTTAATGATAAAACTAAATAACCTTCTGTGAAAATATCTAGTTCTGGACATATTTTAGAATTTTCTTCTGTTGAACCCAAACATAGAGATGAACCTGAAATTTCAAGCCCTACCATTACTAGATCAACTAAGATTGTAAAGAATCATCCTTTGGATGTTGTTTTTGGTAATCTGGATTGAGGGACACATACAAGAGCTTCTCTAAGAAACCAGGTTGAGCATCAAGCCTTTCTTTCATAGTTAGAACCTAAAAATGTCAATGATTCAATTAATGATGACTTTTGGTTAATGGATATGCAAGAAGAGTTAAATCAATTTGAAAGAAACAAACTCTAGGAATTAGTTAATAGACCCAAGGACACTTTAACAGTAGGCACTAAATGGGATTTTAGAAACAAAGATGATGAGTCCAGAAATATAGTTAGAAACAAAGCTAGGCTATTTGTACAAGGATATAGTCAAGAGGAAGATATAGAATATGAGGAAAACTTTTCACCTATATCCATATTAGAATCCATTAGGATCTTACTTTCCTATGATGCTCATCTGAATTTCATGTTATATCAAATAGATGTCAAAAGTGCTTTTCTAAATGGTTTTATAATTGAATATGTTTTTGTTGAATAACCACCGGTATTTACTAATCCTAATTTTCCAAATCAAATTTTTAAACTTTCTAAGCCTTTATTTGGTTTAAAACAGGCTCCAAGAGCGTGGTATGATAGACTTAGTAATTTTGTTATTTATAAAATTTTTACTACTGGGATTTTTGATCCAACCCTTTTTATTTAAATAATTTCTAAAGATGTTTTAATATTACAATTCTATGTGATTGATATTATTTTTGGATCTTAAAAACATTCTTAATGTATTGATTTTTCATAGAGTATGAATATTGAATTTGAAATGAATTTAATGGGAGAACATAAATATTTTCTTGGATTTCATGTTTTTCAAAATGAAAATGGTATTTCACTGAATCAATGTAAAGATACAAAGGATCTTTTAAAATGTTTTGGTTTGGATAGTATTATGGAAAGTGATACTCCTATGAGTACAGTCTGTAAATTGGATGGAGATGAAGCTGGGAAACCAATGGATCAAACCAATTACAAAGGTATGATTGGATGCATACATTACATGAATGCTAGTTGACTAGAAATTATGTTTACTGTATGCATGTGTGTAAGATTTCAAGCTAATCCAATGGAATATCATTTTCTTGCTGTTAAAATAATTTTCAAATATCTTAAACATACTGTAAACTTAGGTTTGTTTTACCCAAAAGGACAAACCTTTGAGTTAATGAGTTATTCATATGATGACTTTGCTGGGTTCATGTTGGATAGAAAAATCACATCTGGAACATGTCATTTATAGGGAAAATACTTAGTATCTTGGTGTAGTAAAAATTAGAATTCTGTAGCTTTCTCCACTATCAAAGTAGTGTATATAGCTCTTGGTAGTTGTTGTGCACAAATTATGTGGACGAAACACACTCTTTTGAAATATGGATATGATTTTAAGCATGTTTCAATTAATTGTGACTACATTAGTGCAATAAAAATTTCTAAGAACCATGTATCTCACACTAGGACCAAACACATTGATGTAAGGCACCATTTCGTGAGAGATCATTACCAAAAGGGTGATATTACTCTTGAATTTATAGGTACTGAACATCAATTAGCTGACATTTTCACCAATCCTTTGAGTTCGGATAGGTTAAGTTACAGTAGACATGAGTTAGGAATGATTACTCTTGATCGATACATACCTCACTGATGTAGAAACCTCACCGATGTAACCTCACTGATGAAACCTCACCGATGTAACCTCACCGATGTAACCTCACCGATGAAACCTCACCGATGAAACCTCACTGTTGAAACCTCACTGATGTAACCTCACAGATGAAACCCCACCGATGTAACCTCACTGACATAACCTCACTAATGTACCTCCCTGATGGGAATTATCACCGTTAAACCCTACCAATGAGTGTGCTATTTTAAACTTCTGTCTGCCGCCAGAATCTGATTTTTTTTTTTACTTTATTTCATTTTATTTATTTATTTTCTGAATCCTAAATGATAAAAACTATTTTCTAGATACTTCTCACTCCCCTGAGCCTCAAACCCTTACCCTAAAATGTTAGCTCCTGAATCTCTCAAAAATCCTAAATCCCTTGAACCGGTGATGGAAAAAACCAAACTTCCTACCATTAGAGATGACATTGATGAGCTGAAAGAAAAGAAGAAGAAGTCCGAGCCAGAAGAAAGTGGAAGTGTTGGAAGAACATTGTCGGGTAGGCGACCAGTGAATCCTCATTTGCAGAATAGAGTGATTGTGATTGAAAAAGAGTTGTGCATGAAATGGTTGCTTCCCAGAAAATCATTAGTGCTCGAAGTGCTGGAAGACCAAAAGTGGGTAGATTTCTTTTCAAACAAAAATGGCCCCTAATATCCAAAGCTAATGAAACAATTTTATGATTTTGTAAGCTTTGAGAAATATGAAAATGAAAACATCATGACTTCATTTTTGAATGGAAATGAGATGTCTTTTTCATCCCTTGAGTGGGATAAAAGCCTGACGGTTCTACATGAAGGTGTATCTAGATATGTCTCGAAAACTATACCACATACAAGTGAGATATTCTATTATGAGATTTCCTTGGAGGTTCTAACCAGTGATAAAAATCAAAGACAAATAGTGGTTGCTGAAATGGATGGAGAGAACAGATTGATGTCCAAATTTGTTCAGCATGTCTTAATACCAAGGAGAGGAGACTTTGCGAATTTAAGATATCAGGATATCTATCTCCTGCATCTCTTGAGACATTCTGTAAAAGTGAATCTGTGCAGATTTTTTATGATTCAAATGGAAGACAAGACAAGGCCAAAATAAAATACTAATGCCCTATTCATTTCTAAGTTGATCTCTATGATGATCAAAGTGAAAGGGATAACTGAGTCTTAAGATGAGATAGAGGTAGTAAGGAACACCTTATGTATGACAACCACAGTTTGAAAATACATGAAGATAAATTCGAACCCATGGAGAGGAGACTGAGTTATTGATGACTAGAAGGTATATGATAAATTCAATCTGATGAATCATCCTTCAAGACTTAAGGATGTGAGGGATCCAGGTCTAGGACCTGATGAAGAAGAACCTGAGTACAATTTTGAGACTGAAGAAGAATAAACTTCTATGAATGATGAAAGAGATCTAGAAATGCCTCGAAGTCCAGCTGCTAAAATTGTATCTTCTAGAAAGGAAGCGTTAGTAGAATAAAAGACTCATGCTGATGAGGAAGACCAGCTAGCCCTTGGGCATAAAGAAGAAAAAGAGAATGAATCTGAAGCCATTGATTCTGTCTATTTGAGTCTGAGTCTATTAATTGGAAGCTCAGTTGTGCCTACTAAGAATGTAGTAGGAAAAATGGAAGAAGTTGTACCTAATCAAGAGGACCCTCCAGCTGTTTCAGAGATGGAATTCATATTAGAAGATTGTCCTCAGGAAGAAATACCTACTGAGAATTCCCTAGCTGTACAAGAGAATTCACCCATTGAGGGGGAGCAACAAACCATGATTGGAAGTGTTTCAGTGGCTGTTGAGATTGAGGAATGGGCAGAAGACCCAGGTTTTGTGGTTTACGGATTATACTATCCTGATTCCGATAATGATGCATCTATCAATAGACAAAAGATTATTTATGATGTTGAAACTGAGTTTCTACCTGAATATGTGGTCAGAATGCATGACCTGGATATTTTGAAGAAAAAGTTAACGATAGTTTTGTGGAAGAGACAAAGAATATGGAAGCTTCACTGGTGTCATCAATCCAATCGATTATGATTGACTCAGTGGCCAGCATAGCATCTGAAAGAGAATCTGTTGTGATTTATCCTACTGATATGATCACCCGGGATGATCTTGAATCCTTAAAGGATGAGCTAAAAGAGTCCTTTAGTGATTCTTTTGCTGTGTTGAAGAACTGCTTTGTTGAAGAGATGTGTAATTTGGAAAAAAATTTAACTTTCTCCCGGTTGTAATTTGTCAACCTTTGTGGAATAAATAATGGAATAAGTTACAGACTGCCAGACTCAAGATTCTAGACTGGAAGCTGTTGTTGAAGCTCTAAAGAAATTGGTTATCTCTTTAGACTCTTACATGAGTTCAAAATCTCAAGCAGACAAGGACTTAGCCTATGTCAAAAGTGTTGTAAGCCAGATGGTTTCAGGGTTTGAATGTTTTAAAACCTCCATAAATGATCATGTTAAAACCCAGGATTCCCAAGTCCAAAATCATATTAGTGGTTTGACTATGAAATTCAAGGAAATCGTATCTTTCTCTATTGGTTCTGTTTCTTATAAAACCTCAGTGGATTTGAATCAGATTCAAGCTATAATGAAGGAGGAGCTTGGTTCAGCTTCAACCAGTGGCTCTGTGGACTCATCCAACCTAAGAAAAGTTGTGCTTTCTACTATAGATTCATCTAGAGAAATAATGAATATAGTCCAAGACTATATAAGAGAAGATTCTGCCACTCAGAAGGAAGTGAAAGAAAAGGGGACTCCTATTTTCAAATGGTTTACACCAAGCATCCACTCAACAAACATTTCAAACTTCTATTGGAAAACCTAAAGTTACCTCCTGTCAATCAAGCCTTTAGAGAGAAAGTTAGCAAACTAAGGGAATTTACTCCAGCCTTGTAAAAATTCATGGATAATAAGGATGACTTCATATATTCTATGGAGAGAGGAGGAGGAATAATTATGGATTTCAGAAATCTTTTGATACCTTTCCTGTATGTTGATTCTAGGCCAATGATTGTACCTCTTGCTTTACCTGCCTATGCCTCTATTGATTCTCCTATTCAGATGACTCCATCCTAAGCCATTCAAACCCTTACACCTATGATTACTTAGAGGACTCCTCAGTACAGGCCAGGCACAGTTTCTATGGCTCAGTCTCCTATGATAATTTCTAGAATTCCTAAGCCTTCACTAGCATCCACACAGTTTGAATCCTCTTCTGATCCAAAGCCCAAATCTCACATTTAGGCTGTGTATTGAACAAGTGGCTAAGATGTTTGATAGGAATCCTTTGTGTTTTGTGTTCTGTCTATGTACCTTTTGCAACATCTAATACAATTGGATTTCATTTCACATTTTTCCCTCTTCTATTTATTGTTTCCCACCTTTTTATTATCAAAAGGGGGAGAAATATTATATATCTATGTATCAAATAGGGAGAAATATTCTCAAAGGGGAGAAATATTATCTAAGGAAGAGCTATCATGCTTTGCCCTTCTGATATCATTGCCTTTAATTCTACCTATGGTACATTATGTTCTATAACATACTGTTTTCTATGAGATAATTTCATTTAATGATATATCCTCTGTTACAACTACTCATTATTTTAAAACTATAATATCATAATTTTTGATTATCAAAAAAGGGGAGATTGTTGACCTCGCCTATTTTGATAATCCCAACTATGATTTCACATAATTTTATAATCCCAATTAATGATTATCTATATTCTAATTCACCCAATCTATGTCATTATATCTAATAATAATACTAAAATAATCCTTGAAATATGTTAGTCAATGTTTATCTTTGTTTATATAAGTTTTGAAGTAATTCTAACCCAATTGGATATGTTTTGCCTAAAACAGATAAGTTATAGTTACTAATCTGCATATATCTACTGAAACAGAGCTACCTGTACATAGTCTACTGATAGACTTAGTCTACCGATAGATAGAGTCACTGATAAGCTAAGGTCACCGATAAGAAAGAGCTATCGATAGACCAGAGCTACCGATAGACCAAATCTACTAATGTGAATAAGTCTACTGATACACATAATCACTAGAACTATGCAAGCTACCGATACAATAATCAATACATAGAGCTACAGATAGATATATGCCAATAAAACAATCCTACCAAGTTTCCGATAGAGTAGGTCAACCGATGTCAAGAGCTAGCAATATGTACAGAGCTACTGATACATAGAGTAAGAGCTACCGATATCAAGATCTACCGATACAAGTGCAAAGAGCTACCGATACAAGTTCAAAGAGCTATTGATGGAAGGTCACTGTTACAAAAATCCCACCGTACACGTCTACCAGAAGGCTACTAATGATTAACCAACTAGTCAAACTCTATACTCTCAATAATATTTATTTATTAAGCTAACAGTTACATTTGATGTTTTTAATGCAGTTAATTTTATTTAATTATTTCTATTACCCTGTCAGGGAACCATACCTAGTACCGATGAAAAAAGTAATAATTCCCATTTTACGGTGCTGAATGCTATAAAAGGGAAGATAAAGACCTAGCTGAAAGTGGTGGAACACAGAAGCGAACACAGGGTGTGCATACAGAAAGAATAAGGAACTAAGAAGGCACATGAAGGGTGAAAAAGAAAAAGGCTCTAACAACATTCCAACGTGGTGCATTCACACAAGTATACATCAATAATCCATGAACACTAGACATGCACGAAGCTACTCATTCTAGATAAGAACAAAAGATGTATCTTGAGTGATGAACTACACCAGACACTTCATGCACTCAAGCTGATAAGCTGAAAATGGAACCAAGGAAGAAAACGACACTCCATTTTTTAGAACAAAAACCAGAGAAGGACTTGGAAGCTTTTATGACCAATCATATGAGTCCAGAGCTGCACTACCAATCACTAAAGCTTTTTTAAACTCATTCATACTTACTTTAGTGATTCTTTCATCTATATTTCGAGTAATGTGTGTATCCTGTTTATTTTACACACACACATTGTCTCCTAAGCTAAGTTAGAGGATTCTAAAATCCACATTCAAACTCTATAACTCCCTTGTATCCCACTATGGTTAGTGGTAGAGGTCAAGTACGACCTGGACAGCTGTGAGCTCTTTTCTTCATTTTCCCATGTAGAACTGTGGTAGAGGTCTTTAGACCTAGACGGTATTATACTGTTTTTTACCCTGATCTAGGGTGTGGATCAATTTATGTAAATTGTTTAGAGGAGTAAGTCTTGACTTGATACTGAACCACTTGGTTACATCTGCTGTTCTTTTTAGTTTAAGTTATAAGTATACTATATATTTCATATTCCACTGCTAACTACTTTGAAATATTATTTGTTTTAAAGTTACTTTGATAGCTAAATCAGCAAGTGTTTATACGTATTGTAAACTAGTAAGTTAGTTTCAAAAGTCAATTTAATCTTAAGATTAAATTAAATGAGTCCTAATCAATCATTGATAAACTAATTGAACCTTTACACTCTGTATAAATTCCCTATAGTTTAACTTTGTTTTCAAATAGGGAGATTTTAAGAGAAATATTTTTTAACAGAAATTTTAATTAGAACTCAATTCACACCCCTCTTGAGTATCCACTCCGACCAACAAATATATATCCTTATAGTCTTAAAATATTAAACAAAAATTAATGGTTATTAATAGGATATAAAATATCCCAAATATATAATCCTTCATATTATTAAGTAATACATTAAATGCCAATATTTCCATAATAAGAACAATGGATATGCTTATATAATTTCATAAATATCCCTACATCCCAAATAACCTTGATAATGTCAATATCAAAAAATATTTTCACATTAAAGGTGACCTCATACCTTTCATCTTATGTCCACATTTTTTGATATAATTCTTCTGTAATGATATTTCATGTGAAATCACATGTTAATCGTAATGGTCATATAGACATTATCTTATTGAAATATATCCCAATATATCATTAATCACCATGATAAATAATTATGCTATATTTTAATATAGTAAAAATCACCCACATATCATGAATGAATTTTAGATACTAACTTTCAAGGTAATCCTTAGGTTTCACATAATTATCTTTGAAAATATCACCATATCAATGAACCACTTTTCAAACATCAAAATTATCTATATCCCACTCTAAAATAGACCATAATTAAATTAAAATTAAATCATATTTTAAACCAAAGTGTTATTAAAAACTTAATAAAGTTTTCCTCATAAAACCCAATAAACTTTTCAAATCAGATAAAAACTAATTCATTTAACACCATATAAGATTGTATTTGTGCCTTTAAACTTATGATAAACCATAAACATATAAAACCATAATAGTATCAACAACTCTTATGTTAACCCCACATGAAAACATATATGATTCCAAAAATTAACATAATAATTTTTCCTTAAATAGAATCATATAATATTTAATATTTTGAATAAATCAAAAAATTCAATAAACATCATTAAAGATTACCTAAATAACTTTTTCATAAAATCATTAACTATTTTCAAGGATACCGATATTATCCCATTTAATTCATCAATTTTAATCATCTAGTTATCCTATCTAAAAATTATTGTCTCTAGATAATTATTTTATTTAGAGTAATCATTCCATGAATAATTTTCCCCAAAAAAGTATCCCTTATCACTAAATCAATATGGTTATATATATATTTTTTATTTTTAATGGAAAATAATTTTGGAATGATACATAGATGTTTAATTATTAATATAACAAAAATATCATTAATATAATATTTCTAAAACCTAAATATTCAATTACGATATAAAAAATAATCCATTCCATTCACTTCAATTATTTACATCCTTGGATTTAATTGGGTCTTGTATTTAACTCTTGTATTAGGAAATTGGCTCATATAATTCCCAATTACCCTCATATATGATATTGAAAAGTCAATTTCAACTTAGGATGAACATTATTTCCCTCTATATAATTTTCATTTTACCTTAAAAATTAATTTCTCTATTAAATTCTATTCCACACATAAAACATATACACTATCCTCTAAGTCATTTCCCTTAGTGATTCTTCCTGTATATTTGAAATATAAGAAGACAAACCTTGTTCCCTCTATATTATTCCCAAAACTCCAATTTTCTCTTGTTAGGTGTGTATATAAACTCAATCATGTTTTTATTATTAATCATATACTGAGATAAATAATATGAAAAAATGAAATGTATTTAACTTCCATCACTTATTTCATTTGGTTTCTTATGAGAAAAATTTATCAATTTTCCGTCATATTCTGTGTCCACATGGATTGTGTTGGTTATAGCCAGTGAATTAGACAAAACCATATAACATGAGAAACAATAGTCATAGGGATGAATCATATAATTATGAATAATTATTCATATGACTTCTAAATTAGGACATATTATTGTCAATCTATGACAACTTAGGTTAAACCTATTCCAATATTTGTTATCGTCTATTAATATCCTTTATAATGGTTGACATGGAAAAAAA
Source organism: Viscum album (assembly GCA_963277665.1). Lineage (NCBI taxonomy): Eukaryota > Viridiplantae > Streptophyta > Magnoliopsida > Santalales > Viscaceae > Viscum > Viscum album. The sequence continues at coordinate 436,443,714 of OY728121.1, forward strand.
TATTTTCCCCCCAAATATCACCTGATAGTGTTAAAACTGAATCATAGTATAGGTAAACTCACCATGCACAAGAATAATCGCTAATATAATGTCGACTAAATCATTTTAGGGTTATTAAACCTAGATGATTTTTTTCTAAATATAAGACTAATTGATGTATCGAAACATGGATATTTTTATAAAAAATATGCAATACATTTTTTACCATAACTAAGGAATTTATAATGTATATAGGTTTATATTCAGGGTTCTCACTATAGTGTACATATCGTACTTGTCGAGGGTAATTAAACCTTAGTCTGATACCAACTATTTCAACCCATACTTTCCAACATTTGATATTATATACTGTTAGATGAATATTCATTACATAACATTACGATTCATCCTAGAACCATAACAGTTTAGTGACCTTAGTAACATGGATAGATAATATATATTTTTTATAATATATCTAAATCATATAAAAATTACTTCATCACAACCATCACCCTTATTAGTCATATCATACATATATTTCATTATATAATAGGTAAGTGAAACATAATAAAGGTTGAACCCAATAAAGAATATATCAATTATCATTTAATGTTAAAATTATCAAAGGATTATAAGAAAATGATCATAAAATTATAGAACCATACCCTAAATATACTAGATCATAATATTGAGTCATGGATGAATTATCAGTAATCCATAAGATAGATTTATAATGGAATCAAAGCCCATGGTTCATTAGAGAATAACACTAGAATGATACAAGTGTTTTTAGAATAGACACAATTATAAAAATTAATTTCCATAGTAAAAGATCATTTCAAAAACTATTATACTTTATTGGGTTCACGCTATATTCCACCATATCTTTAGTGATGTTTCACTACCAAGACATCCACAGTGGAAAAATTCCCTTACTGTACAGGGTTTACTCCCTATTATAGTCCTTATTATCTGATTAGATATCCATCATTTCCCAATGCCTTGTAGGGTGATATAATTCTTGGTCAACCCATCACATAATAATATTCCATTCACATGTGTTCCAAAAGATTATAAACCATAAATCATATAATATATCCAGTATAAATGAAATGAGTTTCATAAAAATTTCTACATTTCATCATAACATAACTCTTGGAAAATAAATGAGGATTAGAAACATCCCATAATCATAATAATAAACCATTCCACGAAATTATAAGGATGTTATCATTGGATCATATCAATATTAAATCATGTAACATTAAATTATTCCATCTTATATGAAAATTCTTTTAAAAGATCCCTTGGAATATTTTTTATGAATAAAATACCTTTTTAAATTTGAAATCACTTTTTTAAAATCTACAAATATGTAAAATATTATGTAAAAAGGTTTCATTGATATTAAAACTAGAATATATGAATGTATGATTCAATGTATTGAGTGGAAATAATGATGTGAAATTCTGTTCAGGCCATGTATATTATAAAAACATACCTTTCACATTTTCAAAATAAAGTAAAAAGTTCCACATTCAAAAACTGACAGGAAAATTAATTTTATATAAATTTTTTAAATATAATGAATGGTTAAAAATGAATTTTAAAAATATTAGTATAATACTAAAAACATTCAGGAATTGTTTTTTAAAATATGGATATGTAAGAAAATATCATTTGACCAAAGAAAAAAATACAGTTGGGTTTTCAAAAAAAATTCCTCGAGTATCATGAGTACATAAAGAGTAGAAAATAATAGTAAAAAATATTATATAGAAATAAATATAGTATAATCCAATCAGTGAGTCTCATTATAGTTATATCATATAATTTCATCATAAGAGACTTAATCATAAACTGATCTGATAAACAATTAGATAGTAACATATACACCTTACAAAACTGGTAACATTAAAATTAAAACCTCGTGAAAGTGATAAAATTAAATGGATATGTAAATGAAAATAATTTTCAAGATAATAATCATAAAATATATTCATTGATAGTATTTCGACCAGATAAAATAATTATGTGGTAAATATGGTGTGCGAATCATAAAAAAATAACCGTGAGAAGGGGAACACTTACCTGATGATTGAGTTGATTTGACAGTGATTTGACCTACTATATAATAAATATAAATTAATTATATATCTATACCAGAATAATTTAAATACATATAATATCATATATTATCCATTTATAAAATTTCAAATGTTTTTTATTACAAATTATTTATTAAAACCATCATTTCTTGTGTGATCTATTTTATTTTTCTTGAGGGTTTTGGTTCGGTAGTTACTGTCCTTGTAAGTTTATCATGGTTAAAACATATTCAAAAATTTTACCATGATATTAGTACTTTATATAATATATATATATATACATATATATTTCGTAATACATAATGTATAGATATAAAAATATGAATCAAACTATTCCTTGATATAGTAGGTCGTACGTATGAATGAACACCACTTTCGCATTTCAATGAATGGAAAAAGAGAAGGTAAATAATTATTTATCATTTTGGGTTAATTTTCATATATTATATATATTATATATTCATTAAATATATCTGTATTACCATCCATGAAAAGGGGAAATTGAAAATGAATCCCATCACTTCGTGGTGGTGGTAGTCCACACTTACACATGAGCGATGTTATCATTTTCCAGCAGATGAGAAGAAGGTTAATTACAATGACTTAATCATGATAATAGTAATAAATTATATTTAATATACCAATTTCATTATTTAATGATTAATAAATTATATTTATATGAGGTAGAAGAATAATTAAATTGAATGAGGTCAGCTAAGATTATTACCTCTTCATTAGTTTTCATCATTTAGAATCTTTTTAATAACACATAGAATGGTCTTTTAAGAAGAATAAAACCCTTAATTCGTGATAATAGAATATAAAAAGAGAATTGGGAATTGTTTTGTTCATCTACAAGTCTAAAAAAGTGTAGGGAATATAGGAGAATAAATTCCCTTTTATATGCGAGGAGAGGGGCACCCTTATAATTACATAATGTAGTAAATTGAAATAATTAAATTTGAATGAATAATGGATCCTAAATGATTTAATTTGAATATAATACATTTGTATCTGAAATAACATCATAGAATAAAATGTGAAAAAATTGTGGTAATGTTTATAACCATATCTTTTATTTTTTACCCTCGTTAACCCTTTTGACAATTACCACAATGTCAAAATCTTTTTATTCTTTAAGGGTGATGAAATAAACAATCAAAGGAAAAAATACCAATAAATATATTAGAGTTAATATTATCGACCATATGAAATTAATTTTTCTAAATATAATATTTTTTTTATATAATGTTAAATTGGTCAATATTATATATTTTCTTACAAAATAACATTAATGTCATTTTTTGAAATACATGAAATATTATAATATTATTGTGTCTAAATCCTGTAAAATGGTTCCAAAATGAAATTTATTTGATTATAAGGAATATATGATATATATAATTATCCAATAAAATTTTAATAGTTTTAGACATCATATAAAACTTTATCTTTTGGATTAATCCCTTTGTTAACCAATTTTAACATTAACCATAGTAATAACCTTATCAATATTAAAGGGCTGTAATTTTACTTATATTGTATGAATTGGGTCATAAATGGAAAAGTGATGAAACATTAGGCCATTTATAAACATTATTTTCATATTTCATGTTTTTTATATTTCATGGAATTAAATAAATTATTATTTAACATAAAATAATATTATTTCCATTTTAATAACCATTCACATAATTTGAAATTGAAAACGACATGAAAATAATTAAATTCAAATATAAACATTTCAAACTTCTATAATTTGTCATATTTGTCTTCATTTTTTTGGAATCTTTAAATCACACAGAAAATATATCCTGTAGTGTTTTTAACATCATTTATTTTATATATTTACTCTTTTCACAAGCACTATTTTAGTGTTTCAAAACCATTTAAGATAACTATTTCATCAAAAAAAATTAGAATAATTTAATAAGATAAAAAATACATTCATATTTCAAATGAATATTTATAATGTAATATAAGTTGTTTTTATCTCTACAAAAAAATATCAAAGATACTAAAATCCTGAAAGTGACTTTTTTAAATTTTTGTTTTACTTAAATATTATAATGATCCGAAATAAAAGTTAAATGGAAAAATGTAATATTATAAAATTATGAGTGACTTTAAAAGTAATATACTAATACAATAAAATAAATGAATGTGTTTAATGAGTTTAATGGCATATCACATTTTTTTAAACCCTTCTAACCCATTTTACCTTTACTGTGGTAAACAAATTTACTTTGTTTACTATTCCTAGAGAAAAAAATAATAGGAAAATTTAAAATAAAATATACCTCATGATTTCTAATATGGAATCCATACTTCAAAATTATATTTCTAGAAGTATATGAAATTAGTTTAAAAATATATATAAATTGATATTAAAAACATATTTGTTAGAAATACCTTTCTATATATGAAAATGTTTTTATACCAAATTCAATCATAAAATTTATTTGAATAAAACTAACTTTACTATTATTTGTATAAGAGACATAATTTTACTTTTAAAACATTTTAAAAAAATGATAATTTTTAAATAATTTAATAAAAAACAATGTTTTCAATTAAAATAACATTACTAATTACTAGAAAATAATTCTTTTGAGAAAAATATGAAAAATTCAACATAACATAATCATAATATAGTGATTTAAAAGATTGGTTTTTTTAAAACACATATTTTAAAATATCAAAAAATTAATGATAATGTTTTATCATAAATATAAAGAAACCATTTTTGAAAAAATTATATCTAGAATAAAATTAATTTACTAAAAGAAATGATTATTTATTTCCTAATAGTTCATCAATGAATATTTTATTAATTATGATTTTTATGTATATTTTACAATTTAGTTACTTTTATTATTACCCACCAATTTTAAGATTATGTTATAATAGTCAAAAAAATAAGTATATTTTATGGTTCTTTTAATATCAATATTGTTTGTTGTGTATGATATAAAAAATAATTCTCTTTTAATATCTTGTAGTGGTATAACATATACTAAAAATATACCATGAAAAAAATCCAATTCACTCTGAGAATCCTAGGGTCTCATGAATATCAAAATAAAATTCAAGAGAATCCCATAAAATCACAACAATATTCAATCCAATGATTGATTCCCATGCATCAGGGGTAATCACATATCATAACTAAAAATAAGATAAAAACAAATCAATATATAACTAAAAAATTAGTTGGTTTTATATATCAAAAAATTAGTACATTAGATTGAATTTATATCCAAATAAGTGGATATTAATTAAAATAACATATTACATATCATTCATTGTTCTATGTATAATTAATTTAATAATGCCCTAGACTATAAATCTTATTAAAAATTGAATAGTAGTTCCCCACTATAATGAGATCCTTGAAATTCCATAATTTTATTCTTAAACATAGTACTATGGTTGGATAATTTTCTATGACGTCTCATATAGAATGTTAAGAGCCAACTGTGAGTACTCGTATGTAGATAAGACTTCACCTAATGAATTTTTCACTTTGTAATATTCATGATGAGATATTATGATAATATAATTTCCAATAATAAATCTAAATATCTATATTCAATTTTATTTTTCAATATGCGAGCATGTGTAATGATCCTTATACATTATGATAATTATTAATGCACATACCAACATGCACACTTTGATGTATATCGTAACCCATGATGAGATAGTTCATTGAGAAAATTAGTACATTGGGAATTTTGTGAATGTTATGATATTAATGAATAAGTTGGGGAAGCAGCTTTACCATCCATCTTGTTGATATTGATATCCCTACCCTTTGATACAAATAATACCATTGAAAATAAATCTATTTATGTTGTGATGTGGACTTATTAATTTCCAATAACAAAAGAATGATATATTAAGAATATAGGTTGATGATATGAGTATGTAACATGCTTGATGAGATATCATGAAAAGGGGATCATATTACAAAGTGTGTGTTTATATATGGAATCTTAATTATGAAATATCTTCTACCTATGTGGGCACATAGACCTCTTTCTAGATATTAAAATTGGACTTTAGGAATGCCCACCTAATTCCACTGGGGAAGTGGAATAGAGGGGTCCTACTCTAAGTGTTTATATTGAAATCTTTAAAATATTTTTTGTATTTAAATTTGGTAAGAAATATTATTCTATAGAAGGAGAGTAAATATTTATTCATGATTTATGAAATGATTGAAAATATAAAATAATTATTTATTTACAAGGTTATTATTTAATTGTGTGAATATATTTTAATTATATAACTCTTAATATTCACACAATAATTAATAAATTATTATTTATTAATTTAATAATTTATTTAGTTATGTGAATATTAAATAAATATTTATTTTCTATACAGTGAAAAATATATATTTTTTTATTTATTGAATGAATAAATATTTAATAATAATAAATATTTTTGTATATAATAAACTACAAGGTGGATGAGGTACTCATGATTATTTCCAATGATAAATATTAATTTTAAAGATGGTAAAACAATATTTATCATCGTTGAAATTTTTACACTCCATAGAATAAAATAATAAAATTATTTTATTACTTGGCATGATGTCTCATGTGGGTTTAAAAAATTATTAAAGGTCCTAGTAAAAATTAAAAATATATTAAACCCTAATATTATGTCTATAAATAAACTTGTATTACATTCTAGAGATGGTTAATAATTGTTTACCACATATTCCTCTCAAGATCCCCCTCCTCATCTCATCATCTCAAGAATGGAAAAAAAATAGAGTAATTCTTTCATGCCTAAAAAAATATATAGTGATAAATAGTGAATAACACATTAATTGGATGTGCTAGAACATATAGATCCATTGGTATTGTTCGGTAATCAATGGAGAATATGTGGACCACATCTAAAGGGGGGTCTATTTTTAGTCCTCAAAACACAACAAACTACTCTGATCCAATTATTATGATCAACATCTTCAATGAAGAATGATGTTAAGGCTGGGTTAATACAAAATTTTTTACTAGAAATGATAAGGGTTAGAACCCCTTGAATTAAATGGGAAAAATATCCAATTGAATATTGTTAAAATGAGGAACCCATTACAATGAGCAAACGAGAAAAAGAAAAACCAACAAGGCACCAAGGTCGACCATGGACCCAATCTCTTCATAAATTTTTTTACTTTCCATGAAATTTACTTCTTTCACATTATAAATGTAATGGCCAAGAAATTATATGGAAAATATTTTTCTTATATCCATGGGAATTTTGCGAGTCTATAGTATCTGATGGCGCTTGATTTTGTGGCTCAGTGTGTCTGAAATCAATTTCTGAAGTTTTGTTCAGGTACATTCAGTGAACGTACAAGTTGGATTTTATAACATTTGAACCGGTGCTCGGAATTGAAATATGAGGGCACTGTTGAACTCACAGTGCCAGTATTTTCTTAAGGTGAACTATAACGCAGTTGCATTCTAACGAGAAAAGAAGTTAATTTTTGGGGTTGTTAAATAAAATTAAATAAAAATGAGTGTAACTTATTTTTATTTGTTTAGTGGTCAAAACCTCTAAGTAGAGGTTAGAGGTGGGGCCCACCACACCCAAACATCCCTTGGGAGGATGATATTAGGTGGGGCCCACTCAATCCCTTTAAATACTCTAACCCCCCTTTAAACCCCTGGAACTCACCATAAATGGGGAACTCTTGAACTTCCCCATAATGGTGCCAATTCACCTAAAAAATAATTAATGGTTTCAATTAATTAATTTTTGAAATAGTTTGAATTATTTTGAATTCATGTTATCAATAAAATAATAGACAAGGCTATTATTTTATTTTGGGTTGGACACTCTCTCTTTTTGGGGAGGCTTGGAGAAACTTGGTAGAACTTCATTCTCCCCACGAAGAACATGAAGAACGTCTCTTCCTCCACCGAAGAACAATGAAAACCATCTTCGTACTTCTTCAACTGGGGGAAAAAGGGAAGTGTCGCAGCCCACAGAGAACGCCGATGACGTCATCTTGAATCATCTTCTCCGAGCTCTTCAACCTCTGACATTGACGGAATGACGTCTTCCTTCCCGTGACTCCATCAACGATCACTGAACTCGATGTAGGGGTTTTAGTATTACCCTCGATTATTTGTTGTTGAAAATGAATATTGAGAGTGTACTTTTTTTTATTTTCATAACGTGGAAGGTGCAGGCCACACGAACATGGACCGACATCCCCTCAATTTATCTTCTCTTGAAAGTGAAGGTGGCAGCACATCACGGCCACCAGAGGGATGGGCCATGGCCGATGGGGCGTGGCGATACGCGTGGTGATCAGCAATGAGCCTACCGCGAGAAGAACTGATGGAGTAAGTCCCACAGGGTCGCCAGAGTAGTGCGGCGCCATTGCGCTGCACAGAGGATAGGGTCGCGGCCTAGCGGGCCCCGATAGTGTCGGAGGGGTATGGTGTCGTCGTACCAGGTCGGAAGAAGAAGTTTTGGCCACAAAAGCTACGGCGGTCGGACAGATTGGGCGTGCCTCCGTCGCGCAGTGCTGGGGAGGAACTACGGCCAAAGGCCACTGCAGATAAAGGTGGATAGCCGGCTGAGCCGGCTGCCGGTGGGCGCTCCACAAGGCAGGACCCTTTGGGTCCCGTGGTACACCGATCTAGCGCCTAACGCTGGTTCGTTTGGAAGCAAGAGGTACCCCCCCCCCCCCACAACGTGGCCCACCTGTCCATGTGGGGTTGGCCGCCCCCTCGGGTTGGGCCGCCAATGGGCTGGGCCGCTCCATCAGACCGGGTTGAACCCGCGGACTGGGCCGGACCCCTGACAGGACCTCTTTAACCCGAAATCAATTTTTCGACTGTATCTTGCGATACGGTTGTCCGATCGATGAATTGTCTGTGGAAACAGAAAGATTAGGGAATGACAGTTCCTTTGTAATACCCCACATGAGGTTTGGATGCAGTTGGGGTAAATCCTGGTTGGTTTGAACCTAAAAACCAACCAGGCCCCTGGAACAGAAATGCCAACAACTCACAGATCGGCATTCGATTGACGAGCCGTCTGTCGTGTTTGGTTACTTATTAAGAGAAGGAACAATGGAATACATAAGCTCGAGACATTGTGGTAGTTGATATATCGACAGTTGCCTCAAGGAGTAGACCATCCTAGAATCGATCGTACTATGTCTAGGAACCCAATGGCTAGCTGTGACTGAGATGATAGGATCCTCTGTTGACCTACTACTGTACCGGGATCCTCCATGGGATCGACAGTGATGATACCGTACTAGGATCTTCCATGGGTTTGATAGTGATGAATTCTGTACTGGGATCCACCTTGGGTTCGACAATAATGACATATGTATCAAGATCCTCTGTGGGTTCGGCAGCGCTGATCTTATTCTAGGATCCTATGTGGGTTCTACAGAAGATATGATTTAGTGTCTACATCTAATCATCTCTACCCCTCTACATGAGTTGTATACCTGTGTGAGATGAGTCTTGTCTTTTAGTTGTTATCATTGAGATGATTGACTTTACTTCCTTTGTGGAATGGGTTGTTCATGGGCTCGAGTGTTGGGGTTGGACTGTGATTGGTAACTTAGGTATATGTATGGGAATTTACCTAAGTATGGATGATTGATACTTTGTGATTGTATCATACTACTGTGGTTTATCCTTAGTGGATTATGGGAGACCTTCGGGGGTATCAGGGTCCCCTACTAAGTACTGTTATACTCACCCCTGCATGGGCTTCGCCCACACCTTGTTGTGTTCTGTGTAGATGACGGCCAGCAGTGACCGAGGCTGATGGTGATGGACGAGAGGCTGTTCGGAGCTGGAATAGACAGGACGTACCTCAGGGATGAGTTGTTCGAGATATGTACCTACCCTTCAGGTAGGATTCCCCGGTGGATGATCCAGGAGTTCTTTTCCCATTTTACATGTACTTGTACTTGTTGTTCAGTTGGGTTTGTATACCGGGGCACCTACTTTCAGCACACCTTTCTTTTCTATATTGGTACTACTTTTCTTCTACTGCTTGTGTTCAGACTTTGTGTGTTATAGGTATAAAGTCAATGCCTTCACTTTTTATTGGGGATTCTCCTTTGGTGCTAGTCTCCAGCCCTTGGCCTATGGAAGGCGGGGTTGGGGTAGTCACGACACAGGCACCGAGGAGGGGTTGTGACAAATTGGTATTAGAGGGAGGTTATACCGCTGAACATGGACTTTGATTATTTTAATGGAAATAGTGTTAAGTGTTTTGGGTGTGTTTATCATTTTAGGGACACCAGTGTTGGTGAGGCGGCCGATGTATCCATACACAAGGACTCTAACTTATGATTTCTGACTCATTGCACAAAAACACTAATTGCATGTTTATTTCCTTTGAAAATTTTTCATCATGATTACTTTGTGTCAGCTCACCAGGAATACTATTTTGACAGTTTCACACCTATTTTTTTTAGGATTTCCCCATGTTGGCAGCCATCCAGGGATCCGAGTTTTGTATGATATGGTATCCCACTGAGCGATGGGGCCTCGGTGTAGGGCCCCATTACAGTGGTGGTATAAGTGGTACCACTACTCGCTAGGCCACCGATACCACCAGCTCCAGAAGAAGAGAGTAAATGTCATCTGAGTGCGTTTCATGAGTTCCAACTCTAGAGGCCACCCAGGTTCAGGGGAGATATGGACCCACAAGCAGCTGACAGTTGGTTGGAGGCTATTGTGAGAGTTTTTAGATTGGTTGGGACACAAGTCGATCTCATGGTGATCCATGCCGTGAGTCTACCGCATGCAGAAGCAGGCAGATGGTGGAGCCTGATACATCTGGTGCATGACGAGGCTTCACTACACTAAGAAGACTTCGAGAGTCTCTTCCAGTCAGAGTTTGTTCCAGCCACCATTCGCGCGGTGCAGATACAGGAGTTACTACATCTACAACAGGGTAGCATGATGGTAGCCCCGTACTCAGTGAGGTTCACCGACCTTTTGTGATACTCCATGGATATGCTACGGGACCCATTCTTCAGGGCTTGAACCTTCAAGCAGGGACTCGGGCATGAGATCAGTTATTCGATGATCTCCCTCAGCATCCCGACCTAGGTGAGGGTGCTGGAGCGATACTTTCTTATGTATAGTTTTCTCGCTAAGCAGTCACCAGTAGTGAGACCCACCATAGGGCGACATGTAGCGGAGTCTTCTGCAGCTAGCAGTAGATATATGTCGCATAGGTCTTAGTGGACTAGGAAATCAGGTGGGTGAACCCAAGACCCAGGTTAAGTTGTGTGGGGATCACTTGACAGAGCTAGCCAAAGGAGGAGTAGACAGTGCTATGCATGCGGAGGGCAGGGTCACATGGCTCGTGCCTGCCCGACCCACCATGCAGATGAGTAGCAGACACATGAGGGACATCCCAGGAAGTGGCAGAGGTTCGACCGTGGTGGTCCGTCGAGAGAAGGCAGACATGGAAGATGAGTTAGCCAAGCAGAAGGTGGTGGATAATGTTTTGTGGCCTACCACCACCACCAATAAGAGGTCTGTTCCGACCACATGGTGCTGGTAGATAGGGGCGGGCTCAGCTCCAGGCAGTTGAGTCCTATGACCACAGTGTGGGGACATTGACTGTGAGATGTGACGTGCTCAGATATCCATAGGGTAGGAACCTAATTGATTTTCTAAAGGTGGGGAGCACGCCATTCTCTTCAGAGGACATACAATGGTACTAGTTGCACTTCATGAGGAATTGTTGAGGGAGTTCTGCATGTCTGCTTTAGTGGTACATCAAATTGTGTCAAAGATGTATCCAGACCTCTAATGCTAGCACTGGTGGCCAGGTATAAAGAAGGCAGTAGCAGAGTTTGTCTCATGATGCCTCACTTTTCAGCAAGTGAAGGTGGTGCACCAGGTTCTAGCATGCTTTGTTCAGACCATAGATATCCTAGAGTGGAAGTGGCACAAGATATACATGGATTCAGTGACGGGGCTTCCATGTACATCCAGAGGACATGACTCGATATGGGTGATCATCGACCGACTCACGAAGTCGGTCCACTTACTACTGATTAAAGTGCATGGTTCAGTAGATAGCCTGGAAAGCCTCTACGTACCGTAGATCGTATGGCTTCATGGTGTGCCATCGACGATCATCTCCGATCGATATTCTCGTTACACTTCCCATCTATGGAAGGGGTTGCAGGAGGCTTTCGGGATGCAGCTTTTCCTGAGCACCGCCTTCAATCCCAAGATGGATGGTCAGACTGAGAGGACCATTCAAGCTTTTGAGGACATGCTTCGTTCATGCATCCTCGAGTTCGGTCGCATCTGATAGAATCACATACCCCTTGGTATAGTTTTGTAATAACAAAAGATACCACTCCACCATTGGGATGACACCTTTCGTTGTACTTTATAGCCGACCATGCCAATCGCCGCGATGCTAGACTGTCCCAGGGGAGTCATCACTTATTTGACCAAAGATGGTGCAGGTTACGATGGAGAAGGTGCAGATCTTCCAGGAGCAGATGAAAACTGCACAGAGAAGGCAGAAGTCCTATGCTGAAAGGAGACATAGACCGTTGGAGTTTGAGGATGGTGACCAAATCATTCTACGGTTCTCACCTCGACGAGGTCTATAAAGATTTGGCCAAGACAGAAAGTTATCTCTGTGATTCATCGGACCTTTCCAGGTCCTCAGAAGAGTAGGCGAGGTGGCTTACTGCTTGTATCTTTCACCTCAGTTGCACTGGGTGATTGAAAGCTTCCATGTATCTTAGCTGAGGAGATACGTCCATGACCCTTTTCACATCATCAACCATGGAGAGCTAGACATCGATGGCGGGGTTACTTTCATAGAGGATCCAGTGGATATTGAGATTCGACAGGAGTGGATCCTGCATGGATGGTCGATACCTATGGTGGCTGTTCTCTGGCAGCATGGGAACATCTAGGAGAGCACATGGGAGTGGTAGGCTCAGATGCGTGCCTGGTACCCCCATTTGTTTCCTTAGTGTGAGTTGTAGCTTACAAGGACATAAATCCCTGAGGTGTGGAGAATGTAGAGACCTGAAAATACCATGGAATTTTTTTTTCTTAAATAAATAGGAATTTTTCAAGTCCGCAGTATCTGACGATGCTTGATTTCGAGGCCCGGTGTGCCCAGAATCAATTTCTGATGTTTTTTTCGGATATGTTCAGTGATCGTACGAGTGAGATTTTATAACTTTTGAACCATTTCTCAGAATTGAAATCTGAGGGAACTATTGAACTCACAACACTGGTATTCGCTTAAGGAGAAATTTACTGCAGTTTCATTCTAATGAGAAAGGAAGTTAATTTTTGGGGTTTTTAAATAAAATTAAATAAAAATTGGTGTAACATATTTCTATTTGTTTGGTCATTCAAACCACCAATTGGAGGTTAGAGGTGAGGCCCACCAAACCCTAACCTCCCTTGGGAGGATGTTATTATGTGGGGCCCACCCGAGCCCCTTAACTCCACAAACCCCCCCTTTTAACCCCTTCAACTCCCCATAAATGGGGGAACTCTTGAACTTCCCCATAATGGTGCCAATTCACCTAAAAATTAATTAATGGCTTCAATTAATTAATTTTTGAAATCTTTTGAATTATTTTGAATTCATGTCATCAATAATATAATAGCTAAAGATATTTTTTTATTTTGGGTTGGAAACTATCTCTTTTGGTGGAGCGTTGGGGAAACTTGGGAGAACATCATTCTCCCAACAAAAAACACGAAGAACGTCTCTTCTGCCACTGAAGAACGACGAACACCATATTCATCTTTCTTCAACTGGGGAAATAAAAGGGAAGCATTTTCTCCCATGGAGAACACCGACAACATCATCTCGACTAATCTTCTCCAAGATCTTCCTCTTCTGAAATTGACAGAATTACGTCCGCCTTCCCGCGACTCTGTCAACGATCATCAAACTCGAGGTCGCGGTTTGAGTTTTACTCTCCATTATTCATTGTTCAAAATGCGGATTGAGAGTTTCCTTTTGTTTATAATCAAAACGCGGATGGTGTGGGCCACAAAAAAACGGCCCGAAATCCCCTCAATATATCTTCTCTTGCAGGTGACGGTGGCGGCGCAACGGTGCCACCGGAGGGACGGGCCGCAGCCGACGGGCCATGGTGATACTCGTGGCAACTCGCAACGAGCCAACCGTGAGAAGAACCAGTGGCACAAGGGTTGCCGGGTTTCTAGAGGAGCGCGGAACCATCGCGACGCATGGAGGATCAAGCCGCGGCCAAGTGGGATGTGGTGGTCGGATTGAATAGGAGCGGCACAGTCACGTCACACTAGAGAGGAACTGCAACCAAAGGCCGCGGAGGACGAAGGAGGTCAACTGGCCACACACATGCACTCCATAGGGAGGGACCCTTCAGGTATTATGGTACACCGAACCAGTGCCTAGCACTGGTTCCTTTGGAATCCGGGGGTGGAACCCCCTCACGGCATGGCCCGCCTGGCCACGTAGGCCAGCTGGCCAGGCCACGCGGGCCAGACCGTCAGGTCCGGCTACCACCAGGATGGGCTGCCCCCTTAGGTCGGCCCTCCATCGGGCCAGTCTGCTAATGGTACGGGCCACTCCATCAGACTGGGTCGGAATAGTGGATGGGGTCGGACCCCGGATCGGACCCGTTTAACCTGAAATCACTTTTTCGACCATATCTGGTGTTAAATGTGTCCGATTGATGAACCATCCGCGGAGACTAAAAGCATAGAGAAAAAAAATTTCATTTGGAATACCCCACTTGAGGTTTGAACATAGTTTTGGTACGTCTGGGTTGGTTTGAACAAAAAAACCAACTGAGCCTCTAGAACGGAAATGCCAATAACACACAGACCGGGCGTCCGATTGACACGCTGTCTGTTGTGTTTGGTTACTTATGATGAGAAGGAACTATGGGATATATCAAATAGATACATTGTGGTAGTTGATGTATTGAAAATTGGATCGAGGAGTGGACCATCCCGGAATCGAGCGTTCTGCGTGCGGGAACCCTATGACTGGCTGCAACTGAGCTGAGAGGATCCTACGTGGACTTACTACTGTACCCAGATCCTCCATGCGTTTGACAGTGACGATACTATACCAAGATCCTATGTGGGTTCGACAATGATTACTTCTATACCAGGATCTTTCATGGGTTCGACAACGATGACTTCTATACCTGGATCCTCCGTGGGTTCGACAGTGCTGATACTGTTCCACGATCCTATGTGGGTTCGATAGAAGAGATGATTCAGTGTCTACATATAATCATTTATTCCCCTCTACATGACATGTATACCAATGTGAGATGAGTCTTGTCTTTTACTTGTTATCATCGAGATGATTGACTTTACTTCCTTTGTGTAATGGGTTGTGCTTGGGCTCGGGTGTTGGAGTCAGACCATGATTGGTAAATTAGGTATATGTATGGGAATATAACTAAGTAGGGATGGTTGATACTTTGTGATTGTATCTTCCTACTGTGGTTTATCCTTAGTAGATTCTGGGAGACCTTTGGGGGTCTCGGGGTCTCATACTGATTATTGTTGTACTCACCCCTGCACAGGCTTCACCCGTACCTTTTTGTATTTTGTGCAGACAACGATCATCAGTGATCGAGGCTGAGGGTGACAGACAAGAGGCTAGTCGGAGCTAGACTGGGCGGGACGTACCTCAGGGATGAGTTGTTTGAGTTCTATACCTACCCTTCAAGTATGATTCCCCGGTGGACGATCCAGGATCTCTTTTCCCATTTTACTTGTTCTTGTACTTGTTTTCCAGTTGGGTTTGTATACTAGACAACTTAATTTCAGCACACCTTCCTTTTTTATATTAGTACTACATTTCATCTACTGCTTGGGTTTAAATAGCGTGTGTTACTGTTTTAATGGAAATTGCTTCCCTTTTTATCGAGTATTTACCTTTGGTGCTAGTCGCCAGCCCCTGGCCTATGGAAGGCAGGCTTGGGGTAGTCATGGCATGGGCCCCGAGGACAGGTCATGACACTAAAAGATCTTTTGAATCCGAAAAAAGGTGAGTTTATTGTTATCCTACGAGGCATTTCCACTATGTCTAGACTCCTCAACTTTTATCAAATTATCCTCTTTCAAATTTATAATTATTTATTCCACTATTGATTATCACATATTTATAATCTAAATTTCATTTAAGGTATTCTTCTTTCATTATATGATCGGTATGATATCTTCTTCATATTGTTTGTTTCTCACTCCAATAACCCATATCATTTAAAAATAAATGAAAATCACATGTAAAGAACCTATTAATAGGTCTTATGTACCATGTAAGGATAACACATGGTTATAGTTTGTATAATATTTATCAAACACAATGTATCCTTTTTCATTTCCCTAGGATAGGAAAGTGGAATTTAGATTTTTCTTATAATAAACACATTCCTTGTGAATTAAACTCATTGCATATTGATAATCTAGGGTCGAATATGACAATTCAAGAATAAAAACTATGTAAATTTCCCACACATTGTGTATTCCATGTATTTTAATGATGTAATACACAGGGTCAATATGAATTGGTTTGTTAATAAACCACATGAATTTAATACATGACACATATAGGCCAGAAACAATGAAAATTGAAGTACAAGTTGGGTATCCTTTATGAATGTAGTGTACCTATTAAATGTCTTTGAGAAGTACAGGATTAGTCCCAAGGAATATATTTCGGATTTCTTTCCAAGAATAGTAGATATCATGTGATCAGCTTTCACATGCCATGTAGATTACCAGTTCAAATGGAAATATAAACCTTTAATAATTGCTTTATTAAACCACATCGACCTGACTTATTTGAGTTGTAAAGTATATAGTATATTGTCTTAATTAGGGTTTATATCATATTAAATAATTAATTATTTTCATTGAATATTCAAAACTACTAGTCATGTAAATTTATTGCATAATAGAGACTCACCACATTAAATTGTTCAAGAAATACAGTTTTTATGTTTTCCATGTGTCATTAATTTTTCATTACATGATGTGAAGTTATGAGACGTTTTTTTAAACAATAGTCTATACGTGTTCATTGTATACAAAATATACCATACATAGTAGTTTTGATAGGTACTTACAGAGTTGCATCCAAATAAAAATCCATGTAATAATTTATTAAATTTTAAATAAAATAAAATAGTTTATTTTATTTAAAATCACAATAGATGAAAATATTTATAAAAATTGGATGGAATAAGATTAAATTAATTCATAAGATAATTATTTATATTAATTATGCATGCATTATCTTATTGGGAAATGAATTGAAATAAATTCTCACCAGTTATTTTAAATATATAGTAATTACATGTTTAAGAATAATCATGAGCTTTGACTAGGACTATATATGTTTTATTTTTATTTAATATAATTATCTTTCTTGGGTTTATAATTACTTATTATTAAAATAAATAATAAAATCATTTATGTCAGTCCTCCCACCTTTACTATGTGGGACCTACATGTCCAATGTTTTTTACGTAATTCGCTTTAACCAATCTGTTGGTTCCTATCCCATGTGTGGGATTTTAAAAATATATGTAATAAATCGAGTATCCAAAAAGTATAGATTCAATTCAATATGGAAGTGATGAAAAAATGGTTTAATATGGAACTAAGATGAAACCAATCTAGGTTATATATAGGTGTACTATTGGAGTGTTTCAAATCATGAAAATATTAGAAAAAGTAGTTTCCCCTTTGGGTTATAGGTTTATTGATTATCCAAACAATAAATCAACCATTAGATAATATCAAGAACACATTGTTTCTTTATATATATTATTTCTATCTATGTATGATTTATTTTATGGAAGCAAGGATTCCATCACATAAAATATTGATTTAGTATGAAAATATGTAATTAAAATAAAAGGATTATGTTAATATATTTGATTAGTACATGGTTAATAATTGATGTAAACCCCACTTAATAATAACCTGACATGATGAAGATAAAATAAGAAAAATTTATCTATAATAAAAAAATCCATCATGTTAATATTAATTCCTTATACCTCCCTTTTCCTAAATTAATTATATACCATAGATAAAAAAATTTCAGGATATATTCGAGAGAACTTTTTAATATTGGGGAGTCACAACTAATATAATTGGTCATCTTAATTATACATTTATTGAATTTAATTACCATAAACTATTTAATTTAAAATTATTGGAAAGCCTTGAGTATTTTTTTTTGAATTTATAGATTTGTGATTTTATTCAACATAACAAGGAGATGTAGGTCAGAAGTTGGAAATTTTACTTACCTAAAAAAATTATCATGAATTTCATGGCCATATTTGAGTTAATAAATAAGGAAATATAAATCTAATCCATTTGAATTTATAATTTGACAACACATTCTGAGTTCAATGTTGAGGGAAATTGAGACATGATAAAATATTGGTTGAATTAATATAATAATTATTATTATTATTATGAATTATCACATAAATTATAGTTTATATAAGTACTAATAATATTATATATTATTGTATAATAATAGAATGTTCATCAACCATTATATCCCTATGATTAATTTTGGAGAAATACCATCTCCTATCTAGCAGAAACTTCAAAGAATGGTTCAAATTATAATGGTTTATGTTGTTCCATGAATTAAAATCCCATTGGATAAAATCTCTAATCCATTATCATCCAGTTAGGGTTGATAGTAATGAAGAGTTAAATGTATATTAAAATAACATATGCGATGTGGTGTATGTTTTGTGTTTAATAATATCATCCATTCCAAGAAAAAAAATAAATTCAAAGAAATACAGGGATGCCTATAACATGCTCTAAAATTTTCATGATCTTTAGTAGGAGAGAGTACTAAAGGAATAATTTGAGATCTCTAGGTCACCCATCATGATAAATCATGTAGAAGGTGTGATATATAGGCCTCATGTAGTAAAATTTATTAGATACATTGGGCACCTAGAGGTTCTAGGGTTTGGAATTCCTAATTAATCGTGTACTCATCGCGTTCTTTAATCACTCCCTTAGAGTTTATCCAATCTTGTTTTCAATATAAATATGAATAAAATAGTTATATTTTCCCGAATATTCATTCTCTACATCTCCTAGTATAGAATTATATAAATAGCGGTAATAAATTTTACCATATAGTTAACAAATGGAAAGGAAAAAAAGAGGTCCAATGCTAATTACAAGTCTAAAAAATCATCAAAATACCCTTAAAAGAAGTGAAGGATGAAGGGGAATCCAAAGGAATATGACATTGTCTATTTTTCATGTGGAAAGTAGGGCCACTAAAAGAAAAAATTCACCTATAATAATATGTAAGGGGAATATTTAGGTTCATTTATTATCACGTGTATTCTATATATCTATATTAATTGGTTAATGGATAAAATTTTTGTTATTAAAAATGAATTCAAATATACGAACTGAGTTTATTCTAACATATTTTAAGATGTGAGCTAGATTAATGAGTGTCCAACATAGCCTATCTTCCTATAGTTGTTATTAGGGATTACCACCTCACATTACAAAATAAAATGATCTTTGTTATGAAATTTTTTTATTATATTCAATCATTTAACAAAAACATTATTCCAATATCTAGAATTATTACAAATGAACTTGTATTCAAATATATATATAAATGAATATTATTTTATATATAACAAATATTTATGCAAATTATTATTTAAATAATGGACCTTTCATTTTGGATTACATAAACCATGGAGTTATAATCAATAATTAAGATAAATCATATCAATCACACCACAACTAACAATTGAATCACTGGATATGAAATGTAAAAAATGTTTTTGACCATGTTTCCCCAAGATGGATATTTAGATTCATCAAACTAAAACCACTTGGTATATGTCATGGAAGTTTATAAGGAAGAATTTATAATTTCCTATTTAATTAAAAATTAGAAACGTCCATGATGCTTCTTTAGTTGGTTCATATAGATGTGTGTGTGACATTTCCAGTCGTAACCAGTGGTGGGTATTAAATATTCATAACTATTACTAATGATTCTTGTATATATGTTTAGGCATAATTAATGAGTTATAAGTAAAATTACTTTGATTTATTCATGGAATAAAATAATGAATTTGAGAACCATATTCATTAAATACTAAGTGATTTTTCTCATACTAGAGTGGAAAATATCATAATTAAGACGTCATTCATTATTTATGGTTGTTTGGTATTTTATCATAACTCCCTCCTCTATATACTCTAAAAGAAAATTGTTTAAATAAAAGGATTATGTTCACATTATTTTACTTATTGAGATCAATGATGAGTCATGTCATTCATCCATTATCCTTAACAAGATAAATATTGTTGTAAACATCATATATTCAAAATCTAGTTCAAAATAAAGTATAATCTAACATTATATATTATATTTATTATAGAAATAAACCAATTTTGACACATATATGAGAGTGGGGTTGTAAAGTGTATGTTAATGCAATTTCTAGAAACAAACATGCACCCCGAGGCACTAAGTGTATCATTATATGTCATTATAAAGAATATAAATGATATTACAAATATTATCCTTCATATAAGATACTTGGGGTTGAAAAATATCCCTCAATTCTTAAAAGGGATTACTTCTCCAATAGACATATTGGGAGAAAGATAGAATTCAATAAAGTACAGGATAAAGACATAAAAGAGTTGGAATAAGAACAAATTCCAAAAATCCCCCTAGAAGGGGATGTTATGAATACACAAGTACTATATAAGCATAAAAGAGTGATCAGAGAACTAGAAAAATATTTTTTTATAGTCACTGAGGATGATGACTTGTTATTTTTTGATAATAATTTTCCTATAACTTTAAAGGATGTAGAATGTGGAATAAAAGTTTCACAATGGAAAGAAATAATTAAATTTTAAATAGAATACTTATACCAAAACCATTTATGGGTTTTGGTAGATCCTCTAGGAATGTAAATATCATCAGATATATATGGGAATTTAAGAGGAAACTAGATATGGATGGACAATTCAATTCCTATATGGCCTGAATGGTAGAAAAATAGTTCAAATAATGTCATGTAATATACTATTAGAAACACTTTCAACATATTTTATGCTAAAATAAATAATAATTCTACATTCAATTGAATATTAACATGAATATGTGAATTTATTTATAAATGGAAAAAAAAATTCTTACTCAGAGACTTAAAAAATATGTATATATGACACAAACTGAAAGGGTTTGTGACTCCAAATGATTCTAATTAAGTATTAAAGTTGTTGAAATACATTTATTTATCAAAGGAAGCATAAATATCAGATAATATTTAGTTTGATGAATCAATAACGGAAGATGGTTTTATAATGAATGAATATGAGACATATGTAAATAATATGTTTAGTGGGAGTGTGGATTGTTTATGAATAATTTATATCAATGACATAAATAAAAATTGAAATTAAATTCCTGTTTTATAGAAAGTTAAATCCTATTTGAAAATGTGATTCTATGTGAAGGGCTTAGGTGAAGTGATATATATTTTTTCGATCAAGAGAAATCATGATAGATCTAATAGGATAAATAGACTTAATTAAAGTTCATTAATTGAAAATACATTTGAGTGACTTATTATAGAACAAAAAAAGATAGAATTGTTTATAATTTGATAAGTCATTCACCATTCCAAGAAAATTTTTCTTTAGAAACATGAAGAAATATAGAGAATAGAAAGCACTTAATACACTTTAGTGATTGTTCCAATCATGTAGGTCATTCTATGTAGTAGCCTAGATTTCTCCTTTTTCTTATGTTTGGTTGGAACTTATGAACTTAACCTAGGTGGAAACCATTATATGGTAATAAAGAATATCTTTAAGTATCTAAGGTTTAAAATGGATATGTTACTTGTTTATATAGGAGATAAGGAGTTCTTCATTATAGGATATACATATTATAGTTTATAAATTGATAATGATGGTATGAAATCATAGTTGGGATACATATTCATTCACAATAGAGGTTCGATGAACAAGAAGAGATAAAAGTTAATTGTGGTTGATTTTTATATAAGAGAGTCCAAGAATATTATTTATTATGAGGATGATAGATAAGAAATTTTTATTGAAAACATTATCCCAGGGATTATAGTGGTTCCTAGTAGTAAAGAACATATCACAAATTATTTTAATAATACTTCAATTCTGGATATTGTAAAGGATCAATGGTCAAATTGTTAGATTAAGAAATAGAATCATAAATGTCATCTATTGTTGGATTTTTCTCAGATATTTTATGTCATTACTACTAGAGTTTACATGGAAGAAAACATGGAAAACCAATTAACAAAATATTTAACTCAACTGAAAAAATGACCATTATATGAGTTCTATTAGAATTAATGTTTTTTGGATTCATTCCCTAGTGAATGTATGTGTTTTGTTGGGTATGTGTCCCATAAAAAACAATTTTCAATTTTTATTTCATGTATATTCAAAGATATAAATACCAATTAAAATAACTCATAACATATCATACATAGTTCTATATGAATTAATATAATAATGTCTTAGAGTATTGATCACATTCAAAAGGGTATAATAGTTCCTCACTATTATTGGAACATTGAAATTCTATGATGGTATTCTTGATCCATGTTATATGTTTAGATGACTTTATATTCTTGGTCACGTAGTATTTTTAATGTCTGGTGTTGGTGATCATAAGTAGATGACACATAATATGATGATTTATGAATATAATAATCACTAATATAAGTAATAAAACTTAAATGTAACAAAATATTAAGCTTTAGTCAAGAATTATAGTTCATTCACATCGAGGATATTATTAGGTTTTTAGTTTTAGAGAATAGGTCACAACTCATACATAACATAATCATATAATACAATGAGGACACTTCCTATTAGTATCCATTTTCCAATAATATAAAACATTTAAAATAAGGTATGATTTATTTCATGGAAATATTTATGACTATCAAATTTAATTTATCCTTTCCATTACCCATCCTTATTTCCTATGAAAAACATTTTAAAATAAGCCATGAGAAAAAAAAACTAATATAGGTAAACAAAAGTAAATAAAAACCATTTAACATGTGAAAAATAGGAAAACACATAAAATGTTTTAACATTATATCAATGTTCTTTGAGTTAAAGAAATAAAATATTTTGACATGAAAAAACAAACATTTTTCTAAAATAAAATCATTAAAACCAATTGAAAATAATTAAAAACTGGTTTTTTAGAAACTAAGGGCACCACATTCTTAACCCTTTTTAAACGTATGTTAGAATTAAATGGATCCTCGATAAATCCAAAGGAGAAACACTTTAGTAATTACCTATTTTCCTATTAATACAAGGATCATTTCCCAATAAATTTGAGTGATATCATCTCATACCCATCATTTTATCTATAATGGTTTCACCCTGATTTATCTAGGTGCACCCATCATATAATCTTTATCATGATCACCTATCGTTATATGGGAACACCGATTATATAAGTTATAATGGGTTCAATCAATGCTCTCTAGGTGTACTAATTTATTATAAATAATTATAAAGAAATATATCATGAATAAAAAATTTATTTCACTTTTTCATAATCAAACATTGTAAAAATTCATTTAAACTAGTGAGAAAATAACTTTTGGATATCAAAATTAAATTTTCATTAAGAAACCCCATTTTCAATACCAAAATAACGTTTTATTTTGAAAAAATGTTTTCATAACCAAAATAATCTAAACAAGGTAATATTGTTTTATCCGAATAAAACATAAATTTTTTAATATCAATGAAACATTTAAATAATGGTTATAATGGTATAAAATTCATTGTCACTGTATACGTTAAACTTGAACATTCATTTTTTCTTTTATCAAAATATTACATATAAAAGATATAAAAATATTCCTTTTAAAAACCGTTGAATTAAATTAAAAATATACATATAATTTTATTTATAAATATTTTATGTCTATATAAAAACATTTATAAAATTATTTTAAACACTTGTCCATGGAAGTGTGAGAGTTGGAAGGAAAATTTTAAAATAATATTTTTAAAGGAAAAGTACCTCATCACTTGAAAAGTACATTAATAATATAACACATTAAATAATAACATAAAAATTTATTAAAACTCATTATAATAGTTAAACTCAGGATGAAAATTTAAAATGGGATGAATATACACCTCATAAAATAATATAGGTGAATAACATCAAAATATGGCTAAATAAAAGGAAATTGAGATAAAGTAACTCACATTGAGTCCAACCTGTCACATACATTTTTTATATTCATGAATAATAAAATTATATTAATTATTTACCTGATTGAGAAATAAATTTCATGTTTATTATTTCATTAATCACTTTAATTCTGATGTTATATACAATTACATAATAAATTAAGTTTATGTCGGGTGTTTTAATGATATTTGGAGTATGAGTCGAAAATTACCTAGGTAGAATAAATATTGGTATAAGATGTTATTAATCAACATATATAGATTAATAATAATGAAATAAATATCATATTTATACATAAATTATACTTTTAAATCCCTTCATGAAATATGGTTGTTAAAAATGAACTATATTACATCCATGGAGAGTGTAGGGAATATGTATGCATGAGTAACATTTCCATTATTCAATTATCATTATAAAAATGGTGTATGTAATATTTTACCATTATATGATGATCATAATATAACATAAAAATATCAATACATTAAATATACTTATATATATCTTTCTTGTGATGTGGTGATGAAAAAAGGAATCACATCACTTTGTGGTGGTGGTATTACAGACATTCCCAAATGACATTGTCATTTTTCAATGTAAGAAAGAGAATGATATATTATAATTTCAGAACGATAAATATATCATGAATATAATTTTTTTTTCAATTATATCAAAAATATTAGTTAAATATATCCTTATTTTCTTCTATGAAAAGCATTAGTTAAGAACGAGTCACATCACATTACGCGTTGGAAGTGCGCCCTAAAGACGAGTGACGTTATCATATCCCCTTATAAAATAAAAATAAATAAGGTATATATGATATGATAACTATATAAGTATAAATATGTTAATAATATTTTATATATTATTTAAATACATCCTTAAAAAAATCCATTACAGGGGATTTTGTAAAAAGAAAGACATCAGGTCCGGAGATGGTAGTCCGCCGTACACATGATAGATGATTTCATATCCCATTTTATTGAAGAGGGGATGAATTTAAGTTTTTAAATTAACATAATAAAACAAATATATATGAAATATACAAGAGTTATTCTATAATTATAATTGAATAATATTTTAAATAGGTGGAAGAAGAAATAAAATAAAGAGACTCGGTTAAGCACGATAATGCTTCCTCAGGAAACATTATTAGTTAAAAAATCTTTCTTACAATGGATTTATGATAAAATAATGGAATAATGGACTTTTAGGGATGTTAATAAGATATTTGGTTAGGTTTTGTCTTGTAAAAAGGGGTTTGAAGGTGTGAAGTGGAGAGAAGAGGGGGTTTCCTTTTATAGTTAAGAGTAGTTGCACATTTTAATTTTTGAAATGAAAAATGTGCACTGAAAATTTTCACATGAAACGGGGATAAACAATAAGAAATTATATATCATTATTGAATATATGGTCTAAATATTTCTACAAAATAATTTACATAAAAGGTTTTAGGTCATTTTGAAAATTATATTTTTATTTTAACCACCGTTAAATCTATTTTTACTTTCATATTAGAAATATTGTTTTTCCTATTTTCACTACTTATTATGCTAAAAATTAAGTCCAAACTATTAGGTCATATAAATTAAGTTGTTTAAAAATATGGAATCCTTTTTTCTAAATTATATTAATATAATTATAATATTTTAATTCAAAATACAACCCGTAGATGAGATGAAGAAGATCATTTTCAAGAAGGGTATTTTTGGGAAAGATGTATTAATATTTACTTTATAGATAATAATAAACATGATATTAATTAAAGTTATTATATATGTATATATAATCTATAAATTTAACCTAAATTATCCATATTTATGAATTACATAAATTAATTAAGATGGAAAAATATTATGCACTTTAGAAAAGTTCTCAGAGAAATTCAATTAAAAAACTATTATTAAAATACAATATAAAGATTATTTAAATGTAATTAATTAGATTAAATAAATATAAATAATACATATATTAAATTAAATAATATTAAAAACATAATGTGACTTGTAAATTACTAAAATGTTTTAGAAGAAATGAGTTTTTTAATAAATTGGAATTATTCAATATTCAGTGAGAATTTAATACTTTTTGAAAAATACTATAATTTCATTCTAAGTAAATAATTTTATTTTGATTTCAAATATTATATTAATTTTATAAAATTAATTATCTATATTTTTTTAAAAAAATAATTATTATAATTTCTCACAAAATTAATAAAATTCATTATCAAATATACAATATTTTTGATGAATTAATTTACTTTGCTAAAAATTGATTGATTATTTACTAAGAATTTATCCTTAATATATATTGAGATGCAAATTTTTATATATATAAATATTTATAAAATTAGTTAATTCTATTTAGATATATATTTTAATGTCTATGTTATAATGGTTATAAATTTTATGTGTCATTTAATGTTTGTATGTCATTTCAAACACACAATCAATATTTTTTTTTCTAAATTATCTATATATTATATCCCGCCGATTTGATAAATTTTATCCACATAAATTGAAATTTTTTAAGTAATCATATTTTGGTGATTTTAAAATACCATTTCTAGTAACCCGCAACATAAAAATGGTTATTAGATCTTCTTTTGATAAGGGAGAAAATCATATATGGAGGTTATTTGGAATAATGAATAACTAGGTTTCTAAGTGTGAGATCAAAGGAGAAAGGATGATGATTTAAAAATAGAAGAAATTCATAATTTCAATAATTTATGGGGTGTGATAGTAATAATTGATCATAAGAAATTGAATGAGTAATAAAAAGTTTAGGACCTCAAAAAGAAAAATTATAGATAAGTTAAATGACCATTTGTTTTATTAAAAATGAATATAATATGATACAATTTTCATTTGAAATATACATTTAATAGAGTTGATGAATTTTTTTACCTTCCTTACGAACGTAATAAGGAAATATACTAACTTTTCAAGTATAATATCATCAATTATTTAATTTACACCACACTCACATATTTTTTCCAACGATGAGAATCCATGATGAATTTTTCATGTATGGAGAACTAAAATAAACTTATAAAAGATAAAATAACCCCAAAAATGAAAAATAGATATTAATTAAATATAAATACATTAATTATAACCAAAATGGTTATCATAAAGTAAGATGTTTCCCAAAATAATAGTGATCCTCGTTCAAAACAACATTAATCACCTAAATACAAAATCACTTTTTAATCCCATGTGTTTCTATGTGATGAAAAATATATTATAGAAATCAAAATCATCATTATATTTATATCTATTTAATTTATAATAAATATTTAATACTACCTAGGACATCACAATGATTATTTATAGAAGTTTTACCCTTTTTAACCTTCTATTGTGGGTTCATGACCTACGACCTTAGAGGATGTGATGGGATATCCCCCAACCTTCATGCTATCGTTTTACATAATACATAATCCTTATAATGTTACCATAAATATGGTAGAAATACACTAAAAAACATAACCATCAAATATCATAAGAAACCTAATGGTTTTCGAGTCCTTAAAACTCATATAATTAATTAAAGGCATAATTATTGTTAAAAATAGACTTAAATATATGTAAAATCAAATAAAAGTCTCACAAAATTTCATCAATGAATTTATGGTATCATATATTAAATAATTAAAAGTATTGTCTAAAATGATAAACTTATGATTAATATTCAAAAAGTATGAAGCTCCTTAGAGTTGTAACCAATTTACCAGATAGCTCAACATCTACTGTAGTAGTAGAAAATTATTTTTCCATACCTTTCTATTTTTTATTATGATAATTTCCACCATGGGGAAGAAAATTTAAACAAATATTATCATAATGAACAAACTATTTTTAACAATAACACCTCAATATTTAATGGCTTTTGGTTACCCCATTCAATTGTTGTTCATGGATCTTTTCTTTATAGTTATGATCCTAGTAACCAAATTGACCACACTAGATTACTTTTCACCACCCATAAAACGTTCCTTGAAGAATAATTTACAATGGAAAAACTTTAGGCCTTACATCCAAAATTCATGTCTGGTTTTATCTCTTTTTTCTATTAAATTAACCTTTTCTTACTACTGTATTCTCAAGTAAGATAAGTCTCAAAAAACAACATCTCAATATTCCTATCACAATGAACCACATTCTCATAAGTTTAAAATTTTAATGTAGATAATTTTCATAATAAACAAGGTTTTTATTAAGAGTAAACAAATTAATTTTACTATTAGTATCTTGAATAAATGATCTCAAATACCTAGCTAATATTATAAATTTTACATCATACATTCCCACTAAATCCTTATCCATTTTATTCAATTCCAATAATTTTTTATCTATACTATGCTAAAAACCCTTAGGGATTTATTTCTCAAGGAATATATTCTCAAATATCTCACATTTCATGGAATCAAGGTCACATATCTATGTGGTATTAGTAACCAAATACCAGCAGCGATCAAATTCCCATTTGAAATAATAAATGGCCGGAATTACCTTTATTATTCTAAAAATCCCTTCAATTCAAAAATATTAACTGAGGTATTGATCCATAATTTAGCAACCACTAGGTTAGTTGATCCACTGAATTATGGGGGATAAAACAACAAGAATTGTTCCACTATAGACACATTCCTTCATGCTAGATCAAATTCCTCTCTAGAATGGATACTAAAACAGTTAATAGAGTGTTTAAATAAAGGAATCAGTAAAAAAATCTATTCTAATTCCAACATTATTAGGATTCGAATTTGGAAGGAAATTTTACTCGTGGACCCTTCCAACAAAATATTCCATATTTCCTCTCTGGAAAACCATTCTAAATAGACATAGTTTACATGACGAAACATGGTAATCGTCAAATGATAATTTATTTAAACTCAACCATAATATTAAATATTTCAAGGGAATGTTATTATCATTATCATAAACGATAATTTTCTCTAAACCAGCCTTTGATATCGACTATAAGGAATTAGAGTCAAGTAAAAAATAATCTTTATTTCTAATCAATAATTCGATATCTTTCACTTTGTGTATCTTTTTATATTTATAATTTTAGATAACATGTTCATAAATCATACATAAAAAACCTTAGAATACAAAGTGGAAACATCCAATCAGTATTCATTTATATAATAATATAATTTTTAAAAAATAAATAATGATTTTGTTCATGGAAAATATTCATGAATTTCAACTTGACCTATTAATTTCTCTTTCCAATATTTAAACCCTGTATAAAAAATTATAAAACATGTAGTGAGAAAAAAATTATTATTAGGGAACACAATAATGAAATAAAATAATTAGTCTTATTAAAAATATCGAAAAAATGAAATATTTTACCTTTATCTCAATGTTATGTGAGTGAATAAAATAATTTTTTTTACATTATGAGAAAAAAATTTCACAAAGAAAATTATTTAAACACATAGAAATAAATTTAAACCCCCTATTAGATATAAAGAGAATAACCTTCATAACATATTTTAGACCCATGTTAGAAGAAACTAGATCCCGCATAAATCCATAGGAGAAACCCCTGAGTAAATCCCTCCATTCTTGTTAATACATGGAACATTACATAATGGATTTTTTTTCTATATGGATTAAGCTATATTTTTAGCTATAATGGGATCATCACGTGCTATTATGGTTCACCAATCGTATAATCTACAATAGGATCACCCACCTATATCTGGGTGCACCCATCATATAAGCGATGTTAGGCTACATTGACACTCTATGGGTGCACCAATTCCTTATGAATAATTATCAAGGACAATATCCTAAAAATAAAATTTTTTATTGCTCTTTTCCATAATAAAACATTTGAAAAACTAGAGCTAGTATGAAATAGGAGTTTAACAGTGCTAAAAAAGCATGTTGTTAGTGGTAAAAAGGTGTCGACTATCTGATCATGATTAACTGTCTTAGAATTTAATCAGTGCCAAAAAAGAGCTAAAAAGTGTGTCTGTGCCGTTACTTTTAGATGTGACGATAAATAAAACCTTTTTTAGTGCTTATATTTAGAACAAGTAAAGGGGAATACAATAGTATGTTACTAACTTTACTACACAATACATGAAAACAAATAGCATATGTGTAATATAGATATCACAAGAAATAATATTAAGGTACAATATAGATTAAAAATGAAATAAAATTGAAAACAAAAATACAATAAAATAACAATATAATATTGAAATTTAAATTATTTGTTTATAAATTTAAATGAGTATGTAACACATATCACCGACATTCCAAATCAACAATGTTCATTTGCCTTTGGCCCCTAACACCATTTATGCTATTTCCAAACAAACCTTGCTAAATCGATAAAAAGAATTCACATGTATAATAAAAAAATATTATTGAAGTAATATTATAAAAAATAAACATAAATTGATAATTTTAACCTAAAAATTCAAACAATACTTTATTTCATACTAGGAGAACAATTTATTAGGTTGATTTATAGTGGAATCTTTCACATTACCCATTTCATGTTCAG
Organism: Viscum album; assembly: GCA_963277665.1. Taxonomy (NCBI): domain Eukaryota; kingdom Viridiplantae; phylum Streptophyta; class Magnoliopsida; order Santalales; family Viscaceae; genus Viscum; species Viscum album. The sequence goes on from OY728121.1 coordinate 436,474,688, forward strand.
CTTTAAGAATTATCTCTGTGAAAATTAACTAAGTGTAAGGTCAAAATGGATAATTAAATTAATTAATTCATATCTTATAATATTATAAAAAATATGATCTCATTTTCTTGGTTTTTGTGATGTGATTCCAATTTTAATACAAAATATAAAATATATATTTAAAAGATGCACTTAATGTCATACTAGTCAAACTAAGCAACAAATTGTTGGTCAATTGATTCCTATATCTCCCAAATGACTTTTGAACCATTTTACTATAGAATAAAATCAATACAAATTCATTTTCATTGTATCCAATATACTACTTGAGTTTGTTACGAAAATATCATTTTAAACTAAAAACATGATCTTTGAGTTATACAAGTCACATCATGTGTCCGTTTTTTGTGAGACTAATAAAGGTCACATCATGTGTAATATTTATGTGATAATGATTCTTATACATCATAAATGACTTATGAAAAATTGTAATAAATTAGTAATACAATATGAGAATGGTTTCTTGATTTTAGTGAGTGAAACATTTTGAACTAAAATTCAAATTTTAAAATGATAACATACACTTTTATTCATATTAGAAACATCATTTACCAGTTTGAGGTAAGGATGATTGATACATGTCAAAAATGACTTATGGATCTTTTTCTTAAATAATAACAAAAATATGAATGTGTTTGATCTGTTTTGAGTATTTTAGTTGTATTTTTAACTAAAATTAATTTCAATTTTAAATAAATATACACACATAGAATCATACTTGTTATAATGTGATTCAAATAGATGTTAGGATAATTCTTACAGCTTCCAAATCACTAATGTATTTTTTCCCTCAAGTATAAATAAAAATGTGAATACACTTCCTCAATTTTGAGCATGTCACATAGTTTTTTTCTTCTAATTAGTACTTTTAAAACGTAATCATGAACATTGCGACATAATGGTCATATGATATACCGGTTTTATGAAATACTGATTGCTACATGTCAATATTTACTTTCGTATAATTTTCAAAAATTATAAAGATAATTCGAGCTCCTTTGTTTATTTTTCAGAGGGTGAAATTTTTTTAACTGAAATGTCAATTATAAACTGATACCAGAAACATTGAGTCATACCAAGAACATCATGTTTTAGATTGAGGTGAATATTATTCCTAATGTAAAAAATGACACATGGTTAATTTTATTATTTTATAATAAAATAGGAATGTTATTTTTTGTTTTTTATTATGTCAGTTGTCTTTTTTACTAAAATTAATGTCAATTTTAATAAAAATACAAACCTTGAGTCATACCTGTAATACCATGAGTTATATTGAGGTGATTATGATTAATATTCACCCCTAATTACATATGGATAATCTTCTAAAAGTAACAAAATAATATGAATGTGATTTATTGTTTTTCATAATGTGTCTTTTTCATTTTACTAAAATGTTATTTTTAACAGGAAACACACAATATGAGTCATACCAATCACATAGAATTTCTGTTTGATGAGTGATAGTTTCCTACACATCAAAAATTAATTAATAATTGTTTTCCTAAATTATCAAGAAACTATGATATGTTTTTCTTGTTTTCTATTGACAGACACTTTTTGAACTAAAATGTCAATTTTAAACCAATAATATATCCTTTGAGTCATTCCAGGAACATTGTTTATCAGATTGAGGTGAGACTGAATCACACATGTCCGAAATGAATTAAAGATCATTTTTATAATGTATGAAATCAATGGAAATTTTTTCTATCAATTTTGAGTATATCATTTACCTTTTTCATAAAAATAATGTCAATTTAAAAAAAAAGACACACTAGGAGTCCTAATAGTCACAAAACACATCAGATTGAGGTATAGCAGATTCTTACATGAAAAAATTTACACAAGGATAATTTTAATAAAGGATTAAAACAATCCAAATTGGTTTTCCCATATTTCAGTATGTCACTTGTCTTTTTTAATAAAATCAACTCCAATTATAAATAAAAAAACAATCTTAGAGTTACACCAGTCACACATTGCATCATATTGAGTTTTTTTTTATTCATATACATAAAATATAACTTATGGATCATTTTACTAAATTTTAATAATAATCGTAATATGTTTTATTAGTTTTGAGTATGTCAATTTTATTTTTTAATAAAATAAATATCAATTTTAAATTAAAAGACATACTTGAGTCACATAGGTCACACCATGAATTAAATTGAGGTGTGGTTGATTCTGAAACATCTCAAATGATTTATGGATTATTTTACTAAATTATAAAAATAATTTTAATTATTTTTCTAGGTTTTGAGTTTGTCACATGTATTTTTTTACTAAAATGTCATTCTAAAATAGAAACATGGAAAATGACTTGTTCTAGTAACATTTTGTGTCAGTTTGATATGATACTGATTCATACATGTCAGAAATGACATAGAAATTGTTTTATAGTTTATAAATAAAATAATAGCATATTTTATTTATTTATTAGTGATTAACGCACATTTTGAACTAAAATTTAAATTTTAAATTGATAATGGACACTTTGATTCATATAGGTCAAAAAATGTTTTGGATTGTGGTGAGGTTGGTTTCTAAAATCAAAAAATGACATATAGTTCATTTTTATAATTCATTTAAATTATCTAAATGCATTTGATTAGTTTTGAGTATGCCAATTCACTTTTTCACTAAAAGTATTTTCAATTTTAAATAAAATGACACACTTGGATCCATGCCGACCACACCATGTGTCAGATTGAGGTGGGGATAATTGCCACACATCTCAAATGATTTATGTATGGTTTGTAAGATCCTAGATTTCTCTCTAAGGTATGTTTTTGTTTATCTTTTAGTTTAAGTCCTCATTTATGGTTAATTAAGTGTTTTAATAAGTAATTAGGATGGATTAGGGATGATCTGAGGGTTCTAGAAATTAAAAGGGGGAAAGTGGATTTTGGGATATCCGCATGGTTTGCGCATGGTTTGGAAAACCGTGCTAGGGGAGACTATTCCGGTAGTAGAAATCTACACGATTTGTGCACTATCTAGAAAAACATGTAGAATTCCTAGGAAATCATATGAAGGGGGTGATTTGTGAATAGTAACATCCACATGTTTTTCACACTATTTGACAAACAGTGTGGGTAATCCATGTGTCCAACAATCTTTTAAAAGTTTACAAAAATCCCACTCCGTTATTTTATAGTTCAATTAGTATTTTCCACCCCTTCATCCCTGAATTCCTAGGATTTCACCAAACCACCCAATAACTCTAAATGGAAGTTATCCTTCTATTAATGGTCGTTTTAATCACATTTGGTTGTGGATCAATGATCCAGGTAAGTCTATTCCTCTCATTCGTTCTATTTTTCGGATTACGGTTTATTGTTTCGTCCATATCTGTCTACATCTCTAAAACCCCCTTTTCGTGGGTGGGGTTTAGGTTGCGGCTTCAAAGGGTGGATGAATCCATATCTATGGCATCTATTAAGAGTGTGTAATTTATTATATTTTAGTTAGGTGGTCTAAAAGTATTATCCCATAGTTTTATGTTGGATTTGTGCATGGATGTTTTTGTTATTGTTACCCCCTTTATGTATTCTTGGTTCCTTTAGAGTGTTTGTTAAAAAGGGTTGTCTATGTGACCGATTGAACCCCTCATGATCCCCATGGGATTCTTAGAGTATGGATTTACCATTTAATGGTCACCAATGGGGTGTGATGGATTTTCCAAACCTATAAAATGGTTGGGTTAAATGAAGGGTAGACGAGTTATAATGTGGAACCCTTGTAGAACTTATTCTAATGGATGATAAAGTTTAAATGGAATGATAATATAAATTCCTATAGTGATTAGTCATAAGGGGTCGTTTTTCATGGTATAAAAATGGTAAGAATGGGTTGAATTGGATTATGTCAATTATTTGATGAAATTTGGATAGAAATTCCTAAGAGGATCAGTGCTTATTAAATGATGAACATGTAATTGGGTAATGGAATGGGAAGAGGGAAATGTGTTAATGAAATGTAAAAAGGAAATCTATGAATTTGTGGAATGGGTTATTACATGGAATATATCCAGTACACCAAAATGATTGAATGCAATATAGGGGTTGTGTTATGTAATATGAGAAATGTTATTCAAATGCATAAGTGGGTAAATTCCTATGAAATGATAAATGGGATAAATGGTTTAATTAATGGAAAATGATGAATTTTGTGAAGTCATAGGCGTGGTTCAATAAATCTTATGGGTTAAGGCACCAGAATTGGAATTTGGATAAATGGTGATGAATTGTAATTGGTAAATGTGTAAATTGGTTACGGCATGTTATTGATTCCAATGTTGTTGTCAATAATTTGGAATTGTAATGGAATTGAATATGCTTGGTTGTGTTATGTTATGGTTGTGATGACTTTATAAATAATCATATTCACATGGATTGGTAGAGTGGGGTATTTAATTAAGGTTCTATTCCCATGGGTCGAGTTAGACTGAGGCTCTAAACACCAAACAAAAATTCTTGGGTTAAGGAAGGGTATAGAGGTTCCATTCCCCTAACAATTACATTCTACCCAAACAAAGTATTTTGGGTGAGGATAATGGATTGATTTGATATGTGTATCTCTTGTTAGATAACGACTTTATTTGATTCCCCTTTTCATTTTGATTCTTTTCCTTACACCCATGTATAGATGATGTATATGCCAAACCCAAAGAGAATTTCATAAATTTGGATTGTGTGGAAAAAATGGAATAAGAAATGGAATTGTGGTAAATGATACTCATGAATTAAATCAATGATGTTATCTAATAGGACCCGAACTATCCATTGTTTAATTACCATTTATTTTTAACCTACATGAACAATCTTGTATACTGGGTATTCTGTAGACACCATTAGTGGTGGCCTACATAGTTTTGTACTCAAACCATGCTCAGGCTGTCGTCGGGTACCCGATTAAATATATTGGTTGCGTGTCAGGATGAGGTCAAGGGCACTACTCTAGGAAGTTGAGTTGGGCTCAAGAATTACATGGGGAAGGATTTGGACATACAATCAAGACCTATTTTGAGATTCGTCCATTTGTTTTATTTTGGGATTTTTTAAATTTGCACCACTAGTATTGCATGGCATGGTTGTATTTGATTTGTGGCCTGGACCCTATTGGGAAATTCTTGGTTATGCATGTTTATTGGTTATTTTATATTTCTTCCTTTATTTTTATTATGTTATTCTATGAATTACTCTAATAAAAAGGGTATTTGTATCCCCACGTGACTTGTTAGACCGTCACTGCTAGTCGGAAACCTCTGGCATATAGGGAGGCGCAATTGAGGTCAAGTGATGACCAAACATGGAGCAACGGTTTAGTGGATTTTTGGTTGTGGACATTACAAAGTTGTATCAGAGGATTTATTTTCTCTTCATAATATTTGGGTATGGTAGAGAGGAGATTAGTATGTATCGGGCCTTGGTAATATGCTCGTTCTTGGGAGTAGTTGACACATATACAAGGGAAAACCTAGGTCACCCTGGGTGTGAATTGTTGTTCTTGATGTGTGTTGTTACGGTTGAATGATATTTCCCTGATGGGTGATGCATATGTTGTGTTATTTTTTATGATTTATTATATTTCTACCATTTCTATTATGTCATGGGGTTATGCATTCAAGCCTCATTTTAGGATTCTAATTATAAAAGTGGAAAGCATCATTATAGGAACACCTGGGATGGGTTTGTGGGTCGTAGAGAGTAGAATTAATTTCACTTCTTTGATAAAATTGAAGAAAATGATGCCTAATAATGGTAATAAAAATGGGTAAATAAAATGAGTGAAAATGAATATTTAAGGAATATATTTTATAACGAAATGTTATTATCGAGTTAGAAATTTGGTTTGTGGTAAATTTAAAAGGTTGTTTTGGTGTCTAAAATAAAAAGTGTTGTATAATGAGTGTAAAATTGTTAATGAATTTTTTATAATGAAAGGTGTAAATGAGTTAAAATGATGAGTAAAACATATTGAGAAATGGGAAATGTTTCTAATAAAAAAAGTAATCATTTTGTAAAAGAAGAATTTGTTTGAAGTGGATTTGAAAGAATACTTGTGATTAAGTAAATTTGTAACCCCAGTATTGACCATGATGTAAAGTGGGTATGGTAGATGGTAGAGTTCTAAGTGTGATGATGACCATTGGGATAGATTATAAAAAATGGTTTGTTTATGTTTTTCAGTGTGACACCTTTTTCCATTAGTGGTTACATCTTATCAGTCATTCTTTGAAGCATCAAGTGAATGATAAGTTGAAGTTGAGAATGATAAAGTTCAATGGTGGGTGTCCATTGTGCTGTAAGTTTGACCCTTGTATGTTGGGGGTTGAGGCAGTGAGGGTGATCTATTTTGAGACTTTGGATTAGGATTGTGACTTCTTTCCACTTATCGCATGGCCTAGATGGTGTGTTTAGAAAACCCTTGGTATGGTTGTGGAATTTGGATTGCAAAGTTTTGTTTGGTAATGAGTGTGAGTAAAATATTGTGGTTTGTGACCGTACAGAGTGCATGCTGGACCATAAGGATGATTCTTAGGTTGTGGTGACCTTGTGAGTAGAGACATTGTGAGTTGTGTTTTGAATAATGGAGGCGATGTTATGCTCATACTGCTAATGAATGTGTACACATTTGGTATGGAACCTAGAGTAAATGGCTGTTTGGTAAGCTGGCCATAGTGTGCATCAGAATGAGAGTGAGAATTCCATTCATGAGAATTACTTTGTTCATGTCATGATATATAGATGGTTTGGACTTTGATATTGGGGATCAGAGTGTTCCATGGTGTAGGATTTACCTTGAGGGCTATTTGGGAAGGATTATGGATGGTTGTGACCCAAGAGTTGTGGTTATGCGATGATAGATTAAGAAAATATAGGTTGACCTCATGAGTGGATAGGAAAGTGGTGCATGTACCATGGAATATGAGGCATGATAGATGCTTCAGAGGTGGTTTCAATGCTTACTAAGTACCCAATATTTTAGTGAATGGTATATTTGTGCTCTGTCTCTTTAAGATGGGATCCATAGTGTTTTTGATATGAGGTAAGGATGTTTTCAAAGGGATTTATCATATTTATTCTGAAATAACATGTTAGATGATGATTAATTGAGGTCTAAGAGTTTTCTTTAATGTAATAAAGAAAAGTGTGGTAGAAGTGTGGTTATATACTTTCTCTCGATGGTGACACCTGAGGTGAGGGTGCTCATGTGTCTGAACTTGTTAGTGTGAATAGTTGGGTCGTTGGTGAGATGCAGAAACCCCCTCAGGTCTGATGAGACTGACTAACCGATAGACATGGTTAGGCATGGAAGTTGGGGATGAACTATATGCAAGTTATGGTTGTTATTGGAGGGACTGATGGTTTGATTGATGTGATAGACCATCTTATTTCAGTTGTTATCTAGCCAAGAGTAATTATAATATCTCAAGTGGTGTAGTGGGAGTAGTTCCATATGAAGTGTTGGTTCACAACATCATTGTGTTTTGGTTGTGGAGCGACAATTAATACTTAGTCGGAAATCACACCTGAGTGTTGGTGGTTATGTGTTGGTGGGATGTGTTTCATAGGAAAGCTTGAAATCTTTGGCAGGTAAAAGTTTCCCATGGTTCGACATCGAAAATGGATAATTTGGTTGTGTTGTTCTTCGATGACATCTTTATATACCCGATCTAGTGACAAGAATTCACAACATTTTGACATCATCCCAGTTATGTTGAGAAGCTTTGGCTCATTCTAAGAGACAAGATTGTGCTTCTTTTTTGATGAGGGACATTATAAAGCTAATTATCAAGGAAATTGTGTATCTGGAGCTTGATGGTGGGATGTAAATCCATGATGTCTTGGGGTGAGGTCCTCAAGATCAACCGAATGATGAAAAATTTCATGGGTTCTGTTCATATAAGCCGATAATGGGAACTAAGTGACATTCATTTTCTTGTTTTGAAAAAAGATAGATAGTTATATCTAATATTGGGTTTTATTTTATGATCGAGTATAAGATGTGGTGGTTTTAATACCTCTTGATAAAAGTTGTAACAACACTCTTATGGTGGGGGAGTGATATAGAAGTCGTGGATGCGGAGAAGAGAACATGGAGTCGATGTAGTGGCACTAGGGTGCAAATGTGGAAGCAGTGAGGTGCATGACAGTTTCCTCATAGAGGAATGTGGGCCTGGGATGTGGTGTCGAATGAGAGAAGTGTTTACATGAGATCAGGGTAGTTCCATGTGGAGCTGTGATGTCTATGCTCAGTCATAGGGGTGTGTGGATGGATGTGACATCAAGATGTTATATGCAATTTCAGACTCTATAACTCCAACAAAGGTTGGGGATAGACTCGGGAAATTTTCCGTGGGTGGGTTTGGAATGTCATGAAATTAGGTGGACATGGCCAAGTGATGTGGTGTCATTCCATGGGTGAAGCCCGATGATGGTCTGGAAAGCCGTAATACCTTGATGATGGAATTCTACCAAAATTCATGAAATTTCCTTAGTAGGTGTGTGAGATTATTTTGATAGGTTTAATATTGTTAAGCACCTTGGGAAGGTGGTAGAATGGAGTAGCATACCATTAGTGAATGTTGGGTGGTCTGGGACATGCATCTATGGTGTGGTCCAACCTAAGATGATAATTAATGAATTGTGTGGTTGGAGTGACCCACATTTTGGTCATGTTGTGGTGGAATGTGCCTTTTTGGAAATGAATTTATAAATAAGTGAGGTTGTTTTCATCTTAGTCCTTCAAGGGATATTGTAATAATATCCCTTTTAATGGTTTCGACGGTGCGGCAGGAGGCCAATATATGGTAATGCCCAATGGATGCTTGGGCGTGGTGAGTTGGAACATGTTAGGTGATGGGAAGGTTGTGTTGAATTCAGGTTGTCCTTCGTTGATGGGAAGGGTCCATGTCACCAGATATGTGGAAGATAACCATAGAGGAAAAATGTTTTTTTGATGACATGATAAGAGTATTGAGTTGGAAGGACTGGAGTAGTCACTATTCAGGGGAGTTGTCCCAAGTAGAGAGATTTGAAATGGTTTAATAGGTCCGTTAGCCGAGAGTTCTGTGTTGTTTTGGTTTTATAGTTGTGGAATGAAATATTCAAGAAATGTCGTAGGAATTATCGTGTGGTTTCCTTCCTGTGAAACCTGGTTTTTCACCGTTACAGTTTGAAAATAGAGGAAAATGAGGCCATGTGATTTGGGTCATGAGCTGTATAGAGGATCAGTCGGATGAGGTGTTGATTGGTCCCCCTATAGTTATGTGACAATGTGTGTTATGTTTCCATGTGTTGTTTGTTAGGTGGTGTTGCCTAAGTTTACCACATGAAGGTCTCATGGTGGGGATGGTTGAGGTGGATACATCTTTGAGGAGATTTCAGATCATTTTGTGGTTGTATTGAGGATGACTTGTGGGGAAATATTATTCCCTTGATTCATGTTCAATGGGATTTATAATGTGAAATTATAAATATTAAATGTGTAAATTTAAAGGTATTCCTAGTAGAATTAAGTTTAGTTATGGAATCATGGTGATGCATGAAAGAATGGCTCAAGGACGAGTCATTATAAGGTGGGGAGGTTGAGAGATAACATATTTACTTTTAATGTATGTTCTTCCTTATAGTTTAGTTTAAGCCCTCGTTTTTTGGTTAACTATTTGTTATCACAAGTCCTTGAGAAGGCTCGAGACTGATCGGGGGGGTTCAGGACCTGAAAAGGGGGAAAATGGTCCGTCTAGGAAATCCGTACGGTTTGCGCACGGTTTGGAAGACCGTATGAGGGGAGACCGTGTGGGCAGTAGCAATATGCACAGTTTTTTCATGGTCTAGAAATTCGTGTGGAATTCCCAAGAAACTGTGTGAAGGGGGTGATTTTCGGGTATTAGCCACTACACAGTTTGTGCACATTTTGGAAAACCATGCAGGAAAACTGTGCGGCCAAGAAACATTTTGAAATTTACAAAAATTCCACTCTGAGATTTTTATGTTCACTCATGATTTTCATCCCCTTTCATCCATGGAACCCTAGGAACACACCAAGTCTCCTAAGATCTCTCAATGACGGTTCTCCTTCGATTATTGGTTGTTTGGTGTATCGTTGGTTGTGGATCAAATCTCTTGGTTAGTTTAATCCTCTCCATCTTTCTCTTTTGCATATTAGGGTTTGTAGTTCCTTTCATCTCTTTCCAAACCTATAAAACCTTCTTTTTTGTGGTGTTTATGTTTATACTTCAATCGGTGGATAAATCTGGATCTATGGCTTCAAATAATAGTGTGTTCATTATCAAATTCAAGGTAGGTGGTCTATAAGTTTTATTCCATACATTTATGATGGATTTTTGCAAGGAATTTGTTTTCATGCTCTCCCCTTTTTGTGTTCTGGGTTCCATTAGAGTGTTTGATAAAAGGGGTTTCTTAGTGATCAATTCAACCCTCATAATCCTCTTGGGATGCGTAGAAAATGTCTTCATCATTTAAGGGCCACCCATGCGGTCCGTCGGCTTTTCCGAACAAAGTAAATGGTAGGGTTAAATGAATGCTTGATGAGGGATTATATGAAACCCTTGTAGAACTTATGATAATATATGAATATGTTCTAATGGAATGAAAATATATATTCATATGGTGATTAGGAATAATGGGTTGTTTGGCATGGCATAAAAATCGGAAAAATGGGTGGAATGGAATTATTATCAATTATTTGATGAAATTTAGCAAGTAATGCCTAATAGTATTAGTGTGTATTAAATGAGGAACATGTAATTGGTTAATGGAATTGGAAGAGGGGAATATTTTAATGAAATTTAATAAGGTAATGGATGAATTTGTGGTATGGGTTATTGCATGGAATTTATGTGGTATACCTAAATTATTGAAAAAAAAATTGCGTTGTGATATGTAATATGAGAACTGTGCCAAAAATGCATAAGTGGTTAAATTATTATGAAATGGTAAATGTGATAAATGGGTTAATTAATGGTAAATGATGAATTTTGATAAGGTATAGGGGTTTTTAAATACACCTAACGGGTTATGGCATGAAAATGAGAATTTGGATAATTGCATATGAATTGCAATTAATAAATGTGTTAATGGATAAGAAAATATATTGATTCCCTTGTTGTTGTCATGAATTGTGAATTATAATGGCATTGAATATTCTTGGTTGTGGTATCATATAGTTGAGGTGACTTGATAAAGAAACATGTGCATATGGATTGGTTGAGAGGGGTATATACTTGAGGTTCTACACCCATGGGTCAAGCTAGACTGAAGCCATAAAATCCACCCCAAAATGAACAGGTTAGGTAAATGGAGGGAAGCTCTATAACCCTAAAAGTTTCATTCTACAAGAACTGAGGATTTTAGGTGAGGATAATGGATTGATCTGATATGTGTATCCCAAGGGATATTGGGACATTATTCTTTCCCCTTTTCAATTTATTTCACGCCTTAGACCCATGTATAGATTATCTATATACCTAACCCAATGAGAATGTGTTGAAATTGGATTTTTTGGTAAAATTGATATATGAAATGGAAATGGGGTAAGTGATATTCATAAATAAAATGAACATTGTAAACTAGTGGCATCCGAACTATGCCTAGTTTACATAACATTTAAATTTTAATTGCATTCACTATCTAGGAGACTAGATACTTTGTAGACACCATTGGTAGTGTCCTACTTAGTTTTGTAATCACACACTACTCGGGCTGCCGTTGGGTATCAGAGAAAATATCTTGGTTGTGGGTTAGGATAAGGGCAGGGGCCCTTCTCTAAGAAGCTGATTAGGGCTCGAGATGTACATAGAGACGGATTCAGACTTAGATTTAGGACCTATTTAGAGATTGGGAATTTGTTTTATTTTGTAATTTATTCACTTTTCTCCACTGGTATGGAAAGGAATGGTTGTATTTGATTTGTAGCATATACCCTTTTGGGAAACACATGGTTATGAATGTTTATTGGTTGTTTAATATTGATTCGATTGTTTTTATTTTTTTATATTGTGGATTAGTCTGGTAAATAGGGTATTGGTCTCCCCACATGACTTATTAGACCCTCGCTACTATTAGGCAACCTCTGGCATACATGGAGGCATTCTTGAGGTCATGTGATGACCCGACTCGGAGCACCGGTTTAGTTGCTTCTAGGTTGGTATTGTAACATGGTTAAAATATTGAATCAAAAAAATCTTAATTTATTTTTTTATTTTTTTATGTAATGTTTTTTTGAACTAAAATGAAAATAAAAAACTAAAATCATATAATTTGAGTCATACCGAGCACATTGTGTATCAAACTAAGGTGCAAATTATTGAGATTGTGATATTGGTTTTTCATTAAACTAAATGAAAAATATATATGTAGGATAAAATATTTTCATTTTGATGGAATATGAAACCTCAATATCACAAGACTTAGCCATGCCCAAGATCTCATATGGAGACTATAATCCCCAAGGGTTGTTCTACAATACTCTGTAGAAGTTTGGAATATTTTGGGACCTAGTAGAGATGAATATATTTATAGAGTATTCTAGAGAACCTCATATCTATTCTTACACTCCAGGTGGTTGGGTGTCACAACATGTTGCTTCAAACAGTTCATGTTTTATGCAGAATGGGGTTTACTCATCAATCAGAATGGAACATGTTCTTTCTATTCTCTAACGAGCACAAAAATCCCGGAACAATCCACCCTAACTTGATAAAAATAATCCACTAGTATAGTAAAACAATTATTATAGTAATAATATAGTGAACGAAATTAAACATAAATATGAAACCATTCATTCCAAGACCCATTAATTAAAATTATTATTCCAAACTATGACATTTTTAATTCCCCAATTAGAGAAACATATTAGATATTTTATAAGATCGTTCCCAACAACATGATATATTTAACCCCTTTACAATAATATAACATTAATATATTATAAAATATTACACCAAAATCATTCATCCTTTTGGGTTAGTTTAACAATAATATATATAAACATTTTTATTATTATTTTCTACCAAAAACTAAATAAAACTATTATATATTCATGGACTATAAAAAATCAGTATATCCCTTTATTTATTCTATGACAAAAGTAACCATATTTTGATTCATATTAGTTCACATTGACTAAACAAAAATAAATATTTTTAGTTATGTTTTTATAGAACATAATAAAATATATCTTTCTGTTTAAACATTATAGAGTGCAAAAGCTCTATGATAAAACATAAAACATATTTGTTGGAAAAATATATTTGTGACCTATATTTTATTTTTAGAAGCTACAAAAATCCATTATATATTTTTTACCTATTTTGGACAGTTTTAAATAATATTATATACCTTTATATCATTCAAATGACCCTAAAATATAATTCATCAACTAATACATCATATATTGTTCTATATATTAGTATATCCATTTCAATATTATTGGTGTTGATAAACTCAAAAAGAAATTATAATTATTTTTTCATAAAAATGGGAACCTCCCTATTCTCAAGATTTTTTTATTAACAATGATAATGAGTTTTTCATTAATGATATTTTGAACATGGATAATTTTACATAATTAATGTCTACCTAAATATTATTGATGAACCAATGGAAACATTATTGGATTGTGATTTGGTGAAGTAGAATATATATGCACAATAAAGATAGGTTAATAAACTATACTCATGTAATGAATATGTAATTATATGTGATTTAATGGTGGGATAATTTAATTTCACATCATGTGCATTCAAAAGATTATGTTTAGACTATCCATTTCACTAATGAAAACATGAGTTTTTACATTATTGATTTAAAAAAATTGTATCGTCCCGGTTCCAGAAGCCACCTAGAGGCGCCCTATACCTGGTTGGTCACATAGCCTCATGTGCATTCCCCCCAATTCCAGAGGCTTCCAAATAGCAGCTAGGGCCTTGGGTGTGATAGTGGGAAAACTATTCCTTCATTGGCGGAGTACACAACAGATTGGAAACAATATACAATAGTGGAAGCAGTAATAATCCATACAAAAGAAATCAGTGGAAGATAGAATGTAAGAAATATCTGGAGCACATATATATAAATGATCCATGATACATATGTCTAGGAAAGTATCCAAATAGATAAAACAGTTGGAATGATAAATAGTACTAAAACCAAGTACAAAAGAAATAGCTAAACAACTCCTCATCATCGCAAGCCAAATCTTGGTCCCATGCACTCCAGCTCCACAACAAGTCAAGTAACTGAAGTTGAAGGGCACATTCCCTTATCTATACCAGTAGAAATATAATCTGTTTGGTCCCAAAAGCAAGACCCAAACATGGTGTGAGACTAAATCCTAGTAGGAAACCACCCGATGATATGTTCCTAACAGTCAGTGAATATATGGTAGGTAAAAGTACAGAAAGTGATAAACTGGAAAGTACACAGTAATAACAATCCACAGTCCAATTTCATGCAGCAGCTTACACCCATAGGTAACCTACTAGGAAGTAGCCAAAACCATCCCCTCTATTCCTACCAAATGAGCACAAGCAACCCTCTGGGCAGTACACTCAGGATAACCCCTCTGGTTCTATCATAAGAATTCATAAAGGCTCTCTAAGGAAGCTCTCTCGGTAAATTCCTCTTATAGTCTAAGGTAGTCGAGGACTCTCTATGTATGCACACAAGGTCAATTCACCTAATATCCCCATGGAAAATAGACTCTCTTAGGATGACCACTCGATCAATTCCACATATAGCCCCAGGTCATTCACAGACTCTCTGAGGAATCTCACCCGGTCAATTCCCCTTATAGCCTAGAGTGGTTCAAGGTAATTCATTTAAAACAAAGACTCTTAGAGGCTGCTCACTCGGTCTATCCCATTATTGTCTATAAATCTCAATGACTCTTTGAGGAAGCTCACTCAGTCTATCCCCCTACTGTCTATAATGTCCAAAGACTCTCGGAGGAAGCTCACTCAGTCCATCCTCTTATAGACTATAACACCAGGTTCTTATGGCCCCGTGTAAGTCAACGTATATTAATGATATATGGCCTGATTAAACCTTTAGAGCTAATTGGATAACCAGTCTACAACATCTCTAGGATGTCATAAAACAACAATGCATCCTACGACCACAGGGCATGGAAAGTAGGTAAACGGATAATAGGCTAAATAGGACCAATTGGTCGTCAACAGAACAATGTATGATCATAACATCCAATGCATAACAATAAATCCAATTCATATCCAAATTACCTCTACACAGCCATAAAATAATGGAAGAAAAACAACAAGGGTAAAACAGTAAACCCGCAATTCCCTATTCAAGGGTATTGGTTGAATTTTCACATAATACTCAAAGACTTCGAAACGGAAAGGCACAAACAACCTACCTTGGAATTAGTAAATTTCTATACATGAACCTAGAAGCTTGAATCTCCTTGGAATATCAAAAATCTAAAAAACATCTGAAGAGTCCAACCGATGATATCTTGGAAAAGAAAAAGCATGGAAAACGGTTCTCTAGAAGAAGGAAGAGCTTACCACTATGGTTCCAACACAATCGACAATGGTCGATTCGAATAACAGACGTAGGATCAGGGGCTCAGAGAAGTTTCAGCTCCGTACGATTTCTCTTGGTCAAACGAGACCTAGAAGAAGACACTTCTTGCGATCAGACACGACCACAATCCATTTAATAAAAAAAATTACACGGCGTAAAATTTTAAGGTACACAGCATGTAATCCCGTTTTCCGTACTCCTCTTTAGGCGGCCTCCATGTCACCCACACTCAACCATGTGTGTGGCTGGGACACAACCAGCACATGGTCTCCTACGGAAAGGAAGTACATGACATGTACTCATAAAGTACACTGCGTGTTCTTTTGAAGTACATGGTGTGTAATCGCCTTTCATATACTCCACTTTAGGTGGCATCCATGTCACCCCCACATGGCCGTGTGTGTGGCCAGGACACAGCCAACACACGGTCTCCTGCGGCAAGGAAGTACGCTACGTGTACTCATAAAGTACATGGCGTGTACTTCAAAAAATTCCAGAATTTCCTATTTTCTTCCAAAACGACCAGAAAAGGAAAAACATACCTGAAAGATGATCTGGGTTCTTACAAATGCACCCCCTTAAAAAATTCATCCCCAAATTCCTCTAGCACGGTGTAGAAGAACAAACCCCGAATGGCTCTGGCCAATGTGATCATACATCAGACTCACTTTCTCAAGTCGCATCCTATACTCGCTCGTGCAACCATAGCACTCGTACCAGAGTAATAGAAAGGCCACAGAGAACCTTTGTACTATGAACGAAATCCCGGATAGGATTCTCCTCAAATGATGCATCTACTTCGAGCTCGACCTCCACAGGTTAAAAAACATGAGACGGGTCTGAAAAGTAATGTTAGAGCTGAGAGAAATGAAAAACATCAGGCATAGCTCAATACCTCTGAGGTAAATACAACTGATATGCAACTGGACCAACTCTCTCCAACACACCAAATGGCCCGATGTACCTCGTCGAAAGCTTGCCCTATCTCCTAATCCTCTTGTGTCCCAACCTTGGTGTGACACATAAGAAAAACCTAATCCCTATCCTTGAACTCTAGAGGTCATTTTTACTGATCAACATAAGACTTCTGTCGAGACTCTGTAGTAGCCATCATCTTCAGAATCAACTCTATCTACTCTGTGGTCTCCTGAAAAGGATGTGGTCCCATCAAAGCTACCTCTCCTACCTTCGGCAATCATAAGGGTGATCGGCATGGTCTACCATACAAATCCTCATAACGTTCCATCAGAATAGTTACTTGAAAACTATTGTTGTAGGAAAACTCCACAAGAGGTTTATTATTCTCCCAAGAACCTCCATAATATAGAATTCATGCTTGGAACATTTCCTCAAGCACCTGAATCGTATGCTTGAACTAGCCATCTATTTGGGGCTGGAATGATGTACAGAAAAGAACTTGTGTACCCAAAGCTTTCTCTAGACCTTACCAGACCCAAGAAGTAAAACGTACATCCCTGTTTGATGCAATGGAGTGTGGAACTCCATGCAGATGTACAATCTCTCGGATGTACAACCGCCCCACCTCATCAACACTGAATTTGTCCTTGATTGGAAAGAAGTGATAAACCTTCGTGAGCCTGTCAATGACAACCAAAAATGCATCATTCCCTCCAAGTGACCTTGGTAACTTGGTCATGAAGTCCATCGTGACGTCATTCCACTTCCACTCGAGAATGGGTAATTGCTGCAAAATCCCTGCTAGTCACTGATGCTCCACCTTCACCTACTGACAAGTGGAACACATCATGAAGAAACCTGCAATGTACCTCTTCATACCTGGCCACTAATACTGATAGTGTAGATTACAATAAATCATGGAGACGCTAGGATGAAATTCCCAAACTGAGGAATGAAAGTCCCACATCATCTACTCACGTATATCTTCTAGCACCCATACGCACCCCAAGAAACAAAATATCTCATCCTCGCTTATGGTCCATCTAGGAATAGGGTCCTCTCTTGACATGCTTTCATGTAGAACTAGGCCTTAAGAATCTGATAGCTTCCTCATCCGTACTCGATCAAGAAGGGTAGAGGTAACAACTATAGAAGATAGAAAAGTATGTCCCTGTCTATCATGCACCTCCAAATGCATCTTAGAGGACAGATCCATAAGTTTCCACTCACTACTGTCCTCCTGAACTGCTTGTATCTGAGTCCTCCAGCTCAATGTATTAGCCAATGCTTTGCCTTTCCCCGATGTGTAGGCAAGATCAAAGTCAAAAGACTAAAGGTACTCAACCCACCTTCACTGTCTCAAATTAAAATCATGCTAAGTGAATATGTACTTGAGACTCTTATAGTCAGTGAAAACCAAAAAGTGCTCTCCCAGAAGATAATGTCTCCAACAGCATAAGGCATGAACAATAACTGCTAACTCCATATCATGTGTTGGGTAGTTTCTCTCCTATGGCCTCAACTATCAAGACCCGTATGCAACAACTCTATCTCCCCGCATAAGCATAGCTCCCAGCCTGATACCTGAATAATCACAATAAAAAATATAGCTCTTTCCTGGCTCTGTCAAGACTAGTATCGGTGCTGAAGTCAACCTCCCTTTCAGCTCCCGATAGGCTGACTGAGAAGAATCTGACCATCAGAGCTTCATACCAATTTTTGTCAGACCTGCCAGTGGTGATTCTAATCATGAAAATTCCTTAATAAAGCATATGTAGTATCCATACAACTCTATAAAACTCTTCACCTCAAAGAAGTTCTTTGTCTACTCCCATGATACTACAACTCTCACTTTCTCTAGGTCTACTGATACTCTTGTCTCTGAGATAACATGACCCAAGAAGTGAATCTAATTCATCAAAAAGTGGAACTTTGAGATATTATCATATATCTAATGTTTACTCAGTGCACTCAAAATGATCTCAAGATGGGTAGCATGGTCGTTTCGAGTGTGAGAGTACACTAAGATATCATCCACAAAAACAACCATGATGGAATCCATGTATGGATGGAACAGTTGGTTCATTAGTTCTATGAAGACTGGACACGCGTTCCTGAGACTGAAAGAAATAAATAAGTACTCGTATAGACCATACCTTCTCTTGAAGGCTGTAAGAGGTATATCTAATGGTATAACACGCAACTAATGATAACCGGACCTCAATTCAATCTTCAATAACACCCAGTCTCCTCGAATCTGATCAAATAAATCATTAATCCTAAGAAAGGGAAATCGATTCTTGATCGTCAATTGGTTTAGTTTTCGATAATCCACACAAAGTCTAAGGGTACCGTCTGCCTTCTTCGCAAATAGGATAGCCGAACCCCAAGGAGAAGGACTGGGTTGGATAAAACCCTTGGCCTGCAACTCCTCTAATTATTTCATGAGCTCCTGCAACTCTGGTGTAGCCATCCTATAAAGAGGAATGGACATCGGTGCCACCCCTATAAAAAGATCAATAGAAAATTATACCTCACTCTCCAGAGGCAAACCTGAAAAGTACTATGGAAAGACATCTATGAAACGATCCACCATGGGAGAAAGTCTAACTGTGAAGTCCCCTGGTCCCCCAGATAAAGATTATCAATCTGAGCTATAACATCCCCCAACCATTGATGCTCTGGACCCGCTCTACTTGCCGTGATGTACCCCTCACCCATATGAAGAAAAGATCCACCCACTAGTGATATGAAACTCACTCTATGGATATAACAGTCGATGACTTCTAGGAAAGGGATCTAGCCAGTCCATTCCGAGAATGACATCATAGACTGTCATCTCTATAACATAAAGATCCCAAAGGAAGTGACACCCACCAACCTCCAGAGGTCACTCCATTCACTGACATACACCAGATGCTCTAGTCCCCAATGGCGTGTGTAGAATCAAGATATCATCAGAAGAAAAGATGCAGAGACCATGGATCTCCACAATAGCGACAAATATAAATCTATGAGTAGAACCAATATCGAAAATAGATGAAGATAAAAATGAGGCTACTAAGATCGTACCTCGAACTGTAGAGGGTCAGAGATCCTGATCCTAATGGGTCTGCTCCACTAAAAAGTTTTGGCCTGCCCCACGGCCATGTGACCCTACCTGGCCACTTTGAGCTGATCCACTCTGCTGTCACTGGTAGCCTGGTGATTGGCCACCACAACTGCGACCTCCACCTCATCCTGAATGGTCAGAAGAACTCTAGTTCCTAGACTGGTGAGAAACTGGTAATGCTTATCCAAAATTTGTGGTCATAGAAGATCCCCAGTCACCAGCTGTATGTGAGATGATATGACAGAAATGCTAAATATGGCCCATCTTGCCACAAGATCGGCACTCTATTAAGTCTCTTTAGCACAGAGTCCTAGTATGACCACACCTACCATATTGTTAGCATAATACCTGGCTTCTTGAAGATACATCACGCCTACTCTGATCTCCTCGAGCAGACTCCCTGCAAAGCTTTCTGCTATCAGTAGGAGGAACACTAACTCTGCATATCGAACCACCCTGGCTCATTTCTCCAGAATCCCTCAGATTGTGCTCAGTGATCAGTTCCTGGTTGACGATAGAGGATATCAAAGTCAACCTAAAGATGATCACTTGGGAATGGATCTCCTACTTGAGATCATCCTCAAAATTCCTAAATAGGAACAATTCATCACCTGCCGGAAAAGGTGTTAAACGCTGTATCTCTGTGAAGCGTGAGGAATAATCCATCACAGAAATAGTACCCTACTCCAGGATCATGAACTTTCGGGCTCGATCGTCCCTCAAGGACACTGGGTAGATGTAATTGTAAAATAGATGTTGTAACTCCTCCGAAGACATTTTCTTGTTGCCTCCCTCCTGAGAGATGACATCCCACCACCTCTTGGCGGAGTCTCAGAGCATGTAGTTTGTGTGTTTCACCCTACTCTCTAGTGGTAATTATAGATTCTTGAAGATCTACAGTGTGGCTTCGAGCAACTATTTTGAAGCCCGGGGTCCACCATACCCTAAGAATGTAAGAGGATGCTGCTTCTGAAAAACCCTTGTCAATTCTGCCATCGACGGGGTCAGAGACGACGCTCCCTAAAAAGTTTTCATCATCCTCAGAAATCCTTCCATGATCTGTGAATCAACACCAATTCCATGTATAATGGCTGGTTCCAAGGAT
Source organism: Viscum album (assembly GCA_963277665.1). Lineage (NCBI taxonomy): Eukaryota > Viridiplantae > Streptophyta > Magnoliopsida > Santalales > Viscaceae > Viscum > Viscum album. Next base: position 436,495,443 of record OY728121.1, read on the forward strand.
GGCACAATAGGAGGATCTTCTAGAAGTCCTAGATCAGCCATATCTGGTGTCTGATCACTGTCTAGAAACAGGAGTACAACCGAAGGACGTCTCAGTGGCATAATTCTGAAATGTCAAACACACACCTTAGATCAGGATTATCACAGACTAAAAACACAAGAGTACAATAAAGGAACATGAGAAATAAAACATTCATGGTTTACAAAAAATGACTACACGGCGTGTATAAACACTACACTATGTGTTCTCTTAAGCCATTCACATGGGTGTTTACATCTGCCACAACATGTCGTGTAACACCCCAACCACACGACATGTTGTTTCCACACACAGCATGTACTTGAACTGTACTCCCCTACCCGAGTCTCCATACATGGCTAACCCACACTGTCCTCATAAAGTTAGACTACACAGTGTGTTCACGACGGACACGACATGTACTAGACAAGTTTCAACGACCTGTGTTGTTAGTTACACGGCCGACTACACGGTTCACTCTACATGTCATGATCCATGTGCACCTAGCGTGTACTTGAAGGATTTCCCCAACCCATGTTGTTAGTTACATGGCCGGATACACGGTTCACTCAACATGGTGTGCTGCATGTGCACACATCGTGTACTTGAAGGATTTCTGTGACCCGTGTTGTTCATTACACAACCGGGTACCAAGGTTGAACTTCAAGGATGGTGAAATCCAGACACAGCGTGTTTAGCCTAAGTTTCATCCATCTGTGTCGTTAGTCACACACATATACACAATGTCACTACAACAGGGCGTGTACGTACTGTACATGTCATCTTCCTGCACGATTTTTCACAACCCCATGTCCTTGCCCAAATAGTCAGTGACACGGTTATATAGTACACGACGTGTATTCATAAAGTACACGTAGTGTATTCTGGGTATTTTATGAAAATAGCCTCAGAAACTACATCAGAGCCCAGAAAACATAGAAAAAAGCGTTAAGGTGCCAAATTCTGATCCGTGATGGCCCCTACTCCCCACGAATAAATGTTTGGAATCGTATACATGTCATATACATAGGGAAAAAGTCAATGCTTCACCATGTTTCGATTCATGAGGGCCCATAACACCTCATGAACCAAAATATTTCATTCATTCAAACAAGAACTTATCAAATAGGTGGTATTCCTATAAAGGTAACTATCACAACAAAATGCATATTTTACACATCATTTATCAAAACAACATGAAATCATTAATGCATCCTAGATGGCATGAAAAAAATTCTTGACATGTGATTTCTATAAAGTGACAATATGATGCATGATATGGAATACCCTCATCTCATCGGGTTGAGATAGAAATAGAACCTCAATATCATCAACAGTAACAACACAATACATGTGAGTAACCCAACGGTGAAAATCAAATCAAATTTAAAATTGAAAAATCAGAAAAATTACAATAAACAAGGTAGATTGGCTTTTCTTGGTACAAAGGTTAGCTACTCCCATGCACAACATATTACCAAGTACCTATTCTGTCCTTTCCCTAGCTAAATGCTCCAAACAATAAATCAAGAGAAAAGAATCATTTGATACCACTTTGTAATGTCCTGGTCCCGAAAGCCACCCAGAGGCACCCCGTACCCGGTTGGTCACATGGACTCATGCACTTTTTCCTAAATGCCGGAGGCTGCCAACTAGCAGTGAGGCCCATGGGTGTGATAGTGGGGAAACTATGTTCTCATTGGCAGAGTACACAATAGATGAAAATAAATATACAGTAGAGGAAGCAGTAATAATCCATAAAAAAGAAATCAATGAAAGAATAAAAGTAATAAACAGTTGGAGAACATATATATAAATGATGCATGAAGAAAAAGTCTATGAAAGCATCCAAACAGATCAAAAAGCTGGAATACAAAATAGTAATAAACCAAAGTACAAAAGAAATAGCTAAAAAACTCGTCAGCATTGCAAGCCAAAGCTTGGTCCCAAGCTCTCCAGCTCCACAACAAGTCTAGTAACTGAAGTTTAAGGGAGCATTCCCTTATCTATACCTGCAACAATATAATCATTTTAGGACCAAAAGCATGACCCAAACTAGGTGTGAGACTAAATCCCAGTATTCAACCACCTGAAGATCAGTGCCTAACAGTCAATGAATAAATGGAAGTTAAAAGTACAGAAAGCATTAAAAAGGCAAGTACATAGCAGTAACAATCCACAGTCTAGAGTCAAAAATCAGCTAACACACACAGGTAACCCTCTGGGAAGTATGCATAGACATCACCTGTGGACCTACCAAATAAGAAAAAGTAACCCTCTGGGAAGTACACTCAGCCTATCCCCTCTAGTTCTGTCATAAGAATTCATAAAGACTCTCGAAGGAAACACTCTTGGTCAATTCCCCTGATATTATAAAGTAGTCGTGGAATCTCTGAGGAAGCACACATGGTCAATTTACATTATAGCCCTACGATCAAGAGACTCTCCAAGGAAGCTTACTCAGTCAATTCTTGTTATAGACCCAGGTCATTCACAAAGTCTCTGAGGAAGCTCACCCGGTCAATTCCCCTATATCCTAGAGTGGTTCAAGGGATTTCAAGTAAAACAATGACTCTCTGAGGAAGCCCACCTGTTCTATCCCCTTATAGGCTATAATAATCAAAGACTCTATGAGGAAGCTCACTCGGTCTATCCCCCTGTAGTATATAATTTACAAATATTATCTGAGGAATCTCACTCAGTCCATCCTCTTATAGTCTATAACACTTGGTACTCATAGCCCCATTTATGTCAATTCATAGTTGGATAACCAGTCTACAACATCTCAGGCATGTCAAGAAACAACACTCCATCATACGACCACAAGGCATGGAAAACAGTTAAACGACCTATAGGAAAAATAGGACCAACTGGCCGTTAACAGAAAAATGCCTGAGAAGAACATCCAATTCTTAACAATCAACCCAATTCATATCCAAATTAACTCTACATAGGTATGCAAGCATGGGAGTAAAACAACATGGGTAAAAAAGTAAACACTCAATACCCTGTTCAAGGTTATTTGTGTAATTTTCACATAATACTCAAAGAATTCGAAATGGAAAGGCACAAACCACCTTCCTTGGCTTTAGGAGATCTCTATATGTGAACCTCAAAGCTTGAGTCTCCTTAGAATGTCATAGATATACAAAAAATTCTAAAGCTTTAAACACACAATAACTTGTAAAAGATGATGAATTTGTAAATGATGCTCTAGAAGAAGGAATATCTTATGGTTGCGGTTCCAATGCAATCAACAACGGTCGATTCAGACAACATAAGGAGGATCAGGAGCATGGAGAAGTTTCATCACTGTATAGTTTCTCTTGGTTGAACGAGACCTAGAAGAACACACTTCTGGCGATCAGACAGGACCCCGGTCCATTTAATAAAAAATAAAACAATATACACGATGTGTACATTTTATGTACACAACATGTAATTTCCTTTTTGATACTCCGCTTTAGGCGACCTCCATGTCACCACCACATGGCCATGTGTGTGGCCAGGACACTACTAGCACACGGTCTCCTACGGCAAGGATGTACACAGCATGTACTTTTGAAGTACATGGCTCTTAATCGCCTTTTCCGCACTCCGTTTTAGGCAGCCTCCATGTAACCCCCACATAGCCGTGTGTGTGGCCCGGACACAGCCAGCACATGGTCTCCTACAGCAAGGAAGTACACGGCGTGTACTCATAAAGTTAAAGATGTGTACTTCAAGAATTTCCAGAATTTCCTCTTTTCCACAAAAACGACCAGAAATAGAAAAACATACCTTAAAGAAGACTTGGGTTATTACAATAATTTATGATATTATATGATGAATTTAATTGATTATTTTATAGACCAAATAATTCTACCCGCCAAAAAAATTGAAGCAAATGTATTGTTCTTCTCTTATATCATTTACCACCACCCATGATGGAAATATATATAGGGAATTAGTATAATTTTATTCTAAAAATGATAAGTAAATTAAATGAAAAAAGTAGATAAAATGATGATAAAATTAACTAAATAAATACTAGGATGTCAACCCTTTATGATGCTTGTATATATTCTAAAACCATGTTTTTTCTATCTTCTAAAAAAATAGATTTCCACTATTTTACTTCTCCTTCAGAAACAAATTAAAAATAATATATAAGTATGTTTATAATAATTATTTACACCCAAAATATTTTTCTATGGTCATATAACATAATAAATTAAAAACATAGAAGGTAATCATTTAAATTTCTTATCGAAAAACATTCTGACAATATATATGCTGCCCAATAATCTCTAAACAAAGTTACACCTTCCCTTAAAAATGAAGGTTGTCAAAAATATTGGTAGAATTGAGAAAATATTGAAAGGAAAAGAATTAAGAAATATTTTTAATGAAATTTTAATTACCATTGGAAATTACCTATTTCGGGATGCTGGACATTTAACTGTTTATTATCTCACTATATATTTTAGAAATATAATATCCAAAAAATTTACCACTTTCTTAATTCATTAAATGCATAATTATTTCCCAAAATAAGTAAATTGTTTAAAAATATGTTTTGGTAGATAAATATTTCGACATATACATTAATTTGATTCCACTTTAACTAATCGAAATTATTTTTTTGTGCATTACATGAATGAATTCCAGGATTTATCCAATATTTAGTGACCACACTATCATAATAAAATTCTAGTCAAAACAAAGACTGAAACAAATAATTAGAGGATTGTTTATAAGATATTTATTTTAGTATTTTAAAAATTCACAATACTCATCATGTGAGATTTTTTGTTGGATATTCATGCATTGGATCCTAAATAATAAATATTTGGTGTATCTAGATTTACTAGGATCAACATTCTGTGCTACCTTAACAATAAAACATGTACTAAAAAAATAAAAAATAAATTTTATGTGATTTGATTATAGAGTTTTACCTCTGCACCGAAAGCATAAAAAAGATTCTTTCATCTGTTATTTTTTTCAAAAATTCATAGTATAACTAATATTTTTTCTTCTTAATTACATACATATCTAAATATGTTTTTTACATAGAAATGATATAGCGAGTAATGGGTCCAAATTTTTCTTCAAATGGTTTTAACTTTATATAGTAGTGATATAAAATAATATTTAAAATATGAATAATTATTAACATTAATGGAAATATTAGATAACTATTTTCATATAAGTATTATGAATATGTACCTTATGTATATATTCACAATTGAGAATATATCCATTAAAACATGAGAATCTCATTTATACTATGAATACCAGATACATTTGTAATGAATGTTATAAATATTTATTCTTCATAAAATATTTAAGACATTTTTTCATCTTTAAACATGGTCTCTACATGATGTTGTAATGATAATAAATGCTGCACTGGGATTGGTTGGGAGAAGGTGCTCTAAGAATTTCACATTGATTTCTTGGTCGATTTACTATATTTTCCTGATTAAACCTTCTATTTTCCCATTAAAATATCTATCTAAAATACAATACCTTGTATCATAACAGCTCTCATAAACATTTAATGTTTTTTAATAATATGTTTTAAAAGATATGCCTCATGTATCTTCAGAATATAAGACAGCCACCATAAAAAAGTTCTAATAGAATAATTGACCGTTGTAATATGCAGATCATCATGTGGATCATGCAACTTAGTAGTTGGATCTTGAGAGACCTCAATACCAAATCTCTTGTGATCTTTTGGGAGTTATATATTTTTTTATCTTGTCTCTTGAGATATTATACACCATAGCCCTCACAATAATGTAGTGTGTCGTTGATGATGGATAAAAATCACATACAACATTATGCTAAAAAAATTTATTTGAATAAAGATATAAAAATATGTTTTATTCTCATATTGGAGAAATAATAATGAAAAAAATAATACCACTATTAGTTTATGTAGTGTATGGGAATTAGTAGCCTCAATTATAGGGTGTCTATTTAGTTCTTCATGTGCTGATCTTTGTTCCACCATAAGTTCCCTTTGATCCTTTCTGATATATTGGTATGACAATCTAGAATAGAAAATAATTTCTTCCAATGAATCTATTTTTATATTCTATCCTTTCATCATCTTATATGTATATTATTTTGTTTTTATATTCTCAAAATATGTTTGGGTTGACACTCTAATTCCAACTCCTCTAACATTACCATATTGTTGTTTCTACTTCAAAGCTACTAAAAGTATTTTTTATTCTAGTATGGTCATGGTTGATTGTTGTGTCTAAAATGTTTAAAAAATATAAACAAAAGTAGATATTTTTATTTAATAATATTTTAAATAAAAATTAATTACAATTATATCAAACTTATACATGTTTCCCAAAACAATTTTTTCTTTAGCAAGTTTACCCTCCTTAATTATGCAATCGTCCTTATAAAACCCAAGATGTAATATGGAAGTGGCATCATATTTTGAGTCACCAATATGTATATAAAATGGAATATATATTGCTTAATATCTCATAAATTTTTTATTTTTTGATTTCAAATACATGACAATTTCTTCTACAGTGAACCATACCCATCTGTGATTTGTGGTAGGGGTAGAATTGTTTTGATTCCCATTCATTAATTTCAACAGTCTACTTCTATTTCATAAATTATATTTTTGAATCAAATTGGACAAAGTAAAAAATTTCAAATAATATACTATCATCTACAGTTCACCTTAAATTATTTCTCATAGTGAATACTAATGAAATTATTTCATGTATCTTGCTTTATAATGTGTGCATAACTAACTGGTGGGTGAAGATTTACATTCCCATAAGATTCCCTAAGATGTAACATGGTAAGTATGGTATATAAGACTCTATGGGAGTTTCTGAAGTCTATTAAGAAATATTTATCATGGATATGTTTTAAAATAAGTAAACTATAAAGGGAATAAAGAAAATTAAATCAACATTTCATTATATAATATTTTTGGTAAAATTGTGAATGTATATCATAACATTATCGTATAATCCTTACAAATGGTTTACATTATAATAGGATAAAATTGGAGCTAAAAATAATTTTCAATTGGGTAATTCATGATTATTGTGATCCCAACATAACTAATAAACATTGACTAGTAGGGGTTTAGAGGTTTGCTTCATTGATTCCATCCAACATCAAATTTTATACCCTTACTTGATTGATTATTTTATTTAATAGTGTGATGTCATATCATTAATTTTTTATCAACAAGATTTTGAACCCATAATAATTTTACAATTTCAATAATACAAGTATCTCCTTTATCATAAATGGTATCATCATTACGTTTAGAAGACATTTTGCTTCATGATTAGTCAAACATTAAACTTATAATATGTTATTGCTGTAGATAACATATTATATTATGAGGAAAATCATAGTATATTTAATAACAATTCAACTGTATCATTAAAATATATTTTTATTGGTTGAATGGATTTGTATCCTCCATCAACAAACCAAATCCTTTATTTTTTGGTCCCATCTAATGTACAAGATATTTTTTAAATTGGGCCTGAACTGATCATATTATGAGCTCACAATGAATGGGTCATCCTCAATTGAATTTTTATTTAACCCTATAGTTGTTATAGTCTATAGTATGAAAATATACCATTTATTTTTTGATGGATATGAAACATAAAATAAGTTAACAACTTTTTATTCCATTATGAAAGACTCTACCTTTTCCAGTTCAACACTGAAATTCTCCTCACAATGGATATTTCAATAACAATCACTACACTTCTATTTTTAACCCATTTGAAATGGAAAACATTCCCTTGAAAGGATTTATATTTCAACTTGCATTTCAATTTTATAACAACAATATATGACATATTTTCATAAATTGGATTTATATCCATGGAACCGGATATGTGCATCACTTCCAACACAAGTGTAACTCCCAAATGTTTCATCATATTGTATTCATCGTGTTATTTTTTATAGAACATGTTTCCCATGATTACAAAACCATTGTAAGATAAAAGATTTTAATATTTTCCCCTCATTATCCATCAATATCATTCAACAAATGAATTCAGTTTTTCAGATAAATAGTTATAAATTTGATAGTGGAACCATCATATAAATTATTGATTTTATGTATTTGATATCCATTCTTTATCCCTTGATGCATTCAAATATCTATGAATTTCATTTTGGGCTTCAACATATAAATCAACATATTCACTATTATGTAAAATATAATGGTGTATTTCTCCCACTCTTAGAAATTAATTGTAACAACATATCATTCATAAATACCTATTCTCATAAGTTATCTACTATAATGAGACATTATGAGACTAATTATATCAAAATATGATATGTAATTGGTGATAATTCAACATCTTATTCAATAATATATATATCTACAATACATACTTTTGGATGATTTATATTCTTTGAATTACCTTTCAAAATATTTATACACTTCTTAATGTGGTATGTCCATATATAATTTACAGGAGAATTTTTTTTAACCTATTCAACTAATTTAGCCATCAGGTGAACAGTTATATCAATGAATTATGGTTAGAAGAACATCTCTAATTTGGATAATATGATTTTAACCTATTTATTAATTATTGGATACCTCACTGGGTCTATAAATTTACTGCATATGGATTTGAAAAATAACTATAGTCTAGTAAATGTTTAAATTTTTTAAGGATGAATGTTACATAAAGGAACATGCATCAAATCGGGAATAAAAAATGTAATTAATGTGGTTTTGGTCCTTATAAATTTTAAATACTCATTTACACAATATTCATGATACTTTATTAATTCCCATATAGAACTTCAACACCATTATTAATAAGGAAAATACTAAAATTATCACCTCGTGATATAGTGTAAGCTACTAGAGGAAGAAAAGTACACCCTTTACCCTTTACTAGTGCCAACACATCCCCTATCACCATTTAAATCATGTCCCACCTAGCCTTGGTACAATATTTTTTAGGAATATTAAATAATGTTAAAATAACACTACGAAATAACTTTTTTTTCTAAATTCCTAACACCATGAAAATATCTGATGTACAAACAATTCCAATTTAAAAATTCAATAAAAATTGATATATTTATTTAAAATAATTTGTAAGGTTTTCTGAAATTGTTTTTCTGAAAATATGTTAAAATATTTCAATTTATCAAATAGTTTATCACCTATTAGTGGAGATGGTTTTATACCTTCTTCAGTATTCCACTTAAATGATATTGTCCAGGATCCATATTTATGTCATCAAGGTAAAACATTTTTATGTCCTAAAAATATAGACAAAGAGGAATGTATCAGTATAACTGTGTAACACCTAGAAATTTTTTGAGAATGATTATTTTTAATTTTATTGATGTCTTGTGTTGTACGCTACACCAAGATTAGCATGCACAATACGCAACATCGTATTAGCTTGCAGTATATGCTATACTATTATTGGCCTGTTTTATGAACAATTTCATGTTCTTTTGATATAATTAATCACTGAATATTGTTTTTGTTCGTTGAGATAATATTATATTACGTTATATGAAACACCAAAGGAATATTTCATGCAACAGTGACTTGGATTGCTTTTCACGCAAACGTGACCTTCCTCGATGGCTTGCATTGTATGCAATACCGAGTTTCAGTAAAAAACTATATATTCTTATTATGAAATAGAAATTATGAATACTATTAACCGAATTTTGAATTTCATGACATTATAATTCATCTTATATATTTTATAGAACATGGTATGAGAACAAAATCAATTTTTCATATAAAGGAAGTATTTTTAAAAAAATGCAGTTTTGCTGCCTTTTGATGGAGCACCCATTTTAAATCTAATTTTGACAAGTTTTTAAGTTAAATTTAACAAAATAAAATAATTATTTTGAATAAGGATATAAAATTTTACGTTGGATAAACTTTTCATATTTTTAAGATAACTTTCATATTTTGATGAATAATAAAAATACGCAAAATTTTCCATAAAATAATCTTTTTTCATCGGGATAATTTATACGGTTAAATTATAATATTTAATAGTTTAAAAGTATAAATATAATATATTTTTACCATTTAATATAATGTATTTCATTATCATTAATTTTACATTGAATTCATCGGTAAAATCATTTCAATCTTTTGCAATATTTTAAATAAACCCCAGTTTTGTTTTTCGACAACAAGATTAAATTTTAATTAATTATTGAAAATTATTTGTTTTGAATTTGGAAAAATAGATTCCATATTTGGATTCAGTAGGTCCATATTATATTAATAGGCTACCTTTATTTTTGGGCATTATGAATAGAATCTATGGTAAATTTTATTTACCATAGTTAATAGTAAATTAGGTAATTAAGTGTAAAAATAATATTATAAAATTACCATAAAACTTGTATTAATATAATTTGATTATTATATTTCGTCCTATAATATTCTTGGGTCTAAATGGTATCTATTGGAACTCACTTGTATGTGATTAAGACATTTATATTATTTTATTTAAAGAAAAGTTTAATGTGTCTCACTCAAACTTTTATAATTAAATTATTTTTAATATAAGGTTATACTGAATATAAATTCAATTATAAATAATCATTTGAAATATAAAATAATTTTCTTTATCATGGATATTTATTTATAATTTTTAAGAAATATATAATTACCTTAATAGCATAAACATTAATGATGCAGAAATTTTTTATTTATTGAAAAATCAATAATATAGTTTTTATTAAAATAATAATACCTATAAAAGGCCCAATAACATGACCAAAACCTATTGGTCGTGTATATAAACACAGTAAGCATCCAACTGTCTACTTGTGAACCATTTGGAACCATATAAAACAGATTATGACATTTATATTATTTTATTTTCAATGATGTCAAAGTTGTCACCTTAAAAAATTAATAAACATAACATTTTAAAATTTGGGTTTTTTAGAAGATAAATTAGACTAAAAGTATTATTATGAAATATATTATATTTATATTAATTATAGTATTTTATTTTTTATTTTTATGCATCAAATTACTATATTAAATAATTATACAAAAATGTTGTAGTGATTATTTTATTACAAGAAATATCAAATAAATGGTTTTAAAAATATTAAACTAAATATTATATGAACAAATAAATGTGCTAAATGAATTATCTAGATTAATATGACATTATAGGAATCTATTAAGTATTCTGGTTCTACTTTATCAAATGTTTTGATTTTATTTAAATTCATATAATTGAATACTATCTAAATTTACTCGATTGATATTTTATAAAAATAACATTGTTTAAAAATCACAATTGTTTTTCAAAATTAAAAATTGAAATTTGTACTGTCTAAAATTTTATAAAGTAACCAATTATGTAATATTCACAACACATAATTATGTATTTATAACCATTTAAATTTTAGATTATTATTACAACAAATAAAATTAAATAGATTAAGAAAGGAAAAATCAAAATGATAAGGTTTGAAATAACATCAAAACATGTCCAAATTTTATTTTGTGATGATATAAAACCCCTATATTATCTTATATTATACTTTTAGTCACATTAGAAGTTTTTATGTGGGGTTTTAGTTTATTATAAATTAATATTTGGGAGGTGTCCAAAAGTGCCCCTCTACTCTCTTATAAATGGACACCTCCTCCCTCTCCTCTTCACTCAATTTTGAGATTATAAACTCAGAAAAATCCTACCCATTTATCTTATCAACTTCCCTAATAACTTACTATTGGTATTGGTATTATTCAAATACCATCTCTATTTCCCTATGGGAATGTTTAAAGGAGACACTTTGAGGATGTGGTGATATCTTCTACCGATTCTTCCAAATTTATTTCTTCTTCTACCTCATCTTCATTAGTTGTTTAATTATAATGTAATAACATCAGTATCAGTAATATACTTATATGTCATTATAAATATTAAACAAACCTATTTCACCTTCTACCGATCCTATGAAAAATAAAATCACAGTGTGTGCATACGTACGGAATATCATCTCCACACTATGGTGTAATCTTTTTTTTCATCACCAACATACATGGATGGGTATAATAGTGGAATAAATTACTATATATGATTATTTTAATGTTATATTGATTCTGAAATATTATACACCATACACTTCAATACAATTCCACAATAATGGGAATGATATCTTCGCTCGTGCAAATATACGGCCTACCCTCTGCACGATGTGATGCGATTCGTTCTACGTGATAATCATTGAAAAATGATTATATAAATGATTTGAATGAATTAATATGATATATATTATACTAATACAATTATGTAAATGATATAAATATATCCAAAAAAGGGGAATAAAAATTTATTTGAAAAAGCATGCATAATAACATAAAATAGTTAACACCTGAATAACGAGTAACAATGATATGTTACTAATAAACTGATAAAAATATGACCATATTTGATATCTTAAAAAAACTATGATTCTGGAATAATTTAATGAAATTATTTAATTCATTATACAAAAGGTTCATATACATATACATCAATCAGATCTAATGTAAGGGTTAAATTTTCCAATATCATTTCTATTCGAGATTGTTTATTCGTAAGTATTTACTGGGGTTATATTTATAACCCTTGACCATGTATACTAAAACCATTTTCATAAATTTTTTAATATTATTCTATTTATTTTTAAAGTCATTTTTACGCTTTACTGACTTTTACCACATGGTAGGGAAGGAATCATTCTTTTGTTTACCATACGTGGTACTTTTTGACTTTTCCAATAAAATTTATGGGGAGAATGTTTTTTAACTTATACAACATGAACAGATTTTTATGGTGTCATAAAACCTTATTTCCATGAAGCTTATTCTTCAAGATTTCATGATTATTTTGAACAAAATTCTATTCTTTTAAAATTTCGTGGCATTTGGAGAAAAGAAATTGATTTTGAAGAAGAAAGAATATTTTACTCAAGAATTCATTTCATGTGTTTATTCAAAACTATTTTCCATCAAAGATTACATTATTTAATATGGTTAGGTTTGAAGTATAATATTCCTATTATTTACATTGTTTGGTTTTGTTTATGATGAAATTCTATACCATGTTTTATATGGATTATGTAATGATGTGATGATGTTTATGAAACCCATTTTATTCATTGGGTAATGATGAATTATTTGTATTTATTTTGGGACCCATGTAAGAATGTTTTCATTATGATATGGGTGTGACCTATATCTCCCTAAAAATAATTAGTTAATGATTTATATCTCATTACATAAACATGGCTGGAATGAAAAGTAAATATTGTACAGTAATACAGGGCTGGAACAGAAAGTAAACCTAGTTCAGTAATGGGCTTCTCCCACTATGATGGTCATGGCTGTAATGACTTGTCATCTATGGAAATCATAATATCTTCTTAATGGTTTTGAACAATTAAATTTTTTATTCCCATGATATTTTATCATGATTTATGTTCCTTTATGATATATGTCTTGCATACTACCAAGATTTATTTTACAACTCAAAATTTTGATGTTTAAACTTTATGTTCATGTTTTTAAGTTCAAATGTATATGGGTTGATTTATTTTGTCTCCATTATTACCATTACTGAGTATTTGAGATCACCCTTTATTTGTTTTTTCTTTTCCCTGGGATATAAAGAACGGGTTTAGGTACGAAAACCAAAGGGTAATATATTATGGGAGATGTTGAAGATATTTCACCATGATTATAAGATTATGTTCTGAGCTTCCAAATACACTAAACTATTATAGTCCTTGGGTGTCTATTTTTTGTAATGTATTTAATATTATGATAAAGTAATGTAATGTCTATGTACATCAAGCTTGGGTCTCTATAGTTGGTATCAGAGGAAAAGTTTAGTTAACCTTTGTAATATAATATGTGAAAACTTTAGTTAGATCCCTAGAGATATTTGTAAGGTATGTCTCGGGATGTATGTAAGGTAAATAATAAAGTATATGATACAATCATAGAATTTTGATAATGATAATTAATAACCTAGGATTAAACCTAAGATGTTAGAGATTGAACGTACTCCCCCTTGATTATGTTTTTTCCTTGTATGTTTTTTGCCTCTCACACTATTCTTTTTGGGTTTTAGATAATATATGGAACCTGAAGGAACCGTGTTAATGATCAATACACTGGGAAATTCAATCATTGTCCTCCTAATATACCAAATGTTAAGGGAAATAGAGTGAAAAATATTATTTCAATCATTATTGAAGCTATGAATCATTCTAGACTTCCAAATGAGAAGAGAAGGGAACAATATTCTATTGAGTCCTTCATGAGGAAACATCCACTTTCTATCAGTTGGTCCTCTGATCCACTTGTTGCTAAAAAATGGATTAGTACCACTGAAAATATATTTTCCATACTTCGCTATTCGGAACATGAAAAATTAATTCTGGTTGTTTACTATTTCAAAGGTAAAGCAGACTAGTGGTGGACTCTAATTAAGAACACAAGGCCTTTAGATGAAATTGAATCTATGGAATGGGATGAGTTCAAGAACATATTTCTCAATAATTACATTCTTCCTATTATTCAAACAAAGATAGAAAAGGTGTTCCTTGATCTTAAGAAAAATAATGATTAATCTATTGGTATACACAAAGTTAATTTTACAGGGCATGCAAGGTATGCATCTGGATTTGTCATCCAACCTGAAAGTAATGCTGATCTATTCTTTAGTAGCTTAAAACCATGTATTTGTAAGGCATTAGCTATAATAGACTTCGGTAGTTATGAATAGATTGTGCATTTTTCTATCAATATATAACTTTATGTTGGGGTTACATATCGATCTCATGTTTGTGACAAGAAACCAAAGATGGAGTTCAATGAAAAATCTCAAAACTACAGTGAAAAGAAGACACATGTTTCTTTATGACCAATGTATGGAAAGAATCATGCTGGAGATTGACTTAAAGGTACTAGAAAATGTTTTAAGTGCAGAACAATAGTTCATCGAGTAGCTGAGGGCCGATGTAATGGAAAACAGTTATCTAATGATGTGAATAGAGAAAAGACTACAGAAAACGCACCACCAACACTTCAATGCTACAAGTGCAGGGAAATGGGGAATTATACAAAAAAAATCCCTAATCAAAGGGTTAATGATGATCGACATCAACAACCTCTTATGGAAAAGGACAATGGGAAGTCACATGCAATCACTTTTTGCGATGTTGAATATGACACAGAAGTGGTGGAATGATTAAGTGTTTATTTAACAGGATTCCAAAATAGTGTTGTGGAATCTCATTTATAGTATCTTGGAATATTGGAATAACTATTTATTGGTTTATTATGGTTTTCAATGTTTATATGGTACTGGTAACCATGAAAAGTGATTGAAATATTTTTGAAAATCAGATGATATGCGCATAATGAAGGGATAAGGGGAAAATAATGAGTAAGATATTATTAATGAGTTCATCACTGATATAAGAAAAATGTGATATAATGATTTGAGTATAAGGAATATTTGGGATTTTGGTATGTGGAAAGACATAACTTTTAACAGAATTCATGTTTTCATTAAGATTCTATGATAATTCTAATTTCAAGAGAATACATGATTACGGTATTCACGTTATTTTTATATGACCTTTCTAGTAATCATTTTCTTTATACTATGAGATTGGAAAGAAGTATTTTTGATAATCCTAATGTTTGGTATGGATTAAGTGGGGCATTAGATAGAACTGTTTAAGGCTAGAACTTTTTTTTGATATTATTTTTGGAATTTTATAGTATTATAGTTTTAGAAAAAGAAAAGAAAACCTGTAGGATGGGAGACAACTCGTCACGTCGGACAAGGCTGTGGGAATCGAACCCACAACCAAAATGCAGCATGCTGTTATCACCTACCAATGGTCTACAAGAAGTCCCTGGTTAGTATAAATTAGTTTTATTTTATTTAGTGGTAAGATAGATGAAGTATACATCCATTTTTGGAACCATATATGATTAATATCACCATATATGGACTTATGTATATTTGATAACTTTTTCTAACATTTTTTTGAGATATATGGAATGAACAATCATTTTATCACCTGATCTACTAACACTTCATGAATGACAAATTCAACTTCATTTCTATAAGATATGAAGTGGAAATTGTCCAAGGAACATCCAACAACAAGATTTTACCAAAATCAAGAAATTAATTCTTCCAATTAAAAATTTTCAACATTAGGGAAATTATCTTGAAAACCAAAAACGTTGTCCTAGTACCATCATATCTGATGAATCAGATGGTACCTTATATCATCATAAATTTATTGCTTTTTGATTTTTGGCTTTTTTATAGCCATGTTGTCTACCACACTCCATCAGAACATGATTGTTAGATTTCTCTTCCATATCCATATTTTCACCAATGTTCTCCTATGTGGAAACCCCGGGATGAGTTAATTTGGTTAACCGTTATGTTTCAAACTTTAGTTTTTAAAATTAAGTTTTATTATTACTTTTTATGATGTTGGTTTCTATGAAAGAAACATTCAAATATAATCCATTTATAATCCTAACGAATTTCAAAGGAGAAATTAATTTTAAGGTGGTAGAATGTAACACCCATTAATATTATGAGAATGATTATTTTTATTTTTATTGATGTTCTCTATTGTACTCTACCCCAAATTTAGCTTGCGTTGTACGCAACACCGTATTAGCTTTCAGTATACGCTACACTATTATTGGATTGTTTTCCGCAAAATTTCAAGTTCTTTTGATATAATTCAACACTGAATATAGATTTTTTTCAATGAAATAAGATTATATTATGTTTTATGCAACACCAGATGAATCTTTCATGCAACACTGACTTGTCCTGTGTTACACGCAAAAGAGACCTTCCTCAATGGCTTGCGTTGTACGTAATACCGAGTTTCACTACAAAACAATATATTATTATTATTATGAACAAGCTGTTAGGAATATTATAAACCAAATTTTAATTTTATAACATTATAGTTTATCTTACTCATTTTTTATAACTTGTTATGAGAACAAAATCAATTTTTTCGGATAAAGGAAGTATTTTTAAAAAAATGTTGTTTTGCTGCCTTTTGATGGCGCACCAATTCTAAATATAATTGTTACAAGATTTTAAGTTCAATTTGACAAAATAAACTAATTATTTCCAATCAGGATATAATAATTTACTATAGATAAATTTTTCATATTTTTATGATAACTTTCATATTTTGTTGAATTGTAAAAATACGCTAAATTATACATAAAAAAACATTTTTCATCGGGGTAATTTATATGGTTAAATTATAATATGGAATGGTTTCGAAGTATAAATAGAATGTATTATTACCATTTTATATAGTTTATGTTATTATCATTGATTTTATATTGAATTCATAGGTAAAAACATTTCAATATTTTGCAATTTTTTAAATAAAAACCCATTTTTTATTTTCGAAAACGGGATTAATTTTAAATTAATTATTGAAAATTATGTCTTATGAATTTTTAAAAATGGAATCTATATTTGGAATCAGTAGGTTTAAATTATGTTAATAGGCTACTTATTTTTCGGCATTATGAATAGTAACTACGGTAAATTTTATTTACAATAGTTAAAGGTAAATTTGGTAATTAAGGGTAAAAATAATATTATAAAATTACCCTAAAACTTTTATTAATATAATTGGATGATTATATTTCGTCCTAAAATAAACTTTGGTTAAAATGGTATCTATTGGAACCCACATGTATGTGATTTAGACATTTATTTTATTTTATTTAATGAAATGTTAAATATGTCTCACTCAAACTTTTATATTTAAATTATTTTTAATATAAGGTTATAAATTCCATTATAAATACTCATTAGAAAGATAAAATGGTTTTATTTATCATGGTTATTTATTTATAATTTTTAAGAAATATATAATTATTTTAATATCATATACATTAATGATGCAAAAATTATTTATTTATTGAAAAATAAATAATATAGTTTTTATTATATTAATAATACCCATTAAAATCCACAAACACTTTACCAAAACTTATTGGTCGAGTATATATACACAATAAACATCCAACTTTCGTCTTGTGGACCATTTGAAGCCTTATAAAATAAATTATGACATTTATATTATTTTATTTTCAATGATGTCAAAGTTGTCCCCTTCATAATTTAATAAACATAACATTTTAAAATATGGATGTTTTAGAAGATAAATTAGACTAAAAGTATTAATATGAAATCTGTTAGATTTATATTCATCATAGTATTTTATTTTTAAATTTTATGCAACAAATAAGTATATTATAAAATTATACAAAAATGTTGTAGTTATTATTTTATTAAGAGAAATACCAAATAAATGGTTTTAAAATCATTAAAATTATTATTATATGAACTAATCAATGGGGTAAAAAAAATTGAGATGTATTTGAGATTTTAGGAATCCATTAATTATTATTTTTTGAATATATCATCTGTTTGGATTTGATTTAAATTCAAATAAATGAATACTGTCAAAATTCACACTATTGATATTTTATAAAAATACCATTTCTTAAAAATCACAATTTGTTTTTGAAAATTAAAAATTTAAATTTATATGGTCTATAATTTCATAACTTATCCAATTATGCAAAATTTAAAACACATAATTAAGTATTTATAACCATTTAATATTAAGAATATTATTACCAGAAATTAAATTAACTAGATTAAACAAGGATAAATAAATTTGATAAGGTTTAAAATAAAATCAAAATAGGTCTAAATTTGATTGTATGATGATATTTCAACACTATATTATCTCATAATCTAATTTGAGTCACTTTGGATGTTTTTATGTGGGGTTTGAGTTTATTATAAATTAATATTTTGGAGGTTTCCAAAAGTTCCCCTCTACTCTCTTATAAAAGAGAACCTCCTCCCTCTCCTCTTCACTCCATTTTGAGATTTCAAACTCAGACAAACCCTACCCATTTCCCTTATCAACTTCCCTATCAACATACTATATGGATTTGGATTCTTCAAAGACCAACTCTAGTGCCCTATGAAAATGTTTAAACAAGGCACTATGAGGAAGAGGTAAAATCTTCTACCGATTCATTCAAATATATTTCTTCTTCTACTTCCTCTTATTTAGTTGTTTCATTATAACGTAATTAAATAAGTATAAAAAATATACTGATATTTTATTATAAATATTAAAAAACCCTATTTCACTTTCTACCCATCCTATTAAAAATGAAATCGCAACGCGTGCATATGTACGGAATACCGTCTCCACGCCGTTGTGTAATATTTGTTTTCATAACCAACAAAATTTGATATGTATAATGATGGAAGAAATTACTATATATGATTATTTTAAAGTTATATTGATTCTGAAATATTATTCACTATACAATTAAATACAATTCCACAATAATGGGAATGATATCATCACTCGTACGTATGTACGGTCAACCATCTCCACGATGTGATGTGATTCGTTCTACATGATCTTCACTAAATAATGATAATATATATGAATTTAATGAATTAATTGTATATATATTATACTAAAAAAATTATTTAAATCGTATAACTATAACCTAAAAATAGGAATAAAAATTTATTCAACAAAACATGCATAATAACATAAAATAGTTAACACCCGAACAACGAGTAATAATGAAATATTAGTAATAAAATGATAAGAATATGACCATATACGATATAATAAAAATAAATATGATTCTAGGATAACTCAATGACATTATTTAAATCATTATACATGAGGTTCAAATACGTAAACAATAATCAATCCTAAGGTAAGGGGAAACTTTTCCAATCTCATTTCTATCTGAGATTTTTTTTCATAAGTATTTAATGGGGTTATATTTATCATCCATGTCCACATATTCTAAAACTATTTTGATAAAATGTTTATTATTCTTCCATGTATTTTTATAAATATTTTTACCCTTTTTTGAATTTTACCAAATGTTATGGATGGAATCCTTCTTGTGATTACCATACGGGGTACTTTTTGACTTTTCTGGTAAAAAGTACAAGGAGGATATTTTTTTAACTTATTCAGCATGAATCGATTTTTATGGTTTCATAACAACTTATTTCCCTAAAGCCTATTCTATAAGATTTCTTGATTATTTTAAACAAAATTATATTCATTTAAAATTTCACTGCATTTGGAGAAAAGAAAATGATTTTGAAGAAGAAAGGATATTTTCCTCAAGAATTCATTTCATGTGTTTATTCTAAACTATTTTCGGTCTACGATTACATTATTTAATATGGTAATATTTCAAGTATAATTTTCATATTATTTACATGGTTTTATTTTGTTTATGATGAAATGATATCCATTGGTTTATATGGATTATGTTATGATGGGATTCTGTTTAAGAAACCCATTTTATTCATTGGGTTATGATGAATGATTTATGGTTATTTGGTGGCACACATAAGAATGATTTCATTATGAGATGTGTGGGAACTATATCTCTATCCAATGCATTGGGTAAATATTTATGTCTCATGAGATAAACATGGCTGGAAATACAACTAAATCTAGTTCAATTATACAGGGCTGGAACGAAAAATAAACCCATTTTATTAAAGGACTTTATCCACTATGATGGTCATGGAAATAATGCCTTGGCTACTAAGGATATCATAATACAGGCTTAATGGTTTTCCATAATTACACATTTTATTTCCAGGATTTTTTATCATGATTGATGTTCCTTTTTGATCTATGCCTTGCATACTGCCATGATTTATTTCACAAATCGAGATTTTGATGTTTAAACTTTATGTTTCTGTTTTTTAGTTCAAATTTATATTGTTTGATTAATTTACTCCATGCTTACCCTTTCTGATAAATTGTTCTCACCATTTATATGTTTTTCCCTTTTATATAGAGAATGGTTTTAAGTATGAAAACAAAAGGTTTATATCTTTATGGGAGATGTTGAAGATCTTTCACCATGATTAGAAGATTATGTTATGTGTGTATAAAGACACTAAACTATTACGGTCCTTGGGTGTCTGTTTTTGTTATGTATTAAGTATTACACAAAATTAATTCAATGTTCATGTACGTCAAGCTTGGGTCTCTACAAACTGAGTGTGATCTTTTTTCACAAATGGGAAAACCCAACATTTCTTTAATTCTATAGGCTAGAGAATTTCCATAAGTCGGAATGTTATTTATATTCTTGTAAATACTAGAACTCAATGTGAATTAATAATTTATATGACCATCATACATTGTAATCCATGTCTCACACATAAATTTCTAATAATTGATCAATAGATCCATATAGGCATTACTATCATTACCAGGTTACATTGGTCTAGATATAAGATGAGACAACATAATATATTTACTCATCATTAATAAATAAGGGGGAAAGTTATAATTTACCAACATGACTAAACTTGTGCTATGAATAATACTCTTTACACAAAAAGGATTTAATCTGTCTATAGATAATGCAAGAAGAAATTTTCTCCCCTTATTTCCAAATTTAAGATATTTATAATATATTTTCATCCATTAAGGAGAATCATCTGGATGATATATGTTCATATATTTAATTATTTTATCTATATACCCTGTCAAATGTCTCGTGGTTTCCTAAGATTAATGTAGATTTTGAAACTATGAAATGAAATGGATATACCATAAATCATTTCAAGTAATTGATTTATTTTCTTCTATCAAGCACCCCACACTTAGGGAATTTTATATGAGAATTATGGTTCATTCTAAAACAAAATGTAATCATTTGTACAAGCATATATTTTTTAGAGATCATTCCCATTGAGTGTAGAATTTGTATTGTTTCATATGTTTGACATGGAAGTTAATTTTATTCAAGTAAGATATCATTTAAGATACAAAGTAGTTATGTAATTTTCGTGTTGATCCTTAAATTACTAGATTTCAAACTATATAACATCAATAAATCTAACAATGTTGTTCATTTAGTAAAACCAGTATAAAATTCCATCATAGTAAAGATATTTAACTTCTAAAACATCTTTGGACAATCATGAAAGTCATATTACATTTTCATTTTCATTTATTCCATGATATATCTATCGTCATTTACAGTTGTATTCATATCAAATGATCTATAAACCTAGTATCTTCATAATCGGTGTGTACGTATAGTTCTTCCTCATGTTCAGTCCAATATTTATAGCTCTGAGCTATTCCATGAAAAATCAAATGTTATTACAAATCATTATAAATTTTTTTGGAAAAAATAATTGAAAACAAAGAAAAATGATTTCAGAGGGGTTTTATGCGGGATGTTTTTAAAATTTTTCTAACTCTTTGACTCCACAATCATGATTTATTTCATATGTTTAGTGTTTAACCATTTTTTTATATCCATCCTATTAGGTTCATATAATATTAATTATTCCCAAAAAAGATAAATATTAATAATATATTCATTATCAATGGGGAATGTTATAGATAATTCTTATAAAGGGAACTCAAAATTTGATTGTTTCAAATAGTTTCCTCATTCATTGAAGGAAATGTGTAATTGCATTGATGAAAATAATTAATCGTCTATAGTATGTTTTATCCTATGAATTCATCTAAAATGATAACTAGTCCCCCTTTTCGGATGAATAATTCTTAGAGAAGTTCAAGAAATAAAGGTCCATGTACAGAAGAGATAAGGGAACAGTCTCAGCCAACAAAATGCTTTAATAATAGTCTAGGAGATGAAGTTAACATGGATGAAATTTTCCTCCATAAAACATTTTAAATTACCAAATATTAATTTCAAATTTCTAATATTATATCAAAAACAATTTAAATATCAAGTGTATACTTTTTGAATTTTTTAAAAACCCTTATTTATATTAGTTTTTTTAAGTTATACATGAAAATTGACCAATTTTATTCAAAACACTTAATGGGGTACAAACGCCCTTTTATATAAAGACTTTTAGGATCTTGTGTAAAATAATAAATTCATATTTGAAAAAATAACAATAGATTAAAATTTTAAATGAATTTCAATGGAATATGTACAGTTTTAAATGTTTAAAACTTTATAGGTTCACTTTGAAGTAACTTCATGAGTTTCAAAACACCAAATCCATTTAAGTTCATTTTAAGGGAAATCCTAATTTTTTTCATTTCAAACCCTAATATAACATATTAATCCAAGTTTCCATTTTCTAAACTAAAATTTAAAATTAGCATGACCATAAAAATTTCATTTAGGCCCCCATGTAGTCTAATGAAAATAATAATTATTAAACATTTCATAGTCATTTTAAAAAGCTGACATGTATAATTTTTTTCATAAGACTATAGAAAATTAACATTTCAAATCCTAACATGACTGTCCTGGACTACCTTCCAAAATACAGAGGATACCCATGGTATTATTTCAAAATTCAATCAAGGTAATATTCGTTTATCAAAAATGTATTTAATCAAATATCACACAAGAAGCCGAAAATCCCATATTTCACATGCCATTCCATTTATTTAAGAATCAATATCAACAAGGTTTTTAAAATATTCATTACATTGAAATAATTTTTTTAAAAACATCATGAGGTGTTAAAAAAAGTTTTTTGTGATATCAGGCTTAGGATTAATTGAATTTATCTATGTTTGAGTCCAATTGGAGGTGCTCTGGTACCCAGGGTGAGAGAACAATATCAGATTGGGTTTTTTGTTTTTCAAGAAATCAACCATAAAGTGTCAATATTTTTCATTTTTGTACACTATTTTAGTTGATCATAATATCATGGGATGATATTGGTTGTTTATTAATTGTTATAGAGTGATAAGATAGCACATCAATAGGTAAAAATGATAATTTTAAGTGAAAATTCAGCCAGAGGAGGGTAAAATATCATTTTTTTCCCAAGATTGGGTGTGGTGGGATGGAGACCAGATCACATGTATTGTTCAAATTATATATTTATCATTGGTTTATTATGTGATGTTTATTAAAAAATTTTAATTTCAAAAATTATTTATTCATTGAAATTATTGTTTGACTCATGTTCTTTAATTATTTACATTATTTTATTTATATGAATTATTTATTTGAAATTTAATAAGCGATGAATCATTTTAATATCCAAAAATAAATCTAAATATCATATTTTTAGGGATGTGAAGAAGATATTTGGGTAGGTATTGTCTGATACAAATGGATTTGAGGGTGTAAAGAGGAGATGAGACGGAAATGGCCATTTGTAGTTGAGATGATTAGAACACATGTAATTTTTGGAAGAAAAGGCGTACACATGTTTTTCACATGACACAATGATAAAACATTGACCACTATATATCCTTATAAAATATAAGGTCTTAATTTTTCTGGAAAATATTTTTTTAAAAGAATTAGGTCATTTTAACAATTATCTTTTTAGTATAACCACCAGTAAATCCATTTTTACACTAAGCATGGAAATCATTTCATTCTATTTTCACTATTAATTATTCTAAAAATTATTTTCAACAAATGAGGTAACATAAAATATGATGTTTAAAAATATTAAATGTAACACCTCGACCCTAGTTATCGAGAGTCGGTGCGTTATTAAATAACATTGGCATGATCACAAAAGATCATGTCTTGAAAGACCGATTAGTTTACTAGACTTGGAAATACTTTATACATTCATATGATTTACATTACACTATAAAATAAAAATATAAAACAACATAGTCACCATATTCCACACTCATATCCCTTAGACAATCCCTTCAGGTCAGTCATAATATACATTTTCACATCCTAGGAAAAATAAAACATAGAAAGGGGAGAGCTCAGATGCTGAGTAGGGATAAAAATATAGAGAAAATTTTCAAAAATAAGCATAAAAATTTAAGGCAATGTATAAGAATAAAACATAATCCTTTTAAACTTGAAAAGAATCATAATATAGAAAAGTTAAAATAAAATAATTCCATTTACTTATTCACAATGATATTCTACCAGTCGAATAATCACATGCAATATCAATAGCCACTTTCAAAAAGATGGAATGCATAATGCCAGAGTTCATAACCCCATAATCAAGGACTTGTGCCAAGAATAAAAATAAGATTTTGTCAAGGCCTTGTGCCAATACACTAGTTTGTCTCATGAGACCAACCGATGCATTGAGTAGCTATAGTGAGCTCCACCCATCACTTACTAAGTCTAATGCATTCCTCATATGAAAAGGTTTAAAAATATAATAAAAATTCGTACTAAAAATAGCATATGAAATTTCAATAATTTATCCATAAATCATGAATGGTGTAAAATTAACACTTCTATATTTAAAAATATAACAAAACCTTCAATACAATATGGATGTTTTGTATCATAATAAGTCAACTTCAAATAAGCTTAAAATCCATCAATGGATATTGACATAGATGAAATCAAACATTTTTTGGAGAAACATCTCATCCTATTTTGAAATAATTTAAAAGTTATATAATTATAAAAGGAAACATTTATTTTGAAGATATTCTTATAATCTTGTTAGGGAAGCATTGACGATGTTATAATGGCAGAAAATAGTTTCACCCGCCATATAAGTTAAGAAATCTTTCTTACCTTAATTATATCAAAAAGGTCATAAAGTTCCTTGTTTCGAAAATGACCAAATGATTACATTCAAAACATATAAGTCCAAATAAGGGTGTAAGTTAAATTAACCAATTTTCTAGTAAATAGTAAAAAAATTGAAAGACATTTTTTAAGAAAACACTGATGTGGATGATAAAGAGGTTCCAGTAGATACTTACGTAAAAACAACCTCGGATAATAAAGAGACTGTGAAATTAATGATTACCTTATACTTTTACTTGGTCTAGGTAATTTTAACCTCTAGTAAAATAGTTAAATCATTGTTATTAAATTATACAAGAACTGTATACATAAATATGATATCATATATGATCTTCTAATATTTCTTTGTTAAAGATATTTCAGTAGTATCATCATTTCTGGTGTTAAATGATTCGTTTTCCGTTATATGTTTTGATATGTAAGTAATTATTGTTTTGGATAGGATGTATCTTATTAATATTTAGAATTATATTATGTCTTTAAACATTATTTTTAATAATCAAATGAAAAATATTTTTGAATGGATACGATTGGGAAGGGATCTCATCACATTCGTGGAGACGGTAATCCGTACGTATGCATGAGTGACAATATCATTCTGTTGATATTAAAATCATATATAATTGGATGGTATAACATATATAAAAAATTATTATCATGTTATATTTATTATTTACATAATTTATACTCATTATTGTACCCATCCAAATGATGAAGTATTTGAATAACAAACTACACCACGATGTGGAGACGATTATCAATACTTACGCACATATGGTGACTTTTTCATTTATAGGATGGATAGAATAATGAATATGGTTCTACCATATTTATAATAAAATCAAAGTATTTAGAAGATACAGGAGTTATTATTTTATAATGGATAAAATAAAGAAAGAGGAAGTGGAATATGTAAAGAACTTGAAAGAGGTGATGAAATATTTATCTCATATCCAGGTTCTTCCATTTGATTTGATCAAAAGGGCTCCATAGGTTGGATTTCTGACTAAAGTAAGGCCTCTAGGATGAAGGGAGGATAGTTTATAGGATATTGGGGCTGGGGTTTGCCGATCCAAATGGCTTTGATGGTGTTAATTTGGGAGAAGGGGAAGTGTCCTTTTATAAGAGGGGTGAGAGGAACCTTAGGAAAAGATTGAAATATTATTTTTTAATAAAATAAGTTTCGGTTTATAATGAATCCAAAATAATTTAATTCATATATAAGATGGGTATTGGTCTAAAAACACTCAAAAAATAGGATTTAGGTAGGTTTGGGTCACTATATTAACCATACCTTTTAGATTTAACTCTTAGTTAAAGAGTTTGACATTTACCAAGTCTCTTTCTATTTTTATATTATTTGGTTAATAAAATTACTATAAACCTCCAAGAGATCCTGAATTGGTTCATTAATGACATATATAATTTTATTTATGCCCTTTGGCTGAACGTTATTTTCTTAGGAATAGAATTACAATTAATAATATAATATGTCTTTTAAAAACTCTTTTATGTCAATTTTGACAGTATTTGGTATTTTGTTTTTGTTAAATTCATAACTACAAAATTACTTCGAAAAATTTAATTTAATCAACCCTATCATGTCATATTAACCTATAAGAAATTGTTTAATTCATTAAAAGTCTCAAATTAGATTTATTTGGATATTTATAATATCAATTATTTTAATATTTCATTAATAAATAAATTACTGCAACATCATTGTGTCATAAATAAATTTAATTATTTAATGTCTAAAAATTATAAAAAAATACCATTATGTATGAAATATTTTTATCTTTATAATGAATATTTATAGTAGAATTTATCTTATTTATAACCCTATATTATATATGGTTTAGTTATTAAACTTTGATTTTAACTCTTTTTACTCTTATTTAAATAAAATAATAATAAACATCCTAATCAAATCCAAATCGACCTAAAGGATCATATTTTATTCCTAATTCTTTTTTGGTCTAATTAAACTTATCCAATACAATTAGGACATGTGTTAGGGTAATTATGATATCATTTTTACCCTTCATTACCCTGTTTACATTTAACTGTGGTAAATAAATGTAAAAAGTTACTATTGACCCAAAATTATTTTCATTTTGTTAAACCACATTTTACATTATGATATTAAATGTGTCTCTCAAATTTTTGAAATTCAATTCACAAGAACGTTAAAATTTTGTTTTATGCAAATTTGCAAATGCTCCTAGGAGGTGGGTAAAAGACAGTAAATAGTTCGATAAATTTTTATTTCTAAAATTATTTTAAAATGACTAAAATGATTTATGTTGAACATACTTGTGTATTATTTATCTATTTTGAACTAAAATAAAATAAATTAAACTAACTAATTATTTAAATAAAAAGTTGTTTTTAACCAATAACAGAGTGTTTTTTCACTATTCATCAAAAATTGAATGTTTTCAGAAAAATAAAAAAAATTCACCATCAGCTAATTTCATTATTCAAAATCCAAAAAAGAAGTCCATTTTGAAATATAAAATTTATAAGATTTCAATAATTGTGTATTAATATTCATAATGACCAGTTTTATTGGTTGTGGTGTGTTATAATCTCGATGTTTCATACAATGAAAGCTATTTTATTATTCAAAGGGAAACATACAATTGAAGATTGGGGTGTTAAATTCTTCCATCATTAAAATAATTTCATTCTCGAAATTTCTATAGTACTACCGCAAAAAAGATTCAGGTGGTTCTTCATCATAAGTTCCTCTGGTTCCCACATTGCCTCTTCCATCTTATATTTTCTCCATAGAACTTTTACCAGACGGGTCGTCCGGTTTCTCGGCACTTCTTCTCTTGTATCATACATTTTGATAGGCTCTTCACAATAAGATAGATCAGGTACCAATTCAGTTTCCCCAAAGGTGAGTACAAGAGTTGGGTCAAGAATGTATTTTCTGAACAGTCATACGTGGAATACATCGTAAAATTTGGAGAGACTTGGTGGCATTTCCAAATGGAAAGATACATCCCCAATTTGTTCAAGAATTTCTAATGGTCTTCTCTTGACCCGTCCTTGGGGCCCGTGCCATGACTACCCCATGCCCGCCTTTTATAGACCATGGGCTGGAGACTATCACCAAAGGCGTAAATTCTTATAACTGGGAAGGCATTGCCCTTATAAATGTAAACAAACACCACAGAGTACAAGCAGAAGTAATACACTAAGTACAAAAGAAATTGTTGAAAGTAAATGATCCAGAATACAAACCCAACTGAAGAGTACAACTACAACTGAATGAAAGTACAACAGAAAAGACAATTAGCAGGAAAAATTGAAGTAACTCCTAGGTCGTCCACCTCGCATCCTACCTGAAGGGTAGGTATAGATAGCGCAGCTCCTGGATCATCCACCACAGATCCTACATGAAGGGTAGGTACAAATATCCTCATCAACACTCTCTCCTGTCAACCTCCTCTGAGTACCGTCTCCTCATGTAGTCCACCTCCAGATACTGAATCATCATGAGGTCCACCTCCGGGTTCCGTCCAGTCCTTGAACACTCGGCCTCCGTCAGCGTTGTCTGTCGTCTGCATCCCACACAATGAGGTGCGGGCTTAGCCCGTGCAGGGGTGAGTATAAAGATACTCAGTAGGAACCCCGAGACCATCAAGGTCTCACTAAATTCAACAAGGATAACCACGAAGAAGGATCTAAACAGATAACCCTCACTTAGGTATAATCCCATACTTATACCTAATTTATCAAGTAGCCCATCTCAATCATGGGGTGTCACAAAGATTTGAAATCAACATATGACCACAACTTAGGTAAATACCCATACATATACCTAAGTTAACAAGTAACTCATCTCAATCATGAAGAATTCACAAAGGTCAACGACTTAGCTCAAACCAGGATTTTCATTCATGATACCGAAACCAAAACTGCTAGAGAACTCCTCCTCTGTCGAGTATAGTAGCCCTGTCACATCTTTGAGGCGCTACTCTATAACCTTAGACTACTGAGGTACTCTTCCTGTCAAGTACCGCGGGTCCGCACCCAAACACAGTAGTGCTCCCTGCCAGGGGTCTACCGCCCAAAAACAGTAGTGGTTCCCCTAATAGCCTATAGAGGTACTACTATTGTCGAGTACTGCGGGACTGCTGCCAACTACCAGGCGCTCCGTCCTTCATGGGTCTTCCTCCAAATACTGGGTGCTCCGTCCACTAGGCTAGTTGACTCACTCCAAGTCGAATCGGTCAAGTAGTCATCAAGTCCACAACTACTAGGTCTTTGCACACTGTGTGCCCATCTCCATGAGGATCCACTCCATGAGCTACTGGTCTATACTCCATGTATCACAAAGTCCCACAAAGAAGTATCACAATGGACTGCCTCGTCACAGGGGTTTCAACTCAACAGACAACGCTTCAATCGGATACCCGGTCTGTGAGTTATTAGCCTTTTTGTCCTGGAGGACCGGTTGGTTTCGTGTATGAAACAACCCGACCATATCTCAACTGTACCCCGAACTCTCATAAGGTATACTCATAGGGACAGTTTCTCAACGTGATTACCAATAGCGATGACGGTTCATCAAACGGACGGTCTTTCTAAATGTTATCGGCTTTTCCATTCCAGGGTCCCGATTGGATTTCAAGTACAATCCAACCCAGCCATACTCTAACTACGTCCAAACCTCAGATGAGTTATACCAAAAGATCTGTCTCACCAAAAGGAATCCAACAAAGTTGACGTTACTTCAATCGGACGTCCAGAGCTCAGGATATAACCGTTTCCGCTCCGAGGTCCTGGTTGGTTTCATGTTCAAACCAACCAGTCCATACCCAAACTTTGCCAAAAGCTTGAGTGCAATATACCGAAATGACCGATCGATCCAAGGATCCTTACGCAACTGACAGTACATTGATCGGAGGTTCGTAGCCCATGATATTGGCGTTTAAATGAACCTGGTCCGAAAATAGGGGGTCTGGGCGCGGTTCAACCCGGCCCAATACCCACTGGGTCAGCCCGAATCGGATCAACCCGACTCGGGTCCGGTTCTGGCCTGGTTGGGTGCGGACCAGCTCAGCTGGGCGCGGTCGGCCCACCCTGTGCGTCCATCGGCCCAGCTCGGAACCCGTTCGTGGCTCGGTGCTAGCCAGGCGGGGCGTAAAGGGGCGTCGCCCCCTGTTTGCGGAAACGGCGGACCCGTGGGGTCTGCCCTAGGGATATGTCAGGGGGTTACACACACCCCTAATTTGGAAAACGGTAGGCCTTAATGGCCAGCCGGTTGTGAGCTACCGCAGGACCCGTGGGGGTCCCAGCTCTTGGAGAGCCGGCAACTGGCAGAGCCGGCCACCCCCTTGGGTGCCCGCAACGGCCTTATGTCGCGACTCTTGTCCTACCGGTGCGGCGCGATAGCACCGCGCGCCTCCGTTGTGGTCCGCTCCAGCCGCGACCTTCCATGTTTTTTCCGAGGCGGCACGACGGCGCTGTTCTCCACCACCACAGTCCACTCCAGCCGCGGTCCCTTTGGCATCACCGGCACGGAGCGACGGCGCCGCAAACTACCACTGCACCCCGCTCCTGCCGCTATCCTCTTCGTCCCCACGTGGTGCAACATCACCACACCGGCTTCACCTCAAACATCAATAATGACAAAAAACGGAAATGGGGAGGAGAATCTGCCATGTTTGTGCGGTCCGACCTCCTTTCGTTATGATGATAACAAGCAGCTAATCATTAAGCGACGAAGATGGAAAAATTTAAAATTTGAACGAAGACATCCCCTACAACATTCCGACACAATTTATTCCCAACCCGCAAGGAAAACATTCACGAATCAACTTGATAATAAGTTAATCCGCGTTCTTTTTTTTAGAATGAAATAATCAAGGGAATAAAATCATAATTAATTAAAAACCCCACCTCGTGTCATTCGTCATTCATTGGAGATCCGACGGATGGAGAACCATTCTTCGTCGAGGGAGGGAGTCGTTCTTCATGGATGGAGAAAGCTCTCCTCAAATTCTCCCAAAATATTTTCCAAGAAAATATTTCATTAAGTCCCCTTCTTTTAAAATATCACCATGCAATTAAAAAAAAGTAAAGAGGTGTGACAAAATTAATTAATAAGGTATTTAATCACCTTAGTTGGCTCATTAGACTTGGGAGGTGGAGAGGCTTCCCTTTAAGAATGGAAGTTTTCAGGTAATTAACAAGCGAGGATTAAAGAGGTCAAGGGGAGTTATGGGGAGGTGACACGTTAGGTGTTCATCTGGGCCCCACCACACTAAACTCTACCATGGGAGGTTAGGTGGGTGTGGACCTCACCTCTAACTCCCCCTTTTTGGAAAATAACCACATTCCTTGAAAAAATTTTGTACAGAAAAAAATTTATTTAATTCAACTAATCCCCAAATATTAAACCTCAACCCTCTCAAAACTCAACTACAATAAAGGTCCCCTCAAGAAATTACCAGCGCTGGGAGTTCATCGGTGCCCTCAGATTTCAAATCTGAGCACCGGTTCAAGGAATAGAAAAACCTGCTCAGTCGTTTACTGAACATACCCGAGCTAAACTTTGGAAATTGATTCTGGGCACACCGTGCCTCGGAATCATGTGCCGTCTAAAACTGAGCACTCGTAAAATTCTCAAGAAATTAAGAAAAAGAATTCCTTGAAATTTTCGGGTCTTTACATTACTCCCACCTTAGGGATTTACATCCCTGTAAAGCTACATCACAAACTAGAGAAACTATAGGAGGTACCAAGCACGCATCTGAGCCTCCATCTCCCATGTGCTCTCCTGGAGGTTCCCGTGCTACCAACGAAGGCACACAAGTGGAATCGACCATCCCCATAGGACCCTATCTTGTTGATCCTCAACCTCTACTGGAACCTCATGAAAGATGCCCCATCATTGATGTCTAGCTCTCTGTGGTCAATGATGATGGATAGGTCATGCACACATCTCCTCAGTTGAGATACGTGAACAATGTCATGCACTTAGTGCAACTGAGGTGGAAGGGACAGACGATAAGCCACCTCGCCTACCCTGCTGAGGACCTGGAATGGTCTGATGAACCTCAGAGATTAGTTTCCTCCTCGGCCAAATCTTCTTTGTCCCCGTTGTGGTGAGACCCGTCGGAAGACATGGTCATCACCCTCGAACTCCAGTTGTCTTGTCTCCTTTCAGCATAGGACTTCTGTCTACTCTGTGCAGTCTTCATCCGCTCTTGGATGATCTACACTTTTTCCATCATAACCTGAACCATCTCTAGTTCTACATGAGCTGACTCTAACACTATCCAGAAAGGATATCTGTAAAGCATTAGGCTGCTGTCCCGCCACTCCTAACAGTTGAACGCCCGATCTACTACTAAGAGCATCTGCTACAACATTCCCATCCCGAGGAGTATAAACTATCTCGAAGTCATAGTCCTGGAGGAATACAAGACATAACTTCTATATCAGGTAAATGTACTTCAGAGAGTAGATACACCTGATACTATTTGAGATGGAGAGAACCGTAAACCATTCACTCAACGAACAATGAGTGAGACTATGAAATTGTAAGAACTCATCTCCACCCTTCTTCGTCTATGTTCCACCAAAGATCTGCTGAGATTTCTCCTCTTCCGAAAAGGGAAATATGGTCTCATCCCCGGGATGAACTACGTTCTTTGCCTAATATAGTAAATCCAGACATGAATGATAAAATTCATGTCTTGAATGACATCGTAAGGCCTCGACACTACTACTAAGAGATCTAACCATCACTCTCACCTCAAAGGGTTGAGTCACACTATCTACATCTATGTGTGGTCACTGGGTCTCCTCCAGTAGGTATCTCGAAAGTGAGGGTCAAGTCATCGGTTTTAAAATGGATCCTCTTAGTAACAACTGTATAGAGAGGACAGGAATGTAAACACCACAAAGAAAGGTGTATTTTATTACTATATCTCAGTGTACAAAGACACATACAACCACAAAAACAACAAAAAATGAAGATATAAGAAACAATAACAAAGGCCTCCATGCCTGGAACTTTTCCCACTCTTGTCCACCTGCTTTTGGAGCTCCACTTCCTTGTCCACCACTTGGCTGCTGCTCAAGACTTCACAACTTCTTCTGTCTCAGTGGCTTCTCCAACGCCTGTGGATCAACTATGCGGGGAGTCGGATAGTCACGTGCCATGTGACCCTGCTTGCCTCATGAATAGCAGTTCCTTCTTTTCAAATGGATGGCTCTGTTTCTACCCTTGGTGCCTTGCACTACTGAAACTAAAACCAAAGGTTTCCCACCTATTGGTTTGGTCCTCATAGACCTCTACATCATCCATCTTCTGCCAACAGATGACTCGGCTACTGAAAAAATACCCTGCTGTAAGGGAAGAAGCTCCTGAGAATGCTCAAAGTGTAGAGTCGCGGGTATAAACTCCACCCTAAAGAAGATCTCAAAGTCTCCCCATGTTAAGGTCATCCCGTCGCAAAATTGGAACATGTGGCTCCACCACATCTCAGTTTCTCCCTAGAAGAGGCTAACAGATAGGTAAACCATCAAGTCTGCTGTTGTCCCAGATTTGTGGAAAGCTCGTGTTACAAACTCCAGCCAGTGCCCAGCCGTCTGAAAATCCGACTCGCCTCGAAAGGTCGGAGGCCTCTGACGCTGGAACCCGTGCATCACGCTCAAGCGGTGTGCACTCTCTGCTGGTGTCTGAACTGGTAAAGGTCCCTGTACTGAGGCCTCACTGCTCGGTGGGTTATCATCGTGCTCCCCACTCGGTACCAACACTGTCTGACTAGGTGAATACATCCTAAAAGAAACAGACGTGACACTGTCTAGTGATTATACCTGGTGAGATGAATTGGTTTGAGCTATTTTAAAAGAAACTTTTGAAAACACACACTCAATCAGTGTTTTCATGCACTGAGTCAGAAATCAGAAGTCAGGGTCCTGGTTTATGGATACATCGGCCGCCCTCACCAACACTGGACTCCATGAACTGAAGACCACACTTAGTACCCTTAACACTATTTTTTCATAGAAAGAAAATATCAGAGACCCAAGTTTTGCGGTAGAACTGATGTCCTCTGATACCAATTTGTCATGACCATCCTCGGGGCCCGTGCCGTGACTACCCCAAACCTGACATCCATAGGCTAGGGGCTGGAGACTAGCACCAAAGCCGTAAATCCCAATAACTAGGAAGGAATTGCCTTTATAAAAGTAAACAAACACCACAGAGTACAAGAGGAAGTAATACACTAAGTAAAAAAAAATGTGCTGAAAAATAAATGGGCCATAATAAAAACCCAACTTAAGAGTACAACTACAACTGAACGGAAGCGCTACAGAAAAGACAAACTGTTGGAATAATAGAAGCAGCTCCTAGGTCGTCCACCTCAGATCCTACCTAAAGGGTAGGTACAGATAGCGCAGCTCCTGGATTGTCCACCACGGATCCTACCTGAAGGGTAGGTACAAATAGACTCCTCAATGATCTCGCATGTCAACCTCCTCCGAGTACCGTCTCGTCGTGTAGTCCACCTCTGGATATTGACTTGTCATGAGGTCCATCTCCGGGTTCCGTCCAGTCCTCAAACACTCAGCCTCCATCAGCGCTGTCCGT
Source organism: Viscum album (assembly GCA_963277665.1). Lineage (NCBI taxonomy): Eukaryota > Viridiplantae > Streptophyta > Magnoliopsida > Santalales > Viscaceae > Viscum > Viscum album. The sequence continues at coordinate 436,530,764 of OY728121.1, forward strand.
CATCTGCATCCAACACATCGAGGTGCGGGCATAGCCCATGCAGGGGTGAGTAAAACGATACTCATTAGGGACCTCGATACCCTCAAGGTCTCGCTAAATCCAACAAGGATAACCATGAAAAAGGATCTAAATAGATAACCCTTACTTAGGTATAAGCCCATACTTATGGCTAAGTTATCAAGTATCCCATCTCAATCATGAGGTGTAACACAGATATGAAATCAACATATGACCACAACTTAGGTAAATTCCGATACATATACCTAAGTTATCAAGTAACCCATCTCAATCATGAAGAATTCACAAAGGTCAACGACTCGGCTCAAACCAGGATTTTCATTGATGATACCGAAACCACAACAGCTGGAGAACTCCTCATCTGTCAAGTACAGTATCCTTGTCACGACTCCGGGGCTCTACTCACTAACCTTAGACTGATGTGGTACTCCTCCTGTCGAGTACCGTGGGTCTGCACCGAAACACAGTAGTGCTCCCTGCCAAGGGTCTACCGCCCAAACATAGTAGTGGTTCCCCTAATAGCCTATAGAGGTACTACTCCTGTCGAGTACCGTGGGTCTTCTGCAAACTACCAGGCACTCTGTCTGCCGTGGGTCTACCACCAAATACTGTGCGCTTCATCCACTGGGATATTCGACCCACTCCAAGTCGAATCGTTCAAGCAGTCGTCCAGTCCACAGCTACTAGGTCTCCTCACTCCATATGCTCGTCTCCAGGAGGATCCACTCCATGAGCTACTGGTAGATACTCAAAGTATCACAATGTCCCACAAATAAGTATCACCAGGGACTGCCTCATCATAGGGGTCAGAATGCAACAGACGGCTGGTCAATCGGGCGAACGGTCTATGAGTTATTAGCCTTTTCGTCCCGGGGGCCCGATTGGTTTGGTGTACGAAACAACCCAACTGTATCTCAACTCTACCCCAAACATGCATAGGTTATACTCATAGGGACCGTTTCTCAACGTGATTACCAGCACCGCTGACGGTTCGTCAAATGGACGTCCGGTCTGAAAGTTATCGGCTTTTCCGTTCGAGGGGCCTGGTTGGATTTTGTGTACAATCCAACCAGGCCATACTCCAACTATTTCCAAACCTCATATGAAGTTTACCAAAAGATCCACCTCACAAAAAGGAATCCAACAAAGTCGATGGAACATCAATTAGAAGTCCGGAGCTCAGGTTATAACAGTTTCTGCTCCGAGTGCTCGGTTGGTTTCGTGTTCGAACCAACTCGGCTATACCAAAAATTTGCGAAAAACATGAGTGTAATATACCAAAAAGACCATATCAATCCAAGGATCCCTACTCAGTTGATGGTACATCGATCAGAGGTTTTTATCTCATGATATTGGTGTTTGAATGAACCTGGTCCGAAAATAGGGGGTCTGGGCCCGGTCCGACTTGGGTCGACCCGACCCGGGTCCAGGTCCGGCCTAGTTGGGCATGTCCTGGCCTGGCTGGTGTGGCCTGGCCAGCATATGGTGCGGCCCGGCCCGCGGCCGGCCCAGCCCGTGCGACCAGCGGCCTGGCTCAGAAGCCGGTCGCGGCTCGGCATTGGCCGACTAGGGCGCAAAGGGGGTGCTGCCCCCTATTTTCTAAAACGGCGGACCCGTGGGATCCACCCTAGGGATCTACCGCGGGGGTTACACAACACCCCTAATTCGGAAAACGGCCAGCCTTAATTGTCGGACGGTTGTGAACTGCCGCGGGGCCCGCGGGGTTCCCGCCTCTGGGAGCGTCGGTGGTCGGTCGAGTAGGCCACCCACTTGGGTGCCCGCCGCGGCCTTAGGCCGTGGGTCATGTCTGACCAGCGCGGCGCGAATGCTCCGCGGCCCGCTCCGGCCAAGGCCTTCCTCAGTTTTTTCAGCGCGGTGCGACGGCGCCGCGCTACACTGTCATGACCTGCTCCATCCACAATCCCTTTGGCATCCCCGATGCGGCGCGCCGGCGCCACGCACTACCGCCATGGCCCGCTCCGGCCGCAGTCCTCTTCGTCCAAGTGCGGTGCAATGGCGCCACACCTCTTTTGCCTCAAAAGTCAATGATGATCAAAAAGGAAAAAGGGGAGGAGAATCAGCCATGTTTGTGTGGTCCGATCTCCTTCCGTTATGATGATAACAAGCTGCCAATCTTTAAGCGATGAAGATCGATAAATCTAAAATTTGAACAAAGACAACCCCTACAACTTTCTGCAACAATTTATTCCCAACCCACAAGGAAAACAATCGCGGATCAACATGATAATAAGTTGATCTACATTCTTTGTTTTTAGAATGAAATAATCATGGGAATAAAATCAAACTTAATTAAAAACCCTACCACATGTCGTTCATCGTTCGTTGTAGATACGACGGATGGAGAACCGTTCTTCGTCGAGGGAGGGAGTCATTCTTCATTGGTGAAGAAAGCTCTCCTCAAATTCTCCAAAAATATTTGTCAAGAAAATATTTCATTAAGTCCCCACTTTTTAAAAGATCACCATGCAATTCAAAAAAAATACAAGAGGTGTGGAAAAATTAATTAATTAGGTTATTAATCACCATAGATGGCTCAATAATCTTGGGAGGTGGAGAGGATCCCCTTTAAGAAGGGAATTTGTCATGCAATTAACAAGGGAGGATTAAAGTGGTCAATGGGAGTTATAGTGAGGTGACGAGTTAGGGGGTCTTGTGGGCCCCACCACACTAAACTCTCCCATGAGAGGTTAGGTGGGTGTGGGCCTCACCTCTAACTCCCCCTTTGTTGAAAATAACCACCTTCCATGAATAAAATTTGTACACAAATTATTTAATTCAAGTACTCCCCAAATATTAAACCTCAACCCGCTCAAAACGCAACTAATGTAAGGGTCCCATTAAGTAATTATCGACGCTACGAGTTCATCAGTGCCCTCTGATTTAAAATCCGAGCACCGGTTCAAGAGAGAGAAAAACCCGATCAGTCGTTTACTGAACATACCCGAGCTAAACTTCGGAAATTGATTCTGGGCACATCGGGCCTCGGAATCAGGTGCTGTCTGAAACTACACAGTCATAAACTTTTAAATAAATTAAGAAAAAAATTTCCTTGAAATTTTCGGGTCATTATAGGTCTGATGTACGTGGGAATCAATTTACCCTTCTTACTGAATCATATAACTCCCTTCCATAGAGATACCATAAAGAAAACATGATCCGCTACCTGAAATTCCAAATCCTTCCTTCAGTTATTGTTATTTCTCTTCTTCATACTTTGTGCTACTTTGATGTTGTTTTGGATAACCTTCACCTTTTACATAATTTCCTCAACATGTTCTGGGCCTATGAGTTTTCTTTCACGAACATCATTCCAACAAGTTGGTGTGCGAAATCTCTTTCTATATAAAGCTTCCTATGGTGCCGTCTGAATACTTGAATGGTAGATATTGTTATAGGAAAATTCTACCATAGGTAAATATTGATCCCACATACCTTGAAAGTCAAGTGAGAAAGATTATAACATGTCATCTAAGGTTTTAATAGTCCTTTCAAATTGTACATCGGTTTGATGGTGGTAGGCAATGCTCAAACAAAGTTCATTATCAAGGTCCTTATAAAGACTTTTCCAGAATTATGATGTAAAACGGGGATCACAATCAGAAACAATCTATAGGGGTACACCACGGAGCCTTACAACATCATTAATATATAGTCTTTCTAAATGTTCATGTGGTAAATCTTCTCTTATAGCATGAAAGTGTGATGACTTGGTAAGACGATCAACAATGACCCATATTGCATCATTCGTTTTAGGAGTCTTTGGTAGCCCCATGAAAAATTCCATCATAATATTATCCCATTTCAAATCAGGTATGGGAAGAGGTTGCATGAATCCTCCAGTTCGTTGCCTTCCAGCTTTGACTTGTTGAGAAACTATATATCATGCAGCAAAATCAGCAATCCCCCTCTTCATGTTGTCCCCCCAAAAATGATCCTTCAAATATATATACATCTTAGTGCTACCAAAGTGTATAGAGAAATTGTATCTATGAGCATCATCCAACAATTCCCTTTTTAGATCAGGTATGTTAGGAACACAATGTCTCTTCCAAAATTTGAAAATTCCATCTTCATATATAAAGTCACTCAATATTCCATAATTCATAGATTTAATTATCTTTTGAAACTCCTCATCATCATCTTGAGAACTTTTTATCCTTTCTAGTAAAGACGGATTGGAAACCATTTGAAAAATTATTAATGTTTCACCTTTCATGATTATTCCAATATCAATTTTCACAAGATCCATGAAAATATGATCCCTTTCAACTCTCATCTTGTTCAAAACTCCAGGATCCTTTCTAATTAAAGAATTTGCCACCTTATTTGCCTTCCCTGAGTGGTATTGTATCATGAAATCATAATTCTTGAGTAGTTTAAGCCATATCCTTTTCCTCATGTTGAGTTCTTTTTGTGAGAAAATATACTTCAAACTCTTGCGATCATTATAAATCTCACATATTTCACCATATAGATAGTGTCTCCATATTTTCAGATCAAATATTATAGCTGCTAACTCAAGATCACGAGTAGGATAGTTCTATTCATGAAGTTTTAGCTTCCATTATGCATAGGCAATAAATCTATCATTCTGTATAAGAACAAAACCATGTCCTTTCTTTAAAGCATCACTATAAATAACAAAACCTTCATTCGCTGATGGTAGAGACAAGATATGAGCATTGGCTAATCTTTTATTATGTTCATCAAATAAAATTTCACACTCCTTTGTCAAAACAAATTTAACCCCTTTACATGTGATCTTTTTTAATGGGTTAGCCAACCGGGAATAATTCTGGATGAAACCTCGATAATAACCTGCTAAACCAATAAAACTGTGTACCTCAATTATATTCATCGGTGCTGGCCATTCATGGATTGCCTTGTTATTTTAAGGATCAACATAGATTCCATCCATAGAGACAATATGTCCATGAACAGAAATCTCCTGATGCCAGAATTCACACTTGCAAAATTTCACATATAATTAATTTCTTCTAAGAGTCTTTAGAATAATGCGCATGTAATTTTCATGATCTTTGTTGCTTTTGTAGTATACCAAGATATCATCAATAAATACCCCTTCAACGTTATCATGATATTCCTTGAAAACTCTATTCATTAGATCCATAAAGACAGAATGTGCATTAGTCAACCCAAAAGGTATTACTGTAAGCAGATAATGCCCATAACTGGTTTGAAATGATGTCTTCAGAATGGATTCCTTCTTCATACACACCTGATGATATCCATATTGATGGTCAATCTTTGAAATTTTTTGAGTTAAATGAATTTGGACGAATAAATCATCAATACAAGGAAGGGGATACTTGTTCATTATTGTTATATCATTGATTTCCCTGTAGTCAATGCACAATAGCTACATCCTCTATTTGAACATTCCATTCCTCACCCACAGTTATTTCATTCTCTTCCTCCCAAAAAATTGAATTTAGTTTAGCAACTATGGGTGGATATAGATAATAATTAGGTGGTGACGTTTTTACTCTAATGATAAGGTATTCTTATCATCATCGAGAGTTGTATCCTCCTTCTTCTTACAATAAATTATCAAATCATGGTCTGAAAAGCTAATAAATTCCAATGATTATACGATTTTTAATCATGGGTATGATAATGAGATCAGCATATTAAGATCATTTATATGTCCTGATGGTAACTAATTCACAAAACATTGTTGCAATGATTCTTCAGCTGGGTGTTTTGAGTGACAACTCCCTTGTCAACTCAAATTGGAAATATCTAATTTTCTTAGCAAACTGGGATGATATGAATGAATGCACTGATCCAAAATAAAAAAAATGCATTTTATAAAATTGAAGAAACCATTAAATTACCTGACACCACGTCTTTTGGAGCTTCGACCTCAATTGTAGTGATAACATAAGCTTCACCCTGATCCCTTGGCCTTTTCTGAGGTTTGTTTATTTGGATTTTCTGACATTCATTTTCATAATGTCCCCATTCTCTACAATTGTAGTGTTCAACATTGACAGACTCCATATTCCCCTTGCAATGACGATTGTGGTGGCCTTTTTTCACCAAACATGTAACTGACTCCCATTCCCTTCAGGAATGTACCAGGGTGTTTCTTCCCAAATTTACCGCAGGATGGATATTCAACTTTTCCTTTCTTCCCCTTATTTCAATTTCCCGTGTGTTCAACAGATCACTTATTCTCTCACTTTTCTTTAATGTTTTAAGACTTAGAGAATTTCTTTTGTGTCTTGATAGTGCATGAGACAATATCTTTGTATGGTAATAAGGATTGTGAGAATAATGATTTCCAGAGAAATGGTTTTAACCCATAAAATAATCGATCAATATTACTCCTTGGGTTATATATATAATCTAATTCATACCTTTCTAACCTTGTATAGTTAGCCTCACACTTTGTGACATTCTCATCCTACTTCTACCTTAGTCTCGGAAATTGCCTTTCCATATCCATTCAATGGCCATGAGGAATGTATTTTTTTAAGAAAAGGTCTTTAAACTCCCTTCATTCCATATTTGATACTTAATCATCTTCCTTTGTTTTTTTGAATCAAAGACAACAATTGATCTGCATCTCATGTGAGGAGATAAATTTCCATGACAACTTCTTACTTTTCACTACTCCCAAAGCATGAAATATTTGCTCTAAGGAATTTATCAATTTATCAGCAACTAATGGATTTGTACTCCCATTTAATATTGGTGGTTTTTTCTCATGATGCAGTCAAACGATGATCCTCCATGTTGTGGTTCAGGGTCTTCCATACATGTAAGGTTATTTTTCATAACCTAAGTGAGTTTTCCCAGTATGGTGATAAGCTGATCAACACCAGTTGCATCACCAGCTCCACTATAATTATCTTGAGTAGGAGGAACATCCTTACATGGATTACATGCATTGATACAGTTTCCATTCCTTCCACTAGGTGCCATTTGTAAACAATGACATACAATATATTAGTTTTTGAATCGCAATACATAATTCCAAACTTGTAAAATAGTTAACATAAATTGAACTATTTTTTAGTATAATCCAGAATCATGAAAATGTTTTCTTTGAGGAATTATATACTCATAAACCCTTTATAATGGTTTGTACAGAAAATGAGAATTATCCTAATAATATCCCCCCCCCGAGAGTGTCATAACCAAGAGTGCAGCAAGCCCCGTTGTTGTGCACTCATTCCCATTCGAGTCTATTTTAAAGCGGTGTTTTCAGGTTTTACCCCTACGTACATCTGGGCTAGAGCCTCCTCTACCTACTTGTATCTAGATAGGGATGTATTACTTGGAAAAATAAAAAAATATGAAGAATACAAAATTTCTAAGAAGTTCTTCAATACTAATCTTCAAAGTATATCATAGGTTAATGTTCTCAAATCAGTGTTTTTCTAAATCTACTTTCCAATGTTTGGCCTAAACATCCTCTGATACCAACTGTAACACCCCGAACCTTATTAGCCAAAGTCGGTGCATTATTACCTAACATTGGCATGATCACAAAAGATCAAGTCTCGAAAGACCGATTAGTATAGAAGCCTTAGAAATACTAGATACATTAATAAGTTTTACATTACATTATAAAATAAAAAAATATATCAACAAAGTCTCTATAATCCACACTCATATCCCTTATACTAACACTACAGGTACAGTCATAATATACTTCATCGCATCCTGGGAAAACTAAAACATATAAAGGTGTGGGATTAGATTCTCAGTAAGGATAACAATATAGAATTAACATTCATTAATAAGCATAAAAATTTAAGGAAATGTTTGAGACTAAAATAAAGGCCTTTTAAACATGAAATTCAGAATAATATGGAAAAGGTAAAATAAAATAATTCCATTTACTTATTCATGTGGAAATTCAACTAGTCGAATAATCACATGGAATATCAATAACCACTTTCATAATGATAGAATGCATAATGTCAAACTTCATAAACACATAGTCAAGCACTTGTGCCAAGACTACAAATAAGATTTTGCCAAGGCCTTGTGCCAAGCCATTAGTTTGCCTCATAAGTCCTACCGATGCATCGAGGAGCTATAGCGAGCTCAACCCATCACTTACAAAGTCTAATGCATTCCTCATATGAAAATGTTTAAAAATAACCTAAAAATTCGTATTAAAACTAGCATACAGAAAGATAATACTTTATCCATAAATGATGAATGGAGTGAAAATAAAATATCCACAGTTAAACATATTACAAAAACCTTCAATACAATAAATAATTTTTGTATCATAATAAATAAACTTCATATAAGTTAAAATCTATCAGAGGATGTTGACATAGATGAAATATAATGTTTGTTTCAGAGAAATATCGCTTTTTATTTTAAAATCCTTTAATATACATTTAATTATAAAAGGAAACATTTATTTTGAATATATTCTTATAAACTTTTAAGGGAATCTTGAATGATGTTATAATGGTGGAAAATATCCACACCCACCATATAAGTTAAAAAAACATTCTTTCATTAATTTTGTTGAAAAGGTCATAAAGTTCATTGTTTGGAAAACAACAGAAATATTTCTTTCAAAACATACAAGGTCAAATGAGGGTATAAATGACTTCAATGAATTTTCTAGTAAATTTTAAAAATGTATTGAAATACATTTTTTAATAGAACACAAATGTGGATGATAAAGAGGTCGTTGAAGATACTTACTTAAAAAACCTCGAATAATGAAGAGATTGTGAAATTAACCATTACTTTGACTTTTCCATGGTCAAGGGTAAGTTAACCTTATGTATAATAGTTGATTAATTTTTATTAAATTATACAAGTACAATATTCATAAATATGATGTCATATGTGATCTTCTAAAATTTATTTGTTAATGATATTTTAGTTGTATCATCGTTTTAGGTGTTAACTGATTTGTTTTCCTTTATATGATTTGTTACATAAGTAATGTTTTTTATGGATAGGATGTATATTATTCATATTCAGAATGATATTAAATCTTTAAACATTATTATTAATCATAAAATGAAAATTATTCTTGAATGTATTGGACGAGGAATTTATATCATCGCGTTCGTGGAGACGGTAATCTGTAGGTACGCACGAGCGAAAATATCATTATATTGATATTAAAATCATATTTAATTGGATGGTATATCATATATACAGAATCATTATCATGTTATATTTATTATTTAAATCATCTATACTCATTATTATAACCATCCAAATGATGAAGTATTTGAATAACAAACTACACCACGATGTGGAGATAGTAATTCGTACATACGCACGTATGGTGACTTCTTCATTTATAGGATGGATTTAATAATGAATATGGTTGTAACATTTTTATAATAACATCACAGAATATAGAGGATACCATAGTTATTATTTTAGAATGGAAATAATAAATAAAGAGGGTGTTTAGAAGAAAAGAACTTTAAAGAGGTGATGAAAAATTTCCACCCTCTTCGGGTTCTTCCTTTTGATTTGATCAAAAGGGAACCTGTGGTTGGATTTATGATTAATGTAAGGCCTATATGATAAAGGTAGGACTATTTAGAGGATATTTGGGCAGGTTTTTTCCACAAAAATTTCTTTGACGGTGTGAATTTGAGATAAGGGTAAGTGTCCTTTTATAAGAGGGGTGGGGGACACCTTAAGAAAAGATTGAAATATTATTTTATAATAAAATAATTTTCGATTTAAAATTGATCTCAAATGATTTATTTCATGATAAGGTATGTATGGTTAGAAAACCACTCAACTAATAGGTTTTAGACAGGTTTGGGTCACTATATTAACCTTATCTTTTAGATTTAACTGTTAGTTAAATAGTTTTACATTTACCATGTCTCTCTGTATTTTTTTATTATATGTCTAATTAACTTACTATAAACATACAAGAGAACCTAAAGTGGTTCATTAATGACATATATATTATTATTTAATCACTTTTTTATATCCTTATATTTTTAAGAAGATAATAACAATTAATAATATAATATTTGATGCAAAAACTCTTTTATGTCAATTTTGACACTATTTGTAATTTTGTTTATGTTAAATTCATAACAACATTATTAATTCGAAAAAAATTCATTTAATCAATTATACTGTGTCATATTAACCTATTTATTTTTTTAATTCATTAAAAGTTTCAAATTAGATTTATTTGGATACTGATAATATCAATTTTTTAATCATTCATTAATAAGGTAAATACTACATCACCATTGTGTCATAAATAAATTTAATTATTTAATGTGTAAAAATAATAAATAAACAACTATTATGTATGAAATATTTCTAGATTTCAAATGAATATTTATAGATTAATTTATCTAATGTATAACCCTATATTAAAAATGGTTTAGTTAATAAACTTTGATTTTAACTCTTTTAACTCTTCTTTAAATATAATAATAATAAATGCCCTAATCAAATCCATCTGGACCTAAAAAAATCTTATTTTATTCCTAAGGTTGTTTTTTTGAATTACTCTTATCCAATAGAATTAGAACATGTTTTAGGGTAATTATGATTTCATTTTTAACATTAATTACCCTATTTACTTTTAACCATGGTAAATAAAAGTAAAAAGTTACTATCCACCAAAAAATATTTTCATCTTGTTGAACCACATATTAATTAATGATATTAACTGCGTCTCTCAGATATTTGAAATTCAATTCACAGAAATGGTAAAATTATGTTTTATGTAAATGTGCAAATGGTCCTAAGAGGTGTGAAAAAGACAGTAAATAGTTCCATAAAATTTTATATATCTAGACTTATTATAAAATGACTCCAATTAATTACATTGAACATATATATGTATTATGTATATATTTTTACCTAAAATAAATTAAATTAAGTTAACTAATTACTTAAATAAAATTACATTTTTAACCAATAACACATTGTTTTTCACTATTCATCAAAAAATGAATGTTTTTAAAAAATTACCAAAAATTCACCTAAAGTTAATTTTGATATTCCAAATCCAATGATGATGTCCATTTTGAATGATAAATTTTATAATATGTCAAAAAGTGGGTACTACTATTCATAACAGCTAGTTTGATTAGTCGCGGGGTGTTAGAATCCAGATGTTGCGTAGAATGCAAGATATTGCATTATTCAAAGGGAAACATTCCGTGGAAGATTAGAGTGTTACATGAAATCCATTTTACCAAATTAAATTATCCTAATTATCAAATTTTAATTCAAAATATAACCCGCATATGTAATGAAAAAATATGGTTTTCAAGAATTCTATTTTTTGAGAAAATGATGTTTTTATATTAACATTAATAACAATAATAATCATTGTATGAATTAAAATTTTTATTTATTGATTTGTAATTTGTAAATTTAATCTAAATAATACATATTTATGGATTATTTATGTCAATAAAATGTATAAATGTTATGAAATTTATAATAGTTTTTAGAAAAATCCATTTAAAAAATCTTATACTATGAACAAATATATATTTTGTGAAAAAAGTAATTAATTTGATTAAATATAACTAAATAAAACTTAATTTACTTTAAATTATATGTGATACATAATTTTACATTCAAATTATATAATTTATTGAGAAGAAATGACTTTTTTACGAAAATTTGTATTTATCAGAATTCATTGAGAATTGAATTGTTTCTGAAAAATACCAAAATTTCATTCTAAGTAAATTTTATTTATTATTATTTAGAAAAGGTTAATAATTTTATCAAATAAATTATCTAATTTTTCAGAAAATTTAATTATAATATTTTCTCAAAAAAGAAATTAAAATAATTTTTATTGAAAAAATAATTTTGAAGAATATATTTACATTACTAAAAATTGATTGATTATTTACTAAGAATTTATCAATAATTTACATTGAGATGGAAATATATATGTGTATATATATTTCATTTTCTATTTAATTCTATTAATACCAATAAAATTACGTCTAGGTTATCATTTTTATATATTTGGCGTGTCATTTTAGGTTATTGTTGTGTGTAGAACAAGCTATCAAACATGCTACAGATCTTACTTTTATTTTTTAAAATCTCAAAGTGTTACATCAAACCCTATTTGAAAACTTTCATATACAAAATTTGGAATTTTTCTTATTAATCAAATATTGGACATTTTAAAATGCTTTGTTAATAACCCAAAACATAAAAAGTGTTATTTGATCTTTCTTTTAATAAGGGGTAAAATTTATGTGGAGATCATATGGAATAATTCATAACTAGGTTTCTATGTATGATATCATAGGTGGACGAGTGAATATTAAGAAATTGAATAAATTCATAATTTCAGAACAATGACATATAATGATAGAGATAATTGATCAAAATAAATTGAATAATCTATATAAATGTAAGGACCTAAAAAAAGATAAATTTGTGATAAGTAAAAATACTATTTGATTCATTATATATGAATATATTAGGTTAATATTTTCATTTTCAATATATTTCATAATATTTGATGAATCTGTTGACCTTTTTTATGAAAATAATACCAAAATAAACATTTCTAGTATAATTTCCTAAATTAATCAATTTACATCACACTCTCATCTTTTTTTCTAACAATGAGTATCTATAATGAAATTTTCATGTATGAATAACTAAAATAAATATATAATGGATCAAATAATACCCAAAAGGATATGTAAATTTTAATAAAATATAGAGATATTAATTATAACCAAAATGGTCATCATAAAGTATGATGTCTCCCAAAATAATAGTGATCCTCTTTCAAAACAACATTAATCACCTAAAAATTAAATCACTTTTTAATCACATGGGTTTTTATATGACAAAAAATATTTTCAAGAAATCAAAATTTTCATTATTTTATTATCCCTTTAATTTAAATGAAATATTTTATACTACCTAGGACATCACAATGGACAATTGTTGGTGTTTTAACCTTTTCGACCATCAGTTTGTGATGGGATATTACCCAAACTTTATGTTGTCATTATTTTTAAAACCTAATCCTTATAATTTTCCTAGAAATATGACAAAAAACCTTAAAAAACTAAATCATTGATGATCATTTTAAGCCAAAATGTTTCCAATTCCTTCAAACTCATATAAAAAATTAATGGCATAATTGACGTTAAACCAAAGACTTATATTTACATAAAACCAATTTAATGTCTCAAAAAATGTAATTAATTAATTTAAAATATCATCTCTTAATCCATTAATGGATTGTCTAAGATAATGAATTTATTATTAACATTTGAAAATTACAGAGCTCTTTATAGTTGTTAACACTTAACCAGATAGCCAAACATCAACTATAGTAGTAGAAAATGATTTTTCCATACTTTTATATTTTTAATTTTAATAATTTATAGCATGGGAAAGAAAATATTGACACACATTATCACAATGAACCAACTATTTTCAACAAAAACACCTCACCATTGTATAGATATTTTTTACCTTATTCATTGGTTGTTCATCAATCTTTTCATAATGGTGATGAGCCCTTTAACCAAACTAACCACATTAAATACATTTCAGATCCCATAAAACATTATTTTAAATTTCATTTACCAAAAATGGAACATTTTTTAGGCTTACATAAAACATTTATGTATTTTTTAGTCTCCTTTTTCTATTATATTTACCATTTCTTACAGTAGTAATCTCGTGTAACATAAGTGTTAGAAAACTCCATCTCAAATTTCTCATCACAATGTACCACATTACCATAATTTTTAAATTTTCATGTCGATTATTCTCATAATAATCATGGTTCCAATATTTAGTATGATAAATTAATTTTACTAGTAGTGTCTTGAATTTTTTTCACATACTTGGATATAATTTTTAGTTTTACTTCATACACGACCACAGAATATTCATCATATCTCCTCAATTCCAAGAATTGTTTCTCTATACTAAGTTGAAAAAACACAGATAAATATTTCTCAAGGAATAGAATATTCAATATATACAATTTCATGTTATAAAGATCATATCAATATGTGGTATTATTAACCAAATACAACTTCCCATTCGAAACAATAAATTCATAGGGGTACCCTTATTGTTTCAAACATCCTATGACTTCAAATATCTTCTCCATGTCATTGATCTATAATTTTGTTACCATAAGGTTATATGATGGACTGATTTATGGGAGAAATTTCCACACGAAATATTCCACTATAGAAAAGTTCCTTAGAGGTTGATCATGTTTCTCTCTAGAATGGAAACCACCATAATTAATATATTTTGTAAACAAATGAATCACTAGAACAGGAAATTACGTTCTAATTACAACCATCTCAGGATGTTGATTTGGATGGAATTTTGTTTCTTAGTGCCTTCTGACTAAATATTCTATATTCATTAATGGATAACCATTCTGAATAGACATAGTATAGATTAAAAAACATGGAAAAACACAATGTTTTATCATTTTAATTCAAACATAAAAATAAATATTTCATGGGAATGATATTTTCATTATCATGAAATCTAATGTCATCTAAACCGACCTTTGATATAGACTATATTTTCTTGGAATAAAAAAACAAAACCTGAATTTTCAGTCAATAATTCACTTTCTTTTCATGTTGAGAATTACTGGGCATATAGTTTTATATAATTTTGTCAAAGCTCGTACATTCCATAATAATATAATAAAAATTGGAACCTTCCAATTATTATCCATTTATATTATAATATAAAACCTCTAAAATAAATCATAATTTCAATTCATAGAAAATATTCATGAATTTCATATTAACTTATTACTTTCCATTTTCTATGTTTGCACCACATGAAAAAACATTCTAAAAAATGGAAAAAGAAAAAAAATTAGTATGGAATATAAAAAGAAATAAAAAAATTATTCTCACAAAATAAATGAAATCAAATGAAATGTTTTACCTTTATCTCAATGTTATTTGAGTGAAAGAAATAATATTTTTTACATTAACAGAAAAACATTCTCA
This sequence comes from Viscum album, assembly GCA_963277665.1. Taxonomy (NCBI): domain Eukaryota; kingdom Viridiplantae; phylum Streptophyta; class Magnoliopsida; order Santalales; family Viscaceae; genus Viscum; species Viscum album. The sequence continues at coordinate 436,545,802 of OY728121.1, forward strand.
ATGAAAATAATTAAAGACCAATAATGAAATTGAAGACCCCTATTTGAAACCATAGATTATAAAATTCGTAACCTGTTTTAAACCCATATCAAAAGTAACTAGAGCCCAGTTAAATCCATAAGGAAATCCTGTAGGTAAATCCCTCCAATACTGTTAATACAAGGAACATTACCCAATTTATTGGAGTTATATATTGCTTATACCGTCATTTTATGGAAAATAGGATCCCCTGTTGCTATATGGGCGCACTGATCATATAAGATATAATAGGATCCTCGATCTCTATCACTATGCACCCAACAAATAATATATAATGGGCTCACATAACACTCTGTGGGTGTTCAAATTTTTTATGAATAATAATCTCATACTATATTTTTAATATAATTTTTTATTTATTTATTTTGTACATCATAAAACATTTGAAAAAATTCCAGTACTAAAAAATAGGCCTTTAACAAAGCTAAAATTATATGTTGTTAGGGATAAAATTGTGTGGACTGCCAAACCATGATTAAATGGCCTAGTATTTTACCAACACTAAAAAAAGAGCAAATAAAGTGTGCCTATATCTGCACTATTAAAAGATATAATAACTAATCTCATTATTTAGTGCTTTTATTTAGAATTTATAATGGGGAATACAATTTAATGTTTCTAAATTTACAGCACACTACATCACCATAAAAAGCACATGTATAGTATAGATAGAAATTGAAACAACTGGAATATACAATATAGATTATAAATAAAATTAAATTTACATCATAAATACTATAAAATAAAATAATATTATATATATATATAAAATATTGGTTTAAATAATTACAGTACTAAGTAAAAATTATCACAGACATTCGGAAATAGTAATGTTTATTTTCCTTTGGCCCCTGACCCCCACTCATGTTATTTCTAAACAAACCATCCTAGTTCAATAAAAACAATGCACTATTATTAGAAAAAAATTATTATTTTATTAATAATGTAATGAAATAAAGTAAACAGAAAGTGTTAATTTTAAACTAAATGTTCAAAATAATATTTAAGTCATACCAAGAGCATTTAGTATCAAATTGAGTTGCGATGGATTCTTGCATTCCACCCCATTTCTTTTTTGTCTTCATGCAATATATCTATCAAAATTATCTAAATAATTATAAGATAAAACTGATAAGTAAATTAATTAATTAATAGTAGATAAAATTATCCGAAAAAATATGATATCATTTTGTTGGTTTTTGTGACTTGTTTCCCTTTTTAAACCCAAATGGAAAATATATATTGAAAACACTCACATGGAGTCATACTGGTCAAACAATGCGTCAAATTGAAATTAACATGATTCTGATATGTCCTAAATGACTTTTTGATCATTTTCCTATAGAATAAAAGAAATCCAAATTCATTTTCTCAGATTTGAATACGTTACATGTGTTTTTAATAAAATTTCATTTTATACTAAAAAAACACACTTTCAGTAATACTTATCCCATAACATTCCAATTTTATGTGAGACTGATTCCTACATGTTATAAATGGAATATTAATATTTTTCCTAAATTATCAATACAACTCGAGCATGTTTTCTTGGGTTTCTGTGAGTGACACTTTTGATCTAAAATGTAAATTTTAAACTACTAACGGAAACTTTGATTCATATAGGGACCATCATGTATCATATTGTGGTTTGGCTGATTTATTCATGTCAAAATTAATTATAGATATTTTTTTTAATGTATCAAAACAATCGTAAATTTTTGATCATTTTTGATTATGTGAGTTGTCTTTTTTACGAACATTAATGCCTATTTTAAATAAAAAGTCACACTTATAGTGATAATTGTCACACCATGCATTGTATTGAGGTTATAATAATTCCAACACATCCCAAGTGAATTATGGATAATTTTACTAATGTTCCAAAACAATAGAATGTGTTTTCACAATTTTGAGTATGACACTAGTGTTTTTTACTAAAATGTAATTTCAAACTGAAGACATGCACATTGATTCATAATGGTTTCATAATGTGTCTGATTTATGGGAGAATGATTTCTATACATCAAAAATGACGTATTTATCATTTTACTAAATTATTAATAAAATATGAGGATGTTTTCCTGGATTTTGGTGAGTGAAATTTTGAACTAAAATGCCAATTTTAAACAGATAACATACACTTTGAGTCATACCAGAAACATCATGTATCATATTGATGTAAGGATGACATATACATGTCAAAAATCACTTATGGATATTTTACATAATGTATAAATAAATTATGAATGTATTTGATCATTTTTGAGTATGTTAGTTGTCTTTTTAATAAAATTAATGTCAAATTTAAATAACAATACAAACATATAGTTATACTGGTATCAATGTTACTAAAATAGTAGTGAATATAATTATAAATATAAACAAATAACATAAAGATTTTTTCTAGAAGTATAAAAGAATATGAATACACTTTCTCAGTTATTTGTATGTCACTTGGGTTTTTTTACTAATTTTTCATTTTAATAATGAATATTGAAATTTGAGTCATAATGGTCACATAATAAGTTTGTTTTATGGATGACTGGTTCCTACATGTTAAAAATGAATTAGGAATCATTTTCTAAAATTATAAATATAATTTGAGCTCCTTTTTTCAATTTTTAGTGGGTGAAACGTTTTGAACTAAAATGTCAATTTTTAACTGATAATGTATAGTTTGAATCTTACCGTGAACATCGTGTATTGGATTGATGTGAATATTATTCCTAATGTAAAAAATTATACATGGTTAATTTTACTGTTGTTTAAAAAAATATTATTGTTACTTCTTGGTTTTTTGTATTTTAGTTGTCCTTTTTACTAAAATTAATCTAAATTTTAAATAAAAAGTAACACCTGGAGTCATACCAGTCATTCCATGTGTCATTTTGAGGTGGGTTTGTTTCTTATTCATCCAAAATGAAATATGTATAATTTTTATAGTGTAGAAAAATAATATGAATGTGACTTCTCTATTTCGATTATATCACTTGGGATTTTTACTAAAATTTCATTTTAATCCAGAAAAACACAATTTACGTCATACAAGTGATGTAGTGTGTCTTTTTAATGTGAGACTATTTCCTAAACATAAAAAATGAGTTATTATTGGTTTTCTTAAATTATCAAGACATTATGATAATGTTTTAATTTTTAGTGAGGGATTCCTTTTAAACTAAAATTCCAAATTTAAAAAAGATAAAAGATGCATTAAGTTACATCAAATAATCATTTATCAGATAGAAGTGAGAAGAGTTAATACATGTCACAAATTACTTGTGGATCCTTTTTCTATTTTATCAAAATAGTATAAATGTGTTTTCTCATTTTTGAGTATGTCAATTCTATTTTTTACTAAAATTAAAGTAAAATTTAAATAAGATGACACACTTGGAGTCATAATGATCACAAAATGTGTCAGATTGAGGTAAAATTGATTTGTAAATATAAAAAATGACATATGGATCATTTTAAAAATGTATCAAAACTATACAAATTAATTTTCTCTATTTTGATAATGTCACTTATCTTTTTCACTAAAATCATTACCGATTATAAATAATAACACACACCTAGACTCATACCGGTCACACCGTGCGCTGAATTGAGTTTTATTTTTTTCCTACACATAAAAAATGACTTATATATCATTTTTCTAATGTATTAAAATAACCTGAATGTTTTTTCTTAGTTTTGAGTAGGTCAATTAACTTTTTTACTAAAATTAATTCCACTTTTAAATAAAAAGGCACACTTCGAGTCATATATGCCACATTGTGTATCAGAATGAGGAACATTAGATTCTTAAACATCTCAAATATGTTATGGATTATTATTCTAAACTATTAAAATAATACATATTATGTTTCTAGGTTTTTATTAAATTACTTGTATTGTTTTACTAAAATGTCAATTTAAACTGGAAACGTACACATAAGTCGTACTTGTCACATCATGTGTCAGTTTTATGTGAGACTAATTACAACATGTCAAAAATGAAATGAATTTTTTTCCTAGTCATAAAGAAAATAAGAGCATATTTTATTTGTTTTTAATGATTGACACACATTTTGATCTAATATGTTAATTTCTAACTGATAATGGACACTTTGAGTCATACTGGGAACATTTGGTTTTAGATTGTGATCAGGTACATTCCTAAAAGTCAAAAATGGAAAATAGATAATTTTTATAATGTATAATAACAATATGAATTCATTTTATCAGTTTTGAGTATACTAGTTCACTTTTTTACTAAAATTAATGTCAATTTTAAATAAAACGACACACTTGGAGCCATACTAGCCACAACACGTGTCAGATTGAGGTGTGTATAATTCCTAAACATCACAAATGATTTATGTATGGTATAAATAATTAAACAAAACAATATTAATGCGTTTTATTGGTGTTGAGTATGTAATGTTTTTTTGAACTATAATAAAAATTATAAACTAAAAACATATAGTCTGAGTCCTAACAAACAAAATTTTATCAGACTTTGGTGTGGATGATTTAGTATGTGATATGTTTTTTTCATTGAACTATATGAAAAAATATAGAAAAGATAAAATATATTCCATTTTTATGGACTATTAAACCTCATTGTCATGGGACATGGATTTTTTCAAGCTCTCATGTGGAGAATTTAAGGTCCAAGGGGGTGTTCCGCAATACTCTGGAGAAGTAAGGAACATTACAGGTCCTTTTAGAGAAGAACATATTTCAAGATTATTCTAGATAACTTCATCAATATTCCTCTTCTCCATGTGGTGAGGCATGGCATCATGATACCTCATATACTTCATGTTTTACATGACATGGGGTTTCCTCTTCAATCAGAAAGGAACTTGTTCTTTTTATTCTCTAAAAAGAGCAGAAATCATTGAACAAACCACCCTAACTAGCGAACAATAATCCATGAGTATAGGAAACCAATTCTTATTGTGATAATATAGTGAAATAAAAGAAAAAAAGTATAAAAAAATGCATTACTATTACCATTATTTTGAAAAATGATTCCAAACAATAATATTTTCAATTCACCCACTATATAAACATATGAGATATTTTAGAAGATCTATACCAAAAACATGATATATTTAACCCCATTACAATATTATAACATTCACTAATTTCAAAAAATTACCATAAAAACCTTTATTCTTTTTGTATAGTTTAGAAGTCATATAAAAACATTTTCCCTCTTATTTTATACAAAACATCTAGCAAAACATATTATACATTAATGAATTATAATAATCATTAGTTCATCACTTTGTTTATTCTAAATATAACTATTTTAACAAACCAATTAGAATTAATTGATTGAACGAAAATATATATTTATAGTATAGTTTATATCGCACATAATAAAATATATATTTCCATTTAAGCATTATAGTGTGTATAAGCTCAATGATAAACCATTTACCTTCTTTGATGGAAGAATCTTCTTTGGGACCCATTTTTTTTCTAAGACACTAAATTACATTATAAATAACTTACCCCTTTTATATAGAATTAATAATCTCTATATACCTTTATATAATTCAAAGGACACTAAAATCTGGTGGATTTATTATGTCTTTCAAGATTGTGCTATATATTAGGATATTCTTCTCAATATTCTAGGTTATGATAAACTCTAACATAAACCTATCATTTTTTTCAAAAAAATGAAATCATCTCTATTCTCAGGTATTTTTTATTGATAATAAAGATTAATTTTCATTTTTGAGCTTTTGAACATGAATAATATTTCATAAAAATTTTCCACATATTTATTAGTGATGAACTAGTGGACACATTTTTTGAATGAGACTCAGTGAAAAAGAATATATATATATATATATATATAATAAATATAAGTTAAACAATTATACTCATGAATATATCATGATATTTTATGGAATTTAATGGAGGGATTATTTTATTTCACATCATATGTATTCATGATATTCAGTTTTATTAAATCCATTTCACAAATGAAAACCTGATGTGTTAATTTATTTGATTTTAAAAAAATTTAAGATATTATATGATGTGATTAACTGATTGTTGAATCGAAAAAATAATTCTACCACCCATCAAAGGGATACCATTGTATTTTTATTCTCTTATATCATTTACCACCACCATCAATGGAAAAATTGATAGGGAATTAGTCTAATTTTTATTCTAAAAATTATATGGAAATTAACTAAAAAACATAGATGAAATGGTGAGAAAATTAATAAAATATTTATTAGGAAGTAACCTATTCATGATGCTTTTATATATTCAGAAACCATGTTTTTTCTCATTTCTAAATAAAATTTATTTCCTCTATAAAATTTTACCTTTGAAAACTAATAAAAGATAATATACAATCATTCTGATAGTAATGATTTAAACCCCAAATATATTTATAGGGTAATAAGACATACTATATCCCAAACATTTAATTTAATCATCTAAATTTGTGGTCGACAAACATTATCACACCATATATGTTTCCCATTCACCTCTAAAACATTTACTTCTTCTTTTAAATGTTAAGGTTGTCAAATATATTGGTATTACTGAGAAAATATAGAAAAGAAAATGTTTAAGAAATTTTTTTAATAAAATTTTAACTACCTTTAGAAAATACCAATTTGGGGACATTGAGCATTTCACAATTTATTATATCTCTCAAAAATTTGTAAATATAATATTCAAAATAATAACTATTTTCTTACTTTATAAACTCCAAAAAAATACCGAAATAATCACTACTGGGAAACTGACCTTTACCAACGGTTTGGAACCGTTGGTATAGGCCTCCAAACCGTTGTTATAGCCTATACCAACGGTTTGGAGAACCGTATCCAAGTAAGACGTTGGGATAGGTCTATACCAACGGTTTTCCAAAAACCGTTGGTATAGGTAATATGAAATCTATACCAATGGTAATGGAACCGTTGGTATATAAATTCCAAAAATAAAACATCCTCTAGGATTTGATCCCAGGACCCCTCGTTTATAATCGAACGACTTAACCACTAAGCTAACATCACTTTGGTAAACATAATTTCATAAATATATATATGTATTATCATAATTATTTAAAATTTTGATTTATATAATGTTCTCGGTTAGTAGATCTGGAAAAAAATTAAAGAACCTATCCCAACGGTTTTGAAAACTGTTAGGATAGGTTAGGGGTGGGTTGTGTTATTTCAGTCGAAGGTTGAAATTTTTGGTGTTTTTTTCCAACGGTCTTGAAAACCGTTGGGAAAGGTCACTCTTTCCCAACGGTTTTGGTGAACCATTGGGAAAGAGGCTCAAAACACACCCTTTCCCAACGGTTTTGGTGAACCGTTGGGAAAGGTCACTCTTTCCAACGGTTTTGGTGAACCGTTGGGAAAGAGACTCAAAACACACCCTTTCCAAATGGTTTGCAAAACCATTGGGAAAGGTGGGGAAATCTATGGCTTTCCCAACGGTTTTGGTGAACCGTTGGGAAATGGTAGCTATACCAACGGTTTTTACAAACCGTTGGTATAAAAGTGTTGGGAAAGATCATCTTTCCAGTAGTGAATTAATTTTTTTGGAAATAGGTTTTGGATGATAAATATTTTACAAATAATTTTATTTGATTTAATTTGAAGTAATGCACATGATTTTTATGTTCATTCATTAAATTAATTCCCTGATTTAGCCTATATATAGTAACCACACAATCATAACAAAATTCATGTCGAAAAAATATATTTAAACATATAATTCGAAGCAGATCGATAAGATATTGGTTTCAATGTATTAAAAATTCACAATACACACTTTGTGATATGTTTATTGGATATCTATGCCTTGGATGAAAAAAATAAATATATGGGGTATCCAGATTTATTATGAACAACATCCAGTGATTCCTAAAAAAAGTAATGAAAAAAATAAAAAATATAATTTATGTGATTTTATTATAGAGTTTTACCCCTAGAATTTAGGCAACAAAAATAGTTTTAATCTGTTAATTTCTTCTCAAATTCATAGTATAACTCATCATTATTCTTTTAAATTTCTTCCATCTCTAAATAATTGTTTTACATAGAAATGATAAAGGGATTAATAAGTCGAAATTTATCTTTGAAGGGTTTTCCCTTTAAATAGTTATGCTATATAAAAATATAGAAAAAATGGATATTTATTAACTTTAGTGAACATATTAGATCACTATTTGGATAGAAGAATTATGAAAATCTTCTTTATGTGTTTGTTCATAAAGATATAACACACTTAATAACTACTTTTATCATATTTTATAGGGTTTTCATAATAAAATTTTGTTAATGACATACCTCAGGAATCTTCAGAAAATTAGAAAACCATGATACAAAAGTTTCAAAAGCATCAATGACCGTTGTAATATCCATATAATCAAGTAGAACATTAGAGATAGAAGATAGAACTTGAGAGACCTCATTACCAACCCTCAGGTGATTTTTTTGGAGTAATATATTACTTAGATTGTCTCTTATGATATTATAAATTGTACCCCTCACAATAATGTATTGTGTGGGTGTTTATGGATAAAAATCACATACATCAATACCTAACAAAATTTTATTAGTATAATATTATCAAAATTTATTTTATTTGAATATTGGTGAAATATTAATGGTAAAATTGATAACCATTGGTAATTTATGATATTTATGGGAATTACTAGACTCAATCATAGTGAGGTTATTTGGTTCTTCATGTGTCTATATTTCTTCCACAAAAAGTTTTCTTTGATTCTTTCTCATATATTAATATGGAAAAATAGATAAAAAAATAACATCATATAATGAATATATTTGTGAATTCAATCCTCTCATCATATTATATGTATATTATTTTGGTTTTATATTCTCAAAATATGTTTGGGTAGACACTCTAAATCCTACTACTCTAACATGACTATATTATTTTGGTGGCTTCAAAGCTACTAAAAGTATTTTTTATTATAGTACTCTCACCATCGATTATTGTTTCTAAACCATATAAAAACAAATGAATATAAAAAATTATTTTTATTTAATACTATTATACAATACTTATACATGTTTCCCATAATTATTTTTTTCATTAACTAGTTTACCCTCTTTAATTACTTGGTCCTCCTTCCATAACATGTGATGTGGGATGCAAGTGGCTTCTAATTCTAATTAACCAATATATTTATATATAAGGTATTATTTTTATTATCACAGAAAACATTTTTTGAAAAATACATACCAATTTCTTCTTTTGGGAAGCATATCCATCCTTTCTCTACAATAGGGGTACATTGGTTTTTATTCCCTTTCATTATTTTTAGAGCTCTTTTTCTATTTCATAAATTAATTTTATGGAATCAAATATGCTAAAATAAATATTTAAAATAATATATTATAAACTATAATACACCTAAAATTATTTCCCATAGTGAAGACTAATGAAATCATTTCATGTTTCCATCATTAAAATGTATGCACAACTAACTTATGGGTAAAGCTTTAATTTCTCAAAAGTATCCCTAAGATTAACTTGGTAAGAAGAGTCCAAAATCCTCTATGGGATTTTCCAATTTCCATTAAGACATATTTGGTTATATATATATCTTAAAATAAGTGTAAAATTCATGGAATAGTGAAAATTAAATAAACATTTCATCATATAATTTTTTGGTAAAATATAGAATGTGTATTATAACATTACTGTTATATACTTCGAATGGGATTACTCATTAATATGGAAGACATATAGGCACAAATATATTTCAATCACCACATTCCTGATCATTATGACCCCGAAATACCTAATGAAAATTGAATAGTTGGGATCAAAGGTTGGCCGCATTGATTCCATCCAACATAAACTTATATACCCTAACATTTTGGCCAATTTTATTCAACACTGTGATGTTTACTCATTCTTTTTCTATGAATATGTTGTTGATCCCCTAATAATTATATTATTTAAACAACACCAGTCTATGCATCCCCAAAATTGGTAACAACATCAGGTGTAAAAGAAATTTTATTCTTGATTAGTTAAACAATTAAAATATATTATGTCAATGTTGTAGAGAACATATAATATTATGTAGAAAATCATAGTATATATAAAATCAGTTTAACCTTCTCATTAAAACTATTTTTAATTTCTTAATGGATTTTAATCCTCTATTAATAATCCAAATCTCCTCTTTGTGGTACCCACCAACATAAAAAATATTTTTTAAATTAGGGAAGACATGAAATGATTGTGATGTCACAATTAAAGGGTATTCCTAAATTTACTTTTTATCTGACCATATTGTTGTTTTAGTCTGTATTAGGATAATTGACCATTTATTATTTGATGGATATAAGGCCAAAATTAATTGGTCAAATTTTGATTCCATTATAAAGGACTCTAACTCTTCCTCTTCCACTCTAAAATTCAACTTTACCATGTTCCTTTCACTATAATTTACTACACTCTGATTTTAAAACCATCAGTAGTGGAAAATTAGAACATGAAATGTTTTATAATCCAAGTCATATATCTAATCAATAATGCAAAAATATGACATATTTTTCTTAAATTTTATTTATATCCTTGGAACAAGATATGTGCATTTCTCCCAACATATGTGCAACTCCACTATTTTTTATAGTACTACATTCATCGATTTGTATTGTATTGAAAATGTATCCCTTGATAATAAAATAATTATAAGATATAAAATTTTAATTATGTTCCTGAACAATCCATAAATGTCATTTAAGAACTAAATTTTTATTTTCAGATAACTCGTTATAAATTTGATCTTGTAACCATCCTAAAAACTAATAATTTTTCGTATTTTATATCTAGCGATTTTCCCTTGATGCATTAAAATATATAATAATTACTTTGTGGTATTCAATTTATAGATCAACATATTCACTATTATTTAAAATATAAATATCTTTTTACTCCCACTCTAGGAAATAAACTATAAAAACATATCATTCTGAAATACCTTTTCTCATAAGGCATTTACTATGAAGAGGCATTGGGAGACTGATGTTATCAATATTATATTGGAAATTGGTATATAATTCCACAACATATTCAACAATATATATTTCTATAATTAATTCTTCAAGTTGAATTATATTCTTGTAATTACCTTTAAAAATATTCATATACAATTTAATGTGATACATCCATCTATAATATACCAGACCACATAGTTGAACCTCTATAACAAAGTGAACCATCAAGTGGGCCATTATATGAATGAATTATGGTCATTTGAACATATCTAATTCCAATAATATGATTGAAACAAACTTATTCAATATTGGTATCATTAGTGGGTCAAAAAATATACTACATATGGATTTGAAAAACAAGTAGAGTCTAGTTAATGTTTGTCACATTATTTAGGATGAATTTTGCATAAATAAATATGCATAAAATCTGGAATAAAAAAGATATATGTGTGATTTTAGTCACTGTAACTTTTCATTATTCATTAACATGACATTATTGATATTTCGTTACTTGCACTATAGAAATTTTACACTATTATACAAGATAAAAATATTCATTTTTTTTGTCTGGATATATTGTATGCTACTGGAGGATGAAAAGTCCACCCTTTACCCTTCACCAGTACCAACTCATCCCTTATCACCATGTACATAATGTACATCCAAGCCTTGATGCCATCATTTTTTCTCAGAACATTTAATAATGTTTAAATAACACTATAAAATGATTTTTTTCTATCTTCATGACACCAAGAAGATAGATGTAGTACAAAAAATCCAAATTAGAAAATTCAAATAAGGTAGATCACATTTTCCAACCTAATGTTGTATGGTTTTACAAAAAACATTAACTAAAAAATGGAATTATATTTCACTTTAACTACCTACTGAAAAACTATTAGTAGAGAGGGTGATATACCTTATTCAATATTCCTATTAACTAATATTTTCTAGGATTAGTATTTATGTTGTGAAGATAAAATTTTAAGAAATCCAAAAAACCACAATCTTTGAGGAATGCTTCAAATGAACCGAGTTTGAACATTTTTGATAGATAAGAACCCCAAAATTACATTAATGCTATAGCATAGAAAATTTCCATAAGTAGTAATTTCATTTATCTTCCAGTAAAATATGGATCACAAAGTGAATTAATCATTTATATGATCTTCATACATTATAATGCATATATCCCACAACTGTTTCGGATTTTTGATCAATGGATCAAAATAGTCATTAGTATCATTATTAGGTTTCATTTTTCTAGATATAAGAAGAGAAAACAGAATATTTTTACTCATCATGAAAAACCATGGGAGAATGTTATAGTATACCAACATGACCAAACATGTACTGGGAGTAATACTCTTTACACCAAAAGGATTTAATCCATCTATACATATTGTAAGATGCAATTTTATCTAATCATTTCCAAATTCAGGATACTCATAAAATATTTTATTCCATTAAAGAGAATATGTTTGATGACATAGGTTCCTTTATTTAATTATCATATCTATATTCCATGTCAAATGTCTTATGGTTTCATGAGATCCATATAGTTTTCTAAACCATGGAATGATAATAATATACCATATATCATTTGAGGTACATGATCTATTTTTTTGTATAAATTTTCCCCCCACCTATGGAATTTTAAATGAGATTTATGGTTATTTATGAAACAAAATGAAATCATTTGTGTAAGAATATATTTTTTAAATATATTTCCCATTGAATGTAACATTCGTTTAGAGAGAGATATATGAAATGGAAGCTTACTTTCATCTGGTTACATAAAATTTAGCATACCAAGTAGTTATGTTATGCCAGTTTCAATCCACCCTCTTCTAGATTTAAAAATATATCACATAAATAAAACAAAAAAGGTTATTTATTTAGTAAAACGGGTATACAATTCTCTATTAGCATAGATATTTAACTTATATATGAACATTGGACAATCTAAAATGACATATTCAATTAAAATTCCCATTTATTCAATGAAATATATATTCTCATTTACATTGTTATTCATATCAATCAATGCATAAATGTAGTATCTTCACAATCAGTGTGCACATATAGTTCTTCCCAGTGTTTGGCACAATATTTATAGCTCTGACATATTCCATGAAAAATAAAATGAAATTCCAACTCCTTGGGACTGATTTTTGTTCAATAAAAACATCATAAACACACCAAAAAAGGATTTGAGAGGGGTGGAATACATGCACTATTTCATGTTTGATGAACTATTTGAATCAATCTTCATGCTTTTTTTCATATGATTTCATTCAACCATTTTTGTTTCATATACATCGTATTAGGTACAAAAAATATTAACTCTGAATTAAAAATAAATAAATACACATAAGATTGTAATTATAAAAGGTGAAGGTTTTAGATAATTGTTATAAATGGAACCAAAAATTTGATTGTTTCAAATAAATTTATCATTCTTTGAAGGAAATGTGAAATTGAATTTAAAAAATAATTAATCCACTATTGTAGGTTATATCAAATGAATTCGCCCAAAATGATAATTGGTACCCATTATTGGATGAATACTACATGGAGTTATAAGAAAGATAGTTTCTTATCTTGAAGTGATGAGGGATGTGTCTCAAGAAAAAAATTCAATAATGATTGTTTGGGAGATGACGCTAATTGGGATTTAATTCTTCTACATAAACCATTTTAAATTACCAAATCTTAATTTAAAATTTCAAATATAATTTTAAAAATAAATTCAAAATTCAAGAGGCTACATTTTGAATTTTTACAACCCTGTTTAAAAATATTTTTTTAAAATTGTATATTAAAATCGACAAATATTATTAAAAACACATAATGGGATTCAAACCCCAATTTACATAAAAAATTAATAATCAAATGAAAAAGTTTATTATCATATTGAAAACACATTATCAAAACATTAAACTTTTAAACCATTTCCTTGTAATATGTACATTTTTAAATGATTAAAACCTTACAGGTTCACTTGGAATTCACTTCATGTTTTTCAAAACACCAAATCCATTTTTGTTTATTTTAAAGAAAAAACCTTATTCCTTCATTTCAAACCCTACTTAATCATTATAAAACAATTTTCGATTTTAGAAAATTGAAATTTAAAATAAGCCTGACTATAAAAAATCTATGTAGGTCACCATTCCATATAATGAAAATAATAATTCTTAAATAATTTCTAAAAATTTTATAATGCTAACATAAACAAATTTATTTGAATACAAAAGAAAATTTTCATTTTAAATCCTAACCTAAATGTCCGAGATTACGTGCCTAAATTCCAAGGTTACCCATAGTCTTATTGTAGAATATAATTAAGTGAAAAATAAATTATCAAATACTTCTTTTATCAAATATCACACATGAATCCAAAAATACAATATTTCACATGCTATAACATTTATTCAAAAATCCACATCAAGAAGGTTTTACAACTATTAATGACATTTTAAACTATTTTCCAAATAATCATGAGGTGTTAGATGAAATATGTGTGTGATATTATGCATAAGATTTATTTTAATTTTTATAAGTGTGAGTTTAATTAGAGGTGATTTGGTACCCGAGGTGATAGAAGAATAGTGGATTTCAATTTTTTTTCCATGTAACCAACAATGAAGTTACACTAAGTTTTGAGTTAATACATTATTCTGGGATTTTAGAAGGTAATTGGAAGATTTTGGTTGTTTATGAATTTTGAAATAGTGATGAGATAGTTCATCAATAGGTGAAAATGGTAATTTTATATGAAAATTAAGCTAAAGGATGATAGAATAATATTTTCTCCTGAAATTGGATGAAACGGGATGGAAACCACATCACGCTTGTTATCAAAATTAGAAATTTATTAATGGATTATTATGTAATGTATGTTAAATATGATTAATTTTTTTTAAAATTATTTATTCTATAAAATTAACCTTAGGACTCCAGTTCATTAATTATATACATTTTTTCATATATATATATTTATATATTCATTATTAGAAATATTATAAGCTCCACATCATTTTATTTAAATATATATGGTTTTTTATTAATAAGTATACAAATACATTTTTTTAAAAAATATTTTTTATTTATAAATATCACAAATATTCTTTTAAAAATAATATTAATGACAAACAGTTTTTACTAATATATTTTTATCATTTTTAATGAATATATAATCTCAAATTCATGTATGTCAAAAATGAGTGAACTTGAATAATTAAAAATTTTACTAACTAAAAATATCAAAAAAATGTATATGTTTTATTAATTAAAAATAATTTATTAAAAATATTAATATATATTTAAATAAAGATAAATTAATAATTAAAACATAAATAAATTGTAAATAAATATATATAAATAAAAAATAGAAAATGATTAAATAATAAAACATTATAAAATAATAAAAATAAATAAATAATACCTAACTATTATAAAATTAAAAATAAATAAATAAAATCGACCTATTAAAACATCATATATAAAATGTATAAGGTTATAATGGTATTCTAAAATGAATACTAAAATTTGAATACGTTACATAAATAATTGGTGTATGTGTTTCTTTTAATGATTTCATTAATTGCGCAAGTATGCATGTGTGTGAGTTGAGTATTAAAGTGAATTAATTACATATATGTATATGAAATAAATGTTACACACATTTGATATATGTTACATATAAAATTCAATGTAATATAAATTATTTCATCTACAAAATGCAATTATTCTTTATTTTTAATTAGTATTACATTCTAATTATAAACCACTAAATATTTGAATTATTTAACGTAAGAATATATATATTGAATTATATAAATCATATTTTTGGTAATTCCATTTACTTTGATATATATACCTATATATGTAGAAATATATATGCATATATTTCTATATTAAATGCATCGATGTATAATTTTGTACAAAAACCATTAAAAAATAATAAGACCTTAATATATATTTAATTATTACATTTTATAATTTTTTTGTACTTATTTTTAATGTATATTATTTTTTAATATTTATAATTAAAATATTTATTTATTAACCTTTTTCAGTTTCATTAAGAATTCTTTCGTTAATAATTTTTTTTAACAATTTTGTGATTTATTCACATTTATTTTTTTTGTTTAATTATTAAAATTTATTGATTTTATATATCAATATTTCATATAAAATATTTATTAATTTGTATAGTCTATATATATGTATGAAAAAATTATTTATTTTTAACAAAAATTACTTAATTAATAAAATATTTAATAATTTTGTTAATTTAGTAATTTTTATTTTAAAATTATTTCATTTTATTCACTTTAAATATACATATGTTTAATATTTACTATTTATTATCATTTATAATTTTATATATATGTATATTAAATTTTGTTCATTTTTATGATTAATTATTTAATGAATAATTTTTGAAATATTTTCTTTAATTTAATCATTTTACTTTTTAGTTTTTCAATTATTTCATTTTATTCAAGGCCTTTATCAGTGCTAAAAAAGTGCAGATAAAAAAGAATCTATATCCATAAAAAAGCCTCTATAAATGGTAGCTTTTGTTATTTCTAAAGAAAAGCAATGATAAAAGATATCATTTATTGGAGCTAAAAAAGTTATAATAAAGGAAACCATTTATCAGTGATTTTTTAGCACTAATAAATGGTACACATTATCGGTTCTTTTATTAGAACTGATAAAGGGGGACTTTATCAGTGATTTTATTGTATTATGATAGTAGTGGACACTATTAAAAGCCTTATTTATAGTAGTGGCTTTTAAAATTGTAAGAAAATAAATTTTGGATTTCAAAATACCCTTTTCATTTAAAAACACATTTTCCAAACCAAAATACTAGTTTCTATTTAAAACCAATTTTCAATACCAAAATACCCAATAAATGTAAGAATGGATTTTTTGAATAAAAAATAAAATCATATAATGTATTCAGAACATCAAATAATGGTTATGGAGGTGGAAAATTTATTGATTCCATATACATTAAAATAGAAGATTCCTTCTATCGTTTGTCAAATCGTTACGTGTAAAACACATAAAAATCCTTTTTAAACCCAATGGAATAATGTAAAATGATACATAAAATGTTCTTTAGATATTTTATTTCATTATAAATACTTTCATAGTATCATTTTAAAAACATGAAAATAGAATAGAAATGTTTGGAAGGAAAACAATAAATAATGATATTTTAAAAGAAAAGTCATCTGTCACTTGGTAAATGATTGAATAATAAGCCCCATTAAATAATAAAATTGCACATAACATTAAATATCATTATAATGTAGAAATTAATAATATGAAATTTCCTATGGTAAATATATAAACCTCATAAAACAATATATTTAGTACCCTCAGTTTCTGGTATATAACCCTTACATGATGTTTTTTACGTTTATAAATTCTAAGGGTGGAGGATTGGAGAGTTTGGTAAACCATCATGATGTTTCTGGGGAAGAAGCAGAGGTTCACAATCTATGCATGGTTTTTCCAAACTATTTTATGGTCTTAGGAGAAAGCGTGCACACATGTAGTTCTCGGTTGTTTCAAATCCATGGTTTGCTAAACAGTGTGGACTAACCATGCACATAGAAAAAGTAAGATCATACTTTTTATGATCTTACTTGTTTTTTATTTTACATTATCTCTTTTTATCCTAAATGAAACTAATTCAATATTTCCTTCCATTTATGGTTGGGGGATGTCTCCCAAACATTTTGGAACTAATCAGGATACCTCCCATGGTGTTTGAAATCCCAATTCTCTTGGTAAGGGACATTCTTCTTTCTTCTCATCATGTTTCTTTTGATGTACATAGATTTAATTATATTATTATTATTCATTATTATATATATATGAATTTTATGGGTAGGTTTAATATAGTGGATGCCAAATATGATGATATTTTGTCTTGGTTGTGTATAAGAGAAGGGATCTAAGGCCATTTTTTTTGGAAAATCAACCCTGTTACTGGAGCAATTTTTGTCCCATGCGAGTTTTTTCCAAAACAATCTATGTAGGTGGATTCATTCTAGAATCCACAATCTAAAACTAATTGGAATGATTTCACATATAATATCTTGTGTTTAATTGATTGTGATTTTAATTTTTATGAATTTTTTTAACCCCTCTTTTGTGGTGGTTTGGTAAATTGTGGATATCTAGAAATCTTGGTGTTTGGAATAAAGTGCCTTTGATCATGGTGTTAAATTTTAAATTTTAAAATAGTTATTTTTTGGAATTGTGGTACATGTATTTAATTAATATTTTTTTAATAAATGTAATTATTTATTTAAATTAATTGGTTTGTTTGAATTGGCTTGTTGAATGGTTTTCAAGAAAAGAATATTTTTCTTAACAGGGGTTGAATTGGTTGAACACACATGGATTTGGAATAGGTTTATTATGGTTCATGGTGTGTATTAATATTTATTGAAAAGGGGTGGATATGTAAAATAAGGACCAACATAAAAATATTGGGACAAATACGGGCATAATGGACCCCCGCCAAAGTGGTCTACTAAATGATGGCAGAGTGGATGGATAACTCACCGCTCGTGAGTAAAGGGAGTTTTATTGGAAAGCATGTGTGGGTGTGTTGTAGGAAATTGAATGGATATGTTAAAACTATAGAATTATTTTTTAAAGACTTGTTGTATTTTTTTACTCAAACTATGATTTTATGGAAATTTTTCATAAAAAAACACTTGTTTTCATTTTGTTACAAATGGTTTTTAAACATGTTTATATTGTGATTTAAACTAATTTGTAGAATTGTTTTATAATAATGGTTTTATATAAATTTAACTAACCCATTTACCCTAGTAGTGTGAGTAGGTATGTCATTTGGGATACCCTAATGAGTATTATACTCACCATTTCATTGGAAATTTTTTGATTTTGTTGATGCTATTTTTCGGGACACGGTAAAAGGTAAAGTGTCATTTCTGTTCAGCACCACCCTGTGATACATGGATTGTTCGATGATGTTGATACTTTGACAATGTGGATCGTGGTACCTTGTGGCCTTCTCTATGTCTTTGTTTTTTTCTACCGTTTACATTTTTAGTTTCGTGGTATTGCATTATTTCACACTTTAGAGTGGTTTTAATATGAATGAAGTGGTTGATATTTCTTTTATTTGTGGATGCATCATATATTGATTTGATTGGTTATAGTTTTTTGAGTTTATGGTTTTAATTCTTAAATGGAAAACCATCCCCAACTTTTATATGAAACCCTTTGGCATTTATTTGCTGCCTTTTGCGTCTTGGGGGTGTCGCCTAAGGCCATGTAATGATTCATGGTATTCTCAAGCCAATGAAAATAAGTGGGTCATTAAAAATTGTATTAACACATTCCTTTCTCTATGGAATAAGAAGTAATCTATTTTATTGGTCATGGATTTGAAATTCATTATTGTTTATTCCTCGGTTTGTGATATTAGAAAGGAGTAGAATCTTTAGTACTTAAAATTTAGACCATAAAAATTCAGGGATAACCTTGTATACCAAACTTCGAGTTACTGGGATATTCTGTACCTAAGTGTTTTGGATACACATATATGATTATAGAAATATTATTGTCATGGGTTTATCCAATGAGATGACCATTACATTCGTTGTCGAGGAATGACATCTCAATAGGATTTCATATTTTCTTTTTGAAGTAATGATATATGTTTTGTGAAAAAGTTCATATTTTTGAAAACGTATGAGATCATTTTAAAATGAAATATTTTTTAAAGATTATGGTATATGTATTTTGGAAATAGATTGATTTTAAAAAAAGTTTAATGTTTAAAAAATGGTAATTTTTGGGAAAACAATGTTCTGATAGTTGATGTGATAGAATATGAAATTCCAATCCATCGGGTGCTAGTGAGAGAGACATACAGAGTTGGATGTTGTTTAAAAATTGTAAAATGTTAGGTTTCATAGAAACCAACCAAAATAAGCCATGTAATACCTGGTTGAAAATATACCATAGGTGAACCAAGAGCTATTTCAATGTATCATCGAAGGGTTTCAAGCTGTGGATATGGGGAACCAGAGGGATGATCCAAGGAAGGTGGATCATTTCTAGCATTTTATAAAGCATAATCATCCAACATTATGGGTTTATTATAATCTTTAAGTAGAAATGGTGTGTCTTAATATGATGAATAATATCATCAATTTCATTGGCACACCATCAGAGCTGAATGTCCAGCTGGTGACTTACATGCTAGATGATCTTGCATGTCAGTGGAGGGATCTAGAAGTGAAAGATAAAATGGATCAACGACTTACTTGGGATGATTTTTAGGAATTTTTTAATAGAATACTCAATCCTCACTCATTTAGGACCCATGGGATGACCAAATTATTTAATCTGAAGTATGAAAATGTCTCTATCACTAAGTAAGAATATAAATTCATGAATTTAGTGCAATTTTATTCTGAAGTTACAGTGAGGGCAGCCTTGAAGGCATGCTAATTGGAATTAGGGTTATGGCTAGAGATTCGATCAAAGATTATGGTACTCTGTATTACAGATTATATATATATGGTTAACAGTGTGACATTGGATAAATGAGATATCTCAAGATCTATGGGAGGATTATGTATGTTTATATATATGAGAAATGGTGGGAACTCGAATGATGGGAGAAAGATAATGGGGTACACCTATTTCCATGGTGGGAGTGTCACTCAAAATTAGACGACTGGATTGGTGAACCTTCCTCCACGAATAAAGAGAAAAGCATGATGTTTCTAATGTGGCATGCTTTACAACACGAAATGTGTGTGTACAGTAAAAGTAAGATCATGCCATAATTAAAACAAGATGGTTCATCTTCAGTGATATTGTCATAGTGCGGCAGGGTCAGGTACTTGAGACATTTCTCAAGTGTCGCAAAAATTATATAGGGGGAGGGCAGAAGAATTAGTATCATCAGCAGGTTAGATGTATCCTCGGTGATTCTAGGAACACGATGAATCCTCATTAAGGGAAATATAATTAAGAAAACCATGATAAAAGGGTAGTGATGAAGTTGTTTAAGGTAGCTGAGCTAGAGATTTTCGATAATCAAGCTAGACCATATATGGTTCGAGGTATGATTATTTTATATTATACACTTATTAAAGTTCAATTTGATAATAGTGAAAAAAATTCCTTCATTTTTTCTCATACTATTTATTTTTAATATTTAAAATTAGATATGATGAACTCTTGGTTAAAACATTGAACTCCTGTCTGTAAAAGAGAATGTCATGCCTTTGTGTGTAGAGCATGTTATATAACTGTTAATGGAGTTTACATGAAATGGGACTTATCAATGTTATAGATTGATGTCTATGTTGTAATATTGTGTATGGATTAGCTAACAACATTCAAGGATCACATCAATTGTTATAGTTTAATAGTTAGTTTCACAACTGAAGACGACATCAAGTATCTCTTCATAGGTTAGAGGGTTGTAAAAAAAGGTGTGGAAGGCTTGTTGGAACCATTAGTGGGGACGATCACTTTCCAGTTGGTTGAGTTAACTTTGGAATCAATGAAAGATACCCATAAAATAGTTTTCCAGTTATTTTGGATCAATTTACAATTGTCTTTATTCATAAATTCTCAGTGTTACCACCAATAAGTGAGGTAAAGGTTTTTATTGATCTATTTTCTGGGACTACTACTATTACCATTCCATATTATAGGATGCCACCAATATAATTAAGGGACTTGGAGGAAGAATTGGAGTACCTATAAAGCAATGGATTTATTCATCCAAGTACATCTCCATGGGAAGAACCTATCTTTTTTCGTAAATAAATAATATGGAACATTTCAAATATAAATTGATTTTCATATGCTTAACCATGTTATGATAATGAATAAATATAAACTTCCATGCCTTTATGATCAATTTTATCAATTGAGGGGATCCCAGTGGTTCCCAAAAAAATGACGGACGATCAAGATATCATCAATTATGAGTTCAGAAGGAAGATATTCTGAAAACATCTTTTAGAATTAGATATGAAAACTATCAATATTTAGTAATGATTTTTAGTTTTTTGAATCCAATAGAGGTCTTCATATCTTTGATGAATCATATATTTCAATGATATCAATATTCTTCTGTTGTGGTGTTTGCTAATATATTTTGGAAAATCTAGGAATAAGGGCTGAGCATGAGCAACACTTGGTAATTGATATGGGAATCATGAGATACCATCATTTGTATGCTAAATTATCAAAGTTTTATTTTGGATATAAGAGGTCCGATTTCTTATCTTTGTAATTTAAGAAATAAGGTTTTTTAGTTGATCGGGAATATATAGAAGCTATAATCTTATGGAAATCTTAGAATAATGTTTTTGATATATGAATTTTTATTGGTATATTTGGTCATTACCGAAGTTTTATGCTTGGCTTCTCAAGACTAGCATCTCCTATGATAGCTTTGACAAAGAATAAAATTCCATTCCGATTAACTGAGGAATTATATAATTATTTTGAAGAGATGAATGTTCAACTTACATCAGTACTTATCTAGATTTTTATAGAATCATTATAGTGGTATGTCGTGTACTATGATGCGTTGGGAGATGGGATGAGATACATTTAAATGAAAGGAGACAATATGGTAGCTTATGGTTCAAGTTAGGTGAGAGTTCGGGAGAAAAACTACCCAGAACATGACTTAGAGTTAGCTATAGTCAATAATGCATTGAATACTTGGCACCATTTTCTATTTAGTAAGATATTTAATGTGTTTACAGATATTAAGATCTTGAAACACATTATCTTTCAATGGTATTTGAATATGAGGAAAATGCGATAAATGGAGTATCTCGAGATGTTTGACATTGACCTAATGGTTACACAGAGAAAAGAAATTATGGTGGTAGATTAATTAAGTAGAAAGTAATCTTCTTAGATAAAAAAAATCTTCAGAGGAATTATAGTTTATGTAGTTTCTATTCTACATGCATGTGGAATATTAATATAAAGGCGATGTGGAAGTTTTCTTTTCAGTATTAATGGTTCCTGATTTGGTAATGATGGTCAAAGAATCAAAAACATATGATGACACATTCTTGGACAGGAGTTCCAAACTCAATTGTGGGGAGACCATTGAGGGGTGAAAACATGATGGGAGTTCGATTTTGTGTCTCAAAGTTTAGATGGTTTTATTTATAGATTTTCAATAATATCTTTTTCATGCTTACCACCATCTCAGATGGGTTGTACATCTGGGAACACATAAGTCATACTAGGATTTGAAGGCATATTTTTGTTGAAGACACGTGAAAAGTAAAGTTGCTGAATTCATTTCAAAGTGTTTAACTTAAAATAACTTTACAGTTAAGGATCAATAACCATTGGGTATGTTGCATTATTTACCTTTCCCACTCCTTAAATGGAAGTATATAGTGATGGATTTGGTTAAAGTTCCCCCAATAATGGGTTGGAAACACAATTCTATAGAGTTGATAATGGATTAGCTATCCTAGTCACTAATTTCATTCGAATTTATGAAACGCATATTTTGGAGGATTTATCAAAAATTTATATATGAGAAGCGGTAAAGAGATATGGAATACTAGTTTTGATCATCTCAGATAGAGATATGAGGTTCATGTCTTTTTTATGAAAATCCTTACAAAAATACCTTGAAACTCAATTGACCGTGAGTATGGTGTATCTTCATTATATGGACGGACAATCCAAATAGATGATACATACATTGGAAGAATTGTTGTGGTATGGTGTATTGGATTTTTGTGGCTCACAGGAGGAGAATATTCTCTATGTGGAATTCTCATATAATAACATCAATCTGGCCTCGATACATATGGATCAGTTTGAAGCATTGTATGAGCATGCTTGTCATTATCCACAATGCTTGGTGGAAATCGGGGAGGATTCACTACATGGGCCTAGTCCTTTACAAAAAAATGGAGAAGATTTAGTTGATCAAAAAGAGGTTGGATATATCTCAGAGTTATCATAAATCTTATGGATATCATCATTGATGAGAATTTTCATTTTCCATGAGTGATCATGTGTTCATAAGGATCGCTCGAATGATTGGAAATCATTATTTTGGGATGCAAGAAAAGTTATCTCCCAGATACACTGTCCCTTTTGAGATTCTGGAATGAGTTGGAAATTTTTCATATTGGTTGGCAATGCCACCATGGTTCCATTCATGGCATAATGTGTTCCACATATCTCAGTTGAAGAAGTAAAGGTCGGATCCAAACCATTTGATTATATGGAATAATGTTAACCTAGATCCATATTATGTTTTAGTACTTATCCTAGTGTGGATTATGGATAATTAAGAAAATATCTGGTATGGAAAGAGCATCAGTCTATTGTGGGTTTTATAGAAACATGGTAACATTCGGGAATAGACATGTGAATTCATGAAGTAAATGAAAGAGAAATAGATGTAAATATTTCATGGCATTGATGGTTTTGAACATTCAAATGATGGAAAGAAAACTTTTGGTGGGAATGATGTGGCCCTAGTTTCTGGTACATAACCCTTACATGTAATTTTATGGTTATGATGTGTAAGGGTAGAGGATGGGAGAGTTTAGAAGACTTTAAAGATGTTTTGGGGGGATAAATGAGATGTTCATGGTTTGTGCATAGTTTTTTCAAATAGTACACTGGTCCTAGGAGAAACCTTGAACACATGAAATTTTGGGAAAGTGGATAATATAGGGTTTCTGCATGGTTTACCTAACCATACATAATGAAAAAGTAAGATTCTATTTTTTAGGATCTTAATATTTATTACATCTACTTGATCTTTTTTTCTTCTAAATGGGCCTAATTCGAGATTCTTATCCATTAAAGGATGGATAAACTCTTTAATGTGTTTAGAAACCAATCTAAAGCCCTCCAACGGCATTTGATAACCCAATTCTCTCGGTAAGTGACTATCTTCTTAATTCATGTCATGTTTGGATTGATCTACTTAGATCTACTTATACTATTCACTTTATATCTCATATATATTCCGTTTATGGTAGATATCAGATGGTGTATTCCAAATATGATGAGATTTGGTCTTGGTTGTTATAGGAGAAAGGATCCAAAGCTGTTTTTTTGGGGAATCGACCCGGTTGCCGGACCATTCTTCGTCCCTTGTCGGTTTTCACCAAAACCATCGAGGTAGGTGGCCTGACTCTCGACTCCAAATTGTAGAAATTATTAGAATGATTTTTAATTGAATATATTCTGTTCAATTTATTGTGATTTTTTTATTACCTAATTTTTTGAAACATTCATTTTTGATAGTTTAGTAATTTTTGGAAGTCAATAAATTATGGTGTTTGGAATAAGGTGTCTTTTTTCAGGGTTCTAAAATATGTATTTTAAAATGGGTATTTTCTAGAATATTTTTATATGGATTCGAGTAAGATGTTTTCAATAAATTTAATGATTTATTGAATTGATTTTTTTGTTTTAATCTTATTTCTTGATGGTTTTCAATTAAATAATAGTTTTATTTAAAGGGTTCATATTGGTTGGGAATACATG
Organism: Viscum album; assembly: GCA_963277665.1. NCBI lineage: Eukaryota > Viridiplantae > Streptophyta > Magnoliopsida > Santalales > Viscaceae > Viscum > Viscum album. The sequence goes on from OY728121.1 coordinate 436,571,451, forward strand.
GATATGGAATGGGTTTAGCATGGGTCAAGGTGTGTGTTCTTATGAATTGGAAAAGATTAGATAAGGGTGTTAAGGACCACTATCAAAATGTTGAGATGGATATGGGCATGAAGTACCCCCGTCAAAGTGTTCCACTATGTGATGGCTTAGTGGATGGATAACTCACCGCTCATGAGTATGTGGAGTTTTATTTTCATGCAAGCATGGTTGTTTTGTAGAAAATGGAATGGGTATGTTAGAATGATATTAATATTTGGGTTTTATCCTTGTTGTGTGGGTTTACTAGAACTATAAATTATTGAAGTAGTGTTTTAAAAAGAACTCATGTTCATTTGGTTACAAATGGTTTTTGAAAATTTTTATATTGTGATATAAATATTTTTACAGAATTGTTTTATATAAATGGTTTTATATAAATGTTTCTCACCATTTTATCCACGTTTTATGAGAAGGGAAGTAATTGGGGAAATTCTACTGAGTTTTATACTCACCCCAAATTTGGTAGTTTAGTAATTTTTTAGATGTTATTCTATGGGACATGGGAAAGGGTAAAGTGTCACACATTGTTAGCACCACCTCATGATACATGGATTCTCTGATCATGTTGGAGCTTAGAGCTCATGTAAAAGGGGTTGTTATAGACTTCATAGAGTCTTTAGGGGTGTTTATACTGTTTAAATTGATAATTTCTTAGTCTTTTATTGTTGCACACTTTGGACTGGATTTCATATAATTGAATTGGTTTAGTTTTCATTCATTTTTACATGCATTATATAGTGAGATTTTTTGTTATGGGTTGTTGAGATAATGTTTTTAGTTCTTAAAGGGTAAACCATCGCCCATTGTCACATGACACCCATTGGAATTTACTACCTGCCTTTGAAGTCTTAGGGATGACACATAAGCTCGTGTAATGGTTCGTGGTATTCTCATGAAAATTAGAATAATTATATCATTACAACATATGTGCCTTACATCAAAATATTCCTCATTAAAATTAAATTAAGATGACTTCCCTTACTTTGTGTCCATCTTATCACATATGCTTTTTATATTACTGAATTATAAACTTATGTCAATTATTAACATTATTGAGAACCTTTTTCCAAATTTATTATTATTTTTATTTAACTTTTTACCCTGTTAAAAACATTACATAATCAATTATGTTATTATGAATTGTTTAGATGATATATGAATTATGTGTGAGCAATTACACTGGTTTGTGGACTATTGGTCAATGGAGTAGTCATTTAGCATATCAAGAATAATAGTTAAGAAAAAATTATCATATTTATACATCAAATTTTATTTTTAAAATTAATTATGAATTAGGATTATGAAAAATGAACTGTGTTACAATCATGGAGTCACTAGGCCATACGTATGCTTGTTTAACACTTCCATTTTTTAAATGACCATTATCGAAAGTAGGTGTGAAATATTTAATATTTAAATAATTATAAAAATATCATTTAAACCATATTATTTATTTAAATATACTTATATATATATATATATATCTTATGATGTGGTCATGAAAAATGGAATCATATCGCTTCGTGGAGGCAGTAGTCCACACATCTACGAATGACATTACTATTTTTCATTGTATAAATTAAAATGATGTTTTATATTTTAAAAATGATGAATATTTCTTGAATATAATTTTTATGCAATGTATATCTAATATATTCTTTAAATTTATCCTTATTACCTTCAATGTAAAGAATTTATAGGAAAATGAATCTCACTGTATTGTGAGGCGATAGTCCTCTATCCATAAAAGAGATGTTATCATATCCCTTATTGAATTGAAATTTAAAAGTCATATGTGAAATCATAACTCTATAAGTATAAATATGTTACAAAAATTACATAAATATATATATACTTTAATTACATCATTTAAACAATCTATGAGACATGATAATGGGAAAAAAATGACATCAGTTCACAAGATGATCATCCACAGTATAAATTAATAGTGATTTAAAATCCCTTTTGAAGGAAGAGGTGATAGATTTAGTTTACAAAATTAAAATAAAGAAATTTCAGTATATGTGTGACAGGGATGTTTCCATATAATTATTATTTAATAATATTTTACTGATATAGGAAAAGAAATAAAAGAAATATTATTTGTTAAACGAGATATATTATCTACAAGAATCATTTTTTGGTTAGTAGAAAATTTTTCTTATGATGGATTTATGATAAAAAGAAGGGCTTTCAAAATTTGTGAGATAATTTAAAATGATAATTTTTTTTAATAAAATGTTTTATAAATATGGATTTGAATTTGTGAATATAATATGAGATGGGTTTTCCTTTTATAAGCGACTTTATTAGAACACTTGTAATTTTTGAAATGAAAATAGTGAACCCGTGTTTTTCACATGCCACATAGAATAAAAATAGACCATTATAGAGAAATAGAAATTATATGGTAGAATTATTCCCATATAATAGATTTTATACAATAATTCATGTTATTTAAACACTTTCATTTTAGTTTAAATTACGATAAATATATTCTTAATATAACCGTGATAATTAATTTATATTATATTCAGTATTACCTATGATATAAAAAATTATGTTTAAAAAATTATGTAAAATAAAATATTATATTAAATAATATAAAAGATATTTTAAAAAATTCAATTTATATAAATGGAGAAATTTATTTTAAAAAACCCATAGGCATGATGAAATTTTGGGTTTTCCAGAAGTCTATTTTTTTGGGAAAAAGAAGATTTCATATTAACTCTATGAATAATACTAATCATTTTATGAATTTAAATTAATATTTATTAATATATTTCATATAATTATAAACTAAAACATTCCACATTATATATTATTTTATTTAATTAAAATGGATATACATTATCCAAGATAATTTTTTTCAAATAAATCCTCTTTTTAAACCAAAAAGCAGTCTTATTCTAAAATCCAATTTAAAGTTGATTAAAAAATTTTATACATATTAAATATTGTTAAATAATACCTGTGATACATGAACTAATTTTCAAAACATTATTATCAATTAAAAATACTTAATTTATTTAAAACAAGTTAATTTTTTACAGAAATATGTATTTTTCAATATTCCCCAAAAAATAAATATTTTCTAAAAATTAGAAATTCCACCCTCAGTAATTTTTGATATTATGATATAAAAAAGATCTTAATTTTATAGAATAAATATGATTAATCTTATAAAAATTAATTATAATATTTTCTCATAAAATTAATAAAACTACATTTTGAAAAAAAAATATTTTTGAAGAATAGAATTACATTGTTGATTTTTTCTGAATATTTACAATGGATTTATAAATAATTTATATTTATTATGAAATTTAACGATATATATATCATAATTTATTTTCTACGATTAATACCCACAAATGTTTCAATTAGTTTCTAACTGTTATAGATTTAGTGTGCCGGTTATGCTTGGTGTTTTGTGTTGAACATGCTATTAAACATGGTTTTATTTTCTAAAATCCTAGGTTTTTAAATCCTAATACACATTTAATAATTTTATTCCATGAAATTTTAAATTTATCTCTTTATTAAATGTTTTGAAATTTCAAACTACATTTTTTGGGCACCCACATTGTTAAAAGGGTTATTAAAATATTCATTTGATAACTGGAAAAAGGAAGTACATAGGTCTTTTTGAATAAATTGTAATTAGGTTCCAAAGAGGGAAAACATAGATGGGAGATGATTATTAGTATGTGGAAGAAAATTTTATTGTCTCGAAAATGATAGATAGTGATAGAGATCAGCGATCACAAGAAAATTAATGATCAATTGAATGTCAAGGACTTCAAACCCATAAATATTTGATGAGATAAAATATCATCTAATTCATTGGAAAATAATGTAATAGGAAAACAATTTCATTTTAATGATATTTCTCTTATAATTTGAGCAGTAACATTTCCATATTGAAAAATATTAAGGACATATAATTACTATCCTACAAGATTTTCCTTAATTATTCAACATACACTACACTCCCATCTTTTATAAAATGATTCGTATCGATGGTAATTTAATCATGTATAAATTACTAAAATAAAATTATAAGGGATCAAATAATACCTAAATTTATAAATATATATTACTCATATATTTAATCCTTAAATAAAAAAAATTAGTATATGTTATAACATTTCAAAAAAATTTAGCGATCCTCTTCCGAAACATCATTAAAAACCTAATCACCAAATTAATTTTTAATTCAGCGGTTTTCTATTTGTTAAAATATTTGTTCTAAAAGTAAATATTATGATTATATTTCTAAAATATTAATTTAAATAAATTATTTCATACTAAATGTACATCACATAGTCTAGTGGTAGGTTTTTCACCCATGTTCAGCTTCAGTTGTTGGTTTGATCCCTACAGTCCTTCCGGTTATGATGTGTTGCCATCCAACCATTAAGATATCATATTAATTAAATTATAAATTATAACATTCAAAAATATATAAATAAAATACCATAAATGACTTTAATCATCGAATATAATACAAACTCTAACTCCCCGACCCCTGTTGCTTATAGTCGGTGCATTATTTTAATACATTTGCATGATTACAATGAATTATGTCCCAAAGGATGAATCTGTTTAGCAGTCTTGGAAAATAGATTAATTATATGAAAGTTACATTAAATTATAAAATTAAAAACAAAAACAACATTTCTCCCTTTACCACATTCATATCCCTTATACTATCCCCGTTGGTTGGTCATAATATACTTCTTCTCTTAGAAAAATAAAACATAGAAAGGGGTGATCTCAGATGCTCAGTAAGGATAACAATATAGAGAAAACTTTCATAAATAAGCTTAATTATTTATGTCATTGTATAAAACAATATTAAATTCCTTTTAATCATAAACTTCTGCATAATATGATAAATATATATCAAATAAATCCATTTACTTAGTCACATGGGTATTCTACTAGTCGAATAATCACTTACAATATCAATAGCTAATTTTATAATGATGCAATGCATAATTCTAGACTTCATAACCACATATTCAAGGCCTTGTGCCAAGAATACAAATAATATTTTGTCAATTACTTTTTCCAAAACACTAGTTTGTCTTGTGAGACTTACAAATGCATCAAGGAAATATAGAAGGCTCCACCTATCCTTTACTAAGTCCAATTAATTCCTTATATGAAAAGGTTTAAACATAACATAAACATTTGTATTAAAACTAGCATATGAAATGTCAATAAATTATCTATAAACTATTAATGGTATAAAAACAAGACATAAACAGTGAAACATATCCCAAAATCTTGATTATAATATGGTATTTTTTATCACAATAAATCAACATTGATCAAGAATAATATCCCGTAAAGTATGTTTACATGGTTTAAATTGGTCAGCAAAAATTGTTGAGAGAAATATCATTTTCCATAAAATCATTTAAAATTAATATAAAGGATTTAATTTAGTAGATATTTTTGAGTCAAAGTGTCCCATACCACTTGGTAACATTTGAATGTAATTTACATTATAAAACATTCATTTCTATATAAATGAATCCTTAAAACCATTTTGAAAACATGGAAATTAATGAGAAAGGTTTAAAAAAATAAATATTAAAAACATTCAAAATGATGTTTTAGTAAATGGGTTATTAAAAATAATCCCTTTTAAAACACTTTTATGAATCATGGACATGTAAAATAAATATTTCCCTGTATATACTAACGTAAAAATATCATCGGATAATAAAGAGATTGTGCAATTATCTGTTACCTTTCACTTTTCTTTGGTTGAGGGTACGTTTAACCTCCGGTATAATGAAAATAATATTTTATTAAATTATAAAATAACCATATTCATATTTACTATATCATACATGATTCATTTTTGACTTTATACTACCCATTTAATAATGATTTCCATGTTAAATTAAAATTTTGGGTAACAATCGCTTTCTTTTTCATAGGTGTTTTAACTTGTTATTCTTGATCATATCTTTTAGATCATGATCTAAATACTTATAGAATATAAAACATTATTTATATATCTATATATTTAGAATATAAATATTTATAGAAGAAAGATATATGGAATGGATGGCACTATTTATGGAGATGGTGGGCCGTACGTACGCATAAAAGTTGTTTCCGTTTTCATATCGTATTGAACGGATGTAAGTGAATATGATATATGTAAGTAAATATATATATATATATATCTAGTAGAATTATTATGTCATATATTATATAAATATTAATAATTTATATTTTTATAATCATCGTTGAATGGTGAATGTGAGAATGAATCTCATCGTGTCGTGGAGACGATAATCCGTATGTACGCACGAGTGAAAATATCAGTATATTATTGGTTAAATCATATGTAATCGGATGGTATATAATATATACATAATAATTAACATGATATATTTATTATTTACTTCATTTATACTTATTATTATACCCATCCAAATAATTACATTTTGAATAACAAACTGCACTACGACGTGGAGACAGTAAGTCGTACGTACACACATATGGTGACTTTGTCATTTAGAGGAAGGATAGAATAATGAAAAAAGTTGTACCATATTTTTAATAACATAAAATTATGTAGGTGTAACTGTATCTATTATTTTGGTATGTAAACAACAAATAAAGAGGAAGTGGAATATGAAAAAACATGAAAGAGGATGGTGATATTATTACATTTTCTTTGAGTGTTTCCTTTTGAGTTGATCAAAATGGATCCTTAGGTTGGTTTTTTGATCAATTTATATACCCTAATATTATTCAAGGTAATATTTGAGGATATTTGGGTAGGGTTTGGTAGGGAAAAACGGATTTGGAGGTGTTATTTTGAGAGAAGCGGAAGTACCCTTTTATAAGAGAGGTGAGAGTCATTTTAGGAAAATCTTGAAATATTATTTTATAATAAAATAATTTTTGTTTTATAATGGATAAAAAATGATTTATTTCTAGGATAAGGTGGGAATGGGTCGAAAAACACTCAATAAATAGGTTTTAGACGTGTTTAGGTCACCATATTTACCGTATCATTTAGATTTATCTCAGTTAAATTTTTTAACTTCTACCATGTCTTCTTGTATTCTTACACTATATGGTTAATAAACATACTATAAACTTACAAGAGAACATAAATTGTTTAATTAATGAATTATATAATATTATTTAATCCCTTTGGATGAACCATAGATTTTTATGAATATTATATCAGACAATAATATTGTATTTGTTTTAAAAATTATTTATGTCAATTTTGACATTATTTGGTATTTGGTTTTTGTGAAAGTTACCCAACTTGATTACTTCAAAAACAATACATTGAATTAACCATAAAATATTATATTAACCTAAAAAATTCTTGGATTTCATAAAAACATTGAAATTATATTTATTTTAATATTTATAATACCATATATTTGATTCTTTCATTAATAAGGAAATTACTGCAACATCATTGTGTTATAAATAAATTAAACTATATAATGTCTAAAAAGTATAAATAAAATACTATTATTTTGGAAATATTATTATCTTTATGATGAATATAAATAGTCTAATTTATATTTTCTGTAACCCTAAATTAAAAATGTTTTAGTAATTAAACATTTAATTACACTTTTAAATCTTCTTTAAATAAAATAATAATAAATGTCCTAATCTAATCCATGTGGACCTAAAGGATCATATTTTATTCGTAATATTTTTTTTATTCCAAATAAACTTATCCAGTAGAATTAGGACATGTGTTAGGGTAATTATAATATCATTTTTACCATTAATTACACTATTTACTTTTAAACGTTGTAAATAAATAAAAAGTTACAATTCATTAAAAATTATTTTCATCTAATTGAAACACATTTTATTTACTGATATCAACTATTTCTCTCGAATTTTTGAAATTTAACTCACATAAGTGGTAAAATTATGTTTTATGCAAATTTGCAAACGCTTCTAGAAGGTGTGTAAAAGAGGTAAAAAAGTTCAATAAAATTTTATAAATCTAATTTTATTATAAAATGACTCCAATGAATTAAATTGAACTTATATATGTATTATATATCTATTTTGACTAAATATAATTTAAATAAACTAAATAATTATTTAAATAAAAAGTTGGTTTTAAATAATAATATAGTGTTTTTTCACTATTTTTCTTCAATTGAATGTTTTCAAAACAATACCAAAAAGTCTCCCAAATATAATTTTGATATTCTGAATTCAAAAATTAAATGTATTTTAACAAATTGAAAACATATAATTTTCATTTATTTATTTAAAATTAATTCACGTTGTCAAAACCAAAAAGCGGGTTTTTAAAAAGTAAAAACTATCAAAATATTTACATGTATTTATGTCAAATTTAAATGTAAAAGTTTTTATAATGACCTCAATTTTATTAAATGATAAAAATATAATCTAGTTATACTTCCAAAACTTTCAAATTCCTAATTTAACACTATAAATTATATAGATTAAAAAATCTATTTTCAATTAAAACATAGTATTTTCACTATTTGTCAAAATATGAAATTTATCCATAAAGTAACAAAAATTTACCCAAAATATTTTTTTATGTCTCTATTATAAATAATAATTAAACTTCATTAAATTTAATATATAAAAGTGTGAAATATTGGTTTTAAAAAGGGTTCACCATTAAAAGGCGATAAAATTGCATTTTTTTGAAAAATACATCGTTTATCTAAAAAATGAATTTGTTCTTATATTATGTCTATAAAATACATAATTTGGATGTTAAAATTATATAGAGTATATATGATTCAAAATTCAATTAATACTATTCATAACCGCTTTTTGAACGATTTGTTTGGTAAGTTGTGGTGCATTCAAACTCGGTGTTGTGTGTAGCGTAACCTATTGAATTTTATTAATGACATAATGTACTATGAATTCTTGGGGTGATAAATTCTCCCCTCCATAAATAAATTTCATTCTCTTAATTTGAAATTTGTATTCAAAAATAAATGGTAAAAAAGATAAAAGTTACTTTGTGGAAAATCTACATCAAAAATTGGGTAAATTACATTTAGTCTTAATAAGTGGGAAAGGGAATGATAAAGTTACCACCAAATTATGATATCAATTAGGAGATCATTGGTAGAAATTAGAGACACATAATTGGAGGAAAAACATAAATATTTATACAGAGTGATTGAGGTCATCAATCACAAACAAATATGAAATTGAGGGTCTCAAAGCCAACAATCTATGATTATTTAAAATGTTGCTAGTTTAACAAAACATTAAGTATTTGGATAACACATTTTTGGTTTTAAGATCCCTTCCCTAATGTTTAAGAATTATTTTATCCCTAGAATAAGAGGAAAAAAATTTACTTGACAAGTAGAGTTTCTTTCTTCAACTAATTCCTATCACAAACTCATTTTGTCACTCTAAAATATGATAGAATTAATATGTATTATATTTATCCATATCATATAGGGTCAAAAAAATAATGAATTTATATTTAATTTGTTAGAATATTTAAAAACACACATTATACAAACAAGGACATCACATATTCCAGTGGTAGGTGATCTGCCCTTGTCGCCCTTCGATTGTGGGTTCAAGTCTCGCGGCCTTGACGGATGCAACAGGTTATCACCCGACCTCTGGGTTATCCTTTTTATGAAAATCTAAAAATAACCTCAAGAAATCATTTAACATTAACAATAGTATCCAATTTCAAACTTAATTTATTCCGTCCCTTAGACTTATCCAAAATACTTCTATCCAAACTCAGATTCCAAAATTTATAAGGATGGTAAACACAATGAAGATCATTTTTTCCATGTTATAACATGTGAATACCTCCACCATGTATTCATTTAAAACACTATAACACCTTGAATTACCGTAAAACCTTATTAATTACATTCATGCTCCCTTATTCCTTATAGAATACTAGATATACTCCTTCTATCTAAAAATGTTGTAAACTCCAACAATGATGGAATACCCAAATCATTAATCAGTTTCAATGTAGTCAAGAATATCAAATATAATTTATCCAAATCAATCATATATTATTCCAAAATCACTACCTCATTATCAGAACCATATTACAGTTTATCTTCCTCTCAAACATATATTTTCTAAAAAAAAATTAACCTGCTATTTATTCACTTTTCTTGGTTCCCCACAATTTTAAGTCCTCAATTAAATAGTACTAATGTACATTTCTTTTATACTATATAATTATTATAACATGTTAATCATTAATAAAATACTCAATTGACATAATACATTAATAACAACATAATAAATATAATCATTCTCCTTCATCTTAGGTAGTATAATTACTTTACTATTATCTAATAGTAGCATTTAGGGTATACTTTGATGATTTATACATTGCCTCGCATAGTGTATCAACTCCTTGAAGAGGAAGCATTGTAAAATTTGAATTCTTTTTCTTACCCTTGAAATCACATACATGGTGTCCTTTTTCGTCACTCTAACAAACTCCCATTCCTTTCTAGCATTTACCAAGGTGATTTTACCACAACTATCACATATGGGAAAATTCTTCTTTCCCCTATTCCCTTTATATATTTTTATCTCTTCTATACTTTTCTTCTCTTTCTTCCCTTCAAATCCACAAGGCTCAAAGAATTATTTACTTATCTTACTAACAGATGATACTATTTCTTCATATGATGAGAATACATGAGAGACTATTTCCTCTTTAAATGTAGGCTTAATACCATGAAAGATATGATCCTTCTTAATCTTTGGATCATGCGTATTGAAAGAATTCACATTCCATCTACTAGGATCCATTTCTAAACAATGTCATATAGTAGGTTAGTTTATGAATCTCAATGCATAATTCCAAACATGTAAAATACCTAACATAAAATGAAAAAATTATGAATATAATCTATAATCATAAAATGTTTTCATTGAAGATATATTTACTCCTAAATACTTTCTATGGATTTTAATGAGAATTTGAATTATCCTAAGCACATCCATCAAGAGTGTCATAAAAAAGAGTGCGATAAGGCCCATTGTCATGAACCAGGATACCTTGGGTCAAGCCCTAAACTCCTTGTTGGAGTTTTCACTCTGGGGAACATATGTTCCAGAGCCAACTCTACCTGCTCATATCTAAACAGGGACGTATTGTTTAGAAAATACACAAAATCTATACATTACCAAAAATCTTGGAAGTTCTTATATACTAATCCTGAAATTCTATCTTATGGTAATTTTCTCTAATCATATTTTATCTAAATCTGTTTCCAATGTTGTTTCTAATCTTCATGTGATACCAACAGTAATGCTACGTCCCTAGTTACCCAGAGTTGGTGAATTACTTTAATACTTTGGCATGATTACAGGGAATCAAGTCCTGAATGACTGATCATTTTAGCAGTCTTGGAAAATAGATTATATACATGAACGTCAAATTACATTATAAAATTAAAAAAGCAACAAAATTTTCTCTACTGACTACATTCATATCTCTTAGACTATCCCTACAGGCCAGTCATAATATACTTCTTCACATAATGGGAAAAATAAAACCTATAAAGGGGTGAGATCTGATGCTCAGTAAGGATAACAATATAGTGAAAACCTTCATAAATAAGAATAAATATTTAAGTCAGTGTATAAAACTAAAATAAAATCATTTTAAAATTAAACTTCAGCATAATATGGCAAAGAGAAATCAAATAATTCCATTTACTTATTCACATGGATATTTTACTAGTCAAAAAATCACATGTAATATCCATAGCTAAATTCATAATGATGGAATGCATAATGCCAGACTTCATCACCACATAGTCAAGGACTTGTTCAAAGACTACAAATAATATTTTGTTAAGTCCTTGTTCCAAGACACTTGTTTTTCTCACAAGACCTACCTATGCATCAAGGAGCTATAGTGTGCTCCTCCTGTCACTTACTAAGTCCAATGCATTCCTAATATGAAAAGGTTTAAACATAATATAAGCATTCATATTAAAATATCATACAAAATTTCAAAACATTATCCATAAACCATGAATGATATAAAACCAAAACACCCATAATCAAAAATATCACAAAATCATCAATAAAATAAGGAATATTTGTATCATAATAAATCAACCTCTATTGAGAATAATATCTAGTAAAGGATGTTGACATAGTTGAAATTGATCAGTAAAACACTTTGAGAAAAATTTCCCTTTTTCATGAAATATTTTAAATGTAATATAAAAGAATTCATTTAAAATATATTTTTGAATCAAAGTTTCCCATACAACTTTGAAACATTTGAATGGAATTAACATTTTCAAACATTCATTTCCATATAAATAAATCCTTAAATCAATTTTGAAAACATGGACATTAATGAGAAAGGTTTAGAAGAATATATATTTAAAAGATATAAAATTATGTTTCAGTAAAAATTCACTTAATATTAATCCATTTGAACACACATTTATGAAACATGGACCTGGATAATATATATGTCTCAGTATATACTTACATAAAAATATCCTCGGATAATAAAAAGAATGAGAAATTAACCCTTACCTTGCACTTTCCTTTGGATGAGGCTACGTTTAACCTACATTATAATGACCATAGTATGTTATTAAATTATACCAGAACCATATTCATATTTATTATACCATACATGTTTCATTTATGACTTTATACTACCCATTTAATAATTATTTCCCTGTTAAATTTACATTTTGGGTAATAATCGCTTTCTTTATTGTACGTGTTTCAACGTGATATTCATGATCGTATAATTTAGATAATTATATAAATACTTCATGGATATAAACCTTGATTCATATATCATATATATTAATAATATAAATATTTATTATATATTGATATATTATATGGAAGGCCTAGTTTATGGAGACGGTAGGCCGTACATACGCATAAACATTGTTCCCGTTTTCATATCGTATTGAAAAGAAGTAAGTGAAGAAGATATATATAAGTATATATATATATATATATATCTCTATCATCATTATTATTTCATATATTACATACTTATTAATAATATGTATTTTTATAAACAACGTTGAATGGTGAACATGGGAATGAATCTCATCACGTTGTTGAGAGGGTAATCCGTACATACGCATGAGTGACAATATCAGTATACTGATGGTAAAATCAAGTGTTATTGGATGTTATATCATATATAAATAATAACTAACATGTTATATTTATTATTTACATCATATTTACTCATTATTATACCTATCCAAAAAATAATGTGTTTTCATAACAAACTACACCACAACGTGGAGATGGTAAGCCGAATGTATACATGTATGATGACTTTTCATTTAGAGGATGGATAAAATAATGAATATGGTTGTATCATATTTATAATAAAATCACAAAATTTAGGAGGTACTGATATTATTATTTCGGTATGGATACAATAAATAAAGAGGATGTGGAAGCTGAAAAGAATTTGAAAGAGGGTGGTGAAATTATTACCTCCTCATCAGATGTTTCCTTCGGAGTTGATCAAAAGGGCTCCTTATGTAGGATTTCTGATCAATGTATGGACTATAGGGTTATTTTAGGGATTTTGGGAGGATATTTGGGCTGGTTTTGGATAAGCCAAATGGATTTGGAGGTGTTATTTTGAGAGAAGGAAAATTACCCTTTCATAAGAGAGGTGAGGGTCACTTTAGTAAAATCTTGAAATATTATTTAATAATAAAATAATCTTCAGTTTTTAATGGCTCTAAAATAATTTATTTTTGGATATGGTGGGTATGGTTCTAAAACCACTCAACCAATAGGTTTTAGACAGTTTTAGGTCACCATATTAACCTTATCTTTTAGATTAAAGTCTTATTTAAATATTTTAACTTTCATTGTGTCTTCATGTATTATTAAACTATTTGGTTAATAAACTTATTATAAACATAAAAAGAACCTCCAGTTGTTCATTAATTACATATATAATATTATTTAGGCACTTTGGCTAAACCTTAGATTTTTAGGATCATTATATCAACCAATAATATAGTATTTGTTTTAAATAATAATTTTTGTCAATTTTGACATTATTTGGTATTGGGTTTTTTCTAAAAGTCATCACAACCAGATTACTTCGAACAAGATACATTGAATCGACCCAAATATGTCATATTCACCTAGAAAAATTATTTTATTTCATGAAAACATTGAAATTATATTTATTTTAATATTTATAATACCATTTATTTGATTCTTTCATTAATAAGGTAATTACGACATCATCATTGTGTCATAAATAAATTAAATTATTTAATATCTAAAAATTATAAATAAAATACCATTATGTTGGAAATATTTTTATCAATCTAATTAATATTTATAGTCAAATTTATATTGTGTATAACCCTATATTAAAAAGGGTTTACTTATTAAACTTTTAATTTAACACTTTTAACACTTCTTTAAATAAAATAATAATAAATATCCTAATCTAATCTAAGTGGAACTAAATTATAATATTGTATTCCAAAGGTGTTTTTTGGTTGAAATACACTTATCCTATTGAATTAGGACATGTTTTAGGATAATTATAATATAATTTTTACCTTTAATTACACTATTTACTTTTAACTGTGGTAAATAAAAGTCAAAAGTTACTATTCACTAAAAAAATATTTGCATCTAATTGAACCAAATTTTTCTTACTGATATCAACTGTGTCTCTCAGATTTTTGAAATTCCACTCACAGAAGTGGTAAAATTATGTTTTATGAAATTTGCAAATGCTCCTAGAAGGTGGGCAAAAAGGTTAAAAAGTTTAATGAATTTTTATACATCTAATTTTCTTATAAAATGACTCCAAATAATTACATTGAACATATATAGGTATTATATATCTATTTTGACTTAATATAGAATTAAATAAAATAAATAATTTTTTAAATAAAAAGTCTGTTTTAAATAATAACGCAATGTTTTTCACTATTCATCATAAATTGAATGTTTATAGGAAAATACCAAAAACTAACCAAAAGATAATTTTGAAATTAAAAATTCCAAAATGAATCATATTTTACAAAATTCAAAACATGAATGTTTCATTTATTAATTTAATATTAATTCCCACTGTCAAAACAAAAAAGTGGGTATTTAAAAATTTAAAACTATCAAAATATTGACATGTGTTTATGTCAAATTTAAATGTGAAATTACTTATAATGACATACATTGTAATAAATGATAAAAATATAATCTAATTATACTTAAAAACCTTTAAAATTCATAACTTAACACTATAAATTTTTTCTTCTAAATTTTTTTTTAATTAAAACATAGTAGTTTTCACTATTCGTTAAAATATGAAAGTTATCAGAAAAGTACCCAAAATTTATCCAAAATAATTTTATTATGTCCCTATTATAAAGAAGAAATTAATTTCATTATATTTAATATATAAAAGTGTCAAATATTGGTTTTAAAAATGGTTATCCATTAAAATGTAGTAAAATTTCATTTTTAAAAAATACTTCTTTTATCTGAAAAATGAATTTGTTCTTATATTATGTCTAAGAAACAAATAATATTTATGTTAATATTATATAGAGTATATAATATTCAAAATGTAGTTAATACTATTCATAACTTATTTTTGAACAACTACTTTGGTAAGTTGTGGTGCGTTCGAACTCAGTGTTGTGTGTAGTGCAAGATATTGAATTACTTTAATGAGATATCATACTATGAAATATTGGGGTTTTATTTAAACTCTATTGGTTATTAGTACCTTAATTCTCATTTCAAAAAAAACTTTATGTCACAGATCACGTTAAAAAAAATATTTATATATATATAAACCCAAAAAATGTCTCAAAAAATTTCTCTAAAACATTTAGGTATCATCTCTTACCATAAAATGAGTTTTTAAAATCAGTGAATTTATGATTAACCATAAAAAATACCATGATATCTAGATTTTTAACCACTTCACTAGATGTCACAACATCAACAGTAGTATAAAAACATGATTTTCCACACCATTTTTTTGATTATAATTATTTCCACCCAGAGTGAAAAACATCAGAAACACATTAACATAATGAATTGACACATTGAAAATAAAATACCTCACCATTGGATGGATATCTGTTACCCCATTATTTGGTTGTTTAGTACTCTTTTTTATAGTCTCAATCCATGTGACGAAACTAACCACACTGGAAACATTTTTTAAATCCCATAATACATCGAATAAAATTATCTTAACCACACTAGGGAAATTTTAGGACCATACCTCCAGAATTCAAGGTTAGTGAATTCTACTTTTCCCACCATCATGATGTTTTCATACTATTTTAATCTATAAGAACTAACATATTAGTAAAATACATCAAAATTTTGTATACAAAATGAAATAATTTCTCCTAATATTTAAATTATCATGGGGAAAAATATTTCTAAACTTGGTTTCAATTTTGAGTAAAATTCATTAATTTTAATATTAGTGTAATGAATGTATTTTAGAACATTACATTCCAACATAATGAAGCTTTATTATTACATATCCACTGAATCATCATACCCTTTATTCTATTCCATTAATTGATTCTCTATCCTAAGAGAAAAACCATCGTAATTGTTTCTCAAGGAATAATTTCTTGATTTTGTATCATTACATGTAATTAATATTATCTATCCCTTTTTTACTCTTAACCAATTACCATAAATAATTATATTCACCTTCTAAATGATAAATGGAAAGGGTTACCATTTTTAATTCTAAATATCCCACAAGTTCAAATATCGTATCTATGTAATTTTCTACTAATAGGTCAGATAATACAATAAATGATGGGGGATTTATCCTCATGAAATGATCTACTATAGAAATTTTACCAAGGTTAGATTAGGTTAATCCCTAACATGAATACCACCACCATTAATATCTTGTGTCAACTGATCCATCACAACAAAAACACATTTATATACAAATTCTATCCATCTCGGGATGCTAATATAGAAGGTTATTTTCCTCTTAGTGCCTTTATAATATAGCTTCCTTGTTTTATCTGTGGAAGAACATTCTGAATAGTCATACTTCAAATTAATAAAATGGTAATATTCAAATTCTCTATCATTTTAACATAACTATATTATAATGTTATTCAAGGGCCTTATATTTCCATTATAATACACTCTAAAGTTATCTAAATTGACCTATGGTACCAAATTTATGGATTATTCCTTAAAAATAGCATAATGTTATGTTTTAGTAAATAATTAACTTTCATTCACATTTAGGAACATTTTAGATTTATATTTTTTGATATTTATTTCATAAATACAAAATAGTACAACCATATAATAAAATGTTTAAACTTATAATAAATATCCATTTTTCTCATAATATAGAATATATAAAATAAATAATGACTTATATTCATGGAAAATCTCTACGACTATTATCATGACTTCTTCCATTCCCTTACCAATACATAAACTATATGAAAAAATTATAACACATCGTATGAGAATAAAAATCAGGGTAAGGGACATAAAAAGAAATAAAACTGTTAGGGTTGTGAAAAAATAGAAAACCAATGAAATATTTTACCGTTATCTCAATGTTCATTGAGTGAATTTTTTTTACTAATTTTCCCATGAAAGAATATGAACTTTTTATAAATGAAATCCATTAAACCCCATATAAAACAGTATAAAAACCCATTTTTGGAAACATATATCATCACATTTATAACCCCTTTTATAATTATATTATAAGTAATTAGAGACCATTTAAATCTATAGAAGAAACGCTATGGTAATTACCTCATTCATGCATGTTAATACAAGTAACATTACCCAATTTATTCATGAACTATGTTGGTGCACCCATTTTTAAGCAATAATAGGATCAACCAATGATATATAGGGAACCCGTTGTATTATCAATAATAAGATCACCCAACACTATCTATACACACACATCATGTAATATGTAATGGGCTCACCCAACAAAATCTGGGCGCACCCATTTCTTTTGTACAATGTGAAAGTACTATATCATTAACAAAACAATATTAATTTCACATTTACATTATAAAAAATTTGAAAAAATCATTTAAACTCATAGGAAAATCAATTTTTATATCAAAATAACTTTCTTTAAACCATATTTATAATACTAAAAAACACATAAAAACGTTTTCAATACTCAAATACCCAAAAAAGGGGAGATACTTTTTCTTTAAAAAACATTAAAATCATTTGAAGGATAAAAAACTTTAAATAATGTTTATGGTGGAGGAAATTTTTTTTCTGTATATGTTAAAATATAACATTAATTCTTTTTTTCATTTTCCACAATGATTCATATAAAAAACGTATGTTGTTTCTGATATACAAATTTTATTATAAATTTAGGGGAAGGTGCAACTAGTTGGGGTAAATCTAAGTCCGAATTTCCCAAAAATCCCTCTAAGGGGTTATTTCAGGAATCTCACTAGCATTATGAATGTCAATGACTCATGAATATCTCGTGTGTGGAACCTCCATCACAAGTGTTAAAAGGATTTATGGAAACCTTCATGAAATTTCTATATAGATTCACTGATCCTTTTACTACTACGTGAATGACTGAATGTAATCTTTGCGATGTGAAATTTGGAATCAAGAATCCCCACTAATATGTGATGATCATAGAGAATTGTGTAGGCCTCAAATAATCCTGAAACCCATGAACAATAAATATCCCTTTCAATCAAAATTTTTAGGTTTTTATGTTGACTTTTTGACATTTGTAAATTTCTCAATATTTTCGAACCACAAAACATTCATGATTAAAAGTTAAAAGGAATCATCCAATGTATTCAGTCATTGTGAAACCCCCTACCTTCTGTTCTTGAGAGCCTCCACATAATGTAATGATTCCTTTCATTAAGGCCATTCCCTTCGCAGAAGAAGATGTACCACTAAGACAGTAGAGGATTTGTGAAGTACTCCCCCTAAAAATTAGAACATCACTCAAAGGTAGGGTCCCTCTATTTTGAGAAAAAAACTCCTTCACAAATGAGTGAACATATATACACAACAACATCCTTCATGAACCTTCAATAATTTCGAAGAATCTATCATGGACCTCTCTAGTGTGTCTCATTTTTGAAAAAATATCCTTCTCTAAGGTCATGTTCACAGAACCCCAATAACAATTGAAGACTGGTTCTACTACTCCTCGAGCCCCCATGTGATCAGTTCCACCCACACCCATGTTCACCCACATCACTCCATGTGTGTCCATGAATTCCATTCTACCTATTACATCTACTTATTGGTATAATAAATCATTTTCCTTCTAATAATGGGGACTTCAACTTCAACCTTGTGATTGAACACTCCTCCATAGTAGTGACATCACTATTACCTCCCCAAAGGTGCATGTGTAGTGGTCATGTAATCCCTAGGGGTGAGAAGTGAGTCCCCCCACATCCGTGTTGCATGATGTAAAAATTACGAGATCCATGACCTAGTCATATATTGTTAAACAACATGAAAACATCCTCTGTTCATCACATAAAACTATATCCACACCTTCTGTGATAAAGAAAGAATTCCCATTTTCAACCATCATGGGATTCCACCCTCTCCTCTAGAGGTGTAAAAGAGACCCATATAAGAGTATAATACTCCGATAGAATAGTAAAATCCACCCCTATAGGGAATATTTCATGATTAATACCCACAATAATCCCCCTAGATTGATCCTATTGTGAACAAAAAATTCAATTTTCAAGACCCAAACCATCCCCCCATTGAATCTACTTTCAAGTCATTGACATCCTTAAAACCAAATGTTAAACTGCATGGATCAGTCCTGTCACATGAACATAAAATGTGGCATCAATCTACAAATATTTTTTCTTAGTATTTTCTATATTGTATTTATCATTCCTCATTGAGGTTGAATCCAGAAAATGGAAATCTATCCAAGTGTTCCCTCTTAGGGACTCACCTCCTGGATCTACCTATAAGGGGTGCTTTGATCCATAGTTAATCGATCAAGGTGTTCCCTATTTGGGATGTACCATCCATATCCACCTCAACAGGGTGTTCTGATCCAAAACTCTTTATACACCACTATAGGGAATTTGATCTATTGGTAAAATATCCAGTTTTGAAGTCCCCCATAATATGGATGAACCTCACAAATCCTCCTCCACTAGGTGTTCTCCTCAACTACATTAAATCCGCCTCCATGGGGAATCACTACTAGAAAGTAAAGCTATAGCCATGGACCTACAGCCACGGTTTTATTGGTCTGTGGCTATATCTTCCTAATTGCCACGGTTTAATTTAACAACTTTAGAGATACCGTGTGTTTTCATATTTGGTATCGGGGTCCCCCGATTCGCCTCTCGCACTCCTCTGACTTCTTATCCTCCCTTCACCTCCCGATTAGTTCTCCTCCTCGACCTCTCCTGACCGTGTTGCCCTCCTCCCCGACCTCGCCTGACCGCGGTGCCCTACTCCCCCAATGACTTCTCCTCCCCGACGTTTTCTCCTCACCGCATTACCCTCCTCCTCCAATGACTTCTCCTTCCCAACATCTCCTCCTCGTCCTCTCCTCACCTCTGCGCCCTCCTCTCCAACGAACTCTTTCACCATGGCACCCTCCTCCTGACGACCTCTCTCACAGTGGAAACCTCCTCCCCGGAGACCTCTCTCACCGCGGCACCCTCCTCTCTGATGACTTGTCACCGCGACACCCTCCTCTCCTAGGTATTGTATTTTTATTTATTATTTTTTTTAGACTCAATGAAATTACTCATTTATGAATGCATATGGGGGTTCATAGGGTCTCGAGAGTCGTCGGGGTGCATGAGAGGAAGACATGGAATATAGCTAAGAGGTTGTAGTGTCATCGACTACCAGTTTGTAAACCACCAATTTGATGGTGGAATTCCAGTAGCTATATATAGATAATGGAGGGCCTTCAACAAGAATATGAGAGCCACTATCCAGGAATTCAGAATTTTTTTTGTTTTATAATTGGTCTTTTTTCCATTTTTTCTATTTCATTATTTAATACCCCTCACCTAATTTTTCTCCCCAAATTACACAACAGCACCTTCATTATACTATCCATCTCCTACCTATCCTTATATAGATAAGATATATAGATCCCTGGTGTATTTAATTTTCATCTATCGGAATTTTTTCTTCTAGTAAATGTATGACTCCCCTTTTCTCCTATCCCATTTTTTATGAGGGTTGTGTTTTATAAGATTTACCCAGTTTTTCTAGTTTTCAAGTAATTTCTCTACTACTTACATATATTCTATTCTTATCCAAATCAAAGGCATGTATTTGTAATTTAATCCTTATCATACATAAGGTAGTTGGTCCCAAAGTGTTTCGTATTGTAAAATTAATTTTCATTAAGTTCATATGATGCCACATTAGTTGGTTTCAATTTGTATCCTTAATTATCATTATATGATTTGAACTAAGTTTATGTTATGTTATAAATCAATTGAAAATAATTTTCTTACTATGGATGAATAGTTAGGGTAATGGGAACCATATACTATGATTATTCCATTAAATATAACTTTGGAATTGGAAATTTGGGATAGGTTTGTGTTTTGACTTTTGGAAGGTAAATCATAGCATGTAGAATTGGAATTTTTTTACCATTAGTAATGTGTTTTAAAGTAGAATCTAGTTTCAAAAGGGTTATTTGGATTGAAAATAAACTTATTAAATGTTATTGACTAATGGAATTCATGGTATTTATTATTAAACCTAAGATGAACATGGACCTTAGGTGGGCACTGAGATATACTATTAAATTCCGAATGAACACATCCCCCATGTGGACACAGGGCATTGGGGATGGGTATATTACCAATAAGTGTATGTTTGGACTACAGACATGTATATTACCATTGGGTGTTTATTAGGTTGTATTGGTCTCTAAAACACACTTATATACATCCAACATTTTCTATAGTAGGTGCGTCTAGACTAGAGAATCACCATGGAACCCATGATCAGTTTTATTTTAGTTATTTATTGTTCTAGTTATGATAATAAATTATATATTCAACCATTATATGAACTTATTGTTTCAGCCTATATTTTATAGGAATTCCATTTGTGGTGGACTACTAAGTTGTAAACACACCCTACTTGGTTCATCATTTGGTACCATATTGGATTTCATCATTTCATATAGGGATATGGGAAATAACTTGGTGAATGGTGTTGGACATTAAGTTAGGATGGAGCTAATGAATTGGTATTAGAATAGAGCTCCGATCACTTTTTTGAGTCATGTAGTTTGTTATCCATTTTGTACTCTTTTTTACCTTTTGCATGTGTATAGTGGAATGTTTTCCTTTGACTACCTTATGACATTATTTTTAATATTTCATGAATTATTTTTTTTGATGATAAATTTTATGGAAGTTATCCTATAATGTTAGGTGATATATGTTTTTTCATTTATCTACTTCTATATTTCACTCTTTTGTTAGGGTTATAGTATCCGTAAGGACTCCTATCAAACCCTGTTTTCTAGTTGGTTTCCTCTAGTGTACAGGTAGGTGTGCTTCATTTCTTGTATCATATAAATTTTTTGGTACCTATTCAATGGTTTTAGGTAGTAGTATATTACATTCCTTCTTAGTTTCTATCCACTAAAAGATATGTTCTCTTTTCCTTTATCATGATATCTTATTTCCAATTGCAATCCCTAAAAAATCATCATATTATTTTTTATATTGTGTGTATATCCCAAAAACCATATACATTAATTCCCTTAAAATTTATAATAATTAATCAATAAGAATTAGGAATAAGGAGGTTCCTTTTTTTCTTGGATAAAATATTCAGGATGAGTACTTCCTCTCAACCTGGGTCATTCTTTTCTTCAATTGTAGAAATGTATGATTTCATTGGACAATAATATATATTCTTATTCTAATGTTTTTTATTATATTCCTTTTTACATAGAACATATTATATGTGTGGATTGGAGAATTACAATTTATTATTCTAAATCTTCATGTTTCTTGTTATAGATATCTTCTCATAATTTTTACCTTGATATAATGAATCAAATTTTCCCAATATATTTATAATAAAAAAATACCATTCCTTTTTGTAATTCATATTTAGAAATTCCATGATCTTATGCACCAGTTGTGACCTTCTGTATTTTAAATTTATCAACAGATCTCATATTTTATTCCTTACTTAATTTCTTATTTGAATTTTTTTTTAAAACTTCTAAAGAACTAGTCTTCAGTCATTAATGATATTAAATAACATGATTTCATGAACTCCTCACATAATTCATCTTAAAAATTATTTTATATATCCATAAACATGGCCTTATGAATGTATTGTATGTGTATCATTTTTACTACATGGATTCATGTATCCAAATAAGCATATGTGAACATTCACATGTGTTTCAGTGCATTCAAATATATATATTTACCTACACATGAAAAAATCTTATATGGAAATTCATACACACAGTAGCATGTTTGGTTACACCGATTAATCTACTTAGGAAATCCCCTATATAAATTCAGCCAAACTGGATATTCAGTTATACAACACAATCGCCATAAATATAGACACATCTCATTTCCTCTTCAAATGACTTATAATCATTCTTATCCACTTACAGAACATAAATTGGATTCTTGTGGAGCATTATATTCACTCATAAATGATCCTTATATTCATTAATGATCACTAGAATTTTATTCTAGGATATATGTCATTTAATAAATATCCTTTTTAACTCTTTATTAATAGAGATTCCTCCATCATGTTGGTTTTGTGTTCATTAATTATGGTTGATCCTTATATACATAGAAGATCTATACTATTCAATCATCATTTTGTATTATTATAGTCCTTGATTTTTGTATTCTAAATTATTTTTCTCAATGACCTCATCATTGTTTTCGATTATTGTTCACTCCTCATCGCATGTCAAAAAAATTTAATAATATTCCAACAAATATTAGATATGATTTTCCATATATTATTAAACATCTCCTCTAGATTAATTTATGGTGTATCCTCATAAATAATTCTCTATGGATTATGTTTGTGACTCAATAATATTAGGTAATTTCATATGATTCATTCTCATGAATCCTTAAAAATCATCTAATAATCATTATTAACACATTAAAGTAATATTGAATCTATTGACAATAGATGAAATTCTATATTTAGGAAGTTTATTTTTCATAGTAAATCATTATGTTTATTTTTTCATAAATTTCTTCATTAACTATGATCACAAAGCTCCAAAATCATTCATTTATAAAACTATTAATAATTATATTATTATCTGAGAACTCTAGGAATTAATTCTAAAATACGACAACAAATATTGTCTTATTTTTCATAAATTCAAACTGAATTAGGATTTTAGAAATGAAAATGGTAATATCTATATTATATATAATTTTAATGCATTAAATAATAATTAACGTATATAAGAAAGGAAAACTCTAAACTCATACTATAAATCTAGTTTAATTCCTACACCATTGCACATAGTATAAATCTGTCGCTCTATCTCCGGCATCGACCATCACTATAACTCAGTATCCTATCCTGTTTCTCATCATTTCTCCCAAAACATTCAAGGTTTAAAAAAATTATTATTTTCCTGATCATGGTTTCCCTTACCCAATTGATCATACACAAGTGATTAAAATTATTACGAAAAGTCTACATAAAATGTCTGTTTCTGTTGAATGTATTTCAAGATGTAAATTTGAAAATCAAATATAGAAATCCCATTGAGGAAGATCATGAAATCATAATATAATTTATCAAGATAGGAAGAATGAACTTGTGAATAGGGGGACTAGTTATTGAAGAGGATCAACACTGGGGGTTATAAACATTCAACTGTTTTGGGTCTAACTAAAGGGGGAAAAGAGTTGAATCACCGGGGGTATAATTAGGATCAAATCAAGTATTAACCAATGGGGGTATAACATGTTGATTCATAAACCATTATAATTAATAATATGATTATAATGGATAATCTATAACCAGGGTATGTATAACTAGTTTTACCAATGGGTACGTGTTAGTATTGAACAATATAAAAATATTTTTTGTTATATTTCATTTGATTTTTTCATTTCATATTTGGTCCACTCATCATAATAGTTGATAGAGGTCCAAAATCAGAAGGGGAAGGGTGGCAGGGGGTAGGGGGCAGGGGCAGTGGGCAGGGCCGGGGGCAGGGGGTGGAGGGGGCAGGGGGCAGGGGGTAGGTCTGCAGGGTAGGAGGGCAGGGTCAGGGGGCAGGTCTACAGGGTAGGGGGTAGGGGGCAGGTCTGTAGGGCAGGGGTGCAGGGGGCAGGGGGGAGGGTGGAGGGGGCACGGGGCTTGTGGAAGGTCTGCAGAGCGGGGGGCATGGGGTAGGGGCAGGGGTAAGGTGTGGGTGGAGGGGGCAGGGGGCAGGGGGTAGGGGGTAGGGGCAGGGGGAAGGGGGTAGGGGCAGGGGGAAGGGGGTAGGGGGTAGGGGGCATGTCTTCAGGGAAGGGGGCAGGGGGCAGGTCTGCAGGGTAGGGGGCAGGGGGCAAGGGGAAGGGTGGAGGAGGGCAGGGGCAGGGGGAAGGTCTGCAGAGCAGGGGGGTATGGGGAAGGGGGAATGGGGCAAGGTGTGGGTGGAGGGGGGAAGGGGGAATGGGGAAAGGTGTGGGTGGAGGGGGGCCGGGGGCAAGTCTGCAGGGTAGGGGGTAGGGGCATAGGGGAGGGTGCAAGGGGGAGGTGGAAGAGGGCTGGGTGGAGGGGGAAGGGGGTAGGGTAGAGGGGGCAGGGGGTAGGGGGAGGGGGCATGGGGCAGGGGGGAGGGGGAGGACTGCAGGGCAGGGGGAGGGGTAGGGTGGAGTGGGGAGGTCTGCAGGGCAGGGGGTGTTCTGTAGGGGGGTCTGCAGGACACCTATGCTGCGACTACTAACCGTGAAAAACAACATCAACTCTCCTCACCTTCACACACTGATGAGATGATGGACAAAGCAGTAGTTCAAAATCTAGTTTGCATTATGCAGATGGATGATATTTTCAGAACAAAACACATGCAAGATGATGACAAAGGTCTTGAACTACAACAGACACAACCAACAACCCGTGTTATGGCTGAGTTCACCACTCAGAAACTGGGTGACCAATCTAGGGAATCTGATCACATTAAACCAGAAACAGAATGGATAGTGGTACAGAAGTCAACTGCTAAAAAACAAATTCACCAAGAAGAGGTCTTAACAGGTATTCAAAATAATCATAGCCCTCCTAACCCTTCAAGGTCTTTGTAGGGAAAAAACACACCGACACCTCATTCTACCAAGAAATTAAGAAAATTCAAGCACGGAATGAATTCCGGAGGTAACAAAAACAAGGGGCCTAGCCCCAAACATTAGTATAAATGAATATTTTATATTTGAACTGTCAAGGTATTTCTAACTCTGACACCATCACAACTTTAACTAAATCTTGTTTTACTCATAAACCGATTCTTTTTTCTATATGTAAACCTAAAGTCACTTTTACTTATCGATTTAATAGTCTTGAAAAATATAGTTATACTTTTATAGGATCAACTTACAATAATAACAATCATGATTCTTTATAGGTCATTGCACATATCTCTATAGATAAAATTCATATTGTTAATGATGATTCTCAGTCTTTGACATGTGAAATAAACAATCATGATAATACTTTCTTCTGTACTTTTGTGTATGCCTTCAATAAATATCAGGACGAAAGAACCTTCTAGCACACCCTTAACAACACTATTCAAGTTCCCCAGGATAAGAATAATGTTTAATCTCTATTTTTCTCATTTAAGTGCTGGTGGAAGTTTACATTATTCCCATATTTTGTTGATTTTTGATTTTTTAATAGGCAATTGAAGGTAATGTTTGAAAAATAAAGAGTTTTATTAATGATCATGTTATTTAGTATTGGGATGTTCATATCAATCTGAATATTATTAGTTCATTGTTGGTTAGGGATTCATGTATCATTTATCATGTACAGTAGACACACTGATCACATATATAAAAGAAGTAGTTATATCTCATTTTTCCCACTATTTACTTATAGGTGGTTTCTTATGATGAGGCCGGTTCTATCCACCACCATCGATGAAAATGAGTTCAACATCCGATTTGGGTAAGGTTTATTCTGTTTTTATTCTTTGGCCCAATTTAAATTAGGGCAATTTTGATTTTTGGGTTCCTTATATTTTTTCAGTGCATTTAAGATTTCATTGAGGTGGATTCGAGTCGCCGTTGATGAAGGCTAACATGTGTATGCATAGGTAGGCAAATACATATAAAAGTTCCCCCTTTATATATATTCCCTCATGGAAGTATGAATATATATATTGGGGATAGGTGTGCTTATATATGGATATTAAAAATGCATACATGTGTAAGTGTATTGGGGTATATAAAAGTATAAACATATATTTAATGAACCCCTTGTGCGTATTTGGCCATGAAAATATGTACATAGGGGATAGGTGTCCTTATATATATGTGAAGTTTCATATGCATGCAAGTGGAAAAAAGGAATATTCGAGTTTTTTTCGTCAAAAGAAAACGCGCCTTGAGGTTGAGGTAGGGTCACTCTCCTAGCCTCTTTTATTCAAGAATGTTTAAATTTCATTTAGTTGCCTTCTTAATTCTGCATGTTTATATTAAATTTTCATTCATGAATAAGTGTTAGTTAAGATAATTGTTTGGTTTGATAAATAATTCATGGTTTTGTAATAAAACCCCTCCAACGGAGGTGTGCTGTCTGCGAAAACTCACAGTGCTATACCTTGATTCTCATTGTTGAATTGATGTTTTCTTTATACTTGATGTCGTTGTTAGTCATAAAGCACACATCGTAATTGACCCTTTTTATATCCCTGTTGGGGGTTTCCCTCTTTTTATTAAAACGGTTGTTTGAACCAAGACACCCATTAACTAATGTTAGACTTTTATGATTGAATTTCCCATAATGACCAAGTCCCCACTAAGTGAATATCATGATTTGGATGGAATGGATTGTACATGGTTTTAGTATGGTTTTATAATGGTCAAACATATTCCTTCAATTCACATAAATTCTCTAAATATTTCTCCACAAATAGATTTAGGAATCTTCTATTCATTGTTATTACTTCGACTATGGACTGAAAATTGATCATGATTCCACTATTTTATAAATCATTTAAATGAAACATTACATCCACAAGTTTTACCATGACATGGTGAAAAAATAATATCCATTTTCTATACACTATGAGCATGTCCATATCCTCCATGGGGTGGTCTTCCCCTCTTTTTTGACACTATTTCTCAGTCCCACATTAGACTTTAGTGAAGTTATCCACTATTTCATCAATCAATATGATACATATACTACTTTTGAATTTCCCTGATGTGGTAGCCACTTTCTCTACTTTTCCTTTATGATACTTTGAAGAGATTATTCTTTGTTCTTTCTAGAAATTGAAATGTACGTCAGCTTGCACATCTAATTCCATTTTAGCTTGAGTATCATCAAATTCTTCTTCAAGTTCATCAGTTATACCCCTTGATAGATATTCATAACAAAGAAAAACAGTAGTGGCAGCATGAGATTTCTCTTCCATATCAGCCCAGGAACTCTTCACTTGCAACTTCTTAGGAGAAACAGAAATACAAGAATCTCTATAATGGGGCGATGATCCAAGAATAGGATAATCAAATCCCATAGCAATAAAACACATAGAATATGTCTTTTGAGCAATAACAGACCGATTGTTAGCAAGAACTTGATCCTCTAGTGCTAAAACAGGG
The DNA here is from genome assembly GCA_963277665.1 of Viscum album. Taxonomy (NCBI): domain Eukaryota; kingdom Viridiplantae; phylum Streptophyta; class Magnoliopsida; order Santalales; family Viscaceae; genus Viscum; species Viscum album. Next base: position 436,600,382 of record OY728121.1, read on the forward strand.
ACATGCCCTGAATTTTCAACTGCTTGATGTTGAGCCTGAACCTTAATTGTTTAGCTGGTCCCACATTTTCCTGTCCTCCAACAATCCCTAACCTCATCACCTCTAATCTAACAATTGGAGCACATATCACTTCTACATATAGATTTTGAGTGATAAAAATTATTTATAGGACTCACAGAACAACTCCATTTTCATGTATTCTATTCTAAGTGATATTTCACATTGTTGAGTGGAAGGAGAAACCTGATCAATTAGTGTCTAAATTAAATCCACTTCTACCAATACACACGCATAATGACCAAAAATTACATTTTTAGTGGAATAGTTCATCCTGATTGGAATGAAAATCATGAATGTGATATCATATAAGATTTCCTAGTGCCATAGTACCCAATTAAGTCTATGAATCTTAAACTAGATCTGTGCACAAGTTTCTTTAAAGTCATTAGAACTAAATTGTAGCATCCAGTAATAATCTCGCAAGGTACCGGGCCTTAGGTTGAGCGATCCAATGCTCTAGGATTGTCCGTTTAGATCTGTTGAGGGAAAGTGAAAGATGAAAAATCCTCGATCAAATGATACACATTTACCTTCTACTTCTACGCCTTTTTTCCTGGGGTTCGACATGCATCAATTTTGAAATCACTTCTTTACTCCTTCCCTGGCTGGAAGTTGCTGCCCCGCAGATGTCGCTGGACTGGGGCAACACACCGCGGTCATGCCGCGGTCACGCCACGGTCACACTGCGGTCATGCCACGGTCATGCCACGGTCACGTCATGATTTGGCCCTGCTCCAAGACGACACCATGTGGCGGTTCGCAGTGATAGTATTCCATGAGTCTTGTGGATCAACGTTGAGACTGACTAATCAAAATATCTTCCAGTGGGGCGGCGACTGAAATGTTTCCCCCCTCCTCTCGCTCCCTTCACTTCTGGCCGGAAGATGATACCCCACAGATGTTGCTGGACCGGACATACATGTTGCGATCATGCCGCAGTGACGTCGCGGTCACGCCGTGGTCACGCTGCGGTGACACCACATTCACACCGCGGTCACGCTGTGATTTGGCCCTAGTCCATCCCCCTTCCACCTGCATTCGAGCCCGCACCAGCCCCCAACCACCTGTAATCCAGCCCGCACCAGCCACCACAACCACCACCACCCCCAGCCTCCTGCAAAACACTCATGCCAGCCCTCTTCCACCTACAAAGAAGCCCTAGACACCAGTTCCAGCCCTCTGCCACCTGCAAAACAGCCCCACCTGCAATAATTTTTCTAATGATTTTTGGAAAGGTATTCCCAATAGAAATAGGTCTGAAATCCTTTACATACACAAAATATTCCTTCTTTGGGATCAAGGAAATAATATTGGAGTTGATTCCATAGGGAATTGAGGCATGGGTAAAGAACTCCCTCATAGCGTTATGGATCTCATCACGAACTATGTCCTAGGAGAAGATAACGAATTAATTTGTGAACCCATCAGGACAAGCCACACTCTCAAGATTTAGATAAAAAGGGGCACTCCTAACCTCTTTCTAAAGCATGTACATTCGTGAAGGATCTATCTAATTTGGATGCAACCACTATATTGTACTATTTTCTTCCCATTCTTTTATTCTCCTCTAAGAATAAGCCAAGGTTCATTAATATTAGTGATTAGGTAAGAAATTCCATTCCAATGAGTTATCCTTTCTTTGTATCTGTTTTTTCATAGACAAAAGCGCAGAAGAGGTGTATTCTATCAGTATTAAAATTGCATGTAAAGATTTGATCAGATACATTAAAGGTGTTAACATTTTGTAAGAGTGCAAATAATCTATATACATTCAGAATTGTAGGTATTTGATATTACGCCAGTAAAGATATAATTGTGTTGACACAAGTGAGTCTATTTAGGAGAATAATCAATTTATGGTTCTATAGTATCAAATAACATGGGATGGTGAGTGTTAAAAATTATTTTTAGAACATTGAACATGTTAGAGTTGGAAATACCCTGAATCGGTTCTTCCCAACTCTTCCCCACCAACTGAAGATATTCTGAAAAGTGTGACCACATGTTCATGAACGTGATGTTTTCTTGTGAGGCATCCCTCCTGCTCAGAGTGTGGAAAAGTGGAGAGTGATTAGAGATGCTTCGAGTCATGTGATCCACCTTTGTATTTGAGAACATAGAAATATATTTTACATTGGTAATACAATGGTCAATCCTACTCCAAAAATAGTTACCACCCCTTCTGTTGTTACACCGTGTGTAAGGGTCACCTGAGTATCCCAAATCAATTCACCCTTTACCCGAAAAAAACTGCGTAAAGGACCCACTAACCAAACATGGGAATTCACTTCTCCCTTTATTATCCTCAGGATCCATTATTATATTGAAATAGCCTAACAACACCCAAGGCTAATCCCCTAGGTCGAACTCATTCAGTTCTCTCCATAACACCTCCCTTCTCAGGGCATCAAAACTACCATAAATAAATTACACAAGTATAGTTTCCCCTCTACATGGCACTATCAATGTTATATGTTGGGCCCCTTCGTGGAGAAACTCCACCATAGCATCCCAATGCCAGAATATCCTGATGAACTTGTTAGCTAGGTCTGCATGCATAGATGCATGGAACTTTACCCTACGGTAAACTCATTAATTTTAGCAGAATTTTGCTTGTGCTCAAGAATCATAGAAACCATGATCTTGTTCTTCTTCACATCTGAGGCTATGAAGAAGATTTTAACTCTTTCCCCAACACCTCGGGAGTTCCAAACGAATATAGGAATCATGGAAGAAAAACTTTCCCAGCTTTGGCCTTAGGAAACACGGTCCCTGTCGTGATGGAGGCTAAACACTCCCTAACCTACCTCTTTCTCAGGGCCGACCTCGTACACACACCTGAGCCAGTATCTGATTGTACGGAGGGATAATAAGGAAGACTCGATGCATGATTTGGAGATTTCCCACTCACCACCAGTAGGGGAGATGAAGGCATTGTATCAGGCATTGTAGAATCCTTATCACTTGATAAATTTTATTCAACATAAGTTACCCTACTGCTCAGCATGCCATTCACTAGAGGAGGCCAATCGCTATGGGAAACTGAGTTCTCTGTATGATGGAAATCATTATGGAATCTGCTGAAAGAACCATAGAAAGGGGCCGACCACCTGAACTGCATCCACCTTGGGAAACTTCTCATCACAATAGAAAGAATCATGTGTTCCTAGAAATACCTGAGTTCTAGACTCCAACATAATCAGAGGAACCTTCAGGAAAAATTCCACAAGGCACCTGTTAATAGAAACTGGGAGGGGAGGTAAGCCCTTGGAGAAGAAACCAAGGGATCCGTCCAGGGTTTGGGGGGTGTCTAGGGTCTGGGGGGTTCTGTTCGGGGTGGTCTGTCTAGGGTCTATCTAGGGGGGGTTTATCCAGGGGGTCTGGGGGCGTCTAGGTTTTGGTGGGGGGGGGGGGGGGGCAGGACTGGCAGGGGGAACTAGAAGGGGGAGGGTGGAAACTAGTAGGGGGAGGGGACCGGTAGGGGGAGGGGGGTAACAAGAAAGGGGGTGCAAGGGGTGGGGTGTCTAGGTTCTGGGGGTGGGGGTGGGGTGTCTAGGTTATGGGGTGGGGGGTTCCGTCCTGGGGGTCTGTCCAGTGTATGCCTAGGTGGTATGGGGGGTGTCCAGGTTTGGGGGGGTGGGGCGGGGTGGCAGGATTGGCAGGGGGGAGGGGGTAACTGGAAAGGGGAGGGGGGAATTAGCAGGGGGAGGGGGGGTAACTGGGAGGGGGTCCAAGGGGTGGGGTGTCCAGGTTCTGGGTCTAGGGGGATCTGTCAAGGGTCTGGGGGTGTCCAGGTTTTGGGGGGGGGGGGGGTTCAGGGTCTCTCCAGGAGGGTGGGATGGGGGGTCTGTCCAGGGGGCTGCGAGGTGTCCAGGTTCTGGGGGGGGGGGGGGGGCGGGGGTTCCACGGTCTGTCTAGGAGGGAGGGGGGTGGTTGTCCAGGGGATTGGGGGTCTAGGCTATCCAAGGGGATCTGTCTGGGGGTGTCTAGGGTGTGTCTAGGGGGTGTCCAAGATTTGTCTGAGGGGTGTCTAGGGGGGTGTCCGGGTGTGTCTAGGGTGTGTTTGGGGGGGTCTCTGGGGTCTTCCCGGGGGGGTGTCTGGGGGGTATCTGGTGGGTGCCCAGGGTCTGTCCGGGGGGTGTCCAGAGCAGTGATAATTCCAACACCTATAACCATGGGAATCATTGGTTTTCACTCTTCATTCTAAAAATCATATTGTCTCATTTCATCTATAAGATGGTTGTTGGATATAACTGCAATATCCTTCTCTGCCTCCATAATAGCATTATCTGGAACATGTAAGAGCTCCTTCTGGTGCAGTGATTCTTGAACCTTTATGTCCTTTCATCCACCAAAATCCCATGTAAAACCAAACAGTTTCATCATAGATAGCCTAGCTATAATGGAATCCCAACTATAGCCTTTATTCACTATTCCAAAAACCAAGTGTTGCTCATCCATAGTCTATTTGTGCCACCTAAGAAAACCTTCCAGTACTCTGATAGGATTCTGATTTGTTGCTACTTTGATAAACTCCAACATATGTACAGTAGGGGGTGTCCAGGTAGGGGGACTAGAAGGGGGTATGGGGACTAGCAGGGGGTGGCAGGGGGTATCAGGGGGTAGGGGGACTAGCAGAGGACTGGCAGGGGGCCAAGAAGTGTGCAGGGGGGACTGGCAGGGGGGAATAGCAGGGGAAAGGGGATTAGCAGGGGTAGGGGGGACTGGTAGGGGGTCGTAGGGTGTAGGGGGCTATCAGGGGTAGGGGGACTGGCAGGGGGTGGCAGGGGGACTCACAGGGGGCAGGGGAGACTAGCAGGGGGACTAGGAGAGGGTGGGGGACTGGAAGGGGGGACTAACAGGGGCATGGGGACTAGTAGGGGCAAGGGGACTGATAGGGGGTGGCAGGGGGCAGGGGGATGGCAGGGGCAGGGTGGACTGCCAGGGGGTGGTAGGGGGAGTAGCAGGGGTAGGCGGACTCGCAGGGGGTGGGGGACTGGGAGGGGGTGGCAGGGGGGGACTGGCAGGGGGAGTAGTAGGGGGCAGGGGGGATTGGTAGGGGGACTGGCAGGGGGCAGGGGGGGGGGGGGACTGGCATGCCTGTTGTGATTTTTATTGAACTTTGATCTATAGCCACGTTTTGTAACTGTGGATATAAGGATTGTTTGTGGTTTAGCTTCTGCCACGGTTTAAAATCGTGGCTATAATGCTTTTTCCACGGTTTAAAACTGTGGCTATGGGGCTTTAGCCACTGTTTGAACCATGGCTATAGGATTTAGCCACAGTTTTAAACCGTGGATATAGGAGTTGGCCTATATCCACACCAATACCAGCCAAGGTTCATTGAATCGTGGCTATAACCTCTAGCCACGGTTTGAAACCGTGGATATAGCTTAAATTTCCAGTAGTGAATTATAACCCCCAACTAAAGATCCTCATCCACAATGAATTGTGATCCATTGGTAAACTATCAAGGTGTTACATCTTCCATACAAGGGTCACACCTCCTTGAACCACCTCCATGGGGAGTTCTAATAAACTAAACACATCTCCACAAGATGTTAAACTTGTGTCCCAATCCGTCTCAACTGGTTATTATTATCTACCTCCATATGACTTAGAACGTGTGAATTGACCGAAAATAAACACCCAATTCAATATGATTGTGATTCTTAATGTAAAACACCTTAGTATTCCTTTTTTTTCATGCCTAATATGCCTCATATGAAATGAACTACCAAGAATAATATTTATTGGTGATTAATGTGTCCAATTTATTTATATAAATAATGAGTCTGAAAGTGACTACTCTCTTGAATAAATGTTCTTGAATATCCATGAAAAATTAGGGTAATTAATGGTTCCCACATAGTGATGATGTTGTGAATGAGTTCCATGAACACTAAATAAATATATGTAGGAATCCTATATTAGGAAAAGAGATCCTCAGAGGAATCGAAGGAAAAAGGAACCGACATCTGATTATCCCATTTTTACAAAGGAGTATACAACACTGATGATAGTGATGATTTTTTTTTCAGAATTTGGAAAGTGGGAATGTAGGGAGATAGAAATATAGTGCATTCATTTCAATATATAGGTGAGCCCTAGTGAAAGCATCAAAAATAGAAATGGTGAACTTGAAATGAAACTCGTCTCTTCTACACGTGTACTAATAATGTTGGGGAAAAACATATTAGCATGTCACCAGATCCAAATATCTAGTTCCACATCCCACCAAGAAGATGGTGGACCCATCATGAAAATCACCTCTACATTGGGGTAGTTATAATTGGGAATCTTCTGTCTTCAACATTGTCAGTGTGGATCCCTATCATTCTTTTGAATATTGGATGATATATGGGAAATTGTGGATTAGTTTTCTTGTACTGGTACTGATGGATAAATACACCATCCTTATAGGACCCCAGCTACCGGAAATAAGAAAATGTTTGGTCATAGGTGCAATGGAAGGAGGAATTTTGATGAAAAAATACTTCACAACCACACATATACTCTAACTTTCACCCCTATTTCGAATATATGGTGCCCACACCATGCCCATTCCTTTGAGATCATCCAATGTAGGGTGATTTACAAACTCATTTTTCTGTTTGACTAGAGTGGTTCATTACAATTAGGGACATGGCACTCTATGACTTAGAGGAACCTAAACCTCATCGACACCATGACCCTTGAAGCCCAAATAAAGGAAACCACCCCCATTATGATAATGAATCGGTTGATGAGTCTCACCCCGATTCACTCTAAGGACTCACTCCACAATATAGAGACGATAGTGGATGTTTGAGTCATTCCAGCCATGAAAACCAACTAGAATCTACCAAGGAGGTCTCTCACTAGGACTCCCCAATTCCAGTGCTAACTAGACCCATATTACGAAGTATATGTAGACTTTATCCCTAATTTTATAGCCCTAATAAGATGCACCAGGCATCAATGATAGGGGAAGTATCATGATAATACCCAAAAATTGGAATATTCTATAGCACCAGTGATTCCACACCCACTGAAATATCTCACTAGATCCTTGCAACATAAAAAATATGGATGTGTATTTTCATTATTGTGACCGAGACCTCATCCACCTTATAGTTAGTCCAATTTAAAAATTTAAATCTCTCATATGTCCAAAATCCATCAAAAGACAACCCATGATGAGTAAAATCATTGCAGAGTTCCCCCATACAGCATCATCAACCCATGTGGAGAAAAAATCTACATTTCAAATAATCAGCGACAAAGGTCATACCCATACCATGATCAGTCAAGGAGGAGGTCCTACCCACCTCAGCACCATCCTAGGCAGAGAACCTCACTACTTTGTTGAAAAAAAGTTTGTAGGTCCTCTACTATGATTAAAAAACTAGTAAATAAGTACTCTATATACTACTTCTTCTCAATATAGAGGTTGTACCTCTTTCATTACCAACTGGAGTGGAGGTATTCCCCCAATGTGTCACCATTTAATGTGGAGGTCCTCCCAAATCTAGTGATAGTCAACACAAATGCCATCCCCATGTCCCCAATTACTATGTAATCGTTTTTATTTACATTACCAACCACCAAAACGATGCCCTCCACATGATAAAGCAGCACCCTACCCCGAAGAGCCCTCATGGGGAGAAGGGAGAACACTCCCCATTAATGTTGATATCCTAGGAAAAGATTTTTTGTCATGGAAATAATTTATTTTTTAGACATTGAGGTGATAAAAAACAAGATAATTTAGTATCCAATCTAACTTCTAGATTCTAGGGAAGGACCCTGATACATAAAGTATTCCATCTCGGATGTTGTGATCCAAAGGATCTGTATTTACCTTCGTATGTACTTACAGGTAAGGGATGTTATCTCCGTATTCTGGGGGATCCTAGTGTAGCCATCCCCATGACCTCTAGATTCCCCTAGACCTAATTATACACAAGATATTTTATAGTTTTTAGGGTTACTGTATGCTCTTTCATATGGTGAGAAATCTTCTATGAAACAAATAAAATTTTTCACCCTCACACATGAGGTAGTAGTGAATACACCTTCCTACAAGTATGAGATGATGTGATTGGTTCTTCCCACAAGAGACATACCGACGTGAAATTGAAGCTTGAATCACATTATGAATTCTTTACTGGTCATCCATCCACAAAAATAATCCACATTGATGTTTCTACCTATCTTTTGGTTCTATCCAATCAAGGTTTGGCCTGAATACGAGCATGATCCTTCCTCTGAGCAAGTGGGTCTGTGGAATTATATGGTCACCAACCAGTTATCATTGGGGATATAGACATCAACAACTCCAAAAATTGACATCCCAGAGTCCCTTTCCTAATCTCAAGACATGTTGTTATGCTAGATCATATGGGTGACAATTCACAACCTCTGTGATCATCAGTTGGCCTATCTAGAAATCCTGGAACACCTCAATGCCTTCGACCAACTATGCTGGAGGGTAGAGATCCAATTAATAGAAACATATTAGTTACCTATTTTGTTTGGTTACAACCAAATGCTTTAACAGACCTATGTTAGGATCCATATAGTGCTCTACCAGGTTATGTAAGAAGCATCTCCACACTTTCATAATAGTGGGTAGGGATAATACACTGCTCTCCACTCCAGCCCTATCTTACGATAGCCATACCTACCCAATAATGACAAGGGTTTCCATCCATATACTATTACAATAAATAAGGTTATCCCCAAACTACTAGAGTATCATAGGAGAAATGAAATAATTGTAGGGATTGACAGGGAAGATACACCCCATGGGATGAGATAGTATGAGGAAGATGCTCCAACGAATTTCCTCAATTTCTAGAGGAGGCATGTACTTATTCTTGGAGACCCCTCTAGTAAGGCATGGAATCCATATCACTAAAACCTTGATATGGGAAATCAGAACGTTGAGCCCTATGACCCATTTGATTTATCGGTGAAAATAATGGAATATCCGATTGTAGCATCCATTCTCTCAAAACTCACAGAAAAGAAAAGGATCATCATCGATCTCACTATTGATTGACACTCAGATTACGACACCAATCAAAGAACCCTATTTCTCCTCTAGTGGGGAAATAAGTACACCCTGGCTAGCTGATCTCAGCCAAGTTTAGTAACCTTGTGAATGTGGATTGGTATGATACTTGAGTATTTGGAAAGTTTCCAATGCATGATTCACTAAAAAATCTATAACATTGTAATAAACGTTATCAGGATCTGGATAATGCCTCTCATTGAGATGATAATTACACCCTCTAAGTTGATGGGCATGTCAATGAATTAGTGGGGTGTGATAATTTCCATGGATGGAAACCTTCCCAAGATAGCTTTATTACCTCTCTCACTACTTTTCTTGAGGCCTTAAAGACATTAAACTTGGAGATCCTACACAATAGAAATTCATAACCAGTGTGGGTGGAAAATATATGAGCACCCTCAGAGATTGGTAATCCAATTTTCTCCTCATTTAATAGGCTAGGTGATCCACTAAAAAACATGGACCACTTCATCTCAAGGTTTGGACCTATGTTGGGATCCATTAAATAGTAGGCATATATTATTCTATATTGTTTTTTTCAGACATTGGATGGATTGACTTTCTTCTGGTACAACAAGTTTCACATGGGGTCCATTTATTTTTTAGAATGACTCTATAGGTAGTTCCTCTATCTATTTAGCTCCACCAAGAAAAAGAAAATTACTTATAACATCTTCAAGTACATAAAGAGGACTGACGAGTGATTCATAGACTACATCACTGCTGGATATTGCTCTCATACTCACTCAACCTTCCACTGATTGGAGAGCATCTAGAAAAAAATGTTTCTATTAAATTTTAAGATATAGTTGATGCATAACCTCATCACCCCCAAATTTTCAAGTGGATTATAGAAGTTTTCTAATAATACCAATCATCTAGAGGAATCCATATAGAAAACTACATAATCATTCCCATTGAATCTCCCATCTCTAGTGAGAAGGCCTCCTAAAGTAAATATTACTTCTGCCGTGTAGGTAGAAGATCCCAAAAAAGTAGTGTTGTTTAACTCTTTTCCATAGGAGCCTCTATAAGTGTAGGATTACCAAGAACACCCTTCTATAACGGGTGAGGTTTTTCCTTATAGGGATATGAATCATTAGGATGTGATTGATAAGTCTACACTCAGATAGGTTCTAATGGAAAAGGGGTAAACAACACTACTTGAATATATCATTTTACTTAAAAAGCCGAAGCAATGTTTATTTTGTGAAGCCTTCCCACTAGATATCGAAGAGGAAATGGGTAAGATTATCTAGTTTTCTATATGTATTCATCTATATGATCGGTATTATTAGAAAAATTCTATAATACACATGGAAATATTCAGCTGATAAGGGTAAAGACCAACTCTATCTTGACATTTCCCACACCCATTTTTTGCGGATCCCTAATCAGTAGTAGGTTGAGTGAGTTTGTGAGGACCTTTTCATCTAGTCTTCTTGGATAATACTAACAATATTGTTCTAGGTAGGCATGGGATTCATTTTTCTAAATATTTACCATCCTCAAGCCATCAGTGCCTCATGTACTCCCTTAACCATTGTGTAATGGTACTCATAGGTTGAATGTCTCCCTTAGAATCTAGTGAATAATTATATCTATATTCTAGCCACTAAAAGAGTGAGGTGAAGCAGGTTGATACCAATGGGTTTGAGCACACTAATGATCTGATGACTACCATAACCAATCCCTGGAAATTCATTGAAGATGATTTCATTATCCTAATTCATTAACTGGTGCCCACAATTATAGATTTGAGAGGTTTCATTTTTTCCTATATGAATTATTTTTTGTGTCTCTAAAACGAATTAATTTCCATAAATAACCTTTTACACTAACATAGGACTAGACTAGGTGATACTAGAATCCCCCACACCTACTAAGTATCAATAGGTTCACCAAAATGACACCATTTCATAGAATGTCATAAAGTTCCTTAGAGAAGGGTTGACTCGATGGAAGCCAACTCTCCACCAATTAATTGACAACAATAATGGACCCTATAGTAGGAGGCTATTTTTAATTTGATTGAAATCCTCTATCATGAAATTTTCTATAGATAAGGAACCCTTTAGTGAGGATTCCATTTCCATCAAGGAATGAACTAGTGATTCCCATGAGGAAGCTATCATAGAAGATCCACTTCCTCCTATTGAATTTTCTACTTCATACGATGAAGAATATCTACATGAAACACCTCCTAAATTTGAAAAGATTTTATCCACCACTATTGATGAGTTGATCCCGTTGAACCATGGTACTGAGGTAAATATTAGGATGAAACTAATCAGTTAATCCATCTCTCCATAAGATAAATAGTTATATGCAGCCTTCTTGAAGCATCACCCAAATGTCTACTCTTAGAGCTATGAAGGGATTCTAGGGTTGGACCCTTAGGACACATTTCATTGTCTTGCCTTCATAGTGAGTCAACGTGGGTTCATGAAATATCCCATAAAGATGAACCCCTTTCATTGTGCTATGTTATAGACTGAGGTTGATAAGATTATCAAATCCATCTTCACTAGGGAGGATCACTAACGTGTGTGTCTAGACATCATCATCTAATTCCAGAATAAGAGACGGAAGATAAAAGTTTTTTTTCAATTCTAGGAACTCAACCACTATTTCGTGAAGGATAATTCTCCCCTTATAGGGATAACACTTTTGATCGATGGTTCAGATGTGTTCCAGAACCTCTCAATTATAGAATGATACTCTATGTACAACCATATCTACATAGACACTGAGGATGAGGAGTACACCATGTTTAGGGTTCCCCAATAGATTTTTTTCTATTATTTTATTCCCTTAGACTTCAAAAATTTAAGAGCCACATATCATCATAGCATGAATCACGTATTAAAACCAATTATTGGAATTCTGGTGTAATTCTATGTTGATGATTTGGGGGTTAAATCTCCCTAGTTTCAGGACCATCTCAATGACCCTGTTAATGTGTTTGAACTTATCTTATTTGAGAATTGGAGATGAACCCAACTATGTGGTATTTTAGGATTTCCACTATGAAGTTTCTCTTCATTTTTGTAAGATACATATTCATTCTGATCGAACAAGACAAGGTCAAGTGCACCATCTAAATTTCTCACCCAACCATCCATTAGATGTTGTGAGGTCTCCAAGGAATTTTATCCTAAATACAACAATTTATCCAAAATTTGTCCAAAAATTTTAATCTATTTTTCAAGATCATGAATAAAGGAACCATTTACTAGTAGGATTAGGAATTTCATACTACCTTTTCATAAATCAAGAAGTATATCTTACAAACTCTTGTTATGATGCCACTAATATTTGGAAATCCTTTGGTCCCCTACGTGACTACCATGGAATTTTCCCTTGACACAATTATCCCCCATATAATCAAAAAGGGCAGGGAAAACAACTTATAATATCTATGTCTCATTATACAATATAATGGAAATAGATATTCCCATATCGAGAAGAGATACCACACAATGTTTTTGTACTGTATCATTAGAAACAACAACTGCATCATCATGAGATATAGTTGGTGTCCCAAGTATTCCCATTGAATTATATCCTTAATCAACCCATGATTGTGGGATGATTATTAATCTAGGTATTAATCGATCAGAAGTTTGAAATTAGGTTCATTCGATAGAAATTTTTCAAGGGCCATTGATTCAAAGACTTCCTAGCAGCCCATCATATCCCAAAGGGTTACCAATAAATATTTATTTCTTAGATGAAGCTATCATCTCCATGGATAAGGTTGTTTTGTGTTGTAATTTTCCATTTCAATTCTCCCTCCTAGAGCCCAACTAGTACAAATCTCAATGATCCCACAATCAATGGAGTGGACATGGGGATCATCTTCATCAATCCTTTATAGGATATCCTACAATACTCAATCTTATTTTCATAAGGCTACACCAACAACTAGGTAGTGTACTAGGCTCTCATTATAGGTCTCGAGATAGACCCCAAGATTGATATCCCACAATTACATGTTAAGGGAGACTATAAATTATTCATAAAATAGATTAGAAATGATTACGTCATTAGAAAGAAGGAAATCATGACCCTACTAGAGTGTACACTCTAGATGATGGACCAATTCCCTTTCATCCAGAAGTGACTTTTGTTCCTTGGTCATAGAATGGTCAATACAATGCCTTTAAATCCTAGTCGTGGTTGATTCAATAAGGCTTCCTTTGGAATATTTAATTCCTTTACTATGGGGAGATTGTTGAGTCAATAATGTTTCCTTATGAATTTACAATTTCTTCATGTTTTGAAAATCACAGTCACCTTATCATAAGGAAAACATCATTTACCATATGTTTTAATTTTATAAGGAATGTTTTCCATCCCCAATGAAATTTATCCATACCATTTTTTCATAGTTTATTTTGTCCTTAAGTATACAATTCAGTTTCATATCAAAAACCTTGGAATAATATATATAATTAGATATAAAGAATTCGTTTTTCAGGATCTGAATTCAGGTTCTGAACACTCTGAATTCAGACCCTTAACTCTTTTGAATTCAGACTATGAACTCTTTTGAGTTCTGACTCCGAGTCTTCTAAATTTTGACACTGAACATTTATGAGTTCAGGTTCTGAGTTTTCTAAATTTAGAATCCGAACACTTCTGAGTTATGACTCCATGTTCTCTGAATTTAGACACCGAACATTTATGAGTTCAGGTTCTGAGTTTTCTGAACTCACACTCCGAACTCTTATGAGTTCAGGTTTCGAATTCTTATGAATTCAGACTCTAAATTTGCTTGATATTCAGACTCTGAATTCTATAGAATTCTAACTCTAAATTATTTTGATAAATAGAATCTAAATATACATGTATTATAGACTCTGAATAGTTTTTGGGAAGACTCCGAACATTAATTTTTTCTTACATTCCGAAAAATGAATTTGCTCAAGTAACCATATTTTTGCTTACACTTGTTTTGGTTATAAAACGATGCCATGAATTTTGTTACTAACCAACTGTTGTTTGAGTGACACGTGTGCATGTACCTCTGGAATTCAAGGAAAAATATGACCATTGGAGGAGGGATATGACCATTGAAGTCGTGCCAATAAATATGAGCTCATTTAAAAGAGCTCAACACTATGATGAAATGTTCTATGACTCTAGAGATTACATGCCTCTGATGTGATTTATAGAGAGTGACTTTTCATTATTTGTGAGTATTGAAAATCATGTTCATATTGGTTCATGCGGGACTAAATGTTGCTGAGTACATTCGATGGCTTCCAGGGAAAGGAAGATAGAGGTGATGACTACCTTGAAGTTGAGGGCTTGCGGGGATAGCAAGACAAACTTTGATATTCGTATCGAGGGATTACCCTGCTGTGGGTAAGACATAAATTCATGAATGTATAATTCAAAAGACCTTTATCCAAGTTTGTTAGATACCCTTCTCTTTGGGTTAAATGATTTACTACTTGTTACTTGTTTGATTCATTTTTTCCACTGCATTTGGATTGTTGAGGAAAGTTTAACTATCTTATAAATTTTTAAACTTGTAAACTCTGATTTAGTAAGAATCTATATGCTTTAAGGTAGAATCTTTATCTTTGTAAACTTTGTTTAACTTTCATTTCTGGAATCACATTTCTGGAATAACATTCTTATAATCGTATTTCTAGAATCAAGCAAGCATGTAGAACTAACAGGTTTTGTGAATTACGTTTTTAACCTTGTTAAACAATAGAATCTTTTTCTAACCAACTTTTAATATTCTAATGAATCCTTAAAATATACAATTCTCCCCCTCTTGTATATTGAGCATCATCAGATAATACAATCAGTATCTTCAATCATTACTTCGATCCAATAATTGGTATCATAGGAGGTATCTGAATTTGATATATTCACATATATGTTTTCCTTGCTCAAGGTTTTTATTGTTCATATTTTTCCTTGATGAGGAATATTTTCCTTGTTTAAAAAATTTTATTAATAACATGATTTTGTGGAATGAATTTCATTAAAATGGATGGAATAAATGTTGGTTCCATTAACAACCTAAATCTTACTAGACCACCTATTTTTGAGGGAAATTATTACTAATATTGGATAGATCACATGAAGACATTAATTATCAATACTAGAGTAGATAATTTATTCATGATCATTGGAGGATATAAAATTGCTGAAAAGGAAGTTAGTAATTTCACCAACCACGAAAAGCATGAATATCAACTAAATTATAAGGTACGCAATACATTGTTATGTTACATGACTAGAAATATATATAGCCAAATTTAATCTTGTAAAGAAGAAAATTATATATGGATGAATCTCGGAGTTACTCACTTTGTAACTTTCTAATTTTTTAAAACTAGAAAAGCCATGTCAGAGCTTAATATCAAGGGTTTTGATTTCCTTAGGGAGAACCCATATGTAAGGTTCAATAGATATTCATGACAATTGTTAATAGTTTACAATCAATGGGTGAGAAAGGATTAGATGATGAATATATTGTGGACAAGATCATAGAAATCATGCCTAATGAGTGGGAATCCAACAGAACAGCTATATATGAGAATATAAAGGTTACTCAGATTTCTCTTGATGAACTTTTTAGAACTCTTCTTCAATATGAGACTAGAATGAAGAGAGATGCTGACAACATTAAGAAGAAGAATGGGAATGGTAGTGTTGCTTTTAATACAACTTCAAAACATATGAAAGCCAAGACTCCTAAGAGTGTTACTAGATCCAAATATAATAAGGTTTCTATTCAATCTGAATCTACTGGAAGTGAATCTTTAGAAAATGAGTTATCCAATCTTACTCGAAGGGTGAACAAGATTGTTGGATAGAAGAACATTCAATCCAGATACAAGAAGAAAGAATTAAAAGAAAAAAAAGATTCATAATTCACATGTTATGAATGAAAAAGAGCTGAACATATAAGACCCAATTATCCTATTCTTAAAATAAAGGAATGAAATGAAAAGCATTCTTAGAGAAATAGAAATAAGTACAACAAAACTAAAGCTATGAATGTTATAAAAGATAATGACACCTGGAGTGCAAGTGGTGGAGACTCTACAGATAAATAATCAGAGTACAAATCTTCTAGACAGAAAAATCTTGGTTTAATAGCCAGACTACCTATTGAAAATAATTGCTTAATGGATAAGGTACACAATGCTGAATTCATGACCATTATATCATTAAATGGTAACTACTCTATTAGTAAATATTATAACTCTTCAGATGAAGAATCTTCTTCTGATGAAGATAATACTTTACCTACCTATGAAGAAGATTTTAGGTTTGCTAATATTCTTAGGAATGAGAATTCAAAACTCAAAAAAAATCTAGATAAACAAAATTCAAGAAATACTATTCTTACAAAAGAAATATTAGATCTTTCTAAATATCTTGAAAATAAAATTTTTGATTTAGAAATTATTTGAAAAAAACCCGAGGAAGTAAATTTTGAAAAGGATAAACTTTCTAAGGATCTAGAAAAATTAATTTCTAAGAAAAATGTTTTCGAGGAAAACTCTAGCTCAAAAAAAATGTTTTGGAAGATAAGAAATTAGTTATCAAAATAAAATTCTAAATATTTTCATTGAGAAAGAGTTTATCAAACATTACCATAGGGAAGGAAAATTTGGATAAGGTGTCTTCCCAAATTCAACCTCTAAGGAATAATTCTGGTCTTTGTTATACTAGTTCTAAACCTATTTATAGTAACAATTATTTTCGTCCTCAAAGTGCTCCCTTATATACTAAATGTCAGTGTGGTGGCCATTGGGAAAAAAATGGTTCCCTAAACAAAACTCAGTCTTTAGGTTTTCGTAAATCATATCTTTATAAGAAAATGTGGGTACCTAGGATTTTTTTTATGAAATTTTCAAATCCAAGAATGTTTGTGTTCTGAAATTCTTACATTATTATTTTCAATAAAATAAATAATGTACCAACAGGAAAACATGGTACATGGAAATTGGATGTTCCCAGCATATGACTGGTAACAAAAACAACATTGAAAATATTATCAAGATGAAAAGATGAAAAAAACTTTTAGAGATAGTGCTATGGGAGAAATTATTGGTATAGGTGACATCATTCTACATGGAAATAAATTGATTTCAAATGTTTTATTTGTCAAGGGTCATAAGAACAACCTCATTAGCATTAGTCAATTATGTGATCAAGGTTACCTTGTGAATTTTAGGAATGACAAGTGATTTGTACATAATTACAAGGAAGATTTTATTCATTCTTCCAATAGGAAAGAGAATGTTTACACACTATGCATAGAAGACCTTATGAGCCAAGACCTACCTTTCCGTAGTGTAATAGAAGATCATTATTGGTTGTGGCATTGATGTTTAGGTCACTATAACCTTAGGAACCTATTAAAACTCTTTAAGATAAGATTATTTAAGGATATACCGGAGCATAGATTTGATTCTTCAAAAGTTTGTGATCCTTGTCAATTTGGAAAACAACATAAATCATGTTTTAAATCATTTGGTGAAGTATCAACTACTAATGAATTATAGTTAGTGCATATGGATCTTTTTGTCCCAACAAAAACTAGAAGCATTGGGGGAAAATATTGTGTATTTTTTTAGATGATGATTACACTAGAATTACGTGGGTCTATTTTCTTGCAAATAAATCTGAAGCATTTTCTTATTTCAAAAGTATTTGAGCCCAAGTTAAAAATGGTAAAAACCTTCCTTTGAAAAGTATTCATAGTGATAATGGAGAATAATTTCAAAATTATGATTTTGAATATTTTTTTAGTAGAAAAGGCATTACACATAACTTCTCAGCCCCAAGAACACCTCAAAAAAATTGTGTTGTTGAAAGAAGAAATAGAATTATTCAAGAGATAACAAAAACCATGATTAGTGAATATTCTATACCCAATCATTTTTGGGATGAATATATAATTAAAACTTGTTATACTATAAATTGAGTTTTGATTAGAACATTTCTTAATAAAACTCCTTATGATTTATGGAATGGTGGAAAACCTAGACTTTATTACTTTATGGTTTTTGGTTTCAAGGTATTCATTTTGAATACTATATATAATCTTCAAAAATTCACACAAAAATATGATGAATGAATTTTCATAGGCTACGCTACAACTTCTAATACTTATAGAGTTATCAATAAAAGAACTTGTACTGTTAAAGAAATAACACATGTCAAATTTTATGAAACTGATCCCTTTGTTTTTAAACATACCCAACTTACATCTTCAGATGTGTTGTAAAAAACCTATTATCAACCTCTGTTAGAATATCATTCTGATAAGGAAAATTTCCAAGAATAAGTTTTTGAAGAATTGACCCCAGATGATTTCCTACCCTATGTTGATGAATGAGTTTGAAAAAACACAAATCAGTTGTTTCTTAAGAATCATCCTAGTGATAGTATCATTGGTGATGTAAATCAACCTGTAATGATTAGAATTTCCTTAAGGAATGAAGTAGAATGGCTATCATTTCATTCCCAGTTATAACCAAAAAGGGCTGATGAAGCTTTAGGTGATGATGATTGGATAAAATCTATGAAAGATAAACTAAATTAATTTGAAAGGAATAATGTATGGACGATGGTTAAAAGACCTAAGGAAACTTCTATTGTTGGAGTAAAATGGGTCTTCAGAAATAAGTGTGATGAAAATGAAATCATAGTAAGAAATAAAGCAATATTGGTTGCTAAATGCTATAATCAACAAGAAGGAATAGACTACGATGAAACCTATGCTAGTGTAGCTAGACATGAATCTATTAATATTCTACTTGATTTTGCAGCATTCTTCAATTTCAAATGTTTTCAAATGGATGTGAAATGTGATTTCATTCATGGTTTTGTTCAAGAAGATGTTTTGGTTGAACAACCTATTGGTTTTGAAGACACAAAACATCTTGAACATTTTTATATACTAAACAAATCTTTGTATTGACATAAAAACTCCCCTTAATCTTTGTATGATAGGCTTACATGATTTTTTCTTCAAAATAATTATGTTAAGGGAAATGAAAATCCAAAAATTTTAAAAATGAAAGATAATAAAAATTTCTTGATTGTTCAAATATATGTAGATTGCACTATATTTGGTTCAACTCAACATTTTTTTACTGATTCCTTTGTGGATTTAATGAAATATGATTTTGAAATGATTATGATGGGTGAGTTAACATTTTTCAATGGTTTTGAAATTTCTAAAAAACCAGAAGGAATATATATATATCCCAACATATGTATAATAAATATATTATTAAAAATTATGGATTTGACAACACTAAGGGTATTAATACTCCCATTGATACATCAAGCACACTTGATCATGATGAAGTTGGGAAACCAGTAGATCAAACATCATTTAGAGGTATGATATGAAGTAAACATGATAGCTAGTCATCCAGACATAATGTTTTCAGTACCCTTATGTGTAAGATATCAATATAATCATAAGGAATATCATTTAAAGGACTTGAAATGAATTTTATGCTACTTAAAGGGAACCCTGGATTTCGGACTCTTTTATACTTCTAGAAATGATTTTATTTTAAAGAGTTTTTCAGATGCTGACATTGGTGGATGTAGAATGGTTAGAAAGAGTACAACCGAAACTTGTAATTTCATAGGAAATTCATTAATTTCTTGGTCATGAAAGAAGAAACACTCAGTAGCACTTTCCATAGCTGAAGCTGAATATGTAGCAGTTGGATGTTTTTGTGCTCCACTGTTATTGATGCAACACACACTCACAGACTGTGTTATGAGTTTTACTAAAACATAAATTCTGTGTGATAATACTAATGACATTTCCCTTAGTTAAAACCCTGCATATCACTCTCATGCAAAACACATAGTTATTAGGAATCACATTCTTAGGGATCACACAAAAAAAGGGATATCATTATTCAATTTATCAGAACACAAGATCAACTTGCTGATATTTTCACAAAATCAATACCCTATGATATATTTGAATAAATTAATCAGAAGTTAGGAATGATAACCATATGGTAATATTACTTGTTAACTTTATGCTGAAACCAATATACATATAGTAATAAACATCTTTTCATAGGGGGATTTCATTTTCTTGTTAGATAGATCAAAATTTTTTATAATGAAAATTTTAGTAGTTAGATTTTACAAATCATTCTTAATGAGAATTTTCATAGTTATATTTTTCAAATATTTCATAATGATAAATTTCAGTCAGATTTTTCAAATATTTCATAATGGAAATTTTATTTGTCAAAATTATCAAATCTTTCATAATGGAAATTTTGTAGCCAGATTTTTCAAATCATTCATAATAGAAATTTTCATAGTAAGATTTTCTAAATTTTCCGTAATGAAGTTCTTTTATATAGTCTGAATTTTTTTTTGTCTAAAATTCTTCATAGTCTTAATGTTTATTTTCATACTAAGAATTTTACTAATAAAGATTTTCATACTTAAAATTTTCATAATGAATATTTTCATAATTAAAATTTTTGAAATATAGATTTTCGTTTTATTTTTTCATAATCCATATTTTCGGAATCTAAAGTTCGTCAAAAAAAATTTCATCACAATGAATAATATTCCTAGAAATCCAAAATGTATATTTCCTTTCCTGAGTGTTCATAATCATCCTTTACTTTCTGGTAGTTTATTTATTTTTTATTTTTTTTTCAGATTATATTTTCCTTAAATATGAATTTTTTTATTAAAAAAACCTCAGAAGATCGGATCCATGATTTTCTTATGGCTATCATATCAACCGTCAAATCTGATCAGAAAGATTTTCAGCCATTGGATTTATTTTGGATGATGAACCATTACATCAAACGCCTATATAAAGGACCCCCGATGGTTGTCCCATATCGAATCTCAAGCTCTGGCGTACTAATGTTTTGCACTTATACATATGATCATTCTGGTTTTTTAGGGTTTCTCAATTCTGAATGTCTATAGAAGAATCCTCTCATAAAAATATGTCTGCTATCAAGAAAATCTCGGAGTGGAAGGTCTATTGAGAAAGGTTGGATCATATGAACTTCTTCGTTAAGTATGATTTGATTATCTCAATGGAAATTAAGCTGAATGGATGGGAGAGTGTTTTCATATCGAAGCCATGGGCTCAGGATTTAGTATATCCAGACATGCTAGTTGAATTTTATGAATCAGTTAGTTTATTTAATGATGGAGGCAGAGAGAAGTTTTATTTCAAGATCTATGGAAATACTTATACTCTTTCATATACAAAGGAATCCTTTTTGGTTGGTATTCCATATGAAGGGTAAGTTGAGTTCTATTCTCATATGTTTCCAGATAATAAAGGATGTTTTTTTAAGGATAATTTTATGGCATGTCTTAGACTCTCTGATGTAAAGACTTTGAAGATATCTCACTTGTCTACAGATTATTGGATTCCCGAATTATTGATTCAAGGATTCATAGTTCCAAGAAAATGGGATAAAGACACATTGAAAAAGATTGAAATGTATATTTTGGATTTCTTGGTGAACCAAAGGAAGATAAATCTGGGTAAACATATTCTCATTACTATTGAGAATATTAATAATGGAAACCTGAAGGCTCAGATAATCATGTATCCATCCATTGTCTCTATGTTAATGGTTTGGTGCTTAGAATCTTTTAAAATTCTTTGCAGCTCGAAGCCAAGGAAATGAAAAGTCATGATAGTCAGTGATAATACCCTAAAGATGATGAACATTGGTTTTTCAACAAATTCCAGAGAATTTTGTGACTTACCAGAGGAAGAAGCTGAAGCTGTTCTGGAAAAACTAGAAGTGGCTAAACTATCCAAAAAGGGAGGAAAGAAGTGGGAGATGAAGGAAGTAGTAGTGGAAAGAAAAAAATTAGAGCCCAAGGAAATCCAATCCGCACCTCCAAAACCTAAGAAGAAAAAATCATATCCAGATGAGGTAGTTTCTAAGTGGAGAGAAGATAAGAAGAACATGAAAGAAGGGGAGACCATGTTTGGCCTAGACCATGCTGAAGTAAAATATCTAAAGGAGAAAACAACTGAGTATCTGGAAAGGGAAGTGAAAGAAAATAATTTAATGAAAAATATGAATGAAGTAGAGATTGTGAAATCCCTTCTGAGGGATACTGAGAAAGCATCCGAAAATATTCTTGTACTAGAATCCTTCCTGGTAGAACCCTTACCTAAAACCCCTAGAAAGAAGTTTGTGACTCCAGAAAATGTCAAAGAAAAAGAAGTAGAAATGGTAATGGAAGAATAAAAATAAGAATATGGTAGTGGGGATACCGAATATTTGATAAAGAAAGTGGAATACTTTCATGAGAAGGAGATTACATCCGAGAAGATCTCAATCCGAACCTCTCATGCCGAGTCTTCAACACATGATACTCCTCGGTTAGATGAAAAGATTGAAGAAGTGAATAAGCTATCTCAAGAAGAAAGTTCTAATCATGATTTCATACACCCAGAGGATGTTGAGGCAAGAGTTGAGAAGGATCAGCTAGATAAAGATAAAATCATACAACTGTCTGACGGTGAACATGAATCTATGGATGAGGAAGCCATTCTAAGAAATGATAAGGGAAAATAGTTGGTTCTTGATAAACCTGGTAATGTTGTTGTGAAGAATAAGGAAGCGGTTAGATCTTCAAAGAGGAAATAACTGAGCTAGAAAAATAGACCTCACCAAGCAAATTTTCAGATTTGGAATCAATATCCCTAAGACATTATTTTATTTTTCAGTCATTAAAGAAGCTTGTTGGGACTATTCCGATTTTTTCAAGCACTGACTCAAGATGTTAGATGCTTCAACACACCTTGAACCAGAAATCAGATTCAGCATCCATAGTGATCAATAAGTGTGTCAAGGATGAGGCTGATTTAAATAATTTTTTCATCAACTACGAATCCCATAAAAGATCATACAAGAAGATGACAAGATGGTCAAGAAAAACTATAGAGGACTTGAGAAATATTGATGAGTTCCACGATAGTGTCATGGAGGCTTTACACATTGATGATGGTAAGATCAAGGATCTTACAAGAACTTTTGAAGAAAAGCTCAATCTAGAATATAATTATCAGATTCATGAAGTGAAGGATTTGAATGGGAAACTGTATTCAGTGGCTCAAATTTATAAGGGAGAAAGGGATATCTGAATTGAGATAGAAGAAAATCTAGTCAAGAAGGAAGATGTCCTGAAGGCTCAGGAAGAGGCTCATAAGGATCAGAAATATAGAATTAAAGCCTAATAGAAGAAAGCTAAGGATTAGGATCAAATTCTCAAATGAGCAGAGGAAGACCACAAGGTGCTCAAGAAGCTAAATATAATAGATAAGAAGTTTATTCCCACGGAAAAGGAAGGATAACATTGTTTAAATCTGATATTTTGTTGTATTTTCCTTGTTGTATAAATTTTTACAATCTTAATGAAATTTTGGTTACTCGTGTCTGTTTGGATGTTGTGTACTAATATTTCAGGTAACAAATTTATTTTTCGATTCCCTGAATTTATTTTTGAAAATCACAATGGGGGATAAAGGAAAAATAATTCGAAGAAAAGAATAAATTTCCCAATCTAAGGGGTAGTTTTCATCTAAGGGGGAGTTCTTATACACGAATATTATCATATGAAATGAAATGCTATGTCTTATTCTGAAAATCTAGAATATGATCTTTAGTGTTCCAAATACTAAGAGGGAGTTAGTCGTATTCATCCTTTCCCATGTGTTAAGGGAGAAAATGTTTTATATTCAATGTATAGAAAAATATTTTCTAATACCTTATATTATTTTTTGTAAGGATGTTTGTACTTTCGAAAACAGGGGAGATTTGTTGAGTCAATAAGGTTTCCTTATGAAATTTACATTCCTTCATGTGTGGGGAGATTGTTGTTCCAATAGGGCTTCCTTATGACTCTACCATTTCTTCATGTTTTGAAAATCACAAACACCTTATCTTAAGGGAAATTTCATTTAACCTATGTTTTAATTTCATAAGGAAAATTTTCCTTCCCTAAGGAAACTTATCCATACCATGTATTTCATTGTTCATTTTGTCTCTATGTATAAAATTTGGGTTTTTATCCAAAACCTAGAAATCATATATATACTTAGATATAAAGAATTATATTTTAAGGAAAAAAATTCAGGTTCCGAACACTCTGAATTTTGACTCTGAACTCTTCTAAATTCAAACTCCCAACTCTTTTGAGTTCTGACTCCGAGTTCTATGCAAATAGACACCAATCTTTTATGAGTTCGGGTACCATGTTTTCTGAATTCAGACTCAGAACACTTCTGAGTTATGACTCTGAGTTCTCTAAATTTAGACTCCGAACTTTTATGAGTTCAGGTTCCATGTTTTCTGAATTCAGACTCTGAATTCTTATGAGTTCCGATTTCAAATTCTTCTGAATTCAGACTCTGAATTTCCTTAAAATTCAGACTACGAATTCTATATAATTCTAACTCTGAATTCTTCTGATGAATTGAATCCGAATATACCTATATTATAGACTCCAAATAGTTTTTGGGATGACTCCGAACTTTCATTTTTTCTTAATTTCCAAAAAATGATTTTTCTTAAGCAACCATATTTTTTATTACACTTTTTTTGGTTATATAACGATGTCAGGAATTTAGTTACTAACCAACCATTTTTTGAGTGACACATGTACAGGTCCCTCTGAAATTCAAGGAAAAATATGACTATTGGAGGAGGGAGTTGACCGTTGAAGCCATGCATTTAAATAGAAGCTCATTTGAAAGAGCCCAGAACTTTGATGAACTATTCTATGACTCTAGAGATTACATGCTGCTGAATTTATTTCTATAGAGAGACATTTCATGCTTTGTGCATGCTGAACATCTTGTTCAAATTTTCTTCATGCGACACTGAATGTTGCTGAGTACATTTGAGGTCTTCAGGGGATTGGATGATAGAGGTTCCGAGTACCTTGAAGTTGAGGGCTTTTGAGGATAGCAAGACAGACTCCGATCATCATATCGAGGGATTACCCTGGTGTGATTAAGATAGACTTTCATTAATGTATCAATCAAGGTACCTTTATCCCAGGATGTTGGATACTGTTCTGTTTGGGTTAAAATATTTACTACTTGTTACTTGTTTGTTTCAAGTTTTCCACTGCATTTTGATTGTTGAGGAAAGTATGACTATCTTATACTTTCATAAAATTATACACTCTTATTTAGTAAGATTCTATACACTTTATGGTAAAATCATTATCTTTTTAAACCTTTTTTATGTTTTATTTCAGGAATCACATTTCCGGAATTACATTCTCAGAATCATATTTCTGGAATCAAGAAAGTGTGTAGAACTAACAGGTTTTGTGAATTACATTGTTTAACATTGTTAAACAATAGAAACTATTTCTCACCAAATTTAAGAGTTATAAATAATTTTTAAAGTATAAAATTCACCCCCCTCTTGTATATTGAGCATCATCAGATACTACAATCAGTATCTTCATTAATTACTCTTATCGTACAGTTGTGTCCCTTATAGAGTCTAACCCTGATGAACTATTCATTCATGTGGAACATCATAGGGTTATTTGTCCCATCATTTTAGATGATGATTTAATCCATCAGGTAGACTAGATTTATTATATTTCTTATGAATCAGTACCCTTAGGTTCCCCCAAAATAGTGGATACACCTGATTGGTCATCTTATTGCATCGATTATCTCATGCATGGTATTCTCCCCCTAGACCATGTCGAGCGTTGGGGATTCCATTAGCATGGAGTGGATTTCACACATTAGAGAAAACCTACCCTTGAGAAGTCACATTATAGATGTGTGTTTTATGGAGTATCCCTCTATTTTATCTAATTAGATGAGATCCATGAGGTTATGAAAGAAGTCCATGCATGGTCCTTTGGTGCCCTTTAGGAAAGACTGATAACATTTCACGACAAACAGTGGTTTGGATACTTCTGTTCCACTATAGTCTATGACTACATTGAGTATTATAACAAGTTTCAGGCATTTCATATTCCTAGAAACTTTGTTCCTCAACCATTGGTTCCCCTCCACAAACCATGTATTCTCATCCCTTATCAGTGTTGGGATGTGATGTTGTAGATCCATACCCACTAGTGCCATCTCATTGGTGTAGGTTCATTCTAACTATGATGGATTTCTAATCCAATTGGGAAGAGGAGATTTCCCTAAATAAATTCTACAACCTATTTGTGATTGAGTTCTTGATCTCACATATCATCAATTGATTTAGAGTTCTTCTGGTTATTATCCCCAAAAAATGAACTAATTTTTGGGCCTCCCATAAGAAATTATTTTATTCCGGGTAAAAAATCTGATCAAAGCATAATCCTTATTACCATGCATAGTAAAATGGAAAAAATAGGAATTCAGTAGGACTCAGACAAATATTTTGTATAATATTGTGGACCATAGCATGAATATATGACCAAACTAGCTCCCAAACACCCTCGGTCCTACCATATGACAAATCAAAATTCCACCCAGGTGGTGACATACTCCCCAGTTTATGGGAATGAGGGATTACTTAAAATTATGTTTTAATAAACGTCACTCCAAATATCTATCTATAACTAGTAAATTATAGAAAAAATTGCACAATACCATATTTATGAGTTGGAATCCCTCCAAGAAAACATTCTCCAGGTCATTCACAATATAGAGAGGCACCTAAGAATGATAGGGAGAGAATTCAACAATAATGTTTTCCTATAATCCATTCTCTATGGTGACACCATAATGGCCCTCAGAATGAAAATGATTCCAAAAAATAAGCAACAAAGTTTAGGGTCCAAGTGATATCGATGGTGTACAATTCATAAGGTATATTCAAATAGAGAATACTCTTTGATCACCTTGTATTAAGTGATTATCACACCACCCACCAATGAAAAGTTTCCCAAGAGGTACATTGCATGAAGACACTAATCCAAGAGTCACAACTTTAAACCATGTGGGATTATTATTATGAAATTTTTGTGTGATGTTTAGACTCCATATCCTTCTATTATGGTTGGGTTTGTCTCCCTACCACACTAAAAATATCTATTTATGATTCTCACCATTGGTATAAACTATATGAACTTAAAATATTCAACTACTATCTGAACACTATGACTTTAACCTAATATCCCATAGTATGAGCTTGCAAACGATAAACAAATGGAAGACCCATGGTTCAGGAAACATGACAATAAACATCATAAAAAAGGTCCAAGCAGTATGAAGATAAAAAATTTCCATCCTCATGGTTCACAAAGCATGACAATAATATTATTGAATTAGGTCCACAAATTATGAACATAAAAAGTTTGTAACCCTTATATTACATGTTGTATAACATAAACTATAAAAAAATGTTCATAGTTCATGAATTTAAACTACCACATTCATTGTATAGTATTAAAATTTTTCTTAATGGGAGATTATCTTACCCCATTTGAAACTGGGATTCCTCATATGATAAGTATAGTATTTTCAAGAAACCTTAACCAATTCCCCAAACATGGACTTTCCTATGATATTCATGAGATTCCTAAATTCCCTCATTATAGAGGACTTCCCTCAGAATGGTTAGTCTTTTATTGCACAGTGTTTTAGAACTACATCTGGTTTGATTCCCATCCACTTAGAACAAGTAGTGAGGTTTAGAATTCTCATTTTGTGGACTGGATGAACACTTTCCAACTGATTATCACCATATACCCAATTACAACCCCAACATCATCCCCAGTTTAATAATCATGACATTAAACAATTTTCCACCTCACCTCGATCCAAGAATTAGAAGCCTAAATTTTGTGTCCTTTTTTACTATGTAATTAGGTGGTATAAGAGATTGTTTGACCTATATTAACATTATGTTCTACCTAATTCTTGAAACATGAGTACCCTTGAATAAAATCATCCATATTCCATAAATATAAACATTATATTGATCACCCATTATCCAAGCATTGTTAATTTAAATATTTTTCTGAAATTCTGTGTAATATGACCTTAAATAATTCACTAATAGTTCGATCATCATTACTTCAAACTGATTACCATTTTATAGAATATTTGACCTATAACTTATCTAAATTAAATTTAGAATATATTTATGTGAAATAAGGCCGCCTTTCCCCCCTTTCACATCAGGTTTTAACTATTTTTCACCATACAAGAATCCTCAAAGCCCCCTCATCATGGTATGAGCAATATGAAAAAAAAACATTGTGCATTCACCCCTTTTCTGTGTGGTTTTATTTTTAGAATGTATATTAATACATCCAATCTCCATAACAACATGAATCTTTATTCCTATCATCATGGGATATATAGTAATCATTGGATATTTCATTTTGGATCTATCCCCCTTCATCGATATTCCATAGGTACTCTCCTTCCACAATATTATGATGTCAAAACATGGTACATATTTCTAGGTTAGAAAATAATTTTAGGGTTGTGTTATTGGTCTTCCCTTGATATGTAAAATATCTTTCTCCTTAGTAATATCCCAGACGAAATCATAAAAATCTTCATGAGGTATATACTAATTATAAGGGAAGACCAATAACACATCCCTAACAAGATTTTCTAGGTCTCGGTTTTTATGTACGTGTGGTTGGAGGTGAATTAATGAGAAAAGATCATCATCAACCCCCTCACATAAAGAAGAAAAAAAATCTCCACTATGTAACTTATATGCTGGACATGACTATCCCAAGATCTTCAAATACTCTTTTTTGTTTTTCAATCTTGGATTTATCCCCCATATCTACCATCGGTGGTAATTCTTGAGAAGTGACATCCAACACTACCTCACTGATAACATTAGTTTTCGATACAATTTCCACTAATTCTCATGTGAATTAATCTCCAAAAACCAACTCTGGTGTCAAATATATGATCAACTAAGCCACCATATCTCGTTCATCCAGTCTCATAATAAGCCCCGCCTCGAACCCCTCTATCTAGGAAACAATATTGATGTTCCCCTCTAGTGTCACCTCCATGGTTGTCTTGAGTGTTGTGGTCTCCCCTACCTTTCCCACTCTGGGAATAGAACCCACTATCATTGCTTCATCCTTAGGTGCATCCAACTCTGATGTGGATGATAGAGGATGGACCCCAATTGTAATTTAAACTACCATTTAAATATGATCCATTTAAGCATAGAATGTAAATGATTAAGAGGAAATGTTTTAAGGGAAGAAAAGGCCTCCACAAATAGTACAATCTAGTAAGTATCTCATGGAGGATCACATGTAGTTCTCCAAGAATGGTTCCTTCTACGACCAATGTATTAGGTGTAGACTCTAGTGGTTGTAATCCCATGTACACCAAGATAGGGAGGGCCCCCATGCTATCCCCCTAAAGGGTTGTGGTTCCCCCACCCTCCTATAGGGGCATGTCATGGACCTCTATATATCCAATTTTCACTGATTATTATATAAGTGCATGAAGGAATTAGGAAATCTATTTAAGGGAGAGGTTACGTCCAAAATGCACAAAAAGGTAAAAAGATTTACCACATTAGTATTAGGATATATAAATCCATCTATGACCCGGTTGGCATCACCCCAATAGTACATTCCAGATTCATTTCCCTTGGTTTCACCGATGACCACATTACCAGTAGAGATGAAAGGAGTGGAAGAAAATCCCAGCATCACCTTTAACATATCAATCATGGGATTCATGATTCCATGAGAGTGGACCACATCCTACAATTACACAATACAATTAAGCTCATTTTCATAAGGAATGCATAATCCTACACTAGTGTGACCCTACTCGGTGAGGTATATCCCATTGGTGAGGAGATACCACCACATCCCCTGTGGGAAGGTGATATACTTTTGGAGTCCCCAAATCTCATAGGAATTAAGAAATAAAAAAAATTCTGGGAATTTTAGGGATATTTACTCACTTCCCCGAGCTTTGTGCATGCACTCTCGGGATAAAATTAGAGCATTATACTACCACCCATGGTTTCTTTCATAGTATAGATGAGATAGATGATACACCTATCCCTCTAACCTTTTGTTGTGTAAGAACTCTGAGAATTGAACTACCCAATGAGATAATAATACCTCCACATTGTAATATAACCACCACTCACCCTTGACACTGTGTTTTTGGGGAAACCCCTTCATCATCCTAGGTAGTCCAGTGGCTCAACATCTCTCAAGGATACATTTTATCCCAAATTAATACATATTCATATATGAGCCCATATGTAGCAACATGCAGTGGAAAATCATTCCTATATATCCTATCCTCAACCTCGAACATGTTCCAAATATACCATAGGACCAAAGGATGGTTGGTATGAAATTGAATTGTGTGATCCTTTTATGTCAGCTATTATTAGAATCTAAACCTTTTTATGCACTGATGTGAATAATATGGCTCATAGATCATATCTGAGTTGACACTTCCCACAAGTACTTTGGCTCAGAAGTACTGGAGGTATAATTACTGCTCCAGGGTCCCCATACCATTATTATACATTGTACCCATTGAAAGGGGGAACATGTGAAACATGAAATGACCAACTAGAAAGCCATTGTCAGCACCTCCTTTGAGACCAACCTGTGTGGCTGATTCCTAGGGATGTTCAATATTACTGGATGTAATTTAATTGTTTGAGGTTTAATGGGGTTTGGTTACTCATATCCTCGCATATTTTGGACCATCCATCTATATAGAATGTGGAGGGGCCAACACATAAGAAGTGAGGTCTTCTGTTGGATGATGTGGATGAGCACCTTGTACAGGTTCTTCAGTACAAAATAAGCTTTGTTAATGTGAAAAATCATCTCTAGTATCCCCTCCACAGGGAATGTTCTTATCTATACACCATATTTTAATCCCTATTATAGGGAATCCATCAATTTACTAGCATGAAAATTAACCCATCTAGTCTTACCATTGGATATTATGTGTTTTTGTAGTAACCCAAAAACTTCTATCATCTTGCCTGTAGGATCCACCAGTAGGATTTCTCCTTTCCCCTTTGTATGACCCCAGGCATGTGTGTGTCCTCACAGGTATCTTCTATATTGGATCATCCCCCTTGAGTGGGCCCTATTTTGAATCATTTTGGAAATACTCAAACCACTATTTTAAGTGTTCATCCATTATCCCTGACTTTTCTTTTTTCATCCACTACACCATATATAGAAAATCCCTCACAAGGGAAGGTATTTTACCCTAGTCCTCCCACACATACTCCATGGGGAATAAATCATAGTACATAACCCCTTTATTGGTATCCTAATGATATAATAATTATCTTATATTCTAAATTAATCCTCCCCATGATACATATGGAATGTGTTGGTCCCGGGTGACACATAGGTCAGCAGATCTTGTATGAGGTCTAAGTGGTTGTAAACATGAAACTATGAGGCCTATACAACCTCATAGACTCCTACTGGCATAAACTCATCCCTGAATTCATGTTATGAGGTACATTATAAATAATTTCAGTCATATTCATTGATGAATTTTACCCCACGGTGAGGGTCCAAATTTTATATCCATCTTTTGAGTGGATCCCCAAAACATGAATTGAGGATCATCTCAAACTACGAGGGGGGAGGTTATGCCTAATCCACTTGATTCTACCAATAAATATTATTGATGTGGTTTGGGGGAGTATCTTCTTTGAGAGATGTGTGATCCATCCATATGTGTCCTTAAGCATCCCAATTCCATTGTTATATTCTAGGTGGATTTCAAAACTACTATGTATGATCCTCTCTGATCACCTTAGGGATATGTACATTGTCCCTCAATGAAAATTCATTGAGCGACCTAATCGTGAATAAACAGTAATCATTTTAAGTCTTAGATATAATTATAATGTGTGATTCATGTTATGAGTCCATCTGAATTCTCTTCACCATCATGTTATTCCAAACCATTTCTTCGAAATGAGTATAAGATGTGTTAGCTCCATGACCAGAGATTATGTTATATAATTAATAGTTTTTGAGGTCCTATTTATGATTCTTTTTTAAAAGATATCTAGTATCAGGGTGCTTAGTTAGAGAAGGTTGGTTTCATAGAGGTCATTTTGGGAAGCTCGGGTTCACGAGGCAGTGTTCACTTGTATCTCTTCATAGATCTAGTCTTGCAGAGGAGGTGAGCTTTATGAGGGATGAAGATCAAGATCAAAAATCACTAAAGATAGTTGAGATAATCATGAAAATAGAGAATATTATTTTCAACTCATGAAATTTGGGTGGTCCCTAAAAGGAACACATCAACTATTTATAGTTGTATAACTTCTTAATGATTCGTGATGGGATTTGTGAAGCGGGAATTGTGAACAAAATTCAGGAATAAGCTTCAGAAATGGGATATGATATCTAATTTTTTGTGATTCTTTATTAGATTATATTCCTCTTTTTCATTTTTTTCTCAAATTAACAATGGATGAATTTGGTGATAAAGAAATACGTATGTCATGGGATAGGTCAATGAATTAATGGATATTTCATGGAAAATTTGGGCCCAAACACTTGAAGAAAACCTCTGTGGAACTGTTTCACAAAGCTTATTCGCTTCGTGAAAAACCGTGACTCATGAAGTTCTTTTTCTAGGAAAATCATTAATTATAGCACGAAGGACTGAGAATAACCATTAAAAAACATCAAAACCATGTTACATAACACTTTATGACTATAATAAGAATTGAAGGTAATCTATGTTAAGGGAAATTTGATGATGTAAATCCCCACCAATTTTTGATCCTTATATAGCTTCATAGAGGTCTCCAATCATCATGAAACCCCTAACATATAAATATTACTTTCATTTAATCTTTTTAGGGATGGATGATGACCTTTTGTCTTCTAAAAATATCTCCATACTCAAGAACCACCAAAGCATCATAAAAAAGTGAAATTTCATTATCCCTGGTATATAATCATTATGAAACCACCTCATTGTGTTCATGAGAACCTATGCCAAATGTGGAGTTGTCCTTTATGAATCCCCAAGCCACATATTGAAGAATAAGGACCTATAAGTCACTTAAGACTTCATAAATCCTTCCTCCTTTTTGAATCACTCCCACTAAGAATCATAACCTCTCACTGAGGGAGAGTCACCCTCTTTTGTGAAGAATACTTCTTAATGAATCCCTAGACATCTTCAAAGACTCCATGCCACAAAAAATCTTCCATTGTGAACCTCCAATAATTGAGGAGAACCTCTCGTGGGACTCTACATGATTCATACCTTATACTAAGACATCTTTTAAATGTTTTGGTGCATGGAACCCCCATAAAAATCTAATATTGATTCATTTGGAACTTAATTCCCCATATGAATAGTTACACCCAATCATGTGTCCTCCCACATCAATCAAAGTGCGGCCTAGACCCCTAGTCTACCTATTTCTTAAAACCATGTGTACTTTAACCAATTTTACCCAAGTCATGGGTCTCTGACATCACCCTAGTGATTGACCACACCTTTATGTTCATTCCAACACTATGTGCAACCCAAAGGCACGTTAGAGGTGGTAACAAAATCCCTAATGTTGAGGAGTGAGTCCCCCATGTATGATATGCATGACGTAAAACTATATAGCTCCACATCATAGTCATAACAATGATAAAAAAATGAAAATATCCTCATAACATTGTATTAAACCATAAATATACCTTATGTGATAAACATAGGATTCCCCATGTTTGACAATCATGGGATTCCACCCTCTCGCAGACTGAGTAAAATCCACCCCTAGAGGAGTACAAGAAAACACTAGTGGGATGAAGTCACTATTAATCCCAAAATCATACCCAAAAGAGAGATCATATTTTATGAGAAACTTCTCTATGAAATCCCCACACCGGCCCTCAATGACACTTATCTCATGACAGAATAATCCTTATTGTAAGAAGATAAACTGCAAGTATTTTTCCTGTCACATGACCATAAAATGCATCATAGAACTATGCGGGTTTTGATCAGTGTATCCGTAATATATTATGTAGTATTCCTCCTTTATTTTCAATCTAAACAATGGTAAACTATCTAGGTGTCCACAATTTGGGATGAACCTCCTCGATCCACCTCCATCAAGTGTTCAAGTCTATTTGTAAAATGTCTAGGTGTTCTCTCATAGGTACACCCCTTACAGATCTGACTCTATAGGGTATTGTAACCCAAATA
Organism: Viscum album; assembly: GCA_963277665.1. Classification (NCBI taxonomy): domain Eukaryota; kingdom Viridiplantae; phylum Streptophyta; class Magnoliopsida; order Santalales; family Viscaceae; genus Viscum; species Viscum album. Next base: position 436,634,725 of record OY728121.1, read on the forward strand.
TTTTTATCCACTTATACAGGTAATAATATCCATTTTTTAATCATCATAGGATTTCATTCTCCCTCATTGGCATGCAACTTCCAGATCCACCTCTATAAGGCATTCTAATCCACAAATCTGGATCTTCCCCCATATGAAATTTTTATCCACAACCATAGATCTTCCTCGATATAGTTTATTGATACATTGGTAAACTATATAGGTGTGATATATTACCTCTTAGGTATAAGACTATTGGATATGCCTCTACGAGGTCATTAAGATCAACAAAATCAGTCTCCACAAGGTGTTAAGCTCATGTCCCAAACTATCTCAAATAGATGTTCGGATCCCTCTCTACTGCATGTGGAAGTTGTGTCCTAAACAAAAATTACTACTCACATGAAATAAACTTGGGCTTAACTGAGTTAAAAATACTTGGAATACATATGAACCTAACTCCAATTACCTCCTGATAAAAATGGGATTCATTAGGTTCTACACCAAAAAAGCATTATAATACATTCCATTCAATGATAAGAATTTTTAGGTGGACAATGTGCCCAATGTATGAATATTCCCAATGATTACCAACAAGAATAATATCATGAAAAATGATTCATAACTGTTATGAAATAGGTGATTCAATTAACCAGAGTCTACATAAATATGACATCGGGAATGAGTTACAAGAACATGACTTTAATCTTCTAGGGTGACCTGATGTACGAAACAATCAACATAGATAAATACATGTAATGAGTAATCTATATCCCATCATCTCATATAAATAAAAGATTATTCATAAATAACGAATTATATGAAATCCACATTCCTTTCAGAAGGTGGTAATGTGGGGCAGTATAAAGCTACCTTGTGAATTTCCATGCACAAGCAGGCCATAACAAAAGCGTTTAAGATAACGTAAAAATATTCCTTTTGAAAAAATTTATAATAAAATAAAATCAAAAATAAAATATTTATTAAAAATAATTTATTTACATGGAAAATATTTCATAATATCATTTTAAAGGAATGTAAATTTAAAATAAGGAGTTGGAAGGAAAATCATTGAAGATAATTTTTTAAAACAAACGTACCTTATCACTTAATTTAATCGAAAGACCCAATAGTGGTTAACATTAGAAAAACATTAAATATAATGATTGTATAGATACTCATTATATAAAATTTCCAATGGTCTCTATATACACATCATAAAATAATATATATGAATAAAACCAAAATATGCCTCAAAGAAAGGAAATGGTGGTAAAGTCCCTTACCATATGTACAACATTTCATATACGTTACTTATCTTACTAGATAATAATTCTATGTTAATAATTAAATTTCATTAGATATGTTTTCATGTTTATTATAAATTTCATTTCTCTTATTACAGTGTTATATGAAATTAATTAATCAAATAATTTTGTGCTGGTACTTCAACAATATTTTCTTTATTTTCCAAAACTTACTTCAATTGGATGACTATTGTTAAAATAGGTAATTATTAAACATATAGAGAATGAAAATCATGAAATTTTTATAATGTTTATTAATTAATTTTATTTTAATATACCAATATTGAATCATGTTAATGGAAAATTAACTATGTTACAATCATGTAGTTGGTAGGCCAAACATATACTTAGGTATCATTTCCAATATTAACCAATCATTGTGGAAATAGTTATGTAATATTTTATTTTTATGTAATTATTATAATATCTTATATACCATATTATTTCTTAAAATTTACTAATATATATCATTCTATTGATTTTTTGATGAAAAAAAATAATCACATCGCTTTGCGGAGGCAGTAGTCCACGAGACTAGGAGAGACGTTATTATTTTTCAATGTACGAAACAAGAAGATATAATATATTTTAATAATGATATATATTTATTTTATATAATTATTATAGAATTTATATGAAATATATTCATTAATATTATCCTTATTATCTACCATGTAAAGCATTAGTGAAAAATAAATCACATCACTTTGTGATGTGGTACTCAGTCGTACACATGAGTGACTTTATTACACCCCCAGGGAATATGAAGTTAGAAGGTATATTTGATATCATAACATTGTAAGTGTAAAATTATTATAAATTTAATATATATACTTTAAATATTGCATTAAAAAATGATGAGAGAAGAGATGATGGAAAATGAATTACATCAGTTCGTGAGGTGGCAGTCCATTGAACACATGAATGATGATTTTATATTCAATTTGATGGTAGACGAGATGGATTTATGATACGCCATTAACATTGTAAAATTTAATTATATGGTATTTTCTTATTTTATAATAATAATTGAATAATATTTAAAGGATATGGAAGTGTAAATAAAATAAAAATGCTTGCTTAAGAATGATACCTCTTCTTTAGGCAACATCCTAGGTATAAATCAAAAGACTTTTAAGGATGGATTTTTTATGAAGCTAGTAGATTTCAGTACTAGGTAGGGAATTAAAGAAGATATATTGGTAGGTATTTTTTATGATAAAGGTATTAGATGGTGTGAATAGGATAGGAGAGGTGTGGCCCTTTACAAGTGATGTGAGTGACACACTTGTTATATTTGAAAAAAAAATGGTTTAACCTTGATTTGTACATGAAAAAAAGATAAAAATAGAACATTATAGAGTTATATAAATTTTAATGTCTAAATATGGCCATAAAATAGGTTTTTTCTACGTTTTTATGTCATTAAAACCCTTATAATTTTTTCATAAATTCGGATAAATCCCTTTTTACCTTAGGTGTGGTTCAAAAAGTTTATTTTTCAAGGAAATGATTATTTTATATTGACTATAAGAATAATATTAGTACATTTATTAATATAAATTCAAATTTTTTGAATTATTATTTATTAATTTATTTTTAAATATTCACCAATATGGATTTTTTTGAGAAATTTATATGGATATATATTTTCACTTTAAAACCGTTTTCAGAAAAATATAGTTTTAAACAATAAAAAAACCTATACTAAAATATAATATAAATTTGATTAAAATTTATTTTTTTGGATTAAATTTAAAATAATATTCTTATTACACTTGAAATAATATACAAAATGGGACATTTAAACATCTTAATTTATTAAAAATAACTGACTTTTTTTATAAAAAAACCATTATTTGCACTATTCGTTGAAAAATATATTTTTTATGAAAAATACAAATATTTAACCCTATTTAAAATTTGTAATTATAATTTCAAAAATGATATTAAATTTATCAAAATAATTTTACATAATTTTGAAAAATTAATTATAATATTTTCTCATGAAATTAATAAAAATAATTTCTGAATAAAATATATTTTTGAAGTATAAATTTACATTACCAAAAATTAATTGAATATATAATAATAATTTCTAAATAATTTAAATAGAGTAATATATATATATTTATTTCCTAATGCATCTTATAGTATTCATAGTTTCAAATTTAACATATTGGTTATAATGGTTATATATTTTGAGTGTCGTTTAAGTTTGTTGTTTCCCATCGATCATGCTATCTACCATATATTTATTTCCTGAAATCATAGGCTGTTACAAATAAGATGAGTTATTGTGTGAATAAACCAGCCTTTAAAAAATATACATATTTATGACAAAATTTATTTTCTTATATCTGATTGTGTGTAATTATCCTCATACATTAATATTGTTATTAATTTATATACTAACTCATGCACTTGGATTTTTTTGTAAACCATGAAGAGACAATTTATTGTGATTTTGGGTAAGTTATGTGCAACAAAAATGTTATGTTGTGTTTGAATTAGTTAAAGAAAGATTTTTCCCTTCCATATTTTTGGATGTTAATATCTCATCTATTTGATAGGAATGTAATAGATAGAATAAATTCCATGGGATTAGTGATTTATGCACATTAATTATAGTTAATCAAAGACATTTATGGATGTCATATCGGTTAATGACATGAGTGTGAAATGTACTTGATGAGATATCTTGAAATCCAGATTATATTTCACGCTCATATTCGGTATTTGTATTTCTCATTGTGATATATCTTCTATATATGTGGGTTAATTGGCCCATTTATAGATAATAATCTTGGAATTTTGGAAAACCACCTAATTCCACTAAGGAATATGACTATAGGTTTTGAGTATTTATGAAGTACACCCCACCTAGGAAATAGAACTTCACTCTAAGGCAGGGTCCCCCCTATTTTGAGAAACATACTCCTTCAAAATGAAGGGAAAATATACTCACATCAACCTCATTCATGAACCTTCAATCAATATGAAGAATCTATTAGGGGCCTCTCAAAGGTGCCTCCCTTTTGAAAAAAAACCCTTCTCTAAGGTCATGTTCACAGAATCATCGTACCAATTAGAGACTGGTTCTTCTACTCCTCGATACCCGATGTAACAAGTTCCACCCACTCCAATGTTAACCCACATCACTCCATGTGTGTCCTGGACCTCCATTCGAATTATTACATCTATGTATTGGTATAATAAATTTTTTTCCATCTAATAATGGGGAATCCAACTTCAACCTTGTGATTGACCACTCTTCTATAGTAGTGCCAACACCATTACCTCCCCAAAGGTGCATGAGTAGTGGTCATTTAATCTTTAGGGGTGACAAGTGATTTCCCCCACATCCAAGTTTCATGAAAAAAACTACCTAGCTCTATGTCATAGGCCTATAGTGTTAAAAAAAATGAAAACATTGTCCATGCATCACATAAAATAGTTTTCATAACTTGTGTGATAAACAAATAATTCCCATTGTAAAATCGTCAAGGGATTCCACCCTCTCCCATAGAGGAGTAAATCAACCAATATAAGAGTATAACCAATCCTTGGAAGAGTACAATCCACCACTATACGAAATATTTCATTAGTAATATGCACACTATTCCCCCAAGAGTGATCTTATTGTGACCAGAAACAACAATTTTCAAGACCCACACCATACCCCATTGATGCTCATTTTGATACATGGACATCATTACCACATGATGTTAAACAACATCGATCAGTCCTATCACATGAACATAAACTGTGCCATAAAACTAAGAATATTTTTATCTTAGTATTTTAATTAGGGTATTTATAATGCCTCATTGAGGTACAATATAGAAAATAAAAAACTATCCAAGTGTTCCTTCTTAGGGAATCACCTCCTAGATTTTCATCAAAGGGGTTTTATGATCCATATGCAATCTATCAAGGTGTTCCCTATTCAGGACATAACATCCATATCCACCACCATAGGGTGCTCTGTTCCAGAACGATTTATACACCACTATAATTTTTTTGATCTATTGGTAAAATATCTAGTTGTTAAATACTCACTCTTATGGACGCAACTCATAGATCCGCCTCCACGAGGTGTTATCCTCCACAACACTAAATCTGCATCTATGGGTAATTCTAATCCCCAAATCTAAATCCTCCTCTAAAATCAATTATGATCCATTGTTAAACTATTAAGGTGTGACATATTCTATCCAAGGGTAACACCTCCCTGATCTACCTCCATGGGGAGTTCTAATCAACCGAACTCATCTCCAAAAGATGTTAAACTTGTGTCCCGATCTGTCTCAACTAGTCATTATGATATATATCCATAGGACTTAAAACTAGTTAATTGACCGAAAATACACACCTACTTAAATTGGAATGTGATTAAAAAGGTAAAAAATACTTAGTATTCCTTAGGTTCTATGCCTAGGATTCCTCATATGAGATGACCTACCAAGAGGAAGATGTATTGGATATTAATGTGGCCAATGACCAAACATTCCCAAAGATTCCATACGTGACTACTCTCTTGACTTAATGTTCTTGAAATTCCTAGATACAAGTAGTTTAATTAATTGTTCCCACATAGATATGATGATGGGAATGAGTTCTATGAACATTTATTGAATCTATGATAGAATCATATACTAGAAAAAGGTCTCCATGGATGAATCCATGGAATGAGGAACTGACATCCCATTATCACTTTTTTACCAAGGAGTATACATCACTGATGATAGTGATGATTTTTGGGAATTTTGAAAGTGGGAATATAGGGATATAGAAATAAACTATATTCACTTCGACACATAGGTGGGCCCTAGTGAAAGCATCAAAAATTGAAATTGTGAACTCAATGTGAAACTCATCTCCTAAACATGGGAACTAATAATGTTAGGGAGAAAACATATTTTCATTTCACCAAATCATGATATCTGGTGCCACATTTCACCATGAATATGGTAGACCCATCATGAATCTCACCTACACATAGGGGTAGTTAGAATTGGTAATCCTTGATCTATGACATTGTAATCTTGGATCCCTATCCTTAATTCAAATATTGGATGATAATCGGGAATTGGGAATCAGTTCTCTTATACTGGTATTGATGTATAAATACACCTTCATTATATGAATCTAGATATATTAAATAATAAAAAATTTTGTTATAGGTGCAGGGGAAGGAGGAATGTTGAGGCGGAAATTCTTCGCAACAACACATCAACCCAGACTTAGACCCCTAAATCGACTATAGGGTGCCCACACCATGCCCATCCCTCTGAGATCATCTGAAGGAGGAAGATATATAACCTCATATGTCTGTATGACCAAGAGTGGTTCATTCCCATGATGGATATAAATCTTCATGACCCGGAGGAACCAAAACCTCATCGACACCATGACCCCTGATGCCCACATAGGGGGAAAATATCGCCATTATGATAATGAATCACCTGCTGAGTATCTTTCCAATTCACATTAATGATTCAATCTGATATATAGAGATGGTAGTGGAAGTTTGTGACGTTATATCCATGAAAACCAACTATAATGCACCCTAGAGGGCTCCCACTAGGCCTCACCAATTCCAGTACTAAACGGCCCCATATTCCTAATTATAGGTGGACATTATCACTAATTTGATAGCCCTAGTCAGATGCACCAGAGATCAAAGTTGGGGGAAGGGTCATGATAATTCCTGACAAGGGGAATCTTCTATAGTAGCAGTGATGCCACAACCAATGAAACAACCCACAAGATCCCTACAACAGAAAAATAGGAATGTGTAATTTAAATATTGTGATCAATACCTCATCCACATCTTATGAAAGCTAGTTTGTCAATTTCAATCCCCTAAATGACAAAAATCCATCGCAAGCCAACCCATGATGAGTAAAATTAGTGTAGAGTTCCTCCTTACTACATCATCAACTCAAATGGAGATCCTTTATTCATTTTGAATAATTAGCGACAATTGTCATCCCCATACCATAATCAGCCAAGGAGGAGGTCCTCCCCAGCCCAGCACCAACCTAGGCTGAGAGCCTCTCTACTTTTTTCACAAAAAGTGTCTAGGTCCTCTACTATGATTTAAAAACTAGCAAATAAGTACTCAATAAACACATTATTCTCAATACAAAGGTCCTACCCCTTTCATTATCAACTAGAGTGGAGGTCCTCCTCACTCTGTCACAAGTCTAAGTGTTGGTGCTCCCCACTCTAGTGATAGTAAACACAGGGGCCCTCCCCATGTCCCAACATACTAAGGAATAGGTCCTCCATATGTTACCACCCACCAACAAGGATGTCTTCCACACGATTAATAGTTACCCTACCTTGAAGAGGCATCATGGGGAGAAGGGAAAACACTCACCATTGGTGGTGAAATCTAGGGAAATGATATGTTATCATGGACCTCATTTAACATTCAGACATTGAGGTGAAAAAATTATTATTTAGTGTCCATACTAACTTCTAGAGTGTAGTGAAGGATCATGATACCTAAATTATTCCATCTTAGAAGTTGTGAACCACATAATCCCCATATTCCATTGTAATTTCTTACAAGTGCAGGATGTTATCTCCCCATTCTGGGGGGCTCATAGTGTACTCATCCCTATCACCTCTACTTTACCTCCTGCCTAAATCTACCCAAGACATTGTATAACATATGGGGATACAATAAACTCCTTCACATGGTGAGAAATAATCTAATAAACAGATAAATTTTTTCACCCTCACACATGAGGTAGTGGTAAATACATCTTCTTACAAGGATGTTATGATGTTATTGGTTCTATCCCCAAGATATTTTCCGACGTGCAATAGAAATTTGAATCACGAAAGGAATTATCTATTGGTCATCCAGCCACAAAAATAATCCACATTAATATTTCAACCTATATCATGGTTGTATTCGATCAGAGTTCATCCTGACTACGAGTAGGACCCTTCCTCTGAGGAAGTGGGCCGGTGGAATTCTTTGGCCAACGACTAGCTATCATTGGTGTTCTAGCCCTAAAAAACTCCAGACATTGACATTCGAGAGTCCGATACCAAAGTTCAAGCCATGTGGTTATGCCAAATCATATGGGTGACACTTCACCACCACCATGATCGTCAGTTGTCCTATCCAAAAATCTTTGAACACCACATTGCCTTCAACAAACCATGCTGGAGGGTTGAGATCATGACAATTACAATGTATTAGTTACCTATTTTGTTAGGTTACTACAAAACACTTCAACAGAACTATGATAAGAGGATCGCAATACTCTACCAAGTTATGGAAGAAGAATCTCCACACTTACATAATAGAGGATGGGGATAATACACAGGTCTCCACTCCAACCCTATCTTATGATAGCCATAACAACCCACTAATGATGAGGGTTTCCATCCAATTACTATTATGGTAAATAAGGTTATCCCGAAACTACCAAGGGATCATAGGGGAAATTAAAACAATGTAGGTATTTATAGAGAAGATACACCCAATGGGATGAGATAGTATGAGGAAGACATGCCAAAAAATTTCCTCAATTTCTAGAATTGGCATGTACTTAGTCTTGGAGACCCCTCCAACAAAGCATGACTTCCTAATCACCAACACCTCAATATTGGTAATGGTAATGTTGATCCCTATGACCCATTTGATGTATCATTGAAAACAAAGGTATTACCCATAGTAGCCTCCATGCACCCAAAACATAGATAAAATAAATGGATCATCACAGATCTCATTTTTTTATTAATACATAGAATACGAAACAGCTCAATAGAACCCCATTTTACCTCTAGTGGTAAAATAAGTACACCATGGCCAGTTTACCTCATCCTAGTTTATTAACCCCATGAATGTTGAAATATTTGATACATAAGTTTTTGGAATGAATCTGAGGTATGATTCATTGAAAAATATATAGCATTGTAATTGTCCATATCAAGATTCGGATCATGACTCTCCTTGAGTTGATAATTACACCCTTTGAGTTGATGGGCCAGTCACTGTGTTAGTGGGGTGAGATCCTTTACAAGGTTTGGAACCTCTTCAAGATGACTTGGTAGCTGCTCTCACTACTTTAATTGGGGATATGGAGACATTAAAATTTGTGATCCGACCTGATGTAAAGTCATACCCAGTGTGGGTGGACAACATTATGTCACCCTTGGAGATTGGGAATCGTATTTTCTCCCCATTAAATTGGGTGGGAGATCCACTACAAAAAATTACCCACTTCATCTGAAGGTGTGTAACTACCTTAGGAACACTGAAATAGTAGGAGTTTGTTACACTTTAGTGTTTGTTTCAGGAATTTCATGGACCAACATTCATCTTGTACAATAATTATCCCATGGGGTGCATTGATTTTTTTAGAATATCACTATAGGTAGTTCCTCAATCAATTTAGCTCCACTATGAAAAAGAATATTATTTATAACATCATCATGTATATCCAGAGGACTAATGGGTGATTCATAGACTACATCATTAGGTTTAAATTCGTCAAATACTCACTCAACCTTCCATTTATTGGAGAGAAGCTACAAAAAACGTGTGTGGGAAATGTCAAGATAGAGTTGGTCCATACCCTCATCACCTGAAAATTTCCAAGTGGATTCTAGAAGTTTTATAATAAGACCCATCATATATGTAAATAAATACAAAAAAACTACATAATAATTTCCATTGTGTCTTCCATTTCTAGTGATAAAGTCTCACAAAATAAAGATATCTTCTACCGTATAAGTAGAATCCCCCAATAAAGTATAGTTGTTTAACTCTTTTCTATAAGAGCCTCTATGAGTGATGAATTACCAAGAAAATCCTTCTATACTGGGTGAGGTTGTTCCTTATATGGTTATGACACATTAAGATGTTCTTGGTAAGTCTACACTCAAATAGTCTCCAATGGAAAATGTGTAAACAACAATACTTTATTGGGGTATTCAACCTATACAGTGTAAGAAATATTTATTTTGTCAGGCCTTCTCACTAGTGATCAAAGAGGAAATGGGAAAGATTATGTAGTTTTTTGTATTGATTCCTCTAGATGAGGGGTATTATTAGAAAACTTCTATAATACACTTTGAAATTTTCAGGTGATGATTTATGGACCTACTCTATCTTGACATTTCCCATTCATATTTTTGCAGTTGATCTATAATTTGTGGTAGGTTGACTGATTATGTGAGGACCTTTTCATCTAGTCTTGTTGGATAATAATTAAAATTTTGTTCTAGGTAGGCCTTGGAATCATTTTAAAAAATATTTATCATCCTCATACCATCACTGCCTCATGTACTCCAATAATCGTTGTGTATGGGTACTCCTGGGTGGTGTGTCTCCCTTAGACTCTGGTGATGAATTATATCAAAATTCAAGAAACTACAAGAGTGATGGGATGCCGGTTGATACCATTGGGGTTGAGCACCCTAATAATCTGACAACCACCATAACCAATCCATGGGTATTCATTGGGGATGTTTTCATTATCCTAATTCATCAACAAGATCCCACAATTCCAGAACTGTGATGTTTCATTTTTTCCTATATGAATTTTTTTGTGTCTCTAAAATGAAGGAATTTCCACTTATAACATTGTAATCAGACATATGAAAAGACTAGGTGATACTAGAAGCCCCCACACCTATGAATTATCGATAATTTATCCTTATGGACACCATTGAATGGAATTCCATCATGTTCCATAGAGAATTGTTGACTTGATGGCAGAAAACTCTCCACCACTTAATTGACATCAATAATATACCTCATAGTTGGAGGCTATTTGGAATTTGATCCAAATCCTCTATCTACAATGATTCTCTAGATAAGGTTAACATCACTAATTATTCCATTTCCAGAAAAGAGTGAACTATTGCTTCCCATGAGGTAGTTATCCTAGAATATCCACATCCACCTAATAATTATTCTACCTCATATAATGAAAAATATTTGAAGAAAACACCTCCTACATTTGTAAAGTGTGTCTCCAGCACTATTGATGTGTTGATCAAAGTGAAACATGGTACTAAGGAAGATCTTAGAAAAACACATATTAGTGAATCCATGTCTCCATAATAGAAATAGTTATATCTGGCCTTCTTTAAGAATCAACACAATGTCTACTCTTAGAGTTGTGATGGGATGCTAGGGTTGGACCCTCAAGACACATTTCACTATCTTTTCCACCCAGATAGTCATCATGGGTTTATGAAATCTCCCATAAAGATTCACCCCTCTCATAGTGCTATGGTATAGACTGAGGTTGATAATATTATCAAATCCATCATCATCAGGGAGGATCAATAACCCATGTGTATACCCAGCATCATGTTATTCAGGAATAAGAGATGGAATATCAATGTTTTTATTGAATTATAGGACCTCAACCACTATTTCATGAAGGATAATTTTTCCTTTATAGGGATAAAGCTATTGATCGTTGGAAAAAAAATTTCTAGAACCTCTCAATTAGATGAAGAAACTCTATGTACAACTAGAGCTGGATGGACACTGAGGATGAGGATTCCATCATGTTTAAGGTTCCCCAAGGGATTTTTTCAATTATTTTTATACCCTTAGGCTTTAGAAATTTAAGATCCACATGTCAGCATGGAATGCATCACATATTTAAACCAATTATTGTGATGCTGGTGGAATGTTATATTGATGATTTGGGGGGTAAATCCCTCCAGTGTCACAACCATCTCAAAGATCATGGTAATGTGTTTGAATTTACTTTCTCTGGGAATTGGAGATTACCCCCATGATTTGTGAATTAAGGATTTCCATTTGGAAGTTTCTCTTTATTGTTGTAAAATACATATGCATTCTGATCGAACCCAGTAAGGTCAAGAAAACTAGTCAAATTTCTCCACTGACCAACCATCAAATGTTGTGAGGTCTCCAAGGACTTTATCCAACATATGTCGATTCATCCAAAAAGTTTCTTACAATTGTAATACCTTTTGAGGATCATGAATAATGGAACCATTTACTGGTGGGATATGTAATGTTAGGCCAACATTGAGAAAATAAAGAAGTATCTATTACATACTCTTGTTATGATGCCACCCATCTTAGGAAATCCGTTGGCCATATACCTGACTACCATGGAATTTTCTCTCGACACTTTCTTACCCCTAGAAAAAACAAGGGTAGGAGAAATAGTTTATAATATATCTATCTCATTATCCTCTATAAAGATAAAATATATTCCCCTATATAGAAGAGATACCTCACAATAGGTCTATACCGCATTATTAGAAACATTAACTACATCATCGTGAGATATAGTTGGTGTCCCTTTTAGACCCGTTGAAGTATATCCTAAAACAACCCCTGATGACTGGATGATTATTACATCTGGTAGTAATACTTAGGGACTTTTAAATTAGGTTTATTCAACAGAATGTTATAATGTTCCATGGATTTAAATACTTTCTAGTTTCCTAGACAATCCTAAAGAGTAACCACTAGATCTTTGTTTCCTAGATGAAGAAATCCTTTCTATGGAAAAGGTTGTTTTGTGTTGTAATTTTCATTTCTATGCTGCCTCCTAGAGCCCGAATAATAGAAGGATAAATGATCACATGATCAATAGAGTTGGCAGGGGGATCATCTTCATCACTCCTTCATAGGACATCCTACAATAATAGATCTTATTTTCATAAGGCTACACCAACAACTAGGTAGTGTACTAGGATCTCATTACAAGTCTCGATATAGACACCGAGATTGACATCCCCCAATTACATGTGAATGGAGACTCTAAATTATCCATCAGATATATTATAAATGAGTTAATCATCAGAAATAAAGAGATCATGACCCTATGAGAGTGTACTCTCTGGATGATGGCCCAATTCACTTTCATCCAAAAGTGACTTCTATCCCTTGGTCATATAATGGTCAATCCAATGCCTGGAAATCATAGTCGCATCACCTATAGAGCATGGCCATGATGACCAATTCATTCATGTGGAAAATAATAAGGTCATCGCTCCCATAATTTGAGATGATGATGTAAACCATCAGGTTGACTTTATAGAGTCTAGTTCTTTGGAATCAGGACCCTTAGGTTCCCCCAAAAAAAGTGGAAACACAGGATTGGTCAACTCCTTTCATCGGGAATCTAAATCGTGGAATTCTACCATCAAACCATGCTATGTGTAGGGAATCCAATAGAATAGAGTGGATTTCACACATTAGAGTAGACCTACCCTTGAAAATACACTTTATAGATGTGTGTTTTATAGAGTCCTCCTCGATTGTATCTAATGAGATGAGTTCCCTGAGGTTATGAAAGAAGTTCATTATAGGTCCTATGGTTCCCATCAAGAAAAATGATAATATTTCATAATAAACAGTGGTTGGGATACTTCTAGTCCACCATTGTCTATGTCTACATTGATTATTACAATAGGTTTCATGCAAGACAAATTCAGAGAAACATTTTCTATCAACTATCAGTGCTCCTCCACACCACTAAGTCATCTTTTCCTTTTTCAGTGTTGGGACTTGATGTAGTAGGGTCATACCCACTGGTAACATCTCATTGGTGTAGGCTAATTTTGACTATGATGGATTTATACACCAATTGGGAAGAAGATATTTCCCTCAAGAAATTCTATGAACCGTTTGTGATTGAGTTCATGATCTCCCACATCATCCATAGATTTATAGTTCTTCAGGTTATTATCCCCCAAAAATGCCCTAATTTGTAGGCATCAAAGTTGAAAATATTTTATTCCATATAAAAAATCTGATTATACCATAATTACCATTACCATGCTTAGTAAAATGGAAAACATTAGCCATTGAATAAGTCTCACTCTAATATTTTGTATAATATAGTGGACCCTAGAAATAATAGTCGGTGAAACTAGCTATCTAACACCCTCAGGCCTACCAGATGAAAATAGAAAATTCCACCTAGGTGGCGAAATACTCCCTAGTGTTTTGGAAAGGTGAATTAATTACCCTTAAGTTTCAATTAACATCAGTAAAAATAGCTATACGTTATTAGTAAATGCTAATAAAAAATTTCATAACCCCATATTTATGAGTTGGAAGACCTCTAAGAGAACATTATCTAGGTCATGATATTGGCTCTCCGAATTCAAATTATACCAAACAAGAATCCACCAAGGTTAGGGTCCATGTAAGATGGACCATATATATTTCATAAGGTATATTCCAATGGTGAATACTCTTTGATCACCATGGATGAAGTGTGTATCACACCGCCCACCAATGAAAAGTTTCTCAAGAAGTACATCACATGAGGACACTAGTCCAAGAATCACAACATTAAACCATGTGGGATTATTCTCCGAAATATTTTGGGTGATATTGGGCCTCCATAGCCATCAATTCCTGTTGGGGTTGTCTTCCTACCACACTGAACATATCCATTTATGATTATCACCATTGGTCTAAACTCTATGAACATAAACTATTCACCTATGTTTTTAACTCTATGACCTTATCATAAGATACCATGCTATGAGATTTCTGACCATAAACGAATTCAAGACCCATGGTTTAGTAATCATGACCTTAAACAACTTACAAAAGGTCCAAGCAGTATGAAGATAAATAATTTTCAACCTCATGGTCCATGAAACAGGACCATAAACATCTTTTAATAGGTCCTCCAATTATGAACATAAAATGTTTGTATCCCCTATATTCCATGTTCTATAACATTAGACTACAAAACCAATGTTCCTAGTTCATGAAGTTAAACTACATCATTCCCTATATAATATCAAAATTTCTCTTAATGAGAGACTATCTTACCCCTTTTGAAACTAGGATTCCTCATATGATAAGTATGGAATTTTCATGAACCCTTACCCAATTCCACAAACATGGAATTCCCTATGATATTCATGAGATTCCTAAATTCCTTCAATATAGTGGATTTCCTTCACTAAGGTTGGTTTTCTATTGCCCCATGTTTTATAACTACACCTTGTTTTATTCTCATCCTCATAGAATATGTAACGATGTTCATAATTCTAATCTTTGGTCCTAGATGCACACTTTCCAACCCTTTATCCCCTTATCCCCAATTATAGCCGGAACATCATCCCTAGTTCATGAATCATTACATCAAACAATTTTCCACCCCCCTCAGTCCAAGAATTACAAGCATAAATTAGGTGTCATTTTTTATCTGTACTTGTGTGGAATACAAGACTATATGACCTCCATTCACATTATGTTCTACTTAATTCATTCCACATGAGTACACTTGAAAAAACATCTATATTCCGATAATATCAACATTAAACTAATCACCCACGGTCTGAGAATCATTAATTTATATATTTTTCCGAATGTCAGTATAACATGACATTGAACTATTAACTAATTGTCGAAACATCATTACTACAAAATGATTACCATTTTCTAGAATATTTGACCTCTAAATTTGTGAAAAAGGATTTAGAATCTATTTATGTGGCATAGGGCCTCCATTCCCACCTTTCACATTATGTTTTAATTCTTTTTCAACCAACAAACATCCTCAAATCCCCCTTATCATGGAATGTCCAATATGAACTAAAACATTGTGCATTCACCCATTTTCTGTGTGGGTTTATTTTTAGAAAATTATATGCATAAATCCACTCTCCCTAACTATAGGCATATTAATTTCTATCATCATGGGATATATAGTAATGATTGGATATTTCATCATGGGTCCATCCCCCTTCATCGATATTCCACAGGGACTCTCCTTCCATGATATTATGATATCGAACCATTGTACATCTTTTCATGGTTTTGTGCAATGATGGAATTATTTTCCCACAATTCATTTTAGTTCATTACCTTTCCATGTCATTCAAACTGTCACGAGACACCCATAACCCCTTGTTAAATATACATAATTGTAAACCAACAACTGTCTTTATAGTCCGAGTTCTATTAATTTAATTTGGTAACATATCCTATAGTCTGAGTTGCATGACGTTAAACTAACAAGACTAATTTTTTCATTGCATGATGTCAAATTAGAAACTTACCTCATATAAAAATAGGATTCCTTTCAATAGTAGAAGATCATACCATGTTTGAAACTCAGATTACTTGTACGATAACTATGGGGTGGTTATTTACCCCTTATGAAAATAGGATACCTCATATAACGTGAATGATAAAAACCACACCTTACTCCATATAGAATCATTATGCCTCCTAATTTGAGAGGATCTAAAATCCTTGATAGAGGGGATGCCACCCTAATGGAATAAGTCTCCGACCACAACATGTCTCTATT
The DNA here is from genome assembly GCA_963277665.1 of Viscum album. Taxonomy (NCBI): domain Eukaryota; kingdom Viridiplantae; phylum Streptophyta; class Magnoliopsida; order Santalales; family Viscaceae; genus Viscum; species Viscum album. The sequence goes on from OY728121.1 coordinate 436,651,325, forward strand.
GATATACAAGTTACCCAATTGGGATTATCATCATCATCCCATTTTGAACATTTTACCTAACAACAATGGTATCTAGATACATTGGATCACCTTCCATAATAGGCTAACGCCTTAAGGGACCGCCTATATCAAAAAAATATACCATTTTTCGAACACAGTCAATGGTCGGTATTACATTTTTTTCCTTATCTATAACTAACATAGGTATAGAATGTTTTATTTGAACATGGTTAATAGTCATTACCTATCAGTATTTTATTCCCCTATTTTATTGTCAATATCCAAGAAGTCATATTCTCAGTCATTTTATTTTTCTACCACTTCATCCCCTCAATATGTTCCCCACTACGAGAAATTAGAACTCTATATAGGTTTTTGTTTATGATGATAAAAATGGATCATGTGGGAATGGTGTCGGAAGGGTGTTTTTACAAGAAAGGTTAATATATTTGTGGAAAAAAGTTATAAACACTATGAACATGAAATAGGGAAACAAGTCTATGAATAATGACATTAAACTATATGAAATTCTACTCAAAAAAATGTTATGTGTCATGAGTCCTCCATTGGCCCTCCATTAATGTCATGTTTTTCAATCCTCCTTGCTATAGGTATCCTCTTGAGATTATTAACCCCATGGTTCATGAATTATGACCACAAACTATTTTCCTTAGGCCTATGCTTTTTTAAATTCCACTAAGATCTATAGTTTATGAATAATGGCCTTGAACAATGTGTCACATGATGCAATGATGTTTTTGTGGCCTCAGGTACCCTCCTACACCCCTATATTCATATGGTTTTAACCTATTTGGATTTCACACATGTTTCTTTAATACCCACATCCTATGATCCCGTATTTACAACCATAAACAAATTAATCTCATCTTACCATTATGACCATAGACTATTATTCCCATGTTGATGATTTATGACATTAAATCGGGATCCATAGTCCAAAAATCATGACTATACACTATGATCGAGTGTTTCCATGTGTAAGGGCCTCCTAGGCTCCCCATCCACATCGATACACATGTACTTTCATAATATGATGAACTATAACCATACCATCTACAATGGACATGGGATTCCCTCTTGATCAAACATGAAGATGAAATGATGGGTATCCAAGTCTATAAGCTCTGTGAAACAAGTCCTCATCAAATGACAGTAAACTATATGTCTATCATCCCCCTTTACAACATAAAACTATTAAAAATCATAGGCTGTCACCTAAGGATCCATTTCCGTTGTTGTCGATCAACTACCACATCATTAAAGTTATTTTACTATAACCTGGTGTCAAGACAATTATCCTTGGGGAGACAAGTTTGACTTTTATTCAGACTGATACACCTACCCAATCTGCATTATGTTATATTGGTGAAAATCCAGGAGTGTTAAAATCCATTTGAACATTCTATAAATTCATCTCTATGCTTTGTGTGCAAGTTATTTGGATCCTCATTAGCTTCCACATTCGAACGGGCCACCTAATTAAAATGGCTCCTTCCTAAAATAGATCAACAACCATCTTGGGAAAGTTCCATAGAAGAATTTGGAAAAGATTCTAAGACATTTTTTGTGTTTCGAATAAGGTTAGTATTCAACCCTTAGTTGTATTTCACCAATATTTGATAATGGTATTGATGCTAGGATTTATGCACTGTCAGAAGTTATCTTGTATCACCACACAAGTCCCCTTGTGTTTTAGATTGTGGGAATCATGAATCATGACACACATTCCCCCCCCCCTATCTGGAATAATTCAATTCCCTTACCTTTATCCAATTATTTAACTGGTTTAAGTTGTAATATAATGTCATCTATTCAAATACTCCCATTCTCCAGCCACAACCCCTCTCTTCCCTAACACACTCGGCGGTCAGTCATGATTAGAAAAAAATGAGTGTTTGATGACTGTCTATTACTCTCATATAAATGAGTGATCACATGTTTATCTCGTGGTTCTCACATAGATCTTTCCCTTAATGGGAATATAGATATGATATTTGTTATCTCATGGATATTTTTGATATATGATAATAAAATAAAGGAAACATTTTCATGAATTTATGTAAACAATGAATTGTTTTGAAGGGTGATCCACATATTAAAGCAAATCCTTTTTAAATCACGAAAAATATCTACCCCAGTGATCATGTATTCAAGCTTATCCAACCTTTTTTGAGTGGGATGTAGGTTTTTTTGTCTCTCCTCTAGCTGTAATATCTGGTCATCATATTTAGGGAGAAATTCTTAATCTTTGATCATCATTTGGTCTTTCTTATCCCAAATATAATCCAACAAAAATTCCACGTCTGACAACTTATCCTCAACCACTGCCAGTAAGGCCTTTAGGCTAATAATGATCTGTGAATGAGTATCAGTGACCATGTAATGATCATGCACCTTCCATTTCCTGTGGGATTTCTCTCATTCACCCGCCTAATGTAGGTTTGATCCCCTGATCTTGGGTTTCTTCAAGGAAACATGGTGAACCTGCCATTTTTCACTTTCTCACTCGACTAGGTAGACCTGATTCCATTTGTGAATTTTTATGGAGTTCATACCACCAGTTCATAGGCCGAATAGCTAGTGGTAGATATATTCCCCAATGTATGGAATGATTACACTCCCAGTGTGGGTGACTATGTTCTATACATAACTCCACACATTGATATGGAAAATATCATTCTCCTTAGCAACATCCTAGATTAAATCATCAAAATCAACATGAGAAATATACTCACTATATGGTAAGACCAATAATACACCCTCGAATAGATTTTTTATGTGTATGTTTATATGTATGTGTTGATGGAGTTCAATTATTGGGAAAATATCCCCATCAACCCCCTCACCAAATGAAGATGACTATAATGTCCCATGTGAAACTTCTAGGTTGGACATGAATTTCCCATGATCTTTAGCTACTCTTTTTGGTGGTTCAATCATGGCCTCATCACCCATATCTACTACTGGTGGTAAGTCTTAAGTAGTAACATCCAACACTACCTCCCTAATAACCTTTTTTTGGATACAATTTCCACTTATTCTCTTGGGAATTAATCTCCAACAACTATCACTAGTGTAAATCTATGATCAGTTATGCCACCACATATCCTTCATGAAATCTCATCATAAGCCCCACCACAACCCCCTCTATCTAGGAAACAGTATTTATGGTCAACTTCAATTTCACCTCCATTGTTGTCTTGAATGTTATGGTCTTCCCTACCTTTTCTACTCTGGGAATAAAACCCTGTATCACTGTTTCATCCTTAGGTTCTTACAACTATGATGTGGAAGTTAGAGGATGAGCCATTATTGTAATGTAATCTATCATTTAAATATGATCCATTTATGCATTAAAAGGAAAATATTAAGAGGAAAATGTTTAAGGGAAGAAAAGGCCTACATGAATAGTACAATCTAGTAAGTAGGTCTTAGAGGATCACATGTAGTTCTCCAAGAAAGGTTCCATCTATGAGCAGTGTATTAGTTATAGTCATTGGTTGTTGTAATCCTATGTACCCAAGGACAGGGAGGGCCCCCATTCTCTCCTCATAAAGGGTTGAGGTTCTGTCAACCTCATTTTGAGGCATGCCATAGACCTCCCCATCTCCCATTTTCATTTATTATTATATTAGTTCAAGAAGTAATTTGGAAATCAATTTAAGGGATAGGTTATGTCCAAAATACACACAAAGAAAAAAATATTTACCAAATTAGTAGTAGGATGAATATATCCATCTATGACCCAATTTGTATCACCTATACAAGACATTCCATATTCATTTCCATTGGATGCACTTGCAGCCACATTACCCATAGAGATGAATGGAGGGGAAGAAATTCCCAGCATCACTTATAACCTATAAATCAAGGAATTCACGATTCCATGAGAGTATACCACATCCTACCATTACATAATATATTTCATATCCATGGCATAAGGAGTGCATAATCCTATACTTTGTGACCCATCTCGATGAGGTATATCCCATTGGTGATGATATACAACCACACCCCCAGAGGGGAGGTGAGATTATTGTGGAATCCCGAACTCTAATAGGAATTGGGAAATACAATATTTCTGGGAATGTTAATGATGCATACTGGAGTCCTAGAGCCTTTTGCATGCACTCTTGGTAAAACCTCAGAGAATTCTACTACCTCTCATGATTTTTCCTAGGATATATGAGCCAGTTGATACACCTCTCCCTATAACCTCTTTTTGTTCTAGCACTATGACTATATAACTACCCAATGAGCTAATACTACCTCCAAATTGTACTATTACCACCACTCACCCTTGACCCTATGTTTTTTAGGCCACCACTTCCTCATTCTAGGTAGTCTGGTAGCTCAGTATCTCCCAAGGATACATTCTAACCCAACGCAACACATATTCAAATATGATCCCATATGTAGCAATAGGCAGTGGAAAATTACTCTTATATATCTGATCCTCACACTTTACAATGTTTTAAATCAGAAATAGGAATGAAGGATGGTTTGTATGACATCTATTTGGTTGAAAATTATATGTCAAGTACTATAACAATATAAACATAATTATGAAATGATGCAAGTCATATGGCTCAAAGATCATATTTGAGTCGACCCTTACCACTAGTTCCTTGGCTCATAATTGTAGGAGGTATGATTACTGATCGATGGTCCCCGTACTAGTATTATTCACTATATTCATTGGAGGGGGGAACATGTGGAATATAGATCGACCTACTAGATAACAATTATCATCACCTATATCGAGACCAACTTGTGTGGTCAAATCCTAGCGATGTTTAATATTCCCAGATATAATTTCATAGTTTGAGGTTATATGGGTTTTGGGTACTCATATACTCCCATATATGTGACCACCCATCTATATAGAATTAAGTGGGGCCCACACATAAGAATGAAGGTCTTACGTTGGATGATGTGGAGGAGAGCCTTGAACATGTTATCGAGTACCACAACAACTTTGTTAATGTGAAACCTCTTCTCTAGTATCCCCACCACAAAGAAGGTTCTTGGCTTTACCCAATATGATCATCCCTATAATATATAATACATCAATATATTAGCATGAAAATCAACCCATCCAGTATGTGTAATGCTTCAACCCCAGTGACCCAGAGTCGGTGCATTATTTTAATACATTGGCATGATTACAAGGAACCAAGTCCCGAAGAACCGATCAGTTTAGCAGTCTTGGAAAATAGATTACATACATGAATGTTACATAAAAATTCATAACATACAAAACAACATAAATAATCCTTTATTAATTCCATTATTCCATTGTCTTAACCCTACATATCAATCACATTACACTTCTTGGAATCCTGGGAAAAATAAAATATTGAAAGGGGTGAGCTCAATTGCTCAGTAAGGGTAAGCAATACAACAGAAACTTTCAAAAATAAGCATAAACATTTAAGGAAATGTATAAAACTAAAACAAAATCCTTTTAAACATGAACTTCAGCATAATATGGTAGAAATAAAATGTAATAATTCCATTTACTTATTCACATGGATATTCTACTAATCGAATAATCACATGCAATATCACTAACCACTTTTATAATGATGGAATGCATAATGCTGAACTTTAATTTCTTTATCCAGGCCCCGTGCCAAGGCCTAGGGGATAACTATAACCGTACACCAACCCTGAGTGCATCTAATAACCGGACACCAACCCGGAGTGCCTCTAATAACCGAACACCAACCCAGAGAGCCTCTAATAACCGGAAACCAACCTAGAGAGACTCTAACAACCGGACACCAACCCTGAGTGCCTCTAATAACCGGACACCAACCCGAAGTGCCTCTAATAACCAGACACCAACCCGGAGTGCCTCTAATAACTAGACACCAACCCGAAGTGCCTCTAATAACCGGACACCAACCCAGAGGGTTTACTTTTACCGGTCCCCAACCCAGAACATACTAGTCCAACACATTCATCTTAAGAAGAGGACGAAATATAACATAAAAATTTGTATTAAAACTATCATGAGAAATGTCAATAATTTACCCATAAACCATGAATGGTATAAAAATAACACATCCACAGTCAAATATATCACAAAACCTTCAACACAATATGGATGATTTGTATCATGATAAATCAACTTCAAAACAAATTTAAAATCCATTAAAGGATTTTGACATAAAAGAGAATGATTTGTAAAATACTTTGAGAGAAATACCCCTTTTTCATGAAAACATTTAAAAGTCACACGATTTATAAAAGAATTCATTTGAAGAAATTTTTGAATCAAAGTGTCCCATACCACTTTGAAACGTTTGAAAGGAATTAATATTTTAAAAAACATTCATGCCCATATAAATAAATCCTTAAAAACCATTTGGAAGACATGGACATTAATGAGAAAGATTTAGAAGAAAAAATATTTAAAACATTTGAAATGATGTTTTAGTAAATAGTAACTTAAAATAATCCCTTTGAAAACTCTTTCATAAAACATGTACATGGATAATAAATATGTCCCAGTAGATACTTATGTAAAAACAACCTCGGATAATAAAGAGATTGTGAAATTAACCCTTACCAGTTTGGTAACTTACGAAACATACAACCCATGAAAGAGGTATCATACAATGAATATGTAAATACACATAAATTAAACTGTATTACACAAAGAATATAATTATGGGCAGTACATAGACCACACAGAAGGTAATAGTGGCAATATGGCATGAATCTCACGGGAATAAGGAGTAAGAAGAAAACCCCTTACCTTGCACTTTCCTTTAGTCGAGGGTACGTTTAACCTCTTTTACGAAGATCGTAGTATGTTATTAAATTATACCAGAACCATATTAATATTTATGATATCATACCTAATTCATTTATGACTTTTTATTACCCATTTAATAATAATTTCTATGTTAAGTTAACATTTTGGGTAATAATCACTTTCTTTATTGTACGTGTTTTAACTTGTCACTCTTGGTTGTATCACTTAGATCATGATTTAAATACTTCCAGAATATAAAACATGATAAATATATCATATATATTTTGAATATAAATATGTATAATAGACATATATATGAAATGGAAAACAACGTTTATGGAGATGGTAGTCCGTACGTACGCATAAACAATGTTTCTGTTTTCATATAGTATTGAATGGAAGTAAATGAATAAGATATATGTAAGTACATAAATCATTATATATATATATCCAATAGAATTATTATGTCATATATTACATAATTATTAGTAATATATATTTTTATAATCGTCTATTAATGTTGAACTTGGAAATGAATCTCGTCGCGTCATGGAGATGGTAATCCGTACGTACGCACGAGCGAAAATATCATTCTTTTGATGTTAAAATAATATATAGTTGGATGGTATATAATATATACAGAATCATTATCATGTTATATTTATTATTTACAAGAATTACAAATCATTATTATACCCATTCAAATAATAATATATTGAATAACAATTACACCACGACGTGCAGACGGTAAGCCGTACGTACGCATGTATGGTGACGTGTCATTCAAAGGATGGATAGAATACTGAATATGGTTGTACCATATTTATAATAATATTACAGTATATATGAGATACTGGATTCATTATTTTATAATGGTAATAGAAATGAAAGAATAAGTGGAAGAGGAAAGGAACTTGAAAAAGGGTGGTGAAATCATTACCTCTTCTCCGGGTTCTTCCTTTTGATTTGATCAAAAGGGCTCCTTAAGTTGGATTTATGACTAAAGGAAGGCCTCTAGGATGAAGTGATGGAAGTTGAGAGAGTATTTGGGTAGTGGTTGGCCGAACCAAAAGGCTTTGAAGGTGTGAGGTAATGAGAAGGGAGAGTTCCCTTATATAAGAGGGGTGAGGGGCACCTTTGGAAAATCTAGAAATATTATTTTTTAATAAATTCCTATTCGGTTTATAATGGTTTCAAAGTGGATTATTTAAAGTTTAAGGTGGGGATGGGTCTAAAACCACTCAACCAATAGAATTTAGACAGGTTTGGGTCATTATATTAACCTTATCATTAAGTATTAACTCTTAGGTAATTAGTTTCACTTTTACAATGTCTCTTTGTATTTTTATATTATATGGTTAATAAACTTACTATATACATCCAAGAGACCCCCAAGTGGTCCATTAATGATACACCTATCATTATATAAGTCTCTTGTCCGAAACATAGATTTTTAGGGATTTAATATCAATTAAAAATATAATATTTGTTGTAACAACTCTTTTATGTCAATTTTGACACTATTCAATAATTTATTTTTTAAAAAATCATAACAGCATTATTACTTCTAAAAAAGTTAATTAAATAAATTATAACATTTCATATTATCCTATAAAATTATTGGTATTTATAAAAAGTCTCAAATTACATTTATTTGGGTATTTATAATATCAATTATTCAAATCTTTCATTAATTAGTTAATTACTGCATCATCATTGTGTCATAATTAAATTAGATTTTTTAATGTGTAAAATTTATATATAAAATATCATTATGTAGTAAATTGTTTTATCTTTCTAATAAATATTTACAATCGAATTTATCTTAAGAATAACCCTATATTAAAAATATTTTAGTAAATAAACATTGATTTTAACTCTTTTAACTCTTCTTTGAATTAAATAATAATAAATGTCCTAATCTAATCCAAGTGGACCTAAATGATAATATTTTATTCCTAAGGTTGTTTTTGGTCGAGATAAACTTGTCCAATAGAATTAGTCCATGTGTTAGGGTAATATTAATTTAATTACCCTATTTACTTTTAACCGTGGTAAATAAAAGTAAAAAGTTACTATTCACCAAAAATTATTTTCATCTCATTGAACATCATTTTACTCCTTGATATTATCTGTGTCTCTCGGATTTTCAGAATTCCAATCACAGAAGTGGTAAAATTAAGTTTTATGAAAAATTCAGTTTTTTAACTACCACTTAGTAGTTTCACTATTCATCAAAAATTGAAGTTTTTCAGAACAATGCCAAAATTTCACCCTGAGCAATAATTGATATTCCGAATTCAAAAATGATGTCTATTTTAAAAAATTCCAAACATATAATTTGCATTAATTAATTTTATATTTTAATTCCCACTCTCACAACAAATAGCGTGTTTTTAAGAAACAATATATATCAAAAGATTGATAATTGTTTATGTCCAATTTCAAGGTGAAATTAATACTAATGAACACCATTGGATAAAATGGTAAAAATATATTCTAATTATACTTTAAAACCTCTCAAATTCATAATTTCTTACTATTAATTATTTTGAATAAAAAAGTTTTTTTAATTAAAATTTAGTAATTTTCACTATTCATCAAAATATTAAAGATATCCGAAAAGTACCAAAATTTCACCTTAGGCTAAATTAGATACTCCTAATCCAAAAATGAAGTCCATTTTGAGAAATTAAATTTATAAAATTTTAAAAATCATGTATTAATATTCATTACGACCAGTTTGATTGGTTGTAGTGTGTGTTAGAACTCGAAGTTGCGTACAACACACGCTACTGTATTATTCAATGAGAAGCGTACCGTGGAAGCTTGAGGTGTTACATTGTAAATTTTTTTATATCCCCATTCTAAATAATAAATTTATTTAGTCAAATTAAATATATAAAAGTTTAAAATATTGGATTTAATAAGGGTTCCCTATTAAAGTTGGTAAAAGTGCATTTTTGAAAAATACTTCTTTTATCTGAAAAAAGGAATTTGTTCTTACATTATGTCTAAGAAACTCATAATATGGATTCTAAAATTATAAGGATTATATAAAGTTTAAAATTTAGTTAATACTATTCATAGCCTCTTTTGAACGACTTATTTGGTAAGTCATGGTGCGCTTTAACTCGGTGTTGCATGTAGTGCAAGTTATTGAATTATTTTGAATAAATAACACACTATGAAATATTGGGGTGTTACATTCTCCCCTAATTCAATAAATTGCTTCCTCACAATTTCAAATTGTTCATCGAAAATAAAAGGTTGAAAATAGAAAATTTCTTTGTGGGAAAACCCACATCAGAAAATGGGTTACTAAAATTTAGTCTTAATATGAGGAAAAGAGAAATGAAAGGGTCACCACCGAATTATGATCTCGATTAGGAGAAAATTGTTGGAAATTAGAGACATAAAATTTGAGGAAAAATGTAAATTTTTATAGGTAGTGATTGAGGTCATCAATCACAAGCATGTGTAAAATTGAGGTCCTTAAATTCCTCAATCTATGATGATTTGAAATACCATCGGTTCAACAAAACATAGGGTATTAGGATAACACATTTTTGGTTTTAGGATTCCTTAAATAAAGTATATGAATTAATTTCTTCATAGAATAAGAGAAGAATAAAAATATATTCTTGACAAGTAGAGTTCCATCCACTAACAAATTTCTACCACAAACTCATATTTCACTCTAAAAGATAATTGAACGTAAAAAAATATTCTATTTATCCTATTCGTATAGGGTTCCAAAAAATGAATTTATAATTCATCTACCAGATCTTTAAAAAACTACATTATTTAATCCCGGACATTATGTGGGTCAGTGGTAGGTGATACACCCTTGTCGCACTTCGGTAGTGGGTTCAAGTCTCGTGGCCTTGCCGGACGTGACAGGTTGCCACCCAACCTCCGGGTTGTCCTTTTATGGAAATCCAAAAATAATCCAAACTAGAACTATCCAAAATGCTTTAGTCCAAAAAATGAATATCCTTTTTGCTGCGTAATAACATCTGAACACCTTCATCATGTATTATTTTAAAACACTACAACATCCTGAATTACCATAAAACCTTATTCATTACATTCATGATCCCTTATTCCTTAAATAATAATAGATATACTCATTCAATACAAAAATGTTGTAAACTCCAACAATGATGGAATATACAAATCATTAATCAATTTCAAGGTAGTCAAGAATATCCAATATAATTTATCCAAATCAATAATGTATTATTCTAAAATCACTACCTCGGTATCAGAACTATATTATGGTTTATCATTCTCTCAACCATATATTTTCCAAAAATTTATCCTGCTATTGAGTCACTTTTCTTTGTTCCACACAATCTCAAGTCCTTAATGAAATAGTACTGCAGTACAATCCTTATATACTCCATAATTATTATAATAAGTACATTGTTGATACAACACTCAAATGACATAATCAGCATAAGAACTCTAATAATTCCTCTTCATCTGTGGTAGTATCATAACATGATTATTATCCAATAGAATCATTTTCAACATAGTCTGATGACTGGGACATAGGTTCGTGTAGTGTCCAAACTCCTTGTAAATGAATCATTGTACATTTGAAACCATTTTCATACCCTTGCAGTCACATACCTTGTGCCCTTTTCCTCCACACTTATAACAAACTCCCATTCCTTTCAGGAAAGTTCCAGGGTGTTTCTTCCCACAGTTATCACATATATTGAAATTCTTCTTTTCCCTCTTCCCTTTATCCATCTTTCTCTCTTCCATCCTTTTATTATTTTTCTTCCCTTCAAAGCCATAGGACTCAGTAAACTCTTTAGTTATCTTATCCACACATGATACTATTTCTTCATATGATGATAATATGTGGGAGACTATTTCCCTTCTAAATGATGTCTTAATACCATGAAAGATAAGATCCTTCTTACTCTTTGGATAATACGTATTACTGGAGTTCACATTACTTCTATTGGGCGCCATTTCTATACAATAGCATAAACTAGGTCAGTATATGAATTGCAATAAATAATTCCTAATGCAAATTGAACAGTTTTTGGATATAATCCATAATCATAAAAAATGTTTTCTTTGAGTAAGTATATACTCATGAGCCCTTAATTATGGTTTGTAAATAAAATGAGAATTATCCAAAGCATATCCCCTGGGAGTGTCGTAACCAAGAATGCAGCAAGGCCCGTTGTCGTGCACCAGTTCCCGTTCGAGTCTAGCTCAAAGCGGTGTTTTCGGGTTTTACCCCTAGGTACATCTATTCCATAGCCGCCTCTACCTACTGATATCCAGACAGGGATGTATTGCTTGGAAAACTCACAAAATCTCTACAATACCAAAATTCTAGGAAGTTCTTCTATTCTAATCCTCAAAGTCTATCTTATGGCTATGTGCTCAAATCATAGTTTATCTAAATCTAGTTTCCAAGGTTATTGCTAAACTTTCTCTGATACCAACTGTAACGCCCCGACCCCAGTGACCCAGAGTCGGTGAATTATTTTAATACATTGGCATGATTACAAGGAACCAAGTCCCGAAGAACCGATCAGTTTAGCAGTCTTGGAAAATAGATTATATACATGGATGTTACATTACACATTATAACATACAAAACAACATAAATATTCCTTTATGAATGCCATTATTCCCTTGTCTTAACCCTGTATATCAATCACATTACACTTCTTGGAATCCTGGGATAAATAAAACATAGAAAGGGGTGAGGTCAAATGCTCAGTAAGGGTAAGAAAAAGAACGGAATCTTTCAAAAATAAGCACAAACATTTAAGGCAATGTATAAAACTTCAAAAAAATCCTTTTAAACCTGAAATTCAGTATAATATGGCAGATATAAAATGAAATAATTCCATTTAATTATTCACATGGATATTCTACTAATTGAATGATCACATATAATATCACTAACCACATTCATAATGATGGAATGCATAATGCTGAACTTTAATTTCATTATCAAGGCCTCGTGCCAAGGCCTAGGGGCTAACTATAACCAGACACCAACCCAGAGTGCATCTAATAACCGGACACCAACCCAGAGTGCCTCTAATAACCGAACACTAACCCGGAGTGCCTCTAATAACCGGACACCAACCCAGAGTGCCTCTAATAACCAGACACCAACCCGGAGTGCCTCTAATAACCGGACACCAACCCGGAGTGCCTCTAATAACCGGACACTAACCCGGAGGGCTTACTTTTACCGGTCCCCAACCCGGAACATACTAGTCCAACACATTCATCTTAAGAAGATGATGAAATATAACATATTTTTTTTTATTAAAACTAGCATGAGAAATGTCAATACTTTACCCATAAACAATGAATGGATTAAAAATAACACATCCACAGTCAAATATTTCACAAAACGTTCAACACAATATGGAATATTTTTATCATGATAAATCAACTTCAAAACAAGTTTAAAATCCATTAAAGGATTTTGACATAGAAGAGATTGATTTGTAAAACTCTTTGAGAGAAATACCCGTTTTTCATGAAAACATTTAAAAGTCACACGATTTAGAAAAGAAGTCATTTAAAGACATTTTTAAATCAAAGTGTATCATACCACTTTGAAACATTTAAAAGGAATTAACATTTTAAAAACATTCATGTCCATATAAATAAATCCTTAAAAACCATTTTGAAGACATGAACATTAATGAGAAAGATTTAGAAGAATAAATATTTAAAACATTTGAAATGATGTTTTAGTAAGTACTAACTTAAAATAATACAATTGAAAAATCTTTCATAAAACATGTACATGGATAATAAATATGTCCCAGTAGATACTTACGTAAAAACAACCTTAGATAATAAAGAGATTGTGAAATTAACCATTACCAGTTTGGTAACTTACGAAACATACAACCCATGAAAAAGGTATCATACAATGAATATGTAAATACACATAAATTAAAGTGTATTACAGGAAGAATATAATTATGGGCAGTACATACACCACACAAAAGGTAATAGTGGAAATATGGCATGAATCTCACAGGAATAAGGAGTGAGATGAAAACCCCTTACCTTGCAATTTCCTTTAGTAAAGGGTACGTTTAACCTCCTGTACGAAGATTGTAGTATGTTATTAAATTATACCAGAACCATATTAATATTTATGATATCATACCTGATTCATTTATGACTTTATATTACACATTTAATAATAATTTCTATGTTAAGTTAACATTTTGGGTAATAATCAATTTCTTTATTGTACGTGTTTTAACTTGTCACTCTTGGTTGTATCACATAGATCATGATTTAAATTCTTCCAGAATATAAAACATGATAAATATATCATATATATTTAGAATATAAATATGTATAATAGACATATATATGAAATGGCAAACAGCGTTTATGGAGACGGTAGTCCGTAAGTACGCATAAACGCTGTTTCTGTTTTCATATAGTATTGAACGGAAGTAAATGAATAAGATATATGTAAGTACATAAATCCTTATATATATATATATATCCAGTAGCATTATTATTTCATATATTACATACTTATTAGTAATATATATTTTTATAATCGTCGATGAATGGTGAACTTGGAAATGAATCTCATTGCGTCGTGGAGACGGTAATCCGTACATATGCACGAGCGAAAATATCATTCTTTAGATATTAAAATAATATATAATTGGATGGTATATCATATATACAGAATCATTATCATGTTATATTTATTATTTACATGAATTAAAAATCATTATTATACCTATCCAAAAAATAATATATTTAATAACAATTACACCACGACGTGGAGACGATAAGTCGTACGTACGCACGTATGGTGACATGTCATTCAAAGGATGGATAGAATACTGAATATGGTTGTACCATATTTATAATAATATTACAGTATATAGTAGATACTGGATTCAATATTTTAGAATGTTAAAAAAAAAAGAAAGAAGAAGTGGAAGAAGAAAGGAACTTGAAAAAGGGTGGTGAAATCATTACCTCTTCTTCGGGTTCTTCTTTTTGATTTGATCCAAAGGGCTCCTTAAGTTCGCTTTATGACTAAAGGAAGGCCTCTAGGATGATTTGAGGGAAGTTTATAGAGTATTTGGGTAGAGGTTGGACGAACCAAAAGGCTTTGATGGTGTGCGTTAATGAGAAGGGAGAGTTCCATTTTATAAGAGGGGTGAGGGGCACCTTTGGAAAAGCTAGAAATATTATTTTATAATAAATTCATATTCGGTTTCTAATGGCTCCAAAGTGGATTATTTAAATTTTAAGGTAGGGATGAGTCGAAAAAAACTCAACCAGTAGAATTTAGACAGGTTTGGGTCATTATATTAACCTTATCTTTAAGTATTAACTCTTAGTTAATTAGTTTCACTTTTACAATGTCTCTTTTTATTTTTATATTATTTGGTTAATAAACTTACTATATACATCCAAGAGACCCCCAATTGGTCCATTAATGATACTACTATCATTATATAAGTCTCTTGGCCTATCCTCAGATTTTTAGGAATTTAATATCAATTAATAATATAATATTTGTTTTAAAAACTCATTTATGTCAATTTTGACACTATTCAATTATTGATTTTTTTAAAACTCATAACAGAATTATTACTTTGAAAAAAGGTAATTAAATAAATCCTAGAATGTAATATTATCATAGAAAATTATTTTTATTTATAAAAAGTCTCAAATTACATTTATTTGGGTATTTATAATATCAATTATTCCAATTTTTCATTAATTAGGTAATTACTGCATCATAATTGTGTCATAAATAAATTAAAATTTTTAATGTCTGAAAATTATAAATAAAATATAATTATGTAGGAAATCTTGTTCTCTTTCTAATTAATATTTACAATCGAATTTATCTTATGTATAACCCTATATTAAAAATGTTTTAGTAAATAAACTTTGATTTTAACTCTTTTAACTCTTCTTTGAATTAAATAATAATAAATATCATAATCTAATCCATGTGGACCTAAATGATAATATTTTATTCCTAAGGTTGTTTTTGGTGGAGATAAACTTGTCCAATAGAATTAGTATATGTGTTAGGGTAGTATTAATTTAATTACCCTATTTACTTTTAACCGTGGTAAATAAAAGTAAAAAATTACTATTCACCAAAAATTATTTTGATCTCATTGAACCACATTTTACTCCTTGATATTAACCGTGTCTCTCAATTTTTAAAAATTTCCAATCACATAAGAGGTAAATTTATGTTTTATGAAAAATTCAGTTTTTTAACTACCACTTAGGAGTTTCACTATTCATCAAAAATTGAAGTTTTTTAGAACAATGCCAAAATTTCACCCTAAGCTAAAATTGATATTCCGAATTCAAAAATGATGTCTATTTTAAAAAATTCCAAACATATAAGTTGCATTAATTGATTTTATAATTAATTCCTGCTGTCACAACAAATAGCATGTTTTTAAGAAACAATATATATCAAAAGAGTGACAATTTGTTATGTCCAATTTCAAAGTGAAATTAATTCTAATGAACACCATTGGATACAATGGTAAAAATATATTCTAATTATACTCTAAAACCTCTCAAATTCATAATTTATCACTATTAATTATTTTGATTAAAAATTTTGTTTTTAATTAAAATTTAGTAATTTTCACTATTCATCAAAATAATAAAGTTATCCGAAAAGTACCAAAATTTCACCTTAGGCTAAATTCGATTCTCCGAATCTAAAAATGAAGTCAATTTTGAGGTATTAAATTTATAAAATTTTAAAAATTAGGTATTAATATTCATTACGGCTAGTTTGATTGGTTGTAGTGTATGTTAGAACTCGAAGTTGCGTACAACACATGCTACTGTATCATTCAAAGAGAAGCGTACCGTGGAAGCTTGGGGTGTTACATTGTAAAATTTTTTATGTCCCCATTCTAAAGAATAAATTTATTTAGTCATATTGAATACATAAAAGTTTAAAATATTGTATTTAAAAAGGGTTCACTATTATAGTTGGTAAAAGTGCATTTTTGAAAAATACTTCTTTTATCTGAAAAAAAGGAATTTGTTCTTACATTATGTCTAAGAAACTCATAATATGGATTCTAAAAAAATAAAGATTATATAAAGTTTAAATTTAAGTTAATACTATTCATAACCTCTTTTGAACGGCTTGTTTGGTAAGTCATGGTGCGCTTTAACTCGGTGTTGTGTGTAGTGCGAGTTATTGAATTATTTTGAAGAAATAACACACTATGAAATCTTGGGGTGTTACAGTCTGACCATTAGAGCTTATGGGTTTCTGCCATAACCCCATAGCTTGCACCATTATTACTACAGGATCCACTAGTAGGATTTTTCCTTTCCCCACTGTATAACCCCGATAATGTGTGTGTCATCCCTGGTATCTTCTCAATTTGATCATATCCCTTCAGTGGGTCCTCTTTAAGAACATTTTGGAAATACTCGAACCACTATTTTAAAGAGTAATCCTTTATCCCCGAATTTTATTTTTTCATCCACTACACCATACATAGAAAATCCCTCGCAAGTGAAGGTATTTCCTCCTGGTCCTCCCAGACACTATATATGGGGAATAAATCATCACACATGTCCCCTTGATTGGTATACTGATGATATAGTAAATATATCATATTCAAATTCCAAACTCCCCATGATACATGTGGAATGTTTTAGTCCCGGGTGACCCATTGGTCAACAGACCCGATATGATGTCTATGTGGTGTTAATCATTAATCTATGATGCCTATATAGCCTCATAGAGCTTTACTTGCTTAAACTCATCCCTGAAATCATGGTTTGAGGTACATTTTCAATAATCACAGGAATATTCATCGATGAGTTTTCCACCAGGGTGAGGGTCCCCATTTTCTATCCATCCTTTCTGTGGATCCCCCAACATGCATTGAGGATCATCTCAAACTATGAGGGGTATGCCTTATCCTCTTGATTCTACACATAAATTTTATTGATGTTGTTTTGGAGAGTATATTCTTTGAGATATGTTAATTCCTTCCATATGTGTCCTGCAACATCCATGTTCAATTGGTATATTCTAGGTGGATTCCTGAACCAGTAGGTAGGATACTCTCTGCTCGCCTCAGGGATATGTACATTCTCCCTCAATGCAAATGAATTGAGTGACAAATTCTTGAATAAAAGTTAATAGTTTTAATCCTCATATATAATTATAATGAGTTAGTCATGTTATGAGTCCATTTGAATGCTCTTCCCAATCATGTTATTAAAAATCATTTATTTCCGATGAGGAGAAGATGTATTGGATCCATTAGCGGTGATTCGGTTATATAATTAATAGTTTTCTGGGGCCTATCTATGAAGCTTTTCTTATAGAGATCTAGTTTCATGGAGCTTGGTTCAAGAGGTTTGGTTTCATAGAGGTCATTTTGTGAAGGTCAGGTTCACATGGCAGTGTTCACATGTATCTTTTCATGGATCTAGTCTCACAGAGGAGGTGATCCTTACGAATGATGTGGTAAACATCAAAAATCACTAAAGAAAGATTCGATTTTTTTGATAAGATAGAATATTATTTTCTCCTCATGAAATCATGGTGGTCCCTATAAGAACAC
Source organism: Viscum album (assembly GCA_963277665.1). Classification (NCBI taxonomy): domain Eukaryota; kingdom Viridiplantae; phylum Streptophyta; class Magnoliopsida; order Santalales; family Viscaceae; genus Viscum; species Viscum album. Next base: position 436,669,739 of record OY728121.1, read on the forward strand.
ATCAACTATTTATAGTTGTATGACTTCACAATGATTTATGATGGGATTTGTGAAGTAGGAATTGTGAACAATATTTTGGAATAAACATCACAAAAGTGAAATTATATATAATTTTAAGTGATTCTTCATTATAATATGACCATCCTTTTCCTTTTTATCTCAAATTACAAATGGTATAATTTGGTGATACTGAAGTACATATGTATTGGGATAGGTCAAGGAATGAATGTCTAGTTTGGGTAAAATTATGGCCCAAATTGCTGAAAAAAACCTCTAAGGAACTGTTTCAAAAAGCTAATTTTCTTCGCGAACAACAACAAATCTTTATGATCAAGTTCTATGAAACTCCATTGTGATAGCAGGAAGGATTGAGAATAACCATTAAAAAAATCAAAATAATGTTATAGATCACATTACGACTATACAAAGGATTGAAAGAAATCAATATTAAGGTAAATTTAATGATTTGAAGCCCCCCAATTTTTTATACTTATAAAGATTTATGGAGGTATCCATTCATCATGAAAACCATGACCTATAAATATCACATTAATTTAAGCCTTTTAGGGATGGACGATGAACTTTTGACTTTTAAAAATAAATCCCCACTCAAGAACAACATAAGTTTCATAAAAAAGTTAATGTTCATTATCCATGGTATCTAATCATTACGAAACCCACTAATTATGTTCTTGAGAACATATACAAAAAGTGGTGATGTATTTTATGAATTTCCAAGTGCTTCATGGAAGAATAAGGAGCAGTAAGTCACATAAGGATTCATAAATCATTCAGCATTTATGAATCAATCCCACTTGGAATATGAACATCTCTCTAAGGGAGGTTCACAATGTTTTGTGAAAAATACTTATTGATGAATCCTTAGACATCTATAAGGTCCCAAATCCTCAAAACACTATCCTTTATGAACCTATAATAATTTAAAAGAACCTATCATGGGACATTCCATGATGCATCCCTTCTACTAACACCCCATTCCAATGGTCCTGTGCCCATAACCCCTATAAAAATACAATATAGATTCAGTTGGAACATGAGTCCCCATATGACTAGTTCCACCGACTCATGTGTCCACCCACTTCAATAAATGTGCGGCCTAGACCCCTAGTATACCTATTTTTTAAAATCATGGGTACTTTAACCCATTTTTACCCTAGTCATGGGGACTCTTACATCACCCTTGTGATTGACCACACCTTTATGGCTGTTCCAACACTATGCACAAACCTATGGTGCATGAGAGGTGGTAACAAAATCCCTAATGGTGAGGTGTGAGTCTACCCATGTCCAAGGTTCATGATGTAAAACTGTGTTTCTCCACATCCAAGTCATAAAATGTTAAAAAAAATATGAAAATATCCTCATGAAAATGTATAAAAAATTAAATATACCATAATTGATAAAACAAGATTCCCCATTTTTGATAATTATGCATTTTCACCCTCTCCCCTGAAGGATTAAAATCCACCCCAAGTAGAGTACAAGACAACCCTAGTGGGAAGAATTCAATTTTAATCCCCAAATCATACCCACAATATATATCCACTTTTTATGAGAATCTTCTATGTGAAATCCCCACACCATCCCACATTGACGTATCTTTCTTGACATAATAATCCATACTGTAAGCTGATTAACTGCATGGATTTTTCCTATCAGACAACCTTAACCTACATCATTGAACTATGTGTGTTTTGATCACTATATAATTAACAGATTAGGTAGGAATACTCCTTGATTTTCAATCCCAACAATGGTAAACTATCTATTTGTCCCCTATTAGGGATGAACCTCCTCGATCCAACACTACATGGTTTTCATATCCATTGGTAAAATGTCTAGGTGTTCTCTAATAGGTACCCCCATTCCGAATTTTCCACCATATGGAATTGGAACCCATAAATTTTGATACACCTATATAGATAATCCTATCCAATTTTAAACATCCTATGATTTTCATTATGCCTCATTTGGATGTGCCTTTTAGATCCACCTCCATAGGGCGTTCTAATCCACAACTCTAGATCTGCCTCTATTCAAAATTTTGATACAAAACCCTAGATCATCCTAGATAGAGTGTTTTGATCCATTGGTAAACTATATAGGTGTGATATATTCCCACATAGGTATATGACTCATTGATCCCCCTCTATGGGTCAATATGATCAACCAAATCAGTCTCTATAAGATGTTAAACTCATGTCCAAATCTGTCTCAAATATATTTTCTGATCCCATTCCACAAAATGTGGATCTTGTGACTTAAACCATAATTACTACCAACATGAAATAAACATGGGGTAACAGAGTTAAAAATATTTGAAATACATATGACCATGCCTTCAATTACCTCATTATAAACATGGGATTCCTTATTTTCTACACCCAAAATTACTTATAATAGATTCCATTCCAAGATAAGGATTTATAGTGGCCAATGATTCCAATTTATAGAGATTCCCATTGATTACCAACATGAAAAATATCTTAAACAATGGTTTCATACCTGGTCAGATAGAGGTGGTTCAATTAACCGATGTCCAAATAGAGACAACTTCGAGAATGAGTTACAAGAACAAGACTTTAATTTATGAGGGAGACATGAAGTAAGAAATAAGATACATATAGAAATACTTGTAAAGAGTAATCAACATCCCATAATCCCATATAAATCCAGGATTATACATCACCTATGAATTCTATGAAATCCACATGCCTATCGGAGAGTGGGAATGTGGGGCAGAAGAAAGCTAGTGTGTGCATTTACATGCACAAGCGGGCCCCAACAAAACCATTGAAGATAACGTAAAAATATTCCTTTTGAAATTTTTTTTAATAAATAACAATAAAAAATAAAATATTTCATAATATAATTTTAAAAGAATGTAAATTTAAGAGAATGAGTTGGATAGAAAATCATAAAAGATAATTTTTAAAAGAAAAGTACCATTCCACTTATAAAATAATTGATTTGAAATAACCAATAATGAAGAACATTACAAAACATTAAATATAATGATAATATAGAAATTAATTTTATAAAACTTCCATTGGTCTCTATATACACCTCATAACATAATATAGTTGAATAAATATGAAATATGCCTCAAAGAAAGGAAATTGAAACGAAGTTCCGTACCTTATGTACAACATTTAATATATGTTACCTATCTTAATAGATAATAAATATATTTTAATTATTTTATTTCTTGAGATAATTTTTCTTGTTTATTATTATATCCACCTCACTTATTTCAATGTAATATTAAATTAATTAATCGTGTAATTTTATGCAGGTCATTCGACAATATTTTCCTTATTTTCCAAAAACATACTTCAATTGGTGGACTATTGGTAGAAGATTATATTATTAAACATATATAGACTGATAATCAAGAATTAATTATCATATTTATAATTTAATTATAATTTTCTAAACGAATATTGAAAAATTGTTATGAAAAATGAACAACATTACAATCATGGAGTTGGTAGGCCATACCTACACTTGGGTAACAGTTCAATTATTAACCGATCATTTTGGAAAAGAGGTAAGTAATATTTTATTTTTAAATAACGATAAAAATATCATATATACAATAGTATTTCTTTAAATATACTAATATATATCATTATAATGATTTTGTGATGAAAAAATAATCACATCACTTTGTAGAGGCACTAGCCCACATGTTTAGGAGCGACACAATTATTTAGAAATATATGAAAGAAGATGATATACTATATTCTAATAATGATACATATTTATTTTATATAATTATTATATCATTTATATAAAATATATTCATTATGATTATCCTTATTACCTACCATTCAATGTATTAGTGAAAAACAAATCACATCACTTTGCGAGGTGGTACTCGGTCGTACACAGGAGTGACTTTAATAAACCCCCAAGGAATGAGTGGTTAGAAGTTATATTTGATATCAAAACGTTATAAGTGTAAATATATTAAAATTTTCATATATATACTTTAAATATTTCATTAAAAGAAGCTATTATAAGAGATGATGGAAAATGAATTACATCGGTTCACGAGGTGGAAGTCCGTTTTACACATGAATGATGATTTTATAATCCATTTGATGGTAGATGAGATGGATTTATGATACATGGTTATCATTATAAAATATAACAATATGGTATATAATTTTATTTATTTTATACTAATAATTGAATAAAATTTAAAGGAGGTGGATGTTTAAATATAATAAATTTTCTTGGATAAGCATGAAACCTCTTCTTTAAGAAACATCCTAGGTTAGAACCGAAATCCTTCTAGTGAAGAATTTATGATGAAAATAATGGATTTTACGATTGGTTAAGGAATTAAAGAAGATATTTTTGTAGGTATTTTCAAAGATAAATTTATTAGATATTTTGAAGAGGATAAGAGAGGGGTGACCTATTACAAGTGATGTGAGTGAAACACTTGTATTTTTTGAAAAGAAAAATATTTACTCTTGTTTTTCACATGAAAAAAAGGATAAAATGGAACATTATAGAAATTTTAGAAATTTTAAGGCCTAAATGTTGACATAAAATAGGTTTTAAACATGTTTTTATGTAATTTTATCCTTTATCATTTTTTTTTAATTCTGATAAATCCGTTTTTACCATAATTGCAGTTCAAAATGAGAATTTCTCAAGGAATGAATGATTTTATATTGACTATATGAATAATATTAATAAATTTATTAATATAAATTCATATTTATTGACATATAACTTATAAATTATTTTTAAAATATTTCTCATTTGGGATTATTTTTATTAATTAAAATGGATAATATTTTTTACTTTCATACATTTTTTAGAAAAATCCCATTTTTAAACTCAAAAACAAACATAAACTAAAATCCAATATAAATTTGATTAAAATATAATTAAGTTGATTAAATATTAAAAAATTATTCTTATTAGAGTTAAAATAATATAAAAATGGGACTTTTAAACTACATAATTTATTGAAAAGAACAGACTTTTATTTTACAAAAATCAGTATTTGCACTATTCATTGAAAAATCTATATTTTCCAAAACATCTCAATATTGAACCCAAAGTAAAACTTTATATTATAATATAAAAATTTTATTAATTTTATCAAAAACATTTAATTTAATTTCTAAAAATAAATTATAATATTTTCTCATGAAATCAATAAAAATCATTTCTGAATAAAATGTATTTTTTACGAATAAATTTACATTACAAAAAATTAATTGATTATGTAATAAGAATTTATAAATAATTTACACTGAGTAGGATATATAAAAATAAATAAATATACATAAATATATATATATATATATTCTAATGTAGCTAATATTATTCATAGTTTCCAATTTAACGTATAGGATATAATGGTTATATATTTTTAGTGTCATTCACGATTGATGTTTCTTATCGAGAATGCTATCTAACATATATTTATTTTCTAAAATAATTCGATGTTACAAGTAAGATTAGTTATTATGTGAATCAACCATCCTTTGATAAATATATATTTATTTATGAGTTTGTTTTATTTTCTAATCTATGATTATGTATAATTATCCTTATACATTAATATTTTTTAATGCATATCCTAACTCATGAATTTTGATTTTTTTTAACTATGAAGAGACAATTTGTGGTGATGTTGTGTAAGTTGTGTGCAATAGAAATGTTATGTTGTGTTTGAATTAGTCAAAGATGGATTTTTTCCCTTCCATATGTTTGGATGTTAATATATCATTTATTTGATAGGAATGCAACAGACAGAATAAACTCCATGGGATTAGTTATTTATTTACATTAATTATAGATAATAAAAGACATTTATAGAAGTCATATAGGTTAATTACATGAGTGTGAATCCTACTTGATGATATATCATGAAAACACGATTATATTTCATGGTCAGATTTTGTATATGGTTTTGTCTTTGGGATATATCTCTTATATTTTTGGGTAAATTGGACCATTTCTAGACATTAATATTGGACATTTGGAAACCCACCTAATTCTACTAATGAAGAGGTCTATAAGGCCAGACACTATATGTTTTATTTGATGTTGGTCAGATATTATTTATATTTACAATTTAAAATTTATATTATTCTCTAGATTGACAGCCAATAATTATTCATGATTTATAGAATATTCAAAAAATATAAAATAAATATTTATTTCTAAGGTAATTATTTATATATTAAAATATATAATATTTAATTATATCTTGTTGTTAAAACCAAAATTAAAAATTATTTATGTAATAAATAAATAATTTATTTACTTATGACAATATTGAATTAATATTTATCCACAAGACTATATATGGAGTATTTTTTATTTATTGAATGATTAAATAAATAATAATAATATTTATTCAGGTATTCAATAAATTTCTATGAGGATGAGTGAACCATGGTTATTATTTTTGATACATAATAATTTATAAGATATTAAAATTACATTTTACATTTTTCATGTTAGAACATGCCATTGAATTAAATATGATTAATATTTCTTAAATGGAATGGGGTCTCATGTGGTTTTATTAAATTAGTAAGGGTCATTTTGAAAATAATAAAATAATATACCCTAACATTGGTTCTATAAATAGACTACTATCACACTCTAGATATGTTTAATCATTGTGAAAAATGGATACATCTCCGGATTCTACTCCTCCTCTCATCCTCTCAAGAATGGTATGAACGTGAGGGATTCCTTCATGCATAATGGAACATTAAGTGATCAAAGTTGAATAAATCATGATGATAATTTTTTTTCCTACCACCTAATGATTCATTGATTTTTTTAATATCTTGACTAATCATTAATGGATCCCCACTAGAGGGTCTCTACATTGGGACCTCAAAATGAAATGATAAAACAATGATTAGGTTAGAATGTGCAAAAAATTAAGGAATGATGATCTCAATGCTCATAATATTTCTTTTATTGTGCCTAAATTAATTATAAAATCGATATAAAAAGATATTGTCCTTCTAATGATATTTTATTTTTAAATTCAATTGAATAAAAATTTCATTTTTCATGATATTTACATCTTGTAAATTATGAATGATCCATGAAATCCAAAATATAAAGGTTTTCTAATGCCCTAATTGGTGGTTCCACTATGTTCAAAATCATCATGAACAGCCAATTCAATCACCATCATCTGATCCCCATCAATATTAGATGCCATTGTGGGTTCTATGGTGAAAATAATAACCATTAATAGCCAATAATACAAAATATATTATGGTTAGTCAATCTGTGGGTCACCTGCATGGTCCCCAAGGTCATTTCATAGGAGGTGAACCCTGCTAGGGGTCCTTAGGGTATAAAAAGTCACTAATGCATAATACAACTCAAACAGGATGGCACAGTACATGGTATAGTAAAATAAAAAGCATGAACTCATGGCCCTCAAGTGTTATGACTTATAATAAATAGGATAACAAGATGTATTAGGGGGTACCTCAATGTCCATGGTCATTTGGGATAGTTTTCTCATTCAAACCATTCATCGCACCCAGTGTATAACTTCATAGGAAACAATATCTCACGAAGAACGGGTTTTCACCCTATAACAAATCCCAGAGATCTGAATGTCTATCAGGTATCACAAGGGTCCCCACATGGATTATGTTATCTTTTTTATCATGTTACACTAAGCCTACATGTTGAGGTGTCCAAAAAGATCTAGAAAAGTTACACTATGTCATAATTATCTCCTTTGTAATTTGAAAACACCATTATTCGTGATCCAAATTCAAAGGGATTTCCATTTCTATCATGAAGTCAACCATCAATGGTTGACGCCAACAATCCAGTGCACAAGGTCTTGGGGGCCTTATCATCATTTAGAAAACATTGAGGCATGAGATGTGAAATTAAATATTTAATATGGACTATAAAATTTAATTAAAAAGGTAACATAGGACAATTAAATCGATGGAATTATTAAACATAACATCAAAAAGGACATGAAAAACCCTATAGGAAAAGTTATAAGCACCACATACGTTAAAAAAAATATATTTTAATTTTCATTCATATTCAAAACAATATTTATAAATTTCACCCTAGTCTGATCATAGTCCACCAACTATTAAAAACATACCCAAGGCCCTAAATCATACCAATAAACTATTATTAATTATTTATAATTGTATTAGAATTACATTATAATTTAATAAATAATTACATTTTAGTAAAAAATTATAATTAATTGATTAATTCAATCCAAGAGGCATTATAACTAAATGATCACTATAAAGCCTCATTGCATAGAAATCATGAAAAAATCTAGAACGAGGTCCACAAAAAATTCCCATTAATTATCTATGGTGAAATCATGATCATATATTATAGATTAAGTAATTAAATTAATTTTCATTTAATGAAATACCTATGAAAATGAAACATAGGTAATTAGGTCAATAAAACTACATGTGTTGATGAGAAGATGTTTTCATATGACATTATATAGTTAGGATACATAAAATCACCAACATAGTATTCCATTTACAATAAAAAAAATTATTATTTAAGGAACAACCCTAGAATAATCAATTTCATGATGTACCTTCCTCGAATCAATGTGATATTATAGGTTGATATGATCATTGGATGTCCTATATAATATATGAGTGAAATAACAATATCATTCAGATGATTTCACCATGCTTTTGGGGAATAAAATAAGAATCATAAGCTAAAGAAGAATAAAATTTGATAAATGTAGAGGGAAATTTAAACACATTTTTACAAAATCAAACACATACCTCAAATCATATGAAAACACTATCAAAAGGCACCAAAAGGAAAGGGGGAGAGAGATGAGGGAAGTGGACAAACACTAGTTTATTAAAGAGAAAATGTGTGTTATAAGAGGAATTCCCCCTGACAATATTATATGGGAAAATATTGATTTTACCCATTATATACCATATAGAATTTCTAGTGGAACATAAATTAGAACCCAGCCACTACCAACCCCACCAGCAACCTAGTGGTTGAAAAATATAATCCAGCTATCCCATATTCCTTCTAAATCCCTCCCACTAATACCAACCACTATAAAAGCTGTATTACATGTATAAAATAAATCATTTTAGGGAATCTAACCTTCCGAATTCAATTGGGAAATGTGGTTCAAAAATTATCACATAAAATTTTTAAAAGTTAAAATTGCTTTATATTTTTTCAACATGTAAGGACATGCGATTTTATAACATACCCACTAAAATACACAACATCAATGATAGAAAACGACTTCCATATAATTATATGTTCTAACCTATATCACTCACTAGTTATTTTTTAATGACACTTCTCTTCTTCCAAATTCTAAATATTCATCTAAAGTCACACGCAAAAACCATGGTTCCCAAATCCCCAAAAAAGAGTTAATAGTTGTTTTCATTATTTAATATCTAAGATGGTTCTTACATGATATTTTCTATCTTATAAAACTCAGATTCCATCATAAAATTGATCATAAAACCTTTCATGCTCCCCACTATAAGAAATAGCTCAAAATGTATAATTCCAAGCCATGACACTATCGTTCTCAAAATTTATTGTTGAAATATATTTCTAGTGCTCTAATGACTTGATAAATGTGGATTAAATGTTACGAAAACAAAAAATATTTAAAAAAACTATCCAATGAAAATATCACTCCTCTTTCAAAAATTCCATGTATAAATATATGTGTACCCATCATCCATGCATTAAACACATATATAATGACTTCTCCATGAAAATCCTAATCTAACCCCAACTACATTCCCACCTTTTCTGAAATGATATATTTGATTCAATTTCTAGGATAGAACATCCAATTACCCACTAATTATTGATCATACATCCCGTGACCAACATGTCTCAAAAACTCTCGGCTCAAGCCATATACACACTAATAGTTACCCGATCCTGATTCCCTAAACCCCAGAAGAACCCTTTGATCATTTTCATACACACATAAATATTCATACACAACTTATATTGTGATTCAATTATTGAAACACCAACTAGAATAAATTCCACCATAATCCTACCCAATAACTGATGCATATCACATAAAACCAATATCAAATTATTTCCAGACCACCTCAAACCATTTTGAGTTATGGTAGTGCTCAAACTCCAACTAATAACATACCCAAAATTAGATTGTTATTAATCAATAAAATATCAATGTATTCAGAATAATTTACCTATAAAAATAAAAATTATAAAAAAATATATTCAATGACTGATCTCGTACCTATATGAACCTTCTCACATGAGTGACATTTCTCCCACAACTGATATCATACTCCCCAGCTTGGGAATTTCCACACATCATAGAAACGGACAAAATTATTGATCTCTATAGACCATATCATGAAAATAATCAAATAAAATATCCATACATGGATAAACATGATTTTATATTAGCATCAAGTCAAAAAACCACTTAACATACTATTATAAACTCACAGAAATTTCATCCATGGAAACTACTAAATGAAAATTAACAGTTAGGGAAACTACATCCCATATAGCCACTTGTGCACTCCCTACATTGTGTCCCTACTCACTCTTTCCCTTGAGTGTAACCACAATAGGTCCATCTATCTATTTTGTATCATTATAATAATTCTATTTTGATCCATGTCCCATGAAAACCATGCTCTATATAATTTCACAATGCTCATTGATTCTTGGATCACACATAGCCTCCCAACAATTAAAAACTCAACAGAAACTGCATTAGACCACACATATTGTCTCAATATCAATCAATATAATTATGTACACATATATACCATCTTTTAAAATATTATTTTTCATGATCCCATTAGTCTCACAACATCAAACTAGGCCGATGTGCCAAAATTAGTAACCATGATCCACGATATGCCAGTTTACCAAGATTATACCATTTTAGATGATCTCAAATAAAATCTCAATATTTAACCTATGAGGAGTAAAAATTCTTGATTGGTGTCTATTTGATGCCATTTGATTCTCAGATCATCCAACCACACTCTCACTATGATGAAAACGGGCCTCCAAAGTCAACTAAGGTAGAAGACCAAGTATTCATTCCCTTTCAAAGTAATTCTTGATATAATTCCTCTATAAGTGCATCACATCCCAACATGAACGTATTTAAGGTTCTATTATCATATAACCCCAAGGAATAACCATAAATTTTCTATACACTCTATTACACCTTCCAAGAATTTATATAAACCTAAGACATCTAAACATGAGATTCAACCTATAAGATTTCACTTGCACAAGACAACCCTACCCACTGGTTTCCCTCAATCATAAAACTCACAAATTCACCAAGGTTCATGCTGAAACCAATGGTCTTTAGGTGTCACACATATCCCAAAATTTAGGTCTATCATAAATAATAAAACATAGGTAACCAATCATGCTATTTTCCCGAAGGTCACATGGTAAATCACATAGAAAACTACACACTCTATTGTCTCATATAAATAGTGGGCATCACATGCCAGCTCATATTCTTACTAGGGAATTGAATATCACCAAGCCTCCATATACAAGACTAACCACTCAAGAATCACAAACTCATCAGTTTCCATATTTTTAAATACAATATCATTATCCTAGATAGTCTATACAATGGGAACCATAGTCCTGGGTTCATTTAAGTAGAATGTCAATCCAATCTACATAAGACAATGCCATATAGGTTGTCACTGATACGTTAAGTTACACAAACCAAATAAGAAACCCAAAAAGGTGTTCATTTGTAGGGAATGTCATTCCCACATCAACCTAATAGGGTTTTAAACCTCTTATACACATGGTAATACACCATTTTCCGCATCATTTATCATATCATTATAGATCCATATGAATTGACCTTAGAAAGATGTACATTTACATGTTGGTCTAACTTCAAATAATTCCACCAATAACATATATAGAAAACACCAAATTATATATTTATGAAACATTAAATAGGGAAACAATATAATGACTTAAATAAATTACTAGTATAACTATACGTTATGTGAATCCATCATTCCTGAATATGATGCAATGGATTCCACTTACAATAGTAAACAAGATCTAAATCCCTGAAAAATCACAATCATTATTTCAATAATCATGGGAATCACATATGGATGAAACATTAATAACCAATTTATATAAACCATGAATTACAATACTGTGTCCCTAAAAACATAAAATTCCTATTGGAATGGGTGTTTATGTCACACAAACCTATTATCCATTACAGGATATTAAAATTTTGTGTAAATTGGTAATTAGATCCCAAATTGTTGGATATATTAATATAAACCATATGATACCGTTTTTCAATTCCTCTAGCTTGGTCACTCTAATCAGTAAATTGATCGGACCACACCATTTCCTCAGGTGGGCCGCCTCAAATGATATAGTTTTTTTACTATAATTGTTGGTATATGGTGGAAATTCAAAGAGAGAATACCCTCTATATCTGAGTGGGTAATGAATAATAAATAACTAAGAATATTAAAAATCATTTTAAACAAATTAATAATAAACTAGACATGATATAACTAGTAAAATGAGGACATGCCAACTTCAATCCCCCACAATAATGAAGAACTATACATAATAAACAAGGGAAATAAAATATAATACCCCACTCGAACTATGAGACATACCTAGTATTGGTATCTAACCAAATACGAGATGTGAATATCAAAATTCAACAACACCAAGCCTTTTCCCAACTTATGCCTATAACTAAGTGAGATTATTCTCAAACACACCAGTGAAATAACAGCCCAAGAATCTTGTGAGTACATAAATTAATAGGGAATCACCAATATTGTCTAGTACTAGCCAGAAACATAGTGATATGTGTATGTAGACTTATTTTTATAAATAAATGAGGTAATAAAGTAAAAAAACTACCTTATTTGATCTTCTAGTGAAAGTACCCAGTTAATTATACCTTCTCAATCCAATGATGGAATGTATTTGAACATGAGAATCACCTCAAGAGGAACTATTTATACACAATGTTGATCCCATACTCATGCCTCCACCATGATGAGTAGAAGACCCTAAGGTGTTACCAATAATACCTCATTCTATGTCCCAAAGGATATACCCCATGGTAGTACCTAGGAATTCTCGATGTTAGGTCTCTATCTAATTATTAGAATGGATAATCCCTAATAAATCCAATATGGCTTAGAATGATTGATTTTTGGGTTACCTGATCTATCTAATAAAATATAATCCTCGATCTCATGTTGAATACCATGGGAATTTAATAAATTATGCCTCCCCAACCAACCATATCTGGTGTGTCCACCCGATCGTAGGGGGTATCATAGGAATCTATTGTGGGGATCCAATAGTGACACTCAAAATGTCCAACATCTATTCTAGATGATATATTCCCACCTAGAACCTCATTACACCATGTTAATGCCATACATCCCAATAATTCACCATGTGCCAATGGTATCTCCACTTGAATCACTGACTCTAAGAGATTTCAAAAATGGATTACTACAAAAAATTAACCCATGAATCCAAATAATTTATGTATACATGGTATTAAATAACATTGATGTTTGAAACTAGGAAGAAAATATGAGAATATATGTATTCATAAACCATATACACGAGATTCTTAAAAATAATGGAGTCTTCCTCCAAAATATACCATTAGAATAGATCCTTGGAACTCCACGAATCATACGGTCTCACCATCTCAATTTGTGATTCCTAACAATTCAATGAAATAATAAAAATTTCTACCATAATATTTGTCTCATAGGAATCCTTGAAAATCGCATATCAGAGAAAATAGAAAAATAAAAACCTTATAAGGTATGGATAAAACCTATTCCCATCACAATTATCCCATCCCCATCAGGATTACACATAAATGTGCATTATAAGGTTACACTTTCAACCATAACAACCCAACCACACTCCCTCTCTTATGCTATTCACTCACTGGAGAACCTGTTGGGTCCCCTAGGCTATTACATAGAAGAGACAGCCAACTCGGTGTACCTAGTTTATAAAAAGTTAGTTGGGAATAACCATTTAAGAGAGGATGTCACACTCAATAGAAGAGTCATATACCTAGAAGAAACTCTTGGTCTTCTAGGGGTATGTATGAAAGGAGAAAATCTATCTGTAACACACATTAACTCCTTAATGTCTTCGGTTATCTGGGTCAGTCCACATTTTTAACCCACTCACTATTCCCATGGTCTAATTTCTTACAAAAAACAAACATATCAAGGGGGGTAGTCTATCAACCCATAAACAAGATCTCTGAATAGAATCTATAGTATCACTAGGTTTCTCAAATGTATTACTTAGGATATTCATTTAATGTTAAACTAAACATCCTATTAGGGTACCCAAGGAATCCTATCCAAGGGCTAATAAGTCAAAACTATCCCATTGTAATTTAGGAACACCCCTTTAGGGGGGATATTGATAATGTTATTATATTTTTATTATGGCCCTGAACATTTGTTTTTGTGGATAATAATCCAATAAATACGGAAAATGTGGCCTTCGCACATTGTAAAAAATGAAAAGGAGTGACATTTTAAATTGAACAATTATATTTTATTAAAAAATTTAATTCAATAGGGCACATGATTCCACACCATCCATGATGTGATGAAATATCACATGAAATATAACCAACATAAAATAAGACATATGGTAAGTACTAATAAAAACCTACTTCAACATGAATCCATCTCAATTTTAATTGATATCCCAACAACTACTAATAGGATTTTCCCAAGTAAGAGAACATCCCTATGGCCATTGGAAACTCACCCAAAGCCCTAAATCATACATGAAAATTAGAATTAATTATTTATAATTACATTATAATTAATTCAAAATTATATTTAATGAAAACATTTATATTGAATTTATTATTTCATTTTAGGAGTCATAATTTCCAAAAAACTCATCATAAATTCTTCTTTCACTAAATTCATGAACAATATCTTGTGGGATGTCCATAGTAGACCTCTAACATCTACCCTAGAAAAATTATTATCACACATAATTGATTCATCAATAAAATAAATTTAAATTTAAATAAAACATAAGAAAAGAAACTATGTGGTCTGAAATCACTAAAACAACATTCAATGATGTGCAGATGTTGTCTAAGGTCATTATGTATCTTAGATGTATAAAATACCAAACATACACATCCATTTAAATTATTATAGATATTTAAATTTATAATTGAAATCCATGTAAAAATTCATGGTTGGATGTGCCTTCTTTAAATGAATGAGAAACAGCTGGTGGATGTCATCACAATATGTCATCTAAAAGTGATGAGTGAAATAATCATTCCATTCATTCTGTTCTACTATGATTTGGTGGAATTAGAAAAAAACCCTAATCTATAAAATGGTAAAATTTGAATAAGGTGGCTGAGAAGATCAAAATATGTTTATGGAATCAAATATGTACCTCATATCACCTGACATTTCCTAAAAAGTCACCCAAAATCATGGTTAAGAGATAAGAGGGAGTGGGACAACCCTTGGTTCTTATGAGAGAAAATGAGGGATAGAGTAAGGATACCCCATATTTATATTTAGGGGTGGTGTAAACATGTAATTTTCCCACATATATTCCCCACCGACTAGCTATAACCAGGCTATCATCTAGCCAGTGGCACCTACAGTTGTACTAGTAAACTACAAGCCCCACCAGCTATCTAAAGGGATGATATTTTCTAGAAAGAGGCTACAGACTAAAAATAAACTAGCCTAAATTCCTTCTCAATCCCTCCTATTTATCTCAACCACCATTATACCGATATTCAATATATAATGTACCTTATTTGAGGGGTTTTAAACTCCAAATTCAATTCTGAATCAAATTTCAATACATAAAAGGTCCCCTCTTCCAAAAGCTAAAATTCAATCTAGAGTATTCAACCAACCTAGAAATAAGATCTTACATATTGGACATTTTCTCATTTCCTCAATCTACATGACATATATTTTATACCACATCACTTAAAAAATACAACATAGTCCATCATAAATTCGATTAAATTAATTATAGAGGTTAATTTCTTATATCCTTAATTCATGCCCCCTAGTGTAAGAGCATAATAAGCATGACACTTTTTTAGGAACAAAACTTTTTTAACTAAACTATCGAACTATAATTCCATGGTTCCCCTAAAATTTGATAAAAATTTATTATATAAGAAATGCCTATGGATTAATTAATATTATTTCATGATATACGGTGATTCATGAATCTGAAATCTTTAGCCCGGTCACTACCTCCATTTACATGACCAGTTCTACTCTATTAATGATTCATGTCCTTATTCACATTAAGTTTCACCATTCTAACTAGAGTATATAAACATTCTTATCTTTATCTCCTAAACATAAGACAAATACGTATAGGGATACTCTATAACAACACTATGTGTGGATTGATTTTTTTTTATCTCAAGATACATATCGATACCTAGATCTCGAATCCTAGGACCGGTAGTAGATACACTAATTATGTTGGAACTTTCATGGGGGATATGACCTACACGAATTATCATAATGTCTTCATATGGCTATAAATTTGGATATGATCACTTCAGGTTTTCATGGTGCTGATATTCCATTCACATTGGGTTTCCTCCCTACTCATAAAAGAATAAATATTCACTTAATTCTATACATGAGTCATATATATATATATATATATACCTTTTAATAACTATGTGTGGATTGGTCTCTAATGTTTTTGGATTTATAGTGATACAGAGATCACCTATCATAAGATTAGAAAAATATCCTATTATCATTAATATAGTCACTATCCTCATTTTTAAGATCTCCCATGTATGTCATCCTTCTAAATAGATGTTCATTAATATTAACATTTCATCATCTTTTCCCTACAGGTTAATTCCAATATGTGTAGAGGTTACCATACATGAACTATATACTGAATAATTCCCATTATTTTAGGATATGTAGTAATATATGGATTATTTTTCTTGGACAAACACATGAATACTACATTCATCTTAACCCCTTTTTATATTGTCTGCATATTCAAGGAGGTATTTTCTATATCTTCTATACACAAGGAAACCATAAATGGAAACCCATATCTCTTATCTATGGTATTACCATAGTGTTTCTTTAGGTTATTATCACATAACAGAAAAAAATGACTCATTTAAGAAATAAATGATTCTTGATTACTATTCTCTTAGGATATATAGTGACAACTATAGAATCTGTTAGCTTTAGTCTTAGTACTCAAACATTCCCCCATTCTTGTCAATTCTATCACAACATCATGTCACTAAGAGAAATTTGTTACCATTTTCTCTCATCACAAGATATTAATCTATCTAGAGACTCATATTTTAGAAATATATTTGTCTTGATTCATGTTATTTCTAGATACATATAGATATCCATATATTTTATCTTGGACATAGACACAAGTCTCATCTTAATGAACCTATTGCTACATGTTGATTTTTAGGCCCTCTTATTCATGTATGTTTTTTTCTCTCTCTACATGTTCGAAACTATTTTGGATTAATTTAATTTATTTTATTGATCTTATATTTTTAAAAAGAAATATATAATATCATAATAATATGACTACAATCCATCTAGTCCAATACATATGATGTTAAACAACAATATATGTGCTCAGAATAGTATGATCATAAACATCTCAGTGTGGTTTGTTTTGTATGTCCAATTCACATAAATGATATCCAAAACCACGTAATAATCCTCAACTTATGGTCCCTTATATAAAGACATATGATTGAATAAAATAACCTATACATAAGAACATGATCTATGAGTTTGGGAATTTATAACACAAATCAGGATTTTTCCATCCATACCTTTGTTATACCACTCCCTTGAATATGAGTAAGATCTCTATAGAATTTTATTTCACATGAAGTATGTGTATAATGATTCCTATTATCCTAAAGTATATAGTTCTTCCTAGGTATCGCATTTTTGTCCTAGACAAAACAAATCATCAATTTCTAATCCTCACCAAAGATGCGGACTTATAAATCACTTCTAGTCTTTCTATATGATGTTATATAATGGTATGATATATCTCTTCCTAGGACAATGTAAGTATTTATTTTTGTTATCATAAGAAAAAAAGTGTTATCCCCCATTATGGTTACCATAAATAGTATCGGTTAAATCATTTATAGTAGTATTTATACTCCCCATTTCCAGGTTTCAAATCTATGGTGGGACTTCTATTGCATGTTAGGTCAATTTATCCATTATCATTAGACATGTCAGCTCACATTTGTTCAAATATAGATGAGATTGAACTTCATCCACTATTGGTAAAAATATCATGAACTTAATTTGTAAAATAAGAGTAATAAAGGATCTTTAGGTAGAAATATATAAATTTATTCATAGGATATAGTTAATTCATCACATGCTATGTTATTTTATATTATTGTTTGGAAAATGATACAGTGAAAATTGAAGAAGTCATAAAATATTAGGGACTAAAACCTAGTTCTAGAAACTTTAAATCTACAATCACTTGATTTTTTATACCAGTAATAAGTTATTGAAAATATTTTTTTCTCCTATACATGCGATTATGATATAAAATTGGTATATTTTTTTCCAATATAATGAAATTTGATCATTTGAAGAAGATTCTCTTATTGATGTGGTTAATCTATCATCTGTTATATCAGTTATCCTCAAGAGTGTGATCAATATATAGATATGTAACATTTAGGGTGATCTATCACTTATTAAATATCCTTTTTGTTTAGAAATTAATATATATCCATTATGTGATTAAATCATTATAAATCATTCTTGGATATAGGTAATGAGTCTATTGTACTAGAAAGGATACAATTTCTTGAAAATGATATTCAGACCAACATATATTTTATACTGATTAAAGGTATATTTTAATCCCAATGTGATGTTACTCTAAATCCACAATCCCTTAAAAACATTAAAATTGATCCCACCATTTAGATTTGGTCTATAATCATCCTTGTAATACTAATTCCATGTCACTATTTTCTTAATCAAATATCTCATGTTATGATTTTCATATTCCATAGTCCAACAATTAAAGGGAATAAAAATATCCTCAGTGCTACAAAATTTTTAATTGTACTCATTTTCAAAGAGGGAATATGACATCTCTTGAACGCACTGACTCAGGTATATGTATGTTTTTTCTATGATGAATAAATTAGGGGTTTAGGAACTCCTATCAATAGATAGTAAGAACTATGAAATACTTGATTCATATTATTTTAGGATATATAGTGATGATGAGATTTATAGTCTTGGGTCTTGCTATAAGTATTTAATCACATTGAATCCTAGTGTATAGGTTCTCCTCATTCACATTGTGTCTTATCCAATGGTCCTAAATTTGGGTAATTCCATTCCATTTTCATCTCTGAATAAGTTAGATATGTGTATTGAATTTACAAAATAACATCCCGTAGCTGGATTCCTTTTTTAACAACATATAATGTGAATTTTTAGATATATATGTCGAACCGAACCATAGTTCATCATCCACTTACACTCTATTTCAACATTCCATAACATCCCAACCATGGTTAGTATGATAGTGTTGTTTTCCAATCAATTTTGAATACACTATTCTCATTGGATTCAATTCATGCCCTATTATTTTGAATAACCATAACCCTTTCATGGATATTTGTAACATGTTCATCAGACTCCAAAAGGAAAACTCTACTAGTTAGTGATTCTTATGCCACCATATAAACCCTTCCAACTAGTGGAATCAATCTTCTTGGGGTTAATTTATTTTAACCCAATATTCTCACAAAAACACGGTATTTGAACCCATCTCTAAAATATGGTCTATTTTTATCCAAAACACACTTATTACAAATCATCAAATTTCACTCCAACTCAAAATTACATGGAATACATCATATCAAAATCCTATACATAATGTCTTAGAGCACCCATTGCCCTTGAGCCCCATTTTGGTTGTCACACCCTCTCTTTGTTCTATGCATAATGACCATAAACAATATTTATCTCTTCTGAGGATGTGTATAAAAATAAAAGGCCATACTATCATTCATTTTGGGTCAACCACGACTCTTTATTTGGAAGACCACCATAATAATATCCTCCTCTTTCTCATTAGTAGAAGTTATATGATTATAAACCTCTACTACTTTTTTTGACTAGAATGAACAAAAACTGCATCCAACCATCCCTTTTATTCTTGTTTGGCTACCTTGTATTTTGAACAATTTTTTCTATCCATAAAAATCCACTCCAATGGTCTAACTTGAAAGGAATTAAAATGGCGATGGTAAGAGACATAATGCTTGCTAAATGAAAACTCATAAATGGAATACAAAGTAAAAGTTAACTCTATCACTAGGATTGAATCATTCATAACCTAGGAATAATTTGAGCATTTTAAATAAAGAAATTATAAAAAAACATACAATTTTTAAATATTTAAAATGGAGAATTAAATAAATTACATGTTGATTTTTATTAAGCCTCTTCCCATTCAATTATTAGAAAAAAATTATATTTATAATGAATATAAATAAAAATTTTACAATTAACAATATGTCACTATAAGAATTAATTCCCTGATTTTTAGATCCATCTACAAAGTGAAAAAAGAGATCACCTTTTAATTGATCATATATTGGTTTAGTTCATTTGTGTGAAATGAGGAAAGGAGTAATTTCAAGGAATATGAGACCTTATTAACATTGGATCCCTCATTATAAAACCCTCCTTCATTATTTTTAGTATACTGATGTAATTAAACTCTCCCATATCCAAATGGACAATCCCTATCTTATAGGGGCAGTATATGTGCCACAATATATGGTCCACCAATATCCATATAAGTTCACATTCCTAGGTGGACGAAAAACGTCATATCTAAATGGGATAACCATGTATTATGGTTATGGTAAATGTGACACCATATTTGGCCCAACTATATTCATTTATGTGAATATGTTTATGATGAAGATAAATCTCACATTCCATTGTGTCATGCACTCAGCATAGATTTTAGTTATAGAATATGTGATAATATATTTCTCCCAACAATATCAATAATTGGGTATAAGTTTAAAATAAAATTTATTTATTTATACATATCCAAATTGACTCCAATGTTTTTGAAATATGATTCACCTAATCCACTCTAACAGAATTTTCAATTGGATTTAGTTATTATGATATTAATCTTTATGATTTTCCAAAATTATCATAAATTAATATTCGAAAAAATATATGAGTCATATAATTGTAACAATTTAATATAAATGTTTTTTATACATTAAATAAAAAGGAGGGGAATCCACAAGATTGAACATTCCTATGATAATATGAAATGGAATAAAAAATATGATTTAACAATATTTGACTTATGTAAAACAAAATATTATTAAAGTTATGGGTGGAACCATTCAATTGTTACTAAATATCTTCTTATCTAGAAATTTCATCTTTAGTAGATGGATGTGTCTGCTCAATCCATGTGTAATGTTTTTTATTCCACCACGGGATGATATCATATCTAATAACTATTTCAGAAAACTATTCTTTCATCTTTTCTAGGTGTTCCTCACAATATTGTATTTCTACAATTTGAGTACAAACCTAGTCACATTGGTATGAATCCTCAGCAGTTTCAAATTCATCTCCATAGTAGCCCACTCAATAAATTCTAAATGTTTGTTCATTCATTATAAGGTTTATAAATTTCACTAGTACATCGTGAAATATTCTTAGGATTATATAATTTTAGAATTAAAAGAATGAAATTATAAAAAGTCAAATATATATATCCCCAGACCCAAAATTTTTTTTAAAATGTGATATGCCTTATACCCCATCTTGAGTAGGGGAGTCTGAGTGATCCAAGCAATGATATTTTTATATTCCCTATCATAATTAATTTAATTCAAGGAATAAACATCAACACTATAGACCACTTATTATTATATGATGATAATGTACATGAAGATTAAGTCACTTATTGGAATAGTCTATGTAGTGTATGGAAATTCTAGTTGAACAGAGTTTGTATCTTTTTTCAGAGATGATTTCCTTGAGGATGTTTGACTAATTTGGATGCCATCAGAATTTAGGGTGATATATTTCTATAGTATAGTTACGTGGTAATCCCACATTGGATTCTCATAGACAATACACCCATGATGAACTAAAGATATATCACATTCTTCAATAAAGGAATCAAGATTGATGATGTCATCCCCCAACTGGTTCCCCTCATGCTTCCCCTCTAGCCTAGATGAGTGGTTCAAATGATTTTGCAGTTACACATATATTCATTATGAGTTGATAATACTCAGTTCATGATTGAGAATATTCAAAATATTATATAGCAAGAGCATTGGATGTTGGAAAATTTATTAGAGTGAGGAATTCTACATGCAATAACATCAACCCAAATTGATGTATAATCATAGCGGGGAGGTCACTACATACTTTTTGATAGGGAGATATGATCAAATGTTATACGTAGTAAAATTGGGTCTCAATTTTGAATGGAATATAATGATAAAAAATTGATACCCTAACAATATTATTTCAAACACTCCCTCCTAAAGAGATATTATTCCTGAGTGGTCATCCACTGAACCAGTGGTATCAACTACAAATTTCCCTAGTTGATTATCATAACGAGTGAACCTAAATTTTAAATGACACCCTAAAAAATATTCCAATGTATGGTTATATATATTTATTGTTTACACACCCTCAATTTCCAATAACATGGTCTTATGGTTGAATATGGTGTAAAATAGAATATTTATTGAGATATAGTTTCCAATATTTACAATTATCTAATCATAAAGAAAATGGATTTCAATGAAGATCTATTGGTATTTTTACCCCATTGTGCATGACCAAGAACTTATTGTAGTATCCCCTGTGTTGTTATAGTAATGTTTAATTATACCCCTCTTTCTAGATTTTTAAACATCATAAAGGTAGTTTCCATTACCCTTTTAGGGAATTTTTATCTAGTAATATCCACCCACTAAGAAATATCACTAGGAGGCCACCAAATAATTTTTTTGACTTATTATTGTATTTATTTTATAGCACCATTATATGTAATGATGATCATCAAGAATGAACCAAAAATTATTTTCTGTCCAATTGGAATTATAGGTTTAGTATGTCTTTAGTCTGTTTAACTTTGGTTTCTATTATTAAGAAAATTAAAATATCTTAATCCTTGTACTAGAGGGGAGGTTGAGAGATAGAATAATTTATATATTCATATTATATTCAAATAGTTTTAATAGATCCCTCTGTAGAGTGATAGTTTTTAAAAAATTGTTCTAGGTTTTGTGGTAAGAATGAAACTCATCATATATATCTCTAAGAATATGGGTTCCTTAGACCTTTTTAAATACACCACATGCTTGATCCATTCCCTTCTGAGATAGGTGTAAGGTAATTTTTTTCGTGGAACCACCAGTTGAACAACTAAAGAACAAGATTCAGAAAACTAAGGATATAAAATTGAGAATTCCAAATGACCTTCTGATTCCTAGAATCAATTAAATGTTCCACTAAATCAATGAAGCATGGGTTCTTCCAATATGAACATAACCACTTTTCATAAAGATTTAATCTTGGTATGAGGTCAAACTAGAGGCTCCACCCTTTCTAATAACTTTTTATTTTGGATCTGATGATGGTTGAGTATAGTTGAGACACATTTTTCATAATAGTTAGTGGATTTTAATGTAATTATCACTCACATTTAGTATCTTCATATGAGATTTGATGATTTAGGGAAATTATTCCCAAGTGGAACCTTGTGATGATAATATTTATATTGAAGGGGAATTAGTATCTAGTATATGATGTGGAATGTTGGACCAATGGAAAAACCAAAATAGAGGAAGACTCCCTAGGACTTGAGAGTACTAATAGGCATTACATAAGAAGATTTTGTAAACTAAACATAATTCTTCCAACCATTTCTTATATTCATCTTACATGATCAGTGTTTAGACCTAGGTTTTAATGGTGGTTCATTTTCTATTAAAATTAAAATATTTATATATTAGTTTGTTGGTTAAAAAGATTAGATGAAGGAAAAATATAGAGAGAAAATATGAACATAAATAAAATTTGGAAAAATATAGATGATGGAAAACACTTCTCCCAAATCGGTTCACTTAGATCACTTCTCCTATACCACATCACCCAACCAACTTTTCCCAAGTTGGAGTTCACTAATATCATATTCAAAGATCTCGTCCCACTTAGATGAAAATACTCAACCTCTAGTGACCCTAATACACTACATCAATGATATATTGATGTAGGTCTCACATAATTCTAACTAGGAGTATGTCATACTATATAAGAGAAAAGATAACAAAAAAATCTTTAGATTTTCACCCAGGTCTTCTGACCTAAAAATATATGTGGACCCACCACCATTATAGAGTTACATATCTACCATTGCTCTCAGTATGTGAATATAACACCCAACTACTAGCATGAGACATAATATTAGTTCATTTATTTGGCTTAATACAACAATAATCTACACCCTAATTTTTCTCTTAAGTATGCACAACCTCATTTGTGGACACCCTTATTTTAGAATCCTGTTAAGCATTGAATTTGATATTTTTTATCCAATATAATACATGTATGAGGGTGGGTTGAAATTTTTACCATCACTTTTTTTAAATATGGGAGTTTTCTTTGGATTGGGATAATTTTCAGGTAATAATATTATGAATCACTTCTTATAATTATTTTTTAACACAACATTTAATTGGCCAAAATCCATTTATAAATACCCTTCTATAAGACTTGTAAGGAGACTTACCTTTTTATTACATATATATATCCTTTAAAGACACAACATTTAAAAATTATGGGGAGATTTTGGATATAGCGTCTTATAATGTAGGTAAATATTAAATTATTTACATAAGGATAACATAAAAATCAAAATTATTAAATTTTATTGGTAGAATCAATTTTTTCTATCCAATTTTACCTCACTATAGGTACTCTCCTAGGGACAAACATCCAAAGAATGGGGTGATAAAAATGACCATGAAGGGAATAAAACCAGGAAACACATATCATGTGAGATATATGCATAACAATAAGTCACGATCATTTGAATATAATTCATATCATAATAGAAAAAGGTTGAATCATAAAATAGAAATGTGGGTACAACATAAAAATTGGTTATTCTTAAGAAAATCACCAAGGTCCATCCCAAAGGTATCATATCACCAAGGTCCATAACCATGGTGCCATATCACCAAAATTCATACCGAAGGTTTGATATCTCCATGGTCTATCCACAAGGATTCCTATCACCATAGTCCGTCCTCGATGTGTCATATAACCATGTTCCTTCCCTAATTTGTTATAAATCATAATTACCAATGTTATTTAGCAATGTATCATAATAATGTCATCTCATGAAATTAATTAATTATCTAATGAATTGGAGTGTAATCATGAAACACCCTTAATATGTTTTAATTATTATTATCAAAATATAACTTAAAGGAATTAATTTCATCAATAATTCATAAGAATAAGTAACAAGTGTCACATAAAAATCATTACTTGAAATGTTATAAAAGGATATAAATAAAAATTCTTTTTTAATGCATAAAAAGGGACCATGGGTTTAATTTATATAAATCCTAGAATTAATAAGTTATTTTTATATCATAGATAATTTGTAGGAAAATTTAAGTGGTTTTATTATTCACATTATTAAAATATTTAATTAAAATGGGAAAACTTTTCAGGAAATATTTTTGGAAGAATAACAGTATACATTGTGGCTTATGGAAAAGGCATAATATGAGGGAAATAAGGTCTCCAATAGTTAAAAAAATTAATATGGATGTATACATAAGATTAAAATTTTATGACAATAAATTTTATTGAATGTTATTAGATACACAATAAAGGATGTACGTGAAAGGTAAAGTTGAGGGGATAATTCTCTTATATGAATTCAACAACATAATAGTAAATAACATTTACTAAAAGGAATAATGGGAGGTAATTTATTTATCTAATTTTTAGAGCACTAAATTCTCAGTATATGTAAGATCAAAGTTACATAAAACAAAAAAATGGAGGGGGAGACCCTCAGACCATGTAAAAAAGTTTCTAAATAAAATCAAGGAGGGGGAGACCAAGACCATGGAGAAATCATTGGGAAAATAGGTAGGATGTTCATATAGGGGAAAAATGAAAAACATTTTGGATTTTTTACTTTTAGTGTAGAGTAGTGGGGAATTGGTGGTATTTTCACATAAGGAGGGCCGAGTTTTATGTGATTAAATATTGGTTATTTTATTAGATAAGCCATGCACTTATGAGAACTGTTAATTAAAAATGTAGTTATTTAATATTTAAAAGTGTTGTAGTTTGTGTGGATGTTAGAGTCATACAAAAACCTAAACAATATTTATAGAAAACTATAACAAAGTGTATAATTAAAAAATAATTGTAATCATTAAAATTCCAATTTTTTGTTCAAAAATGAAAGGTTTAAAATCATAAATTAAAATTTATATTTATAATTTATTTATAGTTATTAAATTATATTTTAATTATATAAAATGTTTCATAAAATGTTATTCATGATGAAATCATAATTATTTCATAAAATCATTATCATTTATAAAATGAATACTTTTTATATTTTCATTAAAAAAATTTGTGACAAAATTCCTTAAAAAATACCTTAAGATAATTTTTACATGATCCACAAAAAAATTATTTTTATTTATTAATAATAATTACATACATATCAAAATATTAATTTTCATATAAATCATTCTATTAATAAAAATAAAATATTTAATTGAAAATAATCACTCAGATCATTATAAAAACATTCAGATTCAATAAATATTATAATTTGGAAATATTTTTAAAGGAATATTATATGTAATAAAATATTATTTATTACATCCAAAAAAATATATTTTTTAAAATATTTTTCATTTTTTTGAAAATAATATTGTTTTATTATACCATCAATCGAAAAAATCCTTTAAAATTATATATGAATGTTACAAAATAATTACCAACTATTCTTTTTAGTAATGATTATAATGTCTACCAACGACATTAGATGAAAAAAATGCAGTTAGTTTATAATATTTACCGTTATAAAAACCATTATTATTACACTTCATTAGTCAATACGATTTTATCAACATTTTATATCCTTTTTTGAATGAATACGGTTTTACCGAATCTCTATTTTCTGTAGCACCATTCATGGGTGGGATTATTTTTTTGGATCATGGAAACCTGAATTTTAATATTTTACATTATTTATTCTTATTTAGTCTAATGATTGTGTTATTTATTTAAAAATGTAGATTTTTTTAGAATGAATATAATATTATTAAATAATAAAATAATGTGTTTTCCATTTCTATTATGTGCATTGTTTAACTATTCCACGATATACTAGTTTATATCAACATGTGATGTTCAAAGTTAATTATCAAAATTAAATGTAATTATATGATTTTATAATAAATAAATTAATTATAATATAAGTGTTATATTAATAACATAATGTAATTTTTAGGGTGTTTTATTCTCCCCCATTAAACAAATTTAATCATAGAAATTTCAATTTTTTATACTAATGGAATACATAATATTAAAATTTGTTAGTATTAGGAGTATTATAATAACAATTATAAAGGAATTGAAAATAATAAAATTTTCTAATATAATTCATCTATGAAGATATACATCAATATTAAAAAATGATTTACATTTTCTTTATATCCATCCTAATGTTTTTTCACACACTTGTTATTAAACAAAGCATATCTACTATGTGTGTCAATCTAGGAGTGTATTAGTGACTATTTTCATGCACCAGATCCTGGTCCTTTCAAGCTAAATGTGGTGTTTTATAGTGTTACCCCATGGTACATATGTGGCGTAGCCACATCCACATGATAGTGTATAGATAGGGGCTTCTATTCTCCAAATTCACTTACTTAATACTCACTAAAATTATTGGATGTTTTTTTATATTTAGACTTATCCTTAGGGATTATACAAATGATTTGAAATAATAATATCAACATATAACTAATCCATCCTTTCACACTAACTCTATAGACCCTCCTCTTTATTAAATAAATATATCATTTCATATACAACACGTAACAATTCAGAATCTCCTTTGGTTTTAGTGTCCTTAAAATGAAATAAATATTATATGAATTTCAAAAGAATAATAAAAAATAAACATTATTTTATTATTTTTTGAGACACCTTGTTATTCTATTCTAAGTCACCTCATTATAGGTAATCTCCAGGGGACATACATCAAAAATGGTTTATCATTATTCCCATTAAAGGAATAAATAAATGAATCACATAGAATGAGATAAAGAGGAATATCAATAAGGAAATATCATATGAATATGAGGCATATCATAGAATGAAAAACAAAAATCATAAAATGGAAATGCGACTACAACATAAAAATAGGTCATCAATAAGTTTATCTTCATGGTTCACTCCCAATGTGTCATACCATCAATGTCTATCCACAAGGTCCATCATAAGGGGTAAAATAATCATGTTTTGTCTAAATAGTGTCATATAACCAAGTACCATGCCCATGGTTTCATATCACTGAGGTCCGAACCCAAGGATTTAGATCAGTAACCTCCATCCCAAGGTGTCAAAAATCAAAATTATCGAGGTTATTCACCAAGGAATCATAAACATGTCCTCTATGGAGATTAATTCATTACCTAATTCATTGGAGCACAATCATGGAGAGACATTAATATATATAAATTATTGTGATTCAAATTCAACATAATGTAAATAATTTCAAAAATAATTTTGGAGAATAAATTATGGGATTCATATAAAAAATCAATGTGTATAAAGTGCTTAATGTCTTTGAACAAAAAATCCTTTTTAACACATGAAAAGTGAATATGGGTTTCATATATTTATATCCTAGAATAAATAAAATATTTTTATGTAAATATGAATTAAAATTTAAATGTAAGAGGTTTGGGTATTCATAATATCAAAATATTTCCTGAAAATGAGAAAAAATTCAAGAAAAAAATTTGGTAGCATAATAATATACATTGTAGAATATATAAAGGGAATAATGGGGTTGGAATAATGTTTCCCATTAATAAAAAATTAATTGGGATGTACATATTAGATTAAAAGATTATTTTAAAAAATTATCATGGCAATTACAATACATAGAATGAAATAGTTACATTAAAGGGGAAAAGGTGGAGGAGAATTTGTTTACAAAAATTCTACTACATAATAATAAATAACATTTTATATGAATGCAATAATTGGATATAATTGAGGTATAAAATTGTTATGAAAAAACCTTAGAAATATATGGAATATAAAATGTTCAAAAAAATTAAGAATCATTGGAATTTAGATTACTAACAAAAGAATATTACATGATTGAAGAAGAAGAAAATTATAATTTTCCTTACCTTGAAAAGTTTATTCCTAAATCTTGGACAGAGTGGCCTAAGAACGCAGAGAATCCTTGGGAACACCTGGAGTATTTTTATAAAGGTTTAAAGAGAATAAATCATTGTCATTTAAAATTAGAGTTGATAGTATTGGGTATAGGGTGATATTTATACAACAGGAGGGGTGGGTTTTAAGTGATTAAATATCAGTTATTTTACTATTTAATCCATCCTCTAGTGATAGAAATCATTTAAAAACATTTTACTCAATTTTTAAGCGTTTTATAGGGGTATTTATGTTAATTTTTTCCCAAAACATAACCATACCTTATAGAAAATCCAATTAATACACACAAAAAAAAATTTATCTTTAAAATTTCAATTTTTTGGTTCCAAAATGAAAGGTATATATTGAAAGTAAAAATAATAATTCTGAAATAATTTATGTACCTATTAAATGATATTTTTATTATATGAAATGTTTCATAATTTTTTTTTTCATGATGGCATCATAATTAAATCATAAAATTAATGTGATTTTTAAAATGTTAATTTTCACGTCTTCAATTAAAGAATCACAAAATTCCCAAAAAAATGAATCATAAGATTATTTTTACCAGAAGGGTAAAAAAAATTCATTTATTAAAAAAAATTATATAAGTACCAAAATTTTAATTTTTAAATAAATAATTATTTTAAAAAAACTTTATTATTTAATAGAAAATTCAATTTTTAGACAATTATAAAAATTACATTTTTATCCACAAAAATATATTATCATTTAGAAATAATATAACAAGATTATCAGATTAAATAAAAATTTATTTAATACTTCAACATAAGAAATATTTTAATACAATGTGATTCAGAGTCTTCAAAAATAATATAGATTGATTGTGTCATTAATCTTGATGACACTTTAAAAGTATCAATGTAACCAACAAAATAATGAACTACAACTTTACTGTTTAATAATTATAATTTTGACCAACAAAATTAGTTGAAAAACACAAATTTAGTTGATAAAAATTACCTATAAATAAACCATAACACTTAAACTTCTTCATTCATATCAATTCTATCAATCTTCTATATCATTTCTAGAATGAATTTTGTTTTATTAACTCTCTGTTTATTTACTGTAGCGATGTTTGTGAGTTGGATGATTCTAGCCGATCATGGAGACCCAGAATTATATATCATAATTTATTTCTTATCTTTTAGTCTTACAATTATGACATTTTTATTAATAATTAGAAATTAGGTAAACAATATATAATGTTCTTAAACAATGAAATATGTAGTTGACAGTTTCTAGTATGTGTGTTTTTTATAGTTACAAGATGTACTAATTCATATCAAAATGTTACGTTCAAATTTAATTATGGAAACTAAATTTATTTATATATGTTAATAGTAAAAAATCATTAAAAAATTATATTTTTATTAATAACATAAAGTAATTATCAGTTCATTACACTTGGTTACCTTACATGAGTTTTATATTAAACCCAACACCGATTCTTGAACCTCATGACATAGTTACCACACATGAAGACCCTATAAATTCCTATAATCTATTCTCAAGCCTCCTTACTCAAATCCTCTTTTCACCCATATCTTCTTTCCACGATCCCACTTACACGAGGTTCCCATAGCGAGGAACAAGGATCAGTAATATTTCACCACCGAACCCTTCCTTTCTTATATCAATATATAAATACCGTGTGTATATTTTTGGGTTAAGGAAGATAAAATATGAGTTGACCAAGATAAACCTATATTTTTTTCCTTACTCACACACTCCCATTTAAGTGACTTCCGATTTCAAACCCTTGGGGTAAAATAATAGATCAGTCAACATAATTGTGTCATACAAAGGATTATCATAAAACCTTCATGAAGGTTAACATAAACTAAAGGACTTGGATGAAGGACCCCAAGTAATATCATAAGAACATACTAGGGTCAAAAAATATCTTCTCATCCCAAAACAATCCAAATATGGTGATAGTTATCCTAGTTCTTATACCTAGGCACCAGTTCTCGAAGTTCCCATACATGGGCACAAATTCAACATGGTATAATATTTGATTTGAAATTTCCCCAGATCTTAGACTTGGGTACCAATTAATGAGGTTATATAAATAGATTAAACGTCACCCAAGTCTTATACATGGTATATACTTCCCACATTCCCTATATTTGGGTTCCACTTCACCAAGGTCCCATACCAAGGTATCGCATCACCCATGTCTCATATATGGGAAGCCTGTGTATGCAAGTTATCTACATGAATAATTATCTACCCATGAATCATACAAGACAATTCATGTTATGGTATTGGGTTTTGAAAATTTATTTTAAACCTTTTTATAATGTATTAATTTTGTAATGTGTATGATGATTCCTCATACAAGGAATCCTTGAGTTTTTATCTCTGGTCAGTTGGACAACTAGGGTTTCAATAACAATGTATTCCCTTAATAAAAAATTCCCTCACCATTAGTTACATGGGAAAAATACCACATGCTTAATATTCTCATTATTTTTTCCTATATGAAGGATCCTATAAGAACAAGTATCTAATAACCATTTTTCATCAACTCAATGATCCATGGATTCATATGTTTCATCCATTTGTAAACCATTACTATTCCACATCGACTCATTTTTCATATGAGTCTAATCATACTTACATTTGTAGTTATCAACAAACAAATAATTGAAATATAATTGGGCCTCATGTTTAGGTGTAAGACCAAACCATGTTCTAATTGATGATCTCATTATCGTGTCCACCATAAGTGGTCCAAAAAAATGAGGGCCTCCTTTTAAGTGTAAATAGAAATTTTATCAATTAATATCTAGTTACCAACATCAAGGATAAAAATGAAAGGGATTGGCTTGTGTATGACCCACTCATTCCCTAATTGTTTCCCCTTTCACGGAACATGAATCCATACCACATGTCATTATCTGAAAAGTAATGGTCCAAATATATGAACATAAACTATGTAAAATGAACCACAAGATCTATGATTACCATTAACATAGATAGATAGTATTCTTATATGTAGTTCAATCATAACAAATAATAGTTCATAAATGAATGAACATAAAAGACACACCATATATCAATGATGTATAAACTTATATGGAACTTAACTTGTTCAGGACTTTAGAACCATTAAATGTGCCACATAGGTCCTTGTCAAATACCATTAATAGGCATGATGTTCATTATATAGAGACCCCGAAAAATCAATGATCTTAATCCCTATATTGATATATATAATAATACCCTATAATTGGACTAATCCCAACTAGATCATAAATTCCAAAGTGGCCCACTGTGTATCTTTAAAAAATAGTATAATCACTAGAAACAGAAATTTGGAGAATCTATGACATATAATAATATATAAATTGATGTATGGTTTCTATAATCTTATTCATGGAGGTAACCGACATAAATATTATTAATGGGATTGATTTATGAATATGTTATAAATTTTTAAGAGATTTCATTACTAGGAATCAAGACCCTAATGGGATGAGACAACCTCTGATCATCTCGAGTAATGTACAACACAACACATCATCAGTATACCCCAAGGACCTCCAGTCTTTGGAAAGATAACACATAACATCTCTAAAGGGGTGGTAATATTAGAAACCAAAAAAAGGAGAAAATTATCTAAAAAAAATATAGTGACAACAATGTCAGTAATACATCGGTTATACCTATGATGTGGAAATATAACTCACAAATAACAAATAATAATGTTTTAATTGTTCCTATATCGTGGAAAATGATATCAATACATCAAAAAAACCACACATATATGGGGTGATTATAAAAGAAACATGTTTTGTTGAGTCACCCCAATAAACATCGAGACATGAGAAATCTAATTATGAAACATTAATCAGTAATGAAAATTTGATATCAAATTTAAACATGAAAAACATTATTTATCAAAAAATTTAAAAAACAAGGTTTCCAAAAAATGTCAACATTCATTTAAAAAATTCCATAATTTTATATAAAATAAATAATAAAAAAATATAAATAATCCACAAATAATTTTTTCAATATGAAAATCATTTTTCTAAAAAACATCATTTTTGTACATTTCTATGGAATATACCAATTATACAGGTTAATGGAAAATTAATATCCCATAAAAAATTTATAGAAAACCCATTTTACTCGATGACCTGCTTGAAACTTTTTAATTCCTAAATTCACCGCACTAATAATGTAATTACATATATATCTGTTAATGAAATTTCCATTCTTCTATTTAAATTATATAGTATAGACAAGATAAAATCACCTATATAACACAATAAAAACATCATAAATGATGAATGAATGATGTAAGTGGTATTTCTTGAAGTTAAAGAATATATACCGATGAAATGGTAACATGGCCTTAGGAAGAGTAATATGACCCTTGTGAATAATAAATTATACTAATGAATATTAACATCACCCATGAAAGTATTAAAAAAAATTCCCTTCCTTATAAATGAATGTATTATAAATCATATTATAAGAAAAATAATATTTTAAAAATTATTAATTTAGTATTGGCATTTTTTTAATTCATAAATATTTAATTAAAATTGTATAATTAATAAAATGATTTTAAAGGAAATTAATTTTCAAAAAATGTATTCATAAATTAATATTTTTTGTCTGATGATTTTAGGATAATGTAATGATACCTTAGTTAATTTTTCAGTGTGTTCTAAAATCAGTTATAATCTAAAAACAGTTTTTTTTGAGTAAATGAAGATTTTAATAAAAAATAAAAATTTTCATATAATGAAATTTTTATTTATAAAATGGATATTTTTTTAATTATTTACATTAAAAAATGGTAAGGGTGAATTTTTTATATTTTGTTTAAATTCTAGAATTTATTATGAATAATAAAATATGATAATTTATGATACATATTAAATACATTATTTATTGAGTCATAGGAGATTTATTTATGTGGTAATCTCATAATATAGAACTATAATTAATTATATTAATATATTTGATCATAATTGTAAAACTATTCATAGTCGTGATCCAAAATAATAATGAAATGAATAAAATATTCAAAAATTACCCCTCATCTCCACTATAATTACCACCACTCACCACCGCATCTACTCACACTTCTAAGACTAGATAGTTTTAAAATTAATCCCAAATACTCGTCCCAAGTCTCTTCCTCACATCCATGATCTCTTATTATTACCAACTGACCAAAACTAATCCCCTTAAGGAGGTTCTCAAGGAGGAGTATTGAAGAGGTAAAATCCCCTTCCTTTTCCTTTTACTTTCTTTTCATGTTCTTTCCTTTTTTTATTCTACCATGACCTCCTCTATCCAAATAATACATAAAATCTATATTATCATCTATATACTATAATGATATCATGTTAATGAAATATTGTTCTTCAATCTCTTTTCTCTCTCTCTCTTTTATTCAAAAAATGAAATCATTGTCCGTGAAGTTCCAACATAATATCTATAGGGACAACAGATTTTTGTTTTTCAATTTATAATTCAAGGCTGGTAATGAAACCATTTATGTCATTAAAAAAATATCATAATATATGAATTAAAACCATTGTTATGTTCTCTATGTAACATATTTACAAAGTATAAACAATAAACCAAAATGATATCATTATGATGAATAACTGATGTAATAATATAAACGATTATCACTAAATGAATTTTCTAATAATTAATCCTCATACCATATAAATTAATAAATTATATAACAATTTAATACTATTTATTTTCATTAATATCATATAAATTCATTTCTAAAAGAATATATCCATTCAACATGAACATCCATACCCATATACAAGTATACCTATTGTGAAATCAAAGGAAACGAACACTCCCGATGAATAAAATTTTATCTTATAACTCCTAAAAAAGGAAAATATTAACTTTAAAAAATTATAATAAATGAAATAATTATACACAAGGTTATTAATTAATTAATTAATTAAATTACTTAATATTATTATCCCAAACATTATAGTATACTACAGTACAAATTCAGACATAGAGTAATGGTTTTTCTTCCCGAACCTCGATTTTCATCCGGGTTATGTTTTCTTCCTCTATATGTCACTAAAATTATTAAATCTTTTATATAATTATTATAAATTAAAAATATATATATTTTAAAAATTAATATATCAAGATCAGTTCATAATTATTGTATGAGAGAATAAATGTTTTACATGATTCAATTTTCTATTCATCCTCATACACAATCTTGATTAAACCGAACATATCAATTTCTTACCCATTTTTATGTAACATCCATAATTTGTTTTACGAAACCATTTTTTTCTAAAATAACTATCATTTTCATGACAAAATATATTTTTTCACTGCTATTTTTATATAAATAAAATGAAAAATAAAAATGATTTTTCAAAAAGAATTATTATTTTCAAAGTAAAAGGGTTATTTCTCTAAAGAATTACTCGATTATTTTAATAGTGTATTTTCATCTATTTAAACACCTATATTTAATTTTATTTTCTACTAAGATTGATCTTTTATTATTTATATATACTATATTTTATTAAATGGTATATGATCAGTTTGACTATGAATGTGACATATTGACACCATTCACCGAGGTACTCTGTTTGGCTAGTGATTATGTTTTAAAATTGAGAAATTTTATTTACATGTCATATTTCCAAGTTGTTTATGTTTATCCCAATTAATATTAGGAATGAATTAGACATATATTTTTGATTTTGTGGGGCTTATATAGCCCCAATATGCATCAGGAGGTCTCATGAGACAGTAAATATTTTGTATTTGGAAGATTCCTTACCCTAGTATGTTCAAATGTATTAGTTGAGGAATTGATGATATGTTTTTGTTGTCTGGAATTATGCATTCCATTGTTATGTGGTTATTTATTGATAAACCATGGGATATTTTACTATTATAATATCCATTTTAAGGTTAATTTTCTTGTGATCACATATACAGATTAATTTACCCAACTTCCATTCCTTCCATATTTTTCTCATGTTTATTTATGAAAGGATTTTGTTTTTAGTTATTCACCATTCATAATGTTTCTAATGACTTCTACTATATTAATTTCCCCCACTGAGCATTTGAGTATACTATTTTCTTGTGTTTTGTTTTTTCATAGGACGTGAAGATGAATATTATGAATGACATGCAGGGATAATCTAGGAGTTATGGATGTTTCGAATTGAATTGTTATTTTGTATTTATCTTCCATTTGTAATGTAAATCATATGTTTGTATCTAGTTTTATGAAACTACTAAAATATTTGGTCCTTCTATATTAAACTTACATGTAATAATACCAATGTAATAAAGCAAGGCCCCAACTCCATGATACTAGTTTCTGGGTCTTTATAGTTTGTGTGAGATAAAGTTTAGTAGAAACCTTGGAAAGAAGATTTAGAAAACATAGATTAGGGAACATAACCCTAGGAGAGACTTTGAGGATGATAATGGAAGAAAATACTAGAATTTTGTTAAGGTTGAGATTATGTCAAACTTCGAAGAAATATATCCATTTTTGGATACTAAAAATTGACCTGGTTATTGCATAGATGTACCAAGGGGTAACAACTCTAAAAATGTGTCCCCGTCCTGAATTGGGTAACCTTGTATACAAAAATGATCCTTACCACACACCTTGCTTGACACTCCTAGGGGATATTATTTGGATAATTCAAAATTTCATTTATGATCCATTGTGAAGGGATTAAATGTAAATATGTCCCCAAAGAAACCTTGTTTATGACAATGATATTAGCTATCCATAAGACATCAATTTATGTTATATGTTTTTCTATTTTGAAATTATACATAATAATTTATATCATAATATTTTTTATAAAATTAGTCATAAATGGTGCCTAGTAAAATTAATAGAAATCATATCCACACATGTCTCCAATGTAGGGGTGTCCTTCCCATGTAAGATAATGATGTCAGTATTGGAGCTACGATTGGTGATGAGAAGCTTATAACTATACTGAGAAAGATGACTCATGTAATAAACAATAAATTTACCTATATATATCATCCTAAATCACAATGTGTAAGATAAATTTTATACCAAATTATGTTAAAACAACCACCATCATTTAATGGGAAATAAACCATATTTGTAGCTGAGTAATGGATAATTTACATAGATAATATTTTTCATGATTAGGGATGTAATGAATGGTAGAAGGTTATAATAGAAGATTACTATCTATTGGGAGATGGATATCAATGGAGGTGACTAATAAAAAACACAAAGGATGATGAATAAATTATAAATATTGAATGAAGGGATTTTCAAAAAATCCTAGAATAATATTTTCCTCAAAAACATTGAGAGGATATGGAAATAAAATTATTGAATATGAGGTAAATTGAGGATGATGGTGTTACCAAGTATGAAACCGACTTTACAATGCTAGCAAGGAATTATTTTGACTATATATATAATCTAAGGAGAAGGATTGATCGATTCATTTATGGTATAAACATATATTTTTTAAAGGAAATGGTTTCCTAAACTTTATGACCATAAGAAGATATAGTATCATGTGCTATCAAGATAGAGAAATAATTCTATATGTCTCATTTCATTAAGGTAAATAAATAAAATAAGAGAGTAGAAGATGAAATATATGGATAAAGGGAATAATAAAAGGTGAGTACTCCAACATGTGAAACTTGTGGAAGGAAACACCCCAAATATACATTAAAAGGAAAAGGTTTCTATTACAAGTGTTTTAAAAAAATCCATGTAACCCGTGATTGAATGATATATAAAGAAGTTACCAATGTTCAATTCTACAATTTTAGGGAAATGGGATTCTATACAAATGGTTTTCTAGAGATTCAAATAAATATTCCTAAAAAAAGGTCATGGGAAAAATGAAAATGGTATGCGATCAAAATTGTTGAGGTTGATGCTCATAATAATGTGGTTGTAGGTACATTAATATCTCTTCAAATTTATAAAATTATTATTTGATCCGAGATCATCGCATTAATTTATATCATCCCTGTTTTCATAGAAAATTAGATATTTAGAATTCTCCTTAACAAGGGAGTTTTTAGTTAAAACCTATAAGGGAATTCTCATTGCATAAAATATGTGTTAGGATGTTCGCATTATAGCGTATAAACTTTATTTATCTTCTTATTTTATCATTATAAATATGTTTTACTTTGAAATAATCTTTTATATGGATTGTATTTCAAAAATTGATGAAAACATCTATTTAAAGAAGAAAATTAAGATTTGTTAGGAAGGTGTATAATCCCTTCTATTTAGCGAAGAAATATTACTATATGATTCTCATCTAGAACCTCCCATAGTAGCTCCACTAAATTCAATTTGTGGGGAGGAATATAACACAATATGTAACGCCCTGACCCCAATTACTCGGAGTCGGTGCATTGGCACATAACATTGGCATGATCACAAGAAAGATCAAGTCTCGAAAGACCGATTAGTTTAGTAGCCTTGGAATAACTAGATACCTTAATAAAGTTTAAAATTATATCATAAAAATGAAAACTACAACAACATAGTCTCCATAGTCCAAA
This sequence comes from Viscum album, assembly GCA_963277665.1. Lineage (NCBI taxonomy): Eukaryota > Viridiplantae > Streptophyta > Magnoliopsida > Santalales > Viscaceae > Viscum > Viscum album. Next base: position 436,709,056 of record OY728121.1, read on the forward strand.
CTCTTATCCCCTCATACTATCCCTACAGGTCATTCATAAATTAATTCTTCACATCTTGGAAAAAATAAAACATAGAAAAGGGGTGAGCTCATATTTCCAGTAAGGATAACAATATAGCGGAAACTTTCATAAATAAGAATAAACATTTAAGGCAATGTATAAATAAAACAAAATCCTTTAAACATGAACTTAAACATATTATGGAAAAAATAAAATGAAATAATGTTGTTTACTTATTCACATGGATATTCTACTAATAAAATAATCACATGAAATATCAATAACCACTTTAATAATGATGGAATGCATAATGCCAGACAATCATAACCACATATCCAAGGTCTCGTGACAATACTAAAAATAAGATTTTGTCAAGGCCTTGTTCCCACACACTAGTTTGCCTCATCATACCTACCGATCCATCGAGGAACTATAGCGGGCTCCACCCGTCACATATTAAGTCTAATGCATTATCATATGAAAACGTTTAAACATAACATACACATTCATATTAAAACTAGCATAAGAAATGTAAATATTTCATCCATAAACCATGAATGGTATAAAAATAACACATCTACGGTCAAACATATCACAAAACCTTCAATACAATATAGATGTTTTGTATCATAATAAATCAACTTCAAATAAGCGTAAAATCCATCAAAGGATGTTGACATAGATGAAATCAAAACTCTTTTTAGAGAAATATCTCTTTCTATTTTGAAATCATTTAAGATTCAAATATTTATCAAATAAAAAATTTTCTTTGAAAATATTCTTATACGATTTTAAGGAAAGCTTAGACGATTTTACAACGGCAGAAAATAGCCACACTCGCCGTATAAGTCAAAAAACATTCTTACCTTAATTCTATCGAAAAGGTTAAAAAGGAACTTGTTTGGAAAATGATGGAAATATTCCGTTATAAACCACTTATAAAAGTCAACAAGGGTATAAATGACATTAACCCATATTCTAGTAATTAGGAAAAAAGTTTTGAAATACAATTTTTATGAAACATGGATTTGGATGATAAAGAAATCCAAGAAGATTATTACGTATAAACAACCTCCGATAATGAAGAGATTGTGAAATAATACCTTACCTTGTACTTTTACATGGTTGAGGGTAGGTTAACCTCCTGTATAATGGTGAAATAATTGTTATTAAATTATACAATAATCATATATATTAATATGATATCATATATGATCTTTTAACATTGAATTGTTAATAATATCTTAGTAATATCGTCGTTTCGGGTGTTAACTTACTAGTTTTCTTTGATATGTTTTGTTATGTAATCAATGTTTGTAATAGATAGGATGTATCTTATTAATATCCAGAATGATATCAAGTCCTTAAAAATTATTTTTAAATCATCAAATTATAAATATACTTGAATGGATAGGATGGAGAATGAATCTCATCGCGTTCGTGGAGACGGTAGTCCGTACGTACGCACGAGCGATAATATCATTCTTTTGATATTAGAATAATATATAATTGGATGGTATATCATATATACAGAATCATTATCATGTTATATTTATTATTTACATGAATTTAAAATCATTATTATACCCATCCAAATAAAAATATATTGAATAACAATTACACCACGACGTGGAGACGGTAAGTCGTACGTACGCACGTATGGTGACATGTAATTAAAAGGATGGATATAATACTGAATATGGTCGTACCATATTTATAATAATATTACAGTATGTATGAGATACGGGATTTATTATTTTAGAATGGGAAATAACAAAGAAAGAAGAAGTGGAAGAAGAAAGGAACTTGAAAAAGGGTGGTGAAAGCATTACCTCTTCTTCGGGTTCTTCCTTTTTATTTGATCAAAAGGGCTCCATAGGTTGGATTTATGACTAAAATAAGGCCTCTATAATGAATTGAGGGATGTTTAGAGAGTATTTGGTCAGGTTTTGGCCGAACCAAAAGTCTTTGAAGTTGTGAATTAATGAGAAGGAGGAGTGCCCTTTTATAAAAGGGGTGAGGGGTACCTTTGGAAAATCTAGAAATATTATTTTATAATAAATTCATATTCAGTTTATAATGTCTTCAAAGTGGATTATTTAAATGATAAGGTGGGGATAGGTCGAAAACCACCCAACCAATCGAATTTATACAGGTTTGGGTTACTATATTAACCTTATATTTAAGTATTAACTCTTAGTTAATTAGTTTCACTTTTACAATGTCTCTTTGTATTTTTATATTATATGGTTAATAAACATACTATATACATCAAAGATACCCAAAAGTGGTCCATGAATGATAAACCTATCATGATATAAGTCTCTTGGCCGAACCATAGATTTTTAGGAATTGAATATAAATTTATAATATAATATTTGTTTTAAAAACTCTTTTATGTCAATTTTTACTCTATTTGGAAAATTGATTTTTGTAAAAATCATAGAAGAATTATTACTTCGAACAAAGTCAATTAAATAAATCCTACTATGTCATATTATTCTGGAAAATTAGTGTAATTCATTAAAAGTCCCAAATTATATTTATATGGGTATTTATAATATCAATTATTTTAATTTTTCACTGTTATGGTAATTACTGCATCATCATTATGTCATAAATAAATTAAATTATTTAATTTCTAAAAATTATAAATAAAATATCATTATTTATGAAAGCCTTTTATATTTCTAATTAATATTTATAGTCGAAAATCCTACATATATAACCTTTTGTAAAAAAAAATTTCTAAAAGATATATGATTTTGTCATTTTTGTATTTATTTTAACTTAATTAAAATAATGTATCCCTATCACCTACAAGTAACTCCATGGGGTCCCAAAATCGACCCAAATATGACCATGGTCGGACATGTATCCACCAATAATGTTAGGACATGTTTTAGGGTAATTTATTATTATTATAATATTATTTGTTTAATCCTTATTTACCGGATTTACCCTTTAACTGTGGGAAATAAAATATTTACCGAAGTATTTATTCAAATTGTCTAAAAATAAAAGTTACCTATTTACACAATTTGGACATCCTGATTCCAAATATGGAATCCATTTTTCTAAATTCAAAACATAGAAGTGGAAGAAATTAATTTAAAATACATTACCGCTGTCAAAAAAAATGTGTTGTTACGATATAATAACTATCAAAAGATTGGTACTTGTTTATGTCCGGTTTAATTGTGGAATTATGTCCAATGACTAAAATTGTATTAAATGGTAAAACTATCTTCTAAATATACTTTAAAACCACTCAAATTCATAATTTATCACTATTAATTATTTTGATTAAAAATGTTGTTTTTTAATTAAAATTTAGTAATTTTCACTATTCATAAAAATAATAAAGTTATCCAAAAAGTACTAAAATTTCCCCTTAGGCTAAATTTGATACTCCAAATCCGAAAATGAAGTCCATTTTGAGAGATAAATTTTCTAATATTTTAAAAAATAGGTATTACTATTCATAACGGCTAGTTTGATCGGTTGTGGTGTGTGTTAGAACTCGATGTTGCGTACAACACACACTATTGCATTATTCAAAGGGAAACCTACCGTAGAAGCTTGGGGTGTTACACAATATATACAGGTGGGTAAAGAATAATTCAAATTTATAAGGTACAAATTATGAAATAATACATTGATGTATTTCCAAAGGATTTACCAGGACATCATCCAGAGTTAAAAATTATTTTTTCTATGACTTAATCCCTAATACAAGGCCTATATGAAAGACTCTTTATAGAATGTCCATTTTCGAATTTGTATAACTGAAGAAAAAACAATTGGAATTGAGTAATAATCGATTTATGCACCCCAGTTTTTCTCCATAGAGATCCCCTATTCTATTGGACAAGAATAGAGATGGATCCAAGAGGCTGTTCATTTACTATGGAGAAATCAGTGATATTATAATTAAAAAAAAGTATCCCCTACCTCATATTTATGTTTTATTTGACCAAAATCATGGTTCTCAATATTTTTTCAATTTTGAACTTTGTTCTGGATATCATCATATACATGTGATGAAGGAAGATATTCTAAAGGAAACATTTTGAATCTGGTATAGACATTATGAGTTTACATTAATTACATTTTGGTTAACTAATTCACTCTTTATTTTCATTGATCTAATGAAGCATGTATTTAAGGAAGATCTGGAATAATATATTATATTATTTATTAGTGATATATTTTTATACTCATAAATCTACGAAGTCAATGAGAATCACATACCGATTGTTCTAAAGACACTTAGAAGAAATGAATTATATAAGAATTTTAGAAAGTGATAATTTTGGCTTCAACCAATTTCTTTTCAGGGTTATGTTGTCTCAAAGGATGGAATCTCAGTTTATACTTCGAAAAAAGGAAGCTATGGAATTTCCAACACCAACTAACATAACTGAGGTACGTATTTTAATTCGTTTAGGAGGTTATTATCAGCATTGCATTCAGAACATCACCTGATTAGATAACTCGTTAACATGATTACTCCTAAAGGGGTTAGGTTTATATTGAAAAATTAATATGATGAATTTTTTGAAGAATTGAATAGTAGATTAGAGAATTCTATAATCATGACTCTACCATCAGAAAATTGTGGATTTTTTATTTATAGTGATGTTCTAATGAAGGTAAATAGGTGATTCCTTATGAAGAATGATATAGGTATTGCCTATTAATCAAGGTAGTTTAAAAATCAGGAAAAAAATACTATCCCACTCTGGATCTTTAGTTAGCGGTTGGATTGTTTTCTCTGAAAATATGGAGACACTATATTTATAGTCAAATATGTGAAATATATAAAATTATCAAGAATTTAGAATATATATTCTCACTTAAAGATCTCAAATTGAGTAAAAGGCGATAGCTCGAGCTACTAAAGGATTATGATTATTCAATACACAATCACCCTATGAAGGTGAATAAGGTATTATATGCATTGAATAGGATGATTCAATGAGTTATGGACAAAATGAGGGCTAAAAGGACAATGGGTACATGTTTGCAGCCAAGATGGATATGGGAATTATCAAGTAATGTGAAACTTCATTAATATTTCAACTAGTCTCATAACCCTCTATATTGGAAAAAATTAAAAGTTCTCTGTGTGATGATGAGAATATGGAAATATAATTAAAGGTGGGAATGATGGGAAGTTTCCATACTTCATGTGTGAGGATATAATTTTCAAATTTGGGAGGAGAATATGTATTGACTCTGTACCCAAGCTAAAAATAGAAATATTAGAGAGTTCCCAGAGATCAAATTTCTATATACACCCTTGTAGTAATAAGTTATATAGTGATTCGAAGGAAAATTTATAGTGGGATAACATGAAGTGGGAAGTTGTTGATTATGTATGAAGATATATAGTTTATCAATATGTGAATTCTAAAATACAAAATACTAGAGGTTTCATGCAACCACTGCCTATTCCTATTTATAAATGGGATGAAATCACAATGTATTTTGTCACTATATTACCAAAAACTGTAATAATGTACGACGCAATATGGGTGATTGTTGATTGACTTACCCAATCTATAGATTTCCTTAATATAGGAGTGGATTTCCAATGTTTCTCCTTATATGGATCAATATTAATGAAGATTTAAGGCATCTAGGAAAACCTATCTGAATTACATTTAATCATGATCCAGGATTTACATCAAATTTCTATAAAATTATTAAAAAATCATTGGATACTAATATTCATTTGAGTACTACTTATAACCCTTCAAATGGACTAGTAGTTAGAAAGGACATTTATAACATTATATGATACGTGGAGATCATAATCACTTGATTTTCAATGTATGTGGGATTAGAATTTGACTTTGGTAGAGTTATTATACAATAATATTTTCCATTATAGTATTCAAATGGGACTCTACGAAGCATTTAAGAGAAAGCGATTCCATAAAAAACATGTTGTGATGAAGTTGGTGAAAGCAATCTTGTTGACCCATATATTATAGAAGAAAAAAATAAAATTTAATATATATTAAAACACCAATTGAAAAATAAAAATGTAGGAAAAATATGTATTTTGATAATTGAATGAAAGATTTACAATTTCAAATTGGAGGTCAAATCTTCTTGAAAGTATATCCATTGAAGGTTGTTATAATATTGGGATGAAAGGAAACCTATGCAAGATGTATATCGGTCCTTTTCAAATTCTGGAGAGAATTGGAGCTGGGGCTTATCTTTTTTAATTTCTACCTAGCCTATCTAAATTACACATTGTGTTCCATAACTCTTTGTTAAATAATTATTTGTGAGACCCTACACACGTACTCACATTTAAAGGAATTTATTTGGAACCACACTTATCATACCTGTGAGGAGACTATCAATATTCTAGACTCTATAGAGTCGGTGTTGACAAATTAGATGACTAAGCTGGTAATTGTACTTTGGAAAAAACATAAAAATGGAGAGGAAATGTGGGATCATAATGAACGTATGATAAAGAGATACCCAAATATTTTTGTTTTGTAGGATGGGGGAATGTAATGACACATAACTCTATCAGGGAAATTTACCTTCTTATGTTTATTTATGTTTCTATAGATATCATAAAATCACTTATAGAACAAAATAAAACATCCTAAATTAATAATGAATGAAATAAGAGGAATTTCTAGATGATAATAAACCTATACCGATGAAATAGTAACATGAAATTAGGAATAGTAATATGACCCTTGTTAATAATAAAACAATCTATTGAAAATTATCATCACCCATGAACGTATAAACAATATTTAGGAACCTTATTAATTAAATTATCATATAATCATAGTATAAGTAAATGAATATTTTTAAATTTATTTATTAACTATTCATATTTTAGTATGTCATAAATATTTAATTATAATTTTATAATTAATAAAATATTTAAAAGGTTATTTATTATCATAAAATGCATTAATAAATCTATATATCATTGTATTATGATTTTAGTATAATTTTATGAGACATAAATTAATTTTTTAGAGTTATAAAATCAGTTATAATTTTAAAAACTATATTTTTTGAGTAACTAATAATTTTAACTACAAATTAAATTTCTCATTTATATAAAATTACTTTAATAAATGGGGTTCATTTTCGAATTCTTCATTGCGAAATATGGATAGGATAAAGTTTTTATATTATTATAATATACTTGAATTTTTTTGTGAAATGTAAAATATGATATTTTACAATAAATATTAAATACATGTATTATTGAAAAATATGTGATATATGGAGGATATAAGATAAAAATATCAAACAATCATTTATAATGTTTTTATATAAATGATGATAATGCTCAAACTATTCATAGTCATGAGCCAACATGATAATGAAAAGAATAGATAAAAAAATCTCCCCTCTCCTCCACTATAAATACCACCCATCAACACCACTTCCACACATACCTCTAAGTCGTGAAGTTTGTCAAAATTATACTCAAATACTATTACCTTGTATCTTCTCCTCTTACAAGAGATCTTGGTATTACAAAAAGAACAAAACCAATCCCTTTAAGGAGGTTCTCAAGGAGGAGTATTCAAGAGGTAAAATCCTTTTCCTTTTACCTTTTGTTTCTTCTCATGTTATTTCTTTTATTATTATCTTCACACATCCTTAGTACAAATAAGAATTATAACTCAGGTAACACTTATATACTTGAATTATATCTTGTTAATTTATTATCATTCCTTAAACACCTTTCAGTCTCTCTCTTTTTTTAAAACGAAATCATTATCTGTGAAGTGCCAATTAACAACATTCATGGATAAAAAAATTTTGTTCTTAAATTTGTATTTAAAGGCTGGAAGTGAAACCATTTTTATTTTTAAAAAATAATATAATATATTTATTAAAACCATTCTTATGTTCTGGATGTAAAATATTTACATAATGGTAAATGATATAAAATTGAGTTCGTTATGATAAATAAAAACCATAATAATGTTAATGATTATCACTAAATGTATTATCTAATAATTCATCATCATTACATATAAAAAATTATTTATATATCCATTTAAAATTATAGATGTTAATTATTATCATATAAATTCAACTCTGGATAATTATTCCAATTCCAATTGAACATGCATAATCATATACAAGTAAACCGATCGTGAAATGAAAATAAATGAAAACTCCCATGAAATAAAATTGTATTTTATAACTCATCAAAAAGGGATTAAATAAACCTAATAAAATTATAGTATATCAAATATGGATAAATAGGGTTATGAATTAAATAATTTGTGAATTTAGTTTCATTATCTGAGATTATAAGGTAATATTCAGAACACATTCAGACATAAGGTATGTGTTTTTTTCCAAGACCTCCATTTTCATTAAGGTCATGTTTTCTTCCTCTATACACCAATGTTTTTATTCATCAATTTTTATAATTTTTTAATATAAATAAATATATATATATATATATCTTCCAAAATCATATATCCACATCATTTTATCATTCTTTGATGATAGAATGAATGTTTTACAAGATTCTATTTTCAGTTCTTCTTGATACGCAAACCCAATTAATGAAAAAATCTTGATTTCATACCCATTTTCAAGTACCATCCATATTAAAATTTAAGACACCCTTATTTTGAAAAAAAAAATTCATGAAAAAATTATTTTTTTATTATTTATTTTATAAAAATTATTATGATAAATAAAAAAATTAAAAGAAATATTCTTTACAAAGTTAGAGGGTTATTTCTCTAATGAATTTATTTATTATTTTATTAGAGTATTTTAATACATTTCAACACCTCTATTTAATATTATTAATTATTTATATTTATATATTATTGTCATATAATATATGTTATTAAATTCTTAATGACTGGGTTGACTGTGGATGTGTTATCTTGATACCATTAACAATGCTACTCAGTTTGGTTAGTGATTATGTTTATAGATTTGGGAAATTAATTTACATAACACCTATCCACATTGTTTATGTTTACCCTGATTCATTTGAGGAATTCATTCAACATAAAAAGTCATGGGTCCTACCCACTATATAAAATCGATGAATTGGTTGGTCTCAAAAGGAAAAACATAATAGGGTTTTGGATGAGTCCTTACACATATATTTTCAGATGTCTTAGCCGAGGACTTGGCAATATGTTTCAAAATTTCCAGAAATATGCATTTCTTCATTGAATATTAGTCATAGATAAAACATGTGATATTTCACTAGTATAAAATCTATTATTAAGGTTGATTCTATCATTATATATTATATGGATTTATTTACTCAACTTTCATTCATGTTATACTATACTCATTTTTATTTTAAAATGATTGTGTTTTTTTATTATCTATGCCTAATGTTTATGATAACCTCTACCATATTACTTACCTTTATTGAGCATCTAAGCTCACTATTTTATTATGTTTTATTTTTACCTTGTATGTGTAGATTAATTTTATGAATGTATTTTAGGGATAATTTTTGATTTATTGATGTTTCCAATGGAATTGATATGTTGTATTTCCCTAAAATATTTAATTTAAATCTTACGATTGTATCTATTTTTCTAAAACAATTAACTATTCAGTCCATCAGTATTCAAATTCCATCTAATCATACGAATGTTACAAAAAAAGTCGCCAGCTTCATGCTACTCATTTCATGGTCTTTTCAAATAATTAATTACAATTAATAATCTAATAAACCTATTCTAGATTGATTTTAAAATGTGTGAATCCCTATTTACACATCCAAAACTCAGACCATAGTGATTGGGTAATGCCCCAATGTTTTTATGAAACAATTTCTCTAAATAATTGTAATTATTCAATATCATACACTAAATAAAATATTGAGTATAAAAAATCCACGAGATGCTCTTAGTATAAAATGACCTTTTAACCTATCATTTAGGTTTTAAGTAATAAATATAAATAACTTTTTAAAATTTATGGGGAAGACTTTCACCATCAACTATTTATGAAAAATATAAAACAACTATATTTTTGTATTTTTTGTTAATAAATTGAGTTAACTAATATTATTAAATTAAATTAATAAAATTTATATTATATATACTGAATAAAATATTTTTTAATATTTACATAATATAATTTTTTTTCGTAGGGTTGAATAAAACATATTTGATGTATAAAAATTTATGTTTTTCAAAAGGGTAATTTTCTTATTTTTAATGGTGTTCCAATTTTAAATTATTATTTTGACACATTAATAATTTTTATATGATATGATAAAAATTTTCGTTACAATAGGGATATAGAAATTTACTTTGGATTAATTTTTAATATTTTTTTCATAACATTCAGATTTTCAGGAATAATAAAAATGCAATAAATTTTAATTGAAAATAACTTTTTTCATTGAAATAATTTATATGGTTAAATTATTATATTGTATTGTTTTAAAGTATAAATATAATTTAATTTCATCATTCAATATATTTTATGTTATTAGAATTAATTTTACATTGAATTCAGTTGTAAAAACATTTCAATCTTTTGCAATGTTTTACAATTTAAAAATTGTTCTCTCTTTCTAACGGTGATATTAATTTTAAATTTATTAATAAAACATTATATGTGTTCAATTTTGAAACATGGATTCAATTTATGGAATCTTTAGGTCAATATTATGTAAATAGATTTATTTTATTTTGGGCATTATGAAAAGTAACTTTAGAAAAAAAAAATTAATATTGAAAAAGGCTAAATTAGGTAATTATGGTAAGAATACAATTATAAAATTTCCCTAAAACTTTTTTAATATCATTGGATGAGTTTTTATACCTTAATAATCCTTGGTTCTAAATAGTTTCTTTTTTATGACACTTTCATAATATTAGGACATTTAAGTTAATTGAATTAAAAAATGTAAAATCTGTCTCACTCAAATTTTTATAACAAAATCATTTTTTATAAAGTTATACCAGATATAAATTCAATTATAAAAAATAATTTTTAAAATAATTTTTTTCTTTATCATGTTAATTTGTTAGCAATTATTAGGAAATAAATATTTATCTTAAACGGATATACTTTGATGATGAAAAAAATTAATTAATTATTGATAATTCAGAAAAACATTTTTTATTAAAATACTAAAAACCATAAGAAGCCCCAAAAAAATGAACAAATATTATTGGACGAGTATATCTCAAACATAAATATCAAAGTGTCCAGTTAGTAACCATTTGGTGCCTTATAGAAAATATTGAAACACCTATATTATTTTATTTAAAGTGATGTTAAAGTTTTGACATTCATAATTTAATTAGTATAACACTTTAAAATTTTGGAATTTAGAGGAGATAAATTCGAATAAAAAAATAAATCTGGAATCTGGTGAATTTATCTTCGTCATAGTATTTTATTTTTAAATTTTATTCATCAAATAATTATATTAAATAATTATGGAAAATTGATGTAGTATTTATTTTATTAATAAATATATTAAATAAATGAAATAAGAAATGTTAAAATAAGTATAATTTTCGGTAATTAATGTTTATAATGAATTTTATAGATAACCTTTACCTATTAATAATATAATAAAATTTGTTTTTAGTTAAATTGTTATCATAATATTTTTAAAAACCAATAAATTAAATATTGTCAAAATAGACACTATTTAAAGGTTTATCAAAATAATGGTTTATTAAATTACCTAAAAATCATAATTTCTTTTAAAAAATATAGAATAGTTATTATATGTCATAAAATGTTTTAATATATTTTTTATTGTTTAATTTACATTAAATAATTAAATATTCCCCCCTTTAAATATTGAATTATTTGTAACCATATTTAAACATTAAATTTAATAACTGTGTGTTAATTAAAATTATTTTTCATAAAAAATTTTCAAAAACTAATTTTTTATGATATTAAATCCCTACATCATATAAAATTATAATTTGGGAAATCTTTGAGTTTTTTTTAATGGATTTTGATTTTATATTAATTTAATATTTTTGGAGATCCCAAAACATCCCCTCACCCCAATTATAAAAGGGAATCTCCATCCTAACCTCTTCACCTCACATTGATCCTCAAATATAGGGCCATACCATGACCTCTTCATTTATAAAAAACCATTGTTACATTTTAGAGGTTCTTTTTATCTTTTCAAACCAACTCTAGTGTTATAAAAGTAGAATTAGAGGAAGCACGTCGAAGAAGAGGTAATCTCTTATATAGATTCATTGAAACTTATTTCTTCTTATACATTTTATTCCCAAGTTTTTTCATTATAAATTAATAAATAAATTATATTTTATATAAATTTATTTTACTAAAATTATAAAACAATTATATTCCAGCTTCTTTGCATCCTACGAAAAACAGAATCCCCACGTGCGTGTTCATACTACAAACCATCTCCACACATTTTTGTAATATGTTTTTCACCACCCCCTTACATGGATGGGTATAATTATGAAAATGATAGCTAAATATTATTATTATAACATTACATTAAATATGAAATATTACACACCATCCAATTAAATACCATTCAATAATTTTTGGAATGTTATCATCACTCGTGTGTACGTGCGACCTACCATCTCCACAATGAGATGCGATTAATTATAAATGATATTCATTAAATAATTATTATATAAATGTATATAGGTTATAAATAGGGTATATATTATGTTAATATCAATTTTGAATTATTATAACTATGACATAATAAATATAACCCAAACATATTCGACAAAACATGCATAAAAACATAAAGCAGTTAATATTTGAATAACTAGTAACAATAAAATGATTCTAAAAATGATAATATGATCATATATGATATTATAAAAATGAATATGATTATTTAATAATTCAATAAAATTATTTATATCATTATATAGTAGGTTTATATATATATGAAGGATATCAGATCTAAGGTATGGGATAATTTTACAATCTCATTACTTTCTGAGATTGATTATACGTAAGTATTTACTAGGGTATATATATATTCTAAATCCATGTTTCCTAAGTATAAAATAATATTTATATTTGTATACATTCTTTGAAATTAAATTTTACCCACTAGTTAGTTTCTATTAAACATAATTAAATGAATCTTTCATTGTTATTTGATATGTGGTTGTATTTTTCTTTTCTAATAAAAGTATGAGGATAATGTTTCTTAACATAAAAATCATGAATTAATTTTCATGCTTTTATAAAACATTATTTAGCTTCCTCTAAAAAATTTCATATTTATTTCCAAATAAATTCCTTTCACTTAAAATTGTGTTGCTTTTTTGTAAATGAATTTTTTTTGAAGAAGAATGGATATTTTCATCATGAATTAATTTCAACCGTTATATAAAAATATTTTCCATATAAGATGGAATTATTTATTATGATAATGTATAATTTATAATATAATTATTTTTCCTGTGATTTAATTGTGTTTATTATTGAATGATATTTATGAAATCCATTTTTTACGTGAATTATGTTATGGTGGAGTGATGTTTAAGGAAACCCATTTTATTCCATGGGTTATGGTGAATGATTTTCCTTATTGTGGAAAATTTAAGACTTATTCCATTATGAGATGGTTGGGACCTATATATCCCGCCAATTAATTTGGTAAAGATTTATATCTCATTATTTAGACATGGATAGAATGGGAAATGATCTTATATTATTAATACAAGGCTGGAACGAGGAGTGAACGCAGTTCAATAATGGACTCGGTTCCCAATCATGGTCTTGGAAATAATCCTTTACCAATATGAAATTATTTTATATGCTTATGTGTATTCCAAAAAACAATTTGTTTAATGTTATAAATTTTGGATTTATGTACATTGATTCTTATGAACTTCCAGTATTTAATCCATCGCATGATATCCTGATCATTCATATGTAGGATAAGCTTTTCAAATGTTATGTCCTGATGTCTTATGATTATGATATTATTGTTGTATCCCTTGTTTACCCTTATTGAGAATCTGTACTCACCCTTTCACATATTCATTTCCCCTGGTCATAAAGAAGTTTATTAAGTATGATATGTCAAAAAGGGGTCTAGTTAAGGAAAAATATGTAGGGGACAATGGAAATGTATTTGGAACTAATTTGTTTATGTTTCCTAGTTTCTAAAGAAACTATTCATATGTGGTCCTATCATGTATTTGTTATATTTTGTAATCAATATTCTTCAACATTGATGTAATATAAATTTATTTAAATTATGGGTTTTTATAGTTGGTATCAGAGGAAAGGTATAGTTAACCATTGGAATCCAGGATAGGAAATCCATTATATGAATCCAAAGGATATGTCGATGTATTGGTTACAATCCTAGGGTTTTAGAGGTAATAATTAATAACCTAGGGTAAAACCTATTGTTTCTTAAATTGAAATTTTATTCGTTATATTATAGTATTCGAATTATGATTAATTTTGTTCACACTATACTTCTTGGTTTTATTCAATGGATGGAACATAAAGGATATGTATTAATGACGAATGTAATAGGAAATGCAGTGATTTTACTAATGTGTAACCAACTTTTATAGGAGCTAGAATGAAAATTACTATACATACACTCACACAAACTTTCCAAGCTATTAACAATACATGTCTTCCAAATGAGTAATGGAGGAAAAAATTATATTCTTTCTTTTATGAGGTAACATCAATGTTATTTCACTGGGTATTATGATCTATTAGTGTCTGAAAAATGGATTGGAACCACAAAAAATTTATTTTCAGTTCTCCAATGCTTGTAAAATAAAAATTTCATCTTATAAGTCTATCATTTTGAAGGTTAAGATGATTAAGGGTGTATCTATACCATTAATATTAATAAAAGATATGAAATTGAATCTATGTAATGAGACGAGTTGAAGAAATTATTTTTTAATAAGTACTTTCCTCATATTATTTGAAAACAATCTGAAGGAGTTCCTTGAACATAAGAAAAAACACAATGAGTCTGTTGGTATCTATGATGAAAATACTAAATGACTTTCTAGGTTTACCTCTGGAATTATTATCTAACCTGGGAGTAAAATTGATCGATTCTTTAGTGTAATAAAACTAAGTCTCTAAATGTAATTATCCATAAAGGACATCAATAGGTATGAAGAAATCAATCGATGTGATCTCGATGGTGTTATGTACATTAGAGGAACTCATTAGTCATATGGGTTTGGTAAGAAGTGAAAAATGGAATTCAAGGGAAAATCTAAAGATCACACTGAAATGAAGATGAGTTTTCCATTATCCTTAAATTGTGGAAGGAAACATGGATGAAGTTATCTTAAAGGGATTAATAAATGGTTTAATTGTGTAAAATAAGGTGATCAGGAAGTTGAATGCCTAAGTGAATGGGAAAATATGTCTACTGATCAAATAAAGAAAAGGATGCATAGAATGCACCTCTTACACTTCAATGTTAATAGTAAAATGAAATGGGGAATTATGCTTATCATTTCCCAAATCCTAGGGTTATTGATGTTGATCAATGATAGAAAAATGTAAAGGCCAATGAAAAGGGCAAGTCACATGCGATCACTATCGGCGATGTGGAGTGTGATAATGAAATGGTTAAAGGTAAACTTACCATCCACTTTAATGTAGAAAATTATTTACATGATTTTTGACCCACCCAATCTTTTATTTCTGAAGAATTTTCAAAGGTTTTCTCCATATTAACTGAAAAATTAGAATTTGAGTTAGCTGTCACATCTCCCAAGGGAAAAACAGTCACATTAAAGGATTATAAATAATCTTGAGATGATGATTGTGGGAAGTTGATTCAGGAAAATCTTGTGATACTATATTGAAAATTTAAGTGATTCATGGTAAGTATTGGCTTTCTCTATATGGATATCATAGGAATTTCCAAGGAAGGGAGGCCACATTTCATATTCAACATCAATATATGATCATCTATCGATGAAAGGATGAATATAACCTTCTATTATAAAATTTTTATATATTAAGGGTCATGATCCCTATAAATGAAGGAAATCTATCTCTAATATATGGGTACAAACTCACAATTAAGAATATTCCAATTGAACGGGATTTTGATGATGTCTTTCGAGAGAAATTGACAGGTCCTACGCGAAATTGTGAGGCTGAGTTTTGAATATAACTCATACCAGGGGCATTTATTATTTCAAAGACACCTTATAAAATGGACCAAACTGAGTTGCAAGAATTGAAGAAGAATCTACAAGAGAATCTTGACAAGGGATTCATAATCACTAATGTGTCACCATGAAGTGCACTGAATCCGTTTATTATGATAAAATGTGGATTTATGAGACTCTGCATTGATTATTGATAACATGACATGATCACTATGAAGAACACATTTCTTATTCCCCAAATTGATGACATATTCAACCATCTATGCGTAGGTCAACACAATTCCATGATTTATATTCATTAAATATATCATCAATTATGGGTCAAAAAAGAGGATATACCAAACATGGAATTAGTTACATGGTATGGACAGTATGAATTTATAGTGATTCCTTTTGGTTTTAATAATTCCCCCTCTATCTTCATGGATCTATTGAATAAAGTCTTTAGTGACTATCATGATTAGTTTTTGAATGTATATATAGATGATATTCTTGTCTATTTGAAGATCACGGATGAGAATGATGATCCAAAAAAATTATACTGAAGACCCTACGAAACAATAAGATTTAATTCTTTTAACAAGTACGAATTTTGGTTTGAAAAAATTCATTTTGGGTCATATAATCGCAATAGTTTGTTTATTTGGGGATCTAGAAAAAATAGATGTTATTAAAATTTGGTTGAGACCAATAACAGTAACTCAGATCCAAATATTTCATAGATTTGATGGATATTATTCATGTTTTTTGAAATCTTTTTTATGATTATATAATCCACTTACCAAGATGACATAACGATGACTTATGTTTGTGTGGATAGAGGAATGTAAAGAGGATTTCAAAGATCTAAAAAGAATGTTATCCATTTCACCAGTTCTCGCACTGCCTTGTAGTGGAGAACAATTTTTTATATATAGTGATTCATCCAATAATGATATCAGTTGTGTTCTCAAGAAACATGATATGGTTAAAGATTATCCCTCATGAAAATTGAAAAACCATGAGAACAATTTCCCAACTCATGATTCATAGCTAGATACAGTAATCTTTTCACTAATTATATGGATGCATTATCTTTATGTAAAAAGGTGGGATATTTATACTGATCATAAAAGTTTAATGTATATTTTTTACATAAAAGGAACTGAATATGTTTCAAATAATATGGTTGTAGTTAATTAAATATTATGACTACTCAATAGAATACCACCCAGGGAAAGAGAAGAAGTTAGTTGATGCTTTGAGTCTAAAATTCAATGTTATCGTATCCATGATGAGGAGAAACAAAGATCTAATATTTATGGATTTTGAAAGGGCGTATATAGAAATATGAAAGGAAGGGGATAAATATTATCTTTTTCAAAAGAAGGTTCATCCGTCTATTTATGTTAAAATTAATGAGTCATATAAGGAATATCCAAAGAGGCAAAAGAAGGTGTGAAATTTTCCTTAATTAAACTATTGTTGTGATGGAATAACAAGGATCATGAATTGGGGTTGTATTCCTCCCATACTATAATTAAAGAAGTAGCTATTGGATGAGAATAATAGTTCTTCATTCACTATTCACCCTATAAGAACAATGATGTAGAGTCTTGAAATATTATTTCTAGTGGGATGGAATAAAAGGAGATGTTTTCAAATTCTTCTCTTGGTGATTGGTTTTTCAGGATGTCAAGTTTATGCAAAATATTTCTAGGGGATGTTACAACCATTACCCATACCAAAGTGGAAATAGGAAAACATCACTATGGAATTTGTCGTCAGACATCCAAAAACATCTAAAGTTTATAATGTTATATGGGTTTTATGTGATCACCTTACAAAGTTGGCACACATAATTTCTATTATTGATTATTTCTCTCTTGATCAATCTTCCATGATATATGTAATGTAAGTGGTAATATCGCATTGATTAGCACATTCCATTATATCAGATTGGGATTCGAGGATTACCTTGATGTTCTGGTGATGTCATCAGAAGGATTTGGATACAGAGTTATGAGTCATGATTTTTATCATCCATAGATGGATGGTTAGTTTTAGAGGACAATTCAAACCCTAGAAGACATGTTTAGAGATTCTCTAATGATGTCAAGGGTTTTTGATATCAACACCTACCTTGGGTAGAATTTTCATACCACAATAGTTTTCACTCTACTATTCAGTTGGATCTTTATGAATACCACTATGGAATGACGTGTATCACTCCAACGTTATTGGATGAGATTCTATGAATAATGCTATTATGAATAGATCTTGTTGATGAAATGATAGAAAAGGACAAATATAGTCCACGACACATAATGGAAACTCAAAGTTGATAAAAAAAGTTCTTCCAATAACTAATGAAACTACCTAATGTTTGAAGTTAGTGACAAGGTGTTTCTATTGATATCTCCCTCGATGAGAGTAATGATATTCTGAATGATGGGAAGATTATTCACTAGGTATATATGCCCTTTGGAAATTATAAATTGTGTTGGGAAGGTATCTTACTGATTAGAGCTTCCACCAAATCTCTGTCATGTTCATGATGTGTTCCATGTATCTCTTCTGAGATAGTACATACCTGATCCTTAACATTTACTAAACTCATAAGTCATATCACTAGGGCAAGATCATTCTTATGAAGAACAACAAATAAATATTCTGTATTATAGTGAAAACCTTCAACGAAACATGTCCACTCACTTGGTTAATGTTTTTTGAAGAAACCACCAATTTTAGGAAGCTATGTGGGAACTTGAGGATATGATGAGAGATAAATATCCTCATATTTTAGTATACAAGTGATGAATTTTGAGGATGAAATTCAATTTATCGGGGGTAAAATGTAACACCTCAATGTTTTTATGGAATGTATTATCAAGATAATTTCAATTATTAAATAGCTTACACTTCATGAAAACAGAAGTTTAAACGAACCATGAGATTGCCTTAGTATAAAATGACCATTTTAACAGTCATTATGTTAGAGGGAATAAATATAACTGACATATGAATATATATATATATATTGATGTTTTCCGCTACCAAATATTTATGAAAATATAAATCAATTATATTTGTGTATTATTTTTTTAATAAATTATGTGAATTACTATTAGTAAATAAAATTAATAAAATATATATGTTATATACATAAAAAATATTTTTATATTCGTCCAATATATTTTTTTTCATATGGTATGAATAAACCCAAGTTGATGTATAAAAACCTATATTTTTTCAAAATAATAATTTCCTTCCCTCAAATGGTAACCCCTTTTAAATTATGATTTTAACACATTAATAATTTTTATATGATAAAATAAATGCATTATTTATAATTGGTATATAAAAATTTACATTGTATTAATTTTTAATATTTTTCTCATAGCATTCAAATTTTTATGAATATAATAAAAATACACTAAATTTTAACTAAAAACATCTTTCTTCATTAAAATAATTTACGTGGTAAAATTATAATACTGAATGGTTTTAAAGTATAAATATAATATATTATTATCATTTAATATAATTTATGTCATTTGAATTAATTTTACATTTAATTAATATATAAAAACACTTCAACCTTTTACAATGTTTTAACTATTAGAACTCGTTCTCACTTTCTAACAATGGGATTAAATTTAAATTAGTTACTAAAAATTATTTGTTTTGAATATTTAAAAATGTCTTATATATTTGGAATTAGTAGATGAAAAATATGTATATTTATTTATTTTATTTTTTGGGATTATTTTTATTAAATTCATTAATTTTTATTAATATGGTAAAAGGGTAAATTAGGTTATTAAGGGTTAGAATACTGTTATATTTTTACCCAAACACTTATCTTAATATCATTTGATTCGTCTAGCTTCACATAAATCATCGTTGGGTCTTAATGGTGTCCTTTGGAAGATACTAGAATGTGATTAGGACATTTATTTTATTTTATTTATAGATAAGTTAATTATGCCTCACTCGAATTTTAATAATAAAATCTTTTTTATATATGGGTATACGTATTATATATTATATTATAAAGATAAATTTTAATTATAATATATTTTTATTTATCATGGTAATTTATTTTTAGTTTTTAGTAAATTATTAATTACCTTAGAGACTTATACTTTGATGATGTGTAAAATAATTAAATGATGATAAATCAGTAAAACATTTTTTATTAAAATACTAATAACCATAGATATACACAAACAACGGACCAAATATTATTGGTTGATTATATCTTGAACATACCCACCCAAGGGAAACTTTAGTGGCCATTTAGAGCCTTATTGAAGAGATTGTGATACATATATTATTTTATTTAATGTGATGACAATGTTGTCACATTCATAACTCAATAAGTATAAAATTTTAAATTTTGGATTTTATCGAAGATAAATTCAACTAAATATATTATTCATAAATATGTTGAATTTATCATCATAATAGTAATTTAATTTTAATTTTTATTCAACAAATAAATATATTATATAACTACACAAAATTGATGTATTGATTATTTTATTAATAGTGATATGAATAAATGATACTAAAAATATGAAAATAAATATAATTTTGGATAATTTATAAGGACCTATCCTTAAAACAATACATAATATTGAATTAAATGAATAATTCACATTGAAGATCTTTTCAGGTTATCAGTTTTAGATAATTAGGGCATAACTATTACATCTCAAAAGATTACAATGTAGACACTTATACTCAGTTTCCATTTTTTTCATAAATCAAAAACTCATAAAAAGAAACATGTCTAGTTCATTGTTTTAGATAGCATGTCTTTCCTTGATCCCATCCTTGAACCTATTCATCTTTAAGTCCTGTGGAAAACATTTCAAAAACTTGGGATGAGCATAAAAAGATCACTAAGGGATATAAAAATACGGGAAGAAAACAATAGTTTTTGTATACATAAAAATCAATGAAATCATTATTTACTCATAAAAAATAATCACTTTTACATACCTCATGATATCATAATATTTATGAATAAATCCTAGAAATCATAAGACATAAAGTTAAATCGAGGCATTTATAACATTCTTACGTAGGGATAAACCATCTTGGTTACATTTGGAATACCCATCAAAGTATATTCCCCAAATCTCTTTGGATAAACCTTAGCGTTTAACTCCTTCACGTTACCCAATTCATTAGAGAGCTATCACGGGCTCACCCACCTTTAATTTATCACGGAACCACCCGTCTTCATAAAAAATGGCCAAGAACCATAACATAATTGTATCACATAAAACATGCATAAAGGAAACATAACATTTCCACATTTTAATAAAAAAAATTCAATACAAAACATTGATATAATAAAAACATTATAAAAAGCATTTTCAATACCAAAATTAAATAAAATTAAAACATTGTATTTATTTTTCATTTAAAAAAAGATATGGATTTTAGAAGAAGCCGAAACTCAAATAATTGTCACGGCAGTGGAAAAGTCATTATCGCCACATACGTAGGACAAAACATTCCTTTTGTCATTTAAAAAAATGCTTCATTCAAAAATATTCCTTTTGAATAAAAGTAAAAGTCATAGGGGTTTATACACAGTAAAAAATAATGTTGTGTATAAAACAAAATATGCCTCAATGAAAGGAGATTGAGATGAAGTCCCTTACAAAGTTTGAATCCTTAGATTAAGGATAAATCAATTACATGATTATGTGTGGAAAATATAAATACACCTAACATAAGAGGATTTTAATTTTAAAAAAATCTAAGGTCATCCACACATATTCATAGTACGACATAATCAAGAAGTAGAAGTTTGACCCAAAGAAATGAAATTTGGTTAAGAAGTTCCCTTATAGAAATTCGACAACCTGACGGCGTCATTTTAAAATTCAGAAAATGTGACGATGAAAGATAAAAAGGGTATCTCATCACTTGTGAAAATCATTTACAGCAATAAGGATATGAAAGAAAATATCCCAACATAGGAATATATAAATTAAAAAACCTAACAAAAAGAAGTCTTTTAAAAAGAGGAGGGTGAAAGGTTCCCTTACAGATTTGGTTAACTTTAGAAACGTACACCACCATAAAATAAGGGTCATACAATGAAGATTTAAATAGCCATAAATTAAATTATACTACACAAATAATACAATTATCGGAAATAAATACACCACACAAAATTAAATAGTGTCAAATGTAGCTTGAATCTCACGGGAACAAAAAGTGAGATAAAAACCCCATACCTCATTGTAATCAATCGATTCGTATGACCAAATGATAACAAACACAATATGAATCATAGAATACCATGAATTTAAATAGAATCATGATAATATATATCAAATTGAAGAACATAATACAACACATTCAATAAATAAGTGGCGAAAAATGGAAATCTCACGGAATTAAAAGTGAGATAAGATATCCCCTTACAAAAATTCGCCATCCGAACGGCACCACTTAAAACATCCAAAAATGGATTGAGGAGATCAAATAGGTTCTCTTATCAAATGAACATAAAAATTACAGTATGTGGAATATATAAGAAGATCCCCCAACATAAGAAATAGGAGCTTAAATATGTGACGTAAAAGATAGTACTTAAAAAGAAAGAGAGATGTTGGATCCCTTACCTCAAATATGACTTGTCTTTTCTGTTTCTTTATATTAATCAATAATAAACTTTGGTCAATTAATAATTTATTAAGGACCTCCTTTATGGTTTATAATTAGATTCATATCACATATTATAATGTTATAAAAATTAGTTAATTATTTGAGTTCATATCAGACGTTTTTTTGTCGATATTCGGTACATGAGTCAAAAATGAACTTGTTTGAAAATAATTGTCCATTTCATTATAAATAAACCATTTCAAGAATATTATTAATGATTTAAATATAATATATATCCAGTATATATTCATTTTATACTATTCCATAAAATTTGTATGTAAGAAAATGAAATGGACCTTTCATGGAGACGGTAGGCCGTACATACGCATGAACGCTGCTTTCATTTCTTTGTCACATTAATGGAATTAAAAATAAATGAGATATATATATATATATATATGTTATAATTATATAATACTATATATGTTATATATATCACATAAGTTCATTAATTGTTTTCTTTATACATTACATATATTCCCTGAACGAGTCACGTCACTTGAGGGGGCGGTAGTCCACTTCCTCAAATGAAATTATCACATTTGCACAACATGCAAAGAATAAAGGTATGTTTTAAAAGTAAAATACAGAATCATAGAGAGTAAATAAGTATAACATATATCATCAGTAAATATATTGCCATCATAATGGCCACCATGAGAGGTGGAAAGAGAAGATAGAACAATCATCGTTTCGTGAGGCAGTATTTCGCCATCCACGAAAACAGTATGTTCTTTAACCATTAGACAGAGGTCTATGTAAGTTTAGGAATAATTCTCATAACAACATCCTAGTATATTTAAGAAAAAGTGTTTTTTACAAAATAAAGGAATATGAAGAGTTTAAGGGGATGGAGAAGAAAAATAAAACAAAACAACATAAGAGAAGACATTACTTTTAAATCGGGTAACTCCCTTTGGTTCGAACCAAAAGGGTTTCTTGAAGGGAATTATGCCTAAGGTAAGGATTCTAGGATGAATAGAGGGATTTGGAGAGATAAAATGAGCAGATTTTGGTCGAGCCAATGGCTTGAGATGTGTGGGTAAGGGGGTAGAGATGGGGGCCTTTTATAAGAGGGAGGAGGGGCACTCTTGGAACGTCTTGAAATGTTACTTTATTATAAAATGATATTCGGATATTAAAGGTTCCGCAATTATATATTTCGAGGATATGTTGATAAGTGTTCGAAATAAACCCATAAAATATGTTTTTGACAAGTTTATGTCTTAGAATTTACCTCATATTTTCATTTTATTTAAATCGTTAATTAATGAGGTAATCACTCCATCATCACAGTGTCATAAATAAATTTATTTATTTAATTTATATAAATTATAAAAAAATTACTGTCATGTAAGAAATATTTTTATATTTCTAATTAATTTTTATAGTCAGAAAGATCATTTATTTAAAAACAATTAAAAATGTTTTACTTAGTTGATACATACTTTGGTTAAATTTTCCTTTCTTTAAAAAATATGATAAAAGGTCTCTATCACACTAAAGTGATTCCATGGGGTCACAAAGGTGGCCAAGGCATTTCATGGTCGGAAATGACACCACCAATAGGATTAGGACATATTTTTGGGTCATTTAATATTTTTATTATATTATTTTATTACTCTTAACTACCCGATTACTAACTAAACACGATAATTACATATAATTACGGTCGTTACTATTCATAATGTCAAAAAACAGAAGAGTCTTAATTAAATAATTTGAAAATTATGATTCCAAATATGAAATCCATTTTATCATATTTCAAACACATAAATTTTAGTAATTAATTTAAAATAATTCCCGTTGTTAAAACCAAAGATGAGTTTTTAAGATGTAAAATCTATTAAAATATTGATTTGTTTTTACATCCAATTTAAAGGTGAAATTACATCCAATGAGCAAAATTGTATTAAATGATAAAAAAATAATTAAATTAAACATTAAAACCAATTAAAATTAAAATATAACTATACAAATAAATTGGATGAAAATGCAGTTTTGAATTAAAATGTAGTATTTTCACTATTCATTGAAAATGAGCATTTTTCATAAAAATACAAAAAAATTCACCCTAAGCTATATTTTATATTCCAAATTAAAAAATGATATCAATATTACCAAATTAAAAACATATAAGTTGCATTAATTAATTTTATAATCAATTCCCACTGTCAAAACAAATATCGTGTTTTTCTAAAACAATATCTATTAAAAGATTGACACTTGTTTATGTCCAATTTAAAAGTGAAATTAATTAAAATGAACAACATTGGATTAAATGGTAAAAATATATTTTAATTTAACATTAAAACCAATTAAAAAGATAATCTAACAATATAAATAAATTAGATTAAATGGAGGTTTTGAATTAAAATACATCATTTTTCACAAAAAAAAAAGAACTTTATTGGAAAAATAACAAAAATTTACACAAAGTAAATTTTGATGTCTTGATTCTAAATGAGGATTTTTTTTGTCAAATATATCATAGAAAATTCTCATAAAGTATATCTAAAAAGGGTTCTCCATCAAAAGGCAGTTAATCGAGCTTTTAAAGAATATTAGAAGATTTATGCTTAAAATTGGATTCATTCGCATTTTAAGCCTCTAACTTTCATTGGATAAATGTAAAAAAATAATACAAACATATATAATCATTTTGTAGTTAGTTCTGTTCATTATTTCTATTATAATGGCTAGGCGTTATCTACCATTTAAAATAATATTATTATATTATTAGTGTGCAACTTATGATTTCAAAGAAACTGGTTGTTGCGTGTTGGGTACGCCATCGAACATAGCATCCCCTTTAAATTAATATTGATATTTTGTTGACAAATCTTAATAAATATGAAAATTTTATATTCTCTATTTACCTGGGATGTTACATCCTTCCACCCTTTTTGGGAATTGCATCCTCGAAATTTTAAAATTGGTCTTAAAAACTTCATTGAAAGTCCCACATCGGAACAAGAGTTAGTAAAACTATCACATTAAAATAAATAAATATAAGTACAAAGCTCACCCAAGTAAACCCATACAAGGATTCTATGTAGGAAAACATGGATATGAAAAAAAAACACAGGGTCATGTTCTAATGGAGAGTGATAGAAAACATGATTAGGAGAATGTTAACCCCAAGAAAATAACAAACATGTGATGGGTTAAATGGTATTTGATTCCCCAGTAGGAAAAGTTAACAAAGAAATTTTTTGATTTAAGTTACTTTTCATTGAGGAATTTATTTTATGAGCTTAACTAAATCATAAGGAAACATTCTTACTTGTCATGTATACTTTCATCTCTTACTGGATTTCTTACACAAACTCATATTTTCTCCAAAAGATGATTATTTAGGATGAATTGTTCACATTAAGCGCACTATAATCAACTTCTAGAGAATCACCTAATTCACAAAAGAGAACTATATATTTCCCATGTCTTTAGACAAAAACTAAAACCAAAATTTTTAGTATGATATGAGATAATACCCAAAAAGGATAATCCTTCATAAAAAGAAAATCTATTCTTAATCTCCAAAATTTGTCCAACAATACCCAAAGTTCAACAAAGACCATTTGATAAACAATTGTCCATAAAATTCTTCAAACTAAACCAAACATATATTGAAACGCAAATATTTGAAGGATTTGATCACATTGCCTTCCAAGGTAAATATTAACATTTATCTCCAAATAACATCACTTGCTTGTAAAGTATCATATTGAAAAGTAATTAACCTAATCATATATCCTCCATGATAGGTCAATAATTTCCTAGATAACCCAAAATCAACTTATTCTTGATTCATAAAATCATCTACCTAAAACAAATTTGGCATACTAACCAGGGACTTCATGTTGTCCAATGGTAGGTGATAAATACCAGTTTCACATTGGTTGTGGGTTCGGTTCTCGCAGCTTTGTCTGACACGATGGGTTGTCACATAGGCTGCGTGTTGTCCTTTTTCCGAAACTGTATAATTTCATAACATTCCTAAAAAAGAGATAAAATCATCAAAAATAACCATAACATAATTTAACCTCTATTTTATCTCATGCCTTTCATTTTCCATCATATAGTAACCCAAAATTACATCAAAAGTAAGGATCATATAAACCCTAAGGGTTACCATTATAATTATTACCTGAACTTCCACATCGATTTGGTTCTCTCGTACATGATGAAGTAGAGAACTCACCAAGGTTCAAGTGGTTAATCATGACTCCTTAATAGTTGGTTTATAACAACAACGAGATTCCTCATTGAATCCCCCATTTCATCCAGTCTCTTGGTCAGAGAACCACCACAGTTTCCTTCATTACCATTGTCACTTTGGTGCCTGGTAGATCCATCCATTTTCTAAAACCAAAAATGCCAGTGTGAGTATATCAAAAAAATTATCATGTACTAATGAGGAAGATAAAAACAAAGATATACTTATCCAACCTATCACAAAATCATTCCTACTTTCAAAAATAACAATGACTCTATCTAAAATAATAACCATTATGGTTATACACAACTTTTCACTTATGCTTAAACAATATTCTAACCTCTAAAGTTATCAAAACTTACCTCTGATACCAACTATAAAGACCCAGCCTTAAAAAATTATATAATATTGAATTAAATGAATAATTCACATTGAGTATATTTTCAGGTTTAGAGTTTTAGATAATTATGACATAACTATTACATCTCAAAAGATTACAAAGTAGTCACTTCTACTCAATTTCCATTTTTTTCATAAAACAAAAACTCATAAAAAGAAACATGTCTACTTCCATGTTCTAGATATTATGTCTTTCCTTGATCCCATCCTTGACCATATTCATCTTTATGTCCTGTGGAAAACATTTCAAAATCAGGGGATGAGCATAAAAAGTTCAGTAAGGGATATAAAAATACTGGAAGAAAAAATTAGTCCATGTATACATAAAAATCAATGAAATCATTCTTTACTCATAAAACATAAGAACTTTAAAATACTTCATGAAATCATTATATCTATGAATAGCTCATAGAAATCATAAGACATAAAGGTAACTTGAGGCATTCATATCATTCTTACATAGGGAGCAAGCCTCTTGGTTACATTTGGAATACCCATCAAAGTATATCCCCTAAATCTCTATGGAGAAACCTTAGCGTTTACCTCCTTCGCATTACCCAATGCATTGGAGAGCTATCACGGGCTCACCCGCCCTTACTTTATCATGGAACCACCCGTCTTCATAAACAATTCTCAAGAACCATAACATAATCATATCACATAAAACATGCATAAAGGAAATATAACATTTCCACATTTTAATAATAAGATATCAATACAAAACATTTATATAAAAAAACATTATCAAAACAGATTTCAATACCAAAATAAAAGAAAAGTAAAACTTGGTATTTATTTTTCATTTAAAAAAAGTTATGGCTTGTAGAGGAAGCAGAAACACAAATAATAGTCACAACAGTAGAGAAGTCGTTGTCACCGCATACGTAAGACAAAACATTCGTTTTGTCATTTAGTAAAATGCTTCAAACAAAAATATTCCTTTTGAATAAAAGTAAAAGTAAAAGGGGTTTACACACCATAAAAAATAATGTTCTGTATAAAAAAAATATACCTCAATGAAAGGAGATTAAGACGAAGTCCCTTACAATGTTGGTATCCTTAGATTAAGGATAAATCAATTACATCATTATGTGTGGAAAATATAAATACACCTAACATAAGAGGATATTAAGTGTAAAACATTCGAAGGTCATCCACACATATTCCTAGTACAACATAATCAAGAAGTAGACGTTTGACCCAAATAAATGAAATTGGGTTAAGATGTTCCCTTACATAAATTCGACAGCCTGACAACGTAATTTTAAAAATGAGAAAATGTGATGATGAAAGATAAAAACGGTATCTCATCACGTGGAAAAATAATTTACAACAGTAAGGATATATAAGAAAAACTCCCGAAATAATAATATGTAAATTAAATAACCTAACAAAAATAAGTCTTTTAAAAAGAGGAGGGTGTAATGTTCCCTTATCGATTTGGGTAACTTTCGAAACGTACACCCCATGAAATAAGGGTCATACAGTAAAGATGTAAATACCCATAAATTAATGTATATTACAAAAATAATATAATAATGGGCCGTACATACACCACACAAAAAGAAATAGTGGAAAATGTAGCATGAATCTCACGGGAACAAAAAGTGAGGCAAAAAACCCCATACCTCATTGTAATTAATTGAGTTGAATGACCAAAAGATAATAAACAGAATATGGATCACATAATACCATGAATATAAATAGAATCATTATAATATATATAAAATTTATGAACACAATACACCAAATTAAATAAATAAGCGGTGAAAAATGGAAATCTCATAGAATTAAAAGTGAGATAAGATATCCCCTTATGAAAATTCGGCATCCTAACTACGGCACTTAAAACATCCAAAAATGGATTGAGGATATCGAATAGGGTCTCTTATCATATGAAAATAAAAATTATATTAAGAGGAATATATAATAACATCCCCCAACAAAAGAAAGAGGATCTTAAAAGAAGTGACGTAAAAGAGAGTACATAAAAAGAAAGAGAGATGTTGGATCCCTTACCTCAAGTCTGACATGTCTTGTTCGTTTATTTATATTACTGAATAATAAACATTGGTCAATTAATAATTTCTTAAGTAACTAATTTAAAGGTTATTATTCAATTCATATCACATATTATAATTTTATAATAATTATTTATTTATGTGTGTTCATGTAGACATTTTTTTGTCGATGTTCGGTACATGAGTCAAAAATGAACTTGTTTGAAAAGAATTGTCCATGTAGTTATAATTACAAAATCTCTAGAATATTATTAATGATTTAAATATCATATATATCCAGTAAATATTAATTTTATACTATTCCATAACATCTAGAGATAATAAAATAAAATGCACCGTTCATGGAGATGGTTGGACGTACGTACACATGAACGATACTTTCATTTCTTTGTCACATTAATAGAATTAAAACTACATGATATATATATATATATGTATGTATTTTATAATTCGATTATACTATATATTTTATATAGGTCACATAATTCCATTAATTTCATTCTTTATAAATTCCATGTATTTCATTAACGAGACACATCACTTGAGGGGGCGGTAGTCCACACTTTCACAAATGAAATTATCGCATTTGAAAAACTTGCAAAGCATAAAGGTATGATTTAAATGTAAAAAACAGAAGAATAGAGAGGAATTAAGTATAATATATATCATAAATAAATATTTTTCCATCATAATATCCACCATGAGAGGTTGTAGGAGAAGATTGAACAATCTTCGTTTCATGAGGCAAGAATTCGCCATCCACGGAAATAGTATATTCTTTAACCATTAGACGGAGGTGTGTGTAAGTGTATCTCTAATAAATCTCATGAAAACATCCTATTATATTTAGGATACTTTTTTTGTTACTAAATAAAGGAATAAGAGGATTTTAAGGGGTTGGATAAGCAAAAAAAGAAAAGAACATAAGAGAATACATTACCTTTAAATCACGTAACTCCCTTTGGTTTGAACCAAAAGTGTATCTTGAAGAGCATTCTGCCTTAGGTAAGGATTCTAGGATGAAGAGAAGGATGTGGAGAGATAAAATGTGCATAGTTTTATCAAGCCAATGGCTTGAGATGTGTGGATAAGGGGGTAGAGTTGGGGGCCTTTTATAAGAGAGAGGAGGGGGACTTTTGGAAAGTCTTGAAATGTTACTTTATTATAAAATGCTTTTCGGTTATTAAAGGTCCCACAATTATATATTTATAGGATAAGGTGATAAGGTTTCTAAATCCACCCATATAATAGGTTTTTGACATGTTTATGTCTTTTATTTTACCTTATCTTTTCATTTTATTTAAATCGTTCATTATTGAGGTAATCACTGCATCATCACGGTGTCATAAATAAATTTATTTATTTAATGTCTAAAAATTATAAACAAATTACCATATTGTAGTAAATATTTTTAGCTTTTGAATTAATTTTTATAGTTAAAGATATCATTTTTTTAAACAAAATTAAAATTGTTTTACTTAGTTGATACATACTTTGGTTACATTTTCCTTTCTTTAAATAAAATATGATAAAAGGTCACTATCACACTAAAGTGATTCCATGGTGTCCCAAGGTTGGAACAAGGCATCCCATGGTCGGCCATGACACTAAAAATATCATTAGGTCACATGTTGGTGTCATTTTATATTTTTATGATATTATTTTATTACCCTTAACTACCCGATTACTAATTAAACACGATAATTAAAGATAATTACCGTCGTTAATATTCATAATGTCCAAAAACAATAGAGTCTTAATTAAATAATTTAGACCTTATCATTCCAAATATGGAATCCATTTTATCAAATTCCAAAAATAGAAATTTCGGTAATTAATTTAAAATAATTCTCGTTGTCCAAACCAAAGAGAGTTTTTTTAAGATGTAAAATCTATCAAATGATTGATTGGTTTTTACATCCAATTTAACAGTGAAATTACATCCAACAACAAAAATTGTATTAAATTATAAAAACATAATTAAATTACTCCTAAAAATCAATTAAAATGGAAATATGACTATATAAATAAATTGGATGAAAAGGCAGTTTTGAATTAAAATGCAGTATTTTTCACTATTCATTAAAAAAGAACATTTGTCAGAAAAATACCAAAAATTCACCCTAAGAAATATTTGATATTACAAATTCTAAAATGATATAAATTTTACCAAATTAAAAACATATAATATGCATTAATTGTTTTTATAATCAATTATCGCTGTCAAAACAAATAGCATGTTTTTAAGAAACAATATCTATTAAAAGATTGACACTTGTTTATATCCAATTTCAAAGTGAAATTAATTAAAATGACCAACATTGGATTAAATGGTAAAAATATATTAGAATTAAACATTAAAAACAATTAAAAATATAATATAAAAATATAAATAAATTATATTAAAAGGAGGTTTTGAATTAAAATACAGCATTTTTCACTAAAAATGATCTTTATCGGAAAAATAACAAAAGTGTACACAAAGTAAATTTTGATGTCTTGATTCTAAAGAAATATTTTATATTGTAGAATATTACATATATAATTCTCAAAAAGTATATCTAAAACGAGTTCTCCATCAAAAGGCGGTTAATCGACCTTTTAAAGAATATTCGAATATTTATGCTTAAAATTGGATTCATTCGCATTTTAAGCCTCTAACATTTATTGGATAAATGTAAAAATACTTTAAAAACTTATATAATAATTTTGTAGTTAGTTATGTTCATTTCGACCATTACAATGGCTAGGCGTTTACTACCATTTAAAATAATAATATTATATTATTAGTGTGCAACGTATTATTTCAAAGAAACTCATTGTTGCGTGTTGGATATACCATCGAACATAGCATCCCCTTTAATGTAATATTGATATTTTATTCACAAATTTTAATAAATATGAAAATGTCATATTATTTATTTACCTGGGATGTTACATAATTAATATTTATAATCAATATTATTGATTAACATTACTTATTATGAATATTATATAGGAGTTTTTTTATATAAATTGATATATTAATATTTTCAGAAATCAATGAATTGTACAATGTGAAAATGGACACTATTGTTTTTTTATCAAAACAATATTTTGTGAAATTATTTAAAAATGAAGAAACATTTTTTTAAAATATATAAAAATTGTTATATGGTATAAAATGTTCTAATATATTTATTTTCGATCTAATTGAAATTAAATAAGTAAATATTACACCCTTTTAATATTGAAATATTCGTTACCCTAGTTAAAAAATAATATAACTAAGTGTTGTTTAAAAATATTTGACATAATAACTTTTCATGTTTCATATGATATTACAACCATATCTCATCTCATTTTTTATATTTCAACATTTTGGAGTTTTTGGGAAGGGTTTTTACTTTATATAGAATTAATATTTTTGGATATCCCAAAAATGTCCCTTACCTCAATTATAAAGGGAAACTTCCTTGATCACCTATTCACTTCACATTTAGCCTTAAATCTTGTCCATACCCTTCCCGTTTCCCTTCTCAACATACCTAGTTACATTATAGATGATATGGTCTTTTTCCAAGACCATCTCTAGTGCTGTAAAGGGATATTTAGAGGAAGTACGTTGAAGAAGAGGTAATATCCTCTACCAATTCATTCAAACTTCTTTATTCTTATAAATTGTATTCATTATTTTTTTAGTTATAAATTAATAAATCTATTATCAATTATATAATTAGATATTATTATTATTTTTAAACAACCTTATTCCACATTCTATCTATCCTATAATATACGTAATCACCACGTGTGTATATGTACGTATTATTGTCTCCATGTCGTAGTGCTATCGGTTTTTCACCACCACCTTACATGGATGGGTATAATGATTGAAATAATAACTATATATTAATATTATAACTTGATATTAATTATGAAATATTTTACCACATCCAATTCAATATCATTCAACAATTATGGGAATGATAACGTCGCATATGCGTACGTACGACCTACCGTATCCATGACGCTATGTGATTAATTATACATGATCTTAATTAAATGGATATTTTATAAATGTAAAAAAGGAATAAATATTTTATAAATAATGTTAATATAGTTTTTTAATGATATCATAATTGAAAAAAGGAGGATATCCTAAACTTATTCGACAAAACATGTTGTTCCACCTCCGAGGTGGCGCGTTTCTTGTTGATTGAGAAATGGTCCGACAAGGATCATCACCCTTCCCTTTTTCCAGAGACAGTTTCATATAAAATTAAACATTTCATTTGTTTCAACCCATTCTAGATCAGTATAATTTATAATAAGGTTGTATTAAGCCCAAGTGGACTGGGCAATTCACCCCTTTTGCATTGTGAAGAAGACGCCACAGTCAGTTAGTCTCAGCGGGTGATTGTGTGGGGTCAAGTATATGTGCAATCGCTCCTCCTCTGATATAACATCCTCAGATGTTCCCCAATGGGTTTATTTGTTGACGCAAAAACACCCAACGACCTTGGTATCCATGATTCATGGACTTTCATTCCAAAGGTAGGTTCTCGTTGATTGATGATTCATCCAACGACACTTGAGGACTACATTTGGTGAGAGTAAACGATGTTAGGCTCACCGTACCCTTCTGGGGGAGGATTATCATCTGTTATGGGACTCTCATATAGATTTAAGTCATGTTTATATGTACATTAATCATGGGTTCATTCCCAATGAGTGTGTCCACATGCTACCCTTAGTTTTCCAGATCATCATAAGACCACATATATTTAATGTTATGGGGTTAATAATTACTTGAGCAATATAATAAGGTGGTATATATTTTATCATCATACAGGGGGATAAAAGGTGATTTTATTTTTGGATCAGATATTTAAATTGGGTTTCCTACATAATCTCAAGAGAGGAATCATAACCCACGTAGTTCATAATGGTTGGGGCTTGCACATGGAAGATTTCTATTTGAAAGGTCATGTTTGGGTGATCCCTTCTGTAAGGGAACCATTTTGAGCTCTTTCCTTCATGTAAGCATCCAATGTATCATGGAATGATCAAGAATTAGAGTTCTCATAGTTCAAATGTGATGGGTATTACACATGGTAGATTCCCATTTGATGAGACATGATTGGGTGGACCCTTTATGGGAGGGAAACCTTTTGAGCTCCGTCCTTCTGAGAGGAGTCCTACATATCCTTATTTTATTAGGAATTAGAGTTCTCGTAGTTAAAAAGTGGAGGATATTGTAATCATTACCAAATTATAATCCCACATGAGTCATGCTCGGTGTGGGAAACAAGAGGATGTGAATGATTCATCAAATCCCATTCATCCTCCCCTATTGGTGGGAGTGGGAGATCCTATGGATGAAGTGGTCGGGGAAATGCTGGGAGAGGGCATGGAGCGATGAACCTTTCCATGTGAAATGACCTTAAAGTTCATGCAACAAGTCATTAGAGGATTGAGGACATACCTTAATGGGAGGGCCCTGATGTACGTTCTGGGAAGGGTAAGTGTGTTTACTTGTCAAAGGGGGTGAATACATAACCCCTTCGACTTATCATTATTCCTCATTGAGTGGAAAATAAAGTGATAACCCATAAACCTTAGAGGGGTAAGGTGAACATCGGCATCCCAATGTTGGACTCCATATTACCATGGAAATGATGACCCACTTGCATTCTCGAATAACAAACCATTGTGGGAAGAGCCTCCATGACTCCACAAACCATTGGTATATAGACTCAAAGGGGCATGCTGAGGCACTTGATTGTCTGATTATACAAGTTTGATGGGTTTGGAGGATTCATTTTCCTGATACTAGACGACTGGTTAGTAGAGTGAATATAAAGTACTGGTCGGTAATGGAGGGGTGAGGTTTGAACTAGAGGGAGTGATACCCAAAAATACCTCATTCTGCATACTGTTTTCTTATGTATGATGGGGAAGACTCTTCATACCGTAGTGGTATGCGGTCAAAGAGGCCATCTGTGTACCGATGCGGTATGCATGCATGGGTATAAACCACTATGTACCCTAGTGGTACACATCTCATCACGCCGATTTGGGTTCCATCCTCATAAAAATGTAGTATGCCACACTAGGCTTAGTATGTGTAGTAATACACTATAGTGAGAAACATATTAATAGAGGGTTAGAAGGATTATCATTCACAGGTAATTCATTCATGAGAATTTTTTTGTTCTATGTTAACCAATTAGGTCCACAATTCTATTATTATTATTCAATCCCCCCATTTTATGGTTCGCAACTGGTTGTACCTACGAAGAGAATGATTTGCAATTCGGGCTCCACCGATGAATCAATTATAAAGTCAGAATCTTCTCTGAACTCTTTCTTCCAACCTCCAAGTCCCCTTCAATATTTTCTCCTTCGTCCCCCTATCCTTCTACTATGCTCCTTTTATTGGAATCGGGGAAATTATATCTATGGGAATGCAACACATAAGATGGTTTGTGGTCCACTTGAGAATCCTTGAAAACATTAATTCCTTTATGTTTCTTCTGAAATTTTCAACTTGATTTGATTCCATTCACCTTGGTAGATTTAAAGAGTATATACATCCTTCCACAATGTGATTTTTGAGGTATTTTCTTCCCTTGGAAGAATTTTCAGGACCTTACAAGTGTCCCCATAAGAATGGGGTCTGTTTGAAAATAAATGGGTACTATTCTGATGTTGAAGTGGTCCTAAACTAAAATGGTTCATAGTAGAATAGGTGGTCCTCATAGGAGGGTACCAAACCATTATATAGGGGCCGGTATAATATTTCTTTTACCATTTCTCATAGAAAAAAGTGTTCTTGACTTCCTTGGATTACTCTGCATTTGCGTACCATGATTCTTATGAAAATACTATTCGTGAACTACTACGTACGTACCATAAAAATTTCATTTCTCTATTTCTCTATCAGAGTATCATATTTTTGGATTTTGTGAATGACTTTGCAGAATTTTAAAATTATAATCCAGATTCCATGTAGGAGGACACTACGAAAATGGAATTTCCACATACCGAACATGTATCGGGAAACTGAACATTATGAATTAAAAATTTGAACTAAATCATTAATCCTGCGATTTTGATCATGAGAATAATCAAGGCCTAGGTTCACGGTATCCACCTTCCATGAAACCTTCTATTCACCAACCAATGATTCATAGTATGAAACCTTGTATATGGATCACGTACCATGACTATACATGGTGAAATGTATTTTCATACCATAACCAAATGTGGGGTTGCTTCTGCGCATTGTGTAGGACACGACTTGTTCCTTTCATGTACCGTTTCTAGGATTGGTATGCAGAGACTTATGTGGATGTATTTTTAGTCCTTTAACCATTCTTCTATACCCATTATCCAATAATTTTTATTGTACTGACGTATTGTCATGTTTTTGATGTAGGTTATAATGGAACCCTCCCATTCTGCGAAAAAATCTGCGTAGAGAAGGGTGAAAATGGTGGGGAATAGTGATGATAATCTTTGAGATAAAAATCATTCCTCATGATAGATTCATAAATAATTTCTTGATGTCTGAGCTTCTGGAATATTTGTTATCTATGTGGCTTCAACTTTATGTCTTTGGTCTCCATAATGACGTTCATATGCTGTTGGCCAACCCTGATACCCATTTCATCCTCTTAGAGGAAACACAAGGACACGATCATTCCAAAATTTCCTTGTAGGAGAAGTCATCTTAATTCCAATTCAGGGGAACATCGTCATACTAGGAGGCTCAACAAGAATTCAAGGAAACTACAGCTGTCTCAATGGTTTATAGAGGTTAAGTGCCCCATAGTACCCATACATTATCAATATATCCCAAGAAAATCCTAATGGTGGGTGGAGCACCATGTGGGATCTGTAGGCTAGATGATGTTTCTCCAATTTGTGGGCTTGAGCATTCTGGTTACATCAGACCTGTTTGGAGACCCCCGACCAGTTGGCGGTGGTGGGATTTTATCAGGCAGCATGGGTTTATCAGTTTTCAGTCTTCTCCTTAGGTGAAATCCTTCTTGAGATACTGATCTGATCGTTTTCAAGCACCAAAAAATCCACTTTTTACATTGGAAGGTGGGATTCATATTATGGGATATCCACCAGCTTGGAGGACTACATATCATTAGAGAGATGTATAATGAGTTTGTCCCAGCAGCCACTACCTGGAATGTCACTTAACTATTTTCCCCATGGAAAAGGAGTTTATTGGTCATGACATAGGGATTACATGATCATCCCCTCTAGGATCTCTCCTTTATATCATTCGAGGTGTGGTTAGGATTATTTTTGCAGGTGAACGGACCTAAGTCGAGGGCTCGCCGCAATGAAACTGACCCATCCCGTCAGTCCCTCTAGCCTCGAAGTTCATTTTTTTCTACCCATTAAGAGGGAAGATATACCACATAAGGATATCAGATTCATCTATATGTATCTCTTGTGCTTATATTAGTAGGATTCATCAACATTTTTTGAGAAGATAGGTTTTCCCATCCTGTGATGTATATACCAGGGTTCGAACATTTACTTTGATGATGGAAACCATACTGATAGAGGTCCATCCAATTAATTTTTCCCTTCATACCCTCTCCCAAAATTTTGAATTATTGGGACAAATACAAGAAGGTAGGGCCCCTCACTATCCCCGCAGACCATTTCAATTTTTTTACGGGTGGATGGTAGAACAATTACCATGTTATGAATACCATCATACAACAAAAGTTCCTCATTCATAATTTTAACCCACCCATATCAACATTTTAACAATTCTTCCTAGAACTATAAGCATTATTGATGTGCTTGGGCTATTGAACGATGATTTTTGAATATCTTTTTCACCACATCCTACCCTTCACGGGTCATTTAGAGGTGATTGGGTTGGATCTTTGGATTAATCCTAATACCTCATCATGCTTCTAGTGGGATGATCACATCTCATATATATCGAATAGTCAATTGTGAGCCATACCTCCCCCACCAGTTTTCTAGGAAATTTGGATGCCATCAATTGATTTCACTTCTTCCATCTGTTCAATTAAGGGGAGAGTCACACCCTGCAATTCTTCACTAATTATGGCTCATGATGATGATTTAAGGAGATACTATGGAATTTATCATCACCAACACAACATAATCCACTTTTCTGTCATTGGAATATACTGAAATATGGGGGGATTGTTTCCCCTATGGGATGCAGAAAGAACCAGTTCAGTAGGTACAAAAACCTTTATCCATTTTTTTCCATGTCCTTGCCCCAACAACAATTATACACATTCCTTCAACTATGAATAGTGCAATAACTACACCGTATACCTCTTTCCCTGCAACATCCATAATGGATACACCACATTTTCCTACCCTTGGTGGATAAAGATGCTCAGTTCGTTGTTATATGCGTCTATGAGGGGATTCATCAGTACAACCCATCTTATTCGGGAGTGATTCAGACTTCTTACCTCCCACGGATACTACTGAAGACCTTAATGTGGTTAGCACTAGCATAGTATCACTGATCACCTAGGATGATGTGGCTAGTCCTCCACATCTAGCTCCAACGGTTGGATCATTCGAGGGAAAAGATAGTCCCCCATCTTTGGTGTTCGGTCTTAGGTCCCTTCCTACTACTATGATGACACTGTTGGAGTAATGACAGGTTGTGGTGGAGGAGGATCAAAGTACGGGTGCTGCAGGGAGGCACTAGGATGTGTGAAAAGAGGCATGAAACTAGTTACATGCTCTTCCATTGGATAAACCAATGAACAATTTTTATGATGAAGGTTAAAATTTTTAGTGATTATTCACCATGATGGGTTCCAGTGGCTTTGATTATCGGCATATACACCTCATTATCTACCAAATCTTCATTTCCCATTAAAACCATAACTTCTGTGAGGACAATCTAGACAAGTTCATTTCTTCCCATCACTAGGTGGAGGCCTTACGAGATGCTTCAGAAGAGTATCAACATATCATAGTCAAGCAGATGAAGCCTCATGATTTGATGGAAACCCAAGATAAAGAGTTTTGGGAGTGAGAGGTATGCACAACAAGGGTGAGGGATCGACTTTCATCTTCATGTGTCAACTATGAAGCCATCCAGAAGAAAGGGTAGGACCTTAAAGTTGTTCTGGAGGGGGTGCATCCATCATTCAATGCTGAAACAAAGGAGGGATCCTCTTTGGAGAAAACTATTGATGGCCCACAACAATCACTTTCCATTCTCCTAGAAAGTCAAAACCAGCCCTTCTTTTAGTTCCGTCCCAAATCATGATATGTTCTATTCCTTTTTTGATGGTTTAGAGAGACTCTGAACTGAGGATGCTCCTCCATTTTTGTTGATCTCAATGAAACCGATTTTCTTTTAAATCCTTTTTCCTTGCCTTTTCCTGTCATGTCAATTGATCATAATAATTCATATAAACATCATTTCAATCGATTATTAAATTTTTAACCATGATTTGAACCAGTAAAGTGAAATAATTAAATCAGGCTCTACTTGTTTCCTAATCAATGAGACTTTGTAAGCATAGTTCAACTATTTCTGATGTGTAATGGAACACCTCACAAACTTTTATGTATTTTTCATTATTACCATAATTTCTTCCTAATCTTTCATGGAACGGGCTTAGTGGGAAATGGTGGACTTTTTCTTATGCCTCCCTTTGTGGTGTTTAACCTAACAAGATTTATGCAATTTCCTATTGGTCAATGATTTTAGCAAACTAATACTTGAAATTTACCCAGAGGTGCCTTATACGGATTTTCCCTCTGGAAAGTATGGCATATTTTCATAGGCAGTTCACAGTCATTCTAATAAAAATTATTATTGATGTTTTTTAGGTCAAACAGCTTTTACCAAACTTAACGGGGTAGGGGACCCGATTCGGGATGGTCAGGTGAGAAGGTTCTAAAATCCTTCAGACACTAATTAGGGATTTTTCGTAACCCTTTATTTGTGATTTTGGACATTTATAAGGCTATTGAGGTGTTTTATTCATATAGATGTAGGAACGAACTCTCTTGGCTACGAATTTTCCTTTGATTGATGAAATTTTTTGTGGGAAACATATGAAAATCCATAGGGGAATGATGTGAATCATAAATAAAAGGTGTCTATAGGATACTGGCCTTCCAACTTCAACGAACCTGTGGGGTTATGAATCATTTTTTAATTTGTTTTTATGTAATTAGCCATAGTGGGTGGTTGGCCTGATTAGTGGTTTCTGAAAACCATAGGGACATTCATGCCGGCTTTGAGGGGGGGGGGGGGCTGTTATAGAATGGTTCTCACTTGTGTGAGGGAGATATAGTGAATGACCAGTTCATATAAATGCATTATTAATGTCAGGGGAATTTGGAAAGAAGAAGGTATGTAAGCTATTATCTTGGAGTTTTCAAAATATGGGGTGAGACATAACATGAGTGTCAACCAAGAATATGAAAATTAGGAATGAATCTCATGCGAACAAATTTTCCATTGAATAATAGAGATTTTGTTTGCAATATATGCAGATCCATTGAGGCATGATGTTCATAGTCAAACCAAGGTGTCCGCAGGGCACTGGCCTTCTGTCACTGATGGATAAGAAGGATTATGGTGTTTTGGAACACTCTGAATATGGTATGGTACCTTCAACAAGGGGTGAACCTAAATGCAAAAAGGTGAATTTTATATGAAATTTTCCCAGAAATGAGTGGGGGATTCCTTCTTTTGTATGTTGATCAACTTCGCACATATGGATGAAGTATCCTTTTAGAAACCTCAAAAGGGGACAAAGTTCAATCGGGCCCAAATGTTCTAATATATCTAGGATATGTGTAGGGAAGAAAATATAAACCATGACATTGAGGGTCCTTAAAACATGATGGATGGAACATGTCTTGGATTCAATTGGGCATACTATGATAGGAGAGGAATCTCATTGGAAATAATTTTCCATTGATTGATGGTCATTTTTGTGGGAAATATGTGCAGAGCCTCCAGGGAATGATGTGCATAGTCAAACAAAGGTCTCCACAGGAAACAGGCCTTCCATATCATATGGACCTGGAGGGTTATGTAGATTCAAGATCAGTCAGAGCATGGAGGTTGGGGTATTAAAGAAGTGTATCTGGACATATTGGGGACATTTGAAATAAGATTTATAGATGGAATTAGGTGTCCTTTACATAGTTCTAACTCGTATGTAGGGTGAGGCATTCGTTCAATATTTAGGGTACCTGGTCATATAACATCGTATGGCTAGGACGTGGGGTTCCTCTTGGGGAAGGGAACCACGAAATGCCTTTTTTGGTCATGCTGCTAGGACCACATTCCAAGACTATTTTGCAATAATGTCATAGTGGATATCTCGCCATGATCACTAAGCTCACATGAGCTATGTTCAATCTGAGAAACGAGGGATTATGAGGATTATGTTTCATTACCTAGGAATAGTGAAATCAAAATCATAGGGTACTTTAGGATAAAGCTAATGTTATGCATTTTATCATCATAAAATAATGATGATTTTGGCCTCGTATTTTAATTTCGTGCAGTGAGGGATTGATGTTGAGTAGTTTGGCATCATGTACTGATAAGGGTTATGTTATCATAAATATCATTAATAGTCTTTGGTTAATCGTAATCAATGTGTTAGGAGTCTTGTTAGATGTGAGTGATGATAGATGGTGTAAAACAAAGCCCCGAGGTAAACATGAATTAGGACGAATAACATGGGGCTTGGAAGCCATTGGGTGAATGGAGATAGGAGATAACTATCCTAGGGTTGAATTTTCCTTTTATTGATGAAATGTTTTGTGGGAAACATATGTAGGGCCATTGGGGAAAGATTTGCATTGTGAAGCAACGGTGTCCGTAGGACACCGATCTTCCGTCTCAAATGTCCCCGAATGATTGCGGGGATCCAAGTTTTCTTATAGTATGAAGTTCAACAAATGGGAATGATGTGTCGTGGAATGTAATGAATACCCAGACCATGATTATCTATGAACTACTGGAGATTCCACATATATCTGACTCATATGTATAGGGGGAAGTAGGATCTTTTGAAATCTCATGAGGGGGGGGGGGAGGGGGGTGAATGTGCGGGATCTCTTGGAACTGGGAAATGGACCAAACAAAACTCTTGAAGAATTTCATAGGGTATCTTCATTTGATTAGGACCATTCCTCAAATCTCAGTACAAGTCTGACCTATGCACGAGGAAATGGTAATTTTTTATTGTGGCTGGGCCGAGATGTCAAATTAGGGTGTCGCTACATATCTGGAAATTTTAGGAATCCATCCATACATAGTTCTAAATGTCCCATATAACTATTTGGGTTGGTAAATGTGTAAGGACATGTGAGTGCATATATGTTTTGATGATGGCTGGTCTAGGATGCCAAATCAGGGGGTCACTACATATCCTGTTAGGGTAAGAATCTAACTATACGTAGTTCTGAATGTTACCTAAACCGATGTGGGTTAGTCATGAGGGTGACAATGTGTGAGGGAATTTTGGTTCTATCCATCACAGTTTCCATGTATGCCATGAAACTCTATAGTTTTCATTCTTAATAGAATCTGTACCACTAATCCTAAGCTCATGTGACTTACAATCGATGTGAGAAACAAGGAGTCATAATGGGTTTCCTTACGAATATGGGTAGATATAGGGCATAATGGAGGATTTTTGTTATAGGGCTTGGGCCAAGAAGGAGGATCGTGGTGTCTCTACATATATAGTGAGGGTTGTAATGAACCCATGCATAGTTCTTTGAGAGATCATGAAGATTACTATCATGTGATTAGGATTTTTTGTGTCATGTATTTTAACATCTACCAGTGAGAACATGTTTCACAGTTTAATGTCATGTTTTAGAGATGAGTTCTTTACAATTTAACTTCATGTGGAATGAAAAATGTCTCATAGTTTAGGGTCATAGATTTTGGACCATGAGGATAATACCATTCAATTTTTCGTCAAGTTGGTCATGACAACAACTCATATATTTGGTCATTATAGTTCGGACTATAAGGCTAATACCATTCATTTTTTCATCATGATGTTCAAGAAAACAGCTCATAGATTAGGGTCATAGTGTTGAGACCATGAGGATAATACCCTTCATTTTTTCTCCATGTTTTTCAGTAAAACAACTAAAAGTTTGGGGTTATAGAGTTTGAATCCTAAGGCTAATACCATTCATTTTTCCTTCATGATGGTCAGGAAAACAACTCCTTCTTTAGGGTCACATATTTTGGACCATAATGCTAACACCATTCATTATTTTCATGTTGGTCAGGACAACAACTCATAGTTCACTGTCATAGAGTTTTTCCGTGAGGGTAATTCCATTCATTTTTTCATCATGTTGGTCATGTCAACAAGTCATAGTTTACAGTAATAGTGTTTGGACTATGATGCTAAAACTATTCATTTTGTCATCATGTAGGTCACGACAATAACTCGTAGATAAGGTTCATAGAGTTTGGACCATGAGGCTAATAACATTCATTTTGTCATCATGTTGGTTAGGAAAACAACTCATAGATTAGGGTTATAGAGGTTGGACCATGACATGGGGGGATGGTATTATGTGAAGTACTTCTTCAATAAAATCGTGTTTGTGGGAGCTATGATGAGCTTTCTATCCGTCAATATCAGGGCGTATGATCAATTTGAATAGAACCTATTTATGAAATATCTCATTTCCCACATTTTTTCAATCTTTAGGGGATTATTCCGGAGTATCATTGGGGTTATAAGGCAATTCACCATTTATCCTTCGAGGAATGATTGATGAAGAACCATTCTGTTGATGGCTCATGAAATCTAGTATTTGTATATTTCCAAATGGGGTATAATGTGTTGCCTTTTTTCATCTATATTCTATAACAAATCAAACTATCTCTAAGATTTCTTGTCCATGAAATGTTGATTTAAATTGGACACACGAAGTGATGGAACATGTATTTTGATTGGAAATACCACCTATGTCCCATATACTAGTGAGTATGTGGTTTCCTGGGTGGCGGTGTAGGTCATGGCCTGGTA
This sequence comes from Viscum album, assembly GCA_963277665.1. Classification (NCBI taxonomy): domain Eukaryota; kingdom Viridiplantae; phylum Streptophyta; class Magnoliopsida; order Santalales; family Viscaceae; genus Viscum; species Viscum album. The sequence goes on from OY728121.1 coordinate 436,753,595, forward strand.
AGCCCACAAAGCATGTAAGAGCTTGTCTGGCCAAATTTTTTATCCTTATCAACAATATTTTTGAGTATGTTGGATTGGTTCTTGATGAAATCCTATATATAATATTGGCTTTTATGTGGTTGCAGGATGAATTGTGGGATTTGATTACATACTCTTGATATAACTTGTCCAACTCAGAAGAACAAAAGTTGGTGTCGTTGCCTTTTAGTATTGTATGAGGGACACCAAATATGGAAATGATGTTGGCCTTCACAATGCTAACAATGTTTTTCCCCAACTTACATAAGGGGTATGGCTTCGGCCCATTTGGAAAAGAATTTGGTCACTGTGAGTATGAACTAGAATTGTCTAGCTGTGGCTGGATATATGGTTCTGAAACATGCATCCCCCAGGCGGTGAATGACATGAGTACTTAAATGTATGAAGTAACTTAGATAGTTGTCATTTGGAAATGGCATGAACTTTGCTGGAATGGAACTTCTTGGTGAATACAACACAATCCTGTATCATTGTGGGACAGTAAAACCCAAGCCTTAGGTTTTTATAAGAGATATTGTTTGCTGATTGATGTGCTCTACAAGCTCTGACATGAACTTATTTCATGACAGTGGAAGTCTTTTCTCTATCATTGCACCTCAGAATTACTCCATCAAGGAACCATTTGTAGATAACCATTTCTTGTATTAACCCATTGTTCAAGACAATGTTGACTGCCCATCTTTGTACATTCTCCATTATAGCCCAATCTGGTGGGAGTTCCCCATTTAGAAGGTAATTTTCACTGTGTGTCATCTAGATGGCAGTGTGACCATAATGCTGGGAAATGAGACTAATTTAATCAATTTAATCTTTATTTATTTGGATGAATGGAAATACCTTATGGCGGTGGGAAATTCTAATGACTATTTCATCCTGGTATGAATCAACCATGGTTGTGGCTGCATTTCCTAAAGCATTGTCTTGAGAATTTTGTGACAGGGGGATATAAGTCAAGTTGGTTCTGATGGGAATTTTTCCATCAGTTATTGAACATGGTTCATGAAGGTTATCAATACATATTTTTTTAATGAAATAGTCACCAATAGCCTATTTAATGACTAGCTCTGAATCACCCTTAATTTTTTGTGTTTGGATTCTACATGACGTACTAGCTCCATGTCTATAATGAGGGCTGGATATTCCTCTCCATTAATTGTACATCCTTCTAAAAAAGGAATTTGTAAGGAAATATGACCTTTTCAGGGGATACAAGTATAATTACTAGCCCCACATTGTTGATCTTGGGATCGTCCATCATTTTCCCTATCGGGCTTTGGGAGGAACCATCGAAATACATTTTCCATGCCTTGGGGTCTTCTTAGACGGAAAACACTACTTCATCTGAATGATCTCAATCCAAATGTTTTTTTCTTTTGAGGCATGCTCTACCGGGAATTCCATTAACTTCTGACCTTTGTTGGCTTTCGTAGGCACGTACAATATGTCAAATTTTTATTGGATGACTGCACATTATGATAGGTGCCCATTTTTGAAGACACATTGAGGATATATTTGAGAAGGATATAGTGGGATACTAGGTTAAACTCATGGTGATACATGTAATGCCTAATATTTTAAACCCTCATGATTAGGTCTAGGAAATCTTTTTCAATTTTTGAATACTGAGTTTCATCATCAATCATTTTTCGTCTGAGGTAACATAGTATATTCTCACTGCCGACATCATTATTGTGCATTAGGAAAGCACCTAATGATCATTCTAGGGAAGTTACATACTAAATGAGCTATCTCCCTTCAATTGCAAGCATCAACACATTCATGCTTTGGAGATATCTTTTAAGATTGTTGATAGCTTCTTCAAAATAATTATCCCACTTATATGTAACACCTTTCTTCACGATCCTGGTGAATGGTAAAAATTTACCTACTAGGTTGGATATGAAGTGCCGAATGTAGGTGAGGTTCCCTAAAGTCCTCCCAAATTTGCAAGGTAATGAGGTGGTTACTTTCCAAAGATGGATTTGGTTTTCTTGGGGTCAACTTTGATGTTGTGAAGTCGTACGATGAAGTTGAGGAATTTATCTCGAGGTAATCCCAAATCCTCATTTTAGGGGATTCTTTGTCAAACTAAGCTGCAGATTTTTTTTGAATATAGTATAAATATCGTATAGGTGGTTTAAGTGGTTTCACAATTTAAAAACCAGATCTTCAACATAATAGTTGATGATTTTTTCCTAGAATGGGTTTAAGATGTGATGCATGGTACACTAATATATATACCCTACATTCTTTAGAAAAAAGGGAGTAAATTTATAACATAACACTCCAAGAGTGGACCTAGTAGAAGTGGATTCTTCATATCCTTGGACCATCCAGATATAGTTCTATCCATAATATCCATCCAGGAAAGATAGATCCTCATATATGTCTATTTCATTAATCAACAATTCTATGATCCGAACTAGGATGTTAACTATTGGGAAATGCTGATTAAGGTCCCCTGTGTCAATGTAGATTCTAACTTGTAAATTCTTATTTTTGAAAGGGAGTATATCTTCTATATTGATCGGATATTAGGAATCGGGTTTGATGTTTTCTTGGTCATCTGATCAACTGTATCCTCTATTTTTGTATCATGTGTTAGGTGGGTCCTTATGTCTTCATTCTTATATGCCATGTGTTCTTCTCGTAATCCCTAATGATGAGCAGAGACCTTAGGATTGTGGTATGGAATTTCTGTTTAATTTTAGGAAAACAACTCTCAATTCATCCTTAGGAAGGATTTATAAGATTCCTGCTCCTAGATAGGTATGATCACATTAATCAGAGTGGGTCACAGGTCATTTCAAGTGCCCAGGTTTATCTCTGTATGTATATTGATTATATTGGAGAAACCTTATTCAAATGAAGGAGGGGAATCTGTGAGTTATTATTCTTATGGTCTTTTTTATTTTTCTTCTTCATCATATTTATGTTTTTCTCATTCTAATGGAGAGATAATTCTTGAGATGAACTCTCTAATTTTCGGAGATAAATCATCTTTTACCTTAGTGAGGTAGCGGGGGGTTGCTTGAGGTCCTGTGGAGGGACTGTGAGAATATTTGATAGGGATTTTCCTAACAACATGGGTGTCATCCTGCTCTTCCATGTCTTTGGACTCAGTGGCAGCAACAGAGACAATGCAGACGATTGTGTCTATATCTGGATTTGAACTCGTTCTATGAACATGGTTGATGGGTAATACATACACTTCCCCAAGATGCTGGAGGGGGTCAGCATGAGCTGTTTCCAATCCATTCAGGGTAGTAATCCATTCAATGTCATTGATCAAAAGATTTTTTTCTTCTGATTAATAGAACATTGCATCTATATAATGAGTTTCATCAGACTAATATAGGGATTTATTGATGTCAATTGTCCTTTTATTCCCATTACTTCAATATTTGACACATTGATGGCTTGATTATAGAATTGGAGCATGTTGATGCAGCCAAGGCCTCCCTAACAAGAAATTTATGGTCATACATTTCTGTACAACTAGGAACTCGAAATCTAACATGATGTCTCCATGCCATGTTTTAAAATTGATTCATCCCAATAGTTTCTCCATGCTTTTTTCATATCCAAACAGAGTTGTAGTGAAGGGTATTAATCTGTCTTCATCATAGCCCATCCGAAAAAACATTCACAGATGGAGGAGGATCACTCCAGATCTATTGTCAATGAAGATCCTCTATACATAAATTCAATTTATCTTACCAGAAACATATAAGGGTTTGATGTTCCCTTTCATGATGGAAACTTCATCCCAATATGTGAAGGACATGATAGTGTGACTTTCATTGGGACTGGTCTCCATCCGTTAGACTTTGTTTATTGATACTTCATCGTCGAACTCCTAGGGACTTAGTAAGGGTTTTATGAGTGCCTCCCAAATATATATTGACATAATAAACACAACTAGGATTGAAAAAAATACTAGTACTGATGTTATCTTCTTTAGAACATCATATTTCTACTCCAAATGATGGGGCTTCCTAGACCGAGGTCTCTCTTTCAAAGAATCAATAGGGGTTTGAGCTTCGGATGTGGATAATTCGACTTCTATAGTTTTGGCCGGTGGTGCTTCAGTCCTTTCTAGGTTTGGCCGAACTGGTCTGCCAGTGTGCCTTGGGCAGTTTGGTATTAGTTATTCCCCAAATGGATATTCAAAAATAACAAGGCTTTAATTTCTTTCGAAGGGGGAGGAGGAGAATTATGATTTATTTTTTGTCTTCCAGAGGCTCATTCGACTTGTTTCCACGATGTTAATGGTTTGACTTTTTGCACGACCATGAATTTGACTCCCACAATGATCTTTCCTTATAGGAATCCTTCGGCCACTGTGGACTCTTCCTCTGGCTCTCTGGATAGACATGAGGAATTTGGGTTTGTCGCCATATTCACTACTTGAGAAGGGGTCCATCATGTGAATGACATTAATGGAGACAAATACTAGTTATTAATCAGACATTGTTTTTGTATGCCTGTCTCCTTATGATGGTGTTGTTTGGTAGGACGGTTCCCATTGTACATTTTGGAGGGGTAGTGCCTGTTGTACCGTTTGGAGGGGAGGATCCAATTATACAATTTGGTGGGAAGGTTCATGTTGTACCCTTTGAAGGGTGGTTCATTTTGTACCACTTTAATGGGAGGTTCTCATTGAACCTTTTGGAGTGTTGGTTCCTGTTGTATGGTTTGGCGGGTATGGGTGAGGAGGGGGGTTGTACAATTTAGTAGTGTGGTGACCCATTGTAACATTTGGCGGGGCAGTGCCTGTTGTACTGTATGGAGGGACAGTTCCCATTGTACCATTACTATTGTAATTATGTTCAAATGCATCAAAACTTAATTTAGCTTCAATGTCATCTCATCTTCTTTCTAATGCTTTCTACCTTCTGGCCTTTATAGGACAGCGAGGCCGAGGAGGACGACCGTGTTGTATTAGGAGATTTTGGGGGCACAATTGGTTGTTTCAACTACGCATGGAGGATTTCATGGACTTGGTTGGTGGTATTATATGTCCACTAGTGGTCAAAATTTTTCTACGTCTTATTGTAAATTTTATTCCATTCCTATTACTCTATTGAGTCTATGGTGGAAACATACTCCAATTTTTTTGGCGGTGTTCCCAAAATGAATTTCCTGAAATCCACAATAATTTTTAGGAGATCCTTGAAAATGAAGCATTCCTAGATGTTGTGTCCAAGTATTTGGTGATAGTAAAAGTAATTTGGATGGTTCTTGAATCCCACTTCATCAGATCACTTTAGCTCTTATAGACGGAGATTGATTTGATTCATAGTGGCTCTGAAATATCCATGGCACATGTCATCTCAAAATGATTAAAATTTATTTATTCATTCTTTAAACTGATTTACTTTAGCAACTTATCTCACATCTTGTGGAGGTGGGGGATGTCTTTTGGTGTCTAGGGGTCCTACATAGTTTGGTGGGGGCCTTGGCACTGGAGTTGTTGTCGGGGTGTCTTAAGCGTGACAACAACTGCTTCAACTTTTACCTTCATTTTAATTGGGCATGATGGGGCCACATGGGACTAATGATTGGTCCTTTTCAAGGAGTCTTCAATTCTTTGGGAAATTGAATATAAGTCTCTAAACCCAATTTTGTATATTACCAGGATGAGTGGTGTTTGTAATTCATCATTGAGGTTGTCAATGCACATGGCATGCATTTCATCCGGGGGAACAACCAATTTAAAGAATAATTCATGCCTTTCCATATGGAAATGAATTATGGTACTCTTTTGTTCTCTCACTATTTGAAGTTCATGAGGTCAGGGGCATTCATTTTAGGAACAGTTGAACTGAACTATAAGAGAAATTTTCATCATAGGTCCTCCCTCTCTATGATTGAATTGGCTGGTAGGATAGTATACCATACAAAGGATGAGACCTGTAGGGTAATTATGAAGGACTATAACTTTACTACTTCTTTCTACTCTAGAGTTCCCATAATGTGGTCACAATAAGAGTAATAGTGCATTAAATGATGTTTTGGGTTCCCCAAGACATACAATACTGGGAATGCAGGGTTCTAGATGTTTTTAAGTGGTGGAACATTACTCACCCAATCAGGGTAGGGTCTGCTCTCTGGATTTTTTAGAGAGTACCACCCCTGCATAGATTCTAGTAGAGCTGTTAATTGCTCAATGTTATTCAGTATATTTTAATTCATATCCTGTGAGGATTGAGCTTGGGATGGTGTAGAAGCGGCCAGGACTGGGAGTTCTGGTGTAGTTGGAATATGAGGTTTCTACCCAACTAGAGGTATCATTTATGGGTTTGCCTGAATATATTATGGCTACCTTCCCATTGGGGAGAGTATTGATGTCATTCTAGGGCTGGGATTAATTAGTATTCTGGTCCAGATATGGGATTGAACATGCCATTGATATTGGATTCATTCCCCAGGATGAGTTTATGTGGGAATGGAACCTCTTCTAGGAGCACCTAATGTTGTAACATAAGGGGAACACATCCCTAAAGGTATCCCACTTGACGCGCCTCAAAATTAATTCTCCTAAGCTATTTAATTTCTTCCAAATTTTTAGAAAACCATTCTTGAAGAGTGAGGGACTAATTATTTATAGTGGGAGAAGGCAGGTCAAAGATAACCTTGGATTTATTCTTCTCCTTGTTAGAGTTTGATGCAGGTGGTAATGTCAAATTAACTAAAGGGGTGCCTTGATTTAGGACCTCTCTCTGGTTCCAGATATACACACCATCAGGGATGGTGTGGGATTCCTCTTTTAGGGAACCATCTTCCATAACATCAGCTCACTCTGCATAAATTCATGTGAGATATGTGGATTTGACATTTAACACGTTCGTTGATTCATACCACATTAGGGGTGGTGTACCTAGTATCGAATGAAAGGAAAGATTTATGAGTCCTATTTTTGAATTTATCCTTCCATTATGTGTATTATTTAGGTTTCATGGCATAGATTAACCCAAAGGGATCCTTATTCTGACCATGTAATGCGCCTTTGTCTTAGAGTATGGGAACCATGAAATTGGGTGGAATGGGTAACTCATGTGTCCATTGATCTTACTAGATAGTAGAAGAAATACGTCTACTATGAGGGGAAAAGAGGTAAAAAAACTCATCCCTGTGGGATAGGGCTGTTCCCATTCTTCCACTGATTCATCACAACCAAGATTTTTTGGTCTAACGGTGGTATTTTGATTTAAAATTTCCCCCTAGCCCTGTGGAATGGGGTTGTTCCCAAATTTTGGTGAAAAGCACCACTATTTCAATCTTTTGAATTTCATGTACTTATGCACAGGTGTGATCCCAGTATGGAATTTGGCCTGCATAGAGTCTATGGTCTTTTGATGATGTGGGCACTTCTTTTTGGTTGGCTTCCCTTAGGTGGGACGCCTACTGGATGATCTTGGTTTCCTAGTTCAATGGATTTTCGATGGCTTGATCTCTTCAACCCTAAAGGTTTTGAGAGTTATTCCATTTCAGTTTTTGTTGATAATCCTATCATTCTCATGTAAGGGTTTCATTTTATTGTCGCTTTTGGGTGATGAGATTTCATGATATCATTTCCAAGGGGGTTTTTTGGACAGGATAAGGGGTGAAGTGTAGAGCACTGTGTTCTCCCCATTCCCAAATGTAAACTCCAACTAAGGCATCACTGATTAGGAAACACTACTTATGCAGTGGATGGAGGCAGGTAAGTTCAAGGTTTTTATATCTCCATTATGATTGTGTCTTCCTTGAGGATGGGTGGTCTTATAGGTTGATTAGACAGTGAAGTTCCCCTAACATGTTGACATGGTCTGCATACCCTTCGTAGGGTAGGAATTATTCTTTCAGCTGATGAAGAGTTGTCCATATAATGAGGTTAATATAAGCGTTCATTCCCCATAGAACTCTCCTGGTATGTTAATGTGAGAAGTTTTCGTAGGGAAATACATCACCATTATATTATCAATTGATAGTTTTCTTCTCATAATAAATATATCATGTTGTTGTTGTTCTGGATTCTCCGCTCCATGATATGCCCATCTCGACAGCTTCTTAATAATTTTGTTCTAAGAAACCAAGCTGTTGTGAGCCTTCTTGATTTGCAGATTCCATGGGGTTAGCTCGGAAGATGAGTGTGGACCCAATCCATCTTCTGGTTGAGAAATAATATCCCTCATTATAGACAGATTTTATGATGTGTCTGACTCCATCTTTCCAATAACCTCAGTACATGAAGGCTTTTCATATTTTATTTTAGAAAGGGGAGGGCCTTCTGGCCTGTGTGACTTCTTTTTGTGGGGAGTTCCTTCATAATTAGTGATATAATGGAGGGGGCCACTATTTCAACTTGAATCTCGACCATGGGAAATGATTTTATGGTGTATACCTTTGTGAGGGTTTTCAGGGCGAGCTATAGTAAGGGGAAGACCTTCTTGCCACTTGATGCCACTATGTGGAGGACCTTCATAGAAATTGACAATGCATGGTGGGACTTCACAATGAATTTCATTATTGTGAGGACTACCATCATGGATTGATACCTGGATCAGGGATAATTTCTGCAATGCAAATCATGGGAGGGCCTTCGACATGTACTACATTGAAGGGAGGACCTTATCATTGCGTTGTGTTCCTATGTGGAGGACCTTCATAGTAACTGCCATTGCATGGCGGGACTTCACAATGACTGTTATTATGGAGAGCAATACCATCATGAATTGATGTCTGACTATAGGGAGAATCATATTTACAGTGTATACCCTTTAAAGAACCATCATGTAAGAAAAAAGTAAGGGGAGGTCCTTCTTGCCATCTTATCTTCAGGTCGAGGGAAGGGATACCCTGACGCACATCATGAGTTATGCTCTAGTGATTGATCATTCCTGGCCTACTGAGAGAGCCCATGTGGGTACTCTATGGAGGACCATTAGATCTACTAGTAGAAACATTTTGGGGAGTTCCTTCACAACTTCTAATTCCATGTCCATAATTTAGAAATGGACTGACAGGTTCTTGATCCTTTATTGATATTTGCTTGAGGGATCCAAGAACCCCTACTTCCAGCAGAGCAAGATCATATATTTTCTCTTCATTTTCTAGTCACCATTGGTGTATTTAATTTTTTACCAAGCTGTTGCAAGTAACTGGGGCCATATGCTACTGGTAATGGCCTTCATATATGGTGCCCATTCTATTTGGGTTAGTGATGTAATCAGGATACACAGATGAGAATCTTGAGTTTCTGAAGACATATATGCCTACCTTGGCGCAACCACCATGATGGAACAGTGTCCCTGAGTTGGAATGAATATTTTTTCATGATCCAGTTGTCTGTGTATCATAGGATATTGTGGTCGACCCTCTTGGATGGGAGTAGGGATGCATAATCACTCCCATGTGACTGACTCATTTTTTGAGTGAGTCATTATGTTCAAAAAAATTGGTCTTGGGCCTACATTATCTCCTTTTCTTCAGATGGAATGATATCATGGAATGTATGGAGGATATGTTCCAGAATCGATGTATAATCCTTCGTCATTTCCAGGATGTGCTGAGATTCATCTTTGGATGGAATGGGTATGAAGGCCCATTCTGATGTCAGAGCTAGAGTTTGTTCCTGATCCAGTCATCCATGAGTTTCTTGTTGATACTGGAAGATCTCCTGTGTTGGGAAAAAGGATTGATTGTGACACTGGTGGACTTCTCAGGTTACCACTGTATTTTACTGGTGGTCTTCTTCTTCATAAGTGAGGTTTTTTATTTTCTCTCTTGCTACGGTATTTGTCTAACTGGCTTTTATGCATCTACATGAATTTTACTCTACTAATATTTGCTTACCGCTATATTTTGATGATGAGATTGATACGTATCAGTAGGTATTTGTGTCTAAGTGTTACCGATTGCTGCCCTATTTATATGGAAGTGTTGAAATGTGTTATTTGGTATTTTTTCAAGTGTATAGCTAGTTTCTACTCTATTTGGATGGTGGACTTGTAATACATCGATAGTTATTTGAGCATTCATAAAGCCGGATGATTTCCTATTTGAACAGATGGATTATAATGCATATGTATGTATGTGTGTCTGTGTATAGCTAGTTGACACCCTATTTGGATGGTGGGCTTATTGTTCATTAGAAAATATCTACAACTGTCGGTAGTTTTCCACTCTGTCTGTATAGTGGGATCAGTGAGCACTAGTAAGAACATAAATGAGCTCATATTGTTCCACCATATTTCTGCGGTGGTCTTGAGTGGATGGAAAAGAGTTGAATGTATTCCCATTGAATTCCACCACATTAGTAGCGTAGATTTGATCCTGGGAATCTAGGGTGATAAGATGTTATTTATTATATATTCTCTACCCTTGGTGGGATTCCCGAGGGGCCTAGGTCTCCAGAACATTAGTAGGTTCCCTCATCATATGGCCTTCTTCAGTAGGAGGAGGCTTGGTTATCCGACATTGACGATGATCCTCTCTGGTAGTGGCCTATGATTAGGACCCCTATGAAGTTGAGATGAATCAGCCAATATCATCTTCATCACCCCCCTAATTTTTATGGTGTTACTAATTTTCATGTTCCAGGTATAGGCTCTCAAAATGGTTTGACATGACCACCAGGGCCGCCTCATGCGGGGGTACCGGCTACGGCTGGGGAGGTGGTTGTTATAACATGACAGACTGGGGGCTTGTCTCATAGCCCCAACTATGGGGAGAGTACCGTATAGATAGTAATCTTCGATTAGTATGTTGGATACCTAGAGTTGTAGAAACTGGGTAGGTGTGGGGGTCCTGATCTTCATTGGGGCCTCGATCGCCTATGGGATCACTGTGGTGTGTGTCTGCATTGGTCATCATGTTTTCATTTGGATCGAAGGTTGCTCGGTTGGAACCTGAAACATACATATATGACATAAATACCACAAAACATCAACAAAGTATCACTCTTTCAAACATATGTACATTTGGTGATTCAGTTTTCCCCCTTTCCCTCTTCCTTTGCTGTAGGGAAAAGGGCCTTGAGTGGGGTCTGACTGCCACATTGGGAAAGGATTCTGGTTGGGTTCACCATTTTTATTCTTCCATGGAGGTGGTGTGTTTCACGGGTATAAGGGAGAAAAAAATGGTCCAATATGGAAAATCATTTTATGTATATTATCATTGGGGTATAACCACCTCCTTGGATAAATATTCACATTGATTTCACCATTTTTATCCTTTCTCTGAGGTGGTGCATTTCCGGTTGATGGTGAAATGTTCTGAAAAGGATCCTCACCCATCCCTTTTTCAAGAGGTTATTTCCTATCAAATGGACCATTTATTTTGTTTCAACCAATTTTGTGTCATTTTCCTTTATAAGAAGGTTGTATTAACCCCACAAGACTAGGAAATTAACCCATTTCACAGTGAGAAGATTATTGTACAGTTAGTCGGTCCCAATGCATGATTGCGTGGGGTCAAGTACATGTGAAATCAATACTCTTAAAATATAACTTCCTCAGATGGTATCCAATGGGTTTAGTTGTGGATCCATAAAATCTCAACCGCCATATTATCCACGAATCAAAGACCTATTTTACAAATCTATGTGCTCATTGAATGATGATTTAGCCAACAATATTTTAGGACTCCATTGGTTAAGATGATGGGAAGTCGGGCTCAACACACCCTTCGAGGGGAGGATTATTGTCTATTCTGGGACACTCTTACAGATTTAAGTAGTGTTCATATGTTCGTGAATCCTTGGTTCATTCCCAAAGAGTGTCTCTATATGCTACCCTTAGTTTTCAGGATCGTCATAGGCAAGCATATATTTGATGCTAAAGAGGTACAACTGACTTTTTCCATATAATGAGGTACTATGGAGTTTATCTTCATCCATGGGGGATGGAAGGTGATTTGATGTTGGGATTGGACCCATAATATGGGTTCCCCATGTATCCTCGAGAGAGGAATCGTATCCCACATAGTTCATAATAGTTGGGGCTTACGCGTGGAAGCTTCCCATATGGAAATTCATGTTTGGGTGAACCCTTTTGGTAAAGCACCTTTTTGAGACCGGGCCTTCATGTAGGCATCCTACGTATCCTATATTGATCAGTAATTAGAGTTATCATAGATCAGATGTGCGGGGGATTATGTATGGGAGATTCCCATTTGAGGAGACTTGATTGGGTGCACCATTTATGGGAGGGAACCTTTCTACGATCTGGCCTTCTAAAAGGCATCCTATGTATCCTAGTCAGATTAGGAACTAGTGTTCTCCTAGTTCAGATGTACTGGATGATGTAATCATTAAAAAAATCTATGCCCATGTGATTCATGATCTGTGTGAGAAAAAATATGACGTGAATGATTCAACAATGCCCATGCTTCCTCTCTTATTAGTGGGTGAGGGAGAGCCTATGGCGGAAGAGGCCGGGGAGATGGTGGGAAAGGGTGCAGGGTGATGAACCTTTCCCTGTGAAATTTAATTAAAGGTAATGAATACTAGCCTTAGAGGATTGGGGACTTACCTTAATGGGAGGGTCCCAAATACGTCTTTGGAAGGGGAGGAGTGTCGTTCTCGTCAAAGGGGGGAGCGAACATAAACCCTTCGAGAGATCACTATTCTTCATTGAGTGGAAAAGAATGTGATCACCCTTAATCCCTATAAGGGGGAAATTCACTTCAACATCACAATGTTGGACTCCATGTTACCATGTGAATGTAGATCCAAAAAAATTCCTAAATCCTAAATCGTAGTGGGACGATCCTTCAAGACTCCACTTACCATGGGTCTGTTGACTCCAAGGGGTGCGCTGATGCACCCGATGGTCTGATCATAATGGACTGGTGGATTTGGAGGAGGCTTTGGATTGATGTTGGATGTCTAGTTAGTAGAGGGATTATAGAGGAATATACGGTATTGGTGGTGTGATGTTGGAACTGGGAGGAATGATAACTGAAAATACCCTATTCTACATACTGGTTTCTTATCCGATATGGGGAAGACTACACACACCATAGTGGTATGCAAGATAAGGGGTTGTCCATGTACCGATGTGGTACATAGGCATGGGTATAGAACACTGCATACCATAGTGGTACGTGGACCATAGCTCTAGTTCGGGTTCCATCTACATTCAGATGTAGTATGTGTCACTGAGTTTAGTCCGCATAGTGGTACACTACTAGAGCACCAAATTGATTGAGGATCCAGGGGATTGTTCTTCACTAGGAATTAATCCATAATAATTATGTGGTTCGTGGTTCAGAAATTAGGTTTTCAGTTCTATTATTGTTATTTAATACCCCCATTTTATGGTTTACAACCAGCTGTACCTAAGGAGGGTGTGGTCGCAATTCGGGCTCCGCTGATGAATCACGGTTGATGCCGGAATCATCTTCGAACTCTTTCTTCCAACCTATGATTCCACTACAATCTTTCGTCGTCCATCCCCCTATCTTTCTTACTGTGTTAAATTTATAGGGAATTGGGGAAATAATATCGATTGGCATGTGGCACCATTTCCAGAGGGCCAAGAAGAGATATCCTAACCTGTAGAAGACTCAGTCAACCGGGGTTTGTGGAGGCTTCTGTTTGTGATAATGGTTTGAGGAACCCTTCTGGTTCGCTTCATCCATGAACTGATAAGTTCATCGGAAGGTACGTGAATAGGCTTCACGCACATGAGTCATTTGGCAATACAATTCATGGTATGCCTTCTTTTCTGGAAATCGCTCTGTGGGCCCGCGGCCCATGGATCATTTGGCGTACCTATTGCTTTGCGACCCAGGAAGTCAAGTAACCTTCCCCATTGATGGTATGCAGGCCACTTGAAAATCATTGAAAACAAGAATTCCTTCATGTTTCTTATGAAATTTGAAACTTTATTTGAGTCCATTCATCTTGAAAGACTTGTAGGAGTGCTTTCTTCCATCTACAAAGTGATTTTGGGGGTATTTTCTTCCCCTGGAGGAATTATTAGGACCCTACACATGCATAACAACATAATGAATTTAATATAGGAATAACAAGTAATAAATAAATGTTACAAATTAATTATAATATGATCATAAATGATTTTATAAAAATTATTTTGATTTGGTAATAAGTCAATGACAATATTTAAATAATTATTTAAGAGGTGTAGATACATATGTATGATATTAGATCTAATGCGAGTGATAATTTTTCAATCTCATTATTTTATAACATTATTTATATGGATGTATTTACTGGGATATATTTTTCATCAATGTCAATGTTTCCGAAATATTTAACATTATATCTATTCTTCTATAAATTTTTAATAATAATCTTACCCATTGGTGAATTTTTATTTAATTGTATGAAAGGAATATTTTGTCGTTATTCGATATGAGTTTCTTTTGGACTTTTCCTACAAAATTTCAAGGAGAATGGTTTTTCTTAACTTATACATTAGGAATGAAGTTTTACATTTTCATAATTCCTTATTCCGATTTCTCAATATGATTTCACTTTTATTTACAAAGACATTCGTTTCTCTTATAATTTTAATGCATTTTGAGAAAATGATATTTTTTTGAAGAAGACACGATATTTTCCTCAAGAATTAATTTCAAGTGTTATATCAATATTATTTTCCATCTAAGAGGGAATTCATTAATAGGGTTATGTTTAAAGTATAATATCCTTATTGTTCCTATGATTTCATTGTGTTTATTATAGAATTATATTTATGAAATCCATTTGTTTTATATGGATTATGATATGGTGGAATGGTGTTTTGGGAAACCCATTTATTCATTATGTTATGATTAATGATTTATGTTATTATGGAACACATAGCAATGATTTCATTATGAGATGGGTGAGACCTATATCTATATCCAATTAATTGGGTAAACATTTATATCTCATGGGATATACATGGATTTAATGGGAAATGATCTTAGTTCAGTAATACAGGGCTGGAATGAAGAGTGAACTCGGTTCAGTAATGGACTTTGACTGCTATGATGGTCTTGGAAATGAGCCTTAATGAATATAAAATGATTTTCTATCCTTATATGTATGCCAGAATACATCATGTCTTATTTTATGACTTTTGGGATCATGTCCATTAAGTCTTATGAACATTCATGATTTATCCCATGGCAAGATATCACGATCTTTCATATGTAGGACAATATTTTTGAATGTTATGTTATAATGTATTATGATGATGATATGATTGATATCTCCCTTTTTACCCTTACAGAGCATATGAACTCAACCATTCATATGTTTCCATTCACTAGTTCATGAAGAAGGGTATTACGTAAGATATACCAAAAATGGAACTAATTATTTTAAAAGTAGTTGTAGAAAATGCAGATATCTTATGAAATAGTTGTTTATGATTCCAGGTTTCTAAATTTACTACACCTATATAGTTTTATCATGGTTTGTTATATTTTTAATGAATATTCTTCATCTTTAAATTAATATCAATGTATGTAATGTATGAGTTGTTATTGAGTTTTTGTATTCGAACCTAGTTATATTAATCATAAAATTTCTAAAAAGATTATATTTAATTTATGAATTTAAAATAGTTCATTATTTCATTTTTTATATTTGTTTCACCAAAAATATCTTTTTATATATGCGCACACATAATGTGATATATCATGGAAATTGTATTTCAATTATATGTTAACTCAAACCATTACTTGGTTAAATTCGATGAATTATTTTATGAAAAAATAAAAATATATTTATATAAAAATACATTTGCCAAAATATCTAACCCATTTTCACATACTAATATATAGAAACCCATTTTATTCAAAACATTATCAACCATTGAAATTAATTTAAATCAAATTCTATTGAAAAATAATAATTTAAATTAGAAAAACACATTTTCAATTTAGTGAGACTAAGGGTCTGAAAAGGCCTAATTTATATAGAAACTATATATTCCTAATACCGCTAGTTTACTAAATTAAAAAAATTCACAAATCATTGAAAATTTCATTCCATGATCATTCAAAGTCAATAAATATTACATAAAATTAATTTAAATTAAAATATTTTTCTAACCTATCATACTTATATAATAAGTAAAAATAGATCCATGAAACCCAAGACCCAACGTTTATAATAATGATCAAGTAATTTTTTCCCTATAAAATTAAAAACAGAATTTCAATTTCCCCATCCATTACCAAATTACCAAAAACTAACTACCTAAGATCCCCCCAAACAAGATTTATTTATCTAATGATTAAGATGATAAAAAGAGAACTAATCTATGAATTAATGATATCACCAGAATCTAACCTTCTATTTAGTGTTGATCCTAATAATGAATATTTTAATATTGTTGTTAATCCATCTAGAAGCCTCAATTTCACTCATAAACCTCCTTAGAATTTCACTAATATATATGTGTGTGTAAATAATTTTTATGGGAGAAATATATAGTTTTAAAAATATAAAATGGAAATTTTCTGATCTAAATGATTAACCTACATAATCTAGTAAACCTTATTCCTATTAAAAAAGAATCCCATGTGCATTTTCAATTTAATTGACCAGATTGTTCCAACCTATATTATATTATTTATTAGGGTTTAGAGCCATCATGAGAGTTTTTTTAGGTTTTAATTAAGATATAGACATGTTTAGACAATATGAGGTACACCGTAATATATACAAAGGCATGGTTTTAGTCACTTTGATGCTATATATAGGGGTATTTGGGTGTTTTAAAATATGGAAATTGGTCACAAAAATTTTGGTAGAGATGCTTCACCATGTGAAATATGGTTGGGTTCACCTTTTTTCTGCGGTTTTTCTTAGGATGTTTCCCCTAAGGTAAATGTGGAAGGGATATTTTCAATAGTGGAGGATGTGGTGCCACATGGTTCCTTAGGAATTCTACCTATTAGAAATGGGAATTATTAAAACACTATGTTATTTGATGTGTTTTATAGAGAGAACTCCATCGGATAAACGAGGACTATAAAAAACCTTAAGGGTCGTGCATGATAGTTCATGGATGAGGGATGCTCATGTAGTGTGTAAGGGAGATGGAAACAATGATCCAGGGTACCCTATGACATGGTATTCAGTGTGGAAGGTCCAAAGAACGATGAATTAAACTGTATTTCATTTGACATAGTGGAAATTCAAAAATCATTACACCATGCTATAGTGAAAGGATTTTTTCCTAACAAAGTTATTTGAAGTGGGTTCAGAATCCCTATAATATTTGATGTTATGAATGTGGGAGAATGAGATGTTCCTTTTAACAGATGACCATCACATGTAGTGATGTAACCAAAATGTGGGGGGTGTTAGTGTTACCACTATAAATATATGACCATATATCCCTTGTTTCATTTTATTTATTTCCCTCTAAACCCTAGATGACTACTACCCCTCTCACCAACCTCTACAATTAATTTGAAAGTCTAAAAACCAAGGATCATTAGAACAATGTCTCCAAATTCATGGTACTCTCCCCTTTTCCCCTCTCTCCCAATTCTTCTTGTATTTTCTTCTAATGTTTCATGTGGTGAGGGTTCTTAATTTTATGTATGTGATTCAAGTGATCCTTAATGGTGGATTATTTTGGTTGTGTTTTAGTGTGGTTACTTTCTAGTTTTGTGGAGGTTTTTCTATGATTATTAGGCCCTTTTGATATTGTTTTTTGGAAATCCTAATCACATTAGGGGATTCAAGAAATTATTTTTTGTGAAAAATTTAGAGTTATTAATTTTTATTTTTTGGGTGATTTTTATAAGTTAAATGAAGAATAAAATAAATTTCATTGATGGTAAATAGAACAAGAAGTGTTGTGTATTCCATTTAACTATATTCTTATGTCTTATCATGTATGATTACTTGTACAATATATCTAGTATGAAATACATTTATAACTAAGAAGTAACCTATTGATAAGTTTTATAGGGGAGATATGATATTGAATTGTGATGAGACTTAAATAATATTTTATAACTAAATCACCCAAATCGAATAATTATTGCTTGTTTGTTGTTGATATGATCACCTTTTCCTATTTTAATTGATTTTTAATTGAAATTATGGGTTTTTTTGTGCTGAAATCACCACTCATAAGTGAACTATAATCTATGATAGTAAATTATAGGTTTGATTGATTAATCAGGATTAAAATGTTGTTTTTTCTATCCAGGAATTGAATATTCCATGAAAATTGTGTTTTTTTATTTTTGTGAGAGTGTGTTTTTGGTATATCATGTGTCTATGGATGGATATATGGGGTGATGAGATTGTTTTGGGGTAAAGATTCATCTATAGGAATTGTGGAAGTGGTTATGGGGTTGGTTGAGACTAGAAGGGGTTATTTTGGATCCATATTGGCATGGTATGCATGTTTCATTACCTAATTAGAAAGTAGTTTATTGAATATGATGGGTGATATGATGTAGAAAATAATTAAAAGATGGTAATAGTAAAAACATGTGGGTTTTTTATGTGTTATGGTTATCAATTTTATGGTTTTAGTTGTCATAGGTGGGGATTGGTTAGTGATTCTTGATTGTATATAATGAAATGGATTAATATAGAACATTAAATAGGGCCTACAAGATTACATTTAAATGTGGTGATTCTTTATGAAAGTAAATAATGTGTAAAGGTAATGTAAATATGTAATTGATTTAATGAATTTCTAAATGGGATCTACAATGGTTTTTTTGGGGTGTTAGAGAGAATTTTTTTATTTTATGGGATGTGATGGTTTTTGAGGGGGTAGTGGTGATGTGATAGTAAGGTAGATGAGTTTTCATGGGGATATTTGTGTTCACCCTTAGTCTTGGTATTATTTATTAGTATCTTTGATTTTATTTTATAAATGTTTTTAGATTAACCCTGCCCGAGTCAAGTGTTATATACTGAAGCCCAAAGTTTTGGTTCTAGGTGTTTTCCCTCACATCCACATGTGTGAATAAACATATGGATGACTTCCCCATCTTCATCGATCTACCTATAGTAGTAGTATATAGTATAGTTGGTGGATATTATTAGTGGTGATGGTATAGTTTATCATGATGTCTAGTGGTGGAATAGTTTAGTGGAACTCATGGATGGTATGAGGATGACATAAAGTTTATTTATTTCATTCTCACAATACCCTAATTTTATGGAATTATAATTTGGATATAAGGAATGAAATGTGGTTTTGTGGTTGAGGATGTTATGAAGTTGTGATGTGATAATGTGGTATATATAATTAGTTGAGAGATGTATTTTCCAATTATGGTCATTAGATTATATTGATGGCATTAGAGAATATATTTTTTAACATTTGGTTGTGAAATCATAAAATATGTGGGGATGTTACTGAGGGGTTCCTATGACTGTATTCATATGATATAATGCTCTTATATTATGTGTGATATTTTATGATTGATACATACTGAGGATGGGAATTGGTTGTCTTACCTTGTAGGTTTCTATTGGTTTTAGAAATTTTTCATTAGGTAATTTATATTCTCTTATCACATTTTCATGGGAGGTACTTTGGAGTATCATGTTGGCTATACCTATTATGTTCAACCCTTTATATATAAATTTTTTCAGGTGATAAGGATGTATTATGGGACTAAGATAGAGTGTACTATCTTGGAGTGGATACATACTATTGGTACTGCTTTATAAGACAATTTTTTTACTTTATTTAGAGTCTTTAAGGTATTTCATTTCATGCATTGAGGGATTTTATAATCATAGTATTTTTGTATATTCTATAACATATGGTGTTAAATAGTTTATCTCATATTATTTCTTTATTTAAAATCATATATTTATTTTAATGCCTCCCATGGTGTGAATTATACCATTAGTGTCAGTCACCAGCCAAGGGCCTTTTATTGGTGGGATTCAAGGGTTACTCCCTCTCTTCATTACCATACTAAGAAGGGTATTGGTAGGGGGTTCATTACATTCATGGAAACATGGTCATATATCATGGCTTCCAAATCCTAGTTATTAGTGAAATATAATTCCTAGGATTGATTTTGATCATGGATGGTTACTAAAGAATAGTATGTGAGACCATATTCCTAACCAAGAACCACTCCATAATTCTCTAAAAACACCAAATTTGACCTAGAAACCCCAAAAACTAAAAATAGAACTTACATATCAGATCTATATAATCAAAATACCCCCACCATAGAACTTATCATCCCTAAAAATAAATTGATTTTTATCTTCACGAAAGATTCTAGAAGTTACAATCGTATCTCAACTATTCCCTCTAATATCTCTAACAATATCATCAAGTGATACTAAAAAAATTTTAAAAATGGAACTATATATCCCCTAATAATATTATACCATCAGTCCGCTACTTAAATGTGTATATCTATCACATACGCATCGGTATCCGAATAAACTATAATGAACCTCAAGACATGAGTTGGGCCCAATTCATAATTACTAGACAACAAAAGAAGAATAATATTATAAATCAAATCATAATGTTCTGTTCATAACAAAACATATTCAAATTAATATACTTGTTTCATTATTTTAAAAATCCCCATATTCTATGGAAATAATATCTATTTTTCCAATGACATTGATAATCTAGTATGGGTGTCTTTTTTTAAAAAAAAAATCTCTAACATCAAATGCTAATTGTCAGCAAAAAAGATCAATTGAAATTTTTTTTATAACATTGAGCTATGATTATTAATTTTTTAATTATTCCATTTTGATTTATCATCTCTTATAATAAATTGGACCCCATATGAGTTATATTGTATGTTTCATCCTAGTAAAATTGTTAATGTCTTGGTTGACCAAATTATAAATGAAGTGGTTCCATTTAAATCACAAATTAAAACTATTATTATAAAAATATTCTATTAATTGAATATCAACATCATTATATATTCCAAAATCAAGAACATATACATGAAGGATATCTTCCAAAATTTAAAAAACACATTCTATCTGACAATTCTTTTATGTATAATACAATACACTGATCTTTAATTGAATCCCCTTAGTATTTTAATGTACTTTATGAAATCAATATATAATTACTTCATGTATTTTAATTATGAATAATAAAAAATAATTCTATGTCAGGTCTTGTATAATTAATTAACGATACATCACAACACATTTTATATGCAACACCATATTTAGAGAGTTTAAAAAAAGGGAATAAGTTCAGTGTTTAATTTAAATTCTTAAATACCTTCTAGAATTTTACATTCAACTCAAACATACTAAATATTTTGTCAATTATATCATCAGAGATGAAAATTGTGAGAAATATTGGATGAATCTTCGGTCATATCCATCTAAGCCCAAAATAATTAATTTTAATATGATATTTATTGTTTATTAAGATAGCACTTCTATAACCTTCATAGGATCAATAAAAATAAATATTTTTTAAATAACATGAACATGAAAAATTACCTCCTAAATATTGAATAAATATAGAGATAATTTTCTATAATTCTTGTGTTCATGTAGAATCTATAAAACAATCCCCATGTTCTACACATCATCCTATAATAAAATTTAATTTATAAATACTTAATCAACAAATACCACTATAAATGAATCAGGGTACATATGAAAAATCTTTTTAATCACTACCCTAAAATCCTTGGTTTACTAAAAACATGTAATGTTCATATCACTATCAGAATGACATTTTTTAGAAAATAATTTATTTTACCCTTAACTAATGATATCCCTACATAAGGTATCTCTTATAAACCATTGATATTCCTTCAGATATCCAGATAAATAATTAATTTTTGGAAATATAGAGTTTTTCTTTAATATTACATATTTCATCTCAAATAACCAATACACAACATCATGTTACCATCAAATTTATTTGAATAAAATGGTTTCCACCCATAGTGAAACACTCGAATGAATTGGCCCCTTATGATCAAGATCATTTGGCTACCCCATTAACTCTTGGAGTTTCACATCCACCATATAAAATGTTGGAAATAAAATATTATTCATAACAAACACTAATTTAATGAAAAATATCACATCCCTCCTTGGTTTTAACAATAAAAAATTCATTCTAAACATATATCAATCTAGATCCACCACACATGGATATAGAGTTATATTATTTACTCTTAATATATACAAGAATTAGTCACATAATATGTTTAAAACAATGTGATTTTAAAAATAATTCTTGTTAAATAACTTAATTTCATTGATAGCATACATTTATCACAACATCATGTTTAAACGAATAACGATATACTGTTAAAACTATATTATTTGTGACAGTTATAACCTAGTCATTAAATTGGAAGAAATGAATATGATTAATAACTTTATGAAATATATATATATATATAAACATAAAACTCAATATTAATGTATTGATTAAAAAATAGTAAATAATCACTCAATTTTTAGTAATGTCATTTTATTCTTCAAAAATATGTTTTCTTCAAAAATGTAATTAATATTTTTTTATAAAATATTATTATAAAATTATAGATTATTTAGTAATTTTATTTATAAAATTAAAAAAATCTTTGTAATTATCCTATTAAATGTATCTTATAATGAATATTTTATAATTTTCTGAAAATATGTATTATTAAGTGATTAGAAACAAATGATGATTTTATTGAAAATTTAATGTACAAAGTACCATTTCTTATAAAATGGGTAAAAATTCAAATTAATTTTATTTTATTTTAAATAATATAAATAAGTTAATTGGAATTAGTTTTATGTTTCAATTTAGTAAATAAATTATTTTATAGGTAAAAAGGAAATTTATGAAAAAAAACATTTTTTATACAGATAATGTGTTTTTCTATTAATAAATAAAATTTATAACCATTTATAAATAGTTTTAATTAAATTTATATAATATATACTATGTGAAATTTGTTTTAAAATTAATATAATATTTTTATTATAATTGGAGAAGAATAAATTTGGTTTTTTGTGTAAAAACTATTTTCTTTCTAAAAAACAGTTTTCATCGAATTTTTTGAACTAATTTAAAAATAATTATCTCCAATTATAGTTATTTAATTCGATAAAATGGATTACATATTTTTAATCAAATTTTTTCAAAAATTTTAAACCTTCTTCTATCATTTTTTTTCAATATGAATAGTAATCATGGTAAATTTTACGTCCTATATAATGGGAAAATCAGTTTAATCTTGGTTAAAAATAAGTTATAATAACATAATTTTTCATCTTATTAAATATTAGATTAATTTATTGAATAAATTATCACCTTTGTCTCAAAATTTATTTTTATTATGTACACTTTTCCATGAAAATTTCAACAATAATATTTAAAACAACAAATCTAAAACCTGTCACTTTCATAGTTTTAAATAACATTTATATATTCACATTGGGGAATAAACTAGTTACGAATAGATATTGATAGTAATTTCGATATTAATAAAATTAATTTCATTATAAAAATTAATTTCTAATTTAAAGTAATTTTATAATGACCATAAATGATAACGTAGCACTGATAAAGTATTTCTCAAATTAATAAAAAAATATAATAAATCATTTTAATGATCATTAGATTTATTAATATAAGTTATTTAATGTCTTATAAGGATTATTTACATTCCTATGAAATATTATTTTTATCTTAATGAATTATAATATAATTAAAAGTTGAATTTATGTATTTTTAGTCAAATTAATTAATTTTGTAAAATTAACATGAATGATATTCTATCAAAACAATATTGTACAAATTACATAAAAATAGTAAAAAATCAAGAGGAAAAAGAAATAATATTTGTTCTAAAAATTAATCCCATGTCTATTTATAAGACATTTTGTTCCATTTTGATTGGGAAAAAACATTATTATAACATAATATTTTAATAAATTTAAAGTATGTCACCCCTCCCTTATAAAAGGTCACCCATTATTTTTATTCATAACTACACATTGATAAATATATCTTGTTTATGTCATAGAAAAAAATATTGTTAACATTATTATATATGTTTTTAGTATTTTTTTTCTCCCTAAAGGAACAATGCTAAATTCCATAAGAATGGATCTAAAGGAAGTATCTTGAAAGAGAGGTAATTTTCTTACCCAATGCCATTCAATTTATTTCTTATTATACATCTGATAATTAAATTATATTTATATGAAATTAAGAAACTATTTATCCTCAATATGTTGTGATGTTATTAATATTACGAAACTTCTATTATCCTCCCTCTTTCCATGAAATTGGAAGTAAAAGCATTCCACATTAATATATAGACATACCATATCCATATCGTGGTACCATCACAAAATTTCATGGGATTTTATTATGATTGATTTAATATTTAAAAATGATATATATGAAATAATTATTACTGTATACTTATAATATAATATATAACTTATTGCCTTATAAACTGATAGAAAATGATTATTTCACTTGTTTATATGAGTGGACTACCACCTCCATAAAGAGATGTGTTTCATTTTCCATTTTAATTTTACATAGATAGTATTGGGGATGAATATGATCATTATATATGATTTATATTATATAATATTTATTATTTAATGTTTAAATTTTATTTACATTTTTTTCATTCCATCCATCAAAAATTAAAACATTGTTCATGCGCACATATGGTCTATCGTCTCCGTGAGTGATGTAATTCACATTCTATATCTTACAATATGGATGAATATATATATAAATACTTTATTTTTTTTAAAAAATATTTATTTTATAATATTATATAGGAATAATAAATTGAAAATTTCTATACATGAGGTTAGAACACATTCGAAGAAATGGGAACTCAAGGCTTGGTATTTTTGTCTCAAGTTTATTTTTATGGGACACATAAATTTCACATCACATGTTTTTTTGTGGTATATATAATTCCACATAATGTATTTTGGAATTATTGTTAAGAAGATTATATGTATCTTTATATTCAAATAATTCTATTTCTTTTATGGGACATATTATTCGATTATTACCAATGTGGTAAGGGATTTATATTAAAATCAAATTATTTATTCGGACTGGTTACAATTAAGATTATGAAAATAAAAACTTATGATTTTCCACTAAAAAATATTTTAATTTTCTTATCCTTTATATATTAATGGGAAATACTTTTTTTGTTTTCATTTTCCCCATATTATGTGGTGAGGATATCAGAAATATATTTTTGAGGAATGTTGACTTTATTTATCTATTTGGTTTAATAAAATGTTTCTTATATAAACATATTCTCTAAAAATATTTTAAATAAGGTTTTTAAAATTATAAAATGATTTTATAAAGTCATTTTTTCCATATTTTATTTTCAAAAATGTTTTAAAAGGAATCTTCTTGTAATTTTTAGAATGAGGTATTTTATGATTTTTTTCAAAAGTGTTAAGGTATGTTTTATTTAAATTATATGACATGAATAGAATTTCCCACTATCATGATCGATCATTGATTTTATTCATCATTAAGAAATTTTATTGGTTATTTTAAAATATATATATTTTTGTCATATTTTTAAATTTTATAGATTTTAATGTAGTAATTTCAAAATGGAAATGTTATTTTTCTCATGAAATATTATATGTAGTCCATCAAAATTATTTTCCATCTAGAATGAAATCCTTTTATGATTCTTAAGACTTATAGTGATTGTGATCCAATGACATAATCCATATAATTTATTATTTTATATTTTTTATAATGATTAGTGTTTCATGAAACCTATAACATTTTCAAGGTTTATACTAAGTTTAAATGATTATGAAACCCATTTATTTTCATGGGTTCCGATACAAAAAATATATTAATATATTTTGTTACAACTGTGTATGATATTCATTATGTGATGGGTGGTAACAATATATCTCTATGAGAAATTGGGTCATGATTAATAATCTATGAAATCCAAGTGTAAATATGATGTTATCCCAATACAAAAGAGGATATACAAGAGGTTATCCCAAAATCAAAGTAGGTACATAGTTTATTTTCCTAATAATAACATGTTATGAATGTATTTGTGGGAATCCTTAACATAAGATTTTATTTTCATATGTTTATGATGGAATTACATGTCTTATGATAATTTTGGATATCATGGATCATTTTCATTGTATCCCTAATGCCTCAAGTCCTTGGAAGTGAAAATATTTTTGTCATGAATTAAAATTATGATCTATGATATGAAAGTTATGCATTTAATACACTAAACTCATGTTCTCATAACCTTATAGTATTGTTATTCTTAGGAGATACAAGATATATCTCTAGTTTACCTTTAATATGAATCAGACATCACCCTTTATTATACCTCATTTTCCTAGTTTATGAAGAATTGTATTATGTATGATTTGTATAAAATATTTCAATTTATAAATAACTTAGTTAGAGATGATGTAGTATGGGTTTGAACGTGTTGTTTATGTATCCATGATTCCAAAAAAAAACTAGACCAATACGATGTTGGTGTCAATAATTTTGTTACGTATTGAATATTGATCTATTAATATGTGATATTTATGTATTAAAAGTTTGGGTCACTATAATTGGAATCAGATCATGTTCTAGATATGCTTTGGAAACTAGGATAAGAAAACATTAGTGAGAACCGTCGAGATATATTGATGTACTGGTTAATATTTTAATGTTTTGGTAACAATCATGATAGAAATAGTATAAATGTATGATTTAATTGAAGAAGTTTTCATGATTTAGACATCAAATAAATTATTTTTCATTATTATTTGTTTTCTACTATGATTATTCTTTCTCAATCTATGGTTTTGATTCTCTATAATTTTCTATAACATAAAAGATTCGTGATAATTTTGGATATGATGTACAATAAAATTATTAACTTCCCGAGACTCCAAAGGAAATGGGAGATAAAATTAATTAGCATTTTATTATTCCTAATCAATTATCTCATAAAATTATTAAAAATATCAACTTAGTTGAGTTTCATGACAAAACAATTAATAGAATGATAGCGTTTCATTAGATGAGAGAGGAAGGAAAATTTATCTTTAAACATGTCACAAATATGGGAAGAATTACTCACGTAAGTGTCTTAGAGGAGTATGAAGATGTTCTGAGTGTTAAAAATAATGACAAAAAACATTTAATTATTGAGAAATAATTTAAAATATCAGTTAGCATAATGGATGAGTATAATTCCTCCTAATATTTCCTTAATGAATTAATGTTTTAAATATGGAATGTTTGGGCATTAAGAAAATTAATTTCATAGGGGGAATGATTAAGGATATAATCAATAAGTTTTATTGAGTAATGGTTTTTACCAAGGATGATGAAGAGACTATAATTATGTATTAAATTTATGGGATATTTTGATAGTATTTGTTTTTTTAGAACTATGATCTATGATTAAATTTAGGTTGATGAATCTTAAAATATGAATCATATTTCATATTTAAGGAAATAATTATTTGGGAATATGATGATGAATCCTAGTTAATGGTTTAAGAATTAAGTGTGATGATTAAAGTTTTTATGTATTTATATTCAAAAATTATGTTGTATAAGTGTTATAATAATGATAATATAACTATTTAAATCATGTAAAATCTAAGGATTATTCTATGGTAGTTTTCCTTTATGGATTTGAAAACATATTTTGAATGGTACTAATGAAAAAGAATAGTGATTTTCTGGTTACATTATATTTTTAAATAATACATAATTAATTGAATAGATAAACCATCATTTGTGTCAGATGTTGAGTTAATAATGTTTTGTTTGGATAAATAGATGATTGACATTAATATTACTTGTATCCATGAAGTTTGATTTTGGTTTTATAAAAATAGATTTAGGTGATCATTGATATAGTTTTTTTGATTGTTTGAATATGTTCAAAGGTTGTAAACATATTTAAAGAATAATGAATGTGTTTATTTTTGAAGCATATATGTTTCCAGTGAGGTTGACTTAAATATTATAGATAAAATCATTGGTATATGTGATTATGTTTTATTATAAGTTAAAAGGAATAAAAACTATATTCTGAATGTTTTTTTGTAATAGGAATTTGATACTATATTAATTTTTAAATACCCATTAGGGTTGATATATTATTTTATCAAATGTCAATTATGGACTATGAGATAGTGGGATATAGATAATCTTTATGGCTGATTACTGATTCTTTGAAAAGTTAGTATTTTTTAATATATTTTTGGTCAAGATAATGATTATGTTTTAGGTTACTATATAATTTTGAATTATGATATTTTACTGATGTTCACAATGTTAATATATATTATAGCAATTTATTAGGGATATTAATGATATTATTAATTTGATTCATTAGGTTAGGGTATATATAATATTTATATTTAATAATTGATTTAGAATGAACAATTATTTTGGAACAATGAAATTTTTTAATGATACAAGGTGAAGGTTATGATATAACTTCTGTGATTAAAACATTCATTAATGATCAGGTTATAAAAGAAATTATCGTTTTAGGGATTAATGATGTATTTCGTGATATTGAGGTTTATTAATTTTTGGAATTATCATGCACTAACCATTTTTTGGTTTTATAATGCCTAAAATTATGAGGAATATATTTATATAAAATTTTGATCCATTAGATGTTGATTTTAGTGCTTCAAGAATAAAAAAAATCTCGAATACACATTTTTTGGTGAAATAAATTAGATATATGTGTAAAATGATTAATTGATTAAATTATAATTTTAAAGTAAGTTTATTTTCTTAGGTTTTTAGTATATATGGTAATTTAATGCCTCAAATATAGTAAAATTATATTAAAACAAAAATTTTATCCAATAACTGTCAATTACATGTAGTTGATGGTCTTTTTACCCCTCATTGATTCATGGTTTTATGGTTATTAAGATTCTCCTAAAATATTTTCTTTATATCTACTAGTAATGGAGTACTATTTTTCTCTTTTATGTCCATATTTTCATATCCTGCTAATGTTCTCCTATTTGGAAGACTTATTCTGTTGTGACCATCGTACATCTGTTTCCTTATTTTATGGGGAAGCTTTATCAACCCTTTTTATGATATGGGTTTTTAAGAGAGGATTTTTAAATATAAGTACTTTAATAGAAGATAAGAAGTTAAATTACTGATGAAATGTTTATTTAATGGTTTTAGATTGTTACACCTAGAGATTTTATAAAATATATCTCCATATGTATTTTAATTTGATTGATAGCATTTATTACATAATATTACATTAAAAAAAACAAAAAATATTGTTAAAATATTATTATTTCTGATATTTATAACCCTCATATTAAATTTTATGGTTTTCTGGAATAGAATGGGTGATGCATGTCGATCCATGAATATAATAGATTATGTGATATTTAATTGATTGTATTTCATGCATAGATCAGATTAGCTCGATCCTCAATGGGAGAGTGATCTACTAACTGGAGTGGGTGGAATAATATTTGTCATGGTTTCATATGATGTTGTTGTGATTGGTTAGGATGATGGTTTATTTGATCTGCATATGATTAAAGGGGGCTTCTAATGTAAGTCCAAGGTGGAATCAGAAGAAGTAGTTATGAATCGTCATGACGATGCATGTAGATCATGGAATAGAATAGGCGATGAGATTTGTTCTATGGTTTCAGATGTTTCAGTTGTGAATGGTGATGGAAATGGTAGATTTGGTTTTCGGGTGAACAGTGATGGATTCTCACATCACTCTATAGAGGTATCATATGTTGTTATGGTGGATGGTAAGGATGATGCATGTAAGTTTATGGTGACCTGGGAGCAGTCTTCGATTCCCACATCTCAATGTGGGATTGATTGGGTTTTGGTTTCAGAAGGGAATTTGGGTGACACCCTTTATTTAAGCAATTCTCCTATTCAACATTCACTTCCATTATTTAAGGATTTTTCTATTGGTAGGATTGTTAGAAAATGATCATAGGATCATCTTGAAGCTAATTTTTAAGGATTATCATTCTATTTTTCTTTGATTATGAACTCTAAAATTGGCACGGTTTTCCTTACCAAAGGTTGGAATCAATGGACTCCTGAATACCATGTTCTTAGGATCTCCTTTATATAGGGGTTTTAATATTAGATGTGTATTTCATTAGGCAGTGGTTTATTTCACTTCTTGTATCATTTTAATGAATCCATAATTCATGTGTAGTCCTTTGGTTCATTATTCTTGAAGTTAAGAATACTTCATATCCCTGAATGTATGATGGATTTGAATGTTTCAATGGTCAATAATTTTTTTTCATAGGTATGGATTTGGTTTTATGTTCTCAACTGGATTTTAGGGAATCCAAAAGTCTTGAATGATAATGAAACCACCATTAGAATTTCCATTCACCTAGATTTGGAGATAATGAGTATCAGGTATGGTAACTTTGTGATATTGATAGTTAAAATTGATTTGAGTTCCAATATTATTGGTGGTGAGATTCTCACTAATCCCATTTATGATAACCAAATTAGTGGTGAGTATTAGAACTGTCTAGAGTTTTTTAAAAATGGAAAATCTTTCAGTCATCATGATACGAAATAAAGGAGGTATATAAAGGGGTTTCTTTCAAAGGTAAATGTTTGAAATTCTTAGAGGAACTCATCTAGGAAATATGGGAAGTCCGTAACTAAGAATCCTAGAAATAATTTTTTGAATATCTAGATAAGATTTTCAGAAATCAAGGGGCTTTAACATAGAAGAAAAAATCTCAGATGGTGAATCTGGAGCAAGAATGAAAATCATTGGTAGCTGCAAATTCATTTTCCATGCATGAATAATAGGACGAGAATATGAATGGTTTCCAAATTGATATTGTATGATGTAAGATGGTGAAGACACTAGATAATAATGTTATCAATGGGGCAGTTGATGTAAATAAATTATAACCTATTAAGGAGGTTGTAAGGCATTATTTCATTTGCTGGAATTGGATACACACTACTGAGGTGGGGAAGTCTGCATTTGAGGCTATTGGTGTTGTGCTTGAGTGTTCAGTTTTAACATCTGATGAAAAATCGTACATAGTATAATTTTTGGATTTTGAATCTTTAGGCATGTTCTATATTATGATAGGAAGGGGTAGTCTGATGTTTAGAAGAGAATGCATTATATATATGAGATTCATAATTTTTTAAACAAATCCGTTATGTCTAGTAAAAGGGGTAATGTTTCTACAGATGGTAGTTTTAAGGAAAATATGTTTGTTGTACTTGAAACAACTCAACATCGATCTATGGGAAGTATTAATCCATTCCCTTTTATGTATTCTATTTTGAATAGAAAGGGATGTATGAACAGTAGTGACACACTATCTCCAGCTTATATGAAATGTAGGTCGTGGAAGGGTTTTTCTAGTCTGCTAATGAATATGTATACCAGGTTGTCATCCATGGAAACAAGGATCCATCTCACTCTGGAGAAGGAAAGGGAAAAGGGTAGGATCTTTTAGATATTCAGTCAATGATACTAACAATTGTTGTAGGAAATGGTTGATTATGATAACAATTCTAATTAAGATTTTTCAAATGATCCATTTTTTATTGATCTGTTGTTTTTTCTAGTTGAAGGCATGACTCTTTTTATGATGCCATCCATTTTCATTCTTAACTTTTACCTTTTTCTATCATCTTCCATTAGTAGTCATGATCTTTGGCGTCTAGATAGACCTATTCATTATAAAAACATTTCTATATCTAAATAATATATTTTTTAAAACAATTATTATGTGTGAAACATTTCATAATTTTAAAAAATAAAATTGATAAAAATTGTTAAATTATTTTATTGAAATGTATATATAATATTATTAATAAAATTTTTTCTATTCATTTAATATATTTCTAGGCACGAGATAATAATAAATACATTTTTATGATTAAAACTATTACCCCTATAAAAAGTGGCATTCATTTAATTTTGACTACTTCTTTTAAATTAATTTCTGCCACTTATAAGTATTTAATTTCATAAAATAGATTTAATATTTGGAATCATGAGGTTCAAATATTTTATATATGCCACTTTTTTGTTAATATTAATAGTTACAATGGTAAAATTTATCACCTCGGTGAAGGGAAAATATGGTTAATCGAGTTTAAAACTAATTTCCAAGGATATAATGTTTCATATTAATTCTTATTGGATCAATGGAATTCAAAAATAATGTCAATAAGCTCAAAAAAATTTAATGGACACTTGTCAATAAAAACAACATTATCAAAATTTAAAACATTGAATGTTTAGAAACTATCACTCTCTTAGTTTTAAATATCTATTTTTGTATTCACATATGAAAATAACTAGTAATGAAAAAATAATGATAAGAATTTTGATATTAATCTTATTATTTTTATGATATAAAATTATATATAATTTCTATTAATTATATAATGCACTAAAATATTTATGCAACACTGATGCAATATTTCTAAAATTAATATATATGTGTTTATTATTTAATTGATTAATTTTTTCAAGTTTATTATTCCCTTTACTTTATTTGTTACAACTTCATATAAATTTACATAATCAATTATTTTCACATGAGATGTTTGGAAGATATTTGGTTCATATTTCTAAAATAAATTCTATTAGTAATACAAATTCAAAGTGGTTTTTAGTCCATAATATCAATAAAAATAATTTTATTATAATAGTTTTTATAAATAAATACTAATTTCATAAAACCCAAAAATTATATTCATGAAAAATTAATTATGTTACAATCATTGAGACGGTATCATGTTCGTTCACACGAATAACATTTTAATTTTTCAAAGAGCACGAAGTAAAGAAGGTATGAATAATATTATTTTTAAATTAAGATTATTATATCATAGAAATATTATTATCTCTTTAAATAAACTTATATAATAAATCCATATGATTTGTCTAAGAAAAAAACCACAATGATTCATGGAGGTGGTAATCCACACACATGAGTAAATGGAGTTATCATTTTTCAATGTATGGAAAGGTAAAAAAATTAAAGATATAATATCTTTAAATAATGATAAATATGACATTAATATCAAATATATATATATATATATTGACTCCATCATTATATCTAGATATGAGTGGATTTTATGGTAAAAAAATAACATCTTTTCATAAGGTGGTATAATTTCTCACACCTGAACGATGTTTTTGATTCCTATGTGAGAGAATAAGGATAATAACATAGGTAATTACATTGACATAAAAATATCTATGTATATATAATATTTTTTTTCATTTTTCACATGTTTGAAGATTAGTTTATGGGGTAAGAAGATGAAAAATAATAGAAGAATATGGATTATAAATACCTCTTGCTCAGAAAAAATAGAATAACCCAAAATTTTATTAAAGATATATCACATATTAATAGATGAATATTCATTTAAAAACCAAATTATACACACCAAAATAGTTTATTTCCTGTACCTTTTGAATCATGGATAAATGAAAAAATTGGTTGTTGGGTGAAAAACATCATCTCCCACTATTTTCATTATCACTAGCACCCTTATTAGACATATAATACATATTAACATTAATTATAACATATATAGCAAAAAATAAAAAATGGTGAGGTTACATTATTAGTAAGGGTAAAAACGGATATATCAACCTAACATGTGCATAATAGTATGAGGACATGAGACTAACATTAAAAATACATACCATCAAGATCATATATCATAAACATGAGTCATGTAATAAATCATGGATGATTATAGTACTTGAATCATGAAGGAATCAAAGAAAATATTCTATTAGAGCCTAACATTTTCATAAGACATTGATTTTTGGCATATACATAAGAATTAAAAATATTATGTAAAGGATAACCAAAAAGATATTAATAACATGTTGAACATGGGATAACCACCCATGTAACATCTTTGAGCTTTATATAACCCTATGTGTACCATATTTTGGGCCTGTTACATCTTTACATATACCCTATTGTTTTAGGAATGGGATATCCCTACATTTACCCACCTATTTTGCGATTGGTAAAACCTCTCATATACCCTCTTTTTTATGAATTTGATAACATACCTTCTAAAAATTGAGTTTATAGAAAATTAATCACTACCAAATGAATTGGAGGGTGATATGGGTTTTATCCATCACAGAATCCATAAATTTTTATTCCACAAGATCATAAAAAAATTCATCATTTCATAACCCAGGAAAATTGAAAAGGGGTTCATAAACAATTCATAATAGTATAACATGTGGGAAATAAATAGATTTATAAACAAATTTATATCATAATAATAAACATAAAACCTTTAAAGAAAGATTAATTATGGTACCACTAGATAATATACTTATTAAAACATATGAAACACCAAATATTTTGTCATTAAAGAATAAAAATTTCATAGAATGATATTTAAAACATTCTTGGGAGAAAATATCAGTTGTATTTTTAAATTACCATATTTTAAATACACAAATTTAAAAAATATTAATGAAAAATGTTTATTTTAAAACAATATTTAAAACATTTAAATAAATATTAAATTAAATGAGTGGTCCTTATTTTGGAAAATCATGTTCATTCTATATACATTAAGACAAATGTTCCTTTTATATTTTTGACACAAATTCACAACTAGTTCTTTCAGAAAATGAAATTAACATTAAAAATGTTTTGTAAAATAAAAAATGGGTAAAAATATCATTAAAAATACTATTAAAATAGTAATAACCTCTAATTTTTTTAGAAAACATGGATTGGGAGAAATTTTTTTTATCGAATAAATAAATATTTTTTATAATATTATTATTTCGGTAACTTTAGTTATTAAAGAGATAAAAATGAATAGAAATATTTTATTATCAATAAATAACTAAATGATAAAAAAAATTATTGTGATAATTAGGAGTTATATTTTATGATTTCATCATTTTAATGATAATAAGAAACAATCCTATAAATAAATGATATTTTAAAGTAAAGATTTTACCACTTTAGTGTCTTCTATATTATATTCCCATGAAATAAATAAACATATATGTATATTTTTATCACATAAATTTCATGGTTTAAATCATAAAATATAATCATGGGTATTATATACACCACATAAAAGGAGAAAGTATTGTATAAGATTTGTGTTCCACAAAAATAAAAGCTAGAGGAAAATCCCTTAACTAAAGTCCAAAATTTCATCACACACCAGGAAATATCCTATATAAATAATATATCTTTACTATATATGTATCCCAAATCCATAATCATATTTATAATTCCATATATGATTTACTTATATGATTTTATTACCCTTTCATTAATAATTATTTGTTAAAATCAGTATTTTGGGTAATATATGCTTTGTTTTTCTTGTTTGTTTTGGTTTAGAAGTTTTGACCATTAATATTGATTATGGTTACATAATCTAAATTATTTTAATATTTATAAAAATATAATATATAATCATATTATATATGTTTGTATTCATTATAAATGTTAGATTTTAGAAAATTAATTCCATCATTCATGGAGATAGTAGGTTGTACATAAACATGAATGTCGCTTCCAATTTCCCAATAGATGGAATAAAATGAAGGTAAATATTATTTAAAATTTAAACAATAATTTAAATATAATATCTATCAAATATATTCATTAAATAAATCTTATTACCTTCCATGTAAAAAAACGAATAATGTATGACAACACTTCATAGTGGTAATAGTCTACTCATATGAATGAGCGATGTTTCCATTTTTCAAAGTATTAGAAGGTAAATAAGTATATGTTATATTATAATTAAAAAGTATAATTATTTCATAAAAATCATATATAAAATTTAGTTATATCATTGTATCCATCCCTGATAGGTGGTAATGGAAAACGAATTACATCATTTCGTGAGGCTGTAGTCGGTCGTATACAGGATAAAAAATTTCATTCCCTATATGATGGAAAAAAATATGTATAGGGAAGGAAAACTAACATAACAATAAAAACGTATATGATAAATCATAATTTTATTATATCATCAAAATTTTAGAATTTGTTATAGTGGTTGAAGAAATAAATTAAAATGATATGTTAAGAAGAATATCGCTTCTTTAGACAACCTCCTTAGGTTATCCCTAAAATCCTTCTTTGGAGGGTTACATAATAAAAATATAGAATATAAGAAGAAACGAGGTAAATAATTAAGTTATATGGTATGTTATTTCCCTAACAAAAAGTCTTTGTAAGTGTATATAGGTTAGGGGTACGGGTGCCCTTTTATACAAGTGGGAGATGTCACACAGGGAATTTTTACGTATAAAAACTTTTACACCCATTTTGTACATTCCAAAAGGATAAAAATAAATCAATGTAAAAAATTCTATAATTTAATATCAAATTATATATCTAAAACTGGAATTGTACAATTTTATATGTCATTTTAACCCATATTTTAATTTAACTCCCAGAAAACCCATTTTACCATTAACTATAGTAATTAATTTTTTCTATTATAACTATTCATTTTGAAAAAAATAGTTGAACATATTATATAATATTAATTATTTTGATTCCAAATGTGAAATGTATTTTTCAAAATAAAATCCATTGAATTGGAATAGTTTAATATAAAAATAAATCCACAGAACTGACAAAAATGTGGTTTTCCAAAGAGAAAAATTTAAAAAATATTGTAACACATAGTTTTTCATGTTTGGTTTATGATCTTGTTCATTGGATCTCTTGGTATTTTTCTCTGGATTTTTGTGTGATGGGTGTTGAGTTTTGAAGAGTTTTCATGGTATAGTCTTTTAATCATGTTTGATCTTTGGTTTATGTTGGGAGAAAGTGGCATGGAGGAGATTTCATGACACACATGGTGGAGAGTTTGTGACGCCCATGATATCATTATATTGTGTTTAAACCATTAATGGATTTTTAGGTGGTATTTCCTTGTTTTTTGGGTGTAATTTTACGTTTTTGGAAAATTCGTGCTGTTGTACATTTTTAGAATGGTTTTCCCGAACTGTTCAACTTAAAGCTTCAATGTCTTTGATTTTTCAAGTAGCATTCACACGGTTTATCAATGGCTTACAAAATTTGGCATAAAAACCATGTTTTCCATTACTAGATAAATAAAATTTATCCTAAAAATACAATTTGAGTGTCTCCACATCCAATTTTATTCCATATGTGTTGGATATCTATTCTAAGATTCCCCACCTTCTTTCTCCATCATTTTGGGGAACTTTTTTGGTTGATTTCTCACCAAATATTAGTGGTTATTCTTAATTTCTTCATCCAAAATTTTCCCATTTTCTTCCCTCTTACTTCTCCTATAATTTTTTATTATTTTTATCTTCTTCCCAAGTCATTAAAGTCCTAAGACTATTTTTTCATGTTTTTTATGTGGTTTTTGTTCATTTTGAGATAGTCTCACAAGATTTAGGGTTTTAAACCCCTCAAGTGGTGTTTTTGGGTGTGTGTTTCCATTCCACCTTGGATATGAGTTAGGATTTTCATTTCACATGACATCATAATTTTAGTTTCATCAATTTATTACTATTATTATTTTATATATATTCTAATTATAGATTTCAAAATTGGGTTAATTTATTTGGTGTTAATAGTGTTGTTTTTGTTGTGCTTCTTGACGAATAGTTTTATTTTGGATAATATGGGAACACTAAGTACTTGTAAAAATGTTCTTTCAGTTGTTGAAATTGGTGTTTGATGTTTATAAATATTTTTGGAAATCTAAATAAATGTTTGGCAGGAAAATTTGGGATTATACCCTTTGGAGTGTTAAATAGAAGCTATTTTTTAAAAGAGTGCATGCCTTGTGTTGAAAAAATCCCCAGTTTCCTATTATGGTTTATTTAGGATAAAAAATGATTTATATGGTTTTATAAAAATATTTTAAGTGCGTGAAATATTATTTTTATGATCCTTATATTAGTTCAAATATGGATTTGGTTTTCTAAAAAATGGGTTTTGTTTTTAGCATGTTATGGCATTAGTTGCTGAAAAATGGTTTGTTCAAAATTATTAATAAAAATGTTATGATTTGAATAAAAAAATTTAGTGTTTAATGGGGTTTATGTAAATGGTTTTCTACATAAATTGTGTTATCAGACCTTTTTTAAAGGTTAAATTTGTATCTTTAATAAATTATAGTTTTTGTGAATTCCTTAAAGGACCATTTGGCAACATTATAAAAATGGTGATAATATTTATTATAAAAAATCCCCTTGGCCATTACTAATATATTATATATATATTTAATGGATGTTATGTACTTAATTTGGAATAATTTTGATCCAATATTTTTGTGCTTCGGGTTAGACTCTTTATGTTCAGTTTATTTTATAGAATGAGAACGGTTATTGGGTTGGCTAAGTATGAGGCTTGTTTTGAATTATTATTATATAAACATGTGATTAGAAGATCAGTTTAAATCAGTTTTATCACCCCCTTTACACATGATACATGGTAACAAGTCATATTGAGAGTGTTTTATAGAATTATTATAGTACTGGTAGTTCAGTTATTAACTAGTGTCCCATAGTAGGTGGATAAATTTGGGTTTATTTCTTTGGGAGTGGGCCCCTCGGTCTATTCTGAGTTAGAATGGCTAGAAATTTGGGCGTTTTTATTTTCATCATATGTGACATGCCAATGGGTATGGATTCTAATATATTATAATATTCTTGATTTTTCATGTTTTTCTGGGTTCAACTATGTCTACTCATTTTTTTGTTGCCTACATTTTTGAATGTTATTATTATCTGTATATTTTTCATTTCCAATTTTTTGTAACTTTTATAGTTCATTATTGTGTAATATTTTTGTTGGAAAATGATTTTTGGTTTTGATGGATATTATGAAAACTATTTTCAATTGAAATTGTTTTATCCTATTTTTTCATGTTGAAAATTTAATCCTTAGTTTCCCCTTAAAATGAGAATGTCTCACTAACAAATTTAGCTTGGTTTTTGGAAACGAATAAGGGAAATGCGTTGTGCTTTTTTGGAGTAATCATATGAAAATAGTCTTAATTTTATATATTATAGTGGAAAATTTAAAATTAATGTTTCTGTTTTTTTAATGGAATTACATTGGGAATAGATTATTGGGATATCTTATCATGTTTTAATCCCCACGCATATAGTTATTTTCTGTTTTTATCTCTGGTGAAGAATTCAGATTGATTTTGATCACCTTGAGTGATGTGTGATCATTAGTTTAGAGAGTGAAAATCAGGTAAACATGGAGTTAGTTTGGTCATCATGTTCGGTCAGATTATTTTTATTGTTCATTTGTACATTCAGTTTCTTGTATAAATGATTTTAAATTAAAATTTATATATGTATATTGAGATGTCCTTTTAATTACAATGTTTAATTTGTTTTTTTCTACTTGGATAAATCATTCTCAATGTACATTAATGTTTCTGAACACCATTTTCTATCCCATGGGGATCGGGAATGCCCTTCAGGCCCTACCACAGACCAGATTGGGTGACCAGTTTAGGGTTGACTTAGGCTAATTTAGGATAAAATGGTATCATAGGATTTCATCTCAAAGAAAACCTTTATTTTTGGAGAACTCATTATTTCTCAGTGATTTCATGAAAGATGGTGTATGATTTTCAAGACTTTAAAGGTTGGATAGAGACAAGTGTCACAACCTCTTGATTGTTTTGATCCTCGTGATTCCCTGGGAAGTCCATTTTTGTTAGTTTCTTGGTCTTTAGGTATTCATTGGTGATTTTCATATGAAAATGTGACTTGGACCAATGGGGTCTTGATATCACAGGGCCTGTCAAGACATGTGGAGCAAGGGCATGGTCTTATAAGTTTCTTCATGTCATTGTGGTTTTTGGGATATGGTCACCAACCATATGGTCAAGTCACCAACCAACACTAGTTCCCTTTTATGATTTGTTTTGGGACTTCTATGAATTCCTTAAATTGTTTAGAAAAACCATTTTTTGGGATTTTTTATAAGTGGTAATAGTTGGATTTTTTATTATGGCAGAATGTATTGCCATAAATTAATTTGTGGAATACCAAAGAAAATGAGTTTTTATAAAATAACCTTTTGGTTTTTATGTAAATAGAGTGGTTGTTTTAGAAGTTGTTATAAATGAAAAATATGAGTGTCTTTATTAAAATGGTTTGATGAAACATGGTTTGTTCATATGCTATAATTTTTTTCAAAAACGTGAAATGGAATATAAAAATTTACATTAATAAAGGTTTTTCAAAGTTGGGTTTTTTGGGAAACTAATGTTTTGTAATGAGGAAATGATGTAATTGGATTTTATTTCCCAAATCTAAACTAATGTTTGGTTGAAATAAAATGTTTGGAAGTCATAGATTATTTTAAGGTGATTCTGAATTTTTTTAATGGGATGGGTTGTGCTGTTGAAAAGTGTTTGAATATGATGAATTGGGTTGGGTAATTGGTTTTGAGATGTTGGTGTTTTTATAAAATGTTTTTTTGTTTTTATGGATTACTTATTATAGAAATAGTATTTGGTGATTTTTTTTAAATGGGGAAGGGTTATTGGGAATAACATGTTTTATTTGAAAAAAATTTGAATGGAAAAGAATTGATTTTTAAATAGATGTTTTTTGTGAAATGTGATTTATTGAATTGATGAAAGATGTTTTAAATAAAAGGTATTGGATTTTTGTGGATATATATGGGGTTTATTTTTAAAGCATGGTAAAATGGATAGTTGTGTGGGAATATGAAAATGATTTTGGACATGCTGGTTATTATTAATTTTGAAGGTATATGAATTTTGAAATTTATTAAATTATTTGTCTTTGAAAATAAGGATGCTTGTTTTTGAGTTTGGTGTGTTCATGGGTACTCACATGCATGGTGTTATATGGGAATGTGGATGGATTCCTTGTATGGAAAGATTGGATGGGTACCCAGGGTGGCATGGAAAGTCACATGTGATTGAGACTCGATGGAACAACATTAGTGAGTGAGAAAATCCACAAAGTTATTAGTTTTTCAAAAGTATTTTAAGATAATTTTTTTGGAGTTATGGTAAATTGATGGTTAGATGGTTTTATTATACATGTCTTAGAAGTGTGATTTATTTGGTATGCTTCATGGTGATCTGGATGTCATACTATTGTAGTGTCTTGAGATTGAAACTTCTTGGTGGCTTTGTTTTGGAGAAATTTTTAGTGGATTTTTAAAGATTTTTTGTATGTTGTGATGTGGCTATTAAATGTCCTCGATTGTAATTATTTCCATTTGATCAACCTAAAGATTAATTTTAAATGTTATATCCACCTCATCTAATGATGAAGCAACCCATTTGTTATAATTTAGAGCAGTTTGGGCTCAATTTAAAGTGACATTCTGTTATGGTGATTGTCTCAGTTGTTGAATTGGTTCTTTGTGATGTTTAATGGGTTTTCTTCTATTCATTTTTCATTATACTCCTCATAAAGAGTGATAGCGAATGGTGTCTTAAATTTTTATTTCCTAATTTTTTTCAAAGTGTTTTGTTTGAGGAAGGATATTTCGTGGTGTGTTATATTCCTTTGTTTTTTACTAGGAGTGTTGTGTGTATTTTTGCGGCACTAGAATAAGGGTTTACAGTTAATGATTAACATCTATTAACTGCGAGGCAGTAGATTCTCTATCCATTATATCTCTACCACAGTTCCTATAGTAAATTTGTGGTGTAGTCAAGAATCCATGGA
Organism: Viscum album; assembly: GCA_963277665.1. Classification (NCBI taxonomy): domain Eukaryota; kingdom Viridiplantae; phylum Streptophyta; class Magnoliopsida; order Santalales; family Viscaceae; genus Viscum; species Viscum album. The sequence continues at coordinate 436,795,373 of OY728121.1, forward strand.
GTTTAAGGTGTTTTTCGAAGTTCATGACTTTATATAATCATGTGTGGCCTTTGGGTTTTATCCATCCAAAGGTGGAGAGTGGTGAGTGGTCTTCAATGGTGGTTTCAGAAGTACAGTCATTAGGTACTCTTCCCTCTCCTCTAGATGCACTGGGGAGATTTTGGTCTATATAGGTAGTTTTGGCATAAAATTACCTTCTCCATTTAGGTGTGGGTATTTTAAATGTTCATGTAATGTTTTTCCTGGATTTGTTTACTATGTTGTTATGGAGGAGTTTTAGATATCCTATGTGGGAAATTCCTGGTTATTATTCATGTTTAATTATATTTTTTCATTATTTATTAGTTCTATATGGAAGGGAGACCCACGACAAGTCTCATTGAGTTTTCCTTCTAAGGTGTGGTCAGATCCTCGTTGAATTTTAATGGTAGAAAGTCCATTCAGGTCTTCCCTATGCTAGTGATCTGTTCAGGGATTAGTTTAGTTTAAATATTATGGAAATATCTTTCTTAAATGGTGCTCTATTCCTCATTTCCCTCATTGGTTTTGTGAGTTTTCACTTCCATTAGAAATGTGAAAATCTAAACATTCCCATTTTTAGGGAATTGTTTGATGTTTGTTGTTTTGTTTCAGGTAAGAGGCTTGAGTTCTTCTTATGGTAGTTTATTTCATTGCACTATTTGGGGGTGAAATTTTCTTGATGTAAAGAGTTTGGATCGTGATAATATGGAAATCTTATGAATTTATCAACCATATAGTATATGTTATGGATTTATGGGTGTAAAAGTGTTAATGCTGGGAAGAATTGTCCCACCTGTTTTTTAATATTTTAGTTTACGGTCTTGTTCATTGGGAATCCCAGTCTTTTCCTTGGGTTTTCTATCTGACGAGTCTTTAGTTTGGAAGCATTTTATTTTTATTGTTTTTTCCATCAAGGTTTATCCAGTTTTTGTGTTGGTGAAAAGTGTCGTGGTGGAGAGTTTGTGACACCCACGATGTCACTATATTGTGTTAAAACCATGCAAGGATCATTAGGTGGTCATGCATGGATTTTGGGGTTTTATTTGAAGTGTTTGGACATTTTTTGGGGTTGCACACAATTTTTCCAAACCATTAAAATTTAATCTACAATTTTTTATATTTTTATGGGGTTTTTGTGTGTTTGGGTTTGACTTACTCGATTTTGGGTTTTCACTCCTTAGGTGGTGTTTTTGGGAGTGATTTTCCATTCTGCCTTGGATTTTTAATTTTTTTCACAATGATTTTTGATTTATAATTTCATTTTCATCATTTTAATTTATTTTTCACTTTATATATATACTAATTATTATTTATATAATTTTTTTGGATTATTTTGTGTGAAATGTGGTGTTTATGCCTTATTTTTGGATGAATAGTCTGATTTTGGTTAAAATGGTCCTGCCAAGTTCTTATAAAAATGTTCTGTTAGTTTCTTCAAGTGGTTCGTGTTGTTTAGAATCTGTTTTGGAAATTTTATATAATGTATATCCTGATTATTTGGGTTTATAGCATTTGGAATGTGAAAAAGAAGTTGGGTTGTTAAATATAGAATGCCTTGTGTTAGAAATGGCCCGATTGGCTATTATAGATTATTTGGGATATCAAATTATTGGGTTTGTTTTAAGAAAATATTTTTACTGTATGAAATACTATTTTGTGGCCCATTTTGTGGTTTCAAATATGGGATTTGTTATATAAATAAATGGGTTTTCATATTTAACAAGTTTTACTTTGAGGTTTCAAAAAATGGTGTGTTCAAAATTTTTAAGGAAATGAGTGTGCTTTTAATGTGAAAAATGAGTGTTTAATGGGGTTTATGTAAATGTTTTTATCCTACAAATGGTTTCCCCACACATATTTTTGAAAGGTAGAAATTGTATTTATAATAAATTATATTTTTTAAATGCTTAAAATCCCATATGGAAACATTATAAAAATTAGGACAATGTTTATTATGAAAACATCCAATGGACGTTCCTCATTCCTTGTTTATAAATATAATGGATGGGATGTCTATTATATGTAATACTTGTGATCCATTATTGGATTTCCTTATGTTGGACACTTTATGATCGTTGTATTTTATGTCATGAGATCGGTCCTTCGGGTGGATCGGGTTGAAGCCTCATTCTGAATTATTGTTATTATATATACATGTGATTAGATGCTCTACAAGAATCAGTTATATCACCCACTTTGTACATCATACATGGTATCATAGAATAATTGTAGAATTTTAAATAATAATTTCTTCACCAATAGTTCATGTAAGGAAAATTGTCCCATAGTAGGTGGATATATTTGGGTTTATTACTATGGGAATGGGCCCCTCTGTCAGTCCTGAGTTAGAGTGGTCGGGCATTAGGGTGTTTTGATTTTCATCATGTGTGACATATCAACGAGGATAAAGTCTCATGTATTAGTTTGTTCTATATTATTCAGGATTTCCTAGGATCACCTATGTCTAGTCATTCATAGTTTCTTGTAGTGTGGAATGGGACTTATGTATATATATTTTCCATTACCTTGGTTCTGTAACTGTTATAGGTATTTCTTGTGTAGATTTTTATTGGAAAGTGATGTGTGGTTTTAATATGTCTTAAAAAAACTATTTTCAAAGAATTTTTTTATACTCTTTGTGCATGTTGAAAATTTAAACATCACTATCCCTTTAAAAATAAGACTCTCTCACTAACATATTAAACATGGTTTTTGGAAATGAATAAGGGAATTGAGTTGTACTTTGTTTTTGGGTAAGTATATGAAAAATGCATAATTTTATATATTGTTGTTCAAACATGAAAATGGATGTTTAGTTTATTTTAATGTAAGTTCATGGAGAATAAATTATTTGGAAATCCAACTGAGTTTTAATACTCACTTATATAGTTCGTTTCTTTTTTATCCCTTGTGCAATTTTTTGCTTGAGTTCGATCTCCTTGAGTGATGTGTGATCGTTGTGTTTGATAGTGACCAACGGGGTCATATGGTGTTGTTTTGGTCATTAGGTTTGATCAGTTTAGTAACACTTTCAATTATACATTATGTTTCTTTTATAAATGATGTTCAATTAAATTTAATATATATATATATATATATATATATTAGGTTGTTCATTTCATTCCTCTATTTAGATTATTGTTTGTCTATTGGGTGAAATTGTTCCTTCATGTACTCTAATGATGCCCGATACTAGTTTCAATCCTATTGGGATCTGGAACTCCCTTCATTCCATGCCACAGACCAGCTCAGGTGACCGGTTCAGGGTTGACTCGGGCGGGTTCGTGATAAAAATAACAATATTTAATATAAAAATTAAATATAAAAATTGAATATTATAACTAAAATTTATTAGTCATAATATAATTGAAATAATTTTAATTTTAAACTATTTTAATAATAAATTTAACTTCATAAATTCTTTATTCCAAAATTTTGTTTTCAACTAACTATTCATTGAAAATTTAATCTTTCCAGAAAATTATAAAAAATTACACCTTATGATATTTTTTTCATGCCAATTTGGAAATTAATGTTTATTTTGTCAAATAAATTTTATAAAATTTTATATAAATTAATTTCAATATTTTTTCATAAAAAACAATAAAAATCATATTTGGGAAAAATCGTTTTTTGAAGAATTGAAAACATCAAAATAAATTATGTACTTATCTAACAACATATTTTATTTATCTAAAATAATTATATTTAGTTTTAAATTTTTTTATTCATAACATCACTTTTAATGAATGATTTATAATGGTCATGCTTAAATAATAATATCAATATTATACCACAGTTCATTAAAACTTTGTGTTGTTCATAAAACAAGATAACAAATTAATAAATTTTTATGCAAAAAATATTTCATAAAATATCAAGGATTTATATTCTAATAACTTAAAATAATTTTTCCCTTCAAAATTTCATCCCTCTAATATAAAAAACATATGATTCTTTTTCCTCATCATATCATCAGGTTCCCATGTAGCTTCCCCATGTTGGTGGTTTCACTAGAAAGCCTTGAGTAGGTTAGTGGCCTTGTTTCATAGAACTCTCTCTATATGATATAAATATTCACTAATTTTTCCTCATAGTAAATTTCATGATCCAATGGTATAAACTCTGAGTTCAGTACTTGTGAAAGATCATATATTTACTTCTTCTAGAGAGATATATACTACACATTATGGACTTGAGAGACGTTTGGTTGAAGTATAAGATGATAAACAACTATCCACACTTGATCAAGAATCTCAAAATGTCAAATATACCTAGAGATGAACTTTTTTTTCTTCTTGAATATCATAGCATCCCTGGATGGATAATTTTTCAGAATCTACCTCTCATCAACTTAAAACCCTATATCAAATCAATGATTATCAGTAAAACTTTTATATCAACTTTGGGAATGCCTTATATATTGATCATTGGTTGTAAACATATTTTCGATTTCTTCATCCATCTATACCTCTAATTGATTTAATTCTCCATCTTTATCCTAACACATTGGATTTATAAGATTATTTTCATTGAGTGCTTCATAAAGAGACATCTGAATTCTTCAGTGAAAGATTTTGTTATAAGATAACTCAGGTAGAGAAATTTAATGATCTCATAAACCACTAAAATCCATAGAACAATATCTCAACATATGTTCTAGGGTTTGAATTATAATATTCTACTTGCATTATTTTGAAGGATGATATAATGTTCTTAAATTTAATTATATATCAATAGATTAATGAATGATTCACCAAAACTTTGGGGTAAACATAAGACCCTGATCAGATATAATAAAATATGGTAATCCATGAATCATTTCACATTCTCAATGTATATCATGGGATGATGACACATAGATTAATATTATATTATAGAACTAATGTTTTCAAACTTTTTAATGTGACCAACTGTAACCCATATAACATTGTTTCCTTTATATTTTTTTGGGAGTTTGATGAAAAAATCTACGATGATTTTCTCCCATTTCCATTATAGTATAGATAATGGTTATAACATCCCCTTAGAATTTTTTTTCTCATTTTTAACATGCTGAAACTTTTTTAACCGAGATAAAATCTCTGTAAAATATTTCTTTATTCCACCCCACAGTGAGTAATATTTCATATCTTTATACATCATTTTTCATTTAGGATGAATACCGATAGAAGAATTATGTTATTCCTACAATATGTCCTCAAATTATTTCATGGATCGAACACATATATGGTTCTGGGAACTTATCATTCTATCAGAATCAAATTTAAACTCAATAACATTTTTATTCTTCTTTTGATGTTTTATGTCTTCCCTCAAAGCCTCTTTAGTATTCATTAAGATATATTTTTGATCACTCATTCGAGAAATATATGAATCCTTCACTTCCATTGTGATTTTAATATCCATCCTTTTCATATCAATAAATATTTCACTTTTTGTTATCCTTAACATAGATAAGGTCTAATGATCTTTCATCTTAATATATCCGCTACCTTTTTTTCTTTCTAGGGTGGTAATTTATTGAGTATTCATGAACCTTGATTATCTCCCACCATATTCTATGGTGAAAACTAAAATATTTTAGTGAGAAAATATACCTTAAACAGTTATGATAAATATATATATCACATCTTTTTCTGTAAAGATAACACCTCTATATCTTTATTGGAAACATTAATACTCTAATTCATGAGTGGTGTAATTTTTCTCCTGAAAATTTAACTTTTGTGATACATAATCTATCACCATATCATTCTGTGTGATGAAAAATAATCTTACCTTATTTTATGAATCACTAAAGATTATATAACCTACTATACTAAAGGGTAATGTATGTAGAAGTGTTCTGACTAACCTTCTCTTCAGTTCCTTAAAAATTTCTTCACATCCATCTATCCGAAAAAACATGGCTCCCATCTAATTAAACAGTTTGTGGATTGGAAATCCATTTGAAAATTTTTACAATGTGTTAATGATATCCAACCAATCCATGAAAAACCCGATAACTCAATAAATATGGTTATTCTGTGCAATTGTTCAATATCCTCTCTCCTTGAGGGAACCACCAATATAACCTCTCTTATGATTATCATAACGAAAAATGTATAATTTAATTGAAAAAATTAAATCATATACATTTTACCATATTTTTACCATTTCATAGTGTATTCAGAATAATTTTCAATGTATCATCATTCCCTTCCATTCTCATTTAATATACATTAATATCATCAATGAAGACGTCCACAAACTAATCTAGGTATTGTATAAATACTATATTCATTTAATCCATGAAGATATCAGAGGAATTAGTAAGAAAAAATAAAATCACTATATATTCATAAATTATATACACTATGTTTTTATGTATATGTTGTCCTTCATGGACCTCAAATGATGACATAAAAAAATGATGGTCAATTAGGAAAATGTTCTTACAACCATACATTTGATCAAACAAGTTATAAATATCGGATATTGGATAATTGAACTTGATTTTGTCACGGTTAAGATCATGATAATCAATTTAAAGTTATATAAATCCATCATAATTTTTAATAAAAAGAATAATTTAAGTTACACCATGAGTTTTTAAAAGATAAAACTATATTCGATAGAGTATGTGACACACAATATCAAGCCTAAATAAACCATGATTAATTATGACCATTATAACCTAGTTGTTAAACTGATGGGTATTCATAGATTTTACTACATTATGAAAAATATATAAAGTCCACAATACATTTAAATTAATGGACAAATTCTAAATAAATAATCACTCAATTTCTAATAGATAAATTAATTATAAAAAAAATTTCTTTTAAAATGATTTTTATTTATTTTTTGGAATAATATTATAAGTATTTTTTTAAAAATTTTGAATTTTTTTTTTATGAAATGAACATAATTTTTAAATAAACATGTATATATTTATTTATGGTGAATGTTTTATATTTTTATATAATATTGATTTTTTGGTGAATAGTGAAAAATACCAATTTTTGGTAAAACTTTAATTTATTTTAATAAATTAATAAAATTAAAAAATACATCATTATTTTAGTTTTATTTAAAGTTAACTTAAGTTATATTTATTTATATTTAATCCAATAAATTAGATTTAATTCTTCTTAATCCTGTATTTTAGTAAAATTATATTCTTATGCTTAAAAATGCATTTTTTTGAAAACGATTTTAAAATGCATAATTTTATCGCATTTAATTTGACTAAAATAATCCCACATGAAAATTATTTAAATTATATATATATATATAAACTAAAATTAATTTCATAACTATTATTTGTCATATTATTTTTATATGTTCATTTTGTTCTTGAAAATGCATTTCTAGAAAAATAGTTTTTTCGACACGTCTACGGGATTATCATTTAATTACAATTTCAAACATATATAAATACAATTTGATAATATAGATTCCATATCTTTAAAAAAATAATTTATATTATATATTATTTTCAATTTATTTTTGGACAAAATTAATATCAATAACAGTTGAAATATTATTTACAGTGATAAAAAATTAAAAGTGTGTAAGTACGAAATCTTTGAGGTAAAGTGGAAAAAAAGTTTAAAACAAGTTTATTTATAGTTCTATATTTTTTTATTAGTTTCATATATATTCATCTCCTTTATTTTTCAATTTTTGGGGTACTTTACATGAGATTCATTTCCCATTATCGAATAGTTTTTGGTGTTTACATGAATGAAACTCCTCTTCACTTATAAAAGGGAACCCACTATCCCATAATTTCACACACATCTAAACCAATATTAATTATAAAATATCTAAAAAATAATTTACATACATCATCATACACCCTAGAATTCTTTTACCACAAATAAATTCTTTTTGGGATTTACTTATAATCCTAAAGAGGTGGTATGAAAAAGATGTATAGTTCTTAAATGTGATTCCTTGTTTTATTTATTTTTTCTCTTACTTAAGAAATTAATTAATGAGGATGATATAATAAAATATGTATATTTATTGAACTGATAAGGTATTATGTTAATGTAATAATTTAAATCCATATCCACTTGCATGAAATTGTAATTGAAGCCATCATTCTCGTGTACGGATGAATACCACCTCGTGAACTGATGTAACTCATTTTCCATAATTTCAACCCATGAATATTCATTAGTGTAGATTTATTTTTTTATAATATATTCATGATCTATAAATAATTATAGAAAAATAACATATCATATACTTTCTTACCTTACCATCCATTGAAAATAATAATGTCGTTAGTCTGTGCGGAGGAAAACCGCTTTGCAAAGCAATTTGATTCGTTTTTTATGACCACATTACAAGGATGACATATGTAATTGTATTTAAAGAATTAATACAATATTTATTATATAATTATCATTATATAAATATTAAATTACCCTTATCTTAATTCCATCAAGATCGTTGGAAAATGGAAACTTTACCCATGTATACGTACAACATACCATCTCCATGAATGTAACATTGTTAGATATTAATATCCATCAAACATGATTGGTTTTAAATTTTTAATTGATTTATAAAATAGTAATTATGTAATTATAATTATTATATATATTGTTAATTAATTATCACTTTTAACATCGTAATCTTTTCAAGGTGATTTTGTATACTCATGTAGAATATCATTAAAATTTCATACTCGAACTGTAATGATTATGTAATTGAATATATTTTGATAGTGAACAAAATAAAAGGATTTATATTAAATAAATTGTTCTTATCCTTGTAAATAAATAAAATAAGTTTATTTTTTTGGAATATAAAGAAATCATGTGTCAAATTGTGCGTGAGATAAGGGATATCTCTCTAAACCACCATTTAATTCAGGTTTTGACCAATATCTCCAACTTTCATTATATAAGTAAATGTTATTAAATGACTCTAAATTTTTTATATATATTTTTAAAATATATTCCATCCATATTAAAAAACCCATTTCACATTTAATTGACACCCAAGGTTTATTTATTAAATGCCTTTATTATGATATTTTCTTTGATTATGATGTTATACAAGACTATGAAACTGATTTTCATTCCTTGGATAATTATTATGTTATGACATATGAGTGAATTCAATTATATAGAAAAAATTTATCATGAAAATTTAAAGATGGGTACTCCATGATGTATATCCAGTGCATTGGATAATATTTTATTCTCATGAGATGTCATGAATTGGGTTATGAAGTAAAACAAATAAACAATGGGAATTTTACTATATGTGATATTATATGGGATGTTATCCTTGAATCATGTTTGTGTAATATATTATGATGATTTAAAATTTAATATATTACCATTATCATATGATACCATGTTCATTATGGTATGATTCGATGTAATTACTCATTAGACTTCTCTTTTTAGTTACCCTATTACACCATTGACTCACTTGTAACGTTTCCTTACCATTATTATTCAATTAGCAGGCCATACATGTCACACTTTTATTTTATATAAGATTTATATTATCCTTTTTAGTTTTTTGAGCTCATTATGGAGAAAAAAATGAGTTTACCATGTTTGGATTTCCTTTCATTGTAATTTGAAAATAGTCTTCCAAAAATACTAGGACTCATGATATTTTGTATGTACTTATTCCATAATTATCTTTAAAAATAATGTACCGATACGTTTAAAAGTGTTTGGTTAGTATATTTACTATTAGAGTTAAGGTTTAAGTAAAATTGTTAAACTATGATAAAAAAATGTTTGTGAGAAACCTTGGGATATTTATAAGGAAAATTATAATATAAGAAAATACCACTTTATTTTGGGGAAGGATATAGTTAGTTGTTTCTAGATCATTACATCCATGTTTGGATAATACATGTCGATATAGAATTATCATTGTTTTACCTTGGGGTAATAACTCCGAAAATCGAGTATTGAGATGGTATCAATCATCTCTTAATGCATGAAAATGGGACTTACTCCATAATATGTTTTCAACTCCTAGGGGATATGTTTTGTAAATTCACAAATTCATTTAAAACTATCATGAAAGACACAATAAAATTATTTGTTTAGAAACCATAATAGAGAAATTACTATATATAACTGATGTTGAAACACAAGGACAATTATTCTAGAATATAAATATCAATTATATGTTATTCCTACTATGTTTATATGTCTCCCTTATGTAATTTTATTTTTTCATTTATTCTCATATTTTTTATTTAATGGAGTAAAAAAGAGATAATATCCCAAAAACAAACCTGAATTTTTTATTATTATTTTCCTAATGATACAACTAACAATATAGGAACAAGATATGAGAATGTAATGGTAGAAATTTCTTAAGAAACTTGTGTTTTGAATAATAAAATGAATCATGTGGAACTCCCAAATCATCCAGAGAAGGATCAAATTGCAGTTGTGGTTATAATGGGTCTAATGACTTCTTACCTTTATTGGATATTTTGATCCCCCCATCATGGAAAATGGAATATGTAAATTTAGAAGAAATAATTTTTCCTCCAATCCTCAAAAATTTAGAAATGTTTTCGTTTCCTTAATCACATTGATGGTGAAATTGATCAATAGTGGACAGTAATCAATAACACAAAGTGAAAAAGGGATATGGATTCCATTTAATTTTAAGACATCAAAGAAATATTTTTGTACAAATAATGTCCCTGAACTATAACAGCCCAAGATTTTATAAAAAAATATTCTATTTAATTAATGTCTTGTGTTGTAAGCTACACCAAAAGGAGCTTGCACAACACGCATCCTTGACTTGCCTTGCATTACACGCAATCGCAACCTTCCTCGATAGCGTGTGTGGTACGTAATACTGAGTTTCACGAAACAATGATATGCTATTAAAATATTATTAAAACTAGCCGTTATGAATAGTAATAACCACTTTTTAAATTTTAGAAATTTTAAAATGGACTTCATTTTTGGATTCGGAGTATCGAATTTAGCCTAAGGTGAAATTTTGGTACTTTTCAGATAACTTTCATATTCTGATGAATAGTGAAAATTACTAAATTATAATTAAAAACAACTTTTTTAATCGAAATAATTAATAGTGATAAATCATTAATTTGAGTGGTTTTAAAGTATATTTAGAATATATTTTTACAATTTAATACAATGTTGGTCATTGGATGTAATTTCACATTTAAACTAGACATAAACAAGTGTCAATCTTTTGATAGATATTGTTTCTTAAAAACACGCTATTTGTTTTAACAGCGGGATTTAATTATAAAATTAATTAATGCAACTTTTATGTAATGAATTTGGTAAAATAGACTTCATTTTTGAATTCGGAATATGAAATATAGCTTGGGATGAAATTTTGGCACTGTTCTGAAAAACATCAATTTTTGATGAATAGTGAAACTACTAAGTGGTAGTTAAAAAACTGAATTTTTCATAAAACTTAATTTTACCGCTTCTGTGAATGGAATTTCAAAAATCCTAGAGAAACGGTTGATGTCAGTAAGTAAAATGTGGTTCAATGAGATGAAAATAATTTTTGGTGAATAGTAACTTTTTACTTTTTTTTACCGCGGTTAATAGTAAATAGGGTAACTAAGGGAAAATATGATATTAATATTACCCTAATACATGTTTTAATTCTATTGGACAAGTTTAATTCGACCAAAAACAATCTTAGGAATAAAATATGACCATTTAGGCCCACTTGGATTAGATTAGGACATTTATTATTAATTTATTTAAAGAAAGGTTAAAATAGTTATAATCAAAGTTTAATAAGAAAATCATTTTTAATATGGGGTTATACATAAGATAAATTCGATTGTAAATATTCATTAGAAATCTAAAAAGATTTCCTACATGATGGTATTTTATTTGTAATTTTTAGACATAAAATAATTTAATTTATTTATGACACAACGATGATGCAGTAATTATCTTATTAATGAAATATTGACATAATTGATGTTATAAACACCAAAATAAATGTAATTTGAGATTTTTTTATGAATTCCACTAATTTTCTAGGTTACTATGATATATTAATGTTGATTTAATCAACTTGGTTCGAACATTTAATTCTGTTATGACTTTCACAAAAATCATATATCAAATAGTGTCAAAATTGACAAAAAATAGTTTTTAAATCAAATATTATATTATTAATTGTTATTGTATTCCTAAAAATCTAAGGTTCGGCCAAATGACTTAGATAAGGATATATATATTAATAATAAACAATTTGGGGTTCGTTTGGCATGTTATAGTAAGTTTATTAACCATATAGTGAAAGAAAACAAAAAGACATGGTAAAAGTTAAATTATTTAACTTAGAGTTAAATTTAATTGATAAGGTTACAATAATATCCTAAACTTGTCTAAATTCTATTGGTTGATAGTATTTCGACCCCTCCCCACCTTATCTTCGAAATAAGACCCTTTGGAACCATTATAAACCGATTTTGACTTTAATATAAAATAATATTTTGAGATATTCCTAAGGTGGCCCTCTCCTCCCTTATAAAAGGACATCTCCTCCCCCTCCTCCTCACACCAATGTGAGCACTCAAGCTCGGACAAACCCTGCCAAAATCCCTTTTCCACTTCCCTAGCAACATCCTAGAGGTTCTGGTCTTCCTCAAATACCAATTCTAGTGCCCTAAGAGGAGGTCTCAAAGAGGCACTTCAAAGAAGAGGTAATTACCGTTACCAATTCTTTCATCTTTATTTCTTCTTCCACTTCTTCTTCTTAGGTTGTTTCATTATGAAGTAATAACATCAGTATCACTCATATAATGATATGTTATTATATGTATGAAACAACCCTATTTCACCATCTATCCATCCTATGGAAAAAGAAATCACCGCGCGTGCGTACGTACGGAATACCGTCTCCACGCCGTGGTGTAATCTATTTTCCACCACCACCTTACATGGATGGGTATAATGGTGTAAAGAATAACTATACATAGTTATTACAACATCATATTGATTCTGATATATTGTATAATTCACTCCAATTCAATTCAATATTTATAGAAATGATATCATCACTCGTGCGTACGTACGGACTACCGTCTCCACGACGCGATGAGATTCATTCTCCATATTAACCATTTAAGAATGATTATAAAGTATATATAAGAAATAATAATGAAATATATGACATTATAAATCTACTGTATTTATGTATATATATACATATGTATGTCATCTACTTACTTCCATTTCAAGACAATAAGGAAAAGAAAACAGCGTTCATGCGTACGTACGGACTACCGTCTCCATGAACGGTGTTTTTCATTTTATTTATCTACCTATTATATATATATATACTGAATATATATGATATATAAATCATATTTTATATTCTGGAAGTAAGTAAATCATGATATAAGTAATAATGATGTCAAGAACAACAAGTCAAAACACCTACGATAAATGAAACGATTTTACCCAAAACGCTTCTTTAACATGGAATTTACAAAAGAACGGGTAATATAATGTCATAAGTGAACCATATATGATATCATAACAATGAATATGATTCTGTAATAAGTCAATAACATGATTTAAATCATTATACAGGAGGTTCGGACACTTACAAAGCAAGTCGGACCTAAGGTAAGGGAAATATCACAATCTCATTTTTATCCGAGATTGTTTATTCGTAAGTATTTACTGGGGTGTATTTTATCATCCACATCCATGTTTCATCAATATGTAATATTATTTCCATCCACCTACAATTGTTTAAATCCATTTTTACCCTTCGGTGAGTTTTTAGTAAAAGATATGAAAGGAATCTTTTTTCGTTTTTCATACGAGGTACTTTATGACTTTTCCGACAAAAGTACGAAGAATGTTTTTTTTAACTTATACGGCATGAATGGATTTTTAAAACATTATTTCCAAGAAACTTCCTTTACAAGTTTTCAAGTTTATTTTTAATCAACTTCTTTTATTTTAAAGTTGTATGACATGTTATGAAAGGAAAAATGTTTTTGAAGAAGAAAGGATATTTTCCTCAAGAATGGAGTTCAAGTGTTTTATCAAAATTATTTTCCATCTAAGATAATAAAGGGTTCTGTTTTTATCCCTATTATTAAATTTATTTGATCATGTTGTGATGGAATTATTTTTATGAATTCCTTTATCTTATATGAATTGATTTATGATGTCATGATGTTTCAAGAATCCCATTTTTGTTACATGTGTTATGCGATGATGTATGTTTTATGATTATGTGGCACACATAAGAAAGGATTCATTATAAGATGGGTGGGACCTATATCTCCCTCCAATGCATTGGGTAAAGATTTTATATCTCATGAGATAGACAGGGCTGGAATGGTAGGTTATACCGGTTCAGTGAAACAGGACTGAAACGAGGGTTACTCGATTCAGAAAGGGACTTTGTCCACTAAGATAGTCTTGGCAATGAGTCATGACTAACAAGAAATGATTTTCCATGATTATGTGTGCATGCCACAATGTTTCAAGTTTCATGTCATGATTATGGTGATCTCATTTTCACTTCTATGATTTGTTCCATGTTAAGATATTATGATCTCTTTTGCAGGTTATGATTTTCAAAAAGATATGATATGATTTTTATTTCTTTTGTATACCCTTACTGAGCATTTGAGCTCACCCTTTTATGTTTTCTTTTCCCCAGGATATAAAGAAAGGTTTTAGGTAAAAAAAAATGGAAGATCTTTATGGGAGATATTGAAGATCATTCACCAGGATTAGAAGATTATGTTCCGAGTTTCCAAAGACACTAAACTATTACGATCCTTGTGTGTGTGTTTTTGTTATGTACTAAGTATTCCGCAAATGTAATGTAATGTCCATGTACGTCAGGCTTCGGGTCTCTACAGTTGGTATCAGTGGAAAGGTTTAGTCAACCTTTGGAAACTAGGACGCGAAAACGTTAGTGAGATCCCTAGAGATATTTCTAAGGTATGTCTAGGGATGTCCCTAAGGATAAGTATACGTATAGGATATAGCCATAGAACTATGGTAATGATATTAGATTAAACCTAAGATGTTAGATATTGAAGTAACTCCCCCTTTATTATGATTTTTTCCTCTAACACTATTCTTTTTGGGGTTTTAGAAAATCGTTGGAAACAAGATGATTCACAATAATGGAGGATATGGTGGACAATGGAATGATATTCTTCATAATGAAATGGGATTTGGATATCCAAACATCATTATTATGCCAAATCAGCAGTCTCATAATATGATCAATAATGTAAAATTTGGTAAGTTTCCTGACTCGGCTAATAAGAGAAAGATGGAGTTTCATGATGATCATAGAGGAAAGAAAGTTCAATTCCCCCTATGTAAATCATGTGGGAAGAGGCATCAAGGAGAATGTTTCAAAGGAACTGGAAGATGCTTTTGGTGTGGAAAAGAAGGACACAAAGCAAGTAAGTGCAAAGGAAAAGGTTCAGTTAACACCATGGATGAGGATAATGGTATTGCTATGACATCAACAATGGTTAAATGCTTTAAATGTGGAATGTACGGGCATTATGAAAACCAATTCACTAAGGGAAAGTCTCATGAAGAGAATCAGTATGGTCGTATGGGAAGTATTTATGTTGATGATGATGAAGAAACTACAAATGATATGTGAGATGAAAGAAATGTTGAATCTCGGTCAATGGTTTAAGAATGTAGTGGAATGATTACATGTTTATCATGTGTAATGTTGTATAAGTAATCTCATGGTACTATGGAATAAAGAGACATGTAAGGATTGTTACATTGTTGTCTGATTAATGTTACCAGTAACCATGAAAGGTTATTTAGATACTTTTGGAAAGTAGAAAGGATAAGAAGATAATGAGATGTTTGATTGTATTCATGAGCTCATGATTGATATAAGGACCAAGTGATATCATGGTTTGAGTATATAGAATTTTGAGGATTTTGGTATGTGGAAAGTGTTAACTTTTAACTGCATTCAAGTTTTCACTAAGGTTCAATGGGTATTCAAGAGTATACAAGATTAAGGACTTTGAATGGTTGGAATGTGACCAACAAAACATATCTTATGATATATGGGGATCAACGATGATATTAAATCTCTGGTAATTGTTTTCACTATGTTATGAGAGTGGACTGCAGTATTATGGATAAGCCTAAAGATTGGAATGGATTGTGTTGGACATAAGTTAGTATTGTTTAAGGATAGAATTTTTTTTTCGATATTATTGATGGGATGTTATAGTAATATAGTTTTGGAAAAAGGACAACCTGCAGGATGGGCGACAGTCAATCGCTTCGGACAAGGCTGTGGGAATCGAACCCACAACCGAAGTGCGACTGGCCTTTATCGCCTACCACTGGCCTACAAGAAGTCCCTGTTTAGTAGAAACTAGTTTTATTATATTAAGCAGTATGATATATGAAGTATAAGTCCATTTTAGGAACCATATATGCTTTATCTCACTATAGATCGACTTATGTATATAATTTTTGCTAACCTTTTGTTTGAGACAGATGGAATGACCCGTCATTCTATCACATGATCTGCTAACACTTCACGAATAACAAATTCAACTTCATTTAAGAGATGAAGTGGAAATTGTTCTAGGCATGAACAATAGTGAGATTGTACCAAAATAAAGAAATTATTTATTCCAATTCAGATTTTCAACTTTAGGGAAATGATCTTGAAAACCAAAAATATTGTCCTAGTGATCTTATACCTGATGAATCGGATGATACCTTAGATCGTCACAAATTTATGGATTTGTGATTATTGGCTTTTCCATAGCCATGTTCTCTACCACTCTCCATCAGAACATGATGGTTAGATTTCTCTTCCATATCCATATTTTCACCTATGTGGAAACCCAATGATTAGTTTATTTGGGTAACCGTTACGTTTCATACTTTTGTTTTTAAAGATTGGTTTTGATATTCCTTTTTACGATGTGGGTTTCTATTAAAGAAACTTTCAAATAGTAAACCATTTATAACCCCGACGAATTTCGAGGGCGAAATTCATTTTAAGGGGGGTAGAATGTAACAGCCAAAGATTTTATAAAAAAATATTCTTTTTAATTAATGTCTTGTGTTGTACGCTACACCAAAAGGAGCTTGCACAACACGCATCCTTGACTTGCCTTGCATTACACGCAATCGCAACCTTCCTCGATAGCGTGTGTGGTACGTAATACTGAGTTTCACGAAACAATGATATGCTATTAAAATATTATTAAAACTAGCCGTTATGAATAGTAATAACCACTTTTTAAATTGTAGAAATTTTAAAATTGACTTCATTTTTGGATTCGGAGTATCGAATTTATCCTAAGGTGAAATTTTGGTACTTTTCGGATAACTTTCATATTCTGATGAATAGTGAAAATTACTAAATTATAATTAAAAACAACTTTTTTAATCGAAATAATTAATAGTGATAAATCATTAATTTGAGTGGTTTTAAAGTATATTTAGAATATATTTTAACAATTTAATACAATGTTGGTCATTGGATGTAATTTCACATTTAAACTAGACATAAACAAGTGTCAATCTTTTGATAGATATTGTTTCTTAAAAACACGCTATTTGTTTTAACAGCGGGATTTAATTATAAAATTAATTAATGCAACTTTTATGTAATGAATTTGGTAAAATAGACTTCATTTTTGAATTCGGAATATGAAATATAGCTTGGGATAAAATTTTGGCACTGTTCTGAAAAACATCAATTTTTGATGAATAGTGAAACTACTAAGTGGTAGTTAAAAAACTGAATTTTTCATAAAACTTAATTTTACCACTACTGTGAATGGAATTTCAAAAATCCGAGAGACACGGTTGATGTCAGTAAGTAAAATGTGGTTCAATGAGATGAAAATAATTTTTGGAGAATAGTAAATTTTTACTTTTTTTTACCGCCGTTAATAGTAAATAGGGTAACTAAGGGAAAATATGATATTAATATTACCCTAACACATGTCCTACTTCTATTGGACAAGTGTAATTCGACCAAAAACAAACTTAGGAATAAAATATGACCATTTAGGCCCACTTGGATTAGATTAGGACATTTATTATTAATTTATTTAAAGAAAGGTTAAAATAGTTAAAATCAAAGTTTAATAAAAAAAATCATTTTTAATATGGGGTTATACATAAGATAAATTCGATTGTAAATATTCATTAGAAAGCTAAAAAGATTTCCTACATGATGGTATTTTATTTGTAATTTTTAGACATAAAATAATTTAATTTATTTATGACACAACGATGATGCAATAATTATCTTATTAATGAAATATTGACATAATTGATGTTATAAACACCAAAATAAATGTAATTTGAGATTTTTTTATGAATTCCACTAATTTTCTAGGTTACTATGATATATTAATGTTGATTTAATCAACTTGGTTCGAACATTTAATTCTTTTATGACTTTCACAAAAATCATATATCAAATAGTGTCAAAATTGACAAAAAATAGTTTTTAAATCAAATATTATATTATTAATTGTTATTTTATTCCTAAAAATCTAAGGTTCGGCAAAATGACTTAGATAAGGATATATATATTAATAATAAACAATTTGGGGTTCGTTTGGAATGTTATAGTAAGTTTATTAACCATATAGTGAAAGAAAACAAAAAGACATGGTAAAAGTTAAATTATTTAACTTAGAGTTAAATTTAATTGATAAGGTTAAAATAATATCCTAAACTTGTCTAAATTCTATTGGTTGATAGGATTGCGACCCCTCCCCACCTTATCTTCTAAATAATACCCTTTTGAACCATTATAAACCGATTTTGACTTTAATATAAAATAATATTTTGAGATATTCCTAAGGTGCCCCTCTCCTCCCTTATAAAAGGACACCTCCTCCCCCTCCTCCTCACACCAATGTGAGCACTCAAGCTCGTCCAAACCCTGCCAAAATCCCTTTTACACTTCCCTAGCAACATCCTAGAGGTTCTGGTATTCCTCAAATACCAATTCTAGTGCCCTAAGAGGAGGTCTCAAAGAGGCACTTCAAAGAAGAGGTAATTACCGTTACCAATTCTTTCATCTTTATTTCTTCTTCCACTTCTTCTTATTAGGTTGTTTCATTATGAAGTAATAACATCAGTATCACTCATATACTGATATTTTATTATATGTATGAAACAACCCTATTTCACCATCTATCCATCCTACGGAAAAAGAAATCACCGCGCGTGCGTACGTACGGAATACCGTCTCCACGCCGTGGTGTAATCCATTTTCCACCACCACCTTACATGGATGGGTATAATGGTGTAAAGAATAACTATACATAGTTATTAAAACATCATATTGATTCTGATATATTTTATAATTCACTCCAATTCAATTCAATATTTATAGAAATGATATCATCGCTCGTGCATACGTACGGACTACCGTCTCCACGACGCGATGAGATTCATTCTCCATATTAACCATTTAAGAATGATTATAAAGTATATATAAGAAATAATAATGAAATATATGACATTATAAAGCTACTGGATTTATGTATATATATACATATGTGTGCCATCTACTTACTTCCATTTCAAGACAATAAGGAAAGGAAAACAGCGTTCATGCGTACGTACGGACTACCGTCTCCATGAACGGTGTTTTTCATTTTATTTATCTACCTATTATATATATATATATACTGAATATATATGATATATAAATCATATTTTATATTCTGGAAGTAAGTAAATCATGATATAAGTAATAATGATGTCAAGAACAACAAGTCAAAACACCTACGATAAATGAAACGATTTTACCCAAAACGCTTCTTTAACATGGAATTTACAAAAGAACGGGTAATATAATGTCATAAGTGAACCATATATGATATCATTACAATGAATATGATTCTGTAATAAGTCAATAACATGATTTAAATCATTATACAGGAGGTTCGGACACTTACAAAGAAAGTCGGACCTAAGGTAAGGGAAATATCACAATCTCATTTTTATCCGAGATTGTTTATTCGTAAGTATTTACTGGGGTGTATTTTATCATCCACATCCATGTTTCATCAATATGTAATATTATTTCCATCCACCTACAATTGTTTAAATCCATTTTTACCCTTCGGCGACTTTTTAGTAAAAGATATGAAAGGAATCTTTTTTCGTTTTTCATACGAGGTACTTTATGACTTTTCCGACAAAAGTACGAAGAATGTTTTTTTTAACTTATACGGCATGAATGGATTTTTAAAACATTATTTCCAAGAAACTTCCTTTACAAGTTTTCAAGTTTATATTTAATCAACTTCTTTTATTTTAAAGTTGTATGACATGTTATGAAAGGAAAAATGTTTTTGAAGAAGAAAGGATATTTTCCTCAAGAATGGAGTTCAAGTGTTTTATCAAAATTATTTTCCATCTAAGATAATAAAGGGTTCTGTTTTTATCCCTATTATTAAATTGATTTGATCATGTTGTGATGGAATTATTTTTATGAATTCCTTTATCTTATATGAATTGAATTATGATGTCATGATGTTTCAAGAATCCCATTTTTGTTACATGTGTTATGCGATGATGTATGTTTTATGATTATGTGGCACACATAAGAAAGGATTCATTATAAGATGTTTGGGACCTATATCTCCCTCCAATGCATTGGGTAAAGATTTTATATCTCATGAGATAGACAGGGCTGGAATGGTAGGTTATACCGGTTCAGTGAAACAGGACTGAAACGAGGGTTACTCGATTCAGAAAGGGACTTTGTCCACTAAGATAGTCTTGGCAATGAGTCATGACTAACAAGAAATGATTTTCCATGATTATGCGTGCATGCCACAATGTTTCAAGTTTCATGTCATGATTATGGTGATCTCATTTTCACTTCTATGATTTGTTCCATGTTAAGATATTATGATCTCTTTTGCAGGTTATGATTTTCAAAAAGATATGATATGATTTTTATTTCTTTTGTATACCCTTACTGAGCATTTGAGCTCACCCTTTTATGTTTTCTTTTCCCCAGGATATAAAGAAAGGTTTTAGGTAAAAAAAATGGAAGATCTTTATGGGAGATATTGAAGATCTTTCACCAGGATTAGAAGATTATGTTCCGAGTTTCCAAAGACACTAAACTATTACGATCCTTGTGTGTGTGTTTTTGTTATGTACTAAGTATTCCGCAAATGTAATTTAATGTCCATGTACGTCAGGCTTCGGGTCTCTACATGAACTATCCATCATAAATTGTTATGGGTGTTCCTTTTCTTAAATTAAAATGATGTTGATTCGATCATGGTGTATACGGAAATATTCAGAAGGAATGGATGATACACCTCTTTATTATTCAACTACACTGAAATTAAGGATGAAGATTTAATTACTGGGTTAATGTAATGTCTATGAAAATACTATTCAATTATGGATTTTGACAGCTATGAATTGATTGTCTGTTCGGACCTCTATGTTTATATGGTGATTTATGACTCCCATTAGCCTCATTGGACATGAAAAAAATAGTAAAATAGATTTTTTAGTGGAATACATGGATAAATTATTGGGATTAATGAAAAAACATCTTCACACTTTGTAGATGTCTATGATGAGGTATCTTAGAAAAACATTGATGGGAACTGGGATATGCTTAAAATATGGAAAAGCGGAGAATTAAGATAAATAGTGATGGAGGGATATAAATAATCCCACTAATATGATATATGAAAATAATGTTCAAATCCCCAATCAGTATATTTTTTAGTTTTTCAACATCAAGGAACATTGGTATTATGCATGAAAATTCCCCAAGACATGGGTTTTTATTAAAATTCAATGACAGAAAAATCTAAGGTTTAGAGAGAAAGAAAAGATAATTTTATCACTAATGCTGAGGTGGATCCCGAAAAAATATTTTTTGATAGTTAGAAATGTTTTTCGTTAAAGATTTGTGAACATACTTTTTTATTCTAGTTCTATGTATTCTTTTATATATTGAATGTTTAGTAGAACAATTCATGAACCCCCTGAAATCAAAGTGTTTGGGATATTTGTGAGAACAAAAAATGGATTGAAGGTTGTGTCCCAAGAATATAACTCATCCCCTATAAATATTTTTGGTCTTAAAATTATATAAAAAATTATATTAGTTACATTAGTATAGATTTATACAATTCAAGGTATGGAATGGTTATCCTTATATACAACCTACATCATCTATTAGGAGCGGTACATCACACATCACTTACAATGTCATCATATGATTCAACAAATGTTTATAGAGTGGGATGAATCTCCCCAAATTTTTTTTTCACATGATGTAATATTATTTACTTATCTGAAATCATATCTAGCCCAAATATTTGAGACAATAGAGAGAATCACACATGATGAAATTTCTATCATTAGTAATTATACTGATGCATTACCCAAAAAGTTTCCTAGTCTATATCATGATTGAGAGGTTGAGTTATCAATCAAACATATACAAGGTTCTATACCCATATCCAAAACCAATTAAAAAGATTACACGATTTAGTTGGATGAAATAAATAAAATATTGCAATAGAATCTACAAAAGGGTTTTACATGGCCGAGTGCTTCACAATGGGGTTTTAGGTACTCTTCGTCCAGAAGGATGGAGAAATTCTCTAATCATTGATAATGACAAAATCACCAAAATCATGATAATAAACAAGTCTTAACCTTCCATAAATATAAAAATTGTTTTATATTCTGTTTGAAACATCATATTTCATTAAGATAGACGTTCTTTCATGATATCATCATTTAAAGGTGAAGAGGGATGATATTCTAAAAACTACCTTTTGAATAATGTATGGATACCATGAGTTCATTGTAATTCCATTAAGAATCACTATTTCTTTAGTTATATTTATGTAATGAATGTATAAATTCATTAGATATTTCCTCATCAAATTGGTTATAGTCTTTATTGATTATATTCTGATTTACTTCAAGAAAAAAAGGTAAGCATGAGTATAATTTTAATAATATTATAAAGGATTAACAAAAGAAGGAGATAACAAAATGTAATGAAATTTTGAGTTATTTATGAATTATGTATCATTATTGGGTCATATTTTCACCCACAAAAACATATCATTGGACCCTTCTAAGATAAATTCAATTAAGGATTATCCTAGATTTTTATCAGTAATGGATATCCATAGTTTCCTTATATTATCTATATATAGAGGACAATTTTTGAAAAAAAAATTATTTATTTTTAAACCCACTAACCATGTTAACATTGAATGGATTAAAATTTTTATGAACCAAAGAATACTAATAGATATTTAAGGATTTGAAAAAGAGCATATTCATAGCACCAATACTTATGCTTCCCTCATGTGGGTAATATTTATTTATAGTGCTGATTTATAGAATTTTTTGGGACATGTAATAATTTATAATGATAATTTGATATCCTATCCCTCAAGGAAACCGAATTTTTATGAGATGAAATATCCCACACATGATCTGGAGTTGGCTGCAGTAATTTTAGTATTTAAAATGTAGAAAAATTATGTTTATGGGGGGAAGTGTAAAATATTTATAGACCATAAATCCTAAAATATATATATTTACATAGTAGGATCATATTATGCTTCATTGAAGACAGTTTTAGTAGATCAAGGACAATAAATGCTCAATACATTTCTATAAGATCTAATTATTCTTGAAAATGGATTTCTCGAAAAACTCATTTCTTCAAAAACTTTTCAGTTTTGTTTTAAATTAAATAATACAAATTATGTTAATTTAATTTCATTAAATTTATTCTATAATTTTAATAATTAAAATTTAAATTATATAATAAGTTTAACTTAATTTTCTCTTATAATGGATATTAAAAATAGTACAAAATAGTTACCATGGTTACACAAAATTATAACGGCTAAAGAGAGTATCGTTAGAGTTAAAGAGTATAACATGTTTAAACAATGTATCATATTTTTAATTTAGAAGTTATAATTAGACTTACCTCTCATAGTTAAATTCATTTTCCTTATTTATAGGAACATGGATTATGAATGACTTCACATTGTTGAATTGTTTTAGGTATTTACAAGAGGTCAATTATCCCTCCCTTAGAAAAGGGTATGACTATCCTATGTTTTCCAAACGTCCAAACCCATTGGTTTGGGGAATACCTACCCAAATATCTTAATTAATTCCTTACCAGAATACAATATTCATTTTATTGAACCAAAATTATATCTAGGGAGGCTTTAGGAATAATCCTAAAGAGGTGTTCTGAAGAATTTTTGTTGTTCTTAACCAAGCATCATTATTTTATTACTTCTTACACCTCCATAAAATCATACACAATCATGATTATATAATTATATTAGTATATAAACTATAATAATATTTTATTATTTCAATCACGTTACTTATATCCATCTCCACTTATATCAAATGGGAAATGATGTCGTCGTTCGTGTGCACGGTGGACTACCGCCTTATGAACGGATGTAAATAATTTCCAGTCATCACATATCAAGGATTTTTTTGATTATGGATTGAATATTTATGTATAATATCAAGAAATAATAATTATATTATTGAATTAAAAAATCATATACATTTCCATCCATTAGAAATGATAACGTTGTTCGGGTGTATAGGGAACTTCCACTATTTAAAGGAATGTTATTAGTTTTTATTACAGAATCACATATATGATATATGAATATGTATTTAAACAAATTATAATAAATTTATTATATAATTGAAAATATTAAATTATAAAATAAAAAAACATTCTTTCAATGATAATAGTTGAAAAATGGAAATGTTACTCATGTGTACGTATGACTTACCATCTCCATGACTGTAACACTGTTCATCTTTCATAACCATACCTCTATTATGTTTTAAAAGTATAATTGACGTATAAAATTGATAATTCAGTCAATATTATTATTTTTGAGATGATTTATTTATAATCCCTTTGACCATAGTCAACATTCCAACTCGATTTTGGGCATATGAGCCCAACAGAGTCAAAAAAACTTACTTGAAATTTAATGAATAAGTAATTGAATATAAATTGATAGTGAATACAATAAAAGTAACAATACCTTTAAAAATATTCCCTAGAAATTAAAAAATTAAAATAAGTTTTTTTATTCTCGAATATAAATAATTCATGTGAAAAATTTGGCTCTTGGTAAGGGATCTCTCCCAAACCCACACATTTCTCTAAGTTATGACCAATCTATCTAAATATCTCACTCTATCCCTTTATGAAAAGTTATATAATTATTATACATTATGTATATATTTACATAATTTATATCAATATATTATTCTCCCTTCCATTTATAGGGTAACACATGCCTTATGTTTATTTTCCAAATTCTGTCATTATGAAATTTCCTTTGAATATTATTTGAATAAAAATTATGAAACCCATTTTCTATCCATAGGTAATTCTTATGTTATGACTAATGATTGAATTTATTTATATGTAACACATAAATTATGAACATTTTATGAGGGGTGCACTTAGATAGCAGCCCACTACATTGGATAATGTTTCGGACTCATGAGATGCCACATATGGGATTAAAGACTAAATATAATCCATTATGGGGATTTTTCCATAATGTGATATTATCTTTGAAGTTAGACTTCACTAAATTTTATTTCATTCATTTTATTTATTCCACATTTCTTATGTTACCTTGAACTTATGATATCTTATTTCTAATGTATTAATTCTATTTGATTACTCTTGATACTTCACTATTACAATATTGTGTTATAACTTTAACATGAATATTAATTATTCTTATCAGATTTGTCCCCATATTTTTATATTTTTACAACCTCATTATTTTATATTATTCCAAAGTTATCTTATTTTGTATTTGGTTCTCATATGGGTTTAGGTGGTCATTATGTATAATAACATGGGGATTTTATGTTTTTTTTTCTTATGTTGTATTAGGAACCATGTCTTATAAAGACACTAGGCCTCAAGATCATTAGTATGTACTTATTGTATAAATATGATTAATAATCATGTAAAATTTTTTGTAAAAGGAATGTATTTCTATAGGATCACCCTAGGGTGATGTACGAGGATTAATGAATCCATTGTCAAGATTATTCTAGAGTTTCCTCTAAAATTCCTATATCTTGATAGGTTCCATTCAAGAGGGTTTTATTAAAAAATATATATCACTAGGTATCAGTACAATTGAGAAACCATCATCATAATCTAGATTAAGACATGTATACTCTTCTATAAAGATATCAACAAACTCATTTGATATAGTAATATATTTTATATGTGGTTTATAAAAGAAATTTTAGATAAATATTCGGTTAAAATCAGAATCAAGAACCACTTCGATAATTCTATTTTAGATTTGGTTTTAATCAATTGAAGAATCAAATATCATTAATTTTTTTATGATGATATTACTAGATTCATTCTATGAATGTATTGTAAAATTTACCTCATAGGTACCACCAGATACATTATTATTCTACTTAATATCAAGGTATTACTTTTCTAGTTTCTTAAAATGAATATGAGGAAGGATATTTTAGAAAAAAATCTTATAAACTCATCCCATTATTTGGTTTTTTTCTTCCTACTATATTTTTTTCCTAAAAAGTTTCCACCATTTATCTAATCGACCATAAAAATGATAGATATAGAAAATGAATTTTTTAGTTCCAAACACTCAAGAATTAAAACATCATTTTAGTGGCAATGATCCATTGCTCTTAAACTATAAGATCAGAAGAACCACTGGAAGAAGGTGGATATTTCCCCATAAAGGACTCAACATAATCTTATTCCCTCTATATGTAGTTTTTAATTTCAGTATCATTCCTAGATTATAAAAAAAATTGAGCATTGAAATAAGATTTTTCATTCCGCCTCCCATTACTTTTAGTCATTCCATAAGAAAACTATTTTATTGTTCATCACAATCTACATTAATTTATTTTTTGAGGTTTTAGATATTGAAAAAAAACAAAAAAAAATTACTTAATAAACAATAATCATAACGGGTAACACATAATCATTAAAAATTACATATTGGATATCTAAATCATAAAACCTTATTTTAAATATATTAAACCCTAGGATATTCATATTATCATTAATTCTTATTATTAAAATAATTCTTACTGGTTGTATTGAGTTTATAAATTTCGATAACATATCACCTATGGGTGTCAATCCATGTGTTGAAAAGATTCCATTATCATGAACAAAATGACAATCAAGTCAAATCCCAATCTTTCTTTTACAGATTTATTATCCCTATGTAAAAATATTCTAGAGCATTATCTACTTGTACAATCTGGAGAGGGTTGTTATTGCTATGAAAACAATCTCTCTATCCTTCTCTAAAATTATAAGATATTTTACAATAAATTATCTTATCCTTAGGCATACCCTTTGACTTATCACATGGGATATCACGATAGTTTTTTCATCCTTGTTTCCAAGTACTAACAAATCCCTTCAACTACAAAAAATATTGCAACCAAAACATTTCATAAATAAATATCACATATTAATATAATAATATTCATTTTATAAAATAAAAATCCATGGATTAATCATTTGTGTAAATTTTCAATTGAATCTTGTATACATAATCAACCAGTTCAAAAGTGAAATATAAAATCTCTCACTAATTTCTGCACAAATAGATCCCCTCTTAGATATATCATATATAAAATGTTTCATCAGAACCTTGGTAAAGGAAAAATACAAATGAGTGATATAAGATGGTATTTAAGTTAAAATAATGGAGATATCAATATAACATGATAATAATGGTATGAGAACATTAGGATAATATTTTAAACCATTAGCGACAAATCATATATCGCAAACATTAGTCTTGTCATATATATGGGAAGTTTATAAGACATTAATCTTGAAGGAATAAATCAACAAAACCTTTAGATACTATCATTTTCATAATACAAATATTCTTGTCACAGACATGAGAATAGACGATCATACATCAATGTTGCCTCTAAGACTTTCACAACATGTTATTCTATGGATAACCACTCATGTACCTTATTTGGTATTAATAAAACCTTCCTTGAAGCTTATTTTTTTCTTGGGATAACCTCTAGTGTACTCTCTTATTTTTGTTTTGGGATAAATTCTTATGTTCTTCCTTATTTCGAGATTACAATAACCACCTTTCTACCAACTTTTTTGGGATAAGGATAACTACCGTGTAACCATTGATACCATAAACATTAATAATTATCCAATGTATTGGAGGGAGATATAAGAACCAATAATAAAAAATCTAAACATTATTATTCCAAAATATCGTAAATCATTTATCATTTCATAACCCATGGGAAAATAAATTGGTTTAATAAATATTTCATCATATTAAAACAGGTGGGAAAGAAATGAGTCTCACAAACATCTTGTTTTCATAATCAAAAAAATAAACCACATGTATAAATAATACTATGGTACCATTGGATCATATCCCTAGTAAAATATAATAAACATCAATGTATGGTTTGTTTCATGTATATAAATTAAATAAAAAGATCATTAA
The DNA here is from genome assembly GCA_963277665.1 of Viscum album. NCBI lineage: Eukaryota > Viridiplantae > Streptophyta > Magnoliopsida > Santalales > Viscaceae > Viscum > Viscum album. Next base: position 436,824,003 of record OY728121.1, read on the forward strand.
AAAATTATTGAGGAAAATATCGATTCTATTTTAAAATCACTTATTTAAATTAAAGAATTGAAAATTTAAAAATTATAATGTGTGAATAAAATAATTGAATGGTTATGGTAGAAGAATATTTATTCATGTAGTACACATTAAAAAAATGCTATCACATTTTTGATAAAAATTGAAAACAACATTTTTTGGAAAATAGAAAAAATTTCCTTATAATATATTTTCTTTAAAAATAAAAAATGGGTGAAAATTTCATTAAAAAATAATTTGATGTGGGAAATAATTTCCATTAATATTTTTGAAACATGTGCATAGAAGAAAATAAATTATTGAGCAATGATAGAAATAATTTCATTTTTCTTAGAACCCATAATTTGGTAACTTTATTTCATTAACATAGGAAAATGAAATGAAAATAAGTATTCCAACGAAAAAAATAATATTTGAAAGTATATTTGTGTATTTAGAGGTATATTATAACAATTTATCATTTGAATGTAATCAGAAAAAAATTTATAATAATAAATGAGATTGTAACATAAATAATTTACAACATTGGTATCCTTTGAATTGTAATAATAATGATAAAACTATACATAACAAGATTTTTGATCTAAATATTTTCATGATAATAATCATAAAATAAATTCTAGGGTTATATATACACAAAATAATAGAAACAAGTGGTGTATAAGGTATGTACCCCCACACAAATAAAACTGAGATTAAATTCCCTTACGTCATGTATTAACATTATTCGTACTTGTTAAAAAATAATATATAAACATATAGGTTTATTAATAAAATATTCAATATATATAATCCTTTATATAATACCATATAAGATTTCCTTATAATATTTTATCATCCTTTCATTATCAAATATTTTTCAAAATCACAGTTTTAGGTAATAACTACTTTGTTTTTCATGTATGTTTTATTTCAATAACTTTTGTCCCCATACATTAATTATGGTTCCATCATATATAAAATGTTAAAAATTATATAAATATCATATATACTCATTATATATATTTTTATATTTATCCATAAAACATTGATATATGAAAATAAATTACATTATTCATGGGGACCATGGGTCATATGTATACATGAATACAATTTTCATTTTCTTGATTGTATGAAATAAACAAAGGTAAATATTAATTCCACTCTTTTGAATAATATTTATATCATTTAGAACATATATATTGATTAAATATATCCTTATTATGATCCCTTCAAAAATAAAATTAATAATGTGTCAAATCACTTCATGGAGGAGGTAGTCCACCCATACGTATGAGTGATTTAATTATATTTCAATGGAATGGTAGGTAATTTGTTATAAGTGATATTATACTTATAGAATAATAATACTGTACCTAATATAATATATATTTTAAATACATCATTATATCTATTCATGATATGTAGTAAAGGAAATCGAATTTCATCGGTTCGAGAGAAGGTAGTAAACAACACACATGATCAATGATTTCATTTTAAATTTTATAGATGATGTAGATGATGTGGATTATGAAAAAATAGTAATAAAATCAATGTATATGGTATATAAAAATGTTGTCATATCATAACAGATGAATAATATTTGAAGGATGTGGAAGAATAAATAAAATAAAAAAACCAAATTAATAATGATACCTCTTCTTCGAATAACCACCTTATTTAATACCCAAAATCATTTAAAAAAGGTTAAATAATCAAAATATGAAAACTGGGATGAATGGAGGAAATTATTTAATGTATTTTAGTAGTAAGTTTCTGAATAAATGGTATTTTAATGTTTAAAAAGGAATAGAGAGGGTGACATTTTATAAGGGGGGCAAGACACACATGTTTTATTTAAAGAAAAGTTATACCCAAATTTTAAAAAATAAAAAAGGTAAAAGATTGAAAAATATTGAACAAAATATGAGATAATGTTGAATTATTCAAATATAATAGTTATTTATCAGGTTTATTAGTCATTTTACAGTTATATATTTAGTTGAACACCACCATAAACCTGTTTAACCTTAACTATGGTAATTGTATTTTATAATTTTTACTATTAATTATGAAACTAAATAAAGCTAAAAATATTATATAATATTAATTATTATTATTAAAAATATGTATTCCATTTTTCAAATTATATTTATATAATTTTTATAATATAATTTAAAATTAAACCCATAGGCATGAAGAAAAACCGTTATTCCAAAGAGAAAATTTACATGAGTATAAAAGTTGTTAAGAAAAAATATAATTATAAAATTGAATATAATGAAATAAATTTGATTAATTGTAATATAATTGACTTATTTTTACTTTTATACCTTTTAAAAAGAATACTTTGTAAGTTATTTAAATGAAAATGTTGAAATTGACAAAAAATGAGTATTTTTCCTTATTCATTGAAAAATTAATATTTTTAGAAAAATTTATAAAATTATTCCAAATACAATTTTGAAATTTAGATTCAAAAAATTAATTTCATTTGTAAATTTACATTTTCTTGATCTGTTTATAATTTAAATTCATTATTTTTCAGAAAAAATAAATGAAAATCATTTTTGAAAAAATTGTCTTTTCGAAGAATGTAACGAATTTTCCTAAAATTATAAAATTATTTATGAAATTATTTTTATTATTTTTATTTGGTTATTCATATTAATAATTAATAGTTTATAATCTTAGTTATAAGTGACATGTTTAAATAATAAAATTAATAGTACAATGTCATTCTTTAAATCTCACTATTGCATGTAATGCAAGCTGTTGAAGAAGTTAAATTTATTTGAAAAAAATATTTCATAAAATCTATGGGTGTTACAAAAAATCTTTAATATTACACATATTTACTTCCTATGATTATTTTAAAAAAAAATATGGAATTTATTTGATGTATATGATTGAATGTAATGGAATTATATAGGACTTGGATGAATCAAAAGTCTCTTGAAGTGTGAGGAAAAGAGGTGAGGGGTATCCTTTTATAAGTGCAGGAGAGGAAACACTTGGAATGTTTATTTATATTTTCTTATATTAATATATTAATTAAACCAAATATCCCAAAAATATACCATTTATGAATATTAAATTTTTTGTTTTTTAAATGTGGATACTTAATTGGATTTAGAAAAGTTTTTATGTCATTTTGAACATTATCTATTAAGTTTAACCCCCAGTAAACTGGTTTTAACCAAAATAGTGGTAGCATATTGTCACTATTTTTTAATATTTTTTATTATATAAATATATGTTCTCCATATTATGTTACATAAATTATGTTTATTAAAAATATAGAATCCATTTTTCCAATTTCAATTCGATGAAGTAGTGAAATTAAATTTAAAATTAAACCCAGAGAACATGATAAAAACAATTTCTCAAACAAAACTCTTTATGTATAAAAATGTGTTTATACAAAATTAATGTATAATTTTGAATCTAATAAAATTTTATTGTATTATTTTTACTAAAAATAATCAAATTAAATTTTAAAACTTATCAAAAATAGAATGTGAATTTTTAAATACATGAAAAGAAAAGATAACATTCAGTAAAATCAAGAATTTTATACCATTCATTGAAAAATAAAATTGTTCATAAAATTATCTAAAACTAATCCAAATATATTTTGTATGGTGAATCTATGAATTAAATTCAATTTTTAATATTAAAATTCTATAGTTCGGAATTTAATATTGTAAATAAAATCATGCAAAGCATGAAAACCCAATTTGGTTAGAAATAAATCTTTTTTCACATTGATTAAAAATCACCTAATTTTATTATAATTATATAAATATATAAAATCTTGCTAATAAACAAAAATTACAAATAAAAATTAATTATCTGTACATTTTATGGATTGTTACATCCCCCCATTTGTAAATTGCATCTTCACGATGTTTTTCATTACATAAATAAGTGAGAATATTTTCATTCAAAAAATTTTCTAATTCCCATGTTTCTTATTGAATTATATGGTTTGAAAAAAAAACCTAATTCTAGTAAATCACCTTATTCTCTTAAACTTGGTCTAAATTTTGGAGAGTGATATTCCTCATAAGAAAATTTATCATCCAATTTTATTTCATTAGGGACCACAATAAGTGATACATCTGGAACATATTGTCTTAACAACGAAACCTGAAATACATCACACACATATGATATCCTGGAATGAAGGGATAATATCTATGAAACTAATGAAATATTCTCCAGAATATAATATTTTCCAATAAACCATGGACTCAAAAACCCATTCTTACCAAAAAAAACCTAATTCTTTTCCTTGGAGGTTCTTTTTAAAAAACAATATCCCCTACCGCAATAGAATGATCTTTGCAATGGTTATCTATATAACTTTTACTCTAACTGTGAGGTGTCAAAATATAAAACTAAATCATATTATCCTTCTACACCATTTATTATTCAAATTATGGAACCAATAAATATAATTCTTTAAATTCATACAAATAATCTAGAGTTTGACACTACATTCCATATAATGCACCAAAAGGTGAGATCTGTACACTTGAATGAAAACTGTTATTATAAGTAAACTCAAAAAAAAAACAATTCCGTTCATCCTAAATTCATCTATAATCCACTGAAAAAGTTATAATTATATCCTCTAATAACTGAATCATTCTCTCTCATTGTCCAGCAGACTGAGGATGAAATTCTGTAATCAAATTAAGATCAATACCAAATAACTTATTAAGTCATTTATATAAATTAGGGGTCATTCTAGGATCACAATCCGATACAATGGAAAGAGGGAATCCATTTAATCTAATTATCACATTTACATTAAGTTGAGATATTTTATCCAAATAAATATTATTTTGAATAGGATGATAATTATCTGATCTATTTAATTGATTAAAAATTACCAAAATTATATTTTTACCATAAGAAGTATTTTTTAATTTCACCATTAAATCCATTAATATATTTCCGAATTTCTATTCATGAACTAGAAATGGTTGAAGCACCATTTTTTGGTAATTTTCTTTTATCATTGACCTATTGTAAAGTTAAAAATATTAAATAAAATTAATAATTATATTTATTCGTTCCATCCCACAATAAATGTTCCTGAAGGACTCCAAAATATTCTTATGCTACTAGAATAAATTGAAAATGGAGAGCATTAATCCTCACTCAATAATTATTTCTTCAACTGAGGTCACATTAAACATGTATCCTTTTAATAAATATCATAATTCCACCTTTTTCAATATTTCATTTAGGAGAAAAACCATTATTAAACATTTCTATATTTTTCTATAACTCACAATCATCGTTTTAATCGTTCTAATTCTAGTCTATCAAGGATGATTATATAGATATGTCAAACAAAATAGAGGGTGTGTTATGCACAATTTTTAATCCATCATTCATCAAAACATTTACCAAATAACCATGTTACATATGTATCATAGTTAATAATGCATTATCTTTTGGACATAATAAATAAAATTCTCTAAATTTTCATTATTTTATGGTATATAATTGTAAAATCATAATATTTTATCAATTCCTTCTATTTTCTCAATCTCATGTTAAACTATTGATAAGTGAATATAAATAATAAAATCTTATAATCAGTATATATTTCATGCATTTATCCATATTATATATATTTAAATAATTTTAATGAAATTAACACAATTTTTTTTAAGGTCTTGTGTATGATAATTTTTACCTTCAGGTTTAAAATAAAATGAAGCATAATAAATTACCTAATTATTCTATATTAAATCACAACCAATTCTCATTATTAAATTATCTCTTTAGATAATGAAGTCACAATTTCCTAATGAGGGGGCCAAAACCAGAGCATCCATTAATGTTATTTTCGATTCCTAGAATTATTCATCTCATTTATTTTCCTGTTTGAGTATAAATCATTTTATTGTTAACAAGGATATTAGGCTATATAAACATGCAATGTTTTCAAAAAATTGAATATTATATCCAACTAATCCATGAAATATTTTAATCCTAGTAATATTTACTTTTTAGTCATTATTCGTTAACTATAGTTTTAGGTGGATCAATAGTTATAGTATACATATTTATGTTATGTTCAAGGAATGAAATTTTCTATAATCAAAAGAAACAATTCCTAAATTTTATTTTCATTTCATTTAGGGTTTTCTGAACAATCAGTAGGTGTTTTTCAGGATCCTCATAACTTTTTGAATAAATTAATATACCATCAGTAAAAAAAATTCAAAATAACAATATAAAAATATATTAAAATGATCCAAGAACACAAACAAATAATTTTTAAACCAAAAAAGGAAAAACCCCAAAACTCATAATTTCCCTACCCAGTATAAAATATTTTTTTAGGGTTTTCATTAACCTTCAACTTTGGTAAATGGTACCAAAACAATAGATCAACCTTAAAAAAATATAGTTCTTCCTAAATATTATCAAACACGTCTTTGATATGAGGGATAAATTACTAATTCATAACAGTAATGTTTTTCAATGAACTATAATCAATGAAAATCCTCAGAGAAGACTCTTTAGTTTTTAACAAATAAAATAAAAGTATCCCATGGTGATGTGATAGGATTAATGAAACCATTAAGTAGAAATAATTATAAATGTTATTTTTATTCAATATGTTTTATTTTAATGATTTGAAAAGGGGTTTTTAAAATAGGATTAGCATTAAGAACTAATTAATTAGTAAATTTCTCTTCTTTTGTAGTAATAATTCTAGTTAACTCATCATAAAAACAACCACATATTATTTTACTATCAATATATAATTAATCTAAATATATCACTTATTTTCAACAAATGAGAAAGATAACATTCATTTCTATCACATTAATGTTTCATACATTCTTTATATTTCATCAAAAAATTGAATTCTTTATTATATACAACCTAAAACTCATTTATGGAAATAAAATCATTAGCACTCAAATATTTAATAACATGATAAAAGAAAATTAAATCCATTCCCAATATAACATTAAACTATATAATGTGTATGATAATGTGGTTTAGAGGTAAAACCCTTACATATATGATCACATCAGTATATTTGGAATTTTTTGTTTTTTTAATACCAACCCTTGATGTTTTAAGTTTTTACTACATTTCTTGAGGGGATGTTTTTATTTTACTAAATAAATTCACATAAATTAAAGAATTAGTAGACCTCAAAAAAATATTAATTTATCATAATCTAAATAAAAAAGTAATTTACTGGTTACCACTTATTTTGTGGAACCCATATATTTTGATTTAGTTTTAGAGGATTTCACACATTCTTCTACTCAGATTTATGATACTTCTCATATTTCATTATACTCTTCAGAAAAACAACCGCATAATTACCCATCTCATTATATTCAACGAATCATACTATATATTTTTCAAAATTGTTATAGTAGAACCAAGATATTTTTATTTACCATTGTGAGACATATTCCCAAACATACAACATTATAATCACTTCCTAGATTTCATAATACATTACACATTATTATTTTTACCACATATATCAAAAACAAAACATGATTTTCTAACCATCATATTATTTTAATGGATTCTTCCCATTTTCACTTAAATGTATATCTTTTCCATATAATAAGAAGAATACAATTCTACATTCCCAACTCAAAGAATAAGATTATTTTATCATTTAAATTCACATGAGGGCAATATCATTGAAATTAATTCCCTAAATCTTGAATAAACACATTTAATTTTATTATCATTATTATTAATATAATTTGGTGACTACCATTCCAATCGTGTGAAGTTTTTATTATATGCTTCCACTCAATATTCAAATTTATATATTAATTATACTAAAATATTTTCTATCATAATTAAAACAATTTTAGGAAAATAACTATCATGAAAAATATTATCAAATGTGTCCCATTCCATGGTGTTAATTTATGGTCATTCTCTAGTAAAATTGAAAATTGAAGACATATGATCAGATTCAACTTCAAAATGGTGAATAAAATGGGTTTCCTTTTGATTATATGAAAAATCCATTACATTGAATATCTTTTCTAGACCTTTAATCTATCCCTTAACTTCCGCTAGGTCAGAAGATGCATAGAATGTTGGGTGGTTATATATCATAAATTGATTATAATTGTAAATTTAACTATATGGTGGATTTGGATAATATATATCATGGATATCACACAGAAAACTAATTTTTTTCAATTATAATAATTCTAGGTTTTTTATTTAGAAGGATATTTTCCTCTAGGGAACTTCCCACTTCATCATTCATTTTTCCTTTGGGGAAAACCATTCTAACTAGACATAGTTTAGAAGCAAAATCATGGTAATATTATAATTTAATGTAATTAAAAAAAATAAATTATGTTATATTTGGATATTTTAAATATATTTAAAAACATCTAAAATTATACAGACCATTACTCTGATGGAAACATAAGTACCATACCTGAAACAATTAATAAAATTTATTCTTTAAATAAGAATTCATTTTATTAAATTTTTAGAGATTATTTATTCTTAATGTTTTATATAATTATTTAATTACCTTATGTAAAAAAAAGTTACATAAAAAAGTGTACACATCCACTTAGTATCTAGTTTGAATACAAAAAAATATATCTAATATACAACAAGTTTTGTTTTCCTAGAAATTATTTACAATTACTATCTTCACCCCATACTTATATGTAATAATCATAAAAACCCCATGATTTTTTAAAATAAAATATGAGCATAAAAATATATTTAATGGGAATATAAAATGATGAAAACCTCCATTAGTCCATGAATAATCATAACAAATATCATTTAAAAAAACTTTTATCTCAAAATAAAAAATTTATTAACCCTGAAATCAAATTATCATCAAAAATGTTTTCATAAAAAATTTCATAAGAACACATGATAGAAAAATAAAATTTATAATGGATACTTTGAAATCACGAAAAATTGATTAAAATGTTTAAAAAAATGTTATACATTTCACACTTAAGATGTATCATAAACATCCCTTTAAATAGAAGCTCGTTAGTTTAACTTGTGAAATCATATCATTTATAAATAAATATATAGAATAAATTTAAAAATAATATAAGTGACTTGAAAAATATATTTTATATAACTCCTATAACTTGTATAAAAAATATAATAAACATTCTGATAAATTCCTAAAATCTCTTAGGAGAAACCAAACAGGTTAACCCTTTCCATTTACCCAATGCATCGTAGATCTATATCGGGATCATCCGTCATCATGATTTATGTTAATATCACCCATTATAACAATATTTATCAGGATCATCATTAATATTTAATAGTCATGAAGAAATCTAACATAATAATAACAAAATAAACCTATCATTTATATAATCATACTCATAAAAAAATCATTCCATTACTAAGAAAAAGATTTTCAGATATTGATATATCGATTAAATTTAAATCACATTTTCAAAGTTCCAATAATAAAGGGAATGATGGTTTTTAATTTATAAAACCACAAATTTTATAATGGAATCAAAATATTAAATAACAGTTATGATAGTGGGAAACACAATTAACACTATAAAAGTTAAAATATAACATTACTTTTTTCCTTAAGTTACAAAGTTTTGTAAAAAAATTTCTTTTAAAAATAATTTAAATAAAATAATTCATTAATATACATATAATATAATTATGTAAATAATTTAAAGAAAATATATATAGAATAAAGATATTTAGAAAATAAATCATTAAAACAATTAAAATGAGGGTTTTATGTAAATTTTTTTGTTCCCTTAGGTCTGAATCATCACTTATGTTCTTTATATTCCTGAATAATAAACATATGTTAATTTTATACTTCAATTAAAAAAATTCATGTTATTTATTCATTTTATTTTATTTATTAATATTTTATATGAAATTACATAGTTAATTATGTTCATGTTAGTTATTTTGATGATATTCATTTCATATGTCGAAAATTACATCGGTAGTTTGAATATGGTCAATGTGGTCATAATCCAATCATTCCAAAAATAGTAAAAATAAAACAAAAATTTATATTAATATATCAACGGTACTTTTCACACCAATAATGAAAAATGGTTATGAGAAATGAACTATGATAAAATCATGTGGATGGTTGTATGTACATACATGATATAAATATTATTATTTTTCAAAGAGATTGGATGAAATAATGTAAGTTTAATATTATCATTCCCAAATGAAAATTACATCATTAATATCAAATAATTTCTTTAAATAATATAATTTAAATAATACATGCGATATGTATATGAAAAATGAATCACATTGCTTCGTGGAGGTGGTAATCCATACACACACAAGAACACTTTTATAATTTTAATTAGAGGGATGATAATAAAATATATGATATATTTTAATTCCATGATGAAAAATATTTTAGGAATATAATATATATATATATATATTAAATTCATCATTAGAACAAGCTATGTGATGTAGTGATGGAAAACAAATTATATCTTGTTTTGAGGTGGTTGTTGGTTGTACGCACAAACGAAATTTACATTTCCAATTTTATAGAAGAATGTGATAAATATATTAAAGGCCCAAACATATCATGAATTAATATTACAAATTAATAGATGATTATTCATTATATAAAAAAATTATCCATGACATAACCGTTTTGGTCTTGTGAATTTGGAATCATGGAAAGATATTCAACGAGTTCATAAGTGAGTGATGTCATCTCCCACAATGTCCTTCATATATTTCTCCCTTCGTAGACATATCATAAAAAATGTATAATCCTAAGCTGGGAAATAAAACATAATAAAGGGTGAGTATTTATTATTAGTACGTGTAAACAAGGGTGATATCAATACAACATGATTACATGGGTATGAATACATGATAATAAAATTTTAAAACCATACCATACATATCATAGTTCATAAACATGAGACACTTAATGAATCAGAGATGTTCATAATACTTGAATCATAAATGGTTCAAGTAACATGAGACACAATAAAATATCATTTTCCATAATTAATATATTTTTGGTATACATGTATTCATAGAAAATAATTTCCTTCATTGTCAATGTCTCAATCCCATGATAAACAAAGTGGAATGTATCTACTATAAAATAATCCTTTATTATCACTAGAATTTATCAACATTAGAAAACATCAATGATAACTATTCCATTTCTCAATACTAAAACAAGAACCCATACATGTTATATTTTATCAACACTTTTTTCTAGCATGGATAAAAGACACCCTTTACCAGCACATTTTTTAGCACTGATAAAAGTCAACATTTTTTAGTGAATTTCTATCACCGATATAGTGTTTCCTTTATCAGTGCTTTATTTTTAGCAATGATAAAGGACACCCTTTATGAATGATTTCTTTTTAGCAATCCTATTGGAATCCTTTATCATAGCTTTTCAGAATTTATAGATGTTCGAATAAAATGAAATAATTATAAAAATTATAAAAATTATTTTATTAAAATAATATAATTTTTTTATTAATTAAATAATTATTGATAAAAATGAATAAAATGAATATAATATATATAAATTATAAATAGTATATATTAAATTTATTTAATTTTTTTAAATAAAAAATAAAATAACAATTTAAAAGTAAGTAAATTGAGAAAAATAATAAACATTTTATTAATTAAATAACTATTGATAATGTTAATAAATGGTATTTATTAAATATATTGATTCATATGAATGTATATATATATATGATTTATATAATAATTTTTTTTTGATTTACATAAAATAGTAATATATTTAATAAGAAATGTTTTACAATTAAAAGTAAATATGATTCTAAAATACAGACTAATTGACTCGAGTAATGGACATAATTGAGTGTTTAATTTTTAAATTTAACATAGATCAAATGTATTTTATTTATTTCAAATATAAGTAACTAATGAATTTTTATATACATACAATCACACAAAAAAAAATTTGGGAATGTAATAAATTTATATTATTTATTATATACATATTTATTTACTATGTTTTAATATTTTTAATATATATTCATATTTTTTTCAATATTATAAAATTTCTTTAAGGATTTTATTAATCAAACTTATCCAAATTTGAAATGTTATACTCTTTTTTAATTAATCAATTTTACTCATTTTCAACATGCATGTAATTAAGATTAAATATCCTTTAATAATGTTAAAAATACATTTGTAAATAAATATTTATAAATTTATATTTACTATTTTTGTACATTTATAATTAAAAATAAATTAATAATATTTGTTTAAAAATTATTAATACAATTATAAATATGTAATTATAAAATTAAAATAAATTTATTTAATTAATGAATATATTTAATATACATGTATATATAATTACATAAATATATAAAATGATATACATATTATTTTTTGAAAAAGTGTTTATATATTTATAAATAAATTATATATATTCATTGAATTAGAAAATTATTGTTTTATAATAATAATTATTAAAATAATTATAATTATATTTAATAATTAAACATATTTTGAAGTATTATTTTGTAAAAAAAGTATTTGAGTATTTAAAAATTATTTTTTAGTACTGATAAAAATAAATATTTATCAGCGTGAGAAAAATGTTGATAAAATAAATCAACAGCTGTGATTATTAATATAGTTCGGATAAAATGTATATTTATCAGTTATTTTTTGGAAGTGCTGATAAACTTTTCGTTATCTATTTTAAGAACCCTAACCATTATGAACCAGTTCACGCTATTAGAAGATCTCCCTAGAAGCAACATTTTAACGACATTCCTCATTGTCGAATCAAATCTCTAATCTATTCTAGAATCAACACTATAACTATTCAAAGGCACGAACGATGCATGGGTTGAATGAAACCAAGGTTAGAATGAAATCCAGGTTTTTTATTATCTTTATTTTCCCTTGGTTATCCACTAAACCTTCACATCCCACATTCATGTATCCCAACAAGTCCATTTGTACTATCCTATAACAAAACAACACAAAATTAATTTTTTAGATATATTGATGTATCGTCTTTCTTGGTAGGATGTGGATATCCTTAGGAAAATGTTGCTACAATGAGACATGAAATATATCAACCCCAATGGTGGGTAATTTTTTTGTGAGGTATAATAGGCTTCCAATACCTATATTCCATGACATCTACCTCATTTCCATCGTTAACATTTGAAATATTCATCCACAATGTTGTCAAGGTTGTCAATGGATTGGAATATTCCACTACAAATCACTTGTGAACTTCTTTTTATATGTTTATTGATAAATTAATGTACCATGATTTCCTTGATTTTCCAATAATGAATGGAAAATGTTTCACCAAAAATAGAAATCTTGATATCATACCTCATATAATCCACATAAAAAATTACATTATTCTTTGTCAAATCCTCAAATGTTATGTTATTGACAAATATGAGTACAAAAATCCTTTGATCATTCTCCTTCATCACGTAGAGGGTGTGATCAACTCTACCTGTAACACCCCAGGTAAATAAAGAATATGACATTTTTATATTTATCCCTATTTTTGAATAAAATGTCATTATTAATTTAAAGGGAATGCTATGCTCGATGTCTTACCCAATACACAACAACGGGTTCCTTTGAAATCATACATTGCACTCTAATAATAAAATAATATTATTTTAAATGGTACTTAACGCCTAATTGTTGTAATGGCGGGAATGAACAGAACTAACTACAAAATGATTATATATGTTTGTCAAATATTTTTTACTCTTTACAATAAATGTTAGAGGATTAAAAATGCGAATGAATCCATTTTTAAGCGAAAACATTCTAATATTCTTTAAAAGGTCGATTAACCGCCTTTTGATGGCGAACCTTTTTTAAATCCACTTTTTGACAATTTTATGTGTTATGTTTGACAAAATAATATTCTTCTTTAGAATCGGGACATCAAAAGTTACTTTGTGTAAATTTTTGGTATCTTTCCGATAAAGTTCATTTTTTAATGAATATTAAAATTGTTGTATTTTAATTCAAAACCTCTTTTTAATCTAATTTATTTATATGAATAGATTATATTTTTAATTGTTTATAAAGTAAAATTAGAATATATTTTTACCATTTAATCCGATAGTGGTCGTTGGAATTAATTTCATCTTGAAATTGGACTTAAACTAGTTTCAATCTTTTGATACTTATTGTTTCATAAAAACATGCTATTTGCTCTGACAGAAGGAATTAATTATTAAATTAATTAATGTAACTTATATGTTTTGAATTTTTTAAAATAGAAATCATTTTTGAATTCAGAATATCAAATATAGCCTAGCGTGAATTTTTGGTAATTTTCTGAAAAACTTCAATTTTTGAGGAATAGTGAAACCACTAAGTGGTAGTTAAAGAAACTGATTTTTCATTTAAATGAAACTTTACCACTTATGTGATTTGAATTTCAAAAATCCGACATACATGGTTGTCATTAAGAAGTAAAATGTGGTTCAATGGGATTAAAATAATTTTTTCATGAATTGTAACTTTTAAGTTTATTAATCGCGATTAGAGGTAATTAGTGTAATTTAAGTTAAAAATAATATTTTAATAATATGAAATGACCTAGAAACATGTCCTACCCTCATTGGATGTGTCATGGCCGACCAATAAAATTCATGGGTCAACTTGGGGACCCCATGGAGCCACTTTTGTTGGAAAATGACATTAATACATTTTTATTTAATGTTAAAATTAAAATGTCCCAAACATGTGTTATTTTACTAAAACAATTTTTATATGGGGTTATACAAGTCATATTTTTTACTAAAAATATTAATTAGAAATATAAAATGATTTAATACATCAAGATATTTTTTGTATAATTTTTAGACACTAAAACAATTAAATTATTTATGACACCATGATGATGCAGCGATTACCTCATTATTTAATGATTTAAATAAAATGAAATGATAACGTAAATTCTAAGAACTAAAATTGTGACAAACATATTGGATGGGTGGATTTCAAAACCTTATCACCTTATCCTAGAAATAAATAAATGCGGGACCTTTAAAATTCGAAAATCATTAGAAAATAAAGTAACATTTTGTAACATTCCAAGAGTGCCCCTCCTCTCCTCTTATAAAAGGCCCCCACCTCTACCACCTTACACACACCTCTCTAGCCTTTGGCTCGGCCAACCCCTGCCAATTTAATCTCTCCACATCCCTCTCTTCATCATTGAAGCCTCACTTTGGGCAGAATCATTTCCGAGGAAGTCTTTGAGCTCAAATCAAAGGAAGTTACCCGATTTAAAGGTAATGTCTTCCATTGTGTTCTTTTGTTTTATTTTGCTTGTCCTACCCCCTAAACCCTTTTTATTCTTTTCTTTTGTAACAAAAACAGTATCCTAAATATACTAGGATGTTGTTATGTGAAGGATTAGAGCTACACTTACACACAGCTTCGACTAATTGTTAAAAAACATACTGTTTCTGTGGATGGCGAATTACTTCCTCACGAAACGATGATTGTTCAATATTATTTTAACACCTTCAAAGGTGGCCATTAAGATGTCACTATATTTATATATGATATATAATATGTTTATGTTCTCCTTAATCTACTGTATTATTCATTTATGTCATACCTTTATTGTTTCCATTATGGGTAAACGCGATATCTTCATTTTAGGAAGTGCGGACTACCGCCCCCTCAAATGATTTGATTCGTTAATGCCATATATGAGACATATAAAGGATGGAATTAATGGTATTACATATGTTATCCAACTGGAATTATAATATAACTTTATATCTTTATTATTTCATTCCATTGAATACAAAAAAAAAATAAATGAAAGTAGCGTTCATGCGTACGTACGGTTTACCATCTTCATGAACTGTACATTTCATTTCTTATCTCCAAATGTTATGTACTATTATAAGTACCTATATAAAATGGATATATATTTAATATATTACATCTAAATGATGGGTATCATTCTGGAATTATAATATATATATCTCTCATTTTGTTTTAATTCCATTAATATGGTAGAAAAATGAAAGTATCGTTCATGCGTACGTACGGCCTACCATCTCCATGAACGGTGCTTTTAATTTTTTATCTCCAAATGCTATGGAATAGTATAAAATGAATATATACTAGATATATATGATATTTAAAACATAAATACTATTCTGGAGATGATGTACCTATTACTACATGGAAAATTCTTTTCCAACAAGTTCAATTTTTACACATGTACTGAACATCGACAAAAACGTCTGATATGAACTCACTTTATTAACAAATTATTATAAAATTATAATATGTGATATGAACTGAATAATAATATTTGAAGGTGGTATTTAATCAATTATAATTTGACCAAATTTTATTATTCAGGAGATTAAAGAACGATCGAGTCATGTCGGACACGAGGTAAGGTATCTTACTCCTCTCATTCTTTTTTAAGTACACTCTTTTATGTAATTCCTTTTAAGAACATCTTTATTATGATTGGGATGTTATTTTATATTAATACTACTGTAATTTTTATGTTCATATGGTGAGAGACCCTATTTTCTCTCATCAATCCATTTTGGATGTTTTGAGTGGCGTCGTTAGGCTGAAGAATTTTCGTAAGAGATCTAACCTCTCTCTCTTTTTTGAAGTACTCTCATTTATGTCACTTCTTTTAAGCTCCTCTTTGTTATGATGGGGGATGTTCTTTTATATTCCTGTTTCTATAAATTTAATTGTAATATGATGAGATACTCTATTTTATCTCATCAATCCATTTTTGGATGTTTTAAGTGGCGCTGTTAGGCTGCCAAGTTTTCGTAAGGGATTTTTCATCTCACTTTTATTCCCGTGAGATTTATACTACATTTGACACCATTTCCATTGATTGGTGTATGTACGTAAAATTAGTATACTATTTGTGTAATATAATTTCATTTATTGGTACTTACATATTCATTGTATGACCCTTCTTCAATGGGGTGTACGTTTCGAAAGTTACCCAAGTCGGTAAGGGAACCTTTCACCCTCCTTTTTTTAAAAGACATATTTTGTTATGTCTTTTAATACACATACTATTATGTTGATATATGTTATTCTATATCCTTATTAACTTAAGTTTTATGTCCAAGTGATGAGATACCCTTTTTATCTCTCATCAACTCATTTTATGAGTTTTGAAGTGATTCCGTTAGGCTGTCGAATTTCTGTAAGGGAACTTCTTAAACCACTTTCAATTCTTTGGGTTAAACCTATAATTCTTGATTTTATTATGCCAAGATTATGTCTGGAATCTCTATGTTGTAGTTTCCATAAACCGTTGTGTGGATAAACTATTTCTACACATAATCATCTCATTGATAAATTCTTATGTCATTTAGACGGACTTGTATCAGAAATCATAACTCAATCTCATTTCATTGAGTTAAATATCTATGTCATTGGTTTTGTTTTTCCATGATTATGTGTGAATGACCTCTGATTGTTTCACACTTAATATCCACTTATATTGGGTGTATTTATATTTCTCACACTTAATTATGTCATAGATTTATCCTTAATTTAAGGATACCATCTTTATAATGGATTTCATCTCAATTTCATTTCCATTGAGACTTCATTGTTGTTATGTACAAATTCACTCTTATGTGGTGTGTATACTGTTCTTTGACATATTATATCATGAATCCCTTTATTCTCGAGATATTATAAAGCTCGGATTACATGTTATTCTGCAATTATTTGTATTCAAGAGTCTCATATTTTGTTAAAAACACTTTAACAAAAATATCGTTTTAAATGTTTTAAAGATTCATTATTCTAAATCTTTATCTTAAATGTACATGTTTTTAAAATGGTTTTCAGAATTTATTTATATGGACATTAATGTTTTAAAATTATAATTACATTAAAATATTCAAAGTGGTATAGGACACTTTGATTCAAAAATCTATTTTAAATAGTTTTAGAAAATGGATTGATTAATTCAATATCTTGGAATTAGTTATTGTGATTGCAAATGAAATGTTGTTATTGAAATGATTATATTTTCAATATTTTATTGATAATGATGGTACTTGGACATTTTACGGGTGGTTACGTGATAAACCATATGACGGGTGGTGCCGTGAATACCAGGGCTGGTGGTTACGTTATAACTTCCAAGGCATTGGGTATGGAAGTCGGCTGTATGGATATTCCATTAAGTATGTGTGGAATTAGGCCGTATGTATATTACATTTAGTATGTGTGGAAGTCAACCGTATGGTTATTCCATTTAAGTATGTTTATGTCCCAAGTTACCTTTTTATGTTATGTGTTCCTTATATGGGTTTTATGGTAATCTTTTGGTTACAAAAGGGTAAGTAATGATCTTTTATTCATTGAAGAGTTTTTTTACTACTTCGAAAAGGTGAAAGGAATTACTTTGATAAAGTATACATGGTTTACTTGTTGTTTTGAAAAACTAAAAATTTTCATTCTTTGTGTATCCCTTACTGAGCATTTTATGCTCATCCCAAGTTTTTGAAATGTTTTTCACAGGACTTAACGCGTAATAGGTTCATGGATGGGATCAAGTGAAAGTCATGCTACCTAAAACATGGAACAAGACATGTTTCTTTTTAAGATTTTTTATTTTATGGAAACTTAGTAGAAGTTTCTACTTTGTAATCTTTTGAGATGTAATAGTCATGTCCTAATTCTCTAAAACTCTAAACCTGAAAAGATCCTCAATGAGAATTATTCATTTAATTCAATATTAAGTAAGGATTAAGGCTGGGGCCTTATAGTTGGTATCAAATGTCGGTTTAGATAACATTAGAGGTCAGGGTATTCTTTAAGAATAAGTGACATTAACATAATGGTTAGAATCTGAGAAAGTTTCATAGTTTTAGATAAAGTGAATGAGTAAGTATATCTTAGTGTTTATCTTCCTCATTAGTACACGATGGTTTTTTTGATATACTCACACTGACATTTCTGTTTTTAGTGAATGGATGGATCTAGAAGGCACCAAAGTGACAATAGGTGTGAAGGAAACTATGGTGGTTCTCTGATTAAGAGACTGGATGAAATGGGGGATTCATTGTAGAAACCCGTGTTTGTTCTAATCCAACTATCAAGGAGTAATGATCAACCACTTGTACCTTGGTATGTTCTGTAATGCATCATGTACGAGATGACCAATCGTTGTGGAAGTTCAAGTAATAATTATAAAGGTAAACATTAGGGTTTATATGATCCTTACTTTTGAGGTAATTATGGGTTGTTAAATATTATGATGGAAAATGAAAGGCATGAGATAAAATTGAGGTTAAACTATGTGATGATTATTTTCTAATATTTTATCTCGTTTTGGGGAATTATTTAAGAATTTTATAGTTTTGGAAAAAGGACAACACGCAGACCGTGTGACAACCCGTCGTATCCGACAAAGCTACCAGAATCAAACCCACAACCAATGTGTGACTTGTATTTATCACCTACCACTGGACTACGTGAAGTCCCTGGTTAGTTTGACTAGTTGTTTTTAGTTAGATGATTTTAGGAATCAAGAGTATCTTTATTTTGGGTTATCTATGGAAATGATTAACCTATCATGGAGGATATGTGATTAGGTTAACTACTTTTCAATATGAGAATTTAAGAGCAACTGATGTTATTTGGAGATAAAAGTTAATTTGTACCTTGGAAGACTATGTGATTATATCCTTCAAATATTTGGGTTTCAATATTAGTTTGGTTTACTTTGAAGAATATTATGGACAATTGTTTATCGAATGGTCATTGTTGAAAATTGGGTTTTTTAGGCAAATTTTGGAGATTAAGAATAGATTTTCTTTATATAAAGGATTATACTTTTGTAAGTTATTTGATCTCATACTAACAATTTTGGTTTTGGATTTTGTCTAAAGACATGGGAAATATATAGTTCTCTTTTGTGGATTACGTTATTCTCAGGAAGTTGATTATAGTACTCTTAATGCGAACAAGTCTTCCTAAAAACTCGTCTTTTGGAGAAAATATGAGTTTGATTAAGGAATCTAGTAAAAGGTGAAAGTCTACGTGACAAGTAAGTATGTTTCATTATGATTTATTTAAGCTCAAAAAATAAATTCCTCAAGAAAGAGTAACTTAAAACAAAAATGTTGTATGTTATGTTTTCCTACTGGGGAATCGAATACCGTTTAACCCATCAGATGTTTGTGATTTTCTTGTGGTTATCTTTCTCCTAGACATGTTTACTATCACTCTCCATCCGAACATGACCCTTTGTTTACTCCTCTATATCTATATTTTCATAATTGGAATCCTAGTATGGGTTAACTCGAGTGATATTTGTACTTCTCTCCCATTCTTTTAAAGTGATTGTTTTACCGACTCTTGTTCCGATGTGGGACTTTCAAGGATGTTTCTGAGCCCAATTTTGAAATTGCGAGGACGCAATTCCAAAAACGGGGGAAGAATGTAACACCCTAGGTAAATAAAGAATATGACATTTTTATATTTATCCCTATTTGTGAATAAAATGTAAATATTAATTTTAATGGAACGCTATGCTCGATGGCTTACCCATTACACAACAACGAGTTCCTTTGAAATCTTACGTTGCACACTAATAATAAAATAATATTATTTTAAATGGTAGTTAACGCCTAACCGTTGTAATGGAAGGAATGAACATAACTAACTAAAAAATGATTATATATTTTTGTCAAATATTTTTTACTCTTTACAATAAATGTTATAGGATTAAAAATGTGAATAAATCCATTTTTAAGAGTAAACATTCTAATATTATTTAAAAGGTCGATTAATCGCCTTTTGATGGTGAACCTCTTTTAAATCCACTTTTTGAAAATTTTATGTGTTATGTTTGACAAAATAATATTCTTCTTTAGAATCTGGGCATAAAAATTTAGTTTGTGTAAATTTTTGGTATCTTTCCGATAAAGTTCATTTTTTAATGAATAGTGAAAAATGTTGTATTTTAATTCAAAACCACTTTTCAATCTAACTTATTAATATGATTACATTATACTTTTAATTTTTTTAATGTAAAATTAGAATATATTTTTATCATTTAATCCAATAGTGGTCGTTGGAATTAATTTCATCTTGAAATTGGACTTAAACTAGTGTCAATCTTTTGATACTTATTGTTTCATAAAAACACGCTATTTTCTCTGACAACGGGAATTAATTATTAAATTAATTACTGTAACTTATATGTTTTGAATTTCGTAAAATAGACATCATTTTTGAATTCAGAATATCAAATATAGCCTAGGGTGAATTTTTGGTAATTTTCTGAAAAACGTCAATTTTTGATGAATCGTGAAGCCACTAAGTGGTAGTTAAAGAAACTAATTTTTCGTTTAAATAAAAATTTACCACTTCTGTGATTTGATTTTCAAAAATCTGACATATATGGTTGTCATTAAGAAGTAAAATGTGTTTCAATGGGATTAAAATAATTTTTTGGTGAATAGTAACTTTTAAGTTTATTAATCGCGATTAGAGGTAATTAGTGAAATTTAAGGTAAAAATAATGTTTTAATAATATGAAATGACCTAGAAACATGTCCTACCCCCATAGTATGTGTCATGGCAGACCAAGAAAATCCATGGGTCATATTGGGGACCCCATGGAGCCACTTTGGTTGGAAAACGACATTAATGCCTTTTTATTTAATGTTAAAATTAAAATGTCACAAACATGTGTTATTTTACTAAAACAATTTTTATATGGGGTTATACAGGTAATATTTTTTACTATAAATATTAATTAGAAATATAAAATGATTTACTACATCATGATAGTTTTTTTATAATTTTTAGACACTAAATAAATTAAATTATTTATGACACCATGATGATGCAGCGATTACCTCATTATTTAATGATTTAAATAAAATGAAAAGATAATGTAAAATCTAAGACCTACACTTGTCACAAACCTATTTGATAGTTGGATTTAGACACCTTATCACCTTATCCTTAAAATAAATCAATGTGGGACCTTTAAAATCAGAAATTCATTTGAAAATAAAGTAACATCTTTTAACTTTCCAAGAGTTCCCGTCCTCTCCTCTTATAAAAGGCCCCCACCTCTACCACCTTACACATACCTCTCAAGCCTTTGGCTCGGCCAACCCCTGCCCATTTCATCTCTCCACATCCTTCTCTTCATCATTGAAGCCTCACTTTGGGCATAATTTTTTCCAAGGAAGCCTTTGAGCTCAAATCAAAGGAAGTTACCCGATGTAAAGGTAATGTCTTCCCTTGTGTTCTTTTGTTTTATTTTTCTTATCCAACCCCCTAAACCCTTTTTATTATTTTCTTTTGTAACAACAACAGTATCCTCAATATACTAGTATGTTGTAATGTGAAGGATTCGTGCTACACTTACACACACCTTCGTCTAATGGTTAAAGAACATATTGTTTCTGTGGATGGTGAATTACTGCCTCACGAAATGATGATTGTTCAATATTATTTTAACACCTTCAAAAGTGGCCATTAAGATGTCACTACATTTATATATGTTATATAATATGATTATGTTTTCCTTAAGCTTCTATATTTTTCATTTATGGCATACCTTTATGGTTTCCATTATGGGTAAACGCGATATCTTCATTTTAGGAAGTGCGAACTACCGCCCCTCAATGTGACTTGATTCATTAATGCCATATGTGGGATGTATAAAGGATGGAATTAATGGTATTACATATGTTATACTACTGGAATTATACTGTACCTTTATATCTTTATTATTTCATTCCATTGAATGCAAAAAAAAATTAAAGTAGCGTTTATGCGTACGTACGGCTTACCGTCTCCATGAACGATACATTTCATTTCTTTTCTCCAAATGTTATGTACTATTATAAGTACATATATATAATGGATATATATGTAATATATTACATCTAAATTATGGGTATCATTCCGGAATTATAATATATATATATCTCTCATTTTGTTTTAATTCCATTAATATGTCAAAAAAATGAATGTATCGTTCATACGTACGTACTGCCTATCGTCTCCATGAACGGTGCTTTTAATTTTTTATATCCAAATGCTATGGAATAGTATAAAATAAATATATACTGGATATATATGATTTTTAAAACATAAATACTGTTATGGAGATGATTTACCTATAACTACATGGAAAATTCTTTTCCAACAAGTTCAATTTTTACTCATATACTGAACATCAACAAAAACGTCTGATATGAACTCACTTTATTAACCAATTATTATAACATTATAGTATGTGATATGAACTGAATAATAATATTTAAAGGAGGTCCATAAGAAATTATAAATTGACCAAATTTTATTATTCAGGAGATTAAATAATGATCGAGTCATGTCGGACAGGAGGTAAGGAATCCTACTCTTCTCTTTCTTTTTGAGTACATACTTATATGTCATTCATTTTAAGATAATATTTATTATGATTTCGATGTTCATTTATATTACTCCTACATTAATTTTTATGTTCATATGGTGAGAGACCCTATTTTATCTCATCAATCCATTTTGGAATTTTTGAGTGGCGCCGTTAGGCCGCAGAATTTTCGTAAGAGATCTAACCTCTCTCTTTTTTAAGTACTCTAATTTATGTCACTTATTTTAAGATCCTCTTAGTTATTATGGGGGACGTTATTTTATATTACTATTGCTTTAAATTTTATTGTAATATTATGAGATAATCTATTTTATCTCATCAATCCATTTTTGGAAGTTTTATGTGGCGCTGTTAGGCTGCCGAGTTTTCGTAAGGGATTTTGCATCACACTTTTATTCCCGTGAGATTTATGCTACATTTTCCACCATTTCCTTTCAGTGGTGTATGTAATTCCCATTATTATACTCTTTGTGTAACATAATTTCATTTATGGGTACTTACATATTCATTTTATGTCCCTTCTTCAATGGGGTGTACGTTTCGAAAGTTACCCAAGTCGGTAAGGGAACCTTTCACCATCCTCTTTTTAAAAGACTTCTTTAGTTATGTCTTTTAATTCACATACAATTATGGTGGGATATGTTCTTATATATCCTTATTAATGTAAACTTTATGTCCAAGTGATGAGATACCCTTTTTATCTCTCATCAACTCATTTTATGAGTTTTGAAGTGACACCGTTAGGCTGTCGAATTTCTGTAAGGGAACTTCTTAACCCACTTTCAATTCTTTGGGTTAAACCTCTAATTCTTGATTTTATTATGCCAATATTATGTGTGGAATCTCTATGTTTTATTTTCCACAAACCATTGTGTGTATATACTATTTCTACACATAATCATCTCATTGATAAATTCTTATGTCATTTAGATGGACTTGTATCGGAAATCATAACTCAATCTCATTTCATTGAGTTAAATATCTATGTCATTGGTTTTGTTTTTCCATAATTATGTTTCAATGACCTCTGATTGTTTCACACTTAATATCCACATATTTTGGGTGTATTTATATTTCTCACACAAAATTATGTGATAGATTTATCCTTAATTTAAGGATACCATCTTTATAATGGATTTCATCTCAATTTACATTTCCATTGAGACTTCATTGTTGTTATGCACAAATTCACTCTTATATGGTGTGTATACTGTCCTTTCACATATTATATCATGAATCCTTTTATTCTCTTGATATTATAAAGCTCGTATTACCTGTTATTCTGCAATTATTTGTATTCAAGAGTCTCTTATTTTGTTAAAAACACTTAACAAAAATATCGTTTTAAATGTTTTAAAGATTCATTATTCTAAATCCTTATCTTTAATGTCCATGTTTTCAAAATGGTTTTCAGTATTTATTTATATGGACATTAATGTTTAAAAATTATAATTCCATTAAAAGCTTCAAAGTGGTATGGGACACTTTGATTCAAAAATCTCTTTTCAATGGTTTTTGAAAATGGATTGATTAATTCAATATCTTGGAATTACTTATAGTGATTGCAAATGAAATGTTGTTATTGAAATGATTATATTTTCAATATTTTATGTGTAATGATGGTACTTGGACATTTTATGGGTGGTTACGTGATAAACCATATGACGGGTGGTGCCATGAATACCAGGACGGGTGGTTACGTTATAACCTCCAATGCATTGGGTATGGAAGTCGACCGTATGGCTATTCCATTTAGTATGTGTGGAAGTCGGCTGTATGATTATTCCATTAAGTATGTGTGGAATTCAACCGTATGGTTATTCCATTTAAGTATGTTTATGTCCCGAGTTACCTTTTTATGTTATGTGTTCTTTATATGGGTTTTATGGTAATCTTTTGGTTACAAAAGGGTAAGTAATGATATTTTATTCATTGAAGAGTTTTTTTACTACTTAGAAAAGGTGAAAGGTATTACTTTGATAATGTATATATGGTTTACTTGTTGTTTTTAAAAACTAATAGTTTTCATTCATTGTGTATCCCTTACTGAGCATTTTATTCTCATCCCATGTTTTTTAAATGTTTTTCAAGGGACTTAACGCGTAATAGGGTCAAGGATGGGATCAAGGGAAAGTCATGCTACCTAAAACATGGAACAAGACATGTTTCTTTTTAATAGTTTTTATTTTATGGAAACGTAGAAGAAGTTTCTACTTTGTAATCTTTTGAGATGTAATAGTCATGTATTAATTCTCAAAAACTCTAAACTTGAAAAGATCCTCAATGTGAATTATTCATTTAATTCTATATTAAGTAAGGTTTAAGGCGGGGGCCTTATACTACCATTCAAAAAAACAAGCTTTCATAGTTATTGATCCAACCATAAATACAAGTTAGTCAGTGATTTATTTATCTTATACATATAATTCATTAACTGGAGAACCTTTATCTATTTTTTTATCAATAATAAATCCATCTAGTTTATCAATGTATACCCCCCTTAATAACTCGATTGAAGAACTTTGATTTCGCATCCATTTGGTATACTTTTAACTACGTTATCCCTGAAATATCCAAAAATAAATAAATTAGTTTCCAACCGAGACATGGGAGAAAATTTATTGTAAATTAAAATTTCGTTGATATCAGAGGTCCACTTCCACACTATCTGTTATTTATTTTGATACTCTTTTCCCTAGTAACTGATTTTATTATTGAACACCAACATTGTTCTAATAACATTTTTGTCTTCCAAACATGGAATCATTTCCAATTTTACAATGTTCTTATTTGGATCAATCTCCTCATTCATATATTTGATCCAATTATTATCTACGTTAGAATATCAAAATGGTTTAGGCTCTATTTAGTAAAAAATGTGGTTTTTATATAGTCAAAAACCTTTGAGATTTCACTGAAACATTCAAATCACCAATGAAATTTTATTAAATGATTTCATACTTTATTATATTTTAATAGTTGATAAAAATATATCCATATTTTAAATGATAACTATGTCATTAATTGTTCGTAAAAGTCACATCTTTTTTTTTCATGAAATATAGAATAAAAACTATGAATGTGTTACATTAATCCATCTAAAAACTAATCATTATTTAACATTTCCAGCTGGTTCTTCCACTAGGAAATTTCAATTACCATCCTTGTAATTATCACAATTTTGAAGCATTACCCCTTTAGGAGAACACAGTTGAGTTTAAAAGTCATAATAATCTGTTTTAAATCTCAAATTGTTATATTCCAATTTGGTTCTTGGGACTCATCCCCCAAATCATTCATATTAATTTTTCTAATATGAGAAGTTGTCATTATATGGATGAATACAACTTTAAGTATTTCAAAAAATATAGTTTCATTCCCTCAAGAGATTGAGAATGAGCATCAAATAAAAAAATGCAATGATAAATGTTTAAAAGATGATTAGATGAGGATGAAAATTGTACATAACTTTCACTTTTGGATGAATTCAGAGGATAAGGCTCACAATATTAGAGTAATTATTTTGTTAAATTCAATTACCCATTTTCATCAAAGCATATTGATATTCATTGAAACAATCAAATGTTTTTCTTCCCATATTATAATTATCTGTAAAATTCACCATTGACAATGAATATATTTTTTGAATTTATTTATTGTACCAAATGAATATTTTATGAACCCAATAGGATATCTTTACATTCTCCTAGTTTATTCAAAGATTTAATCCAATGTATCTTATTTTCTCCTCATCGTCCTCACTCATTGATTGACTGATTTTTGAAATCTATTTGTGTTTTTATCGTCATTCTTACTTTACCATTATCGTATACTTGTGGTAAAAAATATTTTCATAGAAAAAACCATTATATATATAATTAATGTGTTGTATCATATTTATGTTTAATATATTTATTTTTATTATTAATCATATAATTATTGTTTTCTTGTATAAGTGGATTATTTTTTATGTTTGGGTTGTTTCTTTTGAAGCTTCTCATGCTTATGTGGGATTGTACTTCAAGAATACAATTGAGATAATGAAATCATGAAAATGAATAAAGAATGTATACAACTATTACGAAAAGGTTACTTCCTACTACTTATTTAATTATTTTTTTCAAACTTTTACTAAATATTCATTAGTTAATTTGCTTATAATTTTTATGTAATATTTACTTTTTTCATACTTCTATTGGGAATTAATATCATTCTTTTTACTATAAGAATCAATCCCCAAGTAATATAAAATTATTCTTTCTTCCAATGTGACCATGTTTCCCTTATTCATTGTCTTTCTTTGTCAAGATGCACAAAATACATATTGATTAGATGTTGTTGGTTGAAAAATAATTCTCATTGTTGAAATCCATAATATTAAAGGAAACATATATACCCATTATGGCGACTTTTCAATAAATAATTGGCACATGAGATTCCTTTTCTCTTATAAGTTTCAACAACCAGAAAGTGTTTTCAACGAAGAACAACGAGTTAATGTGTAATGCTTGATGTTTTACATATAATGGTAATGGAAATGTGGCTACATTTAAAGTTAGTTTTTTCTGAGACATTGGAAAATTTAGGAATAAAAAAACCTCAATTCATCATTGGGTGTGACCGATATGACTCCATGAGTTTCTTTTTTAAAAATTTTAGGTTAATTTTATTAAAAATAAAAAATGAAATACTCATAAATGAGAAAAAATATTCTAGTCTTTTTTATTATTTATGGAAATGATCCATAAGTCATTTGTGATATGTAGGAATCAACATAACATCAATTAGATGCAATGTGTTAATTTTATGACTCGATTTGTCAATTGTCGTTTTAAAATCGACAGTTTGGTTCAAAAAAATTCACTCACTAAAACAAAGAAAACACACTCTGATTATCTTTATAATTTAAGAAACATATTTACAAGTAATTTTTTCTGTGTATGAATTGATCTAATATCGACGAGATATATTTTGTGATCGGTATGGGTACAAGTCTGGTGTAATTTTTAAAATGAAATTTTAGTAAAAAAATGCGACCTACTAAAAACTAATAAAAAATATTTATATTGTTTTTATAATTTAGGAAAATTATCCATAAGTCAATTGAGACATGTAGTAATTTGGCCTACCTCAATCAGACACACAATGTGAATAGTATGACACTGAATGCATCTTTTAAAAAAATTAACATCAATTTGAATTATATGGACAAATGACCTACTCATAACTGGGAAAAAATTCATATTTTTTCATAATTTAGGGAAATGATACATAATTCATTTGTGATGTGTAGGAATCATCCCAACCAAAATATGATACACAATGTTCCAGACACGACTCAATGCATCTGTTATTAGTTCAAAATTGACAGTTTAGTTCAAAAATGTCACTCAATTAAAAACATAAAATCACACTCATATTTTCATGAAAATTTATGAAATTTATTCATAAGTCATTTTTTATGTTTAGGATTCAATCTCATGTTAAAATAATACATTATTTCCTCCTAATTAACTCAGAGTACATGTTTCGAATTTATAATTTCATTTTAGTCAAAAAGATAATCTAAGTACTAAAAAACAATTAAAAAAATTCATTTTTTATTGAAACTTTTTAAAAACGATCCATAATAATTTTCAATGTCTAAAATTAATCTGATACTCAATATGACACATGGTGTGTCCTATATAACTCAAACTATATCTTATTATTTAAAATTGACATCAATTTTTGAAAAAAGGGCAATTTCCCTACTCAAAACTGATAAAACAAATCAAAATTGAATTGAAACATTAGGAAAACAATTATGAAGTAAAATTAACATCTATGATTCTATTAAAAATTAATAAAATGCAGGATGTGACCGATATTACTCCAAGTGTGTCTTTTTATTTAAAATTGAAATCAATTTTTTTTAAAAACCGATCTAATCAAAACTAAGAAAATGCATTCTAATTATTTGGATAAATTATTGATATGACACTTAAGTCATTTTTCAAAATTATGAATTATTCATACCTCAATATAATACATTATATTCCCAGTATGACTTAATGTATCCGTTATCGGTTTAAAATTGAAAATTCAGTTAAAAAAATATCACCCCATAAAAAGAGAGCAACTGTGGTATGATTTTATTGATAAGTAAGGAAATTTATTCATTAATCATTTTTAATGTTTAGGAATTAGTATCATATAAAATCGATACATGATGTTATCGGTATGAGTCTTAGTGTGTGTTTATAATTTAAAATTACATTTTACTGAAAAGGACCAGTGACATAATCAAAACTGGGTAAACACATTTAGATTATTTTGATACATTATAACAATGATCCACAATACAATTGGGGTGTGTAATAATTATCCAAAAATCAATCCAACAGATTATGTCACCAATATGACTCCATGTTTGTCTTTATAATTAATAATGACATTAATTTTAGTTAACATGATAACTGGCCTACTCAAAACTGAGGAATCACATTTAACAATTCGGGTATGACTCAATGTGTTTTTTATCATTTTAAAATTAGATGTTTATTTCTAAAAAATTTCACGCACTAAAAACAAAGAAATCACACTAATATATTATTGATATATTAGTTAATTTATTCATATGAAATTTTTGATGTGTAGGAATCGATCTCATATCAAAACGATACCTGATGTGATTGGTATGAGTCAAGGTGTGTGTTTCTGGTTTAAAATGACATTTTTGTAAAAAATGAAATTTGAAGTACTCAAAAATAAGTAAAAAATTGTATTATTTGGATACATTCAAAAAATTATCCATAAAAAATTTGTAACATGTGATAATTATAAAAACCTCACTCTAACAGAAGATATATCTGATACAACTCGAAGTGCATCATTTTATCTAAAAATGACATCAATTTTAGTAAAAAGGATAAGTAACATACTCAAACCAAGAAAACACATTAATAATGTTTTTGATACTTTAGGAAAATTATTCATATGATATTTTTGATATACATAAATTAATCACCCCTCAATCGGATACATGATGTTTTTAGTATGACTCATTGTGTTTGTTATCTGATTGAAATTGACATTTTATTTCAAAATTTGACACTAACTAGAGAGAAATAAAATGTGCTCATATTAAATTTATAATTTAGGATAATGGTTCATAGTTTATTTTCTATGTGTAGTAATTGATATCACAAAAAACTAACACAATATCTGGTCAATATGATTCAATGATAGCGTTTCTAGTATAAAATGATATTTTTGAAAAAAAAAAGAAAAGTGACATGCTGAAAACAAAAAAACGCTTTTATATCGTTTTGATACTTTTTTAAAATGATATATTTGTAGTTTGAGATGTGTAAGGGTTATTCCAACCTCAATCTGATTAATGGTTTGACTGGTATGACTCCATCTGTATATTTTCTATATATAAGTATCATATTAGTTTAAAATACGCATCACATAACCAAAATTGAGAAAATGATGATAAATATTCTTCTAATAATTCTATAATATATTAAATAAATAATTTCTTAATTATTTTTATCCTATACTTATTTAGTCAATTTTCTCATAGATAATTCTTGAAGATGAACCAAAAAATTTTGTATGTACAAGAATAAACTGTAACTATATCAGATACATATAATTTCCTGTATGAATCAAGAATATATTAAAATTAACACTTTATTATAATTTATTTATTAATTTTATTACTAATTAAAGAATTTTTTTCTTATACTTGTTCATTTTTTCTTGAGAAGGGGTTAGGATGAAAATACAATGTAAGACTATTATTTTTTAATGTATGTAATAATATGTACTTATAAAATTTTATAAACAAATTTTTTAAATGTATATAATATTTTTTTCTTGTATTTATGATTAAACTTTTATTTCATTTAAATTCAATATTCATACTTAATTTTTCTGATTTGGTTTTGTTTTTGGTTTTTCGATGTGATATTACAACGTACTAAATTTGTTCTATAGTGTTCTATTATAGAACACTGTAGTATTCCCCTTTATGAACTCTTCTAAAAGTACAGTTAAAATGCTTTGAAATTTAATAGCACTCTAGTAGTTAGAGACTCTTTACTGTTGAAAATGGATATTTTAGCGCTGTTAAAGGACTATTATGAAGTATCATGTGTTTACTCCCTAAACTACCATAGCAGTCAAGGATCAATCCCAGTAATATCATTATAAAAAAATGCCCTATATAGAGATGTTCTATCTCGCCATTATAGTCAAATTTATCTCCTGAGATATCAGTATATACCAACTACATTGGAGCGAGATATAGGTCTCACCCATCTTTATTGTAATGTTACTATCACACATAGTTATAATATAACAATTGTGGGTGGTTATGACATAACCACCATCTCATAAATAAAATAATACATATGTGTTCCATAATATTATAAAACAATAATCATATTATAATAAAATAAAATAAATAGGTTTCATAAAAATTTCATTATTAAATTGCCTATGGTAATGATATATGTTTCATAATCTTTTAATCATTTCAACAATTCAGAACCCATTGAAAAATATGTGGGAATTATATGAAATTATTCATGAAATTACTAGTGAAAGAGAAATGGGTTTTATAAATATCTTTTCATCCAAAAGATAAACCATAAAAATAAAGAATAATAATGGTATCTTTGAATCATATCCCTATAAAATCATAAGTATCAATAAAGGATGTAATATTACATGGAAAATGATTTTCAAAGATCTCTTGGAGAATTTAATTAAGACAATAAAATTTTTATAATGTTATTACATATATATATATATATTATAGAACCATTATTTTATATATTAAACCATATATTATTTACCTATGTCCTTTTGTTACAATTTTATTAGTAATTATTTAATAAATTCACATTTAGGGTAATATTTGTTTTGTTTTTCATATATGTTTTAATCTATTATTTTTGATCTTATTAATTTTTAAATATTTAATAAAATATATATAATTACAACCATTATATAGATATGTCATATATATCATATATTATATATTTATTTAGATTAATCCATAAAATATTGTGATAGAATATGAAATATGTTGTTCATAGAGAAACTAGGTCATACATATGCATGAACGTTGTATCCATTTTCAATAAGGGAACAAATGAAAGAATGTTAAATAATATATAACCTTATAAATAATAATTTTGAGGTCATATATGTCACATATATTCATTAAATTTAATATAATTACCTTCCAGGTAATTCTTTAATGAAAAACGAATCACATCGCTTTGCATGGCGGTAGTCCACCGTACACACAAACGACATTATCATATCCCCCAAAGAATTGATAGTAATGTTTTATATATGTTAACATAATTAAATATTTATATTTATGTCAATTTGTAATATATATATATATATATATATTATCCTTCATCATACCCAACCATGAGAGGTGTTCATGGAAAACATGTCACATTAGTTTGCTAGGAGGTAGTCGATCGTAATCATGAGTGGCGTTATGTTTTTCCATTTGGGGGAAGTGGTGATGGTTGTAATTCAAGACCATAACATAACACCATATATGTAAATGAAATATTCTAAGCTTATTATTTCAGTATGGATTAATAATAACTAGATTTGGATGAAAATATAAAATAAAACGTTCAATTAGGGATGTTATACTTTCTTCAGACTACCTCATATGTTTTGTACCAAAAGGATTCTTAGGTTTGATTTAGGAACACAATAAAGACTCTAGGATTAGATGAGTGAATTATGGAAGTGATTTGGGATGGTATTGTTTGAACTAATAGTTCTTGTTTTTTTAAGAGGAAAGGAGACTTGGTGGCCTTTTATAAGTGAGTTGAGTGACACATTGTAAATTTTGAAAATCAAAAGAGGAACAATTTTTTTTTACAGATAAAATGGATCCAAAACTAGAGATTATCTAAATAATAAAATATAAGGTCCAAATATTTCCATAAAAGGATCCTTGGATATTTTTGGGGTCATTTTTCATCCATATTTTTTAGTATTACTCCTTGTAAACCAATTTTTACCTTAACAACATTAATTAATTGTTACTCCTTTTGCTATTCATAATAGTAATAAATTTTGGTAAAATTATTATAAAATATATATTATTTTTATTGAAAATAGGGAATAATATATTCTATAATCCATTAATAGATGTGGAAAATTTTAATTTAAAATTAACCCCATAGATGAGACAATAACGATGGTTTTTCAAGATAAAATGTTCAAATGTATAAAAAAATATATTGAAATTCAAAATGAGGATGATTATGGTGATATAATTTTGATTAATAGATATATAGTTGAACCATTTTTACTTTCGAAACCATCCATGTTGTTTCATGTTTATAAAATTAGTAAATAAAACGATAATTTTTAATTAAAACCCATATTTTACAGTATTCACTGAAAAATTATGTTTTAGAAAATTCATAAAAATTCACTCCTGGAAATATTTTCCATTTATATTTTAAAATTTAATTGTACTTTTTAAAATAAATATTCTAAATGACAAAACATATTAATTTTAAAATAAGTACTCAAAATTTGACAAAACAAATTTTTTGAAAAATACAATTTGAAAGCATAAAATTGGATTTATTCTTATCTATTATTCAGAAAAATCATAATATAAATGATTAAAATTTATTGAATATATAATATAAAAAAATCATTAACTTCATTTTCCAACAAGAATATTTTTAATATATTGAGGTAAAATGATTTGTAACGACGAAAATAGTTTTCCAAAAATATTCATTTAATACCAAAATGTTTTTTTATTTTTCATTTATAGTTATTTGGTCATGAAAGAAAAAATTATATATACATTTGTACAAAATATATTTTTATAATACGTATAATCCTATTAATACCCACCATCCCCGTAGTTAAGTTATAATAATAATATTAAATAATAATATTTTAATAGTGTGCATTGTTTTATTTAAACTCGATGTTGTATATAATGAAAGATAAAATCAATGTTTCTTGCAATAAAAGTTAAAATAAATTTTTTCTATGACACACCCAACACAAATACCCTCTCAAACCAATACCAAACCGAAATGGAAGAATACTCAATGGGAGTTCTGGATCAGCATAGACTGACATCTAGTTGAAGTGGAAGAAAAAAAGAGGGAATGATTTTACAAAACCAGATGGAAAAAAAATTTCATATATATACATATATATAATTATATAAAAGAAAAAACAGAAATATATATAAATATGTTATAACATAATCATAATAAAAAATGTGATACAGTTGAAAAGGAAGTAAAAAATATCCTAGAGAAAAGTACAACTAAAATGGAAATAATAGATGTCACAAACCAACCCGGGTCGACCCTGAACCGGTCTCCCGAGCCGGCCTGCAACATGGCCCGAAGGGCGTTCCTGATCCCCATGGGCTGGAAATTAGTGTCGGGCATCAAAAGTAAAAAGGAGGGAACGATTTGGCCCAGATGAAAAATAAACTAAACAGAAGAAAAAAAAACAGAACAACAAAATGAATAAAGAAAGAGCAACAAACACCACTACTAACCTGACCACGGTCCAAACTCCAAGTGACCCCATGGGTCACTCTCCAATACCACAACCATCATCGCTCAAGGCGAACAACTGAATCTGGAACTTGCAACAGAACTAAAAACAAGAAAGCACTATAGGCGTGAGTATTAAAACTCAGTAGGTAGGCCCGACTAATTCTATCCCAATGCAATACCAATAAATAAAGAATTTATCAATTCCAGGTTTGAACTAAATTATATAAAAATATGTTTTCCACACACATTCATTTCTAAAACAAGTAACAGTCCATTGCCCTTTTTAATTTAAGAACAAGTTTAATGTTGAAAGAAACAGGTGCATTTCATTTTAAAACATTTTGCGAACAATTTAGAAATTCAAACTTTAGTTGTTAGTCAAAAGGAAAATCATGCACAATACACAACACACACTAAGGGCAATGGAAAAAGTGTCACTCATGGGTCAGCTACCAAACTCGACCTCTCAATCGTCCTCCACATACAAATAAACACTAAAATAAACATGGGTCGAACCTAGGAGATCGTGAACAATCCAGAACGTACTATACATGTGACTCATCCTGAAGGCATGCCATAACTCGATGACTTCATAATGCCCATAATACTACCTGGCATAGCCCTGCATGGCCTAACCGAGGGTCCCAATCCCCATAGCATCAATAAATCAGTATTCCCCTGCTATGGGGCCACTAGCCAGTGCGTGGTCTAAACTAGTGCAGCAATCGTTCTCAGAAAATTCACTCAATATGCCAGGTTCCCATGTCAACACAAGCAGTAAAAAGGGGGTGCGTCTACAATGTAAATAAATCATTCACGATGCACAAACACCAAATACATCTCACGCAAACAACGCACACCAATGATCACCCCCGAGTGGGATTTCCAAGATAATCCATTTCAGTAAAGTTCCAAACGGGCTTTCACCAATTTTAAAGTAAAACCTCATTTCTAAAAAAGCTCAAAACACTTGTTCAGAAGAAATTATTTATCTTTAAAACTAGGAGCACATTTGAAGTTCCTTGAATTATGTTTAAAGGCCAAACTGGAATTCTTTCAAAACTGGGTGTCCGCCCGTCAAGAAAATGTCAAAAGTGTTCGGGATAAAATAAACAGCTCATTTCGCACTAAATAATAATTTAAAGTTTTATTATCTAATATTATTTCTAATTCATTAAAAATTAATAAAACAACAAGAAATTACTAAATTCTAAATCTAAAGGTATGTGCAATAGGGGACCTACCTTGACTCGCAGCTTGATTGCGACAACACGACACGCCTCGCACAAGCGCACAAGTATGCACAAACCGAAGATCGTGGTAACGCGAGGTTACCCCGCCGACGCGCTGCAACCGCAAAGATAAACAAAATACATGAACACAGACTTAAAAAACCATATGAACAAACATCACAAAAGAACCACCTCAGCCTACTTTCAATGCATGACTTTCACCATTCGTACTATTTAATAAGTCACTTTAAAATTTATAAAACCAAAACCGAAGAGACTCAGGATTTTACACACCCAAAAGCAATTTCAAGACCACACGCACTCAAATGAGACTTCAAAAGTGTGACATACACCATATCAACATTCTGGGAAAACTCAACTCCATTTATAGAACGCATTTTCACCATTTATGAAACTCAATAAATCATAAATAAAAAAAATCATGTGATAGTTTAAAAAAAGTCACTTGGCTTTACCTACTCAATGCACATGATGTATTCAATACCAAACACGCAAAATATACCATGTCAAAATGAAATTCACAATACTGACACAGATTAATACCCAACTACACAATTTATTCAAACACAAACAATTGACTACACATAAACCTCCATAAAAACGCATCCATACCATGAGGAAAAGATACGAACCAAATGAGACACACACTAAACTCAAACAAAACCAAATTTGAACCAGACAAATAAATTAAACAATATAGGAGATTAATCAAACAAGCAAACAAAATTGATAAATAATATTTATACTTGGAGACACCTACCTCAATGTAGTAATAACCACGCAAATAGATGAAAAACTTCCTCCGCACGTCGATTGCACTGCAAGGGATCTATATCAAACCTTAAGACAAGGTATTGGGTCGAATATGTCAAAAAAAGTGCTAACAGAAAGCCAAATCCTTTCGGCATAACCACCAAAAAATGAATAGCATGTGGTCAAATGGAAACGCACCTACAACAAGGGTGTGGGGGTCGTCTGAAGCTCGAAGGAGGCTGTCGGACCTTGCGTGGTGCTGGAAAAAAAGGGATGGGGGTCGCCAGATGTTCAGCCACGTCAGAAATGAGGTGCACAGGCAAGGGGGGTCTTGTAGTAGTGTCGGGGCCGGTTGGTGCGTGCTGCAAGTAGCCGACAGGAGGCGCAACTGGATTGTGGAAATATGGAGCGGCTGCGGCTGGGGTTTGGGAATGCGCAGCCAAGGAGGGAGGTCGGAAGGGGTGTTGCCAGGTGGAGGAGGCACTGGTCGGGGAGGGAGGCATGGATCTGGCGAGGGCGAGGTCGGGGTGTTGCTGCCGAGGTGAGGGAGAGGCGGAGCTTGGGGTGGCGAGTGGGAGCAGCGAGGGCTGGTTGAGGAGGGATGGAAGCTAAAGTAGATGGTTGTCAGGGGTGCTGAGGTGGAGCGGGGCTGGGTATGGAAGTTGGCGTGCAGGAGGAGGTCGGGATCCAGCGGCGAGAGAGGGAACCAGGCGACTCGCGCTGGGAGGCGCCGCTGCGCAGGGGGGGCAAGTGCGGAGATGGTAGGAGCGGGAGCCTGCGGCGGTGAGAGGATGCGGCGAGGCGGAGGAAGCTCAGTAGGGGAGACTGCAAACCAGGGGGCGCACCACAGGAAGAAAGAAAGAAAATAAAAACGGGGGAAGAGGAGGGGGTTGCGCCGCTGATTAGGGTTAGGGCCTTTTTTTTAACTCCTAATAATAATACTAATAATATGAAAGATAATAATAATAATAATAATAATAATAACAACAACATAAAATTACTATTTTTTTTAACTTAGACCACATAATTATCAAATTCGGAAAACGGGTTCCCCGCGCACTAATCGTACGCCAAAAAAAATGGTACACATTGTGCGCCTCAACGCAGTATGCTCGGGCACCTGCACAAGCACCTAGGGAGACCGAACGGCCACTTCTAACCACGCAGTGCCCGTGCGCGGGTCTAAAACCCACCAAAAACATTAAACAACAAAAAAAATTTAACTCGAGACCTAGCTCGGACATCGGCGCGAGAACCCGAAGCCAAGAATTAAATAAATAGAGACGAATTTAAGGTCGGGGTGTGACAATTCTCCCCACCACAGACACTTTCTGCCCCCATAAAGTCACACAGTCAAACGATAGACCAAACAAGAATTCATGCCCAAATAAAATCAAGAGAAACCACAACATAAAAGAATAGGAGAACACGAGAGGGTTCTCCCCACCACAAGAACTCAACTAGTGTGAAAATTTAACACTCGACCATACCACCTCAGGAAGGGGGGGGGAACGAGGGAACTCCCAAACTAACCTTTATAGCACGAGCAAAACAACACCTCCATTAAAACATGGAACTCTCAACATAGACCAATAATCCTGAACACAAGAAAGAAACCTCTAAGATAAACTTAACCCATGAAGTAAACTCGAGCATTACCGCAAACCTGTACCCCTCCACAACCATTTATATATCCAAACGAACACCGATAAACCAAGATTAACCCACGCAAGGTCCAAACATACTTTTAAGAAAAAGAAAACGCATGACCCAGAACACCATAAACCGACAAACAAGACTGTTTGGATTACAAACGAACACGTTCATCCCCAACCTTACAATGACACAATGATCGTACAATAACACCAAAACTTTAACAGTGGAAGGACGAGAACCGAAGGGATTTAAATGTTTTGTTTCCAACACTGAACACGAAACCCGAAATGAGGCGTCACACCCCTGACAACT
The DNA here is from genome assembly GCA_963277665.1 of Viscum album. Lineage (NCBI taxonomy): Eukaryota > Viridiplantae > Streptophyta > Magnoliopsida > Santalales > Viscaceae > Viscum > Viscum album. Next base: position 436,863,041 of record OY728121.1, read on the forward strand.
CCGGACTGTGCGTGAGCTTCACCCCAAGACCTGTGGTTGGGGCTTTTATGGTTAAATCATCTCTTGCCTCACAGTCAGGCACTGGAATCTTCTGGTCACAGTGCCTCCCTCATGCGACACTCCTGACAAAGCTTATCGAGATGATCTAGACACCTGCAATGATGGCACGTCTTCGGAGGGGTGTGACATGACGGCTTGCATGCCCCAAACGTCCATACTGACGGTAAAACATTAGAAGGTCCGACAAACTAGAAGTTAGAGCCACTGAAGAGAATGTTTTAGGAATAGTTCCCTCTGGCACACACTACTCGCCAGATGGGGAACCTTGACGAGCAAGTGGATACGCTAGATTGTCAACCATATCCACTCCAACGACCAACTCAACTAAGAACGCCTCATCCACCAGCTTCTCAAAGTGATGGTCCTCAGAAAGGAGGACCCGCTCCATGATCTCTAAACGAAGACCCTTGATGAAGAGAGAAGTCTTCATCCAGTCTTGCGACTCTACCCCAGGAAAAAGAGACACAAGATCCTTGAAATGTTCAACATATGCTTTCACCGTCTGCTGGCCATGTTGAACACGTATAAACTCTTTCATTTTCTTCGTCTTCACCTCCACAAGTATAAATCATTGAACGAAGATGGCTTTGAAGACATACCACATCATCCCAACTTACAGTAATGACGGGGCGAACAACTCCAACTCGTCCAGAGATGGACCTTTGAACAGACCCAAAACACATACACTTTATCCGCTTCGGGAGTTCCCAATACCCTGGAGACGCGCTCGACCTCTTCAAGCCACTGCACTGTCTCTAATAGACTCCAATCACCACGAAGTACGGACAACGTCCGAGAAGGACCAAAAACTGGGTATGACTCATCAAAACTCCAGGGACCTTTCTGGGCGGCATTTTTGAAAAACATATATAACACCGAGATGAAACTGATATCAATCGAAGCAACATCAAACAAAGTGATTTCATCCAAAACAACCAGCTCAAAAGAAACAAACAACTGCAAACATAACCCAAAATTCCCTGTCCAAAATTCCCGTTTCATTTTAGCTTCCAAAACCACCTCTTTTTAAATTCTCATTTCAAGACCAGTTTCCAAAGACCAAATCCCTTTACAACCAAAATCACTTTCCAAAACCATTTTCCTCTTTAAAAGCCAATTTTGAAAAACATGGTCAAGGCTTTAATTTCAAATAAACACCCAGGTAATCTCATGACCTATTGCACGTGTCATTATCCACATTCCATTCATACACGCACCAACACGCAATTTCTATGCATTCTCTCACATGTGCAAATGTTCATAAGGAGTACCTTCGTTTTCACCCCAAACCATTCTCAACCAATTTCCAAGCAAAAACCAGTTTTTCCAAACCAAGGGCTTTCAGTTTTAAAACTCATTTCATAAATTTAATGTCATTTAAAAGAAATCAGTCCCATTTTTCAAAAACCCTTTTTTCTCTTCCAAAAATGCACTTACACTAACCAAAATGAAAACAACACTCAACTCGCATCAAACCATCAGGGTGAGGGACCAGCGGTCACACTTAACATGGCGACATGATAGTGGGTCATGCCCCAGGTAAGCGTCAACCACTAGGAGGAATTCAAACCGTGTACCCAGACTCCACATGGGTCACTACTCCATGTGAGATCACGATGTAACATCGGTTTACCTCCGTTGTCATCCCTCAATCCAAAACAAGCCAGAATGAAACAAAGACTCAATTCCCGGACTATCCCTGGCGACTCGAGGTGCGGAACGGGTGAGGGTTCAAGACATCCTTCCCGTACCTACCTCTCGAGTCCCGACAATCCTAATCTCCATCTACCAGACATCCCAAATAACAAGGGCCTCCTCTGATACCATTTTTTCATGAACCAACCCGGGTCGACCCTGAAACGGTCACCCGAGCCGGCCCGCAACACGGCCCGAAGGGAGTTCCCAATCCCCACGGGCTGGCAACTAGTGTCGGGCATCAAAAGTAAACAGGTGGGAACGATTTGGCCCAGATGAAAAATAAACTAAACAGCAGAAAAAAAACAGAACAACAAAAAGAATAAAGAAAGAGCAACCAACACCACTACTAACCTGACCACGGTCCAAACTCCAGGTGACCCCATGGGTCACTCTCCAATACCACAACCAACATCGCTCAAGGCGAAAAACTGAATCTGGAACCTGCAATAGAACTAAAAACAAGAAAGCACTATAGGCGTGAGTATTAAAACTCAGTAGGTAGGCCCGACTAATTCTATCCCAATGCAATACCAATAAATAAAGAATATATCAATTCCAGGTTTGAACTAAATTATATAAAAATATGTTTTCCACACACATTAATTTCTAAAACAAGTAACAGTCCATTGCCCTTTTTATTTTAAGAACAAGTTTAATGTTGAAAGAAACAGGTGCATTTCATTTTAAAACATTTTGCGAACAATTTAGAAATTCAAACTTTAGTTGTTAGTCAAAAGGAAAATCACGCACAATACACAACACACACTAAGGGGAATGGAAAAAGTGGCACTCATGGGTCAGCTACCAAACTCGACCTCTCAATCGTCCGCCACATACAAATAAACACTAAAATAAACATGGTTCGAACCTAGGAGATCGTGAACAATCCAGAACGTACTATACATGTGACTCATCCTGAAGGCATTCCATAACACGATGACGTCATAACACCCATAATACTACCCGGAATAGCTCTGCATGGCCTAACCGAGGGTCCCAATCCCCATAGCAGCAATAACTCAGTATTCCCTTGCTATGGGTATACTAGCCAGTGCGTGGTCTAAACTAGTGCAGCAATCGTTCTCAGAAAATTCACACAATATTCCAGGTTCCCATGTCAACACAAGCAGTAAAAAGGGGGAGCGTCTACAATGTAAATAAATTAGTCACGATGCACAAACATCACATACAGCTCATGAAAACAATGCACACCAAAGATCACCACCGAGTGGGATTTCCAAGATAATCCATTTCATTAAAGTGCCAAACAGGCTTTCACCAATTTTAAAGTAAAACCTCATTTCTCAAAAAGCTCAAAACACTTGTTCAGAAGAAATTATTTATCTTTAATACTAGAAGCACATTTGAAGTTCTGTGAATTATGTTTAAAGGCAAAACTGGCATTCATTCAAAACTGGGTGTCTGCCCGTCAAGAAAATGTCACAAGTTTTCGGTATAAAATAAACAGCTCTTTTCGCACTAAATAATAATTTAAAGTTTTATTATATAATATTATTTCTAATTCATTAAAAATTAATAAAACAACAAGAAATTAATAAATTTTAAATCTAAAGGTAAGTGCAATGGGGGACCTACCATGACTCGCAGCTCGATCGCGACAACACGACACGTCTCGCATAGGCGCACAAGTATGCACAAACCGAAGATCGTGGTAACGCGAGGTTACCCCGCCGACGCGCTGCAACCACAAAGATAAACAAAATACATGAACACGGATTTAAATCAAACCATATGAACAAACATCACAAAAGAACCACCTCGGCCTACTTTCAATGCATGACTTTCACCATTCGTACTATTTAATAAGTCACTTTAAATTTTATAAAACCAAAACTGAAGAGACTCAGGATTTTACACACCCAAAAGAAATTTCAAGACCACACACACTCAAATGAGACTTCAAAAGTGTGACATACACCATATCAACATTTTGGGAAAACACAACTCCATTTATAGAACGCATTTTCACCATTTATGAAAATCAATAAATCAAAAAAAAAATCATGTTATAGTTTAAAAAAAGTCACTTGGCTTTACCTACTCAATGCACATGATGTATTCAATACCAAACACGCAAAATATACCATGTCAAAATGCAATTCACAATACTGACACAGATTAACACCCAACTACACAATTTATTCAAATGCAAACAATTGACTACACATAAACATCCATAAAAACACATCCATACCATGGGGAAAACCTACGAACCAAATGAGACACACACTAAACTCCACCAAAACCAAATTTGAACCAGACAAATAAATTAAAAAATATAGCAGATTAATCAAACAAGCAAACAAAATTGATAAATAATATTTATACTTGGAGACACCTACCTCAATGTAGGAATAACCTCGCAAATAGATGAAAAACTTCCTCGGCACGTCGATTGCACTGCAAGGGATCTATATCGGACCTTAAGACAAGGTATTGGGTCGAAGATGTCAAAAAAAGTGCTAACGGAAAGACGAATCCTTTCGGCATCACCACCAAAAAATGAATAGCATGCGGTCAAAGGCAAATGCACCTACGACAAGGGTGCGGGGGTCGTCCGAAGCTCGAAGGAGGCCGTCGGACCTTGCGAGGTGCTGGAAAAAAAGGGGATGGGGGTCGCCAGATGTTCAGCCGCGTCGGAAACGAGGTGCACAGGAAAGGGGGGTCTTGCATTAGTGACGGGGCCGGTCGGTGTGTGCTGCAAGTAGCCGGAAGGAGGCGCGGCTGGATTGTGGAAATATGGAGCGGCTACGGCTGGGGGTTGGGCATGCGCAGCCATGGAGGGAGGTCGGAAGGGGTGTTGCTGGGTGGAGGAGGCACCGGTCGGGGAGGGCGGCATGGATCTGGAGAGGGCGAGGTCGGGGTGTTGCTACCGAGGTGAGGGAGAGGCGGAGCTTGGGGTGGCGGGCGGGAGCAGCGAGGGCCGGTTGAGGAGGGCTGGAAGCTGAAGGAGATGGTTGGATGGGGTGCTGAGGTGGAGCGGGGCTGGGTGCGGAAGCTGGCTTGCAGGAGGAGGTCAGGATCCAGCAGTGAGAGAGGGAAGCAGGCGGCTCGCGCTGGGAGGCACCGCTGCGCAGGGGGGGCTAGTGCGGAGATGGTAGGAGCGGGAGCCGGTGGTGGTGAGAGGATGCTGCGAGGTGGAGGAAGCTCAGCAGGGGAGGCCGCAAACCAGGGGGCGTGCAGCAGGAAGAAAGAAAGAAAAAAACAGGGGAAGAGGAGGGGGTTGCACCGCTGATTAGGGTTAGGGCCTTTTTTTAACTCCTAATAATAATACTAATAATATAAAGGATAATAATTATTATAATAATAATAATAACAACAACATAAAATTACTATTTTTTTAAACAAAGACCACATAATTATCAAATTCTGAAAACGGGGTCCCAGCGCACTCATCGTACGCCAAAAAATAATGCGCACACATTGTGCGCCTCAACGCAGTACGCTCGGGCACCCGCACAAGCACCTAGGGCGACCGCATGGCCACTTCTAACCACGCAGTGCCTGTGCGCGGGTCTAAAACCCACCAAAAACATTAAACAACGAAAAACATTAACTCGGGACCTAGCTCGGACATCAGCGCGAGAACCCGAAGCCATGAATTAAATAAATAGAGAGGAATTTAAGGTCGGGGTGTGAAAATAGATACTCCCATAGTCACAATTTGATAGTGTGATAAATCTCAAACAATCTCACTATCCAGCTACACAAACCATGTTGAAAAAAACATCACCGCCTCATGTCAATGTATTTCCTCTCCAGGCATTGAAAAATATAACAAAGTCTATGAACCATAGAATGGGTGTGTAGGGTGTGACCTAATAGTATAAGTACTATCCCGCCTAAGTGTTCGTTATATATTATCTAAACAATAATCTAAGCATGATAAAATTTAAAGAAAACACAAAATGATATACCATTTAACATTTTTATATCCAAATAATGGAAAAACATTCAATTTAACCCTTTCCATGTTTCCTTATAAAATTGGTCAATTTGTTTCAAATAATTTCATATAAATAAATCAAAGTAGATTTATCAAATCAAATTAAATAATGAATAACAAATCATATCAAATCCATTGTGGTACATACAAAGTTGTACAAACCAAAATAGAAAAAATCATCCAAATGAATAGGTAACATCATAAAAATATCACACTATGTTCATATATATTAGAAACGTGTACCTCAACATAGATAATCACATGCACATAAATCTTCTAGATATATGCTTCAAGTCTAATAGTAGAGGAACACATCAGAAAGTGAACCCGATAATACATCTACCATCTCCCTAGAACAAAATCCATATGGAGTTGTGGAAATAACCTTATAAAACCCCCAACTATAGATGAAGAATATTACCACACCTTCCACCAAAGTCCCCAAGGATTTACATTTTCTCTATCTTACAAACCATTTTATTGAATCATTTCAAAATGCATGAAAACCAAATATTTATTTACCAAAATTGTGGTAAACAAATATTTTATACAAAATTCCTTTCCACACACACAAATAAAACAAATTGATTAATCCATTTTTTTAATTATACAATTTATCAAAAACTAGGGAAATTTAGTTCACCAATATAGGTTATAAAAGGAACGACCTACCTCAAACTCAGGTCACACACACGCGCAATGGGATCCACCAACATATAAGAACACAAAAATGAAATACAGAGGCCTTAGAATTAAACTACATATCATATAATGGATTCAACATATAAAAGGTTCATTGAAGCTGAAATATATCGACATATTATAATAACACACACCCTCCACACCACAACAACCATTGAATTATCCCCCATAACAAGAGCTCACTAATGATCAAGAAATGAATCAATAGAATTACCACCCCATATCAATGAATCAAATAACTTATTCAACAAGATTACCATGATAAAATTCAATGAAGTACAAGAAATTATTACTCACCTAAAAAAATACACCAAAACCAAAAAATGATCAATCCTGGAATGAAATGATCCAATGGGGTTGGAGGTTTCCAGAATCTTTCAATAGGTGTTATATGTTAATATAAAAGACTTTTTTTGGATGAATAAATGAAATATCAGGTTGGAAGAACCCTAAAAGTCCATTTCATGACATTTACATGTTAAGTAATCCCATTACATGTCCTGTAATCCACGAAACTCAAGTATGCCGAAAAATAAATTTAATTTTTATTAATAATGTGATTTTAAGAATCCCAAAGTTCATAATATATCATGATTTATAGTTAAATCATAACATGATCTTGGAGAACCTTATACATCATTTACTCCCATTACAAAACATATAAATACCGATAAGACAAGAAAACAATATATGCTTACAAAAAATCCCAAACCTTGTCAGGAATTCAATGAACATGGGTAAAACTCTATAAAACCATTACACATTTATGTTGAGACTCCATTACTTCATTTAAACATACTTCCCTAAAAATTAGGTTATTTTCTTAATAAAATACACTCCATCCTCAAGAGTACTAAGATGATCCCAATTAAAGGATAATAATTTAAAACAAAAGGGAATTAAATGAATGTGTGTAATGAGATTTTATACAATATCCACTATATGAATTTCCTTCACTAGGATATCATGTAGAATAAAGATTTTTAGAAAAGAGACGATACCATTTCTCCCTCATTAATATCTCATGCTCCCTTATCTCATAATAATTTGATCCATGTATCCACAACACTCTGACCAATTGAGTCAACTTCCCATGTAATACATTTAGTTGAGAGTCAGTGATTTCCATTAGATACTCCATAATATAAGAATATGGATGTATTTCAATCTATTCCATTCTCATAACATGAGAAGGTTCATGATGGTATTTCCAATGTTGTGATATGTGTAAAAAATCTAGAATTCCTATCAACTAAAATGAAAATTCCAATCAATAAATTTTTTTCCCAATCCACTAATTGATGTAAACTGGTGAAAATGCCTTATAGTGAAATTTACATATTTTTCCATCATACAATTACCCTACTAAAGAAACGATTTCATGAAAACGGTGTTACCCAATGGAATATCCAAATAATGATGTTATTTATCCACATGATAATTCTATCGACATTTATTTGTAACTGGACACTAACATATATCGTGAATCCTCAAATATGTCACCTGGAAAAACTTAGTCCCACCAAAGAAGCATCACCCACATTTTCCCAAAAAAGTTGTGACTTGCTTTAGGGACCATTAAAAAACTTGAAAGTATATGTTATCCTCAATGAATAATAACTATTTTTTATGAAAACTCATCCTATCCTAGATGGATATCCCATGATCCACAAAAATCTAATACATATGCCTAGAACATATCCTCTATGACCTAATTTGCACACTCCTACTTATGAAATTTCCATGAAATAAAAGCTACACTCAATATTAGTAGAGTTCCCATTACCTCAAAGATAACCCTCTATAAAATTAATGTAATCCAAGGTTCCGTACGTAAAGTAATTGTAAAAGGAACATTGTGTAACCTCATAATTTCTTGAATAGATAGCTTACCCCAATCATCAATATCAGTGGTGTCCCATATCAAAATGAAATGAGATGTCTTTGTCAACCGATCAACCACCGCCTAGATAGAATTCCTCCCAAGGGGAGTCCATTTTAATCCAAAAAAAATCAATGGATACCTAATTCGATTTCCAAACAATAACCATAAAAGGATAGAGAAAACAAGAAGGTTTAAGATGATTTTCCTTGATCTGTTGGAAGGTGAATCCTTTGAACAAAAAATTAGTATTTTCACACATCATACTCGTCCACCAAAATAACCATCTCATGTCACATAACACTCACCGATCATAGGAAAGATCAATACGTAATCTGATGTCATGGTTCCCATCATCTCTTCGAAGGAGTACTGACATATTTCACCCCATGTGAATTTCAACCCTTTCTAGGTAATCGTTGTCAAATGTGATGTCATATTTTAGAAAACCTTGAAAAAATATTTATTTTATCTAGTACGAACATGTATATTCTTAATTTAAAAGCTAATACATTCGTATTTCCAAGAAAAAAACAATCATTACCTTCTCTGGATCAACTCATAATCTCTAATAATAAATTACATGCCCCAAGAAAATCACTATCTGAATCCAGAAATTCAATTTTGTAATATTTATATACAAATAGATACTCTTTCAGATATCTATAACCAAACCAAATTGATTTTCGTGGTTATGATCAGATCTTAATCAATCCAAAATATCATCTTTGAACACTACAAAAAAATAGTTGAGATAATGATGGAAACTTTTAGTCCTCAAAGCCATAAAAACAAAAGGAGCATTAGTCATACCAAAAAATACAACACAGGATATTATAAATGGATATAAATACACATAAATACATCTTCATTATATCAAAATCACAACCCACGAGATGATTATAACATGAATAAAGATCAATCATTGAAAATAACATTTCCACACTACCTTATCAAAAAAATCAGTCATAAACGGATTATGAAATACATTCTTATCCATCACGTGATTCAACATCCAATATTCTTGACACAATAAATGCGAGTCATCTTCCTTCTAGGAAAAGAGGACTAAAGAGCCGAAGGTGAAACACTAGGGTGATCAAACCCCTTTATTATCAGATCATCCAAAAAAAATATTGAGCTCTTTCATATCTGTTTGTGACATATGAATACAAGGTATTATATTGGTTTTCACCCTTGAACCATCCCAATCACAAACTCAACTTCCCACACAATATGAATCTTGAAGAAACAGTCTATAAAAACGTTAGGAAAATAATAAAAAATAGTTGGATGATATTTAATAGATGAACCATCATTGTTCTCAAGTGCATTAGTAGACAATAAACTCTTGAGATCTGGGTGGGAAGTTACAAGATGACCAAACATCTGATCTAACTCTCCGTAAAACGCTAATGATATCCCATAGTAAACCAGAAACAAGACATTCTAATTATAACAATGAACAAAATAATGATGAGTAACAAGCTAATACATCATGACTATTACATTAAAAAAATAAAAAATCAAGAAAAATAATGTGCCAGACTAACTCTTCATTAGCTATCAATAGCCTACAAGAAAGAAATAAGAATCCGTAATCTTTAATCATCCCAATAGGTTTATCTAAATCCATAAAAATGGAAATTATTTCCATTATAAGTTTATGTATATCAACTAAATTACCAAATACAAATGAGTGGGAACACCAGTATCATATAAATAAATAAATCACTAATGAAGATTCAATATAGATGGTACCTTTCACTGTCATTAGACCCGCATCTACCTCCAGGGGAAAGACATCTACAACATGAATATATTTCCTCCTGAGGCCTTTGGGTGGATCCATTTTGTCATTTACGAATCAAACATCATAGTTGTATCCATTATAACCAACAATATATGCACATATCTAGGTGTAGACATAGCCTAATAGGGACAATTTAGATGACCATAACATTCACAATTGTTGAAAATAAATTTTGGTGAAGGAAAATAGTTATGGGTTTGTCTAACATTTCAAAATTGATATAAAATCAGAGGTACACCACTAGCATAAATTGGTGGGGTTGTAGAGGCCTACTACAAAGAACCAACACCACTACTCTGTTGATGATCATTCCACATCCACTCATTCCATGAAATTTCACTGAAACTACCAATAGGTGGAAGATAATGGGAATACTATCAATCATTTCTTCCCATATTCATATATTCAATAATATCCTTAACCAATATATTCATGTCGGTTGAAAGCATCATCGTAAATAAATATGATATGATATCCAGTCATAAATCCTATAGACACTAATGAGATATAATATAATCATTCTTTATAACCACTAGTGAAAAATGAAAAGCTTATAAAAATGCTCTGTGTACTATAACACCTAACACTCCTCTTACTATAAAGAATAGAACTTTAGATATTTCACTATCTTCAATATCACTAGAAAAAATTTCTAGAATAACACAGTATTAAAAACCTTCTAATATAAACATGTATTCCTATTATCCTATACAATAGAATCCCATCATCACATTGTTGGAACCTAATGTCTGAAGGCCACAAACTTCACATTGATACTCCCAGGCTCAACCATGAAGTGAAAGATCCGATCGATATTGTAAATAATTTTCTCCCCCTAGTGTGGTTCATCTACGCCATTAAAGGATATTGGCTTATAACATAAAAAATATTGTGATAGATTTGTATCTGCCATATATCATGGATATACCTCAACAATGGTGTTCAAGAAATACAGTACATTATGAGGTAATACATGAACTATCTATATGGTAACATCTATAAAATTATGATCCGTAGGAGGATTCACTTGAGGAGAATCAACTTCACCCTCCTAGGGAACATGTAGAACATGTCTCATATGCATAATACTTCACAAAAAATAGAAAAAATGACCAGAAAAATGAATTAACTCAGTTTAAACAAGAAAACCATAAAAAAATTCAAATTATGTTTATAAAATCAAATTAGGATAAACATATCCCAACATCCCATGGTAACGTGAGTATTTTCATGGAAATATATGGACAATAACTAACTTCATCCTACCTCTAATGCCCTAAATATACAATATGTACTCTACCAAACATCTCAAGCAAGGTACTCCTAAAGAAAAACCTCCAACTAGTACCAAACTATGATGAACCTCACCCAAGTAACCTCCAAAACTGGTACCCAACCCAAATTTACAAATAACCGAAGGGTGTTCCCTATCCATGAGGAATGGGGTCTAGAATACAAAAAAAGAGCCCAATTTCACCCAACCTGAAGCTGGAAACATGACCTATATATACATGTGTAAAAAATAAAGAGTAGAATAAAAATGGTTATATATATATAATTCATAATAAGAAGTGAAAACAGAATCAATATAATTAAAAAGCTAGAAAAACTATATCCAAGAGATTAGTCAAGTTAAAAAAGATGAAAACCCCTAAATAACTACCACAACAGTCACCATGTTATAGAATGGGAATAATCCCACTATCTAAATATACAACTACCTAAACCCAGTTGATAGAAAACCTCACCACCACCGTATGGCACCTTTGTTTTCCCTACATTGGAAGACAAAATCTGTTTTATGAACTACTGAAGGGGTATATAGTGTGTGACATAACATGATAATTAGGGTCAAAATTTGATGTTCTATATCAATCCTCTCAAAAACCACACAATCATGATAAATATAAAATAAAAATGGCATGGTTTGTAGTTTACCATTTTTTATTCAAAATCCTGTTGAAAAACTAATATACCCTTTCCACATTTCTAAATAAAATATATAAATCCATTTCAAATAATTTAATATACATATATCAAAATTGATATATCTAATTAAACAAAAATACACATCAAAAATAATATCAAATCTGAGAAATTACAAATAAAACAATAAAAACCAAAATATCCCAAATTTATTAGAAGAATAGGTATCATCAATCCCAGGATAACAGTAGGCCAGGAAAACTTGTTCACTCATATGAAAAAATAGATAATTGGAAATGCATGAATACTTTAGATATATGAATAGAGTCTAATGAGTATAGGATCACTCGAAAAATTGAAATCCCATATTGGTCTAACCAGTACATAGAACAACAAACCTGGTGAGTAGATTAAAGCCCCATGAGAAAACCCCATAATAGTGGATGATGGTGATTACTTCACCATCCACCAATGTTACCATGAATTCCCATGAACTATAGTTTCAAAACATTTCATCAAAACATTTCATCATACCATGATTAGAAAAATATTTCATAAAACCATTTCATAATCCTTTGAAAACCCCTTTTTATTTACCAACACTATGAGAAAACATGACTGACCAAAAAATAATTTCCACCCGCAAAAATAAAAATCAGTAAATAATTCAAATTCCTTTAATAAAATAATCATTAAAAAACTAAATTACTTTAATTCACCAACAAAGGATAGAGATGGAACCACCCACCTCAAAAATCGGGTCTCACATGTCTGTAATGGGAACCATAAACAAGGTAGAACACGATAACAACAATAGAGGACATATAATAAATATACAAATCATGGAATTGATTAATTTTAACAATAGGGATAGAAAATATTTACGATCAAAACATTCCAAAAGAACTCATTCCTACAGCATCATAACAAACAGGGAATCACCCCCAGAACAAGATCACACAATAGATCTAGATAATAATAAGTAGAATTACCACCATAGACCAATATATCCAATAAAATAATGAAAAAGTGTTATCATGATCAAATGTAACCAGTAAGTATAAATTATAAATCACACAGATAGACACAAAAAAACATCAACAAAAATTATTTTATGAAAAAAATGATACATAAGGTTTAGAGGTTTCGAAAATCAATGGAGAGGATATATAGGTCGAGAGAATAAATAACGAGGATGAATGAATGAAATATCAGATTTGGAGAGGACTCAAATCAGAACTCATGACATTTATACACCATTTGTCCCATTAGAATCCTATAATCCCATATCACTTCATGTAATCCCATTAAACATCTTGTAATCTATTGAATTAAAGTATGCTGAAAAACATATCTCGTTTTTATTAAAAATACTTTTTTTAATATTACATGGCGTGTAAAATTTCGGACAGTGTAGTTAGCTCATGAAATGATCCTGGAGAAAATTAAACATTGTGTACTCCCATTACACAAGTTTTAATTTCTAAACAATCTATAAAAATATGATATTCTTTCCAGAAAACCCAAACCACTTCAAGAATTTTCTAATCTTAAGAAGAACCCCGTAAATTAATTTTAGGTTTGTAATCAAACATAAATAATTATAATAAACATACATCCCTGAACATTATTTCATTTTCTCCTTAAAATTCTACCTATCCTTAGTTTTCCCAAGACGACCCCAAATAAAGGGAAAAACAAGTAAATAGAATAGAATTACAAGAAAGTAGGTAATTGGATGTTACATTTCTTGTAATATAAAATATCTAAAAGATTTAATTTATTTGAAAATATATATTTTCCGTAATATTTGGGTGTTATATTCTACAACTTAAATTAATTTATCCCTTGGAATTCATCAAATTGATACCAACAACTAAGTATAATTCTGCCAAAATATATCTTATGGTTCCCTTGTATATTCCTCAAGCTGGTGTTTTCACCATAAAACAATGATCATTTGAGTGTTCTTTATTCATAGAACATTATTGGTATGATATATAATCCAAATTGATTCTTCCATATAAAAATGATAATGATCTAATAGTTTGACCTCTATTTTCAATACATGTGAAAGATCAAGAATAAACATACTCAGGATAGGTAAATGGAACATATCATGGACATAAGAGGGATTATATGTAAGAACCAATCTATAGGATGTAATCCTAATATGACTAATAATTTAAAATTAATCAATAATAATTGGTATTATCAGTAAATTATATTTCATTTAAAATTTCATAGATTCAGTGTGATTCGATAATTTAACACATCACCTCATAAATTATGAAATGAAGTTGATTGTTTTGCCTGAAACACTTGTGAATCCTAAGATCCATAAATGAATAATAATTCATTCATTCATTCATGTTTTATTATAAAAAAACATTAACACCTCGAGATTTTATAAGATATTTTTTTTAATTTCATTGATTTCTTTAATCTACACCAATATTAGCTTGAGCTATATGCAACACTGTATTATCTTGTAGTATAGGAAACACTATTATTCTCTTCTGTGGCACACAATTTAATGTTCTTTTGATAAAATCAATTTCATGAAAAATTGATTGTAGATTCTGGTCAATGTATAAATGAACCTTTTTATTTTGTTATATGAAACACCAAAGGAATCTTTCACTACACACAATACATACATGGCTTCTGTTACATTCAAGAGAGACCTTCCTCGATAACTTCTATGGTACGTAATACCGAGATTCACTAAACAGGGTTATATTATTAAAATATTATAAAAACTATCCATTATGAATAGTATTAACCACATTTTTTATTTTATATAACATTATCATTCATCTTACACATGATATGAGAACCAAATAATTTTTTCAGATAAAAGAAGTATTTTTCAAAAAAATGCAGTTTAACAGAATTTTTATGGCGCACCCATTTTAAATATATTTTCATACACTTTAATAAGTTATATTATAAAAGATTAAAGTATTATTTTGAATTACGACCAAAAAATTAACATTGGATATTGTTTGGATATTTTTCTAATAACATTCATAATTTAATGAATAATGAAAAAAATGATAAATTTTAATTGAAGACAACAATTTTCATCGAAATAATCTATATGTTCAAAATATATTATTGAATGGTTTTAAATTATAAATTTAATATATTTTTAATTTTTAAAACAATTTATGTCATTGTTAGAATTTTTTCATTGAATTCATCTGTAAAACCATTTCAATGATTTGCAGTGTTTTAAACAAAACCGATTTTTTCGACAATGAAATTAATTTTAAATTAAATGATGAGAATTATGGGTTTTGAATTTGGAATAATGTATTCCATATTTGGAATCATAAGGTTCACATTTTTTAAATATGTACTTTTTATTTTTGGACATTTATAATTACAACTTTAGTAATTATTTTATTTACCATGGTTAAAGGTTCAAACTGGTAAATATATGGTAAAAAATAATTTTATAATAATATTAAACTATCCTAAATTATTCCCTAATCCAATTGGATTATATATATCTGAATATGGGCATCCTTTGGTATATTTTTGGATCCCATGGTTTCACTTGGAAGTGAACATGACACTTTATAATAATTACATTAATGTAATGATAATTATAACCTAAACCTATATATTTTACTAAATCAATTTTAATATGAGGATATATAGTAGATATCTCTATATATAAATATTTATTAAAAATATTTAAATATTTACTACATCATGATATATTATTTATAATTTTTAGACATTATATACATATATTTTGTTCTGACACAATTATGATGTAGCGATTACCTCATTAATGAAATATTAAAATGAATGAATTTATAAATACTAAAACTAATTTAATTTTGTTATTTTGATGTCATTCATGAATTTTAATGATGACATTGAAAAATTATATTTTTATTAATTCTTTTTGTTCGAAATAAAAATGTTGTTATGAATTTGTAAAAAATTTAACTCTAAATATTGTCCAAAATTGACACAATTAATAACATAAAACATAACATAGTTTATGGAATGATATAAAATTATTAAAAATCAATAATTAGTAAAAATGGTTAATATATGTCCTAAAATTTCATAAATAACTTTTTTTTGGATCGTTTGACATTATTTTTTAATTAAATTAACCCACAATGTGTAAATAACATGATATTACAGTAAGATTAAAAATAGTAAAATAAGGGTAAAACCAAAAGGATAATGTTAAACAAAATATTAAAAAAATTTCAAAAAATTAATTTATGTTGGGTATTCAACACAAAATTATCATATTATAGAATTAATTAAAATTTAGAACAATTTAAATAGAAATTTAATTTATAATAAATTAAAATGTTTTAACTTTTCTAAAGTGCCCCTCTCCTCTCGTATAAAAGGGATCCTCCTCCCTCTCCTCTTCACACCATTTTGAGCCCTCAATAATGGAGAAACCCAGCCCATTTCTCTTCTAATAATATATATTTACATTCTAGATGTTATTTTCTTCTCAATAGACCATCTCTTGTTCCCTATGAGGAAATTTAATGGAGGTATGTCGAGGAAGAGGTTATCTCTTCTACAAATTGTTTCAAATTTATTTTTTCTTATACATCCTATTATTTCATTGTTTAATTATAAAGTAATAACATAATTATAAATTATATATAGATATGTTATTATATATATGAATGAAATCTATTTCACCTTCTATCCATCCTTTGAAAAATGAAATCACCACGCGTGCATACGTACGAATTACCCTCTCCACATCGTGGTGTAATCTGTTTTCTACACCACCTTACATGGATGGGTATAATTGTGGAAAAAATACTATATATTTTTATTATTATAAAATTATACTAATTATTAGATATTATAGACCATACACTTCCATACCATTCAATATCTATGGGAATGATATCGTTTCTCGTGCATACGTACGGCTTACCATCTTCACGAGGTGATGAGATTTATTATCAATGTTAACCATTGAAGAAAAAATTTAAAGTATATATAATAAATAGTCATGAAATATATGAAATAATAATGATACTATATTTATGTTTATATATATTTTTTTTACTTACTTTCATTCAATTTAATAAGTAAATGAAAACAACGTTCATGAGTACGTACGATCTACTATCTCCATGAACAGTGTATTCCACTATATTTATAGATCTATTTTATATATTAATATATATGATATATAAATAAGGTATTACATTTTTTAAGTAATTAAATAATGATCTATGTAATCAAATGAAGAATATCAAGTGCAAACACGTATGATAAATGAAATGATTATTACCCAAAACATTGATTTAAAAATGGAATTGTAAAATGACCTGGTAATATAAAGTATTTAGTGAATCATATATGATATCATAAACATTATTACAGTTCTTTTACAAGTTAATAATATGTTCAAACCCACTATACATTATTTTTTGACACATAAAAAATAAATCATACCTATGTTAAGGGTTAATTTTTCTTATCTCGTTTTGTTCAAGATTGTTTATTTGTAAGTATCTACTGGGGATATATTTATCATCCATGTTAATGTTTTCTAAAAAGATATTATTATAAAATATGTACTATTATTATATGTATGTTTAAAGTCATTTTTAACCTGTTTTGTTTTTTACTACATGGTATGGAAGGAATCATTCTTTTTTTACCATATGAGGTACTTTTTGACTTTTCCATTAAAATGACATGAAAGATGTTTTCTTAACATAAATGACATGAATGTATTTTTATGTCTTCTTCACGCCTTATTTCCTGAATATTACTCAATAATATTTGAAGTTTATATGAAAATAAATTATTTTCTTTCAAAATCACATGGCATTTTGAGAAAAGAATTTTTTTTTGAAGAAGAAATAATATTTACGACAAGAACTAAGTTCATGTGGTTTATCAAAATTATTTTCCATCTAAGATGAAATAGGGTTATGTTCCTATTACCATTATTACTTTGATTTGTTTATTTTTATGAAGTAATTTTTTTATAATGTCTATTTATGTTATATGGATTATTTTATGATGGCGTAATGTTTAGTAAACCCATTATATTTCATGGGTTATGCTCTGATTAATGATTTATGTTTTTGTGGAATATGTAAGGATGATTTCATTATGATATGGATGAGAACTATATATCTATAAAATGAATAGGGTAAATATTTATATATAATTCGATAGAAATGACTGGAATGACAGGTAAATTCAATTAAGAAATACATGGCTTGAACAACAGGTAAACTTGGTTTAGTATTTGAGTTTTTCCACTATGATGGTCATGGAAGGAATGCCTTGGATTCTATGGAAATAATAATATGTTCATATTAGTTTTCCAAAATTAAAATATATATTCCTATGCTATTATATTGTGGTTAATGTTCTTTTATGATCTACAACTTATATACTACCACGATTGATGTCATTTATCAATATTTCGATGTTTAAACATTATGTTCACGTTTTTTACATTCAAATATTTATGTTTTTTTTATGGTTTCCATGTTTACCATTACTGGGAATTTGTTCTCACCCTTTCTGTGTTTTCATTTCCCCAGGATATAAAGAAAGGTTTTATGTTGGAAAACAAAAGGGGAAGATATTCATGGGAGATGTTGGAGATCTTTCACCATGATTAGAAAATTATGTTCAGAGTTTCTACTGATATGAAACTAATACATTATTTGAGAATTTGTTTGTGTAACGTATTTAGTATTCCGAAAAAGAAATTCAATGTTCATGTACATCAATCCTGAGTCTCTATAGTTGGCATCAGAGTGATGGATTAGTCATCCTTTGGAATCTAGGATGCAGAAACATTAGTGGGATCCCTATATATATTTCTAAGCTATGTCTTGGGATGTCACTAAGGGTATGTCTAAATAAATATTATTGTCATAGAATTATTGTATCAATCATGAATAACATATGATTAAACCTATGATGTGAGAGATTGAAAGTACTCCCCTGTGATATGTTGTTTTCCTAGATTGATTTTTCCTATCAAACTATTATATTTTTGTTGTATTCAATGGATGGAACCAAATTGAATTGGGTAAACATTGAATCAGATGAAAAAATTGGTGACTATAAGCCATGAAATTGTTTAATGACTAGAGAAAATGGTATCATGATTATAGAGAATCAGTCATTGTAGTATATTATTAACAAGTTGAACATTAGTGGTATTCCCAATTCATCGAATAATATTAAAATGGACTTTCATGCAAGTTAACATGGTGAGGAACATAGAGGTATTAAGATTAAGCATCACACATATCAAAAAGAAGGGAAGAATAACCTTGAGTAATACCTTTAATGGAGGGGAAAATGTTATCTTTTTGGGAAAAAGGGTCCAAAAGTGATGAATTGTTATCTATTTAAATGTTTCATCTATGAAAAACATGTACATTACAAAACTAAATTCCTAGACAAAAGGATATACTTCTATGATATGAAAAATACTTATTCTATGCCTACCATTAAAGTAGAAGGATTGAATTATTTATCTATTTGAATCCACAAATGAATAATGGTGAATAACATAAGAGTTATAAATTTATATTTTCGTTAAGGATTTTCAAAAATATGTTATGTAGTTATAATGGATAAGAAGGGTGATTTAATGATAAGGATATATTCATAAGAGTAACATGATTAAGCGAAGAAATACACCTTAATATGAGAATGATTGTGAGATAATGATATTTGTATAAAGAAATGTTGGCTGATATTAGTTACCCTGGAACTAGGTAAGGATTTGTTGAAATGTTGGATATGTTTTCACGAATGAAGAATAAAACATTTCAGGACTTAAGGAATATAACCAATAAGTTTTGGAAAAAGGAAAACAAGAATGTTTTTAATAAAGATATAAGCTAATTTAGGTTATTACTATGAATCAAGAGAATTCATGATGAAATCATTCAAATGATTGGAATGTGACCGAAATGATATTTCCTATGATATATAAGGGATAAATGATATTATTCACATGCTTGATATATGAAATTTTTGGTAATTATTTTCTATGTATTGTGATATTGGAAAAAAGTATTATGGATAAGAATAATGGTAAGAATGGATTATACCAGGCCTCATTGAGTATTGTTTAAGGCTAGAACTTTTTTTTATATTATTTATAGAATTTTATAATAGTATAGGTTTAGAAGAAGGACCACCCATAGGACGGGTGACAACACATTACGTTGGAAAAGGATGTGGGAATCGATCCCACAAAAAAGTGTGATAGAACATTATCTCCTAACACTAGCCTACAAGAAGTCCTTGGTTAGTATAAATTAGTTTCATTTTATTAAATAGTATGATAGATGAAATATAAGTCAATTTTTAGAACCATATATGATTAATCTCACAATAGATGGAATTATGTATATTTAATAACTTGAGATAACCTTTTTCATGATGGAGACAGATGGAATGACCTATCATTCTATTTCATGATCTACTAATTCTTTATTAATGAAAAATCAACTTCACTTCATTAAATAAGAGATATAGTGGAAATTATTCAAGGCACACACAATGGAGAGATTGTACCAAAATCAAGTAAGTATTTATTCTCATGAAAAATTCATCATGTTTTTGGAAATGATCATGAAGAAAAAATTATCCAAGTACCTTTTTATCTGATGAGTCATATGGTCCCTTAAATCATTGCATATTTATGGCTTTCTGGTAGTTAACATTCTCCAAACCTTATTCTCTATCACTATCTATCTGAATTTGATCATTATATTTCTCTTCCATATCTAGTTTTTAACTTCCCACCAATGTTCTACTATGTGGATATTCAGTGATGAGTTACTTTGGGAAACCATTACATTTCTAAAATTCCTTTTTTAAATTATGTCTTAGTATCCCATTTTATGATGTGGGTTTCCATGAGAGAAACATTCAAGCTGTAAACAACGTATAACCACAAAAACATTAGAGGGATAAATTAATTTTCAGGTGGTTAGAATGTAACACCCGATGATTTTATGAGGTATATTATTTTCAATTCATTTTATGTCTTGTGTTTTACGCTACACCAAGATTTTCATGTGCTATACGCAACATCGTTTTAGATTGCAGTTTACACAACACTATTCTTGTCTTATGTGGAACACAATTTTAATTTTTTTGATAGAATTAGTTTTATGAAACATTGAGTATAGATTTTCTTCAATATTTAAATTAAAAAATTTTGGATTATTTTATATGCTACACCAATGGAAGATTTCACTTCATGCAACACTGACATGGCTTACATTACACATAAGAGTGACCTTCGTCGATAGCTTGCGTGGGGTGCAATACAGATGTTCACTAAATAATAATATCTTAGAAAAATATTATATAAACCATCTAATATCAATATTATTAACCAAATTTTTAATTTTATATAAAATTATCATTCATCTTACACATGATATGAGAATCAAACCAATTTTCGGATAAAAGATGTATTTTTTAAAAAAATGCAGTTTTATCACCTTTTGATTGACCAACCATTTAAAATCTAGTTTTTGAAACGATTATATGTTATATTTGACAAGATAAAATTATTCTTTGGAATATAGAAAAAAATATACTTTTCATTAATTTTTTATTTATTTTTGATAACTTTCATATTTTGATGAATAGTAAAAATACACTAAATTTTAATTGAAAACAACTTTTCTCATTGAAATAATTTATATAGTTAAAATATATTATTGAATGGTTTTAAAGTATACATATATTATATTTTTAAATTTTAAGGAAATTTATGTAACTGTCATTAATTTTACATTGAATTAATAAGTAAAAAACCTTTCAATCTTTTGCAACGTTTTAGACCAAAACCTGTTTTTTAAACAACATGAATAATTTTAAATTAATTAATGAAAATTATATGTTTTTAATTTGAAAAAATAGATACCATATTTTTAATCATAAGGTTAAATTTCTGTAAATATTTACTTTATATTTTTAGACATTATGAATAGTAACTTCAGCAATTATTTTATTTATCATGGTTAAAGGGTTACTATTGAAAATACGGGTAAAAATAATATTATAATAATATTAAACTACCCTATAAAATTCCCTAATACTATTTTATGAAATATTTCCAATCATGGTAATATTTTGGTCGATTTTTGGTCCCCATGGACTCACTTGGATGTGAAAATGACACTTTATAAGAATTAATTTAATGTAAAGATAATTATGATCTAAACATAAATATTTAACTAAATTGATTTTAATATTTAGTAAAATAATATATATCTATATCTATAAATAGAAATTATGAATTTAAAATTATTTCCCACATCCTGGTATTTTATTTATAAATTTTAGAGAGTAGATAAATATGTTTATTTTTGACACAATTATGACGAAGTGATTACCTCATTAATGCATTATTCAAATAAATGAATTTATAAATATTAAAAAAAATTAATTTGGTTATTTTGATGTCATCATAGAATTTTATGGATGATATTGACATATTATAGTTGAGTTAATCCTTTTTTTATAAGTAATATGGTTTATTTGAATTTTTAAAATAGTCATGTATAAATAGTGTCCAAAATTGACACAATACATAACTTAAAACGTAAAATAGTTTATTAAATGATATTAAATAACTAAAAAGATAATATTATTTGATACAGTTAATATAAGTCCAAATATGACATAAATTACTTTTTTTGGGTCTTTTGAAATTATATCATAATTACATTAAACTACAATGTGTAAATAACTTGATATCACTGTAAGATTTAAAAGGGTTAAATAAGGGTAAATCCAAAAAATAAGGATTAAAAATATATTAAAAACATGTTAAAAAATTATTGAATGATTTTTATTCAAACAACAATCATATTATCTTAGAATTAAAAAAAATTACTATTTTAAATTGAAATCAAATTTATAATAAATTAGTATTCTGGATCATTCCTAATGTACCCCTATCCTCTCTTATAAAAGGGATCCTCTTCCCTATCCTCTTCACTCCATTTTGAGCATCCAAAATCAGAAAACCTCAGACCATTTATCATCTAAAAATACATAGTAAAACTCTATAGGCTCTGGTCTTATAAGAATATAATATCTAGTTCCCTAAGAGGAAATTTAAATGAGGCACGTCTAGGAAAAGGTAATCTCTACTACTGATTCATTCAAATTTATTTCTTCTTCTACTTCCTATTATTTAGTTTTTTCATTATAATTTAATAACATAAATATAAATAGTATATTTATATTTTATTATAAATATGAAACAACTCTATTTAACCTTCTATACTTCCTATGAAAAATGATGTCATCGCGCGTGCGTACGTACAGATTATTGTCTGCACACCGTGGTGTATTCTGTTTCTCACCACCACCTAACATGCGTGGGTATAATGGTGAGTATAATATATATATATGATTATTATAACATGATAATAACAATGATATATTATAATCCATAAAATTTAATACCATTCAATAACTATTGGAATGATATCGTCGCTCGTGGGTACGTACGGCTTACAGTCTCCATGACGTGATAAGATTAATTCTCTAGGTTTACCATTAAATAATGATTAAAAATTATATATAATAAATGATCTGGAAATATAATAAATAATAATGATACTGTATTTATGTGTATGTATATATATTTCATTCAATTACTTCCATTCAATTTAATAAGGAAACGAAAACAACGGCCACGCGTACGTACGACCAACCGTCTCCATGGATAGTGTGTTCCATTCCATTTATCGATATATTATTTATATTTATATGTATGATATATAAAAAATATTTTACATTATATAATTTTTAAATCATAATCTATGTAATCATATAGATAATTACAATTCCAAACACGTATGATAAATGAAATGATTTTACCCAAAACGTTGTTTTAAAAGGGAAATGGCAGTAGAACGTGTAGTATAAAATCGTAAGTGAATAATATATGATATCATAAATATTATATGGTACTATTATAAGTTAATAATATGTTTAATCCCACTATAAAGGAGTTCTGGATAGAAACCAATTAAATTTTATCTAATTTAATGGAGAACTTTTCCAATCACGTTTTATCAAAGATTGTTTATTCATAAGTATATACTGGTGATATATTTGCCATCCATGTTCCCGTTTTATAAAAATATATTATCATATAATATGTACTATTATTTTATTTATGTTTAATGTCATTTTAAACAATTTTTATCTTCACTACATTGTATGGAAGAAATATTTCTTTTCTTTAACATACGAGATACATTTTGAAATTTCTTGTAAAATTACAAGTAGAATGTTTTTTAACTTATATGGTATGAAAAAATATTTACCTCTTAATAATGAATTATTTATATGAATCTTAATCTATTCCATTTCAATTTTATTTTCAAAAAAATTCTTTTATTTTAAAATTATGTTGAATTTTGAGAAAATAAATTTTTTTGAAAAAGAAAGGATATTTTCCTCAAGAACTAATTACAAGTAGTTTGTCAAAAAAATTCAATCTAATATGACATAGGCTTATGTTAAAGTCCATTTTGTTAAATTTATTTAATTATTTTTTTTATTGAAATATTTTTATGATGTCCATCTATCTTATATGGATTATGTTATGATGATATGATATATAAGAATTCCATTTTATTTCATGGGTTATGATTTGCTGACTGGTTTATTTTTCTGTGGAACATGTATGAATGAATTAATAATGAGATGGTTGGGACATATATCTCCCTCTAATGCATTGGGTATATATTTATATCTCATTATATTTACATGACTAGAACATAAGGTAAATCGGGTTCAATAATACATGTCTGGAATGGCATGTAAACTCGGATTAGTAATGGACATTGTCCAACATGATAGTACTGGAAGAAATGCCTTGGATACTTTGGAAATAATAATATGTGCTTATTAGTTATCTTTAATTACATGTTTTATGCCAATGTTATTCTATCATGTTTAATGTTCCTTTATGATCCATGCCTTATGCACCGCGATAATTAATGTCATTGCTCAATATTTTGATGTTTTAACTTTATGTTCATGTTTTTATGTTCAAATGATTATGTTTTATTTTATCTTCTCCATGTTTACCCTTATTAAAATTTTTATATCATCGTTTCCATGTTTTATTTTCCCCATGATATAAACAATGTTTTTAGGTAGGAAAAAATTGAAAGATCTATATGGGAGATGTTGAAGTTATTTTACCATAATTATAAGATTATGTTATGAGTTTCCAATGACCCTAAACTAATACAGTCTTTAGATATATGTTTGTGTTATGTATTAAGTATTCGACATAATAAATTGAATGTCCATGTACATCATGTCTGGGTCTCTACAAAAACTGTTAGGGCATGTTATTAATTGATATAAAAAGTTTAACTTAATCAATGTCATAAATAGTAAACTATAAGGATCCTCTGTGTCTAACTAGATTTGTTGTCAAAACATATAGAGACAAGGTCACTAAATTTCAAGAATTAACTTGTCATTAATCCCCCAAAAAACAGTAAGTTGTTATTAATGGTCTCATGCTATATTTTTCAACAACAAGGACATATATTCTCTATAAAAATGGTAATATTAGAAATTACCAAAAAACCCGAAATGAAAACATACATTCCCCCTCATTCCCTAAATCAAACAATAGATTATTTAATATATTCCATAAATCCCAAATGATATAAAATCAATCATTGATAACATATACCAATTTTTCAAAAATTATTTATTCAGTACTCCTGTCAATAATAATATTCAATCTCCTTTATCAATATAAATCATATCTTTATCCATACCAAATACCATTTTGTAACCACCATGAACCTATAAATGGTTATCTTCCATTATTCATGTTTTTTATAAAATACTGGTGTTAAATTAAATCAAATTTCTTGGTCATCAATACCATTCAATATATTCGTGAAAATAATTAATAAAAAACTTATACAGAAAATCCTTACATCATTCATGATTCATAAAACATTATTATTGAATTACCATAAATGATAAATAAATCATTCCACTTTACTCATAAACTATTTACTAGGTTTTATCATCTTATTAATTAATACTTCATTCCTATATTATGATATAATAATCATGTATTAATATTCATCAACATAAAAATAATTAAACTTTTCAAATTTGAAATAAAAAATATTGTTATTACATCCCATAACATTCATATGTCATCCATTGTCTCTTAATCCTTAGTAGTATAACCATTATAAATAACACCATTCGGTTTCTCCTTAAGAGATTTCCTTATAGGATATCAATTTGTATAATTTTAATAATTTACAAATTTATAATATTAAACCATTAATGATGTAATAGGGAAACAATAATTATCATCAATTGAAGTTACTAAAATTTTCATTTTCATGAACAATCACATTCATTATGTCATTATTTACCATAGTCAAAATATCTTATTTTCCCTTTGAGACATTACCTTTGGTGATTATTCCATAAATTTTTATATAAAGGTAAATATATCATATTTCCTACATAGACATTACCATATGCTCTCTCAATGAAATATTTCTTTACCTTTCTGGATCTTTCTGAGAGTTGGATAATATACCAGTTGTTAATGATATATCATGATAACAGATTATGAGTAATCAAAATATCCTTTAATAAATCCATCACACTATTTGGTTTCTCATCCACATAATTTTTATTAAATTTAATATAATCCTAGTTATTTATTTCTTCCTTCCATTTACTAGAATAATAAATTCATATTGTGACCAACAATATTCACATTGTAAAACCACATAACAATTAAAATCTCTTATATGTTATCTAAATAATCAAAACATCTTTTAAAACAATTAAACCTTAAGATTATCCTTGTTTATTAATTAAATCCTTCATTATTTCCTATAATGTTTTTTTAATTCCCATATAACATCCCCTAGCAGTGTCAGAATAGTTTTGAAGAAATGACTATTTTATGCACCATGTATCAATCGAATCATGCTAAATGTTCCTATTTTGGAGTTATTGATCCTAGGAACCTCTATTCCACATTCACATACACTTATTGTATCAAGATAGGGATATAATTTCATGAAAACCACTATTCCATTTCCTTTAATAAATTCTATGAAATTTTCATATAATTTTATGCATCCTTATATTTTTCAATAGAAAAAACTCATGAAATATCTTTAGAAATATCCCTAAAGTTCTCACTTATGTTTTCACATACTAGATTTCAATAGATAAATAATCCTTTAATGAATACCAACTATAAAGACTCAAACATATCGAAAAAAAATATTACATCTTAATAGATGAAAATTTATTACATAACATAATGATCCAAACCATAATCTTTTAGGCTTATTTTTTTTGGAAACATGGATATGTAAAAAATATTTCCATAATTGACTATGTCATTTCCTATTATTTCTTTCATTATAATAAACATTCGTATAGTTATCATACAAAATATATTTCATCACAACCTTTGGAAAGTGAAATAAGAAAGGGAGATATTAGATTCTGAATAAATGTAAACATGGGAGATATCCAAAAAACATGAACATAAGGGAATGAAAATATGATAATAATACTTGATACCCAAAAAATATATATCACTAATCATAAACATGATACATAACATAAATCCTAATAGATTAATATACATGAATCATAAAAGAATCAAATAAAAAGAACCTTAAGATTAAAAAAATAAAAAAAGTGAAAGATTATTGGTATATTCATAAGAATAGAAAATCGTTTGATTAGTAGTGCAGGGCCAATTGGAAATATTATCATAGTGATATGAGTTCACTCTTGGAACTATCATAGTAGTCAATGGTTACACCCAAGAATATCAATGTGGATAGAGTTCTTTACAAAAATCCATTCACTCCATATTATAGTCCTGTTAATCTATTGAGATATCAGTCTTTACCCAAGAAATTTAGGGATATACAAGACCCACCCATATTGGTTATGACATAATCAATATCTTTTGTTTTAACATAACCATTTTCCTTAGTTATAAAGTAACCACCATCACATTAGTAAAATCATACATATGTGTTCCACAATATCACAAAACATTCATCATATCAGAACCATTGAAATGAATATGGTTACATAAAAATTTTATCATAACATAACCTATTAAAAAGAATCACTTTTCAACATCATTTTATAAAATAATAATATGCTGAAAAATAAGTTGGTTTAGTACGCGCTTTATCATTGTATATTCTTTAAAAGAGATATAGATTTCATAAAAATATTACCGTCATTATCATAAAAAATATATATAAATAATAAAAATGGTACCCATGGATCATATCCCTAGTAAATCTTATGAATCATAAAATGAGTTATTCATAGATGAAAAATGATTTTGAATGGTCACTTAGAATGTTTAAAAATGAAATTAGTCTTCCAACTTTTAAAAAATCTCTTAAAAACTAAAAACATTATCTATATTTTATTCTTTAAAAAAATATTTAAATAATATAAAATAATATTTAAATATCATTTAAAATATTTCTTTTTAAAAAAAATCATTCCATTTTGAAAAATGATTTTAATACTAAATATACATTGAAAATTTTGGAAATCATTTTCATTGAAAATAAACTATGAAACATATAATGTCTGTTTTAATGAAATGAGTCAGTCTTGATGGTAAAAATACCATTAATTCCCAATAATGTCAAAAAATGATTCCTTTCGAATTTTTTATAATATCAAAAAAAAATGAAATTGTTTTAAAACAATTACATGAATATTTATTTTATTTTATTTTTTATATTAAAAAATGTGTAAAATATTTTTAATTAATACATTTTATAATAACATTATTAAAAAACCTTGATATAGAAGAAAATATTTTTGTGACTGAGAGAAATAATGACAGTTTATATTAAAAAATTTATTTGTTAATATTAGGTACATAAATAGAGGAAAACTAAGGGATATCATGTATTACCATGAAATAACTAGATAATAATAAATTTAACATGAATATTGAGATATGGATGACAATATTTCATTATTAAAAGCATAAACATAAAAAACCTCGATAAAATAAGGATACTGGACCATAAAAACATCACAAATTTGGTAGCATTGAATCATAAATTTCATAAAATATTAAAATTAAATCAAATATAAAATATAATGATAATAAATAAATAAATTATTTAAAATGTCAAAGTGGATGTATAAAATAAGATATATGTTTAACATAATATATGTCCCAAATAAGACAAAAAATTGAGATAAAAAAACCTCACTACTTTAGATATCATTGTAAACCTAAGAAAAAATTGGGAATAAAAAAAGTGAATTTTTTTTAGGTGAATGGGTGTATAGTTATGTTAAACACACACACAAACACAAACCACACAAAAATGTTGGAAGGGTATACTATATCCTCCCAAGGGATAGCCCACCCATCAAGCCATATTTATTCAAAAAATGGCCTGATGACAAATTGGGAATTAAGCCCATTGCATCAATGAAAGGCCCATAATTCAGCACATAGACCTAGTGAAGAGTTATGCCTAAATCGGTTATGCCCCATTTTCTTCTTGTTTCATGCCTACAGCACCGTCTGCATGCATTATTCCTGCGTCACTAGCTTCCGGCATCCTGCCTGCGTCACCGCCTACCAGTAGAAATTCTTCCCCACTCGGATTTGAACCCAGGTCTGATGTAGAATCACGGGGAACCTCTCCCACTTATATACACCCTAAATGAAAATAAAGATAAGCATTAAATATCATTAAAATATGGAGATTCATTATATAAAATTTTAAGTGGGTAGTATAAACACTAAAAAAATGGAATGAGTTGTAAATTGTTAAATATCTCACACTAAAAAAAGAGTGATTAGAAATCACATACCATAAGTATTGACTTCCTCCATAGATGGTTTAACCCCATAAGTAAAAAATATATATTTATTAAAAATATATTATTGAAAAAAAAAATATATTTACTATACCATATATGTTATACTTATGATCTTTTTATTACCTATTTATTAATAATACATTATTGAAATCATGTTTTGGGTAATAACATCTTTGCTTTTCATGTATGTTTTTATTGGTTACTTTTGGTCATATTAATTTAATAATCATCTAAAAATATCCAAAAAATTATTCCTAATTTAAATACCAGAAAAATTCAGTATATTTTTTTTAGATTAATCTATAAAATTTATAGGGTGAAACTGATATTCATGGTTAATGGGGATAACAGGATGTACGTACAAATGATTGATGTATCCTTTTCCTCAAAGGATAAAATAATATAAAGGTAAATATTATATTAACATTAATGAATATTTTTTTTGTCATATTTTTTATATATATTCATTAAATTGACTATAATTATCTTCCATGTAAAGTGTTAATGAAAAATTAATCACATGGCTTCGAAAGGGGGTAGCCCTCCGTACACACGAAGGACGTTATTATATCCCACAAATAATAGAATGTAAGAAGTTATATGTCATATTAAGTTATATAAGTATATTTATGTTAAAAATATAAAATATATAGATTATATATTATAATTTCATTCATTTAAAGGTGTTGATGGACAATTTGTAACTTCGGTTCATGATGTGGTTATCCTCCATAATCATGAGAGACATTATTATTTTCTGTTTGAGGGAGGATGAGGTAGTTATTGGTCATGAATTAAAAATAAAAATATATCAATATATTTAATTTACTACTATTTTTATAAAATTTTGGTTTAATAATAAATATATAAGGTGTAAGAAGAAATAAAATAAAACACACTGTTATAGATGTTGACCCTTATTCAGACAACTTCATTTTCCTTGCACAAAAAGGTGTATATGGTTGGTTTTATGATAAAAACTAAAATTATAAAATTATATGAGTGAATTAGTAATGTTATTTTTGAAGTAATTATGTAAAAAAATTAGGATTTTTTGTGTAAAGAGGAGATGATAGGGGGATGCCTTTAGTAAGTGAGGTGAGTGGCACACTGATAATTTTATAAAATAAAAAGTTATACCCATGTCTTTTACAAGAAAAAAGCTCAAAATAGAATATTATAAAACATTAAAATATATATAGTCTAAATATTTCCTTAAAATTGGTGTTTGAAACCTTTTGAGTCATTTTCAAACGTTATCCTTTCAATTTAACCCCCAATAATCCCATTTTTACCTTAATCATGGTAATTCATTATTATTTTTCGTTTTTTACTATTAATAATTTTCAAAAACTAAGTAAAAATAAATATAAAACATAAATTAATCTTATTTATAATTTTTAATCCATTTTTAAAAATTATATTCAAATAATAAGAAATTTTTTAATTAAAATTAAACTCTCACATGTGATTAGAAAGTTGGTTTTCAAAGAGAAAATGCTCAAAAGAGTAAATTTTGATTATAACAATACAATATGAGATATAATAAAATGAAAATAATTGGATTAATAGATATATATGGGAACTAATTTCACATATAAATCCATATTAATTTTCTTTTTTGTTTTAAAATTATATAAATAAAAAATAAAATTATTAATAAAAACCAGTTCTTATCTTTTCATTAAAATTTTATCTTTTTAGAAAATTCATAAAACACCACTCCAAGATAAAATTATCAGGTATATTTAAAACATGATGTCTATATTTTCAAAAAAATCATATTAAATTGGTAAAAATTAATTTTAAAATTAGTGGAAAATATGGTAAAACTGCTTTTTAGAAAAATAATGTTCTTAAGCATAGAATTGAATATATTATTATATATTATCTATAGAAAACATAAGATAAATTTTAAATATTTTATTTAATAAATAAGATATATATTACAATATATTCATTCCCCAAAAGTTATATTTTATAATTTATTGAGGTAAAACGATCATGTTGGCATAAAATTGTTTTTAAGAGAAAGATTTCCATTATTTTGAAATAGTTTTTTATTTTTATTTGTAATTAATTGATCACCAAAAAATACATTATATATACATTTGAAATAAATATATTTTCATAATTTATTTAATCCAATTCAGACCTTTCATTCCAATGTCTTTGTGAAAAATATCATATTGAATAATATTTTTTAATAGCATGTCATGTTTTTTTAAACGTGGAGGTGTTATATGTAACATAAGATAAACCTAGTATCTTATGTATAAAAAATATGTTTTTGTGTTAAAAAATATTAAAAAATTAATTTTTTTTGAAACATATTTTTCTAAATGTTGGGGTGTTACTTCTACCAAAATTAAAATTATTTATTACTTAAAAATTGGTTACTTTGGTACCAAAAATAGTGGATAAGTCTGCATCATTAAATCTGCATTTTCCCACATAGATTTCTCATGCTAGTGGTTTCATCAAATAATTTAACCATGTATGTTTTATTTCATTGAATTAGATTATATTTATGATATAGAGTCTGTATAGATAATTCCTTATAAGAAATACCATGCCTTGTGATACAACCACTTATTTTGGTACTTTTGAATGATCAGGCATGTACTTCCTTTGTAGAAATAAACAGAACCAATTTTGGACCCAAAATATGTTTTTAAGAAGCACCTGTGGATAGAATACAATCTGTATACTATAAATAATTTCAGCAGAAAAAATATGCTTAATAGTTTCATTTGTTTATATCATATAACCAATTTTCTCGTTATGTTTTGATTCAATCGATTTCCACATCATCTCTTACATTAAGAAATAAATATTATTTTTTAATTCATAAAACACACATTGATCAAAATATCAATCAATTAATGATATATCACTCTTTATTTCTCTAGTTATTATGAAAAAAATTAGTATAAGTTATCAGATAACATCTAAAGAACAAGACAATCCATTTCATGAATTTTAAACCAAAAGGATTCTCATTGTTTGAAAAAAAATATAATCAATAAATTTGGAAATAACGACAAAAAATTTTAATATAACATTATCAAGAATCCCCTCAATTATCATTAAGTATCTCTTATTAGTCACATTCCAAATATGTGAATACATTGGACATATATTCTCCCAATTCATTGAAATAACCAAACATGACATAAAAAATCAATGAAAAAATACATGATTCATCAATCCTTTAATAAAACGAATTTTTATTGAATATATTACATAAGTCAAAAAATGTTGAAAAATCAATTTATTATCACATATGATTTTTTTAAAATAATTATCCAATAATGAGGTCATGAATACTATTCAATTTAGATTATCCATATCAATCATATATCATTCCAAACTAATTGACATTTTTCCAACATTAGAAACATATTATTAGTTATAATCACTTAATCAGATGTTTTCTATAATATACTACCATTCCATTATATCATATGCCTAGGGGATTAGTACCTTTAACAATATTCTTGGAAACCCATAACAAAAAACTTATTTAAAAAATCATTTATATTTCATGATTCTTAATTCTTAAATCCAACACAAAGAAACATCAATTATTAAACATTATTATAAAATACGTAACTATTATTCATTATCCTATTCCTTAAAACATCATTCTCATATTATGAAATATGAATCATTTGTTAGCATTTATCAACTATAATTTAATTATCCTTCTCCAATTTATTATAAAGAATACTATTTTTACATCCCATAAATTTCAAATGTCATTCTTGATCTCTTCATCATCAGTAGTATAACCAATACTTATACCACCTTTTGGATTCTCTTCATGAAAATTACCCCGATGATATAGATATGTATAATTCCATTACATTACACATTTATTACATTCATCAATTTATATTTCCATAAATAATATATTATTATCATACACTATGTTAAATGAAAATTTTATTTTAACTAAAAAATTATTGTCTTTATATTTCTATTTCCAAAATAAAATAATATTCTTTTCTACTTGAGACATTCTCTCGGTTTCTTTTTCCCCATTATTGACATATAAGAAACAAAATTATCTTTCCTCTATAGTCTCTAGGATGTAAGCTCTTGGGGAACTCTAACATTTTCATCATTTATGAATAAGAGAATTGGTTAAGGTGATATTTAATAATATCATATATTGATAAATTATTAGTAATAATACAAATATCATTAAATCCAGTCATCATATCATTAGGTTTCACATCAATATAATTTCCATCAAAATCAATGTTATCTAAGTTCCTTCTGGTTCCTACTATTGAAAAAAACAAAAAATATATATATTTTGAGAAAAAATATTTATATTGAAAAACCACATAATCATAAAAAATAACTTAAAAGATTTATAAATAATAAAAAATTATTTTCAATCTATGATACCTTAGGCTTAACCGAGTCCATTGATGAACATTTATTATATCCTTTAGGATTGTTAATAATGATTTTGTGAATTACCAAAGCATATCCATCAAGGGTTTGAATATTGTTGTGTAGAAATGACTTTAGTTTTTCACCAGGAGAGGCTTTAGTCAAACTCAATGATCTATTTTTAGAGATATTTACCCAAGGTTCTTCTATCCATAGCCACTTCCACCTGGTGTATATAGACAAGGATATAATTACATTAAAACTAATTTCTCTATCCTTAACAAAATTTCCATGAAATTATAAAATACATTGTATCAAACTTATTAAAACCCTTAGAAATAACATTAAAAGTCCTTATAAATTTTCCAAAAGATCTCACTATTGTTTTCTAATCCATGTTTAATAAGGTTAACTATTCCTTACTTTGATACAAAATGTAAAGACTCAAAATTTTTATAGGGACCCTATTTTTAGTTACATAGGTTTTACATAATTTTAAAGATAAACATCATAATAGTGTTTCACAGACCGGATCCAAAGGTCTAGTTCCATGGTAAAATCTATAACTTTAATAATTATTATATAATTAAACCTCAAAAAATTATTTAATTTTTATTTATCTATCTGTTTATTTTCCCTTTTGTTCTCCTTAGTACATGTATTCACCTGAAGATATGTATCAAATGAAGGGGCGAGGTTAAACCCTTGTAATATGATGAATAATGTCATAATATGGGTTAGAAAAATAACCAATATCATTAAATAAAAAATAAACTAATGTGGATAGGAAACACTTGATAATTCATGGAATGTATTAATTCATGTCAATGAAACATCGTGTCATACTGGTCAAATACGACACATAGTAGTGAAGAAATCTATAATCATTCTCACACATATTTAAATTTTTCTCATGAGATGCATAATATTACACAATGAATTTTAGATCATTAAAATTATAGGCACATTAAAAAAATTATAACATTTTCATATAATATATAATTTTGGGTTCACAGGTCACATCATAAAATTTATATTATCATGCATTAAACATTGAATTTATATCAATAATTGAGATAAAATATCCCATAGAATGAAATTTTTTTCATTTAAAAATTGAAAAATTAATGTATAATATTTTGGTTTCCCAAATTAGATATATAATAACATAAGTTTTATAAGAATCATTAATCTTGAGTGAAGAAGGAACAATCTCACAAGAAGAAAATAAATATTTTTGGAAAGAAGAATAATTTTGGAAAAATTGATGAATATTTCATTAAATTAATTAAGAAAAGTTTATATCATAGAAATGAAAAGGGAATTAAAAAAATGATATTTAAGGGTCATTAAAATAACACCAATACTAAAAATGGATAGAATGATGGAAAATCACAAGATAGATAGATGGGTTAGAGAATCCCCTTACTGTATGTCTGAATTGTTTCTTCGCATTAATATCCTATATAATTTAATGTAGTTAATTAATTAACAAATAAAGAACCTATTTGACATTAATTTGATCCATCGATGTTTTATTATGTTAATTTTTAGGATTTTTTAAGAGTTATAGAGTTTGATTTCATCATTTGGGAGTTTTTGTTTTCTTGGTTTTCTGTGTCGGTTTGCTTGTATATGAGTGTGGTTGTTCATGTAAAAATGGAAATGAATCTACAGAATTGAAATTATATGTTATTAATGAACATAAATATATGTATTTGGTATTATATATAATTTGGTTGTATTTTATGAGTACAAATCATTAGATAAATAGTAAATGAAAATGATTTAATTCATTCGGTGGATTTTATGATTGTTATGATTTTTATAATTTCATTTAACACCATAATTATGTATGTGTTCCAAGACATTATATAACTATGATATGTATAATAAAATCTTATATTACCATAATTATGGTTTTATAACCATCCGTGATGGTGGTAGTGAAATCTGAAAATGTTTCGTCCACGATGGTGGTAAATCGACACACCACGAACAATATATTCATTTTTAAAATAAGTGAAAAAGGGAAAAGAATAGAAAATGAATTATTTAATTGACATAATAAAATTATTGTATATAAATTATAGTGTATTTATCATCTCATATTGATTGGTGGAAGTTATTGGAGGATAAGAAAATAAATTAAATTGAAAATAAAATAAAAGAAAATGAAAGAGAATTTTACCTCTTGAATTCCTCCTCCTTGAGAACCTCCATAGGGAAAAGGGTTTGGTATTTTGATAAAACCAAGGTATTATGGATAATGGGGATTGGTTTGGTAATAATATTGGGTAGAATTCGGTAAATGATCAAAGCGTTGAAGGGGTGAGGATAAGAGGTGGTGGGGTGTTATTTATATGGGAGGGGGATGTTTTCTCATTATTTTATTTATTAGTTTATTATTTTGGCTCAAGAATATGAATAGTTAAAAAATTATCACTAAATATATAAAACTAATGAATTTTAGTTTGTGATTTTGTAAATAAATCATCGTTATATCATCTATGGCTCAATAATTCATGTATTTGGCCTTTATAAAAAAATATCATATTTTACCATAAACGAAAAATTCAATTATTTTAGAAAAATCACAAAAATTAAGCTAAACCTTTTATAAATGGGTATAATTCAATAATGAACTCCATTTTTTTGAATATAATTATCTGCATATAAGAAATTTAATTTCTAATTAAAATCACCATTTAAATTGAATATACTTATTTTAATATTATAACTGATTTTATTAGACATTTAAAATTTATGTAAGGTCTTATAAAATTGTCTTATAGTCATAGGAAAACCAAAATTTAGTTTATGAATAAATTTTTTGAAAATAACTTGTCCTTTAAATCAAGAAATCAATTTTAAAATTTTAAATAAAATTTCATTATGTTTATAAATACAAACATTAAAAAAATAATTTTAAAATATTTATTTACATACTCTATTATATAGCTATATAATATTATCATTTATAAGATCCCTTAATTTTATATAAAATTCATAGAGGAGGTTATGATTATATTGGTTAGTTTATTATTCCTAATGGTCATAATACTATTCAAAACTTCGAGTTATTATTCAATTGGTAAGGGTTCCTGAACATTCCCAATTACCTCTTATTTCATTCATTCTTTAGTAGTAATGTTTTTATAATATTTTCAATGTGATTTTATATTTCTTAGAATATATAAAAAAATATATTAAGGGAACTTCCATTGATAATATTTTGGGTCATTAAATTTTTTCCCCTTATGAAATATTATTTTACATAATATGGTGAAAGAAGTATGGGTATTTCTCCTTCATCACTAACTATGGTTCCCATATTTCCTACTATACGTATGGTTATGCTATAGTACATTGAATAGATGAGTAGTATTTTTGAATAAAAAATTATCTCTATAGTCGAAGATCATCTCTAGATTCTCCTTTTAATATAGATCATTTTACAACTATCCACATCTGGATGTAGTACATGTGAGGGATCAGATATATACTTCCTAAAGAAGGATACATAGAATTAATCATGTACTTGAGACATAGTCGATGAATGTGCCAGTACAAATTTCATAGCTCTGTGATGATCAAGAATATAAGTGGGGAAATTTTACATTAGAATCAGATTTCCCTTCATCCGAAATCTCATGATGTTATTCAATGATGATTGGATGAGGAAAACCATGTCTCCAGTCCTAAACAAAGGGACCCATCAACGATTATCTTCATAGCTCTTATGTCATCTCTGAGCTGCTTTAATGTGTTTCTGAATGGTTTTTATAGTGTCCACCATTTTTTTCAACCCATTCAGTTATGTAAATATTATGCTCACTATCTTCATCCAACAATTGTAGTGTTATATATATTTTCCCATAAAGAGATTTATATGGAACCATTTGGAATCTAATGTTGAAATTATTGGGGTATGAAAACACAAACAGAGGTAGATTTCAGTCCCATCCTCCTTTGAATCCCATATAGAATGGCGTCAACAAGTCTTCTTGTTTTCTAATATTATTAACCGATTATCCTCTATTTTCAGGATGACACTCCATACTGAAGATCAACATATTGTTAAGAGCATGTTTGAGACTATTTTAGAACATAGAGTTGAATCTTGGATCTCAATTAAATACAATTTATATTGGTAGTACATGTAGCCTTAATATATCTCTAATGAATATCCATGCATGATGATCTAGTGATAAATCCTATTTAATTGTGATACTGTGTGCTGTCTTTATAAGAAGATCCCCAAGAACACATATATAATTTTTTCCTCTAGATGTCCTTGAATGTCTTGTGAAAAATTTCATGGTGATGTTTTCCATTTCCATGTTGGTATGGGTAATGGTTGCATCAAATACTTAAATGATTTTATTTCAGCCTTCTCTTGCTGACTTAATAAGCACGTTGATGTGTAATCATTGATCTTCTTCTTCATATT
Organism: Viscum album; assembly: GCA_963277665.1. Classification (NCBI taxonomy): domain Eukaryota; kingdom Viridiplantae; phylum Streptophyta; class Magnoliopsida; order Santalales; family Viscaceae; genus Viscum; species Viscum album. Next base: position 436,901,898 of record OY728121.1, read on the forward strand.
GTCCCACCAATTGTTCTCTCTGTGATCTCGATACATATTTATGCTCCTTGGGTGAATAGGGAAGTATTGGATATGTGTATCATCTATAATATCAATATTTAACATTGGATTAGATGGTACAAATAATCGTGACCCAAATTTTACAACTCCTTCCTCATCAATTTTAAACTCCGAGGATTTACCCTTCCTCAAAGCATTCACCTTATTCTGAATTTTCACATCATTTCATTGAGCATCCTTTATTTTCATCATTAGCAATGGATAAGTAATCATTATATAAATGATGGATGTTTCTCCTTGAATAATAATCCCCATGTTCGTTCATTTAAAATCATAGTGGATTGAATATTTCCCAATTACCATCATTGACAATGTTTTAGGATCTTTATTTCATAAAGAATCCACAATTTTTTTTATTCGGATGGTAGTGGATTGAGTAGTCATAATCCTTGATGAGATCTAACCATATTCACGGGAAAATGTTATCCTTATACTATATGAATATATATTTCAGGCTCTTATAAACAGTATGTATTTAATATATCTCAACTTATAGATACTTCCACCATATTTTAATAGCAAAGACCACATATGCAAACTCTAGATCATGTATGTGATATTTTTTCTCATTAATTTTTAATTTATTTGAGGTGTTGGATATTAATTTATCATTTTTCAATAGTAAATAACATATTAATTTCTTTTAAGTATCTTTTTATACCACAAAGTGTTCCCCACTTTCTTGAAGTGTGTGTACGGGTGCGGTGATGAGCCTCTTTTTAAAATCTTTGATGTAGTCTTCACATTCACCAATCTAGAAAAAAATTCTCAATTATGAGTTAGCCTTGTTAGTGGGTTTAAAATAAATATAAGTACTTGAAAAACCACTAGTAATACCCAACTAGAACAAGGAAACAATGGATCTCCATTACAGATGTTATCATGGGACACTCTTCGATTGACATTGTCATGGATGGGTGATCAAATATTCCTTTTCTAGTGATAAAATGCTCTAATAATGATACATACCCAATCCCCAACTCCCATTTATTTTACATGACATTATTTATCTCTATTAATAGAGACTTTAGAACAATATTCAATTTATTCTCATGTTCCTTATTTCTCTCGGAGTATACCAGAATAATGTCGATAAAGACTACAACAAATCTCATCATGTAATATCTAAATAATATATTTAGTACATTCTTTAATATTTATAGAGAATTATTTATTTTTAAAGGCATAACAATGAACTCATAGTGTCTATACCTTATTTTAAAGGTATTCGTAGAAATATCTTCCTTCCTCACTTTTAATTGGTGATATCTCGACCGAAGGTCCAACTTATAGAAATAAATAGCCCTGCATAGTTGATTGAATAAGTATTCTATCAATGGAAGGGGATAATGGTTATATATCGTGATTTTGTAAAGTTCACAACAATCAATTTAAGGATTCATTTCTCCATATTTCTTCTTGATGAAGAGGACAAGTTCACATCATGGTGAGGCACTCAGGCATATAAAACCCTTTTCCAGATTTTCTTGTATGTGCTTCATAAATTCTTAAAAAATATTGCTGGCCATACTATAAGGTTTCTTTGATATATGCATATATCCATAAAATAGTTCAATCGAGAAATCAACCTCTCAAATAGTATAAAGACCAGAAAATTCTTCGATGAACACAATAGTGTAGTCCCTCACAATGAGCGTTTCATCATTCATGAATCTCTCACTTGTCGAAATAATTTGAGCAACATATTCTTACTTATAATGGAATAATATTGAATTACCCTTGTGATAAATTTTTCAAACAATGTTTTTTGTACTTAATTACAACTGAACATTATTTTAAATAAAAATGTGTTTATTATATGAGAAGAAAGAAATTTGGGAGTTATAAAGAAAGTTGTTTCTCAAGAAAGAATTTTCTGAATGAAGTTGCCTTTTTGTTACTCAAGAGTATAAAAAGAGGATGTTTATAAAGGTTGAGAAGTCGGAAGATATGATTCTTTTCAAACATTCTAAAAAAATTAGATGATTTTGTGTTGATCAAGAAGATCTCACAAATCATGAAAACTTTCATGATATAATTGTTTGAAGAAATGGTGGTCATATTGATGAATTAGAACCACTAAAAAGAAGAAAAAATCAGATCCCACATATTTCTACAAAAATCTGAACCAATATTCTATACAAATAAGAACCAACATTCTTCAAAAATTGGAACCAACATTCTACCCTAATCCAAATGATAATTCTACAAAAATCCAAATCAACATTCTATAAAAATTTGAACAATGATTATGAGAAAATTGGATCAATAATTATAAGAAAATTTAGAACTGAGATTCTAAGAAAATCAGAACTAGTTTATTGAGAATATCATAACTAGTTTTTTGAGAAAATATGATCTAACATTCTGAGAAAATAAGAACTTTTTTTTCGGAGAAAATCAGAACCAATTTTTGAGCTAAATCAAAACAACGATTTTAATAAAATCAGATCTAGTTTTCAGGGAAAAATATGTAACAAAATTTCGAAAAAATTAGAACCTATTTTATAAGAAAATTAGAACCCATTTTATGAGAAAAGATGAACCAGTTTTCTGAGAAACAATAGAACCAATATTCTATAAAAATAATAACAACCATTCTATTTAAATCTGAACCAACATTCTATAGAAATCGGAACCAAAATCCTATATAAATCAGAACCAACATTCTATGAAAATAAGAACTAAGTTCTAGAATTTTTATTCTATAAATGATATGAAATAATGATTTAGTCAAAAATGAAATTATGTTTTTTATAAATCATTATGATATTTATGGAGGTTTCATGATGTCAAATATTGAACATTAATTGCGAGATATTTTGTTATTTTTTGAGATATAAGGAAGCAAGAAATATTTCTCATTTTTCAACCTTTTATTTTCATGTTTCTTATAAATACATTCTTATATCATTTTTTTATTTGGATAATTACATATGCATAAAATTGTGAGCACTGATGAATTCAAAGTGATATGTTACACCTGATTGGAGAATATTTGAATTGCGATTGTTTGAGAAGAGACCAATTGATATCATTATTTTTAGAAAATTAGATCCACTATTCTGGGAAATGTGGAAGCTCATTTTTTAGAAAATTAGATCCATTTTTTTGAGAAAATCAGATCTATCTTTCTCCAAAAATCAGATTATTCATTTAGAGTGTGGAACATATTCAACAAAGTCTATATTCATTTATTTGGATCAGTTCTTTTATAAAAAAACATTGTCAAATGAGGTGAGTCAGTATAATATTTCCTATCGAGAGATAATAGGTGTCCAATGTGATTTGGTTGAATATTTATTCACTTTTTCATATTAGAGTCTTTCCATAGACCCTTGGGATTTGTTATGGCAAGGTCGTAGGTTCTCACACTGAGACCAAACCTTATAAATAATTTTTTTCTTATATTCCTATCATTGTATGCAGGAGTATTTATTAATGGTTGATAAGGATATTAATATTAATATGTTGTAGGGGTTATATTTCTAGATGTTTTGAAAGATATAAAATGGGAACAACTGATTAAACCCCCCTTCTAGGTGATGTGATAAGAGTTTAAGAGTCATTATATTTTTTCAACCATAATAATTTGTTCCATAAAATATAAGACATCACCTACTTTTGAAAAAATTGATACTATCTATGAAAAGGATTAAACAAAGGAACTCAAACCCTCTGATACAAATTTATGTTCCATGGATTGAAAAATAGGATAATGTTAATTTTTTCAATAGTAGGGGAATTATTTTGTATATATTTATACTATTGGTTTTCAACCTATTGAAAAATATGATCATATAACATTTACTAATAATAGAAACATAGAAGTTGAAGGAAATGATAGAAATTATATTATCATAACCTTATTATAAAATTTTAATCAGAAATTTATTGGTCTCAATACATCAAAATGTATGTTGGACAAGATGAAAATTGTTTTAGAAGGGAATAAACATGATAAAGAATGAAAGATACAAATCAGGCGTAACAAGAATGAAGAAATTAGAATGAATGATGAATAAAATTTTTATGAATAATTAAATAGATTAAATGATTTTTTTTTAAACATTATCTGATTCAGAGATGTTTTGGAAGACTCTATAATTGTGAAAAATCATTTGAGAAATATTCCTAATAGTTTTGATTCTAAAATTTATTCTTCAGAAGATCATGATGATTTGTCACTTGATGAATTTCAAAACATTCATATAGCTTATGAAATGTGGAAACACCTAAAGTTTAGAAAGAAGAAGAAATATAAAATGGATTTTCAATCTATGATAAACATGAAAATTGAATATATTGAAGTAGATTATCCTTGGGAGTCTAACAATAAATAGGATGATGAGTTGAATGAAAAAAACTGTGTCTCTTATATCCATGAACTATCGAAGAGGAGGAGGAATTTCTGGAGGTATACAGTCTCTAAAATATTTTGAGTGTGGTGTAATCATACACTTATCTATGAATTTCCATAAGATGAAAGTTGTATAATATTGATATGATTAAAATAAAAACCATATATGGATAATGTAAAAAAATTATAAATAATAAAAGTATTAAAATATATACCAGAATAATTTTACAAGAAACAAAAGAATTATGTGGAGTCCGAACATTGAATTGGAATCAATTAACAACAATTCATCTAAATATGAATTTATTTTTTAAAAAATTAGATTCTTAATTTGAAAAGATGAGAAAAAATATATTCCTCAGATACTGAAGAAGGTGGTGAAGAATATTATAGGGAGATTCATCTCAGAACTGAAAAATTTTCATGCCTTGGGGAAAAAACTCTCATGAATGAAATTAGATTAATGAATAATAATCATGAATAAGGTACTTATGGAAGAAAAAAATGATATCAATCAATATGATGAATACCTTTGGGAGAATCTTGGTTAAATACATAGAAATTATAAATAGGTAAAGGCAATTGAAGTTATTAGAATGAAGATGGAATCTACGGAATAAGTAGTTAACCAGTAAAAATAAAAACGCCAGGATTCTAGAAGTACCTTGAGGAAGATGAATGAAAACATAAAAAATCATTAGAAGTAAAAGTTGAGGATTATAAATTTTCTGAGAAGGTTTAGTATGAGAATAAGGTGAAATTTTCTCTTACCAAAAATAATATGTCATTAGATTCCATTAACATTTTAGGTTTCCTAAAAATATTTGGGAAAGCTTTGGAGGATAATGGATGTGTGAAACTTATCAATTCTACAAAAGTAGAAAAATCACTAAAAAGAAATGATGGTCCATGTTTTGAGCATGTAGGATCTGAAAGAAGTTACCTACCTCTAAACATTTTATATACAAAAATATTATTCTTGTATAGAAAATCCTGATTTGATGGTTATTGCTGGTGTTATAGAATTTATGGGAACTGTGTTTATAATTTTTAGCATAAAAATTATCACCTAGAATAATGTTTGAGAAAAATTAAAGAAATACTGAAATAGGAATAGGTATCATTCATAACATAAAGGAAGTTGGTTAGGTGAATTCTCAAGATGTTAGAATCATTCCAATAAATATCAATTTGAATGCCTAGATGATGTTTAGGGAAGATGTGATCAGTCTAGTCATCATGTTGAAAGATGTATGACACTACATATTGAACATTTTTCTTATAAAATAAAAGAAATGAATGATGAAAATAATATGGTTGAGGAAAGATCTTTTATTATTGATACATATTTGAAACCATGTAATAGAGAAAAACCATGGATACATGATATTGGATGTTCTTTGCCTATGATAGTTGATATCAAAATCATGAAACGTGATAAAAGTCATAAAAGAGGGGAAGTTATTTTTAGGAATGATAATTCCTTGAAAATCAGAGGAATCAAAATGATAGAGATTGAAGTAGAGAAATTTAAATCTAAGGATGTTTTACGTGATAATGGTCTAAAACATAAATTACATAGTGTTAGTAAACTATGTGTTGAGGGAAAAGATGTAATCTTTAGAAAGGAATCTTGTATAATAAAAATTATGAATAATGGAATTGTCATTACGAAAGGAGAAATAACCAGTGGGAATATATTTAAAATAAGAGAATTTTATAACTCATATTACATGAGTGTTGGAGTTGAAAACAATTTGGGGCACTAAATACTTGGCCACAATGTCCAAAAAATCAAAAATAAACTTTATAAAGATGACATTGTCCAGAATTTTCTATAATTGAAAGAATATATGAATATGTATTTATTATATTGAAGAAAGTAAATATGACTAACAAATTTCATAAAATAGTTGATATTCAGTCTACTAGATCACATGATCTTATACATTCTGATTTTTGTTTACCTGACTGTACATAAATAAATAAAAGTAGGCTTATAATTTATCTCTTTTTTTGATTATTTCACTCAGATGAAAAAAATCATGTTAATTAAGGACAAGTCATTGGCTACTGAAATTATCAAATTCATCAAAAATGATGATGAGAATGAATTGGTGGTTTCTATCAAAATGTTGAGAAAACATAATGGTAACAAATTCTCAAAAAGTGTATTTTAGGATTATCTGAGAAAAAATGGAATCAAACATCACTATAATTCTCCCAATACTCCAAAAAATGGAGTATAATAATGAAATAATAGAAGTTATGTGGAAATGGGAAGATGTACGTTAGAAGAATACAAACATTTAATTTTCATTTAAAGAGAAGTTGATAGTGTACATGTTCAAAATAGATTCTTGTTAATACCGGAAACCAACATGAATCCTAATGAAATTTGTTATGAGAAAAAACCTTCAATGAAATAATTCAATGTTTTTGGAATTCCTTGTTTCATCATGGTCAAAAATATGAATTTGGGAATGTTTGATGAGAAAGAGGCAGAAGGGACTTTCATGGGTTATTCACCAAATGGGAGAAGTTATAAATACTGGAAAAATGTTTACAAAAGATTGGGGACTCATATGATGTGTCGGTAATTGAAAATAAAAGTTCCTTAACAAATATTATTAAGCTCCATAATGAGGATAAATTATAGTTTTCCATCAATAGTGAATGTAATTAAAAAATTATTATTAGAATTTAGAAGAATCACGTGATGATGAAGTTATAGGTGAGATACACACCATGAAATTTAATACCATTCAAAAAATATTTGAATATGAAAATGTTATTATGAATCCAAAGGATATATTTTAGACTAGAAGGAATTTGATATTACAAAATTAGACTTCACATATCTCAAAAGTTGATCTAGAATTTGGATTAGAGGACACTAAACATAAAGAATTGGAGAATACTATGAGTGAAGGGTTAGATCAGATTGAGACGAATAAAATATGTGAACTCATTCCAAGTCCATAAAATAAAAATGTTTCCATAACCAAGTGTGTTTCTACAAAAAAAATTAATGATCTTGATACGTTTCCAATAACAGATAAATACTTGTTTATATGGGATATGCATAAGTGGAAGGTGTGGATTTTAATGAATCATTTTCCCTCATTGAAAGGATAGAAGCAATTCGAATATTTCTTGCAGTGGTGATCATCAGAATAAAAATTTCTATCAGATTGTTGTGAAGTCATCTTTCATAACTTATGAGATTGAGGAAGAAGAATACATTGAGAAACCATATGGTTTTCTACATTATGAGGTTGAAAACAAGAATTTTAAATTAAATAAAGGTTTGTGCTGTCTGAAAAAATCTTTATGTGATTTTTATTTGATGCTTGACAGTTGTTCATGAATGATGTGGTTTTCAAAAGGAAATTTTGATAGAAACAACTATTTGAACGGTGTTAATTCTGGAAATTTAATATTAATTTTTTGTTTAGATCATTTAATTTTTCCAAGGGATGAAGAAAATGTCCATGAATTGTTTTCTGATGAAATGAAGAAGAATTTTGAAATGTCACTGTTAGGAGAAGTTACATTCTTCATTGTATTACAAGTCCATAAATAAAGGAAAAATATATTTTTTATCTCAATAATTGTATTCTAAGAAATTTTTCATGATATTTAAAATGGATGAATCAAAATATGTTTTAACTCATATTTCAGTGAGCACAATGTTGAGTAAAGATTAATCTATAATGAGTTTAAATTAGAAATAAATTTGAAAGAAGATAGAAATCCTTATTTACCTTATAATATCAAGCCCTAATATTGTTTATGTCATGAATTTATGATCCAGGTATCAATTAAATCTGAAATAATCACATATGGTGTCTATAAGGAGGATTTTGATATATGTCAAAGGAAAGACATCACAAGGGTTGTTATAAAAGATAAATATCGAGATGATGTTTCTTTATTATATTGATGCTAATTGGGATTAATATTGTATTGATTGAATTTCATCCTCTGGAGGAACATTTATTCTTAGTGAATTTTGTGCGAGTCGGTATAGTAAGAAACAAACTACAGTAACATTGAGCACACCTGAATATGAATATGTTGCAACAACATAGGATTGTACTCAAATGTTATGGATGAAAGTTCAATTTGCTGATTTGAATGAAAAATATTCAAAACCATTGAAGATAAATTATGATAATAATAGTGTAATTTATATTTCTATGAATAATATCCAACATTCATGATCGAAACACATTGTTATAACGTTTCACTTCATAAATGAGAAAGTTACTGTTGGAGATGTTTTATGTTAACACCTTTCAAAAATGTTTTAGATTGCTGATATCTTTACAAATAAAATGTTAATGGAATGTCTTATTGAATTTAGGCAAGAACATCATGTTCATCCTCCTCCCATGTCTTCCTAAACCTCATAATGATGAACCTCTAATGTAAATTTTATTATGTTGACAAAGGGTGATAGAAAGTAACAAATTTTACTTTATATGATGTTTTACTTATCTTCATATTTTTGAATTTCAAGATGTGGTTATCATTAAATGGGAGAGATAAAAAGAAAATTCGGAAAGGAAAATACAATATTGAGAGGAGATAAAATGTGAGAGGGAGTTATCTTTACACGGCCAAAAAAAATTATTTTCATTGAGGGATAGAATTCCATAAATATATAGTTTTATCTGGCAGTATGGTGTCAGCACACTCCTTCCTGAGAGTGGATATATATTCATAAAAACCAAAAAATAGGAGTTTATTTCAAAATATGAGTTATTAAAAAAATGAGATTTGGAAAAGTTTTTATGAGGGTTGTCAACAAATAAAAATATGAAGATAGAATTACAGTTGTGATAAATTGTTTTAAAAATGTTTTTTGATTTTTTCCCAACTATATTTTTTATAAGAATTTGTTTTTTATCTAGAAGAATGATGTTTTTGAGTTAGAAATAAATAAGCTTCTCAAGACAGAAGTTGTTTAATGTAGAAGTATTTATGATGCTGAATAGTTTTGAAAGAGGATATTGATGAAGATTTAGAAGGCATATGTTAGAAGGCTTTTCAATAATTAAGAAAATAAAATTTTGTTTTTATGATTAATTAGTTCCAAAAATCATGAAAACTATCATGATAAATTTCTTTGAATAAAATCAGGAAATATTTTAAGAAATATGAACCACATAAAGATGAAAAAATCAGATCCAACATTTTTCTGTGAAAATCGGAACTAAAATTCTGCACAAATCACCACAAGCAATCTACAAAAATATTAACAATCATTATATGAAAATTTTAATTAGCATTATTCAAAAATCAGAACCAGCATTCTACAAAATTTTGTAAGCAACATTAAACCGAAATCAGAACCAAAATTCTGAAAAAATAAGAACCAATTTTTTGAGAAAAACCAGAACCGTAATTTTGTGGAAATTGAAACCAGTATTCCAAGAAAATTGAAACTAGTTTTATGATAAAATAAAAAACAATTTCTTGTAAAAATCAGAACTAGTGTTCTGAGAAAATTGGAAATGGGTTTTTAATAAAACTCAAAACTTTGATTTTGAGAAAATGGGAACCAACATTCTATAAAAAAATGGAACGAATATTTTGAGCAAATCGGAACTACTTTTCTGAAAAAATTGGAACAATTTTTCCAAGAAAATAGTACCCGTTTTAATTGAAAAGATGAAACTACAATTCAATAGAAATAAGAAACAACATTATACAGAAATCAGAACCATCATTCTTTAGAAATCAGAACAAACATTCTTTAGAAATTTGAACCAATATTCTATGAAAATTAGAACCAAGATCCAGCTTTTTTGTTTAGATAATGACATGAAATTTTGAATAAGTGAATGTTTAATTTCAATTTTTCGTGAATCTATAATAAAATTAAAGAGTTTTGAAGAATTTAATGATTTAAAATTAAATGTAAGATATTTGAAGAGTTTTTTAGATTTCTGTATATAAGAATAATTTCATGTTTTCCCATCCTTGATTTTTGAGTTTCCTATAAATACTTTCTTAGATAATTCATTCATTTGTAAATTTACATATGTGTAAAAGGAGGAGTGATGAAAATTTTGATGTTAAAAGTTACCACATGTTTTAAGAAGATTTGCATTGATTTTTTGTGAAGAGACAAATAAAAATAGTTATTCTAAAAAATCGGAAACACTATACTGAAAAAAGAGAAATAACTATTCAAGACAAAATCAGAACCAATTTCCAAACAAAATTATAACAATATCTTAAAAAAATCATATCCAGCATTCTGAGTGTGGAGAATATTCAAAAAATCCTTTATTAAATGGTTGGGTTTAGTTTTCTTATATGAAATAATTTTAAATTAACAGGAGTCTGTAAAATAATTTATATTGATATATATAAGGTGACTAAGGGGATTTGGATCCTGTTTTATTCACTCCTTCATATTAGTGGATTCCCATATACCCATGGGAGTGGCTATGGAAAGGACGTAGGTTCTCACATTATGTCCAAACCCAGTAAATCTTATGTTATTTTCATAAATTTTTATATTTTTGTGCATGAGTATTTACTAATATTTGATAAGGATTTAAATCTTAATAGGTTATAGGGGTTGTGTTCTAGAAGTTTTAAAACATATACAAAGTATAACACTAATTCACCCCCCCCCCATTCATAGTTGTTATTAAATCACTGGAACATCCAATATTCACACATGAGATGACAGATAGAATGGTGATTCATCCTGCTCCTTACACATATATATAATTGGATAATCCTTTGAGATACGTAGGGTGATCTCTATTCTGCAACAGTTGATGTTTCATTCATATAATGATATTCAATCCATGATCAAAATAGAATCAGAGACCCCCAAATGATGTTTGAAAATATTTTATGGGAGGCTCAGTCCATAAATATTAACTAGGGAGGAGCTATATACATTGGATGAAATAATTTCCCCATTTCCCGATCCATTAGATAACTCAACCCCAATATTCTGAGGGGGTGTTTGATTAGTTCTATTAATCCTACAAGATATTAATGAATGTGTATGACCAGAATCAAATATTATGTTCACTATTCTTGAATGAATAACCAGTATTCCTATCACCACATAATTTTTTGGATCAACCTCAGTAGTAGTGATGATATTAACCTTCCCCTACTCCTTTGGTTTTGGTTGATGATGAATTTGATTACCCTCGAGGACTCATGGTTTAGTAAAACGGCTTGCACAGTAATATTTCTCCCTATAGTTGAAGTATTGAACCATTGGTGGTGTTGTCCTTTCCTCCATCATGTTGGCCACCTTCTTTATATATCTTACAAATTCATGAGCATTGTGCCCTTCCCTCACACAGTTATATCATTTATGTATCCCATTGAGACAGTTCCCATTAGGCTTCTACCACTAGGTCTTTATGTGATTCATTACATCTCCCACTAGGTCCTCCATAAATATCACCACTCATAGTAATATCTTAAATAATAAATTTCATCATTATCTATGGAATGGAAACATAAGAAAGGGTGAGCATAAATGGTTAGTATGTTTATAAATGGTAGATATTCATATAACCTGAGAATTAGTGTATGAGAACATGATAATAATATTTGAAAACCATGAAATTCATACAACGATTTTAAACAAGAGACATGACATAAATCAATTATCTTTATACGACATGAATCATAAATGAGTCAAATAACATGATACATGGGAACATAAAATTAGAACAATAGATGTTTTTTTTGAATAGACATAAAAATAAGAAATATATCTTGAGTACTTAATGGATCATTTCCTATGCTATCAAAGCTGAATGGGTTCACTCTCTATACCATCATAGTATTCAAGGATCACTCCCATAATTATCAAAGTTGATAGATCCCCATACTGTACTAGGATCACTCCCCATTCCAGTGATATTTATCTAATGAGATATCAATATTAACCAAAATCATGGTTGGGTGATATAGGTCCCATCCTTTTTGGTTATAACGTAACCATCAACCCTTTCAATAATTTAACCACCATACGTAGATATAAAAAATCCACAATCAAATAATGAAAATCACACATATGTGAACCAAAAGATCCTTAATCTTTCTTCATATAAAAACCCAAGAAAATAAATTGGTTTTATAAATATTTCATCATAACAAAACCTATGTAAGAGAAACATGTTCAATAATAATTTCACCATTTCAACAAAAATAACCAGCGGAAAATGATGAAAAAATCATAATTAGTTTATCACAGTATACCATGTGTAAGATAAATGGGTTTCATAATATTTTTTCATCATAAATATAAACTGTACAATGAATGTATTTGAATGGACTTTAAATGACTCATATTTTAACAATTTGTTTTTTTAGAAATTATTTGGTAATATTTCGAGACCAGGAGCTGAGACAGAGTGTGATTTATAGGAATAGTGTGATAAAAACGATTCCTTGAAAAATGTTAATTCTTTAATAACACACGTGCATGACTTTTCAAAAAAATTTAATACCTCATAAATGAATGCCTGGATCAGAAATAGGATGGCACCATTGAGCTTACCGCAATGGATTCACACTAGGTGTAAATTAACATTATTCAACATGGAACATTAGAGAAAAAAACCCAATGGGTGTGCAACCATAAATAAATTTTTAAATAAAATTATTTTATTTTAAAATCCTAAAAACTCATAAATAGTAAATAAGATTTGGAATCAGAGATCATCGTTGAGTTTGTAAGATGGTGTTTTCCTGTTGTGAGGAAAAACATCAACCGATGTGGGCCAACTATGAAATATAGTTTTTAGATGTAAACTTCAATAAAATATTTTAATAAATAAAATTTATCCTTCGTACAATGGTAGGTTTTCTTTTTATAAATTTTTTTCAGTGAATTAAGGGTTGCCACCATAACCCTTGAATCACAATGATGCAAGGAGACATAGCTCTATCGATGAGCTGTGGATGATTGTGGATCAAAAATCAACGATTAACCTTGGATTCGAAGGATCATCACCCACAAGAATGACATGACGACCATTATTTTTAAGATATCAAACCACATTTATGTAGTGAGTTTGTTTTTTGATCAATTCTCCTTGTCCATGAATTCAACAATGAACTTTAACAAATCAATAAACATATTCGGTCTTGTATTGATCATTTTTATGGGTAAATTACTGTTGGGTTTAAAAAGGGAAAATTGACATTGTTATTATCTATACATGTTTTTGTTAAACCTTCTAACATGAGTGAATCATGGACGCCATGAACAAGGCCATGATACATTTTGTAGGAGTTCTTTATGACTTCTCTCTCCCCTCTATCTATTGTGTGCTCTATACATTCTTTGCCCTTGGAACCCTTACATGAATGATTGATAATTGTAGCGTAACCCCTGGTGCAATGATCTAAGATTGAAGGATTGAACCTGTGATAACATATAGAAGGTGCATCAGAAGCATGGAATGGTTCAAGAATGGGTAAGGCTTATAGTATCATAGGGTCACAGCGTAATGTAGGCCACCAGTGAGGGTAATATGCAGGTGGAGGGGTCGATCCTAGGAGAAACTGAGGTGGTAACAGGCCATCAGCATGGTGGACTATGGCAGAAGAAGCCGCCCAATAGGGTGCTGGGCTAAGATGAGCACTGAGCATGATGGACCTCTATATGGGTGGATAGAGGTGGAGAAGAAACATGGTCCTAAAGGACTATGTGGGATCCTATGGCAGCAGAGATCATGGGAGGAAACCAAGAAGCTGTGATAGGGGCCAACATGTGGCTGGAGTTTGTGTGGAACTTGCGGTAGCCTGATCTGTGGGAGAATGGGGATACGAAGAGGTGTCATCTACATTGAATGCGACATCCACATTGAATAGGAGTGCATGATCGGGCCTTGCACTAAAGGAGCTGGTCCACATGTGTCATGTTGTGCTAGACAGACTAGGCCACTCTAGCAGCCTGGTAGGCTAGGTCTAGTGGTTCAACATCCTTTTGGTATGGGTCTAGCTACTAAGCATACTGTGACCCAATAGGCCAGGAAAAACTATTCCAAAACCAACTGGGTGTGCCCCTTTTTATAATTTGGCCCTATATTTCAAAAATGTGGTCTGTTTGATGATTCATCTAAGGAGTTGGGACCATTGGGATAGGAAGGTCATTTTTAGAAGGCTTCATGTTTTTTTATTTAAATCATTATAGGTTTAAATATCACCCTTGGTATTTTCCTACGAGGTTTCAATGCAAGATATCATTCTTGTCATAGAGGATGTCCCATAATTTTGAAGTGAGTTATCTCAGCCTGGAATTGATATATTTCTCAACAGGTTGGATAAAGTATCACACCGAGAGGTTGTGTCTATCCTCACTTACCTTCATGGAATATTATATTGGGTTTTCGTAAATTGTGTGACATATATTTAAATTTGGAACTTATCCCCTTTCAGGGATGATATTTTAAATAAAGAGAGGATTCCTCCTAGTGAGCCCTAGGAATGGAGTGTCCCTATCTATGAATCAATATCAGATTCATTCCATTATACATGACTAGACTTGATGATTGTTCTTTAGAAAGTTTTCACTGGCTGAGATTTGGTTGTGACTTGGTGACCACGTGAATTGGGGGACCCAAGACATATCAAAACTTTTTGTGTTATTAAAACTCCATGGAATACTGAAACTACAAGTCTTACTGATACTAGATGTCTTAGGGAAACTACCAATTTGTAGAGGCTCTAGTGTTCTCTTGGTAATATTTTTTAGACTATTTCTATGGGCTTACTATCAGATAGCTCGAGGAGTGAGATATCTCAAAATGAGAATTCTACGAAAGGATCTATGTTGCTAGTATTAGATAAGTACTCATGTTATATAATGCTTAATGGGTATAGCTAGATGTTCTTGTTATATTATTTGTGGACATATAAATATGTGGAGATGATTGTATCTTCTTAGTAACGTTTCCTCACTGGCCTTTTACATTGTGTTTTCGGGGTGTCCTACGGAGTATTATTTTACTCATCCCTACACGGGCTTTTCCTCCATGTGAAATGTCTTATAAATACCATCAACACAATGATGGAGTCCCTTGTGGACCAAAAATATGTGGTTATTACATAGAGACGAAACAGTTGAGGTGTGCTCCTGCGGCTACAAACGATTGTTCTTATACCAACCCTTCAAGTAGGGTTTTATGTGGATGAGATTTAGAACCTTATTCTATAAAATATTTTATATTGGTGGTCTTGAATTCTGAACTAGACATACATTACTAAAAATAACAATATTGGAATACTCTGTTGGTTGGGATATAGTGGTATTCATGAATTTGATTACATAGTGTTTTTTACTTTTATATAATTTAGGATTGGAGATGTGTGTGTGTACAGGAACATAGTAAAATGCCTCCCATTTTTGGGATATGCCTATTCGGTGATAGTCACCATCCCCTGACCAATTAGTGGAGGGGCTGGGGTAGTCATGGGATGGTCCCCTTTGTGATGGTTCATTATAGAGAAGTATTAGAGTAGGTCATTTCTAAATTACGACTGGGAGTCTGTGATTTTGGTTAGGGGCCACAATGTTCTATCTTTCAAGATTGGATTTTATGCCAGGGACTCCAATGTTGGTGTGGAGGCTGACATATCTATACACTGGGAATCTGGAAAACTTTTTCTTTACTCGGTAAATGAAAACACTTGTTGTAGGAAAATATAAATGTACATGCATCTTATAGTAATGGGTTTTATTTTCCATGTCATTCTTAATTCAGCAAACTAGGTATACTCATGTGACTGTGATACATCCTATTTTCTTTATGATGTATTCACCATTTCATCAAATGAGGTTTCTATTGTAGGATTGGTGATTTGAACAGATATTTGATGTGGCCTCACAAATAAGAGCCAGTCATAGAGATGTTTTCCTTTAGGGTTTTTAGTAGGTAGTTCTTTCTCTTATTGATTAGTTCATGGAACCACCTCCGATGGTTTAGATGAATTCATCTTCCTAGACTGAGTTATGGGTGACTCCTTTAGTGCTGGAAGATGATATGTAGGGTATGAAAACATATTATAGTCTCTTGAGGTCGCGATCACCTAGGATGATGGTTTAGCATGACCTATTGATAGTAGATTCATGATGTACACTACAGAACAAGAGGTTTGGTTTGGAAGTTCCAGGGGTTTTAAGGTTCCCCGAGGAAGAGGCAATGATATGATTTTCAGGGGAAGGTACATTTTGTGAGATATTGTCTCAGTGTTTAGGATGTATTTAGAGAGGTGGTTGATGAACCACTAAGGAAGAGGTTGTAGAAGGAGAAGATATATCTATATAACATGGTATACATATAGGAGGAAATGGTCAAGGAGTAGGAGGTAGATAATGTTTTGATGAGCTACCACCACCACCCCTAAGTGGTCCATACTAGACTCAAGGAGATGGAGGATAGGGGAGGCGACAACTACAGGTGGTCGAGTCTTATAACCCAATGAATAAAGGAATGGTTCAAGGTATGATCTATGACTTCCTATTTTAGTTAAAGTAGATAGAAACATATGTTAGTGATTTCCTTTCCTCCCACTTTTCTTGTTTAATGCATATAGATTCTAGTTAAACTATTGACTTGACCATCAGATTTTGAGACTCCTACTAGAGGAGACCTAATGATCACACACTAGAGCTGATAGTATGACCTGACTCTTAAATAAGAGATTATCAATTTGGATCTCTTGGTAGTATCACCAAGTCCTTAAGATGTCTCTCTTAGTATAGATTAGTATCCATAGTTCATGATCATATAGATTGTTTTAGGAAAAGGGTGTGGTTCATCCATGAGAATAGAACCATATTTCCCTTTTATCTGTTAAGGGAAAATCCATTCCACTATGGATGGTATTATTCCTAGGAGGTTACATCCAATTACTCTTCAATTGGCTATCTTGACCCTCATTGCAGTGGATATTTTTATTCCTCATATCCCTATATTAGTGATGGGGTATAAAGACATATTCCATGAGTATATGTCATTTTTTCCACCTCGCCAAGACATATACCTCGACGTTGATTCACACCTCCGGTCAACACTCATAACTACACCAGCATTCTGGATGGCTCCCACAGAGCTTTATGAGCTCAGGGTGTAGTTGGAAGACATGTAGAGGAAGGGAATTGTGAGACCCAATGTTTCGATATGGGTAGCACATGGATATATTAATTGATCTCGAACATATCATCTATGAGACTAGAGTTGTGTTGGATTGTGTGATGGGTGAGTCAGAGTCTGAAAAGCACTCCCCTCTTGATGTTTTTGGAGGAGGGTGTCAAGAACATAGTTTTCTGTGATGTATCAAGAACAGGGGTTTGTTATGTCCTGATGCAGAGGCATGTAGTGATTGTATGTGGTTCACACTAGTTGTGACCACATGAGCAGAACTACGCGACCCA
The DNA here is from genome assembly GCA_963277665.1 of Viscum album. Lineage (NCBI taxonomy): Eukaryota > Viridiplantae > Streptophyta > Magnoliopsida > Santalales > Viscaceae > Viscum > Viscum album. The sequence goes on from OY728121.1 coordinate 436,919,759, forward strand.
TGATCTTGAGTTAGCAGTAGTAATCTTTACATTAACTAGGTGGTAACACTACCTAATGGTTGAGACGTTTATCATCTTCATTGATCATAAAATTATCACTTATATCTTCTCTCAAAAGGATCATAACATGATACATAAGTGATTTTTAGAGTTTCTCTAGCACTATGACTTGGAGATTTTCTCTACTACTATGATGGGGAATGTGGTAGCTGATGCTCTCAGTAAAAGATATTTCTTATAGTTACAAAATGAGGCATCTGAGCAGTTGGACTTGTGGAAGATATCCATTATTGATGGACCGAGTATTTCTTATCTATAGTTAATGGTTGTCACCCATCCACTAATTATCTGTTTTATATTGGAGCAACATTGAGATAGCACCTGAGAGGATCTACCTGTTTAAATGTCAATAGGGCATGCCGCTGATGGATATTCGAAATGGGGGGAGAAAATCATTCTTTTCAGAGTATTTATATTTGTACCATTAGTATTTAGGGAAGGGGTTTTGATGGAGTTCCACACATCCCCTTTGGTGGAGCATCCAGTTGTGGTGAAAATGGACTAGGACATCCAACATCGGCTCTTGTGGACAAATATGGGATAAAAATGGACTTCTTGGATGGTATACCACATAAAAAGGCGGAATGATACTATATGGGTGGTCATTGACTAAATCACCAAGTTATCACACTTCCTACCAATCTGGGAGAAGAGTTCCATAGATAAATTTGGATTCCTATACATGCAAGAGATAGATCCTCTTCTTGGAGTTCCATCAACGATCATTTCAGATCCTGATGATCCCTTCACATATCGGTTATGGAAGGGATTTCAGGGAGTGTTTGGGACACATTTATTCTTGATCACAAATTTTCAACCCCCCATATATTTCCAGATAGATATGACCATTCAGGTTTTGTATGAATGCTAAGGGCTTCCATGGTATGCTTTGGATGTAGTTGTGAGGATATCCTACTCTAATGGAGTTTGTTTTCAAAAATAGTTAACCCTCCACCATCAGAAAGACACTGTTTGAGGATCTGTATGGGAATCTTTTTGGGTCACCATCTTGCTGGAATAACATAGGAGAATTGGTGCTCATGGCTTTAGAGATAGAGTGGGTGACTATAGAGAAGGTGAAGGTCATCAAAGAGTGGATGAATACTGCCTAGATCCATCATAAATCTTATTATGAAAAGTGACAGGGGCTTTAGTGTTTGAGGAGGAAGACCATGTGATCATTCGAGCCTCTCCTCGACACGAGATATGGATATTTGGATGAGAAGCCATGTGATATATGAGGTTTATTGTCCCTTTCCTGATACTACATATAGTTGGTGAGGTGTCGTACCTCTTCGATAGAACCCCATAGTTTGACATGTGAACAATTTCTTCCACATATCTCAGCTGAGGATATAATTGCATGATTAATCACCCATAATTGATGAGGGTGATTTTTTCTATGATCCTGATTGAGGTCAAGGATTAATAGAAGGGGATACTTCATGGGTGGTTAATTCCTTTGGTGCATGTTAAGGGGTAGAACAGGAGTCTTTAGAAGAGAACATATGAGTGGGAGGACAAGATTCACGCTACGTACCGTCATTTGTAAGGGAGGTCCTTTTTTGGATTTCATGGATGTAAATCCCTAAGGTGGGGGGAATGTAATGACTCAGATTTTACAAAATTTAGTTTTCAGGAAATATTTGGGAAATTATGAGACCATGCATTGAGTTGACATGTTATCGAGGCCGGTGTGCCCAAAATGATTCAATGAAAAAATTTTATGTTTTAATAACTTTAGTGCACACATTTTCTGAAAAAGCGGAATAACTCTTAAACAGGTTCCTGGATTAGAAATCTGAAAGCACCATTGAGCTTAGAGAATCCACTTTATAGTAGGTGCAACTAATCATTAGTCAACATGAGTATTCTGCAAAAAAAACTAGGAAAGTGTGTAACCATAAATAAAATATTTAAATAAAATTATATTATTTCAAAATTCTAGTAACTCATAGACGTTAACTCAGATTGGATATTAGGGGTCATTGTAGAGTTCATAAGGGGTCTTTTTCCATATGAAAATAAAAACATCAGACAGTGTGGGCCAACTATGAATTATAGTTTTTGGATGTAAACATCCTTAAAATATTTGATGAAATTTATTTTATTATTGACACAATAACAGATTTTAATTTTATAAGTGTTTGTTAGAGAATTTATGATTATCACCATATCCCTATAATCCATTTTATGTAAGGAGACATAGCTCATTTGATGAATGACTGTAGATCATGGATCAACGATAAAGGATGAAACTTGGATTCAAAAGATCTTCACCCATAATAATGACACGACAACAGTTCTTTATCAGCGATTGAAGTAAATCGACGTAGGGCCCTCGTGTATTTATTTCATTTCCGTGTTTATGAATTCCACAAAAAATTGTAGTAATCAAAAAATTGGTTGGCCTATGGATCAATCATTTTTCCAATATGGATAAATTATTGTTGGTTTTAAAAAGGGAGATAGATCATTGTGATTATATGTTCTTGTTCATTATTAAACATTCTATCATGAACATATCAATGCCAACATAAACACATACAAGATCTATTCATTGGGTGTTCTTTGTGCCTTTTATCTCCTCTCAATATATTGCTTCTTCACATGTTCTTCTCCCATGAAACCCTTACATGAAGAATCAATCATTGCACCCTGACCCATAGCCCAATGATCACAGATCGAAGGTTTGACCCTACAACGACATAGTGGAGGAACACCAAATCATGACATGGTTCGAGAGAAGCGAAGGATTATGGTGGCACAAGGCTATAGTGTAAAGCAGGCCATCAGAAGGGTAGTCAACGGTGAGGGTAAAATGTGGCCAGTAGGAAAATTTAAAGGGGAGAGAGAGAGGTGGAAATTGTTCATTGGTAGGGTGGCCAATGGTGGTGATGACAACATCAACCTGATAAGGGTCCAGGCGAGGCGGAGCAGGATGGGCCACCAAAGGTAGAGACAGAACACAGTCTAATAGGGCCACATGGGAGCCCATGGAAGTGGAGGGAGTGGGTGGTGACCAAGACGCAATGAAATGGGGTAGAAACATGGTTGAGGACAACATAGAACCCACGGTGGTGGAATATACGGGGAAGGGGCTGGACGTGGTGTCGTCCATGTTGAACATTATGCCATCTGTATTGACCGAAAAGGCCACATTCACCAGGATTGAAAGCCTAGGCCATGCTATATAGAAGACAGTCTGCATAAAGAGGATCAACCTAGACGGATTGAGAAACTTCTGCATCCCAATGGGATGGGTCAAACTATCCTAGGGACTATGTCCCACCGAAAAAATGAGCCAATCCCAGCACTCCAATAGGTTGGGATGGACCAGACCCAAACAGACTGGCTAGGGTCGGACCCAGACAAGGTAAGATCAGACCTAGACTAGGTTAGACCCTTTTTTCTAATTTTTCCATATCATTCAAACTAGAGGTTTGATTGACAATCCATCAATGGAGTTGGAACCCTTGGGAAAGGGCTGTACCTTTGAGATTTATTAGTGTGTTTTTAGTTGGATCATTATAGGATGAGATCAGACCCTTGGTCTTTTCCTTTGAAGGATCGATGTAGGATTAGTTCCAATCATAGAGGATAACCCATAATTCTAAAGTGAGTTCTCTCAAACTAGATTCGATAGTTGACTCAGCAGGTTCGGGTATTTATCGTACCGAGAGGCCCAGCCAGTCCTCATATCCATTCGTGGTACCTAAGATAGGATTTATGGAAATTATGTGGCCAATATTTACCCTAGAACATATCCCCAATCTAGGATCATGTTTCAAGTAGAGAAAGGATTCACCCAATGGATCCATGGGTGCGAAGTACCACTATTTGTGTTTTGGGATCAAATTCAATCAATTTTTTGTGACATGTTGACTACGTGACATGTGGATGCATGACTTACAGACACACCATGTGTTACCCACACACTATGTGTTGCTGATAATCTATGTCTAACCGACACTATGTGTGTTACCGACACTCCATGTGTTACTAACCATTAGTATCTTAGCAATACATGGTGTATCAAGGAAACTATGTAACATGTTGAGACCCCACTGTTCTCTTGTGTTTTTTTGGTAGACCATTTTTATGTGATTCTATCAGATATCTTGAGGAGTGAGATCTCCTAAAATTAGAATGCTACGAGAAAAAACATGTTGCTCGTGGTGGATGGGACCTTGAGTATTAGAATACATTACGAGTATACCTGGAAATTAATGTTTTAGGTGTTGTAGATATATACCTGCACTAAGATGACTATATAATATTTTTGATGATTCATATGTGGTTTTGTACATTATATTTCGGAGTGTCCCACTACGTATTTTTTAACTCACCCTTACACAGGCTTTTCCAAACATGTCATGTCTTATATAGACCATCGATGATTTGATGGAGTCCTTCGTGAACTGAGACAAGGTGTTTTTAGAGAGAGACTAGATAGTTAAGGTTTTCTCTTGAAACTTCAGATAGTTGTTCCTGTCCCTTCCCTTCAGGTAGGGTTTTCTACGGATGAGCATCAATACAATGTTCTACAGACTCTTTCTTTATAGTGTGCTTGTATTATGACCCAGTGGTATAGTACTTCACTTTACATTCCTATTGTACTCTATGGGTTTGGATATAATGGTATGTATTCATTTCATTACATAGTGTGTTTACTTTTTAGTATTTTGGGCTCTGAGATGTGTGCATGTGTACATGTACTTAGGAAATTTCTTCCCATTTATGGGATATTCCTACTGAGTGATTGTCAAAATCCCCTAGACAATTAGAGGCGGGCATGGGGTAGCCACATCACAAGCCTCTCTAGGATGGGTTTTGATATGAATCCTTGGATAATATCCCTAGTAAGTCATATGTAACATCATAATATGTCATCTTATATGTTTTTTTGAAATATCACATGGAACATTACTTGAGGAATATGACCAATCCAATTTAAAAAATCATTTTAAAAAATAAAAAATTTCAAAATCCATTAAATTAAAAAAACCTTATATAATTATAATGGAATATTTAAAAATAATTTAAAACATCTATTGACGAAAATATCCATTCAATTTTGAAAATCACTATTTAAAACTAAAAAAGCACAAAACATTATTGAAATCCATTTACTTTTAAAAAATGAAACATATAAAGGATGTTTTAAAACAATTAGATGGTTATTAGAAGGGAAATTCCATTAATGTAATATTAATTAAAATAAATATTCCTTTCATCTTTTTAGTAAAATCTAAAACATTCATTTTTTTTAAAATGAAATGAAGAATAAATTCAAAAAACATTGTAAAGGTAAAATATGGGTAAAGATATATTTTATAAATAATTATGAGAATGATAAAAAATGAAAACATTTATATAAAATTTGGATGTAGAAGAAAAATGGGATTTCAATCACTAAGACAAATAATGTTAGTTTTTTTAAAAATAGTCATTGTGAATATTAGTAACTTAAGAGTGGAAAATGAAGGGAAAATTTATTCTCATTAATTAAATTTTTTATAAGTAAAATATTTTTTTTCTTTAGATATGGATCAAAATATTTCATTGTCATTAGTATAGATATAAACAATCCTAGTAAATGATTAGATTTTACCACAAAACCATCACCCAATTAATAACATAGAATCATAATACACATGAAATAATAACATTAAATGAATCATAAAATTTCACGATAATAAAAAAATTCATTAAATTACATAAATAATGGGTTTTATATAATCCTCAAAATAGAAGATATGTTTAAAACCTAAAATATGTCACCAAGAAGTTAAATTGAGACAAAAATCACTTACCGTTTTTGTAAAAAAGTTAATCATAAACTTCAATATATAATAACATAAAATTAACCATTAAGTATCTTGAAGATAAATATTATCACACAATAGAATGTAAAAGTTGTATTATATACACAACAACAAATAAATGAGTAGTGAATTGTTATATGTCTCCTATAATTAAAAGAGAGACAATAAATCCATTTTCGTAAGTACCAGCCTCCTTCATACACATTCCGACCTTATATGTAATAAATTTATTCTTATTAAAAAATATGTTAGAAGAATATATATATAATATATCATAAATTATTTACTTATGACCATTTATTACACATTTTTTATCAATTCCTTATTAAAATCACATTTTGTGTGATAACTACAATGCTTTTAGTGTAAGAAATTATTTTTAATTATTGGTCCTCTAACATTGATCATGGTTACATTTATACATATTTCTATCCATTATATAATCATAATGTCACGACCCATCCTCGGGGCCCGTACCATGACTACCCCACACCCACCTTCCATAGGCCAGGGGCTAGCTACTTGCACCAAAGGCGTAAATCCCAAAAGGAGGGAAGGAATTTTCTTTTATGCAGTAACATACAAAGCAGAGTACGCAAGCAAAGTAAACAATATACAAAACTTGGTACAAAGTAAATGATGAAAAAGTAAGTGGTCCAGTATACAAACCCAACTGAAAGTACAGTACAACTAAAAGGAAAGTACAACAACAGTAAGTAAAATAGCAACACCAAGTCGTCCTCTGGAAATCCCACCTGAAGGGTGGGTACATATAGTCTCCTCAGCTCCTCGGGTCCAACCGTCCGCTCCGGGTAAGTCCCACCAAGTGGTCCACCTCTGGGTACCATCTAGCAACACAAGCCTCCACCTCTATCAGTGATGTCTATCTTCTACATCCAACACAATGTAGTGCAGGCATAGCCCGTGCAGGGGTGAGTATATGATACCTAGTAGGGACCCCGAGACCCCCGAAGGTCTCTTAGAATCTACGAAGGATAAACAAAAAAAGAAATATACAATGACAAAGTATCACGAACACTAATTAGGTATATTCCCATACATATACCTAAGTCATCAGTTACAGTTCTTCTCCAGCTCTCAAGCCCAAGCACAACCCAGTCCACATAGGAAAGCACAACCTAGTCCACACATGAAAGCAAAACTCAATCCACACAAGAAAGCAAGTCAACCACATCAATAATAATGATTGAGAATCAAGACTCAGCTCACACAGGTATATAATTCATAAGGCGATAGAGATGATCTGATGTAGCCCCTGATTCATCTAAGCTGTCGGACCCACATAGGATACACGACCAGCTAACCTATCAGACCCACAAAGTATAGAAGAACAACTACTTTGTAGGACCCACACATGATACAAGTACAGAGGTCAATACTGCCGGACCCACATAGGATACAAGAACAATAGTCATCACCGTCTAACACACGGAGGATTCCAATACGGTAGTCGTCGATGTCGAACCCACAGAGGATTCCAGTATAGATGTCGATGTAGTCGTAACCAGCTCTAGGGTTCCCGCACACAGCATGATCGATTCTGGGAGGGTCCACTCCTCGAGAAAAAGAGGTTCGATACATCAACTGTCACGAAGTCCAGAGTTGATGTATCCCAAAATTCCATCTAACCAAAAGAAACCCAACGCGACAGACAGTGCGTCAATCAGACGCCCGACCTGAGAGTTATTGGCTTTTTCGTCCCAGGGGCCCGGTTTGTTTTTAAGCTAAAACCAACCCGACCATACTCCGGCTGCGTCTAAACCTCAAGCAGAGTAAGAAAAAACGACATTATCAACAAAAGGATCATAATTCAATTGACGACATGTCAATCAGACGTCCGATCCTTAAGGTATAAGCGTTTCCCCTACAAAGGCCCGGTTGGTTTCGAGTTCGAACCAACCCGACCGTAAACAAAACTTACTGAATCCTTGAGTGCAATATACTAAAAAGACCGTCTCGATCCAAGAATTATTATGAAATTTACGGTACGTCGATCGGAGGTTCGTAGCTCATGTTATGAGAAAGAGACCAAAAATGGTTCGAAGTGGGGGGTCTGGGCTCGGCCCAACCCCCCTGGGTCGGCCCGAACCGGGTCGACCCGACTCGGGTCCGGGTCTGGCCCGGTCTGGCACAGCCCGGCTGGCCACAGCCCGGCCCAGTCCGCGCGACCCGCCCCAACCCAGCCGGGGGGGTGCGCTGGCTCGGGCAGCTGCCCGAGAAGGGGGGACGTGGTCCCCCCCTTTGCTCTCCGCGGACGCGATGACCGACGCCACGTCTCTCAGGATCTCGTACGGCCGCGGGATCCAGCTCCTCGCTGCCGCGTCTGACACCGTGGCGGGCTCCTGCCGGCGGCGCACCGGGGAGCCCCTGCCGGAGATGTCCGCGGGCCACCGGAGTCATTCTGGTGGTCCGTTCTTGCTCCGGTCTGTGCCTGCGGTCGTCTTGGGACCTGCTCTCCACTGCGACAGCTTCCGAACACTGTTTCGGTCCCGTTTCCTTGTACCCCAACATTCTGCGCATCAGGAACAGAATAGCGGTGGGTTCGGACTTTTTCGTTGGTCTTCACCCACCTCATTAGTGGTTCAAACAACTCCCAACAATTATACATCATGCTGAGGGTATAATTCATATAATGAAAAATAAACCAAAACCCCTACCTCAACAAGATAGATGATCATTGGAATCGCGGTACACGAATTCACAAAGAATAGGATCATAGGCTTCATTGGGGCGTTCTGAGGATGAAGTTGAGTGTCCTCTCTTGTCGTGGAGAAGAGAAGGGTGGCGCGTCATCGATCTCTGAGGAACCGGCGTTCTTCCTCGTTCTTCATCGGAGATCAGCGTTCTTCATGGCACAACAAACCTCTCCTCCTTAATAAAATAAAAGCCCCCCTATTATTTAAATGTAAACACAAAGAAACTCTCCCATAATAAATTAACCACACTAATTAATATGTGTAGACATTTAATTAAAGAAAAGAGAGAGAAGGTTACCCATAATTGAACGCATTGGAGAATAAATAAAAAGGAGGAAAGAGGATGGTTCCTCACTAGATTATGGCTTTACATAAATTTAATGGAGAGATTGGAATTTAATGGAGAAATTGGCATTTAATGGAGGTTTTCAAAAATAATGTAGGGATATTAAGATATTAGGGGAAAATAAAAGGTCGGGCTCATGTGGGCCCCACTTATCTAACCTCCTTAGTAATAAAAATTTGTTCCGACAAATTTTATTTATTTCTTAAACAAACCCCCCAAAAAATTATCTTCTCCTCTTTTGCGAATGGAACTATGGTAAGTGCCCCCTTAAGCAATTACCAGCACTACGAGTTCATCGGTTCCCTCAGATTTTAATTCCGAGCACCGGTTCAAAAGTTAGAAAAACCTTCTCGTTCGTTCACTGAACAAACCTGAGCTAAACTTTGTAAATTGATTCCAGGCACACCGGGCCTCAGAATCAAGCGCCGTCAGAAGCCATAGACTCATAAAATTCCAAATTATTAAAAATGAATTCCTTAAAATTTCTGGGTCTTTACATTACCACCACCTCAGGGCTTTATATCCTCGTAAAGCTACAATATAAACTAGGGGAACAAAAGAGGGTACTGAGCACGCATCTGAGCCTCCTGCTCCCAAGTACTCTGCTGAAGGTTCCCATGCTGCCAATGAATTCTCACAAGAGGAATTGACTACCCACATAGGACCCGCTCTTATCGATCCTCGATCTCCACCAGGACCTCCACAAAAGTCGCCCCGTCATCGATGTCCAGCTCCCCATGGTCAATAATATGTGTCGGGTTGTGCACATGTCTCCTCAGTTGAGATATGTGGAAGACGTCGTGCACTCGGTGAAACTAAGGTGGAAGGGCCAGGCAGTAAGCCACCTCGCCTACCCTGCTGTGGACCTGAAAAGGCCCGATGAAGCGTGGAGATAACTTTCTTCCACGGCCAAATCTCTGTAATCCACATCGAGGTGAGACCCGTAAGAAAACGTGGTTTCCATCCTCGAACTCCAGTGGTCTCGGTCTCCTATCAGCATAGCACTTTTTCCTGCTCTGTGCAGTCCTCATCCACTCCTGGATGATCTGCACCTTCTCTGTCATAGCTTGAACCATCTCTGGTCCTATGAGTGTTGACTCCCCAGGGTCAGTCCAGCACATAGGTGATCAGCAATGTCGGTTGTATAGTTCCTCGTACAGTGCCATCCCGATGGTGGAGTGGTAGCTGTTGTTGTACAAAAACTCCACCAAGGGTAGTTGAACCTCCCTGCTACGAACAAAGTCAAGGACACATGCACGGAGAATTTCCTCGTGTGTCTGAATGGCTCTCTCCGTCTGGCCATCCGTCTGGGGATGAAAGCCAGTGCTCAGGCGTAGCTGCGTCTCAAAATCCTCTTGTATCCCCTTCCAAAGCCGAGAAGTAAATCGAGCATCTCGAACCGAGACGATATAAATGTCACACCATGAAGCCATACTATCTATTGAATGTAGAGGCTTCCCAATCTCTCTACTGAGCCCTACTCTCTGATCGGTAGGAAGTGGGCTGACTTGGTGAGTCATTCTACGATCACCTTGATAGTGTCGTGCCCTCTTGAAGTACATGGAAGCCCCATCATGAAATCCATGGATATTCCATCCCACTTCCACTCTGGGACCTCTAAGGGTTGTATTAAGCCTGCAGGTACCTTGTTCTCTGCCTTCACTTGATGACAAGTGAGGCATCGAGAAATGAACTCTGCCACAACCTTCTTTATACCCGGCCACTAGTAATGTTGTCGGAGGTCCTGATACTTCTCCGCTACTCCATGATGTACCTCTAGAGGGGAAGTGTGGAACTCCCTAAATACCTCCTCTTGTAGTATAACCGGTACCCGGATACGTCCCCGAAAAGGATGACGTGCTCCCCACCTTCAGAAAATCCATCAAGTTCTAGCCCTGAAGATATCTGAGCATGTCGCGCCTCACAGTCGATGTCTCAACACTGTGCCTCTCTATCCCACTGAAGTAGTGGGGGAGTGACTATGAGGGACTCTAGATAGGCTTCCCCATCTCTATCCATGAAGGATATCTACAATGTGGATAACTCCTATGTCGCCTCTTCAAGTAGTTGAATGCCCGATCTCCTGCTGAGAGCATCAGCCACAACGTTCCCGTTCCAAGAAGTATAGACAATCTCAAAGTCATAATCCTGGAGGAACTCGAGCCATCACCTCTCTCTCAGGTTTAGGTCCTTTTACGAGAAAATGTACCTGAGACTCTGGTCATTAGAGTAAACTGTAATGCGCTCGCCCATCAGATAGTGTTGCCACGTCTTCAAAGAAAATACCAATACTGCTAACTCCAGGTCATGAGTGGCATAGATCTTCTCATGTGGACACAACTATGGTGAACCATAAGAGATAACTATTCTATCTTGCATCAGGACACACCCGAGTCCGGTCCCTAACGCATCACAGTAAACTACGTACCCTACGCCCTCCTCTGGTAGCCTGAAGATGGGTGCACTGGTCAATCTCTGCCTTAGCTTCTGGAAGCTCTACTGACATATGATTATCCACACGAAGGGTTTCCCCTTCTTTTTCAAAGCTGTAAGCAGTGCTGAAACTATGGAGAAGTCTGGAACAAACCTCCGATAGTACCCAACCAGACCTAGGAAACTCTGCACCTCCATCACGCTCCTGGGTGGCTCCCAAGCAAGTACCACCTCGCCCTTCACAAGATCCACTGCAACTCCTGCCTCTGAGATTATGTGCCCAAGAAATGTACCTCTTGAAGATATAACTGGAACTTCGAGAGCTTACCATAAAATTGTTTCTCTTGAAATGTATCCAGTAAAACCCGTAAGTGGTAGGCGTGCTCCTCCTCAGTAGTCGAGTAAATCAGTATGTCATCAATGAAGACTACGACAAACCAGTTAGGGTAAGGCTATAAGATCTTGTTCATGAGACTCATGAACACTACTGGAGTGTTGGTCACACCTAAGGGCATGGCCAAGAACTCATAGGGGCTGTACCGACACCTGAAAGCCGTCATCTGCACATCCTCATCCTGAAATTGGTGCTGATGATAGCCTGGCCTGAGGTCTATCTTCGAGAACCAACGTGCTCCCTTGAGCTGATCAAAGAGGTTGTAAATCCTTCAAAGCGGATACTTGTTCCTCACAGTCACCTAGTTCAGGCGATAGTAATCGACAAACAGTAGCAATCTCCCATCCACCTTCTTGGAGAATAGAATCGGAGAAGCCCAGGGTGAAACAATGGGTCAGATGAAACCATTCCCATGTAAGTCCTTCAGCTGTACCCGCAACTCACGAAGCTTGGCGGGAACCATCCGATATGCCGGAGTAGATATCGGTGATGTCCAGGGGTACAAGTCTATATTGAAATCTACCTACCTGTGATGAGGTATTCCTGGAACACAGTTAGGAAAAACGTCCTTATACTGTTCCACCACTACAGGAAAACTCGGACTCCACACGTCAACTGCTCCGAGGATGAGACTAGCCAACTAATGTGTGATCAGCTACCCTCTCCTCTGCATGAGTCCATCATATGCTGTGAAGGTTCCCTTCTCGTCAGTGAAGGTGAACCAGGTCCCATCCATGGGGACACACCACACCTTGCACCTAATATATCCAATCTGAGCATGGACTGTAGATAACCAATCCATACCCAAGATGACGTCGTATGGCCTCGACGCCGCTACAAGAATATCCAAGCCGAAGCTCTTGCCTCCTAGAATAAGCTCACACAGCCGGCACCACTGCGTAATCATCGAGTCTGCTCCAGTAAGAGTCTCTAGCCACAAGGATTGAGCCAACGACTCTGTCGGATTCCCCGAGCTCCGAACAAGTGCAACAACAATAAAAGAATGACTCGAAACTATGTCTATAAGAACTGTATCAAGCGTGGAGTAGACATAGATAGTACCTCGAATCATCTCAGGTGTGCCGTGGTCGTAAGCCTCTGCTACCTGGAGCTGAGCCTGCCTCTTCCCGCCAGCTCCCTATGGTCAGGGTGGACCTCCTATGTGTGTTGGTGGTAGAGCCTCAAAGCATCATCCACCACCCGCTGCTTGGCTAGCTCCTCTACGACGTCCACTTTCTCCATGAGGACCGCAATGGTCGAACCTCTGCCTCTGCCTGGGAGGTCCCTCCACTATCTGTTGATTGTCTGCATGGCGGTTCGGGCAATCATGATCCATGTGGCCATGCCCGCCACATGCATAACACTGTCTTCTCCTCAGAAGGTTGGCTTTGCGTCGTGTGCCCTGCACAGCCGAACTCGTGTCTTGAGGTCTCTCACCAGACGGCCTGGTCCTCTTCGACCCCTGCGTCATCTGTCGACTTCTAGCTATAGAAGACTCCGATCTGTTCCGTCCGGCGGTGGGTCTCGCTGCTAATGGCTGCTCAGCGGGAAATCTCTCCACTATCAGGGCATGCCTCAGCACCCCCGCCTGGGTCAGGATGCTGAGTGGAATCGTTGAAGCTCTGATCTCATGCCTCATCCCCAGCTCAATGTTCATGGCCCGGAAGAATGAGTCTTGTACCCTGTCCGTGGAGTAGCGTGAGAGGTCGGGAAATCTCGCTGAGTACTAGGATACTGGCATGCTGCCCTACCGCAGCTGTAGTAACTCATGTATGCGCACTACACAGAGGGTGGATGGAATGAACTCCGAGTGGAAGAGGCTCTCGAAGTCCTTCCAAAGTAGAGACGCCTCATCATGCACCTAGTGCATCGGGCTCCACCATCTACCTACTGCTGCGTGCAGGAGACTCGCAATAAGGATCACCATGAGGTCTTCAGGTGTCCCTACCAATCTGAAGACTATGACGACAGATTCGAGCCAATCCTCGGCTGCCTAATGATCTATCTCTCCGCGGAACCTAGGTGGTCTCTATCTCTAAAACTCGTGCAACGCACTCAGGTGGCGTGCACTCTCCACCGCTGGGGCTGGTAGCGTCAGTGGATCGGCGGGTAAAGGTACCACCGGTGCCTCCGCTATAATGGGGCCATGCACCGAGGCCTCGTCGCTCGGAGGGCTTCTGTCTCGCAAAAAGCTCAGAACCCTAGATGGGTGCCTTCATGGGGCCATCTTCATAAGAAACAGGTGTTCCATGGTTAATACAGTATACCTGGTGAGCTGACACAAAGTAATCACAAAGAAAACTTGGAAACAGACATGCAATTAATGTTTTCATGCACTGAGTCGGAAATCAGAAGTCAGGATCCTGGTGTATGGATACGTCTGCCACCACACCAATACTAGACTCCCTGGATTGATAACCAAACTCATTACTCTAAACATTAATGCTTCATAGAGAAGAAATTATCAGAGTCCTGAGATCTGTGGTAGAACCGACTCAACTGATACCAATTTGTCACGACCCGTCCTCGGGGCCCGTGTCGTGACTACCCCAAGCCTGCCTTCCATAGGCCAGGGGCTGGCGACTAGCACCAAAGGCATAAATCCAAAAAGAAGGGAAGGCATTGCCTTTATGAAGTAACATACACAACAGAGTATGCAATCGAGGTAAACACTAAGCAAAAATGAGTACAAGTTAAGTGCTGAAAATGTAAGTGGGCCAGTATAAAAACCCAACTAGAAGTACAGTACAACAGAAAGGAAAGTACAACAGTAGTAAGTAAAACAACAACACCAAGTCATCCTTTGGAAATCCCACCTGAAGGGTGGGTACATATAGTCTCCTCACTTCCTTGGGTCTAACCGTCCGCTCCGTGTATGTCCCGCCAAGTGGTCCACCTCCATGTACCGTCCAGCTCCACAAGCCTCCACCTCGATCAGTGCTGTCCGTCGTCTGCATCCATCGTAATGTAGGGCGGGCATTGCCCGTGCAGGGGTGAGTATACGATACCCAGTAGGGACCCCGAGACCCCTGATGGTCTCTCAGAATCCACGAAGGATAAACCACAAAGGAAATATGAAATAACGAAGTATAAACCACACTACTTAGCTATATGCAAATATATATACCCAAGTCATTAGTTACAGTTCGGCTCCAGCTCCCAAGCCCATGCACAACCCAGTACACATAGAAAAGCACAACCCAATCCACACAGGAAAGCCCAAACCAATCAACACAAGAAAGAAAGTAAACCACATCAATGATAATGATTGAGAATCAAAACTCAGCTCACACAGGTATACACTTCGTAAGGCGATAGAGATGATCAGATGTAGCCACTGATTCATCGAAGTTGTCGGACACACATAGGTTACAAGACCAGCTAAGCTGTCGGACCCACAAAAGATACAAGACCAGCTACTTTGCCAGACCCACACAAGATAAAAGTACAGAGGTCAATACTGCCACACCCACATAGGATACAAGAACAGTAGTCATCTCTATCGAACCCACATAGGATTCTAGTACGGTAGTCGTCACTGTCGAACCCATGGAGGATTCCAGTACAGAAGTTGATGCAGTCGCAGCAGCTCTAGGGTTCCCGCACACAGCATACATGATTCTGGGAGTGTCCGCTCCTCGAGTAAAAGAGGGTCAATACATCAACTATCATGAAGTCCAGAGATGATGTATCCCAAAGTTTCTTATCACCAAAAGATACCCAACGCGACAGGCGGTGCGTCAATCGGACGCCCGGTCTGAGAGTTATTGGCTTTTCCGTCCTATGGGCCCGATTAGTTTTTTAAGCTAAAACCAACCCGACCGTACTCCAACTACATCCAAACCTCAAGTAGAGTAAAAAAAGGACCGTCTAAACAAAATGATCCCAACACAATTGACGGCTCGTCAATCAGACGTCCGGTCCTTATGTTATAAGCGTTTCCGCTCCAATGGCCCGGTTGGTTTCGAGTTCGAACCAACTCGACTGTACCCAAAATTTTCCAAAACCTCGAGTGTAATATACCTAAACGACCTTATCGATTTAAAGATTCTTATGCAACTGAAGGCGCATTGATCAGAGGTCTGTAGCTCATGTTATGGGAAAGAGACTGAAAATGGTCTGAAGTGGGGGGGTCTGGGCTCGGCCCGACCTGGTCTAACCCCCCTGGGTCGGCCCGAACCGGGGTCGACCCGACCCAGTTCTGGGTCCAGCCCGGTGGGGCGCGACTCGAGTGGGGGGGTGCGCTGGCTTGGCCAGTGGGCCGATCAGGGGGGACGCGGTCCCCCACCCCCTCCCCCCCTTTGCGCTCCGTGAACGCGGCGACCGACGGCGTGTCTCCCAGGATCCCACGCAGCCGTGGGATCCAGCTCCTCGCAACCGCCTCCAGACACTAAAGATGTCTTCGGGCCACCAGAGTCATTACGGTGGTCCGTTCTTGCTCCCTTTTATGCCTGCAGTTGTCTCGGGACCCGCTCTTCACTGCGACGACTTCCAAACGCCGTTGCGGTCCCATTTCATCGTCGCCCAGTGTTCCACGCATCAGGAACATAATAGCGGTGGGTTAAGACTTTTTCGTTGCTCTGCACCCACCATGTTAGTGGATCAAACAACTCCCAACAATTATACGTCATGCCTAGGGTATAATTCATATAATGAAAAATAAACCAAAACCCCTACCTCAACAAGGAAGACGATCGTCGGCGTCGCGGTGCACTGCGTCGCGGAGAAGAGGATCGTAGGCATCGTTGGGGAATGGCGAGGAGGAAGTGACATCTCTTCTCTTTTCACAGAGAAGAGAAGGGTGGCGCGTCATCGATCTCTGAGGATCTGGCGTTATTCTTCATTCTTCTTCGGAGTTTGGCATTCTTCGTCACACAACAATGCTCTTCTCCTTAGTAAAATAATAGGTTCCCCTCCCCCTATTATTTTATCATACACGTAAATAAACTCTCCCATAATTAATTCACCACACTAATTAAAATATGTTGACATTTAATTTAAGAAGGGAGATAGAAGGTTCCCTAATAATTAAACGCGTTGGCGAATAAATTAAAAGGAGGAAAGAGGAAGGTTCCTCATTAAATTTCTGGTTTACATAAATTTAATGGAGAGATTGGCATTTAATGGAGAGATTGGAATTTAATAGAGGTTTTACAAAATTATTAGGGGATATTAAGAGATTAGAGGGAAAATAAAAGGTGGTGCTCATGTGGGCCCCACTTCTCTTACCTCTTTAGTAATAAAAATTTGTTCCGAAAATTTTATTTATTTTTTAAACAAACCCCCAGAAAAATTATCTTCTCCTCTTTTATGAATGCAACTACGTTATGTGTCCCCTTATGCAATTACCGGAGCTACGAGTTCATCAGTGCCCTCAGATTTTAATTCCGAGCACCAGTTCAAAAGTTAGAAAAACTCGCTCGTTCGTTCACTGAACGTACCCGAGCTAAACTTCGGAAATTGATTTTGGGCACACCGGGCCTCGGAATCAAGCATCGTTAGAAGGCACAGACTCGTAACATTAAAAAGTATTAAAAAAATTCCTTGAATTTCCAGGTCTTTACACATAATACATTTTTATTAAATAATTATTTAGAGTAATCTATAAAATTTAGATAAAAATAAAATAAATCATTCATAGAGATGGTGGGTTATACATATGCATGAACTTTTCTTCCATATTCTCAATTAATGAAAATAAAGAAAGGAAAATAATATATTACCTTGATAAAATAATATTTATGAAACATATCTAAAATATATTGATAAATTTACTATAATTGACTTACATTCATAGTGTTCATGAAAAACAAATCATTTTGCATCGTCAGGCAGTAGTCCATCGTACACATTAGTAATGTGATCATACCCCCATGAAATGGAAGGTAAGAATTTATATGTGATATAATTATTCAAAAAGTATATTTCCATTAAAAATATAATATATATATATACACATTATATCCATTGTCATAACCAATTTTGAGTGTTATTGATGGAAAACCGTTTACATCGGTTCGTGAGTTGGTAGTCCACTATATAGATGAGTGACATTATCACTTCCAATTTTAGGGAAGAGGATATAGGAGTAGGTATATAATATAAAATAATAATAAATATATATATCTACTATTTTTTGGTTATTATGTAATCTTTGTTTAATAATAATTTATTAATAAAGGGGAAAAAATAAAACTCTCAGTTAGTGACATTTCCTCTTCTTCTGACAAATTCTTTTGGTTTGCACAAAAATGATTATTTGGTTCAATTTGTGAATAAAATATGTATAATTGGATGATAATATTGAATTTTGAAGTGATTTGGGTATTTATTTTCGATTAATTGGGTTTTTTTATGTGAAGAGGAGTGGAGAGTGGTGGCCTTTTGTAGGTGAGGTGAGTGACCAACCTATTATTATAGAAAAGAAAATGGCGTACACATGTTTATAACACAAAAAAAACTAAAAAAATAAGAAAATATAGACCCTACAAGATATAATTACTAAATGTGTTAAGAAAATATTTTTTGGAAATGTTTTTTGTCATTTAAATCTATTATATTTTCAGTTTAACCCAATTGTAAACTCATTTTTACATTAATCATGGAAATTAATTTTTACTATCATTGGATTTTATTATTTTCAAAATTTAGGTTAACCATATAAGAATATATAAATTATTATTATTTAAAATATGGAATCCATTTTTATTGATTCGATTCATATTATTGGAAGAATTTAAATTAAAAAAAAACCCAGAGATGCGATGAGAAAGCATGTTTTGAAAGAGAAAATGTTCAAAAGCATAAAAATATTTTATTTAAAAATTCATCATTAAATATATTAATATGACCTAAATTGGATTAATAGATATTTAATTAAACTAATTTTAATTGTGAAACCGTCTTAAAATATTTTTTATTTTTTTAAAATTTTTAAATGAACATATAATACTTAATAAAAAACAAGTATTTTTCATTATGCATTGAAAGTTTATCTTCTAAAAAACAAAATCAATAAAATTTAATCAAAGAATAATATGACATTTGGTTTGAAATATTTTTTTTATTTATGGAAAAAATATAACAAATTTGGTAAATATTAATTTTAAAATAATTATTAAAAATGTGATAAAACTATTTTTTAGAAAAATAATGTTTCTAATCATAAAATTTTTTTTTTTAGCTTCTCTATATAGAACAAAAATAATTAATGTTAGAAATTTGATTGAATATATTATATATAATTTTCATTAAATTTAATGAAAAAAATTATTTTTTAAATTAACTATGTTAAAATTATTATTTTTTGAATAAGAATAGTTTTTTTTATAAATCTATATTATTTTCATTTGAGTTTTTATATTAATTTCAAATGTTTCACTAATTAAATAATTATATTTACACATGCACACCATATATTATTATAATAAAGTTAATCCTACTCATACCCCCCATTTAAAAGACTAGGTGGTAATTATTATAAAAAAATTAACTAATTAAATATTATTTTATATTTCAATAAAACTGAATGTTTCATTTAACACTATATACACTTGGTGTTTAATTTAAATCAAGAAAAAATATGTTTTTCCGGTAAAAAAATTTCATAAATATTAAATTTATTTTTGAAAAATATTGCATAAAATATTGCAGTTTTAAAAATATTGGTGGTTCCATTAACATTTAAGAATCTCAGTATATGTAAGGTATTTTTTTTATTATTTCACTATATTTTAAAAATATCTTAATGAGGTAGAATATGAAATAAAATGAAAAATATCACTTTAGAACTAAACCTCTTCTTTGAAAATCAACTATTGTTTTTTCCTAATTCCTTAATGAGTTTGTTTTAGGATCAATATAGGGACTCTATCATGTGGGGACAGATGTAAGGAAGGGGTTTGGATAGGTCTAGTCTGATTGAATGAGTTCCCTTTGTGTAGATAAAAAATGATATTTGGTGTCATTTTATATGTTTCGGAGAGGAAACACTTGAAATATTTGAAATTATTGAAAAATATTAATATATAACTCAATGAAAATTACCCCAAAATGTACCATTTATGAATATTAGTTGAGATAGTGTCTAAATAAAGACATATTTTAGAATTTATAAAAAACTTTAGGTCATTGTAACGATGATCTATTTAGTTTAACCCCTGATAAAGTGTTTTTACCATAACCATTGTACCATATTTTTACTGCTTTTACTATTCATTATGATATAAAATTATGTTGAAATTATTATATAATATTAATTATTCTAATTAAAAATATAGAATATATCTTATTAAAATTATATTCTTATATATGTCTAAATTTTAATCAAAATTAAACCCCAAAAATTCGGTGAAAAAATCTTTTTTAAAAATAATATTTTTGAGTCAAATATTATTTTATACCAATTTCATGTATATTTTTTATTCTAATAACCTTTATTTTATTTTTATTAGTCAAAATAAAATAATAATATTTTAAATGTATTAAAAAATATATTATTACTATTTATATACTTTAAAAGGAATTATTTTTTCAATAAAAATGTATTTTTCACTATTCATTGAAAAATAAATCTGCTTAAAAAATTTAAAAAAATATCATCATAATAATTTTTTTACCTGATTAATTAAAAATTGATTTTCATATTCTCAAATTAATGTTATATAATTTTTAAATTAAGAAAATAAATAGTAACATATGATGAATGAAAACTAAATTTGAGTAGAAATAAATATTTTTTCCTTTTTATTGAAAAATTACATAATATTATTCTAATTAAAATGACTCAAAAAATCAAATAAATGAATGTTAATAATAGTTTAAAATGATTTATCATAAAATTATGTGGGTTGTTATAGAAACATAACAAAAAATTTTCATGAAATAATTTCAAAAAATCCTTAAAAAATATTCTCCCATAGTACCCTTCATATACATATCCTACATAATATCGTTCATCATAACATGGTAAATTAAAACATAATAATGGGTGATCATAGATTCTCAATAATTGTAAACAAGAGAGTTATCAATTTATGATCATAATTAAAAATAATATAACAATAAGGGTTTATGAATATGATCTTAACTTTTGAAAACATACCCAACATTTCATAAACCATGAATCTTGAGTCGTGGAATTAGAAATTGTCATAAAAAAATAAATGTGTCACAAGAGTGTGAAATCATCAATAATAATCCATCATAGATGAGAAAACATCATAATAATAATAAATAAATTTATATCATATAAATAACCATTAAAACCATTTCTTTAGTCAAGGATCACATTAAATATTATCTTAGCCAAATTATTACTATATTGGATGGGGATTGAACCATATTCCCATTATTTCTTTAGTCATGGCTCACTAGCAAGACCATCATAGTGTAAAAAGACCCTTACTATACTAGGTCTCTTACCTTCAATTTTATATTGTCTCATTAGAAAAACATCATTACATAGTGCATTATAGTGTTATATAATTCCTTTCCCAAAAAAAGAACAATTAAAATCATAAATATGTGTCTGACAAGATCATAAAAACATTCGGTATTCATCATTTCATGATTGACCAGTAGGAATGACATAGTTTTTTTCAGAAAATTTGGAAAAAGTGTCATAAAACTATGAAATTTAGAGAAATAATGTGATTGATATCATAATATCATATCCATATATAATTATAAAAATCAACAATTTTTTCTGATAGAGATTAATAAAATATGTTTTATAAAATTATATAAAACATGTTTGAAAATCAAGAGAAAGGTTCCCCTTTCCATGAGAAACATTTAAAAAATAAAATTCATTTAAATTTGGAAATATAATTTTATTTATTAACCCATTGAAACTTGTATATGAGTATTCTTTATTAATGAAGTAAAATACCATAGTAAAATCCATCCATGTCTTATACGTTAAAATATAACATTAATTTCACACTTTTTGAAAAAATAAAAATCGAGTGATACAAAAAAAGCTTAAAAATATTTTTTTATTAATGTAAAAATAAATTTAAATTTTGTTAATATTAATCTTTTAAAACAACTATTTATATTTAAAATAATACATTATATAATTTCAATAACATATATATGGATGATAAATATTTTCAATCGAAAAGAGTAAATAAGTTCACTTTTCTTAAAAATAGTTTTAGATCATTTTATGTATAAAAAGTGAAAAATGTAATAAAATTACGAAAAAAATAGAAATATATATATGAGAATAATATATTTTGGATTAAAGTGATATATTTATAGATATAGTTATCATATTAACATCTCAATGTTAATTTAAAAAAACTATACCAGTACGAAGTGAGATTGAAAAATAAACCCTAACCTCATCTCATGATATTCCATTATTTGATATAGCCTCATATAGAGTAAATTTATATATATTATAAATATATATATGTGAACCATATTCAAAATTATATTAATATATTTTACTCACTTATAATTTACAATTACCCATTAATTGAAATTTCATCCATTAAATGATCATTCAATGTGTTAGCTCTTTCATTTTTCACACATGTTTCAACCATAAAGTTTCATTACATGAACATATGTCATAATAAAATAATTTAAATAAGGATAATATTGAATCAATTAACATATTACTAAATAATATAACCATTATAAAACATTCATTAATAATTCATGTTAGATGAATTATAACTTCGTTACTATTGATGGATTAACAGACAAAAAAACATGATTCAAAGATAGAATGAGTAAGAAAACGATATTTTATAGTAATAATAAAACTTTTCATGAATATTATTCATTTAATAATTATCATATATATTAATTATATATATCTTTATAACCTCCCTTGAAATGAAGATATTTAAAACATAAATCTGTTGTTCAGGGAGATGGTAGTCCATATGTACTCATGAATGATATTGTTATTCTATAATCTGGAAAATGAAAAGAAATTAGAAAATATTTTCTAATTATTAAATAATACGTATATTATAATTTTCAAATATATTCACTAAATCTATCATTATAACCAACCATATAAGGAGGTGATGAAAAATAAAACATGTCACTTCGTGGAGCCGGAAATGCACCCGAACGCATATGAGACACTTGTATTTTCTATTAGATAGAGATGTGTTAAAAAATGGTAGATATATAATAATAATAAATTTCATTATACATATGTTATTTATGAAATTATATTAATATGGATACAATATTTTTTAAGTATGTAGGATAATATACAAATTATAAAGGTGTCAGTGAATATGATTACCTCAATTTTAGGAATCCTCATCTGGCTTAGAACATAAATCATAAAAGTTTGATATTTTAGGAATTGAAAGTCCATAAGGATGTGGCTATGAATTTTAATAAGAGATATATGAATATAATTTTGGATATTTTACTGCTCAATGTGTACGAATAAGTGAGGAGAGGAGGTTCCCTTTTATATGTGAGGGGAGTGGCACTCTTATAATTATTCAATGATTTAAAATAATATAAAATGAATTTCCATGGAATGTGTAAAAACCAAACCCATTTCATGGTTTATATTACTTTGGTAAGAAGTAAACTGAAATAATCACTTTAATAAATGTTTTTTAAATTTGTGAATACTTATCTCTTAGTTTTAATCCCTTATAAAAATTTAAATATATAATATGATAACATTATTTTTTACTAAGACAACATATTTATGTGGTCAAAAATAAATTTTTAATTATCATTTTTTATAAAAACTCTAATTAAATGTATGGATTATATTTATCATATTTAATTTTTTGGGTATCTCAATTTACATTTAATATATGTACAACACATAGAAGAATTGTTTTTAGAAAGAAAACTCATTTTATGTGAAGAAATAATTTTACAGTAAAATCAGGTATAATGTTAATTCCCAAATATTTTCTGGTTTATTAATAAAAGAGTATTTTTATGATAAATTTATATAATAAAATGGAATCATTCCTTCCAACCACAATATAAAATGTAAATATAAAAAAGTATTTATTTTTATAATAAAATATAACTAAATTAGAAAAAGGTCAAGCACAAGTTTATAAATTGTGTGTAATATTTTTTAAATAATTATATCATTACACATTCTCATCATTTATTAAGAATGAGTTATTATAATTTTTATTTCAATATTACATCTTGATTATGTGATAATAGTTAAGGTATTTGAAAAAATAAAAATTATCAATCTAAACAAAATCCCATAATTAAAATCCAAAAATACCCCCAAATTTAATTTTTAAATAATTTAATTCCAAAATTAATTTTATTTTATCAGACTATAATTATTAAATATATAAATTTTACAAAATTATTATTTCAAATAAAACATATATAACATACAATGTTTTAACTATTTTTCAACAAAAAATTCATATTGGTCTATAAATAAATAATATAGTATATATTATTAATGAATAATTAATTAGAGTAATTATGTTTCAATTAATTATATTATAAAAAATAATTTTTTATTATATTAAAAAAAAATTCAATTATGTTTGGTTTTTTGGAATCACATGCTATCAAGTACATTTATTTATTAAAGATAAATATATTCTAAAACCTCAAGGTGATACATTGGACACCCATTATATGAATTTCTCATTATAAATACCATTTATCTATATAAAAAATGAAGATACCTCTACCCCAACACTTCGTCAGGTATCAACATTGATTAATAAATTCTATAATTCTTCTATATAACATTAACTAGTTGAGTTGTCTTGTTTCATAGTAGTTTATCACATTGATTCCATATTTCTATGAGGTTATTCTTCATAAGAAATATTATAATCCAATAGTATGACCTATTAATTTAGTAAATGTGAAAGAAAATGTATGTACATCCTCCAAATAGATATGTGGAACATATATTGAAATGTGGATATTTATATAGAAATATCTAAGTGTTAATCAATCATTCTGACAAGAATGAGAAACTTATAGTGACCATGTAATGACCCAAACATTTATTAATGGAAATACCTCTTGATTTAATTAAATATCTCATTGTGTAAAATTTTTTTTATCTTCATTGGTTTTATGATATGGATTTATAAAATATCGTTATGAAATGTGATCGTCGCTAACACAGCCATTGAACAGTGATCACATGATTAGTATACATATGGGCTTTAACAAATCCAATTTACTCTGACAAAGGAAGTGATTTTCTCATATAGTAGACTTCCCCCGTATGTATCCCATTTGTCGGAGATTGGAAAGGATGTGGAGTCATTGGGCTTTGCCCTTAACCATGCGCATGCTGAGCTTGAATACATTATGCTTGAGCAGAACCGATTACGTTATAAATGGAAGTTAATAAGGATTACCACTCGAGAAATGCTATCTGAGCCACCCCAAGAGTCTGTCACCTTGGCACACTTTACCCTTTGGTCTTATGTAGGTGTTATAAGGTGTTTTGTAACAAGAACCTAGCACTATGAATATGTATATTACTTTTGTATAAAAAATGTGCATTCATTTTATTATTGTTACATTGTAAATAGTTTTAAAGGAAAAATATTATTTTTAGTTCATATTAAACTAATAAATCTATTTTGGTGAATTAATGTATTTTTTATTAAATATAAATTATTGTTTAATTTTATGAATGCAATTGTAATTTTTATTATGGTCTGAAAGCTATTTTTATAAAAACCCATGTTTTTCGATAAATTTAGGTTTCTATTTTTGAAACAAAAATTCCAAAATTTATAAAATTATTTAAATAAAATGAATATTATTTTTGGAATCAGGACATCAAAATTACCTAATGGTGAATTTTTTATTATTTTCAAAGTCAGTAGAATTTTTGGGTTAAAATTATATATCGTTTAAATATATAATGTTTTTATGACATCATAATGACACAATGGTGATGTAATAAAATACTATAAATTATATGTTCAGCCAATAAATCTTTTAGCATTAAAATAATTTGATTTTATGTTTGGTTGATTTATGTTACAAAACATTAGTGGACCCTCAATGAGTTAAAAACATTTTCACTTTGAAATGAATTTCCTTGAGAGTATGAATCACCTCCACATTATCACCCTCAATATTTTAAGAAGTTCTACAATTAGCCTTATAAAATATTTTTTTCCACTCCTCTTTGGAAAATCCCATGGGAAAAAACCTTGGTCTGGTATGCGGTATTGATTAATTTAATGTGTGGTGACCCAAACCAAAATATTAAAGAATTCTCCCTCCTTTCCTATATAAACCCACCCAGGATACTACTTACTCTTCACTAAAAACCATTGGAGTTCTTCCAGCCTCTTCCCTCCTCTTTTTAGAATCCTCACAAGGTGCCCCAATCTCCCATGAATCCTCTCTCAAGCCTCTCCGAATAAATTGAGATCACACATCCATGTAATGGATTAATTCTTTTCTCATTTTTGTCTCAATTTAATTACGTTCTTATTGCCTTTTTCTCAATTAAAAATGTTGGGGTATGATTTCACACCTACAAAATACTGCCCTCTCTATTTTTGAATGATAAAAGACTCCTTTCTATGTCATTAAATTCCCCTCATGTACACCCGTTACCCTGCCGAAAATCTGTAAGGAATCACTCTCTCTTCATTTACATTCAAGAAAGTATTTTGTATTGTGAATATAAATTTCATCACATATATTAGGACATGTATCAATATGACCCCTTTACTTTCCATTTCATTTACATTTCATGATACACCCATTTCTCTCTCATCAACAATTTTTTATTATTTCTTATTTCACGCTGTTACGCTGCCGAAATTGCACCATGATTTTCCAAGCCAATGTCATTGTGAAGTGAATACCATTCCCATTTCCCTATCAAGGGTATTCTTTTTTATGCACATTTACTTATTGATTATATTGTTTCATGTATTAATTCCACATTTCTTTTATCATTGAATAAATGATGAGGTTTAATTAATCCATGTTACATGATCCATGTGGCACATTAATGTTTGAAATGAAATGTTTAAGAAGGGTGCACTCGGATAGCGCTCCAATGAATTGGGTAAAGATTAGTATCATGACACATCAAGTGAATTGATGGTTTAATAATTCTAATTCAAGGTAAATGTGGGTTTACTCATGCTTCATGTGCAATGATCCTTGGATCATTCAATAATCATGTTAAATGTCATTGCCACATTTCCATGTTAATATTATCATGCTTTATCAGGCCTTTATGTTAATGTTTCTGTTGTGCTCCGTTGATATCCCTATTGTTTGTCATGTACTATATTCCTCATGTTATTTCATGTTTATTCTCTTTTTAGGCATTATAGCTCACCCTTTTTTTCATGGATTTCCTCTGGTTATTCTATGCAATGCTAAGTATGACGGAATGTAGTGGTCATGTATGGGAATTTTTCAATAAAGATATTGTATTTAATGTTATAAGTTGTTATGTAATGATCATAAGCCCCAAAGACATTATAAATCTAAATATTCTATGCTGTATCACTTTATGTTTATGTAATAAATCTTATTTCTGTGTGAAATAAATGATCAGGGTTGTCAAAGCTGGTATCAGAGGACATGTTTAGTTATTTTTGGTATTAGGATTAGAAAGCCCTAGTGATGACTTAGAGACAATAATATGTATAATAGAAACATCTATAAGTATTGATGAGTATTGATTAAGTGGGTTATCAATAAAATAAATCCATTTCTTTATACGAGCAGGTTGAGGCGGCTTTGGCACAGATGTATCCTAGGGGTAAAACCTGAAAACATCGCTTTGAGCTACACTAGAATGGGAACTGGTGCAAGAGAACGTGCCTTGATCCACTTTTGGTTACGATACTCCCATGGGATATTCTTTTGTAAAATCTCAAGCTTTGTATGTACCATTATTTAATGAAAAAATTACCCTAAAAATATATGTTCGAATGTAGATCATGGATAACTTAGATTGAAGCCTATAGATTCAAAAGATAAGGAAATAAAAGTAATGTATATGTATTTTTTTTGTATTTAGATTACCCTTTATGTGTTACCCATAACTTTCCTTTTATTCCTACAAATGGCCGTTAATATGATGACTCGGGCTAACAACCGACGTGAAGATCAATTTTATGATTGTTCTAATGATATGCCCAATCCGATGGGAGTTGGAATCACAAACATTGTCATGCTTCGCTCTCAGTTAACTCAATCATTGAATAGAAACATGGGTTAATAGGAATGTTCACCCCCCCCCCCCCCCTCTAAGAATGAACAAGTCGCCATCGAGAGTTGGATGAGACAAAGGCATCCCACTTTTAATGGGTAATTTGATCCCTCAATAGCTAAAAATGGATCAACTCCATTGAAAAGATATTCTCCATCCTTCAATGTTCTGAGAACGAGAAGGTTCTCCTAGGTGCTTATTGTAAGGCAGGTGATTTTGATCAATGGTGGATGTTGATAAAAAAAATATGATGCCTGAGGAGGACATAAAGGCATTGGAATTTAACGATCTCCAGAAGATGTTTTTCGATAAATATTTTCTACACACCCTTCGACTTAAGATAGAAAGGTACTTCCATTCCCTAATGAAAAATGACGAAGAATATATTGGAGCGTACGGGGAAAACTTCACAAGGCATGCATGATAAGCCTCCGACTTTGTCGTTACCCTTGAATGAAAGGTTGATCGCTTCTTTTGTGGGATGAAACCTAGCCTATGGAAAGCGCTGGCGATCCGTGACTTCGACAGTTATGAGGAAATTGTCTGATGTTACCTCATGGTTGAAATGGAGATTAAAGAATCTCTAGGGTATCATGGGGATAATAAGCAGAAGGTGGACTTCAATATTTTTGGTCTGATGGGTAAATCCAATGGTGCTAAGAAGATCCAGTACCCCACATTCCAAAGGTGCGAAAAGAAGCACCTCGGAAATTACCTGAATGGGATGAGGAAATGCTTTAGGTGTGGAAGAGAAGGGAACCTAGCTGTTAACTATTAACAAGAAACATCCATAGCTGCGATATAGGATATAAATACATCGCTCCACCAATATCGCATTTCTCATTGCTTCAACTGCAATGAATCAGGGATCTTTTCAAATCACTTCCCTAATCCAAGGGTTTTCAGAGGAAACCTGTAACAGCCCAAGATTTTATAAAAAATATTTTTTTAATTTTATTAATGTCGTGTGTTGTACGCTACACCAAAAGGAGCTTTCACAACACGCATCCTAGACTTGCCTTTCATTACACGCAATCGCGACCTTCCTCGATACCGTGTGTAATACGCAATACCGAGTTTCACTAAACAACGATATGCTATTAAAATATTATTAAAACTAGCCGGTATGAATAGTAATAACCACTTTTTAAAATTTTGTAAATCTTATTTTTCAAAATGAACTTCATTTTTGGATTCGGAGTATCGAATTTAGCCTAAGGTGAAATTTTGGTACATTTCGGATAACTTTCATATTCTGATGAATAGTGAAAATTACTAAATTATAATTAAAAAACAACTTTTTTAATCGAAATAATTAGTAGTGATAAATTATTAATTGGAGTAGTTTTAAAGTATATTTAGAATATATTTTTACAATTTAATACAATGTTGGTCATTAGATGTAATTGCACATTTAAACCAGACATAAACAAGTGTCAATCTTTTGATAGATATTGTTTCTTAAAAACACGCTATTTATTTTAACAGCGGGATTTAATTATAAAATTAATTAATGCAACTTCTATGTTATGAATTTGGTAAAATAGACTTCATTTTTGAATTCGGAATATGAAATATAGCTTAGGATGAAATTTTGGCATTTTTCTGAAAACCTTCATTTTTTGATGAATAGTGAAACTACTAAGTGGTAGTTAAAAAACTGAATTTTTCATAAAACTTAATTTTACCGCTTCTGTGAATGGAATTTCAAAAATCCGAGAGACACGGTTGATGTTAGTAAGTAAAATGTGGTTCAATGAGATGAAAATAATTTTTGGTGAATAGTAACTTTTTACTTTTATTTACCACGGTTAAAAGTAAATAGGGTAATTAAGGGTAATAATGATATTAATATTACCCTAACACATGTCCTAATTCTATTGGACAGGTGTATCTCGACCAAAAACAACCTTAAGTGTAAAATATTATCATTTAGGCCCACTTGGATTAGATTAGGACATTTATTATTATTTAATTCAAAGAAGAGTTAAAAGAGTTAAAATCAAAGTTTATTCAATAAAACATTTTTAATATGGGGTTATACATAATATAAATTAGACTATAAATATTAATTAGAAATATAAAAAGATTTCCTACATAATGATATTTTATTTATAATTTTTAGACTTTAAATAAAGTAATTTATTTATGACACAACGATGATGCAGTAATTACCCTTTTAAGGAAATATTAACATAATTGATGTTATAAATACTCAAATGAATGTAATTTGAGACTTTTTATGAATTACAATAATTTTCTAGGTTACTATGATATATTAGTGTTGATTTAATCAACTTGGTTCGAACATATAATTCTGTTATGACTTTCACAAAAATCATATATCAAATAGTGTCAAAATTGACACAAAATAGTTTTTAAATCAAATATTATATTATTAATTGTTATTTTATTCCTAAAAAACTAAGGTTCGGCCAAATGACTTAGATAAGGATATATATATTAATAATAAACAATTTGGGGTTCGTTTGGCATGTTATAGTAAGTTTATTAACCATATAGTGAAAGAAAACAAAAAGACACGGTAAAAGTTAAATTATTTAACTTAGAGTTAAATCTAATTGATGAGGTTAAAATAATAACCTAAACTTGTCTAAATCCTATTGGTTGATAAGATTTCGACCCATCCCCACTTTAGCTTCGAAATAAGACCCTTTGGAACCATTATAAACCGATTTTTACTTTAATATAAAATAATATTTTGAGATATTCCTAAGGTGCCCCTCTCCTCCCTTATAAAAGGGCACCTCCTCCCCCTCCTCCTCACACCAATTTGAGCACTCAAGCTCGGCCAACCCCTGCCAAAATCTCTTCTCCACTTCCCTAGAAACATCCTAGAGGTTCTGGTCTTCCTCAAAGACCAATTTTAGTTCCCTAAGAGGAGGTCTCCAAAAGGCGCTTCAAAGAAGAGGTAATTACCGTTACCAATTCTTTCATCTTTATTTCTTCTTCCACTTCTTCTTCTTAGGTTGTTTCATTATGAAGTAATAACATCAGTATCACTCATATACTGATATGTTATTATAAGTATGAAACAACCCTATTTCACCATCTATCTATCCTACGGAAAAAGAAATCACCGCGCGTGCGTACGTACGGAATACCGTCTCCACGCCGTGGTGTAATCTATTTTCCACCACCACCTTACATGGATGGGTATAATGGTGTAAAGAATAACTATACATAGTTATTAAAACATCATATTGATTCTGATATATTGTATAATCCACTCCAATTCAATTCAATATTTATGGAAATGATATCATCGCTCGTGTGTACGTACGGACTACCGTCTCCACGACGCGATGAGATTCATTCTCCATGTTAACCATTTAAGAATGATTATAAAGTATATATAAGAAATAATAATGAAATATATGACATTATAAAGCTACTGGATTTATGTATATATATATATATGTATGTCATCTACTTACTTCCATTCAAGATGATAGGGAAAGGAAAACAGCGTTCATGCGTACGTACGGACTACCATCTCCATGAACGGTGTTTTTCATTTCATTTATCTATCTATTATATATATATATATACTGAATATATATGATATATAAATCATATTTTATATTCTGGAAGTAAGTAAATCATGATATAAGTAATAATAATGTTAATAACAACAAGTCAAAACACCTACGATAAAAGAAACGATTTTACCCAAAACGCCTCTTTAACATGGAATTTACAAAAGAACGGGTAATATAATGTCATAAGTGAACCATATATGATATCATAACAATAAATATGATTCTTTAATAAGTCAATGACATTATTTAAACCATTATACAGGAGCTTCGGACACGTACAAAGCAAATCAGACCTAAGGTAAGGGAAATATCACAATCTCACTTTTATCCGAGATTGTTTTTACTTTGGTAATTACTGGGGTGTATTTTATCATCCACATCCATGTTTCCTAAATATGTAATATTATTTCCATCCAATTACAATAGTTTAAATCCAATTTTACCCTTCGGTGAGTTTTTAGTAAAGAATAAGAAAGGAATCTTTTGTCGTTTTTCGTACGAGGTACTTTTTGACTTTTCCGACAAAAGTATGAAGAATGTTTTTTTAAATTATACGGAAAGAATGGATTTTTAAAACAGTATTTACAAGAAGCTTCCTTTACAAGTTTTCAAGTTTATTTTTAATTAACTTCTTTTAGATTAAAATTGTATGACATGTTAATAAAGGAAAAGTATTTTTGAAGTAGAAAGGATATTTTCCTCAAGAATGAAGTTCAAGTATTTTACCAAATTATTTTCCATATAAGATAATAAAAGAGTTCTGTTTTTATCCCTATTGTTACATGGATATTGATTATGTTGTAATGGAAACATTTTTATGAATTCCCTTATCTTATATGAATTGATTTATGATGTCATGTTGTTTAAGAATCCCATTTTTATTACATGGGTTACACTATGATGTATGGTTTATGATTATGTGGCACACATAAGAAAGGATTCATTATAAGATGGGTGGGACCTATATCTCCCTCCAATGCATTGGGTAAAGATTTTATATCTCATGAGATAGACAGAGCTGGAATGGTAGGTTATACCGGTTCAGTGAAACAGGACTGAAACGAGGGTTACTCGATTCAGAAAGGGACTTTTCCCACTAAGATAGTCTTGGAAATTAGTCTTGACTAACAAGAAATGATTATCTATGATTATGTGTGTACGCCACAAAGTTTCATGTTTTAAGTTATGATTATTGGGATTACTTTTTCACTGCCATGATTTATCCCATGATTATGAAATTATGCTCTCTTTTGCAGGTTATGATTTCCAAAATGTTATGTTCTTATGAATATGATGTGATTGATATTTATTTTGTTTACCCTTACTGAGCATTTGAGCTCACCCTTTTATGTTTTCTTTTCCCCAGGATATAATGAAAGGTTTTAGGTAAAAAAAGGAAGATCTTTATGGGAGATTTTGAAGATCTTTCACCACGATTAGAAGATTATAGTCCGAGTTTCCAAAGACACTAAACTATTACGGTCCTTGTGTGTGTGTTTTTTTAATGTACTAAGTATTCTGCTAAAGTAATGTAATGTCAATGTACGTCACGATACGGGTCTCTACCGTTGGTATCAGAGGAAAGGTTTAGTCAACCTTTGGAAACTAGGATGCGAAAACGTTAGTGAGATCCCTAGAGATATTTCTAAGGTATGTCTAGGGATGTCTCTAAGGTTAAGTATACGTATAGGTTATAGTCCTAGAATTGCTCTAACGATCTTAGAATTTAACCTAAGATGTTATATATTGAGGGTACTACCCCTTTATTATGTTGTTTTCCCTAGCATGATTTTCGCCTCTCACACTATTCTTTTGGGGTTTTAGACGATGGCTGGAACCCGAAGGAACCGTGTTGATCAATGCAATGGACAATGCAATGATTGTCCCCCTGAGCAACCAAACGATATGGGAGCTGGAATGAAAAATCTTGTAGCCATGCTCACACAACTTTCTCAAGCTATGAATCATGCAGGACTTCCAAACGAGCAATGGAAGGAGCAACATTTTGTTGAATCCTTCATGAGGCAGCGTCCGCCTTCTTTCGGTGGGTCTACTGATCCATTAGTTGCTGAACAATGGATTAGTACTACTGAAAAGATATTTTCAGTTCTTGAATGTTCTGAACATGATAAAGTCATCTTAGCAGTATATCATTTGGAAGGTGAAGCTGATCAATGGTGGAATCTTATCAAGAATACGAGGCAAAGAGATGAAATTGATTCCATGGAATGGGACGAGTTCAAGAACTTGTTTTTCAGTAAGTACTTCCCTCATATTCTTCGAACGAAGATGGAGAAGGAGTTTCTTGAACTAAAGCAAAAGGATGATGAATCTGTTGGTATATACGAAGCGAATTTTACAAGACTTGCAAGGTACGCATCTGGCATTATCATCCAACCTGAAAGTAAAGTTGATCGATTTTTCAGTGGCTTAAAACCAAGTCTTCGAAGGGCATTAGCTATAAGAGACTTCAGTAGCTACGAAGAAATTGTGCGTTGTGCTATCAAGGTAGAAATGTAAGTTGG
The DNA here is from genome assembly GCA_963277665.1 of Viscum album. Taxonomy (NCBI): domain Eukaryota; kingdom Viridiplantae; phylum Streptophyta; class Magnoliopsida; order Santalales; family Viscaceae; genus Viscum; species Viscum album. The sequence goes on from OY728121.1 coordinate 436,953,829, forward strand.
TGTTACATATCCATCTCATGGTTTTGACAATAAACGAAAGATGGAGTTCAAGGAGAAATCTCAGAATAATGGTGAAAAGAAGATGAATGTTTCCTTATGCACAAAGTGTGGAAAGAAGCATGGTGTAGATTGTCTTAAAGGGACTAGAAAATGTTTTAAGTGTGGAAAAGAAGGTCATCGAGCAGCTGAGTGTCGAAGTAATGGAAAAAGGGATTCTAATGAAGTGAATAAAGCAAACACTGCAGAGAACGCACAACCAACACTTCAATGCTTCAAGTGCAAGGAGATGGGACATTATGCCAATAAATGCCCTAATCCAAGGGTTAGTGATGATCGACATGAGCAACCGCTTAAGGCAAAGGACAAAGGGAAGTCACATGCGATCACTATTGGCAATGTTGAATATGACAACGATGTGGTGGAATGATTAAGTTTTTATGTAATGGGATTCAAAAATAATGTTGTATCATGGAATATTGGAATATTTATGTATTGGTCTAATGTGGTATTCAAAGTGATTGAGATATTATGCGCATAATGAAGGGAAAACGAGAAAATGAAATGTTTAATAGTATTCATTAGCTCATGATTGATATAAGGACCAAGTGATATCATGGTTTGAGTATATAGAATTTTGAGGATTTTGGTATGTGGAAAGTGTTAACTTTTAACTGCATTCAAGTTTTCACTAAGGTTCAATGGGTATTCAAGAGAGTACAAGATTAAGGCCTTTGAATGTTTGGAATGTGTCCAACAAGATATATCTTATGATATATGGGGATCAACGATGGTATTAAATCTCTGGTAATCGTTTTCACTATGTTATGAGAATGGACTGCAGTATTATGGATAGGACTAAAGATTGGAATGGATTATGTTGGACATAAGTTATTATTGTTTAAGGATAGAAGATTTTTCGATATTATGGGATGTTATAGTAATATAGTTTTAGAAAAAGGACAACCTGCAGGACGGGCGACATCCCATCGCTTCGGACAAGGCTGTGGGAATCGAACCCACAACCGAAGTGCGACTGGCCTTTATCGCCTACCACTGGCCTACAGGAAGTCCCTGTTTAGTAGAAACTAGTTTTATTATATTAAGCAGTATGATATATAAAGTATAAGTCCATTTTAGGAACTATATATGATTAATCTCACTATAGATCGACTTATGTATATAATTTTTGCTAACCTTTTGTTTGAGACAGATGGAATGACCCGTCATTCTATCACATGATCTGCTAACACTTCACGAATAACAAATTCAACTTCATTTATTTAAGAGATAAAGTGGAAATTGTTCTAGGAACGAACAATAGTGAGATTGTACCAAAATAAAGAAAGTATTTATTCCAATTCAAATTTTCAACTTTAGGGAAATGATCTTGAAAACCAAAAATGTTGTCCTAGTTATCTTATACCTGATGAATCAGATGGTACCTTAGATCGTCACAAATTTATGGATTTGTGATTATTGGCTTTTACATAGCCATGTTCTCTACCACTCTCCATCAGAACATGATGGTTAGATTTCTCTTCCATATCCATATTTTCACCTATGTGGAAACCCAATGATTAGTTTATTTGGGTAACCGTTACGTTTCATACTTTTGTTTTTAAAGATTGGTTTTGATATTCCTTTTTACGATGTGGGTTTCTATTAAAGAAACTTTCAAATAGTAAACCATTTATAACCCCGACGAATTTCGAGGGCGAAATTCATTTTAAGGGGGGTAGAATGTAACAGCCCAAGATTTTATAAAAAATATTCTTTTTAATTTTATTAATGTCTTGTGTTGTACGCTACACCAAAAGGAGCTTGCACAGTACGCATCCTTGACTTTCCTTGCATTACACGCAATCGCGACCTTCCTCGATAGCATGTGTAATACGCAATACCGAGTTTCACTAAACAACGATATGCTATTAAAATATTATTAAAACTAGCCGGTATGAATAGTAATAACCACTTTTTAAAATTCTGTAAATCTTATTTTTCAAAATGAACTTTATTTTTGGATTCGGAGTATTGAATTTAGCCTAAGGTGAAATTTTGGTACATTTCGGATAACTTTCATATTCTGATGAATAATGAAAATTACTAAATTATAATTAAAAAACAACTTTTTTATTCGAAATAATTAATAGTGATAAATTATTAATTGTAGTAGTTTTAAAGTATATTTAGAATATATTTTTACAATTTAATACAATGTTGGTCATTAGATGTAATTGCACATTTAAACCAGACATAAACAAGTGTCAATCTTTTGATAGATATTGTTTCTTAAAAACACACTATTTGTTTTAACAGCGGGATTTAATTATAAAATTAATTAATGCAACTTCTATGTTATGAATTTGGTAAAATAGACTTCATTTTTGAATTCGGAATATGAAATATAGCTTAGGATGAAATTTTGGCATTTTTCTGAAAACCATCATTTTTTGATGAATAGTGAAACTACTAAGTGGTAGTTAAAAACTGAATTTTTCATAAAACTTAATTTTACCGCTTCTGTGAATGGAATTTCAAAAATCCTAGAGACACGGTTGATGTCAGTAAGTAAAATGTGGTTCAATGAGATGAAAATAATTTTTGGTGAATAGTAACTTTTTACTTTTATTTACCACGGTTAAAAGTAAATAGGGTAATTAAGGGTAAGAATGATATTAATATTACCCTAATACATGTCCTAATTCTATTAGACAAGTGTATCTCGACCAAAAACAACCTTAAGTGTAAAATATTATCATTTAGGCCCACTTGGATTAGATTAGGACATTTATTATTATTTAATTCAAAGAAGAGTTAAAAGAGTTAAAATCAATGTTTATTCAATAAAACATTTTTAATATGGGGTTATACATAAGTTAAATTCGACTATAAATATTCATTAGAAAGATAAAAATATTTCCTACATAATGATATTTTATTTATAATTTTTAGACTTTAAATAAAGTAATTTATTTATGACACAACGATGATGCAGTAATTACCCTTTTAAGGAAATATTAACATAATTGATGTTATAAATACTCAAATGAATGTAATTTGAGACTTTTTATGAATTACACTAATTTTCTAGGTTACTATGATATATTAGTGTTTATTTAATCAACTTGGTTCGAACATATAATTCTGTTATGACTTTCACAAAAATCATATATCAAATAGTGTCAAAATTCACACAAAATAGTTTTTAAATCAAATATTATATTATTAATTGTTATTTTATTCCTAAAAATCTAAGGTTAGTCCAAATGACTTAGATAAGGATATATATATTAATAATAAACAATTTGGGGTTCGTTTGGCATGTTATAGTAAGTTTATTAACCATATAGTGAAAGAAAACAAAAAGACACGGTAAAAGTTAAATTATTTAACTTAGAGTTAAATCTAATTGATAAGGTTAAAATAATAACCTAAACTTGTCTAAATCCTATTGGTTTATAATATTTCGACCCATCCCCACTTTAGCTTCGAAATAAGAACCTTTGGAACCATTATAAACCGATTTTTACTTTAATATAAAATAATATTTTGAGATATTCCTAAGGTGCCCCTCTCCTCCCTTATAAAAGGGCACCTCCTCCCCCTCCTCCTCACACCAATTTGAGCACTCAAGCTCGGCCAAACCCTGCCAAAATCTCTTCTCCACTTCCCTAGAAACATCCTAGAGGTTCTGGTCTTCCTCAAAGACCAATTTTAGTTCCCTAAGAGGAGGTCTCCAAAAGGCGCTTCAAAGAAGAGGTAATTACCGTTACCAATTATTTCATCTTTATTTCTTCTTCCACTTCTTCTTCTTAGGTTGTTTCATTATGAAGTAATAACATCAGTATCACTCATATACTGATATGTTATTATAAGTATGAAACAACCCTATTTCACCATCTATCTATCCTACGGAAAAAGAAATCACCGCGCGTGCGTACGTACGGAATACCGTCTCCACGCCGTGGTGTAATCTATTTTCCACCACCACCTTACATGGATGGGTATAATGGTGTAAAGAATAACTATACATAGTTATTAAAACATCATATTGATTCTGATATATTGTATAATCCACTCCAATTCAATTCAATATTTATGGAAATGATATCATCGCTCGTGCGTACGTACGGACTACCGTCTCCACGACGCGATGAGATTCATTCTCCATGTTAACCATTTAAGAATGATTATAAAGTATATATAAGAAATAATAATGAAATATATGACATTATAAAGCTACTGGATTTATGTATATATATATATATGTATGTCATCTACTTACTTCCATTCAAGATGATAGGGAAAGGAAAACATCGTTCATGCGTACGTACGGACTACCGTCTCCATGAACGGTGTTTTTCATTTCATTTATCTATCTATTATATATATATATATACTGAATATATATGATATATAAATCATATTTTATATTCTGGAAGTAAGTAAATCATGATATAAGTAATAATAATGTTAATAACAACAAGTCAAAACACCTACGATAAAAGAAACGATTTTACCCAAAACGCCTCTTTAACATGGAATTTACAAAAGAACGGGTAATATAATGTCATAAGTGAACCATATATGATATCATAACAATGAATATGATTCTTTAATAAGTCAATGACATTATTTAAACCATTATACAGGAGCTTCGGACACGTACAAAGCAAATTGGACCTAAGGTAAGGGAAATATCACAATCTCACTTTTATCCGAGATTGTTTTTACTTTGGTAATTACTGGGGTGTATTTTATCATCCACATCCATGTTTCCTAAATATGTAATATTATTTACATCCAATTACAATAGTTTAAATCCAATTTTACCCTTCGGTGAGTTTTTAGTAAAGAATAAGAAAGGAATCTTTTGTCGTTTTTCGTACGAGGTACTTTTTGACTTTTCCGACAAAAGTACGAAGAATGTTTTTTTAAATTATACGGAAAGGATGGATTTTTAAAACAGTATTTACAAGAAGCTTCCTTTACAAGTTTTCAAGTTTATTTTTAATCAACTTCTTTTAGATTAAAATCGTATGACATGTTAATAAAGGAAAAGTATTTTTGAAGTAGAAAGGATATTTTCCTCAAGAATGAAGTTCAAGTATTTTATCAAATTATTTTCCATCTAAGATAATAAAAGAGTATTGTTTTTATCCCTATTGTTACATGGATATTGATTATGTTGTGATGGAAACATTTTTATGAATTCCCTTATCTTATATGAATTGATTTATGATGTCATGTTGTTTAAGAATCCCATTTTTATTACATGGGTTACACTATGATGTATGGTTTATGATTATGTGGAACACATAAGAAAGGATTCATTATAAGATGGGTGGGACCTATATCTCCCTCCAATGCATTGGGTAAAGATTTTATATCTCATGAGATAGACAGAGCTGGAACGGTAGGTTATACCGGTTCAGTGAAACAGGACTGAAACGAGGGATACTCGATTCAGAAAGGGACTTTTCCCACTAAGATAGTCTTGGCAATTAGTCTTGACTAACAAGAAATGATTATCTATGATTATGTGTGTACGCCACAAAGTTTCATGTTTTAAGTTATGATTATTGGGATTACTTTTTCACTGCCATGATTTATCCCATGACTATGAAATTATGCTCTCTTTTGCAGGTTATGATTTCCAAAATGTTATGTTCTTATGAATATGATGTGATTGATATTTATTTTGTTTACCCTTACTGAGTATTTGAGCTCACCCTTTTATGTTTTCTTTTCCCCAGGATATAATGAAAGGTTTTAGGTAAAAAAAAAGGAAGATCTTTATGGGAGATTTTGAAGATCTTTCACCACGATTAGAAGATTATAGTCCGAGTTTCCAAAGACACTAAACTATTACGGTCCTTGTGTGTGTGTTTTTTTAATGTACTAAGTATTCTGCTAAAGTAATGTAATGTCAATGTACGTCACGATACGGGTCTCTACAAAACCCACAACCTTCAAGGTAGCAAGGGAAAGAATTTTCCATCACTATCACTAAAGTGAACCCCGACAATGAAGTGGGGATAGGTATTCTAGTTATTCATTCAAGAATAGAAAAATTACTATTTGATTCTAGTTCTACACATTCTATTATATCCTGAATGTTTAGTAGAACAATCCCAACCCCACCAAAAATCAAGGAAGTAAAGATGTCGGTGAGTACGACAAATGGGTAAATCATTTAATCCCATGAATATAACTCCTCCTATGTCATAATTTGTGGATTGAACTTCCTAGTAAACCCCGTTATACTAACATTACAGAAATTTAATGCAATTATCATCATGTATTGGATTTCCTTATATAGAGCCATCATTAATATCAATGAGAGGGAAATCACTCTCAATATGTAGAATTGACCCCCAATTCTGTTCAAGTGCAAGGAGGATGATGAATCTTATTAAGATCAATCATCTCAAGAATGTATATTACTACCCTATGGGCATGCGTATCTATCTCAGATGATTGAGTCCAAGGAAGAAAACATCCTTGATGACATGCATGTTTTTAGGAAATTCACTGAGGTGTTTCCCGAGGAATTTCCTGGTTATCCTCCAAGAATAGATGTTGAATTCTCAGTTGATATTATACCTATGGAGTATCCAATATCCAAGACTCTGTATATAATGGCTATTGTGGAACTTGAGGAACTGAAGAAACAACAACAGGAGAATCTAGATAAAGGGTTTATATGTCCAAGTGATTCACCATGGGGTGCACCAGTCCTCATCATCAAGAAAAAGTATAAATCAATGAGTCTTTTCATCAATTATCGTGAGCTTAACAAAATAATGATAAAGAACAAGTATCCTCTCACACGAATTAATGAATTTTTCGATCAGCTACATGGAGAACAATACTTCTCCAAGGTGGATTGGTAGTCGGGATATTATAAAGTAAGGGTGAAGAAGGAAGATATCCCCAAGACTACTTTTAGTATAAGATACAGGCACTATGAATTCATTGTAATGCCTTTCTGACTCACTAATGCTCCAACAATCTTCATGGACATGATGAAGTAAATATTTAAAGATCACCTCAAAAATTTGTGGTAGACCATATAGATGGCATTCAAATATACTCCAAAACCAAGGAGGGTCATGTGGAGCATCTAAGAACAATACTAGAGACCTTGCGTAATGGGAAGCTATATGAAAAGTAAAAAAAATTGTGAGTTCTAGTTGATGTAGGTCTCATTATTAGACCATATCATCATATGTAATTGGATATCTACAAATCCTCCAAGATAGCTAAAATAGAGGGATGAATGAGGCCAACATTGGTAATAGATATCTGTAGCTTTTTGGGATTAGCAGGATATTATCGATGATTTGTGATAATATTCTCATGATTGTCCAACCCTCTTACCATGGTGACTCGGAAGGGAGTAATGTTTTCTTGGAGTGATGAATGTGATGAATGCTTCATGGAGTTGAAAAGGATGCTTATCGCTATGCATGTTCTGATGTTACCCATAAGTGAAGACCTTCTTGTGGTATTTAGTGATTCTTTGAAGAGGGGATTAGGATGTGTGTTGATGAAAAATGAAAAAGTCATTGCCTATGCTTCAAGGAAATTGAATGTTCATGTGAAGAATTATCCAACACATGATCTGGAGTTGGATGTTGTGATCTCCACTTTAAAAATTTGGCGACATTATCTCTCTGGGAAGAAGTGTGAAATATATATCTACCACAAAATCCTTTGGTATATATTCACTCATAAATAGTTGAACATGCACCAATGAAGACGGTTAGAGGTGATCAAAACTATGATTTCTCAATCCATTACCAACTTGGGAAAATGAACAAGTTGGATGATGCTATAAGTAGAAATGACCCAACAATTCTATCATTGATGAGAATTGAGAAGGATCCAATCTACTTAGAATTTTATGAATTTTGACATGGGAATCCTATAGAAGGGTACATCATCAATCCTTTCACAGATTATTTCTCAACCATCTCTTTTGGAAATGTTAAGGGATGATCAAATAAAGGATGTGGAAATTCTGAAAAGGGTGGAAGCTATCAGGAATGGGAAATCCTCGGAGTTTGTAGTTGAAATGGATGGAATTGTGTGATTTGGGTCACGATTATGTATACCATCTGATCCATAGATAAAGAAGGATCTTCCGGATGACTCACATAGCTCAACATTCTCTATTTACATAGGGAGAACAAGGATATATCGAGATATCTAAGAATTATTAGGGTGAGACAATATGAAAAGGGAGATTTTAGACTTTACATCAAAGTGCTTGGTGTGTCCGCAAGTGAAGGCATAAAGGCAGAAGTCTAAGGGGATGATGCAACCATTACCCATACAGTTATGGAAAAGTGAGAACATCACCATGGAAGTTTAACAAAAAATCCTATGATATCCAAAGGAAACAATGAAATCTGGGTAATTGTGGATCGTCCTACCATGTTTTCACACTTTATCGCTATTCAGGAGGATTTATCACTAGATCTACTGGCATAGATATATATCAAGGAAGTGGTAAGGCTACATGGAGTACCACTATCTATTATATCCAATCAAGGTCAATGATTCACCCCAATGATTTGTAAGAGTCTTCAACATTCTCTGGCTAATGAACTAAACTTTAGTACGACCTATAATCTGGAAACTGATGGCCAATCCGAGTGGATTATCCAAACACTTGAGGAAATTTTGAGAGCTTGCACAATAGAATTCAAAGGAGGATGAGACCAACATCTTGCACCGGTAGAATTATCTTAAAATAATATTTTCCACTCATGCATCCAATTTGCACCATATGAAGCCCTTTATGGGAAAAGGTGTAGAACACCAGTGTGTTGGGATGATGTCGGTGAGCATAAGCTACTACGACACGAAATGGTTGAAGAGATGGTAGAGAAGGTGAAAACCATTCAATAGCATATCAAGGCATCCCATAGTTGATATTAGAGTTATGCATATAACCATCAATGAGACCTTGAGTTTAAAGTAGGAGATATGGTATTTCTACCCATATCTCCGTGGAATAAGGTCATGAGGTTTGGAAAGAAAGGGAAGTTAAGTCCAAGGTACATCAGCCCCTTCGAGATTCTTGATCTTGTCGGGGTTGTGGCCTATAGACTAGCACTTTCAACTACCATGGAGAAAGTACATGATTTTTTTCATGTATCCTTCTTATGAAAGTACATACAAGACCCTTCACATGTACTCTCTTCCGAGGTGGTATAATTAGACAATGATATTTCTTACAAGGAGCAACGAGTGAAGATATTAGATCATAGAGAGAAAGTTATAAAAAATAAAACAATTCCCCTTCATAAAAGTGTTGTGGTGAAACCACAAGTATGAAGATGAGATGTGGGAATCAGAGGAAGTATTCAAACACAGTTACCCACATCTGTTTTGGTGTGGGAAAAGGAAATTTTGAGGGTGAAATTTCTTAAGGGGGGAAGATTGTAACGACCTAAACTTTCATTAATGGAAATCACTCTTGATCTAATTAAATGTCTCATTATGTAAAATGTATTGTGAACATATTTAATTTTATGATTTTGGTTTTTAAAATACAATTCAGAAATGTTATCATTTATAATATATTCATTGAACAATGATCACATGATTAGTATAAGTATAGGGCTTTACCAAATCCAATTTACCCAGACCAAGGAAGCAATGACCTCAACTAGTAGACTTACCCTATATGAATCTCATTTATTAGAGCTCATAAAGTAGGTGGAATCATTAGGATTCACTCTTGACCAAGCCCAAACCGAACTTGAACACATTAATCTTGACCAGAACTGACAACGGGAGAAGTGGAAGTTAATAGAGATTACAACTCAATCAATGCTACCCGAGCCACCCCAAGAGGTTGTCAGCATCGCACAACATACCCTTCGGTCTTATGCAGGTGTTATAAGGGGTTATGTAACAATACCTTATATCTATGAATATGTACATTATTTTTGTATAAATAATGTGCATTCACTTTATTATTGTAACATTGTAAATATTTTTTAAAGCACATATAGTATTTTTAGTTAATATTCGTCAATGAAATATATTTTGGTGAATTAATGAATTTTAAAATTAAATAATATTTTAATAAAATGTTATTATTATTAGATTATTTTTTATTAAATATAAATGATCGAATGTAGTTTTAATTTTTATTAAGGTTTGAAAGCTATTTTTATCAAAACCCATGATTTTTCGATAAATGTCGGTTTTTATTTTAAACATAAAAATTCAAATATTTAGAAAATTATTTAAATAAAATGAATATTATTTTTGGAATAATGACATCAAAATTATCCAATGGTGAAATTTTCATAATTTTATGAGACAACCTAATTTCTGGGTGAAAATTAAATATCGTTTAAATATATAATGTATTTTATAACTTCATAATGACCCAATAGTGATGTAATAAAATACTATAAATGACATGTTCGTCCAATATATGTTTTAACATTAATATAATGTGACATTAGGTTTGTTTGATTAATTTTACAAAACATTAGTGGACCCTCAAAGAGTTATAAAACATTTTTACTTTTTAAATGAATTTCCTTCAGATTGTGACTCACCTCCACATAAGCACCCTAAATATTTTAAGAATTTCAGACATTGGCCTTATAAATTTTTTTTTCCACTACCCTATGGAAAAAACCATTGGAAAAAAACATGGTATGGTTTTTGGTATTGATTAGTTTAATGTGTGGTGACCCAAACCTAAATATTAAAGAATTCCCTCTCATTTCCTATATAAACCCACCAAATCTCCCACTTCCTCTTCACTCAAAGCCTTTAGAGTTTGTCAAACCTCATCCCTCCTCTCTATAGAATACTCCTAAAGTTCCCCAAGCTCCCCATAAGCCTCTCTTAAGACTCTCCCAAGCCTTTGGGATCACTATTCCTATTAAGATATTTTCTCTTTTCAAATTTTTGTCTCAATTTCATTATGTTGTTATGCCGTTATGTTTTCAATTATATAGTTGGTGTAAGATTTCAAACCTCCACCATAATTACCTCTCTATTTTTGAATGATGATTTAACCCTTTATCTCTCATTAAATTACCCTCATGTACACCCATTACAATGCCGAAATTTCGTAAGGAATCTCTCTCTCCTCATTTACATTCAAGAAATTATTTTGTATTGTCAATATAAATTCCATTACCTATATTAGAACATGTATCTATATGACCCCCTTACTATCAATTTCATGTAAATATGATGATAAACCCATTTATTTCTCATAAACCATTTTTATGAATTCCTATGTCACACCGTTACGCATCCGAAATTGCACCCCGATTTTCCAAGCCAATGTCATTGTGAAGTGAATGCCATTCCCATTTCACTATCAAGGGTATTCACTTTTATACACATTTAATTATTTATTATAGTGTATCATTAATGAATTATACATTTCCTTCATCATGGAATAAATTATGAGGTTTAATGAAACCATGTTATATGATCCATGTGGCACATTTATGCATGATAAGAAATGTTTAAGAAGGGTGAGCCCTGATGGAACTCTAATGCATTGGGTAAAGATTAGTATAATGATGCATAAAGTGAAATGAGGGTTTATTCATGCTAATTCAAGTGCCTTGAGGATTTATTCATTCTCCTTGTGCAATGATCCTTGGCTCCTGAAAAAATCATGTTAAATGTTGTTTCCACATTTCCATATTATGATTATCATGCTTTATCATGCCTTTGTGTTAATGTTTTTATTGTGCTCCGTTGATATGCATATTGTCTAAAATGTACTATATTCCTCATGTTATTCCATGTTTATTCCATTATTGGGGTTTATTGTCACCCTTTTTTTCATGCATGTCCTCAGGTTATCCTATGAAATGAAATGTACGAGTGAATGTAGGGGTAATGTTAGGGAAGTTTTCACTAAAGATGTTGTATTTCATGTTCTAAGTTGTTATATAAAGATCATAAGACACAAAGACACTAGACCTATCGATCTTATATGTTGTATCAAGTGATGTTTATTTAATAGATATTTTTTAAGTGTGAAATAAAAGAGCGGTGTTGTCATAGACCAATGTATCAAGCTATTAAATTACCATTATTTATAACTCTCATAAAATTATTCAATGTATATATCCACATGAAAAATGTATAAAAATTTTGAACTCAATATCCCATAAATTGTATTGACATAAATATATTTTTGAAATTGATAATACTTGATATTTGGATGAATATATCCTTCCATATATTTCATTTCCTCAGGTAGATCGGGTCCCAATATATTTCTCAATTCAATATCATCCTAGCATGATCAAATTCAAAACCTATTTATATATAGTATTTCAATAAGATCCATCTGAATTATTAAGTTTATTTTTTATAAGAATATTCATCTAACAGAAGGTGTGGATAATCACTAATATTTAAGACTATATTGAAATATTTCAACATATCTTCGTGGGGTTAAAAATCCCACTCAATTTGAATATCCATTTATGGATGAAATACAGTGCTAAAACTTATATTCATATATAGTTCTTGAAGAATAATTATCCAAATAAATTTGGTAAACCTACAACCACAGTCATATATGACTGAGTGTGGTGGTTAAATAAACCATACCTCTCCCTTAGTTTATATCTATTTGATATGATCAAGATAGAAAAATTATCTAAATGAAATGTAATTTGATGATTTCATAAGGTGATCAACTCCAAAAAAATATAATAATTCTGTTTTGATACATTGGGGAGTCCCATAATGAACTCCATGGTGATTTTTTCCATTTCTATTCAAATATGGGTAATAGTAGTAACATTCATTTTTAATTACATCCCTCAACATTAACGCACTTCCATACAAAGAAACTAGAAAAATACCCCACAATATAAGTATTTAAGTTGTCCCCTAGAAATGATCATTATGATCTCTATAAATCATTTTACATCAACGATGAATAGACAATGATTATCTAAGTTATTTGTCCAAAAAATACATCAATTATATTTTTTAGGACATATCCATGTTCTTGAACCAAATTATTCTATCATGATCACAGTGGAACTACAAAACAATCCTTTACTTATTCTTTGCTGAAAATCATCATTATGTGCTTCTTTATTATTCAAATAAATAGACGATGGAATATTAATTTGAGAAATATAGTATTTATCCCATACCATAATTTTTCCAAGACCATTCCTATAAAAATAGAAAAGTATTAGATCTAATTAATTCCACAACAGGGAAATTCTAATATGGTTTTTCATTCTCAAATAATCATCCACCATATTCACCTTACCATTGTTGTGGTGTATCAAATATTCTTAATCTCTAATAATTTATAACCATCTCCTATAACTAATATTATTCTCATTATCAGTGAATAAATAATTCAAGATTTAATGATTCATGTATATTTAAATCCTTTAACCAAAACATAATACCTCCAAATCATAAAAGAAAAAAATAACACTGATGATTCCAAATCATGAGTAATGTAATTTATCACATAAACATTCAATTGGAAGGAGATATAAGATACCCCATGTCATTTACATTTAAAGAAATCTAATATTCTTCATTTACATATGACTATAAATCACAAACCCTTACTCACAATAGGGTACTGTGAGCATAGTTTCAATGACCTACCATCTATTCAATCCCATTGAATTTTTTTCACATTCATCTATACAAATAAAATTGTCTCCATTATATGTAAAATTTGGTTGTGGTTTTAATTACCATGACATGTTTCTTAAAAATAATCAATATATTAATAAGATTCCATAAAAATTATAAATCTCAGTCACTATGGATGGTCTGAGAATATTCTAAATTACATCTATATTTGAGGGATTTATTGATATCCCCTTTCTTATGATATTGTAACCCAATAATTAAACTCTTGATATCCCAAATTCAAATTTACAAAATTTTATATACCACAACTACTTCCTCAAGTTCTTCAACAGAATCCTCATATAACCTTCATGTTCTTAATTTCTATATGAATATATTAAATAATATAGGCTATAAAGACTACAAAAAGTAGATTGATGTTGTCTCTAAAGACTATATTCGTAGGTACAAGAAGATAGAATTGGAATTTGTATATCCAAATAGATTTAGAATTATTTTATAATATCCATACCTTATAAATAGGATATAATTGTTATGTCCTCTCTCTTGGGGGTTATCTAGTGATATCCTGATCAGAGGTCAGTCATTGAAAGTATTGACAACCTCATAGTTCACCAAACAAGTAACAAATATGGGGTATAAGATACATATTCTTGACTTGATCTTATTAACTTAAAAATAAAAAATTTATAGGTGCATTGATGAATCATTACTCTTTAAAAAATATTAGGTGCACCCTATTGTTATTCATTTGGCCCAATGAATAACTTACATAGATTCACATGGAGTATTTTTTCAATTCCTATATAAAAATTATGGAAATTATATAAGAATTCACTAAAATATACATATAACCAGGTATGATTTCTATTTATAACTCAACATCACCATTTTGTGGAAGACTAGAAAACTATTTAGGAATTATATAAGAATATTATCATACAATAGGAATATCATCAATTTTATATTTCTCCCTAACCATTTGGCATAAATAACCCTCATTAAAAGAAATTAAGACCCATTAAATGGGATTATATTTCATTAGAAGATTATATTAATCATTTCCCAAATCGAGAATCATTTTTTTATTTATTATATGAATTATTACTTCCCTTCCTCAATAATTGATATAGTCTCTATATAATGAAATCCAATCCATGCCCAAAATTACATAAAATTAAATTAGAGGGAGAATCATAATATTTGAAGGACAATATTGGAAAGAAACCATTATCATTGAAGAGTTTAACTTTTTAATGTAGTTGATAATGAAATGTCAGTACATGAGGTATTGAAAGAGAATCTATCCACATTGTTCTTCAAAAACTGATGTTGAAAACTATTTCTGAGGTGAATTATAGATGTATTTATATAAATTATTTTTATAAAACCAATATTTAAATCATTTTACGTGGAATTAAAATGTTGGTTTTATATAAAATCTGCATGGAAATCCCTACAGGATGGATTTTGATGTTATTTTTAGGGATAACATTTTTATAAATCTTGTGAATATCCAAAATCTTCCTATAAGGATATCAGTGTCATTTTTATCAAAAAAATGGAAATAGAAATACTCCATGGGGTTCTTTATACATCAGTTTTATAAAAATTTGACATTTAAATTTTTTCGAAAAAAATTAAAATAAAATTGAATATTCTAACAACATAAAAATTAAAAATCATTACCAAAAATTGAATTAAATAGAAATAGAATAAGAAAAGAAAAAAAATATAGTGATATTATACAACAATTTTACTAATATATAGGTAAATGATACTAAATATCGTAATTAGAAAATATAATAAAATATTTTTCAAATAAGTTTTGATAGTGTTTCATGTTATTAGAATTATATGAAGAAATATGAGAAGAAATTTAAAAGAAAATGTTAAAAATATAAAAAATAACATATTTTCTTAATTTATAAGTGTTATACAAAAACTAATCATTTCAAAATAAATTATTGTTCTAGTCATTATTATCTAATAAATGAATCCAAAAATTTAATTTCTAAATTATAAATCTCATTTTTATGATGAAAATAAATTTTTTAAACAATTTTTAAAACATAAAAATAGTAGATATGTATCGAAATCCACATATTCAATAACATAAATGCTATTCACTTGAAAAATCACATAATCAATATTTTTACTAGTTCCAATATTAAAGAGAGAGCCCTGCTGAACCTAATCCCCTAAAATTTTTATCATAAAATATTAATTATAAAAAATAATTTAAAATGTATAATTATAACTATAGAATTAAAATAATGGAATAAAACATTTTATGAATCTTCTTCAAAAACCACCAAATAAAGAGCCTAACCAATATACATTACATTATTTTTTCACAAAATATGCATAATATCCAATGTAAAAAAAATAATCATAATGAATAAGAGTATAATAAATAGCAGTTCATACTTATATATTTCCTCTTACATGTCACGGAATGGAAAATACCAATATGTTATATCATTTATTTAATCTTTGAGTTATATATTCAATTATATTTTTTTTGGTTCCAACACGTCCCTTATATTGAAATTTATTAAAAGTCAATAAAACCAAATATAGAAGTACTATAATATTTTATAAAATTACTATAGAAATACATAATTTTAAAATTAAATAATTAAGTAAATATAAAATATATTTACATAATTAAAATAAATTAATAATTGAAATTTACTAAAATGGAAAAATACTGCAACACCGGAACACTGAGTTCATTTTCCTTTACAAATTTCATGTTATCCATTGTAAAAATATTTAATTTATAATATAATCCAAATATATCAATACTCATTAGAAAATTATTATAATAATCTAACATATGAAAAAAAAATTGTGAGACCTTTTTCACCTAATCAGCTTCCTTGGGAATATTTGATGGTATAGGAACCTGATATTTTTATTTCCTTTGTAGCAATTATATAATGTTTACATACCACTATATAAGGTAGGAATATGAAAATATTATATGTAATTATAAAATTAATGATATATAAAAAATGAAAATCAACTTATACCACATATGTTGGCTGATGGGAAAGATGACCTAGGCAATGTAAGAAATGACCACTACTCTGTTCAACTATGGAAACTTAATTAGTAGGTAGAGACACTATTGTATTTGGAAAATTAATATATTTTATCACTGCTCTTATATGTGATAAATTTATAAGATAATAATTTATTTAATCCATTAGATTATGTAAAATTTTGTATTTTCAAATACGTACATGGTGATCCCCATTATGCAACTCATAGTACATAGTCTTTTCTGAATGGGAAGTTGGTAGATTTGGGTAAGAAGACTATATAGGCTACTTTTTCTCATCAAGTATACAAGAATAGAAAATACAAATGATTTTATATTATCCTATATTTACTAATTCATTTTTCACATCAAAAAATTAAAATAATCTATTTCTTATCTATATTCTGCTCACATCGCTTTAACACTAGGGACATGGAATTTTTTTATTTGATACCCTCTTTACACCCCTTGACATGGACTGTGTGTTCTAGATTTCTTAAAATTGTGATTAGAATATAATTCCTACACTTCAGGATAATGGTCCCCTATTTAATTTACTATTGATTGGAATGAAAATTTAATATTTTCTAATGAAATATTAGTGAGATAAATTTACTAAATAGTAATATGGATAAATGTTACAATTAATTATATAAAATATTATTACTTTATTTGTTGTATCAATAATATATGCTCCATTTTTTTGTAAATCTCACCCTATTAAATTTTTTGTTGATGATTTGGAGGTGATGTAGGTTTGAGTGAAACCTCTTTAGAGCCAATACCTTACTTGGATCATAATTCTCTATGTTTTTTTACAAATTATTTATTTATATTATAATTAATAACCTCTATATGATAATGTATATGGGTTGAAATTATGAGACTGTATCTCCTACTATGTTTTTCAAGAGGCCTATTACATTAAAAAATCTAAATAAGTCATAAATTAAAGAAAATTAATTATAAAAATTTACAATGAAAAAAACTTACCTTAATATATTTCTCTTTCCAACTAGATACGAATATAATCCATTTATATCAATATATAAACTCATACTAAAGGAATGGATATTTATCATTTTTACTACAAAAAATATAAATTCAAAAAAATTGTATCTTACAATCACTCTTTCTTGTTTTAACAAAAAATGGAATTTTTTTAAATACTTTTTCTCTTGAAAGATTAATATCATCAGTTATTGAATAAAAATATAAAAAGAAAATTATAATATTTATACCATTGTAAAACTAAATAAATAAATCTTGAAATGTTAACATTGTGGACTCCAATAATATATCAATCATTAACTACTGAACTATCCTCTAATTATGGTATAAAATATTTATCCTAAAAAGACACTATAATGGTATGTATGACCTAAAAGGTGTGATATTTGGGCTATCTAAGAATTATTTCCAATAAATGATACTTATAAACCTTTGGTATCTATATGTGAGTGAAGGTTTTTGTAAACATGTAATCCCATGATTAATATATTTTTGTTTCATCCTCTTTAGAGAATAAGATGGTTTATATATCATTATAAGAGATATATGTTTAAATTAATTGAATAATTTAAATAATATTGATATATATTTAAATGAAATAACATCCATACCATGGTTCCCCTACCTTAGTGTCTATCATTTAAATAGATTCATACTACATTGACAAATTTATTTATGTATATATTTTAAAAAAATAAATCAATAATAATAAATAATAAATAGTTTATTATAGAAAAAACATTGATTGTTAGAATTTTCAACCAAGATAATTTGAAAATAAAGTAATTTTATATTAAAATTTAAAAACATAATAGAAATTATTATCATCTAAAAATTTCTAATCAATTAAGACATTATTTTTATAAATAAATAAATATTACAAGTAAAAATGTAATTATTCTTAATAGTAATAAAATTATAAATATTATTTCTGAATAGACGTATAAACCGAGAAATGTATAATGTAAAGTAAATAATCAATAAAAATGATTAAGGTGATTTTAAAAAAATTTAAATGTGAAACTATTGAATAATAAAAATATTACCACAAGTCAAGAATGATAAATGTCAAAAAAATATAATTATCTAAGTTAAAGAATAATTTTTTTACTATATTGGTTTCACAAAAAATTAGACATCCAGATTTGTTAGGAGAGTATTTTAGAGTTTTCTCATATCCCTTATTGGTGAGAATTTGTTATTTCATGGAAAATGTCTAACTTAATGTCATTTATTTCATCATGAAATTAGTAATAAGTGGAAAAATTTCAAATAAATCATTAACATCATCTAATTGTCATCACCCAAATTAATGTTCTCCATAAAGATAAGAAAGGGTGAGATAAAATGGTTAGTAAGTTTAAAAATGGGATATATTAATATAACCTAAGAATAATTATATGAGAACATGATAATAATATTTGAAAACCATGACCTTCATATCATAGATTTTAAACAAGATACATGACATAAATTTTTTACATTTATAAGTCATTAATCATAAATGATCCAAAGAACATGAGCCATGAGAACATAAAATTAGAACAAGTCATGTTTCTTTGAAATAGACATAGAAAATAACAAATATATCCTTAGTACTTCATGGATCATTACCAATACTATCAATGGTGAATGGGTTCACTCCCCAAACCATCATAATATTCAATGTTAACTCCGAATATTATAATATTTTATAGATCCCCATAATGAACTAGGATCACTCCCCATTCTAGTTATATTTGTCTAATGACATATCACTATTAACAAAATTCATTGTTGTGAGATATAGGTCCCATCCAACTTGGTTATAATGTAACCATCATCCCTTCTAATAATTTAACCACCATAATTAGTTAGAACAAAACCACCATGAAATAATTAAAATCACACATATGTGTGCCACAAGATCATTAAACATTATTCATATCAAATACTAAGAAAATAAATTAGTTTCATAAATATTTCATCATATCATAACCTATTTAAAAGAAACATGTTCCATAATAATTTAATCATTTCATCAAATAATAACCCATGGAAAATGAATCGATATTCATAATTATATTACCACGATATAACATGTGTATGATAAAAGTGTTTTATAAAAATTTATCATCATAAATATAAACTGTACAATTAATGAATGTGAATGGAATTTAATGGACAAATATTTTCATAATTTGTTTTGTAGAAATTATTTGAGAATATTTCAAGACCAGGAGCTGAGAGAGATTGCAATTTCTAGGAATTGTGTGCTAAATATGATTCCTTGAAAATTGATAATTACTTAATATCACACGTGCATGAATTTTTCCAAAAATTATAATAAATCATTATTGAGTTCCTGAATCCGAAATATTAGGGCACCATTAAGCTTAGCACAATTTCTTTACACTAGGTGTGACTTAACATTATTCGGCATGGATGATTAGTGAAAAACCCAAAATGGGTGTAACCATAAATAAAATTATTAAATAAAATTATATTATTTTAAAATCCTATAAACAAAAAAATAGTAAATAGGATTTGGAATCAGAGACCATCATTGAGTTCTTATGGGGCTGTTTTCCTTTTGTGAGGCCTAACATTGGCCGATGTGCACAAACTATGAAAGATATTTTTTTGGATGTAAACATCATTAAAATATTTGAAGAAATAAAATTTATTCTTGATACAATGAAAAGATTTCTTTTTATAATTTTATTTAGAGAATTAAGGTTTATCACCATAACCCTTGAATCACTATGTGGTAAGGAGATAGAGCTCTATCACTGAACTACGGCTGATCACTAAAAGAAATTAAAGCTATAGCCATGGACCTATATCCATGGTTTTATTGGTCCATTGAAAAATCGTTCTAATTTCTGTGGTTTAAATTAATAACCGTCGTTATACCATGTGTTTTCCTATTTGGTATCGGGGTCCCCCATTTCACTACTCTCATGCTCCTCCTGACATCTTCTCCTCTCGACTTCTTTTCATCCCGACGAGTTTTCCTCCCCTACCTCACCAGACTGCATCGACCTCCTCCTCGACCTCGCCATATAGAGGCTCCCTCCCCCCCCCCCAATGACTTCTCCTCCCCGACATTTTCTCCTCACTGCAGTGACCTCATCCCTGACAACTTCTCCTTTCTGACCTCTCCTCCCCAACCTCTCCTCACCACAATGCCCTCCTCTTCATCAAACTATCTCACTGCAACACCATCCTTCGATGACCTCTATCTCTGTGGCACCCTCCTCCCTAGAGAACTCTATCACCATGGTGCCCTCCTCTCTAACGACCTTTCACCACGGTTCCCTCCTCTTGGATTTCAATCAATGCTTGTATTTTATACCATATTATTTTATCAATGTTATAATGTTAAGGTTGTTATGTGATTTTAATTTCATGTGATGGTTATTTATATCTCACTTCCTCTTGTATATATAGAAGACATGGGTAGAGTATGAGTAGAAATTGAAGTCATATCGATGTGATGATGTTGAACATAAGGGAACCATACACAATGATGTTGATATAAGAATTATTGATAATAAAATATATGGTATTGGATTCCTAAGATTTTTTATGAGGTTTAATGTACTTATTCAAAAAAAAAAGGATTTAGTCTATGTTCAAGCAGGTTTATATATGTTTGGAGAAGGAAAATTCACTTCGTGGAAGAATTTATTATGTTTTTATGATTAAAATACAATTTCAATAGGATTTGAATAATCAAAATTATTTTCCTACTATATATGTATGACAAAATCATAATTCTAGGAGAAACATGGGATTAAAATTGTATAAAAAAGAAATATAAAATAATACCATGTTTCTATAGTTCTATGCATAAATAATGTCGCAATTTCAAGAATAGAATGAAGATTATGTCAGATTTCAATGAATATTTACATGAAATTATGAAATACCCAGATATTTTTAATACAATAAAAAAACCTATTTCATTGGGTGTTGTGAAGCTCATGGTGGGTGAAAGATTTATTAAAAAATGGATAAGATGAATAAAACATCATATTATGAAATTTTTTAGGATTACATAATCTATATACAATGAAATGTGACCCAAAACCAGAGTTTTAAAGGCTGTTATGAACTACATGTAGGAATGACTGAAATGGGAAATCGAAGAATCCCCACAACATGTAAGAAGAAGTTTTGAGTGTTGCATTTTTTGTATCTCAACAATAAACATGTTGATAAGCATGAAGAAATATTTTTTCTACTTTTTCATTGTATTTTTTACTATTCCATGAGGAGTCTTAATGTAATCTCAAAATAGAAATTTTATATAGAGGCTACACTATAGATGTTTAAAAAATATTGGTTCACCTAAAATTGATTATTTTCAACATTGTAACTATTTATATGTTTTCACGTAAACTTTACACACCTAAATGGAGTTCATTGGTGAAGATCTATACAAAGACAATCCAATGGATAAAATTGAAGAAGTGGATGTTCAACATCTTTAATTTATTTAATTATTATTGGAAATTAAAATCTTTTTTAATGAAAATAGAGGTAGAAGGCTACAATAAATAGAGGAGAAATTATTCAAATAGTATAGATGAAATATATAAAAGGAATAGAGAGTTATGATATGGATGGAGGAAGAATAAGTAAGGTGATCATCAACATGGGATTTATTGAATATTTGAATTAAAGAGATTTATTTTTTACTGAAAATAATTTTATTAAATATTATATTTGTGGAGATAATGTTTTTTGTATAAAAGTATATAAGTAATTGAAGATAAAAACTAAGCTTCCACTGATCACATCTAGTTGATTGGATGATGAATTTATAATATAACAAGAGAATTTCCAAATTGGAAATGTCTTTATCTATAATTTTTCTTATATTTTATGTTTGTCTAATGAAAATTGATTCAACTATTCACATAATGATTTGTTTAAATATAGAAGTGTGCAGGGGGTGTGGGGATGCAGGGGAAGGTGGCAGGGGGTGTGAGGGTGCAGGGGGTGTCTAGGGGGGGATGTTTGTAGGGAGGGTTGCAGGGGGTGCCGGGGTAGGGGGTGGTCTATGTGGGGGGGAGGTGGGGGCATGGAGCAGGGGGTGTGGGGGTGCAGGGGGGTAGAGGGTTTGGGGGTCTAGGGGGAGGGGTGTCCGGGAGGTGGGTGTCAGGGTGGGCAGTGTGCAGGGTGGGGGGAAGGGGCTGAAAGGGGAGGGGGCTGTCAAGAAGCTGGGGGCATGGAGTAGGGGGTGTAGGGGGGCTATGGGTGTGGGGTCCTATGTGGAGGGGTATATAGGGGGTATCCAGGTGGAAGTGTGTAGTGAGGGGGGAAGGGGGTGAAAGGGTAGGGGCTATCTAGGGGGTGGGGGTGGGGCTGGGCGAGTAGTGTGCAGGGGGCAGGGAGTGGGGAAAGGGGTATGGGGGTGCAGTGGGAAGGGGGGGCTATCCAGGGGGGTTGGTGGGGCAGTCTGGGGGGTGTCCAAGAGGGAGGGAGAGGGGTGTCCAATCAGAGAATTCTATAAAAAACATAATAGTACATTGTTCAAACATCTAGGTGTTAATGTGGGTATTGGAAGCAAAACAAAATAATCTTATGTGGTCATAGAAAGATGTGACTATACATGTTTTTTTATAATTTGAAACATTTATGGATTCCCTTAACCATAATATTTGTAATGATTTTTTTTATTGACATGTTATTGATGGTTACTTATTATCTTATGAAATAATACATATAATTTTATGTCATTTTATTGATAATTTATTTAATGTATGTTTATATGCCTCAGAATGGATAGATACTAGATGTACAATGTTGATCAGATCACTGATGAATTACATAAGGATTTATGATATTTTGTGGACTTTTCATTCACTAATGAATTAGATGGAAGATTGATTCGATGCCTCTGTTTTTATCATATTGGATTACCATGGTTAACTCATGAGTATGTGAGTTACCATATCACTAAACTAGGTTTCCAAAAAAAAATTATCATGTGTGCTATCACAATATATAAAAATCACAAGTGGTTAATGACGTCGATTCAGCAAAAAGGATTTTTATGAAAAATATTATTTCTGAGTAGGTTCCTTTTGTTTCTAAAGAAAACTCCCCATGTGGACTAGCGCAAGAGGAAATGAATTCCAGAACACAATTTTCATCTATTAATCAGGATGATGATGTTTAGAGTTCTAGAAAGCTTATTGATGATAAAAATACCCCAATATATCAGGCATGTGAACAAATGAGTAAACATGAGTTTTTAATGCGATTATATCATGGAAATATAATGTATGGATTTATTAATACTACGGTCGACTATCTAATTACATTTATTAAAAATTTACTGCCTGATGATGCATGTATTCTCGAAAATGATTACATAGCATCAAAAATGGTTGACAAATTTAAATTTTCATCTATTAAGATTCACTCTTTCCCCAAAGATTGTTGTCTGTTCTAGAAGGAAAATATAGAGTTGAGTCAGTGCAAACAGTGTGGCACATTATGGTGGAAGAGTAATAAAGAAGGAACATAATCTCACATACCAAAGAAAGTGATGTGGCACTTCCCATTAATTCTCAGTCTTCAAAAACTTTTTATGTCAAAACAAATGGAATAGAATATGAGATGGCACGAAGATGAAAGAAATAAAGATAATGATGAAATATTTCATCCTACATACAGGTTGAATTGAATGAAATTTGATAGGTTACATCCTGATTTTATATATGACCCACTAAATGTTAGATAGGGATTATCATGTGATGGTTTCAACCCATTTCTCCAAGTGCATACTACACACAGTACTTGGCATGTTTTCATTCAAATTTATAACATTAATTCATGGATGTGTATGAAGAAGCCATTTACTATCATGTGTATATTGATATATGGACTCATTGATCCTAGAAATAACATTGATATATACTTGCATCCATTAATATAGGAGTTATAGGATCTTTGAATTGTTGGTGCGCAAGTATACGATGCATTCACGAAGGAGTAATTTATGTTTCTTGTAGCTTTTTTATGGATGATAAATGATTTCCCTACCTATGGAATTATGTACAGTAGGAGTACTAATGGGAAGTTATCCTGCCCTATTTGTATAAATAATACACATTTCCAATGATTAATGTTTCAATGAACATTCAGCTTCATAGGGAATCAGAGATTTCTACCGATGGATCATCTATACAAGAAAAATTGAAGACAGTTCAATAATGTTGTTGAGATAGATGAGACACCTCAACAAATTTCAAGGAATGATATTTTTAAAGAAATTGATTATTTGAACTATGTTCTTAGAAAGAGTCAATCAAATATCGGAAAGCGAAAAAACGTTAATTCAAATTCTAATATCAATTGGAGAAATAAAATCATATTCTTTGTGTTTCCATATTAGTCATCAAATTTATTTTGTCATTTTTTGGATGAAATTCATATTGAGAAAAACAATTGTGAGATGTTACTTGCAACGATATTAAATGTCAAAGGAAAAACAAAAGACGATTTGTTTTCTCATCGTGATTTGATGGATTGGGGTTAAAGTGAAAAACTTAATCCTGATTTAATTGGTAAAAATAAGTGGAAAGTTTGTATTTCCTATTATTCGAGGAAAAATTTGGAGAAGAAATAATCTCTTCAGGTCTTGGAATGTTTGAAGGTTCTATATGGTTATTCAAGTAATATTTTAAAAATGGTGAACACACAAGATGTGAAACTAAAATCTTTTAAAATAAATAAGAGTGGAATGAAACATGTTTATACTCGTGGACATGCTTCACTCCTAAATCTTGAGAAAACACAGATATTATAATATTTAAAATATTTAGCATCATTTAGTGTAATTTTTTTCCTTCCAATTTTAATTTATTTCATTGTTTTTTCCAGAAAAAAACATTGTATATCGAGGGTCACGTTCCTCACTCTACTTTGTTGTGTGCAATCAAAAAGAATAATGTTAGTATGGTACCAAAGACTGACACCGAGAAGAAGATTGTAAGTATATTTATATTTATTTTATTTTTAATGAATTTAATTACTTATATTATTTTACCATTTTAATTTATGTTTTATATCAATCAACAGAATGCTTTGGAGACATTGGCAGAAAAAGAACTTGACAATTTTGGCCCGAACGATCATCTACATCAGCTATTAGGAGATGAGCATCAGGGTAGAGTGCATTGTCGACCTGGGAAATAGATTGTAATATCTCGATACTATTCTACTGAAAATGTTTCTTCGAGTAACAGTTTGGGTTTGGTCACTATGGAAGAGATTAATTCTGCAATCAAAGAAGAAACTCAAAAACCAGAAAAGGCGATATTTGAAAATATGATGAAATTTATGTCTTCCATTTCTTATACACTTTCACCCGAAGTAGATGCAACAGTTGAGGCATGCTTTATGTCGATAAGTTCTGATAATGTAGATTCTTCTGCCGAAGCCGGAGCCGGAGCTGCAGCAAGAGTTGTAGTCAGAGCCGGTCCCATTTTCGGTATCGGTACTGATGCTGATGTCGATGATGATGCTGGTGTCATTATAGGCGGTGATGGTGTTTCTGTAGGAGGTGTGGATGAGGGTTTTCATTAATTTGATGATACTAATATTGAGACTCACTATTGATGTGAATTGTATCTTTTAATTGTTAATATCTGTAATTTTATTATGCAGTGAGGTTTGATTATTGTAATATAGAATTGGTTTGCATTGTTTCAGACTATTTCTACTTATATTGAATTATGCTATTATGAGATATCTTGTTTTATTTAGTAGTTATGTTTTATTTTTATTATATTGAATTGTATCCTTCTCTTACACTACCTTTGTAACTCCTTGATGACTCTTCTCTGAGGTATCCCCTCTATCTCCTCTGGCACACCTCTGACGGTATGTAGTCCAATTTTCCATTTTATTCATGAGGCGCACCTCTATTAGTTTCACTGATCATATTGTGAGTTTGAGGGCTTGTGTTTGTGCATAGGATAAGGATTCATGCTCTGTATATAACCAACTAGAAAACATAGCCGATGCAATTGATTTTCTCCCATGACTTGCAACGGGGATTGACATGAATATAAAATTCAAGAGGTAATGTTTATTTTATACCATCTGTTGCAAGACATTAGTAATGGGGTAGGGGTAGGGAGAGGGGTGTTGTACAGTGGGTGGATGGGGGTGTGCAAGGGGGCAGTGGGGGCCGAGGTGGTGTGAAAGGTGTAAGGGGCTATGCATCCACCAATGGTATTGAAAGAGATTTCACTTATGCTAAGATTGTAAGTGCATTTTAATAATTCTCATTGTTTCATTCCCTTCTATCAGACTTCATTCTCGCCTAAATGCACTTGAATCTATTTTTGATTTTAAATTTTACAGGGTTCTATATGGCTAGTTTTCATATGAATCAATGATAGGGGTGAGCAAGGCCAGTAAATGTGCACAAACTGTCAATGTTTAAAATCAACTAGGTTTCCATTTGTTTATGGTTATTGAATTTGAAACTTTTATAATGAGTAATTTTAATAATTTTTTTCACCTGTGAATTTTAGGTATTTGAGGATGCTTATAAGTCATAATTAAGCATCACAATCCTTGATGACATTGATAGGTAATTACAATCAATTTCAATGAAATACAACCTTTGGTCCATTTGTTCGATAACAACTGTGTTGTTCTTTTTAGTATAGGTTGTTGGAGTACATTTCAATTAGACCTTGTTTTTCCAATAATATTTCTCAAACGCAAATGGTCCTTTTGAAATACCTTCCTACCCATGCATTATTTTCATCCCTTTTATTAGTATAACTCACTCTGAATATATCTTTATGAGGTTTTATTTGTCACAATGTCTTCACAAGGGCTGGATTTCTTGTCTCTATGCTTTCGCATGATAGGTTGTGTCTATGGATAGGGATGCATGATATGCAGAGAACCAGCAGCCAAACATCGAAGGACAGGGATCAGGGGGTAGGGGGAGGGGGCAGGGGGCAGAGGTAGGGTCAGGGTGGAGGGGCAGGGGGTACGGGGCAGGGGGTACGAGGCAGGGGGAATGAGGCATGGGGCAGGGGGGAGGTCTGCAGGGTTGGGGGTAGGGGCAGGGGTCAGGGTGGAGGTCTACAGGTCAGGGGCCAGTGAGGAGGTCTGTAGGGAAGGGGGACAGGTGGAGGTTGGAGGGGGGTAGGGGTAGGGGGAGGTCTGCAGGGCAGAGGGGTAGGGTGGAGGGGGCAGGGTGGTGGGGGCAGGTTAGAGGGGGTGAGTGGAGGGAGTGAGTGGAGGGGGGTATGGGGCAGGGGGCATGGGTAGGGGAAGGGTGGTGGGGGGAAGGGGGTATGCAGGCAGGGGGAGGGGGTGCAAGGGGGGTTGGGAAGTGGTGCAGTGTGGAAAGGGGGTGGGGCAGGGGGGTGAAGGTGCAGGCTGGGGGTGCAGGATAGAGGGATGGTTTGGGGGGCTCATGTATTCTAGAGGGGTGGTGAAGGGGGGATGATACATGATAGGGGTTGGTTTGGGGGAGGGGGTAGGGTGTGCTAGTGCATGCTAGGGGTGTGGTGTAGGGAGAGGGTTAAGGGATGGTGGTGGGGGATGTGATTGGTTTGGGGGGGTGTAGGGGGAATGTGGTAGGATAGGGGGCTAGTTTGGGGGGGGGGTGTGCAGGGTGAGGGGGCGCAGTGGGGAGGGGTGGTGTGCACCCTGGACTGTCCTGCAATTCACAAACCCATGTTTTTCATCTAAATTCCAATTAGGTAGAAGCTGGGATAAATGCATGTTAACATCACTTGCCAAAATTGAATTTTATATTTAATTTAATCATTTAGTTAATTTAAAAAAACTAGGAATAAGAATATTAGGGCATGACCCCTGGATAATGACATGACTCTCCTTATAAACACATCACATTGTGATCCCCTAGCCCACAATGTATTTCTAAAAGAGATATAAACCTAAATCCAATTTTTATATGATTAAAATGGGTGATCAGATTTTATTATTGATGGAATCATAAAAGAATATAATTCATATCATGTTTGTGATAAATGTATTTATCATATCAAATGATTATGGGATATAGAAAGGGGTACGAAAATGTGATTTTCATACCACCTCCATCACAATTATAATGCATGATTTGGGTAGTCATAATGTAGGAATAGAATGAGATTTGATACCATTTCATTCTTCATCCTATGAAATCATAATCAACGGTTAGATTAAGTAAAAAATAGTTGTGGCATGGATTTTTCATGACATTGCCTTTTAAATTTTTGGTAATCTTGGATCTTCAACATTGTCTGCAGGGCAGGGGTAGGGGGGAGGGTGGAGTGGGGTAGGGGGTAGGGGGAAAGGGCAGGGGCAGGGGGCAGGGTGCATGTGGCAGGGGGGAGGGTGAGGGGGGCTGGGGGAGGGGGTAGGGGGTAGGGGGCAGGGGTTGGAGGCAGGTGGTAGGGGGAGGGTGGAGGGGGGCATGGGGTAGGGGGTAGGGGTAGGGTGGTGGGTGGATGGGGGTTGGGGGAATGTGGAAGGGGGAGGGGGAGGTCTGCAGGGCAGGATGTATGGGGTAGGGGGTAGGGTGGAGGGGGTTGGGGGAGGGGGTATGGGGATGTCTGCAGGGCAGGGGGAGGGGGTGCAAGGGGGTGGGGCATTTGGGGCAGGGGGAAGTGGGGCATGTGGGGTGGGGTAGGGGGTGTAATTAGTCTTTATATGTATCTTTATTCTTAGATAAGGTTGAATAACCATTACATATCTAGATTCAATAGGATATTTTAAATTACATTAGATATATCCAAATTCACCTCATTTCATGAAGACTCTATAAATAGATATTGCTTTGTTGGGCATTTAGGTCAGCTCTGAACAACAAACAACCACTTTTGTGATGCTTATTTTACAAAAAATAACAAGATGTCATGTTTTAAATGTAGGAAAAAAATTTAAGAGAGCATATTAATCAAGAAAATCACGTCACATATTATAGTATCTTTCAACATTCAATGTTCCAAATTTCTTTTGTTATACGATAACTTTAATTTATTTCCATATTAATGTTTTTGATGTACTATATGGTTATTAGCGTATCAATAATGTCTTTTTTTGCTAGGGAAGGATAACAGTTTGGATCATTCATACATTAATGTGTCAAATCTCTATCTCTGCAGAAATCTTATCGAAAATGAAAATATTATAATACCATGTAGTAGTATACAACTAGCAATTGACAAGACCATTCCATAAAACCAAACCTCCTCATATCTTTGAAAATCTATCCAGGAATGAGGGGGGTCTATCTAGGTGGTCTAGTAAGGCGGGATGCTGTACAGGGGGGTCCAGTAGGGCAGCTTCTGTCCATGGGGGTCCAGTAGGGAGGGTTGTTGTCTAGGGGATCCAGCAGGGGGGGCTGCTGTCCCGGGTGTCTAGTAGGGGGGATGCTGTTTAGGGGGGTCTAATAGGGGGGGGATTTTGTCCAGCAGGAGGGCTAGTGTCTAGGGGCACAGTATGGGGGTTGCTGTCCTGGGGGAAAGTAGGGGGATGCTGTTCAGGGGGACCAGTAGGGGCGGTGGTGTTGACCAGGGTGTCCAGGAGGTGGGTGGGGCTGCTATCAAAGGGGGCCCATCAGGGGGGATTCTATCCATGGGGTTCTAGTAGGGGGTGCTATCCAGGGGGGTCCAGTAGGGGGGTGCCATCCAGGGGGGTCCAGCAGGGGGCTGCTATCCATGGGGTCCAGAAGGGGGGGGGGGGCTTCCCTCCAGGGGGCTGGGGCTCCTGTCCAGGGGGTCTATCGGGGGGGGGGATTCTATTTAAGGGGTACTAGAAGGGGGCATGGGCTGTGTAAGGGGGATTCAAGGGGGTGTGTGAAAGGGGTTCAAGGGATGTGTACGGGGGGTGGGTTGGTTTTTTATGAAATGGTAAGTGTTCTAGCCGTTGTTTCAATCCATGCAATAAACCCTATAAACACGGTTCATTGACATGTTGGTATAATTGTTGTGGTTATAGGTCCAAACATATAGCAATGGTTCAAAAAGTGGCTATAGGGCTATAAACACGGTTAGAAACGCTGGCTATATGTTCGGCCCTATAGCCACACCAGTACCAGCCATAATTATATGAACTGTGGCTATAACATATAGGAAATGTTTTTGGGAATATATCCACGATTCTAAACTATGGATATAGCCTAATTTTCTAGTAGTGAATCGTGGATCTTCAATCGACGATGAACCTTGGATTCAAGGGATATTCACAAACAACTATGACATGATGACCATTATTTGTAAGAGATCGAGCCATGTCTATGTAGTGAGTTTGGGTTTTAATTACTCCTTCATGTTCTAGAATTCCACAATAAACATGGAATAATCATAAAAAATATTGGCTCGTGTATCGATCATTATTTATGGATAAATTACTTTGGGGCTTAAAAAGGGAGATTAATAATTATTATTATCTATTCTTGTTCTTTGTTAAACCTTATAACATGAACGGATCATGGCCACCACAAACAAGGCCAAGATCCATTCTGCAAGAGTTTTTTTGTGACTTCTCTCTCCTCTCAATCTATTTTGTTATCCTATAATTCTTCACCATTGAAACCCTTACATGAATGATCGATCATTGTAGCTCAACACCTGGTTCAATGATCTGAGATCAAAAAATTGAACCTGGGATGACATAAATAAGGCGCAACATAAAAATGGCACGGTTAGAGCATGAGGGAGGCTTATAGTAGCATAGGTTCACAATGTAAGGAAGGCCACTGGTGAGGTTAAGATGTAGGTGGAGGGGTCCATACAAGGGGAGAGAGAGGAGGTAACAGGACAATGACATGGATGGTAGTGGCGGAAGCAGCAGCCCAATAGGGGGCTCGGCTAGGCTGAGCACCGAGCATGATAGACCTCCGGTTGGGTGGACAGAGAAGGAGAAGAAACAAGGTCTTGAAGGACTGCGTGGGAGCCTGTGGCAGTGGAGGTCATGCGCAGCGACCAAGATGTGGTGATAGGGGCTAACACCATGATATTTATTTTTGTGAAACACCATGATAAATTATTCCCCCATGGAACAAAATTCATTGAAATAAAATAGTGTAAATTAGTACTCATGTTGTCTCACACCACTATTATTTTCCACAAAGTTACAATAAAATAACAGCACATTAAAATTATTGTAATAAATATCCCATATATCCTGAAAAAGTCAAAAAAATAATATATTGATTTTTAATTGGGTTTTTCACTTTTTCAATCCTGGATGTTCTTTAATGGAAAATGAGTTTGGTTTGGGATATTTTTCTATCAACACTAGGTTGATCAGGGAATTATAAGGAAAGTGTTTTTATTGTACAATATGATAAAATTATTGAATTATGAATCATAACCCATTACATTACCATATTTATGAAGAGTTTATTCCAAAAAACAACCATTCTGGATGATTGCCACTTCCTTTGGATTTGGAGCTCAAACATTTGTAAAACACAAGGAAATGGTGCCACCATTAATACTATTGTTAGCTTGTACTGTAAAGACACATTCCATGAAATTTCCTGATCAACCAAGTTTGGATTTATAAATAACACTAGACAGACACCATTTCTAGAAAATAACAACCTTGGTTCCAAAAATATCCCCTTTTGATTTTTTAGTAACATGTAGATAAATTAAACAACGATTCAACTATTATAAATAATTTATACGAGAGAGGAAACTCATCCAATACTCTATGCCTACATGATCAATGATCAGTCTAGAAAAAAGAGGGGAAGCATGAATTGGGTTCTTGGGTTTCAGAATGCTTAAAGATGTCCAAGATACGTCCACATTGAGTAGAGAAGAATTTCTTTCCAAGAACTATTTCCTCATAACAAATGATTCTCAGCATGTCACATAAGCATTATATGGTGGGAAAAAACATTCAACCACTTCACATTTATTACATTAAATTTCTCAAAAATTTCTTCATTCTCATTCTCCCCCATTGTAAAATTGAATTTATCCGTTCTCCCTCATTATAAATAAAAGCAAAGATCCTGTATTTTTTACTCATAGATCTCTAAAAAAACTACCCATGGACCGTATCTCCCCCATAAACTAGAATCACATCCAAAAAAAGATTAAGATAGTTAACAAAAATGGAGAGAGGTGAACCATCGTAACCTCATCACTTGTTTGGAGGTGTCTGAATAGTGAGGTCCAACCAATGTTTCTTAAACACGTGTGCTTCCAATGGATTAGTCAGAATGGAAGCCACTTGATCTTCAGTTCCAACATGCTTCATTACAATCGCACGTTGTTCAACTTTCAATTTGAGGATGTGATATCTAATTTCACTATTATTTTATGAGATTGGAGAACCAGATTTTTTTATGACCGATCACACTCTTGTTGTCATAGTGAATCACTATTGGGTGTCTCACCTCATCACAAATATTAGTCAGTTGTTTCTTGATCCATAATAGCTAAGTGGAATCATTCATAACAGATATATACTCTGCTATAGTAGTACTAAGAGAAGTGTATTTCTATTTCTTAATTAAACTAAACACACATTTCATATTAACAAATAATTCTATAACACATGTGGACTTTATATTGACCACATATCCAGCCTAGTTAGCATCATAAAATATCGATAGTTCATTATCTCTTCAGGCAGTGAAGTCTAGGCCATAACAGTGAGTACCTTTAACGTACCTCGTGATTCTTTTAACTGATTCCATATATTATTCCTTCATATTACTTTGAAAGGGGTCTTCCAAGAATGTTGAAAAGACAATATATGGTCATGTAGAAGTTAAGTACAATAAGATTTTATGGATTCTTTTATAAATTTTGGGATTCACAGATATTCCATCCTCCTGATTTTCATTTTTTTCGCAACCACATTCTTTGTGGGCATTGGTTTGGTGTCTTACATGATTATTTTATTCAGGATATCTCTTTCATATAGTTCTAGAGAAATGAAAATTTAATCCTTCTTCTGAATCACATAAATCCCATGAAGTATTTGAGTAAACCAATCATTAAAATTTCATATTCATATTTCATGTGATTGGAAAATTCTTCCACAAATTATATATTTCATTCACAAAAAATAATATCATCCACTTACTCCAAAACCATAAATTAATCATCCTCTGTTTTTTATGTATATATTAGGATCCACACCTCATATTTTGAATTTATTATTCTTTATATATTTTCCTAATCTAGAAAACTATGCATGTGGTGCTTTCATTAATCCATAAATATCCATCTTTAATCTACAATCCTTTTATTCTTCATTCCCAATCAAGAAAGGCAATTGGTTCTTCAATGTATACATCCTCTTCAAGTAATCAATATAAGAATGTTATTTTGACATCCTTCTAAAAAATATTGTATCCTTTTTGAATTTCCAAATAATGGAAAATCCTAATTGGATATAGTCTTTATAATGTTCTAAATGGTTCTTCAAAATCAATGCTTTAAATCCACTCATAAATTTTACACACCAATCATTCCATATTTATGATCACATTTCAATGCATTTAAAATTTGATTTTAAAAATACACTTTGTTTTGATCACATTATGAATTTTGGGTCTCTTAATGAGATTCATGTTTGATTCTTATCTATATGGCCAATTCATCATTCATGTCCTTAACTAGTTATTCCTAATTCACTGGTTCCTAAAATGTGATTGTTTCTACAATCTATTGGAAGATATAATGGGCTTCACTCCTTGTTCCCCTTGTCTGGGTGGGAGTTTTCCAATCATTAATGATGTTGGATTGATCCTTTTTTCTATTCTATTACTCCTTTGAGGATCAGATTATTTTTATTCATCTATGAATTCCTCTACTATTTATTCTTATGAATCGTCATCATTTTATAACCCTTGAATGTTTTTCACACCATCCTCTAATTCTGAATTTGAAACCATTCCATTTCTACTACCTTATTCACCTTCTATCATATCAACATACGACCTCCTTGAGGTATTTCTGGTATTATCATCTATGATCTTGATATCCATACTTTCCACAATTATTTGATTAATATTATTGATACAATTTTAGGCATTGATCTTCATGGAATATCTATGTAATAATACCTCTTCTAAAGCTTCAATATATTTCTCTTGATTTCCTTACATGGTTCATATGAATTTTTTACATCCAAAAGATTGAAAATAATTTATAGATGGATTTCCCTTGATAAAACCTATATAGTGTTTGGGTATCATCCATATATATCATTATTCTATTTTGAGTGTACATTTTTGTTTGAACAATATTATTCTAGTAATAAGGAGGGATGTGACTCTAAATTAGAATAGTCCTGGACATACTATCTAACTACTAATTTTTTCATTCAACAAATCCATTTTTATTTGGGTTTCTCACTATACCCACCTCATGATTTATTCCATTTTTTATAGTTAATTTTCAAATTCAATGGATGTGAATTACCCTCCATTTCCATATCACAGAACATTGATTGTGCATCAAATATCATTGTCTTTTATTCGATGTTATGTTTTCATGATATCAAGAACATTATATTTCCTATGTATAATCATAAAACAAGCCATTATACTATAATAAATAATTAAATTAAAGATTCAACTTTCTCTATATGTTATTAACACATTTATCGGACCACTTATGCCTATGTAAATAAGATCACGAAGATTTGATTCCTTTTTTTCTTTGGTCGATATGAAATGAAAACCCAAAATCCTTACCTGAATGAATAAAAGGTGTTTTCAAGTTCATGCTAAAAATTAGGGATATACATGACTATATTCATCTTTGATATCTATTCTATGTCTTTCTGATTACTTTGATCCAAACATTCCTCCTAAACAACTTCAATTTTACTCATCTCATTGTTTTCTAGTTTTATACTTCCAATATAATGCCCCATCATTAAAAAATTACTAAATATTGAGCTAAATAAATAATTAACATTGATGATCTTTTCATGTTTATAGTTTTTGAGAATTAGGCCATAAATATTACATTACATCTCAAATATTAAAAAGTAGACATTTCTACTATGTATCCCTTTTTTTAAAATAAAAACTCCTTAAAGAAAACAATAACTATTTTCTTGATATAAATCTTCTTGAATTATTCCTTTATATTACCCTTTCATATACCCTATTAAAAATATTTCAAAAGCATGGGCTGAGAATTAAAATCTTATTAAGGGTTGTAAAATTATGAATTAAAACATTAGTTCTTCAATACATTCAAAACATAAGTTCTTTAATATACTTCATGAAATCATAAGATTTATGAATAACATAGAGAAATCATAAATCAAAAAGGTAACATGTGGAATCCAAAACATAATTACATTTTATCATTCACATCTAAAAATGGAGTTATGTTTTGAATACCAATCATAGTATATTCTCTATATATATTATGAGAATCATTAACATTTACCTCTGTCAAATTACATAATTCATTGGAGATCCATTTAGGGCTCAACCAACCAAGGATTATTACCTGTATACGTAAAACATTTCTGTGAACCATAACATAATCATAACCCATGAATAATCATAAAGGAAGGATAAAATTTCCATAATTGCAATCATAAGATATCAGTTCAATATATTGACATAATCAATCAATTTTCAAAATAATTTTCAATACAAAAATACCTAAAAAGTGTATATAATATTTCATTTCATTTAAAAAAATATTATGTCTTATTAATGAAGTCAAATATCAAATAATTCTTACAGCGACTGAATGGTCGTTGGAACCTGGTAAATTAGAAATAATCATTCCATTTTTTATTTTGTAAAATGCTTCGTAGAGAAAAGATTCCTTTTGAAAACCATTTAATACATTTAATAAAGATATGATTGAATCAAAGTGTCCTATACCACTTTGAAAATTTTATTGAAATTAACATTTTAAAAAATTAATTTCCAAATCAATAAATTCTTAAAAACATTTTTAAAACCTAGTAATTAATGAGAAATATTTTGAAAATTAAATCTTTAAAAGATTTAAATCATTTAAAACAGTGTTTTAGTTAAATATTATTTTACCACTTGAGAAAAGACATGATTGAAAATAACTAAAGAATACAATTAAAAAAACTTATAATATCATAAGAATATAGATATTCATGAAAAAATATTTCAAAGGGTAGTATATACACCTTTTAGGATAATAATGGTTCACAATATCAATATATGCCTCAATGAAATGACATTGAGATGTATTCCCTTACGAAAATTTGGTAGTCTAACATCATTACATTAATGTTTAGAAAATGAGTAGATGGGAGAGAAAAGGGCCTCTCCTTATTAGTGTATAAAATTTATAGAAATAAGGATATAAAAGAAAATATCCCAACCTAAGAAATTGTAAATTAAAATACATGACATAAATGAAGTTTTTGACCAAAATAAGAATGTTAAAGGTTCCCTTAAAAAGAACAATTTGTAAATAAAATAGATCAATTATTTTTATTCACTATATGTAAACATAAAGAATGTATAAATAAAATATATGATAAAGAGATTTATTTTTCACATAATCATGGAATTACATAATCTATAAGTAGAATATGAACACATGTAATGAAAGTTGTGTTAAGAAGTTCACTTACAATAATTCAGCAGCCTAATGATGTCACTTAAAAATTCAGAAAATGAGTTGATGAGAGAAAAAATGGTCTCTCGTCACTTGAACATAAAATTTAAATAAATAATGATATATAATAACATATAACAACATTTTTAAATTTAAATTTAAATATTTAACATAATAGAAGACTGAATAAGAGTGGATGGTGAAAGGTTCCCATACCTCATGTGTGACATGACTCGTTCATTCATTAATCTCCGAAATAGTAAAATAAATAAAATTTATACTTTCTTAAGAACATTTTTCAGGTTTATTATTCCTTTTATATCACTTATTAAAACATTATAAACATTACAACATCATTTAAATTAA
The DNA here is from genome assembly GCA_963277665.1 of Viscum album. Taxonomy (NCBI): domain Eukaryota; kingdom Viridiplantae; phylum Streptophyta; class Magnoliopsida; order Santalales; family Viscaceae; genus Viscum; species Viscum album. Next base: position 436,991,485 of record OY728121.1, read on the forward strand.
TAACTGTTATTTTGTCGATAGTTGGTACTTCTGTCAAAAATGAACTTCTTATAATTACAAGTAGTCTTTGTTGTAACAATTACATTATCTATAGAATGATATTAATGGTTTATATATTATATATACCATATATAACCAGTATATATGGTTTTTAATAAAATTACATAACATTTGGAGATAAGAAAGAAAATGCACCATTCATGGAGATGGTAATATGTAGGTACACATGAGCTCTAATTTAATTTATATATAGTAAATAATGGAATAAAATCCTAATAACACATAGTTATATTTTAATTCTAGTATAATATAATATATAATTTTATTAAATCCATCCTTTATATGATCCAAGTATGGCATGATCGAGTCATATTATCTTGAGGGAGCTATAGTCTGCACTTCCTCAAATGAAATTATCATATTTTCCCATTACGGAAACCATAAAGGTATGATATAAATGATAAAAAGAAATATAGAGAAAATATAAATATAATATATACAACATATAAATACATTTCCATCTTAATGTCCACCATAAGAGGCGGTAGGAGATAATTGAGCAATCATCGTTTCATGAGGTAATAGTTTTCCGTCCACAGAAAGAGTTTGTTCATTTTCATTAGATGGAGGTGTGTGTAATTTTTGTTTGAATAATTCCCATAAAACATACAATTATGTTTATGATACTGTTTTGGTTATAAAATAATAAAATAATGAGAGTTCAGAGGGTTAGAGAAGGAAAATAAAAGAAAATAACTTCAGAGAAGACATTACCTATAAATTAGGTAACACCCTTTAGTTTGAACCAATATGTTTTTTTGAACTGATTTAAGCCTATGTTAAGGACTCTAGGTGTAATATAGAGATGTTGGGATTTTATCTGAGTAGAGGTTGGATGATAAAATGGGATTGAGAGGTGTGTGTAATTGGTTAAAAGTGATGAATTTTTATATGTGTGGGGTGGGGCTCTTTAGGAATGAATGAAAATATTATTTTATTATAAAAAAAATATAGATTTTAAAAGGTAGAAAACTCATTTTATTTGAATATATGGTGATTATTGTTCTATATCCTTTCATCCAATGGATTTTAGACTAATTTAGGGCATAAAAGTAACCTTATCTTTTATCTTTAACATTTACATAACCAATTTAACTTTTACCATGTCCTGATGTATATTTTTAATATATGGTTAATATATTTATTTTATAATTCCAATAGACCAAAAATGAATCATTAATGACTTTTTTAACATCATATATGTAATTTTTAAGAATATTATATTTTTAGGATTATTTTATATTTTAAAAAAATTGTACTCATTCTAAAAACTCATTTATGTCAATTTATAAACTATTTATATCATGTCCTTTAATAAAAACCTATAACAACATGATTTTTTTTGGAAAACCTACATTAATTAATATAAAAAAGTTACACTCAGCCATAAAATATGGGGATGGAACAAAAATTTTCAAAATAAATTTATTTTAATATTTATAATATCATTTATTTAAGACCTCCATTAATGAGATAATCATTACATCATCATTGTTTCATAAAAAAATTTATTTATTTTATGTCTAAACATTATAAATTAAATACCATGATGTAGAATATCTTTTAATATTTATATTGATTATTTATAATAAAAATTATCACTTATATATCCCATTATAAAAATTATTTAACTAAAAGTATATGTTTTTGTTACATTTTCCTTAACATTAAGTTAATATTTAGTGTCATTTTCACAAACTAGTGGATCTAAGGGTCCCAAAATCAACCAAGGATTCCCATGGTAGAATAGGTATCATCCAATTGGGTTAGTACATGTGTTCAGATAATTTAATATTATTTTTTACTCTTATTTACCAGATTTACTCATTAATCATGGTAAATAAAATTTTTACTACAGTTACTATTCATAATGTCTAAAAATAAAAGGTACATGTTTGAAAAATTTGGACCTCCTGATTCCAAAAATAGAATCCATTTTTATCATTCAAAAGATATAAGTTTTAGAAATTAATTTTAAATTATTTCCCATTGTCAAAACCAAATGCATGTTTTTAAGAAATAATAACTATCCAAAGATTAACATGTCTTTATGTCTAATTAAAAAACAAAATTACATCAAATGACCAAAATTGGATTAAATTGTAATAATATAATATAATTACCCTTTAAAACCTATTAAAAATACAATCTTACTATATAAATAAATTAGAATAAAATGAAGTTTTCAATTATAATGCAGTATTTATCACTATTCATTAAAAATGAACATTATTAGAAAAATATCAAAATTCCATAAAAATAAAATTTTAATTTTTGGATTCTAAATAATAATTATAATTTGTCAAATAGAACATATAAATGTGGGAAAACTATATTTAAACAGGGATCTCCATCAAAAGGTGGTAAAACCACCTTTTAAAAAAATTAGAGTACTTTTGGTAAAAATTAGATTCATTCTCATTTTAAGCCTCTAAATTTTATTGTATAAGTGTAAAAACATTTAACAAACATGTATAATCATATTGTAGTTAGTTATATTAATCCCTCCAATAAAATGGTTAGGCATTAACAATCATATAAAATTATATTATATTGATATATTGTTTTTCAGTATAACTCAAAGTTGTGTGAAACGTATGATTTCAAAGAAAACTTTTGTTGTACGATGAGTACCCTATTAGACATATTATCCCCATGAATGTAAAATTAGATTTTAGTTAAAATTTTAATAAATATGAAAATTTCATATTCATTATTTACCTGGGATGTTACATCCTTCCCCCTTGTGCTAATTGCATCCTTGATATTTAAAAATTTGGATTAAAAACATCATTGAAAGCCCTAAATGGAAAAAAGAGTCAATAAATTATCACTTTAAAAGAAATAAATAGAATTAAAAAGGTCACCTGAGATAACCCATACTGGGATTCCATGTAGAAAAAATAAGAATATAGAGGAGAAACAGAGTGTTTAGTTCTAAAAGGGAGTGATAGAAAACTTGATTAGGAGAAAGTTAACCACTATAAAATCACAATATTGTGCTGGGTTAAATAGTATTTGTTTCCAAACTAGGAAAATTAAATAGAAAATGTTTTTTTAAACTTCCTTTTCATATTGTTGAGAAATTTATTCATGATATTGACTAATGACATAAGAAAATATAATTTATTTTCAAGTAGAGTTTTATCCTTTAATAATTTACTACAAAAAACTCTTCTTTTCTATAAATGATGATTATTCAAGATGACATGGTCACAACAGAAGCACTAGAATATACATCTAGAGAATAACTTAATCAACAAAAGATGAACTATATATTTCCCCTATCTTTAGACATAAACCAGAACTAAAATGGTTAATAAATGATCTGATGATCGACAGATGGATACAAATAAATATTACTAATAATCTCAAAAATTCAACAAAGAATACCCAAATTTCATCAATGACCATTCAATAAAAATATTCCTTAAAATCATTTTATATATACCAAACTAATATTGAAACCCAAAGATTAGAATACTTTAATCATATAGTCTTACATAGTAAATTATTTCATTTATCTTTAAAAAAATACTACTATTAAAGTTTCATACTAATGTTTAATTAACCCAATCACATATTCTCTATGATAGGTTAATAATTTACCTAAATAAACCAAATTGATATATATCCACAATAAAAATGTAGATTCATCAATAGTAAAACTTCAACCATTACCCCACAAATTAAATCCCATAGTATTCTATTTTCCAAAGGCATACAGTGTTCCCAAAAGAGAGAACATATTCCAAACTATCCTTTATCACATAATCACCAATTAATTTTCTTATACAAAGGACATCCATTTGAAAAAACATAAGTTCCTAAAATAAATTAATTCTTGATCCATAATATAATTTAAGTAAAAAGAATAAGTTATACTAACAAGTGAATTCACATATCCTAGTAGAAGGAAATAAATACCAATCTCAATTTGGTAGTTGCTTTGATTACGATAGCTTTGTCTGGCGCAACAGGTTGTCATAGGGTCTGTGTGCTTTTTTTATAAAACTCAAAAATAACCATAACATGATCTAACCAAAATGGTTGTCTTATAGCTCTAATTTTCATCCAAACTCATATTGAATTTAATATCATAATTCATGAAGTCTTATATATATTTTCATTTTTTTATTTCACCTCTGTAAAATAACACTATTCCCAAAGAGAGAACAACATAGCTGGATTATGGTGTTCACATGGTTTCATCATTATCATGTTCAAATAGGTAGAAGGTATGTGTAATACAATAAAGTTTTATATATCCTTCAAAGTAATTTTCTTCCTTCATCGAAATACGCCTTGTACAATTTGGGTCATATGTGTGTTTTCAGAAAAATATTTTTGGAAAATAATAATGTATGTCAAATAATTTCAAAACATATCCTAAAACATGATTTTTATAAAACATCTGGACCGATTTTGAGTTGAAACATTCAAAAAATGATCCTTTTAAAATACCAAAAGTGTGTGTTGAGAGACAATATTTTAAATGAAAATATATATAGGTTGCGCCGGGGTCTCCTTCTTCAGAATTTTTTTTAAAACCATAAAATGATTTAAAATCTTGTAATAAAGTAAATATTTAAAAATTCGTTGATAATATTTTCCTTTCTTGAAAATATGAGAAAATTGAGAAAATATGTATTGATAAAATACAACACACTATCCAAGATGTTATCGTGATATAGCGGAGGTTTTTAATATATCAAATAATTACTTTCATGTGAGTTATATGTTAGAAAATGTTTTAGAATAATTTGGAAATGACTATTCATTAATTATTGAAAGAAAGTCATAAATAAGAGATAGAAATGTAGTTTGAGATCCCCCTTATTCAATTTTTAATAGGCTTTCCTTGATTTGATAATGTTATAAAATAAGGATTTAACATAAGGTGTTGACATAAATGAGAACCATGAGTCTATAAAAAACTCTCAATCCCTAATGTTGTCTAAATCGACCTCTGATTCCAACTATAAGGCCCCAGTCTTAAAAAATTACTAAATCTTGAGCTAAATCAGGAAGTAACATTGATGATATTTTATGGTTTTGTGTTTTATAAAATTAGGCCATAACCATTACATTACATCTCAAATATTACAAAGTAGACACTTATACTCATTTTCCAGGTTTTTCATAAAATAAAAACTCTTAAAATAAAAAAAATAATTTTCTTATTGATATAAATAATCTTGAATTATTTATTTCTATTACCCTTCCTTATACCTTGTGAAACAAATTTTGAACACATAGGGTGAGAATTATAATATTAGTAAGTGTTATAAAATTAAGAATTAAAACATTAGTTCCTCAATACATAAAAAACATATGCTCATTAACAAACCTCATGAAATCATAAGATTTATGAATAAAACATAGAAATCATAAATCTTAAATGTTACTTGTGGAATACATAACATACATACATATATATTTCAAATGTACATTGGGACAAACCATATACATAAAAAATGTAAAACAACCATAACATAATTATAACACATGAACAAACATAATTGAAATATAAAATTCACACAATTGTAATCAAAATATATCAGTTCAATATATTGACATAATCAATACATTATCAAAACCATTTCAATACAAAAATATTTAAAAAGTTTATATGGTATTTATTTTAATTTTATAAAAATATTATGGCTTCCAATGGAACCCAAATATCAAATAATTTTCATGGTGATGGAAAGGTCATTGTCACTATATACTTTAAAAAGAAATAGTTCCTTTGTTGTTTAGTAAAATGCTTCATAGAGAAAATATTTCTTTTTTAAAACCATTTAAAACATTTAATAAAGATATTTTTGAATCAATGTGTCTAATAATACATTTAAACTTTTATAGGAATTAAAATTTTAAAAATTCAATTTCCATATAAATATATTCTCATAATTTTTCTTGAAAACATGGATATTAATAAGAAATATTTAGAAAATTATATCTTTTAAACATTTAAAACATTGTTTTAGTTAATGAGTCAGTTACCACTTGAAAAAATACTTGAATAAAAATAAATATATACCAATATTAATCGAAACATATAATATCATGAGAATATGGATATTCTTGATATAATATGTCAAAGTTAATTTTATACACCTTATATGATAATAAATATCCACAATATCAATATATTCCTCATTGTAATGATATTGATATGTATTCCCTTATGAATATTTTGCAGCCGAACAGCTTTAATTTAAAATTCAAAAAAGGATTTAATGGGTGGTAAAATGGTCTCTTATCACATGTACATAAAATTTAAATCAATAATGATATTTAAGGACATATCCAAACATAATAAAATGGAAATTAAAATACATAACATAAAATAATTCTTCAACTAAAAGAGGGGGGTAAAAGGTTCCCTAATAAGGATATTTTTGTAAATAAAATAGTCCGATTAAGTTTATTCACTATAATTAAAAAAAATAAAGTATAAATAAAAGATATTATAACAATATTTATTTCTCACATATTCATGGTATGGAATAATGAATAAGCAGAATATTAACCCAAGGAATAGAAGTTGGGTTCAGAAGTTACCTTACAAAAAATCGGCAGCCTTACAGAATAACATAAAAATTCAGATAATGATATGATGTGCGAGAAAAATAATCAGTCATAAGTTTTATATAAAATTTAATTTAAAAAGGATATATAATAACAAATCCCAAAATGTGAAAAATGAAATTTAAATACATAACATAAAAAAATATTTGACAAAAAGAGGATGGCGAAAGGTTCCCTTACCTCGTGTCCGACTTGAATCATTTGTTCTTTAATTTCCCGAATAATAAAATAAAGATAATTACTAAATTATTAATAACAGTTAAAATTTTATTATTATTTTATATCACTTATTACCATGTTATAAATTACATAATTATTTCTATTAATAACGACCGTTTTGTCGATATTTGGTACTTGAGTAAAAAATGAACTTCATATAATTACTTGTTGTCTATGTGGTAAATATTGCATAGTCTAGATAATTATATTCGTGATTTAGATATCATATATTTCATATATATGTATTATATATATGTATGTATAAAATTACATAACAACTATAGATAAGAAATGAAATGCATCGTTCATGGAGACGGTAAGCCGTACATTCACATGAATGCTAAATTCATTTCTATTTAGTATTTAATGGAATTAAAACATAATTATACATTGGTATATTATAATTATGGTATAATAACTTTTATAATTTCATTAAATCCTTCCTTTGTACCTTCCACCTATGTCATGAACGAGTCATATCACTTTGAGGGGGTGGTAGTCCACACATCCTCAAATGAAATTGTCATATTTACCAATTATGGAAACTATAAAGGTTTGATATAAATTAAAAATACATAAGAATATATAAAATATAAATATAATATATATCAAATATAAATACACTTCCATATTAATGTCTACAATAAGAGGTTGTAGGAGATAATTGAACAATTAACGTTTCATGATGCAGTAGTACGTCACCCATTGAAACAGTATGTTCGTATCCATTAGATTGAGGTGTGTAGAATTTCAGTACTAATCCTTATCATAAAAAAATATTTTTATATTTAGGATACTGGTTTTTTTATAAAATAATTTAATAAAGAGAGTTTTGGGGGTTAGAGAAGGAAAATAAAAAGGTAACAAATTATGAGAAGACGTTACCATTAAATTGGGTAACTCCCTTTGGATTTAATAAAAAGGATTTCTTGAAGACACTTATGCCAATTTTAAGGATTATAAGATGAAAAAAGGGATTTTTTGTGCTTATTTGGGCTGATTTTGGACAATACAAGTTGTTTGAGAGGTGTGTGTAATAGGCTAGAGGTGGTGGCTTTTTATAAAGGGGAGGAGGGTCTTTTTAGGAGTGTTTAAAAATATTATTTTATTATAAACTGAATTTCAATTTCAAATGGTCCCCAACTCATTTAATACTAGTATAAAGTGAGTATTGTTCAAAATCCTCTCATCTAATGGGGTTTAGTCAAGTTTAGGTCATAAAAGTAACTTTATCTTTTAGCTTTAACCTTCACTTAACTAATTTGACTTTTACTATGTCCTCTTGTATATTCATACTATATGGTTGAACAATTTACTATAAAATGAAAACCAACCAAAAAAAGGATCATTAATGACATTTTTAAGATCATATATGTCATTTTTCTAAATCTTATATTCTAAGATTATTTTATCATTTAATAAAATATTATTCCTTTTAAAAACTCATTTATGTAAATTTATAAACAATTCATATCATGACTTTTAAAAAATCTATAACAACATGATTATTTTGAAAAACCTAAATAAATTCAAATATATGAAGTTATAAAAATTAATAAAATTAGTGGATGGAATAAAAGGTTTCAAAAATATAATTTTAATATTTATAATCTCATTTATTTAAAACATTGATTAATTAGGTAATCATTACTTCATCCTTGTATCATAAATATATTTATTTATTTCATTTATAAAATTAATAATTAATATACCATGATGTATGAAATACTTTTATCTTTTTAATGAAAATTTATAGTTTAAAATATCACTTATATAACACATTATAAAATATGTTTTACTAAGAGATATATGTTTTGTTACATTTTCCTTAACTTCAAATTAGTTTTTATAAAGTGTCATTTTCACTTACAAGTAGCTTTATGGGGTCCAAAAATCTCCCCAAAGACACCCATTGTCGAAAATGTATCATCCAATAGGGTTAGGAAATGTTTTAGGGTAAATTAATATTATTATAATATTTTTTTACCCTTATTTACATGATTTACACTTTAACCATGGTAGATAAAATATTTACTAAAGTTACTATTCATAATGTCTAAAAAAACATACCTGTTTAAAAAATTTTGACCACATGATTCCAAATATAGAACTTATTTTTTAAATTTATAAACCAATAAGTTTTTGGAATTAATTAAAATTAATTCCCATTGTCAAAACTAAAAAGAGTGTTATAATTAATAATAAATATTAGAAGATTGACATGTATTTATATCTAACTAAAAAGTTAAATAACTTCCAATGTCCAAAATTGGATTAAATGAAAAAAATATAATCTAATTAATCATTAAAACCAATTAAAAATATAATATAATCATATATATATGTAAATTGGATTAAATAGATGTTTTGAATTAAAATGTAGTATTTTTAACTATTCATTAAAAAATTAACATTATCAGAAAAATACAAAAAATTCATCTAAAGTAAATATTGATTTCTATATTCTAAATGAGAATTTTAATTTTTCAAATAGATCATATAAAAGTGAGGAATACTATATTTAAATGGGGTTCACCATCAAAAGACTATAAAACTACCTTTTGAAAATATTATAGTAGATATGCTTGAAATTGGATTCATTCTAATTTTAAGACTCTAAATTTTATTAGATAAATGTTAAATCTTTTAACCAACATGTATAATAAAATTTTTTTGTTATGTTAATTCCCTCTAATACAACAATTAGGTGTTAAATGCCATTTAAAATAATATTATATTATTATATTATTTTTCAATAAAACTCAATGTTGTGTGCAATGTAAGATTTCAAAGAAACCTGTTGTTGCATGTTGGGTAGTCTATCAGACATAGAATCCCATTTAATTTAAAATTAATATTTAATTCACAAATATTAACAAATATTAAAATGTCATATTCATTATTTACCTAGGATTTCACATCCAATGCCTTTGATATTCGAATCCCCATCATTGATGAGCATTGCTATTTCATCAACAATTTTCTTAAAATTATTCAATAAGTCTTCATTTCCATTCATATGGGATGAGAAACCATTATCATTAATCCTCGCACTATTGTTCTCTGTTGTTTTGATAATTACTTTGGCAAGGATGTATTTCTAAATTAGTATTCATTTCATTCCATGAAATATTTTTTTGATTGGATGAAAATGATGGCCTTTACCATCTATTTTCCATGTGCACTGGTTCATCGTATATATGTTTTTATTCCATAGGAGAAAAACTATTGGGAAGGGAGACTATGTCTGGTTGGAGGGTATTTACTTTTCCCTATGTTATGTAGGTAACATTCCCGGGTTTCATCTACCTACAATCAATATCATTATGGCCATAGTTAGATAAATGAGAACGACATCCATTAACAACCATTTTTCTATAGGATGAAGGATATTATTTCGTTCTCATTTTTTGATTTCCTAGATATTTCCCATTCAAATATCTCTTTGCCTCTTTATAGTATGACATGGAATGGCCGAGACAACCAAAAATTGATATTTCATTATAGAAAATATATTCTCACATTTATTCCTCCTCATGTCCCTTTCCTTAAGAAAATAACTTGATTGGAGATAATTTCTGGATACATGTGGATATATTTTAGTTCTCATTTCAGTTTGACTTGAGTTTTTTTTATTTATACTTCTATTGAAATTTTGAGATGTCCCAATTTCTCCTTCCCATTATTAAGGCTCATCTTGTTTCCAACCATTGATGTTTTACCATCAAATGTAATTCTACTTTTTCACATTCACATGGATATTTTATCATTAAAATACTTCTATACTCATTCAAAAACTCATTTATCCCTCTATAACAGCTCATCATATAAGAATCCACTAAAATGTATTTTTTTTGTTTCCATTTAATTTGATTAACTTCCTATTTTACTCTTTATAATATCAACTACTTCTTCAAGACCATCAGTAGTCTTGGACTTCTCCTCCAGCCTAGATGTATGGTCATTTATGACCGTTCCTTATTCATCAATTCTAAGCTTCCACTACTACAAAAACGGCCCATATCAGTGCTAAAAAAGGGCATTAACAGTGCTAAAAAAGCATTGTAAAGCTCAGTGCTAATATAGGGGGTCCCTTTTTCAGTGCTCTGAAAAGCACTGATAAAGGCCCCTTATATCAGCGCAAAAAAAAGAACTGATAAAAGGGGCCTTTATCAGCGTTTTTAAAAAGCGCTGATAAAGGTCAAAAAATATAAAAATAATAATAAAATAAATATAATATGGGGGAGTTCTTTTATCAGCGCTTCACATCCCATTTATCATAGCTAGGAGGTCTCCAGCGTGCTGCCCTTCCCGCGCATCCTCATACGTGTGCACCCCATTTTCTTCCACCCGAACTCGAACCCGGGATCTCCCCCCTTTCGCCGCTGCACCTTTACCACTATGCCATTTCATTTGGTTCTCTATTTAGTGATACAACTATATATATATATAGTTATATTTATTCATATATTGATTCATATATTCAAATAGATTCATATTAATATAAATATATTAATTCATATATTAGTATATATATATTAATTCATATATTAATATATATATATATATATAGTTATAATTTTTTATATGTATATTTATTTGTATATTAATATATACATATATGATTTGTTTTAAATTAATTGATGAAAAAAATATGTTTTTGATGTGTGTTTATATGTAAGTAAGTAAATAAATACATATATGCATATATACAACACACAGACACACAAATAGACACCCACACCCACACACATATATATATTTACGAATAAATACATATATATGTGTATTTGAAAAGCCATAAAATGTTAAAACAACCATAACATATAATCTAGAATTCCGTTTCGACTCTAAAACCAGTCAAATTGAAGAAAATGAATCAATATTCGATATGATATGTGGTACATGCCTAACTGACATCCGGATCAAAAGTTATACTTGTTTGAATGTTAAATAATCTGGGTATCATGACTAAAAACTTAGTTTTGGAGGCCTTCTGTGCCTCTTTTTGCCTTTAAAAACGCTTGACCGGGGTTTCCCCAACTCACAGCGATGTAGAGCTTGTCGCAGGCATTGATTTGATATGCTGTAGAGCTCAATCGGACACCTGGATCAAAAGTTATGGCCGTTTGATGTTTGAGTTACATTTTCAATGTATTTTAGATATTTTATTAATTGTTTTGATTTTTTGTGTCCTCAAATTGTTATTAAATGATTTTTAATCGATAATACATCGAAAATTATTGATTAAAAATATTTTTTAAAAATATTTTGAAGCCATTTTCACAAAATTTCATATATATTAAATGTAATAGTCTATTTATATGTATCTATAACATATTTAAAAAATATATATATTGTATTTATATCAATACAAATATACTTATATAACCAAATATTATTTTTCATGAAAAAATATATTTTTTGAAACTCAACATTTATCAGCGCTCGGGAAAAGCGCTGATAAATCCCCCTTTTATCAGCGCTACTAAAATAAGCGCTGATAAAGTGGGACCCCTTTATCAGCGCTCAAAAAAAGAGCTGATAAAGGCCCCCCTTTATCTACGCTACTAATAGAAGTGCTGATAAAGGGTTCCCCTTTATCAGGGCTCAAAAAAAGCGCTGATAAAGTCCCCCCTTTATCAGCGCTTTTTTTGAGTGCTGATAAAGGCCACCCTTTATCAGCGCTTTTTTTGAGCACTGATAAATGCCCCCTTTATCAGCACTTTTCCCGAGTGCTGATAAAGGGGTAGAGCTTACCTTACCAGTGTTTGGCATAGTGTTCAATTCTACAACACCATATGATTTATTCATCATTGTTCAATATTCTGTTAATACTACTTCTAGTCGATTAATTTCATCTTGAAACAGATAAATATACTTCAATGACTCTTCTAGAACATCACTCCACATGATGATTCTATTTATTTGAATTTCATGTTTACCTAGAGAACCCTCATGTTCCAACTTTATATATACATCATCAATCAACTGATTATATCTAGCATTATCTTTTTAGGGTTTTGACATTTAAATAGTATCCATCATAGATGTTTGGGTTCCATATTTATACTATTTTTATTCCTTAATAAATTTCTTGTCTGCATATACTTCCTTCGAGACAAAACCCTTTATCTATAATTTCTTCCAATATTTGATGTATCCGATTTGAAAAAATCTTTTTTGTGGATAATGAAGGTTTTTAGATTCACTTTTTTCACCATCTAACTTCCTTGATCACCAAGAGGAAATTAACCCAACTCAACCACAACAAAATTGCATAGAGGTATATTTTTTTCAAATATATATTTTCCCCTCTTGAATTTCATGGTAAAGAGAGAAAAAATTTAATATTCCTAAATATAGTTATCAATACTATATTCATAATTCACAAAATTTTACATGGCCTTGAGTTCCATTTCCATCCCAACTCGAGTTACTACATTATCTGGTTTGAATCTCATTTCATAAGCCACCAGACCACTCAGTAGATCATCTAGAGAAGGTTTATACATATCTATTTCTGTAAGGGATGAAACTTTAAGAATTTATAGAGGTGGAAGACATCTCAAAATTTTCCTCCCAATGCCAATCTCATTAATTTCTTCACAAAGTCATCATATTTTTTCAACATCATCTATGATTGGATTAAAAAATGTATCTAGATTTTTATCATGGTGAATTTTTAAAAAATCAATCCCATTGTAAAAAACATAGAGTTTCACCTCATTCAGATTGTTTTCCACTTTCAATATATTGTTCAATTTTTACCACATAGACTTGGTAATGTATAATTCATCACCTATAGATATATTTGAGCATATTTGGCTATAGTAAGGTAATTACATGATTTGGAAACTATAACAATCATTTTCTTGTTTTTTTCAGTGATAGACAATCTTGATTCATTTGTGACATGTATCCCATGCGTAGTGGAAAAAAGAACATCCATTTCAATATATATTATATGAGATCTCATCTTTTTATTCCAAATATAAAAGAATCTTTCGTCCAAGAGGGGAACTCCCATGAAATTTAATGAATTATCTAGGAAATTAGAAAAGGATAGATTTAACTCTAGAAACCTTGATCTGATATCACATGAAGGACCTTACAAAACCCTAATAGGGGAGGGGTGGATCAGGGTGTTATATTTTTCTTCTAAAGTGACAGATCTTATTCCCACATTGTTAAGAACCTATTAAACCCATATGATAGGAACATTCTAGAAACAAACTACCACATGTAAATATAGAAAACAACAATTTTACATGGTTCACTACTAAGGTCTAGTCGAAGGAACATACCCTGATAGTGTTTCTATCATACCTAAATCCACTAAACATACTAGTTAAGGGTATAAATAAGTTCAAAAATTATAAATTTTTTCCAAATAGACTTCCTTACAATATTTTAGGGATATCACACCATGTCCCTTGGAACACATCTATTGGCTCCCACTATCTCACTACCATTCGTGATGTGTTACGTAGTTTATCAGCTTCATGGTTAATTTAGTATATTGGTGTTGAAGAACATTTTCTTGAATATCATGAGACTCTTCTTATATGATATACTAGAGATTATGTATCTGAAATAATTTATCACTTATACCTGATGTTCATAAGTACTGTTCATGGAGCACCTTAATGAAGCTCACATCCTTCGTGAAGAAAACTACCTTCACAAGGGAAAAAATATCTTCACCAAGCTCATTTATTCATAAACATATTACTATTCACTAAGAAGAACCCATAAATCACAATAATTGGCATCAATAAAACATTACTATACTTTTGACGATTCTCAAGAACGCATAGAATTCAATATTCATGAAGCTCCCAAGACATCACGAAACCAAATTGATTTTTTATTTTCACTTATTATTATCATGTCAAATGATGTATGGGTAGAATCATATTTTTAGGATCCCTTATTCATGATTCTCTAATACCTTTAGTGGATATTTTATGAATTTGAAAAAATAGTTCATGATACTCCTCTATCTATGAAGCTCAAGTAAAATTTTTCATTATCATAGAGAGAACTATGAAAATATTGTGTATTCATGATTCTCCACTTCTCATAATTATGAATAACCCCATCACCAACCACAAATTCATGAAACAAACCATTTTCAAAACATAGTCATCACAAAACCCATACATTTTCCATTGTGACACGATGAGAATCAGTTGTTATGATGAAAGAGTTCTAAGAATGGAATGATTCTGTGACTTGATAAAATATTACATTAGGAAAAGTTAAACATTACATGACATGATAAATAAATTCATTCTTTCCATCATATTTTATTCATCTATCATAGATAATTTAGAATTAGAGTTTGGGTTGACATATCTTTATCATATCAAGTACTGACTATGGCTTGTGCTTTATTGAATCACTCTACAGATTTTCAACAAATCTCAAAGGTAGTGATTGTTGGAACCAAGGATGTACTTTACATGAATTAGAGTATGTTTTTTTAATCCAAGTTGGGTTGATCGGGTAATTTCCTTGAATATTTTTTTATAGTATAAGATGAAAATAGTAATGAAGGTGGAATTAATTCATATTGTCTTCAAAAATTTATTCTCAAAATCAGGAGGAACTAGATAGCACCGTGGAAAGTTGTTTTCAAAAATAAACACTTTATAAATATAGTAAAGTCATGGGTTTCATGATGACTAGGTTTTAAAATGGTTAGTTTCATGATTATCTATGGGTTGACAGTGTTCTTAGAGACTACAGGAATTGAAGCATCATGAATGTACAATGCATTGACGATGGTCATTGAAACTACTGAAAAATAATTCAATATTCACTAATGGATGGGTTTTGCAAATATTTTTTTTCAAATATCCAAAAAATATGATAAAGGTGGTAGAGCATCTTGAATGGTCAAGACTATAAATATGAGGTTAACCACACGTAAATTAACACAAAAATTCAAAATCACAATGTTTTCATGAAGGCTTGAGAGACTCATTAATCCATTTTTCTATGTGAGATTGAGAATTATAAAAAGACTGGTTAGGTTGTGACTGATGTGAAAGATTCCAAGTAATGTGAGATTTGTGATGACTAGGAATTCCATAATAAATCAGTGTTCTTCTTAATGATAGTTTGTTTTGCGAAGGTAGTTTCCATCCTGAAAGTTGTGATATTTAAAAAGGAGATCTGTGGATTGTAGTAATGAAGATCAGTTTTAACTGAAAAGTGTTTTCAGATATCATCACCGTTGGTCTATGATGTGAGAATATTCTTGTTCTATTCAGGTGACAATGAAATTAATGAAAATATACTAATGCGGCCTTCAAGGCAATAAAATATGTACAAATTCACAAAAGGATGTAAGATAGGGGGATTCGATGGAAGTGTTTTGAGGTAGGAAATTTTCTAACAATAAAATCATGTAAAGGTATTGTGCTATGCATAGAGTGACTATGTTCAAACCTATGTATTCTGCAACTAGTGAATATTAGTGGATTAATATATGACTGATAACTATTGGAATATTATCCTTGGACATTCTATTAGTGGTGAACCATGTAAAATTATTATGTTGTCTCTTTGCATGTGGCTCTTTTTTTAGATTTTATGATCTACAATAGGGCTATAAGACCCTACATCAAAATATTTTCCCCTTTGGTTCACTACCTCATGGGTTTTTTCTTCATTTGTGTTCACTTCCCACTTGGATGGATCACTTCCATCACCCATCAGAAAAGGATTTATGATGATAGGGGTGGAAGTTTCTTAAATATCCTAAAAAAACCCTTGCATTATCATATGTGGGTCATGACCCCTGTAGCCAGCAACCATGACCTGTATGAATGCACTGAATTTATTTTGGATTCCATTAATTTCCACCATCTATTTCACTATGAATTAATTTATTTCCAACATCCCATTGATACTGGTTGTACGATATAAATTGGGTCTATAGGGCCCCGCATCATAATATTGCCTGCTTTGGTTCACTACCTCACGGGGTTGTTATTCAGTAGGGCTCACTGCCAACCAAGGTGGCTCACTACCATCCACCTTCAAAAAAGTATTTGTGATGCGAGGGGGATGACCAAGGATTATGTATCATTCCCAACACACATCTAGTCTATAATGTGGAATAGGGCCCATGAAGCTAGAAACCTTCACCCGTAGGGCTGTACTACATTCATTTAGGATTAAAAAATTCCCTTCAGCACTTGAAAAGTCATGTTCTTCAACAACAACCATTATATCACTCTTTTGATTGGTAGAAATTTTATCCTAGTTGTTTTTGAAAAATGTGTAACCATTAATATAAAAAAACACATAATCACATTAACATTTGGCCCCCATGATGACCATATCAATGTTTACTGTGTATATTAATCAATATTGATTTTCTCCTTAAACCACGAAAAATGTGTTTTTATGTTCATGTGTTAACCATTTTTCATTTCTTTCTCAGATATCATACATTCAATCCAACATTATTTTATGTTATATATGGTTTAATATCACCAATTCTATGAAAAATATATAAATTTGCCATTATAACTTCATTATATGAAATTATATTTAGTTTCAATCTGTGAATCCATTTATCGTCACTGTCAGCTATAAAATGTTGAGATATAGGCAGTCCAATGTGCTCCACTTCAGAAAAATAACTAGTAAAAAACACTATTACAACTTTTGATATTTTTTTTAAAAAGATATCCATTTGGTCAAGGCATATTCATTACATATCCCTTTAAAAGTTTCTTATATCACTGAAAAAGATACATCCAATGTATATAATCAGGAAAATATATTATTATATCTCACACGAAATGAATCAAAAAATGAATAATTATAACAAATTTTTTTGGTGGAAACTATATTTCTAGTTGGAACAGAATAAGGGTAGCTTCATTATACAATACATCTAAATGAAAAGATATATTAATTTTCTATAAATTTTATTAAAATGATACAGAACCTGATTATTTTATTTCTAAGAGGTATTTGAAATATACGATATAATGAAATAGGTAGAAACTACTTCATCAATACATGAATCTCAAGATAATTCATACATATTATCATTAAATAAGTTTTTGGAACCAATTGTTTCTTATTTTAAGGAATCCTGCTAGTTAATTTACAATTATGAAGGAAATGATAAAAATTAATATTGTCAATATTTCTTAATGTGTTTAAATCTGGATGTAATAATGTTAGTATTACCTTCATTGTGGGATCTAACTCCAAATGTATCCACAATTTATTATGCCTAGTGTTACATTGAATCCATATTTTTTCATTCCGTATATTTCATACAATTTCGTAACTAGAATATCGCAAATTTTTCCACAATATGTATAATGTCTGTGCACTAATACAATATAGACCATTAATAGTGTTGATCTTTATCAGTGATAGAAACAAATGTTGATGAAGTCGCCTTTATTGGTGCTACAAATAGAACTGATAATAGTTACTATTTATCAGCACTAATAAATGGAACCATTTATCATATATTCCTTTTAGTGTTGATAAAGGGTATCTTTTCTCCTCACTTTTATGCAGTGATGATAAATGTTACCCATTATTATTAGTTTGTTTTTAGAACTTATATAGGGAACTTTTTTTAAAGTTTTATTTTTATCCTTGATAAAGTATAGTCTTTATCAGTGCTTTTTTAGCACTCATAAATTTCTAGAATACAATTATATTATTAATGAAATAAATTTTTTTAAAAATATTATCTATTTTATTAATAAAATAATTATATATAAAAATAAGTAAAATTAATATACATATATATAAATGATAAAAATTAATAAATAGTATATATTAAATTTGTAGATATGTAAGATGAATAAAATGAAAAAATCATATAAAAATTAAAAAGAGTAAAATATGAAAACTATTAATCAATATAATAATTAAATAATTATTGATAAAAAAGAATAAACATAATATACATATATAATATAAAAATTAATAGATATTATATAATATATAATGACATATAAAATGAATAAATTGTAATAATTGGACATAAAACCTAAAAATGAAAAATTGAAATAAATTGAAAACGAATTAAAAATGAGTAAATTAGAAAATTGATTAAAAATGTATTAATGAAATATTTATTAATAAAAATTAATATATATATATAATATATTAATTATAAATAGTAATAAATAATATATATTAAATATAGATATATATATAAATAATAAAATGTAATAATTAAAAACATATTAATGTCTTATTCATTTTAAATGTTGTTTGATTTTTCAGTTTGAAAAATATCAAACATGTGTTACATTTATTTCACATACATATACCTAATTAATGAATTATTATACACAATGGTCACACAAATATTAATGTATTTAATAGAATTTTATAAATAGACACATAACCGAAATATTTATGTAATTTATTATGATTTTATTATATTTTATAATTTCATTATAACATGATATATTAAGAATATTATGTATTTTATAAGAATTTTTTTACATAGTTTTAATATTAGTACATTTAGTTATTATTTATTCATTTTTAATATTTTTTTAAAATTTAATCAATTTCAATTATTTAATAATATATATTTATTTACTATGTTTTAGTATTTTCACTATATATTTTTCTTTACATAAATATATATATCTCTGTGTGTGTGTTGTTTTAAATAATTATTTTTTATTTAATAAAACATGTCTGTTTTTCAGTATTTTTAATGTGTGATGATTTTTAATTATTTAATTTCAATCATTATTAAAATGAAGGTATTCAATATTATATACTCTTTAATAATGTTAAATATATATTTTTAATTACATATTTATAAATTAATATATTTATGAATGTATATTTACTATATTTATAAATTTATATATTTATATTTCTTATAAATATATAAATATAATTATTTAAAAAGTATTTATATAATTATAAATATATTTTTCTTGAACATGATGATCCCAACCTCACATATCAGCTCTCATCTCTCGTTGTTTGAATTATATTTTGTATGTAGGTCATACAACATTTTCAACATGAGTAATAATGATACATTATTTGATAATGCTCTTTGATAATGATTAGGGATTAAAAGTTATGATTCATTATTGATGGTAGCATGGACCATGGGTTTCAAAAATTAGGTTGTGTTAAAAAAGAGTCATTTTGGTAAGATAGATATATGATAAAATACCCATCATATATAAAAGTCCACATTTTCAAGCATCTTGCTTCAAATATATTACAATATTGAAGAGATATATAATTATTCAATACTCCAGTACAAATAACCTTTATTACCTCTAATTAATCCATCATTAGATGAATGATTTAATTCAATGTCCTGATCTTGGATTGGAATCTCTCTTTGATTCTATCATTCGACCGATTATTGTGGTTCTAAAGTTCCTTGATGAAATACCTAAAACTCAGATTTAGTTACTAATATCTGTCGAAGTCGTTACCATGAATTATAATACTACAACCCCTAACTCATTCATAAGATATTTTATCATTTAATCCTCCTCATTTAATACTTCCATTAAACACCAAGAAATAAACCAAATAATTAATCAAAAAAGTAATGAGTGAATTTTCTAGTTTCATGAAATGCATTTTATTATATGACACACTCGGTTACTTTTGACAACAGTTCATCAAAAAATATGGTTAATTTGAGTACAATCACAATGAATCCTATTATAAATATGTTGTTATGAATACATGAGAAAGAATACTACTAATATGGTTGAAATCTTGAAAATTATTTTATTGCACATTTTTTTTGAAAAAAACATCCCAAACACACATCTTGAATCATTTCACCTTCAACCATGAAAAATTTAAAAGTGTTCCAATTTGACTCTCAATGTAATTTCTTTCAAAATGAAAGGATATTTACAACCTTGATTTCAAATTCATTTTCATGACAATTTCTCTTGGAATCATGGAGAAATGGGTGGCTTTCAATCTATCCAGTCCACCTTAAAAAAATACACCCTCATGTTTGTATCTCCTCAATCCTGTGAAAAGAATAATTCCACGAAAAGTTAGATTCAATGATTCCAGGACATCAATGGATTCATTATTTTCTATCAACAACTATAGGATACCCTATATATTTTTCATAACTGCTACAACACATTCATCTTCTATGTTATTCATGACTTTTAAGGTCCCATTTAGCCCCACAATTTTAACTGCATTCATTTTTTCTAACATATTTTGTTTCATGTTGAATTTTTCTCTATAGAAGCCTCTTATTTTACCTATATAAACATCATACAAGGGTAAAATGTGATCAAATAATTATGAAAAATTAACACTCCGGAGAAAAAAATACCATCTTACCTCTTGATCCGTATCTAATTTCAATGCATTTTAATGATATTTCTTTTTATCCAAAGAATCCAACTACATGGAACAATATCTTATAATACTATGAAATGGAATAATGATTAATTTTTTCTTAAACAACATCTATGAAAAATAGAATATATTTTAAAAAATTTCAAACATGTTAGAACTCTTTATTGGGAAGGAAATTCAAAAAAATAATCATTTCAGAGTAATTGGGAAATATTAAATGATTATGAGTGGAAGTAAATGAATCTAAGTGGAAGTCATGAAGTCCTACAGTCAAATGAATAGGGTTTCCAGAATGTCTAAAAGAAGATATAATTTAGGGTATGTTTTGGGTGAATAATATTTATTTATACAAATAAATAAATTAGGGAGTGGATATTTTTTTGATTAAGAGAATCAGAATTTATTAAAATTTTGATTTGAATGTTCATTCCTTCATTTTTGAAATGTAATATGTTATAAACCCTAATAAAAATTTCATTTAGGATATTTTTTAATATGGGTGGGTTTAGGGTATACATGGGAAAAAATATTTGTTAAAATTAATAAGTGAACGGTTTTAGGTGAGAGATTGGTATGGTATGGTAGAATATGAGTTACTATAGACATGCAAGTGATTTATTAAATCTTAGGGTATTAGTGATGTGACATTTGGGTTTTTTTTGTTCTTCTTTGATGGGATTTTAATATAAGTCTTTAACTAATGTATTATGGAATCCATTGTCTGGTACATTCATAAAAGAACCTAGGATGTCTATAATTCCCCATATTTGAAATGAACTTACTAAAAAATGGATATTTAATATTGATTTCATGTTTTGGATGAAATAATTACATGTAATTGTTATCCCTGAGGGACAATACTGGACGACAGAGGTTTGAGGTCGAATATCATGGTACCTATGATGTGGTCATTTCTAGAGAGAGGGGAATAATTATTTCTCCTCTAATGATTTAAATTGTAACATCTTATTAGTGAATTATTTGTGTTTCAGGGATCAAACATGTTATAAAATTATTATATGACTTTTATAAATCACTAGTATGAAATAAATTTGGTACATTTTACTATGATAGTGTATTTTTCAGTACACAATTACTTGACTTTCATGTTAATTTTTAGTGTTACCTCTATGAACATATAATAAAATATATAAATTTTATATTTTAGGGTCCTAGTTAGTATTTAATTTTTTTATAAACAAACCCTACACATGAATGTCAATGGATATAGTGAACTTATATTAATGATACATGGGAGGTAAAGGGACTAGTAACATATATTATAATCAGTTCAACTCTGGGGGGATGAGTTTATTCTCTCATGGTATTTATAGGGACCTTTTATCATTTCAAAAGATATTTTAAATTTGAAGATATGTTTTGATAATTTAAAAAGTTTTAAGGAGAAAATTGTCATATTCACTAGCATCATGTCCTAAGAAGTTTTTATTGCATTTTATCTTGGGACATATCCCCCATCTCGTTTTTGTTGTTTCAACCACTCTGTGTAATTGTCACCCAAAATGATCACCAGTACTCAATGTGGGATGATATTTGGTCAGACTAGTTGAGGAAACATAGGTGTATGTCTATAGGGGAAGGGGATGAGTAAGAATCAATAAAATGAAATAAAAACTGTTTAAGAGATGAAGAAGGTTAGGATAAAATATATTTATAACATTCAAATTTGGATGAATTTAGAGGATAAAACCTACCATTTATGGGTAATTATATTCATAAATTCAGTTAACCATTTTGTTCAGAATGAATACACACTAATTTTTTGAAAAAATTTTATATAGATGGTGTTAAATAGTTCATCATGTTTTCTGTAGAGTATGCATGTGACCCTTCTAAAATACATTCTCCACGTTGACATTGTTTTTATTCAAGACAAATTAAATGTTTGACTAGTCATGTAGAAAATTTATTCTTCCCATGAAGATGTTACAAATAATAAGGATGAATATATTTTTGATGATTTAATTGAAAAATTATTAGGGTATCAACAACATTTTGATTAAAAAAAACAATGACACAACATCACAATGTTTAATAAAATTATCAAGGTAGGAAGTCAGTGAATAAAATTTGACATTGGTTAGAATAAATGTGACCAACATGTTTTCTCCAAAATTTAGCATTCATTAGTTATCTTTGGGTCACAATTTGGATGAATGTGTTGATTGATATTGTTTCATGGAACCATGTCCAACATATAATGAAGGAAATAATTCGGAATGATATAATGGTAATGTAATGATATACATTATCTATGTTACTAAAAAATTATATAATTAATATTTGGTTTCATATTCATTATTTTTAATCTTTAATAAAGAGACATTAACATTTTATTTATTTATAAAAAATTATATATTTCAGTCTATTTTTTAAAATAATTTTATTATGACAGAGTGGTCACTAAATATAGGATTAATCATGGCATGAAGTTTGTGTCTGAGGATTTAATGCCCTTGGATTATTGAAATTAGACAAAAATTCTGGAATATATAGAAATATTTAACAATTAAATCATTTCAAAAACAATCTAGTTATTCTTTTCATGGATTATACAATGTTTGAAGAAAGAAAATGACATTGATTTGGGATATTAATTTTTAAAATTTATGTGTGATATCATAAATCATGAAAAAACCATCATCCCCTCCACAAGAGTTTTATAATGATAATTACAATTTCAATAAATATATTACATAATCATGTTTTTGTCAATATTTTCTTTGTACTATAATTTTTTTAACAAACTTCATACATAGAAAAAAAAATTTGAATAGAGATGAGTAGACAACATACATGTTTTCATAATGTTTGATGAAGAAAATTAGGTTATTACCTACTATGTTTTTGATCAAATTTGAGGTATGACCTTAGAAATATATTTTTATTATTTAAAATTACAATCAAAATGATTATATAATATTTCTTATCTATTTATCATGGAAAAGTATAATGGATGAAATTAATTTGATTAGAAGCACTGGCCTTCAAACTATAAAATTCTCTGCTAATTGATGAGGTAGAGGAGGATGTGCAGGAAGAGGTGGAGGTGGATACAGAGGTGGAGTTATAGTTATAGATTTAGTTGGAGGAGGATGTAGATTTAGATACCATGGTGGATATCAAGGTTGAGGACGAGACAAATGACTATCTTACAAACAATAAGATTGATGGGAAATAAAATATAATGAGGATCATAAAAGATTTTATCTGCGTTTTTTTTTTGAAAAGTGTGAACCAAACATTTCACAAAAGATAATATCCATTTTTTCAAGTGTCATATTGAAAAAAATGTTTTCCCCCACATGTTTAAGTTATTTTATATAGGAGTTTAACTAGAGGAATGTCTTTCAGAAAAAAAACAACCATCACATATTTTTTTCAAAATAATTATAAAAAGATACAATTTACATTATCACATTCCAAGTAAAATAAATTATTATTAAAATGTGAAGGTGACTTCTCACCAAGAATAAACTAAAAAACAAAAAAAAATAGATGAAGATTCATTCCAATGACTTCTCTACACTGGAAATAAAGGTTCCTAGTAACATATCCAATAGTCACTTGAGAGACATTCAACACTATTCAAACAATCATACATGATTATAATAAACTTAAATGTTTCAATAATAGGTTTGACATCAACCACTTATGCTATAAGTTATATGATATAGTTATTTTTGGAATACCAGCTTTGAGAGATCATGGTCACTGAGGGGGGATGCTGTTAAAGGAAACATGAAATAAAATAAAAATAACCCATCATATAGAGAAGTTACCAAAAATTAAAAAACCACTTCAAATAAAATAGTGAATAATTGAAAATCCAAAAAAACCCTTTCTAAAAAGAGATACTAGCTTGATCCAAAACCACTAAAAAATTATTGAAATAAAAAACCACATGGATAGAATCATAATTTTTTTGAAAAGAACAATATAGTGGTTCCAAATTGACGGGTGGTGGAATTATTTAGGCTATTAAATCATCAATTAGATTAATGATATAATATCTCAAATTTTTGTTCCATAAATACAAGTAACATTCATTATGCATGTGCACATTCATTGTGTAAAATGAACCATGTTCCTAAGGTCATTAATAAATTATTAAACATCATTCTCAATAAAAATTAAAAGTTAATATGGATATTCAAATTTTTATGAACAAATAATTATGATCTTATGTTATAGTTTATCATCACCCATGAAATTCATTTTGATTTTTTTTAAATTGACAAAAATTTTAGTTAGAAAGAAATCTAAAATCCACAAAAATGATAGAACACATTTGTATTGTGTTTTTACATTAGTAAAACTATCCATAATTAATCTATGATTTTTAGGAATCAGTTACATATCAATATGATACATGATATTCCCATTATTACTCAAAGTGTGTGTTATCAAGTCAAAAATGACATTTTAACATAAAAATTTTATCCCAATAAAAAAAAGAAAAAACACTCATGTTGTATTTATAATTTATGAAAAATGATTCATCAGTAATTTTAGACATGTTGGAATTAGTCTCATATCCAACCCAGACATGATGCAACCTCTGTAACCCCCCAAGCCTCTACGGTACACTTCTCTTTGAATAATGCGATAGCGTGTGTTGTACGCAACATCAAGTTCTAACACACCACAACCAATCAAACCAGCCGTTGTGAATAGTAAAACCTGCTTTTTGAAATTATATATTTTATATTTCAAAATGGACTTCATTTTTGGATTCGGAGTATCGAATTTAGCTTAAGGTGAAATTTTGGTACTTTTCGGATAACTTTAATATTTTGATGAATAGTGAAAATTAAGAAATTTTAATTAAAAACAGCTTTTTTAATAAAAATAATTAATAGTGATAAATTATGAATTTGAGTGGTTTTAAAGTATATTTATAATGTATTTTTACCATTTAATACAATTTTGGTCATTGGACATAATTTCACTGTTTAACCGGACATAAACAAGTACCAATCTTTTGATAGTTATTATATCTTAAATACACGATATTTATTATGACAACGGGAATTAATTATAAAATTAATTAATGAAACTTATATGTATGGAATTTTGTAAAATAGGCATCACTTTTTAATTTGGAATATCAATTATATCTTAGGGTGATATTTTGGCATTGTTCAGAAAAACTTCAATTTTTGATGAATAGTGAAACAACTAAATGGTAGTTAAAAAAACGGAATTTTTCATAAAACTTAATTTTACCACTTCTGTGAATGTAATTTCGAAAATACGAGAGACATGATTAATATCAAGTAGTAAAATGTGGTTCAATGAGATGAAAATAATTTTTGGTAAATAGTATCTTTTTACTTTTATTTACCACGATTAAAAGTAAATAGGGTAATTAAGGGTAAAAATGATATTAATATTACCCTAACACATGTAATAATTCTATTGGACAAGTTTATATTGACCAAAAACAACCTTAGGAATAAAATATTATCATTTAAGTCCACTTGGATTAGATTAGGACATTTATTATTATTTAATTCAAAGAAGAGTTAAAAGAGTTAAAATCAATGTTTATTTACTAAAACATTTTTAATATAGGGTTATACATAAGATAAATTAAATTGTAAATATAAATTAGAAATCTAAAATTATTTCCTACATAATTATATTTTATTTATAATTTTTATACATTATATAATTTAATTTATTTATGACACAATGATGATGCAGTAATTACTATAATAGTGAACAATTAAAATATTTGATATTATAAATACCCAAATAAATATAATTTTAGACTTTTTATGAATTAAACTAATTTTCAAGGTTAATATGACATGTTAGGATTTATTTAATTAACTTTTTTAGAATTAATCATTCTGTTATGATTTTTACAAAAAATCAATTATTGAATAGAGTCAAAAATGACATAAAAGTTTTTTAAAACAAATATTATATTATTAATTGATATTAAATTCCTAAAAATCTATGGTTCGCCCAATATACTTATATCATTATAGTTTTATCATTAAAAACCCACTTGGGGGACTCTTGGATGTATATATTAGGTTTATTAACTATATAATATAGAAATACAATGTGATATGGTAAATGTCAAACTAATTAACTACGAGTGAAAACTAAAAGATAAGGTTAATATAATTATCCAAACCTGTCTACATTCTATTGTTTGAGTGGCTTTCGTCCCATCCCCATCTTAAATGTTAAATAATCCACTTTGGATCCATTAGAAACCGAATATTAATTTATTATAAAATAATATTTCTAGCTTTTCCAAAGGTGCCCCTCACCCCTCTTATAAAAGGGCACTCTCCCTTCTCATTAACTCACACCATAAAAGCCTTTTGGTTCGGCCAACCTCTGCCTAAATACTCTCTAAACTTTCCTCAATTAATCTTAGAGGCCTTCCTTTAGTCAGAAACCCAACCTAAAGAGCCCTTTTGATCAAATCAAAAGGAAGAACCCGAAGAAGAGGTAATGTTTTCACCACCCTTTTTCAAATTCATTTCTTCTTCAACTTCTTATTTCTTTGTTATTCTAATTCTAAAATAATTAATCCAGTATATCCTATATATTATAAAAATATTATAAATATGGTACAACCATATTCAGTATTCTATCCATCCTTTTAATGACATGTCACCATACGTGCGTACGTATGACTTACCGTCTCCACGTCGTCGTGTAATTGTCATTCAATAAATTAATATTTGGATGGGTATAAGAATTATTTTTAATTCATATAAATAATAAATATAACATGATAATTATTCTTTCTATATGATATACCATCCAATTATATATTATTTTAACATCAAAAGGATGATATTGTCGCTCGTGCGTACGTACGGACTACCGTCTCGACGAACGCGATGAGAATCATTCTACATCGTATCCATTCAAGTATAATTCTCATTTTATGATTAAAAATAATTCATAAGGACTTGATATAATTCGGGATATTAATAAGATATAACCTATCCATAACAAACACGGCTTATGTAACAAAGAATATAAAGGAAACGAGTAAGTTAACACCCAAAATGACGATAATAAGAAATATTATTAACAAATAAATGTTAAAAGATCATATATGATATCATATTAATGTAAATGATTATTTTATAATTCAATAACAATTATTTCACCATTATACAAGAGGTTAACCTACCTTCAAACAAGGAAAATTACAAAGTAAGGGGTTTCTTATCACACTTTTAATTCCGTGAGAATTCCATTGTTCACCACTTATTTATTACATGTGTTGTGTGTACTGACCATGTTTGTATTCATTGTTTAATATACTTTAATCATCATTTTATGATACTTATTTCATGGGTGTATGTTTTTTATGTTACCAAATCAATAAAGGAATTTGAAATTTCAATTTCCACTCATTCAGCTTTACGCATACTTCATTGATTATTTTAATCCAAGATTATATGTGGAATCACTACTCATTTGATTATGTCATAATTTCCACTCCCCTTTCTATGGATATACTTTTTATACACACAATCACTCCATTGATAAATTCTCAAGTCATTGGTATGAATTTTATAAGAGTAATTTTAATCAATGTTGATTTTTTGAGATAAACATCCAATTCATTGGTGTTGTTTCTAGAAAAATATGTGTGAATGTACTTTGAATGTTTTAATAGAATATCCAATCATATTTAGTGTATATATATTTTCACACATAATTATGTCGTTTATTTATCCTTAACCTAAGGATACGACCTTTATGAGAGATTTCATCTCAATTTACATTCTATTGAGACTTCTTTGTTGTTATACACCAAATCACTTTTATGTGGTGTATATAATGTAATTTGACATAGTATATCATGAATCCCTTTATTCTCATGATATTACAATGTTTTTATTACATTAATTATTTTTATTCAACTGTCTCCCTTTTGGTTAGAAGCTCTAACTAAAATACCATTTTTAAATGTTTTAACGACTTATTATTCTAAATCTTCCTAATTATTGTCCATGTTTTAAAAATGGTTTAAAGGATTTATATATATGGACATTAAAGTTTTAATATTAAAACTACTTTTAATAGTTCCAAAGTGGTATGGGACACATTGATTCTAAAATCTATTTTAAATGGATTCATGACAAATAGTGTGACTTTGAAATGATTTCAAGAAAAAGGGGTATATTTCACTCTAATTGTTTTGATGATTATTTTCATCTATGTCCATATCCTTCATCATTCTCAATTGAGGATAGTATGATACAATAAAATCTTCCATATTGTATCGAATGAGTTATGTTTGACTGTGGATGTGCTATCTTTATACCATTCATGGTTTGTGGATAAGGTATTGACATTTCGTATGCTAGTTTTTATACGAATTCTTATGTTATGTTTAAAACATATCATATGAGGAATGCATTGGACCTATTAAGTGACGGTTGGAGCCCGCTATAGCTCCTCGATGCATCGGTAGGTCTCATGAGACAAACTAGTGTCTTGGCACAAGGCCATGACAAAATCTTAATTGTAGTCTTGGCACGAGGCCTTGGCTATGTGGTTATGATAGACTGGCATTATGCATTCCATCATTATAAAAGTGGATATTGATATTGCATGTGATTGTTCGACTAGTAGAATATCCATGTGAATAAGTAAATGGCATTATTTAATTTTTTTTTCTTTGTCAAATTATGTTGAAGTTCAAGTTTAAAAGGATTTTGTTTTAGTTATAAATTGGCTTAAGTGTTTATGCTTATCTATGAAAGCTTCTGCTATATTGTTATCCTTACTGAGCATCTGAGCTCACCCTTTCAATGTTTTATTTTTCCCAGGATGTAAAGAAATAATTTCTGAATGACCTGTAGGGATAGTGTGAGGGGATATGAAGACAAGATGTTTTTTTAGTTTTTTTACCTTATGATGTAATGTAAGACTTATGAATATATCTAGTGCTTCCAAGACTACTAAAATAATAGTTCTTTCGATATATGATCCTTTGTGATCATGAAAATGTTATGTAATAATGCACCGACTCTGGGTAACTGGGGTCGGGGCGTTACAGTTGGTATCAGATAAAGTTTAGTATAACCCTTGGAAGCTAGATTTAGATAAACTCTGATTAGAGCACGTAGACCTAAGATGGTCTTTGAGGATTAGATTAGAAGAACTTCCTAGAATTTTGGTAGTGTAGAGATTTTGATAGTTTTCCGAGCAATACATCCTTGTCTGGATACGAGTAGGTAGAGGCGGCTCTGGCACAGATGTACCTAGGGGTAAATCCCGAAAACACCGCTTTGAGCTAGACTCGAACGGGAACTGGTGCACGACAACGGGCCTTGCTGCACTCTTGGTTACGACACTCCTGGGGGATATTCGTAGGATAATTTAAATTTTCTTTACAAACCAATTTAAAGTATTATATATATAAGATGAGAGTAAATGACCTTGGTTTATCCTAATGTGTTTCAAATTGAGAATATGGTGACATGTTAATCTATAAATGAATTTATGACTACTGTTACTCACACAATGCTTTCTGGTTTTAGTCAATGGCTGGATTCCAAGGAAGTCATAGTGACTTTGAGAATGATGTACAAGGTGGGAACGGTGGTGGCAATGAGCAACCAAATGGAATATTGATAGGCATAAAAGATATCGTCTTTATGCCAAATTAATTATCCAAAAATATGATCAACAATATATATATTAACCAATTCCTGAACTCAAAAAATAAGAGAAATGTGAGGAATGATAAGATCTCTAGTAGTAGAGACAATGGAGAAATGAATCCTCAATTTCCATCATGCAGGAAATGTGGAAGGAGACACCCAGGAAAGTGTCTCAATAGGACAAGGAAATGCT
The DNA here is from genome assembly GCA_963277665.1 of Viscum album. NCBI lineage: Eukaryota > Viridiplantae > Streptophyta > Magnoliopsida > Santalales > Viscaceae > Viscum > Viscum album. Next base: position 437,022,613 of record OY728121.1, read on the forward strand.
TTACGTACGGGAAGGAAGGACATAAAGTGAATAATTGCTGAATAAAAATGAATAGTACTGTGGAAGAAGATAAAAATGGTCCCAAGAATCCATTTATAGTCATTTTCCGTTAATGTAGGGGACCATACCATTACCCGAGTGAATGCCCTATTCTATAGGATATTTTATTGGACAAAGGAGAAGCTATGTGGAAATAAATGGTTGGATAAATGTTTAAAAAGTATTAGTGCTCCTTGTTGATGGGTTTACTTTGGAATAATTTTCTCTGGTATTTGTAACCCTAGAGTATTCCATGTGAGAATGATATTTGAGGAATAATTACCTTTTCTCTTGTGGATATAGTTATGAATAACCATTTGGTTTTATATGATCATTGGGTTTGAGGCAATTATACGTTATTATAATTTGGGATGAAAATGCAAGGTATGAGATAATATTTTTGGTTAAATTATGTTATGGTTATTTTGAGGAATTTATCTCTTTTTTGTAATGTTATAAAATATAGTTTTTGAAAAAGGACAACACACAGACCGTGTGACAACCCGTCGCGTCAGACAAAGGTGTGGGAATCGAACCCACAACCAAAGTGTGATTGGGATTTATCGCCTACCACTGTACTACGTGAAGTCCCCAGTTAGTGTGACTATTATTTTTAGTTAAATGGTTTTATTGATCAATAATTATTTGATTTGGGATCTTATGTCCTATCAAATGAATACCCTTAGTATAGGAAAATTATTTGGTGATTAAGTGATAAATGTTATTTTGGAAGTTGTTCACTTTGTTGTGAACACTATATGCCCAAGGAAAATAGAATTATATGGGATTTCATTTGAGGAGTAATGGTGGAATTTTATCTACGTTTTTATTTTTTATTTATAGTGATTTAAGTTATTTATGGAAATTATTAGGTCAATTACTTTTAAGTATGTGACTTTAAGAGTAATTAATGTCATTTGGAGATACAATTTAACGTGGAATACTACCTTCTTATAATTTTTGGGTTTCAATATTAGTTTGGATTATATTGAAGGATTATAAGGACAATTGATTATTTAATGGTATTTATATACCATTGGGGTATTGATGGTTTCATTTTAGAAATTAATATTAGTGTTTCTTTCTTTCTAATGGAATATCCATTTGGGGGATCATCAGATATTATACTAACCATTTTGGTTTTGATTAATCTCTAAAGAAAAGGTAAATATATAGTTTATCTTTCATGGATCATGTGATTCAATGAAAATTATATTCTATCTCTTCTAGTGTGACCAAGTCTTCTTGAATACTCATCATTTAAAAATGAGTTAGTAGTAGGAATTTCTTAAAGAATGAAATGTTACAAAAAATTAATTATATCTGTATATTTTCTTAGTCAATCTCATAAATGAATTCCTCGTCCTTATGTATGATAATTTAAAACAAAAAATGTTGTCCTTTTACTTTTCCTACTGGGAGACTAATGACCGTTTTTCCCAACACAAGTTTGTGATTTTCATATTTTTAACTTTATCCTGATCATGTTTTATATCCCTCTCCATCAGAACATAACACTTAGTTTATCGTCCATATCCATGTTTTCCTACATGGAATCCTAGTATGGGTTAACTTTGGTGACCTTTGTACTTCTCTTTCTTTCTTTTAAAGTGATAGTTTTATTGACTTTTTTTCAATATAGAACTTTCCATTATATTCCCAAGCACAATTTTGAAAATTTTGAGGACGAAATTATTTGAAGGAGGGGAGACTGTAACACCCCAAGCTTCTACGATATGCTTCTCTTTTAATAATGCGATAGTGTGTGTTGTACACAACATCGAGTTCTAACACACCACAACCAATCAATCTAGCTGTTATGAATAGTAATACCTGATTTTTAAAATTATATATATTTTATATTTTAAAATGGACTTAATTTTTGGATTCGGCGTATCGAAATTATCCTAAGGTGAAATTTTTGTACTTTTCGGATAACTTTAATATTTTGATGAATAGTGAAAATTTTTAAATTTTAATTAAAAACAACTTATTTAATCAAAATAATTAATAGTGATATATTATGAATTTGTGTGGTGTTAAAGTATAATTAGAATATATTTTTACCATTTAATACAATGTTGGTCATTAGACATAATTTCACAATTAAACCGGGCATAAACAAGTACCAATCTTTTGATAGTTATTATATCTTAAAAACACGCTATTTGTTGTGACATCGGGAATTAATTATAAAATTAATTAATGAAACATATATGTTTTTAATTTTGTAAAATATACATCAGTTTTGAATTTGTAATATCAATTATAGCTTCCGGTGAAATTTTGGCATTGTTCAGAAAAACTTCAATTTTTGATGAATAGTGAAACCATTAAGTGGTAGTTAAAAAAACTGAATTTTTCATAAAAAATAATTTTACCGCTTCAGTGAATGTAATTTCTAAAATACTAGAGACACAGTTAATATAAAATAGTAAAATGTGGTTCAATTGGATGAAAATATTTTTTGGTGAATAGTAACTTTTTATTTTTATTTACCACGGTTAAAAGTAAATACGGTAATTAAGGGTAAAAATGATATTAATATTACCATAACACATGTACTAATTCTATTGGACAAGTGTATCTCGACCAAAAATAACCTTAGGAATAAAATATTATCATTCAGGCCCACTTGGATTAGATTAGGACATTTATTATTATTTAATTCAAAGAAGAGTTAAAAGAGTTAAAATCAATGTTTATTTATATAAAATTTTTAATATAAGGTTATACATATGATAAATTCGATTGTAAATATTCATTAGAAATCTAACACGATTTCCTACATAATGATATTTTATTTATAATATTTAGACATTATATAATTAAATTTATTTAAGACACAATGATGATGCAGTAATTACTATAATTGTGAAAAATTAAAATATTTGATATTATAAATACCCAAATAAATATAATTTGATACTTTTAATGAATTAAACTAATTTTATAGGTTAATATGACATGGTAGGATTGATTTAATTAACTTTTTTCGAAGTAATCGTTCAGTTATGATTTTTACAAAAATCAATTATTGAATAGTGTCAAAATTGACATAAAAGATTTTTGAAAATAACTATTATATTATTAATTGATATCAAATTCCTAAAAATCTATGGTTCGGCCAGGAGACTTATATAATGATATTTGTATCATTAATGGACCATTTGGGGGTCTCTTTGATGTATATATTATGTTTATTAAATTTATAATATAAAAATACAGAGTGACAAGGTAAATGTCAAACTAATTAACTAAGAGTTAAAACTAAAAGATAAGGATAATATAATGACCCAAACCTATCTAAATTCTATTGGTTGAGTGGTTTTCGAACCATACCCACCTTAAACTTTAAATAATACACTTTGGAGAAATTTGAAACCGAATATGAATTTATTATAAAATAATATTTCTAGCTTTTCCAAAGGTGCCCCTCACCCCTCTTATAAAAGGGCACTCTCCCTTCTCATTAACTCACACCTTCAAAGCCTTTTGGTTCGGCCAAAATCTGCCCAAATACTCTCTCAACTTCCCTCACTTCATATTATATGCCTTACTTTATTCATAAAGCTATCCTATGGAGCCCTTGTGATCAAATCAAAAGGACGAACCCGAAGAAGAGGTAATGTTTTCACCACCATTTTTCAAATTCATTTATTCTTCAACTTCTTCTTTCTTTGTTATTACCATTATAAAATAATGAATCCAGTATCTCCTATACACTGTAATATTATTATAAATATGGTACAACCATATTCAGTATTCTATCCACCCATTTACTGACAAGTCATTATACGTGTGTACTTACGACTTACCGTCTCCACGTCGTGGTGTAATAGTCATTCAATAAATTATTATTTGGATGGGTATAAGAATGATGTTTAATTCATGTAAATAAGAAATATAACATGATAATTTTTCTTCATATATGATATACCATCCAATTATATATTATTTTAACATCAAAAGAATGATATTGTCGCTCGTGCGTACGTACGGACTACCATCTCCACGAACGCGATGAGATTCATTCTCCAGTGTATCCATTCAAGTATAATTATCATTTGATGATTAAAAATAATGTTTAAGGACTTGATATAATTCTGGATATTAATAATATATAATCTATCCATAACAACCACGGATTATGTAACAAAAAATATAAAGGAAAACGAGTAAGTTATGACCCAAAATGACGATAATACAAAATATTATTAACAAATCAATGTTAAAAGATAATATATGATATCATATTATTGTAAATGATTATTTTATAATTCAATAACAATTATTTCACTATTATACATTAGGTTAACCTACCGTTGACCAAGGAAAAGTACAAAGTAAGGGGTTTCTTATCTAACTTTTAATTCCGTGAGAATTCCATCGTTCACCACTTATTTATTACATGTGGTGTGTGTACTACCCATGTTTGTATTAATTGTGTAATATAAATTAATAATAATTGTATGATCCTTATTTCATGGTTGTATGTTTTTTATGTTACCAAATCAATAACGTAATTTTAAATTTCAATTTCCACTCATTCGGCTTTACACATACTTCATTGATTACTTTACTCCAAGATTATGTGTGGAATCACTATTCATTTGATTATGTCATAATTTCCACTCCCCATTCTATGGATATACTTTTTATACACATAATCACTCCATTGATAAATTCTCATGTCATCGGTATGAATTTGATAAGAGTAATTTTTACTCAATCTCAAATTGTTGAGATAAACATTCAATTCATTGGTGTTGTTTCTACAAGAATATGTGTGAATGTATTTTGATTGTTTTACACTGAATATCCAATCATATTTAGTGTATTTATATTTTTCACAAATAATTATTCCGTTTATTTATCCTTAACCTAAGGATACGGCCTTTATGAGAGATTTCATAACAATTTACATTCCATTGAGACTTCTTTGTTGTTATACACCAAATCACTTTTATGTGGTGTATATAATGTAATTTGACATAGTATATCATGAATCCCTTTATTCTCGTGATATTACAAAGTTTTTATTACCTAGATTATTTGTATTAAGTTGTCTCTCTTTTGGTTAGAAACACTAACTAAAATACCATTTTTAAATGTTTTAACGGCTTATTCTTCTAAATCTTTCTCATTAATGACCATGTTTTAAAAATGGTTTTAAGGATTTTTTTATATGGACATTAAAGTTTTAAAATTAAAACTCCTTTTAATAGTTTCAAAGTGGTATGGGACACATTGATTCTAAAATCTATTTTAAATGGATTCTTGACAAATAGTGTGACTTTTAAATGATTCCAAGAAAAAGGGGTATATTTCACTCTAATTATTTTGATGATTATTTTCATCAATGTCAATATCCTTCATCATTATCGATTGAGGTTAATATGATACAATAAAATATTCCATATTGTATACAATGAGTTATGTTTGACTGTGGATGTGCTATATTTATACCATTCATGGTTTGTGGATAATGTATTGACATTTCGTGTGCTAGTTTTAATGTGAATGTTTATGTTATGTTTAAAAATTTTCATATGAGGAATGTATTGGACTTAGTAAGTGACAGGTGGAGCCTGTTATAGCTCCTCGATTCATTGGTAGGTCTCATGAGACAAACTAGTGTTTGGAACAAGGCCTTGACAAAATCTTAATTGTAGTCTTGGCACGAGGCCTTGGCTATGTGGTTATGATAGTCTGGCATTATGCTTTCCATCATTATGAAAGTGGTTATTGATATTGCATGTGATTTTTCAACTAGTAGAATATCCATGGGAATAATTAAATGGCATTATTTAGTTTTTTTCTTTGCCATATTATGCTGAAGTTCAAGTTTAAAAGGCTTTTGTTTTAGTTATAAATTGCTTTAAGTGTTTATGCTTATCTATGAAATCTTCTGCTATATTGTTATCCTTACTGAGCATCTGAGCTCACCCTTTCAATGTTTTATTTTTCCCTGGATGTGATGAAGTAAATTTATGAATTACCTATAGGGATAGTATGAGGGGATATGAAGACAAGATCTTATTGTAGTTTTTTACCTTATGATGTAATGTAAGACTTATGAATATATCTAGTGTTTCCAATACTAATAATCAAATTGGTATTTTGAGACATGATCCTTTGTGATCATGACAATGTTATGTAATAATGCACCGACTCTGGGTAACTGGGGTCGGGGCATTACAACCTCTATGACTAAAAGTATGGGAATCTAGTTAAAAATGATATTTTGGTAAAAAAAACACAAGTGGACTACTCAAAATAAAGGTAATGAATAAGTATTGTTTTGATACTTTAGTAAAATGATCCACTTGTTATTTATGACATATAGGAATTATCGACACACTAATATAATTCCCGATGTATCTCGAATGGCACCAAGTGCATCTTTTAATTCAAAATTGACATTAATTTTTGTAAAAAAAGACAACTGAAATACCCAAAACCAATAAATCTCATTCATATAATTTTGGTACATTATTAAAACGATCCATATGTCCTTTTATATGTGTATGAATCATACCCACCTCAAACAAACAAACAAAATTCTTAGTATGACTCAAAGTGCCTGTTATCATTTCAAAACTGACATTTAAATAGAAAAATATTCCACTCATTAAAAACTAAGGAAAAATACATGGATTATCTTGATAATTTTTGAAACTGTTTCATAATTATTTTCATACATGAAGGAGTTTTTCTCATATAAAACCCACTCTTTATATGGCATGTATGACACAATGATCAAGTTTCCAATTTAAAATGGGATTTTTGTAAAAAAACAGTTTTGTACTCAAAACTAAGGAGATACATATATGTTGTTATAATAAATTATTAACATGATACAAAAGTCATTTTGGATGTGTAATAATAATCCAAAGGACAATCTGACACACGGTGTGGATAGTAGAAATCTAATTTCCTCTTTTTATTCAAAATTGTCATTAATTTATTTAAAAAGGGAATAGATATACTCAAAAAAAGAAAATGCATTTGGATTGTTTTGATACATTTGGAAAATGCTCAATATGTTATTTGTGACATGTAAGAATTACTCACACCACATTCTGATACATTCTGTTCCCTAAATGACCCATATTGTCTGTTATCAGTTTAAAATTAACATTTAAATACAAAAAAGTGTCACTCACTGAAAACCAATTAAACTTTTTGGATTGCCATGATTACTTAGTACAGTGATTCATAATTAATTTTTGACATGTATAGATTAGTCTCAGTTCCAAACCAAACATTATAAGACCTGTTTGACTAAAAGTGCATGTTTCTAGTATAAAATGTTATTTTAGTAAAAAACACATGTGGTATACTCAAAATGGGGAAACACATTTGAATTGTTTTGAAATATTAAGAAAATTATTTTTCAATCATTTGGGATTCATATAAATCTTCTTCACCTTAATCTGATGTACATTGATACCAATATGAATCTAAGTATATCTATTCAATATATAAGGGTAATTTTAGTTTAAAACGCTCATGACATCAACAAAATTGAGAAAACAAGCCTAGATTGTTTTATTATCATTTTATATGATATTAAATAATTAATTACCTTATCATTTCTATCTTATACTTATTGAGTAAATTTTAAAAAATATAATGTTTACAAATGAGAAAAGTGGAATCTGACCTAAAAAATCAACTGTAACACAATTTGATACAAAGTGTTCCTTGTATGACAAATAATTTAGTTTAAAATTTGAACACTATATTTTATTTGTTTATTTATATTATTATTAACATATTATTATTTTATTATGTTGGTGTATTATTTTTCTCAATCAGGGGTGTCTTGTTCTTTTTTATAGGTGTATTTTGTGTTATATAAAAATGTTTTTTTGTAATTTGGTTGAAAATGAAATGTAATTTAATTTTTTATGTGATATTGAAAATTTAAATTTATGGTGCTACAATGCACTATCACAACACAATGTTGGATCCCTTGATTCTTTTGCTGGAGTGTGCCATAACATCACAATACATTATTCCCCTTTATCAATTCTAGATCCTCCTCCAATGGCCGAAAGGACTTCATTTTAAATTGATTTTTGATAATAAAACTTTCAAGGGGTGAGGTGGAACCCTTACAAGCCCCGTAGGCATAAGTATGACATGGATCATAGGCCTTTGAGGAATTCATTGCTCGTTGGATTCAAGCCTTACATACAACCCAGACCAACTACTTTGAACTGCTTCTCCCTAGTATCTGCTTCGTGAAATCATCTATCCACCTTTTCATGGATATTCATCTAGGATTTCCCATGCATTCACAGGCTTATCCTGATGGTAGGAGCCATAACCTCTCATTCTTGCTATCCGTTTAGCTTCTGCTATGCAGAAAGCTCCGTACTCATCCACCTTTTAAAGATTGTTCCTTGAAGGTATTATAGTTTACATATAAACTTAAGGTGGCCGAAAGGCCTAGAGGTTTCACAAAGGCCTTATTGATCTGAAGGCCTAGCTGGCTCGAGGGTCTTAAATGACTCAGGGACAAAATCGGTGGCCCGAGGGCCCAAACGGGGGAAGAGTCTGGGCTACTAAACAGTGCCTGCTACAGTTCCCGAAACAAAACCTGCTACATTAATGAATAGTACTACTATAGTATGATTATAGTAATGGTACATTACCTACTACAGTACTACTACATTACCCCCCATAAATTAGCCTTTGCCAGGATTAGATCTCGGGTTTCCTAGATGTACTTAATGAGTCCTCACAAACTAGGTTGAGGCTCATGTGCTATCAATGCTAAATGATATTGCTGATAAATGATATATTTTATCATTTGTCATGACACATCCTCGGGACTCGTGCCGTGACTACCCCATGCCCGCCATTCGTAGTACAGGGGCTTGTGACTAGCAACAATGGCGAATCCTTGATAAAAAGGGACGGAATTTCCATCAAACCTATAACTCACGTAGTCTGAACACAAGAAGTAGAAGAAATGAGTACTAAAATAAGAAAGAAAAGTGTGCTGAATGTATGTGGGCCAGAATACAAACCCAACTAAACAATAAGTACAAGAACAAGAAAAAGGTAGCCAGCTCCTAGATCATCTACCGGTGAATCCTACCTGAAGTGTAGGTATAGAACTTGAACAAATCGTCCCTCCAGTACATCTCGTCTAGTCCAGCTCCGAGAAGCCTTCCATTCTCCACCCTCAACCTCAATCACTGATGTCTGTCGTCTGCACAGAACACAATATGGTATGGTCGATTCCTGTGTAGGGGTGAGTATAAAAATACTCAGTAGGAGACCCCGAGACCCCCAATGGTCTCCCAGAATCCACAAAGGATAAACCACATAATAAAGATACAATAACAAAGTATCAACCAACCTAACATAGGTTTATGCATATACATATACCTATGTTATCAATAACCATCCAACTCCAAATCTCGAGCCCACGCACCACCCATTCCAAAAAGGAAGTAAGGTCAATAATCTCGATGATATCGACTGAAATTCAAGACTCAGCTCACATAGGTATAAAAATTTTGTAGAGTGTTAGAGTTGATCAGATGTAGTCACTGATTCATCTAAGTTGTTGGACCCACATAGGATTCAGGACCAGTTAAGCTGTCAGACCCACACAGGATCCAGGATAAGCTACTCTGTCGGACCCACACAAGATCTAGGAAGAGAAGTTAGAACTGTCAGACCCACAGAGGATCCCATTACAATAGTCATCGTCATCGAACCCAAAGAGGATTCTGGTACCGAATTCATCGATGTCAAACCCACAGAGGATTCTGGTACATATGTCATTGATTTCGAACCCACAGAGGCTTCTTGTACAGAATTCTTCACAGTTACAGCCATCCCTAGGGTTCCTGCACATAGCTCACTCAATTCCGAGAGGGTCTGCTCCCCGAGCCAAGTGTCAATACATCAACTACCATGAATTCTTGATTTGATGTATCCTGTAGTTCCTTATCATCATAAAGAACCCAATGCGACAGAAGGTGCGTCAATCAGACGCCCGGTCTGTGAGTTATTGGCATTTTTGTTCCAGGGGCCCGGTTGGTTTTTAGTTTTAAACCAACCTGACCATACCCCAGCTGCGTCCAAACCTCAAGCGTGGTATAACAAAAGAATTTACTTGCTCCAAGAATTATATCATTGAAGGAGGCTCGTCAATCAGACACCTGTTGCCCAAGATACGAGAAAAAGGTAAATGGTCATAGAGGGTCTGAGTCTGGTCTGACCCAGTCCAAACCGAGGTCTTACTTGGTCTGCAGGTTCGGCCCGACCCGAATTGTTAGCCCGGCCCGAAGGTGCGGCTCGGCCTGAGGGCTTGGCCCAACCCGTGGTAGCCCGGTCGAGGGGTGGCCCACCCGTGGGCGCCCGACCGAGGGGAGACCAGGCCAGCCAGCCCGCGTGGCCCGGCTGGCCGCGCTTCAGGAGGGGGTGCCCCCCCTTTCTGATCCGAACCAGCATTGGGTGCCATTTCGGTTTAGCTTTCACCAGCGGCCGGAAAAACCAGCCTCCCTTATCTCCTTCCCCATAGCGTGATGGTGCTTCGATTCAGCTGGCCTCCGTGTGGTGCGATGGAGCTGCGCCTCCTCCACCACAGCCCGGCCTGGCCATGGCCTCCAACTCCACCACACTGTGCGACAACACCGCTCTTTTCGTCTGACTTCCGCGACCCTTCTGGCTGCGACTCTGCCTTCCAGCGTGGTGCGATGACACCGCGCCCCTACAGCATCGCCACAGCCCACCTAGACATGGCTTGTTTCTTTGCGTGGCACAGTGGTGCCGCATACTTGTGGAGACCTGGCGACCTTGCCCCGCCATCTTTCTTCACGGCCGGCTCGTTGCCGGTCACCGTGTGTACTTCCTCCGTCGTAATCAATCAAGAACCTACAAAATGGGGAGGGTCGGCCCATGTTCATGGGGTCTGAACCCTCCTCATTATGATGTTATCATTTGGCACACCATTCCAAAAATTTAACAACATAGAACGGAGGGTAAATTCATACATGAAGATAACCCATACCTCATAATCGGTGTTCGCTCGGTGGATTCGCGGAAAGTCAGCGTCGTTCTATTGACGTCAGGAGAAGATGACGTCATCGTTGGCAACGTTCTTCGTGGGAAGAATCTTCCCTCCTTTATTCCTATAGGAGAATGAATAAGATTTCCAATGAATAATTTTACGAATGAAGGACGTCCCTGACGTTCTTCATGTTCTTTGTTGGAAAGAAGAGGCTTTCTTCGCAAGTGATGGTTCTTCGTTGAAGAGGATAATTCTCCAAGGATTCTACCAAATTTCCACCAATGAAAGCTCTGAGAAAACAATATATGAAGTTATCTATTATTTTTATGGCACAAGAACACAGGATTTTTCAGTAATTAAATGTGAAAACACATTTAATTTAATTCTAAGAAATGGATTCAAAAATCAAAACAAGGGTGGTGGGGTGTTTCAATAAATGAAGAGGGTATTGGACACCATTATGAGGGTAGACCAAGAGTTTTCTCTATTATTGGGATACTCAAGGGGTTAAAGGGGGTGTAAGAGGGGTTTGAGATTGTGATGGGCCCACCTCATAATACCCTCCCATGGGAGGTTATGCGAGGGTGGCCCCCACCTCCGACCTCCCCTTGGAGGATTGTACCACCAGTAAAATTGAAATATTATAGACATATTTTTATTTAATTTATTGAGAAACCCTAAAAATAAACATCCAACCTCGATAAAATTCAACTGTGGTGAAGGTCTCCTTAATGAATATCAATGCTGTGAGTTCAACGGTGTGCTCGTATTTCAATTCCAAGCACCGTTTCAAAAGATATAAATTTCTGCATGTAAGATTACTAAGCGTAACCGAACAAAACCTCAGAAATTTATTCATGGAACACCGGGCCTCGGAATCAGGCACCATAAAAAACTACGGACATATAAAATTCCCATGTATTTAAAAAAAATTCACTAAATTTCTGGTTCATTATATTCTCCTCACCTCAGGGATTTACGTCCCAATACGCTACAAAACACACTGAGGGAACAAATGGGGGTACTTAGCAAACATCTAAGCCTCCCGATCCAATGTGATTTCCTGGAGGTTCCCATGATGCCAGCAAACACGTACCAGAGGACTAAACCGTCCATGCCAGACCTGCTCCTCTCGATCCTCAATCTCCATTAAAACCTTTTTGAATGTTTCCCGGTCATTGAATTCCAGCTCCCCATGGTCGATGAAGTGATATGGGTCGTGAACTTACCTACTCAGCTGAGACATGTGGAAGACGTCGTGCACCCAGTGCAACTGAGGTGGAAGATCTAGGAAGTAAGCTACCTCGCCTACTCTGCTGAGGACCTGGAATGGTCTGATGAATCGCAGAGATAACATACCACCTTGGACAAATCTCCGTAGACCTCGTCGAGGTGAGACACGTAGAAAGACATGGTCGCCATCCTCGAACTCCAGTGGTCTCTTTATCCTATCAGCATAGGACTTATGCATGCTCTGTACAGTCTTCATCTGCTCCTAGATGATCTGCACCATCTCCATCGTAGTTTGTACCATCTCTTGTCCATTAAGTGATGACTCCCTAGGTCAGTCTAGCACGGAGGTGATCTGCAAGGTTGGTTATACAGTGCCTCGAAAGGTGCCATTACATTTGAGGAGTGGTAGTTGTTGTTCTACACAAACTCTACAAGGGGTATGTGATCCTCCCAGCATTGATCGAAGTTGAGGATGCATGCACAGAGCATTTCATCAAGAGTCTGAATGGTCCTCTCTATCTGACCATCCGTCTGAGGATGGAAGGTGGTGCTCATGAGAATCTCCATCCCAAAAGCCTCTTTCAACCCCTTCCATAGCTGGGAAGTGAAACGAGTATCTTGATCGGAAACGATCGTCGATGGCACACCATGAAGTTGAACAATATCCTGTAGTTAGAGGAATCCTAATCTCTCTACTTATCCATGCTCTCTAATCGGTAGGAAGTGGGCCGACTTGGTGATTCGGTCGACAATCACCCATATAGAGTCATTCCCTCTGGATGTACGTGTAAGTCCCAACATTAAAGCCATGGATATTCTATCCCACTTCCACTTTGGGACCTCTAAGGGCTGAACCAGGCCTGCTGGAACCTGGTGCTCCACCTTCACTTGCTGACAAGTGAGGCATCATGAGAGAAACTCTACTACTGCCTTCTTCATGCCTGACCACCAGTGCCGCCATCGGAGGTCCTGATACATCTTCGCCACTCCCGGATGTACTGCTAATAGAGATGTGTGGAACTCCCTCAACACTGGTTCATGAAGTGAAACTGGTACCATGGTCCATCCTCTGAAGAGAATGACGTGCTCCACAACTTTAGAGAATTCATCAGGTGCCTTCCCTATGGATATCTCAGCACATCACATCTCATAGTCAACATCCCGACGCTGAGCCTCTCTAACTCGCTGAATAAGTGGTGGAGTGACTGTGAGAGGCTGTAGAAAGGATACTCCATTTCTATCCACAAAGGATATCTACAATGCGGCCAACAGCTCCATCGCCTCTCCTAGCAGCTGAATGTATGATCTAATGCTAATATCATCTACTACATCTTTCCCCGTCCCAGGAGTATATACTATCTCGAAGTCATAGACCTGAAGGAACTCAAGCCATCGTTGTTGTCTCAGGTTCAGGTCCTTCTCTAAGAAGATATACCTGAGACTCTGGTGGTCATAGTAGACTGTAAGACACTCGCCCATCAGATAGTGCAGCCACATCTTTATGGCAAAGACCACTGCTGCTAACTCGAGGTCATAGGTAGCATAGTTCTGCTCATGTTGTCTCAACTACTGAGAACCATACGCGATCACGGCTCGCTCCTGCATCAAGAAACACCCATGTCTTGTCCCTGATGCATCGCAGTAAACTACGTACCGAATTCCCTCTTATAGTAGCCTCAAGATGGGTGCATTAGTCAACCTCTTCCTCAGCTCCTGAAAGCTCTGCTGACATCTCTCTGACCACACGAAGGGTATCCTCTTCTTCATCAAAGCTGATGGTGGGGCTGCAACTCTGGAGAAGTCTGACACAAATCTCCGATAGTACCCAGCCAGTCCCAAAAAAAATCATACCTCAGTCACACTCCTAGGTGGATCCCAAACAACTATGACCTCTATCTTCACTTGATCAACTGAAAATCCAGCCACCAAGATGGCGTGTCCCAAGAAGGGATCCTCTCAGATCCAGAACTGGCACTTCGAGAGCTTACCATAAGGCTGGTGCTCTCGGAGGGTGTCTAGTACTAACTAAAAATGGTAGGAATTATCCTCTATAGTAGTCATGTAGATCAGTATTTCGTCGATGATGACTACGACAAATCGGTCGATGTATGGCTAGAAGATCCTGTTCATGACACTCATAAACACTGATGGAGCTTTGGTTATGCCGAAGTGCATAACCAAGAACTTGTAGTGGCTATACAAACACCTGAAGGCTGTCTTCTGCAAAACCTCATCTCGAACTCTGAGCTGGTGATTTCCTGACCTAAGGTCAATATTCGAGAACCATCGTGCACCTTTGAGCTGATAAAAGTGGTTTTCAATCCGAGGGAGTGGGTATATGTTGTTCACGGTCACCTGGTTCAGGCGACGGTAGTCAACAAAAAGTCGCAAGCTCCCATCCACCTTCTTGGTGAACAAAATCAGAGATGCCCAGGGTCAAACACTGGGTCGGATAAATCCTTTCCCCTCCAAGTCCTCCAACTGTACCCGTAGCTCACAATGCTCTGCAGGATCCATCCGACATGATGGAGTAGATATCAGTGTCGTCCCAGAGTTCAAGTCAATGTAGATGTCTACCTCTCTACGAGGAGGTAGTCCTGGTATGTCGTCAGGGGAAACATCTGCATACTAATCCACCAAAACAAGAAAACTCGGACTCCGCACATCAACTGCTCTGAGGATGAGACTAGCCAACTGATGTGTGATTGGCTACCCCCTCCTCTGTGTACGCCCATCCTGCACTTCGAAGGCTCCCTTCTCACCGGTGAAGGTGAACCTAGTCCTATCTGTGTGGACACATTGCACTTTGCGCGTAATACAGTCAATATGATCTTGAAATGTGGATAAATAGTCCATACCCAAGATGACATTGTAAGGCCTTGACGCTGCTATGAGGAGATCTCAGCTAAAGCTCCCACCTACTAGAGTAAGATCACATTGTTAGTCCCGGTGCTTAATCATTGAGTATACTCCCATAGTAGTGTCTAGTTGTAAGGATCGAGCCAATGGATCCATTTGAATCTCTGAGCTACGAATGAGTGAATTGGAAATAAATGAATGACTCGCACCTGTGTCTTTAAGTACTGCAACAAGGGTTTAGTAGACATAGATAGTACCTCGAATCATCTCAGGTGCCCCATGATCGTAGGCCTCGACTACCTAGAAATGAGGCTGCCTCTGTCTTCCTGCTCCCTATAGATGGGGTGGACCTCCTAGTGGTTTTGGTGGTAGGGCCTCGAAACGTCGTCCACCACTCACTACTCGGACAATTCCTCTGCCACATATGCCTACTCCCAGTAGACCACCACGGTCAAACCTCTACCTCTACCTGGGAGGTACCTCTACAATCCGCTGCTCATCTGCATGGTGGGTCGGGCATTCACGAGGCATATGACCCTTCCCACCGCATGCTTAGCACTACTTACTCCTCATATAACTAGCTATGTATCATGTGACCTACACAACCGAACATGTATCCTGGGGTCACCCACCTGATGTCCTGGTCCACTTGGACTTCTGCAACATCTTTCTACTGCCTAATGGAGAAGACTCCGCTACGTGTCAGCCTGTGGTGGGTCTCGCTGCTGGTGAATGCTCAGTGAGAAAACTCTCCACTAGAAGGGCTCACTCCAGCACCCTATCCTATGTCGAGATGATGAGGGGGATCATCGAATCCCTGATCTCATGATTGAGTCCCTACTCGAAGGTCTGAGCCCTGAAGAACGGGTCTCGTACCATTTCTGTGGGGTAGCGCGAGAGGTCGGTGAACCTCATTGAGTACTGAGCTACTGTCATGCTGCCCTGTTGCAGATGAAGTAACTCCTGAATCCGCACCGCCCGAAGGGTGGCTGGAACAAACTCTGACCTGGAGAGACTCTTGAAGTCTTTCTAGAGTATTGATGCCTTGTCATGCACCTGGAGCATCAGGCTCCACCATCTACTTACTGCTGCATGAAAAAGACTCGCGGCAAGGATCTCCATGAGGTCGGCTGGGGTCCCAACCAATCTGAAAACTCACATGATAGCCTCCATCCAATCCTCAGCTGCCTGTGGGTTCATCTCTCCCAAGAACATGGGTGGCCTGTGGCACTGGAACTCGTGTAACACACTCAGACGACGTGCACTCTCTACCGCTGGAGCTGGTGGTATCAGTGGCCCAGTGGGTAGTGGTACCACTGGTACCTCCACTGTGTTGGGGCCCTGCACCGAGGCCTTGTCACTCGGTGGGCTACCATCTCATATGTAACTCGGAACCCTAGCTGGATTCCTTCATGGGACCATCCTGAAATGAAACAGGTGCACCACTGTTAAAACAGTATACCTGGTGAGCTGACAAAATGTAATCATGAAGAAAACATTTCCAAAGGAAATACACATGCAATCAGTCTTTTCATGCACTGAGTCAGAGATCAGAAGTCATAGTCATAGTTTATCGATACGTCAGACGTCGCACCAACACAAGTTTCCCTAAACTGATAACCACACCCAAAACATGTAACACCATTGCAATTAAAATAATCTGAGTCCAAGTTCTACGGTAGAACCAACTCTTATAATACCAATTTGTCACAACTCATCCTCAGGGCCCATGTCGTTACTAACCAAAGCTTTCCATCCATTGGCCAGGGGCTAGCGACTAGCAACAAAGGTGAATCCATGATAAAAAGGGAAGGCATTTCCTTTAAACCTGTAACTCCTACAGTCTGAACACAAGCAGTAAAAGTAGTGAGTACTAAAATAGAAAAGAAAAGTGTGTTGAATGTAAGTGGTCCAAAATACTTACCCAAATGAACAATAGGTACAAGTATAAGAAAAAGGTAGACAGCTCCTAGATCGTCCAATGGGGAATCCTACTGGAAGGGTTGGTACAAAACTCGAACAACTCATACCTACGGTATGTCTTGTCTAGTACAGATCTGAGCAGCCTTCCATCCGTCACCCTAAGCCTCAATCACTGCTGTCTATCATCTACATAGAACACAATAAGGTGAGGGCGAAGCCCGTGTAGGGGTGAGTATAACAATACTTAGTAGGGGACCCCAAGACCCCAGAAGGTCTCCCAGAATCCAAAAAGGATAACCCACAGAAGAATGATACAATCACGATGTATCAACCAACCCTAATTAGGTATATTCCCATACATATACCTAAGTTATCGATCACAGTTCGACTCCAACTCTCGAGCCCAAGCACAACCCATTCCACAAAGGATGTAAAGTCAATCATCTCGATGATATCGTCTAAAAGTCAAGACTCAGATCACACAGGTATACAACTTTTGTAGATTGTTAGAGATGATTAGATGTAGTCACTGATTAATCTAAGTTGTCCGACCCACACAGGATTCAGGACTATCTAAGCTGTCAGACCCACACAGGATCCAGGATCAGCTATTCTGTCGAACCCACACAGGATCCTAGAATAGAGGATAGAACTGTCAGACCCATGGAGGATCCTGGTATAGTACTCATCGTTATCGAACCCACATAGGATTCCAGTAAAAATGTCATCGCTGTCAAACCCACGGAGGATTCCCGTACAGAAGTCATCACTGTTGAACCCACGAAGGATTATGGTACATAAGTCATCACATTCACAGCCAGCCCTAGGGTTCCGGCACAAAGCACACTCGACTCTAGGAGGGTCCGCTCCTTGATCCATGTTTTGATACATCAACTACCAAGAAATCATGAGTTGATGTATCTCGTAGTTCTGCCTCATCATAAGGAGCCCAATGCGATAGATAGCTCAACAATCTGACACCCGGTATGTGAGTTATTGGCGTTTCTTTTCTAGGGGTTTAGTTGGTTTTTAGGTTCAAACCAACCCGATCATACCCCAACTGCGTCCAAACATCAAATAGGGTATTCGAAAAGAATTTCCTTGCACTATGAATTATATCTCCATAGGAGGTTCATCAATCGGATACCTGTAGCCCATGATATGGGCAAAAAAAGGAAAATGGCCATAGCGGGTCAGGGTCCAGTCCCACCCGGTCCGCGGGTGCAGCCCGACCCGAGTGGTCGACCCGGCACGAAGGTGCAGCCTGGCCCCTGGAGGGCCGACCAAGGGGAGGCCTGGCTGTGGAGGCCCACCCAATGGGTGACCAGGCCTGTGGAAGCCCGGACATGGGGTGGCCCGGCTGGACAGCTCGCGTGGCTCGGCTGGACACGCTATGGGAGGGGGTGCCCCCCCAACCCCCATTTCCGATCTGAACCAGCGCTGGGTGCCAGTTTTGTTTCACATGCACCGACTAATAGAAAAACTGTCCACCCTTATCTCCTCCACTACATCGCGACAACACCACTGTCCAGCTAGCCTCCGCGCGGCACACTGGCACAACGCCTCCTCCGCCGTGGCCTGGCCTGGCCACATCCATCAGCTCCACTGCTCGATGCGATGGCGCCACTCTTGTCATCCGACTGTCGTGGCCCTCCTTATTGTGGCTCTTCCTTTTGGATCAGTGCGACGACACCATGCCCCTCTGGCACTGCCACGGCCCACATTGACGTGGATCGGTTCTTTATCCGGCACGCCGGTGACGCGCCATTGTGGCGACCCAGTGGCCTTGCACCACCGAATTTCTTTGTGGGCGGTTCATTGCCAGTTTCCGCGTGAACTGCCTCCATCATCATCAATCAAAAACCAAACAAATGGGGATGTTCAGGCCATGTTTGTGCGGTCCAAACCCTCCTCATTATGATGATATCTTTTGTCACACCATTCAACAAATTTAACGACATAGAACGGAGGGCAAATTCATACATAAAGATAACCCCTTCCGTTGATGTTGGGAGGAGATGATGTCGTCATTGGCAACGTTCTTTGTGGGCTGCATCTTCCCTCCTTTATTCTGTTAGGGGAAGGAATAAGACGTCTAAGGAAGAAGTCAAAGAATGAAGGATGTCCTCGGTGTTCTTCACATTCTTCGTTGGAAAGAAGTGGCATTCTTTGTGGGTGATGGTTCTTCATTGGAGAGGCTAATTCTCCAAGGATTCTCCCAAATTTCCACCAAAGAATGCTAAGATAAAATAATAGAGGAAGTTCTCTATTATTTTTATGGCAAAACAATACAAGAGTTGTCATTAAGTCGTTAATTAAATTTGACAACACATTTATTTTAATGTGGATAAATGGATTAAAAAATCAAAATAAGGGAGGGGGAGACATTCAATTAATGAATAGGGTTTTGGCACCATTATGAGGGTAGACTAAGTGTTTTCCCCATTAATGGGAATCTCAAGTGGTTAAAGGGGGTTTAACGGTGGTTTGAGCTCATGTGGGCCCCACCACAGAATATCCTCCCATGGGAGGTTATGTGCGGGTTGGAACCACCTCCAACCTCCCCTTGGAGTATTAAACCATCACTCAAATAAATATATGCTAGACATATTTTTATTTAATTTATTTAGAAACAACAAAAATTAACTTCCAACCTCGATAAAACGCAATTGCGGTGACGGTCTCCTTAAGCGAATACCGGCGCTGTGAGTTTAATGGTGTCCTCAGATTTAAATTCCAAGCACCGGTTCAAAAGATATAAATTTACACACGTACGATTACTGAACCTACCTGATAAAAACATCATAAATTGATTCTGGGCACACCGGGCCTCGGAATTAGGTATCGTCAGAAACTACGGACTCGTAAAATTCTGAGGTATTTAAAAAAAATATCGTATAATTTCCAGGTATTTACATCATTTGTTATAAAAGATCATATAAGTGAGGATATTAGTAGTTATTCTAAAAATGATAATAAAATTGTTCTTTATAATTTATTTTGTAGCACTTATAAGTCACCCCTTTATAAGCTCTTTTCAAGCACTGATAAAAACCTTGACTTTTTATCCACATTAATGTAGTTAGAACTTATTTAATGATGAGAAAATCCTATTTTAGTGTTCTTAAATGCATCCTTTATATTAGCAGTGTTATGTTTTATAAAAAAAATTAAAAAATAGAGATCTAATAATATGGAGTACTTCTTCCTTGTATTTTGTTGAAAAATAGAACTTTCTTTCATTAAAAAATTGAATTCGATGTTTTACACCTTGTTTAACATTCTTCAGATGAAAATGGTTCGGTGGAAGAATAATAATATTATAAACAATTAAATTTATTTTTTGATCTTTTATAAGGATTTTTCATTTATAAGAATTTATGATTTCCCATATACACTATTTCTTTTCGATTTTTAATTTGATGACATAACTTCCCCTGTTCACAAATTGTTAATGATTTATGTTCTTTAACACTGTATCCAGATATGTTTCCACATGCATTAATGTTTCTTATTGTGAACTTCATCAAAGAATGAGGAAAAAATATTTTTTTACTAATACCTGCTGTAACGACTATATCCCATATATATTTCAAATAATTAATAAATTTTGATATATAGACATAATTATAATTTCTAGGCTATTTCAGTCTGGAAATCATCAAAATCATCATCACATATTCCCTATTTATACATATCTATGTGGAAAAATTATCTAAAAACATAAAAATAGTCGATAAACTATGTTTGAAACTGAGTCTATGATGTGGATTCATTCTATATGTGCCCGAACCCATTCTATTATTTCTAACTAAATATCCAAAATCAAGGAATTTATGATCATATATTTTCCATTGTAGTGAATAAATAGGTTTATAAAGGTTTACATCAATGATTCACTAATTTTATTTCCATCTTAGAATCTTCACATCATTTGATTTGGAAAAGAGACACTTCAAATAAGTAATTTTTGGAAGAAACCAAACTACATTAGTGGGAAATTTTGTTCCTTTTCATTACAATGAAACATAGTTAGATTTTTCATCGATTTTATATCATGATGTTCCATATATAATCCATTTTGATATTAATTAATATTCCTTCCTATACATCACATTGTCATTAGAGACATAACGCATATTTTTATACCCAAATCCAATTAAACATAATATTTTTTCCCTCACAATTAGAATTTGGATCCCATTTCATTCTTCAATTATATCTTTTAAACATTCATGTAATTTAGTGAAACTCTTATCACTCAAACCATGCCATTATTTCATGTTAACTAATCATAGAACATCAGATAACACTATAAAATTAGTGAAACATTAGAATAGTTTTCACACATCATCTCTTTATAGATGTTCAAAATCAATTAGAAAATAGTTCTAACAAATACCTTGTGAATTAATTCATCAAGATAATCTGATATCTGATGTATAAAATATACTTCATAATTAGATCTTGACATGTTTCTTATTTCACCATGCTAAACACAACAAGTATACATATAAAAAAACATATAAAATCGTATAGTCATTGATTTCTATATACCCTAATTTACTCATATTCAAAAAAAAATTGTGTAGACTTAAAATCACATAATTTTCTGAATATATAGTCTAGAAAATTCAAATAAATTATCAACCCCAACTTCATAATCATCGGTAGTTTTTCATAAATTTATCAAACTATTATCCATTAATTTCACAAAAAATTAAAATATAAAATTTGAATATATTAATGCATATAAAATTAAAACATATAAATAATTTAATAAAAATAAAACATATATGAATATTTAATGAATAATTTAAAATTTCATAATATTTTAATAAAAAAATTTATATCTTAAAGAATATAAAATTGAAAAAGTTACAACAACAAAATTAAAGTAAAATCGTTCTAACAAACAAAGGTTATAAAAAAATTTGAAGAATAAAATTATTTAAACAACTATAATTTATAAAAATAATTAATTTTTAAATACTAATAATTATTAATACAAATAGGTCGGAACAAAAATAAAATTACAGTGATAAACAAATATATCCTCAAAAAAATTATAAAATGAAAAAAATTGAAAAAAAATTTATAACTAACAAAAAAATCATACAAAAATAAATAGATGAATTAGATTTATTAATAATGTATAATTAATTTATCTTCCAAGATAAAAAATTAACAAACAAAATATTGAGGTCAATAATACAAAAAAGTTCCCAAATTCTGCTGAACTCAAACAACGGTGGTGGAAATATAGAAAACACAACAAGATTGGAAAGAAACATTTGAAAAGATGAAGTAGAATAAACAACAACAAAACCTCAAACTGCAGTTCCAGGTTGGCCATATTAAGATTTTTGAGGACTAAATACAGTCAAGGATCACGAAAGAAGGATAAATGATTGAATATTGAGGATAAAAATGTGAAATTATGATTAAAATTGAATAAAATTAATAATATAGGGTTATTATATTCTATCAAGGGTTAACAGAAGAGGGTTTTAAAATTTATTATTTGAATAGACAAAAGTTTTAGATGACCCATTTTTTAGACACTTTGTATGATAGTTATATATAAAACATATGTAAATGTTTTATAAACATTAATGTGTATTTTCATTAAAACCAATGTTAAATGTAATTCAGACAAATTTTTAATGAAATTTTTGTAGATAGTCTATGTAAAAAGGCTCATATGTCTATTTTAATATCATTTTCTAAAAAAATTCAAAGGTCGAATATGGATCCCACCTATTATTTTTGTGTGAATAATATACACCCAAATTTATATTAAATATCATCTACAGAATTAAAATTAAATTATCCTACAATTAATATTTTCTAATAATAGTTCAATATATAATAATTTATGTGGTAATTTGATGACATTATTAAAATAATTCAATATAATATTGTGGGTAGAAACAAAATATAATATGACATTTTTAGTTCTAAAGGGGATGATAATTGTACCTTTTACCACTTCATTCTTTTGACCCAATTTAGTGGTGGTTATTTCTTGAGGATTCATTTTTTCTCTTTAATTATGATTAATTTGACACCAATTATCATCATTAAACCTAAAATGCAGGAATTGGTTAGTGTATTTTCCAAAGTCCTAACAGTTCTTTCATATGAGTGTCAATAGATCATTCAGTTATGCTCCCTCCAAATTATTTTCATCGGCTAGAAACTTTATAAAAATTCAACATTTAGTTTATAGATGACATTATTTTTTTAACAAAAACCATTTAACAATCCAATTATGTAAATTTTCATGTGATTTTATCCCAACATCTGTAATAACTAATGATTAATTTCCATTCATCCAAGGGTTTCATTATTAGAATTGACTCAACACTATATATTTACCTTATTATAAAAACTAGGTAATGATGGGAATATAAAATCTTTATTTCAACCTAGAGAGGAGATCAAATTATTTCTTCGTAGCTACTAAAGTACTTTATTGTTATTTCATTTTAGATACATTGTTTTAAGACACTTATTATACAGTAAATTTTTCATTTGATGCTCAATGATAAAAATAGAATAATATCTCACTAGTCTTGTAAAATATTTTTAATTAGTACCAACAGATAAATTATCCTTCGAGTTAATCTTATGTAATTACATTTTCATTTTGATGTAGAGAGTTTGGGGAAATTACTTATGTAAAAATTTCCTCTTAAGCTAATCACAATCCCTGGATTCAATTTCATCCTCTTTAATTATATTCAAAATAATATTTCACCATTAATTCATTACTCCTCAAAAATGATGTAAATCTTGGGAAATGTTTTCATTCTCTATGTAATTTAGAATGGAAAATATCATTTAAGGGGTATTGATCCATTTCTCGTTTAATATTGGATTAGAGGACCCATTTTAAAAGGTGGATGTCATCTCATGAAGTACCTAATAGTGAATCGTTCACTCCTTTTATTATTCTAAATATCAACAATATTCACAGATTGAGAGAGCTTCGTTATCATTAAAAAAAAATTTTCTTGCTCACATTCAAATAAATTTCTCAATAGTATAATGTTTTAATTTTCCACTACATTCATTGTTTATTTAATTCTTTATAGCTCCATCCATTGAAAAAAATAATATTATTTGTGTATATATTAATATACCCTTATCAAATTGGCCAGTCAAATTACTATGAAATTCATTATTGAGATTGCCTAAATAATGACACCTTCTTATCAACCTATGTAACATTTATGTTCACACTTATTAATTTTAGTTCCGTAATAGGTTGTCTAATGTTCTATCCACACATTCCATATAAACAAATTACTCAAACTATCTAAACATTACTCAAATACCAACTAAGGTGATCCAAGAATTACATATATAAATATTACATCATTTTAGTAGAATATTTAATATATCTCCCAATAATATAGTCCATAAAATAAGAAATTTTCAATGTACATGAAGAATATATGAAAAGTCAACATATTATGGGAAATATATTAAACATGTCATAAAAATTTATTCAACATAATACCATTATTTTACATGCCCTGAATTATACATTTAATAATATATTGGGAAAAAGAAACATAAGAAATGGTGATCTTAGGTACTCAGTAAGGGTAAATATGAGAGTTATCAATCAATGATCGTAAGTGAGCACAATATATGTATATGGTTATGAGAAAATGATCATTAAAAATCCAAAAATAACTAACATATCATAGAACATGAATCATGAATCATAGAATATGACTTCTACATAAAAAAATACATGATCCATTAGAGTTCAAAATAATTATTAGTAAATCATGATCCAACAGATCATCTCATAAGAGTTAGAAATAAGATTATGGAATATAAATGAGAATAGAAAATAATTTCCATATCCAAGATCACTTTCCATACAATCATAGTAGAAAAATAATCATAAATGATTGTATTTTCTCCATATTCCCATCATTCACTCATTTAGGGGCTACTTTTGAGAATTTCATTTTTGACCTAGTCCCAAACTAGAAATGGTTTCTATGACAAACCATTTCTTTTAAAAACATCATTTCTAGATCAATCACATTAATATACATTTAACATAATACAAAGTGTTCAAGAGGCCTAGTATGATTTGATAATTAGATACATATAACAATAACATGAAATTTGTATACAATGATATTTTTCTAATCACCATTATATGCCCCTAAAAGCTAATGAACTTATAATAACGCACATGATAACCCAGGGATATACATAAGATAAGGGTGATATATAAATCCTGGTAATGGAATAATCAAAGAATAATAAGATGAATTAAATTAATGTGAGTCAAGTGACATATAAAGGTGAAAACAATTTATGAATAAAAAACATAATCATTAAATCATGATATATGATGATAATATCACAAAAATATTTGAATGTAGGAACAACATAAAACATTACGTCATAAATAAATGTCATGGATAACCAACATGAAACCATAATATATTGTGCTGAGGATAACCACCCACTCTACATATTTGGTATCTCATGAGACTAAAACATCACCCAATACACTTATGGTCTATATAATTCTTAGACTGCATGTAACATTCATATCATGAACACATATTTGTGTGACACATAGATCATTCATTATATGAAAATATTTCATCACATTAATTAAATGATTAAAGTGTGTAGATTAAATAATTGGTTGTAGCAAATAAATTAATGATAGGTACTTCTTTTTTAATACCCTTGACTGGAAATGGAGATGAGTATTCACAATAAAAATATTTTTCATGTTAAAATCATATAATAATTTCAACATCAAAATGATTGTACATAAAAGATCATGAAAGGATTAAATTATATTGAAAGGTGGTATAAAATTACATTTGGATTATAATGATAGTAAATATAGGTGTAGAAACAAATTTCGACATAAAAAATTGGAAATAAAAAGTATTATTATAAAGAAAGAACGTGAATAAAATGTACAAAAAAAACAATCCAATATCCTTAGGGGTGATTTTAAATGATTTTGAGGATCTTTTAAAAGCAATTAAACAACTTTTAAGGTATTTAAAAAGGGGTAGGGGTATGAAATTCATGTCAAATTTTTGTTTAGTCAATATGAATGCAATAATGGATACATATTTTTATCAATAGAGAGGGGACTTCATTTTTAATTTTAAACCAAGGATTTCGGCACTATGTGATATACTAATCCGAAAAAATCATAGGGTATTTTACCATGATATTTTTAAAGGATTAGTGGGATTAAATATTTTATTATTATATGGAAATAACTAATTAAAATAATACTATTGTTGATGTGTAAGTGATACATGTTCATAAATAATTATTTTTAAATAAATAAAATATAATATATATTTGGGAGGATTAATTAAAGGTTTGTATAAATAATAAAATTACATGAAAAATAAATTATATTAAATGATAAACATAATTTTAATCATTTATTACCTTTATAGTATTTATTAAATCAATCCTAGTCAATTACGATGTTGTTATACATAACATATATTTATACAATATTTATTTTTTACAAAAAAAATTATTATCTCATAAATATATTAAAAACACACTATTGTATAATTTCAATATGTTTATTTAAAATATAATATTTATATTATGAAAATAATATTCTAAATATAATAATTTACACTTTTAAATAAAAATCCATACTTACAAGAAGATAATAATTATTATGATGATAACTTATCTATGATAATTATAAAAATTAAATTGGACATCATGAAATTATATTATCATATACATTTGAATAAAATTATTTAATAATAATATTTTAATAAAATAATATTTCTTTAAAAATTTATGTAATTTATCAAAAAAATGTGTTGGAATTGAAAATATAAATTTCCCAAAAACACAATTCTATCTCCAAAATAAAATTTTAATGAATATCATTATATAATCTTACATATATGATGTCATAAGGATAAAGGGATAAATTTAATAATTATTTTTTTGAAACTAAAATACATAAATTCATATTGATGTGATATAGATAAATAACCCATAATTACACTAGTATAAACCCTAAGGGCATGATGTGTGATGGAGGACCTTTCTTGTGGTGGTTCGGTGAGCATGGTTGGAGAAGTGATCTCGATAAGCTTTAAAATATACAATAAATAGTTTTTATTGAGTTTCACTTCCTGAATTTTGACATGGTCTTGGTCAATGGAAAATCCTTATGATTTCATATTCCTAGAACACTCTAATAAATGGGATTCATAGGGTATGATTATATAGGTCAAGTCCATCGGGTTTTTAGTATGTTTCAATTAGACTTTCTTAAAACCTTTAGTATATATTATTCTTAATGGGTAATGTACAACATATATATTGAAAATGGGTGTGATTATTAATAATCTTTTGAGCCCTTAAGACAATTATGTATATATTTTATAACGTTCTAAAATAAAAAAAAAGAAATATTTTTCATTTGTTTTTTATTAATACATTACAAAATAAGGAATTAATTTATTAAAAAAATTATTTCATTTATATAAGGATGAATTATTACACCATTCTTCTATTAGAGAATTTTACCCTTGTAATTTAATTTTAAAACTAAATTAAATTTGGGTGCCTCTATTTCATCATTTATTCTAGTTCCCATCTTGATTCCCCAAACCAGTGGTTTTTGATAGTACATTGACGAAGTGGGCTATATTAGTTCATAAAAAATTATTTCTATGATATAATATATCAATTTACTAATATTCATATGAAATACATTTCTCCAAAGGTACCACCACCTGATTCAAAACATGTGAGGGTCCAGTGTATACTTCCTCATGATGGACATATAGAACTCATCATATTCCTACGATTGGATAGGTGGATGTATTAGTCAATGGGATACAATTCTGATTCTATTAAGGATATAAAAGGGTATTATATCTATTGGACTAGGATTTACCAAGTTCCAAACCTCATGAATGTTTTCCTTTGTGATATATAAAGGATCGTATTATCTCCATCCTCAAAATCCATGCATCGTCATTGATTTTGTGTGTAGTATTTCTATTTAATTTGAGTTGATTTTATTTTATGATAAGGGGTTTAAACCAAATATATCATATTTTAGATTAGATTAGGTAAAATAATCTTTTTCTCTAAAACTTCATCCCAAGACATGGGATTTATCACATCTTCAAATATAGGGCCTCATAAGTTTGCGTTTGAATTTATAATGGAAACTATTGTTATATAAAAACTCCAATAAGAGAAGGTGCTAATATTAACATACTTTAAAATATATTTATCATGATATCGTCATATCCTAACAATTTTGAATGGTTCTTCTAGATTTAGAATCCTTCTGATGGTGATAAAAATTAGTAAAACACAACACGATATCTAATTTCTACTAAAGGTTTATCTGGATCCTTAAGGTATACCACTGATCTTGTTCTGATATGATAAAGATTTTTACTCCATGTAGTATTACAAATTCACTTATTTACATAATATAGATATGGAGAAGAGATAAATCATCGATGATAAAACTAAAATTCACTGACTTTTCAATGTGATAAACTACCACTCTAATGACATAATTTCCTCTAGATGTCCTAGGGAATCCTATGATAAAATCCATGGTTACATTTTAAGAATTCATATTTTTAGGGGGAATGGTCCCATAATAATGTTAGACCTGTATTATCAACACATGAATTGTTGGAGTTCAATGGATTGATAATAGATTATATAATCTCTCCCACCACGTTATTCCTAAATAATATTTACATCAAATATATATACAACTTTATGCTTCCTGGATTAATAGAGAATGGTGATCAATGTGATTCATCTAGAAATTCCCTCCCTGGTTCTAGTAATTATTGGATACATTTCTATGATACTAACCAAATAACATAGTATATAGTAATGTTGAACTCTAAGATATTTTATATCTTTTTCAATAGAACCTCATCATTTATTTGGGACTCCATGATCCTCAGTGGAATGGATGGTTTAAAAGGTATTTGGAAAAAGATGTATGATGTTACATTTATGATTCACATGTTAATACTTTTTCATGTCCAATATAATTGGATCCCATTCAGTCACCATAATTTATAGCATGACATGATCCTTTATACATAATTAATTAGACACTTTATTCACCTTTACATGATTATAACTGATTGAATGATCATAATCATTGATTACATTTGACCACCATCATTGGTAAAAATTGAGTTCCTTCTATGTGAATGTGTACTAAAGGATCTTATGATACTTATATATTGAACACTTCTATACATTGAGATAATTTTTCCAAATATTCAATGTGATGGTCTCTTTTGAAATTAATAGATAATGGGTTGGGTAGTTCTTCTCATGTATCAGTAATTGGTGGGAGTCATATGAAATTACTTTTCCATTTTTCATTAGAACACAACACAATAATTTTCTGGTAACATAATAATAGATCAAAAATCCATCCCCACTAATGGGTAATGTGACCATAGGCGCAATGATTAAAATTTTCATTAAATAATTAAATTGACCATCACATTCATTACCCTATACAATTTTTTCTTCCATCCATGTCATCTTTGTTAGTGGGACATACAATCAAAAGATATCTCTCTCAAATCAATTATATTAGGAATATTATCTATGAAAACAATAGATATACATCCTAGATGAAATCCTATATCATTATTTAGTTTTCTTTTTTATCAAATGATAAAAAAATATCCATTTACTAGTGATAACATGCCATAAGAATGTAACTATTAGGACCCAACCCACAATGTCCAACCTTCCCAGAGGCAAGCCGAGTGTGACACCCCAAGACTGGGTCCAATAGGATAGGGGACAGAAAAAAGTTCTTATTAGGCATATCACATACATGTTAATCCTTTCCGTATGGTACTGGTACACACTTAGACATATCGAATCAAAAATATAATGATAAAATGAGTGATACAAATAAAATCAAGAATCATGCATAGAACTAAATCCCTTATAAGAATATGAAACACATATTAGAATGAAAAGGATATAAAGAAAAGAATGCCAAAATTATAAAGGAGTCCAACCTAGTAGGTTGAAGGGGACTATTTTCTTGATTCAACTCGTAGAATATACTATAGTCTGTCTAGCTAAAATATTCTTCACATACTCATAGTCATCCTAGATCTCCATTAAAAGGAACATCATCAACATAATAAAAACACTTGAGAACTAAGAACACACATTTTTTATTATAAAAATACCCAACATCACAACCCAAAACACTAATCATAAATAATAAATGAGATTAAAAACATAAGTAATGATAAAATAATCTCAGATATACAAAAGATAAACACCAAGTCCCAATGTAACATCACAACCACACTGTCATCCTAGGATCCCACTCAACGATTAAATTTAACATCTATCTAATGGGACAAAATCCTTGGGTCATGCTAACACTAATGTAACTCATCCGATATGTCAATATCAGCATTTCATTCCATGAATATGTATATCATAGATCTCAAAAGGTATAGACACACATATTTGGGATCACACATTGGCCCAATGGGGAATTCACAACCCTACCCAGAGTATTCCATAATTATTTGGATCACATTCTTAGGGATTCGATTACTAAATACCTAACCCAACATAGAAAATAATGATAGATTATCACACCCTGATCCTCAAGGATGGACGGCTGAATCTATCTAAGACTAATATATACAGAGGATCACTCATCCTATGATCAGGATGGGATTCCTCACTATACCCTCATAGGGATGGACGAGGGGAATAGTTCCTACCCATACTCATCTAGTATGAAGAGAAAGGGCAATCATCTTACTCTGGGGGAGTACATGACATGTATAGTTAATACATGATATGTCCTAGTTATCCCATACATTAATGACTCCATGGTTTTGGCAGAGTACATTATCCCAGACCGATGTACACTATTGATTCTAGTGTACACTATCCAAGTCCACACATACTAACGATTCCCATGTACTGTAGTAGTGTATTTGTATGCTAGACATTTTCATGCCTATATATGTGGTATGATCTTATTCCTGAGTACACATGGGTATATGCTAAGTCAATAAGATTATCTCACCTGGAACATGAGGTGCCACAAGATTTGTAATGTTTTAATCTCTATGGAAAACATATCCACCAAAAAGGGGATACACATGGATTGTGTTCAATATAACTACAAATATTATAACTCAATTTTTCAATGAATTCATACTTTTTCCAATATTTACGTCCCAAATATTTCTCTTCCATCTATTCCATTTGAAATCTCTCTCAAAGATATTTGATATGGGGTTGACCATGTCCGAGCAGCCATCGATGTCTATATTCCAACCACCTATCCATTTGAAAGTAAATTCCAATCACATCATATCTCTGAATCTATAACTCATAATTGAAAAAATATCAATATAACCTCTTAGTGTTCCACAATAATCATTGATCCTCAATCCTACATTTGATCCAAAATCCAAATCCATGCAAATGATCTATTGCACCAAAGATCAATTGAAAAAGAAAATATTTTGGTATTTGTAAAAACACGGTCAAATGAAATACAAATTATGATGGTTTTAATAATAAAGTGATAAAATGACACAAAAAATTAGGGAAATAGATATCATTATATAACACCCAAAGACATTATAATATTCTCCTTTAAGAATGAAATTTAATTTTTCCACTATTATTCATTATATGAAACACAAAGTTTGGATTGAATTATATAAAACATTGATATTAATGAATTTTTTTATTATATATTTAATTAAATGTTTTTAAATTCATCCTATATATTTGGTATACATAATTTAAGAAAAAATTAATTTTATGTATAAAATGCAATATTCTTCGAAAGGTAGTTTTATCACCTTTTAATGGAGCACTTATTTTAAAAATAAAATTTAAAACATTAACAAATTTTATAAGAAAAAATAAAGAAAAATTTTGAAATAATAATTTAAAAATTATATTATAGTTAATTTTTTGTATTTTTAAGGGATGTTTTATTTTTCAGATGAACAGTTAGAAATTATGAATTTTAATTGAAAACAGAACTTTTTTCAAAATAAATGATAATGTGGAATTATATTTTGTATCGGTTTTAAAGTATATATTGTTAAATTATACATATAATAATCCAATTATGTTAATTTTATTAATTTTTATATTTATTTATATATAAAAATCATAGTGAAATTTTGAACATTATTACTTTAAATCCCCTCTTTCACTCCACATCTATACGATTAGATTTAACTTTAAATTTTCCAATTATGTGAATATAATTTATAAAATATGATATATATATATATATATATATATATATATATATCTGTGTGTGTGTCTGTTTGGAAAAAGAATAATATTTTTATTCAAAAATTTCAACTTAATTTTGACCATAAAAATTATTGAAAATAGTTAAAATTAATTAATGCAATTAACATTAAAATTGCGGTTTTTCACATGACATGAGTATGTATTATATTAATTTTACACACAAATTTGATTTTTATATAATTTTTTTTTACTAATATCTGGGGTGGTTA
Organism: Viscum album; assembly: GCA_963277665.1. Classification (NCBI taxonomy): domain Eukaryota; kingdom Viridiplantae; phylum Streptophyta; class Magnoliopsida; order Santalales; family Viscaceae; genus Viscum; species Viscum album. The sequence goes on from OY728121.1 coordinate 437,055,301, forward strand.
TGTTTAAATTATATTTTAATTATTTAACTTATAGTATTAATGGATAATTTAACTAGGAAAATAAAAATATACACGTCACCTTGTAAAAAACTGTAAATATAAAATTGAGTAAACTGAAATTCTAAGGAATAAAATAATAAAAAATATTTTCTTATTGTTTTGGTGTGAGTTTTTATAGAACATAATTTCACTACACTTCATTTGTATTATCTTTTTTAATCACATGAGGTAAGGGAAACCTCTCAACTTTGATTTCCTATTGGTATTTATAAGAAATCTACAACTCCTCCAATATGAATGGCACCCAACACTCCAAATTATTCATATCACTCAACATATTTGGATCTCCAAAAAACTACCAAAATAAACTCGCAAAATACATCACCTAATATTATTATTATCAAATTTGGAACTAAACATTACAAGGATTACCTTTGGTGAAAATAATAATAAATTTCTTGAATAAGAGTTAACATTATTCCATAAGCACTTTTGTTTTATTTTTCCTAAATCCATTAAATTTTTCTAATAAAACACATATATAATAAACACAACATCATAAATATAATTATATATTTTAATTTCAAAATAATTATATAAAACATCAAACACTTCTATCAAATGGGATACACAATCATCGTTCGTGTGTACGCTGAAATACCGTCTCACAACATATGTTGTTCATTCTTCCATTACCACATTTTATTTTTGGGAATAATTATATATTTTTAGTTTATATATTTTATATATGAAAATTTTAATGTCCATATTCTTTTTTAATTATTATATAACATATTACTTTAGGCTTTCAAATTTGTTTGGAATACGATAACATCGTTTGTGGGAGAATGGACTAACGTCTCCTCTAAGGGATGTGATTCGTTCACCCTTTATATGGAGTGACTTAAGGATGGGTTTAAAAAATAATAAGATATATATGAAATAAAAATATAATTTAATTATAATATACATATTTATAATTTATATTTCTTTTTTTAAATATGATAAGAAAATGGAAACAATTTTCATGCGTACGTACAACCCACCTTCTCTATGAACGGTATATTCCATTTCCTATAAACAAATTTTATGGATTGAGTTAAATAAATTTATAATAATTATTTATGATATTTAAATAATGGTTTAAATTATAGTGATAATTAAATCATGATATAAACTAAAGGAACAAAAAATAACATGTCAAGACATACTCAAAAAACAAGGAAATTGACACCCAAAATAATGAAAATAACAAAATATTATTAACAAAAGGGTGATGGTATGTTATAAAAGGAAAATATATCATATTATAAACATGATTTTGGTTATGTTATAATTTTATAAATTTTTTAAATCCATTATATAGTAGGTAAGGGTACATTCAATCAAAAGAAATCATGTGGTAAAGAGATTTCAAGTCTATCTTTTATTTCTGTGAGACTTATGCCATATTCACCACTAGTTTCTTTTGTGTGGTCTTTTAAATTTCAATGAAATTTTATATAATGAATCATGTTTTTTCATGATATTCAATATTTCAATTATTTTTATATTTAAAAAAATGTCACAATTCAAAAGTAACATAAGTAGTAAGGGATTTCATCTCAATTTACATTCTAACGAGACTTATTTGTTATTATGAAACAATTATCTATAATCTGGTGTATCTAAAAACTATTTTTCATTTAATAACATGATTCAATCATCATTCATGGTATTTTATTTTTATCTATGAATTATCTCTTCTATGGGGTTTTTTACTAGAAAGTTACCAAGTGGTAAAATTTATCTTTTCTATCCCACTTTATTTTTTGATTATTAGCATTATACTAAAACAATAACATCATAATAAAAACGTTTTCATTTGATGTTACATTTATATTAGATATCCATATTTTTTTCAAATGTATTTTATTATTTTCTGAACTGTATACCATTCTTTCATTCTGTGTTTTCATTGAAATTTATTTGATTAAATAAGGAAAAATTAATAAATTTATATCCTTTACTCAATATAGATGTTTTATTATGAAACTTTTTTATTAATTAAATCAATTATTTGATACAAAATAATTTTTTGGATAGGTATTACATTGGTTGGGGACTGGTTGATGAAGTCCTTTCGATGCATTGTTATGTTTCATGAATATACCTAGATATGGTTTTTTCCAAGGCATTACCCATTTATTAGATTCATTGAATAAAGCCTGGATATTATTAGATTCATGGAATGATTAAATAATATTATTATATTCTTATAATGAATCCTTGATAGTATTATATTCATATAATGTAGCTATGAGAATATTAGATTCGAGTCATGAATCCTCGATGATAAGTTTTAGATATCCATTATTATGCATTCCATATTTATAAATTATTTTTTTGATATTTGATTTAATTATTAAATAGGTTAGAATATACATGGTCATGATTCAATCATAGATGATTAATATTATATAACTACTTGATCATTTATTATTTATTCTATATTATTCTCAGGTTATTGATCAAATTTTATGTGTTCTGGTTATTTACATTTCCATAATTTTTTCCCAAAGATTCATTATTTCTTGCACTATATATAACACTTAATAAGAATTTTATCACTATATTATTTTGTTTCCTTTCTATAGTATATGAAAATTTATTATTGGAATTTTTTTGGGATTTTGAGCTTTTAAATTTTTATGCTTTATTTTATTTTCCTAATGAACAATAAGAATCAATGAAGTAATATGGTTTTCCAAAACAGCTGAAGCTATTGGTCCTTAATAATTTTTATCATTTTAATCATGATAATGTAATATTTTAAGGAATTTTATATAGGATTATATGTTCTAGGTTCTATAGTTGGTAGAAAATGATGTTTAGTAGAAACAGTGGGAAATAATGTTAGGAAAACATTAATTAATGAACATAAACCTATAAAAGACTTTGAGGATTAACATAGATGAATTTATTTGTTAATTAAAATAATATTTTTGTATACTATCACTATATTATGTTATTGAGGTTGATCTTAGGTTCTATGAAATAAAAATATCTTTATTTTTTTATGTAATGGGTGTCAACCAAAATTACAAATATTTTGGAGGAAATTTATGGTAATACAACTGATTTATTTAGTATATTTTTATAGGAAAATTTATTTGGTGAATAATTACATTAAAATTTATTGAAATAATATTATTTTAATTTCTAAACATTAGATTTATATAAAAAATACATTGTCGTATTTCGAAAAAAATAGTTGTTTTGAAATCCATTGTAAAAATGTTATTTAATGGTTAATTTAATGTCAAGGATTACAATCATTCTTTTTTGGAGAAATTTTAGAAATTATATTACTTTTATTTAGAAAAAGTACAAACCACTTACTATGTGACAACTTATCACATCCGGTTAGACTATGGGGCTTGAACCCATGATTAAAGGAAAATAACAATTTTGTACCTACCATTGACCTACCTGATATCTTGGTTAATAGTTTATTGTTTATAGTTAATAAATTTGGGTAATACATACTAATAATTATCCAATATTATTAATTTTTGGGTTATGGTATTATGTTATTAAAAAAATAATTTTTTTAAAATATTTAGTGATGGATATATAGACCTATTTTATGGATCTTACAATACATTAAAAGTGAATTTTAGAGCTTCATGCATTACAAATCGTATTTGAAAAATAATTTTTTAATGTATTGGATTACTTTTATATTTTTCAAAGCATAGAAAAGATTAAATTTTTCTTATATAAATATATCAAGTATATTTTATTATATTCTTATTTTGTAAAACAATTACCTCACATTAGAAAAATGATCTATAATTAAAATGTTATCCTACTAGATTAATTTTTGATTAAAATACGATCTTTGATATCATCGTAGATTTATAAATATGAGGCCCTAAAAATTCCATTTATCAATCACTTTTTTGTGATAAATTAACTCAATTAATCTATAAAATTATTAATTCCTTTAATATAATTCTATATTTTCACATTCCACAAATCATATCTTATATAGAAAACTAGTTATATGTGTCATTTGTACATCCCATTATCTCTAATTAAAAGTATATTTTATTAACCCTATTATTATGTATGTTTTTCAAAAAATAATATATTTAAATATAAAACCCTCTAGTAATGATAATATATTGGAATTGTGACGATTCAATTTATTTAAGATATAGAGAATATAACACCCCAAGACATTAAAATATTATACTTTTAGAAAAAAATTAATTTTTGTCTAGCATGCATTATATGCAACATCAAGATAAGGTTAAATTACACAAAAAAACTAATATTAGCCATATGTACAATCAAAATAATGTTTATATTTATCTAAAAGGAACATTAATGATATATTGGGTTACACACATCAATAAAATTCATCCATGGCTCTTGTTACATGTAATAATGATTTTTCCCAAATAATGTTCAAGCCATTATTTAAAATTATAATTATCACGTAGATTTTAAACTAGTGTTTATGAATAAGACTAAAAATTTATAAAAGTATAGGGTCTAATTCATTGGTCACTAATTAATAATAAATTAATATAAAAACCATTTCAATATAATTGAAATGTTTTTAGAGAGAACTAATTTTTGGGACCAAAGATAGTTTAATTTAATAAATTAAATATAATTACTATTTTATATGATATAAATTTAATTAAAATATTATAAATTTAATAAAAAAATTACATCCACCCAATACAATTTATAATATATGATTAAAACAAATTTAATTTTATACATATAATGTGGTACTTTTTTAAGGCGATGTTACAACCTTTTAATGTAGAACGTGTATTAAAAATAAATATTGAAACATTAATAAATTTTTTATGAACAAATAAACACAGTTTCATGAATAATAATTTTAAAATTTTCTTATGGTGAATTTTTTATAATTTTCTGGGAATATTTATTTTTTATTGTATAGTGAAAATTACCAAATTTTAATTGAATCTTGAATTTTGGTATAAATAAATAATAATTTGATCAATTTTACTGTTTAATATTATCAATAATAAAAAAATTAATCCAATTAAAGTAATTATAATCATTTTTTTTAATTTGGATATAATAACATAGCGAACTTTTGAACTTTTTTACCTTAAAAACTCGCCTTCTTACCACGTCTGCAGGATTAGATTTAAATTTAATTTTTTCACTAATATTAATTGAATGATGGAAATTTGATAAAATTATTTGTAATAAAAAAAACATTTATAGTCTGATAAGATTAAATTATATATTTACAATAAAAATTAGTCAAAATAATTAAAATTAATTAATAATAATATTGTTAATATGGGGTTTTTTGTATGGAATGAATTTGTATTAAAATAAATTTTACCCACAAATAATTTTTTTTTAATGAATTTGAATTGATATATATAATTAGTAGGTTTAAATTATCAAATAAATATCTTTTTAATTATAATATTAATGTATAATTTATTTATGTAAATAAAAACATACATGTTGCCTTATTAAGAACTGTAAATATAAAATGTAGTAAACATTAAGACTAAGGGGGAAAATGATTAAAACATATCTATTTTTTGTGTGGTGTAAGTATGAATAAAAAAATTCCCCTAAAATCAATTTTTTTTTTTAATTTTTGAATCACAAGAGGTATTAGAGACCTCCCAATAGTGTTTTCTTTTAGGTATTTAAAAGAATACCACTCCTCCTCTAATATAAATGACACTCACCCCTACCACTTATTCGCATATCTAATAAACTTTTACTCATGAAAACCCTAAAAATATAGACTCCAAAAATCCTTCACATCATCTTAAGAGACTCACATTATAAATAAATTAATCAAAGTATGTCCTTTGGTTAAAACCAAAAGGAGTTACTTCAAGAAGAGGTAATGTTCTTCAATGGGTAGTGTGGTTTTATTTCTTTTTCCACCCCTTCAATTATTATTCTATGATAATTATATTATAAAATAATATTATCAAAAATACTAATATTTTTTTATTTAATTGGTATTAGATATAAATTACCACACTTACATCAAATGGGATACACAATCATCATTTGTGTGAACATTAGAATAAAACCTTACGAGCTGATGTTATTAATTCTTATATCATGACCTTACATAGTTTTGAATAGTGATATATTTTTAGTTTATATTATATATATATATATATATGATATTTTTCTTTTATTTATGTTTTTAGTCATTATATAAAACATACCATCATGCTTTCTATTTTTCTGGAATTCTATAACATCATTTGTTAATGTGTAAACTACCACCTATTCAAAGCGATTTGAATCATTCACTATTTAAATGGAATGTATTAATGATTTGTTTAATAAAAATATGTGATATATATGAAATTAAAATTAAACTTCAATTATAACATAAAAATATATAATTTAATTTTCTTTCTTTCAATATGATAATAAAATAGAAACAACATTCTTGTGTACGTACGACATACCATCTCTATGAAAAGAGTATTAAATTTCTTATAACCAAATTTTTGGATTAATATTAATAAATATATAATCTATATATAGGTTATTTAGAAAATGGTTTAAATTATTTATATTAAGAGTGAATGAATAGTGTATTAGCGAAAAAATAATAAGTCAAGTCATTCTAAAAAAAGGACAATTAGCACTCAAAACAATTAAAATAGTGATTTATTATTAAAAAATGGATGACGATATGTTATTAAAGGAAGATATATGATATTATAGACATGAATATGGTTTTTTATAAATTATTAAAATTATTTCAAAAATTATACTATAGGATAAATATCTATTAAAAAATGAAGTGTATGGTAAAGGTATTTCCCATGTCACATTTATTTCATGAAGATATATGTGATATTCACCAATCGCTTATTTTTTTTATAAAATAGCATATGACATGTTATATCAGGAATATTATTTATTTAATGCTATTAATATTTTTATTGGATTTTATCTTCTCGTCGATCTCATGATTCTAAAGTTACTCAAGAAGTAAGGGATTTTTCCTCAATTAACATTCCATTGAGACCTATTTGATTTTTAAAAAAAATTGAATTTAATGTGGTGCATATACTACCCATTTTTCATTAAATAACATGATTCACCCATAATTAATGTTATTTTATATTTCACATTGAATTATCTCTCTAAGGGGTTTTTTACATGAAAATTACCAGGTTGAAAAAGATATTTTTGTAATCCCACATTATTTTTGGATTTTCAACATTCTATTGAAAAATCAATTTATTATAATTAAATTTCATGGTGTACTATATTTATATTACATATGATTATTTTTTATAATGGATATGATTATTTCCTAAATCATATACTATTTTATAATACTATTCATACATTTAATGTTATTTGATTAACTAAGGAAATATTGAAAAATATATTTCCTTTACTCAATATGGATATTTAATAAGAAACATTGTCTATTACATAAATTGATTATTTGATATTTTTGGAAATATTTAGAATTATAAGACATAGTTTTGGGACTAGTTAATACAATCCCCTTAATGTATCAGTATGTTTTAGGAAATAATCTAGAAATGGTTTGGGCTGAGGCATTACACATTTGTTAGATTCATTTAACAAATTCTTTTATTGTATTAGATTCATGGAATAATGACTTAATAGTATTAGATTCCTAGAATTAAGCCTAAATATTATTAGATTCTTGAAATGAATCCTTTATAGTATTAGATTCTTATCATGAGGCCTCGATGATATGTTTTATATATCAATCATTATGCATTCCATCATTATGAATTAAGTTATTCATATTCCATGTGATTATTAAACTAGTTCAAATACTTATTATTATGTTTCATGATATTGTCAGTATTTATATAAGATTATTTGATAATATATTATTCCTTCCATATTATTCTCAATTGGTTGATGTAACATCATGATTTTTAGTTATTTACCTTACCATATTTATCATACTCATTGAATCATTATTACTTCTACTGTAGATATACCTTAGTGAGAATTTTATCTAACCATAATTTTGTTTCCTTTCCCCCGAAAATAAAAATGAATTCGTGGAATGATTTTAAAGGATAATGAACTTATAATATTGTTATGATTTATTTTCTTTTTCCAATGTAATATTGGTATAATGTATGCAATCTAAAATTATAAAAAAATTAAATTGATATGTCTTTTGGGATTTTAATCCTTGTAATAATGATAATTTTATAAATTAATACCCTGAATCATAGATTCTATGTTTTGGGTGCTATAGGTTTTATCAATGATGTTTAGTAGAACCCTTGGGAACTAGATTTAGGAAAACCTAGATCAGATAACATTTCTATATGAAAGAATTTTAGGATTAGTACATAATCATTTATGTCATAATTTATATATTATTTAAGGATAAAACCAGAAGACTATGAAATTATGGTTTTTCATAAGTTATAACTCATAAAAAATATCCTCTTCATGTTTTATGTAATAGGTGTATTCTATTTTTAATGATTTTTTAGAATAAATTTATAATAATACAACTCATTTCTTTAGTAAATGTTTTATGAGAAATTTTATTTAAGGAATAATTCAATAATATTTTATGGACAAAATTTTAAATTTATTTATAAAATTTATCATTGATATAAAACAAGATTAATATATATATTCTTAAAAACAGTTGTATTGAGAACCATTGTAAAAAGGTCATTTAATGATTAAATTAATTTCAATTATTTTCATCATAATTTTTTGAAACATAATAAGAATTATATTAATGTTGTTTAGATAATGGATAAACAATAGTTATGATGACACCCATCTCATCCAGATAGGTTATGTTGCTTAAACCCATGACAAAAGGATGATAAGAGTTTCACACCTACCACTGTGTCTATTTTCTAGAAAAGAATTCTGAAGCTTTTTCTTATTTCAAAATTTTTAGAGCCCAAGTTAAATATGAGAAAAACAATCCATTGACTATTCATAGTGATCATGGAAGAGAATTTCAAAATTATGATTTTGAAACTTTTTGTAGTAGAAAAGGCATTACTCACAATTTCTTAGCACCAAGAACTCCTCCACAAAATGGTGTTGTTGAAAGAAGAAATAGAATTATTTAAGATATTACCAGAACCATGTTGAGTGAAAATTCTATAGAAACATTTTTTGGCTTGAATCTGTATGTACTGCTTGTTGTACTATAAATCGAGTTTTTATTAGATTTTTTTAATAAAACTCTTTATGAGTTATAGAATGGTAGAAAACCTACACTTTCCTACTTTAATGTTTTTGGTTCTTAAGTATTCATTCTGAATACTAAATATAATCTACATCAATTCGAACCAAAATCTGATGAAGGAATTTTCTTAGGCTACTTCACAACTTCTAAGGCTTATATAGTTTTCAATAAAAATTCTTGTACTGTTGAAGAGGCAGTGCATGTAAAATATGATGAAACCAATCCTTTTGTTTTTAAAAAACCTTAACCTACAACTTCAGATGTGTTTTCAAAAACAGATTATCAACCTCTGTTAGAAGGTCCTTCAGATAAGGATAATGTTCAAGAAAATGTTTCTGAAGCATTTACCCCAGAAGATGTTCTAAACAATGTTTATGAACATGTTCTACAAATCCCAAATTAGTTGTTTCTAAATAATCATCCTAGTGATAGTATCATTGGTGATGTAAATCAACCCATAAGAAATAGAATATCCTTAAGGAATAAAGTATAAAATCTATCATTTCTTTCCTAGTTAGAGCCAAAAAGCACTGATGAGGCTTTAGGTGATGAAGATTGGAAAAAAGCTATTCAAGAGGAGCTAAAAAAATTCAAAAGGAATAAATTCTAGACCTCGGTTGAAAGACCTAAGGAAATTTCTATTATTGGAGTAAAATGGGTCTTTTTAAATAAGTGTGATGAAAATGGAGTCATTGTAAAAAATAATTCTAGATTAGTTACCAATGTCTATAATCAACAAGAGGGAATAAACTATGAAGAAACATATGCTCCAGTACCTAGACTCAAATCTATTTGTATCCTATTTGGCTTTGTAGCATTCTACAATTTCAAACATTTTCAAATGGATGTGAAATGTTATTTTCATAATGGTTTTGTTCAATATGATGTTTTTTTGAATAACCTCCTGGTTTTGAAGATACAAAACAACCTGATCATGTTTTTAGACTTACCATCGCTTTATATGGAAATAAGAAAGCCCCATGAGCCTGGCTTGATAGACTTATTGGATTTTCGCTTCAAAATAACTATGTTAAGGGAAATTCATATCCAACCCTTTTTATGAAGAAATAAAAGAAGTTTTTTTGAATATTCAATTTTTAGTTGATGAAATTATATTTGGTTCAACTTAGCAATCTTTAACCGATTCCATTGCAGATCTAATGAAATCTGATTTTGAAATGAGTGTGATGGGTGAGTTAACATTTTTCTTTGGTTTTTAAATATCCAAAAACTAGAATGAATCTATATATCCCAACATAAGTATATTAAATATCTTCTTAAAAAGTATGGATATGAAAACACTACGAGTATAAGTACTCCCATGGGTACCTCAAACACACTTGATCTTGATGAAGCTGGGAAACCATTAGATCAAACATCTTTTAGAGGGATGATAGTAAATTTACTATACTTTATAGCTAATCATCTAGACTTAATGTTTTCATTGTAATTATGTGCAAGATATCAATCCAATCCTAAGGAATCTCATTTAAAGGTATTGAAAATAATTTTCCTCTACTTAAAGGGAACCATGGATTTAGGACTATTTTATACTTCTAGAAATGATTTTATTTTGAAATTTTTTTAGATGATGACTTTGGTTGATGTAGAATGTATAGAAATATTACATCCGGAACTTGTCATTTCTTAAGAGATTAGTTAGATTATTGGTCTTTAATGAAGCAACAATCAGTAGCACTTTCCACTGCTGAAGCTGAATATGTAGCAGCTGGAAACTGTTGTGCTCAAGTGTTGTGGATACAACATACACTCACAGACTATGGTATGTGTTTTAACAAAACACAAATTTTGTGTAATAATACAAGTTCCATTTCCCTTAGTAAAAACCTACCCATCACTCTCGTGCAAAGCACATAGATATAAAACATCACTTTATTAGGGATCACACAAAAAAAGTAGATATCGTTCTTCAATTTATTGGAAAGAAATATCAACAAGCTGATATTTTCACAAATTCATTACCCTCCGATAGATTTGAGTACATTAAATAAATGTTTGGAATGATAACCATAAGGTAATCCTCTTTGTTAACTTTCTGTTGAATCGATCTTTTTACAATAATAAACTCCTTTTCATAGGGGGAGTACATATGTTATGATATATTTCATATTTTTCATAATGATTTTTTTTTATTTTTTGTAACGATGTTTTTTATATTTTTCGTAATGAAGTCTTACATATTTTTTCTTGATGATTTTTTTTATATTTTTCATAATGAAGTTTTTTATATTTTTCATAATGAAGTCCTTCATATTTTTCATAAAGAATTATTTCATATTTATCGTAATGAAGTTGTTTATATTTTTCATAACGAAGTTTTTTATATTTGTTATAATGACGTTTTTTATATTTTTCTTAATGATGTTTTTCATATTTTTCGTATTGAAGTTTTTCATATTTTTCATAATAAATTTTTTCATATTTTTTCATACTTGAAATCTTCGAACATGAAATTTTTGTAATAAAAATTATAATACTTGAAATATCCGTAATATAATTTTTCAAAATTCTTCGTAATGAAGATTTATTTTTATCTACAGTCTAAAATTTTCATGATGATGATTTTTGTAATGAAGATTTTCATAAGGAATATTTTCTTAGTGAATATCTACCTACTAAATTTTTTTTTGTACTCATGTTTTTTGGAATCTAAAGTTCTTCGAGAAGAATTTTCCTCAATACGATGAATCTTCCTATAAATCTAAAAGGTACGATTCTTTCAGGAGTTTTCGTAATCAAATTTTATTTTCTAGAAAAATATTTTGTTTTTAAAATTTCTCAGATTCATGTTTCCTTAAATACAAATGTTTTCCATTAAAAACCTCAAAAGATTGGATCCAAACAATATTTCCTTGCGGCTATCATTTCGACCAACAGATCTAATCAGGAGAATTCTCAGCCATTGGATTCTGATGGGAAAATGAACCATTGCATCGAAGATTATATAAACGGGACCCCCGATGGTTGTCCCAGATCAGTTTTCAAATATTTTTCATGTCAAAGCTCTTCCCCTCTACAAAATATCATTCTGAAGTTTTCAGAAGTGCACAATTCCAAATGTTCGGTTAACTTCCTTCTCATGAGAAGTCTACTTTCAAGCCAATTTCGGAGTGAAAGATATACAGGGATAGGTTGGTACATCCAAAAAATTTCAACAAATATGACTCTATTAACTCAAATAATATCACGCTCAATGGATTAGAGAGTGTATCCATATCAAAGCCAAGAGCTCAGGATGTAGTGTAACCGGATTTGCTGATTGAGTTTTATGAGTCAACTTGTTTCATTAATGAAGATGGTAGAGAAAAATTTTCCTTCAAGAGTTATGGAAAAACATATCCACTTTCTTACACCAAGGATGCTTGCATGGTATGGTTTTCTTATAAAGGAGAGGCAGAATTGTATTCCCACAAGCTTCCAGATGTTCAAGGGAGTTTTGTAAAAGTGAATACTATGCAATGTCTTGGAATTACAGATGTCCTGACCGCAAAAATTTCTCACTTTTCTATGAACAATCGGATCCTAGAGTTATGGGTTTAGGGTTTTATTATACCGAGAAAGGGTGAAAAAGACACTGTTAAGAAAAGGGATATGTATGTCTTGGATTTTTTGGTAAATCTATGGAAAATAAATCTGATGAAGCATATTCTCATTACGATAGAGAATATCAAGAATGGGAATCTGAGAGCACAGATAATCATGTACCCTTCCCTACTCTCCAAGTTGATAGTTTGGTGTCTTGAATCAATAAATATTCCTTGGAGTTCCAATCCGATGAAGTGAAATGTGCTGTTAGTAAGTGATGACACTTTGAAAAGAATGAATGTTGTATTTTCTAAAGATTTAGGAGAGTTTTATGATCTGCCAATAGAAGAGGCAGAATCCGTTGCAAAAAATGATGAAGAGTCTGAACCATCTAAGAAATCTATAATGAAAAGAAAATTGAAGGAAGTAGAAGTTGAAGGTTAAACTCTGATAGATAAGGAAGCTCAAACCGCACCTCCAAATCCCAAGAAGTAGAAATATTATCTAGATGAAGTTGTTTCTAAATTGAGGGTGGATAAGAAGAACTGGAAATAAGGGGATCCACAGTTTGGCCTAGACCCTACAGAGGCCGATGCATTGAAAGAGAAATCTTCTGAAGAGCTTGAGAAGAATTCCAAAGAGAATAAGCTTAAGAAGAATATTTCAGAGGTAGATATTGGGAAATATATTTTGAAGGCTACTGAAGTAGAATCCGAGAACATTCTGGTACTGAAATCCATCTCAGTTAAACCATTACCTGAGACACTGAGGAAAAATTTTATGACTCTGAAAAAATTTCAAGAGAAGGTTGCTGAAAAAATAGAATATGTGTAAGAAGTGCAAGAAAAGGAAGAAAGTAGTAATCACACTGATGATCTGATTATGCAAGGTGAATATAATCATGAGAAGGAAAGTGATTCCGAAAAATTGTCAACCCAAACTTCTTAAGCTGGATCTTCGAAACATGCTACCCCTGGATTTGATGAGAAGGTTTAAGAGGAAGTGAACAACTTATATGAGGAAGAGAGTTATAATAATCACTTCATTCACCCTGAGGATACCAAGGTAGGAGTTGAGATTGAAAATTTGATGATGATACGAATTTTCAGTTGTCTGAGAGTGAGCATGAGTCTCCAGATGAAGAAGCAATTCTGAAAACTACAAAGGAAAACAAGTGGTTGTTAACACACCAACCAAAATTTCGTTATGAAAGAAACAAGATGGTGGATCCACTAATAGGAATCTTGTCCAGTTTGAGGAATAACCAAAACCTAGAAGTGTTTCAGACTCAGAGTCATCATATCTAGGACATGATTTTGTCATTCAGCCCCTAAAGAAGCTAGTGGACACCATTGTGATCTTTCAATAAAATGACTCCAGATGTTAGATGATTCAGTATAGAATGAATCAAAAATTAGAGTTTGTATCCATGGTGATGGATAGGTGCATAAATATTTAGGTGGATTACCAAAATTTCCCAATCAACTATGAATCCCACAAGAAATCTTGTATGATGATGGTCAGCCGATTGAAGAATATTGTTGAATATTTTAGAGAGCATGATGACTTTCAAAATAATGTTAAGGAAACATTTGATAGTCAAGAAAGAAAAATCAAGGATCTCACAACTACCTTTGAGGAAAATATAAAACTTGAATAGAATACTCGGATTCATGAGGTTAGGGATCTGAATGGGAATTTGAACTCTGTTTCCCACAGCCTGAAAAGAAAAAGGGATCTTCGGATCGAGATTGAAGAAAAGTTAGTGAAGCAAGATGACCTGTTGAATGTTCATACAGAGGCTCAAAAGACTTAGTATTATAGGATCAAAGCCTTAATGAAACAAAAATAGAAAAATCACAAGGAGAAAAATAAGCTGATGACCATAGTAAATAAGTTGATACCTAAGGAAAAGGAAAGAAAATAGCTCAATCCGATATTTTGTTGAATTTATCCCCATAAACAAATTAATCATATCTTAATGAAATTGTGGTTGCTTGTTTTTTGTGTGGATGTTTGTACTAATATTTTTGGTACTAAATTTTTTTTCCATTCCCTCAATCTTTTTTGAAAATCCCAAAATGGGATAAGGAAAAATAATTCTATGTAAAGAAGAAATATCCTTAAGTAACAAGGATTTTATCTAAAGGGGAGTTTTCCATTTTAAAGATTTCCATACGAAAGATAATGAAAATTCTCATTCCATAATTCCAGAATACAATACTTAGTGTTTCAAAGCCTAAGGGGGAGTTATTCATATTCACCATTGTACATGTGTAAAGGGATATAAGCTTTATTTACAAAGTATTGAAATATTATTTCTATGTCCTTATATTATTTTTTGTAAGGATGTTTGTGATTTCCAAAAGAGGGAGATTGTTGAGTCAATAAGGTTTTCTTTATGACTTTTCCATTCATTCATACTTGGGGAGATTGATTGAGTCATTATGGATTCATTATGAATTTACCATTCCAATTTTTTTTGAAAATCAAAAACACCTTATCTCAAGGAAAATATATTTTTACCATGTTTTTTACTTCTATAAGGAAAAATTTCCTTCCCCAAAGAAATTTATCCTTCCCATGTTTTTGTTGTTAAAATCATAATTTTTCTATGTGTAAAATTCATCTTAAAACCAAAATCTCGGAATCATATAATTACCTAGATATGAAGCATTCTATTTTAGATTATGAATTCTCGGAATTCTGGTTACAAACTCTTCTGAGATCTGACTACGGATTATGATTACGAATTCTGGTTATGAAATCTTCTGAGTTCTGTCATCGAATTCTGATTATGAATTCCAGTTACAAATTCTTCTGAGTTCTAACTCTGAATCCAGATTACGAATTCTGATTATGAATTATGGTTATGTAATCTTCTGATTCTGACTCTAAATTCTGAATACAAATTCGGTTTACAAACGTTTCCATGTTATAACTATGAGTTCTTTGAATACAAACTCTGAACTCTTAAGAGTTCTGTCTCCGAATTCCCATGAACTCTGACTCTGAACGTTTAATGTTCTGGTTCTGAATTCTTGTGAATCCAGATTCCGAATTTCCATTAAATTCAGACTCAGGAATTCTATAGTATTCAGGTTCCGAATTCCATGAAAACAGAATCTGAATATCCTTGTATTATAGTCTCTGAATTCAATTTTTGTTAGACTCAGAACTTTCATATTTCCTTACATTCCGAATACTGGATTTTATTTTTGTAACCATATTTTTCCTACACTTGTTTTGTTATAAAACGATAGCGTGCTTTCAGTTACTAACTAACCCTTGTTTGAGTGACACGTGTACAGCTCCCTCCAAAATTCAAAGAAAAATATGAACGTTGGAGGAGGGAGCCAACCGTTGAAGCCATGACTATAAATAAGATCTCATTTGAAAGAGGTCACAACGTTTCTAAGACTCTAGAGATTACATGTTGTTGAGGTGATTTCTAGAGAGATACTTTCATTGCTTCATGCATACTGAACATATTTTTCAGATTTTCTTTGGGCAACTCCGATTGTTGTTGTGCACAATCAAGGGCTTCTGGGGATAGGTTGACAGAGGATCCAACTACCTTTAATTTGATTACTTCCTTGCTGAAGAAGATATATTTTCTGACTACTTTGAAGATGAGGGATTTTAGGGATAGCACGATAGAATTTGATCTTCAAATCGAAGGCTTACCCTAGTGTTGGTAAGACAGACTTTCCTGAATGTATAAATCAAGGGACCTTGATCCAAGGTTGTTTGATACCCATATCTTTGGGTTAAAAGATTTATTACTTGTTACTTGTTTTGTTACAATTTTTCTGCTGCATTTGTATTGTTAAAGGAAAGTATAATTATCTTGTACTTCCTTACACATGTACTCTTATTTAGTTATATTCTATACTCTTTAAGGTAGAATCAAAGTCTTTGTAAATTTTTGTTAATTTTAATTTTCTGGAACCATATTTCTGGATTCACTTTCTTAGAATCGTATTTATGGATTCAAGCAAGTGTTTATAACTAGAGGTTTTGCGAATTACCTTGTTTAACCGTGTTAAACATAATAATCTTTAAAAGATGAAAATGAATTTTTAAAATCATACCATTCACCCCCTCTTGAATTTTAGTATCTGCATCATAGTTTGATGCGACAATCAATATCATATCTATTGTATCTATCGATCCCATATGTACCTCTGTATTCCTCTCCCCATAAGTCCTAGATTGTACATAACAACAATCAGAGTCTCATGATGAAATCTGAACATGATGTTTAGTACACACATGGCATGATAGTCTCTCTCTCCCTCTAGAAATCACTTCAGAAACATACAATATCAAGAGTAATCAATTGTTCATCTATTAGTGTTGAGCTCATTCAAATGATCTCCTATCTATTGGAAACTATCCAGTGGCCGACTCTCTCCCCCAATGGTCATACCTTCCCTTGAATCTCTACTGGACCTGTACATGTGTCACTCAAACAACAGTTAGTTAGAAATAGAATGTATGGCATCATTTCATAACTATAACAAGTGTAAGAAAAATATGGTTTCTTAACCAATTTTTTTTCAGAGTCTAAGAAAAAATAAAGTTCATAGTCTAACCAAATAAACACATAGACACCATAAATCATGAATATTCAGATTCTATTTTTCAAGGAATTCCAAATCTGAATCCTATAGATTTCAGAATATGAATTCTAAGGACTTAAGAGTTTAAATTTTTTGGATTTAAGTGTCTGGATTATAAGAAATTAAGATTCTGAATTCTTAAGAATTTCGAGTAGAAATTTTGAGGAATTTGGAGTCTCAATTATGAGGAACATAGAGTCTGAAGTTTTTGGAATTCAAAGTTTGAATTTTAGAGAATTTGAAGTATAAATTCCAGATAAATTGGAGTTTGAATTTTAGAGAATTGGGATCCTTAATTTCATAGATATCAGAGTTCGAATTTCATAGAATTTATATTTTGAATTTCAGATATTTCAGAGTCTAAATTTCAGATAATTTTGATTCTGAATTTTAGATTATTCGAAGTCTGAAAATAAAATACTCTATAACCTAGGATTTATACGATTTTGAGGTTTTAGATACGAAACTGAATTTTATCCTTTTGGAACAAAAAGTTTTAGATTAATAAAAACTATTAAATGAACAATGAAAACAAAGGTAATGATAAAATTTCCTTGAGAAAGGAAAATTTTCTATATTAAGATAATTCATAGGGAAAAAATAATTTTCCTTAATATAGAGATTTTGTGATTTTCAAAACATAGAGGAATGGGAATTTCATAAGGAAACATTATTGACTAAACAATCTCCCCCTTTTTATAAAGCACAAACATCCTTATGATAATGAATATAAGGACTAAGATTTTTTCTTTATGAACATAAAAAAATTATCTCTCTTTACTTATGAATCATAGTGAATAAAACTAACTCCCCCTTAGTTTTTGAAATCCTAAAGGATTCTATTCTTGATTTCCTGAATGAGATTTTACATTTTCTTACATACGAAAATATTCTCTGATAAGAACTTCCCCTTAGATGAACTCCAATATACATAGGGAAATCTCTTATTTACTTAGAATTCTTTTTTTTCATTCCTTTATCCCCCTTTATGATTTTCAAAAATGAATAAAGAAAATGGAAAAAATATGGTACCTGAAAAATTAGTATTAAACAACTAAATATATGTAGAACAACCAAAATTACATTATGATAGAAATAATTTGTACAAAGAAGTAAAATACAAGGAAAGATCAGAATGTGGTAGAATTATCCTTATTTCTCATTCGACATTAACTTCTTGAAAATGTTTTTAACCTACATTATCTCCTTGTGTTCTTCTATTACAAGCTTGAGCAGCTATTTTGGATCTTTATTTTTCTTCTCTAAGGATTTTATATTTTCTTCTTGAGCCTTAATAATATCTACATGATCCTTCAAAAAATTTATTTCTTAATAAGCTTTTATTCACACTCAATTCTGAGATTCCATTCTCTCATCTAATTCATTGCCACTAAATTAATATTCCCTTTAATTTCCTTGACTTCATGCTTCGGGGTTGTCTATTAGAAAATCCAATTTTCCTCAAAAATAATATTAAGATTATTAATCTTCCCATATTCGATGTAAAAATCATCCTTCACATTATCTTGAAATTCATCAAATTCTCTTAGATCATTGATTTTATTCGTTGGACAAATTTTAATCTTCATTCATGATCTTTTATGAGATTAATATTAAATAATGAATGTTTTAAAATCTTCATCAAGCTTTACAAACATATCCAAAATCATGGTGACTAAATCTACATTCTGATTAAATGAGTGTTGAAACATCTGGCACCTAGAGTCTTTTTTGAGAAATAAGGTAATGGTATCAACCAACTTCTTTAATGATTGTACCCCAAAATCATGTCTAAGAGAGGAAAAATCGTAATCTGATTGTTTGGTTAGTGAGGATTCTTTTTCTATCTCTTCTGCTTTCCTCTACGATGAAGCACCTACATCATTATTTTTCACCATAGATTTACAGGGTGTATCAACCAAAACTTGTTTTCTCTTATTAGATCACAAAATGAACTCTTCTACTTTGGGTGATTCATTATCACTATCTGATAACTAAACAATATTTTCTTGCTCAATGTTTTTTGCCTTAGCACCTGCTACAATATCATTTGGCTGAATGAAGTCATGTTTTATAATTTCTTCTTCAGATGGATTATTAACTTATTCATGTCCTTTTTCTTCTTTTCGTGGAGTATAATGTTTTGAAGATTCAACTTCAGATGTTTGTATTGATAATTTTTTAGAAGGACTCTATTTCTAATGATAATCCTATACTTTCCTTATCATATCATCAGTATCACCACTTCATTAATCTTATTCTTCATCTATGACTTCCTCTTCTTATTGTGGTTCAGAAATCACTATATTCCTTCATAGAGTAATAGGGTATGATTCTTTCATAAATCGATTCTGGTATCTGGGTTTTTTCAAAGGCTTCTTCAGTAGCCTTATGAAGGGATTGAACTATTTCGGCTTCAGTCATTTTCTTCCTTTATTTATAATCTGTCCCATTCTTCTCAATATCTTCAGCAACCTTCAACTTCTAGGCTATTTCCTCAGTAGGTTCCATGCCAAAAGTAGTCTCCCCTTCCATCCTATTCATTATATCTTCTCTCCACTTAGCTGTTTCTACATCAAGGTATGTATTTTTCTTTATTGGTATTGGGGGTACGGATTGATTATCGTTAGCCAAATAGATTATTTATTTTTCATCTCATTCATTTTACTTCCTCTTCCTTCAACCATTCTTGGAAGTCTCAGCCACTTCTATTTTCTTGGATAATGTTTCTACTTCTTCTTCGTGTAGCTCATAAAAGTCATTAGATTCATTACAGAAGTCATCCATCATCCTTCTCAGGTTATCATCACTCCAATGCATAACCTTGTAATTTTTTGTCTTAGAACTAAAAGGGATTTTGAACAATTCTAATCAAAGAACTACAATTTTGGAGAGGATGGACGGATACACGATAGTTTGATATTTCAAATTTCCATTATTTATATTTTCAATTATAATCAATATATACATCACTAGATTTATCTTCCTGAGGTTTTCTAGAAAATCCAAAATATAGATGTCACTTTTCTTCAGTGTATCCTTATCTCATTTTCATAGAATAATAAAACATTGAACCCATTATTCTATAATCCTGACATATGTAGATATATTTATAATCATCATATTTTTTACTTCTTTAAAAGCAAGGCACTCTAAATCCTTTTCCTTCTCAAACTAACTTGATACATTTGGAAATTTATTAGTGAAAAATTCAGCTTCATCTTCATATGGAAATCCAATTGGACATGCAGATATATTGTAGGAATGGGATAAAGTCTTTCCATATCTCTTAAAAAAACATATATTTCCATCCATAGTTGATGAAACTTACTAATTTTTAAAATTCAAGAAATAACCCCAGAAAAACTGAATCGTGTGCCTTCAGTTTTGATATATATATAGACTTTCTCAGCCATTCATCTTGATGTTATTTGATATAATTGAATCATACTTATCGACGAAATTCAGGTCGACTAACCATTCTCTATAAATATGTCATTCACATATTTCCTTTACATTTTAAATTTCATTATGAGGATAGGAATTAACAGACATTTGAAACTGAGGTAAACCTAAAGATCTAGAATGAACATAAGTAGGGGTAGAAATTCATCCCACAAAGGCTATGAAGGTTGATGTGGAACAACCAATAGGGATTCTGTATATTGTTGATTGAGATAACGATTCATATTCCATGATTAATCTGACGGTTACAAAACTTTTGATCAGATCTGACAATGGAGATGATAGTCAATGAAGGGATTTTGTAGGTTCTGATCTTTTTTGGTTTTTAAGATAAACATTCAGATTGAAGAGAAAGTTAATCATAAAAAGTTTATTAAACAAGATAAAAATACGTACATGTTAAAAGATGATTATGAAACATTAAAAAAGAAAAAAATACCTTCCAGATATCTAGAAAAATTGTTCGTAATGTGGAAAATTCAAGGTGAAGAACATTAGACTTAGAATATTTTAAAATAAATTAAATTAAAATTTTGATTAAGGAAATTTTGATTATGAAAATTTTTATTACAAAAAATTTTAATTATGAAAATAAAATTAATACGAAAAAATTTATTATGAAAAATTTCTATTATGAAAAAATATTAATTATGAAAATTTTGATTAGGAAGCAAATGTACCCCCTATGAAAAAGTGTTTTATCACTATTCGGATATAGGTTTCAATGAGATGTTAATATGGAAGGTTACCTTATGGTTATCATTCCTAACTTATGTTTAATGTATTCAAATATATCAGAGGGTAAGGATTTTGTGAAAATTTCAGTAAGTTGATCTTGCGTTCTGATAAATTGATGAATGATATCTTCTTTTTGTGTGCGATCCTTAAGAACGTGATGCCTAATATCAATGTGTTTTGAATGAGAGTGATGTGGAGGGTTTTTACATAAGGGAATGGAACTAGTATTATCACACAATATTGGTGTTTTGGTAAATCTCAAACCATAGTTTGTGAGTGTGTGTTGCATCCACAACACTTGAGCACAACAACTTCCAACTGCTACACATTTAGCTACAATAGTGGAATGTACTGCTGAGTGTTTCTTTTTTCATGATCAAGAATCTAATTATTCTCCTAATAAATGAAAGATTATAGATGTACATTTTCTCCCCATTTTACATCCACCCAATTCATCATCTGAAAAGCTTTTAAGAAAATCATTTCCAGAAGTATAAAAGAGTCCTAAATATATGGTTCCTTTTAAGTATAAAAAAATTATTTTCACTCCAATAAAAAGTAATTAAATAGGATTGGATTGATATCTTTCACTTAATCATAATAAAAAAAATAATGTCTAAATGACTAGAAGTCATGTATAGTAAACTTCCTATCATACCTCTAAATTATGTTTGATCTACTGGTTTCCCAACATCATCAAGATCAAGTGAATTTGAGTTACCAATACAAGTACTAATACTCTTAGTGTATTCATATCCATACTTTTTAAGAATATATTTAATATTCTTATATTGGGATATATAAGTTCCTTATGGTTTTTGAGATATTTGAAAACCTAAGAAAAATGTTATGTCACCCATCATACTCATTTTGAAATTATATTTCATTAGATTCGCAAACGAATCAGTTAATGATTTCTAAGTTGAACCAAATATACCATCATCAACATAAATTTGAACAATAAAAACATTTTTTTATCATTCATTAAAAATAGGGTTGGATCAACATTTAACATATGATAATTGTTTTGTAACAAAAATCATGTAATTCTATCATACCTGGCACTAGGGGATTGTTTAATTCCATATAATTCTCAGATATTTTTGGAAACCTATTTAGGATATTTTCTATCTTTAAAACCATGAGCTTTTTCAACAAAAATATCCTCGTGAACATATCCATTAACGGAAGAACACTTATCATCCATTTGAAAACGATTAATGATAATAAATTCTATAAAAGAAAATTAGAATGCAGATAGATTCAATCCTAGATATTGGAGAATATGTTTCTTCGTTGTCTATTCCTTCTTATTGATTATACCCTTTAGAAACTAAACTATCATTACTTCTTTCTATGATTCCATTTTCATCACACTTATTTCTGAAGAACCATTTTACTCCAATAATAGATATTTCCTTAGGTCATTCATCCAAGGTCCAGACATTATTCATTTTGAATTCATTTATCATATCTTTCATGGATTTTATCAAATCAGCATCCCCTAAAGATTCATCAGTGCTTTTTTTGTTCTAATTGAGAAAGGAATACTAGATGTTATAATTAATTTCTTAAGGATAATCTAGTCCTTATCGGTTGATTTATATTACTAGTGATACAATCACTAGGATGATCCTTAAGAAAAAACTGATATTGGATTTGTAAAACCTGTTCATCAATAGATGTTATCAAATATTCTATAGTAATTGCTTCAGAAAAAAATTTCTTGAAAATTTTCCTTACCAAAAGGATCTTCTATCAAGGGTTGATAATCTGCTTTTGAAAACACATATGTAGATGTAGATTAATGTTTTTTTTAAAACAAAAAGAATCAGTTTCATCAATTTTAACATGTACAGTTTCTTCAACTGTACATGTTTTTTTTATTAAAAAATATATAATGCTTAGAAGTTTTGGAGATGCCTAAGAAAATTACATCATCTTATTTGGGTGTGAATTTATGTAAATTATGTTTAGTAATCAGAATGAATAATTTTTATCCAAATAACTTATAGTATGATAGTCTAGGTTTTCTACCATTACACAATTTTTCAGGGGTTTTATTAACAATTGGTTTAATCAAAACTCAATTTATATTATAACAAGCAGTAGTTATAGAATCTTCCCAAAAGTGTTTAGCAATCGAATATTCACTCAACATGGTTGTTGTTGTCTCTTGAATAAGTCAATTTATTCTTTCAAAAACATCATTTTTTTGAGGGGTTCTTGGTGATGAGAAGTTATGAGTAATTCCATTTCTACTAAAAAAAGTTTCAAAATCTGAATTTTGAAATTCTCCTCCATGATCTCTATGAATAGTTACCAACGAAATATTTTTTTCATTTTAACATGGGATATAATGATTTTAAAAAAAGAAAATGCTTCAGATTTATTTTCTAAGAAATAGAACCGTGTAAATCTTGGGTAATCATTTACTATGAAAAATACATAATATTTTCCTCCCATGCTTCTAGTTTGTGTTTGACCAAAATGATCCATATGCATCAACTATAATTAATAAGTTATTGATACGTCACTGATTGATTTAAATATTGATTTAGGTTTCTTTCCATATTGACAAGGATCAAAAACTTTTGAATAATCATATCTAAGCTCTGGTAGATCCTTAAAAAGACTTATCATTGAGAGTTTAAATATGTTATTAAAATTACAGTGTCCTATCCTTTTATTCCATAACCTATATTGTTCTTCCATTTCATTAAGACAGGGTAGATCGTGGCTCCTAGGGTCTTCAATCATTAGTGCATATAAATTATCCTTCTTATTGGCTGAAAGAGTGAACTCTTCCTTGGAATTGGGTACTAAGCATTTTTCATTCCTAAAATTCACAAGGTAACCCTCATCACATAACTGACTTATGCTAATGAGGTTGTGCTTAATAACATTAAAAAATAAAACATTTGAAATCAATGTTTTTCCAAGAAGAACAATGTTACCTATAACAATAATTTCACTATGAGAATTATATCCGAAAGTTACATATCCTCCTTTCATCTTGATAATACTTTCAATGAAGTTTTAGTTACCAGACATATTTCGAGAACATCGACTATCTATGTACCATGTATTTCTATTAGAATTATACTTATTTTCATAAAAATAAAAGTGTTATACTTTCAGAATCCAAATATTCATGGATTTGGAAAATTCATAAAGAAAAATTTTAGGAATCCACATCTTCTTACAAAAATTAGATTTATGAAATCCAAAAGATTGAGTTTTTTTAAAGAATTTTTTCCCCAATTCCCACCACACTGACATTTAGTGAGGAATGTGGCACTTTGAGGAACAAAATAATTATTACTAACAACTAGTTTAGAATTAGTATAACAAAATATATAATTATTCCTTAGAGGTTTTATTTGGGAATAAATCTTATCAATGTTTTCCTTACCTAAGGTAATGTTTGAAAAACACTTCCTCATGGAAAAATGCTTTAAAAATCAAAAAATTTCTTATCGGGATCTTTAGAATGATTTGATACTTCTTTAGTAATAATATAAATTCTATAATTTTCCTTATAATGTTTTCTCTTGAGTTTAGAATTTTCATTATCAAGAAGATTAGATAACCTAGACACTTCTTCATAAGTATGTAATATATTATCTTCATCAGAAAAACATTCTTCATCAAAAGATTCATAATATTTATTATAAATATAATTTGTATTTAAGGATACATTAGTTATAGATTCATCATTGTGTTCCTTGGCCATTAGATATTGATTTTCAATAGTTATGGTAACAATTAGACTAATATTATTCTAATTAGAAGATTCATACTAACATGATTCATAAAAAGACCCTCTACCACTAGAACCCTAGGTTTTATTAGCTTTCAAATGATTCTTAGCATTATACTAGTATTACTTATTTATATTCATCTTAGAATGATTTTCCTTTCTATCCTTTTTCTAAAGCATATGATAATATTACCTTATATGCCCTGCTCGTTTCCATTCATTGTAACACCCCGAGATTTTATGAAAAATATTCTTTTTAATTTCATTAATGTCTTGTGTTGTATGATACACCAAAATGAGCTTGCACAACACACATCCTTTATTTGCCTTGCATTACACGCAATCACGACCTTTCTCGATAGCGTGTGTAGTACGCAATAACGAGTTTCACTAAACAACAATATGCTATTAAAATATTATTAAAACTAGCCGTTATGAATAGTAATAACCACTTTTTGAAATTTTGTAATTTTATTTTTCAAAATTGAATTCATTTTTGGATTCGTAATATCGAAATTATCTTAGGGTAAAACTTTGGTGATTTTCGGATAACTTTCATATTTTGATGAATAGTGAAAATTACTAAATTTTAATTAAAAACAACTTTTTCAATCGAAATAATTAATAGTGATAAATTATTAATTTGAGTGGTTTTAAAGTATATTTAGAATATATTTTTACAATTTAATACAATGATGGTCGTTGGATGTAATTTCACATTTAAACCAAACATAAACAAGTGTCAATCTTTTGAAAGTTATTATATCTTAAGAACACGCTATTTGTTTTGACGATGGAAATTAATTTTTAAATTAATTAATGCAATGGATATGTTTTGAATTTGGTAAAATAGAAATCATTTTTGAGTTCATAATATCAAATATAGCTTAGGCCTAATTTTTGGTATTTTTCTGAAAACTTTCAATTTTTGATGAATAGTGAAACCACTAAGTGGTAGTTAAAAAACTGAATTGTTCATAAAACTTAATTTTACCGCTTCTGTGAGTGGAATTTCGAAAATCCGAGAGACACGATTAATATCAAGGACTAAAATGTGGTTCAATGCGATGAAAATAATTTTTGGTGAATAGTAACTTTTTAGTTTTATTTACCACAGTTAAAAGTAAATAGGGTAATTAAGGGTAGAAATGATATTATTATTACCCTAAAACATGTCCTAATTCTATTGGATAAGTGTAATTCTACCAAAAACAAACTTAGGAATAAAATATGACCATTTAGGCCCACTTGGATTAGATTAGGACATTTATTATTAATTTATTTAAAGAAGGGTTAAAAGAGTTAAAATCATTGTTTATTTACTAAAACATTTTTAATATGGGGTTATAAATAAGATAAATTCGACTATAAATATTCATTAGAAATATAAAAATATTTCCTACCTAATGGTATTTTATTTGTAATTTTTAGACATTAAATAATTTAATTTATTTAAGACACAATGATGATGCAGTAATTATCTTATTAATGAAATATTGACATAATTGATGTTATAAACATCAAAATAAATGTAATATGAGACTTTTTATGAATTCCACTAATTTTATAGGTTACTATGATATATTAGTGTTGATTTAATCAACTTGGTTTGAACATATAATTCTGTTATGACTTTCACAAAAATCATATATCAAATAGTGTCAAAATTGACACAAAATAGTTTTTAAATAAAATATTATATTATTAATTGTTATTTTATTCCTAAAAATCTAAGGTTCGGCCAAATGACTTAGATAAGGATATATATATTAATAATAAATAATATGGGGTTCGTTTGGCATGTTATAGTACGTTTATTAACCATATAGTGTAAGAAAACAAAAAGACACGGTAAAAGTTAAATTATTTAACTTAGAGTTAAATCTAATTGATACGGTTAAAATAATAAACTAAACTTTTCTAAATCCTATTGGTTGATAGGGTTTCGACCCATCCCCACTTTATCTTCGAAATAAGACCCTTTGGAACCATTATAAACCGATTTTGACTTTAATATAAAATAATATTTTGAGATATTCCTAAGGTGCCCCTCTCCTCCCTTATAAAAGGACACCTCCTCCCCCTCCTCCTCACACCAATTTGAGCACTCAAGCTCGTCCAAACCCTGCCAAAATCCCTTCTCCACTTCCCTAGAATAATCCTAGAGGTCCTGGTCTTCTTCAAAGACCAATATTAGTTCCCTAAGTGGAGGATTCAAAGAGGCGTTTCAAAGAAGAGGTAATATCCATTACCGATCTTTTCAATTTCTTTCTTCTTCAACTTATTATTCTTTAGTTGTTTCATGAAAAAGTAATAATATCAGTATTACTTACATACTGATATGTTATTATAAATATGAAACAACCCTAATTCACCTTCTATCCATCCTACGGAAAAATGAAATCACCGCGCGTGCGTACGTACGGAATACCGTCTCCACGCCGTGGTGTAATCTATTTTCCACCACCACCTTAATAGGATGGGTATAATGGTGTAATGAGTAACTATATATGATTATTATAAATTTATATTGATACTGAAATAGTCTACATACACTTCAACACAATTCCACGACCATGGGAATGATATCATCGCTCGTGCGTACGTACGGACTACCGTCTCCACGACGCTATGAGATTCATTCTCAATGATTAACCATTCATGAATGATTATAAAGTATATATAATAAGTACTAATGAAATATATGACATAATATGATACTGGATTTATGTAAATTTATATGTATTTCATCTACTTAATTCCATTCACTTCAATAAGGAAACGAAAACAGCGTTCATGCGTACGTACGGACTACCGTCTCCATGAACGGTGTATTTCATTCCATTTATCGATATTATATATATATATACATATATTCTGAATATATATTATATATAAATCATGTTTTACATTCTGGATATAAGTAATCATGATCCAAGTAATCATATTAATAATTACAAGTTAAAAACACGAACGACAAGTGAGAGGATTTTACCCAAAACGCTACTTTAACATGAATTTACAAAAGAACAGGTAATATAAAGTCATAAGTGGACCATATATGATGTAATAACATTGAATATGATTCTGGAATAAGTCAATAACATGATTTAAATCATTATACAGGAGGTTCGGACACTTACAAAGCAAGTCAGACCTAAGGTAAGGGAAATATCACAATCTCATTTTTATCCGAGATTGTTTATACTTTGGTATTTACTGGGGTTATTTCTATCATCCATGTCCATGTTTTATAAAAGTGTTTTCATGTATGTTTGAATTCATTTTTACCCATTTTTACTTTTACCACATGGTATGTAAGGAATCTTTCTTTTGTTTATGATACGAGGTACTTTTTGACTTTTCCGACAAAAGTACGAAAAATGTTTTTTTTAACTTATATGGCATGAATGGATTTTTAAAACATTATTTCCAAGAAGCTTCCTTTACAAGTTTTCATGTTTATTTTTAATCAACTTATTTTAGTTTCAAATTGTAATACATGTTAAGAAAGGAAAATGTTTTTGAAGTAGAAAGGATATTTTCCTCAAGAATGGAGTTCAAGTGTTTTATCAAAATTATTTTCCATCTAAGATAATAAAGGGTTCTGTTTTTATCCCTATTATTAAATTGATTTGATTATGTTGTGATTGAAATATTTTTATGAATTTCTTTATCTTATATGAATTGTTTTATGATGTCATGATGTTTAAGATTCCCATTTGTATTACATGGGTTATGCAATGATGTATGATTTATGATTTTGTGGCACACATAAGAATGGTATCATTATGAGATGGGTGGGACCTATATCTCCCTCCAATGCATTGGGTAAAGATTTTATGTCTCATGAGATAGACATGGCTGGAATGGTAGTTTATACTGGTTCAGTGAAACAGGACTGAAATGAGGGTTACTCGATTCAGAAAGGGACTTTGTCCACTAAGATAGTCTTGGCAATGAGTCTTGACTAACAAGAAATGATTCTCTATGATTATGTGTGAATGCCACAAAGTTTCATGTTTTATGTTATGATTATTGTGATTACATTTCACTGCCATGATTTATCCCATGTTATGAAATTATGCTCTCTTTTGCAGGTTATGATTTCCAAAATGTTATGTTCTTATGAAAATGATGTGATTGATATTTCTTTTGTTTACCCTTACTGAGCATTTGAGCTCACCCTTTTATGTTTTCTTTTCCCCAGGATATAAAGAAATGTTTTAGGTAAAAAAAGGAATATCTTTATGGGAGATGTTAAAGATCTTTCACCACGATTAGAAGATTATATTCCAAGTTTCCAAAGACACAAAACTATTACGGTCCTTGTGTGTGTGTTTTTGTAATGTACTATGTATTCCGCAAATTTAATGTAATGTACATGTACGTCAGGCTTCGGGTCTCTACAGTTGGTATCATAGGAAAGGTTTAGTCAACCTTTGGAAACTAGGATACGAGAACTTTAGTGAGATCCCTAGAGATAATTCTAAGGTGTGTCTAGGGATGTCTCTAAGGTTAAGTATACGTATAGGTTATAGTACTATAATTACACTAACGATCATAGAATTAAACCTAAGATGTTATATATTGAAGGTACTCCCCCTTTATTATGTTTTTTTCCCTAGAATGATTTTTTCCTCTCACACTATTCTTTTTGGGTTTTAGACGATGGCTGGAACCCGAAGGAACTGTGTTGATCAATGCAATGGACAATGCAATGATTGACCTCCTGAACAAACAAATGTTATGGGAGATGGAGTGCAAAATATTATTGCTATACTTACAGAAGCTATGAATCATTCTGGACTTCCAAATGAACAGATAAGGGAACAATATTCTATTGAGTCCTTCATGAGGCAACGTCCACCTTCTTTCAATGGGTCTTCCGATCCACTTGTTGCTGAACAATGGATCAGTACCACTGAAAAGATATTTTCAGTTCATCAATGTTCTGAACATGATAAAGTCATCTTAGAAGTATATCGTTTGGAAGGTGAAGCTGATCAATGGTGGAATCTTATCAAGAATATGAGGCCAAGAGATGAAATTGAGTCCATGGAATGGGACGAGTTCAAGAACTTGTTTTTCAGTAAGTACTTCCCTCGTATTCTTCAAACAAAGATGGAAAAGGAGTTTCTTGAGCTGAATCAGAAGGATGATGAATATGTTGGTATATACGAAGAGAATTTTACAAGACTTTCAAGGTATGCCTCTGGCATTATCATCCAACCTGAAAGTAAAGTTGATCGATTTTTCAGTGGCTTAAAACCAAGTCTTAGAAGGGAATTAGCTATAAGAGACTTCAGTAGCTATGAAGAAATTGTGCGTTGTGCTATCAAGGTAGAAATGGAAGTTGGTGTTACATATCCATCTCATGGTTTTGACAAGAAAAGAAAGATGGAGTTCAAGGAGAAATCTCAGAATAATGGTGAAAAGAAGATGAATGTTTCCTTATGCACAAAGTGTGGAAAGAAGCATGGTGGAGATTGTCTTAAAGGGACTAGAAAATGTTTTAAGTGTGGAGAAGAAGTTCATCGAGCAGCTGAGTGTCGAAGTAATGGAAAAAGGGTTTCTAATGATTTGAATAAAACAAACACTGCAGAGAACGCACCACCAACACTTCAATGCTTCAAGTGCAAGGAAATGGGGCATTATGCTAATAAATGCCATAATCTAAGGGTTAGTGATGATCGACATGAGCAACCGCTTAAGGCAAAGGATAAAGGGAAGTCACATGCGATCACTATTGGCGATGTTGAATATGACAACGATGTGGTGGAATGATTAAGTGTTTATGTAATGGGATTCAAAAATAATGTTGTATCATGGAGTATTGGAATATTTATGTATTGGTCTAATGTGGTATTCAAAGTGATTGAGATATTTTTGGAAATAAGACGATATGCGCATAATGAAGGGAAAATGAGAAAAGGGAATGTTTAACAGTATTCATGAGCTCATGATTGATATAAGGACTAAGTGATATCATGGTTTGATTATAATGAATTTTGAGGATTTTGGTATGTGGAAAGTGTTAACGTTTAACTGCATTCATGTTTTGACTAAGGTTCAATGGGTATTCAAGAGAATACATGATTAAGGACTTTGAATGTTTAGAATGTGACCAACAAGACATATCTTATGATATATGGGGATAAACGATGGTATTAAATCTCTGGTAATTGTTTTCACTATATTATGAGAGTGGACTGCAGTATTATGGGTAAGCCTAAAGATTGGAATGGATTATGGTGGACATAAGTTAGTATTGTTTAAGGATAGAAGTTTTTTTTGATATTATTGATGGGATGTTATAGTAATATAGTTTTAGAAAAAGGACAACCTGCAGGACGGGCGACAGCCCATCGCGTCGGACAAGGTTGTGGGAATCAAACCCACAACCGAAATGCGACTGGCCTTTATCGCCTACCACTGGCCTACAGGAAGTCCCTGTTTAGTAGAAACTAGTTTTATTTTATTAAGAGGTATGATATATGATGTATAAGTTCATTTTTGGAACCATATACGATTAATCTAACCATAAGATGAACTTATAACTTTTCAAACCTTTTGTTTGAGACAGATGGAATGTCCCATCATTCTATTACATGATCTGCTAACACATCACGAATGACAAATTCAACTTCATTTCTTTAAGATATGAAGTGGAAATTGTCCAGAGAAAGACCAACGGTGAGACTATACCAAAATCACGAAAGTATTTCTTCTAATTCCAATTTCATCAACTTTAGGGAAACGATATTGAAAACCAAAAATGTCGTCCTAGTGCTCTTATATCTGATTAATCAGATTCTACCTTAGATCGTCACAAATTTATGGATTTGTGATTGTTGGCTTTTCCATAGCCATGTTCTCTACCACTCTCCATCAGAACATGATGGTTAGATTTTTCTTCCATATCCATATTTTCACCTATGTGGAAACCCAGTGATTAGTTTATTTGGGTAATCGTTACATTTCATACATTATTTTTTAAAGCCATGTTTTGGTATTCCTTTTTACGATGTGGGTTTCTATCAAAGAAAATTTCGAATAGTAAACCATTTATAACCCCGACGAATTTCGAGGGCGAAATTCATTTTAAGGGGGGTAGAATGTAACACCCCGAGATTTTATGAAAAATATTCTTTTTAATTTCATTAATGTCTTGTGTTGTATGCTACACCAAAAGGAGCTTTCACAACACGCATCCTTGATTTTCCTTGCATTACACGCAATCACGACCTTTCTCGATAGCGTGTGTAGTACGCAATAACGAGTTTCACTAAACAACAATATGCTATTAAAATATTATTAAAACTAGCCGTTATGAATAGTAATAACTACTTTTTGAAATTTTGTATTTTTATTTTTCAAAATGGAATTCATTTTTGGATTCGTAATATCGAAATTATCTTAGGGTGAAACTTTGGTGATTTTCGGATAACTTTCATATTTTGATGAATAGTGAAAATTACTAAATTTTAATTAAAAACAACTTTTTCAATCGAAATAATTAATAGTGATAAATTATTATTTTGAGTGGTTTTAAAGTATATTTAGAATAAATTTTTACAATTTAATACAATGATGGTCGTTGGATGTAATTTCACATTTAAACCAGTCATAAACAAGTGTCAATCTTTTGATAGTTATTATATCTTAAGAACACGCTATTTGTTTTGACGACGGGAATTAATTTTGAAATTAATTAATGCAACTGATATGTTTTGAATTTGGTAAAATAGAAATCATTTTTGAGTTCATAATATCAAATATATCTTAGGCCTAATTTTTGGTATTTTTCTGAAAACTTTCAATTTTTGATGAATAGTGAAACCACTAAGTGGTAGTTAAAAAACTGAATTGTTCATAAAACATAATTTTACCGCTTCTGTGAGTGGAATTTCGAAAATCCGAGAGACACGGTTAATATCAAGGACTAAAATGTGGTTCAATGAGATGAAAATAATTTTTGGTGAATAGTAACTTTTTAGTTTTATTTACCACAGTTAAAAGTAAATAGGGTAATTAAGGGTAGAAATGATATTATTATTACCCTAACACTTGTCCTAATTCTATTGGATAAGTGTAATTCGACCAAAAACAAACTTAGGAATAAAATATGACCATTTATGCCCACTTGGATTAGATTATGAAATTTATTATTAATTTATTTAAAGAAGGGTTAAAAGACTTAAAATCAAAGTTTATTAACTAAAACATTTTTAATATGGGGTTATACATAAGATAAATTCGACTATAAATATTCATTATAAATATAAAAAGATTTCCTACCTAATGGTATTTTATTTGTAATTTTTAGACATTAAATAATTTAATTTATTTATGACACAATGATGATGCAGTAATTATCTTATTAATGAAATATTGACATAATTGATGTTATAAACATCAAAATAAATGTAATTTGAGACTTTTTATGAATTAAAATAATTTTCTAGGTTACTATGATATATTAGTGTTGATTTAATCAACTTGGTTTGAGCATATAATTCTGTTATGACTTTCACAAAAATCATATATCAAATAGTGTCAAAATTGACACAAAATAGTTATTAAATCAAATATTATATTATTAATTGTTATTTTATTCTTAAAAATCTAAGGTTAGGCGAAATGACTTAGATAAGGATATATATATTAATAATAAATAATTTGGGGTTCTTTTGGCATGTTATAGTAAGTTTATTAACAATATAGTGTAAGAAATCAAAAAGACACGGTAAAAGTTAAATTATTTAACTTAGAGTTAAATCTAATTGATAAGGTTAAAATAATAACCTAAACTTGTCTAAATCCTATTGGTTGATAGGATTTCGACCCATCCCCACATTAGCTTCGAAATAAGACCCTTTGGAACCATTATAAACCGATTTTGACTTTAATATAAAATAATATTTTGAGATATTCCTAAGGTGCCCCTATTCTCCCTTATAAAAGGACACCTCCTCCCCCTCCTCCTCACACCAATTTGAGCACTCAAGCTCGGCCAACCCCTGCCAAAATACCTTCTCCACTTCCCTAGAATAATCCTAGAGGTCCTGGTCTTCTTCAAAGACCAATATTAGTTCCCTAAGTGGAGGATTCAAAGAGGCGTTTCAAAGAAGAGGTAATATCCATTACCGATCTTTTCAATTTCTTTCTTCTTCAACTTCTTATTCTTTAGTTGTTTCATGACAAATTAATAACATCAGTATTACTTACATACTGATATGTTATTATAAATATGAAGCAACCCTAATTCAACTTCTATCCATCCTACGGAAAAATGAAATCACCGCGCGTGTGTACGTACGGAATACCGTCTCCACGCCGTGGTGTAATCTATTTTACACCACCACCTTAATAGGATGGGTATAATGGTGTAATGAGTAAATATATATTATTATTATAAATTAATATTGATACTGAAATAGTCTACATACACTTCAACACAATTCCACGACCATGGGAACGATATCATCGCTCGTGCGTACGTACGGACTACCGTCTCCACGACGCGATGAGATTCATTCTCAATGATTAACCATTCATGAATGATTATAAAGTATATATAATAAGTACTAATGAAATATATGACTTAATAATGATTCTGGATTTATGTAAATTTATATGTATGTCATCTACTTAATTCCATTCACTTCAATAAGGAAACGAAAACAGCGTTCATGCGTACGTACGGACTACCGTCTCCATGAACGGTGTATTTCATTCCATTTATCGATATTATATATATATATATATTCTGAATATATATTATATATAAATCATGTTTTACATTCTGGATATAATTAATCATGATCCAAGTAATCATATTAATAATTACAAGTTAAAAACACGAACGACAAATGAGAAGATTTTACCTAAAACGCTACTTTAACATGAATTTACAAAATAACAGGTAATATAAAGTCATAAGTGGACCATATATGATGTAATAACAATAAATATGATTCTGGAATAAGTCAATAACATGATTTAAATCATTATACAGGAGGTTCAGACACTTACAAAGCAAGTCGGACCTAAGGTAAGGGAAATATCACAATCTCATTTTTATCCGAGATTGTTTATACTTTGGTATTTACTGGGGTTATTTCTATCATCCATGTCCATGTTTTATAAAAGTGTTTTCATGTATGTTTAAAGTCCTTTTTACCCATTTTTTCTTTTACCACATGGTATGTAAGGAATCTTTCTTTTGTTTATGATACGAGGTACTTTTTGACTTTTCCGACAAAAGTACGAAAAATGTTTTTTTTAACCTATATGGAATGAATGGATTTTTAAAACATTATTTCCAAGAAGCTTCCTTTACAAGTTTTCATGTTTATTTTTAATCAACTTATTTTAGTTTCAAATTGTAATACATGTTAAGAAAGGAAAATGTTTTTGAAGTAGAAAGGATATTTTCCCCAAGAATGGAGTTCAAGTTTTTTATCAAAATTATTTTCCATCTATGATAATAAAGGGTTCTATTTTTATCCCTATTATTACATTGATTTGATTATGTTGTGATGGAAATATTTTTATGAATTCCTTTATCTTATATGAATTGTTTTATGATGTCATGATGTTTAAGATTCCCATTTGTATTACATGGGTTATGCAATGATGTATGATTTATGATTTTGTGGCACACATAAGAATGGTATCATTATGAGATGGTTGGGACCTATATCTCCCTCCAATGCATTGGGTAAAGATTTTATGTCTCATGAGATAGACATGGCTGGAATGGTAGTTTATACCGGTTCAGTGAAACAGGACTGAAATGAGGGTTAGTCGATTCAGAAAGGGACTTTGTCCACTTAGATAGTCTTGGCAATGAGTCTTGACTAACAAGAAATGATTCTCTATGATTATGTGTGAATTCCACAAAGTTTCATGTTTTAAGTTATGATTATTGTGATTACATTTCACTGCCATGATTTATCCCATGTTATGAAATTATGCTCTCTTTTAAAGGTTATGATTTCCAAAATGTTATGTTCTTATGAAGATGATGTGATAGATATTTATTTTGTTTACCCTTACTGAGAATTTGAGCTCACCCTTTTATGTTTTCTTTTCCCCAGGATATAAAGAAATGTTTTAGGTAAAAAAAGGAAGATCTTTATGGGAGATGTTGAAGATCTTTCACCACGATTAGAAGATTATATTCCAAGTTTCCAAAGACACTAAACTATTACGGTCCTTGTGTGTGTGTTTTTTGTAATGTACTAAGTATTCCGCAAATGTAATTTAATGTACATGTACGTCAGGCTCCGGGTCTCTACATTCATAATAAGTGACTTCTGATACATTCTTGTCCTTGATTTTTGTATTATTAAATCTATACTTAAAGTATTTATTCTCAACTATCTTGTTCATCCTTCAAGAAAGATAAACTATCTCATTCTCATAATTTTCACTTTCACTTGATTCAGATAAAACAGTGACATTGTTTGACTTCGATCTTCTAATCCTTTCAGGATTATTCAATTTTCTTGTAAAGGAAACACTTCCATTTCAATTCATCTTCTTATTAATATCAATGTCTCTTTTCATTATTGTCTCATGTTGAATAAGTGTTCCAAAAATCTCATCGAGAGTAATTTGAGATACTTTTTTATTCTCATCAATGGCTATTCTCTTAGATTCCCACTCCTTAGGCATGTTACTATAATATTGTCCACAAGTGACTCATCATCTAAACCTTTACCACCCTTGGATTGTAAACTATTCATAATATTCACAATCCTTTGTTGTACCTTGAATACTGGTTCTCCATAGCGAAATATAAATTCATGATATTCTGTTCTAGGCATTGTTCTTTTAGTTTCTATAACATTTGATGTAACAAAATGAGTAACTTATAATTTCATCCAAATATAATTTGTAGCCTAAAAAGAAGAAAAATGACTATATTTATTCTTGGTCGTGGAACACAACAACGAATTGCATACCTTGTAGTTTAGTTGATATTTTGAATTTTCCGGATTAGTAAAATTTCTATCTTCCTTATCAGGAATCTTTAAATCTCTAGTTAGAATAACAAATTTTCCCACTCAAGTATTAACAACAAAAGTATTCACACGATCTATCCTATATTCATAATCATTCCCATAAAATAAACATTGTCTAGTAGGATTTTTATTTTCAATCAAAAAAATTTTAATTCCTACCATCTAAATAAAAATATCTTTCCACAAAAACATGTTAATATAAAATTTTGTAAACAAGGATAAAAATACTTAGCATGGAAAATATTTAGAACAATGAAAACATCAGAAAGAAAACATATATATGAATATAAGTATTTCACATTCCTCCTCTGATACCAATTTTAGGATAATAATATGAATGTAGATTCTCAATTATAGGGGCATTAATTGTATATTTATAAACATTCATTTTTATCCTTTACGAAAACTATGATTAAAAACATTAAACATGTTAAATTAATAAGAACTATTATAGTTCTACAAACATGATAGGTTACAGAAATTAATCTTAAGGAATGTTTATAAGGAAAATATTCTACTTTAAATCATATAGAATCTTATTTATTAATGTATAAAAAAGAACAAGAATGTATAAGAACGTAATAAATTCTTCTTTTATTAAAATATAGTGGAAATAAACAAGAAACAAAACAAGTAACAAGTATGAAATCTTTTAACCCAAATAATAGGGTGTCCAACAAACTAGGATAAAGGTACCTAAATTTATACTTTCAAGAAAGTCTGTCTTACCCATACAAGGGTTATCCCTAGATAGGAATATTGGAATACCTCTAGCTATCCCCACAAGCACTCAAACATTAAGGTAGTCAGAACCTTTGTCTTCCTATCCACAAAAGTCCTCATACATTAAGGTAGCTAGCACCTCTCTCTTCCTATCCCCAAAAGTCCTCGATTGTACACAGCAACAGTCTGAGTAACATGAATCAAGCTAAATAAGATGTTCATTAAGACCAAGACATGGTAGTATCTCTCTAGAAATCACTTCATCAATATGAAATCTCTAGAGTGATCAACAGTTCTTCTCTCAATGTTGTTCTCATTCAAATGACTACTATTTATAGGCACTTTACTAATGGTCAACTCCCTCCTCCAACAGTCTTATTTTTCCTTGAATCTATGAGGGACCTGTACACGTGTCACTCAAAAAATGGTTAGCTAGAAACAAAATGTACGAAATCATTTCATAACAATAACATGTGTAATAAAAATAAGTTTTCTTAACAAAATCTATTTTTTGGAGTCCAAGAAGAAATAATGTTTGGAGTCTAACCAAATGAACACTTGGAGACTATAAATCATGAATATTTAGATTATATTTTTTAGGAAATTCAGAACCTCGATTCTATAGATTTCAGAATTTGAATTCAAAGGAATTCGGAGTCTGAATTATAAGGAATTCAGAGTCTGAATTCTAAGGAATTCGGAGTCTGAATTCTAAGGAATTCGGATTCTGAATTATAAAGAATTCAGAGTCTGAATACTAAGGAATTTGGAGTCTGAATTTTGAGGAATTAGGAATCTGAATTGTGAGGAATTCAAAGTCTGAATTCAAATTAATTGGAAGTCTGAATTTTAGAGAATTTGGAGTCAGAATTTTATAGAATTCAGAGTCATAATATTAGAGAATTCAGAGTCTGATTTAAAAAGAACTCAGAGTTTTAATTTACAACAATTCAGGCTCACTATTTCATAGAATCCAGAGTCTGAATTTCATAGAATTCAGAGTCTAAAAATCAGAGAATTTAGAGTCTGAATTTTAGATAATTCAGAGTCTAAATATAGATTACTCTATAACCATGGATTGATAAGATTTCGAGGTTTTAGTTATGAATCCAAATTTTAACAATTAGGAATAAAAAGTGTTAGATATAATTAAACTATTAAATGAATAATGAAAACCATAGAAAGGATAAAATTTTCTTGAGGAAGGAAAATTTTTCTTATTTAGATAATTATTAATGGAAGAAAAATAATTTTCCTTTTGATACAGTGTTTGTGATTTTCAAAACATAGAGGAATGGAAGAGTCATAAGGAATCCTTATTGACTCAACACACACAACACTAGGATTAGATTTTGGTATACAAAAAACAATGTTTTTTTACTCCACATGGAACACCAAGGTAATATTACATTACGTACAATAATAATTTCCACCAATGGCCTATGTTATATGGAATACTGTGTTTTACAGAATATTATTAAATATAATTTTATAAAATGAAAATTACCTCCTAGATATCAAATTATTTGTTATTAATATGATAAAATAACTTATAATAAATATTATTTTATTCATTGGTTAACTAATAATAATAAATGAATATAAAATCCAATTTAATATATATGAATTTTTTTTATAAAGAACGATTATTTTCCACCCAAATGTATTTAGTTTTAATAAATTAAATTAATATCTAAATATTAATTATATTTAATAAATTTATATATTATATATTAAAATTTTATTTTAAATTAATCCAATAAATTTTATATACCTATGAAAGGATAAAATACAATTTTACTCATATAATGTTTTATTTTTAAAAGTAAATTATTTCCATTAATTTCACCATTGTTTTAAAAATAAAGTTATATAATTTTATAAATTTTTCGTAAAAAAATAATCCTAATTTTTGAAATTTTAATATCAAATTTATCATAGGTTAAATTTGTGGAATTTTTTGAGAAGTATAATTATTTGATGAATATTGAAAATAGAGAAATTTAAATGAAAACTACTTTTTCATCAAATTAAATTGTAATGATAAACAATATTTTGAATTGGTCTAAATTTTTAACTTGTCAAATAATAAATATATTAATACAATTATGGAATTTTAAATAATTTCTATATTGAATTTAGATATAAAAACTTATGAACTTTGGAGCTCTTTCAATTTGGAAACATGATTTCTCACCATGCCTATAGGATTAGTTTTATATTTAATTATTTTATTTATGTGAATTTAATTTTGGAAAAAATTATATATTTTTGGATTTATAATAATATTTATATCCTAATAATTTTAACATATTTTTTACCATAATAATAAGTGAAAATAGTAAAATTTAATTAACACTATTAAGGTTAAAATGGTATTTTTCACATGACATGTGTTGTAATTAAAATTAATTTTACACAAGAAAGGTAATTTTATTTAAAAAATTTAAATTAATAGTTATAATATATAGGTATAAATTATATAATAAACCTCCTTTTAATTATATTAGTAAAATATAAATTTTATAGGAAAATAAAAAAATACAAGTTACCTTAGTAAAAAACAATAAATATAAAATTAAGTAAACATAATCCCTAAGGAAAAAGTGATAAAATGGATTGTTATATTGCGTTTAGAATGTTTGGATCGACCCTAATTTCCCCCCACTCTAGTATTTTACAATTTTTGATTCATATGTGGTTAGGGAGTCCTCTAAATACTATTTTATACTTGGTATTTAAAAAAATGACACTCCTCCTCCACTGTAAAAAGGAACTCAACCCTCCCACTTATTCACACCTCTTAATTGATTT
This sequence comes from Viscum album, assembly GCA_963277665.1. NCBI lineage: Eukaryota > Viridiplantae > Streptophyta > Magnoliopsida > Santalales > Viscaceae > Viscum > Viscum album. The sequence continues at coordinate 437,096,266 of OY728121.1, forward strand.
TTATTGTCAAAAACCTGACCAAAACATCTCCAAAAATACTAAATATAATCTATGATGTATAAATTTATGTATAAATAAATCCATGGAAGTCTTTTTGTGAAAAATAATGGAGTTACCTATAAAATAGGTCATGTTCTTAAATGATCAATTTCATTTTGATAATTTCTCCATGACTTAAATTCTTATTATATATATTAAAAATAATAAAATAAGTTTCATAAATATAATTAGATCTTTTTATTTCTAGTATAATATCTAAAAAATCTCATACTTCCATCAAATGGGATACACAATCATTCTTTGTGTGTACGGTGGACAACTACCTCGTGAACCCATGTCATTCATTCATCAATTACAACCCTTTATGGTTGGGAATAATGATGTATTTATATTTTATATATTATATATATTACATTTATAATGTATTTATTATTTACAATTATTATATGACACATACATTCATGATTTCCATTTTTTGGAATATGATAACATCGTTTGGGGATGTGTGGACTACCATCTCCTTAAAGCAATGTGATTGGTTCACGCCAAACATAGAATGCATTAATAATGATCATAGTAAACATATGTGATATATATGAATTTAAAATAATAGTATAATTGTAATATACAAATATATAATTTATTTTCATTCTTTCAAAATGACAATAAAATGGAAACGATATTCAGGAATATGTAAGACTTACCGCCTCCATGAAAGTTTTATTCCGTTTGATAAATCTAAATTTGATAGATTTATATATATATATAAATAATAAATTTATATGAAATTTATATAATGTTTTAAATTATTTATATGACTAAATGATGATATGTGTAAATGGAAAAAAAAACAAGTCAACACATACTCCAAAAAACACAACAATTATCACTAGAAAAAATGAAAATAATGAATGATTATAAATCAAATGTGAATGAAATGTTTGAAAAGTTTTATATATGAAATTATAGACAAGATTATGGTCGTTTAATAATTTAATAACATTCATATAACTATTATATAGGAGGATAAATATTTTTAAACCAAAATATAGGGCATGTATAGGTGATTTATAGTCTCACTCTTATTTCTAAAAGACTTATGTCATACTCACCACTCATTGTTTTTGTAGTGTATAAACATCCCTATGAAGTATTATTTCTTTAATATAATCTATTTCATTATTTTATAAGTTTCAATTGATGTTATTCTTTCACATATATCATAATTCAAAAGATACTCACATAATAAGGAATTTTTTCTCAATTTATATTCCATTGAGACTAATTTCTTATAATGAAACAATTTTCTTTTGATTTGGTGAATATACTATCCTATTAAAAATAACATCACTATTCACTCATACTTAAATGATATTTAATTTTTTAATTTGAATTATCTCTTCTAAGGGGTTTTCTTGACCAGAAAAATACAATGTGGTAAAAGATATCATTAAAATCCCACATTCAATTTTGAGTATTAACCTTCTTATGAAAGAATCACATCATTGTAATAATTTTTGATTGGAAATTAAATTTATACTATATATCCATATTTTTGTGTAATTGATATGATTTTTCCCAAATGGGACACCATTTTCCCTTATGGCATTTACGTTGTAATTAATTTGATTTACTAGGGAAATATTGACAACTTTGTATCCCTTACTCAATATAGATATTTTATAGGGAACATTGTTTGTGAATCAAATAAATTAATTGATACATTAGGAATGCTTTGGAATGATATTACATGTGTAGGGGACTAGATAATTCAATCCCCTGGATGAATTTGTAATTTTCATGAAACAAATTAAATATGGTTTCTGCTAAGGACATACCAATTTATTTTATTTTTTATCATGAATCCTTGATAGTATTACATTATTGGAATAAATTCCTGACAAAATTAGATTTTTGGAATGAAAATTTCACACTATTAGAGTTTTTTAATGAAACCATGAATATATTATATTTTGGTAATGAATCCTTAATGATATGTTTTAAATATATAATCTAATGGATTCATTCATTATGAATTATGTTTTTTGGTATTCTAAGTTATAATTTTATTTTTTATAATATACATGTTTAAGTTTTATGATCATGTGATTATTTATATGGAATTATTTGGTAAAATATTATTCATTTAATATTATGTTAATGATATTGATTAAATTTCATGTGTTTTAGTTATTTACGTTTCTATATTAATTATTATCAAATACTGAATTTTACTTCTAATATAATTTACCCTTACTGAGCATTTGAACTCTCCCATATTGTGTTTCCTTTCACCTAGATATGAAGATGAATTCTTGCAATGAGTTTCAAGGATTATGATCTTTTAATATTTTTATTTATTAAATTTTCCAGATCTAATATGTGTATCATGTATATAGTCTGGATTTGAAAAACTACTAAATAACTGATCCTTTAGTATTTGAATCCATTTAATCATATAAATGTAATAAATTATGGAACCAACTCCTAAATTCTGGGGTTGGGGATCTACTGCATCATTGATTAAGTTTTCCTCAATCCATTAATAGAGATAACATAGAACATGGTAGAAGAAAAATTTCATGGGAAACTGACCATCAATCCATGATCTCATTATAGGTCATAAAAGGATTTCCTCTATAGCCCCCTCAAATCTCTATGGTTATGAATCTTACGCTAGTAAATAGCTAAAACCAATTTTAAATAATGATGTATTAGGGAAATGACATTATATAAAAAATGATTTATTTATTTATTTATTTATTTTATTATGAAACCCACAAAAGCTCTAAAATAAAACCCCAAAAATGAACAATTGTTATGTCTCAACAAGAGATACATATAAATTTCCTATTTAATAGTGGTATTAAATTTCTCAATATGAAACACCATTAATGAGAAATTCCACTATATAAGAAAATAATTTACATCATATTATAAAATATTCAATTTTTTATTATATCAACAGTGAGAATCCCCGAGACCTAAAATCCATTACCGAAATATATTCGGACCCCAAAAATATTCAAAAAAATATTTCAATTATATAAATGGAATCAAATAAAGTCCTTATGTTACCCCACATCTATGATTATCAACTTGAAATGAAAAAAATCCCAGTAAAAATGATGATAATACTAAGCTCACAACTACTTTTCCAACTCCAATGTTCTCTTCTAATGATTCACATGAATCCATCAAACATGAAACATGTGAATCACTCACCCATAAATGTTCTTATACTAAATATCCTGAATATCTTCTTTGTATTATGTGGTGTTAGATAAATCATTGATGTCCATATCAATTTGACAGAATGTTATGGGTTATTCATATACCTCATAAACTATAAAATATAAAATACATCAGGTACCTAGTCTAATTGGAGTGTTAGTTATTAGAGTCACACCACCTATCCAACCCTATGATTTATCTTGATAATTACATTTAGCCTTAGATTTAACATTCTTCATCATACAAATATTCACAATCCCTAGTGAGGAAAGACATTAAAAAGACATGGTCTTCCTCACCGATCTCCAAAGGCCTCTATCATTATTATGTATAAGAATCATGATATATCTCGAAAGTCATCCTTCATTCCTGAATAATATGTACCTTCTCTGTTTTCACATATACTAAATCCAAACATATGAGGGTTGAATTCCCTATATCATTCCAAGAAACTTTTCACCAACATGGTCTACCACACAAGGCCTCAAATGTTACCATATTGATGGTGGATTGGTACCAATTGTTATAAGAAATCTCCACCAAGGTCATGGGATCCTCCCAATAATTGATGAATCCAATATATGAGGTTGAATAATTTCCTATATATCATGAATGTTCTACTAAGTATGTCCATATATATAGGGGCGAAATTCCATGATCAACCGAAACTATGTTTCAATGTTCTCCTATAATCTTCTATATCATCATGATGTGATGAAATAATAAGTGTATAAAATTATTTTTGAGTAAAATTAATGATGATTAACTATCTCATGTATGTATAGGTTTTTCAATATCTTAACTGAACCCTGTTATCAAATGAATTTGAAATTAGATAAATTGATGAGTCGTTCAATGATCATCCAAATAGTTTTTTTTCTCTCTAGATAAAAATGGAAGTCCCCTCAAAATTTCCTTTTGTATATCATCCCACTTCCACTCTCTCTCTTTAAGGGGTTGAAAACAACATTCTAGAACCTGTTGCTCAACCTTAAACTATTTTTATGTGTGGAATCAAGAGACAAACACACAAATTCACCTCTTAATCCATGTCCATCAAGAATAACACTTAAGGTAGTTGTATATCTTTTTCACTGATGGATATAACACTATCATGGATTCTTGATACTCTCATAGAAATGCATCTCACATCATCACTTGTATCAGTGACCACTCTCAGAAAATCATAACATGCTCCCAAAATTCAAAAATTGATCAAGGGAATGACGAGTGGGTATATGACCACAAATGTTGTCAAAATAAATATCTATAAACTGAGAATCCCTAAAACACTGGAGAATTAGTTGGTTAAAAATCTACTTTAGGTTAGATTCACTATCCTAGACCACTTAGGATAACTATAACAAGGATAAATACATTGATGACCAACTCAAAAACTCTGAATATGATCTCATACTAAGAGAATCTTCCCCTATATTATCTTTTTTGTTATTATTGAATATCATGAACTCTTAATCTTTAAGGATTTATTTCCATATACTCTATATCATTATATGATCATTCAATGAAAATATATGATTTATATTCTAATAGTTATAGTAGACGATAAACCACACATCCATAAGGTTGTTTCACCACATATTTTGGGAAAATACCACTTCTTATAGATCAAGATTTAAGATAAAATAGTGATTTTCATTGGGTTTTATATTTTGATACCCATATGAAATCATTTCATGCCTCTTAAAGTAAACACATCATAGCCTAGTCCTTGAGGAATCACAAAACAACATATACATAATATCCTCCTATGATTGTTTCAGGAAAGGGTACATTAGAAAACATTACAAAATATCATACAAAACCTACTGATACTTCAATTCCCTTTGAAAAGGATTCCCACTTCTAGTCAATATAGTAAAGAGTTTAATAATCCTTGGGAAATAATGCTTGAATCATAGGTAGTAGTCTTCCATCCCAAGGATGCACTATAACATTGTCATTGTCATCAGTGGATCCCAAGATCGAACCACCTCAAAAGTTTCTCGATCCATATGTACTATATATTCTCTGATTTAATTTCCCAAGATGTGTTACCCTAAAATATAGAACTACACTTCGAGTTTTTTCAATAAGGTTAGTTCTCTCAGAGTATATCCATTTCCATCCTCAAAGGTCTTGTGTTCTCCCCTAATAAAGATGAGTATATAATGATTCCATCAATAAAATCTACCATGAAATTTTATAATAAAGGAAAAAATAATCAGTTCATAAATCCCATTAACACATATTGAGTGTCCAACACATATAGTGGAATAAATAAGTATTCTTAGTGACTATGGTGACATTATAAAGAAATATTTGGTTGATCATCATCTCGATCTGGGAGCTGGTAATAACTTAACCAAAGGTTAATTTCCAAGATCCACCTCTTCCCTTTAAAATAGAAAATGGGTTATCAATTATCAATAGTGGATATATATTATTTATATTTACCTTATTTAGTTAATCGTAATGTAAACATAACCTTGGGATCCCATTTGTATTCTGGGAAAACCAAAATGGGGTTTCCTTATTAGACATGTTAGATCTAACAAAAACCATCTCTATTAATCCTTAAACCACATCTTCAACTCTCAATGATATATCGGTGATATACTATATGATGTTGTATATATTGGATTAGTCACTATGTGTAGGTTTATGAAGAATTTGATCTCTCAGTGGGATGGTAGGCCTGGCATATCTTTAGTGAAGATGTCATCATACCTCAAAACCACTATCAGGAGCTAAAAGGTCATAAAATCTATTACTCCAAGGTTTATACTAGATAAATATGGATTAATTGGTTGTTTACTCTGGAGTATGATCTCATATTTCTCTTCTTCGGCTTTATTCTCATAAAAATTAAAAAACCCCATTCCATCAAACTCATATGTGCAACATCATCTACCTTAAATAGTTAATATATGCATGAAAATCAGTTTACCACTCTATACCTATAATGATTTCATAAGTCCACATAAAAAACCTGAATTGATTTTTCTAATAATCTATCTCCTCCAATGGTTAGGGTAGACTGTTAAAAAATATTTATGATTGGTTAATACCCCTAGTTAGGATTCCTAGAATAAAAGGGTTGATCCAAAGGAACTGATGGAATAACTAGATCTAAAAAAGGGACATGGAAGACAAATACTAGATTGATCCAGTTCCTGTTAGTGTTTGAAACTGATATATAAATGTGTAATATTGTACCTTGAATCATCCCCATATCCTTTATGTTATAGGCCTCTAATTCTTACAGTGGTGCTCATCTATGACAATCAGAACCTAGATCATGGTGTGGAAACCCTAGGGGTGTTAGTGTATATAGATCAAAATTTTAGCCTCCTCACGCTACAATGCTAGCTCCCCTTCCATGTATATCACCATGAAGTGACACCTTATCTAGTTGCTACGTCAATCTAATAGGTTTATCTAACATCATTATTTCTATTTCTCAGTGGGTCAGACAATCCAACATGATATGTTCTCATATTAAATAGGAGTTACATTTCTTATCCCTCTGCTAACTAGACCATCATAGGAGCCCTAACCAAAAAAAACAAAAACCATGAGAAACTATTTGAAAACAAGTAACATGGATGGATACATTAGTATATCATTGACAAATTGATGCTGAATTATTAGCTCTATAGTACCTACTATAGACAATAACAACCAGTGTATGCTTAGCTAGATTCCTCTCCCCCACCATGGCATACGTGAGAACCCATCATAAAAAGGGATGTAAAGAGAAACTATTCAAGAGTATATATCTCAGAAATTACTTTATTAATGGTTCTTTCTCTAATGTACTCATCACAAAACATATCCATGGAGTGACATGAGAATTTAGGGAACCAGAAAACATAATTTGAACTATCATACTGCACCACTAGAGGTTAATAATTTTCGAGATTTTTAATTCTCACAACATAGTTGTGTAAAACACTATTTTATGAGATACACAAAAAATTTCAATGTTATAGTTTCATTCTACTTAATTCGAGTCATAAAAATCCACTATCACCCAATAGAACAATATAGGAGGATCACTGATAGAACCCCATCATATTATGAGGGGTCCTAACAAGGTGAAAACATTCACAAATTCCACTATACAATACTCTACTTCCAATGTGTCCAGATAACCATTCAAACTGAGGGGAATCTTTCCTTGAGACTCATGAAGTATTCAAACCATAGACATATCACTTATCAATACTACTAGGAAAACAAGATTCATTCTAGGTGGAGGTAAGACCAACTAACCCCCTATATTTTCTATCTCCTATAAAGTCCCATGAACTGATTCCTTATCACAAGGTGGATCATTATCATGATCCAACTATGAAATCCCAAATTGATGTTATCATGGAGGAATCCTAAAGAATTCAAGAAAAACAACAGTGTAAGAGTAAATATAGGGATTTGACATAATAAGTCCTTGAAAACCATAACCCATTCTTATATGAGGAATGTACTAATTTTTTATATGAACCAGTTCCTATATCTACCGTGCTAACAAGATGGTTATCAGAGCCCTGGTAAATAGATATATTTTCCAATAAACCATCTCTTTTTCCTAGACTGGGTGATAAAATCATGAATGCTTATCAATGTTTCCATTGTTCCCAAACTAGACCTTGTAGATTAACAATCAATAAGCTATGGTCCCAAAAAATACCATTCTAATACCACATAAACATAAGTCGAACCACTGGGGATTTCTTGACTAGTAGTAAGTATAGCATAACACCCCAATCGTATCTCCAATAGGCTAGGGGATGGTGAAATGTGATGAGTAGGAATATCACACACATTGGGAGATTTATCCAAATGTACCTGGAGAGACATAGAGATCTGCAAATACCATTATAATGGAGAAAGGTAGGATAAAATTGATATCAATATTCATACCAATAACAAAATCCTACATTATATTACAAAAAAAGAACATGAAGGAAAAATGGTATTATAAACACCTAAAAAACTATAAAATATTCCAACTTACTAGAATAAAAGGTTATTCTTTCTAAAAGAAACTCCTAAGAATGATTGTGGTTTATCTCACATAAATATACGTTAGTTATTCTTGGTAAACCATTATCTCCATTAAATAGACTTTTGGTTATATAATAAATGTTATTTTTCAGTAAATCCGGTGTAATATTGTTCATAAACATTCAAAGTAGAAAACATTAAAGAGAGTCAAATCATCACTAAATATTACATCAACCTAGATATACTAAATATAGACATTATGTCTCAAATCATGGTTAGAACCACACTACCATTGTATGATTACACTCAAATAATCAAGGTACCTTGATTTGAAGAGAAACAAATCCATAGTTCTTGCTAATATTAATGCCTCTAATTTGAGAGGCTGTGTCTATCATGCCTCGCTATGAAGATATACGCTTTGGAACTAAGAATATATTGACACAGAGATAAGGGATATCTAATGGAAATGGGGGATACTAAACCATACCGGATGTATTACACTAGTATGGGGATCACGTACTATATAAATTCGTAACGACAAACCTAATCCAACCTATGGTTGAATGATATAGGATGACACCTCTATCAAGATAGAGAGATACCTAAATCTATCCAACATTGATACATTGATGGGATCTCTCAACCAATTATGAGGACAATATGCCTCACTGTACCCTCATAAGGATTGAAAAAGGGAATGTGGTCTACTAATACCCATATATACTTAAAATAATGAGGTATTCGTCTATCCCTATGAAGAGTAAACAGTGTATGTAAGGAAATCAAGTAATATCCAAGAAATCATTTACATGTCCGAGTTTAGGCTTGTACCAACATAGTCTGGCCCATGGGTGTGTACTCTGGACATGCCCATGTACACTGGTCATTCTTGTGTATACTTTTCATCCTACTATACCGTTTTCATGTCCATGTACATTATCCATGTCCATACCCATATATGTTATGTTTTGTTGTTTCCAAACGAGATCGATACCACTGAGAGGAGGCTGGTGAATATGTGGTTCATATTTCATTTTTATGAATGTATCTTAGCTTCTTTAGTAATCTTAATTATCTTTTAATACTTGTTAATGTCAGAATCCAATCATGAATATCTTCCCAAACTCATAGTTACTATGAAATAAATATAAATAGGGTCAAGGGCATGATATTTACAACATTCGGTACAATGAAAAACTGACATCCATGATAGATAGTCCCACGAACATGAAACCTTTCACTATCCTCTTTGGAGAATACAAAGGCACAAGTAGTGAAAAATTCTATAATCCTTGTATAAATTTTTAAATATATTTGGTTATAACCCTCAACTATAATTCTTGTATCCACTTACCCAAAAATAGTTATTCACACAAAAAATACCCAAGCCTTTTTAGCAACTGGTATGTACAGATATTTACAAGATTCAGTTTCATTATTCGGTTCTAATACACTTAATAAGGTTCTTTAATTCCTCCACAAGTAGGAAAAATCAAAAATTACATATGTAAAAACTTTAATAACATTAAATATTCTTAAAATAAATTTATAGTCATTAATAATTATTTAGAAACAATGTTCCAAAAACATCCTCTACAAAAGTCATTCGGTTCTTCCATATTCTGTAACCTCTTTCTGAAGGCCTTTCTATGACTGAAATTGGACTAATTGTATCTATTATCTTCCTTTTTCCATTGATTAGAAACTCAATTGGTATCTTTATATTCATCTTTATGATGGGGCCCCATTTTTTGGTGCTCAATCTAATAAATCTCCCTCAACTTGACTCTTTCCAATGGAACTTAATCTAATGGACTCAGTATGATGGATCTTCCTCTACTTAAAAATGAAAAAAAACTATGGTTGGAAACTCAATATCTATCCCTAAAATTTTAGATCCGTAGTTCATGTGAACAATTAAAATCACTTTAAAATTATGAATGTACTATGATATCCTTTTATTCGAACTCTATAATGAAAAGGATTGGAATCTGAATTTTTTTCATGATCAATGAAACTCACAATTACCCGATTGTTCATTCATTTATTTATTAATTGATTACTTATTCAAATTTACTAAATACTTATGAGATCTTCTATAATGTTATTTAATCTATAAATATCATTAGAATTAATTGATTTTATATACATTTCATCAATTTTATTCTTCAATAAGATATTTCATTTTAATTAAAACTTATGAAAAACTGAAGCCTACTCATTATGATAAAAATTTTAATACACTAATGGTCATCTCATAAAGATTATCCAAACAAAATAAATACATGATAAAACATTGATAAAATTTTATTTCATTCAAACCCTCCATCGACAATACATTGGTATCGAGCACATTTACGAAATATCTTAAAAGAATTTCGAATATCCATTAATTACTCAAACCGATGATCCTACATCCAATGAAGTTATCAGTGTCATATGACACTTGATGTATTGGTCTCTACATATTTTTTTTATTGTCATTAGGTCGATTCTGATGTGTCTTCACCTATTCTTGAGAAACAATCAATACTTTTGTTCTTTCTTAGTTGAACCAATCGAAATAGAATTCAACATAATGAAAATGGTTTACTATATTTTTTATCATCATTCAGTTGATTAGTATTGAAATAATTATATTTCATAAATCACAAAAAATCACTCCATTTCGAATTGAATAGAACTATATACCTGATTTTATAAAGATACAAAGAATTTATAAAATGCATCATTGTTAGAATCCCATATGATGAATTGGTTCCAGTAGTGACTTCTGTACTTTAGAAAAATCAATTTTAGATACTTCTAATATCACACCAATGATTCTAATACCAATGATCTACATCATTCTGGGTCATATGTTCCTCACACTAATGAGATTCATCCATAATAATTCACATTATATTTTCCTCTCCCACATTAACTCATGTTTGTATCATAACTTCCTTTACAATTTATGAGAGCTCCTTGATCTGAAAATAATTTTAAAATTTACATTAAAATGTTCTATGACCCACCATGTATTCCATAACCATTTGTGTTTCCAACCATGACTCATTATGAGGGTAATCATTTTTTGAATAAAGCTAATGGTCTATGTATAATTAATATTCAAATGGGCTGGGTCTAATGATTTGTGATTCCTTTTGTGTTGTGCATCTGATTTTCTCTATATGTAACATCTTCTCTATTTTTCTGATGAACTTTCTAATGGGAATTGTCTAGAAACCTAAACTCCAACTTTTTTCAACATCAACCATATATCATATATTGATGGAAAATACTTCCAAAACACAATTGTTTCCTAACAATATCCACCTACATGATCACTATCAATACCCACATTAAAAAAACTTTTAGTTTTATTTTCTCACTTTTTCTTATCCCCATTAAATTCCATCCATCTATTTATTATCTCCCCCATTTCTCGCATCTCCCCCTGATTGAAAATATAATTTGGATGGGTTTTAATGAAATGTTTCCCCCTTATTGAAAAATGATCACGTTTCGAAGGGTTGGATCATTTCATCTCAAAATCATGAAGCTCTTCTACAGGAAAACATTAGTAACACATGAGATTATTATTAATTATCCTTTATCAAAACAACTCTATGACTATAAGGGTGGCCCTAGTTCAGAAAACCAGAGTGTATAATCAATGTTATGAATGATGTCTTGGACACAACTTTCAGATAATACATAACATACATTTTTCATCATTTTCCATACTGGGGAAATTCTTCGAAATATTTTTTAATATAATAATAACCTTCACCCATCGTAATAAAAATTTCATAAAATTTAGGTGTACAAAAAAAACATTCTAAAACCCCTTATTTGGTAACCTCATTATATACTTTTTCAAGAATAGTGAAAGCCTAAAAAATAGAAATTTCTTCACTATAACATCGGTAATTCCATACTTGTTCAGAAAAATATAAAAACTTTTTTGAAACAACAAGTAATGTTATAGTTTATAAGAAGTAATATTTTGTCTGAGAGCCCTGTCTTACTATTGTGTCTTTCTTCATGTTCTTTGATTTTCGATTTTATTTGTTTTCTTCCTTCTATTCAACCATCATTGATTTTGAAACATGTTTATTTTCATCTTTATATTATTTTGATAAGGATGTCATCATATTTTCATCTTTTGTAGCCTTTTTTATAGTATGTTTATAAAAAATCATCCTTGTATACTTCTTGATCTGAAAGGATATTCAACTAATTTTTATTAACATTCCATTCATAATCATATTTCAGGATTCTTTTGGAAAATTTCAAAATAAAAATTGTTGATATATTATTCTCATCATTTATCAGATCATTAGAAAATTTTTTCATTAAATTTTAATTAGATGATTCTTATGATTCTTCTATATTTCTTACCATTTCAACTTATTCTATCTAAATACCAATCCACTCCTTCTTATCAAACTCATAATGTTTTTTCTCCACTTCCTTAACCTACTCAACTTTCCTAATATTTTCATTTTTCATTGATGATGTTTCAATATTCTTCACTGTATGAGTTTTATTTTCTTGATCAAAAAATATTTTAGAAACATTTGATCTTTTATTCTCTTCATATCACCCGATGATTCATAAAAATTTATTGGTAGACACATGTTATACTGTCATAAATAAGATCTATTTTTTAAAACACCACAATAAAAAAATGTCCTTTAAAAAATGATTTTTTAGACTAATAGTGAATTTGATCTGAATTGTTTTGTTCTTGTTTCATCAGAAATCATGGACAACTTTTATCAAAAGTATACTTTCTTGAATAAATCATATATTTTATTGAATGTTATTTTCTCAAAAACAAACTTCTATACACTTTTCTTTTCACCATCTTTAAATATTTCTCCTTTATCATCAACTACCTTGGTGATGTTTTCTCTCAATGTTATTACTTAAAATTGTGTTGTAAGAAGAATTGATTGTATTTTTTCGACTACTCTTCTTTCCCAAAAGACTAACTTTTAGAAAATCTATCATCTTTTCACATTAATCTATCATCAACATCATAGTATTATTTATTTTAACAAGTGTAGATTATTTCATGTTGAGGTTCTCATTTCAAGCTAATATTTCATCATATCTTTTTAGTTTTCATTCAATATAAATAATCTATGCATTCTTATATATAATAAAAATGAAATTATTGACTTATTTATTTATACATTAATTATTCCAAAAAGTTATTCTTTCAACTTATTTCATCAACTATGTTCATTCGTTCATTAGTTTAGTATTCTGCTCAATTTTTTTTTCAAATTGTCTTTGATAATTCATTTGTCATCATTAATTTATTAATCACTATTTGAATTATTAATTCCACTTATAACTTAATAAATTATATTTAGATGATGATTAGATTCATCATTTCATAAGGTATTATTCTTCATTTTTTTCTCATATAACTTTATTCTTCTTTTCATATGAAATTTCATTATGTTTCATCCACTTTTGTTTATGAGATTAACCATCATATTCCTCAGACTCATATTTTTTAACATTATGTCGAGGAACATTATGTACAATGCTTTATTTCCCTTCATAATCCCATCATATGATGGTTTTACTTATCATATTTCCCTTATTTTCTTTCTTTGAATGGAGGGAAACAATTGTATTGAAATATTTAGAATCATCCTCTACATTCAAATAAATAGATTATTCTTAAATTTTTATATTTTCCCCTTTTAACAAATATTTGAAGGACGTATATTTATGATAACTTTATTTTTGTTTCCTAGCCTTATCGATTCTCATTTAATAAGTAATAATTTTACTATAAATATTCACCATATATATTGTTTCATGATCTCTATATTCCAATGATTAATTTTTGGAATCAAACTTATCTAGAGGAAATATCAATGTATTTACAAAAATATTTGAGTCTTCCAAATTCTCATGAAGACATATTATGGTGTTAGAAATATCATTTACCCTAGTAATGATGTCACTAATAGATTCATAATCACCCAATTTTAGATCTTCATACTTTAGAATCCGATAATTTTAACCTTCCTTTTCCACCTTTGTATTTCCATCATATATGTTCCTTAACATAACATAGATTCTTTTGTTAGATCTGACTACCATTACACTTAGAAAATTAATTTATGTTTGTGATGAAAGTAAATAATATTTTACACTTCCATAATTCTAATGATATTTATTATTAGTAGTGGTAAGAGGGTCATTCTCAGTTGAGGAGGAAACCCATCTGTAGTGGCTTCGAAAACATCATACCCAAGATACAAAAGATATTACAGTATTATATAACCTTAGATGTGATATTTATAAACATTGAAAACTCGAATCCCCTTATATTTCATAGAATAGGTAATCTCCATTTTTTTAGATATATGCTTTAATGGAAACCCCACTTTGATACCATTTTTTGTTCCCAAATAGAATCAAGCCACTGAGGGGGTTAATTACTGGTTCCATTTCTATTTTATAGGGACATTTCATTTCTTCTTTAGAAAACATTATTGACCTCTTAAATTTATAACGGATAATATCCCCACAAGTATTGATTCTAAAAATCATATTTCATTTAAAAAAATATATGGAGATAGAATCACAAAATATTTACATGTGACATTAAAAATACATACTCCTTACTATGTTGGATTGTCCCACAAACATGTCTTATTTAACTATATTAGTTTTAGTAAACAATGGAGACTTTAGAGGACAATTATAAAATCCCAGTAGAAAAATTATGGCTATAGTTATTTATTATCCTAAATATCCCTTTTCATATCCACTTCCCCACAGTTGGTTATGCACCCCAGAAAACAAACAGTCCTTTTTAGAAATTGGTATGTATCCATAGTTGCATGCTTCACATTCATTATTCTTTTCTAATCGAATATATAATGTACTTTTCTTTCTTCATAAGTAAACTAAATCAAATGTTACCTACGTACAATAATCAAGAACTTAAAAAATTCCCTATTTAACTTGATGGTATTAAAATATTCTCCAAGAACTCTATCTATTAAAAATTCATAGAAAAATATATTCTAATATTCCTTAGTCTGGTGAAATTTACCTAATTGTCTCCATATAATTGGCCTCTGTCAGATTCTCCATATCCTCTTCCTACATCATATGACCATAAAATAAATTGTAAGATTTATCTTCCAAATTATAATGGAGCTCAGTCTGATGAGGATCACTATAATGTTTCCTAATCTCAGAGACACATTTCAATGGAATGTACTATGATGGAATCATTCAAATGGATCTTCCTCAACATCAACTTAAAAAAAATCTGGTTGGAAACAATATACATGTATTTCAAATTCTGGATCATTTTCACACATTAAAAGTTAAAATCTCATGTAAAGTATGAATTTACATTGTTATCCACATATAGTAAATCAAGAATGTAAAAAGGTCGGAAACTGAATTCCTTTTCATACTAAACAATATTCACAATTCCACGATTTCTAATTCCTTTATGTCCTCGTATTTTACTTACTCAACCATCATCAATACTTCTACGAGATTATAAAATCTCTTCAAATGTACTCAAATCATCCGACATCTTCATTTTTACAAACAATTATTCAATCTAATCCTTTATTCCAGTTTTTCCTTATAATGAAAACATATGAAAAACTAATACTACTCATTATGAGGACCTTTTGTAAACCCAAAATGTATTATCATATAGATTCTCCAAACCAACTAAAAACACTTGTTAAAAAATTGATATAATTCTATAGTATTGAAATCCTCATTAGATAATACTTTAGTAGTAAGCACTTTCATTAAATATCTTTAAACTATTTTCCCTTTTCAAAAATTCCCAATTCTAATGATCCCACATCCAACAATGTTATTGATTTCATCATGAGTCTAATGGAATGGGCTATACATCACTCTAATAATCATTGTTAGTTCTTGTCTGATGAGTCAGCACCTTTCCTTGAGAAATAATTAACACTTTTTTCCTTTTTTTCTTTACCCAATCGAAATAAAATTCAACTTGATGACAATGGATGAATATATTTTTTAACATTATTTGGTTGGTCAGTCTCTAAATCCTTCTTTTTCATCGGTCTCAACAACTAAACCACTCAATTATTCCTCTATTATATCTATGTATCATATGTGTTAAATATAAAATCAATTTATAAAATGAATCTATGTTAGAATCCCTTACGAAGAGTCAATAGTAGGAGTGACTTATGTATATCTGTTAGATCAATCTAATAACATTCTGAAAATGTCACATCACTGATTCTCCTACCAAAGCTCTTAATTATTCTGTGACTAGTGTTCCTCACACCGTTGAGAATAAACCAGAATACTTCACATCGTATTCTCCACTATTCCATAAACTAAATCTTGTACCACGAATTCTTTTATGATTCATGATAACTCCATTATCATAAAAGTGTCTTCATGTTTATATTGGAACATTATACGACATCCCATATCTCCCAACAATTTATGTCTTTCCAACCAAACCTCGTTATGACTATCTGGATCCATTTACTCTTGTTAATGGTCTAGGTATAATTCTTATGTCGATGGGATAGGTCCGAAGTTTACTATTTCATTTTTTGTTGTGTATATGATTTTCTATCAATATTTCATCTTCCTTTTCAATATAATTGTCTGTTCAATAGGATGTTTATGGAAACTGAAACTCCACCTTTGCTCATCTTCTAGAATATATCATATATTGACAAAAAATAAAACCAAAAATCAATAGGTACCTAACACATTACCATTCATTTGTACCCATAGGTACATTTTGAGTCAATAATTAATGGTTATACAATGTGTGAGATTCTGCACAGTTCGTGATATTTTATTTTGTGTGTAAACCTAATATATAATAGAATAGGCTCCACATAGAATGTGTTCATCTAAAATAAAAGATATGAATATATTTTTTCCACATTATTTTTAAATTTTTCTATGTGTCTCACCCTTACTTACACCACCATTGATTATGTTGAGTATAGTACGTGTAGAACATTGATCTAGGTTTGATCACACCTTTTACATCATCAACATATAGATTCTAGATACCAATATATTTATAATTTTTTTACCACTATACCGTACCTCTAAATCAATATCCCAAGAATGAAGGGAACCTAGTATAGACTCCTAAACCTCTATCATATACATCGCACTTCAATCATGCCTCTAATCTAGAATCAAAACCCCAAAAAATTATCTATTTCCCCAATGATTTATTTAACAATGATTAATTTCTAGGTATTATCAAATCACATTTAAAAATAAACATTGGAGAAGATCATTCATTGAATGAGGTGATAAAATAGCACAAAAAATGAGAAAAGAGATTTTGGTGATTGATCAGTTGGTCTTTAATTCATTGATTATAAAAATGTAACATTATAGAGAATGAGAAGGAATTAAAAAATTAATTTCAAATCCTAAAGTGATATTATCAACTAAAAATCAAACATCAATCTATGAATTAATTTATAAAGGAAATAATTCATTTTTAAAATAGGATAATAAACTTTGGGGATTAAACAAAAAACAAAATTCATACCTTCATATTAGATCGATTGCTAATGAATAATGACTCCTCAACATTTTTTTAGTGAGATACATGAATTCCCTTATTGAAGATGAACATCATGGATTATTGAGTGACAATCTACAATATTGTTATCCATAATTAAATCCCACATCCAAGGTCCTTTGAAAAATCATAGGTTTTTTTATAACAATATAATTTATCCATAACCATGTTTCAAGGTGGTTATATTTGGGAAAAAAAATTAATTAACTATAAATTAGTAAACTAGTTTAATTATTATTCCACCCACAACTACTCTTAAACTAAACACTTGGTAGATAAAAAGGTTATTTCACATCAAGGGTAACAGATCCCCTTAAAAATAATGTTAGTCTCTAATTTTCAATAAAAAATACCATTAAAGTGATGATAAATTATTTTAAAAGGATTATGTTCATCTGTTATAATATATTTTATACTTTTAATTATATTAACTCTAAGGCACCCTAATCCCCTAAATCACATCCTGTCCCTGCACCTGACTCTAAAATTATTTTTTAAAATATTAAATTGTATTAAAATGTAAATGAAGAGTAATTATAATTACTTTATCTATAAAAAATTCAAAATTATATTACTTCACATATATCATTTTCTTTTCACATGAAATTTAGTAAAAAATTATATTTCCCACTATGTTCCTCCAAAAAAATTTAATAGAAAATAAATTTATATTTAAAAACTTCCACAAATTTAAAAATGTCTTCCATATATACTCTATTAAATATATTCTTAAATAAAGATAGTTAATTAGTGAGTTTAAATGGAATCACTATGAAAAAATTGTGCTTATACCCTGTATCAAAAAAATAAGACTTTGTGCTATCCTCCTTATTCACCTATAGATGATAAAATATTGACCTGTGATCCACCTCTGAGAAGTATTAGAATGCATATATCTAATAAAAAAAGTTATCTATACATTTTTAAAGGATAAATTTTTATATTTATCTAGTTAATCTCATGATAATAATTGAAAATTTTCATTGATCTATCCGTATTTATAATGAAAAGCACTGATGCGCCCCATAGTGAAGCACCTGGGCATACAAACCCTTTATCCAAATTCTCCAACAATTACCTCTTAAACTCTTCATGTTCAATAGTGAATACTCTATATGGAGTCTTTGATATTCTAAATTCTATAGGTATATGTTTTCTTGAGAACAAAACATATTATCTAGGAGGAATACTAGGTATTTCTTCAACCAAGACATCACCATATTATCTTAAAAATTTCATGTCATCAAGGATGATCATTTACTTCATCTAAATCATTTAATATAAATATTATGGGTCATAATGAAAAAAAACCTCCATTCATGAGATAATAAATATAAAGGGTATCCATCCTCCTCCTTATACTTGTATATAATCAAAATGAAATTCATGATACCGTGGGTGATTTCCTTTTCCTGAGAATTTATGTTGGATATATAAAAGGAAATGAAATCCATATATATAATATTATCAAAATATTATAAATGGAGTATCAAATGTTTCTATAGGATATTAAAACCAAAAATATTGAAAAGGTATATTTAATATACATAGAATGTAATAATTTGACCATTTTATAATTTCATCAATTTCTCAATATAGATTTTTTGAGGTGGTTATTGAATAGTTCTAAAAAAATTATATAATATTATAGAAATATTAGAAATATAATCACAAATTACACTCACTATCCTTAAATTAATAACTAGAATTCATGTCACGAAATCATTATTACGTTTGAAATCAATATTTTTATGGAATAACATTTTCCATGATCTCTATTCTATGGAGGTTATTTTTGATGGTTATCTAAAATAACACTTGGAATTGTGTATTTGTTATTATAGTGTCCATGTTCATTAAGTTGAAACATTTCATAATTAAAGCATTCCTTTCTTTTATCACATTAGTGGTTTTTCCAAATCCGAACTCACTATCTTGTTTCCCTTCCTTCCCATGCTTGAATCATTTATTTATCCCTATGATATTTATATATTACTTAACTAGAATTAAAATCCATTATATAATTCTCATTTATAACCCTGTTGGACCCTATAGATTAATAATCTCTATATTTATAATTAGGGAACGTCAAAAAATCATATATCCGAAATTTTAAAAATACTAAATATTTTTGTATATTCAGATGTATGCAACTGCATATTTGGTCAAAAATAAATTTTTGGTCAATGAAAAGAAATGATATGTGTCACACATATATTGTGAGGTTTTCATCATATGCATTGATGGTTTCATCCCCTATTTTAATTTATCCTATGAAATCCCCATCCATTTTTCATTAGAGAGTATGTGAAAAATATATAACAAATTTTTTCCCTAAAATCCTTCCACATCATAGATCATATTTATTCCTTAGTATTTATATTATTCACCAAAATAAAATATTTCTATTAGAAACAATTTTATTGATAAATTGATAAAATGAGGGAATTTGAAAAGAAAAGTCAAACCTCATATGTTATTATCAAGCCACTCCAAAATAATTTAAATCAGTTAGAATACTTTACCTTGAATATCTACCATTTTATGGATTTATCCCCCCTTTCTGAATTATACTTCATGAGATCCTCAAAATGAGATTTGATCTTGTTCCATATCTATACATGTTCTTCCAGGCATGTTTTCCATTTATGGAAACCACATATCAGAATCCTATTTTGTTTTTCAGACTAAGAATATAGTTTTTATAAATGTATAAAATATAATATCAATTCATGGGATTTTATCCATTGTGATTTTATTAAGGTATTAGATATGCACAAAAGGTAAGAGGTATCTTCCTTATAAATGTATCGATTTCATCTTTATCATTCCTAGGGGGTGTGGGTTTTCTTACTGATTCATGTTTTTATTCATAAAATGTGTTAATTATTCATTTATTATCAAAATGTCTGGGACACTTTCTTCTACAAAGTATGTAATCTCATTTAGGATGACATCACATTTTTTATTTTCTTTGTTATACCAATTTAATGAAATATAATAATATAATGTAAAATTAGTGATGGTAATTTTGAAAATAATAATAAAGTAAAAGGTGAAATGTGAAAATTGAATGGATAACCTATAAATAATATTTATTCCATAACCTATGAATTTATATGTTCCAATCTATTCTATTGGTGGCACATCTCATAATAATAAATTTAAATATAGTTTTTCTCTTAATAATGGTTTTTAAAAAGCACATCATTTAGAAAATCATATCCCATGGGGGTGTTTTTCTGGGTGTGAATTCATAATACACTTTTTCATGCATCATATAATGATAGATTTAATACCCAATATGTCCCTTTACAACCCCTAGGTACATTTTTTCCATAGTCATGCAACTTTATAGTATATATACAGGTATATGTTTTTAAAAAAATTTACAAAAACTATTCGTAATAAAAATTTAATAATTTTTACTATTCTTACACTTCTCCCTATGGGTTTTACAATGTTCTATAATCCTATTCTCATAAAATAACTATAAAATTATTTGATATCAATAGATACAACATGTTTATTTTATAAAAATTATTTCACGGTCTATTACATTAAGATACATGTAACACAAACCCAAAGGAATGATGGGAATAGTTTTTTATGTAATTAGATACATATAAACATTACTTGAAATATGTATTAAATCATATTGTATAAATATCCATATCATGCCCTTTAAATATATTTATTTTCTAATAATTCCTGGGATATCCAAAGGACATACATAAGAAAGGGGTGATCTAAAATCCATGTAATAAAACAATGAAATAATTATTTGAGGGATGTAATACATGTGAGTCGTGATGAATATAATGTTGGAAGAAAAGGGTAGGAATAATAAACATGAATATAAAGGCATGTTATAGGATTAAAACATCAAAGTGGCACTTGATTATTGCAACAATATCAAACATCCCATTAAAAGAGTAAGTCAAAGATAACATCCTCGAAATAACAACATAGTTTGTTTATTGTCACTACCCATGCTCCCTATATGTTATCACATCATAGAAAAAAATTATCAAATTCATTGGAGAAATATATTATTTTTACCCCACTCATCAAATTCATATGACGTACATTAATTTTTGTGCCATATAGATAATAAAACATAAGATCATCATTAATTTATTTTAAACCAACCATTAAGGAGAGAGGGATAAATAAATTATTGTCCAAAATGAAATAAATAGAGGTACATATAGGTGAATTCAATTTAGTGGAAATGGGGATGAGTATTCATAAAATATAAATATTTTAGGAAAAAACACAAAATAATATCAAAGACATATTGGGTGTATATAAATGTTGATGGATGTTTTTAATTAGAGTAAATTGTGGTCACTCATTACATGGTCATAATAAGGACCCTTGAGGGATGTGTATAAACACATCAGAAAATTCCAAAATTATAAATCCAGAGGCTTTGTGTAAATAATGATCTTGAATAAAAAAGGATAATGATAATCCCTTATCTTAAATGGTTATTATAAATGATTGGTAGATGATTCGTAAGTGTTGGGAACACATATAAAGGGATTAATAGAGGGATAATAAGTGGAAATTCATGATAAATGGTTTTTTAGTTATGATTGATGGGATATTTTGTGGGTATTTATATAAAACAATAGGGAAATTTTATATTAATTTCCCAATGTAGGTTTTGGACTATAAGTTATAAAATTATAAAAACCACAAACATTCAAATTGAATTTATCAATAGCTTTTACCAAATAAGAGTATTTTTAAATATTTTATAGCAATATAAAATAAAATCATTAACACAGTGCCATTGATGATGTAGATGTGAATCTTGTTTATAAACAATTGCTTTCAAAACATTAAAATATAATATAGGTTTTGGAGGATTCGATAACATTTTGTAAAATTAGTCAAGTAAGCTCAAAAAATATTATTTTTAAAGGGAAAACTATTTTTGGTCATGTATTCCATTAACAGTATTTATTACATCACATTTAGATATTATTATTTATTAATACATATCTTTTTTTATACCATATTTGATTTATACCCGAAAATTCATTTTTCTAAAAAAAATAAAAAATTCACATTATTATAATATCAATACGATGACTTAAAAAATTGTATTTATTTTACCAAAATAATAATATAAATATTATTTTTTCCAAATTTTTTAATAAAAATATTATGTTTAAAATAATAGATTCTACAACAGTAAATTATTTTTTACCCTTAGAAATATTATATTGGACATTATTCAATTATTTTATCATTTATATTTAAATAAATAATAATTTTTAAGAATAATTTTTAAAAAATAATTTAAAAAATTAATGAATTTATCAGAAGTATATTTTCAATTGAAAGAATATATTTCCCAAAAAACTTATTTTGAAAATAATTTTTTTTATCCAAATCAATATATAATCACACACACACATATATATATGTATATAGATATATCTAAATTAATAATTGAATAGAGATAAATATAATAAATATTTTAAAAAATATAAATATATGAATTCAAACTAATTGGGTATAGATATGTAAATCATTATTGTACTATCATATTTCTTAATGGTAAGGGCTTTAATAGTGGAACATTATTAGGCTGTTTCAACGAGTAAGGCATTGAATGTTATCTCCAAAAGCTTAAATTTTTCCCAGAAATAGTTTTTCTCGAGTTTTATTTTGTTTATATATACATGGAAATGGTTAATGGAAAATATTTATGATTCCTTCTCCCTCAAAATCCCTAATAAATAGGCTTCATAGTGTATGATCGTAGAGGTCAAGGCCATCGTCTCTTCTATATATGTCAATTATACTTTATCATAATCTTAAATGTATACTAATATTAATTACTAATAGAAAATTACTATATTGTCAATGGTTATGATTATTAATGGAATTTTAATATTTGATAACAGTTAGGGATATATTTATTAAACATACAAAATAACTAATGAAATATACGCCATCTATTTTCTAAAACTACATTACTCAACAAGTTATCTGTTAATTTAAAAAGATAATTTAATTAATAAAATATTAAATTATTATATTTCACTCCCCTTCCCACTTCATATTGTATCATAAGACATAAATAATTTCCCAAGGCATTGGTGGGATAAAAAATTTAATTCCCACACATTATATATTGAAAACTATATATAAATGTTCTATAAGATCACGAAATCATTCATCGTTTCATAACAACATAATTAGCTTGTCGGTATTAAATATTATTAGTGAAACAATCCTTGAGTAAAATCATAATAAGACATACAATGAAATAATGTAGATGGTATCATAAGATAATATCACTATAGAATCTTAAAAATCCCTAATATATAGTGACATAGATTAAAAATTTATATTTAATAAACAATTTAAAATACAAATTGAAAATCAAGCCAAAACATAATTTTGTTTTTGTAAATTTTAAAAAATAAAACTGATATAAAAATAGAATTTTTAATCAATTTATTATTTTAATGGATTTTTTCTACTGAAGGACATTATGCTGGGAAAATATATTGATGGAATATATGATAAAATTGAACACTCATTTCACAATTTTGTAAATATTCTTAAGTGAGTTGTTCCAAAAACGTTTGAAATGATTAAGTTAAATACGTTTTATATAAATTCAAATTTATTTCTTGTTTAATTTTTTATAATATTTGTTTACAGTTAGGTACATCCGTAAAACAAATTTATGATCATAGATACAAAGGGAATATATTTCTAATCGAAAAGATGAAATATAGTTTTCATTTCATGAAAAAAATTCTAATAATTTTATTGATCAATGGAGGAAAATAAAAGGAAGGGTTTATATACTGACCATTAAACATATGATAAAAAAGTATAATAGGTTTAAGATTGACATATCATATAATTTCCATAATGGAAATGTTGGGGGAAATTACAGTAATAACTAGTATTATAGCATAAATGATAACCTCATATCCAGAATTTATTTTTACATGATATGAAATTATACATAATAAATGATTAATTTAATATAAATATATACTACAGAAATATTAAAACTTATATTACCATATATGATTCACTAAATATATTTAATTAATAAATAATTAATAATTCTTCATTAATGTCATTATTCTGGGTGAAATTTATTCCTTTTTTATTCATTTTATGTAACAACATGAGATTTTATGAAAATAATTATTTTTAATTTCATTGATGTATTCTGTTGTACGCTACACCAACATTATCTTGCTCTATAGGCAACACTATTCTTGGATTGTGTTACACAGAATTTCATATTCGTTTGATAGTAGTCATTCTACGCAACATTGACTGTATATATATAAATATATTGAATATATAAATGAAATGTGGTCGGATTATGTTATACAATACAACTAAGGAGTCTTTCACAACACACAACCCTGACTTGGCTTGCATTACACACAATCACGTCTTTCCTCAATATCGTGTGTAGTACACAATACTGGGTTTCACTAAACAACGATATATGGTTATAATATTTTTATAGACTAGACATTATTAAGATTATTAACTACATTTTTTATTTTATCTTACACATTTTTTAGAATATGGTATGAGAACAAAATAAATTTTTCGTGTAAAATATGTATTTTTCAAAAATTGCAGTTTTCCCGCCTATTGATGGAATAACCACTTTAACTCTTGTTTGACATGTCTATAAGTTCAATTTTACAAAATAAAAATCTTCTTTGGAATCATGATATAAAAATTTTGTTTGGATAAATTTTTTATATTATTCTCATGACTTTCATATTTTAAGGAATAGTAAAAACACGCTATATTTTAATTAAAAACAAATTTTTTCATTGAAATAATTAATATGGTTAGATAATCATTTTAATTTGTTTTAAAGTGTATTTAGAATATATTTTTACCATTTAATCCAATTTTGGTCATTGGAATTAATTTCATTTTGAAATTGGATATAAACAATTGTCGATCTTTTGATAGTTATTGTTTCATTAAAACACGCTATTTGTTTTGATAATGGGAATTACCTTTAAAATTAATTAATTACACTATATGTTTTGAATTTGGAAAAATAGGCATCATTTTTGAATTCGGAATATCAAACATAGCTTTGTTGAATTTTTGTTATATTTTTGAAAAACTTCAATTGTTTATGAATAGTGAAACCACTTAGTGGTAGTTAAAAAAACTGAATCTTTCATTTAAATGAAATTTTACCACTTCTGTGAATTGAATTTTAAAAATCCAACATACATGGTTGTTATCAAGAAGTAAAATTTGGTTTAATAAGATGAAAATAATTTTTAGTGAATAGTAACTTTTGACTTTTATTTACCGTGATTAAAGATAAATAAGGGAATTCAAGGTAAAAAGAATATTTTAATAATTCAAAATAACCTTAAAACATGTCCAAACCTTATTGATTGAGTCATTAACGACCAGGGGCATATTTGGGTTGATATTGGGACCCCATTGAGCCACTTGTGATGGAAAATGACAATTTAGATTAATTAATTTCATGAGAAGACAAAATTGACATTAACTAATATATTTTAGTAATTAATTTTTATATGGTGTTATATAATTATTATTTTAGACAATAAATATTCATTGGAAAGATAAAATTATTTCCTACATCATGGTATTTTTTTCTAAATTTTTAGACATCAAATAAATTAAATTATTTATGACACAATAATGATGCAGTATTTACCTCATTAATAAATGATTTAAATAAATAATATTATAATGATTAAAATATTGTCTAAAACATGTCCAATTCCTATTGGATGATTTTATTTCAAATATGAGTCATCGTATCTTTGAAATTAATGTGTTTTGGACCTCTTGAAACCTAAGATAAGTTTATAATAAAATAATATTTTCACACTTTCCTAAAGAGACCCTTTCTCCCTTATAAAAGAAGACCACTTCTATGCAATTACTCACACATATAAAGACATTTGGCTCATCCAAACTCTACCCAATTAAGATCCCTACATCCCTATCCTCCCACCTAGATGTATTACCTTAGGCAGTAGGCACTTAAGAAATCCTTTAGTTCAACCCAAAGAGAGTTACCCAAATTAAAGGTAACGGTTTCTCTTAAATTGTTTTCTTTTATTTTACATCTCCAACCCCTAAAATGTTTTTATTTACTTTCATTTGTAACAAAACCAGTATCCTAAATATACTAGGATGTGTTTATTATATATATTCAAACTACTCTTACACACAACTCCATCTAATGGATGAAGAACATAATGTTTCTGTGGATGGAAAACTAACGCCTCACGAAACTATGATTTTTCAATTACATCTTACCGCCTCTCATGGTGACCATTATGATGGAAATATATTTATATATGATATATAATATTTTTATTATTTCCTTATGCTTTTGTACTTCCCCATTTATATCAAGCCTTTATGGTTTCCATAGTGGGTAAATATGATAATCTCATTTGAGTTTGTGGGGACTACCGCCCCCTCAAAGTGATGTGATTCGTTAATGCCTTATGTGGATGCATAAAGGATAGAGTAAATGAAATTATATTATATATTATACTGGAATTATAATATACCTATGTATCATTATGTTTTAATTCCATTAAATTAATAAATAGAAATGAAATTAGTGTTCATGCTTAAGAACGGCTTACCGTCTCCATGAACGGTGAATTTCATTTCATACCACCATATGTTATGTACTGTTATAAATACATGTATATGATGGATATATATGATATCTATGATATATAAATCATTAATATAATTATGGATATAATAAACCTTTGACCACATGAACAACATGTAATTATAAGAAGTCCATTTTTGACTCAAGTACCAAATATCGACAAAATGAACGTTATTAACATAAATGGTTACATAATGTTTATAACATGGAAATAATTGATATAAAAGGAATAATAAACTTTAAAAAAGTTATTAATCAATTATAAATTGGCTTTGGTTTATTATTCAAGAGATTAAAGTACGATCGAGTCAAGTCGGACATAAAGTAAAGGAACTTCTTAACCCAATTTCCGTTCTTTGGGTTGATCTTCACTTTCTTGTTTATGTCATTAGTTGATTACGTGAGAAATGAATTTTTACATGTTATCACATATTTATACATTCTTTATGTGACCTTATAGTGAATACACATAAGTTATCTATTTTATTTATCAAAATATCTTTGTAAGGGATACATTTTCAATCTCATTTTTATCTGAGATTGCTTATATGTAAGTATTTACTGGGGTTACGTTTATCATCCATGAACATGTTTTCTAAAAATGTTTTCATAAAATTTTTACTATTCTTCCATGTATTTTGAAATTCAGTTTTACCCTTTATTGACTTTTTACCACATTGTATGGATGGAATCTTTCCTTTGGTTACCAAATAAGCTACTTTTTGACTTTTCCGAAAAAAGTACGAGGAGAATTTTATTTTTAACTTATACCGTGTGAGCGAATTTTAATGGTTTCATAACGCCTCATTTTCATAAATCTTCCTATAAAATATTGAATCATTATTTTCAACAAAAACCTTTTCTTTTATAATTTCATGGAATTTTTTGAAAGGAAAATGATTTTGAAGAAGAAAGGATATTTTCCTCAAGAAGTCATTTCAAGTGTTTTATCAAAACTATTTTGCATCTAAAATGACATTATTTAATATTTTTATGTTTCAAGTATAATATATCCATTATTTATATTGTTTTATTCTTCTTTTTATAAAATTTTACCCATTTATATATGGATTATGTTCTGATGGCATAATGCTTTAGAATCTCATTCTATTAGATGGATTATGCTATGATGTATGATTCATGATTTTGTGGCACATGAAAGAATGATTTAATTATGTGATGGGTGGGACCTATATATCGCTCCAATTAATTGGGTAATGATTTATATCTCATGAGATAGACATGGATGGAACGGTATGTTAATCCATTTCAGCAATACAGGACTGGAACGAGGAGTGAACCCAATTCAGAACGGGACTTTGTCCACTAAGAAGTTCTTGGAAGCAATGCCTTAGCTACTATGTAAATTATATCACGAGCATAATGGTTTTCCATAATTACATGTTTTATTACCATTCTATTTTATCATGATTAATGTTTCTTTATGATCTATGCCTTATGTACTGCCATGTTTTATGTCATTGCTCAAGATTTTGATGTTTATATATTATGTTCAAGTTTTGAAGTTCAAATGTATATGGTTTGATTTATTTTCTACATGCTTACCCTTACTAAGAATTTGAGATCACCCTTTATATCTTTTCTTTTCCTAAGGATTCAATGAAAGGTTTTAGGTAAGAAAATAAAAGGGGAAGATCTTTATGGGAGATGTTGAATATCCTTCAACATGATTAGAAGATTATATTCCAAGTTTCCAAAGACACTAAACTATTACGGTCCTTCTGTGTCTATTTTTTTATGTATTAAGTATTCCTCAAAAGTAATATAATGTCCATGTATGTCAAGATTTGGGTCTCTATAGTTGGTATCAGAGGAAAGGTTTAGTCATGCTTTGGAAACTAGGATGCAAAAACATTATTGATATCCCTATAGATATTTCTACGGTATTTCTAGTGATTCCCTAAGGTTAAGTATAACTATTGGTTATAGTACTATGATTACAGTAATGATCATAGAATTTAACCTAAGATGTTAGATATTGAAAGTACTTCCCCTTTATTAAGTTGTTTTCCTAGCATGATTTTTTCCTCTCACACATTTCTTTTTTGGGTTTTAGATGATGGATAGAACCTGAAGGAACCGTATTGATCAATGTAATGGAAAATGCAATTATTGTCCTCCCGAACAACCAAATGTGATGGGAGATGGAGTGAAAAATCTTATTTCTATACTTACACAAGCTATGAATCATTCTGGATTTCCAGATGATCAGAGAAGGGAACAATATTCTATTGAGTCCTTCATGAGGCAACATCCACTGTCTTTCAATGGGTCTTTTGATCCACTTGTTGCTGAACAATTGATTAGTACCATTGAAAAGATATTTTCTATACTTCACTGTTCAAAACATGATAAAGTTATTCAATCTATTTAATGTTTAGAAGGTGAAGCAGACTAGTGGTGGACTCTAATTAAGAATACAAGGCCTCAAGATGAAATTGAATCCATGGAATGGGACGAGTTCAAGAACTTTTTTTCAGTAAGTACTTACCTTGTATTCATCAAACTAAGATTGAAAATGAGTTCCTTGAGATTAAGCAGAAGGATTATGAATCTGTTGGTATATACGATGTGAATTTTACAAGACTTTCAAGGTATTCATCAGGTTTTATTATCCAACCTGAAAGTAAAGATGATCGATTTTTCAGTGGCTTAAAACCAAGTCTTTGAAGGGAATTATCTATAAGAGACTTCATTAGTGATGAGGAAATTGTGCATTGTTCTATCATGGTAGAACTATAATTTGGTGTAACATATGCATCTCATGGTTTTGACAAGAAGCGAAAGATGGAGTTCCAGGAAAAACCTGAGAACAATGGTGAAAAGAAGGTGAATGTATCTTTATGCCAAAAGTGTGTAAAGAATCATGGTTGAGATTATTTAAAAGGTAATAGAAAATGTTTCAAGTGTGGAAAAGAATATCATCAACCAGTTGAGTGCCGAAGTAATGGGAAAAAGGTTTCTAATGACGCGAATATATAAAATACTACAGAGAACGCTCCACCAACACTTCAATGCATCAAGTGAAAGGAAATGGGGCATTATGCTAATCAATTCCCTAATCCAAGGGTTAGTTATGATCAATGTGAGAAACCTCTTAAGGAAATGGAAAAAGGGAAGTCACATGTGATCACTATTAGAAATGATGATTATGACAACGATGTGGTGGAATGATTATGTGTTTATGTAAAGGGATTCCAAAATAATGTTGTGGAATCTCATTTATAGTATTGTGGAACATTGGAATATCTATGTAATGGTTTATTGTGGTTTTAGATAATTATATGGTACCGGTTACCATGAAAAGTTATTCAAATATTTTGGAAAGCAGATGATATGGGAATAATGAAGGGATAATGAGAAAATTAAATGTTTGATATTATTCATGTGCTCATGACTAATATAAGGACAAAGCGATATCATGGTTTGAGTATAAATAATTTTTGGGATTTTGGAATGTAGAAAGAGAAAAATTTTGACCGCATTCATGTTTTCAACTAAGGTTCTATGGTAATTCATGTTGCAGTAGAATACATGATTAAGGTATTCACATGTTTGGAATGTGACCAACACGATATATCATATAATATATGGGGGATAAATGATGGTATTCACATGCTCGGTAGATTACATTTCTAGTAATTTTTTTCTTTATACTATGATCTTGGATAGATGTATTTTAGATAAACCTAATGATTGGAATGGATTATGTTGGAAATAAGATAGTATTGTTTAAGGCTAGAATTTTTTTCGATATTATTGCAGACATGTAATTATAATGTAGTTTTAGAAAAAGGTATAACCTTCATGAAGGGCGACAACTCGTCGTGTCGGACAAGGGTTTGGGAATCTAACCCACAACCAAAGTGCGACATGCCTTTATCGCCTACCACTGGCCAACAAAAAGTCCCTGTTTATTAGAAACTAGTTTTATTATATTAAGTAGTATGATAGATGAAGTGTAAGTCCATTTTTGGAATCATATATGATTAACCTCACCATATATGTACTTATGTATATTTGATAAATTTTTATATCCTTTTGTATGAGATAGATGGAATGACCCATCATTCTATCACATGATTTTATAACACTTCACAAATGACAAATTCAACTTCATTTCTTTAAGAGATGAAGTGGAAATTGTTCAAGGAATGAACAACGGTGAGACTATACCGAAATAAAGTAATTATTTCTTCTATTTCAAAATTTTCAACTTTAGGAAAATGATCTTTAAAACAAAAAAGTTTTCATAGTTCCCTTATATCCGATGAATCAGATGGTACCTTAGATCATCAAAAATTATATGACTTTGTGATTTTTGGATTTTTCATAGCTATGTTCTCTACCACTCTCCATCAGAACATGATGGTTTGATATTTCTTCCATATCCATATTTTCACCTATGTACTCATATGTGGAAACCCATTGATTAGTTAATTTGGGTACTGTTATGTTTCATAATATAGTTTTTAATGTTCAGTTTTGGTATTCCTTTTCACGATGTGTGTTTCTATGAAAGAAACATTCAAATAGTAAACCATTTATAACCCTGATTAATTTCAAGGGAGAAATTCATTTAAAGGGGGGGGTATAATGTAACAACCCAAGATTTTATGATAATTATTATTTTTAATTTCATTGATGTCTTGTGTTGTACGCTACACAAAGATTATCTTGCGCTATATGCAACACTATTCTTGGATTGTGTTACCCACAATTTCATGTTCATTTGATTGTATTCATTCAACGCAACATTGGGTGTATATATATATTAAATGTATAAATGAAATATGGATGTATTCTTCTATAAAAAACAAGGAAAGAGTATTTCACAACACGCAACCCTGACTTGGCTTGCATTACACGCAATCGTGACTTTCCTCAATAGCGTGTGTAGAACGCAATACCAGGTTTCACTAAACAACAATGTATTGTTATAATATTATTATAAACTAACCGTTATTAATAGTATTAACTACATTTTTAATTTTGTGTTACACATTTTTTAGAATATGGTATGAGAACAAATTAAATTTTTCTTGTAAAATATGTATTTTTAAAAAATTGCAGTTTTCACGCCTTTTGATGGCGCAACCACATTAAATATTATATTGACATGTTTATATGTTCAATTTGACAAAATCAAAATAATCTTTGGAATCAGGATATAAAAAATTACTTTGGATAAAATTTTCATATTATTCTAATGACTTTCATATTTTAATGAATAGTAAAAGCACGCTATAATTTAATTAAAAACAACTTTTTTCATCGCTTTTATTTAAATGGTTAGATTATCTTTATAATTTTTTTTAAAGATTAATTAGAATATATTTTTACCATTTAATCCAATGTTGGTAATTGTAATTAATTTCACTTTGAAATTGGATATAAACAAGTGTTGATCTTTTGATAGTTATTGTTTCTTAAAATCACGCTATTTGTTTTGATAACGGGAATTACCTTTAAAATTAATTAATTCCACTTCTATTTTATGAATTTGGAAAATTAGAAATCATTTTTGAATTCAGAATATCAAATATATCATAGGCTGATTTTTAGGAATTTTTCTGAAAAACTTCAATTTTTATGGATAATGAAACCACTTAGTGGTAGTTAAAAACCCCGACCTTCATTTAAATGAAATTTTACAACTGTTGTGAATTAAATTTCAAAAATAAGACATACATGGTTGTTATAAAGAAGTAAAATTTGGTTCAATAAGATGAAAATAATTTTTGGTGAATAGAAACTTTTGACTTTTATTTACCACGGTTAAAGTAAAATAAGGTAATTCATGGTTAAAAGAATATTTTAATAATTCCAAATAACATTAACACTTGTCCAAACCTTATTGGTTGATTCATTAACGACAATGGGCATCTTTGGGTCGATTTTAGGACCCCATTTAGCCACATGGGAGTGAAAATGACAATTTAGATTAATTAATTTTATGAGAAGACAAAATTTACATTAACAAAAAACTATTAGTAATTAATTTTTATATGGTGTTATATAAGTCCTATTTTCAAATATAAATATTAATTGGGAAGATAAAAATACTTCCTACATCATGTTAGTTTTTTTATAATTTTCATTCAACAAATAAATTAAATTATTTGTGGCATAATAATGATGCAGTATTTACCTCATTAATAAAAGAATTAAATAAATTAGATTATAATGATTAAAATATTATCCAAAACCTATCCAATTCATATTGGATGATTTTATTTCTAATATTAGTCATCTTATTATTGAAATTAATGTGTTTTTGACCTCTTGAAACCGAAGATAAGTTTATAATAAAATAATATTTTCACACTTTCCTAAAGATCCCCTCCTCTCCCTTATAAAGGAGACCACTTCTATGCAATTATTCACACCTCTCAAGCCATTTGGCTCGTCCAAAATCTGCCCAATTAAGCTCCCTACATCCCTCTACTCACTCTATAATACTTACCTTAGGCAGAAGGCACTTAAGAAATCCTTTAGTTCAAACCTAAGGGAGTTACCCAAATTAAAGGTAACAGTTTTTCTTAAATTGTTTTCTTTTATTTTACTTCTCCAACCCCTAAAATCGTTTTATTTACTTTATTTTGTAACAATAAAAGTATCCTAAATATACTAGTATGTTTTTATGAGAAATATTAGAACTAAACTTACACACAAATCAATCTAATCGATGAAGAACATAATGTTTCTATGGATGGGAAACTAACGCCTCACGAAACTATGATTGTTCAATTACATATTACCACCTCTCATGGTTTCCATTATGATGGAACAATGTTTATATGTGATATATATTATGTTTATTATTATTTATTCTTCTGTACTTCCCCTTTTATATCAATCCTTTATGTTTTCCATAGTGGGTAAATACGATAATCTCATTTGAGGAAGTGCGGACTACCGCCCCCTCAAAGTGATGTGATTCGTTAATGACTTATGTGGGATGTATAAAGGATAGATTTAATGATATTATATATGATATTATTCTGTAATTATAATATACCTATGTATAATTATTTTTTAATTCCTTTAAAATATGAAATATAAATGAAAGTAGCGTTCATGCGTACGTACGGCTTACCGTCTCCATGAACGGTGCATTTCATTTCTTACCTTTATATGTTATGTACTATTATAAATACATGTATATGCTGGATATATATGACATATATGATATATAATCATGAATATAATTCTGGATATAATAAACCATTGACCACATGAACAACATGTAATATTAAGAAATCCATTTTTGAATCAAGTACCAAATATCGAGAAAACAAACGTTATTAACTTAAATGGTTACATAATGTTTATAACATGATAATAAGTGATATAAAAGGAATAATAAACTTGAAAAAGGTTCTTAAGAAAGTATAAATTAACTTTGGTTTATTGTTCCGGCAATTAAATAACGATCGAGTCAAGTCGGACACAATGTAAGGGAACTTCTTAACCCAATTTCCGTTCTTTGGGTAGATCTTCTCTTTCTTGTTTATGTCGTTCATTGATTATGCGAGAAATTAATTTTTAAATATTATCACGTATTTATACTTTCTTTATGTGACACTTTAGTGAATACACATAAGTGGTCTATTTTATTTACAAAAATATCTATGTAAGGGATAAATTTACAATCACATTTTTATCCGAGATTGTTTATACATAAGTATTTACTGGGGTTACGTTTATCATCCATGACCATGTTTTCTAAAAATGGTTTCATAAAATGTTTCCTATTTTTACATGTATGTTTAAAGACTTTTTTACCCTTTAGAGACATTTTACCACATTGTATGGATGGACTCTTTCCTTTGGTTTCCATATATGGTACTTTTTGACTTTTTCGATAAAAGTACAAGGAGAATGTTATTTTTAACATATACGACGTGAACAGATTTTTATGGTTTCAAAATGCCTCATTTTCATAATGCTTCATCTAAAATATTGCATGAATATTTTAAACAAAACCATTTTATTTTAAAATTTCATGGAATTTTGTGAAAAAAAAATTATTTTGAAGGAGAAAGGATATTTTCCTCAAAAATTAATTTCAAGTTTTTTATCCAAACTATTTTCCATATAAAATGACATTATTTAATATGTTTATGTTTCAGGTATAATGTCTCCATTATTTACATGGTTTTATTCTTCTTTTGATAAAATTTTATCCATTGTTTATGGATTATGTTATGATGGCATGATGCTTAAGAATCCCATTTTATTACATGGGTTATGCTATGATGTATGATTCATGATTTTGTGGCACATGAAATAATGATTTCATTTTGAGATGGGTGGGACCTATATCTCCCTCAAACGCTTTGGGTAATGATTTTTATATCATGATATAGACATATATGGAACGATATGTTAACTCGTTTCAGTAATAAAGGACTGGAACAAGGAGTGAACTCGATTCAGAAAGGGACTTTGTCCACTAAGATGGTCTTGGTAGTAATGTCTTGGCTACTATGGAAATAATATCATTTCCTTAATGGTTTTCCACAATTACATGCTTTATTCCCATTCTATTTTATCATGATTAATGTTTCATTATGATCTATGCCTTACATACTTCTAGGTTTTATGTCATTGCTCAAGATTTTGATGTTTAAATATTATGTTCATGTTTTGAAGTTAAAATGTATATGGTTTGTTTTATTTTCTCCATGATTACCCTTACTGAGAATTTGAGCTCACCATTTATATGTTTTCTTTTCCCCAGGATTTAAAGAAACATTTTAGGTAAGAAAACAAAAGGGGAATATCTTTATGGGAGATTTTGAAGAGCTTTCACCATGATTAGAATATTATATTCTGAGTTTCCAAAGACATTAAAATATTACGGTCGTTGTGTGTCTAGTTTTGTTATGTATTGTGTATTCTGAAAAAGTAATGTAATGTCCATGTACGTCAAGCTTTGGGTCTCTATGTTTTATATCTATGAAATTCAAATACATTCACTTGGGTCATTGTTATAATCATTATAAAATGATAATAATAATTTAATAGAAATTTTATTACATAATATCACCATCATATAACATTACATATTAATTCACCTCACAAACATTTTAACATCATTATTGTGTGTGGTAGAAAATTTCCCAAAAGGAGTGTGTTAGAAAGAATCAATTTATAAGAAAATTATACTATATAATAATAATATAATATTTGAAGAATCATATTCATGTCATAAATATAATATATATTCATTACATATATTTTTATAACTTTCCTGGAATGGAATATTTTGAAAAAAGAAATATATTGATCATGGAGATGGTAGTCTGTATGTATTAATGAACGATGAATTCATTATATAATTGGGTCCAAATAATTAGATAATATTTTATAAATATAATAATCATTATTATATAATATCTATTTTTAAAATCCATTATTATAAATTTCCATGTGAGGTAGTGATGAAAACCAAAACACATTGTTTGGTGGAACTAGTATCCAACACGTATGCAGAGGCGACACTTTCATTATTTATTAGACGGAAAAAAGTTATAAAATGGTTATTTGATCATTATAATAACATTTATGTATATACATGATACTAATTTATTTATATTAGGGTGGATACAACAAATTTCAATGAGGTAAATGAAGAGGTAAATATAAAAGGATTTGGTGAAGATGATTACATTTTATTTGGGAATCCAATTTTGGATTACACAAAAATCCTTCAATAGTTAGTCTTTA
The DNA here is from genome assembly GCA_963277665.1 of Viscum album. NCBI lineage: Eukaryota > Viridiplantae > Streptophyta > Magnoliopsida > Santalales > Viscaceae > Viscum > Viscum album. The sequence goes on from OY728121.1 coordinate 437,133,576, forward strand.
TGGAAGATTAAAACCTCTAGGAAGTAGGAGAATAATATGGTCAGATATTTTGGAAATTTATATGTAAGTTAGAAGGCTCAATGTGAATGAATATGTGAGGAGAGAAGATGCCCTTTTGTATGTGAGGGGAGTGGGACCCTTGTGATTATTCAATGTTTGAAAATAATATAAAGTTCATTTCATGGTAAATTGGAACAAAAAAAATAAAATTATGAATATAATATGAGTTAGGTTATAAATACACAAATAAAATATAATTCTGGCATGTTTTAAAGATATATCAATCCTAATATAGTATTTTTATCCACTTATAGAAATTTTTTCCTTTATAATGATAAATATATGTTTTTACCATGCTATATTATTTAACTGAACAAAAAATAAAAGGGGGTATCTAATTTATTTCATACATAATTATTCCAATAGTGGGATAAATTTTATCATATATAATTTATTATGATATGAAAAAATAATTTTACTATAAATATAAAACACGTAGGGAAAACTGTTTTTAGTAAAAATCCATTTTTAGGGTAGAAATAATATTTCCCTAAAATCAATAATAATGCTGATTCCCAAGATTTATTTATATTATTAATAAAATAATAAAGGTTGTTACACATTTAGATCATTCAAAAATTTAATGGATCCTTCTAAAAATAATAAGAAATACAAAGACAAAAAACTACATTCATATTATAATGAAAAATATCTAAATATGAAAATAAATATTATTGAGTTTATAAATTTAAAATTTTATTTTTATAAGATTTATTTATACTCTTTATCCAAATATTTTCTTAAAAAAATGTTTTTATAAATTTTAAATCCAATGATACATCGTGATTATTTGTTAATAGTTAAGGTCTTTGATAAATTGACATTTTCACCACTCACCAAAAAATAAACAATCTCAGAATATTTTAAATAATTCAACATAAGCTAATTTTTTAATGATTAATTAAAAAATTATGTTTAGTTTTTCTACTGAAATTTAAAAAATATTTAAATTCAGATTTAAAAAATATATAACATATAATAAAAAAATATTTTAGAACAAAACATTTCGCGTGAGATATGAATAATTAATATAGTAATTATAATAATTATATACTTGTATTTAGAATTTTGTATCTTTTAATTATTATATAATATATTTATTTGTTATTATAATAAAACATTATTCACATAGGTTCATTTTTATGTGAATTACCTTATATCAGACTCATTTATTTAGTTAAGGGAAATATATTCTAAAATTATTGGGTGCTACATTTAATTCTCTTATAATAATATCCATATCGAAAATTAAAATTGAAAAAAACATCCCCATTTTATTTGGTCAAAAAAGAAATATATCATAGGAAGAATACATGAATTTTCACCATCACATGTTTCATCCATTTGTAATCTATAAACAACCCCAGAATTATAAAAATATTCTTCTGAAAAAACACTATAATGAAACATGGTTATATAATCTAATGAATAAAAACCCTGTTTAATATATTTTCAATTTTCATCCTTAAATATAAAACATTTTTGGCCACTGTATGAAAATATTATATATTAATAATTGAAACACCTAAGTATTGATCCATACCAAAATTAATATCTCACCTAAATGGTAAACTCAAAACTTTCTCTAAACAAAGGATCAATATAGTCCCTTAAAACACTAGGTATCTTTTTCATATATTAAATATATTCATATACAATTAATTCCAAAAAAATAAGATGTTATACTCTTTGGATAAATTTTATTCATACAAAAAATAAAATTATCCTCACACAACTAATACAACAAGATACCACAATAAATTAGAGAGAATTACACTCCACTGATTGAAACTAATAAAATATTATAAAAATTAAACAAATTAATGGAAAATATTATAGATTATTCCCTAAAAATAAGTATTTAATGACTTCATGTCGAAATATTTGATGATTATGATGCATATTATAGAAATAAGGTCATATTCCCTTCATATTCCCATAGCCCCACTAAAATATTGATTGTTAAAATAGGGAACTTCCACATCTATACAAAATTTAATCATTTACCTACAAATAAATCTCTAATAAATATAATTTTTTGTTAATAAATTCTATATAATACCATCTTTCTATTATATATCCCGGAAAACTCATAAGAAAACCCTAAATCCTTATGTATATTTTTTAGGATTATTTATATAAATGTTATTCTCTAAACTCCAAATTAGTGATAAAATCGATAAAATAATGGAACAACTATATAAATGTAATAAAAAAAGACCTGAATAAAGGAACTACACTTTTTAATCCCCATAAAATATTTCTTTCACTCTAATTTTAAGAGTATAAAATTAGATGACATCATGATTCACAATTGTAAACGAGTAAATTTTGTAATGGACAAATTACAATCTATTAAGTATGATAACCAGCACTGAATTTATGAACAATTAAACACTCTCCATTAATGGAAAATAATGTTCATACCCAATCTATATTAACCAAAAGGATATCAAAATGTTTTAACTTGTTCTTAGTATCATTTTTTATGAAAACCTCATACAATGGTATATCCTTCTTTTTTAACTCACAAAGGATATTTCCCAATGATATCTTTCCTCTAGGTTTATCCTCAAGCATAAAACCTTAAGTATTCAGTTAACCTCCTCATGTCTAACCTCATAGTGGGATAACATAAATAGTATAACTAAATATGATAAATCACATTTATCTAAAGTGAATATGTGGAGAATGTATAACAATATTATGCCATTGATTACCCCCATATGACTTTTACCCCATAAAAACACACGTAATTAGCATAACCTAAAAATTTATGAATAAATAATCAATACCTATAAAGATTCAAAATGTTTATTCTGTCTCGCAACATGCGTTGAAATAATTTTATGAGGAGTTCCCAATTATTTGACTCTTCCATGTTGACCATCTAGGAGAATTTGATGCAATACATGTTTTGAAAACCATGTGGTCTTTATGCATAATGAAATGGTTTGTTCCATGGGGTCTCATGAAGTAAATTAGACGATGTCACAATAGATGGGATCAACCTATAACAACCTGTGTAAAGAAAATTTGAATAAATTTTGGGTTTAGAATAAATTAAGACCATGTAACATAGAATTCACTTCATGTCATAGCCTAATGTAAGATACATGAAGATATAATGATCCAAAAATTGAATACCCATTGTTAGATCAAAAGGAAAGGATGGATTTTGATAATATTGTGAGAGATATTAGAAATTGTTTCAATTATTATTTTCTTTTATGGAGTTTTACTATATCCAATATCATGAACAATTACATCACACTATAAAATCAAGTACTTTATCAATAATTTATTGCATCTTTATGTAGTCTAGTTAATTAGGGAATATCATATAATCATATACCATGTATATTATAGAAAAAAATACAAAAAATTGGAAACCTCTTTAATTAAATAGTTGAATTTAAATTGTGATTTAATTACAATATCAGATGGAGAAAGATAAGGATATCATGGAATCAAGTATTTATCGATATTTCTATTAATGATGTATATATAAAGTATACATATAAAAGATCCATTTACCATACTAGATATTTGTAGATGGTGATATTTTCATAGTATATAATAGGATGAATTAATGAGAGGCCCACGAATTCAGGTAAGGTTTTGGGAGGAATATGGGTCCACATTTCGGATAAAGTCTGAAGACACTCGAGGAAGATAGAGGAACGATCAAACATTATATAGAACAATATTATTTTCTATCAATTTACTTTTAAAATATGAATTAAATTCTTATAGGTGTTTGAGGATGTCCTCCTTCTCTATCCATTGAGTAATTTTTTTGTTAATTAGGTATTGAAGTGGCCATTGTTTTGATAATCAATGATTAACAAATAATATAAAAACTTACTGAAAATAGTGATATTAATCTTTAAATTAAATATGTTTATGTGTATTATATATATGTCCAATTTTCATCAATATACTTATTGTTGTTGGGATAATCATGTAATTTATGTAATAAAAAAATTTAAGAGAATTAGTGAAGCCAATATAACTAATGTGTGAGGAGAATTTTTAAGAATAAATTATTTTTATGGGTCAAATGATGATGATGATGTAATCTTACTTACACCATGATATTCTCTAACACAAATAATTATTTTTGTTAAATCCATAACTTCAACTCAATTATTCTATTTTATACATAATTTTCATTAATCGCCATAAATGAGTCTCTTGAATAACATCATGTGTCTTCTTACACTTTAATAAATGGACTTAATAATCATTCTAATTTATACACAAGACAAGATATTTGAACTTTCATACTTCAACCTAATCACAAGTAAATCTTGTCAGGAATAACTATAATATAAAAACACTATATATATATATATTATTAATCTCCCATTAACTCCTCATAAATCATTTAAAATCCATATCCAAGTCCACTATGAGGTTCAAGGAACCACAATGTTATATTATATAGTTTTTATGAGAGATATCAACCACTTTATGAATATGAAATCATATGATCGATAAAATCTTTGTTGTCCTTCACAAGGAGTCAAAAGATCTTTCTTGGACATAATACTCTATGTGATTCTCTATTCTTCCTAGTGTTTCATGACCTAGTAAGGGAATTTTATCTTTATTTACTTTCCTCCAAAAAAAATCCATGGTCCAATTTGTAAATCTCCTCTACGAACCAACCAAGGAAACCAGTATACTCAAGCATCATTATTTATTTTTTTAGATATCATGGAATATCATCCCATAGTCATCACATAAAGGATTTTTGAAAATTTAACAAACATTTTCAAAGGTTGACACCCCACCTCATTTGTCTTCAACTCATCTTTTGAGGATCTTCTCCACCATTCATCATAATTGATTGAAGAAAAATGGTAAATATCAATCACCAAAAGCATACATCATCCTTCAATTTATTCTAGATTAAAAATGTTATAAATCAAGTTTAAATGTTTTCATCAACTATTGAAAACAAATCCAATATTACATAACAATATGACTCATGAATTCACAGGATCTTTATGACTTTCATTGGAACCTCAATCATCCCCTTTTTATTTTTCATAAATATAACCATAATAAATCATTATAAAATATAAATGATTATTTAGATGAGAAACATCATGAAAACACATTAACCAATGTTATTATCCAAAAATAATAATCATTTTTCAACCCAGTTAGGTCATATCATATTTTTGTGTTTCTTACCCAGCTTTTAAAATATAATTAAAAGGTAAAATAAAGAGAAATGGTGATGGATTTTACCATAGATCCTTCAATTGAAATGTTTTAGAGACTTATAGATTATTTAATGAATGTGAATAGTTCATCATCCTAGAGATATAATATTTTTAATCTCCTTATGGTTTTAATCTCAAATAATATGGGGAAAAAATCTTTTAAACAATCTTTAATTATTTATTATTCATGATAGTATTGATAAAGTGATAAGAGGACCCAAAAATTGGAATAAATGAAAATAGAAATATACATAAATTAATCTAAAATTTTGAGAGATAAATCACTATAGGAAACATGATTAGGTAATCAATATTACTATTTAGTTGATAAGTTATGATCTATAAAATATTTCATTCAAATAACTCTCATTTGTTTTTCAATTAAAGTACCCATTTTCATGATAAAATTATATCACATAATTTATGAAGAAAATAAGGTAAGAGGGTTCCTAAACTCATATTTTTTAATGGAGGGAAAAATAAAACAAGGACAGACCTTTCATTTAAAAGATTTCTATATTTAATACTAAGCCTATTCACCGCATTCGGTCCACCATTTTCATAAATCCCTATTTTTCATTAATGTTGGGGTTGAATAATCCATTTATTTTGAATGAAAAGTCATATTTCTATCTTTCTAGAGGGATATCCATTATATACCCTATATAAACATAGAGGAGTTTCATGTATAATGTTGGATTCACCTTCTAACCATGTCATACATGCCTCACATCTTGCCCGTGTCATGCATGTGTCACCACCAAAATTTCATCACCCTTTTCAACACCTGTATGATAAACCACCAAATTGTCATTACATGATTCCAAAATTGGTCTTTTGGATGTAGGATTAGGTTTTTTACCACTCAGAACCCACCCTAGCCACAAAATTTGTGTGTATATTATGTTTTAATCCTAGTGGGGGCCTGACTAAACTGATAGAATTCCACATGATCTCCAATTAGTTAATGGATTTTAACATCCCATCATTTACTTCATGAAAAATAATGAATAGTATGTCCCAATTGACCCTCAATTCAGATATATAAAAAATAGAATGCTCAAAAAAATTATTAGCAATAAAGTATTTTATAATTAGACTATATTTTTCCCTTGTACATGCCTTTATACTCTATGTAACTATTCATTTACCATTAACAAGTAACCATAAAACTTTATCCACAACATATATATTGAAATGGGAATTTAAAATATCTAGATATGAAATATTTGTATGGTGTGATCTCAAATGAGTTATAATTTATCCACCAATATCCCTAAATATGTATCGTTATAAAATAATGGATTCCAATTATTTTATCATAGAAGAAAGATAATTATTTTAATATAACTCATGCAATAACAAGGTTCTTATAATATGTTTTATTTGTTTTCATTTAGTATTTTTTATATTATTTGGATATGTTTTTGTTGGAATTTTGGGTTATGATTTTTTTAATTGGTAAATTTGAAGTTTAAAAGTATTGGGATTTTGGTAGATGTACTAGGAGACTGTCAAACCTCTATAGGGTCTCATAAAATGTTTGGAGAGTTTGAAAAAAATCATTTTTAGGACTCAGATGTCAACTATAAACTTATTTTATACCCGTTGAAACTATTGTGTCACCCAAATCTTGGTGTATTTTTAGTTAATTTATATAGAGTTACTCACTCCACATTTTTAATGAGGGGTATTTTGGTAATTAGATTGTAGGGATTCTATTAATTTTTCATTCTCATTCTCTTTACATTGATATATAAATAGTTTATTGACTACTCATTTTCCTTTGTTTCTTCCACGTTAATATTTTGGATCTAAACTTCTCAATTCTCAATAGATTTATTATTCTTGAATTAAATATAATTATTAACTTAGAAATGAAAGTATGACTTCTAGTTTTTCATGTCATGGATTTTTTTTTTATTTTATGATTTATTTAAATAAATTAACTTCTTATTTAAGGAATAGTTTTATTTTACAGGAATTTTTGCGAATTAATTTCTCTCTTATTGGAGTAATCCTTAATTTGGCCTTAAGAATGTATCCTCTAATCTTAGTAATTTGTTTCACGATTCATTCTGTAATTTTAAAAATATTATATATATAATTTACATATGGGAGATAAATGTTAATAATTAGTGGTTTGGTTCATAATGATATTAATTATATGCACTGTAATACCTCCCATGATTAATCTTCAAAATCATAGATGATATATTAATGTGTTTAACATTGATGTTATTTTTATACAATTTTTATTAAATTCTAATCAATTGTGTTATGAAGACTAAATGATTTAGTGATGATTCTATTAGTGACTTACATATTCACAAAAATTATGAAATAATTTAATATTTCATAAGATATAGACGAATAATGTTTAGGATATATAAAATGTGTATTTGTATAAAAATTCTGTCAACGCATTTTTATTTACGCAATTTATCTGTGATATAATTATATTTAGATTTTTATATTATTTTGATGACTTTATGTGGTTTATTGATCGGTTATGTTATACTGTTGAATTATTGTGGTTTTCATCAAACTATATTATAATAAATGATTATGAGAGGATCCATGAGATACATTAAACCGTGTAATAGTTGTTTATCCAATAACTATGTTATTCCTTTTATAAGAGATGTTCCAATCATCTATGATACACTGTTTTATGACACATGATATATATGATTGTGATATATGTTTTTCATTTAAAATTGTTAAATTAAGTATTATTTTATCAATTGGTTGTTTTTTATGCATACAATAATTCAGTATGATTTCTAAATTTTATTATTAAAAAATAGTAAATTTTTATAGCTTTGTTTCATTACTAGACATTGTATTGGTTTTATATTACGGGAAAAGAAAAAATAATTAGTTTTTTTCTTGTAATGGATTCAAAAATTTATTATATATATGTAAACACAAACACTTTATGTATATATAAATCTCATGAATATTTATAGTTGAAAAAATGATTATGACATTATTGGTGTACACAGTGAAGTTTAAAAATTTATTTAGATTTGATTTTGATTTTTGAGAATACACAACTCTAAAGGTATGGTGATTTGATATCAATATACACCCACTAATTAAATTTTAGGGTACACGTTTTTCTTATCTACATTCATATTGGTGCTGAAAAAAGAAAGTTATATAAAATACATAGATATAGTTATAAATATTTTTATGGATGTGGTAGAGCTAACATATTAGATTAAAACATCTATTATTATGAAGAAGAGGTTCAATGTGTTTTTTAGGAGAAATAAGTGATAAATATAACTGGTAAGAGGTTTTTTACTCACCCATTAAATGGTATGACTCTATTGGAGTGTTTCCAATATGGTTGGATATTTCATACTTGATAAATGTTTTCAAATGAAGCAAAATGGTTTCACTGCTAAATTATATTTTGAAAATAATAGTACTTTTTTATAATAGATATCACATTGGTCGGGTCATTTATTTATTTTTTACTAGTTATGGACAAGATATTTAATCCTTTTTATTGAATAAATCATTATAATATTCAGTTCTGAAAATTCATCTTGCAGATTTCGAATCAAATAAATTTTTAAAGAGTGGCATTTAACCATTGTTTTCACTAGTTTTTTTATATAAGAATGTATACAAAATCATGAGGCTATATGTCGTATTCCAAAATATAAACAAATTGAAAAATAAAAGTAGTTATTTATTACATCAAGTAGATTATTTTATTGACCAGTTGATGATACTATAATGGTTCTCAAAGAAAATTCTATAATCTAGATATCATATACTAAGGGTATGAGTTGAAGATATTGTAATAAATACATTATAAAGGTGATATATAATTTTAGTGACATTTTTTATATTAAAAAAATTCTCCTTCAATGTTCATAGATATTATAAGAAACATTTGTTTAAATTACCTTGAATTATCTGTGATGGTACTTTTGGGTGACATTTTGATTTATTATTGATATAAATAAGATTATAAAAGTTAATTCAATATTATCAGGATATTCAGAGAGAACATGATTTAAGTAATAATTTTAAATTTAAGTTCTAGGTTATTAATGTGAAAATTTTCATGATTCAGTATCAGAAGATTGAATTTCAATAGCTCTAGAGTAGGAGGATAAATTGTTATTTAAGAATATAACCAATAATGTGATATATAATAAAATAATTCATCGAATTAAAATGTATTAATGAAATGATATTATGATGTGTCCTATATTTCATTGAAATATAGACTACACGAGATGAATTTTTTGACTAATGATCATTGGGTGTTGGTATGTCCATATTTTTTTATGTTTTTGTGAACCATTTTATATACTTAAAGTTTTTATATATATAATAATGATGAGGACATGAAATAAATATTATTTTAAATAATGAATAATCTTATAAATATAATATGCTTAGATTATCTCTAATATTTTGATTTTTAAATTACATATACTTCGGGGAAGAGAAAAGTATATGTTGATGTTTATAATTCGATGTTTCAGTCAGATTTAAAATAATAATCTGAGGAGTAATTGTAGATTTTATGTTTATTTATATAATTAAATATTAATGTAATAGAGGAATAAAGTCATGTGTTTTTAAATTCTCAAATAATTATATATTATTTAGTGGAGTACCATAAATACAATCAATATTTAGATTCTATGTTCCATGAAACATAAAAATGATTATATATTGAGTATAATGTATTTATTTGGTTCATGGAAAATGGATGTATATTTTATATTTATGGAATATTAATAGTTTCAACATGAAATAAATAAAAAATTATTTTATATTTTAATATTTTACAGTTTATTTTTCATCTATGTTTTGAAAATGTGTCTCGTAGTCTTCAATATCAGTTTTGTGGCCTATTATGGAGAAATATATTGAATGATTTTTTTACATGTCATGCCTTTGATAAGGTAATTTAAATTCAATAGATACCTTCTAGTAAACTATACTAACATCTAATTTCATTATAAAAATAGGAATATGTTGTGCTCATCTTTTTGTTTGGCCACCCTAGATTTCATAGAGTAACATATGAAATAGTTATTATTGCTGATTAATTATTAAATGTGGAACATTTCATTAAAATCATTAAATTAAGAAAATCTATAATTTAGTAAATTTATATGTGAGAGAAATAACTATACATCAAGGAGTTCCTCTTATAATTAATTATAATAGGGATTCATGATATAATTTTTTATTTTAAAAAGTTATTTAATATAATTTTCATGATGGTAATACCAAATAATACACATCATCCATTGAATTATAGCTAGTCATAGTAAAACATTAATAACATTAAAGATATGTTAAGAAAATATAGTTTGGATTTTTTTGTTAAAATTGATGATCATTTAATATAGTTAGGTTTTTTATAATAACAAGGACATAATTTACATTGAGATAAAATTCATTGAAGAATTATATATAAGTCCTTATATATTAACATTATATTGGATATTGGTTGTAGAATCACACCATATTTGTATAAATTTATAGTAATATATCACAATCCTCTATATTTAACATGGAATAATTTTTACTTTTCCCAAAATTGATATTGAATTTTGTAGAGAATAAATTATAATCTAATAATTCATTATGGGTAATCACATATTTATTTTAGAATTTCCTTGATTTAGACACAGTGGGGTGAGAAATTAAGGAACGATATAACATTATTTTATAATTCCTTTTGGTGTATTGTAAATGAAAAAAGATTTAATTTATTATCTAAATCTCCCCCATGATTCATTTGAATGCGTGATGTATTTCATGAATCGCATTTGAGTAATTATGGGTTGTAATTAAATTATATTTTTATAATAGACGATGTACAATAGGTTCTAATTCTTACCTTTTTGAACATATAATGAGTATTTTGTATCAATTAGAGAATATATAATGGGTGAAACTATACAATTCATACTAGTATTATGGTGTTATGGCTTGATTCGTGTGGATACAAAAGTGTGGGAAGATGAAATGTGGTATAAAGTGATTGGTGATATTCCATGTGAATCCTCAATGATGATTCAATGGGATGAAAATTGTTATGGTGTGATTCCTTTAATAAATTAGGTTTTCTAGTATGGTTTATCAAATTTTATTTTCTGTTTGTAAATTTATATAGTTTTTTTAAATTTTGTTGTATGATATGTTCTAGTGGTGAATTTTATATTTTTTTAGTTATTTTCTATGCTATATAGTGGGAGACCAGTAAAAACCTAATGGAAATTACTAATTATTTGGTGGGTCGGAGAAAAGAATCATTGTAGTTCAAGTTTCCAAAAAAATGGTTACACTGAATGTTTGATGGATACAAATTTGTATCTTGATTGATTTCCGAGACCTCATTTTTAATAGTGACCATTTTAAGTAATTTTTTATCAAAATACTGTTAGTTATTAATAATAAGTTTCATCTAATTTATAGATAAACAGTGGGATATATCATCCATTCCATTATTTTATTCATATTCAAGATTCTAGATCTCAAATTCATTATTCTTATTTGATTTTTAATTTATCATTTTCATGGATTTTTGATGATGATATAGAGGTAAACCCTATGTAATTTTATATGGTTCCTTATTTTATTTTTTACAAGATAGTTATTTTTTCCATTATTTGAAAATTTAATGGGTTCAAGAGGAATATCTTGGAAGTAGTTTTCTTGATCATCAATTAATCTTATATTTTGAGTTAGATGGGTGACCTTGGACATTTTTTTATGATTTATTCATTAATAAATGTATTAAATTAAAAATGTAATATATAAAATTGATATAAATGATATAAATGATAATACTCCATGTTCTGTTTTAAAGGGAAATAATTATGGGTAATGATATATCTCACATGATTAATTCCTGAAAGATTAATTGGATTATTATCATGTTTGAGATTGTTTTTTTTATTTTCATCCACTGAATTATATTTGATTATATTATTTCATTTTATATGACTAAGAGATTTTTAAATTGGAAATTAAATTCATCAAATAAATTATTGTTGAATTTAATCATATTAGAAAGTAACCATATTTTCACAACCCTTTATCCCCAAAGTATACACCTATTGGGTAAAAAATTAGGTAAGGAGGATGTTTATTTCTTGGAGCCCAACTCTAATATGCCACGGTTTGGTGAAAATCACCAAGGGTAATTTATAAATAAAAATGAGAGGAATTACCCTCTATGAGATCATGAAGAAGTACCAGAGATATATATAAGACATATACTCTAATAAACACCCTCTCATAATAATAAATGAAATCCCAAGTACATATATTTAATTTCGTACATACTGAATCAAAATGAAAAGAAAGTATATGTACCAAAAGGTAAACATTGGAGTGGACATCAATCCCAAAAAGCACCAGCAAAAATACAAGCTAGTAATATCGATCCTAGTCTCAAACCTAGTAAAACCCAATAAAAATAGATTACATGTATAGAGAGTGATATAAATAGTTATATGTAGTATGGTTCTCTCAAAATAATGTAATAAAATATATAAAAAAAGCATATTAAAGACTAGTGAACAATATGTTAAACTAAATCATCACCTAAATAGGTATAATATGTTATCAGCCTAACTATGGCCATCACTGAAAAATTATCTCATACAAGATCACAACTAATTATTAAAAAATACATGGGTTCCCTTCTTCCACTAACCCACTGGTTTGTTTTTCTACCCAAAAATCATACATCCGGAGCCGTTTATCATTAAAATAAGCTATAATGTTGACACATGGTATATATATAACATCCACCTCATTCATTAGAACATGTCTTCGTCCAATCCAAATTTCCATATTGGTAACATATTTTTTATAAGAGGCACCATAGTCCACACGTAGTGTATCATACATCAAGTTAATAATCACACGACACTACATCCATTTATACACATATATAGCGAATAGTACCATTGGGAATAAGATAACATTATACTACTAAGAGAATAAAATAGTGAACAATAAGATATCTATCCATCCACCCCTCCCAAACTTGGATGTATAGGGAAAATCTTCCTAGATTCCATTAGGTTTTAGTCTTCCTATTATCCTATATGGGGTAGCATATGAAATATCAAAACAAACATGATATAATATATACATGACCATACTAGGGGTATAACCTAGTCTTATTCACAATTTCATCAATCATCACTCTATAACTAATCTTCCACTACTAGGGAAAAGATATCCTATAAGAACCCTACCATTTAAGAAGAAATTAAACAAATCAATTCATTCCTTTTTAGGAATTTAACCTTAATTTAATTAATTATTTATCAATTAATTAACCATTCACATCAATACCAGTTACATTTTAATAATGAACAAATTGATGTTAATCCCCTCTAGGAATTATCCAATAGAGTCCATGGTTTTTCATGATTAATAAAATTTTCAATCCATGTACCAAACCAAGGGGTAGACATTTTTTAAACATTGTTATCATTCCATAATCCCAATTACTCTTTGAATATATCCTAAGCTACTATAAAATAGATTCATAACCAGTCACATCCATTTTCCCCAAGTTGGGGGGAAGGTATAAAATTGAACAAACAACCCATCCATCCTAACATTATTCCAAACCCTATAAGAACTCACATATTTCAGAAAAAACAATATAAATTATTACTTCATCGCATTCCATTATCATGGTTCCATACCTGAAACCATAATGACCATCATAATACATCCTATTGAAATAGGTGTCAACTGATAAAATAAACACAGGAATCCCCACAAATATCTCATTATCTAACTCTTTCTCATAACAAATCATATAGAAAGGCGCATATTGAGATCATACATATGGAAATAAGAAAAAAATATAGTAAATGAGGTAACTAATCTATAAATCAAGGAAATTAACCTTTATATTCTAATGTGATCACATAGACACAAACCAAATATATTTATCCTTGATATAATTATGGGAACTCCCATCCACAAAACATTCCCTTTATAAAAAAACTGGGTTCTATTCCAGCTTGAATTAACTAATTCCTTATTACAGGTTATGCCTATGAGAAACCCAATGTGTTAGCTAAAATAATCTATAATTCATATTAATATAGTCTGTATCATTGTTCCTAGTTTCAAAAAACTGTAAGAGACAAATTAACTTTTATCATTATTTTTTGATGAGAAAAATAATTCCAAGTTCAGGTTTTTTACCTAGTTCTAATAATTCATGGAAAAACAAAATTAATAAATAATTCCTAAATAATAATTTTAAATTCATTCAAATTATAATAAAAAACTAATTTAATAATCATGCCTTTCTAAGTTCATCAGTATTCCTACAAGTTACATTATATAATAAAAATTTCATCAAACTAAATTCTAATCCAATCATAACATATAAGCTATAAAGGCATAATTTGGATAGCATACTATATATTAAATTAAGAGGTAAAACATTATCATGATGGAAAGTATATCCAATCACTAAAAAAACAAAATCTTATTTAATTTGGTTTATTTATTATTAGGATTAATTCCAATTCCATCCAATGAATAAAAATAATTGTCACCTTTCAATTTAATGAAAATAATATGGGAATAAATGAATATCCTCGATCATTTTTTTAAATAATTAAAATGGTAAATTTACATAAAGAAATATACAAGATCACCTATATCATAAAGAAATATGATCTCACAAGAAAATCATCCCATGAATATGATGACAAACAAAAAAAGGAACCTCATTAGATAGGTGGATATAAACCTCTAATCGATGGAAAGTTGAAATGGGACGAAATTGTTCCAAATGAAAAAGAAACCACAACAAAAGGATGAATAAATCACCACAAGTAACCACATATCAAATAGATGAAGATGGGGGCTAATCCCTATAATGATAGTATTCAAATACATCAAAAATAACTCATGTTTGACTAGGCTTTGAGATAAAAAGTTATGGATAAAGTATTTTTGAATGGTGGTTTGAGTATCTATGGACACCCTTAAAATAACCACACTATGGTGTAACCCCCTTTATCATTCCACTTAATGGGTTGAAATAGGATATATTATGTGGTTTTAAGAGTGACCATAACATAGCCTTCCTAGTGAAAGAAATCTTTCCATAACAAGATTCCTAACGTGGAAAGGATCCAATATACATGTGGAACTTCTACAAAAAAACATAAACTACCTCACTGCAAAACTTGGTAACCCAGAGTGGATACTATACCATAACCAGAATCCACACTTGAATAGTTCCAAATTTTGAAGAACCCAAAAAATTCATCTATGGGGACCTTTCTCCATATTCATATTCTCCACACTACAACCACCTGACTACCAATAAAGGATTATTCCACAACCTCCCCCCATGACACATCATCCCTTTTAGGATGTGCTACAACCATCACACATAGTGTTGTCATTCCAAACATGGAATTATATTTCAATTACTCCCTGAATGTTCTTTATTCCACATCCCATCTAAGTATGCCAAAACATCAACCCCCTATCATTTTCACCTATATCAATAGCACATAATTCTATTTCAGGCTGAGATTTCTGCTTAAATCCTTTTTTTCCTTTTCTAAACACCTTGGAACCTTCTCCGAACATCTTCAGAACCTGAAAATCACAAGGGAAGGGATGCTATTATTGATTCCTTTATATTGGATACCTCTCCATGTATTATCAATCATATGAATTGAAAACCAAACCCAGATAGAAATATGGGAAATGGGTAGTCCAAAAAACCACCCCAAGAGATACCTCTCATTAATATCTCTATCATAAGAACTCATTGACCACATATAATATAGAATCCTGCCATTTTATTTCATAACTTTTCATTACAATTTACAAACAGAGGATCTTTAATGTCTGGTGTCTTGGAAATCAGGGACATATAACATGAAAACAACACAAACCATTCTTCTAATCCACTTGTAATGCATCATAATATGTTCATAATATATACAAATACTGTATCTCATATCCTATAGACATACATTAAAGTAAAAGGTGATTAGAGGCCCAGTAAGGATAAACAGGGAATCAGTTTACTTTTGATATAAATTAGAACTTTAATGAAAACATAAAGACATGAGAAATGGATGTATAAGAATATCATAATGAAAATAACTTGAATCATAATTGAATATATGGCTACAACATTTCACTTAGACATTCGTGAGCATATCATGAAGGTTCGTCCCCAGGGTGTCATAAAAATTTCCAAAGTTATTCACCAAGATATCATGAATCTTATCATCTCTAGAGATTAATTATTTACACAATGCATTGGAGCACTGTCAGGGAGCACCCTTAATATGTCTTAAATTTAATTTGATTCACACATATGATAATCTACAATTCATAAATAAACCATAGAGAATAAAATAAATGGGTTTTATTTCAAAATCATGATGTTTTAAAAAGTACATAAAAATAAGATCATTATATCATGTATAACTGATGGAAAGGCAGTGAGGGTTATATGTAAGTCAATTACAGAATAAAATATATATATGTTATTATATATTTATGAACACCCATATAAATAAATAGGTTTGTTTATTCACATAAATAAAAGAAGACAATTTCTTGAGAGAAAGAGAGATATTTTTAGACAAAATTTCGGCAGCATAACGGCTATATAACATGGTTTTAGAAAACGTTAAAAAGAGAGGTTACAAGGGTAACCAAATAATAAATATCTAATAATACATTATAAAGGTAGAATGATATATAGATAAGAACATGGTATGGATATTTGAATGCCATACCTCATGAAAAAAACATGAAAGAAAAGAGAAGATCCGATTTATTTTACAAAAAAAATCTGCAACATAACGGCATCACATAAAAATTCCAAAAATCTGTTGATGAGAGTGGAAAGGGTTCTCTCATAATTTTTACATGAAATGGATAGTATAAAATAAATATAAGAAAAATCCCCCAAAAAATAAAATGGAAATATAAGACATAACATAAATGAAGACATGACTTAAAAGAGGGGGGGTGAAAGGATCCCTTACCGATTTTGTAACTTTAGAAACGTACACCTTATGAAAGAAGGATCATATAATGAATATATAAATAACCAGAAATTAAATTATATTACAAAATGTATAAAATCATGGGCATTAAATAAACCACACAAAAGGAAAAAGTGTAAAATATACCAAGAATCTCACACGAATAAGAAGTGAGATGAAAATCTCTTACGACGTTGTATTCAATCGAATTGTATGACCAAAAATTACTATCCACCAAAAGAATCTTAGGATACCATTAGTATAAATATAATAATGATAATATATTTTTATGGCAGTACACAATACACCACTTGCTCTAAATAAGTTGAGAATAATTGAAATCTCTCAGACATGAAAGTGAGATAAGAATCCCTTACCACGTTTCCGACTTGATTCGCTCGTATGTTCCTTGTTCTTCCTGAATGATAAACATAAGATAATTTATACTTTATTAATAATACTTTTAATTTTTATTATCCCTTTTATTTTACTTATAACCATTCTATAAAAATTATTTAATTTTTTGATTTCATAATGGACATTTTGTCGATGTTCGGAACTTAAGTCAAAAAATGGACTTCTTGTAGTCACATGATGTTCATGTGGTATAAAGTTCATTAAATCCAAAATTATATTCATCATTTAGATTTAATATATATCTTATATATCCATTATATATATGAACTTATAATAGTACATAAAATTTGGAGATAAGAAATGAAATGCACCGTTCATGGAGACGGTAAGCCGTACGTACGCATGAACGATACTTACATTTATATTTCATACATTAATGGAATGAAAACATAATGATACATAGGTATATTATAATTAAATTATAATATATATGTTATATATGTTACAAAAGTTCATGAATTCTATCCTTTAAACGTTCCACGTATGGAATTAACGATTCAAATTATTTTGAGGGGGTGGTAGTCCGCACTTCCTAAAATGAAATTATCGCGTTTACCTATTATGGAAACCATAAAGGTATGCCATAAAAGAAAAATACAGACACATAAGGAAAAAATAAACATATTATATATGTCATATATAAATACGGGGATATCTTAATGTCCACCATGGGAGGCGGTATGAGATAATTGAACAATCATCGTTTCGTGAGGCAGTAGTTCGCCGTCCACAGAAAGAGTATGATCTTCACCCATTAGATTAAGGTGTGTGTTATTGTACCTCGAATAATTCTCATAAAAAATCCTAGTCTATTTAATATACTGGTTTTGTTACAAAATAAAGGAATAAAAAGATTTTAGGGGTTTGGAGTAGCAAAATAAAACAAAATAACATAACAGAACACATTACCTTTAAATCGGGTAACTCCCCTTGGTTTGAACCAACAGGGTTTCTTGAAGGGCTTTATTTCTAGGGTAAGGATTCTATAATTAAGTGTTTGATCAAGGGAGAAAATTAAATTAGATTTTGGATGATCTAAAGGGCCTTATAAGTGTAATAAAGGTGGAGGAAGAGGGGTCTTTTTATAAGGGAGAGGAGGGGCTCTTTTGGAAAGCATGAAAATATTATTTTATTATTTTATGATTTTCAGTTTCTAAAGGACCAATAATCATTAAAGTAGAATACAAGGTGTCCCATGTTTGAAATAAAATCAAAAAATAATAATTGGACAAGTTTTGGATATTATTTTAAACTTTATCTTCTTATTTAATTAAATCATTCAATAATGATGTAAACACTGCATCATCATTGTGTCATAAATAATTTTATTTATTTGATGTATAGAAATTATAAAATAAATTACCATGATGTAGAAAATATTTTTAGCTTTGTAATTAATATTTATAGTCAACTAGATAACTTATATAACCCAGTGTAAAAATTGTTTTAGTAAAACAATACATGTTTGTGACATTTTTATTTTTACTTTAAATAAAAAGTTATTAATCTCATTATCATAGCCAAGTGGCTTCATGGGGCCCCCAAATTGACCCATGGATTGTCTTGGTCGTCCATGACTCGTCCAATAATTTTAGGACATGTGTTAGGGTATTTTTATATTATTATAACATTTTTTAACCTTAAATTACCCTAATTATCTTTAATAGCGGTTAATAAAACTCAAAAGTTACTATTCATCAAAAAATTATTTTCTTCCCATTGAACCACATTTTATATACATATGACAAGCATGTCTGTAGGATTTTTGAAATTCAATTCACAAAAGTGGTAAAATTTCGTGTAAATGAAAAAGTCAGTTTTTTAACTACCACTTAGTGGTTTCACTATTCATCAAAAATTGATGTTTTTCAGAAAAATACAAACAATTCAACCTAAGATATATTTGATTTTCCGAATTAAAAAATCATTTCTATTTTACACAATTCAAAACATTGAAGTCGCATTAATTAATTGAAAATTAATTCCATTTTTCAGAATAAATAGCATGTTTTTAAGAAACAATATCTATCAAAATATTGAAACTAGTTTATGTTCAATTTCAATGTGAAATTAACTCCAATGACCACCATTGGATTAAATGGTAAAAATATATTATAATTAGACATTAAAACCTATTAAAAATTAAATCTTACCATATAAATAAATTATATTAAAAGGAGGTTTTGAATTAAAATACAACATTTTGCACTATTCATTATAAATTGAACTTTATTAGAAAAAAAACAATTATTTACACAAACTAAATTTTGATTTCCCGATCCAAAAGAAGGATTTTATTTTTTAAATATAATTTATAAAAGTGAAAAAAACAAATATTTAAAAAGGGTTCGCCATCAAAAGGAAGTTAATCAACATTTTATAAAATATTAGAATATTTATGCTTAAAATTTGATTCATTCGTATTTTCAGCCTCTAACATTTATTGGATAAATGTAAAAATATTTAACAAACATATATAATCATATTTTAGTTATTTCTATTAATTCCTTCCAATACAATGGCTAGGCGATAACTACCATTTAAAATAATAATATTATATTATTAGTGTGCAACGTAAGATTTCAATGAAACACGTTGTTGTGTGTCGGGTATGCTGTCAAACATAAAAACCCCTTTATAGTAATATTAATATTTAATTCACAAATATAAATAAATAAGAAAATTTTATATTCATTATTTATCTAGGATGTTACATTCTTCCCGCATTTTGGATATTGTGTCCTCGTAATTTTAAAATTGGGCTTGGAAACTTCATTGAAAGTCCCACTTCAGAAAAAGAGTTAGAAAAAATATCACATTAAAATAATTAAAGAGAAGTACAAAGGTCACCCCAGCTAATCCATAAAAGGAATCCATGTAGGAACACATGGACATCGAATAGAAAACAAACGGTCAAGTTTTGATGGAGAGTGATAGAAAACATGATTAGGAGAAAGTTATCCACAAGAAAATCACAAACTTTTGATTTGTGTAAACGGTCTTTGATTACCCAGTAGGAAATGTTAACCAACAATGTTTTTGTTTTAAATTCCTTTTCATAATTTTGATGAATTAATTAACTACATATAATAAAAACATTATGAAATATTCTTACCTTCAAGTAGAGTTTCAGCCTTTAATAAGTTTCTAACAAAACTAATCTTTTCTCCAAACGTTGAGCATTTAAATAGACTTGGTCACATCAAAAGCAAAAGAATCATCTTCTAGAGAATCACATAATCCAAAAAAGTAGAACTATGTATTTCCCTTGTATTTAGACAACAACTATAACCAAAATGGTTATAATGAGATGATATAATCCCCAAAAGGATAATCCTTTATAAAATAAATACTACAATTAATCTCCAAAATTCAACAAATAGAACCCAAAGTTCAAGAAAGACAATTCAATATACAATCGTCCTTAAAATTCATCAAAATAATCCAAACTAATATTGAAACCCAAAACCTAGAAGGATTTAATCACATGGTCTTCCACATTAAATCTTTTCATTTGTCTCCAAATAACATTGACTACTCTTAATGTCTCACACTAAAGTGTAATTATCCAAATCACATATTCTCTATTCTAGGTTAATAATTTTCAAAAAATATCCCAACTCATGATATGTCCATAATAAATACATAGATTCTTACCAAATAAAAACTTCAACCTTTCCTCCACAAATAAAATCCTATAGTATTTTATATTCCTTATTCATATAGTATTCCAAAAGAGAAAACATCTTCCAAAATAACCTTTATCATTTAATCAACAAATCATTTTCTTATACCTAGGATATCCATTTGATAAAACATAAGTTCCCAAAATCAACTTATTCTTGATCCATGAAATCATTTAACTAAAAATAATAAGTCATACTAACCAGGGACTTTACGTAGGCCAGTGGTAGGCGATAACACCCAATGGCACTTTGGTTGTGGGTATGATTCCATATATTTTTCCAACGCGATGGGTTGTCACACAGTCTGCCTGTTGTCCTTTTTATAAAACTATAAAATTAACCCTAACATGCTTTAATCATGATGGTTTTCTTATACCTTTAATTTTCATCCAAACACATTAAGATTGTTCTACTCGTATACACATAGGGATGTATTTTCTTGATAAATTACTTACTCCACACTCACCAAAATACTAGGAAGTTTTTTATATTTAATATTTTATATAGGGTTCTTGGTAATGTTTTCATAGCTTAATTTCCATAAATAATTAAACTATCCTTTGATATGAACTATAAAATCCCACCATTTTATTTCTTATCTTTAAAATAAAATTTACAAATAGAGGATCTTTAATGTCTAGTGTCTTGGAAATTAGGGACATAGAACATGAAAACAACACAAAATATTCCTCTAATACACTGGTAAGGCTTCATCATATGCTCATCCTAGGTAAAAATACTATATCTCATATCCTGGAGAAATACATCAAAGTAAAGGGTGAGTAGAGGCCCAGTAATGGTAAATATGGAATCATTTTACATGTGATATCAATAAGAACTTCAATGAAAACATAAAGACATGAGCAATGTATTTATAGGAATATCATAATGAAAATAAATTGAAACATACATGAATATGTGGCTAGAACATTTCATGTAGACATTAATGAACATATCACCAAGGTCCATCCCCATGGTTTTATAAAAATTACAAAGGTTATTCACCAAGTAATCATAAAAATTACCAAGGTTATTCACCAAGGTATCATAAAAATTACCATGGTTATTCACCAAGATATCATGAAACTTTTCATCTCTAGAGATTGATTCTTTGCCCAATGAATTGTAGAACTATCAGGTGGCACTCTTAATATGTATTAACATCATGTGATCCACATAGATCATAATCAACATTTCATAAATAAACCACAGAGAACAAAATAAATGTGATTCATTTCAAAATCATGACATTTTGAAAATTACTTAAAAATAAGATCATTATGTCATTTATAACCCATGGAACGGGAGTGGGGGTCATATGTATGTCAATTCCAGAATCAAATAAATATGTTCTTGTATATTTATGAACACCCATAGAAATGAAATAGGTCTGGTTATTCACATAAATAAAACAAGAAAATTTCATGAGATAAAGAGAGAGATTTTCAGACGAAATTTTGGCAGCATAACCGCTATATAACTTGGTTATAGAAAAAGTTAATAAGATAGGGTACAAGGGTAACCCAATAATAAATAACTCTTAATACAGTATAAATATAGAATGATATGGAGATAAGAACATTGTATGGATATTTTAATTTCGTACCTCATGAAAAGGAATCATGAAAGAAAAGAGAAGATGTGATTTCTTTTACAGAACATTCGGCAGCATAACTACATCACGTAAAAATTCTGAAAAATAAATTTATGAGAGTATAATGGGTTCTCGAATCATTTGGACATGAAATGTATTCTAGTAAAGGTATAAAAGAACAATCACCCACTTAATAAAATTGACCTATAAGACATAACATAAATGAAGTCATGTCTTAAGAGAGGAGGGTGAAAGGATCCCTTACTGATTTGGTAACTTTCGAAACGTACACCCAATGAAAGAATGATCATATAAATAATATTTAAATACCCATAAATTTAAGTAATTAAAAAAGAGTAAAATAATGGGCAGTAAATAAATGACACCAAAGGAAATAGTGGTAAATATACTATGAATCTCACTATAATAAGAAGTGAGATGAAAATCCATTACCACGTTGTATTCAATCTAATCATATGACCAAAAATTACTAACCGCAAAAATAATCATAGGATTCCATGAATATAAAGAGAATAATGATAATATATATCCAATGTCAGTACAAAATACACCTCATGCAATAAATAAGTGGCGAACAATTAAAATCTCTCAGACTTGAAAGTGAGATTAGATTCCCTTACCACGTTTCTGACATGACTCACTCGTATGTTCCTTTTTCTTCCTGAATGATAAACATAAGTTAATTTCTACTTCCTTAAGAATAATTTTAAATTTTATTATACATTTCATATCACTTATTACCTTTCTATTACAATTATTTAATTTTTTGAGTTCATAATGGACATTTTGTCGATGTTTGGAACTTGAGTCAAAAAATGGACTTCTTATAATCACATGATGTTCATGTGGTCCAATGTTCATTAAATGAAGAATTATATTATTCATTTATATTTAATATATATCATATATATCCATTATATATATTTACTTATAATAGTACATTACAATTGGAGATAAGAAATGAATTGCACCGTTCATGGAGACTGTAAGCCGTACGTACGCATGAACACAACTTTCATTTCTATTTCATTCTTTAATGGAATGGAAACATAATGATAAAAATGTATATTATAATTAAATTATAATATATATGTTATATATGTTACATAAGTTAATAAATTCTATCATTTATACATTCCACGTATGGCATTAACGATTCAAATCATTTTGAGGGGGCGGTAGTTCACACTTCCTAAAATGAAATTATCGCGTTTACCTATTATGGAAACCATAAAAGTGTGACATAAAAGAAAAATACAGAAGAATAAGGGAAAAATAAACATAATATATATATCATATATAAATACAATGACATCTTAATGGCCACCATGAGAGGCGGTAGGAGATAATTGAACAATCATCATTCCAAGAGGCAGCAGTTCGTCATCCACAAAAACAGTATGTTCTACAGCAATTTGATTAAGGCTTGTGTTAGTGTAGATCGAATAATTCTAATAAAAATATCATATTTTATTGAATATACTATTTTTTTTACAAAATAAAGGAATAAAATTAGTTTAGGGGTTTAGAGAAGCAAAATAAAACAAAAGAACATAAGAGAAAACATTACCTTTAAATCGGGTAACTCCCTTGGTTTTGAACCCAAGGGGTTTCTTGAAGTGCTTTATACCTACGGTAAGGCTTAAAGGATGAAGCGATGGATCTCAGGAGATTATTTGAGTAGATTTTGGATGAGTTAAAGGGAATTATAAGTTTAATAAAGGGGTAGGAAGTGGTGTCTTTTTATAAGGGAGAGGAGAGGCTCTTTTTGAAATCTTGAAAATTTTGGTTTATTATATAAGTATTATCAGTTTATAAAGGTCCAAAATCATTAAATTAGAATATAAGGTGTCCCATGTTATAAATAAAATCATCCAATAAGAATTGTAAAAGTTTTGGATATTATTTTAAACTTTATCTTCTTATTTATTTAAATCATTAATTAATGATGTAAGCATCGCATCATCAATGTGTCCTAAATAATATTATTTATTTGATGTCTAAAAATTAAAAAAATTACCATAATGTAGAAAATATTTTTATCTTTCTAAGGAATATTTATAGTCAAAAATATAACTTATATAAACCCATGTAAAAATTATTTTAGTAAAATAATACAGGTTTGTGTCTTTTTTATTTTTACTTCAAATAAAAAGTTATTGTTGTCATTATCATACCCAAGTGGCTCCATGGGGCCCCCAAATTGACCCATGGATTTTCTTGGTCGGCCATGACTCATCCAATAATTTTAGGACATTTTTCAAGGTATTTTTATATTATTATACCATTATTTTTACCTTAAATTACCCTAATTACCTTTAACCGCGGTTAATAAAACTCAAAAGTTACAATTCACCAAAAATTATTTTCTTTCAATTGAACCAAATTTTACTTACTAATTACAAAGATGTCTTACATATTGTTGAAATTAATTTCATAGAAGCGGTAAAATTTCATTTAAATGAAAAATTCAGTTTTTTAACTACTACTTAGTGGTTTCACTATTCATCAAAAATTGAAGTTTTTTAGAAAAATACCAAAAATTAAGCCTAATTTATATTTGATATTATGAATTCAAAAATCATGCCTATTTTAAAAAATTAAAAACATATAAATTTCATTAATTAATTAAAAATTAATTCTCTTTGTCAAAACAAATAGCGTGTTTTTAAGAAACAATATCTATCAAAAGATTGACACTTGTTTATGTTCAATTTCAAAGTAAAATAAACTCCAATGATCACCATTGGATTAAATGGAAAAAATATATTCTAATTAAAATTTAAAACCAATTAAAAATATAATCTTACCATTTAAATAAATTATATTAAAAGGAGGTTTTGAATTAAAATACAACATTTTCAGTATTCATTAAAAAACGAACTTTATCAGAAAAATAACAAATATTTACACAAAGTAAATTTTGATCTCCCAATCCAAAAGATGGATTTTATTTTTTCAAATATAACATATAAAAGTGAAAAAAGTTAGATTTAAAAAGGGTACGCAATCAAAAAGCAGTTAATCAGCCTTTTAAAGAATATTAGAATATTTATGCTTAAAATTTGATTCATTCAAATTTTAAGCCTCTAACATTTATTGGATAAATGTAAAAATATTTAACAAACATATATAATCATATTTTAGTTAGTTCTATTAATTCCATCCAATACAATGTCTAGGCGTTAACTACCATTTAAAATAATATTATTATATTATTAGTGTGCAATGTTAGATTTCAAAGAAACCCGTTGTTGTGTATCGGTTATGCTATCAAACATAGCAACCCCTTTAAAGTAATATAAATATTTAATTCAAAAATATAAATAAATAAGAAAATTTTTTATTCTTTATTTATCTAGGATGATACATATAATGTAAACAAGTGAAAACCCCTAAAAACAATCAATAACTAATAAAATATCTATATGGGAGATTCCACTCAAAAATGATAGTGTCCAAAACAAACATCAAAAGGATACCACCTCCTATGATATAAAAGTTCAACGACAATAAAATGAGATTAAATATAAGAGAAGATATAAACAAAAAATAGCATAGGGTATTGAGTGAATATATGAATATTATATTCCCAAGTACTCTCCTTTATTCCAAAATTCTATAATATGTCATGAATAAAGTGATTATAATTCCCACACAACATCTTCTCCTAGTGGTCTAGATCTCTAAATTCTTTTTATAAAGGTTTCATTATCATAAAAATTTATCTCTCCCCTATAAAAGTTTTTGGAATCATAATAGATATAATAGTGAATCTATAATGCATGGATGAAATCATGAATCTAGGTAATCTATTAGAGAAATTTTACTTGATATGACACAACTCCAATGTGATCCAATACCTCAAAATTCCCAAAAAAATTACGGAAAAATATCACACCTATGATTGAAAATTCACAGACCATGATAAGGATTCACCTTCTAGAATACATTATCACTATCATTGAAGTCCATATGAATGGTCATCTAATCAGCATCGTACTTCAGATGATCCTGTGATTCTATCATTTTTTCTTGAATTCATTGATCCATCTCTATGGTGTTTTGTACTAGCTCCAACTCAAGAATTTATAACTCTCTCTCTTCTTTTGAACAAAAATGGAATTAAAATTCAACACATTAAATGAATCAGATAGATTCATACCAATGGTGGAATGTAAAAAATTATATGTAAACGTAACCAATGGTGAGAGCTTCTTCGAAAAACCATCAAAATCCAAGACATAACACCAGGAAAACAATTCAAGAGTCTAGATGTTCTGCTCTATCTAACCTCCGGTATAACGACCCATACTTTACATACATTTTTAATACTTCAAAATTGAAGTACACTTATTACAACATATAAAAAAACCAAGAAAGGACCGTATAGGTAGAGTGTCTTTAGAAACTGCGAAACATAAACAACTGGTTCATAAATCATCTAAGTTGTATCCCATTTATTTCATCATATCTAGAGTCCCTTTTTGGCATATCCTACTTAATAACCTTCTTCCTGGCCCGGGGAAAGAAAACATACAAAACGGTGAGCTCAAAGGGTCTGTAAGGGTAAACAAAATAAATATCAATCACATCATATTCATAAGAACATATGATTTTGGAAATCATCACCTGAAAAAGGGATCATAATTTCATAACATGGGATAAATCATAGTAGAGAAATTTAATACCAATAATCATAACAGAAAACATTAAACTTTGTGGAATATACACATAATCATAGAGAATCATTTCTTAGTAGTCAAGACTCACTGCCAAGACTATCTTAGCGGTCAAAGTCCATTTCTGAAACGAGTTCACTCCTCGTTTCAGTCCTGTTTCACTGAACTGGATTTACCTGCCATTCCAGCCATTTCTATCTCATGAGATATAAATCATTACCCAATGAATTGGAAGTAGATATAGGTCCCACCAATCTCATAATGATACCACTCTTATCTGTGACAGAAATCATAAATCATACATCATAGCATAACCCATGTAATAAAAATGGGATTCTTAATCATCATGCCATCATAACATAATCCATATAAGATAAAAGGACATAATAAAAATAATTCCATCATAACATAATCCAAACAATGTAAAAATAGGGATAGAAACAGAACCCTATATTATATTAGATGGAAAATAATTTTGATAGAACACTTGAACTCCATTCTTGAGGAAAATATCCATTCTACTTCAAAAACATTTTTATTTCTTAACATTTCATATAATTTTGAACTAAAAGAAGTTGATTAAAAATAATCTTGAAAACTTTTAAATGAAGCTTCATGGAAATAATGTTCTAAAAATCTATTCATGTCGTATAAGTTAAAAAAATATTCTTCTCGTACTTTGGCCGGAAAAGTCAAAAAGTGCCTCGTAAGAAAAACGACAAAAGATTCCTTTCATATCATTTACTAAAAACTGACCGAAGGTTAAAATGGGATTTAAACAATTTTAGGAGGATAGAAATAATATTACATATTGAAGAAACATGGATGTGGATGAAAAATTTCCCCCAGTAAATTCCGAAATATAAACAATCTCGGATAAAAATTGAGATTGTAGGATTTTCCCTTACCTTAGGTCCGATTTGGTTCGTAAGTGTCCAAACCTCCTGTATAATTATTTAAATAATGTCATTGACTTATTACAGAATCATACTTATTTGTATGATATCATATATGGTCATAT
Source organism: Viscum album (assembly GCA_963277665.1). Classification (NCBI taxonomy): domain Eukaryota; kingdom Viridiplantae; phylum Streptophyta; class Magnoliopsida; order Santalales; family Viscaceae; genus Viscum; species Viscum album. Next base: position 437,162,356 of record OY728121.1, read on the forward strand.
TCTTAGCTTCTTATTAATAATATTTCATTGCTACTTGTTGTTCGGGTGTTTATTACTTTTTGTTCTTATGCGTGTTTCGTAGAATAAATTCTTATTATTATTTTTAGGTTATAGATAAATCATTTCCAGAATGTTATTAATGTAATATAAATCATATTCATTCATTCAATTTATTTATACAATCATTATGCAATTAATATCATGTATAATGAGTCGCATCACATTGTGGAGACGGTATTCCGTACGTACGCACGAGCGATGATATTGTTCCCATGATCGTGGAATTGTATTGGAGTGTATTTATACTATTTCAGAATCAATATAACTTTAAAATAATCATATATATTTATTCTTTACACCATTATACCCATCCATGTAAGTTGGTGGTGGAAAGTAGATTACACCATGGTGTGGAGATGGTATTCCGTACATACGCACGCGCGGTGATTTTGTTTTCCATAGGATAGATAGATGGTGAAATAGGGTTGTTTCATACTTATAATAACATATCCGTGTACGACTGATACTAATGTTATTACTTCATAATGAAACAACTAATGAAGTATAAGTGGAAGAAGAAATAAAGTTGAAAGAATCGGTAACAGACATTACCTCTTCTTTGAAGCACCTCTTTGAGACCTCCTTTTAGGGCACTAAAATTGGTCTTTTAAGAAGACCAAGACCTATAGTATGTTTATAGGGAAATGTAAAATAGAATTTGGAAGGGGTTTTCTGAGCTTGAAGGATCAAAGTGGTGTGAGGAAGAGAGGGAGGAGGTGCCCTTTTATAAGGGAGGAGAGGGGCACTTTTGGAAAAACTAAAAATATTATTTTATTATAAAGTCATATTCGGTTTTTAATAGCTCCAAATTGATTTATTTCGAAAATAAGGTGGTGATGGGTCGAAATCCTCTCATCCAATATAATTTATCATGTTTAAATGTCTATTTTATCCATATCATTTAGATTTAACTTTAAGTTAGATTATTTAACATTTACCGTGTCTTCTTGTTTTCTTACACTATAAGCTTAATAAACATACTATAACAAGCCAAATGAACACAAAGTTGTTTATTATTAATATATATAACCTTATCTAAGTCATTTTTCCGAAACATAGATTTTTAGAAATAAAATAACAATTAAATATATAAAATATTTGTTTTAAAAACTATTTTATGTCAATTTTGACACTATTTGGTAATTGATTTTTGTGAAAATAATAACAGAAATATTAGTTCGAAACAGGTTAATTAAATCAATACTAACATGTCATATTAACATATAAAATTATTGGAATTCATAAAAAGGCTCCAATTACATTAATTTGGACATTTATAAAATCTATTATGTCAATATTTCATTAATAATATAATTACTGCATCATCATTGTTTCATAAATAAATTAAATTATTTAAAGTCTAAAAATTAAAAATAAAATACCATTATGTAGGAAATCTTTTTATATTTCTAATTAATATTTATAGTCGAATTTATCTTATGTATAACCCTATATTAAAAATGACTTAGTTATTAAAATTTGATTTTAACTATTTTAACCCTTCTTTAAATAAATTAAAAATAAATGTCCTAATCAAATCCAAGTGGGACTAAATGGTCATATTTTATTCCTAAGGTTGTTTTGGGTCTAATTAAACTTATCCAATAGAATTAGATCATGTTTTAGGGTAATAATAATATCATTTTTACCCTTAATTACCCTATTTACTTTTAACCGTGGTAAAAAAGTAAAAAGTTACTATTCAACAAAAAATATTTTCATCTCATTGAACCATATTTTATTACTTGATATTAACCGTGTCTCTCAGATTTTAGAAATTCAACTCATAGAAGCGGTAAAATTATGTTTTATGTGAATTTTGAAATTCTTTTAGGAGGTGGGTAAAAGACGGTGAAAAGTTCAATAAAATATTTATATATATAAAATTTTTATAAAATGACTCCAATAAATTTAATTGAACATATATATGTATTATGTATCAATTTTGGCCAAAAATAAATTTAAATAAAATAAATAATTATTTAAATAAAAAGTCGGTTTTTAAATAGTAACCCAGTGTTTTCACTATTCCTCAAAAATTGAATGTTTTCCGAAAAATACCAAAATTTCACCCTAGGCTAATTTCGATATTTAGAATCCAAAAATGAAGTCCATTTTGAAAAATAAAATTTAAAAATTTTGAAAAAGTGGGTATTACTATTCATAATGGCTAGTTTTAATAATATTTTAATAGCATATCGTTGTTTAGTGAAACTCGGTATTGCGTATGACGCAAGCTATTGAGGAAGGTCGTGATTGTGTGTAAAGCAAGCCAAGCTAGTGTTTTGTGTTGTGAAATATTCCTTTGATGATTTATATAAAAACAAAATATTTGTCATAAAAGTCTTGGGTGTTACATTATACCCCCCTTAAACAGAATTTTTCCCTCAAAATTCGTCACTTTGTAACAAACAGATGAGGATACCTCTCCCTTATCATATCCTCAAACTCCCATGTAGCTTCTTCTAATTGGTGGTTCCTCCATAAAACATTCACCAAGCAAGTGGTCTTCTTCCGTATGACTTTTTAACTATGATCGAGAATCTCTATCGGCTGTTCTTCATAATAAAGATCTTGCTCCAACGGTACAACTTCTAAGCTAAGTACATGTGAAGGATCATGTATTTACTTTCTCAGGAGAGATACATGGAACACATTGTGAACTAGAGAGAGATTCAGTTTAAGCACCAATCGGTAAGCTACCTTCCCAACACGATCCAGTATTTCTAAAGGACCGATATATCTAGGGCTCAACTTTCCCTTCTTTCCAAATCTCTTTACTCTAATCCAAGGAGATATTCGTAAGAACACTTTATCACCCACTTCAATCTCTATGTCTTTTCTTCTGTTGTCGGCATAACTTTTTTGTCGACTCTGAGCAGCTCTAATGTGTTGTTTAATAGATCTGACCTTTTCTGCCATCTCATCAACAAGATCAGGTCCTAATAGCTTTCTTTCCCCAACTTCATCCCAGCAAGTTTTAGTCCTCCATTTCTTTCCATAGAGAGCTTCATAAGGAGCCATCTGAATACTGGAGTGAAAGCTATTATTATATGAAAATTACACCAAAGTTAGGTGTTGATCCCAACCACCTTTGAAATCCATAGAGCAATCTCTCAACATATCTTCTAGAGTTTGAATTGTTCTCTCAGACTGACCGTCTGTCTGAGGATGATAAGGAGTGCTGAAACTCAACTCTGTATCCAGAGTATGCTGAAGACATCTCCAGAACTTCAAGGTAAAACTCGGATCCCGATCAGATATAATAGAAAGTGGTACTCCATATAATCTTACCACTTTTTTTACATATATACTGGAAAGATGATCTAGAGAGAAATCCTCTCTAACAGTAATGAAGTGTTCCGACTTTGTAAGACGATGAAATATGACCCAGATAGCATTATTTTCATAGGATGTTTTAGGAAGTCCGGTGACAATGTATATAGTGATGTTTTCCCATTTCCATTCTGGTATGGGTAATGGTTGTAACATCCCCTTATACTTTTGTCTCTCAGCTGTAACTTGCTGACAAACCAGCATCAAGAGACATATTCAGCAAAATCTCTTTTTATTCCATCCCCCTAGAAGTACTCTTTCAGGTCCCTATACATCTTCGTGCTTCTAGGATGAAAAGAGAATGAAGAACTATGAGCCTCATCCAGCAGATCCTTCTTTAATTCTGGGATGGGAGGAACACAACCCGATTCCTGAACTTTATTATCCCATCACAATCAAGGTTGAATTCAGAACCATTTCTCACCTTCTTTTTTAACTCTACATCTTCTTTCTATTCCTATTTAATCTTCACATGTATAGATTGTTGATCATTCATTTGAGAAAGATATAATTTTTTCCCTTCCATTATAATTCCAAGATCCATCCCTTGTAATTCCATAAATATTGGATCTTTTGTGATCCTCATCATGGATAAGCTAGCATGGTCTTGTCGACTTAATGCAACTGCAACCTTGTTTTCTTTCCCAGGGTGGTAATTAATTGAGCAGTCGTAATCCTTAATCATCTCCAACCATCTTCTTTGGCACATATTCATCTCCTTTTGTGTGAAAATATACTTTAAACTTTTATGATCAGTATAAATATTACACCTTTCACCATAAATGTAATGCCTCCAAATCATTAATGAAATGATTACCGCAGATAACTCCAAATCATGAGTTGGGTAATTTTTATTAGGTATTTTCAACTTTTGTGAGGCATAAGCTATCACCATATCATTTTGTATGAGAACACACCCTAGTCCCTTCTTGGATGCATCACTGTAGATCACAACCCATTCTCCACTGCAAGGTAGTGTGAGAACAGGTGCACTGGCTAACCTTCTTTTCAACTCCTTGAAATTCTCTTCACATTCCTCTATTCAAACAAACTTAACTCCTTTCTGAGTCAACTTGGTGAGTGGATTAGATAATCGTGGGAAATCTTTTGCAAAACATCGATAATATCCATCCAAACCATGAAATATTCGGATCGTGGTTACTGTTGTTGGTCTCGACCATCTTTCGATAACCTCTGTTTTTGCTGGATCCACAGATATACCCTCTTTTGAGATTATGTGACCAAAAAATGCAACTTTTTGAAGCCAAAATTCACACTTGGTAAATTTGACATCAAGCTTCTCCTTTCTCAGGGTCTTCAAAATAATTCTCAAGTGATCTTCATGTTCTTCCTTGCTCTTTGAATATACAAGAATATAATGTATAAATACTACAACAAACTGATCAAGATAGTATCTAAAGAATCTATTCATCAGATCCTTGAAGATAGAAGGGGAATTGGTAAGACCCAATGAAATCACTATAAATTCACATTTCCATACCTTGTACTAAAAGTCATCTTTGGTATATCCTCACTTTTGACCCTTAATTGATGATACCCTGAACAAAGATCAATCTAGGAAAAGTATTGATCTCTGTGTAGTTGGTCAAATAAGTCATCAATGTGTGGGATATGATATTAGTTCTTGATAGTGATCTTGTTAAGTTCTCGATAATCAATGTAGAGTCTTATTGATCTATCTTTCTTCTTAAAAAAAGAACAGGTGATCCCCAAGGTGACGCACTAGGGCGTATGAATCCCTTATCAAGATTCTCTTGGAGTTGCTTCTTCAATTCCTGCTACTCAATTGGGGCCATTTTATAAGGTGTATTTGAAATAAGTAAAGCACCCGGTATGAGTTCTATTGAAAAATATACTTCACAATTTGGTGGAAGAACCGGTAATTCCTCTGGAAAGACAACATCAAACTCCCATACCATGGGAATATTTTTAATCATGAGTTTCTCACCAACCATTTGAGATAAATAACCTTCATTTAGGAAAATCAAGACCCATAATATGGAAGTAATTTCCATTTGAAGGTTATGTTCATCCTTGCATCAGTAGAAGATTATAGCTTGATTTGGAATATAAAATGTGACTTCCCTTATTTGGAAATTGATATGAGATCCATATAAAGAAAGCCAGTCCATGCCAAGAATCACATCAAAATCCACTATAGGAAGGATCACAAGATTTGCAGGAAGCACTTTCCCACAAACATCAATCGGAGAAGAATTATAAACTTTTGATGGAGCTGTTGTGCCATTAGGGGTTGTCACAACTTACTCAACATCTAATTGTTGAGGTAATATGGAAATACCCTTAGAAAATTATTCAGAAATAAAGGATTGTTTGGATCCAGAATAAAATAAAACATTTTCTACTTTATAGTGGATAGTAAGTGTACCTTTCACCACTTCATTATCATACTCCACATCGCTGATAGAAATTGCAGGTGACTTTCCATTGTCTTTTGCCTTAAGAGTCTGTTGACGTCGATCATCATCAACAACCTTTGGATTAGGGCATTGATTGGAATAATGCCCCATTTCCTTGCACTTGTAACATTGAAGTGTAGGAGGTGCACTATGTGTAGCCTTTTCTTTTTTTTCATCATTAGAAATCTTCTTCCCACAATTGTGGCATTCAAATGCCCGATGACCTTCCTTTCCACATTTGAAACATTTGCATGTCCCTTTAAGACAACTCCCTCCATGTTTCCTTCCACACTTTGAGAATAAGGTAAAACTCATCTTCTTTTAAGTTTTCTCTTTAGATTTTCCTTCGAATTCCATTTTCCTTTTCTTATCAAACCCATATGACTGATGGGTTACTCCAATCTCCATCTTAACCTTGAGAGCACATCAAATGATTTCCTCATAACTATTGATGTACCTTATGGGTAACGCCCTTCGAAGACTCGGTTTTAACCCGCTAAAGAATCGATCTATCTTACTTTTAGGTTGGATAATAATCCCAGAAGAGAACCTTACAAGTCTTGTAAAATTTTCTTCGTAGGTACCAACATATTCATCATCCTTTTGCTTTAGTTCCAGAAACTCCTTATCCATCTTTGTTTGAAGAATACGAGGGAAATAATTATTGAAAAATAAGATCTTGAACTCGTCCCATTCCATGGACTCAATTTCATCCATTTGCCTCGTTTTCTTAATAATATTCCACCACTGATCAGCATCACCTTCCCAACAATATTATTCTAAGATGACTTTATCATGTTCAGAACACTGATGAACGGAAAATATCTTTTCAGTGGTACTGATCCATTGTTCAGCCACTAATGGATTAGAAGACCTGCTGAATGATGGTGGACGCTTACTCATTAAGGATTCAACAGAATGATGCTCCTTCCTTTGCTCGTTTGGATGTCCTACATGATTCATAGCTTGCGAACGTTGTGTGAGCATGGCTACAAGATTTTTCATTCCAACTCCCATAATGTTTGGTTGCTCAGGGGAACAATCATTGCATTACCCGTCACATTCTGCATTAAAACGGTTCCTTCGGGTTCAAGCCATTGACTAAAACCAAGAAGAATAGTGTGAGCAACACTAATTATAATAGGAAAACCACATAATAAAAAATAAAATTTCACACTTAAGGTCTTATCATAGGTTGTTCATGGCCATTTTTAAAACACTAAGATTGTGTTATATGCTTAGACATATCCTTAGGTTTCTTACTAAGGCTTTCACATCCTAGTTTCCAATGGTTGACTATACCATTCCTCTAATACCAACTATAACGACCCATACCTTACATACATTGATAATACATCAAAATTTATGTACACTTATTAAAACATATAACAAAACCATGAAAGGACCGTATAGTTATATTGTCTTTAGAAACTGGGAAACATAAAGAACTGGTTCATAAATCATCTACGTTGTCTCCCTTTTATTTCATCATATCTAGAGTTCCTTTTTGGCATATCCTACTTAATAACCTTCTTCCTGACCTAGGTAAAGAAAACATACAAAAGGGTGAGCTCAAATGCTCATTAAGGGTAAACAAAAGAAATATCAATCACGTCATATTCATAAGAATATATCATTTTGGAAATCTTAACCTGCAAAAGAGATCATAATTTCATAACATGGGATAAATCATAGTAGTGAAATGTAATCCCAATAATCATAACTTCAAACATGAATCTTTTTTTCATAAACACGTAATCATATAGAATCATTTCTTAGTAGTCAAGACTCATTTCCAAGACTATCTTAGCAGACAATGTCCATTTCTGAACCGAGTTGACTCCTCGTTTCAATCCTGTTTCACTAAACCAGATTAACCTGCCGTTCCATCCATGTCTATCTCATGAGATATAAATCATTACCCAATGCATTGGAGGGAGATATAGGTCTCACCCATCTAATAATTATACCATTCATATGTGTGCCACAAATCATAAATCATATATCATTGCATAACCCATGTAATAAAAATGGTATTCTTAATCATCATGACATCATAACCCAATCCATATAAGATAAAAGGACATCATAAAAATAATTCCATCATAACATAATCAAAATAATGTAAAAATAGGGATAGAAACATAACTCTATATTATCTTATATGGAAAATAATTTTGATAAAACACCTGAACTCCATTCTTGAGGAAAATATCCTTTTTACTTAAAAAACATATTCCTTTCTTAACATGTCATATAATTTTGAAATAAAAGAAGTTGATTAAAAATAAACTTGAAAAATTGTAAAGGTAGATTCATGGAAATAATGTTCTAAAAATCCATTCATGTCGTATAAGTTAAAAAAACATTCTTCTCGTACTTTGGATGGAAATGTCAAAAAGTACCTTGTACGAAAAACGAGCAAAGATTCCTTTCATATCTTTTACTAAAAACTGACAGAAGGGTAAAATTGGATTTAAAAAATTGTAGGATGATGGAAATAATATTACATATTGAATAAACAAGGATGTGGATGATAATTATTCCCCAGTAAATTCTGAAATATAAACAATCTCCGATAAAAATTGAGATTGCGAGATTTTCCATTACCTTAGGTCTGATTTGCTTCATAAGTGTCTGAACATCTTGTATAATGATTTAAATAATGTCATTGACTTATTCCAGTATCATAATTATATTTATGATTTCATATATGGTCATATTATTAGCTTCTTATTAGTAATATTTCATTTATACTTGTTATTCGGGTGTTTATTACTTTTTGTTCTTATGCGTGTTTTGTCGAATAAATTCTTATTATTCTTTTTAGGTTATAGATACCTCATTTCCATAATGGTATTAGTGTAATATATATCATATTAATTCATTCAATTCATTTATATAATCATTATTCCATGAAGATCATGTAGAATGAGTCGCATCACATTGTGGAGATGGTATTCCGTACGTACGCATGAGCGATGATATCGTTCCCATGATCGTGGAATTGTATTGGAGTGTATGTATACTATTTCAGAATCAATATCTCTTTACAGTAATCATATATATTTATTCTTTACACCATTATACCCATCCAAGTATGGTGGGGGTGGAAAATAGATTACACCACGGCGTGGAGACAGTATTCTATACGTACGCACGCGCGGTGATTTCGTTTTCCGTAGGATGGATAGATGTGGAAATAGGGTTGTTTCATACTTATAATAACATATAAGTATATGAGTTATACTGATTTTATTAATTCATAATGAAACAACTAAAGAAGAAAAAGTGGAAGAAGAAATAAAGTTGAAAGAATCGGTAACAGACATTACCTCTTCTTTGAAGCGCCTCTTAGATACCTACTTTTAGAGAACTAAAATTGGCCTTTGAAGAATACCAGGACCTATAGGATGTTTCTAGGAAAATGGAAAAGATAATTTTTCCAGGTTTGGCCGATCTTGAAGGCTCAAACTGGTGTGAGGAAGAGAGGGGGTAGGTTCCCTTTTATAATGGAGGAGAGGGGCACCTTTGGAAAAACTAAAAATATTATTTTATTATAAAGTCATATTATGTTTTTAATAGCTCCAAAATTGATTTATTTCGAATCTAAGGTGGGGAGGGGTCGAAATAATATCTTCCAATATAATTATAAAAGTTTAGATCTCTATTTTAACCATATAATTTAGATTTAACTTTAAGTTAGATAATTTAACTTTTACCATGTCTTCTTGTTTTCTTACACTATAAGGTAAATAAACTTACTATAACAAGCCAAACGAACCCCAAGTTGGTTATTATTAATATATATAACCTTTTCTAAGTCATTTAGCCGAACCTTATATTTTTAGGAATAAAATAACAATTAATAATATAATATTTGTTTTAAAAACAATTTTATGTCAATTTTGACAGTATTTGGTAATTGATTTTTGTGATAATCATAACAGAAATATTAGTTCATAAAAAGCTAATTAAATAAATACTAACATGTCATATTAACATATAAAATTATTTTAATTCAAAAAAATTCTCAAATTACATTTATTCGGGTATTTATAACATCAATTATGTAAATATTGTATTAATAATATAATTACTGCACCATCATTGTGTCATAAATATATTAAATTATTTAAAGTATAAAAATTAAAAATAAAATACAATTAAGTAGGAAATATTTTTATATTTCTATTGAATATTTATAGTCAAATTTATCATATGTATTACCCTATATTAAAAATGATTTAGTTATTAAACATTGATTTTAACTATTTTAACCCTTCTTTAAATAAATTAATAATAAATGTCCTAATCTAATACAAGTGGGCCTAAATGGTCATATTTTATTCCTAAGGTTGTTTTTGGTTGAATTACACAAATCCAATAGAATTAGGACATATTTTAGGGTAATAACAATATCATTTTTACCCTTAATTACCCTATTTACTTTTAACCGTTGTAAACAAAGTAAAAAGTTATTATTCGCCAAAAATTATTTTAATCTCATTGAACCACATTTTAGTCCTTAATATTAACCGTTTCTCTAGGATTTTCTAAATTCCACTCACAGAAGTGGTAAAATTATATTTTATGTGAATTTAGAAATTCTCCAAGGAGGTGGGTAAAAGACGGTGAAAAGTTCAATAATCTTTTTATATATCTATAATTATTATAAAATTACTCTAATGAATTGCATTGAACTTATATAGATATTATGTATCAATTTTTACCTCAAATAAATTTACATAAAATAAATAATTATTTAAATAAAAACTCGGTTTTTAAATAGTAACCCAGTGTTTTCACTATTCATCAAAAATTAAAAGTTTTCGGAAAAATACCAAAATTTCACCCAAGTATAATTTCGATATTCCAAATCCAAAAATGAAGTCCATTTTGAAAAATAAAATAAAAAATTTCAAAAATTGGGTATTACCATTAATAACGATTAGTTTTAATAATATTATAATAGCATATAATTGTTCAGTGAAACTCGGTATTGCGTACGACGCAAGCTATCGAGGAAGGTTGCGATTGTCTGTAAAGCATGCCAAGCTAGTGTTGTGTGTAGTGAAAGATTCCTTTGATGATTTATATAAAAACAAAATATTTCTCATAAAAGTATCGGGTGTTACAATAAGTCTATGGATAAAAACCAGTGTTAAGGAATAAATGAGTGGAAATCATATTGAAGATCTCTCCACTACTAATAGTTAAAACAGGTGTCCTGATTAAATATGATCATACCAAAGACTCCATGGAGTCTCACCACCTCCTTTAGAAATTAACTCAAATAAATTCTATTGAACATGAATCCTCCATCACTATAAATTGGTTTTATTTCATTAATTTATCAAACATTAACCATATATAATTAAAGCATCCCTGATCATGGGGTATATAGTAACAATTTACATTATATTTCATAAAACTTCCACTAAAGATCATCATCTAGTGAGAGACAACCACTGGGAACATATTTATCGACCTTCACCTTCTGAAAGACAAAAAACCTGAAATAGACTCTATAATTGAATTCCTTAACCCTATCCACCAAAAAATAACCTCTCATAAATTTCTATAAGTTTTTAATTGGACACACTTGTAAGGGTGAGTAATGGAATATAAAAATAACCATCTCACTCAATTTTGATGAAAAGAATATCCCCTAGAGTAACACCTGATGTTCTTATTCTTCATACCAATCACCATATACCACAATAAAGACAACTTAGTCTCTCTGTACCTCCACCTCAAAGTACCCCAATTGGGACTCCTCAACCCACTACACAAAAGATGAATGATTCCTTAACTAAAAAGGAAAATTAAACATTAAACCTTTCATATAGAAATATGCATCACTAATAACACATTCCTCACTCTCTAATAATACCAAGATTCATGTGAGGTATCACTATATCATTTCATACTTAGCCATATTCTATAACATTTCAATTTATTAGTTTATATATAATCTTTAAATTATAATCCTATAATAATTCCATTCCATTCTACTATCTAATGTTCAGGTAATTCTATGAGAATACAAGCATATTTATCTTTTGCACATTAATATCCAAAAAAATTCTTACCAATGAGGTAATGTCACCACATCTTCAATGAAAATAAAACTAATTTATAATAAAGATATTTTATGTAATAGTTATGCTAATGGGGGTGCGACTATAATGAAACATAATAAATATAAAATAAATTATCAATTAGGACACACCCCAATATAAGATATGAAATATTATTTAAAACCTCAAACTGACCTCCCTCTACTAGAAAAAAGGACTCGAGTGTAGAAAAACTACTTCTCCAAGTACTCAAAAGATGTTTATATTGAATAAATCCTCACAAATGACTAATTAATTCTAGTAAAAGTATTCATAGGTGTAAAAACAGAGATAAATGGGCTACAATACTCTTGTAATAGGGTATAAGTCTAAGGAACCATTTCACATCTGTAATAGTCTTTGGGTTCTCTAAGAAACGACCACCTTGATCTTTGAATGATCTCCAGATATTCTAAATTTGGACACTAAATTCTCAAATAATGGTATTTTGGGAGCATTGAACATAATCTTTTATATCTTCTTGAAAAGATATTTGTGAAAATTAACTATAAAAATAAAATCATGATTCTATAAAAACTCTATTTATGATACAAAATACACAAATATTTCATTGATAAAATCCACCATGAACTAATCATACAACTCTCTGAACACATCATTCATGAAGAACGTGAACATGGCTAGAGTGTTTTTCACACTGAATGAAAACAGAAAAAATCATAATTACCATAATGAAATCAAAGAGAAATTTTCAAAATAATCTCATTCATCACCTACAACTAATGATATCCAAAACTTAAATTTTTCTATGAGATCCAAATTTATCCATTCACTTGATCAAATAAATCATTAATCTACCTAATAGGATAGTGGTTTACTAACATCACTTGGTTCATGTTATTTTAATCAATAAATATTTGAAAATATCCATTATGCTTGTTTACAAAAAAAACTAGTTCACCCCAAGTTGATACACTTGGTTAAAAAGCCACAATATTATAAATCTTTGAGCTATACTCAAGAAAAATGAATTAAATAATGTTCTATTCTATATGGAGACATCATGATTACAGAATATCTATATTGTATCTATATCCCAAACTCTATCTCCCATTTATGGGGTACTACCACAAACTCTTTAGAAAGAAATAGGGTAATATTCCCTAACCATGTGAAACATCGTGAGTTGAATCTTATATAACTTACTATCAGATCATCCAATAATAACGACAATGATGGAACATAATAGTGATCCATCTTAAGGTCTTGTCCAGTAATAAACATCGTAGGCTCTCCAACAGCATTATAGAACAAAAAATGTATCATAAAACTACCACTAATAGCCTAAAATTAATAAATGTAGTACATATTAAGGACGATGTCTGATGGTTATATCTATAAACATAGTATATTTACCATAGAGAGATTCTATCCAATCATAATATAATAGTATCAATGTAATTTACATAGATAAGCTCGACCTCCAATTGGAATAGTAAATACTAGGGTATCTTGAATTATCTAAACCTAGTTTTCCAAATCATAGACTGGGGAAGGTGATATGATTGATTTTGTATCTTTAGAATCAATCATTGAATGAAACCACGAATAAAATAAGAAATGGATACCTCAAACAACATCTACATCTCTCTACCCTAGAAATGTTGGTGCATGAAGCTAATAACTACATGTTCCATGACCAATTTGACCCATATTAGGACCAAATCAACCACCAAAATAAATTATCTATGGATAAGTATCATATTTGAGAAATAATATGCATATACCATATTCTCTCAATTGATCTGAAGATGGATCATCCTAATGCTGCAACATCATCTAAAATTTTCTTAATAGAGGAACCTCAAGTGGAGAACATTTACACTACCAAATTAAAAAGTTCAAGATCTCTATCTATTTATGGCCTTGTCTTCAACATGAACTACCAGTTTAACATCCCTCGGAAGCGGTCTCCGATCTTCCACAAAGAGAGAAATGAGATGATGAGTTCTTAGACATACCCTGAGGTGAGTTAAGGATTTTTTTTCTAGGTAACTCAGAACCCAAAACAACATACATATATCATGTGAAATACCAATGAGTCCCCTATAATGATGAAATAGATCCATAAAAAATCCTATCAACAACCACTTCACTTTATTTCACCTTAAGATATTTTTAAAACATGATGGCATGGGCTAGGAATTAGATCCCAAGATTAAATGGCTCCTAAATAATCCTCACCCTAACATAAAAATTTGGTAATTGATCTGAATAATATAAGATAAGGGGCTTGAAACGCATCCTGAATTCGTTCTAGTTTGAACTCACCTATTAACGGGTAACCAACTCATGAAAAATGGATGCCTTTATGGTTTAAGAAGGAAAAAAAACTCTGAATAGGTCCTTACACTTCTTCCACTAGAACAAAAATTATCCATGGTCCTATAGGAACAAGATCCACCACTTCCTCACTACTGCATGTAGCATTGTCACAACCAATAAAACCCATGGCTAATTCTAAGAACATATCAATCTAAAATCGCTCTCAACCTCTTCAAACAATTATTTTATCACTGCGTATAGAAATTATCTTTCATTCTTATATGGGATATGGAATTTAAAATAAGAAAGTTCCTTCCTCCATGTGTCATTGTCATCATCATGATCTTTGTGGTGATATGTTATCCCATCCTGCTGTAAATTTTCTTCATAACCTGTATGGGAACATCTACTTGGATCTATATTATATAATGGTAAAAGGTTAGATACTCATGAAAATAGAATATAAAATATTTGATAGTAATTAATATATTAATGCATCAATTTAAGGAAGGTCTAATATAATCCCAATATTTACCCATTTAAAACATATGCACAAATTTGAATAGTTCTTATTTCATTTCCCATTATCTACCAGAAAGAAATTATCACTTCATTTAGTAGAATATTAAATATTAATGGTTCATACATCAGATACCATGGGTCCCTAAATAATTAGGTGTTAGTTAGTATCCCTTGTTTATGATTCTTACTATTTTACTTGAAACCATGTCCCTACCAACCCATGTAGTCCTTAAATATGCCTAACTCCAAACTTCGTTATATCCCTCAACCTAAACCTTTAATACCATACTATAATGAACCCTTAATCCCAATGTCAATTCCTTCTATTTTGGAAAATATGGGAAGGTAGATGGTGAGCATCGAATGTCACATTCAATAGTCCATGAATTGGTGAGAAAGACCAGGGATGTATCATATATTTATATAAGTGGCATTACCCTATAATAAAACATTAGGAAGAGAGGGATTTGATAGAAACATTAATACACTCTTTCTCATAAGGATAAAATAATTCTAATGTATATACACGTAATTTCATATTTTTTGAAATAACTATAAATGATACTATAAGATACAAAATATAAACATTGGAGAGACCATAAAGTCCAAACTGCTCTTGAAAAAATATGATCTGGTAACATACTGCAAGATCTAAAACTTGATCCTACAAACCTAAAAAATTGTATATATATACATTAGGAGTGATAACAAGTATAATCAGTTGGATCCTGACCAATGCCACTTATTTAAAATATAATGAAATCATACTAAATCATAGGGATCAATAAGATTAACTAAATCATCACCCAAATAGGTATACTATATTCCCATCCAAACCATTATCGTCTCTATAGTGACTCAAATTTTTAATACGTGACAATAAAATAATTTTAAACAAAAACATCATATTAGTGTTACAAAATTTAAATTCAAAGTTTTACTTTCTATGGAAAATTTGGGTCATACATCTATTATGTTTAATCAAATAGAAACAATTATTTAAAATCATCTTATTTATCATTATAAATAGCATTTTTTCTTCACTAGATATTGTCACCTGAGGATATTCATTAATGAAAGGGGTGAGAAAGAACACTAGTGTGAGGATAAATAAGGACCTGAATCCTTAAAACACGATTGAGAAAAATCATAATTATTATAAAATAAGAATAGGTTCATCATCAAAATAATTATAGGGATCCATAGAATAAGGAATGGAATGTGGAATTGCAAAAAATGAAACCTCATACCATAGTGGTCAAATAACAGACATAGTTGTGAACAATGATAAAATCTTGTTCACATGTAACATATGCACATGATCAAAAAATCATAATATGGAACCAATACAGAATCATGATCATGCATAATTCAAATTATCACATGATATAAATCATATTACAAAATGAACTAGAGGGATATATAATTCTGATCCCACCCATAACATCATTAAATTACATAACCATGAATGCCACATAGAACCTATAAGAATAATAGTCATAAAATAACCCATAGATGGAACTGTATATTACTTATTTCTTAATCAATACATTAATAATGAATATTTTGGGTTCCCTATTGAGAAAGGTAAAAAAATACTGTGTATAAAAATAATCAAACTTGAGTGAAGAAGAAACAATATCAAGGGGAGTCAATATGTGTCTCAGAAAAAATAGTTCATTAATAAAATCACTATATTTATCATAAACCAAGTGAAAAATATGTATATATAAAACATAATAGAGAAGAACAATGAAATTGTATTTCAGGAAAATTAATGTAATATAAACTCTAAAATTTGGAAGGAAGGAGATATAACCTAAAGGAAGAGAGTTGGGTTACAGAATCCCATCTCATTATATTCGAATGTGTTCGGATCTTCCACTTAATTCCATATATAGATAAATTATATTCAAAAATTAATAAAACCATAACATATCCTAGAATTATTTGATTTATTATGATTTTATTAATATATTTAATGGGTATTTCGATGATTTATATAGTTTAATGTTTTCATTCTAGTGGTGTTTTATTTCTTTGTTTTGATGTTTGGTTTTCTTGTACATTAGTATAAAAGTAAATGTAAAACGAGTATCACTATCCATAATTGAAATTAGTTGATATTAACGAACATAAGAGATTTTAAATGTTATTTTATATCATTTTTTATAATATGGGTTTGATTTATTATATAAAATTTTAATGAAAAATTATTAGTTTTTTTGTCTTCTTTTAAGACCATAAGAAACTAGTTTCATTTAATTTAATATTATATCTCTAAATTAGATCTAGAACATTAAATAAAGTAAATATATATTTATTAAAATATATTTTCACAATAATAATTCTATTATGATGATCCTTGAAGGAGTTAAAATGAAAAACCATTGTCCACAAATACGGTGAATCGATACATCATAGACGGGGATTTTGTGTTTAGAATAAAATAATAATAAAAGATATTTTCTGATGTATATTCCATTAACAAAATAAAATTATATTATATATGTAGAAATTGAGTTATCAAGACACCTCAGATAGACGAGGTGAATATAAGGTAGATGAATGATATAATTTAAAAGCAAAAAGCGGATATTACCACTTAAATGATGTCTCCTTCATAACCACAATAAGGAACTTGGCTTTGGTATTTTATAGACAACATTATCTCTTAGACATAGTAAGAGGTTTGGTAATTTAATTGATCATAATTTAGAAAAGATAAAATTCTTATAATGTGTGAGGAGAAGAGGTGTTTATGGGTGGTAATTATAAGGAAGCAGAGGGATGTTTTCTAATAATTTTACTCATTTTCATACTATTTTTAATGAAGACTACAAATAGTGTTGACTACAATGTATAAATAAAGTAACACAGAAGGATAGTTCTATATAATGGTGTTTACATCTTCCATACATCATCCATGGCTAAATACTTATGTATTTATCTTATCTCATGTATTATCGTATTTCACCATTCAAAAAATCAGCTATTTTATAAAAATACTAGACATTCACCCAATCAATTTTTTGATGTATCAATTTAAAAAGTGAAATTCATTTTATGGAAACAATATTATATATAAAGGAAATTTAATTTTTAATTAAAATCATGAATTATTTGAGATTACCAATTTTAATATTATAACTGATTTTATGACACTTTGAAAAATTAATTAAAGTCACATAAAATTGTAATATAATTATAAGAAATATATATGTAAACTTAAGAATCTATCTTATAAAAATAAATTTTATTTTATATCAATATATTAATTACAAATTTTTAAATAAACATTTTCATTTCACAAAAATACTAATACTTAATGTATCATTTTTAAAATATTTATTTACATATACCATCATATAATTATATAATATTTTTATTTATAATATGACTATTTTTATATAATACCATAAGTGGGATTATTATTATAATTTTTTGTTTAATATTCCTAATGGTCATATTACTATTACAATAGTCAGTTTACATTTCCAATAGTATAGGTTCTTTAATCCTTATTAAAACCCTTAATTTCATTTATTCTTTGACCACTTCCAATTTTCTCCAATGGTTATATATATAATCATATTAAAAAATAATATTATATTATTAACATTATGTTTTATTTATATAAATATTTTCATGAGTTCCACCTATCTATTGGTTTTGGAGGATCAAGAACTTACTATTTTTTTGTCCTATTTCCAATTTTATTCCAACAATTACATTTGGTATTCTTATTGGTTTATTTGATGGATAATGCATAATTTTTTTTTAATTTCATTATTTTATTTATTTATATAATACCACAAAATTATCAGAAGGGATTTTACATTGATAAAATTTTGGGTGGTAACATTCTTCCCCCATTTTGAAATTTTATCCTTGAAATTCTGTTTTGAAAACTGAATTAAAAACAGGTAATAGTATTTCTCCTTCATTGCTTCATCTGGTTCCCATGTCACCTCTTCATACGTATGGTTACTCCACAACAACATGAAAAGGAGAATTTTATTTTTTATTAGAATATTGTATCTAATTTTCATGATATTCACTTGATTATCCTCATAATAGAGACCATTTTTCATTTTTATCATCTTTGTTTTCAATTCTTGTGAGTGATATGTTTTTACATCCTCTTGATAGATAAATGGAATATATCATGGACATAAGCTATATTTTTTCGAAGTGAATGATGATAGGACACATATCATATGTGACCAATGATCTCAATGGGGAAAATGTACCTTGGACTAAGATTATATTTCATTCAAAACTACATGAATTTCTTCCATGGTGACATTCAAGGAAAAAACTTGTCTCCAACTTCATACTCCAAATCTGTGCGATGGCTGTTATAATATTACTTTTTTCTATTCTTAGAATATTTTTTGGGTTTCTGTAAGTATTTAACCCTCTCTATCATATCTTTCCCAAAACATGGTTTATGTAGATTTTATTCTATAACATCATCCTAATAGGTTGGAGTTATACATAATTTCACATATATATCTTCATATAGAGCCATCTAAATACTTGAGTGAAAGATATTGTTATATGATAACTAATCCAATGATATATGATGGTACCATAATCCTTTTAAATCTATTTATTCAGATTTTATCATGTTATTAAACATCTAAATAGTCTATTCTGATTGGCCATCAATATAGGGGTGATATGAAGTGCTGAAATTTAATTCAATACTAAAATCATGTTGAATTATTCTCTATAATTTAGATGTGAACCTTGGAATACATTGAATGATGATAAAAACTGGAACTCCATATATCCTCACCACTTCTTTTATATATATCTTTGAATGTTGTTCATGAGATAAATCCTCCTGAAGAGAAATGAATTAGGAGGACATGATGATTTGATCCACCAAATCCTATATTGAATTACATCATTTTTATTTATTTAGGATAATAGTGAGAAATTCCATAGTGATGTTAACCTATTTCAATATGGGTATTGGTAATGATACCACAAAAACATTGGTATTTCTTATTTACACTTTCACATTCTGTCATAAAAACACCTCTAGATATACTCTTCAATCTCATCATCACGATGTCCCATCTAATGTGTTCCAAATATTACAATATTTCATGTTACTACTAGTTTATATAGTGAAATATAAGCTATGTACATAACCAAATAGCTCATTATTTATCTTAGGTGATTAAAAACACAACATATAGTTCTATAATGGATAACACCATCTTCATCGATGTGGAAATCATGTAATTCCCCTACATTCATATTATTTTTAATATCCTGATTATCCATTAATTCCTCTTTAATATTCCCTTGGATATCTTGTTCGGAAAACATTTGGGAATGGTAGGATCTATTCCATAACTTTATGATTTCCAAATTACTCCATTGCATATCCATGAGGATGGGGCCTTTCTCAATATTCATTATGGATAATGTAGTAGGTTCATTTAATCTAATATCATTATATACATTGTTCCCTTCCTATATGGTAATTAATAATGAAATCAAAGACCATTATAAGCTCTATCCACCAGCACAGACTAATTTTGATTTTATTCAGAATGAATATTTACTTTATAAAATTTTGATCAGTATATATGTCACACATATCACAATAGAGGCACTGGAACCGAGTTTTCAAGGAAACAAATTATCGTTGATAACTCTTGATCATGTGTGGGGTTGTTATTCTCATAGATCTTAAAATGATATGTGGAAGAGAATATCACTTTATCATTATACATGAGTAAAAAACCTAGCCTTTCAATTAATAATCACTATATATCACAAAACATTATCCACTTGTTGGTAGTGTTAGTAGAGCTGTAGTAATTTGCCTCTTCTTGAGAACTTTCATTCTTTAATCACATTCTTATGTATAGACATATATTAACAATTTTCATGTTAACTTTGACAGGGACTATAAACTCCTATGAAATTTCTCACTGGCCATGAATAGTACCCAAATAAGGCAAGAATACTCTGGATTTTGTAGACAGTAGTGGGTATGGGTCATTCCTAAATTTCTTTTTTTAAGGTCCCATAAAAATTCCCACATTTGGGATCATGTGCCCCAAAAATGTAGCGTACCACATTCAAAAGTACCACTTGAGGAACATGGAATATAATTTATCATTCCTTAATGTCACCATCACAATACTTATATATTATTCATGTTTTTCCTTTCTCTATTAGTATTTGAGAGTATCAATGATAAAAAGTACACAAAATTTTCAAGGTATTATTTAATGACACTATTTATCGATTCTATGATGATTTTAAGGGAATTAGTAAATATAATGGGATTCAATAAGAACTCATAATTTCCATACCATGTATAGAATGTAGTATTCTAAATATCTTCCTTCCTCAACATCAGTTCATAATATCCAGAATGAATACCAATATTTGAGAAGTGCTTAGCCAATTGTGTTTGATCGAAAAACTCTTCAATCCATCAAGGAGGACACATGTCCTTTATGGTGATTTTTTTGAGCTACTATTAATTGATACACAACCATATTGATGCATTATTTTTCTTTATGAATAGTATTGGAACCCATTGTCCAAGAGTTGTTGTAAATGCTTCTTTGACTCCTCCAGTTTGATAGGGACTATCATGTAGGGACATATTGATATAAGAGTGGATATGGTTACAAGTTCTGTCGGGAATTATAACTCCTGGTCTAAGGGAATTATTGGTTAATATTCTGGAAAAACATCACTATATTCCCTCACAATAGGAATTTCCTATTGGTTTATACTTTCTTTTGACTCAACTATTTTAGCGAGGTACATGTTTTCACGAGGAATCCAAACATACACCGTTAATGGATTTTCCAAATTAGATTCATGATCTTCCGATAAATTTTTATAGGATCATTAGTTGGTTCATAAAATGAAATTACATTTCCATTTACTAACAGTTGATGTGTCCCCAATATAAAAGGGAATATCCATGCCCAATATATAATAAAATTAGACCATGTTAAGTATTATGAGATTCATTGGAAGAATATTCCCACATATTCCAACTAGAGAAGTGTCGAACACATGGGTTTCAATGTTTTCACCATTAAGTGTTTTTAAGGATATCTATACTTCACGGTATTAGGGATTTGATTAAATATTTCAAGAAAACATAAATGATAAGAAAGAATTCATTGAAGTAGAATCAAATAATAAATTTTTTCAATCCTAAGTGAATAGGATTTGTACCTTATTAGATTTTGTTTTTTTACTCAACTTTAGTTTTATTGAAGGAATAAGCTCTACCTTTATCCTTTGGATTTGGTTGCTTCTAAAACTGACTACTATTAATGACTGAAGGTTTAGTCCAGTAGATTGAATAGTTACCTTTATCCCTATTTTTTATGGATTTAAAATTTTTTGTTATATTTTTAAGTTCCATCATTTAATCTATTATGTAGGATGTCTTATTTATATCTCTCTAGCAAGTAGGATTTTGGTTAACTTCTCTCCTATAATTATTCCATCTTCCTATCCATTTTTGGATGTTCCCATGAGGCTTTTCCCCCCAATTTTGACATGTCTGTGGTTGAGATTTCTATCCACCCTTTTCATTATATCCTCTTATGTGAAACTCTAGATGTTGTTTCTTATCACCATATCCATGGGACAATTCTTCAAATTCCATATCAGCATTTAGAGTGCACCAAAAAATATTCATAATTCTTAAAGCCTCAGATAGCTAGAGAATTTCAAATGTGTAGTTTTAAATCGCTAATGAATCAATGTATTTTTCTATCATTGTTGATTAAAAAACATGAGGTGTATCATTCAGGCCTTGTGATGTTTGATTCATAATCCAAGGAATGTTTAACTTAATTTTTCATTATATAAATAATATAACTCTCAATAATTATATGAATTGTTCAAAAGAAATACATGTTAGAAATATTTTTGATAATTTCTTACCACTCCATATCTTCCATATCATAATTAGTCTTGGTTTTATTTATCAACAACCAAAATTGATCAGTTTCACCACTTAAATGATAGATGGAAAGATTCAAGTTTTCCATATTAGAACTATGAAGCACATAAAAGATATTATAAATTGAATTAACTAACTTTTCCACAACAAGTATATCATAATAACTATTAAATATGAGTGTTAGTTGATGGATAAATATTTAATGTCTATTTTATACTTCTTAGGTGAAGGATGAAATTTAACATGGTATAGGACATTATTCATAACCTAAGAATATAGAATAATCACTTATGTGATGTTTTTAACTCCACCTCCGATGAAATTGGGGATTTTATATGGGAAGTCACAGAATTGTCCTTCATCTGAGTTGGTGGCCATGTTTCTCTATGTTTGCACAATTTTGTAATTAACAATAAAGGAAAATATTACAGGATCCCTATGTTTAGAATTTTTATAAAAAAACATTTCTTTGGTGTTTACATATAAGTAGTCCTATCCTAACATTTTGTAATAATGTTATGAAATTTTAATTAGGATATTAAATATACCATTCTATGATACCAAATATATTGACCAAAAAAATTATTTTATGAAAATTAAATATTTTTAATGATAAAAATCATATTAGAATTACAAAAATAGGATCCAAAGGTTTAATATATTGGGAAACATAGGATTATACCAAAAATAGTCATAATAAAACATAAATAATTATTTAAATTATTATTATTTATCCTTATAAATATCACATTATATATAGTATAAAAAATCACCTTAAGATATACATTAATGAATTGGAGGAGGTAAAATTCCAATAAGAGGATGAATATGGAAATTAATCAATAAGACATGGTTGAGAATAATAATCATCATCATAAAATAAGAATATTATAATCTTTATAATCATGAATAGATAAATTGATAAAGTATTGGAATGTAGATATTCATAATAATTAAACATCATGTCTTAGTGGTCAAATACCACACATAGTTATGAAAAAGGATGATATCATGTTCATTCTTAACGTATGTTCATAATCATAACAAAATCATTGTAAAGAATCCATAATCATGTTCACTGATAATAAAAATTATATAATGTGATGCATCACATTACCCAATTCATAAGAGGTTTATAAGATTATGCTCCCACAACTCACATCATAACATTTACAAAATTATGCATGAAACAAAGAACTTTCAACAATCATAGTCATAAAATAACTCATAGAAAGAAATGGTTTTATTAAGAATTTAAAAAAACATATATTAATTAATAATATTTTGGGAACCAAAATAAAAAATGTTA
This sequence comes from Viscum album, assembly GCA_963277665.1. Classification (NCBI taxonomy): domain Eukaryota; kingdom Viridiplantae; phylum Streptophyta; class Magnoliopsida; order Santalales; family Viscaceae; genus Viscum; species Viscum album. Next base: position 437,186,401 of record OY728121.1, read on the forward strand.
CAAAATATATTAAATAAGATTCATCTATCTTGAATGACAGAGAAACTATCTCAAGAAGAGTCAGGATGTGTTTTGTAAAGAAGAGTTTTTTCGGAATATCATTATATTTTTCATAAATCAATTTGTAAACAAGTATATCCTTGAAAATAACAGGGAATAAAAATGAAGTTATAATTATTGAAAATTAATGTAATATCTTTATAGAAAATTTGAATTAAATATGGATAACCCAAATAATGAGTTGAGTTTTAGAATACCCTTTTCTTATGACAGAATGCAATTTTCACTTCCACTTAATGTATTGGATAATGAAATTAGATTAAATAATTATTTAATTTAGAACCAATTTAACTCTTAGTTTATTTATTATATTTATATTATGTTAATTTATGTGTTATATATTTATTTATATAGTTCATCTTCATCATTCTAGGATCATTCATTGTCATGGTTTCCATGATCGGTTCACTTGTATACAAGTATTGAGGTGTTTTAAAAATGTGGATAATTATCCAGAAAGTATATTTAACTTTATTATTGAACCTAAAAAATTTTAAATGATATTATATGTAATTTTATTCTGATATGGTTAAGATTCATTAGATAAAACATTAATGAAAAATGTTTAGTTTATTTTGTTCTTTCTTACAGCCACTACAAACAAGTTTTGTTTTATTTAATATTATTTTCTATAAATTAGTTCCAAAAAATTATAAAAGTTATAAAATACATATTATTTTTTTTGATACATAATAATTCATTTATGACCCGACTTTAAGGAAGTAAAAGAAAAAATCATCCTCGACAAAGGTGGTGAATCGACACCTCACAAGAGATATTTTCATTTTTTGAATAAAAATAGAAGAGGGGAGATCTGATAATGGATATTCCATTAAAAATATTATTCTATATATGTAATAATATAGTTATAATGATGATTTGTATAGGTTATGTGAGGAAAAGGTATAATAATTTGATAATTTAAAAGAGAAGGAAGTGGGATTTTACCTCTCGAATGTTGTCTCATAGAGAATCTACTTGGAAAACATCGGGTAGGTCTGTTACTAATACTAGATTCACATGGATGTGGGGAAGAGGCTTTTTAGGGGAATTGAGAATAATTTAGTCAATATAAAACTTTTATATGTTTTTTTGATAAGAGGTGTGGAGGGTTGTAATTTATTGGGTAAAAGAGGGGTGTTTTTTATTATTTTATTCCTTCGCTTATTATTTTTTCTCCAGACTATAAACTGTATTGATTACTCTAAAAAAATATAGTAACTAGAGAATTTTATTTATATATAATAGTTATTACATCATCCATTCCTAAAGTATGACCCAAAAATGAATGTATTTATCTTATTTCATAAAATTACACAATTTCACTATTAACCAAAAAATAAACTATTTTTGAAAAAACCAAAAATTAACACTAACCATGTTTTGACATGAATATTTAAAATATGGACCCCATTTTATAAAAATAATTTTCTAAATATGAGAAATTTATTTTTTTAATAAAAATAATAATTCATTCAAATGCGTACATATTTTTATATTATAACTGATTTTAAGAAAAATTTAAAAAATAATTATAGTCTCGAAAAATTATATTATAATAATAAGACAAAAAAATATTTATTTGTGAATATAATTTACAATAATAAATTTTATTTTAAATCATAATATTAATTTTAAAACATCGAAAAAAATTACATTTCAAATTAATACCTATATAATATTTGTCATTTTGAAAACATTTATTTACTCATACCATGATATAATTATATCATATTTTCATTTATAAAATAACTAAACAATATTTATATGTTAGTAGGTGAGGTTACTAGTTTGATGGTCAGATTACTATTCCAAATGGACGTATTATTATTCCAATAGTCAAGTTACTATTACTTTGGTATAAGAACATTATTTATTACTAAGACCTCTTATTTCATTCATTATTCATGCAATTAAAATATTGTATAATATATAAATATATTCATCTTCAAAAAAATATCATATTATTATCATTATTTTTTATTTCAATAGAATTGTTTGCGATTGAAGTCTTTTTAGTTATTTGAGTGGATACAATACTTCTTATTCTTATCATCTTATTTTTTGGTTATCCTACTAAAAAATTTAGAACTCTCCTTGGATTGTTTACTGACTAATGTATCATTTTGGTTTTTTGGATTCTCTAGATGAGTTATGTTTTTCAAACAACATAATTATAAGAAGTTAAATTACATTAAAAATTATTGGGTTATTACAGTCTTTCAAAATATATCACATACAACAGATCATATATTGTAACAATTAAATAATATGGTCGCATGACTACTACTTACCAAATAGTTTTCCTCCATACTCGTCATCGTAAGTACTCAGATGACTCCCTCTAAAAGAATAATAATTGAATAAATCTTGTATTTCTATAACATGAAAATTATGCATCACAAAATCACATCATCCCAAACTAATCGATTTATATTAACCATATAGTTTTCAGAATCCATCATAGTCCACATGATTTTTCTCCAACATTGATTATTGTGCCTCATTCCATCATAGACTATACACCATGTACGTACCTCCATCCATCACACCCCATATATGTCATACTAATAATGATCCACTGGATAGAATATGAGGAAATAAAAGTGTCTGAAATAACCATTCAAAATTATTCCCCTATATATAAATTTATGGGTAAACTCTCCACCGTGCATACCCATACATAAAAAAACCATGAAAAGAGAGTGAAGTTGTTTGATGTTTTCATACATCCATCCCTCTCCAACCATAATGTAGGGAAAAAAACCCTCCCAATGTCCATGGTCTGTTACCCATCCTATCAATAAGGGTGGAGTAGAGTTTGAAGTCCAAAAATATATAGGATATAATATAGCTAAAAACCAAAATGTTTAAATAACCTTATCCTATTATGAACTACATATAACCTCCCTTAGACACCTCCTCCTCCAATGGCCCGAAGGCCTTCATTTTTTTATTGATTTTTGATAATAAACCTTTCAAGGGATGAGGTGGAACCCTACAATTCCCATAGGTGTATGATTACATGATCGTAGGCCATAGAGGAATTAATTTCCCGCAGGCACAAACATTACATACAACCTAGACTAACAACTTGGAACTGCTCCTCCCCATCATCTTCATTATGAAATCAGCTCTCCACCTTCGAATGGATGATTGGATAGGCAATAAAGTGCATGCACATGCCTGTCCCAATGGTAGGTGCCATACACAATCATTCTGGAAATCTGCTTAGCTTCTACTGTGGTGAATGCTCCTTGCTCATCCTCCTTGTAGAGCTTGTTCCTTGTAGGTTTGTTTGGTTTGAATCTGCCCAAAGGTGGCCTGAAGGCCTTGGGATGGCCCGAAGGCCCAACTAACCCGAAGGCCTGGGTGCCCGAAGGCCTATGAAGGACTCGGGGACCAAATCGGAGGCCCGAAGGCCCAAATGGGGGCATATTCCCGACTGCTACAGTGCCATACAGTGCAGTTCCCTCTACAGTACCTGCTACATTACTGAAAAGTTATTGCTACAGTACTACACAGTTCCTGCTACATTACTGCTACAATACTGCTACAGTACCCGGAAATTCTACCTCCGCCTAGATTTGATCCCTAGTCACTTGGATGCACCAATAGAGACCATGCCAACCGGGCTAAGGCTCAGGTTCCCCTCAAACACCTAACTGCCACTACTAGGGACTTGATGTCCAATCAATAGATCATAATTTGAGAAGATATAACAAAAAAATAATTCATTAATTTTTTACATTTAATATTATGTTAATTAATTCATAAGTAGTTAGTTATCCATCTAATTTAATCTAAGATACATTTCAGTGACCAAAAAAGTGAATTTCACTCAATTTATTTATAATCCAACCAAGTTCCCCTTTTCTGATGATTTTCAATAGTTTCATTCCATCCACCAACCCCATGAGTTAGACATTAATAAAAAAATAATTTTCATTCCATAATCCTTGTTACACGATGAAAACATCATAATATACCATCAATATGATTCATTACCATGAACATCCAGTTTCATAAAGTAGTTGGGAATGAAACATAGAGGAATACAGAACCTGGCCATCCAACCCTAAAGTGGAACATTAACAAACTAGAATCCCATTATTCATAAAAACAATAGGTAATCCAAAATTCAACTCATTAAATTGACAATGATAAATCCCAGACACCATCAAGCTCATACCAAAGTATCCTATCATCAAAGGCATCAACTTCTTCCAAAACCCAAGGCCTCCCCACACACTCTATTCACCCATCATAAAATCATATTAAATAACATATTAAGGATAATATCTATTGAAAATAGAAGAATGAAATAAAATTCATAATAAACTATGAAACGAATCCCTAAAATCAAGTAATTTATCATCTATATGCAAGTGGTCTCACTCAGCCCCAAACACAAGACATTCATCCTTCATAAGAAAACATGCACTCTCATCCCCCAAACCATTACCAATACTAAAAAATAGGTTTTATTCCATCTTTAATTAATGGATTCATTATTATAGGTTACGAGTATAAGTAACATAATTTTTAATTTATAATGAGATATCATTCCTTAAATATTTCTCTATAAAATCATTTCTCGTTCTAACAAATAATTAAAATAAAAATTCTCTTTTTGCATGAAGTTTATTTTTAACCAAAAGAATTTATGAACCATGTTCTATATCTAGTTCCAATAACACATGGAATGAAATATATAATTAAATATTAATTATGGATCAATTTTAATTACATAAAATTACATGCGGTAATGGGATTCTGAAACATGATTCATTAGGTTCTTTTGAAAAACCAACAAATTAATATTTTAACATTATTGTACAATTTCATAAAATAACATGTTAATTAGAGAATATGACACAAGATTCAAAGGAATAATGTAGATAATAGACAATATAGTAAATAAATAAGATAAAAATTATGACTGTAGAAAATGTAACACCTGAAGATTTTGGAAATTTTTTATCAAAATTATTTAAATATTTTTGATAATTATTGTTATACACAACACCGAGTTTAAATGAAACATGAAATACTATTAAAATATTATTCTTTAATTTGATAGTTATAAACTAGATATTTGAATATTGAGTTTGAATAATATTTAATAAATTATTAAAATATACGGTTTTTACAATTATATAAAATGAATTTTTTAGTGGTTAATTAAATATTACTTAAAATAAAAACAATTAGAAAATAAATGAAATCTATTTCTGAAAAACAATTTTTATACAAACATATTTTTAAAAATAAATTAAGAAAAAAACTTCTGATCAATGATTAAATCAAATTTATATATTATATATTCACTCAATTTTTTTACATTAATATTATGTGTTTTCAAGATAAGAGATTACAATATTTTTATTTTTACACTATATAAATTTTTTTTTTAAATGCATGTCACCTTTTGCGAACATATTTTAAAACCATAATATTTAAGGTTGGAAAAAATTATTTTAAAAAATAAGTTTCAGTTTTCTTATCATCATTTCAAAATAATATTAAGGTTAATTTTTTTTCTAAGAAGATAAATTTTTCAATTAATAGTGAGAAATATGGCTATTTATTAGAAAATTTTATTATATTTATTGAATTTCAAAAAAACTATTTTTTTAAATTTTTTAAATGTTTATTTAGTTCAATATAATATCTATAAATATAATTTAGGTCATCAAAAACATTTTCACATCAAATTTTGATATATTTCTATCTAAACTTTTGTACATTTTAAATTTGAATCTTTACATTCTTGTTGTGTCTATAAGATTTCATTAAAAACAAATATTTCATATTTAGTGCTTTTAATTTAATAAAATGAATTATATATTTGGATTCAAAAATGTATATTATTAATTATCACAACTTAATTTTTTACCTTAATGAATAATAAAAGTATAAAAAAATATTTACCGTTGTTAACATAAAAATGAGTTTTGTGGGGGGGGGGGTGAACCAAAAATGATAACTGTTAACAGTCACCCAAAACATTTAAAAATCCAAATTTATGGCCATAAATTACCCATATCTATTCCTGGTTCGATAATGGGTATTTTGGTGTCTTATGAACTATTAAAAACATGGGTACACATTTTACTTTCCCAAAATAACAAGTCTTCCACTCACCTTAATTACAAAAGGGATTGAATTCTCTTCTCCTCCTCAAAAATAAAAAACACATTTTATTAGAAGATACCTAACAAAATAATTTCTTTAATTTCCTCCTACTATCCTATAATCATATTTGTTTTCCTAAATACAACAAATGAATCCTTTTGAAGCTAATTAAAAATAGTTTACTGAAAAATAGGTAACATCCATAATCGAGTGTTCTATTTAATTTCTTCATCCACCTCCTTAAATAATTATTAAAATATTAATAAATTATAAAATAAATATCTTAAATATAATGATATGTTATTATGTTAATGTATAAACCTATGTCCTTTGACACTTACATTGAATATGATACGAAATCATCAATTGTACATACGATGAATTGTTGCCTTATAAACCAATTTAATTTTTTTTCCACCACCACCTCTATCATCTAGTTATAATGATGGATTAAATGATTATATATGATATATATTTTATTATTTGTCTTTTTGAATAATTATATGAAATATATCTTTTTACATTCCATTTTTTGGGAAAATGATAACATTGATTGTGTGTGTCTAGGGATACTGTTGCGCGAATGATGTGAATCATTAACACATTACATTGAAGGTAATAAAGAATGATTGAATAAAAATATTTCATATATATGTAATAAAAATTAATATATAATGTAATATATTTTTAAACATCATTTATTTTAATCCTTTGATAAAATAAATTCATCATTCACACATATGTATGACATATCATCTCTAGGAATAATATATTTCAATTTCTATTTTTTCTATTTTATGGAATACTATAAAGGTATTTATACTAAATATATACAATATAAATATCATTATTTATATTTTCAAAATTATGGAACCATGATTAATGTTAAATTTCCAAAGAAAATAATAAATAAAAACATACACGAAAAACAAAGCATTTACTGCTCGAAAAATGTCTTTAACATGGAATTGTTAATAAATATATCATAAAAGATAATAAGTAAAAAATATATAGTATGATATAAATATTTATTCTTATGTAATATATATATATAATAATATTATAATAATTATATAGGTTGTTCGAACATTTACGAAGGATGTCGAGAGTTACAGCAAGGGATTTCAAGAATATATTTTATTTCTGGGGGATAGATGCCATATTCAGTACCGGTCATTTTTTTGAGAGGTTTATTATTACCATTTAAAATTTTATATCTTGAATTTAATTATACTTATGATATTAATTTTTTCATATTATTTTACTCCATAATGTTTCTTACGATTCAAAATATTACCAAAGGGGTATGGGATTTCCATCTCAAAGTTTACAGCTATAAGACATGTTCCATATTCAATAATGATTTATTTTATTAGGTGAAAATAATTACATTAATTAATATTGTCACTATTAACCTGAACTTTATATATAGTTACAAATAAAATTTATGATATCTCTTTCTTGGGGTTTGCAGTTCAACAATTACCAAATTTGTAAAGGGTTTTGCCTCAATTTCCCCTCTATCATACATATGTTATGTTATGAACCTATCTTACTTCATGAAGTGTATATACAACCCTATTGACATGTAAAACCATGAATTTATTTATTATAATTAAATTCTATGTTTTATTTAACATTATTATTTCGTGGGACTTATGATTCAATGTTACTATAGTTTTAAGGGGTTTATGATACAACCTCATCATTTATCAGGATTATTTATGTTTAGGATTATGATGATGTATTATTATGGATTATCTCTAAATAAAAAGATTAATTTTCTTCCATTATGGTCATTTATTGAGATTACATATTTCCCTTCATTTTATTCTATTTATGTACACATTATTTTTAAAGAAGTTGTTTAAGATAAATCATCTTTATTTCTCTCCTTATTCATAAACCCATTTTTTTCCTAAAACCATTCTATCAAAAAGTGAATTCAAAAATGTTTTTATATTATAAAAATGATATAGTAATGAAATTTTTACCAGTTTTGGTTTTTATATATTTTTTTGAAAAGAATCATAATTAAATTTATTATATAATACTAGTTTGGATTATATCAAAATTGTGAATGTGATCATCATTTTAACGTGTAAAACATCAAAATAATTTTACACCATCCTAAAAAATTATTTATTTAAGGATTAATTTATAATCATCCATGTTTATTTAAAATAAATGGTTATTAATTTTTTTACGTTTCAAAATTTAATTTTTAGAGTTAAAAAGATATTTCATTAAGATTTTATTTAAATGATCTTTCAAAATAATTTTCTATATAATACAATATCCAATGATGTCACAAATGTTTTAATAGTGATATGATCCAAGGATAAATTTTTTAGTCTTTCTCTAAATGGTTTATGTTTATTATAGAATGATTTTTATGAAACATGTTTCTCTTCCACTTGTTATACTGTGATAAATTCTTATGAATCATTCTTCATTTCATGGTTATGGTATGATGTAATGATGTAATGACTATGAAACCTTTCTGTTTTCCATAGGTTATTCTTGAATGAAATGTTTATAAATCACATTTAATTTCATGGTTTATGATATGATGAATGTTTTTTGATCTTGTGGAATACATACTTATGATTTTAATTATGTGACTAGTTGAAACAATATCTCCCTATAATGTGTTGGGAATTATTAATATCTTATGAGATATAAATGAATAGAATGGGGAGTGGACCTAGTTAGGTAATTCATTTTCTCTACTATGATGGTATTGAGAGTGAACATTTACTACAATGACAGTTTAGGGAGTGATCATATTCCACTATGTTAGCCATGGTAGTGATCCTACACTATAATTGAAATTAATTTCAATGTTGATGTGTATGCCATAATTCTATTTATTATTCAATTGTTTTGATCTCATGGATTATGTTCATTGATTCCCTTATGCATTATGTATTATGAACTTTCTATTATTATTGCATGACTTGATATTTTTATCTTTGATATGTATGGTAGGTTTTTAAAAATATAGTCCCAGGTTCTCTTACACTTATCCTAATTTTATGCTTACAAATATACCATGATTACCCATACTGAGGATCTGAGATCACCCTTTATTATGTTTAGTTTCCCTTGGTTATGGAGAAATGTATTATATATAATATTTCTAATAAGGGTTATAGTTATGAATAATATAGTGTATGATGGCCTAGTTCACCTATGAATTAGATGCTTATACATTATTTTTTCCAAAAGAAACTATATCTTTATATTCCTCATGTGTGTGTTTGAGTAACTTTTTGAACATTCCATAAGAAATAATTTAATTTATATGTATGAGAATCAGAGGTCTCTATATTTGTTATTAAAGGAAATGTTTAGTAATACTTTTGAAACATGGATGAGAAAAAATTATTGTGATCCCTAGAAATTTTTCTAACGATTTTTATAGGGATTTTTAAAAGGATAAGTCAAAGGATGAGTCAAAGTATTAGAAAATTTCTTTTCATTTTGGATAAGTTTTGAGAAAGTGGATTCAAAAAAATAAAATCCATTTATAGATACTACAACTGGATGTCGATATGGAACAGATGTACCTAGGAATAATAAATATGAAAATGGTGCATTGAGTTATACTCAATAATAACCTGGTATATGACAAAAACCCATGATGGACACCTTTTTTGACACTCCTGGGGTTATTCTATGGATATTTATGAAAAACATATGAATAACCATCAAATGTTTAAATAATTAATTTGAATGTCCTAGGATTATCCTAGGGTTTCCTAGATTAAAAATAAGGTGTCGTGATTTAAACAAACTATAATTAATTTTTATTGATCATCCGGTTCCACAATATGATTATTATTTCTCACAAATATTTTTTTGGTTTTAGTCAGTGGTACTAACTATGAGGAACTTGATTAAAGTTGAGTGTGATAGAAAAAGTTTTGATGAGCAATAAAATGGTTTGATTACTAGAGTAGGGGATATTTTGATTATTCCGAATAAGTTATCATGATATATGATTAACATTTGACACCTTAAAAAGATCATGAACTCACCAAAGAAGAGAATGATAGAGATTTTAGAGAGTCCAGTTGGTGAAAATCATGGGGTAAAGAAGAATATATTTCCAATATATCAATAATACTATATGAACAACCCAACTGGATATATTATAGGGACAATATTTTATTTTTAGTGTGGAAATGTAGGGTACATATCATGTAATTGTAAAGAAAAAAATAAAATTTTCATTTATTGAAATGCACAAGAATTCTTTAATCCCAGAGATATCATCAATCGTTGAATATTTTAAATATGGATGGTAAGGTAATTATGAAAATAAATTTCCTAATAGGAAGACTCCTAATGGTAATGAACAATTTTGTACGTGTAATAGTTATATTGATGATGAGGAAGAGACTATAAATGATATATTTGAAAGGAAATAAGTCTTAAAGAATAAGAATAGATAGTATAGATATTTTTTTATGAATGAAGTTTAATGATTGAAGTGTTTGTGTGTTAGAATTAAATAATTATGTCACATGAATCATAAAATCTATAAGTGTTGTTAATTATATGTTGTTCATTAAGGATTTCCATGAATATGTTAAATAGTTCAGATGATGTAGATATTTTATTTTATAAAAAGGTAATATTTTATGGAAAAACACATGATTAATGGAAGATAACTCATAATATGCTCCAGATGTTGATATAATAGAGTTGGGGTAAAGAAAAGATGAATATGAATAATGTAAATTGGATAGAATTGATGATCTCAGAAGTTATTAATGATTTCTCGACCAAGTTAACTATGTTATCATTTATAATGTTAATAGAATAATTGTATTTATTTGATATATTCAATAATATGTGGTTTTATTCAAGGAATGAAGAAGTATGTATGTTTCAAATAAAATTTTATTGAAGTTATTAGTATTAACATATTTCATGAAAATAAATGAAAATGGTATTCACATATTTGTTATGTGAAAACCAAGAGATACATAATAATATTTATACAGTTAATGTTAAGTCGATTTTTCAATCTTTAGTGACCTTTGTATTAAATTTTAAATTTTAGAATGGCAATATGGTTAACTAATTATGGAATGGTTTATGATAAAAAAAATTGAGGTTATTGATATTAATCTATTATTTAACCATGTATATATTTATTCATTAGTTGAGATAGACATTTTAATTTTTAATAATAACAAGATATATAAAGAATGAATTATCATTATTTTATAGATCTTATTTTGTGCATCAGACAGTAAAAAGTTTCCTATTAGTGTAATAGATAAAGTTGAAATCATTCAATTAATAACCAATGAATGATATTTTTATTATGAAATGAAATAAAATAAAGTATTTATATATTCTCCTAATAATTATTAAAATTGGTAGAAAGATCATGAAATAAAATTTTGACTTTTAATCGTCATTTTTATCTTATAAGAAAAATCACACCACTTTGGTTTATGGTTTTGTGGTTATAAACATTATATTGACAATGTTCTCTATCTCTCTCAATTAGTATTTGGATGTTATTTTTCTCCTCTATGTCCATGTTTTAACTCACCACCAATGTTATCCTATTTGGAAACATGGAATGTGCTGTTCAAGAAGGCCTTTACACATCCCATTCTCTCTTTTAAGAGAAAGTTATAGTATCCCATTTTAGTATATGGCTTTCCAGCAATGGGATTTTGAAATGTTAAACCTTTTCTTACCAATAAAACTATCATATTGTGAGGAAGAAATTTATTTATGTGGGTATAACGTAAAGCCCAATTATTTTATGAAATAAATTTTATAAAATTAAAGTAATGCTTTGGATATTTTTTGTCATACATAACAATGAGTATAAATAAAACATGATAGATTATTGAAATATTATTATTTAAATTGATAGTTATTACATTTTTATTTAAATGCTGAATATGAATAGGAGTAATTAATTATGACAATATATTTTTTACACATGTATATAAAATAAATTCTTTAGTGAATAATTAATTATAAATAAAACATATTTGAAAATAAAAGAAATAATTTTTTGAAAAAAAATTAAACCAAAAATTATTTTACCTGAATAAATAAAAAAACCAAATTTGGGGAATTATTTTAATGAAATTTATTTATTATATATTTAGTTAAATTTTCAAAATTTGTTTTAAGTGTTTTATATACATGAGATAATAATAAATCTAATTTTACGGTTAAAAACTGTATTTTTCTAAAAAGTAGTTTTTTCCTTTAGCGCACTTATTTTCCAAAATGATTTTGATTCATTTAGAAAATTTATTTCACAAAATAAATTTCATTTGATAAAAAATAATATGAAAATTATCTTAGTCTGATTTTTTAATTATTTTCGGAGAAGATAAGGATTTCAATGAATAATGAAATATATTGGTTTTAATTATGAATTGTCATTTTATTTGAATAATTTAAAAACAAAAAAATTAATTTTATTAAAAGTAAAATTATTTCAATTATATGTCTATTATTCTCAATGTGGTTATTGAAATCATTTTCATATTGAATTTTTATATTTTTCTTTTTAAACATTTGAACATTTCCCCCATGAAAACATAGTTTCTCAAAACTTTTACAAGATCAATTTTAAATTATATTTTTCCACTTCTATGAATGTAAATAGAATATATGGATTCCATATTTAGAATGAGAATATTTTATTTTATTGAATAATGTCAACTTAATTTGTTTCTATAAAAAATTGTAAAAACATTAAAAACAATTTGTGGTTATGGTAAAAATGTGTTTATTAGGGGGTAAATTTTAAAATATAAGGGATAAAAATTACCCAAAACTTTTCCAAAAGCCATTTTATGGTAATATTAAGAACTTATCACTTTTCATTTCTATATTTTCCCATTTTGGGGTCATTTTGCATATGAAAAATTGGGTTACACATTTTTCTTTATAAAAGTTATATGTGTGCCACTCACATCACATATAAAAGGACACCCCTTCTACTCAAATCATTACTCATCTAAAACCCATTTTTTTGTAAAAGCTGAAACTATTATAAATGAAAATTCCCTTATGATTTAATTAACTTTCTTCTTGTGTAATATGCATAAAAAATAATACATGAACTTATTTTGATTTAATATATCCTATCAAATATAAATGATTATTGAGAATCATTACATTTTATAATATAGTATTTAAACAGTGATCATATTATTAGTGTAAATATGGGATTTTAACAAATCCTATTGACATTGAAAAAGGAACTGATTTCCCCAACCTGTACAATCATACCCAATAAAACCCATTTATTAGAGCTTCTAGGGTAGGTAGAATCACTGTTATTTTACCTTGACCTTCCAAAGATGAGATCTAATAACTTATGAATGGTCAAATCTGTTTATGATAGAAGTTCAAGCACATTGAGATGATGTCATAAACCATGTACGCCAAACTACCCAATGAATGTCTCACCATCACATACCTTAATATTAGGTAATTTGTGGTCTATTAAAGGGATATTAATCATTAACCTAGAAATACTGGTATATAAAATATTATTTATAGAATAATGATTATATTTTCATCATATTATTATTACTTTATAAATGATTTTTATTTTAATACTATAAATCAGAAATAGTGTTTTTGGTTAATATACAAATTCATTAAAGGAATTTTTTTACTAATTAACTGATTATTGATTTAATTAAAATTTTATTAAAATTTTATTATTAAATAATTTGTATCAATTATAAATGATCATATATTTTTTGTGAAGTCAAATAAATTTTTATAAGGGTATTAATACTATTATAATAAAAGACCTCTCATTTTTTAATAAATGTTGGTTATTATTTTAAAAAATACAATGGACATAAATACAATTTTTTAAATAAAATGATTATTATTTTTGGAATTAGAACATCTAAATTATCCAAACATGAATATTTCAAAATTTTCTGAGCTAGTAGAATTTTTTGGTAAAAATTATATACAATATAAATTTATTTTTTGTATTATGATTTAATAGTGACACAAAAATGATTTAAGAAATTATATAATGGGTTTAAATACCACATATATATATTTTCTCTTTAAAAATAATTTGATTTTATGTTTATTTGATTAATTTTATAAAGCCTTTGTGAATCCTATAAAATGATTAATATATTTTATGGTTTTAAAATAATTTCATTAATAGTATGACTCAACTCTGCATAAGAAAGGGAATTATTTTATTATGTTCCTCTCATAGATATGTAATATAATTATTTCCACTACCATTTGTCAGAACCCATGGGAAAACCGTGGGATGCATTCTGGGTTTGTTTATTTATTATATTGAGTCCAAAACCTATGTTTGAGAAATAATAAATAAATATCCAATCATTCCAAATATAGACCCACCCACTCTACTATTTATCCTCACTAAAAAACCAAAAAGAACATACTTATTATTATATACCCTCCATATAGTTATCCCAATAGGCTTACATTCTCTCAAAAATCCCCTCTAAAGCATTCAAAGTCACACACTAAATTAAGGGATCTTTTCCTTTATTTTCTTTATTAAATTATCTTTTTTATCTTGGGTTTTTATCTTAATTTCCTTATAAAGGGTTATGATATTTCATATACACCGTAATTTCAATTTTATGTAAAAACAATGATATAACTGTTTCCCTTTCATTAACCCATTTTATTAATTTTTAAGTGACATCATTTTGTTGCTGAAATTTGACTGTAATTTTCCATTCCAAAGCCATTGTATAGTCAATACCATACCCATTTCATATCAAGGATATTAACTTTTATAAAATTATATCTTTTTTAATTGGTACATCAATTTATGTATTCCACACTCTATAATGGTGGAATAAAATAATTTCAGGAATGATTCCGTGTTGTATGATCTATGTAGCCCACATATGCGTGGGAATGAAATGAAAGTGATGGGTTCACCTGGAATTATATAACGATCCATTACATTGGGTAATTATTTGTTACATGTGATTTCATTTTGGGATTGGGAGTTGACCTGATTAATTTATAGGACATTTTCCATCGTGATGTCTTCTTAGTTAACCTTGACTAATGTTTATGATGATTTGTTTTATGATGTTTCCACATTTCATATATTGCCTTTAGGAATATCAAGATATATATTGTCTTATAATTGATGTATTTGATTATCATTCATTTTATGACCCATTTATTTTCCAATTTTGTAACTGTTATTACATCATGACATGTTTATTCCCTTACTAGGCTTTGTAGCTCAGCCCTTTCTTTTGTATGTCCCTAGGTTATCCCATGTATTTTGAAAACCCCTGAAATTTTAGAAGCATGTTAAGGATATTTTCCATAAGGTTCTTGTATTCCATGTAGAGGATGTTATTCAATGTATCTAGTTACTAAATAAATTATACTTCTCAATCGTCTAGGTGTTTTTATATGTATTTTTATGTCATAAATCATGTATTAATGTGATCTAAAGAGCAGGGTTGTTATAATAGGTATGAAAGGAAATGTTTAGTTGTTTTTGGTATTGGTATTTGATAGTTAAATAGAAATAAATATGAATTATAATAATTATAATATAAAATACCTAAATTTTGTTAATTATAAAGTATATTGTTTATCAACAAAATATATCATTTTCTGGAAACCACATGTTGACTTGGTTCAAGAATAGATGTACTTGCGGGTGACAACTCCAACAAAGTGCATCAATACTTACATGGCATAACCTCGTACATGTGAAAAGGCTTTATTGCACATGTAAATTGAATATCCCGAGGGTTATGTTGTAGAGAAATCGAAAGCTCATTACAAGCCATTATGATGGGAAAAAATTCCAATAAGAGCATATATTAGGAAATAGATTATGGATAACATTGATTGAATCCAAGGAATTCATATGTTAAGGAAATAAATGAATGTTATAAATTATCCCTCCAATTCCATTAAATTCACATTTAAGTGTTTAATAGTGTAAAAATATTAATCTCTAATTTTCATTTTTATTCTAGCCAATGACTACAAATAAGTGGAATCGGATAAACAATCAATGTGATGGGCAACTTGATGACTACCCCAAATCAGTTTCCAAACTCTATGGTAGCAGGAATAAATGAATTTGTGAAGATATTCTTTCATATGAATTCTTTTCTAAATAGAAACTATAATCAAGAGTGTATACAAAATCCCCCTACGAAATAACACTCTTCAATTGATTCATATATATGAGAAAGGATTATGGTTTTCAGTGGATTATCTGATCCATTAATTATGTAACAATGGATCAGCTCCAATGAAGAGATCTTATCCACCCTTAAATTTTCTTAACAAAAGAAAGATTCTACAATATATTTATTGTATGAATAGAGAAGCTGATTAGTTTTTCATCATGATCATGAATATAAATCTTGATGATGATATAAAAGATAATAGTTGCAAGGAATTTTGAAAAATGTTTTTTGATAAATAATTTACATGCACTCTCCGAATTAAAATAGATAGGTATTTCTTTTTCTTCAAGAATGAAGATGATAAATCAGTAAGGGTTTATAAGAAAAATATCATAATACATGCACAATATGCCTCCATCATTGTCGTTACCCCTGAATTTATTGTTAAAAACATATTTGGATGGATATATCCTTTTCTATGAGAATCCTTGGAGATCCATGATGTTGATTGCTATGAGAAAATTCTTTGATGTTCCCTCAATGTGAAAATGGAGATTGGAAAATTTCATTGGTATCATGGGGATAAGAAATGGAATGTGGAGTTTAATTCTAGAAGAACTTTTAAGAAATATAGTGGTTCCAAAAAATTACAACATCCCACGTTCTAATCGTGTGTAATGAAGAACCCAAGAAATTTTATAAGGGGAACGAGGAAATTCTTTAGGTATGGGAAGAAATGACACATATCTAACATTTTTCAACATGAGAACCCAACTAATTCAATAGTGGAAAGGAATTATAATTTCAACCCTTTGTGCGTTGTTTATTTCTTAAATTTCAAGGTACCAGGGAACATTGAAAACCGATGCACTATGCCAAGGATTTTAGTATAAAAAGAAAAACCATCAATGAAAAAAGGGAGATCGTTTACCATCCCAAATGCTGAGGTTTATTCTAGAAACAAATTTTTGATAGCTACTCTATTTATTCATGCAATAATAGAAAACATAATTTTTTATTGCGGTTCTATGTATTCCTTCATATCATAATATTTTAGTAGATTTATTGAAACAACCCCACAAATAATGGAAGTAAATATGTTTGCAAAAACATAAAATGTCGCCATTATTGAATCACTTGTATATAAATCCTCCCATCTAAATTTTTTTTGGATTAACATCCAAACAAACTTTGTCAAAATCCATTTTTTGGAATTTGGTGATTTTTTTGTATTGTATTTCCCTATATAGATCCAATATATATTTTCTTGATAAGTAAATCACACATTGTATTACGAATCGACCCCTGATTATGTACAAGTGAAAGGAGGAGGTTTAATCTTTTATTACAACAACATGTCAAGAATGGATAGTAATTCCCTTCAAGAATGAATATCTAGATCAAATGATTGGGTCTAAGGCATGAAAAATCATTATTGACATGATGATTGTGATGGAATACATTAGTGTGTTTACCAAGTAATTTTTTGGTCTTCATGAAAGCATAAACATTGAATTTTGAACCGATATTCTACCTGGTTGTATTCCAATATCCATGAATCCATATAGAATGGTTGTGGTAGAACATGAGGAAATGATGAAAAACTATAGGAGATTATTAATAATGGGATCAAACGCATAAGTGATTCACTAGGGGGTGCACCAATCCTCTTCTTCAAGATAATGTTTGGTTTTGTGAACCTTTTCATTGATTGGCGTGAACTCAATAAGATCATGATAAAGAACACGTATCCTCTTCCACGGTTGATTAATTATTCAATAAAATATTTTTAGAACAATACATCTCTATAGTGGATATGTGGTCATAATATTCCTATGTTAGAGTGAAGAATGAGTATATCCCTGACACAACATTCTATACAAGGTACAGTAACTACAAGTTCATAGTAATGAAATTAGGACTCACTGATGCTCTGGTAATCTTCATGGACTTGTTGAATTTACTCTTAAAAGATTACAAGAAAAATATTATAGCCTTTATAGATGATATTATAATATTCTCTAAAACCAAGGTTGTGAATGAGGAGCATTTGAGAACTGTGTTAAAGCCCTTGAGGTAATATAATATTTTTGCAACATAAAAAAATGTGAGTTTGGTAGAAGAAAGCCTCATTCTGGGGGAATGATATTAAAAGAAATGGGATATCTATGGACCCTTAAAATACATATGATTTTAATGTTTATAGAATATAAAAATATGTGATATATATTTATAGTTACCATGGATTAATAGGATATAATAAACATTTTTTGAGAAATCTGTCACAATTTTGAACCCTGCAAACCAAGAAAAATCGTATGAGAGTAAATATTTACTAGAATGTTGAATTTGAAGAGATATTAAAGGAGTTGAAAAGTAGTATTATCAACACCTATTTTATCACACTACCCACATGTGGAGAAATTTTCATAGCATTTAGTGATTTTTAAAAGAATGGATTGAGATGTGTGTTAATGCAGAATGAAAAAGCCATGGATTATGCTTCATGTTAGATGAATGCTCTTGAATATAACTAACCAAAGCATGATATTTTTTTTTGTAGTGATATCTACATTGAAAATATATAAGCATTATCTCTTTGAGGAGAATTGGTAAATATATACGGATTACAAAAACCACATATATATTCACACAAAAAATATTTGAATATGTTCCAACAATGTTGGTTAGACCCTATTATGTACTATGATGGGTCAATCCTCTACCATCCTTCTAAATAAAATATAGCTCTAGATGCTCTATATAGAGAGAATTCAACAATTTTAGCATTGATGATAATTGAGAAGGACCTTATCTTCTTATATTTGAAGAGGATAGACATGCGAATCATAAATGAAAGAACATCATTAATACTTTCACATTTTTTTTTCTCAACCATCTCTTTTGTAAAATAAAAATTATTATCAATGATATAATGTGGGAAATCAGGAGAATGTGGAAATAATAAATAAAGGTGAATCCTTGTATTTTAATGTTAATGATTAAGGTGTAGTGAGATTTGGGTCTAGACTATGTGTACCATCAAATCATGAGTTAAAGAATGATCAGTTGGATTATGCATATATATCAACTATATCTATCCATCTTGAAATCACAAAGATGTATCGAGATTTCCTATAACACTATTAGTAAAACAATATGATGAAGGATCCCAAGGAATATAGATGAAGATACATTGTAATTTAGTTAGTGAAGGTCTAATGAAAAAAATCTAATGGGATGCTGAAACTGTTACCCATACCTATATGTAAATGGGAAAACATCACTATAGACTTTGTCACCCAGATTCTGAAGAAAACTATACGAATCAATTCTTTATGGGTTGTGGTGGATCTTCATATAATGACTTCACACTTCAACACAATTCAAGAGGATTTATCATTGGATTAATATGCATGGATATAAATCAGAGAAGTGGTGATTCTGTATGGAATATCACTATTTGTTATATCTGATTGATATCTAAAATTCATCTCCATGTTCTATAAAATTAAACAACGTTCCCTAAACAATAATTTGATATTCAGTATATCATATAACCCTCAAACTGATAGAAAATATTAGTGTACTATCATGACACTTGATGACATGTTGAGAGAATTCTCAATTAACTTAAAAAAGGATGGGGTCAATGCCTTCCATTGGTCATGTTATATTATAACAACTATTTCTACTCAAACATCCAATTGGATCCATTTTTTTCCTTTAATGGGAATATCTAAATAACCCATTAATGATGGAATGATGTTGGTGATTGAAAACTCATAGCTCCTTAAATGTTTGAAGAAATGGTGGAAAGGGTTGAGTCTGTTCAGTAGATCATCAAGGATTCTCAGATTTGACAGAAGATCTATCCTGACAGTAGTCAATGAGATATATCATTTAACATTTGAGACATAGTATTTATATACATATCTCTTTTAATAAATTCATGAGATTTGGGATGAATTGAATGAACTGTTAAAGGTATATCATCACCTTTAAGATCCTTGATCATGTTAGAGTGGTGGCCTACCGATATTCACTCCCATATAACCTATACCAATTAAATTATTTATTCAATTTATCCCACTAGAGGATATACAAAGTAGAAACCTCACATGTAGTAAATCTAGAAGTGGTAGCCGGGGATAATTAACTTTTCTATGAGGATCATCCGGTAAAGATTCTATATAATAAAGACTAAGTACTATGAAATATGACAATACACCTAGTTAAATTATTGTGGAGAAACCACATGATTGAAGAATCTACATGGAAATCATAGGATGTGATGAAACGGAGTCACCATCATCTATTTTATTATAGGAAATGAAAATTTATAGGGAGAAATTTATAAAGGGGGTAATATTCTAATGACTCGATCTAATATAAATGAAGTTTACAATATGATTTAATTAAATGTATAACAATGTAATATGTGTAATAAGAAACACATGAGTATATATTTTTTAAAATGTCCTATCATATTAAAAATAATTTGGAGAATAAATTCTATTGATAATATTTAAATTTAAAAATGGTCATATTATTATTATAATTATAGGGTTTGAAAAAATACTATTGACATAGATAAAGGAAGTTATGAATACAACGAATCGAATGAAACCCTATGAAGCCAATTTTTTAGATTTTCTGACGGAGATAGAATCACTATGATTTTCTCATGAAAAATACCACTTATTTATCCAAAAGCATAAGCATTAGTGAAACTTTTTAGGAGAGAAGTTCAAGCTAATCGATATGATGATCCAAACCAAGTATCCTGAACCACTCGATGAAAGTCTCACCTTCACAAACCTCACTCTTAAGACATTTCTGGGTGGATTAAAGTGATATGTATTAAAACAATAGAAATATGTGAATGTACATTTTTTATATAATATGAATATATATTCATCCAATTAATTTTTACTTTATAAATGATTTTTATTTTGATACACTAAAACACAATATGTATATTTGGTTAATATTCAAATTCAATAAAAAATTTATTTTGATGAATTCATTCATTTTTGAAATAAATAATATTTTAATAAAATATTTTTATTAAGTAATTTATATCAAATATAAATTATCATTTATTTTCTAGGAAGTCAAATGTAATTTTTAAATGGATATGAAAACTATTATTGTCAAAAAAGCCTAAGTTTCTTAATAAATGTCAAATCTTATTTTAAATGTGAACATGGATGCTTTTAGATTTTTTTTTTGATAAAAGGAATATTATTTTTGGAATGAGAACATCAAAATTATCCAATTGTGACTTTTTCATAGTTATTTTTGTGTGAAAAATTCATGAAAAAATTAAATTTTGCACAAATATACATTGTGTCTTATGACATCATAATGAACCAAAAGTGATGAAATAAAAACTATAAATTGTAACACCCTAAGCTTCTACGGTACGTTTCCCTTTGAATAATGTAATAGCGTGTGTTGTACGCAACATCGAGTTCTAACACACACCACAACCGATCAAACTAGCCGTTATGAATAGTAATAACTACTTATTGAAATTATATATATTTTATATTTCAAAATTTACTTCATTTTTGGATGTGGAATATCCAAATTATCCTAAGTTGAATTTTTTGTAATTTTCTGAGAACTTCCAATTTTTATGAATAGTGAAAAATACTTTAAAAAAACATTTTTAATCAAAATAATTTATAGTGATAAATTATTATTGAGTGGTTTTAAAGTATAATTTGAATATATTTTTACCATTTTATCCAATGGTGTTCATTAGAATTAATTTCACTTTGAAATTGGACATACACAATTGTCAATCTTTTGATATATATTGCTTCTTAAAAACACGCTATTTGTTGTGACAACGGGAATTAACTATAAAATTAATTAATGAAACTTATATGTTAGGAATTTTTTAAAATAGAAATCATTTTTGAATTTGGAATATCAATTATACCTTAGGTTGAAATTTTGGATTTGTTCAGAAAATCTTCAATTTTTGATGAATAGTGAAACCACTAAGTGGTAGTTAAAAAACTGAATTTTTCATAAAAAATAATTTTACCGCTTTTGTGATTGGAATTTCGAAAATCCGAGAGACACAGTTAATATCAAGTAGTAAAATGTGGTTCAATGAGATGAAAATAATTTTAGGTGAATAGTAACTTTTTACTTTTATTTACCACGGTTAAAAGTAAATTGGGTAATTAAGGGTAAAAATGATATTAATATTACACTAACACCTGTCCTAATTATATTGGACAAGTGTATATCGACCAAAAACAACCTTAGGAATAATTTATTATTATTTAGGTCCACATGGATTAGATTAGGACATTTATTATTATTTAATTCAAAGAAGAGTTAAAAGAGTTAAAATCAATATTTATTTACTAAAACATTTTTAATATAGAGTTATACATAAGATAAATTCGATTTTAAATATTTAGTATAAAGATAAAACGATTTCCTACATAATGATATTTTATTTACAATTTTTAGACATTAAATAATTTAATTTATTTTTGACACAATGATGATGCAGTAACTACCATAATAGTGACAATTTAAAATAATTAATATTATAAATACCAAAATAAATATAATTTGAGACTTTTAATGTATTAAACTAATTTTCTAGGATAATATAACATATTAGGATTGATTTAATTTAAATTTTTATAACTAATCATTCTTTAATTATTTTTACAAATATAAATTATTGAATAGTGTCAAAATTGACATAAAAGAGTTTTCAGAAAAAAATATTATATTATTAATTGATATTAAATTCCTAAAAATCTAAGGATTGTCCAAGAGACTTATATCATGATAGGTGTATCATTAATGGACCACTTGGGAGTCTCTTGGAGGTATATCATAAGTTTATTAACTATATAATATAAAAATACAAAGTGACATGGTAAGTGTCAAACTAATTAACTAAGAGTTAAAACTAAAAGATAAGGCTAATATAATGACCCAAACCTGTCTAAATCCTATTGGTTGAGTGGTTTTCGACCCATACCCACCTTAAACTTTAAATAATCAACTTTTGAGCTATTAGAAACCGACTATGAATTTATTATAAAATAATATTTCTAGCTTTTCCAAAGGTGCCCCTCACCCCACTTATAAAAGGGAACTCTACCTTCTCATTAACTCACACCATAAAAGCCTTTTGGTTCATCCAACCTCTTACCAAATACTCTCTCAACTTCCCTCACTTCATCTTAGAGGCATTCCTTTAGTCATAAAGCCAACTTAAGGATCCCTTTTGATCAAATCAAAAGGAAGAACCCATGGAAGAGGTAATGATTTCACCACCCTTTTTCAAGTTCCTTTCTTCTTCCACTTCTTCTTTCATTATTATTCCCATTCTAAAATAATGAATCTAGTATCTCCTATATACTTTAATATTATTATAAATATTTTACAACCATATTCAGTATTATATCCATCCTTTGAATGACATGTCACCATACGTGAGTACGTACGGCTTACCGTCTCCACGTGGTGGTGTAATTGTTATTCAATAAATTATTATTTGGATGGGTATAATAATGATGTGTAATTCAGGTAAATAATAAATATAACATGATAATGATTATGTATATATGATATACCATCCAATTATATATTATTTTAATATCAAAATAATGATATTGTCGCTCGTGCGTACGTACGGACTACCGTCTCCACAAACTCGATGAGATTCATTCCCCATAGTATCCATTCAAGTATAATTATCATTTGATGATTAATAACAGTATTTAAGGACTTGATATCATTCTGTATATTAATAAGATACAACCTATCCATAACAAACACATCTTATGTAACAAAACATATAAAAGAAAACAAGTAGGTTAACACCCGAAACGACGATAATTCTAAGATATTATTAACAAAGCAATGTTAAAAGATCATATATGATATCATATTAATGCATACGATTCCTGAATAATTTAATAATAATAATTTGACCATTATACAGGAGTTTAACCTACCCCAACCAAGGAAAAGTACAAGCTAAGGGTCTATTTCGCAATCTCTTCATTATCCGAGGTTGTTTATACGTAATAATCTACTAGGATCTCTTTATCATCTACATCCATGTTTCTTAAAAATATATTTCAAAACATTTTTACTACTTACTAGAATATGGTTTAAAGTCATTTATACCCTTGTTTGACTTTTTATTAGTGGTTTATAAGGAAATCCTTCTGTCGTTTTCCAAACAAGGTGCTTTTAACCTTTTCGAAAGAATTAAGGTAAGAATGTTTTTTTAACTTATACGGAGGGTGCGGCTATTTTCCGCCGTTATAAAATCTTTGAAGCTTCCTTTACAAGATTATAAGAATATTTTCAAATAAAATGTTTTATTTTATAAATATATGACTCTTAAATGATTTCAAAATAGAAAGAGATATTTCTCTAAAAAGAGTTTTTTTCGTCTATGTCAACATCCTTTGATAGATTTTACGCGTATTTGAAGTTGATTTATTATGATACAAAACTTCTATATTGTATTGATGGTTTTTTGATATGTTTGACTGTGGATGTGTTATTTTTATACCATTCATGGTTTATGGATGAATTATTTACATTTCCTATACTGGTTTTAATATGAATGTTTATGTTATGTTTAATCCTTTTCATATGGGAATGCATTGGACTTAATATGTGATGGGTGGAGCCCGCTATAGCTCCTCGATGCATCGGTAGGTCTCATGAGACAAACTAGTGTCTTGGAACAAGGCCTTGGAAAAATCTTATTTGTAGTCTTGGCACGAGGCCTTGGCTATGTGGTTATGATAGTCTGGCATTACGCATTCCATCATTATGAAAGTGGTTATTGATATTGCATGTTATTATTCAATTAGTAGAATATCCATGTGAATAAGTAAATGGAATTATTTCATTTTATTTTTGCCATACTATGTTTAAGTTCAAGTTTAAAAGGATTTTGTTTTAGTTATACATTTCCTTAAATTTATATTGTTATTTATGAAATTTTCCGCTATATTGTTATCCTTACTGGGCATTTGAGCTCACCCCTTTTCTATGTTTTATTTTTCCCAGGATGTGAATAAGTAAATTATGAATGACCTGCAGGAAAATTATGAGGGGATAATAGTGTGGACTATGGAGACAATATGTTGTTGTATTACTTTTTCACTTTATGATGTAATGTAAATCTTTATGAATATATCTAGTGTTTACAAGGATACTAAACCAATCGGTCTTTCGATATTTGATCTTTCTTGTGATCATGAAAATGTTATGTAATAATGCACCGACTCTGGGTAACTGGGGTCAGGGCGTTACAGTTGGTATCAGAGGAATTTTAGTAAAAACCTTGGAAGCTAGATTTAGATAAACTCTGATTAGAGAACGTAGACCTAAGATGGACTTTGAGGATTAGTATAGAAGAACTTCCTAGAATTTTGGTATTGTAGTGATTTTGTGAGTTTTCCGAGAAATACATCCCTGTCTGGATACGAGCAGGTAGAGGAGGCTCTGGCATAGATGTACCAAGGGGTAAAACTCGAAAACACTGCTTTGAGCTAGACTCGAACGGGAACTGGTGCACGACAACGGGGCTTGCTGCACTCTTGGTTACGACACTCCCGGAGGATTTTCTTAGAATAACTCTCATTTTATTTACAAATCATTATGAAAGGTTTATGAGTATATACTTCCTCAAAGAAAACATTTTTATGATTATGGATTGTATCCATAAATAGTTCAATTTATGTTAAGTGTTTTATAAGTATGGAATTATGTATTTTGATTCATAAGCTGACCTAGTTTATGACATTGTTTAGAAATGGCGCCTAGTGGAAGAAATGGAAACTGTATCAATGAACGCACTCCATGTAGGGATTTCCCTCCTTCTCAAGATAATTATAGTGGAGTTGGTGATGAAACTGGTGTCGATCAGCTAATCACCATACAGGGATAACTCACTCAGGTTATGAATTATAACCTTACCCGTATGGAGCACCCTGATCCACAGCATGGAGAATCAATGTTAGATCACTTCATGAGGCAGTAACCGCCAACGTTCAATGGGAGTAAAAATCCATTAGTAGCTGAGAAATGGATAAGTTCCCTAGAGAAAATATTTTAGGCTTTGGGGAGTAGTGAAAGGGAAAAAGTTATCATGGCAGTTTACCGGCTCACTGGAGATGCTGATCAATGGTGGTCATTGATTCAAAACAAGAAGGAAGATGATAAAGTATCAAATTTGGAATGGAAAGACTTCAAAGATATATTTTTAGAAAAATACTTTCCTCATAACCATCGAGCAGATATGGAAAGGCAATTTCTGAGTCTGAGTCAAAAGGAGGATGAAAATGTTGCAAAGTATGAGGCTAAATTTACATGGTTAGCAAGGTATGATGGAGATAATATACGTAACCCAAGAAGTAAGATTGATCGTTTCCTTTATGGGTTAAAACCATTTCACTGTCGAGCATTAGTCTCACAATCCTTCTCGTCATACGAAGACATTGTCTCATGTGCTATCAAGATAGAAAATGAATTCTCTAAGTCTTATTACTTTAAAGCAAATCAAGAGAAGAAGAGATCTGCCGATCAATATGGGAATGGAAATAAGGGGAAGAATGGAAAGGTTGAATATCCATCCTGTGGTAAATGTGGGAAGAAACACCCTGGTACTTGCTTGAAGGGAATGGGTGTCTATTATAAGTATGGTGAGAAAGGCCACCAAGCTCGTGAATGCAAAGGAAAGAAGGAAGCTACCAATGTTCAATGCTACAATTGCAGGGAGATGGGACATTAAGCAAATGAATGTCCTAATCGTCTGGGGAACTTACCTCAAAAAAGGCCAAGGGATCAAGGCCACGATTTTGATATAACTACTACTGAGGTAGAAGCTCCAAAAGATGTGGTGGCAGGTAATTTAATGGTTTCCTCAAGTTTAGCAAATGCATTATTTGATTCTGGATCATTGCATTGTTTCATATCTTCCCAGTTTTCTATGAAAATTAGATATTTCCAATTTGATTTAACAAGGGAGTTGTCAATTAAAACTCCTAAGGGAAGTATCATTACAACAATGTTTTGTGAATTAGTCCCCATTAGAGCACATAAATGTTCTTTATCTGCTGATCTCATCGTCATTCCTATGATTGAGTTTGATATAATCCACGGTATGGACTGGTTTTCGGACTATGATGCAAAGATTTATTGTAAGAAGAAAGAGGTTACGATTCTTGATGATGATGATAAGGAACACCTTATCTTTAGAGAAGAATCGTCACCACCTAATTCTTATCTAGATCCACCCCCACTAGCTCAACTAAATTCAATTATTGGGGAGTAAGAGAATGAAATTACTGTGGGTGAGGAAGGGAATGTTAAAATAGAGGATGTACCTATTGTGAATGAATATGTAGGTGTATTTCCATAAGATTTACCCGGACATCCTCCAGAACGAGAAGTTGAGTTTTCCATTGATTTAATTCTAGGATCAAGGTCTATATTGAAGACCCCTTATAGAATGGCCACTGTAGAATTAGTTTAAATAAAGAAACAAATCGAGTAATTGAGTAATAAGATATTTATTCGCACTAGTGTTTCTCCATTGGTAGCCCCTGTTCTTTTTGTAAAAATGAAATATGGATCTATGAGGTTATGTATCGACTACAGGTAGATCAATGCTATAACAATAAAGAAAAAGTATCTCCTACCTCGCATTGATGATTTATTTGACGAACTTCATGGACATTAATACTTTTCAAAGATTGACATTCGATCTGGACACCATCAGTTGTGTGTAAAGAAGGAATACATTCCAACGACAGCATTTCGAATCAGGTATGGGCATTACGAGTTTACTGTAATGCCTTTTGGATTGACTAATGAAACCTCTATATTCATGGATCTGATGAATAGAGTTTTCAAGGAATATCTCAATGAATTTGTGGTGGTATTTATTGATTATATCTTGGTATACCTCAAAAGCTACAAAGATCATGAAAATCACTTGCGCATTATCCTGAAGACTATGAGAAGACATGAATTATATGGGAATTTTAGAAAGTGTGAATTCTGGCTTCATGAGATTTCTTTTATTGGCCATATTGTCTCTAAAGATGGAATCTCTGTTGATCCTTCTAAGATCAAGGAAATCCAATAATGGCCAGCACCTACGAGTATAATTGAGGTACATAGTTTTATTGGTTTGGCAGGTTATTATCAACATTTCATCCAGAATTTTTCCCGATTGGAAAACCCATTAACAAAGCTCACACGTAAAGGGGTTAAATTTGTTTGAAAAAAGGAGTGTGAATAATGTTTCGAACAACTAAAGAGAAGATTAGTCAATGCTCCTATATTGACTCTACCATTGGGGAATGATGGGTTCATTATTTATAGTGATGCATCGAAGAAAGGACTTGGTTGTGTCCTAATGTAGAATGATAGGGTTATTGCCTATGCATCACGACAGTTGAAAATTCATGAGCAAAACTATCTTACTCATGATCTTGAGTTAGCACCTCTGATCTTTTCTTTGAAGATATGGAGGCACTACCTCTATGGTGAAAAATGTGAGATTTATAATGATTACAAGAGATTGAGGTATATTTTTCCCAAAAAAAGAACTCAACATGAGGAAAAGGAGATGGCTTTAATTACTCAAGGATTATGATTGTACGATACACTACCACCTGGAGAAGGCAAACAAGGTGGCAGATGCTTTGATCAGAAAAGATCATGGAGTTTTGAACAATATGAGAATTGAAAGGGATCCAATTTTCACAGATCTAGTGAAGATGTACATGAGAATAACTAGGGAAGGTGAAACATCAATGCCTTTTCAAATGGTTGCCAAACCATCTTTACTATAAAGGATTAAGGGTTCTCAGACCGATGATGAAGACTTTAAAAAGAAGATTAAAGCTATGAATGATGGGAGATTGAGTGACATTGTGTATGAAGATAGAATTTTGAAATTCGGGAAGAGACCTTATATTCCCGATATACCTGATCTAAAAAGGGAATTGATGGATGATGCTCATAGTTCCAATTTCTCTGTACACCCTAGGAGCACCAAAATGTATAGAGATTTGAAGGAACATTTTTGTTGGGACAACATGAAGAGGGAGATTTCTGATTTTGTGTCAAGATGTATAGTTTATCAACAAGTGAAAGATGGAAGCCAATAGCCTAGAGGAGTCATGCAACCTCTTCCCATGTCGGAGCAGAAATGGGACAATGTTATGATGGACTTTTTCATGGGTCTACCAAAGACTCTTAGAAGGAACGATGCAATATGGTTCATTGTTGATCGTCTTACCAAGTCAGCACATTTTCTTTCTATAAGAGAAGATCTACCACTAGAACGTCTAGCAAGACTATATATTGAGGAAGTTGTGAGACTTCATGGAGTACCCCTATCGATTGTTTCTGATCGTGATCCCCGTTTTACTTCATGATTCTGAAAAATTCTTTAGAAATCCTTGGATACTGAACATCATTTAAGCACTGTCTACCACCCTCAAATAGATAAACAATGAGAACAAACTATTCAAACCTTAGAAGAAATGTTGAGATCCTTCTCACTTGACTTTCAGGGTATGTGGGATCAATATTTACCTCTGGTAGAATTTTCCTATAACAATATCTTTCATTCGAGTATTCATATGGAACCATATAAAGCGTTATACGGAAAGATATTTCGCACACCAACCTGTTGGGATGACGTTGGTGAAAGAAAACTTGTAGGCCCAGAACTGGTGGAGGAAATGATGGAAAAGGTGAAGGTAATCCAACATCACATCAAAGCAGCTCAAAGTAGGCAGAAGAGCTATGCTGATAATCGAAGAAAGGACTTTGAATTTCAAGTCAGTGATCATTTTTCCTGAAGGTATCTCCATGGAAGGGAGTCAAATGTTTTGGTAAGAAAGTTAAATTGAGTCCCAGGAACATCGGACCTTTCGAAATTCTAGAACGAATTGGGGTTGTAGCTTACCGATTGGAAATGCCGCCAAGTCTCACCAAATTTCACGATGTGTTACACGTATCTCTATTGAGGAAATACATGCCTGACCCAACGCATGTACTCACCTACGAAGAATTAGAACTGGAACCCGATCTTTCTTATTGTGAAGAGCCTGTCAAGATTCTTGATATTAGAGAACAAGTACTGAGAAACCGGACGACACGTCTGGTAGAAGTCTTATGGAGAAACCATATGATGGAAGAGGCAACGTGGGAACCTGAGGAACATATGATGAAGAACCACCCGAGTCTTTTCATGTGGTATTATTCTAGAAATTTCAAGGACGAAATTATTTGAAGTAGGGGTGAATGTAACACCTCAAGGTTCAACAGTACGTTTCCCTTTGAATAATGTAATAGCGTGTGTTGTACGCAACATCGAGTTCTAACACACACCACAACCGATAAAACTAGCCGTTATGAATAGTAATACCTACTTATTGAAATTATATATATTTTATATTTCAAAATGGACTTCATTTTTGGATTCGGAATATCGAAATTATCCTAAGTTGAATTTTTGGTATTTTTCTGAGAACTTCCAATTTTTATGAATAGTGAAAAATACATAAAAACAACATTTTTAATCAAAATAATTTATAGTGATAA
Organism: Viscum album; assembly: GCA_963277665.1. NCBI lineage: Eukaryota > Viridiplantae > Streptophyta > Magnoliopsida > Santalales > Viscaceae > Viscum > Viscum album. The sequence goes on from OY728121.1 coordinate 437,217,426, forward strand.
ATTATTATTGAGTGGTTTTTAAGTATAATTAGATTATATTTTTACCATTTTATCCAATGGTGTTCATTATAATTAAATTCACTTTGAAATTGGACATAAACAATTGTCAATCTTTTGATATATATTGTTTCTTAAAAACACGCTATTTGTTGTGACAACGGGAATTAATTATAAAATTAATTAATGCAACTTATATGTTTGGAATTTTGTAAAATATACATCAGTTTTGAATTTGGAATATCAGGTAAAGCTTAGGTTGAAATTTTGGCATTGTTCAGAAAAACTTCAATTTTTTATGAATAGTGAAACCACTAAGTGGAAGTTAAAAAACTGAATTTTTCATAAAACATAATTTTACCAATTATGTGAATGGAATTTCGGAAATCCAAGAGACACGGTTAATATCAAGTAGTAAAATGTGGTTCAATGAGATGAAAATAATTTTTGTTGAATAGTAACTTTTTACTTTTATTTACCACTATTAAAAGTAAATAGGGTAATTAAGGATAAAAATGGTATTAATATTACCCTAACACATGTCCTAATTCTATTGGATAGGTGTATCTAGACCAAAAACAACCTTAGGAAGAAAATATTATCATTTAGGTCCACTTGGATTAGATTAGGAAATTTATTATTATTTAATTCAAAGAAGAGTTAAAAGAGTGAAAATCAATGTTTATTTACTAAAACATTTTTAATATAGGGTTATACATAAGATAAATTCGATTTTAAATATTAATTAGAAAGATAAAACGATTTCATACATAATTATATTTTATTTATAATTTTTAGACATTAAATAATTTAATTTATCTATGACACAATGATGATGCAGTAACAACCATAATAGAGAAAAATTAAAATAATTAATATTATAAATACCCAAATAAATATAATTTGAGACTTTAAATGAATTAAACTAATTTTATAGGATAATATAAAATATTATGATTACTTCAATTTAATTTTTTCGAACTAATAATTCTGTTATGATTTTTACAAAAATCAATTATTGAATAGTGTCAAAATTGACATAAAAGAGTTTTTTAAAAAAATATTATATTATTAATTGATATTAAATTCCTAAAAATCTAAGGTTCGGCCAAGAGACTTTTATCATGATAGGTGTATCATTAATGGACCACTTGTGGGTCTCTTGGTGGTATATAGTATGTTTATTAACTATATAATATAAAAATACAAAGTGACACAGTAAGTATCAAACTAATTAACCAAGAGTTAAAACTAAAAGATAAGGTTAATATAATGATCCAAACCTGTCTAAATCCTATTGGTTGAGTGGTTTTAGACCCATCCCCACCATAACCTTTATATAATCCACTTTGGAGCTATTAGAAACCGAATATGAATTTATTATAAAATAATATTTCTAGCTTTTCCAAAGGTGCCCCTCACCCCTCTTATAAAAGGGTACTCTCCCTTCTCATTAAATCACACCTTAAAAGCCATATGGTTCAACAAACCTCTCCCAAATACTATCTCAACTTCCCTCACTTCATCCTAGAGGCCTTCCTTTAGTTATAAATCCAACTTATGGAGCCCTTTTGATCAAATCAAAAGGAATAAACCGAAGAAGAGGTAATGATTTCACCACCCTTTTTCAAATTCCATTCTTCTTCCACTTCTTCTTTCTTTGTTATTACCATTCTAAAATAATGAATAAAATATCTCCTATATACTGTAATATTATTATAAATATGGTACAACCATATTCATTATTATATCCATCCTTTGAATGACATGTCACCATACGTGCGTACGTACGGCTTACCGTCTCCACGTGGTGGTGTAATTGTTATTCAATAAATTATTATTTGGATGGGTATAATAATGATGTGTAATTCATGTAAATAATAAATATAACATGATAATGATTCTATATATAAGATATAACATCCAATTATATATTATTTTAATATCAAAATAATGTTATTGTCGCTCGTGTGTACGTACGGACTACCGTCTCCACGAATGCAATGAGATTCATTCTCCATCGTATCCATTCAAGTATAATTATCATTTGATGATTAATAATAGTATTTAAGGACTTGATATAATTTTTTATATGAATAATATACAACCTATCCATAACAAACACAGATTATGTAACAAAACATATAAAAGAAAAGAGGTAATTTTACACCCGAAACGACGATAATTATAAGATATTATTAACAAAGCAATGTTAAAAGATCATATATGATATCATATTAATATATATAATTCTTGAATAATTTATTAACAATTATTTCACCATTATAAAGGAGTTTAACCTACCACCAACCTAGGAAATGTACAAGGTAAGGGTTTATTTCGCAATCTCTTCATTATCTGAGGTTGTTTATACGTAATAATCTACTAGGATCTCTTTATCATCCACATCCATGTTTCTTAAAAATGTATTTCAAAACATCTTTACTATTTAAAAGAATATGTGTTAAAGTAATTTATACCCTTGGTTGAATTTTTATAGGTGGTTTATAAAGGAATCATTCCGTCATTTTCCAAACAAGGTGCTTTTGACCTTTTCGACAGAATTAAGGTAAGAATGCCTTTTTAACTTATATGGTAGGTGCTGCTATTTTCCGCCGTTATAAAATCTTAGATGCTTCATTTACAAGATTATAAGAATATTTTCAAAGAAAATGTTTTATTTTATAAATATATGACTCTTAAATGATTTAAAAATAGAAAGAGATATTTCTCTAAAAAGAGTTTTGATTTCATCTATGTCAACATCCTTTGATCGATTTTACGCTTATTTGATGATGATTTATTATGATACAAAACTTTTTAATTGTATTGACGGTTTTGTGATATGTTTAAATGTGGAAGTGTTATTTTTATACCATTCATGGTTTATGGATGAAGTATTTACATTTCGTATGCTAGTTTTAATACGAATGTTTATGTTATGTTTAAACATTTTCATATGGGAATGCATTGGACTTAATATGAGATGGGTGGAGCCCGCTACAGCTCCTCGATGCATCAGTAGGTCTCATGAGAAAAAATAGTGTCTTGGAACAAGGCCTTGGAAAAATCATATTTGTAGTCTTGGCATGAGGCATTGGCTATGTGGTTATGATAGTCTTGAATTATGCATTCCATCATTATGAAAGTGGTTATTGATATTTCATGTGATTATTCGATTAGTAGAATATCCATGTGAATAATTAAATAGAATTATTTCATTTTATTTTTTCCATAATATGTTGAAGTTCAATTTTAAAAGGCTTTTATTTTAGTTATATATTTCCTTAAATGTTTATTCTTATTTATGAAAGTTTTTCCTATATTGTTATCCTTACTGGGCATTTGAGCTCACCCCTTTTCTATGTTTTATTTTTCCCAGGATGTGGAGAAGTAAATTATGAATGACCTGTAGGGATATTATGAGGTGATAATAGTGTGGACTATGGAGACAATATGTTTTTGTTGTAGTTTTTCACTTTATTATGTAATGTAAAACTTTATGAATATATCTTGTGTTTCTAAGGATACTAAACCAATCGGGTTTTCGAGATTTGATCTTTCTTGTGATCATGCCAATGTTATGTAATAATGCACCAACTATGGGTAACTGGGTTTAGGGTGTTAGATAAATAGTATTCATAAAAATATATATGTTTTATCATTAAAATAATGTTATGTTATGTTTATTTGGTTAATTTTATAATACCTTTTCTAATCATCTAAAACCATTAATATATTTTAATTTTTTAAATTCATTTATTTAATAGTTGAATCACCTACACGTAATCAAGGGAACTATTTTATTATTTTCAGACATTGAACATATAAAATAATTAAAACCAATATAATTTATTAGAAACTGTTGTAAAACCAAGGGTTGATTTGCGAATTTGGTTATTCTATTATATAGAGTACAAAACCTATGTTTGAGAAATTATAATTAATAATCCATGCTCATTTCCTACATAAACCAAAACAACAACCCTTTTATATTCACTAAAAATCGTTATATCACATCCTTAATCTACCATATAATCCCTAATGTCATCCCATAGTTCCCCAAATATCTCAATAATCCGCCCCCAAGCATTTGGAGTCACATACACAAGTAAGGGATCTTTTCCTTTATCCTCTTTATTAAAATATCTTCATTACCGTATGTATTTTATCTACATTTCCTTATGATAGTATGTGTTATTACAAATCCACCATACTACCCAATTTATTTAAAAATGGTAAAGGACCCATTTTTCTACCATCAAACCATTTTATGAATTTTTATGTGACTTTATTATGCTGTCAAAATAGCACCTCCATTTTCAATGCCAAAACAATTATGCAGTGAATAACATTTCCATTTATTATCACGGTTAATTTTATTTCTAAACTTATAAAATTTTACATTGGACATAATTTTATTTTTTCCAAACTCCTTAATTGTAGAATAAATTTTGATGATGAATTAATCCATGTTGTATTATTTATGTGGCACACATAAGCCTGAGAATGAAATGAAAGTGACAGTGTAACACCCTGAGATTTTATGAGATATATTGTTTTTAATTTCATTGATGTCTTATATTATACACTACACCAAGATTAGCTTGTACTATACGCAACACCGTATTAGCTTGTAGTATACTCAACACTATTCTTGGCTCGTGTTACAGACAAATTCAAGTTCGTTTTGTGGAAATCATTCTACGCAACATTAAGTAGAGATTTTGTTTAATGTATAAGTGAAATAAGTTTTTATTATGTTATACGCAACAAAAAACGGAGCATTCACTACACGCAGCCCTGACTTGGCTTGTATTTCAGGCAATCAGGACCTTCCTCGATCACATGTGTAGTACACAATACCAAGTTTCACTAAATGATATATTATTATAATATTATTAGGAACTAACCGTTATGAATAGTAATACCCACTTTTTGAAATTTTATAAATTTTATCTTTCAAAATGGACTTCATTTTTGGATTCGGAATATCGAAATTAGCCTAGGGTTATTTTTTGGTATTTTTCTGAAAACATTCAATTTTTGATGAATAGTGAAAACACTAGGTTACTATTTAAAAACTGACTTTTTATTTAAATAATTATTTATTTTATTTAAATTTATTTTAGGTCAAAATTTATACATAATACCTATATATGTTCAATTTAATTCAATGGAGTCATTTTTTAATAATTTTAAATATATAAAAAGTTTATTGAACTTTTCACCGTCTTTTACCCAACTCCTAGGAGAATTTGAAAATTTACATAAAACATAATTTTACTATTTTTGTGAGTGGAATTTTTAAAATCAGAGAAACACACTTAATATCAAGGAGTAAAATGTGGTTCAATAAGATAAAAATAATTTTTGATGAATAGTAACTTTTTACTTTTTTTAACCACAGCTAAAAGTTAATAGGGTAATTAAGGGTAAAAATGATATTATTATTACCCTAACACATGTTCTAATTCTATTGAATAAGTTCTATTTGCCCAAAAACAACCTTAGGAATAATATATTACCCTTTGGGTCCACATGGATTAGATTCGGACATTTATTAGTATTTTATTTAACGAAGAATTAAAATAGTTAAAATCAATGATTAATAACTAAATCATTTTTAATATAGGGTTATATATACGATAAATTCGACTATAAATATTCATTATAAAGATAAAAATATTTCTTAAAAATGGTATTTTATTTATTATTTTTATACATTAAATAAGTTAATTTATTTATAACACAATGATGATGAAGTAATTACCTTATTAATGAAATATTATCATAATTGATATTATAAATACCCAAATAAATGTAATTTGATACTTTTTATGAATTCCACTAATTTTCTAGTTTAATATGACATGTTATTATGGATTTAATTAAATTTCTTTAGAACTAATCATTCTTTTATTATTTTCACAAAAATAAATTACCAAATAATTTCAAAATTAACATAAAATAGTTTTTAAAACATATATTATATTATTAATTGTGATAATATTCCTAAAAATATAAGGATCGGACAAATGACATAGATAAGGATATATATATTAATAATGAACAAATTCAGGTTCTTTTTCTTGTTATAGTATGTTTATTAACCATATAGTATAAGAATACAAAAAGACATGGTAAAAGTTAAATTATTTAACTTAGAGTTAAATCTAAATAATAAGGATAATATAATAACCTAAACATGTCTAGAACCTATTGGTTGAGAGGATTTAAACCCATAACCACCTTAGATTTTAAATAAATTAATTTTTAGCTATTAAAAACCGAATATGACAATATTATAAAATAATATTTTATGTTTTCCTATGGTGCCCCTATCCTGCCTTATAAAAAGGGCACCCCTTCCCTCCTCTCTTCACACCCTTTTGAGCCTTGAATCTCAGATCAACCCTGCCAATTCCACTTCTCAATATCTCTAGTCATATCATAGAGGTTCTGGTCTTCTCAAAAGACAAACTCTAGTGCCCTAAGAATAAGTTTAAAAGAGGTGCGTTGAAGAAGAGGTAATCTCTTCTACCGATTCTTTCAAGTTTCTTTCTTCTTCAACTTCTTCTTCATTATTTGTTTCATTATAAAGTAATAACATCTGTATCAATAATATACAGATATTTTTTTATAAATATGAAACAACACTATTTCACCTTCTATCGATCCTAAGGATAATTAAAACACCGCGCGTGCGTACGTATGGAATACCATCTCCACGCCGTGGTGTAATCAGTTTTTCCACTACCACCTTATTTGGATGGGTATAGTGGTGTAAAGAATAACTATATATAGTTATTATAACATCATACTGATTCTCATATATTATATCATCCACTCCAATTCAATTCAATATCTATGGGGACAATATCATCGCTCGTGCGTACGTATGGATTACCGTCTCCACGACGCGCTGAGATTCATTCTTCATGTTAACCATTCAAGAATGATTATAAAGTATATATAATGAATAATAATGAAATATATGAAGTAATTAAGCTACTTAATTTATGTGTATATATATATATATGTCATCTACTTACTTCCATTCAAGTCAGTAAGGAAAGGAAAACAATGTTCATGCGTACGTACGACCTACCGTCTTCATGAACGGTGTATTTCATTTCATTTATATATCTATTTTATATATATATATATACTGAATATAAATGATATATAAATCATTATTTACATTCTGTAAGTCATTAAATAATGATATAAGTAGTAATAATATCAAGAAAAACAAGTCCAAACATGAACAATATATATAACGTTTTACCCCAAACGCTACTTTAACATGAAATTTACAAAAGAATGGGTAATATAAAGTCATAAGTGAACCATATATGATATCATAACAATGAATATGATTCTTTAATAAGTAAATGACAATATTTAATTCATTATACAGGAGGTTTGGATATATACGAAGCATATCAGACCTAAGGTAAGGGACAATTATTCCAATCTCATTCTTATCTGAGATCGTTTATTCGTAAGTATTTACTGAGCTTATGTTTATTATCCAAGTCTATATGTACTCAAAATGTTTTCATAAAATGTTTACATTTTTTACATGTATGTTTAAAGTCATTTTTACGCTTTTTTTTACTTTTACCACATCGTATGGAAGGAATGTTTTTTTACCTTAAGAGGTACTTTTTGACTTTTCTGGCCAATATACCAAAAGAATGTTTTTTAACTGATTCGGCATGAATGGATTTTTATTATTTCATAGAACATTATTTCCATGAAGCTTCCTTTACAAGTTTTCATGTTTATTTTTAATTCACTTCTTTTAAAATTGTATGATATGTTAAGAAAGGAAAAGTGTTTTTTTTAATTAGAAAGGATATTTTCCTCAAGAATGGAGTAAGTGTTTTATCAAAATTATTTTCCATATAAGAAAATATATGGTTCCGTTTCTATCCCTATTTATAAATTGATTTGATTATTTTATGATGGAATTAATTTTATGATGTCCTTTTATCTTATATGGATTATGTTATGATGACATGATGATTAAGAATCCCATTTTTATTACATGGGTCATGCTATGATTTATGATTTTGTGGCACACATAATAATGGTTTAATTATGAGATTGGTGGGACCTATATCTCCCTCCAATTCATTGGGTAAATATTAATATCTCATGAGATAGACATGGCTGGAATGGTAAGTAAATCTGGTTCAGTGATACAGGACTGGAACGAGAAGTGAAGTCGATTTTGAAAGGGACTTTGTCCACTAAGATTGTTTTGGCAGAAATGCCTTGGCTACTATGGAAATAATATCATGTGCTTAATGGTTTTCCACAAATATATGTTTTATTCCCATGCTATTCCCTTTAAGATATATGCCTTACGTACTTCCCAGATTTATGTCTTTTCTCAAGATTTTGATGTTTATTTTTCATGTTCAAGTTTTTTTATTCAAATGTTTATGGATTGTTTTATGTTCTCTATGTTTACCCTTACTGAGAATTTGAGCTCACCCTTTTTATGTTTTCATTTCACCGGGATTTAAAGAAAGGTTTTTGGAAAAAAAGGGGATAATCTTTACGGGAGATGTTGAAGATCTTTCACCACGATTAGAAGATTATATTCTGAGTTTCTAAAGACACTAAACTATTACGGTCCTTGTGTGTCTATTTTTGTTATGTATTATGTATTCCGAAAAAAGTAATGTAATTTCATAGTCTTTCATGCTTTGGTTTTCTACAGTCAGTATTAGTGGTTCAGTTTAGTCATCCTTTGTAAACTAGGATGCGAGAACTTTAGTGACATCCCAAGAGATATTTCTAAGGTATGTCTAGGGATGTCTCTAAGGTTATGTATAAGTATAGGTTATAGTCCTAGAATTATGGTAAAGATATTAGAATTAAACCTAAGGTTTTTGATATTGATGTTACTCCCCCGTGATTATGATTTTGGCCTCTCAAACTATTATTTTTGGGTATTAGAAAATGGCAGGAAACATGAAGATTCACGATAATGGAGGATATGATGGACAATAGAATGATATTCTTCATGAGCAACCAAATGAAATTGGACCTGGGGGTCCACATATCTTTATTTTTCCTAATTATAAATCTCATAATATGATCAATAATCTCAACGTTGGTATGTTTCCCAACTCAGCTAATAAGAGAATGATGGAGTTTCATGAAGATCGTAGAGGAAAGAAAGTTCAATTTCTTTCTTTTAAATCATGTGGGAAGAGGCATCAGGGAGAATGTTTCAAAGGAACTGGAAAATGTATGCTGTGTAGAAAAGAAGGACACAAAGATAGTTATTGTAAAGGAAAAGGTTCAGTTAACACCATGGACAAGGATAATGGCATTGCTAAGACCTTAAAAATAGTTAAGTGTTTTAAATTTGGAATGTACGGGCATTATTCAAACCAATTCCCTAAGGGAAAATCTCATAAATAGAATCATCATGATCATATGGGTAGTATTTATGTGGATGATGAGGAAGAGATGAAAAATGTTATATGAGATGGAAGAAATGATTAAGCTTAGTCAGTGGTTTAATAAGGTAGTGCAATGATTGTATATTTATCAAGAATAATGTATGGTACTATGGAATAAAGAAAAATATAAGGATTTTTACACTGTTGCCTTTGCTTGAGTTTTGAAAGTATATGTTGAATGTTACCGATATCAATGAAATGTTATTCAGATATTTTTGGAAAGTACTTAATATTCACATAAATAAGGGATAAGAAGATAATGAAATGTTTGATAGTATTAATGAGATCATGACTAATATAAGGAAAAAGTTATATCATGGTTTGAGTATATAGAAATTCGGGAATTTTGGTATGTGGAAAGTGTTAAATTTTAACAGAATTCATGTTTTCACTAAGATTCAATGGGTATTCATTTTTCTAGAGAATACATGATTAAGGTATTCACGTGTTTTTAATTTGACCAACAAGATATATCGTATGATATATGGGGGATAAATGATGGTATTCACCTGCACGGTAGATGATATTTCTAGTAATTGTTTTCTTTATACTATAAGCATGGACAGAAGTATTTTGGAGAAGCCAAAAGATTGGAAAGAATTAAGTTAGACATAAGATTGTATTGTTTAAGTCTAGAACTTTTTTCTATTTTATTTCACAAATGTTATTATAATGTAGTATTAGAAAAAGGGACAACCTGCAGGACGGGTAACAACTCGTCACTTTGGACAATGTTGTGGGAATCAATCCCACAACCGAAGTGCGACATGCCTTTATATCCTACCACTGTCCTACAGGAAGTCCCTGGTTAGTAGAAACTAGTTTTATTATATTAATCAGTATGATATATGAAGTATAAGTCCATTTTAGGAACCATATATGATTATACTCACTATAGATAGAATTATGTATTTTGGAAAAAAATTTATAACCTTTAGTTTGAGATAGATGAAATTACCCATAATTCTTTCACATGATCTACTAACACTTCACGAATGACAAATTCAACTTCATTTATTTAAGAGATGAAGTGGAAATTTACCATGGAACATCCAACGGTGAGATTGTACTAAAATCACGAAAGTATTTCTTCTAATTCCCATTTCTTCAACTTTAGGGAAATGGTCTTGAAAACCAAATAAGGTTATCCTAGTGCCTTTATACTAGATGATTTAGATGGTAACTTAGATCATCACAAATTTATGGCTTTGTGATTGTTGGATTTTTCATATCCATGTCCTCTACCATTGTTTATCATAAGTTCATTGTTATATTTCTCTTCCAAATCCATATTTTCACCTATGATCTCCTATACAGAAACCCAAGTGATGAGTTACTTTGGGTATCCATTTTGTTTCTAACGTTCATTTTTAAAAGTAAGTTTTAGTATTCCTTTTTACAATTTGGGTTTCAATGAAAGAAACCATCAAGTAGTAAACAATTTAAAACCCCGATGAATTTTGAGGGCGAAATTCATTTTAAGGGGGTAGAATGTAACACCCCGAGATTTTATGAGATATATTATTTTTAATTTATTTGATGTCTTCTATTATACACTACACCAAGATTATCTTGTACTATACGCCACACTGTATTAGCTTTTAGTATACTCAACACAATTCTTGGCTCGTGTTACACAAAAATTCAAGTTAGTTTTGTGGAAATTATTCTACGCAACAATAAGTATAGATTTTTTTTAATATATATGTTAAATAAGATTTGAATATGTTATACGGAACACCAAACAGAGCTTTCACTACACGCATCCCTGACTTGGCTTGCATTACACACAATCAGGACCTTCCTCGATAGTGTGTGTAGTACGTAATACCAAGTTTCACTAAATGAGATATTATTATACTATTATTATGAACTAGCCATTATGAATAGTAATACCCACTTTTTCAAATTTTATAACTTTTTATCTTTAAAAATGAAATTCATTTTTTTATTTGGAATATCGAAATTAGCCTAGGGTGAATTTTTGGAATTTTTCTGAAAACTTTCAATTTATGATGAATAGTAAAAACACTAGGTTACTATATAACCGACATTTTATATAAATAATTATTTATTTTATTTAAATTTATTTTAGGTAAAAATTGATAGATAATACCTATTAAAGTTGAATGTAATTCATTGGAGTCATTTTATAATAATTTTAGATATATAAAAATTGTATTGAACTTTTCACCGTCTTTTACCCACCTCCTAGGAGAATTTGAAAATTTACATCAAACATAATTTTACCACTTCTGTGAGGGGAATTTCAAAAATCCCAGAGATATGGTCAATATCAAGGAGTAAAATTTCATTCAACAAGATAAAAATAATTTTTGGTGAATAGTAACTTTTTACTTTTTTAGCCACAGTTAAAAGTAAATAGTGCAATTAAGGGTAAAATGATATTATTATTACCCTAAAACATGTCCTAATTCTATTGGATATGTTTAATTCAACTAAAAAACAACCTTAGGAATAAGATATTACCCTTTTGGTGCACTTGGATTAGATTAGTACATTTATTATTATTTTATTTAAAGAAGAATTAAAATAGTTAAAATCAATGTTTAATAACTAAAACATTTTTAATTTTGGGTTATACATAAGATAAATTCAACTCTAAATATTGATTAGAAATATAAAATTATTTAATAGAAAATGGTTTTTTATTTATAATTTTTATACATTAAATAATTTAATTTATTTATGACACAATAATGATGTAGTAATTACCTTATTAATTAAATATTGACTGAATTGATATTATAAATACCCAAAGAAATGTAATTTGAGACTTTTTATTAATTCCACTAATTTTATAGGTTAATATTACATGTTATTATTGATTTAATTAACTTATTTCGAAATAATCATTCTGTTATAATTTCCACAAAAATCAATATTTAAATAGTGTCAAAATTGACATAAAATAGTTTTTAAAACTAATATTATATTATTAATTGTTATAATATTCTTAAAAATCTAAGTTTCAGCCAAATGACATAGATAAGGATATATATATTAATAATGAACCACTTGGTGTTGTTTTGGATTGTTATAGTAAGTTTATTAACCATATAGTATAAGAAAAAAAATACATGGTAAAAGCTAAATTATTTAACTTACAGTTAAATCTAAATGATAAGGATAAAATAGTAACCTAAACTTGTCTAAAACATATTTGTTGAGAGTCTTTCGACCCATCCCCACCTTATCTTTGAAATAAATCAATTTGGAGAAATTAAAAAATGAATATGACTTTATTATAAAATAATATTTTTAGATTTCCTAAGGTGTCCCTCTCCTCCCTTATAAAAAGGGCACCCCTTCCCTCTTCTCTTCACACCATTTTGAGCCTTGAATCTCGGCCAAAACCTGCCAATTCCTCTTCTCAATATCTCTAGTTATATCATAAAGTATCTGTTCTTCTCAATAGACCAACTATTGTGCCCTAAGAAGAAGTTTAAAAGAGGTGCGTCGAAGAAGAGGCTGTAGAGACCCGAAGCTTGACGTACATTGACATTACATTACATTTGCGGAATACTTAGTACATAACAAAAACACACACGCAAGGATCGTAATAGTTTAGTGTCTTTGGAAACTCGGAATATAATCTTCTAATCCTGGTGAAAGATCTTCAACATCTCCCATAAAGATCTTCCTTTTTTTACCTAAAACCTTTCTTTATATCATGGGGAAAAGAAAAAATAAAAGGGTGAGCTCAAATGCTCAGTAAGGGTAAACAAAAGAAATATCAATCACATCATATACATAAGCACAAAACTTTTGGAAATCTTAACCTGCAAAAGAGATCATAATTTCATAACATGGAGTAAATCATGGTAGTGAAATATAATCACAATAATCATAACATAAAACATTAAACTTTGTTTCATTCACACATAATCATAGAGAATCATTTCTTGTTAGTCAAGACTCATTTCCAAGACTATCTTAGTGGACAAAGTCCCTTTCTTAACCGAGTCACCCTTGTTTCAGTCCTGTTTCACTGAACCGGTATAACCTACCGTTCCAGACATGTCTATCTCATGAGATATAAAATCTTTACCCAATGCATTGGAGGGAGATATAGGTCCCAACCATCTCATAATGATACCATTCTTATGTGTGCCACAAAATCATAAACCATACATCATTTCATAACCCATGTAATAAAAATGGGATTCTTAAACAACATGACATCATAAAACAATTCATATAAGATAAAGGAATTCATAAAAATAATTCCCTCACAAAATAATCAAATCAATGTAATAATAGGGATAAAAACAGAACCCTATATTATCTTAGATGGAAAATAATTTTGATAGAACACTTGAAATGAATTTTTGAGGAAAATATCCTTTCTTCTTCAAAAAAACTTTTCCTTTCTTAATATGTCATAGAATTATAATTAAAAGAAGTTGATTAAAGATAATCTTGAAAACTTTTAATGGAAGATTATTGGAAATAATGTTTTAAAAATCCATTCATGTCGTATAAGTTAAAAAACAGTCTTCGTACTTTTGTCGGAAAAGTCAAAAAGTACCTCGTACGAAAAACGACAAAAGATTCCTTTCATATCTTTTACAAAAAACTTACCGAAGGGTAAAATTTGATATAAAATATTGTATAAGGAAGGAAATAATATTACATATTGAGGGAACATGGATGTGGATTATAAAATACACCCCAGTAATTACCAAAGTAAAAACAATCTCGGATAAAAGTGAGATTGTGATATTTCCCTTTCCTTAAGTCCGATTTTCTTCGTAAGTGTCTGAACCTCCTGTATAATGATTTAAATAATGTCATTAACTTATTACAGAATCATATTCATTGTTATTATGTCATATATGGTTCACTTATGACTTTATATTACCCGTTCTTTTGTAAATTCCATGTTAAAGAAGCGTTTTGGGTAAAATCGTTTCATTTATCGTAGGTGTTTGGACTTGTTGTTCTTGAAATTATTATTACTTATATCATTATTTACTTACTTCCAGAATATAAAACATGATTTATATATCATATATATTCAGTATATATATATAATAGATAGATAAATGAAATGAAACACACCGTTCATGGAGACGGTAGTCCGTACGTACGCATGAACGCTGTTTTCGTTTCCTTATTGAGTTGAACGGAATTATGTAGATGACATTCATATATATACACATAAATCCAGTATCATTGTTATATAATATATTTCATTATTAGTTATTATATATACTTTATAATCATTCATGAATGGTTTAAAGTGGAGAATGAATCTCATCGCGTCGTGGAGACGGTAGTCCGTACGTACGCACGAGTGATGATATCGTTCTCATGATCGTGAACTTGTGTTGAAGTGTATGTATACTATTTCAGTATCAATATCAATTTATAATAATCATATATAGTTACTCATTACACCATTATACCCATCCTTGTAAGGTGATGGTGGAAAATATATTACACCACGGCGTGGAGACGGTATTCCGTACGTACGCACGCGCGGTGATTTCATTTTTCCGTAGGATGGATAGAAGGTGAATTAGGGTTGTTTCATATTTATAATAACATATCAGTATGTAATTAATACTGATGTTATTACTTTATCATGAAACAACTAAAGAAGAAGAAGTTGAAGAAGAAAGATATTGAAAAGATCGGTAATGGATATTACCTCTTCTTTGAAACGCCTCTTTGAATCCTCCACTTAGAGAACAAAGATTGGTCTTTCAAGAAGACCATGACCTCTAGGATTATTCTAGGGAAGTGGAGAAGAGATTTTGGCAGGGGTTGGCAGAGCTTGAATGCTCAAATTGGTGTGAGGAGGAGAGGGAGGAGGTGCCCTTTTATAAGGGAGGAGAGGGGCACCTTAGGAATATCTCAAAATATTATTTTATATTAAAGTCAAAATCGGTTTATAATGGTTCCAAAGGGTCTTATTTCGAAGGTAAAGTGGGGATGGGTCAAAATCCTATCAACCAATGGGATTTAGACAAGTTTAGGTTATTATTTTAACCATATCACTTAGATTTAACTCTAAGATAAATAATTTAACTTTTACCGTGACTTTTTGTTTTCTTACACTATATTGTTAATACACTTAATATAACATGGCAAAAGAACCCCAAGTTGTTTATTATTAATATATATATCCTTATATAAGTCATTTGGCCGAACCTTAGATTTTTAGGAATAAAATAATAATTAATAATATAATATTTGATTTAAAAACTATTTTGTGTCAATTTTGACAATATTTGATATATGATTTTTGTGAAAGTCATAACAGAATTATATGTTCGAACCAAGTTGATTAAATCAACACTAATATATCATAGTAACCTAGAAAATTAGTTTAATTCATAAAAAGACTCAAATTACATTTATTTAGGTGTTTATAACATCAATTATGTCAATATTTCATTAATAAGATAATTATTGCATCATCATTGTGTCATAAATAAATTAAATTATTTAATGTCTAAAAATTAAAAATAAAATACCATTATGTAGGAAATCTTTCTATCTTTATAATTAATATTTATAGTCGAATTTATCTTATGTATAACCCCATATTAAAAATTATTTACTTATTAAACTTTGATTTTAACTATTTTAACCCTTCTTTAAATAAATTAATAATAAATGTCCTAATCTAATCCAAGTGGGGCTAAATGGTCATATTTTATTCCTAAGTTTGTTTTTGGTCGAATTACACTAATCCAATAGAATTAGGACATGTGTTAGGGTAATAATAATATCATATTTACCCTTACTAACCCTATTTACTTTTTACCGTGGTAAAAAAAAGTAAAAAGTTACTATTCACCAAAAATTATTTTCATCTCATTGAACCACATTTTAGTCCTTGATATTAACCATGTCTCTCGGATTTTCTAAATTCCACTCACAGAAGCGGTAAAATTATGTTTTATGAAAAATTCAGTTTTTTTAACTACCACTTAGTGGTTTCACTATTCATCAAAAATTGAAAGTTTTCAGAAAAATACCAAAATTTCACCCTAGGCTAATTTCGATATTCCGAATGCAAAAATGAAGTCCATTTTGAAAAATAAAATTTATAAAATTTCAAAAAGTGGTTATTATTATTCATAACAGCTAGTTTTAATAGTATTTTAATAGCATATCGTTGTTTAGTGAAACTCGGTATTGCATACTACACACGCTATCGAGGAAGGTCGCAATTGTGTGTAATGCAAGGAAAGTCAAGGATGTGTATTGTGCAAGCACCTTTTGGTGTAGCATACAACACAAGACATTAATGAAATTAAAAAGAATATTTTTCAAAAAATCTCAGGGTGTTACATTCTACCCCCCATAAAATGAATTTCTCCCCCGAAATTCATCGGGGTTATAAATGGTTTACTATTAAAAAGTTTCTTTAATAGAAACCCACATCGTAAAAAGTAATACCAAAACCAATCTTTAAAAATGAAAGTATGAAACGTAACGGTTACCCAAATAAACGAATCACTGGGTTTCCACATAGGTGAAAATATGGATATGGAAGAATAATATAACCATCATGTTCTGATGGAGAGTGGTAGAGAACATGGCTATGGAAAAGCCAAAAATCAAAAATCCATAAATTTGTGACGATCTAAGGTACCATCCGATTAATTAGATATACGAGTACTAGGACAGCATTTTTGGTTTTCAAGATCGTTTCCCTAAAGTTGAAGAATTTGAATTACATTAAATACTTACTTTATTTTGGTACAATCTCACTGTTGTTCGTGCCTTGAAAAATTTCCACTTCATCTCTTAAATAAATGAAGTTGAATTTGTTATTTTTGAAGTGTTAATAGATCATGTGATAAAATGACGGGTCATTCCATCTGTCTCAAACAAAAGGTTAGCAAAAGTTATTAAATATACATAAGTCATTCTATAGTGATATTAATCATATATGGTACCTAAAATGGACTTATACTTCATATATCATACTGCTTAATATAATAAAACTAGTTTATACTAAACAGGGACTTTCTGTAGGCCAGTGGTAGGTGATAAAGGCTAGTCACACTTCGGTTGTGGGTTCGATTCCCACAGCCTTGTCCGACGCAATGGGCTGTCACCCATCCTACAGGTTGTCCTTTTTCTAAAACTATAACATCCCATCAATAATATCGAAAAAACTTCTATCCTTAAACAATACTAACTTATGTCCAACATAATCCATTCCAATCTTTAGGCTTATCCATAATACTTCAGTCCACTCTCATAACATAGTGAAAACGATTACCAGAGATTTAATACCATCGTTGATCCCCATATATCATAAGATATGTTTTGTTGGTCACATTCCAAACATTCAAAGTCCTTAATCATGTATTCTCTTGAATACCCATTGAGCCTTAGTGAAAACATGAATGTAGTTAAAAGTTAACACTTTACACATACCAAAATCCTCAAAATTCTATATACTCAAACCATGATATCACTTAGTCCTTATATCAATCATCAGCTCATGAATACTGTCAAATATTTCATTTTCTCATTTCCCTTCATTATGCGCATATCATATTATTTCCAAAAATATTTCAGGCACTTTGAATACCACATTAGACCAACACATAAATATTCCAATACTTTATGATACAACATTATTTTGGAATCCCATTACATAAACACTTAATCATTCCACCACATCGTTGTCATATTCAACATCACCAATAGTGATCGCATGTGACTTCCCTTTGTCCTTTTAATTAAATGGTTGCTCATGTTGATCATCACTAACCCTTGGATTAGGGCATTTATTAGCATAATGCCCCATTTCCTTTCAATTGAATAATTGAAGTGTTGGTGGTGCATTCTCTGCAGTGTTTTCTTTATTCACATCATTAGAAACCCTTTTTCCATTACCTCGACACTCAGCTGCTCGATGACCTTCTTTTCCACACTTAAAACACATTCTAGTCCCTTTAAGACAATCTCAACCATTCTTCTTTCCACACATTGAGCATAAGGAAACATTCATCTTCTTTTCACCATTATTCTAAGATTTCTCCTTGAACTCCATCTTTCGTTTCTTGTCAAAACCATGAGATGGATATGTAACACCAACTTCCATTTCTACCTTGATAGCACAACACACAATTTCTTCATAGCTACTGAAGTCACTTATAGCTAATTCCCTTCGAAGACATGGTTTTAAGCCACTGAAAAATCGATCAACTTTACTTTCAGGTTGGATGATAATTCCAGATGCATACCTTGCAAGTCTTGTAAAATTCGCTTCGTATATACCAACAGATTCACCATCCTTTTGCTTTAGTTCAAGAAACTCCTTCTCCATCTTTGTTCGAAGAATATGAGGGAAGTACTTACTGAAAAATAAGTTCTTGAACTCGTCCCATTCCATGGACTCAATTTCATCTCTTGGCCTCGTATTCTTGATAAGATTCCACCATTGATCAGCTTCACCTTCCAAACGATATACTGCTAAGATGACTTTATCATGTTCAGAACATTGAAGAACTGAAAATATCTTTTCAGTGGTACTGATCCATTGTTCAGCAACAAGTGGATCAGAAGACCCACTGAAAGAAGGTGGACGTTGCCTCATGAAGGACTCAATAGAATATTGTTCCCTTCTCTGGTCATTTGGTAGTCCAGAATGATTCATAGCTTCTTTAAGTATAGCAATAATATTTTTCACTCCATCTCCCATAACATTTGTTTGTTCAGGAGGGCAATCATTGCATTGTCCATTGCATTGATCAACATGGTTCCTTCGGGTTCCATCCATCGGCTAAAACCCAAAAAGAATAGTGTGAGAGGCAAAAATCATGCTAGGGAAAACAACATAATAAAGGGGGAGTACCTTCAATATCTAACATCTTAGGTTTAATTCTATGATCGTTAGTGTAATTCTAGTACTATAACCTATATGTATACTAAACTTTAGGGACATCCCTAGACATACCATAGAAATATCTCTAGGGATCTCACTAACGTTTTCGCATCCTAGTTTCCAAAGGTTGACTAAACCTTTCCTTTGATACCAACTGTAGAGACCCGAAGCTTGACGTACATTGACATTACATTACATTTGCGGAATACTTAGTACATAACAAAAACACACACGCAAAGATCGTAATAGTTTAGTGTCTTTGGAAACTCGGAATATAATCTTCTAATCCTGGTGAAAGATCTTCAAAATATCCCATAAAGATCTTCCTTTTTTTTACCTAAAACCTTTCTTTATATCCTGGGGAAAAGAAAAAATAAAAGGGTGAGCTCAAATGCTCAGTAAGGGTAAACAAAAGAAATATCAATCACATCATATACATAAGCACATAACTTTTGGAAATCTTAACCTGCAAAAGAGATCATAATTTCATAACATGGGGTAAATCATGGCAGTGAAATGTAATCACAATAATCATAACATAAAACATTATACTTTGTGGCATTAACACATAATCATAGAGAATCATTTCTTGTTAGTCAAGACTCATTGCCAACACTATCTTAGTGGACAAAGTCCCTTTCTGAACCGAGTCACCCTCATTTCAGTCCTGTTTCACTGAACCGGTATAACCTACCGTTCCAGCCATGTCTATCTCATGAGATATAAAATCTTTACCCAATGCATTGGAGGGAGATATAGGTCCCACCCATCTCATAATGATACCATTCTTATGTGTGCCACAAAATCATAAACCATACATCATTTCATAACCCATGTAATAAAAATGGGATTCTTAAACAACATGACATCATAAAACAATTCATATAAGATAAAGGAATTCATAAAAATAATTCCATCACAACATAATGAAATCAATGTAATAATAGGGAGAAAAATAGAACCCTATATTATCTTATATGGAAAATAATTTTGATAAAACACTTGAAATGAATTCTTGAGGAAAATATCCTTTCTTCTTCAAAAACACTTTTCCTTTCTTAATATGTCATACAATTATAAACTAAAAGAAGTTGATTAAAAATAATCTTGAAAACTTATAAAGGAATATTCTTGGAAATAATGTTTTAAAAATCCATTCATGCCGTATAAGTAAAAAAACATTCTTCGTACTTTTGTTGGAAAAGTCAAAAAGTACCTCGTACGAAAAACGACAAAAGATTCCTTTCATATCTTTTACAAAAAACTTACCGAAGGAGAAAATTGTTTATAAACTATTGTAGAAGGAAGTAAATAATATTACATATTGAGGGAACATGGATGTGGATGATAAAATACACCCCAGTAATTACCAAAGTAAAAACAATCTCGGATAAAAGTGAGATTGTGATATTTCCCTTACCTTAAGTCTGATTTGCTTCGTAAGTGTCCGAACCTCCGGTATAATTATTTAAATAATGTAATTAACTTATTACAGAATCATATTCATTGTTATTATATCATATATGGTTCACTTATGACTTTATATTACCCGTTCTTTTGTAAATTCCATGTTAAAGAAGCATTTTGGGTAAAATCGTTTCATTTATCGTAGGTGTTTGGACTTGTTGTTCTTGACATTATTATTACTTATATCAGGATTTACATACTTCCAGAATATAAAACATGATTTATATATCATATATATTCAGTATATATATATATATAATAGATAGATAAATGAAATGAAACACACCGTTCATGGAGACGGTAGTCCGTACGTACGCATGAACGCTGTTTTCGTTTCCTTATTGAGTTGAACGGAATTAAGTAGATGACATTCATATATATACACATAAATCCAGTATCATTGTTATGTAATATATTTCATTATTACTTATTATATATACTTTATAATCATTCATGAATGGTTTAAAGTGGAGAATGAATCTCATCGCGTCGTGGAGACGGTAGTCCGTACGTACGCACGAGCGATGATATCGTTCTAATGATCGTGAACTTGTGTTGAAGTGTATGTATACAATTTCAGTATCAATATCAATTTATAATAATCATATATAGTTACTCATTACACCATTATACACGTCCTTGTAAGGTGATGGTGGAAAATAGATTACACCACGGCGTGGAGACGGTATTCCGTACGTACGCACGCGCGGTGATTTCATTTTTCCGTAGGATGGATAGAAGGTGAATTAGGGTTGTTTAATATTTATAATAACATATTAGTATGTATTTAATACTGATGTTATTACTTTATCATGAAATAACTGATGAAGAAGATGTTGAAAAAGAAAGAAATTGAAAAGATCGGTAATAAATGTTACCTCTTCTTTGAAACGCCTCTTTGAATCCTCCACTTAGGGAACTAAGATTGGTCTTTTAAGAAGACCAGGACCACTAGGATTATTCTAGGGAAGTGGAGAAGAGATTTTGGTAGGGTTTGGCCGAGCTTTAATGTTCAAATTGGTGTGAGGAGGAGAGGGAAGAGGTGCCCTTTTATAAGGGAGGAGAGGGGCACCTTAGGAATATCTCAAAATATTATTTTATATTAAAGTCAAAATCGGTTTATAATGGTTCCAAAGGGTCTTATTTCGAAGGTAAAGTGGGGATTTGTCGAAATCCTATCAACCAATAGGATTTAGACAAGTTTAGGTTATTATTTTAACCTTATCACTTAGATTTAACTCTAAGTAAAATAATTTAACTTTTACCGTGACTTTTTGTTTTCTTATACTATATGGTTAATACACTTACTATAACCTGCCAAACGAACCCCAAGTTGTTTATTATTAATATATATATCCTTATCTAAGTCATTTTTCCGAGCCTTAGATTTTTAGGAATAAAATAACAATTAATAATATAATATTTGATTTAAAAATAATTTTGTGTCAATTTTGACACTATTTGATATATGATTTTTGTGAAAGTCATAACAGAATTATATGTTCGAACCAAGTTTCTTAAATCAACACTAATAATTCATAGTAAACTATAAAATTAGTGTAATTCATAAAAAGTCTCAAATTACATTTATTTTGGTGTTTATAACATCAATTATGTCAATATTTCATTAATAAGATAATTAATGCATCATCATTGTGTCATAAATAACTTAAATTCTTTAATGTCTAAAAATTACAAATAAAATACCATTATGTAGTAAATCGTTTTAGCTTTCTAATGAATATTTATAGTCGAATTTATCTTATGTATAACCCCATATTAAAAATTATTTACTTATTAAACTTTGATTTTAACTATTTTAACCCTTCTTTAAATAAATTAATAATAAATGTCCTAATCTAATCCAAGTGGGGCTAAATGGTCATATTTTATTCCTAAGTTTGTTTTTGGTCGAATTACACTTATCCAATAGAATTAGGACATGTGTTAGGGTAATAATAATATCATCTTTACCCTTACATACCCTATTTACTTTTTACCGTGGTAAAAAAAAGTAAAAAGTTACTATTCACCAAACATTATTTTCATCTCATTGAACCACATTTTAGTCCTTGATATTAACCATGTCTCTCGGATTTTCGAAATTCCACTCACAGAAGCGGTAAAATTAAGTTTTATGAAAAATTCAGTTTTTTTAACTACCACTTAGTGGTTTCACTATTCATCAAAAATTGAAAGTTTTCAGAAAAATACCAAAATTTCAACCTAGGCTAATTTCGATATTCTGAATCCAAAAATGAAGTCCATTTTGAAAAATAAAATTTATAAAATTTCAAAAAGTGGTTATTACTATTCATAACGGCTAGTTTTAATAATATTTTAATAGCATATCGTTGTTTAGTGAAACTCGGTATTGCGTACTACACATGCTATTGAGGAAGGTCGTGATTGTGTGTAATGCAAGTAAAGTCAAGGATGCTTGTTGTGCAAGCTCCTTTTGGTGTAGCATACAACACAAGAAATTAATGAAATTAAAAAGAATATTTTTCATAAAATCTCGGGGTGTTACAGAGGCAATCTGTGCTACTGATTCATTCAAGTTTCTTTCTTATTCAACTTCTCATTATTTATTTGTTTAATTATAAATTAATAACAAATGTATCACTAATATACTTATATGTTATTATAAATATTAAATAACTCTATTTCACATTCTATCCAACCTATGGAAAATGAAATCATCGTGCGTGCGTACGTACGAAATACCGTCTCCACGCCGTGGTGTAATCAGTTTTTCCACTACCACCTTACTTGGATGGGTATAATGGTGTAAATAATAACTATATATAGTTCCTATAACATCATAATGATTCTGAGATATTATATCATCCACTACAATTCAATTCAATAACTATGAGAATGATATCATCGCTCGTGTGTACGTACGGATTACCGTCTCCACGATGTGATGAGATTCATTCTCCATGTTAACCATTCAAGAATGATTATGAAGTATATATAATGAATAATAATGAAATATATGACATAATGAAGCTACTGAATTTAAGTATATATATATATTTCATCTACTTACTTCCATTCAAGTCAACAGGGAAAGGAAAACAACGTTCATACGTACGTACAGCCTACCGTCTTCATGAATGGTGTATTTAATTTCATTTATATATCTGTTATATATATATATACTGAATATATATGATATATAAATCATTATTTACATCCTGGAAGTAATTAAATCATGACATAAGTTGTAATAATATCAAGAACAACAACTGCAAACACGTACGATAAATAAAACGTTTTACACAAATCACTACTTTAACATGAAATTTACTAAAAATGGTTAATATAAAGTCATAAGTGAACCATATATGATATCATAACAATGAATATGATTCTTTAATAAGTCAATGATATTATTTAAATCATTATACAGGTGGTTTGGATAGGTACGAAACATATCAGACATAAGGTAAGGGATAATTATTCCAATCTCATTCTTATCTGAGATTGTTTATTCGTAAGTATATACTGGGGTTATGTTAATTATCCATGTCTATATGTTCTCAAAATGTTTTCATAAAATTTTTAATTCTCTTCCATGTATGTTTAAAGTCATTTTACCCTTTTTTTTACTTTTACCACATCGTATGGAAGGAATATTTTTTTGTTTACCATACGAGGTACTTTTTGACTTTTCCATCCAAAGTCTGAGAAGAATTTTTTTTAACTTATACAACATTAATGTATTTTTATTATTTCATAGAACATTATTTCCATGAAGCTTCCTTTACAAGTTTTCAAGTTTATTTTTAATTCACTTCTTTTAAAATTGTATGACATGTTAAAAAAGGAAAAGTGTTTTTTGAAGTAGAAAGGATATTTTCCTCAAGAATGGAGTTCTAGTGTTTTATCAAAATTATTTTCCATATAAGATATTATAGGGTTATGTTAATATCTTTTTTTTAAATTGATTTGATTATATTATGATGGAATTAATTTTATGATGTCCTTTTCTCTTATATGGAATATGTTATGATGGAATGATGTTTAAATATCCCATTTTTATTACATGGTTTATGTTATGATTTATGATTTTGTGGAACACATAAGAATGGTTTAATTATGAAATTGGTGGGACCTATATCTCCCTCCAACTCACTGGGTAATGATTAATATCTCATGAGATAAACATTGCTAGAGCATTATGTTAATCCGGTTCAGTGATATAGGACAGGAATGAGGAGTGAACTCGATTTAGAAAGGGACTTTGTCGACTAAGATGGTCTTAGAAGCAATGCCTTGGCTACTATGGAAATCATATCATGTGCTTAATGGTTTTCCACAAATACATGTTTCATTCCCATTCTGTTCCTTTATTGTATATGCCTTACGTACTTCCAAGATTTATGTCTTTGCTCAATATTTTAATTTTTATATTTTATGTTCCAGTTTTTGCATTCTAATGTTTATGGATGGTTTTATGTTCTCTATGTTTACCCATACAGAGCATTTGAGCTCACCTTTTTTATGTTTTCTTTTCCCCAGGATTTAAAGAATAGTTTTTCGTAATAAAAAAAGGGTAAGATCATTATGGGAGATGTTGAAGATCTTTCTCTATGATTAGAAGATTATATTCCAAGTTTCCTAAGACACTAAACTATTACGGTCCTTGTGTGTCTGTTTTTGTTATGTATTAGGTATTCCGCAAAAATTAATTTAATGTCAATGTACATCAAGCTTTGGGTATCTATAGATAGGAGATCCTTGATTATATAACAGTACAATGCATTGGATAAGTTTTAATCTCATGAGACATCATCTTGGGAATAGGAGTGAACCTGATTCCTTTGGGGTACATCTCCATCATGATACCTTGGTATTTATCCATGGAATATGTTTATAATGCACTATTTTATGATGTTTCTACATTTCTAGTATTTCATTTAAGATTATCATCCTATATATTGTTTTATCATTCATGTTTATTAATATAATTAACTTTATTTCCAACTTATATAAATATTTTCTAATATATATTAGCTTATTATGTGTTCATTCCCTTACATGGAATTTTAGCTCACCCCTTTCTTATGTATCTCCCCAGGTTATCCCCTGACATTTTAAAAGACCTAAAATTTAATTATCATTTTAATGATGTTTTCAATAATTTTTTCTTATCCCATGTTCATGATGTTTTTCTTTGTACCTAATTCCCAGAGTCGATGGATTATTGATCCTTTAGGATGTATTTTGTGTAATCTTATGAAATTAATTAGGAAATAATGTGTAATGAAGGGAATTTTTTTATATTATAGGGAAATTTCAACATGAAGAACTTCCTTAATTCCATCGGATCAGCCTAGAAGGATTATTTCGACCATAAAGACCTCCTATGAATCCATTATTTTCAAACCAAATGAATTTTTCTGATGAAGATGCAATGTCTCTAACAAATTGTCTTATTATATTTCATTCACCGGATATATAAATTCATATTAAACAACTACAATATAAAAAACTAAGTATAAAAAATATACTGAGATGTAATTATTTTTTGTAATAAGCTAAATCCATGAACACTTTTATTGAATGGGATATGAAATCATCATTAATGTGTACGGAGGACTACCACCTCACAAACTGATATTATTTGTTTTCCATTACCACCACTCATGAATTTAAATAATGATATATTAGATTTTAATATATGATATTTTCTTACTTCATTAATTATTATATCTCATATAATTTCATACTTTCTATTCTATGAAAATATGATAATGCCGCATGTGTGTATAGAGGACTAATTCCTTGTGAAGTGATGTGATTAATTCATGCATTACATGGAATTTAGTGTGGATGGGTTTATTGAAAATATGTGATATATATGACATAAAAATAATTATATAATTTTAATATATAATGTCACATTATTTCTTTCAATTCTACGAGAAAATGGATCACTCATTCATGTGTATGTATGACATACTACCTCCATAAACTGTGTATTTCAATTTCTATATCGAAATTTTATGAAATAATATAAATACCGATAAAATTATCATATTTGATATCAATATCAATTTTAAAATTTTGTAGAATATGGAATCATGAACAATATAACAGGACCACAAAATGAAAAATCAAAACCTACATAAAAACAGATAAATTATTGCCTGAAACATGACATTATCATGGCATATTTAACAAATTAGTAATATAAGTTCATAATTAAATTATAAATGGTATAATTTGTTCGTATATGTATGGTTAATTAATTAATTTATAATAAAATTATATTTATTACATTAGAGTTTCTATCGTTTATGATGGAATTATAGACATACGGTAATGGATATTTAGTCTCCATTTTATTTATGGGAGACATATTCTATATTAACCACCAGATTATTTTTTATATTGTATATAATTCACCTTTTAAATGAAATATCATGAATAATAATGATAATAATTGTTTCATATGATTTATCTCAAAAATGGGGCTAACGATTCAAAAACATTCCAAAATAATAAGGGATTTATGTCTCACCTTTTTAATTTTGCGAGTCATATGCCATATTCAGTAATTATTTATTTTATGTGGTGTATATAATTCAATTAATAATTATTACAATTATTATCTTGAAAATTGTTAGGATTTACATATCTATTTGATGATATCTAATTCACAGGCTTTAGAGTTCTAAACATTCTGAAGTGGTATATGATTTTGTCTCAATGTGATTTCATTGAGAAATACTTTCTGTTCTGAACCTATATTATTTTATGAGGTTTATATCAATAATATTTGACATGTAATATCATGAATTTATTTATTCTCATTATATTCTACATTATATTTAATTTATTTCTTTAAACAGACTTACAACTCAATGTTACCAAAGTTGTATTTGATTTATTTAACAATCATTTATCAATATTGTTTCTATTTATGATAATGATAATGAAATATTATAAACTATCTCAAAATAGACCATTTATATTTAATCTCATATGGTTATTTCATCATAATAAATTTTTACCTTTATTTTATCCTCTTTATATACTCATTATTCGAAATGATTTTTTATTATAAAAAACCATCTTTATTTATCTCTTCAGTTGACAAACTGTTTTTCTTCCAAAACCAAGATTCCTAAAAAGTGTTTTATAAAATGTTTTTACATTCTCATAATGATTTTTCAATGACATTATTTACCCATTTTTTACATTGTAATCAATTTTTTGAATGGAATATTTATTTATTTTTTCATAAAATGATCCTTTGGCTGAAAATATGAAAGAAACCATTGTTTTAACATATACAATAATAATAAAATTACATTATATCAGGAATAATAATTTATTTTTCGAGTCCTTTATAATATTATAATGTTATATTCAAATTAAATGATTTTGAAAATGTCTTATTTTTTATTTTTCTTCAATGTGGAAAGTATATTTTCCTCATGAAATATTTTAAAGGATCATTCAAAATCATATTGTATCAGAGATGAAATCTAATGATGTTACTCATGCCTTATTTGGTATATGATCCAAGAATAACCCTCTTATCCATTCTATTAATGGTTTATTTTTTTAATGGCATGATATTAATGAAACCTATTTCTCTTCAATAGATTATACTATAAGAAAATTATTATGAAACCCACTTCTTTTCATGTGTTATTCTGTCATTAAATTATTAAATGATTATGAAACATCTCTCTTTCCCATAAGTAATGATATTTCAAAATGTTTATGAAACAAAATTAATTTTATGGGTTATTTTATTATTAAGGTTTTATGATCCTATGGAACCCATACATATTAATATCATTATGTGATTAGTGGGACCTATATCTCCCTCTAATAATTTAGATGAATATTTATGTCTCATGAGGTAGACAGGAATATAAAAGGGATTGAACCTAGTTTAGTATGGAATTTTAATTCTATGATGGTATTTGGAGTGAATTTTGAATACCATAATTATTTTGGGAGTGAACCCATTCCAATATAAAATCCATGGATGTGATCCTAGACTAATAGGAAATGATAGTATATGACTATGTATCTGAAACAACTATATTGACTATGAAAATTTTATGCTCTCTTGCATCATGTTCATTGATTTTAATATGAATAATGTCTTATGATCTACTAATCATTATATCGTCAATTAATATTTTTATGATAGATTTGTGCGGGATGCTTTTAATATTTTATGATCATGTTATCATACACTTATACTCATGTTATGATTATGTATATCCCCTCTTGACCATTACTAAGCATCTGATCTCACCCGTTCTTTGGTCTCCTTTCACTAGATTACAATGAAATTGATAATTTATGATATTTATAAGAAGGGTTATAGTTATTAATAATATAGTTTGATACATTGTACATGACATATGAACTAGTTGTTTATGTTTCCAATTTGAAAAAGGAACTACAACTTTATGATCCTTAGGTATTTTTTTGTGTAATGAAATTAGTTTTATTCAAAAAATAATGTAATATATAAGTATGAGAATACAATGGTGTTACAGGTGGTATTAGAGGATAGAATTTGTTAACCATAGCAAACTAGGATGGGGAAACATTTGTGAGATCTGTAGGGATGTTTCTATGAATATTCACAAGGATATCATTTAGGATAAATCAAATTATGAGTCCATGTATAGGAAAATATCATGGAATTTTTGTAAGGATAGGGAAAGTTGTTTCTACTAAATTAAATACATAAATAAATACTTCAAATTGTTATGACTCTTGAACATGGTTACCTAGGGGTAAAATATCCAATAAGGGTTCATTGAGCTGGACTCAATGATCACCTACTCCACAAAAGAGGTCGTAAATTACACATTGTTTTACAATCCTGTGGGTTATTATTTGAGAATTCAATAAATCATTATGAACCACCATAAAGAATTTATATAATGACGATGAATGACCAATGATCAACACAAAGTGTCATATATTAATAGGAATGTGTCATTATTTAGGAATTTAATAAGTGATTTTTATTAATTATGTGGTTCCTCAATATGTTTATTATTTATCACACTGTAAATTTTTATTTTAATCTAATGAGAGAACCAAAATAAACTAACTTACCATTTAATGTGATTGATAATATTTTTATGAGAAACTAAATAGATTCATGACTACTGTAAAAGAAATTTTTATTATGTCTAAACAGTTATCATGATATATGATTAACAACATTCCCCTTAACCGTCTCTTGGAAGCACCATTGAAGATAATGATTTAATTTTTTGAGAGTGAAGGTGGTAATAAAAATTAAATAATGAAAATTCTATTTCTTGTATACCTCAAATGTGGGAAAAATATCCTTGGTGGATATATTAGATGAACATTAATATGTTTTGAGTGTGGAAAAGAAGGGAACCATGTATGTAATTCCATAGGGTGAATGAAATGTTTAGTTATGGAAATGGATTAGAATAAAAATCTCCCTAATATATATAGATAGTTGAGTGTTCCAAATGTGGAAATTATGTGAATTATGAAAATCGTGGTCTTATAGAGAAATTTAATGATGATAATCAGTAAGCTTGTATGATTTCTGCTTATATTAATAATGATGAAATGACTGAAAATAAAATATGAACGGAAAGAAGTGTTATGTAATGAATTGAAAAATCATAGTAAAATTTTTATGAATGAAGTGGAATGACATAACGATTTATGTATAAGAATTCAAGAATTATGTTACATGAATCTTGAATGATATAATATTTATTATGTATATGTCTTTCATAAAGTATTTTATAGAATCTGTTAAATGGAATAGATGACCTAGAAAAAAGATGTTATAAAAAAGGTGACATTTTATGTAAGAACACAAGACTAAAGGTTTCCCCCTTCCCCCATTAACATTACATTTCATTTCATTTATTTGGGTTTTAGTCTCATGTTATTATTTATTCTTCAATCATGATTTCTTATTCCCCATTACATGGTGTTTTGGGTTGAAGTTCTATTTATATTAGAGAATTTAGATGGAGTTGTGATCTATGTTATGTTAGTGAAGGTTTTTCGATGTTGTCTTATGGAGACTCTTAAGTTGATTTCATGGTCATGGATTTATATGTAATTAATTCATGTTAGTACTCTTATCTAGCCTCTAGATCTAGTGCTCCATTCTAGGTTGGTCAGGTTCAATGGTTTCTAAGTGGTTTTGGACTATGTTGTTCACTGTGATGGGAGGGTTCCAGGTGGTCCGACCTGTATTTATGTGACGATGTGGTTTTAGTTTGGTTGGTTTATGTCAATGAATATAATTACTCCCTATTAAGGCTTCATGATCCTCCAACTATTATTTGTATTATGTTACCTCCTCTCATCCCCCGGTCAGTCTGTTATAGTGGTTGTCAACCATGCTTTGAGATGTGTCATTCTAGTGGATATCAATGTTTTTTCAGGGAATATCATCATTCGTTTGATGGTTGGTGGATGAAGACATGATGATTTGATAGGTATTAAAGTTCTAGTTTTGTGTTTAAATGGAAGGTGATTGACATCAGATGAGAGGTTGACGGTGAATAGTTGATCAGGATAATGACTTTGGAGACACGACAATGTGATATCCGTAATGATGATGAGATGTCAGGTCGACGATGTGGTGATAGAGATGAGGTGAGGTTCGAGGTCTCCTTATGATTGATTATGGATTGTAGATCGAGGTGGTTAAAGACATGGTTCTAGGTGAGTTGTTTTATTTACTGAATTTTGTTTTCAAATTTGAATGGTATTTTCTTATCATTGAATGTGGTGTGTCATGGTTATGTGGATGGGGTGTTTCAATGGCTCTCTAATATATTGTTCCCATTTTGAACAAAAATTGTAATTATAATGAATAATAATATATACATTTTAATGATTTCTATTATGATTATTTTGATAACATTAGTAACCTTATTTTAAAATTATAAATTTTGGAAGTTTCACACGGTTGACCATTTATGGAATAGTTTATGTTTAATTTTGGATGTGGTTTTATATATTAATGTATTATTTCATCTTATGAATATTTATTCCAAAATTAAGGAAATGATTTTTTATAAATATAGAAATACAATAAATGACTTATTATTCTTTTAGGGACCATAATTACTTCTTTATTCATGAAAAATTCAACACTTTCCGTAGAAGATTAAGTGAAAATTTATCATGTTACAACCAAAAGATGATATTGTAAATATTAAATGTAATAAAATTAAGTAAGAATATATTCTCCTCAAAATTTCACAACACTATTAAAATAATATTGAATGAAATTTTTTTCCTATTATCATAAAATTTAATGATATTAGTGGCCTTTTTCACAATATTTTTGTTTATGGATTTTTGGTCGTTAACTTTTTTCTTATCATGTTTTCTATCACTATAAATAAATATTTTGGTGTCAGTTTTCTTATATAAATCCTTGTTTTCACATCCCACCTATTTTATCATTTATGAAAATATAGTATTTGTTATTAAATATTATATTTATACATTTCTTTATCACTTTTCCGGATTTTGTTTTATTAATCCGTTTTACAAGGGGTTCCCACAATGGGATTTTCAAATGTTAAACACCTTCTTACGAAGTAGATGAACAAGTTGGGAGGATTCAATTTATTTAAGGGATCTAAAATTTAAAACACTGATATTTTATAGATTTGTTTCTCATGAAATTTATATATTTTATTTTTTTCATTGTATGCAATACAGTGATTAAATGAAAAATGACATGCACTTAAAATAAAATTATTTAACATGATATTTATCATCATGACATTTGACTAGAATGTATGAATAAGATTATCTAAATTATGAATGTATATGGTTTAAAAATTAATATAAAATTAATATTTTAGAAAAATTAGTTATAAATGAAAACAAAAACTATAGGGAAATAAAGGAATTATTTTTTTGTAAAAATTCTTTTGTAAAATTTTGTTTACTAAATAAAAAAATGAATATTAATAAATTATTTTTATTAAATATATATATTACATATTAAATAAAAATTTTAACATTTATGTTATGATTTATTAATATATATTAGATAATAATAAATCCAATTTTTTTCTAAAAAGATATATTTTTTTAAATAGATGTTTTGTTTCCATTTTCCCAATTATTTTAAAACTAAATTTATACAGTAATAAAATATTTTCTGAATAAATTATTAATATTTTTTAAATAATAATGCAAATATAATCATAAGGTGAATATTTTATATTTTTTCGAGAATTTATATTTTTTGATAAATAGTAAAAATATTTTTTTTATTAAGAATTATAATTTTAAAAGAATTTAATAACATAAAAATTATTTTAAGAAGTTTTCAAAAGTAAAATTAGTAAAATTATATATATATTAATCCAATTGAGATTATTTCATCATTTTCACATTGAATATTGATATATTTTTTTAAAATATTTAAACATTCAGTAAAAATTAAAACAAATCAGCCTTTTAGAATGAAATTTGAAAAAAATAAATTCCATATTTATAATCAATAAAATATATCTAATAAGGTGATATTATTTTTTTACAAAAATAAATAGTAAAAATTGAAAAAAATAATGTGGTTAAGGTGAAAATGGTTTATCGGGGGTAAAACTAAAATAATTAGGGTTAAAATGACCCAACACATTTCTAAAACCATTTTTATGGAAATATATTACCTCATACATTTTAGTTTTAATAATAAACCATTTTAAATATTTTTAGCATGTGAAAATTGTGGGTGAATCTTTTTCTTTTTAAAAATTACAATTGTGCCACTCACCTCACTTAAAAAAGGTCACCCAGTATCCTCTCCCCTTTCCACTTAGAAAACCAAATTTTTCATCCCATACTAGAAAAAAAATTACACATAATCATATGGGAATCCTTATTTTTTTTCATAAATCCAACCTAATAGTCATTTTTGAGAAAACCAAAATATTTTTTTTGAAGAAATGGAAACATCCCTAAACAATCATTTTTATTTATTTATTCTTCCACATTATTATATTATTATTTAAGCATGATGATTTAATAACAACATTATTTGATATATAATTATATGTTATTATGTGAATTTCATCAACATTTTCCTGCTACACTTCAAACGGATGGGTTACAAAGTCATCATTATAGTCTACAATGAACTACTACCTCACAAACTGATGTTTCCTGTTTTCCATCACCACGTTTCCATGAAAATATATAATTATGGATTAAATAATTATATATTATATATATGATATTATTACTTTTAATTATTTATAATATCACAAATATCTTCTTATGTTTTATTATATGGGGATATGATAACATCACTCTTTTGTACGTGATGTGATTCGTTCAAGCATTGAATAAAAGGTAATAAAGACCATTTCAATAAAATATGAGATATATATAAAATAATAATGTTTCTATGATGGTAATATATTATTTAACATTATTTATTTCAATCATAAAAAAATAGAAACAGTCTTCATGCATATGTACGAATTACTGTATCCGTGAACAATGTATTTCAATATATATCTATAACTTTTATGGAATAATATAAATATATATACCAAATATAAATGATAATTATATCATGGTTAAAATTATTGATATTATGTAACCATTATTATTGTAAAAGTAAAAAAATAGCATATCAAAACATTCGAAAAGTGGACTAGTTATTACCAGAACCATGACATTAACATGGAATTTAAAATAAATAGTTCATAAAATCTAATAAGTAAATAATATATCGTATGATATATATAATTATTGTTTATTAATATATCTATAGTAAAAATATATGTATTATATATAAGGTTCATTCATTTTCAAAGGAAATCGTGACTTATTGTATGGGATTTCTAGTCTCTCTTATATTTATGGGAGACATATGGTATATTAACTACCCATTTATTTTGTATTGTCTATATACTACACCCATTGAATTAAAATAACATTAAAGTACTAATAATCAGGATATTCAATGTTTTATAAGATTTTAAAATTTGATAGGTATAACGATTCAAAATATTTCCAAAGAAGATCCCTTTTTTCTTCTATGAGACACATTCTATATTCACCACCTATTACTGTTATTATGTGTACATAAATCCATTAATTTATTTTATTATTATTATCATATATGATTTTTTTATTTATATTCAATGTTATGGTCTATATTACATGAGTTTTATGGCTCAAAAGTTATCAAAGTTGTAAGGGAATTTTTTCTCTACCTCCCTTCTTTAATACATCAATTACGCAAGGACCTATATAATTTTATGAGGTGTATATAAAACCTATTTAAAATTTTATATCATTAACTTATTTATTCTTGTGATATTATATTATTCAAATAAAGTTATTATTAAAGGGTACGCATGAGTCATTGCTACCAATTTGGTAAGGGTT
Source organism: Viscum album (assembly GCA_963277665.1). NCBI lineage: Eukaryota > Viridiplantae > Streptophyta > Magnoliopsida > Santalales > Viscaceae > Viscum > Viscum album. The sequence continues at coordinate 437,252,688 of OY728121.1, forward strand.
TTATGATGCAATAACAACTATTATTGGGATTGTTTACATTTATACTTCTGATTATAAAATATTATGAACTGTATCTAAAAAAACTGATGATTTATTTTGATTTGGTTATCTCTAGATAATGTTATTTTTCCTTCATTTACCTCTTTTTATGTATTCATAATTTTAAAATATTTTATTTCAAAATGACTTTATTTCTCCCTTTTGGTGAAAATCATTTTCTTACAACATAATGTTTTATAAAATCAATTATAAAAATGTTTTTTACATTATAAAAATTATGTAGTAATGAAAAGTTAAACCATGACTGAATTTTTGACACATTTTATTTAAATGAATCTTCATCTCAATTGAAAAATAGTACTAATTCAGATTTTCCTAAAAATGTGGAAGGAATATTCATTTTTAAATGTATTATTTTTATGTAATTCTATGATATAATTAATAATCATTAGTTTGAATCTTACTTTATCATAATCAAAGGTTATTTTCAAGTAAAATTATATTGAATATGATTTATATTCTAAAAAGTTTTTTTCAATGTCAAAATTATATTTTCCTCATTAAATGCTTTAAATGATTGTTCAAAATAAATTTCTATTTAAAATGATATCTATTAAGGTTTCCTATTCCTTACTAGAGATATGATCCAAAGATATAATTATGATTCTTCCTTTGAATGGTTTGTCTCTATGATTTCATGATGTTTAATAATCATATATATATTCAATGGGTTATACCATGAGGGAATTTTTATGAAACTAGCATATTTTCATAAGTAATGTAATGGTAACGTAATGAAATGGTTATAAAACCTGCCACATTTCCATAGGTCATTATTTTATGAAATTTTTGTGAAAACGATTTTATTTCATGTGTTATGATATGATTAATTCTTTATGATCTTGTAAAACATATACATGTCATTTTCATTATGTGATTGGCGGGATCTATTTCTCCCTGATTCAATTAGGTAAGGATTTATATTTCAAGGGATAGACAGGACTGGAATGGGGAGTGAACCTAGTTCATGAAGGGTATTTTTTACTATAATGGTAAATGAGGTGAAATTTTATTACTATTATGGGTTTAGGGGCGAACCCATTCCACAATAATAGCCATGGAATAGAGACATGACTACTATGGAACTGATTTTCTATTTTTATGTGTATGAAACAATTCTTGGTCTTATGAAAACGTTATGCTCTCATGGATCATGTCCATTGATAAACTTATGATTCATGTCTTATGAAATTTCAATATTTATTCTTGGGATCAAGATTTTAAAAATTTATTTGCATTATAGGTTTCTAAAATGTTAGGATTTGTTATTATACCCTTGTACTCCTATTATTCTTCTATATCTCCCTTATTTACCCATACTGTGTTTCTAATCTCACACATTATTATGTTTCCTTTCCCTATGTTATGAAGAAAATTTTTTGTATGATATTTATAATATGGATCAAATTTATAAATAACATAGTGGGAGATGATGTCGTTCACCTATGAACTAGTTTATTATGCTTTTATATTTTCAAAGTTGATATACCTTTATGATCAACAAGCAATTGTTTCTGTAATGTATTGAATTTTCATCAAATAATGATTTAATATTTATCTATAAGAAGCCTAGGTTCTATAGAAAACATATTCGATCATTGAATATAATATAATTCTTATTAATTTTTTTTATTCTTTTTATGGTAAATTCCACTACCACCCAAATAATCTAACACATTCATATTTTATATCTTCATGTAAATAAAATAATATGAAAAGAATACCCTAACTCAAATCATTCAACATACATTAAATAGAAACAAGACATCTATATACATCAGCAGTCACCTCTCCTACACGGGAAAATTATATCCAAAAAATTCCATTCAATGATGGCACAAAAAACAAAATGAACTCAATTAAAATGATAGATATTAACTAATATACCCTGTAAATAAACTATTAGAGTAAAATAAATTGAATGGAGAAGTAAACAAAAGGAAAAGATCTGGAAACCACCCTATATAAAAACTAAAAAAACATATGTTTGAAGGTATTAATACCAATTAAAATGGGATCAAAATCTGTCAAAAATCACTCAGGGTGTCTAGGGTTTGAGAGGAAATTTTGGAAGAAATTTTGGTTAAAATAGCGGTTTTGGTATTTATTGAAACTCTAAAAAAATACAAAACCATGGTGTAACCCACTACACCACACCACTAGATGGGATGAAATATGAAATTTTAATGAACAATAAAAAGGACGATGAAATATAATTCTCGGTTAGAGGAATGTATAAGGGACACAATTTCTTTGATAGTTGTATGTTTTACACCATGGGAGGGACTACGACACCACAAAAACAACCATGAAATAGAAATTAGAAACTCATAGTGGATAGTAAATATATTGAACCAAACATTTCATATATATATATTTCATATTTATATATGAATATTCACTACATTACATAATGATATATGCCAAAATCATGTTTGTCTTGTTCATTTGGAATCATGGAAACATAAAAAATGAGTTAATGAGTGAACAACATTATCCTCAACTTTGTTTTTCATTACTATAAACCTAATTAGTCATATCAAGATTAATAAAATTACTAATACCCTAGGAAAATGAATCATAACACTATATGATCTTACATTCTTAGTAAGGTAAAATGGGAGATATCTACATAACATTAGAATAAGGGTATGCTAGAATTTTCAAAACATTTGGGAAAACAAACCATGTATATCATAGTCTATAATCCCATGTCATTGAATACATCTTGGTAGTTAATAATTAATGAATCATAATGTTATTAAAGTAAAATAGACAAGAGAGTATAATATTATAAAAATACTAGGAATTCTGTATAATACATAAGCATATAAAATAATTTCATTCTTAGTCAAGGATGATTTCCAAGACTATCATAGTGGATATAGTACATTATGAAAACCCTCATAGTTTTAAATTTTCAATTATAATATTATATTACTATATTTATTTCACACCCTAATCCATCAAAGCACTAAATATCCACTCGCAAGACTATCATAGTGGATAAAGTCAATTACTGAAATGGGTTCACTCCCCATTCCAGTCCAGTTTATCGAAAGAGATATGAATCTTTACCTAATGAAATGGATAGAAATATTATTCCATCCCCACCGGTTAAATAATTAATATCATATAAATTAGGGCCATAAAAACATAAATGATTCATCATATCAGAACTTGTGAAAACTGGGTTTCCTAAAAAATCCACAATATTTTATCCCATAAAAAATAAATGTGTTCCATAAACCTTTCCTCATTTCATCGTAGAAAAACCCATAAAAATTTATATAGATTCAAAAAAATCATGTGTAAAGACCCATAAATTTCAAGGAAATTTTTTTTCTTAATTTTCTTTGGAATTTTACAAGAACGCAGTTTCTGACAGCACCTGATTCTGCGGCCCGATGTGCCCGGAATCATTTTCCGAAGTTTGGCTCGGGTACGTTCAGTGAACGGACGAGCGGGTTTTTCTAACTTTTGAACCAGTGCCTGGAATCGAATTCTGAGGGCATCGATGAAATCGCAGCGCCGAAATTCGTTTAGAAACGCCTCTTCCGGAGTTGCGTTTGCTCGGGTGTGGTTTTTAACTTTCGGGCTTAAAGTTAAGAAATAAAATAATTTTACGACAACTTTATTTTATTTCACTTAAGTCACTTGGAAGCCACTTGAAGCCACTTAATAGTGGCTTAAACTGAGTTGAAACGGATAGGGGACTATCCATAAATATCCTACCCTCTTGGTAGGATATTCGTGAGGTGGGGCCCGCACGAGCCCCGCCGTTTCTTTCCGTTAAGTAACGCACCCGCGAAAACCCATCATTATGAAAGTCAACTGACGCGTTTTCTTAAAATCATAACGCACCATTTAATTGGGCGGTTTATTTCGTGAATTAAATGGGCTGTTTCTTTCGTTGAATTAATTCAACGAATTGATGGGTCGTTACTTACCTTTTTCCTTTGTTGGCGTAATAATAAAATAAGACCAACAAGGACTTTTGAGGGATTACTCGTTGAGAGGCTTGACAGAATAATTGAGCTTTCATCCTCCTTCATGAAGAACGCGAAGAACGCGAAGAACGCCAGCCTCCGACGAAGAACGCCGAACCTGTGGAAGTCGACGACGCGACGCCGTATTCCGCGATGCCGACGTTCCCTTCCTGCAACATTCTTCTGCGACGTCTCTTCCTCCACAACAAATCTTCGATCAGCTGTTTAAGGAAAGAGTCTCGGTTTTTCTTTTTAATCTCCCTTGTGGGTTTTACCGAAACACGGATTTAATTATTTATAATTAAATCTGTTGTTTTTGGTCCGTTGAGTTCGCCTACTCAACGTCGTGTTCCGCGACGACGCGACGCCTTCTGCGACGATCAATTTCCGCGAAGAACGCTCACGCGTGACGACTACGAGGTAGGGATTTTATTTTTGGAAATGCCCCTTATTTCCCGTGTTGTTTCTTCTCAAAATGAAGAACCCATTTCATAAACATTTTTTATTTCATTAAAATTGTTTTCGGATATGTATTCATATGTTGAATATTATTTCTTCCGTTGTTTTTATCTAACGCGGAGGGTGCGGGCCAAACGAGCACGGCCCAATAACCCTCCGCCGTTCTTCGTGGTTGTGCGGATTTGGCGGGCGACGACAATCGTGATGCAAGGGCGATCTGATGATCCCACAGTGAAGAATGGTACCCGGGAGGAGCAACGACGCAGACGAGAAGAAAATTGGGCCACCAGAGCGACTCCGGAAGCCCGCGGAAGCTGGCGGCAGCGGCGCCCGGCGCGCCACCGCGGCACCGGCCGCGGCGGCGGCGCTCCCGGAACCGCGGCCACGCGGGTCCGGCGCGTGCGGGACGTGGCTGAAGCCGCGTTCGGTCGCCAGGGAGACACCCCGCGGGTATCGCGAGGGTATCACGCGGGGGCGGCGGCTCCCCCCCGCGTCACTCGAGAAGCGGCTTCAGCCGCGTCCGGCTGTCTAGCCTACACCCCGCAGGTGCAGCGGGGGTGTCACGCGGGGCGGTGGCTCCCCCCGCGTCGGCCACTCGGCCACTCGGCCGAGCCGGGCCAGGTTGGCCGAGCCAGACCGGTCGTACCTGGTCGGACCGGGTCGGACCGGGTTCGGCCGACCCACGGGGGTCGGCCCGGGCCCGGACCCCCCCGTCTTCAGACCGTTTTCGGTCAAATGATCGTAACAGGAGCTACGGGCCTCCAAATGACTCGACGTCAACGGAAACGCGATCCTTGGATCGAGACGGTCGTTTCGATATATCGCACTCAAGGTTTTAGAATACTTTGGGTTCGGACGGGTTGGTTCGTACACGAAACCAACCGGGCCCTCAGAGCTGAAACGCTCATATCTTGAGCTACGGACGTCTGATTGACGCGCCATCAGCTTTGTTGATTTCCTCTAAGTGAGAAGAATATTTTGGCATACTCCACCCGAGGATTGGACGCAGTTGGAGTACGTTCGGGTTGGTTTCGCCTTAAAACCCAACCGGGCCCCTGGGACAAAAAAGCCAATAACTCTCAGACCGGGCGTACGATCAACGCGCCGTCTGCGACGTTGAGTTCCGGTTGGCGATACGGAACTTTTGGATACATCAACTTCGGAATTTGTGACAGTTGATGTATCAGCCTCTCGGCTCGTGGAGCGGACCCAACCGAACGAGCTTGCTGTGTGCGGGAACCCTAGTGCTTGCTGCGACTTCGACGACGATGACTATACAGAGATCCTCGGTGGATTCGACTGCGACGATGATGAGAACAGTACGGGAATCCTCCGTGTTTTCGGCAGTGACCACTATGGTACACCTTGGGATACATCAACTCCGGACTGCATGTCAGTTGATGCATCGACCTTTTAGCTCGTGGAGTGGACCCTCCCGGAACGAGCATGTTGTGTGCGGAACCCTAGAGCCGGTTGAGATTTGACGACTGCCGATCGAGTGACTCGGTGTGTTACGGATAGCCCAGTGGGGAGCGCTTGGTTGTAGCGGCAGACCCATGACATAGGTGCGCTTGGTTGTAGCGGCACAGGGGAGCGCTTGGTTGTAGCGGCACAGGGGAGCACTTGGTTGTAGCGGCAGACCCACGACAGAGGAGCACTTGGTTGTAGCGGTACAGGGGAGCGCTTGGTTGTAGCGGCACAGGGGAGCGCTTGGTTGTAGCTGCAGACCCACGACAGAGGTGCGCTTGGTTGTAGCGGCATAGGGGAGCGCTTGGTTGCAGCGGCAGACCCACGACAGAGGTGCGCTTGGTTGTAGCGGCACATGGGAGCGCTTGGTTGTAGCGGCAGACCCACGACGGAGGAGTGCTTGGTTGTAGCGGCATAACCACTGTACTTGGTGGAGAAGGAGTTTCCAATAGCTTTAGTCCAACTTCAAGATCGATCCTATGTGGGTCATTGCGGGGGGTTAGTACCTTCCGATACTTTATGGGTCTGACGGATTAGATGAATCAGTGGCTACATCTGATTGTCTCTATCTTCATTTGAAGAAGTATCATGTGTGAGATGAATCTTGTGTTACTCTCCTTTGTGGATTGTGTTGAACTATCTTGTGTGGATTTTTTGTTTACTCTCCTTTGTGAATTGTGTTGTACTATCCTTTGTGGGTATACGTTTTGCTTTCCTGTGTGGAGTGGGTTGTGCTTGGGCTCGGATGTTGGAGCCAAACGGGAATTGATGACTTAGGTATATGTATGGGCATATACCTAAGCAGTGTCGGATGTTACTTCATGATTGTATCTTTCCTTGTGGTTATCCTTTGTGGATTTCGGGAGACCTTCGGGGTCTCGGGGTCCCTACTGAGTAGCTTATACTCACCCCTGCACGGTCTTTGCCCGCACTACGTTGTGTTGGTTGCAGATGACGGACAACGCTGATCGTGGTGGAGGCGTGCGAAGCAGGACGGTACCTGGAGGTGGACCACTGGGCGGGACACACTCGGAGCGATCAGGTGGACCGAGGAGCAGTGGAGGCTATCTGTACCCACCCTTCAGGTGGGACTTCCAGAGGACGGCTCGATGCTACGGATTTTCTTTTCAGTTGTTGTTTTCCCCTTTCAGTTGTACTTTATAGTTGGGCTTGTATTTCTGGCCCCTTTTTACTTTCATCACAGCTTGTTACAGTTTTTACTTACCGTTTACTTTTCTGCTTGCTTACCCGGTGGTGCTTGTTTACTTTTCAAAGGCAATGTCTTCCCTTTTTGTTGGGATTTACGCCTTGGTGCTAGTCGCCAGCCCCTGGCCTATGGAAGGCGGGCTTGGGGTAGTCACGACACGGGCCCCGAGGACGGGTCGTGACAAATTGGTATCAGAGGTGGTCGGTTCTACCGCAGAATCTGATCTTTCTTCTATGTGAAGCAATAGTGTTAAGCGCATTGAGTGTGGTTATCAGTCCAGGGAGCCCAGTGTTGGTGCGGCGGCCGACGTATCCGTACACCAGGACCCTAACTTCTGATTTCTGACTTAATGCACGAAAACATTGATTTCATGTGTGTTTCAAGTTTTCTTTGTGATTACTTGTGTCAGCTCACCAGGTATACATTTCTGACCGTGGCGCACATGTTTCCTTTTCAGGATGGCCCCACAACGGCAGCCAGCTAGGGTTACGAGCGATGTGCATGGCGAGAGCCCACTGAGCGTCGAGGACTCGGTACATGGCCCTTTGATAGCTGAGGCACCGACAGTACCTATACCCGCCGAGCCACCGATGCTACCAGCCCCAGCCGCTGACGATGCACGTCACCTTAGTGCACTGCGTGAGTTCCAGCACCAGCGACCACCCAGGTTCCGCGGGGAGACGGACCCTCAGGCCGCCGAGGACTGGCTAGAGGCAGTTGTATGAGTTTTCAGATTAGTGAGGACACCAGCAGACCTCATGGTTATCCTCGCAGTGAGCCTCCAGCACGCAGCAGCGGGACGATGGTGGAGCTTGATGCTCCAGGTACACGATGAGGCCTCCCTCATCTGGACGGACTTCGAGAGCCTCTTCTGCTCAGAGTTCGTCCCGGCCACCCTCCGTGCGGTGCGCATTCAGGAGCTTCTTCAGCTGCGGCAGGGCAGCTTGTCAGTCGCCCAGTATGCGGCGAGGTTCACCGATCTTTCTCGCTACTCAACCGACATGGTACGGGACCCCTTCTTCCGGGCCCGGACCTTCGAGCAGGGACTGAGGCACGAGATCAGGGCTTCGATGATCTCCCTCAACATTCCGACTCAGGCAGGGGTGTTGGAGCGAACCCTCTTAGTGGAGAGATTCCTTGCTGAGCAGTCTCCAGCATCAGGACCCACCACTTGACAGCATGCGGCAGAGTCTTCTGCAGTGGGCAGTAGACAGATGACGCAGGGGTCCAAGAGGACTAGACCTACAGGTGGTCAACAGCATGACTCTGGATTGTTTTCATGAGGCACTCGGGGTGGGAAAAGACTTTCCTTGAGAGGGCAGTGTTACTCCTGCGGCGGGGTTGGTCACATGGCTCGTGACTGTCCGACCCGCCATACGGATGACCGGGAGATGAACTAAGGACCCCCCAGGAAGAGGCAGAGGTTCAATCAAGGTGGACCGCAAGGAGTAGGCGGCCATGGCAGGGGAGCTGGCCGTGAAGCTGGAGGTGGACGACGCTTCGGGGTGTTGCCACCACCACCACCAGGAGGACCAGCCCGACCGTAGGGAGTTGGTGGACATGTGAGTGCTCAGCTTCAGGTAGCTGAGGCCTTCGATCAAGGAGCTCTGGGAGCATATGTACATGAGCGAGACTAGTGGATACGTCTTTTTTACTTCTAGTTCCTTGTTGCTATGGTGTAGTGTCTTTGTATTATGAGCTGCAATAATAAAAGACGAATACCCTTGTGATGTTTTTATTCCTGTCCTCTTTTGTGTTGTTACTAAGAGGTTCCGATTTAGACTGTTGACTTGACCCTCACTGGTGAGACATCTACTGGAGGAGACCCAGTTACCACACACTGATGCCGACAGTGTGACTCAACCCTTGGAGGCGATAGTAATGGTTTGATCTCTTGGTAGTAGCGTCGAGGCCTTACGACGTCATCCTTATGGATTAGTACCATCCATGTCGGGATTGACTGTATTAGGAAAAGTAAGTGGTTCATCCAGGGGATGAGACCAGATTTCTCTTATCAGCAAAGAATAAATCTTAGTAGCTCTTGTGGGACCGGAGAGGGTCCAGGCCACGACAGAGAAGGTCCAGGTCATCCAGGGGTGGATGAGTATAGCTCAGAGCCGACAGAAGTCTTATGCTGACAGGAGGCGGAGGCCACTAGAGTTCGAGGATGGCGACCACGTCTTCTTGCGTGTCTCACCTTGACGTGGTTTACGGAGATTTGGCCGAGGCGGCAAGTTGTCTCCACGCTTCATCGGACCTTTTCAGGTCCTCAGCAGGATTGGCAGGGTGGCTTATAGCCTGTCTCTACCACCACAGTTGCGCCGGGTGCACGACGTCTTCCACGTATCTCAGTAGAGGAGATACATGCACGAACCGACGAAAATCATTCACCATAGAGAGCTGGTCATTGATGATGGGGCGACTTTTGCAGAGGTCCCAGTGGAGATCGAGGATCGACAGGAGCGGGTCCTACGTGGACGATCGATTCCTCTAGTGTGCTTCAGATGGCAGCTCGGGAACCTCCAGGAGAGCACTTGGGAGCAGGAGGCTCAGATGCGTGCTCAGTACCACCTTTGTATCCCTATGTTTGTTTTGAAGCTTTACAGGGACGTAAAGCCCTGTGGTGGGAGTAATGTAAAGAACAGTAAATTTCATGGAAATTTTTTTTCTTAATTTTTTTTGGAATTTTACAAGAACGCAGTTTCTGACGGCACCTGATTCCGAGGCCCGATGTGCCCGGAATCATTTTCCACAGTTTGGCTCAGGTACGTTCAGTGAACGGATGAGCGGGTTTTTTAACTTTTGAACCGGTGCCCGAAATCGAATTCTGAGGTCACCGATGAAATCACAGAGCCGGTATTTGCTCAGAAACGCCTCTTTTGGAGTTGGGTTTGCTCAGGTGTGGTTTTTTATTTTTGGGCTTAAAGTTAAGAAATAAAATAATTTTACGACAACTTTATTTTCTTTCACTTAAGTCACTTGGAAGCCACTTGAAGCCACTTAATAGCAGCTTAAACTAAGTTGAAAGGGATAGGGGACTATCCATAAATATCCTACCCTCTTGGTAGGATATTCGTGAGGTGGGGCCCGCACGAGCCCCGCCGTTTCATTCCGCTAATTAACGTACCCGCGAAAACCCGTCATTATGAAAGTCAACTGACGCGTTTTCCTAAAATCTTAACGCACCATTTAATTGGGAAGTTTATTCCGTGAATTAAATGCATGGTTTCTTTCGTTGAATTAATTCAACGAATTGATGGGTCGTTACTTACCTTTTTCGTTTGTTGGCGTAATAATAAAATAAGACCAACAAGGTCTCTTGAGGGATTACTCGTTGAGAGGCTTGACATAATCCATGAGCTTTCATCCTCCTTCGTGAAGAACACAAAGAACGCGAAGAACGCTGGCCTCCGACGAAGAACGCCGAACCCGTGGAAGTCGACGATGCGACGCCGTGTTCCGCGACGCCGACGTTCCTTTCCTGCAACGTTCTTCTGCGGCGTCTCTTCCTCCGCAACGAATCTTCGATTAGATGCTTGAGGTAAGAGTCTCGGTTTTTCTTTTTAATCTCCCTTGTGGTTTTTACCGAAACAGGGATTTAATTATTTATAATTAAATCTTTTGTTTCTTGGTCCGTTGAGTTCGCCGACTCAACGCCGTGTTCTGCGATGACGCGACGCCTTCCACGACGATCAATTTCTGTGAAGAACGCTCACGCGCGACGACTACGAGGTAGGGATTTTATTTTTGGAAATGCCCCTTATTTCCCATGTTGTTTCCGCTCAAAATGAAGAACCCGTTTCATAAACAATTTTTATTTCATTAATTTTTTTTTCGGATATGTATTCATATGTTGAATATTGTTTCTTTCGTTGTTTTTATCTAACGCGGAGGGTGCGGGCCAAATGAACACGGCCCGACAACCCTCTGCCTTTCTTCGTGGTTGTGCGGATTTGGCGGGCGACGACAATCGTGACGCAAGGGCGATCTGACAATCCCGCAGTGAAGAACGGAACCCGGGAGGAGCAACGGTGTAGACGGGAAGAAAATCGGGCCACCGGAGCGACTCCGGCGGCCCACGGAAGCCAGCGGCGGTGCCCGGCGCGCCGCCGGACGAGACCGCCGCGGCACCGGCCGCGGCGGCGGCGCTCGCGGACCCGCGGCCACGCGGGTCCGGCGCGCGCGGGACGTGGCTGAAGCCGCGTCCGGTCGCCAGGGAGATACCCCGCGGGTGTCGCGGGGGTGTCATGCGGGGGCGGCGGCTCCCCCCCGCGTCCGGCTGTCTGGCCGACACCCCGCGGGTGCCGCGGGGGTGTCACGCGGGGCGGTGGCTCCCCCCGCGTCGGCCGCTCGGCAGAGCCGGGCCGGGTCGGACCGGGTTCGGCCGACCCCGGGGGGGGGGGGGGGGGGGCTCTGGTCAGGACGGCCCGGGCCCGGACCCCCCGTCTTCGGACCGTTTTCGGTCAAATTCCCGTAACATTAGCTACGGGCCTCCAAACGACTCGCAGTTAGCGGCAACGCGATCATTGGATCGAGACGGTCGTTTCGGTATATCTCACTCAAGGTTTCAGAATACTTTGGGTTCGGCCGGGTTGGTTCATACACGAAACCAACCGGGCCCTCGGAGCAGAAACGCTGATATCTTGAGCTACAGACGTCCGATTGACGCGCCGTCAGCTTTGTTGATTTCCTATAAGTGAGATGGATCTTTTGGAATACTCCGCCCGAGGTTTGGACGCAGGTGGAGTACGGTCGGGTTGGTTTTTCCTTAAAAACCAACCGGGCCCCTAGGACGAAAAAGCCAATAACTCTCAGACCGGGCGTCCGATCGACGCGCTGTCTGCGATGTTGAGTTTCTGTTGGCGATACGGAACTTTTGGATACATCAACTTTGGATTTTGTGACAGTTGATGTATCAGCCTCTCGGCTCGTGGAGCGGACCCTCCCGAACGAGTTTGCTGTGTGCGGGAACCCTAGTGTTGGCTGCGACTTCGACGACGACGACTATACAGAGATCCTCGGTGGATTCGACAAGGACGATGATGAGAACAGTACGGGAATCCTCCGTGTTTTTGGCAGTGACCACTACGGTACACCTTGGGATACATCAACTCCGGACTACATGTCAGTTGATGCATCGACCTTTTAGCTCGTGGAGTGGACCCTCCCGGAACGAGCATGTTGTGTGCGGAACCCTAGAGCCGGTTGAGATTTGACGACTACCGATCGAGTGACTCGGTGTGTTACGGATAGCCCAGTGGGGAGTGCTTGGTTGTAGCGGCAGACCCGCGACAGAGGTGCGCTTGGTTGTAGCGGCATAGGGGAGCGCTTGGTTGTAGCGGCACAGGGGAGCGTTTGGTTGTAGCGGCATAGGGGAGTGCTTAGTTATAGCGGCAGACCCACGACAGAGGAGCGCTTGGTTGTAGCGGCATAGGGCAGCGCTTGGTTGTAGCCGCAGACCCACAACAGAGGTGCGCTTGGTTGTAGCGGCACAAGGGAGCGCTTGGTTGTAGCGGCATAGGGGAGCGCTTGGTTGTATCGGCACAGGAGAGCGCTTGGTTGTAGCGGCAGACCCAAGATAGAGGTGCGCTTGGTTGCAGCGGTATAGGGGAGCGCCTGGTTGTAGCGGCAGACCCACGACAGAGGTGCGCTTGGTTGTAGCGGCACATGGGAGTGCTAGGTTGTAGCGGCAGACCCACGACGGAGGAGCGCTTGGTTGTAGCGGCATAACCACTGTACTTGGTGGAGAAGGAGTTTCCCAATAGCTTTGGTCCAACTTCATGATCGATCCTATGTGGGTCATTGCGGGGGGGGTTAGTACCTTCCGATCCTTTATGGGTCCGACAGATTAGATGAATCAGTGGCTACATCTGATCGTCTCTATCGTCATTTGAAGAAGTATCCTGTGTGAGTTGAATCTTGTGTTACTCTCCTTTTTGGATTGTGTAGAACTCTCCTGTGTGGATTTATTGTTTACTCTCCTTTGTGGATTGTGTTGTGCTATCCTATGTGGGTATACGTTTTGCTTTCCTGTGTGGACTGGGTTGTGCTTGGGCTCGGATGTTGGAGCCAAACGGGAATTGATGACTTAGGAATATGTATGGGCATATACCTAAGCAGTGTCGGATGTTACTTCGTGATTGTATCTTTCCTTTTGGTTATCCTTTGTGGATTTCGGGAGACCTTCGGGGTCTCGGGGTCCCTACTAAGTAGCTTATACTCACCCCTGAATGGGCTTTGCCCGCACTACGTTGTGTTGGTTGCAGACGACGGACAACGCTGATCGTGGTGGAGGCATGCGGAGTAGGACTGTACCTGGAGGTGGACAACTGGGTGGGACGCACTCGGAGCGATCAGGTGGACCGAGGAGCAGTGGAGGCTATCTGTACCCACCCTTCAGGTGGGACTTCCAATGGACGGCTCGACGCTGCGGCTTTTCTTTTCAGTTGTTGTTTTCCCCTTTTAGTTGTACTTTACAGTTGGGCTTGTATTTCCGGCCCCTTTTTACTTTTAGCATAGCTTGTTACAGTTTTTTCGTACCATTTACTTTTCCACTTGCTTACCCTGTGGTGCTTGTTTACTTTTCAAAGGAATTTTCTTCCCTTTTTGTTGGGATTTACGACTTGGTGCTAGCCGCCAGCCCCTGGCCTATGGAAGGCGGGCTTGGGGTAGTCACGGCACGGGCCCCGAGGACGGGTCGTGACATCCTGTCCCTACAATCATGAACCATCAAGATATAGAGCAATGATTATACACTTGGATCGTATACCTCTCTAATAATAATTACCATCAAGGATGTTATCATAGATAAAAATAATTTTAAATATATATTATAAAATCTATTGAATAATATTACATTTCTACTTTGAAATAATTTTTATAAAATTCAAAATCTCCCCAATATTAAGGATTAAATTTTATTTAAAAATTTCATTAGAAACAAGTAAGGGAATTTTAAAATAATTGATCATTAATGATGGAAGGGAATTCTTTTCATTCCATATATTTTATAACAAATATTCTTTTTACATTTTCGGTATTTTATAACAAATATTATTTTCACATATTTTGTAACAGTCAAAAAGTAAACCATTTAGAAAATGCCCAGAAGATTTATTTTAAAACCTTTTTGAAAAATTTATAAATGTGTAAAAATTGATTTAAATAATAATAATAAAATAGTAAAATCAATAATGAATTTTTTAGAGAATTTTGACAAAGAAGAGAGATAATTTTTGACTGAAGCGAGAAATAAATATGATTTTATTTAAATAAACATTTTTAGTATCTTGAGTAAAATGGGTGAGTAAATAGGAAGGAAAAAACTATTTTTAAAATAATAACCAAATAAAAAAGAAAATTAATGATATTATTGACTACTAGATCATTGGATTTCATTATTCAAAAGTTAATCATACACAGCCCTGATAAAAATAATATTACAACACAATATCCTTACCTCTTTTGAAATGTTTGAATTGTAATCTACATGAAATAAATAATGTAAGATGTATATTTAAATACCCAAAAAATTTATAATAAAAAAGATAAAATATATTCTTGGTTAATATATACACCATTCAAAATTAATTATTGGTAAATATGGATTGTGTCTCATAGAAATAAAAGTGTGATGAAAGTCACATACCTTAGGATTGACATACATAAAAAGTCCTCTATCCTGATATAAAATAAATTTAAATTTTTTATAATTATTTAATACAGTCAATTACATACTTATAATATCTTATATTATCCCATTATAATATTTCTATTCCCTTTTATTAATAATTCGTTATTAAAAATGTTGTTTATGCTTGTTAACTATTTTTTTCTTTGATAATAATTTCACTTCTGGAAATATGTTCCTTATACATTAATAACTATTCAACAATTTAAATAATTTGAATCATGATATAAATATCATACATATTAATTATATAAATATTTGGATTCTTACAAAATAGTATATATAGAAAAATGAATTTCCCTATTCAATGAGACAGTAGGTCGTACATACATAAGAACATTTTTTTTACTTTTTGATGGGAGGAGGGGATGAAAGGTAAAAATAATAATTAACATTAATGAATCATTTATATATCATATATATCATATTTATTCATTATATTTTTAATTCATACCATCTATATGAATAAAAAATAAAAAACATCATATTCTGTTGTTGAGGTGGTATTCAACACTTATGACCGAGCGACGTTGTCACTTTTCAACTATTTAGTAGGTAAGAAGGTAGATATGATTTTATCATTATAAATGAATTATTATTTTAAAAATAAAAAATTTAAAAATTTAAACCATAATAATAACCATCCATGATATATTCTAGTTGAAAATTAATTGTATCTCTACTTGGAGATGGTACACCGTACGTATGCATGAGTGATACTTTTACTTTTTATTTGATTGTAAATAGGGTTCAAAATGATGATTTCATATTAATAATAAGATTTAAGTATATGAAACATAATATTTTAATTATAATATTTTAATTAATATATATTTAGATAATTTATATAACAGTTCAAAAAATGAAAGTGATCAGTTATGGAGATTACCTACTCATTGAAATAACTCTATTTGATCTCCTTTTTAGGATCACAGTTTTGGTAATTTTAGAATAAAACCCCCTATATTTTTTCTAAGGTATTCGAGATGAAATTTTGGATAGTTATTATCATGATATAATTTTAAAATCGATGTTAATAAGGGAAAAGTGGGATTCCATTTTACAATTGAGGAGAGGGCTCTCTTGGGACTTCTTAAAAGAGTAAAAAGTTATAGTAATTTTCATGGAAAATGCTTTGAGTTATTGAAATATATGTTATTATGGGGTTTACATAACATCAGACAATTAATTTTTTTATGTTTTTGTGGTGTTTTAATCTTTTTCTTTTTAAAAAAAAATTAGTTAACCTAATTTAACAATAACCACAATAACAAAATTTTCACACTAAAAGGGTTATAATTTTATATATAATTCCAAAATTTTATCATAATTGGTAATGGAATGTAATTTTAAATCACATATTATCTATTATCTCCTATTTAAATAATTTTATGGATATAAAATAAATATTTTAAAAATATATATTTGGATAAAATATTATCAATGTTAATTTATTCACTATTGATTCAATTTGACATAAAAAATAATAAAAAAGCATGAATTCAAATATAATATACTAAAACAACACTAAGATGTCATATTAATCAATAAAGATCATTTAAAAATATAAATAACATAAATTAAATTAATTGTAATATTTTTAAAATATTTTATTTTTTTATATTAATTGAATAAGTACAATATTAGTGTCGCAAAATAATTTACTGTAACTATTTAATATCTAAAAATAATGAATTAATTTCCATGATTAAAATAAATAAATAAATATCAATATATTAATTTAAATTGTTTCGTAAAATTAGTTTTTCTTTATTTAGACACATTAATGATAATTAAATCTAAGAAAGTTGAAGCATGTAACTTTCCTTACATTTAATATTATATATGGTATTTTCATAGAGAAATTTCCATTAATAATACATTTGTATACTATGTTGATAAGGGTATAATTAAAATCAAAAAATTGAAAATAATTTGAGAAATAGTGACCAAAAAAATCAATTATTGCATAGTTTAACATGATTTTCCCTTTATGTAGGTGACTAATTTTAATAATGATACAATTCACATTGACCAATAATAAAAGGGATATATTAACCAAATTGGAACATAATAATTGAAAATGAGGTCTCCATTTTATGAAATTCAATTTAAATAAGGGGTAGGAATTTATTATAATATTCATCTACAAAACATAAAGGATAATTATTTTTAGAAAAATACATTTGTAACCATAAAAGTGGACATATTCTTATCCCTAACCTTGAAAATATATTTGACGAATGTTATAAAATTTATTGAATATATAATATTAATATTTCATAAAAATCATTCACCAATAGTAATTAGTTTAATTTTTTATGATAAAAATATATTTAACACGTAAAAATAGTTTTTTAGGAAAATATGCATTTTACATTCAAATTTTTTTACATTTAATTACGAATAATTGAAACCAAATGAATTCCTTTTATAAAATTTTAAACCATAATTTCTTTATAATAATTTAGTCTTATTCATATCCTTTAACTCAATGGGTAGGTGGTAACAATCGCATAGTAATATTTAAATTGTATATCATGGTTTGCTAAACTAATTGTTGCATATAACATAAGATATCAATAAAATAAAATTATTTAAATAGAAATATTTTTTAGAATATTGGGGTGTTATTATTTGGTCATAATGTAAATAGTGGATAGATTAGTGGGGGATAATGTTTCCTTTTAAAAACATGATTGAGACTATAATTCTCTCTTGAAAATAAGTGATCATTTCCTTCTCTCTTAAATATGAGGAAAAATTGAAATTAAATAAAGAAAAGAATAAAATGATGTATGTTGGTTTAGGGAACAAAGATCCCCTAGTACACTCCACCAAATCTCTCTCCCTCCCTCAGCATGGTTATTTTCACTAATGGGTCATATTTTTTGGAATCAATACAAATATGTGTGGGTAGTTATAACCTTATTGTCAAGGCTTTTATGAGGACTTAAGGTTATTTTAAAGGGAATTGAAATATCCACCTATTAGTACAGGAATTTGAAACTATACCAATGTCTTTGTATGATAATCCAATAATCATAAATATATAATAAATTGTGATTTATATATTGAATCATCTTTGGAATATAGTTTAAATAACTACTAACATGTATATGTGATCTTTAATTAAACACAATAGCGTAAAAAAATTATACATCAAATAAGATTTCTATAGAAATCTGTATATAAATCACTAGGTAGACTATAAAAAATTTATTTATCAAAAGTATAGGTATGATAAATAATTTATGGGATGCTGAAAAATATCTACAATCATAAATTGTAGTAGAAAAAAATAGTCGAACTGACTGATAAGGATTACAATATGTATGTCTCTAAAGTGTACCTCTAGAGGAATCAACACATTTTTATTTTCAAACACAAATATTTATCATCAGAATAAGAAAATTATTTATTATATAATATGATTATAATGGTATTTATCATAAAGGAAAAAATTCCATCAGGTCAAAGAAATATAGAAATATCACAGGATAAATCATGAATATTTGAATGAAGAATGTTCCATAAAATATTTGAAATCCCTTAGATATAGAAATGATATCATATATTGAATATGATCCATTAACTGAGTCATTAAAAAAATTTAAATAGATATTTATATTTTGAAATATTATTTTAATAAAATGTGAAAATAATACAGAATTCAAAACTTCACATTTGACCAAGTCAAACATACCATTTTTCCGAATAGGGATAAAATCCAAAAGTATGATTCATAGTATGCACTTGATTCAAAATTATGGTTGATGAACCATAAATTTTTTCATAAAATGATGTAGTGCATCCAAAAGTTGGTTTTTGATCCATAATTTTATTCCAAACACAGGGTATACAAACTATAAAATCTGTTAAATAAATATGGAATGAATAGTGAATCTATATTACTAATAAAACTCCTCCGGTATAATTATTTTTTGAGAACCCAAATAACCTCCCAGGGGTTAAAGAATGAACTTGGTTTCAGAATAGAAATTAATATTCCAGTATTAACTATCCAGAAATTCACTTAATGTAACTTCATTAGAAACATAAATGTGGGTGTTTGTGAGAATAAAAATAAAAAAATTACTAAAATTATAGAAAGAAAAACATTATCAACAATATCAAACTTTTAGTGGTCAAAAAACCCAAAAAAGATTGATACTTTAAAAAATTTGAAATTATATTTTATCAATATAATAACAAATTAATTCCAATAATATTCCTAAAATAAAAATAAATTATTAAAAGTGTCAAGTTTTTACTTTGTACTCTCTAAACATTGAAATATTTTATATACACCAGGGAGAGCTCTTTATAGTTGTTTCATTATTCATGAATCATTTTTTAGATCTTTAATCCATCAGACAAGATGATAAATGTTTAAAAAAAATCCCATTTAGCTCATCTAGATCTGACTTAGTAATTTCTTATCATCTGTTTGACTCCATTGGAATTATCTTCACCACTATTAATGCGTAAAATTATTATTTATAATTTTAGATTTACCATAAATATTTATGTGAACAATGATGTGTATCCGAAACTATTTTTCAAAAAAAATTCCCATCTCATTAAATTATTTTCTAAACACTATTAAATCTCAATGATGTTTTAATACATCATTCAAATGTTTAATCATCGATACAAACTCTTTTGTAAAAAATTCTATCATTAACTATTTGAGAATATTGAAATTTTTGTTCTTCAAAATTGTGTATTTATATATAATTTCTAAAATATTTTTTATAAATTACTTAAAAAATGAAATAGACTTCTCTTCAAATAGATTACAAAAAAAAATTCACTTTGTCTTTTTAAATAAACATTAATCTAAGCATGGTGTTATATGTTTCTACTTTTTTATTGGAATAGAATATTCATAATTCTTTGAATTGGGTGTTTAAATGAAAAAATTAAATTTAAGAAGTTTTAGAGAAATATTCATTATTTGAAAGAATAAGGAAATGTGTTTCTTTATGATAGATTGAATGTGACTTTTTAGATTCTTATGCTGAATGAAAGATTTATAAATTTAAATTTAAATTTTAAAACATATGATTTACACAATGAAAATAGTCCAACTGAAAATATTTCATAAAATAATATCATTTCTAAGAATAATAAATGTTAATTTTAATTCTAAAGGGAATGATTAAATTAATCCACACTTTTCATAAAACAATTTTTCTTCATATAACATTAAATTAATATTATAAATTACTACAACCTCCCAATGAATTATTATTCTCCAATATAATATTTTTAAGTGATATATATATATAAGTATACAAATATTTTCCTACTTTTACAATATATCTTCATATATATTTAAAATATCATTAAGGATGATCTATAATGTAATGAAAATTTTAATATATTTATGCATCACATAAAATAATATATTTAGAAGAGTTTCAAAAGTTTAATCATAGATATAATAAAACTTTTCTCCTCCCTTCATAAAACATTTAATTCATTTAAATCAAATATTAATATGGAAATGAAATACCACCCGTATTTACAGTTATATCATTAGGAATTTTTCATTAGTAATAAATTTCTATAATTATGAAGTAGTAAAAATATTATATAATAATGAATTACATTGGTTAATACCTTCATTATGTCAAATATATGTTCCTTTTTTTAATGATATTATTTTGGGTCTGCTTGTGTTAAAAACCGTAGATTTAGATATCTGAATCAGTTTATTTTGATTAGAAACTCTAAATTAATGATAGATAACTATATATAATATTAAAAATGATTGATATGAAAAAATTGAGATTTTATAAAATAATATTCATTCTTATAATTTCTATTTATTCTATAGTTAAAACACATAATTGTAGATATTAATTTTCTCATTAACCCATGAAAAAAATAAATTTTATATAATATTGGATTTTTTCTATTACTAAAAATCCAACTTTTTACTTTATAATTTTCTTTATTTTTACCAAATATTTTATATAAATAGTTTTATTAGTTAATAGAAATTCATGAGGCTTGTTTTAATTTATTTACATATTCAAATACATCCATAGTTGAATAATATTTCTATCATAAATATGAAATTTAATTGGTTAAGAAAAATTTCCAATGGAAATAGTATAATAAAAATGTATAGGATTACTAAAGTACTTTCATAAATACCCAAATGTGGGTTGAGGAATAAAAAATTATTTATCTATTTCATCATACATAAAAAATTCGAATCTGAGTTCTGACAGTTAGAAGTCTTTACCTCATCATCGTAAGCCATAAGACATTTATTTACAATTTTAATTTCATTATTAGCTTCAATGTTTGTATAAAATTCATCACATGAATCAAAATTATCACTGTAGTTACTGTTCATGAAATTGTTACATTTTCTTATGTAATTATATTTTCTTCTAGATTTATTCAAAGGATAGATTTACTTTGTGTGACCTTTTCTATTACATTCATATCATCTATCTTCTTTAATCATTATTTTTTAATACATTTCAAATCATTTTACCAGATCTAATAATTCATCTGTTGAATCTAAATAACATGAATTATATGATTCTTCTATAGTAGTTATAATGGAATCATCCTCTTTTTTTTCTAGAAAAATGTATTTATTATTATCTTTCATCTCCTCTTCATACATCATCAGAGTTAGAATAAATTCTTTTATTTTATGTTTTGAGAGAAGAGTGTATAAACAAATAGATTATGATATTCCATTCCACTTTATGGTTTAAATTAAGATAATTTTTAAAGCTTTATATGATGGTTTAATTTATTCTATGAAAGAAACAATATCATTGAAAATATCTATAAATATTCAATTTATCTGATGGATTCTCTAATTGAAATGTATCCATATTGTATCATATGTCATTGGGGAAATAGTTTACATTTTTTTTTCATCATTACTAGTTCCTTAAAAAAATTAACATTCTTCCACATCTCATATGAATTACCACATTGAGAAACTTTATTACATTAATCAGTTTCTAATCCAAACAATATAAAAAAAATTCTCTTGAATTGAGATCTTATTATTTATCATGACCATCATTCCATTTCCATTATAAGTTTCATGAATTTCATAAAGCATTCATACCTTAAAAAATATTATTAATTTTTTTTAAAAATAAATAATCATTATTTTTTCCAGCATCCATAACTATGACCAATAAAATAAGGGGCATAGAATATTAAGATACCTTCTCTATGATCAAACCATTTCGAATTATCATTATTTTGATCATTAACTATGATTCAGTAGTGTCTAATGAAATATATAAATATGAATATATCTTTGGATATCAATTTTTGGAATTGGATAAAATTAGCAGAATCATCAAGGATTTTCAATGAATATTTTCCCCTCATGCAATTTTTTTGTGAGTAAGAAAAGGGATGGATTTCAAAAAGAGAAATAACGGAATATTACATAACCTTTTATTCCAATTTTTAGGTAATAATGGTAAATATGATGAAATTAAATGGTGGGTGGGGTGAATTTTATTCCTTTAGAAACATGATAGAGACTAAACATCAACATTTAAATGATGTGATACATTTAGTTTCTCTTAAAGGTAGGTGAGAAGAACAATTAACTAAAGGATAGAAAATAGCTATTTAATTGGTTTGGCAAAAAAAATTCCATCATACACTGCACCAATGATCACTTCAGAAGCTTAGTGATTTTACTAATCTGTCTTTTTTCAGGAACCTCAACAATTGAGTCTATGCATTTCACACCATACAGTCATGGCCTTTATTTTTCCATTCGATTATTTTATAATTAACATAAACATCCAAAGATTAGTATATGAAAATGGAACTCCCCCAATATAAGATTACAAGAATCTAAACATCATAATCTCATAAAACATTTGGATGAAGATGTTTAAAATTCATCTCACATAGTTGCAAAAACAACTTACAAAATTATATGATCTTAAATAAACCACATAATTAAGAAAATATTATTCACTGTGAAAGATGATTTCATTAGATAGATGTATATAAAATTCAAGGTATATAATAAAACATGGATCTATAAAAAGTGTAGCTCTAATATGAACTTTTCTGAACTACAGAAAAATATTAACAAAGATATAATGTAATATCAATTGTAGTAGAACAAGGAGACATAGATAAAAACAACTATATATACGAAGTGTACCTCTAGAGGAAATGACACATTCTTATTTTCTGAAACACTTTTGTGTCATTAGAGGAAGAACATATATATTTTTTAATGATCATAATCATAGTATATATGATGATATTAAAATTAAATTAGTAAAAAAACATCAAAATATCATATTATAAATCCTGAATATTTTAATTTTGAATGTTAATAGAAATTAATAACCCACAATAGAAATTAAAATTATCTAATATATTGAATATGATCCATTGAATTAGTATTCGAAAATTTTAAAAATATATTTAAATCCAATGAGATCACTGTAGAAAAAATGGAAAAAATTTATAATAAAATCCATGCATTTGACCATGTCAAACATAGAGTTTTTCTTCATAGTGATAATGTAAAAATTATGGTTTACAACATATAGTTTATCAAAAATTACTGATGATGAACCATAAATTGTTTCCTCAAATGTGGTATTTCATCCTAATATAGGACTTTTGAACCATAATTTTACTCCAAATAGTGGGTATACATACCATACATTCACATTAAAATATAGAGTATGAATAGTGTTCTAATATTACTTATAAAACATGTCTACAATACTAATTCATGGATTAATAAAATAAAATTCTATGGGTAAATGATTGAATATTATTTCATAATTTAAATATTATTTTCTGTAATTTTTATCCTAAAATTCCAATAATATTGCTTCAACAGGAACATAAATGATGGTGTTTGTGAGAATCAAAAACAAAAAAATGAAATAATAAAACCAAAAAAAATTCCCAATAGTAAAATTATATCCCAATTAAATTCAATTTATCCCTTTAAATTCATCACTTTTGATACAAATAAATGAGTATATCTCTATTTTATAAAATCCCTGGGTACCCTAATAGCTTCCTTGATTTTTTTATTTCTCTAGTGAACATTCTCTTGGTGAGGAGTCTTGTTATTTAGAACAATATATCAACAATGAAACACTTCCATGGGTTTTCATCATAAAAAATATCATGTTCCATTGGTATCCCCTCTACTTCAATACAGGGGAACATTTAAGTATGTAATTTCTCAGGGGAGATATATGAAACATGTTTTGAACTTGAGAGTGGTTCAGAAGAAGTGATAAGAGACAAGATACCATCCATACGCAAAAAACATTATCAAATGATTATATACCAAAAAGTTATATCAAACACTTTTTCATAGTTTCATAATGTTCTTTTATTGGGAAATTTTTAGAAAATATTTCTTACAAACATCAAATTCCAGATCACACTATTTATTTTAAGCATAGCCTCTATATCGAATATGAGCTTCTTTGATGTGATATTGATCGGATCTAACATTATCTACCATTTAATATGCTAGATAAAGTCAAAATATCTTCCTTTATACAAATTATCCCATCATGTGGATGTTATACATTTATTTCCATTTAGGTATTTATAAGGATCCACCTAAGTGCTCGAGTGAAAGTAATTGTTGTAATAAAACTCAACCAGTGGAATATGAAAATTTCAACATACATTAAAATCCATAGAAAAAGATCATAGTATATCCTTTGGGAATTGAAATGTTTTCTCAGACTAACCATTTTCCAAAGGATGACACACATTATTGAAACTCAACTCTATATCCAAAGATTACAGAAGACTTCTCAAGAATGTCTAGGTGAACATCAAATCCGAATTAGATATAACAAATTGTGTGTAAAGACCTAAAAATTTTGTGAATTTTTTTCATAAATACTTGGGATTTTTATGATTCCACGAATTATTACGGCGCTGGATTCTGAGGCCCAGTGTGCCTGGAATCAATTTCTGAAGTTTTGTTCGTGTACGTTCAGTAAACATACGAGAGAGTTTTTATAACTTTTAAAATGGTGCATGGAATTGAAATCTAAGGGCACCGTTGAACTTGCAGCTTCATTATTTGCTTAAGAATACATTCACCTTGATGGCAGATGGCGGAGAATAAAAGTCAGTTTTTGGATTTTTATAAAAAAAATAATAAAATAATGTGTACAACACTCTATTTTATTTTTTTGTCACCATTAGTTTGATTGGTTGTTGGTTAAAAACTCCACATGGGAGTTGGAGGTGGGACCGCCACACCCTAACCTCCCAAGAGAGGTTATGGTGGTGGGGCCCACCTGAACATAACCTCCCCTGAGAGGTTATGTAGTAGGGAACACACGAGACTAAAACACCCAATTAATGGGATGGTGGAAAATCTCCCAAATCCTCTCATTAATGAGAGGGGAGTCCCTTGAACTCCTCTATAATTAATTGGTGCCACCTCTCCCTTTTAATTAATTGCGCCAACGCATGTAATTTATTAAGGGGAGCCTCTTAATTTATTCCTCCTTTTTGAAATTTTTTTCCCAATAAAATAATAGATAAATTTTATTCTTGGGATTGGAAATTCTCATTTGGTGGGATATTGAGAGGAGATCTTGGGAGAACAGATGTTCTCCCAACAAAGAACGAAGAACACAAAGAACACCACCAACAACCTTCTTCGACTTCCTCCCTCAGATCCTACCAATGTGGAGTGTCTTCCATGGCCGACACAGATTGTGGTTGGGATGGCATGATGAATGCAGTGAATGACAAACTTCATCGTCTTCTTTCTACAACACCATCAAAAAACGACAAACGTCGATCGACGGATCAAAGTTAGGGGGTTTAGCTTGTGTTTTATCCCTTTTCTTTTTTCTTCATTGTTTGTAAAGAAATCCATGTGTGGTTATAAATTATTGATGTTCTTCATTACTATTTCGATAAACCATTTGATATCACTTTAAACATGGAGGATACAGGCCAACCTAAAATGCCATGAAATCCGCCGGTGATTCTTCTTTTTTGTGTTGTTCTATTGCATGCCGATAAGGAGACGATGACGAAGGCGGTAATGATGGAGTTTGCACTACCAGCAGACTCCGTGAATATTGTGGCCCCCACGGTGCACCGAAGCATCTAACCAACCACCACCAGCCCGAGCGGCGCTCGACCTGCCTACTCGCGGCCTCCCGGTGCCCTGCCCGGTGCGTGACACGCCTGCCCGCGGCCTCCCCGCAGCCTACCCATCACACGATACCCCTACCTGGTGCCCCCGTGCCCTGCCTAATGCCCCCTCTCCATTCCTAGCACCCTGACGGTGCCCCCGCAGCCTACCAGGCCTTTGCCCCACCCCTCCCGAGCCGCGCCTCGTGCGGCGAAGACCGAACCAGCTTCGACCTTCAGGCCGAGTCACCTACGTGGAGACCTCCTTGCCGAACCGCCCTTGAAGTTCATTGGGTATGGCCCAGAAAACTGATCCAAATACATAGTGGGATGACCCACCCAACTGGCCGGGTCAGACCCCGCAATTCTGACCGGGTCGACCAAGACTAGTTCGGTTCAGACTGGGTTGGGCTGAGTCGGTACGACCGGGTCGGACCGAACTTGGGCCTGTTACTGAACCTTTAACATCTTGGGAAATATCATTGGCACTGGATGACCATTTGATGAACCATCAGCTGTGCCGATATTCATGGAGCAAATCCATCCCTTTGAGAATACCCCACTATAGTTCAGGGTATAGTTCAGATGTGATCAGGTTGGATCGTACATGAATCCAACAGGGCCCCTGGGACTAAAAGGATAATAACTAACAGACCGGGCATATGATTGATGATTTTTCTATTGTGTTGTGACCCCTATGATGTGGCAGACCTTTTAGATACTTCTACGTGGCAATTCAGGACAGTTGGAGTATTGACTAGTAGCTTGTGGTGTAGATCTTCCAGAGACGAGCAAGCATTTGTGTGGGAACCTAGAAGATGGCTGAGACCTGACGACTGCTAACCAATTAGACTTGGAGTGATTCGACTTGCCCATTAGGGAGCACCTCTATGTGCGCGCGGTAGACCCATGGTGTGGAGCACCTCTAGGTGAGTGTCGAAGACCCATGGTACTCGACACGTGGAGTACCTCAACAAGCTACCAGGGGAGTAACTCTGTGTGAGAGCATCAAAGCCATGGTGTAGAGCGCCTATATGTGAGAATAGAATATCCACGATACTCGATAGGAGGAGTACCTCAGCAGTCCTTGTTAGTGAGAAGTGCCTCTATGTGACACGGCATGCCCACTGTACTCAATAGAGGATAATTTCTCCACCAGCTGAAGGTTCAAGTTAATAGAAATCCTGGATTGAGCAGAGTCATTGACCTTTGTGTTTTCCTTATGATTGATATGGGTTAATAGATATCTTAGATATATGTATGGGAATATAAATATGTAATGGTTATCCATTGATTTCGAACATTGTGGTAAATCCTTGTTGGATTTTCTAAAGACTATGATGGTATTGGGGTCCCTACTGTGTATTGTTATACTCACCGCTGAACGAGCTATGCATGTACCTCGTTTTTTTGGTTGTAGTAAATAGACAGTGCTAAATGAGGCGAAGAGTAGCAGGACTAGATGGTACCCAGAGGTAGTCCACTCTATGTGATGGTACATGGAGGAGATAGACAGATGAGAGTGCTGATGAGGCCATCTGTACTTATCCTTCAGGTAAGAACCCTAGAGGATGACCTAGTTTCTGATTTACTTTTATTCAGTTGTACTTGATTTCATTTGTACTTGTACTTTCCCATTGGGATTATATTTCTGGCCCCTTTTACTTTCTAGCACTTCTTTTGTATACAGTTTAACTTAGTGTTTTTCTTCCATTTGTGCACTCTAATGTGTTTGTTTTCCGATTTAAAGTCAATTCCATCCCAGTTTAGGGATTTACACCTTTGGTGCTAGTCCCCAGCCCTGTCCTATGGAAGGCGAGCTTGGGGTAGTCATGATATGGGCCCTGGTGGACCGGTCGTGACAAATTGGTATGATCGGAGTCGGTTCTACCACAGAACTTAGAACTCTAATATTTCTTTTCTGTGAACCAATTGTGTTAAGGGTACTTACTGTGGTTTTTAGTTTAGGGAGTCCAGTGTTGGGGCGAGGGACCGACGTATCCATACACCAGGACCCTGACTTCTAATTTCAAACTTGGTGCACGAAAACACGGATTGTATGCATGTTTCCAAAATTTTTCTTTAAGCTAGATCAACCAGGTCATCTCACCAGGTTTAATCTTTTGACCATGTCGCATCTGTTTCATTCAGGATGCCTCCCCGAAAATTACCAGTTAGAGCCCCAATAGTCGTACATACTGGCAGCCCATTGAGCGACGAGGCCTCGGTGTAGGGCCCTTTACCAGCGGAGGCACCAACGGTACTACTTCCCATTGGGCCACCAATGCCACCAGCCCTAGCAGTGGACGATGCACACATCTTGAGAACATTGCCCGAGTTTCAGCACGAGAGGCCACCCATGTTCAGGGGAGATATGGACTCAATGGTGGATGAGGATTGGATGGAGTATGTGGAGAGAGTCTTCAGGCTAGTAGGGACACTAGCAGAGTTCATAGTGATCCTTTCCATGAGTCTCCTTTAGGAAGCAGCAGGCAGATGGTGGAGCCTAATGCTCCAGGTTCATGATTAGGTGATGCTACTATAGTAAGACTTCAAGAGTCTATTTCAGGTGGATTTTGTCCCATCCACTCACCACGCAGTGTGGATACAAGTGCTACTACATCTTCAGCAAAGCAGCATGACAGTATCATAGTACATAGTGAGGTTCACCAACCTCTTGCGCAACTCCACAGATATGGTTTAGGTGCCATTCTTCAGGGCTCGAACCTTCGATTAGGGGCTCAAGCGAGAGATCAAAGCTCCAATGATCTCACTTAGTATCCCGACACCGGAGGGGGTGTTAGAGATAGCCCTCCTAGCGGAGAGTTTCCTTGCTGAGCAGTCTCCAGAAGCGAGACGCACCACTAGTCTACACGCAGCAGAGTCTTCTACAGATGGAAGTAGACAGATGACTTAGAGGACCTAGAGGACCAGAACCATAGGTGGATGACCGTAGGACTCAGGATCTTTTATGCGGGGCACCTAGGGAAGAGACACACATGACAAGAGTGGGCAGTGTTACTGACGTGGTGGGCATGGTCACTGGGCTCATGACTATCTAACCCGTCGTTCGGATGATTAGCAGACTGTTGAGGGGCCTCTCCAGAAGAGGCAGATGGTCGGTCTAGGTGGTCTGTGGGGAGCAAGAAAATGTGGTAGTGGATCTAGTCATGCAGTGGGCAGTGGGTGGCGATTCGAGGTGTTCCTCCACCACCACCAGGAGGTCCACCCCGACCATAGGGAGTGAGTGGACATGGGAGATCTCATCTTCAGGCATCTGAGGCCTATGATCATGGTACTCCAAATATGATTCGATGTACGTTCTGTGTCTACTCCACAATAGTTGAATTTATTATAGACATAGGTTCTAGTCACTCTTTAATTTCTGCTCCCCTCGTTCGAAGCTCAGAGATTCCTACGGAGTCGTTGGCTAAATCCTTACAACTATAGACTCTTATGGGAGAAGACGTGATGATTACGAACTAGTTCATGTAGTGTGAGCTTACTCTAGGAGGATAGAGCTTCAACAAGGTTCTCCTAGTAGGGGCATCGTGGTCGAACGACCTCATCTTGGGTATGGACTCGTTATCTACATTCCATGCTCAGATTGACTATTTTATGAGAAAAGTGTGGTGTGTCGGCACGAATGGGACCAGGTTTACCTTCACTGGCGTGAAGGGAGCCCTTGCAGCATAGGATGGACTTACTTAGAGGTGCGTGAAGCCGATCACTCACTAGTTCTCTTGCCTTACCCTCAGATCAGTTGATGTGGATAGTCTGACCTATCCTGTAGTGCCGGACTAGAACGTGGATGCTTTACCTAACGATGTTCCAGGACTACCTCCTCATAGATAGGTGGACTTCTATATTTACATTTACCTTGGGACTGAACCTATATCTACTCTATCATATCATATGGCTCCCACTGAGCTTCATGAGCGATGGGTACAGCTACAGGACTTGCAGGGGAAGGGATTCATCGGGCCCTGTGTTTCTCCCTAGGCAGCCCCGATTCAGTTCACCAAGAAGGTTGATGGGAGATTGAGGCTCTATGTCAACTACCGTCACTTGAACCAAGTGACCGTAAAGAACAAGTACCCACTCCCATGGATTGACGACTTCTATGACCAGCTGAAGGGAGCATGGTGGTTCTCAAAGATAGACCTCAGATTAGGCTATCACCTGCTCAGAGTTCGAGATGAGGATGTGAAGAAGACTACCTTCAGGTGTTAGTACAACCACTGTGAGTTCTTGTTTATGGACTTCGGTGTAAACTACACTCCAGCAGTGTTCATGAGTCTCATTAATAAGATCTTCCAACCATACCTCGATCACTTTGTCATAGTCTTCATCAATGACATTCTGATCTACTCGACTATTAAGGAGGAACATGCCTGACATTTTTAGGTATTATTGCACACACTTTGAGAGAACCAACTATATGGTAATCTCTCGAAGTGCTATTTTTGGATTCGAGAGGTTCACTTCATGGGAAAAATAATATCTGAGGCCTAAGTTGTAGTGGATCCAGTGAAGATCAAGGTGGTACTTTCTTGTTAACCACCCAGGAGTGTGACGGAGGTACGAAGATTCCTGGGTTTGGCTGGATACTACCGGAGGTTTGTTCTAGACTTCTCTAGAGTTGAAACACCACTATCAGCCTTGATGAAGAAGGGGAAACCCTTCATGTGGTTGGAGAGTTGTTAGTAGAGCTTTCAAGAGATAAGGCATAGGCTGACTAGTGCCCCCATCTCGAGGCTTCCAGAGGAAGGCGTAGGTACATACTCTACTGCGACGCATCAGGGACTGGACTCGGGTGTGTCTTGATGTAGGAGAAAGAAGTTATTGCATATGGTTCCTGACAGCAGAGTCAACATGAGTAGAACTACGCTACCCATGACATGGAGTTTGTAGAAGTGGTCTTCTCCTTGATGATTTGGTAGAACTATCTGATGGTAGAGGATTTTACCATGTACTCTGATCACAAGAGTCTCAGGTATATCTTCTCTTAGAAGGACCTGAACCCGAGACACCGACATTGGCCTGAGTTCCTCCAGTACTATGACATCAAGATATTCTATACTTTTGTGAAGGGGAACATTGTTTCAGATGAGCTCAGTAAGAGGACATTTATACATTTTCTAGGAGAGGCGACAAAGCAGTTGATTGCTTTAAAAATATCCTTTTTGGATAGAGATTGAGCAACATTCCTTCAGTCTCTTATGGTCACTCCCCCCCCCCCCCCTTCTTTATTGAGTCAGGGAGGGACAACATGGGGATGCTAACTAAGATACATGACATGCTCTGATATCCACAAGGCAGGCACCTAATGGATTTTTTGAAGGTGGGGAGCACATCATCCTCTTTAGAGGATGCACCATTGTACCATTTTCACTTCAGGAGGAGGTATTGAGGGAGTTACAAACATCCCATCTTGCGGTAAATCTAGCAGTGGCGAAGAATTATAAGGACCTTCGATGACAGCACTAGTGGCTAGGTATGAAGAAGGTAGTAGTAGAGTTTGTCTCATGATGCGTCAGTTGTCAACAAGTGAAGGCAGATCATCATGTACCAGCTAGCATAGTACAACCTTTAGAGGTCCCAGAGTGGAAGTGGGATGGGATATCCATGGACTTTGTGATGAGTATTCCATGTACATCCAGGTGTCATGATTCGATTTGGGTGATCGTCGACCGAATCACCATGTCGGCACACTTCCTACTGATGAGAGAGCATGGTTCAGTAGAGATCATGGGATGCCTCTATGTGCAGAATATTTTACATTTTCATGGAGTACCTTCCTCTATTGTCTCCAACCGTGACACATGTTTTACTTCCCGACTATGGAAGGGGTTTCAGGAGGCTTCAGGAAACATCTTCACTTGAGCACCGACATCTATCCCCAAACAGATGGTGACTGAGTGGACCATTCAGACCCTCGAGGACATGATTTGTTATTATGTCCTCGACTTCAGTCGTAGCAGGTAGGATCACTTACCCATGGTGGATTTTCACTATAACAACAGCTATCACACCACTATAAGTATGCCACCTTTCAAGGAATTATACAGGCGACCTTGCAGATCACCCTTGTGCTGGACTGACCCAGGGGAGTTAGCACTAGTGGGACCAGAGATGGTTTGGGTTACCACAGGGAAGGTTCAGATCATCCATGATTGGATGAAGACTGCATAGAGAAGATAAAAGTCATATGCTGATAGGAGAT
This sequence comes from Viscum album, assembly GCA_963277665.1. Taxonomy (NCBI): domain Eukaryota; kingdom Viridiplantae; phylum Streptophyta; class Magnoliopsida; order Santalales; family Viscaceae; genus Viscum; species Viscum album. Next base: position 437,284,955 of record OY728121.1, read on the forward strand.
GGATACCTCTGGAGTTCGAGGATGGTGACCACGTCTTTCTAGGGGTCTCACCTCGATGAGGTCTACGAAGATTTGGCCGAGGCTTGAAGTTATCTCTAAGATTCATTGGACCTTTCCAGGTCCTCAGTAATGTTGGCGAGGTGGCTTACCGCTTAGCTTTTCCACCTCAATTTCACCAGGTGCATGACATCTTCCACGTATCCCAACTTAGGAGATACGTTCCGGACCCTTCCCATATCTTCGACCATGGAGAGCTGGATTTCGATGATGGGGTGAATTTTACGGAGGTTCCAATGGAGATTGAGGATTGAGAGGAGTGTGTCCTACATGGATGGTCGATACCTCTAGAGCACGTACACTGGCAGCACGGGAACCTCCAAGAGAGCATGTGGGAGCGGGAGGCTGAAATGTGTCCTCAGTACACCCTTTTGTTCCTATAGTTCAAGTTGTAGCATACGGTGACGTAAAGCCTTGAGGTGCGGGGAATGAAAATACCCAAAAAAATCCCTGGAAATGTTTCTCTTATATACATTGGATTTTTACGAGTTTATGGTCTTTTACGGTGCTTGATTCCGAGGCTTGGTGTCCCCATAATGAATTTTTGATGTTTTGTTTGGGTGTGTTCAGGAAATGTACGAGCAGTTTCTTATAACTTTTTAACCAGTGATCAAAACTAAAATCTGAGGGAACCATTGAACTCGTGGCACCGGTATTCACTTAAGAAGACTTTCACATCAACGACAGATGGTTGAGAATAAAAGTTAGTTTTTTTATTTTCACAATATAAATAATAATAAAATAAAGTGTACAACACTTTATTTTATTTTTGACCCTCCAGGAGTGTGAGTGGTTGTTGGTTAAAACTTCCACTTGGGAGTTAGAGGTGGGACCATCACACCCTAACCTCTCATGAGGGGTTATACTGGTGGGGCCCACCTGAACATAACCACCCGTTAGAGGTTACATCGTGGGCGCCACACAATACTAAAACCCCAAAATTAATGGGAGGGTGGAAAATCACCCAACTCCCCTCATTAATGAGAGGGGAGTCCCTTGACCTCTTTTACCACTAATTCGTTCCACCGCTCCCTTTTAATTAATTGTGAAAATGCATGTAATTTATTAAGGGGGCCTCTTAATGTATTCCTCCTTTTTGAAATTGTTGTTCCATGAAAATTATAGAGATCTTACATTATTTTTTTCATGGAAATTCTCATTTATTGGGAGCTTGAGAGGAGAGATTGGGAGAAAATAAGTTCTCCCAACGAAGAATGAAGAACGTAAAGAACGCCGCCAACAACCTTCTTCATCTTCCTCCCTTGAATCCTACTAATGCGGAGTGTCTTCTACGGCTTACGCAACTTAGGGTTGGGAGTCCTTGATGAACGTGGAGAATGATGAAATTCATAGTCTTCTTTCCGTAACACCATCAATGAATGACGAATGTCAATCGAAGAATAAAATGTAGGGGGTTTACCTTGTGTTTTATCCCTCTTCATTTCTCTTCATTTTTTGAAAAGAAATTATTGCATGGTTGTAAATAATTGATGTTCATTATTCCTATTACGATGATCCAATTGATATCTCTTTAAAGGTGGAGGATGTGGGCCAACATAACATGTTCTGACATCCCCCATCGATTCATCATTCTTGTGGCGTTCTATGGCATGAAGATAAGGCGACGACGATGAAGGCGGATATGACGAAGGTTGCGCTACCTGCGGCCTCCGCGAATCATGCCGCCCCGCGGTGCACTGAAGCTTCAGGCTGAACACCACCAGCCTGAGCGTCACCCGGCCCGCCAACCAGTGGCCTCCCAGCAGCCTACCTGGCGCACGTCCGGCCTTCCCAGAGCCTCCCCACAGCCTAACCGGCATGCGGCCCACCTACCGGTGGCCTTCCCAGTGCCCCCACCCTGCCTGACACCCTACCCAGTGCCCCAACACCTTTCTAGCACCCTACCAGTGCTCCAGCACCCGGCCAGGCGCCCTGACGGTGCCCCCGTGGCCTGCCCGGCACTTTCCGCACCCTACCCAGTGCACCTGCGGCCATCCTGCGCTCCTCGCGTCCTACCTGCTGATCTCCCGACTAGCCCGACATCTCAGGTCATGTCACCCAAGCCGTGCCCCTAGCGTTGCTAGCCGAACTAGCCCCGACCTTCGGGCCGAGTCACCTACGTGGACACCTCCGGGCCGAACCACCCTTGCAGTCCGCTTGGACGGGCTCTGCATACTAGGCCAAATACTCAGCGTGCTGACCCGCCCAATGAGCTGGGTCAAACCCAATGAGTCTGACTAGGTCGACCCAGACCAGGTCGGCCCAGACTGGGTTGGGCCGAGCCAGTCCGACCGAGTCAGACCGGAATTGGTCCCATTAAATAACCTTTACCTTCTTGGGCCATATCATTGGCACTGGTTGTCTTTTTGACGAACCATCAGCAGTGCAGATATTCTTGGAGCAAAGCCATCCCATTGAGAATACCCCACTAGAGTTCAGGGTATAGTTGAGATGTGTTCAAGTTAGATCGTACAAGAATCCAACAGGCCCCCCGGGTATAAAAGGCTAATAACTAATAGATCGGGTGTCTGATTGATGTGTCGTCTATTGATTTGAGACCCCTATGACGTGGCAGAACTTTGGGATACTTATATGTGGGACTTCGTGATAGTTGGAGTATCGACAAATATCTTGTGGGGAAAATCTTCCAGAGACGAGTAGGCATTTCTGCGGGAACCTAGTAGCTGGATGTGATTTGATGACTGATGATCGATTCGACTCAGATTGAATCCACTAGCCCAGTGGGGAGCGCATCTGGGTGAGCGCGGAAGACCCAAGGTAATCTACAGGTGGAGTAATTCAGTAGGATACCAGAGGAGCGCCTCTATGTGAGCGCAACAGACCCATGGTGGAGAGCGCCTCTATGTGAGCACAACAAATCCACGGTACTCGACTGGAGGAGTACCTCAGGAGTCCAAGTTTGTGGTAAGCGCCTCTGTGTGACGTGGCATGCCCATTATACTCGATAAGAGAGGAGTTCTCCAGCAGCCGGAGGTTCATATTAATAAAAATCATGGTTTTAGCCGATTCAATGACTTTTATTTATTCCTCATGACTGAGATGAGTTACTAGATAACTTAGGTATGTGTATATGCATATACCTAAGTAATGGTTATCTGTTGATTTCATAATTTTTGGTTTATCCTTGTTGGATTTTGTGATTCCTCGAGGGTCTCGGGGTTCCTACTGAGAATTTTTATACTCACCCCTGCATGTGCTATGCCTGCACCTCTTTGTGTTGGTTGCAGATGATGAACAATGCTGACTGAGGCAGAGAGTAGCAGGACTGGACGGTACCCAGAGGTGGACCACTCAGTGTGATGGCACACGGAGGAGAAGGACATACAAGAGTACTGAGGAGGCCATCTGTACCTACCATTCATGTAGGAACCCCAGAGGATGACCTAGTAGATGCTTTACTTTTCTTCAGTTGTACTTGCATTCAGTTGTACTTGTACTTTCCTATTGGTATTTTTTTTCAAGCCCCTTTAACATTCCAGTACATCTTTTGTATATAGTTTTACATAGTGTTTTTCTTCCAGTAGAGTACTCTGATGTGTTTGTTTTAGTTTTAAAGGCAGTTCCTTCCCAGTTCGTAGATTTACGCATTTGGTGCTAGTCCCCAGCCCCTGGCCTATCGAATGCGGGCTTGGGGTAGTCACGATATGGGCCCCGGGGGATGGGTCGTGACATTGTGTTACTCCATGTATCATTAAAAAATCATTAATGCATTTTCTATTAAAATTAACAAAACCTAATTCTATTTTATGGTAATAATTTATTCTAGATTTTTATGGTGAATGAATAAAATCTATATAGAGTTTTTTCCATTGGATGTTTTGGGGAGTCTGATGACAAGTTCAATTTTGATTTTTTTTCTCATTTACATTATGGTATGGGTAATTATGAAAACATTACTATAGAATTATATTTATTATCCTCAACATTCTATCATAAAAAGTTCCATGATACATACTCAGCAATGTTTCTCTTCATATGGTCCCACTAACTACAAATTCTCTTTTAAATATATGTACATCTTTACACTTCATGAATGAATAGAAAATGATGAACAATGTGCCGTATTCAATAGTTCCTCCATAAAATATGTTATGGATGGAACACATATAGAGTCATTTAAACTCATAATTCCACCTCAATCATGGTTGAACAAAGGATCATTTTATACCATCTTTTGTATCTCAACATCTTCCTTAAATTCCCATTTAATGTTCACTTGGATAGATGCTTGAACACTCAATTGAGAAAGATACAAATTCTCCCTTCACTTCAACATATACTAATCTATCCATTTCATATATAGAACTATTGTATATTTTTTTATCCTCATCATATATAAGATAGCATGACCAATTAGATTATGATCATATACGACCTTTTTTGTATTACAATATTGTAATGTATTGGGAAGTCATAAAATTTAATTAACACAAACTATCTTCTATAGTGAATATTTAATTCTATCATTGTGAAAATATACCTAAATTATTTATGATTAGTATATATATATATATTTATATATATATATATATAAATTATCAATAAATATAATTACTCACTATATATAATGATATCATTACAACAAAAAAATCCAAATCATGTGGTGGGTATTTTTTTAGGACCCTTCAATTTTCATGTGGCAGAAGCAAACATCATATCAATTTTATGTGAAAAAAATAACAATCCCTCATTCTATACATCACTATGTATTATCAAAACTTCTCTACTATAGTTTAATGTATGTACATGACCACTAACTATTATTCTAATTAGATCCTTTAATTTTTTTATTTCATATTCTTTTATCCAATGGAATATATCTCCCATCTGATTTAACATGGGGATTGGATTTCATAATTGAGAGAGATTATTTACAATTCTCAGATAATATCCTGTAAAAATCAATAAAACTAGGGATATAAGTTATAGTGGTTGGTCTACAATATTGTTTAATAACATTGTTATTTTGAGGATCCATTGATATTCCCTCAATTGAGAATGTATGAACCATTAGTGATACATAACAAATCAAATATTCAATCCAAGTAAATTTTTCCTAAATCATTTCCTTCATCAAAGGATTCAATGAAATTAAAAAATAATATTCATTCTTTTACCTTGTCCATGAATATATAATCATATCCTAAATATAGACTAAAAACTAATATTGGTAATATTTGAAGACTCTACTCATTAAATCCATGAATATAGCATGTGAACTAGTATGAAAAAATATAATCACAGTAAATTAATAGAATCCATTCCTTATAAAAATGATACTTTTCTATTATTCTCCATGTTGAACGGAAAGAGATGATATATCGAATAATGGTTAATCTTATATATGTTTTGGGATCTGCATAGTTGATCAAATAATTCATTAATACTTGGTATTGGATAATTGATCTTGATTGTGATATTTTTGTTCATTCAACAATCAATGAAATGTATCATTGATACATGTTTATTATTATTAAAAAAAATAGGTACAAGGAATAGTTACTTACATAGATGAATGGTTCCCTTATTAAGATTATCCTAGAACTTATTCTTCAATTTAAGAAACCCAATAAAGGATATTATAATTGGATTCCTTGATGTAGGGATAGTCGTAGACATTAGTTATATTGAGAACTAAAATTAATGAATCCATAGAAGATGATGAAAATATTCAATAAATATATCAATAAACAATCAAATAATAAGAATATCTCTAATGTTTAGTTTCTTACCAACCATTTGTGTTAAAAATCCCATTTTAATTAGAAGCATGACTCATAAAATGGATGTAATTTCTCTCAAAATTACATATTTTTTATTGACCTAATTGACCATCATATATTGGCTGGAAATATAAAATGTAAATTCTCTTAATAATAATTTAATGTCAGTCCCCGACCTTAGTTTTCTAGAGACAGTACTAAAAATATGTTATCTAATTATTTTTTAATAAAAAGAATCTAATAAATTAAACAACACAATACATAAACGAAGACCTTTCACTCGACTAGGTTCTAGAGAATAGTCAAACTATACATGTTTATTTGAACTATATAAGAATAAAATAAAACCAAAAAAATGTCATTCTGTGCGCTCAGGCCGTAATTGAAACTTACTTCTTCAGGAAACATTACTAAACCTGCATAAAATAATTTAAAACATGGGGTGAGCATTTAAAATTATGAGTAAGGGGATTTAAATATATTGATAAATACTTTATAGAATATTATTTTTAAAATACTCTCTAAAATATCATTTTCAAAACATTACATGAAATTTCATGTAGTTTAAAAATACTTTAACACTTTAGAAAATAATTACTTTCAAAATTTATTTTAACATATTTTAGTGTTTTTTATGAAAATAAGACACATGATTCTGGAAACGAAACACTATTTTGAAGCCACTTTAATCATTGGAGGTTGTCTTGGGCCTACCCACTTAGTAAAGGATAATTTCACTCTCCAATTCCTTTAAATAATTATAATGTTCAACTGTCAGATTTTTTAAAAACATTTTAATATTTCATTACTTATATATACATTTACTGGAGTTTTTAATTTTGAAAATGTCTCACTTCATTAAAATACACATTCACACTTCGTATGTAGATTCATTCATATATGAACATTCATTTCATATCACATGAATGTTTAGTTAAAACCAAAACTCATACGATAATCCACTACATGTACTCGCCATGCATTCAAAATTTCATTCAATTTATTACTTTAGTATTTATATAAATAATTGATCATAATAAGTATTTTATGTTTCACACATAAAATAAATATTTAAAGAAATAAAACATTTTAAGCTTAATGAAATCCTTCTACTTTATAATTTCAAAATCATACCATAAAGTATAAATTTAAATCATGATTGTATCATAAATGAAACATATGATGATGTTATGCATAAATTCATGGCCATGATTATATGAAATTGTGACATCTATATTTTCCAAACACATTATGATGACAAGCTATACACATTTTTTAGAAACATGCTGTTAAAAATTATATTATTTTAATAAAAATACTATCAATTATATATAGATACCATGAATTTAAATTCTAAATAGATGAACTTAATGTTTCCCATATATATATATGTGTGTGTGTGTGTGTATCTGGGTATGTATGTATATTTTTATTACATGAAATTTAAAATTCTCTAAATCGCGAGATAAATTCATGTTTAATGAAAACATTGATAAATAAAAATATCCATATTTAAAAAAAGATAAAACATTTCTTCCAACACATAAATATAACCATTTTTTAAGAACATAAATGACCACATGTTACGAATATATATATATATATATATCATAACTTGAAATTTAAATTTGGGGATCACATTACTATAAAACATATCTTTAAAATACATATGTATAATAGTTTTATGTAAAAAAATCACCTTCAATATAGACTTGAAAATAAATAAATAATTCTTAAGAAAAATACAAATAATTAGGAAATAATTTGATAAAATTGTGTACACTTCTTTAAGAATTAATTATTTAAACAAAGTTAACACTTACATAATTAAATCCAAATATTTATAAATTTCCTAAGTAGTTTTTCTGGTTTATAATAGAATTTTTCCATACTTGAATTGAAGTGGAAAAAATTGAAACAAAATTTGATCATATATATTGATATATATATATATATATATAACATCTGTTATTAAAATAAATCAATGTAAGAAATTATTTTTTTTGAAAATATCTATGAAAAATACTAAATCCTTAACTTGAAAAATGAAGAACAGGAATAAAACAACATTCTTTCATAGGTTGGTTGAACTAGATGAAAGAAGATGATGGCTGATGTTTTCTTCCTTCCTGAAGTAACTAAAACCAGATATAAGAATAGTGGAAAAAATTCTCAGGTAGAGTTTTTATTTTTATGTAGAGTGAATTGGGTTCACTCATATATATAATCCACAAACATAAATGTACTCGATAAGACCAACGGTAATAAATAATTCTGTGAAAAATAGAAAAAAAATATTCTATCAAATTCGAATTAGACAAGAAAATAAAAAATATGTATATATAATCTGGTCAAAATTGACATCGTCAATCCAGAAATTGATAGTTTTATTCATAATCAAAGAGTAAGACAATAATTGATTCCCAAGTCTATAGTTAAATAAAAAAATTGACAGCGAACAATGAAGAAGAAAATTAGAGACATGAATAAAAAAATTGATTTGAATCTAAAAAGAAAAAAATTACAAGCTTAGGTTGAAGAAAATAATAGAAATAAAAACATTCCAAGATCAAACCCTATAAAAAATACCTCCAAATTTGAAAAAATGAAACCTTAACCATGATTCACGTCTATTTACTGGATCCTAAAAATCAGAACCCTACCCCACGATGAAGCTCAAACTTAGACAGACTGCAGCCAAAACTCGATAATGATGAATGGATGGCGGCCAAATATCCCTTACCAGATTGAATCCCTTTCAAAGCCCTATTTTTTTACTCGATGCACTCACCTGGGTTCCCAGAAGCTATTCTTGGCATTGCTTTGAATCTATCAACTTTCCTTGTGCTTCACCACATTAAAAAATTGTCACTTTGACAAAAACCCTCGATTTCGGCCTCACCAAGACATCTGAACTAAACCCTCTTTCAAGATTCAATTTTTTTCATTTATTCTATTAAAAATGAATATATAATAAATTTATAAATAATATATTATCATATAAAATTTTATGACTTGAATAAAAAAATTCAATAAAAAAATTTATAATGTTATTAAATAATATCATATTTGATTATGTATATAATTTAAATTATTTACATTTATAATGAAACATTATATGTGATTTTAAGTATAACTAATTTATATTCATTTTGGTACAGTATTATTTCATTATTTAAAAATTTATTAAAAATAAATTTCATAAAATTATATGTAAACAAATATATTTTTATCTTTTTAAAAACAATTAGTTTCACAAAATAGTTAATTAAAAAGATACCATATTTATATAAAAACAACTTATTTAATTCTAAATAATAATTTATTATTACCTGTTTGAGAAATTTAATGTTTTAATTTACTTACCCTTTTTATTAATTAAAAGTTTTGATTTAGTTTTCATAATAATGATAATATTATTTTCAATATTTATTTAAGATACATATTTATTTCAATCTCAAGACGTCACATTATTCTCCCCCTTAAATGTAATTATTCCCTCAAAATTCTCTTTTTACAATCTTGAATATTCTGAATTTTTGTCTTAAAATTATGAAAACTAGTACTGATAAACATATATACTCTACCGCTAAGATAAAAATTTATAATCCTTAAATTTATCTAGAATGTGCCTCTGATACTAATTATAATGCCCTGACCCCTGTTTCATATAGATGGTGATGAAAATATGCTATGTCCAATTTGAAATAAAAAACTGGTAAATTACATAACAAAATATATAAATGAGGAACTTTAACTGGTCTAGGTTCTAGAGAATAGAAAAACCATGTAAATTTGTCTGAACACTACAAGAATAAAATAAAACCATAAAATGACATTATGTGAAGTCACACCATAAGCCAAACTAGTAGCTTCACTGAACTATAATTGACCTTTAAAAAATAATTTAAAACAAGGAGTGAGCATTTAAAATGACCAATTAGGGGTTTTAAAAAATATGATTATTCCATTTAAAAATATTCATTGAAATTAATTTCTAAAATATTATTTTTATATCGTTACATGAATTTAAATACTCTTTAGAAATAAAACCACACATCAGAAAATAAATAGATTCAAAATTGATTTAATCATATTCTAGTGTTTTTCAGAAAATTATACACAAGATTCTGAATACAAAACACTATTTTGAGGCCACTTGAAACAATGATGATTTTCTAGATCCTTCCCACTTAGGGAAGGATGGGATCACTTGCCAATACCATTATATATTTACAATGATCGGGTGCCAGATTTTTTGAAAATATTTTAGGCTTGATTTACATATATATACATTCACTAGAGTTTTTAATTTTGAAAACATGTCACTGAATTATAATACACATTCATGTTTAGTATGTAGATGCATAAATATATGAACATTCATTTCATACCACTTGCAAGTTTGTTTACAAAAAAAATCATGCCATAAACCTTTTCACGTACCATCCTTGAATTTAAACATTCATTCAAGGGATGCCTTTAGTATTCATATAACTAATTTATCATAATATATATTTTATGTTTCTCATATAAAATAAAAACTTAATGAAATAAAAAAATTTAATGCCTAAATAAATATTTCTACTTCATAATTTTAGAAGCATACCATAACCATTAAATTAAAATCATAAATTAATTATAAATTTAATGAATATCGATGTTATGTATAAATGCATGGCCATGATTTTAGGAAATTTCAACTTCATATTTTAAAAAATATATGATTAAATGATATGCGCATTTTTTAGAAACATGGCCATAAAAATTATAACATGTCAATAAAAAATTTATCATTTTCATAAATAACATGAATATGAAATCTAAAGAAAATAATGTAATGTTTCCATATATATATATTCATGACATGGTATTTATAATACTCTAAATCTTAGGGTAATTTCAGTTTTAATGAAAATTGTGATAACTAAAAATATCTATATTTAACAAGAGTTAAAACATAGCTTGATAAACATAAATATAATCCTTTTCATAAGAACATAAATGAACTCAGGTAACAAATATATATATATATATTTATATATATATATAACATAATTTAAAATTATTATTTCGGGTTCACATTTTTATAAAACAAAATATTTAAATTAATTATGTATAACAGTTCTATGTAATAAATTCACCTAGAAAATATACATGAATATAAATATATCATGATTAATTAATGGAATGTAATAGATCTGAAGTACCTTGATAAAAATGAATATAATCTTGTAAAAATAAATAAATTAAGCATAGTGTCCACATACATAATTAAAACCATATTGTTATAATTTTCCAAAATATTTATTCTTATTCATAATAGTGATATTTCATACTCGAATTGTAGTAGAAAAAATGGAAACATAATTTGAACATATGTATTGATATTTATATATTTTTTATTTGACATCTTATTAAACTAAATTAATATAAAAAAGTAAATGTTTCTGAATATCTATGAAATGCATGATATCTTACTTGATAAATAAATAACTGAAAGAAAACAACATTCATAAATAGATTTCTCATACCATATGAAGGAAGATAATGGATGGAGGTTTCTTCTTACTAGAAGTAACTCATACCAGGTATAAGAATAGAGGAAAAAATATGGCTCAACTTGAGTATTGATTTTTAAAGAGAGGGAATTCAGTTTTCTCATATATAAACTCCCCAAATAGAAACATACCTGAGAAGACACAAGTTAATAAATAATTCAGCATAAAAGATAACAAAGAATTCTTTAAAATATGAATCATACAATCGAAAAGAAAATATGTAAATATAATTTTGTCAAAATTGACATCATGATTTTAAAATAGAGATTTATATTTATAATAAAAAACTAAGACAATAATCAATTCACAAGTCAATAGGTTTGTAGAAAAATTGATGGTGAATAGAGTAGAATAAAAATAGAGATAGGATAAAACAAGATGATTCGAATCTAAAAAGAAATCACATAATGGCCTAGGATGAAGAAAAAATTGAAATCAAAAACCACATGTATCGAACCCTATCCAAAACATACCTCCAAACTGGCCAAATCAATCCCTATCCTTGATTAAAATCTCCTTCACTGATGCTCGAAAACTGGATTCCCACCCCGTAATGATTCTCATACTCATCAAGACCACAATTGGAACTTTGGGACAACACTTAGACCATGGTCGGACCTCCTTTTTCTTAATGACTCTTTTTCCTAGCCTGATTTCAGCCTCAATGCACGCACTTGGGATCCTTGTAGCCATTCTAGACCATGGCTCAAAGACATCCACTTCCCATGTGATTCTCCCCATTCTAACTCTCTTACTTGGGTAAAACCCCTCGATCTCAGCCTCACCCAGACTTCTAAACTAAACTCGATTTCACGATTCCATTTTTTTCATTTATTCTAATAAAACAAAAATGGATATATTATAAATATGAATATAATATATTATCATATCAAATTTTAATATTAGATTAAATAAATACAATATAAAAATGTATAATGATTTTAAATAATTTCATATATGATTATTTATATATTTTAAATTAGTTACATTAATAGTGAAACATTTCATACGATATTAAAGATAAATAATTTATATGCATTTAGGTACAATTTTATTTCATTATTTAAAAATACAATTGAAACGGTTTTTGAAAAATTATATTTTAACTGATATTTTTTAACTTTTTTAAAAACATTATAGTTTTACAAAATTTTTAATTAAAATGATTTCATATTAATATAAAAATATCTCATTTCCTTTAAAATAATAATTTAATTCTAAATGTTTGAAAACATTAATTTTTTCATTTATTTACGCTTTTTCTTAATTGATAGTAATGATTTTATTTTACTAATTATAATATTATTTTTGTTAATATTGGGTTATGATAATTATTTAATACAAACATAAGATGTTTCAATTAATGTGGGATTTATGTAATGAAATAAAATCCATTCGTGAAATAAATTTTAATTCAACTAGAGAAATAATAAATTTGTTTATAAGAAAAACATTACCACAAAATTAAACTAGAGAAGAAGCATAGACCATAGATATGATCATCATACCATTAGGGGTATTAAACTCCAATTAAAAATATAATCATTGAGTATATGAACAATAATTTTGAGACAATTTTTCTGATATATAGGAATCCATAAAACTAAGATCAATTATGATACTTTATTATATTAGCTTATTTATTAACACCTAAAAATCATAATTTTATCTTAATTCCCATACTAAAATAAAAATTGTTATCATGAACCTAATGAATCTTTAATATGAATGATCAATCATTATAAATCATGCATCAGATTTCAGAATATTGATATATTATTTCCATATATGACACCATAGGATTATCCTTGGTCATTAATGGTCATATCCTAAAATTAAGTATTTTATCCTATATTTATATATATCCCCATGATTCTCACAATTGTTTTCTCATCCTAGTCTCAAATGTTCAGATAAATATTTCACTGATACCAAAAATAGAAACCCATAATTTTTATACATATATATTTCATCTCTTTAGATGAACAATCATTACAAAACTTAATGATCCAGGAAAGAATCTTGAATGTAAACTTCCTCTAGAAACATTGATACATAAAAAACAGATTCATAAGTTAACTACATCATCTCCCACTAAGTTCTTATTTACTAGATCCCTTCTTAATAATATCATACTTAATACGATTCTTCATAACCTAGAAAAAGTAAACATAATAAAGTGTAATATAAGATTCTCAGTAATGGTAAATAATGGGGATGTCAATATAAACTGAGAAAATGTTTGTGTGATAATGAGAATAACATTTTAAAAACCAGACCATAAATATCCTAAATCATAATATTGTGTCATGGAATAAATATTAAAAGTATATAAGATATGAATCATAAGGTAATTAAATAACATGATCTATTAGAGAATAAAAGTAGCTTAAAACATGGAATTGGTACACAAACATAATCAATGAAATTCATTTCCATATTATTCTATAATAATTGAATTTTCTATCACATTGTATTGGGTTTAATCCCAAAAACATCATAGTAGTCAATGATAACTCCTAATACTATAATAGATGATTGGGTTCACTCTTGAAATCATCATAGAAGTATAGGTTCATTACTAAGACTATCATAGTCGACTGAGTCCCATCATAAACATTGTTCACTCCCCATTCGAGTCCAGTTTATCTCATGACTTATCAATATTTACTAAATACTTTATAGAAATATAAAATTATGATACCACCCATAATATTAAAAAATCATTAAAAATTTGTGTCAAAAGATCATTATTCATTGATCATATGATAAACCTTGAAAAATAAATTTGTTTAATAAAAATTTCATTGTTGCATAACCCATAGATATGGAACTGGTTTCATAAACATTTAATCATTTCATCATAACATAAATCATGGAAAATGAAAATGTTTCATAAACATATTTTCATGATAGATGAAAAATTTGATCATTCCATGTATTTTAAAAAAACCATCCCTTTCACATTTTGAATTAAAAGCCAAATGATTATCTTTCTAGAAATGAATAGAAGATTCATGTAAGAACATTTTTTCAAAATTTGATCCAATAGAAAAAATTAATTCCAACTTTAATTGGATAAAAATAAAAACATTCTTGAAAACATATAAAATAAGGACATGTAAGAGAAATTATTTTTGATTGAATAGTTAAATTAAATCATTTTTAATAAAAACATATTTTCAATTTCATGATTACATAAGGAGACTAAAATGAATGAAAAAAATTATATTTCTTGGAAAAACAAAAGGATATGATAATTCATGAGTTTCTCTATTATTATAACATAAAATTTCATTATTATAAACATAATCATAATCAATCCCGGAAAACAATGAGATTGTAATATAAAATCTATATCAATTTGGTCACGTTTGATTCATAAGCCCCATGAATGAAATAACTGTATATGGATATGAAAACCCACATAAAACTCAAAAAACTGATTAAAAATATATAAGATAATAATGGGTATTATATACAGAACATAGTGGAAATATGAGTTGAATATGGCATGAGTATCATAAAAATAAAAGAGAGACAAAAATCACTTACCTTGAGTTTAGATTACCATGAAAAATATATAAGATCATATATAATAAATTTTAATTTATTACAATTATATAAAAAATTAATGTATTTACATATAATTTCATATATACATATTATATAATTTCAACAGTACTTTTAGAAATAATTTCTAATAAAATCATCGTTCCTTGCAGTTACTTATTAAAATCATTAATAATAATTTAAGTTTGGTAGTTCTAGTCCATGATCATTGATCAATGTTTTATCATACAAATAATTTTAATAATGATATAAATGTATTATATATTCATTACATAAATATTTAGACACATCCATAAAATAATATATTTAAAAATGAATTACACCATTCATAGCAACGATATGACGTACATATACATGAATGTTATTTTCGCTTTTAAAAAGATTGAATGAAATATATTTAAATAATAATTCTCCTTTTATAGAATCAATAATATATAAAATATATATTTTATTTATTAAATCCATCCTTTTTAAAATTCATTTTATATGTGAAGGAGAAACTCACATCGATTCGTGGAGGTGGTAGTCCACACGTATGCATGAGCGATGTTACTACATTCTAGTGGTTGGAAGGTAAGATGTTTATATGATATTATCAAGGTATAAGTAAATTTATGTCATATATATATCATATAAAATCATTATACCCATCATAACAACCATCTATGAAATATGGTCGTGGAAAATGAATGTTATCACTACATGGAGACGATAAGGCATACGTATGTACGAGAGACACTTTTACTTCCCATATGATGTAAAACATGGTGGATAATTCTGATAAAATAAAAATAATAAGATTTAAGTATATTTATGATATTAATGTTCTTTTATTAGGAGAAATAATTTATAATTGTGGGAGGTAAAGTATAATTAAAAATAAGGTGATCAGGTAAGGTGATTACATATTCATTGAAATAACTCATTTAGATCTCCTCTTACGAAACCGTGGGTTGGTATTATTGGAATAACATATCCTATATATTATTTATATGTATATTTATAAGTGATTTTTCATGGTTGTGGTTAATATTGAAATCTCATAGTGCTACCAAGAAGACAAAGGAGGGGTTCCATTTTATAATTGAGGGGAGGGGCCATTTTTGTACTTAATAAAAGATTAAAGTATAATAAATTCATTTTATAAAAAATTAACAAACAATACAATTACTTAAATAAAATTTTTTATAGTGTTTTAATCCCATCATCCAATATATTTACTTATGTTTATGTAGGGTTTTGAATCTCATCCTTTTTAGACACCTTTGTTAACATATTTTTACATAAACTGCAGTAACATCCTTTTCACTATTGAAGGCTTATAGTTTAACAGATATGTTAAAAAATGGAGCATAAATGAACAATGGATGAAATTTATAGAGTTCATTAAATAAAAATTCTCCATTCATGATTTTTATGAATTTTAAAAAATTCAATATAGCATTATTTTGATAAAATAACATTAATATCATTTTCACTACATAATTAATTTCAAAAAATATATATAAATAAAAAAACATAATTATAATATATTCCTCTAAAAAATATGTCTTATTCATATTTAATATCTATAGACTATTATGAATCACTCAAATTATATTACTTCAAATATTTATAAATTCATTTATTTTATTTTATTTAATAATATAAAAAATAATATGTTAACATTTTCCATGAATTTAATGTTAATAGTTAATCACTAAAAACAATAAATATATTACAATCATAAATGTAATTATATTAATATAAAAATAGATATATGTATATTAATTCATAACCTTCTTTTTTAGAGGTTGGGGAGGTCAATTTATATAAAATAACAAATAAGAAGGAACAAGGAAAGTAGTAAAGATCACATGATTCAATAAAAGTTTCATCTCGACATACCATGTTTTTTTTCAGAAATTGTGCACTTTGTATCTGGTAAATCTCATCAATATTTTCTTTATCCACGTCCACATCCATGACCTTGGGTGTTTAGTGCTTCCAATTTTTTTCTTGTTGTAGAAGGCTTTTAATGTCTGAATAATCTAAATTAGAGGACACTATTTTCTATTCATTCATAACCTTATTTTTTCCATATATTAACTCATAAAATATATTTCAAACTATGTGAGTGACGCTTTGTATATTTTTATGATTTAAATATAAAATCAGTCATTTAAATGTTCATGTTACAATTAAAAGTATAAATTTCAAGAATATGAATATAAGGATGAATTTTCATTGTCTATTGTTAATTGTGTTGAAATATAGTGACCTTAACAATTATTTTTAACAATTTTTCACATGATTAAACCTTTACCTGGTTGATAAATATTTCTAAGAATACCATTAAAATTTGGAACCAATTATTTATAAAATTTTAATCTACGTATTCAAAATAAGGAATCCATTTTTTCAAATTATATTTCGATAAGTGTTAGATATTAATTTTTAAATTAAAATGAAAAATGCGATTAAAACTACTTTTACAAAAATAACTTTTGAGGCATAATACTGGATTAATCTTATGGCTTTATTATAAAATTTATTAAATGAATGTGAAAAAATTCCACAGCATATATAATAAAAATATTTCATTAGAAGAATTCACCTATATGTATTAACATATTTTATTATGATAAAAATAAATAATGTGCATAAAAACAGTCTTTTAGAAAAATATATCTTTTACATTCATGTGACTTTTTTTAAAAATTAATTTATATTCAATGAATTTTTTATAAATACATGAACCATACATTTTACATAAGTTAGTTATTCATATTCTTACCCACCAATTAAATATCTAGGCAATTACTGTCAAATTATACTATTTTAAAAATATTTTAGAGTTTCTTCAAACTCAGTGTTGTGTATAACAAAAACTATCAATGAAATCAAATTCTTTGAAGGGAAATGTTTTATAAAATGTCTAAGTGTTACCCTACATCATAAATTTCGTTCACATTTAAGGGGTATCAAATTTGGAAGAATCATCCAAATATCCCCATGGGGACCTTGTGCCACAACCATCCTCTCCACACTATATTAACTCAACCACTATATATGGCCTACACCATAGCCTCACTCTATGACACAAAAACCCAGTTGTGATATAATGTTGCAATTATCAATGGTGTAGATATACTAAAAATCAAAGTGGTTCAAAATTCCTCCCTATGGCCACCTTAAACCATAGTCTGCCTCAATATCTGTCAATTAACACCCATACAGAGTGAAATGAGTATTCACAGTATATAATTCTATGTGAGGATAATATTTCATCTTAACTCCCTAATTCCTTTCCAAAGCACCTTAGAACTTTCTCCAAACACATACAACACCCAAAAACACTAGGTAAGGGATAAAAATGGGCAATCAATTACACATTTAAACTCTATTATTTTTTATTTTTAAAATCAAATATATAGAAAAAACAATAAAACAACATTAAATGTATAATTTTTTCATTATTTTTTATTATGAGACACTGAAAAATACTCATGAATTTGGTTATAATAAAAATTAATTTCGAAATCCTAACTAAAGATAAATATAGTGATAATTGAAATTTCATTTTTATAGAAATTTAATTTGAAAGCCATTTTCAATATTAATTATGAAAATAAAAGATATCTAATTACACATTCAACATTATTTATTATAATAAGAAAGGTTGATATCTCAACCTGTTGTAGATTTATATAGACTATTAATGTTAATTTATTTATGAAAAAACATTTAATTTCAATTTACACATTTATTTTAAGAAAATATAATGCTGAATATTACTATGAACTGAAAACATATATATTTTTGATGTCAATGATATATTAAAATTGACATATCATGTAACTTTTAATGTTTGTTTTGATAAAAACTAATGTTGAATGTTACATTCAACATCGGGTTTCCAAATAGCTATAATTAGAAACAAATTTATATTTTTCAAAATTATTTTAAAATAAAATTAGCCATGCACTATAAATAGAAACATAGTAGAATAAAATAACAACAAAAGTATCATTTCAACATTAATACAACATCTAACTTGTTAATACACATCAATAAATTAAAAAAATCTATAATATAGTCTAAAAATAATCACCAATAGTGATTTATTTTATCTTAAAAAACTTTTGATACATCATCGACATACTATAAAAAATTAATGTTATAGAATGAAAAATATGTTAATTTAAAATATAATAACTGTAATGGAACAAGGATTATGACAAGAAAACATTGTTTTGATAATGATAATAACAAATATATTGTAGAAAATAATATCCTCATTCCATACATTCTCATTGAAAATGTAGCTAAAATTATAAAACACGTATTTGAAAATAATAAACACTATATATGTAATAGAATAAAGTGTAAACTAATATAATATTTGTGTATCTTCCATCAAACATAATTTATATTATTTGGATTTTTTATTGACAAGTGATTTTGGTTAAACATATTCAATGAACTATTATAATTTTATATATAAATTAAGAAAGATATATATAACATGAAATATCTAATATTAATGAACTAATAGAAAATATTATATGCAAAAAAAATCTTCCAAATTTTCATGAACATCACCTAGTTAAGAACACAAACAGTATGTGGTCCCGTCATGTGGGATGAAAATGTGTGACATTCAATATACACTAAAAATGAAAAAAAATATTATTCTTAATGATATTATAATGAATAAAAACTCATAATAATATAAGTATTAATCCCTATAATGAAGTTGAAGAAACAGATAATTATTTTCCAATTTTTCTTCTATACATTTTATTCTAGAAGGATTCATCAGGTATTGAAAAACTGCTATTATTTACTATTTATCCATAATTATATAAATGACAGTACTTTGATTTCGTATGAAAAGTGTGTGGAGATATATAATAATACAGATTATAAATTAAATAACAATAGGTTATATTTACATGAAAATTAAAAATTGAAAATAAATTTAAATAAATGAAAAATAAATATAACATTATTACTTATATATCTTTACTAATATGAAATCACATAATGTAATTTTTAAATATTATTAATGGAATCTCATTCCAAAATATGTTAGTATTAATTGAAATCTAATTATAATTTTCTGACATAAAATAATTCTTTCATAATTTTTCAATTCCTTGAGAAACCCATGATGTATATGAAGGTTCCAGTTCCCAAAACTTTTGATTTGTTATCAATGATTCCATTGATATTGTGAACTTCTAGATAAAGTAAATTTAAGAAAAAATAACCAGTAATATATGATAAAATTTAAATAAAAATTGGAAAACAACCCATACCTCAATTGTTAACTATTGAATAGGTTTATCTGGACTGACTAAAATTTTTCATATACACTATCCAGTTTTTGCCTCCTACTTGGTAGAAAATGACACAATAATTGTTGGGTAATTAATATCACACACAACTACTCTAAAATGATCTCAATGTATAATGTGATTATTTATATTTTGCTTGTTATTATGTATAATTATATTAATTACAATATTTAAATGGGTTCTCTAGTTTAGACCTCCCTATACATAGGTGGGTTTTAATTTGAGGTGGAGTATCTAGATGAGAGGCATGCACTGGCAATTTTTGTCTCACTATCTATAAACATTTTATATACATATGATTTAATTCACTAGTCTATTAGATTATTCAACTCATTATTCTATAACATAATGATGAAATTATAACCTTGTATTCTGCCTCCTATGATGTCATAATAGGACGTCCAAACATTGTTCTTATACTAAAACCTTCCTCATATCCTCTTGTGTGGCTTGGTTGTTCCTTCATTCATAAAGTAATAATAGCAATATCCATTCGACCATCAAGAATACAGTTTCCCTACATCTTGTTCTCTTGAAATACATTAGTGAATAATATATATAATTTTTATACTAATGTTTTGAATTTATTAAGTACTAATATTAATGAAATTTAATAATTAATTTCAAATAATCATATCAGTTTCTTGTATAAATGGTTCACTAAAAAACATTTCATTATTCTTAATTCTCAACCCTTTTTTGTTACTCATGTAGAGTGTAGGGGGTGATATAGGAAAAAAATAAACCACATTAGTGATACTACAAGATCTATCTCGTAATTTTTAAAAAATTTAGCAATCATCTCCTCCCTAAGTATAGGATATCTCCCACAAAACAATGTATGAGGGTATAAATTCTTTAATTGGATATATTGATGATATCTCTTTATTGTATTTTACATATGAATAAATTAATTATTCATTAACTAATTATAATATATTTTTAAAAATGTATTTCATAATTGATAATTATCTTACCAAATATGCTTCCTCATATTAGATAGTGAATATTTTCTCTCACAACTCTATATCAATAAACCCACATATTAGGCATGGATTTTTTTCTCTAATTATAGAAAATATTACCCAAATTAATTTTTTATTTCAAATATCTTCATCTAATATCCATAAAAGATATCCACCATTTATTAATTTATTTTGTGCCAGAAAAATAGAATCTCATCTATAACTGAACAGATAATATGTTGTCCATATGAAATATATATATGTGGACAATTAGAAAAAAATTATTTATGATATTATACCATTGGGAACTCTCATAAATGATCATCCATTTATAGTTCAATGATACTCTAATAAAGATATAATATAATAATATTACAATGACCCTACATGGTCATCAAATTATTTAATTTTGTCACATTTGGTAATATATGTTTATTTCTATTATCATATTCAATTAGAAATATTCTAACACAATAATAATGTGAATATTTTATTAAACCATGTAATCCAACATCTAATAGCATTTGGTAACAAATTTACTATAATATATTAATATTTCAAAAAAATCAAAAAAACATAAGAATAATTTTTATTAAAATTTTAATTATTTTACATATATTTATATAAAGAAACATACACATACCCTAGTAAACGTTCATATTTTTTTATGTCTATAATAAAATATATGTATGATAATTCAACAAAAAAATTAACCTATGTTAGATTAAAATTAAATTCTTATCATCATGAAAAATTACTATTCATAAGAGATGAAAAAATAATATATATTAAGTTTACTAATACATCTAACGAAAAGTATACACGTAAAAATGATGATTAAAAAGATATAATTATTGTAGAAAATTGATATTACTTATTAAAAAAATTATTTAAAATAAACCAATGAATATATAAATATAATAAATGATAAACATCAAATAATATGTAATTTTGGGTACCGCTATATGATTAGAATTAAATGTTTTTTATATATAATATTTTTCTCTCAATAGAAATAAAATGATATTTAATATATTGAATAATATATTTGATAAAAATTTTACATGGAAATGATGATTAAAAATACATATTCATTGTAAAAAAACAATGTTAGTATTCATTAACCAAAAAACATGTAAAAAAACTATTGAATATAACAATTATTATAAAAAGGTAGAAATTATTAATATAGGAAAATTTTCAACTCTCTATACATATCTTTGATTAAAATTAAATTATTTTTAGTATAAAAAATTGATTTATCATAATAAAAAGAAAATTATACATATTTTTCTAACTAATATAGATAAATAAAATTTCAGACCCTAATATGAAAAATATAAATAAATTTTGATAGAAAAATTTTTATTTTAGTGTTATTTAACAAAAAAAATGTCAATAAAACTGATGAATATAAAAAATATTAAATAAATAAAAGATAATATAAATATCTAGAGATTTAAATATACAAGTTACAAATGGTTTTATTACATGTGTTTGGTTCATAAAAATATTATTTATTTGAATAATTTGGTGTCAGAGAGAGTGTTTTGACACATCTCTTTTACATTATAATGGTATATATCCTGGATGATATCTACAACACAGTAATTATTATACATTAGAAATCATGTAATAGAGGAATAAATATCACATATGTCCATATTATCAATATCAACATCGTTATCTATAATGGCTCATATTTTTCCATTTACTATTAATAACTATTATATGATTTATTTTGTAGACCTAGCTCTTAGATGACATGTGATTCTGAGGCCTTGTATGCCCAAAATAAATTTTTGATGTATATTTAAATATATTAAAAATTAATAGTATGTGGTTTTCAAAAAAATAATATTAAATTCTAAAAGAGTTCTCGGGTCAGAAATCTAATGGCACCATTGATCTCATAACATGATATTTACCCGAGGTATGACTGAACATTAGGTAGTGTGGGTCATTTTTAGAAAATTCAATATGGTAACATACATGAATAAAATCATTTATGAATATTATTTTATTTCATTTATGTTGATGTTTAGTTAAGTATGTCTTTAAATAGATCTTCTTTTTTCAGAATCACAAGGTTATCTGCATAACCTTCGAACTACTAGGGGATCGTTAAATAGATCATCAGAGAATTCTTTCAAGAGAATGATGAAGTAATCAGAGATCGAAGATCTATGCATATCTATTTCAAAAAATCTATCTTGTGATAATGAAAATAAAAATTAGTATTCATCATAAATAAATCAAAATAAATATATGTAATGTTTTTTAATTCATTTATTCCATGTTATTATTTTCTATGATGAACGTGAATCAATCAATGAACGGATAGACTCACAGATCTCACGAATAGCATGATGGGATTATATTTTTAGTATTTTCATGAGAGATTAATCTTTATGATTATTTTTATATTCAATTTTAATTCTAATATAAATGGAACTATATTTACATAACCATGAATCTATGTTAGTTCCTCTCTTTAGTTATGGTGCATTTCTCTCCCTATTCATCATTCATCAGGGGAGTTCTTTGTTTCGACTGCGACTCGACATATCCCAAACAATCAATTATTGTGCACCTTATTCTTGGTAAAATAATCAGATATCACAAATATAGTATCATCACAAAATGGGGGAGTTGTGATAATGGATTCAAAATGATTCATATGAATGTGGATCCCCAAATTTGTGTTCTTGAGAATCCTTCCATGTGGAATAAAGAAACAATTTGATCTATTTTTCTTGAATATCTAATGATGAAACACGTTTTTTGATTATGGAATATCTTGGAAGAGCTTGTATCTTCATTTCATAGTGTAATTATCATTAGATCGAAGGCCAGAGCCATCATATTGAACACGAAAAAAATAATGTTATTTCAAGAAAATCTCAAACAAAACAGCATGTAAACAAGATCTACACATCATGTGGGACCCTTGAGTGGTGGAAGGGGTTCCAGAGGAAGTTAAACATAAAATAATGTGTAACCCCAGTCACACTGTTTGTGGTCCCTCCCTGGATACTTGGTATGTATTTGAGAAATACACATACACGAGGTGGGTTAAACGGGTTGCCGATACGTTGTGTACTCACCCACACAACACAGGTAGGACTAGGATCTTTAGAAAATCTTTGTACTAGTACATAGGAATATATAAACCGTCTAGATCAATGTACTAATAAATTAGTATGCCAGAGGGGTAGTCTAAGAACTGTGTAGTACTATACGTGCATAGTTTGGAGGACATGGTCCGTTTACATGGGATGATCCTAGAGTCAAAGGACAAGGTGTGTAATAGTTATAAACACCATGTACTCTAAAATAAATAGCATATATCTCAAGTCATCCATATCCTAGACATGTTTTATTAGATTACATTCCACTCATCCTCTCCTTGAAGGTATGTATGAATCATTTCCTATTTCTTAGACTACGATCCCATCAAAAATGCATTCTTGATAAAGTTATTGGAATACCTATAAGAGGCCTAGAGTGAGATCTTGTTTTCAACTCTGTTCCCTGGGTAGAGTTTTTAGTATCAGCATGACCGAAAATTCATGGGCACTAGTCGTGTACAAAGAACGGTTAATCAATATTAAGTATATTTGTGTCACTCCATAGCCCAAGCAGTTATCCTCATATGTGTATCATATTCACTTTAGATCTATTAGAATATTCTTTCTCATGAAGCGACCCAAATATTATTACCCATCAGACAGACTTCATCAGTTATATGAGACTCAATAGTGTGTAATTCTAGATGAGTGCCTCATAGAATCATCAAGACTTACACTTAGGCAGTTATACTATGGTTGTGGGTTACCTCTATACTATGTGTCTTGGATTGATTATATCATGATACTCTGGTTATATGTTCTTAAGGCATATACATATGTAGAGATGAATATATATTCCTTAGTATATTATTTGTGGTTTTGATGTGTCCTGCGGAGTATTATTATACTCACCCTTGCTTAGTCATTTACTGCACATGTCATGTCTTGTGAAGACGATCGACCATTTGAAGGATTCCAAGGGGTACCAGGACCAGACAGAGCATTGTGAGACCAGATAGGCCATGGGGTGTTCTTAGTTCTTTCATATTGTAATCCCAATACCATTACTTTCAGTATGTACATGTGTTATAGTAGTCCTTGTGGGGAATTGTATTATCCCTTATTTCCTTTTTTGCTTCATGTCATCCTTTGGTTGTTGGGTATAGATGTCTGCCTCCATTGGTTGTTCATTTGTTTTTACATTTCGTTAATTTGTGGTATTGGAGATTTGTGTGTGTGTGTTTACAAGTAATTAGGAAATTCCTCCCATGTTATAAATATAACTACTTGGTGCAGGTCACTAGCCCCTTTCCAATTGGAGGTGGTATTAGATAGTCACATCATGGACCCCACTTGGACAGATCACGAAAATGTTCTATCAATGGGTTTCAATTGTACATAGGGACTGTGAGTCCATGATATTGGTATGGGGAAATAGTCTTAACTATTTCGAGTTCGGATTCCATCCCAGAGATTCCAATATTGGTGCCTTAAAAGATGTATCCATACACCATGACTCTGATTAGCTACTTTTTGACTTGGTACATGAAAACATTGGTTTCATGGAGAATAATGGTACATGCATCATATAGGAATGTGTTTTGTTTCCATGCACTTCTTGACTTAGATCTCCAGATATACTTTTTCAATGTGGTATATATTGTTTACTTTTAGGATAACAATGTGACGTATACCGGCTTGGATTCAACATGGTGTTCACATAGATTATCCCCTCAGCGATGAGGCATCAATTGGGGTAACTGTTCCTCATATTTTTCTACCAGTTGGTGCACCATGCATACTGCCACCTATAGATCAGCACATGTTACCTGTAGTACAATAGGATGAGGAGCACATGATAATCATGTTTCACGAGTTTCAATGACAGAGAACCCTAATGTTCTAAAGATAGCAAAATCCATAGGTTTTTGAGTAATGGAATGAGGTATTAACCTATATTTTATGTCTCTTCATTACACCCATGGATAAAATGGTGGTCCTAGCAGTGATTCTTCTTCGAGGATCAATAGGGCAACGGTGGGGTTTAGTTACCCTATCTTATGAAGAGGTGACTCTATCATGTATAGAGTTCCATCTCATTTTTAGAGAGGAGTTTTCTCCAGCTATTTGTAGGGATGTTTATATCCCAGAGAATCTATAGCTCCTACATGGAATCATTACAGTAGTTGATGATTCATCAAGGTTAAAAAACCTTTCTAGGTACAAAATGGATATGGTTTGAGATTAGTTTTTTACGGATCATACTTTTGAGTGAGGTCTGCGTAGAGACATCAAACCCATAATTATTCCTCTATTCATACTTATTCTGGGGTGATAGAGATTGATTTGGTGGTCAAGTGTTTCTAGACTGAGCAGATATAGATGATGGTTGTCAGTAGTGGGTAATCAAGGGAAGAGACCTCGATAGTAGGGAGCTGACATCATTCTAGGAGACATGGATTTGGAATGCATTTCCGGAGGAGATATCAACATAAAGGATCTGAAATATATTTCTCATGGGGTGGGTCAAGTAGGCATAGAGAGAGTAGGTTCTACTTATTTGACGGCCAGAGACATCTCGTTTGAGATTGTCTGATATTCCATTAAGCTGATTGTGAAACCATAAAGAGGATGATGCGGTACAGAAAATGACAAGAGTATGCATGTTAGTAGGTTTGCGGGTATGGTATAGGATATGTTAGAGTTGTAGTAGGTGGTCTATGTTTCAAATTGTTACCACCACCATGCCTAATTGGTCTATTCTAGGCTTAGGGAAATGGAGGAAATGTGAGGGGATTGTTGTAGGTGTTTACAGTATAAGAACCATTGGTTCCATGAATGAGACAAGGTATGATCTATATATTTTCTAACATATATGTAGTATTTATATACACATTTTCTATTAATTATTTTCTCCCCACATATCTTCTTTGAGACATAGAGATTATTCTTTAATTATTGTCTCAACCCTGAATCTTGGATACCAATTGGAGAAGATTCAGTGATCACGAACTTATACTGACAATATTAATTGACTCTTAATGTTGATAGATTCAGTTATAACCTCTTGGTAGCAGAATCGAGGAATTATGAGGTCATTCTTTGTATAGACTATTTATCTATAGTTCATGATCAGAATGATAATTTTTGGAGAAGGGTGTGGTGTGTCTGTACTGATGGAACCATGTTCTCTTTTGTTGGTGAAAAGGAAACATGGGCTCTGTTGGATGGAACCATGCATAGGAGGGGGAAGCCGATCACTCATAATTTTTAAATACTGACCAATTGAGTAGTGTATTTTATGTTTTTTAAGTTTCCTAATGTTGTGGTGAAGTATGAGGCTGTCATCTAAAAATATGTTCATGTTTTATCACCTCAAAATAGATAAAATTCTACGTCAATAAACACCTGGGGAAGGAACCAATATATTTTATGGAATATTTGATGTCTTATGTGGAGATTTGTGTCCTTCTAGAGTAGTTAAGGGACATTAAGAAGAAGGGTGTCATGAGACACAATGTGTCATCCTCGGTAGACCAAGTTTTATTTTCCCCAATGTAATATGGTATATTGAGTCTGTGTGTAGACTACCGGAAATTGAACCACATGAAAATAAAGAACAAGTATCCTCTAATGAGTATTGATGAAGTATTTGATCAATTAATAGGGGAATGATAGTTCTATAGGATTTACCACAGACCTAACTATCACCGGCTGTGAGTATAGGATGAGGATTTGCTGAAGACGTCATTTAGATGATGTTATGGTCATTGAAAATACTTCGTGATTCCATTTAGAATGGTAAACTCCCTTTTATTTTTCATGGAACTCATGAACCATATCGTCTATCCTTAATTAGACTGATTCATGGTATTGTTCATCAATGATGTCCTCATGTACTCGGTGTCCATGAAGGATCATGACAGACACTTAATGATGGTTTTGGACATACTCTGAGAGAACCAACTTTATGGAAATATCTTGATGTTCCAGTTATCTATTGACGTTGTCCATATTCTAGGAAATTTTATCATAGTTCATGGAGTGGTAGTTGACCTAGCCATGGTTGAGGCTATTTTAGATATGTAGCCACCTAAGAGTGTGGCAGAGGTGCAAATCTTCCTTGTGTTGGAATACTGTTATCAAAGATTCATAACTGATTTCTCCATGATATCCGTACCCATGATAGCATTGACTAGAAAGGTGAATCATTTCATGTGGAAAGAAAGGATATAGTAGTATGATCAACGGTTGAGGTATAATTTAAAGAGCACTCTTATTCGGAGATTATTGGAGGAGGGTGCCGAGTACGTAGTGTTCTGTTATGCATCAGAAACTGAGCAAGGTTGTGTCATGATGTAGTGGGAATAAGTTATTACATATGGTCTATTCCAGTTGTGACAACATGATTAGAAGAATCTAAACCACGATCTTGAGTTAGTTGTGATTTTCTACATTTTGATGATGTGTCAAAACTACCTAACAAGAAAGTAGTGTGTCTTCTATTTTGATCACAATAGTCTGTTGTATATATTATCTCATAAGGATCCTAACATGAGGTAGAGGTGATGGCTATAATTACTCCAATATTCTGACTTTGAAATTGTTTACACTCTTAGTAAGGGGACCATGGTAGAAAATTCTCTTTGAAGAAGATCTATTTGAATGTTTCTGAATGAGGAATCAGAGTGGTTATCCTCGTTGCAATTATCCCTTGTGAACGGAGGGGGGTTATATTACTTCTAGTCTATTTTTATCACCACTAAAATATTACAACGAGTTAGGGACGTACAACATGGGCATGTCAACTATGAGACCCTATGTGCTCAAATATCCACAGGGCTATCTTCTGATCGATATTCAAAAGGTGGGGAGCACATCACTCTTTTGAGAGGAAGCATATAGGTACCTTTGATGTTGTATTACGAGTTTATGAGAGAGTTTGACACATGTTCTTTAGTGGTATATACAAGCATGTTAAATATGTACTTGGACCATCAATGTCAATTTTAGTGGATAGGGATGATGAAAATATTCAATGTGTTAATCTTTTGATGCCTTACATTTCATCATTTAAAGGCTAAGAACCAAGATCCCAAGAAATTTGATCTACACCTTGATGTTACAGAATAAATGTGGGATGTGATATATATGGTATTAATGGTGTTATTAACAAATATATTTAGGGTAAAAGATTCCATCTGGGTGATCATTGACAGACTCACCATGTCAACCAACTTCCATGCTATACAATAGAAGATTCCATTAAATATCTTGGGATTCCTCTACATTCTGGAGATTGTATGAATATATGGAGTTCCATCGATGATATATTTTTAACTTGATTTTTTCATAACATCGTAGTTATGGAAGGGATTAAAGGATGCCTTTGGGACCCAATTACAACTGATCATAGTGTTTTACCCCCTAACTGATGGCTAGACAGAGCGAACCATTATGTTTCGGGAGGGCATGCTAATAGAATTATTGTTCTACATTTTCCATAATAGAGAGTATCACCTAAAAATAGTGGTGTTTGAATACAACAACATATACCATTACACCAGTGTCATATCACTATTCGAGGCTTTGTATGGGTGGATTTGTAGGTCACCACTATTCTGGGCTAACACTATAGATTCGTCACTCATGGTCCTGGAGTTGAAATGAGATATAATTGATAAGGTTTATATCATCCAAGAGCAGATGATGAGTGAATAAAAACATTATAATTCTTATGATTACATGGAAAAAGACTTTTGTGTTTGAGGAAGGATACCATGTGTTCCTATGTGTTTCACCTCAACGTTATATATGGAGATTTGTTTGGGGTGGCAAGCTATCTCCATGACTCATTGGCATTATCTAGATAGTGCATTGTGTTTCCAATGTGGTGTATCATTTGTATCTAATTATATAGTTAGACAAGGTTTATGATGTATTCCACGTGTCGTAGCTAAAGAGGTACGTGTATGACACGTCACATGTTATCAACTAGGGTGATCATCACATCCAGTATAAAGCGAACATTACTGAGTACCTGGTGGAGATCAAGGATCAAAAGAAGATGATCCATCATGAGTGATCGATTCCTTTCATGTGTGTCTGGAGGAATACCATGAATCACTACGAATGTACATTGGATAACAAGGCTATGATTCGTTCTCAATAACCACATATTTTGGACTATCCCTTTTTTGGATCTTCCGAATATATATCCCTAAGGTGGGGAGGGTGTATTGATATATATATTTTAATGGAATAATTTTAAATATTATATAGATTATTTTTGAGACCACTGACTAAGACGGTGTGATATTTTGAGGCCCATTGTACAGGAATAAATTAATGAAATATATTAAATATACTAAATAACACATGTGCATAGTTTTCTTAAAAATGTAGAATAAATTATAAATGAGTAATCAGATCATAAATATGATGGAAAGATTTAGATCAACACATGAGGTTTACTATTTACGTGAATTAACATTAGTTGGAATGGGTCGTTTGTTGAAAATTCATCTCAGGAGCTTTACTGAATAAAATAATTTTATAAACTACTTTTATTTTGTTTATATTGATGAAATAGTTAGTGGATCCTCAAATAGATATTTTTTTCAGAGTCCCAGGGTTACCGACATATCCCTAGAACCTATGGATTATTATTGGAGAGATCCAATGAGAATCCTCTTAGGAGAATGATGATGGAATCACTGATCGAATATTCATGGACATCGATTTCAAATAATCATTAATGATACAATGAAAAAACAATAATTCTTCATCCAAAAGAAATATAAATCAATGATGTAAATTTGTTTTAATTTTTTAATTCCATATTCTTTATCTCATTGAATAACATGAATCAATCGACGAACTGATTGATTTGAAAATCATGTTAACTATTTGATGGGATTCTATGTGCAAGGTTTTCATTGGATATTTATCATTGGAATTATTTTTTATTTGATCTTTATTATAATGGTGAGGGATCAATATCCACATAATCATTGATGGAGGTTAGTTCATCTATTTGGATCTAGTGCTTTTCTCCCTTGATTCATCATTCATCACCAGAATTCTTCATTTGGCTCACGACTCGACAAATCCCAATCAACCAATCATTACATAACCAATTCTAGGATCAATGATATCATATAGTATAGTTATAATTTTAATGGAATGAATAATTAAGGTTAGATGATGGAGGCAAATCGATTCAGATGAGGGTGGATCACCAAACTTTCATTCTTTAGGGTCCTTCAGCACAAAATGAATAATGAAGATTTCATCTATTTTTTGAGAAAATATGGTGATGAAATACATTGGTTGATGATGGAATGGATTTCATGATTTGGGATCATAATTTTCATAGAGGAATGATCATCAAATTAAAGGTCCAATGAATCATATTGAAAATTGAAGTTATAACAATATTTTTTGAATGTCCAAAACAACGTGGCTTGTAAACTAGATTGACACACCATGTGGGTCCCTCAGAGCGATAGTTAGGGTTCCATAAGAAGTTAAACATCACATGAAATGTGAACCCTGCCACATGGTGTGTGACCCTTATCACACATTGTGTGACCCCTATCACACGACATATAGACCCTCCCCAGATACTCGGTGTGTACTTTTGTATGTACAAGGACACAGTAATGTCCTGGAAATTCTGTATTAATTTTTTTAAGTGTATACAATTATTTCGAGACCGAAAAATTTGATGGTGTGTGATTCAGGGCCCCAGAGTGCCCAGAATGATCTGTTGAAGTTTTTTAAGCTTTAATTAGCCCGCGTATGTAGTTTTCCTGAAAAAGTTGAATAAATCTTAAACAGATAGTTGGATGAAAAATATGAGGGCACCGTTGTGCTCAGGATGACAGGTTTACCCTAGGCGCAAATTAAGTTTATTCAGCATGGGCCTCCTGTGGGAAAACCTAAAAATTGCATAACCGTAAATAAAATAATAAATTAATGTTATATTATTTTTCAAATGTTTATAACTCACAAATGGAAAATCTGATTAAAAATCTGAGAACACCACTGAACATGTGATCACATGCTTTCTTTAGGAATATTCAATCATTGGCACGACCGGGCTACCAGTGAAAGTTAGTTTTTGGTTGTAAATAAAATAATTAATTGACAATTATTTTTTTGTAAAATCCATATCTTCTAAATGGTAACTCGTATTAGAAATCTGAGAGTATCGTTAGGTTCATTGGGGTGTGGTTCACTTAGGTAATGCATAACCTCGACCGAAACAGGTCGAGCATGACTGTTAATAATTTTTTCGGTCTTTTTTTCAGGTACGTTCAGTAAACGCACGAGCGGAATTTTTTTATCTTTTAGGCTGGTTCATAGAATTGAAATCTGTGAACACCATTGAATTCACAGTGCCAAGATTCTCTTAAGGTAGGCTTCACTTCGACCGCAGTAGGTCCAAAGGAAATGTTTGTTTTTGTAACTTTAAAGAAATGAAAACAAAATAATTTTTTTTTTATTTTTTTCTATATTATCCTCCAACGGACAAACTATGGAGGGACCAACGATGTGTCAAGCCGTTAAATGTCTTGACCCATCAATCCTAGTAACTGCTTCATTGGAGAATTTGTGAAGCTTAGTAATAAATTTAATCCCATTAATTTATAACACTGTTAAACACCACCCATTCCAATTTATATGGAGCCTAGGGAGAGGTGTCAACACAACTTTTCCATGAAACGAATTACTAATGGAGTGTCAAGACTTCGAGCCCATGGAAGATGGAGTCGGTTCCAGTGAGTGGTGGCTATCGACACCAAAACCCTGAATGAGGGTCGATGATCAAGCGACATAATTAGAGGCTGTCGTGGGATCTAAGAACATAGTCCACCAGCAAGGAATGAACGTCGATGTTCTTCAACGACTTCATCTCCTTCCTCGCGCCACCTCCATCGAAAAATCAAGGTAGGGGGTTTAAATATGTGTGATTATTGTTTCCCTTATTCTTATCTTCTAAACGAAGAATGCAGATCAACTCACTATCTAGTTGATATGTGGATGATTTTTTTTTTTGATGATTTGGGAATAAATATTACATGTTGATGTATAGGTAATATTTAGGTTTGAATTTATTTTATTGATTCTTCATATCAGAAATTCACGAACACGATGGCCAAACAAACATGTCCATCGTCTCGCACATAAACCTTGCTACTCTTTCTTTATTATTTTTCTTGTGTTCTTCATACGTTATTCAATTCCAAATATTTATTGATGCTGGAAACAAAAATATTTTCTGATCACGATACATGGGCACATATCCCTTGACACAAGGATCACGAATATGAGATCCTTTAAATTTTCTGGCTTGGAACGAAGCTGCTATGGCTCGCAGAGGAAGGCGGCGGCTGACACCAGGCCGGCCATGGGGAAGGAATGGAGGCGTGTGTCCATGATGCCGATTGTGAAGGGGGTCGTGACCCATCGGCCATTGCAGAGCAGGGGGCTGCCAAAATCCAGCCGGCATCATGGCATAGCGGCGGCCCTTGTGGGAACTACTGGTGGAGTAGGAGGCCACGGTGGAGGCACACCATGTGGGACTGCTGAGTGGTCCCTCATGCCAGTAGGGTGACTAAACGACCATCAGGCCATTCAGATTACCGGGGGCAGGGGTTCCTCCACCCCCTCAGGATGGGACTAGGGCGAACCGCCTACCCACCACAGACCACACAGCCGGCTACGCCAACAGGCCAGGCCGAGCTGCCCCCTTCGTGGGTCGGGCCAGGCTCGCAGAGTCCCAGGCCATCCGAAGAAGACCCAGACCGAGTCAGGTTGACCTGGAATGGGTCAGCTTGGTCCAGGCTGGGTAGGGCTGGGTCAGACCAGACCCGGGCCCATCTGTACCCAATTTTACATTTTTGACCATAACATGAAAATTGGGTGTCTGTTTGAAAAAATGTCTGCTACACTGAGATCCTTAGATCGAGATATTAATTCTTGTATAATCCACATGAGTTTTGGATATGGTCGGGGTATGGACGGTTTGGATCCGACCCTGAATCCAACCGGGCCCTCGGAGTGGAAACACTAATAACTTACAGACCGGGTGTCTGATTGACGCGTCATATGTTGCATTGGGTCCCTTTTGACATGATGGACCTTTGTAATACTTCTTCATGGGACTTCTGGGAAGTTGAGGTATGACTGATGACTTGGGGAGAGGTTCTCCAAGCGTGCTATGTGCGGAACCCTATGACTGGCTGAGACTTGATGAATGCTGACCAATACGACTCAGAGTTACTCGATAGGCCAAGTGGGGAGGTCCTATGTGTGACATGAGAGACCCAAGGTGGGAATCTCCTATGTGTGAAATGGAAGGCCCATGGTACACCACAGGAGGAGTTACTCAGCATTCCATGATGGGGAGAACCTCTATCTGACGTGGTAGACCCTTGGTGGGGAGTGCCTCTGTGTGACGTGGCAGACCCACAACACTCGACAGGAGGAGTACCTCAACAGTCCAAGGTTAGTGGGAAGAGACTCTGTGTGATTCGAATGGACCACTATACTCAATAGAGGAGGATTTATCCAGTATCTGAGGCATTTGACATTGTGACTATGGATGATAATTGTTACTACCCCTAGAATAAATCATGATGTGAGCTGTCTTCAACGAGTTCTTATGATTAAGGTTATGTTATGTGGTAATTTACTTTCATGGTAATCTATCTCTGTGGTGTTACCTTGTGGTATTATTCCCTCCTGTATAAGATGTGTATATCTTAATAACATATTTGTATGTATGGGAATATATTTAAGTAGGGTTGATTTCATTCTTTGTGGTTTTCCTTTGTAGAAATTTAAGAGACCTATAGTGTCTCAGGGTTCTTAGAGAGTATCGTTATACTTACCCCTGCACGGACATCGCCTGAACCTTGTTTTTTCTTATGCAGACGACATACAACATTGATCGAGGCTAAGGGAGCTAGGATTGGATGGTGCATGGAGGTGGATCATTTCAGTGTGATGTGACGCGGAGGAGACAATGTGAAGTGGAGTTCTAAGGAGGCGATCTGTACCTAACCATCAGGTAGGAACCTCGAAGGATGATCCAATAGCAATTTTCATTTTCCTTTTAGTTATACTGTATTTTTTGTTGTACATGTACCTTTATATTTTGTCTTGTATTCCAACCCCCTTTTACTTTCATCACTCTTTTACTACAGCAGTTTACCTCACGGTTTTTTATTGACATGTCATTCGACCGTGTGTTTGTATAGGGTTTAAGGAAATTCCTTCCCATTTTAATGTGTATTCCTTTCAGTGCATGTTTCTAGCTTCTAGCCTATAGAAGGCGGGCTTGCGGTAGTCGCAGCATGGGATCCATGGGACTGGTCGTGATAATGTGGTATCAGAGAAGTTAAGTTCTACAGATGATCTTGGAATCTGATATTTTTTATGTGGATCAATAGTTTTAAGTGTTTTGAGATTTGTTTTTAGTTCGGGGAGTCTAATGTTGTTGCAGTGGCTGTCGTATCCATACACGAAGACCCTGAATTCTGATTTCCGATTTAGTGCACAAAAACACTGGTTTCATGTGTTTTCGAACAGTTTTTATTTTGAATTCGTTGGAGTAAGCTCACTAGGTATAACTTAAAAACCATGGTTCACTTGTTCTTTATCTAGATTCCACCACTTAGATAGCCACCTAGGTTTCCTGAGAGAGTACACGATGGTGGCCCACTGAGCGATGAGGCTCCGGTGTAGGACCCTCTTTCTATGTTGGCACCTTCGGGTGGTGTACCAGCAGGACCACCACCTGTTGGGTTGCAGTTACCACCAGATACACTGTAAGAAAATTCATTCCAATTTAGAGAATTTTATTAGTTCCAGCGGCAGAGGCCTCCGTCATTTTGAGTTGAGACAGATTCCCAGGAAGTTGAGGACTTTCTAGAGGCTGTGGCTATATTTTTCCACCTAGTTGAGACACCAGCAGAGAAGATTGTGACGAGGCTTTGGTACGTGGACCATTTCCCTAGTTGGTACCTTTATGTAGTTTGAAAACTATATCACTTCCTGTTGGTCACAAATTACAAATGACGGTACCAGTAAAGGACACATTTTGGATTTGTGCCTTACACGATTTTCAGCATCAGATACCCCTCAAGTTCTGAGGCAAGCCCGACTCACTAGCCACTGAAGACTAGCTTGAAGAGGTTGTTTAGAGTTCTCTAGAGCTTCTACAACTT
Source organism: Viscum album (assembly GCA_963277665.1). NCBI lineage: Eukaryota > Viridiplantae > Streptophyta > Magnoliopsida > Santalales > Viscaceae > Viscum > Viscum album. Next base: position 437,321,507 of record OY728121.1, read on the forward strand.
CGGGGGGATGACATGTCAGTTGATGAGTATTCATCAAGGCGTACCTACCATTCCTAGTACTCGATGAATATGATACGATCAATGCTTCAGGGCTCGGACTTCCGAGCGCAGTGTTTTTATGGATTTCAGAGCTAGAACTATTCCTCTATGAATTCCTACTTATGATAGGGTTCTAGAGGGAACCTTTTAATTTGAATGTTCTTTGGTAGAGAAGATACAATCAGAGAATGTTAGAAGTGGGAAAGCCAGAAACTGGTTCTTGTCTCATATACTTGGGCGTGTAAAAAAATATTTTGGGAAGAGGAAGTGTTAGGGACAGATGAATCTGTTGGGATGGAGACATGAATTAGATTTAGGAGAGTAGCTTGAGGTGGTGTACATTTTGACATGTTACAACCACCCCCAATTGTGGTCCCCACTATTCTTAGGGAACTAGATGACAGGGAAAAGGAGTAGTTGTATGCGGTCAAGGAGTGTGACCCATGGGCTCTAGGAATGATTCAATGAATAGCCTTTGTCTACTACTAGATGTCATATTAATAGATATAGATTCCAATAATTTCATTCTTCCATGAATATTTTCCAATACCTAGAGTTTTCAGTTAATCCGTTGACTTGACCCTCACTTCTGGAGATTCCTTTGGGAAGAGACTCAATAATCACACATACACTGACGGTGTGATCTGAACCTTGGGATGAGGGGTGAGGTTGGATCCTCTTAGTGGTGGCGTTGTGGCCTTATGTCGTTAGTTTGGGTATGGACTGTACATCTATAGTTCATACTCATACTGACTTTATTAGTCAAAAATGTTGTGGTTTACCTACAACTTTGTAATGGTATTTTCCTTTCTTGCTGAAAATAGGGAAACCTAGGAAACACAGGATAAACTCAGGCATAAGAGGGTGCATCCGATCACTCTTAATTCGGCAAGATATACCGTTGTGGTTGTAGTATTTTTGAGTTTTCAGTTCCAAACCGGAGTGGTAGAGCATGGGGACATCTTTTCAAAATATGTTTCTAGGATTATCTCCCCGAAGGGAGAGGGATGTGTGCTTTGTCTAGGTACTACCATAGATTTGTACTCGACTTCTGCAGGGTAGTGGCACCCTTGTCAACTTTGACGAAAAAGTGGTATCCATTCCTATGGGTGGAGACTTGTCAACAAGGCTTTTAAGAGATGAGACAGACATTGATAAGTAGAACTATGATACCCATGACCTGGAGTTAGCATCAATGGTATGTGGGCTAAAGATGTGGTGGCACTACTTGATGGGTGAACTTTTTATAGTCTACTCTGATCAAAAGAGTCTCTTGTTTACCTTATCTCAGAAGGACCAGAACCCGAGAAAGCAGTGATGGAGAGAGTTCCTCAAGTACAATGATTTTTAGATAGTATATACTCCTGGGAAGGGGAACATGGTAGAAGATGAACTCAATAGGAGGCATGTTCTATAATTGCAGAGTGAGGTGACTGAGCAGCTAGCCGCGTTTCAGATATCCTTCATGGAATGAGATGGAGAGGCATAACTCTAGTCTATGACAGTCACTCCCCCACTCCTTTAGTGAGTCAGGTAAGTGAAACTTGGGGACACTAACTGCGAGACACGACGTGCTCGTATATCCTCATTACAGGCACCTGATGGATTTCATGAAGTTGGGGAGCACGTTATCCTCTTCAGAGGACGTACCATGGTACTAGTAGTGATATAGGAGGAGGTGTTGATGGAGTTACATACGTCTCCTCTGGCGGTACATCCTATTGTGTTAAAAGATGTACTGAGACTTTCTATGTCAGTACTAGTGGCCTGGGAAAAAGAAACCGGTGGCAGATTTTGTATCATGATGCCTCACATGTTAGAAAGTGAAAAGTTCCTAGAACGGGCAGATGTCTTATGCCGATAGGAGGAGGGAGATCATGTCTTCCTATTGGTCTCACCTTGATGGGGTTTTTAGAGATTTGGCTGGGGTGACTAGATAACTCCATGGTTCATTGGACCTCTCTAGATTCTCTGCAGAGTGTGAGAGGTGGCATACTGTCTATCTATTTCCCCACAAATGCACTCGGTGAATAATGTTTTCCATGTGTCACAACTGAGGAGATGTGTGCATGAACCATTGCACATCATCGACCATGGCGAGATGGACTTAGACGATGGGGATACATTTAAGGAGGTTTAATTAGAGATTGAGGATCAACAGGAGTGGTTTTTCATGGGTGGTCGATACTAATATTTCACATTTGTTGGCATCACGGGAACCTTTAGGAGAGCACATTGGAGCGGGAGGCTCAGATCCGTTCTTAGTACCCCCATTTGATTCCTTAGTATATCTTATTTCTTTCGGGGACATAAAGACCAAATGTTGGGTGAATTTAATGTCCTAGAAATTCTATATAATTTTTTAGTTATATGGAATTATTTTGAGACCATAAAATCTAACGGCACGCGATTCCAGGTCCTAGGGTGTCTAGAATTATATGTCAAAGTTTTGTTAACCTTTAATTATCAATTGTAAGCAATTTTCAGGAAAAGGTGAAATAACACTTAAACAGTTACTTAGATCAAAAACAAGAGGGAACCATTGTGCTCAGGATAACAAGTTTACCATTGACATGACTTAAGTTAACTCGACATGGGCCTCCTATGAGAAAGCCTAAAAATGGAATAACCATAAATAAAATATTTTAATAATGTTATTTTAATTTTCAAATGCTTATTACTCAAAAATGGCAACTTAGACTAAAAATATAATACCACTGCTAAAATTGTGAGGGTATGATTTCTTTAGGTATATATTAACATTGTCCAGTGCATCCCACCAATAAAAGTTATTTTTTGGCCGTAAATAAAATAATTAAGTGGAAATTATTTTATTGTAAAATCTATAACTTGTAAACGGTAATTTGGATTTAAAATCAGAGAGTACCGTTGGGTTTTTTGGGAAATGTTTCACTTATACAGAGCCTAACCACAACTAGCACAGGTTGAGGGTGACTGATAATAATTTTTCCAAAAAAAAATTCAGGTGCATTCAGTAAATGCACGAGCCACATTTTGTATCTTTTGAACCGGTGCTCAAAACTGAAATCCTAGGACACCGTTGAATTCATAGTGCTGAGATACTCATAAGGGAGGCTTCACTTCGATTACAGTAGGTCTAAAAGAAATGTTAGGTTTTGAGACATTTTAAGGAAAGGAAATAAAATAATTTTATTATTTTATTTTTGTTTCTATCATATCATCTGGCAGACAACCTGCGGTGAGAACAATGATGTTTCTAGCAATTAAATGGATTGACCCATAAATCATAGTAACTGCTTCATTGGAGAATTTGGGAAGATTATTAATTAATTTACGCCAATTAATTTACAAAACTGTTAGTCACCCCCCTCTCCAATTTATATATAGCTTGGGAAGAGGTGTCGGCACAACTTCGGTAACCAACGAAGTGCTGAAGGAGTATAGCGACATCGAGCCCCAGGAAGACAGAGCCAGTTCTAGAAAGTGGTGGCGATTGAAACCGAAACCCAGAACGAGGATCGATGATCAATTGACCTCATTGGAGGTTGTCACGGTAACTAAGAACATATTCTACTGGCAAGAGACAAACGACGACGTTTGTCACGACCCGTCCTTGCGGCCCGTGCTGTGACTACCCCAAGCCCGCCTTCATAGGCAAGGGGCTGGCGACAAGAACCAAAGGCATAAATCCTGATAATTGGGAAGGCATTTCCTTCATAAAAGTAATCAAAACAACATAGGCTACAATCAGAAGTATACACTAAGAAAAAAAGAAAGTGCTGAAAAGTAAATGGGCCAGAATACAAACCCAATCGAAAGTACAACTACAACTGAACAAAAGTACAATAGAAAAAGACAATAGCTGAAAGAATGGAAGCAGCTCTTGGGTTGTCCTCCTCAGATCCTACCTGAAGGGTAGGTACAGATAGCGCATCTCCTGGATCGTCCACCACAGATCCTACCTGAAGGGTAGGTACATATAGCCTCTACAACGCTCTTGCCCATCAACCTCCTCCGAGTGTCGTCTCATCGTGAAGTCCACCTCTGGATACTGACTCGTCGTTTGGTTAACCTCCAGGTACCGTCCAGTCCCCGAACACTCGGTCTCCGTCAGCACTGCCCGTCGTCTGTAACCAACACAATGAGGTGGGGCATAGCCCATATAGGGATGAGTATAACGATACTCAGTAGGGACCCCGAGACCCTCAAGTTCTCTCTAAATCCAACAAAGATAACCACAAAGTAGAATCACAACATATAACCCTTACATAGGTATAAGCCCATACTTATACCTAAGTAATCAAGTAACACATCTCAATCATGAGGAAACACAAAGATTATGAAATAAACGGATAACCACTACCCAGATATATGCCCATACATATTCCTAAGTTTTCAGGTGACCCATCTCAATCCTGAGGTAAACACAAAGGTCACAGACTCAGCTCAAACCATGATTTTCATTATCGAAACTGTAACTGCTAAAGAGCCCCGTCTCTGGAGTGTACATTGATCCTGTCACGACTCCGAGGTACTACTCACTAAACTAAGACTATTGAAGTACTCCTCCTATCGAGTACCGCGGGCCAGCCACCCAATCACAATAGTGCTTCCCGCCGGGGTATGGTACCCAAACACAGTAGTGCACACACCCTAATAGCCTGTAGAGGTACTCTCCGGACGAGTACCGGGGGTCTGCACCCAAACAAGTAGTGCTTCATCGGCCATGGGTCTGCACCCAAATAAATTAGTGCTCTGTCCACTGGTCTAGTCGACTCACTCCAAGTCGAGTCGGTCATGCAGTCGTCAGGTCTCAGTCGGTTACATGGTCTCCGTACTCCATACGCTCGTCTCCGGGAGGGTCCCCTCCACGAGCTACTGGTCGATACTCCAAGTATCTCAAATTACCACAAAGAATTATCTCAAAGGACTGCCTCGTCATAGGGGTATCAACACAATATACGGCGTGTTAATCGGACGCCCGGTCTGTGAGTTACTAGCCTTTTCATACCAGGGGCTCGGTTGGTTTCGTGTGTGAACATACTGGCCGTATCTCAACTGTACCCCGAACTCTCATAGGTTAAGCTCAATGGGACCGTTTCTCAACGTGAACACCAACTCCGCTGACGGTTCGTCAAACGGTCGTCCGGTCTGAATGTTATCAGCTTTTCCGTTCCAGGGGCCCGGTTGGATTTTGGGTACAATCCAACCCGGACACTATCTAACTGCAACCAAAACTCAGGCGAAGTATTCCACAAGTTCCCTCTTATCAAGAGGACTCCATCAAAGTCGACGGCATGTCAATTGGACGTCCATAACTCAAGATATAAGCATTTCCGCTCTGAGGGCCCGGTTGGTTTCGTATCCGAACCAACCCGGCAATACTCAATGTTCTCCGAAACCTTGAGTGTAAAATACAGAAATGACCGTCTCAATCCAAGGATCATATCGCAGATGACGTTACGTAGATCGGAAGTCCGTAGCCCAAGATATGGGAAAAAGTCCGGAAGTGATCCGAAAATGGGGGATCTGGGCCCGGCCCGGCCAAACCCCACCTGGGCGGCCCGAACTGGGTCGACCCGACCCGAGTCCGGGTCCGGCCCGGATGGCGTAGCCCGGACCAGCTGGCGCAGCCTGGCCCGGCGCGGGCGGCCCGGTATGGGTGCCGCGCGCCCCGCATGAGCGTGGAAGGGGGGAACCGCCACCCCTTCAGACTAATCGGTGGAACCACGGGGGTCCACCCTTCTGCTTTGACCGAGGTTCAAACCCCCAGTTTTTCCATAAATTGGTCGGCCATAATGGTCGGCCTGCTCATCGCGGGACCGGTTAGTCCCGCCCACCAGCGCACCGGCGGCCGGTGGTCCGGCCGCCCTCCCTTGCTCCGTCGCGGCCACAGGCCGCGGCCTTGGTCTGACCGGCAGGGCGCGACGGCGCCACACCCCTCCGCAGAGGCCCCGCTGCGGCCGCTGTCTCATCTAGGTTCCCAGCATGGCTCGACGGCGCAACAACTTGTTCGACTTCAACGGCAGGGCGCGACGGTGCTGTGCTTCTTCGCCCAAACTCATTGCTTCCGCGTGGTGCAACGGCGCCACGCCGCCTTACATGTGTCGAAAAAAAATCAACAACCAAGGGGGGAGGAGGGTCAGCCGTGTTCATGTGGTCTGACCTCCTCCTATTATTTTGATATCAGGCGGCCCAAATAAGGATGATAAACAGTGATGGAAGTAACCAGGAACAAAAAGAAAAAACAAATCTCCCTACAGTTTTTCCACAATCAAAAAAGAAATTCCCAACCCGCAAATAAAAACTTTTGCGGATAAACTTAATAATGAGTTGATCCGCATTCTTGTTTTAGAAGGAAAACAATCATGATATTATTAATATTCTCAAATTAAACCCCTACCTCGAGCGTAGTCATCGAACGAGGTTTGTCGCGGAAAGGGACGTCACGGAATTGATTGTTGCGGAAAGAGAGGTCACGGAAGGAGAATCGTCGGGTCGCGGAGAAAAGATTCGTCGGCATCACGTCATCGATCTCCGAGGATCCGGAGTTCTTTTTGACCTTTTTCGGTGGTTGGCATTCTTTGCGTTGTTCGCATTCTTCATGTTCTTCGACAAAGAACGAAGAACTTCAAGACTCCCCTTTTTCACCTAAAAACTCCATACAACAAGCTCCAACAATAATAAAATAAGACATCTACTTATTTTATTACTCAAGCCATAAGTTTGAAATTCAAAATTTAATAAAACAATTAACTCAATTAATTGCAATGTTTTAAACCACCCAATTAATAGAGGCGATTAATATTAAATTAAACGCACGAGTTGACTTTATTTAAAAAGGGGGGTGCGGGTGCGTTACCTTAATTAAAAAGGGGGTTGAAGAAGTTGAAAGGGTGGGGCTCGTGTAGGCCCCACCCCACTAATATCCTACCTAGCAGATTAGTTAGGATGTTGGTCCCACTCAGCCACTTAGACGAGGATAACACTTCCTTGAATAAAAATAAAATATGTTGCACCGTATTTTATTTTATTCTTTAGTTAACCCAATTATGAAAAAACTCCACCCGAGAAAACGGAACTCCAGAAAAGCTGTTCTTAAGAAATTACCGGCACTGTGATTCTATAAATGTCCTCTGATTTCGATTCTGAGCACCGGTTAAAAAGTTATAAAAACCTGCTCGTTCGTTCACTGAACGTACCTGAGCTATACTTCGGAAAATGATTCCGGGCACACCGGGCCTCGGAATCAGGTGCCATCAGAAACTGCGCTCTTGTAAAATTCCAAAGAAAATTAAGAAAAAAATTTCTTTGAGATTTATGGGTCTTTAAATTACTCCCACCTCAGGGATTTACGTCCCCATAAAGCTTTAACACAAATTAGGGAGACAAAAGCGGTACTGAGCACGCATCTGAGACTTCCGCTCCCATGTGCTCACCTAGAGGTTCTCGTACTACCATCGAAATCACTCCTGGTGAATCAACCGTCCTCGTAGGATCTGCTCCTATCGATCCTCGATCCCCACTAGATCATTCGTGAAGTCACCCCATCACCAACGTCCAGCTCCTCATGGTCGATGATATGCAAAGGGATGTGTTCGTATCTCCTCAGTTGAGATAAATGGAAGTCGATGTGCACCTGGTGCAACTGAGGTGGATGGGTCAAGCAGAAAACCTCCTCGCCTACCCTTCTGAGGACCTAAAAAGGTCCGTTGAACCTCAGAGATAACTTGTCGCATCGGACAAATCTCCGTAAACCTCGTCGAGGTGAGACCTGTATAAGGTCGTGATTGTCATCCTCGAACGCTAGAGGTCTCCAATTCCTATTTACAACTGAAACTCAAAACTCCTGCTACCACAAGGGTAGGGTTGACCAACTTAAGAATGATTGGCCAATCCCTCATATTCATGAGTTTATCCTGTGCTTCCTGGGGTTTCCTTTTCACCGACCAAGGAAAACCCTTCCCAATGTCATAGTTAAACCACAAACTTTTTTCCTAATACCGTCAATTTGTGTATCAACTGTGATTGCCTAGTCTATATTCAAACCAACTTCGTAAGGCCTCGACGCTTCCACCAAGAGATTCCAACCGAAACTCTCGCCTTGAGGGTCAGACCACACTGTCAGCGTAAGTGTGATTATCAAGTCTCCTCTCAAGGTATCTCCAGACGTGAGGGTCAAGTCTACGGCTTACCGGAAACTCTAGGTCTGAGACAAGATTTGTGAAAGGTAGGAATTATTTATATCGATGTCTGTTACTATGACAGCTAGTAGTGGACACAGACTGTCCCTTGAATCATTTTTAGAGGCATTGGTTCACACTCCTTGACCGCATGCCGACGCACTCTTCCTCCGACCTCTAGCTCCCTGAGCCTGGCAGGGACAACTAAGGCGGGTGGTTGTAACATGTTAAAAAATGTACACCACCTCATGCTCCTCTCCTAGATCTGCCTCCATGTCTGCTGCTTCATAGACTCATCTCTCCTTAAAGCTTCCCCTTCTTGAAACATTTAACACGCCCGAGTCTCTAAGACTGGCGTCAGCTTCCTATTTCATACTGCACTGTGCAGTCTTCATCCGCTCCTGGATGATCTGCACCTTCTTTGCCTACGATCTGTAACAGCTGCTATGATTTCTCTTTTTCTGAAAAAAGAAACTCGGTCTCATCCCCTAGATGAACAACGCCCATTTCCTAATATAGTCAATCCTGACATGAATGATGCATTCATGCCATGGATGACGTCGTAAGGCCTCGACATAACTACCAAGAGATCCAACTATCACTCTTGCCTCCAAGGGTCGAGTCACACTGTCAGCTTCGGTGTGAGGTCACTGGGTCTCCTCCAGTAGAAATCTCGAAAGTGAGGTTCAAGTCAACAGTTTTTAACCGGGACCTCTCAGAATCAACCGAACAAAAGGACATGAAAGCAAGCACCACAAAGATAAGTGTTTCTTTATTACTGCATATCATAGTACAAAGACACACATACAAAAGAAACATGAAACTAGATGTACAAGGGGCATATCCACTAGTTCCGCCCCTTTCCACCTGCTCCTGGAACTCTACTGCCTTGTCCACTGCTCGGCTATTACTCAAGCACCTGCCGCTGCTTCTGCCTCGGTGGTTCCTCCAACACCCTCGGATCAACTGTGCGGGGAGTCGGACAGTCACGTGCCAGGTGACCCTTCCTACCGCCGGAGAAACACTGTCCGTTTCTGGAATGCATGGCTCCGACTCCACCCCAGGTGCCCTGCACTACTGATCATATAACCCGAGGTCTCCCACCTGCTGGTCTAGTCCTCTTGGACCTATGCATCATCTTTCTACTACCTATATATGACTCAGTTATTGATGGGAAAACATGCGGCAATGGCAGTAGCTCCTGAACACGCTCGGGGTGTAGAGCTACTGGTACAAACTCCACCCTAAAAAAGGTCTCGAATTCTCCCCATGTGAAGGTCATCCTTTCCTAAAACTGGAACAAGTGGCTCCACCATCTCTCAGCTGCTTCCATAAGGAGGCTGGAAGAAAAGAACACCATGAAGTCTGTTGGAGTCCCCACTAGCCTGAAGACTCTCACCACAGCCTCCGGCCAATCCTCAGCAGCCTGCGGGTCCGTCTCTCCTCGGAACCTGGGTGGCCTCTGGTGCTGGAACTCGTGCAGCACACTCAAGCGGCGTGCATCGCCTACTACTGGGGCTGGTGGCATCGGTGGCCGAACGTATGGTAGTACTGCTGGTGCCTCCGCTGGTGCCTCAAATATAAGAGGGCCCTATACCGAAGCCTCGTCGCTCGGCAGGCTATCAGTACGCACATCCCTGTGGGCTCTAGCTAGTCGTCCCTGAAAATGCATCCTGATGAAACAAAGTGACGCGGTCAAATGATTTATACCTGGTGAGCTGGCCTGGTTTGAGCTATTTTAAGGATAAAACTCTGAAAACACACACGCAATCAGTGTTTTCAGCACAATGTTGTAAATCAGAAGTCAGGGTCCTGGTGTATGGATACTTCGGCCTCCCGCACCAACACTGGACTCCCTGAACTGAAAACCACACTTGGTACTCTTAACACAGTCACTTCATAGAAAGAAAATATCATAGTTATATGTTCTGCGGTAGAACTGAACTCCTCTGATACCAATTTGTCACGACCCATCCTCGGGGCCCATGTCGTGACTACCCCAAGCCCGCCTTCATAGGCCAGGGGATGGATACTAGCACCAAATGAGTAAATAGCAATAACTAGGAAGGCATTTCCTTTATAAAATTAAACAAGACAACATAGAGTACAAGCGGAAGTATACACTAAGAACAAAAGAATGTGTTGAAAAGTAAATGGGCCAGAATACAAACTCAATCGAAAGTATAGCTACATCTGAACAAATGTACAATAGAAAAAGACAAAAGCTGGAAGAATGGAAGCAGCTCCTGGGCCGTCCTCCTCGGATCCTACCTGAATTGTAGGTACATATTGCACAGCTCCTGGATCATCCACCACGGATCCTACCTGAAGGGTAGGTATAGATAGCCTCCACAACGCTCTCGCCTTTCAACCTCCTTAGAGAGTCATCTTGTTGTGAAGTCCACCTCCGGATACTAACTCGTCATGTGATCCACCTTCGGGTACCTTCCAGTCCTCGAACACTCGGCCTCTGTCAGCACTGCCCGTCGTCTGCAACCAACACTACGAGGTGCGGGCATTTCCCATGCAGGGGTGAGTATAATGATACTCAGTAGGGACCCCAAGACCCTCAAGGTCTCTCTAAATCCAACAAGGATAACCACAATATAGAATCACAACAGATAACCCTTACATAGGTATAATCCCATACTTATACCTAAGTTATCAAGTAACCCATCTCAATCATGAGGAAACACAAAGATTATGAAATCAACGGATAACCACTACCCAGATATATTCCCATACATATACCTAAGTTGTCAAGTGATCCATCTCAATCATGAGGTAAACACAAAGGTCACAGACTCAGATCAAACCAGGATTTTCATTATCGAAACCGTAACTGCTGAAGAGCCCCGTCTCTGGAGTGTACAATGATCCTGTCACGACTCTGAGGTACTGCTCACTAACCAAAGACTACTGAAGTGCTCCTCCTATCGAGTACCGCGGGCCAGCCACCCTAACACCATAGTGCTTCCCGCCGGGGTATGCTACCCAAACATATTAGTGCACAACCCTTAATAGCCTGTAGAGGTACTCTCTAGACGAGTACTGCGGGTCTGCAACCAAAAAAGTAGTGCTCTGTCCTCCATGGGTCTGCACCCAAACAAAGTAGTGCTCTATCCACTGGGCTAGTCAACTCACTCCAAGTCGAGTCGGTCAAGCAGTCGGCAGGTCTCAGTCGACTACATGGTCTCTATACTCCGTATGCTCGTCTCCGAGAGGGTCTGATTCATGAGCTACTAGTCAATACTCTAAGTATCACAAAGTCCCAGTAATAAGTATCTCAAAGGATCGCCCCGTCATAGAGGTATCAACACAATATACGGCGTGTTAATCGGATGCCCGGTCTGTGAGTTACTAACCTTTTCGTCCCAGGGGCCTGGTTGGTTTCGTGTGCGAACCAACCCAGCCGTATCTCAACTGTACCCTGAAGTCGCATAGGGTAAGCTCAATGGGAACATTTCTCAACGTGAACACCAATGCCGCTGATGGTTCGTCAAATGGACGTCCGGTCTGAAAGTTATCAGTTTTTCCGTTCCAGGGGCTCGGTTGGATTTCAGGTACAATCCAACCCAGCCACTATCCAACTGCAACCAAAACTCAGGAGAAGTATGACAAAAGTTCCGTCTCATCAAGAAGAATCCAAAAATGTCAACGAAACGTCAATCAAACGTCCGGAGCTCAAGATATAAGTGTTTCTGCTCTGAGGGCCCAGTTGGTTTCGTATCCGAACCAACCCGGTTGTACTCAAAGTTTTCCGAAACCATGAGTGTAAAATACAGAAATTAAAATCTAGATCCAAGGATCACATCGCAGCTGACAGTGCATAGATCAGATGTCCGTAGTCCAAAATATGGGAAAAAGACCAGAAGTGATCCTGAAATGGGGGGTCTGGGCCCGACCCGACCCGGCCCAACCCCCCCTTGGTCGGCCCGAACCGGGACGACCCGACCCGGGTCCAGGTCCGGCCTCCTAGGGTGCGGACCATCCCTGCTGGCACGGCCCGGCCCAGCTGGCCCATCCCGGCCCGGCGCTGGTGGCCCGGCACGGCGCGGGCGGCCCGGCCCGGTACGGCTCGTCCAGCCGACGCGGCCGGTCCGGGCTGGCACGGGCACCGCGCGCGCCGCGTGAGTGTGGAAGAGGGGAACCGCCACCGCTTCAGACCAAGCGGCAGACCCGCGGGGGTCCGCCCTGCTGCTTTGACCGGGGGTCAAACCACCGGTTCTTCTAGAAATTGGTCGGCCATAACAGCCGGCCATCTCATCGCAGGACTGGTTGGTCCCACCCTCTAGCGCACCGGTGGTCCGGCCACCCTCCCTTGCTCCCCTGCTGCCAAAGGCCGCGGCCTTGGTCCAACCGACACGGAACTACGGCACTGCACCCCTCCTCTGTGGCCCCACTCTGAACGCGGTCTCTTCCAGGTTCCCTGGCACGGCGTGACGGTGCCATGACTTATTCTACATCAACGGCGTGGCACGACGGCGCCATGCTTCTTCGCCCAAACACATAGCTTCTGCGTGGTGCAACGGCACCATGATGCCTAACACGTGTCGCAAAAAAATCAACAACCAAGGGGGGACGAGGGTCGGTCATGATCGTGCGGTCCGACCTCCTCCCGTTATTGTGATATCAGGCGGCCCAAATAAGGACGATAAACAGTGATGGAAGTAACCAGGAACAAAAAGAAAAAAAATCTCCCTACGGTTTTTCAGCAATCAAAAAGGAAATTCCAAACCCGCAAACAACAACTTTTGCGGATCAACTTAATAATGACATTATCCGCATTCTTGTTTTAGAAGGAAAACTATCATGAGATTATTAATATTCTCAAATTAAACCCCTACCTCGAGTGTAGTCATCAAACGAGGTTTGTCGCGTAAAGGGACGTCACAGAATTGATCTTTGCGGAAAGAGAGGTCGCAGAAGGAGGTTCGTCATGTCGCGGAGAAATGATTCGTCGGCATCATGTTGTCGATCTCCGAGGATCCGACATTCTTGTGGACCTTCGTCAGAGGTCGGCGTTCTTCGCGTACTTCGACGAAGAACAAAGAACTTCAAGACTCCCCCTTTTCTCCCAAAACTCCACACAACAAGCTCCAACAATAATAAAATAATACACCTACTTATTTTATTACTCAATCCTTAAGTTCGAAATTCAAAATTGAATCAAACAATTAACTCAATTAATTGCAATGTTTTAAACTGCCAAATTAATAGAGGCGTTTAATATTAAATTAAACGCAGGAGATGACTTCATTTAAAAAGGGGGTGTGGGTGCGTTACCTTAATTAAAAAGGGGGTTGAGGAAGTTGGAAGGGTGGGGCACGTGTGGGCCCCACCCCACTAATATCATACCTAGTGGATTAGTTAGTATGTGGGTCCCACTCAAACACTTAGCTTAGGTTAACACTTCCTTGAATAAAAATAAAATCTGTTTCATTGTATTTTATTTTATTCTTTAGTTAACCCAATTAAGAAAAACCTCTACCCAAGAAAACGTGACTCCGGAAAAGGTGTTCTTAAGCAATTACTGGCGCTGCGATTCCATCGGTGTCCTCGGATTTCGATTCCGAGCACCGGTTCAAAAGTTAGAAAAACCTGCTCGCTCGTTCACTGAACGTACCTGGGCTAAACTTTGGAAAATGATTATGGGCACACCGGGCCTTAGAATCAGGTGCCGTCTGAAACTACACTCTTGTAAAATTCCAAAGAAAATTAAGAAAAAATATTTCCTTGAAATTTCCGGGTCTTTACAACATTCGTCAACAAATTCATATTCTTCCTCGCACCACCTCCATCGGTAAATTGAGATATTGGTTTACATCTATGTGATTATTGTTTCTCATGTTATTCTCTTCTAAATGAAGAACAAGGATCAATTCACTAACTAGTTGATCTGTGGATTATTTTCTTCTTGTGGGTTTGGGAATAAATATTACAGGTTGATGTAGGGGTTTTATTTATGTTTAAATTTATTTTATTGATTCTTCATATCATATATTCACGATGATGATTTCCAAATGAACATGGCCATTGTCCCGCACATAAACATTGCACCTCTTTTTTTTTTCTTCACGCATTCTATTTGTGTTCTTCAATGCCTACTATTTAGTGATGATGGAAACAAGATATTTTGTAGAGAACGATATTTGGACATGGAGCCCTCGATACAAGGATCATGAATTAGTGATCGTTTAATTTTTTGGTCATGGAATGAAGCCTTAGTAGCTCGCGGAAGAAGTTGGTGGATGGATCCCAACCGTCCACGATGGAGGAAGGGCAGCTTGTGTCTACACCACCATTTGTGAAGAAGGTCGTGGCCCGTTAGTTGTGACGGAGCAGGGGGTGTCCGGCATCCAACCAGCCCCATAGAGGAGGGGTGGCCCACATCCGCGATTCTAGTGGAGGAGGTGGCCACGAACGCATGGATGCGGTAATGGTCGGAGGGAGGCCAGCACCTTGCCAGCTGTAGGTGGACAGCGGCGCCATTGCGCCACTAGAAAGAGAATTAGACGGCCGAGGCGCACCCTGCGGGACTACCGTGCGACCTCGCGTTCCAGACGGGTGACCAAACAGCCATCAGGCTGTTTATATTACCGAGGGGGAGACTACCCCCAGGGTTGTGGCTTGGGTGGACCGCTTACCCACCGCAGGCCGCACTGTGGTCCATCTAGCTAGCCGCACCTCAGTCCACCATGTGGGGCACACCAACCGGCCACGCCCTTCGCGGGCTGGGCTGGGCTGCCCCCATAATGGGTAGAGTCAGACCACAGCCCAGCGGGCTAGGCCTGCTGAGGCCCTGGAAATCTATGCTTGACCCAGACTAGGTCGGTTCGACTGGAACTGGGTTATGTCGGTCTAGGATGGGCGGGCCGGGTTGGACCGGACCCGGGCCCATCTGGACCCAGTTTTTCCTTTCATACCATAACATCAAAACCAGATGTCTGTTTGAAAAAAATTCTATGGAGATGAGATACTTGGATCAAGGTAGTGTTTTTGGTATACTCCACTTGAGTTTTGGATAAGGTTAGTGTACATCCAGGTTGGATCACACCCCTAATCCAACCAGTCCCTCAGAGCGGAAATGCGAATAACATAAAGAAAGGGAATCTGATTGACACACGGTCTGTTGCGTTGGGTCCCTTTTGACATGTCAGGCCTTTGGGATACATATTCTTGAGAATTTGGGGTTTTTTATGTATGACCGATGTCTTGGGGAGAGGTTCTCCCAAGCGTGCTATGTGAGGAACCCTACGACTGGATAAGACATGACAGGTGCTGACCATTAAGACTCTGAGTGACTCGATGGGCCTAGTGGGGAGTGCCTCTATGTGACATGGCAGACCCATAGTGGGTAGATCCTCTGTGTGACGTGGTAGATCTAGGGTACTCGATATTATGAGTACCTTAGACGGCCACGAGAGGGAGAGCCTTTATGTGACATGGAAAACCCATTGTGTGGAGTGCCTCTGTTTGACATGGAAGACCCACGATACTCGACAAGAAGAGTACCTCAATAGTCCAAGGTTAGTGGGAAGTCCCTCTGTGTGACATGATAGGACCACTGTACTCGATAGAGGAGGCCTTCTCCAGCAGCCGATGCATTCGACGTTGTGACTGGGGTTGATACTTGTTACTACCCCTAGAATAAATCCAAGTGTGAGTTTTCTTTAACTTTTGCTTGTGATTTAGGTTATGCTATGTGGTACTTTACTTGGGTGGTAATATACCTTCGTGGTGTTACCTTGTGGTATTATTACCCTATGTATGAGATGTGTATATCTTAACAACTTAGGTGTATGTAAGGGAATATATCATAGTAAGTTGATGTCTTGCTTTGTGGTTTTCCTTTGTGGAACTTTAAAAGACCAAGGGGGTCTCAGGGTCCCTAATAAGTATCCTTATACTCACCGCTGCATGGGCTTCACCCGCACCTTGTTGTGTCTTGTGCAGACAACGTACAACATTGATCAAGGATATGGGAGCCAAGACTAGATGGTGCATGGAGGTGGCACATTTCAACATGATGTGACGCAGAGGAGAAAGAAATATGTGGTGTGATGAAGAGGCAATCTATACCTACTCTACAGGTAGGAACCTCAAAGGATGTCCCAGTAGCAATTTCCTTTTTCTTTCAGTTGTATTGTATTTTTAGTTGTACTTGTACCTTTAGAGTTGGGATTTTATTCCGGCCCTCTTTTACTTTCAGCACTCTTTTACTATAGATGTTTACTTCAGAGTTGCTTATTGTCATATTCTTGGATAGTGTGTTTATAGAGGATTAATGGAAATTCCTTCCCATTTTAGGGAGTATGCATTTGGTGCTGGTCGCCTACCCCTGGCCTATGGAAGGCAGGCTTGGGGTAGTCACGACATGGGCCCTGAGGGACGGGTTGTGACAGACATGGGGTGGAGTACATGGGTTACCTACACAGTATGCACTCCCCCACATGACACAGACTGGACTAGGAACATAGGCCAAGCCATGTACTTTTAAATGGGCATAAAAGACTGGCTTGATTCATGTACTGATGCACTGGTAAAATACAAAGGTAGTCTACACACTGTGTAGTACTACATATAAACGGTTCGAATGATACGAGTTATTTAAATGGGTAGAACTTGGGGTTGAGGGAAATAATGTGTAACCCTTCTAAAAATCATGTACTCTTTTATACATAGATTATATATCTTTCCCTCCATATATTATACATTTTTTATTAGGTTCCATTCCCCTTATCCTTTCCCTTAATGTAGTTATGAATCATTTCCTACTCTTAGTACTATGATCCCTTCAACATGTCTTTCGTGATAGATTCATTGGAATCCCTACGATAGGACATGAATGATATCATCAATTCATATTTGTACCCTAGGTGGATTTCATGGTATCAATGTGAAAACACTACTCAGGAATTGATCCTCTATAGAAAAGGGTTAATTCTAGCTATGTTTGTTTGTATCAACCACTTTCCTTGGTAGTGGTCCTCATCTATGTACTTTGTTTTCTTCGGATCTATCAATGTATTCATTCTCAAGACGAGACCCAATTAGTATTACTTATCAGATAGAAATCATCATGTCTATTGGAACTAATAGTGTGTACTACCAGTTGAGTGAATTGGGGAATCATTAAGCTAGAATTATTGTTTTTTATACTATGGTTGTGACTTACCTCTAGACAATGTGTTTTGGAGTGAGTGTATCAAGATATTCTTGTTATATGTGTTGTAGAAATATAATTTTGTAGAGCCGATTGTATTTTCCTTGTTATATGTTTTGTGGTTTCATGGTGTCCTACTGAGTACTGTTATACTCACCCTTGCATGAGAGTTTCTTGCACGTGTCATGTCTTGTGCAGATGATCATCCTTTTGGAAGAGTTCTAGGTGGACCCACACTAGACGGTATATAGTGAGACCAGAAAGAACATGGTTTATTTCATTCACTTTCATATAATAGTCCCAATACCTTTTCATTTAGTTTGGATTTGTGTTAATGACATTTTTTTGGCGGACTTTTATTTGTTTCTGTTTAGTTTCTCTACTTCCTGTTGTACACTAGTTGTGGGATATAGATATATTCATTCATTGGATGTTTAGTTTTTTATAAATTTAATCATTTTGTAGGATTTTACATGTGTGTGTGTGTGAAAATGTACTTTGTAAATTCCTTATGTGTTAGTGATATGCCTACTCAGGGATAGTTAACAGCCCCTGGACTATTAGAGGCTGGCTTTGGGATTCATGGCACAATCCTTGATAGGATGGGTTGTGGCCTCATCCTCATATCCTAAAAGAATTTTTTTCTATGTTTAAAAAATGTACCGTAAATAATTTCATGATTTAAAGGATTAAAATAATATATTTTCAACAGTCTATATAATAAATGATTTTTATTTACAACTAAATAATTTCATACCAAAAAATATAAATCTATAATAATCCAGTTTCACACCACTAGTCTTGTCAGACAAATTAAAAATAATCCTTGGTACTTAAAATTGAGTATTCTAAATTTATCCTATATCATCAATAGCTCCAAAATTCTTCATAGATGCATAAATTGAAATTTTATCATTTTTGATCAAATAATAAATTACTTTAGGGAGGTGAATTTTCCACTATTTGAATAATAATGATGTTTTCTTGTTTTTTAATGTGAAAGCATTAATGTTGAAACCACTACATGTGAACACACTAACACATCGTCCCATAATATAAAATATTATGGTTTTTAATGAAGATGATCCAGTGAATAATTTATTTAGATCCCATAAAACAAATGTACTCTTATTCTTATTTATCACCCACTTTTCATTTGTTTTTATTTTTCTTACCGTCAAACCTATAGTATGTGATGATACATTTGGTTGAATCTCATAAATGTTCTTTAAAATGTATAAATGTTCTTGTATAAATAAAACATAGGAAATTAACTTTAAATTTAATCCATAGAACCCCTTACCTTCATAATTGACTACCAAATGCTAAAATATAAGGATACTAATTTTCTGTACCTAATACAATGAGTGAGTGTAAAACTAAACATCCACCACCAATATATATTTGTGAATAATAAAAGACAATATTGGACTAAAAAATTTAACATATACCTTTATTATTATCATTTATAATTCAAAAGGATTTATAAAATGTAATTTTATATTCCAACATATCCTTTTTTTCATAACCTAATTAATGATAACAAGAACCATTATATCCAAAAATATGGTGTAAAATACATATATAGTTGAATAATTAAAATTTAAACATCATTATATAATTAATTAAAAATAATTGGATCTACAAAACTAATATAAATGTAATTTAAAAGTAAAATAAATTGATGATAGAATTTTAAACAGGAACTAACAATATACTACACTGCACAACTAGTAGTATCTATTTAATCAATAATTTATAGTTAGTGTTTTTTAACATTAATATCATAAAATAATTTAGTGAAACCAAAATTTTTCATTTTATGAATACCTAAATGATATTTTTAATACTGTGAAGTCATTGATAAAAATTATTCCTCTCTATCTTTCCAAATATGGAACATAATAGAGTTAAATATGTTCATTTTTTCCATTCATAGGTGGATCCGACTCCAATCATTTTCCCATACATACTAAGTCAAATACGGAATGTAATCCAAATTGTCTATTTATATTTATTTCAAACAGTGTTATAATAAAAATGTAACATATGATTAACTTATCATGGAAAACATCAATGTTATGTTTTAACTCTAAAAATATCTAATATTATAGATCAAATAAATGAAACCTTTCTTCCAGGTATTTATCTTTTGTCTCAAATATATTTACTTATCCAATATGATATTTTTTGTAACCTTGTTTTAATATTATTATTTTGATAATGGGTTTGGGGGTAAATCATACCATTGTAAATTTTTAAATACCTTTTCTTGAAATTTGATATGGGAAGTCCTTTTGAATAAAAACATTAATAACAAATTTAAATTTCCATTGTCATATTCTAAATTCGATGTTATTTAGTCACTTCTTTTAAAAGTATTCCAAATTTTTAAAACTTATCATTATAAAAAAATATGTTTCTATATTCATTAAATACATTTGTAGTAAACCTTATCCAAAAAATGGAAAATAAAATAATCATTATCATTCTCGTAGAAAACCATTATCAACATGATCAAGTATAAATTTCAAATCATCAATCAATTAGGACATATAAACATCAATATCATATCCATATTGTTTTGGTCTAGAAAACAGTAGGCTCGTCATAATATAATTTTTATTATTGTATATATATAAATTCAGGTTGTAAAATACCAACATAACATGAAATGAAAAATGTTATTTATTGGGGCTCTAATGTTGATTTATTCAATCTTTTCACAATCCCATTAAATGATTTATAATTTAATTTCCAAAATCATGAAGTTATTGATAAAATCTCTTCCATTGTGGTTAATACTGAAGGTAAAATAGGTTTTAATTGGATATTATATCATCTTTATTCCATGTTATCCTACTCGAATCATTTCATTTTTCTAATAAATTCTTTAAATGGGGATTTACCAGAAGATGTGAAGTTTATATAGTAAGAGGTTTGATTCATGAAATAGAGAATGAATCAAAACTTTGTATCCCATTAATTTTATGTTAGGTTGTTCCAAATGTTTCCATTCTAATAAACATTCATATAACATCCTATTAAACATAGATTCAAGGTGGTAAAAAATTATTTTTACCCCAAATCAATACCATTAGTCATTGTATTTTTTCGCAAAAAAGAAATAGAATGTTAATGATAATTTCCATCTAAATTTATCTCTCAAACAAGATCAAGAATTTTTTTGAATATTTCATAACTCCAATAAATCATACATTTAATATAACTAATATTAGAATTGAAAATATCACTATACATTTAATGGAGCATTGGAATGAGGGGTTATCATTATCTACAAAAAATCATTTAACACATGTAGTTTTTAATGATTTCAATGCTTATATCATTAATTAATTCAACTAGATGATCCATTTTCTCATAATTTCTAAAATATTTTTTTATTTTTTTATAATAAGGCATCCTTTTAATTAGGTTGTTAGAGAATCCTTTCGTAGCCCATAAACCTGATATTACATGGTCCGAATGGTAGAAATTCATAGACTGAAGTCAAAAATGAACAAAGGCCAAATCAATAGTAGCCCTGGTCATATCATCTACATGCCAAATTATATGATGATGAATTTTCATCATTTTCAACACCATTATACATTATGATACATTAGGTCAGGGTGTGATTTGGAATACATTTAATACTTCAAGTGAAAAATTAAACTAATGAAATTCTAACTTCTCAGCAAAACCATTCACTAACATCACATTGTTTCACCCACCAGTAGAAGATTCACTAGATATCTCATAGGGCTAGAAATCATGAACTGAAGTCCCTTTGGCCCTAAATCCATTAACATCACAAAGGAAACAAAATCTGGTGAATAAGACTAATGCAACAATACCTAAACTACTATAATGCTATACTACTACTATAGTTCCACAAAAAATTTTCCCTATCATATTTTATCCGAGTTATATTCACTATTATATGGTGACATTACCACATAGGAAAACCCCTAATTACTAAGTAATGTCTCATACTAATAATATTCACCTACATAAAATCATTACTTCTTTGGTATTTCACCACGCCAGAACCAGAACATATAACAATGGTTAGAATCATTTAAATATTAAATTGTCAATTATTTCATTGAACCTAATTTTATCATATTGATGCACTGCATACATATTCATAAAATAAAGGATTTATGTAATGATTTTTATAGGAATTTAAAGGAACCTCCAAACTCTTTATCATATTCACTATTATTTCATCATGAATTCATATAATTGAGATCTATTTATTTCATAAAATAAAAATATAACATATGAATATATTTACAAATATTTAGTGTTAGACATATTTATAAGCATTTATATTAAAAAATTATAAATTTAAGACATTTAAATATATAAACATAAATTTTTATTAATATAATACATATAAATATATATAAATATAAATTTAGACATATAAAAACTAACATATAAATTTATAAAAATAAAAAACATTTTAACATATAAATTTAATATATATATATATATATATGCATACAAAAATTTGAAAAAATAAATAAATAAACATATTAATATATTAATTTTAAAGATATAAATTTAAACATAAAGATAAAAAAATGAATTTAAATTTGAAACATAAACATTTAAGAAATTAAAATATTTACATTTAAAACAAATATATATTTATTAGGGTATATATGTATTTAAAAAAACATATATACACAGATTAAATAAAATTCACAAAAATATATTTTTATATACATTCTGTATTTCAGATAATCATATCAATATATATATATATATAATTTTAAATACATAAATACATATTTAACCATTTATACAAATATATAAACATATAAACATATAAACATATAATAATTTAATCCTATTTAAATATTCTTATAAACTTATAATAATATATGTAAATACATAAAAATTTATTCATATAAGTAAATAAATATATATAAATAAAACATATCTTCAATATAAGAAACCATATAAATATATAAAATAACACATTAAAGCTCACAAATAATGGGGACGTTGGTAATATATCTTGCTAAGGAAAATTGATGGTGATAAAAATTGATGAACTGTAGAAAAGGATAGATGAACATGGAAGAAGTCAGTATAATCAAACCGAGGGAGGTGAGACATAGTCGATGATTATTAGAAATAGGGTAGCATGGTTAAAGAAAACCAAATATATAGGAATACAATGGTGGAATATGACTGATGAAAGAATAGAGGGGTCTCTTCTGATTCATGAAGGATAAGATTTATAAAAATTGAGTAATGAATAAGTTCTGATAAATTAATGAAGATATAGTTTTAACTTTTTGAAATATTATTTACATCTATTCTAAAACGAATGATGTAAAATCCATATTTTAACATTAGTAATTATATATATAACCATAATATTTTTGGGTTTTAACTCTGGTTATATAATATCTGAAATTATAAATAGCATTAAATTTTTTTATTATATAACCATATTTAAATCCATCCTTTTCTGAGGTTTTAATGATTTTTATTGGGATATCTAATTATAAACATTATTCTAATTTATATTATTTAATAAAATATGTTTAAACGGATTTTAACATCTGTTAATATATTAACAATGTTAAAACATGACACATACTCTACCTTTTCTTATAGCGTAAGATTGGGAAAGTGATAAATGTGTAATGATTAGAATATCTAAATTATGTATTTGTATATAATTTATATTTTTGACTGGTTATTATAGATTGATATGTTCTTAAGAATTATTTATTTATTATTGTAAATTTTATGAATACTTAATGAGGTTATTCCTTGTCTATGTTATTTTGTTGAAGCGTTGGATTTTCTAGAGACTATTCTTTGTCTTTGACATGTGACTATATCTATATGAATTATTTTTCTGCATAATGGGATTTGATCAAATTGTTATTTTATTACTTTTATGTGAGGTTCTTTCCTAGTAAATTTTATTCTATGGTATGGGGTTTAATATTTGACTCAAATATTGGCTTTTCATTTGAAATTGGTTAATGTATGTAAAATTGAATGTTATAGTGTCTTGGTAACAAAGAACAGATTAATGTGATTATATAATTGGTTTGGAAAAAACTATTAAATGAAAATAATTTCATTTCAGGATATAACATTATATCATAAAAATTCTCAAAACTGGTCTAGAGTCATTTGGTGGTATCATAATATTTTTTTTTCATATCCTACACATATACATCTAATCTATGTACATATATAATTTCATCTAATGTAGGTAAGGGAAAGTAAGCTCTATAAATGATTGATATGTTGTTGAGATTATTATTTTTGATTTAGCGGATTTGGTATATATATTCGATGGGTTGTTTTCATATTTATTTTTAGATTATGCAGTTATTTATCAATAATTATACATATACTAGGTAGTTAGATTTTGTCATATATACTTTTATTCAAATTAATTTTTAGGAATGTATAGGGTTTTATTTAGATCTAGATGATTCCATTTTCATTATTATTATTTAATATTTGTTTAATATTTTAATTTAATTTGGAAATGATGAATAAAGGGTAAATAACTTTCAAAAAAATTGTTTAAACCCTCAATGTTTGTCACTATAGTTTGATGATTAGTTAATGCTTTTGAGGCCTTGTGTTTTTTTCTTTAGTGGATTGACGATGTCTTGGATCGACATTATTATATGCATTAACATATCGAATCATCAAAAACACATTTCATGCATAACGTATAATAATAAACCAAGAATTAAATATATGAAATAAATGTTCAAGTGATTATTTTATTAAAAATGAGAAATGATTCTCAAATATAACTACACCAAATAGATATAGATATTTATAATTGGACCTTAGAGTTTTATTTATTTAACCTACTCACATATAAAGGTAGATACTTAATTTAAGTAATTTTATAGTTAACATCCTCACTCGAGAGGGTATATAATAATTTATGAAATATTATAGTAAATTTTCACTCACATGTGGGTAAAATCACTATACATTTAACTACCTCCCTTATGAGGGTACATGCAAAGTTATTTGATTTTATATAAAACCATATTCCACTTCAAGGAAATGAACTCACCATTTAGTAAAAAAATATCTTAGGAGGGTGAATGCTTGTGTAATAGTATATATAGTTAACATCCTCTGTTAATAGAATATATATTTCTGAAAACTATTTAATACAGTTAAGCTCCTCACATTGATGTGAAAGGAACTCATGCTAACAAGTACTTGTGAATTATTATCCTAGATCAATATCACACCATTACATAATAGGAAATTATAATAATAAACATATCAGAAGATGAATAATGTGGAAAACAGAATATCTCCTTGAATCAATGAAATATCATTATAACCAATAATATTTCAATTAAAGACCATAGAGAATAAAAAAATTTCTAATGTATCATATCACATTTTTATCCCATTAACAGAAAACATTAATTATACAAAATAATAAATCTATGTTTAGTTTAATGTATTATTATCAATAAAATAACATATAAACACATTTTATATCAACAAAGTATTTATCCTACAATAATAATAATTAATATAACATTCATAACATTGATATATAGTAAAATTAAATCTAGAATTCAATGGTTAAAAATGAAAAACCATGTATATTTGTTGATAATTTTTTTTTTCAAAAATTCGTGAGAATCATCAAATATTTTGAAATGGTTTTTGAGATGTTTAAGAAAATTTTATATGACCTAGGGTTACTAGATATATTTTTTGATTTTTTGGGTAAGTTCAATATAAATTAAGAGTTATATAATATTGATGAAAACCATAAATGTTATGAGATTTCCAATATGTATAAGGAAAAATGATTATATGTTACTAATTTTAAGGCACCTACACAAAAATATGGAAGATTAATTGAATGTTTTTTTAAGAAAAAATGTTTTCGAAGTGTAACAACCCATGACTTTATGATATATATTCTCTATTTAATAAATTTGAAATGTTTGATAAATTTCATTACAAAAAACACCAATATTATAAGATCCGTGATATAATTTATTAATAAAAATGATTATTATATTCTACATATTATATTGGAGGGTATGAATATGAATAAACCCATTATAAAATATTTATATTCAATTTTTTTCATAATATAAATGTAATGATACATTATTTGTAAAAATTACTCGAATTTTAATAATAAGAATGAAATCAAAATATGACCTAACATTTAAAGAAAATTATTGTCTACATAGTATTTATTATTATCTAAATAATATTTTATGACTAACAAAAAAGGATTAAATATTTTGATAATAATTATAAAAAAATTATTTATAATTTATACATTCATTATTAATTGGTTTTAAATAATTATAAAATCAATTGAAAGTAAAAAAAAGATATTTCCAACAAAACCATATTTATTATGAGCAAGATATTTTCTAATAATAAATTGAATTAATAAGTACTGAGAATTTTTTTAATAAATGGATTATATTATAAATTCAATAAAAAAATTTAACACTCATGTATGGTATTTTAGTAGGAAAATAATGAGAATAAATTATGTTTTATGCTAAAAATGTTTTTTTATACAAAAAAAAGTTTTATTTTTCATTTTAATTTTAAAATAAAAATATTCAACTTCTACTAATTGGTGTTGGAAAAATGGTTTCCAGATTTTGGGCCATTATTTCAATATTTAGTAATAAAGTTAATTTTCTATTTGGTCATTGGGAATTGTAACCATAGTAAAAAGTCTGTCACCACAATAATGGTTGAATCAGTTAAATTAAGGATAATATTATATGATAAGGCCAACAAAGATAATATAATACACATTTATATAAGATGATTTAGAACCTTAACTTATTATCTTAAAAAATTTATTTATTTAGGACCACTATCACATGATTATGTTATATATTATATAATAATGTTTCTAGTATTTACACGTTTTCCACCCACCACCTACTTAAAATTTAACATCATATCTCAAATTATTCCATAAAATTGAGAAATATAGATTAGAACACAAATTCGAAGATATATTCATGGATGTATTATTCCTGTACTTGAACTTATGGTGTTCCCATGATACAAAACCAAATTTTACCATGTTTTAATCCAAATGTGGTTTCTTAAAGAGTTAGTCATTGTCCTTAACATTATATTTTGAGATTTTTCAAACATAACATACATAAATAAAATATAACATTATTAAAAATATGAAATTATATAATTAATACACTGAAATGTTCTTATGTTAATTTTACAGGAATTTTTTATCTCCTCTAAATCTAACATAAAATAATCACATTGCTCATGTGTATGTACAAACTATCATATCCATGAGGTGATGTATTTTATTTCTCATCATTGACTATCATTGATAGTAATATATATGGATTTAATTGATATACATTATGTTTCTAAAATAATTATGATTATTTAATGATAAAATATCATCTAAATTATTACCCTCATATTCAGTGGATAATTATAACATTTCTCTTGTATACGTGTGGACTACCACCTCCATAAACCAATGTGAATCATTTTTCATTTGGTCTTGACAAGGCTATTCAATAGGATAAATTTTAATGACATATTATATTTATGATATTATATATATATTATAATTTTCTTTCATTTCGTTCTTTAAAAAATGAAAACAGCACCCATGCATAAATATGAAATAACATCTCTATGAAGTGATTTAATTTATTTTTCATCACCACCTTATATAAATGTATATAAATATGTATATAATGAATAAATATCATACTGAATATATGGATAATATTATATAGATTATGATTAACTTAATATGATTGAATGAAGGGATCTTTCAAACCAAGACAAGCATGAGGAACCAAATAGTTAACACCCGAATGTTGATTTTAGCAAAGAATTGTTATCAAATAGATAATTGGAAGTTATAAAGGAATGTTATAATTTAATATAAGTATGAATATATTCTCATTATATTTATATTAAATAAATAATTTATATACATGAGTTTAATAAAGTGTATTAATAATATAATGACCAGGATTACAAGTTCATGTTATGATACAATTTCCTTTCAGGATTGTCTTTATATGATTGACAAGGAGTTAAATTATAAGTTACATGTATTTTAATCCAAAATTATATTATTCTCTTATAAATCTTAATGGGTATACATATTATCTTTCTGTTATAAACTCTTATACATAAAATTAGTGAGATATTTTTTTGAAATGTCGACATTATTTTTACTTTTATGTCCAGAATTTTCATATCCACATCAACGTTCTCAAAATTGTTTTACGAAATTATAAACATATACATACGTTTTTTAAAAATATAGTTTCACTAACCTTTAATTTATTAACATATTTTCAAAATGATATTTTAAATGTTATTTTATATGTCTGATATTAAATATTATAAGATGGTGTAAAAATATTGTTTGTTTATAATATATAGAAAATTAATAGATTTTACTAAATTAAATCCTTTAATTCATCATGAATATTAATTAAATATTTTATATGTGTTTAAAAATAAAATTATATTCCATTTTATTTGATAATTATTATATTTTAAAATTATAAAAAATATATTTGTTTTCTATTGTTTATCTATGTTTGTTTTTAATTATTTTATAATAGATATTTTTAATTTATATCAATATCATTTAGACATTAATTTGATTCAATGGATATTTGATAGTATTATACAATCCAATTTATTTTTATATAGGTAGTATATATATGGTGTTTTATGGATGATTTAATAAAGTTAGGTTATTTCTTATAATTTAATGACACTATGAAGAAATGATGAATGTTTTTTAATCTAATGGAATACAGATATTCACATTTCATTATGTAACATATGGGACTGAAATTATATAACTATCAAATGGATTATTCAATGAATTATATATCATGAGATAATATTAATGTGGGTTGTAATTGGACCCATTATAATAGTGAAAAGTTTTTAGGGAGTTAACCCAATACATTATGGGACTTTGTACAATATGTGACGATAATATTGGTAGTGAACATTGACTAAAGAATAGAATTACATTTCTTATGATGGTGTAAAAAACTCCTATGTAATTGTCTAATTATTATGTTATTCTCTCATGGATCATGAATAATTATATATTATTCCACACTCATAGGATTGATTCCTCTTAGTTTGATAATGCTTAATACAATGAATCATAATATATGATCTTTGACTGATTTAGTAAGAATTTTCAATTTTATGATCATTATACCATAACCTTTTTCTTATCTTAATAACAATTAGGAAAATCATTTTATGTACCCATTTTTACCCTTACTACAAATTTTAATTCATAGTTTCTTAAGTTTCTAAATTCCTAAGATATGAAGAAATGTTTTAAGTAGCATATATTTTAGAAGAGATATATGAGACAAAAAATATACAAGATATTTTTAGGGTCACTTTTGAAATAATGTGATTTTTTATCTAAACATTGAAGACACAAATCCTTTACCATTCTGAGGTGTGAATCACAGTGTAAAATATAATTTTTTTCATCTACAATGATGAAATATATGTCAACATTATTTTCAGGATTCTAAATTTTATATCAGTTCTTAGAAAAGTTATTTTTAGATATTCTTTTTTGAGGAAAGTAAAAAATACAACCTAATAAAATCATTAATGAATGTAAATAGAATAGGATCAAAAACATGTATTAGGTTGATAATAATGAACCATAATTTTGGAAATCTTCAAAATTAATTTTACTATTATGTGATGTATAACTCTAATTTATAATGATTGATACTAATAATATGATTATTTGTTCCTTAAATTTATAGAAACATGAAATAATCATGTTAAAAATGAATTTGATGGACAATTAAATGATCATCCACATGATAATAATGTGAAATAAGATATGATAAGTGAAATATTTCAGTTAGGGTAACCCAATTCACCCAATATATAAATGATACCATGAATCATTACAAACGTCCAGATATCTATATAAAGAAAATACACAATTTTCAGTACTTTATATGGAATCATACACCTTCCTTTAGTGGTTTCTATTATCTATTAATCACGGGGAAATAAATCAATTTTTTATATAAGATATTTTATATTATTTTGTGCTTGGAATATAATACCTTAATATTTTAGAATATATTTAACTTTTCTAAATTAATAAATATGATATATAATAAATCTCACAAATAAAAAATTTTATTACTAGTTATTATTCATTATTAAATGAAACAAATTATATTGTATTGAAATGGAGTATAATTTTTTTAAATAACATCTAATTTAGTTAGAAAATAATATTGACCCAAAAAATAATTTTTGATGCAATTTTTCCAAGAATAGTTTCTACTATATATATTATTCAAAAATTAATATTATGTATTCAAAATTAGAGAACTTTTTTTATGAAAATGTGTTCTCTAGTTTTAAATATTTTAGAAATTATAAAAAATTAATTTGAATGAAAAATATTTGTTTTTGTAAAATACTACTTTTATGGATGAATTGTGTTTTTAAATTAATATATTAATTTAATACATTTTTATGAATTAATTTTATGAAATTTTATGAAATTTGTTTGAATAAAATAATTTTACATTATTGTAATCATTTTTTCTAGGAAATGAGTGAAAATAAATTTAGTGTAACACGTAAAAATTATTTTCCGAAGTACTATTTTTATTTAATTTTGTAGGATTATATTAAAATTAATTTCAAACATTTGATGAAACTGAATTAGATGAAATGGTGTAAACATTTGGAACGAAAATTTATAAATTTTTTATTGAGTAAATGTTTTCATATTGAATGGTAAGTAAGGTAAAAAATTTATTGCTCTGTTATGGTTTAAAAATGTTAAAAATGGGGATAAACTAAGAGATAATGTTTAAAATATCACATAAAATCTTAGTAATTTTATTTTTTAAATATTTTTATAAAAAAATATTTTATATAGTAATTTTAAATTATTTTGTGCCACTTTCAAATGAATGTGTATTTATTATATTTTAATGTTGTATGTATTTACATATTTTAGACTCACCATACTTATAAAACAGAACCACCTCATCTATATTCTCCACCCCACATGTGATATTTATCTAAACCTAGATATTCAAAAATAATTCCACAAAATTATTATGATTTAACATTAGAATCGTTAATTTATAAATGAACCATCCAATAAATTTTAATGTTCTTTTCAATGAATGATACCCCACAAAGAGGCATATGTTCTAACAGGATTCCTTATGTTTATTTCTTCATTGACCACCTAAAAATGTTCTATAGACATATTAAAATGATTTAATCATTATATTTTTGATAGTGATATTTTAATGTTGAAATTTTCACTATTTTTATATCTCTTTCCCATTAATTGGAAAATGATAAATTCACCTCTTCATATGTGTGGAATACAACATCTATGAAGTGAAATGATTATTTTTTCATTTATTCTCTATATAGATGGTTATAAAGATATATTAAATCCAAATATATGATATTTTTTTAAAATATAATGATTTTTAAGGTAAATTATTCTTATAAAATATAAAAAAAAAATTAGTATGAATAAAAGAAATCTCCACAGGGATATGTGTACCATAATTCAGATATGAATAACAGCTAATAGAACTATCATAAAATACTAGAAAATATGATAACATCCTCATTCCCTATGGAAAGTACTCTCTAAGGCCATGGATAAATAGCTAAAACCCCCTCCCAGTGGCTCTTTAACCCTTATATAACCTATAAGTAGATAATCTATATTACCCATAAAGCATAGGTGGGGTGTGAGTTAAAATCAATAAAGGGTCTCACCAAGGATTAAATTATAAGGAGTCAATATTTAATTTAAAAAATTAATCATTTTATTTTAAATAAAAAAGAATGAATGATTAATATATTATTTTAAATAAATATTTATTTACATATCAAATGATTGAAATTAATTAAACAAATGTATTAAAAATAATTTCATATAAAAAATTATATAAATTTAGAATTAATGTGTAAAAAATTGCAGACAATTGTATATATTTAAAATAAAAACAATGGGAAACATGGTTATTTTCCCAAATGGTACGATATCTTGAGGATATATGACTCCGTCACACTCAAATTGTTATCATGGAAATATATGCACACACATCCCCAAACATTGTCCATTTAGGAATCCATTACCATCCCAATAAGGATGTGACCTAATGAATATGTATTTTTAGTGTTGTAAATATCTAATAGAGTGATTTCTTGAACAACTCACTAAATACCTAGGCTTGAATGTACACTAATAAAATAATCATTGGAAATTTATTTTAATAATATGTAATATACAATTCATCCAATTATCCCAATTCAAATAATCCAATTTTCATTTTAAAAACCAGCACATGGGATTTTAATAAAATAATGCCTTTTCCTAGTTAAAATCATATGGTTTCTATCAAAATACACTAATGAAACTATATAAAATACACATTTGAATTAAATTTCATCAAATAAATTTAATAATTCAAATCCCACAATTAAATTACACAAATTAATTAAAATAATTATATATAATTACAAAACACACCACAATTCATCATAATTGGGGGCTGGGGTTCTAAATTTATGGAAAATCGAATTCCCATTCCTTAATACATTGGAATTTTGTTTTTTATAAATAAATGGAAAAAATTATATTTAAATCAAACAATTTAATTTAAATCAATAAATTTAGGGATAATTAGAATTTTCCATCAACATGGAACCACCTACCTCGGGATCTTAGTGTAACATCCCAAGTAATTAATGAATGATATATATTTTTATCTATGTCTATTAATGAATTAGATAGTGTTTTAGAGGCTTAAAATGAGAATAAATCCAATCTTAAGCATGGAAGACACTAATATTTTTAAAGGATTGTTTTACTACCTTTTGATGGAAAACCATTTTTAAATCTATCTTTTGACAATTTTATAAGCTATTTTTGTCAAAATAAACTTATTCTTCATTATTGGGACTTCAAAATTTACTTTGTGTGAATTTTTGGTATTTTTCCGATAAAGTTCATTTTTAATGAATAGTGAAAAATGTTTTATTTTAATTCAAAACCTCTTTTAATCTAATTTATTTATATGATTAGATTATATTTTGAAATGGTTTTGAAGTGAAATTAGAATATATTTTTAGCATTTAATCCAATGGTGGTCATTGGAATCAATTTCACTTTTAAATTGGACTTAAACTAGTGTCAATCATTTGATAGTTATTGTTTCATAAAAACATGCTATTTGTCATGACAACGGGAATTAATTATTAAATTAATTAATGTAACTTATATGATTTGAATTTTGTAAAATAGACATCATTTTTTAATTCATAATATCAAATATAGCTTAGGGTGATGTTTTGGTATTTTTCTGAAAAACTTCAATTTTTGATGAATAGTGAAACCACTAAGTGGTAGTTAAAGAAACTGATTTTTCATTTAAATGAAAATTCGCCACTTCTGTGTTTTGATTTTAAAAAATCTAACATACATGGTTTTCATTAAGAAGTAAAATGTGGTTCAATGACATTAAAATAATTTTTTGGTGAAAAGTAACTTTTAAGTTTTCAATCGCGATTAGAGGTAATTAGTGCAATTTAAGGAAAAAATGATATTATAATAAAATGAAAATACCTAGACAAATGTTCTACCCTTATTGGATGTGTCATGGCCGACCAAGAAAAGCCATGGGTCAACTTGGGGACCCCATGGAGCCACATTGGTAGGAAAATGACATTAATATCTTTTCATTTTATGTTAAAATTAAAATGACACAAACATGAGTTGTTTTACTAAAACAATATTTAAATGGGGTTATAAAAGTCCGATTTTTGACTATAAATATTAATTAGAAATCTAAAAAGATTTAATAAATCATGATATTTTTTTTATAATTTTTAGACATTATATAAATTAAATTATTTATGACATCATGATGATGCAGCGATTACATCATTAATAAATGATTTAAATAAAATGAAAAGATAATGTAAAATATATGACCTACACATGTCCAAAACCTATTGAATGGGTGGATTTAGAACCCGTATCACCTTAACCTCGAATTTTATCAATGTGGGACCTTTTGAATCCGAAACTCATTTTAAAATAAAGTAACATTTCTTTACTTTCCAAGAGTGCCCCTCCTCTCCTCTTATAAAAGGCCCCCACCTCTACCTCATTACCCACACTTCCAAAGCCTTTGGCTTGGCCAAACCCTATCCATTTTGTCTCTCCACTTCCCTCTCTTACTCCTTGAAGTGTCACTTTGGGCAGAAGTCTTACCATGGAAGCCTTTGAGCTCAAACCAAAGGGAGTTACCCGATTTTAAGGTAATGTCTTCACTTGTGTTCTTTTGTTTTATTTTGCTTCTCCAACCCCCTAAAATCTTTTTATTAATTTATTTTGTAACAACACCAGTATCTTACATATCCTAGGATGTTTTTATAAGAATAATTCGAGCTAAACATACACACACCTACATCTAATGGTTAAAGAACATACTGTTTCCGTTGATGGAGAATTTCTGCCTCCCGAAACGATGATTGTTCAAAATTCTTTTAACACCTTCAAAGTTGGCCCTTAAGATGAAACTATATTTATATATGATATATAATATGCTTATGTTTTTGTTAAGATTCTGTATTTTTCATTTTGGGCATACCTTTATGGTTTCCATTATGGGTAAACGTGATATCTTCATTTAAGGAAGTGCGGACTACCGCCCCATCAAAGTGACTTGATTCATTAATACCATATGTGGGACATATAAAGGATGGAGTTATGATATTATATATGATATTACACTAGAATTATTATATAACTTTATATCATTATTATTCCATTTCATAAAATATGAAATAGAATTGGAAGCAGCGTTCATTCGTACGTACGGCTTACCGTCTCCATGAACGGTGCATTTCATTTCTTACCTCTAAATGTAATGTAATATTATAAATGCATGAATGTACTGGATATACATGCTCTATATGATATCTACATCATGAATACAATTCTGGATATAATGGATACATGAACAACTTGTAATTATAAAGGGTTTATTTTTTACTCAAGTACCAACGATCATTAAAACAACCGTTATTAACTTAAATAATTACATAGTGTTTATGACATGGCAATAAGTGATATAAAAGGAATAATGAACTTGAAAAAGGTTCTTAAACAATTAGAAATTAACTCAAGTTTATTATTCAGGAGATTAAAGAACGACCGAGTCAAGTCGGACCCGAGGTATGGGACTTCGTCTCAATCTCCTTTCATTGAGGCATATTTTTGTTTTATACACAACCTACTTTTATACGGTGTATAAACCCCTTTTACTTTTACATTTATTAAAAAGAAATATTTTTTATACGAAGCGTTTACTAAATGACAAAAGGGAATGTTTTGCCGTACGTATGCGGCGACAACGACTTCTCCGCTGTCGTGACCATTATTTGAGTTTTGACTTCCTCTACACGCCATACCTCTTTTTTAAAAGAAAAATAAATACCATGATTTACTTTTCTTTTGTTTTGGTATTGAAAATAGTTTTCATAATTTTTTTATATCAATGTGTTGTATTTATATCTTTTGATTGAAAGGTGGAAATGTTATGTTTCCTTTATGCATGTTTTTTGTGATACGATTTTGTTGAGGTTCTTCGGCATTATTATGACGAAGGGTGGTTCCATGATAAACTAAGGGTGGGTGAGCCCGATATAGCTCTCCAATGCATTGGGTAACGCAAAGCAGTGTAAAATTAAGGTTTCTCCGAAGAGATTTAGGGAATATACTATGATTGGTATTCCAAACGTAACCAAGAGGGTTACTCCATATGTAATAATGTTATGTAGTCCTCAAGTTACCTTTATGCCTTAGTATTTCTATTATTTATTCATTATTTGATGAGGTATGTTAAAGTGCTTATGTTTTATGAGTAGAGTATGATTTCATTGATTCTTGTGTATAAATGTAATCATGTTTCCCTTTCCATATTTTTATATCCCTTACTGAGCTCTTTATGCTCATCCCAAGTTATTGAAATGATTTTCACCGGTCAAGGGAATGGTACATGATATGATGATAGTGTCAAGGAAGTGTCAAGAAAGAATCCATGTTTAATTTTAAATATGTTTCCATTGATGGGAAAAATGAATACTATCTCTTATGTAACCACTTTGTTTAAATGTGGAATGTAATGCGTGTTTTATGATCTAATTCTCTACAACTCTAAACCTGAAAAGATCCTCAAGGTGTAATCTTGTAATAACTCAAGATTAAGTAATGTTTAAGTCTGGGGCCTTATAGTTGGTATCGAAGGTCGGTTTAGAAAACTTTAGGAGTTAGAATCCTATTAAATGATTATCCAAAAATATTGTTTTTGAAATGATATAGCATTTTAAGATTACCATGTTGGTTCATCTAAGACATGTTTGTTCAGAATGGTTTTCTGCAGAGGAAACATGGAAGTAGTGCTAGGAAGGCATACAGAAGGAAATAACCTTCCGAAACAGCATCCTGAGATGGTCGGAATTGGAACTGAACAGTTTGTTGCAGTAATGGCACAGTTGACTCAAGCGATAAATGGTGGTGGTATCCATGCACGAGATCAGCCAGATCAACCGCAGAGGAACATGTCAGTCGTGGAAGATTTCATGAGGCAACAACCCCCATCATTCAGAGGATCATCTAACCATGTGTTAGCTGAAGGGTGGATTAAAGCACTGGAGATGATTTTCGATGTCATGGGGTGTTCATAAAATCAAAAGGCTAGTCTTGCTATTTACCGTTTGGAGGGTGAGGCAGATCAGTGGTGGTCGATGGTTAAAAATATCAGGGACGCTGATGAGATTGATGCTCTTGACTGGGATGAATTCAAAGGTATGTTTCTTGAGAAGTATTTTCCTAAGGCTGTTCGACTTAGGATGGAAAAACAATTCCTGTATTTTAGGCAAGTGGAAGACTCAGTGGCTGACTATGAAGAGAGGTTCACTCGATTGGAAAGGTATGCTCCAAATTTTATCCGAGACCTTGACAGTAAAATCAATAATTTTTAATCAGGAGTAAAACCAAAATATCGAAGGGAATTAGCTTCTCGTGAGTGTAAATGTTATGAAAAGATTGTTTGATGTGCTGAGAAGGTGGAAATGGAGTTTGTCGATGATCAAGTGTTCTATAACAACCAGCAGAAGAAGAGACCGAGGTGGCTGGAGAAATGGAAGAATTCTTCAAAAAAGTCTAATGGTAAGAAAACTAAGTTTCCAGTTTGTGATAAATGTGGTAAAATGCATGCTGGGGAATGTCTTCTGAATTCTAGAAAGTTCCACTAATGTGGTAAGATAGGAAATAAGGCTCATTATTGCGCTGAAAAATATCAAGGTGATGGTAAGTCCAAATTTGATTTATAGTTAGTGAAATGTTTTAAGTGCAATGAGATGGGTCACTATGCAAACGAATGTCCGAAAAAGAGCTTGGGTGATGGAAAGCAGTTAGACTACAAGGAGAAAGAGGTGGTGAAATCCTTTGCAACTACTTCAGTAGATGTCGGTCCATCAAATGAAGTTGTATCAGGTACTTTGTCTATTTTTTCAGATTATGCTAGTGTGTTGTTTGATTCGGGGTCCACACATTCTTTCATCTCTGAAACCTTTTCTAGTAAAATGGGAATACCATATCAAGAAATGACTCCTGAACTTGTGGTAAAACCACCTGGGGGGAATTGTTGAGGCAAAAAAGAATTTATAATAATCTTCCTATCTTTATCTGTGGAAAGAACCTACTTGCAAACCTTATTGTTCTACCTCTAGTAGAGTTTGATGTTATCCTGGGTAAGGATTTTCTCTCTATTTACCATGCTAAGATTGACTGTAGAGCTAAAGAAGTTTCTTTTCAGAAAGACTTTCAGTTTGTGTACAAGAATGAACCCTTACTGTTGATAACTTATCAAGAGATCAAGAAACTTGTAAAAGATGGAAATGAATGTTACCTTTCACATATTGTTGAAAACAAGGGAACTGTTCAGATTAATGATGTGCCAATGGTAAATGAGTATCCTGATGTCTTTTCTGATGAGTTTCCTGGAATAATACCAGATCGTGAAGTTGAATTTACTATTTACTTAGTTCCTGATGCTAAGCCAATTTCAAAACCCCCTTATCAAATGGATCAAAATGAACTTTTAGAGTTGAAGGATAAATTGCATGATTTATTAGAGAAAGGTTTCATTCGACCTAGCACATCGCCATGGGGTGCTCCTGTTTTATTTTTTAAAAAGAAAGATGGTTATATGAGACTTTGCATTGATTATAGAGCCTTGAATAACATCACTGTTAAGAACAAATATCCTTTGCCTCATATCGATGATTTATTTGATCAGCTCCAGGGAGCTCAGTTTTTTTCAAAGATTGACCTCAGATCGGGGTACCATCAGTTGTAGGTAAAGGAAGCAGATGTTCCGAAGACTGTATTTCGTACAAGATATGGCCATTATGAATTTTTAGTAATGCCTTTTGGGCTAACCAATGCACCTTCTATATTCATGGACTTAATGAATAGAATTTTCCACGAGTTCTTGGATAAGTTTGTGGTGGTTTTCATTGATGATATTTTGGTGTTTTCTAAAACTAAAGAGGAGCATGGAAGACATTTAAGGGTTATTTTTCAAACCTTAAAAGAAATGAAATTGTATGGGAAATTATGCAAGTGTGATTTTTGGTTGCAACAAATTTCTTTCCTTGGTCAAATTATTTCTAAAGATGGGATAATCGTTGATCCTGCAAAAACAAAGGTTGTTGAAGAATGGCCAAGAACCACAAAGGTAACCGAGATTCGTAGTTTCCTTGGTTTGGAAGTCTATTACCGAAGGTTTGTTAGAAATTTTTCACAGTTATCTAGTCCAATGACTAAGCTAACTCGGAAGGGTGTTAGGTTTATCTGGACAAAAGAATGTGATGATTGTTTTCAGGAATTGAAAAGCATATTGGTGAATTCTCCAGTTATGGCACTACCTTCCAAGAATGTGGAGTTTGTTATCTACAGTGATGCTTCATTGAATGGACTTGGTTGTGTCCTAATGCAGAATGATCAGGTAATTGCTTATGCTTCACGACAGTTGAATACTCATGAGGTAAATTACCCTACACATGATTTTGAATTAGCTGTTGTTGTTTTCTCTTTAAAAATTTGGAGGCATCATTTTTATGGAGTAAAGGGTGAAATATATACCGATCAAAAAATTTTAAAATATATATTCACTCAGAAATAATTGAACATGAGACAGAGTAGATGGCTAGAAATAATCAAGTATTATGAGTGTACAATTCATTACCATCTGAGAAAAGAAAATAAAGTGGCTGATGCTTTGAGTCGAAAAAAGTAATGCTTCATTAGAAATGTTGTGTTTGTAACGTGATCCTTTGGTTAAGGATTTGATGAACTTTGGCATAGAATTTGTTGGTGCAGGATGTTCTTCTATTTTGTTTCAGG
Source organism: Viscum album (assembly GCA_963277665.1). Lineage (NCBI taxonomy): Eukaryota > Viridiplantae > Streptophyta > Magnoliopsida > Santalales > Viscaceae > Viscum > Viscum album. Next base: position 437,360,436 of record OY728121.1, read on the forward strand.
TATCAGTGAAATCTTCTCTATCAGATAGAATCAAGAAAGCATAGAAGCAAGACAGTGAGTTGCAGAAAAAGGTAGAGCTGGTTCAGAAAGGTAATTTTCCTGAATTCAACATTAATAATGATTGAGTTTTGAGATTTGGGAAGAGATTGTGTGTTCCTTTTGATTCACGGTTGAAGGGAGATTTGTTATGTGAAGCTCATAGTTCTCCATTTTCAGTTCATCCTGGCAGTACTAAGATGTACAGAGATCTGCGGGAATATTACTACTGGGATGGAATGAAAAGAGATATTGCTGATTTTACTATGAAGTGTATGACATGTCAACGGGTTAAAGCAGATAGGAAGTTACCGAAAGGGATGATTCAACCTTTACTAGTACCAGAATGGAAATGGGAGAATATATCCATGGACTTCATTGTGGGATTTCCGAAGACAGCTCGAGGTAATAATGCAATCTGGGTTATTGTTGATTGCTTGACTAAATCTGCTCATTTACTTGCTATAGGAGATACTTTTTCCCTAGATCAACTTTCCCGTTTGTATCTTAAAGAGATAGTTAGGTTACATGGAGTTCCCCTCTCCATTATATCTGACTGTGATCCCAGGTTCACTTCTAACTTTTGGAAAGGCCTTCAGAAGTCATTGGGTACTGAATTAAATTTTAGTACAGCTTTTCATCTTCAATCAGATGGGCAGTCAGAACAAAAAAATCAGATATTTTAGGATATGCTACGTTCGTGATCCATGGATTATCAGTGAAGTTGGGACCAACATCTTTCTTTGGTTGAATTTTCATATAATAACAGTTTTCATTCTAGTATACAGATGGCACCATTTGAGGCGTTATATGGGAAGCGGTGTCGAACTCCAGCTTTTTGGGATGAAGTGGGTGAAAAGCTGATGGGACCAGAATTGGTAGAAGAGTTGGCATAAAAAGTTCAGCTGATACAGAAACACATGAGAATAGCTCAGAGCAGGCAGAAGAGTTATGCGGACAACAGGAGGAAGGATCTATATTTTGAGGTAGGTGATCATGTTTTTCTCAAATTCTCACCATGGAAAAGTGTGATGCGATTTGGTAAAAAAGGAAAGCTGATTCCAAGGTTCATTGGACCATATGAAATTCTGGAGAGAGTTGGATCGGTTGCATACCGGGTGGCTTTACCTCTGAGTTTATCTTAGGAACACAATGTTTTTCATGTTTTGATGTTGAGAAAGTACATGCCAGATCCATGTCATGTTTTGAGTCCAGAGGTAATTCAGCTGGAAGAGAACCTATCTTATGAGGAACAACTAGTCCAGATTCTCGACCATAGGGATCATGTGTTAAGGAATAAGGTGATTCATTAGGTAAAGGTTTTTTGGAAAAACCACATGATGGAAGAGGCAACATGGGAATATGAAAATGCGATGAGGGATAAATACCCCCACTTATTCGATAAGTAAATAAATTGCGGGGACACAATTTTCTAATGGGGGGAAGGATGTAACATCCCAAGTAAGTAATGAATAATAGATATTTTTATCTATGTCTACTAATAAATTAGATAGTGTTTTAGAGGCTTAAAATGAGAATAAATCCAATCTTAAGCATGGAATACACTAATATTTTTAAAAGATTGTTTTACTGCCTTTTGATGGAAAACCATATTTAAATCTATCTTTTGACAATTTTATAAGCTATATTTGTCAAAATAAACTTATTCTTTATGATTGGGACATCAAAATTTACTTTGTGTGAATTTTTCGTATTTTTCCGATAAAGATCATTTTTTAATGAATAGTGAAAAATGTTGTATTTTAATTCAAAAACTATTTTAAATATAATTTATTTATATGATTAGATTATCTTTTGAATTGGTTTTGAGGTGAAATTAGAATATATTTTTACCATTTAATCCAATGGTGGTCATTATAATCAATTTCACTTTGAAATTGGACTTAAACTGGTGTCAATCTTTTGATACTTATTGTTTCATAAAAACACGCTATTTGTCATGACATTGGAAATTAATTATTAAATTAATTAATGTAACTTATATAATTTGAATTTAGTAAAATATAAATAATTTTTGAATTCATAATATCAAATATAGCTTAGTGGGACGTTTTTGTATTTTTCTGAAAAACTTCAATTTTTTGATGAATAGTGAAACCACAAAGTGGTAGTTAAAGAACCTGATTTTTCATTTAAATGAAACTTTTCCACTTCTGTGATTTGATTTTCAAATATCCGACATACATTGTTGTCATTAAGAATTAAAATGTGGTTCAATGAGATTAAAATAATTTTTTGGTGAACAGTAACTTTTATGTTTTTAATCACGATTAGAGGTAATTAATGCAATTTAAGGAAAAAAATGATATTATAATAAAATGAAAATACCTAGAAACATGTCCTACCATTATTGGATGTGTCATGGCCGACGAAGACATGCCATGGGTCAACTTGGGGACCCCATGGAGCCACTTTGGTAGGAAAATGACATTAATATCTTTTTATTTTATGTTAAAATTAAAATGACACAAACATGAGTTGTTTTACTAAAAAAAAAATTTAAATGGGGTTATACAAGTCCAAATTTTGACTATAAACATTAATTAAAAATCTAAAACTATTTCCTACATCGTGATATTTTTTTTTATAATTTTAAGACATTAAATTAATTAAATTATTTATGACATCATGATGATGCAGCAATTACCTCATTAATAAAGGATTTAAATAAAATGAAAACATAATGTAAAATATATGACCTACACATGTCCAAAACCTATTGGATGGGTGGATTTCGAAACCTTATCACCTTACCCTCTAATTATTCGAATTTGGGACCTTTTTTATTCAAAACTCATTTTAAAATAAAGTAACATTTCTTTACTTTCCAAGAGTGCCCCTCCTCTCCTCTTATAAAAGGCCCCCACATCTACCTCCTTACCCACACTTACAAAGCCTTTGGATTGGCCAGCCCCTGCCCATTTTGTTTATCCCCTTCCCTCTCTTACTCCTTGAAGCCTCACTTTGGGCAGAATTCTTCCCAAGGAAGCCTTTGAGCTCAAACCAAAGGGAGTTACCCGATTTAAAGTAATGTATTCACTTGTGTTCTTTTGTTTTATTTTGATTCTCCAACCCCCTAAACTCTTTTTATTCATTTCTTTTGAAACAAAAACAGTATCTTCCATATAATAGGATGTTGTTATAAGAAGTATTCGAGCTACACTTACACACACCTACATCTAATGGTTAAAGAACATACTGTTTTCGTGGATGGAGAATTTCTGACTCCCGAAACGATGATTGTTCAACATTATTTTAACACCTCCAAAGGTGGCCATTAAGATGAAACTATATTTATATATGATATATAATATTTTTATGTTTTTATTAAGCTTCTTTATTTTTCATTTTGGGCATACCTTTATGGTTTCCATTATGGGTAAACGCGATATCTTCATTTAAGGAAGTGCGGACTACCGCCCCCTCAAAGTGACTTGATTCGTTAATACCATATGTGGGACGTATAAAGGATGGAGTTATGATATTATATATGATATTACACTTTAATTATAATATACCTTTATATAATTATGATTCCATTTCATAAAATACGAAATATAAATGGAAGCAGCGTTCAGGCGTACGTACGGCTTACCGTCTCCATGAACGGTGCATTTCATTTCTTAGCTCTAAATGTTATGTATTATTATAAATTCATGCATGTACTAGATATACATGATATATATGATATCTACATCATGAATACCATTCTGGATATAATGGATACATGAAAAACTTGTAATTATAAAGGGTTTAATTTTGACTCATGAACAAATGATCGTTAAAACGACCGTTATTAACTTAAATAATTACATAGTGTTCATGACATGGCAATAAGTGATATAAAAGGAATAATGAACTTGAAAAAGGTTCCTAAACAAGTAGAAATTAACTCATGTTTATTATTCAGGAGATTAAAGAATGACCGATTCAAGTCGGACCCGAGGTACGGGACTTCGTCAAAATCTCCTTTCGTTGAGGCATATTTTCGTTTTATACACAACCTACTTTTATATGGTGTATAAAACCCTTTTACGTTTACGTTTATTCAAAAGAAATCTTTTTTATACGAAGTGTTTACTAAATGGAAAAAGGGAATGTTTTTGTCGTACGTATGCGGCGACAATGACTTCTCCTCCGCCGTGACCATTATTTGAGTTTCGGCTTCCTCTACACGCCATACCTTTTTTTAAAGAAAAATAAATACCATGTTTTACTTTTCTTTTATTATGGTATTGAAAATGGTTTTCATAATGTTTTTATATCAATGTGTTGTATTGATATCTTGTGATTGAAAGGTGGAAATGTTATGTTTCCTTTATGCATGTTTTTTGTGATACGATTATGTTGAGGTTCTTGGGAATTATTATGAAGAAGGGTGGTTCCGTGATAAACAAAGGGTGGGTGAGCCCGATATAGCTCTCTAATGCATTGGGTAACGCAAATAAGTGTAAAATTAAGGATTCTCCGAAGATATTTAGGGAATATACTATGATGGGTATTCCAAACGTAACCAAGAGAGTTACTCCCTATGTACGAATGTTATGAAGTCCTCAAGTTACCTTTGTGTCTTATGATTTCTATTATTTATTCATGATTTGATGAGGTATGTTAAAGTGCTTATGTTTTATGAGTATAGTATGATTTCATTGATTCTTGTGTATAAATGTACTCATGTTTCCTTTCCATATTTTTATATCCCTTACTGAGCTCTTTATGCTCATCCCAAGTTTTTGAAATGTTTTTCACAGGTCAAGGGAATGGTACATGATATGATGATAGTGTCAAGGAAGTGTCATGAAAGAATCCATGTTTTATTTTAAATATGTTTCCATTGATGGGAAAAATGAATACTATCTTTTATGTAACCACTTTGTTTAAATGTGTAATGTAATGCATGTTTTATGATCTAATTCTCTAAAACTCTAAACCAGAAAAGATCCTCAAGGTGTAATCTTGTAACAACTCAAGATTATGTAATGTTTAAGGCTGGGGCCTTATACTTAGGATCTTGAAACTCAAATTCCTATATGGTAAAATCAAATGATAAACGTCCAAAATGATAATCCAAGAATGAAACCTAGATCTAAGATTTAAGAAAAAATAAATTAGATTATCCAATGACATAGAGACCTACATAACCATAGGGAGGAATGAGGATATAATGAGAGAAAGGGAAAGAGAGGTGGAATCATACCAGGATGAGATCCAATTTCATTCTCATTTCATCGATTCACTTTTGGAAGGGTATTGATTTTCCAAAAACAACTGTTCGTAGATTCTAAGGATGATGAAAATTATATGGGGTCTTATAGTTCCACAGGGAATGTAAAAAGTGTGATTTTAAATTTTATAAAATATATTTTGGATTAAAAATCATGTATGAACAGTTTCCTGGGTGGGGTCTCTTGGTTAGAAAAACTGTGTTCCATCCATGCAAACCCCCACTACCTATGTTTTCACAGTTCTCATTAGAATGGTATATGGTTTTGGAAAATACTATGCTAATAGTGCACAACCCAAAATACCACAAAAGTTTTTAAAATTTCACCTACATATCCCTCAAACTAAATCTAACCAAATAATAATTATATGAGGGGTTTAGAAAGATAAGTCAATTCCTGGTTAGAAAGATAAGGCCATTCCTCTTTATTCAATGGCTCCATCTCCACATCCCACAAGAATCAGAACCATGCTACCATTGTACTAAAACCAAAGGTAAGGTCGTCCTATGAAGTACATTTGTTTTAGAGTCAACTATCCCAAAAGGATTCTCTGTCATAGATAAAGCAGGTTTGACCACCAGATAACACCATATTATAAAATGAGATTTATCAGATATATTATTTCATAGATGAAATATATTGAAATTGATATGTATTGATTTCAATTAAAGAGGATGTGAAAAACATTAATCCACTTTCCCCACCTGATAAAAAACATCAAAAGTTCCCACGAAGTGGAAATAAAGTTTTCCACGCCTCCCAAACCATTTATCACCAAAATAGGGTGAAAATTTTAAGAACACCATCACACCAACTTAAAATTAATATAGTCTATAATGATGATCAGCATAAGATTTCTGCCAACTCTATTCCATCGACATCATCTGTTGAATTAACTGGATCACTGTTGACATCTATTGAATGATGATCTTTCCATTGAAGGAAATGTCACCCATATCTGTTAAAAAATCAAATATCTTTATGGATGGCCATAAAATTCCTCAATAGAATCCACTTTGATCACAGATGGGCAACTACTGTTACAAGAAAACTCAACCATCCCTAGATTGTCATCATAATATCCACCAAAGATGTGAACACAAGTGAAAAGAATATCCTGTAAAATTAGTATTACTCACTATATATATTCATATGACTACATAAGGTATGTTGTACTCAAATGTACCAGAGATCGTAGGGCCACATTAAGAACTCTCCAAAACTGATAAGTGAACTAAGGATCCAAATTAGAAAATATAGTAGACAGAACTTATTGAAAATGAACAATCCCTTTGACATAGAGATTTCCTAAATCTTCATAATTTTTTATCTCAAATGGGAATAAGGTGAACCAATTTAGTCAAACCATTGTTCACAACCAATATCGAATTCTTCCTTCTCTGGGTATGATGAATCCCAACAACAAATTTTATTGAGATCTCATCTCACATCCATTTTAGCACTCAATGTAGTTGAATAATGCTAGATAGTTTCAGGTGATCGTCCTTGACCAGTTAGAATGTATTAAAATGAGAAATAAACATAGTAATGCACTGTCTCATATAAGTTCACCTGAATATATTCCACATGTCATATAATATTTTTCTGCATCCTGGGTGCACTGACCATAGGGAATTCTAACAATCATCCATCGTAGATTTCTTTACTGTTGATAGCAAAACCAAACACTTTCAATACCATAGATTTCCCTTGGTGGAGAATGTAAATTTATTTATGGTACGCCCACATAAAAGATAGTCACTAATGTTGCACAATTCATCATCCATATTCTAATTCGGAACAATCATCTAAATAAGAGTTGATGTTAACTGATAATTGGCCAATGAAACTTCAATATCTAACTCACAAACTACAATATGATTATGTGAAAAAGGGCCATCAATTTACTCTATTATGATGATTCCTTCAGAACCTAATACATTTGTTATAAACTCAAATAATCTAATACAAAATTCTCTTTCCATGTGGCATAGTCGATGTAAAAGCCAAAATATTGAAGGTATTTGATCTAATGCCACTGGAGGAGATTAAATTATATTTTTGAGAAAATATAACTTAAGATTTAGTGGTCCAAAAGAATGGTAACGCTTTATCTAAAAATTTAGTATCACCAAATATTATATGTGTCGATCAGAACTACATGTTAATGGTTATGAGTTGGATAATTATTCTCATTTTTCATAAGTTAATGAGATCCATAAGCAATTACTTGATCACCGTGCATAATAATAGAACCCAAACCTAAACCTAATGCATCATAAAAGACCACAGATCCATGTATAACATATGGAAGAGTCAAAAATACTGAAATATTCAAATGAAGAATCATAATAAAAAAGTAATTTGGATATTTCTTATCATATTAAACCATTACTACCTTTCAATTTAAATTTTTCAGCAGAGAATCCATCTTTGAGAATTCAATTACCTACTAGAAAAAACACCCAACTAAACTGAATAATCTCTAAATCTGAAAACATTTTGTGGTAGTTAATATTTCATAATAGATTTTTCCTTTTTAAGATAAAATTCAATGGATTTGTTGGACACCACATTTCCCAATAACTTCACTTCCCACATCTGGATATCAGATATTGATAGCCTGGCATAATGTCAGTGGTTTATCATCATTTCCAAAACTTCTCTAAAATGATGCACAATATCATTAAATTATTTTGAGTAAACCATGTTTTCATGCATAAAGATAACAATGAAGGAATCAAGATAATAATTAAGGATCATAATAATAAAATCCACAAACACTATTGCAGCATTGGTTAATAAAAGGAATGATATATGACTCGTAATGGTAGTACCTCCACCAAAAGGATGCTTTTTGAAAGTAAAAAACCTTTTATCCTTAAATAGTGGTAACCATATCTAAGATTCATCTTTGAGAACCATTTCACCCTTTTTAACTAGTGAAAATTCATAAATCCTTCAAAATATATATTTATTTTTTATCATAACTTGTTTGACTTTTTGGTAGTCAACACCAAGGTGAAGTAACCCATCAACTTTATTAGCAATTAGAACTCATGCCACCTAAGTAGACACACTTGGGAATATAAATACATTCTCTAAAACATCATCCAACTAAGGCATGAACACTTTGTTTCAAATAGTTCTATGAAATAAGAGGGAACAAACACTGGTTGAGTACCAGGAAATAAATTAATAGAAAAAATATACCTTTATTACCACTGGAAACCCAAAGTTGTTAGCATGGAATGCATTGGGGAACTCAATAATAGCTAAAGGGAGATCACCACTCAATGAATCTCACTCTAGATTAAACAAAAAAACATATATCCCATTCCCCATAACTGGATATGAAGGTTCAACTCCACATGATCTTGAGTCCCATTATCCTTGAAAGACACTATAAAACCCACTGGGTGCGGTATATGAGACTTTTCAAAGAGAAAAATCAATGTGGAATTTATTGTCGATGATCCAATCCATCAAAAATATGAACTCAAGAGGATTCATGTCAAGATCAAGAAAATACAAGTCAATGTCAAAATATGATAAAGATAAAGTACATGTGGGACTACAGAGAGACTATCCTCTCAATGTTCGAAGGGGAGTAATAATATCTATCAAATAAGATAAAAGACCTACAAAAAATTATGCAAATTAACAGCACATGTTGAAATAAACGAATTATATGTACCAGTATCAAATAATGTAGTTAGTAATGGAAAATATATAGTGGTGGTACCTCTCATAATCATTGTACCCATATCAACTTCATCAGGAGACTCTTCTACTATGTGAAGAATGTAACGACCCAAAATTGTATCAATGGAAATTACACTATGTCTAATTAAATGTTTTATTATGTAAGATAGATATAAAAATTATGAACTTACTTGGTTCTATGTTTTTAGATTTTAAAATATCATTATGATTTGTCACCGTTGCTAATATATTCATTGAACAGTGATCACATGATTAGTATAAATATAGGGTTTTAACAAATCCAATTTACTCAAACAAAGGAAATGATGGCCCCATCTATTATACTTGCCCCGTATGAAGCCCAGTTGTCAGTGCTCACAAAAGAGGTGGAATCATTGGGGTTCACTCTGGACCAAGCCCAAGTCAAGCTTCAACACATTAATCTTGAATAGATCCACTTAAGGGAGAATTTGAAGTTGATAGAGATTACCACCCGAGAGATATTATCCGAGACACCCCAGTATTTGGTCACCATCATGCACCTTACCCTTCAGACTTATGAGGGAGTTATAAGGGGTTATGTAACACTACCTTAACACTATGATTATGTGAATTAGTTTTTTATGTAATAAATAATATACATTCATTTTATTATTGTTACTTTGTAAATAGTTTTCAAATAACAAATAGTATTTTAAGATAATATTAAACTAAGAAATATTATTTGATAAATTAATGGATCTTTTAATTAATTAATATTTTAATAAACTATTTTTATTAAATTACTTTTTATTAATTATAAATTATCATATAATTTTTTTAATACAATTGTAATTTTTATTAAGGTTTGAAAGATATTTTTGTTAAAACCCATGAATTTTCAAAAAATGTCGGATTTTATTTTAAAGGTTAAAATTATATTATTTAGAAAGTTATTTGGATAAATTAAATATTATTTTTTGAATTAGTATTTCAATATTATCCAACGGTGAATTTTTCAAAATTTTCCGAGACAACCAAAAGTTTGTGTAAAAATTAAATACCGATTAAATATATATTGTCTTTTATGACATCATAATGACCCAATAGTGATGAAATAAAATAATATAAAAATTATGTTCGGACAATATATGTTTTACCATTAGAATAACTTGATTTTGGGTTTGTTTTATTTATTTTACAAAGCCATAGTGGACCCTCTAAGACATTGAAAACATTTTAGTTTTTTAAATTGATTTCCTTGAGAATGTGACTCACCTCCGTATAAGAAACCCTATTATTTTTTAAATATATGACATTTCCCTTATAAAATATATTTTCCCACTCCCCTTTGGATAAAAACAAGGGAAAACCCCATGTCTTGGTTTGTGTTTTTGATTAGTTTAATGTGTGGTGTCCCACACCTAAATAATAATGATTATCTCTCCTTTCATATATAAACCCACCAATGTTCCCACTTACTCTTCAATAAAAGTCATTGGAGTTCGACCAAACCTGGACCTCCTCCCTCGATAATCCCCCCATGTCACCCCATTCTCATAAAAACCCTCTCTCAAGCCCCACCCAAGCCTTTGGGATCACACATCCAAATAAGGGATTCTTTCGCGTCTCATTTTAACTATGTTTATTAATATTGTTATGCCCTTTTATTTTCAATTATAAATTTTGGGGTATGATTTATCAACTCAAAAATAAATACCTATTTATGTTTTATTGATGAGAGTTCCCTTTTCTCTCTTATTAATTCTTCCCATGTACACCCGTTACCATGCTGAATTTTCGTAAGGAATTTCTACCTCCACATTTACATTCAAGAAATTCAATTGTATTATGAATCCAAATTCCATATCCAATGTTGGTACATGTATATATATAACCCCTCTAATTTCCATTTCAAGTAAATATGATAAGACACCCTTTTATCTCTCATCAACCATTTTATGATGTCTTATGTCACATCGTTATGCTGTCGAAATTGCACCACCATTTTCCAAGAAAAAATCATTGTGTTGTGAATACCATGCCCATGTCTCTATCAAGGGTATTAAACTTTTATGAAAATATAATAATTTATGGAATAGTTTAATTTATGAATTCCACATTCCTTTTCTGTGGAACAAATTTTGATGTTTAACGAACCTATGTTGTTTGATCTTGCGGTACACTTATGCATGAAATGAAATGTTAAAGAAGGTTGCGCACTGATAGTGCTCAAAATCATTTGATAAAGATTAGTTTCATGAAACATCATGTGAAATGAAGATTTAAACATTATAATTCAAGTGAAATGAGTATTTTCTCATTCTAATTCAATATCGATGAGTGTTTACTCATGCTCCATGTGTAATGAGCCATGGCTCATGGTAATTCCATGTTAAGTGTTGGTGCCACATTTCAATGTTATGATAATCATGCTATATATTTCCCTTATGTTCATGTTTCTTTTATGCTCCATTTATATGTCTATTTCATAACATGTATTGTGATCTTCATGTTATGCGTTGTTTACTCCCTTCCTGGGCTTTATAGCTCACCCCTTTCTTATGTATGATTTTTGGATAACCATGAAATGCTATGTACAAGGGAATGTAATGGTCATGTAAATGATGTTTTTAATAAAGATGTTGTGTTTCATCTTTTAATTTGTTATGTAATGTTTATATTTCCCAAAGAAACTAGACCTCATGATATTTTATGTTGATTCAAGTGATCATTTTATGTAATAAATCATGTTTAAATGTGTAACAAATAGTAGGGTTATTATAGTTGGTATCAGAGGATATGGTTAGTTATTTTTAGGATTAGTATTACAAAACCATAGTGTAAGCCTTAGGTATAAGACTAAATATAATAAAAACATCCCTAAATGATTGTGAGTATTGAGTAAATGGTTTGTCAAGAAAATATATCCTTGTTAGGATACGAGTATGTAGAGGTAGATCTGGCATAGATATACCTAGGAGTTAAAACTCCGACAAGGAGTTTCAGGGTTGACCTGGGGTATCCTAGTACACAAAAAAAGGCCTTGTTGCAATATTGGTTATGGAAATATCAGGGGATATTCTTTGGTAAACTCACATGATTAGTATGAACCATTCTTTAGGGAATTAAAAAATAAAATTCCCATATGAATATTTTTTAGGAAGTAGATCATGGATAACATAGATTGATGCCTATAGATTCATAAGTTAAGGAAATAAAATTAATTTATAAGCCATCCATTTTTTTCTTTGGATTACCCTTTATGTTTATAATTTTAAAAAAAATATATTCCAAAAATATTTTTGGATGAAGTAAATGAGTAGAAACAGTATAAAAAATTGAAATGTAGGTTTATCCTCCATAGTTCTACAAATTATTTTTTATCTTGAAATTTTAGTAGAACAATCCCCACATCACCACAAATCATTGAAGTAAAGATGTCGGTGAGTATGGTAATTTGAGAAATCATTACATCCCATGAATATAACTCCTCCCCTATCATAATTTGAAGATTAAAATTTCTAGAGAACATCTTCATACTTCCTCTGGTGGAATATGATGAAATTATTCGCATGGATAAGCTTTCCCTATATAGAGAAAACATAAATTTCCATGAGAGGGAAATCAGTGTCCATATAGAGAATTGACCCCTAATTCTATAGAAGTGTACGGAGGAAGATGAATCTTACTTAGAACCATAATCTCAAGCGTGGATATTACTACCCAATGAGCACACATATTTGGCTCATATTATTGAGTCTAAGGAGGAATCCATCCTTGAAGACATGCTTATTGAGAGAGAATTTGCTGAAGTGTATCCCATGGAATTGTTATGTCTTCCTCATAGAAGAGATGTTTAATTCCCCATTGACCTTTTAGATTAGGCATTGCCAATATCCAAGACTCCATATAGAATTGTTATTATGGAGCTTGAGGAGCTGAAGAAACAACTATAGAAGAATCTAGATAAGGGGATTATATTCCCAAGTGTTTCGCCAATGGGTGGACCAATCCTCTTCAACAAGAAGAAGGATGGGTCAATTTACCTTTGCATTGATTATTGTGAGCTCAAAAAATAACGATAAAGAAAAAGTATCCTCTGACACGAATTGTTTAATTGTTCGATCAGACCATAGAGGAAAATTCTTTTATAAGTTATATTTATGGTCGGGATTTTATCAAATAAGAGTGAATAAGGAAGATATCCCCAAAACTACTTTCTATATAGGAAACGAGCACTATGAATTCATATTAATTCCTTTCAAACTCACTAATGCTCTATAAATCATCATCGACTTGATAAATAAAGTCTTTAGATATAACCATGACAAATTGGTGGTAGTATTTATAGATGATATTATAATATACTCTAAAACTAAATAGGGTCATGAGGAGAATCTATGAACTATACTAGAGACTATGCAGAAAGATAATCTCTAGGAAAAGTATATTAAGTTTGAGTTCTTGTTGAAGGAGGTCTCATTCTTGAGTCATGGCATCACAAGAAATGGGATATCTGTGGATACGTCATAGAAAAATACAATTGATGGATGGATGATTCCAACATCTATAAAGGATATACGTAGTTTCTTAGGGGTAGTTGGATATTATCAACGATTTGTTTGAATTTTCTCACATTTTTTCAACCCTCTTTCCAAGCTAAATTAGATGGGAATAATGTTTTTTGGAGTAATGAATGCAAAGAGAGATTCCGGGAGTTAAAATGGAGTCTTATCACTATTCATATGCTCACATTACACACAAGTGTAGAAATTTTTGTGGTATTCAGTGATTCTTTGAATATAGATCTAGGTTGTGTGTTGAAGTTGAATGATAAAGTTATGGCCTACACCTCAAGGCAGCTGTAAACCCATGAGAAAATCTGGGGTTTGAGGATATGATCATTGCATTGAAAATATGGAATAATCATCTCCATGGAGAGAAGTGTGAGATATATACTGACTACAAGAGCCTCAAAAATATATTCACACAAAAAGAGATTTATATGCACCAATGAATATGGATAAAACTCATCAAGGATTATGATTCCTCAATCCACTACCATCCTGGTAAAGAAAACAAGGTGGCAAGTTCTCTAAGCAGAAAGGATTCTGAATATTTATCAATGATAAGAATTGAAAATGATCCAATCTTCTAGGATTTTTAGAGGATGGACCTTGGAATCCTTAATATAATAACTTCATCATCCCTTTCTAATATGATTTCTAAACAATCCCACATAGAAAAACTAATGGATGATCAAAGAAATGATGTGGAATTTAGGAAAAAGGTGGAATCTATCAGAAATGGGAAATTCTCAGAGTTTTAGGTTGACAAGGATATAATTGTGAGATTTCGGTCACGATTATGTGTAACATCCGATCCATAGATAAAGAAGGATCTTTTGAATGATGCACATTGCTCAACCTTCTCTATTCACCCGGGGAGCACAAAGATGTATCAAGATGTCCGAGAAAACATGTTGTGGGACTATATGAAAAGGGAGTTTCTGAATAAACATCAATGTTCCTGGTATGTCAGAAATAGAAGGTTTAGGGGAAAAAGTATAAGGGTATTATGCATCCACTACCCATACCAACATGGAAGTGGGACAAAATTACTGAGGACAATGTTATTGGACATCCAAGGAAATATAGAGGAAAAAATTCTATATGGGTCATTGTGGATCATATTATTATGACAAATAACATTATCATGATTAGAGAGGACTTATCATAGGATAAACTTTCCTAGATTTACATCAAATAAGTGCTAATACTCCATGGAGTACCACTATCTATTGTATCGGATCGTGATCCTAGATTCACCTCAATGTTATTGAAAAGTCTCCAACATGCTCTTAGCACTGATCTGAACTTTTGTATGGCCTATCGTCCTCCAACTGATGGAAACTATGAAATAAATATTATGAAATAGAAATAAAAGTTAATATCATGTTATATGGACTTCAATGAAGGATTGGACTAACATATTCCACTTGTTGAATTATCATAAAATAACTGTTTCCAATTGAGCATCTGAAAGGCACCATATAAAGCCCTTTAAGGGAAAAGGTGTAGAACAACGACTTGTTGAGATGATGTTAGTTAGCATAAGTATATAGGACCTGAAATGGTATAAGAAATGGTTGAGAAGGTGAAAACCATTCAACACCATATCAAGAAAACCTATGGTTTATAAAAGAGTTGTGCAGATATCTGTCTATGATAACTTTAGCTCAAAGTTGGAGACATGGGATTTCTATGAATATATTTTTGGAAGAAGGTCATGATGTTTGGAATTAAAGATAAGTTACGTTCTTGGTACATCATCCCCTTACATATTATAGATCATGTCGGTTCTATTTCCTATCAACTAGCACTTCCACCAACCGTGGCCAAATATATGATGTATTTCATGTATCCCTATTATATAAGTGGATATCAGACCCTTCACATGTACTCTCTTTAGAGGTAGTACAGTTAGAGGATTATCTTTCTTACGAGGAGAAAAAAGTGAAAATATTATATCATAGAGAAAAAGTTATACAAAAACAAACAATGCCCCTCATCATAGTGTTTTAGCGCAACCACAAGTCTGATGAGAAAATATGGGAATCAGTGGAAGTGATGAATCACAGATATCCACATCTATTTTAGTGTAGGAAAATGGAATTTCGATTACAAAATTTCCTAAGGGGGGAATATTGTAATGACCCAAACATTTATCAATAAAAATTCGTCCTGGTCTAATTAAATGTCTTGTTATGTCATATGGTTATATAACGTATACACTTAATTGGTTTTATGTTTTTGGGTTTTAAAACACCATTATAAATTGTTTCCTTTTCTAATATAGTCGTTGAACAACAATCACATTATTAGTATAAATATAGGCCTTTAACAAATCCAATATACTCAGAAAAAGGAAGTGATGACCTCATCTAGTAGACTTTTCTCGTACAAATCCCATTTGTTGGAGCTCGGAAAGGATATCGCATCATTGGGCCTCACTCTTGACCAATCCCAGGATGAGATTCAACTTGTTAACCTTGAATAGAACTACCTATGGGAGAAGTGGAAGTTGATAGAGATTACCACCCAACCGATGATATCTGAGCCACCCTAGGAGTCTGTCACCACTGCGCATCTTACCCTTTGGTCTTATGCGGGTGTTATAAGGGGTTATGTAACAAGAACATAGCATTATGATTATGTGCATTATTTTTCTATATAATAAATAATATATATTCATTTTATTATTGTTACCTTGTCAATTGTTTTAAAAAAATATTATTTTCAGTTAATATTATAATAAGAAATCTATTTTGATGAATTAATGGATTTTTGAATTAAATATTATTTTAATAAAATATTATTTTTAAATTACTCTTTATTAATTAAAACTGATCGTATAATTTTTATTAATACAATTGTAATTTTTTGAAGGTTTGAAAGCTGTTTTTTTCATAACCCATAAATTGTCGATAAATATTGGATTTTATTTTAATTGTGAAAATTCACATATTTAGAAAATTATTTGGATAAAATTAATATTATTTTTTGGAATTAGGATGTTGAAATTATCCAATGGTGAATTTTTATTAACTTTCTGAGATAGTCTACTATTTTGGTAAAAATTAAATACCATTTAAATATTAATGTGTTTTATGACATCATAATGACCCAATAGGGATGTAATAAAAAAATATAAACATTACGTTTGTACAATATATGTTTTACCATTAAAATAATATGATTTTAGGTATGTTTTAATTTTTTTAAAAGGCCTTAGTTGACCCTCCATGACTTATAAAACCTTTTTTCTTTTTAAATTAATTTCCGTGAGAGTGTGACTCACCTCAACATAAGAAACCCTATTATTTTAAGAAGTTAGAAAATTTGACATATAAAATATTTTTTTCCAATTCCCTTTGAAAAAAACCATGGGCAAAAACCGTGGCCCAGTTTGTCGTTTTTATTAGCTTAATGTGTGGTGTCCCAAACCTAAAAGATAAATAATCCCTCCCCATTCCTAAATAAACCCACCCAAACTCCCACTTACTCTTCACTAAAATCCTTTGAGGTTCAGACAAAACCTTCCATCACCTCTCTATAATCCTCCCAAAGAACCCCAAACTCTCAATAAGCCTCTATTAAGCCCCTCCCAAGCCTTTGGGATCACACTTACAAATAAGGGATTTCTTCCATTCTCATTTTAACCAAGTTTTGTAATATCATTATGCCCTGTTGTATTCAATTATAAATGTTGGGGTATAATTTTTCACCTCCCCCATACATCCCAATTTATTCATGAATGATGATATACCCCATTTCTCTCTCAACAATTCCTCCAATTTGCAACCATTTCCATGCTGAAATTCCATAATGAAGTTCTCCCTCTTCATTTACATTCAAGAAATTATTTTTTATTATGAATCAAAATTCCATTACAAATGCTGGAACATGTTTCTATTTGACCCCCTTACTATCCATTTCATGTAAATATGATGAGACACCCTTTTTCTACCATCAACCATTTTATGAAGTCTTATGTCACGTCGTTATGCTACCGAAATTGCAATTCCATTTTCAAAGACAAAATCATTGTGTAATGAATACCATGCCCATTTCTCTATCAAGGGTATTTACCATTATTCACATTTAATTATTGATACAAGAGTTTCATGTATTAATTACACGTTCATTTTTTGTGGAATAAATTATGATGTTTAATGAATCTTAGTTGTAAGATCTTGTGGAACACTTATGCATTAAAGGAAATATTTAAGAAGGGTGCGCCTGTATAGCACTCCAATACATTGGGTAAAGATTTATATCATGATAAGACATGTTAAATGAGGATTTAATAATGAAAATTCAAGTTTAATGAGGATTTACTCATGAAAATTCATGTTCAATGATGGTTTACTCATTCTCCATGGGCAATGATCCTTGGCTCATGTTAATTACATGTTATGTGTTTTTGCCACATTTCCTTGTTAGGATAATCATGTTATATATTTCCTTTATTTTCATTTTTCTTTTATTCTCCATTGATATGTCAATTTCCTAACATGTATTGTGTTCTTCATGTTATGCCTTGATTACTCCTCTACTGAGCTTTATAATTCACCCCTTTCTTATGCATGTCCTCAGGTTATCCCATGAAATGCTAAGTATGTGGGAATGTAGTGGTCATGTAAAAGATGATTTCAATAAAAATGTTTTGTTTCATGTTCTAATTCATTATGTAATGTTCATAAGACTCGAAGGCACTGGACCTCTCAATATTAAATCTTGTGTCAAGTGAATATTTTTATTTAAAAAATCATGTTTATGTCTGTAAAAAAAGTAGGGTTGTTATAAAGAATCTTTGTTTCGAAAATATGTGGTCGGAAGACCATTTTACATGAAGAATATTATTTCACTAGAGTTTTAAAAGGATCTAGTGATCTCGTTCCACTACACAGAGAAGAAATGAAATGAAAAAACATCTACAAGTGACCTCATCATTTGTAGGAACAAAAAATCTAGGTTTTCTTGGTGAAAACCCCTTTTATATTCCCAGGCTTACCACACTAGTAGAAAATCAAAGGGAATATTTCAATAATAATATAATGTATTGAAAAACACTACTGTAGAGACCCCCCATGGGAATCATCACACTTCCTCTTACCTTTATATAAATTCACACTACCATTTGGGAGAAAAAGAAAATCATGTCAACCATGATTTTCCAGCCAGGTCTATTTCGACCAACAGTGCCCTATCCAACACATCTGCATAAGAAGTAATCATCTGTAAGAATAATTTAGAAGGAATATCAGATTGAATCCCAACATAAACAATTGATTCTCTATGTTCCCTTTTGATTCAATATCAAGTACAAACTACAAAATCTCAAGAAAATGGTTTTCATACTCTTTCATGATCTTATAGGCATGATTGTGTTTGAAGAACTCAATTTACTTATCCAAAACCATATAATATATATAAATGATTAGTGAAAATATAATTTATGTCATTCCACTACAATACCCTATTATTATTCATTGTAACCGTCATGTATTATCATCTCTTTCTAGGTTCTTCAAGCCTGAAGGTGTCACACTCCACCTTGATTTCATCAGTGGTTTCCAAAGAAATAATCAATCTTGATCAACCACTCCCCAACCTCTTGAGGATCATAAGAGCCTTTGAATAATTATGGTTTATATTGAAAATAAATATGGACTATAATTATTGAAAACATCCCTACAAGGTTCCATAGATGGATCCTGAATTTTGACTGGTGAAAGTGAATATCCTAGTGCTTGAAAAGTACGTAGAATCTCCTCAACCAAGGTCACATCCATGAGAGTATTTTTTTTGTTATGGTTCCTTACCAGCTTCCTCCAAGATCCATTTCATTCGTCTTCATGAATTCATGATGTGGCATAATATCAATAGGCAACATAGAAGACACAATATTGACACTCATATATATAAATAAGGGAAATTAATACCATCAGATAATATCAATTTATTTGTATTTAATAATATCAAAATCAAAATAATGTAAAAGTGTAGAACTAATTATCAATATATCATTCTAAAACTATAAATGAGGAGTTATGGTTAATTTGTGGTGACATATTTCAAGACACTCAATCACAAATAAACCCTAAGTCTTGACAGAATTTCACAAATTCATATTAACATCAACACTAGATGAATAACATCCAGACTCTAATGACACATTTTAAAAAACCAGCCTGGATTCTTTGGTACCCATATAGCCTAGCTAGCACTAATATAGCTCAAAGGGAATTCATGATCCCCACAAGCTTCTAACTAGAAATTGGAATCATACAATAGAAAAGTTGGAACAAATTTTCTAAAAACACAATAGATGGAATATAGAAGATCAGTATCCATACATAAAAAATCCACAAGGAGAGGTGTACCAGATGTAAAGTAGAAAAAATCCCAATGTTCAATAAAAAATTACTAAAAAATAAGATAAAAACCCAAGTCCAAGTATTCAAAACTCTCCAATCCCAAGGATCAATAGATACTACCACCTCCAAGGTATCCCTACACGCGATCAACCCAAAAGAAGAAAATCTACAAATGCCCAAGGTCACATGTAGAATGTGAGATAAAATCCCCGAATGATCTCACCATGGATTCCATTATAAGACGTCAACATTTATTTAACCAAATAAATATTTCTATTTTAAAATGGCAGGAATGGAAGTTCAGAATAATATTTAAAAAAATAATGCTTTACATCTCAAATGATGAAAATGCATTAAACCAATGGATTAATAAACATTCTATATAAAATATTTCAATAAATTACTAAGCATGTTTAAAATTTATTAAACATAATAGAATATATTCTAAATATAAACAATGAAAAACATGGAAATCTATGAAATGGTACAATAGTTCTGGGTTGTGGGACTCTCTCATACTGTAATTATTATCTTGTTAGTATATGTAAACATTTCTTCCCTACACTATCCAAGGATAAACCATCACCATCCCGTCAGGTATGTGACCTGGTACATATGTATTTGATTGTGTTATAAAACGTAAATATAGTGTTATCCTAAATAAATAACTAACTATCAAGTATTTCATGTGATCTAATACAATTAATGACATATAATTTATTATAAATATATTTAACATGCAATTCATCCCATTTCCCCTTTTAACTATTCCAATTTACCTTTTAAAAACCAGTACACTGATTTTTAGTCAAATAATTCCTTTCTCCTAGATGATATCACTAATTTTGCATTAAAATAATTTTACGCCATTTTCTAAAATACAAACTGGATAAAAATATCCTCAAATAAATTTCACAATTAAAATTCAATAATTTAATTACAAAATTTAATTTAATAATTTCAGGCAATTTCACAATACCACCAAATTAAATGGAATTTGTTGTTTTCGAAATTTCATGTCAAATCTAATTTCCAATCCCTAATTTAGTATAATTGTGATTTTAATGAAAAATAAATACATTACATTTAAATAAATTGTTTTTTAAATCAATAAATTTAGGGTTAAATTTTTTTTCCATCATAACAGAAATATCTACTATAGGATCTGTGGATCTAAAAATGAAAAACTATAATTGGGAAGTATCGAGGAAGAAAATTGACAACAAAGATACAAGAATAAAAAAAAATATCCAAGTTCTAAAATAGTGGATATTATATTTTACAATGAAATATAGATATATATATATATAACTCAGGAGGAAATAAAAGAAATTAGGAGAAAGGGAAAGGGAAAAGGAATCTTACAATGAATATATTGAACTTCATTCTCATAACATCAATTCACTTATGGAAGGGTATAGAGGGTATATAAATGCCTCTTTAGATCTTCCAAGGAAGAAAAAAAAATTTGATGGGTTTATACAGGACTATCTAGAACCTAAAAATATGGTTTTGAGGTTTTTAGAAAAAAAAATTGATTAAAAAACCTAATATGCACATTTTCTTGGGTAGGGATGCATGGTTTGAAAAAAAGTATGTCCTAACGATGTTCCCTATTTAAAAGGGGTTAATGTTTTATAATATGTGGGAACATGGTTTCTCTTATGGTGCTACAACTATAAAAATCCCCACTACGTAGGTTTTCACTTTTTTTACTAGTAGGGTGCATGATTTTGGAAAACTGTACACATACAGAAATCCCTCCCAATGTATCAAAATTTCACCTCAAGAACCCTTAAAATAAACCCAAAAGTAGAATGGTAAAAAGAGGTGCTTACGAGTACCTAATAATATTAATATAATATCACACTTTTTATTCATTCCATCCATCTAAAAGTAGTAATTTTAGTAGTGTTTCTGTATAAAATATTTTCTCTATGATGTGATATAAGTAATTTTTCAAAACAATATTTTATGGATGGTAATAACAGTGTTTTTAGAGAAAAAATATGAAAATTATGAACTGATTATGTTTCTAAAAAGTTTGAAACCATGAACAAGGTTTAATTACTAGAACCATCAAATTGAAACATGCATGGTAAATAACGTTGTTTTCACCTAAATGTTCTTTCTAATGAAGGCATATTAATAAAAATATTGTTGGAGATTAGAAAGGAATGATTTATTGAATTTTAGGTTTGAATATGGTTCTATAATATATATATAATTAAACTATGTTTATTATATTAGGTATTTTAACATATATTAAGCATGTCGATACATGAGGTAATGGTTTATGTGAAAATATTGATTTTAATTGGGATTTTTTATGATTGAATCTAATTTTGGGGGATTGTATAATATTTATCTACAAAAAATATATTTTATTATATTTGAATTATTTATTTTGTTTTAATTTTTTCTATTTATTATCCACTCTTGGGTACAGAAATAATTTTGAAAATTCTATTACGAAAAGTCATCCATTTTTCATCATTAGTCGATAAATTTTTTCTTTCATGTCTACATTATTTAAAATGTTTTAAGGAATATTATTTTATATTATGACATTATTATGTATATTAATTTCAAAAAAATGAATTTATTATTAATTTTTTAAAAATTAATTTTTATAATGTTTTCTGAACTCATCATTTATGACTTTTTACAAAAAAGTGAAAAAGGAATATTGGTTTTAATGATTTTAGAATGAATAATTTTTTAGGTCGTCCTTACCGGTACACCCTCCATTGACATGTATGAATTTTTATTAGATTATTTCAAAAGAAAATAATTTTCCCAATATTTTAATATATATTTTAATTTCATTAAAATAAATATGTATTTACACTATTTTTTAGGAAATGTTCAACTAGTCTTTTAATCATAATTTTCATCTATGTAAAAATTCATTAAGGATTGTTATGATTCACTGGGGATATGACCTCATGATACCATCCACTTATTTTATCTATATTTATTATTATTACTTGATGATGATATGTTCATGAAACCTATCTTTTCCATGGGTTATGATATGAAGATATTAAATGTCATTATTATCTTATGGAAAAAACATGTTTGGTTTTTATTTTATTGTTGGGTGGAACCAAAATTACGTATTCTTCCAATTAAATAAGTAAATATTTTTATCTCATGATATCTTGAATACAATATTATCCCATTGACCTAGTTCAGTGAGGGACTCCATCCACATTGATGTTTTCATGAGTAAACCATGGAATGGGAAATGATTAAATAGGGAGTACGCCTAATCCATTATAGGACTTTGTCCACTATGACAGTCTTATTAGAGATCCTTAACTAAAGAACTTGTTTTCTATTCCCATGTGTATTCCAAAAACTTATGTACTATGCTTATGATATGTTCTCATGGCTCATTATTGATTATTGATTATTGATTGTTGCACAATGTTTTTTAATTTTGACTTTTGTTATGGAAGGCTCTATCCCATGAATCATTATTAATTAGCATAACTAATCAGTTTTGATTTTTTTAATTTATGGTCTTATAACAATACCCTTATACATATATAATTCTCACTTTTGATCATCGATTGATATACCCTATATTTACCTCTCTTGTGCATCTAAAATAACCCTATATTATGTTTCTATTTCCCAACATTATGAATAAAGGTTCTTTGTAGGGCATGTATAAGAATGGTACTATGTGAGAATGAATTTGTGGGATGTGTTAATGATATTTCATGAGATATTTTGATTAGGTATCTAGTCTACAATATCAACGGTCATTTATATTTTTGGGGTGTGTATTATTCTGAAATGCAGTGAATATTTAACAAATATAATGAAATATGTATGTATGTTTTGGATAGGATTCTTCAAATAGAATAATATAATGGTTTTATTATTTTAAGAGATTAGTTTGATTTTTTTTTGTGAAAACCATAAGTATTATTCTATGTATTGGAGAACATTTTGATGTTTTTGGAAAATGTATATTTTTTTGTTCCTACTAAATGAAATACCTGTCAAGATACAAACATGTGGATGCAGGATCTAGGAAATACACACCTAGGGATAAGAATCCTGTATATGAAAGTTGTGTCTTAATTTAATCTTCATACGATGAATGAAAAAGATGCCTCATTGTACAACTAGTTTCATACTCAGTGGGGATATACTTTATTCAATTCTCATTATCATTATGAACTATTATGGATAATGAGAGGACTGAATCTATGGAAACCTATGATAAACAATGCTGGTATAAGATGAACAAAAAGTGTGATGGTTACAATGAAGGAGTCATTATTTAAGACATTAGGAGAATGATTTTCCTAATCATATGATTTATTACATTTATGTTTTATGTTTTATACTGATACTATGATTTTTGGTTATATTAATTGGATAGAACTAGGAGGAATCATGTAAAAATTGAATGTGATGGCCAATGAAATGACCATAATTTTAAGAAACCAAATGAAACTGGTATTTGAATTAAAAACCAATGGATTATTACTAATAATCTATGTTTATATATTATTAAAAAAATGTCACTATGTGAGTTATTTAATGCACCAAATAAGAGAAAATATTTATTATATAAAATTATATTTCATAAAGTTCCTGTAGGATGAAGATTAAGATTCATATATTGCATTAATTTTGGAAGAATAACAAAGGTCATTTTCATATTGGAATAAAAATATGTTTTTTTGTGGAAAATATGGTCATAAAGAAACTAATTTCTAAGGAAAAAATTTAGATTTTTAATAATATAAATAATTTTTAGCCTATGATTCCTCTAATAGTTCATTATCATATATATGTAGAACATAATAATTATCTGAGTCATGAATCAAATCAAAGGAAATAACTAATTGACTGTGGAAGGACCTATTTTATGTCAATCACGAAAGTGGATGGGGAAATCATGATTACATTCGTTATAATTTACCCTATACAAATATTAATAAATTTTATTTACTAGAATTTGATGTGATTTTGGTCATTGATTATATCACTATATATAGATCTCGTAAAAACTGATAGAATAAAGAAAAAATCATGATGTTTTGAATATACCTATAATCATCTATTGTTGTGAGTATGAACATGATATTCCCATGAATGTTACTTCGATTATATGGGCCTAATTACCAATTCATGATAGATATTTTCCCGAAATGGATGGGTAAAAAATTAATATTTATTATATTCCTATTGTTCAAAAATATTTTTATGTATTTTCAGAATAATTCCGTAGCCATCACCCGAATTGTGAAGTTTAGTTTTTGAATAAACTCATATATAGTGATAATCCGATTTCAAAGGCTCAATAAAGAATAACCCTAATTGAATAACATGAATCTTATAAGAAATTTCAAGGTGATGTTGATAAAATATTCATAAAATCTGGTAAATCACAATAGGGTGAGCCTATTCTTTTCTAAAAGAAATAATGTTCAATGTGTCCTTATTTAGATTATTAGTAACATACCATGAATCAAAATTAGTAAATGAATAAATTATCTTATATCAATAATCTGTTTTATAAATTATGAGGAGATAAATATTTATTCAATACTGATTGTTGATATGGATATCCTCATCCAAGTCTTAGGAATGAGGATATCCATTAGAAACCCTTCTATATAAGGTATGAGAATTATGAATTTATAGTGATTCCCGTTGGAATTAACAAATTCCCCACCCGTAATCATTGATCAAATTAATAATTTTTCGATAGATTATATTTATTAGTTTGTTGTAGTTTTTATAAATGATATTTTTATTTATTCTAGGATAATAGAAGATTATTTGAGTATTTTATTGATGACCTTGAGGAAGAAAATTTTCTATTGAAAATATAGAAAGTATAAATTTTGGAAAAAATTGTCATTATTAATTCATATAATTTCAAGAGAGGGTATATTTTTGGATCCATTAAAGACACTGGTTATTGATAAATGGCACATACAAACCACAATGAACAATATTTTTAGTTTTCTTTTGTTGGTAAGATACTATTTAAATGTTATGAATGATTTTTCATGGATATCTAACCCAATAAAAATTTTGACATGTAAGTGATACATTTTCATGTGGACTAATGAAAGTGTGGAAAATTTCAATGATATGAAAATGAAGGTTGGTCAATACACCTATATTGAAGATACCCTTAAATGGAAACAGTTTTTTATATATAGTGATTTATTATAAAGGTAATGGGATTAATATAAACATATAATGATATGGTGAAATATTATGCCTCATAAAAATTGAAAATTCATGATAAAAATTACCCGACTCATGATTTTGACCTGGTATTAATAATTTTTACATTAATAATATTGAGATATTATCTATATGGTGAATGGTGAGAGATATATATTGGTCATGTAACTGTAAAAAATATATTCACATATAAAAAGTTGAAGGTGTTCTAATGGATATGGTTATAGTTTAATGAAAATGATTATTTCTCGATATATTACCATTATAGGAAGATGTACAAGGTAGATGATGCTCTTATTTATAAGGATTGTGATTATTTTTCCATGATATGGATTGTAAAAAATCATATACTTTTTGATATATAGATAATTGATCTTGAATTCATTGTTAAATATGATATATTATATCTTTCTTACATCAATTTCCAACCACTCATCAATGTGAGGATTATAGAGGTTCATAAAGAAGGAAAGGAATTATAAAAGTGGTCTTGGAATGTTATTGAGTTCACCATGATTCTGAAATAATGAAAATATTTTGGAATCAAGAATTTGTATTTTCAATAATTTCCACTAAAAAGAATCTATTGGTGGAATCTCATAGGTCTATATTATTTATACATTCATGAAGTAGATAAATTAATCGATATTGGAAAAAGTATTTTTGGTGGGGAAACATGAAAATGAATATTACAGAGTATATATCTTATAGCCTATTATGAAATCATGTTATGGATAAGATATATGAGTATAAGGGTATATTAAAAATTAATCCACACCAAAATGTAATTACAAAAAATATTACCACTGATTCAACTATCAGACTCCCAAAGCATATAAAGGCTATAATTCTATATAAGATATATCAAACCGTGTTATGATGTTATTTCATTTTATTTCTATTTGAAAAGATTTATCTATTTATCAAATTTCATGGATCATAATTATAGTAATGATAATATTTCAAAGAGTAATATGTTATATTGTATTTGATCCAGATCTATGGTATACCTTGAAATTCAATAGAAGTATCTTAAAATATTTTAATGTAGAATTAAAATTTTATAGTACTTATCATCCTACTATAGATTTTTAGTTTGATATTTCCATTAAAACCCTAATATATATTCTATGATCCCTATCTATGTATTTCAATATATCATGGGATAAAAACCATCCAACAATTGTGTTTTCATAAAATAATAACCTTAAATATTTCCTTATGACAGCTCCTACTGATGATCAATATTCTAGGATGTGTATATCTTCAATATGTTGTGATAGAGCTAGAGAAATAAATATATCCATACTTGAGATAGATGTGTAATGGATATATAATGTTAAATCCATTCAAAAACATACCAAGTAAGATGAGATTTGACATTAGATTTATTATTACAATCATTTTGAATATCCAAAAATAGAAGGTGGTTCCAAGGTAATCCTAGGAATATCTTCTTGGAATAATGATTTTAGATTTTTAAATGAGTTAAATAATATCCATTCATAGATGATTCCCATTATAATTCTTCATCATATATAAATGGTATTTTATCACCATGAACTCCCAAAAATCACACTTATAAGTTCACATTTGGTTTCATGTATCTATTTTTATGGTGTGCATATATTGTTACCCGACATTCTCTAAAAAATTTACCAGGTCATTTAACTCCTAGGGTCTCAGGTAATACCTTATTTTCCCAACCTACAACAGACATGAAATTACCCATTGAGTTCAATTATCTTTCTAATGATTATACCAACATGATAATAAATGTTATTTTTGATAGAGTTTCCCTCAGTCACCCACACCCTGGGAAAATCCAAGGAGGTAACCCATTTATATCACCAATCAAGGTATAGAATTCTTAAATATGGTGTTCTAATTATTTAGGATCCCAAAATGAAGGAGACATTATTTTTACATGCCCCCATCTTTACCACCACTCTTGGGAACGAATGCTTAATTATGGTGTACTAATTATGTAGGTTCTTAAAACGAAAGGTGCACCTTATTGACAAGGGTAGTGATATTTATCTCATTATGTCTCCCTTTTATAGAGTAATTATAACATAAATGGACTCTACTTAACTAAAAATTTATGGAACTAGAGAATAGTCTTTTTTATGATAATAATCTGTAGAGACTTTGGATTGAAAATATATTGCGATACAGAATAAGACCACTCCCCATTTCCAAGTGCTGTGAAAAAGTCAAAAAATTCAAGTAATAAAAATTGAAACCCAAGGTTGTGACGATGAATTGGAATACTCATTTGTTTTTATCAATTTTTCTAAATTATTAAGGTGAAATTATTATATAATGGTAGAGTGTAACACCCTAAGATATTTGAATTTATTATTATTTATTAGGATTTTGTGTTAAATATCTTATAGAGAAAAAAATCATTGAATTATGTGAATAATTCTTATATTTTCAAAATTACTATAAATTATATGAAATAGGATTTTTGAAAATAACTTATACTTCATTTATGAAATAATATTGATCTATAAGAACTTTTTTGAAGTATTCTATTTATAAGAATGGGTTTTTCAAATATTTATTATTTGAAAATTAATTAGTGGTATTAAAAATATGATAAATTATTTTTTATAAATTAATAAAATTAATTCACTGGTTATTCATTGGTTAGAATCAGAAACAAAATAATTTGATGGTAAAAAGAGATGTTTTTTTCAAACCTTCATTTAGGATTGTAATGTATTATGACCATATTAATTTAAATAAATCCCTATTATTGAATGATTTTTTTTGAAATTTGAGGACAATATATTACATAAAATAAGTAAACATTCGTTTAATTGTTTATACTAGGTCTTTAATTAGAATAAATTAATTATTATGCGCAAAAATCCATGTTTTAAATTAATTTGGTTGCATTTTGTGTGATTATTTTAAAATTAGTTTCATATTATTATATAAATTTAATTTGATGGAATGGTTTCAATATTTTCAATTATAAAATCCAAATTTTTTAATTATATCACTTTTATTTTTTTCGTAATGAATAGTAACTATAGTAAAAATTTATTATCTCAATTAAGGATTAAAATAGTTAATGATGGGTTTAAAGTCATATATACAATTTAAAATATCACATAAACATGTATAAATTTGATTGGATGAATATATACATATATATGTATATCCAATTTTATCTTATATTTAATTTTTGGTTTCTTTGCCCACTCTTTTACTTTAATATGAATTTATTATATTTTAATGTTTTTGGTTATTACATGTTTTTCACCCTCTCCACATATAAAGGGAAACCTTCATTATTATCTTCTCCACACAACTTGATCCATTCAACTCAAAAAGTATCTATAATAAACAATACCAACTTCCTTATCCATGAATTTAAGTTTTTATTTATATCCAAAATACCCATAAATGTATCCTTAAATAACATTCAAAGGAAGACACTTGAAGAAGAAGTATATGCTCTTACCATATTTTTTCAAGTATCAATTTTCCTAATCACACATAAAATTTTACATAAACATATTAAACCATTAAAAATATTATCATAAATATAATTATACATTTGCTAAATTTATATCCATTTTTTATCCATATCCCATTATTAGGAAAATGATAACATCGCTCGTGCGTACTTATGGAATACCACCTCCTCAAGTTGATTTGATTCATTTTTAATTTATTCATGAAGTGGATAGTCATATTTATATATATAATAATTATATATATTATTTAGCATTGATTTTAAAAGCTTAATTATTATTTACCATTCATTCATTTCATCCATTGAAAAGTGAAATCATCACTCAGGCGTACGTACGAACTACGGTGTCTGTAATGTAATGTAATCCATTATTCATCATCATCTTATATAAAAGATTATAAAATATTATATGGTAATTAAATATGATAAATAATAAATTATTAGTATTTTTAAGATTAAACTACGACCAATTTGAATGTATCAGAACCCTTAAATAGAAATACGCAAGGAAAATGTATAAATTATCATTAGAATGATAAATTTAATAAAGAATTATTAATAAAAGGGTTCTGGGAAAATATAATGGAATGAAATATAATATAATATTAACTAATATATTTATGAAGTAAATTTTTAATTAATTTTTTTCTACTATTCAAATTTTTTGAACACATAAAAAGAAATTCGTGACTTCGTGTAAGGGTTTATATTGCAACCTCATTTTTAATCGAGCTTGCTTATGACTGAATATACTTTGGGGGAATTATATACTATTTTCCTATTCAATCACATTTATTTTCATCTTATATAGTTTTTTATTGAGTATTCATGTTTTTATTTCAACTTCCTCTCTTTGGTAATTAAAATAATTAAGGAATGTTTTTATAAAAATATGAGCTTATTTCAACATCCATTGAAGAAATTTTTCATTCTTGTCTATACTTTTTAAAATTAAGAAAATAATATCTTTTTATGATTAAATTATTATTTAAATAGTTTTTAAACCATCTGTGAATTTATTTTGATGTCTTTCAAATGTATTGTATAAACTATTTTCTAAACTAGTTGTTTATGACTTTGTTAAAACATTTTAATGGAATATTTGTTTAACATTTACTAAATAAATTAATTTTATAGTTTCCATGAATTTTAATTGATTTAAAACGTCTTATAAAGGTTTACGTGGTCATTTTTAATAAATATCTTTTTGCTAATAATTTTGGATTTATTATTTTTTAAATATATAGAAAGAAAATTATGTTTCCCCTATTTTCAATGAATGTTGATATACTATTTTGATGTATTTTAAATTTCAATAAAAATACATTAAGTATTTTTATTCATCGCTAGTTTTATGAAATTATGTTACCATATAATTCTATCTATTATAAGGTTTATGATTATAGGACGATAATACATTTAAAAAACATGTCCCTATGCCATGAGTGATTCTATGAAGAGCTGGTTATGTTTTTTAATCTTTTGGATGAAATATGTATGGGTTTCATTTTGAAATATAGCACTATAATGAATTGTAAAACTTTTATATCACATGAGACAATAAAAATAGGAATATGGTGTGATCTCTGTTCAGTAAGGGATCTTTTCCACTATGTTACTCATATGAGTGATCCTTACCAAAGAAAATGGTAGAAGGGGTATTTAATCCAATCCACTATGGGACCACAGACACTATGAGAGTATTATTAGTGATCATTGAATATATAAATGATCATATATGATTATTTATATGCCAAAAAACATATGACTTTTTCTTATGATATGATATCATGACACGTGATTGATTATTTTTTATAATGAACTCTTATAAATTTTGTCCTTTATGTTAAAAAATCATTAAACCATGACTCATGATTAAAGATCATGATTGATTGGATATTTATTTTATATTTTATGATAATTTAATCATACCCTTACAAGAATATAATGATCCCTTATAGTTATTAATTTATATATCCGATGACTACCCTTAATCAGTATCTAAGCTCTCCCATTATTTTTTTATATATTTCCATGGGTTATAAAGAAAGGTTTTTCATAGGGTATGTAAAAGAAGAGAATTATTTGATAATGATTTGTGGTATTTTTTAATGATATTTCATGAAATATATTGATTAAATATCATGTATTTAATTTTACTAAAACATTACTATTCTATAGAATGTATAATTGTGATATAAAATGTATATAAATAAAAAATTATACAATATTTATGTATTTGTTTCATGTCCCACATCACTAAAAATGAGAAGGTAATTTTAGTTGTGTTTCATTTTGATAGAGTAACTGAGTAATGGTGGGATAATAGAAAAAATATAATGAAAGATAAATAAATTGACTCCATGAAATGTTAAGATATTAAGAATTTATTTTCAATAAGTATTTCTCTTGAACAATTTACACTAAAATAGAGAGTGAATTTTTAGAACTAATGTAGAATGATGATTAATCAATTAATACCTATGAGGTAAATTTTACAATAAATGAATGGTATGCTTCTAGATTTACCATAGACCCTCAATGTAAAATTTATAGATTAAATAGTGTCATTAGACCATGTTTCCAAAATGGATATTCTATAATCATCTTTGATAGTTATGAAGAAAATGTTTAATCTGCTCTAATGTTTTAAATGGAGTGGATATAATGTACTTATTTTCCAGGTTTGTGTAAAATTATGGAAATATGGATCTTCATGGAGATCCAAATAATAAAACCCATTTTGGAAAATTAATTATTCATTGTTTCACCTAAAATATTCTAATTAAGCATGTGGGAAATTTCCTTAAGAGGAATGGAAATTTTTTATTTTTCTAAAATTAGGGCATTGAGAAAATGAGTGTGGATGTGATGTGAATAAGTTTTATAATTAAATTAATAGAGATAAATACATGATAAAATGCACCACCCATACCCAAATTATATGATTTTGAGGAGTATATAAATTAATCTAACATATGGTTTAATAATTTTTTAAATGATGATTTTTTTGAGTAACCTTTTAATCTATGAGACAAAGGGGAATATCATTCTATCACAACAGCCAAAATGGATCATAAGAATGAAGTGGTAAAATATACACATATCGTCAACTCTATAATTGAAAATATATTATTTTATTCAAGATGTAACACATCAACCTGAGAATCCAAGATCTGGTGTCATACATTTTTACATTGGAATGATTACAAGAAATTTAAATCTGGAATGACTAATCAGTTTAGCTATTTTGGAAAACTAGATTACATACATGAACCCAATTTTAAATAAGAAAAAAAGAAATAAATCATAATAAGAAAAACCGTTTTCATCCTTGAAAATCATTCAAGAAATTCATCTTCATACCCTAGGTAAATTTTAATGTCTTTGAATTTCCATGTAATATATTTTAATTGTTTGGAATTATTTCGAGACTGCACGCTTCGATGACACATGATTTTGGGGCCTAGTGAACCCAAAAATAGATTTTTGAACATTTTTAAGGTATTTTCCATAAACATGTGAGTGAAATTTTATATATTTTAAATCGGTCCTCAGCTTTGAATTCAGAGGGAACTGTTGAACTCGTAGAGACTAGATTCTCTTAGGCAAAGCTTATGTTCGACCTAAAAAGGTCTTATGAAAATGTTAATTGTATAACTTTTTAAAGAAAATAATAAAATAACTTTTCCATTGTTATTTTATTTTTCACATCGTTGAGTGGCATACGTCGACCCAGTGGTGCAACAACGAGGATTATTAATGGAGGTTCATTAATGGATCATTTATAATCATGACCATATAATGGAAATGGTTCATCAATGGATCATTAAATGTGGGTCATTAATGATAATCAATAATTAATGCAACATCACTATGCGTGCTTCTTTTTAATTAAAAAATGATGGAGTTTGGGTTTTCACAAAAGTGGGAATCTCAGATGAACCGCCAGCAGAATCCCTCTCTAACGAAGAACGATGAATGACGAATGAAGCGATGCACATTGGAGGATCAGATCTGTAGTTAAAAAATAGTGACAAATTCCAATGATCACTGATATATGATGATGCATAACTCTTCATTCTTCCTCGGTAGATCCACCATATCCAGGAAGGGGATTATGTGTTTTCTGTAACTGATAATTCTTACAATGTTTTTGAAATTAACAATGGACTCAGATCAATTGACTAATATGTTCATCTGTGATCCTTTTTTTTGGGAGTTTCTAATTGGGGGATTTGAATTGTCGTTTTACATTTTTTTTGTCTGTTTAATACTTTTCACCATGCTTAAACTCTATCACAGAGGGTACAGGCTGACAAAAACAAGCCCCAGACCCTCTCCCATATTATTTTGTTGTTCACTGTTCTAGGGTGAATGTTTAGGTGGTCAGCAACGTGATTTTGGGGACTTCACAGTGAAGAAGGAATCCTATAGAGGCAGAAGGCACCAACATCTCAAGAAACGGACCACCAGAGTAGCTATGTTGGCCCACAGAAGGTGTCGTCAGTGCGTCGTGGTGGTGAGCAGGCATGACTACCATCGACCCCGCATGGGGGAGAGGCCTTGCTAGGCTGCTCAGGTGATCTACAGGCATGCAGACGATGGTTTGTGTGCACGTGTAATAGTTGACTGCCTTCCATCCATGCTAGATGAGGGGGGTGGTACCAGATGGTGCAACCAGGTGGCAACCGAATGCGTCCACATCCATGATGGAGATCCGGGCCACACCATGTTCGTTGGGCTTCTTCTGAAGGGCCACGACCCACCACCCTAGCCAAGCCACTCGCGGGCCAGACCCGCACCTCCAGGCTGGAGCCACCATTATGAAGGACCCATACTACTTAGCTAGACCCATACCGGACCCACACTGGACCCCCATACTGGGTCAGGTCGAGTTTGACCAGACCCAGACCCGACTGACCCTGTTTAACAGAAACTATCATAACAATTAGATTGGGCGTCTGATTGACACGCCATCAACAGAATAAGGACATTAGAGAATAGAAGGTACATTTGATATATTCCACTTCAGTTTTGATGGAATTTTGAGTAAAACCATGTTGGATCAGACTCAAATCCAATCAGGCTCTTTTTATTAAAAATCATATAACTTACATACCAGGCGTTTGATCAACACATCATCTATTTCATTGGGATCCTTACAAACAGACTGTCATTTGGGGAAAATATATGTGGGAAATAGTGTAAGTTGAGTTACGGTCTATGGATTGAGGGGAGGATCCTCCCATAATCAAGAATGCTAAGTGAGAGAATCTATTGGATTTCTGTGATGAGAAGAATGAAATGCGATCTTGTGTGAGTCAGAACCTAGGGATCCTATGTGGGTCATCACGTAGGTATCATGTGAGGGTCATCACCTTGTGATCATTTGTTTTCTAGCACCTAGAGATCATGTGTGGGATATAACCTAGTGATCCAATGTGGATAAGTACCTAGAAACCCTGTGTGGATCAGCAGTAGAGCCCCTCTACAAAATAAGAAGATTTAGCTTTATGACTAAACATCATTACTTCAGATTTATGTTATACCAAGTGTGAGATACATCTTTTACATTGTTCTATGTGTTTTATATCTTTCATGGTTGTAGTACCTCTTTGGTATTTCCTTTATGGTGTTTTCCTTCACAGAATACCGAGAGACCTTCAGGGGTCTCAGGGTCCCTACTATGTATTATTATACTCACAGCTGCACAGACCGCACCCGCACCTGTTGTGTATTTTGCAGACAATAGACATCATTTACTAGAAAATTGGGGATTCAGGCTAGATGGTGCTCGAAGGTGAATTTATAGACATGGTGTGTTGTAGTTCCATCCAACTGAGAGTTGTACCTACCCTTCTGGAAGGATCTTTGGTGGATCTCCTCCAGATCATGCACATCTTTTTAGTTTCTTTTCATTCAGTTGTCCTTGTATTAATCCCCATTTACATTCAGTCCACACAGTTTACTTTATGTGGTTGTATTTTTTGATGGATTTATTACTTTTATTTCCATCGTGGTTAGCTTTGTAAAATTCTCCACACATGTGTGTGTACAACTTTAAAGGCAATGCCTTACCTTTTTGGGATAGGCCATTCTAGTGATAGTAACCAAACCCCGGCCTATGGAAGATGGGATTGAGGTTGTCATGAAATGAGCCCTGGGGGGAGGGTCATGAAAAAGTGGTATCAAAGGGTTGTTAGTTCTACCAGAAGAACGAAGAGTCTGTAATTTCAAAAGGGGGAAATAGTGTGATGTGTATTGAGTTCAGCTTTTAGTCTAGGGAGTACAGTGTTGGTGTGGTGGCCGATGTATCTATAAACCCAGGCTCTAAATTCTATTTTCTAACATGGAAGATGAAAACAGTAGTTGCATGTGTTTTGGAAATATTTTTCTCTTGATAACTTTTGAGTCATCTCATTAGATATAACTTATTGGCCATGGCACATCTGTTTCTGCACAACATTCCAACAGGAAGAAAGCCATCCAGGATTCCAGTGAGAGATCATGAATATGGTCTAATGAGAAACAAGGTGTCAATGTAGGGACCACTTATTGCTATAGAACCTTAGGGAGGTGTACCCGAAGCACCACCACACAGTGATAAGTGGTTAATACTATACCCACCAGTGAATAGTTTATACTGACCGAGCATGCAACACGAGTTCCAGAGATAGATTCCTCTGAGTTTTTATTTCGAGAAAGATTCTCAGACATGTGAGGATTGGCTGGAGGCAGTTACTCAAGTTTTTCTCATAGTGGAGACAAATACATACTATATAGTGGTTGTTTCCACTAGCCTTTTTCAAGGAATGGAAGGGAGATGGTTGAGCATGATTTTCAAGACACACGAGGTGGAAAACCTGTTCTGTTCTTACTTCGAGAGATTCTTTAGGTTGGAGTTTGTAATAGCAGAACTATGATCAGTGCATATTCAAGAGTTACTACACCATCATTAGGGTAGCCTGACATTGGTCTAGTACTAAGCGAGGTTTACAGACCTCTCCCTCTACTCCACCGATATGGTACGAGACCCTTTCCTCCTAGATTTGACCATTGAGAAGGGGCTTCAATGTTATATTAGAGCATCAATGATTTCATTTAGCATCCCGTTGTAGGCTGAAGTGCTAGAGTGAGCCCTATTGGTGGAGAGATTCTTAGATGACCCGGAACCAAAGGTGAGATCCACCACCAGATGATAGTTGGTTGAGTCATCTGCAGCTGGCTGTAGGAAGACGACGCAGAGTCCAAATGGTACAGAACTTTCAGAGGACGATCCTATAATGCAGGGTCGGAGGTTCAGAGCTTGTAAGGTAGAGGAGGTCATATGGGGGATAGATTTTTTAAATCTTGCGGCGGACAAGGTAACATGGGTTGTGAATTTCTGACTCATCACCTAAATGACCAACAGGAAGATGCGGGACTATCGAGATAGTGAAAAATGTTCGATTGAGGAGCCATGTTGAGTAGCAGATGTGGTAGGAGACTAGGTCGAGTGGATGGTAGTGGATGAAAGTTCGAGGTACTACAACCACCACCCCTAGTAGGTCCACAAAGAGGTCCTAGAGCATGTGGACAGTGGCAAGGATAACATCAGGAAATGCATGCCTATGACCATGAGGCTCATGATATGATTAGAGGTATGATATGTGGTTACTCCACCTTTTATACAGTTCTTTTAAACACATTCTCCGGTCACTCTTTCATTTTGAGAGACCTCATTCAAGGATTAAAGATTATGGTGAAGCCTTTTGTTCGATCCTTACAATTAGAGACTCCTACAGCAGGGTATTTGGTGACTAAAAACTACTATCGGAAGATTGAGATTACTCTAAGAGGTGAGAGCTTCCCTGGGATATCCTAGTAGTAGCGTCGAGGCCTTACAAGGTCATCTTTGGTATGGACTAGTTATCCATAATCAATGATCAGATCAACTACTTTAGGCACAAAGTGTGGTTGGTCCGTAAGGATGGTAACATGTTTTCATTCAACAGCGAGATGGGAATCGTAATAGCATATGATGGTCTTTCTCGGACGAGGGTGCAGCTGGCCACTCACCAGTTGTCTATCATCAACCTCATTATGGTGGAAGAGGTGAGTTTGAGCAATATTATGGTGGTGGATGAGTATGAGAAGGTCATTTTATAAGATGTCTCAAGACTACCTCCTTGCAAAGAGGTAGACTTATACATTGACTTATACCCAAGGATGGCATCGATATCCACACCTGCATATTGGATGGATCCCATAGAGCATTGTGAGTTGAGGGTATTGCTAGAGGGAATGAAAATGATGGGGTTTGTAAGGCCCATTGTTTCTCAATGGATAGCCATGGTGTTGTTCAACAAAAAGGGAGATGGGATTTTGGGGAATTGTGATGATTATCAGTTCCTGAATTAGGTGACCGTGAAGAATAAGTATCCATTGCTGAGTATTGGTGACCTCTTCAATCAGCTGATGGGAGTGAGGTGGCTCTAGAAGATTGAACCCAGATCAGGTTATCATTATCTTTATGTATGAGATGAAGATGTACTAAATATAGCCTTTAGTTGCCAGTATAACCACTATGAGTATTTGGTGATTACTTTTTCCATGACCAATTCCCCAGAAGTGTTCATGGGACTCATAAAAAATATCTTCTATCATTAACTCAATCTTTTCCTAGTAGTCTTCGTTGATGAAATCTTGGTGTACTCAGTATTAGAGGCGGAGCATGATACATACCTACAGATAATCCAAGATACACTCTTATATAACTAGATTTATGGTAAGCTCTCGAAGTGCTAGTTATGGATACGACAGATCCACATTCTAGGACACATCATCTCAAAGGATGGATTTCTAGTGGAATTGGTGATGTTAGAGACAATGATTGTTGAGATCCACCTCAAAGCGTGACTGAGGTGAAACTTTTCTTAGGGTTGGCTGGGTACTACCGGAGGTTCATAGCTAACTATTCCAATGTAGTAGTACCCTTTTCATCTTATAAAAATAAAGGAAACCCCATCATGTGGATTGATAGGTGCCATAAGAGTTTCCAGGAGCTAAGTTGGAGATATAAGAGTGCCCCCATCTTGAGACTACTAGAAGAGGTCATTGGGTATTTAGTCTATAGTGATGCATCAAGAACCAAATTTGGTTGTTTCTTGATGTAGGAAAAAGCATTGATCACATACAGATCACGTTAGTTGAGGGAGCATGAGTAGAACTACATGACCCAAGACTTGAGTTACCAGTAGTGGTATTTTCCATGATGATGTGTCAGCACTACATGATGGGGGAACAGTTTACCATCTACTCTGACCACAAGAGTCTTATGTATATCTTCTCACAGAAGGACCTGAACATGAGATAGTGGTGATGGCTGGAGATCCTCTAGGACTAAGACTTTTAGATAGTTTATAATCCTTGGAAGGGGAATGTGGTGGCTGACTCACTTAGTAGGAGGTCTCATTTAGAGATGTTGAGTGAGGAAACAGAGCAGCTAGTCATGATATATATATATCCTTCATGGACTATGATTGAGAAGATTACCTCCAGTCTATGAATTTCACTCCCCCACTCTTATAGTGAATTATGGAGGAATATCTTGTGGATGTTAACTGCGAGGGCCGACCTGATCCAATATCCTCCGGAGATGCCCTATATATATTTTCAATAGGTGGAGAGAATATCCTCTTTTCTAAGGGATGCACCTTAGTACCAGTGAAATTGCAGGAGGAGGTGTTGAGGGAGTCCAATACATCACCATTGGCAGTAAATCCCAGTTTAGAAAATACGTACAAGGACTCCAAAATCAGTATTGGTGGCCAGGGATGAAGAAAGTAGTTGGAGTTTTCATTTCTCAATGCCTCACTTGTCAGGAAGTGAAGGTAGAGAATCAAGTCCCATTAATATTAACACAACCACTTGAGGTAATGGAATGAAACTGGGATGGTATCTCCATGGAATTCATGACGGGGTTACCACACATGTCCAAGGGCCACAATTCTATCTAGGTGATCATTGACTGACTCACCAAGTCATCTCACCTCTTACCCATATGAAAGTAGAGATTGGTAGAGTTCTTGGGACACCTCTATGTCCACGAGATAGTGAGTCTTCGCATCGTGCATTCAATGATCATCTCATATTGTGATGCACACATTACATCTCGGTTGTGGAAGGGGTTATAGGAGGTATTTAGGACTAACATGTTCTTGAGCATAGCTTTTCACCCCCAAATGGGCATTGAGATGGAGCCGACCATACAGACCTTGGAGGACATACGACATGCATGTGTTGGGGATTTTGGTCATAGTTGCATGGAAAATCATCTTCTAGTAGAGTTTTAATACAGAAAATGATATCACTCTATCATTGGCATGACACCATTGGAGGCCTTATACGACCAACCTTGTAGATCACCCCTATGCTGAACAGACCTACAGGAGTCAGCACTCAAGGGTCAAGAGTTGGTACGGGCTACCAACAAAAATGTGTAGATCAACTAGGAATGGATGATGAATTCATTGTGTAGACATATGTCTTATGAAGATAGAAGATGAAGTCCATTGGTGTTTGAGGAAGGCCACCATGTATTCCTTTGCGTCTCACCCTGATGAGGATTATGGAGATTTTTCCGGGGCAACAAGCTATCTCCGAGGATCATCAAACCTTTTCATATCCTGATAAGTATTGGTGAGGTGCCATACTGCCTAGCTATTCCCCCACAAATGTACCAAGTGCATGATGTTTTCTACGTGATTCTGATAAGGAGGTACGACCATGATCCATCACACGCCATCGATTAGGGAGAGATAGACATGAATGATGGGGAGACATTTGTGGTGTTCCTGGTGGAGATAAAGGATCAACAGGAGCTTGTCCTTCGAGGACTGTCGATTCCTCTGGTGTATGTTTGGTGGTATAATGGGAACCTCTTGGAGAGAAAATGTTAGTGGGAGGATCAGATTCATTCTCAGTACCCCCACTTATTTGATTATCCATTTTTTCATTTCAGTGATGTAAATCCCTAATGTGGAAAGAATTTGACGTATCTGAATATACCTGTATTTTTTTAATTATATATAATTATTTAGAGACTTCACGCTTCGAAAGCATATAATTCTAAGGCCAAGTGATCCCTGATTGTACTCTTGAACTTTTTTAAGGTATATTTAGTAACCGTGCGAGCATGATTTTCAATATTTTGAACCGCTTCTCGGATTTGAAATCTGATGGAACCATTGAACTCACATCACCAGGATTTGCTAAGGTAAAGATTAAGTTCAACCGAAAACAGTCGGATATAAAAGTTAATTTTCTGAATTTTTAAAGAATGTAATAAAATAACTTTTCCAAATTTATTTTATTTTTCACACCCTTGAGGAGAGAATGATGATGTAGTGGTGCAATGATGAGGATCATTAATGGAGAGTCATTAATGAAATGTTTGTAACTACGATGTTATTATCTTAATAGTTCATTAATGGCTCATTAAATGTGGTTCATTAATGAGCGCAATGTATCTTTGCATGCTTCTTTTTTTATTCAAACATGTTGGAGTATGTTAATTTTAAAATATAGGGAATAACTAACAAATCATGGGTGGAACCCATCTCCAACAACGAATGAATAATGAATAATTAAGAAAAAAAATTAGAGGATCAGATCTAGAGGTTGACGAGTGGTGATGAGCACCAATTATCAATGATCAATGACGATGATGAACTTTTCTTTCATCCATAATGGATCCAATGTATCTAGGTAGGGGTTTGTGCAACCTTTTTAATTGAAAATTATTTTTTCATTCTTGAAATTACCAATCGGTAATGATCAACTTACTAATGGGTTGATCTTTGAACCATTTAGTTTTACAGGAGGTTCAAATGTGAGGATTTGAATTGGGGGGTTTCTTTTTCAGTGTGGTTTATACTATCCCCCATGCTTAATCTCTAACACAGAGAGCACCAGCCTCCAGGAACTATGAACTTACCCTCTTCATAGTTTTTTAAAGTGCGTTATTCAAGTAAAAATATTCAATTTGTTAGGAACATGATTCTGAGTACTTTTCAGTGAGGAAGGCATCCTATAGAGGCTGTAGGCACAAGAGGATCCAGAAACGGACCACTAGAGTAGCTCTGGTGGAATGAAGAAGGTTTCATCAGCACGCCGACTCCAATGGCTGCAAGCATAGGTAAGTAGCGCACCGCGACAACAGGAGGTCAAGACTGGATTGTCACGATATCGAGGAGGCACATTTACCATCAGTGTCTTGTGGGGGAGTGGCCTGCCTGGGCCACTCTAGTGAGATGGAGGCATGAAGACGACAGTCTACATATGCGTGTATGGGTCAGCCTCCAGTTGGCCGTGATGAATGAGGGGCGATGCCATTTGGAAAATGCCATGTGAAAAAGGGATGCATCCGCATCTGGACTGGAGAACATCCCCACACCATGTGAGTCAGGATTCTTCTTGTGGGTCGCACCCCACCACGTGGGATGAGCCACCCCTAGGTCGGACCCGTGGCTCAGGGGGCTAGAACAACACCATAGGGCTGGACCCGTGCTGCCGGGTCAACCCCGCCCCCGGTCCGGACCCATCCTACTGGGATGGACCTGCGGGATCAATGGGCCTATTGGGCCGGACCCATGTTGGACCCTTGGACCAGGTCGGGTCATGTCGGATCTTCCCCGTTTCATTGAAATGATCATAAAATGCACACTCGGTGTCCGATTAGCACACATTATATGGAACGAGGTCTCTTGAGACGAGACAACCCTTTTGAGATACCCACATTAGTTTTGGCGGAAGTTCTAGTATGGATGGGTTGGATCAGACTCAAATCCAACCGGAGATTTTTTCTGAAAACCCTATAACATACAGATTGGACGTACGATCGACGCGTAGTCTATTTCATTGGGACCCTCGTGACGAGGCGGACAATTAGGGATACCCTATGTGGGACTTTGTGGTGGTTTTTGGTATGGAAGATTGTTTTAGGATCGGATCATTCCATAATCAAGTGTGCTAAGTGCTTGAATCTAGTGGCAGGTTGTGACATGAAAAATGAATAGTGGTCCTCTATGGGTTACCACATAGAGATCCTTTGTGGGTCAAAACCTAGTGATCTGATGTGGTTTAGTCTCTAGAGAACTATTGTGGATCAACACCTAGCAACCCTATGTAGATCAGAAGAAGAACCTCTCAACATAAAAAGATGATCTTGCATTACGAATAATCAAATTTACATCTGTACTTAAGTAATACCTAGTATGAGCTGCGTCTTTTACTTTGACATATATGTTTGAGATCATGGTTGGTAGTATAACCTATGTGATATTTCCATTAGGGTTTTTTACTCTGTGGATTAATGAGGGACCTTCGGGGTCTCTGAGTCCCAAATGAGAATTTTTATTATCACCCCTACACAAGCTTCACCCGCAAATGTTGTGTCTTGTGCAGACAACAGATAACATAGACATGGACGTTGGGGAACCAGGACTAGATGGTTCTTGGAGGTGGGTCGATAGATGTGGTGTGCTTCAGTGATAGAAGACAGAGAGTTTTACCTACCCTTCATATAGGATCCTTAGCAGATGGCTTCCAGAGCTTGTACTTCTTTTGTTGTACCTCCCTTTTAGTTAAGCTTTTATTCTAGAATTTTTACATTCATTTTACACACATTTCTCTCAATGTGGGTAGTTTATGGTGTTTTCCTAACATTTCTTTCCATCGTGGTAAGCTTTGTGTAGTTCACCCTATCTTTGTGTGTACATGTTTAAATGAAATGTCATCCTTTTTGGGGATATGCCTATCCAGTGCTAGTCACCAGCCCCTGGACATTGGAAGGTGTGCTTGGGATAGTCACAGAACGAGCTCCGAGGGATAGATCATGACCTAAATGAAACAAAAAAAGGCCAGCATAGATTCCCAATAAGGGTAAACATAAAAAAATATCATGAATAAATATGAATAATCATCATGGAAAGGTAAATAACAAAGCATAATTTCCACATAATTAATAAACCAAAAATTAAATGAACCTCTAGGTTTTTCATATTTAAAATACCAAGGATAATAATGATAGATAAATATATAATGAAATGTTTTTTTAAATATTGGACTCTATTCAGCCAGAACATAAACTACCATACCATGAAGACCAATTCTCATGACAGTTTAAACTACTATGATTTGGCTGAATGATTCATCTCAAGGGACTACAGATTCTTCAAGTGGC
This sequence comes from Viscum album, assembly GCA_963277665.1. Taxonomy (NCBI): domain Eukaryota; kingdom Viridiplantae; phylum Streptophyta; class Magnoliopsida; order Santalales; family Viscaceae; genus Viscum; species Viscum album. The sequence goes on from OY728121.1 coordinate 437,404,295, forward strand.
TCGATATAACTTTACCCCAACCCTTGTTATGTATTTCTAAAGCACTACTCTTATATTGAATAATCGATTTAATTCATAAAAAATTATCCTTATAACATATATATTTTGAGTAAAAGATACATATTTAAAAAAAATTCTCCAAATAATCCAATACCATTCAATGATTACCACATATGTAGAAATGGTATACGATTTAGGTAATCATCATATCAATTATTGAAGAATGTGATTATTTAAGACAAATATAATTTACAATGAAAATGAACATAAAAAATATATTGTTTCAAGAGAAATTTTGAAATCTAAAAATAATGTAATCTTACAAATATAACTTTTACCACTTTAATTTTCAATTCAAAAACCCATTGTATGAAATAATCCAAATTGAATCATAATATACTATAATGTATGATAGAATCATTATATTAAATGAAAAGGTTTCTGTATATACACCTCATCAAAGTGTAGTGGTGTATAGTAGAAAATAAATCTCAATTGAATGTAAACTGATAAGAAATAACATCCTTTATGATTCCTTTTAGATTAATGTGATTTAACCTCATATAACGGTCTTAATAATTTTATTTAGTTATTATATAACTATATTAATTTTTATGATATCATATATGATTCTTAAATAATATTTTATTATCTTTTTATTATTAGCCATTCTTTATTTTCATCATTTCAGGTGTTAATCACCTTGTTTTTCAAATTTTTCATGACTTTATATATTTTCACTTTTACATTGATTATGATTTGATAATCTATAGATTTTAAAACATGATATAGATATCATATATATTATGTATATATTTTTTTATAGTAGTCCATAATTTTTCGTGATAGAAAATAAAATGAACTATTTTATGGAGACTATGAGCGTTATATAATAATTATAGAAGCATAAATAAATTCCATAAATCATATATATTAAATAAAAATAGTAATTCCATAATTATTACTAACCTTTAAGGGTGATAATGGAAGAATGAACAATATCAGTGAGGCGATAGTCAACTGTACACATAAATGATTATTGTGTATCCCATTTAATGGATGTGTGTAAATTTTAGGTCATATAATTATCATATGAATTCCATAGTATATTTAGGATACATAGGTTATTAAATAATCATGGTATAATTATAATTAAATGTTTTTAGTCAATAAATAATGTAAACATTATTGTTTAAGAAAATTACATATTCTTCACGTAACTTCTTTTAGTTTATACCAAAATACATCTGTAGTTTTCTTTATGTCCAAATTGTGGATTCTTGGATTTATGGAGGTATTTTGGGGAGTGAATTATTATGGTATTCTATGAACCAATATGGATATTAAGGTATAATTACTTTTTATAATGTAGAATGAGTGGCATTCTTGTAAGTACCAAAGGAAAACAGTATTGTGAGATCCACCTAACATCATGTTCTTATAAATGGGAAAATAATGGAGTAAATGGGATGTATGGTTTACCCACACATACAGAAAAATTAAATCAATTATATCATCTTATTTTTTTGCCTTTAAATTTCCATTGTTTTTCATTTTGGGTTTTCATTAAGCTAACTAGTTTTCTAACCTATAAAATTCATCCATTATGACTAAATTAAAGTGTTTCATACTATAAAATTTACACCAAATAATTCTAAAATATTACATCTAAATTAAAAAAAATATCATATTTGATTGAAATTAATTCAACATAAGAGAATATAATGCACCAATAAATTGTCTTAATCCTAACAATACTTAAAGTGTTTTTACTATTTATGGGTCAATATGTTAGTTATAAAAGATCAAATATTCCATGAATGGAACTTAGTTGATACTTAAAATCATTTATAAATCACATTTTTTGGATTAAATATTTAGTACTTTTAAACCATTAAATTCAATAAAATTTATTATAAAATGACATTTATGTCAATGTTGACAATATTCATCTAATTTAAATTTAAAAATATCAAAAAATTTGATATTAAAATTTATTAAGTTAAATGATTTGTATCATCAAATATTAAACAAAATATTAATGGGACACAACAATTCAATCTATTTAAATCACTTCAAACATTTTTAGTGTCATTTATTTTAGTTAATTATAAACTAAGTAATAACTTGTTTTATGTTTCCTATGAATTTTATGTAGCTAATTCATCGCAAGAAATATTTACAAATTATTATGGTGACAAAAAATAATTATCTATCAATGTAACCTTTATAAACTAACCTATATAGTTTCTTACCTCTTCCATTGATTTATTGATATTAAAATCAAGGAAGGTACATTTGATTCTTTTTGTTTACTTAACTTATTTTATAGGACACATTGACAAATATATTTCTCCATAACTCAAAAAATTATAACCCAAAGTCATAATGGAAGAAATTGACCATAATAGTTGTGTTGGACATGAATATGGGAAATTTTACTCCTTATACACTAATATGAACCACTAAATAAACTTGTTTCTACCTTAATCACTAAAATTTATTTTAATGGAATTCATGAATAAATTTAGTGAAAAACTAAGTTGATGTTATTAGACTATCAATATTATACTGATTAAAAAAAAATTAAATACATTTTTCAAAATTTAATTCACATAAGTGGCTAAAATTATTCTATAATTAATCCCGCATATGTGATGGGAAATATGGGTTTTAATGTGAAAATGTTCAAAAAATTAATATGTTTTTATATCTAAATTAAATATAAAAATGATTCTAATGACCTAAATTGTATGAATTTATGTAATATTCAGATAATTTTTCCTTAAAAACAATTCAAAATATAATTTACCAGTAAAAATAATTTATCTGAAAATGATGTTTTTAATTAGAATTCAGTATTTTCACTATTTGTCAAAAAATGAAACTTCTAAGAAAAATTCAAAAAATTCACCACAAGTAAATTTTGAAAATAATTATTCAAAAACCAAGATTATTTTTCTAAATTATATTTATAAACATGTTATGATTTTTTTAAAACAAGTACTTCATTAAAAAGATGAAAACCCGCCTATAGAAAAAACACAACTTTTATACGTGAATTGTGGATTTGTTATTATCTTATGCATATCAAAGATATTGGATGAATGTAAAGACCTTATTTTAATATATAATATATAAATTTAATTAATATAATTCATTAATAATTATTAATTTAATTTATTTGGATTAAAACTCCATTAGTTCATGATAGTAGAATTTTTATAAAAACATTTCATTTATATTCAATTGGATTCTATATTCACTAATAGATAATCGGTTATAAAATAATCTTATAAATATATGAAAAAAAGATTTAAAAAAATTATATAATCCTTTTCATAAATTTCATTACAATGGATAGGTGATAACTATCTTATTATATAATAATATTAGTAGTATATTGTATTTTGGTAAAACTCAACCTTGTGTGTAACACAAGAAATTGAAAGAAATTAGTATTGTGTGTGACACAAGAAAAATTAGTGTTTTATGTGCTACAAGAAAATCTTATGTTTTTTGTGCAATGTAATTTTTACATGTTGTTGAATTTAAATCAAGCATTAAATAATCATAAATTTATTTGAAAATGAAAATATTGTAATGTCTTTGGGTGTTACTCTCTTTAAACCCAACATTTTATATTTTAATCATCTTATTATGAAATCACATCACCAAAACTATTATTATATTTTTGATTATCAATGAAAATTCCTCATGGATTGATTATCACAAATAGTAACTATTACGCATCTATAATATAATTTTGTGGGAATATGTTTCTGAAAAATATTGTCAATCTTCTTTTACTCAAATATGATGTGAATTTTAGAATGGATTGGTTCTATATATATATAACCAAATCAAATTTCTTGTAAGTGAAGCCAAATTATATATTCTATATCAACCTAAGATCATACATAATTTTTATGATTAATATGAACTTATAATTGAACTTACTTATATTATATAGGTATTATTCCCTATTAATGTAGGATATCTTCAAATGGTATGGGAGAAACTCAACATAAAATAAATAACTATTATTTAGGAGTATAGTATTGTATTAACTAAAGTGTTTATTATCGCCCCAAATCATGATTCTTAGTTATAAAGAGAACTCATACATGGAGATACACATATTTCAAATACTACTTATAGAATAACTATGATTGAGTTGTAGAAATTAATGAAGAAAATACATAATAATTTGGCTAAGGGATTCATATGCTTGGGTTAATCCCCATGGAGGGAACCTATCCTTTTTTTAAATGATTAGTAAATGCTTCATTTCACTGAATATAAATAATATAAAATGGTCACAATATGGAACAAGTATCCTATATATCATATTAATTGCTTGTTTTATTAACAACACAAAGATCAATACTTATATATATCATAAATTATGTGTTGATAAAGAAGAAATAATCATGAAATCAAGTTAGTGGATATATTATTATTGTGAATTTTTATCTTTTCTATTTTTATTAACTAATGAAACCATAATCTTAAAGGATATAATGGACAGATTCTTTAGATATTTTATTTTATCAGTTCATGGTTGTATTTGTTAATATTATTCATATATATTAAAAGTTCAACTAAATGATTATTGATTATCAATATATTGTGTTGTTGAACATGAAATGGGTGAAGTTGTTTATCGGGTTTAGTATGTGTCAATTTTAGATGAAAATATTATCATTATTACATCATGTAATTACAATACTGGATATATAAGTAGATCTAGAAAGGAAAAAAGTTTTTAAAAAGAGGACCATAAACACCCAAATGATAAAAATATATAGTTTTTTTATTTCTAGATACTACTAGTTCTTTATAATAATTTTCTTATGGAAATAAAATACTATAACTTGGATAATGTAAAAGGGAGCCATGTTTTTTATACAATGGAATGAGAAGGAAATTTCATGGAGTAGAGGATTTTTTTGACAATTCTTTCACAACTCTCTATTGTGGAATAGTTTTTTATTTACATTTTTGAATCAAAAAAGGGAAACATAATTAGAAGATAGGGTATATTAGTGGATCCCTCAATGAAATAAGTTATTAAACAAGGACCCAGACCAACCACTATAAACAATATATGGTGTTTTTATTTTTTTGGATACATCCAATGAATTGTTAGAAATTTATCATTTCTATAAAGTCCAAAAAATTAAGTTAACAATGAATGGATTAAAGTTGGATTTGAAAAACTTATTTAATTGTTTTTTGGAAATTAATAGAAGTTTTTCCATGATATATAATACTCTATCGTAGAGAGATTTTTTCTTATTTATAATGACTCGTTAAAAAATAGAATAGTTGTTTTCTCAGGAGTAATCATATTATAGTAACATATGACTCATGAAAAATGATGATTCATGAGAAAAATTAGCTAACACATGATTTAGATTTCGAAATAGTAAAATTTTGAATGAAAATATGGATTGATTTTATATATAATTAACAATGGGTTATATATACTGTTCATAAAAGATTAATGTATATAATAACATTGATAGAGTTCCATATGTACCAATGTTGATAGTTGTAAAAGATTAAATATTATGAATAATCAAAGAATTACAGCCATGTAAAGGAGAATAAGTTGGAATATACTCTATATTAGAAGGACTATGAAATGTTTTCAATTAAAATTATTGAAAAAGACCTAATACATATGGATTTTCCTAGAACGAACATTTAAATCTATTGTAAATGGGATAGAACATATATTTATCATAGGAATGTTTGATTATCCCACCATGTGAAGTTTAAAGGGAAGAATGAAGAATGTCTGGGGGTGAAAAATAATGATAGAATTTGTTTAGAGTTTCACATTTTCAAATATAGAATGATCATATTTAGTAACTAATAGTAAGTCCAATATATAAAAAATATTAAAAGAATAAATTGGTTGAATATTTTAGCTCATCATTATCTATTCTACTAATAACTAAAAAGATATATACAGATCTCAAAAAAATATTTCTTTTGGGACAACATGAATAAGGATATTGTAGAGTATGTCTCTCGATACCATGTATGTTAGTAATTAGTCACTAATTTTCAGATGTATAATGGGATGTTTCAACCAATACCCCTACCAAAATGGTAATGGGAAAACATCACTATGGATTTCATAAAAGGACTTCCCAAGACATATAAAGGGTATAATGCAATTTGTGATATTTTTGATCTCCTCCCAAACTAAATTTTTTTTATTACTCTAAAATAAGATTATTCTCATGACCATATTTCTAGGATATACATTATGTATGTCTTAAGGTCTAATGGAGTACCACATTATATTTTTATAAATCTCGATTCAAGGGTTTCCTTGATGTTGGGGATAATGATTTAGAAAGATTTACATATGGAGTTGGTATTTAGACCTCAATTTACTCCTAAAAAATATTGTTATTCAAATAGGAACATTAAATAACAAGATGATATAATAGGATATTTCTATATGAATTTGAAAGGAGGATGGGATCAAAACTTTTATCGAGTCAATTTTTTTTATAATACTAACATCCAATCGATCATTCATATGGATAATTATGAATCTATATATTGAAAAACGTTTGAGACTCCAACACACTAGGATGATGTTGGGGAAAAAACCATTATAAAAAAATATATTTAAGGATATGGAAGAAAAATTTATATTTATTCAACACTAAATCAGGGCTTCTCAAATTTGTAAAACTATTTATGTCGATAACCATAGAAAATATTTAGAGTTTTAAGCTGAAGAGAATGTACCCTTAATTGCGTATCCTTGAAATTAGGTAATGATATTTGGAAGGAACAGTATTGTTTGCCCAAGATATGTTGTATTATATGATATTATTGATCAAATTGGGATATTAGTCACTTACTTGGCCCATCCACTAAACCTCTCTCAATATCATGATGTGTTCCATGTATCGTTTTGGAGGAAGTACATACCCAATAATTCATATATACATAAATCAAAAGTTATAAAATATGAAATGAACATTCTTGTGAATTGAAACTGGTAGAAATAAAAACATTTAGAGATAATGATCTATAAAACAAGACTATGGACTTGGTTATGGTTCATAAGAGGAAACCTAAATTTAATGAAAGCAAGGAACCCAAGGAAGTGGTATCCACATTTTTATTATATGTATTAATGTAATTTTAAGGGACAAATAATTATAAAGGGGTATAATTTAACACATCATTATTTATAAATATATATTTTATATTTAATAAAAATGAAGTTTTCTATAGATTACTTTACCCCGAACACAGAACTTTTAAAAACCCTGATATATTTTATTATTAAAACTGACTGTTATGACCTAGACATTAAATTGTACATTACGAATCAGTCTAAAATTATTGCAAAATATTTTTATGAAAATATTTACTTAATAAAAATTTATTCTTTAATGTTTATAAAATAATTTCTCAAATTCTAATAAAATGGATAAAATCATATATTGAATAATTTTTCATGAACATTATTATCTACATATTATATATTCTAATCTAAATAAAAAATGATCACTATTAATAAATTTTGAAATAAATTGATAATGTATATTTTTTTTTGATTATTTGTACATGTATTATTAGTTGGTCATAAATGATGTTCAAGCTTTTGGGGATAAAAATAGATATTTGTCATAAACTATTTATTATATCCATTGTTTTATATTTGTAAATTAAATTAAATATTTTTTTATTAATAATTTTAATGAATTATTTAGATAATATATTTTAAAAAATATATTATTATTCAACTAATTCTATTAACTGGGTGTGGAATGATATTAAATTATTTTTTTCCTTAAAAATACATTTTTTTAAAAATGGTTTTATTGAATTTTGTGTGATAATTTTTACATGAATTAATTAAATATATTGAAATTTAATATGGGAAAATGAAATAGAAATATGGAATTATAATTTCCAAATATAATAATATGGATAACATTAACTTTTATCATTATTATTTTTAACCATGTTAAAACAAATTCACTATGGTAATGGATTAATCAGGTTAGTTAGGATTAAAACATTGTGATAAGAAACCAAAATATCATTTTTAATATTATTTTATGATATTATTTTTTCCCATATCACTTTGAATTAACTATTATATTTATTAACTCACACATTCACTTAAGTAATTCATATATTATAGAATAATTTTTATTTTATTTAACAATTTTTCACCAATCTCACAAATAAATGTGTTCCTCCTACCATAACATATTCATAATCATTAAGAACGCGAGGTAGAAAAATTCCTTCAAAAATTACTTCAAAACCACATTTCACTCATTTAAGAGATTCATTTCTTCCCTTATGACTAATCTAATAAGGGATTAGGTTAAATCCAATTGAGGATTACCAATTAATAAGTAATTGTATTTACCAATCTATTTTGAGTTTATTTCTTCCTTAACCATATCCAAGTATTCTACAACAATATTAACATGATAATATATAAAAAATCTGTATATTAAAATATTTATATATTAATTTCACATCAATTTTTATTTCATTTTCATTTTATTAAAAAATAAAAACAACTCTCATGCATACATATGAACTACCATCTACAAGAAGCAGTGTATTTAATTTTTCCTGAAAATAACTCATACCTATTTATATATTTAGATTTAGTTGAAAAATCAGATTCTTCTAGCATAATAATTATTCTGTAAAGATAAAATATTATCTACCTTCTAACACATCCATCCTTTGGAAAATTAAAATTTAGCTCTTGTGTTTATTTGGGATACCACCTCCATGAATCTATGTGATTCATTTTTTCCATTACACATAATATTTATGGTCATTATGATAGATATAATGAATATATATTATATTAATGATATTATTATTATTCTAGAAAGTTATATCACTATTTACCATGACTTATTTTGAATTGATGAAAAATTAAAACATCATTATGCATACATACAAACTACTTACATTAAAATTTGACATAGTTAGTTTTTATGAACCACCATATATGAGTTGTTTTTAGATGTTATATAGTGAATAAATATGATACTTACGACATGATTAATAATATATATATTGAAACCATGACCATGTTTAATGGACTGAAACTGTGAAACCAAAACATGCATGGTAAATAATATATTTAACGTTTAAATATATATTTTTCAGAATAATTGAAAATAAATGGGTAATTGGAAATTGTAAGGGAATGATATATATTCATATCAGTATTAATATGATTTTTTTTATATTTATAATAATTATAAATTTACTATATAGGATATTAAGAGCATGTAAGCAAAAATTCAGGAAATCAGGAAAGGGTTTATGATACAATATAATTTATTTTCTAGTTTATCAATGATATATTTTCAATGAGAGAAATGATATAATGAATATATTTAAAAAAATATTTTTTTTATCACATTTATACAAGTTTTTTCATGTTTTCCATCCATTATCCTCCCTTTTATAGCTAATACTATTGTGAAATTTTTTAATGATAATCTTCCCCTAATGTCTCTTTTTGGCGAGGAGTCATTATTTTCCATATTAATGTTATTAAAATTGATTTATATATGATTTTAACCATAATTAAAATTTTTAAAAATTCAATTTTCACTACCTTTTAATTTCATTAAAAATATTTACAAATAATTAATTCAATTTTTATGACATTATTTTCACTTTTTATAAAACAAGTTTGCAATGAAGGATAAATTTTAACAAAAATGGAATTAATAGATTTTGAAAATAGTATGTAATTATTTTTTAGTGAATCTTCTTTTTAAAATTTTAATCTGTTTTATCATTAAATTTAACTCCCAATTTTATTGGAATTTTCTTTCTTAAAAAATTTCCAAAATAAAAGAGACATTTTATCCTAATTTTCAAGTTTTTTAAAATGATTTTATAAAAGTTTATTTTCAGGGATGTTTAAATTTTTTGTATACTGTTATTTCATGACCCATTCATCAGGGCCAATGTCGTGAATACCCCAAGACCGACTCCCAAAATCAAGGGGTTGGGGACTAGAATCGGAAAGGGATATCCAAAAAAGGGAAGGAATTGGATTTAAACCTGTACACATACACAGACTGGGTACACAAAAATAATCAAACCACATTGTAGAACTGCTGATAGTGAATGTGTGATAAGAAAGAAAAAGCGCCAATATAAATACCCAACGTAAAATAATGTACAATGAAGCGGGAAAAATATGCTTTGAAGGTTTTCCACCAAGGATACTACCTAATGGGTGGGTACAACTATTCAACCATTTTCATTGTCGCTCCTCCCATATATCAATCACCTTTGAGCACCATCAATCCCTATCTCCTGAAATATCAGTCATGTTGTCTATTGTCTGCACTGGTCACAACGAGGTGCGGGAAAATCCCATTTTGGGGGTGTGTATAACAACATCTAGTAGATACCCTATGAATCTTGATGTTCTCCTAGAATTCCATAAAGTAAATACCACAATTCCTTATCTTAATCACAAATAATAGTGTAAATAAAATATAAATACAGCTATAAAACATATAGAACACGAATAAAGATGATTAGTCTTTAGCTAGATCATTTTATTCTATTGAGAGGTTCTGCTACTGATCCATGAAGGGTCTTTATACTACATATCCACAAAGGGTCGCTCTAATGCCGATCCAAATAGGGTCACACTTCGGCCAATCCATAGTGGGTCTCAATAATACTAATACATGGTGTGTGTCTCTCATGTAAATCAATGAAGGGTCACATTATTTTCGATTGATGAAGGGTTACTGTCATGCAAATCCACGATGGGTTTCTCATCACTATACAGTCAGCCACAGGACTCTTTCACATAGTGCTCTTGAGTTCCAGGGATTATTCACCTAATAATATAGTTTAAAAATCAACCACTACAATTTCCCATGAATAATATACTCAAAGGACCATCTGGTCATAATGGTTCTAATGCGATAGACATCGTGTCAATCAGACGTCAAGTCCAAAAGTAATTATCAAAAACAGAAAAAAGTGACCAGTTGGAATCGAGTCTAATCCAACCCTATCATAATAAAATATATTAAAAATCCCATGTGGTGTATATACAATTTAATTTACAATCAAAAATCTCCCAACGCTGCAAATGGATCATCAATCAGATGCACAGTTTGCGAGATACTCAATTTTTAGTGAAACAGGACCTGTTTGGTCCGGTATAGATCTGAGATGGCTTGTGGGTCTGGCCCAGTTCATAGGTTCTACCCGACCAGTGGGTCTGGACCGCTTGAAACCCCATCCCACATGGTGTGCGTCAGTTGAGCTAAACTGGACACTAGGTGTCCAGTTCCTCTTAGTTGGCGGCTTCAGTGGGGCACTGCCCCTCCATCCAAAATGGCTTGTAGGAGACTATCGTTGGTGTCTAGATGAGAGGCATGAGCAAGCCACTCCTCTCCCCCCATGAGGTGCATCTGCGCCAAACCATTCCACCTGTTATGGATCTCTCTATCATGGGACATGTGACCACCGCTTTCCCCATGCTTCTAGCTCGTCTAGACGCCACCTCTACCATGCTGGCGCTGTTTCCATGGGCCACTTGAGATGCTCCAGTGGGTTTTTTTCTCGTCTGTGCCTACGAGACTTCCGGTTCACAGAAATCACTACGAAACCCAAGTAGTCACCCTACCCCTTTGTTTCTTGGTCACCCACAAAAATTCATGAATCCCAAGAGGATTGGAGTGTTTGACCATTGTTCGGATTGGCCGACACCCTCCGCTTTAGTGATCTCTCATGGGGTGAAAAAAATCATTCAGAAAGAAGAAATCCCAAAAAAGAAACCATGCAAAAATATCCCATTGAAACAAAGGATCATATATCAACCCATTGGTCATTCTAACCGTGTTCTTAATATTAACAACATGTAGGGAAAGAGGATTATTTTATACACATAAAACAATTAATCCCCCGACCTGGATTTAGTGGATTCCACTGCAGAAAAAGGAACGAACTCTTCTTTTGTTGTCATTTAATGTACTTCGCTGCTTTTCAATCCCTGGTTTGATTCCTCCAATTTTCATCGCATGATCACCATTCATTTTTAGAGAGTAAATTCATCATCTTCATTACATAGGCTTCTCATGTGGTCGTCAAATCACTTTCTAGTGTTTTTATTAAATAGAAAAAGAAACATCTCACATTGCGTTCAATAATGTGGTTCATCAATGAACTGTAATTAATGATCCATTAATCTAAAGAGTGTTGTGGTTACACAAATAGAGGATCAATTCATTAAATAATCCTCATTTATTGACCTCTATTACATTAAAGTTCCACCAATGGCCTCTCAATGGTGGAAGAAATATAATAATATAATTTATAGCTATTTTATTATTATTTTTATAAAAGATAAAAAATTAACCTTTTCATCTGACCCTGCCAGTCAAAGTTATGTTTTTCCTAAGTGAATCTTGACATTGCGAATCCATTGGTGCCTAGAGAATTTTAATCTGAGAACTAGTTTAGAAGATAAAAATTCACACCTGCATATTTACTCAACATATCTTAAAAAAGTTCACAATTCACTTCCGAGCACCTCGGGCCTCGGAATCATGTATCATAAATTTTCACAGTCTCTTAATAAATCTATATAATTAGAAAAAATTATACAAAAATTCTGAGTCATTAAATTCTCCTCACCTTAGTTCTTTACATCCACAAAATCCACAAAAATATAAAAAAAGTAATGAAGATACTGAGCACGAATCTGAGCCTCCCTATCCCATTTTTCCTCAGGGAGGTTCCCGTGCTTCATACGAACTAGCACCAGAGTAATCGACCACCCTCGTATAACTCACTCCTATCGATCCTCTTAGTCTATCGGAACTCCACAAAAGTCACCCCATCTTTATTTTCCATCTCACCCCAGTCGATGAGCTGCGATAGATCATGCACATATCTCATCATGTGAGACACGTGGAAAACATTAATCACCTGGTGCATCGATGGAGAATGATCTAGGTGGTACGCCACCTCCCCAACTATGATCAGTATGTGGATAGCTATGATTATCCTCAGAGATATCTTACCACCCCAGCCAAATATCCGCAATCCCAGTCATGGTGAGACACTAATGAAAACATGGTCACCCTCTTTGAACTCTAAGATTCTCCGTCTCCTATCAGCATATGAATTCTGAATGCTCGGTGAAGTCTTAATATTCTCTTAGATGGCCTCTACCTTCTCAGTGATAGCTCGTACCAACTCTGGACCCATAAGTGCTGACTCCCCTGGGTTTTTCCTGTATAGAGGTGATCTACATGAACGCATGTAAAAGGCATAAAACTATTCCTTGCCGATCGTGGACTAATAAATATTGTTGTATACAAACTCCACCAATGGTAGATGGTCCTCCAAGCTAAGGGAAAAATCTAGGATGCAAGCACGAAGTAAGTCCTCATGTGTTTTTAAGGTCCACTCTGTCTGACAATCTATATTAGAGTGAAAGGATGTCCTCAAGCATAGTTGTTTCTTGAACACTTAATGTAATCCATTTCACAACCGAGATGTAAAACGAGCATCAAAATCATAAAACAATTATTGATTGTATCCGGTGAAGCCATACTATCTCTTGAACATATATGTTTCCCAATACCTCTACGGATCCCTGATCTAATATGGGTAGAAAATGTTCCAACTAGGTGAGTCATTCAACAATCACCCAGATACAGTCATGGCCCCTATACATACATGGCAACCCCATCACAAAGTCCATCGAGATACCATCCCACTTCCACTCTGGTACCTCACGTACCTGAGCCTAGGCTGCTGGAACCAAATTCTCAGACTTCACATACTAACATGTGAGGCATTTCTAAATGAACTCCTCCACTGTTTTTGTCATCCCTGGATAGTAGTATTGATGTCAGAGGTCCTAGTACATCACCACAACTCCAGGATGTACTACCAAAGGGGGTTTATTGAACTCCCTCAACACATCCTCCAAAAAAATCACTGGTACCCTGGTGTGTCCTCAAAAAAGGATGATGTGCTCCCCAACATCCAAAAATTCATTAGGATCTAGTATTGAGGATATCTGACCACATCAGGTCACACAGTAAATGATCCCATGTTGTACCTCCCAAACTCACTAATGGAGTGGGGGAGTGACAAGCATTGACTGGAGGTATGTTTCTCCATCACAATCCATGAAGAATATCTATAGTGTGACTAGATCCTCTATCTCCCCACTTAGTAAATGTAGACTTGACCTCCTACTAATTGCATCTTCCACCACGTTTCCTTTCCCAGGAGAATAGACAATATCAAAGTTATAGACCTAGAGGAACTCTAGCCATAACTGTTATCTCACGTTCTTGTCCTTCTGTGAGAAGATATACCTAATACTCTTGTGGTCAAATTAGATAGTAAATTGTTCAAACATCATGTAGTGACACCATATGTTTAATGCAATGACCACTGCTACTAACTCCAGGTCATGGGTTGCGTATTTCTGCTCATGTTTCCTCAGAAATCGTGAGATATAGGTGATTACCACTCGATCCTACATCCAGACACATCCCAATCCGGTCCCTGATGCATCGTAGTATACTACATAACCAATGCTCTATTCTGGTAGCCTCATAATGGGGGAACTCTACAGTATCTGCCTCTGCTCCTAGAAACTCTGATGGCACCTCCCCATCCACATGATGGGCTGTCCATTATTTGTCAAAGATTAAAATGGTGCTTCTACACTAGAAAAGTCAAGTAAAAATCCTTGATAGTTCGTAGCCGACCTCAATAAGCTTTTTACCTCAGTAATAATCTTGGGTGGCTCCATGAAAGCACTACCTCTATCTTTTCCAAATCCACTGCAACTCCAGACTCTCAGATAAGGTGTCCCAGAAATTGGACTTCTTGTATCTAGAGCTGGAACTTCTAGATCTTTCCGTAAAGCTGGTTCTCTCAGAGTGTATCAAGGACTATATACAGATGTGTGGCATGATCCTCCTCTAACACCGAGTACACCAAGATTTCATCAATTAATACCACCACAAAGTGATTGAGGTATGGCTAGTTTAACCTATCCATGAGTCCCATAAAAACTATTGGGGAATTGTTAACACAGAAATGATTCACTAAGAACACATAGTGTCCATACCGGTATAGGAAGGCAATATCCGGAATGTCCTCATCCTGCACCTGAAGCTAACGATAGCTTGATCTGATGTCTATCTTCAAAAACCACTGAGCTCCCATCAACTGATCAAATATATCATCAATCCTTGGCATAGTATACTTGTTCTTCATGGTCACATGGTTAGGGAACTGATAGTCCATGAAAATCCTCAAATCCTATCTTCCTTCTTGGAGAACAAAATAGGGGATGCCCTTTGTGAGACACAAGGTATTAAAAACCCCTTCCACTACATGTCCTCTAACTATAAACTAAACCCCTGATGATCCATGAGATCTCTCTGACATTATGGAGTATATATTGGTGTTGTTCCAGGGTATAGGTCGATGTAGATGTCTACCTCTCTGCGAGGAGGCAGTCTCGAAACGTCCTCAGGAAAGACATCAGCATACTGGTCCACCACTATAGAATATCTTGGAATCCCCTCATCAACTTCATCGATTTTAAGGCTATCCAACTAATGAGTGATCCGTTTCACCCTCCTCCATTAATGTCTATCCTATGAGGAAAATGTTCCCTTTTCACCAGTGAGGGAGAACCTAGTCCCATCCTCGCAGACACAATGCACTTTGTTCCAAAAATAGTCGATCTAAGCATGGACTGTGGATAACTAGTCCATACCCATGATGATGTCATAAGGCCTTGATGCTGCTACTAGTAGATACCAACCAAAGATCATCTCACCTTTAGTATGCTCACACTACAAATACCAGTGCATAATCATTGAATCCTCTTTCGTAGGAGTCTCTAAACATATGGATCGAGCCAATGACTCCATCAAAATCTCTGAGCTCCTGACAAGAGTCGTGGAAATGTAAGTGTGACTTACATGTGTGTCTATAAGAACTATATATAGGGTTGAGTAGACACATAGTGTACCTAAAATCATCTCCGGATCAGTGTGATCATAGGCCTCTACCACCTAAATCATAGTTCGTCCATGTCCACCTGCTCCATAAGGTCGGGGTGGACCACCTGGGGGTGGTGGTAGTAGTACATAAAACTGGTTCCCACTTCCTACTACATGGACCACTCCTCTACCACATCAGCCACCCTATGGAACTCCTTGCTCGAACATCTACATTGTCTATCCTTCGACCGTCTACTGATCAATAGTATGGTGGGTCTAGAAATCACAAGAAATGCGACCCTTCCCACTGCATGAGTAATAATTTTGCTTCCTCTATTAACATCCTCTTCCATGAGAGTTCCAAACCATTGAACCTACATATTAGCGATGTCCTCCAGAAGGTCTGGCCAACTTAGAACATTTCATCATATGACTACTGCCTGATTCAAATGACTCGACTAGATGTCGTCTGGTGGTGGCTCCCACCATCGTTTCTTTTTCAACTAGGAATCTATCTAACAGTAGTTATCTCTCTAGCACACCAACCTGTGTCTATTTGTTGAGTGATATCATCGATGCTATGATCTCCCGTCAGAGTCCCTTCTCAATGTTCTGGGCCCTAAATAAATGGAATCGTACCATGTTGGTGGAGTAGAGAGAGAGGTAAGTGAATCTCTTCGAGTACTGGGCCACTGTCAGGCAGCCATGCTGTATGTACAGTAGATCTTGAATATGAACTAAGAATAAAGAATCTTGTTACAAACTCCACCCTGAAGTGGCTCTCATAGACCAACCAAGAAAGTGTCTTCTTCTCATATGTATGGAGTGTCAGGCTCCACCATCTCCCTACTGTTCACATAATGATATTAGCAGCTAGGATCAAAATATGGTCTGCTGGTGTCTCAACAAAGTGATAAACTCAGGCCACAACCTCCAGTTAGTCCTCAGCTGCATACTGATCAGTCTCACCTCAAAACCTAAAAGTACTCATTCCTTTGAACTCGTGTAATGTGCTCAGTCGGTAGGCAAGGTCCACTATTGTGACTGGTGGAAACTGCTACCCAACGGGTGGTAGTGTTGTTGGTACACCACCCGAAGGTGCTATCACTGTATGAGGACCCTAAAATGATGCCTTTTTATTTGGTGGTCCGTCTTTATGATATCTCACTAGAATAATAGCTGGTTTTATATACTGTGGCATATTTTAAATAAACAGATGCTTCATGTTCAATAAGTTATAACTAGGGAGATGACGCAAAAGATATTATGATAGATTTTTTTTCAAAACACACAAAAATAAAGTTTTTGTGTATTGAGTTAGATATCATAACTCAGGGTCCTAGAGTATGCATACATCGACACCCAAACCAAAACTAGACTCCCCAAACTGTAATCTGAACTCAAGACACATAACACTATTATTCCATTGAAAATATAGACTCTTAGTGATTTTGGTAGAATCATCCACCTCTGATACCACTTTGTCATGACCCGTCCCTCGGGGCCCATTCCATGACTACCCCAAGCCCACCTCCAATAGGCCCGAGTTTAGTGACTAACACTAGAAAGGTATATCCAAAAAAGGTAAGGCATTACCTTTAAACCTGTACATACTCAGACTAGGTACATAACAAAACAAAACCACAAAGTAGAACTGCTGATTGTAAAATTGTGAACTGAAAGATAAAACGGTTAGTATACAAACCCAAATGAAAAAAAAGTACAAAAAAGGGATAAAGTGATCCAAAGTTCATCCACCAAGGATCCTACCGGATGCGAAGGTACAAATCATCGACCGTTGTCACTACCGCTCCTCGCATCTATCAATCACCTCTAGGCGTCATCTAAACTTGGCTCCCCATGTCTAAGTCAAGCTTTCTATCATCTTCATAGGACACAATGTGGTGCGGGAAAATCCCCTTCAGGGGTGAGTATAACAATACCCAGTAGGGTCCCCGAGACTCCCAAAGGTCTCCTAGAATTCCAAAAAAGAAAAACCCTAATGCATGATCTCAATCACAAAGAATAATGTAAATGACACCTCACCCTGGGTATACAACTTAGATGACTTGAATAAATTTAATTAGTTTTGAGCTAGATCAATTTATTCTATAGAGTGTTACTACTGATTATCCAAAAAGGGTTTCTATACTTCTGATGCTCAATGGGTTTCTTTAGTGACGATCCAGAGAGGGTCTCACTACTGTCGATCCACAGAGGGTCGCACTGCTGCTGATCAATTTAGGTTTGATCTCATGTCTATCCCCAAAGGATCCAAGTGCTGCCGATTCACAAGGGGTCACTCTTTTGCTGATCCACGGAGGGTATCTTTTCCGTGTACATTCATCCACATGATTCAAGCACATGGTGATCTTAAATTCCATATATTCTGATTTTTATAATATCAGTCGTACCTCAACCTCCACTATGTACAAAAAAGAAGTAACCAAAAAGATCGACTTGTCTTAAGAGTTCCAATGTGACAGACGGTGTGTCAATCGAACACTTAGGCTGTATGTTATATGGAAAAAGGTAAATAGGCCCTGGCTGGATATGATTCTGATCCATCCGGGCCATATTCCAACTCCTTCCAAAACCCATGTGAAGTATCTCGAAAGGACCACCCCATTGCAAAAGTCCCAATGTCGTTGATGGCGTGTATATTGGACGTATGGATTGCGAGATAATCAAGTTTTAGTGAAATGAGATCAGTCAGGTCAATTAGAGATCCGGCCCGGTAGGAATGGCCTGTGGGTCCGACCCAGTTTATAGGGCCGTCCTGGAATGTAAGTTCGTCCTGCATGAAAAATATGGCCAACGTGGTGTAGGACGGATGATCCGAACTGGACTCTGGGTGTCCAGTTCATCTCACCTGGCGGTGCCACCCCTCCTTCTGAAACGGTTGGCTAGAGACAATCATTCCTTTCTAGTCGAGAGGCCCGAGTGGTCTCCTCCTATTCCCCCACATGGCACATCTTTACCACGCCATTCCACCCACCTCCACTCGAATGGTTGCGACTGTTTCCCTATGGCACATACAGGCGCCACCATCCCCAAGTGGACATCTCGGTCAGCCACTATCGTTGGTCTTTTGGTGTCACGGTTCCAGTGGTTTCATGCCGGTCGTGCTTGCATGGTCCATTGGAGATGCTTCGGTGATTTTTTTCCTTCCTGTCTACGCCTACGAGCCTCTCGAGTCGCCACCTTTACTGCGAAGCCCCCAAAATTTCCCTACTACCACGTTGCTTGGTCACCCATGAAGAACACATGAAACCCAAGAGCGGTGGAGGGTTCACGCCTGGTTCAGAGTGGCCCACACCCTCTACCTTACTGTTATTTCATGGGGGTGATAACAAACAACATTAATAAAGAACAAACCCCAAAAAGAAACACAGCCACAACCACCCTTAAAAACAAGTATTGCAGATAAACTCATTGGTTGGATGATATGAACTATTCATATTAACCAAGAATGGGGAAAGGAAAATATTTTAAACACATAAAATAATTAAACCCCATACCATGATTCGGTGAAATCCACTGCAGAAGAAGGAATGAACTCTGCATTCTTTGTTGTTTGACGTTATTTGTCGCTTGTCAATCCCTGGTTCGATTCATCCAATGATCATCACTCGATCACCATTCTTCGTTATGGAGGAAAGTTGTCATTTTCACGATAGGGGATTCTCCCATGTTCATAAAATCTCTTTCTAATGATTTTATTTAATAAAAAATAAACCTCTTACATTGGGTCATTAATGTGGTTCATTAATGAACTGTAATTAATGATCCATTAAACCCATGAGCATTGCGGGTACACAATGAGAGGATCGAGTCATTAAATGACTCTCATTTATGGGTTGTTTTTACACTACGGTTCCACCAACAACAACTCAATGGTGGAAGAAAAATAATAAAATAACGCATTATTAATTTATTATTTTTCCCAAAAAGTAAAAAAAATTAACTTTTTCATTCGACCCTTACCTGTCTTAGTGAACCTTCACCTCTGCGAATCTTGGCACTGTGAATCCAACAGTTCCCTCGAAATTTTAATCCACAAGCCAGTTAAAAGGATAGAAATTCCCACCCACACAATTATAGTATGTACCTTAAAAAAGGTCAAAATTCCGTTCTGGGATCTCCGGGCATCATAATCACATGCAGTCAATTTTTGCAGTGTCATAATAATTCCATATATTAAAAAAATTATATTGAATTTCCGTGTCTTCACATGTTATGAGTCAGAAGGGATAAAATCTTATGATAAAAGCCAATTTATTTCTCTAAATGGATTAGGATTATGGATTATTAAGGATGATTTCATGGAAAAGTTTGATTTCCCACATTCTACTTACACTAGGAGGAAATGATGAATGTTTTTTTTGATCATATAACACCCATATAAAGGGTCTCTATTATAAAAGTAATATTACTAGAAATAAATATATCTCAAACGAATTGGGTGAAATTGATATCTCATGAGATGATAAAAATGATGATGGAGAATGTAACCTTTAAATGAATGAATATAGGTTAGAAAGTGAACCTAATATATTGCGTTAACTTATCCAATGTGTGATGATGATGTCGGTAGTATAGATTGACTAATGAAAGTATTATATATTTTTATTATTTTTTGAAACACTCCAATTATATTTTTTATTAATATGATATGTTCACAAGTATTGTGATGCATACATCATTATTTTGTACTCTGATGATTGATGTCTCTTGTTATGATAAAGCTGAATGACATAAATTCTGATTTACGATCTATGACTGATTGGGTAAGAATATTTCATGTTAATATCAATGTCTCACACCCTTTTTATCATATTATAACTTATGATAATATATTGGTGCCTCCCATGTTTAAAAATACTGAGAATATTATCCCACCATTTCCCTTGTTTTCATTTTCCCTAGTTTTTTACAAAAGGTTTTAAGAAGAATAGGTATAAATAATCAACTATGAGAGAAAAAATATGTGGGATATGTTGAATATATTTCATGATATATGTTTATTATGTATTTATTCATCATATAAAAAATCAGTTTGTGGTATAGGGGAGAAATTATTATGTAATATATTAATTTTTCATCTAAAATTACGAAATATGATGGTATGGTTTTCATAGGGAACCTCAATAACGTAATTTAATGTTATAATGAATAACTATAAATATATACATGGTACATAATTTTCTTTACTAGAAATGTGACCAAGTTTCAGAACATATAAAATATATAATAGTATATGAAATCTTATTATGATTCATCTTTTGGGTGAAATTTTTCTATGTATGTAATCTCACGATGATAAGTAACAATTAATATTACATACATAATGGTAATCTATTAGAGGGATAAATATTTGGGGAAATAAAAACAAATAAACTAAGATACATAGGGATTATAAAACCTTTTTTGAGGTTTATTTATAGAATGTAAAAGTTCATAGAGATCATAATGTTATGTAATGAATTATATTTATTACATAATAATTTTATTTAGAAAAAATGTTGGATAACTTTAAGATATAAGGTGTTCCAAATAGAGGATTCAAAATTTAAATACTGATGATACATAAGGTTTCCATCAATTACTTTAACAAACAATAATTCAAATGGGTTTTCGTTGAAACATTGAATATGACATTGACACCATAAAGAATAATAACACACGATAAGTAAGTATAAGAATACATAAAAAGATGAGGATGGCGGTGAAATTTAAAATGCTTCCATGATCGGAATAAAATATAATATCTTAGAATTTGAAAATTTATTTTTACAAGATATATCTAAATAGTGTTTCTAATCTATGAAAACATGGAATAATTGTAATTCCCTAACCCTAGTTTCCTAGATCAGATGCCTTATAT
The DNA here is from genome assembly GCA_963277665.1 of Viscum album. Taxonomy (NCBI): domain Eukaryota; kingdom Viridiplantae; phylum Streptophyta; class Magnoliopsida; order Santalales; family Viscaceae; genus Viscum; species Viscum album. The sequence goes on from OY728121.1 coordinate 437,426,237, forward strand.
TATAACATTAGTATAATAAGTAATGATGTATCATCCTGAAAGACCAAATAGCTTAGTAGTATTGTAAAAATAGATTCAAACATATGTTTTACATTATAACTCGAAAGGAAAAACAACATAAAAACTCCATTGGAAACTTCAAATACTAATACATTATCCCTAAATCCAATCCTAAAATACATCAACACATCCTGGGGAAAAATAAAACATAAGAAATGGGTGAGATTAGATGATCAGTAAGGGTATGTAATACAACAAAATGATAATATAAACAATAAATCATTGTGAATCACTAGAAGCACCAGTCATTAGGACATAATCTTGATCATAATAAAAGCTGAAAAATAATTCCATATTAATAAATAAATGAGAATGATGCATTACCATGGATATTCTAATAGTCAAATAATAACAAGGATTATCAATTAATAATATCATAATAATTGAATACATAAATTCAGACATCATAAACATGTTGTCAAGGCCTCGACCAAGACATCTAAAAATAATTGGTTTAAGACTCAGCCAAAATTCATTTCTATTATGTCTCATTAGACATACCAACGCATCAAGGGGCTATAAGTACAATGCATTTCCCATATGAGTGTAATTAGAAATAAACAACACATGGAATTTAAATTAATTTCCCAGTTAGTAAACATAATCACTAACTATTATGAGTAATATGGTTAACGATATCGAAGTAGCACATCCCTAGTCAAACTAATAATAAACCATTTAAGAAAATATGGTATGTGATAATAATAAGATACCAATCTTTATTAGGTATAATATTTAACATGGGTTTTTATATAGATTAAAATACTCTAATATAATCATAGATGAATTCTTGAGAGAAATACACATTTTTATATTACAAACAATACTTCATTTGAAAAAATCATTTTTATTTTTCATAATTTCATGTATTATACTAAAAATGAAAAAAATAGTTTTTCATGAATGTTTTTTGGTTTTATAAAAATAATGGGTTTTTAAAATATTTTACAGATGGTACTAAAAATATGGGTATGATATTGAGATGTTCCCTTTAATCATGCTTGTATATCCTGAAAAATTCTAACGAGAACCTTGTAAAACATGTATCTCCCCATAAAATAAAGATAAAATGATTTGGGTACATGATTTTGAAATATATAGACTTAATTTGTAATAATTATATATAAATAATGAATACTTGCATTGTTGTCAAGAGGGTTAAACCCTAACCTGAATGAAAATGGAGGTTAAAAAAGAAACCATTACCTTATGTATAAAAGTTCTCTACATGTGCACTTAATGTCATAGGTAATGAAATTAGATTAATTAATAATCTTTTTTAGTACCTTTTCAAAAATTATTTGATTTATTATAATATTATTCTGTTCATTTATGTACTTTTTGGAGTTAAGAGATATAATTTCATCATTAGAGAGTGTTCTATTCCATGGATTTCATGATCAGTTTACTTTTATACTTATATAAATGATAATGTAAAATGGAGAAAATTCCCCAAAATTAAAATTTATTTGTTAATAATGAAAATAAATAATATTTAATGGCCTTTTATATTATTATGTATCATTATATTAGGATTATTCAATAGATATACAATTATTTATAATCCTTTTGATCAATTTGGTGGTTTTTCAATCATCACGAACTAGTTTTGTCTAATTAATCAATGCCACTTATATATTCTAATTACCAACCACTATATATCTTTTAATATTTATATTTAAATATTTTTAAAAATATTATGATTTTATAACCAGACATGAAGGTGTAATTGAAAAATAGAAATATGTTATCCATGACGGGGGTAAATCAGAACCACACTGATGATGTTTTCATATTTCAAATAAAAGGAAAATAAGAAGAGAATTGATGAAGGATTTACCATTGACATAATAAAATTATGTTACATAAATGATATGATAGTTATCATTTTACTTTGTACAAGGAATGTAAGGAAAATATTTGAAAAGGAAAGAAATTGAGAAGAAAATAAAAGAAAAGAAACATGATTTTTACCTCTTGAATTTTCATCCTTGAGAGCCTCATTAAGGGGATTGGTTTTGGAAATTTATTGAGAAAAAAACTCATAGTCCTGGGTAATGGTATTTGTATGTTTATTGGTTATAAATTGGAAAATTCTCAAGTTTTGGAAGGTGGGAGGAGAGGAGGTGGTGAGTGGTGGTATATATAGTGGAGGGGAGGGGTGTGTATTCTATTTATTTTATTCATTATTTATCATTATTCTCAAGAAAAACAATTGTGATGATTTTTGTAAATAAATAACTTGATAATTGAATTTTATTTTGAACTAATTCCTCACTTACAACACTTATGACTCAATAATTGCAAAGAATTATTTAATTTACTTATAATGAAAATTAACATATTTCACTATTCACAAAAAATCATCTATTTTAGAAAAAAAATAAAAATTTCACATGGACAATTTTTCAGTGAGTATAATTTAGAAAATGGATTCAATTTTATTAAAATAATTTTTTAAATTTAAAAAATTAAATTTTTAAATAAAATATTCATTTATTTCAGAAATACCAATATTAAAATTACAACTGCTTTTATAACACTTCGAGAATTTAATTAAGGTATCATAAAACTATATTCACATCGTAAGACAAAAAATTAATAATTTATGAAACTAATATATGAAAACAAATTCCTTTTAAATAATTATATTAATTATAAAATTTTAGTTATGTTTGTATGACTTAAAAAAATAAAAATAGTTACATTATTATTTTTTTAACATTTAGTTACTTATATCAAGCTATAAATATATCATATTTTAATTTATATTATTCCCAAATTTTATTTATAGTTTAATAGGTTATGTTACTATTATATTTTTCGTATCACTATTCTTAATATTTACATTACTATTCCAAATGTAAATATGTCATTCCATTGGTATAAGTTTCTTAACATCTGGAAATACCTATTATTTCCTTAATTCTAAATTATTAAAGAGTATATTAAATTCTATAAGCTATTTTATTTTATTAATAATATATTATAAAACTATAAGAAGTTAAATTTCAATAAAAAAATTACGGGTCATAAAATTCTCTCCTACTAAATAAATTTCTTCCTTGAAATTCCCAAAATGTCAATTCATTAAATGTCTTCTGCAGTTCTTTATCTTACCTTCCTCTCATTCCCTTATCGACTCTTCAATTTTATGATTTTTCCAATGTATCTTTACCAGCTAAGTCATATGATTTCTCAACACATATTATCTTATGTACAGAATCCAGATAGTCTCTTCATATAAGAGAAATCAGGTTCCAAATCTATTTTTTCAAAAGTGAGAACATGCATTGGTTCTAGCATGTAATTTTTTAACAAAGAGATGTTGAACACATCATGAACTATTGATAGGCTAAGAAGCATTGATAAAATATTAACCATAGATCTCATTCACTCTATAATATTAAAATATCCAACATACCAAGGGATCATTTTAACTTTCTTACCAAACCTTATGACACCCTTCTAGGAAGATACTTTCCTAAAAAGATGATCTCCCCTTGAAACTCAAAAATCTTTACTCTGGTTTTTGGTATAGAATGTTTTCCACATTTCACTACATTGATATGTGTTTTAATAGTCTTTACCATTTTTGTTTTTTCCTCTACAGGTTTTGGCCCTTTAAGCTTCATTTTACAAACGTTTTCCAAAAATGTTGGTGTATGACATCTCATTCCATACAATGCTTCATATGGTGTCATTTGATTAGTTAAATGGGAAATATTATTGTAGGAAAATTTTATCAAATAAATAAAATTATCCCATATACCTTCAAAGTCAAGTGGAAATGATCTCAACATGTCTTATTATGTTTTCATTGTCCATTCAATCTACCTGAAAATTTGATGGTTATAAGATATACTCAAATGTAGCTCAGTATCCAATGAGTAATGAATAATTTTCTAGAATTTCAATGAAAATCGTGGATAATGATCAGACAAAATTGAAATATGTGCTCCAAGAATTCTTACAACTTAATTTATATAGATTCTTTTAATGATATATAATGTAAAATCCCCCTCAGAGTGAGGAAATGTGCATATTTGGTTTTTTAATCAATAATTACTTATATTGAGTAATTTATTCTTAAATTTTTTGGAAATTTAATGAAAAATTTGTAAATACCGATAATTTGATTAATGTAAATCCCACTTGATCTAATTAAATATCTCATTATGAAATTTTTTTTGTTAACTTCATTGGTTTTTTGATTTAGATTTTTAAAATACCATTAAGAAATGTGATTGTTGCTAATATAGACATTGAACAGTGATCACATGATTAGTATAAATATAGGGATTTAACAAATTCTATTTACTCATACAAAGGAAGCGATGGCCTCATCTAGTATACCTTCCTCACACAAATTCCATTTTTCAGAGCTCAGAAATGAGGTGGCATCATTGTGCTTCTCTCTTGACCAAGCCCAAGCCGAGATTGAACACATTAATCTTGAGCTGAACCAAATACGGGTTAAACAGATGTTAATAGAGATTACCACCTGAGCGATGTTATCTAGGCCACCCCAAGAGCATGTCTCCATCGCACACCTTACCCTTCTGAAATATGCAGGTGTTATAAGGGGTTATGAAAAAATACCCTAGCACTATGACTATGTACATTTTTTTTTCTATAAAGAATCTGCATTCATAATATTATTGTTACATTTTAAATAGTTTTTAAACAAAAATAGAATTTTTAGGTAATATTCAACTATGAAATCTATTTTAATGAATTAATGGTTTTTTTAATTAAATAATATTTTAATAAAATATTATTATAATTAAATTAATTTTTATTAAATATAAATTATCATATAATTTTATGAATACAATTGTAATTTTAATTATGGTTTGAAAGCAATAGTTTTCAAAACCCATGAATTTTCGATAAATGTATATTTTTATTTTAAAATTAACATTTCACATATTTAAAAAATTATCTATATAAAATGAATTTTATTTATGGAATTAGGATGTCGAAATTATCCAATGGTGAATTTTTCATAATTATCTGAGACCGTCCAATTTTTGGGTAATAATTAAACACTGTTTAAATATATAATGTTTTTTATGACATCATAATGACCCAATAGTGATGTAATAAAATAATATGAACATTATGTTCAGAAAATATATTATTTATAATGATGATAATGTGATTTTATATTTTTTTGATTTATTTTACAATGCTTTAGTTGACCCTCCAAGACTTATTAAACATTTTGCCTCTTTCAATTATTTTCCTTGAGAGTGTGAATAACCACCACATAAGAATCATTAATATTTTATGAATTTCGGAAATTGGATTTTTCAAATATTTTTTCCCACTCCACTTTTTAAAAAACCATGCACATAAACATTGGTCTGGTTTTTTTTGTTTATTAGTTTAATGTGAGGTGTTCCTAAACTAAATAATAAATAATTCCCTCTCCATTCCTATATAAACCCGACCAATATCCCACTTCCTCTTCACTCTATGACTTTTCAGTTCGTCCAACCTCAGCCCTCCTCTATCTAAAATCCTACCAAGGTGAACCAAGCTCCCTAGAATCCTCTATCAAGACTCTCCCAAGCCTTTGGGATCTAACTTCCAAGTAAGGGATTTCCTCTTTTCCCATTTTTGTCTAAATTTCATTATATTGTTATGACCTTTTGTTCTCAATTATAAATGTTGGGGTATGATTTCACACCTCTCCCATACTCTCCTCATTATGTTTGAATTATGAGAGACCCCTTTCTCTCTCGTTAAATGCCCCTCATGTACACCCATTACCATACCGAAATTTCGTAAGGAATCTACCTCTTCTCGTTTACATTCAAGAAATTATTTTTAATTGTGAATATAAATTCCATTACATATGTTGTGATATGTATCTATTTGACCCCATTAATGTAAATTTCATGTACATATGATGAGACACCCATCTCTCTCTCATCAACCTTTTTTATGAATTCCTATATCACGCCGTTACGCTGCTGAAATTGCACTGCGATTTTCCAAGCCAATGTCATTGTGTAGTGAATGCAATGCCAATTTCACTATCAAGGGTATTAAACTTTATGCACAATTAAGAATTGATTATATTGTTTCATGTATTAATTCCACATTTCCTTTATCTTGAAATAAATTATGAGGTTTAATGAATCCATGTTATTGGATCCATATGGAACATTTACATATAAAATGAAATGTTTAAAAAGGGTGACCCCTGATAGTGCTCCAATGAATTGGATAAAGATTAGTATCACGATTCGTCAAGTTAAATGAGGGTTTACTCATGCTAATTCAAGTAAAATGAGCGTTTACTCATTCTCTATGTGAAATGATCATTTTCTAATGCTAAAATCATGTTAAATGTTTTTGCCACATTTCCATGTTATAATTATCATCCTTTATCATGAATTTATGTTAATGTTTCTCTTGTTCTCCATTGATATGAATATTGTATAAAATGAATTTCATTCCACATTTCAATCCATGTTTATTCCCTTACTGGGCTTTATAGGTCACCATTTTCTTATGCATGTCCTCAGGTTATCCCATGCAATATTAAGTATGAGGGAATATAGTGGTCATGTAAATGATGTTTACAATAAAGATGTTTCATTTCATGTTTTAAGTTGTTATGTAATGATCTTAATCCCCAAAGACACTATACCTATTGATCTTCATTGTTGTATCTAGTGAAGTTTATGTAATAAATCATGTTTAAGTGTGTAATAAAGAGCAGAGTTGTCATAGTTGGTATCAGAGGATAGGTTTAGTCATTCTTGGGATTAGGATTAGAAAACCCTAGTGAAGACTTAGATACAATAATAAGTATAATAAAATAATCATTAAGTATTGGTGACTAATGAATATATGGGTTACGAAGAAAATACATCGCTCTCTAGATACGAGCAGGTAGAGGCGGTTCTGGCACAAATTTATCCTTTGTGTAATACCCAAAAACACCTCTCTGAGCTATACTCGAATGAGAATTGGTGAACGAAAATGGGCCTCGATGCACTCTTGGTTACGACACTCCAAGGAGATTTTCGTTGGTAAATTCACAAGCATAGTATGAACCATTATTAAGGAAAAAAATCCACCAAATATATATGTTGGAATGTAGGTCGTGGATAACATTGATTAAAGCCTATATATTTATATGTTGTGGATATAAAATTAATGTATATGTCATCCATTTTTTCTTTAGATTACCCTTTATATGTTACCCCTAGAATTCCTTTTATTCCATCCAATTTCTGGTAATAGGAGGACTCAGCCTAACAAGCGATGTGAAGATAAATGTGAAGATTGTTCTAATGAGATGCCCAATCTGATGGGAGCGCGAATCACGGACTTTGTCATACTTCTCTCTCAGTTAACTAATTCCTTGAAAAGAAACATGGGTCAATAGGAACTTTCAACCCCCCTACTAAAAAAATAACAAGTCGCTGTCGAGAACATCATGGGAAAAAGGCCTACTATATTTAATGGATCATCTGATCCCTCAATCGATGAACAATATATCAACTCCATTGAAAAGATATTCTCCATCATTCAATGTTCCTAACAAGATAAGGTTTTCTGAGCTACTTATCATATGGATGGTGAAGCTGATCAATGGTGGATGCCGATCAAAAACACAAAGCCTGAGGAGGAGATCTAGGCATTAGAATGGAAGGATTTCTGAAAGATTTTTTTCAATAAATATTTTCTGTCCACCATCCGACTAAAGATGGAAAGGGAATTCCTTGCCCTAAAGAAAAAGTATAAAGAATTTTTCAGAGAATACGAGGAAAAATTAACAAGGCTTTAACAATATTCCTTCAGCTTTGTTGTTACACACGAATTCAAGGTTGACCTCTTTTTTGGTGGGATTAAGCCTAGCCTATGGAAAGCGCTGGCAATCCGTGACTTGGACAGCTATGAAAAAATTGTATGATGTGCCATCACGGTCAAAATGGTGATCGTAGAATCTTAGTGGTATTAAGGGGATAAGGAGCATAAGGTGGACTTAAATTTTGGTGGTCTGATTGATAAATCCCATAGTGCTAAGACAATCCATCACCCCACTTGCCAATGGAATGGAAAGAAGCACCCCAGAAATTTCTTTAAGGGGATGTGGAAATGATTTAGGTGTAGAAGATATGGTCACCTAGCTAGTAACTGTTGGAAAGAAAAACCCACGACTGTGATAGAGAAGATGAACGCTCTTCTCGAACCACAACCCATTGTTCATCGCTTCAACTACAAAGAACCGGGGCACATTGCAAATCGGTACCCTATGCCAAGGGTATTCGGAGGAATCCCACAACCTCCAAGGCAACAAGGGTAATATTTTTCCATCACTAACACCGAAGTGAACCCCGAAAATGAAGTGGTGACAGGACTCTAGTTATTCATTCAAGAATAGAGAATTTACTTTTTGATTCTGTTTTAACACATTCTTTTATATCCTGAAAGATTAGAAGAAAAATACCAACATCACCACAAATCGTGGAAGTAAATATTTCATTGTGTATAGAAAATGGGTAAATCATTGCATCCCTTGAATATAACTCCTCCATTATCTTAATTTTTTAATTGAACTTCCCAGAAAACCTCTACATACTCCCTATGGTGGAATTTGATTCAATTATCAGCATGGATTTTCTTTCCTTATATAGAGGCAACATAAATTTCCATGAGAGGGAAATAACTCTCCAAATGGATAATCGACCTCAAATTCTATAGAAGTGAAAGGAGGAGGATGAATCATTTTTCGCAACATCATCTCAAGAGTGGATATTACTGCCCTATGTGCATGCACAACTAGCTCTGATAATTGAGTCCATTGAAGCAACCATCCGTGAAGACATGACTATTGTGAGGGAATTCACCAATGTGTTTCCCAAGGAGTTGTCTGGTCTTACACCTAGAAGAGATGTTGAATTCTCAATTGATCTTATACCTGAGGAGTTTCCAATATCTCAGACTCTATATATAATGGCTGTTGTGGAGCTTTAGAAGCTGAAGAAACAACTACAGGAGAATCTGGATAAAGTGTTTATATGCTCAAGTGCTTCACCATAGGGTGCACCAGTCCTCTTCATCAAGAAGAAGGATGGATCAATGGCCTTTGCATCGATTATCATGATCTTAACAAAATTAGGATATAGAAAAAGTATCCTCTCCCACGAATTGATGGATTGTTCGATCAGTTTCATGGAGAAAAATACTTATATAAGGTTGATTTTTGGTTGAGATATTATCAAGTAAGGGTGAAGAAGGAAGATATCCCCAAGATTTATTTTCATACAAGATAAGTGTCACGACCCATCCTCAGGGCCCATGTCGTGACTACCCCAAGCCCACCTTCCATAGGCCAGGGGCTGGTGACTAGCACCAAGGCCTAAATCCCAGAAAAAGTGAAGGCATTGCCTTTGAAAAGTAAACAAGCACCACAGAATAAGCAAGCAGAAAAGTAAACACTAAGTAAAAACTGTAACAAGCTATGCTGAAAGTAAAGGGGGCCAGAAATACAAGCCCAACTTTAAAGTACAACTGAAAGGGGAAAACAACAACTGAAAAAGAAAAGCCGCATCATCGAGCCGTCCTCTGGAAGACCCACCTGAAGGGTGGGTACAGATAGCCTCTACTGCTCCTCGGTCCACCTGATCGCTCCGAGTACATCCCGCCCAGTGGTCCACCTCCAGGTACCGTCCTGCTCCGCAAGCCTCCACCACGATCAGTGATGTCCGTCGTCTGCAACCAACACAACGTAGTGCGGGCATAGCCTGTGCAGGGGTGAGTATAAGCTACTCAGTAGGGACCCCGAGACCCTCGAAGGTCTCCCATAATCCACAAAGGATAATCCACAAAGGAATGATACAATCACGAAGTAACATCTGACACGGCTTAGATATATTCCAATACATATACCTAAGTCATCAATTCCCGTTCGGCTCCAACATCCGAGCCCAAGCACAACCCAGTCCACACAGGAAAGAAAAACGTATACCCATACAGGATAGCACAACACAATCCACGAAGGAGAGAAAAGTAATCCACATAGGATAGCTCAACACAATCCACAAAGGAAAGAAAAACGAAATCCACACAGGATAGAAAATAGTTTCAGATCCCATGGGATACTTCTTCAAATGATGATAGAGATGACCAGATGTAGCCACTGATTCATCTAAGCCGTCGGACCCACGAAGGATCGGTAGGTACTAACCCCCGCAATGATCATGAATTTGAACCCATAGCTATTGGGAAACTCCCTCTCCATCCAGTACAGTGGTAATGCCGCTACAACCAAGCGCTTCCCAGTTACCTTGGACTGTTGTAGTACTCCACCTATTGAGTACAGTGGGCCGGCTGATACAACCAAGCGCTCCCCCATGCCGCTACAACCAAGCGCACCTCTGTTGTGGGTCTGCCGCTACAACAAAGCGCTCCCCTGTGCCGCTACAACCAAGCGCACCACTGCTGTGGGTCTGCCGCTACAACCAAGCGCTCCCATGTGCTGCTACAACCAAGCGCACCTATGTCGTGGGTCTGCCACTACAACCAAGCGCTCCCCTGTGCCGCTACAACCAAGTGCACCTCTGTCGTGGGTCTTCCGCTACAACCAAGCACTGCCCCTCATAGACTCCAGACGTACTCCTTCTGTTGAGTACCGCGGGTCTACCGCTACAACAAAGCGCTCCTCCGCCGTGGGTCTACCGCTACAACCAAGCGCTCCCCACTAGGCTATCCGTAACACACCGAGTTATTCGATCAGCAGTCATCAAGTATCAACCGGATCTAGGGTTTCCTCACACAGCATTCTCGTTCCGGGAGGGTCCACTCCACGAGCTAAGAGGTCGATGCATCAACTGACATGTAGTCCAGAGTTGATGTATCCCAAGATATACCGTAGTGGTCACTGACAAAAACACGGAGGATTCCCATACTGTTTTCATCATCGTCGCAGTCGAATCCACCGGGGATCACTGTACAGTCGTCGTTGTCACAGCAGCAGTTGCAGCCAGCACTAGGGTTCCCGCACACCGCAAGCTCGTTCGGGAGGGTCCGCTCCACGAGATGATAGGCTGATACATCAACTGACGCATAGTCCAGAGTTGATGTATCCAAATGTTCTGTATCGCCAACAGGAACTCAACGTCGCAGACATCACATCAATCGGATGCCCGGTCTGAGAGTTATTGGCCTTTTTGTCCCAGGGGCCCGGTTGGTTTTTAAGGAAAAACAAAACCGACCGTACTCCACCTACATCCAAACCTCGGGCAGAGTAATCCAAAAGATCTGTCTCACTTAGAGGAACTCAACGAAGTGGACGACACATCGATCGGACGCCCAAAGCTCAAGATATGAGTGTTTCCGCTCCGAGGGCCCGGTTGGATTCGTGTACGAACCAACCCGGCCGAACCCAAAGTATTCCGAAACCTTGAGTATGATGTACCAAAACGACCATCTCGATCCAAGGATCGCGTTTCCACAGACGGAGAGTCGTTCGGAGGCCCGTAGCTCATGTTATGAGCAAAAGACCGAAAATGGTCCGAAGATGGGGGTCTGGGACAGGGCCGGCCCGGCCCGACCCCCCTGGGTCGGCCGAACCGGGTCGACCCGACCCGGTCTGACCCGGCTGGACCCGGTCCAGCCCGGCCAGGGTGCGGCCCGGATCGGCCGGCCGAACCGGCTCGGCTCGGCCGAACGGCCGAGTAACGCGGGGGGCACGCTGCCCCCGCGTGACAACCCCACGGCCCCCGCGGGGGGACACACTGGTCAACGGACGCGGCAAAGCCGCGTCCGTGTGCGCCGGACCCGCACGGCCGCCGGTCCGCTGGCGCCGCCGCCACCGCAGCTTCAGCCACGACGGCCCTGTCTGGCGGCGCACCGGGGCGCCGCCACCTCTGGCCGCCGGTGGCTTCCGCGGGCCACCGGAGTTGCTCCGGTGGCTTCTGCGGGCCACCGGAGTTGCTCCGGTGGTCCGATTTCCTTCCCGTCTGCGCCGAATCTCCTCCTGGGTCCCGTTCATCACTGCGGAAACATCAAATCGCATCTGCGGCATGTTCCATCATCGCCCGCCCAATCCGCACATCAACGAAGAACTGCGGAGGGTTGTCAGGCCGTGTTTGTTTGGCCCGCACCCTCCGCGTTAGATGATAACAGTCGGGAGGAATTTTCAAAACATAGAAAACATAGCAAAAATTTTTTTAATAAATTAAAATTGTTCTTATGAAACCGGGTTCTTCGTTTTGAACGGAAACATCCACGGAGTAAAAACATTGCCAACAAAACCCCTACCTCAGCCAAGTCGTCGCACGCGCATTCTTCACAGAATTTGATCGTCGCAGAAGGAGGGGACCATCACGTCATCGCGGTATCTGGCGTTACGTCGACGAACTCTGAGGACCAAGAAACAACAGATTTAATTTTAATAATTAAATCCATACTTAGTTATAATCCGCAAGAAAAATTAAAGAACCGCAATCTCTTACCTCGACGGGTGATCGATGATTTTTTTTGCGGTTGAAGGAACATCGTAGAAGAACGTCGCGGGAGAGGAAACGTCGGCGTCGCGGCACACGGCGTCACGTCGTCGATTTCCGCGGGTTCGACGTTCTTTGTCGGAGGCCGGCGTTCTTCACGTTCTTCGTGTTTTTCGCGAAGGAGGATGAAGGCACAAAAGGTTCTGTCAAATCCTCTCAACGAGCAATCCTCAAGATGTCGTGCGTTGGTCTTATTTTATTATTACGCCAATGGATTTCAAACAAGTTAAGAAATGATTAAATTAATTCATAGAATTAATTTGATGAAGTTAACCTCCCAATTAATTGGTGCGTTAAGAATTTATGAAAACGCGTCAGTTGACTTTCATAATAACGGGTTTCGGCGGGTGTGTTACCTAGCAGAAAATAAACGGTGGGGCTCGTGCGGGCCCCACCTCACAAATATCCTACCAAGGGGGTAGGATATTTTTGGATAGCACCCAATCCGCAAAAACTCAGATTATGTAGCTTTAAGTGGCTTTCAAGTGGCTTTAAGTGAAATAAAATAAAATTTGTCATACAAATTATTTTATTTCTTAACATTAAGCCCAAAAATTAAAAACCACACCTGAGAAAACGCAACTCCAAAAGAGGTGTTTCTAAGAAAATACCGGTGCTACGATTCCATCTGTGCCCTCAGAATTCGATTCCGGGCATCGGTTCAAAAGTTAGAAAAACCCGCTCGTCCGTTTACTGAAAGTACCCGAGCCAAACATTGGAAATTGATTCCGGGCACACCGGGCCTTGGAATCAGGTGCTGTCAGAAACTCTATTCTTGTAAAATTCCAAAGAAGAATTAAGAAAAAAATTTCCTTGAAATTTACGGGTCTTTACATTACTCCCACCACAGGGCTTTATGTCCCCGTAAAGCTTCAACCCAAACTTAGGAATACAAAGGCGGTACTGAGTACACATTTGAGCCTCCCGCTCCCAAGTTCTCTCCTGGAGGTTCCCATGCTGCCATCTGATGCGCACAAGAGGAATCGATCGCCCATGTAGGACCCGCTCCTGTCGATCCTCGATCTCCACCGGGACCTCCGTAAAGGTCGCCCCATCATCAACGTCCAGCTTCCCAGGTCAAAGTAGTGTGAAGGATCACGCACGTATCTCCTCAGCTGAGATACGTAGAAGACGTCGTGCACCCAGTGCAATTGAGGTGGTAGAGCCAAATGATAAGCCACCTTTCCATCCCTGCTAAGGACCTGGAAGGGTCCGATGAAGCGTGGAGACAACTTGCCGCCTCGGCCAAATCTCCGTAACTCCTATCGGGGTGAGACCCGTAAGAAGATGTGGTCGCCATCCGTGAACTCCAGTGGCCTCTGCCTCCTGGATGACCTGGACCTTCTCTGTCATGGCCTGGACCATCTCCGGTCCCACAAGAGCTGCTATGATTTCTTCTTTGCCGATAAGAGAAATCTGGTCTCATCCCATGGATGAACCACTTTCTTTGCCTAATACAGTCAATCCCGACATGGATGGTACTAATCTATACCAAGGATGACATCGTAAGGCCTAGACGCTACTACCAAGAGATCTAACCGTTAATCTCGCCTCCAAGGGTTGAGTCACACTGTCGGCATTAGTGTGTGGTAACTGGGTCTCCTCCAGTAGATGTCTCACAAGTGAGGGTCAAGTCAACAGTCTAAACCGGAACCTCTTAGTAACAACACAAGAGAGGACAGGAAAGTAGATGCCATAAGAAAGGGGGTCTTTTATTACTACAGCCCAAGTACAAAGACATAAAGCATCTACAAACATACATCAACAAAACTAGAAGCAACATGAACAAAAGTCTCCAGGTCTGGAGCTTGTCCCACTCCTGTCCATCTGCTCCCGGAGCTCCACGATCATAGGCCTCAGCTGCCTGAAGCTGAGCTCTCCCATGTCCTCCTATCCCCTGCGGTTGGGGTGGACCTCCTGGTGGTGGTTGTGGCAACACCCCGAAGCGTCATCCACCTCCATCTGCACGACCTGCTCCCCTTCCATGGCCGCCTGCTCCTTGCGGCCCACCCTAATCGAACCTCTGCCTCTGCCTGGGGGGTCCTTTGTTCATCTGCTGGTCATCCGTATGGCGGGTCGGACAGTCACGAGCCACGTGACCAACCTCGCCGCAGGAGTAACATTGTCCGCTCATAGTAAGTCGTTGTCCACCCCGAGTGCCTCACACAAAAGATCATGTGTCATGCAGTCGACCACCGGCAGGTCTAGTCCTCTTGGACCCCTGCGTCATCTGTCTACTGCCCGCTGCAGAAGACTCTGCCGCATGCCGGCTAGTGGTGGGACCTGCTGCTGGAGACTGCTCAGCAAGGAAACTCTCCACTAAGAGGGCTCGCTCCAACACCCCTGTCTATGTCGGAATTCTGTGAGAAACAACTGAAGCTCTGATCTCTCGCCCGAGCCCTTACTCGAAGGATTGGGCCCTGAAGAATGGGTCTCGTACCATGTCTGTGGAATAGCGCGAGAGATCAGTAAACCTCGCCATGTACTGGGCTACTGTCATGCTGCCATGCCGCAGCTGTAGTAGCTCATGAATGCACACCACATGGAGGGTGGCCGGGACGAACTCTGAGCCGAAGAGGCTCTCGAAGTCCGTCCAGAGAAGAGATGCCTTGTCGTGCACCTGAAGCATCAAGTTCCACCATCGGCCCGCTGCTGCGTGCAGGAGGCTCGCTGCAAGGACCACTATAAGATCCACTGGTGTCCTCACTAACCGGAAAACTCGTACAACTGCCTCTAGCCAGTCCTCGGCTGCCTGGGGGTCCGTCTCCCCGCGGAACCGAGGCGGTCGCTGGCATTGGAACTCATGCAGTGCACTGAGGCGACGTGCATCGTCAGCGGCAGGGGTTGGAAGCATCGGTGGTTCGGCAGGTAGTGGTACCATCGGTGCCTCTCCTATCAAAGGGCCCTGTACCGAAGCCTCGTCGCTCGGCGGGCTGTCTCCATGCACAACGCTTGGAACCCTAGCTGGCTGCCGTCATGGGGCCATCCTGAAGGGAAACAAGTGCGCCACGGTTAGAACAGTATACCTGGTGAGCTGACACAGGTAATCACAAAGAAAACTTGAAACACACATGCAATCAATGTTTTCGTGCATTAAGTCGGAAATCAGAAGTCAGGGTCCTGGTGTACAGATACGTCGGCCACCGCACCAACACTGGACTCCCTGGAGTGGTAACCACACCCAATATGCTAAACACTATTGCTTCAAATAGAAGAAAGATCAGAGTCGGCGGTAGAACCGACTACCTCTGATACCAATTTGTTACGACCCGTCCTCGGGGCCCGTGCCGTGACAAACCCAAGCCCGCCTTCCATAGGCCAGGGGCTGGTGACAAGCAGCAAGGCGTAAATCCCGGAAAAAGGGAAGGCATTGCCTTTGAAAAGTAAACAAACACCACAGAGTAAGCAAGCGGAAAAGTAAACACTAAGTAAAAACTGTAACAAGCTGTGCTGAAATTAAAGGGGGCCGGAAATACAAGCCCAACTGTAAAGTACAACTGAAAGGGGAAAACAGCAACTGAAAAGGAAATCTGCAACATCGAGCCGTCCTCTGGAAGTCCCACCTGAAGGGTGGGTACAGATAGCCTCTACTGCTCCTCGGTCCACTTGATCACTCTGAGTACATCCCGGCCAGTGGTCCACCTCCAGGTATCGTCTTGCTCTGCAAGCCTCCACCACGATCAGCGTTGTCCGTCGTCTGCAACCAACACAACGTAGTGCGGGCATAGCTCGTGCAGGGGTGAGTATAAGCTACTCAGTAGGGACCCCGAGACCCACAATGGTCTCCCAGAATCCACAAAGGATAATCCACAAAGGAAAGATACAATCATGAAGTAACATCTGACACGGCTTAGGTATATGCCCATACATATACCTAAGTCATCAATTCTCGTTCGGCTCCAACATCCGAGCCCAAGCACAACCCAGTCCACACAGGAAAGCAAAACGTATACCCACACATGATATCACAACACAATCCACGAAGGATAGAAAAGTAATCCACATAGGATTGCTCAACACAATCCACAAAGGAAAGAAAAACGAAATCCACACAGGATAGCAAACGGTTTCAGCTCACACAAGATACTTCTTCAAATGACGATAGAGATGACCAGATGTAGCCACTGATTCATCTAAGCCCTCAGACCCACGAAGGATCGGCAGGTACTAACCCCTGAAATGATCATGAAGTTGAACCCAAAGCTATTGGGAAACTCCCTCTCCATCCAGTATAGTGGTAATGCCGCTACAACCAAGTGCTTCCCTATTACGTCGAACTGCTGTAGTACTCCACTTATTGAGTACTGTGGGCCTGCTGCTACAACCAAGCGCTCCCCCGTGCCGCTACAACCAAGCGCACCTCTGTAGTGGGTCTGCCGCTACAACCAAGCACTCCCCTATGCCGCTACAACCAAGCACAGCTCTGTCGTGGGTCTCCCGCTACAACCAAGCGCTCCCCTGTGCCGCTACAACCAAGCGCACCTCTGTCGTGGGTCTTCTGCTACAACCAAGCGCTCCCCTGTGCCGCTACAACCAAGCGCACCTCTGTCGTGGGTCATCCACTATAACCAAGCGCTCCCGTGTGCCACTACAACCAAGCGCACCTCTGTCGTGGGTCTGCCGCTACAACCAAGCGCTCCCCCTCATAGCCTCCAGAGGTACTCCTTCTGTTGAGTACCGCGGGTCTGCCGCTACAACCAAGAGCTCCTCCTCCGTGGGTCTGCCACTACAACCAAGAACTCCCCACTGGGCTATCCGTAATACACTGAGTCGTTCGATCAGCAGTCATCAAGTCTCAACCGGCTCTAGGGTTTCCGCACACAGCATGCTCATTCCGGGAGGGTCCACTCCACGAGTTTAGAGGTCGATGCATCAACTGACATGTAGTCCGGAGTTGATGTATCCCAAGATGTACCGTTGTGGTCACTGCCGAAAACACGGAGGATTCCCGTACTGTTTTCATCATCGTCATAGTCGAATCCACCGAGGATCACTGTACAGTCATCGTCGTCACAGCAGCAGTTGCAGCCAGCACTAGGGTTCCCGCACACAGCAAGCTCGTTCGGGAGGGTCCGCTCCACGATCCAAGAGGCTGATACATCAACTGACTCATAGTCCAGAGTTGATGTATCCAAAAGTTCCGTATCACCAACAGGAACTCAACGTCGCAGACGGCGCGTCAATCGGACGCCCGGTCTGAGAGTTATTGGCTTTTTCGTCCTAGGGGCCCGGTTGGTTTTTAAGGAAAAACCAACCCGGTCGTACTCCACATATGTCCAAACCTCGGTCGGAGTAAGGAAAAAGATCCGTCTCACTTAGAGGAACTCAACGAAGTCGACGGCACTTCGATCGGACGTCCGGAGCTCAAGATATGAGCGTTTCTGCTCCGAGGGCCCGGTTGGTTTCGTGTACGAACCAACCCGGCCGAACCTAAAGTATTCCGAAACCTTCAATATGATATACCAAAACGACCGCCTCGATCCAAGGATCGCATTGCCGCTGACGGAGAGTCGTTCGGAGGCCCGTAGCACAATTTATGAGCAAATGACCGAAAACGGTCCGAAGATGGGGGTCTGGGCCCGGGCCGGCCTGGCCCGACCCCCCCTGGGTCGGCTAAACCGAGTCGACCCGAACCGGGTGGACCCGACCCAGTCCGACCCAGCTGGACCCGGTCCAGCCCGGCCAGGGCGCAGCCCGGCTCGGCCGAGCGGCCGAGCAATGCGGGGGGCACGCTGCCCCCGCGTGACAACCCCACGGCCCCCGCGGGGGGCCGCCCTGGTCAACGAACGCGGCAAAGCCGCGTCCGTTTGCGCCGGACCCGCGCGGCCGTGGGTCTGCTGGCACCACCGCCGCTACTGCCGTGGCTTCAGCCGCGGCAGCCCTGTCTGGCGGCGCGCCAGGGCGCCGCCGGTGGCTTCCGCGGGCCACCGGAGTTGCTCCGGTGGTCCGATTTCCTTCCCGTCTGCACCGAAGCTCCTCCCGGGTCCCATTCTTCACTACGGAATCATCAAATCGCATATGCAGCATGTTCCATCATCTCCAGCCCAATCCGTACATCAACAAAGAACTGCGGAGGGTTGTCAGGCCGTGTTTGTTTGGCCGGCACCCTTCGCGTTAGATGATAACAGTCGGGAGGAATATTCAAAACATAGAGAACATATCAAAAACAATTTTAATAAATTAAAATTTTTCTTATGAAACCGGGTTCTTTGTTTTGAACGGAAACATCCACGGAGTAAAAACATTGCCTACAAAACCCCTACCTCGGTCAAGTCATTGCACGCGCATTCTTCGCGGAATTTGATCGTCGCGGAAGGAGGGGACATTCGCGTCGTCGCGGTATCCGGCGTTGCATCGACGAACTCCGAGGACCAAGAAACAACAGATTTAATTTTAATAATTAAAGCCATACTTAGTTATAATCCGCAAGAAAATTTAAATAACCGCAATCTCTCACCTCAACGGGTGATCAAAGATTTTTGTTGCGGATGAAGGAACGTCGCAGAAGAACGTCGCGGGAGAGGAAACGTCGGCGTCACGGCACACGGCATCGCGTCGTCGATTTCCGCGGGTTCGGTGTTCTTCATCGGAGGCCGGCGTTCTTCGCGTTCTTCTCGTTCTTTGCGTTTTCGCGTTCTTTGCGAAGGAGGATGAAGGCACAAAAGGTTCTGTCAAATCCTCTCAACGAGCAATCCTCAAGATGTCGTGCGTTGGTCTTATTTTAATATTACGCCAACAGATTTCAAACAGGTTAAGAAACAATTAAATTAATTCATAGAATTAATTTAACGAAGTTAACCGCCCAATTAATCGGTGCGTTAAGAATTTAAGAAAACGCGTCAGTTTACTTTCATAATGACGGGTTTTCGCGGGTGCGTTACCTAGGAGAAAAGAAACGGTGGGGCTCGTGCGGGCCCCACCTCACAAATATCCTACCAAGGGGGTATGATATTTTTGGATAGCACCCAATCCGCAACAACATAGCTTAAGCAGCTTTAAGTGGCTTTCAAGTGGCATTAAGTGAAATAAAGTAAAGTTTGTCGTACAAATTATTTTATTTCTTAACTTTAACCCCAAAAATTAAAAACCACACCCAAGAAAACGCAACTCCGGAAGAGGTGCTTCTAAGAAAATAGCGGCGCTACGATTCCATCGGTGCCCTCAGAATTCGATTCCGAGCACCGGTTCAAATGTTAGAAAAACCTGCTCATCCGTTCACTGAACGTACCCGAGCCAAACTTCGGAAAATGATTCCGGGCACACCGGGCCTCAGAAAATCAGGTGCCGTCAGAAACAGTGTTCTTGTAAAATTCCAAAGAAAAATTAAGAAAAAAAATTTCCTTGAAATTTATGGGTCTTTACAATAAGAGCACTGTGAATTCATAATAATGCCTTTCAGGCTCACCAGTTCTCTATAAATCATCATGGAATTAATGAATAGAGACTTTAGATATTACCTCAACCAATTGTGGTAGTCTTTATAGATGATATTCTAATATACTACAAAACCAAGGAGAACCATTAGGAGTATCTAATAACTGTACTAGAGGCCTTGCGGAAGGAGAATCTCTATGAAAATTACAAAAAGTCTGAGTTTTGTTTGAAGAAAGTCTCATTATTAGGCCACATCATCAAAAGTAATGGAATATTTTTGGATCCCTCCAAGATAGGTGAAATAGAGGGATGGTCGAGGCCAACATCGGTAACATTTATCTATAGATTTTTGGGATTAGCAGGATATTATTGACTATTTGTGATAATTTTATCATGATTATAAAACCCTCTTACCAAGCTGACCTGGAAGGGGGTACAGTTTTCTTGGAGTAATGAATGTGATAAAGGCTTCAAAGAGTTTGAAAGGAGGCTTATAACTACACCCGTGCTCACTTTACCAACAAGTGGAGAAATTCTTATGGTATTCAGTGATTCTTCAAAGACGGGCTTGAGATGTGTGTTGATGAAAAATGACAATGCCATTGACTATGCTTAGAGGAAAATAAATGTTACTGAGAAGAATTATCCAAACCATGATCTAGAGTTAGCTGCGGTGATCTTCACATTAAAAATTTGGCAGCATTATCTATTTGGGGAGAAGTGTGAAATATATAAGGACCAAAAAATACTCAAGTATATATTCACAAAGAAGGGGTTGAACATGTGCCAACGAAGATGGTTAGAGTTGATCAAAGACTATGACTGTAAAATCCATTACCACCCTAGGAAAGAGAACATGGTGAAAGATGCTCTATGTAGAAAGGATCCAGTGATTTTATCATTGATGATAATTGAAAAGGATCCAATGTTCTTACATTTGATAATGATGGAAATGGGAATCATAAAGAAGGGAACATCAATAATCCTTTCACAAATTATTTCTCTGCAATCTCTTTTGGAAAGGTTAAAGGATGCTCAAAGAAAGGATGTGGAAATTATGAAAAGGCTGGAACCTATCAAAAATGGGAAATCCTAAGAGTTCCTAGTTGACACGGATGGAATCATGAGATTTGGGTCACGATTATGTTTACCATCCGATCCAGAGATAAATAAGTAGCTTCTGGATGACTCACATAGCTCAACCTTCTCTATTCACTCAGGGAGCACAAAGATGTATTGAGATCTCTGAGAAAACTTTTGGTGGGACAATATGAAAAGGGGGATTGCAGAATATACATCAATGTGCCTAGTATGTCAACAAGTGAAGTATGAGAGTAAAATGTATAAGGTGACGATGAAACCACTATCCCTACCAACATGGAAGTGGGAGAACATTACCGTGGAAATTGCCACTGGACAACCATGACAATCCAGAGGAAACAATGCTATATGGTTCATTGTGGATCGTCTTATGAAGACAACTAACTTTATCATGATTCAAGAGGACTTATCATTGGATCCACTTTCATATATTTACATCAAATAAGTTGTAAGTATTCATGGAGTACCACTATCTATTTTATCCAATCATGATCCGAGATTCACCTCGCAGTTCTGGAAAATTATTCAACATGCTCTAAACACTAAACTAAACTTCAGTATGGCCTATCATCCTCAAATGGATGTCCAATCTGATTGAACTATTCATACACTAGATGATATTCTAAGATCATGTTCTATGGAATTAATATAAGGATGGGACCAACAGCTTCCACTAGTTGAATTCTCCTACAATAATAGTTTCCACTCGAGCATCCAAATGGCACTATATAAATCCCTTTATTGGATGAGGTGCAGAACACTGGCATGTTGGGATGAATTCGGTGAACGTAAGCTACTAAAAACATAAATGGTCAATGAAATATTAGAGAAGGTGAAAACCATTTAGTAGCATATCAAGGTAGCCCAGAGCTGACATAAGTGTTATGAATATGACCATCGATGATACATTGAGTTTAAATTTGCAGATATGGTATTTCTAGGTATATCTCTGTTCAATAAGGTCATGAGGTTTGGAATTAAAGGGAATTTAAGTTTTAGATACATTGGTCGTTTCTAGATTCTTGATCGTGTTGGGGATATGGTCTATCGACTTGCACTTCCAGCTACCATGGCCAATGTACATGATGTATTTCATGTTTCCCTCTTATGAAAGTACATACCCGACAATTCACATGTACTCTCTCTAGAGGTGGTATAGTTGGAGGATGATATTTCTTACGAGGAGAAACTAGTGAAGATATTAGATTGTACAGAAAAAGATGTATGAAATAAGACAATGCACCTCATCAAGGTGTTGTGGCGAAGCCACACGTTTGAAGAAGCGATGTGGGAATCAAAGGAAGAGATGAAGCAGAGTTACCAACATTTGTTTTAGAGTGGGAAAAGGAAATTTCGAGGGAGAATTTTCCTACGGGGGGAGGATTGTAATGACCTAAATGTTCATTAATGGAAACACCTATTGATATAATTAAATGTCTCACTATGTAAAATGTTTTTTGAACATAATTGGATTTATTATTTCGATTTATAAAATACCATTAATAAATTTGACCATTGATAATATAGCCATTGAATAACGATCACATCATTAGTATAAATATTGGGCTTTAACAAATCTGATTTACTCAGAAAAAAGGAAGCGATGGCCTCATCCAATAGACTTTCCCCATATGAAGCCCATTTTTCGTAGCTTGTAAAGGAGGTGGTGTCATTGGGCTACACTCTTGACCAATCCCAAGCCGAGCTTGAACACATTATGCTTGAGTGGAACCGACTATAGTAGAAGTGGTAGTTAATGGAGACTACCACCCAACCGATGTTATCCGAGCCACCCCAATAGTCTATCACCGTCGCACAACTTACCCTTCAGTCTTATGTGGGCATTATAAGGGGTTTTGTAACAATACCATAGCACTATGACTATGGACATTATTTTTGAATAAATAATGTGCATTCATTTTATTATTGTTATATTGTGAATAGTTTTTAAATCACAAATAGTATTTTTAGTTAATATTCAACTATGAAATATATTTTGATAAATTAAAGGATGTTTTAATTAAATAATATTTTAATAAAATATATTATAATTAAATTAATTTTTATTAAATATAAATGATCATATAATTTAATGAATGCAATTGTAATTTTTATTATGATTTGAAAGCCATTTTTTCCAAACCAATGAATTTTCGAGAAATGTAAATTTTTATTTTAAAGGTAAAAAATTCACATCTTTAAAAAATTTGTTAAGATAAAATGAAAATTATTTTTGAAATCAGGATGTCAAAATTATCCAATGGAAAATTTTCATAATTTTCTGAGACAGTCGAATTACTGGGTAAAAATTTAATTCTATTTAAATATATAATGTGTTTTATGACATCATAATTAACCAATAGTGATGTAATAAAATAATATAAACATTATGTTCGCAAAATATATGTTTTATCATTAATATAATGTGATTTTAATTTTTTTTACTTATTATACAAAGCTTTAGTGGACCCTCCAAGTCTTATAAAACATCTTATATTTTTTAAATTGTTTCCCTTGAGAGTGGGACTCACCTCCACATATGCAATATCAATATTTTATGAATTTCGGCCATTGTACTTATAAAATACTTATTCCAATCCCCTATAGAGAAAACCATGGGAAAACCCATTGGCTTGTTGGTGGTTTTCATTAGTTTAATTTGAGGTGTCACAAACCTAAATAATAAAGAATTCCTTCTCCTTTCCTATATAAATCCACCCAGGATCCAACTTCCTCTTCACTAAAATCCTTTGTAGTTTGTCCAAACGCTACCATACTCTCTCTAGAATCATTCCAATGTACCCCATGCTCCGAAGAATCTTCTTTCAAGCCTCTCACAAGCCTTTGGGATCACACTTCCACGTAAGGTATTTCCTCTTTTCCCATTTTTTGTCTCAATTTAATTATGTTGTTATTCCCTTTTTTCTCAATTATAAATGTTGGGGTATGATTTATCACCTACCCCATGCTGCACTCTCTCTATTTTAATGATGAGAGACCCATTTCTGTCTCATTAAATTCCCATTATGTACACCTGTTACCATGCCGAAATTCTGTAAGGAATCTCTCTCTTCTCATTTACTTTCAAAAAATTATTTTGTATTGTGAATATTAATTCAATTACATATGTTGGTACATGTATCTATATTACCCCCTTACTATACATTTCATTTAAATATGATGAGACACCCATTTCTCTCTCATAAACCATTTTTAGGAATTCTTATGCCATGTCGTTACGCAGCTGAAATTGCACAACGATTTTCCAAGCCAATGTCATTATATATTGAATACCATGTCCATTTCTCTATCTAGGGGATTCACCTTTATGCGCATTTACTTATTGATTATAGTGTTTCATTTATTATTTCCTCATTTCATTTATCGTGGAATAAATTATGAGTTTTAATAAATCCATGTTATATGATCCATGTGGAACATTTAAGCATGAAATGAAATGTTTAAGAAGGGTGTGCCCAGATAGTGCTCCAATGCATTTGGTAAATATTAATATCATGATAATTCAACTGAAACGAGGGTTTAGTCATGATAATTCATGTAAAATTAGGGTTTACTCATGCTCCATGTTCAATGAGCCTTAGATCATGCTAAAATCATGTCAAATGTTGTTGCCACATTTCCATGTTATGATTATCATGCTTTATCAGGACTTTATGTTAATGTTTCTCTTGTGATACATTAATATGCCTACTATCGAACATGTACCATATTACTCATGTTATTCCATGTTTATTCCCTTATTGGGCCTTATAGATCACCCTTTTTTATACATGTCCTTATGTTATCCCATGCAATGCTAAGTAAGGGGGAATGTAGTGGTCTTGTAAAGGATGTTTTCTATAAAGATGTTCTATTTCATGTTTTAAGTTGTTATGTAATAATCATAATCCCCAAAGACACTATAAATATTGATCTTTAATGTTGTATCAAGTGATGTTTCTGTGATAAATCATGTTAAAGTGTGTAATAAAGTGCATGGTTTTTATTATATTACATAGTAATATCATCCCATTTATATTTGGGAATATAAGGAGGTTCCACTACTCTTCTAGGATGTTTTCTTTCATCCTCCACCTATTTATGTACTAAACATCAGGAAACATTAACAAGAGTTCCCCACATCATATTATCCCACCAAAAATGTTCCATCAAATCTCTATACATCTTACTTCTACAATGTTTTATAGAGAAATCCAAGCTATGGGAATCATCCAATAACTCCATTTTTATCATTGTCATAGAGGGAACACATAGCCTCCTATAAAAGTTTTCAATTCCATATTTATACATGAATTATTCAAACTCCAAATCATTAAAAACATTAATTTTCTTTTAAATATTCTCATCATTAGTCTGAGAACTATTAATCTCCTCTAATAAGGATGTTTGGGTGGCCGATTGAAAACTTAATGATGTTTATCCTTCCATAATAATTCACATTTATATATTTTCTTGATCAATATACACATGATTCTTTTCAGTATTCAATTTCATTAGAACTCCATGATCATTCTGGATAAATGAATCTACTACCTTATTCAGCTTCTCTAGGAGGTTGTTCATTAAACAATCATAATAATGTAGTATTTTGAGCCATATCCTTTTCTTCATACTGGGTTCTTTATTTGAGATGATATATTTCTATCTCTTATGATCTTTATATATCACATATATTCCATCATAGAGATAGTTTCTCAGCATATTCATAGAAAATATTATGTATGCAAATTCAAGATCATGAGTTGGATAGATATATTCATGATGTTTTAACTTCTTTGATGTATAAAAAAAATACACTATGATTTTTTATATGAAAAAATCCATGTCCTATATTTGATGCATCAAAATAAATCAAAAATACACTATTTGATAATAGTAGAGTGAATATTGGATTATTCACTAAAATCCTCTTAAATTAGTCAAAACATTCTTTCCATTATTTTTCCAATATGAACATGACCCCTTTATGAGTAAGTTAGTTAACTGCTCAACTAGTTGAGAAAAATTAAGAATGAAATACCAATAGTAATATTCTAATACAATGAAACATCTTTACTTAGTTATGTTGGATAGAATATTCCATTATTTTACTACATTTTTTCCCATGATCATCTGTTATTTTATCCTTAAAGACAATATAGTCATGAAGAGATAAAATTTAATTCTAGACATCACACTTACTAAACATCCCACATAACCCTTTTCTACTAAGTGTCTCTAAAAAACCCAAAAGTGGTTATAATGGACATCATATCATTTATAATATATCAAGATATAATCAATATATACCACAAAAAGATATTCACCATTTTACTTGAACTATAAGTTCATTAGACACATAAAAACATGTGGTTCATTAGTCAGTCCAAATACCATTACTATAACCTCTTAATGTATATACATAGTTTGAAATGTTGTTTTTGGAATATCTTCCTTCCACTAATAGAATTGATAATATCTAGATTTAAGGCCAATCTTTTAAAAATATATATCTCCATGAAGTTGACTAAATAAATCATCAATGTCAGATAAATGATACTTGTTCTTTATTATAATAGCATTTACTTATCTATAATCAATGTGTAGCCTTAGGGATCCATATTTTTCTTAACAAAGTGAATAGGGGATCCCCATGTAGAAACACTAGGAAGAATAAATAACTTATTAATCATATCCTCTAGTTTTTTATTCAGCTATACTAATTCGATAGCAGTCATTCTATAACATGTCTTTGAAAAAGTTCTTTCACCATGAATTAAATCATTAGGGAACTCTACTTCGCACTCTAGAGGATGTATATGTAAATATTTTTGAAAAAAATAAATGTATTCTTATACAATAGCTACATATTCAATTTTTAGATCGATATATTTTCCCTCTCTTCCTCCCCATGAATTTCATTTGGAAGAGCTATTGTGTGTCGATGTGGATGATAACTAGATGGTGATGTTTTTTCTCTAATGATAAGGGTTTCTATAACTTCCTCAAAAATCATGACTTTATTATTATTGTAATATATTTCACTTAATATTTTTAAATCCATTCCATAATATAGATTATTTAAAAATAAACCATAGGTTTGATGATATGGTTTCAAAATAAATAATATTTTTGTGTCATTAAGGGGACTTACTGACACATCTTTGTTGAAATGATAATTCAACTAAGATTTTTAACAGAAAAAACCGTTATTAAATCAAATGGTAAAAATATAATTTTCTTCGAAATATAGAAATATATATAATAATGTTATGATCTAAAATCAAATAAAATATTCTATAACATTTCAGAAATGATAAAGTACCTACCACCACATAATTTGGAAATTAAAACTCCGTAGTTTTGATCGGATAAGCGTGGCCTTACTACATTTTCCATATCTGGTGAATTTTTTCTTGATGCTCAGGACCACAATTTTCTTAGTATCACATCAAACTTAAATTGTAGAATTAAATATTGGAACCTTTTTTCATTCCATTAAAATCACAACCTTTTTTGAATTTTTCTCCACACATCTAATAGACTCCTTTTCATTTTAATCTGAAATGAGGGTGTTTACATCTTAAAGAATTTCATATTGGAAAATTCCACATTTTATTTTTCAAATTATCCATTACATCCTCCACAACCAACTTCTTATCTTTTTATTAAAGTAACAATACATAGAGAATTATTTATCTAGATTGATAGTACCTGAGACTATATCTTCTTATGATGAGAAATTATGGGAGACTCGCACCCTTTAGAGGATTTTTTTAAATATCAATGAATAAATAAATCTAGCTACTTAAAATATGTTTTTAGTATGTGGAATTCCATGCGAACCATTTCAATTTGATTTCATTATTCACAATGTTTTCATCCATTATTTTCTCTAGGCTCTTGAATTTCCTCTCCATATATGCCCATTATTCACGAGGGAAATATTTTTCAGGGATAATTTCTTTAAAATCATTCCATTACATATTTGAAATTTCATCCACTTCTTTTGTGTTTTAAATAAATTAACACCATTCATAAAAATCTCATACGATTGGATAGACTAACATGATAACCTTCCCCCTTTCATTACTTCCCAAAGACATAAATATCTTCTTGAATGAAATTATTAACTACTCCGCCAAAAAATGTGTTTTTAATCCCATTTATGATGTTTTTTGTTTTCTTATAAACTTTTCTATCATTTCAAAAACACTATGGATCTAGATTATCTTTATAGGAAAGGTTATTTTTTATAACCCAAGTCATCTCTCATAGTATAGTTATAATATACTCATCATCAGTCATAACTCTAGTACTAACAACATTATCTTTCATTGGTGGGAAGTCCCTACTTCGGATACGCATGTTGATAAAGTTTCCATTCCTTTCAATAGGCACCATTTCGAAATAACATCATACCCTAAATTCATTTGTGAATCATAATTCATTATTTTCAAACTAGAATAACATGTAATATAAATTTAAAAATTATACATTTCTAATGTCATAATAATAATCAGGGATTCATTGTGAATTATTTTAATTTTAAATACTTTATAATGGATTGTATAGAAAATGAGAATTATCCTAATAATATCCCATGTGTGTGTCAAACTAGGTGTGAATTAAGTCTCATTATCATGTACCATGATACCCCGAGTAAAGCCCATGATACCTGGTTATATTTTTTACTCCTATGTATATCTATTCCACATCCACTTTTAGTATCTTGATATTGATGTATTTCTAGAAAAACCAATATAATCTTGGGCTTTCTGAAAATTATATGGTGTTCTACAAATATTATCTTCAAATTATATCAAAGGGTTTTTTCCATAATATATGTTTCCTAAATCTAGTTTTCAAGGTTTCTACTTAACCAACTATATTACCAACAATATATACCCCAACCCTAGTTTCCTTAAGCCAGTTCCATACATTACTATATGGGTATAATAAACAAGGAAGTGTCACCACAAAGGAAAAAATAGTGTAGTAGTTTTGAAAAAATAATTACAGGAATAAGTTTTTCATTATAAATTGAAATTAAAAAAAACATATAAACTCTATTGGAAATATCTGTAACACCTAGATTATAATTAAAAGTTAATCATAATATATATCATCGCATCAAGTGGAATAATAAAACATAATAATGGTGTGATATTAGATTATTATTAAGGGTAACTAATATAGTGGAATCTAATATAAATAATAAGTCATGGTGAATAACTACAAACACATTCCATTAAAATATAATCTACAGCCTAATAAAAGATGAATAAATAATTCCTTATAAATAATCACATGAGAATAAACCATAAACCTAGATATTCTAGAAGCTGGATCATCACATGTATTATAAATTAATAATAACAAAATAATGGAATTAATATGTATGGACATAATTAACATATCATTAAGGCCTTATCAAAGAATTATGAAAATAAATGGTCAAGGCCATAGACAAAATCCATTTCTATTTTGTCTCATTAGACCTACCATACATCGAGGGGATATAACATACCCCAACCATCACTTAATATGTCTATTTATTTACTCACATAAGTGGGGTTAAAAATAAAAAACATTTGAAATGTAAATTACATTTCCCAATAAGTAAAATAATCACTAACAATTCTGAGTGATATAATGAATGGTATCAAAGTTGAAAATCCACTATCAAACTGGTCAAACACCATTTCATAAATTATGGTAGGGGGTAATAATAAGAAATTCGTATAACTTATGAATAATATTCAGTAGGCGTGAATATGTATTTTAAAATACACAAATAAAATCATCAATGAATTTTTGAGAGTAATACCAATTTTTTTACATGGCAAGGAAGAGTTATTTTGGAAAAATCATATTTATTTTTCATAATTGTTTGGATAAAACCAGAAATAAAAACTTATAGATGTTTAAGATGGAAATTTATTGTTTTATAAAAATCATTTTGCCTTAAAACATGTTATGTATTTTAATTGAAAATGGTTATTAAATCGAGATTTCTCTATTAATCATGATTGTGTATCGAGAAGAATTGAGAAGGGAACATTGTAAAACATTTATTTTCACAAAAAATAAAGATAAACTGATATAGATACATAATTTTTTAATATATAAATATAATTATTATGATTTATATAAATTTAATGAATAATTACATTGGTGTAAGTAGGGAGAAATCAGAAGTTGAATGGAAATCGAGGTTTGGGATGAAACCCTTAGCTTATACCCGAAAGTGTTCTGCATATGTTCTTTATGACCTAAATAATGAAGCTATATTAATTAATAAATAATTAATAAAATTTTAAACATTTTTTTATTATAATTTTATTAGGTTCATTTATTTCATTTTTAATGACAAATGAGATACAATTTTATCATTCTAAAGTGTTCTTTTCCTTGGTTTCATGATCAGTTTACATTTACATGTAAATAGAAGATCATGTTAAATGGATAAATTTATATAAAATTAAAATTATATCTTATGAACAAATAGATATAATATTTTATGGTCTTATAAATTATTTTATTCATATATTTGAGGATATTCATTAGATATAACATTATTAACAATAATATGGATTATTTTGGTAGTTTTTTATTGGTCACGAACCAATATTATCTTATTATTGAATATATATATACGTAATGTTTCAAGAACAGTAAATAAATTATGTTTTTTTTAATAAAATATTTTTAACTATAATTATCATTTTAAAACTATCATTGATGGTGTATTTTAAAAATGAAAACATTTCATCCATGAAAGAGGTAAATCAGCACCTCTCAGATAATGTTTTAATTTTTGAAACAAAAAAGATAAATGAGAAGATACTTGATGGAGGATTTTACATTTAAATAATAAAAATATATTATAGAAACTATACTGTAGTTATGGCATCACTTTGAATTGGGGAGGCGAGGGAAGGATAATAAAAGAAAATAAATTGGCAATAAAATAAAAGAAAAGAAAGAGGATTATTACATCTTGAATTATCCTTATTGAGAAACTCCAAATGGGGATTGGTTTTACCATTTTTTATACAAAAGGCTCATATACATGGGGTAAATTCTTTAGATGTTTATTGGGTAGAAATTGGAAGAGGATCAATTCTTGGATGTAGTGAGGAGAGGAGGTGGCGAGTGCTGGTATATATAGTGGAGGAGATTGGTTTTTCCTCATTATTTTATTTATCAGTTTATTATTTTCCACATGATAAGAAATAATGAGGGTTATTTTGACTAAAAATTGTAATTATTTTATTTGAGTATGAATAACATGGTTTGTTACATCATTCATGACACAATAATGACTAAAAAATTATTTATTTATATATACTGAAAGTTATTGAATTTAACTATTCAAAAAAATCTACTATTTTAGAAAAATAATTTTATATCACCCTTACAAATTTTCATCATGTAGAATTAAAAACTTTAATCCATTTTATTAAAATAATTTTCAAACTATGATAAATTTAATTTTTGAATAAAATCATCATTTATTTAAAAAATACTAATTTTAAAACTATAACTGATTTTATTACACTTTGAAAAAATAATTAAGTTCGCCTAAAATTATCTTATAATCATCAAAAAAATTATTAATTTAGGAATGTATTTTAAAAAAATTATTTTAAATTTAAATTATTATTTTAATTATAAATTATATTTAAATATTTATGACTTACAAAGAAACACATAATTTATTATTTTTAAAACATTTAGTTAGTTATATCAAGGTAAATATATATCATATTTCGATTAGTATGAAGTAAAAATTTTATTTATTATTACATATGTGAATTTACTATTATATTGGTTAGATTATTATTCCCAATGACACCATTTATATTCTTAGGTCTTGTTACAATTAATTATGTATAAGTTTCTTAAAATCTGAAATACCTATTATTTCAATAATTCTCCATTCATAAATAATGTAATGAATCATATAAATGATTTTATTTGATTCATACTATATGAAATAACAATAATAACAGAAATTACATAGGTATAAATTTGTGTCATTACAAAAATAGTAAAATGAGAAATGTGATGACACAATAATGTTTCGAAATGAAGGGTTAAAACCTGGATTATTGTGCATATGGGGAGATAATATTAAAAATTTATCAAAGATTTTGAGAATTAATTATCCAAAAAAATTGGTATAATAATGCTATAATGTCCCTTCTAAGGAGACACATAAATAGTTCCACTGTCTAGTGAATCTTATTTCCTCAAGCGTGCCTCCCAATACTCTAGAGGATACAGACTAGTTGTGAGGGTCAAATCATGATATGGTGGGGAGAAATTATATATCATCATATGTTGAGTAGAATAATGGTAAAATTATAATTAAATCCAAAGAGGATTCAATATAAATGAGAAGAGACAATAACAGATAATGGTAACTGATAAAATAAGATAATGAATGTTATCTGATTCTAAATAATACAACTACCCATGTCCATGTGAAGGTACTATATAATAGAATTAGGCATACAACTGGAATACAAAATCAGTACACTATAGAATAAAAAATATATAATGTAATTCTCCATGAGTATCCAGATATGTGGCTCATTCTTGTTCTCATTATATCTTACGTACAATTATAATATCACAAGCATAATCTATAATAAATCTAATATTAAAAAATACTAACTTTTATATGATAGTGTGTATGATATACAACACCAAATGTATAAAGGAATATGAAATCGTGGTACTTAATATTATTTTTAATAGTTAAAATAAATTTAAAATATTTTATAGCTTGAAATGTATGAAAAACATGATTTCCTCCATTAAAAGCAAGATTGGATTTCATCTATTGTTTTTTTACACATAAGAATGACTTTGTTTGATAGTTTTCATTACACAAAAAAACTATGTTTACCAAACAACAACATGTTATTAAAATATTATTATTAAATATAATAGGACATAACATAACCATTAAATTTGTGGTTATGAATAGGATTTACTAAATAATAGAAATATATGGTTGGATTCATTGGTTTTCAATTAAATATAAATAAATATCAAAACCAATTGAAATTATAGGATATGTTTTCAAAAGGTACACTTTATATGCTCTTAAAGGTGTATGGTGTTAATAAATTAAATTAATTAGAATTATTAAATGATATTAACGAAATAATAATATTATATATTCAATGACATATTTTTTAAATTATTCTAATATATTTTATAGGCATAAGATAAGAATAAATGGAATTTTGTACATAAAATACAATATTTTTATAAAAGTAGTTTTACCACCCTTTAATGAAAAAACAATTTTAAATATATCACTCCGATCTTTTAAAATTTTATATGTCAAAATAAAATTCTTTTTTTAATGTGTAACACCATTATTTTGTTAGGGTAATGTTTTTTAATATTTCATTGAAGTTTCATTTTTTGAATAATAGTGAGATGTACTAAATTTTAATTCAAAACTAATTCTTCGTATAATTTATTTATAAGGGTGAATTATATTTTAAATTGGTACTAATGTCAAATTATATCAATAATACATCAATTGATCCAATTTAGGTCATTTTAGTCAATTTAACATCAAAATTAAATATAAAAACATAGAAAACATTTGACCATTTTTACTTCAAAACTCATCATTGTCATCCTCTCTGTAGGATTAAATTTAAATTTACTTGTAAAACTTCTATAATTGGAATTTGGAAATTATTATTACATAATATAAATAATAATAATTTGTAATTTATAATACGTTAATGTTATTTTTTACCAAAAATTATTAGTGAATGTAGTCAAATATAATTATAGTGAAAAATGAAAAAATTATCTTAATAAAGGACTAAACATTATACTTAAGGTTCAAAAATACTTATACTCATGTCCAAAATAATTTTTATGGACATATATCAAAAATATAATCCATTGGATCGATTATGGACCATTATTGTAGAAACATTATTTAAGGGTGGCCTCTCAATAATGATAACATTTTTATATTTTCCAGAACGCCACTCAACCTCCACTATAAAAAGGTAGTCACACCTTTCATTTATTCACACTTATCAAGAAATTTTTCTCATATAATAACTGATGAAATAGTCTCCCAAAATCCCTCCCCTGATATTTGGACCCTAGCTTTTCAATGAAATCTAACCAGTCAATTATTTTACTATAAACCAATAGTTGTTACGAGAATAAGACGTAACCTTCTTCAACTATCAATTTTGTTTCATTTATCTCTCCACTAAATAATTATATTTATGATATTATTATAGAATAATTTAATTATATTATATTCTGATATATTTTTTTTTTATATTTTTTGCAACACTTTCAAAAACATCGATCAAATGGGAAACCAAATCATTATTTGTGTGTAGGGACGACTCCTATTTCGTGAACCTATGTTGTACATTCTACAATTTACTACCTATAATGATTGGAAAAATGATTTATTTATATTATTTATATTATATATTTTATATTTATCATTTACTAATGATTCCAAAATTATTATATAATGAATTCCTTCAGGAATTTTATTTTTTGGGAATATGATAACATCATTTGTGGACGTGTGGACTACTGCCTCCGCAAAGTGATGTGATTCATTCACGTTATATGTTGAATGTATTACTGGATCATTTTAATGAACATATGTTACATACAAGATATAAATAATAGAATATAAATATAATATACATACATATCACTAATTGTCATTATTTAATTTCATAAATAAATGGATGTAGTGTTCATACGTACGTATGACCTACCATCTCAATGATTAGTGAATTTCATTTATATATATATAATTACGGATAATTATAAATAAATATATACTCATTATATATGTTATATAAATAATATTTTAAATTTGTGATATTATGAAATCATGATATAATTAATAGTATCAATAAATAACAAGTCAAAACATACTCAAAAAACTAGGCAATTACTACATGAGATAATGATAACAATGAATGGTTATTAACAAACAGATAATAAGATATTATAATAATATCATATATGATATTATATATATATTTATTGTTCTGTTATAAGTTGGTGAATTGTTGAAAAACGTTATATAAGAGGTTAAATTATGTTCACCCAAAAGGAAATGCAACGTAAAGGATTTCGTATGAATTTCACTTCATTGGGGAATATTTTATTGTTATGAACCTAGTTTCATTCATATGGTGTATATACAAACATTTTGACATGATATATCATTAATTGTACATTATTCATTGTATTTTGAGTTTCAATTTAAATTATTTCATCTATGGTGTATTTTAACATAATGTTACGAAGTAGTAGGGAAATTTTATAACCTGATTCATTTTCATTGATCTGTATTAATTCCTCATTGTTTATAATATTATAATTCATGTGTATAAAAAAATTTAACAATATATTGTTGTATTTATCCACTTTTTATATTTATTTACAATTTATAGACATAATAAATTCATTGTTCAATTTAAACATTAATGTTATTACCATTTTAAGGGTTTATTTCACAATATCATTCTAATTCATATTGCTTGTTCTTGAAATTACATTAATGTAAATTTTTTACAATTTTTTGATAAAAAAATTAATTTTATTTTAATCTTGTTTTTAATTACCATTTTAAATGAATAGTAGATGTTTTTTTTCACTATTTGGTACTCAAAATGTTTTATAAAATCTTTTCACAGATAACCAGACTTTATTTCACCCTTCAATAGGAGAACATATTTTCTTCTAAAAACCTTGTTTTTTTAAAAAAATTATTATTTTCAGACTTATTTATTAAATTCATTTTCACTAATTTTGTATGTTAATTTTTTTTCATTATTAATATTTTATCTTTTCGAATAGGGTATTTTTTGGCCTTTTTACCATGAATAAGACTATTAATATTACCTTAAACGAAATGTATTGATTTACTAAACATTATTTCATTGATTTCTAATGATCTGGTATAATATATTAATTTTTTATGAATATAATTTCATTAATGATTTTCAAAAAAAATGACTTTCAAAATACATTTCAAAATAAAAATGATATTTTCCTTAAAAATGTTTCTGAAAGATCTATTAATAATATTCTTATTCATCAATGACAACAATACATTATTTTTATTCCACATAGGAATAATTGTATTGATACCATCTTTATTTATCTATTTGATGGTTTATGATTATTTTGACTAAATATAGTATTCACATTCACTACCTTGATACCATTTATCACCCTTGAAATATTTAATTTCTTATGATCAATGAAAATTGAATTTACCAGAATTTTCTATATAATTTTTCATGGATATTTTCATTACCTAAACTATTAACCATTTTTACGTATTGTTTTTAATTTTAATTTTAGTTGATTTATTATTGAAATATTGATAATTCTATATCCTTAAATAAGTACATATATTTGATAAAGAACATTAGTTTTTAAATAAATAGATTATTCGATATATGAGGAATGATTTGAACATGAAAGACATGTGTTGGGGACCATTAAATCAAATTCCCTCAATGAATCAATAGTCTCATGGGATGAAATTGGTTGGCTACAAACCCATAGAGATTGCATTGATGTAGAATAGATGAGTTAATACACATAGAATTAATGTGTCTTGTGAATTTTTTTTATAGTTTTATGATAAACTGTCTTAAGAAAGGTCATTACGGTAATGGTATCATGTTATTGGAAAACATTAATTTCATTAATTAATAATTTTCATCATTCATTTTTTAGTTTTTATTACCAATGATACTTTTTCTATAACATTTTCTATAGATGAATTCTGTTCTCATTTCATTAATGAAATGGAATGTGTTTAGTTTATTTATCTTTCTAGATTTAATACTACTTATCAAGTTATTTAAATTTCATTTTTTTTAGTTATTTATCTTTCCATATTGTTTATTCACTTAATTATTAGTTAATTGATTTCATGTCTTGTGATTTCAGTTATTTACCTTAATATATTTGTTACACACTTCTTTATTGGTGTATTAGTTACCTATAATGTGTCTTTAGTTATTACAACTCCATATTGATTATTCTCATTGATTCATTGTTGCATCTGTTATACATAACCATTACATAGATTTTATGATCACCCTTATCTTGTTTCTTTCCCTGTGATTCCATGAAGTGTACTAAGAATGATATGCAAGGATATCATATATAGAATAAATATATCCTAAAAAGAAAAAAATATATTGTAATTAGTGTATTTAGTTGTAATGTAAGTCTTAGGTATATATCCAGTTGAAAAGTACTAATAAACTCTTCAGTCCTTTGAGATTTGATTCCATTTAATCATGTTAATATAATGGTTGTAGAAACTATCTCTACGAATTATGGCGTTGGGTCACTAGTTTTTGTATTTGAGGATGTTTAGTAGAAACCATGGGAATAGATTTAGGAAAATATAGATTACATAATATAACCCAATGATAGAATTTGAGGATATGTAAAGAATAATATCATAAAGATTATATCAGTTTGTGATTTTCTAGATTTCATATAAATACATCCCTATCTAGATACTATAAGTGAGTGTGGTTATTTTAAAAGTTAGTTAGATGTTTAAAACCATTATATATATTGTTAAAGGAATTTCACTGAGAATGAAATGTATTTTAATAAATTCCCTCTCTATTTCATTTAATAGAGGAATATTTTATTCTTATGCACCTAGTTTAGTTCATATGGTGCATATAATACTCTATTAACATGTAATATCATAATTAATACATTATTCATGGTTTTTTTCAATTTCAATTTGAATTAATTAATCTAAGTTGGATTTGAACGAAGTGTTACCAAGTGGTAGATAAATTTTATAACCTCATTCCTTTTCATTAGGTTATTTTACTTCCTCAATGTCATTAAAATTCCAATATTATGTTCATAATCAGTTTTTATTAGATGTTATTGTGTTTCATCTTATTATCTATGGATTTAAATTTGATACACATAATCAATTCATTGGTTATTTCTCACTACATGGTCTTGACTATTTTAAAGTTTTATTTCAAAATCTCATTCCAATGAAGATAGTTTATTCATGAAATTAAAATGAATATATTGACCACTATTTAATAAAAACATTAATTTACATATCATTTATCTATTCATGACCTTTTC
Source organism: Viscum album (assembly GCA_963277665.1). Lineage (NCBI taxonomy): Eukaryota > Viridiplantae > Streptophyta > Magnoliopsida > Santalales > Viscaceae > Viscum > Viscum album. The sequence continues at coordinate 437,464,489 of OY728121.1, forward strand.
TTGTAATATTACCATTTCCCACTCTTTGGTGCACAAAAAAGATTTATAATTTTTTTTATAAAAACTCATCATCCATTATTCATTTAATTGGAGAACATGTTTCATTCTAAAAAAAAATTATTTAAAATGAAATAATTTTTTTTACCTTTTAAAAATGAATTATTAAAAAAAATTTACCCCTTTATGTCTTTTATAATTTTTTTCAAAGGAATATTCATATCTCTTTCCAAAAAATCCATTTTTCTAGGCTTTCTAAAATGAAAACGGAATTTTCTTTTTATATTTTATGACATGTATCGATTTACCTGTTGTTATTTCATTGATTTTTCCATTTAATTGTTAAAAGTTTATATTTCAATTAAAATGTTTTCAAATGTGATTTTCAAAATAAGGATTTTCAAAATGTTTTTTAAATAAAATACATATTATCCCCAGTAATGATTCTAGAAGATATTTTTATTGTATTTTCATTCATCAATGAATACAACCCTTCATTTTTACTCCCTTGTGTATATATTGTATCGATAACATCATAATTTTTCCTTTGGATGGTTTATGATTTCATTGAACAACGATAATATTAACATTCCCTACCTTGATTCCTTTGAGTCCCCATGAAACATTCAATTTACAATGATCATTGGACATTTAATTTACCCTAATTATCGATATCATTTATTTTGTATATGTTCATTTCGTAAATTGTAAACCATTTTTTCATATGGTGTTTAATTTGACTTTAATTTTATTTAACGGGGAAATATTGATCAATCTTTATTTATTAATCAATACGGATATTTGATAAGGAACATTGTTTTTTATTTAAATAAATTACTCGAAATATGATGAATGATTTTGAAATAAAATAAATTTTTTGGGGACCATTTAATGTAATCCCTTAGATGCATTAGTAGACTCATAATACCAAATTAGTTGACAATAAACCATTCGAGTTCAACTACAGGATGATTAGATAGGTTTTTATCCATATATTTAAATGTTTATGTGAGAGGTCTTGATATTACTATGCTACATTTTCTAGAGAAATGTCTTTATGGTAAGGTACCATGTAACTTGGAAACATGATCTCCAAAAATTAAGAATTTCGTTCATTCATTATTTTGTTATTATTATACACAATAATTTTTCTTTAAAATCATTTATGGATACATTTAATTCTCATTTTATTGATTAAATGGAATGTGTATCACTTATTTTTCATTTCATAATGATTATTCCTTATTTTTTTAGTTAAATGTCATGTGTTTTGAGTTATTTACCATTACATATTCATTAAATACTTCCTTATCATCTTAATGATTACATGGAATTTGTATTCATATGTTAAAATTCAATATAAAATATTCCCATAGATTCATTATTTATTTAATTTTATATACCCTAATTAATTATTTGTGTTAACCATTATTATGTTTCATTTCCCGAGGATTCCCTAAAGTTAGAGGAGAATGATATTCATGGATTCACCAGATGAAATGATTTTTCTCTACTTGGAAAACATTATGTCATAATTTTCATATTCATTTGAAAAACAAAAATCATGTATGCATCTTGTCTACCAAGACAGTTAAACACTTCATTCCATTGGGAAATTATTTACTTGTATCTTTTCCCAATGTAATGGTAGCATCATAATGGATTTGGGATGCATTAGCAAGGTTTCTATATAAGGTATCATTGAATGTATACTAGAAACTAATGAAACTATATTTAGAAAACATATATTTGATAACATATCCCTAAAATATAATTTGAGGATAATTATATAATAACATCCTATGTTTTTTTATGGTAGGTATTATATTTGTCCACCTAGAAATACATCCCTTTTTTGATACTACAACTATGTGTGGTTTTGGTAAAGATTTAACTATATGTAATAACTCTAAAAAGGTGTTTTATCCCTGACCCATGCTTATCCTTTTACATTATAATGGTCATTACTATGTACATTGTTTGAAACACTTTCGGGATATTCTCTGGATAATTTATATTTTCTTTACAAGCCACTGTAAAGGATTTGAAATTATAATAAAAATTAATTACAATGGTTGAACTATAAAATAAGGAATAAATTATGTTGAAATAAAATTGTTGAATTATTTATTGGGATCCTAGAGATAAATTATAGATTTATTTTTTTCAAAAGATTTTTATTTATAAGTATCATGAAATATCTATGTATTTTTTATAGATTTAGAAGCATGTATATCATCATAAACGTAATAGTGATAGATACCGTCATAGGATTATGATATTATGGTTGAACATAAGTTATAATTATTAAACATATCATTAGGTTTTATTTCATTGAAGATACTTTAGATAAACTCCTAAAAAAACTATTCATGTTAATATTTGTTTTAGTGGAAAATATATTTGAGGAATAGTTCCCTTATGTTTGGAGACATGAGTTTCAAAGTGTTGATATCCTTTACTATTTTTATGATCACTAATAATTTAATAATAACATTCAAATAAGATTATTAATATTTTGAAAAAAAATTGCACTAAAAAGATTTTTTAAAAGGTTATTTAATTATTAAATTTAAAGGATGTCCATCATATTTTGTAAATTATTATAATAATGTCCCTTAAAAAATAAAAACAATTATGTTGGAGACAACCCATCAAATCTAGAAAGTCTATGGGTCTTGAACCCATGATCGAAGGAAGATAAGGGTATTACACCTGCCACTAGCCTATGAGTTGTCCTGGTTAATGTGTCCTTATTTTTAGTTAAATATTTGATTAATATATATTAATGATGAACTGGTAGTATTAGTTTGAGGGTTAGAGATTAATGTATAATAAATATTGGTTTTGGAAAATATTTAGATACTAACATATGAAATTGTTTTATGGATCTCATGATATGTAAATATTAGTGCTTATATTATAGAAATTAATTTTTTTAATATTCATTTATTTTAGTAAACGGATAAATTTTAATTTTAGTGAAATAGAACCAAAAGTTAGAATTGTTAATATGAAATTAAAACGTATCAGGTAAGAAACATTCTTTATATTCTTGATCATTAAAATAATTCCTCAATATTAGAAAAATAATCTTTAAAATTTCATCATAATACAAACATTTTTTTTGAAAATGATAGTCTTTTGTATGATCATTTATTTCTACCATTGAGGTCATCGAAATTACATTGATCATTCATTCATTTGTGATCAATGATCTTAATGACTGCCTAAATGTAAATGTTACTACATTTGACCTTTTTACTCGTCATTCTCTCTTATTAAGAGGATATTTCATTAACACTTGTCACGAAGTAGGATTTTAACAAAATAATTTTCAAATTTCAATACTTATATTTCTATGACTGAGTTAAAATTTTGAGGACATAATTTATTTAAGTATAAGAGAATGTAACATCCTGTATATTCCAAAATTGTATCTTTTATTTGGTAAAGTGTATAACTTACTACACCAGCCATGGAAAGGAATGAAATCTCTAGACACTTTATGGTAAATTTAATATTTTAAATAAATTTAATATATTCTACATCCTAAAATGAATCCATCATTTTAATATCTTGCGTTATATGCAAAAATATCTTTGTTCGATAGTTTTTCTTAAACACAAAACTAACTTTGTTTAATAGTTTTCATTACATGCATGACTATGTTTTACCGAACAATAACATATTATTTAAATAATATTATTTAATATAAAAAATATATCCTAGATGTTAAATCTATATTTATGAATGGGAATTACTTACTTATGGAAATATACAGATTAATTCGTTAGTTAAAAATTAAATAAAAAAATATCAAAACAAATTGAAAATATGGAAAAAGTTTTTCTAAAAAACTATTTTTATTCTCACAATGAAATTTTGTCATAATAAATTAAATTAATTTATATTATTTAATTATATTAATGAAATATATATTATATAATAAATAAAATATTTTTTACATTCTTCCAATATTTTTTATTGAAATAATATATGAAAACCCCAATTTTACACACAAAATCCTATATATTATTATTAAATGTTTCAAAACATTATAATTGAAACCCTATTTTTAATAAATATTCTTGAAATTTTAAATCTTTTTTTGTATTAATAAACTATATTTTTTGAAATGGTAACAATATGTTTATATTAGGTTCAATTTTCTGGATCATTCTCTGAAGTTCAATTTTTTGAAAATAAAGGAAAATACAAAATTTTAATAAAAAATTAGGTCTTTGTATAATTAATTTATAATTATATATTATATTTAAAATAATTTATAAAGTCTTATTATATCAGCTACACATATTTTAATAAACATTTGGTCATTATAATTAATTTATCATTGAAATTTAATATAAAATCATAAAAAACTTTTGAGCATTTTTACATTAAAACTCGTTGTGTTGTCCCATCCCTAGGATTATATTTAAATAATTTTTTTTGTACTTATGTGGTTTTAATTTGGATAAATGGATTCCATATTTGGAATAAAAATAATTGATAATTAGTAATAAGGTCAAAATAGTTCTTGACAAAAAATAATAGTGAATGTGATTAAAATTTATTAAAGAGATTAAGAGAAAAAATTGCTTATCAGGGGACTAATCCTTAATCAATATTGTCCAAATGACCTAGAACAAAAAAAATTCCATTTTATGGCCATATATATAATGTATCTTCTAGTTTTGTGAATATGTTCTGTTATTGGAGTCAAAGTATGTAAGGAAGACCTCTCAATAGTGTTTACCTTTTTATATTTTCACGAATACCCCTCAACCTCCACTAAAAAAATAACTCACCCCTCCCATTTATTCACATCTCTCAGGCCATTTTGATAATAAAAACTATGTAAAATTAATTTCTCATCATCCCTACACTCATCCTAGAATAATTAGTTTGGTATTTAGTACATCTTATTAAGTCTTTTTATATTAAACAAAATGACTTACCCGAATAAGAAGTAACTTTCCTCAATGATCACTTTTGTTTCATTTATCTCTACATCCATTAAATTATTTTTATATCATGATTATGTAGTAACCTAGACTTCTTAAATATACTATGATTTTTTATTATAATATTTATACTTTAATATTCACACACTTCTATCAAATGGGATAATCATTTATCATTTGGGTGTATGGCGGACTGCCGCATTGCGAACCGATGTCATCTATTTTTCAGTTTACCACCATTAAAGGTTTAAAAAAATGATATATTTATAGAAAATATATATTTTATATTATATTTTTAAATTTTTATGATTTTTTAAATTTTTTTATAACACATAATATCATTCTTTCCATTTTTTGGGAATACAATAACTTCGTTTATGGACATGTGGACAACCACCTCCTCAAAGCGATGTGATTCATTCATGATATTCATTGAATATATTCAGAATTTTTTTTATAAAAATATCTAACATATATGACATAATTTTGATACTATAATTATATTATACATATATATATCATTTAATTTTCATTATTTTAATGTGACAATGAAATGGATGTAGCATCTATTCATACATACAGACTACTGTCACCAGGAATGGTGTATTTAATTTCCTATCTCAAAATATTATGTAATTTTCTAAATACATATATAAAATAAATATATTATAATTAAAAAAATTTTTAAATTATTTAAATGATTAAATAATTATATAAATAATAGTAATAGCAAATAAGAAGTCAAAATATACTTGAATAACTAGGTAATTGTCAGATGAAATAGTGAAATTAAGGAATGATTATTAACAAATGGGTAATAATATTTTAGAAGAAGATCATATATGATATTATAAATATAATTAAGGTTATTTTATAATTTACTTACATTTTTAATACCTTTATAATAGAGTCTAAGTGATGTTCACCCAAAAGGAAACCAAAGGTAATGGATTTCGTCTCAAATTCATTTATTGGTGGTATATTGTATTTTTATGCATATTGTTTTATACATATGGTTTATAAAATAAAATTTTGAAAGGAAGTATAATAATTTCAATATTATTAATGGTATTTTGAGTTTCAATTTGAATTATTTAATCTAGGGGTTATTTGAACCTAAATTTACCAAGTGGTAGAGAAATTTTATAACATGATTATTTTTCGTTGGGTTATATTACATTCTCATCATCATTAATATTATAATATTATGTATATAATAAATTTTTTACAACATATAGTTTAATTTATACTTTTTTTACGTCAATTTATATTTTATACACATAATCAATTCATTGATTAATTCCCTCATCAACATTATGACCATTTTAAGAGTTTATTGTATAATCTCATTCTTATTAAGATTGTTTATTATTAAAATTATAATAAAGAAATATATATGAAAATTAATAAATATACACTTAAAATTTTGTAAACTCTAGTTATTTGTGATCTTTTTCATGTAATAGTACTATTTTCCCCCTCCATGGTAATCAAAATCTTTTAGAATTTTTTTTTTGAAAACGAGACATCATTTATCTATTTAGTTGTAGAACCTTTTGTATTCTAAAACCATGTTTTATTAAAATATATTATAAGTTATTTTTAACCTTATCAAAATGATTTATTAAGGTCATTTTACACCATATTTTTAATGGTTTTCAAAGGAATTGTCTTATCTCTTTCCTAACAATGCATTTTTCTAGCCCTTTTTACCCTGATAAAAGTATGTTCTTTTTAACTACTACAACATGTATAGATTTATATATCATCATTTATTAGAATATTAAAATGTATTTTTAAATTAATTAATTTTAAATAAAAACATTTCAAAAGTTTCTTTAAAATAAAAAAAAAATCAAAATGGTTTTCAATATTAATAGAATATCATCATAAATAAGGTTTTTAATATATTTTTTATATTTGTAATCATCACTAACAAATAGCCATTATTTTTACTCAACTTGGGATACATTTTATTCATAGAATACTTATTATTCCTTGGGATGGATTATTATTTCTTAAACTAAATATATAAGTTACATTCCATACCTTGATTATATTTAATCCCCATGAAATATTCTATTTCATATGATCATGGAATATTAAATTTCAAATAATTATCCATATCATTTATCATGTGTATAATAATTTCCTAAAATCTAATCCAATTTAAAATAATTTATTTACATTGAAATGTGTTTGATTTAATGGGGAAATATTGAAAAATATTTAGCAATTACTCAATATGAATATCTGATATGGCACATTGTTTTTAAATTTAATCATGTATTTAATTTATAAGAAATGAATTGGTCATGAAAAAATGGGTTTCGGATGGTTTAATGTAATCCTTATGATTCATTGATAGTCTCATGAGATGAAATTAGTTTATAGAAGACACTTCAAGTTTGTTTCCAAGTAGAATATATGGGTTTCTTCCAAATAATTGAAAATTTCATGTGAGTGGTCTTGACAATAATATGCTAAAATGTCTTATGAATGGTCTTGATAGTAAAGGTATCATGTGTATGGTAAACAAGATTTCCAATAATTAATTATTTCCTTCATTAATTATGAAATTATTATTATTAATGATACTTTTTCATTGACATTATCTATAGATTTATTTCATTATCATTTCATTGGATAAATGAAATGTGTTTTTACTTATTTTCAATTTTATATTGATTATTCCTTATCATATTATTTAAATTGATTTTTTTTAATTTATTGACCTTGACATATTATTTATGCACTTCCCTATATATTTATTTATTGCATAGAATATTACTAATGTTATTACATTTCTATATTAACAAATTTCATTTAATCATTATTCCTTCTGCTATCCTTGCCTTAATGAGTATTTTAGTTCACACTTATTATGTTTATTTTCACTATGATTCTTTGAAGTGTGATAAGAATGATATGAAAGGATACACTAGATTGAATAATTTTATTATCCTTAAAAATTCTTATAATTAGTATATTAATTTTGTAAAACAATACTCATGTATATATATTTATTACCAAGACAAAAAAATCGCTTATCCCTTAGAGATGATATTTAATTTTATCTTATTCCATTTTAATGGAATCACACCACTGGATTTGGGCTTCTGGGTATAAGTCTCCACATAATCCATAATTCAAAACCTCTAACCAAGAGATCTATTTTAGAACCTATTATCAATATGAATAGCATGTGATATATACTTAATTATTCATGAATAATTGTGTATAATGCTATAAAATCCATGAATATAAAATACAACAGTTTAAAGTGATAATAACAATGAATTAATTAAATAAATGTAAGCAAGTTGGACTCAGGTTCCCTAAAGGACACACAACCGACATTACCTATTTCTCTTTAAGCCAAAATATATCAGGTTATACATCTTCATATATATATATGTCTATGAATATTAATATATATTTATATATATGTACTCACTATATACATAGTAACATAGATATCCATATTTATATATGCATAATGCTATCTATGATCCTATGCGTAACTCTGCCATCCAATCATAATCATAATAGTCTCATATGGTAGTAATCGACTCTATTCAAGAGTGTCATTAGACAAGGTGGATGCCTTGTTCTTGTATCATATATCATAAGGGAGTACATGCCTGATTATTGTATACCATAATATATAACATGCACAAATATTTTAAATCATAAGGGATATCATTCCAAAGTATCATGAATCACAATGGATTCTGTGCCCATGTATCACATTTAAGTAGTGGAATCCATGCATGAGTATCACATTAAATTAGGGGAATCCATACCCAATTATAGAATTTAATTATGGGCCACCATTCCCATGTATATCATTTAATTATGGGAAACCATTCCCGAGTATCACATATAATTAGGAGACACCATTTTGGGGTATCATTATTCATAAGGAAATTCATCCATATAAATTATAAGGGATTCCTTTGTCATAAATAATAAGGTACACTATGCCTGTAAATAATAACAATGAAATTCAAATAAATTATAAGTAGGCAGGAAAATTTAATAGTAAATCACAATCCATTTTTAGTAATAATGTTTGGTTATAGTTCATTTATACTATTTGGAATGTTTAAGAAACATGCCACATTACGATTAACTTATAAAAAATTAAGAGGTCATGCCGATTAATATTTAATAAATTGCGGCATGGGAAGGTCCTTGCCACTATCTATTTTTAATTGATTTGGGCTAAGGATTATGTTCGTTAATTGATACGATCCAAGTGTAGTAATTTATCATTCATGTTTAATTTTATCAAAATTTTCTATTTTCCCTTCAAGAATTGTAACACCCTAATCTTCTACGGTACGTTTCCCTTTGAATAATGCAATAGCGTGTGTTGTACGCAACATCGAGTTATAACACACACCAAAACCGATCAAACTAGCCATTATGAATATTAATACCTACATTTTAATATTTTAGAAATTTTATCCCTCAAAAAGGAATTCATTTTTGGATTCAGAGTATCTAATTTAGCCTAAGGTGAAATTTTGGTACTTTTCGGATAAATTTAATATTTTAATGAATAGTGAAAATTACTATATTTTAATTAAAAACAACTTTTTTAATCAAAATAATTAATAGTGATAAATTATGAATTTGAGTGGTTTAATGTATATTTAGAATATATTTTAACCATTTAATACAATGTTGGTCATTGGACATAATTTCACATTTAAACCGGACATAAACAAGTACCAATCTTTTGATAGTTATTATATCTTAAAAACACGTTTTTTGTTTTGACAGTGGGAATTCATTTTAAATTAATTTCTGCCACTTCTGTGTTTTGAATTTGGAAAAATGGATTCCATATTTGGAATCAGAATGTCCAAATTGGATAAACAGGTAACTTTTATTTTTAGACATTTTGAATAATTACTTCGGAAAATATTTTATTTACCACGGTTAAAGGGTAAATCTGGTAAATAAGGGTTAAACAAATAATATTATAATAATACTAAATTACCCTAAAACGTGTCCTAAAATTATTGGTGGATACATGTCTGACCATGGTCATCTCTGGGTCAATTTTGGGACCCCATGGAGCCACTTGTAAGTGATAGGGACACATTATTTTAATTAAGTTAAAATAAATACAAAAATGACAAAAGCATATATCATTTAGAAAAACAATTTTTAAAAAGCGTTATATATGTTGGCCTTTTGACTATAAATATTCATTCGAAATATAAATATATTTCCTACATAATTATATTTTAATTTTAATTTTTAGACATTAAATAATTTAATTTATTTATGTCACAATGATGATGCAGTAATTACCATAATAGAGAAAAATTAAAATAATTGATATTATAAATACCCAAATAAATATAATTTGAGACTTTTAATTAATTAAACTAATTTTCTAGGATACTATGACGTATTATGATTGATTTAATTGACTTTTTTCGAAGTAATCATTCTGTTATGATTTTCACAAAAATCAATTTTCCAAATAGTGTCAAAATTTACATAAAAGTGTTTTTAAAACAAATATTATATTATTAATTGATATTCAATTCCAAAAAATATAATTTTCTGCCAAGAGACTTATATAATGATAGGTGTATCATTAATGGACAATTTGGGGGTCTCTTGGATTTATATAGTATGTTTATTAACCATATAATATTAAAATACAAAGAAACATTGTAAAAGTGAAACTAATTAACTAAGAGTTAATACATAAAGATAAGGTTAATATAGCAACCCAAACCTGTATAAATCCAATTTTCTGAGTGGTTTGTGACCTATCCCCACCTTAACCTTTAAATAATACACTTTGGATCCATTAAAAACCGAATATTAATTTATTCTAAAATAATATTTATAGATTTTCCAAAGGTGCCCTCACCCCTCTTATAAAAGGGCACTCCTCCTTATCCTTAATTCACACCTTCAAAGACTTTTGGTTCGGCCAAACCCTGAAAAAATACTCTCTCAACATCCCTCACATCATCCTAGAGGCCTTCCTTTAGTCAGAAAGCCATCCTATGGAGCCCTTTTTATCAAATCAAAAGGAAGAATCTGAAGAAGAGGTAATGATTTCACCACCCTTTTTCACGTTCCTTTCTTCTTCCACATCTTCTTTCATTGTAATTTCACATTCTAAAATAATGAATCTAGTATGTCCTATATACTGTAATATTATTATAAATATGGTACGACCATATTCAGTATTATATCTATCCTTTTAATGACATGTCACCATACGTGCGTACGTACGGCTTACCGTCTCCACGTCGTGGTGTAATTGTTATTCAATATATTATTATTTGGATGGGTATAATAATGATTTGTAATTCATGTAAATATTAAATTTAATATGATAATTATTCTGTATATATGATATACCATCTAATTATATATTATTCTAATATCAAAATAATGATATTGTCACTCGTGCGTACGTACGGACTACCGTCTCCACGAACACGATGGGAATCATTCTCCATCGTATCCCTTAAAGTATAATGATCATTTGATGATTTAAAAATAATTTTTAAGGACTTGATATCATTCTGGATATGAATAAGATACATCATATCCATGAAAAACACGGCTTATGTAACAAAACATATCAACGAAAACGAGTAAGTTAACACCTGAAATGACATTAATACTTAGATATTATTAACAAAGAAAAGTTAAATGATCATATATGATATCATATTAATATATATGATTCTTGTATAATTTAATAATAATTATTTAACCATTATAAAGGACTTTAACCTAACCACAACCAAGGAAAAGTACACGGTAAGGGTTTATTTCATAATCTCTTCATTATCGGAGGTTGTTTATACATAATAATCTACTAGGATTTCTTTATCATACACATCCATGTTTCTAAAAAATTTTATTTCAAAACATTTTTACTAATTACTATAATATGGGTTAAAGTCATTTATACCCTTGTTAACTTTTATAAGTGGTTTATAAAGGAATATTTCCGTCGTTTTGCAAACAAGGTCCTTCTTAACCTTTTCGACAGAATTAAGGTAAGAATGTTTTTTAACTTATACGGCGGGTGCGGAAATTTTCTGCCGTTATAAAATTGTCGAAGCTTCCCTTACAATCTTATAAGAATATTTTCAATGAAAATGGTTTATTTTATAAATATTTTACTCTTAAATTATTTCAAAATAGAAATAGATATTTCTCTAAAAAGAGTTTTGATTTCATCTATGTCAACATCCTTTGATGGATTTTACGCTTATTTGAAGTTAATTTATTATGATACATAACTTCTATATTGTATTGAACATTTTGTGATATGTTTGATTGTGAATGTGTTATTTTTATACCATTCATGGTTTATGGATGAAGTATTTACATTTCTTATGCTAGTTTTAATACGAATGTTTATGTTATGTTTAAACCGTTTCATATGGGAATGCATTGGACTTAATATGTGACGGGTGGAGCCCGCTATAGCTCCTCGATGCATCGGTTGGTCTCATGAGATAAACTAGCGTCTTGGCACAAGGACTTGAAAAAATCATATTTGTAGTCTTGGCATGAGGCCTTGGCTATGTGGTTTTGATAGTCTGGCATTATGCATTTCATTATTATGAAAGTGGTTATTGATATTGCATGTGACTATTCGATTAGTATAATATCCATGTGAATAAGTAAATGGAATTATTTCATTTTATTTTTTCCATACTATGTTGAATTTAACGTTTAAAAGGATTTTATTTTAGTTATACATTGCATTAAATGTTTATTCTTATTTATGAAAATTTTGGCAATATTGTTATCCTTACTGGGAATTTGAGCTCACCCCTTTTCTATGTTTTATTTTTCCTAGGATTTGAAGAAGTAATTTATTAATGACCTACAGGGATTGTATGAGGGGATAAGAATGTGGACTATGGAGACTATATTGTTGTAGTTTTCATTTTTATGATGTAATGTTAAACTTTATTAATGTATCTAGTTATTCCAAAGCTACTAAACTAATCGGTCTTTTAAGACTGATCTTTCTTGTGATCATGCCAATGTTATGTAATAATGCACCGACTCTGGGTAACTGGGTTCGGGGCATTACAGTTGGTAACAGAGGAATCTTAGTACAAAACATGGAAGCTATATTTATATAAACTCTGATTAGAGCACATAGATTTAAGATGGACTTTGAGTATTAGTATAGAAGAACTTCCTAGAATTTTGGTATTATAGAGATTTTGTAAGTTTTTTGAGCAATACATCCCTGTCTGGATATGAGCAGGTAGAGGCAGCTCTGGTCCAGATGTACCTAAGGGTAAAACCCGAAAACACCACATTGAGCTAGACTCGAACGGGAATTGGTGCACGACAACGAGCCTTGGTGCAATCTTGGTTACGACACTCCCGGGGGATATTCTTAGGATAATTCTAATTTTCTTTAAAAACCATTATGAAGGGTTTATGAGTATATAAATTCCCAAAGGAGACATTTTTATGATTATAGATTATATCCATAAATTGTTCAATTTATGTTAAGTGTTTTATAAGTATCGAATTATGTATTTTGATTCATAAACTGATCTAGTTTATGCCATTGTTTTGAAATGGCGCCTAGTGGAAGAAATGGAAACTGTATCAATGCACGCACTCCATGTAGGGATTTCTCTCATGCTCAAGATAATTATATATGAGCTGGTGATGAAATTGGTGCTGATCAACTAATCACCATACTAGGAAAACTCACTCAGGTTATGAATAATAACCTTACCCGTATGGAGCACCCTGATCCGCAGCGTCGAGGATCAATGTTAGATCGCTTCATGAGGCAGCAACCACCAACATTAAATGGGAGTAAAAACCATTAGTAGCTGAGCAATGGATAAGTTCCCTAGATAAAATTTTTCTGGCTCTGGGATGTAGTGAAAGGGAAAAAGTTATCATGGCAGTTTACCTCCTCACTAGAGATGCTGATCAATGGTGGTCATTGATTCAAAACACAAAATAAGAAGATGAAGTATCAAATATAGAATGGAGGGATTTCAAAGATTGATTTTTAGAAAAATACTTTCCTCGTGACCATCGAGCAGATATGGAAAGGCAATTTCTGAGTCTAAGACAAAAGGAGGATGAGAATTTCGCCAAGTATGAGGCTAAATTTACAAAGTTTTCAAGGTATGTTGGAGATTATATACATGACCCAGGAAGTAAGATTGATCATTTCTTTGATGGGTTAAAACCATTTCTCTATCGAGCATTAGTCTCACAATCCTTCTCGTTATATGAAGACATTGTCTCATGTGATATCAAGACAGAGAAATAATTCTCTATATCATATGACTTTAAAGAAAATCAAGAGAAGAAGAGATCTTCTGATCAATCTGGGAATGGAAATAAAGGGAAGAAGGGAAATGTTAAATATCCATCCTGCAGTAAATGTGGGATGAAACACCCTGATACTTGCTTAAAAGGAACGAGAGTCTGTTACAAGTGTGGTGAAAAAGGCAACCAAACTCATGATTGTAAGGGGAAGAAGGAATCTACCAATGTTTAGTGCTATAATTTCAGGAAGATGGGACATTATGAAAATGAATGTCCTAAGCATCAGGGGAACTTACCTCAGAAAAGGCCAAGGGATCAAGGGTAGGCTTATGCTATCACTGCTGCTGAGGTAGAAGCTCCGAAAGACGTTGTGACAGGTAATTTAATGGTTTCCTCAAGTTTAGAAAATGCATTATTTGATTTTGGATCATCGCATTGTTTCATATATTCCCAGTTTTCTAAGAAAATTAGATATTTCCTATTTGATTTAACAAGCGAGTTGTCAGTTAAAACTCATAAGGGAAGTATCATTGCAACAATGTTTTGTGAATCAGTCCCCATTAGAGAACATTAATGTTCTTTATACACTGATCTCATCGTCATTCCTATGATTTAGTTTGATATAATCCTCAGTATGGATTGTCTTTCAGACCATGATGCGAATATTTATTGTTAGAAGAAGTAGGTTACAATTTTTGATGATGATGATAAGGAACACCTTATCTTTATAGTAGAATCGTTACCACCTAATTCTTATCTACATCAACCCCCAGTAGCTCACCTAAATTCAATTATTGGGGATAAAGAGAATAAAATGACTGTGGGTGAGGAAAGGAATGTTCAAATAGAGGATGTACCTATTGTGAAAAAATATGTAGATGTGTTTCTAGAAGATTTACTTGGACATCCTCCAGAACGAGAAGTTGAGTTTTCCATTGATTTAATTCCTGGATCAAGGCCTATATCGAAGACCCCTTATAGAATGGACACTGTAGAATTAGTTGAACTAAAGAAACAACTAGAGGAATTGAGTATTAAGGTATTTATTCACCCTAGTGATTCTCCATGGGGAGCCCCTGTTCTTTATGTTAAAAAGAAAGATGGATCTATGAGGTTATGTATCAACTACAGGGAGACCAATGCTTTAAAAATAAAGAATAAGTATCCCCTACCTTGCATTGATGATTTATTTGACCAACTGCATGGATCTCAATAATTTTTAAAGATTGACCTTCGATCTGGATACCATCAGTTGTGTGTGAAGAAGGAAGACATTCCGAAGACAGCATTTCAAACCAGGTACACGCATTACGAGTTTACAGTAATTCCTTTTGGATTGAAAAATGCACCCTCTATATTCATGGATCTGATGAATAGAGTTCTCAAGGAATATCACGATGAATTTGTGGTGGTATTTATTGATGATATCTAGGTATACTCCAAAATCTATGAAGATCATGAAAATCACTTGCGCATTATCCTGAAGACTCTGAGAAGACATGAATTATACGGGATGTTTAGAAAGTTTAAATTCTTTCTTCAGGAGATTTCTTTTCTTGGCCATATTGTCTCTAAATATGGAATCTATGTTGATCCTACAAATACCAAGGAAATCCAAGAATGGTCAGCACCTACGAGTATAACTAAGGTACGCAGTTTTATTGGTTTGGCAGGTTAATATCGACGTTTCGTCCAAAAAATTTCCCGATTGGCGAACCCATTAAAAAAGATCACACGTAAAGGGGTTAAATTTATTTGGACAAAAGAGTGTGAAATTTTTTTTTGAATAACTTAAGAGAAGATTAGTCAATGCTTCTATATTGACTCTACCATCGGGGAATGATGGATTCGTTATTTATAGGGATGCATCAAAGAAAGGACTTGGTTGTTTCCTTATGCAGAATGATAAGGTTATTTCCTATGAATCATGATAGTTGAAAATTCATGAACAAAACTATCCTACTCATGATATCGAGTTAGCAGCTGTGATCTTTTATTTGAAGATATAGAGGCACTACCTCTATGGTAAAAAATGAGAGATTTATACTGATCACAAGAGTTTGAAGTATATTTTCTCACAAAAAGAACTCAATATGAGGCAAATGAGATGGCTTGAATTACTCAAGGAATATGATTTCACGATACAATACCACCCGGGGAAGGCAAACAAGGTGGAATATTCTTTGAGAAGAAAAGATCATGGAGTTTTGAACAACATGAGAATTGAACGGGATCCAATTTTCATGGATATAGTGAAGATAGACATGGGAATAACTAGGGAAGGTGAAACATCAATTCTTTTTCAAATGGTTTCCAAACCATCTTTACTAGAAAGGATTAAGAGTTCTCATACCGATGATGAATAATTTCAAAAGAAGATTAAAGCTTTGAATGATAGGAGATTGAGAGACTCTGTGTATGAAGATTTAATTTTGAAATTTGGGAAGAGAATTTGTGTTCCCGATATACCTGATATAAAAAGGGAATTACTGGATGATTCTCATAGTTCCAATTTCTCTATACACCCTGGGAGCACCAAAATATATAGAGATTTGAAAGAATATCTTTGGTGGGACAACATGAAGAGGGAGACTGCGGATTTTGTGTCAAGATGTATGGTTTTTCTATAAGTGAAAGCTGGAAGGCAACAACATTGTGGAGTATTGCAACCTATTCCCATACCTGAGTGGAAATGGGATAATATCACGATGAACATTGTCATGGGACTACCAATGACTCCTATAAGGAACGATGCAATATGGGTTATTATTGATAATCTTACCAAGTCAGCACATTTTCTTGCTATAAGAGAAGATCTACCACTGGAATGTCTATCAAGACTATATATTGATGAAGTTGTGAGACTTCATGGAGTACCCCTATCGATTGTTTCTGATCGTGATCCCTGTTTTACTTCATGATTTTGGAAAAGTCTTCAGAAAGCCTTGGATACTGAACTTCATTTGAGCACTGCCTACCACCCTCAAACAGATGGACAATCGGAACGAACTATTCAAACCTTGGAAGACATGTTGAGATCCTGCTCACATGACTTTCAGGGTATGTGGGATCAATATTTACCTCTGGTAGAATTTTCCTATTACAATTGCTTCTATTAGAGTATTCAAATGGCACCATATGAAGCATTATACAAAAAGAGATGTCGCACACCAACCTGTTGGGATGACATTGGTGAAAGAAAACTTGAAGGACTAGAACTGGTGGAGGAAACGATGGAAAAGGTGAATGTAATCCAAAACCATATCAAAGCATCTCAAAGTAGGCAGAAGAACTATGGCGATAATCGAAGGAAGGATTTGGAATTTCAAGTCCGTGATCATGCTTTCCTGAATGTATCTCCATGGAAGGGAGTCATACGTTTTGGTAAGAAAGGTAAATTGAGTCCCAAGTACATCAGACCTTTCGAAATTCTAGAACGAATTGGGGCTGTAGCTTACCGATTGGCAATGCCTCGAAGTCTCTCCAAAGATCACGATGTGTTCCACGTATCTCTGTTGAGGAAATACATGCCTGACCCAACACATGTACTCACCTATGTGGAATTAGAACTACAACCCGATCTGTCTTATTGCGAAGAGCCCGTCAGGATTCATGATACGGGAGAACAGGTACTGAGAAACCGGACGACTCGTCTGGTAAAAATCTTGTGGAGAAACCATAAGATGGAAGAGGCAAAATGGAAACCCAAGGAACTTATGATGAAGAACCACCCGAGTCTTTTCATGCGGTAGTATTCTAGAAATTTCGAGGACAAAATTATTTTATGGAGGGGATAATGTATCACCCCAATCTTCTACGGTACTTTTCCCTTTTAATAATGCAATAGCGTGTGTTGTACGCAACATCGAGTTCTAGCACACACCACAACCGATCAAACTAGCCTTTATGAATAGTAATACCTACTTTTTAAAATTTTAGGAATTTTATCTCTCAAAATAAAATTCATATTTGGATTCGGAGTATCGAATTTAGCCTAAGGTGAAATTTTGGTAGTTTTTGGTTAACTTTAATATTTTGATGAATAGTGAAAATTAATAAATTTTAATTAAAAACAACTTTTTTAATCAAAATAATTAATAGTGATAAATTATGAATTTGAGTGGTTTTAAAGTATATTTAGAATATATTTTTATCATTTAATATAATTTTGGTCATTGGACATAATTTCAGAATTAAACTGGACATAAACAAGTACCAATCTTTTGATAGTTATTATATCTTAAAAAACGCTTTTTGTTTTGACAGCGGGAATTAATTTTAAATTAATTTATTCCACTTATGTGTTTTGAATTTGGAAAAATGGATTCCATGTTTGGAACCAGGATGTCCAAATTGTGTAAATAGGTAACTTTTATTTTTATACATTTTGAATAATTACTTCGGTAAATATTTTATTTACCACGGTAAAGGGTAAATTCGGTAAATAAGGGTTAAAAAAATTATAATAATAGTAAATTACCCTAAAAAGTGTCCTAACATTATTGGTGGATATATTTCTTACCATGGGAATCTTTGGGTCGATTTTGGGACCCCATAGAGCCACTTGTAGGTGATAGAGACACATTAATTTAATTAAGTTAAAATAAATACAAAAATGACAAAAGCATATATCATTTAGCAAAACAATTTTTACAAAGCGTTATATATGTTGGATTTTAGACTATAAAGATTCATTAGAAATATAAAAAAATTTCCTACATAATTATAGTTTATTTATAATTTTTATACATTAAATAATGTAATTTATTTATGACACAATGATGATGTAGTAATTGACATAACAGTGAAAATTTAAATTAATTAATATTATAAATACACAAATAAATATAATTTGATACTTTTAATGAATTAAACTAATTTTCTAGGATAATATGACATATTAGGATTGATTTAATTGACTTTTTTCGAAGTAATCATTCGGTTATAATTTTCACAAAAAGCAATTTTTCAAATAGTGTAAAAATTGACAAAAAAAGAGTTTTTAAAACAAACATTATATTATTAATTGATATTCAATTCTTAAAAATCTAAGGTTATGAAAAGAGAATTATATCATGATATTTGTATCATTAATGGACCACTTGGGGGGATCTTGGATGTATATAGTAAGTTTATTACCCATATAATATAAAAATACAAAGAGACATTGAAAAAGTGAAACTAATTAACTAAGAGTTAACACTTAAATATAAGGTTAATATAGTAACCCACAACTGTCTATATCATTTTGTTTGAGTGGTTTTCTAACTATCCCCACCTAAAACTTTAAATAATCTACTTTGGAGCCATTAGAAACCGAATATTAATTTATTATAAAATAATATTTCTAGCGTTTCCAAAGGTGCCCCTCACCCCTCTTAGAAAAGGGCACTCCTCCTTCTCATTAATTTATACCTTCAAACCTTTTTTTTCGGACAAACCCTGCCCAAATACTCTATAAACTTCCCTCACTTCATCCTAGAGGCCTTACATTAGTCATAATTCCAACCTAAGGATCCCTTTTGATCAAATCAAAAGGAAGAACGTGAAGAAGAGGTAATGATTTAACCACCCTTTTTCAAGTTCATTTATTCTTCCACTTCTTCTTTCTTTGTTATTTCTCATTCTAAAATAATTAATACATTATCTCCTATATACTATAATATTATTATAAATATGGTATGACCATATTCAGTATTATATTCATCCTTTGAATGACATGTCACCATACGTGCGTACGTACGACTTACCGTCTCCACATCGTGGTGTAATTGTTATTCAATATATTATTATTTGGATGGGTATAATAATGATTTTTAATTCATGTAAATAATAAATATAACATGATAATGATTATTTATATATGATATACCATCCAATTATATATTATTCTAATATCAAATGAATGATATTGTCGCTCATGCGTACATACGGACTACCATCTCCACGAACGCGATGAGATTCATTCTCCATCGTATCCATTCAAGTATAATTATCATTTAATGATTTAAAAATAATTTTTAAGGACTTTATATCATTCTGGATATGAATTAGATACATCCTATCCATGATAAACATGGCTTACATAACAAAACATATCAAAGGAAACAAGTATGTTAACACCCGAAATGATGATAATACTAAGATATTATTAACAAAGCAATGTTAAAAGATCATATATGATATCATATTAATATATATGATTCTTGTATAATTTAATAAAAATTATTTCACCATTATACTATAGGTTAACCTACCCTCAACCAAGGAAATGTACAAAGTAATGGTTTATTTCACAATCTCTTCATTATTGGAGGTTGTTTATACGTAATAATCCACTTGGATTTCTTTATCATCCACATCCATGTTTCTTAAAAATTGTATTTCAAAACATTTTTACTAATTACTGGAATATGGGTTAAAGTCATTTATACCCTTGTTGACTATTATAAGTGGTTTATAAAGGAATCTTTCCTTCGTTTTCCAAACAAGGTCCTTTTTAACCTTTTCGACAGAATTATGGTAAGAATGTTTTTTTAACTTATACAGTGGGTGCGGCTATTTTCTGCCATTATAAAATAGTTGAAGCTTCCATTACAAGATTATAAGAATATTTTGAAAGAAAATGTTTTATTTTATAAATATATGAGTCTTATATGATTTCAAAATAGAAAGAGATATTTCTCTAAAAAGAGTTTTGATTTCATCTATGTCAACATCCATTGATGGATTTTATGCTTATTTGAAGTTGATTTATTATGATACCAAACTTATATATTGTATTGAAGGTTTTGTGATATGTTTGACTGTTGATGTGTTATTTTTATACCATTCAGGGTTTATGAATGAATTATTTACATTTCATATGCTAGTTTTAATATGAATGTTTATGTTATGTTTAAACCTTTTCATATGGGAATACATTGGACTTAATATGTGATGGGTGGAGCCCGCTATAGAACCTCAATGCATCTGTAGGTCTCAGGAGACAAAATAGTGTCATGGCACAAGGCCTTGACAAAATCATATTTGTATTCTTGTCACAAGGCCTTGGATAGATGGTTATGATAGTCTGGCCTTATGCATTCCATCATTATGAAAGTGGTTATTGATATTGCATGTGATTATTAGATTAGTAGAATATCCATGTGAATAAGTAAATGGAATTATTTTATTTTATTTTTTCCATACTATGTTGAAGTTCATGATTAAAATTCATATGATTTAGTTATACATTACCTTAAATGTTTATTCTTATTTATGAATGTTTCCTCTATACTTTTATCCTTACTGGGCATTTCAGCTCACCCCTTTTCTATGTTTTATTTTTCCATGATGTAAAGATGTAATTTATGAATGACCTGCAGGGATAGTATGAGGGGATAAGAGTATGGAAAATGGAGACTATGTTGTTTTAGTTTTCATTTTAATGATTTAATTTTAATCGTTATTAATGTATCTAGTTATTCCCATGCTACTAAACTAATTGGTCTTTCGAGACTTGATCTTTCTTTTGATCATTCCAATGTTATCTAATAATGCACCGACTCTGGGTAAATGGGGTCGGGGCATTACAAGAATGGTTATATATTAATAAAATGACTCTCTTATGCTATGGGGGAAACACCCACACCATTCACCATTCGTTTAATTCAATTTAGTGTCACATTCTTGGATTGGTATGTCAATTCACTCGTAAATGTGATTTTTAAGTCTATGAAAATTCATAATCATCAAGGAATATTAGAAATATTCCCAATACGGTGGCTGGTTTCATGGTAGATATGTAGTGATAATGAATTATTAATTTGTAATGGAAATATTAATTTAGGCATGATAGTTTAAAAAATTAATTTTATATTTAATAGGTGATGCACAAAAAACTGAGGCATGACACAAGAAAATATTTCAAAAACATTTTGGGGTTTAGGGAAAAAGAACAAAATCACTTACCATAATGATATGGTGCTTCATTCATTAATTGTAGAGATTCTACTTGATCTGCTTCAAGAGAAATTGGGAAAATATAAAAACAATCAAAAATTATGGCATTTCATCTTGAATTAAGATAGAATTATATATAGTAATATAAATTGGGAAAGTATGAATGAGGAGTTAAATAATTGATCGTACACATCCAAAGAACCCAATGAAATTTTATATAGAGCTCAGATAGAGGAGATCTCACAAAGCCTTGGAATAGTGGAGCAGGAGCTCGAGTGTAAACATGTTGTGTGAGAGAGAGGAGAATAAAATATAGAGACATGTTGAAAAAATTAGGTGAAAAGGGTAATTTTACCCCTTAAAATGAGTTACACATTTTGTATGGATGGTTAAAATCCTATGGAACAACTATTTGGCAAAAATGCCTCGTAATTGAAAACCCTTGCACCGTTTGAGTAAAACCTAGAAAAGGTTCCTCAAACCATGCAGTCTAGATATGATTTTTTACATATATTCCTCACACTACTAGGAATTTCCTTTAAGAAGGTGATTCCAAACTGTTCTCCCCCATATATTGGATACATTTTTTGGATTCACATTTTATACTAACAATGTGAAAAATATGGACCCCCATTAAAACATCCAAAAACAAGGATTTCAAAGGCCAACACTATAGAAACTCAAAAGAATAACCAAGATACCTTGTGATCATTAAAATCAATCTAAAATCACTTTTAATTGTTCTCATATTTATATTTCAATTCCAAGATTTATTTAGAAATCATCTTAACAAAGAAATAGAAATTCCAAAATTTTATTGAAAATTTAGATGCTCCAAAACTCTAGACATTAAAATATTCCCACCATATAACTTCTCACCCCTATTAACTATTGGGGAATGAAGAAATGTTAGAAAAAAATTATTTTTCATGTAAATTTTTCTAACATACCTTCATTGAAATTTATATGTTCGACGTCACATCAAGAATCTATTCATGTTTATGGTACGTAAGTCATAAAAAATTTAACCAATGCCCATATAAAAAATAGAACATTGAGATGGTGCATACCCAAACTCATCTATCCTATGACATAATGAAATCAACATACCTTTCACCAAAAATATTTTAAATATCCATGAGGTTGTACTTCAATGGTCATAATTTCCTATTTGAGAACTCCATTAGCATTCTAACAATTCTTCTAGAACAATTTTGAATTTGATCAAATTGTCAACTATTAATCAACAAAATTTTTCCCGGTTGGGAAAAATATTCCTTGAGAAGATTTTTTTCAACCATTTAACTATACTCGTATCATCCCTATGACATTCCAGATGTGGTTCCTCACCGAGCACATTGATCAAATAATTATCAAATAAAGGAATGATAATATTGATCGACTATCCAAAAAATTGAATGGATTTAGAAGACAATGAATTTGAAATCTTTATATAATATTTTATCCCAAGAAATTAGGAGATTTATTCAAATCATGATCATGAAAATCTCATACCTTACATCCAGTAAAACATCAATACTGACCATTAATTTATATCATTTTTTCTCAATATAGATATAGATGTGTACACGATATAGAACCCTTCTATCTTGACACTCAAAACAAATCATATATGCCTGTCAGTATGTATAAGGTAACCTTGAAATGACCTAATTGGGTCCAAATAGCTCTTCCCAGGTAATCCATGCTCCACAGTATTCATGTCAGATTTTAGTATATAGCTAAAATGTTCACAAAGCAAGAAAAATGACTAAGACGAGAAGTAGTATCTCACATTGAGGTTTAGTTAGGGATTTAGTAATTTTCCATGATTAATGGAAAGACATTCCTATAAAGGAAGACATGTTTCATTCAAGAGAGCCTACACCTCTAAGATATATCTATGCTTATATAGCGCAACTCTAAATGACTCTTTTCGTTAAGAAAAACGAGTGTTTAATTACATTCTCAAGATCAATATGTAATCAATGATCTCGTAGTATACCATGTAAAATGTAAATATTGGTAACATAATTGTTAATGAAATAAGTGTACTCAATGATTGTACCAAAAATATTAATGTCACATAAGAAAATTCTGTCATATCCAAGATGAAATTACCAATACAGTTTCTAACAAATTTTATTCGACTGTTCATATGGTAAAATAGTTGAAACACCTCTCGTTAACTTCTTTTGATGGAGAATAGGTACACTTGATGTTTTATCATCATTAATCGATGAAAATTTCCAAACAATCCATTCATCATATGATAATTCAAGTATATAAAGTGTTCTATAACATGAGTATCAATGTATTTATAGGTAGAATACACAACCAGCCCTTTTTTGTCATTACTCCTTCCAAGCATTGAAATCATATAACTTACCAGCCTGAAGGGAATTTAAATTTATTTAAATCAATTACAAATGATCCTCCATGGATTTTCTTGACATAAATGGAAGAAAACACTATTCCATGATCGACGTGATAATCCCCCTTTAAGAGTGTACTTGCCATTTTTTTCTGAGAATGAGAACTCATCCAATGAATTATGCTCCATCAACCACTGAATGTTGGTCCCTTGCATCACCAATATGCCCACACCAAGCCCCACTATAAAAAAACTATGTTCTTAAAATCAAACTAGTTCATGATTTCTCTTAAATATATACATGAAACTCCTTCCATGTTTTGTCTATGCATTTCAACAACATTGGAATAGAATCCCAATCAAATTGAAAGGTATTGTCACAACACATGTCCCTTTTACCACATTATCCCAAGAATTGGGAAAAGTCATAATTCCTTTAACACCCATGTTCCTATACCATATAAAAGACCTACGATCAATGTATAATGGTTCAATTATTAATAATTTCCACAAAACCCATCCTATTTGATGTAAAATTTTCATAACTCGGTGCGTAATACGTATATATACACCTACTACCTTGAGATTACATCAACACCACAATAGAAAATTTTATACTATCTATAATCCTATTAGACCAATTTATCCCTGTATTCAATGGAATTAACAAAATATTTATTTCTATATTCATATTATCCCTTATGAATGATAACCTATTTTATGATGTATTGATTCATCCATAACTGAAGAATAATAATTTCCACATGATGTACTAAGAGGCCAATCATTCCTTAGGCAAATTTAAATCATATAATTGAATCATTATATGATGTGATCATCCTTCAATAAGGCTCAACATACTAAATGACCACCGAGGGAGTATTGAAATACCTAAGAGTCATACACAACACCAAATGCACCCAAAAAAAACCTTACATCAGAAAATGAGTGCATAAATTATCCAGGGTTTTGAATTCAGGTGGAGGTACCTACAAAATAAATACCCTTACATAAATATAGAGTTTTGATATTATGATTTTTTTTTTCCAAAAAAATTACTCTATCCTATACCCCATATCATTTAGGTTCAAGCAATAATTTTTTTCTACAATAAACACTCACAATACCATTCCAAGGTAATTGTCAAAGAAATATTGGAATTAACCATTACATGTGAGTTTGAAACAACGAACACCATGATAGGGTTTCATTTAATACCTTTTCATTGATTCATATTTAGAATTTTCAAAATTTCTAGAGCCTTAATTCAAGACATTCAAAGTACTATTCATGGATAACCAAAAAAATTGTTACTACCTTTAGCTACATCCATAAGGAAATAGAGGCAATTTAAATCAAACATTCCCCCAATCTTCATTTTTTAGATAAAATAATTATCAAACAAAATAAATTTATAATATAAATTATATTTATCCATTTTCATTATGTATAAATGTATCTTTCATTTGGTATTTGTTAAATTAAATATTAATTTAAAGCCATAGATTAAAATAACCATTAATTTTTAACTGTCATATTAATTAACTAAAGATTCAGAATAAAATATCTTAGAACCTCCCAAAATGGGTTTTATTAATTTAAAGATCTAATTAAGTATGATGTCACTGTACATTTATACAAAACTAGTTTAAGTGGTCTCTAACACATTAAATAAACATAACTATAAAACATTATTATACCCTAATAGTTTTATGTGCTAAATCATGTCAAAATAATTTCATCCCATGAGAGTCCTATCATTATACCAACCAGGGTTCATCTATGTCAAACCAAGTAAAAGTTGATTTATTAATCATTAAATAAACTCCTAAGGGGTTTATTATATAAAAACATACCCCAACTGACCCACTTGGGTCCAGCAATGCATTATGGATTTTAGTCACATGGTTTCTCAGGCCGAAGTAATATATTTACAACCCTGTATAACAGTATTGATTTCTGTTAAGGATTTAACTTTATCACATAAAATTTTTTTATTAGAGGAATTACAATTCCCAATTTATATAAGAACTTTCCATTATAAGTTATAATTGGAATAAATGTACATACAACCAATAATTTTTATTTTATTCATAATATAACATTTTCTTATATGATGGTAAGATTATATGGGTAACCCTCCCCGATTTAAAAGGGTGCATAACCCTTTTAAATTGATATCAGTACCCATTTAATCAAAACCATAAACGTTTCATCCAATTCAACCAATTGTACATGGATTAAACATATCATAATTGGATAATTATGGTACCAACATCAAGATATAATATATAAAACCATTTTGGTTTATGTAGATATTTTAACAAAAAATCATATATCATCATTACAACAAAACCCATTCTAAAATAGAATTTTGTATAAGAAATAATGAAAATTAATCTCCTAAACAGGGTAAAAATATAAGATTTCTACTATAACTAAAAAGGAACATGAAATTTTTTTTTATGAATTCATGCAATGAATCCTACAGGTAATGTCACATCCATAGAATGTGAATCAATATCTTCCAATAATGATGCATGTTTTAATACTTTCTTGTCATATAGGGCCAACGGAAAAAGACTCTAAATCCTATAAATTAGTAATTTCTATAACTAAACGAACCAATTAAGGTGAAATAACAACCTACTATAATAAAAAAACATGATCTATAATCAAATCCCAACACCTTGGTCAATTCTCATGATTGAGTTGATCACTCATTGAAAAAACTATTTACATAGTTCTGAAAAATTCATATTCTTTTATATACCACCCCAAATAGTATAAAAATGGGGAAAAATAATATATCCTATTATAAATATTTATAATTTCTCAACCCATGATCTATTGAAATAGTATCGTAAGTTGGTAATTACATGTCCCCATACATGCCTCTCCACACACTAGAGGCCTCTGACTAGACGTGATAGTTTAACGAAGGTACAATGGAAAGACTATAACCTCATAATCAGAGTCACACAAAGATATGATAGAAATTAAATTGACATTATAATTCATATTAATTAAATGGATATGTGGATATAAATGAAAACTATGAAAATAAAATTCTGATAATTGGCCAATTCCAAATAATATAACTAATCATATCCATGTGAATCTACAATATGAAATTTCTAGAGATATTATAAAAATAAATAAAAAACTACACAAAAAATAAACAAAAACCCTAAATGTAGTATCCATGAGAATCATGAATTCTATATTTTTTTGAAGATACTAATATCTAATGAAAAAATATAACAACAAATTCATAATCAATAATCATAAACATACAACTTGGAGATCTATTTGGGTATCAATTAGTGGACAGAATAGGACGTGGAATATACTAAGTAGGACACCACAAATTTTTCCTAATTCCATCCAGGTTATGAATATAAAATAAAATAAAGTGTATGGATAATAAAAAAGTTGTAAATAAATAAACAAATATAATTTGGACTTAAGTTTTCAAAAGGAAACTTTTCTAACAATACCTTCTTTGTTCTAAGGAGGAATATTTGTGATGATGGGTCTATATAAATATTTATATGAATATGTTTGTATATATATTCAATATATATATAGTAATGAATATTTCCATATATATAGATACATCGTTCTAGCTAGGAACTGAGGCATAACTCAAGCATCCATGCATAATAACAACAGTCTCATATGGTAGTAAGGGATGTCATACCCATGTTTCCTCAACAAATATAGACAACATTCACATGTATAATTGATCATATGGGAGGCTATGCCTAAGTATCATAAATCATATTGGATTTCATGCTCTATTATTGTAAATCATAAGGGGAATCATGCCTGATTATCCTGAATCACAGGGGATGTTATGCTTGAGTATCATTTTTAAATATGGGACATTGTTCCTGATTATCAAATTTAATTAGGGGACACCATGACTAAGTAACAAATTTCATCGAGGAATCTATGCTAAAGTATCACATTAAAATATGGGATTCCATGTCTATTGTATCAAATTTTATTAGGGGATTCAATTCCCATGTATCAAGAAGTACAAGGGACACCATGACCGTGAATAATAAGGGACACCATACCCATAAATAATAAGAGAACCATAACCATATATAATAAGAGACACCATACCCATAAATAATAAATATTCATGCACATTTAGAAGTAGTTCATAATCCATTTTTAGTAAAATTCCATATTATAATTAATTTATACAATACGGACATGTTTAGATACATGAAACATTACTATTCAAGTATAAATAATTAAAAGTCCATGTACATAGATATGCATTGAATTGGTCAATGTGATGTTCCATGCCACTATAAATTTATATTTTGAGGCGGGTCATATAATACATTCACTAACTGATATGGTCAAAGTGTGATTCCTTTATATTCACAATTCATTAAATTTTAATGGGTCATTTTAAGTACATGATTTTTTTTATGTAATAAAAAATTATATTAAGCTAAGGTGGAAATACCCCCTCTATGTCTCATTTATTTAATTAATGTTAGAATCTAATTCTAGGGGATAAGAGAAAAAATATTGAATAGTGATTTTTAATTCCATTCATAACCACAAATTTCAAAAAGTATGAGCGACAAAATCAAGGGGGTGTTTGAGTCTGGGTAGATATGCACTAACAGTGAATTCAATGTTTCAAATCACAATATGAAGTTAAGTATAAACATTTACACAATTAATTTTAAATTTATGATCTGACACATTGAAAATGAGATATGTGTCATAATGTCTTAATTTAGAATCATTATAATTATTAATAAGAAATCATGAGACCACCAACCTAAAGGATATAAGGCTTTACTCAAACATTATCGAGCTTTTACTCAAGACGGTTTGAGATAAATAATGTAAATGGAAGAACGTTTTGAAAATAATTTAGATTATCTTGAATGAAGGTTGTATCTGATATAGAAAGATAATCAGAGAAGGGATTTATTAGGTGTTTATGACTTACTGGTACATATCCAACACACCCAAAATAGTTATATTTAGAGATTATATAAAGGATATCTATCCATTCCTATGAGGGGAGGAGGAGGAGATCAGGTAATGCTTTCTGTGCATGAATTTGGAGGAGAAGGGATGGGGAGTTTAAAATAAATTGTGGAAAAGGGGTAATATTTATTATTTAAATGCGATATTCAATTTGGTAGAATAGTAATCAAAACCAAACACTAATAGTAAAATAACACTTCCTCAGGTGGAAAACCTTATATTATTTCTTTAAGGTTTCGGAAACCATGTGTGGACTATACGGATTGGATCTATAATTTTTTCCAAATTTATATAATTCCAGGAACAACCTCTCACATGGTCTGTCCAAAAAAATATCCCCATCATATGGGATTCATAGTTTGTTTCACGACTTATAGTAACCGTGTTCAAATCATGTTCCCCCAATTTCAATTCCAAAAACTATTATTTCAAAAACAAATGCTCTCAAAACTCAATATAACACCCAAGAAACATCTCAAAATATATAACCAATATAAAAATAATTCTTTTGTCTGTTATTTCATTCTAATATACCTTATTTTTATTGGTTTAGAAATCAACCTATCCCCATATGAAAATTTCTGAATCCTATGGAAATTTTAACTAGTCCAAAAGATGATAACTTACAAAACTGATAAAATATTTAATTGGGGTTAAATTAGAGGATCATTGAGTGAATTTTTTGGATTTCAAATTAAATATTTATGATTATTTATCAACGAAAAAATATATTGGATAATGTTCATTGGTTTTAAATTGGTAAATTTTGAAGGTGATTTCTCTAGTTTAAATAAAATATGATTAAAAAATAAGATATTGAAAAATATATTGATGTGATTTGGGAGTAGTTATAAAAAATATATAGTAGATAATGAGAATTTATCTTGTAACAATTTTTGAAGTGATTTCCTATTTTTTTAAATTATATCAGAGTATTGATGAGAAAAGCCAATGATATTTAGCAAGAAATGAACCTATGTGATAAATAATAATTGGGATAAAAAATGGATTTTTTATCTAAGAAAAGTCATATTACATCCTTGTGTCAAAGAATTATTATAATAAGAATACATATGATCTATTTATATCCAAAATAATGATCCAGAAGAAGGAATAATTAGTTCTAAGAGAGTTTCTGATAAGTGTTCTTCAATTATTGATAATCTGTATCAAGAATCTTGGGAATAAAAAAGAAAATACATGTAATGATCATTGATATATTTATTTTATTGTCAAATATAACATTCATTTTTTTATTTAAAATATGTCATCACAGTTAATTTCCTTGATGTGGAAGATGTGAATCTCATATTGTGATGTTATAAAATATAAGTATTTATATAAATATATTGCTTACAGTGTTCATGGATTGATTTCATGTACTGGTGGTGTAAAACCCCGAACCCAGTTACCTAGAGTCGATGTATTATTTTAATACATTGGCATGATTACAGGGAATCAAGTCCTGAAGGACCTATTGGTTTATTAGTCTTGGAAAATAGATTACATACATGAATTCTCCATTACACTTTATAACATACAAAACAACATAAATAATCCTTTATGAACTCCATTATTCCCTTGGCTTAACCCTGTATATCAATCACAATACAATTCATGGAATCCTGGGAAAAATAAAAAATAGAAAGGGGTGAGATCAGATGCTCAGTAAGGATAACAATACCGTGGAAACTTTTATAAATAAGCATAAATATTTAAGATAATGTATAACTAAGACAAAAGCCATTTAAACTTGAACTTAATTATAATATGGAAGAAATAAAATTAAGTAATTCCATTTACTTATTCACATTGATATTCTACTAGTCTAATTATCACATGCAATATCACTAACCACTTTCATAATAATGGAATGAATAATGCCAGACTATCATAACAACATAGTCAAGGCCTTGTGTCAAGCCTACAAATAAGATTTTATCAAGGCCTTGTGCCAAGACACTAGTTTGTCTCATGAGACCTACTGATGCATGGAAGAGCTATAGAGGGCTCCACCGGTCACATAATAAGTCAGATGAATTCCTCATATAAAAAGGTTTAAACATAACATAAACATTCGTATTAAAACTGGCATAAGAAATGTAAATACTTTACCCATAAACCATGAATTGTATAAAAATAACACATCCATAGTAAAACATATCACAAAACCTTCAATACAATATGGAAGATTTTTATCATAATAAATTAACATCAAACAAGTATAATATCCATTAAAGGATTTTGACATAGATGAAAATGATTTGTAAAAATCTTCGAGAGAAATATCCCTTAGAAAGGAATACATTTAAATATATTTTTTAATCAATGTGTCCCATACCACCTTGAACCTTTTTAAAGTAATTAACATTTTAATACATTCATGTCCATTAAAATAAATCCTTAAAACCATTCTGAAAACATGGAAATTAATGAGAATGGTTTTGAAGAATAAATCGTTAAAACATTTAAAATGATGTTTTAGTAAATAGTACCTTAAAATATTTCTTTTGAAAACTATTTTATGAAACATGTACAAGGATAATAAATATGTCCCAATAGATACTTACGTAAAAACAACCTCGGATAATAAAGAGATTGTGAAATTAACCCTTACCAATTTGGTAGCATACGAAACATACACCCCATGAAAGAGGTATCATACAATGAATATGTAAATACACATAAATTAAAGTGTATTAAAAAAAGAATACAATTATGGGCTGTATATACACAACACAAAAGTTAATAGTGGCAATATAGTACGAATCTCACGAGAATAAGGAGTGAGATGCAAACCCCTTACCTTGCACATTCCTTTAGTCGAGGGTACGTTTAAACTCATGTATGAAGACCCTAGTATGTTATTAAATTATAACAGAACCATATTAATATTTATGATATCATAAATTATTCATTTATGACTTTATACTACACATTTAATAAGAATTTCCATGTTAAATTAACATTTCGAGTAATAATCGTTTTCTTTATCTTACGTGTTTTAACTTATTACTCTTGATTGTATCACATAAATCATGATTTAAAAACATCAATAATATAAAACATTATTTATATATCATATAAATTTAGAATATGAATATTTATAATAGACATATATATGAAATGGAAGACCTTGTTTATGGATAAGGTAGTCCATACGTACACATAAACGTTGTTTCCATTTTCATAACGTCTTGAACGGAACTAATTGAATAAAATATATGTAAGTACATATATATATATATATATATATCTCTCCAGTAGAATTATTATGTCATATATTACAAACATATTTGTAATATGTATTTTTATAATCTTTGATGAATGGTGAATGTGGAAATGAATATCATCGCCTCGTGGAGACGGTAATCCGTACGTACGCACGAGCGACAATATCATTCCTTTGATATTAAAATACTATATAATTGGATGGCGTATCATATATATGGAAAAATTATCATGTTATATTTATTATTTACATGAATTACACATCATTATTATACCCATCCAAATAATAATGTATTGAATAACAATTACCCCATGACGTGGAGACGGTAAGCCGTACGTACGCACGTATGGTGACCTTTCATCCAAGGGATGGATAGAATAATGAATATCATTGTACCATATTTATAATAACCTCATTGTATATATAATATACTGGAGTTATTATTTCATAATAGAAATAAGAAAGAAAAAGAAGTTGAAGAAGAAAGGAACATGAAAGAGGGTGGTGAAATCATTACCTCTTCTTCGGGTTCTTCCTTTTGATTTGATCAAAACAGAAACATAGTATGGATTTATGATCAAACTAAGGCCTCTAGGATGAAGTGAGGGAAGTTGAGAGGATATTTGGGTAGGTTTTGGCCGAGACAAATGGCTTTTGAGGTGTGATTTTGAGAGAATGGGAAGTGCCCTTTTATAAGAGGGGTGATGGTCACTTTAGGAGAGATTAAAGTATTAATTTATTATACTATCATATTCGGTTTATAATGGTTACAAATGAATTTATTTAGAAATTTTGGTGGTTATGGGTCGAAATCCTCTCAACCAATATGTTTTAAACAAGTATAAGTTACTATTTTAACCTTATCTTTTATATTTAACTCTTAGTTAAATAGTTTAACTTTTACCGTGTCCTCTTGTATTCTTACTATATAAGGTTAATAAACATACTCTAAACTTCCAAGAGAACCTCAAGTGTCTCATTAATGACATATATAATATTATTTAGGCCCTTTGACAGAACAATACATTTTTAGGAATATTATATCAACTAATAATATAGTATTTGTTTTAAATATTATTTTATGTCAATTTTGACACTATTTGGTATTTTGTTTTTGTAAAAGTCATAACAACTTGATTACATCCAAAAAAGATACTTTTAATCAGTCCTAACATGTCATAGTCACCTATAGAATTAGTGGATGTCATAAAAACTTTTAAATTATATTTATTTTAATATTTATAATACCGTTTATTTGATTCTTTCCTGAATAAGGTAATTACACCATCATCATTGTGTCATAAATAAATTTACTTATTTAATGTCTAAAAATTATAAATAAAATACCATGATGTAGTAAATATTTTTATCTTTATAATTAATATTTATAGTCGAATTTATCTTTTGTATAACCCTATATTAAAAATGGTATAGTTAATAAACATTGAATTTAACACTTTTAACTCTTCTTTAAATTAAATAATAATAAATGTCCTAATCTAATCCAAGTGGACATAAAGGGTCATATTTTATTCATAAGGTTGTTAGTGGTAAATTTATACTTATCCAATAGAATTATGACATCTTTTAGGGTAATAACAATATTATTTTTACCCTTAATTACCCAATTTACTTTTAACCGTGGTAAATAAAAGTAAAAAGTTACTATTCACAAAAATTCTTTTTATCTTTTTGAACCACATTTTACTCCTCGATATTAACCGTGTCTCTTATATTTTCAAAGTTCAACTCGTAGAAATGGTAGATTAAGTTTTATGTGAATTTTCAAATTCTCCTAGGAGATGGGTAAAAGACGGTGAAAAGTTCAATAAAATTTTTATATATCTAAAATTATTAAAAACTGACTCCAATGAATTAAATTGAACTTATATAGGTATTATGTATCTAGTTTGACCTCAAATAAATTTAAATAAAATAAATAATTATTTAAATAAAAATTCGGTTTTAAACTATAACTTAGTGTTTTTCACTATTCATCAAAAATTAAAGGTTTTCAGAAAAAATACCAAAAGTTCACCCTAAGATAATTTTGATATTCAGAATTAAATAATGAAGTTTATTTTACCAAATTCAAAACATAGAAGTTTCATTTATTAATTTAAAATTAATTCCCGCTGTCCAAACAAAAAGGCATATTTTTACGAAATAATAACTATCAAAAGTTTGACAACTGTTTATGTCCAATTTCAATGTGAAATTACTTAAAATGACCACCATTGGATTAAATGGTAAAAATAATATCTATTTGTACTTCCAAACCATTAAAATGTATAATTTGGAAATATAAATTAATTTAATCAATAAAAGTTGTTTTTTGTTAAAAAATAGTATTTTCACTATTCACCCAAATATGAAAGTTATCAGAAAAACACCAAAACATTATTGAAACTAAATTCATATGTACCAATTATAAAGAAGAAGTTTATTTTGTCAAATTTAATATATAAAATATCCCAATATTGGATTTAAAAAATCATCGCCATTAAATGGCGGTAAAATTGCATTTTTTTAAAAAATACTTCTTTTATCTAAAAAAATGTTTTTGTTCTTAAATTATGTCTAAGAAACTCATAATATGGATTATAAAATTATAAGGATTATATAATGTTCAAAATTCAGTTAATACTATTCATAACCGCTTTTGAATGGCTAGTTTGGTAAGTCATTGTCCTCAAGAACTCAGTATTGCGTGTAGTGCAAGTTATTGAATTATATTAAAGAAATAACGTACTATGAAATCATGGGGTGTTACATTCTTCCCTACTTCAATAAATTGTGTCCTCTCAATTTGAAATTATTTTTCGAAAATAAAGGGTTGAAAATAGAAAATACCTTTGGAAAAACACACATCGGAAATTTTGTTAAAAAAAATTAGTCTTAATTAGAGGGAAAGAGAAAAGAAAGGGTCACCACCAAATTATGATCTATATTAGAAGAACATTGGTGGAAATTAGAGACATATAATTTGAGGAAAAACGTAAATATTTATAGGTAGTGATTGAGGTTATCCATCACAAAAAGTGTAAAATTGAGGGCCTTAAATTCATCAATCTATGATGATTTAAAATACCATCTGTTAAACAAAACATATGGTATTAGGATAAAACATTTCTTGTTTTATGATCCCTTAACTAAAGTATAAGAATTAATTTCTTCATAGAATAATAGAAGATGAAAAATATATACTTGACATGTAGAGTCCCATCTTTAACTAATTTCTACCACAAAATCATCTTTCACTCTAAAAGATAATAGAACATAAAATTAATATTCTATTTATCCTATTCATATAGGGTTCAATAAAATGAATTTATAATTAATCTACCAGAAATTTTTATAAAAAAAAAAGACTACATTATTCAATCTAGGACATCACATGGGCCATTGGTAGGTGATATACCCTTGTCGCCCTTCGGTTGCGGGTTCAAGTCTCGCGGCCTTTCCGGATGCGATGGGTTGCCACCCGACCACTAGGATGTCCTTTTATCGCAATCCAAAAATAATCTGAAACTATAATTATCCAAAATACTTCTTTTTAAACTCACAGTCCAAAATTTATAAGGAAGGTAAACACAATGAAGATCCTTTTTTTCCGTGTAATAACATGTAAACACATTCATCATATATTCTTTTAAAACACTATAACATCGTCAATTACCATAAAGCCTTATTGATTACGTTCATGATCCCTTATTCCTTATAGAATACTGGATATACTCCTTCTATCCAAAAATGTTGTAACTCCATCAATGATGGAATATACAGATCATTAATCAGTTTCAAGGTAGTAAAAAATATAATTTATCCAAATCAATCATGTATTATTCCAAAATCACTACCTCAGTATCAGAACCATATTATGTTTTATCTTTCTCTCAACCACATATTTTCTAAAAATTTAACATTCATTTGAGTCACTTTTCATGGTTCCACACAATCTCACGTACTTAATGAAATAGTACTGCAGTACAATCCTTATATACTCCATAATTTTTATAAACAATAAATTGTTGATACAACACTCAAATGACATAATTCTCTAATAACAACATAAGAACTCTAATAATTCATCCTCATCTGTGGTAGTATCATAAATTGATTATTATCCAATAGAATTATTTGGGGCATACTCTGATGATTTGGAAATTGGTTCGCGTAGTGTCCCACCTCCTTGCAGATGAAGCATTATAAATTTGAAACATTTTTTTACCCTTACAGTCATGTACATGGTCTCATTTTTCTCCACACTTATAACAAACTCCCATTTATTTTAGGCAAGTTCTAGGGTGTTTCTTCCCACAGTTATCATATATGGGAAAATTCATCTTTTCCCTATTCCCTTTATCCATCTTTCTCTCTTCCATAATATTCTTCTCTTTCTTCTCTTCAAAGCTATAGGGCTTAGAGAATTATCTACTAATCTTTTTAACACATTATAATATTTCTTCAAATGTTGAGAATACATGGGAGATTATTTCCCTTCTAAATTTTGGCTTAAAACCATGACAGATATGATCCTTCATACTTTTTGGATCATACGTATTACTGGGGTTCACATTCCTAATACTGGGCGCCATTTCTATACAATATCATAAACTATGTCAATTTATGAATTGCATTGAATAATTCCAAACATGTAAAATACCTAACATAAATTGAACGGTTTATGGATATAATCCATAATCATAAATATGTTTTCATTGAGTAAGTATATACTCATAAACCCTTCATAATTATTTGTAAAGAAAATGAGAAATATCCTAAGAATATCCCTGGGAGTGTCGTAACCAAGAGTAAAGCATGGCCGGTTTTTGTGCACCAGTTCCCATTAGAGTCTAGCTCAAAGCAGTGTTTTCAGGTTTTACCACTAGGTACATTTGTGCTAGAGCTGCCTCTACCAACTCGTATCCAGTCAGGGATGTATTTTCTTGGAAAACTAACAAAATCTCTACATTACCAAAATTCTAGGAAGTTCTTATATACTAATATTCAAATTCTATCATATGGTAATGTGCTCTAATCAGAGTTTTTCTAAATATAGTTTCCAAGGTTATTGCTAAACATTATCTGATACCAATTATAACACCCCAACCCCAGTTACCTATAGTCGGTGCATTATTTCAATACATTGGAATTATTACCAGGAATCAAGTCCGGAAGGACCGATCGATTTAGCACTCTTGAAAAATAGATTACATACATGAATTTTACATTACACATTATAACATACAAAACAACATAAATAATTCTTTTCTAATGCCATTATTCCCTTGGCTTAACCATGAATATCAATCACAATAAACTTCTTGGAATATGTGAAAAAATAAAACATAGAAAGGGGTGAGCTCAGATGCTCAGTAAGGATAACAATACAGCGGAAACATTAATAAATAAGCATAAACATTTAAGGCAATGTATAACTAAAACAAAAGCCTTTTAAACTTGAACATCATCATAATATGGAAAAAATAAAATGAAGAAACGCCATTTACATTTTCACATGGATATTATACTCATCGAATAATCACATGCAATATCACTAACCAATTTCATAATAATGGAATGAATATTGCCATACTATCATAACAACATAATCATGGCCTTGTGCCAAGACTGAAAATACGATTTTGTCAAAGCCTTGTGCCAAGACACTAGTTTGTCTCACGATACCGACTGATGCATCAAGGATCTATAGCAGGCTCCACCAGTCACTTACTAAGTCCAATGCATTCCTCATATGAAAACGTTTAAACATAACATAAACATTCATATTAAAACTGGAATACGAAATGTCAATAATTTACCTATAAACCATGAATTGTATAAAAATAATACATCCACAATCAAACATATCAAAAAACCTTCAATACAATACAGAATATTTGTTTTATAATAAATCAACCTCAAACAATTCTAAAACCCATTAAAGGATTTTGACATAGATGAAAATAATTTTTAAAACTCTTCGAGGGAAATATCCCTTTTTCATGAAAAAAATTAAAAGTAACACAATTTAGAAAGGAATACATTTTAAAATATTTTTGAATCAAAGTGTCCTATACCACTTTGAAACTTTTGAAAGTAATTGACATTTTAAAACATTCATGTATATTTGAATAAATCCTTAAAACCATTTTTGAAATCATTGACATTAATGAGAATGGTTTAGAAGAATAAATCATTAAAACATTTAAAATGACGTTTTAGTAAAAGGTGCATCAAAATATTCACTTTGAAAAATATTTTATGAAACATGGAAATGTATAATAAATATTTCCTAGTAAATACTTACATAAAAACTACCACGGATAATAAATATATTGTGAAATTAACCCTTACCAATTTGGTAACTTATGAAACATACACCCCATGAAAGAGGTATCAAACAATGAATATGTAAATACACATAAATTAAAGTATATTACACAAAGAATACAATATTGTTCTGTATATACACCACACAAATGTTAATAGTATCAATAGGGTACGGATCTCACGGGAATAAGGAGTGAGATGAAAACCCCTTACCTTGCACTTTCCTTTAGTCGAGGGTACATTTAACCTCCTATATGAAGACCATATTATGTTATTAAATTATCTCAGAACCATATTAATATTTATGATATCATAAATTATTCATTTATGACTTTATACTACCTATTTAGTAATAATTTCCATGTTAAATTAACATTTCGGGTAATAATCGCTTTCCTTATCATACGTGTTTTAACTTGTTACCCTGGATTGTATCAATTTGATCATGAAATAAATACATCCAGAATATAAAACATGATTTATATATCATATATATTTAGAATATAAATATGTATAATTGACATATATATGAAATTTAAATCTCTATTTAGGGAGACGGTAGTCCGTATGTACGCATAAATGTTGTTTCCGTTTTCATAACGTATTGAATGGAACTAAGTTAATAAAATAAAAGTAATTAAATAGATATATATATATATATATATATCTTCAGTAGCATTATTATGTTATATATTACAAACATATTAGTAATATATATTTTTATAATCGTCGATGAAAGGTGAATGTGGAAATTAATCTCACCGCGTCATGGAGATGGTAATCCGTACGTACGCACGAGCGACAATATCAACCTTTTGACATTAAAATTATATATAATTGGATGGTGTATCATATATATACCGAATAATTATCATGTTATATTTATTATTTACATTAATTAAATATCATTATTATACCCCTCCAAATAATAATGTATTGAATAATAATTACACCACGACGTGGAGACGGTAA
Organism: Viscum album; assembly: GCA_963277665.1. Lineage (NCBI taxonomy): Eukaryota > Viridiplantae > Streptophyta > Magnoliopsida > Santalales > Viscaceae > Viscum > Viscum album. Next base: position 437,504,660 of record OY728121.1, read on the forward strand.
GTCGTACGTATGCACGTATGGTGACATTTCATCCAAGGGATGGATAGAATACTGAATATGGTTGTAACATATTTATAATAACCTCAAATTATATAGAATATACTGGAGTTATTATTTTATAATGGATATAACAAATAAAAATAAGTGGAAGAAGAAAGGAACTTGAAAGAGGGTGGTGAAATCATTAACTCTTCGTTGGGTTCTTCTTTTTTAATTTGATCAAAAGGGCTCCATAGGTTGGCTTTCTGATCAAACTAAGGCCTCTAGGTTGAATTTAGGGATGTTGGAGGGATATTTGGGATGGGTTTGTTCGAGCAAAATGGCTTTGGATATGTGATTTTGAGATAAGGGGAAGTTCCCTTTAATAAGAGGGGTGAGGGTCACTATAGGAAAAGATTAAAGTATAAATATATTATACAATTATATTCGGTTTATAATGGTTCCAAATTAAATTTATTTCGATAATTAGGTGGTTATGGGTCTAAATCCACTCAACCAAGAGGTTTTAGACAAGTTTAGGTTACCATTATAACCTTATCATTTAGATTTAACTCTTAGTTAAATAGTTTAACTTTTACTGTGTCTTCTTGTATTCTTACTATATATTGTTAATAAACATACTCTAAACATTCAAGATAACCTCAAGAGGATCATTAATGACATATATAATATTATTTAAGCTATTTGGCCGAACCTTAAATTTTTGGGAATATTATATCAACCAATAATATAGTATTTGTTTTAAATATTAATTTATGTCAATTTTGACACTATTTGGTATTTTGTTTTTGTGAAAGTCATCACAACTTAATTACATCAAAAAAGATACATTGAATCATCCCTAATATGTCATATTAACCTATAAAATTCTTTTATGTCATAAAAACTTTTAAATTATATTTATTTTAATATTTATAATACCATTTATTTTATTCTTTCATTAATAAGGTAATTACTGCATCATCATTGTGTCCTTAATAAAGTAAATTATTTAAGGACTAAAAATTATAAATAAAATACAATTATGTAGGAAATATCTTTATATTTATAATTAAAATTTATAGTCGAATTTACATTATGTATAACCCCATATTAAAAATGTTTTAGTTAAAAAACATTGAATTTAACACTTTTAACTCTTCTTTAAATTAAATAATAATAAATGTCCTAATCTAATCCAAGTGGACCTAAATGGTCATCTTTTATTCCTAAGGTTGTTTTTGGTCTAATTACACTTATCCAATATAATTAGGAAATGTTCTAGATAATAATAATATCATTTTACCCTTAATTTCCCTATTTACTTTTAAACGTGTTAAATAAAAGTAAAAAAGTTACTATTCACCAAGAATAATTTTTACATTTTTGAACCACATTTTACTCCTTGATATTAACCGTGTCTCTCATATTTTCATAATTCAACTACCATAAGTGGTAAAATTATGTTTTATGTGAATTTACAAATTCTCCTAGGAGGTGAGTAAAAGACGGTGAAAAGTTCAATAAATTTTTATATATCTAAAGTTATTACAAACTGACATTAATGAATAACATTGAACTTATATAGGTATTATGTATATATTTTGACCTCAAATAAATTAAAATAAAATATATAATTATTTAAATAAAAATTCGGTTTTATACTATAACTTAATGTTTTTCACTATTCATAAAAAAATTAAAGGTTTTCAGAAAAATACCAAAAATTCACCCAAATCTAATTTTGATATTCAGAATTCAATAATTAAGTTTATTTTAAAAAATTCAAAACATAGAAGATTCATTTATTAATTTAAAATTAATTCCCACTTTCAAAACTAAAAGGCGTATTTTTAAGAAATAATCAATATCAAAAGTTTGACACTTGTTTATGTCCAATTGCAAAGTGAAATTAATTACAATGACCATAATTGGATTAAATGGTAAAAATATAATCTAGTTATAATTATAAACCATTAAAATGTATAATTTTACACACAAAAAATATTTTGATTTAAAAAGTTGTTTTCTGTTAAAATATAGTATTTTTATTATTCACCCAAATATGAAAATTATCAAAAAAACACCAAAACATTATTGAAACTAAATTATTATATCCCGATTCTAAAGAAGAAGTTTATTATGTAAAATTTAATATATTAAAGTTTCAAATATTGGATTTAAAAAGGCTTCACCATTAAAAGTCCGTAAAAATGAATTGTTTTTTTGAAAAATACTTCTTTTATCTGAAAACATGTATTTGTGTTTATATTATGTCTAGGAAACTCATAATATGGATTCTAAAATTATAAGGATTATATATAGTTCAAAATTAAGTTAATACTATTCAAAACCGCTTTTGAACGGCTAGTTTGGTAAGTCATAGTGCGCTAGAACACGATGTTGCGTGTAATGAAAGTTATTGAATTACTTTGATGAAATAATGTACTATGAAATCTTAGGGTGTTACAGTTGGGAACTAGAATAGTATTTCTTTTCATGAGATAACATTTTGTGAAACACTCTTATTATTATTATGATACTCAAATAAATTAACTTGTAATCATCATTTATTATTGTGGAAAATATCTCCATCCTAATCAACCGAAACATAAAAACGATATACTCACCCAAATTGGGGGGTGATCCTCATAAACATGTATTTTTATTTGTTTTGATTAAATATTAACAATATTATATTAATTTTGAGTGATATCTAATTTGAGGAATCAATATTTGATAATTTCCTAGTGTTTATTTTGGAAACAATGACTTATAAGAAGACTATGGATTCACCCCCCTCCCCCCTTATAGATGTATAATTGATCCTAGGAACATAATTGGGTATTTGTGAGACCCATGTTTCCTAGGAAACATCCATACATTGATATTTATATTGAATATAAATTCCATCAATAGTAGAGTAACACAAAATACTAGGGGAATAAATTGCTATGGATGAAAACATACGATGATACCTTATCCTTTTCCACATGATCTTGATTTGGATGATGCAGGAACAATGGGATTTCCAACAATTAGGAAAGATAAACTTATGAATGTTAATGATAAAAATAACTAAAATATGGATTTCCTGGGTGGAAATTAAATTTTTATTTCCTTATTATATAAATATTATATAAATTGTATGGTTCCCTAAACTACTTAGGTGATATGTAACACATATAAAACCATCGTTGAAGGAAATTTAAAATTCATGGGGCAGAAACCACATATTATGAGAAGTAATTTTGAATATGTGTGTACAGTTTAAAAATAAACCATATATTACATAACTAAGAAGAAAGAAATATTTAGAAACATTATAGTCTTTATAGTTACTATAAAATATTCTGTTATTTTTGGGAAACTAATGAGAATCATTTTATGCATTTTGATCTAGAAATTTATACAATGGATTACAGAGATGGTTTATCTAATCATGAATTTCATATTATTTTTATTATTTATGAGAAGGGTAAAAATCTAATGAACATGTATAAAATTAATGTGAAAATATAATTTGAAGCTATGATAAAACTCAAAATTTGGGAACAGGTAGATGAGAGATCAAGTGAATCTAGAGAAAAATAAGAAATGTATAGAGTGTAATAGGATTGAAAATTTATCTCAAAGAACATCAGAAAGGGAAAAGAAATATAAAAAAGATAAATTTCAGTAAAAAGTATTAAATGTTGAAGAATTGTAAATTTTATTATAAAAAAATAATTGAATTCAGTAGGTGATTTTGAGGATGTTGATCATGAAAAAATGCCTTAAGAATTAAATGGGTCCAAATATCCATGTATGTGAAAAACTATTCTATGAGAAAAATAAGGTTTTCGATAAGAAAAAGGAAATTTATTTTTAGGATGAAAGAGGAGGTATACTCAAAAACTATTATTAAATTATTATATTTAGTTGTTAATATTTTTATTATTTTAATTTATCATGTTGAAAAACCTTAATAATCTTCAAATAGTGAATAAGAATAATGTGAAATAGCATTAATGAAGCATATTATTAAGGATAAAATTGAGGACATTATTTAGTAGAGAACTAAAAATAAGAATTAAATAAAGATATTGATGATGTTCTATAATATAAATAATTTTTGTAAATAATATATTTTTAAATATGAAGCTGATTACATTGGAGAAATATTAAAAATAAAGTTCAAGGATGAGGATCAACGAAAAATTCTGAATCATCATGATGAAAAAATTACTTTAAAATAAGAATAGTTAAGTAATAAAAATAATTGGTATATTGAAGCTGAAATTAATTGAAAAATGATGAGATATGATTTTAATAATGTTTTTATATAAATTATTAATTATCCCAAGCCATGATGAATGAAAGCCCAAAAATGATGGTCAGATCTAGTACTATTAAACCTAATAGATAAGCTATTTTAACTAATAGTTCTAATTTAAATAAAAAAACTAGGAATGTATAGTCTGAGAAAATAAATGAGAAGTTCCCTTCTACAAAAAGGGAATTAAATATTTTCCTAAAATTAATTACCTTCATATGAACTAATGAATCCATATATATAGGAAGAAAACAACAATATTCCAGAAAGAAATATTGTCAAAATGAAAGATCCTGATTTAGGGGACAAAACTAGTGATATATAATACGAATGAATAAATATTATTCATGATGATATAACATGTCCCTAAAAATTATTATTAATAAATAATGTTGGATAAATAATGAAATGAAAAGAAATAAACATAGAGAAGATGAGGAGTAATAATGTTGTGAATATATGTTCAAAAAAATAAGAATTCTCATAATTTATTGGTGTGTTTAAAAGAGATATCTAGAAGATGTAACCAAAAATATCATTATGTTGAATATTTTATTATTTATGATATAATGATTATACATTTTATTTAAGATCATGATGAATGTGTATTTTTTTTTTAATTTTAGATCCATGAAAATTAGAGGAGTTAGTATGATAGAAATTTCCACTCTGAAACTGTTATCCAAAGATGTTTTGTTTAATTATTTAATTAAACACAACTTATTGAGTGTCATACAATTATTTTACCAATTTAATGAATATATATTAAATAAAATCCCATTAATTTTCATTTAATATAATTATTTAAGATTTTTTAATAATTGATAAAGAATAAGTTGTAATTTAACCTAAATTCATGATCAAATAAAATCTTGTTACCTAAGATCCAATGATGATAATAATATAGAGAATAAATTTTTGGAAAATATTATTCAAAAAATATGGATTACAATATTAGTAAAATATATGGTGATATATTTTCTACAACTGAATAAACAATTCTTTTTCATTTGAGAAAAATGTCAAAATGGAAAACAGTTCATGGAACTCACAAAAGAGTGGAAATTTATTCCACTAAGTATAAGGATACGACCTTAAAACATCTATTAAAATTGAATTTTACACAAGAGAATACAATATTACCCATTGAATATATTTTCATGTTTATTTTTTTAATGAATTAGGATATCATACATACATGACATACCACAATCCTACAAGAAGATTCCACAAAAACAGTATCTATTTTATTCAAAATATAAAACATTACAACATAAAATATTATTTCTTCAGATACTCTACATATAAAAAATAATGAATCCCTTATTTATCTTACCCATCCCTATATCCAATGAAAATATGTTTTGAAAACATGGGATGAGTATTAAAATCAGTAAGGGATATAAAGAAATCATTAGATTAGTGATAACATAAAAACCATTAAAACCCATAATCATAAAAACTAGTATGCATAGAAACATCATGTATTTTAATTTTGACATATTTAACATATCACACATATATTCATCCTTACGCATGGTATAACCATTGGGTCAAATTCTATCTCCGGAGTACCCAATGCATTGGAGAGCTATAATGGGGCTCACCCGTCATATCTTAAGCTATAATTTGCTCAACCCAAAATATATTGAGCTATAATGGGATCAAACCAACATATATTAGGCAATAATGGGATCAAATCGACATAAATAATGTCCATGTAACATATCATGGTTATAAATTATCTTTAAAATCAGAAGAAACCACTCATTCCATATACATATATAAAACAATCCTTTTAAAATTTATTAAAGAGTGTTTTAAATGGATTTTACAATGAAAGTCCCTTAAAATATAATTGGATTGAGAATTAATATAATGGAAGAGATATGTGTATACACTATAAATAAAAATTTTCAACATAATATAAATTAATAAATCATCAAAACAATAATTTTAATACAACATAATCAATAAAGAATAAGTTTAACCCAAATAATGGAAATTGGATTTAGAATTCCCATACCACGAGTTCTTCTTACATTAAAAGTGTTTAAACCTATTGTATAATAGTTAAAATAGTGTTTTTAATATCATAGAGAAACAAATTCATGTTTATAACACTTATATGATCATTTCATAACATCAGTTCATCCTTTAATTATTATTATTATTTTCCTTCCATTATTTTGGGTGCTCTCTTTACATGTTTTCCATGATTGGTTTGTGATGGATGTTCTTGTCGATTGGATGTGAAACAACAAAATTGGAATAGAATGGTATTTTCATATTTTTAGAACCATAAATTAAACCAGTTATCATTTTTAATTATTAAATGAGGATTATTCATATGTAAAATCATTAATGATGTTCGTTTATATCATTTTAGTGGTTCTTTGATAATAATGACCTCATTCTATTTTATAAATTAAAACCATTTGTAGAAAAGGATTATACAAATATGTATGATACATAATACATATATTATAACATGGATCAACCATAAAAATGGTTTCATGACCGTACATGAAGTAATTAACAAAAATTGAAATCACATCATCCACAATGTTGGTAATTTGACACATCATGGACAATGTTTGTATTCCTTGAATAAGTGGGAGAGGAGATGAAATGTAATGGTGAGTATTCCATAAACATGATTAAATAAATATTATGTATGATACTAAACCATTCATTCCTCTTGTATAAGGGTAGGTTATAAATTAGAAAAAGAAAATAATGGAATCTCGAAATAAAAGAAATGTTGAGAAATCCCTTATGAAAATTTTGCAGCCTAACTGGGTAGCTTAAAATTTCAGACAATATTTTGATGAGATAAAAGGGGTATCTCATAATAATTACATAATATGGGAATTAAATAGAATATGGAATGATATATTCCAACACAATCCCAAGGAAATTAAAATATAATATAAAATGAAATAAAACAAAAGAAAACAAAAGTGGATGTTTACCTCTTGATCTCTTCTCCGTGTGACCCTTTTAAGCCTCTAGTTTTGGTATTTTGGTAAGACCCATAGGTCTACTTCATGGGGAAGTATATTGTGGATGTAATTTGGTATAAATTAGACAATTCTCAAGGCTTGAGAGGTGTAGAAGGAAGATAGGGAATGAGGTGGCATTTATTGTTTAGGAGAGGAGGTATTTCAGATTATTTTACTCTTTATAATAATATTTTTTCTCAGTACTATGTATTGTCTTAATTAATGTCAACCCAAATAGTAATAATGTCATGTGAGTTTGAAAAAAGTTTCCATACATCACTTACGATGTCATACATACTGTATTTTACTGATAATTTTAATATACAGTATTTTACGGTATTTCACTATTCATCAAAAAATCAAATATTTTAGAAAAATGAAAAAAATCACCTTAAATTTTTTTCAAAGTGTAGAATTCAAAAATTAAGTCCATGTTAAAAAAAATTCTAAATATTATTAATTTAATTATAAAATAAAATCCTACATAATCAAAAAATTAAAAATTATAATTTTATAACTGCTTTTATAGCACATTGAAATTTTATCAAGTATGTCATTATATTAAAGCCTTATGAAAATAAAATAATAATAAAATTTAATATTAATTATTTTCCAATTACTATTCATATTTAAATATATAAGGGTATGTTATTATTCAGCAAAAAAAAGAATTAATTCCATTAGACTCAAAATAACTTACTGAATACAAGTGTAGATGAGTATTTTTTGAAATTAAAAACATAGAAGATGAAACATTTTTTTTAAAGTATAGTTATAAATATGTACTTAAAACAATGTTTCATGTATTTAATTTATTCTTTAAAACATTAGGGTGTTACATTATCCCCACCTTCAAGAAATTGTGTCGTCACAATTTTATTTACTCATTAAAAATTGGAGGTTACATATCCCTTATAGAATATTCAGATTCCCATGTTTCTTCTTCAACCATGTGATTTCTATAAAAAATTATTACCTGTTGGATTACTTTATTCTAAATTACCTGATCCATTAGATTAGGAATATGAATTGTTTTCTCTTCATAAGTGAGTTTCTCTTCCAATTGAACTGATTCTTGGCTCAAGACATGTGATGAATCTAGCAAATACTTTATCAACATTGAAACATGAAAAACATTATGTACCTAAGATAAACATGGTGTAAAAGACACTTAGTGTGAAAATAGACCAATATTATCTAGGATTTGAAAAGGGCTGATGAGTCGCGGAGATAACTTTCCTTTCTTAACAAAATAGATCATACTTTTCTGAGGAGGTATTTTAAGGAAAATATGGTCACCTACCTCAAAAGAGAAATCTGTATTTCTATTATATGCATAAATTGTGTGCCTTCTCTTAGCTATCCTCATGTGTTGTGGTATCAACATCACTTTCTCAGTCACTTTTATACTAATTCATTCCACCATCAACATTATTTCACCAAATTCATCCCAAAACACTGGAGTCAGACACCACTTCCCATACAATGACTCAAAAGGTGACATTTGTATACTGGAATGAAAACTGTTATTATAAGAAAAATCAACTAAATAAATATATTGATCCCAACATCCCTGGTAGTCCATTAAACAAGATCGAATCATGTGATTCAATGTCTAAATCATTCGTTCTGACTACCCATCTGATTGAGGATAAAAATCTATATTGAAATTTAATTCTGTTCTCAACGATTTATGAAGGCCCTTCCAAAAGTTAAAAGTGAACCGAGGAACCTGGTCAGATACAATGGAAAGAGGAACTACATGTAACCTAGAAATCTCATTGAGGTAAAATCGAGAATGATTATCCAAATACATCATATATTGAATAGAAAAAAAATGTTTAGATTTTCTCAGATTGTCAACAAAAACACAAATTTCATTATTACCTCATGATGTAGTACCACCACAAAGTCCATGGATAAATTCTCCAATTTCCACTCTAGCACTAGAAAATTCTGAAGAATCCCCTTCTGTAACTACTTTAAAGACCTAGAAATTTCAAGGAATTTTTTTTCATAAATACTATGGAATTTTGTGAGTCTGTGGATTCTGACGGCACTTGATTTTGAGGCCCGGTGTGCCTGAAATCAGTTTCTGATGTTTAGCTCGGGTACGTTCTGTGAATGAACGAGTGGGTTTTTCTATCGTTGGAAATGGTGCTCGGAATTGAAATCTGAGGGCACCGATTAACTTGCAGTGCTAGTAATTGCTTAAGAGAACTTTTACCGTATATGTGTTTGTTCAGGAGGTGAAGTTAAATTTTTTTGATTAAGTGAGAAGTGAATAAAATTGTGGGAAAGTTTTATTTTAATATCTTATGTGGTTATATCCTACAAGGGGGAGTTTGTATGGGACCCACAAGCTCCTAACTACCAATGTAAGTATATTTGTGAGTCGTGGCCCACATGAGCCACAAACTTTCACATTCCCATAACTCTCTCTTAACTCTCATAAAACTCCCCCTTTAAACTTGACAACATCCATAATTTAATTTGGACCTTTCCTCTCTCCCCCTCAGTTCATTAAAACTTGACAACACACACACCTTAATTAATTAATTTAAACTCATTCAATAATTAATTAAGTGTTTGATTTTTTATTTTTGAATGCAGGGAACGATTAAATAAAATAATAAGAAGCCATATGTTATTTTTGGTTGGCTTGTTGGGTTGAGATTTTGGGGAGAAAGAACTTCAGTTTCGAAGAACACTTCATCTCCTTTGTTGAAGAATGCCAACTCTCCGACAAAGAACACCGACTCGGCAATCCCGGATTCACCATCCCCTTCTTCCTCCACGACATGGGAGGAGACACTGACACGGGATCTCACCAACTTCATCTCACCTTCAAACCTTCTCTCCGTGACAAAAGGGGAGACACTGCTTCCTCCTCGGTTGCACCCCGTCGTCGCTTATGGAACCTCACCCCGTGACACCGTCTTCCATGACCCCGGAAGTTCGATATCTTTTGTTGAGGTTGGGGTTTATTCATGAAAGTGGATGTTTACATATCCCATTATCATTGGAAATCGTTCTTAAATATGGATTATTGCTATCGTTTTACATGGAGGGTGCAGGCCGAATGGACACGGCCCGAAAACCTCTGTTTTTCTCATTTATTAATTTAGAATTTACAATTGATGACGGAGGAAGAACAACACAATAATGTCATGCCGAGAACGTGGGGAATGGAACCGGCACCGTCGCGCCGGTTGTGCGGGAAGAACCATGGCCCGCTACACGGTCCGCTTTGGCATAAGAACCAGCCGGCCCGTCGGCCCACTCGGCGGAGCTGGACTACGGCGCCGGGAGGGCACCGCATTGGAAGACCGGCAGCCCGCCCATGGGGGCCGCATGCACAGAAGACCGGCTGGTCTAGCCGGATGATTTGGGGAAGGGTGACGCTGCCTGGTGCTGCCGGTGCGGAAACCCCCCCCCCCCCCCTTAGAACCCTTTCGGCCAGCCGGCCAAGCCTGTCGGGCCGCGCGCCCACCCGGGCCACGCCGAGCCGGGCCACGCCAGGCAGGGCCGGGCCGCACCCCTTCGGGCTGAGTTTTTTATTTCTTCGGACTGGTCTGACACCCTTGCTGGGTTGGACTCGTCAATCTGGGTCAACCCGACTCGTCGGCCCACTGGGCTAAACGGGCAGGGCAAGTTATTCACTAATACATGAATAACTTAAGGACCGCGCATCCGATAGATGCATCGTCTATGTAACTGGGACTATTTAGATAATAAGGTCCTTTTTCTGATACTCTATGTGTGTTTTGGATGAATTTGGATATCAGCCGGGTTAGAAATGAGCATATTTCTAACTGGGCCCCTGTGACGAAATAACCATTATCTCTCAGACCGGGCGTCCGATTTACTCGACATCTGTTGCATTGAGTTTATTTTAACATGACGGAACTTCGGGATACATAAACTGTGGACTTAATGATAGTTGATTTATCGACCCCCTTGGCTCGAGGAGCAGACCCTCTCGGAATCGAGAATGCTTTGTGCGGGAACCCTAGAGCTGGCTGCGACTGCGACGACGATGAAGACGATACTTGGATCCTACTTGGGATCGACAGCAAGGAAGACTGTACATGGATCCTTCATGGGTTCAGTAGCAATGGCGACTGTACTTGGATCTATGTGGGTTCGGCAGGGATGGTTACTGTACATGGATCCTACGTGGGTTCGGCAGCGACGACTTCTGTACTTGGATCCTACGTGGGATCAGCAGGGAAGATGATTCATAGGCTACATCGATCATCTCCACCCATCTTCGTGAGTAGTATTCCTATGTGAGCTGAGTATTGACTTTCAATCATTATCATTGATGTGATTGAATTGCTTTTATGTGTGGATAGGGTTGTGCTCTCCTGTGTGGACTGAGTTGTATCTGGGCTCGTGAGTTAGAGACGAACTGGAATTGATGAATTAGGTATATGTATGGGAATATACCTAATTAGAGTTGGTTGATACATCGGGTTTGTATCATTCCTTTGTGGTTTATCCTTTGTGGATTATGGGATACCTTTAGGGGTCTCGGGATCCCTACTGAATATCGTATACTCACCCATGCACGGGCTATGCCTACACTACATTGTGTTGGATGTAGATGATAGACAGCACTAATCGAGGTGGAGTCTTGTGGAGCGGGACGGTACCTGGAGGTGGACCACTTGGAGGGACGCACACGGAGCGGACGGCCGGACCCGAGGAGCTGAGGAGACCATTTGTACCCACCATTTAGGAGGGATATCTGGATGATGACTCAAGGGTCGCTGGTTTAGTATACTGTAGCTGTTATTTCTTTACTATTGTACTATACTTTTAGTTGGGTTTGTATTCTGGCCCATTTACTTTCCAGCATTTCCTTTTGTACTCAATTGACTTAGTGTTTACTTCATCTTGCGTACTCTATTGTGTTTGTTTACTTATATAAAGGCAATTCATTTCCTTTTTATTGGGATTTTCACCTTTGGTGCTAGTCATCAGCCCTTGGCCTATGGATAGCGGTCTTGGGGTAGTCGCAACACGGGCCCCGAGGATGAGTCATGACAAATTGGTATCAAAGGCGTCAGTTCTACCGCAGAACATAGGACTCTGATAATTTCTTCATGTGAAGCAATAGTGTTAAGGGTATTGAGTGTGGTTATCCGTCCAAGGAGTCCAGTGTTGGTGTGGCGGCCGACATATCCATACACCAGGAGCCTGACTTATGATTTCCAACTCAGTGCACGAAAACATTGATTACAGGTGTGTTTCAAAAGTTTTCTTTGTGAATACTTTGTGTCAGCTCACCAAGTATAATGTATTAACCCTGGAGCACATGTTACTTTTTATGATGGCCCCTCAAAAGCAGCCACCTAGGTTTCTGATTCTTGTGCAAGATAGCAGCCCACCGAGCGACGAGGCCTCCGTACAGGTCCCCATTACAGCGGAGGCATCGGCGGTACCTCTACCCACTGGGCCACCGATACCACCTGCCCCAACAGTGGAGAGTGCACTCCACCTGAGTGTGCTGCACGAGTTTCCGCGATAGATGCCTCCTAGGTTCCACAGAGAGACGAACCCTCAGGAAGTCGAGGATTGGCTGGAGGCTATCATCTCTGTCTTTAGATTAGTAGGGATACCAGCAGATCTTATGGTGATCCTTGTGGTGAGTCTCCTGCACGCAGCAGTAGATATATAGTGGAGCCTGATGCTCCAGGTGCATGACAAGGAATCTCTACTTTGGACGGACTTCGAGAACCTCTTCCGCTTAGAGTTCGTTCTAGCCACCCTCCGTGCGGTGCACATCCAGGAGTTACTACAGTTGAGGCAGGGCAGCATGACAGTAGCCCAATACTCGGCGAGGTTTACCGACATCTCACACTACTCCACAGACATGGTACGTGACCCACTATTTCGGGCCCAAACCTTAGAGAAGGGACTGAGGCATGGGATTATGGATTCAATGATCTCCCTCAGCATTCCAACGCAGACAAGAGTACTGGAGAGAGCCCTTCTTGTGGAGAGCTTCCTTGCTAACCATATGCCAGCAGCAAGGCCTACCGCAGGATGACACGTAGCGAAGTCATCTGTAGCCGGCATTAGACAGATGTCACACAGGTCCAAGTGGACTAGGCCATCAGGTGGGCGACCAGAGGATACTGGTTCGGAGGTGAGGGGTACACGCAGCAGATCCAGTCATACGAGAGGTAGGTAGTTCTATGCATGCGGCGAGTAGGGCCACAAGGCTCATGACTTCCTGACCCGCCATGTAGAGGAGCAGTAGACGGTTGAGGTACCACCTAGACAGAGGTAGAGGTTTTACCGTAGCAGTTTTCATGGAGTAGGCAGACAAGGCAGAGGAGCTAGACAAGCTTCAGGTGCTGGAAGACACTTCGAGACTCTCCCACCACCACCACTAGGAGGTTCACCTCGACCACAGGGAGCTGGCGGACAGATACATGCATAGTTTCAGGAAGTGGAGGCTTATGACCATGGAGCACCTGAGATGATTCGAGGTACTATCTGTGTATACTCCACCCTTGCTGCAGTTTATATAGACATAGGAGTGAGTCATTCTTTCGTTGTCGCTACACTTGTTCGGAGCTCGGAAATTCTGACAGAGTCGTTGACACGATCCTTACGGTTAGAGACTCCTACAGGAGTAGACTCGATGATTACACAATGGTGCTAGCAGTGTGAGATTACTCTAGGAGGCGAGAGCTTTGGCTGAGATCTTCTTGTAGTGGAATCAAGGCCTTACACGTCATCTTGGGTATGGACTGGTTATCTACAGTTCATCCCCAGATTGATTGTATTAGGCTCAAAGTGAGGTGTGTCCGCAAATATGGAAGCAGGTTCACTTTCACCAGTGAGAGGGGATCCATTGTAGCATAGGATGGACTTACACATAGTAGAGGGAAGCCGATCACACATCAGTTGGCTAGTCTAATCCTAGGAGTAGTTCATGTGCAGAGTATGGGTTTTCCTGTTGTGGTGGATCAGTATGCAGACATTTTTCATGACGACGTTTCAGGACTACCTCCTCGCAGAGAGGTAGATTTCTACATTGACATGTACCATGGGACAGCCCTGATATCTACTCCATCATATCAGATGGCTCTCACTGAGCTTCGTGAGCTACGGGTACAGCTGGAGGAATTGCAGGGCAAGGGATTCATCTGACCCAGTGTTTCACCCTGGGATTCTCCGATTTTATTCGCCAAGAAGGCGGATGGGAGCTTACGACTATGTTTCAACTACCATCGGCTAAATCAGGTGACTGTAAAGAACATGTATCCACTCCTGAGGATAGACGAATTCTTTGATCAGCTCAAGGGAGCACGATTGTTCATGAAGATATAACTCAGGTCAGTCTATCATTAGTTCCGAGTTTGAGATGAGGATGTGCAGAAGACGGACTTCAGGTGTTGGTATGGCCAATATGTGTTATTGGTTATGCCTTTCAGCATAACCAATGGTCCATCAGTGTTCATGAGTCTCATTAATAGGATATTATAGCCTTACCTCGATCGATTTGTTGTATTCTTCATCGACGACATACAGATTTACTCGACTACTGAGGAGGAGCACGCCTACCACTTACAGGTTGTACTGGACACACTCTGAGAGAACCAACTTTATGGTAAGATCTCGAAGTTCTAGTTCTGGATTCGAGAGGTCCACCTATTTGGGCATGTCATCTCTAAGGCAGAAGTTGCGGTGGATCCTGTGATGATCGAGGCAGTACTTTCTTGGGAGCCACCCAGGAGTGTGACAGAGGTGCGGAGTTTCCTAGGTCTAGGTGGGTACTATCGGAGGTTTGTTCCAGACATCGAAAGAGTTTTAGTACCGCTTTCATATTTGACAAAGAAGGGGAAACCCTTAGTGTGGTCAGATATATGTCAGAAGAGATTCTAAGAGAGAAGACAGAGATTGACCACTGCACACATCTTGAGACTACCAGAGGAGGGAGTAGGGTACGTAGATTACTGCGATGCATCAAGGACCAGACTCAGGTGTGTACTGATGTAGGAGTCGGCATTGATCTCTTATGTTTCACAAAAATTGAGGTAGCACGAGCAGAACTACACTACCCATGACCTAGAGTTAGCAGTTGTGGTATTCTCCATGAAGATTTGGCGGCACTATCTGATGGGCGAGTGCTTTACAGTCTACTCTGACCACTAGTGTCTCAGGTATATCTTCTCATAGAAGGACCTGAACCCGAGACAACGACGATGGCTTGAGTGCCTCCAGGACTTTGAAATTGAAATAGTCTATACTCCTGGGAAGGGGAACGTAGTAGCTGATGCTCTCTGTAGGAGATCGGGCATTAAGCTACTTAGAGAGGCGACGAAGAAACTAGTTGTGTTGAAGATATCTTTCATGGATAGAGATGGAGAATCCATTCTACAGTCACTCAAAGTCACTCCTCCACTAATTTAGCAGGTCAGAGAGGCACAGTGTGGGGACATTGATTGTGAGACGCGACATGCACAGATATCCAAAGGACATGCACCTAATGGATTTTCTGTAGGAGGAGAGCATGTAATCATATTCAAGGGACGTACCATGGTACCAGTTGAATTACAGGAGGAGGTGCTAAGGGAGTTTCACACTTCCCCTTTGGCGGTACATCCAGGAGTAGCGATGATGTACCAGGATCTCAGACGACATCACTAGTGGCCGGGTATGAAGAAGGTTGTGGTAGAGTTCGTTTCATGATGCCTCGCCTGTCAGCAGGTGAAGGCGAAGCACTAGGTACTGGCAGGTTTAATACAACCCTTAGAGGTTCCAGAGTGGAAGTGGGACGGGATATATATGGATTTTGAGATGGGGATTCCATGTACTTCCAGAGGACACGACTCCATCAGGGTGATTATTGACCGACTCACCAAGTCGGCACACTTCCTACCTATAAGAGAGCAGGGTTCAGTGGAGATCTTGGGATGCCTCCACGTTCAGGAGATCATGCTTCTTCATTTTATTCCATCGTCTATCGTTTCTGATCGAGGCACTCATTTTACTTCCCGTCTATGGAAGGGTTGCAGGAGGCATTTTGGAGGCGACTACGCCTGAGCACTGCCTTTAACCCTCAGACGGATGGCCAGACAGAGAGGACGATTCAGACTCTCGAGGACATGCTTCGTGAATGTTTCCTCGACTTTGGTCACATCTTGGAGGATCACCTACCCTTGGTGGAGTTTGCGTACAACAACAAGTACCACTCCACCATCGGGAAGGCACCATACGAGGCACTGTATGACCAACCATGAAAATCACCTTTGTGCTGGACTAACCCTGGGGAGTCAGCACGTATAGGACCGGAGATGCTTCAGGCTATGACGGAGAAGGTGTAGATCATCCAGGAGCAGATCAAGACTATACAGAGAATAAAAAAGTCCTATGCTGATAGAAGGCGGAGACCACTGGATTTTGAGGACGGCGACCACATTTTCATACGGGTCTCACCTCGACATGGATTACAGAGATTTGGCCAGGGCAGAAAATTATCTATGCGCTTCATCAGACCATTCCAGGTCCCCAGTAGGGTAGGAATGGTGGATTATCGCCTGGCCCTTCCTCCTCAGTTGCACCTAGTGCACGAAGTCTTCCACGTTTCTCAACTGAGAAGATACGTGCACTACCCGATTTATATCATTGATCCTAGGGATCTGGACATCGATGACGGGGTGACATTTACAGAGGTCCTAGTAGAGATTAAGGATCGGAAGGTGCAGGTCCTATGTGCATGTTCGATTCCTCTGGTTCACATTCGTTGGCAGCACGGGAACCTCCAGGAGAGCACATGGAAGCGGGAGGCTTTGATGCATGCACAGTACCCTCATTTGTTTCCCTTGTTTATGATGTAGCTTTACGGGGACGTAAATCCCTAAGGTGGGAGTAATACAAGGACCCTGAAATTTCAAGGAAAATGTTTTCATAAATACTTTGGAATTTTGAAAGTCTATGGCTTCTGAGGGAACATGATTTCAAGGCCCGGTGTGCCCGAAATCAATTTACGAAGTTTAGCTCGGGTACGTTCAGTAAATGAAAAATGGGGGTTTTCTATCTTTGGAACCGGTGATCAGAATTGAAATCTGAGGGCACCTATAAACTCTCAGCGCCGGTAATTACTTAAGAGAACTTTTACTATAGATACGTTTGCTCCAAAGGTGATGTTAAAATTTGTGGATTAAGTGAGAAGTGAATAAAATTGTGGGACAATTTTATTTTAATATCTTAAGTGGTTATATCCTATCTAGGGGAGTTGGGATGACACCCACAATCTTCTAACTACCCATGTTAGGATATTTGTGAGGTGGGGCCCACACGATCCCAAACCTTTCACATTCCCATAACTCTCTATTAACTCTCATAAAACCCCCCCTTTAAACTTGACAACTTCCATAATTTAATGTGGACCTTTCCTCTCTCCCTCTCACTTCATTAAAACTTACCAACACCCACATCTTAATTAATTATTGGAAACTCTTTCATTAATTAATTAAGTGTTTGAATTTTTATTTTTGAATTCATGGAATGATTAAATAAAATAAGGAGAAGCCTTATTTTATTTTTGGGTGTCCTGTTGTGTTGTGATTTTGGGGAGAAAGCTCTTGAGTTTAGAAGAATGCTTCATCTCCTTTGTTGAAGAACACCAACTCTCTGACGAAAAACACAGACTCGGCGACCCCGGATTCTCTATCCCCTTATTCCTCCGTGGCAAGGGAGGAGACATCGATGTGGGATCCCACCAACGACATCTCGCCTTATAACCTTCCCTCCATGATAAAAGGGGAGATGTCGCTTCCTACTCGGGCGCACCCTATCATCGCTTACGAAACCTCACCCCGCGATGTCGTCTTCCATGATGCCCGAAGTTCGATATCTTTTGTTGAGGTTGGGGTTTATTGTTGAAATTGGATGTTTACGTACCCCATTATTGTTGGAAATCGTTTTTAAATATAGTCAATTTCAATCGTTTTACGCGGAGGGTGAAGGCCGAATGAACACGGCCCGACAACCCTCCGTTGTTCTCATTTATTAATTTAGAATTAGAAATTGATGATGGAGGAAGCATGACGTCGTTGCGCCGTTCCAGGATCATGGAGAAGGGAATCGGAGTTGTCGCGCCGGTTGGGAGAGAAGAACTGCGACCCACTACATGGGCCGCTTCAGCTGAGGAAACAGTCGGCCCGTCGGCCGGCCGGGGGGAGCTGGACCACGGCGCCGGGAGGGCGCTGTGCTGGAAGTCCGGCGGCCCACATGCGCAGAATACCGGCCGGTCTAGCTGACCGATTTGGGTAAGGGTGGCACTGCCTGGCACCACTGGTGTGGAATACCAGGGCCCCCCCATTGGAACCCGCTCGGCCAGCCGGACCGTGCCGTGCCGCGCCGAGCCTTTCCACGCCAGGCCGGGCTGGGCCATGCCCCTTCGGTCTGAGTTGTGTATTTCTTCAGACCGGTCTGACACCCCTGTTGGGTCGGACCCTTCAATCTAGTTCAACCCGACCCGTCGGCCCACTGGGCTAAACTGGTCGAGCTCATTATTCACTAAATCGTGAATAACTTAAGTACCGTATGTCTGATCGACGCGCTGTCTGTGGCACTTGGACTCTTTCGATGAGATGGTCCTTTTGTGATACTCTAAGTGTGTTTCAGATGAATTTGGATATCAACTGGGTTAGAAACAAAAGTATTTCTAACCGGGCCCCTCGGACGGAAAATACATTATCTCTCAGACCGGGCGTCTGATTGACGCGCCATCTGTTGCATCAACTTCCTTTTGACGAGACGGAACTTCAGGATACATCATATCTGGAATTCGTGATAGTTGATGTATCGACCCCCTTCGATCGAGGAGTGGACCCTCCTGGAATTGAGCGTGCTGTGTGTGGGAACCCTAGAGCTGGCTGTGACTACGACGACGATGACAACTGTACTTGGATCCTACGTGGGTTCAGCAGCGAGGATGTCTGTACTTGAATCCTCTGTGGGTTCGGAAGCGATGGCGACTGTACTTGGATCCTATGTGGGTTCGGCAGTGACGATTACTGTACTTGAATCCTATGTGGGTTCGGCAGCAACGACCTTTATACTTGGATCCTACGTGGGTTCGGCAGGGAAGATGATTCAGAGGCTACATTTATCATCTCCACCTCTCTTCGTGAGTAGTATTCCTGTGTGAGCTGAGTCTTGACATTTAATCATTATGATTGATGTGATTTACTTTGTTTCTTGTGTGGACTTTGTTGTGCTTTCCTATGTGGACTGGGTTGTGCTTTCCTGTGTGGACTGGGTTGTACTTGGGCTCATGAGTTGGAGCCGAACAGGAATTGATGACTTAGATATATGTATGGTCATATACCTAAGTAGAGTTGGTCGATACTTTCTGTTTGTATCATTCCTTTGTGGTTTATCCTTTGTGGATTCTATGAGACCTTCAGGGGTCTTGGGGTCCCTACTGAGTATCGTATACTCACCCCTCCACGGGCTATGCCCGCACTATGTTGTGTTGGATGCAGACAACAAACATCACTGATCGAGGTGGAGTCTTGTGGAGCGGGACGATACCTGGAGGTGGACCACATGGCGGGATGTACATGCAGCAGACGGCTAGACCCGAGGAGTTGTGGAGACCATTTGTACCCACCCTTCAAGTGGGATATCTAGAGGACGACTGAAGGGTTGCTGGTTTACTTTACTGCAGTTGTTCTTTCTTTACTGTTGTACTGTACTTCCAGTTGGGTTTGTATTTTGGCCCATTTACTTTCCAGAACATACTTTTCTACTCAGTTTACATAGTGTTTAATTCATTTTGCGTACTCTATTATGTTTGTTTACTTATATAAAGGCAATTACTTCCCTTTTATCGATATTTTCTCCTTGGTTTCTAGTCACCAGCCCCTAGCCTATAGAAGGAGGGCTTGGGGTAGTCACAACATGGGCCTTGAGGATGGTTCATGACAACTACCTCTCAGGTTTAACCTTTTTACATGTCAAACATTTCATGGTAAAATTAGTGATATCCCATTTTATTCCATCCCACCAGTAAAACTATTGAAAGTTGTTGTACATCTTAGTACTGTTAGGATAAACTGAAAATAGAGAACTATGATCTTCACACACAAAATCAATCATTAACTGAGAATCACAAGTCACACACAACCTTTTCCCAAATCATAAAACTCCATCTTTATCAGGGTTAAATTTTGTAAACTTACCCATTTTAACTAATTATACCGTTTTCTATTGCTCACTGTCTTATTTATGTTCTTGGTTTACTCTAGCTAACAACAATGACTATACTGAAACCTAAAATAAAATAGAGTTATTTTCTCCACAAACAACATTTAATCCAAAATTCATCAAATCATTAATCAAGGGATCTTGTTCGAAACAAAACATGGTTAATGATGAATGATGTTTTCATCTCAAGGTATCCACAACATTGTTAGCTTTTCCTAGATAGTTTTTGATCGTGAAATAATAAAACTTTATCAGTTCAAGCCATATCATATGTCTTATTATTAATTCATTCTAAAAGAATATATACTTTAGACATTTATGGTCAGTATATATTTGAAATTTGGATCCGTATAAATGATGCCTCCAAATTATCAAAGCAATAACCACAGCTGCCACTTTCAAATCATGTGTGGGATAATTTTACTCATTATTTTTTAGTTGTCTTAAAGAATTATCAATTACCTGATCATTCTGCATCAAAACACATCCAATTCCCTTTAAAGAAGCATTATTATAGATGAAAAACTCACCATTTCGGGAAGGCATGGCCCAAATAGGAGCATTCACCAATCTCTTCTTCAGTTACTCAAAGGAACATCACATTCTTATTTCAAAATAAATATAATCCATTTTCATGTTAACTTTATTATCAATCTAGATTACCATGCATTTTTTATAACCAAACAACGATAATAACATCATAATCCAAGAAAACTATTTATATTTGTAAAATTATTAGGTCTTTTCCATTCATCAAAAACTTTTTTTGGCTGGATCAACTCTTTTTCCATCCTTATTTACAATGTTCTCAAGAAAAGAAATATTTTGCAACAAAAAACAACACATTCTAAATTTTCCATATAGTTTTTTTTGTTTTAATGTCTTCAAAACAACCCTTATATGTTTTTAATGCTCCTCTATACTTATAAAATATACTATAATTTCTTCTATAACCACAACAACCAAGTTATCCAATATCCCATGAAATATTTTATTCATAAGATCAATGAATACAAAAAGTTCATTAGTTAACCCAAAAGGCATAACTACAAATTCATAATGACCATATCTAGTATAGAATGGAGTCTTTGGGATGTATTCATCCTTTATTTTCAACTTATTGTACCACTAACTCAAGTTAACCTTTGAAAAATATTTCTCTCAATAGAGCTAATCAATCAAGTCATTGATATGAAGAAAAGGATACTTGTTTTTAATATTAATGTTATTTAAGGCTCTATAATTGATGCAATTTCTCATTTAACCCTCTTTTTTCGTAACAAACAAGACAAGAGGGCCCCATGGTATAGGGATGGGTCAGATGAAACCTTTATCTAATAATTTGTCAACTTTTTTTTAATTCCAGAAGTTCCATTTGGTCAATTCAATATGTGGGTATAGAAATTTTATTATAATCAGTAACTAATTCAATAGTAAAAATGACAGCACAATTTACTATAAAACCAAGAAAATCATTGGGAAAAAATCAAGGTATTCATTTAGAACTAGTACATAATTAATATGGATAGCTCTCTTATCTTAAATAATATGAGAAAGATAACTTTTATTTCTATCCATTATCAATTTCTTAGCTTCTTGATATGTTATTAATGGCATGTGTTCATTATTTTACACAAATTGAAATTACTTCTAAAAAAATCATTTTTCTCTAAAATCTATCTTAACATGATAAAAAGAAAGCCCATATATACCTAGAATAACATCAAAATCTAATAGAGGAAAAACAAAAAGGTCTACATGTATACTCTTTCCACAGACTAAGATAGCTAGAGAATTATAATTTCGTTTTTTCCACAATATATCCCCCAAGTGTTTTTACCATGAGATCTGGTTTCATTTCTTGAGGTTGAATCCCATTTTTTTTGGAAAATTTATCATAAATGAAAGAATATTTAGACCCAGAATAATGCAACACATTTTCAAAATCTATAATACAAGGAATGTACCTGATACCACCTCATTTGATAGCTCAAAAACTTCTGATGTGGTTACCAATGATTTTACCAAAACCTTCCGCTTCTAATCTTGCTAATTCCCTACTTGAGAAACTAGCTTCGGATAAACATTAGAAAAATGTCCCAACTCCTTACAGTTAAATCATATCACCATCAACTTATCATTAATTTTCATATCATTTTCCATGAACTCATGAGAGATGTGTCAAAACATTCCACATTGGTATCATTTTCCATAATTTAAAATACATTCACCAGGAGACCTTTTACCACACATTTCACAAGAAAGAAAATTTATTTTCTTACATGAAAAATTGTATGATGAGTTCTTCCCAATGTCCTTCCTACCTGAGCACTTCTTATTATTGTCATGAAAAGGAACATATGTGTCATAAAACTCCATATCAATTTTTTTCAGCAAAACAAACAAGCTTCTCATTGCTTTTAAACTCTCTTGAATCCAAAGATCTTCATAAAAATGGTTTCGTAATAGAGTAAAATTTATTAATTTTACATTCAAAATCCCAGATAAAATCTAGTATATACATGGACTATCCTATAAAAGTTTCTTTATATGATATCATAGAATCATTATCTTTCTTCATCAGTTCCAATAATTTTTCTCCATTCTTAGTCAAACTGTTTTGGAAAAATATTTTTCTAGAAAAATATTCTTAAAATCATCCCATTATATACTGTCATGATCATATATTTCTCTTGTATTCTTAACCAAAGACTACCATTTATCAGATTCATCTTCAAAATGATAAATGGATAGTATTAACTTTTGACAGTCTGAACATCCCATGACATCAACTATCGCTTCTAGAGCATTGATCCATCTTTCAGCTATCACTGGATCTACGGATCCCCTGAATGATGGAGGATGTTGCCTCATAAAATGCACCAAAAAAGATTTTTTATTCATGGAAGATCATTTTTTTCTCTATCATGGATACCACCCTCAATTATTTCTTGATTCAACTTATCCATTGCTGTCACAAACTAACCAGTTTTGATTCCCACTATTTCTATATGTAGATTTGGATAGACATCGTCCTCTTGATACCTTCCAAAATTAGCTTCCCTATTTATTCTATGGGAAACCATTCTGTACAATTATAACATAGATGAAGCTACACGGTAATCCTTACATTATATAACATTTCAAAATAATCATTGAGTAAATATCATTTGTGGAATTTTATTAATATCATCCAAAACTATGAAGTTGTCTAAACCATCCATTGATACCACCTATAAGTACCCATCATTAAAACATTAAATAATCATGAATTTACACAAGAACATAAATTATTACACATTTAAGATCTTTTCTAGTTTATATTTTAAGAGAATTAGTATATCCTACCTATATGACATAACACATTCAATCAAGAGGATACTACTAAAACAACATCAATTTTTATAAAATATAAAACATTAAAACTTAAAACAAGATTTCCCTAACAAAACTCCATATCAAAAATCATGAATCCATTATTTATCTTACAATATTTGTATCATATGAAAAACATTTTAATAACATTGGATGATTATAAAACATATAAAGGGATATAATGAAAGAAAGCGTTAGTCAAGTGATAACATAAAAACCAATAAATCCCATAATCCTTAAAACACATATGAATAGAAACATAATATAGTCTACTTGGAGAATATTTACCATATCACTATTACATTTACCATTAAACATGGTATGGACTATTTATTAACTTCCATTTTCAGAGTACCTAGTGAATTGGAGTACTATAATGGGGCTCACCCTTCATATCTTGATCTATGATGGGCTCAACCCAACATTTCCTGAACTATAATGATCTCAACCAAACATATCTTGAGTAATAATGGGATAAAAAAACATAAATAATCTAAAAGGAACATATCATGTTAATTAAGTATCTGTAAAATCAGAAGAAACCACTCATGCCATATATATATAAAAAACAATCATTTTAAAATTTATTAAAAAGAGTTTTAAAACGATTTTTATAAGAATGTCCCATAAAATATAATTGGAGTGAGAATTAATAAAATGTAATGGATACTTTTATACATTGAAATTAAACATAGTTAAACATAATATAAACTATGAAACATCACACACATAATCTTAATACCAAATAATGAATACAGAAAAAGGTTAACCCAAACAATGGAAAGTGTATTAAGAATTCCCTTACCTCGGTTTCTTCTTACCTAAAAAGTGTTTAAACATTCTATATAATGGTTAAAAGAGGGTTATTAATATCTTAAATAAACATATTCATTTTTATAACAACTTATACGTTCATTTCATAACATCATTTCACAATTTAATAATTAGTATTGTGTTCCTTCCATTTTTTTGGGTGCTCTCTTTACATGTTTTCTAGGATCGGTTCATGATGGATGTTCTTATCGAATGGAAGTGAAACTTTTGAATCAGAATGGAATGGTAGGTTTATATTTCTAAAACCATAAATTATTCCATTTATCTTTTTTAATTCTGAAATGAGGATTATTCAGAAGTTAAATCATTATTGATGATCGTTTAGATCATTATAGTAGTTCGTTGATAATAATGACCTCATTTTGTTTTATAAATTAAAACCATGAGTAAAAAAAGGATTCCAAAACCATGGATGAGACATAATAGATATATTATAACCTAGTTCAACCATAAACTATGTTCATGACAATAATTTATGGAATTTATGAAAATTGAAATCACATCGTCCACGATGTCAGTAATTTGACACATCAAAGACATGTTGTTTTTTTCATGAATAAGTGGGATAGGAGAAGAAATTTAATTGTGTGTATTCCATAAAAATGATGAAATATAGAATATGTAAGATATTGGATCATTCATTCTTCTTTGATATGGTGTGGTTCAGAATTAAAAAACAAAATAAGTTAATCTCAAAAAAAAGGAAAAGTTGATAAATCCCTTAGACAAATTTAGCAGCATAATGTTGTTGCATAAAATTTCATAAAATATTTTAATTAGAAAAATGTGGTCTCTCTTCATTCGTACATAATTTAGGATTTAAGTGGAATCAGGAATGATATAAACCAACATAATCTAAAGGAAATTAAAAATACTCGCATAAAATGAAAGAAAAAAAAGAAAACAAAAGAGGATGTTTACCTCTTTATCTCTTCTCCTTGGAATCATTCTCATGGCCTTTTGTTTTGATCTTTGGGCAAGACCAGCTGGTCTTGGACGTGGGTAAGGAGATTGGGAAGGGAATTTGGAATAATTTAGACAATTTTCAATGCTTTATACATATGGTAGGAATCAGAGAATGAGGGTGGTATTTATAGTGGAGGAGAGGAGGTATTTAAAAATATTTTAATCATTATTAGAATATTTTTTCTCAAGAATATCAATAGTTTTAATAATGTGACTATAAATAGTAATAATGGAATTTGAGTTTGTATCAAGTGGCCTTAAATTACATATGATCTAATAAATTGTGAATTTTAATGATAATTTTAATATATAGTATTTTACTGTATTTATCTATTCGTAAAAAATTCAAAAATTTCAGAAAAATTACAAAAATTCACCCTATCCATTTTTTAACATTTAGAATTAAAAAATAAACTTAATTTTTTAAATTTAATTTTCTATATATTATTAATTTAATTTTTTTATAATATCATATTTAATTTAGAAATAAATAATTTTAATTCTATAACTGTTTTTATATCCATTGAAAACGTAAAAAATATTTCATTATCATAAATCCTTAAGAAAATAATTTAAAATGGAATTTATTATTCATTAGGGTCCTATTACTATTCATAAGGGTTTGTTACTATTATCAAAAAAAATTTCAGTTCCATCAGACTCCAAATAACCTATTGAACACAATTATAGATGGCCATTTTTTGAAATTCAAAACATAGCATAAGAAAATCTATGTTTAAATTCTAGTTATAAATATCTACTTAAAACAATGTTTCAGGAATTTTATTTTTGTTTTCTAACCTTTGAGTGTTACAACAAGACACTTAAATTAATTTATTATAATTTATTCGGGCCTATGGGACATTATTACAATAAAAATGATTTGTAAATTATTATAACCATCAATTAATTCACCCTAATAAAAAATATAATTTTCACAAATCACAAATCAGATGAAATCAATATTTTCAAAATAAATAAAAGATGGGTTGTGAAAGATATGTGATTCAATATTAAAACGATGAGAACATGTAATGGAAATTCATTAACATGTAATTTTTTTTAATACTAAATTTAAAAAAAGGAATACACATCAGTATAGTGATATTTATTCTTTCCAAAAATATTGATTTATAGAAATATTGAACATAAGAATGTTTTAAATGGGATGAATTATGATTGTTGAAAAAAAGAATTCAAAATTTCTCTTGTGGGAAGAATTATTAACAACTATAAATACCAAGAACTTATGTTTCCTAAGACATAAATATGTCATGAATCCTCATGGGAAGATGTAAAAAAATGAACCCACTGTGAACTTCATTATATTTTTTAAAGATCATGTTTAATAGAGATAAAAAATATATCCGAGAAAAATTGATAAAAAGGCCGAGGAAGGTGTGTTCATGGAATACCTATCCATTAAATGAGGTTATAATAAATAGAACATAATTTATAAAACTGGGGTCCATTTTTTATCAATATTTTATTTAAAATCAAACCATCTTTGATGATGTAGATGAATCATGTTTTGAAATTTCATAAGCGGATAACATGAAAATTTAAGGAAAATTAGTGAATATGGGGATGAAAATGAACTAAATAATTATAAGACTAAATCACATCAAATATTTGATATTTATTATGTATTTTAATATGGAACAAATAAATCGAAAGAATATTTTGGAACAAGATTGAGACATTGTAAAAAAAGCGGCAAATTTACAAAAAGAAAGAAAAAAAATATGAAGATAAAACAACTCTCATTTCATAAGTTGAACCATAAACAATTTATAAGGTTATTTTAAAAAAGGGGTAGATAAATTAAATAAATTAACAGCATGATAAAATTTATTATAATACAACATGGGATAATTTTTGTATAACATAATGGAATCACATTATTTGAAAAAATAGGGTATTTAGAAAAACATAAATGGAAACAATGAGGCATCATGAAATAGAGATATAAATGTACGAAATGAATACTATAAATTTTAAAAAATTTATTTGAAATATTTTTTTTCATATTTTGATACGTATATATATTATAATATTTCTTGTTACTACATATCAATGGTACTACAAGATTTATCAAATAGATTTGAGGTCTTATTTTTTGAAAAAATATATCCAAAGAAAGAATATATAGAATACCCTGATAGTTTGTTTTCTTTAAATTTATGGTATTATTGATGTAGAACAATTAAATATCTATATGGTAAAAAAGTGGAACCTAGAAGATAATATCCAAATGTGGATATATTTATTGTCAGATAAACTTCTCTAATGGAAATGCTAACAGAAAACATTATGTGAATGATATAATAAAATGTAATTTCATATTCAATATTTATGTTAATGATATCATTTTTTGATATAATATATAGTATTATAAAAAAAATTCTGGTAATATTAGGAGGAAATTTTTAATTTCAATTCTTGATGAAATAATTTTATTTTAGGGATTTCAAATTATATAAAAAATATAATACATCTTCCAGCCAAAAATAAATATTCCTGGGAATTGTTTATGTAACATGGAAGGGATATAACAAAGGATGTATCAATATCCATGGTAGCAATTGTGAATATGAATATAGGTGAAACTTTAAAAAGTGTAAACCAAAAATATTTCATTAAAATAAGTACTATTTTGACTTATTTTTTAGCATCGAGGTTTGATATTTTTTAATGAATGAACATTTGTGAAGGTAATCAAAGTGATCCAAAACAATATTACATGTTATATTTAAAGTGATTTTTTAATATATAAAATAAACATTAAACTGTAGTGGTCAATATAGAGGATTTTATAAGATGAATCTATTTGGGTACACTCATACTGACTATGATAGAGATTATGATGATAAAAATTTAACATCAGGTTGTGTATTATTTTTACGAAAAAGATATGTACCATGTAATTCCACAACATATAGCTCAATGACATTATACATAATAGATGATTATTTTTTGGATACTAAAAATTAATTTAAAAATGAATATCTTGATGAAAGGAAATCTAGGAGAACTAAAATTTTAAGGCATTGAGAATTTCATGTTATAATAAATGTGAAATGGATATATACAAGAAACCACTATAACACACTATATCCAAAAATATTTATATAAAATATCAATTCCTTATGAATATAATTCATGATATAGATATTAAGATGGTGTATATTTCCATGAAATATAAAATTGTTGATAAATTACACAATTTTATTTCAATGGATTGATATGAAGAGTTAAAAATTAACATGCATGTTATAACCATCCCTCTGAGTTTATGAATTATTATAGTGACCCCAAATTTCCATGTATTATATTGTATAATGGGGATAAAGTTAAATAAATCTTATTACCTTAATCAAGGTCTAAATAATTTGTATTTAAAAAATGGGGATAAATTAATGCATTTATTGAAAGGGGTAGTCAATGTCATGGCCTACAACTTTATTTTCCCTCGGGGATAACATTTTCATGAAAACAATTTTTTACAAAGTAGCATAGTTCCAAAACATTTCTCTTTGATAATTTTTGTGATATAAAGTCATTTATTATGAGTACATATGTTGAAAAAATATCTTGTAAGATATTTAAGTGGAAAAAGACACTTTGATGCTTTTTATTTGTTTTAAAAAATTAATAAGAATAATTGAAATCTATTGATATGGTGTTGAGATATTGATAAATTTTTTTTGAAGAGTATGGTTCGGTGGAGATATATTGAGTAGGTGTTGAGGATGTTTGGGATAAATTCTCAGTTATAGATTATTGAAGAATATTGGATATGAACTGAGTTTCTCTCTATGAATAATTAATCACGTTGATTCCGAAAATATTTTTTGGAGTTCATATTGAAATATTAAAAAATAAATTCAATACATATTTATTTTTCAGAACAAAATTTTTGGGAAGCTCTCTCGTGGTAACACTAAATACACAAAATTTAATATATTCTCTAAAAGTATTTTCATTTGGAATATAGAAATATATCAAAAATTATTTAATTTATAATAATTATAAAATCTTATATATGAGTCATATATTAGTGGGAATTTTGTTATATCTAGAATCTCAAATTGATGTGAACAAATAACTATTTATTATGTAAATGTAATCAGTCATAGAGAACAATATCATTGAAAATGAAAAAACTATATTATAAGATATATATAGATAATAAATTCTTATATAAGGGTTCCTTCATGAATTAAAATATATGAGAGGTAATAGTTATATGAAATTATATTTATTTATCATATATTAATTTTGAGTTTTCAAAAATGTGAGATTATTGAATGTTATAAGGTATTCCCAATAGATGTTTTTGAAGTTAAACTCTAAAAATACTAGAGCTATTTATTAGCTATTTTAGAATGAAAATATTTAAATTATTTATTATTGAATATGAAATTATTTACTTGACACCGTGAAGAAAAATATCACACTCTAAGGAATCCGTGGAATGATGATCCTGGTGAATTGGGATTTACAATTTCAAATGCTTCCAATATTTAAATAAAGTATAATGTACAAAAGAGTTATGTAGATATTTTCATTATAAATTTCCTACACACTTTTCTAGTCTACTCTACTATGGTGAAACACATCATTAATTAAATTTAGGATTTAGTCACTTCTTGATGTGAAGGGTTTCACCATCATTTCTTTTATATATGTGGAGGTCATATTTTGTTTCTTAGATAAAATTGTTGTAATTATTTCAAAATAATTAAATAATTATATATTTGGATGGGATTAAAATAGGTGAACTAGGATCGATATTTTTTGGTTTTAAGATAATGTACGTAACAAAATATTTCAATGAAAAATGAGAGAGGAATTTGTGGATTTTTTTTATAACTGTCAAATTTGAAAGAGATTAAATAGTCACAAATCAATGATATTTCTATATTCTGATATGAAAAAATATATCAATATGATTTTGATAATTTTATAAAAATATATATAATTTATAAAGGATACATGATTTTATAATGTTCTTTATAATGAATAGTGATATCCAAGAAAGATCCATAGTATCAAAGAGTGAAGCCAATTACATTTAGGTATAGAAGAAGGCATGTATCATATAAGAAGTATAAAGGTAAGAATATAGAAACTATACAAACTATCATATGATATCATTATTTAATATTAGAATAAAACTAATAATACCTAGGATATATCTATATCATGAAAAATGATACAAAATAATGAAATAAGATTTTCCATAGTGACTGAAAGAAATAATAATACTGTTGATAATATATATATATAGAATGTATAGAGTTAAAAAATATTGTTGATTAGGTATCACTATGAGGAAGAGATGAAAGATAAGGTTGATGTGAATATAGTGGTTCTAAATATATTCTAGAATTAAACTTCTTTGAGGTGGAAGAATAATATCTCAAATGGTGATACAATGAATTCCAGTTATTCATATAATGATTTTGAACACTATGTTAAAGGAATTATTTTATCAACTAGTGGAATATAGTATAATATTCATTCAATACTCAACATGTAACATCCCAGGTAAATAAATAATATTACATTCTAAGGTTTATCAATATTTGTGAATAAAATGGTAATATTACTTTAAAGGGAATGCTATGCTCGATGGCGTACCCAATACGCAACAACGAGTTTCTTTGAAATCTTACGTTGCACACTAATAATATAATAATTTTATAACAGCTAAGGCCTAGACGTTGTAATAGATGGAATGAACAGAAATAACTACAAAATGATTACATATTTTTGTTAAATATTTTTACATTTATCCAATAAATGTTAGAGGCTTAAAATCCAAATGAATCCAATTTTAAGAATAAATACTTTGATATTTTTAGAAGATTGTTTTACCGCCTTTTGATTGAGAACCTTTTTTAAATATAACATTTGACAATTTTATAAGATCTATTTTTCAAAATAAACTTATTCATTATTATTGGGAGATTGAAATTTACTTTGGATAAATTATTGGTATGTTTATAACAATGTTCATTTTTTAATGAATAGTGAAAAATATTGCATTTTACATCAAAACTGCTTTTCATATAATTTAAATATATTGGTAGATTATCTTTTTAATTGGTTTTAAAGTTCAATTAGAATATTTTTTTTCAAGTTTTTTCAATGGTGTTCATTAGAATTATGTTCACTTTGAAAATGTACATAATCAAGTGCAAAACTTTTCATAGTTATTACTTCCAAAAAACCCGCTATGTGTTTTGACAATGGGAATTAACTATATGATTTATTAATGAAACTTATATATTTTTAATTTGGTAAAATGGAAATAATTTCTGAATTTGAAACATCAAATACAGCTTAGGGTTAATTTTTGGTATTTTTCTTATAATGCTTTTTTTAATGAATAGTGAAAAATAAATTTTTTAATTCAAAGCTGCCTTTTCATCCAATTTATTTATATATTTAGATTGTCATTTTAATTGTTTTTAAATTATAATTGAATTATATTTTTATCACTTAATAAAATTTTTTTCATTTGAAGTATTTTCACTTTTCAATTGGATGTAAAAAGAAGTCAATCTTTTGACAAATATTACTTCTTAAAAACCCATCTTATGTTTTGACAACGAGATTTACTTTTAAATTAATTAATACAATTTATGTGTTTTGAATTTGATAAAATGGATTCCATATTTGGAATCTGAAGTTCCAAATTATGTAATTAAGATTCTTTTGTTATTGGACATTATGAATAGTAACGACGGTAATTATCTTCAATTATCGTGTTTAATTACTAATCGTGTAATTAAGGGTAAGCAAATAATATCATAAAAATATAAAATGACCCCAAAATGTGTCCTAATGATATTTTTGGAGTCTTGGCTGACCATGGGATGCCTTGTGCCAACCTTGGGACCCCATGGAGTCACATTAGTGTGATAGTGACCTTTTATCATATTTTTTTAAAGAAATGAAAATGTAACCAAAGTATGTAACACCTAAGTAAAATAATTTTAATTTTGACTACATAAACGATATATTAGACTATAAATAGTCATTGGAAAACTAAAAATATTTCCTACATCAAAGTATTTTTTTTTATAATTTTTAGACATTAAATAAATTAAATTATTTACGACATCATGATGATGCAGCAATTACCTCATTAATGAATGATTTAAATAAAATGAAACGATAATGTAAAATATAAGACTTACACTTAACAAAACCCTATTTTATGAGTATATTTAGAACCCTTATCAACTTATCCTTGAAATATATCAATTTGGGACCTTTAAAATCAGAAAATATTTTTAAAATAAAGTAACATTTCTTGACTTTCCATGAGTGCCCCTCCTCTCCTCTTATAAAAGGCCCCCACCTCTACCTCCTTACCCACACCTCTCAATACTTTATCTCAGACAAACCCTACCAATTTAATCTCTCCATATCCCTATATTCATCATTGAAGCCTCACTTTAGGTAGAAAGATCTTTCAAGGAACCTTTTTGGTTCAAACCAAAGGAAGTTACCCGATTTAAAGGTAATGTCTTCTCTTATGTTCTTTTGTTTTATTTTGCTTCTCCAAAACCATAAACTCTTTTTATTCCTTTATTTTGTAAAAAAACATTATCTTAAATATACTAGGATGTTGTTATAAGAAGTATTAGAGATACAATTACACAAACATTTGTCTAAATGTTAAAGAACATACTATTTCTGTGGATGGCGAATTACTGCCTCACGAAACGATGATTGTTCAATATTCTTTTAACACCTTTAAAGGTGGCCATTATGATGTCACTTTATTTTATATATGATATATATGGTGTTTTTGTTTTATATATTCTTGTTTATTTTATATTTAAATCGTACCTTTATTCTTTCAATGTTGTGCAAATGCGATAATTTCATATGAGGAAGTGCAGACTACCGCCCCCTCAAGTGATGTGACTCATTCATGAAATACATGGAATGTATAAAGAATAAAATTAATTAACTTATTTGAACTATATAAAATATATATTATACTTTAATTATAATATATATATCTCTCTCAATTATTTTTAATTCCATTTATATGACAAAGAAATGAAAGTAGCGTTCAGGTGTACGTACGGCCTACCGTCTCCATGAACGGTTCATTTCATTTCTTTTTATCTCTAAATGATACGTAATAGTATAAAATGAATATTTACAGGATATATATGATATTTAAATAATTGATACTATTCTGTAGATGATTTTCATATAACTACATCGACGATTCTTTTCAAACAAGTACATTTTTGACTCATGTACCAAACATCGACAAAAATAGTTGATATGAACTCACATAATTAACTAATTATTATAACATTATAATTTGATATATGAATTTAATAATAAAAATTAATGGAGTTCCTTAACAAATTATAAATTGAAAAACGTTTATTATTTAGGAATATAAATAAACGAACAAGACAAGTCGGACTTGAGGTAAGGGATCCTACCTCTCTCATTCTTTTTAAGAACTCTTTTTTACGTCATATCTTTTAAGCTCATATTTCTTATGTTTGGGGATGTTCATTTATAATCCTCATTCTGTAATTTTTATGTTCATATTAGGAGATAACCTATTTGATCTCATAAATCCATTTTTGGATGTTTTAAGTGGTGCCGTTAGGCTGCTGAGTTTTCATAAGGGATTTTTCATCTCACTTTTATTCTTGTGGGATTTATGATACATTTTAAACCATTTCCTTTGATTGGTGTATGTATTGCCCATTATTCTACTCTTTGTGTAATATAATTTCGTTTATGAGTATTTAAATCAATTTTTTATAGTCCTTCTTTCATGGGGTGTAAGTTTCAAAAGTTACCCAAGTCAGTA
Organism: Viscum album; assembly: GCA_963277665.1. Taxonomy (NCBI): domain Eukaryota; kingdom Viridiplantae; phylum Streptophyta; class Magnoliopsida; order Santalales; family Viscaceae; genus Viscum; species Viscum album. Next base: position 437,539,239 of record OY728121.1, read on the forward strand.
AGGGAACCTTTCACCCTCCTCTTTTTAAAAGTCTTCTTTTTTTATGTCTTTTAATTTACATCTTATTATGTTGGGATATGTTCTTATATATCCTTATTTATGTAAAATTTATTTCTAAGTAATCAGATGCCCTTTTTTTCTCATTAACTCCTTTTCTTAATTTTAAAGTGACGTTGTTAGGCTATCGAGTTTTACCAAGGGAACTTCTTAACCCAATTTCGATTTCTCTGGGTTCAACATGTAGTTATTGAATATGTAATCCTTTGAATATGTGTGAATGAACATTGATTTTATTACACATAATATCCACTTATATTGTGTGTATTTATATTTTCCACACATAATTATGAGATTGATTTATCATTAATTTAAGGATACCTTCTTTTTAAGGAATTTCTTCTCATTTTACATTTCTATTGAGACTTCATTGTTTTCATGCACCAATTCACTATTATATAGTTTATATACTGTCCTTTGAAATATTATATCATGAATATATTTATTCTCGTTATATAATAAAGTTCTGATTAAATGTTATTCGTTAATTATTTTATTCAAGTGTCTCTCATTTTGTTAAAAACCCTTCAACTAAAATATCATTTTAAATATTTTAATGATTTATTCTTATAAATATTTCTCATTAATATCCATTATTCAAAAAAAAATTAAGAATTTTTTTATATGGATATTAATGGTTTTAAATGTTAAAATCTTCAAAGTGGTATGGGGCACTTTGATTCAAAAATATCTTTATTAAATATTTTAAATGGTTTTGAAAATGGTTTTTAGAATGGATTCATTATTTCAATATCTTAAAATATTATATTGTTATTGCAATGTGGGAATGTCATATTTCCTTTATGCTTAAGTTATGTGCTATAATTATGTTATGGTTCTTGGGAATTGTTTATGAATACGGGTGGTTCCATGATAAACTAAGGGCGGGTGAGCCCGATATAGCTCTCCAATGCATTGGGTAACGCAAAGGAGTTAAACGTTAAGTTTTCTCCGATGAGATTTAGGGAATACACTATGATGGGTATTCCAAACATAACCATGAGGGTTACTCCCTACATAATATTGTTATTAATGCCTCAAGTTACGAATATGTGTTATTATTTCTATGAGTTATTTGTAAATCTTATGATTTCAAGAGGAATGTTAAATTGCTTATGCTTTGTGAGTAAAGTATGATTTCATTGATTCTTATGTATACATGGACTAATGTTTTCTTTCCGTATTCTTATAACCCATACTGAGCTTTTTATGCTCATCCCAAGTTTTTTGAAATGTTTTTCATAGGACATAATGTTAAATAGGGTCAAGGATGGGATCAAGGAAATGTCAGGCTGTCTAAAACAAGGAACTAGACATGACTCTTTTGTTCAAGAGTTTTTATTATTGTGAAAAAATGGAAGCTGAGTAGATGTGTCTACTCTGTAACCTTTGATATGTAATAGTTATATCCTAATTATCTAAAACACTAAACCTGAAAAGATCCTCAATGTGAATTATTCATTTAATTCAATAATAAGTAATGTTTAAGGTCGGGTCCTTATAGTTGGTATCAAAGGTCGGTTTAGATAACTTTTGAGGTTAGAGTGTTGTTTAAGAAAAAGTGACAAGTTGGGTATAACCACAATGGTTAGTATATTAGATGGAGTCATTGATTTTTTTGAAAGTTATAATGAGTTTGAGATAACTTTGATAAGTATATCTTGGTGTTTATCTTCCTCATTATTATATGATGATTTTACTGATATACTCACAATGACCTTTTTGGTTTTAGTAAATGGCTGGATCTAGCAGGAACCAAAGTAACAGTGGATTTGAAGAAAACTATTACGGTTTTCTGAATGAAAAAATAAATAATATGGGAGCTGAAATGAGAACTCTTGTGGTTATCCCCAACCAACTATCTGGAGTCATTATTGACCACCTGACCCTTAGTGATTTTTATAAGGAATCGTATATGCGAGAAACAAATCCCTGCGGACGTTCGGGTAATAATCATAAAGGTATGTTTATTAAAAAACCTATGTGTCAAATATGTTGAAAGAAACACATAGGAAAATTTTTCAAAGGGACTAAAAGATGCTATATATGTAGAAATTAAGGTCATAAAGCAAGAACCTACCATGGAAAAAGGAAGCATCTAGTTGACTCTAGGAAAGGTAAAGAAGTTCTTTCTGAAGGATCAATTGAATTTTTTAAATGTGGTGTGCATGGTAATTATGAAAACATATGTCCTACAAAGAAGTTTCGGGAATGGGGTCACCAAGATTGTACAAATATTCATTTACTAATACCTAATACCAATCTGATTGAGGATGAAGAAACTGACAATAACCAATGAAAGGTATGGATTATTTCATAACACATTTTTTTCTATTATTGGAATCATAGGATATGATTAATGATTTTGTTTGTAGGAAATAATTTTTTCAAAATAAGTTGAAAAGGAATGTCTAATGGATCATGAATAATGTTGAATGAGTAAGAAGTCATCATATAAGGGATTTAAGAGTTATGGTAGATTTTAAGATGGTGAAATTATTAGATGTATTAAGTCTCTTTTGATGATGGGGTTACATTAGAAGACTTTTTATAGTAACCCTGATGCTTGATATATGAAAATTTTATTCAAAGAATAATTATCATTTCTTTTGTGGATGTAGTTATAAAGAACCATTTAGTTTTATATGATCCTTGAATTTGAGGCAATTACTGGTTAATACATTTTGGGTTGCAAAATGGAAGTTATTAGAAAACCTATGTGGTTAAAATATGTTATGGTAATTTTTGAATATTTTATCTCTTTTTGGTTGGATGTTTTAAGAATTATATAGTTTTGGAAAAAGGACAACACACAGACTGTGTGACAACCCGTCGCGTCGGACGAAGATGCGGGAATCGAAGCCACAACCAAAGTGCAACTGGTATTTATCGCCTACCACTAGACTACGTGAAGTCCCTGGTTAGTTTAAATGATTATTTTTAGTTATATAATTTTATTAATTAAGAGTATGTTGATTTTGGGTTATCAATGGAAATTATTATCCTATCATGGAGGATATATGATTAGGTTAATTACTTTTCAGTATGAGATTGTAAGAGTTACTGATGTTATTTTGGAGAAAAATGTTACGATTTGTCTTAGGAGACCATGTGATTAAATCCTTCAGAGATTTGGGTTTCAATCTTAGTTTAGAATACTTTGAAGAATTTTATGGATAGATGTTTATTGAATGGTCTTTGTTGAACTTTGGGTTATGTTTGACAAATTTGGATATTATGAGTAGTTTTTCTTTTTGTAAAAAATATCCTTTTTGGGTATTATCTGATCTCATAATAAACATTTTGGTTTGGTTTTGGTTGAGATCTAAAGAAATGGGAAATATAGAGTTCTATTTTGTGGATTAGTTGATTCTCAAGAAGTTTATTATAGTACTCTTAATGCGAACAAGTCTTCCTAAATACTCGTCTTTTGGAGAAAATATAAGTTTGATTAAGGAATATAATAAAAGTTGAAAGTCTACGTGACAAGTAAGTATGTTTCATTATGATTTATTTAAGCTCCAAAATAAATTACTCAATGAAAAGTGACTTAAAAAAATGTTGTTTGTTAACTTTTCCTACTGGGGAATCGAATACCGTTTAACCCATCACAAGTTTGTGATTTTCTTGTGGTTAACTTTCTCCTAGACATTTTTACTATCACTCTCCATCAGAACACGACCCTTAGTTTTCTCCTCCATATCCATATTTTCCTACTTGTAATCCTAGTATGGGTTAACTTAGGTGACCTTTTTACTTCTCTCCCTCTCTTTTAAAGTGATAGTTTTACTGACTTTTGTTCCGATGTGGGACTTTCAATAAAGTTTCCAAGCCCAATTTTGAAATTGTGAGGATGCAATTCCCAAAAGGGGGAATGATGTAACATCCCATGTAAATAAATAATATTAAATTCAAAGGTTTATCAATACTTGTGAATAAAATGTTAATATTACTTTAAATGGAATGCTATGCTTGATGGCACACCCAATATGCAACAACGAGTTTCTTTGAAATCTTACATTGCACACTAATAATATAATAATATTATAATAGTTAACGCCTAACCGTTGTAATAGAGGTAATTTACAGAAATAACTACAAAATGATTACATATGTTTGTTAAATATTTTTACATTTATCCAATAAATTTTAGAGGCTTAAATTCCAAATGAATCCAATTTTAAGAATAAATACTTTAATATTTTTAAAAGATTGTTTTACCGCCTTTTGATGGAGAACATTTTTTAAATCTGACTTTTGACAATTTTATAAGATCTATTTTTCAAAATAAACATATTCTTTATGATTGGGACATTGAAATTTACTTTGGATAAATTTTTGGTATGTTTCTGACAATGTTCATTTTTTTAATGAATAGTGAAAAATATTGCATTTTACATCAAAACTGCTTTTTCATCTAATTTAAATATATGGATAGATTTTATTTTTAATTTATTTCATATTTTAATTAGAATATATTTTTACAATTTAATTCAATTGTGTTCATTAGAATTAATTTCACTTTGAAATGGACATAAACAAGTGCCAAACTTTTCATAGATATTGCTTCCAAAAAACCCGCTATTTGTTTTGACTGTGCGAATTAACTATATGATTTGTTAATGAAACTTCTGTGTTTTTAATTTTTTAAAATGGAAATTATTTCTGAATTTGAAATATCAAATATATCTTAGCGTTAATTTTTGGTATTTTTCTGATAATGCTTTTTTAATGAATAGTGAAAAATATATTTTTAAATTCAAAACTGCATTTTCATCAAATTTATTTATATATTTAGATTTTTATTTTAATTGATTTTAAAGTATAATTGAATTATTATTTTATCACTTAATACAATTTTTTTCATTTGAAGTAATTTCACTTTTCAATTGGATGTAAAAATAAGTCAATCTTTTGATAAATTTTACTTCTTAGAAACCCTTCTTTTGTTTTGACAACAGGATTTACTTTTAAATTAATTACTACAATTTATGTGTTTTGAATTTGATAAAATTTATTACATATTTGGAATCAGAAGGTCCAAATTATTTAATTAAGACTCTTTTGTTTTTAGACATTATGAATAGTAAGTATGGTAATTATCTTTAATTATCGTGTTTAATTAGTAATCGGGTAATTAAGGGTAAGAAAATAATATCATAAAAATATAAAATGACCCCAAAATATGTTCTAATGATATTGGTGGTGTCTTGGCCGACCATGGGATGCCTTGTGCCAACCTTGGGACCCCATGGAATCACTTTAGTGTGATAGTGACCTTTTATCATATTTTTTTAAAGAAATGAAAATGTAACCAATGTATGTAACACCTAAGTAAAATAATTTTAATTTTGTCTAGGTAAATTATCTCTTGAACTATAAATATTCATTGGAAATATAAAAATATTTCCGACAACATAGTATTTTTTTATAATTTTTAGACATTAAATATATTAAATTATTTATGAAATCATGATGATGCATCTATTACCTCATTAATGAACGATTTAAATAAAATGAAAAGATAATGTAAAATATAAGATTTACACTTGTAAAAAACCTATTGTATGAGTATATGTCGAACCCTTATCACCTTAGACTCGAAATATATCAATGTGGGACCTTTAAAATCCGAAACTCTTTTTATAATAAAGTAACATTTCTTGACATTCAATGAGTGCCCCTCCTATCCTCTTATAAAAGTCCCACACCTCTACCTACTTACCCACATCTATCAAGACTTTGTCTTGGAAAACCCCTACCCAGTTCATCTCTCCACATCCCTCTGTTCATCATTGAAGCCTCACCTTAGGCGGAAAGCTCTTCGAGGAACCCGTTTGGTTCAAACAAAAGGGAGTTACCCGATTTAAAGTTAATGTATTCTCTTATGTTCTTTTATTTTATTTTGCTTCTCCAACCCCCTAGACTCTTTTTATTCCTTTATTTTGTAACAACAACAGTATCTTAAATATACTAGGATGTTGTTATAAGGACGATTAGATCTAAACTTACACACACATCCGTCTAATGGTTAAAAAATATACTGTTTCTGTGGATAGTGAATTTCTGCCTCATGAAACGATGATTATTCAATATTCTTTTAACACCTTTAAAGGTGGAAATTATGATGTCACTGTATTTTATATCGGATATATATGGTATTTATGTTTTATATATGATTCTGTATTTTATATTTAAATCATACCTTTATTCTTTTCATGTTGTGCAAATGCGATAATTTCATATGAGGATGTTCGGACTACCTCCCCCTCAAGTGATGTGACTCGTTCATGCAATACATGGAATGTATAAAGAATTAAATTAATGAAATTATGAAACCTATATAACATATATATTATAATTTAATTATATATATATATATATATCTCAATTATTATTAATTCCATTAATATGACAAAGAAATGAAAGTAGCGTTCATGTGTACGTACGGCCTACCGTCTCCATGAACGGTGCATTTCATTTATTTTTATATCCAAATGTTATGGAATAGTATAAAATGAATATTTACTTGATATATATGATATTTAAATCATTAATAATATTCTGGAGATGATGTATTTATAACTACATGGACAATTCTTTTCAAACAAGTTCATTTTTGACTCATGTACCAAACATCGACAAAAACATTTGATATGAACTCACATAATTAACTAATTATTATAACATTTTAATATGTGATATGAATTGAATAATAATCATTAAAGGAGTTCCTCATGAAATTATAAATTGATAACAGTTTATTATTCAGGAATATAAAGAAACAAACAAGACAAGTCGGACTTGACGTAAGGGATTCTACCTCTTTCTTTCTTTTTAAGTACTCTCTTTCATGTCATTTATTTTAAGCTCAAATTTCTTATGTTTGGGGATGTTATTTTATATTAATAATTCTTTAATTTTTATGTTCATAATATGAGAGACCCTATTTGATCTCATAAATCCATTTTTGGATGTTTTAAGTGGCGCTGTTAGGCTGCCGAGTTTTCATAAGGGATTTTTCATCTCACTTTTATTCCCATGGGATTTATGTTACATTTGCCACCATTTTCTTTAAGTGGTGTATGTACTTCCCATTATTCTACTCTTTGTGTAATATAATTACATTTATGAGTATTTAAATAAATTTTTTATAGTCCTTCTTTCATGCGGTGTACGTTTCGAAAGTTACCCATGTTGGTAAGGGAACCTTTCACCCTCCTCTTTTTAAAATACTTCTTTTGTTATGTCTTTTAATTTACATCTTATTATGTTGGGATATGTTCTTCTATATCCTTATTTATGTAAAAATTATTTCTATGTAATGAGATACCCTTTTTTCACATTAACTCGTTTTCTTAATTTTAAAGTGATGATGTTAGGCTATGGAGTTTTACCAAGGGAACTTCTTAACCCAATTTCGATTTCTTTGGGTTCAACATGTAGTTATTGAATATGTAATCCTTTGATTATGTGTGAATGAAATTTGATTTTTTTACACATAATATCCACTAATATTGGGTGTATTTATATTTGTCACACATAATTATGAGATTGATTTATCCTTAATTTAAAGATACCTTCTTTTTAAGGGATTTCATCTCATTTTACATTTCTATTGAGACTTCATTGTTGTTATGCACCAATTAACTCTTATATGGTTTATATACTGTCCTTTGAAATATTATATCATAAATATTTTTATTCTCAAGATATTATAATGTTCTGATTAAATGTTGTTCTTCAATTATTTTATTCAAGTGTCTATAATTCTGTTAAAAACCCTTTAATTACAATATCGTTTTAAATGTTTTAATGATTTATTCTTATAAATATTTCACATTAATATCAATGTTTTCAAAAATGTTTTTAAGGATTTATTTATATGGATATTAATGGTTTTAAATGATAAAATCTTCAAATTGGTATGGGGCACTTTGATTCAAAAATATCTTTATTAAATATTTTAAATGGTTTTTAAAATGGTTTCTAGAATGGATTCATTGTTTCAATATATTAAAATATTATATTGTTATTGCAATGTGGGAATGTTATCTTTACTTTATTCTTAAGTTATGTGCGATTATTATGTTATGGTTCTTGGGCATTGTTTATGAATACGGGTGGTTCCGTGATAAACTAAGGGCGGGTGAGCCTGATATAGCTCTCCAATGCATTGGGTAACGTGAAGGATTTAAACATTAAGTTTTCTCTGAAGAGATTTAGGGAATATACTATGATGGGTATTCCAAACGTAACCATGAGGGTTACTCTCTACATAATAATGTTATGAATGCCTCAATTTACCTTTATGTCTTATTATTTCTATGAGTTATTCGTAAATCTTATGATTTCAAGAGGTATGTTAAATTTCTTATGCTTTATGAGTAAAGTATGATTTCATTGATTCATATGTATACATGGACTAATGTTTTCTTTCCGTATTCTTATAACCCATACTGAGCTTTTTATGCTCATCCCATGTTTTTTTGAAATGTTTTTCATACGACATAATGTTGAATAAGGCCAAGGATAGGATTAAGGTAATGTCAGGCTGCCTAAAACAAGGAAATAGACATGACCCTTTTGTTCAGGAGTTTTTATTTTTGTGAAAAAATGGAAGCTGAGTAGATGTGTCTACTCTGTAACCTTTGAGATTTAATAGTTATGTCCTAATTCTCTAAAACTCTAAACCTGAAAATATACTCACTGTGAATTATCCATTTAATTCAACAATGAGTTTCTTTGAAATCTTACATTGCACACTAATAATATAATAATATTATAATAGTTAACGCCTAGCCGTTGTAATGGAGGGAATTAACAGAAATAACTAAAAAATGATTACATATGTTTGTTAAATATTTTTACATTTATTCAATAAATGTTAGAGGCTTAAATTCCAAATGAATTCAATTTTAAGAATAAATACTCTAATATTTTTAAAAGATTGTTTTACCGCCTTTTGATGGAGAACCTTTTTTAAATCTGACTTTTGACAATTATATAAGCTTTATTTGTCAAAATAAACATATTCTTTATGATTGTTACATTGAAATTTACTCTGGATAAATTTTTGGTATCGTTCTGACAATGTTCATTTTTTTAATGAATAGTGAAAAATATTGCATTTTACATCAAAACTGCTTTTTCATCTAATTTAAATATATGGATAGATTATCTTTTCAATTTATTTTAAGGTTTAATTAGAATATATTTTTACAATTTAATTAAATGTTGGTCATTATAATTAATTTCACTTTGAAATGGACATAAACAAGTGCCAAACTTTTCATAGATATTGCTTCCAAAAAACCTGCTATTTGTTTTGACTGTGCGAATTAACTATATGATTTATTAATGAAACTTCTATGTTCTGAATTTTTTAAAATGGAAATCATTTCTGAATTTGAAATAACAAATATATATTAGGGTTAATTTTTGGTATTTTTCTGATAATGCTTTTTTTTAATGAATAGTGAAAAATATAGTTTTTAATTCAAAACTGCGTTTTCATCAAATTTATTTTTATATTTATATTTTCATTTTAATTGTTTTTAAAGTATAATTTAATTAGGTTTTTATCACTTAATACAGTGTTGTTCATTTAAATTAATTTCACTTTTCAATTGGATGTAAAAATAAATCAATCATTTGATAAATTTTACTTCTTAAAAACATGTCTTTTATTTTGAGAACGGGATTTACTTTTAAATTAATTACTAAAATTTATGTGTTTTGAATTTGATAAAATGGATTACATATTTGGAATCAGAAGGTCCAAAATATGTAATTATGAATCTTTTGTTTTTGGACATTATGAATAGTAACGACGGTAATTATCTTTAATTATCGTGTTTAATTAGTAATCGGGTAATTAAGGGTAAGAAAATAATATCATAAAAATATAAAATGACCCCAAAATGTGTCCTAATGATATTGGTGGTGTCTTGTCTGACCATGGGATGCCTTTTTCCAACCTCGGGACCCCATGGAATCACATTAGTGTGATAGTGACCTTTTATCATATTTTTTTAAGAAAAGAAAATGTAACCAAAGTATGTAACACCTAAGTAAAATAATTTTAATTTTGTCTACATATATGATATCTTAGACTATAAATATTCATTGGATATCTAAAAATATTTCCTACAACATATTATTTTTTTATAATTTTTAGAAATTAAATATATTAAATTATTTATGACATCAAGATGATGCACCGATTACCTCATTAATGAACGATTTAAATAAAATGAAAATATAATGTAAAATCTAAGATTTACACTTGGAAAAAACCTATTAGATGAGTATATGCCGAACAATTATCTCCTTAGGCTCGAAATATATCAATGTGGGACCTTTTAAATCTGAAACTCTTTTTAAGATAAAGTAACATTTCTTGACTTTCCATAAGTGCCCCTCCTCTCCTCTTATAAAAGTACCACACCTCTACCTCCTTACCCACATCTATCAAGCCTTTAGCTCGGCCAACCCTTGCCCAGTTTATCTCTCCACATCCCTCTCTTCATCATTGAAGCCCCACCTTAGGCAGAAAGCTCTTCAAGGAACCCTTTTGGTTAAAACCGAAGGGAGTTACCCGATTTAAAGGTAATGTATTCTCTTATGTTCTTTTTTTTTATTTTTCTTCTCCAACCCAATGAACTCTTTTTATTCCTTTTTTTGTAACAAAAATAGTATCTTCAATATACTAGGATGTTGTTATAAGATGTATTAGATCTAAACTTACACACACATCCGTCTAATGATTAAAAAATATACTGTTTCTGTCGATAGTGAATTTATGCCTCATGAAACGATGATTATTCAATATTCTTTTAACACCTTTAAAGGTGGAAATTATGATGTCACTGTATTTTATATCGGATATATATGGTATTTATGTTTTATATATGATTCTGTATTTTATATTTAAATCATACCTTTATTCTTTGCATGTTGTGCAAATGCGATAATTTCATATGAGGATGTTCGGACTACCTCCCCCTCAAGTGATGTGACTCGTTCATGCAATACATGGAATGTATAAAGAATTAAATTAATGAAATTATGAAACCTATATAACATATATATTATAATTTAATTATATATATATATATATCTCAATTATTTTTAATTCCATTAATATGACAAAGAAATGAAAGTAGCGTTCATGCGTACGTACGGCCTACCGTCTCCATGAACGGTGCATTTCATTTATTTTTATCTCCAAATGTTATGGAATAGTATAAAATGAATATTTACTTGATATATATGATATTTAAATCATTAATAATATTCTGGAGATGATGTATTTATAACTACATGGACAATTCTTTTCAAACAAGTTCATTTTTGACTCATGTACCAAACATCGACAAAAACATTTGATATGAACTCACATAATTAACTAATTATTATAACATTTTAATATGTGATATGAATTGAATAATAATCATTAAAGGAGTTCCTCAAGAAATTATAAATTGATAACAGTTTATTATTCAGGAATATAAAGAAACAAACAAGACAAGTCGGACTTGACGTAAGGGATTCTACCTCTTTCTTTCTTTTTAAGTACTCTCTTTCATGTCATTTATTTTAAGCTCAAATTTCTTATGTTTGGGGATGTTATTTTATATTAATCATTCTTTAATTTTTATGTTCATAATATGAGAGACCCTATTTGATCTCATAAATCCATTTTTGGATGTTTTAAGTGGCGCTGTTAGGCTGCCGAGTTTTCATAAGGGATTTTTCATCTCACTTTTATTGCCATGGGATTTATGTTACATTTGCCACCATTTTCTTTAAGTGGTGTATGTACTTCCCATTATTCTACTCTTTGTGTAATATAATTACATTTATGAGTATTTAAATAAATTTTTTATAGTCCTTCTTTCATGCGGTGTACGTTTCGAAAGTTACCCAAGTTGGTAAGGGAACCTTTCACCCTCCTCTTTTTAAAATACTTCTTTTGTTATGTCTTTTAATTTACATCTTATTATGTTGGGATATGTTCTTCTATATCCTTATTTATGTAAAATTTATTTCTATGTAATGAGATACCCTTTTTTCACATTAACTCGTTTTCTTAATTTTAAAGTGATGATGTTAGGCTATGGAGTTTTACCAAGGGAACTTCTTAACCCAATTTCGATTTCTTTGGGTTCAACATGTAGTTATTGAATATGTAATCCTTTGATTATGTGTGAATGAAATTTGATTTTTTTACACATAATATCCACTTATATTGGGTGTATTTATATTTGTCACACATAATTATGAGATTGATTTATCCTTAATTGAAAGATACCTTCTTTTTAAGGGATTTCATCTCATTTTACATTTCTATTGAGACTTCATTGTTGTTATGCACCAATTAACTCTTATATGGTTTATATACTGTCCTTTGAAATATTATATCATGAATATTTTTATTCTCAAGATATTATAATGTTCTGATTAAATTTTGTTCTTCAATTATTTTATTCAAGTGTCTATAATTCTGTTAAAAACCCTTTAATTACAATATCGTTTTAAATGTTTTAATGATTTATTCTTATAAATATTTCACATTAATATCAATGTTTTCAAAAATGTTTTTAAGGATTTATTTATATGGATATTAATGGTTTTAAATGATAAAATCTTCAAATTGGTATGGGGCACTTTGATTCAAAAATATCTTTATTAAATATTTTAAATGGTTTTTAAAATGGTTTCTAGAATGGATTCATTGTTTCAATATATTAAAATATTATATTGTTATTGCAATGTGGGAATGTTATCTTTACTTTATTCTTATGTTATGTGCGATTATTATGTTATGGTTCTTGGGCATTGTTTATGAATACGGGTGGTTCCGTGATAAACTAAGGGCGGGTGAGCCTGATATAGCTCTCCAATGCATTGGGTAACGTGAAGGATTTAAACATTAAGTTTTCTCTGAAGAGATTTAGGGAATATACTATGATGGGTATTCCAAACGTAACCATGAGGGTTACACTCTACATAATAATGTTATGAATGCCTCAATTTACCTTTATGTCTTATTATTTCTATGAGTTATTCGTAAATCTTATGATTTCAAGAGGTATGTTAAATTTCTTATGCTTTATGAGTAAAGTATGATTTCATTGATTCATATGTATACATGGACTAATGTTTTCTTTCCGTATTCTTATAACCCATACTGAGCTTTTTATGCTCATCCCATTTTTTTTGAAATGTTTTTCATACGACATAATGTTGAATAAGGCCAAGGATAGGATTAAGGTAATGTCAGGCTGCCTAAAACAAGGAACTAGACATGACCCTTTTGTTCAAGAGTTTTTATTTTTGTGAAAAAATGGAAGCTGAGTAGATGTGTCTACTCTGTAACCTTTGAGATTTAATAGTTATGTCCTAATTCTCTAAAACTCTAAACCTGAAAATATACTCACTGTGAATTATCCATTTAATTCAACAATGAGTTTCTTTGAAATCTTACATTGCACACTAATAATATAATAATATTATAATAGTTAACGCCTAGCCGTTGTAATGGAGGGAATTAACAGAAATAACTAAAAAATGATTACATATGTTTGTTAAATATTTTTACATTTATTCAATAAATGTTAGAGGCTTAAATTCCAAATGAATTCAATTTTAAGAATAAATACTCTAATATTTTTAAAAGATTGTTTTACCGCCTTTTGATGGAGAACCTTTTTTAAATCTGACTTTTGACAATTATATAAGCTTTATTTGTCAAAATAAACATATTCTTTATGATTGTGACATTGAAATTTACTTTGGATAAATTTTTGGTATCGTTCTGACAATGTTCATTTTTTTAATGAATAGTGAAAAATATTGCATTTTACATCAAAACTGCTTTTTCATCTAATTTAAATATATGGATAGATTATCTTTTCAATTTATTTTAAGGTTTAATTAGAATATATTTTTACAATTTAATTAAATGTTGGTCATTATAATTAATTTCACTTTGAAATGGACATAAACAAGTGCCAAACTTTTCATAGATATTGCTTCCAAAAAACCTGCTATTTGTTTTGACTGTGCGAATTAACTATATGATTTATTAATGAAACTTCTATGTTCTGAATTTTTTAAAATGGAAATCATTTCTGAATTTGAAATAACAAATATATATTAGGGTTAATTTTTGGTATTTTTCTGATAATGCTTTTTTTAATGAATAGTGAAAAATATAGTTTTTAATTCAAAACTGCGTTTTCATCAAATTTATTTTTATATTTATATTTTCATTTTAATTGTTTTTAAAGTATAATTTAATTAGGTTTTTATCACTTAATACAGTGTTGTTCATTTAAATTAATTTCACTTTTCAATTGGATGTAAAAATAAATCAATCATTTGATAAATTTTACTTCTTAAAAACATGTCTTTTATTTTGAGAACGGGATTTACTTTTAAATTAATTACTACAATTTATGTGTTTTGAATTTGATAAAATGGATTACATATTTGGAATCAGAAGGTCCAAAATATGTAATTATGAATCTTTTGTTTTTGGACATTATGAATAGTAACGACGGTAATTATCTTTAATTATCGTGTTTAATTATTAATCGGGTAATTAAGGGTAAGAAAATAATATCATAAAAATATAAAATGACCCCAAAATGTGTCCTAATGATATTGGTGGTGTCTTGTCTGACCATGGGATGCCTTTTTCCAACCTCGGGACCCCATGGAATCACATTAGTGTGATAGTGACCTTTTATCATATTTTTTTAAGAAAAGAAAATGTAACCAAAGTATGTAGCACCTAAGTAAAATAATTTTAATTTTGTCTACATATATGATATCTTAGACTATAAATATTCATTGGATATCTAAAAATATTTCCTACAACATATTATTTTTTTATAATTTTTAGAAATTAAATATATTAAATTATTTATGACATCATGATGATGCACCGATTACCTCATTAATGAACGATTTAAATAAAATGAAAATATAATGTAAAATCTAAGATTTACACTTGGAAAAAACCTATTAGATGAGTATATGCCGAACAATTATCTCCTTAGGCTCGAAATATATCAATGTGGGACCTTTTAAATCTGAAACTCTTTTTAAGATAAAGTAACATTTCTTGACTTTCCATAAGTGCCCCTCCTCTCCTCTTATAAAAGTACCACACCTCTACCTCCTTACCCACATCTATCAAGCCTTTAGCTCGGCCAACCCTTGCCCAGTTTATCTCTCCACATCCCTCTCTTCATCATTGAAGCCCCACCTTAGGCAGAAAGCTCTTCAAGGAACCCTTTTGGTTCAAACCGAAGGGAGTTACCCGATTTAAAGGTAATGTATTCTCTTATGTTCTTTTGTTTTATTTTTCTTCTCCAACCCAATGAACTCTTTTTATTCCTTTTTTTGTAACAAAAATAGTATCTTCAATATACTAGGATGTTTTTATAAGATGTATTAGATCTAAACTTACACACACATCCGTCTAATGGTTAAAAAATATACTGTTTCTGTGGATAGTGAATTTCTGCCTCATGAAACGATGATTATTCAATATTCTTTTAACACCTTTAAAGGTGGAAATTATGATGTCACTGTATTTTATATTGGATATATATGCTATTTATGTTTTATATATGATTCTGTATTTTATATTTAAATCATACCTTTATTCTTTGCATGTTGTGCAAATGCGATAATTTCATATGAGGATGTTCGGACTACCTCCCCCTCAAGTGATGTGACTTGTTCATGCAATACATGGAATGTATAAAGAATTAGATTAATGAAATTATGTGACCTATATAAAATATATATTATACATTAATTATAATATATATATATATATCTCAATTATTTTTAATTCCATTAATATGACAAAGAAATGAAAGTAGCGTTCATGCGTACGTATGGCCTACCATCTCCATGAACGATGCATTTCATTTCTTTTTATCTCCAAATGTTATGGAATAGTATAAAATGAATATTTACTAGATATATTTGATATTTAAATCATTAATACTATTCTGTAGATGATGTACTTATAACTACATGGCCGATTCTTTTCAAACAAGTTCATTTTTGACTCATGTACCAAACATCGACAAAAACATTTGATATGAACTCACATAATTAACTAATTATTATAACATTTAAATATGTGATATTAATTTAATAAAAAAATTTAAATAAGGTCCTTAGGAAATTATAAATTGATAAAAGTGTAATATTCAGGAATATAAATAAACAAACAAGACAAGTCGGACTTGAGGTAAGGGATCGTACCTCTCTCTTTCTTTTTTAGTACACTCTTTCATGTAATTTCTTTTAAGCTCATCTTTCTTATGTTTGGGGATGTTATTTTATATTAATAATTCTGTAATTTTTATGTTCATATTATGAGAGACCCTATTTGATCTCATAAATCCATTTTTTGAAGTTTTATGTGGCGCCGTTAGGCTGCCGAGTTTTCATAAGGGATTTTTCATCTCACTTTTATTCCCGTGGGATTTTTGCTACATTTTCCACCATTTCCTTTTAGTGGTGTATGTACTTCCCATTATTCTACTCTTTGTGTAATATAATTTTTTTTATGAGTATTTACATCAATTTTTTATAGTTCTTCTTTCATGGGGTGTACATTTCAGAAGTTACCCAAGTTAGTAAGGGAACCTTTCACCCTCCTCTTTTTAGAATACTTCTTTTGTTATGTCTTTAAATTTACATCTTATTATGTTGGGATATGTTCTTCTATATCATTATTGATGTAAAATTTATTTCTAATTAATTAGATACCCTTTTTTTCTCATCAACTCATTTTATTAATTTTAAAGTGATGTCATTAGGCTATCGAGTTATTCCAAGAGATCTTCTTAACCAAATTTCGATTTCTTTGGGTTCAACATGTAGTTATTGAATATGTAATCCTTTGAATATGTGTGAATGAACTTTGATTGTTTTACACTTAATATCCACTTATATTGGGTGTATTTATATTCTTCACACATAATTATGAGATTGATTTATCTTTAATTTAAGGATACCTTCTTTATAAGGGATTTCATCTCATTTTACATTTCTATTGATACTTCATTGTTGTTATGCACCAATTCGCTCTTATATGGTGTATATACTATCAATTGAAATATTATATCATGAATATCTTTATTCTAATGATATTATAATGTTCTGATTAAACGTTATTCCTCAATTATTGTATTCAAGTGTATCTCAATTTGTTAAAAAACCTTTAACTAAACTATCATTTTAAATGTTTTAATGATTTATTCTTATAAATATTTCTAATTAATATCCATGTTTTCAAAATGGTTTTAAAGATTTATTTATATGGATATTAATGGTTTTAAATGATAAAAGCTTCAAAGTGGTATGGGACACTTTTATTCAAAAGTATCTTTATTAAATATTTTAAATGGTTTTGAAAATGGTTTTTAGAATGGATTCATTATTTCAATATCTTAAAATTGTATATTGTTATTGCAATGTGGGAATGTTATCTTTCCTTTATGCTTAAGTTATGTGTTATGATTATGTTATGGTTCTTGGGCATTGTTTATGAAAATGGATGGTTCCATGATAAACTAAGGGCGGGTGAGCCCGATATAGCTCTCCAATACATTGGGTAACGCGAAGGAGTTAAATGTTAAGGTTTCTACAATGATATTTAGGGAATATACTGTGATGGGTATTCCAAACATAACCATGACGGTTACACCCTACGTAAGAATTTTATAAATGCCTCAATTTACCTTTATGTCTTATGGTTTCTATGATTTATTCGTAAATCTTATGATTTCACGAGGTATGTTAAATTGATTATGCTTTGTGAGTAAAGTATGATTTCATTGATTCTTATGTATACATGGACTAATATTCTCTTTCTATATTGTTATAACCCTTACTGATCTTTTTATGTTCATCCCTTTTTTTTGAAATGTTTTTCATAGGACATAAAGTTGAATAGGGTCATGGATGGGATCAATGAAATGCCAGGCTATCTAAAACAAGGAACTAGACATGACTCTTTTGTTCAAGAGTTTTTATTTTTGTGAAAAAAATGGAAGATGAGTAGATGTGTCTACTTTGTAACCTTTGAGATGTAATAGTTATGTCCTAATTCTCTAAAACTCTAAACCTGAAAAGATCCTCAATGTGAATTATTCGTTTAATTTAATAATAAGTAATGTTTAAGGTCAGGTCCTTATACAACATGTTGGGAAACCCTAATATTATTAGGATGATACATACCATATCAACTTTTATTCATTATTCATATTGGCGGAAAATTTGTGTACTAGATTTGACCGATACACAATAGGAATATAACAGCACACATCATGGGAGAACCTTGTAAAAATATTGGGTGTCTTATAATGACCTAATTATAAATAATTTTTAGGTAAATTGTAGAAATATTAATTTTTTGGGTTTGTATCTAAAATTTCATTGGGGTTAATTTTTTGGAAATAAAATGGTGAAATAAATGAACTGTTTCTGGCTCTAATCTATTTTATACAACATATATTTTTCACACTATATAAAATAATTAAACAATATTTTTAACCAAATAAAATAAAATTGCAGTGTAAGATATCCATAATGTTATTTTACCACACAAATAAAACACACATTTTATCTTTTTTCTAATTAATTTTAATGAAACAAATCATAATACACTATAAATTAATATAACATTTGTAAAATATTAATTAAGTCCTTATTGGTATTAAGAAAAATTATATTCATTTTTGGTTGTTATTATTTCCCATTTGGACTATTTTTTCACAGTTTTTATGAAAAAATGTACAAATCAATATACATAACTAATGAAAAAAACGAAATAGTATTCAGGTCACCCTCTTATAATTGAAAAAATATCTATTGAACGAATATCTTATTGAACTAGTAAAATAATAAGACTTAGTGGAAACCATTAATAATAAAATGAAATATTATTTTTGATGGAAAAATTAATTGAATAATAATGTTTTTAAAATTAAAAAAACAAGGAAAAAATCATGATAATATTTAATAACAGAAAATTTTATGAGTTGATTTTAATAATCAATAAAATTTGAAACACCCAATGTTTTTTGAAAAATAAAGGTATTAGAAATAAATTGAAATTATATCAGTGTGTATCCCTGAATGAGTATAATACATAGAAAACCCAAGAAAAGGATGGATGGAACCATCTACATTAGAATCTTAATTCTAAAATAATATCAAAAATAATGGTATGTTATATGGATAATGAGAGAGATTTGGGTCAATGATTGTTGGATGTTTTAATATTAGTTTAAGGGAGATATATTTTTGGTTATTTAGTCATTAAAATTATATATATATTAGGGTAAAGTGAAAATTGGTGGGTTCATTGGTAAAATAACAAATTAGGTAACGGAATGGGTAAGTTAATTTGTCATTTATGTAGTCTATAGAATACTCATTATGTTATGGGATTAAAATTATTAGTTTTGAACTAGATACATGATTAAATATTTATTTAATTTTCTCAATTGTAAAATGTTCATTAATAAATAAATGTTTATTTTTTTATTTTATTGAATTGGTGAATATGATGATTTTAAAAAAGAATAATCAGAGAGTAAAATTTATTTTAATGGAATAATCTATGAAACGTTTCAGTATAGACCTCTCATTTGATGAGTATTATTTTTGATTTGTAAGGAGTAAGTACCACTATGGTTTTCCTTGGACTAAACCGAAGTCAATCATTAACATGTGCAGTTGGAATGAAATTTCCTATAGGTGAAATTCATGATAGTGGAGATTACTATATGATATACGTTATCTAAATCACAAATAAAAAATATTTCCCTTATTTGTCTCAACATTAGGTCAAATCAAAATGTATTATAGATTCAATAAATTATAATTTAGGTGGATATTTATATATGTTGTGCATGATATCCACCTACTCATGGGATAAAACCGAACTACCTATTTCATTAGGGTTTTATACTATAGATATTTTAATTTAATACAACATGTTATTTTCCAACCATGTACACACACAATCTAAAATGATAATTAATTATCTCAAAAAATATTTTCTTACATTATGTATTTATCTCCCAATCACAAAAACCCCCTATCATGACCTAAAAGACACATGTGATCTCCATCATAGGCTTCAAGATAGTACATTCCTTCTTTATTAGGGACAAAACAAATCTAGAGTACCACGTTCTCTTGAGGTTACATAGGTTCCAATTAATCATTTGATCCTCCTATGAACTAGGAAATAATAATGATCCCAAAAGTAATAATTAATTATAATTTATTAAACACAAAATTTATTTTCTAATAGTTAGTTTATTCTGGTGGACATGTGCAATTTTTTATTGGGAGATGACTCTTCCTAATGTGATCTAGTATTATGGTAAGTGACTTTGGGAAATTTGTGGAATTACTTCTTTATGAATATTCTTGAATAGAAATGGGTATATTTTTTATATGTAATTAGTTTTCTACAATGAAGACTCTCTAATGCCCTATTCTATAATAAGGCATACAAAAAAATTAAAATATATATAAAATCCATGTTAATATAATCATTTTGGTGAATTTTATAATTAAAATTATAAATAAAATTTTTGATGATTAAAATATTAATAATATTAATATAATGTGATTAGTAAGTACAAATATTTATTAATGAAGTTATAATAAAACAAATAATAACATGTTCTTTTATTTATAAATAAAATTTTTTTAAGTATGTTTCAAAGGGATTATGATATCTTATATGATAAAGAATATTTTATATATTGATAATTATTTCAATAATATATATTTTTTATTATTTATTAGAACATAAAAATTATGCAATATGATAAATATAATTTTTTGTAAAAGTTTAATTACATGGATGAATATATAAATATGGTTCTGGATACATTAAATATTATATATTGTATAAATATTATAGAATGTAATAGAAAATTTATAAAAATATCATGAAACATTTGTGGATTAGGAATGATTGAACCAACATTATTTTATCCATTTTAATGTAACATAATTTACATTATTACATCAATTAAAAAAAATATATAAATGGTATTTGAAAAATAATACCTTCATAATATATAAATTTTCCCCTCTACAACCAATTAAAAAGACAATTTTTTTACATTATCATCAAAATTTAGGTAACTTATACTGTCATTATGAGCTGTGAAATTCAGAGGATGTTTGAATGTTTCAGCTTAGAGAAAGGGTTCTTACATTAATTTCTATTTATATTGGGAAATAAATAATTGTAAATTCTATATAATATGTTTTAGGATGTGGATTAAATCTCAAGAGGTCATTCTTGTGCACAAGAAAGTGTCGAAACAAGGTCATTTTCCACGGTATACTAATATATCTCCAAAATTTTATACATTGACCCATTGGTCACACATCAATATGATTTCAATGAGGGGAATTATTGAGTATTAGTGTAATTACATTCCATGGGGGAATGAGATAGGTCATCCTACCATATTGATGAAGAGTCCATTCCAAAAATGGATTGGATATGTGTGGTGGATCAGCCAATAATACACCACGTAACAACCTAGATGGTCTTATTATAATGATGTCAGGCTGTGGGGTTGGGCCACAACCTAGATGGTGGACACACCATGATAATTTTTTTCATTCAATTATTATAACTGTGTGATTTTTTAAATGTTAGTGTTGTATTTTTGGGGTTACTAAATTATAAACCCCCAAGATATTTCATCTTCTTGAAAACTTGATTATAGTGGGAGGATATATCACATTCCCCTTTCATCCCAATTATCATCTATAGGTGATTTTAGAGAACATAATGCCAATTTTTATTAAAAATTATCATATATATCGACCATGTTATTATATTTAGTTTTATTATATCATTTTCAGTTTGGTTATCATGAATTTGATTTCAACAGTCCATGGTAAAATCAACCTACCTAATGGATCATTCATGTGTGTCTTGAATAAAACATTATGGGATCAGTTATACATGTTATCTTTCATTGTTTTCGTCATGTTTTAATTCCTAGAAAATTAATGTATGGATTTTAGAAAATATGAGTGAAATTGGAAATTAGTTGGAGGTAATTAATCTAGTACATTCTTATGGATTAGGTCTGGGGGTATATCAGAATTTCACCTCAACATATTACTCATGGTTTCTAATCCATGAGGTAACCCAGTGAGTTTGGCGTCCATTATTCCAATGTTTTATTTTGGATTTATATTACCGATTTATTAATTATATAGTGTATATTGATTATATTGTTTCTGAAGGGATCAAAGGACGAAGCCATGGGCTTCAGATGGATTTAGGGATCACTAGTTATGTTGGTATTTCATGACTTTATTAAGTATTATATCAAATTAGTGATTTTATATTCATATTAAAGTACTATTTTAATTTTATGCATATTGACTAACTTATGTGATCTATCTCTCTCTCTCAAACACACAAAAACAAATATATATATATATATATATATTACGATGGACTTGCATCATCTTGATGAACAATAAGGACCATATATATTGCTAAATTTTTGGATTGTGGTGGATTGTAAGAATGAGTTCCAGTGTCTATTTTCATAGTTTTAATGTTGGTGTGAGTTTTTTTCAAACAAAAATGTGTTTCATCATTAAAAATTATTTTCAAAAATGTTTGTATTCAAATTAGATATTAATGTATAATTTGTGATTTGAATAATTTATTTTGAAATACTATTTGAAAATGAGATTAAAATATTCTAGGTAATTTTTAATATTTTTGGAAAAGGGACAGGTGAAGGTAAAAAGACAGATGGTTAATTTTATAAAGTTCTTTTAAAAATATTCTGAATGGTTTTAAGATGAATTATTTAGAGGTATGGTTTATTTTTTATGTTTATTTGACCTCGTAAAGGTGGTTCCAAGTTTTTAATGTGTTTTGTGCTTGTTGCACATCCTAGTTTTAGTTTCTTTGAATAAATATTTGTCTATGATTATTCAATTTATATGTGTTGGATGAGGATGTTTTATTTTAGTATTAAAGTGGAGGGTTGGTCTAAGGGTATATTAAATACCCCTTTGTGGTTTGAGATAGACATTTGAAAGAGTTTGAGGCGTGGTGATAGTTCTCATGTGACTATAACCATGGATTCAAGTTAGTGAGTTTTGAGTTTTTAATGTGACTTATCTTCTATTACATAAATATATTGATTTTATACTTGGGGTAGGTGACTGATATCATTTGGGGGGTTGGGATCTTGAGACCTAAACCCTCAATGAGAAATTGGGTGATAGTTCTATCATTATTAAAGAGATGGGTTCCTAGTTGTGTATGATGTCTAGTATAGCCCTATGTGATTAGGTGTGTATTGAGATGAGATGTGTGGGATCCATTGAGTGATAAATTTAAAATTTATTAACTCTTATGAAACATCTCTTGAGTGAGAATAAGTGATACATATAATTGGATTATCACCTCTCTAGAGAGAGAAGGTATGGGACATCACATAATTAAACCCAACCTATACCTATGGGTATTTATGAAGATTCAACATGAAAACCTACCCAAATTTTTGTGTATGTATTGGGATATGTGGATTTTGGTGAAACTATATTCCTTTCAGCATCGATGCAATGATTCAATAGTAAGGTGTCATAACCACATTTTTTACACACAATGACCTGAATTAAATGCTTATATGTCCATTTTATTTTAGGTTGTTGGGTGGGCGTATATCACCAACATGACTGTACACATTATTTTTATTACATTCAAATCCCCTTGATCATAATAACAATTATTTTTTTGAAGCATTGGTGATTCCTATTAGGTTATTGGGCTTACCATCTACCTATGAACTTGAAAAGTGTTTCAATGTATAATGGTGGAGATTCATATATTTTGTTGTTTTTATTTA
This sequence comes from Viscum album, assembly GCA_963277665.1. Lineage (NCBI taxonomy): Eukaryota > Viridiplantae > Streptophyta > Magnoliopsida > Santalales > Viscaceae > Viscum > Viscum album. The sequence goes on from OY728121.1 coordinate 437,563,262, forward strand.
TCATTTTAATCCTAAATGTGGTTTAGTTAGTTGTATATGAATGAAAATACTTTTCTAGGATGAATTTATAAGTTAGGATGGAGGTCATGTACATTACATTTTAATTATTGTTCACCAGAATTTCAATCCTGTGTTCCATTGATGCATATGATTCAATGGTTACTATTATGTATCATTACATTATGTAAATAGTTTTATCCTTTCTATTAAAGAATCATTATTCCCTATGGGCCATATATTTATGTTTTCAAAGATTTTAAGATGTATCTTATATATACAGGACCTACTGATTTTTTGATTGAGACAAGAACAATCCTTAGGGTTTATTATATTGGAAATTAAATCCCTAGTACTATTTTATTCCCTTTCTACTTGTTGGAATCATCTATCATATGGTGAGGTGTTATAAACGTCATATGATGATTATGTTCATGATCCATTTAGGAGACCATTTCCATAGTGTTAGAAAATGGTATGAGATTATGTTTTGGGATGGGTTCATTTAGTTAATAATTGATTTAGTTTACTAGGATTCATAAGGTAGATTAATTTTCATTTTGGGAAGCCTAAAATCATTTGAAAACCATGTTTATTGGGTAAATCTAGTTTCAATAATAAGAATTATACTCTGAGTTATATGTTGGGTTAGACGGATAGTAAAAATTTTGGATGGATGAGATAGGATATTATTTTTAGAATCAGCTAGGATCTAGTGATTTGTTTAACACATAAGGATAGTTTAATGCTTAATAAATGATGTAAACATATATGGAATGTATTTTTTGATATATTTTATTATTGTAAAAAACTATGAATTAACTAAATTTATAATATTACTGATATTTTATTGATTATATTATAAAGGTTGATTTTATTATCATGGATTTCAGTATCTTGTTTGACTAATTATAAATGTGATTTTTCAGTCGTTATAGGTAAATGTATATCAAGATGGTTGGTTTTTGAAAAAAAAAAATTTTAAAAAGAAAAATCATGTGGTTTCTTTTGAAAATAATTAAATAGTTTTATAAGTCATATTTTCATCAACTCAGTCATGGAGTTATTGATTTTTAAATCGGTTTCTTTTTTATAGTTTTATATATGTAAGGATTTGTTTTGAAATTTTTTTCCAAAATATTTTTTGGAAAGTTGGATTCATTTTTATGAATGTGACAAGGTAGGCCATAGATCTTTTGATTTGTTACTGGATGAAAAAACCTTGGATTTAAAGGCATTTTTTGAAAAAAGAAGGCATGTTTTGTTTTGTGTAGTTCATGAAAGCGAAAAATGAACTTATTTAGACAGGATTTCATCATTATCTATGGATTTTTTTGAGAGTAACAAAAATAAGATAATCATTTCAATATATTGTATATCATTTTTTATAAAACATTAGGTGATATTAGTATGTTTGGATTGGATAGAGTCGTGTATAGATAGAATCTATAGCTTTGTAGAATATTTTTATTGATTTTTGGTTTGTAATCATGTAAGACCTGGGTGTTGTCTTGTGTATTCGATGTGTATTTTTTGATTGATATGTGGGATATAGTTTTTTTAGGATCCTGAGGTGGATGATTGATTATGGGATCAAGTTGGTAGATGTAAAATTGGGGAGGAAACTACATCATGCATTCAAATTGAATACATAGAGTTTGAATCACACACCAACAAATTGATTCCTATGGTGGGGATCACCCTTAGATATAATAGGCCACCCATAGTATTTTATTATGCTGGAGAGAACCATAATATCATGATAAATAAATTTTTTATAATGAAATGTTTTATGATTAATTGATGTGGTTAACCAATAACTTGGTGTTTTATGATCAATATTTATTTTCATCCAGGTATTAGTAAGATAATCACATCTAGTCATTATTCTTAGTGATAGAAAAGACATATCTGGTAGAGATAAACTATTGTTTTTGTGATTTTATGATAATGACACTCTTATGGATGTGATAATATTATCATTTACATTTTTAAAACCCTCATACAAGTGGGATTTTGGGTGTAACAGAAGATTTTGGTGTGTTGATGAGATTGTATTGGGATTGTCGAGATTTTATATGTTTGATTTCGAGATTTAGGAATAGTGTTGGATGATGATTATGCATCTACATCAGACTTAGATTAGAATTGGGAATGATTCGAGAGTGTGTAGGATTAAAGGTGGGTCATTACTTATTGTGGAATGTGGAGATGGATGTGGTTTGTAGAGGAACTAAATATGGAAATTAAATTGACAGTATTTTTTAGACATCATTGTGTGAATTCGGTGGATTTTATAATTTCTCATGTGTTAAGGCGTCATGACCAACATGGGACGTGAAGTTATAAATTTTTGGATGAGGCTGATCATTTTATGTGTATTTTGAATAAATATGGACCTAATATTTTTATTTGGGGGAATCATATGTGTATAATTTGAAACCACATTAAGATCATTATTCAATATTTTATTGATGTTTTATGAGGATTGAAGCATTGTTTTTTGGAGGAATGATGTTGTAAAATATATTTGTGTTGTAGTTTCATAATGGAGGCATGTTAGGAACTAAAATATGGAACAATGTTAGTTAATAATGATTTGAAAATATAATAATCTCAGTTTTAGTGGTTGAAATACTATCTTGGTTTCATGGGGATTAGAAGAATTATTTTAGGGAATGTGGTGTTGCACCATTATGAGGAAGTGTCTGGAACATGGTGTTATTGGACATCAGTGGTGTATTTCTTTATGGTAACTTATGCCTAATCCATGAGATTTAAACCATGATGATGATTTCTTAAGTGTTATCTTGTCTTCATAGAGGGTGGCCAGGGTATATCCCTATTGGGTTCACTGTACCTAAACTATAAGGATGTTCTTAAAAGGTTAGTGTGGAAATTATAGATTCTTCTAAACTAGAAACCACCTTTCTATTTATTCTTCATGGTTACACAATAATAGGGTGTAAAACCCCTTTCCTATAATCCCCATTTGTTACACTTCAAAATATTTGTTTCAATAGTGCTTCCCCGTGTTTATACATCATAATATCTATCCTCCATTCATCCATTTATTTTATCATTTTTTTCAAAAACATTAGGTCAACACGTTTGGTTTTTGGGGAGAATATTTTGTTGAAGTGTAGGGAAATCATCAATACGATTTATAATTTCATAGTATTATTTATTTATGATATTAAAATTATAGGTATTTATAGAAACAAAAAAATTTCATACACCTAAATAACATTTTAATAGATTAATATTCATTACATAACATAATGATGCATTCCAGAATCATATAGAAATCATATATTTTGATACATAGGTACACAAGGAACTTGTTCAAAAGTGAATTATATTATCTCCCACTAGGATCACCATAACTAGAAAACCTTTTAGAAATATCATACATAATACCATTCATCACAGTTATGGAAAAACATAATAATGGGTGATTTCATATTCTCAATAAGGGTAAATAAGGGATATATAAATTATAACAAAAACATAACAAGAGAAGAAGGGTATGAGAATATAATTATAATATTTAAAAACAAAACCATATATATCATATATTGTAATCATGATTCAGGTCATAACGAATCGCTGATCGTGATAGATGTATCACAATGGTATCAATGATCAAAACCCATGAGTGGATAAAAATGGCATAAGATATAGTTTTATTATATACACATAATTATATAAAATAATTTCTATAGTCATCAAGGATTACTATCGAGAAAATCATAGTGGATTGGGTTATCTACCCAAAATAATCTAGTAGTCAAGGTTAGCACCCAACACTATCACTTGGGATGGAGTTCCTTAATGAATTGGGTTTGATCCTCATTCCAATCCAAATTATCTCATGAGATACCGATATTTATCGAATACGTTGGATGGATATATAATTTTGAGACAACCCACCGCATAATGAAAACAATGTATATTTTTTCAATTAGATCATATAAAACTAATAATATAATAATATAAGATAAATAATAAATATTCAAAAACATTTCATCAATTCCTATTCCAACTAAGAGAAATTTTTTTAAACATTTCATCATTTAATCATATAATAACCTTTTTAAAAGGTAAGAGTTTCATAAAAATATTTTAATTATAATAATAAACCATCCTAAGAAATAATAAGGATGGTATAAATAGAACATATCCCTCGTAAATAATAGGAATCATCAAAGGATTTCACCATAGATTGAAAATGTTTAAAGGATCTATTTGAAAATTTATTGAGGAAAATAGATTTTTCACTTTGAAATCACTTATTTATGATCTAAGAATATCCCAAATATTAAATGAAAATTTTATTTTAATAGGGACTTCAAAACTTATAATAGAGTATTCATATTATTTACTAGTAATAATGGAAGAAAATTACATTTTCCATAAACATTAAATGAATATCCTCTTCTCATTTTAAGAAAAAATTAAAAATTTTATCATTTGGAAAATGATAATAATATATATTTTTACCAATATATAAAATTTTAAAACATTGGATAAAATTATATAAAAAAATATTTTTGAAATATAAAACCCATTTACAATTTATTTAGAAAACATTTACACTAAGGAGAAAGAACTTTTTTCAAAATAGATATATAAGGTTTGTTATACTTAAAAGGTTTTTTTGTCTCTTGAGTACATAATGTGAGAAAAATGAATGGAAGATATGTATTATAAATTAATAATTGTAGTATAAAATTATTTATGTGTTTTTTGAGAGTAATATCATTTAATTTCATCTTTATATACTAAATTGTAAACAAATCCTAAAAAATATTGATATTGTAAGATAAAACTCATACCATATAGGCATACTTCACAAAAAAAACATCATGGAAGCGATAAAAAATTAGGGATATGAATATACCATTAATTTTCGTTTTGTGTATCATAAAATAAAATCATGGTAATTACATAAACAATATATAATAAACATGTTTTGAATATGGAATGTGTCTTACAAAAGGAAGAGTGAGAAGTAAATCCTAAAAATCGAGTTCTACTTATTTTAGAAGCACACTAACCACGTGTATAATTATTTTAAACTCATTAAAATTATATTCTAGAATAATTTAAACAATTACAATATCATAAATTACAAACTAATAATATTTTAACATCCACTTATTAATAATATTTTGTTAAAATCATCATTTCAGTGTGTAAACTATTTCATTTTTCCTGAGAGTTTATGTTCAGTAGTTCCATTCCTTTAATAATGATAACGGTTATATAATATAATTTTTTTAATAATTATAAAGAATAATATGTATTGATTATATATGTATATATATAGTCTTCAATAAGGTTTATAGATAAAAAATGAATTTCCCCGTTCATGGAATTGGAAAGTTATATGTACGCAAGAACTCTAGTTTCACATTTCAATGGATTGATTGAAATTAAGGTAAATATTAGATATAAATTATAAAATCACTAAAAATAATATATATTATATATATTAATTTAATATATCCTTACATCCATCTATATAAACTGTAAATGAAAAATGAATCACATTTCTTTTTAGAGATGGTAGTCCACAAGGCCGCACATCCGATGTTATTATTTTAAAATTGATTGGAAAAAATATGATATTATAGTTACAAAAGTATAATTATTTAATAAATATTATATATATTCATTAAATCTATCATTATATTTATCCCTGAGAGGCGGTGGTAGAAAAATAATTACATCAGTTCTCACGGAGGTATCCTGTAGAGACCCGTATCTTGACGTACATGGACATTACAATACATTTTCGGAATACTTAGTACATAACAAAAACACACACACAAGGATCGTAATAGTTTAGTGTCTTTGGAAACTCGGAACGTAATCTTCTAATCGTGGTGAAAGATCTTCAATATCTCCCATAAAAATCTTCCCTTTTTTTACCTAAAACCTTCCTTTATATCCTGGGGAAAAGAAAACATAAAAGGGTGAGCTCAAATGCTCAGTAAGGGTAAACAAAAGAAAAATCAATCACATCATATTCATAAGAACATAACATTTGGAAATCTTAACCTGCAAAAGAGATCATAATTTCATAACATGGGATAAATCATGGTAGTGAAATGTAATCACAATAATCATAACTTAAAACATGAAACTTTGTGGCATACACACATAATCATATAGAATAATTTCTTGTTAGTCAAGACTCATTGCCAATACTATCTTAGTGGACAAAGTCCATTTCTGAACCGAGTCACCCTCGTTTCAGTCCTGTTTCACTGAACCGATATAACCTACCGTTCCAACCATGTCTATCTGATGAGATATGAAATCTTTACCCAATGCATTGGAGGGAGATATAGGTCCCACCCATCTTATAATGAATCCTTTCTTATGTGTGGCACATAATCATAAATCATACATCATCACATAACACATGTAACAAAAATGGGATTCTTTAAACATCATGACATCATAAAACAAATCATATAAGGTAAAGGAATTCATAGAAATAATTCCCTCAAAACATAATAATATCAATGTAATAATAGGGATAAAAACAGAACCCTATATTATCTTAGATGGAAAATAATTTTGATAAAACATTTGAACTCCATTCTTGAGGAAAATATCCTTTCTACTTCAAAAACACTTTTCTTTTCTTAACATGTCATACAATTATAAACTAAAAGAAGTTGATTAAAAATAAACTTGAAAACTTATAAAGGAAGATTCTTGGAAATAATGTTTTAAAAATCCATTATTGCCGTATAAGTTAAAAAAATAATATTCTCCTCGTACTTTTGTCGGAAAAGTCAAAAAGTACCTTATATGGTAACCAGAGGAATGATTCCATTCATACAATGTGGAAAAAAGTCAATAAAGGGTAAAAATGACTTTAAAAATTCATGGAAGAATGGTAAACATTTTATAAAAACATTTTTAGAAAACATGGTCATGGATGATAAACGTAACCCCAGTAAATACTTACGTATAAGCAATCTCGGATAAAAATGAGATTGAAAATTTATCCCTTACCTTAGATCCGATTTTCTTCGTAAGTGTCCGAAACTCCTGTATAATGATTTAAATAATGTCATTTACTTATTACAGAATCATATTCATTGTTATGATATCATATATGGTTCACTTATGACTTTATATTACCCGTTCTTTTGTAAATTCAATGTTAAAGAGCGTTTTGGGTAAAATTGTTTTATTTGTCGTCTGTGTTTTCACTTGTAATTATTCATATGATTACTTAGATCATGATTACTTAATTCCAGAACATAAAACATGATATATATATATATATATTCCGGATATACATATATATAATAAATCAGTAAATGGAAAGAAATACACCGTTCCTGGAGACGGTAGTCCGTACGTACGCATGAATGCTGTTTTCGTTTCCTTATTGAATTGAATGGAATTAAGTAGATGATATACATATAAATATAAATAAATATAGTATCATTATTATGTCATATATTTCATTATTACTTATTATATATACTTTATAATCATTCATGGATGGTTAATCCTTGAGAATGAATCTCATCGCGTCGTGGAGACGGTAGTCTGTACGTACGCACGAGCGATGATATCGTTCCCATGGTCGTGGAATTGTGTTGAAGTGTATGTATACTATTTCTGTATCAATATCACTCTATAATAATCATATATAGTTACTCATTACACCATTATACCCATCCTTGTAAGGTGATGGTGGAAAATAGATTACACCACGGCGTGGAGACGGTATTCCGTACGTACGCACGCGTGGTGATTTAATTTTTTCATAGGATGGATAGAAGGTGAATTAGGGTTGTTTCATATTTATAATAACATATCAGTATGTAAGTAATATTGATGTTATTACTTTATCATGAAACAACTAAAAAAGAATAAGTTGAAGAAGAAAGAAATTGAAAAAGATCGGTAATGGATATTACCTCTTTTTGACGCGCCTTTTCTTAACCTCCACTTAAAGAACTAATTATGGTCTTTGAAGAATACCAGGACCTCTAGGATGATACTAGAGAAGTGGAGAAGAGATTTTGGCAGGGGTTGTCCGAGCTTGAAGGCTCAAAGTTGTGTGAGGAAGAGAGGGAGGAGAGGGGCACCTTAGGAATATCTCAAAATATTATTTTATATTAAAGTCAAAATCGGTTTATAATGGTTCAAAAGGGACTTATTTCGAAGGTAAAGTGGGGATGGGTCGAAATACTATCAACCAATAGGATTTATACAAGTTTAGTTTATTATTTTAACCTTATCAATTAGATTTAACTCTAAGTTAAATAATTTAACTTTTACCGTGACTTTTTGTTTTCTTACACTATATGGTTAATACACTTACTATAACATGCCAAACGAACCCCAAGTTGTTTATTATTAATATATATATCCTTATCTAAGTCATTTGGCCGAACCTTAGATTTTTAGGAATACAATAAAAATTAATAATATAATATTTGATTTAAAAACTATTTTGTGTCAATTTTGACACTATTTGATATATGATTTTTGTGAAAGTCCTAACAGAATTATATGTTCTAACCAAGCTGATTAAATCAACACTAATATATCATAGTAACCTGGAAAATTAGTGGAATTCATAAAAAGTCTCAAATTATATTTATTTGGGTATTTATAACATCAATTATGTCAATATTTCATTAATAAGATAATTACTGCATCATCGTTGTGTCATAAATAAATTAAATTATTTAATATCTAAAAATTACAAATAAAATACCATTACGTAGGAAATCTTTTTAGCTTTCAAATGAATCTTTATAGTCTAATTTAGCTTATGTATAACCCCATATTAAAAATGTTTTAGTAAATAAACTTTGATTTTAACTCTTTTAACCCTTCTTTAAATAAATTAATAATAAATGTCCTAATCTAATCCAAGTGGGCCTAAATGGTCATATTTTATTCCTAAGCTTGTTTTTGGTCGAATTACACTTATCCAATAGAATTTGGACATGTGTTAGGGTAATAATAATATCATTTTTACCCTTAATTACCCTATTTACTTTTAACCGTGGTAAATAAAAGTAAAAAGTTACTATTCACCAAAAATTATTTTCATCTCATTGAACGAAATTTTACTTACTGACATCAACCGTTTCTCTCGGATTTTTGAAATTCCACTCACAGAAGCGATAAAACTAAGTTTTATGAAAAAAATTCAGTTTTTTTTAACTACCACTTAGTGGTTTCACTATTCATCAAAAATTGAAAGTTTTCAGAAAAATACCAAAAATTAGGCCTAAGCTATATTTGATATTATGAACTCAAAAATGTTTTCTATTTTACTAAATTCAAAACATATCAGTTGCATTAATTAATTTAAATATTAATTCCCGTCGTCAAAACAAAAGGCGTGTTTTTAAGAGATAATAACTATCAAAAGATTGACATTTGTTTATAACTGGTTTAAATGTGAAATTACATCCAATGACCAACATTGTATTAAATTGTAAAAATATGTTCTAAATATACTTTAAAACCACTCAAATTAATAATTTATCACTATTAATTATTTCGATTGAAAAAGTTGTTTTTAATTAAAATTTATTAATTTTCACTATTCATCAAAATATGAAAGTTATCCGAAAATCACGAAAATTTCACCCTAAGCTAATTTCGATATTACAAATCCAAAAATGAATTCCATTTTGAAAAATAAAATTACAAAATTTCAAAAAGTGGTTATTACTATTCATAACGGCTAGTTTTAATAATATTTTAATAGTATATTGTTGTTTATTGAAACTCGTTATTGCGTACTACACACGCTATCGAGGAAGGTCGTGATTGCGTGTAATGCAAGGCAAATCAAGGATGCGTGTTGGGAAAGCTCCTTTTGGTGTAGCGTACAACACAAGACATTAGTGAAATTAAGAAGAATATTTTTCATAAAATCTCGGGGTGTTACATTCTACCCCCCTTAAAATGAATTTCGCCCTCGAAATTCGTCGGGGTTATAAATGGATTACTATTTGAAAGTTTCTTTGATAGAAACCCACATCGTAAAAAGGAATACCAAAACTTATCTTTAAAAACTAATGTATAAAACGTAATGGTTACCCAAGTTAACTAATCACTGGGTATCCACATAGGAGAACATAGGTGAAAATATGGACATGGAAGAGAAATATAACCATCATGTTCTGATGGAGAGTGGTAGAGGACATGGATATGAAAAATACAACAATCACAAAGCCATAAATTTGTGATGATCTAGGGTACCATCTGATTCATCAGATATAAGATCACTAGGACAACATTTTTGGTTTTCAATATCATTTCCCTAAAGTTGAAAATTTTGAATTAGAAGAAATACTTACTTGATTTTGGTACAATCTCACTGTTGTTCCTACTTTGAACAGTTTTCACTTCATCTCTTAAAGAAATGAAGTGTTAAAAGATCATGTGATAGAATGACGGGTCATTCCATCTGTCTCAAACAAAATGTTAGAAAAAGTTATTAAATATACATAAGTCATTCTATAGTGAGATTAATCATATATGGTTCCTAAAATAGACTTATACTTCATATATCATACTACTTAATATAATAAAACTAGTTTCTACTAAACAGGGACTTCCTGTAGGCCAGTGGTAGGCGATAAAGGCCAGTCGCACTTCGGTTGTGGGTTTGATTCCCACAGCCTTGTCCGACGCAATGGGTTGTCGCCCGTCCTGCAGGTTGTCCTTTTTCTAAAACTATATAATATCAAAAGTTCTATCCTTAAATAATACTAACTTATGTCCAACATAATCCATTCCAATCTATAGGCTTATCTAAAATAATTCGGTCCAAGCTCATAGTATAAAGAAAATGATCATGTGAATGCCATCATTTATCCCCCATATATCATAAGATATATCTTGTTGGTCAAATTACAAACATGTGAATACCTTAATCATGTATTCTCTTGAAGAATGAATATCCATTGAACCTTAGTGGAAACATGAATGAAGTTAAAAGTTAACACTTTAAACATACAAAAGTCCTCAAAATTATATATCCTCAAACCATGATATCACTTAGTCCTTATATCAATCATGAGCTCATGAATACTGTCAAACATTTCATTTTCTCTTTATCACTTCATTATGTGCATATCATCCACTTTCCAAAAAATATCTGAATAACCGTTCATTGTTACTCATACCATTCATCATAAACTTTCAAAACATAAGGAAAGACAACAGTGTAACAATCCATAGATGTCTCTTTATTCCATAGTAGCATGAGATTACTTATACAACATTACGCATGATAAACATGTAATCATTCCACTACATTCTTAAACCATTGACCGAGCTTCAACAATTCTTTCATCTCACATATCATTTGTAGTCTCTTCATCATCATCCACATAAATACTACCCATACGACCATACTTATTATCTTCATGATACTTTCCCTTAGGGCAATGGTTTGCATAATGCCCGTACATTCCACATTTAAAACATTTAACCATTGTTGATGTCGTAGCAATACCATTATCCTAATCCATGTTGTTAACTGAACCTTTTCCTTTGCATTTACTTGCTTTGTGTCCTTCTTTTCCAAACCCAAAGCATCTTCCAGTTCCTTTGAAACATTCTCCTTGATGCCTCTTCCCACATGATTTACATAGGGGAAATTGAACTTTCTTTCCTCTATGATCATCATGAAACTCCATCTTTCTCTCATTAGCCGAGTCAGGAAACTTACCAAATTTTACTTTATTGATCATATTATGAGATTGCTGATTCGGCATAATAATGATGTTTGGACTTCCAAATCCCATTTCATTATGAAGAATATCATTCCATTTTCCATCATATCCTTCATTATCGTGAATCATCTTGTTTCCAGCCATTTTCTAAAACCCAAAAAATAATAGTGTGAGAGGCAAAAATCATGCTAGGGAAAACAACATAATAGAGGTGGAGTATCCTCAATATCTAACATCTTAGGTTAAATTCTATGATCGTTACCGTAGTTATAGAACTGTATCCTATACGTATATTTATCCTTAGGGACATCCCTAGACATACCTTATAAATATCTCTAGGGATCTCACTAAAGTTCTCACATCCTAGTTTCCAAAGGTTGACTAAACCTTTCCTCTGATACCAACTGTAGAGACTTGTATCTTGACGTACATGGACATTACATTACATTTGCGGAATACTTAGTACATAACAAAAACACACACACAAGGATCGTAATAGTTTAGTGTCTTTGGAAACTCGGAACGTAATCTTCTAATCGTGGTGAAAGATCTTCAATATCTCCCATAAAGATCTTCCCTTTTTTTTACCTAAAACCTTTCTTTATATCCTGGGGAAACGAAAACATAAAAGGGTGAGCTCAAATGCTCAGTAAGGGTAAAAAAAATAAAAATCAATCACATCATATTCATAAGAACATAACTTTTGGAAATCTTAACCTGCAAAAGAGATCATAACTTCATAACATGGGATAAATCATGGCAGTGAAATGTAATCACAATAATCATAACTTAAAAGATGAAACTTTGTGGCATACACACATAATCATATAGAATCATTTCTTGTTAGTCAAGACTCATTTCCAAGACTATCTTAGTGGACAAAGTCCATTTCTGAACCGAGTCACCCTCGTTTCAGTCCTGTTTCACTGAACCGATATAACCTACCGTTCCAGCCATGTCTATCTTATGAGATATGAAATCTTTACCCAATGCATTGGAGGGAGATATAGGTCCCACCCATCTTATAATGAATCCTTTCTTATGTGTGCCACATAATCATAAATCATACATCATCGCATAACACATGTAACAAAAATGGGATTCTTGAGACATCATGACATCATAAAACAAATCATATAAGGTAAATGAATTCATAGAAATAATTCCCTCAAAACATAATCAAATCAATGTAATAATAGGGATAAAAACATAACCCTATATTATCTTAGATGGAAAACAATTTCGATAAAACATTTGAACTCCATTCTTGAGGAAAATATCCTTTCTACTTCAAAAACACTTTTCTTTTCTTAACATGTCATACGATTATAAACTAAAAGAAGTTGATTAAAAATAAACTTGAAAACTTATAAAGAAATATTCTTGGAAATAATGTTTTAAAAATCCATTCTTGCCATATAAGTTAAAAATAATAATATTCTCCTCGTACTTTTGTTGGAAAAGTCAAAAAGTACCTTATATGGTAACCAAAGGAATGATTCCATTCATACAATGTGGAAAAAAGTCAATAAAGGGTAAAAATGAATTTAAACATTCATGGAATAATGGTAAACATTTTATAAAAACATTTTTAGAAAACATGGTCATGGATGATAAACATAACCCCAGTAAATACTTACGTATAAGCAATCTCGGATAAAAATGAGATTGAAAATTTATCCCTTACCTTAGGTCTGATTTGCATCGTAAGTGTCTGAACCTCCTGTATAATGATTTAAAAAATGTCATTTACTTATTAAAGAATCATATTCATTGTTATGATATCATATATGATTCACTTATGACTTTATATTACCCGTTCTTTTGTAAATTCCATGTTAAAGAGCGTTTTGGGTAAAATTGTTTCATTTGTCGTCCGTGTTTTGACTTGTAATTATTCATATGATTACTTAGATCATGATTACTTAATTCCAGAACATAAAACATGATTTATATATATATATATATTCAGGATATACATATATATAATAAATCAGTAAATGGAAAGAAATACACCGTTCCTGGAGATGGTAGTCCGTACGTACGCATGAACGCTATTTTCATTTCCTTATTGAATTGAATGGAATTAAGTAGATGATATACATATAAATATAAATAAATACAGTATCATTATTATGTCATATATTTCATTAGTACTTATTTTATATACTTTATAATCATTCATGAATGGTTAATCACTGAGAATGAATCTCATCGCGTCGTGGAGACGGTAGTCCATACGTACGCACGATCGATGATATCGTTCCCATGGTCGTGGAATTGTGTTGAAGTGTATGTATACTATTTCTGTATCAATATCATTCTATAATAATCATATATAGTTACTCATTACACCATTATACCCATCCTTGTAAAGTGATGGTGGAAAATAGATTACACCATGGCGTGGAGACGGTATTACGTACGTACGCACGCGCGGTGATTTCATTTTTCCGTAGGATGGATAGAAGGTGAATTAGGGTTGTTTAATATTTATAATAAAATATCACTATGTAAGTAATACTGATGTTCTTACTTTATCATTAAACAACTAAAGAAGAAGAAGTTGAAGAAGAAAGAAATTGAAAAAGATCGGTAATGGATATTACCTCTTTTTGACGCGCCTTTTCTTAACCTCCACTTAAAGGACTAAGGATGGTCTTTGAAGAAAACCATGACCTCTAGGATGATACTAGGTAAGTGGAGAAGAGATTTTTGCAGGGGTTGGCCGAGCTTGAAGGCTCAAAGTTGTGTGAGGAAGAGAGGGAGGAGAGGGGCACCTTAGGAATATCTCAAAATATTATTTTATATTAAAGTCAAAATCGGTTTATAGTGGTTCCAAAGGGTCTTATTTCGATGGTAAAGTGGGGATGGGTCGAAATCATATCAAACAATAGGATTTAGACAAGTTTAGGTTATTATTTTAACCTTATCAATTAGATTTAACTCTAAGTTAAATAATTTAACTTTTACCGTGACTTTTTGTTTTCTTACACTATATGGTTAATACACTTACTATAACATGCCAAACGAACCCCAAGTTGTTTATTATTAATATATATATCCTTATCTAAGTCATTTGGACGAACCTTAGATTTTTAGGAATAAAATAACAATTAATAATATAATATTTTATTTAAAAACTATTTTGTGTCAATTTTGACACTATTTGATATATGATTTTTGTGAAAGTCATAACAGAATTATATGTTCGAACCAAGCTGATTAAATCAAAAATAATATATCATAGTAACCTATAAAATTAGTGGAATTCATAAAAAGTCTCAAATTATATTTATTTGGGTATTTATAACATCAATTATGTCAATATTTCATTAATAAGATAATTACTGCATCATCGTTGTGTAATATATTAATTAAATTATTTAATATCTAAAAATTACAAATAAAATACCATTATGTAGGAAATCTTTTTATCTTTCTAATGAATATTTATAGTCTAATTTAGCTTATGTATAACCCCATATTAAAAATGTTTTAGTAAATAAACATTGATTTTAACTCTTTTAACCCTTCTTTAAATAAATTAATAATAAATGTCCTAATCTAATCCAAGTGGGCCTAAATGGTCATATTTTATTCCTAAGCTTGTTTTTGGTCGAATTACACTTATCCAATAGAATTTTTACATGTGTTAGGGTAATAATAATATCATTTTTACCCTTAATTACCCTATTTACTTTTAACCGTGGTAAATAAAAGTAAAAAGTTACTATTCACCAAAAATTATTTTCATCTCATTGAACCAAATTTTACTTACTGACATCAACCGTGTCTCTCGGATTTTTGAAATTCCACTCACAGAAGCGGTAAAATTAAGTTTTATGAAAAAATCAGTTTTTTTAACTACCACTTAGTGGTTTCACTATTCATCAAAAATTGAAAGTTTTCAGAAAAATACCAAAAATTAGGCCTAAGCTATATTTGATATTATGAACTCAAAAATGATTTCTATTTTACTAAATTCAAAACATATCAGTTGCATTAATTAATTTAAAAATTAATTCCCGTCGTCAAAACAAAAGGCGTGTTTTTAAGAGATAATAACTATCAAAAGATTGACATTTGTTTATAACTGGTTTAAATGTGAAATTACATCCAATGACCAACATTGTATTAAATTGTAAAAATATATTCTAAATATACTTTAAAACCACTCAAATTAATAATTTATCACTATTAATTATTTCTATTGAAAAAGTTGTTTTTAATTAAAATTTATTAATTTTCACTATTCATCAAAATATGAAAGTTATCCGAATATCACCAAAATTCACCCTAAGCTAATTTCGATATTACGAATCCAAAAATGAATTCCATTTTGAAAAATAAAATTACCAAATTTCAAAAAGTGGATATTACTATTCATAACGGCTAGTTTTAATAATATTTTAATAGAATATTGTTGTTTAGTGAAACTCGTTATTGCGTACTACACACGCTATCGAGGAAGGTCGCGATTGCGTGTAATGAAAGGAAAATCAAGGATGCGTGTTGTGCAAGCTCCTTTTCATTTAGCGTACAACACAAGACATTAGTGAAATTAAAAAGAATATTTTTCATAAAATCTCGGGGTGTTACATATCCTAACATACACATGATCTATAGTTTCATTTCCCATTCAATTATAGAGGATATAGATATAGGATGAACCAATTAAACAAATAAATTTTAGTATGTGGATGATATGTTTTTAATATATTTTATTTATTAATTCATAATTAAATTTGTTTTATATAATAAGTAAAATATAATGATTTTGGTGAAGAAAAATATATTGTCTTATAAAAACATCCTCTTCATCACTCATTAATGTCCGTATGGATGGTAATTTGGGTTTTCCTGATACTACAAAATATGGAAAATAATGTTTGGGGTATATATTGGTAGGTATTTTTATTTAAAAAAATTACTTAATAGGTGTTAAGAATTCTGAGGAGGAGGTTACCTTTTCTAATTGAGGTGAGTGACAAACGTTTAACATTTTATAGTCAAAAATAACATCAAGGAAAATTATTGGAAAAATGGCTACAGTACAAAACATAAAATAACGGGATAAGGATAAACTATAAATAAGAAAAAAAATTGGGTATCGTCATATTTTTAAGTCAATTTTACACTTATCATTATAAATTAACCTCCCGGTAAAACAATTTTAACATCAGCGGTTGTAATAAAATTTTAATATTTTTACTATTCATTATGAACAAAACATTAAGTTTAAAATATTACCTCATATTAATTATTAGGATTCAAGATATTAAATAAAATTTACCCATATATCATTGTTACAAATAAAATTAGTTTTCCAACTTCATCCTATTACATTATATATCTATACTTTTTATATATATGGATTCATAAATAGGCATATGAATTCTTTAGGGAATGATACTGATATAATAAATCCCAACTAGAGAAAGGTGTTGATCCCAACAACCATTGAAATCCATAAAGGAGTATCTTACAATATCCTATATTATTTGAATGGTTGTCTTAGAAAAAAAATACTATGGATGATAATATTTATTAAAACATTACTATATATCTAAATCTTATTAAATACATAACCAAAATTTTTATATAAAACATGGATCCAAATCATATTTAATAGAATTTGGAAGTACATGCTACCTTAACACTTTTGAAAAGTAAATTTTATTGAGATGTTCTATAGAGGAATATTATCTAATAGTAATTAATTTGTATAACTCTTTATGGTTGTTTACAGAAACCAAAATAAAATTTTGTCCTGTAGACATTTAGGGGAGTCTATTGAAAACATCATGCTGACATTTTCCCACTTCTATTATTCTATGGGTAATATTTGAAACATACCCATAGATGAAAATATCATATCCTTAACATGATGAAATACTGTTGAATGAGATAAATAATCAAAAATGTCATTATTCATGTTTTCCAACTACAAATAACCTTTCAATTCTATATATATTTTATTACTTCCTAGACGAATAGAGAATGATAAACAGTTATTCGAATCTAGAAGATCCTTCATCAAAATCTGGTATGGGTAGAAAAAATACATGCTTTTGGAACATAATAATTCCATCACAACCATTGTCAAACTAATGAACATTTTCACCATAATTTTTAGCTCTACATTATCCTTCTATACCTCCTTAACACTCAAAAGAATGGACTATTGAACACTCATTTGAGAAAGACATCATTGTCTTCATTAAATTAACATTTCCACATCCATTCTTTGTAAATAATAAAATATTTGATCTTTTTTATCATCATAATAGATTGAATAGTATTTTACATTAAAATAAATTAATCATCCACCATTTTCCCTTTTTCAAGGTGGTAATGTGTTGAGTAGTCATAATATTTATTCATCTCCATCCAAATTCTCTGGTGAATATTCATCTCTTTTTGAGTGAATATATATATTCTAGTTTAAGGATAATTACATATATATATATATATCATATAGTTATCTATAAATACAATTCTCACATATATTTAATTCAAAAATTACCACATCTAACTCTAAGTGATTAATTCAATAATTTTTCTACCAAACTTTCAATTATCGTGTGACATACGATATCACCATATCATCCTTCTAGATAGTGCCTCCCAATACACTCTTCAATCAGTCATAAAAATAAAAAAAACCTTCTTTGTTATAGGATAATGTATGAACATGTGATATTACTTTTAATACTCTGATATTTTGTGATTTTATTACAAAATGATTTAATCCCATTGATATTTTTTTTCATTTCACACAGAACTGAATATATGTTTTTTATATTGAATAACTATGTTTGGTTGGTGAAATACCAAGTTAATCATGCACTATATGTAATATAATGGTTATCTTTCTCTACCTAAAACACTAAAGTTGCCTTACAATATATGTTATACTAACAATCTTCAAAGGCCTGTGTAACACACAAGATCGATTTTTACCAAAAAACAATAAATTTTTAAAATATTAATAGAAAATATATTAATAAATACTTTAGAGATTAAGTTATAATTTATTAATAGTATTGAATATCTTATTAAAACCTATGGTTTAAAAAAATATAAAATTAATTCTTTTCTTATAATGAATATAAGAACCAATTTAATATAAAGGGGAAATTTATATAGAAAACTATTTTTAAGCTCAAAAAATTGTTTCGTCCTAATAAAATAAATTAATTAAAATTAGTATGTGATATTAATGTAAAAATATATTATATATTCAATAAAATAATTTTTATATTCATCCAATAGATTTGATCGGTATAAGATAAGAACCAACTAAATATTACACCTAAAAACCTATATTTTTATTAAGACGCGTTTACATCCTTTTGTTGGGAAAAATATTTTAAATATAAATATTCAAATTATATTAATTTAATATTTTAATTTAAACTTAGAACATAAAAATTAGGATAGGGTGAAATTTTTTTATTTTTCATTGAAGTTTCATTTTTCATTGAATAATGAAAAATACTGAAATTTAACTCAAATGTTTTTTCATAAAATTTATTTATAAGGTTAAATTATATTTCAAATTTATAGTACATATTAAATATATTTTTTTTTATAAATTTATCAAATTTATGACATTTTTAATTAATTTCATAATGAAATTAATTATAAAATACAAGCAAACATTTGATAGTTTTTACATTAAAAAAAGATTTTTCATCCCATCTATGGGATTAAATTTAAATTAATTTATACCACATATGTTATTTGAATTGTTAAAAATTGGATTCCATATTTTTAATAATAATTATTTATAATTGATAATATCATCAACATTCTTTTTTGGAAAACAATATTGATGATGGTAATTAAAATTATTTACAACGATTATGATTAAATTAAGCATATCAAGAGACTAAACCCTATAATGAAGGCCTAATATGGCCTAAAAATATCTCCAAAGACATTTTTTGGACATATATCTACCTAAAAATCCCTTTAATAAAATTTTTATAATTATTTGATACACTTTTAATAAAAAATGTGGGTTGTGTTTCCATTTTCCTAATTATTACAAGAGTGCCACTACTCATCCACTATAAATGTCCTCCTCACCTCTAACCTCCCCACACCTCAAAAGACACTAAATTTTGGAAATGATATAAAAAAATATCTCCCCAGAATGTCTTCATTACTCTTTGATACCTCAATTTGTGCAAACATATGTCCTTGAATTACTTTGGGGGAAACTGAAAGGAGTTACCCAAAGAATAGGTAACAACCTCCATCAAGCTCTTTTACCTTATTTTCATTCCTAATCCCATACAATATCCTTAATAAATTATTATAAAAAAACCAGTATCTAAAATATTGTTAGTTTTTTATGATAATATTTATACATACACAAATATAAACTTTCATCTAATAAGTGATCAACATAATTTTTATGTGTATCTTGAACTACGACCTCACAAAACAAAGGTTGTTCATTATTTGGATAATTACTCACAAAACAATGTTTTTCCATCCCTTACGATATCAATATTTCAATAACACACATTAATTGTATTCCCTTATAGATACACATAATGTATTAATGTATTAGTACCATTTTTTAACCCTTTGGTACTTATCATAGATAAGAAAATTATTTTATGAAAATATGACCATACCTCTCTCTTCTGTTGGATATCTGTGTTCAATAAAAACCATTCTTTCCAAAAAGGGATTACCAAAATACTCTACTACTATCCTATGATCAACAAAAAAAGTTTTTACTCATTTTTTATAATGTATTTCAATGTAATACTATTATAAATTTCTGAAAAAAGTCATTTTTCTAAACATTTTACCATGAAAAATAAATATTATTTTACCTCATACGACATGTACATATTTACCCATTTTCATTTTATTGAAGCTTCCATTTCATATTTGAAAGGTTATTTTTTAAAAAATGATTTTAAAGGATATTTTTAAATAATTTTTTTTAATTTATTTTAATGATTTCATTAATTTTATTCATATTATTTTTAAAGGATATTGGTTTTAAAAAATATTTACATTTTAAGAAGAAATTTTTAAAAGATAAATAATAATTTCCCCCATTAGTGTTTCTAAAATGTATTTCAAAATTCTTTCCCATATAATGTGACATACATTGTTGTTAATTATTCCTTTTATAAGAAATTATCAAAAAGTTTTGTTTAGATTTTTTATTTTAATGGTTTATGTACTGATGACATGATGCTTATGTAACCTTCTTCTTTTAATAGGTTACATGTTTTTGAAACATACTTCTTTTCATGTGTTATATTTCGATGAAATAATTATGGAACATTCTTTTGTGTATATTGGTTAATTTATAATTTAATATTGAAACCCCTTTAATTTAATTGGTTATGATATGATGTTTTAAGATTTTGTGGAACATGTAAGTATGATTTAATTATGGGATGGGTAGGACCTATATATCCCTCCAATTCATTGGGTAAAACATTTTTTCTCATGATATTAACTAATATGGTATTAAGATTGATCCATTCCTTCTAATAAGACCATGGGAGTTAACCTTAAATACCGTGATGATATTAGTAGTGCACTCATGATACTAAGATGGCCATGGGAGTGAACCATGACTACCAAGATGGTACTAGGAGTGAACACATACGACTAAGATAGTCTTAGAAATGATTACTTAGATTCTATAAAATAGTAATATATGATTTTTTGTTTTCCAAAATTCTATGTTGTATTCCAATGTTATGATTTTGTGGCTTATATTATATATTTCCTTATGATTCATGTCTTATGAGTTGTCAAGATTTATTCCGTGATTCATGTTTATGATCTTTACTAGCTACGGTATGATATTTTGATGTTTTGATGACATTATCATAATCATTTTCTCATGTTTATGCTTACATGCACTACTAGATATATTGGCTTTTGCGGCTGGGGAAACGGGCGACCGCCATTGGCGGTCGCTATTGATAGAATTAGCGACCGCCATTGGCGGCCGCTAATGCGGGCGAAAAAATAGCGGGATTTTTCCCGCCCCTGCCGCTGTCTTCCCCAAAAACCACCGTTGAAACTGGTGCAGTCTCCCCCGTCAGTGTCCAGCCACCATCGGTCGCCCCCATCGCCACCTCCACGGCCTCGCGTCACTTCTACCACACTCACTGCTGAACCCCACGCCCCCCGATATTCGACCGCCAAACTGATACCCTCAATGGCGCACCTTCCCCTCCCTCCGGCAACCGGAAATCCTCCATGGCCGGCGACCAAGAGCTTCGAAGGTTCCTCTTCATACCCCCAGTCCCCCGACGTCCGGCTCGCACCACATACCATTTCCAGGGAACGCGATACCTGCAATATTTTATATAAGCTTTAGCGACCTCCATTGGCGGTCGCTGTTGGTCTTTACCGACGGAGCAACAGCGACCGCCAAAAGCGGTCGCTAGGCAGTCGATAAAGGCCTTTAGCGACCGCTTTTGGCGGTCGCTAAAGAGCTGTATTGTAGTAGTGATGACTCCTTTTTTTACCCTTAATGAGCATCTAAGATCACCCCTTTTATGTTTCCTTCCCCAGGATATGTGTATATGTATTATATATGATGTATCATAGAAGGGTGAAATCCCAGAAGAACCTAGTGGGTGATAATGTATATCGCTTATGTACCAGTGTTCATGTTTCCATGTTACCCAAGGCACTAGACTAATACAAACATTAGAAATCTATTATTATAATTTTTTACATATTTTAAAAAATTAATCTAATGTCTATTTATATTATGATGTGGTCGTCATAGTTGTTATTAGAGAAATAGTTGAGTTAACCATGGAAACTAGGTTGAGAAAACCATAATGAAAACACAAATGACAATTCTAAGTATAAGTATATTTATAAGTAAATGTATAAAAAATGTCCTGGAATTTTGGTAATTGATATAGTGAGTAGTTTATATGAAAAATAACATATTTTGATACTATAGGTTTATGTGGTTCTGGAATAGATGTACCTAGGTGTAACAACTCTGACAAGGTGTCCCAGATAAGGCATTGGGTAACTTGGTACACGAAAAAGGGTCTTACAGTGCACCTTTTTTTGTCACTCATTTGGGATACACTTTGGGAATTCATAGACTCTTCAAAAACCATCATAGAGGATTTAAATATTATTTGTCTTTGAATAACCTTGGATAATCATAATATGTAAAATATTAAGAAAGGTTTCGTACAATAGACATCCAATTAGTGACTTTTCATGTATATGCGGTTCCTAACTATGATAATAATTTCTTATTCAATGCTTTTTTATTTTATCTAATAGATGGAATTTTAAAGAACTGGATTAACATTGAATTTGATTCATAATATTCTGTTGAGAGGTTAAATAGGATGGCCCCTTGAGTGAAGTATGTTGTGATCATGGCTGTTTAGTTTTCGAAGAACATGATATAAAACATGTACCTTAACCAACTCTAAGACTCTCAAAACAAGATATAGAATGATTCCTATATGATATCAAGTATTGGAGATCATGTTGAAATTAATATTCGGTGTCATTTGTGTGAAGAATGTGGAATGAATCACCTAAGTTAATGTCTTAGAAGAATAATAAGGTGTTTCGACTGTGGGAACGAAAGACACAAATAATGTAACTACAAAGGAAAAATAATGGGTTCGGTATTCCAATTGGATGGGAATATTATCCTTCCAAATACATCATCAATGGTAAATATCATTAAGTGTTTAATGAATAGTCATTATACAAATCTATGTCTTAAGTGGAATTTTTCTGAAGAGAATCTTCAAGGTGTAATGAGTAATTGTTATATTGATTATGATGATCGGACTATAATTGAAATGTGAATGGAAATAGATATTAAGTAATATAATGATATATCCTTCAAATTAATTATGGATGAAGTGGAAGAACGAAAGTTTCAATGTATATGGACTCATAAATTATGTTGTATAAATGGTGAAATATTCAAGAATTGTTCATTTTATGTTTTTCAATATGGATTTTCATGATTATGTTGAATGTTTCAAATGGATTAGAAACGTTATTTAATGATATGGTGATATTTACAATAATTAATAATAACCCTTAATATGTTCCTTATGTTAAGATAATTATTTTTGGGTAATGATATTTTGGATAGAAATAAGTAAATTGGTCAATAGAAATTATAATGGAACTAATTAATAACTTGTTAAGAAGTGGTTCTTGTTATAATATTTACAACTACTTTATGAATTAAGTAATATATCCAATATACTTTGAATTAGGGATACATTCATGTTTTCAATATCAATTTATGTTAATTCAGATTATTACTATGTTTTAAATGTGACAACCAAGAATTGCTTCATGATAAACAGTGTATCAATGTTAATATGATTTTGGTACCTTCTTTATAATTTATGGGATTTTAATAATTTATAAGTGTTATATGGTTAGCCATTTATGGAATGATTAATTTACAATTTTGATGATGTTTTCAGGAATAAAATATTACCTCTCCACATGAGGATTTATTCATATTGGGTAACCCGTTATAAAAACAAGGTGTTAATGATAACTGATGATATATGGGATGAAATATCATGGATCTCATGATATTTTAGTGCTTCTGAAATGAAAAAAATAACCTTACGTTTTTGATAAAGTGATTATGTGGATCAAAGAACCAAAAAATTTTGCGGTTTTCTTGAAATAATGCAAGTATTATTTTCATGAAAATTATTAAACTTTATGAAAAACAATATATTGAATAAAAAATGTAATTACAGTTCCTCCATTTCTAATGAATTTTATGGTCACTTTGTAATCCTAGGGCTATGGATTTTTTTATTTTAACTTTCTCTTGGCCTTGTTCTCTATCACTTTCCATCAGAACATAATTTTTATCAATCTCTTCCCTTCCCATCTTTTCAAATTCCACCTATGTTCTCCCATGTGGAAACCTTGTTATATGCTACTTTTGGTCACTATTATTTTTCCAACATTCCTTTTTAATGTAAGTTTTGTTATTAATTTTTAAAATTTTATATTCTATGAAAGTAATGTTAAAATATTAATCCATTTATAACCAAAAATAAATTTTGGGGAGAAATTAATTTTAGGGGGGGTAGAATGTAACACCATGAGATTTTTTGATTTTTTCAAATTAATTTAATTACATAAATATTTTTTTTCATTTCACGCAACACTGAATATATATTTTTTATATTAAAGCACTAATATTAGATCATGTAATAACAAGTTAATCATACACTATACTAAATATAAAAGTTAAATTTATCTGTACATATCACAAAAGTTAGATTATGTTATACACAAGACTGAATTTCCTTAATTGATTTCATAATACGCTAGACTGAGTTTTACCAAAAATTAATATGTTATTTAAATATTATTTTGAAATATATTAAGAATTAACCTACCTATTATGTTAATGGTTATGAATACTATTAACTAACATATGAAAACATATGGGTTACAAAAAATATAAAATCTATTCATTAGTTACCATGAATATAAGAACCAAATGAATATAAATGGAATATTCTTATACAAAATTATTTTTATACAAACCAAGTAATTTTATCATAATAAATTAAATTAATTGAAATTACTAATTAATATTAATTTAATATATATATATGTGATATTAAATAATTTTTTTAATATTGAAACAATAGATTCAAAAGAAATAAGATAAGAACAAACCCAACATTACACATAAAAACCTATATTTTTATTAAAGAAATTTTACCTCCTTTGGGTGGAAAAATATATTTAAATTTAAATTTTGGTGTAGAAATAAATTTTATATGTATAAATAACCCCTAATTTTGATGGATAAAAATAATAATAAAGTTATATTGATTGTTTGGTATTTTTCTGTGAAAATTCATTTTTCAATGAATAGTGAAAATGAGGAAATTTAACCCAAAACTACTTTTTCATATAATTTATTTACAAGGTTTCATTAAATTTTAAATTTATTTTATTTTATTTTTAGGTCAAATTTTAATAAATGTATCCAATTTAGTTCATTGGATTCAATTTCACCATGAATTTTTTTATAAAAACCAAGAACATTTTTAAAAGTTTTAACTTTAAAACCCGACTTTATATTCTATATATGGGATTTATTTAAAATTAATATCAGCCACTTATGTGATTGAATTTGATAAAATGGATTCCATATTAGGAATTAGAATAATTTGTAATTTATAATAATATACAATTATTTTTTGACCAAAAATATTAATGAAGGTAATTTAAATTAACTACAAAAATTAAGAATAAATTACGATTAACAATGGACTAAACCACAAACATAATGCCTAATATAGCCGATAATTTTGGAAAAAATAAATTTAATGGACATATTTATACCCTACAATCTCTTTTCATGTCTTTGGTTCATTATTGGATCCACTTTCAACAAAAAAATGATGGTGAAGTTTCCCTTTTCCAAATTATTACAAGTGTGTCATTCCTCCTCCACTGTAAAAGGCCTCCTCTCCTCCAAAATCTACACACCACTCAATAGAATATATTTCATAAAATATATTCCGAAATATATCTATAAACTACCTTAATCAAACTTTTTTCCACACTATGGTAAAAAGAAATCCAATAAATTCATTTGGTGAAGACCAAAAGGTGTTACCCAAAGAAGTGGAAACATCCTCCCTCAAACACCTTTATCATTTTTTCATTATCCATCCCCTCCACCATCCTAATTACATTATTTTAAAAAAAACGTATCCTAAATATAATGAGATTTTTATATTCTAATATTTCTATCTACACATAAACATACTTCCATCTAATTGGTAATAGACAGACTGTTTATGTGATCGATGAACTACCGCCTCACAAAACGATGATTGTTCATTCTTCATTTACTGCCTCTCATGATGAATATTATGATAGAGAATATATATTAATAAAATAATAATTATACATATAATTTATTTTATAATTTTTAAATATGTTACAACACATTTCATTATAAATTCCATCTTGCATAAATATAATACCTTTTTTTGAGGAAGTGTGGACTACCGCCCCCTCCATGCGGTGTGATTGATTCACACACTAAATGGAATGTAATCAGGTAGTGTTTAGTGAAAGTATATGATATATATGATATAATAATGATACTATAATAATCATATATATAAATATATTTAAAATTATATGTAATTTACTCTCTTTATTCCAATGTGGAAATAAAATGGAAACAACGTTCATGCATACATACAACCTGCGTTGTCCATGAATTGTGTATTCTATTTCATAATTATACATCATATATATTATAATAATATACATATAATTAATATAAATAATATTTATACCTTTTTTATACTCTTGAAATCATTATATGTATAAGGATAAAAGATATAAAAAATTAAGAAACATGCGAAGAACAAATTGGATATTACCCAAAGTGAAACCTTACAAAGAATTATTAAAAAGCATGTAATATAAGGTCATAATAAAACCACATATGGTTTTATATATAATAAAATTATTCATTAAAATATTTATAGTAAAATTATATTTATTATTTAGTAATATTGTTTGATTTTGAAGAGATTCAAGACACTTTGTATGAGAATTTCATCCCACCCTTTATTTCTGTGAGATATATGACTTTTTAACCACTCATTAATTTTGTGTGTTGTGTATACTGAACATGAATTTATTGTATTATTCATAGAAATAATTATATGTCCATTTAAATAATCATTTTATGTTATTTATATCATGGTTTTAATGTTTAAAAAGTTACCAAATTTGTAATGTAATTTTGTCTCAATTTTTCTCCTTTGAGACACATGCCATGTTATTCAACTATCTTTTTATATGAGGTGTATTAACTACAATTCACATTATATAACTTAAATATATTTCTTCTAATGATATTTTAATTCTCCCAATAACTTCAATTTCTAACATTGGGATTATGATAAAAAGTTACATTGTGGTAAGAGTTTATTGAATCAATCTCACCATTATTGAATTTTTTTTATCACATTTTGATTATTGAAATATTTGGATCTCTCTACCCTAAAAACACCTGACTTTTATTGTCCTATATATTTTCTTGATGTCTTCATGTATTTGTAACATTTTTAACTCATTAAAAATTAAGATAATTAACAAAAAAATTATTAAAATATTATCTTACATCTCTCTTCAATTGGAAATACATGTTCTTTAAAAACAATTCCTTATATAAAGGGATTCCAAGAATATTTGACTAACCTCCTTGATAATTAAAATTAAATTTTTCACTTTTTTCTTTTACCAATTTTTTCAAAGTAATATTTGTGGCTCTTTCCAAATAATTCATTTTTCTATCCTTTTTAGAATGAAAAAGGAATATTCTTTTTACTCTATACGAAATGTATAGATTTACCCCCTTTCATTCCATTGAATCTTTTTTTTGGTTTAAAAGGTTAATTTTGAAGAAACTACTTTTAAAATTAATTTCCAATGAGATTTTTGTCAAATAATTTTCAATAATTCATTATATTTTTTCCAAATATATTTCAAGGATAGTTGTTTTCAAAAGGTTTTATTTTTCATGAAGAATTTTTCAAAGGCGAATTGATAATGTCCTATCGAATTGTTTTTAAAAGATAATTCAAAATTATTTCCCATCTAATATGACATCCATTTATGTTTCTCATTCCTTTTAGGGAAATGATATACATGTACTATTAATATTATTTCTCTTATGGTTTATGTATTGATGTTATTATTCTTATGTAACCCACTTCTTCTCACTTGTTATATGTTTATGAGACCCGCTTCTTTTCTTGGGTCAATTTTTATGAACTGATTTTGAAAATTGTTTCTTATTCCAATGGTTAAGATATTATTTAGTTTTTATGATACCCGTTTCATTTCAAGGGTTCTGATATGATTATTTATGATTTTTGGTCACATGTTTAAATAATTTCATTTTGAGATAGGTGCGTAATATATATCCCTATAATGCATTAGGTAATGATTTATATCTGATGATATATAATAAGATGGTATTCGGAGTAAACCTTGAGTACTCTGATGACCATGCGAGTGAACTATCACTAACAAGATGGTAGCATGAGTTTAGTAATTCTACCATGAAGGCCATGGGAGATAACCATGACTACCATGATTATATAGGGATTGAACCCATAATACTAAGATAGCCTTTGAAGTGATTCCATGGGATCTATGGAAATAATATTATATGCTTATGTGTTTTCTATAATTTCATGTCTTACTCCTTTGTTATGATTTCATTTATTATTTTCTTTATTTCCTTATTATTCATGTCATATGAACTATCAGGATTTATGACATGATTTATATTTATGATATTTTAAATTTTGGGTACGATCATCAAATTTTTTTATCATGTCATCATACTTATATTCTCATGTTTATTAATACATGCCTCCCTTTCTTACCCTTATTGACAATTTTATCTCACCCTTTTTATGTTTCGTTATCCCTAAAAAGAAGGTATGTAATATGTATGATGTGTCTAAGAAGGGTTATAGTCATGAAGAACCTACTATCAGATAATGTTGCTCAGTTGTGTACCAGTGTTCAGTTTTCTATATTTCCAATGGCACTATAATAATATAGACTTTGGGTGACTATTTTTTTAATGATATAAATATTCTGAAAAAGTGATGTGATTTTTATGTATGTAAATACTAGGTCATTATATTTATGGCCTTCTATTTAATTGGTAAATTTTTTCCAAAAAAGCATGTTTTCAATGGAACATTTATCTTTCATAGGTTAACTTGGGGATTATATTAGATATATGTGAAAAAATCCCCACAATGATCCAATTATATCCATAAAAACTGAGAAAACATATCTCCATAGAGAAAATAGTTGTTTTGGGCCAATAATTAATATCTTTCATCTTTGAAAGATCATCTAATATACCCTCTCTTTAGATTATATTACACAAAAAGGAATCATTTTTTCCAAAATTCACAATGTAAATTTAATATATAGTTTCTCTTTTCTTAGGTCCATCAATACAGTCTTCAAGTGACCTTTATGACAAACCTTTCACTTTTAATAAATAAAAATACTATCAATAATGAATACCAAAAATATTTAATGTTAATATCAAAATACACTATTAATTATAACAATGATGTTGGTTGGTACATTATTATACCAAATTTAATCATAATAAAATCAGAGTGTCTATACTTTGTATAAAATATTGATTTGGGTATATCCACATTCATAACCAAAAATTTATTATATATAGAAAGAAGATAAACCTTGGAAAAGTATTGAGATCCCTTAATTTTATCAAAAAAGTCATCAATACGTGGTAGAGGATACTTGTTCTTGACTATTCACTGGTTATGTTCTTGGTAATCAACATAGTGTCACATTAATCTGTAATTCTTAAGAAAAAAGAGAAATATTGAATCCCAAGGTGAAAAACTTTTCCAAATATATCCCATTTTCTGATTCCCCTTGACATAATTCACAAATTATTAAACTCAAATAGATCCAATCTATGTGGATTATTTCAAATTGGTGTAGCACATGGTATCAGTTATATTGAGATATTATCTTCAAGAAGTGGTGGAAGACTATGAAACACTTTTGGAAATTCATTAACAAACACCCAAATAATAGGTATATAATCAATATTGAGATTAACAAAAACCATATAAGATAAAAATACTTTTCTAATATGAATAAAGATATATATATTGGATTCCATTACTATCCAAAAATTATATTTACAAGCGCAATGAGGGACTTTCATATGTTGGCATAAACTAACAAGTGTTAAATCTCTTCCTCATAAATTCATGGGGTATTTATACATATAAATCCAATTCTTTCCTAAGATAAAATAATGTTACAAAAATATAGATAATAATAATATTTATAGGAAGTAAATCACCATTAACATCTATGAGAGACGATTTGATGACATTATATTTGATGGTCATACAATTGTGGGTTTTCACTGCTAATTCAACCTCTAATTTCTTGTGTCAGACTTTTATACCATAATAAAATTATTCAAATGTATATAATTGGGTAGATATAAATTCTAATTAGAAATTAGTATTTATATATTGGATATTATGTGTAACTTTTACCATGTCCTTAATATAACTATCATTAGAAATATTGATCACCTAAGATTACACTTTTTTCTCCTATCTTAAGAGGTTATGCGTGTCAAGAATCATCATTAAAAATTATATTTGAGAAATGGTTAGCATAGTAATAATAATAATTCCATTTTAAACATTATACTTTGGGTGGTTATTTCTGTAGAGATTTATCTCTATTTTAATCACTATTTAACTTCATCCTACAATGCCAAAATTTGAATTCCTAATAACCATCCTTCCCACTCATAAAAAATTTACCAATCCCATTAATTCAATTTATTACATGTTTTAATCTACACATTGAGATTAATGGAATTATAATCTTATAATCTCAATGGTTTTTTATATTTATTTTTAATTTGAACTTTCTTTTCAGATCAATACCATTAAACTGATGGGTAACACTACTCTCCATTTTCACCATGGTAACACATTGAACTATTTCTTCATATCTACTAAAATCCCTTATGGATAGAATCATTTAGAATCTAGGATTTAATACACTAAAGAATCAATCACACATACCTTATGGTTGGATGATAATACTAGAATCATACATCACAATTCATGAAATGTTTCTTCATAGGAGCCAACAGATTCGTTATCATTTCTCATTACCTCCTAAAATTATATATATTATTTTGATACAAAAATATGTAGAATGTACAAATTGTAAAATAATATTTTAAATGCATCCCAATCCATGGTTCCAATTTCATATTGTTTCATCATATTCTTGATAAGAGTTCACAATTTATCTGATTAACCTTCCAAATAATAGACATCCAAAATAAATATTTAATTTTCTAAAAAATTTAGAAAAGAAATAACTTTTCAATGATACTCATCCATTACTCAGGGAAAAGTGGATCAATTGAACCACTAAAAAAGGTGAATATTTCCTCTTAAATGATAAAGCATAATATTTTTTCCTCATTTTATACTTTGCAATCTTATTATGATTCATTTATTAAGAAATATATATAAGCATAAAAATAAAATTTTTTTACTCTATATCCCTTAAAATTTGGTTTCTTAGAATAAAAATAATTTCATTTTCCTTCATATTTTGCATTAACAAGGATAATTCATATTTCAACCATTGGATAAAATTAGAAAACATAGTACGAGCAATAATAATGATGTTTAGAAAACAATTAATCATAAATAATCATTTATATGGAGTTTAAATAATGTTATCCTATATTCAATCTATAACACCATATATTTATCATAGGTTATTCATGGTAGTTATATTTTCAAGTCATTCATGATGATTTATAATGGAAAAAATTTAACATAAGAATATTCCTTAAGAATATTAAATGAAGTGTGTAGTAAGGGCTAACACACTATGAACTAGAATTATGGATGAGGTATACTCCAAAAAATATTTTTTTGGTTGTATACACTATATTAAATTGTGCTAAAACCACATATAGTTGTAGTATCTAGACCAGTATGTTTTTCTAGGTTACGACACTCATTTATTAACTATATCCTAGGAATTATCATATTATTTGGATTATCCTAAGGGTTCTCAATAGTATTTTCTCATCCTTGTTTGATAAGGTTAAATAATAATTTATCGGATACTAGCAATAGTAGCCCATCATTTTTATAAATAGATTCCACATCTTTATATGTTAATATTCATTATATAACATAACAATTCATGCCAGGATCGTATAAGTATTTTAACATTGGATAATTGGTTAAATAATAACATGTTCTTATGTATAAAGTAAAATATCCTAGAATTTTCTTAATAACTAGAACCTTTTATAGACACATTAAATATAATACCATTATTTTTAACCCTGGGAAAAGGAGAATCAAAAGGATGATCTTGATTCTTATTAAGGGTAAATATAGAAGATATCAAAGATTAATTAAACATAACGTGACATAATGGTATAATAATATAAGCATACAATTTGGAAACTATTCCCTAAATATCATATATCATATTCAGGATTTATGGAATAAATAATATCAGATCGTAAGACATAAATCATAATGGAATTATAGAACCTAATCAATTAGGGAATACAATTGGCATAATACATATATTTCTACCATAGACATAAGAATAGAAAATTTTTCAATTTTTAAACAAGGATACTTCTATGAATAACATAGTAGATTTTGTTCACTCCACAAACAGTCATAGTAGTCAAGGTTCACCCCCAAGACTATCATAGTGGTTAAAGTCCCTTACTAAACTTGGTTCACACCTTATTCAAGTCATGTTTAACTTGGGAGATATAATTCTTTATCCAATGTATTATAGGGATATATAATTCTTGGCGCACTTATAAATTAATTTAAACCCTACATATGTGTGTTATGAGATCAAAAAACAATCATTAAATCGTATCCCATTAAAAACAATTAGGATTCATAAATATTTTATCATAGAATAACCTGTGGAAGGGAAATAAGTTTCATAAACCTGCCATAATTTCATCATAGCAAAAACCATAGAAATGGTATGGGATGCATTGACATATTTTAGTCATAATAAAAAACCATCTCAAAAATAATAAGGACTATATCGATGAATAATATCCCTAGTTATGATTAGGAAACCTAAAATTATGTAATCTCATATAGAAAATGATTTTTAAAGAACACGGGGAACATATATTGATAAATACGTACTTTTCACATTGAAATCACTTATTTAGAATATAAAAATTTGATAAATAATAATTAAAACCTCTTATTTAAAATTACCATTTTAAAATTATAAAGGATGTTTCAAATCATTGAGGATTCAGGATGGTGTTTAATTGTATTCATGTCATATACATTAACATATATATTCTGTTCACATTTCCATAAAAAGTCAAAAAAACATTATTTAGAAAATCAAAAGAAGATTCAATTTAATAATTTTTTAAAAAAGTTAAAAAGGGTAAATATGTCATTAAAAACATTTTAAAATAGTAAAAACATTATTGAAAACATTTTTATGAAACATGGACATTGAAGAGAAAGTAGTTTCTATTAAAGAGAGAAATAAAGTTGGTTTTCATTAAAGTAGATCTTTCAATATTATGATTATATAATTTAAGGATAATTAAATGAAAAATTGTGTTGTATTGAAATAAAAAGAGCCTAATAAACAATTAAAGTTTATTTATAGGTAGGTTGTAAAATTTCATCATTATAAACATAATAAAAAACATTATTTATAAAGAAAGAGATTGTTACACAAAACCCTGACCACGTTGGTTACATTCAAATCAAAACATCAAGAAGGGGAAACCATTAAATGGATTTATACACCCAAACTAAATTCATCTGTATCATCATATAATATATTAATTGAAATTATATACACTAAATAAATGAAATAATTTTTTATTATGGAATGTGACTCACATAAGTAAAGGTAGCATGAAAATATCTTACCATAAGTTGAATTTTATTTAAATATATTCAACCTAATGATTAATAAAAAAATTAATTATCATTATATAAAAGATTCATTTAAATAATTATAATAATAAAAAAATCCACTTATAATATTTAAATACATATTTAATAATACTTCTTTATTAAAAATGTTTTTTCTAGGTGTTAACTATTTTATTTTTCATTCGAGTTTTAGTTTTGTCATTATAGTCATTATAATTTGAGTATAGGTCCATAATATATATAGTTTTAATTATTATATAAATATCCTAAATACTAAATGTATTTTTATTTAGAGTCATCGGTAATGGATATGGACAAAATAAAGTACACTCTTCATGAAGACTGTAAGCCATACGTTTACATGAACGCTGTTTTTTACATTTCGATTGATGAAATGAAGGATAAGTAAATATTAAGTAACCTTTAAAGAATAAATACTTTATAAAATAAATAATATGTATATATAATAATTAAATGTATCCTTAATACCAACCATGAAATTTATAAATGAAAAATGAACACATTACTTCATGGAGGTGGTAGTACACATGTACGCATAATAGGCATTATCATTTTCAAATACTTTATAAGGTATGATGTTAAATTTGATATAATAATTATTGAAGTTTAATGTTTTCAAAACTATCATATATATTTATATACTTTAAATGTATCAATATAACTAGTCATGATAGGTAGTGATAGAAAAGAAATTACATCAGCCTATGAGACGGTAATCCCTCGTACATAAGATAGAGAGTTTAATTCCCCATTTGAGGGGAGAGGTGATGGATATATTATATAAAATTAACATAATAATATATCATTATTTGTAAAATAATATTTTTTTCTTTTAATTAATAATCCATAATTTAGTGTGGTAGAATACAAACTATAAGAGAAACAGATTGGTGAAGGAAATTACCTTCGCATAGAAAAACATCTTTTGGATCTCTTATTAAGGACTATATGGATGGTATTTTGTGATTTAAATTAGATCTTGAAGAAGAAAAATCATTTTAGAGGGATATTTTTGTAGTAATTTCTCAAATAAAAGGATTAATATGTGTGATGAAGTGAAGTGTTTGTGGTGAACATTTATAATTGAGGAGAGCAGACCATGAGTAAACATTCAATGTTTTAAAATAATTTCAATTTAGATACCTGAAAAAATGTGTCTAATATAGATAATATTATAATCCTATATGTTTAAGGTATAATTAAAACAAAAAACTGGGACTTTAGATTATATTTTGGTTCGTTTAACCATTAGATTTATATATTATGCACTTGTAAACCTATTTTAACATTAATTATGGTATGAGATTTGTAATAATTTAACTATTCATTAAGAAACAAAATTACAATATTATATAGTATTAATTATGGTTATTATAAATATTTAATCCATTTTATTATGTAAAAATTACAAAATTGTAATATTTTTATTTAAAATTAAACCCATAAATGCGATAAAAAGTAATTTTCTATTAAAAAATTTTATAAATATAAAATGATTTTATGAAAATATTCAAAATAAAATTGAGACCAATGAAATAAATTAAATATATAGTAATATAATTGAAAAAAAAATAAACATTAATGATAATTTAAAATTAAATGATACTTTTTAAACGATTTAATTAAAACTATATATTTTTAATTGAAAATCAGTATTTTCACTATTCAAAAAAATGTTCTTTTTAAAAAATTATCAAACATTAACTATAAGATAAATTTGACATATTTATTTTAAAAATAAATTTAATTTTTTCATAAAAATATACTAAAATTATAAAATATTAATTTTCAAATAAGTTTACAAAATGAAATGAAGCCGCTTTTTAGATAAAAAATTATATTTAATCCCAAAACTGGATTTTTTATTTTATGATTCCAAGAAAAAATATTAGATGAATGATTAATTTTTTTTAATACATAATATAAATTTTTTATTAAAACAATTTAACTATAGTGATTAATTTGAATTATTTTGATAAACACACCTTAGACTTATAAAAATTGTTTTTTCAAGAAAAACGTTTCTTTTTCTTTCACATAATATATATATTTTTATATATAATCAATTGATAACCAACAAATTCATTTTTTAAATGGGTAAACCATATAATTCTAATCGTTTAGTTGGATATATTCATACCCTCATAACTAATGTCTTGTTTATATTGGTATATTATACTACCGTTTTCATGGGAATGTGGTCGCGTATATCCAAAGCTATTCGTGAGATTAAATTTACTTCAAAAAATTTGTCTTAAAATCTTAGGGTGACATACAATTAAAAACATTGTTGCTTCTTTCACCTTAAGTTATGTTTCCAAAATATATCATTTTTGGATTATATAAAATTAGTATGAAAATTAAACTCATTTAGGGGTAACTAATGTGGATTTTTGTGGATTAGGTTAGGGTGAGTGTCAAGAGTAAACCATAACATGCTTCTCATGGTTCTAGAGTTGTGAGGTCACTCTATTATTCTAGATTCAGTAATGAATAATTTGAAATTTGGATCGAAATGGGGTTTTTATTATTTTAATAGTATTATTTATGTGATATGTGCTAATGTACTAAAAAGGGCGCAGTACGTGCTTGGGATGATTTTATATATCACTAGTTAATTTATTTGTCCTTAGATTTAATAAATATATTATTCAATTTGAGATTTTATGTTTTAATTATATCATAATTATTATTTTAGAAATAGTGTACGAATTTTTTCATCCAATCCATACATTGTGAGAGACTTGTGTAGGCCTAGTAGTCAACATTGACAACATATGTTACTAAACAGTTCCGTGGTGGTTCCGAGGTTAAATAATTGTCAGTGTCATTATTTTATGGTGTTATTAGTTCCATGTGTTTGTTTTCAAAGAGAATGATGATTCATTTTTAAAATTTATTTTTTAAGAGTTAATCCAAATTGAATTTATTTGTAATAACAAATGATTTGATAAATGATTTTTGAAATTTTATTTCAAAATAAGAGTGAGGTTTTTAAATAATATTGATAATTATTTTGGACATTAAAATAGTATTTGTTAGATGACACACTATTCTTTTTACGAATGATTTATAAAGAGGATTTATATTTTTTTTAAACAAAATACCATGATATGTGGTTGATTTGTATTTCTCTATTTGACCCCAAGAGGGTGGTAACCTATTATATTAATCCTATTTGATATTTTTACTTCTTGGTTTCAGTTAGTCGATGTAAAATTTTTTGTAAAATGATACATGTAATTTGTGTTGATTGGGGAAATTTTTATTTGGTATCAATTTATAGGATTCATCTAGATGGATGTCGCAACCCCCTTAGTGGTTTGAGATGGGTATTAAGATCGGTTTTAGGCATGGGGCATGGTCCTGAGTGACTAGAACCCTACATATGAGTTATTGAGTTATGTGATGGGTTGTGTACCCTATTAGATGTTTCATTTATTTAATATCTATATTCTAGAAATATGTTATGAATCTTGATTTTTTTGTTAATCCAAAGTTATTACATATCTATGATTGTGATAAAATTTTTAGGACTTACAAAGGAGAAATGAAATCCTAGTTGTGTGTCATTTCTGGAAATCCATAGGTGATAAGGTGTGGGTTCAAATGTGACATGAAAAACCTTGAGTAAGAAAGACTACCCACGGTGCATCAGTTGAGGCAAATATTGAGTCATAAATGGTGGCCAAGATACATGGTATATGGCCCCACTTGAGTAAAAAGGGATGGGTCAAGACATAAGGACACAAAAACCAAAACCTTTTGGGGATTGGGTAAGAACAAATAAGAATCCATACACAAGTTCATCAGGTATGGGTCATGATTAATGGAATTAGGTGTCACGTTCTTAATTTTTACATGGAGCCTAATTATGTATGTCCAGGTGTCATGGTGGCCTAGTTTTTTATATGATAACATTATATGTATAATAGTATGTGAACAGTGT
This sequence comes from Viscum album, assembly GCA_963277665.1. Lineage (NCBI taxonomy): Eukaryota > Viridiplantae > Streptophyta > Magnoliopsida > Santalales > Viscaceae > Viscum > Viscum album. The sequence continues at coordinate 437,601,583 of OY728121.1, forward strand.
GTTATGTTTTTAGGTGGATGTGTTACATGAGAATGATTTTACACATTATATGTATTATATTAATATATAATTGATCACAATAACACAGAGTATTATTGAGTAATTAGAGATTATTACTAGGTCATTTGACTTACCCCATCCCCACTGGTGGTTATGGGTTTTATTTTACATAAACAACCTTAATTTGTTATCTTGTATTATAGAATATCTTGCAATTTGACATGAAGTTTAATTAGCATTTCCCAAATGATAAAGATTATGAAAAATGATTATGTATGCACGTCCTGAGGGTACATAGTTTATTTTTAGTTTTTATTCATCATGTGTCTTAGATAGTATTTCATTTATGTGTATTATAATATATTTATCGGCGAATATTGTTTTATATATTTTTAGATAGTATAATTTTTTTTTACAATCCATTGTGTACAAATGGGGTCCTATTGGATATATGTTTATTTTTTCATGGATTTATGGACACCCATTATAGTTATTGGACATTCTGAATTTCCTTTAAAATATATAATGAACCTTGGGAGTTATTTTTATTTTAATAGTCTCACCATGTCAATTTTATGTCCATGTTGTTATTAAACAGCCTCTGGCATACCGAGAGACACACCTAAGTTTATATGGTTTACTTACTCATGTGTCTTTTGGGAGAATTTGGATAAGTTATTAAAATATATGAAAATATACCCTTACAAAAACTTTGTACATTTTTTGATGTCTGTATTCATAATAATAATTCCCAACATATTCAAAACAACGAAGATATCCATATTAATATTTGGTATCTTGTCTGTCGGTAATGATTCCTTATCTTTATAAATGTTTTATATTCTCATTATCAATGATATTAAAAAAATTAATCCCATAATAACATGAAATTAAAATCATTATTCAAATTATTTATAGATACTACATCAAAATAATAATATACATATAAGTACCGTTCCATTTTAGAATGTTCATGTTTGGTTTGACATAGCCATCTACATGAATGATGTTACTACAGAATCATTACTATCATTATTAATAGTTAATAAATATGATTAATTAATATATATAGATATATTATTTGTTGAATATTATTTTTTTTCTTTTTAATGGTAATTTTAAAATGAAAACAATATTAAAATAAATTTTTATGGTCCACATAACCACTAAAAATGAAAAAATCATGGACCATTTCATTACTAATTTAAATTATACATGCCTTTTAATAAACATAAAAGTTAATTACTCATTTCACCATAATTATTATACAATCATGATATATTTATTATAGATAGATAACTCATTAGAACAGAATAGATGTCGAGACCCTTGCACTGAAGCAAACATTCAACATTTGAAAGGAATAATGTATAATGACTAAGATAGACTATTAATATATAATTAATAATTAATATATGATTATAAATGATTAATATAAATTATAATAAATATAAATAAATTCACTTAATATAAAATTTATAAGTCATATTTTATTATATATGGGGTGAGATAATGTTCGAGAAAAATGGATGTTTAGTTATAGGTAATCTTCCTCAATATACATTGATTTTTTAAATAATATTTTTCTATATTATTTTATGTCATGTATATCCAAAAATTTAGATTTTCATTATTAAAATATATTATTAATTTATATCTAATTACATTCGGATCCATTATTCTCTCACATTTAGTTGACAATGGTATTTGTGAAAGATTTTTCACTTTTATGTCATCATGCTTTTATTTTTCATACTATATATTTGATATATTTTTATGTTTATATTATTTTGTTAGTTAAATTTATAATTTATTCTTTATATATATAATATTACTCATTATTTTATATTTATATGTCATTTATAATTATTTTCCTAGATTATGGATATAATCAATATAAACGTGACATAAATAATATATTTTTCATTTCATACAATTTGTTATTTTCCAATTGATTATTTTTTATTTGACCTTTATTTATTATATATATCAACGATAAAAAATATTATTAACATTCCATTTTTTGGGAGAATAAAATAATTTTTGTAAATAAGTCTTCCTTATGAACCGACTCTTGTAAGGTCCATAATGATTATTTTTAGTTAATTTGTTTAACTTTCTTCAGCTAATTATTTTTTTTCTTCTTATTAATGTATAGTCACATTGAGGATTTAATTTCGATATGTAAAACATATATACAGGGAAATATTATGTTTAAAAATCTGTTCCTAGAATTGTCCACCCCCAATGAAATTATTACATATCATGGGAATCTATACACGAAACATGGGATGTATGCCTAGTCTACTATTTTATGATGTCTTATAAGCATGGATTGAGTTATTTTTATAATGTACAATCTTTAGGTATATTTTAAATTATTTTATATTCCCAAGATTAAGGATTATTATTTTGTAACAACATACTCTTATTCCATGATTTCATACATTGGATTATATAACACAAATTTCTTATTTGTTCACTCATTATTTATTTATAACATGAGTTTTCATATCACTCATTTTGACATATCTAATGTCCCCACCTACATATTATATTCACCACCGATAATTAAACTTGTAAATATCAAATATTAATTATACTATGTAATATATATGATTAGAGTATATGAAAATTTTATGATTTGTTTAATTGAACTAAAAAATATTGTTTCTGTAAAGTTGTATGATATTAATATAATCACTAAAAAATAATTGGGCATTAGTTGCAAGTATTTCATAATTTTTATTATATATTTAAGAGAAAATAAAGAAAAAAACATGAATTTAGTATATAATTTATCATAGTTAATATCAAAATAATAATTAGTTACTTTTAGTGATTAGGTTAGAGGGTTTTTTGATTATAAAATTATTATTTTTTTAAATAAAATTTTATATAGTAATGAACCTTTACAAGGGAGAGAATGAAATTTCGAACTAATATCAATAGCAGTGGAATTATTTAAATTTAAATGTCTTTAATAAACTAGAATTTCATAGATTTTTATGTTATTAAAAAATATTATAGTCATTATGTGAGTATAGACCTTCACCTGAGTCGATGTGATTGCTTTTTAATTGTAATCTTTTAACATTTCTTTCTATAATGCCCCCAAAATTTTAACAAGAATTTTTCTTTAAAATATAATATATTTAATATAATTTATCACATTAAACACCAAACTAAAATAAGCGATGTACATTTTATTATAATTCAAGATAAAAATTAATAAATTATGTGATATATCATTATGAAAATGATAGGAAGAGTAAAACCTCAATTAAATTGAAAGATAACAAGTTATTAAAATAATTTTATTTATAAAAACATAATTTATTTTAATGATTAATTATTTTTCTTATAATTAAATTTGATGAAATTTAATGGTTATTAGTAAAATAATTAATTTTAATAGGATTTGATATTAAACATTAATTTTAAAAGCATATTTTTCAAATATTATTTTCAAAACAATTTGAATTATTAATCTTATAAAAAATTTGTCAATTTTAAATAATTATTGTAATTAAAACATTAACTATTTAATTAAATATATCAAAAATCATTCATAATGTAATTTACATGAAATAATAATAATAATATTGAATTTTTAAAAAAATTATCCAATAACAAAGATTTCACATTATAATTCATGTTTTGATTAAAATATAAATTCCAATAATTTTAATTATTAATTTTAAAAATTAACTCCATATTTAAATTAAAAATGTAAAATTTTTCTTACAATTATTTTTTTGTTGGGAAAGCATTTATGGGTGAATAGTTTAAAAATAAATATTTAAAAATACCAAAACATTTTTTGAAAATTATCAAAGAATAAGTAAGAATTAAAAATTAATTCTACCCTTCTCTCATTAAATAATATACATAAGGAGTAAATTAACTCATATATAAAAATATTGTGTTTTATTTATAAACCTGTGATAAATATTTTGGAATATAGGTTAAATTTTTTATAGTAAAGAAATACTCATTTTCCATTAATTTGGAATAAAAAAGATATAATTTATTTTGGTACAGTTTGAAAATAATTTTAATATAATTTTCAAAGTAATAATCTAATAAAATAAATTATAATGATAATATTTATAAAAAAATGTATAAATTAATTTCTATACATAAAAAAACATTTTCCCTAAAAATTAATTTCATGTTTCATGGATTTTATATTATAATTAATATGTATCAATTTTAGAAATTGAATCTAATAAATGGGTTTTATATTTTGAATCTATATGATTATAATATCTAATAAGTTTAATTTCATTTTTTCATATATATAAGTTACCTAATGTAAAAGTTAGTCAGTAAAGTAAATTCTAAATAATTTAAATTTGTTAAATTATGATATACGCTCAAAATATATCAAAAAAATTTATATAAATTAATTTATAAGGTATTTATATACCAATCCATAGCTTACCTCCCATAATTTTCAATTTTTTATCTTTTTGTCTTGAATATTAAATTCCTTTTATACTAATAAATTTTTATTTGTATAAATATCACTCCCCTCAATTATAAATGTACCCCTTAACCTCCAAAAATAACATCCCCACATATTATGGATCTTATATTTAAAAAATATCTTTTAAAATCCCATTAAAAACTCCTATAAATTTCCTATAGGTTTTGGTCTCATAAAAAGGATTACCTTTAAAGACATAATCCACATAGTAAAGGATTCATGCTCAAAAGCAATATAAGGGATTTTAATCACTCTTCCTCATTTCCATTTCTATCTTCTAATTCTTCCACATATATTTATATCAAAAAAATTATAATGAATTTAGTATAATTATTATAATAAAATTTTATTTTTACAATTTAATACTAATTATCCACCATCCTCCCATTTATTTTAAAAAAAGAAAACATCACCCCAATTATGTTTAGTTAATCACCTCTATGGATGAATTATTTTATTTTTCAACACCATTTTAAATGGATTAATTAATAAAATGATTTAATTTATATGTATAATATTAATAATATTATTCTGATTGTGGTAACATATATTTTAAAATATATTAATTATCTTAATAATAAATTATGATGGTAATTTTAATAGCCCATAAAATGAGATAATTTGTAGACCATTCATTATATGAATATACTTTAGAAAATATATGTAAATTTATTTATTCTAAAATTAATATAATAATAATCAATTTATTACTATACAATTATAGGTATTATTAAAATATTTCCTTACTAATTTGACCATGGTCAACATAATGTGGTAGTTTTGGATAAATTGACCAAACAACCCAAACTGGTCATGTAGAGAAAAAACTATAAAATAAATGGACGAGGTAGGAAAATTAATAGACATTAAAAATGAAATTTGAATGAAAATATTTATAAAAAATCTTATTAATGCGGAATATTTTGGTTATTTTTATGGTTAAATACATGGACTAAATGAGTTGATACATTAGGATAAGGTTCATTGTCTCAAAATCCATTCCTTGTGACATATTTTAGATTTCTGATCAATATTTATTTTAATGGTTCACTTTACTCATTAACCCATTTTTGTCATCAATAACTTATGATTAAATTGATTTTTTTATAGAATCATTTTCAATGTTCTTTAGATTTATATATTACTGATGTTTGTATGGGATGTCATTATGTTAGTTTCTTAAATTAAAATCATTATTCGTGAACACTCTATGTTTGTGTTTTTTATAATATGATTATATTATATTAATTTTTATATTTTAAATATATTTTCATTTTTTTTATTAAATACATTTCAAATTGATTTCTACGTGAAAAATATAATTTCTATAAGGGATTCACATATCAAATTTCATTCATTGAGACATGTTTTTCAATATGCACTTACACTATTTTATATTGTGTATATATATCCTATTTGAAAAATTTATAATGATTTTATATTTATTCAGGTTATTTAATGTTCTATTAATTTTTCATTATTTCATGGGCCTTTTTTCAAAATGTAATAAAATCTATAAGGTATTATTTTTAAAATCTCTCTTTGCATTCATGATTATTTATATATAAATCTATAAATGAGAGGATTATATTTTTATTTCCTATAAAATTAAAATTATTTTATTCCTCAGTAGTTATTTTTATGTTTTAAAATAAATATTATCATTCCAATTCCCTTTGGTTAAAAATTTAATAAAAATGGTTACCTATAAGTGAAAATGACCTGGTATATTCTTTTCAATCAGGAGTCATTTTCCTCTATGTCCATATTCATTATATGGTGTTATGAATGTTATTTACATTACATAAATGGTTTCATAAGGTATTTTTCTAATTTTACATTCATTAAATTTAAGATCATGAATTTATAAAATAATAACATTGTATTTAATAGTGTATCTGACAAGAAACACTGAGAATAAATCACCATCAAAATATATTTCTTAAACTTTAATCTCGTCCTTAGCTTACAGAACACGCATCCCCATGTCCAAAGGAACTGTAAAATAGTATAACATTGTATCCTTCCATTAAATTAGTGGTTATGAATTGTAATTACTAAAATATTAATATTATATTTATATATTAATTAGAAATAAATAATGAATTGTTAAAAAAAAGAAACACTTTTAGAAAAATGTATTTTTCTTAAAGACACTTAAGTCAGCATTTTTTCACACAATTTAAAATTTATATTTAAAACCATTAATTTTTTATAAAAATTAAACTGAATTTTTGATATGGTAATATAAAAATTACATTAGGGTTAATTTTTGGGAATTTTTGGGAATTTTTTATTATTTTATTTATAGTGAAATACTAAATTTTAATAAAACCCCACATTTTTTATAAATTATTTATAACATTAAAAAATGTTTTGAATTGTTTTTAATATAAAATTATTTAAATGTTATATAATTTAATCCATGCTATTTCATTTTAATCCTTTTTATATTTAATTTTGAAATAAAAAAATTAATATTTTTAACTTTTTCTCCTTAAAACCCATTTTTTTCATCGCATCAATGAGATTAATTTTAAATTAAATATTTCCACTTATGTGATTATTATTTGGAAAAAATGATTAAATATTTATAATCATAATAATTTATATTATCCAATAATTTGATCTTATTTTTTTGACCTAATTCATGGGTGAAATGATTGAAAATATATTATCTCTGTTGAGGTAGAAATAGATTTATCGGGAGTTCATTTAAAAAGAAAAGAGTTAAAAAATAACCCACCAACATTCACAAAATCAATTGGATGGACACATTTTGACCTTTTATCTTATATATTTGATAATGAACCATTACTAATAAATGTTCCATGAATAAAATGTGAATATTTTTAAATATTTTTTAAAAATTTACAAGTGTTGCACTCACCAAAATTATAGAAGACCGCCCCCTCTCCACTACTCTTCACATCATTAAACTTATTTGGAACAAACAATAACTACAAAAATCAATTAGCTTATTTTTTACTCCCTTCCTAGAAACCTTAATCATTGTATAAATCCAACCTAGAATGGATTAGGTGAAAAAAGAATAGAGGAATCTTGAATGGGAGGTAATGCTCTTCTACGAGCATCTTTATTTTATTTATTTCATTACATATGTCAGTTATTTTGAAAAAATTATGGTATAATAATAAAACCATGTTAAAAAATGATATTTTTTATTGTAATTTAATTAACCAAACCAATATCCACATTCATCAAAAGTGTTATGAAAATAGTCATACGTGTGTACAATAGACTACTGCCTCATGAACCAATATCAATTTTTTCAATTACCACCTCTCACAGTTGGATATGTTAAACTATATAAAATATATATAGAATATTTATAAAGTAATTATAAAATTGGATTCATTATAGAATATTATATTTATATATATATATATATATTAAATTTCATTCTATAGGAGATACAATAACATCGCTTGTGTGTACGATGGACTACCGCCAAGTAAAGTGATATGATTCTTCATTCACTAACACTTTACCTGTAAGTTGAAAAAAAAAATTACTGATTATGAATGATTTAAAGGAAAAATATATGATATTAATGAAATATTTCTCATTATTAAAAGATAATATATATATATATGTTCCATTATTACCATTTCACATAATGAAATATGATATTGTCATTTGTGTAAGTGAGAACTGCCACCCTTAACAAAATGCTGTGACTCTCTTTTCATCACAACACCACATGGACTATATATATATTAATATTTTATGAAATAAAATGTTATTTATAATATTATAATCATTTTTTAAAGATAAAATAATTTGTTATTCCCTTCGATATGATTGTTGGAAAAGGGAAATGTTACTCATGTGTAAGTACAGCCTAATGTAACACCCCAATATATTTTTATTTTTTTAATATATTTAATCGTTTATATATTTTTCATTTCACACAACATAGAATATATATTTTTTTATATTAAATAACAATTTTTTTTTTGTTTTATACACAACATCATGTTAATATTTTACCACACATGACACTTATATTAGATTTTAGTAAACACAACAGAATATTGTCTGGTATTACACACAATATTGTGTCCCTTCGATAACATCAATTACACATAAGGATATGTCACGAACTAGGCCCGGTCGACCCTGAAATGGTCACCCGAATTAGTCCACGGCAAGGCCCGAAGGGCGTTCCTAATCCCCACTGGCTGGCAAAAGTGCCCGGGTGTCACATGAGATTCCTTGGGAATGATTTACCTAAATTTATCTTATTAAAATAACTAATAAAACCCAAAAACACAGATCTGAAAAGTTTGATCAAAACCATCAATAATAAATCCAAAAATATAAATTTTATAACTAAAAAAATACTAGAAAGAATTATCACACAATGAGAAACTAAAACAACACCTCGAACCTCCATACAACAAGAGGAGCAACCTCCTCCAGCCATCAACACCAACCAGCGCAAGAAGACCATCGACAACATGAACCACCATCACCAAGAACGATTCCTCAACCTGAGATACACAAGATACATAAACTATATGGACCCAAAGGTGCATGTAGGGTGTGATCCAAGAGCCCAGTAGGATATCACCGAATAAAAGATTCCATGTTGCATCATCAAAGAGATAATTTAACATGTTTATTCAATAATATACATTTAGAAAAAAAACCACATTGAAGGAAAACATTTACCATCTAAAAGTGAAAAATGAACACTTTAAGAAAAACCATTTTTTTCAACATTATTTTAAATCAGAAGGGAAAATTTATAAAGATAACTCACGCACACACCCGGGTGTTCCTCCGTATGCCGACGGATGGCACCATGTCCGGAATAGTAGAGCACCATGGGTAAATCCCCGAAGGGTCATCTATCTCATGTGGGTCCCTAGAACCTCGTACATCGGTGAAAAGTAACCATGAAAAATATATGTTCTCATGCACGAGCCACTAGTATGGAGCATACCCATAAGCTAGTGGTCCCCAATCATCTCCAATATAGTTTTGTTAGTGTTGTCACATCAAACATGCTAAGTGAACCATGGTCAAAACCCCTCTGTTCACTAGAGTACTAGTTCGGGTCCTATCACCTAGATACCCAGGGTTTCCCTTATTCTAAAAAAAGTCCCATATGTTACAAAACACTAATTGTACTTAAAACTTCAATTTTCACTAATAATTCCCCTTTTGAAATAATATGCACACCATAGTTTTATTCAATCATCATTTGCAGCACTTAAAAATTCAATAAACTATTTACGCAATTAAAAAACTATTTTCACCCTTAAATAAAGTACTAATAAAAATTATAAAATAATTTGATGAAGTCACATATGAATTCGCACACAAACACACTCACCCGCACCCCGCACATAAAACATACAACATGTCAAACCCTTCAAAAATGTATTTCTCATTACTCACGCAACTTAGTAAACCATATACACAATTTTTCAAACACTTATAAGAAGCGCAACATGAATTTACACCTAAAACACACTCAAAATCACCTCTTTCGACCAAACACACATAAAAACCTTTTCACATCATAATTCGCACCACAATCATGACTTGTTAATTTAATTAAAAAATTAACAGAATATTTATAAATAGAGCACTATGGGATTGCACATGTAAAACGTCCAATTTTTACATAAAAATGCCACTTTAAAAATGTAACAAATTTTTAACGCTATCAAACACCTATTTCACACATCATATTTAAAAAAATCCAATAAAACAGTTCATCAAACACTCCTAATTTGCACACGAGAGTTTACACAAAAAATACACTTGATTTCACATAAAAACGTCACTATAAATCCAAATACGGAAAATAACCATATTAAGACATGTTTTCAATTACTCAAACTATTCACAATTTAATTTCAAATATGCTAAATAAATCTTACACACCAAATAATTCATTATCCAATTTAAAGCATACAAAACACATCAAAAATATATATTTTTACACCAAAATAGATCATAAAACATATTTATAAAATCAGATAAACATATTATATTAGTCAAATGATGCAAAGGCATGGAACCAGCTACCTTAAAGAATTTGCCGAGCTAATGCTTTCAAACTCACACGGCAACCTGTTCACGTACACGCACTCCCACAAAGGTGCACCTACTAGAAAAAAAAATCATCACACCTTAACAACACATTCAACACCCAATGTTAGTGCGGTGAAGACCAACACAAAAACAATTAAATACCAAGGACTCAAAAACAGCATTAGACACTAAATTGTATGACGTAAAACAAAACAGCGGGTGCATTAACCTTACCTGAAAAATTGGCGGCAAGGCAAATCGAGTTCATCTGCCTCGCCCATGGCGGTGGATGCTGGAACCTTGACCAACAGGTCCCGATACATTGATTTCATATCCTATAGAGGGAAGAACACCACAATCGAATATTCTTCAAACCTTAGGGTTTCGGATAAATCCTAACCGGGTACCGAAATAGAAACAAAACGCCAAATCAATTAAGGAAAATCAGTCCAAGGACCATACCTCGATGAATCGTTGAAGCAACATGAAGAAATCGAAAAAATCTCGAAGGGTGCGGGAGATCCGGGGAAAGGAGGTCACACTCCACCAAAGTTCGGCTGAGGGTCTATACGTGCCTAAACAAGGGGGTCTGCAGGGTTGTGCACTGCTGATGGAATGGGGGTGCAGCAGCCAGGACATGGCGTAAGGAGGAGGCCAGTTGTGGAGAGTCGTCGCACAAAGGAGGGTCTTTACAGGGGGCGTCGTATAGAGGGGAGAGAGGGGAGAGATGGTGATGGAATTAAAAAAACAAAATAAGAAGAGAGGGGAAGAGTGGAGCGTGAGAGGGGAGAGGAGAGAGAGAGCGAGAGAGTGAGAGAATTAATAATAAAAAACATGAGAGGGGTGAGGCGTGGGTGAGTGAGGGAATTAATAAAAAAAATAAGAAAAAGAAGGGAGAGGAGTGGAAAGGGAGAGGGGTGAGGTGTGGAAATAGATATGGGTGAGAGGAGAGGGGAGTGATAAATAAGAAATGAAAAGATAAAACAAAAATATTGATAAAATGAGATATTGGGGCGTGGAAAGTGGTGGGGGAGTGGGGATGTTGGAAAAAAATCAAAACAAAAGAAATGGGGGAGGTTCCTGGGTAGCTTAGGAGAAAAAAAGTTATAATAATAATAATAATAATAATAATAATAAATTGATAAAAACAATAATAAATTGATAATAATAATAATAATACCAAAAAACATAATATTAATTATAATAATAATACAAATCATAATAATAAAAAATTTAATAACATAATAATAATAATAATAATCACAATTTAATTCATTTTATTTTAAATAATAACAATTTTAATAACAACAAAATAATTATATTTACAACAATTTCATTGATAATATTATTAATAATTTTTAATGACGGAAGTATGTTTTTATCTACATAATAATTATATTATTATTATTACAACTTAAACATTTAGATTGTGTTATTTAAATCAAATTTTATTTATTTTAAACATTACACATTTGTGTGGCTACTTGGGTCGATTGCGCGGTCACCGCCAACCATGCGATGTTCGCGCACCGGTCCGACACCCACCAAAAGTGTTAAATGATAAAAAATATTAGACTCGCGCTCACCCTGCACCATGGCAAGGCTAACAAAAACCAATAGATAATAAAATAAAATAATTTAAGGAGTCGGGGTGTGACTATTCTACCCACCATAAAACTTTCTTCCCCCAGAAAGTCACCATGCCAACAATTAACATAACTCGAGCTTACGACCAGACAAAACTGAGGAAAAACCGTGAATCCCAGGACGACCATACTCTCCATAGGTCACACCCGACCAATTCAAGAGAAAATAGAAGCCTGAGGTTGAGGGGAGAACATTGGATGGTTCTCCCCACCACATGAATTGACTAATATGGAAACCTTGAAACCCGATCATACCACACCCGAGGGGGGCCAACACGGAACTCCCAAACTGAACCCATTTAATTTCACCACAGAGACTGAACAAAACTTAGAGACTTAAATATAAATCTTTCTACGAAACAACCCAACACCCAGAGGATACAAAATTTAACTCAGCCCCTCACACACCGACTGAATAAAATCCTCACCATAACCTGAGATTAGGGAATTCCTAGCCTGAACTCAGAAAGGACCCCAAAAAACCTCCATTAATTTCACGAAACCAAACATCCCCCTAACGAAAACCGTTGATACCCAACTCAAAATTAGAATGACCCGTTTATTTTTAGGCCCAACTTCCTTCAAGGAAAACCGAACGATTTGAAAACACATTGAGAATAGATAAGACCACTTAGACTGCGGTAGAACAAGTTCATCACATCACAAAAACTATGATGAGCTTACAACGGTGACAAGAACAGTACAAGGAAACTTTGGATATTTCCCTCCCAAAGTTGAAAACATGATTCAGACCGACGTTCCACACACCCTCAGCAACTCCTGACTATGCGTGAGCTTCACCCCGAGACCTGTGGCTGGAGCCCTGATGACTGAAGAATCTCCTCCCTCACAGTCATGCATTTGCATCCTCTAGTCTCCAACTCCCTCCCGAACATCACCCCTTTTTGAACTCTCCCTAGTGCCCCAAATAGTCACATGGTAGTAAGACTTTGGATAAATGCGACAAAGCGGCTTAGAAATCCTGAACCAGCTACACTAGTGGCATGCAAGAGAACAGTCCAACAAACTGGAAGTCCGCACCAGTGAACAAGATTCTTCAGAAATAGATTCCTCTAGCGCACCACACTCGCCAAATGGGGAACCTTCACAAAAACCGACACCACCAACTACACCCTGAACTCCAACGACAAAGGGACATCTCATCCTTACTAGTCTAGATCTGGACCCTCAAATAAACCTGAGACGGTACAAACCTTATCATCCTTGGGAGTTCCCCACAGCCCGAAGACACACACTATCTCCATGGATGATACAACTACCTCTAACTAACATCGACTACCTCGTTAGACAGACAACAAACAAATATAACCGGGAACTGGGCATATCTCATTAACAACTTTAGGAGGCTTTCTGGGTAGCATACTCATAACACGAAAAACATCATCGAAACCGGCATCATGGAAAAACTCAATCAAAGCAACAACATAAGACATGGAAAACAGGCTCATAAACCAAACATATACAAATACAAGCCTAAATCACTATTCAAAAACCATTATTTCTTTAAAATTTTAAAACTCACCTATGGAACCTTATGAACCATCACATGTGCATTCATTCAATATCGTTCACATCATCTATGAAAAAGTTCCCCCGCACACTCTCCGTACATACTCACGCACGTGTGACCCTCTATAAGAAGTTTCATGGTTCAAACACTTCTTTTAATTACCAAATCCAAACACATACCATGTTTTCCCAAACCAATACACTTTCTCTTTGAAAACCCACTTTACTAATTTCAAAAACAAATTGGAAGAATCCTTTTTTTTCATTTCGAAATCACTTTCATTTTCAACACACACACACATCAACTGAGTTTAAAATGAAACAAAACCAACTATAAACCATCGAAATGAGGGACTAGTGACGGTTCCTAACCCGGTGACATGGTGGTGAGCCTTGCCCCAAGTAAGACATAACTCTAAGAGGACCTTAAACTAGGCACTTGGACTCCACATGGATCACCACCCCACGTGAGGCCGCAATGTGAATCGATTCGCTCCCATTGTCATCCCTCAATCCAAAATAACCAAAGACAAAAGACTCAAATCCCGAGCTACTCCTAGTAACTCAGGTCTCATCATGAGCGGTGGTGATCAGGCATCGACCCGTAACCTACCTCTTGAGCCTCAACAGTCCTAATCTTCTTCTACCAGACACCCCAAATAACACGGGCCTCCTATGATACCATTTTGTCATGAACCAAGCCAGGTTGACCCTAAAATGGTCACCCGAATTAGTCCGAGGCAATGCCCGAAGGGCGTTCCCAATCCCCATGGGCTGGCACAAGTGCCAGGGTATCACATGAGATGCATTGGGAATGATTTACCCGAATTTTTATTATTAAAATAACTAATAAAACCAAAAAAAATATCTGAAGAGTTTGATCAAAACCACAAATAATAAATCCAAAAATATAAATTTTATAACTAAACAAGTACTAAAAAGAACGCTGACACAACGAGAAACTAAAACAACACCTCAAACCTCCATACAACAAGAGGAGCAACCTCCTCTAGCCACCGACACCAACCAGCACAAGAAGACCATAATCAATATGAACCACCATCACCAAGCACGATGCCTCAACCCGAGATATACAAGATACTGAAACTACATCCACCCAAAGGTGCATGTAGGATGTGAGCCAAGAGCCTAGTAGGATATCACCGAATATAAGATTACATGCCGCAACATCAAAGAGATAATTTAACATGCTAATTCAAAAATATACATTTAGAAAAAACACTTTGAAGGAAAACATTTACAAGATAAAAGTGAAAAATGAACACTTTAGGAAAAACCATTTTTTTCAACATTAATTTTAATCGGAAGGAAAAAATTATAAAGAGAACTCATTCACACACCCATGTGGTCCTCCATATACCGACGGAAGGCACCATGTCATGAATAGTAGATCACCATTGGTAAATCCCCTAAGGGTCATCTATCTCGTGTGGGTCCCTAGAACCTCGTACCTCGGAGAAAAGTAACAATGAAAAATATATGTTCTCATGCATGAGCCACTTGTAGGGAGGATACCCATAACATAGTGGTCCCCAATCATCTCCAATATAGTTCTGTTAGTGTTGTCACATCAAACATTCTAAGTGAACCATGGTCAAAACCCCTCCGTTCACTAGCGTGCTAGTTCCGGTCCCCCCTCCTAGATACCCAGGGTTTCCCTTGTGCTCAAACAAGTCCCATATGTTACAAAATACTAATTGTACTTAAAAATTCTATTTGCACTAATAATTCCCATTTTGAAATAATACGCACACCAAATTTTTCTTCAAACATCATTTACAGCACTTAAAAATTCAATAAACCATTTGCGCAATTCAAAAATCATTTTCACCATTAAATAAATTACTAAGAAAAATTATAAAATAATTTTATGAAGTCACACATGACTTCGCACACACAAAAACTCACCCGCACCCCACACATAAAACATACAACATGGAAAACCATTCAAAAATGTATTTCGCATTACTCACGCAACTTAATAAACCATATACACAATTTTTGAAACACTTATAAGAAGCCCAAAATGACTTTAAACCTAAAACACACTCAAAATCCTCTCTTTTGACCAAACACACACAAAAACCTTTTCACATCATAATTCCCACCACAATCATGACTTGTTAATTTAATTAAATAATTAATAGAATATTTATAAATAGCGCACTATGGGATTGCACATGTAAAACGTCCAATTTTCACATAGTAATGCCACTTTAAAAATTTAACACATATTTAAAGCTATCAAAGACTAGTTTCACACATCACATTTAAAAAAAATTCCAATAAAATTGTTCATCAAACACTCCAAATTTGCACACGATAGTTTACACAAAAAAATCACTTGACCTCACATAAAAATGTCACTTTAAATCCAAATGCGCAAAATAACCATATTAAGACATGTTTTCAATTACTAAAACTATTCTCAATTTAATTTCAATGATGCACAAGAAATATAACACAACAAATAATTCATTATCCAAATGAACACATACAAGACAATTCAAAAATATTTTTTTTTGTGACACCAAAATAGATCATAAAACATAATTATAGAATCAGATAAACATATTAAATTAATCAAATGATGAAAAGGCATGGAACCACGTACCTCAAAGAATTGGTTGAGCCAATCCTTTCAAACTCACACGACAACCTGTTCACGTACACGCACTACCACAAAGGCGCACATACTAGAAAAAAACATCATCACACCTTAACATTGCATTCGAAACCCAAAGTTCGTGTGGTGAAGACCAACGCACAAAAAATTAAATACCAGGGACTCAAAAACAAAATTAGACACTAAATTGGATGAAGCAAAACAAAACATTGGGTGCATTAACCTTACCCAAAAAATTGGCGGCAAGAAAAATCGAGTTCATCCACCTCGCCCTTGGCGGCGGATGCCGAAACCTTGACCAATGGGTCCCGATACATTAATTGCATAACCTATGGAGGGAAGAACACCACAATCGAATATTATCCAAACCTTAGGGTTTCAGATAAATCCTTACCGAGTACCGAAATAGAAACAAAACACCAAATCAATTAAGGAAAAGCTGTCCAAGGACCATAACTTGATGAATCGTTGAAGCAACACGAAGAAATGTAAAGAAATATTGAAGGGCGCGGGAGATCCGGGGAAAGGGGGTCACGCTCCACTGAAGTTTATCTGAGGGCTCATACGCGCCTAAACAAAGGGGTCTGCGGGGTTGTGCACCGCTGATGGAAAGGGGGTGCAGCAGCCAAAACAAGGTGCAAGGAGGTGGCTGGTCGTGGAGAGTTGTAGCACCAAGGAGGGTGTTTACAGGGGGCGTCGTATATTGGGGAGATAGGGGAGAGATGGTGATGGAATAAAAAAACAAAATAATAAGAGAGGGGAAGAGTGGGGTGTTAGAGGGGAGAGGCGTGAGAGAGAGAGAGAGTGAGAGAATTAATAAAAAAACATTGGAGGGGAGAGGCGTGAGTGAGTGTGTGAAGGAATTAATAAAAAAAAGGGAAATATACGGGGGGAGGCGTGTAAAGGGATAGGGGTGAGGCGTGGAAAGGGAGAGGGGTGAGGGGAGAGGTGAGTGATAAACAATAAATTAAAAGATAAAACAAAAATATTAATAAAATGAGAGATTGGGGCGTGGAAAGTGGTTGGGGAGTAGGGATATTGGAAAAAAAACAAAACAAAAGAAATGGGGGAGGTGCATGGGTATCTTAGGATAAAAAAAGTTATAATAATAATAATAATAATAATAATGAATTAATAGAAATAATAATAAATTGATGATAATAATAATACCAAAAAACTTAATAATAAAAAAATAATAATACATATCATAATAATAAATAATTTAATAACATAATTATAATAATAATAATAATAATTTTATTCATTTTCTTTTAAATAATAACAATTTTAATAACAACTAAATAATTATATTTACAACAATTTCATTGATAATAT
Organism: Viscum album; assembly: GCA_963277665.1. NCBI lineage: Eukaryota > Viridiplantae > Streptophyta > Magnoliopsida > Santalales > Viscaceae > Viscum > Viscum album. The sequence goes on from OY728121.1 coordinate 437,619,305, forward strand.
TATTAATAATTTTTAATAACGGAATTATTTTTTTATCTACACAATAATAATAATAATAATACCACTTAAACATTTAGCTTGTGTCATTTACATAAAATTTTATTTATTTTAAACATTACACATTTGTGTGGCTACTTGGGCCGATCGCGCGGTCACCGCCAACCATGCGATGTTTGCGCAACAGTCTGACACCTACCAAAACTGTTAATTGATAAAAATATTAGACTCGTGATCGCCTCTCACCTTGGAAAGGCAAAAAAACCAATAGATAATAAAATAAAATAATTTCCGGAGTCGGGGTGTGATAGGATGAGTTTAACCTAACTAAAATATACTACTAATACTATTTTAAAAATATTATTATTTCTTCCACCTAGTGGTTGGAAAGGAAGTTACTAATATAGTTAATTAAAAATTTCAAAATAAGATTTAAACATGTATATAAAATGAATATTTTTTATAAATTAGTTATAAATTAATATAAAAACTATTTTAAAATAATTAAATATCGTATCTAAGAAAAATATTTTTCTATGTCTAAACAAAATTTTCACATGTAATATGAAAAGACTAATTTTGAATAATTTTATACATAAAATTTATAAATTATAAATTAAGTAGATATTATTTATACTCATCCAACAGATTATATAGGAATAATCTATAAATATATCCAATTTTATGAATACAAAATGTATTTTTCTAAGAGTAATTTTTACCACCTTTAAAGAGAGAACACATTTTAAATTTAATTTTATAACATTATTAAATTATATTTGAAAAAATAAACATCATTTTTGAAATTTTAATACAAAATTTTCATTTGGGTGATTTTATGGTATTTTTGTGAAAAGTTTCATGATTGGATGAATAATGAAAAAATATTGAATTTTAATCCAAAACATCTTTTTGTCCAATTTATTATTATCGTAAATTATATTTTATATGGTTTCAAGGTATAATAAGATCAATCTTAAATAATTTAATCCAATTTAGTTCCTTAAAACCAATTTCACAATATAATTGGATATAAAAATATTTCAAAAATTTTAAACATTTTATCTTAAAAAATGACTAACAAGACATTTCTATGGGATTATTTTTAAATTAATATATATATAACATATGTGTTTAGATTTTGGTAAAATGGATTGAATATTTTGTATTAAAAAAATATATAATGTCAAAAAAATTAAAAAAATTGGATGAAATATTAGTGAAGGTGATTATACAAAATTACGTCAATGAAAATGAAAAATTATCTTAACAAATGAATAAAAAAAATTATTGCAAAAAATTACCTATAAACTTTTAAAAAATCAATTTAATATTCACATTTTATACCTAAACTCACTATTCTTAGATTTTGGAAAATTATTAAATCCAATGGACATTGGAAATTTTTTTGGTGGAATTCTATTTTAAAAAATTTACAATAACATAATTCCACCTACACTATTAAAAGGCACTCACTCCTACAAATTATTCACAACTCTAAAGAACATTGTCATTGGAAAATATATGTGAAAATATCCTATTAACCTCTCTACCATCATCCTATAATCCACCATATTATCATAAATTTATCCATGGAATCCATTTGGTGGAAACCTAAAGGTGTTTCCTGAAAAAAGTGAAGGATTGAACATGTATGAGGAAAATCATGACTTTAGGTAAGGGTTTTCTCTTATCAATTTTATGTCTATGGGACATATACCTTATTCACCACTGATTTATTTAACTTTGTGTATATACTTCCTGTGAATGTATTTTATGATTCATATGCTTAAATTTATGGATATTTATATATCCATTGGAAGATATTTCCTTCATGAGGTTTGCAGTTCCAAAGATACCAAATTTGTAAAGTAATATAGTATAAATTGTCATTCATTGAGATAATTTCCACTTCATTCACATATCATTTTCTATGAAGTGTATATAATTCCATTTTACAAGTAATATCCTAAAATGAATATTATCATGATATTTAAATCCTTGTGTATTATTATTCTTTCCCTTGGATTGTGATTCAATGTCACCAATGTGGTAACAATTCATTTCTACAATCTCATCATTTATATTAATTTTTAATGACTATTTTTCCAATGATGAAATATTATGATCTGTCTCTCAATAATTCTTATTCCATTTCTTATGAAATTTTTATCCATCATATCTATAAGTATTGGTAAAATTTTCTCACGAATTGGTACTTACGATAGTTAAGAAAGTGTTTTTATGAAAATTCAACATTATATATCTCTTGAGTCGGAATTTGTTTTTCATTCACAAAACTATCTTTTCAAAAATTGTTTTCATTTTTTTAGGATAATGGGTAATAGAAATATTTACCCATGTTTTATCATTTAAAAAACAGTGGGTTTTAAATGTAATCACCTTATTGTTTTTTGACCTAGTCACTTTAGTAAATGTTTAATGATATGAAAGGAATGTTTTACATGTATAGATTTGACCACTATCATTACAATACTTTCCTTGAAAATTCCTTATAATATTTTCAAGGTTCTTTTTGAATAAATCATTAAACCAATAATATTTAAATTCATTGTTTTAAATTTGTTTTCAATGAAAAAATGGTTTAAATTGATTTATGAATTTAAAAGTTTTTTTCAAAGAGGAAATGATATTTTCTCAACATATGTTTTAATTTTTTTAAAGGTGAAATTATATTTAATTCAAATTGGATTCTAGGAAAACTATTTTGAAAATATTTTTTCATATATAATGGGATTTTTATAGAGCGGTTATTTTTTATAAAATTGTTATTTGATCTTTCAATATCATTCCTTATTTAAGTTTACATCAATTGATATTGTTTTTCCCTGCTATGCATATGATATAAGAACGCCATTAATATTCATTATTTAAATGGTTTATTTTTTATTATGAAAGTTGTTTGTAAATACCATTTCTCTTTCATAGGTTATACAATGATAAAAAATTATGAAACCCTATTCTTTTGGTATTTGATTCTATGATGAAACAATTATTAATCCCATCTCCATTTCACATGTTATGATATGATGAAATGTTTATAATAAACATTCCATTTCATGGGTTATGATATGATATTTATGAACTCATTTCATTTTATGGGTCATGATATGATGGATGATTTCTTTTATTGTGGTGCATGCTTTTATGATTTCATTATGTGATGAGAGGGACTTATATCTCCCTCTAATACATTGGGTAATGATGGATGAATCCTGAGTATAAATGTTTTGTGTGAACATGATTACATGTTTAAAGTGATATTCAGCAACCTAATCATATGTTCAAAATGTTATGCATGAAGCTTATTACATGTTCACAGTGTTATAAACGGACCAGGATTCATATCCATATGTTTATAAGTGAACCTAATTACATGTTCATACTGAAAAGAGTGCACCTTATTACATGTTCACAATGTTATGAATGATCCTGATTACATGTTAACGATGTTATGAATGTCCTTGGTTTCATATTTATATGTGTATGTGTGAACCTAATTTCATATTCACTATGTTATGTGTGAAGCTAATAACATGTTCACAATGTTATCTGTCAACCTGATTACATGATCACCATATTTTGGATGGACCTAGTTTCATGTCCATAAGTTTATGTGAGGGCATGATTTCTTCTCCTAGACCAAATAATTGAACATGTTTCTATAAATACATGTTCAAAATTTTATAAGATCATGTCTATTCCACAATTACATGTCTTATTTCTATGTTATTCTTACACAGATTATAATCTTGATTACCTTATCCTATATTTATTATGAATATTAAATATATATTTCATGACTCTTAATTATAATCTTTAATATGATTGTTTTGATCTAATAGTGATAAAATACTATCCTCATACCCATATGCCCATGATTATTCCCACTTATATACTTATTTACCCTTATTGATCATATCTGCTCACCAATTTCTTATGTTTTGTTTTTATAGGGTTTGAAGAAAGGTTTCTATGTAGCAGTAATAAATTGGAATATATTTATGGAGATGTTGAAGATATTTTACAAAATATAATAGTGTTTACTATATTTAAAAAGACAATAAACTTTTATAGTCCTCATACATTCACTTTTGTAATGCATGGAATAATAAAAAAACTATGTAATATCCATTTATGTTAAGCCTATGTCTTTGTAGCATGTATCAAAGGAATAGTTTAGTCAACATTTGGAATGTAGTATGAGAAAAACATAGTGATTTCCCTAGGGATATTTCTATGGGTATGTATAGAGATGTCTGTAAAGATAATATTGAGGATTCATAGATGTAAAAGTTGGTGACATAATTTGTACATATTATAAGCGATTTTAAATGATTATATGATTTTTTCTAGGATAATTTTTCCTAACACAATTATTTTTTAGTTTTAGTCAATAGATGGAACACAGAAGAGTTATGTTAAGTAGTAATGTAATGAAAAATGCAATGGTTATCCTCTGGATCATCCTAATATCAATGGATAAGAGATGAAAATGTCCATTATTATACTTTCTCAAGCTATGAATCATGGTGAACATACAACTGAGAAAAGGATGAAATAATGTTCAGTTGAGTACGTCCTAGAGAAATAACCACCTTATTTAATTAGATCCATTGATATTTTAGTTTCTAAACAATAGATTGGTACTACAGAAAAGATATTTCTTGTCCTTTAGTGTTTAGAGCCTCAAGAGGTCACCTTTTTTATCTACAATATATAATGTGAAAGAGATAAACTGTGGAATCCTATCATGTATATTTGGATACAATATGAAATTGAATCCATAAATTAGGATGAGCTCAAGAATATATTTTTCACTAATATACTTCATCATATTCTTCATATGAAGATATAGAAGGAATTCATAGAGATTAAAAAGAAGGATAATGAATCCATTGGTTCCTATAAATCAATATTTACTAGACCTACAAGGTACTATTTTGGTATTATAATTCATCCCAAAAGTAAGACAAACTAATTCTTTAGTGTCTTCAATATTACTCTTTAATATACATTATCAATAATGATCCCTGAATGCTCTGAAGAAATTTTTCAATGTGCACTAAAACTGGAAATGGAAACTAGAAACCTTCTTGGTTATGGTGATTATAAAATGAAATTGGTGTTCTATGTAAAAAATAACATTATTTACAATGGAGAGTAAAACAATTTTAAACTCCTACTATCCAAAACTATGGGAAAGACCACTTAGGTGAGTTCATGAAAGGAATGATAATGTGTTTCTATTACGAGAATCGTATACATCAAGAAAAATAATTAAGGTTTAAGGTTCATAGGATATTCAATGAAATGAATATAGATAAATCTATAAATAATGAACCACATAAAGTTCAGTGATTCACGTGCTTGGATTTTTGGAATTATGTGAATCGATCACCCAATCCAAGGGAAAATATGGAAGATAAGACACAACTATATCTGAGGACAAGGGAATAGGGAAGATTATGTAATCACAATGTATGAAGTTAATCATGATAATTAAATAAAACTTATCCCCCATATTGATAATTTAATGTTTGATTTTTGGGGAATAAGACCTATGAAAATCTTATTGTTCATCCTTTAGTGAATTTTCTTTTAATTAGATCCCACTACATGGATTTTGGAATAATAAAATAACATTTAATATTACATCAGTGCAAGGATGAACCCATGTATGCAATAAAATCGTTATTCTTATAATATAAGATATTATTACTGATATAAAGGGTAAATTATATTTTGGATGGGTTATAAGGTCAACCAATTATGGAATAGTATATCATAAAAAACCTATGATTTTTTAAAGATTGAAGTTATTATATTGCCATATGAGACTTTATAAATATTTTATAACCAGTGCTAAAATTTTTATTTTGGTAAATAAAAATGGAAATACCTATCACACAATTTATGGGCCTCATGATCTTTTAATGCTTCAAGAATTAAATTTGAACTTCATTTCAGGTAATAAGATATTAAGTGTAAATTGATCAAGGCACAATAAAGGGCATGATAATCCAGAAATCATGTAAGTGTAATTTAGGATGGAAATTATTCAACACTAGTAAAAGGTTATTGAAATAAATTATTGTAATTTTATCCTCATTTCTTATCATATCAGTGACCTTTTTCACACCTATTTGGGTCATGGATTTGTGATCATTAACTTTATCTTGAACTTGTTCTCTATCACTTTCTATCAAAAAAATTATATTTATATTTCTCTTCCATGTCCATGTTTTCACATTCCACCTATTTTATATTATATTTAAACCTCATTATCAGTTACTTTTGGTTACCATAATGTTTCCAAATTCCAATTTTTAAAAGGGGTTTTATTATTCGTTATATTGATGTGGGTTTCTTTGAATGGAAATCCCGTATATTAAAATATTGATATCCTAGATTAATTTTGAGGTAGTAATTATTTTTAAATGTATGATAATGGAACACCAAGAGAATATTTGAATTATTAATTTTCAAACTAAATTAATTTTTTGATATTTTTCAATTCATGCCCCAGTGAATATATATTTTTCTATAAGAAAGAACTATTTTTTAATTGCGTTATACACAACACTAATTGAAAATTTCACTACATGAGAAATATATATTATCTTATACTATACAAAAAATATGTTTAGATTTTATGACACGTAATAAAGTGTCCATTTGATAACATTCATTACATGCAAGAGTAAGGTTAATCGAACTACAATGAAATATAAATAATAACATTAAAATATTATTATCATTGCACCTTTCCATTGGAATGGAAGATACATATATGATTAATTATAATTGTGATAATATTATTTATGAGTATATATAAAATGAATACATTGGTAGAAAACTAGTTATTAATTAATGTAAGAACAATTTAAAAAAAAGAACTTTTCCAATAAAACTATTTTTCTACATACAAACACAATTTTACCTCAATAAATTAAAAAACAATTTTGATGAATTTTTTAAATAAACATTTTATATTATATATTCAATCAATATTTTTGATACACATCAAATATGATTGATAGGAATAAGATACGAATAAATAAAATTTTTTTATAAAACGATGCATTTTTATAATAGATAATTTTACTATATTTTAATGGAGAACACATTTTTAATATAATTTTAGGAACTATTATAAATTAAATTTGAAAAAATAAACATTATTTTTTAAATTTTAAAATCATAATTTACATGGGAGGGAAATTTTGGTATTTTCATGGTTGTTTTATTATTTGAGGAATAGAAAATGAATATTGAAATTTAATTCAAAAGTACTTTTTTCTTCTAATTTATTTAAATTGATGAATTATATTTTAATTAGGTTTCAAGGTGTAATTAGAGAAATTTTAAATAATTTTATAAAATTTAAAATTTTTATCCAATTTCACATTTAAATTATATATATATAACATTTTGAACATTTCAACATTTTCCCTTAAAAACTTGTGTTCATGAAAAGTTGGTAGGATTAATTTTAAATTAATTTATGAGACTTATATATTTGTAATTTGAAAAAATAAAATTCCATATTTCGAATAATCATAAATTATAATTTTTAATTTGTTAAAAAAAATTCCCAAATGATTCATAAAATTAATTAAAATAAATTTCAACATATATGAGAAAAATTTGCATAAAAATGGAATAAACCATAACCTTAATACATTTAATGACCTAGAAACTTATCCAAGAGAAATTAGAAATTTATATTTCAACCCTATCAAACATTTAATATGATTTTTACCATTATATGATAAAATTTAAATATAAAAACATGGGTTTAATTCCATTTTCCCAAATTTACAACAATTCCACTCCTCCTCCATCATAAAAATAACTCACCCTCCTACTTATTCACACCTATCAATCCCTTTGGATAAGAAAAAATCTGAATAGAAATACTCCCAACATCTATCCCTTCATCATAGAATAATCAATTCTTCCATAAAGTCATCCATAGATTCCCTTTAGAGAAAACTAAATAGATTTACCCAAAAAAGGAGGTTTTAACATGTATGAAGAACATCAAAACATAAGGTCTGTGTTTTCTCTTATAAATTTTATTTCTATGAGACCTATGACTTAATCACTGATAATTTCCTTTATTTGGTATACATATTACCCCTTTATTTTTTAGATGATTCTTATATTTAAATTTATGGGTATTTACATATCTGTTTGATTTTATTTCTATTATGGATTTTATGGTGAAATGATTCCAAATCGGTAAAGTGATTTTGTCTCAATTTTTCCCCATTGAGATACAATATATTTTATACACCTATATGTTTTTAAGGGGTTAATATACAAACATTTGATAGGAAAAATAATCAATATATTTATTTTAATGATATTTTATGCTTCTGTAATGGTACTATTTACATAAGAAAATGATTCAAAGTAACCAAGGTCTTAACTATTTATTTATACAATCTCGTCATTTATTCAGATTCGATATGATTATTCCTATATTAGGGAAATATTATGATCCATATGTCAAGAATTTTCAAGTGTTTTCTTCTCCTATTTTTATCCATGATATCTCTATGTATTGGTACCATTGTCAATCTTTTGTACATAAGATAATTAGGAAAGTGTTTTTAAGATAATAATACTTAATTTCATTTATTGTTTAGAAATTTTTTTTATTCAAACAACCAAAACTTTAAAAAAAATTATATTTTAATATGATGTTAAATAGAAATTTTTTACCATGTTTTGCATTTTTAATAAAAATTGGCATTAAAAAGAGCATCCATGTTATTTTATGATCAAGTAACATTCCTCAAATATATATCATCTAAAATAATGGTTTGACATGTATGTATTTTCTCACCATTATGATTTTTATTTCCTTGAAGATTCATTTTAATGTTTACTAGGTTATTTTAAAAGAAATTATTTCCTAGTGTTTTGGGAATTCATTGTTTTATAGTGGAACTCAAAGAAAATGTTTTCCAACATGTTTTATGATTTAAAAAGTTTTTTTAAATAGAAATTTATATTTTCAAAATAAATGTTTTAAATTATTTTTATAAAATATAGATTTATATTTTTTTCAAATTGGCCTCTAATGAAAATTATTTTTAAAACTTTTAATTTTATAAGATGTTATTTTCAATGAATAGTTATTTTTCATAAAAAATGCTTTATTTTATCTTTCAAAATCCATTCCCATCTATATTGAAACAATTTTATATAGTTTATTTTTTTAGGGATATGATGCAAGGAAACTATTCATATTATTTCTTTTAATGGTTTATGTTTAATAGGACATGTTTTCTGTGAATCCCATTCCCCTTCCATGGGTTATACTGTGATAAAATGAATATGAAACCCACTTAATTTCACATGTTATTCTATTATTAGAGGACTATGAAATGTATATCCTTTTTACATATTATGATATGATGATATATTAAAAATACCTATTCCAATTTATGGGTTATGATTTTATTTTTATTAAAACCATGAATTTTTATGGGTCATGATATGATTAATATTTTTTTATCAAGTGGAACATGAATGTATGATTTCATAATGAGAAGGGTGGGACTGATTTATCACCCCAATTAATTGGTTTAGGATTGGTGAATTGTGAATATAAATGTTACGCCTAAACTAGATTACATGTTCAAAACATTATGAATGAAGCTAATTCTACATTCACAATGTTATGTGTTAACATGATTACGTGTTCACAATGTTAGCCATGGTCCTGGTTGTATATCCATAAGTTTATGGGTGAAGCAGATTTATTGTCCACAAGGTTATGAGTGATCCTGATGACATGTTTGCAATGTTATGTGTGAACCTCATTATATGCTCAAAAATTTATGCATGGACCAGATTGAATTCTCATAAGTTTATGTGTGAACTTTATTACATGTTCTGAATTCTATGGGCGAACCTGATTACATATTTACAATGTTATGTGTAAGCCTGATTATATGTTCACAACATTATCTGTGGACCTGGCTATAAATCCATAAGTTTATGAGAGTACTAATTTCATCTTGTTAACTTAATAAGAGAACATAATTATACTAATAAATGTTCACAATGTTATCAGATTATGTGTATGCCATAATTCCATGTCTTATTTATATGTTGTGCTTTCTTGGCTTATGATCTCAATTACCTTATCAATCATGTCTTATGAACTACCTATCTTTTTTCCAGGACTCTTTATTATGATCTCCTATATGCATGGTATGATATTATAATGATATGATCATGTTGTCATAACATTATTCAGATAATAATGCTTACATATCTCTTATTTACACTTAATAGGCATTTGAGGTCACCACTTTATTATTTTTTCTTCTCCCCATGTTATTTACAATGATTTTTATATAGGATTACTAAAGGGGAAGATCATTCTTAATATGTTTAACATCACTCACCAAATTAGAGAAATGTGTTCTAATTTTCCTTAGACACTAAACTATTACGGTCCTTCGAAAGTTATATTTGCAATGTGCTAAATATTCAACAAAATTTTTGTAATATCCATGTTTGTTCATCCGAGGTCACTATACCCCCCATCTAATCATAATGTATTTTTTTTCTAAAAACTATATTTCTAGATAGGAATTAGAAGATTAATTGATGTATAAAAATGATAATTAGGTAATTACAATGATTCTAGTGATTATTGAACTATATAATATACTCATGAGCTGAATCATTCATGAAGAAACACACATGAAAAAAATACTCGATTAGAACCTAAAACAATGAAAATATAAGAATATTATTAACAAATATATGGTTTAATGTCATTAGAGGTTCTTATATGTCATTATTATTATTATGGAGACTGTATAAATTAATAACATACTTAAAACCACTATACAAGTGGTTACATCATGTTCAACAAAACAAAATAGTAATGTGATGGATTCTGTCTCAATTCCCTTTCATTGAGGCACATCTGTATGTTATGCACCAATTTATTGTATATGATATATATATTATCTTTTTCTTATGTAATATCAAGAATATTTAATAATTCATAGTTTCTTGTGATTCAATTTTATTTATCTCAATAATGAGTATTTGATTTAAAATATTCCTAGTGGTAATGAATTTTATAACTAAATTTCTTTTCATTGGACTATATTATTAAATATCTATCATTTATATTCATTAATTTTGTGTATATTGAGTTTTTATTATATTATTTTATATTTTTTGTAAAACCCCTAAATTTTATGAGAAAGATTATTTTTAATTTTATTGATGTCTTGTGTTCTACGCTACACCAAGATTAGCTTGCGCTGTACCCAACACCGTATTAGCATGCAGTATATGCAACACTATTTTTGGCTTATTTTATGCACAATTTCTAGTTCTTTTGATATAACTCAAAAATGTATATAAATTTCGTTCAATGAAATGATATTATATTAAGTTATATGCAAAACCAAAGGAATATTTCATGCAACACTAACTTGGCTTGCATTACATGAAAAAGAAACCTTCCTCGATGGTTTACGTTGTATGCAATACCATGTTTCACGAAACAAAAATATTGTCCGGACCCCCTCCCAACAAAGTGTACCCCTCCTCGGCTGTCAATGTGAGAATGGAGATAATGACCCCCTGATTCCCCCCTCCAGTAGGCCCTGGGATGGCGACTAGCACTGAGGGTATAGTAAACACAAAAATGGGAGGAATTACCCTCTAGGAGAACACATGCAGAAGAGAGAGACAAGATAGAAAAAAAAACAAGTCCAAATAAACCAGTAAGATAAAATAAATCCAATTTACACATATGAAATGTTATGAAAATCTACTACAAATAAAAGGGGAAAAACTGAAATTGCCCAAAAGAAGGTAAAATAGAAACAACCACAAGCCTGAATAGTTCCTGCAACCACAAGATAGTAGTAACCAGCCTGACCTCCAACCTACTCCAAGTGACATGAAAAATATTTTATATATACATATGGTGAGTATAATAGTATACTCAGTTGGATCCTCCCTCAAGCCTCTCGTACAAAAGTAAAGGAATGCATGCTAAAGCACAGTGAACAACAAGTGAAAATAACTCATCACCTAAATAGGTATACTATGTTCCCTACCTCAACATGGATACTATCATCAAGTAACGCATACAAGAATATATCATATAATAAAGAATAACAAGGGTAGCCCACTACTACTTCCCTCTGGTATCCCGCTTTTCCCCATTTTCTCACGTCCTAAGAGCCTCTCTCCAAAAAGTCTTGCCCACGGACACCTGGGCGAAGCACAACAACATGCACCTCATGTCACAAAATAACCACGTGCATGTAATAAATGTAACCTGATAGTTTCTGGGAGTCACCACAGCTTGCATAACATGTATCATACATTGGGTATTATACCTCATGCCATTACAACACGTACAATGAGTAAGGATCCTCAAGTCTTCACAGACTTTACACGTTACACCTATAGTAGTCCACAGGAAACTATATCCAAAATATATGGGTATGAATAACCACAAGCCATTACATCCCTCTACACACATATGTGGGGAAAAATAACCGTTTTTTCAACCATCACAAGTTACTACCAAGAGAATAGAGCTGGGCCAAAGTGGGTATTCATCCATTCATCCTCCCACCGGAATGTTGGGAAACACACCCCCAGGGCTTAGAATCCCCAGGTTTTCAGTTTCCCTTACTGACAGGGGGGACTAGTGTATAAAAACCCAAAAGGGTAGAATATACTCTACCACATAACCGCACTATAAGAATAACATAGTCTTAGAATCAACTACAGCTAACATATATTGTACTCAAGGATGACACTTCTAAGACTAGGTATCCTATAAGCACAAAACCATTTAAAGATCATTAATTCATTATTTCATTCCCTTTTTATCATATTCACTTTATGTTAATTAATTCATTAAACATTAATTAACCAATAAAAATTCCACATTAAATTTCATTAGTATCATACCCAATGTCGTCTATCCCTTTAAAATTAATACCTCATCATTATGTTCCAACAAACTCCAAACCCATGGGTTAACATCATTTATTCAATTATTCATTACAAAATTACTTTCCCATATTCCCAAGCATTCTAGAAAAACAATCTATGCTTCTAAACACAAGGGGGCTCAACACAGTGAGTAGATGTACTACCTGTCGAGTATTTTCCACATATAGAAAGAACATAGAACCATCAGCCCATGAGAATCTAAACACAGAAACAACTTGGCATACCACTCACATCTTTGCCTCTTTCGGAAGATGGGTAATTAAGACCCGCTTCCTTGAGAAATGGGGAAATGTAATGTAGATAATCAACCAATAAGAATAATCATGCATCCAACAATCAAATCCATCCTGTTCCATCATCCCTGGTGTCCTCCCTAACACCCAAATGCATAAACTGATGCATCTCAACACTCTAGGCATCATCTACTACCAAAACCAAAAGTCTCCATTCCCTCACATATCACCGCAGCCATCCAGGATCACATCACAACATAAGTAGCTAGAAAACAAACATATCAACAATTGGATATTGGCACATAAAAAATCAAGAGGGTGACTCATAACCCTTCAAGTATTTATCAAACAAATAATCTGGTGTGAATTAACCGATTTAATATGTGAAGGTTCCACATTCGGGAAACCTAAATAGTAAGCTATCACAAATAAGTTAAACATGCTTACTACACCATTTTGATTAACTTAAAAATTACAACAAGAAGAACTATATTCCTTTTGATGCCTCTTTATCTTGAGCCGAACTATTATCAATTAATTCTAGTTTATGCTCATTAACAATTTCTGTCTAGAACTAATAGCTATATGAAGCAAGCTTAGAGATCAAACTATATAGCAAGACAAGGGGAAATAACATATGATCGATATCAATTTATTTATTAGGTTTAAGTATTTATTATGTCAATACCATTGTCATCCAGGGAAATAAAACATGATAACCAAACAGTTTCATGGAAAAGAAGAGAGAAGAAATAAGTCCCCTACCTCAAATAGTTCTTGATGTTCTTTATCCACACAATGGGTCACAATCCTCCTCTCACGACAACGGCATCCACCCAAGGATGCCACAGTATGACCGCACCAACAGAACCCCAAGAAAACTCCATTAGAATCATGGATATTACATTCTATAAAATTAAAAGGAAAAGTAGGAGAAGACGAACCCCAAAAGAATGATGATAAAACACACCTTATATCGAATATTGATCGATACAGCTTTGTTTCATCAAAATAGAGAAGAACCAATTCGAGGATGGATGTTTGATTGTGAAAATCATATGAGATGTAATGGGATGTTAGATCATCTCATACCCGAGAACATGGAGAAATAATTAGGGAGGAAGATATCCCGACCCATTAGAAGATTTAATGGAGTGACAGTTTAAGATATGTTTGATTTCCCATTAAAAGAAGATCACATTAAACCACACGGTTTGACCATGTAAAAAAACATACCGAGCACTATGAATAATTAATATAGTAGTTATGGGATTTGAATCAGCCTTAGAGTCCTTAAAATGAGGCATTAAATTCATTTTATGTCAAAGGAAATCTCTAATGGGGAGAAACTGTAGGAAGTTGGAAATCCTATTCTTGAACTAAAAATTTGGAAAAGGAAATACACTATTAATGAACCTCACCCTTAGAACCTCACCGATAGAACACTGTTCATGAACCTCACTGATAGAACACTATCCATGAACCTCACCATTAGAACATTATTCATGAACCTCACTGATAGAACACTATTCATGAACCTCACCTTTAGAACACTATTCATGAACCTCGCCGTTAGAACCTCACTGATAGGACACTGTACACATACCGTTCTAGAAACACTATGAACCTACTATTAGAGGATACTGATAGAACTGTTCACTGATAGAACTATTCATAGAATTGGAAATTTGGAAAAGGAAATAGAGGTTACCGTTAGAGGTTACCGATAGAACTGTTCACCATTAGATCTGTTCATAGAATTAGAAATTTGGAAAAGGAAATAGTGGTTATCGTTAGAGGTTACCAATAAAACGGTCCATAGAGTTGGAAATTTGGAAAAGGAAAGAAATTTTACCATTACAGGTTACCAATATAACTGTTCACTGATGGAACTTTTCATAGAATTTGAAATTTAGAAAAGGAAATAGAGGTTACCGATATACCTATTCACCGATAGAACTTTTCCGAGAATTGGAAACATGGAAAAAGAAATAGAGGTTACCGTTAGAGGTTACCGATAGAGCTGTTCACAGATATAACTGTTCATATAATTGGAAATTTGGCAATGAAAGAGAGCTTAACTTTAGTGGTTACTGATATAACTGTTCACTGATGGAACTATTCATAGAATTGGAAATTTGGAAAGGAAATAGAGTTTACTGATAGAAATATTCACTGATAAAACTGTTCATAGAATTGGAAATTTGGAAAAGGAAATAGAGGTTACCGTTATAGGTAACTGATAAAACTGTTCACCCATAGAACTGTTCATATAATTTTAAATTTGGCAATGGAAATAGAGGTTACCGTTATAGGTTACCAATAGAACTGTTCACAACTATTTACCGTTGGAACTGTTCACTGAGGGTCACTGATACTACTGTTCATAGAAAGGTAAGATTGGAAAATTGTTGGGGATGAGTCACCATGACCTCCTAGAACACCTCAAACAATAGTTTTTCGCAAAGGAATAGACCAGAGAGGTCCGAGACATTACATCAGATACCACTCAAAACATTCTCATCCTCAAGAATTCAAGGCCCACCTGATGGGAAAACACAAGTGATCTGAACAACCTCCCATCGAGATAACTCTCAAAAGAGATTAAGCCACAAGAAGAAACAAAAGAAATTCATAATATAAACATGAAATGTCTAACCACAAAGGGGTAATCATTATATGAATTTAGTTAAACATCAAACAACTCTGGGTACTGATCACATATCTGTTACACACTTTCCCAGGTACTCTCTTCTATGCCACCGTGTTTCCACATGACACGAACCAAGGTAAAAGAATGCCCATGCAACACCTTCTTCGTGCTGTCCTGGATTTCTACTGGTCGCTCCTCGAAGGTCGCATCATCATCAACATCGATCTCTCCCCAATCAAGGATGTGTGAGTCATCATAAAGATAACGATGTAGCTGTGATACATGGAAAACATCATGTATCCAACTCATCTACAGGGGATATTCTACTCGATACACTGCATCTCCAACACAAGCTAACACCTCAAAAGGCCCAATAAACTTGGGAGAAATATTACTCCCATGACCAAACATTCACTGCCCATGATGGGGAATCACCTTCAGAAACACATGATCCCCAACATTAAACTCTAAGGGGATCCTTTGTTGATCAACAAATGATTTCTGATGATATTTTGCTGTCTTCATAATCTGACGAATCACCTAAATCATCTCGGTTGTATTCTGTACTATTTTCGGTCCAGGAATTGCTGACTCTCCAACCCCAGTCTAGCACAACAATGAATAGAAAGGTCGGTCATACAAGGATTCATAAGTCACCATACCGATGGTGGAGTGAAAACTATTATTGTAAGAGAACTCCACAAAGGGTAATTGCTTCATCCACGATCCTCCAAAATCAAGAACACAAGAGCGTAACATCTCTTCAAGAGTCTAGATTGTTCGCACTGTCTGGCTGTCTTTTTTAGGATTAAAAGTAGTGCTAAGGCATAGTTGAGAACCGAAAGAATGTTAGAGACCTCTCCACACTCAGGAAGTAAAATGAGTATCTCTATCAGAAATGATCATCCTTGGGACTCCATGAAGTTTCACCACCTCCTCTAGATACTGCCTCGACAAAAGTTCCCCTGAGATCGACTACTTGATCTCTACGAAGTGATCCTATTTTTTTAAATGATCCACTACCACACAAATAGCATCATGTCCTCCCAAAGCTCGAGGTAAACCAGTAACAAAGTCCATTGAAATTTCCTCCCACTTCCACTGAGGAATTTCTAATGGCTAGAGTAGACCACCAGGAACATGATGTTGGGACTTTACCTTATAGTATATCAAACAACGAGACAAAAACTCCAAAACTAAATGCTTCAGTCCCATCCCACAAAACTTTCTCCTCAAGGATCATTACATCTTTCTGATGCCATGATGCACTGCTAAAGGCGAACTATGAAACTCATTGAGAACCATCTCGCGCATTTTCAAAGGAACAAAAATACTTCCATGATACAACACTCAGTGTTGTTTATCCCCCGACCAACCATCAGGGGCCTCACTGCAAACAACACAGTCTCTCCAGACCTCCAACTCTAGATCCCCCAACTAGGACTCTTTGACCTTTTGCATCTAGGATGATTGTACCGTCATCTGAAAAAGACAACCTCTACCCCTACTTCTCCCATATTAATATGTAATGGTGACAGTTCTTGCATTACTCTCTAGGAATCACCGGATTCACGCACAGCATCACTACGTGACTTCCGACCTAGCGCATCATCTATAACGTTCCCCTTTCTAGGTGTATATGATATCTAAAAGTCATATTCCAATAATAACTCCATCAAACGGCCTTGACATAAGTTCAAGTAACTCTAGGAGAAAACATTCCTCAATATCTTATGATCGGTGAAAACCACAATGCACTCTCCAATGATGTAATGTATCCACAAAATCAAAGAAAACATTACATCTACCATATAAAGATCATGGGAGTAATATTTACTCTCATGGGCATGAAACTGCCGAGACCCACAAGAAACAACTGATCTCTGCTACATCAGAACACATCCTAACCCTAGATGCGAAGAATTGCAGAAAATATCAAACTGAACCCCCTCGGGTGAAAGACAAAGAACTGGACCACTTACCAACGTCTCCTTTAAATACTCTAATGTTGCATGACATTGATCATTCCAAATGAATGCCTGATCCTTCCTATTCAAATCATTCAGAGGAGTCGCTACTCCTATGAAATTTGCTATGATAATTTTGCAGTAGCCGGTGATACCAAGGAAACTTCGTACGTCTGACACTGTCTTAGAGGCTTCCCAAGACACCATAGATTCTATCTTCAATGGATCCACAGATACTCCCTATTGGGACACATCATTTCCCCAGAAGAAGTCTTCTCGAGCCCAAAACTCAAACTTCGACAACTTCCCAATCAACTGATGTAGAAAAAGAACTCCCAAAAGTGTGTTTAGATGCTCTGCCTGATCCTCCTTAGTTGTGGATTACACCAGAATGTCTTCAATGAAAACCACCATGAACTTGTACTGGAACCCATGGAACACCGCATTCATCAAACACATGAACACATCTAGAGAATTCTTCACACCAAAAGACATTACAATGAACTCATAATTCCCATGACGATAACGGAAAGCAGTCTTGAGGTTATCCTCATTATTTACATGCATCTGATGATATCCTGACTGCAAGTCAATCTTTGAGAACCAACTTTCACCCTTTAGTTTATCAAATAAATCATAAATACATGGAATAGGATAGTGATTCATTATTTTCACTTTGTTTAAGTGATGATAATTGACACACAACCGTAAACTACCATCAGACTTCTCCACGAACGAAACTGGTGAACCCCACAGTGTCACACTTGGTAGAGAAAAAATTTACTGTAATAGATCATCAAGCTGTATAGGTAGCTCTCTTAAACCATAAGGTTCCATCCTATATGGATACATAGATATAGGAGATGCACTTGGTTGTCGCTCTATCCCATACTCAATCTCTTGTTGATGGGGTAATGCTACAACCTCTTCTGAAAAGACATCAGGGTACTCTTCTACGAACATACGAAACGACAAATTTTGAACCTCTGAGGAACTCAAAAACATCTCATCCATCATGGATGATAAGGATGGAACATGCCTATGACACATCTGAGGATCTCGCTTGGAAAAAAACTCCACCGGATCTCCATTTGAACCAAGGGAAACGACCTTCTTCCTGAAGCAATCCACTATAGCCTACAATGAATACCACCAATCCATGTCGAGGATGACATCATATAGTTGTATTCGTAAACATATGAAATTTCCCCAAGAGTGGTGCTTCCCCAACACTAACTCACAATCTCTACATACCTCAATCAAGTCAGCTCGACCTCCAACTAGTGCAGTCAACACCAAGGGCACTAGAAACCTCTCTAACTCAAGTCCCAATGCATAGATAAGGGTAGGTGGTATGAAGGATTGTGTCACACCGGAATCAAACCAAGCATTCAACAATGTAGAAAACAAGAAAAGGGAACCTCGAACGACATATGGCTCACCTGGAGCTGGCAACGCTAGTGCATGAAGCTGACCACGACCTCCTAAACGGCCTCTCTGACCCTGATGAAGACCACCTCCATGGCCGCGCTCTGCTCTCTGAGGATGAGGAGTGTCATGGGGTTGTCCTCTTCCTTCCCCATCTACCCTCTACTGATTTAATGCAGGTGCAACCTACTGCTGCTGCCTCTGCTGGAACTACCTCAATGGAGGATCCTAGATCATAACACCTGGTGCACGATGACCGCACTAAAGGGTCAGGTACTCCCGCTGCTGATGATGACGACCACTAAAAGAAAAAAAGTGTCTGATGCCTTGGCACGTGGATGAGAGTTACTACCTTTGGAGAAACAAGATATGAAGGGTTGGGACCTTCCCCGGCTGAACGGAAACTCTACAGCTCTAAAAACCGAGAACCCCGGACAACTGATCTACTTCGTGAGGAATCATGATGAGTCCCTTCTCGTGACGATCCGGTTCTGGAAAAAGTCCTCTCGAAAACCAATTCCCTCTCCAGAGCCTGAAGATAATTTTTCAACATAAATGGGGTGACCTGGTGCTGGATCTCTAGATGGAATTCCCCCTCGAAATTCCTCACTCTGGCCTCCTCATCTGGAAGTAGCTCCGAACCATATCAAAAAAGGTTTCTGAAACGGAATCCAAACTCTCAAAGGCTGGATCTCCCCTTTCAAATGGTATGAAGCTTCTTGCTAATGGATGACTTCGCAGTCAAAGAAGGAAATATGACTCTAAACATGTCTTGGAACTCCTCCCATGAGATTGATGACTCCTCATGATCCCCGAGGAACAATAACCACCACTGCCTCTCTAATCCATGTAGTATCAACCCAACCAAGGACACCCAGTACTCCTTCCAAGCATGGATCGAACTGAATCCTATATCGACCTCCTCCAAACAGTCTTCCGTGAATGCATCTGAAATGGATCCCTCGTACTTCTGCAGACTCTGGCACCGAAACTCTCATAATGTCTTCCTCCATGTGTGGTCATCATCATCCTCTAATCTGTGGTGATCTTCTTGAATATCCTACTATGTATTTTCTGTGAAAACTTGATGAGGACATCAACCTGGAACCATTCCTGTAAAATAATAAACTATTAGAGCTCCTAAACCTGGAATATGTAAGACTCATCCTTAATTAATTAATTTTTTTCTTTCATTGATTTTAGGATAACCTATCACAAATATTATCCATTCAAACAGAGGCACAAAGAAGAATGATTCATGATCCTTTTTTAGGTATCTACCCTGCAACTAGTATCACCTTGTTTAATATCCATTATAAACTTAAAGGTACGTACATTAGATCAAAGGGGGGTATAAACGCCTATGTCTCTGTCAGTATCCAGTGTTTACATAACTTTCTAAACATGAATGACACTATTTCCCTACTAACCCATGTAACCTCACCTGTCCCTAACTCCAATCTCCCTCCATTCCCTCAACCAAACCTCTGATACCACTTTTTCACAACCCCTTTCCCACAATGTGTACCCCTCCTGGGCCAGTAATGTGATAAAGGAGATAATGACCCTCGAGTCCAGCCTCTAGTAGGCCCTGGGTTGGCGACTAGCACTGAGGGTATTATAAACACACAAGTGGGAAGCATTACCCTCAAAGAGAACACATGCAGAAGAGAGAGATAAGATAGACACCAATAAAATTTAACTCAACTAGTAAGATAAAATAAATACCAAGAACACAAATGAAATGTTATGAAAAACTACTACAACTAAAAGGGAAAAAACTACCACTACCCAAAAGAAGGTAAGAAAATAGAAACCACAAGCTCAAACAGATCCTACAACCACAAGCTAGTAGTAACCAACTTGACCTCCAACTTGCTCCAAATGACCTAAAAAATAGTTTATTTATACATAGGGTGAGTATGACAGTATACTCAGTAGGATCCTCTCCGATGCCTCTTAGTCAAAACTAAAGGAAATCATGCTAAAGCACAGTGAACAACAAGTGAAACTAACTCGCCATATAAACCGGTATACTGAGTTCCCAACCTCACCATGGCTACTCTCACCATGTAACGCATACATGAATATATCATATAATAATGCATATCAAGGGTACCTCACTACTACTTCCCCACAGGTTTGCCGCTTTTCCCAAATGTCGCACATCCTGAGCATCTCTCTCCAAATAGGCTTGCCCGCAAACATCAGGGTAAAGCACCAAAACATTCACCTCATGCAAAAAAACCACCACGTCTTCCTAACCAAAGTAACTAGGTAGTTTCGTGGAGCCACCACAGCTTGCATAACATGTATCATACATCGGGTATTATACCTCAAGGCATTAACACCTATACAACAAGTAAGGATCCTCAAGCCATCACAGCCTATACACCTTACACCTATAGAAGTCCATAAGAAACTATGTCCAGAATATATGTGTGTGAATAACCATAAGACATTACATCCCTATACACACATATATGGGGAAAAATAACCATTGTGCCTACCAGAACATGAAACTACCAAGATATGAGATCAGGACCAAAGGGGGTAGTCATCCATTCATGCACCCACCAGAATGTTGGGGAAAAAACCTCCCCAGGGCTCAGAATCCCTAGGGTGTTAGTTTACCTTACTTACAGGGTGGAGTAGCATATATAAACACAAAAAGTATAGAATATACTATACCTCACAACCGCACTATGGGACTAACATAGTCTTAGACTCAATTGCATCTAACTTCTCTCAGACTACGAGATTCTACTTCTAAGACTAGGTATCCTATAAAAACACAACCATTTAAAGAGATTTGATACATTTTTTCATTCCCTTTTTATCAGTTCCACTTTACGTTAATTAATTATTTAAAATTAATTAACTAATAACAATTCCACATTAAATATCATTAGCATCACACCCAAAGTCTCTTGTCCCTTTAAAATTACAATGTCATCATTTTGTTCTAGCAAACTCCAACCCCATTGGTTAACATCATTTATTCAATTATTCATTATCGAATTACTTCCCCATATTCCCAGGAATTCATGAAAAACAATCTATGTTAGTAAACACAAGAGGGGTCAACATGGTGGGTAGAGGTACTACCCGTCGAGTCTTTCCCACATAGAGAGAGAGAATAGACCCATCCTCCCTTGAGAAGCTAAACACGGAAAGCACGTGGAATACCCCATGTGTCTTCACCTCTTTCAGAAGAAGGGTAAGTAAGACCAGATGCCCTGATAAGTGGGAAAAAGTAAAGTAGATAATCAACCAATACGAATCAACAAGCATCCAAAAGTCACATCCACCCTATTCCATCATCCAAGTGTCCTCCCCAACAACAACATGCATAATTTAATGCATCTTTCCATTCTTGGCATCATCTGCTGCCACAACCAAAAATATACATGCCCCCAAATATCACAACAACCATCCAGGCTCACATCACAACACACACAGCAGGAAAACAAACATCTTATCAATTGGCTCTTAGCCCTTAAACAAGCAACATGGTAACTCAGAAACCTTCAAGGATTTATCAAAAAAAATATTCCATTTAGAATTAACCAATTTAATATGCATAGGTTTCACATTCGGGAAACCCCAATAGTAAGATATCACAAATAAATTAAAAATTCTTACTGAACCATTTTGATTAACATCAAAATTACAACAAGAACAACCAGATTAAATTACATTCCATTTTATCTTGTGCCGAAAAATGATCAATGAATTCTGTTTAATGTGGTTTTCCAATTTCTGTCAATAATGAATAGCTACACAAAGCAAGATTAAATATCACACTATCTATCAAAACAAGAGGTAATAACATACGATAAATTTTAATTTAGTTATCTGGTTCAAATATTTATTATGTCAATTCCATTAACATCTAGTGGATTAAAAAATACTAACCATACAGTTGCATGAAAAATAAAAGAGAAGTAATGAATCCCCGACCTCAAACAGTTCTTGATGTTATTTATCCACACAATGGGTCATGATCCTACTCTCACGACAACTGCATCCACCCAAGGATTCCACAGTACGACCGCACCAATCGAACCCCAAGAAAACTCCATTTGAAGCATAGAGATTACATTCTATTAAATAGAAAGGAGAAATAGGAGATGATGAACCCAAAAATAACGACGATAAAACATAACTTATTTCAATGTTTGATCGATACAGCTTGGTTGTATCATAATAGAGTGAAACCAATCTAAGGATAAAATATTTATTGTGAAAATACTATGAGAAGGAATGGGATTTTCAAGCATCTCATACCCAATAACAAGGAGAACGAATTTGGGATGAATATATTCATCCCTTTAAAAGAATTAATGGAGTAGTTTTTTAAGATACACTTGATTTCCCATTAAAAGAGGATCGCATTAAACAATGGGGTTTGACAATGTAAGAAAACATCACGAGCCTCAAGAATAATTAATATAGGAGTAATGGCCTTTGAATCGGTCTTTGAGTCCTTAAAATGAGGCTTTAAATGCATTTAACATCAAAGAAAAACACTAAAGGGGAGAAACTGTAGGAAGCTAGAAACATTGTTCACGAACTCAAATTTTGGAAAAGAAAAAACATTGTTCATGAACCTCACCATTAGAACCTCACAGATAAACCACTGTTCATGAACTTCTCCGATAGAACACAATTCATGAACCTCACCATTAGAACACTATTCATGTACCTCACCGTTATAACCTCACTGATAGAACAATGTTCATGAACCTCACTGTTAGAACACTGTTCATGAACCTCACTTTTAGAACCTCACCAATAGAACATTGTACACCTACTATTCTGAACACACTATGCACCTACTGTTAGAGGTTACCGATAGAACTATTCACCGATAAAAGTGTTCATAGAATTGGAAATTTGGAAAAGGAAATAGAGGTTACCGTTAGAGGTTACTAATAGAACTATTCACCAATAGAACTATTCATAAAATTGAAAATTTGGAAAAGGAAGTAGAGGTTTTCGTTAGAGGTTACTGATAGAACTTTTCACCTATAAAACTATTCATAGAATTAGAAATTTGGAAAAGGGATAAGTGGTTACCATTAGAGATTAATGATAGAAAGTTTCACTGATGGAACTATTTATAGAATTGGAATTTTGAAAAAGAAAATAGATGATACAGATAGAACTGTTCACCGATAAAACTGTTCATAGAATTGGAAATTTGGAAAAATAAATTGAGGTTACCGTTAGAGGTTACAGATAGAACTGTTCACCGATAGAACTATTCATATAATTGGAAATTTGGAAAAGGAAAGAGAGGTTACTATTAGAGGTTACTGATAGAACTGTTCACTGATGGAACTATTGATAGAGTTGGAAATTTGGAAAAGGAAAGAAATGTTACCATTAGTGTTAACCAATAAAACTGTTCACCGATTGAACTGTTCATAGAATTGGAAATTTTGAAATGGAAATAGAGGTTGCCGTTGGAGGTTACCGATAGAAATGTTCACCAATAGAACTGTTCATAGATTTGAAAACTTGGAAAATGAAATAGTGGTTACTATTAGAGGATACCGATAAGATATTCACAATTGTCTACCGTTGGAACTGTTCACTATAGGTCTCCTATTCTACTATTCATATAAAGGTAAAATTGGCAATGTGTTGGGGATGAGTCACCTTGACCTCTCGGAACACCTAAAACACCAGATTTTTGTAAAGGAATGGATTAGAGACGTCCGGGCCATTAAAAATTTATTATTATTAAAAACTATCTATTTTGAATAGTATTAACTGCATTTTAAATTTTATAAAATTATAATTCATCTTACACATTTTCTAGAACATGGTATGAGACCAAAATCAATTTTTTGTATAAAGGAAGTATTTTTCAAAAAATGCAGTTTTGCTGCCTTTTGATGGTGCACCCATTTTAAATCTAATTTTGACTAGTTTTTAAGTTCAATTTGACAAAATATACTAATTATTTTGAATCTTCATATAAAAATTTACTTTGGATAAATTTTGCCATATTTTTATTATAACTTTCATATTTTGATGAATAGTAAAAATATTCTAAATTTTAATTAAAAGAAACTTTTTTCATTGGGTTAATTTATATGGTTAAATTATTATATTGAATTGTTTTAAAGTATAAATAGAATATATTTTTACCATTGAATATAATTTATGTCATTATCATTAATTTTACATTGAATTAATATGTAAAAACATTCCAATCTTTTGCAATGTTTTACATAAAAAACCATTTTGTTTTTCGACAACGGGATTAATATTAAATTAATTACTACAAATTCTATGATATGAATTTTATAAAATGGATTCCATATTTGGAATCATTAGGTCCAAATTATGTTAATATGGTTTTTTTATTTTTATAAATTATAAATAGTAGCTACGGTAACTTTTATTTACTATAGTTAATTGTAAATTAGGTAATTAAGGGTAAAAATAATATTATAAAATTACCCTAACACTTGACATAATATAATTGGATGATTATATTTCATCCTAAAATATACTTGGGTCAAAATTGTATTTATTTTAACCCACTTTTATGTGATTAAGACATTTATTTTATTTTATTTTATTAAAAGTTAAGTATTTCTCGCTCAAACTTTTATAATTAAATTAGTTTTAATATAAGAATATAACGAATATAAATTATATTATAAATACCCATTCGAAAGATAAAATGTTTTTCTTTATCATGGTTACTTATTTATATTTTTAATCAATATATTATTACTTTAATAGCTTATACATTAATGATGAATAAATTATTTATTTAGTGAAAAAAACAACAATATTGTTTTTATTAAAATAATAATACCCCTAAAAAGGCCCAAAAACATGACTAAAACTTATTGTTCGAGTATATATACACCATAATCATCTATGTTCTGACATGTGGACCATTTGGAGCCTTATAAAATAGATTATTACATTTATATTATTTTATTTTCAATGATGTTAATGTTGTCACCTTTAATTTAATAAACATATCATTTTTAAAGCTGGGTGTTTTAGAAGATAAATTTGTCAAAAAGTATTCTTTTGAAATCTGTTATATTTATATTGATCATATTATTTTCTTTTTAATTTCTATGAAAAAAAAAGTATATTAAATAATTATACAAAAATGATGTAGTAATTTTTTAATTTAATGAAATATCAAATAAATTGTTTGAAAATATTAAAATAAATATTATATGAACAAATAAATGTTTTCTATGAACATTATAGGTGCATATGACATGTTATGAATCTATTAAATATTTTGGTTTGACTCTATCAACTGTTTGGATTTTATTTAAATTCAAATAAATGAATAGTGTCAAAATTTACAATATTTATATTTTATAAAAATAACACAATTAGAAAATAAAAATTTATTTTTAAAAATTAAAATTTGAAATTTATATGGTCTATAATGTGATTATGTTTCCAATTATGGAAAATTTACAACCCATACTTAAGTATTTATTACCATTTAAATTTTATATTATTATTTCCAAAAATGAAATTAAATAGATTAAACAAGGATAAATCAAAATGATATGGTTTAAAATAAAGTCAAAACATGTCTAAATTTTATTTTTGGATGATATTACAACCTTATATTATCTCATATTCTAATTTTATTCACATTGGATGTTTTTATGTGGGGTTTGAGTTCATTATAAATTAATATTTTAGAGGGTTCCAAAAGTGCCCCTCTCATCTCTTATAAAAGAGCACCTTCTCCCTCTCTTCTTAACTCCATTTTGAGAATTCAAACTACGAAAAACCCTAACCATTACCCTTATCAACATCCCTATAAACATACTAGACATATTAGTCTTCTTTAATGACCAACTCTACTGCCCTATGAGAAAGTTTAAAGAGGCACTTCGAGGAAAAGGTAATATCTTCTACCGAATATTTCAAATTTGTTTCATCTACTTCCTCTTCATTAGTTGTTTCATTATAATTTAATAACATCAGTATCACTAATAAACTAACATGTTATTATAAATATGAATCAGACCTATTACACCTTCTACCCATCCTATGAAAAAATGAAATCACCATGCGTGCGTACGTACAGAATACCATCTCCACGCCGTGGTGTAATATTTTTGTACATCACCAACATAATGGGATGGTTATAATGATGGAAGAAAA
Source organism: Viscum album (assembly GCA_963277665.1). Taxonomy (NCBI): domain Eukaryota; kingdom Viridiplantae; phylum Streptophyta; class Magnoliopsida; order Santalales; family Viscaceae; genus Viscum; species Viscum album. The sequence continues at coordinate 437,646,805 of OY728121.1, forward strand.
TACTATATATGATTATTTTGAAGTGATATTTATTCTGAAATATTATACACGATAAAATTCAATACAATTACACAATCATGGGAATGATATCATTGCTCGTGCGTACGTACAACCTACCATCTCTACGATGTGATGTGATTCATTCTACATGATCTACATTGAAGAATGATTATATAAATGAATTTAATGAATTAATATGATATATATTATACTAATATAATTCTGTAAATGAGACAACTATAACCTAAAAATAGGAATAAAAATTTATTCGAAAAAACATTCATAATAACATAAAATTGTTAACAACTGAATAACGAGTAACAGTGACATGTTACTAAGAAACCGATAAGAATATGACCATATATGATATCATAAAAATTTACATGATTCTCGAATAAGTCAATTACATTATTTAAATTATTATACAAAAGGTTCAGATACATACAAAGAAATTGGACCTAACGTAATGGGTAACTTTTCCAATCTCATTTCTATCAGAGATTGTTTATTTGTAAGTATTTTCTGGGGTTATATTTATCATCCATATCCATGTCCTCTAAAAATATTTTCATATAAATCTTATAATTATTACATGTATGTTTAAAGTAATTTTTACCCTTTTTTTACTTTTACCTCAATGTGTTGAATGAATCTTTCTTTTGTTTACCATACGAGGTACTTTTTGACTTTTTTGATAAAAAGTATAGGGAGGGTGTTTTTGTAACTTATACAACGTGAATAGATTTTTACAGTTTCATAACACCTTATTTCCGTGAAGCTTATTCTACAAGATTTCATGATTATTTTCATCAAAATTCATTTCTTTTAAAAGTTCAAGACATTTGGAGAAAAGAAAAATGATTTTGAAGAAGAAAGGATATTTTCCTCAAGAATTAATTTCAATGGTTTATTCAAAACTATTTTCCATCAAAGATTACATTCTTTAATATGGTTATGTTTCAAGTATAATGTTCCTATTATCTACATGGTTTGAATTTTTAGGATGATATGATATCTATTGTTTTTAATGGATTATGTTATGATGGGATAATGTTTATGAAATCCATTTTATTCGTTTGGTTATGATGAATGATTTATGTCTATTTTGTGGAAATTGTAAGAATGATTTCATTATGAGATGGGTGGGACCTATATCTGACTCCAACACATTGGGTAAATAATTATATCACATGAGATAAACATGGCTGGAATGACAAGTAAATCTGGTTCAGTAATACAGGGCTCGAACAACTAGTAAACCCGATTCAGTAATGGACTTTGTCCACTATGATGGTCATGGAAGTAATTCCTTGGCTACTATAGAAATCATAATATGACCATAATAGTTTTTCACAATGACATGTTTTATTCCCATGTCATTTTATTATTAGTGTTGTTACTTTATGATCTATGCCTTGCATACTACCAAGATTTATTTCACAAGTCAATATTGTGACGTTTAAACTATATGTTCATGTTTTTAAGTTCAAATGTATATGGTTTGATTTATTTTTTCCATGATTAACCGAACTAAGAATTTGAGCTCTCCCATTATATTTTTTCTTTTCCCTAACATATAAAGAAAGTTTTTAGGTAAGAAAACAAAAGGGTAATATCTTTGTGATAGATATTGATGATCTTTCACCATGATTAGAAGATTATGTCCAGAGTCTCCAAAGACACTACACTATTAAGTTCACTGTGTGTCTGTTTTTGTTATATATTACGTATTCTGCAAAAGTAATATAATCTCCATGTACTTCATTATTGGGTCTTTATAGATGGTATCAGAGGAAAGGAATAGTTATCCTATGGAAACTAGGATGTGAAAACTTTAGTGATATCCCTAGAGATATTTCTGAGGAATGTATAAGGATGTCTATAAGGTTATCTATAATGTATAGATTACAAACCTTGAATTATGATAACGATCATGAATAACCTAGGATTAAACCTTATATGTTAGTGATTGAATGTACTCCCCCTTCTTTATGTTGTTTTCAATGTATGGTTTTTTCCTCTCACACTATTCTTATAAAGTTTTAGACAATGGCTGGAACCCAAAGGAACCATGTTAATGATCAATGCACAGGGCAATGCAATGATTGTCCTCCTGAAAAACCAATTGTTAAGGAAAATGGAGTGAAAATTATTATTGCTATACTTACACAAGATATGAATGATTCTGGACTTCTAAATGAGCTGAGAAGGGAAAAATATTCTTTTGAGTCCTTCATGAGGCAACACCCACCTTCATTCAGTGGGTATTCTAATCCACTTGTTAATCAACAATGGACCAGTACCAATGAAAAGTTGTTTTCCATAAATCACTGTTCGAAACATGAAAAATTCATTCTGGCTATTTACTGTTTAGAATTTGAAGCAGACTAGTGGTGGACTCTAATTAAGAATACAAGGCCCCATGATGAAATTGAATCTGTGGAATGGGATGAGTTTAAGAACTTATTTTTAAATAAGTACATTCCTTGTATTCTTCGAATGAAGATAGAAATAGAGTTCCTTGAGCTTAATAAAATGGAGGATGAATATGTTGGTATATATGAAGAAAATTTTACAAGGTTTGAAAGGTATGAATCTGGATTTATCATCCATCCTAAATGTAAACTTGATTGATTCTTCAGTGCCTTAAAACCAAGTATTCAAAAGGAATTAGCTATAAGAGACTTAAGTAGCTATGAAGAGATTGTGAATCGTTCTAACAAGGTTGAACTGGAAGTTGGGGTTACATATCCATATTAGGATTTTGACATGAAATGAAATATGGAGTTCAATGAAAATTTTAAAAACTATAGTGAAAAGAAGAAAAATGTTTTGTTATTCTCAAAGAGTGAAAATAAGCATGGTGGATATTGCAATAAAGAGACTAGAAAATTTTTTATGTTTGCAAAAAAAGTTCATCGAGTAGCTGAGTACCGAAGTAATGGGAAAAGGTAGCTAATGATGTGAATAGAGAAAAGGCTACAGAGAACACACCACAAACCATTCAATGCTACAAGTGTAGGGAAATGGGGCATTATGGTAACTAATGCCCTAATCCAAGGGTTAATGATGATTCACCTCAACAAAATCTTATGGAAAAGGAAAAAGGGAAGTCACATGCAGTCACTATTGGTGATATTGAATATGAAAATGATATGGTGGAATGATTAAGTATTTATTTAACAGGATTCCAATATAGTGTTGTGGAATCATATTTATAGTATCATGGAATTTTGTAATATCTATGTATTGGTTTATTGTGGTTCTTAATAATTATATGGTACCAATAACCATTAAAAGTGATTGAAATATTTTGGAAAGTAGATGATATGTGTATAATGAAGGGGTAAGGATAAAATAATTTTTTGGATATTTTTAATGAGCTCATGACTGATATAAGGAAAGTGTGATATCATGATTTGAGTATATTGAATTTTTTTGTGATTTCGGTAAGTGGAAAGAGTTAAATTTTTACATAATTCTTTTTTTAATTAAGATTCTACGGTAATTCAAGTTTCAAGAGAATACATGATTAAGGTATTCACATGTTTATTATATAACCTTTCTAGTAATTGTTTTCTTTATACTATGAGATTAGACAGAAGTATTTTGGATAATCCTAATGTTTGGAATAGATTATGTTGGACATTAGATAGTATTTTTAGAGGCTATAGCTTTTTTTATCGATATTATTTTTGGAATGTTATTAAAGTGGAGTTTAAAAAATGTCAACCTGTAGGACTGGCGACAACCTATTGCATCGGACAAGGCTGTGGGAATCGAACCCACAACCGAAGTGTGATAGGCCTTTATCACCCACCACTGGCCTACAAGAAGTCCCTCGTTAGTAGAAATTAGTTTTATTTTATTATGTTGTATGATAAATGAAGTATAACTCCATTTTTGGAACCATATACGATTAATATCACCATATATGGACTTATGTATGTTTGATAACTTTTTTTAACCTTTTGTTTGAGACAGATAGAATGACCCATCATTCTATCACTTGATCTTCCAACACTTCGTGAATGAAAAAGTCAACATAATTTCCTTTAGATATAAAGTGGAAATTTTCCAAGGAACGACCAATGGTGAGATTGTACCAAAATCAAGTATTTTCTCCAATTAAAAATCTTCACCTTTAGGGAAATGATCTTGAAAAAACAAAAATGTTGTCCTAGTACCCCCAGATCCGATGAATTAGGTGGTACCTTAGATCGTCACAAATTTATGGCTTTTTGATTGTTGGATTTTTCATAGCCATGTTCTATACCACTCTCCATCAGAACTTGATGGTTAGATTTATCTTCCACATCCATATTTTCACCTATGATCTCCTATGTGGAAACCCAGTGATGAGTTAATTTGGGTAACCATTATGTTTCGTACTTTAGTTTTTAAAATTATGTTTTAGTATTCCATTTTACAATGTGGGTTTCTATGAATAAAACTTTTAAGTAGTAAACCAGGTATAACCCAAACAAATTTGAAGGGCGAAATTTATTTTAAAGGGGGTAGAATGTAACAACCTGAAATTTTATGAAAAATATTCTTTTTAATTTTATTGATGTGGTGTGTTGAATTCTACACCATGATTAGCTTGCATTGTATGCAACATTATATTAGCTTACAGTATACGCAACACTATTATTGGATTGTTTTACACACAATTTCATGTAATTTTGATAGAATAGAACACTAAATAAAGATTTTTTTCAATGAAATAAGATTATATTATGTTATACACTGCACCAAAAGAATCATTCATTAAACACCAACTTGTCTTTTGTTACACACGAAATCAATCTTCCACTATGGCTTGCATTATATGCAATTCCGAGTTCCACAAAACAATAATATATTATTATTATTAACAAGACGTTATTAATAGTATTATCCAAATTTTGAATTTTATAACATTATAATTCAACTAACACATTTTATAGAACATGGTATGCGAACAAAATCAATTTTTTTATAAATGAAGTATTTTTCAAAATATGAAGTTTTGCTGCCTTCTGATGGTGCACCCATTTAAAATCTAATTTTTACATGTTTTTATGTTAAATTATAAAAAATAGACTAATTATTTTTAATCATGATATTAAAATTAACTTTGTAAATTTTTTTCATATTTTTATGATAACTTTCATATTTTGATGAATAGTAAAAATACACAAAATTTTACTTAAAAGAAACTTTTTTCATCGGGATAATTTATATGGTTAAATTACAATATTTAATGGTTTTAAAGTATAAATAGAATATATTTTTTCCATGTAATATACTATATTTCATTATCATTAATTTTACATTGAATTCATAAGTAAAATCATTTCAATTTTTTGTAATGTTTTAAATAAAAACCTGTTTTGTTTTCTGACAATGGGATTAATTTTAAATTATTTACTGATGATTATATGTTTTGAATTTGAAAAAATGGATTCCATATTTGGAATCAGTAGGTTGAAATTTTTTTAATAGGATAAATTTATTTTTTAGCATTATGAAAAGTAACCACGGTAAATTTTATTTACCATAGTTAAAGGTAAATTAGGTAATTAAGGGTAAAAATAATATTATTAAATTACCCTAACACTTGTATTAATATAATTAGATGATTATATCTCGTTCTAAAATATACTTGGGTATAAATGGTATCTATTGGAACCATCTTCTATGTGATTAAGACATTTATTTAATTTTATTTAAAGAAAAGTTAAATATGTCTCACTCAAACTTTTATAATTAAAATATCTTTAACATAAGATTATACTGAATATAAATTTGATTATAAGTACTCATTTGAAAGCTAAAATATTCTTATTTATCATGGTTATTTATTTATAATTTTTAAGAAATATATAATTACCTTAAAATCTTATACATTAATGATGCAGAAATTATTTATTTAGTGAAAAATCAATAATATAGTTTTTATTAAAATAATAACACCCATCAAAAAGCACAAACACTTGACCAAAACATATTGGTCGAGTATATCCACATCATGAGCATCCAAGTGTGTACTTGTGGACAATTTGGAGCCTTATAAAAAGATTATGACATTCATATTATTTTATTTTAAATGGTGTCAAAGTTGTCACCTTTATAATTTAATAAACATAACATTTTAAAAGTGGGTGTTTTAGAAGAAAAATTAGACTAAAAGAATTAATATGAAATATATTAGATTTATATTCATCATAGTATTATATTTTTGTTTTTTATTCAAAAATATGTATATTAAATAATTATAAAAAAATGTTGTAGTAAATATTTTATTAAGAGAAATATCAAATAAATGGTTTTCAAAATATTAAAATAAATAATATATGAACTAATAAATGTTCTAAAATAATTTTTTTTATTCATATGACATTTTAGGAATATATTAAATATTTTGGTTCTACTCTATCATCTATTTGGATTTTATTTAAATTCAAATAAATGAATAGTGTAAAAATTGACACTATTTACATTTTATAAAAATAACATTGATTAAAAATCACAAAAAAAAATTTAAAATTTAAAAATTAAAATTTATATGGTCTAAAATTTCATAAAGTATCAAATTATAGACAATTCACAACACATAATAATGTATTTATAACTATTTAAAATTTAGAATATTATTACCACAAATAAAATTAAATAGATTAAACTAGGATAAATAAGAATGATAAGGTTTAAAATAAAATAAAAACATGTATAAATTTGATTGGTTGATAATATTCCAGATCAATATTATCTCATATTATACTTTGAGTCAATTTGGATGTTTTAATGTGGGGTTTTATTTTATTATAAATTAATATTTTGCATGTTTCTAAAAGTGCCCCTCTACTCACTTAAAAAGGGACCCTCATCCATCTCCTCTTCACTCCAATATCAGAGTTCAAACTTGGAAAAAAAGGCCAATTACACTTCTAAACTACATTATCAACATACTAGAGGTCTTTTTCTTCTTTAAAGACCAACTCTAGTACCCTAAGAGAAAGTTTAAAGGATTCACTTCGAGGAAGATGGAATATCTTCTACAGATTCATTCAAATTTATTTCTTCTTCTGCTTCCTCTTATTTAGTTTTCACATTATAAAGTAATAAAATCAGTATAAATAATATACATATATGTAATTATAAATATGAAACAAATATATTTCACCTTCTACCCAGCCTATGAAAAACTAAATCAACGCACATGCGTACGTACAGAATACCGTCTCCACATTATTGTGTAATATTTTTTTCATCACCAACATACTTGGACTGGTATAAAGATGGAAGAAATTAATATATATGATTATTTTAAAGTGATATTTATTCTATAATATTATAAACTATACACTTCAGTACAATTCCATAATCATGGGAATGATATCATCGTTCATGCGTCTGTACAGTCTACTATCTCCACGATATGATGTGATTCATTATACACTATCTTCATTGAATAGTGATTATATAAATGAATTAAATGAATTAATATGAAATATATATTATACTAATATAATTATTTAAATGATATAACTATTACCTAAAAATAGGAATAATAATTTATTCGACAAAACATGCATAATAACATAAAATAGTAAACACTCGATTAACGAGTAGCAATGAAATGTTACTAATAAACTAATAATAATATGGCCATATGTGATGTCATAAAAATAAATATGATTCTATAATAATTCAATGACATTATTTAAATCATTATACCCGATTTTTGGATACATACAAAGAAATAAAACCTAAGTTAAGGGGAAACTTTGCCAATCTCATTTCTATCCGAGATTGTTTATTTGTTTGTATTTACTAGGGTTATATTTATCATCCATGACCATGTCATATAAAACAATTTTCATAAAATGTTTACTATTCTTAAATGTATGTTTAAAGTCTTTTTTACCCTTTTTTTACTTTTACCACATGGTATGGATGGAATCTTACTTTTGTATATCATACGAGGTACTTTTTTACTTTTCCAGTAAAAGTATGAGGAGAGTGTTTCTTTTAACATATACAGTGTGAATGGAATTTTATGGTTTCATATCACCTCATTTCCATGGAAATTATTCTACAAGATTTCATGATTATTTTCAACAAAATTCTTTTCTTTTAAAATTGCATGGAATTTGGAGAAAAGAATATTATTTTGAAGAAGAAAGGATATTTTCCCCAGGAATTCATTTCATGTGTTTATTGAAAACTATTTTCCATATAAGATTACAGTATTTAATATAGTTATGTTTCAAGTATAATTTTCCTATTATTTACATTTTTTGATTTTTTATGAGGAAATTATATCCATTTTTTATATGGATTATGTTATGATGAGATGATGTCTATGAAACCTATTTTTTCGTTGGGTTATGATGAATGATTTTTGTTTATTTTGTGACACACATAAGAATGATTTCATTATGCGATGGGTGGGAAATATATCTCCCTCCAATTCATTGGGTAAATATTTATATCTCATAATAAAAACATGGTTGGAATGTCAAGTTTATATTGTTTAGTAATACATGGCTAGAACGACAATTAAACTCGGTTCAGTAATGGACTTCGTGCACTATGTTGGTCATGGAAGTAATTCCTTGGATTCTATGGAAATAATAATATGTGCATAATGGTTTTCCATAATTAAATGCTTTATTCCCATTCTATTTTATCATTATTGATGTTCCTTTATGATATGCCTTGCATCCTACTGAGATTTATTTCACAACACAAGATTTGGATGTTTAATATTTATGTTCATGTTTTTATGTTCAAATGTATATGGTTTGTTTTATTTTCTCCATGAGTACCCTTACTGAGAATTTTATGTCACCCATTATATATTTTCGTTTCCCTAGGATATAAATAATGGTTTTAGGTAAGAAAACAAAAGGGGAATATATTTACAGGATATGTTGAAGATCTTTCACCCTGATTACAAGATTTGGTTTTGAGTTTCAAAAGACAATAAACTATTACCATTTTTGGGTGTCTTTTTTTGTTATGTTTTAAGTATTCAATAAAAGTAATTCAATTTCCATGTACTTCAAGCTTGGGTCTCTACATTGACATTTTTTATGTGGATTTATAGTTTATAAAAATAATTGATTCATTGATTAATTCGGGCATCACTGTTATGATCATTGTAATAATTTTTTTAAAATCTCATTTTAATCAAGACTATTTATAAATTAATATCCATTGATGGAAATTGTTTTATAATTTTGTAAGTAAATAAATGTTTTCTTCTTTACGAGTTATTCATGATATTTTCACATAATAGTATTATTTACCCACACATTCATAATTAAAATAATTGATAAAATGTTTTCATGAATATACAACATCATTTATCTCTTTGACCGGAAAAATATTTTCCTAGAAAACAGTGTTTTCTAAAAAACTAAATCATTTTACATTTACAAAAGGATTTTATAAAGACATTTTTTCATATTTTTTCCTTGAAAAAAATGTGACTGGATGTTATTTTTTTTAAACATGGCACTTTTATTACCATTTTACAGTGAGAAATGAATGTTATTCTTACTTTTGTGGCATGTACAGATTTACATGATGACATGACCATTTTTTAATTGATTCTTACTTTCAAATTCTACAAGGTTATTCTTAATGAAAATTTTTCCATAGTATTCTTTAAAATTTTTTTGTATCCAGAAGAATTTTTTTAAATATTTTTTATTTGTAATAATATTCATAAATAATAATAACCATTTACTATCACTATAATGGGGTTATGTTTATAGAATACTTATTTGTTCGCTTAATGGTTTATGATTATTTGACCACATATATTATTCAAATTCACATTCATGTTTCATTTCTATCATCATTAAATTCCCCTATGAAATGTTTACTTCTATGAGATCATTAGACATTAAATTTCAACAAAATATTCATATTATTTATCGTGGATATTATTATTTTATTAAAAATATCTAATTAATTCATATGGTGTTTTAGTTAGATTATTATTTAACCAACTATGTGATAATTTGTAAATCAATATACTTTACTAAAAAATAATATTTGATTTAAAGCCGCAATCATTAATGAATTAAATCAATTATTCTATATATGAGGAATGTTTTATAATTGGAGTGATGGGTGGGGCCTAAAATTATATATCCCTTCAATGTGTTGGTATTCTAATGTGGTTAATATGTGAGCAAATATTAAATGGGGTTTTAGGAGTAATTTAAACCATTTTAGGAATTGCCTTAAAGGTAAATGTAACACGATCATTGAGACTATAGAATCTAATAATTAAAAATTAACTTCACTAATAATTTTGTTTATAATAACCAAGATAATTTCTCATTGATATTATATCAGGATGCATTTTATTATAAAATTATTTATTAAAGGACATGTGTTATCACTTATTTAACATGTTATATTGATTATAACTTATCTATTTATAATATTGATGTATTGATTAAATGTAATGAGTTTCAATTAAATATATTTATATATTGATTATTATTCATGAAATTGATTCATTGATATATTATATGGATTCAATTCCTTTCAATTTATTTATTACTGGGAAAGTGTGGTATGTTATTATCCTTTATATACTGAGTAGGCTTAGTTATTAATGTTTTCTATCATTTTACTTAACCCTTGCTGAGGATTTCAGTTCACCATTAAGTTGTTTCCTTCCCTAATAATCCATTTTGTTTTTTATGTTTGTTATTCAATTAACCCTATGGGGAATAATGTTGTTAAAAAATATTGTTTTTTAATTTGTGTTTTCAATGGTAATATAATACTCAAGTATATATCTAGTTTACAAGAAAACTGAAATATTTAGTCTTTCAAAATGATATTCCGTTTATATTATACCAATTTAATAATGAAAACATCAAATTTTGAGGTTCTAGGTTTGTGGTCATTATAGTTGGTATCAGATGAATTTTATTTAAAGCCATGGGTGATAGATTTTGGGAAACATTAATTGGCGATCGAACCCATATGATGGACCTTGAGGATATGACTAAAAATCATAATATTTTTGTTTTGATGATATTATGTTATTTTTCTAATAAATATATCCTTTTCTAAGAACAACATGTGTTCGTGTTTCTGTAAATATTGTACATAGGGGTAATAACTCTGAAAAGGGTTCATTGGGTTCAACCCGGTTACCAAATAGTATACGATGATAGGATTTTCTACTCACTAAATTAGATAGTGCAATGGTATTTTCATTCGATTATTCAAAATTTCATTAGAAATCATAATGAAGGGATTCAATAAATAATCACAATGAATGACGGAGGTTAAAACTAAGTTGTCTTATATTGAAAATAATGTGTCATAGTTTTGAACTCCTATAAATGGTCAGTATAATTACTATTCGGTTATCATGAAATATGATTATTAACATATACATTAATTAACTCTCAAACTCGCCAAATAAGAGAATTATTTTTTTCTCCAATATCTCTAGTGTTGGAGACCATGGATAAATGAAGGATCTATTTCCTTCATGTCCTAAATTTTAAAGGAGACACCCAAGAAAGTGTCTTTATAGGATAGAAAAATTCCTATTCTGGGGAAAGTAAGGGAATAAAGAAAATAATTTCCAAAAAAATGAATAGTGAAATTGAAGGAAATAAATCTCATACTAGAGATATATTTATGGTTTTATTTCTTATATATGATAATCATGGGAATAATATTAGTCAATTCCCTCTTTTAAAGGATAATCCTTAGACTATAGAAGGACCCATATAAAAAAATATGTATTAAGTATTTATGTATTGGAGATGTATTGATAAACATCGTGAAAATATTATTATATTATAAATTATATTTCAATGATTTCAATCATATTTTTTAGGGGAATGTTATGGGAATAAAATTAATATAGTTTAGAAGAAGGACCATCCACATGTCGAGTGACAACCGGTTATGTCTGGTATGTCTGTCAGGCCTGAACCCATGATTCAATGATGATAAGGTTTTATCCCCTACAACTATAAAAATTTATTTATGGTTTAATATGTAATATTTTTAGTAAAATTATTTAAAAGATAAATAATAATTTTGAATTAGTGGTGTTAGTTTGACTGTTATAGATTGTTTAATAATATTGGACAACTTTTTCTAAAAATATTGGTTTTATAAAATAGTTTGAGATATAAATAAAGGTTTTTCACTATTAAATGGATATAATGTTCCTTAATAATTTAATTTTAGTGATTTTGTAATAAAATTATTAATGTATGGATATTATATTCTTGGATTAAGAGAATAATTTTACATTGATCAGAGAAAATGAAAATGAATAAATTTTCCTTATAAAATAAAATAATATCATGTATGTTTCCTAATATTCAAAGACAATAAAAAAATCCATAACATTAATAAAAGTTTCTTCAAAAAAATTTATCCTATTACATTCCTATTCGATAAGTCATATAGTCTTTAAAACCACAGAAATTTATGGTTTTCAGGCCCTTAATATTCCATTGATCATTCACATGTTTTTGTTCAATGTCATCAATTATTATCTATAATTATTTATACATTTAATCCATATCTGTATCTTCATTTTGAACTTATTTTATCATAATTAAAATCCTAATTATGTGTTATTATGTATGAACTTTTTTTCATCCCTTCCTCTCTAATTAAGATAATATTTTATAAATTATTTTAATGATATGAGTTTCCAAAAAAATAATTTTCAATTATAAAACCCTTGATTACAATGAAAAATATTAAATTAGGAAGAAAATTTTTATTTAAGTATGGGATAATGTAACACCTTGAAATTATAAAATATGATTATTGTATTAGATTTTATTTTTGAAATGAAATGCTGGGAATAAATTATTCACAAAATATATTTCATTAAAATTAATATCATTGATAGCTTATGGAACACTCAATCCTAAGTCCAAATGAACATTAATAGACCATTATAAACTATATAATAAATTGTAATTAATTTATATTATTATCAAAAAAATGAAATTTATTGTTATAATTATATTTTAAATAATATAAGAATCATTTAAAATAGAATGAAATGTTTTTTTTAAAAAGATGTATTTTTCAAAACGATGGTATATTTGTGATTTGTGCACATAATATAAAAATGTTTTTACATTTTTTGAAAATTTATTTGAAAAACTAATCTTCATTTTTGAAATAATAATATCAATAATATCTTAGGCAATTTTTTTGTATTTTTATGATAAGTTAAATTTTTTATGTATAGTGAAAAATACTGAATTTTAATTAAATTTTGTCATTACATTTGTATTGTTTATAATGTGAAACTATATTTTCAATTTTTTATAACGTAAAATTAGTTAAATTATATCATATATATATATATATTAAACCAATTTGGTTTATTTCAACCATTCTCATATTGAATTTCAATATTAAATCATTACAAACTTTTGAACATTTTTCTCTAAATACATTTTTCTCATCCTATCAATATGATAGATTTTAATTTAAATATTTCTTTTTATGGGAATTAAATTTTTTAAAATGGATTACATATTTTAAATGAAAATAATTTATATTATAAAATAAGGTCAACTAATTTTTTTTTTCCAAAAACGAATATTTTATATAATACAAATTTATTAATGTGGTAAGGTAAAAATATATTTATCCGTGGTTAAACTAAAAAGATAAGGGTTAAAAATGAACCACCGACATTTTCAAAAGCATTTTTATGGAGATTTTTCTACCATAATATAATCTAGGTTTGTGAATAACCATTTTATCGAATTGTGTAATGATAAAAATGATTGAATTTTATAAAACATTTCTAGTATTCCACTGACCTCTCTTATGTCTACCCACTCTTCTATTTTCTTCAAAACATCAAACATAATTGGATTTGAAAACACCATCCCTAATAACTTTGATAACTAATATCCTCTCATCCAATAATCCATTTTAGGTAAAAAAATATACATATCAGTTCATTGGTGAAAACATAATGTGGATACCTAAAGGGGATGTTACGTTCTTGAATGAGCATTTATATTTTATTTATTTCACAACCTCTATACATTTCTGTTAAGTTAATATAATATAATTTTATAATTATCTTCAATATATTAATATTTTATAATAATAAGGTAATTACTTACTACAATCTTCACGTCCTTCAAATGTGTTAGGAATCATCATTCATGTATATGGTGAACTATTGTCTCACGAACCGATGTCATTCGTTATTGAATTACGAACTCTCATTGTTGGGTGTGAGGATAGATGTAAAATATATATGTTATATATATAAATAATTTTTCCTCTGTTTTCATTATATATTATATACATGTAAAAAATGAAGAGTTTTTGAATTATTTTTTCTAATAAAATTAATATTTTTGAAAATTTTCACTTGAAGCCACACTGAATGTAGATTATTCTATACAAAAGAACGTAGTTTGTCATCTGTTATACACAAAACCACATTAATCTGTCACTAAATTAAACATTTCCATTTTCATAAAACACATAGAAAACAATTTTTATATTATATTATATATAATACAGTGTCCCTTGGATATCTTGTGTTAAACGCAAGCCTGAGTTTAACTAAACTACAATATACTATTATGATTATTATAAAATTCTATTATACCTTCCACCTAGCCATTGAAATTAAAATTTCAAAAAAATATAAATTAAAATTCGTAAAATATTGTTTACACATGTATATAAAATTAATCATTTGGTTATCAATTATATTGGAATAAATGAGAGATATGTTTGAAAATAATGAAATTTATTTTCTAATAATTGTTTTTCTGTATACAAACAATATTTTATCTCAATAAATTGAAAAACCCAATTTTTATGAATGTTTTAAATAAAATTTACATATTATATATTCAATCAATATTTTTATTTTCATTGAATTTGTTTTATAGATATAAGTGAATATTAAATACACTTTTATAAATAAAATGATTTATTTTTCGAAATGGTAATTTCACCACCTTTTAATGGAGACCCCATTTGAAATGAAATTTTTAAAAATTTAATAATTTATATTTTAAAAAAAAACATAATTTATTAAATATTAATTTAAAAATTTACATTTTCTTATTTTTTGGTCTTTTTCTAAGAAGATTTAATTTTTGATGAATAGTGGAAAACATTGAATTTTAATTCAAAACTGATTTTTAGTATAATTTATTTATATAGTTAAATTTTATTTTAATTTAATTTAAAGGTTTAATTTTCTAAATTCTCGATAAAAGAATTCAATTTTGTTCCTTGGAACAAATTTCACATTAAGATTAGATATAAAAACATTTTAAACTCTTAAACTTTTTGCCTTTAAAACTTGCTCTCATGACGTGTTTGTAGGAATAATTTTAAAATAACTTATGCCACATCATTTTAGGAAAATTAATGAAATGGATTAAATTTTTTAAATCATTATAATTTATAATTTATAGTATGGTCAAATTATTTTTTTACAAAAAAATTCAGTGAATGTGATTAAAATTAATTAGAATTATTAAGAGAAAATTTACCTTCACAAATCACTAATCTTTAAATATTAGAGCCCTAATGACCTAGAATAATTTCTAAAATACATTTAATATTAATATTCCGACCATATAATACATTTTATTTTATTTTTAAAATAATTGTATCACCTTTACATTTAAAAAACACTGATGGAATTCCGTTTTAAAATATTTACAATAATGCCACTCCCCCTACACTATTAAAAGGAACACACCCCTCCCACTTACTCATGCCACTCAAGACCATTATATCAGATATAATCTACCCAAATATCCAAAAAAATACTAAATTAATATTATAATCATCCCTTTTTTATTAAATCCCTCTAATTAATATCTTAGGTGAATACCAAAATGAGCTTCTCAATGAATATGTAACGACCATCCTCGGGAACTTTTGTTTTTTATTCTAAAACCCCTAAAATATACTTGTTTCATTATTAAATAATACCCTCAGTATCATTAATATAATAAGTTTTTTTATTCCCTATTTTATTCCTATACTTACACAAAATTCTATCTAATGGGTATCAAAATAACTATTCTTACGTATGGTGAACAACTTCCTCACAGAACAATGTTGTTTGTTTTTACATTACCATATCTCATGGTCGGGAATTATGATATAAGCTCTATTTTATATGATATATGTGATATATATGATTTATTTGTTTTTCTAGAATTTTTATACAACAAATAACTTCATTTTTTACATTTTTTAAATATGATAACTTTGTTTGAGGACATGTGAAATACCCCATCCTCAATACGATATACTTCGTTCACACATTACATGGAAAGTAATGAGGATTGGTTTAGTGAAATCATATGATATATATGAAATAATAATTATTGTAAAATTATATTATATATCTATATATAAAAATATATTTAATTTATTTAATTTATTTCAATATGAAGAGAAAATAGGAACAACATTCTTGTGTACATACGACCAACCATCTCCATGTACGATATATTTCATTTTATATATATATATATTTTATGGTTTATTTTAAATAAATATAAACTGAATATATATGATATTTATAAAATTATTTACAATTTTTAAATATTTGAATCATGAAAAACGTAATAATATCATGAATAAAATGTCAAAATATATACAAAAAACAATGCAAATATGACATGAAATATAACATTAACATGAAGTTGTTAATAAATGAGTAATATAATTTGAGATCCAAATAATATATGGTATTAGATAAAATAATATGGTTATTTTTTAGATTTATAAATTATATTTTTTATATGGTTTTTGAACATTTATGAAGAATGTCAAGACTTAAAGTAAGGGTTTTATCGTCTCACATTTATTTTCTTGAGACTATTTCTTTATTCGGCACTCGTATATTTTTGGTGAGATATATACTACCCATAAATGTGTTATATGATTCTTATAACTAAATTTATTTTTATTTACATATCAATTTTATGATCATTCTTTCATTGGGTATTTAGTTCAAAAGATACCAAATTGGAAAAGTAATTTTTCTCAATTTTCATTCTATATGATACAGGCCATATAATGTTCCTTTATTTTTATATGTGATGTATATAAGACCATTTTACATGTTATATCATGTATCTAATTATCTTAATGACATTTTAACCAACATTTAATATTATTAATTCCATAATATTATGATTCAATGTTACTAATGTTGTAAAAGTTTATTTCTATAATCTCTACATTTATCAGGATTGATTATGATTACACATCCATTGATAAAATATTATAATTCATATATCAATATTTCTCTTGAGTTTTCATCCCCAATGGTAATCCAGGATATCATTATTTATTGGTACAATTTCTCACCCTTTTTATGTAATGATAATTCATAATTTTTTTAAATCCCAACTTTATTTCTCCCTTCAGTCAGAAATTAATTTTATTCACAAAACCGTGTTTTCAATAAATTTTTTCAAAAAATGATTTAATATTATGTGTAATAAACATTCTTACCCTGGTTTTACCTTTTTTTTAAATGGGTTTTAAAATAAATTTTCATGTTGTTTTCCAATCAAGGAATTTTCATAATTTTTTACTATAAAATATGATGTTTTGGAATGTAAAGATTTTACTACCATTATAACCGTCATTTCCTAGAATTTTCTTTTGAAAGTTTACAATTACTTTTAAAGGAAATATCATTCTAATATTATGGGAATTTTTTCTTCGAAGGGGTTACAAAATAAAAATGTTTTTAAAATGTTTTAAGATTCAAGAACTCTCTATTCAAAGTGAAAAAGATATTTTCTCAACAAATGTTATAAATTATTTTTAAATGAATAAATTATTATTTTTTAATAGTGGTTTATAAGGAAAATAATTTTTAAAATGTTTTTTTAATTATTTATTTTCAAATTAAATTTATTTTCCTTAATAAATTGAACATATGATCTTAAAAAATATATCCTCTCTAAGTTGAAATCATTTGATATGGTTTAATATTTTATGGGGGTATGATCTTGAGAAGACATTCATATTATTTCATTGAATGTTTTTTAAGGGGATATGTTTTTTTATAAATCCCAATTCCATTTCACGGGTTTTACCATTATAAAATTTTTATTAAAACAAGCTTCCTTTCATTAGTTCTTCTTTGATGAACTGAATAAGAAACATGTTTCTTTTTCACATGTTATGATATTATGAAATATTAAAAATACCCATTCATTTTATGGGTAATGAAATAATGTTTATGAAACCCATCTATTTTTATGTCTCATGATGTGATGAATGTTTTGTTATCTTGTGGAAGATATGTGTTTGATTTCATTATGTGATGAGTGGGACCTACATCTCCCAACAATGAATTTCATAACAATGGATGGATCAGGGATATAAGAGTTATGTGTAAACCAAATTATAAAATCAAATAGTAATGCATGAACATGATTACACATTCATAATGGTATGTGTGAAATAGATTATATGTTCATGATTTTATTTATAGACCATGTTCTACGTCCCAATGTTTATGTGTGAACCTGATTACATTTTCAAAATATTATGACTGATCTTGATTAAATGTTAATTATGTTATGTGTGGACCTAATTACATGTTCACAATGTTATTCATGGTCCTAGTTACATGTATAAAAGTTTTTTCTTGAAAATGATTACATGTTCACAAAGTTGTGCATGAAAAGTATTACATGGTCAAAATGTTTGGCATGCACCTAATTAGATGTTCACAATATTGTGCATTAACCTAGTTTCATGTCCATAAATTTATGAGAGGGCTTGATTTCATCTCTTTGACTTAATTACTGAACCTATTTATACATACAAATGTTCAAAATGTTATAATCTGTTCTGTTTTCCACAATTCCAAGTATTATTCTTTAGTTATGATTTCATGTCTTATTCCAACAATTACCATAACATTCATGAGTAATAATCTATAAATAACTATTCCATGACTCTTGATTTTGATCATAGAAATGCAGGGAATGACCTTCTAATTATATGATCATGTTCTTATACCATAATTATCATGATTATTCTTTCATATCTCCCTATTTACCCTTAATGAGCATATGTGATCACCCATTTCATATGTTTTCTTTCCCCAGGTTATGAACAAGAGTTTTTATATAGAGGAACCAATTGGTAGGATATTAATGGTGATATTAAATATCATTCCAAAATTAAGAGAATGTGTTCCATGATTCCAAAGACACTAAAATAGTACGCTCCTTCTAAATGTGCTTTTGTAATTTGATGAATATTCAAAATATATTGATGTAATATCCATGTATGTAAAGACTGGGTAGCTATATTTATAAAAAAGGAATTTTTATTCATATTATGGAAACTATGATGATAAAACATAATTCATATCCCTATGGATTACACTAATGTATATATATATGGACATATCTAAGGATAAGCCTATGGTGTCATAGACATGAATGAAGGTTTAATAATTTAGATTTAATATGAGTGATTTTCTTGAATATCTGATTTTACACTATGATAAATGTTTCTCACGTGATTGTTTTTGGTTTTAATCAATGTATGGATCTTGAATAAATCGTTAACTACGGATGAAATAAACAATGAAATAGTAGTACTCCTTAGAAACTGAAGGTCATCAGAGTAGAGATGAAAAACCTCAATATTATGCTTTCCCAAGATATGAATCATGGGAAACATACCATCAAGAAAAGGAGGGAAAAACATTATATTTAGTATTTCATGAGGTAGAATCCAATATTATACATTGGTTCCACTAATCCATTAGCTGTTGAAAAATGGATCAACGTCATGATACACATATTTTTTTCTTTAATATATATAGAATGAAAAGGTCATGTTGGATATTTACCATCTAGAAGGTGTAGAAAATAAATGGTGGAATATTTTTAAGAATACAAGGTGAAAATATGAAATTTACTCCACAGATTAGGAAAATTTGAATAAAATATTTTTCAATAAGTACATTCATTTAAATTTTTTTATGAATATGGCGAAGTAATTCTTAGTTCTTAAGAAGATGGATAGAAAATATATTTTTTCCTATGATGTAAATTTTTCATTATATGAAATTTAAAAAATTTATATTATAATTCATTATGAATGTATGTTTGAACGATTATTAAGTGGCCTAAAACCAACTCTCTAAATATAGATTGAAATAAAGGACATTGAATGCTAAAAAGAAATCAATTAATGTGAACTAAAAGTGAAAATGAAGGATGGAAACCCTCGTGGTTCTGGGGATATAATAAGGGAAATGGGAATCCATGGAAAATATAATGATATGTCACATGGATTGAAGAAAAAGTTACCAACTCATATTTTCCAAAACTATAGGAAAGAGCACTTAGGTGAGTTTCTGTGAGGAAAAAAGGTGATTCAAGTGTGGGAAGACTAGAAATCAGAAAAAATAATGTATAAGTGATGTGAAGGGGATAGATAATAAAATTAATAGAGATAAATCTCAACATTATCCAACACCCACTCTTCTATGTTTTATTTTCAATGATTTTGGGTATTATGAGAATCAATGCCCAAATCCGAGGGATAATTTGGACAATAAGGCATATAAAACTTTGAGGAAAAGGAAAAAGGGAAACTTTATGAAATCATAATGGATAAAGTTAATCATGGTTGTTAGGGAAGAATTATCCTTCCAACTGAATTGGGATTTTCATGTTTAATTTTGTGTGAATAAAACCTATGCAAATATTATTGTTTATTGTTTTGTGAATTTTCTAGTGATTATATATTTCTACAGATACTCTTGAATAATATATCTCCTGTAATATCCTATCAGTTCAAGGATGAAACCATTTATCAAATAAAAAATCCCTACATAAGATAAGAAATTTTTTAATAAATAAATTTTCAATTATATTTTGGAAGGGTTATAATGGTAACCATTAATGGAATGGTATATGTTAAAAATATGATAATTATTTAGAGATTTAAATTATAATATCACCATATGGGGGATTATAAAGATTGGATAACATATTCTATCATTTGGTTTTTTATAAATACATATGGAATGACCTATATTTCTATTTATGGATGTCATGATCTTTTAATGATTTAAGAATTAAAAATTCACCTTTATTTCATATAATAATAGATTAAGTAAAAATTGATCATGGAAAAAAGGGTAAATTTATCCTAACATCAGTTAAGTATATCTTCTTATTGAAATTATTAAACATTAGTAAAATGTTTTGGAAATAAACTTTGGTCTTTTTCTCATCATTTTTATAGTATTAGTATCCTTTTAGAAGCCTCTTTCTGTTATGGATTTGTGATCATTAACTTTCCGCTGAACTAGTTCACCAACACACTATATCTAAACATGACAGGTATATTTCCCTTAGATATCCATGCTTTATCTATCAAATAATGTTATCCTAAATGGGAAACTAGTTATAAATTACTTCTGGTAACTATTATGTTTCATTCATCAATTTTTTAAAAGATCTTTAATTATTAATTTTTATGATGTGGTTTTCATTAAAAGGAACATTCATGAATTAAGATAATGATAGATCAGATGAATTTATATGGAAAAATTAATATTAAGGGGAAATAATATAACATCCATGTATTTTTGAAGAATAATTTAACAAAATAATTTAATATTTTTGAAATTATTCATTTCACACAACACTAAATATATCTTGTCTTGTATGAATGAACTAAATTTTCTTTCATTATATGCATCACCAAGTTAATGTTTAACTACCCATAACATATATATTATTATTCAGTACATAGAGACTATGTTTGGATTTTATTACACATAATATCATTTCCCTTTGATAGATCGTGTTACACGCAAGTCATAGTTTAACCAAACTATAATATACTTTTAATAATATTAATAAAATATTAATATATATACCACCTAGCCATTGGAATGGATGTTATGAATATGTTTAACTAAAATTTTGAAAATATGATTCACATATGTAAATAAACTGAATCCTATTGTTATCAATTAGTTATAAATGAATGTAATAACTATTTGAAAATAAATAAATAACATTTATAAGAAAACCGTATTTTTATATGAACAAACTATTTTATTTTAATAGATTAAACAAAACAATTTTGATAAAAAAATTAATTTTATTAATTTTATTTATTAATTCATTAATTTTTATACTCATCTTACTGATTTGATAGGTATAAGATACGAATAAATCCAATTTTTAAATATATAGATGTATATTTTAAGAAGGTAATTCTACTCCAATTTAATAGATAACCCATTTTAGATATAATTATTTTTAACATTAATAATTTATGATTTACAAAATAAAATACATTTAATAAATATGAATATCATAATTTACTTTGCTTTAATATTTTGAATTTTTCTGAGACATTTCATTTTTTAGATGAATAGTAAAAAATTGAATTTTATTTCTAGATGAATTTCTCATCTCATTAGTTTGTATAGTTAAACTATATTTTAATTATTTTTAACATCCTAATTATATCAATTTTCCTCAATTAATCCAATTTTTGTCATTGGAACAAATTTCAAATCGAAATTGGACATAAGAACCTTTCAAAATTTTAAACATTTCGACATAAAAACCCATTATCACAACACGTATATGGGATTAATTTTAAATTAATATCTACCAATTATGTGTATAAAATTTGGAATTTTTTATTCAATATTTGTAATTAGAACAAGTTATAATGTCTAATAAGTTCAAAATAGATTTTGAAAAAACAAATATTAGTCAAATTGATTAAAATTAATTATAATGATTAAGTGAGAAATTTGATTGATAAAAGACTAAAAATTAATCATAAGGCTGCAAATAACATAGAACCTTCTCCAAAATCCATTTAATATTCATATTGTAACCCAATATTACCTTTAATCTGATTTGGACCATTTTCTGAGCCAATTTACCATGTAAAAATGTGGGTGGTATTCTGTTTTAAAAAATATATAGGAATTACATTCCTCCCCCACTATAGAAATTCACTAACCCCTCCAACATATTTAAACCTTTCAAGACCTTTGGATCAGCCAATATGTTTCCAAATATTCTAACAACAACCCTATATTCAACATATAATCCTTCAATTGTTAATAGATCCATCCATAGAAGCATGCAAACCAAAATGAGTTAGCCAATGAAGAGGTCACATCCTTCATCAATCTCTTTTGTTTTATTTTCATATCCACACCTAAAAAAATTTATTCTATTATAATATTATAAAATAATTATAATAAATATACTAAGATTTTTTTTTCAAATAGTTCTACTAACATGTACACAAACATATATTTAATAGGTAACTAAGTTACTGTTCTTGTGTACGGTGATGTACCACCTCACAAAATGATGTTTTTCATTTTTTATTTACCACCTCTCATGGTCTCTAATTTGGATGAAAAATCTATTTTGATATATATATATATACTGCATATTTATGATGTATTTATTCTTTAATAATTATTATAGAACATGTCACATTATTCATTCTATTTTATGTAAAATGTTAACTTTGTTTATGGACGTGTGGACTACCACCTCCAGAAAGTGATGTTATTGGTTAACACATTGCATGGAATTCTTAAGAATATATTTAGTAAAATAATATGATATATTTAAAATAATAGTTTTAATTTAATTATATATATATATATTATTCAGTTTGTTTCTTCCAAAGTGATAAAAAAATGGAAAAAAATGTCCATGTGTATGTGCTCCCTACCATCTCTATGAATGGTGTATCTGATTTTATATTTCTATATTTTATAGATTATTATAAATATGTATATACTGAAAATATATGATATTTATATCACTATTTAAATTATAGAAACAAGTAAATCATGATATCTATAAGATGATCAAAAATAACAAGTCAAAACATGTACAAAATATCAAGCAGATATTTCTTGAAACGTAACATTAACAAGGAGTTGTTAATAAAAATGTAATATATTGTAGTAAAATATTAATTAATATTATCATATATAATAATATGTTTCTCTGGTATATGTATAATAAGGTTTTATTTATTATACATGAGGTTTGAACACATATGATGAAATTCAAAACATAAGGTATGAGTTTTCTAGCCGAACTTTTATTTCTCTGGGACTTATGCCCTATTCACCAATAATTTATTTTTATTTATATATATAATGACCCTGAATTTATTATAGTATTATTTTAATTAAATTTATTTGTATTTACAAATCCATTTCTTATTTTTATTTTATGTTGTTTATGTTTAAAATGTTATCAAATTGATAATTTAATTTTTTATCAATTTTCATTCATTGAGATTCAATCCATGTTATACACCTATATTTTTCTATGATGCGTATAAACTATAATACGTAATGTTATATCATTAATATCCACATCTTAATGATCTTTCAATATTAATGTAATCTTATTCTTTCAATAGTATTATGACTCAAAGTTACCAAAGTTGTAACGATTTATTTCTAAAATCTTATTTTTTTAGTTGTATTTTATTATACATCCATTGATGAAATATCATGATCTATATCTCAATAATTATCATGAATTATATTATTATCTTTTTATACATGATATATCCATACATTGGTACCATTTTACACTCCTTGGTACCTAAGATAATGATGAAAGTGTTTCTGATAAAATCCAAATTTATTTCTATCTTCGATCAAGATTTTTTTTAACCAAAAACCCATATTTTTGAAAAATATTACAAAAAATGTTTTACTATGATGTATAATGGACATATTTATCAATGTTTTAAAATTTTAATAAAAATATGTTTTAAAAGTAATCATCTTTTCATTTTCCAACGGAGGAACATTCTTATACTTTTTACCATGAAAAATGATGGCTTAAAATGTATGGATTTTCCAGAAATAATGACCATAATTTGTTAAAGATTCCTTCGAAATATTATAAGGTTTTTAAAAACATATTTGTTTCATAATAATCTTGATATTATTTTTTAAATTTTTTTAAAACAAATGTTTTTAAAATTTTAAATTATTAAATGGATGTTTTTCAAAGTAGAAATGATATATTCTCACGGAATGTTTTAGTTGAATTTTAAAAGATTAAATTGTATGTTTTTAAAATTTTATTCAATAGAAAATTGTTTTTGAAAATTATGTATGTTTTAAAAAGTTATTTTTTCAAAAAAAAATTGTCTAATTTAAAAAATAATTCATGTGATCTTCCAAATTCCTTCCACATCTAAGTTGATACCCTTTTATATAGATTATTCTTTTATGGAGTTATGTTCCAAGGACACCATTCACATTCTCTCTTTGAATAGTCTATGTTTAATATGAAAATTTGATTATGAATCTTGTTTCTATTCCATAGGATATAACATGTTATAATAATTATTAAACATGTTTCCTTTCCTAGGTTATTCTATGTTTCAATTAAAATTAAAATTGTCTCGTTTTCATATGTTATGATATGATGAATTTTTTTTAATACCCGTTCCATTTAATGGGTTATGATATGGCATTTTTGAAACCCATCACTTTTTATGGTTTACGATATGATGAATGATTTTTGTCTTCTGGAACATTCATATATGATTTTGTTATAATAAATGTGGAACCTTTATCTCCCTCCAAAAAATTGGGTAATGAGTGATGACTCATGAGTATAAATATCATTTTTAAACCAGATTACTTATTCCAAAACATTTTTGTAAACCTGATTAGATGTTAAAAATGATATGTGTGACCTTAATTAATTGTTTATAATGGTATACATGGACTAAGTTGTATATCTATATGTTTTTCCATAAACTTTATTAAATGTTTATAATGTTATGAATGGAACTTATTACATGATCACAATGTTTTGGGTGAACCTGCGTACTTTTCACAATTTCATGCATATACCTAGTTGCATCTCCATAATGTGAACCTGATTACATGTTCACAATTTTACAAGTGGAGATGAATAAATGGTCAATGTTTTATAAGTGATACTGAAAACCAATTCACAATGTTATTTTTGGACATGGTTTTATGTTTTATGTTTATGACAGATCCTAATTTCATCTCTTTAACTTAATGAGTGAACCTGTTTCTTCTAATACATATTCACACTATGATAAGTTGACGTGTATATCCGAATTCTATTTATTATTAAATGTTAATATTTTATAGCATATTACCTCAGTTACCTTATCATTCATGTATTATGAAATCTCAATATTTATTCCATGACTCCAGATTATGATAATTATTATGAAGGGTATGGTCTTCTAATCATACAATCATGTTCTCTTACCCTCATTATAATTATTTTTCTTACATATCATATTATTTATCCATATAGAGAATATGATCTCACCCCATTATAATGTTTACCTTCCCCAAATTTGGATGAATGGGTTTTTACGAAGGATTTCTAATGTGGAATATATTTATGGATATGTTGAAGTCTTTTCACCAAATCAAAATAATGTGTTCCAATTTTATAAATACACTAAACTATGATGGTCCTCATTCATGTACTATTTTAAATTCCTAAATATTCATAAAAATTATTTAATATCCATTTATTTTAATCTTGTATTGAAATATAAAACTTTAATTTCTAATCCATATGAGATACGTTAATATCGCTTGTCTGTACGGTGGACTACCACCTTGTGAAGTGTTCTAATTCGTAATTCGCTAATTATGTACTTAGAAGGTGATAATAGTAATGTTTTACATGTGATATATATTAACTATTTATGAAACTAATTACATATTAATCATTTATAAAAGATAATATATATCATTTTATTTATAACATTTTCTATATATGAATGATAATAACAACATTCATTTATGTGTTGACTATCACCTTCACAAAATGATGTGACTCGCTTTTCATCACCACACCACATGGATGATATATATATATATATATGTTTGTTTGAATAAATAATATGGTATTTATTATAATATTATCAGTATGTAAAGATAAAATATTTCTTATATCCTTTCCATATTGATCATTGAAAAATGCAAACGTTACTTGTGTATACATTTAGACAACCATCTCTATGATCGTAATATACTTCATTTCTAAAAAGAAACATTATTGATTAGTCTCAACAGTAAAATTTATTTTTAATATGATAATTATTTCATGATTAATATTATGGATATGATATAACATTATAATATATGCAATAACTGGATCATTGGTGATGAAACATTCTTGATAAAACAAGAAAATCAACACACACAAAAATAAAAATAATGAACTTTTATTAATGAATGAGTGGTAAAATGTTTTGATAAGATATTAAGTAATATTATAAATTTGGTTATGATTATATGATAAATTAATAACATTATTAAACCCAATAAGCAATATTTTGATAAAAATTCAACTTACGGAATGCGTAAGGTAAGAGATTTTGTCTCAATTTACTTTCAATGATGAAATTTTAAAAATTATGCACAAATTTATTTAATATTGTGCATATAAATATCCTTCATCATGTAATATCATGAATAACAAAAAATTAATAGTATACTATGTTCTAATTTCAATTATCTCATCCATGAGGATTTTTTAAAAATTTATCTAGTGGTAAAGAATTTTATATATCAGTCTATTTACATTGGTTAATTTAACGTCTTCATTGTCATTGATATTATAAGATTATGTTTGAAATTACTTTTGATTATATTATTTTTTATTTTAAAATAATTAGGATGATTTATATATGATACACGTAATTGATTCATTTAGTAATTCTCACTTCAGCATTACAATCATTGAATGAGTTTATTTGTAATCTAATTCTAATTGATATTGTTTGTTTAAGAATTTAATTTTAGGGAAATTATTTGATCCGAGTCTAAATAAACCCCTTTTATTTTATTCTTCTCTAGTTGTTCTTGATTTTTTCATGTAAAAGTATCCTTTTACCAAAATTTGGTACATAAAATAATTGACAAAATGTTTATACTAAAATATGACGTCATTTTTCTCTTCAGTAAAAATTACATTTTCTTCCAAAAAATTGTTATAAAAAATTAATTTTTAAACCTATTATAAATGATTTATTAATATATTTTTTATACATTTTTTGTTCTTGAAAATTTTTCAAAAGAATATTCTTGTCATTTAAAAAAAACTTTTCAAACCATTTTACTATAATAATGGAATGTTTTTTCATATTTTATGTAATATACGCAATTACCCTCTATTGTGGTGGTAATTTATTGAATCTTAATTTTTAATTATTAAGGTTGTTTTTGGATAATATTTTTTAATATTAATTTTTGAAAATAATTGTTTTCAAATGTGACATTGAATGATGATTATAATCATAATGTTTCATGTTTTGAAACATTATCTTCAAAATGAAAAGGATATTTTCATTAAGAATGTTTTTAAAGATAATTTTATGATAATTATATTTATAAATGGAAATAAACCTTTATTTTTACAGTAATGTATTTTTATTGATAACATATGTATTATTACTTGGGATGGATTATAATTATTTTGACCAATGACAGTATTAATATTAACATCATTATTTCATTTATGTAGTCATTAACATCCCCTTTGAAATATTCAGTTTATTATGACCATTAGACATTAAATTTCATCTAAATATCCATATTACTTATCAAATATTTGTTTATTTCATAAATCGTATAAAATTTCCACGTAAAGTGTTTTACTTTTAATTTTATTCGATTGATTTGGGAAATAATTATAATGTTGTATCAGTTACTCAGTACTGATATAAGATTTAGATGAATATTCAATCATGAATTAAATTGATTGTTTGATATATGTATAATATTTTGGACTTATACTGACGATTGGGTCTCGACATTATATATTCCTTCAATTCATTAATAATATCATGATGCAAATAAGCAAGATAGAATTAAATAGGGTTTTAATTATAGTATTACCCTCTTATGAATGGTCTTGATGACATAGATATCATAATTCTGGACATCATGAAATCCAATAATTAGTAATTTCATCTATTTATAACATAGTTAGTATTATCCATGAGAATTTGAAATTGAGGTTATCACTTGGTTTATTTCATTCTCAATAAATTGATTAAATAGAAAGTCATTTTAGTTATTTACAAGGACATTTTGATTCTACATTATATCATTATAATAATAATGTATTGATTAAATGGAATTTGTTTTAAATTATTTACCATACCATATTTATTATTAACAATTATATTTTTACATTGACAGTATCTCTAGATGAACTTCTTTATGAGATTATTGATAACAAAGAGTGTTTCTTCAGTTATTCATCTTTCTATATTGATCATTATTATTAATGCAAGACTTTATTCGTTGTACTTAATCCTTAATAATAATTTTAGCTCACCCTTAATTTATTTCCATCCTCAAGAATCCATGAATTTCACTATTCTTGATATTCTCGGATACACTAGAAAGAATAAAGTAATTCTAAATATATATATGTTGTTATTTATATTTTCAAATGTATTGGAAGAATTATGTATGTATCTATTTTATGAAGACTTATAATCTATATGGTTATTTGGGATGTGATTACCTATATCTTATTCTAGTGTAATAATGTAGACACAAAAATCAGGCTCAAGTGTTCCTAGACACTACATTAAATTTCTTTAAAATGAATTTTTCAATCATTTTACAGAAGGGGAATTTTTAAATTTTTATATAAAAATATAACAATAATCACTATTTTAGCGTTACCCAAGGGAAATAATTATACCAACTTTATAAAAAATTACTGGATATATTTATTAATAATTTTATAGTTTTTAAATTAAATTTATTTTTATGTTTTTATGTTTTTTATTTAAAAAAAATTGTTTAATTTTTAATGAATAAATAGTGGGATTTAATTGAACTTGTGTATGTTTTTTATGTTCTACTCACAGTATTATTATCTTTAACTCATTTCATGTACTATACATTAAATTATATAATGATTATTTTCATATAGGTAATTAAAATATAGGTTTTAAAATATCCTCTCTTAATATATTATTATATGATACAATCATATAAGTTTAAGTAATCCATCTTCCTATAAAAACAAATTTAATCATATATATACACCCCTTAAATATTTATATACTTCGCTGGGGATGTTGTCCAATGGTTTAATTCATATTAAATCTACTGATGAAATATAATAAAATATTATTAAAATAATCATGAAACTCTTTTATTTATATTATTAATTATTCATTAATGAATTTTTAAATGATTTATTATATGTTACACATACCCTTATACATATTTTGATTTTATGAGTGAGACTATAATTATAAATACCTCTCATGCATTTGGGGGTTTTATATATATTGTGATGACTTTTAAAGGACTATATACTAATCCCAATCCACTATATAAATCCTTCCAATCTATTTTATTTTCCTAATAGTGATTCTTGAGTTATGATTATTATGTCATTATTTATGTTGTTTCCACATACACATGATGCAATAATACATTGATGGCTACTAATTTATTCCGAAATATTTATGGTTTGATCCATGAATTTATTTATGGATTTTCTTGGTATGATTTTTTATGTTACATCATTTCACCTTGATTAAGTTCTTATATCATCATATTTATCTTGTAATCAGTTATGATATTCGATTGTCATGACTAATATTTACCTTTACAGAGTATTTGAATTCAAATTTTGTTTGTTATAATTTCACTAGCTTATAGAGAATATTTATATGTATGAAATGTATATATGGGTATCATATTTACAGAATTTTTTGTGATATATTAAAGAATTATTTTAAGATAAGGAATCATTGGTTTAATATGAAAAGTCTCAAATTAATGGTAAGGTTATGTGTTTTGTCAATAAAAGGTTTTTTTTTCCAATTCCCCAAAACCATCAACCTAAAATGTATTATGTATTTAAGTTACTAATTTTTAATATTATAATTATGAATGGTTAATATTGGGTTTTATTAGCTGGTATCAATGCCAAATTATAAGGAATGTGTTTCTAGAACCGATTTAGAGGTGGGGGTCTAGGGTTTCTTAGTTAGCATTATATTTTGGTTTATAAAACATTATAAGTGAGGATATTATAAGATAATGATAATGTAATATTACTGGAAAACATAATGGGTTAATATGTTTAATGTTAATGATATATTAAATTTCATAAATAAATCTCTTTAGGCCTTTTTTGATTCAAAATTTAGGTGATAACTGTTATTTGAAGATATATTTATTGGTGTTTTGGAAGAATTATTGATTGTGGTATATATGGAACTTAGGCTTGGTATGTGATCTGAAATGGAGGTAATTATTATTTACGGTTAAAAATGGATAATTGATCTTCAAAATAAATTTTTTGATTCAATGGGTCATTTAAAATTAATTCAATATCAAGTATATTCATGTCATTTCAATTAAATATTAATATATTTTTGGGAATATATATGGTTTAGATATATATAAATTAGTATTTTATTAATCGGTTTTTGGGATAATGTTATGTTAAATTCTTCTATAATAATTTTCAATGAATTTTGGGTTTGTAATATAGAATGAATTATCTTGATAAAATTTGTTTTAATTAATTCTAATGATTAGGCTATTGATATCAGTAGGGATAAACATGAGGAAATAATGTTTTATATGAAAGGATAATCGTTTGATCTGATTATGTTATAGTCGAACCGAAACTATTATTGGTTGAAATAATGTTTTCATAAGATGATAAATCTTATGATTAATATTCCATATTCATATGATTGTTTAAGGTTATTTATAAGATATTTTTATTATTATATATATCAATTTATTTTATTAATATGTTTGAAATAGATCATGAAAATAAATTTTTAAAGTTATGTTTATTGAAAGTCCATTTTCATATCAATAAGAATATTTAAAATAAATGGATGGGACTAAAGAAAATATAAATAAATTCATATTGTGAAGGAAGAATATTATATTCTTATTATTATCTAATCAGTGAGGTTGATTTTTGAATTAATATTATATTTTGAGTCAATATTAAATAAATAGAACCTCCATATATTTTTATCGATGAGGTACATTAAAAATATTATAGAATAACTTTTTTAAGTGGGTAATATGTAACACCTTAATATTTTACTTTTCATTTTAATGAAAATAAATTCTATTTTGAATATATTTTAGAACATGAAACCAAAAAAATAAACAAACCATGATATAGTTTTTTATAATACCAGAAAAACATTATATATTTTGATAATATAATTCAAAATATCAGTATGAAAATTAAAAAAAGAGTAAATCATAAGTAAATATAATGATAATAATTATTTAAATATATTTAATAAATAAATATGTACTTTTAAAGAATAATTCAATGTGTTCTAATACCAATTGATGAAAATTAATCGGTATATGTTAAATAATAAATTTTAGTGTGGTGTTACTAAATAGTTTAATGTTCAAGGAAAATATGTAGTGGAAATTTTTTTAACATGATGTGTATTATTGTACTTTTGTTAATTTCATATATTTTAATGGATTATTATAATAAAATTTTTATGTACACAAATAAATATATAAACAATCATTTTATTATTACATGATATTAAATAATATTTTGATAAAATTTAATTTTAAGTAGTCTTTTTACTATAAAAATAATTCCATAATATATATATATATAAATAAATTTATTAATGTTAAATTACAATATTTTAGAATTTTAATTTTATAAATTTATCTTCATTTTTGCATTCATCAGGTCAAAATTATTTTAGGGATA
Source organism: Viscum album (assembly GCA_963277665.1). Taxonomy (NCBI): domain Eukaryota; kingdom Viridiplantae; phylum Streptophyta; class Magnoliopsida; order Santalales; family Viscaceae; genus Viscum; species Viscum album. The sequence continues at coordinate 437,679,663 of OY728121.1, forward strand.
TTTTTTTGGATTTTTTGTCAAATGTTTATTTTTTTGGGTGAATAAAAAAATATTATTTATGAAAATGTCATAACTTTTATGAAACCATCACGATATATGGATGAAATAAAAATTTATGAAATATTTTTATTGGAAAAAAATTTATTTAATCGGTAAAATAATTATTTTATGACGTAATATGTCAAATTTGGAGTCATATGATTTTTATTTTGCAAACTATATTATATTTTTGTAAAAAAACTATTTTTGGTCTCTCTCATTAAATTAGGTATTATTAATATTTTATAGAGATTTGGATTGGTTTAAAAATAAAATTTACATTTATTATATTAAAAAACTATTAAAATCCAAGATGTTCAAAATCATTGGCCTAAATAAGTATAATTTCATTTTTATGCATAAAATTTTATTTTTCTTAATTATAGTTTTCCCAGAATTATGAGTTTTATATTAAAATTAATATTTAAAAATATTAGATATTTCTTCAAATAAAATATATATAATATTTATAATCATTATGTTAAAAATATTTTATATGGTCAATTTCATTTTTTGGCCTAATTTAAAATTACCTTGGGTAAATTTCTATCACTATGGTAAATGATAAATAATTTAAATGAGTTTAATTAAAATATAAGTTCCAAAAATGTCACAAACCTTATATTTAAATGATCAGAAATTGAATTAATCAAAAAAACACTTATTATCTCCCATAAGTGTCTATTTTATATCCAATTAACTTTAATATGACAATCCATTTATTTCCATAAATATATATTTAGTAAAATTATAATACTTTAAATTATAAAAGGGTACCTTCATCTCTCCATTTATTCTCACACCGTAAGCAACACAGATTGACTAATATATACTAAAAGCCCTCTAAATTACTCTACAACGCATCCTAGATGTTATAGTTTCATTAAAAGGCCACCCTCTGAATGTATAACACACTTAGTAAAGGATTCATCCTAATATTTAATATTATAACTTCTAATTTCTCTCATTAATTTTTATTTTATTCTTCTACCACATCTAAATCTATTCATCCAATACTAATATATTAACCTCCATATCATTAATTTACATAAATTATACTTTTTAAAAGTAATATCAAATATATTTTATTTTATTATCTATCCTAAAAAAAGAATAAATTTATGTATTATTAAATTTATACTACCGCCATATATAAAAGATTACATTATTACTAACCACCATATGTGGATATTTTCATAAATTAGATCAATGAATTATTAAAATATTTTATTATCTAAAGATAAATTTGGAATTATTTTATTGTTATTTACAATAATCCATCATGGTACTTTAGCCATTGAGAGAAAATAATACTAAACCATTTTCCTAATTTGAACATATTTTTGATAATCTATATAAATATGAAAATCTTCTTTAAAAATAATGATATATAATTTATAAATATAAAATTAAAATTTTTATGAAACTATTTTATAGTTACTTTAACCATTAAGTACTACCAAACTAGTTTTGTATAAAATGACATAACAACCCCAAAGGGAAAATGCGGGAAAAAATTATAGTACATGAATGAAAGATAATACTTATTAATAAATACCCCCTCTTTTTATACAATTAAATGGCATCAATTTTGTGTAACACTTAAAACATTATACAAATAGATTCCCAAGGACCGTATTAGTGTAGTTCCATAGGAAACGTAGAGATATAGAAACTTATAAATAAGAGATATACATTATCACCGACTGGGTTATTCATGAATTTCACCCTTTTTATAAACAACAAACATAATACATATCTTCATAATCTAAGAAAGGAAACATAAAAAGGGATGAGCCCAGATGCTCAATAAGGTTAAATAAGGGAGACATATAAGAATATACATGAGCATAGGGGTATAAGTATATGATAATAACATTAGATGATCATACCATAAATATCAATGTTCTTAAACATGAATCGTGGAATGAATCATAGAATTTCATAAGACATGAATCATATTGAAATGAAAAACATAATCCATGAAATTAGAAAATAGGAATATGAAATGGAATTATGGAAAACACATATGCATGTAAAATTATTTCCATAGTAGTCAAGGAATCAATTTCATGTCCATATCAGTAGTATGGGTTAACTCCCCATACTATCATTGTATTGATGGTAAAGTCCCATGGTCATCATAGTAGTATGAGTATATTCTTCATACCATCTTGCAAGTCATGGTTCACACCCATGTCCATCTCAATAGTCGAGGTTCACTCCCAAATCCATCTTAGTCTATCTCATGAGATATAAATCATTACCCAAATCTTTGGTGGAAATTATAGGACCAACCCATATCATAGTTAAATAAAACACACATTCAACACACAATTATAAAAAATCATATAATAACCATCAAATGAAATGATTTTCATAAGCATGCAATCACATCATAACCTATGTAAAAAGATACATGTTTCATAATCATTTCATCAAAAACATTACCCTTGAAAATAGATGTTCTAAATGGAATTTAATTCATAAAAGGGAAACATGTTCCATAAATGTTATTTTATCAAAAAATAAACCATTCTGGGAAATAATATGAATGGAACCATTGAATAATCTCCCCATAAGTGCATAAGTAGCACCGAGGGATGTCATCATAGATTTAAAATAATTTTAAAATATCATTTCAAAAATTTCCACATTAAAACATATATTCTTATTTGAAAAATTATTTTTAAAAAATTATTACTTTTAAAATTCATTTTAATAAAAATAAACATAAAAATATATAAATAAATCTTGAAACATTTTGAAAACCAATTTACTTGAAAACTTATAAAACATGTTTTGAAAAAAATTGAAACCCATTTTACAATAAATAATATAAAATAATCTTTAATAAATTTTAAAAGCCTTTTTCAATGAAAATATAGAAAATAAATCTTGAAATCTTGAATTTTTTTGAAAAATATTTATTTGGATATTCATGATATAAAATATCAAATACTCTTAAGACTTAGTAACATGAAATCATATACTCCATGTAAGTACGTTTTATTACATGAAGCTTAAAATATAATGATAATAAGGTAATTCATGATATAAAATGTCAAATATACCACAAATAATAAGGTAGGCATATAACAAAACTTTTACCTCAATGAATAAAAATTTTGACAAAAATATCTTATGGATTTGGTAACATTTGAAACATAAACCCCATGAAAAAAAATTTATAAAATGGGTATGTAAATACACATAAATTTATTTATAATATTCATATAGTGAATCCATGGACAATATACACACAACAAAAATGAATTGGTTGTGAATAAAGAATGAATCTCACAAAAATAAAAAAGTGAGATTAATTTACCATTCTTTATATATTGATACTCTTCATACATAAAAAATATTCTTTTATAATAAATTCTAGTTTATTATACATCTAATAGAGAACAATATTCTTATATATAATTCCATTTATGGTTTTATTATTACTTTATATTACCATATTGTTAACAATTCTATGTCATGGTTTCACTTTTGGTAATATCTGATTTGTTTTTCACATGTGTCTGAATTTATTATATATTTGGTCCTTATACCTATATCATTATTTATATAATGTAAACCATGATATAAATATCATTTATATTCATTATATTTTTATTATAAAAATAAATTGAATACATTTGTATAAAATTCAATACACTCTTCAAGGAGATGGTAGTTTTTACATATGCATGAACATTGTTTCCGTTTTATTTTCGTATTGAATGAAAGAGAGTAAATTAAATATAGGTATATGTATGTGTATATTTAATTATTCCAATATAATTATTATATAATATATAGAATATATTTTCACTAAACACCTCCTTAATACATTCCATGTAGTGTGTGAAGTAATCACATCGCTTTGAGGGGGTGGTAGTATACACTTCCTCAAACAAATTAATCATATATAAAAAAATGGAAATTATAAAGATATTTGTTTGGAAGTAGTAAATTAAGGAAAAATATATTATAAATATAATTTATATATCATATATAAAAATTGTTCCCATGATAACAACCCACATGAGAGGTGGTAAAGAAAGAATGAACAATCATCGTTTTGTGAGGCGGTAGTTCACCATACACATAAACAGTGTGTTCATTACCCATTTGATGGAATTTTTTGTATGTGTAGGTATAAAAATTAGAATAAAAACATAATATTATATTTAGTTTAATTTTCGTGTAATAATATCATGGAATATAATGAATTTATAGGTTGATAATTCAAATAAAAAAATAACTTAAGGATGAATGTTACCTCTTTTTCAGGTACATCCTTTTAGTGGGGGAGGCATGTCACTCTTATAAAGTTAAAGGGATGTAATTCTATGCACATTTTTCCCATGGAAGGTGGATCCAATAATAGAAACAATTCGACCCGTGTAATTATAGGGTCAAAATATGGCCATAAAATGGACATTGGGAAATTGTAAATGTCATTTAGGCCCTTATGATTAAGGTTTAGCCCTTAGTTAAGATTAATTTTACCTTAATCGATTTAATTAATTTTAATTACTATCAAAAACAAATTTCATCAAATAATATGTTTAACCTATTAGAAATTAAAAAATAAAATGATTCTGTATATTTTATAAATTTGTATAAACTAAAATCATATAATTGTTATAAATTAATCTAAATTCAATCTCGCAGTTGGGTCTACAATGCAGGTTTTTAAAGTAAACACAATCCAATGTTTTCATGTTTTTATATATTAAATTTCAAAGTGAAATTGATTCTAATGTAATGAATTGGTTTTATTGATAAAAATATGATCCAATTAATCTTTTAAAGTAATTTAAAATATAATTTACACTTATAAATAAATTAGATTAAAAGTCACTTTTGAACAATAATTCAATATTTTCATTATTTTTTAAAAAGTGAAACATCATAGAAAAATACCTAAAATTTATGCTATCCTATTTATTGTGGTCCTAATTCAAAGAGGGTTTTTATTTTGACGTATTAAATCCATAGAAGTTTCAAAAATTGTATTTAAATTAGCTTTTCTATTAATCATGGTAAAATACCTTAATTATAATATATATTTTCAAGCAAAAAACATGGGTCAATTATTTTATTATGTCTATCAATTATATTTGATCAAAATAAAATATATTTAATTTAATATATGATATATATGTTAAATAAATTTCACTCACATTGTAATTAATTTAATTTATTATGTTAAAACATCCCTTTGGGCATAAAAATAATATTTCTCATTATATTCAATCAGTTTTCATATTAATTAATAATAAATTTGTAACCACTAAATTAATTTTATATTAGGGTAAAACATATATTTTCATAAGTTAGTTAAAACTTTTCAAAACATATTATTTAACTTCTATGTTTTATTAATTAATATTATAATAATATTTCTGTATCGTTATTCAATCATGCATGTTACAGAAACCATCAAGGAAAGTAATAGTTGTGTATAACACAATATTTCTTCTTTACTACATATAGAGAAAAATTAATTTTTTTGTTTGTAGTGCATGATTTACAGAGTGTTTTAATATAATGCAACAAAAAATAGATAGTTAATATAAAATAAAAATTATCAGTGTCACGTGAAATGAAAAATATAAAAAATATTAAATTAATTCAAAAGAAATATTTCACAAAATATATGTGTGTTACATTATACCAACCTAAAAATGAATTTCAGCCCTAAAATTCATCTAGCTTATTAATGTTTTAATACTTTAATGTTTCATCCATAAAAATCAACATCATAAAAATAAATTCTAGAACCTTCCTTACTAAGGGATATTTGGAACCATAATGGGTACAAAAATTAACATATAAATAGGTGTTGATATTAGAGAACATAGGTTGGGAGTGAAAATTGAACACGGAGGAAATGCGTAAATATTTATAGGGAGTTATTGTGGTCATAAAAAAAATATGTTAATGATCAATAAAAAGTTTAGGGCCTCAAAATCAAAAGATTGTGATGATTGAAAAGTATTATAGTTGAACAAAAATTAAGCCATTAAGACAACCTATTATTTCTTGGTCATTTTCTTAAATAATTTTCAAGAAATTTATACATTCCTGATTTTATAAAAACCTCACCCTTTGGTGAACTTTGATCCAATTCAACTCTTTCTCTAAAAAAAGAGAAATATTCATTCTTGAAGCACTAACATATTATAGTATCCATTATATTCCATCCCATTATTCAGTAGTTATTACCAATATAATGTTGTTAGAATATGTTATCCAATATGCATAAATATTTATGTTAGGAGATAATGCATTATTCTCACAAACATCATCCAATGATTAACTTAACCATTCCATAAATTTTTAAACTCATAACCCTTCCAAAAGATGAAAATCTAAAAAATTATAATGAATTTAATGAATTCATATTTACATTGATCCCCCATATATCACAAATTACCACTTGGTTGTTACATTACAAACATGTAAATAATGACATCATATATTCCCTTGAAACATGGTAATAAATTAAATTACCATAAATCCTTTCGTAAAACATGAATTCTTCTTTATTCCAATGATTATTGGATACTTCATTCAAATCCAAGATGTTGTCAAATTCATCCTTTATGGAATATACCACTTTTGAAATAATCATCTTTAGGGTAATCAGTACCATTCAATTTACATATTCATATCTGACATATCTTTATCCAATCATCATTATCTCAATGTTAAGAATTAATTAAGGGTTAATTTCCCTAAAAATATATCATATTTTCATTAAATAAATTTTTTATGTGTTCATAAAAAATAAACATTCCCTTTCAAATCCTTAATGAAAAATTATACTAATGATACACATATATTTCATTATTTATTTGATATAATCTTGGAATTTCAAAACATAAATACTTTATTTATCAAACATTATTCCTAAACAATTACAAAGTCTTCCTCAACTTATTATTTATTGTTTCATTCCAAGAATATGTAATATTAATCATTTTTAAGGTTTATAAACCTTAATATAATAATTATTCTTACATTTAATGTAATTAATACTACAAGAACGTCTCATACCTCTCACATGTTATTTGATGCCTCTTTATCTTTAGAAGTATAACCAATAATCATACAAACTTCTTGATTCTATTTATGATATTTACACTTACAAAATTGATATGAATAATTCCCACAAATTCTACATATAATTAAATTAAATTTAATAATGTTCACCCTAGTCATCTCCATTTACTAAAAATAGAAAAAATTGTGTGAGAAACACTAGTCAATGTGGAAAACCATATAATCACAAAAAAATACCTATAGGATTTATAAATTATGGCACCATACATAACCTCTAACAACTTAGTTTTATCATCGGTAATAGATAAGTAACGTATATTTAAATCAATCAAGATGATTTGTGATTTTTTTTGAATCCCAAATGTAAATCCCATGGGAGTGTCAATACAAGTATGCATCAAGCCCATTTTCATATACCAGGTTACGCTGAGTCTAGCCCAGGACACCTTGTCTATGTTGTTACCCCAATGAACATCTATTCCAGAGGCACATATATTTGTAGTTTCCAGCCATGGATGTATTTCTTGGAAACCACTCACTCTATCTGTTACCAAAATTCCATGCCATTTTCCTAAATTTTATCTTATTCTTATACTTATCTTTACAGACATCCCTTGACATATCCATAGAAAAATACCTTGGGATATGACTAATGTTTTCTCATCCTAGTTTCTAAATGATAGTTATACCTTTTCTTTGATACCAATTATTATGACCTAGTCATAACATATATATAAATTTCTTATATTTTTTAGAATTATTAAAAAATTATATAAATGGATTCCCAAATACCGAATTATTTTAGTGCCTTCAAAAACATAGAAATATAGACACTAGAACACAAGAAATCTACATTATCTCCATCTAGGTTATTCATGACATTCACCCTTCATAGAGACATCATATGTAATACCTATCAGCATAACATGTGGAATGAAACATAAAAAGGGGTGAGCTAAGATGATCAGTAAGGGTAAAAAAGGGATATATGTAAGCATAAAATGGTCATAGGGGTATGAGGACATGATCCTAAATTTATAATATCATACCCTATATATAAAAGTAAATAAACACGAATCATTGAATAAATCAGGGTAGTCTATAAGATATGAATCATAAGGAAATAAAGAACATAATCCATGAAAGCATATTATAGGAATAAGACATGATATTTTGGAAGACACATAATCATATAAAAATGAATACCATTTTATTCAAAGAATAATTTCCAATGTTATACTACTAGTATGGGTTTACTCCACCTACCATATTGGTAGAAATGGTTCACTCCCACAACCATGATAGTAGTATGAGTTTAGACCACATACCATATTGGTAGTCATGGTTCCCTCACATGTCCATATTAGTAGTCAATGATCATTCCCAATACTATCTTAGTCTATCTGATGAGAAATATATATTTACCCAACACATTATAGGGAGATATGTGTCTCACCCATCTCATAGTAATATCATACATACATGTTCCTTAAAATAATAAAAAATCATAAAATAATCCATGAAATTAAATAATTATCATAATAATGTAATCATATCATAACCTATGCACAATGATACATGTTTCATATTTATTTCATAAAAAAATTATTCTTGTAAATAAGAATATTTCAAAGGCATATAACCTATGAAATAGATATAGTTTCCTAAATGTAATTCCATGAAAACATAAACCATTCAGGAAAATAATATGAATTGATCCTTAGAATCATTTACACATAAGGTAATGAGTAATACCAATGGATTTCATCTCAAATATAAAATAATTTTTTTAATATTTTTTAAAAACATTTCATGATGAAAACAACATCTATTCTATGATAAATTATTTTGAAAGAATAAAAAATTTTGACAATAATATTCATAAAAATATAATTGAAAACTTATAAAGAAATATTGAAAATGTATTGATAAACACTTTCCATGAAAATTTATAAAATAATATTGAAAATTTTTTGAAAATAATTTTCCCTGAAAATTTATAAAAAAACAAAAGAAAAAATATTAAAACAATTTTCCTTTAAAACTTTTCAAAAAAGCTTTAATACATTCTAAAAACCTTTTTCTTACAAAAATATTTGAAAATTATAAAGTATTCATGAAAACATTTTGAAACTAGTTTCTTCTGAAATATATTGAAAACATATAATGAAATCTTGAAAATGTTATGAAAAACATTTCATTGAAAATACTTTGAAAACTTACAAATTAATCATAAAATGTTTTGAAAAACAATTCATGGAAAATAAATTGAAAACTATTAAATTAAGATTGAAAACATTGTGATAACCATTTCATTAAAAAAATATTTAAAATATAATTCATAATTTAAATTTTCTAAAATAAATTTGAAAACATAAAACATTTCATAAAAATATTTTTCATTAAAAATAGATTTTAAAACATTTAAATGAAACAATGATAACCATAAAAATATTTTAAAACATTTTTCTTTGAAAACCAATTTAAAAATTATTAATGTCTAGGAAATTATGAAAACAATATCTTTTAAAAAGAATAACCTTTTAATAATGTAAGGTATGATTCTATGTATTTTGTATCATGAAAATAGGTAAATCCTTTTCACGCAAAACTTTAATTTTTCACCATAGAAGGTTCGAAATGGGTCTATACTAGAAAATGGTATGAATATTCCATTCTTGGAATCCTTTTTTAGGAAATTAAATAAATGGGTAGAAATTTATTTTAAATATACTTGGATAATATTTTGATTATTTTGGAAAATATAATTTTTTGAAAACATGGTTTAATGGAATAATATTTTTCAACCAAACATAGTGCAATGTCTGGCATTGTTAAAAACACATTCTAGGCTATATAGTTTACCAAATAGTAGATAAATGGTGCTAATAATTGGATATAAAACGAAAAACCAAATGGTAGTAAAACTCATGAGTTTTTTTCAGCAATAAATCATAATATTTAATCAAAGTAATAATAATCATTAATAATCTCAAAAAGCAATGAAATTGTTTCAATAAACTATTACCACATGGTAACATGGTACCAAGTTTCCTTGTAAGAAAATAAAATTAAATGAAACATAAAATATCAAGAAAATGTGTATATTCTGGATATAATATTTCAAATAAACCATAAAAATAGGGTATTTGAAAAATAAATCATATGCATCAAAGATAGAAAATTGGGTCAAAAAAATTGTACAGATTTATATCATTTAAAACATTAACCCCATGAAAAGAAGATCATAAAATGAATATTAAAATACCCATAAATTTAAATATTATAATAATATAATACATCCATTGTAATTATAAACACCACACAAGAAGAATGGGTGGATAATAAAGCATGTATATAACAAAAATAAAAAGTGGGATGAAATTTATTTACATTATATCTTGACTATCTTCACACTGAAAATTTATTCATGTATAATAAATTTAGCTTTATTGAAAATATTTTAAAGAATAATATCACTATTTATAATACCATATATGGTTTTATTATTACATTATATTACCCTTTTGTTAACAAATCTATGTTAAGATTTAACTTTGGGTAATATCCACTTTATTCTTCGCATATTTCTTAATTTTTATATCACTGAACATTTCACTTTTATAATGATTTATAAATTTTAAAACATGATATAAATATAAATTGTATAAATTATATTTGTAGTATAATAGTCCATTGAATATATAAGTATAATATTTAATTAATTGTTCATGGAGATGGTAGGTCGTACATATGCATGAACGTTGTTTACATTTTGTTGCTGTATTGAACGAAAGACAGTAATTGACATATATGTTTATATATATATAATAATAATTAATCAAGTAAAATAATTATATCCTATATATAATATAATATCACTAAACCCATCATTAATACATTCCATGTAGTGTGTGAAAAAATCACATCACTTTGAGCGGGAAGTATTCCATACTTCCTCAAATCAAATTAGCATATTTACATAAAATAGAATGTATAAATATATATTTTATAAAATAATTAAATAATTATAAATAAATTATAAATATAGTATTTATATATAATATATAAATATATTTTCCATCATAATTACCACTATGAGAGGTGTAAATGAATAATGAATAATCATTGTCTCTTGAGGTGGTAGTTCTCTGTACATGTAAAAAATATGTTCGTTACACATTAGATCGATGTGTGTATAAGTGTACGTCAAAAACATGGAAAAATAAAATCCTAGATTAAATATAATTTTTTTATAAAACCATATAATAATAGAATTTTAAGTGGAGGATAATTGAAATAAAATAATGGAACTTGAGGAATAATGTTACCTCTTATTGGGGTAACTACTTTTGGTTTGCATCAATGGGATTCCATGGATTTCGTTATTTACATGGGGATGATTATTGGATTATGGGAGATATATTAATGGTATAATTTTTCAGATATTGATCAATAAAATGTGTCTTCATAGGTTTTAGAAAGTGGTTGGATAGGGGGCCTTTTAATTGTGGAGGTGGAGTGACACTCTTCTAAATTTTAGGAAATGGAATTCCACCCACATTTTTTACCAGGAAAGTGGATACAATAATTTTATAAAGTCAATATTTGTGTCTATATGGTGTAAATATGTACATAAAATTTCCATTGGAAAATATTATTGGTCCTTTATTCTCCAATTATTATGGTTTAGTCCTCAGTTAACCTTAATTTTACATTAATCGATGTAAATAGATTTAATTAATTTCACTAATTTTTTTTCAAAAACCTATTTGACCTTATTAGAAATTATAAATCATGATGATTCCAAATTTTTAATATATTTTTCTAAATTAAAATAACATAATTGTAGGAAATTAATTTTAATTTAATCTCATCATCAGGGTGATAATGCTTGTTTTCAATGTAAAAAAATATCACAAGTTTTCAATGGTTTTATATTTAATTCAAAATGAAATTGACTCGAATTAACTAAATTGGGTTTATTTATAATAATATTTTATAATTAAAAGTTTAATCCAACTTAAAATATAGTGTATACTTATAAATAAATAAGTTGAAAAAATAGTTTTGAACTAAAAGTTATTATTTTTCACTATTTATTAAAAAAATAAAACATCAAAGAAAAACACGAAAATTACCCTAGACTAATTATTATTGTCCAATTTATAATAATAGGTTTATTTTTAAATATTAAATCCCTTAAATGTCAAAAAAATGGATTTAACTAGTATCTCTATTAAAAGGCGGTAAAAATCAATTCATAAAAAAATTCAGGTTTTGAACAAAAAATTTGGATTGTTCTAATATTATGTCTATAAAATGTAATGGATGAATATGAAAAATATTTAATTGAATTGAAAACATATATATTAAATTATTATAACTTGTTAATTGTAATTAATTTAATTTATTAGGGTAAAACATCTTTGTGGAAATAAAAATAATAATATTTTCTTTTATATTTAATCGGTTTTCATGTTAATTTATAAATCATTTTCAACCAATTAATTAATTATATATTTTTTTAAACATTTTATTTTCCTAAATTAGTTAAAACCATTGATAAATAATAATTTAATTTGAATATTATATTAAATAATATTATAATAATACATCATTATCAGTATTCAGACTTGCGTGTTACATAAGCCATCGAGGAAAGTGATTATTATATGTAAAAAAAGCTATCATAAATATTCCATGTATAGATAGGTCCAATTTATATTTAATATAGTGAATTATTAACTTGTTTTTTCATATAAATCAAGAAAAAAAGGGTAATCTAGTATAAAAAACAATTTTCACTGTTGTGTGAAATGAAAAATATCTAAAAGATTAAATTAATTCAAAAAAATAATTCACAAAATCTAGAGATATTACATTAATGGATTTAAAAAAGTAAAATAGATAAATTGTTTTCCAAATTATGTATTTAATAATAATAATTATTTAATAGGTTATATGCATCGACCATGTTAGTCAAGAAATGAGGTAAGTTTTCTTTATCTCAATTTACATTTCTTAAGATATATTTTCGATTTTGATCCTACACTAATTTGTAATTGGGTTCTTAATAAACTAATAATGTATTTTTTATCTAAAATAATTTATTATTCATGTTAATAAATATATTTTACATGATATGTTTCCATTTTTTTATTCATATATTACTAATGTCATTAAGGGTTGTTGTTAAGTGCATTTCATCCACTTATAACCACTATTCATAAACATAATCCATTTTTGATTGATTTCTTCGATACTATAATGGTATTAAATAATATTCCCAAATTATATTTTTTATATATATATTTGTTTCACATAAATTAATTTTCAATTAATTTTTACTTTAATTCATGATGGTGTTTCCAATCCTAAATTCCCTTCATTTAGATATGTTTTGTAAAATTACCATACTTTCTCATATATTTTCATATATAGACTCTTCAGCATATTTTATCTTAATTATCTACATACAAATGGTATTTAATATTCCAATTTATTTATTTTATTTTATGATCCCCTTTTCATATTTTATTAAATCTATATGTGTTTCTTTTCTATATACAACTTATTTTAAAGATTATTTTTATCAAATAACATACGATGGATCCCTTGTTATGAAGTTGAATTATTCATCAATATTTGAATTTTTTATAATTTTTTATATTTTTATTTAATTAAGGGGTGGGAGTTGACAGATTAGGATATACTATCCAAATCATGTTTGAATTGATAATTATTTTCTTGGAAAAAAAGGAAAACTGGTTGTCTATACAAGTTGTAAAGGATAATGTTCATCGATACATAACTTATGGAATAATTTAGAAATCCCACAAAGATGAAATGAATATTTGAATTGTAAATTTAAGTATTTTATAAGGCCTTAAGTTTAGTTAATGTTGTTTTTTGTTATTTTAAGATCATAAGAATATTGGGTAAGAAGATTCATTTATATATATGATGTTTAGGGTTTGTTTACACTATCTTAGTAGATGTAAGATGTTTAGGTTAGTTAAAATTGGGGAAAGGGAAATATTATTTGACATATGATATTTAGTGGGTCATGTATGAAATTATCAAAACACATGCAATATTTGAGGACCACATACAATGTTTTAAGAGCCACATATGATATTTTAGAAGCTCATATGATATCATGGATTTCTGCATGATATTTGAGGACAACATATGTTATACTCTCTATGTAAAAGATATATTAGATTAATTTTTGAAATTCTAAATAACATAAGATGTTTCTCAGTTTTAATATAATTTTTTTATACATAATATTTTTGGGAATGTCAAATATTTTACCACATATGACATTTCAACTACATATGATATCACTCTTTATAAGACAATTTAATATTTCAATACCAATAATTTATAACTAATATTTCCATTGAATTAAAAAACCTAGATATATATAGATATTAATATTTTGAATAAAGGTGTATTAGATTTAGATGATCCTCATAATATGTTATTTATGGAAACAAAATCATAATTGATCATATTACACTGATCCCACCAAATATTGAAGGATGACTGATTTAGATAGATTCTGCTGTCTAAGATGAGTTTTATTTTAAAGAACAAGGATCTATGTGACAACTATATGATTTTATGATTATGTGAAGGATTTAAAAAATAATTATAATTCATCGATTGATGTGGGAAATTTAAATATATATGAATACCATGATATTAAAAATATCACGTGAAGGAAGGTTTTGTTAATATTTGAGATGATCGAAATGAGAACCTTGAATCAATGATGAATGAGTTTGAATGATTATATCTATTCCATTAATATTAGAGGATATTTTCAAAAATATTATTGAAGATATGTTCATAAAATACATATTGTATATAAAAATTAGAAAATTAAGAAGTAAAAGTGATGAAATTTTATCGGGGGAGGAGAAATGATACACTTTGGTATTAAATAAAATAATATGATAAGAATTATATGATATTTTTTTCAAGGAATATTAAGAATATAAAAATTTATGGATTATATGTGTAATCTCATACATTCATAAAATTTAATTATTCTAAAGTTATTTTTTACACTGATTCTAGATTGTAACTAGTTGGTTCTTACAATTGTATCAGTTCTTGGACAAACCCTTTCTTAAGATCCTTCTGATAATATGAAAGGAGTTGTGTGTGTATGCTAATTAAAATGACACACTAGTTACATAGTTAAATTTAATTTAGGTAGACCATGATACCAATTGAGTTGTTTCCATTTTCATTTGGAATGAGTGATTATCTAGATAAAGATGTGTTAAATTACCATGAGAGTTGAATGAGAATAAAAATTACTATACAAAATGGTTCACCAGTTTAATGTGTACCTATCTAATGTGATCTAATAATTTTTATCCAATCTTTTTTATACTCCCCATTTTTTCTCCGAAGTACATGATACAGATATAATTAATTTTTTTATAAGAAAAATCATCAAAAAATTGATGGAAAATGGATTCATTCATTGAAATAGTGGATGTTACATTAGATTCATTCTTTATAGATTTATGTTCATGATTCAATTAAATATTGATTCACTGTGACATATTAAACCTCACAATATTATTTTTAAAAAATTATTTTGAAAATGATGCGAACATCATGAAACATTTATTATATTCTTTTATTGTAAATGGACCCAAAAGAGGTCATGGTCTGAAAAAATATTAATATTTTTTGGAAGAAGATTCATAATATTTATGGATGAAACAAATAGTGAAAGAATAACAAACCAATCAGTTGAAAACTATTTGATGATGTTAGAATATAGGTTGATGAAGCAATTTATAAATAATTTAATACGGTAAATTTAAATTGTAGCACAACTGTAGGGTTCATATAATCTCCTCGTGACTATAATTTAATAATGTAGTACATGTGAATTCCAAAATGGTAATTTGATTCCAAAATCCAATATCTATATGGTAGAGTTTCTCATGACATTACCACTAATGAACTTTATATCACTCTTATTAACAATAAAATAATTAAAGGACCTACTCTAAAATGAAAATTTAAATAAAAAATTAAATAGATTTATAAGATTTAAATGGTATGAAGATTCAAGAGAAGAAATACAACTAAAATGACGTATAATATATTTTTTATTCTATTAAAACTATTTTCCATATATTCTGAAACATAAAAATATTATAGGGAGATAAATAAAAAATGAAACATTCATTTAAATGTTTTAATTATAGTAAGGATGGACATGTATCATCCAATGTTAATATGAGATGTTTCAGAGATAATAATAATAAATAAGATACCTAGAATGAAAAAAATTGTTAATTTCTCTCATGTGGTTAGACAAAAGAAAAGAATCATATTTACCATAGTTATTTTTGAATGAACATTCTATTAGTTGAGGAAAAAGTATTTTAAAATGATGAACAAAGTTATGATGATGAGGAAGTCTGTAGATAAGTCTTTAAAAGTATGTTCATGTAACAAAAAATAATAATTAGTAAATACAATTGAACATAATACACAATAAATCAATGATTACTCTATTGAGGATTTAGACATTGGTAAATAATATACAATTTGTTGAAACGAAACATTATAAATAAATAAGATGGATAAGAGAGCACAAAAATTGGTTAAAGGGGGGTCTAGAGAAAAAATTTCAATCATAGGTCGTAAAAGAGTGTTTGATCAATGAAAATGTGATATTTAATCTTGATGCTATAAAAATGGGGATGATCATTTAAAATATGAAATCTATAGTCCTTAGCGATAATGAAGATGATAAATTAGGAGAAATGATTGTATAATTTTAGAAGATGGAAGAGAAAAATAAATTAATAGGAATAAGGTTCTTGAATATAATGTTAAAATATCTATGAAACCTAATAAAAAAAATATTTTAAACAGTATATAAGACATGGAATGTGTAAATATAAGAAAATAAATGATAATGAATGACTACATATACTAAAAAGTAAAATAAGAAATTTTATGCTTAAGAATGTAGGATATCTATTTAACATTAAAAATATATGCATATTTGGAAATAAACATATTCCATGAATGAGTATTAATCATGAAATAATATTGAGGGAAGAATTATACAAAATAGATTTTTGGGGTCTTCGCATTTAAAGGATGAAAAAATATTAATACTTAAACCAAATTAGTAGCATTATTTTAATCAAGATTGATGATTTTATGGATACTATAAATGTTTGTTTTATTTTTACACAATAAATACAAAAATTATAATAATATTTCTCTACATGGATGATGAAGATAATGGTAATCAAGGGAGAGAGAGAAAATAAAGATGATAAATATTTAAAATTCTTGAAAACGTGGTCAGAAATTTGAGGTATAAAATAATTTTAAAAGACTATAAGATGTATATAGAATGTGTGTTCAATATAATCACACATCTAAAGTGTAGTATTATTTTATCTTAGATTATTTGAATATAAGTCATTAGTTTCAAAAATAATTTGAATCATATTCATATTGATCACTAGAAAAATGTGGTTGAAGTTTCATTTAACTCTTTAAAATCTAAAAATGCATGCATCATGAATAATTTTAATTCATCACACTTGAAAATTTATCAAAACATCTATTTATATTTTGAGAAAAATGAAGAATGATATGTGACATTACCAAATAACATTTCAATAAAAAAACAAAGATATTTGGATAATGAACATTAATAAATACAAAATAATTCAAGATTATGTATTTTTATGATGGGTTAAAAAACTATTTATTAAGTGTATCCCAACGAGGTGATGTGTGAAATTCATTGATCTTTATGAAAATTGATTCATAATAAAATGAATATAATATGGGTATTTCATTAAAAAAAGTTTGGGAAACATAAGAAATATGTTTATAACTAGGGAATTGAGTGCAACCTATTACATGAGTCAACAAGTATAAAACTATATATGATACAGAATAATTTTTCACTATATCAAAAATAATATATCAAATCTAATCTATAACTAGAATATAAGTTCCCCCATGCATGGATGGGGTGGTCAGGGTGGGGATGGGATTGGTGCATGGTCACGGGGTTAAGTCCCCATGCCATCGGTCTATCTGAATTTATTTGTTTTCCTCGTATTCCACTTTTGGAGTTGTATTCAGTTTTTAAAAGAATAGGATACCAAGAATAAACCTATTTTGAAAAAGGATACCATTATTATTTGGAAATTTTTACAAAGAGAGAAATAGTTAAAAAATACTTACAAGGGGGATGAAATTAAAACATAAAGGCCTCCAAATATGTTTCACTCTAATTTAGGTATCCCTATAAATAAAAAATCAACAAATAGATAATGACATTTCATCACATTCATAGATTATTTCAAAATCATTAGATGAATCATTTTAATGTCACACAAATCGTTGGCTTTGGACCGATTCAAGAGTTTTAAAAAAATAAAGAAGAAAAAAGGTTGTACATTATGTCTTTGAGGTCAGATAGTGGGTGTTAAAATTAAAAAAATATAGTTTATTTAATATTATCAAAAATTGAATTAGATATAAATTCACTTCTCTATTTACTCTAACAAAAAATGGATCAGGTGAATAGAATAATATGATTATTATTACCATGGAATAGATATAGTAA
The DNA here is from genome assembly GCA_963277665.1 of Viscum album. Lineage (NCBI taxonomy): Eukaryota > Viridiplantae > Streptophyta > Magnoliopsida > Santalales > Viscaceae > Viscum > Viscum album. The sequence goes on from OY728121.1 coordinate 437,698,417, forward strand.
CAAAATATAAAACATCAAGGTATTACATGTTTTAATCCATCACAACTTCTATAAAAATTTATAATAGATGTCTCATAATTGAAAATTTGAAACTGAAATCCTATAATATGAGGTCCAAAATTACTCCAAATGATAAACACTTTAGGATATTTGGGTTTCCATTCATGATAACGTATAAACATATAAGGAGAGGTAAATTATATGAAAACACTAAAGATGAAATATTTTATGGATACACACAAAATCAGAATATATATATATATATAATATGATAATAATATTGAAAGTATTATTAATAGTGATTAAGTCATGAAATTTTAAATATTGATTTTTATTATGTCATAACCATTGAAAATGAATTATGAAATCACAAATTTATCATTATAGATGATTACGAGGATGTTATAAGATCTAAACAAGTTTAATAAAATATAGAATATTCATAGATTAATACTAAGGATTTTTATTTTATATTTTCTTATGATGAAGATAAATAATTAGTGTATAAATGGGTAAATGTAAATATGAGAGGATATGTTAATACTGAGAACATTATACAGGATTTGAATCAATTTTTTCAGAAAATAAAGAAGATCATCGATACTTAGAATACCAATCTACCATCAAAGGATTAACCATATATAATAGGAAAATCAATTAGACACAAGGATGAATTTTAAGATTTTAATTTAGAGATTGAATAAATTTAAAATAATGAGACATGATAACTAATTCATAAAACCGAAGAAAATAATGTTATTTTAGAAAAATGGGCCCATTCAAATATGTTTAATAAGAAAGGTAATGTATCTTGAAACAAGGGTATAATAGTTTGGAATGTGTTTTCAAAAATTGAAGGGATTGGTTTTCACGAAAAATCGTCCATATTATATATAATTGAGTATATTCGTATATCTTTTTTTCTTATTTTAGATTATATAAAAATTACAATCATACAAAATATTTTTTATATTAGTATGTCTAAGTAGTTACATTCATGGGGATGTGTATAAGGAAAATCCTAAATCTTTTTACTTGATTTAGATAGATTAATTGAGTGTAAGACGAATAAATATCTATATGGTTTAAAGATGGCTCAAAGAAAATTGTATTATAAGAATGAAGAGTATCAATAAATCAATGAATTTTATAATGTAATGGTATAATAATATCTATATGTAAATAACATCAACACCACATCACTTATTTTGGAATTTTTTCATTGATTAATTCATTTTTTATATCAATAAAAAAGATTGTGTGAGGATTTATAAAGTCATAAGAATGAAATGATTGATATATTAATGCCTAAAAGAATAATATTTTCAATGGGATTACAATTTTTATATGAAAAATATTATATTTTTATCTCACAAAGAAAATATTGGAAGGACATTATGATGAATTTTGACATGAATGAAGTTAAAGGAATACCCACACCGATTTAGGTGGTAACATAATTGAGCATTGATGATGGATAGAAAATTAATAATGAGATATAGTTTTGTTGTTTAATTAAAAGTATAATATATTTAATAAAATCTATGTTGTAAATTGTATATATTACCCTTTTTCCCCAATATCAATATAATACAAAGGAAACACATGTCATTATACAAAATTTTATCTAGAGATACCTCTAAAATACAAATTCAATTCATTATTGATGTATAAGAAGACACGTGAGATGAATATAAGATGGTTTATTGATATTAACTAGGAACAAATCATAGAGGACTACATGTCCCCTTCATGTGAAGTAATTTTTTAATAAAAGAATCCATCTACTTTTTCATTTAAAAAATAATTAATCATTTATAAAAATATCTACTATGATTGAATATATGTATCAACATGATATTTTTTAATATATATTTTTATCCCTTAGTTAAAACTATTTTCAATTGATTGTTCCACATGAAACACTAAAACAATACGAGCCACAAAATATTAATTATTATGAAACATTATTAATAATAAAATTTCCATTAAAGAAAGAAAAGATTTTAACCAGTTGAAAAATGTATGAGAAATATATTTTTTGGAAAACAAGATTTTTACATGGATTTTTTAATAAATTTAGTTTTACATTATATGTATTTTTAATTTTCCTTTGAAAGTTAAACATATAAATTTTAAAAAAATTAATTTTTAATAATTAACATTATTTTTTCAATTATATATATAAAAAAATCGCGTGTTTTTTTTATATTTTTTAAAAATAAAAGATTTTTACATGAATAGTAATAAAACTAATTTTCCTAACATCATCATTTTTTTGACATTATCATAATTAAATACCAACTAAAAAGTTTATGGAAAATTTTCTATATAAAATTGTTCATTTATAAATTAAAATAATAATGTAATATTATTTTGATGAATTTATTAAACCCATCTGTAATATTTTACAAACATAATTATTATTTCACGTAAAAGATTATTTTAATCCACATATAATAAAAACTATTTAACATAAATTGTAGAAAATAAATAAAAAAATTTATTTAATATTTCAAATCAATATTTTAAAAAAAATAAAAGTTTTTTTATTCCGAAATGTATGTTTATTATGATTATTTTTAATGTCCATGATAATAGTAAAAGTCTTATTTTTAAATTATTCTAGATTTAATATTGTGTTATTTTTATCCAATAAAATAAATTTATATATTTCAAAAAATTAAATTATTATAAACCCTAAACATATATATAAATATATAATAACACATTCAATTGTAAATCAATACTTAAATAGAATAAGAACAATCAATGTTGAGAACAACATTTTTTCTAAAAAATGTTTTTTAATATATTTAATATGTTATTTTAAATTTTATTTTTAAATTTTTTATATATTTAGCTAGATTATATGAGGAATATATTTAGGTTCATAACATATAATTTTTCTAATATTTGTAATATTATATTTTTTAAAAAGTATAATTTACTTTGTTAGAAACGAGTTATGAAGGTAAATAAAAAAATGGAAAAATTTAAAAAAACAAGCAGTAAAAATATTTAAACATGATTAAAGAATGTGTAAAATTTCTTAGAATAGGATTTAAGAACCCTGTATCACCCCACACTCTATTATTTATCACTTTTGGATCTACTGAACCTTGATTAGTGTGAGTCTATAATTGAAAAATAATGAGTATTCAAAAAAGTTGACATTTTACAAGTATAAAAGGGGAATACATACACCGCTTAATGATATACATATCCCTTGATGGTCCCAATGCGACTCTTAAATAATCCTTAATATTATCTTCTTAATTTTTTGCATCAAAACGAACCCTAACCATTTTTATATAATAAAATTAGTAACATTTATATAATTATGTGTTATTATATTTATTTAAAAATCAGTACTTCTTCATTCTAATTAACTTAAAATAATAAAATAACATTAATCATATTTATTGTGGATTGTCTCTTTCACAGAACGACTTATTTCATTTTTCATTGCTATATCTCCAGGATGGTAACACAAATTTATTTGATGAGTGAATTTTAAAAAAAATTCACAAAAATAATTATGAATTTTTTTTAGTATATGCATCAGCAGTATCTGATTCATTGAGGAATAGAATCATTAATCAGGCCTACGGCGGACTACCGCTTCCACGAAGAATATTTTTTTCAGCACCATACATAATGGGTGGTTTTATAATTTAATTTATGAATAAATATTATATGAATGAGATGATTAAGATTCTATCAATGTAATATTAATATTATAAAATAAGACATCCTTACTCATAAAGTCTTTATAATAAAGTCTTGTTTATGACAGTTTTACAACCTAAATAAATTATGTTATAATGGTTATATGATGAAATAATTGGGGACATCATATAATGGAAATTGAAGGAAATAATAATTTATTAAATATGTTTTAAATGTATTTTAAAAGTGTTTTCAATATTTTATATATTCATTAATACATCACCTTTATATAATTAAACACTACAAAACTTGTTCTTCATAATTTCATTTCCACAAAGCACTTATTTATCATTCACTGAATGAAAATTTGATATGATGAAGCTTTAAATAACTATGATATTAATGTCTTAGATAATTATGGAATTATTAAATATTTGTTAAGAAACAATAATATATATAATTCCATTAAAAACCCATACAAAACAATATATCCATGTTTCTAGAATTCATTGATTAAAATAATCCTTAAACAAATAATATATTTATAATAAATGGTTCAACATGAAGTAATGGAATCAAATTATATATCTATAAGGATATATAAATAGTTACTAAAATACATATGTATATTATAAATTAGGTTAGAGTGTGTCTGAACAACCGAGAAATAAGGTAAGTGTATCTTTGTCTCATGTTCATACCCCATAGACTTGTTTTATATTACACAAAATCATTAAATTTTTATGGTGTATTCACTACCAAACTTCATTCAAATATAATGAATATTTTTCATTTGATGCAATATCAATTCACTTTTATTTTATCCATCTAATTATTACGTTACAATTACCATAATTGTTTTTTTGAAACGTAGTTCACATTCATTAAGTTGTGATTTTCCTTCTAAACCTTCTTCAATATAATTTTTTAAAATAATATTTTCTAATTTTATTATTTATTATTATATCTTTTAAATTTTATTGAAATTTATACAACAAAAAATATTTTCTTAATGTCACTCGCTACAATAATATAAAACATTCATTTAGCAAAACTAGAAATTGCCTTTATCCATGCTAGAAAAGAACTGAAAACATGAGAAATGATAAAAGACACGGTAATTTAAGAGTTCTAAAAAAGTAATTATAAGTAGGTCATTTATCTGTACTAAACAAAGTATAGATAAATGGGATGATTATCAGTTATTTAATGTAGCGCCGCTAAAGGAACCATTTTTCAGTGCTTACAAAAGTGCTGATAAATTCTACATTTTTGTGTGCTTATAAAATACCTAATGAAAGGCCTTTTATCGATGCTTTTGAAATCACTGATAAAGGGGTAAACTGGAGTGTTCTTGAATATATCACTAACGCACCATGACACTATACAGTAATAGCACACTAGAGAACCAAAAACACAACAGATATCAACAGAAATAAGTTCCAATATAGGATTTAAATGAAATGAAATTTAAAATACAAACACAAGAAAAAACAATATATTATATTCATTTCAACATTGGATTATAAAAGTACATAAATACAAATTAATTCATATATTAAAATACATGAATATTATTTTATATCTTAATCCTGACCTGACAAAATGCAATTTATAAACAAATCACCCCATCTTGGGGAAAATAACGGACATGTATAGGAAAAAAATTCTTTTATTAGTAATAATATAAATAAATAAACTAATATAAAGTGTTAATTTTACTGAAAATGATATCAATTTTGAATAAATAGATGCACTTGTAGTCATACCGGTCTTATCATTCATTGGATTAAGGTTCGGTTGATTCTAACATGTCCTAACTGACATGTGGATCATTTTCCCAAAGTATTAAAACAATATGAATTTTTTTACTCAATTTTGAGTATGTTAGTTGTTTTTATTACAAAAAATGTCATTTTGAATTGGAAACATGCACTTTTGACACATTTTGACCACATTGTGTATTAGTTTAATTTGAAATAGATTCTTACATGTCAGAAATAACTTTTGAATAATTTTACTAAATTATCAAGAAAATATGATCATGGTTGATTGGTTTTTAGTGAGTGATAGTTTTTAAACTAAATTTTCAATTTTAAACTGATAATAGACACATTGAGTAATATTAGGGAACCTGATGTATCATAATGAGGTGAATTTGATTCCTACAAATCAGAAATATCTTATAGATCATTTTAAAAATATATCAAAACAATTTGAAAATGTTTTCTTGGTTTTGAGTTGGACATTTTTCTATTTTACTATTACTGTTGTAAATTTTAAATAAAAATATACATTTTCAGTTATACCAGTGACACCGTACATAGGATTGAGGTTTGGAAGATTCTTACTTGTACCAAATGACATTGGATATTTTTTTAATGTTTCAAAACAATATAAATGTGTTTTTTCAATTTAGAGTATGTCACTTTTATTTTTTACTATAATGCCATTTTATAATTGAAACACATAATTTGACTCAAACTGATCACATCATGTCTTAAATTGAGGTGTGGTTAATTCATATCTATCAAAAAAATTGTATAGTTTTCTAAATTTATATAAACAATTTGAATTTGTTTACTCATTTTTGTGTTGGTTAGTTGGTAGTTTTACTAAAATTTATGATAGTTTTAAATAAAAAAGAAACACATTGAGTCTTACTGGTCATACCATACCTCATATTGAGGTGTGACTAATTCTTACATGATTTAAATGACATATGGATAGTTTTCCTAATGTTTTAAAACAATATAAATATGTTTTATCATCTTTGAGTATGTCACTTTCCTTTCTTACAAAAATGATATTTTAAAATTAAAACACATAAATTGACACATGTCAATCCCATTGTGTATCAGATTATAATTAGACTGATTACTACACATCACAAATAACATATATATTGTTTTTATAATGTATTAAAAAAATTTGAATGTGATTAATCACTTTTGAGTTGGTCAGTTGGCCGTTTTACTAAAATTGATGACAATTTTAAATAAAAATACTTTCTTTGAGTCATATTAGTTGTACCATGCATCATATTGATATGAGACTAATTACTACACATCTCCATTGACATATGGATAATTTTAAAAATGATTCAAGGTAATATGAATTTTTTTCTTGGTTTTGTGTAAGTCACTAGTATTTTTTATTAAAATTCCTTTTTAAAATTAAAATAGGGACTTTGAATCATACTGATCACATTGTGTATCAGATTGAGATATGGAAAATTATTACACTTAAAAAATGACATATAGATTTTTTTACACATATATTTAATGATTATGAATGTGTTTTATCAGTTTTGAGTAGGTTAGTTGGACTTTTAACTAAAATTGGTGTCATTTTTAAATAAAAAATCGCACTAAGAGTCATACCTATCACACCATGCATCGGTATGAGGTGTAGGTGATTCATTAACATATAAAATCACTTATAGATCATTTTCTTAAAGTATTAATACAATATGAACGTGTATGTTTAGATTTGTGTTGTTTAGATTGTTTGTTTACTAAAATTGATGTCAATTTAAAATAATGACACACTTTGAGTCATATTGATCACTCCATCCATAAAAATGATGTGTGGATCATTCATATACTTCCCAAATGATATATGCAAATTTTTCTAAAATTATCAAAAGAATATTAATCTGTTTTTTTTTTGTTTTGATTATGTCACAAATATTTTTTTACTAAAATGTCATTTAAAATAGGAAAAATGCACTTTTAATCAAACATATCAAATTGTGTATCTATATCAGGTGAGAAAAAATTCTACATGTCACAAATGATTTATGAATTAATGCCCTAAATTATAAAAAAATGAGCATGTTTTCTCAGTTTTCAATGAGTGATTATTTTTAATGTAAAATATAGATTTTAAACTAGTAATAAGCACATTGAGTCATATCAGGAACATTTTTCATATGATTAAGGTGTGGATAATTCTCACACATCACAAATAACATATATATCATTTTCATAATGTATAAAAAACAATCTGAATATTTTTGATAAGTTTTTAGTATATCAGTTGTCTTCTATAATAAAATTAATGTCAATTTTAAATAGAAAGAAGTAATTTGAGTCATAATGGTCGCATCATGTGTTAGATTGAGGTTCGGATGATTCTTAAACATCTAAATGTCTCAAAAAAATTCTAAATATCAATTTTACCGTGATTTCTATTTAATTTATTTTTCAATCTAACAACACTTAATGGGAATCCTCAAAAAAACACATAAACACAAAAAAAATACACATATATAAAAAATTAATGTGTGTAATATTAAAAGGAAATGAACTAAAAAATAGGAAATAATATATTTATTCTATAGATAATGATTCTATAGTCTTAATATCCAAATTACCTCTGTGATTTATAATTTCAATTAAATTGAAGGAATGTGATAAATGTTAACACTAGTGGGGTTAATGGGTTTGAGGGGGAATAATTCTATGTATGTTTTGGTGCAGAAAGGCATGGAAGATGGATATATAGCACCCCAACATTAACTAAAGAATCTACCTATAAAAGAAAAAAATTATTTTTTGAGTAATAATAAAATAAATATATTAAATAGAAATATGAAATGATAAATTTTTTATAAGGACAATGATTTTATGATGAAAATATCAAGATTACCTCTGTAGTTGAGCAGAGGTAGTGTTGTTTCTCTATCTACAATGGTAGTGGAAGTAACATGAACCAAAGTGATAAATGCAAAATGGAAGGGGTGAAAAGTTTTTGGGGGCGAATAATTCTCTCTATGTTTTGGTTAAAAATGACATAAAATATATATAAAAACCCCAACTCAAACAAAATAATCCACCAATATAAGAAAAATATTATTATGAAAGTAATAATAAAACTAAATTAATTAAACATAAATATGAAACAATTAATTTATTCTATTTATATTATATTACATAGAAATCGTCAAGATTACCGTTGTGATTGAGAAGATAGAACATCATATCACTTCTTATAGAGGTATTCTACATAGATAAAAATCCTCTGAAATAGACAAAATATACAAGTAATAATGATAATTAAATCAATGTTCCATTATAATTTTTTTCGTAAAATATAGAATTTATATTGTAACATTACCTTTACATATTTCCAAATGGTTTACTTCATTATAGTTTGTTCTTCCAAGGGATTGGTAATATCATAAAATTTATAATACATTGTCTGCATGAGTAGTCAAAAATTTAATTTATAATCTATTAATATAGTGGAGAACCTGCAATATTATGAATAAAAGCATAATATATTAAAAAACACTTTTACCTTCTCATTGATCCATCTTTATTTTTTTAAAAGGTTTCATTTATTAGGTATCTATATCAAAAATCCTAATCCCCTATCTCTAGTCGCCTCTAATGTACAAGACATTTTCTACATTGGGACCAGAATGAATTGATTGTGATGTCCCAATAAAAGGGTCGACATCAATTTAATTTTCACCAAACTAAATATTTTTTTAGTCAATAGAAGAACAATCTACCAATTCTTGTTTTTTTGGAGCAGAGAAATTGAATACTTCCACTACTTATGACTCCATTATGAAAAACTATTATTTTTCCCCTTCCACACAGAAATTCATTTTAACAAATCCCATTTCATCAACTTTCACTCTATTGATATTATCAAGCCATTTTTTATGGTAAATCTATAAATAGAATTTTTTATAATCAAACTAATATATCTTTTCCATAATGTCAAAATATGATATATTTTATTAAATTTTATTTCAATCCTTAGAACCAAATATGGTCATTTTTTTAGCCAGAGGCATAACACCACTATTTTTCATTATAATTAAGTCATAGTGTTCTTTTCTATAGAACATATAGCCATTTTTTACAAACCCATTTTATGAAATAACATTTTCCTTTTGTTTTTTGTATAGCTAATTAAGTCATTCATCAATTGAATTCATATTTTTAGATAACTCGTTATAAATTTGATCTATGTACCATTTTATAATATATTGATTATCTATATTTTATATTCATTCTTTAGCCCTTGTTGGATTAAAATCACTTAGAATTTTATTGTGGGATTCACTATACGGATCAACATATTCACTATTATGTAATATGTAAATATGTGCTCTCTTCCACTCGGTTAGTGTCACTATAACAACATCTCTTCCAAAAATCCATTTTCCCATAAGATATTCACTATGATGAGACTTTTGGGGATCGATTCCTTAGACATCTGTTGGGTAATCGGTAAATAATTCAATATCTTATTCAACAATATATCATTCTACAATACAACCTTCTGACCGACTTTGATTCCTAAATAACCTTTCAAAATTATTATATACCGTTCAATGGGTTACATCCATCTATAATTAACAATACCACATATTTTAAACTCTCTGGATCAGTGAACCATTAGGTTGACTATTAAATCAATGAATTATAGTGGGATGAACATATCCAATTTACATAATATGACTCCAATTTTCTTTTTCATGATGTAAAACATCCTCAAGTTTAAAACTATATAACATATGGATTCAAAAAATAACTACAGTCTAGTTAATTTATTTCATACATTTTGTGGAAGAATGCAATCGAACAAAACAAGAATTAAATCTTCCATAAAAATAATATAGTCATGTGATATTAGTCATTATAACATCAAATTATTCATTGACATTACATTCTTTATATATAATGAATAACCCTATGGGAATTTTACAATAGTAAGTGAAAATGAAAAAATGAAATTTTTCCTGTCTAGATAGAGTTTAAGCTCTTGGAGGAAGAAAAATCCACCTTTTACCCTTCACCGATTACAACCCTTACATTATCTCCATTTCAATCAATTCCAACCTGGCCTAGATGCCTTATTTTACTTTTCTTAGAACATTTAGAAACTTTCCAATTACACAATCAAATAAATTTATATCCACATGCAGGACATTAAGAAAATTTGTGATATTAAAAAAACTCTAATAAGATAATTCAAAAAAATTAATCTTTTCTTACATCTTGATTTTTTAAGGTTTTTCTAAATTAGTTTACCGAAAAAAGACTCATTCATGTCTACTTTTTTTATTCATGATCCCATGTTATTGGAGAAATAATGTACCTTTTTTTATATTCTCATCGAATGAAATTGTCCAAGATTGGTATTTATGCAATCAAGTTAACAATTTGTGGTGTCTGAAAAACACTATCTTCAAGTCATTTTTCAATTGACCTCAGTATGTATGTTTTTCACAAATGTGACACCCAAAAATTCCTTCAATTCTATAGCCTAATAAATTTCCATAAGTGTGGAAGTCATTTTTTATTTCATAAAACATGAAACTCAATGTGAATTCATTACTTCTATTAGCATCAAACATTGTAACACGTATATCCCACATCAATCTCCGATAATTGTTATATAGAGAAAAATAGACTTCAAAATTATTACTCAGCTGCATTGGTCCAGATATAACTATTGAAAATATAATATATTTGGGATTAATGCATAACCATGGAGAAAAGATTTAATTTACCAACATGATGGTCCATATACTATCAGAAATTATATGTACACTAAAAGACATTATTCCATTTGTAGATAACTTGAGACAAAATTTTCAGGGCTCATCTGCAATTTCATGAAAATCCTAATAATATTTTTTCTGAGGAGAATCTGTTGGATGGAATAGAATCTCATATTTAATTATCGTATCAACATTATATGTTAATTTTTTCACAGTTTCATGACATCCAAATATTCTTCTGACCTATGGAATGATTGGAATTCACCATACATATTTTGAAGGGCATGATTAATTTTTCTCATTTTGATCTGCACCACAAATACATAATTTTATGAGTGCCTCATAGTATTTAAAAAAAATATGAAATCATTTGGAAAAAAATGTATTTTTTAGAGATAATTTCCATTGAAAGTAACATACAGTTAGTATTATATGTTTCACCTGGTAGTTCATTTTTTTTGGTTTCATATCATTCTAAAATACCAAGTAGGTTTGTAAAGATTGTGTCACTCCATCCACTTATAGATTTCAAATTATATAACTTCAATACAGATGATATTGTTTTTAGTACAAGTGGTGTACAATTATTTCATAGAACAATTATTTAACTCCTTAACGAAAAGTAGAAAATATAAAAGGTCATCTTCAATTTCCATTGTCATTTCTTCCATGTGATCTCTATCATATTATACAAATGTATTCATATCAAATTATTTATAATCCCTAATATCATCCCAATCGATGTGTAAATTCATTTTTCCCATGTGTAGTGAAACATTTATAGCATTTATATATTCTTCGACAAATCAAAGTTCCTCCAATAGTTTCAGAATAATTTTTCTTGACTAAAAACATCATAAAAATAGAAAATGGATTATAGAAGGGTATTATTTGTGCTCTCTTGAAAACATTATGATAGCTTTTACTCCATCCTCATATATATTTGTAAAAATTTATCATTCTTTAATTTTTAGTTCATATACATACTATTGGGTTCATAAAAGATTGATTGTATACAATATATAAATAAATAAACATAATATATTAATTATAAAATGTAAAATTTATAGAAAATTATAATAATTGAAATTCAAACTTTGATTGTTTCATAGAATTTCTGTATGTTTAAGAAAATGGGTAACTGAATTTTTGAAAATCATTACTCCACATCAAATGTTTTTTAAATACCTTAAAAAATTTAAATTATAATATAAGAAATTATAGAGTAATAAAAAACTCAAATATGGTACAAAAGAATTATAAAATTTCATAAAATCAAATAGATCAGTTGTTTCATGGATTGGGGAATTGCGCTAATGATAAAAGGGAGATAACTATAATTATTTTTAAATCGTTTTGGTGAATTTGGAAAGAATGTAATAAATCCTCATTCTGGGGGATTAATACATCGATGAATTCCATTATTTTCAAAACTATATGCCTCTTTCTAAATATTGTGTTGTCTCTCAAGTATTGGGATATTGTTCCCTCTCCCATTTTTATCCGGGTTATGGGAAGGAAAATATGGATCATTTCTACTAGAATATCAAAGCACTTAGATATTTTAAATACAACCATAAGGGATCTTTGGATTTGAAAAAATAGTGTTATATATAAAATAATCATTTATAACATCATAATCTATAAAAATTAAAACATATTATATATTTTTTTATTTTATTTATGTAATGGAACATTACTTGACAACATCACATTCCTTATGATCTAAATTAGGGAAAGATAATATCATATCTACTGAAATATTTTAGAGTTATTATAGACACTAATAAATTATATTATACCAAGAATAGATGTTAAATTTTTTGGAATCTGTTATACATGATTATCAACCACATAGAGAGTGTGAGGGTAAGAAGGATGCCTATAAGAGGTGAATATGGGATTCATCATATTTCTGATAAATCATGTTTTTAGATATGTCTCTGATATGATGATAGATGATAAGGAAATGGATAGATACACTATGTTGAATCATATCAAATAATATGGAAATAATAGGGATATAAAACTATATAATAACTGATATTATCAATATACTTTATATCTGTAAACTAGAATATGGATAATGTAATAAACTTAACTTGAATTACACAACCCCCACCATGTAAGATCATGAAATCACCTCTAAAACAACTCGAGGTCACTAAATGATGGGTTAACCATTAGGTGTAAAAAATCATGAATTGGAGGTGGTCCCCTCCCCCCACAATAGAAACAATTTGTACTGGATGTCGAACAAAATTCATTTATTAAAATTGGGGTCAATGGACATGTAGACCCAAAATCATCATTAATTATTAAAGGAATACCTATTAGAAAAAAAATGAAAAAATGATGTGATATTTATATGTTCACACATACATGTCACACTAGTATAAAAAATCACATACAGTCTATAAGAAACCTGAAATAGATAATAACCTGATATTCAGACATAACATGAACTAAGGGCACCATAATGATTCAAAAAGTGAATTCTTTGATGTGATAAAACCACATATTCTTAACTGGGGATAGCCTCACTAAATATCTTCTATAATAATACTATGTACCATAGTTAATTCTAAAATAACTAGATTCTATGATACATATGACAAATAAATAAATATATATAGCTCTACTAACACAATTCCTAAAAAAATAGCATATGAAGCTGCATGCCCACTGAGTTGTCCATGAATGGTGTTGGTATATATATAATCATTAGGGAACCACAAATGTGCCTTAAAGTTTTAGTCAATAATAAAATATACATGAATATTTCTACACATTTACATAAAAATATGAAAGTAAATTAGTAAGAAGATATAAAAAATAACTATAAAAAACAACGAATAAATCCACGATTCTATGTTAAATATAAAAAATGGACCATACATCAATAGTCAACAAAAAATGTAGACTACAAATCATTAAATATACTACGGATCACAAAAAAATCATAAAAATAGATAATAAATAGTTGATCATAAACCAATAATTGAAGATGAAATCAAAAATCAATACAAAAATAAACAAAGGAAATCGGAAGGCCAACCTCACTAGGATGAAGAAAATCCAAGAACCACTTTGAAAGCACTAACTAAAATCAAACACCGGATGTTGGAAGAGATTATTGTAAAGACCCGGATTTCCCATGGATTTTATTTAAATACATAGAATTTTTTTTGTGTCTACATTTTCTGACGGATCTTGATTCTGAGGCCCGGTGTGCCTGGAATCAATTTCGGAAGATTTGTTCTAGTACATTCAGTAAACGTACGAGAAGGTTTTTATAACTTCTGAACCGGTGCTTGAAATTAAAATCTGAGGGCACCGTTGAACTCGCAGCACCATTTTTTTCTTAAGAATACATTCACCTCAAAGGCGGATGGTCGTGAATAAAAGTTAGTTTTTGGCATTTTATAAAAATAATAATAAAAAAGTGTATCCACCCTTTATTTTATTCCAGCCGCCATGTGAGTTCAGGTAGTTGGAAACTCCACTTGGGATTTGGTGGTGGTACCACCACACCCTAACCTCCCATGAGAGGTTATGGTGGTGGGGCCTACCCGAAACCAACCTCCCCTATGAGGTTAAATGTGGTGGGGATCACACGAGGCCACCTGACACCTCTTTAATGGGAGGAGACCTTAACCTCTAAACTCTCCCTCATTAATGAGGGATAGCCTCTCCACCTTTCCCCACCTTAATTAACCAAACCCCCCTAATTTATTGTTCCAACGCACCTGATTTAATTGGGTGGATCCGGGTTATTAATTCACCCATTTGAATTATCTGCCAACAATTAAAATAATAGGAAAAATATCATTTTATTTGGGTTGGAATTCTCAACTAGTGGGATTGTTGGAAATAGCTCCCAATAGAGAACCGTTCTTCCAACAAAGAATGAAAAGAATGTGAAGAACGTGAATAATGATGGTGACACTCTTCTTCTCCGACATTCTTCCTAGTACCTCTTCGACGTGAGATGTGATCGTCTACCACTGATTGTCGGACATCCTTCCAGGACGTCAACGATCAACTACTGGCTAATGAAAGGTAGGGAGTTTTGTGTAATTTTTTAATTTTTTTATAAACCTCGTTCTTCATCGAACAAAGATAAGGTATGAGAATCGCCAATTTCTATAACCATAACGAGGAGGGCTCGGGCCGCACGAACATGATCCAACCCTCCCATTATTCCTTTTTGATCGATGACAACAGCTTGGAAAAAAGGAGATGGAGACAAAGTCGACAAACAAGGGTTGCGCTACCTGCAGCCTCCGTGAACTGTGTTGCCCCCTCGGCGCCCTGACATTCTTCCCGCACCCTCACACACTTCCCAGCTTCGTGGAACCCTAGCGCACTTCTCGCACCTTAGCACGCTTCCCGGTGCCACAGCGCCCTAACGGTGCTCTTCCCGGCGCCCCCTAGGCCCCACTGGCACGCTGCCCGGCGCCCCCGCACTCTGCCAACACGGTGCCCCGTGCCCACGTACCCTGCATGCGGCCTTCTGAGTTCCCCCGCGCCCCGCCTCCAGCCTTCCCGGCACCCCCGTGCCCTTCCGGAGGCCTGCCTGGCACCCCCCCCCCCCACACCCCCCGCCCTGCCGGCGGCCTACCCGACACCCTGCCTAGTGCACCTGCGGTCTGTCAGTGCCCAACTGGCTTTCCCGCGCCCCGCGCGGCCTGCCAACTGGCCTCCCAGCCACCGGCTTTCTATGCCAACCCACGGTGTCGCTGACCGAACCGGCCCGATCTCCCGGGCTGAGTTACCGAGCCGCCTGCGTGGCGACTACCGTGCTGAACCACCGTCGCAGTCGGCTGGATTGGGCCCAGTGGACCGGGTCAAAACATAGCGGGCTGACCCACCCAATGGCTCGGGTCAGACCCATCGAGCCTGACCGGTTCGACCTAGACCGGGTGGGCCCAGACTGGGTTGTGCCAAGTCGGTCCGACCGGGTCGAACCGGACACGGGCCCATTACTGACCCATTGCCTTCTTGGGCCTTATCTTTCGCACTGGGCATCCATTTGATGAACCATCAGCAGTACCAGTATTCTTAGAGCATAGCCGTCCATTTCAGTATACCCCACTAGATTTCAAGGTTTAGTTGAGTCACGTTAAGTTTGGTTCTTACACGAATCCAATCGGGCCCCCGAGACTAAAATACTAATAACTCACAGATCGGGCCACCGATTGACGTGTCGTCTGTTGTGTTGAGACCCCTATGACGTGGATGTCCATTGAAATTATTCTACATGATACTTCGTGAAATTTGGAGTATCGACCAATAGCTCATGGAGCGGATCCTTTCGGTGTTGAACAGACAGGGTGTAGAGACCTAGTAGTTGTAGACCAGACGACTGCTTAACCGATTCGACTCGGAGTGACTCGACTTTCCCAGTGGGGAGCGTCCGGTATTTGGCAGCAGAACCATGGCGGACTAAGCGCCTAGTAGTTGGCAGCAGACTAGTGGTACTCGACAGGAGGAGTACCTCTATAGGCTATTAGGGGGAGCACCCGATATTTGGTGGCAGACCCACAGCAGACGAAGCACCTGGTAGTTGGTAGAAGACCCATATTACTCGAAAGAATAATTACCTCAATAGTCTAAGGTTACTGATAAGTGCCTCAGAGTCGTGACAGGCCCACTATACTCGATAGAGGAGGAGTTCTCCAACAACTGTGGTTTCGATAATGAAAATCCATGTTTGATATGAGTCAATGACCATTGTGTTTTCCTCATGATTGGGATGAGTTACTTCATAACTAATTTATATGTATGGGAATATATGTAAGTATTGGTTATCTGTTGATTTCATGCATTGTGGATTATCCTTGTTGATTTCTGTGAGACCTTAAGGGTCTCGGGGTCCTTACTGTTTATCGTTAAACTCACCCCTATACGGTCTATGCCTGCACCTCGTTGTTTTGGATGCTGATGAAGGACAACGCTAACAGAGGCCAAGAGCACCTGGAGTAGACGGTACTAAGAGGATGACCTTACGACGTATCAGTACACGGTGTAGTCTGACGGAAGTGGAGTGTTGTGTAGGCCATCTGTACCTACCCATCAGGTAGGAACCCCAGTGGATGATCCGGGAGCTACTAGACACCTTCCAACAGTTTGTCTTTTTAGTTGTACATGTTAGTCTTTTCCTTGTACTTTATATTTGGGAAGGTATTCTGGACCCCACTTTACTTTTAGTACACTTGTTATACAACTTTTACTTAGAGTTTTCTTCTGATTGTACTTTGGTTGTGTGTGTTTACAATTTATAAAGGCAATGCCTTCCCAGTTTTAGGGATTTATGCCTTTGGTACTAGTCCACAGCCCCTGGACTATGGATGGCGGGCTTCGGGTAGTCACGATACAGGCCCTAGGGGAAGGGTTGTGAAAAATTGGTATGAGAGGACGATGGTTATACCGTAGGACATACGACTCTGATATTTCATTCTATGAAGTAATAATTTTAAGGTTACTAAGTGTGGTTTTCAGTTCAGGGAGTCCAGTGTTGGTGCGGGCAGCCGACATATCCATGCACCAGAACCTTGACTACTGATTTCTGACTCAGTGCAAGAAAACGCTGATTGCATGTGTATTTTCAAAAGTTTTCTTTAAGTCGTATCAAACTAGGTCATCTCACCTGGTATAAAAGTTTTGACTCTTTCTCATATGTTTCTTTCAGGATGCCTCCCCGCATACAACTAGTTAGATCCCCGAGAGTTGTATGCACTGACATCCCACCATGCGACGAGGCTTCGATGCAGTACCCCTTTACAGTTGAGGCACCAGCAGTACCACCACCCATTGGGCCACCGATGCGACCAGCCCTAGCAGTAGAAGATGCACACTGATTGATCGTGTTGCATGATTTCCAGCACCATAGGCCACCTAGGTTCCGGGGAGAGATGGAACCACAAGCTGTTGAGGATTGGATGGAGGCTCTGGTGAGAGTCTTCAGACTGGTGGGGACACTAGCGGACATCATGGTGATCCTTGCTGCTAGCCTCTTTTAGGTAGCAGCAGGAAGTTGGTGGAGCCTGATTCTCCAGATGAATGATGAGGCATCAATTCTATGGGCATACTTTGATAGGATGTTCCAAGAAAAGTTTGTACGATTCACCCTTCGAGCGGTGCAGATTCAAGAGCTAATACATCTGTAGTAGTGTAGCATGACGGCAGTGCAGTACACAAAAAGATTCACTGACCTCTCACGCTACTCCATTTATATAGTACCAGACTCATTCTTTAGGGCCCGAACCTTTGAGCAAGATCTATGGTGAGAGATTATAGCTTCAGTTGTCTTCCACAGCATCCCGACACAGACGAGGGTGTTGGATCGAGCCCTCCTATTGGATATTTTTCTTGTTGAGAAATCTCCAGTAGTGAGACCCACCACTAGCCGACTTGCAGTAGAGTTTTCAGCAGCTGGCAGTAGATGGATGACGCAGAGGTCCAAGAGGACCATACCCACAGGTGGTAGAGTGCACAAATTGGGATAGGTTGTTTAGGGTACCCTGAGTGGAGACAGAGCCAGTCATTCCAGGAGGGGACATTGTTACTCCTGAGGAAGGGTTATTCACATGGATCATGACTATCCGACCAGACATACTGATGATCAGCAGACAGTTGAGGGACATCCTAGGAAGAGGCAGAGGTTCGATTGAAGCAGCCCTGCAGGGCAGAGGTGGACATGGTAGAGGAGCTGGACGTACAGCTGGGGGTGGACTAAGATACGAGGTGCTATCGCCACCACCACCAATAGGTCCACCCTGACCGCAGAGAGTGGGTGGATAAGGGAGAGCTCAGCTTTAGACAGTTGAGCCCTACGAACATGGTGCTCCAGAGATGATATGGGGTACGATCTGGGTCTACTCCACCATAGATGTAGTTTATATAGACATAGGTTCCAGTCACTCTTTCATTTCCACTTCCCTCATTCAGTTCTCGGAGATTACGAAGGGGTCGTTGGATCAATCCTTACGGCTAGAGACTCCTAAGGGAGCTGATTCGATGATTACACATTGGTGCCGGTAGTGTGAGCTTACTCTAGGAGGAGAGAGCTTCAGCTGGGATCTCATAGTTTCGGTGTCGAGGCCTTACGACAACATCTTGGGTATAGAATGGCTATCTACAGTACATTCTCAGATCGACTGGGTCAAGCGAAAAGTGTGGTGTGTTTGTATGGATGGGACCAGGTTAACCTTAACCGGTTAGAAAGAAACCTTTGCAGCACAGGATGGACTTACTCAGAGGAAGGTGCAGCCGATCACTCACCTATTGGCTAGCCTTACCCTCGGATTAAATGATGTGGAGAGTTCGACATATCATGTAGTGGTGGATGAGTACTCAGATGTTTTACTTGATGATGTTCTTGGAATGCCTCCACATAGAGAGGTGGAATTCTACTTTGACCTGTACCCAGGGACTGCACAGATATCTTCTCCAGCGTATCGTATGGCTCCCACTGAGATTCGGGAGCTGAGGGTATAGTTAGAGGACTTGCAGGGGAAGGGATTCATCCAGCTTAGTGTTTCTCCCTGGGCATCCCCGATTCTATTCACCAAGAAGGCGGATGGTAGCTTGAGGCTCTGTGTCAACTATCGTTGCCTGAACCAGGTAACCGTGAAGATCAAGTACCCACTCCTGATGATTGATGACCTCTTTGATCATCCCAAGGGATCACGATGTTTCTCGAGGATTGACCTCATATTAGGTTATCACCAGCTCATAGTTAGAGACGAGGATGTGCAGAAGGCATCCTTCAGTTGTCATTACGACCACTATGAGTTCTTTTTTATGCCCTTAGGCATAAATAAATCTCTAGCAGTATTCATGAGTCTCATGAAAAAGATCTTAATACCATACCTCGATCGCTTTGTCATAGTCTTCATCGATGACATACTGATTTAATCGACTACTAAAGAGGATAATGCCTACCATTTTCATGTAGTACTGGACACACTTCGAGAGCACCGTATTTATGGTAAGCTCTCAACGTGCCAGTTTTGGATTCGAGAGGTTCAAATTTTGGGGAACATCATTTCAAAGGCTTGAGTTGTAGTGGATCCAGCAAATATTGAGGTAGTTCTTTCTTTGGTGCCACCCAGGAGTGTGACGGAGGTACGTAGTTTTCTAGGATTAGATGGATTCTACAAGAGATTCATTCCAGATTTCTCCAGAGTTGCATCATTACTATCAGCCTTGATGAAGAATGGGAAACCCTTTGTGTGGTAGAGGAGATGCCATCCGAGATTTCAGGAGCTGAGGTAGAGGCTAACTAGTGCCCCCATCTTGAGACTTCTAGAAGAAGTCATATGGTATGTAGTCTACTGCGATGCATCAGGGACTAGACTCGCATTTGTCCTGATGAATGAGTGAACAATGATCACACATGGTTCTCAGAAACTAAGATAGAACCAGCAGAACTACGCTACCCATGACCTGGAGTTAGCAGTAGTGGTCTTCACCTTGATGTTTTGGCGGCATTATCTGATGGTTGAAAATTTTACCGTGTACTATGATCACAAGTGTCTCATATATATAATCTCTCTGAAGGACCAAAATCTGAGACAACGAAAATGGCTCGAGTTCCTCCAGGACTATGACATCAAGATATTCTATACTCCTGGGAAGGGGAACTTTGTTGCAGATGTGCTCTACAGGAGGACTGGTATACAGCTGCTAGGAGAGGCGACAGAGCAACTGGCCGCTTTACAGATATCCTTTGTGGATAGAGATGGAGCATCCTATCTATATTCTCTTACAGTCACTCCCCCACTTCTTCAATGAGTCATGGAGGTGCAGCATGGGGATGCTGACTGCGAGACACAACATGCTCAATTATCCACAGGGCAGGCACGTGATGAATTTTCTGATAGTGGGGAGCACATCATCCTCTTTAAAGGACATACCATGGTACCAGTTTCACATCAGGAGGAAGTGTTGAGGGAGTTCCACACTTACAATCATGAGGTACATCTAGTAGTGGCGAAGATGTACCAGGACCTTCGACGATAGCAATGGTGTCCAGGAATGAAGAAGGCAGTAGCAGAGTTTGTCTCACGGTGCCTCACTTGTCAACATGTAAAAGAAAGGAACCAGGTACCAGTATGCTTGGTTCAGCCCTTAGAGTTCCCATAGTGGAATTGGGATGGTATATCAATGGACTTTGTGACGGGTATTCCACGTACATCCAGGGGTCATGACTCAATTTGGGTGATCATCGACCGACTCACCAAGTCGACCCACTTTCTACCGATCCGAGAGTAGGGCTCAGTTTATATCATGGGACACCTCTATGTGTAGAAGATAATGCATTTTTATGGAGTACCTTCTTCTATTGTCTCCGCCCATGACGCAAGCATCACTTCTCGGCCATGGAAGGGGTTATAGGAGTCTTTCCGGAAATAGCAATGTCTGAGCACCAACTTCCATAATCAGACAGATGGTCAGACTGAGAGGACCATTCATACCCTCAAGGACATGCTCCGTGCATGTTTCCTCGACTTGGATTGCAGTTGGGAGGACCACTTACCTTTGGTGTAGTTTTCCTACAACAAACTCTATCACTCCACCATCGGTATGGCACCTTTAGAGGCTTTGTATGGATGACCGTGTAGATCGCCACTGTGCTGGATAGACCTAGGGAAGTCAGCACTAGTGGGATCAGTGATGGTACATGCTACCAAGTAGAAGGTGCAGATGAAGACTGCACAAAGTAGGCATAAGTCTTATGCTAACCAGAGATGAAGATCTCTAGACCTTGAGGATGGAGACAACATTTTCCTACGGGTCTCACCTCGATGAGGTCTACGGAGATTTGGCTGAGGCGGAAAGTTATCTCCGCAGTTCATCAGACCATTCTAGGTCCTCAACAGAGTAGGTGAGGTGGATTACCACTTGGATATACCACCTCAGTTGCACCGGGTGTAGGGCGTCTTCCACATAACTCAGCTGATGAGATACACGCATGAACCGTCCCACATCATCGACCATGGAGAGATAGACATCGCTGATGGGGAGACTTTCACAAAAGTTCCAATGGAGATTGCGGATCGACAAGAGTGGGGCCTATGTGGACGGTCGATACCTCTGGTGAGTATTTGCTGGTAGAACAGGAATCTCCAGGAAAGCACATGAGAGCGGGATGCTCAGATGCATTCTCAGTACCCCCATTTGTTCCCATAGTTCGAGATGTAGCTTACGGGGACGTAAATCCCTTAGGTGGGGAGAATGTAAAGACCTAGATTTCCCAAGGGAATTTTTTTTAAATACATGTGCATTTTTACGAGTCCGCAGTTTTTCAAAGTGATTGATTATAAGGCCCGGTGTGCCCTGAATCAATTTATCATGTTTTGTTCGGGTACATTCAGTAAACGTACGAGCGGGTTTGTATAACTATTGAACGGGTGTACAGAATTGAAATCTGAGGGCAACATTAAAATCGCAGTGCCGGTTTTCACTTAAGAAGTCTTTCACCACAACGACAGATGGTTGGGAATAAAAGTTAGTTATTGGGATTTTATAATAAAAACAATAAAATAAAGTGTAGCTGCACTTTATTTTATTCCAGCCGCCGTGTGAGTGCGGGTAGATGGAACCTCCACTTGGGAGTTGGTGGTGGGACTGCCACACCCTAACCTCCCTGAGAGGTTATGGCAGTGATTCCTACCCGAAAAC
This sequence comes from Viscum album, assembly GCA_963277665.1. NCBI lineage: Eukaryota > Viridiplantae > Streptophyta > Magnoliopsida > Santalales > Viscaceae > Viscum > Viscum album. The sequence continues at coordinate 437,721,308 of OY728121.1, forward strand.
AACCTCCCATGTGAGGTTAAATGTGGTGGGTATCACACGAGGCTACCTGAACCCTCTTTAATGGGAGGAGACCCTAACCTCTCAACTCTCCATCATTAATGATGGAGAGCCTCTCCACCTTTCCCCACCTTAATAAACCAAACTATCCAAATTTAGTTTGCCAACAGACATGATTTAATTGGGTGGAGCCGGGTTATTAATTCACCCTTTTGAATTACGTGCCAACACTTAGAATAATAAGAAAACTATTATTTTATTTGGGTTGGCATTCTGTTCTGGTGGGATTGTTGGAAAAAGCTCTCAACAGAGAACCGTTCTTCCAACGAAGAATGTGAAGAACATGAAGAATGTGAAGAATGCCGGTGACACTCTTCTTCTCCGACCTTTTTCCTCAGTCCCCTTTGATGTGAGATGTGATCGCCTACCACAGATTTTCGGCCATCCTTCCGTGACGTCAAGGATCGACTACTAGCGGATCAAAGGTATGGAGTTTTGTGTTATTTTTAAATTTGATATAAACCTTGTTATTCGTAAAACAAAGTTATGGAATGAGAATCGCTAATTTCTATCACTGTAATGAGGAGGGATCAGGCTGCACAAACACGGTCCGACCCTCCCCTTATTTGTTCTAGTTAGATGATGACAGCTTCAAAAAGAGGAGACGACGATGAAAAAGGCAGACAAGGACCGTGCTACCCGCAACCTCCGTGAACCGTGCCACCCCAACAACGCCCCAACGCGCTTCCCTCACCCTAGTACGCTGCCCCACTCTACAACACCCCGGCGCGCTTCCCACACCCTAGCGCGCTGGCTGATGCCCCCGTGCCTAGCAGGCGCATTGCGCGGCGCCCACGTGCCCCGCTGGCGCGCTGCCCGGTGCCCCCGCTTCCAATTGGTGGCATGCCCATCCCCTGCCGGTGGCCTGCCTGATGCACCCGCAGTCTGCCAGTGACCAGCCGGCCTGCCTGGATCCATGGCTCCCTATCGGTCACCTACCCAGCACCCCCACGCCCCACCGGCAGCCTGGCCGGCCCCTGCCGGCGGCCTGTCCGGTGAACCCACAGTATGCCAGTGACCAGCCAGCCTGCCCTCACCCCGCGTGGCCTACCTACTGGTCTCCCAACAACCGGCCTCCCAAGCCGACCTGCGGTGCCCCCCCGTGGTGTCACTGGTCGAACCATTCCGGTCTCCCGGGCCGAGTTACTGAGCCACCTACATGGCGGCTACCGGGCTGAACCACCCTCACGGTCCTCGGGGTCGGGCCCAACGGACTGGTTTAAAACATAGTGGGTTGACCCGCCCAATGGGTCGGCTAAGTCCCAGCGAGTCTAGTCGGGTCGACCAAGACTGGGTCAGCCTAGACTGGGTTGGGCCGAGTTGGTCTGACCAGGTCAGACCGGACCTGGGCCCATTACTGACAAATTACATTCTTGGGCCTTATCTTTGGCAGTAGACGTCTATTTGATGAACCTTCAGCGGCCCCGGTATTCTTGGAGCATAGCTGTCCCTTTGAGTATACCCCACTAGAGTTCGGGGTATAGGTGAGTCACGGTCAGGTTGGTCCGTACATGAATCCAATCAGGCCCCTAGGACTAAAATGCTAATAACTCACAGACTGGGCGTCCAATTGAGGCTCTGTATGTTGCGTTGAGATCCCTATGACGTGGAGGTCCTTTGAGATACTTCTACATGAGACTTCATGACCATTGGAGTATCGAACAGTATCTTGTGGAGAGGATCCTTCCAGTGACGAGCAGACAGAGTGCGGAGACCTAGTAGCTTTAGACCTGACGACTGCTTGACCGATTCGACTTGGAGAGACTCGAAAACCCCAGTGGGGAGCGCCCAGTATTTGGCGGCAGCCCCATGGCAGATGGAGTTCCATGTAGTTGGCAGCAGAGTCATGGTACTCGATAGGAGGAGTACCTTTGTAGGCTATTAGGGGGAGCGCCCGGTATTTGGCAGTAGACCCACAACGGACAGAGCACCTGGTAGTTGGCAGCAGACCCGTGATACTCGACAGGAGAAGTACCTCAGCAGTCCAAGGTTAGTGAGAAGAACCTCGTAGTCACGACCGGGACAATGTACTCGACAGAGGAGAATTTCTCCTGCAGTAGTGGTTTTGAAAATGAAAATCCTGGTTTGAGCTGAGTCAATGACCTTTGTGTTTTCCTCATGACTGAGATGGGTTGCTTGATAACCAAGGTATATGTATATGAATATAACTAAGTAATGGTTATCCGTTGATTTCATGCTTTGTGGTTTATAATTGTTGGATTTTTTGAGACCTTGAGGGTCTCGGGGTCCCTACTGAGTATCATTATACTCACCCCTGCATGGGATATACCTACACCTCATTGTGTTGGATGCAGATGATGGACAACACTAACGGAGTCCAAGAGCACCAGGACTAGACAGTACCTGGAGGAGGACCTTACGACATGTCGGTACACGGTGGAGTCTGATGGACGTGGAGTGTTGTGGAGACCATTGTTACCTACCCTTCTGGTAGGAACCCCAGTGTACGATCTAGGAGCTACTAGACACCTTCCAACTGTTTGTCGTTTTAGTTGTACCAGTTTGTCTTTTCCTTGTACTTGACAGTTGGTCTTGTATTCTGGACCACCTTTACTTTCAGTACACTTTTTATACAGCTTTTACATAGAGTTTTCTTCCGCTTTTATTGTGTTTGTGTGTGTTTACGATTTATAAAGGTAATGGCTTCCCAGTTTTAGGGATTTACGCCTTTGGTGCTAGTTTCCAGCCCCTGGCCTATGGAAGACGGGCTTGGGGTAGTCACGATACAGACCTCGGGAGACGGGTCGTGACAAATTTTGAGTAACTGTAGGCAATCTATTTGTGTGATTTGTGCTTTAATTCACCAATGATGAGTGCCAGCAGTGGGTGTCTTTCAAGAAAATATTTGATATCACGATATGTTCGCATATGGTTAGTGTATTTCAAATAGATCAGGGCACTTTTATCATCACTTATTAATTAGTACCGATAAAGGGCCCTTTTATCCGTACAAAAAAAAGCACTCATAAAATCAATCTATATTAGTCTAAAAGTTATATCACTCAGAAATAAAAAATTTATCAGGGATTCGTTTAACGCCGATAAAGCCTCATTGTTTTCAGTGCAAAAAATCCCTTATAGAAATTAGTTTATTATCTCTTATTACTAAAGCGCTGATAAAATATTTATAATTATAATTATAAATAAAAACATTATAAATATTATTATGTAATTAATAAATATATATATATAATATATTCCTTTTTGATATATTTAATATATTTAATATATTTTTATAATTATTTAATTATAATTATAGATTTATTTTTAAATAATTCTATTTATATGATTATATATATAACAATATATATATTTTTATAATTATACATATATAAATAAAAAATTTATATAAATTTAAATATAGTAAATATATTCATTATTTTTGTAGATTTATTATAAATTTAGTAATTTTTTAAATGTATATAATTTTAAATTTATAATTATATAAATTATCTTATATAAAATATTTATTTATTTATAATTATAAATATGTAATTATATAAATATAGTGAATTTACATTTATAAATACAATAAATATAAATTTATAAATATATTTATTCATAAATAATTATTATCAATATATTTTTAACATTATTAATGAATACTTAATATTATGTGCATGCATATATATTTTAAATGAGTGAAATTGAATAATTTAAGAATTATCACCCCTTAATAATATTAAAAAAATGGATATGTTTTTTGTGTCGGTATTGTATATAAATATCCATTAATTATGTATATGTGTAATCAATATAACACACATTGGATCTATATTAAATAGAAACATCAGACAAAATTTAAATATATATCGAGTAAAATGAAATTAGTGAATATTTTTAATTCATATTAATTTATTATTATAAACCATTATTCAATAAATATGTAAAAATTTAATGTAAAGAGAATAAATATTTTTTAATATATTAATCATAATTCTAAATATTAATATATATCTATATATTAAATATATATAATTTAATAACATTAATTAGCATAATTAAAAAATTAATAAAATATTTAATATTTAATAATGTATAATCAATATATTTATTTTTATCAATAGTTATTTAATTATTAAAATTTCTAATATTTTTTAATAAATTTTTTTATTTTTAATTAATTAATTATTTCATTTTATTAATTATGATCTTTATCAATGCTAAAAAAATTGATGGAAAAATTATTTATCATCGCTAAAAATATACTGCTAATAAAGGATGCCCTTTATCAGTGCTATAAATAATGCTATAATAAAGTATTCATTCATTTGTGCTAAAAATAAAGCACAGATAAATGTTCCCTTTTTCAGCACTAAAAAAGCACTGATCGAATGTCAAATTCATCATCGCTTTCATTAGAAATGTTAAAACTTCAATTTATCAGCATTATTTCTAGAACTGATATATACTATCACTATGAATGGCTGGTTTTGTAGTTATGCTACAAGAATTATGATATCCATAAGTGATTTGGTTAACAAAAATTTCCTTTATTTTCCTTAATATGTTATTCATTTAGGATCATTATATGATGGCACTTTCCCCTCTATTTTCATGTTCATTATTATAAAAAAATTTCCTTAGTTATTTTGAATTACAAATACTTGTCCACTCATGAGAAAATTTTATTTTCCCTTGAAAAAAATTAAAATAGAGTTTTATTAAATATTTTATGATGTGGGTTTTCAATAATGGTATTTGGAAGTATTTAAAAGATCTATCAGTCATTTAAAAATAAAATTCTATATCATCCACTCTATATTTATTTTTCAAACTTTTATGTTTTTAAATTATCTATTATTGTGTATTCCTTTCTAAATATAATATTTTTTTAAAAAAATCACTTAACTAATTTAAAATTTATTTATAAAAAGTAATCATAACTTCTTCTTTTATACCGAAGGTAAAACCATGTTATAAATTTGTTTTTCAATTTCACTATAATTTTCACCTTTATATCCAAATTATATATTTAATTTCAATTTTTTTCATTAATCACCCATGATATGTTTTGAAAAATACTATTTTTGGGATATTAAATTTTTAGTATCAACCATTCACATTCCTAAGGTCAATTTTTGTGATATAATTTGAAAATGTTGCAAAACTAATTGTTCTTTCCATTAGTCCACAATTATGCCACTTATTGATTAATTTGAAGTGGCATATATATATATATAGATGAATAATGGTTGGGATTATATATAGAGATTCAATGCATTGGTAGATTTCATATCGTATAAAAAATGGTGAATATAAGGAATATCAGAAGCCCATGGGTATACCTGATGATTTATCCCTTCCAATAGAGTATATGAGAGGATTTATACTTGTACATAGGAGACATGGGAGGATTATTTTCCAATTAAAAATGGTATATAGAATGATTTTTCCAAAGAAAATGGTAAAAACGATTATTAATCCAAGCCAAATGGTACATTGCATGTTTTATCCCAATAAAAAGGATATAAATGTGGATTTATCCAAATATAAATAGTGAAATAATTGACTATACCAAGTCCAAGGGTACACAGGAGAATTTTCCCAAGCCTGAGAATGTACACATTTGATTATCCCAATATTATTATATGATGAATTCCATTGTGGATAGACTTAATATATTATTTCTACACTTTTGATTATGCCACACTCTTAGGTTATAATTATTCTCATATGATTATAATTCATAAATAATGATTAATGTATCTTATTTTCACACACTTTTTTATGGTATATATTTGTTTATTTGAGATTACATGTCTTTATATCCTGAATTTGGTAAAACTATTGTTATTCGATATTCATTTTGAAAATATATTTCTCCCCTGATAGTTCCTCCTAATATAATAAAGATATAATCCATGATGAATTATTAATATGTTTTAACTTACTACGAATTTGGGCTCACCTTTCTTATAATTCCCTTCCAATGGTTACGAATATGAATATAACATATGGAAATTCTATAAAGGATATATGTGTGGTTTGATTATAGTAAAATTTTTATCAGAAAAGATGTTTCCAAAGTATTAAATCCTTAAAGACACTAAACCTTCTATTATTGGGACTGTGATCTGATTTATGAATGATAATTTTTATATTATGGTAATGTTGAAAAATATAGATGGGTTTATCTCACTCTATGTTGATGTTAGTGGTTCAATAAAATAAATTTTAGCATTATACATGGGAGTTGGGGTCTGAGGTATTTGAGTTGATATTAGAGTAGGGTTTAGTTGTTTTTTTGGTTTAGTTTTCTTATTTTTAGATATTATGATTAGATACCATTATTTCAAACCCTATCGATAATACTAAAAGAAAAGTCTATGTGTTGGTTAACAACATGATGTTTTTAATTTTTGGGAAATTTGTTTTCTATGTATTAAATTACTGTATGAATACTATAAGTGGATGTAGATATGTTACTAATTCCCCTATGGGTAATAATATATAAATTGATAGTTGTGTATCAACAAAATCATCACCCTTGTGCTTAGTGAGTGGGACACTGATTTCACACATATCAAGATAATCTGGTGGGATATGATTGAATTAATTCATATTCACATTAAAAAATATAATGACAGATTAATTTCCTAGATAATTTGTGGAAATCGGTTAATAAGTATGAAAGTAAAAAACTTCATGAAATTGGGGGTGAGATAATAGTTATCTATATTGAACTACATGAATTACATGCTAACATGTCACTGTCATAAAGTAAGATATCTGGTCATTAACATTTCTTAAGGTTATATATGATAATTTTCTTATGAATATATTTTTAGCACACATTAATAAAACTTTTAGTTTTAGTAATGTCAAGATCTAAGGGTTACTATGTTAATATTATATGTGATGGATAATACAATAATTATTTAAATGAGAAAAAAAGGGATAAATGATTATGTTGAAAAACATAAGATTATGCTCACCCAAATGTCTCAATTTATGATTAACAATAGGATTATTTTGAATCATATAAGCACAAAAAATAATAGAAGGATAGAGTCTTATATATGATTGGGTGATGAAGATGGTGAAGATAATAATATTCAGATTTTTAGAGATAAAAATTTTGGGAAGAATATCTTCATGGTGTTTCTCTAACGAATACAAATGGTTTCAAATTTTGAATGTATTCTCCATCATGATCATGATTATTGAGTTGAGGTGAATAATTTTATCAATTAATTAGAGGTGAATATTTCCATTTCTTAAAATTTGGGTGCATAGGCATTATAAAAATTAACACCCAAAACGAACAACTATTGAGGATAATAGATATCATCATTATAATAAACCAAAGGAATAAAGGGAAATCCTATTCTATATATACTAAAGAATTTATTTATTGAAAAATAATGTTAAATGTGATATAGATCATTAAATCCAATTTTCTAGTTATCCAACTAGGATATTATTATAGGAACCATAGTATGCCTAAGAGGGTTTTTATGAGAATAAACTCAACACCCCAATTATTTGATATTGTCAATGAAACACAATTATTATTATAATTTACAAATTTTAGGTTTATAGAATATGTTTCATGAACGTCTTAAAGTTGCCCCTTAAGATGAATTAAATGTTATTCTTTGAAACTTATTGGTTATCTCTACCAAGAAACATTATCAATACAAAAAATTAAGATATCACATTTCATATTTCAAACCAACCTATGACTGTCCATTAGTACAAGTTGGATTAAGATTTCTCATTGGAAAATAATTATACTATTAGAGATGTGATAACCAATAAAAAGGTACATTTTTCATAGATGAATAGTGATAAAATCCAAACAAATAATAATCTAATTATGAGTAATAATATATCTTATCTATGATTTTATGGTTGGTATTTCTCTGGATATTATTCTCTGAGGGATGAATACCTTTTGATACCCCAATCAATTTTCATTATTATCTAACTGTTAAAATTATTAGGATATAATTTATTTATAGTGTGAGGTTGATGTAACTACCTATGATTTTGGAATAAATATTTTTTTCTTGAAATCAATACAATATTCAATGGACTTCTACATATGCATCCCTATATAAAAGCATTTCAATAAATATTTATTATTATTAAAATTTTGGAATAATAAAACCTATTTTTAATAAAATTTTCATTGAAGTAAACTATAAAATTCATAAAAAATTTATTTGGAACACTAAATTTTTATAATAGGAATTTATTAATTTTAGAAATTTAACTTTAACAGGTGAACTTCATTTTGGAATTCAAAATAAAAAATTAAGACTATGGTAAATTCATGATATTTATCGAAAATAATTGATTTTTTGGTGAATAATAAAATTTTAATAATATTTCTAATACAGAAAATTTTATGAAATAATGATAATAAAATAATGACATAATTTATTTAAATCCTCTTCTCTATGAAAATATAAATTTATAAATTTAAATAAATCATTTAAAATAACTAGGTGGAATTTATTAAACTAATTTGTAATGTTTTGAAAACATAAGTAACATTTTACTCTAAAACAAAATTTCCTTACCATATATTAAAAATAGTTTCCCATCATAAGTAGAAATTACATCTAAAAACTGAATTTAATAGTTTAGATAAAAAATATATAATATTTAATAAGATCAATATAAAATTTATACATAATAGTATTTTTACTATGATTAAAGTTAATGATGATGATAATGGTAAAACTTTTATTTTTTTCAAAAATTTTAAATATGTTTCAAATCTTATATAATCTTTTAGATTAATATATTCCAAAAGTTATTTTAAAATTTATCTTAAGAATATATATAAATATATTTTCACTAGTGTAATTGGTTGTTAATAATAAATAATATTGAGAATATTTATCGATAAAAATGATATTTTTCAAGAAAATATTTTTTAATATTTTATATTTTTTACTTTAAATGTTAATTTTATCTTTTTAATAAAATGAATTATTTTATATAGATATATAATTTTGGGTTAAAACAAAAACATTTTTTAAGGGGTTAACTTATATTTTCAATAATGTAAAAATTTATCTGTAAAAACTAGTTACCATGTTAAAAACAAAAAATTGTAAAATGTAAAAATCAAGTTGTAAAATGGATTAAAACATGTTTAAATTGTTTTTACAAAGAATTTGTAGGGTATTTATCAACTATATCTTAATGAAAAATCATTTATTTCTATTTTTTGGAGAAATTTACCATTGAATCATATCATACCGTTATTAGAATATTATGCCTATTCAAAAAACTAACTCTTTATTATTTTTTAAAAGGAGAACAATTCCTAAACATCATGGCACACCTGTACCTTCAAATTTCATCCTGAGAGTTTTAAATATTTAGCCTTCTTGAAATATCACTCTATTTATTAATCCTTTGGTGTCCATTAATTAGTCTAAGGACATCATTTACAAGGAGAAATTTTGAATACTGTTAATGTTCCCAATTTGAGTATTACAAAATCCTTAATTTTTTCTGGAGTCATTTTCACTTCCAAACCCATCGTAACCATTGTAATATAATGAATTAATTATAATTAGTACATTAATGTGTTATTATATCAATTTTAAAGCAAATATTTATTAATTATCATCCATATAGAATGTTAAATTTTAATTATTCATGAATACGATAGGTTACTGTCTCCACAAAATGACGTCTTTCATTTTTAACACAACATTTCACTACAATTACTCTAAATTTTAAATATTAGCTTCCATAAATAAATATTACTGTAATATATTTTTTGTACATGAAATACCTAACTAAAACCAAAATATTATATGTTAAAATAATATTTGACTACTATAATATAACCATTAAGATGACATCTGTAAACAAAAGAAACCATATTAAAGAATATATGACGAAAAAGGGAATAAATTAAGATCTATTATAAAATGTCTCTATTTTAAAGATTTTTTTTAAGATCTAGTAAAATAGTTAGTTTCAATCGGTATTTATAAAGACCAACTACTTGTAAATCACGAAAAATTATGGTATGAGTGATGTCACATGTGATAGCAATTCAATCTTGGGGAAATAACTATGAGATCTTGGCGAGCAGATATCACCACCCTCAACTACCACAAGAGTATACCTTATGATTAGGTCCTATGATAAAATAATTATATATTATCTTACTAGAAATTAAGTTGATATTATCATGTAATTATAAAATCAATAAGTCATTTATCACATGTATTATTCAAATTTTCATTTTGTTAGTTAAAGGAAAATTTTATTTTTATATAAAAAATGCATTCTTTATATTTTATATTTCATAGTTAAATTAATTTTTTTAACGTTAATTTTATTAAATGAATTTTATTTGATTATTATTCATTTATATATTACCTTAGTTTTAATTCATTTTCTCTAATAATTTTTTTAGGTGATTTCTAAAAATACTGATTTTGCTAAAAACTATTTTTTATAAAACCATCTTAACACCAAAATGATATAATAGTTTGGGAATTTTTTTTATATAAATTTTATGAATAAAATATTTATTATAAATAACTTAATAATACTATATTTAATTTATTAATCACTTTTTATGTTTTTTGAAATCATTTCTAATATTTTACTCTAACAACAGTTTTTATTTTCTAATATTAAAAATTATTTTTCATCGATGGTAGAAATTCAATATAAAAAATTTAGATTAATTTATTATATAAAAATATCAATATTATTTAATAATTCCTAATTAATTTCAATTAATAATAATAATAATACTAATATTAAATTTAAATACAAAAATATCCGTAAAAATATTATTTTCAAGTTTTTGTTTTATTAATACAGTGATTTTTTATTAAATAAATTAAATTAACAAAATTTAAATAATGAATCTAAATTGAATTTGAAAAAATATATAACTATATTAACATAAATTTAATTGGTAACAAATGAATTATTATAGTGATAACATATAATGGATCAATAATCATTTTCTAAAAAACTATTTTTCAATATTTAAACAATTTTAATTGAATTTTTTAATTTAAATTATATATAAATTTAATTAGATTAAGTAGATAATTAAATTATTTTTATCATAAATATATATTTTTCATAGTGGTTACTTCATTTTTTTAGTAAAACATTTATTACTTGGGTAGAAACTAGTTACCTAGATTAAAACAAAAAAATGGTGAAAGTAAAAAATATAGAATTCAATGACATCAAAAGTGTTTAAAATATATTTAAATAGTTCTCATTGATTATTTACTGGTAATATTTCAACTTACACTCAATTTTTTATAAATATGGGATTCATTGACCCATTAATAGTGTGATTATATAATTTAAAAGTAAATGATACTATTAAATGTTGCCTTTTCTTCACATGAAAAAGGTGAAACATACACCCATTTATGACATAGAAAATATTATTAATTTTATCATAAAAAAATTTAAAAAAAATTCCCAATAGATTCCAATATCATGTTCATAATCATATGGTATCAATTATTTATCCCAATCCATTTTTTTCAATGTATTATTTTGGTAGAATGTTATGGTACCAATGTGTGTATTACTTAATATGTTAATTATATTCTTAATATTGAGCATCCAACCCTAAAATAATCATAGCAATATTAATTAAAATATTTAATTTGTAAAAATAATATCTATTATATTAATGTATCATTCATTATATATTCTTTTTCTTACACATAAAAAATATATTATTAATCGTGCTATGTAGAAACTACCATTTCTACGATGTAATGTTTTTAATTTCTCTTCCAAACATTAATTATTTTTTCCATAAAAAAATTAAATATGATTCATAAAATAAAAAAATTAAAGAATATCGTTATTATTATTCTATACCTATATTATAAACATTCATTACCATACACACCCATTGAGATAAAGTGTAATCATGTTTGGGTTTGTCTAACCATATTCATGAATAATGATATAAAAATCTATCATGTATGATAAAGGGAATTTAAATGATAATTTTTTAAATATATAAGTAAATACTGATTTTTTATAAAAATTTAATTTTAATTATTTATGTTGTTACGAAAATATCATCTTTGTTCACTAAAATTTCCCAAATTAGTTGGGGAAAATTCAATTTTCAAACAAGAAGAGAAAAACAATATAATAAATAAATAGATTATTATTATAAATGGTTCATATTAAATTCAATATATATTAATATAGTTTCAAAGAAATTTTCAAATAAAAATGATTTTATTATTTATGTTTCTAGATGCCTATAGAGAACTAATCAGGAATAAGGTAAGAGTTTCATATCTCGATTTTAATTAATTGCAATATATTTTTTATGAAACACCATGATTTTTTGGAAATGTTTTATCCACTACCACTTTAAAATTTTATATCTTTATTATCTTATATATCATGATATTCAATACTCAATTCCATGGTCTTTCTCTATTGGGTGTTTGACTCAAAAATTTCAATAGTTATAAGGGGTTTTTAACACAAACCATATTTCTTTATGTTATTATATTTCTTCTAGAAAATTTTAATTATATTATTTTCTTCCTAAACTGTAATATTTTATAATGAGCTTCATCTTCCTCACTAGGTTTTTTTTAATTTTATTTTCCTTACATTGATATGTTTATTAGTAAAAAATTATTTCATTTTTGGGAATATTTCCCAACCTCATTAACGATGATTTAACCCAATTCTCTATAATTTACATTGAAACCAATGTTATACTATTTATTAATAAACACAATAATTATTTATTACATGTGAAATTCATATATACCTTATACTCCTTTCAAATTATTGATTTATTTTCCTTCTCATGGTGTGGGATTTTGACAAATGTGTTTTCAAAACATAAAAAGTGAAAACCTTCAAGTTTGTTATTTCGTGAGAAGTGTCATACAAAAAAATATATATTTATGTTTTTTTAATATACATATTGTTTTATCTAAAACAATCTTAGTTAATTTTTTCTCTATTGGTAAATAATAATCCATTTCCTTAAAATATTGTTGGCTCATTTTAAAAAGAATCACCTATGTGACAAATTGTTTCCTACTTCTCCTTGATCATTCTCATAATGATTACAATAATAGATATTAAAGTAGATGAAAAGTGACCATTTACTAAAATATAAACATGTAAATTATTTAATTCCTTCCTCCCAAATGAATTCTTATGATATTTCCTTCATTTTTTATTTGAGACAAGATTATGAAATCCAATTATTTCACATGGGTTTTAACATGCATAAGCCTTATATGTGGCTTATTTCCCTCATGTGGAACACATATGAATTCACATATTATGTTAATAATTATCTGATAGGTTGTACTTGAAATATAAATCCATATAATGGATTTTTTTAATGTTTTATATCTCATAAATTATTATACCTGGGATTGGGGAGTGAACTTAATCCACTATAGAACATTTCTCACTATGTTTATTAGAATATAGAGTGAACACATCCCACTACAGAATACCATCCATGATATCAAAATTGAAATTCATCCATGAATTTTTCTTTTGACGTTATATTCTATGTTATTTCAATATATTTATGATTTATTGAACATATTATATCATATAATTATGGATTTTTTCTATTCTTATATAACACTATAAAGTTAAGGAATATATTTTTTGTTTTGATATTACATTTCCTTACTTGATAATTTGTAGAAAAAAAATATCTATACTTGTTTTATTAATATGAAATTTATTAATGATATATTTTTCATATAATTATGATCTAAATTTTGATGACACGTTGATATGTTTTTTATTACATAACATTTAAGGATACCCTTCCATCTATTTCTATTCAACGGGTTAGGACAATGATAATAACAAATAAAAAGCCTAAGAAAATTACAGTGAGGGTAAATTATTGTTAAATGTTCAAAGTTAGTGTAAAATAAATTAGTTTTTTAACTAGTCTTCAATTACCCCAAACCTTCTGTTTTTGGTATTTTGTAATTAAATTTTGAAGTGTATAAATTCCGAAAATGATATAAAATAAATATATATTTATATTTGGTCTACATATTCAAGTTTTGTATTCAATATTTATTTGATGAATTGATATTATAAATATTAAAAAAAATATAATTCAGATATGATAATTTATTATATAAACCAATTCTATCACATTAATTGAGAAACAAAATAGTTAATCCGTCACATGGCGGACTATCACATCCCTGAATATTAATTTTAATTTTCCACCACAACACATCAAAGGTGGATCAAAGAATTAATTACATGAATATATATGATATTTATGATATGTTTTTACATATGTAAAATTTATATTATATTTATATATAATTTCATCTTTGCTCATAAATTTATTAAAATTCTCCCTACTTTGGATCGGTTTTACCACTTAAGTGAATAATGTTATAGTGTTTATATCATGAATTATTAAGGAATGTTATATAATTTTAAAATCATGTCACAATATTTTATTTAATATTTTTAATTAATTTTGAAAAGTATTGTGTATATTTAAAATATTTATTATTAAATCACCATTCCAATGTAAAACACAAAGAAACTACTTCTTAACAAATTAATTTTCACTAAAAAATTTTTTGTCCTTTTCCAAATAAAAATGATATATAATGTATAATTAAAACACCACTATTTTAATATCTTGTATAATATTTAGTTGAAAAAATGTTTATTAATAAATAATAATCATCAATGTCATTACAAAAATACTTTGAAACATGTAATCAGTGTTTCTAGTATCTCTTGATAAAAATAAACCAAAACTAAGTAATCTATTTTTAGTAAATGTTTATAAATTAATTGAATAAATAGAAATATATATTTATAGTTTTAGATATTATGATAGTTATTTCTATTATACAATAGGTTAGACCTTGTTTGAGTATATGATAAATAAGTTAATGGTTTCTTTGTCTCAATTTCACATCTGTGAGGCAAGTTTGAGTCTTCACAACATAATTTCTTTTATATGGTATATTCAATACCCAATTAACTATAGATTATTTAATATATTTAATTTCATAATATTTTAATTTCTCTTTCATGTAATCCCTTTCATTCTTACATGACAATTACCATTAGTGTTTTTTAAATCCCAATTCATTTTTAGTGAGTTATGATTGTTCTTCTAGAACATATTCCATATAATGTGGATAAATTATTCTCAATGAATTTATTACATATATTTTATCTTTCTTTTTTTTGGTATTTAAATATCTACCATGTAAAACCCAATATCAATGTCTCTTTATTTAACAATAATGATTTATATGAGTGATTTAGTTCATTTAAATTTATATTATTTTATTTCTGATAGTATTAGAGATTCATCATTATTCTATGTTTAATATAGTATTAAATATTGAATTTACTATGATATTTTATCGTGTTTATATATATTAAATATGAATTTTTCAAAAAAAAATTGACATTGAATTTTATTCTCAAAATAAAGTAATAATTTAATGAAAAAATATGATCTCTATAAAAGATGATTTTCCTCCATTTCTTTGTTCATTATTACCAACAAATTTCATTAAATTTTTTAAATACAAGTGTTTTTTTATTCATGTAGCCATAACATTTCCCTTTGCCACATTACATTGGCTTTTTCTTGTTATCTATTTTACGATTTGGTTATTTAGAAAATTTATCTGAATATAATAAATGGTTCTTCCAATCATTATAAATAAAATGGTTTATCTTCCACAACACATTTCTTTTTTAAACTATTATGTCATTAATAATCTCTATTATTGAAGATTTTTTAAAAATTAAATATGTCTTTAAAGGTTTTCAATTCACTATTTCAATAATAACATTACAAAAGTGATAGTAACTTCTTCATTTATCCAAAAGATAAAATCATTTTCTAAAAAATCATTTACGATTTCACTTCCATTTTCCCCATTTTTTGTGATGTCTATATTTACTTTGAAATTATTTTTCATTAATAACCCATAAATGTTTCTTATGAGATACACTTTTTGTGATTAAATTTTGGGTATAAAATATTCATATTCTTGAGGTATATTTTAGTGATACTATCCTGAAATGTTATAAAATCTAAATGGAAATGGTATGAAATACATTGTTTTTAGGTGGAATACATATGTATGGATGAATTATTGGATGAGTAATATGTCACCCTTTAATGAATTATTAATGTTTTTATATCTTATGAAAATGGTATCTTAAAGTATTATCCCAAGAATAAGTATACATACGAAGATTTTTTCCAGGCCAAAGGGTACATGAGAGGATTTATCCCATGCCAAAGGGTACAGAGAAGGACTAATTCCAATCCCAGGTTATAGAAGAATATTTCTCCAGAAATAAAGTGTACATGGAAGGATTAATCGACAGAAAATTTGTACATATGTGCATTTATCCCAACATAAAGGTTTTGTTGTAGGATTTATCACAATCCAAAGGTTATACAAGAAGATTTATCTCAAGAAAATTTGTACACATGAGGATTATCCCATGAACAAGGGTATATGAATTAATTATACCAAGACTATAATGATAGTGATAATCCCAAAGAAAATATCTGATTTATTTCCTAGTGGGTTTCCTTGATATATGATTTCAAATCTTATGTTTATGACACACACTTTTTTCATAATATTTTTCCTATGATTATGTTCCATGTATTATGTTTAATTTATCATGATTCAGCACAATTTTTGTATTTCATATGTTTTTTCATTTGATATTATATATCCTTCAATGAATAATTTTGGAAAACTATTATCATTCCATGATCTTTTTAGTAATACAATTCCCCTATTATCATATTTTCTTATATCCTTTTCATCTAACCATGGAAAAAATGTTGATAACTTTTCCATTGTTGATCATTTTATCTATCCCATTTATTGTATTTCCCTTCACCATTTTATAATTATTATTATAACTTATGATTCCACTAGATGATAATATAGTATGGTTCAATTGTGGGTAAATTTTCACATGATTCAAAAAAATTTCTTATATATCTATATGTATCCATCAAGGACACTGAATCATACATTCTTGGTATTGTGAGATTATTTATATTTGGTAATTTCTATTCTATGAAAATGTTATATAATAAATAAATGTCCATATAATATTTTATAAAATCTAGTCTTTAAAGAATGTGTTTCAATATTTACAATTGTATGTGTGGGTATTGGGAATCCCAATAAGAATCTACATCATATTAAACTAAGAAAAAACTATGGATGAAGGAACCAATCAAAGACATGAATATTAATGATACTTAATCTATGATTACTTGGTGTGGAAATTAGAGGTCCATAAACCTTTCTAGAAATACAGTACAATGATCCATCTCAAGGAACATTGAAATAACATACCAATTATTTCATAAAATTATTGAAAAGGTAATTATAAGGATGAAATTTGATCCTTATAAATTAGTGGTTTATGATATTCATAAAATACCTCACACAACTGAAATTTTTGATATATTAAGTCTATAAATTGCAGTTCATCCCACTCCATCTCACCGTGGATTGAATATTTTTAAGTTTCCTACCTAATTATTTATTATTTAAATTCATGAGGATATATTTTTTGATGGAGGATAATATGTTTCCATTATTTAAAAATTAAATTAATGTGTATACTGAGTGATATAGTAAGTAAATTCATTTTTGTTTCTTTTAATTTATTCATTTTATTGAATAAAGTGTTTTGTATTACTAAGATGAATTGTTTTTATATATAAAATTCGAGATTGATTTAATCACATTGGTTTTCTACAAAGATCTATATCAGGTGGAATTAGAGATTATTATATCATTAATCATTTACATTTATAATTTTGAGAGTTTTTGTTGATCTAGAAAATCTATTCACTTTTTTTAATATCAATAAGTTGGAGAAAAATGTGTAGTATTTACAAAAAAAATCCACGGGAGGAATTAAAAAAATGTCAGGATGTCGAATTTAATTTAAATATGTTTTATGTGTGATTATTTTTCAAAATAATATTAAAGTGAATGTTTTTTATGGATGGAGAAAAATTGTAAATATTATCTCTAAATGGATGATTTAAATGTTGTCCAAATTGAATATTGTATGATTGAAATTAAAAAAAAGATATCTAATAGGTTTATATTAATGGATTGAAATATCATGAAATACTTGGTAGATCATCAAGTGGTGATCAAAATCTTTATATGATGTGTTTAAGGGTTTATGTGGTCTTCAGTTGAGTTTAAGAGTTTCAAAGATTTTTTTTGGCTTTTTGGAATACCTTGAAATAATTTTGAAATGTGTATATGATATTTTTTTCCTACGTACGATGATTTACACTAGAATGATGTTACGATTAATTGAAAAAGGGTAAAAAAATCACATGGAATATTACAATTGGATGCCCACATAAGAAGTTTTTTTTCTACATATGATATTGGAGGACCATGTATGATGTTTGAACTATCGCATATAATATTTTCGGAGCTCATATGACCTCTAAGAGTCATATACGATATTTTAATACCACATTTGAAATTCAATTATTGGAAAAAAAATTGAGATCTATGTATGATATTATTAATATCGTATTATATTTTTTATCATGTAAGATATTTTTTTCCTTTAAATTGATGTTTTTAGAACATATGATATTTGGTAGCCAATGAAATTTCAGTAATGTTAGATATCATTGATCGTAAGATATTTTACGTTAGGAAATTTGAGAAATGAGAACATTGATTCATGATGAATGAAATAAAAGGATATATATTAACATTTTAATTTACATTATAAATGGAAATTAAATTTAGACAATGACCATGAACATATCTACATGGATCCAACAACATGATCAATCATATGATCATTATCATGATCAATCTTGAGGTATAATCAGTTGAGATATATTCTTATATTTTAGAGGAGTCCCATACTATAAAAAATGTTCCACATCATAGAATATTTATTTTATGATATCATAAGGGATTTATAAAGAATATTTTTTCATAAATTTTTTGGGAAATATATATTTAGAAGAATAATAAGATGTTTAAAATAAAATGTGATGGTATTTTTATTATGTGTTAAGGTGGATTAAAATAATAAATTTGACTTAGATATAAATAATTTTTAATTAGTAGATCTCTACCATCAGGATTCAATGTTATTTCCATAACTAATATGAAAATGTTAGTCACAAAATATTCTAGGTATATAAAAAATATAGAAAATAATTAATGATAAGTGATGATAATTTTGTGTGTATGGAGAACCAATAAATTTCTATATTAGATAAATGAAACTAAGAACATCAATGGGACAATGGTGTGTAAGGAAGAGTAATAATGTCAACATCTCTAGTCTCTATATAGAGGATTATACTTTCATTATTGATTATTATTTAATTGTATATGGTTTTTAAGTAAATGATACATTATTACCAAATAGTTACAACAGTTGTATCGGTTCAAGGTTATACCTTTGGTCAAGTTCCTTTTTAAAATAAGAACGAATTTTTGTGTATGTGATAATAACCACGACACACTCGGTATATATTCTTCATTAAATGAGTAAAATGACATTAATTTTTTTTATCTATTTTAATATATAGTCAATGGGTGTCCTTTTAGATTGGTGTTATGTAAGCATGATTTTACATGTGGAATATAAATAACTGACTAATTCACACACTTCTCAATGTGTATAACATTTTATATAGTTCAACACCTACATGATGGGATTTAATTTCATTTTTATCTATAATTATAGTTATTTCCATCTTATTTAGTTATTTTCTTCTTTTACATGATTCCTCATAATTTTAATTCGATTTGGTTTAACATTCAAAAAAAATGTTTACCATAAGTGAATGAAATATTAAATTTTCTATTTTATTGAAAATATTTCTCCTCCAAGACCATATTCTTTATTTAATTATATTAATGTTCTTATCTGCACACCATTGGTTTTTTATGGTCATTTTTAATTGTTTCCCATAAGTGAAGGAAGCCTCACATTTTAATTAGTGGTTTCTTTATTTCATTGTACATATTCTTTATAATTTAATATTTATAATGTTTTACACATTGTAAAGATTTGACAATCAACAAAAAAAACATGGAAATATTAACTTTTTTTGTTAAGAACATGAAATATGATTCCTGCTATGCTTATATTTTTATTGACGACTATGTCTATTGAATTTTATTTGTTTTTAAGAATTAATTCATGTTATCATTGCTTCATAAATTATTCATTTAAAAAATATTTTTCAGTGATTCAAAGAATAAATGAAGCTATTTCATTCCATAAATATGTTATCTTCAAGTATATTTTTCTTAAATTTAACTTCATTTTTTCATAGTTCCAATAATTTTAATTCATTTAGTATTATACATTTAACATTCCACTTTTAAACCCTTTTAAAATTATTTTTAAATTGACTTATTTGTTTTTTTACAACTATGTTACATAATCTTCATAAAAATACTTTATTATCAATTTTCATTCATTTCCCTTTGAGACTCTAAAATATATATATAATGGAGTTTTTCTTCATGTATCCACCGTGGAATTAAATTATGTTATTTTTCTTTTAGGATATTGAAATGTTGTTAGGAAATGATCTAATTCTTATCTCTTCTTATGTGATATAATATGAATTTTTTATATAACCCATGTTCTAATAAAAGTTTTTTTCAACAATGTCAATATACTTAAATGTTTATTTTAATTTACATTGGATGTCATCCAGTGATACCATCGATCATATTTCACTTTTTGAAATATAAACATATTTTGTGAATATCTTGTAGAAACCAATTTATTTCTTAGGATAATTATTATATAATGAAATTTTGAATTTTTTAATTACATAAAAAACATATAAATTTACATATTATGATGATATATGTGGTATAAAAATATATGACACTCCAATGCATTGGGTAATTTATTTATATATCATAAGATAATCCGTATTGGACTGAGGAGTAAACCAATCCCACTATGTGACTCTATCCACTTGGATATTTTTTCACGGGAATGATACTTATAACACACTTATGATTTCATGTTTTATATTGTTTATATATTATTACGATTTAATGATCCTATGATATATAATTATTTGTACTAACAATATAATTTTATGATTCATGACTTATTATCTGTGTAGTATTGGGTATGAATATTATACATTAGTTCATTGAACCTTGATTATATTATCATTCGAATATATTCAACTAAATCTATCATATTATAATTTATTTTTATTTATTACGTATACCATTATTGAGATTTTGATCTCACAATTTGTTTTATTTCTCTATGCAATGAAGAAGTGTATTACACAAGAAATTTCAATATTGGTATTGTGTCGGAATACTTTTGTGGGAGATGTTTATGACTTATTATGAAATATGGAATCGTTGGTTTAGTATGTAAAATGTGTTTTTTAATTTTAATATATTATTATTGTTTTTAAAAATATTTTACTAATTTTTTTTAATATCTGAACCTAATATTTATTAGTTATGTATGTGAATCAATATTTTTCATTGATTTTGTAATTTTGAGGGTTAAATTTGGATAATTTTATTTGGTATTAAAGATTGTATGTAAATAATTGTTTTCACCACTAGATCATAGATTTAATGTCAAGGAAATATCACTTTACCCAATATTTTCTGAATCCATGATAAGAAGAAGATAATTTACTTTACTGAAATAAGAAGATTAGTTTTTTGAGATTAAGTGATCAACATATTGGGTGGAGAGAAAATAATTACGAATGAATTAATATTCTATGGAAAGTATAAAAGAAAATTCTTTTTAATACAAGATCTAATAACACCATTTTTTTATAAACATTTTTTTTATTATTAATTTATGCTACGAATTCTACAATTTTTTTTTTCTACATTTTAAAACCTTAGCGTCAATATAAAAATTATTACTATAATCATTATATATTGAATATTAAGACTATGTTTTACTATATGGATGATATATTGGAACATCATAATTTGTTTTAATTAAAAATATTTTTTTCAAGAACTGAGAGTATAAAAATGGAAGACAGGATTTGGATTTGTGGTCCCATATTTTAGTATTTTAGTGGTTTCACTATAATTTTTTTTATTTCATTATTACTATAACATTTATCATCTATATATCATCATGATTGAATAATATTACTTGTTTGAAAATATATTGGTCAATACACTATAGAGAAATTATAAATATGGTATCTTCAATTGATGATAAAAATTATTTAGTAGAATTTAAAAATGAGACCAATAATCTATTAACAATTATCATATCATAGGTTGAAGATAATGAATTTATTATTTCCTAGTATTTGGATAATCTAAGGAAGTGTTACTAGTATATATAACAATCATGATTTAATATAGAGAGAAACATGCTAATGGAGTACGATCAATTTTATAAATTATTTGAAAGATTCGTAATTATATGATAAATTAATTATCAAGTGAGAATCATCAAGATGACACATTACTATGAAATATTATATGAAATTGAAGTTTATTAAACACTAAAATATGTTAAAAAACGTGCAATTTGGTAGAATGATAATTATTTTTTATGATTTTCTGTATTTTTGTTGAAAATATAGAATGATGAATTAAAATAAAACACCAAAAGGACACATGAACACGTTATTATGTAATAATGGTTTTGGAAAACCATGTTTATTATTTTAATTCCTATTTCCATAGATATAGTTACTACATATATTCTTTTTAAATTGAAAATTTAGGAAGTGAACATTGTTTTATAAACAAAAATCATTATCATCAACATAGTTACCATGATGATTTAATAATTTCTCAAGACATAGAAACATTATAATACATAAAGAATGTGAATTAATATATTTTTATATAATTATATGATAAATGAAACTATATTTGTTTGGAGGTACCAATTATAATCATCTCATATTAGAATGTAAAAATTTATAGCACTATAAAAATTATTGGTGTGATCATGTGGAAAAAAAAGTTCATTCTTTATCATTTTAATTTTTATAAAATTTTATTGAGTTTTATTTTATTTTAATTATCTATTTCACTTTATCTAAAATTATTTTATGCTTTTATATTAAAAAAATTGACTTTTAATACATAAATAGATATATAAAAGACACATACTTTTATTTTCTTGTAGTTGATTCAAATTAATAGTTATAATGGATGTAGTAACATTAGAAATAGAAATTGTGATTATGTAAAAGTCTCATAGAATATTAGACACATAGTGTTATCCACACCATTCTATTAGTAGAGGAGATTTGAAGATTAGATTAGTAAAATTATTAAAACCATTATAAAAATATTATGTTTCTATATTTTTTAAAATTCAATATTTATATATACATAAATTAAATAAATTATTTTCTTATTGACCATTCTAAATTGAAATATCTAAACCATAAATTTGTATCACTAAACTCTCATATTTATTATTTAGTATTGTTATCTCAAACCATATCTTAATGTAACACACCATTTTTTATGAAATTAATTTTTTATTTTATTAAAATAAGTTAAATTATATTTTTTGTATTCCAATTCCTGAAACACTAAGTCATAAATTATTTACACGCAACACCAATTAAAGCTTGTTCTATATTGAAAATTGACTTTCCTAGCATTACACGCAACTCTAAGTCTCCACAAACTGATTTTTTATTACTACAGTTATTTAATGATATAGTAATAATATAGTAGTTAGAACTAATAATATGAATTGTAATATCTTCTTTTTATAAATTATTAGTAAATTTTCTTATATAAATAAAAAATATTAATAATAATATGTACATTTTTTGTAAAGTATTTATTTGTTTGAGAATATTATTTTCTTAAAATAAATTTTTTTTATATATTTCTATCAACAGTAATAAAATTAATGCTAGACTAAATTAGAATTTCAATTTAATAAAATAAAAAATATATTTTTAATTTATAATTTCTAAGTTATCTCATGTTGAATTTTTGTTATTTATCAAAAAAAACATCATTTTGGATGAATAGTAAAAATTACTGAATTTTAATTCAAAACTGACCTTCTATCTCATATATTAACATTGTTAAAGTTTATTTTAAGTTTTTTTAATGTTTAATGAGATTAATTTTAAATAAATTAATTAAATTCAGTTCATTTGAACAAATATCACATGGAAATTGGATATCAAAACATTCCAAACTTTTTAACATTTTTCTCGTAAAAAACCAATCGTCGTAACCCTTCTATGAGATTAATTTTAAATTAATTTATTTAAATTATGAAGATAAATTTTGTTAAAAATGGATTGCAAATTATTAATCATCATAATTTATAATTTATAATAATTTCAACATTGTTTTTGACCAAATATTTTAGTGAAATAGATTAAAATTAATTAGAACGATTAACAGGAAAATTAACTTAACCAAGGACTAAACCTTAAACAGAAGGCCCAAAATGACCTATAGCCTTTTCCAAAATCCATTTTATATCCAAATATAGACCCTATACTCACCATTATAAGATTTAGAACATTATTGGAGAAAAGTTTTATAGCAAAAACATGGTGGAATTTTCTTTTCCAAATTTTACAAGAATGCAACTCGTCCTCCACTATAAAGAGGCTCTCACCTCTCCTACTTATTCACACCTCTCAAGACATTTGGATCAGAAAAAATCATCTTAATATCCTCCAAAAACCTTAGATTAATCATATAAGACTCCCTTTGGGAATAAATACATCCATCTAAGCCCATTTGGGAAACCAAAAGGAGTTTCCCAAAGAAAAGGTATCATTCTTCCTCAAGCTATTTTGTTTTATTTTCACTCTCCAACCCCTAAAATCTTTATATTACACTTTAATATAATAAAATAATTATATTACCCATACTTGTGTGTTTTCATGATGATTACTCTATTTTTATATGATATATATCAAATATATTATTTATTTATTCTTATGTAATTATTATATAAAACATGGATTCGTTCGTTTCATTTATTAAATAAAATAATTTCATTTTGGGGAAGTATGGACCACCTCCTCCATAAAGAGATGTGATTCATTCACACACAAAATAGAATATATTAAGGATGGGTTCAGTAATCATATATAATATATATGAACTAATAATTTTACTATATTTAGTATATACAAATATATAAATATATTTCATTAACATTTTTTACATTCAATATGATAATTAAATGGAAATTGCATTCATACATACGTACAACCTACCGTATCCATGAATAGTTTATTCCATTTGATATTTATATATTTCATAGATTATTATAAATAAACATACACTTAATATTAGTGATATTTATATCATGTTTTCCATTCTAGAAATCATGATATATAAAAAATATATCAAATTAAGAAACATGCGAAAAAATGGGATATTACCTAAAACGTAACCTAAACATGGAAGTGTTAACAAAAAGTTAATATAAATACATTAATGGTATTATATATAATAATATGGTTAGGTGGTATATTTATAATAATCATATATTTATTATACAAGATGTTTTAATGAGTACACTGAGATTTAAGATATAATGAAAAGGTATTTCCAATATCACATTTATTTATTTATCATAAAATCTTTATTCACCACTTATTTAATTTGTGTTGTGTATATGCATCCCATTAATGTATTCTATTATTTTTACCTTGGAATTTATGAGCATTTACATATCCATTTTATGATCTCTAATTCATGGGTTTATGTTTCAAAACATACAAAATCGGTACAGTATTTTTGTCAGAATTTTCCTTCAGTGAGACACTTGCAAGAGACTTATAAAACCATGTTTTTAAAACTATTTCAAAAATGATCATTTAATATCATTTTCAATGAAATATTATTTTAAAACAATCTTTTTCCAAGCTTTAGTTAAAAATTTTCAAAGCTATTTTTAAAGAAAAATGTTTTCAAAATGTCATCATGAATCCATTATATCTTTTGGAAGATACTTTAAAAGAAAAATGATTTAAAAATTATTAAAATATTTCTTTAATTGTTTGATAAGTATTTTAAAATAAATGGGATTAATTTATTTTTAAAAATTATTTTTCAATTAATTGGTTTTTAATTTTTTTTCAAACTTCTTTTATTAGTATTCAATGAATTTTAAAAGAAATGGTTTTCAAAAATGATACCAATATTATCCTATTAAGGAATTGTTTTCAAAATGTATTGGAGTTTATTTTAAATGTTTTCGAAGAAATATTTTTCAAAATGTTTTCATTATTTCGTTTTATGTTTTCACTAAATTTTTTTTCTCAAATGGATTTATGTTTTAAAATCATTTTTTAAGAATAAATGATATTTTCATCAAGATTTTTTTTAAATAGATCATTAAAAGTTATTTTTCATTGAATATGATATACATAGGTTTTACTCATTAATTTATAGAAAATGATCCAAAATTCCCATTCATATTTTTTTTTTATATAGATTATGTTTGGATGGAATGATTTTTCTGTAGCATAATTCTATTTTAGGGGATATATTCTTAAAAAACCCAGTTATTTTCATGGGTCATACTTTTATGAATTTATTATGAAACATTTATTTTCTTGTATGTTAATATATGATTACATTTTTATAAAAAAAATTCATTTAATGGGTAATGAAGTGATTTTTTAGGAATTTATTGTAGTTGTATATATGATTTCTATTTGAGATAGGTGGGACCTATATATCCCTCCAATGCATTATTTAAAGATTTATATCTCTTCAAATAATGATATAATCAAATCGATAGGATCGTTCTACAGTGAGAAGATGTTGAAACATGACCCCTTACATAGAAATTAATATAATTTGTGATAGAAGTGTGTCTGGACCAGTAGGTGTAATCCCCATAAGGTTCCTTGATAAGTTCTAGAAATGTGTCTTGACATATAGGGAAATATATTTCATGTTTATATGTCTTCCATAATATAAAAAAATTATTCCTATGTTTTTATATCATAGATGATGTTGTTTATTTCCTTATGATTCATGTCTTCTAAACTCGCATTCTTTATTCAATGATTCTGGTTTTTGAACATTGATTTGTATCGTATGATATACTATTTTCATGATCATGTTCTCATATCCTTATTCTCATGTTTATTCATACGTATATCCCTTTTTTACCCGTAATGAGCATCTAATCACATCCCTTTTTTTGTTTCATTTCCCCACATTATGAATGTTTTTATTATATATATTGTGTCTATGAAGTGTTCTAGTTATAAAGAACCCAGTGGTATATAAAATATCTCAATAGTGTACTAATGTTTTTGTTTCCATTTTTTCAAACACACTAAAATAAAATGGTCTTTTTGGGTCTATTTTTCAATGTATTAATTATTTTGAAAAAATTAATTGATGTTAATGTATGAAAATAGATGGTTCTTATAGTTAATATTAGAGAAAAAGTTTAGTTAACCATTGGAAACCAAGATGATAAAACCGTACTGAGAATTATAACTAAATATCTATGTATAAGTCTAAGGATAAGTAAAAAGTATAAGAAAATTTATTTGAATTAATGTAATGATAGAGTGAGTTTTTTCCTAGAAATGCATCCATATTTTGATATTACAAGTCAATGTGGTTATAGAAGAATTAAACTTAGTTGTTATAATTCTAACAGGGTATGTTTTTCCTAACTCGAGCATAACCTAGTACACGACGATGTGTCATACTAGGAAACTGGTTTTACACTCCCCTGTGATATTCTCTGGGAATTCATGAACAATTCATGAACCATCATGACGGATTAAAAAATAAGTAAGTAATGAATTACCTGGGATAAACCTTTTGTTTCATTCATTAAGGAAGGTGTCATAATAAAATATCCTATAAGTTTTATCCCCTGATTATGTGGTTCCTCATTATTATAAATGATTCTTACTCTATGATTTTTTGTCCTATTTAATGGATGGAACATGGAGGAACCATGTTAATGGTGACTGCAATGGAAAATGAAATAATATTTATCTTGTACATTTGAATTATATGGGACATGTAATGATAAACCTCATCTATAAGATCATAAAAAATTATCATTATATAAATCATGATGAGCTTCTAAACATG
The DNA here is from genome assembly GCA_963277665.1 of Viscum album. Taxonomy (NCBI): domain Eukaryota; kingdom Viridiplantae; phylum Streptophyta; class Magnoliopsida; order Santalales; family Viscaceae; genus Viscum; species Viscum album. Next base: position 437,749,522 of record OY728121.1, read on the forward strand.
AAAATGAGAGAACAAAAATCTATTGATTCCTTCATGAGGCAACATCCACATTCTATCAACTGGTCTTTTTATCGACTTGTTACTGAAAAATGGATTAGTACCACTGAAAAGATATTCTCTATTCTATAGTATTTGGATCATGATATATTTAATCTATCCATTTGTCTATTAGAAGCGTATTTAGACTAGTGGTGGAATATAATAGAGAATATGAGGAAAGAATATGAAATTTAATCCATGAATTAGGATTATTTAAATAACTTATTATTCAATAAGTTCATTCCTCCAGTTCCTTGTACAATGATGAAAAATTAGTTCCTTGAGTCGAAGAAAAAGGATATTTAATACATTTGTTAATATGAGGATGATTTCGCAAGACATATGTGGAAATATTAAGGAATTATTACCCAACCAAAGAGTAATGTTCATAAGTTTTCCAATGGCTTAATTCCCTCTGAATGGAATTGACCATATGATACATTAGTGTCTACAAAGAGGTTTTTTGTTATGCAATAAAAGATGAAATGGAGGTTGTAGTTACACATAAATATCATGTTTTAAACAAGGAATGTTTTAAAGAGATCATGGGAAATTCTAAAAAACATGAAGAGAAGAAGATGCTCCTTCCTTTATGGTCTATGTGTGGAAAAAATCATTGATAAATTGTCTTATGGGGTCTAATATGTGTTTTATGTGTGTACGAGATGGCCATCGGGCTACATATTTACACACTAATGGGAAGAATTTGGATAATGATGAAATATAGTAGAATATATATATAATGAACCTCCAACACTTAAGTGCTTCAATTGTATGGAGGATGCAAATTATTCTAATGAGTTCCCATACCCAAGGGTTGGTGATCATGATCGGTGTTGGAAACCTCTTAAATTAAGGAACAAAGGAAACTCTCATTAAATCATTATTTCTAACAAGGGGTGTGATAAAAACGTGGTTAAAGGTACACTTACTATCCACTCTAGAACAGATAATATCTTATTTTATTCTCAATCTACCAAATGGTTCATATCTAAATAAATTTTTTACATTATTAATTTTCCACAAAAACTATTATATGTGGAATTATCTGTAAAAACCTCTAATGAAACAATGATGAAATCTCATGTCTATGATTCCTCTCTGATTTAAGTTTGTGAGAATACAATTCCTTCAATTCTTTCAAATCATCCCATGGTTGATTTTGTTGTCATATTAGTCATGGATTATATTTCTTTGCATAAATCCCACCTCAATTATTGAGGAAAGGAAGTTGTGTTTGATATTTCAAACTAACCTATGATAGTCTTTCAATGTTAATATATGTTTGAAATTAATATTGATATTACATCCATTGTATGAGTATTATTTCCCATTCATAAGGTCTGCTTGTCTCAAATGGTTTGGGAAAAACATAGAATCAATTATATTCCTATTGTATGGGACTTTTTAGATGTATTTATAAAAGTTTTTTTTCATTCCTCCAAAAAGTGAATTTGACCTCTCGATAGATATTATATCTATTTCCATGCCAATCAAAAAGACTCTATATAGAATATCCATATTTGAGTTATAGGTATTGATGAAGAAAATCTATTAATGACTTAATAAGGGATTTATTTGGGAAAATGTGTCACCTTGGGGAGAAATTATTCTTTTAATAGAAAATAAATATGGATGAATGTCAATATGCATTGATTATCTGGATTTGAACAAGATCGTTATCTATAACAAGTATCATATTCCCAATATTGATGATTAATTTGATCAATTGGGTGAACATAAATACCTTTCCAATATTGACCTCTATTCTAGATAATCAACTAAGGGGGAAAAGTGAAAATACACTATATAGTATTCCATACATTTTATGAACACTATGAATATATAGGAATGAATATTGGTCTTACTAATTCCCCATTAATAATCATGGATTTTATGAATAGAGACTTTATTGATTGCATTAATCAGTTTTTGATAATCTTTATGAAAGTTATTATCATCTATTAAAATAGTAATGAAGAGAATTAAAACTACATGAAAAAATTACTAAATACCTTATGCAAGGAGAAACAATATGAAAATTTTACATTGTGTGAATTTTGGTTGAAATAGTTTTCCTTTTTAGGTCACATAATCTCAAGAGATGGTATAATATTATATACATAAAAGATAGAGTCTATTTATAATGGGACTAGACCAACCACGGTGACTTAGATACATAGTTTTCTTTGATTACCTTGATATAGTTGATGGTTTGTGGATTATTTATCATGGCTATCAAAACCTCTGACCAAGTTTACTCAGTAGGTGAAATGTCCCTTTGGAAAAATTAATGTGAGGGAAATTTCATGAAACTAAAGAGATGGTTATTTAGTGAACATGTTAATACATTACCCTATAGTAGAGAAGGGTTTGAAATCTATAGTGATGCATATATGAAGGTATTGGTATATTTTCTTATGTAGAATAACATTGTTATCGCCTATTCCTATAAAATGTGAAAGATCCCTAATCAAAATTACCCAACTCATGATTTTTATTTGCAGTTGTATGTTATTCATTAAATATATGGTGGGACTATATTTACAGATAAATGATTCCTATGTATACAACTGATAAAATTCAGAAATATATATTCACATAGAGTTAGATGAACATGTTCCAAACTATTTTGTTAGATATGATAAAGAAATTTATCTTCCCAATACATTACCACTCTATGAAAGTGATTAAGATGTATAATTATTTTATATAAAAGGATCATTCTAGCATATCCGAGATAATTTTCTCAAAAGATCCAATATTTTCAAATTTATAATGGATAGATATGGAAATGTTGAAGGAAGGGTAAAAATATTATCTTTCTCAATTGAATGCTAGTCCTTAAATCATAATGATGACTAAAGAGATATAAGAGGAAGGTGTTGAACTTCAAAATAAGGATATAAATGTTCCTATTTTTAACATTGATTAGAATTAAATGATAAATTTTAGGAACTGTGTATGTGAACCTTCCAAAATATATTTGATGAAGGTTCTATTAAAGGATACTCATTGTTCATTATTATCAATTCATCCTCGAGTTATAATGATGAATATATATTTTATGGAATACTTCCGGTGGGATGGAATGAAGAAGGATATTGTAGATTTGATATATAGATGCTTGGTTTGTTAGGAATTAAATGTAGAATGACAGAATCCAAAAGACATGATGCATCCATTACACATACTAAAAGGGAAATGGTATAACATCACTATAGATTTTTTTATTGAACATGAATAAAACTATAATGTGTTTAATGATATATGGGAGGTATTTTATCACATTACTAAGTTATCACACTTCATTTATTTGATAGAAGACTTATATTTGGATCACCCTTCCAGGATATACGTTAAAGAAGCTGTAAGTTTGCTTGGAGTACCAATTTCCATTGTATCTGTTTGGAATTCGAGGAATAACTTAATGTTTATGAGAAGTATTCAGAAAACACTTGATAAGGAATTGATTTTTAACACAACATATCATCTTTATAAGCATGCTCATTCTCAAATAAAAATTAAACACCTAGAGGATATGTTGAGATCGTGTTCATTGGATTAAAAATGTGTTTGGGATCATCACCATCTTGTAGTTGAGTTTTATTACAATAATATATTTCACTCAAGAATTTAGATTTATCCCAATAAAGTCATATATGGTATGAAATTTAGAGTTATAACTTTTTGGTATGACGAAAGATAAATAATGTTATTGATTCCTCATATAGATGAAGAAATAGAAGATATGGTTAAAACCATTTAGCAGTATATCAAGGCAGCTCAAAGTCAGCAAAAAGGACATGTTAATAACCATTGGTGTTTCTTATAATTTCATGTTTTTGGGTAGTTTTTTCTATGAATATATCTAGGAAATATGTTTATGATGTTTGGGAATAAAGGAAAACTAATTCCTATCTATATCACACCCTTTGAGATTCGTGATCATATCAGAATGGAAGCCTATCACATCGAACTTCTTCCAAATCACTCCCAAGTCCATGATGTGTTTCATTTGTCTATACTAATTATGTATTTACCAAACCCTCTACATGTAATGAACTCAAAATTCATACCATTGGAGTAATATCTTTCTTATGATGAACAACTGGTTGAAATTATGAATCATACCAAGAACATTCTATGAAAAATTTCCACTCACTTGTACAATGTTTTCTATATAAACCACTAATTAGAAAAAACTATATGGGAACATGAGGATATTCTAGGATATAATTATAAATATTTATTGTATTGGAATGATGAATTTCGAGGGTAAAATTCAATTTTAGGGGGGTGGAATTTAACACCCATAGAATTTATGAAATTATATTTTTATTTTCATTCAATAAATCAAATTTTAATTGATTTATTTTAATGCACTCAACCACAAGTCAAAATATCTTTATTGTCTACACAAATTTTACCATGTGCTACAAGAAACACCGACATGTCTTGCGTTACACATATCATTGATTTTATATGAAACAAAATTTTATTATTAATATTTTTAAAATAAGATTGTTAAAACGTAGTTGTTAAACAAAAAAATAAGAATAATAATAAATTCTATTTGAATATTATTTTTAATGGTTTTATATAATTAAAAATTATTTATAATAATACATGCATTTTAAATAAAGTCATTATATTATTTATAATACTATTTCCTTAAAATAATTTTTTAAACTTATTTAATAATAAAAAATTCATTATTTGAAAATTTCAAAAATTTAATTTGATAAAATAAAAATCTCTTTTGATTTAATAATGTTAAAATTACCTTAGGGTGAATTTTATGGATTCTTATGGGAAACATCATTTTTGGATAAATAATGAAAAATAACGAATTTTAATTCAAAACAACATTTTCCTCAAATTTGTATATTTTATTAAATTATGAATTAATATGGTTTTAAAATGAAATTAGACTAAATTTTATTATGTTAATACAATTTGTCCCATCATAACTAATTAAAAATTTAAATTAGGTATCAAAACATTCTAAACCTTTAAACATCTTTTTCTTAAGAAAACCCTTTTTTCGAGACCATCTTCATGATTAATTTTAAATTAAATTATGCCACTTCTATAATTATGATTTATACAAATGGATTCCATATTTTGAATCAGAAAATTTTATAACACATAATAATTTCAACATATCTTTTTTCAAAAAAAACTAGAGAAAATGATTAAAATTAATTACAATGATTAAGATAAAAATTAGCATAAACAAGGACAAAACCTTAAACAAAATTACCAAAATTTCCTAATAAATTTTCAGAACTAAATTTGATGTAAATATATAGAACCAGTCCCAAATATTTCATCTTTGGGAACATTATTAGAGACAATTTGTAAAGAAAAAAGTGGCTGAAAATTCCATTTCAAAAATTTACAAGAATCCCACACCTCCACCCTTATAAAAAGGCACTCACTCATCCCAAATATTCAAACCTATCAAGCCATTTGGATCATAAAAAATATGCCTAACTTTAATCTCAAAATTTTAGAGACCCAAATATTGACGTAGATAGACATTAATTTACTTTTTCAGAATACATAATACGTAACAAAAACAAACACACAAGGACAGTAATAGTTTAGTGTCTTTGGAAACTCGGAACATAATCTTCTAATCGTGGTGAAAGATCTTCAACATCTCCCATAAAGATATTTCCCTTTTGTTTTCCTACCTAAAACCTTTCTTTATATCCTGGGGAAAATAAAACATAAAAAGGGTGAGCTCAAATGCTCAGTAAGGGTAAGCCTGGAAAAAATAAAACAAACCATACACATTTGAACTTCAAAACATGAACATAATGTTTAAACATCAAATCCGTGAGCAATGACATAAAACATGGAAGTTCATAAGGAATAGATTATAAAGAGACATAAATCATGATAAAATAGCATGGGAATAAAACATGTAATTGAGGTAACCATTAAGCACATGATATGATTACCATACTAGCCAAGGCATTGCTGCTAAGACCATCTTAGTGGACAAAGTCCCTTTCTAAATCGAGTTCACTCCTCATTCCAGTCCTATATTACTGAACTAGTTTATCTTGCAGTTCCAGCCATGTCTACCTCATGAGATATAAATCTTTACCTAATGCATTAAAGGGAGATATAGGTCCCACCCATGTTTTAATGAAATCATTCTTACTTGTGCCACAAAATAAACTTAAATCATTCATCATAACCCAAAGAATAAAATGGGTTTCATAACCATCATCCCATCAACACATAATCCATATAAAAAAATGGATATTTCATCACAAGAAAAGTGAAACCATGTAAATCATAGATACATTATACATGAAACATACTCATATGAAATAATGTCATTTTAGATGGAAAATGGTTTTGATAAAACACTTGAAATGAATTCTTGAGGAAAATATCCTTTCTTCTTCAAAATCATTTTATTTTCACAAAAATTCCATGAAATTTTAAAAGAAAATTATTTTGTTGAAAATAGTCAGAAAATCTTGTAGAGTAAGCTTCATGAAAATGAGGCATTATGAAACCATAAAAATCATTTCACGCCATATAAGTAAAAAATAACATTCTTCTCGTACTTTTGTCAAAAAAGTAAAAAAGTTCTCCATGTGGTAAAAAAAAGTAAAATTCCTTTTATAACATGTGGTAAATTTCAAAAATGGGTAAAAAGGACTTTAAAATACATGAATTTTTTTTATAAAACATGGGCATGGATGATAACAATAACCACAGTAAATACTTATGAATAACAATCTTGGATTAGAACGAGATTGTAATAGTTATCCCTTACCTTATGACTGATATGCTTCGTATATATCTGAACCTCCTATATAATGATTTAAACAATTTCATTGACTTATTACAGAATCATATTCATTTTTATTATATCATATATGTTTCACTTATGTATTTATATTACCCGTTCATTTGTCAATTCCATGTTAAAGTAGCGTTTTGGGTAAAATTGTTTCATTTATCGTACGTGTTTGGTCTTGTTTTTCTTGATACTGTTATTACTTATATCATGATTTACTTAATTCCAGAATGTAAAAAATTATTTATATATCATATATATTTAGTATATATATATAATTGATAGATAAATGAAACACATCGTTCATGGAAATGGTAGGCCGTACGTACGCATGAACGTTGTTTTCCTTTTTTTATTGACTTAAATGGATGTAAGTAGATGAAATATATATATATATAAATCCATTAGCTTCATTATGTCATATATTTCATTATTATTCATTATATATACTTTATAATCATTCTTTAATGGTTAACATGGAGAATGAATCTCATCGCGTCCTGGAGACGGTAGACCGTACGTACGCACGAGCGATGATATCATTCCCATGATCATGGAATTGTATTAGAGTGTATGTATAATATTTCAGAATAAATATCACTTTACAATAATCATATATGGTTATTTATTTACAACATTATATTCATCCAAGTATGGTGGTGGTCGAAAACAGATTACACCACGGCGTGGAGATGGTATTTCGTACGTACGCACGCATGGTGATTTTGTTTTTCGTACGATGGATAGAAGGTTAAATAAGGATGTTTCATATTTATAATAACATATCAGCATATAATTAATACTTATGTTATCACTTTATAATAATACAACTAAAGAAGAATAAGTAGAAGAAAAAAAGAAACTTGATAGAATCGGAAGAAGAGATTACCTCTTCCTCGACGCACCTCCTTTAAGCTTCCTCTTAAGGAAGTAGAGTTTTTCTTTTGAGAAGACCAGAACCTCCAGAATGTTGCTAGGGAAGTGTAGAAGAGAAATGGGCAGGGGTTGACCGAGTTTCAAGGCTTAAAAGAGTGTGAAGGGAAGAGGGAAGGGGTGACCTTTTTATAAGGGAGGAGAGGGACACCTTAAGAAAACATAAAATATTATTTTATAATAAAGTCATATACAGTATATAACAGCTCAAAATTTATTTATTTAGAAGATAAAGTGGGTATGGGTCAAAATAATCTCAACCAATATATTTTAGACAAGTTTAGGTTACTATTTAACCCTTATCATTTAGATTTAACTCTAAGTTAAATAATTTAACTTTTATAGTGTCTTTTGGTTTTCTTACACTATATGGTTAATAAACTTACTATAACAAGACAGAAAAACCCCAAGTGGTTCATTATTAATATATATATCCTTATCTAAGTCATTTGGCTGAACCTTTTATTTTTAGGAATAAAATAACAATTAATAATATAATATTTTTTAAATGAAATATTTTATGTCAATTTTGACAATATTTGGTACTTGATTTGTTTGAAAATCATAAGAGCATGATTAGTTGAAAAAAGTTAATTAAATCGATACTAACATGTCATATTAACCTATAAAATTAGTATAATTCCTAAAAAGTATAAAATTACATTTATTTGGGTATTTATAACATAAATTATGTTAATATTTCATTAATAAGGTAATTACTGCATCATTATTGTGTCATAAATAAATTAAATTATTTAATGTCTAAAAATTATAAATAAAATACAATTATGTAGGAAATTTTTTTTATCTTTATAATTAATATTTATAGTCTAATTTATCTTTTGAATAACCATATATTAAAAATTGTTTAGTTATTAAACATTGATTTTAACTATTTTAACTCTTCTTTAAATAAAATAATAATAAGTGTCCTAATCTAATACAAGTGGACCTAACAGTAATATTTGATTCCTAAGGTTGTTTTTGGTCGAATTACACTTATCCAATAGAATTAGAACATGTTTTAAGGTAATAATAATATCATTTTTATCATTAATTACCCTATTTAATTTTTACCGTGGTAAATAATAGTAAAAAGTTACTATTCACCAAAAATTATTTTTATCCTATTGAACTACATTTTACTCCTTGATATTAATCGTGTCTCTCAGATTTTGGAAATTCCACTCCCAGAAGTGGTAAAATTATTTTTTATATAAATTTTCAAATTCTCCTAGGAGGCGGGTAAAAGACGGTGAAAAGTTCAATAAAATTTTTATTTGTCTAAAATTATTATAAAATGACTCCAATTAATTACATTGAACTTATATAGGTATTATGTATCAATTTTGACCTAAAATAAATTTAAGTAAAATAAATAATTATTTATATAAAAATCGGGTTTTTAAATAGTAACCTTGTGTTTTCACTATTCATCAAAAATTGATAGTTTTTAGAAAAATACCAAAATCTCACCCTAGGCTAATTTGATATTCCAAATCCAAAAATAAAGTCCATATTGAAAGATAAAATTTATAAAATTTCAAAAAGTGGGTATTACTATTCATAACGGCTAGTTCATAATAATATTATAATAATATATCATTTAGTGAAACTCGGTATTGCGTACTACACACGCTATCGAGGAAGGTCTTTATTGTGTGTAATGCAAGCCAAGTCAGGGATGCGTGTAGTGAAACCTCTATTTAGTGTTGCGTATAACATAATAAAAACATATTTCATTTATACATTAAACAAAATCTATACATAATGTTGCATAGAATAATTTCCACAAAACGAACATGAAAATGTGTGTAACACGAGCCAAGAATAATGTTGTGTATACTGCAAGCTAATACGGTGTTGCGTATAGTACAATCTAATCTTGGTATACTGTATAATAGAACACATCAAAGAAATTAAAAATAATATATCTCATAAAATCTTAGGTTGTTACAAAAATCCCCAACTTCATCCTATAATCCTATCCTTGGGAAAATTCCATACAAAGAATCCATTTAAGGAAAAATAAAAGGAATTACCCAAAGAAGAGCTAACATCCTTCCTCGAGGTATTATTTTTATTTTTTTTATACCAAAAAAATCATATTAAGTAATTATATAATAATATATGTATCTTATATATACTCATATTTTTTTATTCTATGTTTTTTACCTACACTTACTTTCACATCCATATAATGTGTTACAAAATAATTATTCTTGTATAAGGCTAACAATCGCCTCACGAAATAATGTTTTTCATTTTTCCACTACCACCGATCATTTTTCTGAATTATTATGTAAAATATATTTTTATATGATATAAATTTTTTATTTATTTTTTTTATTATATAACCATTACTTCCATTCATTCTATTTTTTTAAATAAGATATATTCATTTGGGGAAGTGTGGACTAACGCCCCCTCAAAGTGATGTGATTCGTTCATAATCTACATTGAATTTATTAAGGATGAGTTTCATAAAATTATTTGATATATATGAAATAATAATGTTAATGAAATTTTTATATAAATATATTTCATTTACCTACTTTCTTACAATGTGATAATTAAATAGAAACAGGGTTCATGTATATGTACGGCCGACCGTCCCCCTGAACTGTGTATTCCATTTTATATTTATATATATCATATATTATTATAAATACATATCTAATGAATATAATTTATATTTATACCATGTTATACATTATGTAAATCATGATATAAATATGACGATAAAAAATATAACAAATTCTCATACATGGAAAGCAGAAAGAGGATATTACCTGGAACATAGCCTTAAAATGGAAGTGTTAATAGGAGTGTAATATAAATACATGTATGTTATGAGATATAAGAATATCATTATTTTATTTATGTATAATAATTATATATTTATTTTATAGGATTTTTGAATGAGTACAGCGTGAGTCAAGACATAAGGGTAGGGGATATCTAGTCTCAATTTTATTTCCTTGAGATTTACCCCATTTTCAGTACTGATTTATTTCATGTGGTGTATATTCTGACCATGAATATATAATATAATTTTTATCCTTAAATTTATGGAAATTTACATATCAATTTTATATCCTATATTTCATGGATTTTTTGTTTCAAATGTTACCAAATCAGTAAAGTGGTTTTTCCTCAATTTTCCATCTTTTGAGACACATGCCATGGACCTCAAAAACCATATTTTGAAAGATATTATCCAATATGAAATTTTAAGATCATTTTCAAGGAAAATGGAATTTTTTTTTATTGTTTCCAATCTTTCTTTATAAATTTTTGAAACTACATTTTTGAGAAAATGGTTTTCAAAATGTTTTCAAGCATAATTTATAAGTTTGCAAAGCTACATTGAATGAAAAATGCTTTCAAAAGGTTTTCAAGATTCCTTTATATGTTTCAAAATTATTTTCAAAAAGATTATCTCCAAAAATAATTTCAACCATAATTTTTGAATAATTGGTTATCAAAATATTTTTAGTATTCCATTATATGTTTTCAAATTGTTTTGAATAAAATGGATTCACAAAAAATTAAAGAGTCATTTTAAATGAAATGATTTTAAAAATGTTTTCAAAATTCTTCTATATCTTTTGAAATAAATTTATTTCCAATGAAAATCAAACTCATTATATATTTTTTCACATAAAATGGTTTTTAAAATGTTTTTAAGTGTTAATTTTTAATTCAATGAAAATGGTTTTCAAAATTATTTATGTTTTAAAATTATTTTTTTAATGAATATTGGATATTTTTCTCAATAAATACTTTTAAAATGATATTTCCAAAAACAATAAATCTAAGATAACATTTTTTGGTGATACTCATCCCTTTTCGGAAATGATCAAAAAAAAAATTTCCAATTATTTGTAGGAATATATTAGGTTTTGATGAAATGATTTTTATGAAAACTATTTCTCATTCATGAGTTATATGGTGTTGAAACCCAAATCATTTCATGGGTTATGATTTGATGAAATTATTATGAAACCAATATTTTTTACATAGCTTAATATATGATTTCATGTATATATAACTTATTTCTTTTATGGGTTATGGTATAATTTTTTAGGCATTTGAGGAACATGAATGTATGATATCATTATGAGATAGGTAGGACATATTTTACCCTTGAATTCATTGGTTATATATATATATATATCATGAGATAAAAATGGAATAAATTCAATGGGATTTTTTTCACTATTGTATGATTGATAATCCTGGTCCACTATGGGACGATGTGGAAACCTGATGTACTATGGGAAGAAGGGGAAATATTGTCTACTATCAAAATATAGGGAAACCAGCTCCACTATGTGAAGATAAGGAAACCTGGTCCATTATAAGGAGAGAACAACAACTATAAATGGTTGTATGTACCTCCCCATAGGTTTAGTCCCCATGTAGTTCCCTAATATGTTCAATAAATGTGTCTTGACTTATAGGGAATGATATTACATGCTTACATGTCTACAAAAATTCAATTTCTTAGTCCTATGTTATGATTTCATGGATTATATTCATTATTTACTTATGATTCCTATCTTTTTATCTTTTAATATCTATTCCATGATTCATGATTATGGTCTTTTATATGCAGGGTATGAAATTCTATTTTATGATCATGTTCTTTATACCCTTATTCTCATGTTTATGATTACAAATATCCATTGTTTACCCTTACTAAGCATTTAATTCCACCCTTTTTTTGTTTTCTTCACTCCGTTTATGAAGATTTGTATTCTGTGTCATGTTTTTAAAAATATTTATAGTCATGTAGACCCTAGTGGGATATAACGTATATCACTTATAAACAGGTTTTTATATTTTGAGGTTTCAAAAGGAAATAAAAAAATATAGTGCTTGGGAATATGATTTTTTAATGTATTAAGTAATTCAAAAAAAATTATGTAATTTTACTTTATGAAATGATAGGGTCTATATAAATAGACACTAAATAATTTGGGGTCAATATATTTCTTTCATGTCTTGTTAATGAATATATGATAGTTGGATTCTACAATAAAAACTTTATTTTTGTGTAAATGTTATATAAGTTGAAATATAAGAATAGAAGCATTCCTAATGGTTATAATCACTGAACCATTGATAGTAATTATAAAACAACAAAAATATCAGAGTTATATCTTAAAAAAATTACATAAAATGATGAAATAATGTATATTTTAAATTGTAACATCATGAATATTTTTGATATTTTATTTTTCAACAATGTTTTTATCATGTTGAAAAAATGAATGATAGATCATGAAATGTGTATAATATTAAATGTAAATAAATATGGGATTGAAATTTTTTAATGGACTAATCTTGTGAAAATTCAGGTTGAATACCCAAACTTCATGATTCAAGAAACTGTAACTAATGATAAAATATGGCATATATTCAAAAAAATGTGAATGTGATGATTGAACAAGGTTATACATTGGGATATTTGATAATGATAAAATGATTTTATAGAGAACTACCAAATAATTTTCATGCTAATATGGTAGACATGTATGAGAGAAAAAATTTCAAGGAATACACTTTGAATGATCTAAGTAGATCTGTGCTAAAATATAAATTGGTAGTAAAATGGGTTGTAAAAGAAGAAACTAAAAAATGAAATATGATACAATTAAATATATTTATATTATTTAGTGTTGTCTGAAATTAAAAATGTAGAGACCCAATGCTTGAAGTACATAGAAATTACATTACTTTTGCAGAATATATAATACATAACAAAAACAGACACCAAAGGAACGTAATAGTTTAGTGTCTTTGGAAACTTGGAATATAATCTTCTAATCTGGGTGAAATATATTCAGAATATCCCATAAAGATCTTATTTTTTACTTACCTAAAACCTTTCTTTATATCTTGGGGAAAATAAAACATAAAAATGGTGAGCTCAAATGCTTAGTATGGGTAAGCATGGTGAAAATAAAACAAACCATATTCATTTGAACTTTAAAACATAAACATAATATTTAAACATCAAAATCTTGAGCAATGACATAAAACAGGGTAGTATGTAAGGAATAGATCATAATAGATCATCAATCATGATAAAATAGCATGGTAATAAATAATGTAATTGTGGATACCATTAATCACATGTTATTATTTCTATAGTAGTAAAGGCATTTCTTCCAAGACCATCTTTGTGGACAAAGTCCCTTTCTGAATCGAGTTCACTCCTTGTTCCAGTCATGTATCACTGATCCAGATTAGCTTGTCGTTCCATCCATGTCTATATCATGAGATATAAATCTTTACCCAATGTATTGGAGGGATATATAGGTCCCACCCATCTAATAATTAAATCATTCTTACGTGTTCCACAATATAAACATAAATCATTCATCGTAACCCAAGGAATAAAATGGGTTTCATAAACATCATCCCATCATAAAATAATCCATATAAAACAAATCGATATCATTTCATCATAAGAAAATTGAAACCATGTAAATAATAAGAACATTATATTTGAAACATACACATATGAAATAATTTCATCTTAGATGGAAAATGGTTTTGATAAAACACTTGAAATGAATTCTTCAGGAAAATATCCTTTCTTATTCAAAAACATTTTCTTTTCACAAAATGCCATGAAATTTTAAAATAAATGGATTTTTTTGAAAATAGTCATGAAATCTTGTAGATTAAGCTTCATAAAAATAATGCGTTATAAAACCGTAAAAATATGATCATGCATTATAAGTTAAAGAAAACATTTTCCTCACACATTTAATGGAAAATTCAAAAAGTACCACGTATGGTAAACAAAAGAAAGATTCCATCCATAACACAAAGTAAAATTCAAGATGGGTAAAAATGACTTTAAACATACATGGGAGAATAATAAACACTTTATGAAAACATTTTTATGGACATGGATGAAAAATATAACCCCATTAAACACTTACAAATATGCAATCTCAGATAAAAATGAGATTGTTAAATTATCCCTTACCTTATGTCCAATTTATTCTTTATGTGTCTGATACTCCTATATAGTGGGTTTAAAAATATTATTAACTTATAACAGAACCATAATTATATTTATGATATCATATATGATTCACTTATGACATTATATTATCCGTTTATTTGTCAATTCCATGTTAAAGCATCGTTTTTTGGTAAAATCGTTTCATTTATCATTTGTGTTTTGACTTGTAATTATTAGTATGATTACATATATCATGATTAATTAATTACAGAATATAAAACATGATTTATATAAAATATATATTCATAATATACATATATATAATATATATATATAAATGGAATGAAATACACCGTTCCTGGAGACGGTAGGTTGTACGTACGCATGAACGTTATTTTCATTTCCTTATTGAATTGAATGGAATTAATTAGAATAAATACATATATATATAGTAGAATTTTTATTTCATATATTTTATGATTACCTATTATATATACTTTATAATCATACTTGAAATGTTAACATGGAAAATGAATCTCATTGCCTCGTGGAGATGGTAATCCGTATGTACGCACGAGCACTGATATCGTTGTCATATTTATTGAATGGAATTGGAGTGGATGATATAATATCTTAGAATCCGTATGATTTTATAATAATCATATATATTTATTCGTTACACCATTATACCCATCCAAGTAAGGTGGTGGTGGAAAAAATGATTACACCACAGCGTGGAGACGGTATTCCATACGTATGCACGCGTGGTGATTTCATTTTCTGTAAGATGGATAGAAGGTAAAATATGGTTGTTTCATATTTATAATAACATATCAGGATATAATTAATACTTATATAATTACATTATAATGAAACAACTAAATAAGACGAAAGTAGAAGAAGAAAGAAACCTGAAAGGGTCTGTAGAAGAGATTACCTCTTCCTCGACGCACCTCCTTTAAACTTGTTCTTAGGGAAATAGAGTTGGTCTTTTGAGAAGAGGTAATGGGTGCCCTTTTTATAAGAGAGGAGAGGGGAAGCTTGGGAAAAACTAAAAATATTATTTTATAATAAAGTCACATTCGGTTTATAATAGCTCCAAATTGATTTATTTCGAAGATAATGTGAGGATGGGTCGAAATAATCTCAACCAATAGGTTTTAGAAAATTTTAGGTTACTATTTTAGCCTTATCATTTAGATTTAACTCTAAGTTAAATAATTTAACTTTTACCTTGTCTTCTTGTTGTTTTACACTATATGGTTAATAAACTTACAATAACAAGCCAAACGAACCCCAAGTGGTTTATTATTAATATATATAACCTTATTTATGTCATTTTTCTTAACCTTGTATTTTTAAGAATATAATAACAATTAATAATATAATATTTGTTTTAAAAACTATTTTATGTCAATTTTGACACTATTTGGTAATTGATTTTTGTGAAAATCATAAAAGCATGATTAGTTATAACAATGTTAATTAAATAATTTATAACAAGTCATATTAACCTATAAAATTAGTGTAATTCATAAAATGTCTCAAATTACATTTATTTGGGTATTTATAATATCAATTATTTTAATATTTCATTATTTAGGTAATTACTGCATCACTATTGTGTCATAAATAAATTAAATTATTTAATTTCAAAAAATTATAAATAAAATACCATTAGGTATGAAACTTTTTTATCTTTCTAATGAATATTTATAGTGGAATTTATCTTATGTATAACCCTATATTAAAAATGCTTTAGTTATTAAACATTGATTTTTACTATTTTAACTCTTTTTAAAATAAAATAATAATAAATGTCCTAATCTTATCCAAGTGAACCTAAAGAGTAATATTTTATTCCTAATATTTTATTTTGATCTAATTACACTTATCCAATAGAATTAGGACAAGTGTTTGGGTAATTATAATATCATTTTTACCCTTAATTACCCTATTTACATTTAACCGTTGTAAATAAAAGTAAAAAGTTACTATTCACCAAAAATTATATTGATCTTATTGAACCACATTTTACTCCTTTATATTAATCATGTCTCTTGGATTTTCAAAATTCCCCCCACAGAAGCGGTAAAATTATTTTTATGTATGTTTGAAAAAAGATTCTTGGAGGTGAGTAAAAGAAGGTGAAAAGTTAAATAAGATTTTTATATATCTAAAACTATTATTAAATGACTACAATGAATTAAATGGAAGTTATATAGGTATTTTGTATCAATTTTTACCTAAAATAAATTTAAATATAATAAATAATTATTTAAATAAAAATTTGGTTTTTAAATAATAACCCAGTGTTTTCACTATTCATCAAAAATTGAAAGTTTTCAGAAAAATACCAAAAATTTACCCTAGGATAATTTCGATATTCCGAATCCAAAAATAAAGTCCATTTTGAAAATTAAAATTTCAAAAATTTCGAAAAGTTGGTATTACTATTCGTAACGGCTAATTCATAATAATATTATAATAATATCTCGTTTAGTGAAACTCGGTATTGCGTACTCCACACGCTATCAAAGAAGGTCTAGATTGCGTGTAATGCAAGCCATGTCAAGGATTCATATAGTGAAAGCTCTGTTTGGTGTTGCGTATTACATAATCAAAACTTATTTCTTTTATATATTAAACAAAATCTATACTTATGTTGCGTAGAATAATTTCACAAAACGAATTTGCAATTGTGTGTAACACGAGCCAAGAATAGTGTTGCGTATACTACAAGCTAATATGGTGTTGCGTATAGTAAAAAATAATTTTGGTGTCTTGTACAACACAATACATCAATAAAATTAAAAAGAATAATTCTCATAAAACCTCGGTTTGTTACATTCTACCACCATTAAAATGAATTTCGCCATCGAAATTCATCGGGGTTATGAAAGGTTTACTACTTGAATGTTTCTTTCATAGAAACCCACATCGTAAAAAGGAATACTAAAACATAATTTTAAAATGTAAAGTAAGAAATGTAACGGTTACCCAGATTAACTCATCACTGGGTTTCCACATAGGAGAACATAGGTGGAAATATGGATGTGGAAGAAAAATCAAACCATCAAGTTCTGATGGAGAGTGGTAGAG
The DNA here is from genome assembly GCA_963277665.1 of Viscum album. NCBI lineage: Eukaryota > Viridiplantae > Streptophyta > Magnoliopsida > Santalales > Viscaceae > Viscum > Viscum album. The sequence goes on from OY728121.1 coordinate 437,767,413, forward strand.
GACATGGCAATGAAAAATCCAACAATCACAAAGCCATAAATTTGTGATGATTTAAGGTACTATCTAATTCATTTATATAAGGAAAATATGACAAAAAAATTTTATTTTCAAGATCATATCCCTAAAGTTGAAGAATTGTTGAATTAAAATAAATACATACTTGATTTTGGTACAATCTCACTGTTGTTTGTGCCTTGAACAATTTCCACTTCATCACTTAAAGAAATAATGTTGAATTTGTCTTCCATTAAGTGTTAGTAGATCATGTGATAGAATGATAGGTCATTCCATCTGTCTCAAACATAAGGTTAGCAAAAGTTATCAAATATACATAAGTCTAACTATGGTGAGGTTAATCGTATATGATTCCAAAAATGGAATTATACTTCATCTATCATACCGCTTAATATAATAAAACTAGTTTCTACTAACCAGGGACTTATTGTAGGCCAATGGTAGGTGATAAAGGCATGTCGCACTTCGGTTTTGTGTTCGATTCCTGCAACCTTATCCGACGTGACATGTTTCCACCCTTCCAGCTGGTTGTCCCTTTTTCTAAAACAACACTATAATAACATTCCAGAAATAATATCGAAAAAAAGTTATATCCTTAAACAATACTATCTGATGTCCAACATAATCCATTCCAATATTTAGGCTTATCCAAAATACATATTTCCAATCTCATAGTCTAAAGAAAACAATTATTTGAAAGGTCACATAACAAGCACGTGAATACCATCATTTATCACCCATATATCATATGATATATCTTGTGGGTCACATTCCAAACATGTGAATACCTTAATCATGTATTCTTTTGAAAGATGAATTAGCATAGCACCTTAGTGTAAACATCAATGCTGTCAAAAGTTAACTCTTTCCACATACCAAAATACCAAAAGTTTCTATATACTCAAATAATTATATTAATTTTTCCTTATATCAGTCATGAGCTCATGAATACTATCATGAAAATTATTTTCTCCTTATCCCTTCATTATGTGCATTTTATAGGCTTTCCAAAAATATTTCAATCACTTTTCGTGGTTACCGATACCATATAATTGTTGAAAACCAATACATAGATATTCCAAAATTCCATGATACCATAAATGAGATTCCATGATACTAATTTGAAATCACATTACATAAACACTTAATCATTCCACAACATCATTCTCATTCTCAACATCACAAATATTGATCGCATGTCACTTCCATTTATCCTTTTTTTTAAGAGGTTTCTCAAATCGATCATGATTAACCCTTGGATTAGGGCATTGATTAGCATAATGTCCCATTTACATACACTTGTAGCGTTGATGTGTTGGTGGTGTGTTCTCTGTAGTCTTTTCATTATTCACATCATTAGATACCCTTTTCCCATTACTTCGACACTTAGCTGCTCGATGACCTTCTTTTCCACACTTAAAATAATTTATAGTCCCTTTAATACAATCTCCACCATGCTTCTTTCCACACATTGAACATAAAGAAACCTTGGTCTTCTTTTCACCATTGTTTTGAGATTTTTCCTTGAACACCATCTTTCGTTTCTTGTCAAAACCATGAGATGGATATGTAACACCAACTTCTAGTTCTACCTGATAGCACAACGCATAATTTCTTCATAGCAACTGAAGTCTCTTATAGCTAATTCCCTTCGAAGACTTCGTTTTAAGCCACTAAAGAATCGATCAACTTTACTTTCAGGTTGGATGATAAATCTTGATTCATACATTGGAAGCCTTGTAAAATTCACTTTGTATATACCAACAGATTCATCATCCTTTGAACTAAGCTCAAGGAACTCTTTTTCCATCTTTTCTCGAAGAATACGAGGGATGTACTTATTGAAAAACAAGTTCTTGAAATCGTCCCATTCCATGGATGAAATTTCATCTTGGGGCCTTGTATTCTTAATTAGAGTCCACCACTGGTCTGCTTCACCTTCTAAATGGTAAATAACCAAAATTAATTTTTCATGATCTGCACAAAGAAGTATAGAAAATATCTTTTCAATGCTACTGATCCATTGTTCAGCAACAAGTAGATCAGAAGACCCATTGAAAGAAGGTGGGTGTTGCCTCATGAAGGAATCATTAGAATATTGTTCCCTTCTCTGCTCATTCAAAAGTCCAGAATGATTCATAGCTTATATAAGTATAGAAACAAGATTTTTCACTCCATTTCCCATAACATTTGGTTGTTTAGGAGGACAACCATTGCATTGTCCATTACATTGATCAACACAGTTCCTTCAGGTTCCAGCCATCTTCTAAAACCCAAAAAGAATAGTGTGAGAGGAAAAAATCATTCTAGGGGAAACAACATAATAAAGGGGGAGTACCTTCACTATATAACATCTTAGGGTTAATTCTAAGATTGTTACCATAATTCTAGGACTATAACCTATACTTATACTTAACCTTAGGGACATCCCTAGACATACCTTAGAAATACCTCTAGGGATCTCACTAATGTTTCCACATCCTAGTTTCTAAAGGATAACTAAAACTTTCCTCTGATACCAATAATAGAGACCCAAAGCATGGCGTACATAGACATTACATTACTTTTGTGGAATATCTAATACATAACAAAAATAGACACCAAAGGGCTGTAATAGTTTAGTGTCTTTGGAAACACAGAATATAATCTTCTAATCTTGGTGAAAGATCTTCATCATCTCCCATAAAGATCTTATTTTTTTTCATACCTAAAATGTTTCTTTATATCCTGGGGAAAAGAAATCATATAAAGGGTGAGCTCAAATTCTCAGTAAGGGTATTCATAGTGAAAATAAAAAAAAACATATACATTTGAACTTCAAAACATGAAAATAATATTTAAACATCAAAATTTTGAGCAATAACATAAAACATGGAAGTACGTAAGGCATAGATCATAAGGGATCATCAATCATGATAAAATAGCATGGGAATAAATCATGAAATTTTGTCAATAATTAATCACATGTTATGATTTCCATATTATCCAAGTCATTTCTTCCAAGACCATCTTAGTGGAAAAAGTCCCTTTCTGAATCGAGTGCACTCCTCGTTTCAGTCATGTATCACTGAACCTCATTAACTTGTCATCCCAGCCATGTCTATCTCATGAGATATAAATCTTTAACCAATGAATTTGAGGGAGATATAGGTCCCACCAATATCATAATGAAATCATTATTACTTGTGCCACAACATAATCATAAATCATTCATCATAACCCAAGGAATAAAATGGGTTTCATAAACATCATCCCTTCATAACATATTCCATATAAAACAAATGGATATCATTTCATAATAAGAAAAGTGAAAACATGAAAATCATAGAGACATTATATTTTAAACATACACATATGAAATAATGTCATCTTAGATGGAAAATTGTTTTGATAAAACACTTGAAATGAATTCCTGAGGAAAATATCCTTTCTTATTCAAAATCATTTTCTTTTCACAAAATTCCATGAAATTTTAAAATAAAAGGGTTCTGTTGAAAATAGTCATGAAATCCTGTAGATTAATATTAATAAATATAATGCGTTATAAAACCATAAAAATATGTTCATGCCGTATAAGTTTAAGAAAACATTCTCCTTGTACTTTTAACGGAAAAGTCAAAAAGTACCACATATGGTAATCAAAAGAAAGATTCCTTCCATGACACAAAGTAAAAGTTATGATGGGTAAACATGACTTTAAACATACATGAAAGAATATTAAACACTTTATGAAACATTTTTATGGACATGGATGAAAAATATAACCCCAGTAAACACTTACCAATAAGAAATCTTGGATAAAAATGAGATTGTTAAATTATCTCTTACCTTATTTCCAATTTCTTTCGTATGTGTCTGATACTCTCTTATAGTGGGTTTGAACCTATTATTACTTGTAACAGAACCATAATAATATTTATTATATAATATATTATTCACTTACGACTTTATATTATCCGTTCATTTGTTAATTCAATGTTAAAGAAGTGCTTTGGGTAAAATCGTTTCATTTATCCTCCATGTTTTGACTTGTATTTATTATTATGATTACTTATATCATGATTAATTAATTCCAGAATATAAAACATTATTTATTTATATTATATATTCAGAATATACATATATATAATAGATCAATGAATGTAAATAAATACATCGTTCATTGAGACGGTAGGTCGTACGTACGGATGAACGTTGTTTTTCGTTTCCTTATTGAATTGAATGGAATTAAGTGGATGAAATACATATATATATATATATACATAAATCCAGTAGCATTATTATGTCATATATTTCATTATTACCTATTATATATACTTTATAATCATTCTTGAATTTTTTACAAGGAAAATGAATCTCATCGCGGCGTGGAGACGGTAATCCGTACGTACGCACGAGCAATGATATCATTCCCATATTTATTGAATGGAATTTGAGTGGATGATATAATATCTTAAAATCAGTACAATTTTATAATAATTATATATAGTTATTATTTACACCACTATACCCATCCATGTAAGGTGGTGGTGTAAAAACAGATTACACCACAGCGTCGAGACAGTATTCTGTATGTATGCACGCGTTGTGATTTCGTTTTCCATAGGATGGATAGAAGGTAAAATAGGTTTGTTTCATATTTATAATAACAAATAATTATATAATTAATAATTATTTTATTAATTTATAATTAAACAACTAAATAAGAGGAAGTATAAGAAGATAGAAACTTGAAAGAGTCGGTGTAAGAGATTACCTCTTCCTCGATGCACCTCCTTTAAACTTATTCTTAGAGCACTAGAGTTGGTCTTTTAAGAAGACCAGAACCTCTATGATATAACTAGAGAGGATGAGAAGAGTAATTGTCAGGGGATGGCCGAGCTTCAATGCTCAAAATGTTGTAAAGAGAAGAGGGAATTGGTGCCCTTTTTATAAGGGAGGAGAAGGGAACCTTTGGAAAAACTAAAAATATTATTTTACAATAATGTCATATTTGGTTTATAATAGCTCAAAATTGATTTATTTAGAAGATAAAGTGGGTATGGGTAGAAATACTCTCAACAAATATGTTTTAGACATGTTTAGGTTACTATTCTAGCCTTATCATTTAGATTTAACTCTTAGTTAAATATTTTAACTTTTTTCGTGTCTTCTTGTTTTTTTACACTATATGGTTAATAAACATACTATAACAAGACAAAAGAACCCCAAGTGGTTCATTTTTAATATATATAACCTTATATAAGTCCTTTGGCCGAACCTTAGATTTTTAGAAATATAATAACAATTAATAATATAATATTTTTTTTAAAAATAATTTTATGTCAATTTTGACACTATTTGGTAATTGATTTTTTTAAAAATTATAACAGCATGATTAGTTATAAAAAAGTTAATTAAATCATTACCATAAAATCATATTAACCTAGAAAATTATTGGGATTCATAAAATGTTTCAAATAACATTTATTTTGGTATTTATAATATCAATTTTTTTAATATTTCCTTATTTAGGTAATTACTGCATAACCATTGTGTCATAAATAAATTAAATTATTTAATGTCTAAAATTTATAAATAAAATACCATTAGTTATGAAATTTTCTTATATTTCTAATTAATCTTTATAGTATAATTTTTCTTATGTATAAACCTATATTAGAAATGTTTTAGCTATTAAGCATTGATTTTATCTATTTTAACTCTTTTTTAAATAAAATAATAATAAATCTCATAATCTAATCCAAGTGGACCTAAAGGGTAATATTTTATTAATAAGATTGTTTTTTGGTCGAATTAAACTTATAAAATAGAATTAGGACATGTTTTTGGGTAATAATAATATCATTTTTACCCTTAATTACCCTATTTACTTTTAATCGTGGTAAATAAAAGTAAAAAAGTTATTATTTACCAAAAATTATTTTTATCTTATTGAACCACATTTTAATCCTTGATTTTAACCGTGTCTCCTGGATTTTAGAAATTCCACTCACAGAAGCGGTAAAATTATGTTTTATGTAAGTTTTCAAAAAGCTCCTAGGAGGTAGGTAAAAGACGTTGAAAAGTTCAATAAAATTTTCATATATCTAAAACTATTATAAAATGACCTCAATGAATTACATTGAACTTATATAGGTATTATGTATCAATTTTTACCTAAAATAAATTTAAATTTAATAAATAATTATTTAAATAAAAAGTCGGTTTTTAAAAAATAACCCAGTGTTTTCACTATTCATCAAAAATTGAATGTTTTCACTAAAATACCAAAAATTCAACCTAGGATAATTTTGATATTCCGAATCCAAAAATGAAGTCCATTTTGAAAAATAAAACCTCAAAAATTTCAAAAAGTGGGTATTTCTATTCATAACGGCTAGTTCATAATAATATTATAACAATATCTCGTTTAGTGAAACTCGGTATTGCGTACTCCACACGCTATCGAAGAGGGTCTTGATTGTTTGTAATGCAATCCAAGTTAGGGCTATGTGTAGTGAAAGCTCCGTTTGGTGTTGCGTATAACATACAAAACTTATTTCATTTATACATTAAACAAAATCTATACTTATTGTTGCGTAGAATAAATTCCACATAACAAACATGAAATTGTGTGTAGCACGAGCCAAGAATAGTGTTGCGTATACTGCAAGCTAATATGGTGTAGTGTATAGTACAAGCTAATTTTGGTGTCTTGTACAACACAAGACATCAATGAAATTAAAAATAATAATTCTCATAAAATCTCGGGTTGTTAGAAAAAATATCAAAAACATTAAATTAATTCAGAAAAATATTTCAACAAAATTTGGGTTGTTACAATCTACCCCCCCCCCCCCCATAATGAATTTCACCATCAAAATTCATCTCGGCCATAAAAGGTTTAATACTTGAAAGATCATTTCATGGAAACCCACATCGTAAAAACAAATACTAAATCTTCCTTTAAAAATGAATGTCGGAACAATAATGGTTACCCATAGAAAAATATAACTAGGTTTCCATATAGGATAACATAGGTGTGATGAAAATGTAGTACATGGACTAGAAGTGTAAATAAGTGTTATTGTGGTCATTGATCACAAGTAATAAAATAATCAAGGGATGTTAAGGGCCTCAAAACCATAATTATATGATGATTTATAAGACTAGCAATTCAACATTAATGAATGTATTAGGATAAATATTTTTCAAATCCTTTTCCTTGAGTTGATTATTTATGTTAATATCTATGAACATTAGAAAATATAATTACTTGAATTCATTCATTTATATATACACAATATCACCCTTTTTTGTACCTTTCCATGTTTCCAGTTCATCTCTTACTCCATGAAATGATGTTTAATTTTTCATTCCTAAAGTAGTAAAAAATTAAGAAGGGGTATAATGATAAGTCATTCTATATGTTTTTAGTGAAAATCACAAAACAATGGTTACTATAGGTTATACAATATAAATAAATATTCAAATGGTGAGATAATTCTAAGTCACTAAATCCCCCTCTAAAATATAACTTAATACATTAAAAAATGGATGACCTTGTAACACTTCCAAAAGATGAAAATATGTTACTTTATAAAGACAGTCACCAAATTTCACAAAATAATCAAAACATTAATCCCCCTGATATTATAAATTATCTCTTATTTTTTATATTCAAAACTTGTGAATGAATTCATCTTGTATTCCCTTGAAACATGGTAATAGCCTAAATTAAAACATATTATAACTAAAAACATTCACAATTCATCATTATTTAGATACAAAAATTATTGGATATATTCCTTAAAATAAAAATTTTTTTAAATTGCGTATATGATATCATAAACCACACTATCAAAAAACCAGTATTCAGTTCCCTAGTAATCAATACTATCCAGTTTACATTATCCATACCAATATTGTCTTTATCCAAGCTAAACACAATTCTATCAACATCAGGAGCACAATAAGGGTTACCTTCCCTTAAAAAATAACCCTTATGTTAAATAACTTTTATATGTCATTAGAACCATTAAACATTCCCTTTTGAATAATTAATTTAGAACATATTAATCATGATTAATGTAACATAATTCTTAAATTCCAATACATTTACACTTTTATATTCCAACATTATTCTTAAACTATTATTTATGATTCATCATCTTATTCTTTTATAACCCTTTCCTAGAATATTAAATATGAATCATGTCTTATGGTTCCTCAAAAAAAAATTGAATCATGCTTCTTTTGTTTAATGTAATCAATGTTGTTCGAACATACCATATGATTCACATTTCATTTGAAGTCTCTTTATCTTCAACAGCATAACCAATACTCATACCAACTTCCTGATTCTCTTCAAGTGATTTTCACTTAAAACATATGTAACATCCCCAAATCCATGTGCCATTCAACAGGTGCCCCAAACCCGGTTAGTCACATGACCTCAAGTGCATTTCCCCAAATGCCAGAGGCTGCCGACTAGCAGCGAGGGCCCAGGTCTGATAGGGGGGAAACTATGCCCTCATTTGTCAATGCGTAGAGCAGCGGAATATCATACAACAACAGAAGCAGTAAACAGTAAACAACTGAAATAAATAGAACCAGAAGTCATATAAATATAGAGGTTCATCATGTCACTATTCGATGAAAGTATCCAATACAAGTTAGACTATGATACAATATAATACAATAAAAATACAAGTACATCAGAACAAAAAAGAATATTCAGCAGCATCGCAAGCCTGAGCTCGGTCCCATGCTCTCCTACTCCTCAGCAATAATAAAATACCAGTATAGGGACTCTTTACCCTATCGACACCTACAACAATATTATCTGTTTGGGCCGAAGGCACGACCCAAACAGGGTGTGAGAAATAAATCCCAACAGGCAACCACCAACAGCCCGTGCCCAACTGTCACTGAAAAAGTACAACAACAGTGTGCAATAGTAAATGCAATAAACTAAACAGTCCTCAGATGAAACTAACTACAATTTATATTTCCATTTTAATATTCATTTAATCATTCAATTTAACATATAACTATAGTGAATATTCTAATTAAACAGTCAGTGTCCTCAGACATGAAAACTCTTACCCACAGGTAAGTAGAATCTCGCCCTCAGGATAACAGAACCGCGCCCTCTGGCTAATCAGAACCACTCCCTCGGGCTAATCAGAACCACGCCCTTGTGATAATTAGAGTCATTCCCTCAGGCTAAACAGAATCATGACCACATGAGATTTCCCTCATGCATAAGGAATATTACCCTCAGGCACGGAAGTATTGTCCTCAGACATAAGAAACGTAGCCCTTAGGTGAAACAAAACATTTCCCTCATGATAAGCAGTACCTTGCCCTCAGGCAAAACAAACACTACCCTCAGGCTAAATAGAACACTGCCCTCAGGTGCAAGTAACGGGGCCGATCCCAACATATAAGTAAGAAATTATATACAATACCTCTCAAAGAAATTTAAAGCATGCTAAATTTTACGGTATACCCTCGGGTAACCTGGCCAAATGGCTAAACCGAGGAACACACCCCCAGGGTGGTCCTGGATCCAAGAAACTTTCCCAAACATCATGTTATAATTACATTCAAAGACCTATAGAATTCTAGGTATATAATTCTTCAAGGCCTCAGCTATACAACACCCAATTCGTGGGCGCATATCACAATGGTACACAAATTCACCACTACAGTTGGAAATAAACACTAGACCACCTACCTCAATTGTCCCTTATCATTATATGAAAACAATGCCTCCCAAATCGTCCAAGAATGAAGTTGATATGGGATAAAATAATTTACGTTCAAATGAAAATAACTTACCATAGAGGAATAATTTGTAAGAACAGAACAAGGATAAGGGAGAACTCACCTATGTGGTTTCAACGTGATCGGCAGATGTTGAAACATATTCCTAGTGTGCGGTCAGCTGATCTCTAAAGATCCGGTATTTCTAAGCTTACTCTATGAACATAGGAGGCTGCTTCCCGTTTTAAGAGAAAAAATGAACTACACGGTGTGTACTCTCAAGTACACGGAGTGTACTTTTCTCGTTTAACAGTTCATATAGCGGCTACTTTTTCCACCGTCGAACTGTTCATCTATCGACATGAGTACACGTCGTGTATTTCCAAATACACGGCATGTACTGTCGCTCCACTGGTAGCCACCTCCACTGCCTTACTATTCACCTACCGACTGACCACACGACGTGTAAATACCAACTACATGGCGTGTATTCAGTTTTTACACCTTTCATTACCTGCAGGGCTACACGCCCTGTGTACTCGTCCCACATGGCCAAAGTACACAACGTGTGGAAAATTACATGGCGTGTACCCAAAAATTTTGGGATATTTCCCCATTTTTCTTATTTTCTCAAAAACAACACTGGAAAAAGGAAAATAAGAAACTCGTACCTCAGGAATAAGAACAGGGTTCTTACAAACTTCCCCCCTTAAAGCAATTCATCCCTGAATTTCCCTTCCAATGGTGGTGAAGATAACACTGTGAACAACTCTAGCCACTGAGCACGTACGTCGGTCTCCCACTCCCAAGTTACGTCCTGCACTCGGCCATGCTGCCATAGCACCCGTACAAGAGGAACTGACCACCCTTGGAGAACCTTCATGCTCCTATCAACAATACGAATTGGATTCTCCTCAAAGTATTCACCGACCTAAAGCTCAACCTCCTCAGGCTGAAAAACATGAGATGGGTATGAGTGATAACAGAGCAACTGAGATAAATGGAAGATGTCGGGCATGTCCTGGTACCTATGTGGTAACTGCAACCGATATGCAACCAACCCGACTCTCTCTAGAATCTCAAATGCCCCACATACCTTGGTGAATGTTTACCCTATCTCTCGATCCGCCTTGGTCCAAACCTTCGTTAAACATGTAAGAAAACCCGATCCTTGACAACGAACTCCAAGGGTCAGCTATGGCGATCAACATAAGATTTATGACATGACTGTGTGGTAGCCATCCAGTTCTCAATCAACTGAACCTGCTCTGAAGTCTCCTGTACAAGACGTGGTCCCCGTAAAGTTTTCTCACCTGCCTCCATCCAGCACAATGTTGATCAGCATGACCTACCATATAAATCCTCATAATGTTAAATTTCAATTGTTGCCTGAAAACTATTATTATAGGAAAACATGACCAGGGGTATATGCTTCTCCCAAGAGCCACCAAAATCTAGGACGTATCCACGCAGCATGTCCTCAAGCACATGTATCGTACACTCTGACTGGCCATCGGTCTGAGGGTGGTAAGATGGGCTCTGAAGCACCTGTGTACCCAGTGCCCTCTGAAAACTCTACCATAAATGAGACATAAACTAGGAATCCCTATCTGAAAATGATAGAATGAGGGAACCCTTGAAGACATACGACCTCTCGGATATACAGCTTTCCGATCTCGTCAACACTGAATGACTCCTTGATTGGAAAAAATTGAGATACCTTCCTAATTCTTTCCACAACAACACACATGGAATCATTGCCTCGAGGTGACCTCGAAAACCCTATCACGAAATCCATCATTACATCATACCATTTCCATTTCAGAATGGGTAACTGTTGTAATAGTCCAGCTGGTCTCTGATTCTCCGCCTTCACCTGCAGACAGGTAGAAAATCTAGTAACCAAACCAGCTACTTCTCTTTTCGTACCCAACCACAAATACTGGTGTCTCAATTCATGAAACATCTTGGTAACACTGTGATGAACTGCCCAAGAAGAAGCATGAAACTCTCGCATCACCTCCTCGTGTATATCCCCTCGAACACACACTCGTCCATGGAAACACAGTACCTCATCATCACCTATCATCTAACCAGGAGGAGAGTCCTCACTTGCCACCGACTCCTGTAGAACTAGGCCTTCTGAATCAGATAGTTGTTTCATCCTCACTCTATCCATGAGGGTAGAAGTAACAGCTAAGTAATAAGGATAGGTTTTCCCTTGACTATCATCCACCTCCAAATGCATCCCAGAGAACAAATCCATAAGCTCCCACTCACCACTGGCCTCATGTACTACATGTGTCTGAGTCATCCTACTCAGTGCATCAACTACTGAATTACCCTTATGATTTGTATAGGCAAGCTCAAAATCGAAGGACTGAAGGTATTCAACCCACCTTCACTGTCTCAGATTCAGGTCACACTGAGTAAAGATGTACTTGAGACTTTTTTGGTTGGTGAAATCCACAAAATTATATCCCAATAGATAATGTCTCCAACAATGAAACACGTGAACAATTGCAGCCAACACAAGATCATGCGTCGGGTAATTCCTCTCATCTCACCTCAACTGTCGAGACCCGTACGAAAAAACTCAATCGCCCTACATCAACACTGCTCCCAACCCAATACCTGATGAATCATATTAGACTATATAGCTCTTCCCTTTCTCTGTAAGTATCAAGACCGGTGCTGATCTCAAGCTTCCCTTCAGCTCCTGAAAGGTTGTCTCTCAAGCTTCTGACCAACTGAACTTCACACCCTACTTAGTCAAACCCATCAATGGCACTACTAAGAGGGGGAAGTCTTGAATAAAACTCCTATAGTAACTTTCCAGCCCCAAGAAACTCCGTATATAAAACACGTTCTTAGGCTGCTCCCAGGAAACTACTGCTCTCACCTTCTCTGGGTCTACTGAAACTCCTGTCTCTAAGATAAAATGACCCAGGAAGTGTATCTGGTCCATCAAAAAGTGGCACTTTGAGAGATTAGCATATAGCCTATTCTCCCTCAGTGTACTCAATACGATCTCAAGATGGGTAGCATGGTCTTGTCGAGTGCGAGAGTTCACCAAGATATCATCCTCGAAAACTACCACAAAAGAGTCCACATAGGAGTGGAACACACGATTCATCAGATCCATGAAAACTTCTGGCACGTTCGTGAGTCTGAATGGCATCACCAAGTACTCATATAGACCATACATACTTCTGAAGGCTGAGAGAGGTTTATCAGATGGTCTATCTCCCAATTGATGATATTCAGACCTCAAGTCAACCTTTGAGAACATTCGTGCTCCTCCAAGTTGGTCGAAAAGATCATCATTCCTTGGTAGGGGATATCGGTTCTTGACCATCAACTAGTTCAACTTCCAATAATCCGCACAGAGTCAGAGGGTACCGTCCTCCTTCTTCACAAAAAGGACCGGTGATCCCCAAGGAGAAGTACTAGGTCGGATGAAACCCTTTGACTACAACTCCTCTAATTGTCTCCTGAGCTCCTGCAACTTAGGTGTAGCTATCCTATAAGGAGGAATGGATACCGGTGCCACTCCTGGAACAAGATCAATAGAGAAATCCACCTCTCACTCCATAGGTAGACCTAAAAAGTCGTCTGGGAAGACATCACTGAAATGTTCATCTACTGGAGGAAAATCCTTTTAAAAGTCCCCTGATCATCCTGAAATAAACTCGCAATCTGGTCTGTGACTTCAACTCGCCCATGATGCTTGGGTCCAGCTCGACTCACCTGAACATCCCATTCTCCCTTGTATAGAAACTCTCCGCCCTCTGGTGACATGAAACTCGCCCTGCGATGATTTCAATCCACAAAGGCTCAGAAGGGTAACAACCAGTCTATCCTGAGAATGAAATCACAGCTCTTCATTTCCAAGAAATAAAGGTCCCATAGGAAGTGACACCCACCAATCTCTAGGAGTCACTCCTTGCACTGACGCACAATAGCCGTTATAGTTCCCAACATAGTTTCTTGCGTCATAACCCCAGAAGAAAAAGAAACACATAGCCCAAGGATCTCCACAACAGGAACAAATATAATGCTATGTGTAGAACCCATATAGAAAAGTACTGAAGATAAAATAGAAGCTACTAAAATATTACCTCTGATAGTAGAAGGTCCGGGTTCCTTATCCCATTGGGTCGGTTGCACTACATATGTCTTCCCAGTGTCGCAGCCCTGGGACACAGCCTGGATACCCTGAGTTGTCCCGCCCTGCTTCCTCTGAGATCCTCGTGTTTGGCTACCTCGGCCACGACCAACATCTCTTCCTGCATGCCCTGACGTATTCTAGTTTTCTGACTGGTAGGAAGCTATTGGTCCGGATCCCACATGTGGAGTCTGCACAAAATCCTTTTCACTAGCCATTGGTAGAAACTCCCTGCAAAAACGCTGCAGATGACCCATCATTCCACAATCTTGGCACTCCACTGGGTCTTGGGGACACTGAGGTCTCTTGTTCCCTTCTCTACCATAATGGTAGCAAATAATTGGTCCACCGGAAGTATTATTCTAGCTAGTACTTTCACCATGAGAGAAGTCTATCTATCTCTTCCTCTTACTAGTATAAATTGTACCAAAAACTAGTACTGAACCACCCTGGCTCACACCACTAGCTTCCTGCAGGTTCTGCTCAGTAATCTGTGCCTGGTTCACAATGGCATGCATGGTAGGCAACCTGAAAACATTCACCAGTGCTCAGATGTCATATCTAAGACCATCCTCATAGCGTTTGGCCCTCAACGACTCATCTCCCACCAGAACATGTGAAAAACTTTGAAGCTCAGTGAAGCTAGAAGATTACTCCATCACTGACATGGTGCCCTGCTGCAGATTCATGAGCTCTCGAGCTCGATCTTCCCTTAGTGTCTCTGAGAAGAGTAAGTCATAAAAATATTCCTGAAAATCATTACATGCCATGTATTGTTGATTCATAGTCTGGGTGGTAACATCCCACCACATCTTGGTGGAATCACACATCATGTGTGTAGAGAGATTGACCCTCCACCCTGTAGGCGTCTCCAGATGCTTGAAAATAGTCTATATAGAACCCATCCAAGACTCCGCAACCAGGGGTCCGCCATTCCATGAAAACATAAGCGGATGTTGCTGGTGGAATATACGCATCTACTCTGCCATAGATTTGGTGGCCTGCAGTGCTCCCTGGAAGGCCTTCATAAACCGCATGAAGCCTTCATGGAACTGCTTCTCTGTGCCTATGTCCGGTATAACGGCTGGTGTCACATATGGCACTGTTGGAGGTTTAACTGGTGGCCCATGGCCTACCATCTCAGGAGTATAATCATTTCCACTCTCTTGGAAAACAACGGGTGGTCTTCTTGGCGGCATGACTCTATAAGGTCAAACGCACGCCTTACATTAAGGTTAACAATGACAAAGAACAAGGATACCAAAAGGGGGAATAGGACGATGAAGAATTCATGATATGCAAAACAATACTACACGACGTGTATATTAACTACACGGCGTGTACCTGACTTTTATTCCCCTACCTAGGTCCTTCTCCACGGCTTGGTCAAACAGCTCTATTTTGATCGAGATTACATGGTGTGTATTAAACTACATGGAATTTACAATTTAATTTCCAACTGCCCATGTCATTAGTGACACGGTCGCCTACTCGGCCGACACTACACGGCGTATTACACCCGCACAAGGCCTGTAAACCACCCTGTTTCCCCAGCCACATGGTCAAGTCCACACGGTCTCTCACTGATCAAGACTATATGGTGTGTCCCACAGGCACACATTGTGTACTATGAAGGGTAACACCGACCATTATTGTTCATGACATGGCTGGGTACCTGGGTCATACTACACGGTGTGTACAATATTGACACGGTGTGTTTAAACAAATATTTCCTTCGTCGGTGTTGTTAGTTACATGGGCGGTCTCTGGGTCAACACTAAATGGCATGTACAACCGGTACACGGCGTGTTTTCCCAAGACAATCCCTACCCCGTGTCCCCACCCACACGATCTATCACACGGGAAGAGACTACATAGTGTGTACTGAGGGTACACGGCGTGTACTTAAAAAAGTTTCATTTCTTCCCGAATAGAAGAACACACGGCATGTGTCCATAGAACTACACGACGTGTATCCTGGGTTTTTAGGATATTAAGCCTTAGAAACTACTCTGGATCCCATAAAACACTAAAACCAACACCTAAGTGCCAAATTCCGATCCTTGAGGGCCCATACCCCTGCGAATCAATGTTTGTCATCCTATATGTGTTATAAACAAATTAAACAGTCAATGGTCCACCAAATTATGGTCAATGAGGCTCATACTCTTCATGAACTGAATTTTGGCATTCATTCTAACACAACATCACACAAAAATACCCTATCAAATAGCAGGTATTTATCAAAATAGCTATCATAGCCGCATGCTTTTATATCAAAACATCTATAAAAAACATGCAATTTCTAATGCACCTACATGGCATGGAAACTATGCATGGCATGTGATTTCTAGAATGTGCCTAAATAATGCACGAGATGGAATACCCTCATCTCATTGTGTTGAAACTAAAAAGAACCCATGTATAACATATAAATAGCACAATCTCAAGTGTGTTACCCAGCGGTGAAAATCAAATCAACTATAAAATTGCATAATCAGAAAAAATAACAATAAATGAGGTAGACTGCCTTTTCCCTATACACGGGTTAGCTACTCCCGGGCACAACATATTACCAGCTACCATGTCCATCCTATCTCTGAATAATTCTCCAAATAGTATTTCAAAAAAAATAACTCTTCTAATACAACTTTGTAACGTCCCAAAATTTGGGTGCCACTCAACGGGTCCCCGAACCTTGTTGGTCACATGACCTCAAGCGCATTTCCCCAAATTCCAGAGGCTGATGACTAGAGGTGAGGGCCTAGGTCTGATATTGGGGAACTATGCCCTCATTTTTCAATGTATAGCGTAGTGGAATATCATAAAACAGCGGAAGCAGTAAACAGTAAACAACGTAAATAAAGAGAACCAACCATCATATAAATATAGAGTTGCATCATGTCACTATTCGATGAAAGCATCCGAAACAAGTTACAATGCGATACAATACAATAAAACAAAAATACAAGGACAACAGAACAAAATAGAACAGTCAGTAGCATCGCAAGCCTAAGCTCGGTCCCATGCTCTTATACTCCTCAACAACAATCAAGTACCTGTATAGGGACTCTTGCACCTATCGACACATGTAGCAATATAATCTGTTTGGGCTGAAGATATGACCCAAACAGGGTGTGAGATATAAATCCCAATACACAAACACCAAAGGCTCATTCCCAACAGTCAGTGAAAAAGTGCAACAACAGTGTGAAATAGTAAATGAAATAAACTAATAGGACATCAAAAGAAACTAACTACAAGTTATATTTCCATTTTAATATTCATTTAATCATTATATTTAAGATATCACCATAGTGAATATTCTAAGTAAACATTTAGTGTCCTCAGACATGAAAACTCTTACCCTCAGGTAAATAGAATCATGCCCTCAGGCTAACAGAACCACACCCTCAAGCTAATCAGAACCACGCCCTCAGGATAATCAAAACCACACCCTCAGGCTAATCAGAGTCACACCCTCAGGAAAAACAGAATCAAACCCTCAGGTGATTGCCCTTAAGAATAAAAAATATTGCCCTCAGTCACGGATGTATTGTCCTCCGACATAAGAAACATATCCCTCAGGTGAAACAGAACATTGCCCTCAGGCTAACCAGTACATTCCCCTCAGGATAAACAAACATTTCCCTCAGGATAAACAAACATTTCCCTCAGGCTAAATATAACACTGCCCTCAGGCTCATGTAACAGGGTTGAGCCCAACATATAAGCATGAAATTATATAAAAATTCCTCTCAAATAAAATTTAAAGCATTCTGAATTTTACAGTATACACTCGGGTAAACTGGCCAAACGACTAAACAGTGGAATGCACCCCCAAGGTGGTCCTGGATCCAAGAAATGATCCCAAAAATTAGGTTATAATTACATTCAAATACCTATACAATTATATGTATATAATTCTTAAAGGCCTCACCCATACAACACCCCATTCGTGGGTGCCTATCACAACAGTACACAAATTCACCACAATAGTTGGAAATAAACACTAAACCACCTACCTCGATTATCCCTGATCAATATACGCGAACGACACCTCCTGAATTGTCCAAGAATGACATAGATCTGGGATAAAAGAATTTCCGTTCAAACACAAATAACTTACCTTAGAGTAAGAATTGGTAAGAACAACACAAGGAGAAGGGACAACTCACCCATGCGGTTCCAATGTGATCTGCAGAAGCAGAAATGGATTCCCAGTGCGTAGTCGGATGATCTCCAAAGCACTGACCGTTATAATCTTCCTCTATGAATAAAGGAGGCTACTACCCATTTTAAGAGAAAAAAACGAACTACATGGGATGTACTCTCAAGTACATGACATGTACTTTTCTCATTTAACTGTTCATATGGCGGCTACTTTTTCCACCGTCGAACTGTTCATCTGTCGACATGAGTACACAGTGTGTATTTCCAAATACAGGGTGTGTACTGTCGCTCCACTAGTGGCGGCCTCCACCACATTACTATTCACCTTCAGACTGACTACACGGCATTTAAATACCAACTACATGGAGTGTAGTCAGTTTTTACACCTTTCATCACCGGCAGGGCTACACGCCCTGTGTACTCTTCTCACACGGAAAAAGTACACGACGTGTGAAAAAGTACACAGTGTGTACTGAAAAAATTTTGGATTTTCCCCCATTTTCCTTATTTTCTCAAAAACACCACAGGAAAAAGGAAAAGAAGAAACCCATACCTCAAGAATAAGAATCGGGTTCTTACAACAAGGATTTTTATAATGAACATATATTCCAAATTTGAACCAATGAATTTTAACCCAATTCCTTCTAGTTGTCACTATTGACTAACGCTAAAAAAATATCTTGATCAATACTTATCATAGTAGAAAACCACATAATTTTAAAACGTTGTTTTTAGGATGCCTAAATAATGACACTGACTTTTTAATCTACTACACCATATGCTTATCCTTAGATACATCATGAGAAAAAACAATATAAATATCCCTATGATTCAAAATTATAATTTATCATACTAGTTTCAAATAGTAAACTAAAAATTTCATTTGATACCAACTATAGGGACTTAGTCTTGACATACATTAATATTACATATTTTTAGATGAATATTCAGAAAATTTCAAAACTAAATGCTTGAGGACTATATTATATTAGTTTATTTAGAAACATCGAAGCGTAGTCCCATATCCCAGTTAAATATATTCAATATCTCCCTTAATGATCTTATATTTTTGTACCCCTATATAAAACCTTCTGTAAGAACCTTGTAATGGAAACATAAGTAAGGGGTGAGCTTAGATTCTTAGTAAGGGTAAACAAGGGATATATTAATGAATAACATTAACATAATGGTATATGATAATTATCATAACAATAAAAGTTCATAACATGTATATCGAATATAATCATAAAGTGTCATGGAAGAAGGATTGGTAATTCATAAGAAATGAGTAATAAGGTAATCAATAGCATACTCCTTGAGAAAATAATATATGAATAAGGCATGGAATTGTGGCATAATGATAGTAATTGAAAATAGTATGTTAATTCTACCTTCCAATCCCTCATAACAAGTAATGCTTGGGATAATCACCTATGTACCTGCTTCATGCTTTAGATTACCTCCCATGTAACGTCTTGTTTTGGTTTTGGGATTCCCTATTATGTACCCTCTTGTTATGGGATTGGGATTCACTCCCATGTATAATCATGTTAAATTATTAGTATTCCCAAATATGTACACTCTTGTTAAGGTATTTTGATTCCCTATTGTGTAACCTCTTGTAAAAAGTATGGCATTCCCTCCCAAATACCCTCATGTTATGTTCTTAGGGGGCCCTCTCATTTAAAAAATTGAAACTGGACTGGTATTCCCTTCCTTATACCTACTAATTATGGTTTTTGGATCCCCTATAATATACCATTTGATCTCATATAACATTTACCATCAATCAATTCATTAGAGGGATATATAGGTCTCACTCAACACATAACAAAATATTACATACATGTTCCCCAAGAAAGTTAATCATTCATTATATCATGACCCAAAAAAATATGGGTTTAATATAACTCATATCATAACCCACGAAATGAAATGGGTAATATAAACATTTCAAAATATCATGACCTAGGTAAAATATATACGTTTCATAACCATTTCATCATGTAATATCCTGTAAAAGGAATCATGTTTCGCAATTGTTTTATCATGGTATAACCCATATAAGATAAACAAATTTCTTAAAAAACATTTCACCTTAAACATAAAAAATTCAATGAATTAATAAAATTTTCTTACCTAGATACTATCCCTAATAAACAATTAACTATATTAATTGATTTAATATAATATAGATATGTATTTTGAAATAATACTTGGATAACTTCTTAAGAAAAATAACTATTAATTTAAAATCACTATTCAATACAAAAAAACATTGTAAAAATTATTGTATTTTGAAAAAAATTAAAAACATATCAATTAAGATTTAAAATTATTTAAACAATTTCATGAGTAAAATAATCATTCCAATTGTAAAAATACATTTAAAATAATATAACAATTTAAAAACCTTTTTCTTTGAATATAACCTTGAAAACATATAGTAGAATGTTTTAAGTTCATTTTAAATAATTTTTCAAAAATATTTTTTAAAAAATATTCATTTTTGAAAATTTGATTAAAATTACATTTGAAAACATTTTCTTTTTCATAAAACCCATTTCTAACTGATTAATAAAATAAGTATTATTTTTCTTAAAAACATTATTAATCATATTAAGTACCAAAGAGTGGAAAAATGGTACCAATACATGAATACATCTGGAATAATAATTAGATAAGAAACTTAAATATGATTATCTAGATATTACTCGAATTATTTCATTAATGTAATCATAATCATAAAAATCCTGATAAAATCTGATATTGTAACAATATAGTGTTACCACTTTGGTAAAGACGAATCATAATCCCCATGATAGAATAAAATTAAATGAATAATAAAATATCATGAAAATAAGCATATTCAATATATTACATGTCAAAGAGGATTATATATACATCGTATAGAAATATTGATTCATAACATTGTATGTGTCCCAATAATAGTAAATTCAGGAAAAAAGAATACATTACTGATTTGGAAACTATTCAAACAAAAACCCCCAAAAAAGAAAGATCATAAAATTTTTATTTAAATATCCTTAAATTTTATCATATTATTCATTGAATAAACCCATGGGTAGAATGTACATCACAAAAAATAATCAAGTGGTGAATAAGAAATAAGAATCATTGAAATAAAAGTAAAATAATAAATCCCATTACTGTTTGAGTAACTTTTGAATCATGATATCCATGAACGAATAAAATAAATTGAATATTTTCATATCATTAAATATATAAAATTCATGATATAAAACATCATAAATCATTATATACATCACATAATATGAATAAGTGGTAAATATAGTATATATCTCATATAAATAAAAGTGAGACGAGAAAACCGTTACCTAATGTATTGACTTTCATTATAAAAATTCAAAACTAATACAAAATAAGTATAATATTATTATAAAAACACAGAATACCTTTATTATTTTATACCATTCCATATTTTTTTTTATTTTGAACTTATATTACCCATTTATTAGAAATTTCATGTTAATGTTACGTTTTATGTAATAACATATTTGTTTTTCATATATGTTTTCATATTTTATTCTTGATCCAATTAAATAGGACATAATATAACTATTTAAATAATTCAAAAACAAGATATAAATCTCATAAATATTTAGAATATATGTATTTATAAAAATCTAAGAAATATATAAATATGAAATGAAATACATGGTTCATAGAGATGATAGGTCGTACATACAGATAAACACATTTTATGTTGCCTCATTAAATTCATAGAAAAATAAGTAAATGATATATATGTATAAATATATTATAATTATAGTAGTATTTTTATTCCATATTATTCATATATTTTTACTAAACCCATCTTTAATACATTCAATGTAGAGTTCAAACAAATCATATTGCATAGAAGAGGAGGTACTCCACATGTCCATAAATGAGGTAATTATTTTTCCCCAAATTGGAAATAATGAAGGTATCTATTATGTAGTAATTAAATAATAATAAATAAATATGAAGTATAATATATATAATATTAAAATATTTCATACATCATTTTTTCCAACAATGAAATGTGAAAATGGAAGAACTCATGACATCAGTTCTTGAGGTTGTAGTCCACCGTACACACGAATGATTAATAGATATCCCATTGGAATTAAGTGTGTATTTGTGAAGGTTATAATGGTAAATTGAAAACATCCGATTATATTTTTTGTACTATGTTTATTATATAATAATTTAATACTGAAAATTTAGGTGGTGGAAAAATAAATAAAACAAAAAAAATTCTTGAAGGATGTTATCTCTTAATTAGGTAATTCATTTTGGTTTGCACCAAAGAAATAACATTGTTTAATTGATGAAAAAATTGAGGAATAAATGATGAATTTATTGATGTTGGGAGGTGACTATGAAATGTTTTGGAAGAGTAAAGTGGCTTTAGAGATGCGAATAATTTAGGGGGTGATTCACTTTTTATAGTGGAGGAGAAGTGGCATTGTTGTAAATATAAAATATTAAACATTATTGGGAGGCCTCCCTTACACAATATACCCCCAATAGTTGTCCATATTCTATAAAATTATTTATATGGTATATATAAGTCCATAAAATGAATTTTTACATGGTTGTAGGTTATTCCCCCCTAAGATAATTTTTAATCACTAAGTAAAATCGTTTTTAACATAATCACTATAATTTATTTTAATTAATTTCACAAATATTTTTTGCCAAAAAATGTTTGTACCTTTATATATATTATATATTATTCTTATTAAAAATATGGAATCCATTTTTCCAATTACTAGACATATAAGTGATAGAAATTAATTTAAAATTAATCCCATATACAGGAGGAGACACCATGTTTTTAATGTGAAGTTGTTCAAAAGTATGAAATGTTTCTATATCGAAATTCAAGTTTAAATTGATAACAATTATATATTTTTATTTAATATAAATATAATAGATCTTAATATTAATAAAAATAATTTAAAATATAATTTTATAATGTAAATAAGTTAAATGAAGGTATAGTTTTCAATTAAAATTCAGTATTTTTTACTATTCATCCAAAAAATAAATCTTCTAAGAATAATACGAATGATTCTCCTTGGGATAATTATTAATTTATTATTTAAAAATTAATTTCATTTTATTAAATTGAAATAATATATATATCAAAAACTAATTTAAAATATTCACTATATTAAAAGGTGGTAAAATTATCTTTTAGAAATATATATATTTTTGTGTGTAAATTTGTTTTTATTCTTATAAATTGTATAGAAAACCCATAAGATGAATGTTAAATATATGATTGAATATAATATATATATATATATAATTAAAAAAATTCAAAATATTTTTTTTTATTAATTTATTGTGGTAAATCATTTTTGGTTTCATAAATATATTTTTCCAGCAAAATATATCATATATTATGAAAAATGTTTCATTTTAATTTCTATCTAATTGGTCACCAAATAATTATTATTGTAAACATAATGAAACAATATTTTCATAATTTAATTAATATTATTCTTGACCACTATTTTAATGGTTATGTGACTGATATGCCCAAAAATTAATTTTAATATTAGTTTTACATTATAGATTGGTAATATTAGGTCTTGTATGCCACACAGGTTATAGAAGAAACATAAAATTATGTGTAACACAAGAAATACATAGTGTTTCATGGGAAAAAATATATTCTAATTGTTTCATTTAGTTCAATATTAACTTGTTATTTCCATCAACAAAATTCAAACATATTGATTTCATATAACAAAGTATATTTTTGATGTTGCATAAAATGAAAAATACCAACAAAAAAATTAAATTAATTCCAAAAATATATTTCAAAAAATCAAGAGGTGTTACAAAACATTTATGGATTTATAGGTTTTAAAATACTATGATTTTTAATGTTTACAACTTAATTGTGAAACTCAGTTTAGTTAGACCGAAGCTATTTTGTAGTTTTAGGTTATCATTCATGTTCAGCTGTGGAGAGGGATAATTTTTATGGATCTTTGTGAACAAGTGGTTACACGGAGATTGTTTGGGTCCTAAAAGGTTTTAGTTTTTTTCATTATGTAAAATCCGGATAATGTTTATGTTTTATATGTGCTAATTATTTTATTTATTTATTTATTTTTTCTATTCTTCTTTTTATGTTTATGATTATTGGGTAAAATAAACACCAATGATTTATCTATGAATCCTTGATGCTTGTCAACAATCTATGGGGATCGAGCACACTAGTCTACCCTTTTCTTGATCTAGATTGGGTGTTCATTTTATATATTAACTATGATGGTTTAGAATTGTTAGGATGATAAATAATTGCTATATTAAATGAATTAGAATGGTCAATCTACTTGATGACATCGGAAGCACTAAAAATTTATTACAAATTATAATAGAAACTCTATATATGTCACATGGTTTGTGTGATGGTAGAGATTTTTTATAAAATAAGACATGAAAATTTTGAAATGTTAAAATAAGTTCAATAATAATAAGAAAAATGAGAAAATTTAAATAAATAAATAATGGATTTATAATGAAATTTCTGAATTATGTGATGAATCAAAATGGGAGAAGGATTTTTAAAATCTATTCCTGAAGGGAAGTGTAAATAAGGTCAATGATTATAAATATGAGTCTAGAAATTATTCATAATAAGATAATCCTAATTTCTATGAGTGAAATGAAATTTTTCTTAAATTAAAATATGAAATTATAATATCTCAAACATATATATAAAATTCATGGTGAATTCTATGAAATTTCATAAAAAGAATAAGAATAAAACTATTTAGGCAGAAAAATTATCAAATGTCACATCCACTAGTAACATTATGGTTCCAAAAGAGGTAGAGAATTAAAATTATATACTTAATTATTTAATGAGGCTTTAGAATCAATTTTTCAAATAAAATATAATTTTATTAAAATTATATTGTTACAGACTAGACTATAACTATTAATGTTAGTTACTATAATGGATATATTTCCAATAAGTGCAAGAAATTATTTTTTAAGATATAAAAAATTATATTTTCATATGTTACATGTTTCATATTTATTATATACGGTTACTATTATAGTGAATTATCAAATATACACCCATTGTTTTGGGTTATATGAATGAATTTATTTCTTAATATTTGTTTTAGATCTCAAATTAGTTTTACCTTCAAATTTTTGTGGCTTTATAAACTAAATACGACTAAATATTTTAGATCCAATGTTTAATGGGTTTTAAAAAATATTTTTATCCTTCTAGGAAAATATCTTTAAATGTCTCAAGAAGAAAATATAGTTCAACGATACTGGTTTCTTATCTCACATTACTGATTATCCATAAATCATTAAATATTTCAATTGTTCTGAGAGAGGTAATATTAATTTAAGAGAAAATATAATTTAAATGTAAAAGTATATTTTGTGCGTTTTTAACATATTTAGGTATTATATATGATTTTCTATGTGTTTGTGTTTTAAATAATATTATGATGTTCTATATGGAACTCATAATGGTAATGTGTTTTATCAATTACTATATAAGATTTATTTCCTCAGTGGGTTTATTTTATAAAATTTATATATTTTACATACCCAAGGTATTGAGAATGAAAAAAAGATAAATAGTGTATTAAAAAATAAAAACTCTTTATAAAGACTAAAGAAGACACCTAGAGAATGATATAAGGATTTATCAAAGATTTTTTATCAAATACCTTTTAAAAATAATTTACTATCCCTATCTAATCATAAATATTTATTATAAATATATATTGGGGGTTTAAATTTATATATCAAATAATTCAGAAATCATCATGTAATTACCTTTATAAAATTTTTCTATTTTTATGGTAAATGAATTTGAAATTTATTTAATTGGAGAACATAAGTTCTTTTGGGATTTTATATTGTTAATAAATAAGATGTAATCTTCTTAAACTATATTATATATTTAAAAAAGAATGTTATGAGGTCTATTTTGGATTTAATAAAAGGCATGATTACCCCAATTAGTACTGTATGTAGATTGAATAAATACATTATAGGTTTGTTTTTAAATCATAACAAATATGGTGGGTTGACTAGGTTTCTAATATATCTAAATACAATTAGAGTGGATCTCATATATAGTGCATACAAGTGTACAATATTTGAAAAAAAAATACTAAGGTAAGACACATTATATCAATTAATATGATTATTATTTATATTAATAGAAAACTCAATCATGGTTTATTACATTTTGTAAGGACTTTATTCTGTTTAATATGGCATTTTTATTAAATATTTAGGGTCACAAAATAAATAAAAAATATTAATAAGTTAAAAGTTCTACTTTTTTAGTAAATGTATAGCTTCATTGATTTTAATGAAGTTAGACACATTGAAACTCAATACTATAGAAGTTTAGTAAGTATAAGTAGATAGTTATTATTTATGAACACTCTGGATAATGTATACACTTTCAAATTTTTGTATTTAGTATGATGGATTTCCATCTCTATGTAAAAATACTTATACTATACCAATTTCTAATAATATGATTCAAAATTCAAGAAACAAGAATATTTAATTATGATAAAAAATAATATTGGATCGTTTATATAAAATACTCATTTATCTTGAGTTTAATCCTTATGAAGATCAATGAGAAGAAAAATTAACTGGTCTATTGGAGGTATACATGTTTGAATCTTTCAAATTTAACCATGAGATGGGGGAAATAGAATTAAGGCTCATTTATGTTTTAGAAAAAAATTGTTATGTGTGATGTTTGGAGTTTTCTAGAATATCTATACACCTAGAAAAAATTATATTTTAATAAAACCCAAGAAGGCATCATATGAAGAATATTATTTTGTTTATATAATACAGAGTCTGTTTTTATGAAATTCTAAATGCATTAAGAGATTTAATGTTGTGTGATTACAAATATCACATCTTTTAACATGATGATGCTATAATATTACCCAATAATAAATTCTTTATTTTCATATGGAAGCATTATCTATTTAACAATTCATGTCTATATTACATTTTATGCATTTACATTGATCTCTATGTGTGATAAATTATACATCTATTTTAACATGGTGATAAATTTCCAACATTGTCAATGTATTAAAGCTGAATTATATCAGCTCAATAAGGATTCAAGAAGATGTAAATTGGATCTCGTTAACCTATGTTGTTTGATTTAGTAGTAAACATTATTTATAAATATTATAAACACTCACAATAGTTTTTTCAGGACAATATAATATCCAAAATAAAGTAGTCTATAAATATCATGAAAACATTTCTTTTACTACAATGCCGAAATAAAATCATATTATATCTCAACATGAAGAATTTTCAATCATGTTTATTTTCATGAATGTTTTTCTACTTTAATTTAATGATATATATATCATTGTTTTAAATTTATTATCAAACAATAGAAATATATTTATGCATATTTTTCACATTTGAATGCTTAATTTTATTCATTATTTTTTACTTATCATGATCTATATGAATTTTATTTTTAGTTATTTGGTTATGACTAATAATGAAAATTATATAAATAGGTTATATTTCTCTTATTTATCTCTCATTGTTTTATTCATTTCTACTAGAATGGATTTCTATAATTTTAAAACCATAATGATCTAAGATAATATCAATGGAAAATTTGAGGGGAATTATCAATGACATATTCTGTAAAAGGAAAATAAAATTGGATGCTTCCTTACATAAAAGTATAAAATCCATAAGAATTTAGTATTCATCTAAATCACCCAAAAATTGTTCTATTATACAAGATGATTTTGATAAAAATAGAAGATGAAGAAAATAATGTCCCATCAAATAATTAATATAGAGTGTATTTCTAATTAGATTCATATCATTAAGATATTTTATATATTTTTAAATGGATTGAAAATTTAATTTTTTGGGAAAATGAACAATTCTTTGATAAAATATTTAGATAAATTTATGAAAACATCAACATTAAAGAAAAGAAAGATGGTGATATCATCTCATTAAGGGAATGTGGAGATTATATGAAGATGATGTTAGTTGTATTTTCTGGGATGCGTAGAATAAAAATTACATGTAACATGGTGATAAAATGTAATGTGTGTGTGTATATATATTAATATAATTTTAATGTTGAAGAAGTTAGAAACATACTAGTTTGTCAGTAATGATATTATAATATTCATATATTTTACTAAAATACTCAAAATCACTTTATAAAAAAATTAATTCAATTAACAGTGGAAATAAGTGTTGATTACTATCAAAACATTAATATGATTATTATTTAATTTTATGTTGTTGAATATTCCCTAAAAAATTATTAGAATTTTTTTATGGATGATTAATGTTATATTATGTGATAAAGTAAGTGTTAATCATGTCTAAATTTATTGAAGGTTCCTTTTTGGAATATTTCAAAGGATATACATACTTATAAAAGAAAAAGTATGAGAAATTCACCATAAATAGAACTATATTTGTGATGTTCACCATGGAAATATGCATATATATTAGGATCCTTGTTTTATGGACTAAATTAATGAAATTCCTGGTTAATTGAGGTGGTAAAACATAAAATATTACCCATAGTAAACTAAAGGATAATATAGACCATAATTCCCCTTATAAAAGTTGGCATGATAATTTTGGTGTCCTCACCAACACCTAAATGTAATGGTTAATTATATAATAATAAAATGAGTGTAAATAATGTTTTAAAAAATATAATTTTAATTTAAAAAAATGATAAAAGTGTCCATGAGGTGAATAGAAAACTATATCATATCAAGGATGAGACAAATTACACTCTTAGATGATTTAGAAATTTTATGGTTCACATTCAGGATAATATCCACACAAAAGTCAAAAGAAATTTGATCAATATGGAAACTCAATTTTTTTATTTTATACGTTAAATAAATATTTGGTTTTGATTTTGAATTTTATCAAAACATAACATTCCTCTCGAAAAATAGATATTTTAGTTCCACTTCTTTCATATATGGTGTTGGGGATTTTTCTATATAAACCTCTAATAACTATTGATTCCTTTTCCATGTCATAAGTATAATATTTTCGAAGGAAAACATCCTTCTCTTAAAATAAACGTGAATCTTCACAATTTTATTATGAATAATCTCAAAAGTAAGGTTTCTTATATAATTTAGCATATCCTCGATAAAATCATTTCAAAACATTATAAGAAGTGGAAATAATAAAGGAAGTAAAAATAGTAGGTGAATTAATAAATTATATAAAAGAAAAGAGAAATAAACCTTATAAAATATAAATAATAACAAGGCCACATAGAAATAATCCCATATAAGGGAATGATCAATTAAAAAGAGTTTGAGACCTATAGTGAATATGATTATTCGGAAGAATAATTTAGAAATATCCACAGTCTCTAATGAAGATGGATAGAATGTTATCGCTACCAACCACATTCTAGTTTCAAGTGTTATGACCACACCCTCAATGTTGTTGGATTTTATACATCTAAAAAATTAATGTGTACGCTACTTATAATCACATATAATGTTTTTACAATATAAAAAATTAGATAGTGTTTATATATAAAAATTAATGATATTTTTCTATAGTAATCAATTCACAATTTCAGAATAATTATATATTTTTCATTAACATTAATGGAAAATCATCAACAATTTCAGTGAAATAAATCCCTTTGAAGTCGAAATAGTTAAGGAATAAATAGTTTTAAATGATTAAGAATTATTTTTGTTAATTATATCATATATTATGTTTAAATATATAAATATATGGTAAAACAAAAAAGTGTTACTCTAGAGAATGTTGACTACTACAATTATCATTTCTTTATTATATGAATTAATTTATATTACAAACATTTTATTTATTTTAATATTATATGAATTCTATTTCATTATAAAGTTGTTTAATTTCCTTCTTTGGTTTTTATATGTCTATAGAGGGATATCTATTAATAAAAAATTTCACATATGCTAGTGGAGTTTAGAGACATTGTGTGAGTTTTCTCTAATATAATGTTCAGAGAAATTTTTAGTACTCTTCTACTGAGTTTTTAGTTTAAATTTTTGACCTTATTAAAAAAGGTAAATAATTGGATCCCTGAAAAATTAATTCCTTTTTTATAAGTGAAATTTTCTATAGTTTATTCTAACAGTTTTTATGATTATGTATAGTCATGTTCTATATTTTGGAAGTAATCAATGAACCATGATTGAGCACCTTATACATTGAATAATAAGAGTATGTATGACATTATCATAGTTTCAATGGATCATCAAAAGACACCTACCATAACTAGAAAAAGATTATGAACAAATTCATTATAAAGAGAAGATTTCGATTGAGTGTTATGGTCCAATATTTTATCATTTATTTGGTTTTTCTATCAGTAATTCATTTCGCTATAAATCTAAAAATTATCATATACTTATTTTTTTACATCTTTTTTGACATGTAATTTTTTGAAATATATCTGGTATTGTTTTTAGAGCCATATGCTGAGATGATATGAGATTATCATACCCAGTGGGCCTATAGTTGATATTTTAAAATTTTTAAATATATTAATATCTTGTGCATAGATATTCCTGGAAATAGTGGAATAATTATATAATTGAATCTCTAGTTGAAAAATAAGAGTCTTTTATTGAGTTTTAAACATAGGTTTTACCCTAGGTGTGAAATAAACAATGTTAGTGTTAGGAGTTTGGGAAATTATTTCCAGAGACACAAATATTATATTAAATAGTTAGTAAATTTATTTTATTGTGTGTTGACCTGGAAACCTAGAAAAATAATATAAATATATTTTTATAACACTTTAATAGGGTTATATAGTTATCCTTGAGACTGTGATATGATCTATTAGAGGAAGACTTCTCGAACAAAAACAAATCGAGATCATGTTAGTGGAACCTTTCACAAACAGAGGTTGTGCATCTCACCAGACATGTTGACATGTGGTTTTTCATCACAGGACACCTATCCGACCTGATGTAGGATTTTATTTTTTTTTTGGCTTTCTTCCCTATTGATTATTTCATAATTAAATCGATTTAACTCCACCGACAAGGATATTCATGGGTCGATCTTGTTTTTTGGTGAAATATCATTTAATATTGGGATTTGGGGATTATTTTTGGATGATTATTATTACTCTTAAATCATTATTATAATTTTAAAAAAATCAATGATAACCTGAACATGGAAATGGTACATTCATCTTTGTTTTTTTATGGATTCCTCCCCCAATTTTTTATAATGTTCATCAAGGGACTATTCATGCACCTATGGTTCATTGAGTCCCTAGTATTCCATATTTAAGAAACCACTATTTAGTGAAATGGATAAATAATATGTGTGTGGCTTTAGAGAATAGATGTTATAACAGTTTATAAATTTGTTGGTTTATCGGGGGAGGATTGAGATCAGGTCGGTGGATTTTGTTGTGGGTTTTGGCTTGCATTGAGTGTTTGGATCCACAAGTAAAAATTTCTAATTGGTTGATGTGGATGAAATAAATATACCAATGAAAACTGTAATTTTCATCTAATGATCCTAAATTATTGGGATTTAAGGGATACTAGATCCATAGTAAGAGGTGTGGGTAATTACAAGCTGAGAATCCTAGAAATTTTTGGAAAATTAATTGTAATAGAATTTACATGATGAACACATGTTATGTGGGGACCATGCTGCAATGATTGGGTTTCTATGTAAATTTATAGATAACATGATATGTGGTCCCTAAAATACACCATGTGACCCATTATGGTGGTTTAGTGTGAATAGAATATGATATACCGGAATGGCCATGCCCAAGAACATGGTTGGGCCATTTGTACATGGGTAGAGTCTTATACTTGAACATGGCCATGTGCGTGGTCATGATCACATGTACACTGAAACAACCCATAGTACATGACCATGTTTAGAAAAAATATGTATGATACTAGTCAACATCTACATGTCGTGTATGACTAAGGGATAAACAATGATATTATAGGTTTACATTTCATGTCAGATAATGATAAAAGGGAAAACCAAAGGTTGGTAAGACATGTCGTGTTACCCTATTTAATGTCATGTACTCCCAATGAGGGTGTTAGGTTCCATTAATTACCTCACTTTAGAAATTTTATTGTTGAATGATATACCTTATTACTCTTTCATCATGGTACACTGTGAGATTATATCATTTGAAAATGATTTTGATCCCCAATATGGATTCTGTTTGGGATAGAGTTTGGTGTGTCTCGTTGTTTGACCAGGGTGATATCCTCTAATATTTTTATAAGGGTTTTGTGTTATTAGTATGAACACCTTGCATAGGTTGTTTATTCCCTATATAATATTTGGAAATATTAGGGTTCTAGGTGCCCCCCAATGGCCCTAGGTCTGATCCCTTACCTAGATGATGATATATTTGGAGATTTAGTGAGGACATATAATACAGGGCATGATGATGATGAAAACTTGGATGATATTCATTAGTGTTTTCATGTCTGGTAGATTAACTATTTTTGTAACATGGTTTACCAAGAATCCTCTATAATAACAATCCTATGGTTTTAATTATTATCTATGACCATCATTTGATCAGTTTCGTATTATTATTATATCTCAGTTTTTTATTATTTTTTTGTATCTTATATTGTTGAAATATATATCATTGAGATGACTAACCACAATTCATTATGCATAGTGATTTCAGGGTGTCCTATTGGGTATTATTATAATCATCTCTAAATTTTATATTTATACACATTCCATATGTTATGCAGAAAAATTTTCATTTGATAGTTTATAAGGTGGAAAGAGAGAAGTAAGTGCTTAAATTTGGTTACATAGACTGAGGTGTTTTTTGGTTATTTATTTCGATAGTAGTCCCAAATTTCATAGTAGTTTGGACTCATTTTTTGTTTTTTGTTGGGGTTTTATTTTACCCTTTATCACATTTAGTAAATTTTAAATTTATTATTATGTGATAGATATTATCCATGAATTTTTATTAGTTATTGTTTTATGTTTCCTCATTGTCTGGTCTTGGATATGTGTGTGTGTGTGTGTGCATGTTTGTAAAATTTCATCAGGATTTTTTCTCCCAGGGGTCTAATATGTCTACCCGATGTTAGTCTACATCACCTGGCCTATTGGAGCTAGGATTTTCATAGTCCCACTCAGCTAATTTCCAACAAAAATCTCCTAATGGGTTAGTTTAATACATTGTTTTATTAATGGAATTCAGTTCTTCCATAGAACTCATGTTTTTTATTCCAGATGGGAGTCTTGGTTTGGGATTTATAGAATTGATGTTTAAATATTTTATGTTCAGATTTTCGGATAGGGAATCCAATGTTGGTGAAATATCCAAAAAATCCATGCAATAGGACTCTAACAATATAATTGTTGACTTTCTATATGATGGCCCTGGTTTTTGTGAAAAAATTACAAATGCATCGCATAAGAATGGGTTGTGGTTTTCATTTCTTTCTTGAGATAAATACCTATATATAATCATTTATTATGGTGCATTATATTTATTTTATTATTCATGAATGATGAAATTAATCTAGAATTCCACTAGGTGATCATATGGATGATCCTCTAAGGGTTGAGGCTTCATTATTGGGGCTTGTAATGGTTGTACCTCGGGTTGGTTCTCTAGTTATGCCACAACCCATTGACCAGAAGTGAATTTCAGTAGTACATGCTAAGTCTGAACACATTCTATGTTCACTAAATGTGTTTTATAGATAGAGAAACACTGGGATTCAGTTCATGAAAGACACCAAGGTAGACAAGGACTAGCTTGAAGATGTCACATGAATTTTCATCCATGCGAGGAATCTGGTAGATCTGATTTAGTTCTAACAATAGGTATTATAAAATAGCTCTTTTGTGAGATGGATGAGTATGGTTACTCAATCACGTGGTTATTCTACCATCTCCTCATTATAATTTGAGTGTATCTTTGGTATAAAATTCTATCTGGCCATCTTGTGCTGAATTCACATCCAAGAGATTATGTGTTTATACTAGAGTTGTAGGACCATGGCATAGCTTTTAGAAAGTTGAACAAAAGTTAAAAAATAAAAATTATATATGATGTCAGATTAATTATTCATGAAATAAACCTTCAACTGGAGAATACTCTCAATTATTATTTATTTATTTTTATCTATTTTCATTCCCAACTATGTTGGAGTTCTTGAGTTGGATTTAGTATTGGATGTAATCCAGGAAGAGTAACTAATGATAGTGGGTGGTGGTAGTGGGAACATTGTAGTTGAGATCGTAATAGAATGTAGTTCATATAAATCACAGGGATAAAGGAATGGTAGATTCTTCAAAAAAATCCATAGATAGAGTATCATTAGTTTAGGTCTCTAAGGATGGCTCCAGTCATCCAAAGGAGAAGATAAGCTTCTCATACGATGGTCTGAGACATCCCTCACATGGCTATCTGATCAACTATACAATTATTTGGTATATGTTTGATGTAACTCCTAGGCATATACAATGGTATGAGTAAAGATCTATTCATGGTATTGGACATGGTATAAGAGTGGTTGGAATAATTGGAGGAAGAAATTTGTTTGACCTATTACAACCAACATTCCGAGTTGGTCCCTTCTAGGATTAGGGAGATTGTGGTCTTGGATAATGAAAACTATACATAGAGCAGGCTATGACCCTGAGGTTTCCATAATGATTATAGATAATATCTATTCCTTTTCTACCTTATCCATAGTACTAATAAACATATGTTCATGTTGAGTTTTTTTTCCACATATTTGGTCAGAGAGATAGTCATTTCCGTTGTTTTCTAAGATCAACAATTTCTTTAGGAAACATCAAATGGAAATGAATTTATGATTACTCATTCCTAATGATAGAGTGATAAGATTATTTGATGTGAGAACTTCATATGTGAAATTTCTATAGTATTGATGAGGCCTTAAAATTTCATATTAGAAATTTCACATATGAAGTTCTCACATCAAATAATCTTATCACTCTATCATTAGGAATGAGTAATCATAAATTCATTTCCATTTGATGTTTCCTAAAGAAATTGTTGATCTTAGAAAACAACGGAAATGACTATCTCTCTGACCAAATATGTGGCAAAAAAACTCAACATGAACATATGTTTATTAGTACTATGGATAAGGTAGAAAAGGAATAGATATTATCTATAATCATTATGGAAACCTCAGGGTCATAGCCTGCTCTATGTATAGTTTTCATTATCCAAGACCACAATCTCCCTAATCCTAGAAGGGACCTTAAAATTTCATATTAGAAATGGACTTGTTATCCAAAGTTCATACTTCTATTGTCTCTTTAAAATGGATGATGTGGTGTATCTAATTATATAAGTTTAATTTTTCCTCTAGGGGTTATAATTAAACCCAATTAGATAAGGATGGGGTCATTCATATGTGGATAAAATGTATTACTCACAAGTTGGAAAGTATATATCTTGTAGCAGTGAATTTTATGGGATTCTAGTTTCATATTGTGTAGGTGGAGTATGAGTATATATTTCATAAGGATGTTCCAAGATTACCTACCCACATAGAGATATAGTTATGCATTGATTTAAACACTATAACAACCCCAATATCTTCAAAAAAATATTAGATTATTCATGCAGTGAATCAATAGATGAGGGTGTAGTTGGATTGATTACAAAGGAAGTGCTTTGTGAGACCCCTTGCTTCTCCTTGGATGGTACATTAAAATGGATGATGGTAGATTGAGGTTGTGTGTGGATTATTAGAACCTAAAAGAGGTTTCAAGAAGATTACGTATCCACAACCCCATATCAATGACTTCTTCAATAATTTTTGAAAGGTTTTATGGTTACCAAAGATAGTTTGTATATTTGATTATCACTACCTGTGATTACAAGATGACCATATACTAAAATTGGAATTCAAATTTCCCTATGGTAACTATGAGTACAGGGAGATTCCCTTAGTAATTATGAAATTTAGTGCTATGTTCACCGGACACATGAATCGGATCTTCTATCCTTTCTTATTCTCATTTTTTGTCATCTTCATTGAAGATATCCTATTGTACTCAATGTATGATCAGGATCATGTGAGGAACATGATAATGGTCTAGGACATACTCTAAGATAACCACAATTATGGGAAGATACAAATGTATCCATTCTTGATTTTGGTGGTACATTTTTTGGGAGACTCTATCTAATTTTATGGTTTATTAGTGGACCCAGTGAAGGTAGATACAGTGTAATCGTGGGATCCACACAAGAGAATAATGGAGGTGTAGAGTTTCATTAAGTTGGTAGGTGACTACTGGATCTTTGTGCCAAATTTCTCTATAAGATTTAAAAATTTAACATTTTAACATGGAATGGGAAACCATTCATCTGAATAGAGTGGTACCAATGGCCTTTTTTAGAGATGAGGTATAGGTTGATGAGAAACCTAATATTGTGACTTCTGGAAGAGGGTTTCAAGTATTTAGTGTTATATGTTACCATAGGTACTGAACATGGATATGGTCTAATAAAGATGAAAGGATTGATTTTTAATGGGTCTAGGTTGTTGGGATCACGTGAGTATAACTACACGACCCATGATTTTGAGTTTTCATTGGTAATCTACTTCTTTATGATGTGATGATACTACCTCATGTGTGATCAGTTTATCATCTACTCTGACCACAAGAGTCTCATGTATATATTAAATCAAATGGATTTTAACATGAGAAATTAGTGATGGATAGTGTTTTTTGTATATTATAAATTCGAAATAGTTTATACTCCTATGATAGGGGACAAGTTAGTATATTCTCTCAGTATAAGGTCTTCTTCACATTTGTTGACTAACACGTCAGATTAATTATCTTCATTATAGTTTTCCTTATTACAAAACTATAGTTATTTAAATAAATAGTTCAAATTTTTTTCCCCACTTTTAATATATTTTTCTAGGGAATTTGAACATGGAGATACTCACTATGATGTAATACATACTCAGATATCTAATTGGCATTATCCTCATGGATTTTATAATGTTCTGGAGAACTCCATTATTTTTAGAATATGAAAAATTGTATGATTTATTTTTTAGGGAGATGTGATGAGGGAGTTCTATATATCCAATTTGGTGGTAAATCCATTTTAGAAAAATTTGTACCTTTACCAAAAATTTCAATTCTTGTGGAATGGTATAAAAAAAGGTGTAGTAGAGTTCATCTCTTTATGCATCACTATCTAGAAAATGAAGGCTTAGCATCAGGCTCAAGTTGTTTTAGCTCATCAATGTGAGGTTCAAGAGTGTAAGTCATATGGGGTATTTATTGAATTCATGATGGAGTTACCATATAAGTAAATAATAAACAATGCTATCTAGGTGGTCTTAGACTATCTCACCAAGCCTGGAGACATCCAAGATATTTTAAAGAATGGTTTTTTATAGATATTGGGATTTTTTGGGTATTGTAGATAGTATATCTCTATGAATATCCCTCAATGATTATTTCAAACCATTATTTTCGATTCAAAAAATTATTTTTAAGAGGATTACATGAGGATTTTGGGACTAAGTTTCATTTTAGTACAGAGTTTCACACCAATACAGATGGAAAAAATGATCAAACCACTCCGGTATTAGAGGGAATGATTCATGATTTCATGATTTAATTTGTAAATATATAGGTGGATCACACACTCATTGCATATTTTTTATAAAAAATCCATTATTCAACCAT
Source organism: Viscum album (assembly GCA_963277665.1). Taxonomy (NCBI): domain Eukaryota; kingdom Viridiplantae; phylum Streptophyta; class Magnoliopsida; order Santalales; family Viscaceae; genus Viscum; species Viscum album. The sequence goes on from OY728121.1 coordinate 437,805,349, forward strand.
TAGTAGGAAACTATTCATGGTATTTTATAGAAGAACTTCCAGGACACCTTTATATTGGACTGATCATGTTGAGTCCTTAATCATGGGCCCAAAGATAGTTAAATCCATAATATAGAATATGTATAATAATTCAATAGAATATTAGGATAACATGGATCCATTTTATTTCCATTGTGAACCAACATCGAGGTTCTTTTGTTTTCAAGGAGCGAGATCATGTGTTCTTCAAAATCATAATGCATTGTGAATTGAGGAAATTTTATCCATGGAAAAAAATTCATTGAGATTAATTGTCCCTTTATAGACACTAAATAGAGTTGGTGATGGGGTGTTCCAATTAGCACTAAACCATAGTGAGACTAAGTACATTAAGATTCCTTGTATCATAGATGATGATAAATGTGCAGGACACATCGCATGTTATCGATTTAAGAGATATAAAAAATGAATATGGATCTATATTTATAGAGAACGTAGTGCTGATTGATGATATATTGGAGAAGATAATATGTGGGTGAGTGATTCCATTGGTGTCTGTTTGGGGGAAGGAAGAGAGTCTTTAGGAGAGCACCTAGGAGTGGGAGACCCAAATGTGAGTTCAATATCAACATTTTTTGAGTTGTCCTTTTTGATTTTCAGGAAAAAATTCCTAAATATAGGAAGAATATAATATCTCTATTTTTTCTATGTAATGATTTAATATATATGTAGTAATAATTTTTTATTTAGACGTTTACATGGCTTGAAATACTTTGGCACATTTATCCTAGAATTGATATTTTTATAATATTTAATATATTAATTTCTTGCACATGTCATTTTTATGATAATTTGTAGTAAATTAACAATGAAGTCTTGTAAAAAAATATATGATGAAGAAGTTGAGTTCAGAACATGGGGTATACCATAGGCACCAAAAATTATTGTTTGACATCATGAGTTTATCAAAAAATTTCATCTATGAAAATAATAAATGAACTCTTTAATTTTTTAACTTTTTTACATGCTAAAGAGGTTACCTAGAAACTATTTTAAATATATAGTTAAACAATAATCATAGGGTTTGTCTCATAACCCTATGATTGTGATATGATCCATTAGATGTGGACTTGGTGAATGAAAATGGACCAAGATTTTGATATTGTGCTGTTTCCCCAATAGTGGTTGTGGATCTTGATAGTGATGTCAATATGTTACCATACTTCATTAAAGTCCAATCCAACAAGAGGTAAGATATCATTTAATATAGATTTATTCTCCATTGATTATCCCATTATTAATGATAAAAATCTCAACTAATAGAGTGATTTGTAGGTCGATCATGATTTTAGGTTTTGGATTATTTATTATTTTGATTTTTGGAAATTTTTTAATGATTGTTATTACTATTGATTAAACATTATAATGGAAATTAATAAAGTACCACCATAAAATGTCCATTGTCTATTCCTATTTGGTGTTTTGTTGATTTCACCTTTTTTTTATTCATATGATTATCATGGGGAATTTTTTTGGCTAGTGGTTCGATGAATACCTAGTTTTCAGTCATTACACAACCATTATTTAATGAAATGGATCAATACTGGTGGTGTTGTTCATGATAAAGTATTTAATTGACCTTCAATGATGATAGTAGGTTATTGAGGGAGAATCTTGATGAAATTGGTAGATTTCATTTTGTTTTTGGGCATTTAACAATGATATGGATTGATGGGTGATGATTTAAATGTGGAATATGTGTCCAGAATTGGGATACCAATATGAATGAGAAAACCCCACCCATATATTCTTTTACAACCTCTGATTGTAGGCTAGATTGATTGTTTGAGGTATAGGTGATGATGTGTTGAACCACATATAAATTCATGAATTTTCTGAGTTTCATAGAATATAACCAAATAAAAATGGTAAAATGGGTCCTTGGATAGTGCTAAGGGGTTTTAGCAAAATGTTGTGGATCACACATCTTGTTGTCCTTAAAACATACCATGTTACTAGTCCTATAGGATCAGTGTGTATACATGAATAGAAAAGTCATGGGAACTACCATAAACATGGGTATGCTAGGTGTCCTTGGGTATATCCATGTACTTGGACATGGGAATGTACATGGTAATAACCTCATATAATTGGTCATGTCACAATGTACACAAGAATGGGAAAATGACCTAGGTAGGGTACCAGCTGACCTATATATATAGTTTACCCCTAAGAGACACACCTTATATGTGGACGTTCAAATGATGTGTGAGAATGTGATAAATGAGAAGACCATGGGTTGTAAAGTCACAACTTATACCCCTAGTACATGTCATATACTCCATATTTTTGTATTTTGAGCAATTCTATTCCTCAATTTAGAAAATGTTCAGTTGAGAGTGAAACATTGGTCCTATTCCCTGAGGGTATAGTGCAAAATTACATTAATGGCATAGGATTGTGATCCCCTATATGGATTTAGTTTCAAATAGATTTCAGTATATCCTCTTTTGGGACTATTATGGGATCCGATATAATGCCTAGGCGGGCTTCATGGTATTAGTGTAACCAGCATACATAGGTTTTCATTATTTTGTCTTGATGGGTGATCTAATACGGTTTCTGGTGACCCCTAGTATTCCTATCTATTTTCTGTTATAAGGATGATGAGATATTTAGAGATACAACATGTTCATCTATGGAAGTTCCTGATGATCATGGCCTCTTGGATGAGAATAATTAGTTTTATCATGGATTGTAGAGTGATTAATCCCAGAACGAATGATATGTAGAATCCTAGAGAAGAATCCAATTGATGGAATTGTTGGTTGAGACCTTCTCCAAATAGAATGTATATTATTAATATATATGGTATTTTCTATTATAATTATTAGGTGTCTAAAATATTTAAAAAATCATGTGTTTAGATCTCTACTCTCGATGCTTTATGCATATTAATTTCTAGGATTCCTACTAGTTATTTTTTTACTCACCCCAACCTTGGATTTCCTCACGTAGGTCATTTCATGTGGAGATGATATGCCATTCACTACTATAAATAGGACATACACCATTGGATTGCCCAAAATTGTTGGTATAGGTCACTAATTTGGACCAATACGAACACGTTTTCCAAAACCATTGGTATGGGTCACTTATATGGACCTATACAAATGTTTTTTTACAACGATGCTCCTATAGGTCCACTATATGCCAATGGTTTCACCAAAACCATTGGAATTGCTCAAAAAATAAAATAACCTGTACCAAAGGTTCTCAAACCCATTGATATAGGTACACATATTTTTTATGTAATATTTTTTTAAATAATAATAAATAAATTAAAAGATAAAATATTTATGAATATAAATATATTTATTTATGAAATTATGTTAAAAAAAATTCATGTTAGATTAGTGGTTATATCATTGGATTATAAACTGGATGTTTTGGGATCAATACAATGGCGCTTTTTTTGAATTACGTATACCAACAGTTTTATGAAACTGTTGGTATAGGTTTTTTATATGACACATACAAATAGTTTTCCTTGAACCGTTGGTATATACCCATCCTAATACAAAACCATCCAACGGTCCTCCAAACTATTGGTATAGTGTACGTTTCTATTAGTAATTAGATGGTGTATTAGGAGGGATGGGTGCATGTTGAGCTTAGATGGGGCTAGACTGATCACGGTTTGTATTAGGGATTGCATTTCATTGTAGTCCCCTCCTTAATATTATGTTGTAATACTTTTTAGTACATGGTTTTGCTTGTATTTTTCGCTTTATCACGTTCAGTACATTTTATCATACATTGATTATTGGATATATGTATTCATGCATTAGTATCTGCTTTATCATTTATTTTTATCATTATATGGGATTTGATATGTGTTTATGTTTATAGGTACATTAGGTTAAGGCCTTCCATTTGTGTGATATTAAAACTTGGTGATGTACACCATCCCCTATCCTATTGGAAGTGGGTGTGGGGTAGTATCACTTGGGTTATTGATGTCTAGGTATGTCCTAAAGGGTTGGGTAATAATAATCATCTTTATTGAATGATATTAGAATATTTTTTAATGATAATAGATATATCATATCCCTAGAGAGATTTGTAAAATTTAATATCTTTGGAATATTATAAGGAGTTTGGATAAAACTCTAAAATGAGACCAATAATCTATCAAGTGTTATACTAACACATTCTCAATCTAATGCATGAATCATTTACATAAATTTTGATAATCTAAGACAAAATTACTAGCATATTTGTCAAAAAACTCACCATACTGAGTGAGAATTATCTAATACTATAATCTAGTTGATAAATGATGTAATTTATTTCTCATGTTATGTTAAATTAATTCATGAGACAACATCAACATAGTAATTCATTATTAAGGAACACTATGGAACATAATAGTAGAGTAGACACTACTCTAATTTCAACAATGTGATTATAATTTTAATACTAATGATTTTCCATGGATTACTACCAGACAATTATAAATGGAGAACATTATATTATGACTAGACACATATTGTAACAATTAGTTGATATATTATTGGGTTACAACAGTTATAGAAAACTATCATAATGATTTCTTATTGATATTATTTAGCAATTTTTCTAAGTATAAATTCAATAAAATTTAAATTTAAAAAAAATTAACACCATTTTATGTGATAATGAGTGGTTCATGAATTTAGATATATATATATATATATATATATTAAACCATTTGTCATATTCTATAAAATAAAAACAATTATTACAAAAACAATTACTATAATTATGTTCATAATTATGGAAGGAGGGGAACCAAAACACAATAGGGTTTCATATTTAAATAATATAATTTTATATTACTATAATTCTTATTATGAAAACATTTTTCTACTGTGACCTTATTACAAAACATTTTCAAAGTTCATAATTTTAATTTCCTTATTAGTGTATTGAGTTGAGATTAAAAAAACACTGATGTGATTAATATTAATTGGATTATACATTTCACAAAATAATCCAGACATGTATTGGTTTTACACATATAATAGTTATGTCCTTATATTTGGTTCTATTGTATGATCTAAAATAAGAAGTTGTATAGTTTTTGAGGAGTGGAGATGATTTGTAGAGTAGAATAAGAAAATTATCAAAAAAAAGTTTAAAAATAATTAATTTTATAATTTTATTGTTTTATATAATTATTATATTCATAAAATATTCTCAATTCTCCTCATCTTGACCATTATCCATGGAATTCTCTAGGAAAAATGGTTTCATTCATTTTAAATTCTGAGATGGGATATATTTATATTTATTTTATAGGAGAAAATATATAATCTATTTATTATTAACATTCATATCAATATGGGTAGCATGTATAGGAGAAAAATAATTCACCATAATCCTCTAAAGGCCAGACAAATGAATAATGAAAAAATAGGCTCCAGAATAAATATTTTATTCAATGGAATCCTTTGGGGGACATTGTTGGTTGAGTTCAAAGGAATCAGAAAAACAACTTCCACCATCATTCCTTATAGCTTTTACCATGATAGGAGAAACTAAAAAATTCTTCTATCTTACGTTAATTATTTTTATAGAAACATTGGAATAAGAATTAATTGTACCATGCTACTTATCACTACATTTTAGTATCTATTTTAAATGAATTAATGTGTAATGGTAAGTCATTGTGGATGGAAATAATTCTTCTTCTTATATATTTTATTTCATTGATTAGGGATAGATTCATGAGAATCCACTAACATAGAAAAAGTCACATCATAAGAAAACATCTCAGATAATATGGTAACATCAATAGAAAAATTATTTTTTCTATATTTCTCCTTACCCATCATCCTCATATTAGATCATCTATACAATTAATTTCATTCATATAAGAAATATCACCCTCCTCTATGTAGGGGAAACCAAAATAACTATTGGAAACGTGTGATTATATCTAAAAAATACATATATAATCAGAAAAAAAATATTTATTAATTAATGATAATCTATAAATGCGATGTTGGTATATACCCATCACTAAATCATCCGCCTTAAATCAAGAAATACAATTTTCTTTTAAATTAATGCATATATACCACCGTATCTATTAAATTATAGGTATCTATTTTATAACATGGGACCAAAATCAAAGGAAATGGAATATCTAATTTTGATACATTCATTAATATTTCTTAAATAATACCATAAACATTTATTCATTACATAGAAATGATTTTTTATTAATTTTGTTTTTTCGCTAAGGAAAAAGGGATAACTGAGGGTGTTATCGACTGCAAACAAAGGAAAAATTATCTTCACATTCAATGTAATTTAGATTATTGTAATGAAACATCCATTATATATTTATAAAAAATTAATTTGATAAGGACTAAAGAATTTTTATTTGATAAAAATTAATTTCACAGTTGAATGGTTCAAGGAAAAAGTTATGCATTCAGAATAAAAAAAATAGACTAATTGAGATTCATAATATATTAGGGATCTAGGGGTTTTTAAAATAGAGGAGAATACGAGGAATATCAACCCATAATTAAATTGTTAAAAGATATTATTTTAGGTAGATATTGGATGGAAAAGAAAAGTTGTGAAATAGAAAAGAATTAATGGTAAAAAAATCTCTAAATCATTCATTCCCTAAATAATTTTCATCAAAAAGTTTAATAAGCATAGAAAAAGTTTCAATAATATTAGCTATCACATGATGTAAAATAACTATTATGAATTAAAAACATATCAAAAACAATTGAGGCCCTAGGATTTCCCAATATTTTAGAAAGTGATCAACCTAGATGTTTTGAGACCTTTTTGGACACATGGGGTGATATAAAAACATTTAACTATATATTATAACTGATGGGGACCTTCGAGGTCCCCAATATGGTTGGGAAATTAAGAAACTGGGAGAAATTGATCAATATAATAAGAATTGTTTTATGCTCCCAAATAAAAAAAATCATCTATTGCATTTATTATTTTGAATTTTGTGAAAATAATTGGTCGAAACAGATCAATATAAGACCAAAATAATTGATGAAATTGAGTTATTTAAAGAGAAAATTTTAGTATAATATTTTTCAATTAATATTTTCCACCCACTCTATAAAAAATGAGAGGGAATTTCCAATGAATATGAAAAATTTGTATGAACATATGGCATATTATGAGAAAAAACATTAAAATACTTTTAATATATTCCTCTAGATTTATCATGTATTCCAAAAAATGTGAAATTATTTATTGAATTAAAAACTAGTCATTGAAAAATATTAGTAAGTTGATACTTTTGTAGTTGTGGATAAATAGATTGATTCCTTATAAAATTTGACTTTAATATTGGATATTCTAAATGATTGTGAGGAAATATCCATAAAAAATAAGATAAGCTTTCATTCTAGAGCGAAAAATGATATTTTTCATAGTGTAAAGAGGAAATAATATACCACATATAAAAAAATATGGGATAAAAATTAATAAAACAACCTCAGGGGATTTAAAAAATGATTTACATTGGAAAAAGGAGAAAATAAGTATTAATTTATTATAAGATACATAAAGAGATAAAAAATTAGGATATAAAAAAAATATTCCACCAAATACACCATATATGATCTATTTTCCCAATTAATGTAAAAATAGTAATTATAAAATTATTATATTAAACCAAAAGTTGTTGAGGATAATTAACATCCCCAACCTCCAAATATAGAAGATAAATGATGATATTATGACAAGACCACCATTATGGTGGATTAAAAAACTAATTATATGAATATATACTCACATAGGATTTAGTTTGGAAAATAATTTTCCTAATATCATAAAAAATACAATATGGTTATTTTCTGAATATCTTACCATTTATTTAAATCAAATATAAACATAAGAATATACTTTTTTCCATGCAAGTGAAACATTTAAGATCATCTATATGATGTTGATTAAAATATCTCTGTGTTAATATAAATAATTCAAATTTAAATTTTATTAGTGGGTTTAGAAAATAAACTGACACTTAGGAAGTATTTGTATCTTTATCAAGGCTGAAGAAAACATAGATTTAAATAGAACTGAGAAACAAGAGTTACTATTTAATTATTTTTATAGATCGAGTATGATTAATATTCATCATGTTTTCTCTGACTTTCATACGAATCAAATAATATCTTCTAAGATATGTCATTATAAAATTATTTTCAAAAACATTTTATTTATGATACATATAATTATATACAATTCTAAATAACTATAAACTATTCAAACCCTTTAAAATTGTTTTTAAAATTATTCTATCCATGTTAGAAGTTTTAATAAATTAGATATTTTATAACTTACAATAATTCACTTCAAAATATTTTGATTTAATTTTACAACCAACCATAATAGATTTTGGTGGGTAAAAAAATATAATAAATGAGTTATTGTATAATGCATGAAATGTTGTTCCTAGATATATTTCACAGAGACCTTTATAATTACATAGTCAACATGAACACAAACCCCGATATATTTAATTTTATGATGTCATTTTTCTCATTTTGTAAATATTTTTATAATCCCCCACTTAAATTTATGACTCTTAAAAATAATACATAATTTTTATAATTCATACACTAAAATAAAAAACCCTTTTTAGAGAATCTATCATTATTTTTCGCAAGTTTTTATATAATTATATTTTTAAAATACATATCATCATTCACATTACCAATAAATGTGACATAATAAACTCAAGTTGTGTTGACATAACTATGAATTAGTTAATATGTCACTTTATTTATTTAGTGAAATCTATAAAATATTAATAATAATAAATATAGAATGTTATTTTGAAATATCACCATCAATAACTATTATATATATATATATATTTCCACTAAAAGATTTGTATACATACTTTATAATCATATATACCATTTTCAGGAATTTGAGTGACCATGTGACACGTAGTATTAAAATATTATATATCCTTTCATATGTTTATAATTCGATAAGTGAATAGAAATTATGGTAGATGAATATATCACATGGCATTAAACCAGGAAAATGAGTACATAAAATTTCACTCATATAAATATATTAATAAATAAAATCTCATTTATATAGGTCTGAAAAAACATTTTTGTGGTCATTATTAAAAAATTGACCACTTTTTATAAAATGTTTATAGAAAAATAAAATTTGTCTAAAAACCCTTCAAAATGATTAACAATAAACCCGAAAATATCTTTAAGATCTAATCATTTGGTATGGTGCATGTATTGTATTGAATAATCACAGTTCCAATGTGTTAATACTTATTAAACATGGGTAATGATGATTAATCTAGAACATAAAACCCTACCATGAATTTGATATAATGTATATATTTTTATATAGGATCAGTAGTGTTTCATTGAGTACCAAAAACATGTTTTTCACCATATTAGAAGTTTTTTATTTCTCTATAAAATCCTCCAATAATGTTAATATTCTCCTGATGATAACAAATGTAGGTATATATGATAGAAATAAATTATGTGTGACACAAATTCATAATTTCATGTTTTATTTATCATTTTATTTTATTAAATATATAACCAATATGAATGAATGATAAAATTATGATGAATAATATCTTCACCCTTATATTTAGTTAAAAAAGATTGTTATTTTCTACAATTTTAAAATAAAAAACCGACATTGAGCAACATGGAAACTCAGTATCATTTAGCTTTATAGTTTAATAGGATTATTAAAATCATATAACTAAAACCCCCATATCATTCCTATAAATTTAAATTGTTCCCATTAAACCAAGAATTCCTTCAATTAAAAAATTCTTTAACATATTCAAAAAAATATCTAAAATAGATATCATTCTTCTTACATCCTACATAAATCTCTTCTTTATATACATGGCTCATGAAAACATAATAATGTATGAGCCTAAATGCTCTGAAATGGTTATTGTACATTGAAATCTATCAATGAATTAACAAAGAAAGAGTGATATTATATGAATAAAAAATAATCAAATATTTTAATATTTCTAATATAAAGAACTTAAAATATATACCTGGATTAGCTAAAAATATAAACAATCACTTGGGAAAAAATATTTCATAATGATCAAATGCATAAGGCAGGACATAATTTTCTTAAAATCAAGGGCTCTGGCCAAGACAACATATATGAAAAGGGAAGTTATATGAAAAATAATAAAGATATTTTTTCTCAAGAGACAAACTAATAAATTTAGGGAATGTAGATTTATTGATCCATCCATCATTAATTACATATAAATTATTAATTATTTGATAGTAATTTTATAATTAACAAAATAATTAATAAACATGCATTAGTAAAAACATACCATTTGTTTTGAAATAATAAGTATAAGGGATATCAACATTTCTCCATTTAATAAATGGAATGAAATAATTGTTAAGTACCCTGAAACCATGTATATTAATGGGTTCACATTTAGTTTAATACTAGAAAATTAAATATAGAATTACTGAGAATGATATAGAATATATCAATTAGATAAAACAACAAGGACATGAGGGAGAAAAATAATATAAAGGGAGAGATGAAGAGTGATAGAGAATACAACCCTTATAAAAAAGGTGTGTTATTGAATATAAATTTTTAAATAACTTATAGGGTAATTTATGACACATAACCCCAAAGAAGATATATTTTTTTAGAATTTGATTATAAAATGGAAGTGAAATTATAAAATATTGTTATCATAAATATTTTTAACGTTTTTGTTAAAAATAAAATTATGAATATCTTTCAAAAATATTTTATATGGTGAAGATATTTTTTAAAAAATATTGTTTTTAAAGAATCCCCACTAACTTAACAGTTAAAATATATAAATTTTATGTCAATATTTGTGGAATAAGAGATAAAATATGTGGTTTTGAAATATATTTTCAATATCTCAAGACATATATATATATATATATATATATATATTCTTAATAAAAATAATAATAGTTCATTTTGAATGATTTTATGATAATTATTATAGGTAAAAAATATAAACTTATTTCAATTTAAAAGTTATAATTCCAAAAAAATTATATGGAAGAGAAAAATAGTTAGAGAGGATGAAAATTATTCATATCAACAATATATATTTGTGATGAAATAAATTAAATAAAGAATAAAATAAATTGGAAATTTACTTATAAATATAGTGGTAATTCCTTAAGAAATAATGAAATAGTATTGATATGAAAAACATTGATGAGTTAATTTCAAGGTTATTGATTATAACTCAATGAAATAGGGATGAATTAATATCATACTAAATGATATAAATATCATTCATATATGAGTTTAAGATAATGAATCATAAATAAATATATTTTTAATTATATTATAATTTTATTTAATAATAGTATAATATAAATTTTATAAATAATATTAGTTTTCATGATGAAATCATATAACTAAAAGAAAGGAAATTAATTTATCAAAATCTCATATCATAGATTCATCCTTGGTCAAAGGTTATATATCCTTATTTATAATAGATAAAACAATATTAACCACTAATTTTATAACCTTATTTATACTACTTAACTTTTATATGATTAATTTATAATACATAAATACACAAATATTAGTTAGTTATACTCTATATTCCCATCAAATGTTTATAATTTCATTTGTTTCATAGAACTTTTGTAATGGATGTTTTGGTTCATGTTTATTGATACAATATTAATAATTCCCATATTATAGTGGAATAATTATTTTAAATGATTTATAATGCCTGACTTTCATTTTATGGATGTCATGGTTATGGTTTTTGAGAATGGAATCCCTGACAAGTTGTTTTTGGGTAATTAGTTGATGATAACAAGTTGCTTTATTTTGATAATTAATATTTTCTGTCACCATTCATGAACCATAATAACATCATAAATAAAAATTTAACTTCATATATTACTATTATCAATGAATTTATAACCATTTATGAAGAATATTACGAAGATAGTACAGTGTCATTCATGTAGTTGGTCAAACCGTCCCATAAAATATTTTATTATACTAATGAATGAAAAATATTATAAACTTATAAATAATAATATATCTTTAACTTAAGTACAATTACTATATAAATAAATATATTTTATGTATCCAATGTATTAGAATGATTTCATATGATCATTTTCGTGAAGATAATTAATAATATCTTGTCTCATATGTGGAAAAATCACTTATTCTCAAAATATATACCCTCAAAATGATGTACTTTGGCCTTCTGGATGTGATCAATGGATTCAAAAATTTTAATGGACATTCATGATATGTAAAATGGACTAGGATAATAATTAAATTTTATTAATTATTTAGTATTCTATAAATGAGCTCCTTTTATAGGTGAAATTGAGAGATATTTCCTCCGAAACATGAGCTAAGTGAGGGTTATTGATGGAATCACTTGGGATTTAGGTTAAGAAATTTATGTGTGAATTTACTTCTCAAAAAAATTCTTCAATAAATTATTTTATTTCTTGTTAATGTAAAAAAATCATGCCATGGAATATTTTTCCTTTTACCCCTTTTTAACTTGCTTTATTATTTACATGGAATTATTTTTTACCAAAAATATTAGATAAACACTCTTAGTAAATTTCAATGAGGTGGTTCAAATTTTTTGACTCTATGTAATATAATTAAAATTGTAGATATTATTAAATTATAGTCTATATTAAATCATATAATTTCTGAAAAACAATTTTTGAAAAATCACTGTCTTTCTTAAATATCATGTACTATTAATCTTATTTCTTTTAAATTAAAAATTAAATATGTGCTGATATATATGATTATGAATAGAAATATTACAATATATTCATTATTTAAAATTTTTCTACTTAATTTACTATAAAAATATATAGTATTTATAAAAATAATTTTTTTGAAAAATATCAATATTACTATGGTAACTAATATTTACCTTGTTAAATGTTTTTTATTGAAATAAATTAAAATAAAAAATGATAAAATTTGTATAACAGTATTAAAAAAACAAAACAATTTCATAGACTAATTTTCTAGAGGTGATAAAGATTAATTTTAAGACAACAATACATAACATATATAAAAATATTATGAAAAATTTATTATTTATGAATAAAATTAATTTATTCATATTAATGGTATGGTAATAACAATAGAATGAATGATAATTTATTTTCTTGTAAACATTATCCTTACATTTGTATTGGAAATAACCTCTATTTTTTCTATAAATGTTGATGTTAAAAATATATAATCTAACATGTGATATATATAAGCACTATATTTATTACATATATAATTATATATTTATATATATATCATACTACTTTCTAAATAAAATCCCTCATTATTTCTAAATAATACTTAAATATATGTTAAATAGTGGTTTTAGTCACATTTGATGATTCATCTTACATTGATCATGTAGTGATTTCCTTGATGTTCAAATTTTCAGAAAAATAATTTCAACCAAGATGTAATTGTTAGATTTCAACATGGGATTAGTCTAAGGAAAACCATAGTGAATATACCACCTTTATATGATTATTAAATCAACCTCATAATTAATAAATCTATTACATGATACCATTTATTATACTTTTATTGTTGATTTCACAATATGATCAGTCATACTTATACATTTCAATTAAACAGTTATGTCATAAAAATTATATTTTAATTTTTATAGGGTTCCTTTTAATTTAGTTTCACAGGTAAAAAAATATTTTGAAACAAGAAATTATTAAAATTTCTTGGGTATTATTCCTCCAAAAGAAAATTATTTCCTAACTGTTTTAATTACTACACAGTAAAGGTAAATAGATAAGCGTATGAATCAAGATATAATTTCAAACTCACTAACATGGGTATGACTCTAAAACACATATTTTTTATTATAATAAACATATATTGAGATTATCAATATTTTTTTCCTAATTGTTCCTCAATTATTGTCTAAAATTGATAGGAGTTTCTAGAAACATACCTTTCATAATTTAAATTTTAAGATCTAGTTCTTAACCAAATATGAAAAATAAATGGTTATAACAATAATAAATAAAATATTAGTAAATGATCATATGTGTATGAAACATATATCCGAATATGTATTCTCTTATTACAACATAATTTCAACCTACAACATTTTATTTATAACTTTTATATAATTTGATCAAATGATAACTCCATAAGTATAACCTAGGTTTTCCCTGGTTATTTTTCTACTCGTTTCTCTAAATTAACTAGCTATATATAACATCATTAAATTTTTATATATTAAAAACATTTAAAAATGATCTGAAGATCATATGAATCAAACAATGAATACGCCGCATTACTGTCAAACCATGAGAATAGTTAGTCTCATTACTTGTGCGCTGAGTGAAGATTGAGTTAATAACAAACCAAAATATTTTTGGGTTATTAACTCTAGGTTATTTTATTATGAGCATGGATATAATTGTATTTTTATAGATATATCGTTCATTTAATGGAACCATAAACTCAATACTTTTTAAAAAAATTATGTTGTTTTCTTATAGTTACACTTATCCATAGAGTTTTCACTAATTTTCTCTCATTATAATCCTAAAAAATTAACTAGATGTTATATTGATACCAATTTAAATAAAAAAGCCCAATAATCTTATATCTAGTGAAAAAACACCATTTATTTTCTATGAACTTTTAAATAATAATATATATAATTACGATATTTATAAATATATATTACGTAAACAATGTATTAGTATAATTTTATATGAAAATTTTAATGAAGATAATTAATAATATCTTGTTACATATGTGGAAAAAATCACACATTCTCAAATTATATACCCTCAAAATGATGTACATAGGCCTTATATATTTGATCAATGGATTCCAAAAGTTGAATTGACTTTCATGATATGTAAAATGGACTAGGATAAAAATTTAATTTCATGAATATTTTTTTAATATTATATAAATGATCTCCTTTTATAGGTGAATGTGAGAGACATTTCCTCTGAAACATGAGCTATGTGTGGGGTTATGATTGAATTTCTTGGGATTTAGGTTAAGAAATTAATGTGTGAATTTACTTCCCAAAAAATTTCTTCAATAAATTAATTTTTTTTCTTATTAATGAAAAAAAAATCATGCCATGGAATATTTTCCCCTTTACCCTTTTTAACTTGATTAATTAATTAAATGGAATTATTTTTTTTACCAAAAATAAAAGATAAATACTCTTAGTAAATTTCAATAAGGTGGTTAACATTTTTTATTCTATGTAATATAATAAAAATTGTGGATATTATTAAATTATCTTTCATATTAAATCATATAATTAGTCAAAAATAATTTTTGAAAAATACATGTCTACTTTAAATATCATGTACTATTAATCTCATTTCATTAAAATTAAAAATTAAATATGTGCCCATATATATGATTATTAATGGAAATATTACAACATATTCATTTTTTAAAATTTGTCTACTTAATTTACAATAAAAATATACAGTATTTATAAAAAATATTTTTTTTTGAAAAATATCAATATTACTATGGTAACTAATATTTACCTTGTTAAATTATTTATGTTGAAAAAAATTAAAATTAAAAAATGGTAAAATTTGTATAATAGTATAAAAATAACAAAATAATTTCATAGACTAATTTTCTAGAGACGATAAAATTAATTTTAACATAAGAGTGTATAAAATATATAAAAATATTATGAAAAATATATAATTTAAGAATAAAATTAATTTATTAATATTAAATGTATGGTAATAATAATAACATCATTTATAATTTATTTTCTTGTAAACATTATCTGTACATTTGTATGAGAAATAACATCTATTTTTTCTATAAAGTTTTATGTTAAAAATATATAAAATAACAAGTGATATATATATATATTATTTATTACAGTTATAATTATATATATAAATATCATACTAGTTTCTATAAAAAAATCCCTCAAAATTTCTACACAAGACTTAAATATATGTTAAATAGGAGTTTTAGTCACATTTGGTAATTCATCTTACATCGATCATGTAGTGATTTCCTTGATGTTCAAATTTTCAGAAAATCAAATTAAACCAAGACGTAATTGTTTGATTTCAACATGGGATTAGTCTAGGGAAGACCATAGTGAAGATACCACCTTTCCTTGATTATTAAATTAATACCTCTATTAAATGATACCATTTATTATACCTTTATTATTGATTTCACAATGTGTTCAATCATACTTATATGTTTCAAATAAAAAGTTATGCCATAACAATTATATTTTATTTATTACAGGGTTCCTTTTCATTTAGTGTCACATGTAAATGGAGATATCAAAACATTAAATTATTAAAATTTCTTTGATGTTACTCCTCCAAAAATAAATTATTTCCTAACTATTTTAATTACTACATAGTAAATGAAAATAGATAAGCATATGAATCAAGATATAATTTCAAACTCACTAACAAGGGTAAGACTCTAAAACACCTAGTATTCATTATAATAAAAATATATTGAGATTATCAAGATTTTTTCATAACTATTCCTCTATAGTTGTCTAAAATCCATAGGATTTTCTAGAAACATAACTTTCACAATTTATTTTTCAAGATCTAGTTCCTAACAAAATATGAAAAATAAATCGTTACAAAAATAATAAATAAAATATGAGTAAATGATCATATGTGTATGAAAAATAAATCCTAATATATATTATCTCATTACAACATCATTTCAACCTATAAAATGTTATTTACAACTATTATAAAATTTGATCAGCTGATAACTCCATCAGTTTAACTGAGGTTGTCCCTAGTTAATTTTCTACTCCTTTCTCTAAACTAACTATTTATATATAACATCATTTAATTTTTATAAATTAAAATACTTCAAAAATGTTCTAAAGATCATATGAATCAATCAATGAATACATCGTATGGCTGTCAAATCATGAGAATAGTTAGTATCATTACTTGTGCACTGAGTGAAGATTAAGTTAATAACAAACCAAAATATTTTAGGGTTATTAACTCTAGGTCAATTTTATTATGAGCATGGATATAATTATTTTTATATAGATAGATATTTCATTTCTTGGAACCATAAACTCACTACTTTTTAACTTTTTATGTCTTTTCCTATATTTTCACTTATCCATAGAGTTTTCACGAATCTTCTCTCTTTATAATCCTAAAAAAGTAACTCGATGTTATATTGATAACAATTGAAACACACAAGACCAACAATCTTATATCTGTTAAAAAAATATGTTATTTTCTATAAACTTATAAATAATAATATATCATTAACTTATGTATAATTATGATATTTATAAATATATATTATGTATACAATGTATTAGTATGACTTCATATGATAATTTTAATGAAGAAAATTAATAATATCTAGTTACATATGTGGAAAAAATCACTCATTATCAAATTATATACCATCAAAATGATGTTCTTAGGCCTTCTAGATGTGATCAAGGTATTCTTAAAGTTGAATGGTCTTTCATGATATGTAAAATAGACTAGGATAATAATTTAATTTCATGACTATTTTGTTAATATTCTAGAAATGACCTCCTTTTATAGGTGAAAGTGAGAGACATTTCCTCTGAAAGTGTAGGTAAGTGAGGGGTATTGATGGAATCACTTGGGATTTTGGTTAAGAAATTTATGTATGAATTTACATCCCAAAAAATTTCTTCAATAATTTTTTTTCTTGTTAAAGTGAAACAATCATGCCATGGAATATTTTTCCTTTTACCCTTTTTTAACTTGCTTCATTATTTATATAGAATTATTTTTTACCAAAAATAATAGATAAACACTCTTAGTAAATTTCAATGAGGTGGTTAAAATTTTTGACTCAATATAATATAATTAAAATTGTAGATATTATTAAATTATCTTTTATATTAAATCATATAATTACTGAAAAACATTTTTTGAAAAATCACTATCTTTTCTAAATTTCATGTACTAAGAATATTATTTCATTTAAATTAAAAATTAAATATGTGCTGATATATATGATTATGAATGGAAATATTACAATATATTATTTATATAAAATTCCTCTACTAAATTTACTATAAAAATATACAGTATTTATAAAAATAATTTTTTTTGAAAAATATCAATATTACTATGTTAACTAATATTTACCTTTTTAAATGTTTTTTATTGAAAAAAAATTAAAATTAAAAAACGATAAAATTTGTATAATAGTATTTAAAATAACAAAAAAAATTCATTGACTAATTTTATATAGGTGATAAAAATTAATTTTAACATAACTGTGCATAACATATATAAACATTTAATGAAAAATGTATCATTTAAGAATAAAATTAATTTATTCATATTAAATGTATGGTAATAACAATAGCATGAATGATAATTTATTTTATTGTAAACATTATCCTTACATTTGTATGACAAAAAACCTCTATTTTTTCTATAAAGGTTGTTGTTAAAAATATATAAACTAACAAGTGATATATATATATATATATATATTATATTTATTAAATTTATAATTATATATATATATATATATATCACACATGTTTCTAAATAAAAAACCCTCATTATTTCTACATAAGACTTAAATATATGTTAAATAGTGGTTGTAGTCACATTTTATGATTCATCTTACATCGATCTTGTATTGGTTTCCTTGATGTTCAAATTATCAGAAAAATAATTTCAACCAAGACGTAATTGTTAGATTTCAACATTGGATTAGTCTAGGGAACACAATAGTGAATATACCACCTTTCCATGATTATTAAATCAACATCATAATTAATAACCCTTTTACATGATACCATTTATGACACTTTTTTTTATTGATTTCACAATATGGTCAGTCAAACTTATACATTTCAATTAAACAGTTATGTTATAAAAATTATATTATAATTATAACAGGGTTCCTTTTCATTTAGTGTCACATGTAAAACAAGATATCAAAACATGAAATTATTAAAATTTTATGGGTGTTACTCCAACAAAAATAAATTATTTCCTAACTGTTTTAATTACTACATAGTAAAAAAAAATGGATAAGAGTATGGATCAAGATATAATTTCAAACTCAAAAACGTGGGTAAGACTCTAAAATATATAATATTCATTATAACAAACATATATTGAGATTATGAAGATTTTTTCCTAATTATTCTTCTATAGTTGTCTAAAATCCATATGATTTTCTAGAAACAAACCGTTCACAATTTAATTTTCAAGATATCGTTCCTAACCAAATAGGAAAAATAAATGGCTATAACAATAAAAAATAAAATAAGAGTAAATGATCATATGTGTTTGAAAAATAAGTCCTAATAAGTTTTCTCTAATTAAAACATCATTTCAACCTATAACATTTTATTTACAACTATTATATAATTTGATCAACTGATAACTTCATCAGTTTAACCAATGTTGTCTCAGGTAATTTTTCTACTCGTTTCTCTAAACTAACTAGTTATATATAAAATCATTTAATTTTTATACATTAAAATCCTTCAAAAATGTTCTGATGATTATATGAATCAACCAATAAATACGTCGTAAGGCTGTCAAACCATGACAATAGTTAGTCTCATTACTTGTGCACTGAGTGAAGATTGAGTTAATAACAAACCAAAATATTTTAGGGTTATTAAATCTAGGTGAATTATATTGTGAGAATGGATATAATTGTTTTTATATACATAGATATTTCATTTCTTGGAACCATAATCTCACTAATTTTTATAATTTTTATGTTTTTTTCCTATATTTACACTTAAACATAGAGTTTTCACTAATTTTATCTCATGATAGTCCTAAAAAAGTAACTAGATATCATATTGATACCAATTGAAATGGCCAATACCAACAATCTTATATCTAGTGAAAAAAAACACGTTATTTTCTATAAACATATTAATAATAATATATATTTAAATTAAGTATAATTACAATATTTATAAATATATATTATGTATACAATGTATTAGTACGATTTCATATGATAATTTTAATGAAGATAATTAATAATATCTTGTTACATATGTGAAAAAAAACACTCATTCTCAAATTATATACCCACAAAATGATGTACTTAGGCCTTCAATATGTGATCAAGGGATTCCTAAAGTTGAATGGCCTTTCATAATATGTAACATGGACTAGGATAACAATTTAATTTCATGAATATATTTTTAATATTCTATAAATGAGCTCCTTTTATATGTGAATGTTAGAGACATTTCCTCTAAAACATGAGCTAAGTGAGGGGTATTGATGGAATCTCTTGGGATTTAGATTAAGAAATTTATGTGTGAATTTACTTCCCAAAAATGTCTTCAATAAATTATTTTTTTATTTTTAATGCAAAAAAATCATGCCATGGAATATTTTTCCCTTTACCCTTTTGTAACATGCTTCATTATTTACATTGAATTATTTTTTACCAAAAATAATAGATAAATACTCTTAGTAAATTTCAATGAGGTGGTTCACATTTTTTGACTCTATGAAATATAATTAAAATTTTAGATATTATTGAATTATCTATTATATTAAATCATGTATTTAGTGAATTTTTTTTGAAAAATGCATGTCTTTTTTAAATAACATGTATTATTAATCTTATTTCATTTAAATTAAAAATTAAATATGTGATGATATATATGATTATGAATTGAAATATTATAACATATTCATTATTTAAAATTTTACTAATTAATTTACAATAAAAATATATAGTATTTATAAAAATAATTTTATTTGAAAAATATAATTATTACTATGGTAACTAATATTAACCTTGTTACAAGTTTTTTATTGAAAAAAATTAAAATTAACAAATGATAAAATTTGAATAATAGTATTAAAAATAACAAATCAATTTCATAGACTAATTTTCTTGAGGTGATAAAAATTAATTTTAAAATAAGAGTGCATAACATATATAAATATTTTATTAAAAATGTATCATTTTAGAATAAAATTAATTTATTCATATTAAATGTATAGTGATAACAATAGAATGAATGATAATTTATTTTCTTGTAAACATTATCCTTAAGATTGTGTGAGAAATAACCTCTATTTTTCTATAAAGGTTGATGTTAAAAATATATAAATTAACATGTGATATATATATATATATATTATTTATTACATTTATATATATATATATATATATCGTACTAGTTTCTAAATGAAAATCCCCCATTATTCATACATAAGACTTAAACATATGTTAAATAGTGGTTGTGGTCACATTTGATGATTCATCTTACATCGACCATGTATTCATTTCCTTGATGTTCAAATTATCAGAAAAATAATTTCAAACAAGATGTAATTGATAGATTTCAACATGGTATTAGTCTAGAGAACACCATAGTGAAGATACCATATTTCCATGATTATTAAATCAACCTCATAATTAATACATCTATTACAAGATACCATTTATTATACATTTCTTATTGATTTCACAATATGGTCAGTCATACTTATACGTTTCAATTAAACAATTATGTCAAAACAATTATATTTTAATTATTACAGGGTTCCATTTCATTTAGTGTCACATGTAAAACAAGATATCCAAACATTAAATTATTAAAATTTATTGGGTGTTACTCCTCCAAAAATAAATTATTTCCTAACTGTTTTAATTACTACACAGTAAAGGAAAATAGATAAGTGTATGAATCAAGATATAATTTCAAACTCACTAATGTGGGTAAGACTCTAAAACACACAGTATTCATTATAATAATCATATATTGAGATTATCAAGATTTTTTCCTAATTATTACTCTATAGTTGTCTAAAATCCATAAGATTTTCTAGAAACATACCTTTCACTATTTAATTTTCACGATCTAGCTCCTAACCAAATATGAAAAATAAATGGTTATAACTATAATAAATAAAATATTATTAAATGATCATATGTGTATGAAAAATAAATCCTAATATGTATTCTCTCATTACAACATCATTTCAACCTATACAATTTTATTTACAACTATTATATAATTTGATCAACTGATAACTCCATAAGTTTAACCTAGGTTGTCCCCGGTTATTTTTCTACTCATTTCTCTAAAATAACTAGTTAGATATTACATCATTAAATTTTTTTACATTATAATCCTTCAAAAAATTTATGAAGATCATATGAATCAACAAATGAATACATTGCATGGCTGTCAAACCATGAGAATTGTTAGTCTCATTACATTTGCATTGAGTGAATATTGAGTTAATAACAAACGAAAATATTTTAGGGTTATTAACTCTAGGTGAATTTTATTATAATCATGGATATTATTGTTTTTATATTAACATATATTTCATTTCATGGAACCATAAACTCATTAATTTTTTAAAAAATTATGTTGTTTTCCTATATTTACACTTATCCATAAGGTTTTCACTAATTTTCTCGCATTATAAGCTTAAAAATGTTACTAGATGTTAAATTGATACCAATTGAAACACCCAAGACCCAAATTCTTATATCTAGTGAAAAAAGACACGTTATTTACTATTACTATAACATAAATAACCAAAATTATGTTAATTAAACGCCCAAAAAAATTATATTTGATTTCATAAACGAATAGAAAAAATAAATCACTAATAAAACCTGTATCATTCCCAAAAAATGGATATTCTCTCATAAAAAAAATTATTCCTACCTTTATAGAAAGACTTCAATACCTCACAATATATTCTCCATACATGACACCCTTCTCAAAAAATAGTACATAATACAATTCATCTTTTACTTGGGGAATATAAAAATAATAAGGGGTGAGATAAAACACTCAATAATGTGTATCATACATAAAAAACTATAAAATAATAAACATGTAATGGGTAATATTACATGAATAAAAATAATCAAATAATTACATATGTCTAATATTAATATCACAAAATATATACATGGAAAACTATAAGAATTTAAATAGTCATATGGAAATAATAACTATTTTCATTGTGGTGAGATAAATTTTGTTTTATATCTTACTCTTGTTGTTGATG
This sequence comes from Viscum album, assembly GCA_963277665.1. Taxonomy (NCBI): domain Eukaryota; kingdom Viridiplantae; phylum Streptophyta; class Magnoliopsida; order Santalales; family Viscaceae; genus Viscum; species Viscum album. Next base: position 437,828,484 of record OY728121.1, read on the forward strand.
TAACACCCCATGCTTCCATGAAATGCTTCTCTTTGAATAACACATTAGTGTGTGTTGTACGCAACTTTGAGTTCTAACGCACCACAACCAATCAAACAAGTCGTTACGAATATTAATACCCACTTTTTGAAATTTTATAATTTATATATTTAAAAATGGACTTCATTTTTAGATTCGGAATATCAAAATTAGCATAAGGTGAATTTTTGGTATTTTTCTGAAAACTTTCAATTTTTGATGAATAGTGAAAAATACTGAGTCATTGTTTAAAACCGACTTTTTATTTAATAATAATTTATTTTATTTTATTTTATTTTTTGTCAAAATAGATATATAATACCTATATATGTTCAATTTAATTCATTGGAGTCATTTTGTAATAATATTAGATATATAAAATTTTATTGAACTTTTCACCGTCTTTTACCCACCTCCTAGGAGCATTTCCAAATTTACATAAAACATAATTTTACCACTTCTGTGAGTGGAATTTCAAAAATCCTAGGGACATGGTTTATATTAGTAAATAAATTGTGGTTCTATGAGGTGAAAATAATTTTTGGTGAATAGTAACTTCTTACTTTTATTTACCACGGTTAAAAGTAAATAGAGTAATTAATGGTAAAATGATGTTATTGTCACCCTAACACATGTCCTAATTCTATTGGATAAGTATAATTCGACCAAAAACATCCTTAGGAATAAAATATGATCCTTTTGGTCCACATGGACTACATTAGGATATTTATTATTATTTAATTCAAAGAAGAGTTAAAAGAGTTAAAATCAATGTTTAATATCTAAAACATATTTAATATAGGGTTACACATAAGCTAAATTCAAATATAAATATTTATTAAAAATATAATGAGATTTCATAAATAATGAATTTTTTTTATATTTTTTAGACATTAAATAATTTTATTTATTAATGACACAATGATGATGCAGTAATTACCTAATTAATGAAATATTAAAATAATTGATATTATAAATATCCAAATAAAGGTAATTTGACACTTTATATGAATTCTAATTATTTTCTAGGTTAATATAACATATTAGGGATGGTTATATAATTTTTTTTTGAAGTAATAATGTTGTTATGAATTTAGAAAAAACAAAATACCAAATAGTGTCAAAATTGACATAATAGAGTTTTTAAAAAAATATTATATTATTAATTGGTATTATGTTCCCAAAAATATAAGGATTGGCCAGAGTGATTAAATAATATTATATATGTCATTATTTAATCATTTGGGGTAATCTGGGAAAATTATAGTTAGTTTATTAACCATATAATATAAAAATACAAAGAGACATGGTAAATGTCAAACTATTTAACTAAAAGATAAATCGAAAAGATAAGGTTAATATAGTGACCCAAACTAATCTAAAACCTATTTTTTGAGGGATTTGCGACCCATCCCCACCTTTTCCTTTAAATAAATTATTTTAGAGCCATTAGAAACCGAAAATTATTTTATTATAAAATAATATTTATAGCTTTTCCAAAGGTTCCCCTCACTCCTCTTATAAAAGGGCACTCCCCCTTCTATCTAATTCACACATTCAAAGCCTTTTTTCTCAGCCAGAACCTTCCCAAATACCCTCTCAACTGTCCTCCCTTTATCCTAGAGGCCTTATTTTAGTCAAAAATCCATCCTAAGGAGCCCTTTTGATCAAATCAAAAGGAAGGACCAGAATAAGAGGTATATATTTCATCACATGTATAATGTTCCATTCTTCTTCCAATTTTTCTTTCTTAGTTGTTTCCATTATAAAATAATAAATCCAGTATATTCTATATAATATGATCTTATTGTAGAAATGGTACAACGATATTCATTATTCTATCCATCCTTTTAATGACATGTCACCATACGTGTGTACGTACGGCATACCGTCTCCACATCGTTGTGTAATTGTTATTCAATATATTATTTTTTAGATGGATATAATAATGATTTTTAATTGATTTAATAATTAGTATAAAATGATAATTATTCTGTATAAATGATATACCATCCAATTATATATTATTTTATCAAAAAAATGATATTGTTGCTCGTGCGTGCGTATGGATTACCGTCCCCTCGAACGCGATGAGATTCATTCCCCATCATAATAATTCATGAATAATTTTCTTATGATGAATAAAAATAGTATTTAATGTACTTAATATCATTATATATTTCAATAATGTACACTCTATCCATAACAATCATGGCTTACGTAACTAAGCATATAAAGGAAAACGAATCAGTTAACAACCAAAAGGATGATACAACTTGAATATCATTAACAAATTAATATTGGAATATCATATATGATATCATATTAATGTATATGGTTATTTGATAATTTAATAACAGTTATTTCACCATTATACATGATGTAAAACTACCCTTGACCAAGGAAAAGTACAAGGTAAGGGTTAATTTCACACTCTCTTTATTATCCGAGGAAGTTTTTACGTAAGTATCTACTAGAACCACTTTATCCTCCACATCCATGTTTTATAAAAATGTATTCCAAATAATTTGTACTATTTACTAGACTATGGGTTAAAGTCATTTATACCCTTGTTTGACATTAATAAGATGTTTATAAAGGAATATTACTGTTTTTTCCAAACAAGGTACTTTATGACATTTTCGACAAAATTAAGGTAAGAATGTTTTTTTAACTTACATGGCGGGTGTGGGAATTTTTTATCGTTATAGCATGGTTGAAGCTTCCCTTACAAACTTATAAAAATATTTTCAAAAATAAATGTTTTCTTTTATAATTATGTGACATTAAATGATTTCAATATAGAAAGACATTTTTTTCTAAAAAGGTTTTGATTTCGTCTATGTCAACATCCTTTGATGGATTTTATGTTTTTTTTAAGTTGATATATTATGATACAAAACGTCCATATTTTATTGATGGTTTTGTGATATGTTTGAATGTGGATGTGTTATTTCATACATTTCATGGTTTATGGATTAAGTATTGACATTTCGTATGCTAGTTTTAATATGAATGTTTATGTTATGTTTAAACCTTTTTATATATAGAATACAATGGACTTAGTAAGTGATGGGTGGAGCCCGCTATAGCTCCTCAATGCGTTAGTAGGTCTCATGAGATAAACCAGTGTATTGGCATAAGGCCTTGATAGAATCATATTTGTAGTCTTGGCATAAGGCCTTGACTATGTGGTTATGAAAGTCTGGCATTATGCATTCCATCATTATAAAAGTGGCTATTGACATTGCATGTGATTATTAGACTTGTAGAATATCCATGTAAATAAGTAAATGAAATTATTTGATTTTTATCTTTGCCATGATATGCTGAAGTTCAAGTTTAAAAGGATTTTTGTTTATTCTTATACACTACATTAAATCTTTATACTTATTTATGAAAGTTTCTGCTATATTGTTATCCTTCTTGAGCATCTAAGTTCTCCCCTTTTTATGTTTTATTTTTCCCAGGATGTGAAAAGTATATTATGACTGACCTGGAGGGATAGTCTATGGGATCTCGGTGTTACCTATGGAAACAATGTTGTGGTAGTTTTCCATTTCATGATGTAATGTAAACCTTCTGAATGTATCTAGCACTTCCAAGGCTACTAAACTAATTTGTATTTTGAGACTTAATATTTTGTAATCATGCCAATGTTATGTAATAATGCACTATACACGCTCTTGCATCGTTGGGAACAAGTGACAAACTAAAATTTCTAAACTACATACAACTTAGGACAATGGAAAGACAGAGTCGAACCATAGGGAGGCCTCATATTGAGCTTGGTGATCTAAAAAACTACACAAAAAAACACATGCAAAAACAAGAAAAAACAATTAGTGGTGGCAAAGTGGATTGAATGAGATTTAGTGTGTGAAGAAGTGAGGGTAAGATGGTGATTGCAAAGGGAGTAGAAAGAGCATCAAGAGAAATTGTGGTGTAAACAACCAATAGATGAGTAAGGGGGAAAGTCCACTAGACAATTCGTTATTGCTCAACCTCGTTCATGCACTGGACTTTTAAAAATATGGATCTGACTAAAAGTAACTGGACAGATTTATTGTCTGGTCAGTTTGGGATGAAATAGATCTTACAGTCCTTCGACTGTAAAAGTCATTCCATCCAATGGTGATAATAAATCAGAAGTCACCGGGTTCAGCATGTCAGTTGAATTCATTGTGTCTCTATCATTCGAGCATAACTCACTTGTCAGTGAGTTACTCAAATTGAAACACTTTTCATTATGGTGAAAACAAGATCGGTTTTCACTCGATCATGTTGTTTTGAAAATTAACTCGTCTGTAAACAATGAGAGAGACAATCCAATTAAATGATGTGGTGTGTGAATGAGACTAATCAAATCAAATCAACCAGCATATTTCCCGTGAAAGAAATTTTCCGAACATAGTGGCTGGTTTTACTGTAACAATAGAGTAAGAATCAATGTAGTTCATATTGAAATCAGTGCAGAAAAACAGAGCACAAGAAAAACTATGATGTTCGAACTCCCTGCTACTGCTCTCTAAAATTCCAACTCCTGCTTCTTGATGGTAGATGCAATTCTAGAATCCGCTCGAAATCCTGCCCTCGGAATCGAGGTATGAAAAATGATTTGATCTTATACTCTCGGTGCTCCAATCTACTCGCGATGGAACAATCTCAATGTACCTCTTTCTCTGCTGCCTATAGTCTCGATCAAACCCTCACTTCTTTTTCTCGAGTTCCTTCTATCCCCAATGTTCTCCTTGAATGCTCCTGCTCCGCTGGTTTTCTCCATGCCTCTCCTGCCTCCCGTGCCTTCATCACCTAGTTGAAGTCTCTGAAATCTCTCCTAAGGAGCTCCCTGGCCTCCATGGGGAGCTTTCACTGCGTTGATCCTCCCGCGCTGGTCACCAGAGAAATTTATCTTAACCGAATGAAAAAGATGCGCGTGTGGCAAGCTAATTTCTTCCTTGGAAATAGCAGATCCACATGGCGTGATTTTCTGTGCATGTCACGATCTCTATGTAAGTGTATCCCGCCTCCTACCACGAAACAACAACAAACGCACGTGAGCCCAATAAAAAGAAACTCCTATGTATATCTAAATAAATTTATAAACTATATATTAATATTACTGCTTAAAGTTAATAACAACTAATTAATATATGTATATATATATATTATAATATCTCAATTATTAGTAATGTATATTTATTAACTATTTTATTTAATTAACACATTTATTATTATAATATATAAAAACTTATGTACTATTATTATTTAACCTATTATTAATGTATAGTTCATGATATATATATATTTTATATTATATGATATAATAAAATAAAAATTAAAAGCTGAAGAAGAAAGAAGATGAAAAAACGAAAAGAGGGGGGAGAAGAATTCGACGAGGATGAGAGGGGGAGAGGAGGGAGTTCGTGTGGCGGAGCAGAGGGCATGGGGCGACGGCGGTTCGAGGGGGTTTCGCGGCGAGGATGAATGAGTGTTCCGCGCTTGGAATAGGAGAGATGAAGTGGTACGGATGGGTCTCGGTGGGAACGAGGGAGAAGCTCGGGTTCAGGCAGGTGGGTCTCGGCTTGGAGGACTCCAACTTAGGGTTTCAGTGATGGATCTCAACCGAGATTGAGGGACAAACTTAGGCGTAAAGACTCGGTCCGGCGTGGTAGGCAAGAATGGAAGGTGAGGCCAGACCAGCTTCAGGAATGGGGTTTCTAGAAGCAGTTTAAGAGCGGCGGTGATTTGAGGGGCAGTAGGGTTGCAGGACAGCTAAGGTGCCGATCTGGAAGGAGACGACACGGAGGTGATGGATCGGCGATGGTTTGAGGATTTCAAATCTGGTATTCGGATTTGGGTAATTCGATTCATGTTTTTGATGTTCTCTGCTGCTGTTGATTTGTTTGGTTGTCATGTGTTATTTGATGTGCTATTTGTGGTCGAAGTGCCGGGGCTAAGGTGTGTGGGAGGCAATTGTGAGACATTTGGTGTGAACACGGTGAGACTGTAAAGTGATGGAACAGTGAGTGATGCTCACGGTGAGTGGGGGATGGAAACAATTAGATTTGCAAGGAGGCGTCGTGAGTGTGTCTCCCGGTGAGACAACACTGGGTTACGGTGTGTGTGAAACTGGTGCGAAGAAAGTTGTTGTCGAGGTGCTGTGTGGGTGTGGATGGAGCAGAAGAGGTTCGTGCATGTGGAGGAGAGCGACGTGCCACCGTTTTATTTTAAAATGGAGAGACAATGAAGAAGGTACCGTGAGGAAATAACAAGGAAAGGAAACGGTGAGACGGTGCAGAAAGGGATACGGTGGCACCATGAGTACTGCTCACCGTCTCAAAGTGATGCTAAATGGTGGGACAGTCACTGTTCCAGGTGGGTGGAAACGGTGAGATAGTTGGGGAATGAGCTGCAGCACCATGGGACCGGTGGCACCATGAGACCGTGAATGGTTAAAATAGTGGGATGTGTCGCTGTGAGAGCAAAGGAACTATGGCACTGTGAAGATTGGTGGCTGGAATTGGGTATGCCACCGTGAGTGATGCTCACGGTGAGACAGTGAAGCAGAGGCAATATGGTGGCACCATGACAAGAACACCGTGTGACCCCAATACCTGCAAAATAAAAGGAATAGAATAAATAAATTAATAAATAAAATAAAACTAAAAATATATTAACAAATTAAATTGAATTAAAAACTAAATAAATAAAGCAAAGATAAATAATAAAATTAATTGTGTTTTATTTAAAAGAATTATTTCATTTGTATTCAAAATTATAAACAAATAACTTAAAGAGAAAAATAAAATATTTATAGTAACTTGCTTAAATTATTTAACCAATTAATTAAAGAAATAATTAAATAAAAGAATAAAAATATTAATTGAATAAGAATAAATTTGTAAAATTAATTAAATTATTAAAAGACTAAAAACTATAAAGATTTATTTATTTACAATTTAATGATAAAAGAATTAATTAATTTAATAAATTAATTAATAAACTAACTAGAATGAAAAATTATAAAAATAAAAGAATAAATAAATAAAAGTCTAATTCGAAAAACTAAGTTAATTTAATAATTATTTCAAATGACACAAATGCACATTAAATGACATGTTTTGAACTAAAAAATTATTATTCTACACAGAAAGTACAAAAAACAACACTTATCAATTATTTAATAAAATACAACATTTTCATGTTAAAAAAATCAATAAAAATATAAAAAGGATGTGGAAAGGTGTGTTAAAACCAGTGCCACATCAAACTCTCCTACATATAAAACTTTGTTTTTCCTCAAAAAAGAACATTCCATTAACTTTAAGATAGAAATATGATTTGTGAGTTCCTGTGGGAAAAGTGCATGATTAAGCTTTAATACCCAGAGGATCAAGACCAAAAATGAGTTAGGTTTTTCAAAGGTGTTCAAAAATGATGTCCTGTTTATCTTCAAAAAAACCCACCGGAAGTAAAAATCCTCACAAACTCATACACTGTCAAGTATGTCATGCCTCCTATATGTACTCATTAACTATACTAATTTACCTTCCAATTCATGTTCTAATTCAAGGTGTGTTGACAATTTAGATGAAATGGAACTCAAAAATTTACCAAGGGCACCTTCCATTCTCAACTTCCCACAAGTTCCAAAAAATACAGTCCATTAAAATGATCACTTTATTGATTCAACTCAAATGAATATTAAACAAGACAATTGCTCCCTTCTTCATCTGGGTTCAAAATTCCCCTCACCTTAATGAGCTCATTTTTGACAAGGGCACTTTATTTTAATCATTCCCAACCATATTCCATGTGTATATCACTCTGTATATCAATTATTTGGATGGAAATTGGCTTAATTTATTCAATGAAATGCACTCAATGCACCTTGTCTAAGATACTCACTGTGGGATCCCATTTTCCCATTTTACTCCAGTTGCAAAGGACTTAACTAATAAACAATCGAGTTGACTTCCTAAAGTGATTGAATATAATTTAATTTTCAAAAAGTGTGAGCCCCCTAGGTTCCAGTGAGAACATCAAGTTACCCTATTTCATGATCATAATCCCACAAAACCTATCATGTCATACTCTTATCTTCAGTTCCTAAATAGACAGATCCATAGAGACAGTGAACAATTGCACTCAGCAATCATTCATACATAACAGTTTCTGACTAAGTGCCACTATCAACACCGAGCATACAGTTATCCACTAAATAGGAAAAAAATGAATTATCGTTGAACCTTCAATGAAAATCAAGTGATAAAAGAATTTGAAAAAAAATCGATGGAATTTTGAACCATTATTTTAAAAAATTAAAAAAATGTCCATTTTTTTAAACAACCTCAAACTCAGGTTCAGGAAGGGGGAATTCCACATGACACAAGAATGACCCCTCTCCCCCATAATTAAAACCCAAAATTGTCCCCAATGTTGTATTATAAGGTGGAAGATTGTTTATGTTCAAAACAGATGGACATTTCAGCTGAAAAATGATATGGTGGGGGTAACAATGAAGTTCAAAAATCTTCTTTTCCACACAAAAAGTAAAAGAAAATAAAAACCCAAGAAAACAAAAACAGAAGAACCCGACCCACCAAGCATCACCAGCAACCAAGTGTATTTCTATTCCTAAAATGTTCATGCTTTGAATTTTTAAAGAGTAGACAGAACGGTTATATCAATTTACTTCAAAAAGTTGCATGATTAGCAGTGATGTGCAGCAACAACATAATGAAATTGAAAGCAGTGGGTGGAATTATGTTTCAGAAAATCAGCTCAAAATACATTTTCAACTCTCTATATACTAGCAGCTAAACACCCATGCAAGAAAACATAGTCATTTCTCACAGATTAGGAGGAAGTACCCCACACTTAGTTCATAGTGAAGAGTAAGCAAGTAATTGAATGTGAAAAAGGCAGAACAACACTTCCCTGAATTATTGGACCTTTAACAGTGGCTTTCATCAACAGATCCTCTTCAGCAGAACTGGGTTGTTACTCCTCTTAATTAACCTAAAGGTTAAAATAAGAAAAATAAGATTTCAGAGTTTTAAGTTCAATATAAGTAACCCAAGAGAGTGAGTATAAAGAAATGGTATCCTTAAAATGCAGTGGATTTCTCCCTTGATGTTTCTTGGCCAAGTTTCTGGTAGCAACAAATCTCTCTAAAACAACAATAGATCATGAAAAACCATCAAGAAGTTAAGCAATTGAACCGGAGAACAAATAGAAAGGATTAATTTTATTAACGAACCAAATAAAAGGAAAACAGGAAAGCTACCATGGGTTAGTTCCCATGCAACAATGAGTTTATAATACACAGCTAGACTTGAACCAACTCATTCTTCCAACAGAGATATGGAAGCCAAGCCCTTTGGATTCCCTTCAAAGAAGTGATTTATTATTTGACCATTGACTAAGAAAGGTCGATTCTCTTCTCCAACCAACTCAACAGCTCCATTAACCAAAACTCTAACAATGGTAAAGTGTCCAGACCACTTGGAATTCAACTATCTTAGAAACAGCTTCAATATAGAATTGAAAAGTAAGGCCCCCTCACCAACCGTGAAATTCCTATTTTGAATGATTGAGTCATGAAAATCCTTTGTTTTTTATTTTTAAATTTCAGCATTCTCATAGGACTCTCATCGAATCTCATCCAGCTCACTCAGCTCTATCAGTCTCCTCTCTCTAGCAGATTTGAAATCAAAGTTAAGTTCCTTCACTGCCTAATAAGATCTCTTCTATAACTCAATAGGTAGATGTTATTCTTTCACAAAGAGCAGCCTATATGGTGTAATCCATATATGAGTCTTATAAGCAGTTCTATAGGGCCAAAGGGACTCATCCAATTTCCTTGAACAGTATTTCCTAGAGCTAGACACTATTTTCTCTAAAATCTGTTTGAGCTCTCTGTTTGAAACTTCTACTTGCCCACTGGACTATCGGTGGTAAGTAGTGACTATCCTATATGAGAACTCATACTTCTCCATCAAACCATTGAACTTATAATTCTTGAATTGAGTTCCATTGTCAGTGATGAATGCTCGAGCCACACCAAATGTGGAAAAGAAGTTATTCTTGATGAATTTAACAACACTAGCAGTTGAATTGTCAGGAAGAGTTACTGCCTCAACCCACTTGGACATGTAGTCCACAGCAACTAAAATGTACTCATTTCCATAGGATGATGTAAATGGTCCCATGAAGTCCAAGCCCCACAAATCAACAATTTCGACCTCCAGATTGCCTTTTTGGGGTAGTTCTGGCCTTCTTCCAACATTTCCCAACATTTGACATTTTACACAACCAATAACCAGACTCCTATCATCTTTAAATAATGTGTTCTAGTAGAAACTATCTTGTAAGACCTTTTGAGCAGTCCTTTCTCCTCCATGATGGCCACCCTAAGGTGATGAATGGAATCTCTCAAGTATGGGTAAAATCTCATCCTCAACCACACATCTTCTCAGAATCCCATCAGCACACCTCCTAAAGAGAAGAGGGTCATCCCAAGTATAATATTTCTGTTTAGATATAAACCTCTTCCTCTGGTTGTGTGAGAGATCCTTGGTCATGACTCCAGCTACCATAATGTTTACATAGTCTGCAAACCAAGTAGACTACTACACATAAGTAGAAAACAATTATTCATCAGGGAAAGAAGTGTTGATCTCTTTTGGTTCCTTACATGGGGAATTGGAGAGTTGGAACAAGTGATCGACAACTATATTCTCAGCACCTTTCTTATCCTTAATCACTAAATCAAAATCTTGTAACTGCAAGGTCCACCTCATGAGTCTAGGATTTGAGTCCGTTTTAGCCAGAAAATACTTAAGGGATGAATGATCTGTGAAAATTATGATCCTTGATCCTATCAAATACTGCATGAACATTTCCGAAGAAAACATCACAGCAGCCAACTCCTTTTCTGTGGTAGAATAATTCTTCTGGGAATCATCTCACATCTTGCTATCATAGTAAATAACATGTAATTTTCTATCATTCCTATGCCCTAACACAACTCCTACTACAAAGTCACTAGCATCACACATAACCTCAAAAGGAAGCTGCCGATTAGGAGCAGTAATCAACTTATCCTTGAGAAGATTAAAGGCCTCTAGATAGGTCTCAATGAAGACAAAGGGTGTGTCCTTAACTAGAAGCAAGAACATGGGTCTAGTAATCTTAGGAAATTCCATAATAAACCTCCTGTATAACACAACATGACACAAAAAACTTTTAATTCCTTTGACATTTTCAGGTGGGGGAAAATTTTGTATGACCTAAATTTTAGTATTATGAACCTCCAACCCCTTCTTAGAAACTTTTTGTCCCAAAACTATGCCTTCTATGGCCATGAGTTGGCAATTTTCCTAGTTTAAGACTAAGTTGGTATCTTGGCACCATTCTAACACTAGTTCCATGTTTTTCAGACATTTCTCAAAGTTATCTCCCACAATAGGAAAATCATATGTGAACACTTTAATAATCCTCTTAATCATGTCTGAAAAAATTGCCATCATGCACCTCTGAAAAGTGGCAGGATCACCACACAAGCCAATGGTCATCCTCCGGTAGGCAAATGTCCCAAATGCACAGGTGAAGGTGGTTTTCTCTTGGTCCTCCTGTGTAATGGAAATCCGGTTGTAACCAGAATAATCATTAAGAATGCAAAATAATTCATTGCCTGGCAATCTCTGTAACATTTTATCCAAAAATGGAATGATGAAGTGATCTTTTCTTGTGGAAGAATTCAATTTTCTGTAGTCTGTACAGACTCTCCATTTATTAATTACTCTTGTCTTGATTGGCTCATTCCATTCATTAGTGACCACTGTCACTCCACTCTTTTTGTGTACCACCTGGACAGGATTGACCGATGGGCTATCAGAAATTGGAAAAATAATTCCAGCATCAAGAAACATAATCACTTCTTCTCTTACAACTTCCCTAATGTTGGTGTTAGGTCTTATTTCGTCTTCTACTCTATGATTACACTCAGGTTCCATTGTAATTTTATGCATATAGAAGGCTGTACTTATCCCTTTGATATATGTAATTGACCAGCCTATGACAGACTTGTACTTCCTCAAAATAGTAAGCTGATTTTACTCTTGAATCACCTCTAGATTGGATGAAATGATCACAGTAAGGGTGGAATTTTCTCCTAAAAAGGAATATTTGAGATGGTCAAGGAGGGGATTAAGTTCAAGGGTGGGTAGTGACTGGATTGAGGGAAGACACTTGGGCCTAGGTGGCCCAAGGTCTTCATGTTGCCTCTTGAAGAAGGCAGTAGAACAAGATTTTTCCTCAGTGCAAGATCTTCCAACAAATATCTACTCAAACTCAAACACCTCTCTCAGGGTAAGACTGTTCTCCAAAACAAACTCATCTATGTTCTCCAAGAATTAGCCATCATACTCATCAAAAAATTCTCTCTCCTTACTTGAGCTAATCCCCATGCAAGAGGCAGCAAGGATTATAGGTTCACTATTGATTTCAACTATCATTCATAGAAACTCCTCTTCTTACTTATCAACACTGCTCTCAGCAACTAACATTTCGTCTTTTGGAAAAAATGGGTGGGTGGGTTCTTGGATTTTCTTAAACACGTTGAATTATTCTTTCTGTTCACCCAAATTAAAAATCAGTTTCCCCTTAGACACATCAATCACAGCTCTCCCTGTGGCCAGGAAGGGCCTACCAAGAATGATAGGAACCTCCACGTCACACTCCATATCAAAGATAAGAAATTAAGCAGGAAAAAAGTGTTTTCATACGCCCACTAATAGATCATCGACCCTACCCACTAGATGGGTAATGGACCTATTAGTAAGCTGTAACACAATAGTGGTGGGTTGGGGAACTCCTAATCTCAGGCACTGAAAAAGTGACAGTGGAATCAGATGAGTACTAGCTCCCATATCACAAAAATAGTTTAACTTACCACCTCAATCCCCAAATGTTCAAGGGATGACAAAGATTCCAGGGTCCTGAAGCTTAGAGGGTATCCTATTCTGTAAGACTGCACTACACTCCTACATCAAGGCATTGGTGGAAAATTCCTCTAATTTCTTTTTGTTTGAAAATATTTTTTTGAGTGATTTAAGATATGATGGGATTTGAATCAATGCTTCCAAGAATGGGATATCAATGTTCCGTTTTTTAACCACTTTCAAATATTTCAACAGTTCAAGATCCTGAATTGGTTTCTTAATTCTTAGTGGGAAGGTGATTGCAGGGGAAACATTCCTCACAATTGGTGGAATCTCTATAGATTCTTCTTCAAAAAGTTTCTTCCCTTTATTTTCTTTATTTTTTTAGCCTTTTTATTTGGGTTTTTGAGTTGGAATAGTAGGGACTGGAGGGATTCTAGTGGTGCTGTCCAGTTTTCCTAATTCAGGTTCTTTCATATTTGAGTTTCTTTATTCATATAGATTCCCATTTTTTTCATTTTGGGGTTCTTTCCTAGGCTCTTGGTGAGTTTGGATACAACTTCGGGTGGTCATAGCCATGTAATTCTCACTAGGATTGGCTTCAGTGGTGCGAGGCAGCCTACCCTTTTCTCTATTACTAGCATCCCTAGCGACAACCCCATTTAAATTTCCAAGTTCTTCATTCTAGCATCCATTTGAACTTTATCATAATCATTTTTGGCCTTTTTTCATCAAACCTCCCTATCAATTGATGGAACATGTCTCTCACCACATCTTTTGAGTTGGATGACTCAGCCTTAGGTTGGGATTGGGGTTGGAATTGCTGCTTAGGAGGCTGCTGGAATCCCGGAAGGGCAGTAGGTCAGAGGACTCCCTGCTCCCTCCATGACAGGTTTGGATGGTTCCTATACCGCTGATTGTAGGTGTTGCAAAAAGGATCATCCCTAGGTTTCATCCGAGGTCCATAGCCAGTAATTCTGTCACTCTCTTGAGGCTGGAGAGGCATATCAAAGTTAATACAATAGGATTGAGAATGGCCATACATGCCACAGTTATGGAACTGCTGATTAAGGATTTGATGTGGGTTCTCATTAAAGAACCCAGCAGCTTGGGCTTCAGCTTGTGGAGTAGGGGTGGTTTCTTTTCTCACAATGTTTCTCCTCCAAGATCATTTTTGCTAGGAATTTTGAGCTAATGTGTTAAAGATCTATTTGAGCTCCTCAGCAGTAATGTTGCTAAAGTATCCTCTAGAAGACTGATCCAGCAAGGTTTGGTGGTAAGGGGTGAGACTATTTTAGAAGGCGTCCATTAGGAATTGAGGTGTACATTGATGGTTTGGACACTACCTAGGTAAACCACTATACATATCCCAGGCTTCATGAAATTATTCTCATTCATCTTGAAGGAATCCAATGATTTTTTGCCTAATTTCATATGTCAACCTCCTAGGATAGAACTTCATTATAAAGCCATTTAAAAGTTGATCCCAGGTGAAAATGAATTCTTCTTCTAACTGTTGAAACCAAGACCTAGAATTTCCCTTGAGGCATAAGGGGAACACTCTCAGTTTAATCTCTTCCTTAGTGAGACCACTAAGTTGTAGTTGTTAGGCACTAAAATAGAAGGCTCTAATGAAGTCAGGAGGGTCTTCACTAGGCATTCCATTGAAGGTGGGAAACTGACTAAGCATGGATTTCTTGATCTCGTAATTCTTGGACCTAGGAGAGAGTCTAATGCATGAAGGGTTGATAGACACTGAAGGGAACAAGAACTATCCCAAACTGTGCCTTTCAGCTATCTCATTCCTAGGTGGGTTCATCATTCCAGGATGGTTCAAATTCGCAGGAAGTGGGTTGTTCAAGTTTTCATTTATGTTTTCTTCTATTTTGACATTGTCTTTGTTCTTTTTCACTTCCTTAAGGTTATTATCAATTTCAAGATTACTAGGTACTAAGTGTTCGGACATAGACCTGGTTTGTAGGCAGCAGGTTCACAATATTTTTTATAATTTCAATTTTTTGTTTTTTTTTTATTTTCTTAAGTGAATTTTTGTTTGGTTTTTAGGCACCTAGCCTCCTCAGAAACGTCGCCAAAATTTACACGCTCGTGCATCGTTGGGAACGGGTGAAAAACTAAAATTTATAACCTACTTACTACTTAGGACAGTGGAAAGATAGGGTCAAACCACAGGGAGGGCTCATGTTGTGTTTAGCGATCTAAAAAAACTAAACAAAAAAAACACACGCAAAAACAAGAAAAACAATTGGTGGTGTTGATGTGGAGTGAATGAGATTTTGTGTGTGAAGAAGTGAGGGTAATATTTGAGTGAAAAGGGAGTAGATAGAGAAACAAGATAAATTGTGGTGTAAACAACCAATATATGAGTGAGGGGGAAAGTCCACTGGCTGATTCGATATTGCTCAGCCTCATTCATACACTGGAGTTTTAACAATATGGATCGACTAAAAGTAATTGTACGGATTTGTTGTCTAGTCAGTTTGTGATGAAATATCTCTTACATTCATTCGACTGTAAAATTCATTCAATCAAATATTGAAAATAAGTTAGAAGTCATCGGGATCAACTTTTCAGTTGAGTTCGGTGTGTCTCTCTCATTCGAGCATAACTCACTTGTCAGTGAGTTACTCAAATTGAAACAATTTTTATTGTGGTGTAAACAAGATCGGTTATCACTTGATCCTCTTATTTTTAAAATAAAATCGTCTGTAAATAATGAGAGAGACAATCCAATTAAATGATGTGGTGTATGAATGATACTAAACAAATCAAATCAACCAGCCCATTTCCCCCGAAGGAAATTAGTCGGACATAGTGGAAGGTTTTAATGTAAAAATAAAGTAAGAATCAATGTAGTTCATATTGAAAGAAGTGCAGAAAAACAGAGCACAAGAAAAACTAAGATGTTTGAACTTCCAGATCCTGCTCCTGGAAATTCCAACTCCGGCTGCTTGATGGTAAATGAAATTCTGGAATCCGCTCGATATACCGCCCAGCAAATCGGGGTATGAAAAATTCTTTGATCTGCTACTATAGGTGCTCCAATCTACTCGAGATGGAAAAATCTCAATGTACCTCTTGCTCTGCTGACTATAGTCTTTATCAATGCCTCACTGCTTTGTTTCTAGTTCCATCTATCCCCAATGTTCTCCTTGAATTCTCTTGCTCTGCTGGTTTGCTCAATTCCTCTCCCACCTCATGCGCCTTCATCACCCAGTAAAAGTCTCTAGAATCTCTCATGAGGAACTCCCTGGCCTCCACGTGGATCTTTCACTGCGCTGCTCCTCCCGCGCTGGTCATTAGTGAATTTCCCTTAATCAAATGAAAATTATGTGCATGCGGCGAGCTAATTTCATCCCTAGAAACAGAAGATCCATGTGGCGTGCTTTTATGTGCACGTCATGATCTCTATGTAAATGTGTCCCCCCTCCTACCACGAAACAACAACAAACGCACATGAGCCCTATAAAAAGCAACTCCTATGTATAACTGAATAAATTTATAAACTATATGTTAATATTACTGCTTAATGTTAATAACAACTTATTAATATATGCATATATATAATAATATCTCAATTATTAGTAATATATATTTATTAACTATTTTATTTAATTAACACATATATTATTATAATATATAAAAACATATATACTATTATTATTAAACCTATTATTAATGTATAGTGTATGATATATATATATATTATACAATATATATATATATATATTATATTATATGATATAATAAAATAAAAATTAAAAACTGAAGAAGAAAAAAGAAAAAAATGAAAAGAGGGGGGAGAGGAATTCGATGAGGATGAGAGGGGGAGATGAGGGAGTTCGTGTGGAGGAGCAGATGGGAGGGGGTGAGAGCGGTTTGAGGGGGTCTCGTGGTGAGGATAAAAGAGGGTGGCGAGCTTTGCAAAGGGGAGATGAAGTGGTGCGGATGGGTCTCGGTGGGAACGAGGGAGATGCTCAGGTTCATGCTAGTGGGTCTCGGCATGGAGGACTCTGACTTAGGGTTTTAGCAACGGATCTAAACTGAGATTGAGGGATAAAATTAGGTGGAAAGACTCGGTCCGGCGATCTAGGAAGGAAGGGTAGGTGCGGTCGGACTAGCTTTGGGAATGGGGGTTCTATCCGTAGTTTAGGAGCGGCAGCGATTTGAGGGGCACCAGGGTTGCATTACGGAAAGGGTACGAAGCTGGAAGGAGACGCCACGAAGGCAATGGCTCAATGAGGGTTTGATGATTTAAATTCTGGTATTCAGATTTGTGTAATTCGATTCATGTTTTTGATGTTCGCTGCTACTGCTGATTTGTTTGGTTGTCATGTGTTCTTTGATGTGTTTTTTGTGGTCGAAGTGCAGGGGCTCCGGTGTGTGGGAGGCAGTGGCAATGTAATTTAATGGTGATACATTCGGTGTGAACATGGTGAGACCATGAACTGCTGAAACAGTGAGTGATTCTCATGGTGAGTGGGGGAAGGAAATGATGATATGTGTAAGGAGGCGCCGTGAGTGTGTATCCTGGTGAGATAGCACTGGGTTACGGTGTGTAGGAAACTGGTGGGGAAAAAGTTTTTGTTGAGGTGCTGCGTGGGTGTGGATGGAAAATATGAGGTTCGTGCATGTGGAGGAGAGTGACGTGCCACTGTTTTATTTTAAAATGGTGAGACAATGTTGAAGGCACCATGAGGAAATAAAAATGAAAGGAAACAGTGAGACAGTGAAGAATGGGATATGATGGCACCGTGAGTACTGCTCATGGTCTCAAAGTGAGGCTGAAACAGTGGGACAATCACCATTCCAGATGGGTGGAAATGGTGAGACAGTTGGGGAAGGAGCTATGGCACCATGAGACCGGTGGCACCATGAGACCGTGAAGGGTTAAAATGGTGGGATGTGCCATAGTGAGAGCAAAGGAACTGTGGCACTGTGAAGATTGGTGGCTAGAATTGGGTGTGCCACCGTGAGTGATGCTCACAGTGAGACAGTTAAGCTGAGGTGATACGGTGACACTGTGACATGAACCCGATGCGAACACAAAACCTGTAAAATAAAAATAACAGATTAAATAAATTAATAATTTAAATAAAACTAAAAATCTATTAACGAATTAAATTAAATTAAAAACAAAATAAATAAATCAGAGTTAAATAATAAACTTAATTGTGTTTTATTTAAAAGAATGAATTAATTTGTATTCAAAATTATAAAAAATTACGTAAATAACAAATTAAAATATTTACAGTAATGTGCATAAATTATTTAACCAATTAATTAAAGAATTAATTAAATTAAAGAATAAAAATTTTAATTGAATAAGATTAAATTGTTAAAATTAATTAAATTATTAAAAGACTAAAAACCATAAAGTGTTATTTATTTAAAATATTATGAATAAAGAATTAATTAATTTAATAAATTAATTAATAAAATAACGAGAATGAAAAATTATAAAAATAAATGAATAAATAAATAAAATTCTAATTCGAAAAACAAGGTTAATTTAAGAATTTTTTAAAATGACACTAATGCAAATTAAAACACATGTTTTAAACTAAAAAATGATTATTATACAAAACAAGTATAAAATCACAACACTTGTCAATTATTTAATAAAATACAACATTTTCATGTAAAAAGTCAATAAAAATATAAAAAGGATGTGGAAAAGAGTTTTAAAACCATTTCCACATCACACTGACTCGGGGTAACTAGGGTCGGGGAATTACAGTTGGTATCAGAGGAAGTTTAGTACAAACATTGGAATCTAGATTTAGATAAACTCTGATTAGAGCACATTACCCTAAGATAGACTTTGGGGATTAGTATAGAAGAACTTCCATGAATTTTGGTATTGTAGAAATTTTGGGAGTTTTACAAGCAATACATCCTTGTATGGATATGACCAGGTAGAGGTGGCTCTGGCACAAATGTACCTAGGGGTAAAACCCAAAAACACCACTTTAAGCTAGACTCAAACAAGAACGGGTGCACGAAAACGGGCTTTGCTGCACTCTTTGTTACGAAACTCCCAAGGGATATGCTTAGGATAATTATCATGTTTTTTAAAACCCATTATAAAGGGTTTATGAGTATATAATTCCTCAAAGAAAACATTTTTTATGATTATGGATTATATCCACAAAATGTTCAATTTATGTTTTGTGTTTTACAGGTTTGGAATTATGTATTTCATTTCATAAACTATTCTAGTTTATTCTACTATTTTGAAATGGAACCTAGTGGAAGGAATGTAAACTGTATCAATGAATGCGCTACTTGTAGGGATTTCCCTCTTAATCAAGATAATTATAGTGGAGCTGGTGATGTAACTGGTGCAGATTAGTTAATCACCATACTGGGACAAATCACTCAAGTTATGAATAATACCCTTAACCATATAGAGCACCCTGATCTGCAGTGTGGAGGATCAATGTTATATAGCTTCATGAGGAAACAAACACCAACATTCAATGGGGGTACAAATCCACTAGTAGCTAAGAAATGGATAAATTCCTTAGAGAAAAAATTCCACGCCATGGGGAGTAGTGAAAGGGAAAAAGTTGTCATGGCAGTTTACCGCCTCATTTGAGATGCTGATCAGTGGTGGTAATTGATTCAAAACACAAAGTAAGATGATGAAGTATCACTTATGGAATGGATGGAGTTTAAAGCGGTTTTCTTAGAAAAATACTTTCCTCGTGACCATCGAGCAGATATGGAAAGACAATTTTTGAGTCTGAGGCAAAAGGAGGATGAGAATATCGCAACATATGAGGCTAACTTTACAAGGTTATAAAGGCATGATGCAAATTATATATTTAACCCAAGAAGTAAGATTGATTGTTTCATTGATGGTTTAAAGCCATTTATCCATAGATCATTAGTCTCAAAATCCTTCTCGTTGTACGAAAATATTGTCTCATGTGCTATCAAGACAGAAAAATAATTCTCTAAGTCTTAAGGCTTTAAAGGAAAGCAAGAGAAGAAGAGATCTGCCGAAAACTCTTGAAATGGAAATAAGGGGAAGAAGGGAAAAGTTGAATATCCATCCTATAGTAAATGTGGGAAGAAACAACCTGGTACTTTCCCGAAGGGAATGGGTGCCTATTACAAGTGTGGTGAAAAAGGACACCAGGATCATGATTACAAGGGGAAGAAAGAGGTTGTTGTTGTTCAATTATAAAATTATAGAGAAATGGGGCATAATGAAAATGAATGTCCTAAGAGTCAGGAGAAAATACCTCTTAAGAGGCCAAGAGATCAAGGCCATGCTTATGCTGTCACTACTGCTGAGGTTGAAGCTCTGAAAGACGTAGTGGAAGGTAATATAATGGTTTTCTCAAGTTTAGCCAGTGCATTATTTGATTCTGGATCATTGCATTGTTTCATATCTTCCCAGTTTTCTATGAAAATTATATATTTCTAATTTGATTTAATAAGTGAGTTGTCAGTACAAACTCTTAAGCTATGTACCATTGTAACAAAGTTTTGTGAATCAGTCCCCATTAGGGCATATAAATGTTCTTTATCTTCTGATCTTATAGTCATACCCATGATTGAATTTGATATAATCCTTGGTATGGATTGTCTTTCAAACCATGATTCAAAAATTTATTATAATAATAAGGAGGTTACAATTCTCAATGACGATGAGGAGTAACTTATCTTTAGAGAAGAAACGTCACCACCTAATACTTATCTTGATCCACCACCAGTAGCTCAACTAAATTCAATTATTGGCGAGGAAGAGAATGAAATAATTTTGGGTGAGGAAGGGAATATTCAAATAGAGGATATACCTATTATGAAAGAATATGTGGATGTGTTTCCAGAATATTTACCTAGTCATCCTCTAGAACGAGAAATTGAGTTTTCCATTGACTTAATTCCTAGTTCAAGGCATATATCGAAGACCCCATATAGAATGGACATTGTGGAATTAGTTTAACTAAAGAAAAAACTAGAGGAATTGATTAATAAAGGATTTACTTTCCCCTATGTTTCTCCATGGAGATCCCCTGTTCTTTTTTTAAGAAGAATGATGGATCTATGAGGTTGTGCATTGACTACAGGGAGATCAATGATATAATAATAAATAACAAGTATCCCCTACCTCGCATTGATGATTTATTTGACCAACTTAAATAGAGCTCAATAATTTTCAAAGATTTACCTTCGATCAGGATATCATCAGTTGTATGTGAATAACGAAGACATTCCAAAAATAGCATTTCGAACCAGGTACGTGAATTACGAGTTTACAGTAATGCCTTTTGGATTGAATAATGCACCCTCTTTTTTTATGGATCTAATAAATATAGTTTTCAAAGAATATCATGATGAATTTGTAGTGGTATTTATTAATGATATCTTTGTATAATCCAAAAGCTACAAAGATCATGAAAATCACTTGCACATTCTCCTAAAGACTCTAAGAAGAAATGAATTATATGGGAAGTTTATCAAGTATGAATTCTGGCTTCAGGAGATTTCTTTTCTTGGACATATTTTCTCCAAGGATGGAATCTCTATTGATCCTTCTAAGACGAAGTCAATCCAAGAATGTCCAGCACCAATGAGTATAACTGAGGTACATAATTTTATTGGTTTAGTAGGTTTTTATAGGCGTTTCATCAAGAATTTTTCCCGATTCGCTAACCCATTAACGAAGCTCACATGTAAAAGGGTTAAATTTGTATGGAAAAAAGAGTGTGAAGAATGTTTTGATGAATTGAAGAGAATATTATTCAATGCTCCAATCTATCCTCTACCATCGGAAAATGATGGTTTTGTTATTTATAGTGATGCATAAGTGAAAGGATTTGGTTGTGTCCTTATGCATAATGATACGATTATTTACTATGCATCACGATAGCTAAAAACTCATAAGAAAAACTATCCTACTCATGATATTGAGTTAGAAATTGTAATCTTTTCTTTGATGATATAGATACATTATCTCTATGCTGAAAAATGTGAGATATATACCGATCAGAAGAGTTTCAAATATATTTTCTCATAGAAGGAAATCAACATGAGGCAAGGATGATGGCTTGAAATAATCAAAGATTATGATTTCACTATACACTACCACCCAGGGAAGGCAAATAAGGTGGCATATGCTTTGAGTAGAAAGGATCATGAAGTTTTGAACAAGTTGAGAGTCGAAAGAGATCCTATTTTCATGGATCTAGTAAAGTTGGATATGGGAATAATCATGGAAGTGGAAGCATTGATACTTTTTCAAATGGATTCCAAACCAACTTTAATAGAAAGGATAAAATGTTCTCAAACTGATGATGAAGAATTTCAAAAGAAGATTAAATCAGCGAATGATGGGAGATTGATCGACTTCATATATGAAGATGGAATTTTGAAATTTGTGAAGAGAATTTTTGTTTCAAACATACCTGATCTAAAAAGTGAATTTTTTGGATGATGCTCATTGTTCTAATTTCACTATAAAACTTGGTAGCATTAATATGTATAGAGATTTGAAAAAATATTTTTGGTGGGACAAAATGAAGAGGGGGATTTCTGATTTTGTTTCAAGATGTATGGTTTTTCAACAAGTTAAAGTTGGAGGCAACAACCTGTAGGAGTCGTGAAACTTCATCCCATACCTGAGTGGAAATGGGATAATATTACGATGAACTTTGTCATGGGACTACCAAATAATCCTAAAAGGAATGATGTAGTATGGGTCATTGTTGATCGTCTTACCAAGTCAGCACATTTTCTTTCTATAAGAGAATATTTAACACTTGAAAATCTAGAAAGATTATATATTAATGAATTTGTGAGACTCCATGGTGTACCCCTATCTATTGTTTCTGATCGTGATCCCTATTTGACATCAAGATTTTCTAAAAGTCTTCAGAAATACCTAGATACTGAACTTTATTTGAGAACTGTCTACCACCCCCAAACTGATGGACAATCATATAAGACTATTAATACTTTAGAAGACATGTTGAGATCATGATCAGTTGACTTTCAAGGTATGTGGGATCAATATTTACATCTATTATAATTTTCCTATAACAATAGCATCCATTCAAGTATTCATATGGCACTATATGAAGCGTTATACGGAAAGATATGTCGCACACCAACCTATTGAGATGATGTTGGTGAAAGAAAACTCGTAGGCCCAGAACATGTGGAGGAAACGATAGAAAAGGTTAAGGTTTTCCAAACCCACATCAAAGCAGCTCAATGTAGGCAGAAAAGATATTCTGATAATGGAAGGAATGATTTGGAATTTTGGGTAGGATATCAGGTTTTATTGAAGGTATATCCATGGAAGGGTGTTATACATTTCGGTAATAATGGAAAATTAAGTCCCAAGTACATCAGACCTTTCAAAATTATAGAACTAATTGGGGTTGTATCTTACCATTTGGAAATGTCGCCAAGTCATTCCAAATTTCACGATGTGTTCCACGTATCACTGTTGAGAAAGTACATGCCTGACCCAATGCATGTACTCACCTATGAAAAACTAGAACTGGAACCCGATCTATCATATTTCATTGACCCTACCACGATTCTTGATACAATAGAATAAGTTTTGAGAAACCGGATGACTCGACTAGTAAAAGTTATATGGAGAAACTATAAGATGGAAGAGACAACATAGGAACTTGAGGAAATTATGATGAAGAACCACCTGAGTCTTTTTTTGAAGTAATACTCTAGAAACTTCGAGGATGAAATTATTTGAAGGAGAGGATAATGAAACACCCCAATTATCCACGATACACTTCTCTTTGAATAATACAGTGGCATGTGTTGTGTCCAACTTCGAGTTCTAACACACCACATCCAATCAAACTAGACGTTATAAATAGTAAACCAACTTTTTGAAATTTTATGCATTTTATCATTAAAAATAGACTTCATTTTTGGATTCATAAGATCGAAATTATCTTAGGGTGAATTTTTTGTATTTTTCTGAAAACATTCATTTTTTGATGAATAGTGAAAAACACCGAGTCATTGTTCAAAATCGACTCTTTATTTAAATAATTATTAATTTTATTTAAATTTATTTTAGGTAAAAATAGATACATAATACCTATTTATGTTAAATGTAATTCATTGGAGTAATTTTGTAATAATATTAGATATATAAAATTTTATTGAACTTTTCACCGTCTTTACCCCCCCCCCCCTTAGGAGCATTTTCAAATTTACATAAAACACAAGTTTACCAATTCTGTGAGTTGAATTTAAAATATTCAAGAGACATGGTTGATATAAGTATGTAAAACTCAGTTCAATAAGATGAAAATAATTTTTAGTGAATAGTAACTTTTTACTTTTATTTACCACAGTTAAAAGTAAATAGGGTAAATTAAGGGTAAAAATGATGTTATTATTACCCTAACACATGTCCTATTTCTATTGGATAAGTATAATTCGACCAAAAACAACCTTAAGAATAAAATTTGATCCTTTAGTTCCACTTGGATTTGATTAGGGCATTTATTATTATTTAATTCAAAGAAGAGTTAAAAGAGTTAAAATAAATTTTTAATATCTAAAGCATTTTAATATAGGGTTACACATAATATAAATTCGACTATAAATATGGATCATAAATATAAATCGGTTTCCTAAATAATTTTATTTTATTTATATTTTTTATACATTAAATTATTTAACTTATTTATGACACAATGATGATGCAGTAATAACCTAATTAATGAAATATTAATATAATTGATATTATAAATATCCAAATAAATGTAATTTGAGAAGTTTTATGAATTCCACTAATTTTCAAGGTTAATATGACATGTTAGGGTTGGTTATATATTTTTTGTTTTAAGTAATAATGCTGTTATGAATTTAGAAAAAACAAAATACCAAATAGTGTCAAAATTGACATAAAAGAGTTTTTAAAACAAATATCATATTATTAATTGGTATTATATTCCTAAAAATCTAAGGTTCATGAAAATGTATTAAATAATATTATATATGTCATTAATGAACCACTTTGGGTTCACTTGGAAGTTTATTGTTAGTTTATTTACCATATAATATAAAAATACAAAGAGGCATGGTAAATGTCAAACTATTTAACTAAGAGTTAAATCTAAAATATAAGGTTAATATTGTTACCCAAACCTGTCTGAAACCTATTTTTAGTGGTTTTGACCCATCCCCTCCTTATCCTTTAAATAATTTATTTTTGAGCCATTAAAAACCGAAAATTATTTTATTATAAAATAATATTTCTATCTTTTCCTAAGGTGCCCCTCACTCCTCTTATAAAAGGGCACTCCCCCTTCTCTCTAATTCACACCTTCAAAGCCATTTGGCTTCATCATCCTCTTCCCAAATACCCTATCAAATGTCCTACCTTCATCCAAGAGGCATTACATTACCTCTTTCATTGTTGTTTCCATTCTATAATAATAACTCCATTATCTTCTATATATTTGTGATGTTATTATAAATATGGCACACCCATATTCATTATTCTATCCATTCTTTGAATGACATGTCACCATACGTGGGTACATAAAACTTACCGTCTCCATGTCATTGTGTAATTGTTATTCAGTACATTATTATTTGTATGGGTATAATAATGATGTGTAATTGATTTAAATAATAAATATAAATTGATAATGATTCTGTATATATGATATACCATCGAATTATATATTATTTTGTCAAAAAAATGATATTGTCGCTCGTCTGTACGTACGGATTATCGTCTCCATGAATGCGATGAGATTCATTCCCCATCATAATAATTCAAGAATAATTTTCATGTGATGATTAAAAATAATATTTAAAAAACTTAATATCATTACAAATATGAAACAAATACACTCTATCCATTACAATCATGGCTTACGTAACTAAGCCTATAAATGAAAACAAATCAGTTAAAAATCGAAATGATGATACTACTAAAATATCATTAACCAATCAATATTGGAAGATCATATATGATATCATATTAATGTATATGGTTCTTGTATAATTTAATAACAATTATTTCACCATTACAAAGGAGGTTAACATACCCTCAACTAAGTAAAAGTACAAGGTAAGGGTTAATTTCACAATATCTTTATTATCCGAGGTAGTTTTTACGTAAGTATCTACTGGAACCTCTTTATCATCCACATCCATGTTTCTAAAAAATGTATTCAAAAAAATTTGTACTATTTACTAGATTATGTGTTAAAGTCATTTATACCCTTTTTGGACTTTTATAAAAAATTTATAAAGGAATCATTCCATCGTTTTCCAAACTGGGTACTTTATGACGTTTTCGACAAAATTAAGGTAAGAATGTTTGTTTAACTTATACGGAGGGTGCGTCTATTTTCCGCCGTTATAACATCATCGAAGCTTCCCTAACAATATTATAAAAATATTTTCAAATATAAATGTTTTCTTTTATAATTAAGTGACTTTTAAATGATTTCAAAATAGAAAGAGATATTTCTCTAAAAAGGTTTTGATTTCATCTATGCCAACATCCTTTGATAGATTTTAAGTTTGTTTCAAGTTGATTTCTTATGATACAAAACTTCCATATTATATTGAAGGTTTTGTGATATGTTTGACTGTGGACGTTTTATTTCATACCATTTGTGGTTTATGGATAAAGTAGTGACATTTCGTATGCCATTTTTGTTGCGAATGTTTATGTTATGTTTAAAGTTTTTTATATGGGGAATGCATTGGACTTAGTACGTGATGGGTGGAGCCTGCTATATCTCATCGATGCATCGGTAGGTATCATGAGACAAACTTGTGTCTTGGCACAAGGCCTTGAAAAAATCTTATTTGTAGTCTTGGAACAAGGGCTTGACAATGTTGTTATGAAAGTCTGTAATTAGGCATTCCATCATTATAAATGTGAATATTGATATTTCATGTGATTATTCGACTAGTAGAATATCCATGTGAATAAGTAAATGGAATTTTTTGATTTTTATATTTTCCATATTATGCTGAAGATCATGTTTAAAAGGCTTTTGTTGTGGTCTTATACATTTCCTTAAATGTTTATGCTTATTTATGAAAGTTTCCGCTATATTGTTATCCTTACTGAGCATCTGAGCTCACCCCTTTCTATATTTTATTTTTTCTAGGATGAGAAGAAATATATTATCACTAACCTTCTGGGATAGTCTATGGGATCTTAATGTTTCCTATAGAAACAATGTTGTTGTATTTTTCCATTTCATGATGTAATGTAAACCTTAAGAATGTATCCAGAACATTCTAGGCTACTAAACTAATCGGTCTTTTGAGACTTGGTCTTTTTGATCATGCCAATGTTATGTAATAATGCACTGACTCTGGGTTACTAGGGTCAGAGAGTTAAAGTTGATGTCTCATCCCATGAAAAAATAATTTAATGGGGAATGTATACGAAAAATATCCAATATAGTTTATCTCATGAGACACACTGATGAATTTCAACGTTATATAATTTTGAGACCCACCTGTCACTAATTAAATCGAATATATTCATCATTTGGAAGAAAATTAAAACAAAAAAATACATAATCAATATTTCTTAGTAAACAATAGACATCTATATTGAAATAATATGTATATGAAATGATAATATTATCCCATTCAACAAATTGATGTAATTTTTTATTAAGTTCACTAAAATAATATATATCTCTAGTTATATAATTATATTAATACTATAAAATGATATATATACATATATCCATCATATAAAACAACATGGACTTGAAGAAGAAAAATAATGTGAAGAGATAGTTAAGGAGTGATAGTGAACATAAACCATAAGAATAAGGTGACATGTGAAACAAAAATTCAATAGATAATTTAGAGGGAATTCCCTTAAAATGTACTAAGAGGATATATATGTTTTTCCATTTTGAGATGAAAATGGAAATAAAATCATTAAAATAGTTTACATAAAGCATTTTATAGGTTGTATTAAAATCATTCATTTAGAGTCTCCTTCAAAATATTATTTTTGGAAAGGTTACAAAAATATTTTTCAATCAATTTATTTTAAAAGAATCCAAAATTTTGGAAATTTTAGAATAAATAAATATTAACTCGAAAAATGGGTAGAATGAGATAAAATATATAATAGTCTAACAAAATAATTTTTTATATTTCAACATTCTTTCACTGAAATCTATTAAGATAAAAAATAATAATAATTCATCCTGAAAGAAGTAATTAATATTATGATGTGTACATAAGAAAATAAATTTTTTATTTCATACAAATGATGAAAAAAATAGAATTTTTACTTCATAATGAAACAATAATTCTAAATGATGTGAATTATTCTTCATAGCATTAATTTGTTTCGAAGAGAAAAATTGACCATAGAAGAAAATAAAAAAAAATGTATAGAAAGAAAAAAGGTAATATCATATAAGATAAGTAATTGGTATTAATATAATAAACTCTGAAGAAATTATTTTAATGGTAAACATTATAAATACATGAATGGGCATTGATTAACAAAAAACATTTTAATTTCATAATATTTGTTGGAATGATCATTTACACTGGTGTTTATATTAGAGGTTTTTAAATGAAAAAAATAATGACGAAATATAATGTGATGTAATAATAGGATAACATAAATTAAAAATTTAAGAATTGAGTTTAACAATAAATATTATAACTTAAAGAAAGGCAATTGAGCTTCTAAAATTTCTTACCGTGGATTATCACATGGTTGGACATGCTCTAAAATTCAGTATAATAAACATAGCTATATTAATCCTAAATTTAATAAAGTTATTCAAATATATGATCTTTTATATTATTAATTTATAATAATCTATTTTGTGTAAATTAGATTGTTTTAGTTAATTTTCACTATTTTATGTTTCTTTTATACATGTTTGATAATTGCTAGGATCCAGTGTATTGAAAGAAATTTAATCAATATAATATTATTCAATATATTTTAATCATTTAATTTTAATTATTTATGATATCAAAATATCATTTTATGGGCTTCATGTGTTTGTTTTTGCAAAATTGAATCCACAGTGATCTTGTTTTCTGTAATTTCCCAATAAAAACAACTTAATTTAGATTGATCGTTGCTCTTAAAAACTTATTAAAGAATAATAATATCCTAAATTACTATTATATTTATTATACTACCAATAATAAGGTCTTATGCCATTTTATTATAGAGAGGGTGATTATTGAACAACATCGTCCTTGTAGGAGTTCAAATTGAACCATAGAATAACATGATATACTATTGAATGAGAAATACTGTGGAGTTATATAATAGATGTATCATATTATTAAAATTATAGTAAATATAATAAATGATCATTATTGTTTGTAATGTGTTATTATAAAATTTGGTATGATAAATTAAATGAAAATAATAATGAATAACTTATTACCTATGTTACTAAAATATATTATTCTTAGGATTCATTCACTTAGAATAATGGACTCAGGACTTAATATTATGAACAACGGATTACAAATATAAAATATTATTCTATTATAATTAAAATGGTTTGTATTAAGATTATTTATTAGGAATATAATATATTGAATAGGGTGTAACTGAGCCCCTTTTATAGGTCAACGTGAGGAACATATTCTTAGAAACATAGGATATGAGAGTCCTAAGGATGAAATCACAGGGTAGTGAGGACTGTTATATGAGAAAATGTTTTAAATAAATCTAGGTAAAATTTATAACATAGAAAATTATTATATAATATTTATATGCCATGTTAATATAATAAAATTCAATCCATTGAATCTTACCCTTTTTACTCATTGTAACATGCTATATTATTTACCATGGTAGTTATTTTTTTGTGCAAAATATATGATGACCCATATTGTCAAATAAATTATGTTGTCATATAGTTTCTTATTCATTAAAATAATATAATATAGTCTTCATTTAAACTGTATCTATTTATATTATTATGAAAAATACAATATTAAGAAATATTTTATTCATTGAAAAATATATGGTATAGTTTGGTAACTAATATTAACATTGGTAACATATTTGTTTGGATAAACATTTAAAATTATCATATAAATAAGTTTATATATTATAATAAAAAATATAAGAACTGCATTAATATAAATATTTCTAGATGTGAGAACAAATAATTTTAATATAAGCATTCATAACATATGAAACTAATTTTAGAAAAAAACATTCTTTTTTGAAAAAAAAGAATTTATTAATATTAATTTCTTAGTAACAAATATTGGATAAATTTTAATTAATTTCATTATATATATTATCCATAAATTTTTACTAAAAATTTCATTTATTTTTTAAGTAAAATAAATAAATTTATAAACATACACATGATATATATATACGTATGATTTAATTCATTTATAATTACATCATTATAGAATCATAATTTATACATACAAAACACCTTAATATTTAAAAATAATACCTTACGACAAGAAAATATGTATCTGTATGCTTGGGTGGTGATTCATCTCATATGGATATCATAGTCATTTTCATGAATTTTTAAATCTACTTCCATTAGATACTAAGAAAAATGATCCTCATAAGGAAGAATTAAATTACATTATAGAATTTCTTCAATTTTTCTTTTGGATTTCATAATATTTTTACTTCAATTTATGCACTCCCATAAAGCACTATGTTGTGATGGTCATATTTTAATTATATGATTTTTTAATTTCATTCAATATTATTTGTAAAAGTTGTTTTAATAATTTTATAGTATTGTAATTTAAGGGGCTTTAAAAAAACAAGAGTTTTTTTGTATAAAAGAATATAATTTTAATCTTCTTAAACTCATTTATTAATACCAACAAAATGTTCACATAAGTATTAATATTGACTATAATAAATACAATAAACCCAAACATAATTTTTATTTACATCAAAATTTTAAATTTTTTAAACATATTACAAAATAAATAACAATAATCACAAATCTATGTAACATGATATATATCTATATATATTCATTGATTAAATTCCTCCCCCTAAACCCATTTAGTGTGATAAACTTTCGGAAGAATGATACTTTTAATAATGGTGGTATTAGGATTAAAAATTTTTATTCACAATATCCGTTGTGATACTTTTTATAACTCATATTGTTTTAAATATTTGAACACTGCTATGGGTCATAATTATATTATCTTAGAATATTTATATAGGTCCAAAAGTTTTAAAACATTATTCTACTTGTAGTTTCTATGTTTAACTCCTTATATTAAAATTATATTTTACAGACATATACAAAACTTCATTAGGATCTAATGGTTCTCTCATATTTAATTAGATAATTAAAATCATTTATTGTTTACACTTCTATTTTATCCGAGTTCTCACATAATCAAATTAGAAAATTGGAAATTATATTTTTCTAAACATAAAATTCATTGAAACATAAAAGAATTATATACAAAAGATAAAACTTATTTTTTTAGTAATAATATTTAATAAATGTTATATTTTCTTTAAATATATATTAATTAAAAAAATACTAGTTTTATATAGACCAAGTCATGGTTAGTGTTGGTGTAAACCTTGATTATATAAATTTCACGATATCATGATTGCATTCATGTAAATACATTAATTATGAAATAACATGTCACTAATTTATATTCTCCAACTATAATATATCATGATCAATTAAAAATATCATATTATGGAATTTTTAATTCAAAATATTAGTTTTTTTGATAAATTTTGCGATTTAAAATTAGTATCCTTAAATTAATATAAAATGTAGTTCAATCCTTGTTTAATTTGTGTCATTTAAATATTTTATATATTCTATGGAATGTACCTGAACTAATGATTTTCAAAACCCTCAATTTAAATTGATCATTAAACCAAAGGTTCCAGAAGACCATATATTAAAGGTATCACTTTAAAATAATTATTGGATTCAATATAGAAAATCAATACCCCAGAAGGAAGGATATTATGTTCTACTTCTTAGTGATCCATATAAAACACATGTATAAGTTCATATACACATTAGTTTATTAGAGGAAATTTGTATTATTCATTTAATTAATCTAGTTTAAATGATTGGGTGGATATAATATAAAAATGTTTTTCTCTTTATTATTTTTATTTCTTTTATATAATTTTTTCCCCCAGAAAACCATATAGTAAAACCAGATAAATTGTGAAATTTTAAATGAATTCTTATAAACTTTGAAAAATTAATGCGTGGAAAAGTGTGGACCTCCACAAAGGTTCTTCATTATTGATAAAAAATGAAGGATAATGAAGTGATTATATAGTGTAATATGAAATTAATGTACTTAATTGCGAATATTTTGGAATCATAATATGATCCTAGGTAGTGGATGAAATATAGAAAATAGGTTGATCATTGCACTATAGATTCAGAAATGATTGAAAATGAAAAACCAAAAAAAATTAATTCTTTAAATGTCAATGTATAATATTAAAAATTATTCTATTGTGGATTATGGTTTGATGATGATAAATTTTGAAAAAAATGCATGTTATACCACACCATATGTGATCCATTAGCATAAATATTTCTCATCGTATAATGAGGTTTCCAATACATTCGTAGGGGTGCAATCATCTTCATTGTTTGTGAAGAATGAATCTATGAGTAGAAGATATTTTTATAAATATTTATGGACATCATTATCACTATTATATTTAATATACACATGAAATAAACCCTGACCATCTAGAGAACTCAGTTTATATAGGTGATTCCCAATACTCCTCCATGAATATACAGTACATTAGGTTCAATGCATGTTATAAAATTACACCTTTTAATTTTTTTATCATTTATGAGTGAATTAAATTTATTTAAAATAAAATAACAAAATAAATTTATCAATTAATAGTGGATTAAAATTGGAAAACACGGGTGTGGGAGATGATTGGTGCCTTCACTCAGCCTACATTACATTGGGTTAAATGTAACTCTAGCTTAGGGATAATAATACATTTTTACCTAAGTATTTTTGAATCATATGTATCCTATATAAATTCATTAAGTTCACATATAATAATATTAAAATTTCACATAAATCCCATTATGATATAATAAAAAACATCACAACACTTTACGATTCCATCTAAAACACATTTTGGATACATTTTCAAAAAGATCTATTTATTTTGGACCAAACATTCCATCCAAAATTTAACGCTTACCAAAATACCAAAATGTATTAAATTTCAGGACATGGTAGATGTAAAAAATTTTAAATCTATAAAACCCCCAAAAAAATTAAAATATATTTTTTAAAATAGATTTATTTTCCTTAATATATTGTGTAAAATGAAAGACTGAGTTTTGGCGAACCATGATAAATATTTAAAATAATATACGGTGGCCATTATTACTGAGTTATTTAATTGAAGAGTGTGAATATGATTAACAACATTTTAATATATATAAAAATATCCTACTCAATATAAATATATTGATTAATTCTTAGTAAATAAGAATTCAATTTTTATCAATGCTATGTTATTCTTAAAAAATAGATTTCCTACAAAATTATTTCTATTAATTTTTTTGATAATATATTATATTTAATTATCGAAACTATTAAATTAAATAATTAATAAAAAAAATTATTGAGATAATTATTTTAGAATTATCTCATGTTGATTTATTTTCATATTTTTATTAAAATTTTAATTTTCTAGTGAAAAGTGTAAAATGAAATTTTTTAAAATATTATTTATTATATGTATTTAGAAATTTCCATTTCAGTTTTAAATTGTTTGAAATTATAATTATTTATTTTTATATTTTAATTAATAAAATTAATTTCATTATAATTATTTAAATTTTTTTAATATTTCATTTAAAGGAACTTTTTTATATACAAAAGGTATTTAAAAAAAAAAATTTATGCATGCAATTTTTTTAACATAACAAATTAAATTAATAAAAATTATTATTTTATTTAAATTTTATTTATATATAATAATAAATTAAATGTTGAACAAATTCTTTTAATGTATTTACTATGCAAGTGATAAGAATAAATCAAGTTTTATGCTTAAAAATTTGTATTTTTATAAAAAAATCATCATGTTTTGTGAACATATTTTAAAATTTAAATTTTCCACTTATATATGTTATATTTGATAAAATATATTCCATATTTTGAATAAGGAGGTTCAAATATAGTAAATATTTCCCATTTATTTTCAGTCAAAATGAGTAGTAAACATGATAAAATTTATAAGCTTACTACAGGGAAACAAGATTAATCTAGGTTGAAAATAAGTGATAAATCAATAATTTACCATCCTAATTTTTATTTGATGAATGAAATGTTACCCTTATCTCATTTTCCAAGAGAAGTACCAATATAATATTTAAATCAAATAATGTTACAAAATGTGACTCTATTGAGTTTACATATCTTTTATATACACAAATAGAGACAAAATATCTCATGAATAAATATAAATGTCCATTCTAATATTAAGTATATTATTTCCAAGATATAAATTTATTTATATTTTTTCTAATTACAATGAGACCTTAAATTCTTATGTATCACTATTATAGTATTTCTCTAATTAAAATATAAATATATATAATGATTTTAAAAATATTAAAAGTAATGTAATTTTAGTGATTTAATGTGTTTCATGAAATCTATACATGAATATGAAATATTAATGTTATTTTATATAATTATATTCTAATTCACCCACTGTATTGATGTATTTAAATTTAAATAAAATTAATAGTGTTAAAATGGAATTAATGATATTTTATAACAAATAATACTTTATTAAATGACATAAAACCCATACAAAATTATACTCATCCAAATAAATGGGATCTATTTTAAAAAACACCTGAATAATATTTACAGATTATTTTGTTTTAAAATAAAACTATTAACCCTTAATGGTTTGAAAACATTAATATTTTGATAATATTAAAAAGTCTCCATGAATAATTAAAACAAAACGATATGGGATCAAATTTCATCCAAACATCTATGAATGTTATGGGATAAAATTATTTAAACTCATATTCATAAAATATTCTCTTATTATCATATTTTTTCTTTTTTACATAATGATACATTTATATTAATTTAATATTTTAATAAATTCTAAGAGTGCCCCTCCCTCAATAATAAATCTTCATTCATCCTTTCTCATATTCACACAACCCTAATCCTTCATGCTCAACCATATTATGAGAAAACACATTCTATACTTCTCTATGAACATTATTTAGGTTATTTTCATTCCAAAAGTCCTAACTTGGATAACATAACATAATATTTAAAGGTGTATTTCCTAATAATTTGTAATCACCTAAACCGGTCACCTTCATTTTGATTATTATTTTAACTCCAATAAATATTTTTTATTCTTCATAAAATAATAAAATCAGTATCCTCAATATATGAAAATTTAATTATTATTATAAAACCAACATTAATAACCCTTTTTAAATAATGTAATAATAGAAATATAGCTCGTGTGTACTTACAGATTATAATCAACACATAGCGATATAATTCATTTCTCATTACCATATTTTATGAATAAGAATTATGAGGGGATTAAGGTTTATATATGAAAATTATGAAATAATTATTATTAATTAATAATACTATCTTATATACCTTCTTAACTTCCAAACCATTGGAAAATGATAATGTCGATCATGCGTATGTTTGGGCTACATCCTCGATGAAGCGATGTGATTCATTTTTCATATCTTTTTTATATAGGTATAAATAAGGATGAATTTACAGAATATATATCATATATATGATATAATTATTATTATATAATTCTGATTTATTATATATCTTTATTTAATTACATCCATCTAAAAAAACGAACACAACATTCATGTGCACCTACGATCTACCCTCCCTATGAATGGTGAAATTCATAGTTCAATCTCTATATTTTATTAATGAAACTAAACATTTATATAATTAATATATATGTATATACTATATTTATATCATGATTAATATTATTTAGATTATGGATCCATTATCAACTGACAAGGAAAAAAGTTATCATGCCAAAATATATAAAACAATTGAAGCAGATATCACCCAAACAATGATTTTAATAAATAAGTGTTAAAAACCGATGATAAAAGGTAAAAAATAAACCATATATGGTATTATAAATTTAATTATAGTTATATAATATATTTTTAATTAATATATATTTATTATATAGGGGATTCCAATTTAAAATAATGAATTCATAACTATGGTGTGATATTCTTCTCTCACTTTTATTTTTGTGAGACTCATGTCTTTTAAAGAACATGATTATTTTTTGTGGTGAATATTATACCCATTTATATTTTTATATGATTCTAATCATAAAACATTTTCGATATAAATATTTATATAATTTTATATCTATCACGGTACATGACTCAAAAGCTAACAATGTTTTAAGATTTTTGTGTGACAATCACATTGTCTATCAGGACTATTTATGATTATGTATCCAATAATAAAATCATAGTATCTATGTATCAAAAAACTCATGAATTTTCATCTCCACTGGTTATTTATTAAGAATTATTATTTTCATTTCATTTTCCTTAACTTATGTACTCAATAGTCCAAAAAAATTTAATTAAAATGGATTGTTTTCTCTCTTCAGTTAAATAAATTATTTCATACATATATATGATTTTCAAAAAAAAAAGAATGTTTTTTAATATTCTCATAATATTTTTGAAAATTATTTTTACAAATGATCTATGTTTTAAATTTTTTTTCCCAAATTGTACACTTTTTGATTTTTTTTAATAAATTGTAAATGGGGTGTCATCTTTTTTCATTTATAGAATGAAATTAATTTACTATAGTTAAGACTACCCAATTATTTATTTCACATATGATTTATTGATGTTATGATCCAATGATACA
This sequence comes from Viscum album, assembly GCA_963277665.1. Taxonomy (NCBI): domain Eukaryota; kingdom Viridiplantae; phylum Streptophyta; class Magnoliopsida; order Santalales; family Viscaceae; genus Viscum; species Viscum album. The sequence goes on from OY728121.1 coordinate 437,865,428, forward strand.
AACCTTATTCATTCTCAGGATGATTTTTTAGGATGAAAATATGTTCATGAAACTCATTCATCTTTCATCGGTTATGCTATGCAGAAATGATGAAATTTTTATGAAACAAATTCTCATTCTAGGTTTTATTATATAATGGAATGATGAAATAGAAATTAAACCGATTCCTTCACATGGTTTTTTCTATTATGATGTGTTTGTGAAACATATTTATTTTCATGGGTTCTTATATGATAAATGTGTTGTGATTTTGTGGAACACATACATATGATTTTCATTATGTTATGGTGGATACATTATAACCGAGGATGGTGGACATTTGATCATAAAAGATATGGTTACAATATAACCATTGGTGGTGGCGATGTTATAATGAAAGACAGGTGGGACCTATATCTCCCTCCAATGCATTGGTTAATGACTAATAAATCAAATGATAAATAGGATTTAAATGGGGATTTAACCTAGTTCAGTAAGGGGAATTGTCCACATTTATATTCTTTAGAGAAAACCTTGACTACTGTGATAGTTTTTTGGTAAACTCATTCCAATATTACAGTCATGGAGTTGTTCCCTAACTACTAAGGGCATGATTTTCTATTCTTATGGGTATGCCAAAAACTTATGTATTATGATATTTTTCGTATATCATGGATTATATTCATTTATTATTTTATTATTCATGTCTTATTAACTGAAATTTTTATTTTATGAAATTGTATTATGATCTATGATATATATGGTTTGAATTTTAAATGCCATTCTCATGTTCCCATAGCCTTGTATACTTGTTTTTATCAAATTGTAATTAGTATCTCTGTTTTCTATGCTTAATGAGAATATAATATCCCTCTTTCTAATGATTAAATTTAATTGGTTATGAAGAATTGTACTATGTATGACATTTCTATGAAGTGTGATAGTTAGGAATAATGTAGTGGGATATGAAGTAGATAATTTATGAACAAGATGTTTTTGTGTCCATGTTTCCAAAGGAAATAGAAATGTATTGTTATAGAATATATTTTTATGTTATGTAATGATTATTCATATGTTAAAATGTTATATTTATGTATTTAAATTCTGGGTCTCTATTAAATCACTAATTAAAATAAGTCTGAAATAGGAGACTAGAAGAAAAAATTGTGATACTGAAGCTACTATAGTGTTCAGTCAAATATTTATCAAACATAATTATATAACAATATAAAAATTTCTACCACCTGATATGTCATATATACCATATGTATAAATATATTACCTCTTTTCAATTTTAAACTAGTGATCACAAAAAAATGGATCAATGTCAACCTAGTGTTGTCTATTTAATTTTTAAATGATTCTCTAAAAAATATTAACCACGTATATGAGTACATAACATGTAACGATTCAAGAGGATGATAATTTTACATGTCCATTATTAACAATGATGAACCCTAAATAAGTTACACAATTAATAAGTTCCATGAATTTCTCTATTATAATTTCATCAATGGATATATGTATTTACTTTATATCCATGTATAAAAATTCAAAATTGGGTTTTCTCCAACAACTGACATGATTTATAACATACCAAAACACCCCTTGATTATTTTGAAAAAATTAATTACATGAGAATTTTATTATTGTATAAAATATCATGCTTGATATCTATCCAAACACATGTATGAATTACTGATAATAAACCCACACGTCTATATTTATTGATGCCTATTTTAAATTTCTTGTGACATATATTGGAGGATTAATCCATTTAATAAGTCTCAACTTATTATAACATGAGAATATTATTAAAATATCATATATAATCCTATTGATTTTTATAAGATTATATTTATGTTATAATTAACATATCATCACAACCCATTATACCCCTTGATAAAACTTTATTAGGTACAACATATAGTATTACTCTAAGGGGATATTAAAATTAGATTATATAGGTAAAATAATTTCAACCAAGGTTACTGAATGATAAATAGATTTTTTTTCATTATTATAATAAAATGATACATTATGAATCCATTACATCAATTTCTTAGTTATAATTTAATAATAGACTCTATATGAACTCTATGATTCTTCTACAATGATTATTTCATCAATGGATTCATTACATTATCCTTTTTATCCAACATATAGATCATTACAATAAACCTCTCAACAATATCTTATGTAGAATGGAATTTGTGAAGGATTTTTTAGAAATCATTTGAATATGAAATTGATACATTATATTCATAATAATTTTATATATCACAATCAATGATAGAAACCACTCTATGTTTAGTAATGAACACTTTAATCCAAAAAGCTTTCTTTGTAGAAAATAATGTTGTGATGTAGTATTCATTTACATTCATTTCTGATATGGTGTATTTTTTTAACTCATACAATTGATATACCCCCTATTTCAACACAACATGAAAGTAGATTTAAATTTCATATCATATATGTTTGATTTGAAACATGTATATATGTAAAAAATTTTACAGATCTCATCATCACCTCCAAATATGAGAAATATATCATTATCCATTCTAAAGTACTTAATAGTGTTTTTAAACGTAATCCAATGACACTAACCAAGATTATATTTGTGCCTATTTTAATGTAATAGATAATACATGACATCAGTTTGAATAAAAACCATTTTATACAAGATAGATCTTATGGAAGATGCATAAGGAATTCAATTTTTCATTTTTAACACTATATAAGGATCTGAAATCATCCTATTATTCATTCCATAAAACACTAGAAATGACCACATTGTATATTTCTATATGATAAACCTATTTCTTTTGATAATAATGCATTTTTACTTTCTAAGCGCTTGTGCAATTTTAGATATACCTCTATAGATATTAAAATCTAGTATATAAGTTGTTACAACCCATGTATTTCTTCAATAAGTACTTATCCAACCACCTATTCACAATGTGATGTGTTTTTATATTATTTCTAATAAGAAGTGTGTCATACTCATATAATATTAAACACCAATGGATAGAAATTCATCTGTGATTTTTCTATATCTATTTTTTTTAATTCTCCCTTTGTTTCCAAGTCATTCTATTTGTAGTTTTGGAACATTTCAACTAAAGCAGTTATTTCCGGATAAGTGTAAATTTAAGACAAACTATTCATAGAATGTTAAATAAGAATATAATTGGAAATAGATCCATTTCATAAGGTTTAACTAATAATTTTTTATGACCATGGTAATTATTACATGAAGTAGTGGTGATCTATATTGTTAGAACTTGTTTTAGAAAACCATGACACCAAACATCAGGGTATAATAATAAAAAAATGGGAAATTACCAAGATTCCCTCCATCAATTTAATATATATAAACCATATTTATCACCCTCATTAACCCATTATTACCTAACAAAAAACATTTGAATTCTTCCTCCCATTAAAATATTGATATTATTTAATTTTTTTACAAGGTTCTTCAATCAATCAATTATGTATGTGCTATTATTCAGTTTCTTTGTTCATTTTTTAATTTCTTGTTAAATTTCTCTCTTCTCTAAGGTCATGGTGACTTAGGGTTTCTTCTTGATAAATCATATGATGTTGGTATTCATTTTTATTGTTTATATTTTCCTCAAAAGTAACATGGTTGGATTTGTTAGTGGAATTAGAGCATAATTGAGGGGATTAAATTTATATTCATGGGGTTAAAGTGAGAATGGTTTGTAGTTTCACGGGTTACACTATTTTTTGAAAAAATCACTATTTATCATTATTATTAATGGTATTTTGTTTTAATTTATCTATTTTATGTATTTTTTAATGTTTTTATTCATATTATATGGTTGTTTAAAAAATCACATGAATTACTGCTAAACATGGTTTTTGGAGGCATATGTTGTATTTGATAATCTAAATGGATTTTTACTAGTTGTTAAATATTCATTTATATTAGAAAGTGACAATATCAAAATTTTTAACAAATATTGGGACTGATATACCTATGGGGTAAGACTATATTTATTATATTCTTGGACAATTCCGCACTATCTTATAATATTACACATTTACTCCTTAACATTTGTCTAGACATGGTTTCATCAATTTAGGGACACCATGCCTCTATTTTATTGGATTATTTCATAAATTTTTTGTTTGATCAAATATATTGACCATCAAAAGTGCTTTGGAATAAAAATTTAACTTTCAGGTTAGGTATAACCTTAGATAACCAATGGATCCCACTTAATTCATGGTTGTAAATGTGTTATCTATATAACAATTACATTTATCTTTAAATTTATAAATGAGTATATTTTTATTTAAGTATTATAATCTATATAAATATTTTTTATTTAAATGTAGAATTAATGTGTTTATATAATAATAATTAATCCCGGAACACATGGTGGTATCCTACATGGATATTATATCCCCATGATATTTTATGATAAATTTATCTTTATATGAATTTAATTTCATTAATAGCATAGAAAAACATAACCCCGACTATAAAAAATAATAATATTTTATGCCATTATAAATAAGCTATAAATTTAATGTAATGAATTATAATAACAACATTTTGAAAACTATTTATAAAGTTTTGAGATAACAAAATTTTAATTATAAATAAGTACTGAAAATGATTGTAATGTATTAATATTCATTAAAAATTACTTTTCCTCACAAATTATATTCCTTACTCTTTGTGAAAAAATAATTAATATATATTTTAAAATATTACGAAATTCATTAAAAAATATGTGCTTAATTGTTGAAATTAACATGTCAAAATTATCAGAATAAATTGATAAGGAATTTTTTAAAAGGTGTATTCCTTGATATATAGTGAAAAATACTATTTCATTAAAATTCATTTGTATTTAAATAATTTTAAATTTTAATTTATATAAATCATTTTACAAAGTATAATTACTTAAATTATATTATTAATGTAATAACCCAGCAATTCATTAATGTAAATTCCTCTAGATCTAATTAAATGTATCTTATGTTTATATAAAATGTGAAATTCATTGGTTTTATGTTTCTGGAATTTAAAATAACTTTATGAATTGTGATCGTTGTTAATATAACTATTGAACAGTGATCACATGATTAATATAAATATAGGGATTTAAAAAATCCAATTTACTCAGACAAAGGAAGTGATGACCTCATCCTGTAGACTTTCCCCATATGATGCCCATTTTTCAGTTCTCATAAAGGAGGTTTCATTATTGGGCATCACTCATGACCAAGCCCAAGCCGAGCTTGAACACGTTAAGCTTGAGCGGAACCTACTACTGGAGAAGTGGAAGTTAATAGAGATTACCACTCGATTGGTGTTATCTAAGCCAACCCAAGAGTCTATCACCATCGCACAACTTATCCTTTGGTCTTATTCAGGTGTTATAAGGTGTTATCTAACAATACCCAAGCACTATGACTATATACAATATTTTTGTACAAGTAACGTGCATTCATTTTATTATTGTTACTCTGTAAATTGTTTTTAAAGCACAAATAGTATTTTTAGTTAATATTCAACAATGAAATCTATTTTGATGAATTAATGTATTTTTGAATTAAATATTATTTTAATAAATTATTATTATTATTAAATTAATTTTTATAAAATATAAATTATCGTTTAATTTTATGAATGTTATTGTAATTTTTATTAAGGTTTGAAAGCTGTTTTTGTCAAAACCCATGAATTATGGTTAAATATCATTTTTTTCTTAAAAAGTAAAAATTCACATATATATAGAAAAATATTTAGATAAAATTAATATTTTTTTTGGAATCAGGACATCAAAATTATCCAATAGTGAATTTTTCATAATTTTCTAAGACAATCGAATTTTTGGGTAAAAATTAAATATCATTTAAATATATATAATGTGTTTTAAGATATCATAATGACCCAATAGTGATGTAATAAAATACTATAAACATTATGTTGGGCCAATATATGTTTTACCAGTAAAATAATGTTATTTTCAGTTTGTCTGAATTTTTTACAAGCTTTAATGGACCCTTCAAGGGTTATAAACCATTTTGTCTTTTTAAATTGTTTTCCTTGATAGTGTAACTCACCTCCACATAAGAAACCATATTATTTTAATAAGTTCATATATTGGCCTTATAAAATATTTTTTTCCACTCCCCATTGGAAAAAACCATGGGAAAAAATAAAGGTTTTGTTTTTGGTTTTGATTAGTTTAATGTGAGGTGTCCCAAACCAAAATAATAAACAATTCCCTCTCCTTTCATATATAAACCCACCCAATCTCCCAATTCCTCTTCATTAAAGACTTTTTAGTTAGACCAATCCCTGACCTCCTCTCTCTATAATCCTCCAAAGGTTCCCCAAGCACCCAATATGCCTCTCTCAAGCCTCTCCTAAGACTTTGGGATCACCCTTCCAATTAAGGGATTTCTTATTTTCTCATTTTTGTCAAATTTTAATAATGTTTTTATGCCCTTATTTTAATTAAAAATGTTGTGGTATGATTTTTTTACCTCCCCCATATAGTCCTATTTATTTTTGGATGATGGTATACCACTTTCTCTCTCATTAATGCCTCCCATGTACACTCTTTACCACACCGAAATTCCATGAGGGATTTCTATCTCCTCTTTTAAATCCAGATAATGCTTTGGTATTATGCCTCTAAATTCAGTTACATTTTTTGTTACATGTATCTATATGACCCATTTACTTTCCATTTAATTTATATATTACGAGACACCCTTTACTCTCTCATCATCAATTTTCATGAAACCTTATTTTAGGTCGTTATGTTGCTGAAATTTCACAGCATTTCTGCAAGCCAAGATCATTGTTTAGTGAATACCATATCCATGTCTCTATCAAGGGTATTCACCTTTATACACATATATATATTGAATGTTAATTTCATTTATTTATTCCATATTACATTATCATGTAATATCTTATGATGTTGATTGATTTCATGATCCATGTGGCACACTTATGCATGAAATGAAATGTTTAAGAAGGGTGAGCCCTGATAGCACTCTAATGCATTGGGTAAATTTTAGTATCATGATGCATCATGTGAAATGGTTGTTTACTCATGGTAATTCTTGTGCAATGATGTTTTACTCATTCATCATGTGTAATGAGGTTTTACTCATGGTCCATGTGTAATGAGCCTTGGCTCATGCTAATTCCATGTTAAGTATTGTTGCCACATTTCCATGTTATAATTATTATGATTTATCGTGCCTTTATGTTAATCTTTCTATTGTTATCAATTGATATTCCTATTTTCCGACATGTATTTTATTCCTCAGGTTATTCATTGTTTATTCCATTACTGGGAATTATAGCTCACCCTTTTATTATGCATGTCCTCAGGTTATCCCATGCAATGCTATGTACGAGGGAATGTAGTGGTCATGTAAAGGATGTTTTCAGTAAAGATGCTATGTGTTTTATTTTATAAGATTTTATGTAATGTTCCTAATCCCTAAATACACTATACCTCTTGATGTTTTATTTTATATCATGTAAATATTTTAAGTAATAAATCCATTTTATGTGTGTAATAAAAAGAAAGGTTGTTATAGTTGGTAGTATAGGATAGGTTTAGTTATTTTTGGGATTAGGATTAGAAAACCCTAGTGAAGACATAGAGACAAGAATAAGTATAATAAAAACATCGTTATGTATTGGTGAGTATTGAGTAAGGGGTTTATCAAGAAAATACATCCTTTTTTGGATACGAGCATGTAAATGTAGCTTTGGCATGGATGTATCCAAGGGGTAAAACCCAAAAACTCCACTTTGAGCTAGAATCAAATGGGAACTAGTGCACGACAATGGTCCTTCCTGCACTCTTGGTTACGACACACCTGGGGGATATTCTTTGGTAAATTTTGCAATCTTAGTATGAACCCTTATTAAGGGAATGAAAAATTTCCCCTAATAATATATGTTAGAAAGTAAATCATGAATAGCATAGATTGAAGCCTAATGATTCATAAGTTCAGGAAATAAAAGTTATTTATATGTCATTAGTTTTGTCCTTGGATTACCCTTTATGTGTTACCCCTAAATTTCCTTTTATTCTAGTCAATGGACGATAATAGGAGGACTCGAGCTAACAGCCGATGTGATGATCAATGTAATGACTTTGATAATGAGATGCTCAATATGATGGGGGAAAGAATCACAAACCTTGTCACGATTCTCTCTTAGTTAACTCATTATTTGAATAGAAACATGGGTCAAGTGGAATGTTCAAACCCCCTATGAAAAAATAATTCGCTATCGAGATCTTTATGAGACAAAGGCCTCCTACTTTTAATGGACCATCTGATCCCTCAATCTCCAAACAATGGATCAAATCCTTTGAAATTATCTTCTCTATCATTTAATGTTTTGATAAATATAATGTTTTCTTAGCTTCTTATCATATGGAGGGTGAAGATGATCAATGGTGGATGTGGATCAAAAATACAAAGCCTAAGGAGGAAGTTGAGGCATTGGAATGGAAGGATTTTCAGAAGATGTTTTTTGATAAATATTCTCGGCGCACCCTCCGACTTATGATGGAAAGGGTATTCCTTGACCTCAAGAAAAAATATGATGAATAAGTCATATCGTACAAGGAAAACATAACAAGGCTTGCACAATACGCCTACGTTTTTGTTGGTACCCCCTAATTCAAGGTTGACCACCTCTTTGGTGGGTTGAAAGCTAGCCTACAGAAAGTGCTGGTGATCCGTGACTTCAACAGCTATGAGGAAATTTTCTAATCTGCCCTCAAGGTCAAAATGGAGATTGGAAAATCTTAGGGGTATCATGGGGATAAGAAGCGTAAGGTGGAATTCAATGTTGGCCATCTGATGTATATATCCAATGGTTCTAAGAAGATCTAGCACCCCACATGCCAAATGTGAAGAAAGAAGCACCCCAGAAATTGCCTAAAGGGGATGAGGAAATGATTTAGGTGTGTAAAATAAGGTAACCTAGCTATTAACTTCGGACAAGAAAAACCCATAGCAGAAACATAGGAGAAGAACGCTTCGTTCAAACCTCAACACATTTTTCATTTCTACAACTGTAATAATCCAAGGAATCTTTCAAATCAGTTCCCTAAGCCAAGGGTTTTCGAAGGGGACCAACAACCTCCAAGGTAGCAAGGGGGAGCTTTTGTCATCACTAATACAGAAGTGAACCCCGACAATGAAGTTGTGAAAGTTACACTAGTTATTCATTCAATGATAGTGAACATAGTTTTATATTCAGTTTCTACGCATTCTTTTATATCCCAAAAGTTTATTAGAACAACCCCAACACCACCAAAAATCATGGAAGTAAAGATGTCAGTGATTATAGAAAATGGGGAAATCACTACATCCCATGAATATAACTCTTCCCCTATCATAATATATGGATTGAACTTCCCGGTGAACCTTGTCACACTCCCTCGAGTGCAATTTTTTGCAATTCTTGGTATAAATTGGCTTTCCTTATATAGATCTAACCTAAATTTATTTTAGAGGAAAATCATTGTCCATGTGAAGAATCGACCCCCCTATTCTATAAAAGTTCAAGGAAAAAGATGAATTTTATTTTTCTCCATCATCTCAAGCCTGGATATTAATGCCCTATGAGTACGCGTATCTGGCCCAGATGATTGAGTCTTAGGAGACAACCATCCTTGGATACATTCCCATTGTGAAGGAATTCAATGAAGTTTTTCCTGAGGAATTGGATGATATTCCTCCAAGAATAGATGCTAAATTCTCAATTGATCATATACCTAGGGAGTTGAAAATATCAAAGACTCCATATAGAATGGCTGTTTTGGAGTAGGAGGAGATGAAGAAACAACTACAAGAGAATCTGGATAACGTATTAATATGCCAAAGTGCTTCACCATGGGGTGCACCAGTCCTCTTCATCAAGAAGAAAGATGGGTCAATGTGCCTTTTCATAGATTATCTTGAGCGTAAAAAATCACGATAACGAAAAAGTATCCTCTCCCATGAATCAATGACTTGTTTGATCAGCGGCGTGGAGCACAATACTTCTGTAAGGTGGATTTGAGGTCGGGATATTATCAAGTAAGTGTGAAGAAGGAAGATATACCCAAGGCTAATTTTTATACAAGATAGAGTAACTATGAATTCATAGTAATTCCTTTGAGACTCACTAATGCTCTAGAAATATTCTTGAACATGATGAATAGAGTTTTTAGGGATTACCTTGATAATTATTTGGTAGTCATTATATATGTTATTCTGATATACTCCAAAACGAAGGAGAATAATGAGGATAACCTAAGAACAGTATTAGAGACCTTACAGAAGGAGAATCTGTAAGCAAAGTACAACAAGTTTGAGTTATGGTTGAAGGAGGTCTCATTATTGGGCAATATCATTACAAGTAATGGAATATATGTGGATCCCTCTAAAAAAGATGCAATTGGGGGATGGGTGAGGCCAACATCGGTAACAAATATCTGCAGCTTCTTGGTTTTAGCTTGATATTATTGACGATTTCTGAGAAATTTCTCACAATTTTCCAACCCTCTTATGAAGATAACTCGTAAGGGAGTGAAGTTTCCTTGGAGTGATGAATGTGAAGAAATATTGAAGTAATTAAAATGGAGATTTATACCTGCACCCGTGCTCACTTAACCCACAAGTGGAGAACATTTTTTTTGTATTCAATGATGCTTCGAAGAAGGGAATGGGCTATGTGTTAATGTAAAATGACAAATCCATTGACTAAAATTCAAGGCAATTGAAAGTTAATTAGCATAATTATCCAAAACATGATTTGGAGTTGGCTTCGGTGATCTTCGCTTTAAAATTTTGGTGGAATTATCTCTTTGGTGAGAAGTGTGAAATATATACAGACCATAAAAGCATGAAGTATATATTCACACAGAAAGAGTTGAACATGCACCAACGAATATGGTTAGAGCTGATCAAAGACTATGACTGATCAATCAATTACCACCCTGGGAAAACAAAAAATGTGGAATATTCTCTAAGTATAAAGGACCCGATGATTCAATCATTGATGAGAATTGATAAGGATACAATCTTCTTATACTTGATAAAGATTGACATGGGAATAATAAAGAAGGTAACATCATCAATCCTTTCACAAATGATTGGTCAAACATCTCTTTTGGAAAGGTTAAAGGATGTTAAAAAGGATAATGAGGAAATTCAGAAGAAATTGGAAGCTATCAGAAAAGGGAAATCCTTGGATTTCAATGTTAATGAAGAAGGAATTGTGAGATTTTGGAAAAGACTATGTGATCCATCAAGTCTAGAGATGAAGAAGGAAATTTAGGATTATGCACATAGTTCAAATTTCTCTATTCACCCAAGAAACAAAATGATGTATTGAGATCTCTGAGAGCATTATTTGTTGGATAATATGAATAAGGAGATCGCTGAGTATAAATCAAAGTGCCTGGTTTGTTAGCAAGTGAAGGCATAGAGGTAGAAGTCTAGGGGGATAATGCAACCATTTCCCATAGGAGCATGGAAATGGGAGAACATCACCATTGTCTTTGTCACCTGAATTCTGAAGACATCCAAAGGATACAATGAAATCTGGGTTGTTGTGGATCGTCTTACAAAGTCTTCACACTTTACTGTAATTTGGGAATATTTCTCATGGGATCAACTAGCACACACACACACACACAGACACACACACACACACACACACACACACACATATATATCAGGGAAGTAATAAGGCTGCATGGAGAACCACTATCTATTATATTCGATCGAGATCCATGATTCACCTCTATGTTTTGGAAGATTCTTCAACATGATCTGGATACTGAACTGAACTTCAGTACACCTATCATCCTCAAATTGAGGTCCAATCATAGAAAACTATTTAGACACTAGAGGATATGTTAATATCATGTTTTATGGACTTAAAAGGAGGGTGGGACCAACACCTTCCACTGGTTGAATTATCCTACAATAACTATTTCCACTCGAGCATCTTAATGGAACCTTATGATGCCTTATATGGGAATTGGTGATGAAAACCAACATGATGGGATGAATTCAGTGAGTGTAATATTCTAGGACTATAAATGGTCGAAGAAATGGTGGAGAAGGTGAAAACCATTCAGCTCCATATCAAGGCAGCCCAAAGTCAGCAGAAGAGTAATGCAGATAACTGTTGATGAGAGGTTGAGTTTCAAGTTGTAGGCATGATATTTATATTCATAACTACATGGAAGAAGGACATGAGGTTTGGAAAGAAAGGGAATTTAATTCTTAGGTACATCAGCCCCTTTGAGATTCTTGATCGTGTTGTGGTTGTGGAATATTAACTAGCACTTCCACCTACCATGGCCAAAGTACATGATATCTTTCATGTATCCCTCTTAAATAAGTACATAACAAACCCTTCAAATGTACCCTCTTCAGAGGTAGTACAGCCAGAGGATGATCATTCATACAAGGAGCAACCAGCGAAGATCTTAGATCATAGAGAAAAAGTTCTATGAAATAAGACAATTCCCCTTGTCAAGGTGTTGTGGTGAAACCCAAAGATTGATGAAGCGACATTGGAATCAGTGGAAGTGATGAAGTAGAGTTACCCGCATTTTTTTTATAGTGGGAAAAAGAAATATTGATGGTGAAATTTCTTAAGGTGGGAAGATTGTAACGACCCACACATTCATTAATAGAAATTCCTCTTGATCTCATTAAATAGTTATTATGGTTATATAAAATGTGAACTTCATTGGTTTTATTTTTCTAAATTATATAATACCATTATGAATTGTGACCATTGATAATATATTCATTGTTCAGTGATCACATGATAAGTATAAATATAGGGCATTAACAAATCTAATTTACTCAGATAAAGGAAGTGATGACCTTATCCAGTAGACTTTCCCCATATGAATCCCCATTTTCAGAGCTCAGAAAGGAGGTTTCATCATTGGGATTCACTCTTGACCAATCCCATTCTGATCTTGAACATGTTATGGTTGAGTAGGACTGACTACAGGATAAGTGGAAGTTAATAGAGATTACCACCCGAGTAATGTTATCCGAGCCACCCCAAGAGTCTGTCACTATCTGACACCTTACCCATAAGTCTTATGTGGGTGTTAGAAGGAGTTATGTAACAAGACCCTATAACTATGACTATGTATAATATTTTTGTATAAATAATTTTCATTTATTTTATTATTGTTACTTTGTAAAAAGTTTTTTAAACACAAATATTATTTGTAGTTAATATTCAACTAAAAAATCTATTTTTATGAATTAATGGATTTTTGAATTAAATAATATTTTAATAAAATATAATAATTATTATTAAATTTATTTTTATTAAATATAAATTATCATATAATTTTATGAAATAAATTGTAATTTTTATTAATGTTTGAAAGTTCTTTGTCAAAACCCATGAATTTTAGATAAATGTCAGTTTTTATTTTAAAAGTAAAAATTCACATATTTAGAAATATATTTTTATAAAATTGATAATATTTTTTGAATCATGAAATCAAAATTATGAAATGGTGAAGTTTTCATAATTTTTTGAGACAGTCGAATTTTTGGGTAAAAATTAAATATTGTTTAAATATATATAATGTGTTTTATGACATCATAATGACCCAATAGTGATGTAATAAAATACTATAAACATTATGATCAGCCAATATATGTTTTACCATTAAAATAATTCTATTTTGGGTTTGTTTGATTTATTTTACAATCATTAGTGGGCCCTACAAGGCTTATAAAACATTTGGTCTTTTTAAATTGTTTTCCTTGAGAGTGTGACTCACCTCCACATAAGCAACCCTATTATTTTAAGAATTCTGGGTATTTTAATTATAAAATATTTATTTCCACTACCCTTTGGAAAAAAAATGTGCAAACACCATGGGATGGTTTGTGTTGTTGATTAGTTTAATGTGAGGTGTCCCAAACCTAAATAATAAAGAATTTCCTCTCCATTCCTATATAAACCCACCCAATCTCCCACTTCCTCTTCACTCAATTCCTTTGGGGTTCGATCATACTCGGCCCTCTTCTCTCTAGAATTCTCCCAAGGTTCCCCAAGCTACCATGAATCCTCTCTGAAGCCTCCCCCAAGCCTTTGGGATCACACTTCTAAGTAAGGGATTTCTTCCTATCTCATTGTTGTCCAATTTTATTTAAGTTGATATGCCATTTCTGTAAATTGATAATAGTTCCAAGTAATTCATTATTATTATCCATCTAAATTACATTATTCTTTTGGAAATTAATCTATATGACCAACTTACTATCCATTTCATGTATATATGATGAGAAATCATTTTCTCTCTCATCAACCATTTTCATGAATCCTTTTGTCACTATGTTATGCTGCCGAAATTGCACTGTGTTTTCCAAGACAAGATCATTGTGTATTGAATAAAATACCCATTTATCTATCAAGGGTATTCACCATTATACACATGTAGATATTTATTGGTACTTTCATGTATTTATTCTATATTACTTAATCATGGAATAACTTATGATGTTGATTGATTCCATGATCCATGTGGCACACTTATGCATAAAATGAAATGTTTAAGAAGGGTGAGCCCTGATAGCACTCCAATGCATTGGGTAAAGTATAATATCATGATACATCATGTACAATGGGTGTTGACTCGTGATAATGCAAGTGCAATGAGGTTTTACACATGATTCATGTACAATGAGGGTTTACTCATGCTCGAGGTGCAATGGGCCTTGGCTCATGCTAATTCCATGTTAAGTGTTGTTTCCACATTTCCATGTTAGGATTATCATGATTTATCATGCCTTTATGTTCATGTTTCTCTTGTGATCCATTGATATTCTTATTTTCTAACATGAATTGTATTCCTCATTTTATTCCATGTTTATTACCTTACTAGGCTTTATAGCTCACCCTTTTCTAAGGAATGTTCTTGGGTTATCCCAGTCAATGCTAAGTACGAGGGAATATAGTGGTCATGTAATGGAAGTTTTCAGTAAAAATTTTGTGTATTTTATGTTCTAAGATGCTATGTAATGTTCCTAAGCCCCAAAGACACTAGACATCTCGATCTTCTATGTTGTATCAAGTGATGATTTTATATAACAAGTTTGGTTTAAATGTGTAATAAAAAAGTATGATTTTTATAATTAATAATCCAATTTATTTAATTGGAATCATTTCTTTGTTAAATTTTGAGAAATTTTTTTTTTAACCTTAAGACGGATTTTTTACAGAACATAGCTTTTCATTACATTTTATAGAATTAATTTTATTCAAATTCATTAAATTTAGTTAAATTTCATTGGAGAAATATTTTCCATATTTTGAATCACCAAAGTAAATATTATTTAACATTTTTAACTTTATTTTATACATAATTAATAGAAAAAATATTAAAATTTTGTTCCATCACTTTAGGTTTAAAAAAGTTTATCGGGAGTTAAACAAAGAGACAAGGTCATTTTTTCCAATTAAACTTGTCTAAATACAATTTTTTAGATATTTTTACCATATAATATCCCAAAATATAATTTATATATATTTTTAATCATTTAAATTGTATATAACTTTTATATATTTTACACTCTTTCAGAATTCCAAGTGTATCCTCTCCCCCACATATAAAAGGACAACCGTCCTTTTTTTCTCCACACTAATATGATCCATATATATAAAAAAATACCAAACCTATTTTTCTGTAAAAATACATATCCAAAATATTGACTATCATTCCTTATTAATATATCATTCAAAGGGTCCGTAAGAAAGGTCTAAAGGAGGCCTACCGTAGAAGTGGTAATTGTCTTACATGACCTATTTTAGTTTATTTCTTCTTATACCTACTATAAAATTTTTTTATTCATCATAAAAAATGACTTATATATCATAAATTTACAAAAAGTTTATTATTATTATATATGAACCAATATCTACCCTCTATTACATCAAATGGGATGTCAAAGTATCACTTGTGAGTACATGTAGACTTCACATCCACATATCGATAAAATTAATTTTCCATCATAATATTTCATGGATGGTAATTATGATGTATTTAATGCCTCTATATGATATTTTTTTTACATATTTATGATTCTATAATTAAAATATCATATCTAAAATTAACCTTCATATTATTCCGAAATTGATAATGTCCCTCAGTGATTTGTGTGCACTATGACCTCTATGAACTAATGTGATTAGTTTTTTATTCTCATTTACAAGGATGGTAATAAGTGTATAATTAATGAATATTTATTATATATATTATATGAAAATTATTCTTTAATTTATAATTATTATTTACCTTCATTTCATTTAATCTATCAAATTTTAAAAGCAACATTATGCTTATGGCCTACCATCTCCATGAACGGTATAATACCTTTTTAACTCTATACATTAGTTAGATTTCTCGGAATATAAAGATAATGAATATATTTGATATTTATACAATTATAAAAATTTTCATGATTTACTAATCATGGTCAATTAACAATAAATATGACAACCATAAATATTCTTATAAAAAAATAGTTAACCCATATATATGATTATTTTAATAAATAATTAGTTATAAAACGGTTTTGAAATGTTATATGAGGATAATATATGTTATTATATGTATGTAGATTTTTATCTTATATAATTATAATAAATTCAAATTTATTATATAGGTAGTTATAGTGATTTGGAAGAAAATCGAACTTGAGGTAATGGATCATCTCAATTTTTCTTCTATGGGACATATATTATATTATACACCTATCTTATTTTATGAGTTATATATATAGACACTTTTTTAATAGTTATACCCTTATTATACATATTTTTATGATATTTTATGTTTCATTTGATGTTATTACATCATGGGTTTTACAATTTAAAAGTTATCAATGTGATAATGGATTTTCATATCACTTTTATTTCTGTGAGACATATGTCACCATCACAATTATTTTCTTTTTTTGTTTGTATAATTCTCATAAATTTACTCCAAGATTACTTTAATGACAATTATAGAAATATAAATATAAATATATGATTACCTATTTCATTTATCTTTGATTCTAGTTTTACCAAAGTGGTGTGGTTTTAAGGATCAATCTCATTAAATATCAGAATTGATTATAATTACGTTTGTGATGATAAAATTTCATGATCTAGCTCTCAGGATCCATATTTATCTTGTTATAATACATTTATTTATAAAGATGTAATTTTTTCCATTCATTTTTCTCTCTTTATGATATCATGATATTTGAATGATGTTTTTATTGAAAATTTTATTTATTTCTCTCTTCAGTAAAAAATAGATTTTCTTCCATATATTTGTTTTCTAAAATTATTTTTAGTGATTTTTTAATAGTATAATATTAATTTTGAAAGAAATAATTATCAACTAATGATTTTTTATAAAAAAATTGAAATTAATCTTCTTTTCGTTTTCATAATAAGGCACTCTTGACATTTTAAAACTAATGTTAAGGGAATATTAATTTTTAAATACATGGAATGAACATATTTACCCACTACAAGAACTACTCAATGATTTTAATCTTTAATTAAATGTCTCTAATATTTATTTGAAATAAAATAATCTCCTTAATATTTTGGATATTTTTATATTTTCAATAATTGATTTAAAAGTGGAAATAGTATTTACCTCAAAAATGGTTGCATTGATCTTTTAAATACAATTTCCATCTATAAAAACATCCTTTGATGTTACATATTATTTAATAGGGACATGATTCATTGATACCATCTATTTTATTTCATTGTATTGATTATGAGGGTGATTATTTAAGAAGGATTCTATGAAACTAGTTTCTTTCTCAAGGGTTAGTTTTATTTTGATAAAATGTTTATGAAACTAGACACATTCCATGTGTTATGATCTAATTAATGTTTTATGTTCTCATAGAATATATATGTATGGTGTTTTATTATGTAATAGCTAGAACAAAAATTATATATATCTCCAATTAATTTTGAATATATATATATATATCTCTCTCTCATTTGATAATATGTAATGTAATGGGTATTGAACATAGTTTACTAAGGGAAATTTTCCACTATGACAACATGGGGAGCGAACCCAGATTAAGGATATTATGGAACAATGAAAGAACCCCGGACACGATGATAGTATTGGATATGATCATTAAATAAGTCAATTATTTTCTTTCATTATTTGTAAGACACAAATTTATGTATAATTATATGGTTATTATCTATTGGTGTTGTAAGATACTAGATCTTGGAATGTTATGTTCTAGTTTATGATTTTATTTTAATCCCTTATTTTTGTTGATTTAGTTCTTAACCAAGTTCTACAGGAGGATCAAGTGTGTTCTGAGGGTTCGAGACATGAAAAGTAGAGAAAGGGGGTTTTCTGGGTAGGTCGCATGGTTTCTTCATGGTTACTGATAACCAAGTGGATATATCAGGTAAACCGTGCAAGTGTATTTTTTTTATATAGTATCCTCTACATGGTTTGGAAAACCGTGCTGCTAAAGCCATGTGAGGGGGATCCTCTGGGTAAAAGCATATACATGTTTTGTGGATGGATTGGAAAATTTTTAAGGTAAACCGTGCAAGATTTACTTTTGGGATAGAAGAATCCACATGGTTTGCGAATGGTTTGGAAAACAGTGCGGGTAACCGTGCATCCCAAAAACATCTAAAAAATTACAATTTTCCACCACAGGATTTTTAACCCCAACTCAGGAATTCCTCCCATTTCTCCTATCTTTACCCAAGGGGATAACCAAATATCCCAAGAGCTCCAAGATATCAATCTAACTCATTTCTTATGAATTTTCGGTGTCTTAGGATTTGATTATAAGCTCTAGTTAAGGTTAATCTCATCCTTTCTTCTCTTTTGAGTTTAGGGTTGGTATCATCTTTTCCTTTCCTTATGATGCTCTAAAACCCTACTCTTTGGGTGAGATTGAGGTTTAAGCTTCAACTGTTGGTTGGAGTGAAATCTGAGGGCTTTATTAAGAGTGCATTCAACCACGGAATCGAGGTAGGTGGTATGCAATTTAGGTACTAGTTTTTTTTGTTGATTTCTACATGTGTAGTTTTGTTCATTGTTGTCTCTTGGTATGTTTTGATTATCAGTGGCATGTTTTGGTAAAATAGTTATTAATATGGTAAATGGATACCCTCACGATCCCCATGGGATGTGTTGAGGGTAATGAAACTAATCAAGGGCCACCCATTGGGTGTGCCGACTCTCCTAGACCATGGGATTTTGAAAGAATAAGTGAGATTATTGTGTAATCATCCAGATCCCTTGATAACCATGTTGGGGTTACAATTAATGTTGGGTTAGAAGCTAGGTAGTTCACCTAAGATTGGTAACAACCATAGGGATATTGGGTAAATTTTTGGAAGTGATTAAATACCATAAATTAATGGGTTATGAGAATGGTAATGAAGCCTAGTGAGTTAGGCCTAATGAAAAATCCTAATGAGTTAGGCATGGTGAATGAATTATTAGTGAGATAAGAATAAAAAATGGAATTGGTATAAATGGATAAATGATGTGAAATGTGGTAAGTGTGTTAATGGGTTATGGAACAGTGTTAAATCTCATGTTATTGAATTTTTTACAGTTTACTTGGGAAATGGTTGTGATATTGTGTTAATTGTTAATGGAAACATATATATATAACATGTGCACATAGCTTGGTAGTGTGGGGTATTGAATGAGTTTCTATGCCCACATATCGAGTTGTACTGAGGCTCTAAACTCCTCCCCTAATGCATGGGGTTGGGATAGGACTAATTCTCTTTTTCCCTATTGGTTGTATCCACCTGGACTAATGCTTTGAGGTGAGGACATGGTTAACATCCACATAAAATGATGCTTCGATGTGAGGTTATGGGTGACATGAGGAAGTTGTTCCTAATGAGATAGGACAACTATGAGTTTTTCAAAATGTTTTTGATTGTGTACATTGAACCCGTGCAACATGTTGTGTGATTAACTGATGTTAAATGTGTTGGAAATGGTAAGTAATGAGAAATGGGATGATATGGTAAGTTATGGAAATGGTAATAAATATTTGTAATAAACCTAAACTGGCTAAGGGTACATAATCTTTTCTTTGACATTTATTATTCATTTTCCTTTCTACATGAACTATTGTTTATATAGGATATTTTCTAGACAACATTGGTGGTGACCAACTGAGTTGTACTTAAACCCTACTCGGGCTGCCGTTGGGTACCCAAGTAGACTTGATGCATACAGGTTAGTACATGGTCAAGGTCTCTTACAAGACATTTGGGTTGGCACGAGTTTATGTGGAGGAGGACCTGAAATTGGTGTCAGGCCATTTTGGGGATTTTGTAGTTTGTGTTTGGGGGGGGGGGGTTCACTGTTCACTTATAGAAAAACATGGAATCTTTATTGTTGGAACTTATTGTACCCCATTTGAGAATGGTTGTTTATGCATTCACTTGTAATATTTAATATTGTTCCACTATTTTGTTTATTTTCTATTGTGGATTACTCAGATTAAAATGGGGTATACTCTCCCCAATAATATATCCAGACCCCGCTGGTAGTCATGAACCTTTGGCGTACGGGTAGGTGTGCTTAAGGTCTTGTAACCAACCGACTTGGTGCACTGGTTTAGTGGTATCGAGGTCAAGGAAATTTAAAAGTGGTATCATAGGATCCCTTTCTTATCCTTCTTCAAAATCATTTTATTTGGGATGGTAGATGAGATTTATGATTTTTTGGACCTTGGTAATGAGTTCATTCGTAGGAGTAGATAATCTTTGTACGAGGAATAATCCAAGTCACCAAGGGTAGGAATTTTTGTTCTTGATTGTGTGATGTTACAGTTGATGATATTTCACCATTGGGTGATGCACATGTTGTGTGATGTGATTGTTTTATGATATTTTTATAGTGGCCTCAATGTCATGAGGTTGTGAATTCATGCATTATTTTAGAAACCTAGAGAGGTAGGGGACATGCATCATAGTAGAACCACACGGGTTGGGTGTGTGAGGCATGAAATTTATAATTCACCTTGAATTTTGATAATTGAAAAGTGTAAATGTGGTACACGTAACTATGAAAGTGGGTTAAGATAAATGAATGATAAGTGGAGACAGATGAAATATGTGTAGATAAGGGTTGTAATTAATTTAAAATGTTACTGTAACATTTTGTGTGAGCCTTGTGGTGGTGTATAGTTGTTTAACCATTTTTAACCATGGACCATGGTAGGGGTGGTTGGGGTGGTGCTTTTCGAAATGTAAATAGTTTTTATGGTTAGTGAATATCATTCTTCTAATAAAGTTTTTAATGTTTTATGATAAGTGTTATAAACCTCGTGTTTGGAAATGTTGAGAAATTCTACCATGAAGTCGAGTGCCTGTTGGGAAATAAGAGGATGTTGCTGAGAACACTCATCTTGTAGTGGAGAAAGAGGACATTGTGATCCAGAAAAGTGGGGAAGAGCAGTTCTGGGATAACTTGGATCGTTTTATGCAGATTATGGATGGGGACCCAGGGAGGGTTGCACTAAGTATGTTTGAGCTGACCAGAGAGTTTCAGCTTTAGCACCCTCTGACCATTACAAGAGTGGGTGGGCCAGAGGTAGTAGAGATCTGGATAAAGTCTGTCCAGATGATACTTGATCATATGGAGACTCCCAATGTGAAGTAGTTCAAGTTGGCAGCCTATATGCTACATGTCCATATAAATATTTGGTGGGACATCCTGGCTCAGTATGAGCAGGCTAAGGGGATGTTGTGGAAGTATGTCCAAGAAGTTTTTTTGGTGAATTTTTTTCCGGAGTCTTTGAGGCAAGAGATGGTTGCAGATTAAATGAGCCTAACTCAGAGATCGATGTTGGTGATAGAGTTTGTTAGCTGCTTCACTGACCTGTGACTCTTTGTTCCAGCATTGGCGGGGGTGAGGCAGTAGTTGTGAGATGTTTACAAGATGGGATGAGGCATGATACCAGGTATCAGGTGAATATCTTTCACTTGAAGAGGTTTATAGAGGTAGTGGATCAGAAATTGATCTCAGAAGGGAACCTGAAGAGAGTTTCAGGTAGTGGGATTGTCATGCTAGTTGGGCTGACAAGTGGTGCAGCTTCTGAGGGCCAGAAGTGTCGTTTTCAAAGATTTCAGTAGGGCGGATGTGTGCATGGTGGTCAGAAGAGAGTTTCATCTTATCAGACTGGTGATCGGATGTTCTACCAGTGTGGAAGGTCAGGGCACATGGGTGGCTAGTGTCCTCGACCTCTAGTTGAGTGTTGGTCATGTGACAGATTGGGACATGTTCAGAGGTTCTGTAGTAACCCTGAGTAGGTG
This sequence comes from Viscum album, assembly GCA_963277665.1. Taxonomy (NCBI): domain Eukaryota; kingdom Viridiplantae; phylum Streptophyta; class Magnoliopsida; order Santalales; family Viscaceae; genus Viscum; species Viscum album. Next base: position 437,887,827 of record OY728121.1, read on the forward strand.
AATATGAATGTTGGTGACTTGAAGATACCCATTGGGGGAAAGGGATGAATTGGTCCATATCAGGTAGGCAGTTGGAGCTCCATAGGCAATACTGGCAGGGGCGGTGGATGTGGAACTCCAGGGCATGTTTTTCATGTCAGCAGGGAAGTGCAGTGCAGGGCACACAAATTGGATCCTAGGGTAGATGGGTAGGTGAGCTTCACATAGTTCAGTCTGCACTTGGTGATGGTGATTCTGGGCCATCAATTGTTCGAGGTACGATCCTTGTAGTTTCTACGCTTTCTATTGAGTTATTTGAAACTAGTGCCCCACAATATTTCATATTTTCTCAGATCGTGGTGGTATTTGGTTTGCATATCGAGGATGTGTGTATGGTGATGTCTATTGAAACTCCTTTGGGGGGGGAATGAGGAAATCAAGAAGTTAAAGGGATGTTCTCTTGAAGTCAGTGGTCATCATTTCCTGTGGGACTAGTTCATTATTGAGATGTCATGGATTGGCCTGATCTTGGGTAGGGATTGGATAGTGTTGTATCAGGCGCACATAGACTGTTACCATCACATGGTATCATTCAAGTCACATGAGGGTGATGCTTATGTCCATCAAAGAAAGTGGGATGTTTGAGCAGTTCTTGCGGGATCGTTCTGTTGGCGGTTTGATAGGCTCACAACTCAAGCAGCTTGTTTTTTGCTTGATGTTAAAATAGGGCAATAGTATATATTCCCTCTATTAGTGTATTAGTTTTAGGATGTTTTTCATGAGGATTTCTTATGGTTTCCACCTCATAGAGATGTTGAGTTCATGATCGAGTTGCTGCTGGGAGCAGCACCAGTTTCTATTCGACCATACTGAATGGCACCTGCAGAACTCAACGAGTTAAAGGTTCAGCAAGAGGAGTTTGAACTCAAGGGTTTCATACTTCCTAGTACATCTCCTTGGGGATCTCTTGTGCTTTTTGCAAAGAAGGATGATGGGTCATTATGGTTGTGTGTTGATTATCGGAAGTTAAATCAGATGACGGTGAAAAATTGGTACTGTATTCCTAGAATTGATGACATGTTTGACTAGATGAGGGGTGAATTGGTTTTTTCTAAGATTGATCTCAGATTGAGTTATCACTTGTTGAGGGTGAGGCATTCAGATGTATCGTTGATAGCTTTCAAGAGTCGGTAAAGGTTGTTTGAGTTTGTAGTGATACTTTTTAGCTTGACCAATGCACCAGTAGTATTCATGGATTTGATAAACCAAGTCTTTCATCATTATCTAGATTATTTTTTGGTTCTCTTTGTTGATGAAATCTTGTTGTACTTGAATACTCAAGATGATCATGCCCAAACTCTTGACATAGTCTTGAGTACACTAAGAGGGAACCGGCTCTATGCTAAGCTATTAAAGTGTCTATTTTAGATTCGATAAGTTCATTTTCCGGGTCACATAATCTTTGAGCCAGGTCATTCTGTGGATCCATAGAAATTTAAGGCTATTGTGTTTTGGGAGCATCCTAATAGTGTCTCAGATGTTCAGAGTTTTCTGGGTTTGGCCAGATATTACTAGAGGTTCATTCAGGATTTCTCTCATTTGGTAGAAATAATGATGGGTTTGACCAAGAAGTGAATCATGTTTGAGTGGTTAGAGGCTTGTGAGAATGCCTTTCAAGATATGAAAAATTGATTGAAGACCACACTGATCTGTATCTTACCCGATCTATGTAGAAAGTATGTTCTATTTTGTAATGAATCTGGTATCGGAATTCAGGTTGTGTTGATGCGTGATGAGTGGGTTGTGGCTTATGTGTCAAAGAAATTGAAACCCCATGAGGGGAATTATCCCACTCATGATCTTGAGTTGGCTTCCGTAGTGTATGAATTAATGTGCAGGAGGAACTACCTATTGGGGGTACAGTATACAGTGTATACCAAACACAAGAGTATAAGGTATATCTTTTCGCAATGGGATTTGAATCTTTGGAAGCGAATATGGGTCTAGTATCTCTAGTATTTTGGCCATGAGATGGTATATACCATTGGGAAAGTGAAAAATGTTGCTGATGCTTTGAGCAGGAAGGTTCAGAACAAAGTGGTTCAAGAATCCAACACCGATTTGAATGTGATGGCCATGTTCACAAAGATGCACCTGATAGTGCGGGAGGAAAATGGTCAAGTGACTCTTGCTTCCAGGGTTGTTGAATCGATGCTTCTGAGTCATGTTATGGGAATTCAAATTATTGATCCTAAATGGTTGGCCCTAATGGAAAGACTTAACGGTGGGGAGCCACCTTCAGGTTGGGTCGTCGGTGTGGATAGGGTTGTTTCTGTTCATGGTCATGTGGTTGTGTTGTTGTGCATGTGGGAAGAGTTGATGCATGAGTTTCATGCATCAAAATGGGCAGTGAAATCAGGTTTGACCAGGATTTATTGTGATCTTTGCTGGCGGTTTTGGTGACATGTAATGAAATAGGATGTTTCAGGATTTGTGGCACAGTGCCTTACCTATCAGCAGGTGAAGGACGAGCATCATCACCGAGGTGGAATATTACATCCATTTCCTATTGCGGAATGGAAGAGAGATGGTGTGATGATGGATTTTGTGGTGGGTCTTCTGGGGATGCCTTAGAAGAATTATGCAATCTGGGTGATTGTGGTTCGACTAACGAAAGTGGCCCATTTCATACTGAAACATGAGACTTATATAGTTGATAAGTTGGTTGAGTTGTATTTTTTAAAAAAAGTACAGTTTTTATGGTGTATCACAGACTATAGTTTCAGATTGGGATCCTCATTTCACATCATGTTTCTGTAAAGGGTTGCAGAAGGAGCATGGTACTCAAGTTCTTTTGAGTATGACTTTCCACTAGTAGATGGATGGGTAGTCGGAGCGTACAATCCAAGTGTTGGAATACATGATGAGGGCTTATGTCTTGGATTTAAGTGGTTCCTATGAAAATCACCTTTTTATTATTTTATTTTCCTACAAAAATAGTTTTTAGGCTATGGTTTAGATGGTACCATTTGAGGCACTCTATGGGAGGTCGTTTAGATCTCTGTTGTGTTGGTTGGAGGCTGGTGAATCTGAGATGTTCGGACCAAGTCTCATGTAGGATACTTCAGAGAAAGTTGAGTTGATTCAGAAACAGATGGAAATTGATCAGATTTGGAAGTAGTCGTATACTAATCGGAGGTTTAGACCTCTTGAGTTCGAGGTGGGAGATAGACTGTTCTTTCGAGTGTTTCCACGGTTGGGTCACCGACGGATTCAGAAGTAGGGAATGTTGGTGCCCAGGTATATGGGGTCGTTTGATATAGTGGAGATGATCGGGTCAGTGGCATACTGATTGTCTCTTCCAAATCAGTGTATTAGGATGCATGATGTCTTTCAGGTGTTGTAACTTCAATAGTATCAACCAAACCCAAGTCATGTGGTGGATGTTGAGGATGTTTTTCTTGAGGCTGATGCGTCCTTTGGGGAACAACCGGTTCATGTCATGGATTGTAGTGATAAATTATTTTGGGGAAATGTTGTTCCATTGATGTGAGTACTATGACATCATTGAAATTTTCCAAAAGATACATGGGAGTGGAAATCAAATATGTGGGCTAACTGGCCTGATCTCTTTTCGTTGGAAGTGAAATGCGGCTTGGGAGCTTAGCTCGAAGACAAGCAGTTATAAGGTGGGGAGGTTGTAAGATCCCAAATCACGGAAAGGTATGTTCTCATTTATGTTTTGGTTTGAATCCATTATTTTTGTTAATTAAGTTCTTACCCAAGTATTAGAGGAGGCTCAGGGGTGTTATGAGGGTTTGGGACACAAAAAGTGTTGAAAATTGTGTTTTATGGGTAGGCTACATGGTCTGCTCTTGATTACTGCTAATTGTGCGAATAACCAAGGTTAATTGTGAAAGAGGATGTTTTCAGATAGTTTCTTTTTCAAAATTTTAGCATGATTTGGAAAACCATGTGGATAAATTGTGCGCTGGGGATTTGGGCCGAAGAATCCACACAGTTTATGCATGGTTTGGCAAACCATGTTGGTAAACCATGCAGTCCAAAAACTTCAAAAAATTTCATATTTTCCACCCCAGGATTTTTAACCCCAACTCATGAATTCCTCTCATTTCTCCTCTCTTAACCCTAGGGACTAACCAAATCTCCCAAGAGCATCAAGAGATCAATCTCATTCGATTGTAATGCATTTTGGGGTCATTGGTTGTGGATCGAAGCTCTAGGTAAGGTTAATCACATCATTGCATCTCTTTCGAGTGTATGGTTTGTATCTTCTTCTCCGCTCCTTTGTAATCTATAAAACCGTACTCTTTGGGTGTGATTTATGTTGAAGATTCAAAGGTTGGTTTAATAGGAATATGAGGGCTTGATTAATAGTACGTTAAACTGTGGAATCGAGGTAGGTGGTCTACATGTTATATCCAATGGTTTAATTGTGGATTTTATCATGTATAGTTTTGTTCTTGGGTGTCACTTGATATTTTTTGATTACCCATGTCATGTTTTGGTAAAACGGTTATTATTAAGGTAAATAGTGACACTCACGATCCCCATGGTATGTGTTGAGGGTAACGACACTAATCTAGGGCCACCCATGGGGTGATCCGACTCTCTCAGGCCTTGGTATTAGGGAAGAATAATTCAGATTGTTGTGTAGTCATGTAGAGCACTAGATAAACATGTTGGGGTGACTATTAGTGTTATGTTAGAAGATAAGTGGTGCACCTAATCTTTTTAATAACCTATGGGATATTGGGTCAATGTGTGGAAGTTATTAAAGACCATAAATGAATGGGTTATGAGAATGGTAATGAATCCTAGTGTGTTAGGCATAATGAACACACATTGTGAGTTAGGCATGGTGAATGAATTCTTAATGAGATCATCATAATAAAATGAAATCGGGATAAATGGATAAATGATGTGAAAGGTAGTAAATTTATTAACGGGTTATTGAATGGTGTTAACTCTCATGTTATTGCATGGTTTACGGTTTCATTGGGAAATGGCTGTGATGTTGTGTGAATGGTTAATTGAAACATATATGTATAGAATGTCGACATAGCATGGTAGTGTGGGGTATTGACTGAGGATTTACCCCCATGGGTCAAGTTATACTGAGTCTGTAAACTCTTTCCCAAATGCATGGGGTATGGATTGGACTAATGCCCTATTTCTGTATCAGTTGAATCCACCTGGACTGATGCTTCAAGGTGAGGGCATGGTTTACATCCACCTGAACTGATGCTTCGAGGTGAGGTTATGGTTGACATGATGAAGTTGTTCCTAGTGATAGAGGATAAATTTTTGTTTTTCCTTGTGTTTTTTATTGTGTACATTGAGCCGTGTGTCTTTTTGTGTGATAAACACATGATATATGTGTTGGAAATGGTAAGTAATGGGAAATGGGATGATATGGTAAGTTATGGAAATGGTAATAAATGTGGGTAATATACATAAACTGGTTAAGGTCACTTAATCTTTTCTTTGTCATTTATCATTAATTTTCCTTTATGCATGGAAAATTGTTTATACTGGTGATTTTGTAGACAGTGTTTGGGGTGGCCTACTGAGTTGTACTGACACCCTGCTTGGGCCGCTATTGGGTACCCGAGTATACTTTTTTGTTGTAGGTCAGGACAAGGTAAAAGGATCTAGCTAGACAGTTGCGTTCACATGAGTCTACATAGAGGAGGACATAGACATGGTGTTAGGACATTTTGGGGATTTTTTAGTTTGTCTTTATTTTTTGTTTTGATCACCATTCACTTGTAGAAAAACATTTCATATTTACTGTTGGACCTTATTGTACCCCGTTTTGGAAGGGCTGTTTATTAATTATCATGTAATATAGATTATTGATCCATATTTTTTTAATTTTATATTGTTGATTACTCTGATAAAATGGGGGTATAATCTCCCCAATTGACTATTCAGACCCCCGCTACTAGTCGGCAACCATTGGTGTATGGGTAGGTGCACTTAAGGTTATGTAACCACTATGCTCGGTGCACTGGTTTAGTGGCTTCCGGTTCGAGGACGTTATAGGTTCATTTTCTAGGATTCATTTTTGACTCTTGTTTTAATAACTACCATGGTTTTTTCCATGAATAAAGATATTGATCTTTGAAATAAAAGGTATGCCTTCCAAATGTAAACATCAATGTATCATACCCTTTTTTTCATGCCATATTTAGGTTCTCTTTTATGTATTTCTTTTTTACCCTTACTAAGAATCTGGGATCACATTATCTTGTGTTTCCTTTAAATAAGTTATTAATAATGTGTTCAAGTAATATATGACAATGAAGGGTTATAGTTATTAAGAAATTAATGGATGATTATATGTATCAACTTTGAATGAGTTGTTTATGTATCCATGTTTCTGAAGACAATATACCTATATGATTCTAGTGTAGATTGAAATGTTATTCTTGGAATATTCAACTAATAAGATGTGATATTGTTTCAAGAAATGGATCATCAAGTATAGTCTGTATCAAATAAAGGTTTAGTTACCATTATAAATTATGATGATAAATATTTAGTGAGAACCTTTAAGATAATATTTTTTAAAGGATAGGTTCCTATGTTATGATTAATAGATGATATTATTTTCTTAGAAAAAAATCATTGCATGGACACTACAAGTGGGCATGGTGTTTTCCTAGATGAATCTAGGGGTAATAACCCTGAAAAGAGTTGGTCAACTATATCTCCGTCATTATTATGGTACACAGTGATTTCACCCTTACTGTGTACCTGTCTTGAGTCTTATGGGGGATATGATTTGGTAGATTAACATTTTCATTATGAGAAATGAAGAAGGATTTGAGTATATAATGACCATGGATAACATAGGAGAGACCTAATGTATCATATATTGAAAATAAGATGACATTATTTAGACATTTTATGAATTAATTTTTAGGATTGATCACTATAATTATTCATTACTTATGGTTATACAAACCATTTGACTTTTATTAATGGATTAAAGACATAATGTTAATGTTTATATGGTTAAAGCATACTCAAATTTTGATGTACCATATTTAATAATTAGTTATATTAATTCAAATATATCCAAAAATATTTCTTGTAATGGTAATTCCTACCCTAAATGATTAGATGATGAATTAATAGTGAAATATCATAATGATATGACAATCACTTCACTTGTATATGGTTTTTATTCAAATGATTTTTGTCGGAATGTGCTTTATATAAATATCATTATTTTCCCTCTGTTGGAATGTAATGTTATATTGGGCTTGTATTGGATATATTTACAAAAATATTATATCTATTTTTTATGAAAGGAATTAATGTTTCATTTTCTGAGTCAAATTATGACAGTAAATCACTATGATAAAAAATATGAAAATAAAATGGGAATTATATCCATTATATGGGTCTCGATTCCTATTTAAAAGGGGTTTTTATATAGGGTGGTTGGGGGAAACACAATGTTGAAGATATTCATATTGTAAGGTAGTTTGATGATTTATCTTTATAAGAGTTTCATAGTCTTTCAGAAAAATGTCATATTGAGTTTTCAATAGTACTCATACCTGGTACGAAACCAATTTCAATGAATCCTTATAGAATGACCCAGATTGAGTTGTAGAAATTGGAGAAGAAACTCTTGGAAAATATTTACAAGGGATTCATTTATCTAAGTGAATTACCTCAGGGTACACCTATTTTATTTGACAGGAATAAATATGGATCAATTTGACTCTACATTTATTATCCAGAAGATAAAAATATCATTATCATTATAATGTATCCTCGACCATTTTTATGACTTCTTTAATAAACAATGTGGATTTAAATAATTTTCAATGACTAAACTTTATTCATTAAATTGTTAATTGAGGGTCAAGTAAGAGGATATAACAAATTTAAAATTATTTATATGGTTTGGACACGATCATTTTATGATGATGAAATTTAGTCATTATAATTTCCCTACTATATTTGTAGATATAATGAATATAGCCTTTATATAATAACATGACCACAATATAGTAGTATCTATTGATTAAATTATTCTTTATTCAATAAATAATTAATAGCATGAAGCTCACTTGTGGATTATACTAAATACATTAAGGAAATAGAATATATATAAAAAATTATAATGTGTGAATTTTAGAAATAAATAACATTCATTTTGTCATATAATATCCAGAAAGGGTAGATTTGTGTATCCATATATGATAGATGTTATTTAAAATTGGACCAGACCATCCATTATTACTGAGATCCATATTTTTCTTGTTCTGGATAGATATTTTTGATGCTTGGTAAAAATTTTCTAACAACAATATTATAAAATCACTGTTAATGTGGTTGGGATCCAAGATCATTTAGAAAAAATAAAATGATGAAAATTTCAGGGAATTTAACTGATGGTTAGTCATGTCGCATATATATATATATGCTAAATTGTATTGGATAAGGGTTTGTGATCTATTGTGATTAATCGAAGAAGGGAATAAGAAGAATCTTCATATAGAATGATATGGTGATATACATTCCTCATTATAATTGAAGGCTCCTAGAAGAATTACTGAACTTTGTATTTGGAGTTAGTTATGTTAATTTTTTATTAATTATATATAATCATTATATTTATAGATAAAGGTTTAACATATATGATGAAAATAAAAATTTAAATTATATATTCACTCATAGAGATATTATTATGTCATAGGTAAGATGGTTGGAGTTGATTAATGATTATGAGTAGCAATTCATTTACACTTAGGGAAAGTGAACAAGTTGTATGATCCTTTGAGTTTAATGGATCATTATACCTTATATATAAAGAGGGTCAGAAAAGGTCCAATATTGATTGATTTTTAAAGGATGTATTTGGAAATAAATAATGGGTTAGAAAATATTATCTTTATAAGAAGAGTGTTCAACCATATTTCCGGGTAAATATTAAAAATTTTAAAAATGAAGATATATTAATATAAAAGAATTTGAAAATGATATTAATGTCATCCTTGATTAAAATTTAATGATATGGTTTGTGAGATGTATTTGTATCTCATCAATACCAAACCTGAAGAAGGATATATTGGATAAATATAAGAGTTCATATTTTTATTTTAATCATATAAGTATGAAGATGTATAGAGATATGGAAGAGTATTTCTGGAAGAAAAATAGGAAGTGGGATATAGAAAATATGTATCTCAGTGAATCATATTTAAAAATATGAAGGATTATAGAAATATTTTTAAGGGGTTGTTACAACCATTAACCATTATAAAATGGAAATTTGAAAACATCACCATTGATTTTATTGTTAGAATCCTAAAAACATATAGGGGCCACAATTCAATTTGGGTTATAGTAAGTCACTATAAGAAGTCAACAAACTTCATTTTAATCAAAAAACACTTTGTGGATCCGAATTATATAATATATATTAATTGTGTGGAAATTTAATTTGTAGTACCACATTCTATTCTATCTAAGAGGTATTCAAGGATTACCTAGATGTTAAGTTAGAGTCTTCAACAAGCTGTGGAATCAATGCTATTTTTTCATAATACTTAACATCCTCATAAGAATGACCAATCTGAGAGAACCATTAAAATAATAGAATATATTATGAGGCATTCTTCTATGGATTTAAAAGTTTCTTGGGACCAACACCCTATGATGGTTGAGTTATCTTAATACAATATTCTTCAATCAAGAATTATAGTGGCTCCTTAACAATCCATCAAGATAATGAAGTGTAAAACTTTATTTGGATGAGATAAATTATAGAAATTAATCTATCGGGGGCTAGGATAGCTGACAAAATGGATGATAATTTTAGAGAAATTATGTAACACATTAAAGAAGTTCATAGTAAATAAAAAAGTTATTCTGACACATAATCAATAAAATCAAGAATTTTAATTTGGTTAGAATGTATTTCATTGAATTTCACCCTAGAATAAGGTTTTAGTTTTATAAATAATGGGAAGATATTCCCAATTATGTTATCCCCTTTGATATTATTGATCGAGTAGGGATAGTATCTTATCGCTTTAACATTATAAGGATCCTCTCTCAAGTTCATGATGTGTTCTACATATCTCTATTTGAAGAAGTAAATACCCAATCCATTAAATTGACTAAGATGAAAGGTTGTTACACTAAATACTGATCATTCATATGAATAACACTTACTATAAAACTTTTATCATAGAAATAAATATCTATGGAACAAGAATAGTCACATGGTTTATTTTCCCTAGAGGAATTATAAATTCAGATAATATTCATGGAAACATCAGGATGTCATGAAATATATATGTCCTCATTTTTTATATAAATTTAATGAAATTTTATTGGATAAATCCATATTAAGGGTGGTATAATGTATCACTAAGAAAATTTATGATATATTTCTCTTTAAATAAATTTATCTTCTTTAATAGATTATGATAAATTCAACCCTGAGTATAAGGAATCTATATTAAAGAATACAATTATAACATAGATATGAAATCATTTGAATGAATAGAAATAACCTAAATTTGAAAAATATGTGTGATAGACATAGATAAATCATATATATTGATAAAAACGTACTCAATTTTAAGTAAATTATGTAAACATTTTAGAAATTCATTTCTCCTAAGAATGTATTTTATTTCTATTTTGAATAAATAATATAATTAATATTTTCATATTTTTTAAAATTTATTTTAAAAATGAACTTGATTTTTGAAAGAAAAATGTAAAAATTAACATAGAGAAAATTTTAGATTTTTTTTAAATGATTGAATTTTAGAGGAATGGTGAAAATAATGGTTTTTATTGAAAAATGGAATTATTTTTTAAAGAATATAAAAAAATACATTTTATTAAAATATTTTTAAAAGTAACATTTGTTCATTTATGTTTTTACTAATTAAATTTGTTTCATTGGAATCCATTTTAATTTAAATTTTGATATAAAAATATTTTATACATAATAACACTTTTTTCTAGTAAACCACATTTGATCCCATTTTTTTCGATTATTTTTAAATTAAATTATTCAAAAAATACTAATTTAATTTTGGAAAATAGATTTAATATTTTCCATCATAATTAATAATGTTATTTTATATGGATATAATACTTTTCTATCATGATTAAAAACTAAAAAAAAATATTATCGAGGTTATTTTTAAGATGAGTTTATTGGTATGGAGACTATGATATAAGTGTAATTTTTTCAATTAAATAATTATAAATAAAATTTTATTTAAATATTTCCAATTAAACATTACTATCTTAAAATATCAATGAATTTAGAATCATTTTAATTAAATATTACATTACTTCATCTTACTATTTTAATAAAATCCATGTGTTTCCTTTACCATAGTTATAAAAAGGAAACCCCAATATTTTCTTATGGACACAAATTTGAGACATATATCTCAACCTAACCCTAAACAATTATCTCCAATACCTAATTATAAAAAATATTGATCAACTATTACAACTTAAATACAATTACAAGTGTCATTAACCAATGATATATAAGAGGTATATTATATATTAGGTAATCATCTTACCCAATCTATTTCGACTTATTTATACTTCTACCACCTCTAAATAATGTTTATTAATCGTAAAGTAAAAAAAATAAGTATCCTAAATATATAAAATAAATTATGATTATGTAACAAAAAATACTTTATTGGAACCAAAGACTTCCATCATTAGAAACAGAGTATAGTTTTTATTTGTTTTCAATCAATAATTGGTTGATGAGGGCATTTGCAAGAAAATTGATCTTATAATATAATATGGTAAAAAAATATGTAGAATCTTTTTCTAGTGTTCTCCAAATATTTAGGCTCAAAAACTAAAGAATGCATAAAGTTTCCAAAAAAAGTTGATTTCTTGGATTGACTATACTCAAATATGGTTAACATATGAGTTTTATGAAGAATTGGTTTCGTAAAGTTGGAGCATTTTGAATATGGGGAGCACTGTGAAGAATAATGTCAAATATGTGATTGAAATATTGTGTTCCTCATTAATTAAATATGTGAAAATGGTAAATATTCGAAACTTTGAAAAGATTCACAAATGGTTAATTTTCTATGATGATTCATGAATTGAGGATCATGGTGATTATGATTGACGAATTTTGAGAAAAGGAACCAAGGAGCATATGATCTTTGTGAAGGGTTTTCCCTAAAAATAGGTGGCCACCCCACTTAATTTTCTACGATGAGAATTGCAGAAAATGTAAAATCTCAATTATTTTTCAATTGATGTAAGATTATTAAATCAGGAATTCTATGTGACCTTGATCATGGAGAAAATATTGGTTGTGTCTTAAAAAGTGCCAATGATTTGGGGTTATGTGAGTTTTTTGAAGACTGTAATGTTCATTAATAATTAGTGTTCAATGAAAAAGGTGATCATCGTGAAGCTATTTTATTCTGTGACAGCTGTGAGCTTCGTGAACAAAGTGTTATCTACAAATATTGATATATTTGTGAATTTTGGGAGATTCAATAATGTGTTAGGGTTCATAGAGTCTAGTTCTTTTATACATAAATAGATTTTTATGACATCTTGGAGCTTCATGACCTTTAGTGTTGAACACCTTATTTGTTTGAATTCTTTTTCCATGTCCATCACCTCATGAAGAAGATGAAAGTAGAGTCTCATGATAATTATTAACAAAGACTAAAATTCCAAATAATAATAGTGAACTTCATGTCATTAAACTGCACTCGTGGTAGTGAGATAGGGGGAGTCTATAGATGTTTTCCATGGGAGGTAGTTTGAAATCCCTAAAATTATTATAAAGGTAGTGTTCTTATCATAGAGTGACTGTATCTAAACTTTTATATTCCTAAATAACTAGTGAATATTAGTAAATTTTGGTAAGACCAACACACTACTGGAATATGCTCATAAGACTGTCTCTTAGTGGTTAACAGTGTAAAACTACTTTCCAGTCTCTCTACATTTGATTGTTTTATAACTACATGATTACATTAGGCTGGTTTTACATATTTATACCAACATCATGACACGGTCCTTATTTTAGAAAAAATTGACACCTAGATTCACCCATCCCCTCTAAGTGTATTCTTGGTTCGTATATGTGGTCTCAGAGTAAACATATTGATGGTGTTATACGTTTCCTTTATTATGGGGAAATTCTGTTAATTCTAGGGGAGTTCCCTATTTTAATGGAAGAAACATTCAAAATTGGAAGATTATAATGAGATATCATAAACAATCCCTAGGGGTGGAAGTTATTTTTTCCATATCCAATGGAATTTAAGTAACTGATGCGTCATGTCGTTCTAAATAGATCCGAATATGATTTGTATTGATTCTATAGCTTTAAATGACCTTACTCTATATATATCTGATCAAAAAGATTTAAAGGTGATGAGTTTTACTTCATAAAATAATATATATGAGAAACTAAAATATATGTATAAAGGTGATAAAAGGAGGCCAAACTCCTTGTTTTTCAAAATAAGTTCAGTGATCTACAAATGCATCTAGATGAACATGTCGTAAGATTTTTTAAAAGAATTACTATTGTTTTTTGGATAAATTAAAAGACTTAGTGAATAAATTTAAGATATTTTCATTGTGAAGAAAATATTTAGAAGGATTAAAATTATTTATAATCTAATAATGTCAATCCTTGAGGAATAGTAATGTTTTATGATTTCTCTTGATTATCAGTTAAACAGTCTAGCGGCTTATGAAATGTGAGTCAAATGAGAAGATGCACCCAATCGAGTAAGAAAAGTAATGGAATTTAATTCAATAGAGATACTAGAGATTTATAAAGTGTGTGATGATGATTAAGATTAATTTATATCTCTATTTTCTAGGTTATTCAAGAGAGGAAAATGGTGATTTTGAAGAAATCTTCCACTAGCTTGTTTTTTGTGTGGTAATGTATGGAACATTACCTGTTAAGGCCCAATAAAATATTATAATGTAGAAAGTGAATAAGAAATCATAAATAATCCTCAAAATAAATTATATTACAATAGATACATCAAATCATAAATCCAATCTAATATAAATAGCTTCATATCTAATGAATAACATGATGATAATGAATTTCTGGAGGATCTTGAACAAGAGTTTCAATCTAAACATGAAGCGTCCATAATAGAAATTATTGAAATGAAAAATTCAATAAATAAATATTATTAATTGATTTTTTAGTTTATCTTAAGGTGTAATAAGAGGTTACTCATGATGAGCTTTAAAATAATATAATGTAAAATATAAATATGAGAGGTGTTTTGATCAAGTCACCCAAGAAGTTGATAGAATTTAAGGAGAGGAATTAGAACATGTTACAGATTTTTAAATCTCAGAAGTGGTTTTGTAATTTTATCTATGAATTGAATATCAAGAAAAAGTCATCAATTACATTTAATAGAGAATAGAGTAAATAGTTAAGGTTATTAAGGGATGTGAAGATTAAGTTTCTATTATATGGATTGAACTATAAATTGAATCTAAATCAAGGTAAACAATTGGAAATTATAGTTTGTATTATTCTAAGATGTAAATATTCTAGAAATTGTTAAAATATGTTATAAAGTAGGATATAAATCTTTGAATAATCATAAATTTAATATTATATGAATTAGTTGAATTATTTATGATGCTAAAACATCAATGGAAAGAAACAGGATGAGAAAAAATAAAGGGAAGTAGAATGTTTAACATATCCCAAAGGCTCCTAATGTCCCAAAAGTGAATGATCTTAATCAAGTAGAAAAGAGAGATGGAAATAATTCTCAAATATATAGAAAGGTTATATGGTTAAAAAGACATTACAAAAATAAGGGAATATGTGGAGTAATGAAACTGAGTAAATTTTTTCTATTTTTAAGGGCCAATTTTGTTGCATTATGATCAGTATCATTTCATTCTATGAAGAAGAAATGAGCTATTTGAATGGGTAAGGGACTAGAAGTTAAAAATATATAATGTGAACATATCCTTAATCATATATAATAAAATATTTTTATGGATATTTTCTTCACTATGATATCTATTTCCGTAAATATATTCAATACTTGTAGAGGAAAGGGGGAAACTTACTATAGAACTCCTATGAATGTAAATACCTATCAAAAAATAAGAATATCCCTTAAAAATACGAATTATCCAATGGAAAAATAATATGAGTGTGATGATTCCATTAATATTTAAATTTTATTAGAAAGTCTATCTCTTTCTTCCACTCAATTAGGTATCTCATGGAAGGACAAAATGAAAATTTAGAAAACCAAACTCACAGTAATAGGCCTCAATGCTACCAATAATAGTAGAAATTGGATTCTTGATAATGGAATCTCAACTGACTTGACTGAAAATGAATATTTTTTTAAAAATGATAACAAATGGGTAGATGTAATATTGATATTTGGTAATGAAGATGAATTAATGATCAATGGAAATGAAATTACAGAACTAGAAAATAAAAAGATAAAGAAGAATGGAGTTCTCAATATAGATAGTTAGAAACATAATCTCTTGAGTGTGAGTCATCTATTTTACTCATGACTAATTGTGACATTTAATCAAAATGAGTCCACTATTAGAGTAATGATATGTAATTCAGAAATGAATGTATTCATAATTGATGGGAATTTATACTTGGTTAACAGTAAAGGGAACATTTGTTATTTAATAGTTAAAGAATAAAACAACTTGTAGCACTAGAGTATGGGTCATATTAATCCACATGTAATACAATAGATATCAATGATTAATATAGTTGTTAACATTCCCAATTTGAAGCATGATAGATAGAAGACATGTGATACTTTCATGTCAGTAAACATGGTCAGGAGTTTATATCAAATTAAGATCAAAATGGTATCAAATATTCTTGATCATATCCACAAAAACATATGCATCCCCATGAAATTTTCTAGAAAAAATAAAGTTGGTAATTGAATATTTATATTTATTATATAAGTATAATGTCTTATGTACTATCTATATAGAAAAAAATGAAAACTGCTTGATTTCATGAGGACTTATCGTCTATGAGATAATAATGAAGCTGGTTATAAAATCAAGATTCTATGATTAAATAATGGATTTGAATACACATACATTGAATATTAAAATTACATTGAAAAATATGTGATTAAGAATGAGGTGTCTACTATGAGAACCCGTAAAAAAAATTGGTTATTGGATGTAGAAATCGATATATGGAAAATATGGGTAAAACTATATTGATCAAGAATAATATTTATTGTCAATATTTGAAAGATGTTGTTCAAGTATCAATATAAATTAAAAATTATATAGTGATTTTCATGAAAGGAACCAATACATCATATGAGATATGCTATGGAAAGAAGAACTCCTTATAGCATTTTCGTTTTTTTTAAGTAAATGTTTCATCTGAAATAAAAAAAGAAATCAAGGAAAGTATGTTGACTTCATAGAGGAGGAAATATTCCTTGAATATTAAATGGGGTTTAAATCTTCAAAATGTTACAATTATCATCTTATAAATAATGTGGAAGGTCGTGGTGTCCAAATCATTATGGAGAAAAACATAAATACCTTGGGGAACTCAGATTTTGATATGATTGAAGAAGAAGAAAATAGAGGACAAGGGAAAAATTGAAATTATGAAATAGTTGAGTGCATGTACAAAAATTAGGGCTCAAAAAATTATTATGATTCAGAAGAAGAATCCCAATAGGAAACTATTACTAAAGAACCCTCATCATAACCTCAAAGGAGGAATATTAGAGACTATATTGTTCAATCCAACATCAATGGGGACTAGACCTCACCTACACAGACAAGGAAAATGGGAAATGAAATGTATTCTTCCTTATTATAAACTATGGATCCAACTTCATTTGAAGATATTGTACATGTTGAATCATGGGTTAAGACAATGAAGGAACAATTGGACTGCATAGGAAATAATTGGGCCTGGGACCTTGTTAAGAGGCCCAAATATCATAATTTCAATGGAAACCAATGTGTTATTAAAAAAATTGATGAGCATGGAAATTTGATCCGAAACAGGTAATTCATAGTGTGTAAAAGATATTCACATATTGAGGGAATTGATGTCAAAGAAACATTTTCTAAAATAGTTATACTGAAGTTGATTTGGATTTTACATTCCATGTAAATTCTATAAAAGTACAAAGTTTATAAGATTGATGTCAAAATTTTATTCCTACATGGATTTCTTGATATATAAGTCTACATTGAACAACAGGTGGGGTTTAGGATTGGAAATGATAAACTATTTTTTTCTAATTAAATAATTCTCTCTATTGTTTTAATTAGAAACCACATGCATGGTATTCTAGACTAGATGATTATATGATGAAGCTTTAAATTAAATATGGAGGTGTTGAACATAATCTCTTTATGACAAATTCATAAAAATATAAATTTATGGTGAATTTATATTTAGATGATTTTATTTTATGTGGATGAATGAATGGTTCTGTTTTTGAATATTCTAATAACATGAAATCTAAATTTTAAATGTCTATGATTGGTGGACTCAAAAACATCTTCGGGATACATATTGTTAAAAATAATTATTAGATCAACATTTAAAAAAACAATATGGTAGCTAAATAAATTCAATATGTACCAATACAAACAAATTTAGACACTAATTTTTTTGAAAAAAACATTGAAATCATAAGGATGGACCATCTGTGGATCCCACCTTGTATAGGATATTCACTGGAAGAATATAATACTTGACTGCGATATAGGAAGATATGATGTATTCAATATGATTAATAGGTCACATTCAAGGTAATCTGAATGAATAACATCTAATATAGGCTAACACAATCATTAGGTATATTCTAGTTACTCTAAATTTTTTCTTAAAAGTTGCATTTAGAACATTTAATTAATTATCAGAATTTTATGATGCTTTCTGGGATGGAGATGTGGGAGATAGAAATTCCCCAGGTGGTTGAGCATTTTTATTAGAAATAAATGTTTAGGATAGTTGAGTGAAAATAATAAATAACTTCTTTTAGCATGGAATATGTAGAGTATATCTCTATTACAAAGGCATAAACTCATTCATTATTGATGAAATGAAAACTGAATCATATTGGCGATGAGTTGAAACAAACAATAGTGATTAACCATTGAAATAAGAGTGTAATAAATATGAAGAATAATCCCATTCATATTTCTCTTACTAAACAAGTTGTGATTAGATATCAGTTCATCAAGTAAAATTGTTGAACAAGTTGTGATTAAAATAGAGAATGTTGTAACTAATGACCAAGTGGCAGATACCCTAACTAATCCCTTGGCAGCACTAATGTTCACTAAACAATAGTAAAACCTCAATGTTTAACCGCCACCCATTTAATGATGAGGTTACGGGTTTCCCCATCTCTCTATTTGTGTTAAATATTTTAATTTGTTTATGGAAGTGATGCAGTTTAATGGGGAAGATATTATCCATGGAGATTTTGGTTTTAACACTACAATTACAAATAATGGTTCTTTTACTTTATTTACAAAGGTGAAGATAATTTAGATTCGGTGAGTATTGGATTTAAATTTTTTTGGTGTTATGTGGTGTCATGATACCTACTCATGCATCTAGGGGCTATCGTGGTCCCCACCCATCACATAATATGTTCAATTCATTACTCATATGAAAAGTGTGAAAAATTACATAAAAATTCTTAATAAAACTACCAAATGAAATGATAATAATTTAACCATAATATATGAATGGTATAAAAATAATACATCCTTAGTCAAACATATAATAACACATTAAATACAATACAAAATATAGTATTATAATAAATTAACCCAAATCAAGAATAATATCTAGTAAATGATGTTGAAAATGTTGGAAATGATCATTAAACTCGTTGAGAGAAATATCACATTCTCAAAAAATCATTTTAATGTCACACAATTTATAAAAAAATTAATTTTAAATAGATTTTTTAATCACAGTGTCCCGCACAACATTGAAATTTTTTAAAGGAATTAACATTTTAAAACAGTCTTGTCTATATAAATAAATTCTGAAAGTCATTTTGGAAACCTGGACACTAATTAAATAGACTTAGAAAAATAAATCATTAAAACATTTAAAATGATGATCTAATTAAAGATACCCTACCACAAAAACATAAATTATTCCTTTTGAAAACATTTTTATGACACATGGGCAGGGATGATTAATATGTCCCAATAAATACATATACATGAACGATCTCGGATAATAATGATACATTATGTCTGATACTCTTTGTATAGGTCTGAAACTTCTATATGATGTGTTTAAACATATTATTAACTTATATCAGAATCATAATAATATTTATTATATCATATTTGATTATTTTATGAATTTATATTACATTATTATTAATAATTCCATGATAATACAACATTTCATGTAATACTCTCTTGGTTTATCGTACGCGTTTTGACTTATTATTCTTGATTATATAACTTTGATCAGGATTTACATACATCCAGAATTTATAATAAGATTTATATATCATAAAAATAAATATATATAATAAATATATATTTGAAATGGAGTACACAGTTCATGGAGACGGTAGGCCGTACGTACGCATGAACAATGTTTCCATTTTTGTATAGTATGAATGTAAGTTAATGATATATATGTATATATCATCCTAGTATCATTATTATGTCATATATTTCATAATATTTAATAATATTTATTCTTATAATTCTTCATGGATGATGAACATGGATGATGAGTCTCATCGGGTCGTGAAGATGGTAAGCCGTACGTACGCACGAGAGAAATTATAATTTCCTTAAGGGTTAAATGGTCTGGAATTAGATTAAATGTGAATTTTAAATATATAATATCAAGTTATATTTACTATTTAAATCCATTATATTCATCATTATTCCCATACAATAAAGTGTACATGAAAAAAATTTACACTACAGCATGGAGACGGGAAACCGTCTGTACACACGCATGGTGGTATTGTTTTTCATATGATGAGTAAAAAGAGGAATATGGTTGTCCCATAATATTAAAATCATCTCAGTGTATATCCAATGATGGAGTTATTATTTTATTATGGTGAAAACTTAGTAAGATTAAGTAGAAGAAGAAACGAACATTGAAAGAAGGGATAAAATGATTACCTATTCTTTGGGTGTATTCTTTTGATTTGCACAAAAGGACTATTTATGTTGGTTTTCTGTCTAAATATTTTCCTCTATGATGTTTTTAGGGATGTTGGGAGGATATTTGGTTATGGGTTGTCCGAGAAAAATGGATTTTTAGGTGTGAATTAAATAGAAAGGGAGGTGCCCTTTTATAAGAGAGGTAAGAAGTACTTTATGAAAATCATGAATTATTAATTAATTATAAAATTATTTCAGTTTATAATAGCTAAAAATTAATTTATATTGAGGGTAAGGTGAGGATGGGTCTAAATCCTCTCAACCAATAGGTTTTATACATGTTTAGTTCATAAACATATTTTAATTTTTTCAAATTTACCCTAAGTTAAATAGTTTAACTCTTACCATGTCTTTATGTACTTTTATACTATAGGGTTAATTTAGTTAATAAAAAATCACATGGAAACTAAAGTAGATAATTAATAAAATTTTCAACATTATCTATATAAAATATTCAAATATCATATTTTTAGCATTTTTTATCATTTAATAAATTAGTATACTTTTTTAAAACTCATATATGTAAAATTTGACAGTATTTAGTAATTTATTTTTGTTAAAGTCATAAAAACTTGATTCCTTAAAAACAAATGAATTAAATCATACCTCACATATAAATTTCATTCATAATATTCTTGGATGGCATCTAAACTTTAAAAATATTTTTATTTTAATATTTATGATATCATTTTTTTGATTTATATGTTAAATAAGGAAAATACTTCATTATTATTGTGTCTTAATATATTTAATTATGTAATGTCTAAAAATTGAAAATAAAATAAAATGATATAGAAAATAATTTTAGATTTATAATGAATATTTATAGTCAAATTGATCAATTATATTACGCAAAATAAATTTTTTTATTGAAAGATACATGTTTGTGTTCAATTTTTCTATAAATTAAATTAATTCTTCTAAAATGTCATTTTTACATCCATGTGGCTCCATGGGGTCCCAAAATAGACCTGAGGAAGCCCAAGATCAGATATATCTAATCCAATAGTATTATGATATGTGTTTTGGTGGTTTTATATTATTATAATTGTTGGTCGGAGTGGACACTCAAGACGGGGGGGGGGGGTGAATTGAGTTCCAATTAAAAATTTCTGTTAAAAAGATTCTTATTTAAATCCCCCAAATTGAATAATAAGATAATATGTAGTTAATTTGTAAAAATATAAAGGGTCATTTAGATTTTCAAAAGATTGATTAGTTCTCAATTAATCTAATCTAAAGATTAATTACTTTTTAAAGCAAACATAATGCTTTACAATACATACAAACACTTTCTAGATTAACTATCAAAGTAACATTAAAACAATTTTATAATTTAATGTAATTAGAAGTGGAGTATTCAATATAGGTTAAAAGCCAAATAAGTAAGCACGTCAGTTTTAAAATAAGAGGTTCAGTCTCAAGCTGGGACGTAGTCCTCTCAAACACTTTATATAAATGTTGATCCACACCCTGGATTGGGGTAAACAAAAGTACCAAGAATGTCCAGGTCTTAAGACCTCTACCATAGTTCAACCTGGAAAAACAAAAACAATAGAACACATGCTATCCAGGTCACACTTGACCTCTACCACTATCCATAGTGGGATACAGAAGAGTTATGGAAGTTTTGTGTGAGGATTTAAAAATCCTCTAGTTTAGCACAAGAGACAGTGTGTGTATGAAATATAAAGAGTTCACACAATGCTCAAAAGGTAAGTAAAAGAATCACTAAGAGAGGAGATATGAGTTTATAATTCTCTAGTCATGTGAAGTGCAGCTCAGGACTCCTTTTATTGATCAGGGATGTTTCTAAGTCCTTCTCTGGTTTTTGTCTGAAAAAAGAGGGTTGTTGTCCTTAAGTTCATTGTAGTTCTTCACTCCTTGGATAAAGTGAAAATTGTGTTCTCTTCTATAATGAATTACTTCGAGTATGTCTAGTGTTCTTCCAGTATGGATGTAGCCTTTCTTTTCTATGTGTATTCACCACTTTTCAGCGCTCTTCATCCCTTATTTCACACTACTTTTAGCATGACATTTGTCCTTCCTTTTATAGCTTTCAGCTCCGGCAATGGGAATGATTACCTTTTCAAAGGTACGAGGTATGGTTCCCTGACATGCCAACAACCCACATTAATTAATGGTAGTTTAATTAAATTGAGAAAATATGATAGTTAGTATAATTTAAATAAGGCATAAAAGTTTAAGCAGTAGAGTGATTATAATATTCGACTTGTAACAGTTACTCCTTTTATCGGTAGCTCTGCTTGTATTGGTAGCTCTTTGTATCAGTAGCTCATTGTATCAGGAGATCTTTGTATCGGTAGCTCTTAGTATCAGCATCTCTTTGTATTGGTAGCTCTTTGTATCAATAGCTCTTTATATAAGTAGTTCTTTGTATCAGTAGCTCTTTGTATCGGTAAACTACATAGCGGTAGACTTTCTTATACCGGTAGACTTACTCTAACAGTAGCTCTGGTGTACCTATGATTATGTGCATGCCAATGGACTTATGAACACCGGTTGACTTGTTCTATTGGTATCTGTCATTATCAGTGGATGTTGTATTTGTGGGCTTCATACCAGTAGCTCATCTGTATCGGTAGACTGGATCTATCAGTGAAATGTACTTACCGGTGGACTTATACATACCGGTAGCTCTATATACCGACGACCTTTTCTTATCGGTGACTATTCATATCAGTAGACTAAGTACCGGTAGGTCTATATCATTAGATTTGAGAATATCAGTGAATTAACACTTATCTGTTCTATGCAAAACACATCCTGATTGAGTTATAGTTATTTCAAAGTAGAATGAATATTAATTAACATATAAATGAACATTATTTGGGATTACCAACATATTAAAACACAAGTGAGATTATCAAAACAGGTGAGGTCAACAATATTATTATTTTTTTACCCTTATTTTAATGATTCACCATTTAACCATGGTAAATAAAAATAATTACTGAAGTTACTATTAATACTATCAAAAAATAAAGGGTTTCTATTTAAAAAATTAGTATCATCTGACTCAAAATATAGAATCCATTTTTCTAAATTTAAAACACAATATTTTCAATAATTATTTGAAAATAAATTCTCATTGCCATAACCAAAAAGTGGTTTTTAAAAAGTAAAAACTCTCAAAATATTGACATGTGTTTATGTACAATGTAAATGTGAAATTACATACAATAACCTAAATTATATTAAATGATAAATATATAATGCAATTATACTTTAGAACTACTCATATTTATAATTTAAGAGTAAAACTTTTTTCAATTAAAAAAGATGTTTTCAATTAAAATTTAGTATTATTCACTATTCATAAAAATATGAAAGTTATCAGAAAAGTACAAAATATTTATCCAAACCAAATTTTTAGATCCCGATTCTAAAAAAGAAATTAATCTTCATAAGTTCAATATATAAAATTTTCCAATATTGGATTTAAAAAGGGTTCTCCATTAAAAGTCTGAAAATAACATTTCTTAATAAATACATCTTTCATCAGAAAAGTTGAATTTATCCATATATTATATATAAGAAAAACTAAATATGAATCTTAAAATTATATTGTATATAAAAAATTCAAAATGTGATTAATACTATACAAAACACTTTTTAAACAACTAGTTTGATTGGTCGTGGTGCGCTTGAACTCAGTGTTGCATACATCGCACGCTATTGCATTTTTTAAAAAGGAAGAGTATCATAGAAGCTTAGAGTGTTACATTATACCCTACTTCAATAAATTTCATCCTCTCAATATAAACCTGGGATTTAATACTAGAGTTTTTACATGTCAAAATATCTTTGTTGAAATCCCTCATCGAAAAATGGATTAATGAGGCCTATATTTTGAAATAAATAAAAGTAAGTTTGAATATTACCAGAAATAACACATAATAGGGTTCCATGTATGAAAAGATGGATATGAAGAGAAAAAACCAACAAGTTATAATATAGAGTGATAGATAATATTATCAGGAGAATGTTAACAACTAGAAAGTTTTAAATCTGCATTGATGAAAGGGATTATTTGATTCATCAGAAAAGAATGTACTAGGAAATCATTTTCAGTTTTATGATCCTTTACCTAGTGTTGTAGAATTAATTAAATTCATAGACTAATGAAACATGTAAGCATAATTAATTTACATGTATAGTTTCATCCTTTAACTAATTCCTACCACAATCTCATCTTTCTCTTCAAAATATGAAACTCAAAAATATTCTATTTATCTCAATCGTATAAGGTTCCAAATATAAAAATATACCATTTAAATGAATAAAAATATTTTATAATAATCCAAAACTTCATGTATGCTTGTGGTAGGTGATAAAGCCATATCGCACATCAGTTTTGGGTTCTATTCTTGATGCATTGTCTAATGCGACAGGTTATTGCCCGACCTACTGGTTGTCCTTTTTGAAAAACTATAGAATTATAACATTCCAAAAATCATATTAAGAAATTTTTTAACATAATAAAATACTATCCAAAGTCCAACATAATCCATTCCATCCTTTATATTTATCCAAAATACATTTATTCAATATCTGTCTAAAAGTTCTCTAAATTTCCAAAATTAATTGTAACATCAGTATCCCCATACAATGTAATGTTGCTCTTATTATAACATAATGAATATTTGATTACCATTATCATATTAAAACCTTAATGAAAAAAGTACTAATGTAAAATCCATAAATATATCACATTATTCTTATAAGAAGAATATAATTCTTGAATCCCAAAACATAAATACAGTAATTATTCCACTTCGACTGTAGTAACAACATAAACATGACCATGATCCATTTTATTTTTCTGAGATATATTTCCTTGACCTATTGGAAATTCATTTTCAAAATTTCCCATATCTTTACAATTATAACATTGCACAACCTCTTTCTTTCCCATAAAATCATGAGCTTGGGGACCCTTTTCTCCTCACTTTTAATAAACTCTCCTTCCTTTTAGGCATGTACCAGGGTGTTTCTTCCCACAATTATCACATTAGGGAAAATCATTCTTTCCATTTTTTCACATTATTTGTCTCTTGCTCCACCATTCTCTTCATCTATTTCTTAACATTAATGTTATAAGACCTATATAATTACTTTTCTATCTTGATAGAACATGATACTATAACATCATAATATGTGAAAGCTTTTGATACCAATTTCTATTGGAGGAATGTTTTTAACCCTTCAAAGAATCGATCAATCTTACTTTTTGGGTTATATATGTAGTCTTCAGTGTACCCTGATATCCTTGTGATGTTAGCCTTATACTTTTCATCCTTCTCATCCTTATATTTTCATCAGTCATAGAAATTGTCTTTCTATATCAACTCACTGTTCACGAGGAATGTATTTTTCTAAAAAAAATTAAGATCCATCCCTTCAATTTTTCCCAATTCTTCTTCTTCATTTGTGTTTTGAATTAGTGAACACTATTTATCTGCATCTCTTGAGAGATGATAAACTGCCACGAAAAATTTTCCGCTTTTGTTACATCCCAAAGAAAGAAATATTTTTTCTATGAACTTATCAACTACTCAGCTACAAAATGATTTGTAGTCCCATTTAATATTAGATGTTGTTGTCTCATGAAGTGATCTGACATTAATCCTCGACATTGTGGATCAGGCTACTCCATACAAGTAAGGTTATTATTCATAACATGGGTCTTCTATCACAGTATGGTTATAAGCAATTCAGTACCAGTTGTGTCACCAGCCCTAATATCATTATCCTTCTTAAGAGGGAAATACATTTATGGATTACATTCATTCAAACGATTTCCATTTATTCCCCTAGCAACCATTTCCAAACAATTTAATACACTCTATTTGGTTATGAATCTTAATTAATAATTCCACACTAGTAAAATACATCACATAAATTGAAATATTTATGCATATCTGATTCAAAATAATAAATATGGTTCCATTCAGGACATATTTACTCATAAATCCATTATAATATTTTCTAAAGAAAATATTAATTATCCAAATAATATCCCCCAAGAGAATCAAACTATGCACACATTAAGGTATGTTTTCATGTACCATGTTACCCTGAGTCTAGCTCAGAACACCTTGTTTGAGTTTTCACTCCTAGGTACATATATTCTAGAACAAATTTCACTTTTAGTATCTAGACAGGGATGTATTTTCAATTAATACCAAAAATTATACGATTCTCTTTAATACTTATCCTTAAGTTCTATCTTAGGGTTATGATCCTTAAATTTTGTTTTCCAAATCTATTTCCATGGTTTTTGTTAAACTTTCTTTGATAACAACTATAATTCCCCAACCAAAAAATCCCATAGTTAGTGCATTATTTTAATACATTGGAATTATTACAATAAATCAAGTCTCGAAGGACCAATCAGCTTACCAGTCTTATAAAATTAATTACATAAAAGAACATAACATTAAAATTTGTAAAATAAAATAAATCATAGATAATCCTTTCATAATTCAATTATTACACAATATTAACCCTTCATATAAATCATAATACACTTATTTTCATACCTGAAAAATAAAATATAAGAAAGGGGTGAGGTCAGATTCTCAGTAAGTGTAAATAATTCAGTGAATCTATTAACATTTAAGGCAAGATGTATAATAAAAACAAAAACCTTTTAAACATAATATTGAACAAAAATGTTGAAAATAAATCAAACATTACCATATAATAATGAACAGTTATATTTAAAAATTTTTATAATCACATGTAATAACTAATTCCATAATGAAGGAATGCATAATGATGGATATAATAACTACTATGTCAAGGAATTGTGCCAAGAACATTCACAAATTTCTTTCAATGAATTATGTAAAGAATCTATTTTGTCTCATGATACCTACCTATTAATCGAGAAGATTTAGCGGGCCTCGCCTATCACTTACTATTTCCAATGCATTCTTCATGTGAAAAGGGTGAAACATAACGTAAACATTTGTACTAAAACTAGCATATGAAATGTTAACACTTTAACCACAAAAAATGAATAGTATAAAAATAGCACATACATAGTCAAACATATCATAACTCATTAAATACAATAAAGAATATTTTATTATAACAAATCAACCTCAATCAAGAATAATATCCAGGAAAAATATGTTGACATAGTTTAAAATGATCTGTAAAAATCTTTGAGAGAAATATCCCTTTTTTATGAAATCATTTAAAAGCCACAAAATTTATAATGGACTAAATTTAAATTATTTTTTTGAATCAAATTTTCCCATACAACTTTGAAACTTTTTAAAGTAATTAACATTTTAAAAAAATTAGTTTCATATAAATAAATCCTGAAAATCATTTTGAAAACATGGACATTAAGTAAATAGATTTTGAAAAATAAATCTTTAAAGCATTTAAAATTATGATATAGTTAAATATACCATTACATAAACCCTTAAAATATTCCTTTTGAAATCATTTTTATGACACATGACCATGAATGATAAATATGTACCAATAAATAATTACACATAAACAATCTCAGATAATAATGAGATTGATGAATTAACCATTACCTTAGGTCTGATACTCTCTATAAATATCTGAAACATAGATATAATGTGCTTAAACATATTATTAACTTATATAATAATCATAATAATATTTTTCATATCATATATGATTCTTTAATGACTTTATAATACCTGTTTATTAACAATTCTATGTTAATATAACATTTCGGGTAATAATCGTTTTGTTTATCGTATGAGCTTTGACATTTTATTATTGATAATATTGAATAGATATTTATTTACATACTTCTATAATTTATAATATGATTTATATAATATATATATATATATATATATATAATAAATATATTTATGAAATGGAATACACTTTTCATGGAAACGGTAGGTTGTACATACACATGAACGTTGTTTCAATTTTCGTATCGTACGAAAGTAAGTGATTGAAATATTTGTATATAAATATATATATCATCTCAGTAGAATTATAATGTCATATATTTCATAATTATTAATAATATTTATTTTTATAATCATTATTGGATGGTGAACATGGAAGATGAGTCTCATTGCATCGTGGAGACGGTAAGTCATACGTATGCACGAGCGACAATATAATTTCATTAATGGTTAAATGGAATGATATTGGAAAGAATATGAATTTTAAATAAACAATATCATGTTATATTTATTATTTAAATCAATTATAATCATATTTATAACCATATAAATAAATTTTACATGAAAAACAATTTAAATCACAGTGTGGAGACAGTAAGCCATACATATGCATGCATGATGGTATTGTTTTTCATAGGATGGGTAAAAAGAGGAATATGGTTGTACCATAATCTTAAAATAATCTCAGAATATATTATAATATAGATATATTATTTTATTATGATAAATTTTTATTAAGATGATGTATAAGAAGAAATGAACTATGAATGATGGGATAAAACAATTTCTTATTCTTCGGGTTTCTCCTTTTGGTTTAAAAAAAAATACTCCATAAGATGCCTTTATTCCAGATGTTTAGCTTCTAGGATGAAGTAATGGTAGTTTGGAAGAGAATTGGGCCATTTTTGGCTGATCCAAAAGGATTTATAGGCATTGATTAAAGAGAATGGGAATTTCCTTTTTATAAGAAATGTGAGGGGCACATTAGGATTAGCATGAAATATTAATTTATTATAAATTGATTTTCATCTTATAATATATCAAAATTAAATTATTTAGTGGATAAGATTAGGATGTGTAGAAATTATCTTAATCAATTGGTTTTAGATATGATTAGGTCAAAAATGTATCCTTTTATTTTTGGATTAACACTTAGTTAACCATTTTACTCTTACCATGTTTTATTATACTTTAATACTATAGGGTTAATTTAGTTACAATAAAATGACAAGGGATCCTCAAATGGATCTGTAATGAAATTTTTGACATTATCAAATTCAGTTGGCCATACAGATATCACATCCCATACTCTCTCAATGAATTTTCATTTTAATCTTCCAATGGGCATAATTTGTACCATTACAGAAAGGTGGATGGTTGGTAGTAGCACCTTATAATATATTGTCCATAGATTGATTTTAGAAAATATATTCAAAGAGATAAAATTTGGAACTAACAGAAATTTAATATCATTGAGATACAACTAAAACCACAGTTTAAAAATAGAGTGTTTGGAAATCCTTTAACAGTAAACAAACCTATGATACCAAATGTTGGTTAGAGTGGACACTCAAGAGGGGGTGAATTGAGTTCCAATTAAAAAATTTCTGTTAAAATGATTCTTATTAAAATCCCCCAAATTGAATAACAAGATAATTTTTAGTGAATTTTTAAAAATATAAAGGGTCAGTTAGATTCTCAAAAGATCAATTAGTTCTCAGTTAATCTAATCTGAAGATTAATTAACTTTTAATGATAACCTAATGCTTTACAGTACATACAAACACTTTCTAGATTAACTATCAATGTAACTTTAAAAAGATTTTATATTTCAAAGTAACTAGCAGCGGAATAGTCAATATAGGTTAAAACCAAAATAAGTAAGCACAATAGTTTTTAAATAAGAGGTTTAGTCTCAAGCTAAGACTTAGTCATCTCAAACACTTTATATAAATGTTGATCCACACCCTGGATCGGGGTAAACAACAATACAATGACTGTATAGGTCCTAATACCTCTACCATAGTTTTACATGGGAAAAAAACAATAGCACACAGGCTATCTAGGTCCCACTTGACCTCTACCACTATCCACAGTGGGATACACAAGAGTTATAGATGTTTTGTGTGAGGATTTAAAAATCTGCCAGTTTAGCGCAGGAGATAGTGTGTGTATGAAATATACAGAGTTCACACACTGCTCAAAACGTAAGTAAAAGAATTACTAAGAGAGTAGATATGAGTTTAGAATTCTCTAGTGATGTGAAGTGTAGATCAGGACACCTTTAATTGATCAGGGATGTTTCTAAGTCCTTCTCTGGTTTTTGGTCTGAAAAACAGAGGGTCTTTTTCTTCAAGTTCGTTTCAGTTCTTCACTGCTTGTCTAAAGTGCAGCTTGTGTTCTCTTCTAGAATGAATTTCATTGTGTATTTCCAGTTTTCTTCCATTATGGATATAGCCTATCTTTTCTCTGTCTATCCACCACTTTTCATCACTCTTCATCCCTTATTTCACACTACTTTTTGCACAACAGTTGTGCTTCTTTTTATAGCTTTCATCTCCGACAATGGGAATGATTACCTTTTCGTAGGTATGAGATACGGTTCCCTGACATGCCAACAACCCACATTAATTAAATGGAAGTTGTATAGGTATATCTTTGTATCAGTAGCACATTATATTAGTAGCTCTTTGTATCGATAAACTTCATAGCGGTAGACTTTCTTATACCATTTAAACTTACTCTAATGGTAGCTCTGGTGTACTGATGATGAAGTGCATACTGGTGGACTTATGCACACCGGTTGACTTTTTTTATCAGTAGCTGTCTGTATCGGTGGATGTTGTATTAGTGGACTTCATACCAGTAGCTCATCTGTATCTGTAGACTGGATCTATCAATGAAATATGCTTACCGGTGGGCTTATACATACCGGTAGCTCTGTATATCAGTTACCTTTTCTTATCAGTGACTATGTCTATTTGTAGACTACGTTCTGGTAGGTCTGTATCAGTAGATTTGACCATATCTGTGACTTAACACTTATCTATTCTATAAAAAACACATCCTGATTGAGTTAGAGTTATTTCAAAGTATAATGAATAGTATTTAATATATAAATGAACATTATTTGGGATTAACAACATATTAAAACATAAGTGAAATTATAAAAATAGTTGAGGTCAACAATCTCTAGCTTTTTGATAATCACAACTTATTGAATCATAATCTATTAATAATTAGTAACATATCAGAGGATTTAGTATAAAATTAAATGGTATATGAAAAAATAATAAAAACAAAATACCAGACTTATGTATCAGAAGAATTATAAATCCATTAATCAGTGGGAATAATGATATTTTCAAATGAAGTTTTGAAAGGCTAAAAGTATCAGAGGTAATATTATATTTCTCCTAAACTCAAATTTGTCAAGAATTCTCATTTGGCTCATTTTTCTCCCCCTTTTACTATCATATGATGCATATTAGTTCTGTTTAGTTCTGTTCTCCACCTTTGTGATTAGAAAAAGTAAGGAAACAAACACAGATAAATGTAACAGAAGGGTAAAAGAGAATAAGAGAAATTTCATTCCATAGGGCCAAAAGAAACATAGGAAGACAAAAATGAAACAAAAAAGAATACAAGGATTCCTATCAAATGGATTAACCATCAGTCAATCCACCTCCAAGATGTCTACTTGAGATTTTCTTTTGGGATCTGAGGTAGGCTCAGACTGTGGAGATGCAAGTGGTAGATTAAAAATACTAGAAATGGTCAGAGGAGGCTGAGCTACTGAGACTGTTCCTGGTCTGTACTGAGTAGCACTCTGTGTGATCATAAGAGTGAGGCTTCAGATTTCTTGGGATGGATTCATCTGAGTAGGAGAAGTAGTAGAGGTATAGGCAGGTAAGGATGGAGGTACAATAACTGGCCTAGCTTCGACAGGAAAGAATGGAAACATAAGATTTCTGAAATCCATAATGATACCTCCTCCTCTCTACATAGCATAAATGAATTCATCCTTGTTTTCCATAAATTCTTCCAAGGTTGGAGTCAGTTCCCTTAGATTTCATACTTGCTCTCTGAAGGCTTGAGTTACTGGAGGAAGTTTCAAATTCTCTAACAATGTTTTAAAGTGATTGTTGAGATGATGCTTGCTGTAGACTCTTTGGAAATAAAAATCTACATTTTATTTCACTTCCTTCTGAGAGGAAGAAACTTCTCTCATATATTATTGGACTATCTTCATTATATCTCTAGTGGTAGATACCACTTAGGTCATGGAAGATGAGTCCACAGAGCTACTAGTTGAAGCTGAACCAAGATCCTCCTTCATCACAACTCGAATCGGATCCAGTTCTGTTGAAGGTCTGAAGGCAAGAGAACCAATAGATAAGGTTAATTTTTTTCTTTGAAGTTTTTGGTCAACCCATTGATAAGATTTTTCACTTGAGAATACTAGGTGATGAAATTATTTTTCTTGGAGGTTTTAAATCCCTCAAATACTGATACCATCTGGCTCACAACACTTTTAACATAAGCTAAGTCTTTGTCTTCTTGGGATTTAGAACTCATATAATATTCTAAAGAGATAACAGATTTTTGTAGAATTTCTACATTCTCTGTTAGTCGATATACTTGACTCTGACAATCCTTGATTTCATCCATCATTTTTTCCACAGAGGTTGACATATTTCAACCCAGAGAGAGTTGAAAAGATTTTTCATATTGCTTATCTCTTCAACAAAAAGACTCTTTATCTCAGCAACAAAAGCAATCAAAAACTCTTTCATCTCAGCCTTCAAAGATTTTAAGTCATCCCTGGTGACTATATTAGTAGGTACAACAACAGGTGCTCTTTCAGATACCATAATGGCCACTGAGTGAGTCATAATTGATTTAATTGATGATACTAGTGAACTTTCCAATCTTTTGACTTGTTCAACAAAACTGGCCTTAAGATATAACTTCAACTTATTCAGATCACCTCTTCTGACCACATCTTCAGATAACAACTTAGACTGAATATCATAACTGGGTTTTGTCTATTGAGGGATGCCTCATTATCAGAATTAGGGTAATCTAATCCACAAAGCAAAAAACCAAGGTCTTCTTCCCAATCCTCAATTTCATTAGCTTCTGAGATAGTGCCAATCCTAGTTAGATTCTCCCCCTCAACTATTGCATTCTCCTTTATAACAATAACATTCTCAGCAGGACTTTATTCCTTATAAGAATTCTCTATAATCAACTCTATCTCTGAAACAGAAGGAGGCACCTCTGGATTAGGCACAGGTCCTTCCATCTCACCCACTACATCCTTAGCAAGCACAATTGTGCTTCCAATCAATGGAATCAGACTTGAGAAAACCGAAGCAGAGGCTTTATATTCATTCTCTCTTTCTTCTTCACTCTCAGGGGCTGGATGGTCTTCCTCATCAATAGGTGTTTCTTCTTCTAATAAAGTTTCCTTTCCTGATGATATAATTTCAGCAACAGGACTTGGGGGAAAGTCTGGATCCCTTCCATCAGCTATAGAAGTCTCATCTTCATCAGTATCATCAGTGTACTTAATTTCTTCTTCATCAGGTCATAGACTTGTATCCCTCACATCCTTAGTCCTATAAGGATGATCCAAAGGATTATACTTATCATACATCTTCTCATTATCACTAACCCATTATCTCTTCCATTGATTCCAATTGATCTTCATGTATTTGCAAACTGTGCTTATAATACAAAAGTTATTCTTTATCACCACTGTCTTATCCTAAGACTCAGCTAATCCTTTCACCTTTATCATAATCAAGATCAAATTGGAAAATATTAAGGGATTTTTTTTATTTTGGTCTAATCATATCCTCTATTTGATTCATCAACAACCTACATAAATTCAACTTCACACCATGCCTCAGCAAATTAAGCAAGTAAATATCCTTGTATTTCAGATTTGAAAAATCCCCTCTCCTTAAACATAGAACATGCTGAATAAACTTGAATATCAGTCTATTTTATCCCTTAATTTTTGTATCCACTAACTTTATAGGTGTTCCATTTCCTATTAACTCTTACAAGGAAGTTTCATACTTTAATATTTTTCTTGTAGGTGGTACATGTTTAGTGAAATAACCAAATTCTCCTTCATGTGGTACATTCAGGCATTCAACCCACTCAATAGATGAAAAGGATATTTCCTTCTTATTCACAATAGAAATCATTCGGTTCTCAGCTTTTGAATTCATAAAACATAAAAAATCATAGAACTATTTCACCAGCTTTCGATAGTAGGGGCCATTGTTGTTCGAGAAGCATTCTATCCATTTATGATCTTCCAAAACTTTCAGAACTAACGAATCACTGGAAATTAGCCATTCTGCAAACATTTCCTTATCCAGTACTATCTCTCTCTGAGAAATATGTGCGTTCATAGATTTCTTTACTTCACTTACACTACTAGACTCACCTTTGAGTCACTTTTCATTTGGCTCATCGTCCTTTAAGCTGATCGATGTTCTCTTCACTCTTTCCATTGTTCAAATCGCGAGACATAGGGTTCGAGAGAAGGTTTGAGAGATACGGGTTGAAGGTAAAGGTTTTGAGGTGGATCTAAAGAGGTTAAAAACTTGTGTTTTATCATTTAAAAATCAAAAAATAAATAAATAAAACATAATAAGTAAAATATAAAGGATGTAAATTTTGGTGGCTAAAACAGAAGTTTAAAACAGCTCATACTAACGGTGGGGTATACTGGGGAGAATTCCTAACAGTGTGGTCTACTAAAGGTGAGGTTCATACCGATGAGGTATAGCAGTGAGGTCCTTACCACAGAGGTATGATAGTGAGGTCCATACTGGTGAGGTATAATAGTGAGGTCCATACCAGTGAGGTATCTATCGGTGAGTTTTCTAACAGTGAGGTTTCTAATGGTGAGAGTTAAACATCCCTAACTCATGTCTAATGTAACTTAACCTATCCTAACTTAAATGTTAGGTGAAAATGTGAGCTAATTGATGTTCAAGACCTATAAATTCAAGAGTAATATCACCTTTTTGGTAATGATATCTCCAGAAATGGTGCCTTACATTAATGTGTTTGGTCCTAGAGTAAGACATAGGATTCATAGATATATTAATTGCACTAGTGTTATCAAATTTTATTGAAACATGTCTAAAGTCACATCCATAGTCCAAAAGAGTGTGTTTAATCCACATAATTTGTGCACAGCAACTACCGGTAGCGATATACTCTACTTCAATAGTGGACAATGCAACACAATTTTGTTTCTTACTAAACCATGATACTAAGGACTTACCTAGAAAATGAAATTTTCCAGATGTGTTTTTTCCATCTAACGTGAAACCAGAAAAGTCAGCATCTGAAAATCTAATTAAATATAATGATTGTCCTTTTGGATAAAAAAACCTAAATTTGCAGTATGTTTAAGATATTTGAAAATTCTTTTAATAGCAAGCAATTGAGATTTTTTTGGATTGTCTTGAAATCTTGTACATATGCACACACTAAACATAATATCTGGTCAACTAGCAGTAAGGTAATGTAAGCTTCCAATCGTACCTCTGTAGTTGGTTTGATCCACTAGTTTTCCAGTTTCATCACCATCTAACTTTCAAACAGTACTCATAGGTGTATCACTTTCCTTAATACTATCCAGACCAAAAGGTTTTAAAATATCCTTTGTATATTTACATAGATTCAAAATAATACCATTTTCAGTTTGAAAAACGTGAAATCCAAGAAAATATTTGAGTTCTCCCATTAAATTAATTTCAAATTCATTTTGAATACTCTTTGAAAAGTCAGTACATAAATAATGTTTAGAAGATCCAAAAATAATATCACCAACATAGTTTTGAACTATGAAGACATCTCTAGAAATTATTTTAATAAAAATAATTGGGTCAAAACTCCCTTTAGTAAAACCATTTGATGTAAGAAAATTACTAAGTATATCATACCAAGCTTGTGGATCTTATTTCAAACCATATAAATCTTTTTTATGTTTGAAAACTATATTTGGAAAATGAGGATTAGTAAATCTAGGTGGCTGTTCAACAAAAACATCTTCAATTATAAAACCATTTAGAAAATCAATTTTAACATCCATTAGATATAACATGAAATTCAGATGAGCATCATAGGAAAGTAGAATCTTTATAGCTTCTAATCTAGATACAGGTGAAAAGGTTTCCTCATTGTTTATTCCTTCCGCTTGACTATAACCTTCTGCAACTAGCCTAGATTATTTTAGAACTATATTTGCAGACTCATCAACTTTGTTTCTAAAAACCCATTTAGTGCCTATGGTCAAAGTTTCCTTAGGTCTGTCAACTAATTCCCAGACATTGTTTCATTCAAATTGATTTAGTTCTTCTTGCATTTCCATTACCCAAAATTCATCATTTATTGCATCATTGACATTTTTAGGTTCTAACTATGAAATAAAGGCTTGATGTTCAACCTGATTTCTTAGAGAAGCTCTAGTCTGTGTCCCTCTATCAATATTACCAACAAGAGAATCTAAAGGATGATTGTTTAGAATTCTAGTTGATCTAGTAAAGGTGGGACTAAAAATTTCAGGTTCATCTGTAGGTTCTAGTTCAACAGAAGCAGGTTCTGGAAAGTTTCTAGAACTGGATGTCTTTACAACAGGGTCACTATTTTTTTCATTAAGTTCCAGAATAGAAAATTCTTATTTAAGAATTTCAATGGAAGATTTGGGTTCATGTGGATCAGTTTCATCAAACTTGATGTGAATAGATTCTTCCACACATTTGGTTCTTTTGTTAAATACTCTATAGGCTTTTCTAGTTAAAGAATATCCTAAAAGGATTCCTTCATCACTCTTTGAAGAAAACTTGTCAAGATTATCCTAGTATTAAGAATAATGACTTTGCAACCAAAAACTCTAAAGTAACTAACATTAGGCTTTCTATTATTCCACAATTCATAAGGGGTATTTTTGAGAATAGGTCTGATCAAGACTCTATTGATAATGTAACAAGCTGTATTTACAGCTTCATCCCAAAAATAAATTAGTAGGTCACACTCATTTAGCATATTTCTTGAAATCTCTTGAAGGGTTCTGTTTCTTCTTTCTATTACACCATTATGTTGGGGTGTCCTAGGGTCATAAAAGTTATGACTATAGCCATTGTGTGAGCAGTAATATTCAAACTCATGATTTTCAAACTCAAGACAATGATCACTTCTCAGGGTCTTAATCTTAAGTCCACTAAGGTTTTCCACAGACTTGGAATATTTAATAAAGTATGAACAAGATTAACTTTTGTTATCTAAGAAGTATACCCAAGTGTACCTAGAAAAGTCATCTTCTAAGACATAGACATAGTGATTCCCATTTAAACTAGAAAATCTAGTGGGTCTAAACAAGTCCATGTGAACTAATTTGAGAGGTTGAGAAGTTGAGACTTATTTCTTTGATTTAAAAGAAACGTTATGTCGCTTTACCTTTTGACAGAGATTAAAAACTTTGTCAGTTGTAAATTCAAGTTTAGGTAGGTCTCTAACTATGTTTTTACTTGTCAGTTTTCTTAGTGAATAAACATTGTAGTGTCCTAATATTACGTGCCATATCCAAGAATCTTTATGAAAATCATTTAAGAAAGTAATATTCTGTTTAGCTAAAGAATTCAAATCAACAACATAAACATTTTCATTACTCAAAGCATAAAATAGTAGAACATTTTTAGAATTAAAAAAATTACAAGAATCATTTTAAAATTTATCATTGAAACCATCATCCCACAACTGAGAGATACATAACAAATTATATTTAAGTCCATCAAAAAATAAAACTTTGGAAATTAAAACCGAATCAGTGTTACCAATCTGGCCTAGGATGAAGATTTTTTTCATTTAGAATTATCACCAAAGGTGACATGGCCTCCATCAACTTTGATTAAGATTTTGAAACATGAGTAATCCCCGGTCATATACCTTAAACATCCACTGTCCAAGTACCATATCTTTTACTGGGAACTCTTCAAGCAAGTTTCCTTCAAAACAGGTTTAGATGGAAAATGATTTTTGTACCCAAATTCTCTTGGGTCCAGATAGGTTAGCAAGAAAAGCATTAGGAACTGAGATTTTTATTATGGGTCTCAAATAATTTATAGAATCAATAGATTTTTAAAGATAAAATTTATTTGATCTATAACTATGTGAGTAACTAGTTGAAGAATATGAATTTCCAGAACTAGAACTAGTAGCATTCTATCCCGATTTAGAAATAAATCTAGTTTTAGTAAACTGTATCTGTCCAGGATGAGAGCCTATTCCAGTGGTATATTTTGGTGAAACTTGTTTGCCTAGAATTTTAGTAAGTGTACCTTTTAAAATTTGTGAATTTTTCTAATTCATTCCTTAATTTCTCATTAGACGATTTCAGTTCAGTTTTTTCCTTCATGAATTGAGCATTCTTTTCCTTTTCTACATCAAGTGCAGATTTTATAGAGCTGGTTAGAGCATTCTGTTTCTTCAAGGTATTATACTTGTCCTTAAATTAATTACAGGTTTCTTCTAGAATATTACAATATTCAAATAATTCTTCACTAGAAATATTTTTAGATTCAGAATAAGAATCAACTCCAAGAAATTTATGAATTTTATGTAGGATTATCCAATGTTACCTCGGACATGTTTTTCATGAAACACATGTTAGCTTTTTGAGATTTTTTATTCTGAGTAGAATCAGAATCAGTTAAACTATCCTTTGAAGCACTTCAAGTTTCTTTCATAGCTTTTTTATACTTGTTTTCCTTGTAGTCATGTTTCTTTTTGAACATAAATTTTGGAGAGTCTGCTTTAACATGTCCTTTCCTTTTGCATTCATAGCAGACAATTTCATCAATTTTATCAAGATTCTTCCAATCCTTCTTCCAATGACCTTTGTTATCATATTTTCCTTTGTAATTTGTTTTTCTGAATAATTTCTTCTTCCTATAGAACTTCTTGACTCTCCTAGATATCTGATCCATTTCAGCATCACTGTCAGAATCTGAACATTCACTTGTTGATCTTTCAGTTGGTATTTTTACTTTATCCATATCCTTGCTCCTTGAGGTAGTAGACTTAAAAGCCACTGACTTCCTTTTTTGTGCATCATATTCTTCTTTATTAACTTTGAGTTCTTCCATATACATCATAAGCTTATCAATTAATTCCTTATCGGGAAAAGTACCAATATCACAATATTATCTAATAGAAACTGATGTGCCCCTCCACTTTTCTGGAAGAAATTTAGTATTCTCATGATATGCTCCTTTGTAGGAACATCATTACCAAGTGAGCTCATAGTGTTGACAATCTCATTGAACCTAAGATACATATCAGAAATAGGTTCCTCAGACTTCATTTTAAAATTATCATATTTAATAGTATAGGTGTTCAGTCTCATTTCATTTACATTGGTTGTTCCCTCATTAGAAATAGCCAAAGTGTCCGAGATTTCATAAGCAATTTTACAAGCTGATATTTGATTAAATTTCTCATTTCCTAAAGCACAATACATGGCATTAATTTCTTAATAGTTGTTATTGTAATCTGTCTTAGTAGGTTCATCCCAAGTAGTTCTAACAGTCTCTGGAATCTTATATTGAGTTTCTATAGCCATCCAGATATCAAATCCCATACTCTCTAAATGAATTTTCATTTTAAGCTTCCATTGGGCATAATTTGTACCATTAAAGAAAGATGGCCAGTTTTTGGCATCACCTTCTAATATATTTTACATAGATAGATTTTAGAAAATATATTAAAAGAGATAAAATTTAGTACTAACAGAAATTTAAGAACTTTGAGATACAACTAAAATCACAGTTGAAAAAGAGAGTGTTTGGAAATACTTTAATAATAAACATACCTCTGATACCAAATGTTGGTCGGAGTGGAAACTCAATATGGGGGGTGAATTGAGTTCCAATTAAAAATTTTTGTTTAAAATATTCTTATTAAAATCCCCCAAATTGAATAACAAGATAATCTGTAGTGAATTTGTAAAACTTTAAAGGGTTAGTTATATTCTCAAAAGATTTATTAGTTCTCAGTTAATCTAATCTGAATATTAATTAACCTTTGATGCTAACCTAATGATTTACAGTACATACAAACCCTTTCTAGATTAACTATCAAGGTAACTTTAAAAAATTTTATATTTTAAGGTAATTAGCATCAAAATATTCAATATAGGTTAAAACCAAAATAAGTAAGCACACGAGTTTTAAAACAGGAGGTTCTGTCTCAAGTCGACACATAGTCCTCTCAAACACTTTATATAAATGTTGATCCACACCCTGGATCAGGGTAAACAATAGTGTAAATACTGTCTAGGTCCTAATACCTCTACAATAATTCTAATGAAGAACATGAAGATAATGAATTTCTGGAGGATCTTGAATAATAGTTTAAATCTAAACATGAAGAATCTATAATAGAAATTATTGAAATGAAAAAATCTATAAAGAAATATTATTACTTATTTTTTTAGTTGATATAAAGGAGTAATAAGAGGTTACTCTTGATGAGAGTTAAAATAATATAATGTTAAATATAAAGATGAAAGGTGTGTTGAACATGTCACCCAAGAATGTTAATCGACTTTATGGAGAAGAATTAGAACATGTTACAGCTTTGTAAATCTCAGAAGTGGTTTTGTAATTTTATCTATGAATTGAATATCAAGAAAAAGTCATCAATTACATTTAATAGAGAATAGAGTAAAAGTCCAAGGTTATTAAGGGATGTGAAGATTAAGTTTCTATTATATGGATTAAACTGTAAATTGAATCTAAATCAAAAGAAAAAATTGGAAAGTATAGTTTGTATTATTCTAAGATGTAAATACTCCAGAAATTGTTAAAATTGGTTCTAAAGAAGGAGATAAATCCTTTAATAATCATCAATTAAAAATTATAGGAATTAGTGGAATTATTTATGATGATAAAACATCAATGTCTAGAAACAGGATGAGAAAAAATAAAGGGAAGTATAATGTTTGACATATCCAAAATGTTCCTAATGTCCCAAAATTGAATTATCATAACCAAGTAGAAAAGATAAATAGAAATAATTCTCAAATATATAGAAAGGTTCTATGGTCAAAACACATTACAAAAATAAGGGAATATGTGGAGTAATGAAACTAAGTAAATTTTTTCTGTTTTTAAGGGCCAATTTTGTGGCATTATGATTAGTACCATTTCTTTCGATGAAGATGCAATGGGCTATTTGAATGTGTAAGGGACTAGAAGTTAACAATATATAATGTGAACATATCCTTCATCATATATAATAAATGGTTTATATAGATATTTTCTTCACTATTATACCTATTTCCAAAAATATATTCATTACTGGTAGAGGAAATGGGGGACACTTGCTATAAAACTCCTATGAATGTAAATACCTATCAAAAAATAAAAATAACCCTTAAAAATAAGAATTCTCCTGTGGAAGAAAAATATGAGTATGATGAATCCATTAATATTTAAATTTTATTAGAAAGTCCATCTCTTGCTTCCACTCAATTAGATATCTCATGGAAGGACAAGATGAAAAATGAGAAAACCAACCTCACAGTAATAGGCCTCAATGCTACCAATAATAGTAGAAATTAGATTCCTGATAATGGAATCTCAACTGACTTGATTGAAAATGAATATTTTTTGAAAAATGTTAACAAAAGGGTAGATGTAATAGTGATATCTGGTAATGAAGATGAAGTAATGATCAATGGAAATGAAATTACAGAACTAGAAAATAACAAGATAAGGAAGATTAGTGTTCGAAATATGGACAGTTAGAAACATAATCTCTAGAGTGTGAGTCATCTATTTGACTCATGACTAATTGTGACATATAATAAAAAATATTCCACTATCAAAAGAATGATATGTAATTCAGAAATGAATGTATTCATAATTTATGGGAATTTATACTTGGTTAACAGTAAAGGGAACATTTGATACATAATAGTTAAATAATAAAACAACTTACAACACTAGAGTATGGGTCATATTAATCCACATGGAATAAAATAGATATAAATGATTAGGATAGTTGTTGAAATTCCTAATCTGAAGCATGATAGATAGAAGACATGTGATACTTTCATGTGAGTAAACATGGTTAGGAGTTTATAACAAATTAAGATCAAAATGGTATCAAATATTCTTGATCTTATCCACAAAAACATATGTAGCCCCATGAAATTATCTAGAAAAAATAAAGTGTGGTAATTGAATATTTATATTGATTATATAAGTATAATGTCTTGTGTACTATCTATATAGAAAAAACTAAAAATTGCTTGACTTCATGAGGAGTTATCATCAATGAGATAATAATGAAGCTGGTTATAAAATCAAGATTCTATGATTAAATAATGGATTTTAATACACATATATTGAATATTAAAATTACTTTGAAAAATATGTGATTAAGAATGAGGTGTCTACTATGAGAACCCGTCAAAAAAATTGATTATTGGATGCAGAAATCGATATGTAGAAAATACGGGTAAAACTATATTGATTGAGAATCATATTTATTGTCATTATTTGAAAGAGGTTGTTCAAGTAACAACATAAATTCAAAATCGTATAGGGGTTTTTATGAAAGGAATCAATACATCATATGAGATATTCTATGGAAAGAAGAAATATTTATAGTATTTTCATGTTTTTTAAGTAAATGTTTCATTTGAAATAAAGAAAGAAATCAAAGAAAGTATGTTGACGTCATAGAGGAGGAAATATTCCTTCAATTTTAAATGGAGTGTAAATCCTCAAAATTATACAATTATCAACTTATAAATAATGTGGAAGGTCAGGGTATCTAAATCATTATAGAGAAAAACATAAATACCTTGAGGAACACATATTTTGATATGATTGAAGAAAAAGAAAATAGAGGACAGGGGACAAATTGAAATTCTGAAATAGTTGAGGGAACGTACAAAAATTAGCGCTCAAAAAATGATTATGATTCAGAAGAAGAATTCCAATAGGAAACTATTACTAAATATGCCTCATCATAACCTCAAAGGATGAATATAAGAGACTAAATTGTTCAATCCAACATCAATGGGGTCTAGACCTCACCTACACGGATAAGAACAATAGGAAATGAAATGTATTCTGCCTTCTAATAAACTATTGATCCAACCTCATTTGAAGATATTGTACATGTTAAATCATTGGTTAAGACAATGCAGGAACAATTGGACTGCATAGGAAAGAACTGGGCATGGGACCCTGT
Organism: Viscum album; assembly: GCA_963277665.1. Lineage (NCBI taxonomy): Eukaryota > Viridiplantae > Streptophyta > Magnoliopsida > Santalales > Viscaceae > Viscum > Viscum album. Next base: position 437,931,098 of record OY728121.1, read on the forward strand.
TAAGAGGCCCAAATATCACAATTTCATTGGAAACCAAGGTATTATTAAAAAAATTGATGAGCATGGAAATTTGATATAAAACAAGGAATTCGTGGTGTGTAAAAGATATTCACATATTGAGGGCATTAATGTAGAAGAAACATTTTCTAAAATAGTTATACTAGAGTTGATCAGGCTTTTACTTGCCATGTAAATTCTATAAAAGTACAAGGTTTATCATATTGATATCAAAATTGAATTCCTACATGTATTTCGTGATCAATAAGTCTACATTGAACAACAAGTGGGGTTTCTGATTGGAAATCATAAACTATTGTTTTCTAATTTAATAATTCTCTCTATTGTTTTAATTAGAAACCACATGCATGGTATTCTACACTAGATGATTATATGAAGAAGCTTGAATTTAATTATGGAGGTGTTGAACATATTCTCTTTATGACTAATTTATATAAATATAAATTTAAGGTGAATTTATATTTAGATGATTTTATTTTTTATGGATGAAGGAATGGTTCAGTTTTAGAATTTTCTAATAACATGAAATCTAAATTTTAAATGTCTGTGATTGGTGAACTCAAAAACATCTTTCAGATACATGTTGTTAAAAATAAGGATTAGATCATCATTTCTCTAAAAAAATAAATAATATGGTAGCTAAATAAATTCAATATGCAAAAATACAAACCAATTTAGACACTAATTTTATTTGGAAAAAACATTGAAATCATGAGGATGGACCATCTATGGATGCCACCTTGTATAGGATATTCACTGGAAGAATATAATACATGACGGCGATATAGGTAGATATGATGTTTTAAATATGATTAATAGGTCACATTCAATGTAATCTGAATGAATAACATCTAATATAGGCTAACACAATCATTAGTTATACTCAAGTTACTCTGAATTTTTTCTTACAAGTTGCATTAGGAAAATTTAATGAATTATAATAATTTTATGATGCTTTATGGGATGGAGATGTGGGGGATAGAAATTCCAATAGTGGTGGATCATTCTTTATTAGAAATAAATGTTTAGGTTAGTTGAGTGAAAATAATAAATAACTTCTTTTAGCATGGAAGATGTATAGTACATCTCTATTAGAAAGGCATAAACTCATTCGTTATTTATGAAATAAAAACTGAATCATATTGGTGATGACTTGAAACAAACAATAGTGATTCGCCCTAGAAATAAGAGTGTAATAAACATAAAGAAGAATCCAATTCATATTTCTCTTACTCAACAAGTTGAGATTAGATATCAGTTAATCAAATAAAATTGTTGAACAAGTTGTGATTAAAATAGAGCATGTTGTAACTAATGACCAAGTGGTAGATACCCTAACTAATCCCTTGGCAGCACTAATGTTCACTAAAAAACAATAAAACCTCAATGTTTAACCGCCACCCATCCTATGATGATGTTATGGGTTTCCCCATCTCTCTATTTGTGTTAAATGTTTTAATTTGTTTATGGAAGTGATGCAGTTTAATGGGGGAGATATTATCCATGTGGATTTTGGTTTTAACACTACAATTACAAATAATAGTTCATTTACATTATTTACAAAGGGGAAGATAATTTATATTCGTTGTGTATTGGATTTGAGGATTTTTTGGTGTTCTGTGGTGTCATGAAATTCTATTTTTCTACTGGTGTTATTGTAACACCTCAAACATAGATGCCCATAGCTGGGGAATTTTTTTAATACATTGATATGATTACAAGGAACCACATCCCAAAGCACTGGTCAGTTTAGCTATCTTAAAAAATAGATTATATAAGATAACGTAACATTAAAATTTATAACATAAAATATATCATGGATAACTCTTTCATAACACCATTGTTAACCTAGCTTAACCCAATATATCGATCATAAAAACTTATTGTCATCCTGTGAAAATAAAATACAATAAAGGGGTGAGTTCAGATGCTCAGTAAGGGTAAATAATTCAGATTAAGAACTTCCAAGTCACTATTTTTTCTCATGATACCTACAAATGCATCTAGGGGCTATAGTGGTCCCCGCCCATCACATACTAGGTCCAATGAATTACTCATATGAAAAGTGTGAAACATTACATAAACATTCATAATAAAACTACCAAATGAAATGATAATAATTTAACCATAAAATATGAATGGTATAAAAATAGCACATCCTTATTCAAACATATAATAACACATTAAATACAATACGGAATACATTATTATAATACATTAACCTAAATCAAGAATAATATCTAGCAAATGATGTTGACAAAGTTGAAAATGATAAGTAAAACTCTTTGAGGTAAATATCCCTTCCTCAAAAAATCATTTTAAAGTCACAAAACTTATAAAAAATTTAATTTAAAATAGTTTTCTTAACCATAGTTTCCCATTCAAGATTGAAATTTTTTATAGGAATTAACATTTTAAAACAGTCTTTTCTATATAAATAAATTCTGAAACTCATTTTCGAAACATTGACACTAATTGAATAGATTTAGAAAAATAAATCATTAAAACATATAAAATCATGATCTAGTTAATGATACCCTACCACAAAAACATAAAATATTCCTTTTGAAAACATTTTTGTGACACATGGACATGGATGGTTAATATGTCCCAACAAATACATACACATAAACGATCTCATATAATAATGATAAATTATATCTGATACTCTATGTAAAGGTCTGAAACTCTTATGAGATGTGTTTAAACAAATTATTAAATTATATCAGAATCATAATAATATTTATTATATCATATTTGATTCATTTATGAATTTATATTACACTTTTATTAATAATTACATGATAATACAACAGTTCATGTAATACACTCTTGGTTTATCGTTTGTGTTTTGACTTATTATTATTTATTATATAACTTAGATCAGGATTTACATACATTCAGAATGTATAATAGGATTTATATATCAAAAAAATAAATAAATATAATAAATATATATTTGAAATGGAATACAGAGTTCATGGAGACAGTAGGCCGTACGTACGCATGAACAATGTTTCCATTTTTGTATAGTATAGAAGTAAGTGAGTGATATATATGTATATATCATCCTAGTGTCATTATTATGTCATATATTTCATAATATTTAATAATATTAATTCTTATAATCATTCATGGATGGAGAACATGGATGATGAGTCTCATCGGGTCGTGAAGATGGTAAGCCGTACGAACGCACGAGAGAATGTATAATTTCCTTAAGGGTTAAATGGTATGGAATTAGATTAAATATGAATTTTAAATAAAAAATATCAATTTATATTTAATATTTAAATCCATTATATTCATCGTTATTCCCATACAATAAAGTGTACATGAAACACAATTTACACCATGGTATGGAGACGGGAAACCGTATGTACACACGCATGGTGGTATTGTTTTTCATATGATGGGTAAAAAGAGGAATGTGGTTGTCCCATAATATTAAATTCATCTCAGTGTATATCAAATTATGGATTTATTATTTTAGTATTGTAATAACTTAGTAAGATGAAGTAGAAGAAGAAACGAACATTGAAAGAAGGGATAAAATGATTACTTATTCTTTGGGTGTCTTCTTTTGAATTGAAAAAAAAGGACTCTTTATGTTGGTTTTGTGCCCAAATATTTTCCTCTATGATGATATTAGAGAATTTGGGAGGATATTTGGGTATGGGTTGTCTAAGAAAAATGGATTTTTAGGTGTGAATTAAAAAGAAAGGGAGGTGGCCTTTTATAAGAGAGGTATGGGGTACTTCAGGAAAAGCATAAATTATTAATTAATTATAAAATTATTTAAGTTTCTAAAATCTAAAAATTAATTTATATTTAGGATAAGGTGATGATGGGTCTAAATCCTCTAAACCAATAGGTTTTATACATGTTTAGGTCATAAACATATTTTTATCTTTTGAAATTAACCCTAAGTTAAACAGTTTAACTCTTACCTTGGCTTCTTGTACTTTTATACTATAGGGTTGATTTAGTTAATAAAAAATTATATGGAAACTAAATTAGATAATTAATAAAATTTTTAACATTATCTATATAAACTATTCGAATCTCATTTTTTTATCATTTTTTTTATTTAATAAAATAGTATATTTTTTAAAACTCATATATGTAAAATTTGACCCTCTTTAGTAATTTATTTTTTTTAAAGTCATAAAAACTTTATTCCTTTGTTCCAAATTAATTAAATCAAACCTCATATATAAATTTAATTTATAATATTCTTGGATGGTATCGAAACTTTCAAAATATTTTTATTTTAAAATTTACGATATCATTTATTTGATTTATTTTTTAAATATGGAAAATACTGCATTATTATTGTGTCATAAATATATTTAATTATGTAATGTCTTAAAATTAAAAATAAAATAACATGATATAGATAAAAATTTTAGATTTATAATGAATATTTATAGTCAAATAGATCAATTATATTACCCCAAATATTTTTTTTAATGAAATATACATGTTTTTGTTCTATTTTTCTATACATTAAATTAATTCTTCTAAAATGTCATTTTCACACCCATGTGGCTCCATGGTGTCCCAAAATAGTCCTGAGGAAGCCCACTGTCAGATATATCTCATCCAATAGGATTATGATATGTTTTTATGGTTTTATATTATTATAATTGTTGGTTGGAGTGGACACTCAATAGGGGGGGTGAATTGAGTTCCAATTAAAAAATTCTGTTAAAAAGATTCTTATTAAAATCCCCCATATTGAATAACAAGATAATATGTTGTGAATTTGTAAAACTATAAAGGGTCATTTAGATTCTCAAAAGATTGATTAGTCCTCAGTTAATATAATCTGAAGATTAATTAACTTTTGAAGCTAACCTAATTCTTTACAGTACATACAAACACTTTATAAATTAACTATCAAAGTAACTTTAAAATAATTTTATATTTAAAAGAAATTAGAAGCGGAATATTAAATATAGGTTAAAAACAAATATGTAAGCACGAAAGTCTTAAATTAATAGGTTCAGTCTCAAACGGAGACATAGTCCTCTCAAACACTTTATATAAATGTTGATCCACACACTGGATCGGTGTAAACAACATTACAAAGACTTTCCAGGTCCTAAGACCTCTACCACAGTTCTATGTGGGAAAACAAAAACAATTACACACAGGATATCAAGGCCACACTTGACCTCTAACTCTATCCACAGTGGGATATATGAGAGTTTTGGAAGTTTTGTGTGAAGATTTAAAAATCCTCCAGTTTAGCGCAGGACACAGTGTGTGTATGAAATATAAAGAGTTCACACACTGCTCAAAAGGTATGTAAAAGAATCACTAAGAGAATAGATATGAGTTTAGAATGCTCCAGTGATGTGAAGTGCACCTCAGGACTCTTTTGATTGATCAGTGATGTTTCTGAGTCCTTCTCTGGTTTTTGTCTGAAAAACAGAGGGTTGTTTTCATTAAGTTCGTTGTAGTTCTTCACTCCTTGGTTAAAGTGAAGCTTGTGATCTCTTCTAGAATGAATTGATTCATGTATGTCCAGTGTTCTTCCAGTATGGATGTAGCCTTTCTTTTCAGTATGTTTTCACCACTTTTCAGCACTCTTCAGCCCTTATTTCGCACTACTTTAAGCATGACATTTTTCCTTACTTTTATAGCTTTTATCTCTAGAAATGGGAATGATTACCTTTTCATAGCTACGAGGTACGGTTCCATGACATTCCAACAACCCACATTAATTAATGGTATCTATTTGTAACAGTAGACTTGTAACAGTTACTCCTTCTATCTGTAGCTCTACTTGTATCAGTAGCTCTTTGTATCAGTATCACATTTCATAGGTAGCTCTTCATATCAGTAGCTCTTTGTATCAGCAACTCTTTGTATCGATATCTCTTTGTATCGGTAGCTCTTTGAATCAGTAGCTCTTTGTATCGGTAGCTCTTTGTATCGGTAAACTTCATAACGGTAGACTTACTTATACTGGTAGACTTACTCTAATGGTAGCTTTGGTGTACCAGTGATTAAGTGCATGTTGGTGGACTTATGCACACCGGTTGACTTGTTCTATTCATAGCTGTCAGTATCGGTGGATGTTTTATTGGTGGAAATCATACCAGTAGCTCATCCGTATCGGTAGACTGGATCCATCAGTGACATGTGCTTACCGGTGGACTTATACATACCGGTAACTCTGTATATCAGTGACCTTTGCTTATCGGTGACTATGTTCATCAGTAGACTGAATACTGGTAGGTCTGTATCAGTAGATTTGAGCATATCACTGACTTAACCCTTATCTGTTCTATGAAAAACACATCCTGATTGAGTTGCTATTATTTCAAAGTAGAATGAATAGTAATTAATATATAAATGAACATTATTTGGGATTACAAACATATTAAAACATAAGTGAGATTATCAAAACAGGTGAGGTAAACAATATTATTATTATTTTACCCTTATTTTAATGATTCACCCTTTAACCATAGTAAAAAAAATAATTACTAAAGTTACTAATCATACTATCAAAAAATAAATGGTTTCTATTTAAAAAATTTGTAACATCTGACTCCAAATATGGAATCCATTTTTCCAAATTCAAAACACAATATTTTCAGTAATTATTTTAAAATCATTTCTCATTGTCAGAACTAAAAAGTGGTTTTTAAAAAGTAAAAACTCTCAAAATATTGACATGTGTTTATGTACAATGTAAATGTGAAATTACATGAAATAACCTATATTATATTAAATGATAAATATCTAATTTAATTATACTTTAAAACTACTCATATTTATAATTTAAAAATAAAACAATTTTCAATTAAAAAAGTTGTTTAAAATTAAAATTTAGTTTTTTTCACTATTCATAAAAATATGATTGTTATCAGAAAAGTAAAAAATATTTATCCAAACCAAATATTTAGATCCCCCTTCTAAAAAAGAAATCAATTTCCTCAAATTGAATATATAAAAGTTTCCAATATTGGATTTAAATAGGGTTCTCCATTAAAAGGCGGAAAACAACATTTTTTTATAAATACTTCTTTCATCGAAAAAGTTAAATTTGTCCATATATGATATATAAGAAAAAAAAATATGAATCATAAAATTATATTGGATATATGAAATTCAAAATGTGGGTAATACTATTCATAAGCTCTTTTTAAACAACTAGTTTGATTGGTCATGGTGCGCTTGAACTCGGTTTTGTGTACATCACACACTATTTCATTTTTAAAAAAGTAAGAGTATCATAGAAGCTTTGGGTGTTATATTATACCCTACTTCAATAAATATCATCCTCACAATATAAACGTGTGATTGAAAACTAGAGGTTTGACATTTCAAAATATTTTTGTTGAAATCCCTCATCGAAATATGGATTAATGTGTCCTATATTTTAAAATAAATAAAAGTAAGTATGAATATTACTAGAAATAACACATAATAGGGTTCTATTTATGAAAATATGGATATGAAGAGAAAAAAACCATCAAGTTATAATATAGATTAATAGATAATATTATCAAGAGAAAGTTAACAACTAGAAAGATTTAAATCTGCATTGATCTAAGGGATGATTTGATTAATCCCAAAAGAATGTACTAGGAAAGCATTTTCGGTTTAATGATCATTTACCTAGTGTTGTAGAATTAATTAAATTCATATACTAATAACACAAGGAAGCATAATTAATTTACATGTATAGTTTCATCCTTTAACTAATTCTTACCACATTCTCATCTTTGTCTTCAAAATATAAAACTCAAAAATATTATCTTTGTCTCAATCGTATAAGGTTATAAATATAAAAATATACCATTTAAATGAAGAAAAATATTTTATAATAATCGGGGACATCATGTATGATAGTGGTGGGCGATAAAGCCTTATCCCACATCGGTTTTGGGTTCGATTCCCGCAGCATTGTCTAACGATACAGGTTATTTCCCAACCAATAGGTTTTCCTTTTTCAAAAACTATAAAATTATAACATTCCAAATATGATATTAAGAAATTTTTTAACTTTAGAAAATAATATCACATGTTCAAATTAATCCATTTCATCCTTTATATTTATCCAAAATACTTTCATTCAATCTCTATCTAAAAGGTCTCTAAATTTCCAAAAATAATTATAACATCAGATTCCCCAAACAATGTAATGTTGCTCTTATTATAACATAATGAATATATGATTACCATTATCATATTAAAACCTCAATGAAAACAAAAAGTACTAAAGTAAAATCCATATATATATTAAATTATTCTTATAAAAAGAATATAATTCTTCAATCCAAAAACACAAATACAATAATTTTTCCACTTCGACTGTAGTAACAACATAAGTTTGACCATGATCCATTTTATTTTTCTGAGATATAATTCCTGAACCTATTGGAAAATAATTTTCAAAATGTCTCATATATTTACAATTATAACATTGCACAACCCCTTTCTTTCCCATAAAATCATAAGCCTGGGGACCCTTTTCCCCTCACTTTTAATAAACTCTCCTTCCTTTTAGGCATGTACCAGGGTGTTTATTCCCACAATTATCTCATTAGGTAAAATCATTGTTTCCCTTTTTCCCATTATTTGTCTCTTGCTCCACCATTATATTCATCTCTATCTTAACATTAATGTCAAAAGACTTAGATAATTCCTTTTCTATCTTGATAGAACATGATACTATAACATCATAAGATGAGAAAGATTATGACACTTATTCCCATTGGAGGAATGGTTTTAACCCATCAAAGATTCAATCAATCTTACTTTTTGGGTTACTTATGTAGTCTTCATTGTACCTTTCTATCCTTGTGAAGTTAGCCTCATACTTTTCAACATTCTTATCCTCCCTTTTCATTAGGATTAAAAAATTTCTTTCTATATCAGCTAGTTGTTCACAAGGAAATAATTTTTCTAGAAAAAAAAAATTAAGATTCATCCCTTCAATATTTCTCAATTATTCATCCTCATTTGTGTTTTGAATTAGTTAACACCGTTGATCTACATCTCCTAATAGATTATAAACTACCATGAAAACCTTTCCCCTTTCATTACATCCCAAAGAAAGAAATATTTTTTCTAGGAACTTATGAACTACTCATCTAAAAAATGATTTGTAGTCCCATTGAATGTTAGATGTTGTTTTCTCGTGAAGTGATTTGACATTAATCATCTACATTGTGGATCAGGATGCTCTATACAAGTAAGTTTATTATTCATAACATGGGTCTTTTATCCCTGTATGGTTATAAGAAATTCAGTACCAGTTGTGTCACTAGCCCCACTATTATTATCTTTTGTAAGAGGGAAATACCTATATGGATTACATTCGTTGAAATGATTTCCATTTCTTCCCCAAGGAACCATTTACAAACAATTTAATACACTGTATTTGGTTATGAATCATAATTAATAATTCCACACTAGTAAAATACATCACATAAAGTGAAATATTTGTGCATATCTAATTCATAATAATAAATATGGTTCCTTTCGGGACATATTTACTAAAATATCCATTATAATGGTTTATAAAGAAAATATTAATTATCCAAATCATATCCCCCAAGAGTGTCAAACTAGGAATGCATTAATGTATTTTTTCATGTACCATGTTACCCCGAGTCCAGCTCAGAACACCTTGTTTGATTTTTTACTCCTAGGTACATATATTCTAGAAAAAATTTCACTTTTAGTATCTTAAGAGGGATGTATTTTCAATTAATAACAAAATTTTTTAATATTCTCTTTAATAATTATCCTCAATTTCTATGTTAGGGTTATGATCCCTAATATTTGTTTTCTAAATCTATTTCCATGGTTTTTGTTAAAAATACTTTGATAAAAACTGTAATTACCCAACCCCAAAATCCCAGAGTTGGTGCATTATTTTAATACATTTGAATAATTACATGAAATTATGTCTCGAAGGACTGATCAATTTACCAGTCTATGAAAATTAATTCCATAAAAGAATATAACATTAAAATTTCTAACATAAAATAAATCACATATAATCTTTTGATAATTCCATTATTACATAATACTAACCCATCATATAAATAATAATACACTTCTTGGCATACTTGGAAAATAAAATATGAGAAAGGGGTGAGCTCAGATTCTCAGTAAGGGTAAATAATTTAGTGAAGCTATTAACTTTTAAGACAAGATGTATAATAAAAACAACAACCTTTTAAACATAAGATTGAACAAAAATGTTGAAAATAAATAAATCATTACCATATAATCATGAACATGTATATTTAAATATTCTAATAATCATATGTAATAACTAATTTCATAAAGAAGGAATGCATAATTCTGGATATAATAACTACTATGTCAAGGACTTGTGCCAAGACTATTCACAAAATTAATTCAATGACTTATGTATAGACTATATTTTGTCTAATGATACCTACCTATTAATTGAGGGGATTTAGAGGGCCTCGCCTATCACATACTATTTCCAATGCATTCTTCATGTGAAATGGGTGAAATATAACGTAAACATTTGTACTAAAACTATCATATGAAATGTTAAAACATTAACCATAAACAATGAATGGTATAAAAATAGAACATACATAGTCAAACATATCATAACTCATTAAATACAATATGGAATATTTTGTCATAATAAATCAACCACAATCAAGAATAATATCCAGGAAAAGATGTTGACATAGTATAAAATGATCAGTAAAACTCTTTGAGAGAAATATATCCTTTTCATGAAATCATTTAAAAGACACACAATTTCTAAAGGACTTAATTTAAAATATTTTTTGGAATCAAATTGTCCCATTCGACTTTGAAACTTTTGAAAGAAATTAATGTTTTAAAAAAATCAGTCTCATATAAATATATCCTGAAAATTATTTTGAAAACATGGACATTAATTAAATAGATTTTGAAAAATAAATATTTAAAGTATTTAAAATGATGACCTAGTTAAATATACCATTCCATAAAACCTTAAAATATTACTTTTGAAAGCATTTTTATGACACATGACCATGAATGATAAATATGTACAAATAAATAATTACACATAAAAAATCTCAGATAATAATGAGATTGATGAATTAACCATTACCTTAGGCATCATACTCTCTATACATGTCTAAAAATCAGGTATAATCTGTTTAAACATATTATTAACTTATATAAGAATCATAATAATATTTTTCATATCATATATGATTCTTTAATTACTTTATAATACCTATTTATTAACAATTCTATGTTAATGTAACATTTCAGGTAATAATCACTTTGTTTATCGAACGTGTTTTGACTTTTTATTCTTGATCATATTGAATAGATATTGATTTACATACTTATGTAATTTATAATATGATTTATATATCAAAAATATAAATATATGTAATAAATATATTTAGGAAATGTAATACACTTTTCATGGAAACGATAGGTAGTACGTACACATGAACGTTGTTTCTATTTTAGTATTCTATGGAAGTAAGTGATTAAAATATATGTATATAAATATATATATCATATCTGTAGAATTATTATGTCATATATTTCATAATTATTAATAATATTTATTCTTATAATCATTCTTGTATGGTGAACATGGAAGATGAGTATCATCACATCGTGGAGACGGTAAGTCGTACGTATGCACGAGCGACAATATAATTTCCTTAATGGTTAAATGGAATAAAATTGGATAGAATGTGAATTTTAAATAAACAATATCATGTTATATTTATTATTTAAATCAATTATATTCATCTTTATACCAATATAACTAAATTTTACATGAAAAACAATTTACATCACGGTGTGAAGACAGTAAGCCATACATATGCACGCATGGTGGTATTGTTTTTCATAGGATGGGTAAAAAGAGGAATATGGTTGTATCATAATCTAAAAATAATATCGGCATATATTATAATATAGATATATTATTTTATTATAGTAACTTCTTATTAAGATGATGTATAAGAAGAAATGAACTTTGAAAGATGGGCTAAAACGATTACTTATTCTTCAGATGTCTCCTTTTGATTTGAAAAAACAAACTACTCCATAAGATACCTTTATGCCAGAAGTTTAGCTTCTAGGATGAAGTGAGGGTAGTTTGGAAGAGCTTGAAATATTAATTTATTATAAAATGTTTTTTGTCTTATAATATCTCAAAATTAAATTATTTAGTGGATAAGATTAGGATGGGTAGAAATACTCTTAATCAATTTGTTTTAGATATATTTAGTTCATAAATGTATCCTTTTCTTTTTGGATTAACACTAAGTTAACCATTTAACTCTTACCATGACTTTTTATACATTTATACTATATGGTTAATTTTGTTACAACAAAATTACAATGGATCCTCAAATGGATCAGTAATGACATTTTTGACATTATATAATTTAGTTGGCCGAATGTTATATTTTTAATATTTTTATATCATTTAATAAAATAATACTTGTTTTAAAAACTCTTTTATGTCAATTTTTTACACTATTTAGTAATTGATTTTTGTTAAATTCATAACAGCTTTATTACTCAGAACCAAAATAGTAAACTCATACCACATATATCAATGTCATTAATAAAATTAGTTTATGGAATCAATACTTTAAAATTATTTTTATTTTAGTATTTATATTATCCATTATTTGATTCTTTGATTAAATAAATAAAATATTGCATCATTATTGTGTCATAAATATATTTAATTTTTTAATGTATAAAAATTAAAAATAAAATACCTTGATGTATGAAATATTTTTAGATATCTAATTAACATTTATAGTTGAATATATCAATTACATATCTCCATATTAAAAAAATTTAGTGAAAGATACATGTTTATGTTATATTTTTCTATATTTTAAATTAATTCTTATAAAATGATATTTTCACAACCATGTGGAACCATTGGGTCACAAAATCTACAAAAGGAATTTCATGGTCTGAAATATCTCATAAAATAGAATTTAGATATTTTTTAGTGTAGTTTTATATTATTATTATATTTTTTTACCCATATTTACTTGATTTACCCTTTAACCATGGTAAATAAAAACAATTACTGAAGTTAATATTCATAATGTCCAAAAATAATCGGTATCTAGTAAAAATTTTGGACCTTATGATTGAAAATATATAGTCCATTTTTTCAAATTAAAAACTCATAATTTGGAGTAATTATATTAAAATTACTTCCCACTGTTAAAACCCTAAAGCATGTTTTTAAAAAATAAAAAACTACAAAAAGATTAACATGTTTTTATGTATAATTTAAATGTGAAATTAGATACAATAATGTAAATTATATTAAATGATAAAAATATAATCTAATTATGTTTTAAAACCAGTAAAATTTATAATTTAAAACTATAAACTATTTCAATTAAAAAAGTTGTTTTCAATTAAATTTTTTAAAATTTTAAATATTTATCTACATAGAAAAGTAATCAGAAGACTACCAAAAATATATCCAAAATATATTTTTTATGTACCAATTCTAAATAATAATTTAGTTTCATAAAATTTAATATATAAAATTGTCAAATATTATATTTAAAAAAGGTTCTCCATTAAATGGTGGAGAAAATGAATTTTTTTAAAAAAATACTTCTTTTATCTGAAAAAGTTTTATGACCATATATTATTTCTATGAAACACAAAATATTAATGTTAAAATTATATGGGATATATAAAATTTAAAATATGGATAATAATATTCATAACCTCTTTTTAAACGGCTAGTTTGATAGTTCTTGGTGCGCTTAGACATTGTTTTGCGTACATGGCATGCTATTGAATTATGTGAAAAGGAAGTGCATCGTGGAATCTTGGGGTGTTACAATTTTTTACACTATGTTTTTCTTAGGTAGACTTTGAGTGATGGATGAGTTATTTCAAATCTATTAGGTTCTTTTTTTATGTTGGTGCTCTGCTATATTTTTCTACTAATTTCCAACAAACCCAATGGTAGAGATTTTTATAACCAAGGCCTTTAACCCCTCTAAACACAGTCTCGTTTTTGTATATTTTCAATATATATTGGGTTGATCATTGGGTTTTCATGGATTGTGATCTAATACTAAAAAATTATATAGTGTTGATGGTGACATATTTTCCTAGTGTTTTCTAAATTTTTCGGCTCAAAATTAAGATTAAGTACAAAGCCTCATATAAGAAAGATTTCTAGGATTTAATCTACTCAGATATGGAAAAGTGATTTTTTCAAAAAGACTTGGTTTTTCAATGTTTGTTCTTTATTAAGAATTGGAGAATCATGAAAAAGTATCATTAATTTTTTATTGAAACAATGTGTTCTTCATTAATACAAAATGGGATGATGGTAAATCATCGTGATTACAAGAAGCTTTGCCAATGGGTTAATTTTCACTATAGTTTCACAAATAGAGGAGATTAATGAGTATGAATAATATGGTTTGTGAATAGGATACTGGGAGTGTGGAATCCTAGATAAGGGTTGTTCCTATAGATATTTTTCCACCCCCACATTATATAATATGAATAGAATTAGAGAAAAGGTGGAATACTTTATATTTAATGAAGTATTGAATCTTAGTGAATTTTTAATTCAATTTGAGCATGATAATAATTAAAATTATAGTAAATTATTAATATATTCCAATTATTTTGGACTATGGTATTTTCATGATGAATTAGAGTTTCATGAAGACATAGTGTTTTGAGAAGGTGGTGAGCTTCATGAAATAAGTATGTTCCATGAAGGTCACGAGCTTCACAAACGAAGTGTGCTCTGTGATTTCTAAGATCATTGTGAATGTTATGAGATACTATAATTTGTATGGATTCATGAAGAGTTCCTTTTCATTGATACATAATGAGGTTTTCATGAATTCTATGATCTTCATAACTTGTAGTGTTGAACATATTGTTTCAATGAACAGGGAATTCAAGTGCATCAACTTAGGACTAACATGTAAGTACCATATTGTTATTATTATGGAAAATATCTTAAATGACCAATCTATTGAGAGACCATCGTGTCATTAAACTGATTATGTCTTCACCCAAGGAATTGATATAAGAGGATTTTATATAGGGGTTCTGAGGGAGGTAGTGAGTTATCCCTAATTTTTTTAAAATGTAGCGAGTCTCACATAATTTTACTATGTATGAAATTTTTTATTTCAAAATAATTTGGGATTTTAGTGTATGTAGATATTATTAAAACACCTTCAGTGTATGATCCTGTGACTAGCCTTTAGTGTGGAACCTAGTAGAATTTTTATGTTTTCTCTCTGCATGTAATTTTTTAATAACAACATGATTCCATTAGACTTGTTTTACATGTTACTACTGATGTGGGAATAAGTTTTATTATTTTAAAGAAAAATATGACACCATGATTCAACGCTCCCCTCTTAGGGTATTCTAGGGACCTACATATACACTATCTATCCCAACAAATGTGTTGTTAAAGTATATTTTGTGTGTATGTGTGGACTAACACCTCCATGTAGAGATACAATAAATTTTCCTTCAACTAATTTCATAGATTATTAGTATTACGGGATTAAATTTTATCTATCATATTTATGAAATAATTTTTATTTCGATAATTATAATACCATATATATCTTCTTACATTCCAATTTATTAAAAAATGACAATTTTTCTCTTTAATACATATGTATAACTCCCTCCATAAAGTAATGAGATTCAGTTTTCATTTACAATTAGAATAGATGATAATAAGAATAATTTTTGAAATATATATGATATATATGATATAATAGTGATTCTGTAGACGGTAATTATTATTCACATTTTTTATTCCATCAATCAAAAAAAATGTCCATGCGTATGTATTATATACTACCTCCCTGAATAGTTTAATTCATTTTTCTATCTATAACTCTCATGGATGAATATAAATATACAATCAATGAATAGTTTAATTCATTTTTACTAATAGATGGATTTTAAGGAATTATGCACTTTAGTTAAGGGTTTGTCATCTCAAAGTCATTATTAGGAAATATTTCATGGTGTGAAACTATATTCATTTTATGAAGTGTTTATACAACCCCATTTAAATTTTTATATAATGAGTATACTTATTATCATGATAATTAATGTTTCATTTTAATTCACATCCTCATTGGGCCTATGATTTAAATGTTACTGAAACCGTAAGTGATTTTCGTCTCACAGATATTTATATGAGACATATTCCATATTCACCACTTGTTTCCATTGTGTGGTATATATATATCCCATTAATATATTATATTATTCTTTAATTGAAAATTATTGGAATATAAATATACATATATGATACTCTCTTTCATGTTTTTTTATTCAAATGCTTTTAAATTGGAAGGTGTTTTATCTTATAATATCATTATTTACTAGAATTATTTAAAATTACATTTTTGATGAGAATATTTTAGGTCATTACTCAAAATAATATCATGAATTTTCATTTAATTCATTAATTTTAATTTTACATTCATTAATAACTGAAGACACCAATATAATATTTCTAATTAAAATAAACTTTATTTATCTCCTTGGTCAAAATTCTATTTTTTTCAAAATCCATATCATTTAAAAAAATTGAAGGATGTTTTTTACTATTATATTATAACATTTTAATGTAATATTTACCCATGAATAAATTTTTACAAATGTTTTTTTAAATTAATATTCTTTTAGATCTCCAAATAATATACTTTTGGCTTTTTACCCAAAATTTGAAAGTATTTTTAGTTTTAACAGACATGTTATGAACTTCATTTTCAAAAATCATAGTCATATATTAATTTGAATATTCTTTTATAATTTTACAAGGATCATTTTAATGAAAATATTTTCACTAAAATTTGGGATGTTTTTATATTTTAAATATATGATTTCAAAGTGAAAGTGGTATTTTCTTCAATAAGTTGTCCAATGATCTTTGAATGGTATTTTATATCTATAATAACATCCTTTAATGTTAAAATTTATATAATGGGGATACAATCCAAATATACCATTAACTTTCTCCCATCAGATGGCTTATGATGTTGATTATTTAAGGTAGATTCTATAAAATTCATTTATTTAATATATATTATGTATGTTACTATGAAATTTTTAGGAAACCCATTCTTATCTATAATAAATTCATGGATGAATGATTTATGGTCTTATGGAACAAATATGTACGGTATTAATTATGTGATTGATGGAAACAAAATTATATAGTCCTATAATGAACAAGGAAAATATGTACATCTCGTGAGGTAATAAGGACTTGAATGGTGTGTGAACCCATTTTTGTAAGGAAAATTTTCTAGTATGATAGTGTTGGGAATGAACTGTGACTAATTATTTGATGGAATATAGAGACAACTAAATAAACTATGATATTTTTGAAGTGATCCTTGACATGGGAAGTTATTTTCAATGATTATGTGAAATCCACAAACAATTTTTTTCTACAATTAAATGCTATAATGGATCATGTACTTTGATATCCTTATGATTTGTGTCTTATAACCTACCATGAATTATACCATGACTCAAGTTTATGATCTTTGAAATTACAAGTATGGTCTTCAATGTTAAGACCATGTTCTCCTACCCTTTATGCTAATTTTTCTGTGTGTGTGATCATTAGATAATCCCATGTTTTCCCTTATTAATAATCTAAGCTAGCCCTTTCTTATATTTCCTTTACATGGGTTATGAAGAATGGGTTTATGTATGATATGTCTACGAAGGGTTATATATATGAAGAACATAGTGGGATATTATGTATATCTCTTATTAATTTTTTTATGTATCCATTCTTCAAATAAAATTAACCTATATGATTTTTTCATAGATCATAATACTATGTATTGAACATTCATCTAATAAAATGTGATATTTATGTATTAAATGTATCATTCATTATATCTAATGATTCTCACACACCACATACACCCAAAAGGTATATGAAGACTTTGATATAGTAGATACAGGACATTATAAAATTATAAGGTGTGGTCCCACCTAATATAGGATCCTATGATAGAGGTGGTGAAATAATGAGGAGTTAACCCTCATGTCACACATATATGGTAAGAAGTATTTTATTTATTTTTTTTGGTTGGTAAGAATGTCTATGCTTTACTTATCAACACTCCATGCAGTCTTTTGTAATTTATGATTTCACAGAACATCTATTTTTTTATATGACCTGGATGTTGATTAAATTCATTTTGTGTTATGTATTATTCCCATTTGGATTCTACTTTGGTTATTTCATTATGTTTTGGTAATTTATTTTTTATTTTAATAAGGGAATGAATGTCCAAGTTCTAAAAAACCCATGACAGGTTTTTAGTTCAATTTTATTGATTATTTATATGGAATAAATGTTTGAAAATATTTATATAATACCCAAGAGATATTTTGTAGCATGTGAGGATCAATAATACCCTTCATCTATTACTGTGTGGAATATTGGGTTATTATTTCAGAGGTGGAATTTTATAGTTTAGGAGAAAATGGTTTCCAAGAAACTATTTTTTTTATTATATTATTTTGGTAGTTAGGCAACCAAGATATATGATTTTTTATTATCAAGTATATTGTGTAATATTGTTTTATGAGCATCATTTGTAAAATTTCGTGATTTTACAAGGGATATTGGAATTATGGCCTTTATTATAATTTTTTTAATCTCTTGTTTGATTGTTAGGGTTTATGGTCCATGGATTGTGATGCGTGAAATTTTTAATAAAAGGTTTTAATTTTTTATATCCCAATATAAATGATTAAATTAATTATATGATCATTTGTATTATTACTAGAAATGAGGGATATCCCCACATCCGAATCCAAATAGTTTTCTCCAATAGTTATAATAAGTTAGTATACTGAATTTTATCCAAATGGTTGACTAAAAACCATTGGGATATCCATTCCTACAACAACTGTATTTTCAAAGAATTTTTATAGGTCTTAGAAATGTTAGCAAAATTGATTATCCCCCTCATGCTCTCCTCCTCCCAAATTAACTTCTGTAGCACCACTACCGTCCTATAATCGCAATCCGTAGTTGCACCACTCCCCTCCTCCCATATTAAGCCCCAGTAGGAAGCACTCTCCTCATGATCTATTCCCAAACCTTTGATGGCATGCCCCACTCCCCTCCTCTAATCCTAATATAATCCCAATCCGATGAAGGATCCATGTTTGAATGTATTCCCAACAATCTAAGTGGACATTTTCTTGATCCCCTTTAAATATTCATCAATATTAAATTAGTGGGTTCCAAATCTATGAGGTATTATATGAAAAGACGATTTCATTTTTATTTTTTGTCTAAAAGAGTTTTAAGATTATTTTTTTTGTGGGAATTTAATTTATTTTTATACTGCAGTTTGATTTAGGTTTTCTTATATTCATTTCATGTGGGTTTTGGTCAGATAAGAGTAGATTGGTTCGGTTTGGGTTCATTCTATAAAATTTTTTATTGGTCCATAATTATATTTTCTACATCATTTTAGTTTCAGTAAGACTATTACAATATATATCTTTCATTTTGATTTATTTAACAATATTTTCTTTGTTATTAATCATCATTGAGATAAAAAAATCATATATTTTAAGTTCCAATTTTCTTAATTTGTTCACAATGTTTGAATAATATTGATTAGTTAATGTTATTGGTCGAACTTTATCTGATTGTGCATCATCATATTTAAGGGATTGAGTAAAATCATATAAATGGATTATGTTTTTTGAAAACAAATGATGATCTCCACAATTGACATTCTCATGCCATATGTATTATATGATTTTTTCTATCTATGTTACATATTCCCAATTTTTTCATGTTCAATGTGAATTTTTCTCTATATAAATTTTATATAATGCATATATTAATGTATTCATATTATAGTTTAATATTGATGATAATTAAATATCATTATATATTTGGTAATAAGTTTATATGATGTTTAATAATACACATAACTAGTTTTTATGTTCATATAATATATTATAGTGTAAACATTAATGTTTCATACAGGAATTGGTAATTAATAATATAA
This sequence comes from Viscum album, assembly GCA_963277665.1. NCBI lineage: Eukaryota > Viridiplantae > Streptophyta > Magnoliopsida > Santalales > Viscaceae > Viscum > Viscum album. The sequence goes on from OY728121.1 coordinate 437,951,212, forward strand.
ATTTGAAATCAAAGAAGATAGTTGATGATTTTTCAATAGTTCTTCTATTTGAGGGAGATGTAATAATGATTTATGCTTCAAGAATTTCAGTGCTTCATGTTCCACCATACAAATTTATGTAATTCATGTAAAGAAATAAAAATATTTATTAAAGTAAATAATGAAAATTTTCACTATTTTTTAACAATTGATGTATAAGTAATTGAATAAAGAGAGAAAAATTTACATTTCAATTAATAAATAATACACAAAAAGAATAAATATATACTTTTGTAAGGAAATTTCCATTGATGTTGAGAATTAATATAATTGTCAAAAAAACTAAAATATGATATCAATATGAAGGGACCATAAATAAATTTTTATAAAAATATTATAATCGCAACCATCATGAAATAGTAACAAGATAATCAAGAACAATCATCCTGGAAACACCTAGGATTCCAAGAGACAATATAGAAAATCATAAATATGATATCCACCTAAAAAACATATATAAACAATTCAACTACCCAAACACTCTATTTTAGCCTACCTTACCTAAAAAAGGTGTGAAATAAAAAAATATTAGTATGTTCCTCACATGGGAAAACTGTCTATAGTGGCATCATAACTAGTGCAATAATTTTAGCAAGATTTCTAAACTCAACACCCATTGTTTCTCATGATACTAAACAGAAGTGAGATATCAGCATATCATAATATATACATATATATATACACACACATATATACACACACAGATGAATATATATATATATATATATATATATATATATCTGTGTGTGTGTGTGTTTGTGTATTTACATGGAAACAATTATAACACTACCTCACCTTTTATTACCGTGCATAGAAGTTTCGCATTTTCACTATGAATATAAATATAATAATCAAGTCCCCTAACATTAAAGATTTTATCCACTTTAAAAAATATTAATATCACATTATACATTATACAACAACATTAATGATCCCACTTTATGGGTGTAGTTATATAAAGAAATCATTTTTATAAGATTTTAACCATACCTTTCAGACTTATTTAATGAGACCATGTTATAAAACAATATTTTGAAAACTAAACCATGGAAAAATCATTCAAACACATCCAAGTTCATAAAAAATAAAAATATAAAAATTAAACTAAAATAATCAGTCATGCATCATTTTTTGGGAAAATATAAACAGACCCATAGTTTTGAAATAATTTCTTAAAAATATTATCTACTCATTTAATATGTGTTTAGAATCAATTCCAACCCTTTGATTCTCAAATATCATTGAAATATTCTATTAAGAATTTCTATACACAAATGGATTGAAAAATAAAATATATTATAATCAATGACCAAGGAAATCATAAAATACCCATTTAATCTATATTATATTTTTTAAGAAACTATATTCCTTTAAGGTAGAATCTGTATATACACATAACATAACTTTGAAAACATACAATGTCACGAACCAAATCTGGTCACCACCGAAAACAGTGCCAAAACTGGCCCGTGAAAATTCCCGAAGGGTGTTCTCGAGCCCCACGGGCTGGCACAAGTGTCCGGGTATCATAAAATGAGAATTGGGAACGATTTACCTGAGTTTATAAACATAAAACAACAAAAGAATCCAATAAAACGAATCTGGATTTTTCAAACCAAACAATCTTAAAAAAAAATTCAGAACTGAATTACATAGCATAAAAAAACTCAAAAAGACTATAACAAAGGTACAAAACCAAAATGGAAGAGCCCAATAACCCTCATGGAATGGGGAACCACCCTCAATCCATCTCCACAAGACTTCACCACCAAGGACTTAATAGAAACCCAAACCACAGGAACAAAACAAATTGTACCCAACCTGCGACAATAAAAATATCCAAGTCTACATACTCCCAAAGGTGTAATTAGGGTGTGATCTAATGCCCAGTAGGATACCACCACTAATAGATTCCATGCGATAGACATTCAAAGACGAAAAACATGCAAGTTTTCAAAAATATGTAATTTCTAGTTACAATTTCTAAAAGATGCAACTAAAAAAATCAGATTTCAAGTGGGATAATTTAAAGAATAAAAACTTTTAAAATAAATACCAAGGCTACTGAATTTTTTTCATCCACTCATACCGTATACCGATGGTAAGTACAAAATATCTAGTGAGCACAAGCAATGGGAAATAACCCCTAGGCACTAGCTAGTTGTGGGTACCAGGTACCTCGAATCTCGGTGAGTGTAACCATCACAAATATCTGTTCTCATCCACGAGCCACTATTAGGGAATATACCCATAACCTAGTGGTCCCCAATCTTCATCATCATAATTTAGTTAGAGTTGTATGCGTAAATCTTGCTAAGTGAAACTGAGGCCAAACCCCACTGATTCACTAGCATACTAGTACACGTCCACCCACCCAGATACTTGGGTTTTCCCTTTGTGCTCAAACAAGTTCAACAAGTCAATGAGTATACTATTCAAAGAAAAATATAATTTCAATATCATAAATTCATCAAATAGCCCACATGTATACAACACAAGTCACAAAAGTCCACTTTTCATTCAAATTGATTTTGAAATCCGACTCACACCAAAATAGCCCACAACACTTTTCACATTTCTTTAACACTTCCACAAATTCATTAAAAAAATTTATAAAACCATTCCAATATATTACAACTCTCATAATAGACCACTCAATTGTTACATAACACCCTTTTTACCTTCAAAATCATTTTATCATGAAACTTACATGAAACACCCGACAAACAAGTTTCGCTCCAACATCACAATTTAATAAAACATTTCAGAAATTTACAAAACATTCCAAAAATGTTTTACATATTAAAACATCACTTCACCTTTCAAAACCCCATAATAGGTTAACACACATACAAAAAAGTACATATGAACCCTTTTACCACTTTTTTTAACCAACTAAAACATTTACAATTTTCATGAAAATAACCCAAGTGGTGTAAATATGTCTTGCACACAAAACCCATTTCAAAAACCTATTTTTAAGCCAAAAGCACCCCAATCTCCTACCAAAACCGAATTGGCATACCAATCAACATGTAATAATCCACTTTCAAAATTTATATAATCACCTTGAATAATATCGCAAAAGATACCCATGAGAACACACAAATCCATAAAACACATTCAAGGAGTATAATAAGGTTACACACATAAAACCCATTCAAAGACCCTCCTTTTTTCCCACATGACACTATATCATTACCCAACCAAAATTGGAAGCCCTATTTGACAACTAATAAATCACTTACACATTTTAAAAAAATACCACAAGAGATAACACATGAAATAAATTTGAAAAATACACACTTCAAACAAAAATGTATCTTTAATACAAAATGCTTTACTATTGCTTCCAAAAATGGTTTTTTCATAATTAACAGAATATAAGGAACATGAAAAATTATTTAATCAAGCAAACTAACTCATCATTAAATGGTTACCCACAGAATCACCTACCGAATGTGTCGAAGCACTCAAATATTGGGGCGAAACATCAACTGCACGACTGCTGCACCTCAAGGAAGTTAAAAGAAACCTATAACCTCAATATTTCACCCAAAAGACAATAATTTAGAACCTAGTAATGAACCATAACTTATTAACTTTTTATAATTCAGGAATTATGGAAGAAATCCTAAGCAATTTGAAAGAGGAAAGAAATCGACTCACTTACTTGAAGTATCCCAAATTAATCACTCCAAAAACAATAGTTTCTGAATTTAAAAGAGCCAAAATTCAGGGGTTGTTCGAACAAGATTAAGGAGGTCATTTAGGAACTCGAATGGAGGGAAAAGAGTAATAATTGAGAGAGTTAAGAAGGGATGAAGTTACCTATTCAATTCTGGCCGATTTGAGACACCCTATGAAGTTGAGTCCTAGGTCACGATTTCAAAGAGGTCCAAGGAGGGGGGTAAAGGAAATGGGAGAACTCCTGGGTTTCTTAGGTTAAAGAGGGAGGTGGAATCACCGAAAATTCCATTATATTTAATAAGATATTAAAAAATTAATGAAACATTTTAAAACTGGAAAATGGGCTTTCGGGTTAGCACAATTCCTAAATAAAATCCCAAATCCTCCATGATTATGGATTTATAAAGGCCCCAAATTTAAATTTTTGTGTTAATAGGTCAGAGGAAACCATTTGGGAATTGGAATGGGGGAAAAATATTAAAAAATGAAAAAGTTATAAAAGAAACAAAATTTATTTTTATATCTAGAATTGAGCTCACGGTTTGGCCCAATTCATGAAAACTCATCTATTCCTCCATAAAACCTTTTGGAAAACCACCAATACAAAGAATTAAAGGAAAATAAATGAAATTTAACTTCAAAATAAGTCATTTATGTGACAATTCTCCCCACCATGAAATCTTTCCGTCCCTGGAAAGCTACAGAAAGGCCAGATTAGAAAACCAAACCCAACCGATAAACCAAGATGTACTCCCTTGCTAGATTTCTACCCCAAAGGCCAAAACACCTCCAGTGATCAATTAAGGAAGGAATAAATCAAAACAAGAACATACAACACTTTCATGAAACAATCAAGAACATTCAAGATTTATCCCAAAGGAAAAATCCTCAAACACTATCTGAACAAGACTCATGAAATTCACCCAAACGAACAATGACATCGAACAAGGTTACACTTTCCTTTATATAACTAAACCATTGGGAACTCTCCATTCTCAATAGTAACCCATGGAAGATTTAGGTAGCTTGATAGATCTGAATGATACTACCAACCATCAATACAAGACCATGGATAAGTCTAAGTTATAGGTATGGGGGAACAAAAATAGGCTCCCCACCATAAGAACCAACCATCTTAATCGACCAGCATGGGTCGGTATAGAAAGACCCCAAAATATAAATATTTAGGACGAACACATGCTTATTCTGCATGATTTGGGAAACCATGAACTAATAGTGGGGATTCTTCTATCTACATGGTTTTCTAGGGCATGGTCACTACTAACCAAGTGAAAACCATGTGGTCAACCTGTCAAGCCAAACTTCATACCATTCTCTAAAGACTCAATGGAAACCAAAGGGGGAGGGAATAACATTGGGCAATGACATGGGTACAAGGCCCTCCACCTATTTCCACCGAACATGAACAACAGAAGAAAGATGATGAAACTATAGGTTTAAAATCTTCTTATCATTCAAACTGAGGATAGGACATTGTACAAGGGTTTAAATGACATTGGGGTTTCCCCTGACTACATGCCAGCTTCTCTCCGGGACCTATGGCTAGAGCTCAAAATATTGAAGCATCTTTGGCCTCGCAGTTAGGTTGTGGAAACCCCTATATGGAATATAACGACCCATAATTTACATACATTGTTATTACTTCAAAATTGAAGCATACTTAATACAACATATAACAAAACCATGAAAGGACCGTATAGGTATAGTGTCTTTAGAAACTGGGAAACATAAACAACTGGTTCATAAAGCGTCTACACTGTCTCCCATTTATTTCATCATATCTATAGTCCCTTTTGGCATATCTTACTTAATAACCTTCTTCATGACCCGGGGAAAGAAAACATACAAAAGGGTGAGCTCAAATTCTCAGTAAGGGTAAACAAAAGAAATACCAATCAAATCATATTCATAAGAACATAACATTTTGGAAATCTTATCCTGCAAAAGAGAGCATAATTTCATAACATGGGATTAATCATAGTAGTAATAATCATAACATAAAACATGAAACTTTGTGGCATACACACATAATAATATATAATCATTTCTTATTAGTCAAGACTCATTGCCAAGACTATCTTAGTGGACAAAGTCCATTTTTGAACCGAGTTCACTCCTCGTTTCAGTCCTGTTTCACTGAACGGGTTTAACCTGCTGTTCCAGCCATATCTATCTCATGATATATAAAATCTTTACCCAATGCATTGGATGGAGATATAGGTCCCACCCATCTCATAATGATACCATTATTATGTGTGCCACAAAATTATAAACCATACATCATAGCATAACCCATGTAATAAAAATGGGAATCTTAAACATCGTGACATCATAAAACAATTCATATAAGGTAAAGGAATTTATAAAAAAATTTCCATCACAACATAATCAAATCCATGTAATAATAAGGATAGAAATAGAACCCATTATTATCTTATATGGAAAATAATTTTGATAAAACACTTGAACTCTATTCTTGAGGAAAATATCCTTTTACTTCAAAAACACTTCTCCTTTCTTAACATTTCATACAATTATAAACTAAAAGAAGTTGATTAAAAATAAACTTCAAAACTTGTAAAGGAATCTTCTTGGAAATAATGTTTTAAAAATCCATTCATGCCATATAAGTTAAAAAAACATTCTTCTCATACTTTTGTCGAAAAAGTCAAAAAGTTCCTCGTACGATAAACGACAAAAGATTCCTTTTATATCTTTTACTAAAAACTCACCAAAGGGTAAAACTGGATTTAAACAATTTTAGGTGGATGGAAACAATATTACATATTTAGGAAACATGGATGTGGATGATAAAATACACCCCAGTAAATTTCAAAGTATAAACAATCTCTGATAAAAAAATGAGATTGTGATATTTCCCTTACCTTAGGTCTGATTTTCTTCGTAAGTGTCCAAAACTCCTGTATAATGATTTAAATATTGTTATAGAATTATTACAGAATCATTCTTATTTTTATGATATCATATTTGGTCATATTATTATCTTCTTATTAGTAATATTTCATTACTACTTGTTATTCGGGTGTTTATTACTTTTTGTTCTTATGCGTGTTTGTCGAATAAATTCTTATTATTGTCTTTAGGTTATAGATACCTCATTTCCATAATGGTATTAGTGTAATATATATCATATTCATTCATTCAATTCATTTATATAATCATTATGCAATGAAGATCATGTAAAACGAATCGCATCACATCGTGGAGATGGTATTCTATACGTACTCATGAGTGATGATATCGTTCCCATGATCGTGGAATTGTATTGGAGTGTATGTATACTATATCAGAATCAATATCACTTTACAATAATCATATATATTCATTAATTTAACCCTTATACCCACCCAAGTAAGGTGGTGGTGGAAAATAGATTGCACCATGGCGTGGAGACGGTATTCCGTACGTACGCACACACGGTGATTTCATTTTCCGTAGGATGGATAAGAGGTGAAATAGGGTTGTTTCAAATTTATAATAAAATATCAGTATATAAGTGATACTGATGTTATTACCTCATAATGAAACAACTAAAGAATAGGTAGAATAAGAAGAATGGAACTTGAAGAAAACGGTAGAAGGTATTACCTCTTTCTAGAAGTGCCTCATTTAAACATTCTCTTAAGGCACTAGAGTTGGTCTTTTGATAAGACCAGTACCTCTAGTAGGTTTATAATGAAATGGGCAGGGGATGGCCGATCTTGAAGGCTCAAATTGGTGTGAGGAAGAGAGGGAGGAGGTGCCCTCTTATAAGGGAGGAGTGGGGCACCTTTGGAAATATAAGAAATATTAGTTTATATTAAATCCCAACCCCACTTAAAAACTTCCAAAATGACTCATATCTGAAGCTTAGATGAGATAAGGTTGTAATCGCATCAACCCATAAAATTTAGACATGTTAGGAATTTATTTTAAACATTATCAACTTGATTTATCCTTATTTGTCAATTTAATTTCATTTGTGGTAATAATATTCTAAATTTTAAATTATTATAAATAATTACATATGTGTGGTGAATTTTCCATAATTTGACACTTTATAACATTTTCGACCATATAAATTTTAATTTATAATTTTTAAATATTTTTTTGATTTTTAAACAATTTTATAATATATTATTTTTATAAAATAACAATAGTGTCAATTTTGACACTATTCATTTATTTGAATTTAAATAAACTATATACAGAAGATATGTTCGAACTAAAATCTTTAATAGATTCATAAAATTTTATATGTATCTAGAAAATTAGTGTAGCACAATAAATAGTTCATATAATATTTATTTTAATATTTTTAAAACAATTTATTTGATATTTTAATTAATAAAATAATTTCAATATCACTATTGTGTCATAATTAATGATAATTATTTAAACCCTAAAAATTATAAATAAATTTCTATGATGTAGATAATTGTATTATATTTTTTTAGACTCTTCATGTTCTAAGTTTCATTATGTTTATCGCCAAAGTAAAATTATTATACTTATAAGATTTAAGAAAGTGACATGTTGTCATAATCTTTGGTTTTAATAATAATTAAATTATTTTCATGGGAAAAAGTCCATTAAATTAATCTAATCCGACTCTTAGGTGATATGGGTTGACTTTTAGTCATCCAATAGGACATTGTCAGGTGTTAGGGTAATTTTATAATCTTATATTTACCCTTTATTACCCGATTTACCTTTAACTATGGTAAATAAAATTTACCGTAGTTACTATTCATAATGCCCAAAAATAAAAAGTAGTCTATTAACATAATTTGGACCCACTGATTCTGAATATGGAATCCATTTTTCAAAATTAAAAACATATAAATTTCATTAATTAATTTAAAATAAATCCCGTTGTTAAGAAAACGGGTTTTAGAAGTTAAAACATTGCCAAAGATTGAAATGTTTTTACCTATGAATTCAATGTGAAATTAATGCTAATGAAATACATTATATTAAATGGTAAAAATATATTCTATTTATACTTTAAAACCATTCAATATTATAATTTATCCATATAAATTATCTCAATGAAAAAATTTGTTTTTAATTAAAAATTAGCGTATTTTTACCATTCATCAAAATATGAAAGTTATCAGAAAAATATCAAAAATTTATCCAAAGTAAATTTTTATACCCTGATTCAAAAGAAGAATTTTCTTTTGTCAAATTGAACATATAAACATGTAAAAAACTAGATTTAATGTGGGTGCGCCATCAAAAGGAGGCAAAACTGTATTTTTTGAAAAATATTTCTTTTATCCAAAAAAACTGATTTTGCTTTTAAACCTCATTCTAGAAAATGCATAAGTTGAATTAAAATGTTATAAAATTAAAAATTCAGTTAGTACTATTTATAACGGCTAGTTTTAATAATATTTTAATAGCATATCGTTGTTTAGCGAAACTCGGTATTGCGTACGACGCAAGCTATCGAGGAAGGCCGCAGTTGCGTGTAAAGCAAGCCAAGATAGTGTTGTGTGTAACAAAATATTTCTCATAAAAGTATTGGGTGTTACATTTTACCCCCCTTAAAATGAATTTCACCCTCGAAATTCCTCACATTGTAACAAACAGATGAGGATACCTCTCCCTCATCATATCCTCAAGCTCCCATGTAGATTCTTCTAATTGGTGGTTCCTCCATAAAACTTTCACCAAGCGAGTGGTCTTGTTTCGTAGGACTTTTTCGCTACGATCCAGAATCTCTATCGGCTATTCTTCATAAGAAAGATCTTGCTCCAGCGGTACAACTTCTGAGCTGAGTACATGTGAAGGATCAGGTATGTACTTTCTCAGTAGAGATACATGGAACACATCGTGTACTTGAGAGAGATTCAGTGGAAGCGCCAATCGGTAAGCTACCTTCCCGACACGATCTAGTATTTCTAAAGGACTGATATATATAGGGATAAACTTCTCCTTCTTTCCAAATCTCATGACCCTCTTCTAGGGAGATATTCGTAAGAACACTTTATCACCCACTTCAAACTCTAGGTCTTTTCTTCGGTTGTCGGCATAACTTTTCTATCGACTCTGAGCCGCTCTTATGTGATGTTGAATAGATCTGACCTTTTCTGCCATTTCATCAATGAGATCAGGTCCTAATAGCTTTCTTTCACCAACTTCATCCCCGCAAGTTGGAGTCCTGCATTTTTTTCCATAGAGAGCTTCATAAGGATCCATCTGAATACTGGAGTGAAATCTATTATTATAAGAAAATTCCACCAAAGGTAGGTGTTGATTCCAACCACCTTTGAAATCCATAGAGAAGGATCTCAACATATCTTCTAGAGTTTGAATTGTTCTCTCAGACTGACCGTCTGTCTGAGGATGATAAGCAGTGCTGAAACTCAACTCTGTATCCAGAGTATGCTAAAGACTTCTCCAGAACTTCGAGGTAAATCTTAGATCCCGATCAGATATAATAGAAAGTGGTACCCCATGAAATCTTACCACTTCCTTTACATATATCCTGGCAAGCTGATCCAGAGAGAAATCCACTCTAAAAGCAATGAAGTGTGCAGACTTTGTAAGACGATCAACTATGACCCAGATAACATTATTGCGTTTGGAGGTTTTAGGAAGTCCTGTGACAAAGTCCATAGTGATGTTTTCCCATTTCTATTCGGCTATAGGTAATGGTTGTAACATCCCCTTAGACTTATGTCTCTTAGCTTTAACTTGCTGACAAACCAAGCATCGAGAGACATATTTAGCAACATTTCTTTTCATGCCATCCCACCAGAATTACTCTTTCAGGTCCCTATACATCTTCGTGCTTCTAGGATGAATAGAGAATGAAGAACTATGAGCCTCATCCAGCAGCTCCTTCTTTAATTAGGGGATGGGAGGAACACAAACCCGTTTCCTGAAATTTATTATCCCATCACAATCAAGGTTGAATTCAGGAACATTTCTCACCTTTTTTTGTAACTCTACATCTTATTTCTGTGCCTCATTAATCTTCACATGTATAGATGGTTGAACATTCATTTGAGAAAGATAAGATTTTTCCCTTTCCAGTATAATTCAAAGTTCCATTCTTTGTAAATCCATAAATATTGGATCTTTTGTGATCCTCGTCATGGATAAACTGGCATGGTCTTGTCGACTTAATGCATCTGCCACCTTGTTTGCTTTCCCGGGGTGGTAATGGATTGAGCAGTTGTAATCATTAATCAGCTCCAACCATCTTCTTTGATGCATATTTAGCTCCTTTTGTGTGAAAATATACTTTAAAATTTTATGATCAGTATAAATATCACACCTTTCACCATAAAGGTAATGCCTCCAAATCTTTAATGCAAAGATTACCGCAGCTAACTCCAAATCATGAGTTGGGTATTTTTTCTCATGGATTTTCAACTGTCATGAGGCATAAGCTATCACCATATCATTTTTCATGAGAACACATCCCAGTCCCTTCTTGGATGCATCACTGTAGATCACAAACCTTTCTCCACTACAAGGAAGCGTGAGTACAGGTGCACTGGATAACCTTCTTTTCAACTCCTTTAAATTCTCTTCACATTCGTCCATCCACACGAACTTAACTCCTTTTAGAGTCAACCTGGTGAGTGGATTAGATAATCATGAAAAATCTTTCACAAAATGTCGATAATATCCATCCAAACCAAGAAAACTTCGGATCTCAGTTACTGTTGTTGGTCTCAACAATCTTTCGATAACCTCTGTTTTTGCTGGATCCACAGATATCCCCTCTTTTGAGATTATGTGACAAAAAAATGCAACTTTTTGAAGCCAAAATTCACACTTGGTAAATTTGGAAAAAGGATTTTCCTTTATCAGGGTCTTCAATATAATTCTCAAGTGATCTTCATGTTCTTCCTTGCTCTTTGAATATACCAGAATAACATCTATAAATACTACCACAAACTGATTAAGATAGTCTCTAAAGACTCTATTCATCAGATCCATGAAGATAGCAGGGGCATTAGTAAGACCAAATAGAATCACTATAAATTCATAGTGTCCATACCATGTACGGAAAGTCGTCTTTGGTATATCCTCCCTTTTGACCCTTAATTGATGATACACTGAATGAAGATCAATCTTGGAAAAGAATTGAGCTCCGCGTAGTTGGTCAAATAAGTCATCAATGCGTGGGAGAGGATATTTGTTCTTGATAGTGATCTTGTTAAGTTCTCGATAATCAATGCTGAGTCTCATTGATCCATCTTTCTTCTTAACAAACAGAACAGGTGCTCCCCAAGGTGACGCACTAGGGCGTATGAATCCTTTATCAAGATTCTCTTGGAGTTGCTTCTTCAATTCCTGCAACTCAATTGGGGCCATTCTATAAGGTGTCTTTGAAATAAGAAAAGCACCCGGTACGCGTTCTATTGAAAACTCAACTTCACAATTTGGTGGAAGACCCAAAAATTCCTCCAGAAAGACATCATCAAACTCTCGTACAATGGGCATATTCTTAATTGTGAGTTTCTCACCAACCATTTGAGATAAATAACCTTTATTAAGTGTAATAAAGACCCATAAGAGGGAAGAAATTTCCACTGGAAGGTTATGTTCATCCTTGCATCGATAGACGATCATAGATTGATCTGGAATATGAAATGTGACTTCCCTTCTTTTGAAATTGATATGAGCTCCATATAAAGAAATCCAATCCATTCCAAGAATCACATCAAGTTCCACTACAGGAAGGATCACAAGATTTGCAGGAAGCACTTTCCCACAAACTTCAATCGGGGAAGAATTATAAACTTTTTATGCGACTGTTGTGCGATTAGGTGTTGTCACAGCTAACTCAACATCTAATTGTTGAGGTAATACGATGATACCATTAGAAAAATCTTCAGAAATAAAAGAGTGGGTGGATCCAGAATCAAATAAAACATTTTCTACTTTAGAGTGGATGGTAAGTGTATCTTTCACCACATCGTTATCGTAATCCACATCGCTGATAGAAATTGCATGTGACTTTCCTTTGTATTTAGCCTTAAGATTTTGTTGATGTCGATCATCATAAAAAACCCATGGATTAGGGCATTTATTAGCATAATGGCCCATATCCTTGCACTTGAAACATTGAAGTGTAGTAGGTTTATTCGATGTGTCCCTTCATTTTTTTGCATCATTAGACATCTTCTTCCCATCATTGTGGCATTCAAATTCTCGATGACCTTCATTTCCACATTTGAAACATTTACTTGTCCCTTTAAGACAACTCCCTCCATGTTTCTTTCCACACTTTGAGCATAAGGGAAAGCTCATCTTCTTTTCAGTGTGCTCTTTAGATTTTCCTTTGAATTCCATTTTCCTCTTCTTATCAAACCCATATGACTGATGGGTTACTCCAATATCCATATCGACTTTGAGAGCACATCGAATGATTTCCTCGTAGCTATTGAAGTCCCTTATGGCTAACGCCCTTCGAATACTTGGTTTTAAGCCACTAAAGAATCGATCGATCTTACTCTCAGGTTGGATAATAATACCAGAAGCATACATTGTAAGTCTTGTAAAATTTTCTTCATAGGTACCAACAGATTCATCATCCTTTTGCTTCAGTTCAAGAAACTCTTTCTCCATCTTGGTTCGGAGAATACAAGGTAAGTAATTATTGAAAAATAAGTTCTTGAACTCGTCCCATTCCATGGACTCAATTTCATCCCTTTGCCTAATATTCTTAATAAGATTCCACCATTGATCAGCATCTCCTTACAAACGATACACTGCTAGGATAAGTTTATCATGTTCAGGACATTGAAGAACTGAAAATATCTTTTCAGTAGTACTAATCCATTGTTCAGCAACTAATGGATCAATAGACCCGCTGAAAGAAGTTGGACGCTACCTCATGAAGGATTCAACAGAATGTTGCTCCTTCCTTTGCTCGTTTGGAAGTCCTACATGATTCATTGCTTGAGAAAGTTGTGTGATCATGGCTACAAGATTTTTCATTCCAGCTCCCATAACGTTTGGTTTCTCAGGGGGACAATCATTGCATTTCCCGTCACATTCCGCATTAACCCAGTTCCTTTGGGTTCCAGCCATTGACTAAAACAAAGAATAATAGTGTGAGTAACAATAATTATAATAGAAAAAACACATAATCAAGAATAAAATTTCACACTTAAGGTCTTATCCTAGGTTATTCATGGTCATTTCTAAAACACTAAGATTGTGTTCTATGCTTAGACTTTTCCTTAGGGTTCTTACTAATGCTTTCACATACTAGTTTCCAAAGGTTGACTATACCTTTCCTCTGATACCAACTATAATGACCCATACTTTACATACATTGTTATTACTTCAAAATTGAAGCATACTTATTACAACATATTACAAAACCATGAAAGGACCGTATAGGTATAGTGTCTTTAGAAACTGGAAAACATAAACAACTGGTTCATAAAGCGTCTACATTGTCTCCCATTTATTTCATCATATCTATAGTCCCTTTTGGCATATCTTACTTAAAAACCTTCTTCCTAACATGGGGAAAGAAAACATACAAAAGGGTGAGCTCAAATGATCAGTAAGGGTAAACAACAGAAATATCAATCACATCATATTCATAAGAACATAACATTTTGGAAATCTTATCCTGCAAAAGAGAGCATAATTTCATAACATGGGATAAATCATAGTAGTAATAATCATAACATAAAACATGAAACTTTGTGGTATACACACATAATAATATAGAATCATTTATTATTAGTCAAGACTCATTTCCAAGACTATCTTAGTGGACAAAGTCCATTTCTGAACCGAGTTCACTCCTCGTTTCAGTCCTGTTTCACTGAACCGGTTTAACCTGCCGTTCCAGCCATGTCTATCTCATGAGATATAAAATCTTTACCCAATTCATTGGAGGGATATGTGGGTCCCACCCATCTCATAATGATAACATTATTATGTGTGCCACAAAATTAAAAACCATACATCATAGCATAACCCATGTAATAAAAATGGGAATCTTAAACATCGTGACATCATAAAACAATTCATTTAAGTAAAAGGAATTCATAAAAATATTTCCATCACAACATAATCAAATCCATGTAATAATAGGGATAGAAACAGAACCCTTTATTATCTTAGATGGAAAATAATTTTGATAAAACACTTGAACTCCATTCTTGAGGAAAATATCCTTTCTACTTCAAAAACACTTCTCCTTTCTTAACATTTCATACAATTATAAACTAAAAGAAGTTGATTAAAAATAAACTTGAAAACTTGTAAAGGAAGCTTCTTGGAAATAATGTTTTAAAAATCCATTCATGTCGTATATGTTAAAAAAACATTCTTCTCGTACTTTTGTCAGAAAATTCAAAAAGTACCTCATACGATAAACGACAAAAGATTCCTTTTATATCTTTTACTAAAAACCCACCGAAGGGTAAAATTGGATTTAAAAAATTGTAGGTGGATGGAAACAATATTACATATTGAGGAAACATGTATGTGGATGATAAAATACACCCCAGTAAATTTCAAAGTATAAACAATCTCGGATAAAAAAATGAGATTGTGATATTTCCCTTACCTTAGGTCTGATTTTCTTCGTAAGTGTCCGAACATCCTGTATAATGATTTAAATAATGTTACTAACTTATTAAAGAATCATACTTATTGTTATGATATCTTATATGGTCATATTCTTAGCTTCTTATTAGTAATATTTCATTACTACTTGTTATTCGGGTGTTTATTACTTTTTGTTCTTATGCGTGTTTGTCGAATAAATTATTATTATTATCTTTAGTTTATAGATACCTCATTTCCAGAATGGTATTAGTGTAATATATATCATATTCATTCATTCAATTCATTTATATAATCATTATGCAATGAAGATCATGTAGAACGAATCACATCACATCATGGAGACGGTATTCCGTACATAAGCACGAGCGATGATATCGTTCCCATGTTCATGGAATTGTATTGGAGTGTATGTATACTATTTAAGAATCAATAAAACTTTAAAATAATCATATATATTCATCACTTTAACCCTTATACCCATCCAATTAATGTGGTGGTGGAAAATAGATTACACCACGGCGTGGAGATGGTATTCCGTACGTACGCACGCGCGGTGATTTCATTTTCCGTAGGATGGATAAGAGGTGAAATAGGGTTGTCTCAAATTTATAATAACATATAAGTATATAAGTGGTATTTATTTTATTACCTCATAATGAAACAACTAAATAAGAGGAAGTAGAAGAGGAATGGAACTTGAAGAAAATGGTAGAAGGTATTACCTCTTTCTCGAAGTGCCTCCTTTAAACTTTCTCTTAAGGCACTAGAGTTGGTCTTTTGATAAGACCAGTACCTCTAGTAGGTATATAATGAAATGTTTAGGGGTTGGCCGAGCTTGAAGGCTCAAATTGGTGTGAGGAAGAGAGGGAGGAGGTTCCCTTTTATAAGGGAGGAGAGGGATACCTTTGGAAATATTAGAAATATTAGTTTATATTAAATCCCAACCCCACTTAAAAACATCCAAAATGACTCATATACGAATCTTAGATGAGATAGGGTTCTAATCTCATCAACCAATAAAATTTAGACATGTTAGGAATTTATTTTAAACATTATCAACTTGATTTATCCATATTTATCAATTTTATTTTATTTGTGGTAATAATATTCTAAATTTGAAATTATTATAAATAATTACATATGTGTTGTGAATATTCTATAATTTGACACTTTATGACATTTTAGACCATATAAAATTTAATTTATAATTTTTAAATATTTTTGTGTTTTTTAAACAATTTTATAATATGTTATTTTTATAAAATAACAATAGTGTCAATTTTGACACTATTCATTTATTTGAATTTAAATAAAATACATAAAGAAGATTTGTTCAAAATAAAAGGTTTAATAGATTCATAAAATGTCATATGTATCTAGAAAATTAGTGTATCACATTAAATAGTTCATATAATTTTTATTTTAATATTTTTAAAACAATTTATTTGATATTTTAATTAATAAAATAATTTCAACATCACTATTGTGTCATTATTAATGATAATTATTTAATCCCTAAAAATTATAAATAAATTCCTATGATGTAGATAATTGTATTAGATTACTGTATACTATTCATGTTTGAAGTTTCATTAAGTTTATCACCAAATTAAAAGTATTATACTTATAAGATTTAAGAAAGTGACATGTTGTCACATTCTTTAGTTTTAATAATAATTAAATTATTTTCATGAAAAAAAGTCCATTAAATGAATATAATCTGACCCTTAGGTGATATGGGTCGACTTTTAGTCATCCAATAGGATTTTGGCAGGTGTTAGGGTAATTTTATAATCTTATATTTACCCTTAATTACCCGATTTATCTTTAACTATGGTAAATAAAATTTACCGTAGTTACTATTCATAGTGCCCAAAAATGAAAAGTAATCTATTAACATAATTTGGACCCACTTATTCTGAATATGGAATCAATTTTTAAAAATTCAAAACATATAAGTTGCAGTAATTAATTTAAAAAAAATCCCCTTATTAAGAAAACGTGTTTTAGAAGTTAAAACATTTCCAAAGATTGAAATGTTTTTACCTATGAATTTAATGTGAAATTAATGCTAATGACATACAATATATTAAATGGTAAAAATATATTCTATTTATACTTTAAAACCATTCAATATTATAATTTATCCATATAAATTATCTCAATGAAAAAAAGTTGTTTTTAATTAAAAATTAGCGTATTTTTACTATTCAACAAAATATGAAAGTTATCTGAAAAATATCAAAAATTTATCCAATGTAAATTTTTTTACCCTGATTCAAAAGAAGAATTTTATTTTGTCAAATTAAACATATAAACATGTCAAAAACTAGATTTAATTTGGGTGCGCCATCAAAAGGCGGCAAAACTGTATTTTTTGAAAAATATTTATTTTATCCAAAAAAACTGATTTTTCTTTTATACCACATTCTAGAAAATTTATAAGTTGAATTAAAATGTTATAAAATTCAAAATTCAGTTAGTACTATTCATAACGGCTAGTTTTAATAATATTTTAACAGCATATCGTTGTTTAGTGAAACTCGGTATTGCGTACGACACAAGCTATCGAGGAAGGCCGCGGTTGCGTGTAAAGCAAGCCAAGATAGTGTTTTGTGTAAAAAAATATTTCTCATAAAAGTCTCGGGTGTTACATGGAACTTCTTATTTTTATGTCACAAAAAACTACACCGAATGCCCCGATGGGTTCATCAAGACATAACACACTCTATAAATCACATTACCAAAACTAGACATTTCACTGAAACAAGGGATCAGAAGATGCACACACATCACACCTTGTTTCTTTGGGTGGGAAACAATAGAAGGGCATGACACGTATAAAAACCTTCCTCTATGATAGAGGATTTGATGTTTTTTACAAGGGAGACATACTCCTAACATAACATAGAACCTCTGAGGATTTTGTGACCTTCACCTTTACACTCAAAAAGATCACACAACATCACAATGCATCACCGAACATGACCCTTGTGATTTATAGAAACAATACATGTAACTGGGCCATATTATAAGTCCCTAAACAACAAACAAGGCCAAAAAGTGGACAAAATATCCTATCATGACCAAAATATCAAAATTGGTGGTTTAATAATAACTCTTTATTTAAAGAATGTATGAAGAACCCATAGGCCCTCTTAGACACCAGCATGACACTCATCCACACTAGCATCGAAAGAACACTTTCACCTTCGATGAATCAGGAAACTTAAGAAACTAAGGTCTCTTTCAACCTTCCACAAACACTATCCAACTACAAGAGGATCCAAAAATCAACGAAATGAATGTTTGTAGTCTCAATCAACAATAATGAATAAAATATTCCTTATATCGATCAACTGGTGGATTTTCCAATGGAAAAACAATATGGGTTGCACTTTGGTTCTGCATTAACCCTTAATGGGGGCGTACCATATCCAATGAGAAAACCAATGGACCCAACCAAGCTGGTCCATTGATAAAAACATTCCACAAACCAGATCTAAACACATGAAGGGAACCACCGTAAAGTCATCCCAAAACATTTTTAAAAAGAGACCACTAACCGTCCCTACAACACAGATTACCGACCAAACACAAACCCAAAACACAGTTCAAACAGAAAGGGTTCTTGGACTCAAAACATCCCACAACATCAACATTTTCAAAAACCCATAATACAAACCATACCAAACTATTCATCAAGACATCATGTTTTTCTTTAAAACCAATTCTTTTAAAACAAATGGTTTAGCAGTAAGCGTATCCACCAATGGTACCCCATGGGCCTCACACAAGCATGTTTTTGTGCCACACCATGCACCCTTCTCATATCCATCCAGTCACTCATCTATTCATGCCATCAACCATCCATCATCCCATATAACCCCATGAATGTGGTCACTCACGGAAATACCAAAGGTTAAAACAAAGATTCTTTCCACTTTTCAAAACCAACACGGTCAACCAACACATCCTTTTTCTCAAAACTGCTAACCATGAGATCCAAATCCCAATTCAAATATGAAAAAAAATTCATAAATAAACAACCATTTATATAAGAACTCAATTTCATGTTCTTCACATCAAGTTCATAACATCTCATTCCAACAAAACTCCCTATGATAGTTTAGAAAACTCTATTGGAGACACTTTTCAAAACCAACTTCATTATAGTTTCTACTTTCAAAAGAGGTGTAAGCACACCATTTTACATTTCAAAACAATTCTGAATATTTAGTTACACTATTTCATAAATCAAACCATTCCATATTTATTTGAAAATAATTTCACAAAAACTTTACACTTCTTAAAACCATGTCACTTTAAAACCAAAGTTCCATGATTTCAAAACTAAAGAACACAAGACAATGCGAGAGGAAACTAGTTTAAGTGGGTGACTTAGACATATGGTTTGTGTCCATATTCCTTTCACTTCACTTTCATAGAGAGTTTTCAAGGGAATATCCCCAGCTCCACATGACTTACCAAGCCCTACGAGCTTACTCAGACCATTAAACCAAATCTCTTTTCATTTCCCCTAATCATCATTGAACCATGAAAACCAAAGGACTCCGAATGGTCCCGACTACCCTTAGAGACTTGAATCCCATCATGAGGTGTGGTGATCAACCAAAATACTCATAACCAAAATTCCAAGTCCCAAAAATCCTAACTCCAGACTATCTCGATTGTTCCCCAGATAACATGACCCAAAGAGAGAAAACCTCCTCTGATACCATTTTGTCACGAACCAAATCCGTTCACCACTGAAACTAGTGCCAAACCTGGCCTGTGAAAAGTCCCTAAGGGCGTTCCCGATCCCCACGGGCTGGAACAAGTTCCCTGCTATCATAAAATTAAAATTGGTAACGATTTACCTGAGTTTATAAACTTAAAACAACAGAAGAATCCAATAAAATGAATCTGGATTTTTCAAACCAAACAATCTTTTACAAAAAATCCGGAACTGAATTACATATCTTAAAACAACTCAAAAAGACTATAACAAAGGTACAAAACCAAAATTAAACAGCCCAATAACCCTCATGGCTTGGGGCACCGCCCTCAAGCCATCTCCATAAGACTTCACCACCAAGGACCTGCTAGAAACCCAAACCACTAGAACAAAAAAAATTGTACCCAACCTGCGAAAAAAAAATATACAAGTCTACTTACACCCAAATGTGTAAGTAGGGTGTGATACAATTACTAGTAGGATACCACCACTATGAGATTCCATGAGATAAACATTCAAAGAATAAAAGCATGAAAGTTTTTAAAAACATGTAATTTCTAGTTACAATTTCTAAAACATGAAACTAAAAAATTAGTTTTCAAGTGGGATAATTTAACGAATAAAAACTTCTAAAATAAATACCAAGGCTACTGAATTTTACATCCACTCATACCATATACCGACGGTAATCACAAAATATCTAGTGATCACAAGCAATGAGAAATAACCCCTATGCACTAGCTAGTTGTGGGTTCCAGGTACCTCGAATCTCGGTGAGAGTAACGATCACAAATATCTGTTCTCGTGCACGAGCCACTATTAGGGAACATACCCATATCCTAGTGGTCCCCAATCTTCATCATAATAATTTAGTTATAATTGCAAGCATCAATCTTGCTACGTGAAATTGCGGCCAAACCCCACGAATTCACTAGCATACTAGTAAACGTCCACCCACCTAGATACCCGGGTTTTCCCTCTGTGCTAAAACAAGTTCAACAAGTCAATGAATATACTATTCACAAGAAAATATTATTTCCATATCATAAGTTAACCAAACATCCCACATGTATACAACACAAGTAATAAAATTCCACTTTTCATTCAAATTGATTTTGAAATCCGACTCACACCAAAATAGCCCACAACACTTTTCACATTTCTTTAACACTTCCAAAAATTCATTAAACAATTTTATAAAACCATTAAAATATATTTAAACTCTCATAACAACCCAATCACTTGTTACATAACACCCTTTTTACCTTCAAAATCATTTTATCATCAAACTTACACGAAACAGCCGACCAACAAGTTTCGCTCCAACATCACAATTTAATAAAACATTTCAGAAATTTACAAAACATCCCAAAAATGTTTTACATCTTAAAACATCATCTCACCTTTCAAAACCCCTTAATAGGTTAACACACATACCAAACAGTACATATGAACCCTTTTCCCACTTTGTTTAACCAACTAAAACATTTACAATTTTCATAAAAGGAACCCAAGTGGTGTAAATATGTCTTGCACACAAAACCCATTTCAAAAACCTATTTTTAAACCAAAAGCACCCCAATAACCTAACAAAATAGAATTGGCATCCCAATCAACATGTAATAATCCACTTTCAAATTTTATATAATCACCTTGAACAATATCGCAAAAGATACCCATGAGAACACACAAATCCATAAAACACTTTTAAGGAGTATAACAAGGTTACACACATAAAACCCGTTCAAATACCCTCCTTTTTATGCCCACATGACACTATATCATTAACCAACCAAAATTGGAAGCACCGTTTAACAGCTAATAAATCACTTCAACATTTTACAAAACTACCACAAGAGATAACCTAATAAATACATTTGAAAAATAAACACTTCAAAAAAAATGTAACTTTAATACCAAATGCTTTACTATTTCTACCAAAAATGGTTTTTTCATAATGAAAAGCATATAAGGAACATGAAAAATTACTTAATCAAGCAAACTGGCTCATCATTAAATGGTTACCCACAGAATCACCCACTGAATGTGTCGAAACACTCAAATATTGGGGCGAAACATCTACCGCACGACCACCGCACCTCAAGGAAATTAAACGAAACATAAAACCTCAATATTTCACCAAAAAGACAGTAATATAGAACCTAGTCACAATCCCTAACTTCTGGACTTTTTATAATTCAAGAATTATGGAGGAAACCCTAAGCAATTTGAAAGTTGAAAGAAATGGACTCACTTACTTGAAGTATCCTGAATTAATCACTCCAAAAACAATTGTTTCTGAAATTTAAAACATCCAAAATTCAGGGGTTGTTCGAACAAGATTTAGGAGGTCATTTAGGAACTCTAATGGAGGTAAAAGAGTAAGAATTGAGAGAGTTGATAAGGGATGAAGTTACATCTTCAATTCTGGCCGATTTGAGACACCCTATAAATTCAGCCCTATGTGGCGATTTCAAAGAGCTCCAAGGAGGGGGGAAAGGCAATGGGACCGTGCCTGGGTTTCTTAGGGTTGAGAGGTACGTGTAATCACTGAAAAATACATTATATTTAATAAGATATTAAAAAATTAAAGAAACATTTTAAAACTGGATAATGGGCTTTCTGGTTGTCCCAATTCTTAAATAAAAACCCAAATCCTCCATGATTAGGGATTTATAAAGGATCCAAATTTAAATTTTGGTGTTAATAGGTCAGAGGAGACCATTTAGGAATTGGAATGGGGGAAAAATATTAAAAAATGAAAATGTTATAAAAGAAACATATTTTTTTTAAATCTGGAATTGGGCTCATGGTTTGGCCCAATTCATGAAAACTCATCTATTCCTCCATAAAACCTTTGGAAACCATCCAAAACAAAGAATTAAAGGAAAATAAATGAAATTTAACTTCAAAATTAGTTATGTATGTGACATACAATTAATGGGAAGAAAATAATTAATCATTCATGGATATATGTCTAAATTTCTATTAATAGAAATTCCTAATTGAAATCTATGAACTCAAAAGCCATAATTTATTTCCACCACTTAGGGGAGATTCACTAAGGAACCTATCTGATGTTCCTTTTTTCACATCAATTTATTCACTCTATTACATCTTATATAAATAACAACCCTTGGTATTTATATTTCATAAGAAAAAATTTCAAAAGTAAATCTTTGACCCTCTATGGATTTCGAAAATTATTACTCATTGATATAAAGGAATTCAATATAATGGTTTTATATTTAATGTATTTTTCTATATATATAGTATTTTTTTCTTTTATATTATTATCCTAATATAGACTAGTGTCTCTCTTATGGTTTAAAATGAATTGAAAAATTTTATTTTCAATAAAAATATTTTTTATTACACTTTAATATTATTTATGTTATTTTATCAAATGATATATAAAAATTTGTTACATAATGGATATAATTTGGATGTATTAAAATGAGTGGATCTCATGTGATTTTCAATACATGTTGGAGGGTTATTACATTTTACATTTGGCAGTGCCTCAAATAGTGGTGACATACATTTCCAATTTTATAATTGTGTTGGAATACCTTGGTTGATCCTTGAAGAATTTATCTACCATAGAACCAATATGGTTTTTTTAAACTATTATATGTTGTATCATTATAGGTAGAACCATGAATCTATAAATTATCACGATCTAAATGAGAGGACTGGATTAGAAAATTTGTTAGAAGACCAGTTTTGTTTATTCATCATCATGAGGATGAAGGGATGTTGACTAAGAAGTCTGGTGCAAACACTAATGATGCATATAATGATAATGGTGATGTTGATAGGGTGAAAAAATTGAATGATGCTACCATGACTCCATTATATCATCAATGTGGTAAAATAAAGAATCTATAATTTTTAATTAGATTAATTCATGGGAAAACAATGTATGGGATTTTTAATTCCTCTAATGATTACATTTTTACATTTTTGAAGGAATTTATTTCATATTTTTTTAGATATTCCCTCAAAAAACTATATGGAAAAGAAGTTAGTTGAGGAACTTGGATTTTCAAAAAACAAAATTCATACTTTCTTGAAATGTTGTAGCATATTCTAGGAGGAAACTAATTAATGTAATGATTTTATAAAATTTTGTATATCCTAATGGAATCCAAAATATGATGTAACACCATCCAGTGTACCATAGAATGTAATGTGTCACGTTTCATTGATCCCTACACACTAGAATATTTTCATGTATGATGAAATATAAATAAAAATGTGATTGAATTATAATGAAAAAAAAATAATAACGATGATTTCTTTCACCCTTCAGAATGATTTTCATGGTAAATATTTGATGTTCAATATTCAAATTTTGTAGTAGACATGCGAATGTGGGTTTGGGACTTTCATGTGAAAATTTTAGTTTATTTGGCCACATGCATACTTTGTAATGAACATGCAATGTTTTCAAACACATTTATAATATTCCACTATAGATTTATATGAAATTACAATTCACATTCATGAGTATACTCAAATTTGGGATTTCTGATCCAAGAAGTGATATGGATGTACACATGAAACCTTTAATAAAAGTGTTGAAATGTCTTAGGAATGTGGGTTTTCTCAAAAATGATGCATGTTCTAAAGACATATTTCCTATGTGTGATGGGATTATGTGGAAAACCAATGACTTTCCTTCTTATTAAATGATTTCTGGGTAAATAATGAATGTAAAATTATCATGTCCTATTTTTATAAAGAATACGTGATCCATAAGATTGAAATATCACCATGGTTTCAGTTTTATGGGACATATATGGTTCTATCCAATGGACAATCCATATATGAATAATTAATAATGATTTCACAATACCACAGAGTCTAAAATACACCTCAGTGAATATCATGGACTGATGTGCTTAATGAATTACAATATTTTAGTTATTTATTCTGTAAGGGTCATATGTAACCTATAAAAAGGAAGAATTTTTCCACAAAAACCTATTATAATTTGAAGAAGGAAAGTATCATCTTTTATTTTCCTTATTGTTCAACCAATTTTTGAAATAATTACATAGAAATAATGAAAATTTAATATAATATATGTGAAAAGTTTCTTTCAATTATTCTAAATGAAATAAGAAATAAAAAAAGATGATTTACGATCTAGGCATGACTTGGCGGATTGGGAATCAAAAGTGAATTACATCCTTTTTGTATCAGTGAAGATAACTAGAATGCTCTGTGTGATTCTTATGTGATAACACCTCTAGATAAAAAACTATTTCTAAAATTACTAAAGACTATTAATGTTCTAGATGGATATTTAGGAAACATATCAACATGGGTCAATAGAATATTGTAGAAGTTAAAATATTTCATGACTCAGGTTTAACACATCAGTCTACATGAGCTTATTCCAATTGTAATTTGTTATCTTATTTCCAATAATATATGGGTATTAGTTATTTAGTTGTGCCATTTCATTAGATATATTTTAGTTTAGAAGTTGTCAAAGTATTTCCTGTAAAAAATGTTGGTAGAGGTACCATTAATGTTTTCCATGTTAGAGAAAAATTTTGCTTCATAATTTTTCACGTGAATGATTCATCTAACATTCCATATTACAAATTAAATACATCTTAGAGGACCTATTGTTTTTCTTTTGGTATATCAAAAGAAAATAAACATGTTCACATTAAATTCATATGACCATAACTGAAATTATCATGAATGTTCTATCATCATAGGTCCCTTGTATCAAGAATGTATTGATTTCTATTAAATCTATTTTTCTTGTCTGACTACAATATGAAACCAACCAAAGAATAAAATAAGAAGAAAAGTATGAGAAAATTGGACCCAGTTTTCCATAACTTCCCAAAATGGGGAGAATTACCGAATAATATGCATTGATGACATTAATCCTTGAATAGTGGGAGGTTGCACATTGCAGAGTATTGTTTATATATTTTTTTAATGACTACATTATGTAAGTACATTGAACATGTATCTATTATTTCATAAAATATAATTTTACATATAGGTTATAAGATTTCAATTTTTTGGTAGGGAACATAACAAAATGATAAATAGATATCATTTTTCATTATCATTGAGAAGAAGAGAGGATTTTCCTAGAAAATATTTTCTATTTAGTTGAAATTTAAAGTACAAATATTATTATTATAATTTAATAAAATTAATATTTACATATGTTTATTATTAATTTATATTTTTTTATTTAGTTTTCTATTGGATCTGTCTCTAAGAAAATGATATCTTGGGATTTTGGTTAGAATATTGTGGTTTATGAATGCAAATCAATTATAATCAATGGGAATATATTTATTATCACTGAATAATAAAAAATAGAGGACAACATAGTCGAGTTATGGTAACTTCCAAAATATAATTGTATTCCATTGCATCATATAATAAACTTCGTTTTTAAAATGTATCCTATTATGGGGTGGTTGAGAAAATACAAATATTAGTGGTCGAGTCAGAATGATAAAATTAAAGTGTTTTGATTTGATTAAGAGGTATGGAACATTAATTGATGATTGTTTATTTTCATTTATTATGCTTACTTTCACTCATGCTACTGACAAACCATATGTATTGGAATGATTGTATAAATAGGTTTTTTATGTCAAATAGCATATTTGACATGATTATTGTTTCATTATTGATATAATCCAAATACATATTTTTTATAATGGGGATAATGGAATAGACACCATCCATGGTCCCATTAGCCTCGATCAATTTCTTACTTATGATGAACCCAATAATTTAATTTTCATAGTACATTGTGAACATTAATTTCTAGAGGGAAATATATAGAATCATTTATATGTATTCTCATTTCAATTATTTTATCTATACAAGTGTTTTTTTGGTTGGTTCCACACAAATTGATTTAATATTTATAAAAAATATTTTTTATCCAACTAGACCATCATGTGCATTTTCAATATTTACTAGTTGCGATTTTATTTGTATTTAATTTTACAATAGTGAGTTGAAATATATTAAAAACTAGAAAACCAAAAAATATGAAACAATTAAATTTATCATAAAATAAGATGAATTTAATTATATATATTAAACTAATTGATAATAAAATAAAAACCAATGAAAATAATGGCATAACCAAAAAAATGGAAAAATGAATTAAACCAAAATATGATCCAACTCACATAAGACAAATATAAATTGTGAAATGGACTAATTGATAAAAAATGAAACAAATGATCTATGAAAAATATAAATGGACAAATGACCTAATCAATTAACTAGAATTAACCAAATGACCTATCAAGAATTGAATTGGATCGAATTGAAGATAGAAGAAAACTATATTATACCCATGCTAATCATGGTGATTTAAAAGTATTGTTTTTTCTATGACATGCCTTATGTTTTTATATTCCTTCCACTAGATATAATTTTTTTTATATCACTATGTATCCGGTATTTGGTTTGGAAAGTGTTATTCCTTAATAAATTCAGGTCATATTTTCTTTCTTATTTCAGTTACATAATAGTTATGAATTACAGATTAACTCCATATTTGATTTCAAATGTAAGAAATAAAAAATGTTGAGATATAATAAGAAATAATGAAAAAAAATATCTGAATGAGTGAGATGGGCATCCCTACTATATTCCCCATTGTGAATATATTATTTATAAAATATATATCACTAACATATGATGTCATGAAATTAATTTTGTTTTCATATTTTAAATAGGATCCTCCAACAAGGTACCGGTTATTCACCGACTATCCTAGTGGTTCCAGTTCTCATGATAGATATTTGAGGGGGTTGAATTATATCTAGGCACTCCAGTCAGTGTACCTGATCACACCATGCCCTCCATATGACGTATCACCTACCACAACCCCTAATCCCCCAATTTCATTACAGATACTAGAGATATTTAGGTCACCTATGTTTGCACCTCTATTTTCATCTGAGCCTCCTCACCACACTTTCCGATATCAAATTGTGATTCCAACTCTACATAATTTTTTTCATATGAACAACGAATGTTGAATTTTCTTTTCCTTCTACTTCCTTCTCCCTGAGCTACTACATTCCTACTTCTTCGAATCCTACTCTAATGCATTATTATCATTTGAATAATACACTAAGACCCACTATATCTATCCAAGTTCATGTTCTTTTAGTGCTTGGGGATCTATCTATACCCACTGATCAGACTGCATAAGGTATATTTATAATAACCTAGAAAAAAATTACAATAATTTATTTTCATTGTAAGAGGTATTGATATAATATTTTTTTGACTTCTTTAGTATCAATATATTCCAATAAGTGGCATGGGTGTACATGAATGTTCATGATATGGAAGCATCACACACACCTGATGTTAGATTAAAATGAAGATAAAAAAATAAATGAAAAAAAGACTCGAATGTTGCAGTTTTCTTTTGCGACACATGACAAATAATCAAACATCAATCCCAAGTATCCACTCTCTAAGAAACACCTGTCAAATGAAGTAGAGGATAATTATTAGCAACAACTATGGGTAAAAAATTATTGGATTTAATGTATTATTATTATTTTATTCATAATAACTAATATTTTGGTGATTGCTTCATTTTTATTTTCTCAATTGTGATGTCGTGGGGGTAGCACAAATTATGGAATTAGGTGAGATATAGAGAGGTTATAGTCATGAGTTGTATTGTAGATGTAATTATAGAGTAATCATGGATTTAGAGGCCACAACTATCATGGATGACTTTTTGGTATAATGTTATTGGGAAATTATTACTCATTGGATGAGTACCAAGTACAAGGTATTTATCAAATTTGAGATTTTTAAATGAAAATTGCCATGATTTTCATTAAAACATACGTTTGTATTATTGAGTTTTATTGTAATCATTTAAGAAAAAATAAACAAAATGATTCTACAAAATAACTCCACACATTATAGCAAACTACAATGTCGGACCATGAGAGGAATCACGTATGACTCTCATTTATAATTTTTTATTCAAACTTCCATATAATTTTTTCCTACATATTTCATTACATTTATAATTATGATACATAAATTATCGTGTATTACTTATTTTAATATTGATTGATGTTATAAAGAAAATCAAGATTCTATATAGCCCACCCCTTAAAATCATTATACATATCGTACTGACCTCATTATTCTGAAGTACTTATTTGGCTTGATATGATTCATTGTTTGAGGAGGAACACGATCTTAACTCTTCTTTAGAACATTATAATGGTAATATGACTATTATTTTAGAAATAAATTAATTTGAAAGTATTTATTAGGTCATTTATTAGTGAGGATTATGTTGATTTTAATATGCATACTAATAATGATATTGTTGAGGTCCTCAACAATGACGATAGTGATATAAATATTACATAAATTACAATGGTATTACTTGAAAACTTCCACTTGATGGATGGATATAGTTTAATATTAATGGTTCAGTGAAGGAGAACCCGAGATATATATGATGAATTGTATTGTTTAGAGATTCTAATGGGATGATGATCATGTGTTTCTTCAAAAGTTTTTCTAGAGCAGTGGATATTGAATATGAATTAGTGAATTTTATAGTTTTTTTCCAACAATAGATAAAAGAGGGTTCTAATAATATATGAATCAATTTTCATCCACTTATTCAAGTCAAAAACATTTAAATTAGGATCCCAAAACATCCATAATTTTTTCATTACACTTTTTTATAATGATTATATTATTTAGATGTAATTAATTTTTTATCTCATAAAAATATGGGGGTCAATCAGCTTACAAATTCCCTTAAAAAATATAGTTAATGTATGCTATTTTCTTTTAGTTTTAGAATTTACTTATAAATTTTATGTTATATCCCTTCATGATAGAGATAGAATTATTATACCTTGTATTTTCTAGTCTAATTTTTTTAAAGTCCATAGGGAGTTATTCCCTCAAGATTTACAACACTAAAAAAGATGCCAGGAGAAAAAATGATAATATAATAATTGATGATGACCTGAAGAAACCCAAACAAAATAGAATCAAATTTAAATAACCTAACCCAAAAAACACTTACTAAACCGAGTAAAAACAAAAAACTCAACAAATCCTATCACAAACTAAATGGAATTTAACCAATATGAAATGAAATAAATAAAAATTATCAAAAAAACATACTTGGTATTAATTTACCTAAATCAAACCAAGAAAACCTAAAAAAAATCTAACATTTATAATAATTCCTTATCTACACAAAAAAATAATCAAACTAGACCAAACAAAACTAATTGAAACTGAAATAAACTATCTCCACCTTATTCCATTTGATCCCAGAAAAACTCAATGAAATTATAATAACTTAATCGATCACATAAAAATAAATTTTTCTAAACTAAATCAAATTGAATCAAACTAAATTAAACCAATGAGTACCGAATGCAATTGATCCATATAAAAAACTAAAAAAATAAAATTACACAAACCTAAACTCACTCAACTCACCCCAAACACTACTAAACTAAATTAAATGGAACAAAATAGATTTAAATCACACTTAAATAAATAAAATCTATTTGAACCAAATTTATTTGAAATTACATGAAAAAAATAACATTGAATGACATATAAAATAATCAATAGAAATCAACTAGATATGAATTTTGATTAATTGAATCAAATTAAATCAAATAGAACCAAACTAAAATAAACTCTCCTAAGGATTCCTAAACAAAATTAAACAAAAAATGTACATAGCAATTCATTTGGAGGTAAAAAATAAAATTAACTATAAAGGAATACATTTTTATTAAAAAGACAAAAACTAACATAATCCCAATTTAACCAAACATAATAGAAACAACCCACACTGAACCAAATTTTATTGAATTGAATCATAATGAATAAAACTAAATAAATAAATTTGGATTGTGTAGAACAAAAAAACCCAAATGTTAAAAAATAAATATGAATTGAATTTGACCAAATAGAACTAACTTTGACTAAGTAGACTCAACCCAATATGATCCAAATTGAACAATCTTATACTTAACTAAATTGAACAAAAATAATATAAACCAATCATATCAAAACCAAATTGTATCAAACCAACATAAATTGACCCAAATTGGTCTATAGTAAAGTAAATTTAGTTTAATCTCATAGGCTCGAACAATCTTGATCTGAATCAAATGAAACAAAATTAAACAACATAAAATCAACTAACCTAAATAAAACTAAATTTAACTGTTTAATTAAAATATAACTATACTATAGTGAAATAAATCAAAAAAATATAAAATAGATCTCAAATAATCTATGTCCATATGAAAAAAATTCAGTTAAATGGTTCAATAATGAATTGAATGGGCCTGAACCACCTACAATCAAACCAAACAAAACTAAACAGAACTGAATTGAAATTTTGAAAATTAGACTAAATCAAATAAATTAAATATGAATTACTATTTCCTAAATGAAAATTATTATAATGGAACTTTTCTACAATAGAATAAATTTAATCACTAAATTTAATTTATATAGATTTTAGAAAACAAACAATTAAAAATGTATTCTTATTATCATGATTAGAATGTTGACAACCCTTTCATGAATATTACCTTATGTTATAGTAATACTTACTCCTCTTACCATTAATTATGGTGATCACACAACCACCTTATTTCTTATTATTTTTATGACATTATCACTTATATATAAGTCATATCTATTGATAAACAATTCATTAGTACTCAATTATAATTCATCTACCATATGTTTTTCTTTTAAATGTAATTTTGATTTAATATCCATTTGATTTTAGTTAGGAAATTAATTATTAGTAACTTATTTAAAAATTTTTTCCTATATTCTAGGTCATTCTATATGGTGTTTTTGAATATTGGAGGATATGTTCCTTCAGAAAAACTGTTTTCTTCAAGAAGAAAGAAAAAAGGTGGAAGTGTGGTTAACCAACTTACACAAAAGAAGATTTTATGTTTTAATTTGTTAATTTCAAATTTTAAAATTTAATTTATAAATCAATAATCTATTAATATTTGTAAAAAATGTATTTTTAGGCCCTTGATTCCCTGGAAGCTGACAAATTTGGGCCAAAATATCACATAAAAATGTTTTGGGAGATAAGAACCATGGTAGAGTACATTGTAGAACTAGGAAGAGTAATGTACCTCAATGGTATTATCCCTCTTATGGTTACATTTGGTGTATCAATGACTTGTAAAAAGAAAATGAATGGGCATCACAGGCTAAGGGTACGGCAGAAAGGTCTGAAAAAGGTCTATATAAGTGAAATAACATAATCAAAGGGAAAACATAGAATTTATGAAGGTAATGGATGTTTTATGCCCATAACATCCACCAGATACTGTCAGGGAATTTAATTGACGTATACATTATATAGTGCATGGGATAGTATTCCTAGTGGTGGTCGGGATGATTAAATTCTTATAAATAGCGATGGAGAAGATGTTAGTGAGGATGAAGGTGAAGATGATGGTGGGAATGAGGTTGAGGAAGAGGGTGAGGGTGAGGATGAGAGAGAGGGAATGGATGATGTAATGCCCCAACCCTAGTTACCCAGATCTGATGAATTATTTTAGTACATTAGAATGATTACAAGGAATAAAGTCTCGAAGAACCGATCAGTTTAGAAGTCTTTTAAAATATATTACATATGTGAATATTACATTACACATTATAACATAAAACACATAATAAATAATCTTTTCATAATTTCATTATTCCCCGAGTTTATCCCAGCATGTCAAAAAATATTCACTTCTTGGAATCGTAGTAAAATAAAACATATGAAAGGGGTGAGCTCAGTTTCTCTGTAAGAGAATATAATTAAACAGAATATAAAAACTATTAAGGAATGATGTATAATAAAAATTGAAGCCTCTTAAACATAAAACATGAAAATAATATGGAAAATAAAATTCCAACATTACCATATAAAATCGAACATGAATATTCTAATAGTAGAATAACCACATGTAATAAATATTTTCATAACGATGGAATGCATAATGCTGGACAGAATAACTTCTACATCAATTCTTTATACCAAGACCATTCAAAAATATTCTATCAATACCTTGTGCCAAGACACTAGTTTTTATTATGAGACCAGCTGATGCATCGAGGGACTATAGTAGTCCCCTACTTCCACTTACTAAAACCAATACATTCCTCGAATAAAAAGGGTTGAAACATAACATAAATATTTATATTAAAACTAGCATATTAAAGGTTAATATTTTAATCAAAAACCATGAATGATATAAAAATATCACATCCATAGTCAAACATATCATAACACATTCAATATAATATGGATGTTTTTATTATAATAAATCAAACTCAGTCAAGAATTATATAAAAAAAGGATGTTGACATGATTAAAATAATTAGTAAAACACTTTGAGGGAAACATCCATTTTTCATGAAATCATTTAAAAGTCACACAAATTATAAAAAAAGTCATTTAAAAGGGAGTTTTAAATAAAAGTTTCCCAAACCACTTTGAATCTTTTGAAGGTAATTAACATTTTAATACAATCATGTCTATATAAATATATCCATAAAATCATTTTGAAAACATGGACATTAATTAAAGATATTAAGAAAATAAATATTTAAAATATTTGAAATGATTATCTAGTTAGATATTACCTTCCATAAAACATAAAATATTCCTCTTGAAAACATTTTTATGAAACATGGACATGCATGATAAATATGTTCTAGAAAATACTTACACATAATCAATCTCGGATAATAATGAGATTGAGAAATTAACCATTACCTTGTACTTTGCTTTAGTCGAGGGTAGGTTTAACCTTCTTTATAATGATCATAGAATTTTATTAAATTATACTAGAACCATATTCATATTTATGATATCATATATGATTCCTTTAACCATTTAAAAATAATTTCCATGTTAAGGTAACATTTCAGGTATTAATCGCTTTTTTATCGTTGACGTTTTTACTTGTTATTCTTGATCATATCACATAAATAATGATTTAAATACTTCTATAATATTTAAAATGATTTATATATCATACATATTCTTAATATAAATGAGTATAATAGATAGAAATATGAAATGGAAACACCAATCATAGAGATGGTAGTCCGAATGTTCACATGAATATTGTTTCTATTTTCCTATCGTATAGTATGGAAGTAAGTAAATGACATATATTTATCTACGTAAATATATATAATTTTAGTATAAATATTATTTCATAAATCTCATACCTAATCGATATATATATATATATATATATTTAAAAATTCTTAAACGATGATCATTGAAGATGAATCTCATTATATCATGGAGACGGTAAGTCCTACGTACGCACAAGAAACAATATCATCTATTGACAATGAAATATTGTTTAATTGGATGGTATATATTGAGACCCATCCTTAAAATAAATTTAAATTTCATTTTTTTAATACTTAATTAATTACACACAAAAATGCCTAAATATTTTATTAGTTTAGTGTCTTTGAAAACTCGAAACATAATAATCTTGTCCTGGTGAAATATTATCAACATATCCCATAAAGATCTTCCCCTATTGTTTTCCAACCTAAAACCTTTATTTATATCCTGTGGAATTGAAAAAATTAAAAGGGTGGGCTCCAATTCTATGTAAGGTTAAACTTGGAGAACATAAAATTAAACATAATAATTTAAATGTAAAAATGTGAACATAATGTTTAAACATCAAAATATTAAGCAATGACATAAATCTTGGAAGTCTGTAAGGCATAGATCATAAAAGAAAATTAACCATGATAGAATATATTTGTCATAAAAATGTAATTTTGGAAAACTAATAATCACATATTATGATTTCCATAGTATCCAAGGCATTGATTCCAATACTATCATAGTGGACAAAGTATATTACTAAACCAGGTTTCCTTGTCGTTCCATATTTGTATTAATGAACCAAATTTACCAGACATTCCATTCATGTTTATCTCATAATATATAAATCATTACCCAATTAATTGGAGATAGATACAGGTCCCAGACATCTTATAATTAAATCATTATTAATTGTTCCAAAAAAACATAAATCATTCAGTATAGCATAACCCATACATAAAATTGTATTCATAAACATCATTCTACCATAACATAATCCAGATAAGATAAATGGACATCATAAAAATTATCAAATAAAATTAAAAATAGGTATAGTAACATAACCCTATGTCATCTTAGATAGAAAATAATTTTGATAAACCACTTGATCATATTTCATGAGTAAAATATCATTTCTTCTTCAAAAACATTTTATTTTCACATAATGTCATTCAATTTTAAAAGAAATTAAATTTTTTTTAAATAAACTTGAAATTGTGTTGATTAATATTCATGGAAATAATTCATTAAGAAGACAAAAAAATATGTTCTTGATGTATAAGTTAAAAAAACATTCTCCTCATACTTTTACCATAAAAGTCAAAAAACAACTCTTATAGTAAACAAAATAAATTTTCCATCCATGCCATGTAGTAAAAGTAAAAATTGGTTAAAATGGAATTTAAACATAAATAGAACAATAGTATACATTTTATGATAATAGTTTTGTAGAAATAATGGACATGGATGATAAATATATCCCTAGTATATACTAACGAAAAAACAACCTCAGATAAAATGAGATTGGAAAAGTTATCCCTTACCTTAGGTCTGATTTCTTTTGTATGTGTTTGAAACTAATTTATAACGCGTTTAAAAATATTATAAACTTTTAAAAAATCATAATAATATTTATGATATCATATATTATTCACTTAAGACATTATTTTACAAGTTCATTTTTCAATTCAATGTTAAAGCAGCATTTGTGATAATAATCATTTCATTTATCATTCGTGTTTGAACTTGTTGTTCTTTATATGGTTACATAGATAATTATTTAACTAATTCCTGAATTTAAAATATGATTTATATATAATATATCTAAATATATATAATATATTTATAAATGGAACCTAAAACACCGTTCTTGGAGACAATAGGTCCTACGTACGCATGAACGTTGTTTTAGTTTCCTTATTAAATTGAATGGAGGTAAGTAAATGATATATATATATATATATAAACAAATAAATCTAGTAGAATTATTATTTCATATATTACATTATTATTTACTTTATATAATTTATAATCATTCTTTAATGGTTAACAAGGAGAATGAATCTCATCATGTTGTGGAGACGATTAATTGTACGTACGCACGAGCGACGATATCATTACCATCATTGTTGAATGGTATTAATGTAGAAGGATTGTAAAATATCATAACTAGTAGAATGTAATAATAATAATATATAGTTATTATTTACACCATTATACCCATCAATTTAATGTGGTGGTGAAAAACATATTACACCACGACATGGAGATGGTAATTCGTTCGTACGCACACGCTTTCATTTTTAATAGGATGGATAAAAGGTTAAATAGTGTTGTTTCATATTTATAATAAAATATATTTATATAATTGATACTTATATTATTAATTTATAATTAAACAACTAAATAATAGGAAGTAGAAGAAAACATCAACTTGAAAAAATCGGTAGAAGAGATTACCTCATCCTCGACGTGCCTCTTTTAAATTTCCTCTTAGGGCACTAGAGATGGTCTTTTGAGAAGACCAGAACATCTAGAATGTAAACATGTAAATTTATAAGAGAAATGGGTAGGTTGTGGCCGATCTTGAAGGCTCAATTTTGAGTTAAGTGGAGAGGGAGTAGGTTCCCTTTTATAAGAGAGGAGAGGGGCACTTTAGGAATTTTCCAAAATATTAATTTATTATAAATTTAATATCAATTTAATATAGTCCAAAACATATTTAATTCTAAGATAAAATGATTTTGGCTCGAATACCCGTTATCCAATAATTGTTTTACTAGTTTTGAATATTTATTTATCCTTATCTTTTTTGTTTTACTCTTATTTTACCCTTTTTAATCCTACCATGGTATCAAGTTATTTACACTTTGTGGGTTAATTTAATTAACATATCTTGTCAAAAGACCCCCCAAAAATTATTTATGAAATATTTGGACTTATATTAACCATTTTTATGAATATTATATTTTTATGAATTTAAAATCATTTAATAAAAAAATTTATGTTTTAAGTTACGAATAATGTCAATTTTGGAAACTATTCCTACATGAATTTTTTAAAAATTTATAAAAACCATATTTCATCAAACCAAAGGTATTAACTCAAATATAATATGTCAATATCATCCAGAAAATTTCTGTATGCCTTAAAAATATC
Organism: Viscum album; assembly: GCA_963277665.1. Taxonomy (NCBI): domain Eukaryota; kingdom Viridiplantae; phylum Streptophyta; class Magnoliopsida; order Santalales; family Viscaceae; genus Viscum; species Viscum album. The sequence continues at coordinate 437,988,636 of OY728121.1, forward strand.
CAAATCATATTTTTTTTAATATTTATAAATTCATTTATTTGAATCTTCCATTTATGAGGTAATCACTACATCATAATTATGTCAAAAATAATTATATTTATCTAATGTATAAAAATAATAAATAAAATACCATGATGTATTAAATATTTTGTTATTTATAATTACTATTTATAGACATATATATCTGTTATATAACCCCATATTGAAATCGATTTAGTTAAAGATATATGTTTATGATATAATTATATTTACATTAAATTATTTCTTCTAAAGTGTCATTTTCACATCCATATCAAACCATGGGGTCCCAAAATCATCTCAAGGATGTATATGGTCATTAATATCTTATATAATCAGATTATGGTATATGTTTGGTTACTTTAATATTATTATAATATTATTTGTTTATCCTTATTTACCAGACTTACCATTTAACCATGGAAAATAAAATAATTAATGAAGTTACTATTCATAATGTCCTAAAATAAAAATTACATATTTAAAAAATTTGAAAATTATTATTAAAAATATAGAATCAATTTTTTCAAATTAAAAACACATTATTTGCATTAATTAATTTTGAATTTTTAATGTTTTTACATAAGAATTCTGTGTAAAATTAATGAAAATGACTTAAATTGTCTTAAAATATAAATATATATTCTATTTATACTATAGAACCATTCAATAATATATTTTATCCATAAAAATTATTTCGATGGTAAAAGTTGTTTTCAATTTAAATTTATCATATTTTCACTATTTATAAAAATATGAAAGTTATCAGAAAAATATCAAAACATTATCCAAATTAAATTTTTATGTCCCGCAAATAAATAAAAAGATTATCATTTCAAATATAACATATAAATCTTTCCAAAATATATTTAAAATTGGTGCTCTATCAAAAGGTGGTAAAATTTCATTTTTTTGGAAAAAAAACTTTTTGAAATCTAAAAAAAATGTTTTTGTAATCATATCATGTGTAAGATTAATTTTAATGTTATATTAAATTAAAAAAGTGGTTAATACGATTCATAATGGATATTTTATATAATATTTTAATAATATATTGTTGTTTAGTGAAACTCGGTATAACGTACTACATAAGCTATCAAGAAAGGTTGCTCCTACGTGTAATGTAATCCATGTTAGTGATGTGTGTAGTGAAAGCTTTCTATGGTGTTGTGTATAAAATATTACAAAAATGGTTCATTTACAAATTGAATAGAGTATATAATCAATTTAACATAAAATTAATTCTAACAAAAGAACATTAAATTGTGTGAAACACAAGATAAGATTTTTGTCCCATATAATGCAAGTTAATATGGTGTTGCATATAGAGAAAGATAATCTTGGTGTAGTGTAAAACCCAACACATTAAATAAATTAAAAATAATGTATCTCATAAAATAATAGGGTGTCACATTCTACCCTCCTTGAAATGAATTTCTCCCTCAAAAATCGTCGGGGTTATAAATGGTTTTCTACTTGAATTTTTCATTCATGGGAACCCACATCGTAAAGAGGGATACTATGAAATTGTTTTAAAAATGAATGATAGAAATTTAACTATTACCCAAAGTAACTCATAATAGAGTTTCCACATAGGAGAACATAGGTGGGAAGTGAAAACATGGACTTTAAAGAGAAATATAACGATGAAGTTCCAGTAGATAGTGATAGAGAATAAGGTTTGGAGAAAGTTAACTACTAGAAATCCATAAATCAATTATGATTTTAGGGATCATCTTGTTCATCAGATAATATGGTACTAGGATAAAATTTTTAGTTTTCAATATCCTTTCACTAATTTTGAAGAATTTTCCATGAGATTAAATAATTAATTTATTTTTGTACAATCTCACTGTTGTTCATTCCTTGGAAAATTTCCAATACATCTTTTATTTGAAGAAATGAAGTCGAATTTGTCATTATTGATGTATTATAGGATCATACGATAGAATGATAGGTCATTCCACCTATCTCTATCACAATAAGGTTATCAGAAGTTATTAAATATACATAAGTCCATCTATGGTGAGATTTATCATATATGGTTCCAATAATAGACTTATACATCATCTATCATACTGCATAATAAAATAAAACTAATTTCTACTAACCAGGGACTTTCTGTAGGCTAGTGGTAGGTGATAATGGCTTGTCTCACATCGATTATGGGTTCAATTTCTATATCCTTATCTGACGTGACGCGTTGTCAGTCGTCCTTTGGGTTGTCCTTTTTCGAATACTATATTATTATAACATTCCATATAAAAAAAGTTATAGCTTTAAACTATACTTTCTAATGTCCAACATAAAACATTTCAACCTTTAGGCTTATCTATAATACTTTTTCCCAATCTCATAGTACAATGGAATACATTTCCATAAAGGTCATCTAACAAGAATGTGAATACCAACATTTATCCCTTATATATCATAATATATATCTTGTTGGTCACATTCCAAACATTTGAATGTCATCATAATGCATTCTATTAATTCATGGTAATAACCTAAATTACCATTTATCTTTATTGAAAACATTCATGTTTCGTTATTCCACATACGATGCATTAAACTCCAAAACAATTGGTCACTCTATTACCCTTTTACCCACATAGATAACATCTTCCCCTCCATTTGAGGTATTCTTCAAGGTTCTTCTTCACTTCCTCTTGACATGTAGGAAACTGGATCTTTTTTCATCTATGTTTTTTAAAATTAGAACATTTATAAACATTAATATTCCTCTTATGAAATGAGTTGGTAATGTCATCCAAGATCACATTGTTAGTCATATATCGTGATAACTGATTCTACATAATAACATTGTCTTTCTCTACTATCATTATCGGATTTTGTTACTCAAAATCACCATATTTTCCATCAAACACATAGTTTATCCAATTACAACATGTTTCCTCCATCAACTAAGACCATAAAGTTCATGGTGAGAAACAAATATCATTGAAGAAAACCCAAAAATCAAGGTAAGGTGTTTTCAATCTATATCATATTAGTTTTAAGACTAGGTTATCTATGATCATTGCTAAAATTCTAGGGGTTATTCAATATATATCCAAAAATTCAATAGTAGGGTTATAATCCTTAATCTATGTTTTCTAAATATATTGACAATTTTGTTTATAAACTTCACTTATACCAACTATAACTCCGCCACCCTAATTACCTAGATATGGTACATTATTTTCATACACTATCATGATTACAAGGAATGATGTCCTGAATGACCGACCAGTTTAGCAGTCTTGGAAAATAGAATACATACAAGAATGTTACATTACACTTTCTAACATAAAACAAATCATATATAATTCATTTAAAGTTTCATTAATACCCAAGTTTATCCCTTCATATAAAACATAATACACTTCTTACCATCCTGGGAAAATAAAACATAAGAAAGGGGTGAGCTCAGATGCTCAGTATGGGTAAATAATTTAGCAGAAGCTATAAACTATTAAGGAAAGGTGTATAGTAAAAACAACAGCCTTTTAAACATAAAACATAAACATAATATGGTAATAAAATTCATGAATTACCATATAAACATGCCCATGAATATTCTACTAATCGAATAATCACATGTAATAACTAATTTAATTATGAAGGAATGCATAATGTCGGGCATAAAAACTACCACATCAATGCCTTGTCCTAATACCATTCACAAATATTCTATCATGGCCTTCTTCCAAGACACTAGTTTTTCTCACGAGACCTACCGATGCATCGAGGTGCTAGAGCATGCCCCACCCATCACATACAATGTCCAATGCATTCCTCATATGAGATGGGGTGAAACTTAACATAAATATATGTTTTAGAATAAGGATAAGAAATGTTAATACTTTAATATTAAAATATGAATGATATAAAAATATAACAACCAAATTCAAACATATCATAACTCCTTCAATATAATATGGAATATTGTATTATAATAAATCAACCTCAATCCTAATAATATCCAATAAAAAATGTTGACATAGATGAAAATAATCAATAAAACTCTTTGTGGGAAATATCCCTTTTTCATGAAATCATTTAAAAGTCACACTATTTATAAAAGATGTCATTTAAAAGCGATTTTTTAATCAAAGTGTCCCATACCAAATTGAAACATTTAAAATAAATTAACATTTTAAAACTATCATGTTCATATAAATAAATCATTAAAATCATTTTGAAAACATAGACATTAATTAAAGAGACTTATAAAAAAATCTTTAAAACATTTAAAATGATGATATAGTTAAATAGTAATTCCAATAAAACGTAAAATTTTCTTTTTGATAATGTTTTTATGAAAATGGTCAAGGATGATAAATATGTTCTAGAAAATACTTACAAGTAACAATCTCAGATAATAATGAGATTGACCAATTAACCATTACCTTATACATTCCTTTAGTCGAGGGTACATTTAACCTCATGTATAATGACCATAGTGTGTTATTAAATTATAAAAAAACCATAAAAATATTTATTATATCATATATTATTCACTTATGACTTTATACAACCCTTTTAATAATAATTTCCATGTTAAAGTAACATTTCGGGTAATAATCACTTTCTTTATTGTAAATGTTTTAACTTGTTATTCTTTATCGTGTCACATAGATAATTATTTACATACATAAATAATATAAAACATGATTTATATATCATATATATTCAGAATAAAAATATGTATAATAGATAAATATATTAAATGGAAACACCGTTCCTTGATATGGCAGATTGTACATACGCATGAACGTTGTTTTTGTTTCCTTATCGTATAGTATGGAAGTAAGTAAACTATATATATTTTCTACAAAAATATATATTATTATATTTGAAATATTATTTCCTATATCTCATAATTAATCAATATATATATATAGTTGTAAAAATTCTTCAATGATGATCATTGAAGATAAATCAAATCGCATCATGGAGATGGTAAGTCATACGTACGCATGAGAGACAATATCTTTATATTGATGGTGAAATGGTGTTTAATGGGATGATTTATTATATATAGAGAATAATTAACATGTTATATTTATTACTTACATCAATTATACCCCTTATTATACCCCTCCAAATAATGAAGTGTTGAATAACAAATTACACCACGATGTGGAGATAGTAAGTTGTACGTACGCACGTATGGTGACTTTTTCATTCATAGGATGGATAGAATAATGAATATGGTTGTATCATATTTATAATAATATCAAATTATTTAGATGTTAAATGAGTTATTATTTAGTTATGGAAATAACAATGAAATTTGAAGTGGAAAAAGAAAAGAACTTTGAAATAGGTGATGAAATAATTACCTCTTATTCGGGTGCTTCTTTTTGATTTGAACAGTAGGGCTCCATGGGGTTTTTTATGATAAAATTAAGGCCTATATTATTAAGTGAGGGAAGCTTATAAGAGATTCGGGTTGAGGTTTTTTGTGCCAAATTGATTTGGAGGTGCGAATTTAAGGGAAGGGATGTACCCTTTTATAAGCGAGGTGAGAGGCAATTTAGGAAACACTTGAAATATTATTTTATTATCAGTTTATTATCAGTTTCTAATAGCTCAAAATGTATTTATTTAGTTAGGATATGGTGGGTATGGGTATAAATCCTCTTCAAAAAATGTGTTTTATACAATTTTAGGTCACCATATTAACCTTATCTTTTATATTTAACTCTTAGTTAAATGGTTTAACTTTTGCCATGTCTTCTTGTATTTTGGTACTACATGGTTAATATAGTTAATATAAAATTAAAAGAGAACCTAAAGTGGTTAATTAATTAAATATTGAACATTATCTATGTCCTTTGGATGAATATTATATTTTTTGGAATATTATATCATTTAATAAAATAGTATTTGTTTTAAAAACCCATTTATGTCAGTTTTGACACTATTTAGTATTTTGTTTTTGTGAAAGTTGTAAAAACGTGATTACATTGAAAAAATATACATTTAATCAACTATAACATGTCATATTCATCTAGAAAATTTGTAGGTGGCATCAAAAGTTTCAATTTATATTTTTTTATTATTTATAATATTAACTATTTTAATCATCCATTGATAAGTTAATTACTATACCATCATTGTGTCGTAAATAAATTTAATTTTTTAATGTCTAAAAATTATAAATAAAATTCCATGATATAAGAAATATTTTTATATTTTTAATGAATATTTATAGTAGAATTTATCTCATGTATAACTCTATATTAAAAATGGTTTGGTTAATAAAATTTGAATTTAACACTCTTAACACTTCTTTATATAAAATATAATAAATGTCTTAATCTAATCCAATTGATTATAAAAAGGATAATATTTTCATAAAAAAGTTGATTTTGGTGGAAATAAACTTATCTAGTAGAATTAGGACATGTGTTGGGATAATTTTATCCTATTATAATATTTTTTACCTTTAATTATCACATTTACTTTTAATCGTAGTAAATAAAATTCAAAATTTACTATTCAACAAAAATTATTTTCATCCTATTAAATCACATTTTACATAATTATGAAAATTATTTCAGTTATATTTTTGAAATTTAATTCAAAGAAGTGGTAAAATTATGTTTTATGCAAATTTACAAATGTGCCTTGAAGGTGGTTAAAAGACGTTAAAAGCTTCAATGAAATTTTATATATCTAATTATTTTTTATAAAATGACTCAAATGACCTAAATTGAAGTAATATATGTTTTATGTATCTATTTTGAATTTAAGATAAATTTCATATAAAAATAATTATATAAATTAAAAAGTCGTTTTATGTACTATGTTGTATTTTTTAACTATTCATCAAAAATTGAATGATTTCAGAAAAATACAAAAAATAACCCTAAGATAATTTTGATATCTGGGATTCTAAAATGAATTCTATTTTACCAAATTATATTTTTTGGAGGGTCTAAAATTAATTTTATTATTGTTCACAAATATATGTAAATAGTCTTCATAAATATATAACTATTTAACCAAACTTATACATTTCATTATAAATATGTTTTATTTATAAAATATTATATATTAAATTTAAAATTTATTTTTTATTATTCATATTATAATATTTATTTGATAAATAAATAAATCATTTATATTATTATAATACTATTTTGTTGTTTCGTAGAAACTCAATCCTGCCTATAATGCCAGCCAAGTCGGTGTTGTGTAAAATCAGCTATTAAAATAGTTTAAAGAGTTAACATAATATGAAATATTGGGGTGTTACATATGAGGATGAGGATGAGGATGATTTTGAGGATGAGGATAAGTATGAGGATGACAGTGCTAATAGTGATGGTGATTAGAGATAGATTTATCCTTTACATTTATTAATGATATTTATGACATTTGATATTGGAAGATTTGTTATGAATGAATATATGTGATTTTTTAATGAACATTGTAGGATGTGATTTTTGTATTGCATGTTCTATTTGTTTTTAGGTTCTTTTTGGCTATATGTTCTGTGTTATTTTGGATACATGTTCCATTTTTTGTTTTTGTGTTACAGGTTCTATTTTCTTTGGGTAGGGTTGGAAAATTTCTTGCTGTGGAAATGGGGGGTCTATACGCATGGTTCATAGTGAACCATTGGTATAGAGGTTTCTAAATGATTAACTATCAACCATTGGATAAAGTGAATTTTAGATCACCTATACCAACGGTTCACTAACCATTGGTATAGACCTTTCCTAATCGAACTATATACAAATTTTTTTAGAAAAATTGGTATATGATATGTCAACGGTTATATAGCCTATACCATCAATTTTGAACCATTGTATATGTGTTTATTCCAACAGTGTTTGGATTGATGAATTAAAATTTGTTTTTATTTATTTCCTCTTTCATAAATTTTTTGTTGATTTATTCCCAGACAAAGACTTCTTTTAACCCCTATGGAGATAAAAATTGAAATTTTTTCATTGGTGAATCACCTGATTCACCATAATATCATAGAGGTTATTGTTTAAAAAGAATAATTTTGGGAAAAAGGAAGGGACCATACCCTTATCAGGATAAATAAATTAGATCATGAAAAGGAAAAGAAAAATCATAGGATATTCACATGTTTGAGACTCCCCTCCTTCTAGGTATGTAATGATCCTCATGAAGTGAAAGTTGTATACAGTAGACAAAGAAAATCATCAAATTCTTCAGAAATCTTGAATTTGTTAAAGTGATGACAGATGTTTTTATTCTAGCAGAACCCACCAAAAAAAATTGGAGTTAATTTTATAGACAAATCAATATTAAAAACTTTAATTTTATTATATAAATGTGAGTTATAGTCAGCACATACATCTGAAATGATTAACGTACCAAATCTAGGCAGTTTTTTACACTTTGGAAATGTGAATTAATTTGTAGGTAATATGCTTATAGGTTCATTGATATTGGTCACCTTGCACAAGAGATAGTATATAATGAGAAATTTAAGTAGTAATGATTTCAAATGGTCCATATTCTTGAAATAAAATGTCATGTATCCTCCTTAATCAACTACTATATAAAACATTTATGGACTAAGCACTTATGGTGGAGGGTGACTGGGATATGATTACCAATATGAACATCATTCTATTTGTGTCTAGTGTAATTTTTAATGTCTTATTTGAGAAGAACATTATGTTTCATTAATGAAAAGAAGGTTGGGGAATATGTTTTGTACACCAATATCGATAATCCTAACAAAAAACCCATAGGATATGGATCTCATATTTCATACCATTGTGTTTGGTTTAGGAATATAAGGTCCACATGTTAGGAAAACCCAACTAATATAAATTATTGTGAGTATTTCTTCAATTTTTAGATTTTTGTAAATGGTGTTACCTCTCCCTGAAACATTTCAGGATGATTGGAATGTAGGTAATTTGTGAATATATCATTAGATTCATGTCAATTAGTCCCAAATCACTGATCCATATAGGGAAAAATATTGTATTATGAGTATTATCACCTTAGGACAAATCCACGGGCTAGTTATAGGCCTCTAAATTTGGCCAAGATCAGGCGATTCATGTTGTGGAACTAATTCTTATATATTTTGAGGGGAGAATAGGGAAAGTGGAACTAGCATGTGACATGATCATCTTAGATATGAACAACATTGATATCATTGTGGGGGTGGATTATATAGTTTCTATTAAATCCCATTATAATTTCCATAAATAGAGGGTGACCTTCACCACACTCTATGGGAGTTTTCATCTATTTTGGTGGGATTGGGACCCATTTTAAAGTAATATAGTACCACCCAATAATAAATTAGATTTTCCATAATGTCAGATTGAATCCCTCTTTATTGAGAATGATTAAGGAAATCTAGGTATTTAAAATCCTTCAGTTAAAATGGTGGTCCCTGAGGCGTTACCTCATTAAATATTGTGATTAACCTTATTCTGAGAGGTTGAATTTTAAATGGATTTGGTTCTTAATATACATCCAATAATTTTTATCTTCTTATAATATAGAACCTAGAGTGATGTGGAGTTAATGATTAAAGTATATATATTAGAGGTTATGGTTTTCATCATTCTTTGAGTATCCCCATGGTAAACCATGTTTTTTATAGTAATAAATAGATTGATACTATCCACTAGTTAACCAAGAACTTGAACATCAATCAGGTGATCACCATGAATAAATTATAATTACTGAAAATATATTTAAAATGTGAAGAGTAATTTTTAAATATTTAACTTCATTATTTTTATAATTAGATTAAAGTAAGGGACATTGATGAATCTAAAACACTCTTTATGAGTATTTATTTCTACATTGAGTATTTCGTGATTCCATATGGCCTGATTAATGATCCTTTAATTTTAATGTGTCTCTTGAGCCACATCTTCCACATGTAAATTGATCCATTCATGTTGGTATTCATTGATGTCATTATGATTTATTCAAATTATGATGTGGATCATGGGAATCTTTTTATATTTCATATAAATACTTTTCATCATCATTGTATTTATTTGAATTTGTATAAATGAAGCTTATTGATCTGATAGTTGAAATCCATAAGACATTTAGCCCAAGAATATGGAATATCAGTTAATCCTAAGAAGATCATGGTCATATTGTATTTGGAAGACTCATAGAATGTTTTCAATATAAGGGTAATCTTTGGTCTAGTGATATATTATTGAAACATTTTGAAATACTTCCCACCATTTCTTCAGCTCTGATATCCCTCAATAGAAAGGTGGTGACATTTTCCTTGTGTTTATATTGTGAAGGATTTTTTCATAATCTGATGTGATGGTTAACCTCAACCCCTATATTGAATATACTAAAATATGGTTATGGAGACTATTTTTACAATTACACATCAAGTATGCAGTTAAGTTGTGTTGTCTTGAATGACAATCGATTTTTTCCTCACTAATACTATAATATTTTACTAGATGAGAAAAACAGTGAAACACATGATCATGAACATTATTTAGAATTTCAAACTCCCAAATTTTAGTAAAACTACCTTTTGGGTAAGAAATTCATAGTCAATTTTTGTTATAAGAGCCTAATTTATATTTCTTCTAAAAATAACATTAATATTATATATTAAAAGTGGGTTTAATATCATTATGAATAAAACTTATACCTCCCATAAATTAAAAAAATGAGTAACATGATAAATTATGCTTTTAGAAGGTAATTTGTTTAAAATACTTGAATGAATATGATGATTTGTGGACCCTTATGGGTCTTTTTACCCTGATTTATCAGGAACTACATGAAGAGAGAGAATATTATTCTTTCTTATATCTATTTAACACAGTAATTTATCATTCTCAATGAATAATATAATCTAGTATATTTTAAGTGTTAGTTCCTATTATGAATTTATGGTGGGGATATCACTATAAATTTTAATCTATCTTCAAAGGGGATTCAATTATTCATGAATAAATGCATGGTTCCTTTGTATATTATAAAGATGGTTATGGAGGATTTTCATTTTTCCTAGTGGTATTTCTAAACCGGTGCCACCAAGTGTTTTTTATGTAAGGTACTCATTCTGCAGGTAGGGTATGATATAGTGTAGGGAAGCCTTTGTGTATCTATGTTTTAATTTCCAACTGATCAAAAATGACCATCAGAACCCCCCATGTTTCCTCCATCATCTCCCAATTCCTACCCGGAAGTGGGATGATATATATATAGATATTTTTTTGGAATTTTCTCATACCACTCAAGATAAAGATGATACAAGGGTCATTATTTATTTACTAATATTGGTATCCCATTTTATTTGGATTAGAGACACCACTATGGTTGCGGAACATGGGATATCATATGTCCAAGAGATCATGAGATTGTACGAAATGGAATTTCTATTATATCAGATAAAAAATCCTCATTCATGTATTTTTTTTGGAAACAAAACAAGGAAATGTGACAATAATAAAAATTCCAATCCCAGTCTTAGTTCTCAAAGTTTCAGCTACATCAAAATGAAAAAAATTCAAATTTAATCTTAATTTTAAAAACAGTAATGATATGATCTTTAAAAATCTCACTGCCATGTCAGATATCCTCACTAAAAAGTCTCAAAGGTCCCCCCTTCATAAATCTCAACCAACACCAGTGTTTAATTCACCACTACCTTACCACACTCTACTCTATAGAACTAAATGATCGATCACTATTCAAATTCAAATTCAAGGAACATCATTCATCCAAATAAAATCCACCCACTTTTCACTACATCCAACTTTGATATGGTTCCCAAAAATACCCATCTATCCTAAGAAACCAATGACCCACCACCTTATTTATTATTATTATTATGGTTATTTACAACATTAGACACCATAGATAAAGGCCGATTCAGGGTTATGGTATTCGCATCATAAGAATCAAATACCAAAACATACTTTTAGTGCCTTCCATAAATGCTTGATTTATTTTCTGCCACACAACTCTCAATTTCTCATATAATTTCTAGTTCGAACTTCTCTAGACTAACACACGTAAAAATGACTATCCTCACTAATATGAATTTTATTTGATCACCAGATCACAATACCCAAAACCCCAAAGGAATCACGAGATCATCAAAAAACTCAAATAGAAGTCTAAGCCCAAAATTTGTGTAATTACACAATTTGATCAATGGGCACTTAAATAAACCAGTGTGTGAAAATAATAATTTCTGAGACATCATTGATCCAATTAACTCATACATAAAATTTTATTATATATTAACCCTAATATTTAAACATAGACTCCATTAGATAAATCATACATGTACCTACCAATATGAGAGTGGTACATCCATAACCTATAAGATACTACCCACAATAATTTTTTTTCATTATCATCATGTCAAAGAGATAAAATGGAAAATCTCTATAGATAACATTTTTTCTATTACATCACATAAGTATTAGACACAATCATCCTACTCATACACAAGCACTAATTCTGAATCCTGATTTATTCTCATTCCCAGATCACCAAGAACATAATTTTCTACATCTATCAAAATTCCATCTATAATGAATGATAGACCCTACAATATCAAATGGTTATCTCCCCTCAAAATATACACCCTTACACTACTCTATGATCATAATACCAAATAGGATCTAATGTCATGAATGTTATAGTCATACACCTTACCGAATCCCCCATTGGAAATTCCTTTTTTAGGGTCAAATGTTTATCGACTATGACATTGAACTATGATCCATCCACGATATTTATATTTATTGTATAGTAAAAATATCCCATTATTAATTAAAATATAGTACACTATACCTATGTTTGTTCCATTAATTCCATCAATTCTCTACAAAAAAATGACCAAAACATTGAATTTTATCCCAACTCTTTCTCAAAAAAAAATCATGTAGAAATATCTATTAATTACATGTGACTCTCTTCTAGTAAATTATTATCAATTGTTTAATTACTCCAAAATTTATGTGTAGCGTCTTGGAAAATTTTTAATAATATAGTTGTACTTGGTCAGGATGTCACCATAGATTTTTAGTGCATAGGGAACCTCAGTGTGGATATATTAAAAAATTAAATATTATTGTTGGTACTGAATAACTAAATCTTACAAAGTACCAGATGCCAATTAAATTGATCCTTAAGTGTATTCTGTTTCACAGTCTTTGAATTTAATATTTATAGAGCTTGTTTGGAGGTACAGATTAGATGTTGTGGTTTTTTGAAGTCTGGTTGCCAAAAATAGTTCGAAGAGGTTCCATTAGAGAAGATCTGTAGTGAAGGTATAATTTGTGTAGATCTAGTCATGAAGGCCCATTTTATAGAGTCCTTTTAGTAGTGTCCCATTTGTATAGGTCTCATTCATGGAGATCTGGTTCAAATATATCCCCTTCATGGAGCTCCCTCCATGAGCTCAAGAATATTTGATGATAGATCCATGAAAATGAAATTTAGAGTCCTGAAGCCTCGCTGACTCATAATGAAAATAAAGCCATGATAAAGCCTCCAATGATTTTGAAACAAAAACCCTATTAATACCATCTTCCTTCCATTTTTATAATATATATATTTGTCGGGTTGTCCCATCACTCTCTAAATTATCTAATCTCTAATGAGCTTCATCAATTCTCGGACCTCATTTCACCCTGAGAAATCCTCCACGAATGGGAATTCCTTGTGAATGTTCAAATATTTGAAAATTAGTATTTCTACACCTATTTGGATCCCTCATTTCACTCATAATTCTCTCATGAATATATAGAACCTTCAAAAACCCCTGTGCTCTGTGATGACCCAACCTTCGAAAGACCCAAGGATATGGAAATCCCAAACCTTCATGAGATAATGAGATCTGTGAAGACCCATAATTCATGATGATCTTTCCTCCATGCACACAGATCCATACCTTGAGGGTTGTTCCCCCACTCCATCTCAGTTTTAAGCTTCATTCTCAGGCCTCCATCTTGGTCACCTCGCTATGTCCACAGACCACCATGAAAAATGGAGAGTCACACATCATTTTTTTGGGCCGTATTAGGGAAATTATAGGTTTCTCCCTTATATGACCGCAACATACACCAAATTTAATACCATCAGTAAAGATACAACTATACACACCACTAAATACCTTTAGTTGACCTAATCCTCTTGGTACATTTCTCATGACATGATTTGAGATTCTACTCTTAAATTCCCCGAGTACCTTGAGTCAAAACACTCAAATAGAAACTCTTGAAAACATGACACCTAACTCTAATGTCTTGTCAAACCATAAAGGGACACCTCTAGAATAATTCCCATAGTATCTATTTCTATTCATCTTACATCCATTATTCATCTCTACATGACTTTAAATTGTAGCATACCCTATATGAAAACAATTTAATACCTCCTATGACAGACATGATATTTTTTATGTGTTAAGTGTAAGATGCCTTGTAATCCTAGCTCATGATATTAAACAACTGAATACTTCATATGAATGATATATGATTCCTAATGTGGTAATCATTATATTCCATATGCGTTATATTTAATATTCCTAGCAGTCCTCACTACATGACTTTAAATTTTAGAATACCCTATATGAAAAACATTGGAGTCCTGTTATGAAAAACATGTGATTCCTCATGATTCAAGCATAAATGAACAATAGTGCTCACTACAGGACATTAAACTATAAAATACCCTATACGAAAAACATTGGATGAATCCTATTGAAAAAAATCCCTTATGTGTTAAGTATAAGATTCTCAGTAGTTCTCATTACATGACTTTAAACGGTATCATTCCCTATATGAAAAACATAGGGTGCCTCATGTGAAAAACATGAGATAACTTATGAATCATGAATAAGATGGCCATTAGTCACTACAACATGACTTTAAACAATAGAATATCCTATATGGAAAACATAGGATGACTCCTTTAAAAAACATGTGATGCCTTATACATCAATCCTATGATGTTCAATAGTCCTCAATACAAAACATTAAATTGTTGGACACCCTATATGACAAAAAAAATATGCCTCATGTGACACACATGATATACCATATGTGTCAAGAATAAGATAATTCATTTAATAGTCATCATAAGACGACCAAATAGAAAACTTGGGCATCCTCAAAAGGTGAAATCCCTAATCATATCCATCGACCCATCAATAGAACCATATTTCCTCATAGTCTAACAGGTGGATGATAAATGAGAAGCTTCAATGCTTGAGTGCCACACACTATTTCCTTTTACATGATATTAAACTATAATATTACCCAACTAAATAGACATGGGATGCACTCAGGACCTAATGTGAGGACGAAAAAACACCTTCCATGTATAAAACACATGCACTACGTCCTTCCACATGATGTTAAACTGTAAGCTTTCCCCCATCAATAAACATGGGATGCCCTCTTGATATGACATGAGAAAGGCATGATTTCTTCTCCCATGCATATTCCCCAACCACAATATAATTACTCCTAGTAGCACATGGGTAGCTTCCATGCATAATCTCCACACTATATTTCTACACCATGGGAGGAAATACCTACTCTAGGAATCATACATTCATTAACAACACACCATTCCCCAAAATGGAATCCTCTTATGAAGGGTCGATTCATTATGTAATCCCCACACCATACCTCATCACTTTTCCTTTAGCATCATGAGATTCTTAGCCAACTGATGTTATACATCCTTGATCAGTCTCGTCACATAACCATATGATGCATCATCAAACTATGTGTGTTTTGATCCACATCTCATAAATAGGGTACACATGATGCCTCTCTGATGTTCAATCCTGATAATGGAAAACTCTGATATTACCTCCTCCAAACACACCTCTTAGATCTTGTTCCACAGTCCATTCTAATAAGTAGGTAAACTATTCATGTATTCCCTCCTGAAGATGCACCTCTTAGATCCGCCGTCATATGGTGTTCTAATCTACAACTCTGGATGTTCCTCCATAAGGTGTTTTAATCCATGGGTAAACTATTCAGGTGTTACATCCTAGGGAAACACCTCCTAGATCCATCACCTTAGGGAATTATGATCCTTCAGTAATCTCTTCTTGTGTCACTTCTTCCCTCCTAGTGATGTGCCTCCTTGATCCGCCTCCATGGGGTGTCCTGATCAACCAAGAATGTCACCAGAAAATGATAAACTCAAGCCCCAATCTATATCTATAGGTCAATTTAATCCATCTCCAAAGGATGTAGAACATGTGACCATGCCCATAACTAATACCCCATGCTATAAACATGGGATTACTATGTCAAAAATACTTGTCAAACATACATCACTAGAGTTGTAACATCCCGGTTCTGGGTGCCACTCAACGGGTGCCCCGAACCCAGTTCACCACGTGACCTCAAGCACATTTCCCCAAATGCTAGAGGCTGCTGACTAGCAGTGAGGGCCCAGGTCTGATAGTGGGGAAACTATGCCCTCATTTGACAAAGTGAAATACATCAGAATAAAATAAGAAGCATATAGTAACATTGGAAGCAAGAAACCATACACATTTCATATATCAACTGTTGTAAAAGATAACCAACCAGATTTATAGATATGATGCAACGTGTCTTGAGTTCTATAAAATAGCCAAAACATGTTACACTACAATACAATACAACAAAAGTACAAGTACAGAAAGGAAAAACAGAATATCCAGCAGAAACGCGAGCCTAAGCCTGGTCCCATGCTCCCCTACACCTCAACAGCAATCAAGTACCTGTATAAGGACCCTTTCCCTTATCTACACCTGTAGAAATGTAATCTGTTTGAGCTGAAAAGCATGGCCCAAACTGGGTGTGAGAAATAAATCCCAGTAGGCACCCAACAAAGGCTCATGCCCAACTGTGTGTAAACATGAAACAACAGTGTGCAGTAGAAAAATGCAATAAGGTAAGCAGTACTGAAAGTAACCAACTTAACCAGTTATATTGCCATTTTAATATACATTCAATCATTTAATTTAAAATACCACCACAATGAATATTCTAAGTAAACATCCAATGTCCACAGACACATAAACTCCTACCGTCGGGTAAAGAGAAACCAACAAAAAAATCTTCCCACATGCATATGGATATTTCCCACATGCGTAAGAAGTGTTGCCCACAGGCACCGAATCAACTACCCACAGGCACAGAAGAAGTTTCCCACTGGCTAATAGTACAGTGCCCACAGGCTAATCACAACACTTCCCTCAGGCTAACAGGTAATCGGACCATGACCAACATGTAAACAACCAGTACACAAGCAATTCCTCTCAAGGAAAATCTACAATCATTACTTTAATGGCATAATATAAACAAGGCATAACCTAAGGTATCCTGGCCAAACGGCTGAACAGAGGAATGAACGACCAAGGTGGTCCTAGATCTAAGAGGCGATCCCAAATAGCATTTTTATATCACATTCAATTACCTATTCCATTCTAGGTATTTAAAATATCCATGGCCTCAGCCACACGACACCCCAAATATGGGTTCGTAGCTCAAAACACACAAAAACGCACGACAGTTGGAAAATAAACACCAAGCCACCTACCTTAAATGCCAACGAACGACATACGTGAATGTCGATTCCAGAAATTTCTAATAACGACGTAGATCTGACGTAAAAGAAAACTCCATCATACTTAAATAACTTCCCTAAGGGGAAGAATTGGAAAGAACGACTTAAGAGGAACGAAGGGCTTACCCGTGCGGTTCAAATGAGATCGTCCGAGGCAAAAACGGATTCCTGATGTGTGCCTGGTGGATCTCCAAATATCAGGCCTCCCTCTTCCACTCCCTCTTCTCGTTCTAAGCCTTCCCTATGAACAGGGTAGGATACTACACATTTTATGTGAAAAAAAGTACACGGCATGTACATCCAAGTACACAGCGTGTACTTCCCATTTTTAAACTCTTCCTCTGGTAGTTTCCCGCCATCTTGGCACTATTAATCTGCCAACATGACTACACGGCATGTCTCCTTGAGTACACGGCATGTTCGGTCGCACATCTGGCCACCGCCCTTTTATTCGCCTGCCGACTGACTACATGGCATGTAAGGGACCACTACACGGTGTGCAGTCGGTATTTACACCCTTCGTTGCCCACATGGCTACACACCCTGTGTACTCATCCCACATGACCAAAAGTACACTGCGTATGGAAAAGTACATGGCGTGTACTTTCAAAATTTGGGATATTTCCCCATTTTCCTTATTTTATGAACAAACACTTAAGGAAAATAGAAAAGAATAACTCGTACCTCAAAGGTAAGAACCAGGTTCTTACAAACTTCCCCCTTAAAGTAATTCTTCCCCAAATTTCCCTTCCAAGGGTGGAGAAGATAAAGCCGTGAACAACTCCGGCCACTGAGCATGTACATCGGTCTCCCGCTCCCAGGTTTCATCCTGCACTCATCCATGCTGCCATATCACCCGTACGAGAGGAACTGACTGGCCACGAAGAACCTTCATGCTCCTATCAATGATATGAATTAGATGCTACTCAAAGGACGAATCAAGATGAAGCTCAACCTCCTCAGGATGAATGACCTGAGACGGGTCTGAATGATAGCGGTGCAACTGAGATACATGGAAGATGTCGTACATGGCCCGATACCTCTATGGTAACATCAACCGATAGGCCATCAGCCCGACTCTCTCCAGAATCTCAAAATTCCCTACATACCTCGGTGAAAATTTACCATGTCTCATAATCCGTATGTGTCACATACATGGTGAAACACGCAATAAAACCTGATCCCCAACCACAAACTCCAAAGGTCATCGGCGGCGATCAGCATAAGACTTCTGACGATACTGTGCGGTAGCCATCCACTTCTGAATCATCTGGACCTGCTCAGAAGTCTCCTACATGAGACGTGGTCCCAGTAAAGCTGTCACACCTACCTCTAACGAGAAAAAGGGTGATCGTCATGGCCTACCATATAAATCCTCGTATAGTTCCATCTCAATAGTTTCCTGAAAACTATTATTATATGAAAAATCGACTATGGGTATATGCTTCTCCCAAGATCCCCCTATGTCTAGGACGTATGCACGCAACATGTCCTCACTCACCTGTATCGTACTCTCTTACTGGTCATCGGTCTGAGGGTGGTAAGCTGTGCTCATAAGCACCTGTGTAACTAGTGCCCTCTGAAAAATCTTCCAGAAACAAGATGTAAAACAGGCGTCCCTATCTGGAACGATAGAACGAAGGACTCCATGAAGATGTAAGATCTCTCAAATATACATCTTCCCATGCTCGTCAACTCCGAAGGTCTCCCTGATCGGCAAAAAGTGAGCTACCTTTGTGAGTCTATCCACAACAACACACATGGCATCATTGCCTTGAGGTGACCTCGGAAACCCAGTCACGAAGTCCATCGAAACATCATCCCATTTCCACTCCGGAATGGGTAACTGCGGTAACAGTCTGACTAGCCTCTGATGCTCCACCTTCACCTGCTGACAGGTGGAACACCTCTTAATAAAATTAGCTACATATCTCTTCCTACCCGGCCACCAGTACTGACGTCTCAAGTCATGGTACATCTTGGTAACCCCGGGATGAACTACCCAAGCTGAAGCATGAAACTCCTGCATTAGCTCCTAGCGTATATCCCCTGGAACCCACACTCGTCCATGGAAACACAATACCTCGTCATCGCCTATCGTCCAACCAGGAGGAGGGCCCTCACCTTCCACCAACTCCCATAGAACTAGGCCTTCCGAATCAGATAGTTGTCTCATCCTCACTCTATCCAGGAGGGTAGAAGTCACATCTATAGATGAAAGATAGATCTTCCCCTGACTGTTGTGCACCTCCAGATGCATCACAGAGAACAAAGCCATGAGCTGCCACTCATCACTGGCCTCCTGCAAAGCCTGTATCTGAGTCTTCCTGCTTAGTGCATCAACTACTGCATTACCTTTACCAGGTGCATAGGCAAGCTCGAAGTCGAAGGACTGAAGGTATTCAACCCA
The DNA here is from genome assembly GCA_963277665.1 of Viscum album. Taxonomy (NCBI): domain Eukaryota; kingdom Viridiplantae; phylum Streptophyta; class Magnoliopsida; order Santalales; family Viscaceae; genus Viscum; species Viscum album. The sequence goes on from OY728121.1 coordinate 438,008,674, forward strand.
CCTTCGCTATCTCAGATTCAAGTCACACTGAGTAAAGATATACATGAGACTTTTGTGATCGGTGGAGACCAAAAAACGTTCTCTGAAGAGATAATGTCCCCAACAACACAATGCATGTGGTCTCCACTGATCACAAAAGTATAGCGTCATGATATCAGAAGAAGTAGAAACACCGAGCCCAAGGCTCTCTACAATGGGCACAACAGAGTGTCTAGCGTCATGATATCAGAAGAAGTAGAAACACCGAGCCCAAGGCTCTCTACAATGGGAACACATATAAATCTATGTGTAGCACCCGTATCAAAAATTACTGAATATAAAACAGAAGCTACTAGAATAGTATCTCTGACAGTAGAAGGTCTGGGATCCTTCTCATGCTGGGTCTATTGCACCGCATATGTCTGCGCAGTGCTGCGACCCTGCGACAGAGCCTGACTACCCTGAGATTTCCCACTCTCCTGCCTATGAGATCCTGGTGCCTGGCTACCACGGCCATGACCAACATCTCTGCCTACATGCCCTGACGTATTCCAGTTCCTTAATTGGTAAGAATCCACTCGTCCTGCTCCCACTGGTCCTGCTCCCATCAGGATCGGTGCTGATGTCAATCTTCCCTTTAGGACCTGAATGGTTTTCTCAGAATCTTCTGTCCAAACGAACTTCACACCCTTCTTCGTTAACCCCTTCAACAGTACTACTAAGCGGGAGAAGTCCTGGATGAAACGTCTTTAGTAACCATCCAGCCCCAAAAAACTCCATATCTCAAATATGTTCTTAGGTTGCTCCCAGGAAACTACTACTCTCACCTACTCTGGGTCTACTGAAACTCCTACCTCTGAGATGATATGACCCATGAAGTGAATCTGGTCCATCCAAAAGTGGTACTTTGACAGCTTAACATATATCCGATGCTCTCTCAGTGTAATTAATATGATCTCAAGATGGGTGGCATGGTCGTGGAGAGTGTGAGAGTACACCAAGATGTCGTCCACGAATACTAACATGAAGGATTCCAGATAAGGATGGAACACATGATTCATCAGAGCCATGAAAACTGGTGGTGCGTTCGTGAGTCTGAACGTTATAACCGTATACTCGTATGGACCATACATGCTCTTGAAATCTGTGAGAGGTATATCAGATGGTCTAACACGTAGCTAATGATATCCAAATATAAATTCAATCTTCGAGAACACTCGTGCTCCACTAAGTTAGTCAAAAAGATAATCAATCCTCGGCAAGGGATATCGGTTCTTAACCATCAACTGGTTCAGCTTCTGATAATCCATAAAGAGTCTGAGGGCACCGTCTGCCTTCTTCGCAAAAAGGATAAGAGAACCTCAAGGAGAGTACTGGGTCAGATAAAACCCTTTTCCTGTAACTCCTCTAACTGCCTCTTGATCTCCTTAAACTCAGGTGTGGTCATCCTATAAGGAGGAATGCACACCGGTGTTGCCCTTGGCACAAGCTCAATAGAGAAATCCACCTCATGCTCCGGAGGAAGACCTGAAAATTCATCTAGGAAGACATCCTTGAAACGATCAACCAGTGGAGGGAAATACTTCTGAAAATTCCCATGGTCGTCCAGATATAAACTCGTAATCTGGGCTGTGACTCCTCCTCGCCCACGATGCTCTAGTCCTGGTCGACTCGCATGAACATCCCATTCGCCCTTGTATAGAACTTTTCCGCCCTCTGGTGATGTGAAACTCACCCTGCGACGATATAAATCTAAAAAGGCTCGAATGGGAACTAACCAGTCCATTTCAAGAATGTCGTCATAAGCTGTCATATCTAAGACATAGAGGTCCCAAAGAACTTGACACCCACCAACCTCAAGGGGTCACTCTTTGCACTGACGCACAACAACCGTTCTAGTCCCCAACAGAGTGTCTAGCGTCATGATATCAGAAAAAGTAGAAACACCGAGCCCAAGGATCTCTACAATGGGCACAAATATAAATCTATGTGTAGCAACCGTATCGGAATGTACTGAATATAAAATAGAAGCTACTAGAATAGTACCTCTGACAGTAGAAGGTCTAGGATCCTGCTCATGCTGGGTCTGTTGCACCGCATATGTCTGCCCAGTGCTGCGACCCTGCGACACAACCTGACTACCCTGAGATTTCCCACTCTCCTGCCTCTCAGATCCTGGTTTCTGGCTACCATGACCATGACCACCATCTCTGCCTACATGTACGGACGTATTCCAGTTCCCTAATTGGTAAAAAGCCACTGGTCCTGCTCCCACACACGGAGTCTGCACATAACCCATCTCACTAACCATCCGTGGAAACGCCCTGCAAAAGCGTTGTAGATGACCCATCATGCCGCATGCTCGGCACTCCACTGGGTCTCGTGGACACTATGGCCTCTTGTGCCTTTCTCTACCACACTGGTAGCACAAGAACATGCCACCTGAAGCATTCTTCTGACTGGTACTGCCCCCCTAAGAGAAGTCCATTTGTTTCTTCCTCTAGATAGTATATATAGTACCAAAAACTGGTGCTGAACTGCCCTGGCCCACACCACTAGCTTCCCGCAGGTTCCTCTTTATAATCAGTTCCTGATTCAAAATGGCATGTACTAAAGGCAACCTGAAAACATTCACCAGCACTTAGATTTCATATCGGAGACCATCCTCAATGCATCTATCCCTCAACATCTCATCACCCACCAGAACGGGTGCAAAACTCTGAAGCTCGGTAAAGCGAGCAGAATAATCCATCACCGACATAGCTCCCTACTGTAGAGTCATGAACTCTGAATCTCTATCTTCTCTTAGTGTCTCTGGGAAGAAGAAGTCATAGAAGGCTATCTAGAAATCTTCACTTGACATGTCTCTGTGATGCTCTGAATGGGTGGTGACATCCCACCACCTCTTGGCGGAATCACGCAACATGTACATCGCGAGCTTGACCCTCCGCCCTAGAGGCATCTCAAGATGCTCGAAAATAGTCTGCATCGATCCTAGACAAGACTCCACAGCCTGTGGTCTGACATCCCCTGAAAATGTAGGCGGATTCTACTACTGGATGATAGGTGTCAGCCCGGCCACAGATGTGGCAGCCGGCGGTGCTCCCTAAAAGGTCTGCATGAACCGCATAAAGCCTTCACGGAACTGCTCATCTGCGCCTGTGTCCGGAATAACGGATGGTGCCACATATGGCTCTGCTGTAGGATCAACTGGTAGCCCATGGCCTACCATCTTTGGAGTATACTCGTTTCCACTCTCCTGGAGAACAACTCGTGGTCGTCTTGGCGGAATGACACTACAAGGTCAAATGCACGCCTTAGAACAAGATTATTAAAGACCGAAAATGAAGAAACCCAAAAGGGAACAGAAGGAAGAAGGCATTCAAAATTTAAAAAACAAGACTACACGGCGTGTATACTGACTACACGGCGTGTATACTGACTACACAGCCTCTACATGACTTCTCTTTCCCTGCCCGGGTCCTTCTACACGGCTGAGCCACCTGGCTCCCGTTGAACAAAAACTACACGACGTGTATATAACCTACACGGCGTGTATGGTGAAATTTTCCAACTGCCCGTGTCATTTGTGACACGGCCGACTACTCGCCTTGACACTATACGTCATGTTACACCAGCACACGGGGTGTACACCATCCCGTTTCCCAGTCACATGGCTAAGTCCACACGGTCTATCCTCGGACAAGACTACACAGCCTGTCCCACAGGTACACGGCGTGTACTAGACAAGCTCCGCTGACCCGTGTTGTTATTTACATGGTCGGGTCCCCGGGTCACACTACACGACGTGTTCTTCATTGACACAGCGTGTTCAAGAAACGATTACACCGGCCCGTGTTTGTTAGTTACACGGCCGGGTCTCTGGGTCAACACTACACAATGTGTACATACGGTACACGACGTGTTTGCCCCAAGCTCTTCCCTTACCCGTGTCACCGCCCACACGGTTTGTGACACGGGTAGAGACTACACGGCATGTACTCAGGGTACACAACGTGTACTCAAAAAGTTTATTTTTCTTCCCGAACAGAAGAACATACATGGCGTGTCTAAAGTAATACACGGCATGTATACTGGGTTTCCAGACAGTAAACCTCAAAAACTGCTCTGAAACCCATAAAATACCACCAAACAACACCTAAGTGTCGAATTCCGATCCGTGAGGGACCATACTCCCCACGAATCAATGTTTGACATCTTATCTGTGTTATAACAAAATAAACAGTCATTGATCCACCAAATTCTAGTAAACGGGGGAATATACTCCCCAGAAACCAAAGTTTGGTGTCATTTATTTCCACAAGTTTATACAGAAATACCCTATCACATAGAAAGTATTTATCAAGAAGCTATCACAACATCATGCTTTACTAGCACAATAACTATCACAACAACATGAAATTTCTAATACACCTACATGGCATGGAACTATGCATGGCCTGTGATTTCTAGCATGTGACTAAATGATGCATGAGATGGCATACCCTCATCTCCGCGGGGTGAAACTAAATAGAAACCATGAATAAAATATAAACAGTACAATCCAAGTGCGTCACCCTTCGGTGAAAATCAATTCAACCATAAAATTGCAAAATCAGAAAAATTGCAACACGAGGTAAATTGGATTTTCCCTGTACATGGGTTAGCTACGCCCGACACATCCTATTACAAACTACCATTCTCGTCCTATACCTGACTAAGGCTCTGAATATTATGTCAAAGAAAAGAAATCCTCTGATACCACTTTGTAACGTCCCAGTTCTGGGTGCCCCGAACCCGGTTCTCCACGTGACCTCATGCACATTTCCCCAAATGGCAGAGGCTTCTGACTAGCAGCGAGGGCCCAGGTCTGATAGTGGGGAAACTATGCCATCATTTGTCAAAGTGAAATGCAGTGGAATAAAATAGGAAGAATATAGTAACAGTGGAAGCAATAAACCATACACATTTCATATATCAACTGTAGTAAAAGATAACAAACTAGATGTATAGATATGATGCAACATGTCTCCAGTTCTATAAAACAACCAAAACATGTTACACTACAATACAATACAACTAAAGTAAAATTACAGAAAGACAAAATAGAATATCCAGCAGCATCACGATCCTAAGCCCAGTCCCATTCTCCCCTACCCCTCAGCAGCAATCAAGTACATGTATAAGGACTCTTTCCCTTATCTACACCTGCAGAAACGTAATCTGTTTAGGCCGAAAAGCATGACCCAAACTGGGTGTGAGAAATAAATCCCAGTAGGAACCCACCAAATGCCTGTGCCCAACTATGTGTAAACATGCAACAACAATGTGCAGTAGAAAAATTCAATAAGGTAAGTAGTACAGAAAGTCACCAATTTATCCAGTTATATTGTAATTTTAATATCTGTTCGATCATTTAATTTAAAATACCACAACAATGAATATTCTAAGTAAACAACCAATGTCCACAGACACGTAAACTCATAGCCTCAGGTAAAGAGAAACCAACACAAAAATATGCCCACAGGAATTTGGATATTGCCCACAGGCGTAAGAAGTGTCGCCCACAGGCACAGAATCAACTTCCCACATGCACGAAAGAAGTTTCCCACTGGCTAATAGTACAGTTCCCATAGGATAATCACAACACTTCCCTCAGGCTAACTGGTAACCGGGTCATGCCCAACATGTAACCAACCAGTACACAAGCAATTCCTATCAAGGAAATTCTATAATAATTAATTTAAAGGCATAATATAAAAAATCCATACCCTCAGGTATCCTGTCCAAATGGCTAAACAGAGGAATGCACCCTTGGGGTGGTCCTGGATCCAAGCGGCGATCCCAAATAGCATTTGTATATCACATTCAATTACCTCTTCAATACTAGGTATTTAAAATAGCCATGTCCTCAGCCACACGACACCCAAAAAATGGGTTCGTAGCTTAAAAAACACAAAACCGCACAACAGTTGGAAAATAAACACCAATCCACCTACCATAAATTCCAACGAACGATATACGTGAACGTAAATTCCATAAACTCCCAATAACGACATAGATTTTTCGTACAATAAAACTCGTTTATGATTAAATAACTTTCCTTAGAGGAAGAATTTGAAAGAACAGCTTAAGAGGAGTGGAGGGCTTACCCATGCGGTTCCAACGAGATCGTCTGAGGAATTAACGGATTTCTAACGTGTGCCTAGGTTCTCCAAAGCTCTGGCCTCCCTCTTCTGCTCCCTCTTTACGTTCTAAGAATTCCCTATGAACATGGGAGGATGCTACCCAGTTTAAGTGAAAAAAACAAACTACACAACATGTACATACATGTACACAATGTGTACTTCCCATTTTTTTAAATGTTCCTCTGAAGGTTTCCTGCCACTGTGGCATTGTTCATCTTCCAAAATGACTACACGGCTTGTCTCCTTGAGTACATGGCGTGTTCGGTTGCACATCTGGCCATCGCCCTACTATTCGCCTGCCGACTGACTACACGGCATGTAAGGGACCACTACACGGCATGTAGTCGGTCTTTACACCCTACATTGCCGACATGGATACATGCCCTGTGTACTCATCCCACACGGACAAAAGTACATGGCGTGTGGAAAAGTACACGGCGTGTACATCCAAAATTTGGGATTTTTCCCCATTTTTTTTTCTGAAAAACACGTAAGGAAAAGAGAAAAGAAGAACCTGTACCTCAAAGGTAAGAACTAGGTTCTTACAAGAGTTAATTACTTCATGATAGACATGAGATGCCTCATATCAGATTCCCTCCCAAGAAGAAGAACATATATATTCCCAACACACCCAATATCTAGTGATTCATAGAAATGTTTGACAATACCAACTACTATAATGAATGAATGATTCCCTATTGAGATATAAGTAGCATAATTAACTGGTGTCCACATAGATATGGAACTAGGGATGAGTTTCATGAACATGAATAAAAAATATGATGGATTCTTAGACTAGGAAATGAGGTCCATAGGGGAATACATGGAAGTATAAATTGACATCCCATCATCCCATCTCATTCAACGGGCCAACATCATATTCCATAATGTTAGAGGATATCCACCCACGGAAAAAGGGAATGTGTAAAAAGAAATACATTTCACTATGATAAAGAATTCCCATGTTAAAAAAGCATTGAAAATAATAATTTGTCACATACATGTAGTTTTTATGAAATTATTGAATAAATATTTAATGTTGTCTCCTATAAAAGAAAATTTCATCCATTAAATGTAAATTTCAGGTATCACCCTAGCAGAGACCAAAATTTTGGGTGCATGAAGTGTTTTTGTTTGTGAGTAGTCCAAGGTGGATTAGAAAATAAATAAATAAATATATTTATTTTTTATTTATCACATGACCTAAACCTAATAATACCATATTTAGAACAAGTTATGGATAATTCATTATGCCTAGATTCATATCCCTTGAGATAATGATAGGATGGATAGATTGGGTAGAGAGATCAGGTCGAGAGTATGAGCGAAGAGTGTGTGGGATGATGATCATAAGATTTTAGATCAAGTACCACAAGGATCATTCTCAAAGATGATGCTCTTTTATCCTGACAATAAAAATGATGTTGAAACATTATTCATCAATTTTCAATCTAAACATGTATCATGTCATTTGATTTTATTTTTTATCCACTTTTACGAATAGTGATGAATACAGGTTAATCCATCCCAAATTAATTCATAATTTAACCATTGTTGGGTTTCCAAAATTTGAATTCTATTACTATGTATTGAATTTTTAAATTTGAGTCTTTTTTATTTGTGATTATTTGATAATACATCATTCCTTTTATTCCAAAAATGATGACAAAATAAACACATTCATTGAACAAGGCTCAAATTATGCTACAATCCTTTCTCTATCCTTTCTTCTGAATTTTTGTATTTTTTTGGCTGGTGAATCAACACAAAAAAATAGGTTTGATCATCGTGAAATAAATATTTGGAACCATGGATCTTGGTAATGAGTTTGGATTTTGGTTTTGGAAATATGAAATATTTGTGGTGATGAAAATCATAACTTAATAATGGTGAAGGAAATGGTGGATTAGAAAATAGTATTGATTGGATCTGTCTTGATGTAGGGTCTTGGATTAGCATGGATCAACCCTTTGTGTGTTTTCGAAGACTGAGGTGTACAGAGAGGGATTATAGGATATCTAGAGGAGTTCGGTTGTGAGAAGCTATAAATAGGGGGTACAAGATGTGACCTATGGCTACACAACATGTTCCATTCATGTTTTAGAAAAATAAAAACAATTCTTTTAGGCAATGAATTTTTTAGCATAATTCGCCTCGAGGTGGCACATGACGTGATGAGGAGGTACATGTCAGGTAATTCCCCACTGCTAGGTGTTTTAAAGACACCCATCTAGTGGGTTTTTCAAACCCTAAGTCTTGAGAACACCCCTATCGACACCAGATTACCCAGACACCTCCCTATTCAATGTTTGTGGATTCCTTTATCTTGGACGATTCCCATCACCCATTATTCGATTATTCTTCAATATGAGGTAAGATCTACCTCCATAATTTTTTTTTATTTTATCCTTATTTTCCCATTTCTCCTTCCCCTGATATAGGGTTTGATCTCAATGATTATAAGGGATTTTCTTTCGGATTTTTGTTGATGCAGTCATGCCACAACATCCTCAGGTGGATGCAGTTGTTGCAGGGAAGGCGATCGTGAAGAATTTATTTGATATGTTCTCAAGAGAAGAACTTCAGAAATTAATAGATGTGGGATATTTTTTTCTTCAATATTTATTTATGTCAAATCGTAGAGTAAGAATGATTTGTCCCTTTGGATCATAATGGAATTGACCTAATTAATTATTTTAACTGGATTAAAAGAATTTGTTTGATCGTATATTGATTCTTTTCAAATAGATTATGGTTTTCTTCTTGATTTGATAGAATGTGTGATATATATGATTTTCTTGATTTCATGTTGTTCTAGATGAAATTTATAAAGAACTTATAGATGGAATTAATTAATAATTTAATTTATAAAGATAATGATTTATGTAAATGAAACGAGTTGTTGTTGTAATTTGATTTTAATCATATCGATGTAGATGTGCATGCCTATTTTAGTTTGTTGTTAAAACAAAATCATGTTGGTTTTTGTTGTTTAAATGATTGTAAAAATAATTGTTTAATTAATTTTTGGTAGCTATGATTGCTTACAGTTTAGGTTGACCATAGTTGGAACCTACTAATAATGAATCAGTTAATTCCAGATGGATTAAAGAATAGGTTGTGAGATCAAATATAATTCTTGGGTTGGTTCTGAGTTACTCTCTAGCTTGTAAAAGACAACGAGCCTTACGCTTCGAGCTGTGAGAGCTCATTGTTTGGGTAGGCATAATTCCTTATTTAAGGGCGGAGAGCTCCGTTGATATAATGTTTCATTCCTACTGCTTGTGTTGTGATGTGAGTCAAGATGGCTATTGTGATATATGGGGGAATGGTGGCCCATTGGTTGTGGCTTCAGTTGACCACTAGAGTGGAAAGATGAATTATTCTATACATTTGGGTGTATGAGAGGACACCAAAGATTATGAAATGGGTTTGAAATGAATGTTGGATGTCTAATGAATTTTGATGGCTATGAATTTTCATTACATTCCCCAATGCTCATGGTCACTAGTTTTTTCAACCCTCCTGCCAAAATAGGTGAAGTTTCATGGGGTATGCCACATGATTTCTTTGTTTAGCTTATAGAGGGAGGATGGGTCTACACTCCTACTATAGGTGGAAAAGAAATTACAGGTAGTTCATCTAATCACTAGGTTGATCCCCTTTGTGTTTATTACCATTAAATGTTTTTATATATTTCATGGGAATATGGGAAAGTAGTAATATTTTTAATTTAGCAGTGCATCCTAGTGCGAAAATGATGTACCGAGCCATGAAGAGTTAGTTTTGATGGCTTGGGATAAAGTGTGAAATTGCAGAGTTTGTGTCTTGATGTTTGTTCTTCAAGAAGGTGAAGGCCGAGCATTGTGTCCCCGGTGGTTTTCTCCAACTACTAAATGTTCCTCAATGGAATTGGAAGACATATCAATAGACATTGTTACTACTTTACCAGGAGAATAGGGAGGCCATGATTCTAAATGGGTGGTAGTCGATCATTATAAAAATTATCCCACTTCATAGTGATCAAGGAGTCAAGATCAATGGATTTTTTGTTGAGGCAGTATCTGAAGGAGTTGTTGAGACTCTATAGAGTATCAAGGATGGTCATTTATGATCGATTGATCGAGATCCTCATTTTACCAATAGGGTGTGGAGACGTATCCATCATGATTTCAGTTATCAGTTATGCCTGAGCACTGCATATTTTAACACCCCAAGCTTCTACGGTACGCTTCTCTTTGAATAATGTGATAGCGTGTGTTGTACGCAACACCGAGTTCTAACACACCATAACCAATCAAACTAGCTGTTATGAATAGTAATACCAACTTTTTGAAATTATATATATTTTATATTTCAAAATGGACTTCATTTTTGGATTCGGAATATCGAATTTGGACTAAGGTGAAATTTTGGTACTTTTCGGATAACTTTAATATTTTGATGAATAGTGAAGATTACTAAATTTTAATTAAAAACAACTTTTTTAATCAAAATAATTAACAGTGATAAATTATGAATTTGAGAGGTTTTAAAGTATATTTAGAATATATTTTTACCATTTAATACAATGTTGGTCATTGGTCAGAATTTTACAATTAAACCTGACATAAACAAGTGTCAATCTTTTGATAGTTATTATCTCTTAAAAACACGCTTTTTGTTTTAACAACGAGAATTAATTTTAAATTAATTTCTGCCACTTCTATGTTTTGAATTTGTAAAAATGGATTCCATATTTAGAATCAGGATGTTCAAATTGTGTAAATAGGTAACTTTTATTTTTATACATTTTGAATAATTACTTCGGTAAATATTTTATTTACCATGGTTAAGGGTAAATCTGATAAATAAGGGTTAAACAATAATATTATAATAATACTAAATTACCCTAAAACGTGTCATATCATAATTGGTTGAAACATGTTCGACCATAGGCATATTTGGGTCGATTTTGGGACCCCATGGAGCCACTTTTAGGTGATAGGGACGCTTTATTTTAATTAAGTTAAAATGAATACAAAAATGACACAAGCATATATCTTTTAGAAAAAAAATTTTTACATAGGGTTATATATGTTGGATTTTGGACTATAAATATTCATTATAAAGATAAATAGATTTCCTAAAAAATTATATTTTATTTATAATTTTTAAACATTAAATAATTTAATTTCTTTAGGACACAATGATGATTCAGTAATTCCCATAATAGTAAATACTTAAAATAATTGATATCATAAATACCCAAATAAATATAATTTGAGACTTTTTATGAATTAAAATAATTTTCTAAGTTAATATGACATGTTATTATTGATTTAATTAAATTATTTAGAATTAATCATTCTGTTATAAGTTTCAAAAAAATCAACTATTGAATAGTGTCAAAATTGACATAAAAGAGTTTTTAAAACAAATATTATATTATTAATTGATATTAAATTCTTAAAAATCTAAGGTTCGGCCAATAGACTTATATAATGATATTTATATCATTACGGGACCACTTGAGGGTCTCTTGGATGTATATGGTATGTTTATTAACCATATAATATTAAAATACAAAGAGACATTGTAAAAGTGAAACTAATTAACTTAGAGTTAATACTTAAAGATAAGGTTAATATAAGTACCCAAACCTGTATAAATTCTATTGGTTGAGTTGTTTTAGACCCATCCCCACATTAAAATTTAAATAATAAACTTTGGAGCCATTAGAAACCGAATATGAATTTATAATAAATTAATATTTCTAGCTTTTCCAAAGGTGCCCCTCACCCCTCTTATAAAAAGGAACTCCTCCTTCCCATTTCCTCACACCTTAAAAGCCTTTTGGTTCGGCCAAAATCTTCCCAAATACTCTCCCAACTTCCCTCACTACAACCTAGAGGCCTTATTCTGATCCGAAAGCCAACCTAAGGATCCCGTTTGATCAAATAAAAAGGAAGAACTCGAAGAAGAGGTAATGATTTCACCACCCTTTTCCATGTTCCTTTCTTCTTCCACTTATTCTTCCTTTGTTGTTACCATTCTAAAATAATAACTCCAGTATCATATATATACTATGATGTTATTATAAATATGGTACAACCATATTCAGTATTCTATCCACCCTTTGAATAACATGTCACCATACGTGCGTACGTACGGCTTACCGTCTCCACGTCGTGGTGTAATTGTTATTTAATATATTATTATTTGGATGGGTATAATAATGATGTGTAACTCATGTAAATAATAAATATAACATGTTAATGATTATTTATATATGATATACCATCCATTTATATATTATTTTAATATCAAAAGAATGATATTGTCGCGCGTGCGTACGTACGGACTACCGTCTCCACGAACGCGATTAGATTAATTCTCCATCGTATCCATTCAAGTATAATTCTCATTTGATGATTAATAATAGTATATAAGGACTTGATATCATTCTGGATATGATTAAGATACAACCTATCCATTAAAAACATGGATTACGTAACAAAACATATAAAAGAAAACAAGTAAGTTAACACCCGAAACAGCGATAATTCTAAGATATTATTAACAAAGAAATGTTAAAAGATCATATATGATATCATATTAATGTATATGATTATTGAATAATTTAATAACAATTATTTCACTATTATACAGAAGTTTAACCTACCCCAACCAAGGAAAAGTACAAGGTAAGGGTTATTTCACAATCTCTTCATTATCCAAGGTTGTTTATACGTAATAATCAACTGGGATCTCTTTATCATACACATCCATGTTTCTTTAAAATGTATTTCAAAACATTTTTACTATTTACTAGAATATGAGTTAAAGTCATTTATACCCTTTTTGACTTTTATAAGTGGTTTATAAAGGAATCTTTTTGTCATTTTCAAAACAAGGTCCTTTTTAACCTTTTCGACAGAATTAAGGTAAGAATGTTTTTTTAACTTATACGACGGGTGCGGCTATTTTCCGCCATTATAAAATCTTCAAATTTTCCTTTCCAAGATTATAAGAATATTTTCAAAGAAAATGTTTTATTTTATATGGCTCTTAAATGATTTCAAATTAAAAAGAGATATTTCTCTAAAAAGAGTTTTGATTTCATCTATGTCAACATCCTTTGTTGGATTTTACGCTTATGTGAAGTTGATTTATTATGATACAAAACTGCTATGTTGTATTGAAGGTTTTGTGATATGTTTGACTGTGGATGTGCTATTTTAATACCATTCATGGTTCATGGTGAAAGTATTGACATTTTGTATGGTAGTTTTAATACGAATGTTTATGTTATGTTTAAACCTTTTCATTTGGGAATGCATTAGACTTAATATGTGACGGGTGGATCTCACTATAGCTCCTCGATGCATCAGTAGGTCTCATGAGACAAACTACTGTCTTGGCACAAGGCCTTGTCAAAATCATATTTGTAGTCTTGGCACGAGGCCTTGGCTATGTGGTTATGATAGTTTGGCATTATGCATTCCATCATTATGAAAGTGGTTATTGATATTGCATGTGATAATTCGATTAGTAGAATATCCATGTGAATAAGTAAATGGCATTATTTCATTTTAATTTGTCCATACTATGTTGAAGTTCAAGTTTAAAAGGCTTTTGTTTTAGTTATACATTGCCTTAAATGTTTATGCTTATTTTGGAAATTTTCCCCTATATTGTTATCCTTACTGGGCATTTGAGATCACCCCCTTTCTATGTTTTATTTTTCCCAGGATGTGAATAAGTAAGTTATGAATGACCTACATGGATATTATGAGGGGATAATAGTGTGGAATATGGAGACATTATGTTGTTGTAGAAGTTTTTCACTTTATGATGTAATGTAAAACTTTATGAATATATCTAGTGTTTCCAAGGCTACTAAACCAATCGGTCTTTCGAGATTTGATCATTCTTGTGATCATACCAATGTTATGTAATAATGCACCAACTCTGGGTAACTAGGGTCGGGGCGTTACTATTGGTATCAGAGGAGGTTTAGTACAAACGTTGGAAGCTATATTTAGATAAACTCTTATTAGAGCACGTAGACCTAAGATGAACATTGAGGATTAGTATAGAAGAACTTCATAGAATTTTGGTATTGTAGAGATTTTGTGAGTTTTCCGAGAAATACATCCCTGTCTGGATACGAGCAGGTAGAGGCGACTCTGGCACAGATGTACCTAGGGGTAAAACCCAAAAACACCGCTTTGAGCTAGACTCGAACGGGAACTGGTGCACGACAACGGGTCTTGCTGCACTCTTGGTTACGACACTCCCGGGGGATATGCTTAGGATAACTCTCATTTTCTTTACAAATAATTATGAAGGGTTTATGAGTATATACTTCCTCAAAGAAAACATTCTTATGATTATGGATTATATCCATAAATAGTTCAATTTATGTTAACTGTTTTATAAGTATGGAATTATGTATTTTGATTCATAAACTGATCTAGTTTATGCCATTGTTTAGAAATGGCGCCTAGTGGAATAAATGGAAACCGTATCAATGTACACACTCCATGTAGGGATTGCCCTCCTGCTCAAGATAATTATAGTGGAGCTGGTGATGCAACTGGTGCCGATCAGCTAATCACCATACTGGGACAACTCACTCAGGTTATGAATAATAACCTTACCCGTATGGATCACCCTGATCCACAGCGTGGAGGATAAATGTTAGATCGATTCATGAGGCAACAACCACCAATGTTCAATGGGAGTACAAATCCCTTAGTAGCTGAGCAATGGATAAATTCCCTAGAGAAAATATTTCAGGCTTTGGGGAGTAGTGAAAGGGAAAAAGTTAACATGGCAGTTTACCACCTCACTGGAGATGCTGATCAATGGTGGTAATTTATTCAAAACATGAAGGAAGATGATGAAGTATCGAATATGGAATGGAGGGAGTTAAAATATCTGTTTTTAGAAAAATACTTTCCTCGCGACCATCGAGCAGATATGGAAAGGCAATTTTTGAGTCTGAGACAGAAGGAGGATGAGAATGTCGCAAAGTATGAGGCTAACTTTACAAGGTTATAAAGGTATGTTGGAGATTATATAAGTAACACAAGAAGTAAGATTTATCATTTCTTTGATGGGTTAAAACCATTTCTCCGTCGAGCATTAGTATTACAATTCTTTTCATCGTACAAAGACACTGTATCATGTGCTATCAAGACCGAAAATGAATTCTATAAGTCTTATGACTTTAAAGAAAAGCAAGAGAAGAAGAGACCTGCTGATCAATCTGGGAATGGAAATAAGGGGAATAAGGGAAAGGTTGAATATCCATCCTATGGTAAATGTGGTAAGAAACACCCCGGTACTTGCTTGAAGGGAACAAGAGTCTGTTACAAGTGCGGTGAAAAAGGACACCAAGCTCGTGATTGCAAGGGGAAGAAGGAAGCTACCAATGTTCAGTGCTACAATTGCAGGGAGTTGGGACATTATGCAAATGAATGTCCTAAGAGTCAGGAGAACTTACCTCAGAAAAGGCCAAGGGATCATGGCCAAGCTTATGCTATCACTACTACTGAGGTAGAAGTTCCGAAAGACGTGGTGGCAGGTAATTTAATGGTTTCCTCAAGTTTAGAAAATCCATTATTTGATTCTGGATCATCGCATTGTTTCATATCTTCCCAGTTTTCTAAGAAAATTAGATATTTCCAATTTGATTTAACAAGGGAGTTATCAGTTAAAACTCCTAAGCGAAGTATCATTGCAACAATGTTTTGCGAATCAGTCCCCATTAGAGCACATAAATGTTCTTTATCTGCTGATCTCATCATCATACCTATGATTGATTTTGATATACTCCTCGGTATTGACTGGCTTTCGGACTATGATGCAAAGATTTATTGTAAGAAGAAAGAGGTTATGATTCTTGATGATAATGATAAGGAACACCTTATATTTAGAGCAGAATCATCACCACCTAATTCTTATTTAGATCCACCCCCAGTAGCTCAACTAAATTCAATTATTGGGGAGGAAGAGAATGAAATAACTGTGGCTGAGGAAAGGAATGTTCAAATAGAGGATGTACCTGTTGTGAATGAATTTGTAGATGTATTTCTGGAAGATTTACCTAGACATCCTCCAGAATGAGAAGTTGAGTTTTCCATTGATTTAATTCCTAGATCAAGGCCTATATCGAATAGCCCTTATAGAATTTCCACTGTAGAGTTAGTCAAACTAAAGAAACAACTAGAGGAATTGATTAATAAAGGATTTATTCGCCCTAGTGTTTCTCCATGGGGAGCCCCTGTTCTTTTGTGAAAAATAAAGATGGATCTATGAGGTTATGTATCGACTACAGGGAGATCAATGCTATAACAATAAAGAACAAGTATCCCCTACCATGCATTGATGATTTATTTGACCAACTGCATGGAGCTCAATACTTTTCAAAGATTGAACTTCGATCAGGATACCATCAGTTGTTTGTGAAGAAGGAAGACATTCCGGAGACAGCATTTCAAACCAGGTACGGGCATTACGAGTTTACTCTAATGCATTTTGGTTTGACTAATTCACCATCTGTATTCATGGATCTGATGAATAGAGTTTTCAAGGAGTATCTTGATGAATTTGTGGTGGTATTTATTGATGATATCTTTGTATACTACAAAAGGTATGAATTTCATGAAAGTCACTTGCGCATTATCCTGAAGACTCTGAGAAGACATGAATTATATGGGAAGTTTAGCAAGTGTGAATTCTAGCATCATGAGATTTCTTTTCTTGGCCATATTGTCTCTAATGATGGAATCTATGTTGATACTTCTAATACCAAGGCAATCCAAGAATTGCCAGAACCTACAAGTATAACTGAGGTACGCAGTTTTATTGGTTTGGAAGGTTATTATAGACGATTCGTCCAGAATTTTGCCCGATTGGCTAACCCATTAACGAAGCTCACACGTAAAGGGGTTAAATTTGTTTGGACAAAAGACTGTGAATAATGTTTCTAAGAACTGAAGAAAATATTAGTCAATGATCCTATATTGACTCTACCATCAGGGAATGATGGGTTCGTTATTTATAGTGATGCATCGAAAAAAGGACTTGGTTGTGTCCTTATGCAAAATGATAGAGTTATTGCCTATGAATCATGACAGTTGAAAATTCATGAACAAAACTATCCTACTCATGATTTCGAGTTATTAGCTGTGATCTTTTCTTTGAAGATATGGAGGCACTACCTCTATGGTGAAAAATGTGAGATTTATACTAATCACAAGAGTTTGAAGTATATTTTCTCACAAAAATAACTCAACATGAGGCAAAGGAGATGGCTTGAATTACTCAAGGATTATGATTGCATGATACACTATCACCCAGGGAAAGAAAACAAGGTGGCAGGTGCTTTGAGTAGAAAAGACCATAGACTTTTGAACAATATGAGAATTGAAAGGGATCCAATTTTCATGGATCTTGTGAAGATGGACGTGAGAATAACCAGGGAAGGCGAAACATCAATTCTTTTTCAAATGGTTGCCAAAACATCTTTACTATAAAGAATTAAGAGTTCTCAGACCGAGGATGAGGAATTTCAAAAGAAGATTAAAGCTATGAATTATGGGAGATTGAGAGGCATTGTGTATGAAAATGGAATTTTGAAATTAGGGAAGAGGCTTTGTGTTCCCGATATACCTGATCTAAAAAGGGAATTTCTGGATGATGCTCATAGTTCCAATTTCTCTATACACCCTGGGAGCACCAAAATGTATAGAGATTTGAAGGAACATTTTTGGTGGGACAACATTAAGTGGGAGATTTCTGATTTTGTGTCAAGATGTATGGTTTGTCAACAAGTGAAAGCTGGAAGGCAACAGCTTGGAGGAGTCATGCAACCTCTTCCCATACCGGAGTGGAAATGGGACAATATTACGATGGACTTTGTCATGGGGCTACCAAAGACTCCTAGAAGGAATGATGAAATATGGGTTATTATTGATCGTCTTACCGAGTCAGCACATTTTCTTTCTATAAGATAAGATCTACCCCTGGAACGTCTAGAAAGACTATATATTAATGAAGTTGTGAGACTTCATGGAGTACCCCTATCGATTGTTTCTGATCGTGATCCCCGTTTTACATCAATATTCTGGAAAAGTCTTCAGAAATCCCGGGATACTGAACTTCATTTGAGCACTGCTTACCACCCTCAGACAGACATACAATCAGAACGGACTATTCAAACCTTAGAGGACATGTTCATATATTTCTCACTTGACTTTCCGGGTATGTGGGATCAATATTTACCTCTGGTAGAATTTTCCTATAACAATAGCTTCCATTCGAGTATTCAGATGACACCATATGAAGCGTTATACAGAAAGAGATGTCGTACACCAACCTGTTGGGATGACGTTGGTGAAAGAAAACTTGTAGGCCATAAACTAGTGGAGGAAACGATGGAAAAGGTGAAGGTAATCCAAAATCACATCAAAGCAGCTCAAAGTAGGCAGAAGAGCTATGCCGATAATCGAAGGAAAGATTTGGAATTTCAAGTCGGTGATCATGTTTTACTGAAGGTATCTCCATGGAAGGGAGTGATACGTTTTGGTAAGTAAGGTAAATTGAGTCCCAGGTACATCAGACCTTTCGAAATTATAGACCAAATTGGGGTTGTAGCTTACCGATTGGCAATGCCACCAAGTCTCTCAAAAGTTCACGATGTGTTCCACGTATCTCTGTTGAGGAAATACATGCCTGACCCAACGCATGTACTCACCTATGAGGAATTAGAACTGGAACCCGATCTGTCTTATTGCGAAGAGCCCATCAGGATTCTTGATACGAGAGAACAAGTACTGAGAAACTGGATGACGCGTCTGGTAAAAGTCTTATGGAGAAACCATAAGATGGAAGAGGCAATGTGGGAACCCGAGGAACTTATGATGAAGAACCACCTGAGTCTTTTCATGTTATAAGTATTCTAGAAATTTCGAGGACGAAATTATTTGAAGGTGGGGAGAATGTAACACCCCAAGCTTCTACGGTACGCTTCTCTTTGAATAATGTGATAGCGTGTGTTGTACGCAACACCGAGTTCTAACACACCATAACCAATCAAACTAGCCGTTATGAATAGTAATACCTACTTTTTGAAATTATATATATTTTATATTTCAAAATGGAATTCATTTTTGGATTTGGAATATTGAATTTATCCTAATGTGAAATTTTGGTACTTTTCGGATAACTTTAATATTTTGATGAATAGTGAAAATTACTAAATTTTAATTAAAAACAACTTTTTTAATCAAAATTATTAATAGTGATAAATTATGAATTTGAGAGGTTTTAAAGTATATTTAGAATATATTTTTACCATTTAATACAATGTTGGTCATTGGACATAATTTTACAATTAAACCAGACATAAACAAGTGTCAATCTTTTGCTAGTTATTATCTCTTAAAAACACGCTTTTTGTTTTAACAACGGAAATTAATTTTAAATTAATTTCTGCCAATTTTGTGTTTTGAATTTGGAAAAATGGATTCCATATTTGGAATCAGGATGTTCACATTGTGTAAATAGGTAACTTTTAGTTTTAGACATTTTGAATAATTAGTTCGGTAAATATTTTATTTACCATGGTTAAGGGTAAATCCGATAAATAAGGGTTAAAACATAATATTATAATAATACTAAATTACCCTAAAACGTGTCCTAGCCTTATTTGTTGATACATGTTCGACCATAGGCATCTTTGGGTCGATTTTGGGACCCCATGGAGCCACTTGTAGGTGATAAGGACACTTTATTTTAATTAAGTCAAAATGAATACAAAAATGACACAAGCATATATATTTCAGCAAAACAATTTTTACATAGGGTTATATATGTTGTATTTTCGACTATAAATATTCATTATAAAGATAAAATGATTTAATACATAATTATATTTTATTTATAATTTTTAAACATTAAATAATTTAATTTATTTATGACAAAATGATGATTCAGTAATTCCCTTAATAGTGAAAATTTAAAATAATTGATATTATAAATACCCAAATAAGTATAATTTGAGACTTTTTATGAATTAAAATAATTATATAAGTTAATATGAAATTTTAGGATTGATTTAATGAAATTATTTAGAAGTAATCATTCTGTTATGAGTTTCACAAAAATCAACTATTGAATAGTGTCAAAATTGACATAAAAGTTTTTTTAAAACAAATATTATATTATTAATTGATATTAAATTCCTAAAAATCCAAGGTTCGGACAAGAGACTTATATCATGATATTTATATCATTAATGGACCACTTGGGGGTCGCTTGGATGTATATGGTATGTTTATTAACCATATAAAATAAAAATACAAAGAGACATTGTAAAAGTGAAACTAATTAACATAGAGTTAATTCTTAATGATAAGGTTAATATAAGTACCCAAACCTGTCTAAATTCTATTGGTTGAGTTTTTTTCGACCCATACCCAGCTTAAAATTTAAATAATCAACTTTTGAGCCATTATAAACCGAATATGAAATTATTATAAATTAATATTTCTAGCTTTTCCAAAGGTTCCCCTCACCCCTCTTATAAAAAGGCACTCCTCATTCTCATTTCCTCACACCATAAAAGCCTTTTGGTTCAGCCAAACTCTGCCCAAATACTCTCCCAACTTCCCTCACTACAACCTAGAGGCCTTATTTTGATCAGAAAGCCAAAATAAGGATCCCTTTTGATCAAATCAAAAGGATGAACTCGAAGAAGAGGTAATGATTTCACCACCCTTTTCCTTCTTCTTCCACTTCTTCTTCCTTTGTTGTTACCATTCTAAAATAATAACTCCAGTATCATATATATACTGTGATGTTATTATAAATATGGTACAACCATATTCAGTATTCTATCCACCCTTTGAATAACATGTCACCATACGTGCGTACGTACGGCTTACCGTCTCCACGTCGTGGTGTAATTGTTATTCAATATATTATTATTTTGATGGGTATAATAATGATGTGTAACTCATGTAAATAATAAATATAACATGTTATTTATTCTGTATATGTGATATACCATCCATTTATATATTATTTTAATATCAAAAGAATGATATTGTTGCTCGTGCGTACGTACGGACTACCGTCTCCACGAACGCGATGAGATTCATTCTCCATCGTATCCATTCAAGTATAATTCTAATTTGATGATTAATAATAGTATCTAAAGACTTGATATCATTCTGGATATGATTAAGATACAAACTATCCATTACAAACATGGCTTATGTAACAAAACATATAAAAGAAAACGAGTAAGTTAACACCCGAAACGACAATAATTCTAAGATATTATTAACAAAGCAATGTTAAAAGATCATATATGATATCATATTAATGTATATGATTATTGAATAATTTAGTAACAATTATTTCACTATTATACAGGAGGATAACCTACCCCAACCAAGGAAAATTACAAGGTAAGGGTTATTTCACAATCTGTTCATTATCCGAGGTTGTTTATACGTAATAATCTACTGGGATCTCTTTATCATCCACTTCCATGTTTCCTAAAAATGTATTTCAAAACATTTTTACTATTTACTAGAATATGAGTTAAAGTCATTTATACCCTTTTTGACTTTTATAAGTGGTTTATAAAGGAATCTTTTCGTCGTTTTCAAAACAAGGTCCTTTTTATCCTTTTTGACAGAATTAAGGTAAGAATGTTTTTTTAACTTATACGGCGGGTGCGGATATTTTCTGCCGTTATAAAATCTTCAAAGTTTCCTTTACAAGCTTATAAGAATGGTTTAAAATAAAATGTTTTATTTTATATGGCTCTTAAATGATTTCAAAATAAAAAGAGACATTTCTCTAAAAAGAGTTTTGATTTCATCTATGTCAACATCCTTTGTTGGATTTTACGCTTATGTGAAGTTGATTTATTATGATACAAAACTTCTATGTTGTATTGAAGGTTTTGTGATATGTTCGACTGTGGATGTGCTATTTTTATACTATTCATGGTTCATGGTGAAAGTATTTACATTTTGTATGATAGTTTTAATACGAATGTTTATGTTATGTTTAAACCTTTTCATATGGGAATGAATTGGACTTAATATGTGACAGGTGGAGCCCGCTATATCTCCTCGATGCATCAGTAGGTCTCATGAGACAAACTAGTGTCTTGGCATAAGGCCTTGGCAAAATCTTATTTGTAGTATTGGCACGAGGCCTTGGCTATGTGGTTATGATAGTCTGGCATTATTCATTCCATCATTATGAAAGTGGTTATTGATATTGCATGTGATTATTCGATTAGTAGAATATCCATGTGAATAAGTAAATGGAATTATTTCATTTTAATTTTTCCATTCTATGTTGAAGTTCAAGTTTAAAAGGCTGTTGTTTTAGTTATACATTGCCTTAAATGTTTATGCTTATTTTGGAAAGTTTCCGCTATATTGTTATCCTTACTGGGCATTTGAGCTCACCCCTTTTCTATGTTTTATTTTTCCCAGGATGTGAAGAAGTAAGTTATGAATGACCTGCATGGATATTATGAAGGGATAATAGTGTGGACTATGGAGACATTATGTTGTTGTAGTAGTTTTTCACTTTATGATGTAATGTAAAAGATTATGAATATATCTAGCGTTTCCAAGGCTACTAAACCAATCGGTCTTTCAGGATTTGATCTTTCTTGTGATCATGCCAATGTTTTGTAATAATGCACAGACTCTGGGTAACTAGGGTCGGGGAATTACTCATATCATCCATAGATAGACCGTCAGACAAATCATACCATTCGGACTCTTGAAGAAATGATGCGCTCTTGTGTCCTAGATTTTGGTGGTTGGTGTATGTGGTACATACCCTTAGTTAATTTCTATTAAAACAATAGTTTTCACCCCACCATTGGTATGGATCAATTTGAATCCATGAATGGTCGACCTTAACATTCTTTGTTGTGCTGGACTGGAGTCGGAGAGTGAGAAATTCTCAGAATGGAACTAGTGTAGTATAGGACATAGATAGTTCAGGGGATTCATGAGAAGATGAAGGTATTTAAGGATCATTAGAAGTCATTTTCTAATCAAATTAGGGGACCTTTATAGTATGAATTTCAGAATCTTGTTTTTTGAAGGTGACCCCCAATCGTGGGTAGAGAAGGTTTGGTTGTGGGAGTAAGCTATCTCCCAGGTATGTTGGTACTTTGGAGGTGTTGGATCGTGTTGGAGTCATGGTGTATCGATTATCACTTCTCCCATAGATGAGTAGGGTACATGATGTAACACCCGGGACTTTTATGTTATATAAATCATCAAAGGAATCTTTTTCTACACAACACTTGCTTGGCTTGCTTTACACGAAATCGTGACCTTCCTCGATATCTTGCGTCGTACGCAATACCGAGTTTTACTAAACAACGATATGCTATTAAAATATTATTAAAACTAGCCGTTATGAATAGTAATAACCACTTTTTGAAATTTTATAAATTTTATTTTTCAAAATGGACTTCATTTTTGGATTCGGAATATTGAAATTAGCCTACGGTGAAATTTTGGTATTTTTCTGAAAACTTTCAATTTTTGATGAATAGTGAAACCACTAAGTGGTAGTTAAAAAACTGAATTTTTCATAAAACTTAATTTTACCACTTCTGTGAGTGGAATTTCGAAAATTCGAGAGACACAGTTAATATCAAGGACTAAAATTTGGTTCAATGAGATGAAAATAATTTTTTTGGTGAATAGTAACTTTTTACTTTTTTTTACCACGGTTAAAAGTAAATAGGGTAATTAAGGGTAATGATGTTATTATTATTACCATAACACATGTCCTAATTCTATTGGATAAGTGAAATTCGACCAAAAACAAACTTAGGAATAAAATATGACCATTTAGGCCCACTTGGATTAGATTAGGACATTTATTATTAATTTATTTAAAGAAGGGTTAAAATAGTTAAAATCAATGTTTAATAAGTAAATAATTTTTAATATTGGGTTATACATAAGATAAATTTGACTATAAATATTCATTATAAATCTAAAAATATTTCCTACATAATTGTATTTTTATACATTAAATAATTTAATTTATTTATGACAAAATGATGATGCAGTAATTATCTTATTAATGAAATATTGACATAATTGATGTTATAAACACCAACATAAATGTAATTTGAAACTTTTTATGAATCCCACTAATTTTATAGGTTAATCTGACATGTTATTATTGATTTAATTAACTTGGTTCGAACTAATAATTCTGTTATTATTTTCACAAAAATCAATTACTAAATAGTGTCAAAATTGACATAAAATAGTTTTTAAAACAAATATTCTTTTGGTAATTGTTATTTTATTCCTAAAAATATAAGGTTCGGCCAAATGAATTATATAAGGTTATATATATTAATAATAAACAACTTGGGGTTCGTTTGGCTTCTTATAGTACGTTTATTAACCTTATAGTAAAAGAACACAAGAAGACATGGTAAAAGTAAAATTATTTAACTTAATGTTAAATATAAATGATAAGGTTAAAATAGGAACCTAAACTTATCTAAATTCTATTGGATAAGAGGATTTCGACCCATACCCACCTTAGCTTCGAAATATATCAATTTGGAGCTATTTAAAACCAAACATGACTTTATAATAAAATAATAGTTTTAGTTATTCCAAAGGTTCCCCTCTCCTCCCTTATAAAAGGACACCTCATCCCCCTCTTCCTCACACCACTTGGAGCCTTCAAGATTGGCCAACCCCTGCCACTTTCTCCTCTCCACTTCCCTAGAGACATCCTAGAGGTTCTGGTCTTCTTCAAAGACAAATTTTAGCACCCTAAAAGAAGGTCTCAAAGAAGCACTTCAAAGAAGAGGTAATGTCTGTTACCGATTCTTTCATATTTATTTCTTCTTCCACTTCTTCTTATTTAGTTGTTTCATTATGAAGTAATAACATCAGTATCACTCATATACTGACATGTTATTAAAAGTATGAAACAACCATATTTCACCATCTATCCATCCTACAGAAAAAGAAATCACCGCGCGTGCGTACGTACGGAATACCGTCTCCACGCCGTGGTGTAATCTATTTTCCACCACCGCCTTACTTGGATGGGTATAATGGTGTAAATAATTACCATATATGACTATTATAAAGTGATATTGATTCTGAAATAGTATACATATACTCCAATACAATTCCACGATCCTAGGAATGATATCATCACTCGTGCGTATGTACGGAATACCGTCGCCACGATGTGATGTAACTCGTTCTAAATGATCTTCATAATGATTATATAAATGAATTGAATGAATTAATATGATATAAATTAAACTAATACCATTCTGGAAATTAGGTATCTATAACCTAAAGAGAAGAATAAGAATTTATTTGACAAAACATGCATAAGAACAAAAAGTTATAAACACTCAAATAACAAGTAGCAATGAAATATTACTACTAAGAAGCTAATAATATGACCATATATGATATCATAAAAATAAGTATGATTCTGGAATAAGTCAATAACATTATTTAAATCATTATACAGGAGGTTCGGACACTTACAAATCAAGTCGGACCTAAGGTAAGGGAAATATCACTATCTCATTTTTATCTGAGATTGTTTATACGTTGGTATTTACTGGGGTGTATTTTATCATCCACATAAATGTTTCCTCAATATGTAATATTTATATCCTTCTACAATAGTTTATATCCAATTTTACCCTTTGGTGAGTTTTTTAGTAAAAGATATGAAAGGAATCTTTTTTCATTTTTCGTACGAGGTACTTTTTGACTTTCCGACAAAAGTACGAGAAGAATGTTTTCTTTTAACTTATACGGAATGAATGGATTTTTAAAACATAATTTCCAAGAAGCTTACATTACAAGTTTTCAAGTTTATTTTTAATCAACCTCTTTTAGTTTATATTTTTATGACATGTTAAAGGAAAAGTGTTTTTGAAGTAGAAAGGGTATTTTCCTCAAGAATGAAGTTCAAGTGTTTTATCAAAATTATTTTCCATCTAAGATAATAAAGGGTTTTGTTTTTATCCCTAATATTACATTGATTTGATTACTTTGTGATGGAATTATATTTTTATGAATTCCTTTATCTTATATAAATTGTTTTATGATGTCACGATGTTTAAGATTCCCATTTTTATTACATGGGTTATGCTATGATGTATGGTTTTCTGATTTTGTGGCAAACATAAAAATGATATCATTCTGAGATGGGTGGGACCTAAATATCCCTCCAATGCATTGGGTAAAGATTTTATATCTCATGAGATAGACATGGCTGGAACGGTAGGTTATACCGGTTCAGTGAACCAGGACTGAAACGAGGGTAAATCGGTTCAGAAATGGACTTTTTCCACTAAGATAGTCTTTGCAATGAGTCTTGACTAATAAGAAATGATTCTCTATGATTATGTGTGTATGCCACAAAGTTTCATGTTTTATGTTATGATTATTGTGATTACATTTCACTGCCATGATTTATCCCATGTTATAAAATTATGCTCTCTTTTGCAGGTTAAGATTTACAAAATGTTATGTTCTTATGAATATGATGTGATTGATATTTCTTTTGTTTACCCTTACTGAGCATTTGAGCTCACCCTTTTGTATGTTTTCTTTCCCCAGGTCAGGAATAAGGTTATTAAGTAAGATATGCCAAAAGAGACTATAGATATGATGAAATAAATGGGAGACAGTGTAGACGCTTTATGAACCAGTTGTTTATGTTTCCCAGTTTCTAAAGACACTATACCTATATCGTCCTTTCATGGTTTTATTATATGTTGTAATAATTATGCTTCAATTTTGAAGTATTAACGATATATGTAAAGTATGGGTTGTTATAGTTGGTATCAGAGGAAAGGTATAGTCAACCTTTGGAAACTAGGATGTGAAAGCCTTAGTAAGAACCCTAAGTATAAGTCTAAGCATAGAACACAATTTTAGTGTTTTAGAAATGTCCATGAATAACCTAGGATAAGACCTTAAGTTTGAAATTTTATTCTTGATTATGTGGTTTTCGTATTATAATTAGTGTTGGTCACAATATTCTTCTTGGTTTTAGTCAATGGCTGGAACCTGAAGGAACCGTGTTAATGCGGAATGCGACGGGCAATGCAATGATTGTCCCCCTGAGCAACCAAACGTTATGGGATCTGGAATGAAAAATCTTGTAGCCATGCTCACACAACTTTCTCAAGCTATGAATCATGCAGGACTTCCAAATGAGAAAAGGAAGGAGCAACATTTTGTTGAATCCTTCATGAGGCAGCGTCCACCTTCTTTCAGCGGGTCTACTGATCCATTAGTTGCCGAACAATGGATTAGTACTACTGAAAAGATATTTTCAGTTCTTCAATGTTCTGAACATGATAAAGTCATCCTAGCAGTGTATCGTTTGGAAGGAGATGCTGATCAATGTTGGAATCTTATTAAGAATACGAGGCAAAGGGATGAAATTGAGTCCATGGAATGGGATGAGTTCAAGAACTTATTTTTCAATAAGTACTTCCCTCGTATTCTCCGAACAAAGATGGAGAAAGAGTTTCTTGAACTAAAGAAAAAGGATGATGAATCTGTTGGTACCTATGAAGCAAATTTTACAAGACTTTCAAGGTATGCTTCTGGTATTATTATCCAACATGAGAGTAAGATCGATCGATTCTTTAGTGGCTTAAAACCAAGTCTTCGAAGGGCGTTAGCCATAAGGGACTTCAATAGCTACGAGGAAATCGTTCAATGTGCTCTCAAAGTCGAGATGGATATTGGAGTAACCCATCAATCATATGGGTTTGATAAGAAGAGGAAAATGGAATTCAAAGGAAAATCTAAAGAGCACACTGAAAAGAAGATGAGCTTTCCATTATGCTGAAAGTGTGGAAAGAAACATGGAGGGAGTTGTCTTAAAGGGACAAGTAAATGTTTCAAATGTGGAAAGGAAGGTCATTGGGCATTTGAATGCCGCGATGATGGGAAGAATATGTCTAATGATGCAAATAAAGGAAGGGATACACAGAATGAACCTACTGCACTTCAATGTTTCAAGTGCAAGGAGATGGGGCATTATTCCAATAAATGCCCTAATCCAAGGGTTGATGATGATGGTCGACGTCAACAAACTCTTAAGGCTAAATACAAAGGAAAGCCACATGAAATTTCTATCAGCGATGTGGAGTACGATAACGATGTGGTGAAAGGTACACTTACCATCCACTCTAAAGTAGAAAATGTTTTATTTGATTCTGGATCCAACCACTCTTTTATTTCTGAAGAATTTTCTAAGGGTATCACCGTATTACCTCAACAATTAGATGTTGAGTTAGCTGTGACAACACCTAATGGAACAACAGTCGCATCAAAAGTTAATAATTCTTCTCCGATCGAAGTTTGTGGGAAAGTGATTCATGCAAATCTTGTGATCCTTACTATAGTGGAATTTGATGTGATTCTTGGCATGGATTGGCTTTCTTTATATGGAGCTCATATCAATTTCCAAAGAAGGGAAGTCACATTTCATATTCCAGATCAATCTATGATCGTCTATCAATGCAAGGATGAACATAACCTTCCAGTGGAAATTTCTTCCATCTTATGGGTCTTGATTCCACTAAATGAAGGTTATTTATCTCAAATGGTTGGTGAGAAACTCACGATTAAGAATATGCCCATTGTACGGGAGTTTGATGATATCTTTCCGGAGGAATTACCGGGACTTCCACCAAATCATGAAGTTGAGTTCTCAATAGAACTCGTACAGGGTGCTTTGCCTATTTCAAAGACACCTTATAGAATGGCCCCTATTGAGTTGCAGGAATTGAAGAAGCAACTCCAAGAGAATATTGATAAAGGATTCATACGCCCTAGTGCATCATCGTGGGGAGCACCTGTTCTATTTGTTAAGAAGAAAGATGGATCAATGAGACTCTGCATTGATTATCGAGAACTTAACAAGATCACTATCAAGAACAAATATCCTCTCCCGCGCATTGATGACCTATTTGACCAACTACGCGGAGCTCAATACTTTTCCAAGATTGATCTTCGTTTAGGGTATCATCAATTAAGGGTCAAACGGGAGGATATAGCAAAGACGGCTTTCCGTACAAGGTATGGACACTATGAATTTATAGTGATGCCATTTGGTCTTACTAATGCCCATGCTATCTTCATGGATCTGATGAATAGAGTCTTTAGAGACTATCTTGATCAATTTGTGGTAGTCTTTATAGACAATATTCTTGTCTATTCAAAGAGAAAGGAAGAACATGAAGATCACTTGAGAATTATATTGAAGACCCTGAGAAAGGATAAGCATTATGCCAAATTTACCAAGTGTGAATTTTGGCTTCAAAAAGTTGCATTTTTGGGTCACATAATCTCAAAAGAGGGGATATCTATGGATCCAGCAAAAACAGAGGTTATCGAATGATGGTCGAGACCAACAACAGTAACTGAGATCCGAAGTTTTCTTGGTTTGGCTGGATATTATCGACGTTTTTGAATGATTTTTCACGATTATCTAATCCACTCTCAAAGTTGACTTGGAAAGGAGTTAAGTTTGTCTAGACGGAAGAATGTGAAGAGAATTTCAAGGAGTTGAAAAGAAGGTTATCCAGTGCACCTGTGCTCACACTGCCTTGTAGTGGAGAAAGGTTTATGATCTATAGTGATGCATCCAAGAAGGGATTAGGGTGTGTTCTTATGCAAAATGATATGGTGATAGCTTATGCCTCACGACAGTTGAAAATCCATGAGCAAAATTACCCAACACATGATTTGGAGTTAGCTGCGGTAATCTTTGCATTAAAGATTTGGAGGAATTACCTTTATGGTGAAAGGTGTGATATTTATACTGATCATAAAAGTTTAAAGTATATTTTCACACAAAAGGAGCTGAATATGCATCAAAGAAGATGGTTGGAGCTGATTAAGGATTACGACTGCTCAATCTATTACCACCCTGGGAAAGCAAACAAGGTGGCAGATGCATTAAGTCGAAAAGACCATGCTAGTTTATCCATGATGAGGATCACAAAAGATCCAATATTTATGGATTTACAAAGGATGGATCTTGGAATTATAATGGAAGGGGAAAATCTTATCTTTCTCAAATGAATGTTCAACCATCTATACATGTGAAGATTAAAGAGGCATAGAAAGAAGATGTCGAGTTACAAAAGTAGGTGAGAAATGTTCTTGTGTTCAACCTTGATTGTGATGGGATAATAAAGTTCAGGAATCGGGTTTGTGTTCCTCCCATCCCCGAATTAAAGAAGGAGCTACTGGATGAGGATCATAGTTATTCATTATCTATTCATCCTGGAAGCACGAAGATGTATAGGGACCTGAAAGAGTACTTCTGGTGGGATGGCATGAAAAGAGATGTTTCTGAATATGTCACTCGATGCTTGGTTTGTCAACAAGATAAAGCTGAGAGACAGAAGTCTAAGGGGATGTTACAACCATTACCCATACCCGAATGGGAATGTGAAAACATTACTATGGACTTTGTCACAGGACTTCCTAAAACATCCAAAGGCAATAATGCTATCTGGGTCATAGTTGATCGTCTTACAAAGTCTGCACACTTCATTGCTATTAGAGAGGATTTCTCTCTGGATCAGTTTGCCAAGATATATGTAAAGCAAGTGGTAAGATTTCATGGAGTACCACTTTCTATTATATCTGATCGGGATCCAAGATTTACCTCGAAGTTCTGGCGAAGTCTTCAGCATACTCTGGATACAGAGTTGAGTTTCAGCACTGCTTATCATCCTCAGACAGACGGTCAGTCTGAAAGAACAATTCAAACCCTAGAAGATATGTTGAGAGCTTGCTCTATGGATTTCAAAGGAGGTTGGGATCAACACCTACCTTTTGTGGAATTTTCTTATAATAATAGCTTTCACTCCAGTATTCAGATGGCTCCTTATGAAGCTCTCTATGGAAAGAAATGTAGGACTCCAACTTGCTGGGATGAAGTTGGGGAAAGAAAGATATTAGGACCTGATCTCGTTGATGAAATGGCAGAAAAGGTCATATCTATTCAACAACACATAAGAGCAGCTCAGAGTCGACAGAAAAGTTATGCCGACAGCCGAAGAAAAGACCTAGAGTTTGAAGTGGGCGATAAAGTGTTCTTACAGATATCTCCCTGGAAGAAAGTCATGAGATTTGGAAAGAAGGGGAAGTTAAGCCCTAGATATATCGGTCCTTTCGAAATACTGGATCGTGTAGGGAAGGTAGCTTACCGATTGGCGCTAAAACCGAATCTCTCTCAAGTTCACGATGTGTTCCATGTATCTCTCCTGAGAAAGTACATACCTGATCCTTCACATGTACTCAGCTAAGAAGTTGTACCGCTGGAGCAAGATCATTCTTATGAAGAAAAACCGATAGAGATTATGGATCGTAGCGAAAAAGTCCTATGAAACCAGACCACTCGATTGGTGAAAATTTTATGGAGGAACCACCAATTAGAAGAAGCTACATGGGAACTTGAGGATATGATGAGGGAGAGGTATCCTCATCTGTTTGTTACAAAGTGACGAATTTCGAGGGCGAAATTCATTTTAAGGGGGGTAGAATGTAACACCCGAGACATTTATGTTATATAAATCATCAAGGGAATCTTTTTCTACACAACACTTGCTTGGCTTGCTTTACACGAAATCGTGACCTTCCTCGGTAGCTTGCGTCGTACGCAATACCGAGTTTCACTAAATAACGATATGTTATTAAAATATTATTAAAACTAGTTGTTATGAATAGTAATAACCACTTTTTGAAATTTTATAAATTTTATTTTTCAAAATAGACTTTATTTTTGGATTCGGAATATCGAAATTAGCCTACGGTGAAATTTTGGTATTTTTTTTGAAAACTTTCAATTTTTTATGAATAGTGCAACCACTAAGTGGTAGTTAAAAAAACTGATTTTTTCATAAAACATAATTTTACCACTTCTGTGAGTAGAATTTCGAAAATCCGAGAGACACGGTTAATATCAAGGACTAAAATGTGGTTCAATGAGATGAAAATAATTTTTTGGTGAATAGTAACTTTTTACTTTTTCTTACCACGGTTAAAAGTAAATAGGGTAATTAAGGGTAAAGATGATATTAGTATTACCCTAAAACATGTCCTAATTCTATTGGATAAGTGAAATTTGACCAAAAACAAACTTAGGAATAAAAGATGACCATTTAGGCCCACTTGGACTAGATTAGGACATTTATTATTAATTTATTTAAAGAAGGGTTAAAATAGTTAAAATCAATGTTTAATAAGTAAATAATTTTTAATATGGGGTTATACATAAGATAAATTCGACTATAAATATTCATTAGAAAGCTAAAAATATTTCCTACATAATGGTATTTTTAGACATTAAATAATTTAATTTATTTATGACACAATGATGATGCAGTAATTATATTATTAATGAAATATTGACATAATTGATGTTATAAACACCAAAATAAATATAATTTGAGACTTTTTATGAATACCACTAATTTTCTAGGTTAATATGACATGTTATTATTGATTTAATTAACTTGGTTCGAACTAATAATTCTGTTTTGATTTTCACAAAAATCAATTACTAAATAGGGTCAAAATTGACATAAAATAGTTTTTAAAACAAATATTATATTGGTAATTGTTATTTTATTCCTAAAAATCTAAGGTTCGGCCAAATGACTTATATAAGGTTATATATATTAATAATAAACAACTTGGGGTTAGTTTGTCTGCTTATAGTAAGTTTATTAACCTTATAGTATAAGAACACAAGAAGACATGGTTAAAGTAAAATTGTTTAACTTAATGTTAAATCTAAATGATAAGGTTAAAATAGAAACCTAAACTTGTCTAAATTCTATTGGATAAAAGGATTTCGACCCATCCCCACATTAGCTTCGAAATATATCAATTTGGAGCTATTTAAAACCGAACTTGACTGTATAATAAAATAATAGTTTTAGTTATTCCAAAGGTGCCCCTCTCCTCCCTTATAAAAGGACACCTCCTCCCCCTCTTCCTCACACCACTTGGAGCCTTCAATCTCGGCCAAACCCTGCCACTTTCTCCTCTCCATTTCCCTAGAGACATCCTAGAGGTTCTGGTCTTCTTCAAAGACCAATTTTAGTGCCCCAAAAGAAGGTCTCAAAGAAGCACTTCAAAGAAGAGTTAATGTCCGTTACCGATTCTTTCATCTTTATTTCTTCTTCCACTTCTTCTTCTTTAGTTGTTTCATTATGAAGTAATAACATCAGTATCACTCATATACTTATATGTTATTATAAGTATGAAAAAACCCTATTTCACAATTTATCCATCCTACGGAAAATGAAATCACCGCGCGTGCGTACGTACGGAATACCGTCTCCACGCCGTGGTATAATCTATTTTCAACCACCGCCTTACTTGGATGGGTATAATGGTGTAAATAATGACCATATATGACTATTATAAAGTGATATTGATTCTGAAATAGTATACATATACTCCAATACAATTCCACAATCATAGGAACGATATCATCACTCGTGCGTACGTACGGAATACCGTCTCCACGATGTGATGCGACTCGTTCTACATGATCTTCATAATGATTATATAAATGAATTGAATTAATGAATATGATATACATTACACTAATACCATTATGTAAATTAGTTATCTATAACCTAAATTGAAGAATAAGAATTTATTTGACAAAACACGCATAAGAACAAAAAGTTATAAACACTCAAATAACAAGTAGCAATGAAATATTACTACTAAGAAGCTAATAATATGACCATATATGATATCATAAAAATAATTATGATTCTGGAATAAGTCAATAACATTATTTAAATCATTATATAGGAGGTTCTGACACTTACAAAGCAAGTCGGACCTAAGGTAAGGGAAATATCACAATCTCATTTTTATCCGAGATTGTTTATACGTTGGTATTTTCTGGGGTGTATTTTATCATACACATCCATGTTTCCTCAATATGTAATATTTATATCCTTATAAAATAGTTTATATCCAATTTTACCCTTTGGTGAGTTTTTAGTAAAAGATATGAAAGGAATATTTTGTCGTTTTTCGTACGAGGTACTTTTTGACTTTCCGACAAAAGTACGAGAAGAATGTTTTCTTTTAACTTATACGGAATGAATGGATCTTTAATTCATAATTTCCAAGAAGCTTACTTTACAATTTTTCAAGTTTATTTTTAATCAACTTCTTTTAGTTTATAATTTCACGACATGTTAAAGGAAAAGTGTTTTTGAAGTAGAAACGGTATTTTCCTAAAGAATGAAGGTCAAGTGTTTTATCAAAATTATTTTCCATCTAAGATAATAAAGGGTTCTGTTTTTATCCCTAATATTAAATTTATTTGATTACATTGTGATGGAATTATATTTTTATGAATTCCTTTATCTTATATGAATTGTTTTATGATGTCACGATGTTTAAGATTCCCATTTTTATTACATGGGTTATGCAATGATGTATGGTATTCTGATTTTGTGGCATACATAAGAATGGTATAATTATGAGATGGGTGGGACCTATATCTCCCTCCAATGCATTGGGTAAAGATTTTATATCTCATGAGATAGACATGGCTGGAACGGTAGGTTATACCGGTTCAGTGAACCAGGACTGAAACGAGGGTAACTCGGTTCAGAAATGGACTTTGTCTACTAAGATAGTCTTTGAAATGAGTCTTGACTAATAAGAAATGATTATCTATGATTATATGTGTATGCCACAAAGTTTCATGTTTTATGTTATGATTATTGTGATTACATTTCACTGCCATGATTTATCCCATGTTATGAAATTATGATCTCTTTTGCAGGTTAAGATTTCCAAAATGTTATGTTCTTATGAATATGATGTGATTGATATTTCTTTTGTTTACCCTTACTGAGCTTTTGAGCTCAAACTTTTTTATTTTTTCTTTCCCCAGGTCAGGAAGAAGGTTATTAAGTAAGATATGCCAAAAGGGACTATAGATATGACAGTGTAGACGCTTTATAAACCAGTTGTTTATGTTTCCCAATTTCTAAAGACACTATACCTATATGGTCCTTTCGTGGTTTTGTTATATGTTGTAATAAGTATGCTTCAATTTTGAAGTATTAACAATGTATGTAAAGTATTGGTCGTTATACATGATGTTTTTCAGATGTTTCCACAGCATCGTTGTCATCATGAAGACTCTCGCATCATCGATTTGAGGGAGAATGATGTTGACGATGATACTACCTTCGAGGAGTGTCTAAAAGATATCCAAAACTACAAGGGGAAGGTATTTCCTATGTATCCAATCCCCTTGGTCTATGTCTTGTGTTGAAACAGTGGTGTGGAGGATTGTACCTCAGAACGTGAGTCACAGATACGTTCTCATTATCCCATGTTTTTTTATGTTTATCTATTTCATTGTAACGTTGTTCGCTTTGTGGTTGCAGGCCTTTTGTGCTTATGAAATGGATTCCTTCTATTGTTTGTTGTGTATTTCTCTCTTTTGAGATTTATCTCCCATGGTAGAGCTTTTATGAACAAGTTTTGTTTGTTTTAATGTGTTGAAAAATTCTTTCTGGTGTGGTTGAGCTCTTGTGGTGGTAAGAGCCTTGAGAGGTATCTCGCAGGGTGGTTTTTGGACAACCAGTTTTCTATTTCCTATCTAGGTTAGTTTTGGATTCTCGAAGAAAATAATGTTTTGATAGGATTATAATGTAAGGGCTTAGATCCGTGTAGATCAAACCTTTGCATGTTTTCAAAGATGGAGGTACTCGTAGAACGATCAGAGGAAGTCTAGAGGAATTCAGTTGCAAGATGCTGGAAAAAGGGGATACACAACGTGACCAAGGGGTACACGACGTGTACCAGTTATGATTCATGAAAATAAAACAAAGCACTAAAGGCAACACATCTTATAGTGTAAGTCACCTTGAGGTGATAAACGATGTCATGAGGAGGTACACATCATGTACTGCCCCACTACTGGGAGTTTTAAGGACACCGAGCTGCTCAGGGCGTTCAAACCCTATGGATTGAGTGCACCCCCTCTTGGCCCCAGACTACCCAAATGCCTCCCTCTTAATTTTTTGGGGATTCCATTATCCTAGATCGGTTCCCCAGTACTTTTCTTCGATCCTTCCGCAATTTGAGGTAATTTCTATCTATGTTATTTGGTTTTCTTTTATCTTTCCTCTCTCGTTTCTCCTTTCCATGCTATGGTGTTTGATATCCATGGTTCTAAGGGAGTTTTTTTTCCGATGTTTCTAATGTTGTTGTGCTGAGACATCCTTGTGTGGATGTAGTTGTTACAGGGAAGGTAATCATGATCCATTTCTTGGATCCATTCTCAATCGAATAACTTCAAAAGCCTTTTGAGGTAGTACATTAGTTTCTTCTCTAGTTATTTACATAAAATCGTAGAGTTATGATGATTTATCCCTTTGGATCGCAATGGAATTGACCTAATTATATATTTGAACCAGATTAAAAGAATTGTTTTGATCACATGTTGTTTCTTTGCACTAGGATAATGGTTTTCCTCTTGATTTGATAGATAGTGTGATATCTATGCTTTTATTTTTCTCATGCTGTTCTTGATGAAATTGTTATAGAACATAAAGCTTGAACTAGTTGAAAATTAAATGGCTAATGACAAAGATGCATGTAAATGAATCTGACTGTTGTTTTTATAATTTGATTTTAATCAAATCAATGTAGTTGTGAATTACTATTACAATTGGTTGTTAAACCTGAATAATGTTAGTTCCTGTTGTTTAAAGGCATGTCAAATTAACTGTTTAATTAACTTTTGGTAGCTATGATTGCTTACAGTTTAGGTTGTCCATAGTCGTAAACTACTAAAAATTAATTACTTAATTGAAGATGGATTAAATAACTAGTTGTTTGATAATAGATAATGCTACGTAGGTTTATGAGTTACCATTTTCTCTTATAAAGGCCAAAGATCCTTATTCTAGGAGTTATGAGAGATTATTTCTTGTGAAGGTATAATTAATTTTTAAGGGCCAAGAGCTCAGTTGATATGATGTTGGTTTCAGGCTGCTTGTGTTGTGTTGTGAGTCAGTATAGATATTGTTATATGTGACGGAAGGGTGGCCCATTGGTTGTGGTAGTAGTTGATTACTAGAGAGGCAAGATGAATCATTTTACGTATGTGGGTGTTAGGGAGGACACCATAGATTATGAAACATATTGGATGTGAATGTTGGATGTTTTTTGACCCTTGTTTATTGATTAACTAATTTACTTTCCCCACTACTCATGGCAGCTGGTTTTTCTACCATCATCCCAAAAGAGGCAAATACATGTGGGGTATTCCATATTTTTTCTGTTTTTAGCTTATCGAGGTAGGTTGGGTCTATGCTCCTACTATAGATGGAAAAGACTTGATGGATATTTCATCTACTCACCGGCTTTATCCACCTTGTTTTTAGTGTCATGGAATGTTTTTCTGGAATGACTGGGAATATGGGAAAGTAATAATGTTGTTAATAAATTATTGAATAAATGATGTTAACCCATGGGGTGAGAGATTGCTGGGATGAAATGCCGAGGTAATATTTATAAGAAGCTGTGAACTTGGTTAATTTATTCCTACAGGGCATGAAACTTTTGGTGTGATGCTAATGAAATATAATGTGGAGTTGTTAATGGTTAATTAGTTTTTAAAGAATTAATTAACGTAAAGTGAAAATGATAAAAAGGGAATTAAGAAATGTAATAAATCTCTATAAATGGATATGTTCATATAGGATACCTAGTATTAGTAGTGGTAGTTGGGAGTCTAAGAGACATTAGCTACAGTTGATTCTAATACTACTTTATGCCCATAGTGTTTTTGTGAGCTATAGTATATTCTATTATTTTTGTGTTTCTATACACTACTCCACCCCATCATTTAGGGTGACGGACACCTTAGGGATTCGGATCCCTAGGGGGTTTTCCCCAAAATTTGGGTTGGAGGATGGATGGTTGACTACCCCCTTTGGTACCACTCTTTTCTCTTGGTAATTACTTGTTCTAGTAGGCACAATGGTTGGTTTTCCCCAAATATGTGTGTGGAGGGATGTAATTCCACGTGTTTATTCACACATATATATTCTTTATATAATTTATTTATGAAAGCTATAGGTGTAACATGTATAGGTTGTGATTTCTTGATGATACTTACTTTGTGTATAGACTGTAATGGCTTGAGGCACAATACTTGACATATGATACACGTTATGCGGGCTATGGTGGCACTCAGAAACTACCAGGTTAGTATTGGTTGTGTGGACAGTGTGGTGCTTTGCCCAGGTGTTTTCTAGAATTATTTGTGTTGTATGAGGTGCATGTGGTTGTGCTTTCCTAGGTGTCTTCAGTCTATCCTTCTTGGAGCGACATGGATTAGGACCTGTGATGTTGGGGCAAAGAGGAAAACTATTGGGGAAGTATCAGCGGGTTACCCTTGATATTAATTATTATATTATATAATATTGTATTAAATAATTGGTGATACTATCCATGGTGAGTTTGGGAACATAGTATATCTATTTAGGTGATGAGTTAGTTACACTTGTTGTTCATTGGGCTTTACCATGCTTTCTTTACTTTTTCACGAGAGGATCTATGGAGGATCCTACTAAGTTTATAGTTATACTCACCCTATATATATATATAAAATATTTTTCAGATCACATATAGTAGGTTGGAGATCAGGTCGTTTACAACTAGATTGGGGTTATAGGAGCAGTTCAGGCTTCATAGACACTGTTGTTTTTACTTTCCTTTGGAACTTGCAGTTTTCCCTCCATGAAATTAAATATGTGTACTTGGAATTTCAATTATATTGGAGTCTAAGTGGGTGTTGGGTGGTTTTTGTCTTATCTCTATCTCCTTCATGTGTTCTCTTAGAGGGTAATGCCTCCCATCTATGTGGTTACTATACCCTCGACGCTAGTCACCGACCGGGGTCCAACTAGAGGTGGGACTCAGGGGTCACTATCTCCCCTCTCACATTGTTGGCCTAGGAAGGGTACACCTTATGGGTAGGGGGTTGTGACACTTGATGATTAATAATAGGAAATATCATGTACACGTGGCATGAATCTAGCCCCAATGATGCTGGTGATTATTGATGGTGTTGCTGGTATGGTTCTGGTGAGTTGTTTTGTTTGGAAAATCAATAAAATAATTATGATTCTTTTTCTAGTGATTAATTCCATGAATCTTACTTTGTTCCAATTTTGGAGAGTGTTCTACATAGATTTGGGTGTTGTAATGTGATTTTTAGAGGATTCAAATGAAACTGTGATGATATGTGTGAAGAAACATGAATAAGAGGGGGATTCAATCAAATCCTAATATACATGTCATGTACTATGGAAGAATAAACATCATGTAGTCCCCTCTGTATGATTGTTATGATTTTTGAATTAAGTAAAGTATAAAAACTATCTAGAGGTCCCACACACTATTTGACCAATATATAGAATGCTTGACTTCTTCTGGGAGTACAGTCACATGAGGTCATTTAACCCCACATACTATGTGGTGGGATTAAAGACCATGTAACACCATTTTTAGATTTTATGTAATGTACATGGACTATACACACGAGATTCAATGTGACCCCCGCATTCCATGTGTATATGGGGAAACCTAGTTTAATTTGGAAGGTTATCCTGCATGGTTGTAAGAATAATAAATTTACACATGAATTACTAGTGTACATTGGAAAACTATAGTAAATGGTAATTTTCTAAAGTAAAGAGTCTAGAGAAGATGAAAAATGTGAGTGGATTCCATCCACTTCATTCAATTTGTCATAAAAGAACATGAAATGTATATAGAGAAAGACATTTTAGGCCAAATGGTGAGACATGGGAAGTTATGGAATCATAGTTGACACACCGAGTACACCATTAGAGACATTTATGATCTCTTCAAGTGAAATATAGATACCTCGTTCTTTTTATAATATCTTTAGTACGAAATTGATTGAGTTACCATAGATTGTTTCAGTCTATGTGTGTTAGTTTGTTAAATTCTTATGGGGATATAATGAGGTGTCAAAACATAAGAATTTGAAGTGATCCTTGATATAGGATTAAACATTGATTGATTTTGGAGTCCCTATATGTTTATCATATAACAACTTAGGATTATTATACCTAGATATTACATCATTTTAGATGAATATTCAACACATTAAAGAAGTACATGCCTGACGACCTTAACAGTTTAGTGTATTTGGAGACATGAAATACATTATTCTAATTTGGTAAAATATCTTTAACATATCCAAAAATATCTTCTCCTTTATTACTTCTACTTATAAACCATTCTTCGTGACCTCATGAAATGAAACATAAGAATGGGTGATCTCAGATACTCGGTAAGGGTTAATAAAGGATATACATAAGCATAATAGGAAAATACATGTAAGATACCATAATAATAACATTTCAAGGTCATATCATATATATGAAAGATAATATACATGAGTTTTGGAATAAAGAATTAATTTTCATAACACACGATGCATAACGGTGATAAATCTACATAAATAAATCATGAAAAAAAATCTCATGTCATATTAGTGTGGAACCATCTTAATTATAGAACTAAATTTATGTGTTAATGTTAAATACCAAGACCCTAAACATAGTAAATTAGGAAAAAAAATATTTCCCACGGTGGATCAGGACACTCCTATTTACCATTGTGGATCAGGATGCACATATTCAACATTGAAAATTTGGAAGCACCTATTTCCTATTATGGATCAGGACCCACCTATTTCCCATTTTGGATCTTAAAACAACTATTTCCCATAATAGATCAATCCCATTAACTTTTTTCCCATAAAAATATCACGATATATAAATATTTCCATAATTAATTGGTGGAATATATATGTATCAACCATCAAATAATTAAATCATACATACGTGTACCATTAGAATATAAAGTATTCATCCTATCAAAACTCATAAAAAGATTTGGGTATCATAAACATAATATAATCACCCATGAAATGAAATGGTTATCTTAAAAATGTAATCATATCATAACCTATAAAAAATAGGTTTCATAATCATTTCATCAAGGAATAACCCACATAAAGAAGCAGGTTTCAAAATCATATAACAAGTACAATAGAAACAGTTCTCATAAACAGCATACCACCAAAAGTATAAACCATTTAGATAATGAATAATAATGGTGTCCTTGTAAAATATCCCATATGAAATATAAACTATAACAAAGATTTTAATATTATATGGATATGGATTTGTAAATATCACATGGAATATTTCAAAAGAAAAATAATCTATCTTAAAAAATTACTTTTTAAAACATGAAAAATTTAAAAATTCAATTTCAATGAAACCACATTTTAAAACATATAATGTAATATTTTAAAAACTTCAAAAAACAATTATGGGGAAAAATATATTTTATACTTTTATTTTTTTATTTAATGCATAAAACCATTGGATAACCGTTTTTGTTGAAAATAACCCTGAAAACATATAATGGGAGCTTGGAAACATTTTTTATAAATTTTATTTAAAAATAGTATTGAAAATTTATATATGGTTATATTTTAAAACTAAAACAAATTATAGAATAACATATCCTTAAAAAAATTTCATAAACTATCATTCAATAAAAAAATTGAAAACATTTTAAAAAACAAGGTTTTTGAATAAAACAGACATCTGAACGAGGACGGAAATATGCTTATATTTTCTTAAAAACATTTTCCTAATAATCATAATTTACAAAGATTAAAAAATATTACTCACACATTAATATATAAATAATAAACATATGTGAATAAAATTTCTGAGTTTTATTGATAGATGGATCATACGATTTCACCAATGTAAGAATAATCATAAACCATCCCAATAAATGATGTTCCTATAGCAATAAACTCATACCACTTTGATAATGTTGAATAATAATCCCTACAAAATAATAAAATTTAATGAAGCCTATCAGATCATGAAAATATGTATATTAATTATATTACATGTGAAGGGCTGTATATACACCCGATATATAAATATAGGTGCATAACATGGCTTGTATCTCCAAGAAGGAAAATAGAGATAAAAATTACTTTAATGATTTGGTATCTTATAAACCATAAGATCAATAAAATAAAGCTAATATAATTGAAATGTAAATACCCATAAATATTAGTATAATAAGAATATAATACACTCATGGTATGTATATACCACACAAAAAATAAGTGAGAGGTTAATAAGGTATAAGTCTCAAGGGAAAAAATGTGAGTTGAGAAAACCCTAACATCAAGTATTTACTTTCTTTATACACAATAAAACATCAAATATAATATATATATATATATGTGAATTATAAATGTAACACAGAACTATATTCATATTTATCATACCATATATGACTTTATTATGACTTTATATTACCCTTTTATTAACAATTTCATGTTAAAGTTGTGTTTTTGGTAATAATTGCTTTGTTTTTATATATGTTTTGACATATTATTCTGGATTCACTTATGTAAAATATCATTTAATTATTTAAATAATTTAAAAATGATATAAATATAATATATATTCAATATATAATTATTTATAATAAATTATGAAATATATAAATATGAAATGGAATACACCATTCATGGAAACGGTAGGTAAAATAATTAACATAAAAAATTTATTCAATATATATTATATTTATATGACCAAAAACATACCATATATGACCTTATATTATATTTATATGACCAGAAACATACCATATATGACCTTATTATGTTTGGACTACTGCCACGCCAAATTTATTATATATTTCACAATTTATTATATTTCATAATAAATTCCATGTAATTTTTGAAAAAATTGCATCACTTTGACGAGGCAGTAGTCCAAACATCCACAAATAAAGTTAACATATACCAAAAAATGGAAATCATGAAGGTATGTGTTCTATAATAATTATAGGAGAATAAATAAATGATAAATATCATTTATAGAATATAAAAAATATAATTTCATCATTATTCCCAAGCTTGATTTTTTGTAATGGTATAATGAACGACATCTCTGTTCGCAACACGGTAGTCTACATGGAACACGAAAAATGATTGTGTATCAAATTTTATGGAAGTATGTATACATGTCGTTAAAATAATTAACAGAACAAAATAGCAGTATATTTATTATACTAAGGTTTTATATATTCAGGTAATATTAATAATTTATGTGGTTTGTGAAAGAAAAAAATAGTGATCATTGAAGAATGTTAACAATTTATCAGGTAACTCCTTTTGGTTTGCACAAAGTTTTAAAGAGGAAAGTTCAAATGTTAGAAATGTTTTTATGTCAAATTTCCATGTGAAATTTAATAAATTTACATAAATTTGATATATTAATGTATAATTGAACAAATAATTCTTTAACACCAATTTAATATATTTTTTAACTATATAAATATATTACAGAAAAAATTATTTTTCAATTAAAATTCATTATTTTCAACTATTCATCAAAAAACAATATATTTTCGAAAAATCCAAAAAAAAACATGCATAAGAAAATTTTAATGTTATAAAAGCAAAAATGAATTTTATTTTATATAATTCAAATTATAAAAATGTATACAATGATTTTTTCTATTATTTATAATAGGATATAAATAGTACTCCTTTGAAAAAAAATATTATTTTCAAAAACATATTGATTTTACCAAAAATTATATATTTCATTGTAACAATGCTCAATTTATATAAAAAATTTTAAATGGTATTTAAAATTAAGTTATTACTACTAATATTACAATGTTTTATGATTATGTTATAAGAATTTAGTTTAAATAATTTCACTAGTAAAATAATTTTTCGTAAAAACTCAATGTTGAATACAATATAAGATAAGAAGATATTTCATGTATCATAATATTAAATTAGTGTAGATTATAATTAATATTTAATGTGGTACATCCTATAGTGAAATCCATTAAATAAATTAAATTTATTCGAAAAAAGGTTCATAAAAACTCAGTGTGTTATAGCTCATGTGTGATCCTCTATCATTTCTTACCTAGGATGGGTCAATTATCCCATTTTCCAATATTAGGTATTTTTATCTACATACTAGATGGTTTACTCTTGGTTGGGTTTGGAATCCCCCACATTCCCTAGGTGAGTTCGCCTATTATTTTATCGGTATATGTTGTCATCTAATAAGTTGTAGTCCGATTAAGTGAGTATCTCGAATAGTTCCCTATATTTTTATTGGTGGTTACTCATAAAAAGACCTGAGGATATTGTCCTCTTATATAAGTTTGATCAGTATAATTAATCTCGATTATTAGATTCTCTGCGATTGTTGTTAACTATGATCCTCAAGTATAATCCTAGGATGATTGAGATGAAATCACCTCAATTGGAGAGATAGTGTCATCCTTTGAGCATATTTTTGTTATTATAGCTATTATTTAATATTCTTATTGAAATTAATTAATGGAAATGAGATGAATACTCTCTTTGATGATTTGTATTTAGATATTTATCAGAGTCCTTGTGGGTATGTTTATACTCACCTAAACATGGTATCTACCAACACAAGTCATTTCTTATTAAGATGATATGACATTCATTATTGTCTAATTGTGAATAAAAGT
Organism: Viscum album; assembly: GCA_963277665.1. Lineage (NCBI taxonomy): Eukaryota > Viridiplantae > Streptophyta > Magnoliopsida > Santalales > Viscaceae > Viscum > Viscum album. The sequence continues at coordinate 438,053,609 of OY728121.1, forward strand.
AGGTAGAGATTTTTTATAGGCATTCTTTATGCCATTTATTCATTAGATGAATCTAAGAGTTTCTTTTGTGATGCTTCCCCTTGTTTCCTTTAGGTTGGGTTCCTTTTTTGTTTTATTAGGTATATATTTAGCCCTTTTGTCTTTTTCTATGCTACATAATACACTCCCTTCTGGAGTAGATGTTATTAATTCATCTAAATTATGATAGTTTAATGTTTATATATTATTATGGTTTGGGGAGATGTGTGGGTGTTGATAGGTACATTTGGATAAGTCCCCCCATGATTGTGTTATTACTACATGCTTATAGTCGAAAAACCCTAGCCTACTGAAGGTGGTAATAGGGTATTAATAACGTTATAACATAGACTATGTAGTTTGTGATGTGTCACGATATGATAGAGTGGTATAACAACAGTTCATATTATTATTGGAGTTTAGATATTGCTCAAATTTGAAGTTCAGTTTGGGAATTTGGGAAACAAGGAAAAAGTGTCTGAAGATTGACTTTTAATATATGGGACTTGTAATTGGTTTGGTGGATGATGTTTCCATTTAAATTGACTCTGATAACCTTCTTGTTGTCTTTGAACATGTTGGAACTTGTTTAAAAAAATGGCATTATTCATATAGGATTGGGTTGTGGTTTCCATTTCCTTTTTGTGTTATCTCCATAGATATGATCCTTTGATCATGGTCAGTCTCAGCTATTATTGGATGTGTCCATAATTATAGAATTCATGGATTATATAATACAATCATGATTATGATCCTATAGGTGATCTGTCCTTATCCATATAATAGTGAAGGAGGTGATTCCTATAGAAGGATAGTGGGTAGTTGCTCCACTTGTTGAGTGGTGTTCCCACCAACCATCGGTAATTATGGTCTATACATCACATTAGGTTGAGTAAAATTTGGACTCATAAGAACAAGTATATTATAAACTCATTTTAGTGAACTTCATATATTTGAATGTTAGAGAAAACCTAGGATTTTCAGTGAGATAGACCCCATGCGGTAAGGGATTGACTCGAACATGTGGTGTGAGAATTAACAAATCTTTGGACACCTTGTAGTTGTGTTCTTTGTGGTGAGGATTTTCTATGGTGAATTAGTGAATCTATAGATCTCAGTGAAAGTGAAACTTTATGTAGATTTGGTAATTCAATGAGGATGGATAATTCCACCATAAATACACATTCTTGTGACTCTATTAAAAATCATATAGGTGAGTCAATGCCGACCAAAATGGATAGTGTCAAGAGTTGGTAGTTAACTTCTTTTGACATTTGTGTTTTATGTCAATATGATATTATAAGGTATCAGATAGATCCCTAGAGGAAAACCTTGTTTGAGATCTAAAAATTATAGTACAAACATTTAGGTCAACCATTATTTTTACAGTCTCTTGGATAGTGGATTTAATGATAAAAAACATATACTGATGAAGAAAAATTACTCTGGGAGTAGAGAGAGCCTCAAAAGGAATATTTCCATAGTTTTGGTGAGGACCTATGATGTTTTAATCAATATAGACTTGTTTTCCACCGTCCATATGTAGTTTTATTTTACCCTTGAGGGTGCGAGTGTGTCCAACATAGTGGGATGTAATTTTAATTATTTCATAAGAATGGGCCCAATGGGGAGAAGGGAAGGCTTGAGTGTAGGATGATATGACTTATTTCTTATCAGTTTGATAATTGAGACATAGATAATAATATTCAATGAGATTTCGATTTATTATAGTATTGGAGAAGCATGAGGATGTACTCCCTGAGGATGTTCCCTAATTTTATCCCCCATCAAATGTTTTTCTCTATATAAAACAACACCTTGTGATGACCCAATAACATTAAAATCACATTAATTGACACTGTATAGCTTTGATACCTAATGGTGTGATTAGAAAATCTCTAGAGTAGGGATATTTGTTTTACCCAATGTTTTTCCCTTAGTATCACATTAATGTTCACCGAAAAGAAGGATAAGAGTTTATGGATAGTTGTGGATTAATGTCGCCTGAACCAGGTCACTGTCAAGAATGTGTTTCACACATGAGAATAGATAAATTCTTCGACAAGGGGTTATGGGATAACTTCATCCCACTATTTTACTTAAGGATGATTTATCATCAATTTTGAGTTTGAGAAGAGTATATTCAAGATATTAATTTAAAAAACCAATTTTTATTCCCTAATTTCATAGAGGAACATTTTTTCAGGTTTTGTAATCTATCTGTGTTTTTGAGTCTTAAAAACCAAATATTTTAATCCTTGCTCAAATGATTTGTGGTATCCTTCTTCAATTAAATCCTCATGTACTCATTGTCAAAGGTGGAGCATGTGATACAAATGATGATGTTTCTGAAAATGATCTGAGAGAACCATATATATGAGAATATATAGTATTAATATTTCTAGATTTAGGATGTCCACTTCTTGTTATATGTCTTCCTAGAAATGGGGGTGATAGTGAACCCAAAAAAAATCAGTTAGTACTAGCTTGAGATCAACCCAATTTTGTGGCCATGGAAGTAGAAAATCAAAAAAAATCTCCATATATTATTGCTAATGGATTTGATGGAGTAGTTGACCACATTGAAGTTTTACTTAGTGTATAATAATGGAGAAACATACCTCTAGTAGATGGTTTATACCTCTACACTTCTTCAGTGTATGAGGAAGGAATAATGTGGAGATATCGATTACAAGATATTGCATAACCAAGAATCCATTGGAAATGTTCCTCATTTTATTAAGATGAGATGCATGTCATCCTCATTAATAGAGGGGAAATCACTCTAGAACCTCAATGATAGAATGTTATTTGTGTGTTTTATGTGTTCCCTTTATAGTAAATCTATGGTAGGTAGGGACATACTGAGATCAATTTTTTTATTTGGTAGGGTATCCAAGGATGTATTAGTGTGTTTTAGTTTTTATCTAAAAACCCTACCTATCAGTATGTTATGTTCTAGGTTCCCTAATGGAATTTGAAATTATATGGTATCTTAGTGATTTTCGTGATGGGGATTCCATGATTTTAAAGTTTACAGGAATGAACCTTAGTTATAATAGACCGACTAACAAAGATGGCCCACTTCCTAACCATACAAGATCATATATTAGTGAAGAGTTTAGAATGAATGTGTGTTCCAGATATATTCCATCACCATAGAGTCTCCTCGATGATCATTTCAGACCATGATGATCACTTCACATCAAAATTATTGACTTGGTTATGGGAGGATATGGAACTAAATTATGGTTGAGCATTATGTTACTAACCCAGAAGGATGGCTAGGAAAAAAGGGACATTCCTGTTCTTGATAATATGCTTGGGGATTGATTTTTTGTTTATAAATAGTTAGTGGGATCAACTATTATTTTTAAAGATTTCATATAACTATAGTTACCACTCCACCATCAGTTTAGATACATTTTAGAAAATATATCGGGGAACCTATATGTCACTGATGTAGTAGTTAGAACCATGGTAACATCATTTATGGGCCAATAGTTTCTTAGAAAAAGAGCTACAAAATTTATCGTGAATCTTGAGAGGATTTGTACTCCCCAGTGATGTCAAGGACCCATGTGGACTAATAAAGGTTTTCTTTCAGTATCAATAAGTGAGATCATGATGGATAAATCCCTCCACATCATCAATTATAGTGATATGGTTGAGGTGGAAGGCTATCTATGAGGTTTATATTCCCCTTCATAGAAAAATAATTGGGTTAGTGAGGTGTTGTATAGATTAATCATGACACCACTATTACGCATGGTGTATGGTGTTTTCCACATTTCACAGTAGATAAGATATGTTCATGATGTGTTTCTCAATTTTAACCTGGGTGAGCTAGAAAATTAGTGTGGTGTTACCTTTTGTAGGTGTGTAGTGTAGTTTGATAACTCTCAGAAGAATAAACTACATGAGAAAGTTATTTCCTTTTGTTCATATCTTCATAAAACTTATGAACCTTTGAGAGAGATCATGAGATCGAGAGATTGAGATATGAGCTCTGTATCCTTACCCGTTTGAGTAGGTATTGTCTTTTTATGATAAAAATACCATAAGTTGGGGAGAATTTAACAACTCTGAAATTTCTTTATATAATATTATAATACATTAATGAATATTTAGAGATTTGGGAATGTAGTTGATGAAGAATTATGAGGCTTAGGGATCCTTGGGGTGCATATATTAAATTTTTTTAATATAATATATCATGAGCATGAATTTTTTCTAAAATAATGGTATAAATATTTAATGATCTATTACATAAGAAATATGAGACCTTTGTTAGACTTGGAATGTGATTATCACTCTAACTGTAACATAATTTTTGTTCATGTTAGGTGTTTGGTATAAGAGTGGCCATGACTAAATTAATAAATAAAAAATAAATTATTTAGTTTATTATTTACTATATTATCTAAACCTAATCCTATAATATTTAAATCCTATTATGATGAATTACTTAATTTTGGTACATAATAATAGAAGTAATGACATTATTGAGAGAACATGTAGACATTTTGATAAATGATGATCCTATGTTTGAGGGTCATGTACTGTAATGATCATCATCAATGAAGGATCTCTTGGATCCCACCAATGGAAATAATGAAACAACATTCTTTTTTAGGGATTGATCCAAACCCAAGGATATTAATTCTATTAATTTCGTTTTACCCTTATTTTTGGGATTGAGATGAATATGAATTAATCCTTCCCAAATAAATTCATGGATCAATATTTTTTTGTTTTTCCGACATCTGCATTCTCTTGATAGATCAAGAAATTTAAAATTTATTTTACATTGATTATTACTATCTTGATAATCAATATTTCTTTCAATTCAATATATGAGGGTCAAAAGATAATATCCATTGACAGAATATCACTTTGTATTATGTTATATAATCCTTCCATTCATTAGTTTTCATCAATAATATTTTGTTTTTTCAATGATTTGATGAGACAACGAAGGACATATAATTGTGTGTTAGATATTTGGAACAATATATTGTGGCCATAGGTTTGGATTTGTGTCTTAAAGAAATGAATGGTGTATGGTTACAACAATGGGAATCTAATTATTTGGTGGTTAATGGTGGATACCCAATCCAAATTGCATGGATTTATTTGGAGGATCATTACTATGAGATTTCTAGCACATGTGGTCAGAATCTGTCCACCAATGTAGTTGGACACCCAATGATGTTGTAGGAAGTAGGGTTATCCTGAGTTTGGTCATGTGGAATAGTAGGTTAGATATTATTATGGGTTTTAATTTAATAATAGACATAATTTTATTTTCTCTCAAATGGGGAGGGTGTTAAACCAGGATCCAAGTGTTTCGGTAAGATTCTTAGTGGAATCGAACGAAACAATGAAGGCACGTGTGAAAATTCATGAATATGATGAAGTTTCTATGAAATAATAATACATATTAAATCTAATAATAAATAACACTTACCATGTAGTCCCATATTTGTGGAATACAGGTTTTATGAATTATGTAAAATATCACACACCCTATGGTGGATCCAAAAGTTGTGTGAACCTTTTCGGCCAGCTTAGTGTGTTGAACAAGTACATTCCCTAGAGGAAATGTGACCCCAAATTCCATGTGGTGGGATCACACAATATATAATACTGTTTTTCAGAAGTATATGATTGTATAGGGATTATATGCTAAGAAATCCATGTGACCCAATAGGCCAGGGAACAATATTTGTACATTTGAATGTGAATATGCAAGGGTCGTGGTATGGTTAGTGTATACTAGTAAGACAAGTGTTTAAGGGAAGGACCATATTATGGAGGAATGAGATACAATACACCCCTAAGAGATAAGGGAATAGTATACATTTTATTCGACCTCTACATTTCATGATTAATAAATTAAAATGTTATGTACATGGAGAAATCCATTCTGTATAATAGAAAAAGAAATAGGTCCTTGTGAACACAAAGAGACCCACTGTGTACTTTTTAAGGGAATGTTAGAGCCCTCATTCTCTTTAAAACAACTTCGGTATGATCACTAGCGAGTTCCCTTATACTATTGCTTTATAGATGTGTTCCTGTAGTCAATCTCTATGAGGGTACAGTGAGGCATCACATTATGAGAATAAGAAGTGACCCCTTTATGAGATTATTCTCACATAGAGTCATGAATACATTAGTGTGGCCAGTGGTGAGATCCTATATCATTCATTAAAAGGTTCCTCCATAATTCATATTATCAACTGTCAATGTGTGTGATTTTTATCCTAGTAGGTGTACTATGCTTTGGGCAAGGAATTCCCCAAAGAACCTGGGTGAGAACCCCTATCTTCTTATCAACATTTGTTGTTTTTTGGTAAGTTCTAGTCTAATTGAAGGAGTTTCTTAACCAAGACCTCCCAATTTTTATATTTATTTATCCTACCAAGTCCCAATTATAATATCATCTTGGTTGATTCCCATCAGTATATTCAACCTAGATGAGTTAATTCTATCAAATGGTTGTTAAATTTTACATTTTTGTAGAATCCTAGGTCGGTAGTGATGATGTGACCTCACATCGAGTCTTGGTGTCGACCTTTGAGTATATATGGGTTATTATGGTTATTTTATTATATTCTGATTGGCATTCCATCATAGAAATGATCTTACTATTATCTTCGATTCTTTGTGTTGGGTGATTTCAAGGTTCCCTAATATGTATATTTATAACTAATTTTTATGTGTTCTGTCCACACATGTCATATCTTATGCCACTAATAGTCCTTTCATCAGAGTTAGAGGTATTCTAGGAGTTGGTGGGCCTTAGTTGGAGCATAGTTATAAAATATGCGCCTTAGATGGATCCATGATATTCTTCAAGGAAGATTTCCCCTTATTATCAGAAGGTTGAATTATTTTTCACTTTTGGTGGTCTTGTATTTTGTCCTTTTCACTTATTTGTACTACTTTTTATACTGTAATGTGTGTTAAATGTCATGAATTAATTTATGGTATAATTCCTTTTACAATTAAATACTCTAATGGTTTATGAATATGAGTTCTTATATATACATACTTTAGGCTAACACATCCCATGTGTGTGATATTCCTATTTGGTGTAAGTCACCAGTGCCTAGCCTATTCGAGGATGGATTGGGGTTCATTGTCACCATAAAACTAGCAACGTTGGCCCGAATATGTTGGGTCATAACATATGGGTTATCCATCATCAAAACATAATCATACCTCATAGTTTCTCCTTGAACAAATTAAAATTTTAGGACATCCACTCACATCTCAATCACATATCAATAATCCAAGAAGACACTGTACATAACATTATTCACACTTTCCCTCACATATCAATATTTTTATTTTATATGTCATGTATACACTAACCCTTTTACTCCAAGGTAGGGATAACTTCTAGAAGAATAATATTCCAATTCATATCCACTATAAAACTAGATTTCATCTGAACTGAGTGGTTGTATTCTCTCATACCACCTGATCGCACAACCAATCTCATGATCCCATGAGTCATACATTATCAAACATTTTTTCACTTGATAATTGATGACCATATACCCTATTATTTTTTTCTTATATAAATGGTATAATTTCTTAATGATTCATCTCAAATACAGGAAAGGAATATCACTCATTCCTTTCAAATTTCTATATCATCCCTCTTAGAATCACTCTTCAAATTAACTGTGGGACTATTACTTACATTCATTTTAGACCAATAAAAACTCAAACACTACAAATGATTCCCAATCCATGATTCATACAAAATCTATATGATTATATCACATATTTAACAAAATTTATTGTTCACTAATATCAATTTAATGCATATACTTATTCTTTCCACCTCCTTGTATACTCATATCTTTTGGATAACCCTTATCCTAATTTACTCTCATCAATCCTGATTAATCTCAAAAAATCATAGGAAAATCAATTTAATCAATTATATTAATCATCTCTACGATTTCCCAACACATGTATCAATGATTCTAGGTTATCCCAATTATTCTATAACTATGCCCCATATATATATATATATATATATATATATATATATATATATATATTATAGGTCCTGGGGAGACACCTCCCCTCCAAACTCAAATATCAAAACAAAACTCACATTCCAACACACCCACTCCTGGGTTATCATATAAATATATTAGTAATCACATGTCAAGTTAATAACCCGCACTTGGTAACACATAATATCACGACCTGACCATCCACGAACATTGAACCTGGTCAGCTAACATGATGGGACTCCTGAAATACCTTTAGTGACTTCCAAGAACATCATGGGCTATTACTCACTAGTTCGACTTATTAATTAGTGTCCAACACATAGAAAAACACATAATCCATCATTGTACTTTTTCCTCACTCACGCACACCCTGTGAAACCTTTAAGGATGCCACCCATCTTAATAAATAATCAATGATAAACATGACTAACTATGGAGTTCGAATCAGGTTGGGTCCCAAAAAAGAATGTTTCGCCATATTATCATGGGTAGTATCATTTAGTAATTTAATTCTTATATTTCCAAGGCTGTTTCACTCTCTAAAAAATTAAAGGAAAATGACTTCATTGTGAACCCCCAATATCAAACCCAAATGGTACCACTTCACTTCTGTTGGGGTATTGTATTTGATGTAATTTTCATGAACTGGTCACCCAGGCCCATGAGCCTTATTAGTTGACCTTGTGTGTGTCATATAATATAATTTTTTTCCTTCCTAGAACACCATAGGTTATTACCTATCAAGGTCACCTATATTAAAAATTACTCCCCCAACGAGATAAAATATGCTCGTTTAGTGTTATTTGTCCTCACTGACACACACCTCATGAAACATTCATGGAGGTCACCGATTCTGATCACTAGTCTTGGATAAACATGCGTTACTATTGATTTCTAATTAGGTTGGATCACAAAAAGAAAGGTTCACTTGGTTGACATGGTTAGTATCACTTAATATTTTAAGTCCCACATTTATATGGGTATTACATATCCTCTCTAAAAAAAATATGTAATTACTTGGATTTTCCATGTAATTTTATTTATTATATAGAACTATTCTGAGGCTGAAAAATATGAAAACATTTGATTCTGATGCTCAAGATGCCCAGAACGGTATTTTTAAACATTCTTAAGGTATGTTTAGTAAATGTGTGAGAACTAAATCCTATATTTGGAATCGGTGCTCAGAATGGAATTATGAGGGCATCATTGAACTCACTGCACCGGGATCAGCCTAAAGGAACCATAAAATCAACCGTAGTCGATTGAGAGAGGATGTTGGAATTTGTAGTTTTCATGGATGAATAATAAAATAAATCTAATTTATTATTAAATAACCTCTGCCTCTCTTTAGGTTTTGGTGGCGGGGACCACAAGGGGTGGTTGTGCATCTAATGCAGGACACTAAATGCTCTGTTACACAAAAATGGGTAACCTACTTAAATGAAATTAAATAGGGTTCATTAATTGCACTAATTAATGAAACATTTTGAATTATGTTATGTAATGATAACTCACATCATCTCTCTTTATGAATTCATTGGAAAGAGGGGATGTGTTTTTGGGAGAGGAGGATTTTGGAGGAGACTCTTGAAGAAGAATGGATCCATCAAGCCAGAACTAAATATCATCATTTGAGCGACATCATTGAAGGCTTTCTTCAGGATCAAAAAACACCACCCCGTATTCAAATGTATGAATCCCTCCAATGGCTCACGAGGTAGGTTTTATCTTGTTTAAATTTCATGATTTTTTTGAATCATTTACCTTATCCCTTGTTAAGATGCTAACGTGGGGCATACATGCCAAAAGAACAAGGAACTATCCCTCCACCTATTGCTCAATCGTCAAATTCTACACAGGTAAATTTTCGGGTTTTAAGGAACCCAAATTTGAGGGTCAAGAAGTGAAGGAGACAACCTAGGATCCCGTAGGTGAAATCGAATGGAAAAAACGGACCACCGGACCTCACTTGGTGGCCTATGGAAGATCATTGGTGCGGTACTGGTGACCAGTTATGGCACTGCCTGGCCGCGGGGGTGGCGGCGCACTGTTGCGCACTGTAAGAGGAGGTTGTGGTAGTCAGCAGGTAGTCAAAACTAGCTGGTAGTGGAAATAGAGGTGCACCATTGCGCGCCATCGGAGGAGTAGGCCACGACTTTTCAGTCATGGTGGTTGAGCAGGGTAGCGAGGACCGGATGACTGTAGAGGTGAAGCGGAGCACTGCTATACGCTTCTAGAGGTGTATGCAGCTTGAAGCCGTGGTGGAAGAGGGTCCCACTCCCTGCGGGTGTCAGGGCATCCAGGAGGCTCCACGTGGCACATCCATTTTAGATTTTTAATACCCTAGCCATTTGGGAAAATGGGCGAGCATTTTCACCCCTTGTGCCAGCTAGGGCTAGCCCCGCACCCTCTTGCAGGCTGCACTACACCCACCTTCATGCTAGGCCATACCCTCTACGGGTTGGTCCATGCACTCTCGTAGGCTAGGCTGCGCCCTCCTGCATGCTGGGTCGTGCCCTCTTACGGGCTGGGTTGGCCCTCTTGCGGGTTGGGTCGCGCCTCCCGGCGGGTGGGGCTTCGCCACCCAGTGGGCTAGGCCACAATCTCGCAGTGTTCTAGGCAGGACCTTGGCCTAGAGGGCTAAGCCTGCTGTGGAACAGTCTAATTGGGCCAGCCCAAAATGTGTCTGGCCGGGTTGGTCCAACCGGGCCAGACCAGACTCAGACCCATCCAGGCATAATTTCTCTTAAAATGCCATTACATGAAATCTAGACATCTGTTTGATGAACTGTCTGTGTCACTGGGATCCTTCGAGCAAGATGGTTCTTTTGAAATACTCCACTAAAATTTTAGAGAATCTTGGAGTATGGCTGGTGTTGGATCGAACATGAATCCAATCAGGCCCTCAATACTAAAACGCTAATAACTCACATACCAGGAATCTGATTAATGTTCCATCTATCGTGTTATAACCCTTAAAATGAGGTGTTCCTTTTAATTACTCCTTCATGGATCTTAGTCATGTATGGGATACAATAGATATCTCAAGGAACAGATTCTACGAAAATCCAGCACACCAGCCAGTGCGGGGAACCCTATGGCTAGCTGTCTTGGAAGCAACTACCCTATGTGGATCAGCATTATATCAACCCTATTTGGATCATCATATTAGCTACCCGAAGGGTACCAGCCTTACAATGGCCAATCATGGAAGAAATACTAACTTCTATGAATGGATCTTTAATATAACAACTTCTTTGTGGATCAATTGTGGAACTTCTAAATGGAATAAGATGATATATCTTATGACTTATCATCTATATTCCAAATCTCTAAGTTATAGACCTGGTGTGAGATGACTATTTCTTAGTTCTTTGTTATTAAGGTATTTATTTGTGGTTCTTCCTTTTGTGGGACTCTGGGAGACCATCGGGGTCTCGAGGTCCCTAATGAGTATTGTTATACTCTCCCCTACTTGGGCTTTTCCCGCACCTTGTTTTTTCTTGTCGAGATGACAGAAAACATTGACCGAGGATTGGGAGCTATGAATGGATAGTGATTAGAGGTGAAGCTTTATACGTGATGTGTCGTTGTGAATACCGACCGTGAGATGTACCAACCCTTCAAGAAGGAACCTTGGCGGATGATTCGAGAGCTGTTTTCTGTGGTTGCTATACTTTTCAATTAGGCTTGTATTCTGACTCCCTTTACTTACAACACATAGCATTTTTTACTTCTAGGGAACATCTTTTTACTACTTTAGTTTTACTACATGGTTCATGCTCATTGTATTTTTGTATTGTGTACTGTAGGTTTAAAGGCAATGCCTTCCCACTTTTTAGGGATATGCCTTTCAGTGCTAGTTTCCAACCCATTCCCTTTGAACTATGAGTTTAGGGTTGTCACGGCATAGGCCCTGAGTGATGGGTCATGACAAAGTGGTATTAGAGGATTCAATTCTACTGAAGAACTAGGACTTGAAACTTTTTAATGGATCAATAGTTTTAACTGTTTTGAGTGTGGTTTTTAGTTCGCGGAGTCCAGTGTTGGTGCTATGACCAATGAATCCGTACACCAGGACCCTGAATTATGATTTGACTCAATTCATGAAAACACTGATTACATGTGTTTGGGAAATGTTTTTAAATTTCTCTCTTTGGATTCAGATCACTAGGTATAACTTTGGACCATGGCACACTTGATTATTTAAGGATGTCGCCACATACATAGCCTTCCAGGGTTCCTGAGATAGTGCACCATGACGGGCCACCAAGCGATGAGGCTTCGGTGCAAGGACCTATTATGGTGATAGTACCATTAGGTGGTGTACCAGTAGAACCATGACCCATTGGTCAACCATTGCCACCAGCCCCACCAGCAGATAGTGCACACCGACAGAGCATATTGCACAAGTTTAAGTGGAAGAGGCCTCTGAGGTTCCATGGTGATATGGATCTGCAGGTGGTTGAGGATTGGATGAAGGATGTGGCCAATTATTTTCTCCTAGTTGGGACACCGGGTGACCTGATGGTGATCCTAGATTCCAGTCTTTTCCATGGAGTAGTAGGCGGATAGTGGAGCCTAACTCTCCGGATACATGACACAACGACCCTCATCTGTGTAGATTTCAAGGGCCTCTTCAGGGAAATTTTTTTTCCAGCAACTCTACACTCTATGGGTATACATGAGATACTAAAAATACAGCAGGGCAGCCTGACCGTGGCCTAGTACATGAATATTTTCACCGACCTCTCGCACTACTCTACTGACATGGTGTGGGGCCATTTTTTAGGGCCCAGACCATCAAGAATGGACTCTGATGGGTTAAAAAATCATTGATGGTATCTCTTAACACCCCAAAACACGCTGGAGTGCTAAAGAGAAAACTCTTGGTAGAGAGATTCATTGCTGAGCAGACACCAATAGTGAGACCCACCACCGAGAGACACATAGAAGAGTCATATGCGGCTCCTAGTAGGTAGATGACACAATAGTCCAAGTGGACCAGACCTTCTAGTGGAAAACCTCAGGACACAGTGTTAGAGGTGTGAGGATCACGAGGTAGAGAAGGCCAGTAGTGGAGCAGATTGTGCTTCCCGTGCGGCAGGTAGGGTCACATGGCTCATGACTGCCCGACCAGCCACACGGATGGCCAGCAGACGGTCGAGGGACCATCAAGGCAAAGGTAGAGATTTGATTGGGGAGTTCCTCATGTGGCAGGTAGATGTGGAAGAGGATCTTGTCATGAAGGAGGTGGGTGTGGGGACTTGAGGTTCTAACACCACCACAAACAGGTCATCCACCCCGACCATAGGGATCTGGTGGCCAGAGACAAGCTTAGCTTCAGGAAACTAAGGCGTACTCCCACGACGCTCCAAAGGTAATTTGAGGTATGATTTGTCTAAAATCCAACTTACCTATAGTACTTATAGACACAGATTCTAGTCAGTCTTTCATTTCCATGAACCTCATTCAGAGCTCATAGTTTCTGGTAGAGCCGTTGGCATGATCCTTACAGTTAGATACTTCTACGAGAGGGGATTCGATGATTACACAATGGTGATGAAAATGTGAGATTACTCTATGAGGTGAGATCTTTGGTTGTGATCTTCTAGTAGTGGCATTGAGTCTTTAAGACATCATCATGGGTATGAACTTGTTATCTACAGTCCATGTTCAGATTTACTGCATTAAACACAATGTATGGTGTGTCTGCGAGCATGGGGTCAAGTTTTCATTCACTGACGAGAAGGGATCCTTTACAGCACATGATGGACAAACCCAAAGGAGGGGGCAACCAATAACACATCATTTGGATATCCTTACCCTATGAGTAGATTAAGAGAAGAGTCCGCGATTTCCTATAGTGGTGGACTGGTATACTGACATATTCCTTGATGAAATTCTGGGACAACCTCTTTATAGAGAAGTGTACTTCTACATCGATATGTACACCGCGACGACTTTGAAATCTACACCATAATATAAGATGGATCCCTCTGAGCTTCGTTAGTTACAGGTATAGTTGGAGGAATTATAGAGGAAGGGGTTCTTAAGTAGCAATGTTTCTCCATGGGCAGCCCCAATTTAGTTCTCCATGAAGGAAGATCAGATTTTGAGGCTATGTGTGGATTATCAGTGCCCGAACTAGGTGATCATGAGGAACAAGTATCCAATTCCATGGATTGATGATCTCTTTGATCAGGTGAAGGAAGCTCGTTGGGTTTTGAATATAGACCTTAGATAAGGCTATCAACATCTACGTGTACGATATGAGGATGTGTAGAAGATGACCTTTAGATGTCAATATGGCCACTATGAGTCCTTGTTTATGCCATTCGTTGTGACCAATGCTCCTGTAGTGTTCGTGGGACTAATGAACAGGATCTTTGAGCCATACCTTGATCACATTGTGGTGGTTTTCATCGACGCCATATTGATATACTCAGTGATGGAGGAGTAACATGAATATCATCAGTAGATAGATCTAGATACACTCTAAGAGAACCATCTTTATGGTAATCTCTGAATGTTCTAGTTCTGGATATAGGAGAAACACTTTCTAGAAAATGTTATCTCAGAGACTGGAGTTGCAGTGGATCTTTAAATGATAGAGGGTATGCTTTCATAGGAGCCACCCAGGAGTGTAACCACGATTCAGAGTTTCCTAGGGTTAGATGGGTACTACCATAGATTCGTACAAAAATTTTCTATAGTTGTGGCACCATTTTTAAGCATTTATGAAGATGTGACAACCCTTCATGTGGATGGAGAGATGCCAATATATTTTTAGGAGATGATGCATATACTGATGAGTGCCTCCATCTTGAGGCTACTAGAAGTGGAAGTTGGGTATGTAGTCTACTGTAACACATCAGGGACTAGAATTGGATGTGTCCTGATGTAGGAGCAAGCAATGATCACTTATTGTTCACGACATCAGAGAAAATGTGAGCAGAACTACGCTACCCATGACATGGAGTTAGCTGCAGTGGTCTTCGCCTTAAAGATGTAGCGACACTGCTTGATGGGAGAAAATTTTATAGTCTACTCTGATCACAAGAGTCTCAGGTATATCATCTCATATAAGGATCTGAACCTGAGATAGTGGCGATTTCTAGAGTTCCTTTTGGACTATGACTTTGAGATAGTGTTTACTCATAGGAAGGGAAACATGGTAGCAGATGCACACATTAGGTGGTATAATATATAGTTTCTGATTGAGGAAACAATGCTTCCAGCTGTGTTGAAGATATCTTTCGTGGATAGAGATAGAGTAGCTTACCTCTAGTCCATGACAGTCACTCCCACACTATTTCAGCGATTTGGGGAGGCATTGCTTGAGGACATTGATTGCGAGGATCGATGTGCTCAGATATCCTCATAACATGCACCTGATATATTTTATGAAGGTGGAGATCACGTCATCCTCTTTAGAGGACACACCAAGGAACCAGTGATGCTATGTGAGGAGGTGTTGGGGGAGTTCCATACGTCCCTTCTGGTGGTACATCCTGGTGTGGCGAAGATGTTCCAGGACCTCCTGTTTCAGCACTGGTGGCTAGGGATGAAGAAAGCAATCACTGTGTTTGTTTCACGATGCCTCACTTGTCAGTAAATGAAGGTTGGGCATGAGGTTTTAGCAGGCTTAGAGTATCCACTAGAGGTTTCAGAGTGGATGTGGGGTAGAATTTCCATGATTTTCGGGACAGGGATTCCACGTACGTATAGGGGCCATGATTCCATCTAGGTGATCGTTGACCAACTCACCAATTCAGCCCACTTCCAACCCATCCAAGAGTAGGGATCAGTAGAGGGGTTGGGATACCTCTACCTACAGGAGATTGTATCACTTCATGGTTTTGCATCGATGATTTTTTCAAATCATGAAACACCTTTTACATCCCAATTATGGAAGGGATTGCAGGAGGCATTTGGAACTAGGATATTCTTGAGCACCGCCCTTCATCCTCAAATAGATGGTGAAACAGAGGGGGCCATATAGACATGTGAGGATGTGCTTTGTGCTTGCATCCTAGATTTTGGTTGTAGTTAGTAGGAGCACTTGACCTTTGTGGAGTTCATGTACAAAGAAATATATCACTCAACCATTGGTATGGAACCATTTTAGGCCTTGTATAGTCGACCATGCAGGTCACCTCTATGCTAGAGAGACCCTGGAGAGTTAGCACTTATTGGTCCAGAGTTTGTACAGGCTACCACTGAGAAGGTGCAGATCAACCATGAGTGGATGAAGAAAGCACAAAGCAGGAATACTTCTTATGCTGACAGGATACACATACCCTTGGAGTTAGAAGAAGGAAACCATGTCATCTTATGGGTCTCACCTCGACAAGGTTTGCGGAGATTTGGCTGGGGGGAAAGATATCTCCATGTTTCATCATACCCTTACATGTTCTCAGTATAGTTAGTGAGGTGGTGTATCTCCTAGCTCTTCCCCCATAGATGCATCAGGTGCATGATGTTTTGCATGTGTCATACTTGAGGAAGTCTCTGAATGATCCATCACACGTTATTTCTTTGGGCGATATTGACATTGATGATGGGTCGACGTTTATGGAGGTTCCAGTAGAGATTGAGGATCAACAAGACTAGGTCCTTCATGGACAATCGATACCTCTAGTGTGAATTCACTGGCAGCACAGGAACCTCCAGGAGAGCACATGGGAGCAGGAGGCTCAGATTCATGTTCAGTACCCCCACTTGATTATTTAGTCTATGTTGTGGGTTTTGGGGATGCAAATATCTAAGGTGCGAATAATGTAAAGACTTTGATTTTCCATGTATTTTTTAATTATATGGAACTATTTCAAGGATACAAAATGTTAAGGCATTTGATTCCGATGCCCGGTGTGTCGGGAATAGAATTTTTAAACTTTCTTAAGGTACGTTCAGTAAACGTGTGAGCGAGAAATCATATATTTTGAACTAGTGTTCGGAATTGAATTATGAGGGCACCGTTGAACTCACATCCCTAGAATTCACTTAAGGGAGCCTTAACCTCGAATGAAATGGGTTGAGATAAAAAATTGACTTTCGCAGTTTTTGTGGAGTATTAATAAAATAAATCTATTTTATTTTTTATATAACCTACACCTCTCTTTAGTTTTTTGTGGGGGGAACCACCATGGGTGGTCCGACATTTAATGCAGGACATTAAATTCCCAATAACACAAAAATTTGTAACCACCCTACATGCAATTAAGGAGGGTTGTTAACTACCTCAATTAATGAAGCTCTCTTAATTATGTGTTGTAAGGATAATTCCCATTGTCTCTCTTTCTGAATTAATTGGAAAAAGGAGAGGTGTTTTTGGGAGGGGAGGATTTTTTAGGAGCCACTTGATGAAGAAAAAATCCATCAAGAATGAACCTAAGATCATTGTTTGAGTGACATCGTTGGAGGATTTCTTGAGTATCGATGAACACCGACCCATATTCAAACGCGAGATTCTCTCCAATGACTCATGAGGTAGGGTTTGTCTTCTTTAAATTTCGAGCATTGTTGAATCATTTAACTTCTCCCATGTTAAGATTATTACGCAGAGGGAGAGGGAAAATTGAAAAAGGCATGGTCTCCCCACCTCTTGTTCAATCATTGCGTTTTATGCTGGTGAATTTTCAGGTTAGACAGAACCAAAATTTGAGGGTCAAGCAGTGAAGGAGATGACCTAGGAAGCCCGTAAGTGAAATCAAATAAGAAAATAGACCACTAGAGATCACCTGGTGGCCTAAGAAAGACCTCCATCATAGAATTAGTCGTCCATAGTGGAGGTGGGACACCATTGTGCACCGCAGGAGGAGGATGCGTATAGCATCCCGCCTTTTTATCACATAAACTTTCATTACATTACACAAAACTGAGGATCTTTAAGGTTTAGTGTCTTGGAAACCAGGAACATAATACATGAAATCAACATAAAACATTATTCTTAAACACTTGAAAGGCTTCTCCTTAAGTTCATCCTAGGTTCATTACTGCATCTCATAACCTGGGAAAATACATCAAAAGAAAGGGTGAGCAGAAGGCCCAGTAAGGGAAACAAGCGAAACATTTTACATATGAACTTGATATACATCAATAAAGTCATGAAAAGAACTTTAAGGAATGAGAATGAAATCATGAGGCATATCATAATAAAAATAACATTTTCCATAACTTGAATATGTGGCTACATCATTTAACATAGACAATCATGAACATATCACCAAGGTCCATCCCCAAGGTGTCATTTGAAAATTACCAAGGTTATTCACCAAGGTATCGTGAAAATTGTAATCTCTAGTGGTTACATCATTACCCAATGCATTGGAGTGCTATCAGGGAGCACCATTAAATTTTCCTTTATTATCATGTGATCCACATATATCATCATCAAACATTTCATAAATAACCCAAATAGCATAAAATAAATGGGTTTCATTTCATAATCATAATGTTTTAAAAACTGCTTTAAAGACATGATCTTTACGTCACTTTAAACCCACGGAAAGGGAAAGAGGGTCTCATGTATGTAAATACAAGAATTTAAAATAGAAAATTTTGATATATATGTGAATACCCTTGTAGAAATAAGATCTTTGAGTATTCACTTTATAACATAAAATAATTTTGAGAAAAGAGAGAGGCATTTTGAGACGAAAATTATACAGCATAACAGCTATGTTTCGGGGTTTTAGAAAACATTGAAAAGAGAGGGGACATGGGTCACCCACTCATAAATGATCCATAAAATAGTATGGGGACAGAATAAGAAGGATATATGTACATGTTAATGAAATTTGAAGGACATACCATTTGAAATGAAAAACATGGAAGGAAGTCAAAAATAAGATTTCTCTTATGAAAATTTGGCAGCCTAACGGCGTCACATAAACTTCAACCAAAAATGAATTGATGAGATCAAATAGGGTATCTAATCATATGAACATAAAAGATAAGTATGATAGATATAGATATCATACCCCAACATAATAAAAAGGAACTTTCAATACTTGACATGGAATTAGAACTTTAAAAAGGGAGAAAGTTGCAAGGACCACTTAAAAATTCAGCAGCCTAACGACGCCACTTAAACTTCAAAATAATGAATTAAAGAGATAAAATGGGGTCTCTAATCATATGGTCCTAAAATATCAGTATGATAGATATAGAGATCATACCCCAACATAACAAAAAGGAACTTGAAATAATTGACATGAAAGTAGAACTTCAAAACGAGAAGGTTGAAGAACCACTTAAAAATTCGGCAGCCTAACGACGTTACTTAAAACTTCAAAATACTTAATTGAAGAGATCAAATGGGTTATCTCATAATATGATCATAAAATATCAGTATGATAAATTTAGAGATCATACCCCAACATAATAAAAATTAACTTGAAATACTTTACAAGAAAATAGATCTTGAAAAATGAGAAGGGAGAAAGAATCCGTTACAAAAATTTCGGCAGCCTAATGGCGCCACTTAAAACTTCATAAAACGAAATAATGAGAGTAAGAGGGGATCTCTCATTATGTGAAAATGAAAAGGGCATTAAGAGGAGTATTGAATAACACCCTTTAACATAAGAACATGGATCATAAAATAAATTACATAAAAGATATTTCTTGAAAAGAAAGAGAGAGATCAGATCCCTTACCTTAAAACATAACTCTTAAAACTCAAAGGTTGGGACCTTGAGGGCTTGTGGACACCATGGGAGGACTCCTTGGGAGGTAATGAGACCAGAACTTCATTGGGGGAGAGTGGGGAGTCTAATGGATGAGAGGATGGCTTGGTATTTATAGGGAAAGTGAGGGGATAAGGCATTAATGGCCAAGGGACACCTCACATGTGCTTTTCTCAAAACCATGTGCCCTCCCTTGGCATTTACCATGGAGTTAGGCCACATGGGGCCCCCAAAACAATAATTCACCACTCTTGTCCGGCCAACCCTTAAAATATCTCATGACATCATCATGACACAGTTATGATGTCATTAAACATAAAGAAACCCTAAAACTGCATTTTTACTATTCACTGAAAATTCAACTTTCTCAGAAAGATCCCAAAATTTCACCTTAACCAAATATCAATGCTCTGATTTAAAAAATGAACTCCATTTTATAAAAATAATTTTCTAAATATTTTTAATTTATTTTTTTAAATAAATACACTATTCACCGAAAATTCATTTTTTCAGAAAAAACCCCAAAAATTACCATAACATAATATTGGTGCACTGATTTCAAAAATGAAACCCATTTTATAAAAATAATTTTCTAATTATTTTTAATTAGATTTTTAATTAAAAAACACTATTCACTCGAAAAAAACCAATGCTTGAATAATAATTTATGAAACAGTTATTTAACCATTTTATTGAATCACATTACTTAATCAAGGTGCCTAGATTATATTAATACTTTCTTTAAGTGAGATTACTAATCCATTTGGACACATTACTAATCCTAATCATAAAATCACTATTCATAATTTACTATTCATCAAAAAATTAAGTTGATCTTATTAGACTCTAAATTTTGTACTGAACATAATTGTAGAAGACGATTTTTCAAAAATCATTACACATTTTTAATTATTTAAGGTTTACATAAACATTTTTAAAATATCCATTTTCTAAAATTCATCAAAAATATGCATACTATATTTATCCGGTCATTTGAAAATTCATAAACTTCATCATAAGAAGAAATCCCAATTTTTATTTAAAACAAAGGATTACACAAGGTAGTTACGGTCTCCTTACATAGCCCCTTATCACACCAGCATAGGACCTAAGTGTAAGGTGTGCTAAGGTGAGAGAATCTGAGGGAGGCTCGACCAACATCGCACGAGTAGTAATTTCTATCAGTTTGAACTTCTCTTGAAGGCGATCCCGTTCTAGCTTCACACGATGAAGTTCAGCTTGGGTTTGGTTCAGAGAAAATCCCAGTGGTGCTACCTCCTTCCCAAGTTCTGTTAGATGGGATTCGATCGGTCCAATACTACTGGGTGAGGCCATCGAATCTTCTTTCTATAATAATTAACCAAGATTACTTGTATTTAGAGACAATAATCAAAACGTTTAGTTTCCAGGGGTCATATTGACCAATGGTCATATAACAGTCAAAACCCAATGGTCTCGTTTTAATTATACTCATGTTATCAAATGAAACATTTTTGTTGAGTATAAAAAAACAAAATAAAATGACACATAAAATTAGGAAATAAGATTTATTCAAAATTTCGGGTCGTTACAATCTTCCCCCCTTAAGAAATTGCATCCTCACAATTTTTAAAACTGGGTTATGAAATTTCATTGAAAGTCCCACACCGGAAAAGGACACAGTAAAACTATTACTTTAAAAGAAATAAGGTAAGTAAAAAGGTCACCCGAGTTAACCCATACTAGGATTCCATGTAGGAAAACATGGACATGGAAGAAAAAAACAAAGGGTCAAGTTCTGGGGGAGAGTGATAGAAAACATTATTAGGAGAAAGTTAACCATAAGAAAATCCCAAACTTATGATGTGTGTAAATAGTATTTGATTACCTAGTAGGAAACGTAAACCAACAATGTTTTTGTTTTATGTTCCTTTTCATAATTTTAGGTAATTCATTTACTACATAGAACCAAACATAAGAAAATATACCTACCTTCATGTAAAGTTTCATCCATTAACAAGTTTCTACCTAAACTAATCTTTTCCCCAAATGACGAGCATTCAAAACTACTTGGTCTCATCAAGACACAAGAATCATCTTCTAGAGAATCACATAATCCACAAAAGATTAACTATCTATTTCTTCTATCTTTAAACATTATCCCCAAAATCATAAAGGGTAGGGTAAAACAACTCTTCAAAAAAAATCCCATAGGAATGGAAACTAATTTTAAATCTTCAAAGTTCCATGGTACTACCCAAAGTTCATCATAGACCATTCCATAAATTACTATTCTTAAAATTCCTCAAAATAAACCAAACTAAGATTGAAACCCAAATACAAGAAGAATTTGATAACATAGTCTTCCAAAATAAACTTCAATGTTCATCTCCAAAACACATCAACCACTCCTAAAATCTTATAACAAAAGTAGCTAACCTAAACATATTTTACCCAAGATAGGTTAATCAATCCCATAAGTAACCTAAATTACTATATGTCCACCTTAAATTCATCGATTCTTCAAAATATAAGTCAACCTTTCTCCTCAATGAAAATACCGTAGTAATCTATTTACCTCGATCATATAGGGTCCCCAAAATAGTGAACGTCTTCCAAAATAATAATCATCTTTTAATCCCCTAATCATCATTGTCATATTAATATGGAAATCGTAGCATTTCCTATCACATTGTTTGTTGGGACATGTTCTTCCATTTCCCGCCATTAAATAAGAAAAAAAACTATAATTAGGGGCTTAAATACTTAGCCAATAATCATGAAAAGAAACTTAAAGCATATAAGGATAACTTGTAGAAGCAAAGTATACCCTAACTTGTG
This sequence comes from Viscum album, assembly GCA_963277665.1. NCBI lineage: Eukaryota > Viridiplantae > Streptophyta > Magnoliopsida > Santalales > Viscaceae > Viscum > Viscum album. Next base: position 438,076,185 of record OY728121.1, read on the forward strand.
ATCCCCTAGGTTCCCATATAGGTTATTCATGATCATATATTCTTATGTGAATCTTTATTTTATTTTATCTTTGTTCCTTTAACAATGGTTCATACTAAGCTTATGAATTTACCAAAGCAAACCCCCTGGGAGTGTCATAACCAAGAGTGCAGCAAGGCCCGTTGTCGTGTACCAGTTCCCATTTGAGTCTAGCTCAAAACGGTGTTTTCAGGTTTTACCCCTATGTACATCTGTGCCAGTGCCACCTCTACCTGCTCATATCCAGACAGGGATGTATTTGCTTGGAAACCCCTTACTCAATACTCATCAAAATACTAGTAAGATTTCCTATATTTAAACTTTTCTATAGGGTTATTCCTAGAGTTTTCATATCCTAATTTCCACAAATAACTAAAGAATCCTTTGATACCAACTATAGCATCCCGCCTTTTTATCACATAAACTTTCATTACATTAAACAAAACTGAGGATCTTTAAGGTTTAGTGTCTTGGAAACCAGGAACATAATAGATGAAATCAACATAAAACATTCTTCTGAAACACTTGAAAGGCTTCTCCTTAAGTTCATCCTAGGTTCATTACTTCATCTCATAACCTGGGAAAATACATCAAAAGAAAGGGTGAGCAGAAGGCCCAGTAAGGGAAACAAGCGAAACATTTTACATATGAACTTGATATACATCAATAAAGTCATGAAAAGAACTTTAAGGAATGAGAATGAAATCATGAGGCATATCATAATAAAAATAAAATTTTTCATAACTTGAAGATGTGGCTACATCATTTAACATAGACAATCATTAATATATCACCAAGGTCCATCCCCAAGCTGTCATTTGAAAATTACCAAGGTTATTCACCAAGGTATCGTGAAAATTGTAATCTCTAGTGGTTACATCATTACCCAATGCATTGGAGCGCTATCAGGGCGCACCCTTAAATTTTCCTTTATTATCATGTGAGCCACATATATCATCATAAAACATTTCATAAATAACCCAAATAGCATAAAATAAATGGGTTTCATTTCATAATCATAACGTTTTAAAAACTGCTTTAAAGACATGATCTTTACGTCACTTTAAACCCACGGAAAGGGAAAGAGGGTCTCATGTATGTAAATCCAAGAATTTAAAATAGAACATTTTGATATATATGTGAATAAACTTGTATAAATAAGAGGTTTGAGTATTCACTTTATAACATAAAATAATTTTGAGAAAAGAGAGAGTCATTTTGAGACGAAAATTATGCAGCATAACGGCTATGTTTCGGGGTTTTAGAAAACATTGAAAAGAGAGGGGACATGGGTCACCCACTCATAAATGATCCATAAAATAGTAGGGGGACAGAATAAGAAGGATATATGGACATGGTAATGAAATTTTAAGGACATACCATTTGAAATGAAAAACATGGAAGGAAGTCAAAAATAAGATTTCTCTTATGAAAATTTGGCAGCCTAACGGCGTCACATAAACTTCAACCAAAAATGAATTGATGAGATAAAATAGGGTATCTAATAATATGAACATAAAATATCATTATGATAGATATAGATATCATAACCCAACATAATAAAAAGGAACTTTCAATACTTGACATGGAATTAGAACTTTAAAAAGGGAGAAAGTTGCAAGGACCACTTAAAAATTCAGCAGCCTAACGACGCCACTTAAACTTGAAAATAATGAATTGAAGAGATAAAATGGGGTCTCTCATCATATGGTAATAAAATATCAGTATGATAGATATAGAGATCATACCCCAACATAACAAAAAAGAACTTTAAATAATTGACATGAAAGTAGAACTTCAAAACGAGAAGGGTGAAGAACCACTTAAAAATTCAGCAGCCTAACAGCGTTACTTAAAACATCAAAATACTGAATTGAAGAGATCAAATGGGGTCTCTCATAATATGATCATAAAATATAAGTATGATAAATTTATATATCATACCCCAACATAATTAAAAGGAACTTGAAATACATTACAATAAAATAGATCTTGAAAAATGAGAAGGGAGAAAGAATCCGTTACAAAAATTTCGGCAGCCTAACGACGCCTCTTAAAACTTCATAAAACAAAATAATGAGAGTAAGAGGGGATCTCTCATTATGTGAAAATGAAAAGGGACGTAATAGGAGTATTGAATAACACCCTTTAACATAAGAACATGGAGCATAAAATAAATTACATAAAAGATATTTCTTGAAAAGAAAGAGAGAGATCGGATCCCTTACCTTAAAACATAACTCTTAAAACTCAAAGGTTGGGACCTTGAGGGCTTGTGGACACCATGGGAGGACTCCTTGGGAGGTAATGAGACCAGAACTTCGTTGGGGGAGAGTGGGGAGTCGAATGGATGAGAGGATGGCTTGGTATTTATAGGGAAAGTGAGGGGACAAGGCATTAATGGCCAAGGGACACCTCACATGTGCTTTTCTCAAAACCATGTGCTCTCCCTTGGCATTTACCATGGAGTTAGGCCACATGGGGCCCCCAAAACAATAATTCACCACCCTTGGCCGGAAAACCCTTAAAATATCTCATGACATCATCATGACACAGTTATGATGTCATTAAACATAAAGAAACCCTAAAACTGCATTTTTACTATTCACTAAAAATTCAACTTTCTCAGAAAGATCCCAAAATTTCACCTTAACCAAATATCAATGCTCTGATTTCAAAAATGAACACCATTTTATAAAAATAATATTCTAAATATTTTTAATTTATTTTTTTTAAATAAATTCACTATTCTCCGAAAATTCATTTTTTCAGAAAAAACCCCAAAAATTACCATAACATAATATTGGTGCTCTGAGTTCAAAAATGAAACCCATTTTATAAAAATAATTTTATAATTATTTTTAATTAGTTTTTTAATTAAAAAAAACTATTCACTCGAAAAAAACTAATGCTTGAATAATAATTTATGAAACCGTTATTTAACCATTTTATTGAATCACATTACTTAATCAAGGTGCCTAGATTATATTAATACTTTCTTCAAGTGAGATTACTAATCCATTTGGACACATTACTAATCCTAATCATAAAATCACTATTCATAATTTACTATTCATCAAAAAATTAAGTTGATCTTATTAGACTCTAAATTTTGTACTGAACATAATTGTAGAAGACCATTTTTCAAAAATCATTACACATTTTTAATTATTTAAGGTTTACATAAACATTTTTAAAATATCCATTTTCTAAAATTCATCAAAAATATGCATACTATATTTATCCGGTCATTTGAAAATTCATAAACTTCATCATAAGAAGAAATCCCAATTTTTATTTAAAACAAAGGATTACACAAGGCAGTTACGGTCTCCTTACATAGCCCCTTATCACACCAGCATAGGACCTAAGTGTAAGGTGTGATAAGGTGAGAGAATCTGAGGGAGGCTCGACCAACATCGCACGAGTAGTAATTTCTATCAGTTTGAACTTCTCGTGAAGGCGATCCTGTTCTAGCTTGACACGATGATGTTCAGCTTGGGTTTGGTTCAGAGCAAAGCCCAGTGGTGCTACCTCCTTCCCAAGTTCTGTTAGATGGTATTCGATCGGTCCAAGACAACTGGGTGAGGCCATCGAATCTTATTTCTATAATAATTAACCAAGATTACTTGTATTTAGAGACAATAATCAAAACGTTTAGTTTCTAGGGGTCATATTGACCAATGGTCATATAACAGTCAAAACCCAATGGTCTCATTTTAATTATACTCATGTTATCAAATGAAACATTTTTGTTGAGTATAAAAAAACAAAATAAAATGGAACATAAAATTAGGAAATAAGATTTATTCAAAATTTCGGGTCGTTACAATGCGACACTTGACTGCGGTGGTCAGCAGGAGGTTGGCACTAGCCAACCATGGAGATAGTGGCATGTCGTTGTGCACCATAGGAGGAGGAGGGTGAGGCTTTTCTATCATGACAGTTGGGCAGGGTGGCCGACACTGGTCGGCCATGGAGGCGGACCAGGGTGCAGTCATGTGCCGCTGGATGGGGCTACGGTTCAAAGCTACGCTGGAGGAGGGACCCGCTCCCTGTGGTCCTGTGGCGACCAGGCGGCATCGAATGGCATTGCTGGTTCGGATCCAGAACAACCTAAACATTCTTAAAAAGGGGGATAATTCCCATATCCACCCCCATTCAAGCTATGGCGGGCCCCACTCCCTCCTACGGGCTAATTCATACCCCCTGTGGGCTGGGCCACGCCCCCCTGTGGGCTGGGCTATACCCTCATGCGATCTTGGTGGCGCCCCCAATGGGTGGGGCTACGCCTCCTTGTGGGTCGGGCCATGCCCCCCATGCAGGCTGGGCTGTGCCCCTGACGTTTCGGGCTATGCCCCCTTCGTGTCAGGCTGCACCCTCCAAGTAGGTCGACCCCGCGTGTAACACCCCAAGCTTCCAGGGTACAATTTTCTTTAAATAATACAGTAGTGTGTGTGGTACGAAACTTCGAGATTCTAACACACTACGACCAATCAAAGTAGATGTTATGAATAGTAATACCTAAATTTTGAAATTTTATAAATTTTATCTCTCAAAATGGACTTTATTTTTGGATTTGAAATATCAAATTTAGCCTAGGGTGAGATTTTGGTACTACCGACGTGTCCAGACCCCACCCAACCCAACCGACCCGACCCAACCCGACCGGGTTGGGTCGGGTTGAGTCATAATTTGGTCGGGTTGGGTCGGGTCACGGGTTGGGAAAAAATAACCCAACCCGACCCAACCAACCCAATATCCACTTACATTGCATCGACTTGCCGAGCCGATATTCCTCTCGCGCGACCCCTTCTCGTCAGACTTCACTCTATTTACTCCCTCCCTCCCAACCCGAGGCCATTTCGAGATCGTCTTCCTCCTTTCCTACCTACTGCACCCATGCCAACCATCCATCCTGCTTGGCCGATGTTGTCACTACCACACGTCACCCCCGCCTCTACTATTGTTTCTGTATAGCCTTACCTACTGTTCATCATCTCTTCCACCTCGTCAGAGGGACACCACTCCACCGCACTAACCCTAAGGGCATCGCCTCACTACTGCCTTCCTCCTCCATCTCGGCTACGTCTACGGCACCAGATCCACCAGGGAGGGGAGATATTTTTTCTCCAGATCCAAGATGAATGTTGGGGTTTCATCCAATGAATCCAACCATAGAGGATCAGGAAGTGATTGTTTTTTATCGAGCGTGGAACCAAACCTAGAAGCGCTGAAATTTTTCGATAGTGGGGATCAATTTTTTATTTTCATATCATTCTAAAAAAAATTCTTTCAATTTTTTAGGAGAAGCAATGGAATTTTTCTATCATGGAACTGAACTTAGAAGCGTTGGAATTTTTCGAGCGTAGCGATTGATTTCGTTCGATCATGTAAGCGAACATAGAACTGTTAGAATTATTAATTTTTTTGCATCATTCTACTGGATTTGCATTGTGTGTTTTAGAAAATGGGGGCATGGAAGTGAGATTGCTACTTGGAAGCAAAGAAGATTGGGGAGTATTCTCATAGAACCACCATGATCATTGTCGCCTTCATTAGCACCCACCTTCCACCAATGATGGATGCTCCACTACCTCCATTTTTAGGAATATTGACTGCAGGACTTAGAGGCGTAGAGAGGAAGCTCTTTCTTAGGTGGAGGGGATAGCGGTTGCACTGGGTCGAAGCGAATATGCCTTCTGGGATATCCAGAAATAGTTGATTTTTTCCCATAAACCCATCAACCCGACTTGACCCAACCCGATTTAGTACGGGTTGGGTTGGGTCAGGTCCGAGCTAAAAAACATGCCTGGCCCAACCTATTTCGATCGGGTTGGGTCCATAAACCCCATCCACCCGACCCAACCCGACCCCTGGACACCCCTACTTTTCGGATAACTTTTATATTTTGGTGAATAGTGAAAATTACTAAATTTTAATTAAAAACAACTTTTTTAATCAAAACAATTAATATTGATAAATTATGAATTTCAGTGGTTTTAAAGTATATTTAGAATATATTTTTACCATTTAATACAATTTTGGTCATTGTACCTAATTTCAAAATTAAACTGGACATAAAAAAGTGTCAATCTTTTGATAGATATTATATCTTAAAAACACGCTTTTTGATTTGACAACGAGAATTAATTTTAAATTAATTTCTGCGACTTCTGTGATTTGAATTTTAAAAAATTGATTCCATAATTGGAATCAGGATTTCCAAATTTTATAAATAGGTAACTTTTATTTTTATACATTTTGAATAATTACTTCAGTAAATATTTTATTTACCAGGGTTAAAGGGGAAATCCGGTAAATAAGGGTTAAAAAATAATATAATAATAATAATAAATCACCCTAAAACGTGTCCTAACCTTATTGGTGGATAAATTTCCGACCATGGGCATCTTTGGGTTGATTTTGGGACCCCATGGAGCCACTTGTAGGTGATAGGGACACTTTATATTAATTAAGTTAAAGTAAATACAAAAATGACATAAGCTTATATCTTTTAGGAAAACAATTCTTACATAGGGTTATATATGTTATATTTTTTATTATAAGTATTTATTAGAAATCTAAAAAGTTTTCCTACATAATGGTATTTTATTTATAATTTTTAGGCATTGAAAAGGTAAAAATATATATGACACAATAATGATACAGTATTTTCCTTATTACTAAAAGAATCAAATAATTGGAATTATAAATGTTAAAATAAATATAATTTTAGAGTTTTAATGACATAAATGAATTTTATTGGTTAATATTACATGTTAGGATTTCTTAAATTTATTAGGCTCAAATTAATAAAGTTGTTAAGAATTTAAAAAAAATCAATTATTGAGTAGTGTCAAAATTGACATAAATGGGGTTTTAAAACAAATATTAAATTATTAATTTATATTATATTGCTAAAAATCTAAGGTTCAGCCAAAGGAAATATATCATTTTTGGTGTATCATTAATGGACTACTTTTAGGACTCTTGTTTGTATATAGTGAGTTTATTAAATATATAATATAAAAATACAAAGTGACATGGTAAGTGTCAAACTAATTAACTAAGGGTTAAAACTAAAAGATAAGGTTAATATAATGAACCAAACCTATCTAAAATATATTGGTTGAAAGGATTTAAACCCATACCTACCTTATAATTTGAATAATCCACTTTTTATCCATTATAAACCGAATATGATTTTATTATAAAATAATACTTTAATCTTTTCCTAAAGAGCCCCTCACCCCTCTTATAAAAGGGCACTCTCCCTTCCCATTAATTCACACCTTAAAAGCCATTTGGCTTAGCCAAAATCTTCCCAAATATCCTCCCATATTCCTTCAATTCATCCTAGAGGCCTTAATTTGATCATAAAGCAAAGCTAAGGATCCCTTTTGATCAAATCAAAAGGAAAAACCTGAATAAGAGGTATTGTTTTCACCACCCTCTTTCAAGTTCCTTTCTTCTTCAACTTCTTATTCTTTGTTATTCCCTTTATAAAATAATATCTCCAGTATATTCTGTATACGGTGATGTTATTATAATTATCGAACAACCAAATTCATTATTCTATCCTTCCCTTGAATGACATCTCACCATACGTGCATACGTACGACCTACCATCACCAAGTCGTGGTGTAATTGTTATTGAATATATTATTATTTAAATTGGTATAATAATGATGTATAATTCATGTAAATAATAAATATAAAATGATAATGATTCTGTATATATTATATACCATCCAATTATATATTATATTAATATCAAAAGAATGATATTTTCTCTCATGTGTACGTATGGATTACCGTCTCCACGATGCGATGAGATTCATTTCAAAGTTCAACATTCATCGACGATTATAAAAAATATATATTACTTGTAAGTATGAAATATATGACATAATAATTCTACTGGAGATATATATATTTATATATATAAGTATTTATGTTCTTACATATATCTTATTCACTTACTTCCATTCAATACTATATGAAAACGGAAACAAGGTTTATGCGTACGTACGTACTACCGTCTCCATAAACGATTTTTTACATTTCATATATAAATCTATTATAAATTTTTATATTCTAAATATATATGATAAATAAATCATGTCATATATTATGGAAGTATTTTAATCATGATCTAAGTGATACAATCCATAGTAACAAGTTAAAACACGTATGATAAAGAAAGCGATTATCACCCGAAATATTAATATTACATGGAAATTATTATTAAATGGGTAGTATAAAGTCATAAATGAATAATGTATGATATAATAAATATTAATATGGTTTTTTTATAATTTAATAACATACTATAGTCTTTATACAGGAGGCTAAACGTACCCTCGACAAAAGGAAAGTGCAAGGTAAGGGGTTTTCATCTCACTCTTTATTCCCAAAAGATTCATGCCATATTTCCAATATTACCTTTTTTGTGGTGTATTTACTATCCATAATTATATTATTTGTAATTTATGTGTATTTAAATATTCATTTTATGATACCTCATTCATGTGTTGTATATTTCATAAGTTACCAAATTGGTAAGGGTTAATTTTAAAATCTCATTATTATCCGAGGTTGTTTTTATGTATGTATCTAATGGGACATATTTATTATCAATGTCCATGTTTTATGAACGAGTTTTCAAAGGGATTCTTTTAAGGTAATTTTTTTTACTAAAACATCATTTCAAATGTTTTAAATATTTATTCTTCAAAATCTTCCTCATTAATGTCCATGTATTAAAAATGGGTTTTAAGGATTTATTTATATGGAATTGAATGTTTTTAAAATTATAATTCCTTTAAAATGTTTCAAAGTGTTATGAGACACTTTGATTCAAAAATTTATTTAAATAACTTGTTTTCTAAATTGTGTGACTTTTAAATTTTTTCATGAAAAAGGTGTATTTCTCTCAAAGAGTCTTAAAAATCATTTTCATCCATGTCAAGATCCTTTAATATATTTTAAACTTATTTTGAAGTTGATTTATCATGATACAAATCTTCCATATTTTGTTGAAGGTTTTGTTATATGTTTGACTGTGGATGTGCTATTCTTATACCATTCATTGTTTATGGGTAATGTATTGACATTTCGTAAGATAGTTTTAATATGAATGTTTATGTTATATTTCATACTATTCTTAAGATGAATGTGCCGGACTAGTGTGTTCTGGGTTGGGCTCCGGTTACTGCAGACCCTCCGGGTTGGAGTCCGGTTATTAGAGGCACTCCGGGTTGGTGTCTGGTTATTAGAGGCACTCCGGGTTGGTGTCCAGTTATGAGAGGCTCTACGGGTTGGTGTCCGGTTATTAGAGGCACTCCGGGTTGGTGTGCGGTTATTTGAGGAACTCTGGGTTGAGTTCCAGTTACAGTTAGCCCCTAGGTCTTGGCACGAGGCCTTGAAAAAGAAATTAAAGTTCATCATTATGCATTCCATCATTATGAAACTTGTTATTGATATTTCATGTGATTATTCAATTAGTGTAATATCCATGTGAATAAGTAAATGGAATTATTTCATTTCATTTTTTCCACATTATGCTGAAGTTCATGTTTAAAAGTCTTTTGTTTTAGTTATACCTTGCCTTAATGTTTTATGCTTATTTATTAAAGTTTCTGTTGTACTACATACCCATACTAAGAATTTGTGATCACCCATTTTTTCTGTTTTATTTTTCCCAGGATTCCAAGAAGTGTATTGTGATTGATATGTAGGGTTAAGCCAAGGGAAAAATGGTGTTCATAATGTATTATTTATATTTTTTTTATGTTATAAAGTGTAATGTAACATTCATTTATGTAATATATTTTCCAATACTGCTAAACTGATCGGTACTTCAGGACTAGATTCCATGTAATAATGCGAATGTTTTAAAATAATTCACCGACTCTGGGTAACTGGGGTCGGGGCCTTACAGTTGGTATCAAAGGAAGTTTAGAAATAACCTTGGAAACTAGATTTAGATCAACTCTGATTAGAGCACATCACCCTAAGATAAAATTTGAGGATTAGTATAGAAATACATCCTAGAATTTTCGTATTGTAGAGATTTTGCGAGTTTTCCAATCAATACATCCCTTTCTGGATACGAGCAGGTAGAGGCGGCTCTGACACAAATGTACATAGAGGTAAAACCCAAAAACACCACTTTGAGCTAGACTCAAATGGGAACTAGTGCACAACAATGGGCCTTTCTGCACTCTTGGTTACGAAACTCCCAAGGGATATTCTTAGGATAATTCTAATTTTTATTACAAACTATTATGAAGGGCTTATGAGTATATACTTACTCAAAGAAAACATTTTTATTATTATGGATTATATCCATAAACTGTTTAATTTATGTTAAGTGTTTTACAAGTTCGCGATTAGGCATTTCTATTCATAAACTAATCTAGTGTATGCCATTGTTTAGAAATGGCGCCCAGTAGAAGGAATGAGAACTCCAGCAATACACATGATCCAAAGAGTAATAATAATCATATCATTCACGGTCTTAAGCCAGAATTTAGAAGGGAAATAGTCTCGCACGTATTATCATCATATGATGAAATACTATCATGTTTTGATAATACAAGTAATGAATTCTTGGAGTCCAATGGCTTTGTAGGGAATTGAGAGAAGAAAAGGATGGTAGGGAGAAGGACAGATAAAGGGAAGAAGGTAAAGAATGGTTTTCCCATATGTGATAACTGTGGAAAGAATCACATTGTAAAATGCTTGAAGGAAATTGGAGTATGTTATAAGTGTGGAGAAAAAGGACACCAAGTACGTGACTTCAAGTGTAAGAAAAAGGTTTCAAATGTACAATGCTTCATCTGTAAGGAGTTTGGACACTATGTGAACCAATGTCCCAGTCATCAGACTATGCCGAAAATGATGCTATTGGATAATAATCAAGTTATGATACTACCACAGATGAAGAGGAATGACTAGTGTTCTTATGTTGTTATTTTAGAATTATTTCATTTAAGTGTTGTATCAATGATGTTCTGGAAATATATAAGGATTGTACTACAGTACTATTTCATTGAGGATTTGAGATTTTATGGTACTAAGAAAAGTGACTCTACAACGAGTTAAATTTTTTTGGAAATTACATGGTTGAAGGAAAGATAACCCTTAATATGGTCCTAATACTGAGGCACTGATTTTGGAATAAGATATGGTTGATTTGGGAAAATTATATTGGATATTCTTGACTGCCTTGAAACCGATTAAAGATTTTTATATTCCATCATTATTGGAGTTTACAAAATTTTTGGATGGATGAACTATATCCAGTATTCTATATGGAATAAGGGAGCATGAATGTAATAAATAAAGTTTATGGTAATTCAGGATGTTTTAGTGTTTTAAAATAATACATGATGAAGTTATTCACATGGTATTACGGGGTAAAAAGGATCTACATTATGTTTACCATTCATATAAATTTTGGACTGAGAGTTTACATAAGTATTTTTAATAAGTTTAAAGGTTGGAATGGATTATGTTTCAAAGGGTATTTTTTGATTTTTATAAAACGACAACACGCAGACCGTGTGACGACCCATCGTGTCGGACAAAGCTACGGGAATCGAACCCACAACCATAGTTCAATTGGGATTTATCGCCTACCACTGTACTACATGAGGTTCCTGGATGGTATAATTTAGTTTCTTTTCATAAAGGGTCTGATATGTGAATTATAAATTCATTATACTTGGAACCCTATACGATTAGGATAAATAGAGTATTTTTTTAATTGTATTATGTTTTGGGGTAAAAGATGAGTTTGTGGTAGAAATTTATTAGTGGATAAAACTCTAATTATGAATTAAGTATATCTCTTTATGATCTTAGTCAATCTCATAAATATATTTCTCAACATTAATAAAATGAACTTAGAACAAAAATGTTGTCCTAGATAGTACCATAGATCATCACAAATATATGGCTTTGGGATTGTTTGCCTATACATAGACATGTTCTCTACCACTCTCCATTAGATGTTGATGGTTAGATTTCTCTTACATATCCATATTTTCCTACATGGAACCCTAGTATGTGTTATTTTCAGTAACCTTCATACTTACTACTCTTTATTTTTAATAGAGGCCTCATTAATTCATTTTTCGATGTGGGATTTCAACTAAGATATTTGGAAATGTCAACCCCAAGTTTCCAATACTAAGAATAAATTGAGAGGATGAAATTTATTGAAGTAGGGGAGAATGTAACACCCCAATATTCCACGGTATGATTCTCTTTGAATAATACAGTAGCGTGTCTGGTACGCAACTTCGAGATTCTAACACACCGTGACCAATCAAAGTAGCTGTTATGAATAGTAATACATACTTTTTGAATTTTTTTAAATTTTATCTCTCAAAATGGACATAATTTTTGGATTCATAATACTGAATTTATCCTAGGGTAAAATTTTGGTATTTTTCGGATAACTTTTATATTTTGATGAATAGTGAAAATTACTAAATTTTAATTAAAAACAACTTTTTTAATAAAAATAATTAATAGTAATAAATTATGAATTTGAGTTGTTTTAAAGTATATTTAGAATATATTTTTAACATTTAATATAATGTTGGTAATTGGACTTAATTTCACAATTAAACCGGACATAAAAAAGTGTCAATCTTTTGATAGTTATTATATCTTAAAAACACGCTTTTTGCTTAGACAGTGGGAATTAATTTTAAATTAATTTCTGCCACTTCTTTGTTTTGAATTTGGTTAAATGGATTCAATATTTGGAATCATCATGTAAATATTGTGTAAATATGTAACTTTTATTTTTATACATTTTGATTAATTACTTCAGGAAATATTTTATTTATCATGGTTAAAGGGTAAATCCGGTAAATAAGGGTTAAAAAATAATATTATAATAATAATAAATTACCCTAAAACGTGTCCTAACCTTATTTTTGGACACGTTTACGACCATGGGCATCTTTGCGTTGATTTTGGGACCCCATGAAGCCACTTGGAGGTGATAGGGACACTTTATATTAATTAAGTTAATGTAAATACAAAAATGACATAATCTTATATCTTTTAGAAAAACAGTTTTTACATAGGTATATATATGTTATATATTATATTATAAATATTAATTAGAAATATAAAAGGATTTTATACATAATGTTATTTTATTTATAATTTTTAGACATTGAAAAAGTAAAAATATATATGAAACAATAATGATGCCATATTTTCCATATTAATGAAAGAATCAAATAATTGGTATTATAAATGATAAAATAAATATAATTTGAATGTTTTGATGACATAAAAGAATTTTATTGGTTAATATGACATGTTAGGATTGGATAAATGAATTTGGTTCGAATTAATAATGTTGTTAATACTTTAACAAAAATCAATTATTGAGTAGTGTCAAAATTGACATAAATTAGTTTTTAAAACAAATATTATATTATTAATTTATATAATATTCCTAAAAATCTAAGGTTCATCCAAAGGACATATATCATTATTTTTGTATCATTAATGGGCCACTTTGGGGTATATTGTATGTATATAATGAGTTTATTAACTATAAAATATAAAAATACAAAGTGACATGGTATGTGTCAAACTAATTAAATAAGAGTTAAAACTAAAAGATAAGGTTAATATAATGACCCAAACCTGTCTAAAATCTATTGGATGAAATTATGTTGACCCATCCCCACCGTAGACTTTGAATAATCCACTTTGTATCCATTAGAAACCGAATATGTTTTTATTATAAAATAATACATTGTGTTTTTTCTAAAGAGCCCCTCACCCCTCGTATAAAAGGGCACTCTCCCTTCTCATTAATTCACACCTTCAAAGCCGTTTGGATCAGCCAAAATCTACCCAAATATCCTGCCATCTTCTGTCACTTCATTATATAGGCCTCAGTTTGATCAGAAATCCAACCTATGGATCCCTTTTGATCAAATCAAAAGGAAGAACCCGAAGAAGAGGTAATGTTTTCACTACCCTCTTTCAAGTTCCTTTCTTGTTCAACATCTTCTCCTTTGTTATTCCCATTATAAAATAATAACTCCAGTATCTTCTATATACTTTGATGTTATTTTAATTATGTAACAACAAAATTCATTATTCTATCCATCCCTTGAATGACATATCACCATACGTGCGTACGCACAGCCTACCGTCTCCACGTCGTGGTGTAATTGCTATTCAACATATTATTATTTAAATGGGTATAATAATGATGTATAATTCATGTAAATAATAAATATAACATGATAATGATTCTGTATATATTATATACCATCCAATTATATATTATATTAATATCAAAAGAATGATATTTTCACTCGTGCGTACGTACGAATTACCGTCTCCACGACGCGATGAGATTCATTTCCAAGTTCACCATTCATCAACGATTATATAAAATATATATTACTAATAAGTATGTAATATATGACATATTAATATAATAGAGACATATATATTTATATATATAAGTATTTATGTACTTACATATATCTTATTCACTTACTTCCGTTCAATACTATATGAAATCGGAAACATCATTTATGCGTACGTACAGACTATAGTCTCCATAAACGGTGTTTTCCATTTCATATATATGTCTATTATAAATTTTTATATTATAAATATATATGATAAATAAATAATTTCATATATTCTGGAAGTATTTAAATCCTGATCTATGTGACACAATCAAGAGTAACAAGTTAAAACACGTACGATAAAGAAAGCGATTATTACCCGAAATATTAATATAACATGGAAATTATTATTAAATGGGTAGTATAAAGTCATAAATTAAAAATTTATGATATAATAAATATTAATATGGTTCTGGTATAATTTAATAGCATACTATAGTCTTCATACAGGAGGCTAAACGTACCCTCGACTAAAGGAAAGTGCAAGGTAAGGGGTTTTCATCTCACACCTTATTACCGTGAGATTCATGCCATATTGAGACTATTAACTTTTGTGTGGCGTATGTACTGCCCATAATTGTATTATTTTTAATTTAAGTTTATTTACATATTCATTGTATGATACCTCTTTCATGGGTTATATGTTTCGTAAGTTACCAAATTGGTAAGTGTTAATTTCAAAATCTCTTTATTATCTGAGGTTGTTTTTACGTAAGTATCTACTAGGACATATTTATTATCCATGTACATGTATTATGAAAGCGTTTTCAAAGGGATTCTTTTAAGGGAATTTTTTTTACTAAAACATCATTTCAAATGTTTTAAATATTTATTCTTCTAAATCTTTTTCATTAATGTCCATGTATTCAAAATGGTTTTTAAGGATTTATTTATATGGAATTGAATGTTTTTAATATTATAATTCCTTTCAAAAGATTCATAGTGGTATGAGACACTTTGATTCAAAAATTCCTTTATATGACTTCTTTTCTAAATTTTGTGACTTTTAAATGTTTTCATGAAAAAGATGTATTTCTCTCAAAGAGTCTTACAAATCAGTTTCATCCATGCCAAGATCCATTAATAGATTTTAAACTTGTTTTGAAGTTTATTTTTCATGATAAAAATATTCCATATTATGTTGAATGTTTTGTGATATGTTTGACCATGGATGTGTTATTCTTATACCATTCATGGTTTATGGGTAAATTATTGAAATTTATTATGCTAGTTTTAATACGAATGTTTATGTTATATTTCATCCTCTTCTTAAGATGAATGTGTTATACTAGTATGTTCTGGGTTGGGGTTCGGTTACAGTAGACCCTCCGTGTTGGTGTCTGGTTATTAGGGGAACTCTAGGTTGGTGTCCGGTTATTAAAGGCACTTCGGGTGGGTGTTTGGTTATTAGAGGCACTCCAGGTCGGTGTCCAGTTATTAGAGGCACTTAGGGGTGGGTTCCGGTTACAGTTTGCCCCTAGGTCTTGGCACGAGGCCTTGACGAAGAAATTAATGTTCAGAATTATGCATTCCATCATTATGAAAGTGGTTATTGATATTGAATGTGATTATTAAATTAGTGGAATATCCATGTGAATAAGTAAATGGAATTATTTAATTTCATTTTTTCCATATTATGAAGAAGTTCATGTTTAAAAGGATTTTGTTTTAGTTATACATTGCCTTAAATGTTTATGCTTTTTTATTAATGTTTCTAATGTACTGCTTTCCCTCGCTGAGTGTTTGATCTCACCCATTTTTTATGTTTTATTTTTCCCAGGATTCCAAGAAGTGTATTGTGATTGATATGCAGGGTTATTCCAAGGGAATAATGGTGTTTATAAAGGATTATTTATGTTGTTTTTTATGTTATAAAGTGTAATGTAGTATTCATGTATGTAATCTATTTTCCAAGACTGCTAAACCGATTGGTCCTTCAGGACTTGATTCCTTTTAATAATGCCAATGTATTAAAATAATGCACTGACTCTGGGTAACTAGGTTCGGGGGGTTATAGTTGGTATCAAAGGAAGTTTAGCAATAACCTTGGAAACCAGATTTAGATAAACTCTAATTAGAGCACATTGCCCTAAGATACAATTTGAGGATTATTGTAGAAGTACTTCCTAGAATTTTGGTATTGTAGAGATTCTGTGAGTTTTCTAAACAATACATCCCTGTCTGGATATGAGCAGGTAGAGGCAGCTCTGTCACAGATGTACCTTGGGGTAAAACCCGAAAACACCGCTTTGAACTTGACTCGAACGAGAATTGGTGCACAACAACAGGACTTACTACACTCTTAGTTACGACACTCCTTGGGGATATGCTTAGGATAATTCTCATTTTATTTAATAACCATTATGAAGGGTTTATGAGTATATAATTACTCAAAGTAAACATTTTTATGATTATGGATTATATCCATAAAATGTTTAATTTATATTAAGTGTTTTACAAATTCGAGATTAGGTATTGTTATTCATAAAATAATCTACTGTATGCCATTGTCTAGAAATGGAGCCCAGTAGAAGGAATGAGAACTCCAGCAATACACATGATCCAAAGAGTAAGAAGGATCATATCTTTCATGGTTTTAAGCTAGAATTTGGAAGGGAAATAGTCTCCCATGTATTATCATCATATGAAGAAATAGTATCATGTGTTGATAAGATAAGAAAATAATTCTCTGAGTCCTATGGATATGGAGGGATTCCTGAGAAGAAAAGGATGGTAGAGAGAAGGACAAATAAAGGGAAGAAGTGTTTTACCATATGTGATAACTGTGGAATGAATCACCTTGGAAAATGCTTGAAGTGAATGGGAGTATGTTATAAGTGTAGAGAAAAAGGACACCAAGTACATGACTACAAGTGTAAGAAAAAGGTTTCAAATGTACAATGATTCAACTTCAAGGAGTTTGGACACTACGCGAACCAATGTCCCAGTCATCAGACTATGCTTCAAATGATGCTATTGGATAATAATCAAGTTATGATACTACCACAAATGAAGAGGAATTAGTAGTGTTATTATGTTGTTATTTTAGATTTTTTTCATTTAAGTGTTGTATCAATGATTTTCTGGAAATAAATAGTATTTGTACTATATTACTATTTCATTGAGGATTTGAGATTTTATTGTACTAAGAAAAGTGACTCTACAACGAGTTAAACTTTTTGGAAATTACATGGTTGAAGCAAAGATAAACCTTAATATGGTCATAATATTTAGGTACTGATTTTGGAATAAGATATGGTTGATTTGGGAAAATTATTTTGGATATTCTTGACTGCCCTGAAACCGATTAAAGATTTGTATATTCCATCATTATTATAGTTTCCAACATTTTTGGATGGATGAAGTATATCCAGTATTCTATATGGAATAAGGGATCATGAATGTAATCAATAAAGTTTATGGTAATTCAGGATGTTTCAGTGTTTTAAAAGAATACATGATGAAGGTATTCACATGATATTACAGGGTAAAAAGGATCTACATTATGTTTACCTTTCATATAAATTTTGGAATGAGAGTTTACAGAAGTATTTTGAATAAGTCTAAAGGTTATAATGGATTAAGTTTTAAAGGTTATTTTGGGATTTTAATAAAAGGACAACACGCATACCATGTGACGACCCGTCGTGTCGGACAAAGCTGCTGGAATCGAACCCACAACCATAGTGAAATTGGGATTTATTACCTACCACTATACGACGTGATGTTCTTGGATGGTATAATGTAGTTTATTTTCATAAAGGGTATGATATGTGAATTATAAATTCATTATATTTTGAACCCTATACGATTAGGATAAATAGAGTATATTTGAGTTGTATTATGTTTTGGGGTGAAAGATGAGTTTGTGGTATAAATTTATTAATGGATAAAAATATAATTATGAAGTAAGTATATCTCCTTATGATCTTAGCCAATATCATAAATAAATTCCTCTACCTTAAGAAAAGGAACTTAGAATAAAAATGTTGTCCTAGATAGTACCATAGATCATCACAAATTTATGGCTTTGGGATTGTTGGACTTTTCATAGCCATGTTCTCTACCACTCTCCATCAGATGTTGATGGTTATATTTCTCTTCCATATACATATTTTCCTACATGTAACCCAATTATGTGTTATTTTCGGTAACCTTCATACTTACCACACTTTATTTTAAATAGAGGCCTCATTAATTCATTTTTTGTTGTGGGTTTTCAACTAAGATATTTGGAAAGGTCAACCCCAAGTTTCCAATACTAAGCATAAATTGCGAGGATGAAATTTATTGAAGGAGGGGAGAATGTAACACCCTAAGCTTCCATGGTATGATTCTCTTTGAATAATACAGTAGCGTGTGTGGTACGCAACTTTGAGATTCTAACACACTACGACAAATCAAAGTAGCTGTTATGAATAGTAATACCTACTTTTTTAAATTTTATAAACTTTATCTCTCAAAATGGACTTCAATTTTGGATTTGGAATATCGAATTTATACAAGGGTGAAATTTTGGTACTTTTCGGATACCTTATATATTTTGATGAATAGTGAAAATTATTAAATTTTAATTAAAAACAAATTTTTTAATCAAAATAATTAATAGTGGTAAATTATGAATTTGAGTGGTTTTAAAGTTTATTTAGAATATATTTTTACCATTTAATACAATTTTGGTCACTGGACCTAATTTCACAATTAAACTAGACATAAACAAGTGTCAATCTTTTGATAGTTATTATATCTTAAAAACACGCTTTTCGTTTTGACAGCGGGAATTAATTTTAAATTAATTTCTTCCACTTCTGGGTTTCGAATTTTGAAAAATGGATTCCATATTTGGAATTAGTATGTACAAATTGTGTAAATAGGTAACTTTTATTTTTAGACATTTTGAATAATTATTTCGGTAAATATTTTATTTACCATGGTTAAAGGGTAAATCCGGTAAATAAGGGTTAAAAAATAATATAATAATAATAATAACAAATTACCCTAAAACGTGTCCTAACCTTATTAGTGGATACATATCCAACCATGGGAATCTTTGGGTCGATTTTGGGACCCCATGGAGCCACTTGTTGGTGATAGGGACACTTTATATTAATTAAGTTAATGTAAATACAAAAATGACAAAAGCATATATCTTTTAGAAAAACAATTTTTACATAGGGTTATATATGTTATATTTTCGATTATAAATATTCATTAGAAATATAAAACGATTTCCTACATAATGGTATTTTATTTTAAATTTTTAGACATTTAAAAAGTAAATATATATATATATGACACAATAATGATGTAGTATTTTCCTTATTAATAAAAGAATCAAATAATTTGTATTATAAATGTTAAAATAAATATAATTTGAACGTTTTTATGACATACAAAAATTTTATTGGTTAATAAGACATGTTATGATTTCTTAAATTAATTTTTTTTGAATTAATAAAGTTGTTAAAACTTTAAAAAAATCAATTATTGAGTAGTGCCAAAATTGACATAAATGAGTTTTTAAAACAAATATTATATTATTAATTTATATTACATTACTAAAAATATAAGGTTCGACCAAAGGACATATATAACTATTGTTGTATCATTTATGGACCACTTTGGGGTCTCTTGGATGTATTTAGTGATTTTATTAACTATATAATATAAAAATACAAAGTGACATGGTAAGTGTCAAACTAATTAACTACGAGTTAAAACTAATAGATAAGGTTAATATAATGAGCCAAACCTGTATAAAATTTATTGGTTGAAATGATTTAGACCCATACTCGCCTTATACTTTTAATAATCCCCTTTGGATCCATTAGAAACCGAATATGATTTTATTATAAAATAATACTTTATGTTTTTCATAAAGAGCCTCTCACCCCTATTATAAAAGGGCACCCTCCCTTCTCATAAATTCATACCTTCGAAGCCATTTGGCTCAGCCAAAATCTTCCCAAATATCCTCCCATATTTCCTCACTTCATCCTAGAGGCCATATTTTGATCAGAAAGATAACTTAAGGGGCCCTTTTGATCAAATAAAAAAGAAGAACCCGAAGAAGAGGTAATGATTTCACCACCCTCTTTCAAGTTCCTTTCTTCTTCAACTTCTTCTTCTTCTTTGTTATTCCCTTTATAAAATAATAACTCCAGTATGTTCTATATAATTTGATGTTATTATAATTATGGAACAACCATGTTCATTATTCTATCCATCCCTTTAATGAAATCTCACCATACGTGCGTACGTACGACCTACCGTCTCTACGTCGTGGTATAATTGTTATTCAATATATTATTATTTAGATGGGTATAATAATGATGTATAATTCATTTAAATAATAAATAAAAAATGATAATTATTCTGTATATATCATATACCATCCAGTTATATGTTATATTAATATCAAAAGAATGATATCTTCGCTCGTGCGTACGTACGGATTACCGTCTCCACGACGCGATGAGATTCATTTCCATGTTCACCATTCATCGACGATTATAAAAAAATATATTACTAATAAATATGTAATATATGACATAATAATTCTACTAGAGAGATATATATTTTTATATATAAGTATCTATGTACTTACATGTACCATATTCACTTAATTCCGTTCAATACTATATGAAAACGGAAACAACGTTTTTGCGTACATCCGGACTACCATCTCCATAAACAGTGTTTTCCATTTCATATATACGTCTATTATAAATTTTTATATTCTAAATATATATGATAAATAAATCATGTTTTATATTCTGGAAGTATTTAAATCATGATCTATGTGATACAATCAAGAGTAACAAGTTAAAACACGTACGATAAAGAAAGCGATTATTACCCGAAATATTAATATAACTTGGAAATTATTATTAAATGGGATGTATAAAGTCATAAATGAATAATGTATGATATCATAAATATTATCATGATTCTGTTATAATTTAATAACATATTATAATCTTCATACAGGAGGATAAATATACCCTCAACTAAAGGAAAGTGCAAGGTAAGGAGTTTTCATCTCACTCATTATTACCACGTTATTAATGCCATATTAACACTATTACCTTTTGTGTGGTGTATGTACTGCCCATAATTTTATTCTTTGTAATTTATGTGTATTTACATATTCATTGTATGATACCTCTTTCATGGGTTGTATGTTTTGTAAGTTACCAAATTGGTAAGGGTTAATTTCAAAATCTCTTTATTATTCGAGGTTGTTTTTACGTAAGTATCTACTGGAACATATTTATTATCCAGGTCCATGTATTATGAAAGAGTATTCAAAGGGATTCTTTTAAGGGACTTTTTTGTACTAAAACATCATTTCAAATGTTTTAAATATCTATTCTTCTAAATCTTCCTCATCAATGTCCTTGTATTCAAAATGGTTTTAAAGGATTTATTTATATGTAATTGAATGTTTTTAAAATGACAATTCCTTTAAAAAGTTTCAAAGTGTTATGGGACACTTTGATTCAAAAATGTCTTTAAATGACTTCTTTTCAAAAAAAATTAACTTTTATATGTTTTCATGAAAATGTGTATTTCTCTCAAAGAGTATTACAAATCATTTTCATCCATGTCAAGATCCTTTAATAGATTTTAAACTTGTTTTGAAGTTGATTTATCATGATACAAATCTTCTATATTGTGTTGAAGGTTTTGGGATATGTTCGACTGTGGATGTGTTATTCTTATACCATTCATGGTTTATGGGTAATGTATTGACATTTATTATGCTAGTTTTAATAGGAATGTTTATGTTATATTTCATCCTCTTCTTATGATGAATGTGTTGGACTAGTATGTTCCGGGTTGGGGTCTGGTTACAGCAGAACCTCCGGGTTGGTGTCCGGTTATTAGAGGCACTCTGGGTTGGTGTCCGGT
This sequence comes from Viscum album, assembly GCA_963277665.1. NCBI lineage: Eukaryota > Viridiplantae > Streptophyta > Magnoliopsida > Santalales > Viscaceae > Viscum > Viscum album. Next base: position 438,098,588 of record OY728121.1, read on the forward strand.
TATTAGAGGCACTCCGGGTTGGTGTTAGGTTATTATAGGAACTCTGGGTTTGTGTATGATTATTATAGGCACTACGGGTTGGGTTCTGGTTACAGTTAGCCCCTAGGTCTTGGCACGAGGCCTTGACAAAGAAATTAAAGTTCAGAATTATGCATTCCATTATTATGAAACTGGTTATTTATATTGCATGTAATTATTCAATTATTGGAATATCCATGTTAATATGCAAATGGAATTATTTCAATTCATTTTTTCTATATTATGCTGACGTTCATGTTTAAAAGGCTTTTGTTTTATTTATACATTGCCTTAAATGTTTATGCTTATTTGTTAAAGTTCCCGCTGTACTGCTTACCTTTACTGAGCGTTTGACCTCACCCCTTTTTATGTTTTATTTTTCCCAGGAGTCCAAGAAGTGTATTGTGATTGATATGAAGGGTTAAGGCAAAGGGAATAATGGTGTTCATAAAGGATTATTTAGGTTGTTTTGTATGTCATAAAGTGTAATGTAGCATTCATGTATGTATTCTATTTTCCAAGACTTCTAAACTGATCGGTCCTTTGGGACATGATTCCTTGTAATAATTCCAATGTATTAAAATAATGCTTCAAATCTAGGTAAATGGAGTCGGGGCATTACACCGTGACAACCTAGTTTGCTGACCCGTCATGGCCCAGTCCAACTGGGCTGGCCCATGCCAGTTCGGGCCCAGTTGGTTCGAACCCAGGCTGGGTCGGGTTGGCCCAGACCGGGTCGGGTGACACCGGACCCAAACCTATCCAGGCCCAGTTTCGCTTAAAATGTCATAACATTAAATCTAGACATACATTTGATGAACCGTCTAGAGAGATGGGATCCTTAGAGAAATAGAGTACATTTGAAATACTCCACTTGAATTTTGGAGAATGTTGGAGTATGGTCGGGTTGGACCGAACATGAATCCAATCAAGCCCTTGGTATTAAAATGCTTATAACTCACAGGCCGAGTGTCGGATTGACGCACTGTCTATCATGTTATAACCCTTGTGACATGGAGGTTATTTGGATTACTTAATTGTAGAGATTAGTGGTGGATGAGGTATGACTGATATCTCAGGGAACAGATTCTATGGTACTCGAGTACACCGGGTGGGGGGAACCCTGTGGCTAGATGTATTGGAAGTAGCGATAGTGTGTGGATTATCATCATAGCGACCCTGTAAGGATCAACATTATAGCTACCCAATGAGGACCAGCCTTACAGTGGCCCGTTAGGGAACATCGAATTATTTACAAGAGTGGATCGATAACAGAAAAACCTTTTGTGGATCAATTGTGGAACTTCTAAATGGAATAAGATGTTATAGATTAGGACTAATCATCTATATTCGTGATATTTGAGTTGTATACCAGGTGTGTGATGACTATTGCATCATGCTTTTTTATTTGGGTATTTCTTTGTGGTTTTTTCTTTGTGTAACTCTGGGAGACCGTCGGGGGTCTCGAGGTCCCTATTGAGTATTGTTATACTCACCCCTGTATGGGATTCACCTGCACCTAGTTGTGTCTTGTGAAGACGATGAACAGCTTTGACTGATGTTTGGGAGCCAGGACTAGATAGTGCTCGGAGGGGGACCTTTATATGTGGCGTGTCGTAGTGACGATCGACCATGAGTAGTACCTACCCTTCAGGTATAAACCATGTTGGATGATTCCGGGAGGTGTTTTTCTATTGTAGTTTTACTTTTCAGTTGTGCTTGAATCTCGGCCCCGTTTACTTACAATACTAACCCTTTTTTACTTCCAGTACACATCTTTTTACAAATGTTGTATTACTACATGGGTTGTGCTCGTTTTATTCTTGGATTTTGTGTTTGCTGGTTTAAAGGGAATGCCTTATCATTTTTCAGGATATGCCTTCCGGTGCTAGTTTCCAACCCCTAGACTATGGAAGGAAGGCTTGGGGTAGTCACAGTACGGGCCCCAGGGGACAGGTCGTGACAAAATACATACAAGACTCACCACTCGAGGATAAATTCATATATATATATATAACAAAAATCCCCTATAATTATTTTTATTGAGTAATTCCATATTATTATGTTTCATTTTTGAATAATTCCACCATGAATTGATATGAGAAAAAAATACATGGGTTGTTTTCAAACATTATGAAAAAAAATCATCATAATCATACACAATGGGTCTAGAAATAAATCATCCAATTCCAATACTGACCAACCAGGGGTCACTATACATCCCTAACATGAAAGTAATGTATTGTCATCATTTGAGAACATCTTTCTATGGGTGACATAAGAACTAACATAATAAAAGATACTTTTGTTTTTTTGAGTATATTTAAATCGAAAACATATATATTATAAAACCATATATGTTCTTTTACCACATTAAACATTTGAACCAAATGTCATCAGTGATATCAATCACATAAAACAACAAAAATTCCATGTGAATCATATATGAAAAGAATGGTTCATGTGAATTTACCTCTTTTCACAATGGAATAGTTTAAAAACTACAAAAAATAATCTTAAAGTCTCACATAATACTTGAATAAAAAACTAAACTAAAATATAAAAAATAAAATACAACAATCTCATATCCACTTTAAATTAGATATTCCATTGAAAAAGGTGTTCATGAAAAATCAATCCTGCATAAATCATAAGATCTGAAACATTCCAATTTCTTATCTACCATAACATAAATAGTTAAAAAATAACACTATTAACTAATATAACATTTTCACTTTATCATCTTGGTAGACCCCCCCCCCCCAATTTCCTTGTTGGATACATCATACTACCCTAGGAACAACTCTTAGTATTCCATATGTTTTTGACTCATAAGGAGGGTTTATTGTCTTGGTAAAACCCATTCTATATTGAACCTAGATTGGGGGTGGGGGTGAATCAATATTATTCTTTTATAAAAAAATTTCTTTTAGTTAAACCAATGTAACATGTTAATTTTCTTGATCCACTGATTAATTTCTCATAGCCTCACCTCATGTAAACTAGTAAAAAGGGAATTCATTGCACAAAATTTTTATAAGTTTCACAGATAATTTCACACCCCTTAACATTATTGGTTAGTACTATATATCCTAGATTATTAAACATCCAATACAAGTAGGTAAAACCATAGTAATTCATAGTCTGATCAATACAACATCCCACAATGATTCTTATTTTAGAGACCCACATGAAGTTACAACTCTCAACTATAATGTATAGTATAAATTATGATATATCACTATATACTATAGGATTTTTCATCACCACATTTAAAATGATTTATCACCATGAATAGGAAGGTTCAACGGGTCTCCTCATGAACACAAAATTTGAATTTTTCAATGTCTTATTCAAAATAAAAACATATTTCTTTCCCTGTAGTTTGACTCTTCACATGAATTGGTTCTACTCAATACTTGAATACTCAAGAAAAGGATACTTTTTCATCCAAAAATGACTTGAAGATTCAAAATTTTCTATTATCTATATGATGTGTTGATGTATTAGTCACTCAAAAAAAATATCACACTCAATAGACATTTTTTCATAATGGTTTTTTAGAACCTCCAATATTAGTTTTGATATCCTAATTCAAATTAATTTGAATATTGGTAAGTTCTTCCTTTATAATTTCTTGAAGACTCCAATTATTTTCTCTATCATGCAAAATTAAATACTTCATTTGATTTCCCAAAAATAACTTTTTTAAAAATTTCCCTTGAATTTTCCTTGGATACATGATCTTGATTATCCTCTATGATGTGGAACCTTCTAATACTACATGTACGATACTCAAAAAATTAAGATTCTACCTTAGTTATACATCCTTCTTTCTGATCAGGGATTTTGATAATTTGATACACCCTAATGTCGAATCCATAATGATTGGTTCACTATGCATTAAATAATGTTAATTATCAATTTATACATAATATCAAATATATATATTCCTTATATTTTCATCCATACGACATAAATAATTTCTCTTTGTATTGGTTGACACATACATAGGTCACAATATCACTTTTGTTGATTGAAATACCATATAATCATAGACAGATGGCATGTACTCTATATCCATGGACATAGAAATTTATCCTAATGACATGTACACAACATATTGTATGACACATAAATAGACAAAAAATCCTCATATAGTAATCCTTATTCACATGTACAAAGAAATGATTTATCACTTGAAAACATAGTAGAAACAACTCATACACATTGGTTAATGAATTATACACAAAAGAAAAATGACTCATAAAATGACCCTATACTTTTCCAAATTCCATCTTTTCATCAAATATTCTTGATTTCATCACCTAAAGACTAATAATCATCAAAAAGATTATATATCTTCTTAATGACATATAAATTACTTCCAAAATGTACCATATAGTGTTTATAGATCTATTAACACATGTCCTTGATTTTATTGAAGTACAACACAATATTCTTCATAATTAAATATTACTTTTTCTGTAAAATTCATGAATATTGTCAAGTGAAACATTTAATATAAAGCCTTAAATATCATCGTTTTTTAACATGGTTCCCTTATCCAATATAGAATTTAATGCCAACTCACCATTATAATCCTTATATGGATGAATCCCTAACTATCCTCCAAAACGAACCATTCTTTATACCAAATACATACTGACATATTGGGAGAAATTATGATTCATCCAATGGTAACCATAATCTCCACCTTGGATATTGTTTTTTGATACCACTACACACTTCCCATGTCAATATACGTGCTAGTAATTCTCCCCCTTATTCGTAATAAATGAATATGTAATTTTTGAGGGGGGTTCTTATATCACCAATATAAACCCAAAATTTCTCCAAACATATAATTCTTATCGATTTTTCATTTTGAGTAAAAAATGATGCATCATTTTGTGAAGGATTAAATCACATATTTTATTTTAAATGATCTATTAAATAGTACAATCTATGTCTACATGGGAATGATTGGACTTGAAAATAATACAAATTTATCCATGTTTTTATATTATATCTATAAATAAATATACATATGATAATAACTCAAATATTCATTTAGGGTCTATATAAAATATTTTTATTAAGAAAATAATTATAGAATTCTCAAATATCAACAAAACACTTCAAAGAATTCATTTTTAGTGCATAAAACTCCTAATTAATCTCATTCTTTCATCAAACCTATCTCCTCTTTTATTAGTTTTTCAAACAATAAAAAACAATGTTCTGTATGTGTGATTGAAAAAACTCATTTTATTTAATTTATAAGGATGTGAAAAAATTCTAGATTTCCTAGATTTTCATAAAATGTGATAATTTTTATTATTCATCTCTTTTTTTTCACCTTAATTAAATAACTCATATTTTAAAATTCATAGTGGTTAATACCCATGAAAACAACCTCCATATTTTTAAACAATTGATATCCGAAAATCTCTTCTTTAATTTCATATAAGTTTGAAAAATAAAAAGAAATAATATGGAAAATGATGGATACTCATTGTACCTCAAAGTTAATATTGAGGCTAAGAGTATTCTCTTATTTGACGCCATTATATCCCTCCAAAATCATCCTAGTATGTGTTTCTTAAACTCCATTTTATGTTTTTACTTTCAACATATATCCTTTCTTAATTATTTCATTGAGATGATTCCTTATGTAGAGCATGTTTCTCTAAAATAGTTATAAATAAAACTTTACTATATTGGGTTTTAATTTGATTTCTTATAAATTCATCAAGATCCTGAAATATTTTTATGATATCTTTAATTCCATTCCAAGTTTCGTGACACCTTTTACATTAAATTCCTTGAATTTTTTTATCACCACATTTGAATATTTTCTCTTGTGAACCAGACATTTCATTTGTAATGTAACAGCTCCATATTTTGTGTTACATTTTTTTTTTCATGATTTAACATGATATATTTTTTTCCCACAATGGTTTCAATTAGGGGAAGAGGTATTGGTGTATATTTGTTGAGATTGAAGGATTTAGTAGAATGTATAGTTGATAAAGCAAGTCCACCAACTACAAGTGATATTTATCGACTCACGTGTGGGGATAATAATGGTACCTATAATTCTGCAGATCCCAGAAGTTAGATGGTGAGGTTTATAGGCACTATAGTGATTCCTAGGAAATAATTACATTAATTGATTTTTGGCCATTTTCAAACAAATCTAATTTTTATTTAACCCTATCACTAATTCAACACCATTATGACCTCAACCTCCTAGATAGGTTTCCATTATTTCTCAATGATTCTTCTTCCTCTCTTCTTGTGGACCTAAAGTTTATATCAATTCATTTGAATTGATATAGGTATGCTATATCCATTTTAAACCTTATTCACATTCTTCATTAGAATGTATCAAAGATCCAGTCCATGTGGGATAGATCAATGAATTTACACTTTAATATAAATGAGGATTAATATTTGATTAATAGGTCAGTCATAGATTGTGAGAATTAGCGGCCTCTCCTTAATCGATACAATATCATCCTTTACCAATGAATAATTGTTGATTTTTGTGTGTGTATTTAATCTCTTAGAAAGAAATATTTCATCAATACCAATTCTAGAGACTCTAATATAATGTATTCTATGTTGTTCTAGTAAATTTTGGTGTTTGGGAATGATTCGGGTTCTAACCATCATTGGACCATGGACTCAATTAATATCTGGTAGGAATTCACTGGTGGAAATGGATGATTTTCTATCACTTTTTTCCACTGGTTTGAACAAAATATTTCTATACTATGTTTACATCATCCATTCCCAATGTTTTTAACAAACCATTGGTATATTGTTTTTATAATTAACCTTACCCAATAGTTTAAGTAATCATTTGGGAATTATTTAATTTCTTCAAAAGTATACCAATGGTTTTTAAAACTCTTGGTAAAGATGATATTTCCCAACAATTTTTTAAAACTATTTGGAAAGGTTTCCCCCAAATACACAGCCGATCCAACCCCCCCCCCCCCCCTCTTCCTGATTACAGCCCTAATCAAAATATCTCTCAAATATCTCTCTTTAACCTAGGCTATGAAACCCCTTCCACCCAATAGATCAATCTTCAATAATGAAATTTTTTAGTTATACACTTCAAATCAATAATTTATACCCCAATTTTATGTATTGCATCTATTTTTTGTTTTCTAATTGGATTTAACCTAAACCAGAGGTCCGTGTGGTCTGTGGCATGGTATAACCAATAGATGAACTTTGATTTATTTTCGGTTTTTGTTCTAAACATCAATTGTCATGATGTTGTGAATCACGTTTATTTGAAGTATTAATAGCCACTCCTTATTTGTAGAGTTAGTGAACCATATGAACAATTGGAGGTGTTGGTGAGATGTATCCCCACTCAAAAATGGTAAAGGGTTTTTTAGTCATGTTGTCTCGATGTTGGTAATGGATATAAGGATGGTCTAATGAAGGGATTGGGGATAGTTGGGGTATTGGTGTTGATGGTTTTCCATTTTTTCCGTGGGGTGATATGGTAGTTTTTATGGAATTTAGATTAGTGGAAAATTGAAATTGGATTTTTTATTTATAAATCAATTTAATGAATAATGGGAACAGTAGTGATATTAAAGATTAATTGATTGTTGGTTGGGTGATGGATTGGAATTGTGATATTGGTTGGATTGGGTATAGGTAATTTTAAGGTATTATATGGGTATTTCCTCCCCTGAACACACCCCCACCCCCACCCTATAGACACCCCACCCCCAGGACACCCCCCCACCACACTGGATAACCCCCAATAGTATCCCACACCCCCTGGACACACCTCACCCCCAGGACACCCTTCACCCCCCATGGAATACCCCATAGACACCCCCTCCCGTTGGAAACCCCACCCCCTATACACTCCCACACCCTCGACAACCCCCTCAAACCCCTGGACACCCCCACCCCCTTCGAAAGCCCCCACCCCACCACCTGGACACCCCCACCCCCTAGACACCCCCACCCACTGGACACCCCCACCCCCTATACACCCCACCCCCTAGACACCCCCACCCCTGGACACCCCCACCCCCTAGACACCCCCACCCCCAGGACACCCACATACCCTTGGTCAAACCCCCGGGACACCACCCCACCCCCTCGACACCCCCACCCCTGGACAACCACACCCCCTGGACAACCCCCTCCTCTAGACTCCCCCCACCCTGCCCTGGCTAGCCCCCCCCCCCACCCCAAGACAACCCCACACCCCTATACACCCCCCGGACACCACCCATCCCCCTAGATATCCCCAACCCCCATAGAAAACCCCCCTTGGACACCCCATAACCTCTCAGGACACCCCCACCACCTAGACACCCCCTAGACACCCCCCAATACCTCACCCCCATGGACGGCCTCCCCTGGACCCCCACCCCCCAGAGACCCCTCACTCCCTCTAGATATCCCCCACCCCCTCGATACCCCCCGGACACCACCCTACCCCTTGGACACCCCCACCACCTTGGAAAACCCCCACCCCCATGTACATTCCCCCTAGACACCAACCCACCCCATGGAAACCCCCACCCCTATACACCCCACCCCCTTGTACAAAACCCCCACCCCCTAGACACCCCTCACAATGAATAATTTGACAATGGGTATTGGGTGTTATGAAATATCTTAACTTTTCAAAACATTTCAATTTTTTAGCATCATAAACTAATTTAAAAACTCTCTTTCTACATTCTTAATCTTTGATGAAAAGAATTAACTTTTTAATATCTTGAACAATGTTCTATTAGGTCCATGGTGTCCTCTTTTATGTGATAAGTGAAAAAATTGCAAAACACATTTCACATCAAATTTAGGCACACATAACTGAATTAGCGTATCTTCACATTGTTTTACTAATATGTTATCAACCTAGGAATATATCACTACATAAACTAGAAACCAATTATTTTATGGACATCTAAAGTGGGGATAGATTATCCCTTTTTGAAAATAAATTTTAATCTCATCATTTGAAATCTCTATGTACATGGAATCATGCTTCTTTTCGCCATTAAAACTTCATCTTATGACATCAAAATCCTCTTAGTTCCATTTAAACTATCTTGGATCAGGATCCACATGTATGACCATGATGTTTCAATCCTTCATCATGTTATTACATAGTCTATTGAATACTTTAAATAATGGTATTATTCTCCTTCAGAGGCTCATGGATTCAAATTCACTCATACTCTTTGAAAAAATATGTATAAGACTCTCTAAATTCTCCCATATATTATATATGTTCTCTCAATATACAAAACTAACATGGTTTTATATTTATAATTGAAGTAAATATCATGTATTTATATTAATTTATTGTATTTTATAATAAATATAGTATTTTTTTGTCTTTTATGTAATGATTCTCATATAGAGTCGTTTTTTAGTTATTGTTTCATATAATGTGAAAAATTCATGTTTACATAATTATATTTTTGATTATACTTCAATATTATTGAGTTTATTTTGAAAAAATTACTTATAATTTTTTTTATAGAATGGATAGAATATGATGTATGAAACGTATCAGATCTCAAGCGATTTTAAAATCACTTTGGAGAAATTTTTAGATTTTGAATTTCATAATGCTTCATATAGTGGTCACATATACATCCCATGTTACAATTGTGTTGGAAGACCTTTGTTGAGCCGTGATGAAGTCAGCTACCACATAACACAATTTGGTTTTCATGTAAAATACTATGTGTGGTATCACAATGGGGAGAAAATGAAATTTAAAATTTTTGATGATCCAAATGTGAGGACTGGATTGGAGAATTTGTTATATGACCAGTTTCTGTTTATTTTTCATCCTGAAAATAAAAGGATTCCAACCCAAGATGACTTTGATATGATCACAAATTATGTGTATAATAAAAATTATGATTTTTATGGGAGAAAAAAATTTAATGATGCTGCTAAAACTCTAGTATATTGAAAATGAGTTATAATGAAAAATCATGAATTTTTAATCTGATTGTTTCATTGGAAAACCATGTATGGGATTTCTAATACTGCAATCAATTACATTCATACCTTCTTGAATGACTTAATTTCAGATTATGTAGACATTCTCTCAAACCACTATATGGAATGGAAGTTAGTTGAGGAACATTGATTTTCATGAAACAAAAATCATGCTTTCCCGAAAGATAACAATTTATTCTGGGAGGAGACTACTGAAAAAAATTATTGTATAAAAATTTTCACATCCCAATGGAATCCAAAACTTGATAGAACACCATCTCGTGTGCCATAGAAAGTAATTTTTCTCTTTTCATTGATCCCCAGACTCCATAATAATTTTATGTCTAATGAAATATCAATAAAAATGTGATGGAATGATACTGAGAGAAAGAATACTAATTATGGGTTGGTTTATCCTACATATGGGATTTCATGGATGATATGTGATGCTCGATATCCTTATTTTGTAGCTGATATGTGTAAAGTGATTATGGGTCTTTCATGTGACGGTTTTAATGCATTTGGGCATATTATTACGTTACACAGCTGAAGGAAAGTTTATATACACATTTATAACCTTCCCCCAAGGTTTTGTATAAAAAAACCTTTAACTTTCATGAGTATACTAATATCTGGACCTTTTAATAAAAGAGATGAAACATCTTTGGGATGTGGGTGTGCACACATACAATGCATGTTCGAAATACATATTTCTAATGTATGTTGTGCTTATGTGGATGATCAATTATTTTCCTACTTATGAAATAATGTCTGGATGGAGCATGAAAATAAATCTATCTTTTAATATTTATATGAAGAATACACGATCTACAAGACTACAACATACCTTTAGTTTCAGTTTTATGGGACATCGACGATTCTTTCCAATGGACCATCCATATAGACATAATAATTGAAGATTTGACAATACCATGGAGACTTATGAGTCACCATAGCATAATTTTGTAACTTATATACTTAATGAATTGAAAGATTTTGGTTTTTCATTTAGTAAGGCTTAAATTAAATCTGGTAAGAGAAATAATGTTTCCACTGAAACCTATTACAATTGAAAGATGAGGAGTAACTTCGTTGATTTTCCTTGTTGGTCAACCAATTTTCCCTGTAATTTCTTAGAAATAATTCACATTGAAAATAATATATGTGAAATGTTTATTTTGATTATTCTAAATGTCAAGGTAAATTCAAAATATGATTTTCCTTCTCGACATGACTTGGTGTATTTGGGGATCAGACCATAATTGAATCTTGTGCATATAAGTGAAAATTAATGGAATGTTCCATGTGCTTATTATGTGATAACACCTACAAGAAAAAAAGAAATTTTTGTAAGTACTAAATACTATTAATGTTCCAGATGGATATTCAAGAAACATATCTAAATGGGTCAAAAGAAGATAGTTGAAGCTTAAATCTTTTAAGACTCATGATTATCACATCCTTAAGCACGAGTTGATTCCAAGAGAAATCCTTCATATTTTTTCCAATAATATAAGGGTTTCTGTTATTTTTTCATGTATATTTTTATAGAACATTAGGCTAATATGTTTTCCAAGTATTTCTCAAAAAAAATTTGGTAGATTCCCCATTATTTTTTTGTGAGTTAGAGAAAATATTTCCTCCATCGTTCTTCACATGCATGTAGCATGTGACTATCTATATTCCAAAAAAAATACACCTCAGTGGACTTTTTTATTTTCATTGGTGGTATCCAATAAAAATAAATTAGTAAACATTAAAGACATATGTCCCAAACAAGATTCGTCCATAAGATTAGATCATGAACAATTACTTGGCTCAAGAATTTATAGATTTATACTCTATGTATTTTTTTGATCTTACTTCTAGAATGAAAAAACCAACAAGAAACAAAGAAGAATATTATTATCAAATTGAAAACAGTTTTCCATCACTTCCTCAAATAGGATGAATTCCTAGATCATATACATCGATGACATTAAGCATTGAAGAGCGAGATATGGCACGCCACATAATTTTGTTCAACTGTGATTTGTTCGATGACTACATCAGGTAAGTAATTTGAATATGTATATCTTATATATATATATATATAAAACCATTAATATATTTATCTATAGGGAACATAAAACAATGATAAATATAAATCATTCTTCTTTATCTTTGAGAAGTATGAACACTTTTCATAACAAAGAGTTTTCTGCTAGGTTAAAATTTAAGGTAAAAATATTATTGCCTATAATAATTAAATCAATATTTAATTACGTTTAATATTCACTTATATTTCTAGTATTATTTTTTCTTATTGACTCTGTATCTGAGGAAATGAGAGCTTTGGATTTTGGTCATAATATTGTGGTTCATGACTGTAAATCATCTGGTATCAATCGGTACGTATTTATTATCACTGAACAAGAAAAGAACATCAGAATATAATATGATGGTCTTATAGTTACTTCCACAATAGACTGTTATGCTAGTGAATCAGATAGTAGAACACGATTTGAAAATGTAGGTTATTATGGAGTCATTGAAATAATAATAATATTATATTATTACTCTCATGGATGAGTCGCAATGATGAAATTCCAGTGGTTTGATTCAATGAAGAGGAGGGGAAAATTTATTAATGATTATAGATTTCGAGTAATTGATATGACTCACACTCTTTTTACAGATGAACCATTTTTATTTTCAACAATGGTGAAACAAGTTTTCTATGACAAAGACCGTCTTCGACCTAAATTTTGTGTCATTATTGAAGTAATTCCAATAAATATTTTTGATGATGGTGATGATGGAATTGACACTATCCCTACTGCCATTGTAAATGATCCATTTATTACTTTTGATGACTCTAATAGCTAAATTATTAAAGTTGACTCTGAACCTAATGTTGTGGTGGGAAATATATAGAATAATCTCTCCATTTTTTGAGTTCTTTTTTTTATCTCAACATCAGTTGTTAAGGTTAGTACTATTCAAATTGATTTAATAATTATTTCTAATATCTTGTATTCGACATAACTATTATGTCAATTTTAAATTTTTATTGGTTGCAATTTTATTTGAATTGCATTTTATAATTTGGAATTGATCAATATTCAAACCTACGAAACCAAAATTTCTAACTTGGAGAAAATTAAAATGCTTTATTGGCCATGTATAAAATTAGTATAACTCAAAGACCACCCTTTAACATTTCACTAGATATTTGAACATGATGGTTTTTCTTCTTCTAAAAAACATATATAGAATCATGTATTATATACCTGGGCTAATGAAATTAAATTTTCCCTTAATTTTGATAAGTTCTTTACCCCTTAATAATTTGGTAGATATCATATCCTTGGTCATATGTTAATAACATAATTTCCAACTATATTAAAGATTTAATCATTAATAATATATATCGTGATGATTTTTCTAGAGGCATAATTCAGTATGCTATCTCTCTTGGTAGTTGATTGAAAAAAACCCTCAGAATCAATGTTCCATGATTTTAATAGAATGGTGACAATTAGTAAATAACCATCCTACTCAAAATTAAATTTCATTATTACATCTTCTGTGATTTATTTAATTCATGATATATCCATTCAAGCTCACCTAAAATAATGGATCATTAAATTATCCATGAGTCCCCATATTTCCTCTCAAATATTTTGTTTTTTGGGTTACACATTAGTTATTTTTTTCTAATTAATTATTTTTTTTAAATGTAGGAAATGAAACCAATAAAAGAGAGGTGACAAAAAAAGATGATGGACAACAATTGTCACATGGTTGTGATGGGTGTTCCACCACTAGTCCCTTTAGGGAGTATTTTATTTCAAATGTATATATTTAAATAATATATAATGTCATGTGATTAATTTGGTTTTAAAACTTTTTTCAGGATCCATCTATTAGGAAAACATTATTTGACAAGCAGCCAAGTAGTGGTACCAGTACATAGGCCGGTGGTACAAGAGGGTGTGGTATGAGTGCTAGGAGATCTGGTCAGTGTAACCGATTAGTCCCTACCCGTACCATTGACATACCATCAATCCCACATTCTAAACCCAGTGTGTCATTAGAGACACACAAGACAGTTAGGCCTCCTATTTTTTCACCGCCCTTTACACCTGGGTCTCGTCACCCATCATTAAAATATCTGATGATGATTTCCACTCCACATCCAGCATTCAGTCATCCATCAATGACATATTCTTTTACTACTAATTCCTTTCTCCGAGCTTCTATATTCCATCTCCTTCGACTCCTGCTCTGCCAATGTCTGTCCCTGTGGATCATACACTGGGACCCACTCCACCTGTACAGAGTGTTCCTTCAGGTTTTTCTAATCTAGCGGTGTCCATTGATTAGGATACCACCGGTATATTTACAGAACCCTAACAAATTTTTATACCATTATTTATTTTCATTATTACATGTATTGATAAAAAATTTGTTTTTATTTCATGAAATCTAAATCTACTGATAAGAGGTAGGGGCGGGAGAATACACACATGAGTGCACTGTGGAACCACCACACGTAGTTGATGGTGGAATAAAATTTAGGCAATCAAGAGACTAAAAAACACAGTAGTAATGTCAGAGTTTTTTTGGCAACACATGCTAAATACTCTGACATCATTCCTAAAAACCCTCTATCACGAATACAGTTTCCAAATAAATTCAATGATAATGCTTGGGTAGAGATATAGGTAAAAAAATCTATATTATTTAATGATATATATTATTTTTTAATATATTTTAATTAATATTTTTGTGTCACCTTCGGTTTAATATCCCTGATGTTGAGGGTGCACGACCAGAACATCTAAAGGTTTTATGTGAGCTTTAGAGATCCTATAATCACATGTTGTATATTGGATGGAATGATAGAGTTAGAAAAAATTTAGTGGTGGAACCTATCGTGGATGATTGTATGATAGAACAGTATCAACAGATGATTACTCATTGGATGACTATACAGTTTAAGGTATTAATAACATCTGAGGTATTTAAATAAAAAATTTATGTTTTTCATTTTTTTTATTATTGAATTTTATTTAGGAATCATCTGGAATAATTAAAAAAACATTGATGCTAAAAAATACCTCAACACATTGGGACTTACTATGATATCTGATCATGAGAGGAAGAAGGTATGGAAATTTTTTATAAATTTTCATTATAACTTTCACTTTCTATTGATTCCTATATAATGTATTCTATTTATATAGTTTTTATATAAATTTAGTTATGAAATTATTTATTGGTAACCTATTTCTAATTATGATTCCCTATATTTAAAGTCACTATAGAGGAAAACATTGAATATTGAAGGATGTGTGCCTTGACAAAAATTATTTTGCTTGAGTTGAATGAAGAAATATGAAAGTTCGGTTAACAAACCAAATCAAAAGCATATTTTATTTTTAATTTTTTTTGATTTCAAATTTTGATAGCTATTTTCTAACATAATAATCTATTTATATTGGTAACATGCCTCTTTATATGCCCTTGATGCCCCAAAACCAGAAAAATTTAGGCCAAATGATCACTTACATCAGGTGTTGGGAGATGAGAACCCTGACAGAGTACGCTATAGACATAGTAAGTGTATCATCTCGACAAGATATCAGACGTCTTCAGGTAAATTTGTAGTCCCACTGAGTTCCATCAGGTTACGAAATAGGAATAATAGGATGAAAAAAGATCCATAGGGATGGAAAAACAGTCTTGTAGGGAAAACAAAACATTTATGAAACTGATAGAAGTTTTACATCCAACACATTCACCGAAGGCCAGCAAAACATGTGACGAATATCTATCATTGATGCGTTATATATATGAAGCACCAGGTGGAAGTTCTTTTGGTGTTTGAGATGATGGAATTTCTAGCAATGATGATGGTGGGGAGGAGGCTGAGGTGGAGGATGAGGAGGAGGCCAAGGAGGAGGAGGGGGTGAGGAGGAGGGCATTGATGAGGGCAGGGAAGATGATGAGGATGGGGATGAGGCTGATGATGATGGTGATGATAGTGATGGTGAAAAGTAGAGAATGATCTGTTATATTTTTTACTAATATTACTAACATCATATGTTTGATGATTTGTTGGGCCTGAATATATGTCTGATTAGGTAGGTCACTTTTTCATTATTTTATTATCTATAAATAATAAAGCTTGACTTGATGATTTAATGTGAGTGAATATATGTGTGACTGATTCACCCCTCCCCTAGACACCCCAACCCTTGAACACCCCCACCCCCTAGACACCCCCTAACCCATGGACACCCCCACCATCTTGGAAACCACCCCACATCCTAGACACCACCACACCCTTGGAAAACCCCCACCCCCTAGACAGTCCTCCCCCACCAACCCACCCCCCCTGGACACCCCCAGCCCCCAGGACACCCCCAGCCCATTGGACAGACCCCCCCCACCTCCCCTGGATACCCCTATCCTCTGGACACCACAACCCACTTCGACAGCCCCCCCATCCACTATATAGCCCCCACACCCCCTTGGACACCCCTATATTCTAAACTAATTTTTTATGCCATATTCTCTATGTGTTATACATAATTAAATTATGAATGTAATGAATTATGAATTGAATACATTATACATAATTCGGATTTATGTATGTAATTTATAATTCATTTTGTATGTGTTATTCATTCAAAATTTAGAATTCTGTACATAATTCATTCTATATGTATTCTATTGAGAATTCAATTCTAAATTCTGTATTGAATAGGGTAATTGGGTTCTGAATTGAATTCTGAATTTGTAGGTGCACATGGGATTGCAGAGAGGGTGGAAGGTTAGCCAGCGTAGTGGGAGGGGGGTTGTGTAGTGGGATGGGTTGTAGGATGTAGGGGGGGTTGTAGGGTTGTTGTTTAGTTAGAGGGGGTGTGCAGTGAGAGGTTGGGGTTCTTTGGGAGGTGGGTAGCTTTGGGTGGGAGGGAGAGCTATGTAGTGGGAGGCGGGATGCTGGGGGTGTGTTGTGAGGGGGTGGAGGTTGTAGGGGGGTGTACAGTGAGGGTGTGGGGTATGGGGGATGTGTAGTGGGAGGTTGGGTGTTTTGCAATAGGATGGGGTTGGTTGTAGGTGGTGTTGTGGGAGGGGGGTTGTGTAGTGGGAGCGGTGTGCTGTTAGAGGGAGGGGGATGTGTAGTTCAAGGGGGTTGTAGGGGTGACAAGAGGGGGATAGGGGCTGTGTGTGTGGGGTTTATAATGAGGGGGGGGGGGGTGCAGTGGGAGGGTGGGGGCTGTTCAATGGGGGGAGGGTTGGATGTGGGGGGTATGGGGGTTGTGTAGTGGGAGGGGTGTGAAATGAGAGGGTTGGAGAGGTTTTGTGTTGTGGGATGGGGTGTGCAGTTAGAGGGTGGGGGTGTGGTGGGGGTGTAGTGTGAGGGGGGTGGCTGTAGTGTGGGGGGGGGGTATAGGGGGGCTGTGTAGTGGGAGGGGGTGCAGTGAGAGGGTGGGGGCTGTTGGTGGGGGTGTAGTTGGAAAGGGTGTGGAGTGAGAGGGAGGGGCTGTGGGTGGGGGGGTGATATGTAGTGTGGGGAGTAGTGGGGGAATGTGTAGTGGGAGGGGCTGTGTAGTGGGAGGGGGCTGTGTAGTGGGAGGGGGTTGGGGGTAGTGGCAGGGTGGGGGCTGTTTAATGGGAGGGGCAGTGACTGGGTGGGGGGCTATGGGGGGGATCTATAGTGGGGGGGGGGGGGTGTTGTGGGGGGTTTAGTGGGTATGACTCAATACATGAATCCACCATCATAGTTCCATATGTTCTGATGACGTCTTTTAAATGTTCATACAACCTCACTGAAGTCCTAACCAACTTCAAAGGAGTTCTTACTAGTTAATTTTCCAACCACTTGCACTAGCCATAAGGCTCTAATCCATGTGTCAATGCACAAATTATCCTACTCCCTCTCTTCCTGAAATGATTTTATTATATTTCCAATCATACATATGTTCTCTATACAGTGATACATATGAATCAAAATCATACATTAAATGTGGAACCAGACATTCTTTGGTATACTACACATTTATATTCTTGAGTCACCAAAATCATTCAATGTTCAATTTTATAGAAGGCCCCATCCCATCCCTTAATAGAATATTTTTACAATTTACATGGTTGAGCCTATAAACCATATGAGTATCCTTAATTGTTACAAAGAAGAATATACATCATTATACTCTATCATCAATATCTCATCGTCAAGAACAATGATTAAACATGGTCTTCCATTCAATCAATTGTAAAGTGTGCCACCATGTACTACACAGATCTCGATGAATCAAAATTAAATCTTCTACAATGAAAAATCCATTTTGTGCATCTATAACAATCTCTAGAAACATAGGCATAGGTTATGATCGTCATCCAGGTGGGTCTTGTTCCCTTACACATTATTCTATTTTGAACCCCAACATATCAACCAACAACAACTAGGGTTATCCTCACAATAGTACCTCATACGATTACATATATTATCTTCTTTGACATAGATAACAATTTATTGATTAAACATTAGACTGTGAAAACCTAGTACCTTCAAACCAAATACACCAATTGATAATAGCACGGGTGTCCCTAAAATGAAATAAATAGTGTCTTACTACCACAATCTCCTCTATTTTTTCATACATAGAATCAGAACATTCTCAGTTGTTATCTCACCACCCAAATTCCAATGGTTCAACTGACAGCACGCAAAACCACAACATGAAATAAATAAATATAGAATGATAAATAAATATCACTTAACCATAACATGGAATATATAAATATATAATGATATATAAAAATCATATCACATAAAATAATATCCCTAACCATCATATAGAGGATATGGATGGAGGAGTTAGAGCCCATAATCATAGGAAGATTGTTCCAAGGGTGTTGGGTATTTTAAGGTGTTTCTATTTTGGTTTAAGTGTGATTCTTTATATTATCTCCATGAGTGTTTTTTTGTATTATATACTTTTAATTGTAGGAATTAGTTTTTTATTGATTCTATATTTTTAGGTGTGGGATAATTATTTTATATTGTCTTAGTTTTATTTTCCAATGGTTTTGAATTCTATATATTGCAGAGGGGAGGCAAGAGGAAAGGAAGGCTACTATAATTCTATAAATAGCCAAGGGGAGGCAAGAGGGACAACTGCTAGAATTTTGGAGTTGGGTTTACCAATGGTTTACAAACCATTTGTATAAAGATGGAAAAATTAATATATACCAATGGTTTATAGGTAAGATGTTTTTAATACCCTAGACCAACAATTTATTAACCATTGGTACAACACTATACCAATGGTTCACCATCAATTGGTATAGATTTACACTCTTAGGTATACCATATGTTCTACAAAAACCATTGGTAAACCTATATACTAACGGTTTTTAAACCATTGGTATAGGTTATAGATTTATATTTACCAAATAATATAAATTTATGGTACTTATATATTTAAATGGTTCCTTTAAACCATAAGGAAATTGGGTTTTTTATTGCTCTATGCCAACAGTTTCTTTGTAACTGTTGGTATAAGGTTATCCCCACACCTTATCACCAAATGGTTTTCCAAACAGTTAGTATAACATATACCAATGGTTTTGCAGCATATCCCAATGGTTTTAAACTGTTGTGATATCCTTGGTTTCCAGTAGTTATTCCTTACCATGATAGGGCCTTTTATAGAGATTGTTTTTTTTATTTTCTTTGTATATGTGCTTACTATAGAGGCCTTTTTATGATATGGTATGTTTTGAATTCATCGATATCCCATGAGACCTCTATTTTTTATGTCTTGAATTTTCTTGAAAAAGTTATTCAATACTTCTTTAATGTTTCATAGCATTTGAAATATTTTTTGTGATATATTATTCGTTTTTATATTATTACTTATAAGTAGATTCGTATATAGCCATCTGGACCACTATTTCAGTGATCATCTTGATTGTTCTCCCTATGAGACTTATTATAGCTCCATAGAGAGGGATATTGGGTGGAATGACACAAATATTGTGTCTCATGATATTGGATGTATAGAGATATATCTTTTACTGTGATTATACCCTAGTTGGGTTAATCCATATTCCATTGGAAGAGGGTTTTTATTTTGGTATGATTTTTTGTTGGGGGAACTTCCTTTCATATATGTAGAGTTCTTGTAGAGACCTTTATTTTGAAGTATATGGACATTACATTACTTTTTCCGAATACATAGTACATAACAAAAACACACACACAAGGATCGTAATAGTTTAGTGTCTTTGGAAACTCGGAATATAATCTTCTAATCGTGATGAAAGATCTTCAACATCTCCCATAAAGATCTTCCCTTTTTTTACCTAAAACTTTTATTTATATCCTAGGGAAAAGAAAACATAATAGGGTGAGCTCAAATGCTCAGTAAGGGTAAAAAAAAGAAATATTAATCACATCATATTCAAAATAACATAACATTTTGGAAATCTTAACCTGCAAAAGAGAGCATAATTTCATAACATGGGATAAATCATGGCAGTGAAATGTAATCACAATAATCATAACTTAAAAAATGAAACTTTGTGGCATATACACATAATCATATAGAATCACTTCTTATTAGTCAAGACTCATTGCCAAGACTATCTTAGTGGACAAAGTCCATTTTTGAACCGAGTTACCCTCGTTTCAGTCCTGGTTCACTGAACCGGTATAACCTACCGTTCCATACATGTCTATCTAATGAGAGATAAAATATTTACCCAATTCATTGGAGGGAGATATAGGTACGAACCATCTCATAATGATACCATTCTTATGTGTGCCACAAAATCATAAAACATACATCATAGCATAACCCATGTAATAAAAATGGGAATCTTAAACATCATGACATCATAAAACAATTCATATAGGATAAAGGAATTCATAAAAATATTTCCATCACAAAATAATCAAATCCATGTAACAATAGTTATAGAAAAAGAACCCTTTATTATCTTAGATGGAAAATAATTTTGATAAAACACTTGAACTCCATTCTTGAGGAAAATATCCTTTCTACTTCAAAAACACTTTTCCTTTCTTAACATGTCATAAAATTCTAAACTAAAAGAATTTGATTAAAAATAAACTTGAAAACTTGTAAAGGAAGCTTCTTTGAAATAATGTTTTAAAAATCCATTCATGCCGTATAAGTTAAAAAAACATTCTTCGTACTTTTGTCAGAAAAGTCAAAAAGTACCTCATATGAAAAACGACAAAAGATTCCTTTCATATATATTACTAAAAACTCATAAAAGGGTAAAATTGGATTTAAACAATTGTAGGTGGATGGAAATATTATTACATATTTATGAAACATGGATGTGGATGATAAAATACACCCCAGTAAATACTTACGAATAAACAATCTCGGATAAAAATGAGATTGTGATATTTCCCTTACCTTAGGTCCGATTTGCTTCGTAAGTGTCCGAACCTCCTGTATAATGATTTAAATAATGTCATTTACTTATTAAAGAATCATATTAATTGTTATTATATCATATATGGTTCACTTATGACTTTATATTACCCGTTCTTTTGTAAATTCCATGTTAAAGAGCGTTTTGGGTAAAATTGTTTCATTTGTCGTCCGTGTTTTGACTTGTAATTATTCATATGGTTAATTAGATCATGATTAATTAATTCCAGAATATAAAACATGATTTATATATATATATATTCAGAATATACATTAATATAATAAATCAGTAAATGGGAAGAAATACACCGTTCATGGAGAGGGTAGTCCGTACGTACGCATGAACGCTGTTTCTGTTTCCTTATTGAGTTGAACAGAATTAAGTAGATGAAATTCATATATATACACATGAATCCAGTATCATTATTATGTCCTATATTTCATTATTACTTATTATTTATACTTTATAATCATTCATGAATGGTTTAAAGTGGATAATGAATCTCATCGCGTCGTGGAGACGGTAGTCTGTACGTACGCACGAGCGATGATATCGTTCTCATGATCGTGGGACTGTATTGGAGTGTATGTATACTATTTAAGAATCAATATCACTTTAAAATAATAATATATAGTTATTATTTACACCATTATACCCATCCAAGTAAGGTGGTGGTGGAAAATAGATTTCACCACGGCGTGGAGATGGTATTCCGTACGTACGCACGCGCGGTGATTTCATTTTCCGTAGGATGGATAGATGGTGAGATAGGATTGTTTCATAATTATAATAATATATAAGTATATGAGTGATACTGATGTTATTACTTTATAATGAAACAAACTAAGAAGAATAAGTGGAAGAATAAATAAAGGTGAAAGAATCGGTAACGGAAATTACCTCTTCTTTGAAGCTCCTCCTTGAGACCTCCTCTTAGGGCACTAAAATTGGTCTTTGAGGAAGACCATACCCTCTAGTATTTTTCAAGGGATGTGGAGAAGACAATTTGGCAGGGGTTGGCCGAGCGTGAAGGCTCAAAGTTGTGTGAGGAAGAGAGAGAGGAGGTGCCCTTTTATAAGGGAGGAGAGGGGCTCCTTTGGAAAAACTAAAAATATTATTTTATTATAAAGTCAAGTTCGGTTTTAAATAGCTATAAATTGATTTATTTCGAGGATAAGGTGGGATGGGTCGAAACCCTCTCATCCAATAGAATTTAGACAAGTTTAGGTTCCTATTTTAACCTTATCATTTAGATTTAACATTAAGTTAAATAATTTTACTTTTACTGTGTCTTCTTGTGTTCTTACACTATAAGGTTAATAAACTTACTATAAGAAGCCAAACGAACCCCAATTTGTTTATTATTAATATATATAACCTTATCTAAGTCATTTGGCCGAACCTTAGATTTTTATGAATAAACTAACAATTAATAATATAATATTTTTTTTAAAAACTATTTTATGTCAATTTTGACACTATTTAGTAATTGATTTTTGTGAAAATCATAACAGAATGATAAGTTCTAAAAAAGTTAATTAAATCAATACTAACATGTCATATTAACCTATTAAATTAGTGTAATTCATAAAAAGTCTCAAATTATATTTATTTGGGTATTTATAACATCAATTATGTCAATATTTCATTAATAAGATAATTACTGCATCATCTTTGTGTCATAAATATATTAAATTATTTGATGTTTAAAAATTACAAATAAAATACCATTATGTATTAAATCTTTTTATCTTTCTAAGGAATATTTAAAATCGAATTTATCTTATGTCTAACCTTATATTAAAAATGTTTTAGTAAATAAACTTTGATTTTACCTCTTTTAACCCTTCTTTAAATAAATTAATAATAAATGTCCTAATCTAATACAGGTGGGCCTAAATGGTCATATTTTATTCCTAAGTTTGTTTTTGGTCGAATTACACTTGTCAAATAGAATTAGGACATGTGTTAGGGTAATAATAATATCATTTCTACCCTTAATTACCCTATTTACTTTTAACCGTGGTAAAAAAAAGTAAAAAGTTACTATTCACCAAAAAATTATTTTCATCTCATTGAACCACATTTTAGTCCTTGATATTAACCGTGTCTCTCGGATTTTCGAAATTTCACTCACAGAAGCGGTAAAATTATGTTTTATGAGAAATTCAGTTTTTTAACTACCACTTAGTGGTTTCACTATTCATCAAAAATTGAAAGTTTTCAGAAAAATACCAAAATTTCACCGTAGGCTAATTTCGATATTCCGAATCCAAAAATGACGTCCATTTTGAAAAATAAAATTTATAAAATTTCAAAAAGAGGTTATTACTATTCATAACGGCTAGTTTTAATAATATTTTAATAGCATATCGTTGTTTAGTGAAACTCGATATTGCGTACGACGCAAGCTATCGAGGAAGGTCACGATTTCGTGTAAAGCAAGCCAAGGAAGTGTTGTGTAGAAAAAGATTCATTTGATGATTTATATAACATAAAAGTCTCGGGTGTTACAGTTCCATTATTTCATGT
The DNA here is from genome assembly GCA_963277665.1 of Viscum album. Taxonomy (NCBI): domain Eukaryota; kingdom Viridiplantae; phylum Streptophyta; class Magnoliopsida; order Santalales; family Viscaceae; genus Viscum; species Viscum album. The sequence continues at coordinate 438,122,621 of OY728121.1, forward strand.
TTTCCCTATATACATACCATTAATGGGGAGAAGGTATCCATGGTATATGGTTGTGAAATTACCTTAATGGAGTGAGTGGATTAGTTACTTAAAGGTGAATCATGTAATGTTGTCAATGGATGTATAGACTTGTATAACACGATATAAGTCATGTAGGGAATACTTATGAAATTCACCAAACATGGTTTCAAAACAGGTATGGAAAGGGTTTCTGCAAACTTGGTTATTACATGATTTCTCTATATATGATGGTTTTTATTATTGAATATTCATTTACCTTAAAATAATTACATAAAACTATATATTTATTTTTACATGTATTAAGGAAAAATTGGTGTTTCCCTAATAGGTTATTCTAACACCATTTATAGGAATCTTGGCATGCATGTAGACTTCATGATCAGGGACCAAAAGAAGGAAAAAGTGACTAATAGTGTGTTTTTAAAGAGCATGGAGTCAGGAAATAGATGCATCAATGGGAGGGAGTTTAGATAGAAGTAAAATCTTCTTTTTTTATTTATGTTTAGTTATAATAATTATAATTGTTGACATACCATGTTTGGGGTTCCTATTTTTTAATATTGTATGAACTGATATGGAATCTATTATAGTATCATAATTATGTAATTTTAAAATGTGATTTTTAGTTGTATTATACATATTTTGTTATATTATGGTGTATTTCTTTAATTATAGATGGTATAGTCTCCATATATCACCTCAATTCCCACACCACTAGTCGATAACCTCTTATGTATGGGGTGAATAGACATGGTTATGTGTAACATTGGATCAAATATTCTTATTTGGGTTAGGGTGTTACAAAAATGGAATCATACAGAGTTTCATTCCACTTCTTCTTGGTTATTTTGGGTCATGTTTGAAATTAGGTAGGTTATGTGGGACTCCATAGAGGGAGTGGTCATGTTCCTGTACATCTCATGGAGAATGCAGAACTAATCTACCATGACTGAATGTATGTTATATAATAATGTATTTGGGTGTATTCATGCCTAATGAATAGGCGTGTTAGATCTAATATCATGTATATACCTATTATTTTACATTTTTTATTATTTAATTAAATATATTGAGTTTTACCCTCTATTTGCGATATATTTTTGATGGTGTTAGTTAGTTGAGAATGGGTATAAATTGATGATATATATATATATATATAAATATAGTACTGTGAATAAGGATCATGTACAGATGTCTAGGCCTGATCATTTTTTAAAATTATGTGGGTTATACTATGTTTTTGGAAATCTCCTATGAAATTCCATCCTATATAAATCCTATATTTATTCCTTACAGAGGTCTAATTATTACTCATAATCATGTTTTTATTGGTGATATAAATATTTGTTTGGAATTTAATAAAAACGACTCTCAACGGGCAGTACATGGACTTACCTAGTGAATAATATAGAATTCATCATCTAGGGTGGAGAAAAAGGTTCCACCATATGTTATCCTAGAGGATGCACATGAAGATGATCCTACACTCACATTGACGGTTTATGTAGAAAACTAACCCCCTCATAGAGTCGTCCACACTATACATGATCATGGTAATGGGGAAATAGAGATGATGGTTGATTATGACCAAGATTCCCATCTCTATAATCCTATAGCATTCTATGGTACTTGTGTTCTTTATGAATATAATTAATGGATTGAAATCATTATGGAAATCATAGATTAGGTAGAGACTCCTATGGATATAAGGGTGATTCCAGATGCCCTTATTATTTTGGGACCTACCAGGATATTGTGGGGGGTTATACAACTGGAATGAAATAGTGAGGAACTTACTTTGGGGACCTTCAGGGATTTATTATTCATGTATATTTTCCCAATATATTGATGCTAAAAATATTGTAGAAGTTTATATATCTTCATTAAGGAGCGATGCCAGTTTATTCTTACTCTTTTTATTTTACAAAGTTACAAATAATTTATCATCTTTCATCTAGGAATGAGGTGGATATGACCATGGAGTTTGATATTGTCCTTCATCCAGAGAATAAACATCAGGTCAGGGTCTTCACCCTAATGAAATATATATATGTTCTCTAAAAGGCCATGAATTTTGAAGAGGGGATGGTGGAGGACACAAATTGATATTTACATCTAGATTATTTTTCTTTGAAAAACATAATTCTGGGTTATAAAGTGACTTCCTCAACTAGTATTTGGATTATAAAGTCCAAGAAGGTAAAAAAATATTTAAATATTGATAGATCATAGCCAAGAATCTTTTACAACCTCTACTGGAGCACGTTGCATAAGGTTCTACAACTATGGATGAAATGTAAATATCAATACATCATGCATGAATAAACCTTGGGAATGTCGTAGATGATACATTGTGGGCCATGTCAGGTGATTTTATTTAAATATATCGCATGAAGACTATAGAATATTATTTTATGGTGTAGGTTTGGGTCCGTAGATGTAGTCCCAGTCACCGCAGACCCTTGAGAATTAGATTAGTTATGCGTTGTAGAGGAAATTTCATGCTCAAGAGTAATATAGGATATATATATATATATTTTATGGATGATGACATGTCTATCATTGGAGAGGGACATTATAGTGTTATAGAATTTTTTTTATTATCTACAGGAAATATATTTCATTGTTTATTACCAGATACTCTCACTATAACACCTTTAGGTTTTTATGAATGTTTTTTTGAATAAATTAAATTTATTTGATATCTGGATATACATGCAACACTAATTTTATATTGTGTTACACACAACATATATTTTTAACAAACCTAGATTTATTATTAATGTTATTATTTAAATATGATCATTATAACATAGCCATTAAACATAAATATTTGAATATTAGTAAATAAATTTAGAATATTAATTAGAATGTTTTTATATAAAGAAAAAATGTTGATAAAAAGTATATAGTTTTTTGTGAAGTCATTATATATTTCAAATATATAATTTTAATAATGAAATATTTAAATTTCATTTTGTGAAAAATAATAATATTAACTTATGAAACTTGTAGAAAATTAATTTTATAAAATAAAAAAAATTAAAATCATAATTTCAAATTCGTAATATGTTAATTTTTTGTTATTTTATTAAAGATATTACTTTTTTAGTGAATAGTTAAAAAATATTGGGTTTTATTAAAAACTAACTTTTCATTTATAGTATTTATAAGGATTTTTTTAAATTTTTTTAAAAGTAAAATTTTATCAATTATATATCAACTAATTCTATTTAAGAAATTAGAATCATTTTCAAATTGAATTTTTATATAAAACATTTGATCATTTTCACATTGGAAAGAACTTTCATATCACGTATTCATGTTTAATTTTTAATTATATTTTTCTACATATGTGAATGGAATTTGGATAAATGGATTCCATATATTTATTAATCATAATTTATATTATCTAATAATTTTTAAATATTGTTTTACCATAACTAATTGTAAAAATAATAAAAATTCTTTATCAATATTAAGGTAAAAATGTGTTTATTAAGGGTTAAACTAAAAATAAAAGGGTTAAAAATGAACCAAAACATGTCCCACACCCATTGAATTTCCATATTTAGAACTTATACATTCTAGTATCAATAACTGTTCATTTATATCCCTTTTTCATGTGAAAAACATGGGTATACATTTTTAAAAAAAATTATAAGTATGCCACTAACCTAACATATAATAGGCCCCTTTATCCTCTATTATTCAAACTTCCAAAACAATTGGGTTTAGTGATTCCCTAACCAAATAACTTCCTTAATTATCACATCAAATCCTAAAGTCATTATTTTTTCCTAAATTGAACATATGAATCCTTCTGTTTCAAACAAAAATGAACACTCCAAATAAGATGTAATGCCCCTAACCGAGTGTTTTATTTTATTTATTCCTCCAAATCATAAAATTTATTTTAATCCATTAAAATATAGTAACCAAATAATCTACCACATACTGATATGTTTTTATGTTAAGGTAGTTAACTAAAAACATCTCTTATTCCATTAAACATGATAAGAAATCATTATTCGTGTGTATGATAGACAACCGTCTCATAAAAAGATGATATTTATTTTGCATCACCACCTATCACAAATGGATTTAATTTTTTTAAATGATTATATATTATATTAATGATATTATTTTACATATTGAAATATTATATCACACATATCATTCTAATTTCTATTCTGTGCGAATAATATAATGTCTCTCACGTGTACAGTGGATTACCGCCTCTTGAAGTGATTTGAATAGTTTCTACTTTACATGAAAGGCAATAGGCATTATTTTAATGAACTTATGTGATATATATGAAATAAAAAAATAATAATGGTAATATATTATTTACACTTCTTTATTTCATTCCATTGAGAAAATGGAAACAATGTTCGTGTATATGTATGGCCTACCTTGTCAATGAACATTGTATTTAAATTTTTAACTATAAGTATTATGCTTAATATAAAAATTATTTAATGAATATATATGATATTTATATCATGTTAAAAATTATATATTTTATGAAATGGTTATCAATGTAAGAGTACCAAACCTAAAAAATCAAAACATACACAAAAAATTCCATTATTTCCTGAAACGTGACTATAACATAGAATTGATAATAAAAAGGTAATTAATGCTCATTGAATAATAATATATTGATCAATATATTTGGTTATAGGTCTAATGTTTATTTATAATAATCTAATATTTATTTTAAAATAGGTTGTAACATTTATTGGGTAATATGGGACATAATGTAATGGATTTCCATCTAAAATTTATGTGGTGCATATAATTCCCATAGATTTATCATATGATATTCATCCTTAAACTTATTTGGATTTAAAATAAATTTTATTATATCACTTTCATGTGGTTTATATTTAAAAAGTTACAAAAACGGTAATAGATTTTTGTCTCAATTATCCATCATTTATAGATATGATATGTTTTGAACCAATATTATTTTTTATAGTGTATATATATATATCCAATTTGACACGTAATATCATGGAATTTTTTATTCTCACAATATTAAAAGTTTCATTTAATTCTAATCTTTCATGGGACGTATGATTTCATGTTATTATTGTGGTATGGGTTCTATGATACAATGTAATAATTTATTAAGATTATCCATGATTATTATAATAATGATAAAATATAAAGATATGTCATTCGTAAACTCATTTATTTTTCTCCTATGGTTTTTTCATAAGAATACATTTTGACCTTCATCTTCATCTCTTTATGTACTGAAGAGATCAAAATATTTTTTTCTGAAAAATTATATATGTTTCTCTATTCAATCAAAAAAATATTTTTCAAAAAAATACCTTAATTTGTAAAATTATTTTCCAAAATATTTTTTTACATTTCCCAAATTATTTATCAGATAATATTTTACCCATGTTTAACTTTTTTATAATTTTTTTACATGAATATCACTTTATTTTTTTAGAAAAATTGGATTTTACCCAAAATTTGAAAGGAATCCTTATTTTATCATGTACGAAATGAATGAAATTTTCAAACCTCATGAAAAATAATTTATTTGGATCATTTTTAATAATTATCCAATGATTAATTAAATTAACATTTTTTTACAAATTATTATATTTTCAAAAGTGTTTTTTAATGTGTAAATGATATTTCCCCAATTAATCTTCTAAATGATCATTAAAATTAATTTTCCATCTAATATGCAATATGCTAATGTTACATAAGCCTTAATATGGATATGATGCAAGTATAACATTATTTCTCTTTCTCTAAATTGTATTCAATTTGGATGGAATGATATTTATGAATCCTATATCTCTTCCAAGGGTTATTCTAGGAGGAAATTCTTAGGAAAACCACTTATTTTTTTGGTTATGCTTTGATTAAATGATGAAATTGTTATGAATCCTATCCAATTTCCACTGGTTATAGTGTGCTGAAATTTTTTATAAACCCATTCTATTTCTCAGGTTAGCATATGCTTAATTTTTTATGATCTTGTGGCACACACATATACGATTTTCATTATGTGATTGGTGAGACCTATATCTCTCTCCAATATATTGTGTAAAAATTTATTTCTCCTAAGATATACAAGACTTAATTGGGAAGTTAACCCAATTTATAATGGAATTTGTCAAATATGATTTCCTTAGGAGTTAACTGTGACTACTATGTGAGTTTTGTGAGTAAAAACATTCTACTATTATAGCTTTACAAGTGATCCTTGATAATTATGGAAATTATTTTCCATGATTATTTTTATTCACCAATTCCATATATTATTCAATTATTTTGTCTCATGACTAATGTTATTTTATTCCATTATTATTCATGTCTTCTGAACTTCTAATATTTATTTAATGTATTAAGATTTAGATATTTTATATGCAATGTATGTTTTTCAAATGTTATTATCATGCTATTTTCTAATGTTATGATTTTTTATATACCTTACTTACCCTTACTAAGTATCTGATCCCACTCTTTCTTCTATTTCAATTCCTTTGGTTATGAAGAAATTTATTAATTATAATTTTCATAAAAATGGTTCTGGAAACGAAGAACATAGTGGGTGATGATGTAGTTTACCTATAAATCAATATTTTATGATTATATGTTTTCAAAGGAACTATAAATTTATGATCCTTAATATTGTGTTAGTATAATATAGTAAATATTCATCTAAAAATATGTAATATATTTGATGAAAATACTTTGATATTATAGTTTGTATCAGAGGATAGTTTTTCTTAAACCTTTGAAATAGTAATGAGAAAACTATTTCATGATACATAAAGACATGTGTAAGGATGAGTCAATGAATTATAAAATTAAATGTAATTTTGGAAAAGGATATAGATAGTGGTTTACAATAAATGTTTTTCGTAATATAGATAATATAATTAGAAGTGGCTCTTGAAAAAAGATAAATAGGGTTAACAAATCAGAATATGGTGCACTATGATGGTCCCGATTATCACCGGGTGAACAATAATGGCCATTGTAGAATACCTAGTCTGACCCTCTTGATAGATATTCCATATAAATTCACAAACTATTTACAAACCATCATGAAGGATTTCAATATTTTATGACAATGAATAACCTAGTCTAAATTTAAATTTTCATGGATTAAAAATAATATGTCACTATTTATACATCCTATAAGTTATTTTTCATAATTATGCAGTTCCCTCTATGATTATTGTTACTTTCACTATGTTTTTTTTGTTTTTTTAATAGATTAAATGCAAAAGAACCATGTTAATGATGCGTGGGAATGAAAATTAAATTATTTACCTCATGAGTATACAAATGTTATGTGAGATGGAATGAAATTTTTTTTACTATGCTCACACAAAATTCTGGGGACATGAATCATTCTGAACCACAAAATGTGAAATAGAGGAAAAAATATTACATTTATTCCTTCATGAGTCAATATCCACCTTATTTCAATGGAAAAACTAATCTTTTAGTTGCGGATTATGGGATCTATACCCCTGAATACATATTTTCCATTATCTTATGTTTAGAACATGAAAAAACCATGTTGAATTTCTATCATTTATAAGGAGATATAAACCAATAGTGGGATCTCATCAAGAATATAAGTGAACATGTTGAAATTGAATAAATTTATTGGAATGTGTTCAATAAAATATTTTATAATATTTACATTCATAAAATTATTTTTATGAATATGGATAAGGAGAAATTTAAGATAATGAAAAATGATAATGAATATTTTTTTAACTATGAAGAAACTCTCTCAAGATTTTTGAGGTACATTTCTAGTATTAACATCTAAATTGAAAGTAAGGATAATATATTTTACAATGGATTAAATCTAAGCCTCTAATGTGAGTTAGACATAAGAGACTTCAATAACTATAAATATATTTTTTGATGTGCCTTATAAGAGTAAATGGATGTTTGGAGTTATTTATAAATATCATGGTTTTGATAAGAAGATCGAAATGGAATTCAAATAAAAATATAAATCAATAAAGAGAAGACAAGATATTATTTCCTTTATGATAAATGTGTAGAAAGAAACATGGAGAAATTGTATTAAGGGTACATGTAAATGTTTTATGTCTGGAGGGGATGGTTATCTGAAAATGTAAATATGATTTGATGGAAAAAGTTAGCTAATGATATGAATAGAGAGAATGATTAAAATATTATACCACCCACACTCTATTGTTTCAATAGAAAGTATTATGTAAATTATGATAACTTGTCTCAAATCCAAATGTTAAAAACAATTATTGATTTAAGAAACCTCTTAATACAATAGAAAAAACAGAAATATTATGTGATCTCTATTTTTGATGAGGGATTTGAAAACAATGTGGTAAAAGATACACATACCATCCACTATTCAACTACTAATATCTTATTTAAATATAGATCTAACCATTCTTTCATATCTAAATAATTTAATAATAGTATAAATATGACACCCAAATTATATTATTTATAATTAGAAGTAAAATATTATAATGGTGGGATAAACTCATTTCATTTCTATTATTCTTCTTTGGATGAATTTTTAAAGTATTTTCTTCATTAAAATCTTTTCATTATTCATTTGGTTTAATTTCTTGTTATCTTATTCATGGGTTGGATTACTCTACATAAATCCCAACTCAATTTTTGGCGAATTTAATTCATATATTATATTTAATACCCACATATGATCATATATCAATGTGATAGTAAAAAATAATTTTTGATGAAAATTAATTCCATTATATGGGTTTTTATTCCTATTAAAGAGGGTAGTTTATCTCCAATGGTTTGGGAGAAACTCAACCTCAATGATGGACCAATTTTTCAGAAGTTTTTTGTGTCCTTCTTAAAATATTTCTTAGACTTCCCTGAAAATAATAATTTGTGTTATCAATAGAACACATACATATAACCACACATACAAAAAAGATAGCCTATATAATATCCCTGATTGATTAGTAAGAATTGAAAAAGAAACTCCATGAGAACCATGAAAATGGATTCATTCAGCCAATAATTTCACCTTGTGGTGAACCTATTATTTTCTAAAAAATAATGATGTATTGATATGGCTTTACATTTATTATCAAGAGCTAATCAAGATAAAAATCAAGAACATGTGTCTTTTACCCTATATTGATAACATATTTTATCAACATTGTAGAGATTTATAATTTTTCAAGATTGAACTTTATTAATGATATCATTAATTGAGGGTCAAGAATTAGGGTATACCTAGTAAAAATTTTCATATAAGTTATGGACAGTATGTATATATAGTGATTCCATTAAATCATTCTAATTCACCCTCTATCATTAGGCATTTAATGAATAGAGTTTTTAGAGATTACCTTGAAAATTTAATGGTAGTCTTTATATATGATATTATAATCTACTCAAAGATGAAGGAATAAAATGAAGGTTACCTAATAATTTTACTAAAAACCCTAAATAAGGAGAAAATATAAGAAAAATTTACAATGTGTTACTTTTGGATGATAATGGGTTAACTTTTGGACTACATAATCTCAAGAGATGATATATCAGTAGATCTATCAGACACAAAGGCTATTGTGTATTGGCCTAGGCCAATCATGGTGACTAAGATCCATGATATTGTGAATTTATCTATACTTTATAAACAGGTTTTGAAGAAATTATCAATACTATCTAATACACTCTCAATGTTTACTCAGAAGGTATCCAAATACCCCCCGATAGATGAGTGGGTGGAAAATTTCAAGGAACTGGAGAGAAGATTAGTTACAGATGATATGCCTACACAAACGTATAGTGGAGAAGGTTTTATAATATATTGGTTTGAATCCAATAAAGGATTGAAATATGATATTATTAATAATGATGTGGTTATAACTCATGACACAATAAAATTAATGGTTCAGGGGAATAATTACCCAACACTTGATGTAATGTTAGATGTGTTAATTTTTTAATTAATGATATGGATGTGTTGTATTTATGTATAAAAGTTTGATAAATATATTGACCAAAAAATAATGAAGTATATTTTTATGAATAATTAGTTGAATATGAACTAAAGAATATGGTTAAATGTAATTAAAGAATATGAATTATGATTAATTTACCACCCTATGAAATTGAACTAGGTTTTTGATGCCTTGAGTCAAAAGGATCATTCTATATTATACAATATGAGTATAAAAATAACCAATATTTCTACACTTGAAAAGGATGGATCTATAAATCTTAAAATAATGGTAGAAATAGTATCTTTCTCAATTTAATGTTCAAATATCTATCCATGTAAATATTAAATAGTTATAGAAGGAAGGTGTAGAGATAAAAAAGGAAGGTTATAAATGTACCTAAGTTTATCCTTGATCATGATGGAGTGATAAGGTTATGGTTTATATGTTTCATCCATTCCATATTTGATGGAGTTTTCAGAGGATTCTCAAATTACTTCAATCTAATTTCATACTATAATTAAGGATTTTTATAAAGGTTTTATAGAGTATTTATGGTGAGACAACATAAATAGATATATCAAAGAGATATTATTTTGGTTCATAGTATGTAAAAAAAATTAAGGCTCATAGACAAAATTATACGGGAAAGTTATATCCATTACCTATAATAGATGTTAAATGGGTAAACAACATCATGGATTTCGTTGTCAGAATCGACAAAATATATAAAGGGAATAGTGTTATTTTGGTTATATTCAGTCTCCATATAAATTTAACACACCAATAACTATCAAATAAGGCTTATCTAGTGATTATAATTCCAGAATATACATTAATATAGTGATAAGGTTTCATTGAGTACCACATTATGTTATTTATGATCAGGATTTGAGATTTAACAAAAAGTTCTAGTGGACTCGTCAATAAGTTTAGGATATAGAATTAAGTTTCATCACTACATATCATCCTCAGATATATATTTATTCTTAGTGAAAAATTAAATCTCTATAAGATATGTTCATATATTGTTATATGGATTTAAAGGGTGGTTTGGATCAACACCTTATTCTAGTTGACTTTTTATATAATAATAGCTTTCACTCGATCATTCATGTGGATTTTTATGAATCCCTATGTGGAATGAAGTTTAGAGATCCAACATGTTTGAATAAAGATAGAGAAATAGAGAAATTTTGACATTATATAGATAATGAAATATAATATAATTTTAAATCCATTCAGTATCACATCAACGCAGATCAGATTAAGTATAAAATCTATTCTGAAAATTGCTGGTGTTTTCTAGAATTTGAAGTTGGTGATAAGGTGGTTCTATTAATTTCTCCATGGAATAAGGTAATGATATTTGGATAAAATTTAAAACTAAGAACTATGTATATTGTTAAATTTGAAATTCCTGATCATATTGGGATGTTATCCAATCATTTTGAATACCCACCAAAACTCTCTCATGTTCTGGATTTTTTCCATGTATCTCTCCCGAGGAAGTACAAACATGATACTTCACATTTAATAAACTCATAGGTCATAAATCTGGACTAGGATATTTTTATCAGGAATAACTAATGTAGATACCTTATTTTATATAGAATGTTATGTGAAATAAAACAAATAACATGGTCATAGTATTTTATAGAAACAAATTACTGGAATAAGCTATGTTGGAACCTGAGGAAAGGATGTAGAGAAGTATCCTCATTCATTTGTATCAGAGTGGTAAATTTTTTTAGAGAAATTTATTATAAGGGGGTAGAGTGTTTCACCCCATGTTTTTAATAATGTACTTTTTTATAATAAATCAATGTTCTTTGATAGCTTGTGAGACAGGAAACACTGAGTTTAGTTTGTGTTATAAGAAACACTGAGTTTTAACAAACCATGTATATTATTGATATTATTATTTATATACGGTCATTATGACTTATTTTTTATAATTACCAATATTAATAGTAGTAAGAAAATTCTAAAAATTCTTTATAATGTTCTAAAATAAGTAAAACAAATTTACAAAAAAGTATTTAATTTATATAAATTTAATTATATGTTTTATAAATAAAATTTTCTTAAAAAATAATTTTTCTATTGAAAGAAAAATAAAATTATTTTAAAACATTTTATAATATGAATTTTAATAAATAGAAAATAATTTCTAAATCATAATTTCATTATTATCATAGAGTGTTTTTTTAGATATTTCAAAATAGATTAAATTTTCAATGAATAGAGCAAAATACATGTTTTTATAGAAAATGTTTTTTTTTCAATTAAGGAATTTGTAAGGTTATTTTTTAGCTTAAAATATATTTAAAAACAAAATTATTTCAATTATATATAAATTAATAAAATTTAACCCATTTTAATAATTGTTTTATTTAATTTTGATATAAAATCTCATTATTTATTTGAACAATTTCTATGAAAAACTGTATTCACATCTTGTCTACATGATTAATTTTAAATTATAATTTTCCACATCAATGAATGAAATTTTTAAAAATGGAATACATATTTTAAATTTGAAAATTTTATATGATATAATATGGGAAAATTAATTTTTTACCATAATTAATAGTAAAATAGTAAAAAATATTTACTGAATTTAAGATAAAATTGGGTTTACTTTGGAATTAAACTAATATGATAAAGTAAAAAAAATTACCCAAAACATGTCAAATATCAATTGGATGGAAATATATTTATCTATTCTCCGATATGATGAATATAATTCCGTTTTTTCCTTCTTTATTTTGAAAAATATGGGCACACCATTTTGTTTTTAAAAATTAAAAGGGTGCCACTAACTTCACTTGTAAAAGGCCACCCTTCTCCTCTATTCATCTCGCATATAACCACCTTTGTCTCATAAAATCTCTTCGAAAATCGCTTAATTATTTTCCTATTACCATTCTATAATAATTATGGTTTATCAAATCTAACATAAGAATATGACTGGTATAATCCAAAATAAGTTTTTTGATGTAGAGGTAAAACCACTAACCAATAATTTTATTTTACTTCTTTCTCCACCTTAATAAATTCATTATAAAACATTATAATATAATACCATACATACATTAGATATACTAATATTTTTTTGGATAAGTAAATTTCCTACAACCATATCTTATTCACCAAATGGGATTCGAAATCATCATTTGTGTTTATAGTGGACTACCGCCTGATGAACAAATGTTATTCATTTTCCATAATCACCTATCACATTTAGATATAATAATGGATTGATTTATTATAAATAATAATTATGATATTATTATATATAAGAAATATTATATCACATAAACCTTTATACTTTCCTTCTATGGGAATATGATAACATCACCTCTGTGTACAGAGAACTATCGCCTCATGAAGCGATGCTATTTATTCATTCTTTACATGGAATATAATATGGATTTATATAATGAAAATATGTGATATATATAACATAAAAATGAATAAAATGGTATATTAATTACCATTATTTCATTAAATCTATCACGAAACTAGAAATAACATTAATGCATACATATTATCTACCATCTCCATAGACAGTTTGGTTGATTTTCAATCTCTAATTATTATGGATGAATATAAACAGACATATATATATATATAATATATGATATTTATATCATGGTTAAAATTATAGAGATCATTGGACCATGATCAAATTATGAGGACCAAAAATAACAAATCAAAACATATAATAAAAAAAGAAATTATTCTCAAAACATGACTTTAACATGGGATTGTTAATAAAAGGGTAATAAATGGTTATAAAATATCATATATTGTATAATATATATAATTATGGTTCCATATTATATTTTTAATAAACTTATATTAATTATATATCATGTTTGACTGTATATTAAGGAAGTTGAGACTTAATGCAAGAGATTTCCATCTCACTTTTATTTTCTCTGATACACAAGCTATATTTTCCACGTCCCTTTTATGTGGTTTACATAATACCCATGAATGTATTTTATTTATATTTTCACTAAAATTAAGGTAATTAATAGTCCATTTTAGGATCTATCTTTTATGGGGTGTACATTTAATGCCCATACATTTTGTGAAATATTATTTTTTTAAATAAAATCAATATTTTTGGATATTTTGAGAATCAAACGACACCAAGTATATCATGAGTTACATGAAAGAATTATTTTATCCAAAATTAAAAGCAACATTATGCTTAAAAAACATGTAATACCATTAAAATGTTATTATTTAATATTATAGTTATAACCTTATCATTGGAATGGATGGTATGAATAGGATGAACTGAAATATAAAAATTAATGGTTTAAACATGTATATAACTAATTACTTAGTGTACAATTAATTAGAAACATAAATTAGACCCAATTAAAAAATAAAGGAAATATTTTTCTCAAAGACTAATTTTATGAAAAATAATTATTTTTCTCAATTAATTTAATAAATCATTATTTACGAATAATTTTAAAGAAATTTATATATTATATATTCAATAATTTTTTTAAATTTATGCTATTTTCTTTACAGAATAGAGATTTTAATAAATCCATGTATTTGGAAAAATAATTTATTTCTATAAAAAGATGTTTTTATCTTTTTACACACATGTTTTACATTTAATTTTATTTTAATTTTTTAAAAATGAATATTAAAAATATGAATAATTTTTTAAATAATCATGTTAAAATTTTCTTAGGGTATTTTTTTAAAAAAATTTCCTAGAAAAAAGTTCCTAAGAAATAGTGAAAACAAATGTTTATTATTAGAAATTAAAATTTATTTTAATTCATTTCAAACCATCAAAATTGTTTTAAGAGGATATAAAATTTAAAATTTATTTATTTATATATCTTTTAATAAAATTTAGGTCAATTTAATCAATTTTATTTTAAATTTTTATATAAAAACATTCTATTCTTTTTAACATTTTAAATTTAGAAAAACACTTTCTCATCATGCCAGTGGGATTAATTTTAAATTAAAATTCTCCACCCCTGCTGATGGAATTTCAAAAAAAAAATATTCCTTATTTTAAATTGTAATAATTTATATTATATAGTAATATCAAAAAAAGATTTTAGAATACTTAATATTAAAATAATAATTATTATTTACCATGGTTGTGGTAAAAATTAGTTTACTGGGGTTTAGACTAAATAAGTAATAGGTAAAATTTACCCAAAACATGTAAAAAACCCATTATTAAGACATAATTCAATATTATATCATCTAGGATCAAGAATATCCCATTATAGATCATTTTATAATGTCAAATATGTGGGTATTCCTTTTCTTTTCAAAATTTAGAAGTGTATCACACAACTCACTTATAAAAGGCCACCCCATCCCCTCTCCACTTTAGACTCTAAAAACACTTTAGTTCGGAAAATAAGTACCCAAATCACTTCCTTACATCCCAACTCTTGTATTAGGTTCCATTTGTATTAAAAAAATCCTAATATTCCTTTGGGTGAAAATAAAAAAAGTTTTCTAAAGAAGAGGTATTGTCTCTAAACGAGCATTTTACTTTATTTCATCCTCCAACACATTAAATTATTATTAAATAATTGTTATCTAATAACCTCAAATATGACATATACTATGATTTTATTATATTAATTTAATAACATAAATCCCTATCATATTCTATCAAATGAGTTATGAAATCATCATTTGTGTGTATTGCAGACTATCACCTCGTAAACCAACATTATTCATTTTTTATCACCACATATCATGGATAGATATAATGATAGATTTATTTTTATATATTATATATATGGTAATTTTATTATTCTATAATCCCAATATCACAGGTTTCTTCTTTACTTCCATTTTTTGGGATTATGTAAATATCTTTAGTGTGTCAGTTGGATTATCTCCTCATTAAGGGATGTGATTTTTTCATGCTATACATGGAAGATAATAAATATGGTTTTAAGAAAAATATGTGATATATATCACATGAAAATTATTATCTAATAGTTATATATTATTTACTTTCCTTCATTTTTTTCCATCGGGGATATGGAAAGAACGTTCATGATTATATTTGGCTACCATCACCTTGAATGATGTATTTCATTTTCCATATCTATCATTTATGGATGCCTATAAACACATATATACTGAATAAATAGAATAATTATATCATGGTAAATATTCTATAAATTATGTAACTATGATTAAAGTATATGGACCAAAAATAACAAATCCAAACATACACGAAAAAGAAAGAATTTATTACTCGAAACATAACTATATCGTGGAATTTTATTGAAAAGATAATAAATGGAATAAGTAAATAATAGATGTTATAATTTATATATATATATGTGTGTGTCTGTGTGTGGTTATTTATTATATTTATATTAATTATAAATTATTTTTAAATGTGTAGAAGAGATTTCAAGACTTATGGTAAGTGATTCTCATCTTAATTGTCATTTCTTTTAGACTCATGTCATAATCACCACCTATTTATTTTATGTGGTGTATATAAATCCCATTAAATTATTTTATAATTCATCACCTAAAGTTTATTGTCATTTACATATTCATTACAATATATCTCTTTCATGGGGTTTAAGAAAAAAATGTTACCAATACAATAAGGGTTTTATGATACAATTTCTTCATTTATTGGGATTTTATATAATTTTTTTCCAAATTAAGAAATATCAGTATACATATCTAAATAAAGTCATGAAATTTATTATCTTTTAGTTAATTCATTAGTATAAATGGTTTTACTTCAATTTCCTCTCCTTAGATAATCATGAGTTAAATATATTTTTTAAATAAAATTAACTTTATTTCTGTCTTTGGCTGAAAATCCTTTTTCTTTCATAATCATGCATTCTAAAAGTGTTTTGAATTATTTTTAAATCCCTCATGTTACATATAAAATAGTTTTCCCTATTTTTTGACCATTTCAAAATACATTTTTAGAAGAATTTTCATATCATTTTCGAATCAATCCTCATTTGGTTTTTATGAAAAATGTGAAAGAATTCACTATTTTAACATGTATGGAATGAAAATTATTTTATTTCATAATGGACAAATACTGTTTTAAATGTTATTTTATAAGTTTCAAATTTTATATTCAAATAAATGTTTTTCCAATAAAATTAGCTTTTTAAAAAAAAGTTATTTTAAAAATGGAAAGCATATTTTCAATAATAAATGTTTTCATTATTTTAATTATTACATTAAAATATTACATGGTTATTTAAAAATAAATTTATTTCTAAAATGATTAAAATATTATAAAGTTCATTTCAAAGTGAAATGCTTACATTCCATAGGAAATATTACAAGTTATATTTCAAAATCATCAAACTTGTAAGATAATACGTAAAGACCCGAAAATTTCAAGGAAATTTTTTTCTTAATTTTCTTTGGAATTTTACAAGAACATAGTTTCTGACGGCGCCTGATTCCGAGGCCCGGTGTGCCCGGAATTAATTTCCGAAGTTTGGCTCGGGTACGTTCACTGAACGAGTGAGCGGGAATTTATAACTTTTGAACCGGTGCTCGGAATCGAATTCCAAGGGCACCGATGAACTCGCAGCGCCGGTTATTACTTAGGAACTCCTGTTCCGGAGTTGCGTTTACACGAGTGTTGATAATAAAAATTGTGGAAGTTTATTTTATAACTACACTACAATTTTTATTAACTTACTCTAAGTGTTAGCTCATGGTGGAAGTTGGGTAACCACCCAACCTCCCTTGGGAGGTTATGAGGGTGGTGGGGCCCACACGAACCCCACCTCTTCATATCCTCTAAAACCCCTCAACTTCCACTTAAATGAATTTGACTTAGTTATAACTTATGTCTTAAATGAGTTGAATTTAATGTTGTGAGTTGTGTGTGTCTCTTGAATTTCAAAAGCCTTGTGAAGTTAATAAAATAAGTGGAGAACTTATTTTTTTGTTTTGGGTTGTGTTGTTTGAGAGCTTTTTGAGAAAAGGCCTAGAAGCCTTAAAGTTTCTTCATCTTCTTCACGAAGAACGCGAAGAACAATCGGACATCGACGAAGAACAACACGTTCTCGGGAACCGTCTTCCGCGACGCCATACCCGCGACACCGATGACGTCTTCTTCCGCGACATCTCTTTTCGCGACGCCGAATCTCGTCACATCTTAAATCAAGGTAGGGAATTGTTTTAAGAATGGTATTTTCTCACTTGGTTGTTCTTCTAAAACAATGAACCGGATCAACTCATCATTAATTTGATCCGCGAATGTTTTATTTTAATTGCGGGTTGAGATTATTTGTATGCTTCTTTTTATTTAAGAGGTTGTAGGGGTTTGTTGTTGCTTTATTTAATTATTTTCCGTTCTTGGTTCTAGCATGACAAACTTGAGGATGAACGATTAAGTGTTATCGTCTAACGAGAGGGGGACCGGACCGCACAAACACGGCCGAACCCCCCTCCTTTGTTCTTGAATGTTTCTTGCGGATGAAACGAGATAGCGTGGTGCCGTCGCACCACGCGAGAATCACATGGAAATTATTGCGCGGCGCCGTCGCGCCGCGCCGTGGAAAGAATTATCATGAACGCGACGTCGTCGCGCCGCGTCGAAGGAAACTGAAGACGCCGCGGCCGGAGCGGGGCCGCGGCGGAGGGGCGCGGTGCCGCCGCACCACGCCAGATGACGAAGGCCACGGCCGGTTCTGGGCCGTGGCGGATCGTGATGACCGGCGGCCAGCCGGGCCGCCGGTGCCGGAAGACGGAAGAGGACCGACCCTTGCCGGTCCTGTTGACAAGAAGCCGGCCGGCCAGGTCAGGCCGGCCGGGTTGGTGGAAACCGGGGGAATTTAATTCCCCCGGGCAGTTATTTGGCCCCCCATTATGAGGGGGGCCGGTTTCACAAAGGGGGGGCAAGCGGCCCCCCGTTTCCAGCGAGCTCGGCCTTCGGCCGAGCTGGCTGCGCGCCCAGCGCGCTGCCTTGCGCCGAACCGGCGCGCCTGGCCGGTTCGCTGGGCCGCACCGGGCCGCGCCGGGCCGGGCCAAGTAGACCCCGTCCAGGGCAGGTCGACCCGGTTTGGGCCATCCGGGGGGTCTCGGGCCGGGACGGCCCGGGCCCGAAACCCCCGTTACCGATCGGTTTGGTCAAATGCCTGTATCTTGGGCTACGGGCCTCCAAACGACTCACCGTCAGCGGCAAGCCGATCCTTGGATCGAGACGGTCGTTTCGATATACCATACTCAAGGTGCACCTTCCTTTTCGGGAGCCTACGTGGTTAAAACTCCATAGTTAAGCGTGTTTGGCCTAGAGTAGTGATCGGGATGGGTGACCTCCTGGGACGTTTCCCAAGGTGGGTGTGAGACGGAAAGGCCAATAAATAATAGACCAGGCGTCCGATTGACGCGCCGTCTGTTTCGTTGAATTTCTCTAAGTGAGATGTATCTTTTGGCTTACTCCACTCGAGGTTTGGATGCCGACGGAGTGCGGTCGGGTTGGATCGCACCGAAATCCAACCGGGCCCCTGGAACGAAAAATCCAATAACTCTCAGACCGGGCGTCCGATTGACGCGCTGTCTGTTGCGTTTAGTTCCTGTTGACGATACAGAACTTTTGGCATCCTCCGCCCGAGTTTTGGATGCAGATGGATAGTGGCCAGGTTGGATCGCACCGAAATCCAACCGGGCCCCTGGAACGGAAAAGCTGATATCTTTCTGACAGAACGTCCGTTTGACGAACCGTCAGCGGCGTTGGTGATCGCGTTGAGAAACAGTCCTTATGAGTTTACCCTATGAGAGTTCAGGGTACAGTTGAGATACGGCCGGGTTTGGTTCGCTCATGAAACCAACCGGGCCCCTGGGACGAAAAGGCTAATAACTCACAGACCGGGCGTCTGATTGACGCGCCGTCTGTTGCGTTGAGACCCCTATAACGTGACGGTCCTTTGAGATACATATTCGTGGGATTTGAGATACTTGGAGTATCGACCTATAGCTCGTGGGGCGAACTCTCCCAGTGACGAGCGTGCGGAGTACGGAGACCGTGTAGCTGGCTGAGACCCGACGACTGCTGATCGAACGACTCGGTGTGTTACAAAGGTGCGCTTGGTTGTAGCGGCACATGGGAGCGCTTGGTTGTAGCGGCAGGCCCACGACAGAGGTGCACTTGGTTGTAGCGGCACATGGGAGCGCTTGGTTGTAGCGGCAGACCCACGACAGAGGTGCGCTTGGTTGTAGCGGCACATGGGAGCGCTCGGTTGTAGCAGCTGGCCCGCAGTACTCGATGGGTGGAGTTCTTCAGCAGTCTTAGGTTAGTGAGCAGTACCTCGGAGTCGTGACAGGACCACTGTACACTCTAGAGATGGAGCTCTTCAGCAGTTACGGTTTCGATAAATGAAAATCCTGGTTTGAGCTGAGACTTTTGACCTTGTGTTTACCTCATGATTGAGATGGGTCACTTGATAACATAGGTATATGTATGGTCACATACCTGGGTAGTAGTTATCCGTTGACTTCACAATCCTTGTGTTTCCTCATGATTGAGATGGGTTACTTGATAACTTAGGTATATGTATGGGCATATACCTAAGTAGAGGTTATCTGTTGAGATCTTCTATGTGGTTATCCTTGTTGGTTTTAGTGAGACCTTGAGGGTCTCTGGGTCCCTACTGAGTATCGTTATACTCACCCCTGCACGGGCTATGCCCGCACCTCATTGTGTTGGTTGCAGACGACAGCCAGTACTGACAGAGGCCGAGTGTTCGAGGACTGGACGGTACCTGTAGGTGGACTATACGACGAGACGGTACCCAGATGTTGACGTGACGATGAGGCGGTACCCAGAGATGGACTACTGGGCGGGACATACTCGGAGCGGACGGCGGGACCCGAGGAGCAGAGGAGCTGTCTGTACCCACCCTTCAGGTGGGATTTCCAGTGGACAGCTCGGCATAGCAGCTTTACTTTTCAGCTACTGTTTTCCCTTTCGAGTTGTACTTTACAGTTGGGCTTGTATTTTTGGCCCCTTTTTTACTTTCCGCACATACTGTTGTACTCAGTTTTTACTTATTGTTTACTTCTTCCGCTTGTATTCTGTGGTGCTTGTTTTCTTTTATAAAGGCAATGCCTTCCCAGTTATTGGGATTTTACGCCTTTGGTGCTAGTCTCCAGCCCCTGGCCAATGGAAGCCGGGCTTGGGGTAGTCACGGCACGGGCCCCGAGGACAGGTCGTGACAAATTGGTATCAGAGGAGTTCGGTTCTACCGCAGAACTTATAACTCTGATGTTTCTTTCTGTGAAGCAATAGTGTTAAGGGTAACAAGTGTGGTTTTCAGTTAAGGGAGTCCAGTGTTGGTGCGGGCGGCCGACGTATCCATACACCAAGACCCTGACAACTGGTTTCCGACTTTGTGCACAAAAACACTGACTGTGTTTGTGTTCCCAGAAGTTTTTAAATGTCAGCTCAAACTAGGCCAGCTCACCAGGTATAATCGTTTGACTGTGTTACGTTGTTTCAGTTTTGCGACGAGATGACCTTCGTATGGGAAGACTTCGAGACCTTCTTCAGGGTGAATTTTGTGCCAGTAGCTCTACACCCCGAGCGTGTACAAGAGCTTCTGCCTTTGCCGCGTGTTTTTCGATCAGTAGTCGAGTCATCTGTGGGCAGTAGACAGATGATGCAGAGGTCTAGGAGGACCGGACTATCAGTTGGACGATCTTGGGTTTTAGGACTAGTGGTGCGGGGCACCCAAGGTGGGGTCAGAACTAGGCGTGCCAGAAACGGACAATGTTACTCCTGTGGCGGAAAGTGTCACCTGGCACGTGACTGTCCGACTCCTCGTACGATTGATCAGCGGGTGTTGGAGGAGCCACCGAGACAGAAGCAGCGGCGAGTGCTTGAGCAACAGCCGAGCAGTGGACAAGGCAGTAGAGCTCTGAGATCAGGTGGGAAGGAGATGAACTAGTGGATACATCCTTTGTACTTCTAGTTCCATGTTGCTTTTGTATTCGTGTCTTTGTACTATGAGCTGCAATAATAAAAAGACACTTATCTTTGTTTGCTTTCCTGTCCTTTTGTTTGGTTGATGTTGAGTGGTCCCGGTTAAAACTGTTGACTTGACCCTCACTTTCGAGATTTCTACTGGAGGGGACCCAGTGACCTCACACTGATGCCGACAGTGTTACTCGACCCTTGGAGGCGAGAGTGACAGTTGAATCTCTTAGTAGTTACGTCGAGGCCTTACGACGTCATCCATGGCATGAATGAATCATTCATGTCAGGATTGGCTGTATTAGGCAACGAATGTGGTTCATCCAGGGGATGAGACCAGATTTCTCTTATCGGCAAAGAAGAAATCATAGTAGCTCTTGTGAGACTAAAGGAGGTGCAGTTCATCCAGGAGCAGATGAAGACTGCACAGTGCAGTAAGAAACAGGGAACCGGTGCCAGTCATAGAGACTCGGGCGTGTTAAAAGTTTCAAGAAGAGGAAGCTTTAAATAAAGATGAGTCTACGAATCGGCAGATGCGGAGGCAGAGCTAGGAGAGCAGCATGAGGTGCTTTACATCTTAAACATGCTACAACCACCCGCCTTAGCTATCCCCGCCAAGCTCAGGGAGCTGGAGGGCGGTGGAAGAATGCGGCTGCTTGCAGTCAAGGAGTGTGACCCAATGGCTCTAGAAATGATTCAAGGGACATTCTATGTCCACTACTAGCTGCTGTAGTAACAGACGTCGATATGAATCATTCCTCGCTTTCACAAATCTTGTTCCAGACCTAGAGTTTCTGGTAAGCTGTGTACTTGACCCTCACGTCTGGAGATACCTTGGGAGGAGACTCGATAATCACACTTACGCCGACGGTGTGGTCAGACCCTCGAGGCGAGAGTTTCGGTTGGAATCTCTTGGTGAAAGCGTCGAGGCCTTACGACGTTAGTTTGAGTATGGAATGGAAAATAACTGTTCATACTCAAATTGAAAGTTTTAGGCAAACGTCGGGATGTGTTTTTCCTTGGTCGGTGGAAAAGGAAACCCCAGGCAGTGTAGGGTAACTCTTGCACAGGAGGGTGCGACCGATCACTCTTGAGTCAGTCAACCTTACCCTCGTGGCAGCAGTCGTTTGAGTTCCAGTTCTAACAGGAATTGGAAACCTCTGGAGTATTAGGATGACGACCACGTTCTTATACGGGTCTCACCTCGACGAGGTTTACGGAGATGTGGCCAAGGCGGAAAGTTATCTCCAAGGTTTAGCGGACCTTCTTAGGTCCCCAGCTGGGTAGGCGGGGTGGTTTACCGCTTGACCCATTCACCGCAGTTGCACCAGGTGCACGACGACTTCCACGTATCTCAACTGAGGAGATACGTGCTCGACCCTTCGCATACCATTGACCATGAGGAGCTGGACGATGGAGATGGGGTGTCTTTCACGGAAGTTTCAGTGGGGATCGAGGTTCGACAGGAGCAGATCCTATGAGGACGATCGATTCCTCGGGTTCACTTTCTTTGGCAGTACGGAACCTCCAGGTAAGCACATGGGAGCAGAAGGCTCAGATGCGTGCTCTGTACCGTTTTTGTGACCCTCGATTGTGTTGAAGCTTTACGGGGACGTAAAGCCCTGAGGTGGGAGTAATGTAAAGACCCGGAAATTTGAAGGAAAATTTTTTCTTAATTTTCTTTAGAATTTTACAAGAACGCAGTTTCTGACGGTGCCTGATTCCGAGGCCCGGTGTGCCCGGAATTAATTTCCGATGTTTGGCTCAGGTACGTTCAGTGAACGAGCGAGCGAGAATTTCTAACTTTTGAACCGGTGCTCGGAATCGAATTCTGAGGGCACCAATGAACTCGCAACGCCGGTTATTACTTAGGAACTCCTGTTCCGGAGTTGCGTTTACACGAGTGCTGATAATAAAAATTGTGGAAGGTTATTTTATAACTACACTACAATTTTTATTAACTTACTCTAAGTGTTAGATCATGGTGGAAGTTGGGTAACCACCCAACCTCCCTTGGGAGGTTATGAGGGTGGTGGGTCCCACATGAACCCCACCTCTTCATATCTTCTAAAACCCCTCAACTTCCACTTAAATGAATTTGACTTAGTTATAACTTATGTCTTAAATGAGTTGAATTTAATGTGGTGAGTTGTGTGTGTCTCTTGAATTTCAAAAGCCTTGTGAAGTTAATAAAATAAGTGGAGAACTTATTTTTTTGTTTTGGGTTGTGTTGTTTGAGAGCTTTTTGAGAAAAGGCCTAGAAGTCTTAAAGTTTCTTTATCTTCTTGACGAAGAACGTGAAGAACAATCGGACATCGACGAAGAACAACACGTTCTCGGGAACCGTCTTCCGCGACGCCATACCCGCGACACCGACGACGTCTTCTTCCGCGACATCTCTTTTCACGACGCCGAATCTCGTCACCTCTTAAATCAAGGTAGGGAATTATTTTAAGAATGGTATTTTCTCACTTGGTTGTTCTTCTAAAACAATGAACCGGATCAACTCATCATTAATTTGATCCGCGAATGTTTTATTTTAATTGCGGGTTGAGATTATTTGTATGCTTCTTTTTATTTAAGAGGTTGTAGGGGTTTGTTGTTGATTTATTTAATTATTTTCCGTTCTTGGTTCTAGCATGAAAAACTTGAGGATGAACGATTAAGTGTTATCGTCTAACGGGAGGGGGACCGGACCGCACAAACACGGCCGAACCCCCCTCCTTTGTTCTTGAATGTTTCTTGCGGATGAAATGAGATAGCGTGGTGTCGTCGCACCACGCGAGAATCACATGGAAATTATTGCGTGGCGCCGTCGCGCCACGCCGTGGAAAGAATTATCATGAACGCAACGTCGTCGCGCCGCGTCGAAGGAAACCGAAGACGCCGCGGCCGGAGCGGGGCCGCGACGGAGGGGCGCGGTGCCGTCGCACCGCGCCAGATGACGAAGTCCGCGGCCGGTTCCGGGCCGCGGCGGATCGTGATGACCGGCGGCCAGCCGGGCCGCCGGTGCCGGAAGACGGAAGAGGACCGGCCCTTGCCGGTCCTGTTGACAAGAAGCCGGCCGGCCGGGTTGGTGGAAACCTGGGGAATTTAATTCCCCCAGGCAGTTATTTGGCCCCCCATTATGAGGGGGGCCGGTTTCACAAAGGGGGGGCAGGCGGCCCCCCGTTTTCAGCAAGCTCAGCCTTCGGCTGAGCTTGCAGCGCGCCCTGCGCGCTGCCTTGCACCGAACCGGCGCGCCTGGCCGGTTTGCCGGGCCGCACCGGGCCGCGCTGGGCCGGGCCGGGTCGACCCCGTCCGGGGCGGGTCGACCCGGTTCGGGCCATCCGGGGGGTCTCGGGCCGGGACGGCCCGGGCCCGAAACCCCCGTTACCGAGCGGTTTGGTCAAATGCCCGTATCTTGGGCTACGAGCCTCCAAACGACTCCCCGTCAGCGGCAAGCCGATCCTTGGATCGCGACGGTCGTTTCGGTATACTATACTCAAGGTGCACCTTCCTTTTCGGGAGCCTACGTGGTTAAAACTCCATAGTTAAGCGTGTTTGGCCTAGAGTAGTGATCAGGATGGGTGACCTCCTGGGAAGTTTCCCAGGGTGGGTGTGAGACGGAAAGACCAATAAATAATAGACCAGGCGTCCGATTGACACGCCGTCTGTTTCGTTGAATTCCTCTAAGTGAGATGGATCTTTTGGCTTACTCCGCTCGAGGTTTGGATGCCGACGGAGTGCGGTCGGGTTGGATCGCACCGAAATCCAACCGGGCCCCAGGAACGAAAAAGCCAATAACTCTCAGACCGGGCGTCCGATTGACGCGCTGTCTGTTGTGTGGAGTTCCTGTTGACGATACAGAACTTTTGGCATCCTCCGCCCGAGTTTTGGATGCAGATGGATAGTGGTCGGGTTGGATCGCCCCGAAATCCAACCGGGCCCCTGGAACGGAAAAGCTGATATCATTCTGACAGAACGTCCGTTTGACGAACCGTCGGCGGTGTTGGTGATCGCGTTGAGAAACGGTCCCTATGAGTTTACCCTATGAGAGTTCGGGGTACAGTTGAGATACGGCCGGGTTTGGTTCGCTCACGAAACCTACCGGGCCCCTAGGACGAAAAGGCTAATAACTCACAGACCGGGCGTCCGATTGACGCGTCGTCTGTTGCGTTGAGACCCCTATGACGTGGCGGTCCTTTGAGATACTAATTCGTGGGACTTTGAGATACTTGGAGTATCAACCTGTAGCTCGTGGAGCGGACTCTCCTAGTGACGAGCGTGCGGAGTACGAAGATCGTGTAGCTGGCTGAGACCCGACGACTGCTGATCAAACGACTCGGTGTGTTACAGAGGTGCGCTTGGTTGTAGAGGCACATGGGAGCGCTTGGTTGTAGCGGCAAACCCATGACAGAGGTGCGCTTGGTTGTAGCGGCACATGGGAGCGCTTGGTTGTTGCGGAAGACCCACGACAGAGGTGCGCTTGGTTGTAGCGGCACATGGGAGCGCTTGGTTGTAGCAGCTGGCCAGCAGTACTCAATGGGTGGAGTTCTTCAGCAGTCTTAGGTTAGTGAGCAGTACCTCGGAGTCGTGACAGGACCACTGTACACTCCAGAGACGGAGCTCTTCAGCAGTTACGGTTTCGATAAATGAAAATCCTGGTTTGAGCTGAGACTTTTGACCTTGTGTTTACCTCATGATTGAGATGGGTCACTTGATAAATTAGGTATATGTATGGGCATATACCTGGGTAGTATTTATCCGTTGACTTCACAATCCTTGTGTTTCCTCATGATTGAGATGAGTTACTTGATAACTTAGGTATATATATGGGCATATACCTAAGTAGAGGTTATCTGTTGAGATCTTCTATGTGTTTAGCCTTGTTGGTTTTAGTGAGACCTTGAGGGTCTCGGGGTCCCTACTGAGTATCGTTATACTCACCCCTGCACGGGCTATGCCCGCACCTCGTTGTGTTAGTTGCAGACGACAGCCAGTACTGATAGATGCCGAGTGTTCGAGGACTGGACGATACCTGGAGGTGGACTATATGACGCGACGGTACCCATATGTGGGCGTGACGACGAGGCGGTACACGGAGGTGGACCACTGGGCGGGACATACTCGGAGCGGACGGCGGGACCTGAGGAGTAGAGGAGCTGTCTGTACCCACCCTTCAGGTGGGATTTCCAGTGGACAGCTCAGCGTAGCAGCTTTACTTTTCAGTTTCTATTTTCCCTTTCGAGTTGTACTTTACAGTTGGGCTTGTATTTCCGGCCCCTTTTTTACTTTCCGCACTTACTGTTGTACTCAGTTTTTACTTAGTGTTTACTTCTTCCGCTTGTACTCTGTGGTGCTTGTTTTCTTTTATAAAGGCAATGCCTTCCCAGTTATCGGGATTTTACGCCTTTGGTGCTAGTCACCAGCCCCTGGCCTATGGAAGGCGGGCTTGGGGTAGTCACGGCACGGGCCCCGAGGATGGGTCGTGATATAATATCCTTTAATGTTAATTATGATATTCTAGGGATAAGATTCAATGATACAATCCTTATTCTTTATCTATATTTATAAATTGTATCTTCCTGAAATTATTATGAAACACATTTATTTTTTTTGGGTTATTCTATGATGAAATTATGATTTGTTTATGAAAAATATTTTCTTTACAGAATTTATGATGTGATGGTATAATTAATGTTTTAATGATATTATAGAACACATAATTGTGGTTATAATTATGAGATCAGTGTAACATATATTTCGCTCCAATTCATCTTTTAATTCATTATATATCATTAGATAACAATGAGAAACATGTTTTCACTGCTCAACTCTAGGAAACAACTACATCCACAACGGAAAATATGTGTTATGTTTTGATCCACTATATTGATGGTAATGGTAGTTAACCTAGAATTAAAAAATTGGTTGTTAGTATTTATGATCGTACCACACATTTATTAAATTATATTATGTTAGTTGATTTATTTACAATTATTTCTCACTCTTATGGGCCATGTATTCATGAATAATAATGTTTTCTGCCTTGAGTAATGTTTATGATCATTAAAAGACTAGGAATGAACTTCCTATGTTATGTTCACTATCAAAAACCATTATGATCATCTTATGATTTCATATTATCATATATTGATATCTCATTTATTTAGCCTTATGAAGTATCTTATCTCACCCTTTCTTATGTTTCCTACCCTAGGTTATAAGGAAATATTTATGTTGGGTAATACAAATAGGATTATTATTTGAATTGTTCTTTGTTGGTGATATTCAATGTCTTTCATGAAGTGGAAAGAGTTTGTTTCTAGTATCAAAATACATGATACTATTTTTGTCCCTAGGTGTGTGTTTTTTAAATATATTCAATATTTAGATTAAAAAATGTGATATTGATATATAAAAACCTAGACCTATATATTTGGTATCCGAGGAATAGTTTATTAAATCATTAGGGATTGGTATTATAAAAACATGAGAGATATTACTAGGGATATTCCCATTTTTATCTCTAGGGAAATGTCTAGGTATATCTCCAAATATATGTACAAGGAAAATTATAAATACAGAATAATATCATGGATTTTTTTAGGAATGATAATGGGGTTTTCATAAAATTATGTCCATATAAGGATATTTCATATGGTTATGGCTATAACACAAACATACCTAAGGGTAATAAATCCGAAAAGGTAACATTGAGATGGACTCAATCATCACCTAGTTTTGGACAACGGTCCTCACTGCACATGAGGTTTGAAACACCTGAGGGATATGATTTGGAAATTCCTAAAAACTTTATAAACCATCATGAAGGATTTAAATAATAGTTCTGAATGACTTTGTTTAGTCCTAAGGTTTCATATATTGAAAAATAAAATGTCATGATTTAGATATAAAATGAAATAATTTTAATGATTATGTTATTTCATCTATGATTAGTGATTATCAAGTTATGATTTATTGTATTAGCCAATGGATGGAACCTGAATGACCAGTATTAATGTTTGATATGATAGACAATGAAATGGTTTTCCTTATGAGAAACCAAAAATTATGGGAGTTGGAATGAAAATTCATATTTATCCTCACAAAAAATTTCTCAACATATGAATCATGATAAACATATGAATGAGAATAAAAGGAACAATTATCTATTGAGTCCTTTAAAAGGTAATATCAACTTTCATTTAGTGGTTCCAATATTCCCCAATTTGATGAGAAATTGATCAACACTGAAGAAAAGATATTTTACCTTCTTTAGTGTTTGGGTAATGAAAAAGTAATTTTGGTAGTTTATCTTATAGAAGGTGAAAAAGATTAATAGTGTAATATTATTACTATCATGGGGGGAATGAGAAGAAATTGAATCTATGTAATGGGAATAGTTTAAGAGGATATTTATTTCTAATTACTTCCATTATATTCTATGAATAATAATGGATATTAATTTACATGATCTTAGAAAAATATAATAAATTTATTGGTATATATGAATCTAATTTTACAATACATTCAAGGTAAACATCTATTATAATCACCATCCCTAAAATAAAATTTTGATAAATTATTTTTTAGCCTACATAAAATTATTTGGACTTATTTGGACTTAAGATCCCTTTATAACTACAAATAATTAATTCGATGTGAACTGGAGGAAGAAATGGAAATTTAAAATTCGCTTCATTCCAATTATTTTGACAAGAAAAGGATGATTGAGACTCATGAAAATTAAAATTTTGGAATGAAATTCTAGACATCTTCATTCCATAAATGTGTAATAATAATTACTTGAATGAAACATGGTGGTGCTACAAATGCAGAAATGAAGGTTATAAGGCCAATGAATTTCGAAATTCCATTAATGGGATGGTTAATATAATGGGGGAGAATATTACTAGATCAAATTCACAAACCAAAATCCAATGTTTCAAGGGTAAAGAGTTTGGGAATTAAGTGAATCAATTCCCCAATCTAAGGGATAATGAGGATGATAATCTACAATAACCACTAATGCCAAAGTAAAAAAAGTGAAATTTTATTCATTCAAAACATTTTATGTGGATCATGATAATCATGGAACATAATCTCCTACCATTATTTGGGAATTTCATGTTTTATTTTTATTAATTATTTCTATGAAAATCAATTTATCATCTTTTAGTGATATTTCATGTCATTATATTCTTCTACATTGATACTGGAATAATGAAATCATTTTTGATATTCTATTGATGAAAGAATGAACCCAATTTTAGAATGAATCTTTTTCAATATGATAATATATTATATAAGGAATAAAGGGTGAATTAACTTTTTAAATTTTATATGTCTCTATGTAATTTTATTTTTTGTGTTTTGGATACCACCATTGGTTTTTTGGAGTTAAAGGTTCATCATAAATTACCATTCATTGGAACCCTTTTCAGGTTTTATGTGATATTATTTTATCATTATTGAGGATATTTTAAGAGGAATTAATTTTTTTCACAACCCTGTAGTTATATATTTATATGTTTTAATGAAAAAAATTATTTAATTGGGGATACAGTTACACTTTGTGGACATATAATTAATCTTATCTGTAATATCTAGGTTTTATCTTATCTATGATTTTGATTTAATTATGGGTAATGTCCAATCATATTATTAATTCAACACAAATTATATCTAAGAGAGAATATTTCTTACACAAGAGCCTCAGCCCTATTCGAGAGGAATCAGAAAGTTCATCCAAGAGAGCCAAGTTCAAAACCGGGTGGAGAAAAATATTCTGAGGTACTATTGTAGTAATGTAGCAGGTACTATAGTAGTCTATATTCTGTATTATAGAAGCCATAACTATTCAACTGTTTTGGCTTTTGGGCCACTGATTTGGCCCCCTTTGAGCCAGTAAAGCCTTAGGGCCACCTCATGGTTGGGGCCACCTCAAGGCCTTTAGGACACCTAAAATTATGCTGAAATGGTCAAACAGACTCTACAAGGAGCAGAATCTAGATAAGGATTTAGAGCAGGTGAATTCACCAGAGTAGAAGCTAAGAGGATTCATCAGAAATAGAGAGTATGACATTGCCATTGGGATGAGCTTGTTCTTGCACGAGAAGCCTAGTCGAATTTCCACGTGAAGGTGGAGAGAAGATATAACAATGAAGAAGCGGGGAAGAGTAATTCTAAGTATTGTCTGTATATTTCCCAAGACCTACGGGTCATGTAATCACTGATCCTATAGCCCTTATAAGGGTTTTCCATTCATCCCTTTAAAGAGGGTTTATCAAAATCAATAAAAAAAATAAGGCCTTCGGGCCATTCGGGGATAGAAGATTTCATGATGGAACTACATTCATAAATAGTAATTATGGAAGTGTTAAGGATGAATAGAGTAAAAAAATCTATTATATCATATTGGTATCTAAATAATACCTCAATGTTTTGGTGATTTCTTTAGATATTTCTTGATACAGAATTGAGTTTTAACACATTGTATCATCCCAAAACATTTGTTCAGTCTTCAATAAAAATTCAAACCCTAAAGTATACATTATGATCTTGTTCTAAGGATTTAAAAGGTAGTTTTGATCAACAACTTCCTCACATTGATTTTTCATGTAAGAAAATAACTAAAGCATTCAGATGGATCCTTATAAATCTCTTTATGGATAGAAGTGTAAAAATCCAATGTACTATAATGAATTTGTAGAAATTATGATACTGGGACATGAGCATGTGGATGAGATGGTAGAGATGGTTAGAGATGTTAATTATCGCATGACGAAAACATAGGGTTGATAGAATTGTAATGTTGATAATATATAATGAAATTTAGAATTTGAATTTATAGAGAATGTGGTTCCATGAATTTATTCATTGAATATATAAAAGAAAACAAATCTCCAGGTATATTGATCCCTTTGAAATAGTTGATCATATCAGGATAGTATCTTATCATTTGTAACTTCCTCCAAACCTCTCTTAGGGTAATGATGTGTTCAATGTGATACTCTTAAAGATGTATATACCTAATCCTTCACATATACTAAACTCTTAGTTCATACTTTAGGTGTATGATATTCCCAATAAGGAACAATCATTTGATATTATATATCATATAGAGAAATTTCTACAAAATAATACCACTCACCAGTTCAATGTCCTGCTTAAAAAACAACCAGCCTGAGAAAGCTATGTGGAAACCTGGAGATGTAATGAGTTATAAGTATGCTTAGTTTTTTTCTACCAAAGTGATTAATTGTGATAGTGAAATTCATTTTATGGGATGGTGGTAGAGTGTAACAGCCCAAGACATTGATTTTTTTTAAAATAAATTTAATATTTTTTATATTTTGTGTTACTCACAACTACGATTATAGATTTTTTTATATGAAACATTGATTTTGGACTGTGTTAAATACAATAATGATTTTAAACAAAAAATGAAATATTATTGAAATATTACTATTTAATATGATAATAATCATAGAGTCAATAACACAATCTAAACTCAATGTTTCCTTTAAAAAAGCTATAATTAATGTTGTGAGTAACACAAAATATAAAAAATATTTAATTTATTTGAAAAAAATCAATGTCTTGGGGTGTTACACTCTACCCTCATCCCTTAAAATGAATTTCACTGTCACAATTAATCACTTTTTGTTACTCACAACATTCATTATAACATATACCATACGAAAGAAAACGTGATCCAAAAAAATCATTACATTAAGTCATGACTTCCATCACAATATTTAAAACCTCATTTATAATAAATATATGTTCATTATACAAATAATAAAGAAACATATTCATATATATTATATCATATATGATTTCCTTATGACCTTTTATTGTCTGTTTATTTTCTATTCTACGATAATATTATGATTCAGTTAATAACCGCTTTATTTTTCATATTTGTTATGTTTTGTTATATTTCTTTTCCTATTACCATGAAAAGAGTTCCTTAATAATCATAATAATAAAAATGATGTAAATATAATATTTATTCATCATATCATTATTTATATTAATCCAAAAAATATAGTGATAGTAAATTAAACACAACATTCATTGATATACTTGGTCATACATACGCATTAGAGCTATTTTTCATTTTCTTATTGGGTTGAAAGAGATAAAACTAAATTATATATATTTTCATTAAAGAATAATTTTTACTTAATTTTTATCATAAATATTTATTAGATTCATCGTTAATATTTCTCATGTAAATTTTGAAAGAATAACATCACTTCGCGCGACAGTAGTTCTTCATACACACACGCGACATTATCGTATTCCCACAAAATGGAAAGCACAAATGTATGTGTGATATAACAATTAAATAATCATAATAACATCATAAATATTATAAAGATAATATATTATTAATAAATAAATCATTATGAACATGCTTGAGAGGTTGTAATGGAAAATAGAAGGGCATCGGCTTGCGAGGTAGCAGTCTGACGTTCACGTGAAGATGATTTAATAAACCATTTAACAGAAGTGGATATGGTTGCTGGTCATGCCCTTAACATAATTTTTTTAGGGAAGATAATATATGTTTTATATAATAATTATATAATAATAATTGAATTATGGTGGAGTAATAAATATAACAAAAACACTCATTGATGAACGTTACCACTTATTCAGGTATCCTTATCATGTTTTCAATAAAATAAATCTAGGTTTGATTTATTTCCAAAATATAGATAAGAATAAAATTGTCAGTAACACAGTATAAAATCAAATTTTCATATAAAAAATCTATAATCAATGTTGTCAGTAACACTAAATATAAAAAAGATTAAATTTATTTGAAAAAAAATCAATATCATGGGGTGTTACACTCTACCCCCATACCTTAAAATGAATTTCACTATCACAATTAATCAATTTGGTAAAAACAATAAGCATACTTATAACTCATTACATCTCCAGGTTTCCACATAGCTTCCTAAAGATTGTTGTTTTTTAAACAACACATTGAACTGGTGAGTGGTACTATTTTATAGAACTTTCTCTATATGATATAGAATATCAAATGATTTTTCATTATTGGAAATATAATACTCATGATGTATGAATGATGAGTTCAGTATATGTGAAGGATTAGGTATATATGTCCTCAAGAGTGTCACGTTGAACACTTCATTACCCTAAGACAGGTTTGGTGGAAGTTACAACTGATAAGATAATATCCCGATATGATCAAGTATTTTAAAGGGATCAATATACCTTGGGATTTGTTTTCTTTTATTTATTCATTAAATTAATTCACAGAAAAACATTCTCCTTGAATTAAAATTCTAAATTTCATTATATATTATCAACATTACAATTCTATCAATATTATGATTTCGTTATGTGTTAATTAACATCTATAACAATCTCTACCATCTAATTCACATGCTCATGTCCCAATATCATTATTTCTAAAAATTCATTATAGTACATTGGATTTTTACACTTCTATCAACAAAGAGATTTATAAGGATCCATCTGAATGCTTTAGTGAATTTTTTTTGCATGAAAAATCAATGTGAGGATGTTTTTAATCACAGCTACCTTTTAAATCCATAGAAATAGATCATAACATATAATTTAGCGTTTGAATTTTTATTTAAGACTGAACATATGTGATATATGTGACATAAAAAATTATACTTTTTATGGTATTGATTCATTTTATTCAGTTTGTGTGATATATTTGACATAAAAAATTATTCTTTTTATGGTATCAATCCATTTTATTCACTTTATATGCTTAATAAATCAAAAGAATATTTTTTTTAAAAATAACTTTGTTTCTCTCTTTTGCTGGATATGATTTTTTTTACAAAATCATATTTTATAAAAAAAATTTGAAAAATATTATTAAATCCCTTATGTGATTTATTAAAAAACTATCAATTTTTGAAATTTTTTATTTTTTTTAAATAAAAATCTTATATTTTTTCAAAAAAATCCTAGAAGGTTTTTACAAAAAATGATAATGGATTACTTGTTTTAATGTGTATGGAATGAATAGTATTTTATTCCATCATGACCAAATCGTTTTTCAAAGATTAATTTATTTGTTTAAATATTTATTTTCAAATAAAATAATTTTTGAAACTTTTTATGTTTTTTTATTAATTTTTTTTTCAAAATTTAAATGATATTTATATCAATAAATGTTTTAAATGATTTTTAAAATCTTAAATTATATGTTTATAGGGTTATTTTTGAAGAAAATAAAATTTATATGTTTTTAAAAGTGGAAAAGATGTATTCCCCATGAAATGTTATATGAGATCTTTAAATGTCATTTTCTATCTATGATGATATCCTTAGATGTCACTTATAATTTACTAGGTATAAGATTAGATGATTCCATCATAATTAATTCTTCTTATTGTTAATTTTAATGTTGATGAAATGTTTATGTAGCCCATTTATTTTTCATGTTTTATGCTATGGTGAATTGATTAATTTTTAGTAAAACATGTTTTCTTTAAAAAGGTTATGTTTTTATTGTTTAATGAATTCTTTATAATATTGTGACACTCATTTTTTTGATCTATGATAGGTTGTGTAAGAAATTTATATTTTATGTTCATGATCACATACCATTTTTTATCTTATGATTTTTTATCATTAATTGATATCTATTAGGTTTACCCTTTCTGAGAATCTTATTTCACCTTTTCCTATGTCTCCTTCCTCGGGTTTTGAAGAACGATTTAGGTAGGGTATGCTAAAGAGGAGTACTATGTGAGAAGATCATTATGGGATATGTTTAAGATATTTCATATAATAAGAATATGGTGTGCCCAGTCTCTAAATAAACTAAACAATTATGAACATTGGTCATATATTTATGAATTATATTGATTATTCGTTTAACTATATGTGATAT
Source organism: Viscum album (assembly GCA_963277665.1). Lineage (NCBI taxonomy): Eukaryota > Viridiplantae > Streptophyta > Magnoliopsida > Santalales > Viscaceae > Viscum > Viscum album. The sequence continues at coordinate 438,158,520 of OY728121.1, forward strand.
TTATGTGTAAAATTCATGTTTTCTATAGTATTGTCCAAATCTACCAAATATACGAGTGATTTGTTTTCACAATTTTCCTTTTATGAGACCAATATTATGGTATTGACCTATCTTCATTTATGATTTTTATATACATCCCCTTTGAAATAGAATGTCATGAATTTATTTTTTATCATGATATTATATGTTTAATTTTACATTATTTTATTATGGTATTCATGATTCAATGTTCCCAATGTGGTAAGGGTTTTATGGTACAATATCATCATTTATTGTTATTATTTGTTATTATGATTCCAATGAAGAAATATTATGATCTGTCTCTCAGGAAACTGATGTATTTTCTTCTTTTATGGTTATATATTGATAATACATTTTTTTAATTAATTTTCATCTATGAATGTGCATAATATTTCAAAATAATTTTTTAGGAAAAATTGACTTAATTAAGCTCTACATTCAAAAAATAATTTCTCTTCCTAACCCATATCTCCCAAAATTGAATAAATTCTCTACGCATTGTATAAAATTATTTGATAAATATATTTTTACCCATGTTTTACTTTTTACAAATTTTTTTGAAATGATTCTTCATTTAATTTTTCAAAAAATACCCATTAGTATTTTACTAAAAATGTAAGAGGAATCATTATTTTAAAGATTAATGCATGAATGTAATTCTCTGTTGTTATGAAGAATAATTTAATTCTAAATTTATTTATAATCATCGAATATTATTTAAAATGAAATAAATGTTCAAAAAATTATATTATAAAAATATTTTTTAAAATTAAGAAAGATTATTTTCATCACGAAATGTTACATATGATCATTTAAAATCATTTTCCATCTACTATGAAATCCATTGATGTTATCTATGCCATATAGGGGATATGATATAATGCTAACATTATTGTTCATTATCGCAATGGTTTTTTATAATATCATTATTTTTAGGAACATGTTTCTCTTCCATGGGTTTCAACATAAGGAAATTCTTATAAAAGCCACATCACATCAAGAGTTATGATATGATGAAAATATGAAATGATTATGTATCTAATCTATTTTCCATTGGTCATGATATGATGAATTTGTTTGAAACCCAATTCATTTCTTGGGTTATATTATTTTTAATGTCTTATGATCTTGTGGAACACATACCTATGATTTTCAATATATGATAGGAGATGCCTATATCTCCCTCCATTGAATTGGGTAAAGATTTATATCTCATCTAATAGAAAGGATTTTAATGGGGAGTGAATCTAATTTAGTAGTGAAATTTTTCCACTATTATAGTATTAAAAATTATCCTTGTCTACTATGAAGGATTCATGAGTGAATCCATTACACTATGATTTCTTTTTTAGTGATCCTTGACTACTATATAAATGATTTTTCTTTATTTTATGTATGCCACAATTACATTTATGATGACATTTTTATTCTCTAATAAATCATGTTATTGGAATCCATTGTGATTCATGTCTTATGAATAACCTATATTTTTTACATGACTCAAGTTCATGGTTTTTGATATTCAGGAAATGTTCTCTAAATATAATTCCCATGTTCTCATACCAGTTTTTTCATGTTAGACTTACATATCTCCATTGATTAAACTTACTGAGCATCTGAGATCGCCATTTTATATATTTCCTCTCAACAAGTTAGGAAGAAACGTATGATTTATTATTTTTATATGAATTGTTATATATATAAATAAAATAGTTTGAGAATATTTTGTTCGCCTATGAACCAATCATCTACATTTCCCATTATCTGAAGGTACAATATCTTTATGATTCTCAGTCATTTGGTTGAACAATTTAATGAATGATCATATAAAAAACCATATGATATCTATTTATTAAAATCACGGGTCTCTATACTCAGTATTTTATATCTATCAAAGTCATTTTTTTCCTAGATTTATCAGTTATGTTCTATTTAGAGTTTCTCTTACTTGAAATTACCTTGGGAAAGAATGTAGACCATCTCTCTTAATGTTCTAAGTGTTCCATAATTTTTTACTACTTTATAAATAACTGAGACCTCATGATCTAAAAATGACTAGTGTATATTTAAAATTATTAATAGACTGGTATAAAATTTATTCATCTAATTTCAACTACTAATAGAGACAAGTATTCTTCACCACCCCAAGATATGAGATGTTCATACTGATAAGTGAGTGGGAGGTCATAGTAGGATGCACAGGATATGAGTTGAGATAGATAAGAGATATCATTTTGTATGAAACTAGATTTACACACTCACTAGAATCTAAAGTATACAACCATATCTCCCCTCATATACTAGGTCATTAACATGATGTCTTCCTAGATTACTTCTTAGGTCTTCCTCTAGATAGAGGGATTTAGTTTGATATAGTTCATATACATGGTGCAAAACTGATATATATTCCCCCATGTGTTATGAAAATATTTGATTTATGAATGTTAAAGGTTCAGTTAGAGTATTTTTGGGTGATGTTAATTATCATATCACAAACTTCTCTTTTAGGAGCTCTAGTATTTTCTTCCATGAATGTGAGATGTTGCACATTTATTTTTTATGGATTTATTTTTTCAATTAAAATCTATTTCACTTATCACATGGGTTACAAGAAGCATTATGTTACACTTTAACTATATGGTACACCATATTAATCTTGCGTTATATGCAGCAATGGATTATCATTTATTACATGCAACATTGAGTATTATCAAAACTTTGATATATTACTCATTTTGTTATTTAAATGTGACTGCTAAAACCTAACTAATAAACATAGTGACATAAAAATTAATATCTAATTTTTATTTATTATTTATATCAGTTTTATATAATGAATATATATTGATAATAAAATACATAATTTAATTTAATATATTTATATGTTTCAAAAATACTATTTTCTAAAAAAAATATTTTCATGTCATTTTGTGGAAAATAATAAATTTAAATTTTGAATATCTTAAAAAATTAATTTTATAATAAAAACTTGAATTTTTTATTCTTAATTTCAAAATTTTCTTAGGGTTAATTTTCTATATTTTTGGATAAAAAGTTTTATTTTTCAATGAATAGTTAAAATTCAAAATTTTAATAGAAAAATACATTTTCATTTAATTTATTTATAAATTTAAATTATTATTATATTTTTTATAAATATAATTAGTTATATTATATATATATTAAACAAATTTTGATCTTTTGAAATAATTTCATATTTAAACTTGGTAAAAACATTGAAACTTTTGATCAATTTCTCATTAAAAACCACTTTCTCATCACATATATATGATCAACTGTAACACCCGAGATTTTTATGAGAAATATTTTGTTTTTATGTTATATAAATCATCAAAGGAATCTTTCACTACACACAACACTAGCTTGGATTGCATTACATGCACTCGCAACCTTCCTCGATAGCTTGCTTCGTAAGCAATACCGAGTTTCACTAAACAACAATATGCTATTAAAATATTATTAAAAGTAGCCGTTATGAATAGTAATACCCAATTTTCGAAATTTTGTAAATTTTATTTTTAAAAATGGACTTCATTTTTGGATTTGGAATATCTAAATTAGCCTAGGGTGAAATTTTTGTATTTTTCTGAAAACTATCAATTTTTGATGAATAGTGAAAACACTGAGTTACTATTTAAAAACCGACTATTTATTTAAATAATTATTTATTTTATTTAAATATATTTTAGGTCAAAATAGATACATAATACCTACATAAGTTCAATGCAATTCATTAGTGTCATTTTATAATAATTTTAGATATATAAAAATTTTATTGAACTTTTCACCGTCTTTTACCCACCTCCTAGGAAAATTTGGAAATTCACACAAAACGTAATTTTACCGCTTCTGTGAGTGAAATTTCGAAAATTCAGGAGAAAAGGTTAATATCAAGGACTAAAATGTGGTTCAATGAGATGAAAATAATTTTTGGTGAATAATAACTTTTTACTTTTTTTACCACGGTTAAAAGTAAATAGGGTAATTAAGGGTAAAAAGGATATTATTATTACCCTAACACATGTCCTAATATAATTAGATAAGTTTAATTCGACCAAAAACAACCTTAGTAATAAAATATGACCATTTAGTCCCACTTGGATTAGATTAGACCATTTAATATTAATTTATTTAAAGAAGGGTTAAAATAGTTAAAATCAATGTTTAATAACTAAATCATTTTTAATATAGGGTTATACATAAGATAAATTCGACTATAAATATTAATTAGAAAGATAAAAATATTTCCTACATAATTTTAATTTATTTGTAATTTTTAGACTTTAAATAATTTAATTTATTTTTGACACAATGATGATGCAGTAATCATATTATTAATGAAATATTGACATAGTTGATGTTATAAATACCCAAATAAATGTGATTTTTGACTTTTTATTAATTAAAATAATTTATATGTTTATATTACATGTTGGTATTGATTTAATTAACTTTTTTAGAACTAATCTTTCTGTTCTTATTTTCACAAAAATCAATTACCAAATAGTGTCAAAATTGACCTAAAATAGTTTTTAAAACAAATATTATATTATGAATTGTTATTTTATTCCTAAATATTTAATATTCGGCCAAATGACGTAGATAAGGATATATATATTAATAATAAACAACTTGGGGTTCTTTTGTCTTGTTATAGTAAGTTTATTATCCTTATATAGTAAGAAAACAGGAAGACACGGTAAAAGTCAAATTATCTAACTTAAAGTTAAATCTAAATGATAAGGTTAAAATAGAAATATAAACTTCTCTAAATTCTATTAGATGAGATTATTTTGACCCATCCCCACCTTAGTTTCTAAATAAATCAATTTGGAGCTATTAAAAACAGAATATGACTTTATAATAAAATAATATTTTTAGTTTTTCCAAAGGTGCCCCTCTCCACCCTTATAAAAGGGAACCTCCTCCCTCTCTTCCTGACAACACTTTGAGCCTTCAAGCTCGGAAAACCCCTAAAAAATTCTATTCTAAAATTCCCTAGAAACATCCTAGAGGTCCTGGTTTTCTTCAAAGACCAATTTTAGTGCCCTAAAAGGAGGTCTCAAAGAGGCGCTTCAAAGAAGAGGAAATGTCTGTTACCGATTCTTTCAACTATATTTCTTCTTATACTTCTTCTTATTTAGTTGTTTCATTATGAAGTAATAACATCAGTATCACTCATATAATTATATGTTATTATAATTTTGAAACAACTCTATTTCACCATCTATCCATCCTATGGAAAACGAAACCACCGCGCGTGCGTACGTACGGAATACCGTCTCCATGCCGTGGTGTAATCTATTTTCCACCACAGCCATACTTGGAGGGGTATAATGGTGTAAATAATGACTATATTTTATTATTTTAAAGTGATATTGTCTCTAAAATAGTATACATACACTCCAATACAATTCCACAATCATGGGAACGATATCATCGCTCGTGCGTACGTATGGAATACCGTCTCCACGATGTGATGCGACTCGTTCTAAATGATCTTCATTGAATAATGATTATATAAATGAATTTAATGAAAAAATATGATATATATTACACTAATACCATTCTGGAAATGAGGTGTCTATAACCTAAAATGAAGAATAAGAATTTATTCGACAAAACACACATACGAACATAAAGTAATAAACACCCGAATAACAAGTATCAATGAAATATTACTAATAAGAAGCTATGAATATGACCATATATGATATCATAAAAATAAGTATGATTCTGTAATAAGTCAATGACATTATTTAAATCATTATACATGAGTTTCGGAAACTTACGAAGCAAATCAGACCTAAGGTAAGGGAAAATCTCGCAATATCAATTTTTATTTGAGATTGTTTATATTTCAGAATATACTGGGGAATATTTATCATCCACATCCATTTTTATTAAATATTTAATATTATTTCTATCCTCCTACAACTTTTTAAATCCAATTTTACCCTTCATTCAGTTTTTAGTAAAATATATGAAAGGAATCATTTGTCGTTTTTCGTACGAGGTACTTTTTGACTTTTCTGGCCAAAGTACGAGAAGAATGTTTTTTTTAACTTATACGGAATCAATGGATTTTTAAAAAATTATTTCCAATAAGATTACTTTACAAGTTTTCATGTTTATTTTTAATCAACTTCTTTTAGTTTAAAATTGAATGACATGTTATGAAAGGAAAATATTTTTGAAGTAGAAAGGATATTTTCCTCAAGAATGGAGTTCAAGTGTTTTATCAAACTTATTTTCCATCTAAGATAATATAGGGTTATGTTTCTATCCCTATTATTACATTGATTTGATTATGTTGTGATAGAATTATTTTTTATGAATTCCTTTATCTTATAAGAATTGTTTTATGGTGTCATGATGTTTAAGAATCCCATTTTTATTATATGGGTTATGCAATGATGTATGATTTATGATTTTGTGGCACACATAAGAATGGTATCATTATGAGATGGGTGGGACCTATATCTCCCTCCAATGCATTGGGTAAAGATTTATATCTCATGTGATAGACATGGCTAGAATGGAAGGTTAAACCGGTTCAGTGAAACAGGACTGAAACGAGGAGTGAAATCGGTTCAGAAAAAGACTTTGTCCGCTAAGATAGTCTTGGAAATGAGTCTTGACTACTAAGAAATAATTTTATATGATTATGTGTGTATTCCACAAAGCATAATGTTTTAAGTTATGATTATTGTAATTACATTTCACTTCTATGATTTATCCCATGTTATGATCTCTTTTGCAGGATAAGATTTTCATAATGTTATGTTCTTATAAATATGATATATTTGATATTTCTTTTGTTTACCCTTACTAAGAATTTTAGCTCACCCTTTTGTATGTTTTCTTTTCCCTGGTCCAGGAAGAAGGATATTAAGTAGGATATGCCAAAAAGGGACTCTAGATATGATGAAACAAATGGGAGACAACGTAGATGATTTATCAACCAGTTGTTTATGTTTCCCAGTTTCTAAAGACACTATACCTATACGGTCCTTTCATGGTTTTTTATATATTGTAATAAGTGTACTTCAATTTTGAAATAATAACCATGTATGTAAAGTATGGATCGTTATAGTTGGTATCATAGGAAAGGTATAGTCAACCCTTGGAAACTACGATGTGAAAGCCTTAGTAAGAAACCTAAGGATATGTCTAAGCATAGAACACAATATTAGTGTTTTAAAAATGTCCATGAACAACCTATGATAAGACCTTAAGTGTGAATTTTTTTTTTATTATGTGGTTTTCCTATTATAATTCGTGTTGATCACATTATTTTTCTTGGATTTAGTCATTGGCTGGAACCCGAAGGAACCGTGTTAATGCGGAATGCGATGGGAAATGAAATGATTGTCCCCCTGAGAAACCAAACGTTATGGGAGGTGGAATGAAAAATCTTGTATCCATGCTCACACAACTTATTCAAGCTATGAATCATTCAGGACTTCAAAAAGAGAAAAGGAAGGAGCAACATTCTGTTGAATCCTTCATGAGGCAGCGTCCACCTTCATTCAGCGGGTCAACTGATCCATTAGTTGCTGAACAGTGGATCAATAATTCTGAAAAGATATTTTCAGTTCTTCAATGTTCTGAACATGATAAAGTCATCTTAGTAGTTTATCATTTGGAAGGAGATGCTGATCAATGGTGGAATCTTATCAAGAATATGAGGCAAAGAGATGAAATTGGGTCTATGGAATTGGACGAGTTCAAGAACTTATTTTTCAAGAAGTACTTCCCTCGTATTCTTCGAACAATGATAGATAAGGAGTTTCTTGAACTAAAGCAAAAGGATGATGAATATATTGGTACCTATGAATTAAATTTTACAATACTTGCAAGGTACGCTTCTGGGATTATTATCCAACCTGAGAGTAAGATTGATCGATTCTTTAGTGTCTTAAAACCATTTCTTCTAAGGGTGTTAGCCATAAGGGACTTCAATAGTTATGAGGAAATCGTTCTATGTGCTCTCAAGGTTGAGATGGATATTGGAGTAACCCATCAGTCATATGGGTTTAATAAGAAGAGGAAAATGGAATTCAAAGGAAAATATAAATAGCACACTGAAAAGAAGATGAGTTTTCCCTTATGCTCAAAGTGTGGAAAGAAACATGGAGGGAGTTTTCTTAAAGGGACAAGTAAATGTTTCAAATGTGGAAAGGAAGGTCATCGGGCATTTCAATGCCACAATGATGGGAAGAAGATGTCTAATGATACAAACAAAGAAAAGGCTACACAGAGTGCACATCCTACACTTTAATGTTAAAAGTGTAAGGAAATGGGGCATTATACTAATCAATGCCCTAATCCAAGGGTTGTTGTTGATGATAGACGTAGACAAACTCTTAAGGAAAAAGATAATGTAATGTCACATGCAATTACTATTGGCGATGTGGAGTACGAAAATGAAGTAGTGAGAGGTACACTTACCATCCACTCTAAAGTAGAAAATGTTTTATTTTATTCTGGATCCACCCACTCTTTTATATCTGATGAATTTTCTAAGGTTATTTTCGTATTACCTCAACAATTAGATGTTGAGTTCGCTGTGGCAACTCTTAATGGCACAACAGTCGCATAAAAAGTTTATAATTCTTCTCTGATTGAAGTTTGTGGGAAAGTGCTTCCTGCAAATCTTGTGATCCTTCCTATAGTGTAATTTGATGTGATTCTTGGCATGGATTGACTTTCTTTATATAGATCACATATAAATTTCCAAATAAGGTAAGTCACATTTCATATTCCAGATCAATCTAGGATCATCTATCGATGCAAGGATGAACATATCTTTCCAGTGGAAATTTATTCCATCTTATGGGTCTCAATTCCACTAAATGAGGGTTATTTATCTCAAATGGTTGGAGAGAAACTCATGATTAAGAATATTCCCATTGTTCGAGAGTTTGGTGATGTCTTTACAGAGGAATTTCCGGGTCTTCCACCAAATCATGAAGTTGAATTTTCAATAGAACTCATACCGGGTGCTTTTCCTATTTCAAAGACACCTTATAGAATGGCCCCAATTGAGTTGCAGGAATTGAAGAAGAAACTCCAAGAGAATCTTGATAAAGGATTCATACGCCCTAGTGTATCACCTTGGGGAGCACCTATTTTGTTTGTTAAGAAGAAAGATCAATCAATGAGACTCTGAATTGATTATCGAGAACTTTACAAGATCACTATCAAGAACAAATATCATCTCCTGTGCATTGATGACTTATTTGACCAACTACACGGAGCTCAATACTTTTCCAAGATTGATATTCGTTTAGGGTATAATCAATTAAGGGTCAAAAGGGAGGATATACCAAAGACGGATTTCCATACAAGGTATGGACACTATGAATTTATAGTGATTCCATTTGGTCTTACTAATGCCCCTGTTGTCTTCATGGATCTGATGAATAGAGTCTTTAGATACTATCTTGATGTGTTTGTGGTAGTCTTTATAGAAAATATTCTTGTCTATTAAAAAAGCAAGGAAGAACAAGAATATCACTTGAGAATTATGTTGAAGACCCTGAGAAAGGAGAACCTTTATGCCAAATTTACCAAGTGTGAATTTTGGCTTTAAAAAGTTACATTTTTGGGTCACATAATCTCAAAAGAGGGGATATCTCAGGATCCAGAAAAAACAAAGGTTATCGAAAGTTGGTCAAGACCAACAACAGTAACCGAGATCCGACGTTTTCTTGGTTTGGCTAGATATTATCGACATTTTGTGAAAGATTTTTCACGATTATCTAATCCACTCACCATGTTGACTCGGAAAAGAGTTAAGTTTGTTTGGACTGAGGAATGTGAAGATAATTTCACGGAGTTGAAAAGAAGGTTAGCCAGTGCACCTGTTCTCACACTACCTTGTAGTGGAGAAAGGTTTGTGATCTACAGTGATGCATCCAAGAAGGGACTGGGGTTTGTTCTCATGGAAAATTATATGGTGATAGATTTTTTCTCACAACAGTTGAAAATCCATGAGTAAAATTTCCCAACTCGTGATTTGGAGTTAGCTTCGGTAATCTTTTCATTAATTATTTCGAGGCATTACATTTATGGTGAAAGGTGTGATATTTATACTGATCATAAAATTTGAAAGTAAATTTTCACACAAAAGGAGCTGAATATGCTCTAAAGAAGATGGTTGGAGATGATTAAGTATTAAAACTGCTCAATTCATTACCACCCTGGGAAAGCAAACAAGCTGGCATATGCATTAAGTCGACAAGACCATGCTAGCTTATCCATAATGAGGATCATAAAATATCCAATATTTATGGATTTACAAGGGATGGATCTTGGAATTATAATGGAAGGGGAAAAATCATATCTTTCTCAAATTAATGTTCAACCATCTATACATGTGAAGATTAAAGAGGCACAAAAAGAAGATGTAGAGTTACAAAAGAAGGTGAGAAATGTTCCTGAATTCAACATTGATTGTGATGGGATAATAAAGTTCAGGAATCAGGTTTGTGTTCCTCCCATCCCAGAATTAAAGAAGGAGTTGCTGGATAAGGCTCATATATTTTCATTCTCTATTCATCCTAGAAGCATGAAAATGTATAGGGGCCTGAAAGAGTACATCTGGTGGGATGACATGAAAAGAAATGTTGCTGAATATGTCTCTCGATGCTTGGTTTTTCAGCAAGTTAAAGCTGAGAGAAAAAAGTCTAAAGAGATGTTACAACCATTACCCATACCAGAATGGAAATTGGAAAACATCACTATGGACTTTGTCCCTAGACTTCCTAAAACATCCAAAGGCAATAATTCTATCTGGGTTATAGTTGTTAATCTTACGAAGTCGGCACACTTCATTTCTATTAGATACGATTTTTCTGTTGATCAGCTTTCCAGGATATATGTAAAGGAAGTGGTAAGATTTCATGGAGTACCACTTTCCATTATATATGATCGGGATCCGAGGTTTACCTTGAAATTCTGGGGAAGTCTTCAGCATTCTCAAGATATAGAGTTGAGTTTTAGCACTGCTTACCATCCTCAGACAGATGGTCAGTCTGAGAGGACAATTCAAAATCTAAAAGACTTGTTGAGAGCTTGCTCTATGGATTTTAAAGGTGGTTGGGATCAACACCTATCATTGGTGGAATTTTCCTATAATAATAGCTTTCACTATAGTATTCATATGGATCCTTATGAAGGTCTCTATGGAAAGAAATGCAGGACTCCAACTTGCTGGGATGAATTTAGGGAAAGAAAGCTATTATGACCTGATTTTGTTGATGAGATGGCAGAAAAGGTCAGATCTATTCAACAACACATTAGAGCTGCTCTGAGTCGACAAAATATTTATGCCGACAACCGAAGAAAATACCTAGAGTTTGAAGTGGGTGATAAAGTATTCTTACAAATATCTCCTTGGAAGAGAGTAATGATATTTGGAAAGAAGGGAAAGCTGAGCCCTAGGTATATCAGTCCTTTCAAAATAATGGATCATGTTGGGAAGGTAGCATGCCGATTGGCTCTTACACCGAATCTATCTCATGTTCATGATTTATTCCACGTATCTCTCCTGAGAAAGTACATACCAGATCCTTCACATGTACTCAGCTTAGAAGTTGTACCGCTGGAGAAAGATCTTTCTTATGAAGAACAAACGATAGATATTCTAGATTGTAGTGAAAAATTCCTACAGAACAAGACCACTCACTTGGTGAAAGTTTTATGGAGTAACCACCAATTAGAATAAGCTACATGGGAGCTTGAGGATATGATGAGGGAGAGGTATCCTCATCTGTTTGTTACAAAGTGATGAATTTCGAGGATGAAATTCATTTTAAGGGGGGTAGAATGTAACACTCGAGATTTTTATGAGAAATATTTTGTTTTTATGTTATATAAATCATCAAAGGAATCTTTCACTACACACAACACTAGCTTGGTTTGCTTTACACGCAATCACAACCTTCTTTGATAGCTTGCATCGTATGCAATATCGAGGTTCACAAAACAACGATATGCTATTAAAATATTATTAAAACTAGCCGTTATGAATAGTAATACCCACTTTTTGAAATTTTGTAAATTTTATTTTTTAAAATTGACTTCATTTTTGGATTCAGAATATCGAAATTAGCCTAGGGTGAAATTTTGTTATCTTTCTGAAAACTTTCAATTTTTGATGAATAGTGAAAACACTAGGTTACGATTTAAAAACAGACTTTTTATTTAAATAATTAGTTATTTTATTTAAATTTATTTTAGGTAAAAATTGATACATAATACCTATATAAGTTCAATGCAATTTATTGGAGTCATTTTATAATAATTTTAGATATATAAAAATTTTATTGAACTTTTCACCGTCTTTTACCCACCTCCTAGGAGAATTTGGAAATTCACATAAAACCTAATTTTACCGCTTCTGTGAGTGGAATTTAGAAAATCCGAGAGACAAGGTTAATATCAAGGACTAAAACATGGTTCAATGAGATGAAGATATTTTTTGGTGAATAGTAACTTTTTACTTTTTTACCACTGTTAAAAGTAAGTAGGGAAATTAAGGGTAAAAATGATATTATTATTACACTAACACATGTTCTAATTCTATTGGATAAATTTAATTCGACCAAAAACAAACTTAGGAATAAAATATGTCCATTTAGGCCCACTTTGATTAGATTAGGACATTTAATATTAATTTTTTTAAAGAAGGGTTAAAATAGTTAGAATCAAAGTTTAATAAATAAATCATTTTTAATATAGGGTTATACATAAGATAAATTCGACTATAAATATTCATTATAAATCTAATAATGGTATTTTATTTGTAATTTTTAGACTTTAAATAATTTAATTTATTTCTGACACAATGATGAGGGAGTAATTATATTATTAATAAAATATTGACATAATTGATGTTATAAATACCCAAATAAATTTAATTTGAGACTTTTTATGAATTAAAATAATTTTATAGGTTAATATGACATGTTAGTATTGATTTAAGTAACTTCATTAGAACTAATATTTCTGTTATGATTTTCACAAAAATAAATTACCAAATAGTGTCAAAATTTATATAAAATAGTTTGTAAAACAAATATTTTATTATTAATTGTTCTTTTATTCCTCAAAATCTAAGGTTCGGCCAAATGACATAGATAAGGTTATATATATTAATAGTAAACAACTTGGGGTTCGTTTGGCTTGTTATAGTATGTTTACTAACCATATAGTGTAAGAAAACAAGAAGACACTGTAAAAGTTAAATTACCTAACTTAAAGTTAAATCTAAATGATAAGGTTAAAATAGAAATCTAAACTTTTCTAAATTCTATTGGATGAGAGGATTTCGACCCATCCCACCTTATCTTCTAAATAAATCAATTTGGAGCTATTAAAAACCGAATATGACTTTATAATAAAATAATATTTTTAGTTTTTCCAAAGGTGCCCATCTCCTCCCTTATAAAAGGGCACCTCATCCATCTCTTCCTCACACCACTTTGAGCCATCAAGCTTGGACAAACCCTGAAAAATTATCTTTTCCATTTCCATAGAAACATCCTACAGTTCCTGGTATTTTTCAAAGACCAATTTTAGTCCCTTAAAGGAGGTCTCAAAGAGGTTCTTCAAAGAAGAGGTAATGTCTGTTACCGATTCTTTCAACTTTATTTCTTCTTCTACTTATTATTCTTTAGTTGATTAATTATTAAGTAATAAAATCAGTATCACTCATATACTGATATGTTATTATAATTACTAAATAACCCTATTTCACCATCTATCCATCCTACAAAAACGAAATCACCACGCGTGCGTACGTACGGAATACCGTCTCCACGCCGTGGTGTAATCTATTTTCCACCACCACCATACTTGGATGGGTATAATGGTGTTAATAATGACTATATATGATTATTGTAAAGTGATATTTATTCTTAAATAGTATACATACACTCCAATACAATTCCACAATCATGGGAATGATATCATCGCTCGTGCGTACGTATGGAATACCGTCTCCACGATGTGATACGACTCGTTCTACATGATCTTCATTGCATAAGGATTATATAAATGAATTGAATGAAAAAACATGATATATATTACACTAATACCATTCTAGAAATGAGATGTCTATAACCTAAAAGGAGTAATAAGAATTTATTCGACAAAACACACATACGAACATAAAGCAATAAACACCCGAATAACAAGTAACAATGAAATATTACTAATAAGAAGCTATGAATATGACCATATATTATATCATAAAAGTATGATTCTGGAATAAGTCAATGACATTTTTTAAATCATTATATAGGAGGTTCAGACACTAACGAAGAAAATCAGACCTAAGGTAAGGGAAAATCTCGCAATCTCACTTTTTATCCGAGATTGTTTATATTTCTGAATTTACTTGGGAATATTTATCATCCACATCCATGTTTCTTCAATATGTAATATTATTTCTATCCTCCTACAATTGTTTAAATCCAATTTTACCCTTTGCACAGTTTTTATTAAAAGTTATGAAAGGAATTTTGTGTCGCATTTCGTACAAGGTACTTTTTGACTTTTCCGGCCAAAGTACGAGAAGAATGTTTTTTTAACTTATACGGAATGAATCTATTTTTAAAACATTATTTCAAAGAAGATTACTTTAAAAGTTTTCATGTTTATTTTTAATCAACTTCTTTGAGTTTAAAATTGTATGACATGTAAAGAAAGAAAAATGTATTTGAAGTAGAAAGGATATTTTCCTCAATAATAGAGTACAAGTGTTTTATCAAAATTATTTTCTATATAATATAATATAGGGTTCTGTTTCTATCCCTATTATTTCATTGATTTGATTATCTTGTGATGGAATTATTTTTATGAATTCCTTTATCTTATATGAATTGTTTTATGGTGTCACGATGTTTAAGAATCCAATATTTATTACATGGGTTATGCAATGATGTATGATTTATGATTTTGTGGAACACATAAGAATGGAATCATTATGAGATGGGTGGGACTTATATCTCCCTACAATTAATTGGGTAAAGATTTATATCTCATGAGATAGACATGGATGGAATGGTAGGATAAACCGGTTCAGTGAAACAGGACTGAAACGAGGAGTGAACTCGGTTCAGAAAAGGACTTTGTCCGCTAACATAGTCTTCGTAATGAGTCTTGACTACTAATAAATGATTTTCTATAATTATGTGTGTATGACAGAGAGATTCATGTTTTAAGTTATGATTATTGGAATTACATTTCACTTCTATGATTTATCCCATGTTTTGATCTCTTTTGCAGGATAAGATTTTCAAAATGTTATGTTCTTATAAATATGATATGTTTGATATTTCTTTTATTTACCCTTACTGAGCATTTCAGCTCACCCTTTTGTATGTTTTCTTTTCCCCAGGTCAGGAAGAAGGATATTAAGTAGGATATTCCAAAAAGGTACTCTAAATATGATGAAATAAATAGGAAACAACATAGATGATTTATGAACAAGTTGTTTATGTTTCCCAGTTTCTAAAGACACTATACCTATATGGTCCTTTCATGGTTTTGTTATATGTTGTAATAAGTATGCTTTAATTTTGAAGTAATAACCATGTATGTAAAGTATGGGTCATTATATCAACTTTAAAATAAATTCTGCCTTTTCTATGTATGGAATTTGAGAAATGACTTATATATTTATAATAATAATAATTTATAATTTATAATATGTCTAATATAAATTTTTAACATAAATAATAATAATAACATGAAAAATTAATTACTTTGACTAAGGTAAGAATGGGTTTCTCTGGTGGGATTAATTTAAATGTTCAGTGAGTAAATAATATATAGACTTGTCTAAAAACTATTTAAAGTCCATATTTAGTCAGTTAAAATTATATTCTTATATTGTCGTTCATTTGGGACAATTTCACATATGAAAAGCTGGGATCACTATATTCTTTTCAAAAATACCATGTGTTTCCTCTCTGCCACTTATAAAAGGCCACTGGATTTCCTCCATTATTCACACTCTAAACCCCATTTTCAGAAAATTCATTCCAAAATCACTTCCAAGATTCCCTTATATCATCCAATAATCTATATTATGGACATAAATCTGAGCTAGATTTATTTAATTGAAAACATAAGAAGGATACCTTAATAAGTTGTAACGTTCATCAATGCGTGTTTTTGTTATATTTATTCCACCTCCAAAATTCAATTATTATTATATAATTATTATAAAAAAATATACTATCTTCCATAAAAAGTTTATATTAAAGGCATGACCTCTAACCATATCCACTTCTGTCAAATGGGTTATTAAATCATCATTCATTTGAACGCCGGACTACTACCTCGCAAGTCGATGTCCTTCCTTTTTCCATTACAACCTCTCAATAATGTTCAAAGTAATGAATTTATTATAAATATATTATCTTTATAATATTTATGATGTTATTATGATTCTTTAATTGATGTATCACACATACATTTGTGCTTTCCATTTTGTAGGAATACGATAATGTCGTTTGTGTGTATGAAGAACTACTGCATCACGAAGCGATGTTCTTCTTTCAAAATTTACATGAGTAGTATTAACAATGAATCAAATAAATATTATTGATAAAAATTAAATAAAAATTATTCTTTAATGAAAATATATATAATTTAACTTTATCTCTTTCAAACCAATAAGAAAATGAAAAATAGTGTTAATGCGTATGTATGACCTGGTATATCCATGAATGTTTTGTTTTATTTCCTATCACTATATTTTTTAGATTAATATAAATAATTATATACTGAATAAATTTTATATTTATATCATTTTTATTATTATCTATATTAAGGAACACTTTTCAATGTAATATGACAAAAAATATAAAACAAAACAATACATATATCAAAAAGAAAGTGGTTATTACCTGAATCATATTATTATCATAGAATTGTAAATAAACAGATAATAAAAGGTCATAAGGAAATCATATATGATATAATATAAATGAATATTTTTATTTATTATATGTATTATAAGCACATATTTATTATAAATGAGGTTTTAAATAGTGTGACAGATGTCATGACTTAATGTAATGATTATTTTGTCTCAAATTTTCTTTTGCAAGGTATATGTAATATTATGAAAAAATATTCTTTCACAAGATGTATATAACTTCCCGTTGACATTTAATATCACTATTTTATTTATAATAATGATATTTTCTATTTCATTTTATCTTATTCATTCATGGGGCTTCATATTCATGGTTACCAATGTGGTAAGTGTTTTATGTTACAATCTAATCATTTTTCACGATTATTTATGATTAAGTATCCAATATTGAAATATTGAGATATAAATCCTAATAATACAAATTATTTTTCTTCTAATATAGTTATTAATTATAACTTCATGTAATGGTACCATTTTCCCACTCCTTGGTACAAAAATTATTAAGAAACTGTTTTTAAAAAAATCCAACATTATTTCTCTCTTCGCCAGAAAAATAATCTTTCTTCCAAAACTATGTTATCAAAATTTGTTTTCAATGATGTTTTATAAATATAAATTTATTTATTTAAAAACATTTATACCCATTATTTACATTATTAAAACTTTTTTTAAAGTAATATTCATTTATTTTTCAAAACAATTCTAGTTTGAATTTCACCAAAAATGTGAAAGGAATCATAGTTTTAACACTTACAGAATGAACACATTTTTCTAAAATCCTGAAAAATAATTTCATGAGATCTTAATTTATAAATATCCAAGATTATTTCCAAATAAAAAAAAGTATAAATTTTTTATGTTTTAAAATTTTTTTTTCAAAGTGAAAAAATATTTTCATCATGAAATGTATTGGATTATCTTTCAAAAAAATTCATCTCTGATGATATCAGTTGGTTTTACATATCTCTTATCGGGGATATGATCCATGAACACCATACATATTCATTATATGAATCATTTATATTTTAATGTATTGTATTTATGTGACCCTTTTATCTTCCATAGGTTATTCCATGGGGAAATTATTATTAAACCTACTTCTTTCAAAGGGTTATTCCATGAATAAGTGATTATGAAACTTTTATCTTTTTTAAAAGTTATGATATGGTTAAGTTTTTGTTATAAAAATTTCATTTCATATCATGGGTTATTATATGATGTATGTTTGTGATCTTTTAGAATACATAAATATGGTTTTCATTATGTGATAGGTTGGACATATACCACCTTCAATGAATTGGGTAAATATTTATATCTCCTGATATATACAGGGATGGAATGGGAAGTAACACCAGTTGAGTAAGACATGGATAAAATGGGGAGTGAGCTCAGTTCTATAAGATAGGTTTAGAAGGAGAGTGAACATGATTTTGTATCAAAATTATGGAATAGGGAGTGGAAAAAGGTTTAATAAAGGTATTTGTGTATTATAATTGTCTTGGTGGTGATCCTTAAGTAATATGGAAATGATTTTATATGATTATGTTTATAAAAAAATTATATGTATTATACCAATGTTATTCCATCAAAACTCATGTTCTTTGATTCAAATACAATTCATGTCTTACAAATTACCAATATTTATTCCATGACTCAAGATTATGATCTTTGATATGCACGGTATAGTTATCCGATGTTATGATCATTTTATCATACACTTAGGTCTATGTAATAATTATGAATCTCCCTTTTTACCCTTACATATCATCTAATCTCATAAAATCCAAGAAGAGGCACAATTTCCATGGGTATTGTAGTAGTTTTGTAGTATTACTATAGCATCACCGTATTAGGTACTGTAGCAGGAAATGTGAATTACTATAGTAGGTACTGTAGAAAGAACTATAGTGGGAACTGTTTAGCACTGTAGCGGCCTGGAATTTTCCCTCGTTTGGGCCTTCGAGACACCCAAGCCTTCGAGATAGTAAGGCCTTTGAGCCACCTCAAGGCCTTCAGGACACCATTAGTGCAGATGCAAACCAGACAACCTACAAGGAACAAGATCGATATGATGATGAGCTAGGAGCCTTTACCACAGAAGAATCTACACAAATTGCAAGAATGAGAGGGTATGGAACCTACCATTGGGAGAAGAATGTGCATGCATGGGATATCCTAGCCCAATATCAATGCTAAGGTGGAGAGCTGATTTCATGATGAAGATGTTGGGAGGAGTAGTTCCAAGTAGTTAGTCTTGTTGTATGTAATGTTTGAAACCTACAGGCAATGAATTCCTCTAAGGCCTACAGGGCCTTGTAATACTTACACCTAAATAAATTTTAATGGTTCCACCTCACCCCTTGAAATGTGGATTATCATAAATAAAAAAAATGAAGGCCTTCAGACCATTATATGGATGGAGATTAAGTAACTCACTTGTGGGGTAGTTTTTATGTTTCCATTATTCTAAAGTCTCCAAAAAATTATATTCCTCATGATTTTTTTTGTTTATTGTATTGAATATTCATTAAGAAAATTTAATATCAATTTATGATCATCCTTGTTCACTATAATTGTAATCATAGGATAAGTTTAGTAAAACATTAGTAACCAGGATTAGAAAACCACAGTGAGATCCCTATAGAAATGTGTAAGGATAATTATAACGATGATGAAATGTATAAGAAAATATCTCAGAATTTTGGTAATGTATGAGGAGAGTGGATTCAAAGAAATTATATCATTTTATGGACACTATATGTGGATGTGGATCTGGAATAGATGTACCTAGGGGTAATAACCCAAAGAACACAATATTATTCTTGAATCGATCAAGAACTGGTGCATGAAAATGGGGGTGCATAATATCTAGTTTGAGACTCCCGTAGGATATAGTTTTGAAATTCACAAACACATTATAAACCATCGTAATGGATTTAAATAGAATATGAATATGATTGACATTGGATAAACCAACTATGTCACATATTAATAACAATGTTTTGTAATTTAGACATCCTATAAGTGGGTTTCCATTCTTATGTGGTTGTCTCAATCTCAAGGATTTGATAAGAAATAGAAGATTGAGTTCAAAGGACAATTTAAAAGTCATGGATAGAAGATGATGATCTTTACATTGCAATCATTTTTTGGGAAGAAGCATGGTGGAAATTTTTTAAGGGGAATAATAAATGTTTAATGTCTTGATGGGAAGCACATCGGGAAATTGATTTCTGAAGTGATGGGAAGAAATTATCGAGTGATTAAAATAGATAAAATGTACACATAATGCACCGTCCAAACATCAATTCTTCAAGTGTATGGAGAATGTGAATTATGATAACCAGTGCCAAAAATTGATGGATAATGATAATGATCAGTGTCATCTACCTCTTATGCTAGGAAAATAGAGAAATATCTTGTTATCACTAATTCTAACAGGGGGTGTGGATACGATGTGTTGAAAGGAACACTTATTATCCACTTTAGAAATTATAATATATTATTTGACTTTAGATCTACCCATTCATTCATATCTAATGAATTGAAAAGGGTATCAATATTACTCCCAAATAATTAGATGTGGAAATACAATGTAAACCCCCTAATGTTATTATGATCTCATTAAAATATTATGATTCCACTCCAGTTGATGTTTTTAGGAATGTGGATCCTTGAAATCAAGTCCTTCTTCCTCAAGTGGATTTTGATGTAATCTTTGGCATATATTTCTTTTCTCTATATAAATATCACATACATTTGTGAGGAATGAATGTTAGTTTTTATATTTTAAACCAACTTATGATCATATATCAATGTGACAATAAGTAATTAATTATGATAGAGATTAAATCCATTTTATCGGTATTAATTTCCATTTAGAAGGTTTGTTTATCATAAATGGTTAGGGAGAACCTCAACATCGATGATATTCTTATTGTGTCGAGTTTTTTTGATGTCTTTACAAAATGGTTGAATAGTATTCTACCAAAAAATTATGTTTATTTCTCAATATAACTCAAACTCGGTGCCACACCAATTTCAAATACTCCCTATAGAATGGCCTTGACTGAGTTGCAGGAAATGAAGAAAAATCCAAAGAAAACCATGATAGCATATTCATTTCACCAAATGTGTCACTATGGGGTGAACATGTTCTTTTTGTTGAAAAGAATGATTGATCAATGAAGCTATGCATTTTTTAGGGAGTTAAACAAAATTATGATCAAGAACAAGTATCCTCTACCTTGTATTAATGACTTATTCAATCAATTTCATACAGCAGAATACTTTTCCAAGATTGACCATCATTCTAGATATCATCAATTATAGGTCATGAAGGAGGATATAACCAATATGAAATTACATATCAGCCATGGACACAATGAATATATAGTGATTCCATTCGGTCTTAAAATTCCCATGTTACCTTATTATACTCAATTAATAGATTATTTGTAGGTTAAAATGACTAGTTTATTGTAGTATTTATATATTATAATATTACATATTCAAAGAGAAAGAAATTACTTGAAAAAAAATTCTGAATTGTACTAAAGTCCCTAAAGAAGGATAAAATATAAAAATCATATAAAATGACTGAATTTTGTTAAAAAAAGTTTTAATTTTATGGCATATATTCTAGTAAGAGGGGATATCAGTATATCCATTAATGATGGAGTCTATTGAATGTTGTCCCATACCAACCATGATGACTGAGATCTATACTTTTCCTTATTTATATGGATATTATCAATATTTTCTGGATAATTTCTCAAAACTATCTAATCCTTTGAGTAAGATAATATTTAAGACATCCTGGTTCATCTAGATATTTGAACGTGAAGAAAATTTGAAAAAACTAGAGAAAAGATTATTCGGCATAACTATTCTTATATTACCCTATAGTGGGAAAGGTTTTTTAATATATAGTGATGTATACAAGAATGGATTAAGATATTTTACAAATCATTATGGGATTTTTAAATATTATTCCACATAAAAATTTACAGTTCAAAAGAAAAATTACCCAACAAATGATTTGGAGTTAGCAGTGCGAAATGTTTCACTAAAGATATCGAGAAATTATCTTTATGGAGAGAATTGTGATATATATAACAATCAAAATAGTTTAATGTACATATTTACAAACAATGAGTTGAATACATGACAAAAAATATGTTTTTATATAATTAAATATTATAACTACTCAATACATTACCACCCATGGAAAGAGAACAAGGAGGAAAATGATTTGAGTCGAAATGATCATTCTACCTTATCTACAATGAGGACCACAAAAGATCTGAGTTTTACGGATTGGAAAAGGATGAATTAAAAAATTATTAAGAAATGGGAAAAATATTACCTTTCTGAAGTGAATTTTCATCCATCAATACAATTAAATAGTAAATATGTACAAAAGGATTATGTAGAGCAAAAAAGATGGTTAGAAATTTTCCTGAGTTTAACCTTGGCCACGATGGACATATAAGGTTCATAAAATGTGTATGTGCTTCATCCATAATTGACTTGAATAAGGGGTTTTTAGAGGACTCCCACTGTTCATTATTCTCAATTCAGAAGGGAAATATAATGATGTGTAGTGATTTGAAAAAATATTTATGGTGAGATGGAAAGAAGATAGATAGTTCGTAGTTTGTATCCTAGTTCTTGGTATGTCAGCAAGTTAAGGATAAAATACACAGGTCTAAAAGGATGTTTCATCCATTACACATCCCATAATGGGAATAGGAGAAAAAACAATGGATTTTTTCATTGGACTTCCCAAAACATCTTAAGGTAATAATGTTATACATGTTGTGGTAGATCTCCCTACTAAGTCATCACACTTCATCAAAATCATAGAAGACTTCTCTCGGACATAGCTTTCCAGGATATATATTATTGATGGGTTAATGTTTAAACGATAATAAAATTCTATTGTGTTTGATCTGGATTCATGGTTTACATCAATGTTTTCAAGAAGTCCATAGCATGCTCTTGAAATAGAGTTACATTTATTACTACATATAATGCTCACAAATATGGTCAATCTGAAAGAATAATTCAAACCCCATATTATATTTTGAAATCTTGTTCATTGGATTTAAAATTTAGTTGGGATCAACATCTTCCCATAGTTTTATTTTCTAACAATAATATCTTTCTTTCAAGAATTCGTATGGAAACTTATGAATCCCTATATAGAGATAAATGTATAGATCCAATGCATTGGAATGAAGTTAGAGAATGAAAAATTTTGAAACCTAAGATACTAGAATAAATAGAAGAGAAGGTTTAATATATTCATAAATATGTAATGTTAGATCAGTGTCAGCAAAAATTATGTTTATAATCATAGATGTTATATATAATTTGATTTTTGTGATATGTTTTTTCTATTAAATTATCTTTAGATTAAGGTTATGAAATTTTTGAATAAATGGACACTATTCTCAAGGTATAATTATCCCTTTCAAATTCTTGAACGTATCATGATGGTAGGATATCACTTGGTTCTTTCACCAAACCTCTATAAATTGGAAAATTTGTTCTATGGATATCTCCAAAGGAATTACATACTTAACCCTTCACATGTATTTAAATTAGAGGTAATACCATTGGATTAAGTTTTTTATTTTCGGGAACAACTGGTGGAGATTCTATAACGTATAGAGAAATTTATTTGAAATATGCCCACTCCCCAGGTAAATTTTTTTGTAGTGAAACTACCTATTATAATAAGCTATAATAGAACCTGAGGATATGATAAGGAAGAAATATCCTAGTTTTATTACATTAGAGTGATGAATTTTTGGGGAGAAAATACATTTAAGGGTGTAAAATGTAACACCTTGATTTTTTATGTTTTTATTTTTTTTAATTAAGTTAATATTATTTAATGAATTGTGTTAAAAAAACCATATAAATAATTCATTATAAAAAACACTAGGTTAGGCTTTCACTACATGAAACACTTTATATTCTTACATTACATGCATCACAAAGTTTTAACAAAACCATGATATATTACTAATATAGTTCTTTAAACACAACAGTTATAATGTAGTCATTAAACATAGTGATACGAATAGTAATAAATAATTTTTAAATATTACGTATGATTGTCTTTTATAAAAAAAAGGGAACATTATAATAAAATTCATAATTTTTTATAGTCTTTATTTATTTCAAGAATAGTATTTTCTCAAAAAAATGATTTTATGTCTTTTTTTGAAAAATAATAAAATTAATTTCTAAAATTTTTAGAAATTTAGGATTATAAAATAAAATTCAGTTTTGAATATAATTTTTTAAAATTATCTTTGGGTGATTTTTGAGATTTTTTTTCTAAAAAACATGTTTTTTATGAATAGCAAAAAATTCTGTATTTTAATTGAAAATTTCATTGCATTTAATTTATTTATAAAGTATAATTATATTATATATTAGTTTTAAAGTATTATTTGTTCAATTATACATATATTAATTCAATTTATGGAATTTTAATTAATTATATATTTAAATTTTATATAAAAACGTTGTAACCATTGGGTTAATTTTTTTTAGAAACCTTCTTTCTCATTGTGTACGTGGGATTAATTTTAAATTATTTTTTCGCAATTTTTTATTTAATTTTAAAAATGGATAGAATATTTATAATAATAATTATTTACATTGTATAATAAGTACAAATTCGTTATTTTACAAAAATTAATATCACAAACATAAAAACATAATTATCACACTTAATTTAAAAATGGGTTTACTAGAGGTTAAACTAAAAAGAATTAGGTAAAAATAACCTATAAAAATATCAAAAACTATTATATAATAATATTGTGGTACATATATATCTATTTTTCGGTAATGGTCCATTATGGACCCTTTTTAAATATTTAAAATGTTGGATAACTCATTTCATTTAAAAAATTCATCGTTTTTCCCCTCCACATTTTATAACAGGCTTCACCCTCTACTCTCTTCTTCAAACCATAAGACCATATTGGGTAATCTATGTCCTTACAAAATCACTTCCCAAATTCCATAAAGTCATCCCAAAAAGTTTTATTTTGGACATAAATCCATCTTATGATGGATTTTAGTTCAAATATAAGGATGATAGCTAAAGAAGATATAACATTCATCAACATGGGATTTCATTTTATTAATCCCTCCTCCCATTTAGATTATTATCTTATCATGAATATATATTGATATCAATATATTACATATATTTATAGTTTTTCTTATTTTAATGACATAAAACAATATCCACTTCCTTAAATGGGTTACGAAATCATTATTTGTGAGTACATCAGACTACCACATTGCAAAATGATGTCGTTCATTTTTTCATTACAACTTCTCAAGGATGGTCATAATGATGTATTTATTTTTTATATTTGATATTTATGATATTTATGATGTTAATATAAAACATTAATTTTCATAACACACGTAACTTCGTTCTTTCATTCTTTGGGAATACAATATCATGTTTTGTTTGAACGGTGGACTACCGCCATAAGAAGTGATTTGATTCCTTCATGATTTACGTCAAATTTATAAAATATGAGTTTAATAAAAAAATAAAATATATGATATAAAAATTAATATTTAATTATAATATATAAAATTTAATTCTTATGTCTTTCAACCCTACAATAAAATTAAAAACAATGTTCATACATACGTTCTACCTGCCATCTCCATGAAGGATATATTTCATTTCCTATCACTAAATTTTATAGATTAATATAAATAAATATATTTTGAATATATATTATATTTATATAATTTTCATAATTATATATATTATTGAACCTTGATAAAATTAATAGGACCAAAAATATAAAAAATCAAAATATATATGAAAAACCAAACAATTATTACCCAAAACATAACTTAAACAGGGAATTATTAATAAATGGATAATAGAAGGTCAAAAGAAAATAATATATGGTATGATATATATATATATATATATGAATATGGATATATAATACATGTATAATAAATTTATATTTATTATTAATGAGGTTTTAATAACTCGGAAAAAAGTCAAGACTTAAGGTTAGGGATTTTTTTTTAATATTTTCATTTTTGAGATATACATTATATTATGCACCTATATTCCTTCATGAGGTGTAAATACATACCCTTTTAAATGTAATATCATGAATTTATTTATCCATGTGATTTTTTATGATTAGTTTTATGTTATTCACTCTTGGGGATTACAATTCTAGGTAATCAATGTGGTAAGATTTTATTATAAAAATCTCCAATTTATTGGGATTGTTATTGATTACGTCTGAAATGTTGAAATATAAAAATATACATCTTAATAATTAAAATTATTTTTATTTTAATAAGTTTATTCATAATATATTCAATTAATGTTTTCATTTTCCACACTTTGGTAATTAAAATTATTAAGAAAGTGTTTTTAACAAAATCAGGCTTCATTTATCTGTTTTTCTAGAAAATATTTTTTCTTCCAAAAATCATGTTTTCCAAAAAAAATAAAAATTTTAAATATATTATTATCATAAGTAAATTTAAAAAAAAAATTGGTTTGTACACAATTTATTTAAATTAATATTCATGTCAATTTCTAAAAAATTCTTGTTTGACGTTTTCTGAAAATGTGAAAGGAATATCAATTTCAAAATGTATGGAATGAAAAAAAAATTCAAACATCATTAAAAATATTTTTTTCTAATAGTAAATTAATATATTCTAGTAAATTTTAAAATAAAAACGTTTTAGAAATTTTTTTTTTGAAAAATCATTTCTCAAATTGGGTAATATATTTTCTTCAAGATTTTTTAATTGATCTCTCAAAAATATTTTCCATCTAAGATAACATTCATTGGTGTTACATATTTTTTAATATAGATGTGAACCAAGAATACCATTCATATTATTACTATGAATGTTTTATTTTTTAATGTCATGTTTTTTATGAAATCCGTTTCTCTTTCATGAATTATACTATAAGAAAATTATTATGAAATCCAATTCTTTTCAGGGACTATTCAATGATGAAGTGATTGTGAAACCAATCTATTTTCCATAAGTTATGATAAGATGAAATTTTTATGATTCCCATTTCATTTCATGGGTATGATAAAATCGTTTTTTATGTCATTCATTCATACATATATATGATTTTATATTCTAATGGGTTGGACCTATATCTCCATACAATGTGTTAGGTAAATATTTATACTTAATGACATAGGAAAGGCTAGAATAGGGACTGAACCCTATTTAGTAATATAGGGAAATAATGGGTTGTAAACAAAATTTAGTACGACCTGGATAAAATGGAGAGCAAAACTGATTTAGTAAGACATATATATAATGGAATGTAAACCCATCTCAATAAAGGACATTGTTCGCTATAATGGACATGACATGATCCTTTACTAATATGGAAATGGTTTACTATACTTATGTGTATTCAATATATATATATATATTATTCCATTTTTATTATCTAATGGATCATGTTCTTTGATACATTTTTTATTCATATTATATGAACTAGAAATATGTATGGAATGACAGAAAATTATGATCTTTGATATGCAGGGAATGGTTTTCAAATGTTTTTTTTTCATGTTCTCATATATGTATTTACATGTTATTGTTATCTATCTCTAATTATTATGATGATTGAACATCTAATATCACCTTTTATTATGGTTCCTTTCCCATTGTTATGAAGATAATTATTATATATGATATTTCTAATAAGTGTTCTACTTATAAAGAACGTAGTTGTAGTGGACGTAGCTCACTTATGGTCCAGTGTTTTTGTTTCAATGTTTCCAAATGTACTAAACTATTATGGTCTTTAGGTATGTGTTTTTTTAATGTAATGAATATTCATAAAAAATTATTTAATTCCTATGTATGATAATCTTGGGTCGCTATATAAAAATAGTTTATATCTCTTTTTGGAATACAAGAAACTGAATTAAGTAATAGCGAGCAACAAGTACCCTAGGACTGATGGTTTATTTGTTCAGTTATAGGGTGTTTGATGATTTTTAATGATTGATCTTCATTCAATAAACCATCAGCTACAACTCCGATAATAGGATATTACCAAGAGTATATTTATGAAATAATAAGGATTATATGTGTATTTTATTATTATTTTGGTTTGAAAATTTATCATTAGTGTTCATTGATTTCATGAAAAGGATATTCCATCCAAAACATGACACCATTTGTATGATGTTACTGGATGATAATGTAAAATAATCAAGGACAAAAGATATTTATTCTATGAACCTTGATATTTTTTTAATACAATGTGAGGAAGTCAATATTATACCAAACTGGAAAAGTGCCACTTTTGTATTTGGGAGGTATGGTTCCTTAGGCACGTAAATTAGTGAGTAGAGAATTATTGTTCCCGAATGGCCTGAATGCCTTAATTTTTATTGATTTTTGATAACCCCCATTTCAAGGGATAAGGGTAAAAACTTACAAGACCCATAGGATAACTGATTACATGGCCCATAGGCTTAAGAGACATTTTAGGACCCGAAGGTCTTAGGAAATTCAACTAGACTATAACTATAAGGAACTAACCCTCCCCATCATCTGTATCATTATGGTAGCTCTCCACCTTTGCATGGACATCTAGATAATATTCTTGTGCAAGAATAGGCTGGTCCCGATGGTATAGTCATTCCCTCTCATTCTTTCAAATCCATTGGTTCTTCACTAGTGAGTGCAACTTCTCTAAATCCTCCACTAGGGCTTGTCCTTTTTTGTAGATTTTGTATGGGGAAACTACAAGAAGTCCAAAGGCCCTGAGGTGGCCCAAAGTCCTTAAAAGTGGTATGAAATCCCTACTAACCCATTTTATAGGGTGGCCCGAAGGCCTTAACGACTCCAAAACCAAACTGGTGTCCCAAGTTGAATAGTTCAGGAGGATACAGTACCAAATAGTATCTATTATAGAAACTACATTAGTACCCACACATTTCCTGCTACAGTCTTGCAATAGTACCCCAAAATACCTACTACACCACTACTACAATGCCCATAAATATTCCTCCACCTGGTATTGAACTCGGGTCTCATGGATGCACTTAGGAGAGAATTATTATGGACCTAGAGAAGATAGAGTATATGATTTATCAGAAACATCGAATGAATATGTGTAATATGAGGATCATCCTTGAAGAATTAGGGTACTATATATAATTCATATAGTAATTCTCATGTTTGGTAGTGTGGTGGACATAACTGATTGAAAATTGTGTGACAATTGAATGGTTTGAAGACTGTTGTGAGGAATTACTAAGGATGACGTGGAGGTTAAACAAACTATTGTTTTGATTCTTCTAATGCCTAGAATTGGATACATGGTGTACCTTGATGCCTCAAGTGTTAGATTTGGAAATATTTTGGTAATGAGAGAATAGGTATTCACTTATGGGTTAGGTCGGCTATGAATCCATGAGTGGAACTACATAATGCTAGGATTAGAGTTTATATTTGTCGTCCATTCATTGAATTTAATGAAAAATTATTTTTTGTAAATAATTTTCTCATATTCATAATCCACCTGATATTGAAGTATATCTTCTCCTTATGGGATTTAAATTTGAGGTAGAGGAATTTGGTGGATTATCAATTAAAATTTGACTTTGAGATGCAATATTCTCTAAGTAATGGTATATTCATTATAGATTCTCTCAACCTGAATTCCATGTTGATGAAAGAGACTAGGGAGAGGCCTTCGTATGATGAATGGGTTCATATTAGTTTGATGGTTAAGTGGATAAGTGCATACATTTGTGGGTTAAGGAGGTATGACATGTATGTATTTTGTTATCATGTATTCTTTAATATACCATCTAAAAGCTATTAAATAGTCATATCCTATTTGAAAAAAAAATGTGGGAGACATTTTTGGAGGATAGATCAGTCCTAGGGTGATCCATAGATGATGAAAATGTGATCTTCATTCATTAGTGGGTTGTGGTGAAAAATTTCGATAAGGAAGAGACGATGAGATATTCTCATGCAACAAAATGGGTAGTACATCCTAATTCGATAAATATGTTCCATGATATCTGGAATCAATTTTTATTAACCATGTTTGAATAGAGACATCATCTATATGGTTTCATGATTCCATACCTATGATAATGTAATGGATGTGACATAGTGTCTCTATGGTTTATTTTAACATCTTATAGTGCCTATGTGGAAGTTGAATGAAATGATAATAGAATTTGTGATGGGGATACAAAAGAACATGAGGATTTATATAATTTATACATTGAAAAAAGTGGGCAATTTATTCTTTATTCAATATTCCAATTTAGTGGATGATTTGGGAAATCTATATTTATGAGATATTTTGTGACAGTGTGGAGTTCATTTAAGAATCATTATAGGAAGGGACATGTTTTTTCATTCGTGTTTTGGATTGATTTACTATATTTGGATACTTAGTTGAAATTGGGTATAATGTTTCAATCATAAACTAATTTATTGTCTCATAGGACAATTTATATATTAGTGTATATGCTATGAGAATGAATTTTGTACATCATTGGATCTTGGGATGATCAGTTAGACTTGGTTTAATTATAGTATAATTGTAGTTTTCGTGATTTAATTCAAAGAGAACCATTTGAGTCTCTTTGTGGTTTTTCTTATCACTCAGTAATGTGTTGTCATGAGGCTAGTGAGGCAACAATTTTGGGGCTGAATATGGTATAGTATACCATTAATAGAGTGTATCTAATACAAAAAGTTGTTAATAACACCTTATATTATACTATGGTCATATCCTAATAGGTGGATTCAACCTTTTTTGTTCACTATGGGTGACTAAATTTTCATACAACTGACTCCTTGATTATGGAATTAGTGGTTAGAGAATGAATAGAGGTTAGTTCCAATATTTTTTGCATAAATTTATATTATAGAGTGTATTGGGACAAAATCCTATAATTTATATCTTCTTTCATAGTATCATGTTATGCATGATGGGTAACATGTGTCTCGTCTCTTGAGGAACAATACTGATACTATGCATCTGATCAACTATGAAGATATTTAGTAGTATCTAGATGCTTTGTATATAGAACACCCATTTTAGATTATATATATAACATCCCAGATAAATAAATAATATTACTTTTTCATATTTATTAATATTTGTGAATAAAATATTAATTTTACTTTAAAGGGTTTTCTATGTTCGATAGCATACCCGATACGCAACAATGAGTTTCTTTGAAATCTTACGTTGCACACTAGTAATATAATAATATTATTTTAAATGGTAGTTAGCATGTAGCTGTTTTATTGGAAGGAATTTATAGAAATAATTAAAATATGATTATATATGTTTGTTAAATGTTAATACATATATCCAATAAAAGATAAAGGCTTAAAATAAGAAAAAAAATTCAATTTTAGGCGCAGATACTCTAATATTAACTAAAAGGTCAACTTATCACCTTTTAATGGAGAAACCTCTTTAAATATATTTTTGGTCACTAATATAAATTCTTTGGACCAAATAAAATTCTTCTTTAAAATCGGGACATCAAAATTTAATTTGTGTAATTTTTTTTGGTATTTTTCTGATAAAATTCATTTTTTAATGAATAGTGAAAATGTTGTATTTTAATCCAAAACCTCTTTTTAATATAATTTATTTATATGATTATATTATCATTTGAATTGGTTTTAAAGTGAAATTATAATATATTTTTAACATTTAATCCAATGGTTGTCATTAGAATTAATTTCACATTTAAATTGGACTTAAACTAGTGTCAATCTTTTGATATATATTATTTCATAAAAACACTCTATTTGTTTTTACAATGGGAATTAATTATTAAATTAATTAATTAAACTTATATGTTTTGAATTTTTTAAAATAGACATCATTTTTGAATTCAAAATATCAAATATAGCTTAGGGTGAATTTTTTGTATTTTTCTGAAAAACCACAATATTTGATGAATAGTGAAACCACTAAGTGGTAGTTAAAAACTGATTTTTTGTTTAAATTAAAATTTACCACTTTTGTGAATTGAATTTCAAAAATCCGACATACAAGGTTGTCATTAGTATGTAAAATGTGGTTCAATGGGATTAAAATAATTTTTTTATGAATAGTAACTTTTAAGTTTTATTAATCGCGATTAGAGGTAATTAGTGTAATTTAAGGTAAAAATAATGTTTTAATAAAAAGAAATGACCTTGAAACATTTCCTACCCTTATTGTATGTGTCATGTACGACCAATAAAATCAATGGGTCAACTTGGGGGACCACATGGATCCACTTGGGTAAGAAAATGAAATTAATAACTTTTTATTTAAAGTTAAAATAAAAATGTCACAAACATGTATTGTTTTACTAAAACACTTTTTACATGGGGTTATACAAGTCATATTTTTGACTATAAATATTAATTATAAATCTAAAATGATTTACTACATCATGATATTTTTTTATAATTATTATACATTAAATAAATTAAATTATTTATGACACCATGATAATGCAGTGATTACCTCATAAATGAACGATTCAAATAAAATGAGAAGATATGGTAAAATCTAAGTCTTAAACTTGTCAAAAACCTATTGGATGGGTATATTTAGAAACCTTATCACCTTATACAAGAAATATATCTTTTTGGGACATTTAAAATACTAAAATCATTTTATAATAAAGTAAAAGTTTTTAACTTTCCAGGAGTGCCCCTCTTATCCTCTTATAAAAGGCCCCCATCTCTACCTCTTTACCCACACCTCTCAAGCCATTGTCTTGGACAAGATCTACTCATTTTATCTCTCCACATATCTCTACTCATCCTAGAAGCCCTACCATAGGCAGAAATCTCTTCAACAAACCCTTTTGGTTCAAACCAAGAGGAGTTACCCGATTTAAAGGTAATGTATTCACTTGTGTTATTTTGTTTTATTTTGCTTCTCCAACCCCATAATCTCTTTTTATTCCATTATTTTGTAACAAAACCAGTATCTTCAATATACTAGGATGTTTTTATGAGAAATATTCTATCTAAACTTACACACACCTTTGTCTAATGGTTAAAGAATATACTATTTCTGTGGATGGCGAATTACTGCCTCACGAAACGATGATTGTTCAATCTTCTCTTAACACCTTTAATGGTGGCCATTATGATGTCACTATATTTTATATATGATATATATGGTATTTATTTTTTCTATATTCTTATGTATTTTATATTTTAAAACATACATTTTTTCTTTTCATGTTGTGCATATTAGAAAATTTCATATGAGGAAGTGTGGACTACCGCCCCCTCAAATGATTTGACTCATTCATGCAATACATGGAATGTATAAAGAATGAAATTAATGAAAATAGATGACCTATAGAACATATATATTATACTGGACTTGTAATATATATATATATCTCATTTATTTTTAATTCCATTAATATGAAAAAGAAATGAAAGTAGTGTTCATGCGTACGTACGATCTATCGTCTCCATGAATGGTGCATGTAATTTATTTTTATCTTCAAATGTTATGGAATAGTATAAAATTAATATTTACTGGATATATATGATATTTAAATAATTAATACTATTCTGGAGATGATTTACTTATAACTACATGAACAATCATTTTCAAACAAGTTCATTTTTGACTCATGTACCAAACATTGACAAAAACGTCTGATATGATCTCACATTATTAACCAATTATTATAACATGTGATATGAACTGAATAATTATTTTTATAGGAGGTCCTTAAGAAATTATGAACTGACCAATGTTTATTATTTGTTAATATAACGAAACGAACAAGACAAGTCGGACTTGAGTAAGGGATCCTACCTCTCTCTTTCTTTTTGAGTACTCTATTTTATGTCACTTCTTCTAAGATCCTCTTTCTTTTGTTGGGGGATTTTCTTGTATATTTATATTACTGTAAATTTTATGTTCTTATGATGAGAGACACTATTTAATTTCGTCAATCCATTTTTTTGTGTTTTAAGTGGTGTCGTTAGGCTGCCAAATTTTCGTAAGGGATCATACCTCTCTCTTTCTTTTTAAATACTCTCTTTTATGTCATTCCTTTTAAGCTCATCTTTATTATGTTGGGGGTTGTTATTTTATATCCCTATTAATGTAATTTTTATGTTCATATGATGAGAGACCCTATTTGATCTCATCAAACCATTTTTGGATGTTTTATGTGGCGCCGTTAGGCTGCCAAATTTTCATAAGGGATCATACCTCTATCTTCCTTTTTAAGTACTATCTTTTATGTCATTCCTTTTAAGCTCCTCTTTATTATGTTGTGGGATGTTATTTTATATTCCCCTTACTGTAATTTTTATGTTCATATTATTAGATACCCTATTTGATCTCGTCAATCCATTTTTGGAAGTTTTAAGTGGCGTCATTAGGCTGCTGAATTTGCGTAAGGGATTTCTTATCTCACTCTTAATTCGGTGATATTTCCATTGTTCGCCACTTATTTATTTCATGTGGTTTATTTTGTACTTCCCTTTCATATATATTATCATGACTCAATTTATTGCCATGGTATTATGTGATTAATTAGGTGTTTATTATCTTTTGTTCATACGACTCGATTGATCACAACGAGGTAAGGGGTTTTTATCTCAATTTTTGTTCCCGTGAGATTTATGCTACATTTTCCACCATTTCCTTTGAGTGTTGTATGTACTGCCCATTATTATACTCTTTGTGTAATATAATTTCGTTTATGAGTATTTACATCAATTTTTTATGACCCTTCTTTCATGTGGTGTACGTTTCGAAGGTTACCCAAATCAGTAAGGGAACCTTTCACCCCCCTCTTTTTATAAATCCTTATTTTGTTATGCCTTTTAATTTACATCTTATTATGTTGGGATATGTTATTATATATCCTTATTGATGTAAATTATATTTCCAAGTGATGAGATACCATTTTATCTCTCATCAACTCATTTTATAAATTTTAAAGTGACGCCGTTTGGCTGTCTAATTTTTGTAAGGGAACTTCTTAACCCAATTTCAATTCTTTGGGTAAAACCTCTACTTCTTGATTATGTCATGCTATGAATATGTGTGGATGAAATATGATTGTTTTACACTGAGTATCCACTTATATTTGGTGTATTTATATTTTTCACACATAATTATTTCATTTCTTTATCCTTGCTCTAATGGCATGATCCTTGATTGGGATTACATCTCAATTTCTTCTCATTGAGACATTTCTTAATGATATACACTTTTATTCTTTTATAAAGTGTATATACAGCCCCTTTGACATTCCATATCCAAATTATGTCTATACTAAAGTCATTTAAATGTTTTGAAAATGGTATACTTTCTTTTGGCTTATAATTTAAATGTTCAAAATGGAAAAG
Organism: Viscum album; assembly: GCA_963277665.1. Taxonomy (NCBI): domain Eukaryota; kingdom Viridiplantae; phylum Streptophyta; class Magnoliopsida; order Santalales; family Viscaceae; genus Viscum; species Viscum album. Next base: position 438,193,978 of record OY728121.1, read on the forward strand.
GACTGTTTTATTAAAACATTATTTTAAATGGTTTTAAAGATTTATTCTTTTAAACATTTATAATCCATGCCCATGTTTTAAAAATGGTTTAAAGGATTTATTTTTAAGGACATGAATTTTTTAAAAACCCTTTTAATATTTTCAAAGTGGTATGGGACACGTTGATTATAAAATCTCCTTTAAATGTCCTCTTTTAATATTTTCAAAGTATAAAGGGATTTTTCTCTCATAAAGTTTTAAATATTTTATTAGATGTTTTTTATTTATGATAATATCATGATGTGATCTCTTGTGATTGAAATGTGTAAATGTTTTCTTTCCTTTATAGTTGTTTTATGTATTATGATTTTGTAATGGTACTTGGACATTTGATGGGTGGTTACGTAATAAACCATATGACGGGTGGTTTCGTGAATACCAGGACGGGTGGGTACGTTATAACCTCCAATGAATTGGGTATGGAAGTCGGCCATATGGCTATTCCATTAAGTGATATGTGTGGAACTTGACTGTATGGTTATTCCATTTAAGTATGTTTATGTCCCAAGTTACCTTTATATGTCATGTGTTCTTTATATGGGTTTTATGGTAATATTTTGGTTACAAAAGGGTAAGTAATGATATTTTATTCAGTGATGAATATTTACTACTTCATAAAGGTGAAAAGTATTACTTTGGTAAAGTATTCATGGTTTACTTGTTGTTTTGAAAAACTAACAGTTTTCCTTCTTTGTGTATCCTTTACTGGGATTTTTATGGTCATCCCAAGTTTTTGAAATGTTTTCCACATGAATTAAAGATGAATAGGGTCAAGGATGGTATCAAGGAAAGAAATGTTATCTAAAACATGGAATTAGACATGTTTCTTTTTAAGAGTTTTTATTTTATGGAAACTTATTAGAAGTGTCTACTTTGTAATATTTTTAGTTTTAATAGTTATGTCCTAATTCTCTAAAACTCTAAACCTGAAAATATACTCTATGTGAATTTTTCATTTAATTAATGGTTATGTAAGGTTTTAAGGCTGGGTCCTTATAGATGGTATCAAAGGACGGTTTAGATAACATTAGAGGTTAGGGTATCCTTTATGCACAAGTGACATGACCATAATGGTTAGGATTTCAGAAAGAGTCATAGTTTTAGATAAAGTGAATGAGTTTATGATAAAATGAATAATTATATCATAGTATTATATGATGATTTTAATTATATAATCACAATGACCTTTTTGGTTTCAGTAAATGGCTGGATCTAGCAGGAACCAAAGTGATAGTTGACGTGAAGAAAACTGTGACAGTTTTCTGAATAAATAGCTGAATGATATGGGAGCTGCAATGAGAAAAATTTTTCTCAACCAAATACCAGGAGTCATGATTAACCACTCGAACCTTGGTGAGTTCTCTGATACATCATGTACGAGATAACCAACTTGATATGGAAGTTCAGGTAATAATTATAATGGTAACCATTTGGGTTTATATGATCCTTACTTTTGAGTTAATTATGGGTTACTATATGTTATGATGTAAAATGAAAAGAATGAGATAAAATTGAGGTTAAATTATGTTATGGTTATTTTTGATGATTTCAGCTCTTTTTGGGGAATGTTTTGATAATTATATAGTTTTGGAAAAAGGACAACATCCAGACCGTGTGACAACCCGTCGTGTCGGACAAAGCTATGAGAATCGAACTCACAACCAAAGTGTGACTAGTATTTATCACCTACCAGTGGACTACGTGAAGTCCCTGGTTAGTATGACTTATTCTTTTTAGTTATATAATTTTATGAATCAAGAGTAAGTTGATTATGGGATATCTAGGAAAATATTGAACTATCATGGAGGATATATGATAAGGTTAATTAATTTTCAATATGAGACTTTAAGAGGAACTGATGTTATTTAGAGATAAATGTTAATTATACCTTGGAAGACTATGTGATTAAATCCTTCAAATATTTGGGTTTCAATCTTAGTTTGGTTTACTTTGATGAATTTTATGGACAAATTGTTTATTGAATGGTCTTCGTTGAACTTTGGGTTTCAATATTAGTTTGGTTTACTTTGATTAAATTTATGGAAAAATTGTTTATTGAATGGTCTTCGTTGAACTTTGGGTTTTGTTGGACAAATTTTGGAGATTAAGAATTGATTTTATTTTTATAAAGGATTATCCTTTTGTGGATTATCTGATCTTTTTATAACAATTTTGGTTTTGGTAAGGGTCAAAATACATGGGAAATATATAGTTCTCTGTTGTGGATTAGGTGACTCTATAGAAGTTGATTATAGCGCTCTTAATGTTAACAAGTCATCTTAAATACTCATCTTTTAGAGAAAAAAAAAGAGTTTGTGTAAGAAATCAAGTAAGAGATGAATGTCTAAATGATAATAAAGTATTTTTCCTTTAGATTTAGTTAAGCTCATAAATAAATTCCTCAATGAAAAGTAACTTAAATAAAAAATGTTGTATGTTAACTTTTCCTACTGGGGAATAAAATACCATTTAACCCATCACATGTTTGTGATTTTTTTGTGGTTAACTTTCTCTTAAACATGTTTTCTATCACTATCCCTCAGAACATGACCCTTTGTTTTCTCTTCCATGTCCATGTTTTCCTACATGGAATCCTAGTATGGGTTAATGCGGGTGACCTTTGTACTTCACTTTCTTTTAAATTGACAGTTTAATTTACTCCTTTTCCGATGTGGGGCTTTCAATGAAGTTTCCAAGCCCAATTTTATAATTGTGAGGACGCAATTCCCAAAAGGGGGGAAGGATGTAACATCCCAGGTAAATAAAAAATATTACTTTTTCAAATTTATTAATATTTGTGAATAAAATATTATTTTTTTTACTTTAAAGGGGTTACTATGTTCAATAGCATACCAGATACGCAACAACAAGTTTCTTTGAAATCTTACGTTGCACACTAGTAATATAATAATATTATTTTAAATGGTAGTTATCACGTAGCCGTTGTATTGGCGTGAATGTATAGAAATAACTAAAATATTATTACATATGTTTGTTAAATGTTTTTACATTTATCCAATAAATTATAAAGGCTTAAAATAAGAAAAAAAATTCAATTTTAGGCATAGATACTCTAATATTCACTAAAAGGCCGACTTATCGCCTTTTGATGGAGAACCCTCTTTAAATATAGTTTTGGTCACTCTTATACATTATTTGGACCAAATAAAATTCTTGTTTATAATTGGGACATCAAAATTGACTTTGTGTAATTTTTTTGGTAATTTTCTGATAAAATTCATTTTTTATTGAATAGTGAAAAATGTTGTATTTTAATCCAAAACCAATTTTTAATATAATTTATTTATATGATTATGATATCATTTTAATTGGTTTTAAAGAGAAATTAGAATATAGTTTTACCATTTAATCCAATGGTGGTCATTGAAATTAATTTCACTTTGAAATTGGACTTAAACTAGTGTCAATCTTTTGATATGTATTGTTTCATAAAAACACACTATTTATTTTGACAACGGGAATCAACTATTAAATTAATTAATGCAACTTATATGTTTTGAATTTTTTAAAATAGACATAATTTTTGAATTCAGAATATCAAAAATAGCTTACGGTGAATTTTCGGTATTTTTCTGAAAAACATCAATTTTTGATGAATAGTGAAACCACTAAGTGGTAGTTAAAAACTGATTTTTCGTTTAAATTAAACATTACCTATTTTGTGAATTGAATTTAAAAAATTTGACATACATGGTTTTCATTAATATGTAAAATGTGTTTCAATGGGATTAAAATAATTTTTTTGTTGACTAGTAACTTGTATGTTTTATTAATCGCGATTAGAGGTAATTAGTGTAATTTAAGGTAAAAATAATGTTTTAATAATATGAAATGACCTTGAAAAATGTACTACCCTTATTTTATGTGTCATTTCCGACAAATAAAATCCATGGGTCAACTTGGGGACCCCATGTATCCACATGGGTAAGAAAATGACGTTAATAACTTTTTATTTAAAGTTAAAATAAAAATGTCACAAACATGTATTGTTTTACTAAAACAATTTTTACATGGGGTTATACAATTCATATTTTTGACTATAAATATTAATTATAAAGATAAAAATATTTCCAAAATCATGATAATTGTTTATAATTTTTATACATTAAATAAATTAAATTAGTTATGACACCATGATGATGCAGTGATTACCTCATAAATGAACTATATAAATAAAATGAACAGATAGGGTAAAATCTAAGTATTACACTTGTCAAAAACCTATTGGATGGGTGGATGTCGAAAACTTATCACCTTATCCTCGAAATATATCCTTTTGGGACCTTTAAAATTCGAAAATAATTTTATAATAAAGAAAAAATATTATAACATTCCAAGAGTGCCCCTCCTCTCCTCTTATAAAAGGCCCCCATCTCTACCACCTTACCCACACCTCTCAAGCCATTGTATCAGCCATTCTATGCTCATTTTATCTCTCCAAATCCATCTCATAATCCTAGAAGCCTTACCTTATATAGAAATCTCTTCAAGAAACCCTTTTGGTTCAAACTAAGAGGAGTTACCAGATTTAAAGGTAATGTCTTCACTTGTGTTCATTTGTTTTATTTTGCTTTTCAAACCCACTAAACACTATTTATTCCTTTATTTTGTAACAAAACCAGTATCTTCAATATACTAGTATGTTTTTATGAGAAATATTCAAGCTACACTTACACACACCTTCGTCTAATGGTTAAAGAACATACTGTTTCGGTGGATGGTGAATTACTACCTCACAAAACGACGATTGTTCAATCTTCTCTTAACACCTTTCATGGTGGCCATTATGATGTAACTGTATTTTTAAATATGATATATATTGTATTTATGTTTTCTATATGCTTTTGTATTTTATATTTTAAACATACCTTTTTGCTTTGTATGTTGTGCAACTGCGATAATTTCATACGAGGAAGTGTGGACTACCGCCCCCTCAAGTGATGTGACTCATTCGTGCAATACATGGAATGTATAAAGAATGAAATTAATGAAAATATCTGACCTATATAACTTATATATTATAATTGAATTATAATATATATATCTATCATTTATTTTTAATTCCATTAATATGACAAAGAAATGAAAGTAGCGTTCATGCGTACGTACGGTCTACCGTCTCCATGAACGGTGCATTTCATTTATTTTTATCTCAAAATTTTATGGAATGGTATAAAATGTATCATTACTTGATATATATGATATTTAAATCCTTAATACTATTCTGTAGTTTATTTAATTATAACTACATGGACGATCATTTTCAAACTAGTTCATTTTTGACTCATGTACCAATAATCGACAAAAACGTCTGATATGCACTCACATTATTAACCAATTATTATAACATGTGATATGAACTGAATAATAAATTTTAAATGAGGTCCTTAAGAAATTATAAATTGACCAAAGTTTATTATTCCGGAATATAATGAAACGAACAAGACAAGTCGGACTTTAGGTAAGGGATCCTACCTCTCTCTTTCTTTTTAAGTACTCTCTTTTATGTCACTTCTTCTAAGCTCCTATTTCTTATGTTGGGTTATGTTATTTTATATTACCATTAATTTATATTTTATGTTAATATGATTAGAGAACCTATTTTATTTTATCAATAAATTTTTTATGTTTTATGTGGTGCCGTTAGGATGCCAAATTTTCGTAAGGGACCCTACCTCTCTCTTTCGTTTTATGTACTCTCTTTTATGTCATTCCTTTTAAGATCATCTTTATTATGGTGGGGGATGTTATTTTATATCCCTATTAATTTAATTTTTATGTTAATATGATGATAGATCCTATTTGATCTCATCAAACCATTTTTGGAAGTTTTAAGTGGCGCCGTTAGGCTGCCAAATTTTCGTAAGGGATTTCTTATCTCACTCTTAATTCTGTGAGATTTCCATTGTTCGCCAAATATTTATTTCATGTGGTGTATTGTGTACTTCCCTTTCATAAATATTATCATTATTAAATTTATTTTCATGGTATTATGTGATTCATTTGGTGTTTATTATCTTTTGGTCATAAGACTTGATTGATCACAACGAGGTAAGGGGTTTTTATCTCACTTTTTGTTCTTGTGAGATTTATGCTAAATTTGCCACCATTTCCTTTGAGTGGTGTATGTAATGCCCATTATTATACTATTTGTGTAATATAATTTCGTTTATTATTATTTACATCAATTTTTTATGACCCTTCATTCATGTGCTGTACGTTTCGAAGGTTACCAAAATCGGTAAGGGAACAGTTCACCCACCTATTTTTAAAAATACTTCTTTTGTTATGCCTTTTAATTTACATCTTATTATGATGGGATATGTTATTATATATCCTTATTGATGTAAATTTTATCTCCATGTGATGAGATACCATTTTCTCTTTCATCAACTCATTTTCTGAATTTTAAAGTGACGTCGTTTGGCTGTCGAATTTTTGTAAGGGAGCTTCTTAACCCAATTTTATTTCTTTGGGTTAAACGTCTACTTCTTGATTATGTCATGCTATGAATATGTGTGGATGACATCTGATTGTTTTACACTGAGTATCCACTTAAATTTGGTGTATTTATATTTTTCACACATAATTATGTCATTTCTTTATCCTTGCTCTAATGGCATGATCCTTGATTGGGATTACATCTCAATTTCTTCTCATTGAGACATTTCTTAATGATATGCACTTTTATTCTTTTATAAAGTGTATATACAGCCGCTTTGACATTCCATATCCATATTATGTCTATAATAAAGTCATTTAAATGTTTTTAAAATGGTCTACATTCTTGTGGCTTATAATTTAAATGTTCAAAATGGAAAAGGACCATATTATTAAAACATTATTTTAAATGGTTTTAAAGATTTATTCTTTAAAAAATTTATCATCCATTTCCATGTTTTAAAAATGGTTTTAAGAATTTATTTATAGGTACATGAATTTTATAAAGCCATTTCAATATTTTTGAAGTGGTATGGGACACTTTGATTCTAAAATCTTTTTTAAATGTCTTCTTTTAATATTTTCAAAGTATAAAGGGATTTTTATCTCATAGATTTTTAATTATTTTATTAGATGTTTTTTATTTATGATAATATCATGATGTGATCTCTTGTGATTGAAATGTGTAAATGTTTTCTTTCCTTTATAATTGTTTTATGTATTATGATATTGTAATGGTAATTGGACATTTGATGGGTGGTTACGTGATAAACCATATGGCAGGTGGTGTCGTGAATACCAGGATGGGTGGTTACATTATAATATCCAATGCATTGGGTATGGAAGTCGGTCGTATGGCTATTCCATTAAGTGATATGTGTGGAAGTCGACCGTATGGTCATTCCATTTAAGAATATTTATGTCCCATGTTACCTTTATATGTTATGTGTTCTTTATATGGGTTTTATGGTAATCTTTTGGTTACAAAAGTGTAAGTAATGACCTTTTATTCAGTGAAGAATATTTACTACTTCATAAAGGTGAAAAGTATTACTTTGATAAAGTATTCATGGTTTACTTGTTGTTTTGAAAAACTAATAGTTTTCCTTCTTTGTGTATCTTTTACTGGGATTTTTATGCTCATCCCAAGTTTTTGAAATATTTTCCACAGGACTTAAAGATGAATAGGGTCATGGATGGGATCAAGGAAAGACATGCTATCTAAAACATGGAATTAGACATGTTTCTTTTTAAGAGTTTTTATTTTATGGAAACTTAGTATTAGTGTCTACTTTGTAATCTTTTGAGATTTAATAGTTATGTCCCAATTCTCTAAAACAATGAACCTGAAAGTATCCTCTATGTGAATTATTGATTTAATTCATGATTATGTAAGGTTTTAAGGCCGGGTCCTTATAATAGACTAGAGAGAGAAAGTGTTACGATAGAGTATGAGGCTAATTTTTAATGCCCTATGAATGCATGGTTGGATTCAATATGAGACTTCAGAGTGTGAGACTAATTTTTGGTGTAGTGGATTGAGTTGTTTGATCAAGACAAATAAAGACACTTATTAGAGTTAATAAGTATCTAAATGGATAGAATTATAAAATACATGAATTTTAATGTATGTTTTGTTTTATTTTATGACATATATTATTATGTTTTCCTCCATATAGGTGATTCTATTTGGATAAGTGGTAATGGAGTTTAGTTATAGAAATTGAAGTATTTAGTGGGCTGCGTGGTGGCTGAAATAAGGCCACCGACGAGTTGATGAGTTTCATAGGAAACCTGATGTTGTTTTTAGTGGAATATACAATTATGAAGATCTCAATAGGATTAAGATGGATAAGTTATAACGCATTAATTCCTTATATGTACATCTTTAGGATGGTGTGACTGACTAGCAAACTAGTGGTTCCTAGAAGAGAATTCCATTATAGAATATTTGTTCATTTTACTCTAATTCAATTTTAAGTTGAATACTCTCTCTAATATGACCCCATTATGACTATAACCACTTCAAGAGATATAAGTTGGTTCTATAGGATTACCCTTCATATCCTCCTAGGTGAATGAATGAATGATTGATTAGTTGGAATCCATCAAAGTAATACTTATCCATTATGAGACAAACTATCCTTCTTCTCTAGAATATATTAATGATAAAAGACATTTGGGATAGATCTATGAATATACACCAGAATATAATAGATTACACATTCTTTATTGAAACATTGGTGTTGGATTTCTAGAATTTGATAGGTCTCCTTGATCAATCCCAGATCTTATAATGGAAATGGATCTCTTTTTTATGTTAATGTGGAGTTCATGAATTATCAAGATCTCATCCTTGAATCTCAATTTGAGTGACTATATTAAGATGAATTGAGACTTTTATAGTGAGCATTTATTCAAATATATGATCTAGGTTCCATCCATCATTGGTTCATGTAAATTGGAATCAACACAATGAAGTTAGGAAATCCTTACCATTTTGGTGTCTTTGTATTTGTCATTTTAGTATTCTTGGTTGTGTCTATATACTTATTATAGAGACCCTTGCATGATTCAATATATTTGGAAAGTGTGGGTAGATGACGAGAACATTGTTTGGTATTTCTTGATTGTTCCTTTATATCTTTTACCTTACTTGTATACTATTTCATAACCAGTAGAATATTTATTGTGACATGTTACTCCTTTACATGATATACCTTGCATGTCGATTTTTATATAGCCATTGGAACCTCCATTTTAGGGATCAGGTTGATAGATTCTCTTGAAAGACATAACAGCCACATAATGTGGGGGAATGGATGACCTTATGTGTTGTTTATGGCTCTACATAAATGATATATAGTGTTAGATGTTGTCAAGTGATTATCCCATTGGTGGGGAATTCCATAAATTGTTTCGATTGTGTTAAAATACTGATATGATGTATTGATGGGGAACTTCCACGTGTATATTGAGAGTTCTAATTTTTATGGTGTGAAAATAATGTGTACTATAATAGGAGAGAAGGTATCCGTGGGTTACAGTTGTGTCATTCCCTTTAAGGTGATCATGGAGTAGTTATATAATGGTGGACCATATATTATACATAACGGTGGGATAGAATTGTATATAACTATTTTTTCATGTGATTTTTAATTATTCCATTATTTTGGAATAATGTTCATGTAAATATTAATGGGGTTCATGGATGTTTAATTGGTATACGATTTATTAAAATATAGTTGGTTTTATTTTTTTATCCATAGTTACATTTCCATCATAACATGAACCTCCATATACATGTTCACTTGTGTTAAGCACATATTGGTCTTCTCAAACTAGGTTATACTCAAAGCCTATAGGATATATCAGAACATGTAAAGACATAATGATCATAAAACTAGTGAAGGGAAAGGCCGCAATGGTATGTTGATGATGATATTGGATTTAAGAGACCAATGAATCATAAATATGGACTCCAAATAGCTTCAACAACATATTTTATTATTTATTTAAAATTCTATTACTTATACATGTTAACCATCCATATTAGGGGTCCGTAGTATTTATTATTTTATGAACTAAAATGGTATCTATTATAATTTTTTTATTTTACATTGTGATATTTTGTTTGATTACTCATATGGAATTATATTCATTTTTATTTTTATGATTATAGAGGGTATAGTCTCACCATGTCACCTATAGAACCTCCCTTATAGTAACCAAACTCTTCCATGTGTGGATGTACATATGAGTTGATACAAAACACCATATTAAACCCAATTATTTTTGGTCGGGGTGTTACATTTAATCACTTTCATTACACTAGAACTAGAATCTTAGTATGATTTCTACATTTTCATAGCCATCTCCAATTGTATTGTCTATATTTCTAAGAAACCCTTCTAAAAAAGCTTAGTCTTCTTGGGGTTATTAAATTCCATCTTACCATCCTCAATATTAAATGACTTTATTTTATTATCTTCTGAATTATATCCCCATTTCACCTATATAGAACTTATACTTATATAATGGTCATTTATTCCTAATCTTTTATACACACTTATCCATACCTACAAAACTTTTCTTTTAAGGAACACAAAATGTTTTGAGTGAATATAATTTGATTCAATTCCATCAATATATTATTTATTTAAAAAATATGTCCTCATATACTCACCATAACATGCCCTTTGTTTATGACTCTTCTTAGTACTGATATTATATTCCAAAAGGACTTGGATTTGGGTCTACACCTCCAAAAATAGTATAAAAGGCCTTTCAACCGTGATCTTTCATATACATTAAAAGTCTATCTAGTTTATTTTAAGGAAATACTATATTAAACTAAGCCTAGTCTTTCCTATGGGATTGTGGATTACATAAATTATTTATATATCCATTTAATTTCAAAGAGGAATCCCCACATTTATACTTTGTCGACACATGTTCATCTATAATTTTTTTAACTGGACTGTTAGATATAATCAAATAATTTTATGATATATTAGGTGTATATATTTATTCCCCATTAAAACACTAAATTTTAAAATATATAAATTATTATAATTTCACCTCATTAATTTTTAATATGTATCTCGTATTTTTTCTCAACTATTTTTGAGATCTGAGAAAAAATGGAGTGGATTGTATCAATATATTATTCTTTTATATAAAAGTTATCCTTGATATGACTGACCATCTACTATTTCTAAACTTTTTTTATTATCTGCTTATTAGTCTTGTTAAACTATGTAATTTTATTTGTGATTAAATCTTCTTATTTTTAATCCATATTTTTTCTATTTATATAGTTTTATATTCTATTTATTATGTAGTGTAATATTTTGAATACATTATTCAATCTATCCTTTTATTTCTACTCTAGATCAGCAATTTCTTCTTCATTAACATTACTTAATAAATCACATCCTCTATAAAATTGAGTTATGCCATTGAATTCATCATTAAAAGAAAATCCATATGATTAATACTTCTCATTTATTTTTCAATATGTATCTCCTATTACTAATATTATGTTATCCATTATTCATATCTTTTTAATATTTTTGGGCTTCTCGTTTTCTTTATCTGATTTAGACTCATCAATTTTGTTTTTAGGAAGTCCTTGAAAAACTGAACAATGTCATTATAGTTATTCCACCTTGTTGGTTGATTTATATTTCCTTTACACTTTTTCTTTTTGAATGTAATTTAGAGTATAGAAAATTTTTTGGTGTCTTCATCATCCTCTTCATTAAGTCTTTCACTTTATTCAGCCACCAATTTTCTTTGGAAAACAAAATTTATCATAGATTAAAAATTCCTATCACCTTTTCATAATTTTTAAAACTATAGCCTTTAAAATATACTAAGAAATGATTATATTAAGTAAATAATTCAATTTAAAATTTTATAAACCTTTCAAGGAAAATCCTTTTTGATCAAATAGATCCAAAAAATAACACATTATTTTTTTAATTATGGAATCATTTTACCTATCTATAAGGCCCCAACCTTAAACACTACATAATATTGAGTTATGTAAAGAAGTTGACGTTGAATATATTTTATGGTTTATAGTTTTAGATAATTTGGCCATAAATATTACAAAACCACTTTAATATTACAAGTAGACACGTATACTCACTATCATTTTTTTGTAAAACAAAAACTCTTTAAAACAAAACATGAAATCGTTTCATGTTTTAATAACATAACCTTCAATTGATCCCATCCTTCACTCTATTCTTCCATATGTCCTATGAAAAAATTTTCAAAACATGGGATGATCATAAAAAATCTCTATAAGGGATTAATAAAAAAAGAAAACTACTAGTCTTTAGATAACATTAAAACCATGATTACTTTATCAAAAAGTAATATGTTTCTACTTTAAGAAGTAGTAAATATACTTCACTGCATATAAGTTGTTTCTAACCCATTTTGTAACAAAAAAATTACCATTAAGACCATATAAAGAAACATATATCATATAAAGGTAAGATGGGATATAAACAAACTTGAATGGAATAACCATATGGTCAACTTACTCATATATGGCTAAATGGAATTCCCATTTGGCCAACTTCCATACCCAATACATTGGAGCTTATCACATAACCACACATCCTTGGTTTATCATGGAAACACCCTTATTTGGTTTATCATGTAACCACTTATCATTGGTTTATCAAGTAACCACCTGTGAAATGGCTAAGTACCATTATATAATCATATGTCATAAAATATTTCAAATATCAACATTTCACTAATAACTTTTCATTTGAAATCACAAGAAATAATTTCAAGATATTGAAATAATAAATCCATTTCAAAAACCATTTTCATTACCAAAACACCCCAAAATAGAATAAGGTATTTCTTTTCCTTTTTAAATCATTAAGGTTTATAGAGAAAGAAAAATATCAAATAAATATTATGGTGGAAGAGAGTTCATTTTCACCGCATCTGTTAAAAACATTCCTTTTATCATTTAGTAAAACGAATTGTAGAAAAAAGATTATCTTTGAATAAAATTAAACAATCAAAGGGTTATATCATATATGGTGTAAAAGAATGAGGTTTATATTATCACAACACGGCTCAATGAAAGTAGATTGATACGAAGTCCCTTAAAAATATCATATCATTATATTAAAGATAAATAAACGGCATATTATGTGTAAAAATATAAATACACCCAATATAAGTTGTTATTATGTGTAAAGTAACCAGTTGTCATTGACACATATTCATAGCCTAATATAATCCTGAATTAGAAGAAAAACACAAATAATGGAAATTGGGTTAAGAAGCTCCCTGAAAAATTTCGAATAAATGATATAATAATTTATCAATGGTTTTATTATGTGTTACAACAATATATCCACACAATGGGAAGAAGAAATTAAAATACGAATAAATAAATAGTGATTCCGCACATAATCATTAGAGACCAAAGCTTGATGTGCATGGATATTACATTACTTTTTAGGAATACTTAATACAATACAAGAACAGATGACCAAAGGCAATATTAATTAAGTGTCTTTGGAAACTCAGAACATTATATTCTAATCATGGTAGAAGATCTTCAACATCTCCCATAAATATCTTTCCATTTTTTTCATACCTAAAACCTTTCATTATATCCTAGGAAAAATAAAAAATTAAAATGGTGAGCTCAATTACTCAGTAATGGTAAACATGGAAAAAATAAAACAAACCATATACATTTGAACGTAAAAACACAAACATAATTTTTAAACATAAAAATATTGAGTCATAAAGTAAATCATGGAAGTATGTAAGGAATAGATCATAAAGAAACATTAAGTAGGATCGAATAAAATTGGTATAAAACATATATTTGAGGAAAAATAATAAGCACATAATATGATTTCCATAGTATCCATGGCATTGCCTCCAAGACTATCCTAGTGGACGAATTCCATTGTGGAACCGGGTTTACATGATGTTCCAGCCCTTAATTACAGAACCATATTTACCTGTCATTCCATCCATATCTATCTCATGAGATATAAATCATTATCCAATTAATTTTATGGAGATATAAATCCCACCCATCATATAATTAAATAATTCTTAAATGTGCCACAAAAACATAAATCATTCATCATAGAAAACCCCATGAAATAAAATTGTATTCTTAAACATCAAGCCATTATAACATAATCCATATAAGATGAATGAAAAAACTAAAAAATAATAATTATGTCACAAAAAAATCAAATAAAAGTAATAATAGGGATAGAAACATAACCCTATGTCATCTTATATGGAATTTTTTTTTGAAAAAACACTTGAACTTATCTCTTGAGGGAAATATCCTTTCTTCTTCAAAAAAATGTCTTTTTTTTCTAAAAATACAACACAATCTTAAAAGAAATATAATTAGTTAAAAAAATTGAAATAATTTATAGGAATATTCATGGAAATATGGTGTCATGAAACTATAAAAAATCCATTCAGGTTGTATAATTTAAACAATAACATTATCCCCATACTTTTTCTCAAAAAGTCAAAAAAAGTACCCCGTATGGTAAACAAAAAAAGATTCATTCCATACAATGTAGAAAAAGTAAGAATTGGTCAAAAATGAGTTTTAACGTAAATTTATATATATTAGACATTTTTTTAAATAGTTTTAGAAAACATGGACATGGATGATAAATATAACCCCAGTAAATACTTATGTATAAGAAATCTCAGATAAAATGCGATTGCAAAATTATCCATTACATTATGTATGATTTCTTCTATATGTCTCTGAAACTCCTATATATTGGGTTTAAACATATTATTAACTTTTAATAGAACCATAATAATATTTATGATATCATATATGATTAACTTACGACTTTATATTACTCTTTTATTTGTCAATTCCATGTTAAAGCAACGTTTTAGGTAATAATCATTTCATATATCATCCGCATTTGGATTTTTTATCCTTCATATTATTACTAGGATAATGATTTAATAAATTCAAGAATGTAAAACATGATTTATATATCATATATAGTCAGTATATAAATATATATAATAGATCAATAAATGGAATGGAATACACCATTCATGGAGACGGTAGGTTGTACGTACACATCAACGCTGTTTTTGTTTCCTTATTAAATTGAATATAAGTAAGTAAATGAAATATGTATATACATAAATCAAGTAGAATTATTATTTCATATATTTCATGATTATTTTTTATATATAATTTATCATAATTATTGAGTTATTAACATGGAGAATGAATCTCATCGCGTCGTGGAGACGATATGCCGTATAAACATGCGAGTGATGATATCATTCTCATAGATGTTGAATGGTATTGAAGTGGATGGTTTATAATATCTCTAAATTATTATAATTTTATAATAATAATACATAGTTATTATTTCCACCATTATACCAATCTAATTAAGGTGGTGGTGAAAAACATATTACAAACAATGGGGAGACGATAATACGTACGTACGCACGCATGGTGATTTTGTTATTCATAGGGTGTATAGAAGGTGAAATATTGTTTTTTAATATTTATAATAGCATATAATTATTCTAGTGATAGTTATGTTATTATTTTAAAATTAAATAACTAAATAATATAAAGTATAAGAGGAAATAAATTTGAAAGAATCGGTAGAGGAGATTACCTCTTCCACAACATGCGTCCTTTAAAATTCCACTTTGGTCACTAGAGTAAGAAATTTCAGAACAAAATAACCTATATAATATAACTAGGGAATTTTATAATATAAATGGATAGGTTTTGGATGTTCTTGAAATCTCAAAATGGCATGAAAAGAAGAGGGAGAATATTCCCTTTTATAAGAGTGGAGAGGGACACTTTAGGAAAGTTCCAAAATATTAATTTATTATAAATTAAATATCGATTTAAAATGGTCCAAAATTTATTAAATTATATGATAATATTATTTTGGTTCTAATAAAAATCTTCCAATAATTTTTTGACAAGTTTTTTATATTTCTCTTATCATAATCATTTTGGTTTTACCCTTATTTTACCGTTTTTAATCTTAGCTTCATATCATGTTATTTACACCTTGTCGGTTCATGTAATTACTCAATCATGTCAAACAACAAAAAAAAAGTTATTTATGAAATATTTTGATTTATATTAACCATTAAGTTGAATATTAGTTTTTTGGGAATTTAATATCATTTAATAAACTATTTTTTGTTTTAAGTTATGAATTATGTCAATTTTGGTTACTATTCAAACATGTCTTTTTTTGAAACACATAACAACCTTATTACATTGAACCAAAGAAATTAAATAATCCCTAATATGTAAATTTCATCCGAAAAATTAGTTTATGTCATAAAAATTTTCAAATTAAATTTATTTTAATATTTATAAACTCATTTATTCGGTTGTTTTATTAATGAGGAAATCACTACATCATAATTGTGTCATAAATAAATATATTTATCTAATGTATAAAATTTATAAATAAAATTCCATGATATAGGAATTATTGTTTTGCTATATAATGACTTCATATACATATATATCAGTTATATAACCCTTTATTAATATCTATTTAGTAAAAGATATATGTTTAGGTTATAATTATCTTTACTATAAATAAATTCTTATAAATTGTCATTCTCACATCTAAGTGAATACATTGGGTACCAAAATAAACCCAAGGATTCTAATGGCTGGAAATATCTCATAAAATATGATTAGTACATGTGTTAGGTTAATTTAATATTATTATAATTTTATTTTTTAAATTTATTTACTTGATTTACCCTTTAACCATGGAAAATAAAATAATTACTCAAGTTACTATTCATAACATCCAAAAACTAAAATGTTTCTATTTAAAAAACATGAACCATATGATTCAAAATATACAATACATTTTTAAAAATTCAAAATATATAAGTTTCTGTAATAAATTTAAAATTAATTCCTATTGCCATAAGCAAAAAAATTGGGTTTTTATAAATAATAACTAATATAAGACTGACAGGTGTTTATGTCCAATTTAAAAGTGAAATTACTTCTAATGACCAAAATTAGAGTAATGACAAAATCATAATCCAATTAAACTTCAAATCCAATTAAAAAGATAATATAACTATATAAATTAACTAGACGAAAAGGCATTTTAGAATTAAAATGCAGTATTTTTCACCATTCAATAAAATTTAAAATTTATCGGAAAAATACCAAAATTTCAACAAAAATAATTTTTATTTCACGATTCTAATGAAGAATTTCATTTTTACATATTTATCTTATAAAAATTTTAAAAACTAAATTTAAAATTTGTCTCCATCAAAAGGTGGTAAAATTGCATTTTTTGAAAAATACTTCATTTATCCAAAAAATTCATTTTGTTCTCATAAAATGTTCTATAAAATGTGTAAGATGAATGATAATTTTTTGAAAATAATAATTTTGTTAATAATATTAATAAAATCTAGTTTATATCCCGTTAGATATTAATATTTTAATAATATATCATTGTTTAGTGAACCATGATATAGCGTACAATGCAAGCTATCAAGGAAGGTCACTCTTGTATGTAACACAGGCCAAGTCATTATTGCGGGTAGTGAAAGATTCCTTTTGGTGTTGTTTATAAAATAATCTAAACATAGTTCATTTATACATTGAACACAATATATACTCAGTGTTGGGTGAAATCAATTTTATCAAAAGAACATGAAATTGTGTGCAACACAAGCCAAGTATATTGTTACATATAATGGAAGCTAATAAATTTTACATATAGAAAAAGATAATAATTGTGTAGAATAGAACAAAAGAAATAAATGAAATTAAAAATAATATATATCATAAAATATATGGTTTATACATAATAATGGAATAATATTATCGTTGAATTATGCGAAAAACCCATTGAGTGGGAATTCAGTTTAGAAGTACCCTTACGAAAATTCGGCAGCCTAATTGTATCACATAAAAAAATCATAAAATGAGTTGATAAGAGCAAGAAGTATCTATCATCACTTGGACAGAAAATGTAAAATAATAATAATATATAATAACATATACTAACATGATAAAATGTAAATTAAATTACATAACATAAAAGAAGCTTTTGACTAAAAGAAGAGGGTGAAAGGTTCCCCTACCTTGAGTGAGATTCATCATGTATATTCCTTGTTATTCATGAATAATTAACTTAAGTTAATTTAAAATTTCTTAAGAAATTTTTTCAATTTTCTTATTCGTTTTATATTACTTATTACCACGTTATAAAACTTACATAATTATTTACACTAATATCAGTTGTTTTGTCGATATAGGGTACATGAGTTGAAAATGATCTTGTTATAATTACAAATTGTCCATGAGATCATATGTAAATTATCTCCGGAATATTATTCATGGTTTAAATATCATATATATCTAGTATATATGTTTTTATAATAGTCCACAACATTTGGATAATATAAATGAAATGCACCATTCATGGAGACAGTAAGCCATATGTACGCATGAACACTACTTTCAGTTATTTTTTGTGATAATGAAATGAAAACTAAATGATACATAGGTGTATTATAATTATAGTATAATATAATATTATATATATGTTACATAATTTCATTAATTCAATACATTATGAATTATATGTATGGCATTAATGAATCATATCACGTTGAGGAGGAGGTAGTCTGCACTTCCTCGAATAAAATTATCATATTTACACATCATGAAAACCATAAATGTATGTTTATAAATATAAATTACAGTATCATAAGGAAAATAGAAATATAATATATATCATATATAAAAATAGTTCCATAATAATGGCCACTATGAGATGTGGTTGGGGAAAATCAATCAATCAACATTTCGTGAGGTAGCAGTTCACCATACACAGATTCGATATGTTTGTATCCATTAGATTGAGGTGTGTGTAAGTGTAGTTATAATAAAAATAATAAAAAAATATTAGAATATTTAAGATACTTTTGGTGTTATTTAATAAAATAATAAGAATTTAAACTAGTGTGAAGAAGTAAAATAATGGAAAGGAACTTTAGAGAAGACGCTGACTCTAAAATTTGTAACTCCCTTTTATTTTATCCATAAGGCTTTCTTGAATTGCCTTCTGCCTAAGGTAAGGATTCTAAGAGGAAGGAAGGGATGTTGGAAGCTTATTCGAGCATAGTTTGGATGAGTCAATGGGCTTGAGAGGTGTGAGTAGGGGCTATATATGGTTGCCTTTTATAAGAGGGTAGAGGGGTACTTTAAGAATGTCTTGAAAGATTATTCTACTCTAAACTGAATTTCAATTTAAAAAGGTAAAAATGAATTTTATTTGATGATAAGAAATGTTTTTTTATAAATCCAATAATTAAATAGGTTTTATAAAAGTTTTAGTTTCAAATTTATCCTTATATTCTATCTTTAACCCATAGTTAACTAATTAACTTATACCATGTCTTCTTGTATATTCATAGTATATGGTTAAAATAGTTACCATAAGATTCCAATAGAAACTCAAGTGGTTCAGTAATGAAATTTTCAAAATTATTTAATCCATTTGGCTAAATCATATATTTTAAGTACTATTATATCATTTAATAAAATTGTATCTGTTTTAAAAACACATTTATGTCAATTTTTATACTATTCATTTCAGGACATTTTAAAAAAACATAACTTGATTCTTTCAAAAAAACTACAATAATTTAAAGATAACAAGTCATAATAATCCATAAAATTAGTGTATGAAAAAATATGAGTCAAAATAATTTTATTTTAATATTTATTATCTCATTTATTTATATCATTCATTAATAAGATAATCACTACATCATCATTGTGTCGTAAATAAATTTATTTATAGGATGTATAAAAATTATAAATAAAATACATGTCATAAAAAATATTTTTATATTTATAATAACTATTTGTAGTAGAAAATATAACTTATATAACACCATATGAATTTTTTTAACTAAAAAATACATTTTTATGTAACATTTTCCCTTTAAATTAATTCTTATAAAATGTCATTTCACATCAAAGTAGCTCCATGGGATCCCAAAAGTGACTCAAGGATGCCCAGGGTCAGACATATCTAATCTGATAATATTTTGACATGTGTTAACATAATTTAATAATATTATAATATTATTTTTTACCCCTATTTAATGGATTTAACTTTAACCATGGTAAATAAAATAATTACTAAAGTTACTATTCGTAATTTCTAAAAATAAAAGGTACCTATTTAAACAATTTTCACCTTATAATTAAAAACATGGAATCCATTTTTTCCAAATTCAAAACATATAAGTTTCATTAGTTATTTAATAATTAATTTCCATTGTCAAAACTAAGAACTGGGTTTTTAATAAATAATACCTATCAAAATATTAACATGTGTTTATGTCCAATTTCGAAGTGAAATTTCTTCCAATGACTAACATTGAATTAAATGATAAAAACATAATCTAATTGTTCTTTAAAAACAATTAAATGAAAAATATAACTATATAAATAAATAAGATGAAAAGGTAGTTTTGAATTAAGATGCAGTATTTTTCACTCTTCATTAAGAAAACGAACTTTATCAGAAAAATACCAAAATTTCATCCAAAGTAAATTTTGATGTCCTGATTCAATAAAAGAAGTTTATTTTTTCAAATAGAACATATAAAAGTTAAACACATATATTTAAATATCTATTTCTATCAAATGGATGTAAAACTACATCATTAGAAAAATACTCCTTTTATCTGAAAAAATGAATTTATTTGTATATCATATCTAGAAAACATATAAGATAAATTTAAAACATTTAATTTAACATATATAATATATTTTTCATTAAAAATCCATAAAGAGTGATATGAAAACACAATTATTCTCATTTAAAAATGTTTTCATAAAAATAAATCCTTAATATTCAATTGGTTTTTATTTCCATTTATAATAAATTTGGTAACCAATGAATCATTAATTAAACATGTGTAAACCATATTTAAAATTTTAGTTGATACGATTCATTCCCATCATTCCAATGTATATGCATTAACTACCATTTAATGTAATATTATTATTATTGTATTATATTAGAGTATAACTCCAATTTTTGTGCAACATAAGATTTCGAATAAATTCATTGTCGCATGTCGAGTAGGTTATGGGAAGAAGCACCCCCTTTAACATAAAATTAATATATTATTAAAAAGTATTAATATAAATCAAAAAGTATTATTCTATAAATACATGGGTAGTTATATCCTTCCCCCTTTTGGAAATTTCGTCCTCTCTATTCTAAAATTGGGCTCAGAAAATTCATTTAAAGCCCCACATCAGAAAAAGAGTTAATAAAACCATAACATTAAAAGAAAGAAGGGGAAGTAAAAACGGTCTCCTAAGATAACATATACAAGGATTCCATTAAAATATGGATATAGAAGAGAAAAAAACCATCTTGTTCTGATGGAGAGTGATAGAAAACACGATTAGAAGAAAGTTAACCACAAGAAAACCACAAACTTATGTTGGGTTAAACAGTATTTGATTCCCCAGTAGAAAAAGTAAATGGATAGCATTTTTGTTTTATGTTTCTTTTCATAAATTTGAGGAATTATTTTACTACATAGAATAATAACATAAGGAAATATACTTACCTTTAATATAGAGTTTCATCCTTTTCAAATTTTCTACCAAAAACTCATCTTTTCTCCAAACAATGAGTATTCAAGATGACTTAGTAACATCTGAAGTGATAGAATCAACTTATAGATAATCACATAATCCAAAAAAGATTAACTATATATATTTCCCCTGTCATTATACATTATCCAAAACAAAATAGCTAGTAGAAGATCATATAATATCAGAAAAGGATAATATTTTATAAAAATACAGCTCTAAATCTCTAAAATTCAACAAACTATACCCAAAGTTCCAAAAAGTCCATTAGAAACGTAACTATCCATAAAATTATTCAATATAATCTAAACTAAGATTTAAACCCAAATATCTAAAGAATTTGATCACATAGTCTTCCATGATAAATATTAACATTTATTACATCGACTACTCTTAAAGTATCTTACTTAAAATTAATTATCCTAATCACATATTCTAACAGATAAGATAATCATTTCATAAAATAACTGAAATCGTCATATATCCACAATAAAAACATAGACTCTTCCAAAATAGTGTTTTTCACTAAATCACCACATCATTTTCCTATACTAATGAAAATCCATATGATAAAACATAAGTTCCCAAAATAATATTATTCTTGATCTATAAAATAATTTTACTAAAAATAAAAACTCATACTAACTAGGGATGTCACGTAGTCTAGTGGTAGGCATCAAATCCCAGTCACACTTTGGTTGTTGGTTTGATTCCCAGAGCTTTTTCCAACATGACAGGTTGTCACACAGTATTTTTGTTGTCCTTTATTAAAAAAACGTATAATTATAATAACATTAAAAAATGATATAAAATACTTAAAAACATCTCTAACATGTTTTAATATCAATGGTTATTTCACACCTCACATTTTGTATCCAAAATACTAATAACCCGTAATTGCCTCAAATTAAGGGATCATATAAACCCTAATGGTTATTTAAAAATATATCCACAAAAGAAAATATAATTATCCTTAATTATAATTTTTATATACCAAACATGAGGTTTTCAAATAGTTGAAGTCTTCCAATGTAACCCCGTCATTAATACATTTAAACATATCATCACCCTAGATCTGATATAACTCTTTAATTATTAAAATGTGGACATCTTAATAATCGAACATTTATAATGACCCTTTATCTATGTTTTTATATATTAATCTTTTATACTTATTTCTAAAAAAAATCATTCATAATGTCCTAAGATTTCAATAATGTCAAAACCTGAACTAATAAATAATCCATACTTTTCGTTGGTCATTCTCAGTTTCCTCATCTTCAATTTGAATGTAATTAGGTGTTGGTAAACATATATTTGTACAGTCATGCTGATCCCATTCCTGAAACTTTTTAATAGGACATCTATTTGTGTAATAAACATGAACACCACTTTTAAAAAATTCAATTGATCCCTCAGAATTAACTTCTTTCCCTTTCCAGGAGCCAATTAAACGATTCCTTTTTCATGGAAGGTTATGGCTTTATGAACTTCATTACCACATCTATAACATCATTTCATCCCTTTGAAGCATTTTCTAAAGTTTTTCTTCACACATCCTAGAAAATATGTTTTTTAATATAATTATCTTTATGATAATTACCAGAACATCCATAGGGTTATATTTCTCAAAATATATGATACCTTAGAAAAATACCCAAGGTTTAAGTGGTCAATCATGACTATAGATAGTTGGTAAATAATAACCAAAAGAGTTATAATTTTAGTTACCATTTCATTTGGATTCTTATTCAGAAAACCACCACAGTTTCCTTTACATCCATTATTACTTTGGTTCCTGGTAGATCCACCATTAAATAAAACAAAAAAATTTACTGTGAGTATATTAGTAAAATCATCATATATTATTTCATGATGAGGTAAAAAACAAAGATATAATTATTCAAGTTATCTTAAAATCATCCAATTTATCTAAAATAACTAAATATATTTCTAATATGTTAACCATTTTGGTTATGTCACTTATTCTTAAATAACACAATAACCTCTAATGTTATCTAAACCGACCCCTGATACCAACTATAAGGCCCAGCCTTAAACAATATATAATATTGAGTTAAGTTGATAATTTTACATTGAGTATCTTTTCAGGTTTATAGTTTTAGAGAATTAGGCTATAAAATTTTCTTAAAAATAGGAATATTACAAGTAGACACTTCTACTCACAATCCATTTTTTATAAAACAAAAACTATTTAAAATGAAACATGAAATTGTTTAATTTTTTAACAGCATAACATTTACTTGATACCATATTTCACTTTATTATTCATTATGTCTTGTGAAAAAAATTTCAAAATATGGGAAGAGTATAAAATGCTCAGTAAAGGAGATATAAATAAAGAAAATTTTTAGTCATTGGATAACCTAAAAACCATGAATTCTTTATCAAAAAGTAATAATTTTCACCTTTAAGAAGTGTAAATATACATCAATGAATATAATCTCATTACTTACACATTTTGTAACCAAAATATTACAATAAATCCCATAGAAGGCAACATATAGCTTATAAAGTTCACTTAGGACATAAACATACTTAAATGAAATAACAATATTGTAAACTATCACACATATCACTAAATGGAATAGCTATATGGCCAACTTCCATACCCAATTATTTGTAGGTTATAATTTAACCACCCGTCACAGTTTTATCATGGATCCACACATCATTAGGTTTATCACATTACCAACCATCATCAGTTTATTATGTAACCACCTTTCAAATTTCCAAGTACCATTATATAATAATACCACATAAAATATTGAAAATATAAACTTTTCAATAATAACATCTCATTTGAAATCACAAGAAATAATTTCAAGATATTGAAATACTCAATCCATTTTAAAAACCATTTTCAATACCAAAACACCCAAAAAGGGAATAGGGGGTTTCATTTCCTTTTGAAAACCTTAAGTCTTAGAGAGGATTCCAAATATCAAATAATGATTACAGTGACAAAGTGGTCATTGTTGCCACATATGTTAAAAAAATCCTTTTATCATTTAGTAAAATGCTTCCTAGAAAAAATATTTCCCATGAATGAAAGTAAAATTCAAATTAGTTTATTATACATGGTGTAAAATAAGGATCTATATATTATCAAAACGTGCCTCAATGAAATGATAATTGAGTTGAAGTCCCTTACAAATATTATATAATTAGATTAAGGATGAATAAATGACATAACTATGAGTGGAAAATATAAATAAACCCAATATAAGTGTATATTAAGTGTACTAAAAATACAGGTCATTCACACATATTCATAGCATGACATAATCAGGAAAAATAATATTTACCTAAATAATAGAAATTGGGTTATGAATTTCCCTTACAATGTTCGTATAAATGATGTTAGATTTTATTGATGGGGTAATTATGTGTAGAAAAAGTATATCCTCACAAATGGAAGTGGAAGTTAAAAAATAAATAAATAAACTGTGATTCCACACATAATTTGACATAATATAATCAATGAATAATGCACAAAACCCAATGACTGGAAATTCATTTTAGAAGTCCCCTTATGAAAATTCATCAGAGTAATTATGTCACATAAAAAATTCGAAAAATGATTACATGAGAGAGAAAATCATCTCTCATAACATGTAAATAAAATTATATAAATAAGGATATAGAAGAAAATATACCAACTTAATAAAATATAAATTAAAATACATAACATAAAATAAGTCTTTGGAAAAAAGAGGAGGGTGAAAAGATCCCTTACCTTGAGTCTGATTCATCTCGTATGTTACTTGTTATTCTTGAATAATAATCATAATATGATTTATACTTTATTAATAACCTTTTTAAAGTTTATTATTCCTTTTATATCATTTATTACAATGTTATAAAAATTACATTATTATTTAAGTCAATATTGTTCATTTTTGTCGATATTGGTTACTTGAGTCGAAAATGATCTTGTTATAATTACAAATTGTCCATGTGGTAAAAAGAAAATTATCTTCAAAATATTATTCATGATTTAAATATCATATATATAATGTATATATGTTTTTATAATATTCCATTATATTGGGATATACCAAATTAAATGAACCTTTTATGGAGACGGTAAGTCGTACGTACGCATGAACGATACATTCATTTATTTGTATTATTAATGAAATGAAAACTAAATGATACATAGGTACATTATAATTCCCATATAATATAATATGACATATATTTTACATAATTTTATTAACTCCATCCTTCAAACATTTCATGTATGGCATGAACGAGTCATATCACTTTGAGAGGGCGGTAGTCCGCCCTTCATCAAATAAAATTATCATATTTAAACATCATAAAAACTATAAAGGTATGTTTATAAATAAAAATTATAGTATAATAGAGACATTATAAATATAATTTATATCATATATAAATACAGTGCCATCATAATGGCCACCATGAAAAGTGGAAGGGAAAATCGAATAATCATCATTTCATGAGGCATCAGTTCACTGTACACAGAAACAACATGTTCGTATCTATTAGATGGAGGTGTGTGTAAGTATAGTTAGAATCATTCTAATAAAAAACTACTATTATATTTAATATAATATTCTTTTATGTAATAAAATAATAATAATGTAATAGATAGTGAATGAGTATAATAACAGAAATGAACTTTAGAGAAGACGCTACCTCTAAAACGTGTAACTCTCTTTGATTTGAGAAAAAAATACATTCTTTAATTGTATTATTCAAATGTAAAAATTATACGAGGAAGTAAGGGATTTTGGAAGATTTTTTGGGGATATTTTGGATTATCCATGGGGTTTTAGTGGTTCGAGTTAGGGTAAGATGTGGTGGCCTTTTATTAGAGGGGGGGGGGACTTTAGGAATATCTTGAATGATTGTTTTATTATAAACTAAATATCGATTTAAAAATACCAAAAACTAATTTAATTCAAATATAATATGAGTATTGTTCCAAATAATCTCATACTATAGGTTTTAGAGAATTTTTGGTTTCAAAATTAACATTACCTTTTGGATTTAACTCTTAGTTAATTAATTTAACTCTAACCAAGTCTTTTTTATATTCAAACTATATGGTAAAAATAGTTACCATAAAATGAAAATTGAAACTAAAGTGGTTCTATAATGAAATTTTCAAAATTATCTAGTTCATCAGACCTAGAATAATATATTTTATACTATTATATCATTTAATAAAATAGTATTTGTTTTAAAAAGTCATTAATGTCAATGTTTATACTATTCATATCATGACTTTTTAAAAATACATAACTTGATTAGTTCCAAAAAACTTCATTGATTCAATGATAACATGTCATACCCATCAATAAAAGTCCAGTATGGAATAAAAAGTTTCAAAAATATAATTATTTTATTATTTATAATCTCATTTATTTAGATAATACATTAATAAGGTAATCACTATATCATTATTGTGCCATAAATAAATTTATTTATTTTAAGTCTAAAAATAATAAATAAAATACAACAATGTAGGAAATATTTTTTTATTACTAATGACTATTTATAGTTTAAAATATCTCTTATAAAACCCCATATAAAAATGTCATTACTAAAATATACATTTTTATGTTACATTATCCCTTACCTTAAATTAATTCTTATAAAATGCCATTTTCACGTCAAAGTGGCTCCATGGGGTTCCAAAATTGACCCAAAGATTCCCATAGTCGGTAATATCTAATCCAATAATATTATTACATGTATTAGGGTAATTTAATATTATTATACTATTATTTGTTTACCCTTATTTAACAAATTTACCATCAAACCATGGTAAATAAAATAATTACTGAAGTAACTATTCATATTGCCTAAAAATTAAATGTACATATTTACACAATTTGGAATTCCTAATTCAAAATATGGAATCTAATTTTCCAAATTGATAACACATAAGTTGTTGTAATTAATTTTAACTTAATTCTCGTTGTCGAAACAAAAAATGGGGGTTTTTAAGAAGTAATAGCTACCAAAATATTGGCATGTGTTTATATCCAATTTCAAATTGAAATTACTTAAAATGAAAAAAATGGAATTAAATGATAAAAGCATAATCCAATTATACTTTAAAAAAAATTAAAATTCCATTCTAACTATATAAATAAAATAGATAAAAATATAGTTTTGGATTAAAATGTATAATTTTTTCGCTATTTATTAATAATGACTTTATCAGAAAATCCCAAAATTTCATAAAAAGTAAATTTTTATGGCATACTTATAAAATATAAGTTTATTTTTTAAAATAGAACATATAAAAGTTACAATACTAGATTTAAAAAGGGATCACCATCAAAAGGTGGTAAAACTGTATTTTTAGAAAAATAATTCTTTTATCTGAAAAAATTGAATTTGTTCTTATATCATATCTATAAAACATATAAAATGAATTTAAAACATTAAATTTAATATATATATATCATATATTTTAAATTAAATAAAAATACAAAAAAATTGACATGAAAACAAAATATTTCCCTTTTAAATAGTTTTTTCATAAAAACATGTCCTTTATATTCAATTCGTTTTCCTTTCCATTTCAAATAAATTTGGTAACCAATGAATCATTATTTAAACATGTGAAAAACATATTTCAAAATTCAGTTTATACAATTCATTCCCACTATTCCAATGGCTAGGCGTTCACTACCATTTAGAATATTAATATTATTATTGTAATATATTGCGGTATAACTCAATGTTTTGTGCAACATGAGATTTCAGAGGAACTCGTTGTTACTTGTCAAGTAAACTATTGAAATAAGTGCCCCCTTTAACCTGAAATTAATATCTTATTCATAAGTATTAATAAAAATTAAAAGTATTATTCTATAAATACTTGGGTCATTACTCTATCTCTGAACACTAGGATGTTACTCGTAATCTTATTTAAACTCTTTAATTAGTCTTTAGTTTTCTCACCATTATAAATATTTATCTCTTTGAATATAAACCTTAATACTTTTATCTTATTATCCATTAAATTGAAATTTCCTTTATAATAGAAACATAATTTTTAATTGATCTCATTAGCATTTTGATGACCTAAAACATTTGTATATACATTCTCTAATAGAGGAATAAAAAATTAAACATTATTTTTCTCCAACCATTTCCAAATTTCTTTTTTCAAGGACACACATAGACACAACCATATTAATAGGAATAAATTTAAATTTTTATAGTATCTAAAACATTTAATACAAGAGATAAGTGGTTTGGTAGTATATTATACAAACAGTTGTGGTAGTTATGTTCATTACTTTAGTAACAAACCATTTTTCAAAAAATTAAGATTCTATATTGTTATAAACTTTCATCCTTGAATCAAAATAGAGGACCTAGATATGATATCACTTGTGAAACCCCATGATGGATTTAATTCTATGGGGGTTGGTGAATCAATGGCCCTATTTTAAAAACTCTTTACCTTTAAATTCAATATCATTACGATTTTAAAGTTCATTACACCATCAATAAATTCTCATAGCCTAACCTAATGTCATGTAGTAAATGAGAATTCACAACACAATTTAAATACAATGTATAGATAAAATATCCTACTCTATCACATGATTTTTTGGTCCCTCCAATCATGGATACTTATATCATCGATATAATCAGATATTACCAATGAAAATACAATACTTCATAATACAGTATCCCACTATGTTACATAATCTAGAGTCCCATAAGAAATTAGAATCTTTTTCTATAATTTATAATCCAGAATAATAATGATCTCCATATTCACCATGATTTTTCAGTGGAACATGATAAATGACCTCCCTCGATGAACTGGCTAGATCAATAGGTCTGATCATGTAAATGTAAAGCCTATTCATTTAGTTTGTCTTTATAAATTGAATGATTGAATTTTAAAAAACTCCATCTATTAATGAAAAATTTATCCCCTTCATACATACAATACATGGGGTCAAAATTCTTTATCTTCATTTACTAACTCCCGACCATAAAATCCTTCTTCTCACTGATACAATAGTGAATTAGGTTCTTAAAAAAATATCATAGTCATTCCTAATGATATCTATTGACCACAATCTATAATTATTTATTTGTTCTGTAAATATATTATATCTGCAATGAAAATATCACGAATTTTAGTTTCAAAAATTTATTTTCTGAATCTCTATGATCATTAATAGTAGAAACAATATCTTTTATCAAATTAATTTGATTCTATTTCGAGTGTTCCAGAGAAATTTCTTTAGAGACTCAGTTTATTTTCATCCACATGAAATTTACAATATTATCAATTCCGGAAAAATAATATTTTTTAAATTCCATTTAAATTATTCAAGTGTTTGTGATCTTAATTATACTCTATGACATTAACCATTCCTTTACATCTTAGAACCCTCACCAAAAAAATTTTCTTCACCATTGATTGGTCTTACTTTATTAATTAATGGATTATAATACCTTAATTTAATGTGATATTTTAATCCATGAAGATCGGTTCATCATATCTCAACTTATTTTAAAATTTCCAATTTATTATGAATATTAAATCTGAATTTTCCTCAAATTTTGACACAGTAGACAACCAAATTTATCAAAGGATGGTACAAAACATACACTTGTAGGAATTATACATAAACAGATTTCAATCATACATACACATAGTCGTATGAATTATAACCAACCACCTTGGAAACATGCACTAATATGAATGACTCTTATTCACCTAATTTGATGTCAAATACACCGCTAACTATAACGCATATGGTACAACAAATTCACACATACATAGAACCAATTTATTACATGAGAAAAAACGAAATTACTCATAATCTAGGGATAATGACACATAGAGACATATAAAATGAATCATACAATGACCATGGACTTTTCCAAATTTCTAAAGACATTTACAATATTCCATATTTCTTTATTCAACAGCCAATCCTCATAAAATCAATTCTAGTCCTTCTCAATCACATAAAACAACGTTAAAATTTATTATATATATTTTTTATAAGAATATAAATATATGTTATTTATTTAATTGAATATCATCCAAAAAGTTATCACTGTTAAATAAATATTTTCCTTGACACATATAAAATCTTTCTAATTTATACTTTCAATTTATATCCTTAGTTATAATCATAGTTTATGATCTTGGTTTCCTTTGGAAACATAAAATCCATTTTCAAGTCATCTATGTGATACCTATATATATGAATCCCTAACAATCCTTTTATAAACCACCACATTCCTTTTATAAAAAAATACTGACTTATTGGAAATAAGTATTGTTAATCCAATGAGAAATTCTATGTTACAATGTGTAGACTATACCCTCATATCAGAGTGATGTAAAGAGTGTAAATAATTAATAAAGCGCACAATAATAAAAAAATAGTGTACAGATAAACCAATAAATAAGAATTATATTATAATGAATGTAATATAACATAGTTTCATGTAACCCAACTGACCACCCAACACAGTGATCGAATTTTTAAGTAAATTAAAGAAATAAAAACTAGGAGGCTCAACTAAATTCCCTGAGTCTTGCCTCAAAAAAATATCCTAATCCTTTTTAAGGTACTATTTTCTGATTATCAAACACTAAGCGACCACTCTACCTAAACCTATGACCATGAAGTTCCCACTAGTACCAATGTTCTAGGTCCTCTAATACACAGTGGGTAAAAAAATGTTGTACATAACCAATGGTGTCCCTATCATAAGTAGTATAGAATTGTACACATGTGTGATATAATTATAATAATAAATGAACATGTAAGTGAAATAAAATAACCCCTATCAGTTCATAGGGTTTTAAGGTGACCAACCGGATCGGTGATACCTACTTCATCCAGCATCATATGTCTCTAATTATGTCAAATAACCGTTATAGGGATACAAAACCTACCTTAGAATCAAACTAGAATTTAAAAAAGGGGGACCAAGTCCTAGGAAAAAAATATATAATACATCATTTGGAACCTAATGAAAAATTATTACTCAAACACCAAGATATTTTTTGAAATAGTTTTTTGGATTTAATTTAAACTTTTCAATATTTTTCATTTCATAAAACACTGAATATAACATCTGTTATATAAAAACACTAAATGTACATTTTATTGAGCACAAAACCAAGTTAATCGTTAACTAAATGAAATACTTATATTATATTTTTGTATAGTTAAAGATATATTTAGCTTGAATTCTTCATAATTTTGTGTTTCTTAGATAAATTGTGTGACATGCAAGACCATGATTTACCAAACTACAACATACTATTAATATTATTACTAAAATACTATTATCATTGTCACCTAACCATTGGAATGGTGGTTATGGATACGAATAATTAAATTATGAAAATATGGTTTAATCATGTATATAATAAGAATTATTTAGTGATTAATTAACGATAAATGAAAATGAAACCCTTTTAAAAATATAGTAAATTTTTTGCTGTAAAACTATATTTATTAAATCAAACACATTTTATAAAAATAAATTAATTAAAAAACTTTGGATAAATAAATTTTATGAAATATATATTTATATATTATGTTAAATAATCTATCTAATGTTCATATTATGTTTTTTCTAGACAATAGATAAGAACAGAACAAATTTTATGGACAACAATAATTTTTTTTCAAAAAATGTGATTTTACAATGTTTTAATGGTGCACCAATTATAAATATATCTATTTATTAATTTATAAATTATATTTTTAAAAATAAATTCAATTTTTTTAATATTAATTTCAAAATTATCATACGGTCAATTTCAAGTGTTTTTTTGAGATGTTTTATTTTGGGATGAATAAGGAAAAATAATGAATTTTAATTAAAACCTGTAGTTTCATCTAAATTATTTATAAAGTTAAATTATAATGTAAATTGGTTTTAAGATATATTTAGTTCAATAATATATATATATATATATATATATATTAATACAATTTATTTAATTATAATCAATTTAAAATTGAAATTTATTATAAAAACATTTCAATATTCTAAACATTTTCACTTTAATAACATGTTGTCCTGTTTCATCTGTAGAATTAATTTTAAATTAGTTTCTATCACTTCTGGGTTTTTAATATTTAACAATGGATTACATATTTGTAATTGAAATAATTTTTAGTTAATAGTTAGTCTAAATTATTTTTTTACCAAAAATATTAGTGAAATTAATTGATATTAATTACAACTATTAAGGTAAAAACGAGTTTACATAGTGGTTAATCTTTAAATTAGAGTGAAAAAACTTAAACAAATGTAAAAAACATTAGAAGTAAAAATTTAGACCATATACAAAATTTTCTGAAAAATTGAGCATTATTTGAGGGACATTATGTTGAGGATACCTCCCCAAAGTGTTTATCTTTTAATATTTACAAGAATTCCACTCCTACTCTATAAAAAGCCCCAACCTCTTAAATTATTAACACCTATCAAGCCATTTGGGTAGTAAAAACCCTAACCAAATCCCCTAAAAATTCACCAAAATCATTTTAGAAGCCTCATATTTGGGAGGAGGTAACTAAATTTAGTTCATTAGTGTGAACCTAAAAATATTACTTAGAGAATAGGTAACATCATTCCAGATAATCTTTTATTTTATTTTTTTATCCACACCCTTAATTATTCTTATTGCATTATTAAATAAAAAAACTAATAATAATAAATATACTTAGATGTTTTTTATGTTTTTTTACCTAGACCTACACAAAATTCGATCAAATCGGATAAAAATATTAGTTTGTGTGTACAGCGGAATACCACCTCGCGAACTGATGTTTTTCGTTCTTCCATTGCGACATTTAATGGTTGGTAATAATGATGGAAATTATATCTTTTTATTATATATATTATATTTATAACATATTTATGCTTATAAAATTATTATATGACACATACATTCACGATTTCCATTTTTGGGGAATATGATAAATTCATTTGTGGATGTCTAGATTATCGCCTCCTCAAAGTGATTTTATTCATTCACTCTTTACATGGAATATATTAAGGGTTTTTTAGTAAAAATATATGATATATATGAAATCATAATTCTAATTTTTTGAAAATATATATATACATACATAAAAGTCATTTACTTTCAATCTTTTAATACGACAAGAAAACGGAAATAACGTTTATGTGTATGTACGACCTACCATATCCATGAATGGTTTATTTCATTTCTTGTTTATATGTTTTTTAGATTATTATAAATAATTATATACTGAATATATATTCTCAAATTATATCATTTTCTAATCTTTTAAAAATGTAAATTGTTATCTATTTAATATTATCAATAATAATATTTCAAAACATACATGAAAACAAAGCGGTTTTTACCTGAAATGCAATTTTAACATTATATAGTTAATAAAAAAGTAATATAACGTTATAATAAAATAATATATTGTATGATATATAGGAATATAGTTTTTCTGGATGATATATAATAAAGTAAAATTTATTATATAGAAGATGTAAATACCTTTAACTAAAAGCCCAAAGCTATTGCCTTACTTTGTTATATTTGGATATGAAAAAATAAATTCCATCCCAAAGGGCTGACTGATTTAGTAGAATTTATAAACTACATAAATATTTAAAATTAAAATTATATTTGAAACATAAAATAAAAAATATATTTTTTTTTGAGAACACCATTATTCTCCAAGCATAACCTTATATATATGAGTCATATTAAATATCTAGGAAAAATGGGAAAAAATATAAGAAAGGGCTGAGCCCAAATTCTCAATAAGGGTAAATTAAAATATAACAAAACATGAATCAATGATAATAATTAGCATATAAAGGTAATCAAATGAAAACCCATTCCATGTAATCAATAAACTAATAATGAAAATGTGCGCATATATTTTTTCAATTTAAAAATACTCAAGAACTTAGTAAATGAATTGAAGGAAATCCATAATTTTGGAAATCTGAAGTATAAATATATATTCTCTAGATATTTACAATCAAGATCAATCAACATTCCAGTTTATGTTTATAGGTGGAAAATTGTATGATTTTTCTTGGAAACAAACATGAAGGTTTTTTCTTCAACTGATATCATCTTAAGATATTATTGATGAATAGGGGGATTTCATTAATGGATCCCCAACCCATGTATTTCAGGTCCAAATAATTCCTCATATATCAAATAATTGATTTAAAAATCTATTTTAAATCAATGTTTCCAATAACATTTTGAAATATTTGTATCATCAGTACCATAAAATTAAATGATTATCAAATTAATGATTCGACACCTTGAAGATAAATATATTCATGATATGATATATAAAATTTTAATTCCACTATAAAAAATAAACAAGTAGTGAATAAGTAATATCTCACTGAAATAAAAGTGATAATGTTAAAACTCTTACCTTATCCTTCTTTTTTTCTTACACGATTTAAAATATCATATAATGGTTTTAATCATGTTAATAACTTATATATTAACCTTATTCATATTTTTGATATCATATATCATATTATTATTTAATTTTATCACTCAATTGTGGATAATATTTCATTATTACCCTTGTCTTAGTTGTTAAATGCTTCATTTTCATATACATGTTTTGTGATCAATTTATTGTATAGGATATAGATCTAACATCTCCAAAATGATATTAATGTTATAAATATCATATTTATACATTAAATACGTTTTCAAACCCATTATTGAATCTTGGATATGGGAAATTAATCGCATAGATTCATGGAGATGATAGGTTGTACGTACGCACGAGCAATGGTATCATTCCCTTAATGAGTGAAATGATGGTGTTGTTAATGTTATATTAAATTTTTCAGAATCAATATAATGTTGTATTTATTATATATATCCATTATTTCTATCATTATACTCATCCATGTAAGGTAGTGATAAATAATAGATTACACCACAATGTGGTGATGGTAAGTCGTACGTACGCACGAGAAATACTTTTTTTTTCATAGGATAGATAAAAGGTGGAATAAAACAATTCCATAATCATAATAACATCCTGAAATAAATATGATACATTAATTAATACTTTATATGGGAAACAACACATAAATAGGAAGTAGAATAAAAAATAATCATGAAAGAGTCAATAAAGACAATTACCGCTTCTTCAGAGGTTTTCATTTAATCTATTCTAAAGTGATCTAGGTTAGTTTTTTTGGATGGACCAGAACCCATAGAACATATATAAGTATGTTTATAAGGGAAATATTCATGGTATGGTTGAGATAAATGTCTCATGTTGGTGTGAGGAAGTGAGGGATGAGGTTCCCTTTTATAATTGAGGTGGGGAACACTTTCAGAATTTACCAAAATATTCAAATATAATAATGCTATTATAGATCTAAAGACATCTAGATGTTATTTAAATTCATAAGAGATGATATGTTTTATCATATATTTTTTTTAATTTTATTAATTCAATATTCATAGGTTTTTTAAATAATTTAATAAAATATTAATTTAAAAGAATAACATCATTTTTGAATTTGATGCTATATAATTAATTTAACATCAAATACATTAAGAAAAAGTTTGAATTTTAGTATAATTTTTTTTTTAAAATAAATGATATCTTATAGATATAAAAAATTTATTATACACCTTTCCACATCCAAAATATATCCAAATTAATATTTTTGAAATCAATTATTTTAATTTTATGTTAATTAAATAAATATATTTTAGCATTGAAGAAACATTAAATGTAATTATATAATTAATTAAAATTACAAAAAAAATCTATAATGACACTGATTTCATTAATATCATAACAAAAAATTAGTTTCATTAATATCATTAGTTATTTCCTAAATAGACACATGAATATTTTAAATCCAAGGGGAGTGAAATTTTGTAACTATATTTGATTTAATAATATATAAGTTATTTTCATGGAAAATTTTCCATTTAAAAAATAAAATTTTATATTGAGGTGATAAGGGTCTAATTATTTTTATTTTATAATTTTTAGAAAATTTTAGGTCACATTCATACCCTTATCTTTTGGGTTTAAGCATTATTTAATTCTTTTAAGCATTACTGTAAAAAAATGGATTTTTACTTCATGACGTTCAATATTATTAATATAAAATGAAAAAAGATCCATAAATGAATCATGGATTATATGGTTAATCTTATTCCCATCAGTTGGATGTATTTAATTTTATTATAAATTTTATATCATTTAATAAAATATTATTTCTTTTTAAATATAATTAATGTATATTTTGAAACTATCCATTAAATTTAATTTTAAAAATATGAATAAAATAAGATATATTTGAACCAAATATTTTAATACATCCCTAATAAGTCAGGGTCACCTATAAAATTCATTGATTACATTAATTATCAAAAATTATAATTATTTTATGATTTGTAATATCATTTAGTTCATATTTCCATTAATAAAACAATTACTACATCCTCATTGCACAGTTTATTAAGATAATTATTTAATTCTTAAAAATGAAAAATAAATTACGATGATAAATATAAACATTTTAAAACTTTTATATTCTATTTAAAGTTGAATAAATTTACATGGTAACACCATATGATAATATTTATCATGTTAAAAATAAATTTATGATGTCTTTGACTTTTATTTAAAATTAAATATTATAATTTTTTTAAAGTCGTCAGTGCAGCTCTAATATCTCATTAAATTATACCAAGGATGATTTTGGTCGAGATCATTCATCAGAAAGTAGTAGAAATTGTGGCTACAACATCGAAACAATGACTTCATTTTCTTATAAATCGACACAAAACATGATTGTGGTTCCTTTTTTGAATTAGTTTTTTACAAAAACATATTCCAAAATGTTAAAAAATATTATTTTTTGTTTCAGTTTCTATAAAACCGTATTCCAAGAACATTAAGAGAAAACCAAAATCGTGAAATCCTTTCTTGTGTATTTATGAAACTCTTTTTATCTCAACTTGCGGGAACTCCAAAGGCCACCCAAGGATCCTTGATGACAATTTTTCTTGAGTTTATTCAATTTTTATCATTATTTCACAATTATGGGTCCTCATTCATTCATCATATGTCATTCTTTCATGATATACGAAAGTATATTTCCTTCTAAAACTATTTTCTAGCCAACCGTCAACCTTGGTTAGATTATTAATCACTTCATGTTTATTATTCATTTATAGAAACATTTTTGTAAGATATTGTAGTTTTATTCTTCCAACGAATTTGGGGGATCAAATTCATATTGAAAATAAATTTTCCTTTTTGAACTCATAATTTTGTAATTTATTTTTTTAAATTTTGAAGATAAATAATTATCTATTTAGTTATAATATTGATTTATTTCTTCATTTGTCTATATGTAGTTTGTTTTTAATTATAAATGTTTTTGTTAATGTTTTTTCTTATTTTAGTGTATTTTTTATTTGATGAAATTATCAAAAAAAAATTCCTAAAAATGTTATATTCATATTTATGAGTGTATATATATGTATGTATATATATATATATATTTGTATATATGAATATATATTTGTGTGTGTTTGTATATGTATATATATATATCAATATAAATTACTATCTATGATATTTTTTATTTTTTATTCTTACCAAATTATATAATATTGGATCAGCATGAAATGGATAAGGAAAAATAAATACCTTTAGTAGATTTGTTATTATTTTATTCCTAAAAATCATTGATATTTTCAATTTGATTGTAAATCATTTTTATTGTATAAGTTTATTTTTACTATATATATATATATGTTTATATGTATTAATATACTCACAAATTGTATTGGGATTATAGGAATTGAATGGATCATAATTGGATAGATTTTTGAAGAACCACTAATGAATATGGAAACATAGATCATAAATTGTTGCAATATTATAAATGAAATCTTCAAAATATATATTTCATTTTCTATCCATTTATGGATTTTTTTAAGTACGAGAAAGTAAAATTCCATAGAAATCAAGGGACATCTCATTTTCTATGGTTTTATCCTTCATTATAAATAATCTATATGGTAATAGGAAAGAAAAGAAAATTCAACATCTCATGTTAATGAACATATTCAAATTGAGGAAAATGATTTTATTGAATAATTAATTCATGGTTTAGCTATTTAAACCATTGAAAAAATAGAAATTATTCAATGATTTTATGAATATTTTGAGAAACCATTATTCCAAGGTTGTAGTAAATATAATGTGTTATCAGTATTTTTGAGATTAATTAATTTAAAATCAGAAAATGGGTGAAGTGATAAAGTTTCTATAACTTACATGAGCTTTTAAAAGAGTTACTAATAGAAGGAAACATACATCTATATTCCAATTATGAAGTGAAAAAAATATTATTCCCAATGGGATTGGGGTATAAAAAGATATATGATTTCCCCAATGATTGTGTATTGTATAGGAAAGAATATGTATATTTATCAAAACTTGTTATATGTGGAAGATCATGCTATAATATGGATGATAAATTCAACTTAGATTCATTCTCAAGAACTAACATATTACCAAATTCTATATCAAATTATTTCATCGAATATTCCATTCCTATAATTCAAATAAATAAACTTAGATTCATTCTTAGGTATTAGAATCAAATATCTTACTAAATAAATTTGGTACCTTCTAATAATCCCTCAATTGTAGAATCTATATGAAAATTCAATTGATGAATAATGGTTTATATGAAACATTGATGATTGAACCTATGATGGTAACTTATGCCACCCTAATGATTCATCATAAAAGAATTTATTTGATAAAAATTTTCCTAATTTTTGATGTGAGGTTAGAAATCATAGAAAGGGAGTGTGTATAGATAGAATTAATCAATATCAGATACTAAGTTTCCAATATAGTTCTTGGGATATTTTGTTGGTTGTTTACAAATTTTTCCCACATATATTTCTGAAGAAAAAAATATTATGATGATCTTGATGATTTCTTTTTAAAAAAATATCTAAATGTTATTAATGTGTATCATTCACCATTGATTGATGATTTGATAATTCTGTGAGAGAAATGTTTTAATTTATTTTATTCATACAAAAAATATTATTATTTTCTCGAGGTATGAATTTTTTTATTATAAACCAATTTACTTCATATAGAAACTTATCAAGATACAGTGTTAATGGACATGATGCTTGTCCAATTTGGGAATAAGAGACTTCCTATTATCAATTTTAGAGTTTAAGAAAGATAGTTTATATGGTACATAGAATATTTTTATAAATTGATCAACCTTATCATAGATTTAAAAATTATTTTATCCAGTTACAGGAATAAAATCTTCCCCCAAAACCATTTTCAGTTGAATAATATTACGATAATGTGAAAAATTTTGATTTCAAATTTTTACAGAAAGAAGGTTATAGACTTCAAGAAAGTATATGTTAGAAACAATTTATCATTTTCACACTACCTTATTGGATAATTTTAGAGACAAAAAATAACATTGATGGTATACATGTTTGAAAAAACATATGTAAAAGTTTGACTGGAACATTGTTAGATATGAAAATAAAGGAAAAAATATGGATTGAATGATAGAATAGACATGATATCAATGGGAATCTGTTTGGAGTTATCTCCCACTATGAAACAAAACAAAACATATTTACTTATATCTTGTAAAACATAAAGAATGAATGAGAAGATAAATTTTTATCAATGTATATAGGTATAAATGTTCCTAGTGAATATTCATTAAATATGAAGAATTTGGTGTTAGTGAAGTATTGTAAATTAATTGTTTTGAAATCTTGTGACTATCATGTATTGATAAAACAAATAGTACTTATTGCACTGTGTGGAATATTGCCGACATTTTTCAGAATGACTACTATAAGGTTATATATTATTTTGAAATCCATTTGTAAAAAAAATTGATCATAATTTGTTTGATGTGTTAATGAATTAAGATTCTATTATACGTTAAAAAATTGAAATATATTTCCCACCTATGTTTTTTGATATAATTATTCATCTGGTGATTCATATGTTGCGTAAGATAAGAATATGTTGGTTTTTTTATTTATGTTAGATGTATCCCTTTTAATGATATATGTCAATTTAGAAGGGATGTGTTAAGAATATTTATTGACCAGAGGCCACTATTGTTAAAAAATATGCAATAAATTGGTGATGGAGTTATATAGGGATTATTTTTATGAGGTGAAGCAAATTGTTCTCCCTATATCTCGACATATGGTATTTGATAGTGAAGGTAGAGGGATTCATGGTTTAAAGGTAAATTTCATTCTACGTGATAAAGTGATGAAGTCACATTTATATATTTTGAAGAACATATATGAGGTTAAATTATATATATCATCACATATTTCAAAATTATAGGTTTGATATGTGAAAATAAATGAATAGTGGTTGATTATGGAGAATAAAAAGACATTTGTTTGATGGTATGAAGAGAAAATCATCACAGGTATATCTACATTAGAAACGTTGAAGTGGTTGTCAGAGAGACCATCTCGTAATGTTGTCACATGGTCTAGTTTTGATATTAATGGGTACACAATTTATAAAAAAAAATTGGATGAAATATTTACACTCAAAATAGTAGAGTAATGGTAATCATTGAAATAGTACATTTTTCTAGTGCAAAAGATAAGACACCAATTTATGCTTTGTCACCATATTTTGGAGTTCATGATGATATATGGGAAATTTTATATACTAAAATTTGAAACATAGTGTTTAAGTGTAATTGGGTATATAATAATATTAGTGTGAAACATGATGATTTCGGTTTTACACTAGTTTATTTGAAATGTTTTAGTTATACTAAGGAACCATTTATCATTGAGACACATGAAAAAGAAAATATTTTTTTCCATTGATCCATCGAATGGTAAGTGGTCCAGCATTTTAAAAGGGAAAAGATTCCATATTGGTGATGAGTATAATGATGATGTTATTTATTTACATGAGACTTATTCAGATATTGCGATATTCTTGGATGATGGAAAAGACTATAACATTGACAATGTTCTTGTAGTATGGAATGATCAGGATGAAGGGATATGGGAAAACACTAAATTATTCTCCTAATTATTTTTCTAAATATTTATAATTCATTTTGTTTTTGAAATTTAAATGTGTAAACAATCTACTTTTAATTAATAATTAAATGTTTAAATATATATATTTGATTATTTATGTTATTATTTTTCAGGAATTTTATA
Source organism: Viscum album (assembly GCA_963277665.1). Classification (NCBI taxonomy): domain Eukaryota; kingdom Viridiplantae; phylum Streptophyta; class Magnoliopsida; order Santalales; family Viscaceae; genus Viscum; species Viscum album. The sequence continues at coordinate 438,236,007 of OY728121.1, forward strand.
ATCCACGGTTATTATTCATCATTTTTTTTTAAACCCATTGTACATTATTATGTTTTGGTTAAATTTATACATAGAGAAACACTTTTTGATAAATATGGTTTTAAATTTTTTAAATGTGTCTATCATTTTAGTGGTAATGTTTAAATTTAGTTTAAATTTTATATTTTTTGGTTATAAGAATTATAGAATCAACACTTTTTTGAAACATAAAAATGTGTACCACTTTTTTTACTTACATAATTTTGTCACCATTATTTCTAAATATTCACTTCCCTAATAATATGAAGTGACACAAAATTTCATTACATTTTTATATTTCAACGGCTGATATATAGAGAGAGGAACATTTGACATGTTATATCTCTTTTGCATATAATTAAATATTTAGTAACATATTAATTTAATGAAATAAATATTTTTCATTATAAAAAATATTTTTAAGAGTACTAATGTGCCCTCAACCGAGGAGTCTTCTTAAGTTGGTATAGAAAATTTGATTTCTCGATTTGGTAAACATGGTAATATATGTTTAACAAAACAATCACATTCTCATGGAGATGAGAGATTAGATATTAGTTATGATGATAATAATAATGAAACTAGGAAAAATTTAAATTAGTTTACCAGTTATATCTCCATGAAGACCCATTGAAAGATTAGAATTTTATATCCTAATTGGATGATCTTTGACAGAATTCCAAAATAATATCTTTGGGAGGCTATAAGGGTAAAATATCTCAATTGAACTATTTTATCTAATTTATTTAATATTATATCATTAAAATGAATAATATTTAGTTTATTAAATTAAAGTTGACCTTTAATATTGTTGAAGTGAAAGAAATTTATAAAATATTTCATTCTTTAGCGGTGGTTCGATGGAGATATTTCAAAACAAAATTAAAAAAATATATGTTTTTTGGAAATAAACAGAATGAAAACTCATTCCTCATTTTTGAGTATTTATATATAGATACATGGGTTAAATTTATTGACAGTAAACATGATGAATCATTTCTGATATTATAAAGATTTATGATTATAAAATTTTTTATATATTTATATAATTACTTATTAGTTTATTTTTATATAACATGCCTCTGGGAGATCTCATCAATAGATCCAATTGCATAATATATAACCTCATACTTTATCACATATAGGGTATAATTTATTGCAGTATAAATATATTGAATAATATTTTGAAGAATTAAGATATAAATCTAGTAGTGGATCAAAAGAGATATTGTTTGGCCCTGCATCTCTTTCTATGCTTCCTATAAAGCGATTTCCTTTGCGGAAGCCCTCACTGGATCTTCTACAGCATTGCCGACGCAACACAATCCCCCTATCCATAAGCATTAGGGATAGGGAGAAATCATAGTTGTGGCTGACCTGGATGTGATTAAGCATCATATGATCTACCATAGGTTCTCTATGCTCGATCAAATCTCCTATGAATGAGGGGCGAAGCCATGGGCTTATTTTAACCTCAAGGATCGCGTCTCTCACTACTGGAATTTCTCCACATGGAGTCCTATCCCAATTGGTAAGGGATACATCAAACTTATATTGTAAACTCATAAAGACCTTAATGTGGTCTGGCAGCTGGGAACACTCAATCTGAAACCAGTCGTTCTTCGGCTCTCAGAATGGGATCTGAATTTTAATCCTTTCACCCAAAAGCTCTCAACTGCTCAAGTCTGGGCAAGGATACACAGACTCCAATGGATCTACTGGCATCCGAGAATCCTGAATTTTCTATATTCTAGAATTGTAAATCCTCTTAGAATTGACCAGCGTACACTCAATGTAGATCTTGGACTCTATGCGTGTGTCCTCATTGAGATTGATACGGAGTTAACTCCTTCGGCGTAGGTGTCACTAGATGTCAATGGGAAAATAATTGAGATAAGTTTTTTATTTGAAAACATTCCAAAACACTATGGGTATTACAGGATGATCAGGCATGCTATTGATAGGTGTCGACTGGTCCAGAAGCTCTCCAATCATGCCTCCAACACACCAAGGGAAGTCATGTGAGGAAAAAATACCACCACAAATCAATATGTTAAAAATGATAACAAGGATCACCCCAAAAAGGTCAATTATGACCACACCACTGAATCTAGCATGCTCTAGGGTGAACTAGTGGAAGATGAGGACTCACCTGCGATTGTTCATATATGAGATACAAATGGAATTTCAAAAGTTACAGACAAGCTGGATGGTAGATAATATGCGACTCTTATTTTACAAAGCCTTGTGATTATATTTTTTTCATTATTCCTCAATTTGCAGTTTGAAGATTTTACTATGGACTTCGTTTACATAGAACTAACTTATTCCATTAGGTTGGATATTGATATTAAAGCGAAATCGATTCTGATCCCCCCATCTCAGCATAATTTTGAACCATCCCAACCTTAACTGTAACACTCCAAGCATCCATGGTACACTTCTCTTTGAATAATACAATAGTGTGTCTTCTACGAAACATCGAGTTCTAACACACCACAACTAATCAAACTAGCAGATAAGAATAGTAGTACCCAATATTTGAAATTTTACAAATTTTATCTTTCAAAATGGAATTCATTTGTGTATTCATAATATCATAATTAGTTTAGGGTGAATATTTGGTATTTTTATGAAAACATTCAATTTTTGATGAATTGTGAAAAATACTGGGTTATGGTTTAAAACCAAATTTTTTATTTAAATAATTATTTATTTTATTTAAATTTATTTTATGTCAAAATAAATACATAATACTTATAAAAGTTCAATTTAATTCATTAGAGTCAGTTTATAATAATTTTAGATATATAAAAATATTATTGAACTTTTTAACGTCTTTTACCCACCTCCTAGTGGGATTTGAAATTTTAAATAAAACATAATATTACCACTTCTATGAGTTGAATTATGAAAATACGAGAGACATGGTTGATATAATTAAGTAAAATCTGGTTTAATGAGAAGAAAATAATTTTTGTTGAATAATAACTTTTGACTTTTATTTATCCCAGTTAAAAGTAAATAGGGTAATCAAAGGTAAATATGATATTTTAATTACCCTAAAACACGTCCTAATTCTATTGAATAAGTTTTATTCAAACAAAAACAACCTTATTAATAAAATATGATCCTTTAGGTTAACTTGGATTACATTAGGACATTTATTATTATTTAATTCCAAGAAGAGTTAAAAGTGTTAAATTCAATGTTTAATAACTACACCATTTTTAATATAGGTTTAAAAGTAAGATAAATTAGAAAATAAATATTTATTAGAAATATATAGATATTTCCTTTAAAATGTTATTTCTTTTATAATTTTTTGACATTAAATAATTAAATTTATTTATGACACAATGATGATGCAGTAATTACGATATTAAAGAAAGATTAAAATAATTGTTATTATAAATATCCAAATAAATATAATTTGAGACTGTTAATGAATTGAACTAATATTATAGGTTAATAATACATGTAATGGTTTATTAAATGTATTTAGTTTGAACTAATAAAGTTGTTAGAACTTTAACAAAAATCAATTATTAAATCATGTCAAAATTGACATAAATGTGTTTTTAAAACAAATATATAATTATTGGTTGTTATAATAATCCTAAAAATCTATGTTTCGGAAAAAATACTTATATAATGAATTTTTTTCATTAATAAAACACTCTCTTGGAAGTTTATTGTATGTTTATTAATCATATAATATAAAAATACAGAGAGACATGGTAAATGTCAAACAAATTAACTATGAGTTAAATCTAAAATATAAGGTTAATATATTGACCCAAACCAGTCTAAAACCTATTGGATGAGTGGATTTAGACCCATAACCACCTTAGCTTCTAAATAAATCAATTTATATCCATTTATGAACCAAAAATTATTTTATTATAAAATAATATTTCTAGCTTTTCCTAAGGTGCCCCTCACCCCTTTTATAAAAGGGAACTTCCCCTTATCTCTAATTCACACCATAAAATCCATTTGTCTCGGCCAAACCCTGCCCAAATCCCCTATAAAATTTCCTCCCTTAATTTTAGAGGACTTCCTTTAGTCAGAAATCCATCCTAAGGAGCCATTTTGATCAAATCAATAGGAAGAACCTAAAGAAGAGTTAAATATCTCACCACCTCTTTCATGTTTTTTCTTCATCCACTTCTTCTTTCCTTGTTGTTTCCATTATTAAATAATAACTCGAAAATATTCTATATAATATTTTTATATTATAAATATGGTACAACAATATTCATTATTCTATCCATCCTTTGAATGACATGTCACCATACGTGCGTGCGTACGACTTACCGTCTTCACGTCATGGTGTAGTTTTTTATTCAAACACTTCATCATTTTTATGGGTATAATAATGAGTATAAATGTGGTAAATAATAAATAAAACATGATAATTATTCTTTATATATGATATAATATCCAATAATAGATGATTTTAATATCAAAAGAATGATATTGTCGCTCGTGTGTACGTACATATTTTCGTCTCCACGAACGCGATGAGATTCATTCCCCCATCGTATCCATTCAATACTAATTTTTATTTGATGATTAAAAACAATTTTTAGAAACTTAATATAATAATGAATATGAATAAGATACATTCTATACATAATAAACATTACTTACAAAAGAAAGCATATAAAGGAAAATGAATTAGTTAACACCCGAAAAGACAATCCTACTGAAATATCATTAACAAAGCAATATTAGAATATCATATATGATATAATATTTATGTATATATTTCATTTATAATTTAATAGCAATTATTTAATTATTATAAAAGAGGTAAACGTACCCTTGAACAGGTAAAAGTACAAGGTAACGATTAATTTCACAATCTCTTTATTATCCGAGATTGTTTTTACGTAAAGTATCTACTTGGACCTCTTAATCATCCACATCCTTGTTTTCCTAAAAATATATTCCACAACATTTCTACTACTTAATATACTATATTATAAAGTCATTTAAACCCTTATCCGACCTTATAAATTTTGAAATGAATCTTTCTATCATTTTCCAAACAAGTTACTCTATGACCTTTTCGACAAAATTATTGTAAGAATTTTTTTAACTTATACAGTGGGTGAGGCTATATTTCACCATTATAACATTGTCAAATCTTCCCCTAAAATATTATAATAATATTTTCAAATAATTGTTTTATTTTATAATTATGTAACCTTAAATGATTCCCAAAAAATAATGAGAAATTTCTCTCAAACGGTTCTGACTTCATCTATGTCAACATCCTTTAATGGATTTTAATCCTGATTGAAGTTGATTTATTATGATACAAATCATACATTTTGTATTGAATGTTTTGTGATATGAATGACTATGGTTGTGTTATTTTTATAATATTCATTGATTATTGATAAATTATAGACATTTAGTTTGCTAGTTTTAATACGAATGTTTATGTTATGTTTAAAACTTTTCATGTAAGGATGAAATGGACTTGGTAAGTGATGGGTGGAGCCTGCTATGGCTCCTCGATGCATCGGTAGGTCTTACGAGACAAACTAGAGTCCTGGAACAAGGCCTTTAAAAAATCTTATTTGTAGTATTGGAATAAGTCCTTGACTATGTGGTTATGATGTCTGGCATTATGCATTCCATCATTATGAAAGGGGCTATTGATATTGCATGTGATTATTTTACTAGTAGAATATCCATGTGACTAAGTAAATGGAATTATTTTGATTTATATATTCAAAATTATAATTAATTTTATGTTGAAAAGTATTTTTTTTGTTTTATACATTGCCTTAATTTTTTATGCTTATTTATGAAATTTTCCGCTATATTGTTATCCTTACTGAGCATCTGAGCTCACCCCTTTCTATGTTTTATTTTTCTTAAGATGCGAAGAAGTATATTATTACCGACCTATAGGGATAGTCTATAGGATCCCAGTGTTGTCTATGGAAACAATGTTACTGTAGTTTTTCATTTTATGATGTAATGTAAACCTTATGAATGTATCTAGTACTTCCAAGGATACTAAACTAATCGGTCTTTTGAGACTTGATATTTTTTGATCATGCCAATGATACATAATAATGCACTAAATCTGGGCTTCTATGGTCGGGGAATTGCAGTTGCTATCAGAGGAAGTTTATTATAAACCTTGGAAGCTATATTTAGAAAAACTCTGATTAGAGCACCTTATCCAAAGATAGACATTCAAGATTAGTATAGAAGAACTTTCTAGAATTCCGTTATTGTAGATATTTTGTGAGTTTTTCAAATCAATACATACGTGTATGGATATGAGCAGGTAGAGGTGGCTCTAAAATAGATATACCTAAGGGTAAAACCCGAAAACACCACTTTGAGATAGACTCGAATGGGCACTGGCGCACGCAAATGGGTTTTTTTGCACTATTGGTTAGACACCCCAAGGGGATATGCCTAAGGAAACTCTCATTTTATTTAAAAACTATTATGAAGGATTCATGAGTATATACATTATCAAAGAAAATATTTGTTTATTACGTATTATATCCATAAATTGGTCAATTTAAGTTAACTATTTTACAAGTTCAGAATTATGTATTGCAATTTATAAACTGATCTAGTGTATGCCATTATTTAGAAATGGTGCCTAGTAGAAATATTGGGAACTGTATCAATGCACATAATCCAAGTAGATATTTCCCTCCTACTCAAGATAATTATAGTGGAGCTGGTGAAGTAATTAGTGCTGAACAGCTTATCACCATACTGGGACAACTCAATTAGGTTATTAATAATAACCTTACCCGTATGGAGAACCCTGATCCACAATGTGGAGGATCAATGTTAGACCGCTTCATGAGCCAACAACCACCAACAATAAATGGGAGTATAAATCCATTAGTCTCTGAGAAATGGAAAAATTACTTAGAGAAAATATTTCAGGATTTGGGGAGTAGCAAAAGGGAAAAATTTGTCATGGTATTTTATCGCCTCACGGGAGATGCAGATCAATGGTGGTCATTGATTCAATAAACAATGGATGATGATAAAGTATCAAATATGGAATAAATGGAGTATAAAGAGATTTTTAATAAAAATAATTTCCTCGTGACCATCAAGAGAATATGGAAAGGCAATTTCTGAGTCTAAGTCAAAAGGAGGATGAGAATGTCACAAAGTCGGAGGCTAACTTTACAAGGCTAGTAAGGCATGCAGCAGATTATATACATAACCCAAGGAGTAATATTTATTGATTATTTTATGGGTTAAAACCATTTCTCTGGTGAGAATTAGTCTCGCAATCCATCTTTTCATACGAAGATATTGTCTCATGTTCTATCAAGATAGAAAATAAATTATCTTAGTCTTACGACTTTAAAGAAAAAGAAGAGAAGAATACATCTATTGAACACTCTGGAAATGTAAATAAGGGGAAGAAGGGAAAGGTTGAATATCCATCCTACAGTAAATGTGGGAAGAAACACCATGGTACTTGCCTGAAGAAAATGTGAGTCTGTTACAAGTATGGTGAAAAATGCCACAAAGTTTGTGATTGAATGGGAAAGAAAGAGGATTTAAATGGTGAATGATACAATTGTTGAGAAAGGGGATATTATTCAAATTAATGTTCTAAGAGTCAGCGGAACATACCTTTGAAAAGGCCAAGGGATCAAGTCTAGTCTTATACTATCACTACTACTGAGGTTGAAGCTCCGGAAGATGTAGTGGTAGGTAATTTAATGGTTTCTTCAAGATTATCCAGTGCTTTATTTGATTCTGGATCGTTGCATTATTTCAAATATTCCTAGTTGGCTAAGAAAATTAGATATTTCTAATTTGATTTAATAAGATAGTTGTTAGTAAAAACTCCCAAGGGAAGTATCATTGCAATAAAGTTTTGTGAATTAGTCCCCATTAAGGCATATAAATGTTATTTATCTACTGATCTCATCATCATACCCATTATGGGATTTTATATAATCCTTGGTATGGATTGGATTTCGGACCATGATGCGAAGATTTATTGTAATAAGAAGTAGGTTTCAATTTTTGATGATGATGATAAAGAACACCTTCAGTTTAAAGCAGAAACGTCACTACCAAATTCATATCTATATTTACCCCCAGTAGCTCAACTAAATTCAATTATTGGGGAGGAAGTGAATGAAATAAATGTGTGTGAGGAAAATAATGTTCAAATAGAGGATGTTCCTATTGTGAAATAATATGATGATGTGTTTCCAGCAGATTGACCTAGACACCTCCAGAATGAGAAATTTAGTTTTCCATTGACTTAATTTTTGGTTCAATGCCCATATCTAAGACCCCTTATAGAATGGCCATTGTGGAATTAGTGGAACTAAAGAAAAAACTAGAGGTATTGAGTAATAAGGTATTTATTAACCTTAGTGTTTCTCCATGGTGATCCCATGTTCTTTTTGTTAAGAAAAAAGATGGATCTATGTGGTTGTGCATTGACTACAGGGAGATCAATTCTATAATAATAAAGAACAAGTATCCCCAAATTTGCATTGATTATTTATTCGACCAACTTCATGGAGCTTAATAATTTTCAAAGATTTACCTTCGATCTAGATATCATCAGTTGTGTGTGAATAAGGAAGATATTCTGAAAATAGCATTTTGAAACAGGTACATGCATTACAAGTTTACAGTAATGCATTTTGTATTGACTAATGCACCCTCTGTCTTCATGGATCTAGTGAATATATCTTTCAAGGAATATCTTCATGAATTTTTAGTGGTATTTATTGTTGATATTTTGGTATACTCTAAAAGCTATGAATATTGCAAAAATCACTTGTGCATTATTCTAAAGACTCTTAAAAGACATGAATTGTATGGGATGTTTAACTAGTGTGACTTATGGCTTTAAGAGATTTCTTTCTTGGACATATTGTCTCTAAGGATGAAATCTCTATTGATCCTTCTAAGATCAAGGAAATCCACTAATGTCCAGCACCAATGAGTATAACCGAGGTACGCAATTTTATTGGTTTAGCAGGTTATTATCGGCGCATCATCCTAAAATTTTCCTGATTGGATAACCCATTATCGAAGCTCACACGTAAAGGGGTTAAATTTGTTTCGACCAAAGTGTGTGAATAATATTTTGAGGAATTTAAGAGAATATTAGTCAATTCTCATATCTTGACTCTACCATAATTGAATTATGGGTTTGTTATTTACAGTGATGCATCAAAGAAAGGACTTGGTTGTGTCCTTATGCAGAATTATAGGGTTATTGCTTATGCATCATGACCGCTAAAAATTCATCAGAAAAAATATCCTACTCATGATCTCTAGTTAGAAGCAGTAATATTTACTTTAAAGATATAGAAAAATTATCTCTATGGTGAAAAATTTGAGATATATACCGATCACAAGAGTTTGAAGTATATTTTCTCATAGAAAAAACTCAACAGGAGGAAAAGGAGATGGCTTGAACTACTCAAGAATTACGATTGCACAATACACCACCACCCAGGGAAGGAAAATAAGGTGGAAGATTCTTTGAGTATAAATAATCATGGAGTTTTGAACAAGATGAGAGTTGAAAGGGATCCTATTTTTAGGGATCTAGTGAAAATTGATATGGGAATAATCATGGAAGGTGAAACATCAATAGTTTTTGAAATGGTTTCCAAACCGTCTTTACTAGAAAGGATAAAACGTTATTAGGCTGATGATGAGGAGTTTGAAAAGAAAATTAGTGCTGTAAACAATGGGAGATTGAGTGACATCATATATGAAGATGGAATTTTGAAATTTGTGAAGAGACTTTGTACTCCAAACGTACCTGATCTAAAAATGGAATTGTCGGATTGTAACACCCAACGATTTTATAAGATACATTCTTTTTAATTTCTTTCATATCTTCGGTTGTATGCTACACCAATATTATCTTGCGATACACACAACAACATATTATCTTGCAGTATACGCAACACTAATCTTGGATCGTGTTACACACAATTTCAAGTTCATTTGATAGAAGTTATTCTATGCAACACTGAGTGTATATATATATATATTTAATGTATAAATGAAATATGTTTGGATTCAATTATATGAAACAAAAAAGTAATCTTTCACTACACTCAACCCTGACCTGGCTTGCATTACACGCAATCATGACATTCCACGATAGCATGTGTAGTACACAATATCCGGTTTCACTAAACAACGATATATTATTATGAAAAGTAGTACCCACTTTTTAAAATTTTATACATTTAATCTTTCAAAATGGACTTCATTTTTGGATTTAGAATATCGAAATTATCCTCGGGTGAATTTTTGGTATTTTTCTGAAAACATTCAATTTTTGATAAATAGTGAAAAAACACTAAGTTATAGTTTAAAACCGAATTTCTATTTAAATAATTATTTATTTTATTTAAATTTATTTTTGGTGAAAATTGATACATAATACCTATATAAGTTCAATTTAATTCATTAGAGTCATTTTATAGTAATTTTAGATATATAAAAATTTTATTGAACTTTTCACCGTCTTTTACCCACCTTCTAGGAGAATTTGCAAATTTACATAAAACATAATTTTACCGCTTCTGTGGGTTGAATTTCAAAAATCTGAGAGACATGGTTAATATCAAGAAGTAAAATTTGGTTCAATAAGATAAAAATAATTTTTCGTGAATAGTAACTTTTTACATTTATTTACCACGGTTAAAAGTAAATACGGCAATTAAGGGTAAAAATGATATTATTATTACCCTAACACATGTCCTAATTCTATTGGATAAGTATAATTCATCCAAAAACAACCTTAGGAATAAAATATTAACGTTTAGCTCCACTTGGATTAGATTAGGACATTTTTTATTATTTTATTTAAAAAAAGTGTTAAAATAGTTAAAATCAAAGTTTAATAATTAAAAACATTTTTAATGTAGGGTTATACATACAGTAAATTAGACTATAAATATTCTTTATAAAGATAAAAATATTTCATACATAATGGTATTTTATTTATAATTTTTAGACATTAAATAATTTAATTTATTTATGACACAATGATGATGTAGTAATTACCTTATTTATGAAATATTAACATAATTGATATTATAAATAACCAAATAAATGTAATTTGAGACCTTTTATGTATTAAACTAATTTTATAGGTTAATATGACATGTTAGTATTTATCGAATTAAATTTTTTTGAACTAATCATGCTGTTATTAGTTTTTTTAAAAAAATCAATTACCGAATAGTGTCAAAATTGACATAAAATAGTTTTTTTTTAAAAAATATTATATTATTAATAGTTATTCTATTCCTAAAAATCTTTGTAACACCCCGAGATTTTATGAAAAATATTATTTTTAATTTCATCAATGTATTGTGTTGTATGCTACACCAAAAGGATCTTGCACAACACGCACCCCTGACTTGGCTTGCATTACACACAATAAAGACCTTCCTCGATAGCGTGTGTAGTACGCAATACCGAGTTTCACTAAATGAGATATTATTATAATAATATTATTAACTAGCGGCTATGAATAGTAATACCCAGTTTTTGAAATTTTATAGATTTTATCATTCAAAATGGACTTCATTTTTGGATTCGGAATATCGAAATTAGCTTAGGGTAAAATTTGGGTACTTTTCGGATAACTTTCATATTCTGATGAATAGTGAAAATTACTAAATTTTAATTAAAACCAACTTTTTTAATCGAAATAATTAGTAGTGATAAATTATTAATTTGAGTGGTTTTAAAGTATATTTAGAATATATTTTTTCCATTTAATACAATTTTGGTCATTGGATGTAATTTCACATTTAAACTAGACATAAACAAGTGTCAATCTTTTGATAGTTATTATCTCTTAAAAACACGCTATTTGTTTTGACGATGAGATTTAATTTTTAAATTAATTAATGAAACTGATATGTTTTGAATTTGGTAAAATAGACATCATTTTTGAATTCATAATATCAAATATAGCTTAGGCCTAATTTTTGGTATTTTTCTGGAAGCTTTCATTTTTTGATGAATAGTGAAACCACTAAGTGGTAGTTAAAAAACTGAATTTTTCATAAAACATAATTTTACCGCTTATGTGAGTGGAATTTCGAAAATCTGAGAGACACAGCTAATATCAAGGAATAAAATGTGGTTCAATGAGATGAAAATATTTTTTTTGTGAATAGTAACTTTTTACTTTTATTTACCACGGTTAAAAGTTAATAGGATAATTGAGTGTAAAAATGATATTATTATTATACTAACACATCTCCTAATTCTATTGGATAAGTGTAATTCGACCAAAAACAACCTTAGGAATAAAATATGACCATTTAGGCCCACTTGGATTAGATTAGGACATTTAATATTAATTTATTTAAAGAAGGGTTAAAATAGTTAAAATCAACATTTAATAAGTAAATCGTTTTTAATATAGGTTTATACATAAGATAAATTCGACTATAAATATTAATTATAAAGATAAAAATATTTACTACATAATAGTATTTTATTTATAATTTTTAGATATTAAATTTTTTAATTTATTTATGACACAAATATGTTGCAGAAATTATCTTATTAATGAAATATTGAAATAATTGATGTTATAAATACCCAAATAAATGTAATTTGAGACTTTTTATGAATTACACTAAATTTATAGGTTAATATGAAATTTTATTATTGATATAGTTAACGTTTTTCGAATTAATCATTCTGTTATGATCTTCAAAAAAATCAATTTCCAAATAGTATCAAAATTGACATAAAATAGTTTTTAAAACAACTATTATATTATTAATTGTTATTTTATTCCTAAAAATATAAGGTTCGGAAAAATGATTTAGATAATGTTATATATATTAATAATAAACAACTTTAGGTTCTTTTGGATTTTTATAGTATGTTTATTAACCTTATAGTGTAAGAAACAAGAAGACACGGTAAAAGTAAAATTATTTAACATAAGGTTAAATCTAAATGATAAGGTTAAAATAGAAACCTAAACTTGCCTAAATTCTATTGGATGAGAGGAGTTCGACTCATACCCACCTTAGCTTATAGATAACTCAATTTGGAGCTATTAAAAATAGAATATTACTTTCTAATAAAATAATATTTTTAGTTTTTCCAAAGGTGCCCCACTCCTCACTTATAAAAGGGCACCTCCTCCCTCTCTTCCTCACACCACATTAAGCCTTCAAGCTCAGACCACCCCTGAAACATTATCTTCTCCACTTCCATAGAAACATCCTAGAGGTTATGGTCTTCTTCAAAGACCAATTTTAGTGCCCTAAGAGGAGGTCTCAAAGAGGCGCTTCAAAGAAGAGGTTATGTCCATTACCAATTCTTTCAATTTTATTTCTTCTTCCACTTCTTCTTCTTTAGTTGTTTCATTATGAAGTAATAAAATCAGTATCAATAATATACTAACATGATATTATAATTATGAAAAAACCATATTTCACCATCTATCCACCCTACGGAAAACGAAATCACCGCGCGTGCGTACGTACAGAATACCGTCTCCACGCCGTGGTGTAATCTATTTTCCACCACCACTTTACTTGGATGGGTATAATGGTGTAAATAATAACTATATATTATTATTGGAAAGTGATATTGAATATGAAATAGTATACATACACTCCAATACAATTCCATGATCATGGGAATGATATCATCGCTCGTGCGTACGTACGGACTACCGTCTCCATGAACGTGATGAGATTCATTTTCCATGATTAACCATTCAAGAATGATTATAAAGTATATATAATGAATAATAATGAAATATATGACATAATAATGCTACTATATATATATATATATTTCATCTATTTAATTTCATTCAGTTCAACAAAGAAACGAAAACAACGTTCATGCGTACGTACGACCTACCGTCTCCATGAACAGTGTATTTCATTCTTTTTATCGATCTATAATATATATGAATATAATGAATATATATTATATATAAATCATTTATTAGATTCTGGAATTATTTATATCAGGTTATAAGTAATAATATCATGAATGACAAGTCGAAACACATAAGATAAATGAAATGATTTTACCCAAAACGCTGCTTTTACATTGAATTTACAAAGGAATGGGTAATATAAAGTCATAATTGAAACATATATGATATCATAACAATGAATATGATTATGTAATAAGTAAATGACATCATTTAAATAATTATAAAGGAGGTTTTGATCCATACGAAGCATATCGGACCTATGGTAAGGGATAATTATTCCAATCTCATTTAGATTGTTTATTCGTAAGTATTTACTAGGGTTATTGTTCTCATCCATGTCCATGTTTTATAAAAATGGTTTCATGTATGTTTAATGTCCTTTTTACCCATTTTTGAATTTTACTACATGGTATGTATGGAATCTTTCTTTTACGAGGTACTTTTTGACTTTTTCGGCAAAAGTACGAGAAGAATGTTTTTTTAACTTATACGGCACAAACGGATTTTTAAGGTTTTATAAAGAATTATTTTCATGAATCTTCCTCCAAAAGATTTCATGACTATTTTCAACAAAATACTTTTCTTTTAAAATTGCATGACATTTTGTGAAAATAGAATGATTTTGAAGAAGAAAGGATATTTTCCTCAAGAATTCATTTTAAGTGTTTTATCAAAACCATTTTTCATATAAGATGACATTATTTCATATGTGTATGTTTCAAGAATCATGTCTCTATGATTTACATGGTTTCACTTTTCTTATTATGAAATGATATCCATTTATTTTATATAGATTATGTGATGATGGGATGATGTTTATGAAACCCATTTGATTTATTGGGTTATGTATGTTTATTTTGTGGCACAAGTAAGAATGATTTCATTATGAGATGGGTGGGACCGATATCCCCCTCCAACTAATTGGGTAAAGATTTATATCTCATCAGATAGACATGTCTGGAACGGTATGTTAATCATGTTCAGTGTTACAGGACTGGAACGATGAGTGAACTCGATTCAGAAAGGGACATTGTCCACTAAGATGGTCTTGGCCGCAATGCCTTGGATACTATGGAAATCATATCAAGTGCATAATGGTTTCCACAATTACATGTTTTATTCCCATGCTATTTTGTCATGATTGATGTTCCATTATGATCTATGCCTTAATTACTTCCATGTTTTTTTGTCATTGCTCATGCTTTTGATGTTTAAACATTATGTTCATGTTTTTAAGTTCAAATGTATATGATTTGTTTTATTTTATCCATGCTTACCCTTAATGAGCATTTGAGCTCACCCTTTTTATGTTTTCTTTTCCCTAGGATATAAGGAAAGGTTTTATGTAAGAAAAAAAGGGAAGATCTTTATGGGAGATGTTGAGGATCTTTCACAAAGATTTGATGATTATGTTCCAAGTTTCCAAAGGCACTAAACTATTACGGTCCTTTGGTGTATGTTTTTGTTATGTAATAAGTATTCCACAAAAGTAATTTAATTTCCATGTACGTCAAGCTTCGGGTCTCTACAGTTGGTATCAGAGGAAAGGTTTAGTCAACATTTGGAAACTAGGTTGCAAAAACGTTAGTGAGATCCCTAGAGATATTTATAAGGTATGTCTAGGGATGTCCCTAAGGATAAGTATACGTATAGGATATAGTCCTAGAACTACGGTAACGATCTTAGAATTTAACCTAAGATGATAGATATTGAGGGTACTCCCCTTTTACTATGTTTTTTTCCCTAGCATGATTTTTCCTCTCACACTATTCTTTTTGGGTTTTAGAAAATGGATGGAAACAGGAAGATTCACTATAATGGAGGATATGATGGACAATGGAATGATATTCTTCATGAGAACCATATGAAATGGGATTTGGAAGTCCAAACATCATTATTATTCTGAATCAGCAATCTCAAAATATGATCAATAAACTCAAATTTGGTAAGTTTCCTAACTCGGCTAATAAGAGAAAGATGGAGTTTCATGATGATCATAGAGGAAATAAAGTTCACTTTCCCCTATGTAAATCATGTGGGAAGAGGCATCATGGAGAATGTTTCAAAGTAACTGGAAGATGCTTTGGGTGTGGAAAATAAGGACATGAAGCCAGTAAGTGCAAAGGAAAAGGTTCAATTAACACCATGGATGAGGATAATGGTATTGCTACGACATCAACAATGGTTAAATGTTTTAAATGAGGAATGTATTAGCATTATGCAAACCAATGCCCTAAGGGAAAGTCTCAGGAAGAGAATCATTATGGTCGTATGGGTAATATTTATGTTGATGACTTGAAGAGACTACAAATGATATGTGAGATGAAAGAATTGTTGAAGCTCGGTCAATGGTTTAAGAAGGGAGTGGAATGATTACATGTTTATCAAGTGTAATGTTATATAAGTAATCTCATGGTACTATGGAATAAAGAGACATCTAAGTATTGTTACACTGTTGACTTTCCTTAAGTTTTGAAAGTGTGTGATGAATGGTACCAGTATTTTTGGAAAGTAGATGATATGTGCATAATGAAGGGATAAGGAGAAAATTAAAAGTTTGATAGTATTAATGATCTCATGACTGATATAAGGAGAAGGTTATATCATGGTTTGAGTATATAGAATTTTTGGATTTTGGTATGTGGAAAGAGTTAACTTTTGACAGCATTCATGTTTTCACTAAGGTTTAATGGGTATTCATTTTTCAAGATAATACATGATTAAGGTATTCACATGATTGGAATGTGACCAACAAGATAATGGGGGATAAATGATGGTTGGTTGATGACATTTCAAGTAATAGTTTTCTTTATACTATGAGCTTGGACCGAAGTATTTTTGATAAAGATTGGAATGGATTATGTTGGACATAAGATAGTATTGTTTAAGGATAGAACTTTTTTCGATATTATTGATGGGATGTTATAGTAATGTAGTTTTAGAAAAAGGACAACCTGCAAGACGGGCGACATCCCATCGTGTCAGACAAGGTTGTGGGAATCGAACCCACAAGCGAAGTGCGACTGGCCTTTATCGCCTACCACTAGCCTACAGGAAGTCCATGCTTAGTAGAAAATAGTTTTATTATATTAACCAGTATGATATATGAAGTATAAGCCCATTTTAAGAACCATATATGATTAATATCACTATAGATCGACTTACGTATTTTTAATAACTTTTTCTAAACCTTTGCTTGAGACAGATGGAATGACCAGTCATTCTATCACATGATCTGCTAGCACTTAACGAATAACAAATTCAACTTCATTTATTTAAGAGATGAAGGGGAAATTGTTCAAGGCATGAACAATGGTGAGATTCTACCAAAATAAAGTAAGTATTTATTCTAATTCTAATTCTTCAACTTTAGGGAAATGATCTTGAAAACCAAAAATGTTATCCTAGTCCCCTTATATTCGATGAATCATATGGTACCCTAGATCATAAAAAATTTATGGATTTGTGATTGTTGGATTTTTCATAGCCATTTCCTCTACCACTCTCCATCATAACTTGATGGTTGGGTTTTTCTTCAATATCCATATTTTCACATATGTTCTCCTACGTGAAAACCTAGTGATGAGTTAATTTGGGTAACCGTTACATTTCATTCTTTAGTTTTTAAAGCCATTTTTTGGTATTCCTTTTTACAATGTGGGTTTCTATTAAATAAACTTTCATGTAGTAAACCATTTATAAACCCGATGAATTTCTAGGGCGAAATTCATTTTAAGGGGGGTAGAATGTAACATCCTGAGATTTTATGAAAAATATTCTTTTTAATTTCACTAATGTCTTGTGTTGTACGCTACACCAAAAGGAGCTATCACAACATGCATCCCTGACTTGGCTTTCATTACACACAATAATGACCTTCCTCGATAGCGTGTGTAGTACACAATACTGAGTTTCACTAAATGAGATATTATTATAATATTATTATGAACTTGCTGTTATGAATAGTAATACCCAGTTTTTGAAATTTTATAAATTTTATCTTTCAAAATGGACTTCAATTTTGGATTTGGAATATCGAAATTAGCATAGGGTGAAATTTTGGTACTTTTCGGATAACTTTCATATTCTGATTAATAGTGAAAATTACTAAATTTTAATTAAAAACAACTTTTTTAATCGAAATAATTAATAGTGATAAATTATTAATTTGAGTGGTTTTAAAGTATATTTAGAATATATTTTTACCATTTAGTACAATGTTGGTCATTGGATGTAATATGACATTTAAACCAGACATAAACAAGTGTCAATCTTTTGATAGTTATTATCTCTTAAAAACACGCTATTTGTTTTGACGATGAGAATTAATTTTTAAATTAATTAATGCAACTGATATGTTTTGAATTTGTTAAAATAGACATAATTTTTGAATTAATAATATCAAATATATCTTAGGCCTAATTTTTGGTATTTTTCTGAAAACTTTCATTTTTTGATGAATAGTGAAACCACTAAGTGGCAGTTAAAAAACTGAATTTTTCATAAAACATAATTTTACCTCTTCTGTGAGTGGAATTTTGAAAATCCTAGAGACACGGTTAATATCAAGGACTAAAATGTGGTTCAATGAGATGAAAATATTTTTTTGGTGAATAGTAACTTTTTACTTTTATTTACCACGGTTAAAAGTAAATAGGATAATTAAGTGTAAAAATGATATTATTATTACCCTAAATCATGTCCTAATTCTATTGGATATGTGTAATTCGACCACAAACTACCTTAGGAATAAAATATGACCATTTAGTCCCACATGGATTAGATTAGGACATTTAATATTAATTTATTTAAAGAAGGGTTAAAATAGTTAAAATCCATGTTTAATAAGTAAATCATTTTTAATATAGGGTTATACATAAGATACATTCGACTATAAATATTAATAATAAATATAAAACTATTTCCTACATAATGGTATTTTATTTATAATTTCTAGAAATTAAATAATTTAATTTATTTATGTCACAAAGATGATGCAGTAATTATCTTATTAATGAAATATTGACATAATTGATGTTATAAATACCCAAATAAATGTAATTTGAGACTTTTTATGAATTAAACTAATTTTATTGGTTAATATGAGATATTAGTATTGATTTAGGTAACGTTTTTCGAACTAATCATTCTGTTATGATTTTCAAAAAAATCAATTACCAAATAGTGTCAAAATTGACATAAAATAGGTTTTAAAACAGATATTATATTATTAATTGTTATTTTATTCCTAAAAATATAAGGATCGGCCAAATTACTTAGATAATGTTATATATATTTATAATAAACAACTTGGGGTTCGTTTGGCTTGTTATAGTAAGTTTATTAACCTTATAGTGTAAGAAAACAAGAAGACACGGTAAAAGTAAAATTATTTAACTTAAGGTGAAATCTAAATGATATGGTTAAAATAGAAAACTAAACTTGTATAAATTCTATTTGATGAGATTATTTAGACCCATACCCACCTTATCTTCTAAATAACTCAATTTGGAGCTATTGAAAACCGAATATTACTTTATAATAAAATAATATTTTTAGTTTTTCCAAAGGTGCCCCTCTCGTCCCTTATAAAAGGGCACCTCCTCCCTCTCTTCCTTACACCACTTTGAGCCTTCAAACTCGAAAAACCCCTGCAAAATTCCTTTATAAACTTCCATAGAAACATCCTAGAGGTTCTAGTCTTCTTAAAAGACCAATTTTAGTGCCCTAAGAGGAGGTCTCAAAGAGGCGCTTCAAAGAAGAGGTAATGTCTGTTACTGATTCTTTCAACTTTATTTCTTCTTCCAGTTATTCTTCTTTACTTGTTTCATTATGAAGTAATAACATCAGTATCAATAATATACTGATATGTTATTATAATTATGAAACAACCCTATTTCACCATCTATCCATCCTACGGAAAACGAAATCACCGTGCGTTCGTACGTACGGAATACCATCTCCACGCCATGGTGTAATCTATTTTCCACCACCACCATACTTGGATGGGTATAATGGTGTAAATAATGACTATATATGATTATTTAAAAGTTATATTGATTCTTTAATATTATACATACACACCAATACAATTTCATGATCGTGGGAATGATATCATCGCTCGTGCGTACGTACGGACTACCGTCTCCACGAACGCGATGAGATTCATTTTCCATGATTAACCATTCAAGAATGATTATAAAGTATATATAATGAATAATAATGAAATATATGACATAATAATTCTACTGTATTTATATATATATGTATGTCATCTATTTAATTTCATTGAATTCAACAAGGAAATGATAACAGCGTTCATGCGTACGTACGACCTACTGTCTCCATGAACGGTGTATTTAATTCCTTTTATCGATCTATACTATATGTGTATATGATGAATATATATTATATATAAATCATGTTTTACATTATGGAATTATGTAAATCAGGTTATATGTAATAATATCAAGAACGAAAAGTTGAAACACATACGATAAATGAAATGATTTTACCCAAAACGCTGCTTTTACATTGAATTTACAAAAGAACAGGTAATATAAAGTCATAAGTGAGACATATATGATATCATAACAATGAATATGATTATTTAATAAGTCAATGACATTATTTAAATCATTATACAGGAGGTTCGGATCCTTACGATGCATATCGGACCTAAGGTAAGGGATAATTATTCCAATCTCATTTTGATTGTTTATTCGTAAGTATTTATTGGGGTTATTGTTCTCATCCATGTACATGTTTCCTAAAAATGGTTTCATGTATGTTTAATGTCCTTTTTACCCATTTTGACTTTTACTACATGGTATGTATGGAATCTTTCTTTTACAAGGTACTTTTTGACTTTTCCGGCAAAAGTACGAGAAGAATGTTTTTTTAACTTATAGGGCACGAACGGATTTTTACCATTTTATAAAGCCTTATTTTCATGAAGCTTCCTCCAAAATATTTCATGACTATTTTCAACAAAATACTTTTCTTTTAAAATTTCATGACATTTTGTGAAAAGAGAATGATTTTGAAGAAGAAAGGATATTTTCCTCAAGAATTCATTTCGAGTGTTTTATCAAAACCATTTTTCATCTAAGATGACATTATTTCATATGTGTATGTTTCAAGTATCATGTCTCTATGATTTACATGGTTTCAATTTTCTTATTATGAAATGATATCCATTTATTTTATATTGATTATGTGATGATGGGATGATGTTTATGAAACCCATTTTATTTATTGAGTTATGTATGTTTATTTTATGGAACAAGTAAGAATGATTTCATTATGAGATGGGTGGAACCTATATCTCCCTCCAATGCATTGGGTAAAGATTTATATCTCATGAGATAGACATGGCTGGAATGGTAAGTTAATCTGATTCAGTGTTACAGGACTGGAATGAGGAGTGAACTCGATTCAGAATGGGACATTATCCACTAAGATGGTCTTGGAAGCAATGCCTTGGCTACTATGGAAATCATATCATGTGCTTAATGGTTTCCACAATTATATGTTTTATTCCCATTCTATTTTATCATGATTGATGTTCCATTATGATCTATGCCTTACGTACTTCCTTGTTTTATGTGATTGCTCATGATTTTGATATTTAAACATTACGTTCATGTTTTTATGTTCAAATGTATATGATTTGTTTTATTTTGTCCATGCTTACCCTTACTGAGAATTTGAGCTCACACTTTTTACGTTTTCTTTTCCCCAGGATATAAGGATTGGTTTTAGGTAAGAAAAAAAGGTAATATCTTTATGGGAGATGTTGAGGATCTTTCACCAAGATTAGAAGATTATGTTCCAAGTTTCCAAAGTCACTAAACTACTACGGTCCTTTGGTGTCTGTTTTTTTATGTAATAAGTATTCCGTAAATGTAATGTAATGTCCATGTACGTCAAACTTCGGGTCTCTACAATATAAGGTTCGGAAAAATGACTTAGATAAGGTTAAATATATTAATAATTAACCACTTGGGGTTCGTTTGGCTTGTTATAGTATGTTTATTAACCATATAGTTTAAGAAAACAAGAAGACACGGTAAAAGTTAAAATATTTAACTTAGAGTAAAATCTAAATGATAAGGTTAAAATAGTAACCTAAACTTTTCTAAAACCAATTGGTTGAGATTATTTTGACCCATCCCCACTTTAGATTCAAAATAAATCAATTTGGAGCTATTATAAACCTAATATGACTTTATTATAAAATAATGTTTTTAGTTTTTCATAAGGTGCCCCTCTCCTACCTTATAAAAGGGAACCTCCTCCCTCTTCTCTTCACACAATTTTGAGCCTTCAAGATCATCCAAAACCTACCCATTTCTCTTCTAAACTTCCCCAGAAACATTATAGAGGTTCTGTTCTACTCAAAAGACCAAATCTAGTTCCTTAAAAGGAATCTTAAAAAAGGTGCATCGAAGAAGAGGTAATCTCTTCTACCGATTCATTCAAGTTTCATTCTTCTTAAACTTCTTCATCTTTAGTTTTTTCTTTATAAAGTAATAAAATAAGAATCACTAATACACTGATATGTTATTATAAATATTAAAGAACCCCATTTCACCATCTATCCATCCTATAGAAAATGAAATCACCGCGCGTGCGTACATACGGAATACCGTCTCTATGTCGTGCAGTAAATTGTTTTTCGACCAACACCTTACTTGGATGGGTATAATGGTGTAAATAATGACTATATATAGTTATTATAACATCATAATGATTCTGATAAATTATATCATCCACTCTAATTCAATTAAATAATTATAGAAATGATATCATCGCTCGTGTGTACGTACGGATTATCGTCTCCACGACGCGATGAGATTCATTCTCGATGTTAACCATTCAAGAATGATTATAAAGTATATATAATGAATAATAATGAAATATATGACATCATAAAGCTACTGAATTTATATATATATATATATATCTGTGTGTGTGTGTGTGTGTCATCTACTTACTTCCATTCAAGTCAATAAGGAAAGGAAAACAGCGTTCATGCATACATACGACCTACCGTCTCCATGAATGGTGTATTTCAGTTCATTCATCTATCTATTATATATATATATATACTGAATATATATGATATATAAATCATTAATTACATTCTGGATGTAAGTAAATAATTATTTAAGTAATAATAATATAAAGAATAACAAGTCCGAACACGTACGATAAATATGACGATTTTTCCCAAAATGCTGCTTTAACATGGAATTTACTAAAGAACGGGTAATATAAAGTCATAAGTGAACCATATATGATATAATAACAATGAATATGATTCATTAATAAGTCAGTGAAATTATTTAAATCATTATATAGGAGGTTCTGATACGTACAAAGCAATCAGACCTAAGGTAAGGGATAATTTTTCAATCTCATTTTTATTCAAGATTGCTTATACGTAAGTATTTACTAGGGTTATATTTTTCATCCATTCCCATAAAATGTTTTTCATAAAATGTTTAATATTATTCCATGTATATTTAATGTCATTTTTACCCCTATTTGACTTTTACTTTGCGTTATGGAAGGAATCTTTATTTTTTTTACCATACGAGGAAACTTTTTGACTTTTCCGACAAAAGTACGTGGAGAATATTTTTTTAACTTATACAGCATGAACATATTTTTATGGTTTTATAATGACTTATTTTCATGAAGATTAATCTACAATATTTCATTATTATCTTCAACAAAATCCTTTTCTTTTTAAATTTCATGGCATTTTGTGAATGGAAAATGATTTTGAAGAAGAAAATATATTTTCCTCAAGAATTCATTTCATGTGTTTTATCAAAACAATTTTCCATATAAGATGAAATTATTTCATATGTGTATGTTTCAAGTATAATGTCTCTATTATTTAAATGGGTTTATTTTTCTTATGATGAAATGATATCCATTTATTTTATATGAATTATGTTATGATGGGATGATGTTTATGAAACCCATTTTATTCGTTGGGTTATTATGATTGATGTATGTTTATTTTGTGGAATAGGTAAGAATGATTTCATTATGAGATGGGTGGGACCTATATCTACCTTCAATTAATTGGGAAAATATTTATATCTCATGAGATAGTAATTGCTAGAATGGTAAGATAATCTGGTTCTGTGATACAGGACTGAAACGAGGAGTGGACTCGATTCATAAAGGGCCTTTGTCAACTAAGATGGTCTTGGAAGAAATGCCTTGGATACTATGGAAATCATATCATGTGCTTAATGGTTTTCCACAATTATATGTTTTCTTCCCATGCTATTTTATCATTATTGATGTTCCATTATGATATATGCCTTACGTACTTCCAAGATTTATGTCTTTGCTCAATATTTTTATGTTTGTATTTTATGTTCAGGTTTTTTGATTCAAATGTTTATAGATTGTTTTATGTTCTATATTATTACCCTTAATGAGCATTTGATCTCCCCATTTTTATATTTTCTTCTCCTCAGGATATAATGAAAGGTTTTAGGTAAGAAAACAAAAGGGGAAGATCTTTATGGGAGATGTTGAAGATTTTTCATCAGGATTAGAAGATTATGTTCCAAGTTTCAAAATACACTAAACTATTACGGTCCTTTGGTGTCTCTTTTTGTTATGTATTAAGTATTCCGCAAAAGTAATTTAATGTCCATGTATTTCAAGATTGATTCTCTACACCTATGATGTCCATAGCTCTAATTTCACTATACACCCTAGTAGCACTAAGATGTATAGAGACTTGAAGAAACATTTTTGGTGGGATAACAAAAAGATGGAGATTGCTGATTTTGTGTCATGATGTATGGTTTGTAAACAAGTGAAAAATATAAGGAAACACCATGGAGGAGTCATGAAATATCTTCCCATACCTGAGTGTAAATGGGATAATATTACGATGGACATTTTCATTGTGCAACCAAAGACACCTAGAAAAAATGATGCAATATGGGTCATTGACGATTGTCTTACCAAGTCATCACATTTTATTTTTAAACCAGAAGATTTACCACTTGTACATTTAACAATATTATATATTAATGAAGTTGTGAGACTTAATGAAGTACCCCAATCGATTGTTTCTGATCGTGATCCACATTTTACATTATGATTTTGGAAAAGTATTTATAAATCTTTGTTTACTAAACTTCGTTTGAGCACTGCCTTCCACCCCCAAACTGATGGACAATCACAAAAAACTTTTCAAACCATAGAAGACATGTTGATATCAGGATAACTTGACTTTCAAGGTATGTGGGATTAATATTTACCTCTGGTAGAATTTTCATATAACCATAGATTCCATTCAAGTATTCAGATGACACCATATGAAGAGTTATATGGAAAGAGATTCCGCAAACCAACCTTTTGGGATGATGTTGGTAAAATAAAACTCGTAGGCCAAGAAATTTTGGAGGAAACTATGGAAAAAGTGAAGGTAATCCAAACCCACATCAAATTAGCTCAAAGTAGGCAGAAGTGCTATATAGATAACCGAAGGAAGGATTTGTAATGTCAGGTAGGAGATCATTTTTTCATGAAGGTATCTCCACACAAGGGTGTTATACATTTTGTTAAGACGGGAAAATTAATTCTTAGGTACATCAGACCTTTCAAAAATCTAGAACGAATTGGGGTTGTAGCTTAGGGAAATGTCACCAAAGCTCTCCAAAGTTCATGATGTCTTCCACATATCACTGTTGAGAAAATACATGTGATTAGCCACTAAATGAGGATAATATTAATTTTTAATATATTTAATATTAATGTGATTTATTATTCAAAAACACCATTTTAGTTCATTTTACTCTTTGAACATCATTTCACATTATGATTGTAATTCCTTCTTAATATGAACTATTATGTGGTACATTTTTTAACATCATTTAAAGTACCCAATGATTCATCTGATTTTAAGGAATATAATTATACATATTTTAATTTTATATTTTGGAAAATCTATCTTCACTTCAATATGAACATGTTTGATTCAGATATCAATGGAGAATTTATGGAAGAAGATGAGGATATTTTGTGATGAAAGGAAATAATTCTGGAGAAGTAAGATTGTACACCAGCCCACAGATGTGAATGTGGGGCCCAGCATATAGTCCCAATGAATCCCAAATTTCATGGTCTGATATAAGACATATATAATAACAAATCACTCTTCAAGATCCAATTCTTATTAGGCCTCCATGGTGGTCATTAAGGCATCCCAAGTTAGAGATAAAATTATGGGAAAGATTCTGCAGCCCAGATAAACAGTTAACTAATATATTCATATCTCGGAATCCACATATTCAATGGGCCCAAATTTTAGAGTAGATTAGAATAAATCTGGGGATACATTTTCTTATTCTATGGACCACTCTGATTCGGCCATCTATAAGGTCTTCCAAGCGCTTCTGTTCGGTGGATGAAAGTTGGCTGCCACCTCGGGTCAAGTGTGGAAAAGTCCAAGTTCCACAAGGATTCCACAATGCTAGGCCTACCATAATAAAGTGGTATTCTTTGTACTATTTTAGGATCACCCCAAGGCTCCAAAAATTCCTATTTAAGGCAGTTGTGGTGGAGTAGTTGATCATATTTGATCTTTTTTTCATCTTAATGTTATGCTTCAAATTTGTCTTTGTAACGTTCTTCCTTCACATGTAAGTTGTTTTAATTCATCCTAGTTTCTTAAAAAAACATATTCTTATCCTATAATTCGGTTTTTCTACATTTCTATTTTATACCGTTGCTTCATGTTTTGAATTTATTCAAACCAAAACTTGTGAAATTATTCACACAACGGTGGAGTGATCATTTTCTTTTTATTGTTTTCTTTACTTCTTCAATTCCCCCTCATGAGTCTACTTCCCGCTTCCATTGAAACAATAGCATCAATAGAGGGCTAATCCACTTATGGGTTGATCTAGGGGAGTATAAAGGGGCTGGATTGGATGTTATTTATCAATATATTAATTTATAATCATTGATTTTATTTGAGATTTTTATTTGATTATTTTTAAACTACGTCATCCTTGTTGAATTTAAGGCCACACACTTCAAGTGCTAATACGAACCTTTACCTTGAAGTGATAACAACTTTAATCCTTCAAGTGTATAAGTGATTATTATTAAATTGTTTAGTTATTAAACCAGTGAGTGAGGATGTTATTTTATCTTCTTAAATTACCTCATTTCAAATATAAGAAATTGAAATAGTTGAAGAAATAATTTCATCCAATCCACCCCGAGTGATAACCTAAGATCAAATCATTCATTTAAATTGAATTCACTTAAATCTGTTAGATATCCTTTAATCCCATCTAAAATCAATCCAATTTGGCTACTTCATATCCAAAAACAACCCATATAATGTAGGTGTCTGTAGGTTACTTCCTAGGTCTCTGATGATTCGATGACCCAAGATAAACTACAAGGATCGTTCTACCTTCATATCTTGGTTAAATGTGTGCGTGAATAAATTTTTGGTGCCATTTTCAGGGACCTAAGTAAGTCATATAAACACCCATTCTATTCTCCCCCATTTCTCTTTTTCTCATCCAAATTCTCTTATCTTGTCTGTTTCTCATTTTTTTTTCTTTTGGCGCTTGTCCACCTACACCCGTGATC
The DNA here is from genome assembly GCA_963277665.1 of Viscum album. Classification (NCBI taxonomy): domain Eukaryota; kingdom Viridiplantae; phylum Streptophyta; class Magnoliopsida; order Santalales; family Viscaceae; genus Viscum; species Viscum album. The sequence continues at coordinate 438,263,680 of OY728121.1, forward strand.
AATAAAACCATCTAGTTAGGGTGGATAGTCCTGGTTTTGGGGATTCAAGTACAACAAGGGAACTGTTTCCATTAGATCCTAATCTTCCTAATACTCTAGAGTCCAAAATTGATCCCATTTCAATGGAATGTCTTCAAAGAAACCAACTCATAAACCTAGGTGGAAACCAAAATGGAAACCCAAATGAGGGAGCCCCAAACTTGGGGAATGAAATTGATCAAACCATGAATGAGTAACTCACACATTCTTGTACCAATGCCCCCTCATGCATTAGACACAATTCCCTAGGAGATTACAACTACCTCTTTAAACCCCATGTCCTAAACAACCTTCCCACATTCCATGGAATGGAGTCCGAGATGCCCTACATTCACATTAAGGAGTTCAATGACATTGTAGGAACCATGTGTCCCCCACATCAAATAGAATCAGATAAGATAAAGATATTTCATTTTTCTTTAAATGATCGAGCTAAAAATTGGCTAAAAAAATTTATACCATAATACATCAACTCTTGGGACCAACTACAATGAAAATCCTACAAAAAATACTTTCCCCACCACAACATAATTTCACTTAAAAATAGAATCCAAAACGTTTTGGAAAAAAGGGAGAGTCATTCTATAAAGCATCGGAGTGGTTCAAGGACACTCTAAACATGGTTCCACACCATGATTTTTCTATTCTTGAACAAGTGATAATTTTATATGAAGGGTTGGGTCCAGGGAACAAACAATTCATTGACATGATGTGTAATGGAACCATTAAAAACAAAGCCCCAAATGATGCTTACGATTATCTAGAAAGCCTTTCTGATCAAAACCAAACATGGGGAACTTCACCTTATTCTGAAAAGCCACAAAGAACTACTGGAATTCATACACTTAGAGAAGAGGAAAGCCTTGGGGATAAACTCATAGCACTCTCTAGGAAGGTTGAAGAGATAAACCTTAAGAAAGTCCATGAAATCCAAACAGTAGACCCTGTTTGCACAATTTGTGACAATTATGACCATAAGACAAGTAACATCCCAACCATTCCATCCATCAAGGATGTTCTTTTATGAGGAACCCCAACAGAATTAAATGCCTTGAACATTCAAAAGAATCAATACCAAAACAACTTCAACCCAAGGTATAATAACTACCCAGGATTCCGCTGGAAAGATAACCAGCAACCTAGCCAACCAAAGGGACAAAACCCTTACCCCCTACAAAACTACCAAAACCATAACCATTTCCAAACCCAACCTATCCAATACCAACAGCCACTGGTCCATTTTCAACAAACCATCCCACCTCCAAAATATCCCCCTGGGATAAACCCATCTTCTCAAGCACCAACCCAAACTGGTCCACAAATCCTACTAGAACTACTATGAAAACAAATGGAGAGGATGAAATCAGAAGTCTCTTTCCTAAAACAAGAACATCAAACCATTAAAACTAGAAATGCACCCATGTCTACTCAGGAAGTACCATACTCAACTTCAACGGGAGAGTTAAGCTATACTCAAACAAGTCATGAACAACTAAAGGTTGTGACTATTTTAAGAAGTGGGAAATCAATTGAGAAACCTGAACAACTAATTAAGAACCCACCTGAAGACTCAAACATGGATAAAAATTCAAATGAACCAAATGATCAAACTTAAAAACATGATAACATTGTCAAAGAAACAACTCTTGAACAAACAACCCCACAACCTGCACCATTTCTTCAATGCATGAGGGAAAAAACCAATCCTGAATTGAGTGAAACATTGAGGGAAATCTTCTCACAAGTCAAGTTAAACATTCCCCTTCTCGATGAAATCCAAACCATACCTTCTTACTCAAAGTACCTTAAATAATTTTTCACTTTTAAAATAAAATTTTCACATAATAACCAAATCCTTTTGGCTGCTAATGTGAGTACCACCATTCAAGGGACCATTCCTCCTAAGTTGAAAGACCTTTGTTTCCCTTACATAAATGTTGAACTAGGGGAGATAAATGTTGGAAAGGCCTTGTGTGACCTAGGTGATAGTGTCAATATCATTCCTTATAATATGTAATACTAGTTAGGCCAAGAAGAAGTCCAACGCACATCTGTCACACTTCAACTTGCTGATCATATAATTAGGGTTCCAATGGGTATTTTAAATGACTTTTTGGTAAAGGTTGAAAACATCATCAACCCTGCTGACTTCATTGTCCTTGAAAACCATCCAAACATAGGAAATAAGGAACAAACACCAATTATCCTTGGTCATCCCTTCCTTGAAAAAATCAACTCTATTATCCGAGTTCCAAATGGGAACATGACCATCACCTTTGAAAACATGAGTATAGACTTGAAAATCTATAATTAAAGCTCACAAATAGGGGATGACAAGGACATTCATGAAGTAAACTTGATAGGAAGCATTGATAATGAATCCATAGAACATCCAGAAATATTTAATGGATGTTTAAGTCAGGATGAGATTGATTTCCTTTGTTCACGTGAAGGAAGTCTATGTAATTGGCTTGAATCATTTTCAAAATTCTCTTATGATGAAGTATTAGGTCCAACAATCAGTGAAACCTTTTAGCAAACCACATTCATGGAGACCAATCAAACTTCCTTCCCTAAATCTGATCAAACCAATCTTGTAGATGACACTTATATATGTGGGGAATCAATCCTATTTGAAAATCTAAAAAAATAAATTCATATTGATCCAATGTCCCAATATACTGCTGAAATTATAAACCAACATGATCTTGAATTGAAGGAACTTCCTTCTGCACTCAAGTATGCCTTTCTAGGGGATAATCAAACACATCATATTGTCATTTCTTCTTATCTTGAATCTAATCACAAGAGGATGATTTTAGATGTCATTAGGAAACATAAGAAAGATATTGGTTGGACCCTGTCTGATATTCTTGGGATTAGACCACTTATCGGGACTCATAGGATTGTTCTGGAATTTGATTCAAAGACATGTCGTCAACCTCAACCGAGAATCAATCCTAGTCTCATAGAATTTGTGAGGAAGGAACTTCTAAAATTGTTAAAATTTGGTATCATCTATCCCATAGATGATAGTGAGTGGGTGAGCCCAATACAAGTGGTTCCCAAGAAGGCAGGAATAGCAGTGATAACCAATAAAGATGGAGAGATTCTTCCATCTAGGGTGAGTAGCGGATGGAGGGTCTCCATTGACTATAGGAAGCTAAACTCATTCACCAAGAAGGACCATTTCCCCTTACCATTTATTGACCAAGTCCTTGAGAGAGTGGCAGGTCATGCCTCCTACTATTTATTAGATGGGTACTCATGGTAAAATCAAATTGAGGCATCCCTATTGGATCAAGGGAAGACTACATTCACCTGTCCATTTAGAACCTTTTCCTTCAAACACATTCCCTTTGGTTTATGAAATTCCCCTGTAAACATCCAAAGGTGCATGATGGGAATCTTCTCAGAAATGGTAGGGGATTTTCTAGAGGTATTCATGGATGACTTCTCTATGTTTGGGGATACATTTGAGGTATGTCTGCAGAATGTGGAGAGAGTCTTGTCAAGATGTGAAGAAAAGAATCTGGTCCTAAACTGGGAAAATGCCATTTCATTGTTAAAGTGGGACTAGTTCTAGGCCATCTGGTCTCAGGAATGGGGATTGAAGTTGTTAAATCCATGGTTGACATCATTCTTCACCTTCCATCACCCAAAACAATCAAGGAATTGAGGTCTTTATTAGGACTTGCTGGTTTTATAGAAGATTCATCAAGGACTTTAGTTCAATCTCTCATCCCATTTTCACTCTCCAAGTAAGGGATGCTCCATTTTTTTGACAGAAAGTTGTGAGGGTTCATTCTCAACCCTCAAATCCTCTCTCACCTCTACTCCCATTATGAAATCTCCAAATTGGATCCTTCCTTTCAAACTTATGTGTTATGCCAGTGACTTTTTTGTAGGATCTGTGTTAGGAAAACGTTGTGATAAAACACCTTATGTCATTTCTTATGCAAGAAAATCCTTAAATGATTCCCAAATAAACTACACCACTACTGAAAAGGAGTTACTTTCTATTGTTTTTTCCTTAGAGAAGTTTAGGTTCTACCTCTTAGGATCCCCCATCACTGTGTTCACTGACCATTCTGTAGTAAAATACCTCTTCCAAAAACAAGATGGCATAGCTAGACTGATTAGGTGGGTCCTTCTAATACAAGAATTTTACCTCACAATAAAAGATAAAAATTGTGTTGAAAATGTTGTAGCTAACCACCTCTCTAGGATGGTATTTAAAGACAACTCAAACCCCCTTTCTGTGTCTGATTCATTTCTTAATGAACACCTATACTTTGTGAGTGAATTCCCTTGGTATGCTGACATATGCAACTTCTTTTACAGATGTAATTCCAAAATTCTTAGGGACTCAATATAGAAGTAAATTACTTTATGATGTTAGGAACTATGTGTTTTATGATCCATACCTCTATAAGTTCTTCCCTGACCAAGTCATTAGGAGTTGTGTCCCAGAATCTGAACAAGAGGTCATCCATAAATCCTGTCATAGTGAGCCATGTGGAGGTCACTTTTCCTCTAAGAAAACATCTGCTAAGATTCTTCTGTGTGGTCTCTTCTAGAACACCCTCTCAAGGGTCTCCTACACATTTTGTCATTGTTTTCCTGGGTGTTAACAAGTAGGGTCCATCACAAAAAGGTTTCAAATGCCACTCACTCCCATCTTAGTGTTTGAAATCTTTGACTGTTGGGGAATTGATTTCATGGGTCCCTTCTCAAAATATAGGGGATATCTTTACATTATCTTAGATATTTATTATGTATCAAAATGGGTTGAGGCCGTTCCCACAAAATCCAATGATCATAAAAATGTGATTAGATTCTTTAAAGAAAACATCTTCTCTATATTTGGAATTCCTAGCGCTATCATTAGTGATCGTGGAACTCATTTTTGCAATCATCCATTCTCATCACTCATGGAAATGTATGTAATTTCTCACAAATTGTCCACTGCATACCATTCATAGACCAATGGTCAAGCTGATTTGGCCAATCGAGAAATTAAAAAAAAATCTTGCAAAAACTATTAAACCATCTCAGAAAGATTGGTCAAGAAAACTCTTAGATGATCTTTGGGACTATCGAACCGCATATAAAACCATTTTAAGAATGTCCCCATATAGTTTATTTTATGGTAAAACATGCCATTTACTAGTGGATATTGAAAATAAGGTTTCTTGAGAAATTAAGAAAATGAATTATGACCAACCAATAGCTGAAACAAAAAGTAAATTAGATCTCAATGAACATGAGGAACTTAGGATGGAGGCTTATGAAAATTCAAGGATCAGTAAAGCTAAAGTATAATCCTACTAATCTCAAAATCTAAAAACCAAACACATTGAACCGGGTAAACCTATTCTTTTGTATAGTTCTAAACTTCATTTACACCTGGAAAAGTTGAGGTCTAGATGGTCAGGTCCATACATTGTGCATAAGGTGTACCCCCGTGGGGTTGTTGAAATTCAAGATCCCACCAATGGTCAAAAATTTAAAGTTAATGGTCATAGACTTAAACCATTCATAAAACCATTCCAAAAATATGATGTTAATTAAGAATTGCGTGAACCTACCTTATATGATGAAAATAATTAATCAAATATGGGTCCATGTCGGGCTAACGACGTTAAACAAAGCGTTGCACGAGTGGCAAACCATGGTTTTCATGTTTCCAATATTTTTTTTGAGTCATCTTTATTTTCCAAATAGGATTAATTAATCATTTTGATATTTAAAAAAAATATATTGTTGACATGTTCTCTTATTATGAGTATGGATGGGTATGAAAGGGGAGCACCATATTCATCTGTGTCACATGGTGGGATCCTTAAGTAATATCTTGCCCAGAAATTTAAAAAGAAGACAATGTATCATGAGTTCGTTATTTTTATGTGTTTGTATGTCAAAATAAAAATAGAAAAAATCATATAATAATAGTAAAACAAGGCCACATCGTAGGTCATGGGGCAAACCCCATCACAACCAGCAAAGCTGTGGGGACTCGAACCCGGGACCGAAGGGAGATAGGGGCGCGTGCTTACCACTAACCTACGACTTTTTGTGCTCCCATATTCTATAATTTTATTATATATACTTATATTTTACTTTACTTATTATATAAATATATATTTATATATATATATAGTTTTTTTCACTAGGGAATTCCCAGAGTGACATCGCGATCATGGGATTAAAAGGGAGTAGCAAGAATTTCATCTTCTACCACCAGGTGACTTCATTCCATGATCCTCATATTTCAATTTCCTTTTTGAAATTCACTTACCTGCCCTTACTCTTTATAAATTCACATTTCTTCAAACACTGGGGATAGTATTATTTTATGTTAGGGGAGATAGAATTAAAAAATGATTTTGTGTCAAAAAAATGAATGATTTGAAATAAAAATGTGTGTAAATGGAAGGAAAAATTCCTTTATCTTTGAACATGGTAATACACATTTCACACTTTGAAACTGGATATCAAATAATTTAGCATTCCCGGATTTTGATTTTAATCCATGTATAATTTCATGATCATAGATTTTAAAAAGTGTGGCTGTCTAATGTGATATTTCATGGATTATATTTTCATCCAAGTAAAATAAAATAACAACGCATGTCATTTGGATAGTGGGGTATTAGTTTTTGTTCATGGGGTCCCCTAAAAAAATAGAATCGGTTTGGTGATCATTTTAGTGTTAATATGAGTATTCAATAAAAATTAAAAAAAATAATAAATTTGCACGTAGAGAAATGAAATGACCTAGTGCGTGGCCTTCGACACTTGGGGATCGTGACTCCATAGTTTTCTGGCCCAGAGTTAGTACTTTTATCTCTATATTTGGTAATTTTAATTTTTTTTGACTAAGTTAACTCGAGATGATGCCTGAGTATGTGGGATTCACTTGGTTCCCTAAGGTCTTTGAGCGTGGGAGTCATCGGCAAAGTCTCGCTATAGGGGTTGACTCTTTTGAGTGCAATTTCAATCACCATAGAAAAATTGTGAAAAAAACAATAAAAAACAATAAAAAATATATTTAATACTCATCTTAATATTGAAATGTGATTCCACCTAGCACTTCCGTCATTTCCCCCTTGAATAAAGACGAACCCCCATATCTATATTGATACACAACACATCCATATACATAATTGATATTGGATGAAATATGGAAATGAATTTGAACAATGGAATGGGCTTGGGATTGGGATATTCATTTGAAACTATCTTGTATTAAAATATTTTGATGGGTTTCATTTTTTTTGGTATAAGGGTTTTTGGTTATCATTGTGTATTAAAATGTTTTTGGAAAAGGGAATTGGAATTTCATATTGTTGAGATACAATTTTCTCGGGACTAGCAAAACTCAAGTTGGGGGGTGTGTTTAGACACTAAATGAGGCTAATATTTACTATTAATATATTTATTATTAATGTTATTTATTATTAATAAACACCATTTTAGTGCATTTTACACTTTGAACATCATTTCACATTATGATTGTAATTCCTTCTTAAAATGTACTATTATGTGGTACATTTTTTAACATCATTTAAAGTACACAATGACTCATCTTATTTTAAGGAATATAATTATACATATTTTAATTTCATAATTTGGTAAATTTATCTACACTTAAATATGAACATGTTTTATTTAGGGATCAATGTATAATTCATGGAATAAGATGGGGATATTTTGTGATGAATGGAAACAATTATGGAAAATTCGGATTTGACACCATCCCACTGATGAGAATGTGGGGCCCAATATACAAGCCCAATGAATCCCAAATTTTGTGGGCTGAAAACAGACATGTACAGGAACAAATAACTCTGCATGATACAACTCTAATTAGGCTTCCATGGTGGATATTAAGGCGTCCCATGATAGAGATTGAATTCTGGGCCAGATTCTATGGCCCAAAAAAATAGTTCACTAATCTATTCATATCTCCGAATACACATCTCCAATGGGCCCAAATTTTACCAGAGATTATACGAAATCTGGGGCTCAGTTTTATTCTTCTATGGCCCACTCTGATTCGGCCATCTATAACGTCTTCCAAGCGCGTATGTTCGGTGGATGAATGTTGGATTCCACCTCGGGTCATGTTTGGAAAAGTCCAAGTTCCACAAACTTTCCACCACCCTAGGACTACCATAATCAAGTGGGATACATTGTACTATTGGAGGCTCAACCCAAGGCTCCAAACATGCCAATTTAAGGTAGTTTTGGTGGAGGATTTGATCATCTTTTAGATTTTTTTCATCTTAATGTTATGCTGCCAATTTGTCTTTGTAATGTTATTCCTTCACATGTAAGTTGTTTTAATTCATCCTAGTTTCTTAATAAAAGTTCTTCTTCTCCTCTTATTTTTTGTTCTACATCTCACTTTGATACTGTTTCCTCATGGTGTGAATTTATTCACAACAAAACTTGTGAAATTATTTACCCAATAGTGGAGCGAACATTTTCTTTTTATTGCTTTCTTTACATATTCAATTCCTCCCTCATGAGTCTACTTCTCGCTTCCATTAAAACCATAGCATCAATAGAGGGATAATACACTTATGGGTTGATCCAAGGGAGTAGAAAGGTGCAGTATTTGATGTTATTTATCAATATACTAATTTATAATCACTTATTTTAATTGATATTTTTATTTGATGATTTTTAAACTCCATCATCCTTGTTGAATTTAAGGCCACACACTTCAAGTGATAATATGAACCTTTACCATGAAGTGCTCAAAGCGCTGATCCTTCAAGTGTATTGGTTATTAGTGTTAATGTGTTTAGGTATTAAACCAGTAAGTGAGGATGTTGTTTGATATTATTAAATTAACTCATTTCAAATATAATAAATTAAAATATTTGAAGAAATAATTTCTTCCAATCCACCAGGAGTCATAACCTAGGATCAACACATTCTTTTAAATTGAATTCACTTAAATATATTAGATATCCATTAAACCCATATAAAATCAATCCATGTTGGCCACACCATATCCAAAAATATTCCATAGAATGTACATGTCTGTAGGTTACTTATTAGGTCTCTGAGGATTCGATAAGCCAAGATAAACTACAAGAACCGTTATACCTTCATCTGTTGGGTAAATTTGAGCGTGAATCAACATGCTTGACCCAATGCATGTACTCACCTATGAGGAATTAGAATTGGGACATGATCTGTCTTATTGCTAAGAGCCTATAAAGGTTCTTGATACAAGAGAACAAGTGATGAGAAACCGTACGACTCGTCCAGTAAAAGTTATATGGAGAAACTATAAGATGGAAGAGGCCACGTGGGAACCCGAGAAACTTATGATGAAGAACCACCCAATTATTTTTATCTAGTAATATTATATAAATTTCGAGGAAAAAATTATTTGATGTAGGGGAGAATGTAACACCCCAATCGTCCACAGTACGCTTCCCATTGAATAATACAATAGAGTGTGTTTCACACAACTTCGAGTTCTAACACACCACAATGAATCAAACTAGTCGTTATGAGTTGTAAAACCCACTTTTTGAAAATTTATAAATTTTATTGTTCAAAATGGTCTTCATTTTTTGATTTGGAATATTTAAATTAGCTTTTGGTGAATTTTTTTTATTTTTTTGAAAACTTTCAATTTTTGATTAATAGTGAAAATCACTAAGTTATAGTTTAAAAATGAATTTTTTAAAAAATAATTATTTATTATATTTAAATTTATTTTAGGTCAAAATAGATACATAATATATATATATATGTTCATTTTAATTCATTGGAGTTAATTTATAATAATTTTAGATATATAAAAATTTTATTGAACTTTTTACCGTCTTTTACCCACCTCCTAAGAGCATTCTCAAATTTAAATAAAACACAATTTTACCACTTCTGTGAGTAATTTAGAATATCCAAGAGACACAATTGATATTAGTAAGTAAAATGTGGTTCAATGAGATGAAAATAATTTTTGGTGAACTGTAACTTTTCACTTTTATTTACTGCGGTTAAAAGTAAATAGGGTGATCAAAGGTAAAAATGATATTATAATTACCCTAAAATATGTCCAAATTCTATTGTATAAGTGTTATTCGACAAAAAAAACCTTAGGAACAAAATATGATCTTTTAGGTCCATTTGGATTAGATTAGGACATTTATTATTATTTAATTCAAAGAAGAGTTAAAATTGTTAAATTCAAAGTTTAATAACTAAACCATTTTAAATATAGGGTTAAAAATAAGATAAATTCAACTATAAATATTAATAAAAATATAAAAACATTTCCTACATAATGGTATTTTATTTATAATTTTTAGACATTAAATAATTAAATTTATTTGTGACACAATGATGATGTAGTAATTTCCATATTAATGAAAGATTAAAATAATTGATATTATAAATATAAGAATAAATATAATTTCAGACCTTTAATGAATTTTACTAAATTAATAGGTTAATATGACATGTTATGGTTGATTAAATGTATTTATTGCTATGTAATAATGTTATTAGGACTTAAAAAAAATCAATTATTAAATAATGTCAAAATTGATAGAAATGAGTTTTTAAAAACAAATACAATATTATTAGTTGATATAATAATCCTAAAAACATATGGTTAGGAAAAAAGACATATAAAATGATAATTGTATCATTAATGAACCACTTGGGGTTCACTTGGAAGTTTATAGTAAGTTTATTAACCATATAATATAAAAATACAAAGAGACAAGGTAAATGTCAAACTAATTAACTAAGAGTTAAATCTAATAGATAAGGTTAATCTAGTGACCCAACTCACTCTAAAACCTATTGGTTGAGTTTATTTTGACTCTTTAACACCTTATCTTTGGAATAAATCAATTTTGATCCATTATAAACTGAAAATTATTTTATTATAAAATAATATTTCTAGCTTTTTTTAAGGTTCCCTTCACCCCTCTTATAAAAAGACACTTCCCCTTCTCTCCAATTCACACCTTCAAATCCATTTTTCTTGGACATCCCCGGCCCAAATACCCTCTCAAATATCATCAATTCATCCTGGAGGACTTAATTTAGTCATAAATACAACCTAAGGATCCCTTATGATCAAAACAAAAGGAAGAAACCGAAGAGAAGGTAAATATATCACCACCTCTTTCATGTTTTTTCATCTTCCACTTCTTCTTTCCTTGTTGTTTCCATTCTAAAATAATAACTCCATTATATAATATATAATGTGATTTTATTATAAATATGGTACAACAAAATTCATTATTATATTCATCCTTTGAATGACATGTCACCATACGTGCGTACGTACGGCTTACTGTCTCCACATCATGGTGTAGTTTGTTATTCAAACACTTCATCATTTGGATGGGTATAATAATGAGCAAAAATGATACGAATAATAAATATAAAATGACAATTATTATGTATATATGATATAACATCCAATTATACATGATTTTAAAATAAAAAGAATGATATTGCCGCTCGTGCCTACATACGGATTATTGTCTCTGAGAAAGCGATGAGATTCATTTCTCATCATATCCATTAAAGACTAATTTTAATTTTATGATTAAAAATAATTTTTAAAGACATTATATAATTCTTAATATGAATATGATACATCCTATCCCTAACAATCATTACTTAGGAAAAAAATCATATAAAGGAAAACGATTCAGTTAACACCCGAAACAATGATACTACTAGAATATCATTAACAAAGATATACTAGAAGATCATATATGATATCATATTTATGTATATAGTTATTTTATAATTTAATAAAAATGATTTAACTATTATAAATGAGGTTATGTACCCTCGACCAAGGAAAATTACATGGTAAGGGTTAATTTCACAATCTCTTTATTATCTAAGATTTTTTTACGTAATGTATCTATTGGGACATCTTTATCATCCACATCCGTGTTTTCTAAAACATTTATTAAAAAACATTTTTACTACTTACTAGGCTATCGGTTAAAGTCATTTATACCCATATTTGAACTTACAAATTATTAAAGGAATATTTTCGTCATTTTCCAAACAAGTTACATTATGACCTTTTTGAAAAAATTAAGGTAAGAATGTTTTTTTAACTTATATTGCGGGTGTGGCTATATTACACAATTATAACAACGTCGAAGCTTCCCATACAATATTATAAGAATATTTTCAAATAAATGTTTTATTTTATAATTATGTAACCATAAATTATTTCAAAAAAAGAATGAGGTATTTCTCTCAAATAGTTTTTATTTCATCTATATCAACATCGTTTAATAGATTTTAATATTTTTTTAAAGTTGATTTATTTTGATACAAATAGTCCATTTTCATTGACAGTTTTGTGATATGTTTGACTATAGATGTGTTATTTTTCTACCATTAATGCTTTATGGATTAAGTATTCATATTTTGTATTCTATTTTTAATTTGAATGTTTATGTTCTGTTTAAATCTTTTCATATTTGGAATGAATTGGACTTAGTAAGTGACGGGTGGAGCCCGATATAGCTCCTCGATGCATCGGTAGGTCTCATGAGACAAACTAGTTTCTTGTCAAAAGGCCTTGAAAAAATATTATTTGTATTCTTGCCACGAGGACTTTACTATGTGGTTAGGAAGTCTGGCATTATGCATTCCGTAATTCTGAAAGGGGATATTGATATTGCATGTGATTATTTAACTAGTAGAATATCCATGTGATTAAGTAAATGGCATTATTTCGATTTACATTTTCCATATTATGATGAAGTTTATATTGAAAAGGATTTTGTTTTAGTTTTATACATTGCATTAAATGTTAATGCTTATTTATGAAATTTTTATCTATATTTTTATCCTTAATGAGCATCTTAGCTCACCCCTTTCTATGTATTATTTATCCTAGGATGCGAAGAAGTATATTATGACTAAGATACAGGGATAGTCTATGGGATCTCAGTGTTGTATATGGAAACAATTTTGTTGTATTTTTCCATTTTATGATGTAATGTAATCCTTATTAATGTATCTAGTACTTCCAAGGATACTATACTAATCTATCATTCAAGACTTGATCTTTTCTGATCATGCCAATGATACATAATAATGCACTGACTCTGGGCTTCTCGGGTCAAGGCGTTACATCAACATAGATAAATCCAAGTAGCAACCTCTTCCCCGGGTCAGATAGACCCTTTAAACAATGATGGGAATACTCATCAGGTGGGTATACAGAGTACTCCAAAGAAGGTCATATCTCTCAATAGTGAAACCAAAAGGGAACTGAGGAGATCCGAGAGAAAAATAAAGGGGGGGGGGATACCCCTAACATTGATCAATGTTGAGAATCCTCTTTTGGAACTTCCAGGAGCTGGCCAACCCTGGAACCATGAGTTCCCTAAGGATTATAGTGTCCAAGTACAAACCAGTTCTCATTGTCATTTCTGAGCCTAAAAATAATGCCAGTAATATAGGAATTTCTCTTGAATTAAATGGTTACTACCTCCTCAGTTCTATGCAAGACTCTTCATCCCTGGACAGACTATGCATTTTCTTTCATTATTGTATTAGCAATCTGACTACAGTTCGAGTGGATGAGAAAATACTCACTTGTAACTTTCTCCACTCATGTCATCTTTCATTATTATCTTTTATTTATGCACATAATAATTACATTGGTAGAATACTGATATGGATTACTATAAATGAGATTTCAAATGGCATCTCGGAAACTTGGGTTCTCATCGGTGACTTCAATTCCATCCTTAACACGGATGAGAAGTTGGGGCATACCTCAAGTTCTATTTAGATCTGGGAATTCAAAGTCTGTGTTGAGGAGTCCAACCTGATCTAAGTCATGTTTATTAGTGCCAAATAAACCTGGTATAGGAGTCATCTAAGTTTCCTGAGAGCAAGAAAACATGATCATGCTTTTGGTAATGAATCTATTCTTGGTTGTTAGAAAACCATCTCAGGTATCACTCTTGCGAAGCATAATTCAGACCATCACCCAATTCTCCCAACCTTCATTGAAAAAATAGATAGTCAGCCCATTCCCTTTCAGTTTAATATTTCATGGAATACTATTCTAAAATACTCTCATATTGTGAATGATACTTCGACCATGAAAGATTATAATAATAGTCCTCTTACCTATATTTTCAAGTTAAATTCCCTTAAAGCTAGTCTAAATTAGTGGAGTATGCATAAATTTAGTTTTCTTGATCAGGAAATTGATTCTATCAAGAGCTCCCTTCATGAAATCCAGGAAGATATCCATAAAGAAAAATTTTCTGGGGATCTCACCCAAGAGACAATTGTGTCACATGAACATAATTCCATCATAAAGGTGAAGGATAACATTCAAAAGTAACTCTATCAAGTTAAATGGATTATAGAGGGAGACTGCAACCCCAAATTCTTAAATTCCCTTCAAAGATTTAGAAAATCCAATCAGCCCTTATCTATATTGAAAGATGGTGATACTATTTTGGATGAAAAACAATATCTCTCAAATCATATTGTTTCCTATTACATGATCCTTTCAATGGTTCTGGGGGAACTGAGGGCATTATGGATGGAATCATTCCCATTATATTCACCAAAGATGATAATTGGTCTCTTACTTCTATCCCATTGGACACTTATATTAGAGATGATGCTTTTGTTCTCAATAAGAGAAACTCTCCTAGCCTGAATGGCTTAACAAATCACTTTTCTAGTTCTATTGGGATATCATCAGTTTTGATGTTAGGAGACTGGTTAAACACTTCTTAACTGATGGTTCTCTCTCTCAATTATTTAATGTCTAGTTTATTTCCCTTATTCCTAAGGTGGAAAATACTAGTGATAATGCTCAATTCAGAAAAGTTTCTCTTGTCAAAAAAATTTATAAAGTCATAAAAAAAATTCCTTCCACTTGTCTTTCTCACATTTCTGGAAATATCATTTCTTGGAATCAATTCGGGTATGTCAAAGGGCAAAAAATTCAATATTTCCTTATCAATTCCTCTAGGTGTGTAAACCTCCTCCAAAATTCTAAAAGGGGCGGAAATATTTCTCTTCAATTGGAAATTAGAATAGTCTTTGTTACAATTGACTGGAAATTCATTGGTTGTATTCTCCATGAGTTTGGATTACATATGAAGTTTATAAAATGATTCAAAACCCTTATGAGCTCTTCCCACGTCTACATTCTCATTAATAGATCCCCAGAGGGTTACTTTAAGTGTTCTAGAGGTGTTAGGCAAGGTGACCCACTCAATGCCATCATTTTTTCAATCATCGAAGACTACCTTAGTAGACTCCATCTACACAAGACATGCACAGGTGAACTCAAAACTATTAGAGATACAAGAGGTATCTCTTCACCCTCTCATCTTCTCTTTTTTGATGAAATCATTATTTTCGCTCAGGGTGACAAGAAAAATATTCAAAATATCATGATGTCCATTCTCCATTATGAACATGTTTCGGGATAGGTGGTTAACTAGAGAAAATAATTTATTTTTTTTGGAAAAAATATTATTATCAGAAGAAAATCTTGCATTAGGAGTGACCCAGTCATTCAGGAAGGGACTCTCCCCTTAAAATATCTTGGATTCCCTATGTTTTTTGGTAGACCTTGTTCTTCTCATTTTGTTGAAGTTTTAATCCAAGCCAGAAGAACCCTCCCCTCCTGGAAGGGAATGTCAGTTTCAATGGCAGGAAGGCTTTTCCTTGTCAAACATGTGGCCATTATGAAACTGGTTTATTCTTTTATGGGGTATTCTTGGCCTACCTCGTTGATTAAGACTCTGAATTGCATCATGAGAAACTTCGTGTGTAGTAGTAGTATCCTCGAACAGAAATCTATTACTACCTCTTGGAAAAGATGTTTTATGCCTCAAGATAATGGTGGTCTAGGAGTCAAGAACATTGTGATAATTAACCAGTCCTTGCTGGCACTATTCATTTTGAGGATTATTAATAATAAGGAACAGTCTCTAGACTTCCCAAGATCCAAACTCCTTAAAAGACTCATTGAAGGGAATATTTCCTATCTTCAATCTTTTACCTTTCATAGTCTGAAAAATATATTCCAGAATATCAGTTTCCACTCTAATTGGATGGTTAATTCTCACTCATCCCTCAAAATTTGGAAGCATAACTAGACTAGGGTTCCACTTATTGATAGAGTTATCACTTCTAAGTATAATTTTGAATATTATTCCTCCATTAATATTTAGATTGAAAATCATAATGGCCTTCCATTGCACATTGATCACATTATTGATAACTTGATTTCATCGCTAATCATGACCTCTTATTGTGGGATCCTATCTCTGATGGAATTATGGACTCGAAGGGCTACTATAATCACCTTATCCATGGTGGGAGTACAGGGCTCGAGGAATTCAAGAAAAAATGGCTGATGTCATATCGGTTTACTCTGCTCTAGAATCTTCAATTCAACAAACTCTTGGTTGATGCGAACTTGAAGTGGGTGGGAATTTCTTTATGCTTCAGGTGCGCTCTCTGCCAGAAAAACTGAGAGGAAGTCAACCATCTCTTACTCTCTTATAATACATCTGTAGCCCTATTGAATGTGGTTTTTGATATATTTTATCTACACTGTCTACAAACTAGCTTTGTCTCCCAGTTTCTGCACGACCAGCTTGTTATCCATCTATCAAAGTTGGTCCGTATCTTTTTTCTGGCTACTTGTGCGGAGGTTTTTCATATTTTTTGGAATAGAAGAAATAAATGGAGGCATGGTGAACCTATTATCAGTCACAAAAATTACCTTTATTCTGTCTTGTTTACGGCTCAACAAGATAATTCTATGCATGATGATTGTTGTCATAACTCGGTCAGGGAACTTGCGGTCCTTGGGAATCTCCTCCTTCAAGGTAATTACCCTAATCCTTTTAGAACCAATGAAGTATTCTGGTTGCCTCCATCTATAGGATGGATAAAATGAAACATGGATGAAGCCTCGAGGGGAAACCCCGGACCTGCTGGATATGGTATTACTTTCAGTGATCAAAATGGGGATTTTTTGGAGGGGGAACACAGCTCATGTGGTCATGCTACATCACTTGAAGTAGAAATTAAAGGCCTAATTAAATCCATTCAGTTTACTCCGCAAAGAGTCTGGAATCATGTTTGGTTTGAAAGTGACTCAACTACAATTGTTCAAGCAGTGAAGCTGGGTCAAATACATCTTACCTGGAAGCTTACTACTAAATGGAATAGATTCCTTACTACCCTGGCTTCAAAGACCAATATTATCATGCACCCCTATCGTGAGGAAAATCAACTTAATGGTTCTATTTCCAATAATGGATCCTTGTAAGGGACCTTCATTCATTACTTCAACATACTAGGTGATCTGATGAACATTTTTCAACATGATAGATGTAAATTTCCCTCTTTCTAGTTCATGTACCTTTGTCTTTTAATAATTCTAATTCTTTTTCTTTCTTTTAAAAAAAGTTAAGGAAGTATATGAAATAATTTAAAGATAATATTTTGTATATTTCATTGATGTTTTTATTTTTTTTAATTAAAAAATTTTATATAGAAATTTCATTTTTATTTTAAGATGAGATTTAGGAGAAAGAGAAATTGGGGAAAGTTTTCCTGTGGGTAGGATGGACATCATGTGTATATCTTTAGGAAATCCAGAACACCCCATTCATGTATGAGGATATCCAATGGGTGTTAGTATTAAGAATCTTTTGGGACATCAAAGTAATATGTCAATAGACCCACAAATTGATTCATTAAAAGATGAGTAGAATGACATAAAATTATCCATGGGAGATAAAATTCAATCAGATGTGTATGATGTGACTAAAAAATGATTATACAGTCACAATCCACACTACCTACCCAGCCGCCTTTCCATCCCAGTTTTCCCAGTCAGATGTGTAGCTTGTACGGACAGCCTAGCTTGCTCATTCTACCCAGCCAGCCCAGTATACCCAACCATCCATTTCAATTAGGTATCATGTATAGACTGCTCATCTGACCAAGCCTATCCAACCTACCTACTCATATCATCCTCTAACTCTTTCAGAACCACCATTATATTCTGAGTTCTATCCTAGAGGTCCTCATGTACATATTGTAGTGTATAGAATCATACCTATTTTTGGGGATTTTTTACATCAACATCATTTGTATTTGGGTCATGTCATAATATCATTACATGATATTATTAATCCTAACAGTCAGCTACCAATTATTATCAAGGTTTTTACCATAGTTTGGGATTGTATGGGTCACATTTTACTTTGCGCAACTAACTTTCTATGTTATCTTTCATACAAGGTAAGCATTTTTTTATAAAATTAATTTCATTTGATTGATAATTACATATAATTTTTTTGAAATTTAATTTTTATAGGATTATCTAAAATATGAATAAATTTTACAAAATAAACAAAAGGTTCATGACCCAACAGTTGTAAATATGTATCCTATTTTTGATGGGATAAATTGATTATCCCATATTTATTCTTCATTAGATAATTTATATGAGTTTTTAATTACATATGAAATATGTGGAAGAGACTATCTGTTGAGAATATCAAAAATAGATATCATAGATCTTATTCATTTTAAAGATATCATGCTGAATGTGTTGCAGTCATTTTCCATGTAAGTAAATTCATGTTTTGGTTGTTATTTCTTCAAATAAAGATGATTTTATGTGAATTAATCATTTAATTTTTAATTAGGTATCTACACATTCATATTATACAAAATTAGACAACTAGTGTTTATGGTCTTATTGATCAAGAATTCACCTCAATGGTTGTGCAATATGCGAGGACTGTAGATAGAGTTACATATATATCTATGAAATTATAAAAGAAAGAGATTGGATATTGGTTGTTTCCTTTCTTTAATGGGTATGAATATTAGTATAATTATGAACTAATATCCATTATAATTTTACTAATTGTAAATATTTTTTATTTTATCGGGTATTGGATGTTAGGAATATTCTTCCCAAGTGAATGAAAGTTATACTAGTTTTCCTCATTATTAGTTCATGTTCGCAAAAAACATAGCACCATGTTTGATATATAAGTTTTCTTCTTTTTTATATGTTCATTACATTTAATATTTATTGTTTATATAGTTTTTATTAGTTGAGATATATAGAAATTCATGTCAATGAAAATATTAAAAATGATACATTGTAGATAAATAATCCAAATTGAATCAAATACCTAAAAGTAATGGGTAATGTTTGTTATATTATGTAATATTGTGATATTAGATATACATATATATATATATATTGGTATTTAATATAAATTTAATCTTCTATAATCTCAGTTTCATCATCAAAAAGGAAGTGTACAATATGATTGTTATGTTTTATGATTCATGTTTGAGATTATCAAAACTGCAGTAATGGATCATTTTTTACAAGGTTAGATAATTATATTAATTATTTTATGTCTTATATCCTAATATTATGTTTTTAATATTATAAAAATTCAATGTTATTATATAAATTCAATTATTCCAATTTTTATATAAATGAAAAGTTTACCTATCATCGATCATTGTTTGAGAATTATTTATTAAGTATGATTATGAGTTAAATTATGAGGTGTGTATCTTTTAACGATTATTTTTAATATTATAGTTTTATAATTAAAATCATTCATGAACTAATACTTTTTTATAATATGTATTTAATGTTAAAGATTTAAATATAATACTTCAGTAATAACTATTTATGTTTATGTTATAATTTATTTGGTTTGTGGTTTTAAATTCTAGTTTAAAATATTGTTAAGTATAATTTCTTTTGAATAAGTTGTTAAATTATATTTTTTTAGATCCTCACTCTCTTATATATGTTTTTTTTCTATGTGGTTTATTTTGTCTTATAGAATGTATTTTAAATTTTGGGGGGTCAATATTTATAATTTATTAAGAAAAATTTTCATCTTTCAACATAGGTTTAGTATAAAAAGGAAGTTGAAATTATAAAAAATTATTATATGCTTTAGTGTTGTTTTTTACAGGTAACAGATTCCCAAGAATCATTTTTGGCATCCCTTTTATCAGGAAACCAGAAATGGAAATCATATTTTATTTTTTTAGATGATTTTTGTTATCGGTTTGGTGATGAAATCGATGCTAAAAATAGTATTCAGCGCCTATTTATTGATTAAACTGATGCAAAAATCGTCTTGAAAAACAAAAAGTTTATTTTGGCATCGGTTTCTTGATAAAACCAAGGCCAAAATTGAAATCTCATAATATTGGTGATAGTTTTATTATATAACCAATTTTAAAAAAATAATTTTTTTCAATTTTCATGAATATTTAGGGAATAGGTTTTAGGAAAACTAATGCAGAAACACTTCTTTGTAAAGACACCTTTATAAACATTTGTTAAAAACCGATGTCAGAATTAAATAAAAACTGATATGAAATTTTGATTTTGTGCTAGTGAAATAAAATTATGACAAGTGTTATGGAAATTTTATAATATTTATAATATTCTTATTTCCATTACTGACCTTATTTACCCTTAACTATGGTAATAAAAAGTACCAATGTTACTATTTCAATTTTCCAAAAATAAAAAATATTATATTTAATAAATTTGAAACATATAATTAGAAATATGGAATCTATTTTTTAGTATTCAAAATTATTAATTCTCTAAAATTTATAAATATATATATATATATTGATGGAATTAGAAAAAAAATTAATGTGTGAATATTCAAAATATTGATAAGTTTTTTATATCAGAATTTAGTTTGAAATTTATTTCAATTAAATACATTGAAATTTTTAATATAAAATTTATCTAATAATAATTTTAAATCAAAAGCATATATTATTTATCAATATAATTATTTAGATGAAAAATATGTTTTTAATTATAATCCAATATTATTCACTATTCATCAAAACATATAACTTATCAGAAAAATACTACCAATTAAAACAAAATAAAATTGTATATTCCAATTTTAAAAATGAATTTTATATTATCAAATTTAATTTATAGAATTTTTAAAATATATTTTTAAAATAACTACTCAATCAAAAGGTGGTAAAATTTCTATTAAAAATATAGCTTTTTATTCCTAAAATTAGGATTCATTTTTCAATCATGTCTAGAAAATTCATAGGATGAGTGATAAAAATTAGATCGATTATATTATATGAAAATTTTATTTAATATCATTCACTGATAGTAATTAATTTAATTTACTCGGATAAATTACCTTTACTGTAAAATATTATTTTTTATAAAAAAATATCCCCCACATTAAATTGTTTTTATATTTATTTATTAATAATTGGTTACCAATGAATTTAAAAATATATTTTCATATATTATTTAAGCCTATTCATAACCAAAAACTTAATAGCTATAATATTAATTTATTTTGAAAAATAAAATTTACAGTATATCATAGTTGATGTAAGATTGGTGTTTCGTGAATCATAATCAATTGATAAGTTTAAATTTAAAAAGATACATGCTTTAAAATATTGTGGTGTTACATTCTCCGCTCTTTCAATAAATTGAATCCTTTCAATTTTTAAATATTTTATAGGTATCTAAGGATTGAATTTTCAAAATACCTTTATCGAAAACCCACCCTATAAAAAGTATTAATGAAACGTCCACTTAATAAGAAAGAAAGGGAAGTATGAAGGTCACTTGAAATAACCCATAATATGATTTCAGGTTGTAAAATATTTACATAGAAGATAGAAAAAATTCTTAGAGACTAATAGAGAGTGATAGAAAACATGATCATGGGAAATTTAACCATCGCAAAACCCTAAATATGTTATTATTTAAAAGGTTATTGATAAAATTAAATGTATAACCATTTAATTTCAAATTTAATTTCCAAAATTTAAAGAATTCATTTAATTCCTAGACTAAGAACGTAAGGAAACATACTCACTGGACAAGTAGAGGTTCATTCACTAATCAATTTCCACCACAAATTCATCTTTTTCTCCAAATGGTGAGTAATTAAGATGAATTCATCATGCAAGAAGATTTCCAATCAACATATATAGATCAAAAAATAAACAAAAGTATAAATATTTATTCATCTTTTCTTTATACATTATCATAATCCAAAATAGTTAGTGTAAGATAAGATAATTCCCCAAAAATAATAAACCATTATATGATGAAAAAAAAAATTAATCTCCAATATTAAATTTTAATACCCAACGTTAAACATAGATAATTCAGTAAAAAACTATCCTTCCTTAAAATATTCTAGCCAAATATTGAAACCCCAAAATTATATGGATTTGATCACATAGTCTTCTAAATATAACATCAAACACTCTTAATGTATCATTCCAAAAATTTAATTTCAAAATTCAACTAATCATTTTCCAATCGCAAGGTTATATATTTGATAAAAAATGTCCCTAAAATCAAAATAACCTATATCCATTAGATATATTAACTAAAAATTTAATCCTTACCAGGAATTCACAGAGGCTAGTGGTAGGCACTTCACTATTGTCTCCCTTCAGTTTTAGCTTCAAATCCAACATTCTTATCAGATGGGATGGGTTTTCAACTCACATACATGTTTTCATTATCAAAAAAAATATATTAATATTATTCAGCAATATGATAAGAATCAATATAAATAAACTAAACAAATTTAACATTGAAGAAATATCTTAACCAAAAAGGTTATCTCATATGTTTTATTTTTTATTATTAATAATATAAATACCAATACTTACCTTATATTCAAATATTATATAAACAATATTTGTTATCCTTACCTTTAAACATATTTCCATAAATTTAAATGGTATTATTACTTATCTAAAATTTTCACACATACTAAACCAACGGGTTGTGATCCCAAATCTTGGTTTTCCAAAATCAAATACCCATGGATTCTACAAAACATCCTATGATAGTAACAATAATGACACCAACCCCAGTAATACATAGTGTGTACCTTGATTTATTAAATTGGAATAAGAAAAAAGAATTTTCAACCCCAATTACTGAATATTTAAGAAGTCTTGGTAAACTAGATATATTTTTTAAATTAAAATTTCATTTTAAACATAAAACACAAAAATTATTTTCTTTTAGAACACCTATAATATCCTAGAAAACCCTATATACCAATAATGATAAACAACTTATAAACCATGGGAAAATTATAAATATTAAAGGGGTGAGATAAAAATCTCAGTAAGGGTAATTTGTAGTGTATTCTGACTTTAATCAATGAGAATAGTCAACATAGCAAAGTAAATAAATGGAAAAAAATTCCAGGTAGTCAATAAAGAAAAAATAAAAATGAATACATATATTTTTTCACTATGAAGATACTCAAGATATATAATAAACAAAATTAAAGAAATAAATAATTTCAATCATCTAATATATCAACATATATTCTACAGATAGATACAGTCATGATCAATCCACTTGATATTTTAAGTATCTGAGTAGAAACCCGTATGATTCTGCATGGAGACAAAAGTGACATGTTTGTCTCCAAATGAATTCATATAAAGAGAAAATCGATTCATAAAGTGTATTTTGTTAACCAATCCCTAACCCATGTTTTTCATATCCAAATAATTACTCATATATCAAATAATTGATTTAAAATATATTTTTATATCGTATTGTATCATACCACTTTGAAATATTTGAATCATAAGCCCCACATAAATAAATTATAATAAAATGAAACATTTAACAATATGAAGATAAATATATTTATCATATGATATATTAACGGTAAAAACACCACATAAAAGAAATAATTGGTTAATATGGCATATCTCACCGAATTAAAATTGAGACAACAAAAACATCTACCTTATTCTTTATTTATTTCAACATGATTTAACCTCAAGTATAATGGTTTTATTCATGTTATTAAAATATAGTATAACCTTATTAATATTTTTGATATCACATGTGATTTTATTATATTATTTTATCACTTGTTTTTTTTATAATATTCTGTTATTACACTTGTTTTGGGTGTTAAATGCTTCATTTTCCTATACATTTTTTGTCACAAATGGATCTATTATTTTGGATAGGATATAGATACAACATATCCAAACTGTTATTAATGTTATAAATATCGTATTTAATCATTAAATACATATTTATATCCATTATTTAATGTTGGATATAGAAAATAAATTTCATCGAGTTGTGGAGATGGTATGTCATACGTACACATGAGCTACGGTATCATTCCCTTAATGAGTGAAATGATAAGAAATTATATTGTATATTAATTTTTATAGAATAAATATCACAATAAAATTATTATATATATTCATTTTCTTCATCATGATACTAATCCCTGTAAAGTGGTGATAAAAAACATATTACACCACGTTGTGGATATGGTAAGTCGTATGTACGCATGTGTAGTGCTTTCATTTTTCATTATATGGAAAAAAGGTATAATATAGTTTTAAAATAATTATAATAAAATATATTTATATATATTATACTGTATAAATTAATTTATAATTTAAAAAAACACATGAAGAAAAATTAGAAGGGGAAATAAACCGGAAAGAGCTGATAAAGTTGATTACCCCTTCTTTAGAGGAAAACCTTTAACATTTTATTATGTGATCTATGGTAGGTATTTTTTAAGGACCATAACCTATATAAATTAACTAAGGATGTTTATAAGAAAAGTTTTTAGGGTTTGTTAGATCTATATTGTTCAAATTAGTGTGAGGATATAAGGGAGGGGGATCCCTTTTATAATTGAGTTGATGGGAACATTCAAAATTACTCAAAATATTAAAATCCAATAAGGGTATTATAGAGACAAAGACTTAAAAATGGTCTATAATTGAATAGGTTAAGTCCCTTTTGACCAATTAATATCCCCTTTATAATTATTTTATATTATTATTATTATTAAATAATTTAGTAAAATATTAATTCATTAAATACCATTCTTTTCAAATTTGCTAGTATCAATTTAATTTGACTTCAACTATATCCTGGAAAATTGTGAATTATAATATAATTATTTCAAAAATCACTAATATATATTATAGATATATAAAAAATTTAGACACATTAACTCATCCAAAATATATCAAAATAAATATTTTTAAAATCAATTATTTTATTTTCGTTTTAATTAAATAAATATTGTTTTAGAATTGAATAATCATTTCAGGTAATAATATAACTTAAAAATAAAAAATAAATTTCTATAATGATACCAATTTCATTAAAATAAAATTAAACATTTATTTTTTTCATATCTTTTTTTTTCTTTATGTCTACACATGAATGTTATTAAATATAAAGGGAGTGTCATTTTGTAACTATCATTGATTTAAATAATATATAAGTTATTTTCATGGAAACATGTACATTAAACAACTAAAACTCATTATTAAGGTGATAAGGGTCAAATAAATTTCATTATATAATTTTTATACATGTTTGGGTCACATTTTTACACTTATCATTTGGTTTCAACCCTTATTTAATCTTTTTAAATCTTACTATGACAAAATAACTTTTACTCTTGGAGGGTCAATATTTTTACTATAAAATGAAAAAAGAGCAATAGATCAATCTGAGATGATATCTTTAAACTTATTCACGAAATTTTAATGAATTTAATATATTTAGTAATTTTATGTAATATATTAAAATATTATTTATTTTTGAATACCTTGAATTTCTATTTTCATATTATTCATTAATTTGAATTTTAAAAATATCAATAAAATAGCATATCTTTGAGAAAATACTCTTAAAATATCCTTAAAATTTAAAGTTCATCTATAAAATTTAAGGATGAAATTCATTATGTCAAATTATATTTATTTTAATAGTTTTAATTTCATTTATTTGATATATCCATCAATTAAACAATTAATTCATCATCATTGTGAAATCATTTATGTTAATTATTTATTTTTAAAAAACAATAAATAAATTACGAAAATTAATATAATAAATTTATATTTCTGAAGACTATTTATAGTTGAATATATCCCCTAGCTAACCCCATATTAAAATATTTAAATTTTTAAATACAAAAGTATGACATCTATGACTTTTCATTACAATAAAGTACTATAAATTACTAAATTCTATACAAGTGACTCCATGATCTCATAATATAATCCCAAGGATAATTTTGGTCAAGAATAATTCATCCAAGAAAAGTATGAAATTTTTTAGGGTAATTTTAAAATATTTATAATATTATTTTTACCCCAAATTACCGGATTTATCCTAAACTGTGGTAATAAAAATTATTAATGTTACAATTCATATTATCCAAAAATAAAAGGAACATATTAACTAGACTGGTACATAATTATTCAAAATATAGAATACATTTTTCAAAATTAAAAAAAGTATTGGCTAAAATTAATTTCAAATTATTCTTGTTGATGAAATAAGAAAACATGTTTTCAAATTGAAAGCACTCAAATAATTGAAAAAATATATATATACAAATTCAATGTGAAATTTATTCCAATGACCACAATTGGGTTAAATTATATCTTATAGATCTAATTATACATTTAATAAAATTAAAAATAAAATTTAACATTATAAATTATTTAGTTCAAAAAACTATTTTCAATTAAAATCAAATATTTTTTATTATTCATGAAAATATTAAAATTATCTAAAAATTACAATAATTAAACCAAATTAAATTTTAATATTAAAATTTCATAAAATTTCTCTATTTTTTGAAAATTAATATACAAAATTATCAAAATATAATTTTGAAACAATTACACCTTCAATAAGCTGAAATAATTCCTTCAGAAAAATATATTCGATATACTTTTCCATCGTGTCTAGAAATAACATAAGGTGAATCTTAAAAGATATATTGAATATATATATTTATATTTAATTAATTTCATTCACCAATAGTAATTAATTTAACTTTTTTGGATGAAACACCATTGGCGTATATTTTTTTTTATAAGAACATTTCCATTACATTAAATTGGTTTTTATATTTATTTATAATTAATTAGTAATTGGTGAATTAAATAATTTATTTTCAAAAGTTAGTTAATCCTATTCAAAATCATGAATTTAACTTCTATGAGATAATTTCATTTTAAATAATAATATTAATAGTATATCAGGGTTTGTTTAAGAATGGTGTTTCATGCAACATAAGGTATTGAAAAGATTAAATTTAAAAAGACACATATCATTAAATCATGGGTTTTTACATGAGGTTTAAAATTGTATTAAGAAATTAAAGACCAAAGGTGAGGGTTTTCTTATCTCACTTTTATTTTTTGATATATACGCTATATTCACCACTTACCCTTATGGTGTGGTGTATATATTTCCCTTTGACATGTTATATCAAGAATCTAATTTGTTTAAGGATTTTAAAAGTTTCAATTTTTGTTTTTCTTTCATGGATATCATGATTTAAATGATACTGAAGTAGTAAGGGGATATCTATTCTAGATATTATTTCTATGTGGCTTATGACTTAATCACCAATTTCTTCTTTTTTGTGTTGTATATACTACTCATGAATGTATTCCATGTATTTTATCAAAAAAATTATTGTTATTTACATATCCATTTTATCATCTACATTTCATGAGGTTTATCTATACAATGTTACAAATTGGTAATGTAATTTTTTGAAAATTTCATTTCTTTGTGAAACATGTCTTGTTATAGACCCATTTCTTACCATGTGGTGTATGTAATTAAATGTGATATGTTATATCATGAATATCCTTCTTTTCATGATATTAAAATCATCATGTAATGTTATTATTTCATGGGGATTATGATTCAATGTTTTCAAAGTGATAACATTTATTTCTACAATCTCAATGATTATCCGAATTGATTAGGATTATCATTCCATTGATGAAATATTATGATTTTTCTCACAAAAACACTATAAAATTTTGTTATCCTCTAGTTATGCTTGATATCGTATTGTATTAGTACCATTATTCATGTCTTTGGTAATTAATATGATTAATAAAATGTTTTCAATAAAATACAACTTTATTTTTCTCATTTGTCAGAAATATATTTCATTCCAAAAAAATAAGTCTTCTAAAATTGTTTTCAAAAATATTTTCAAATTATATTTTATGTTCATATTAAATGAAATTGATTTAAGAAAAGTGTCTAAAATGGTTTTCCAAGATTCCTTTATAAGCCTTCAAGGTTGTTTTTAAAGAAATGTTTTTTTCAAAATGTATTATAATTTTAAAATATTTTTTCAAAGAGAAAAGGATATTTTCCACCAAAATGTTTTAAATGATTTTTGAATATTACATATTATGTTTTCAAAGTAGGTTTTCCAGGAAAATTATTATAAAAAGATTATGTCTTAAAAAGTAATTTCTACGTAAGGTTTTTTTCCTTAATAAATGCTATTAGTTATCATTAAAAGTCCATCTGTATATGTGATGACATACTTTTATATTGTTTATGATTTAATGGGAATATGATCTATTGACACCATTATTATTATTTCTTCTAATCATTTATGACTAATATGAAAATTTGTTTATGAAACCCATTTCTCTTACATGGGTTATACTATGTAAAAACACCTATGAAACATTCTTCCTTTAATGGGTTTTTTCATGATGAAATGGTAATGTAACCTATCTCTTTTCCATAGGTTATGATAAGTTTAATTTTTTTATACCCACCTCATTTCATGGGTAATGATATGATGTTTATGAAACCCTTTTTTGGTTCATTATATGATGATTTTTTATTATCTTATGGTACATGTATATATGATTTCTTTATGTGACGGGTGGGACTGATACAACCATCCAATACATTGGGTAACGATAAATGTTTTATGATTTAAAATAATAAATGGGAGGGTATCCAAATACTATAATAAGAGGGTATAAGGGAGGGAATCCCAATCCTACAACAAAAGGGTATATGGGAGGGCATCCTAAACCCATTATTAGAGAGAATATAGATGGTTATCTGATAGAGAAAATATTTTCAATTAAATTTAAATTTAATTTAATTTTTTTAAACCCACTTAAGTGTTACTCTAAGATGAATTGCTTCATTTTTATGATATTGGTGTTATTTTGGGCTGAACATTAAAAATGGTCCATTTCGAATTTTTAATTATTTTAAATTATTTTTGTAGTTTTTCTATAACATATTAGAAACTAATCCAAATTGTAAAATTATTTCTTTTCCAGATTCTAAACATCCAGGGATTCATTTAATATTTTTGGACCAAAAGTTGAATCTACCATATAGAAGCACAAAAGAAGATCACAAGTTTTATCATGGAAACTGTTTATAGTTCTACATATTGTTGGTCCGGTGTCCATATATAATTATTTGTGGGCCCAATAGTTGTGATATTCGGTTTGGGGAAATGGAAATAGTTGGGGAACATCTTTCATGAAGTAATGGCCACGGTAATTGGCCGTATTAAGGGTCATTAAAGCATCCTAATCCGGAGGATTTCGATTTGGTGAGTCAGACTGGACAGAATAGATTGTCGGAGTAAAACGGGTATTACTCTCGGAATACGTGTCTAAATATTCTGAAATTTTGAAGGAAAACTCCCAAGAGAATTATGAACAACATTCAAGAATGGATCAATGCGTGAATATTTCATTTTAGTGGGATAAATTGCATCAACATTCGGGGGAAAAATTTTGTCTATAAAAGGAGAAGAGCTCCACCCTCTCAAAGCATCTCATTCTACATCCATTCCTTCAAGGCACCAAGGAGGAGATCTCCACCATGGGAGGCCAGACACAAATCTTCTAAATTTCTTTTTAATTTATTTATTTTCTTTTGTAATTCATTCTTCTTCCCCTTTCAACTCTATTACCCTTCACATGGAGGGGTAAAACCTTTGAGTGATTGGGGAAGGGGGAGTTTCACTTTTGTAATGTCCGAGTTTTGTGATTAAATATAAAATACTCTTTTTATTTTGAATGACTTCTATTATCACGGTTTCCCAATTTTCTTAATGTGATCGTGTTTTGATTTTGTTTTATTCATTGTTAATAGATTTGGTTGATGACTTTTAATCTCCCTCCACCTAGTGCAATTTGTCTCGATCGAGCGTATTGTGTTAGGTGGTGAGTTTCTAGAGATCGTTTGAACGTGTGTGAAGATTTTAAACTTTTTCTAGAGTTATAAGGAGTAACAATTCCTGATTGGGAATTGCCTTAGTTGTTTAGGGATTGTTTATGAACTTCCACGCACATTGGAGTGACTCTTATTTGTTTCTTTAACCAAGGGTGATTAGTAACACGATTGAAAAGTATTTCATTTGTTATTAGAAAGGAAGAGAGGGAATATGATCTTTATTAGTATTATGAAATTTAAAAATTGAATCATACCCGGACCCAATCACTCTCTTCATCCATTAGTGTTCAACCTTTCTTTTTATTTCTTGCTTTATTTTTTAACCCAAACAAGTTCCAAAAAAACAACCTTTTCTTCTTTCATAAATTTAATTGACAAACTTAATTATTGTGCACTCCTCTATAGAGACAACTGAGGTTAACCACTCTACTAAATTTTAACTTAGGTATTATTTGTTTTTATCACACCCTAGGACATGCATGTTTCAAAACTTCGTGCAGTTGTCGGGGAGGTAGTTCCACAATTTATTTTTAAATATTTGACTATTTCAAATTTAAAAAAATTCACCATGTTGTTTTAAAATGATTATTTTTTAATTCATGGAACAATTACCTACAAGTTTAAGAAAAAATTATTGAATCAACTTGGCCTAGATAGTATAGAGTTTCTTTCTTGGCTAAACAAATTTGGGGAGCACGAATCCAAATCATCACAGAGGATGAATTCAAGGATATCATTAAAAACCATAAAGAGAACCTCGAATATCCAGTGTTGGAGGGTTTGGAAATAGAATTAATTGAACTTCGGGAGTATTTTCAAGAATTTTATCAATAAATTCTCAAAGTGTAACAAAAAGAAGAAGAAGTTCACAAGGATCTTGATGCCCAATTTGAATGAATTAGTCAACCAATTCAAAACCTGGAGACCACAATAGAGTGGATAGTAGAACACGTACATGCATCCCAGGATCATCAAATGGAGCCATAACAAGAAAAATTGATGGAAGATGTAGGCCCACAAATCCTTTAAGATGAAGAACCCATGGAGGCCTTGATGAAATTAAAAAAAGATCCATTGAGCCCAGCTCAATCATTGTTGGAGGAGATTGATGAAGAAGATTTAGAATTTGAAATACATATGGGAGATAAAAAAAGATCTAGATAACTTCTGGAATGAGTGTGAGGAACTTCTTGATCCAACTATTTTTCATAATATAGAAGATTCAGAAACATTGATGGATGAAACCACCATAGCAGTGGAATTTGAAGAGAAGATAGAGGAGTCTGACTACCTACCTCTATTTATGGAAATTAAACTACAAGTGGGACCTCCCATTGAAGAAGTAATTGAAGGGAAAAAACTCAGCGAGATAATCTTTTCATGAACTCATTATCGTTTTATTTTGTTGAAACTAAATTGAGTATTACCTCCCCTTATTTTAATTTTTCAGATGTATCCAAAACATGTATTTCCTTGGAGGGAGAATATGCATCTAAATAGGAACATTTGGAGCTCCCCAAACCTATTGAATATTTATTGGAGGGAGTGCCTGAGAAGATCGAAGTGGATTTTCTAGAGGATAATGTGACACGAACTGCTTACTCTGAAATGGATGATTTTGATATTGATTCTTCATTCATGATTTTTTTAAAATAGAATTAAACTCTAACATTCCCTTTGATTTCTCCACTGATGTATCATTCCTTCAGAAACCACTGGAGAATAAAGAATATGGTGTTCAAGCAGAACCAAAGAAATTGGAAGACTCATTCATTATTCTAACCCCACTATGCGTTTTGTATCTCAATACAATGGGGTTTTACGTGGTGTATTTTATCTATGGAATACTCAAGAAAAAGGAAGAAGTTCATCCTAGAAAGAAAATCGTGTGTTGGTTCATGAGCAAGAAACTTCCCCCATAATAAGATTGGGGATAAACTATTAGAACTGCCCCTCTAGAGGCAGTCAAAACCCAGGGCCCACTTGGGGGATTAAACCAATTATTATCATTCTTTTATTATTCAATTTATATTTTCATTTATTTTAATAAATTTATTATATTATCTTTGTACTTTTTTAGGTTTTAATTGGGAAACACTTCGGAGCTTAACTCAACATTGCATTTCTAATAAGTTAGGTCGTACCACTCCTTTACACTTTCTTGATGTTGTAATTCATTTTAAAATTGGATTACAAGTTAAATCCACATGAATGAATTGAGTTCACTGCGTCATTTATGTGTGGGGGAGGGAACCTTTTTAGTTTAGGATTTTCATTTTGTGTTTTAAAAAAAATTGCATTTTTTCATATTTTTGTGTGTTTATTTTCGAAATTTTGGTGTGTTTTTGAAACTTTTGAGCTGATTTATTATTATTACCATTTTTGAAACCCATTTCAATGAGTGAACTAATATATTCCAGGAAACTGAGCTTAAATGAATGATAAAGTTACTTTGTTTCGAGTTCAAATCTTTTGGAATTACATGAAAAATACACTAATTTTGAAACCCATGCCATATTTCACTATATATATCTTTGAAATCACTTTCCTGTTAGGATTCTAAACCATTTTTTTCATATTATTTTTATTCTCCTCATTTCTTGAGAGAAACAAACAATACTTGCTTAAACCAGAATTAGATTTATTCCTTTCAAAACATGAGGGTTTGGGGTACATGTGTTATAAATGATTGAGGCATTTATTTGGTTTTAAGCCCCCTTTTCAAAATAATATTTTTCATTATGGACCACCTTTACATTTATCCTTCATAATCCCTTAGATGCCATGAATATCCTGTTAGGTTAGCCACATTATAGGCCAATTTTTCCTATCCAACCTGCTCTTGAAATGAAATTGCATGATCTAGTTGAACTTAAGTGTGGGGGAATATGTCTTGTAGTGTACTACCTCATTTGGTGATACTTTTGGTGGAATATAAAATGTTGAAGAGCTGATTTTTCTACTAAATATTTCATTTTGTTAAAATATGTGCCATTCTGAAGCTTCAAATGTAAAAAGAAGTTGTGCATATCTAGAGCATTCAAGAAAACTCATGTTTGAAAAGATTGAAATTTTCACTCCAGAAATCTTATGCTGATTAAATGATGATGGAGCCTTGATGCGTTGTTATTCATAAAGAATTTCCACCTGGTTTGACATCTATAAATTGGTTTTGTGGAAGTTTTCTACATGATTTTTACATTGATAATGTATCGTGATAGTTTCTTCAGTAATTAAATGATAAATCATGGAATCTTTATAGTTTGGAGATTCGGAAGGGAATTGGAGGCGTAAAGACCCTTTTCCCCCTGATGATGCTGGACGGGAGCTATTCCGATCAACCACTTGACGTGAAGGATATAAAACAAATGGATTTAGAAGTCCAAAGTGACCCACATGATTTCTGCACAGTTTATAGAAACCGTGAGCAAACCGTGTGGTAGGAGATTCCCCTTTCAGAAGGGTCCGCACAATTATCACACGGTTTACCAAAACGTGCGGACCCTGTAGAGAAAAACTGTGTGGTTCAACAAATTCTGTATAGTATCTATGGAACGGTTGGCACATGGTTTACCAAAATGTGAACCCAAATGGTGTGGATGAGGAATTCAATACAGTAGCTATTGCACAGTTGGGACACTTTTTACCAAACCGTGCACCCAAATCATGCACACCACTGCAGCTTCTTCTTTTTGCGTTTCTACTTTCCAACAACTCATTGACCCGTTATTTTCTTTGAGACTTACCTTTAGACAACTGAAAAAAGGATCTTTTTGACCTGGAAGACTCTGGAGAGTAAAGGGAACAAAATGGGGATCTCACAAGGAGAAAAAAGAAGAAAAAAACATAATAGGAAAAAAAAGAAAGGGGGGAGGATTGTTCTGCAAAAAAAGCTAGGGAGTTCTTGTATGTTTTTGGATTATGACTCATTTTCAGTTCTATTGTAATGAAATCCTTGATGAATTGTAGTAAGGTTCTAAATCTTTCATTCATGAGTAGCTAAACCCTTCCCTTGTGTTGGGGCTGGGAGAAATGTGGGTTTTTTAGAACCATTTTATTTATTATTGTATTTGTTCATACTCTCTCATCTAATTCTCCAATTATTTCTATATTCTATTTCACTGGAAACAACCATGATGGACCAAGAATAGATTTTCCAGGGATATTTGGGAGAATTACGACAAGAATATCCATTACCATTGGATTTCCTTGTCATTTCTAGATAGTAGTTCTTAACTTAAAAGTCAGTAGAAATCAGTGGTTGGACCAAGGAATTGATTTCTACCAACTTTATTAGGACTTGCCGGACCAAGGGACTTCCGAAACATATGAAACCCATAAATGTGGGTTATTATTAATAATACAACGCAATGGAAAATTGTTTTAGTGTCCCACATGAATTTCCATTCCCAACACATTCTCATTATTATTCATCAAAAATTTGGTTTTAAGAAATCTTCAGTTTTATGTAATCGGTAGTGAATTAGGAAAGATCTAGTAACAAGTCATCTTTTAATATCTGAATCATGAACCAACCAAAACGTATTTAAATTCAACATCTTCATCAAGTGACTTCAATTCAAGAAACATAAAATGCCAACATCGTTTCCCTATGGACCTACCCCATACTTTCCTACTATATTAGTCCATGTGAGGGATTTTAATTTAGCTGAAAAACAAGATCAACACATACGACTGGTCAAATTTTAGCACCGTTTGCGGGGAACACGGACGGTTTTTTTTGTAAATTTATTTCAAATTATTTCGTGAAAATAAAAATTAAAACATTCCTAAAAATTCCTTTCTTAATCTCATTTATATTTTTCAGCTTTTGTTTTTTCCTTTTACGCTGGGTGTTTTGTCTATATGTGTGCAGGCCTATAGTATATGAGTAGCTAAGTCACTCATTTCCTAGACTGCTAAGTAATCCGAGTTACACCCGATAGACCCTGAAATCGAAAGAACACTGTCAAGGAGACGTCGTGCACTCATGGGTGATCACAATGTAGACGAACCCACGGTGCATCATTAGGAAGAACTAGGGGATGTCCAAGTCGTTGTGCAGCCATTTGTCCTTGAAGAGAATCCAACCACGGGTGGAGATGAAGAGAAGCATTTGAAACCACCGAGAGTTTATATAGAGTATCTTTCGAGGAACCCACAGAGGCCATCGACTCAATTTGTGCCAGGATTCGGGTATCCACCGCAGGGACAATACATTAAATGGGGCCAACCTCCCTTTTTCCTCATAACCAGCAAGCCTATTATCATCAAGGAAAACAACAATATGTTCCTTAGGCACCTCAGGAACTAGTGCCTCTACACCAGACTCTTATGAAATATGGGATACCCTAAATTCAGGGAGAGGATACAGGAATAGTCAGGCCACCAGTGTAGGCCCAACATTTTGAAATTAAGTTGGCCATCATTTAGTTGATTCAGAATACTATTCAATTCAGTAGATTTCTGAGTGAAGACCCCAATTCTCACCACTCCAACCTTTTGGAGATCTGTGATATTTTCTGGTACCATGATGTTTCAGAGGATTCCATCTGCCTAAGGCTGTTTCCCTTCTCCTAAAGGGATAAGGTGAATGATTAGATTAAGGGATTGCCTCGGCGATCCATTCTAACTTGGGAGGCGTTGGATTAGGATTTTTTATAAAATATTTCCCTCCATCGAAGATGGTCATGTTAAGAAACGAAATTCATAACTTCCAGCAGCATGACTCAGAATCTTTGTATGAGTCCTGGGAATGATTTAAGGGGATGCTTCGAAAGTGCCCACACCACAGACTTCCATTGTGTATGCAAGTCTAGAATTTTTATGGTGGTATCACCATGAACACAAAGTCCTTGGTTGATGCAGTGGCTGGGGGACATTTATGAGAATGTCTCTTGAAGAGTTGTTTGAATTTTTAGAAGATATGTCCGCTAATAGCTTTTAGTGGAATTCGGAAATAGGTACTCAGAAAAGGGGCATGAAAAATATAGATTCCACCACCATGCTTATAGATCAACTCGATGTCGTATTGAAGATGATTGATGCTTTAGATCTAAAGCATCCATCTCAAGTTCAATCTATGAGTTCACTAGCTTGTGGTGATTGTGGAGAAAACCATGAAATGGGTGAGTGCCCGGGTGCCAATGCAGTAGCCTCTAACAGTGAGGTTTATTATGTTTCTCAGATTAGAGGACCAAATACCTACTCTCAATATCAGAACCAGGGGTGGCAGGAACATCAAAATCAATGCTAGGGGAAGCATCAGCAAAATCCTCAGCCCCGACCACAAAGACCACCTAGTTACGGTTAATAGCAGTTTTAAAATCAGTACCCGAGATAGCAGCAGAATAACCAAGTCCAGCAAGGCACATATTAGCAACAAGGGTATCGAAACACTCATCCTTCCCAACCATTGAGACAACCACCTCCCCCACAAGTCACCCAAAAAACTCAGCAGGAACCTCCCTCAAGGCTAGAGGGTATGATTTCCAAATTCATAACAAATGATGAGACATGATTTCAAAATTAGGAGGCATCAATCCGAGGCCTTGAGAACCAAATTGGGCAGATTTCCTATCAGTTGTCCCATAGATAGCCCGGTACACTACCGGGAAACACCGAGAAAAATCCCAGGGAGCAGGCAAATGCTATTACTCTACATAGTGGGAAGGAGCTGGCGCCAAATGTTACTATGAATAAGGTTTCCCCACCACCAAAGAAGTCCATGTCCTCAAGTGAAGAAGTTGCAGCTGAGGAATCTTCCTCAAGACATGAGAAGGATGAAGAATCGGCAGTCCCACATGATAAGGGTGAATATGAGATCAAATCATATGAACCACCCTTGTCATTTCCAGTAATGATGAAACAAAGGAAGTTGAACTAGAAATTCAATAAATTCATGGACATCTTACGGAAACATCATAGCAACATCCCCTTTGTCGAGGGGTTAATTCAAAAGCCCAACTATACAAAGTTCATGAAATAACTTCTATCCAAAAAAGGAAAATGGGCTATTTGGGAACCATTCCCCTGGCCAAGGAATGTTCGGAAGTTTTCCAACATACTCTCCCTCCAAATCCCTAAGACCCGGGAAGCATTACTATCTCTTGTACTATCGGGGCTTGAGATTTGGTAAATCTCTTTGCGATTTGGGAGCAAGTGTTAATCTAATGCCCTTTGGAGTGTTCAAAAAGATAGGTCTTAACGATCTTAAGCCGACCCGAGTGGTACTCCAAATATCCGATTATTCTATTAAATACCCAAGGGGGTTGTTGGAATATGTGTTAGTAAAAGTGGGGATGTTGATTTTCCCAGCAGATTTTGTCATCCTTGATATGAAAGAAGTCCAAGAGGCATCACTAATTCTTGGAAGATCCTTTATGGATACCGAAAAGGTTTTCATTGATGTTCACCAAGGAAAGCTTATTTTCCATGTTGGTGATGAAAAGGTTTCTTACAGTGTCCTAAAGGTGGTAAAACAAGTTTCATTAATGGAGCATGAAGATTTTTGTGCTTTGAAAACAATGGCTGAGCCCTTCGGCCTAGAAGACAGTGATATGAAATCTTATCCTACCAGTAAATAATTTGTTCTGGAGGATGACAACCTTGAAGAAGATAGGGAGGAAGTAAGCTTTATTGAAGGCCAAGGCGGCCACTATTGGAAAAGGGAAATTGTCCCAGATTTGATAGAGCGAGCAGAGGTTGATCCTATTGTACCGTCCATTATTAAGGCTCCCCAGCTCGAGTTAAAACCTCTCCCTTCCTCACTTATGTATGGTTACTTGGGAGAGGAACATACATTGTCGGTTATCCTTAATGTATCACTCTTAGATGATCAAGATGAGGCTCCTCTATAAGTCCTCCGAAGGCGAAAACAATACATCGGCTGGACGGTTGCTGATCTCTAGGGTATAAGTTCCACTATCTGCACTCACAATGTACTTATGGAAGAAGGGGAAAGAGAATCTCTCCAACCACAACGGAGACTGAACCCCCCTATGAAAGAAGTGGTCGCAAAGGAAGTGATAAAATTTCTTGATGGTGGTATTATTAACCCCATCTCCGATAGCCCATGGGTGAGTCCACTCCAGGTGGTTCCTAGGAGAGGCGGTATCATGGTAGTCACAAATTTAAAAAACGAGCTAATCCCTACACGAACAACCACGGGATGGTGGGTATGTGTCGACTATCATAAGTTAAATGATTCCAAAAGGAAAGATAATTTCCCTATCCCATTTATGGATCAGATGCTTGAATGATTGGCGGGGCATGAATTATATTGTTTCTTGGATGGTTATTCGGGCTATAACCAGATTTCTATCACCCCAGAAGATCAGGAAAAGAGAACCTTCACTTGTCTGTATGGAACATTCGCCTGCCGCCGCATGTCATCTGGAATGTGAAACGCTCCAGCCACCTTTCAGATGTGCATGTTATCAATATTCCGGGATATGGTAGAACATATGCTAGAGGTCTTCCCGGATGACTTCTCGGTATACAGGAAGTCATTTACCACTTGTCTAATGAATCTGGAGCTGGTGATTGAGTGGTGTGAGCACACAAATTTTGTTT
Source organism: Viscum album (assembly GCA_963277665.1). NCBI lineage: Eukaryota > Viridiplantae > Streptophyta > Magnoliopsida > Santalales > Viscaceae > Viscum > Viscum album. Next base: position 438,302,465 of record OY728121.1, read on the forward strand.
TGAATTGGGAGAAGTGCCATTTTACGGTACAAGATGGAATTGTGATAGGCCATCAGATCTAGTTGCAAGGAATTCAAGTGGATCTGGAAAAAATTGAAGTGATCTCACAATTTCCCATTCCCACATTAGTCTGAGAAATTCTGAGCTTTTTGGGGCACACGGGTTTCTACCGAATATTTGTACGGGATTTTTCCAAGACTTCTCATCCTTTGACCAATCTACTGTCTAAAGAAGCAATATTTTAATTTGATGATAAATTCATTGAGGCCTTCCAAATTTTGAAGGGTAAATTGGTCACTGCACCCATCATGATTGCTCCGAATTGGGAGGAGAAGTTTGAACTGATGTGCGATGCGAGCGATTATGTTGTGGGGGCAGATCTTGGCCAGCGACTGGATTGTATTTTCAGACTGATCTACTATGCCAGCCATGCATTAAATGAAACACAATTGAATTATACCACCACAGAGAAGGGAATTATAGCTGTGGTTTTTTCATTTGACAGATTCTGCTCCTATTTGGTGCCTTCCAAAGTAGTGGTTTACACGAACCATGCCGCGTTGATGTATTTGTTGAATAATAAGGACACTAAACCACGGCTCGTCTGTTGGGTGCTTCTCCTGTAGGATTTTGACTTGGAAATTAAAGAAAATAAGGGTAGTGAAAATGTGTTGGCTGATCAGCTATCCCAGATGGTGCTACCACACCTAAAAATAGAAGAAGACCGGGAAATCATGGAATATTTTCCCGATGATCAGTTATTTTTCATTGGAGCCCCACCTCGGCCATGGTTTTCTGATCTTTCCAACTACTTAGCAACAAGATTCGTCCACCCAGACTTATCATTTCAACAGAGGAAGTGGTTTTTATCGAAGGTGAAGCAATATTTCTTGGAAAAACCCCTGATTTTCCGCTCATGCAGAGATGGGATCATCCGCTGTTGCATCCCGAAGGATGAAATTAAAAGTGTTTTAGAGTTCTATCACTCTTCTCCTATGAGAGGGAATGATGGACCGGATCGCATAGTTTCCAAGATCTTACAATCCAATTTCTTTTGGCCGACCATGCATAAGGACACACATCATTATATTTCATACTATGATCGATGCCATGAGACAATAAATGTCGGTCGTCGTGCTAAGACACTGCAACACCTGATACTCGAAGTGGAAATTTTTGATGTATGGGGAATTGACTTCATGGTTCCATTTCCACCATCCATTGGGCACATGTACACCTTTGTATGTGTTGATTATATATCTAGGTGGGTGGAAGTGGTAGCAACAACTCAAAATACAGCTCAGGTGGTTGCCTCTTTTCTAAAGAAGAATATATTCAGTCGGTTTTGGACACCGCATGAGTTGCTTAGTGACCACGACACTCATTTCGACAACACACTTATAAGAAATGTGCTTCAAAAGTATGGAGTCAAGTGAAATCAAGGTATGCCCTACCACCCGCAATCATGTTGTCAGTTTGAAGTGTCCAATTGTGATTAGAAAACAATACTTGATAAAACGGTAAGTGCATCCAGAAAGGATTGGTCAAAGAAATAGGATGATGCGTTATGGGATTACCAGACATCTTTCAAGACACCCCTGGTCATGTCACCTTTTCAATTGGACTATGGAAAACACTACCACTTTCTGGTGGATATGGAACAGAAAGCCTACTAAGCAGTCAAGGCCCTCAACTATGATCTCAAGGCAGAAGAGGAAAAGAGGAAATTTCAATTGATAGAGCATGACAAAATTAGGTAGGAGGCCTATGAGAGTGCATCATTATATAAGAGAAGACAAAGGCGGTCCATGACCGCATGATCTCCAGAAAGTATTTCTAGACAGGTGAAAAAGTTTTACTCTTTAACTCTCGCCTTAAGTTTTTCCCAGGAAAGTTGAAGTCCCGGTGGTCAGGACCCTTCACGGTGATAACTGTTTCTGCCCTAGAGCTGTGGAAGTGTCTGGCGGAGATGGTAAAATGTTTAAAGTTAAATGGAAGTGCCTAAAATCATACTTCTGCATGGATGAAATGGTTGAAACATTTTCCACCATGAAATTGGGATAGCTCAAAGACCAGGTAAGTCGAGCATGAGACATAAAACATAGCACTGGCCAGGGGGTAACCCGACATTTTGAAAAATTTTCTATTTAAATAATTTGTTTGTTTGAGTGTGCTTAGGACTGCATGCTAGTGTGTTTAGCTTTTCTTGTGGGTTATAGTGTAGTATTATCACACCAAGTAATGGTGTCGTATGGAATTTTTTGAATGCAAGTCTTACACATTCAATGGAAAATCTCAAAATTTCTTTTATCATCAAAAAGGGGAACAAAGATTTTACAAAAAAGGGCGTGTTTTCATTTCCGAAGGGGGCCATTTTTCATAATTTCTTCACAAGGAACCAACCAAAGGGTTGGTGCATAGTTTGGAAAATTGTGCGGGAACCGTGCCACATTGACTCTCACCGACAATGGCTTCCACACGGTTTGGGCACACGGTTTGGAAAACCATGAGCCAACCATGCTTCCACTTAAATCCTGAAATTTTTTATAAAATTTAGATTTGTCCCCCTTCTCTCCCATCCATTCGGTGCCCTCCATTCCCTGATCCAGACCATGCGGACCGGCCCTCCTCTTACTCCTCTCTTCCAGCCATGTTTCTTGCAAGGAACACTCTCCAAGGTTCTTCTTATTCCTTCTTTCTTCTTCCTTCCTCCATTTCAATTGTCTTTCTTCCTTTTCTCTCTCTCTTTTCCTAGGGTTTGGACAAGAAACTCTACATCTTCCATTTTTCTTTTATTTTCTTATTTTTTGTTCTTGCCCATTCCATCCTTCTCTTATCTCTTGTTTTTCTAATGATTTATCATCACACACACACGTCAAACTGATTTTCACTGAATTTGTGTTTTCAAAACCTAAATTTCCAAAATGAGATTTTCCTTACAATTTGTGTTCATTGAATTTTAGAATTTCATATTGCTGTCTCTTGTTTTGTGAATGTGTCAATATTGTATTTTTGTTCTTTACTGCATGTTCCCCACAACGAAAACCTCCACCCTACCCTACAATGTCCACACCCAAAAGAGCCCAGGCCTTCGGCTCACGATCTACCCACCTGTCTTGTACTATCTCTTTTGGTATGATGTTTTTACCTATTTTGGTGTGATTATGTGCTGAGATTTCTTTTCCTACTACTGGTACTGCTTTTTCATGCTTCACTTGTATGGTACTTTTCTCCAACAACTGTTTCATCTATTCCATGCCAGCCATTATTTCTTTCATCAGCCTCTCACACACCATCTTCTTTTACCACATTCTAGATTCAGGGGAGTTTTTCAAATTTCAACTTTTTCCATTTTTCATTGACCCTCCCTTGAAATTCTCCATTTCCCACCATTCTCTCCATTATTACCTTCATAGAGGACCGTGCTCAGTTTTAAGTGTGGGGGAGGGAGCTCTTAATTGGCACCCCAATTTTATTGATTGATTTCCCAATTACTTAGGGTAGATGATTTTATTAGGTGTTTCTAAAGGGTTGTTATAGATGTCATGGGTTTATACCACTTATCTAAAAATGAATTTTGGAAATTATCTCTGAAAATGCCTCATATGTTCGGATTGTTGAACCTAGTTTGTGATGTGAATAAACTCTGTAATACTTCCAAAGGAGCATTTATCCAATCATTTAGAAAAACAATTTGTTTAAAAATTATTTTTGTGATGGAGTAATTCGAATTGATAAACCCCTTAAAATGGAAGTCGAATTGTGATAAAAGAGAGGTGAGGTTTTGGGAATTGTTTTTGTCACACTAGTGGCTATTGTACGGTCTTAATTTCATGAACTCTTGACTTGCTCAAACAATTTCATCTTGTATTGACATGAGCATATTGGGAAAATTTTGATTGTAGTATCTCACAACACTACAAAGAAAAATATACATTTTGAGATATGCAAAGGTATTCCCAATACTTTTGATGACCTTTCATCATGTTCCAAGCAATGCAAGTCAATGAGGGTGTGTGACCTATAAAAGTGATAGCCCGCCAATTGGCGACGAAGAAACTTTGGCTTAGTCAATCTAAGTGTATAATGAGATGAAAATGGAGGTAGGCACTCTCTTTTAATGAAGAATGGAAAATTCATTTTTAAGCAAAAATTGATTTATGAATGAATGGTTACCTATTTGAGATTAAATCTACTTTGTTGGATGACTTCATAGACTTGGGAAGCATGAAGTATGAATGCTGTAATTTTTAATGATAATTATTTTAAAATTCATATTCACCGAAATGGTATAATCTGTGATATTTCTACATGTCTCTTAGAAGACGCCTTGGTCATGACTATCTATACTTTTGTTTGAGGGAAAACAACTGATCAAGAGTGGGGGAGTTTGATGCACTTCTGTGCATAAGTCATTTCGTTTTGGTTTAACATTTATAAATTGATTTTTTGGATGGTTTCCACATGATTTTCACATTTATAATATATCTTGATAGGTTCTTCAATCATTAAAGGATAAAGCATAGACTATTTGAAGTTTGGAGATTTAGAAGGGAATTGGAGGCGTAAGGACCCTTTTCCACCATATGATGTTGGACGGGAGCTATTTGGATTAAACACTTGATGTGAAGGACATAAAAAAATGGATTTCAAAGGCCAAAATGACCCTCATGATTTCCACACGGTTTATACAAACTGTGTGCAAACTGTGTGGGAGGATATTACCCTTACAAAAGGGTCTGCACAGTTATCACGCAGTTTACCAAACTGTGCGTGCCCTGCAGACAAAAACCATTCGGTTCAACAAATTATGAACAGTAGCTATGGAACGGTTGGCACACGGTTTACCAAACTGTGCGCCCAAATGGTGCGACTGAGGAATTCAAGACAACAGCTATTTCATGGTTGGTGCATGGTTTACCAAACCATGTGCCCAAACTGTGCACACCACTACAGCTCCTTCTTTTTGGTTTTCTACTTTCCAACAACTCCTTACCCTGGGATTTTCATTGAGAGTTTCCTTTACACAACTAGGGATATTTTTGACCTGGGCGACTCTAGAGAGTAAAGGGGACAAAAGGGGGATCACACAAGGAGAAAAAAAGAAGAAAAAACACAATAGGGAAAAAATAAATGGGGGAGGTTGGTGCTGCAAAAAAAAAGCTGGGGTGTTCTTGTATTCTTTGTGCTTCTGAATCTTTTTCAGTTCTATTGTAATGAACTCCTTGATGCATTGTAGTAAGGTTCTGAATCTTTAATTCATGAGTAGCTAAGCCCTTCCCTTGTATTGGGGTTGGGAGAAATGTGGGTTCATTAGAACCATTTTCTTTATTATTGTATTTGTTTATACTCTCTCATGTAATTTTCCCATTATTTCTATATTCTATTTCACTAGAAACAACCATGTCAGACCAATAATGGATTTTCCAGGGATCTTTGGGAGAATTAAGACAAGAATATCCATGAAAATTGGATATCTTTGTCATTTCTAGAGGGTAGTTCCTAACTTAAAAGGCAGTAGAAATCAATTTCCGGACCAAGGAATTGATTTCTACTGACTTGATCGGGACTTTCCAGACCAAGGGAGTTCTGACACATATGAATCCCAAAAATGTGGGTTGTTATGAACAATACAATGAAATAAGGGAAATAGTTTTAGTGTCCCACATGAATGTCCATCCCTAACACATTCTCATTATTATTCATTAAGAATTTGGTTTTAATCATTCTTCAGTTTTAAGTAATCGGTAGTGAATTAGGAAAGATCTATTAACAAGTCATCTTTTCATATCTGAATCATGAACCAACCAAAATATATTCAAATTCAGCATCTTCACCAAGTGACTTCAATTCAAGAAACATAAAATTCCAACATTGTTTCCCTGTGGACTGACCCCGTACTTGCCTAATATACTAGTCTAAGTTAGGGAATTTAATTTGGCTAAAAAACAAGAACAACACAAACGACCGGTCAAATTTTAGCGTCGTTGATGGGGAACACTGACGGTTGTTTTTGTTAATTTAATTCGAATTATTTCGGGAAAATAAAAATTTAGAATTTCCTAAAAATTCTTTTCTTAATCTCATATCATTTTTTCACCTTTTTTTTCTTTTTACGCTGGGTGTTTTGTCTATATGTGTGTAGACCTATAGTACATGAGTAGCCGAGTCACTCATTCCGAGACTACTGAGTCATCAGAGTTACACCCGATAGACCCTGAAATCAAAAGAACATTATCAAGGGGACATCATGCACTCATGGGTGATCACAACGTAGATGACCCCACGGTGCATCAGGAGGAAGAACCGGGGGCTACCCAAGTCATTGGGAAGCCATTTTTCATTCAAGAGAATCAACCCAGGGGTGGAGATGAAGAGCAGCATTTGAACCCTCCTAGAGTTTATATGGAGTATTTGTCGAGGAACCAATAGAGGCCACATGCTCAAATTGTGACAGGATTCAGGCATCCACCGCAGAGACAATATATTCAACAAGACCAACCTCCCTTTTTTCCTCAGAACCAGCATGCCTATTATTAGCAAGGATAATAACAATATGTTCCTCAGGCACCTCGGGAATCAGTGCCGCAGCTCCACACTCTTATGGAATATGGGCTACCCTCTATTCAGTGAGCGGATATAGAAATAATCAGGCCACCAGTGTAGGGCCAACATTTTGAAATTAAGACGGCCATCATGCAGTTGATTCAGAATATTGTTGTAGGCTCAATGTATTTAAATTCATCATCTTCACCAAGTGACTTCAATTCAAGAAACATAAAATGCCGACATCGTTTCCCTATGGACCGACCCCGTACTTGCCTACTATCTAGTCTAAGTTGGTGAATTTAATTTTGCTGAAAAACAAGATCAACACAAATGACCGTCCAATCCTATTTTCTACAATGGGTAAGAGAATGAGACCATATTTGAGTGAAAATTAAAATCATTCAATTTTTCTTCAAAATGAGTCAAGCCATCCTTTTTCAACCTCAGAATTTTTAACATCTAAATCCTACCAACTGGAAGCCAGAGAACAACCCTGAAAAGTCCTCATGAGAAACTCATGTCCTTGACTCACATCAGGTGGAGAAGTATGAATTTATCAAGCCTATGGTGACTCTTGTGGGAGTTTGGATGAGAAAATCCTTGGTCAACATTTACATTTGTGAGATGAGAGAAAATTTATTTGAGGTTGGTGTTTTGTGTGCACGGGATAAAAAATGAAGTAAAAATATATTAAAATCTAAAATGGGGAATTTGAAAAAATAGTTTTTGATGAGGCGTGATATATTTTTGTTTCATTGTATGGATTTTGTAGATCTCATTGATATGTGTTTTGGATTTGATTTTATTTTATTTTTACATGTCAATGATTCCATGTTCTATGTGTGGTAGAATTGATATATAAAATATTTTCAATTAAATTTACATTGAATTCAATTGTTTTAAACCCACAAAAGTGTTACTCTAAGATTAATTTCTTCATTTTTATGATATTGGTGTTATTTTGAGATGAACATTAAAAATGGTCCATTTCTGATTTTTAACTATTTTAAATTATTTCTATAGTGTAGCGATAACATATAATACACTAATCCAAATTGAAAAATTCATTCTTTTACGGATTTTACACATCCACGGATTCATTTACTATATTTGGACCAAAAGCTGAATTGACCATATAGAAGCTCAAAAGATGCTCACAAGTTGTCTCATTAAAACTATTTACAGTTCTGCCGATATTTGGTGTGGGTCCATAAATAATTCTTGGTGGGCTCAATTGTTGTGATATTCGGTGGCTGGACGTGGAAGGAGTTGGATAAAATATTTCATGAAGGAAAGACCGTGGTAATTGGAAGGATTAAGGGTCATTAAAGCATCCTAATCGGGAGGATTGTGATTTGGAGAGTCTGACTGACAAATACATTGTGAGATTAAAATGGGCATAACTTTCGGAATACTTGTCCATATCTACTGAGATTTTGAGGAGAAACGTCCAAGAGAATTATGAACAACATTCATGAAGGTCTAAACACGTGAAAATGTCATTTATTGGGGATATAACATGTCAAAATTCGAGGAAAAAATTCTGTCTATCAAAGGAGGAGAGCTCCACCATCTCAAAGCATCTCATTATCCATCCATTCCTTCAAGGCACCAAGGAGGATATCTCCACCGAGGGAGGCCAGCTAAAACTCTTCTACATTTATTTTTAATTTATTTATTTTCTTTTTTAATGCCTTTTTCTTCCCCTTTCAACTCTATTACCCTTCACATGGAGGGGTCAAACCTTTAAGTGATCACGGATGGGGGAGTTTCACTTTTGTAACGTTGGAGTTTTGTGCTTAAACATAAAATACTCTTTTTCTTATGAATGACTTCTATTGTTTCCCAATTATCTTAATGTGATTTTTTTTTGAGTTTGTTGTATTCATTGTTAATAGCTTGGGTTAAAGACTTTTAATCTTCCTCTGCCTAGTGCAATTTTTCTTGATCGAGAAGATTGTGTTAGGTGGTGAGTGTCTAGCGACCGTTGGCATGTTTGTGAAACTATTAACCTTTTTCTAGAGTTATAAGGAGAAAAAATTACCTATCAGGACTTTCCTTAGTTTTTTAGGGAGTTTTTATGAACTTCCACGCACATAAGACAGAGTCTCATTTGTTTCTTTAACCAAGGGGCATTAATAACTCGATCATGGAGTCTTTCATTTGTTATTCGAAAGGAAGAGAGGTAATATGATCTTTATAACTATGATTACATTGAAAAATTAAATCCTACCCTGAACCCATAACTCTCTTCATCCATTAGTGTTCAACCTTTCTTTTAATTGATTTATTTATTTTTAAATCCATACAATTTAAAAAAAACCTTTTCTTCTTTCATAAATTTATGTGACAAACATAATTGTTGTGCACTCTTCTCTGGAGACAACTTAGGTTAACCACTCTAATACATTTTAACATAGGTATTATTTGTTTTTTTTTCACACCTCATGATAGGCATATTTTATTATCCCAATCTAATAACAAGAGGGTACACAGGAGTTCATCTCAAGACCATAACAATATTGTACATGGGAGGGGATTTGAAGCCCATAACAAGAGGGTACATAAGAGGTCAACCTATTACGGTAACAAGAGTGTACAAGAGAGTTCATTCCAATCATAAAACTAGATAGTACATGGGAGGTCATCCCAATCCCGAGGAAGTTACACAACTGATTATCCCAATCCTAACATGTTGTGATGGTCATGTTAGGAAGTACTTATATAGGATTTTAAATAATTATGTGTATCCCAAAATTCCATTTCATATTCTTATTTTATTCTCTTATGTGTTTTTATCTTGATTCCATTATGATTCATATCCTACAAACTAAAAATATTTATGCAAATACTTTTGATTATGATCTTTGATAAGCTGGGTATAACTGTCTCATATTATGATTATGTTCTCATACGCTTATAATATTTTTATTCTTAAATATAACTCTTTTTACCCTTATTAAGAATATGATATCACCCATTTCTTATGATTCATTTCACCATATTTTGAAGAATTTTTTTATGTTGGAGGAATAAAGGGGAAGATCATTAAAGGAGATATTAAAGATCTTTCACCAAGATAGAAGATTATTTTTCCAAAATTCCAAGTACACTAAAATATTATTGTCCATTGGAATTTATTTTTTTATTGTTCTGAATATACACCTAAAATGATGTAATATTCATGAATGTTAAGCATGGGTCTCTATAATTGGTTGGAAAGGAATGGTATAGTATACCTTTGGAAACAAAGATGAGAAAACATTAGTGAGATCCCTGGGTATATTTCTAAGGATGTGTCTGGGGATGTATTTATAGATAATCCTAAGGTGTCATAGCTTTAAAACTATTTCTCATGATTTAAAAACTATATATTTAATTTTTCACGATTATATGGTTTTCTTCTATGACAATTGTTTCTTACAGTCAGATTTTGGGTGTTATTCAATATTGGGATCTATAAAGAACTACATTAACATTTAATGTTACATATGTTTAATGTAGGTTCATTATAAAAATCTACCTCCTAATTGGAAATATCCCGAAGATAATAAAGAAGGTGGTATGGGTATTGGTTATACTACGGAAGATAGGTAGTCTGTAAATGAATTGGGAAATTAATGAGGTGTTCTAACAATATTTTTTTCATTAGACAAAATAAGAATGATTAAATTACGGTTTAGGAACATTAAGACATGATGAATATTTTATATTCCAGGGAAGAATAATTAAAGAATAAGACAAAGAATCCTATGTAACGGTTTAAGAATAAAGTTGGATTATTAAAGTGTATATGTATTGGAATTCAGGGATTATATTATATAAATCATGAAGAATATATTTTTGATAAAGTATTTAAATTGATATTTTCAACAGTTCTAATGATATATAAAAGTGATTTAATGTAAATGAGATATTTTATAAGGAAAGGTAAACCTTGATTATATCTTGATGGTGAGAAAATTGTGTTTATCTTAGATAAATATATGATTGTTATATGTCAAGTAAATATGACATTATTAATCACAACTGAATATATTTTTAATTTGATGACAATGTGGTTAATGCTATCATGGTTGGAGTTTACAACATTTTTTTTATTTATGTAATATATTAGTTAATATATGTTTTATCTAAATAATGAAGAATATTGTATGTTTTAAATAAGGATTTATGGTAATTTAGGTTATTACATTATCTCAAGAGAATAAATGATGATGGTATTTACATGTTTGGTATGTGAAAAATAAAGGCTAATTTATAATATATGGGTGATCAATGTTAAGATAATTTTGAGGAATTTAGTGACCTTATTTCTAATTTTTTGTATTTTAATTATTTGGAAGGATTATGAGGTTATCCCTTTATGGAATGGTTTAACTTATACCTCAGATGAGGTTTTACAGATTAATTTATCAACACACCATACGAATATTTATGAATATTGGATAACCTATGAAAAAAAAAATTCTATAATTTTAACAAATGACATATATATTGACTTATAATTCTACCCCATGATTTATTACTAATTTAGGAATGAAAAAATATACTTCATTTCATGGTGTAAGAGTTGATTTTTAGATAGATTGAGGCACACTCAATGTGTGATATTATGCATATGAAAATTAATGAAGTTATGTAATTATAATTCATTCCATTCTTATATAGTAAAAAAATTAATAATATCTTAGAAAATCACATTGAAATGGAGTTATCCTAATACCTTCCTTCCTATTTAATTGATAGTCTTATAAATAATTTTAGAAATATAGTTTTGTGCCCCTCATGTTTTTATTGATCAATCACTTACTTGTGATAAAAGACCTCAACCATGATCTATAATTATTTAGAATTTTCTTCCATGCCCATGATTCCCCTGCCAGCTATTTTATCCTATTCAAAAACCTAGTTATGTGTTACTATGGGTGACTATTATGGTTCTAACATTCATTTTTTTAAAAGTTTTAGTATTCATTTTTATATGGGTGGTTTTTTTATGGAACATTACAGAATTGAACCATTTATGATAGATATTAATTATGAGGATGAAATTAATGTTTTTGTGGGTATATTGAAACACAATGAGATTTTTTGAAAAAAAAAATTCATAAATTTAAACAATTTGATAGTTTTCATTTCATGCGACACTGGATATAGCATCTGTTATAGGAATGAACTATGTTTATACATTGATAAATTAGAAACCAAGTTAATATTTCACTACACTCAACACTTATATTATCTTACGGTACATGAAACACTATTTTGGATTTGGTTATACACAATGTCGAGTTCCTTCGATAAACTACATGACACACAAGACCTAGTTTTACTAAACGAAATTGTACTATTAATATTATTATTGTTTTCAAATAACCATTGGAATATTATTTATGAATAATAATTATTAAATTATTAATATATGGTTTACATGTTTATAAAAGAAGAATTATTTTGTGACCATTCAAGTAAAATGGAAAATAATTCCATTTTTAAAATATAGGAAATTTTTTATGGAAAACTATATTTATGCAATCAAAAACATTTTAATTGACCAAAATAATTAATCCACCTCTAAAAAATTATTTTATTGATATATATTTATAGATATAAATATTATATTTAATCACCTATTTAATGTCCATATTATGTTTTCTATAGTCAAGAGATAAGAATAAAACCAATGTTTAACAAAAATATATATAAATTTCAAAAAGGTCATTTTACCACCTTTTATTGGGGAACCTCATTTAAATATACATTCTTACCATTTTTTAAATTATATTTGATAAAATAAACTTCATTTTTTAAATTTTAATGTAAAAATAAGATAATGGTGAATTATTTCCCTTTTTTTGGAAATTTTCATTTTTATATGAATTGTGAAATGTACTAAATTTTAATTGTAAGAATCACATTAATCTAATTAATTTGTATCATAAATTATATATTGAATTATTTTAAATTTATATTTACATATATTTTAAATCTATTAATAAAATATAGGTCATTGGAATATTTTTTACATTGAAATTGGATATGAAAACATTTCAAATTTAAAAACACTTTCACTTTAAAACATGTTGTCTCATCCTGTCTACAGGATTAAATTTAAATAAAAATCTTCTGAATTTTTGTTAATAATTTGGATATATGTATTATATATTTGGAATAAAAATAATTTATAATTTTTAGTAAGGTCGTCATAGTTTTATACCAAAAATATTTGTGAAACAGATTAAAATTAATTAGAGAGAATATGGTAAAAAAGATTCTACATAGTGGTTAAACATTAACTCATGGGAAAAAATAACTTATAAAAATGTAAAAACCTAATTAATGGTTTTATTTTCACAATATAATTATTTTTATATAAAATGGACCATTATTGGGGCCAAAATATGTAAGTGAGACCGCCCTATAGTATTTAACTTTTTATATTCACATGAATTATACTCCTCCCCCGCTATAAAAACGAACTCATCCCCCTTACTTACTCACACCTATCAAGACACATTTATCATCCAAAAAAAAACCCTAATTAAATCCCAATTTTCTAAAATTCATCATATATTCCCCACTTTGGTCATATATAAAACCGAGTTATTCTTTTGGAATGAACCAAAAGAAATTACCCATATAGGAGGTAATATCCTTCAATCCAAAATTTTGATTTATTTCATTCTTCACAACCTAAATTATACTAATTATGGTATTATATAATGACCTAAGTGTGATTAATATACTTATATTTGGTTCTTTTTAGGTTTATACAAACACCTAAAAAAATACATCAAATAGGATATGCAATCATCGTTCGAGTGTACGACATACTACCACCTCGTGAACCGATGGGGTTCATTCTTGCATTAACAATTTTTGAGGATATTAATAATATGTAATTAATATTTTCCAATTATATATATTATATTTATGATTTATTTATTCTAATTTAATTATATATAATACATAACTTCATGCTTTCTATTTTTTGAGAATATGATAACTTCATTTGTGGGTGTGCGGTCTACCACCTCCTCAAAGCAGTGTGATTAATTCACACATTACATGGAATGAATTGAAGATGTGCTTAGTAAAAATATATGATATAAATGAAATAAAAATTATACTTTTATTATAATATATATATATATATATATCATGTACTCTCTTCTTTCAAGATGACAATAAAATGGGAATAACGTGCTTGCGTACGTACGACCTAACATCTCCATGAACGGTGTATTCCATTTCATATTTCTATATTTCATAGATTATTAAAAATACCTATATACTGAAAATTTAATATATTTATTCCATTTTTTAAATTATTTAAATAATTAAATCATTTCCTATTTAATAAGATCAAGAATAACATTTCCAAACATATTGGAAAATAAAAGTACACAAAATGTAACTTTAACTTGAAATTGTTAATAAATCAGTAATATAATTTAATAATAAAATAATATATGGTATTTTATATAATAATATGGTTCTATGGAATATTTATGACAAACATATATTTATTATATAGGATTTTTAAATGAGTATGAATAAATTCAAGACTTAAGGCAAGGGTTTTCTCATCTCGCTTTTATATATGTGAGATATATGATATAATCACAAATTATTTTTATTAGTTGGTGTATATAATTACCTATGACATGTTATATCATGAATTTAATTTATTTCATGGTATTTAATGTTTCAATTGATCTTATTACTTCATGGATCTCATGATTCATGTGTTACCCATGTAGAAAGGGGATTCCTAGACTCACTTTGTTTTCTATGATACTTATGCCTTATTCAACACTCTTTTCTTTATGTGGTGTATATATTGACCATGAATGTTTTAAATGATTCTTATCCTAAAATTTACGGGTATTTAAATATCTATTTTATGATCTATATTTGATGGGGTTTATGGTGAAATTTTTTCCAAATCAATAACATAATTTTGTCTCAATTTGACTTCTTTGAGACATAGTCCAAGTTATGCACTATATTATTTTGAGAGGTGTCTATAATTACCCTTGACATGTTATAAAATGAATACAATTATTTTCATAATATTTTATGCTTCATTTCATTTTATTCTTTCAAGGGTATTATTATTTAATGTTACAAAAGTAGCGACAGTCTATTGCAACAATCTCAGTATTTATGGGGATTGTTTATGATTAATCTTCTGTACATGAAATATTATTATTAACCTCCTAATGAATCTAATGACTTTTGTTCTAAATTTTTCCTTCATTATATCTTTATATATTAATAAAATTTTTCTTCTCTTTGATACTAAATTTTATATAAAATGTTTTCAAAAAAATTCGACTTATTTCTCTCATCGATCGAAAAAAATTTTGTTCAAAAACTAATAATTTCTAAAAATGTTTTAAAAAATGTTATTTTAAAATTAACTCATTTTCAAGGATATAAAATTTAAATTTTTTTTATTTTTTCAATAGTTTTTAAATGCTTTTTCTATTCTTCCTTTATTTGTTTTTGTGGTTATTTTCATTAAATTTTTTTAAAAAATGTTTTGTTATTTAAAAAGTGTCTTAAATGAAGAAATTATATTTTCCCCAAGAAATGTTTTAAATTATTTTTAAATTTTACTTCATATATTTTCAAAGTGGTTTTAAAATAAAATTATTTTGAAAATGTTTTATATCATAAAAAGATATTTCCAAAGAAAGATTGTTTTCCTTAAGAAATGATCGACATGACCATTTAAAATCCTTCTCAAACTAATATGACATCATTTTATATTGTTTATGATTAAATGGGGATATAATCCTAGTAATCCATTCATATTATTTCATTTAATTTTTTATGTTTAATATGAAAAGTTAGTAATGAAACTCATTTATCCTCCAATGGTTATACCATGATAAAATGCATATAAATCCTGCTTCCTTTCATGGGAAATTCCATGATAAAATGGTTATGAAACCTATATATTTTTGAAAAGTTGTGATATTTTTAAATGTTTATTATACCCATATATTTTATTGGCTTATTATATGATGTTTTTGAAACCAATATTTTGTTAGGTCACGTTATGATGAATGATTTATAATCCTGTGAAAAATGTATATTTGATTTCATTATGTGATAGGTGGGACATATATCTTCCTCCAAATAATTAGGTAATGGTAAATGTTATATGAGCTGAAAGGGTACATTGGTGGGTATCCCATGCCCGTAACAAGTGTTTATAGGGGAGGGAATTCCAATATCATAACCAGAGGGTATATGGGAGGGCATCCCAAGTCTATAACAATAGTGTATACGAGAGGGTGTCCCAAAACTATAACAAGAGGGTATACGGGAGGGAATATCAACCCCAAAATAAAGAGTACACAGGACGGAATCCCAAGCTTGTAACAAGAGGGTACATGGGAGGGAATCCCAATCTCATAAAAAATGGTACACATGAGGGAATCCCAAGGCCGAAAGAAGATCTTACACTGAATGTCATCCAAATCATGAATAAGGTATGTGAGTGATTATCCCAATACTAACTTGTTTATGAGGGTCTTGTAAATTTTCCTAGAAATTGGATTTTCTATGCTTATGTGTATTCCACAATTCCATATCATATATCTATCTAATTTTTTGATGGATTATGATCTGTATTCTCTTTTGATTCATGTATAATGAACATCCAATCTTTATTCCATTACTTATGATTATGATCTTTGATATTTAGAGTCTGGAATTCTGATGTTATGATCTGGTTCTAATACCCTTATGCTTGTGTTATTCCCTCATATATCCCTTATTTTTCCATACTGAGAATTTGGGATTTCAATTTCTTATGTTTCCTTCCCCTATGATATGAGGAAAGGTTTTAAGTAGGAGTACTAAAGGGGATTATATTCAAGGGGTGTTGAAGATCATTCACCCAAATATAATATTATTTTTTTAATATTCCAAATACACTAAACTATTATAGTCCTTAGGAATGTATTTTTCCAAAATGATTAATATTCAACTAAAATTATGTAATATTCATGTATGTTAAGCATGTGTTGTTATACATCACTTCATAGAACCTGTAACACCTAATCAAATTTTTTAAAGGAAAAATCTCCCCACAATAGAATATTGTATCACATCATCAGGACCATAGAGAAATACTCACACCTCAAACTGTATACAAAATAAAATCATATGGAAATGGTTCATACAAAATAGTCACCCAAGAAACCAAAGTAACATCATATGAAACCTAGAGGCCTCCTCATATAAAATTTTAAAATAATGAAAATATTAAATTTTTTACTAAAATGATGTTGATAAAACACTATTTATCATAATGGGGAGGGAAGGCCAGGTTTGGGATGGATCCTTTCTTATATGAAGGTGGTGGTTTGGTCCTCACCTGTTACTTCACCATCTCTACAAATAAAGAAAATTATTTCATTTTTATTTTTCTTTAACAAATATATATTTTATATTTGTAATTAATAATAAATATAAATTCTAATAAATTATAACTAATAATTAAAAAACACTAAAATTTAATAAAAATTAATAACTAATAATAAACAATACATAATACATAATACATAATTAATAATTATTCATAAAATTGAATAATTTATTATAATTAAAATAATCATTAATAATTAATTATGATTTCTAATAAATAAAAATAATTAACAATAGTAAAAATTATTTGAAAATAAATAATAGAATTAGACATAAATAATAAGTTTATATTTATGTTGAATATAAGTTTTTATGTTATATAATAATATATTTATGTTATTTTTATATTTTATTGGTGTTATATTTACATTATTTACATTGTATAAGATAACATTATTTAATATAAACATAAAAATATTTAATTTAAAAAAAAAATTAACAAAAATTTATGATATATAAGTTAAAAAGATTATATAATATAATATATATAGATAAATATAACATTATTAAATGTAAATATAGTGTAATTATAATGTGAATATAACATTAATATAGTGTTATATATCATGAATTTATAAAATACATAGGAAAAATATAATTTAAATATTTAATCAAATAGTGTAAATATAAAATAAATGTAGCATTAGTATAAAATTTTTTATATTAATATAATGCATTTATAACCTAAATATTACATTATATTTACATTATAATGTGATAGAATGTTATATTTTTAATTTCAAAAACACTTTTAATGAAAAACTGAGAGGCCACTTAACATCAAATCAAATATATTAGAAACAATAATATAAAAAAAAAATTAAATGCAAGCTAAATATGATTTGAAACATTCTCCTGATATATTTTATAATATAGTTTTTAACATTGTATCTGGACACTCTATGATGAATTCTTAAAAATGATCAGATATCATGCCCAAAGCATTCTTGTACTCCTCCATGATTATCTTCCCTTCATTGAAACCTCTTATAAAAATATAAAATTTCTCTTTTATCAACACACACAACACTCTATCACTATCTGCTAGCATCACCCATTCAGAAATCATGTCACCACATCTTGAGAGGCATTAACTAGAAGTTCCTATTCAAAACATTCTTCCAATGAATGAATAATCCACTCCCAAATTATATCATTCTTTTATCCTAAACACCTACATCACATTTTTTGTCAGCCAAAACTCCCTTAGTGGTCTCACCCATATTCGATATGACCTCTCTAATGACATGATCTGCAACTTACAAGACACCCCACATCTTATTTTGATATTCTATGGAACCACCATCATTATCTCAATCTATGAAATTTGCACATTCATCCCCAGGATTTCTTTGTTGAAGGTTCACATATTACTCCCAATATTAATTCTTAGTAGAGATCTAACAATCCAACTCCCCTGGTATGATCTTCTTGGTAAAAAATGTTATTTATTTTTTTAAATGAGAACTGTCCTTACACACTTTTTAATTATTCCCTTTGAGAAGAATTAAGTGGCTCAAATCACATTTTCCCTTATTCCCCTTGCTCCTCCTTGGGAAGGAAGACCTCTAATATGTGTTCCCTCTATACAATATTCTGAAGTGACTAGAAAACTCCTATCCTAAATATCCCCCAAGGGATCCTTTCCCCTCAGTGGATTTCTCCACTTGTGTTGAAACTCTCTATTCCTGAACATGACCCTCAATTTCAAAACTATTAAATCAGTTACCAAGTGTAATAATTAACATATTACATCTAGGTCATTCCATGTTAGCTACATTCACCCAACCACAATTTCAATGGAGTTATCTACCTTATATTTTATTGGGTAATGTAAAACTTTATTACTCCATCTCTTGATACCTACTACACCACCTAATGAGTAGGATTACATGAATTTCATAATGATTCAAAATGTATTTATGGTTTTAGTATATTGTTGTTTGAAATCAGAAAATTATATTTATACATCCCCTCAACCCCCCCCCCCCCTCGAATCAGCCAGAGCATGAACTATAAACATTTTATTAAACAAATCACACCTCAAATGGTGAATATTTTCCTCAATATTTAAAGCATTACAAGAGATTATTTCTTCATTTTGGATGAAATTATCAAGAAATGAATTGTGACTAACCAAATGATCAACTTTGAAGCCTATAATGGAGTCTATCCCAAACACCTATCATTCTATAAGTTCACTCACCCTATATATGCCTTCAAAAAGACATGTTGAAATCAAATTTACTAGTCAATTTCACGATGCGAAATAATCATTCCCTAATTCTAAGACCATAGGTTATTTAGAATAGAATTATTCTCCAGGAGAAATCTACACTGAATACACTAGAGGCTTTGAAAAATAAACATAGAGATATATACTTGGATAAATCATATGACAAACCTAATTTTTTCTACTATCAGAACAAATATAATGGCTTACCATTATATAACAGTATAATTATATTATATTATATTATATTTTTTATTTATTAAATTATATTGAAAAATATTCATAGTATATTTACATCATATTGAAGCTATATACATCATAATTACACTATACTTATGTCATATAACATTATTTTACATTATATTTATGTTATATTTAAGTTATATATTTTTTATATGACATTAGATAATGTTATATTTAAATTTTATGATATCATATTTATGTTATATAAAGTTAAATTTACATAAATATAATTTTATACTTATATAATTATAATGTTGATTTATATTACTATAGCATTGTATTTTTGTTTTATAATTTCATATTTAGGATATATAGTGGGGTATTTTCATTATATAAATGTCATATAACGTTATTTTTTGTGTTATATTTACACTATATAGTGTTGTATTTATGTTACAAAAATTATATAATTTTTTTTATATAACTGATTTGATTATATTGAATAATGCTATATTTTAATCATCTAGTTATTGTTTTTAATTAATTAATTAATCATGTTTTGTATTTTTCCTTTTTTCATACATTTTTTTAATATGCATGTAGTTTTTATGAGGAGTTGGGAGTGAGTCTTGTGGAGTCTATGGGTTGTAGACCTAAACCTATATCAAGCATAGTTATAGGTGGTTCATTAGTTTGTCGATGAGGTCCACCAACTAGATGATAGCTATGGTAGTCACATTAGAAGATTTCTAAAACCATTGACCAACTTGTGGTCCTCCTACAACCCAATCGTAAGCCGAACCATAGCCATTGTTTTATTACAATGGCCACTGGCCTGCTATTGAGCTACTAGGGGATCACCAATGGCACCATTCTCTTCTAATTATGTATGTTTTTTATCAAGTATTTTATCACCAACCCCCCCCCCCCTGACCCTTTATTTTATTAAACCCCATCTCATGAACCAAATAATATCCGTTAAATCATAACGTATACCCTTTTACAAAATTTCTAATCTCAGAATAATTCATTTTCATATCAAAGAATCAATCAAAGATGTGGTCTTTTCTTGGTAATTCTATCATTGTTTTGGTCTTTTATTTCCTTATTCATTGAATTCATATGTCCCCCCCCACAAGTACACATTTCCAATGATGGGAATTTGTTGGATATGGGTTTCAAAATATTTTAATTTCAAATACATCACATAATTGATGGGTTTGTTTGGATATTTAATCACCTTAGTTCATTATAAACGGGTTATGGGGTAAGTGAATCATTTTAATTTCTATGTTAAAGAAATAATTTTTTTTTGATTCTTGATTAGGATTTCATTTGTTTGGATATGTCCTTGAGTTTTAGGATCCTTTCTCTTTCATGTATTGTTGTTATATACAAGTGCAGATATATTAATAGTTTCATGGAAGGTGGTTTCATGATTCGACATTATTATAAAAACCTCTATTCTTTTGTGAAATTGGTTACTAAAATTGATGGAATGAACGATTCATAGAATTATCTGAGAAATTCTATTGAAATGGGTTTTAAAATGCATATGAAATATATTGTCAAAATGTGATGGTTTTGGAAATATTTATGATAATTAATTTATTTATTGGTGATGTTAATGAGAAAAGTTTTAAATCTTGTATAGTGTGGTGGAATGTTAAAATTCCTATTAAATGATTTTGATATGGTAAAATAATTTTTGAAAAATGATGGGGTATGAATCAATCCTTGGGGTTAAAATCATACCCCCAACACCTTTATGTTATGGTAATGTTTTAACTAGGTGTCACAATGTTTTTCAAGGGAGCCACTCTCAATTGTGAAATCATACTCCCTAGACCTATTCCGGTAGGATAATTTTCACAGTGTATGAAAAAAATTACATAAAATGTATGAGGATTGTAACTTATCTAGACTAATGATAACTAATATGAACATTTTTTATATTTGTTTCCTTGAAAAATACATTTATAATATAATGACCACTCACTTAAAAATGGTCTCTTTGGTATATTTTATAGGACTATGAATGGTTGATTTTATATGTTTTATATTTCACTATGTAAAATTGTATCTCATGAATTGCATTTAATTAATTGTGATTAAATTGTTATATTTTTAATGAAGGATTATTACACACTTAGTGGGATTCTAGATGGCTTGTTTTTTCCACATCCTATATACAACATTAGGTTCCTATATAATTTCTTTGGTTTAATCCAGGTAAAGTTAAAGTGCTACCAGGTCATTCTAGGATTTCACATTAGTAGGGGTTGGGAGTCAATAGATGACTATATGTCACATAAATTTGGTTATTTATAATGATTTTACATTGGTTTTATACTATTATTTTTGTATATATTTATTTTCAAAAGTTTATATATTTATCAATGTAAACTTTTATTGGTAGAGAAACATTTCCCTTATTCTTCTTATAATGTTTATATTTTATGGTGAAAAAAATTGATACCATGGTAGTTCATGGTGATCAGGGGATTTTCTCTGGAATTTAGTGATTAGGAACACCATTCAGACTATGTTATGAAATGAATCTTGCTTACTTTTGTTGGTTAATTTGGATAAGATTTTGAAATTTTGGTTTCAAAGAGAGATTTTACTATATTAATTTTTTGTATGTATTTTTGGATGTCTTGGTAGATATGATATATTAATGTGGGGAATTAAAGGTTATATTAGGAGTGAGTTCATGGAAATCTCTCATCACAATGAACCTTAGGTCACCACGGGTGGTTGTGAAACTTGAATTTTCACATTTAGTGTGGTGTGAACCTGGTTTTTCTTTTCCATGAATTATTATATTTTTGGTTGAATCCTGTTATTTTAAAGATGAATTGATTCTTGGATCTCAAATTATTATGTCGCATTGCCTCTTTATGTGTAGAACCATACCCTGAGATATACATCTAAGGATTCTTCAATTGGATACTTTAAATTAACATCGACTAGGAAAACATTTGGTTTATCAGAATTTGATGAATGTAGTTGTGCGCGTGTTCTATGATTTGAACCGAGGTATGAAACCTTCCCCTACACTAGATAGAGAGGTGGAAACCCAAAGGTAGAAGGTTATTTTTAGAGGCCAGAATAATTTTTGTTAAAAATCACCATAATTTCAAGGGATGAAAATTCATTTGGAAGTAGAGGATTGGTTGGTTGAAATTGAAAGGCATTTTGAATTCATAGAAACCCATTATTTTGTTAAGGTGATGTTTGTTTTATTTAGGTTAGATGTATCAAGAAGAATATAGAGAGACTCATTGTTTTTATAAAAAAAGAAATAGGTCTTGAAGTGGAAGGACATCCAAATAATTTTCACTGAACAATACCAATTGGAGTCTAGGACCTTAGACAAATCCATGTAGTTCCTCAACTGTAAAAGGGAATAAGAAAATGCTGGAATACTCTAAACACCTCATGAATATCACTTTGTTTTCAATTGAATATTATTTTAATGAAACAATTAAGGATCATAGATTTTAGATGGGTCTTAAACCTAATACCCAGTAATAGGTATGATGTTAAATCATTCCATCTATAATGAGGTAGTGGGTTTTCCATTGATGGAAGAGATTTTGTTGGTGTGTAATTCAGGCCTAATCATAGTTTCTCTAACCTATAATGGTTACCATAATGGATCTTTCTAGGGGAATATGAATTAAAGTTATTTTTATATGTGGATAGTTATGGTTCTTCTTAGAATCATTTTCCAGCACCATTTTCACTAACTAGTGGCTTGGAATGATACCAATGTAGAAATATGGGGTAGAAAATGTTGTTTTGTTCAGTACCTCTAATAGTTTATAACTCATGTGGATACCTTTTCCAAATTTATGTTTTTTTACACTTTTTCATTTTGATGCTTTGTTTTGGGATTTTTGGAACCTAGAGGATATGTGGTGTATTTTTATGATTCATTGAACTACAGCGGTCCATCCATATTCCTTTAAGACATTGTTTTTACACATAATTTAATAGCATCCAATGGATTTTTATGTGGTCTTACATTGTAGAGAGGTTTCATTTCTATGGGTTTGACCATTCTGAAGTCATTATTTAATATAGGAGCCACTCACATAACTGTATAAAATTTTATTGTGAATCATTTAAATCATAAAATGGAACTCATTCCATTCATTATAGAATTGGTTATTCCCTTACAAATGAATAAGGGGAATTACTTCTGATGTCCATTTTACTCCTTGTTTTGCAATGAAGAGATGGTTTGAGACTTTTTGATTCGTGAATTAGACATCATGTATGTTTTTATTAGGATAAACAATGTAATGTTTCAATAGTATTAGACTAATTTCTACCATCGGAGGAAATCCTTTACTACCCCTGATGGGAACACTTGTGTTATCATTAGAGAATGGGACTCGAAGAACAATCAGGTAGGAACACCAATTCAAGATCTAGTTAGTTTTTTTCCTTTTATATGGTAAAAATAAGAAAGGAATATTTCCTTGATGTACTGACATAAATAGTCAATTAATTCACTAAAGTGTTTCTATATGAATTTTCATGTCATCCTCTAGTTATTGAGGTGGATTTATAGATTAAACCAGTGTTGGAAACTCAATCCAAATCAATTCCATATTACCATATGGATCTTTTAGAGTCAATAGAGGTGATTATTTAGTTTAATTATATTAGATGCAAAGTATTTATATGCACTAGTTTTTCATATTGGGAAACCTCAGTGCTCCTTTCCATGAAAGCTGGTAGAACTCTCCTTTTATGTGTCGATTATAGATATATCAATGAAGTAACATTCCTGAAAAATATACTTTTACAATCTTTCATTATTTTTTTGATAATTATAATATGGGAAATAGTTTTCAAAGATTGATATCTAGTTTTTTACCTCCATCTTATAATCATGGACTTAGATATTCCAAATAATTACCTTAGAGAAGGTATAGTAATATAAAGTTCTTCATGATGCCATTTGATCAAATTGAAATTTCTTTTGGTTTTTAAGGCCCTGATGAACTGGATTTTCCACTAGTATATTAATAATTATATCATAGTGTTCATGGAGGAAATTATAGTGTTCTATAAGACTAAAAAAGATCATTTCTTTCTCTTGAGACATGTTTTTTGAAACCTAAGGGATCACTGCCTCTATAAAAAATTGTCAATAATACAAATCTAAATCTGTGAAGTGATGTTATGGGGACACATGCTCTCAGAACATGGTATCTTTGTTAATCCATGAAAGGTGATGAGTATCATCTCATAGAAATAATAGAAAATTTTCATTGAGTTTTGAAGATTCCTATATTTGGTAGGATATTGCTAATAGTTCGAGAAGGATTCCTCAAATCATGAATCACCTTTTACTTCTCTCACCCAAATTGGGGTAATAATAGTGTGTCATTAAAGGTGTTAGGAATCTGTTGAAAATATAAAGTAATGTTTGACCCAATCACTAATTAAAACACTACTAGAGGATATATATGGCTCTATGGTTTACTATGATACCATAGGTTGAGGTTTGGAAAGTGTCTGTAAGAAAAGAGATCATTTGGTGTCTTGTGGATCATTTCATATTCAACTCCATAAGAGGAAATATCTCATTATATATTTATAGCTCAGAAATACTGTGAATTACCTTAAAATTTACATTAACTATCTTTTCATGGAAAAGTTTACTGTTTACTCAAATTATAATTGTTTGAGTTATATATATTCTCAAACATATATAATCCTATAAAAGAGATGATAGGAATAATACTTATAGACATTTGAATTTGATATTTTCTATACTCTAGGAAGGGGTAACATGGTTGTTGATTCTATAAGAATGAAGTTTCTATCTCAGGATATGAAGGAAGTAAATAATATGTGGAACATTATTATACTCTGCTTAGATACATTTATGAGTTAGGGAGGAAGGGTCTAATATTGTTTTTCTAGTTTTCACATGACATCCTCTCTCCTTGAGATGATACTCATGGACCAGAAAAATGATATCATGTTTACAGATTTCATAGATTATTTATATGGTGAGGAGATCATCAATGATTGGTCTCTCTCAACATAAGGTATTATTTACTTTAAAAAAGATGAATGATGTTCCATTTATGATAAGGAATGTTTTTTTTGGATATTTTAATCTTTTTCTATGGGAAATCCACCCTAGAACCAAATATATGTTTAATGATATATGTAACTAATTATGGTGGCCTCATTTGAAATGGGGCTTAGTCAACTGAGAATCTAGATGTCAATCATGCCAATAGATAAAGGTTGACCACCAAAAGTATTCTAGTTTTCCACATCATCTCTCCGACAAAACATGGTAATATAATGAGATATTTATGGATGACATTACTGGATTAAATGAAACTTCTTTCAGTAATAACCCCATTTAAGTGACGATTCATCAGTTGACCAAGTCGACACATTCTATACATATTCATGATACTAGTAAATTGAAATAAATTAAGAATTTATATATGAAAGTGATCATAATGTTTCTTTTAATACATGTAAACATTTTCCCAGATTGGAACCATCAAATTACCTCATAGTTTTGGAAGGGTCCCCAAGAGGCATTGAGAACATAGGTCATATTGAGAAGAACATATCATCCCAAACAGATGGGAACATATAATGGTGTAATCAAATTCTTGAATATATACAATATTCCAATGTTGTAGAATTCATGGGTTCTTGAGATATCCAGTTGGGGTGATTTAGTAGTCTAAAAACATTAATTAACAATCATGCGTAAATATGGAATATTTAAAGGCATTGTAATTTCAATTCTATTACTCACCTCTTTGTTGGTCTGAGGGTGGGGAACTTCATTGATAGGATTGATCTTAGTGTGGGAAACAGTGATGAAGGAGTAGTTTAACGGTATTTTAGGGCATCTCAACACCTGTACAAATCATATATGGGTCTCTACCATCATCCTTTGGACTTATCAGTTAGTTACTATATGTAATTGGAAATCTCAAACTTGTTGTCCTATTGAAAACTCAGTATATAAGAAATTATCTCTACAAGATATATGAGACCATTTGAGATGATAAAATGGACTGTAAAGGGGGTTATTTCTTGTATTTTTCACATTAGTTTTCTTAGATCCACTATGTATTTCATGTTTCCAAACGAAAAATTATCATCCTGACAATTATAATGATTTTTATTGGGAATACCTCAACATAGAACCTGAAATTCTTATGATGAGGAACCTTTGTGAGTAATTTATTCTCATGTAAATGTTCAATATAGGATTTATATATCAACTATTTGTGTTTTTTAGAAGAAAAATTCTTATTCTCTTCTGACGTGGGTAAAATATTTTATGATCATGTGGAAATAACCAAAACTCTTTGGAAGAAAAAATTAATCATCATATCTTTTAGAGGAAGAATGTAATATGGTGTGAATAATTTTTACATCACAATATTTTTTAATGTATTACCTTAGTCATATTTTTTTTTATATATATTTAAATCCACCTTGTTTTACATGGATTCTGATTTTAAGAGTTGTTGTGGGTGTGGATTGTGGATTTATAGGGATGTATACATGATCCTATAATAAATAGAGGTTCATGTGTTCCACTAGCTAGATGGTAGAGGCCATCAGATAGCCGGTGTGATGGTAAGTGGATATAAAAATATTCAATATCCTCTAGATTACTAGTGGTACTCCACTAGAAAAATAATTCTCACTCTCATATCCACTTTATTTCTATTATGTCCACCATTAGGTCGATGGGGTCCCATTAGAAAGCCAGTGTCTCTTATATGGGTCGATTAAGTAATGGTGTTATTATATTTTTTTCACTAAAACCACCATTCAATTTCATACCCCTTCCATCAATCTAATTTTTATTCATTCAATCCAAATGTATCTTCATGGACATCATTATCTATGCCATCCCATTTCCTTGGCAGAATGATGTTTTGATCAAGTCCATGGAAACCACTTGGTTATTCGACCTCACTTTTGATGTTAGATATCTTTCATATTTTAATTCTTATTGTTTCTATCTATGTATAAACCATAAATATAGTTGGAATTTCATATATATAAGTTTCAAATTTTTCTGCTTTTAGATCAATCATAGAAATAGGGGGGTTTTCTAGATAGATATTCTTATGGGTGAGCTCTTTTGAATTGGGTTGGTGAGTGACTCATTTTGATTCCTTCATTGTAATATGTGATAATTTAGATAATATTGATGGGTAATTCATTATTTATTATCCCTATTATATTCCCAGGATCCCTGATTCACCTTGTATTATGGTTCTATATTAGATTTTATATTCAAATTGATTCAATATAGGTGGTTAAATGATTCATTTTTATTCTTCAGAACTTGTTTTCTCATTGAATTTGGATTCTAAAATTGTTAAAAAACACCAATTTTTTTATTATATTAGAAATGGTTTCAAAAAAATTAATGGTAAAAATCCATATAGACCATTCCTTTGTGTTTTAAGTGTTAGAGATGTTGAAAGGTGGTTCTTGGGGGAGGAGGGTAGATAAGATGAAATTTAAGCTGCATAGTTGGAAAACAGTTTGGATTCATGCACTATGTAATTGTTTACTTATGTGTGTTTTGTGGATTAAGAGATGTTCATTAGTGGATCTAAAAGGTAGTATTTGGAAGTTCTTCCAATTTCATTACCATTGCTCCATGTGGGGAAGTAGGTTGCGGCTTTGAATTTGGAGAGGTAGGTTTCAATAATTCTTCCATTTCAGGGTCACTACACCAGAGAGATTAATTATAGAATATCCATCCCAATTGGAAATGAAATTATATGGGATGGAAATTTACCATGGGTTATGTTTCTCATTCTAATTTATAGATATCAATTTGGATCACAATATGTTTCTTATATTTGGATTTGACTAGGAATGTTGTGGTGTATTCTATTTCCTTATACTATAGATTTATCCAGTGTTAATGTATTTTTGATTTAGTGTAGGTTGATTCATCATGGTCTTCTAATTTTTGGGTAGAATATAAATTCTAAAACCTCCATCAAACTTTTATTTCTCTCATGTTTTCTTATTGAACCCTAAATAACCATAGTTTCACTTTAAATGTGTTTCAAATCCATATTAATTATTATAGATCCATGGATTCCCTTGATCGACCAATGTGGAATAAAGGTGAGTTTTTCATCTTCATCTTGAGGTTATTGTTAGTTTGGTTCCATTTTTTGATGTGATATAATATCTCATTGTAGAAGTTGACCTCATTGAATCTCACAGATATATTTTGATGTTTAGTGGTGTATTTGTGGTGAGATTTCCTCAGCGGAGCGGTGAGTGCATTTTCATTATAGGATAGGTGGTTGGGGATCTATTCTTATAGTTTTGTTATCATTTTAAGGATGTTGAATTTGTAGCCACAAAACCATGCTTCCATGTTTAGAACATAAAAGTGGTGCCTATTTTTATTTTTTATAAAATATCAAGGAAAAATATAAAGATAAAATACACTCCATGACCTTTTTTGATATAGGTTTTGGATAATTAGAAATTATAAATTACATTTTATAAAATTATAAATAATTCAATTAAGTAAACAAAAGTCTTCTCATTTTCTTACTCCTTAAATAAATACATATCATAATATAATTTCACAAAAATCGTGAAAGAATAAATTGAAAACATAGGGTGAGAAATTATTTTTCCTTTTAAGGGGTTATAATATTATTGGTAAATAATTTAAAATATTTATTTTGAATAAATAAATATTTTTAAAAATATTCAAAACATTGAAATATAATAACTTTCATATAATTTTGAAAACCATAATTTTTCAAAACAAAAACATTGTAAAATATTTCCCTTGATTTATCCATTTGAAAATAATAATTTTGAATGATTAATTGTGATACTCAACATTACATTAAGAAAATGGTATGGATACTTATTAATATCTTATACGGGACAATATCCACTAAAGTTCATGGGATAAATCCCAATACCATAACTTAAAATTAGATTCTATAGCTAAAATTTTACTAAATCATTTTAATGGTCCTGGATTTCTCAATGAAAACAAAAAAAATCTTTCAATGTAATGTGTAAATAAATTAGTTTCTCTTAAGGAATATAATATTATATACTTCTTAACATGACATAATCATTCATTGAGAATTTATAAAGCCATATTTAGGATAAATCCATGCTTATAAACAATTTTTCTTATTTAAATGTCATAAATATAAATCCATTGAAAAATAAAAGAGTACATGCATAAAAATTCATGGAATTTTGGTAGTAAAAAAGATGATGGCCATATCTAAATTATGAATGAAATACAATGAGGTGAAGATGCATTTTTCAAATGAAATAATAACTCTTATTTAGATTTAGAAAATAAAATGACAGAAATTATTTAAAATTATTATAAATAGAAATTCACATAAAATGATAACTGCTATAAACATGAAATAATGACTATAACATCAAAAAATTGAATTACCCCTTTTAAAATATTATGTAAAAAATAACAAAATACGGTATTGTTATTTTTTAATATGTAGATCCTAAAATAAAATTACTAAAACAATTTTTTTTTATAATACCAATCTTATTTCAAAGGTTATAATATAAACCATGGAGTTATGTATATACACAAATATATATACCTAATTCTTTGAAAATAAATATTTTATTGGTTTCTTGGAAGATATTAAATTCCAATCAATCCTTGATAATATATATACATATAGATATACATAAATTGTAAATAAATATATAACCCTTGCAAAAACCAAAAAAAAAATAAAGATTTATAATAAAAGAAATCCCTAATAAAACCATATATTACAAACATGTTTTGATAGATAAAAAATCCCTTATATTATAAGTTTTGAAAATAAATAAAGATAGATATATATATCAGTAAATATATATTTGTGTATATTAAACATAAAATAATAAAAATAAATCAAACCCTTATAGTATTTTATAAAATTTAATAGTTTGAGTGTACTATATATATATATATATTTATAAAAATATTTAAAATAAATCAACCCTTTCCTCTATTTGAGAATAGAATAGTAATCCTCCCAGACATAAGGAAAGAAATAAATATGGTATAGTCTGGGTTTTTCAAGGTTTGTAGGTTTTAGGGTTTATAAATAAGAAGAATAAAAAGAAACATTCTTGGATAGAAATGTAGTGGAGCATTATATGAATGTGGAAATTGGTCTTTTAGGGGTTTTATTTCCAAGGGGTGTGATAAATTTCAATAAATTAAATATATATATATATATATATATATCATTCTTCCAAGGTGATTCCCCAGATTGATTTAAAAATGAGCCAAAGGGGATCGAATAGTTATGTATGTGGTTCCTTTTGGATTTATTAATTAAATTTATTTTGTATTTAGGTTAAATATATATATAAATATATATATAATACTTCAATAAGAATCTATGGAAGAATAAAATGATTCATGAAATTTGGTTTAAATTAAATCCATTATGTCATTTTTTGAAGGTGATTCCATGATAGACCACGATGAAAGATTCTTTGATGATGATGGTATTCTTGGTGGATTGACCTATTGGCCAAGGCATGGGATAATGAAAAATAGGGAAGGAGATCAGGGTATTGATGGATGGAAATAAATGATTTCATGTATATTTGATGGCTCGTACTATGCTACCTAGGAAAATGTGTGTCCCACATCGAAACGTAAGAATATTGACCACTTCCTTATAATAGAGGACATGACTCCTCCCATTTCTATAACACAAAAAAACACACCACACAGGGATCCTCATACATGGGCTCCCACTTAGGCTTCTGGTCCACCTATACATAGACCAATATTTGATGGCATATACATGAGTTTGACTACTGGGTTGCTTAATCTGGGCTACACACTAAGGATACTTTTACTTAATCGAGGTCTTTCCCTCATGGGCTCCCCTTTATTTATGGTGGATGCATCAAAAAAATAATTTAAATTTTTTTCTTAATATGATTAATACTTATGTGACACACACATATATATAACATTAATTACACCATCAAAACAGATATTTCTAAGAAAAATTAACACGTGATTCTTACTTTAAATAAGAAATTATCATTTTATTAAATTTTAAATTTTTAATATAAAAATCCAAAGTATAGCTTATAATAATAGTATCATTTTCATTAAATGTTATTATTTTTATTTAGTATTTTAAATCCATTTTAAAATTTTAAAACACCTAAAATTTTTCAAAAACATCAAAAATTATATAGATAAAATACATTAATAATTTATTAAAATAAATTATATTAAAACATATAAACTAATAAAATTAACTAATTAAAATCAATTATTTATTAAAAAAAAATTTAAAAAAGTAATAAAATTTCATGCAACTATTATTTCTAATAAAAATATTTTAGAAATTAAATAAAAAATTAATCAAATTATCTATGTATTACAATAATTTATACAAGGAAATTTATAAAAAAAATATAATTTATATAAAAAAACTTTTTTCTTTAAAAAAATTATTATATGAGAAAATATCTAATATTAAAACATAATTTTAAATATTTAATATTGAATTATTTTTAAAGTAAATAAATTTAAGTAATACGTTAAATTATTTTTATTTAATATTTAAAAAGAGTATCTTTTTAAATACAATGTAATATATCATAATTTAGATAAAAACATATTTTGATTACACAAAATAATTTAGTTTGGAAAACGTTTTTACTTAAAATATTTCAATTAATTTATTAAAAATAAATATTTTATTAAAATAAAATTTATATTTGAATTTATTGGGGGGGTTACATTCTTCCCCTTTAAAAGAATTATTCCCTTGCAATTCATTCATCAAGAACTAGAAAGTTATGAATCTTTATCTTTAGAAATAAAAAGCTAGAACTAGTAAACTTATATATTGTGCTAACATATAATCTTCAAAATTTATCTAGACCATTTCCCTTACAAAATTTATGAAGCCCTGAACCCATAGTTTTGGGTTCAGCACAAACAAATTTAGTGCATTTTTATTTTTTATAAAACACAAAAGATAAAATACTCATATATTTTACAATCCAGGATATTTTTTGGCCTAGATTTTGAAAAATTAGACATTATAAAATATGTTTTATCAAATTTAAAATAAAAATATTAAATTAACAAAAACTCTCTATGTGTACTTCCACCTTAAAGAGATATATATCACAAAGTAATTCCACTAATCTGGTGAAAAAAATAAATTTTAACCATATGGTGAGAAATTACATTTCCTAGTAAGTGGTATTAATATCATTTGTAAATTTTTTTAAAATATTGATTTTAAATAAATAAATACATAGAAATTGGTCTTCAAAACATTGAAATATAATTACTTTCATACAATTTTGAAAACCATAAATTTCAAAGATAATAATAATATAAAATATTTCACAAGATTTATACATTTAAAAATAAAAAAATTGAAGGAATAATTTTGAAACTCAATAATACCATAAAAAAATTTTATGGCCACTTAGCCATATCTTATATAGGATAATGTCCACTTGAGGTCATGGGATCACTTCACATACCAATACATAACACTTGATGCTCTAACTTCAATTTTAATAGATCATTTTAATGATCCTCCCTTTCAAAATAAAAACCCAAAATCATTTTAAAATAATACGTATATAAATTATTCTCTTTAAAATATAATATTCTTTTATTATTACTAACATATAATACTCTTTCTTTGAGAATTTATATAACCATATTTAGCATAAATCCATCATTATAAATAATTATTCTTATTTATATGTCATAACTATAAATTCATAATAAAAAATGAGTACTTTAGTAAAAAAGCTTGTAAGGTTAATTATAACTTAGATGAAGGCCGTATTTAAATTATGAAACACATACTAGAAGGTGAAGATACATTTTTTCACATGAAATAATAACTCTTATTTAGATTTACCCTATAGAATGGCATCATTAATTATTAAATTATTGTAAAGATAAATTCACAAAAAATGGTAACTTGTATACACATTAAATAATAACTATAACATTGAAAAAAATTAAATACCCCTTTTAAAAGTTTCAGCCAAACAATATAAAAATAGGTTTTCATTACGGTTTTCTGAAGTAGATCAAAAAATAAAATTACTATAAAATTTTGTTTTATAATACCAATCTTGTTTAATGGGTTATAAAATAAATTATTGTATTATATCTATACATATCTTCATATACAATTCATTGAAAATAAATAATTGATTTTATTTTTTTAAGTGCATAAATTGCAATCAATGTTTGAAAATATATACCTATATATACACATAAATTGTAAATCAAAACATGACCCTTGAAAAAAACAAAAAATAATAATGATTTATTATAAAATAACTATCTCATAAAACCATATATTACAAACATGATTTGATGTATAAAGACCATGCTTTATGTTATATGTTCTGATAATGAATAAATGTAGATTGAAAGATATATATAAATATATATATATACATATATTAAACATAAATTGATAAAAATAAATCAAGCCCTTATATATTTTATTAAATTTTAGAGTAATTATATATTTTATATATAATTATAAATATTTTTAAAATAGAAATACCCCTTACCTCAATTTGAGAATGGATGATAAAGGCTAATGGACACAAGGAAAGGAATAAATAGGGTGTTTTCTAGGTGTTTCAAGTAGTGCAAGACTAAGGGTTTATAAATAGGAATATTTTAAATAAAAATTCACAGACAAGAACGTAATGGATCAATATATAAATGGGAAAACAAGTATTTTGAGGTGTTTTATTTCTAAGGGTTGTGATAAATTTCAATCGAATAATAATATATATATATATATATCATTATTGAATGTTGACTTACCTGAAGTATTTAAAAATTGTCCATGGGTGATCGAATAGGGGGGCCATCATTTCCATTTATATTTATTTATTACATTCATTTGGTCCTTAGGTGATATAAATATAAAGCTTAATTCAGAAGATGCAGATGGTGAAATTGAGTTAAGGTATTTGGTTTAAATTCATTTGGATATGTCATTTTTCGAAGGATATTCCTAGATAGGCCATGTTGAAAAATACATCGAAGATAAAGGTGTTATCGGTGGCATGGCATACTAGATAGAGGTGCAGGATGAGGGAAAACAAAGAAGATTAATGGGGTTTGGATGGGGGACCCCAGATGAGCCCAAGTAGATTGGACATCCCATATCACTTTTCGAGGGAAATGGGCATCTTATATCAAAATGTGGGAAGTTCGACCGCTTACTTATAATAGTGGTCACAAATACTCTCATTTCATTGAAACAAACACACACGCCACATTGGGAACCTTACAAAAAGGCACCTTCTTGAGATTTTATCCTATCTATACATGAACCAATATTTATCTCCCTATACATAGGTAAGACCACTAGGTCGCTCGAGCTAAGCTGAAAACATGGGGAACCATCACTTAAATTGGGGGATTGTCCTCATATACTACCCATGGTTTTTCATGGATACATCACCATATGTTTAAAATATGTTTTATTATTATGTAAAATATTTAAGTGAAATACATATATATATCTCACTTTAATTACATTCTCAAAATAATTTTTATAAGAAAAATTAACTGGTCATTCTTATTTCAAAATAAAAAATTATTTTTTGATTAAATTATCAAGCTATAATATAAATATTTAAAAGTATAACAGTTAATAAAAATCATAATAAAATGTTTTTATCTTTACTATTTGAAATTTTTTTAAAATCCAATTTAAAATTCTATAACATCTAATTGCTGTCAAAATCATCCACATTTATATAAACAAAAATGATTTAGTAATTTATAAAATTCAATTATATTATAACATGTAAGGTAATAAAATCTTCTAATGAAAAAAATTTATTTATTAAAAACAATTTAACAAAAAGTAATAATATATCATGATAATATTACTACTAATATGAACATTTTAGAAAGAAAATAAAAATTAATCGAATTATATACTTATAATTATAATTTATAAAATGGGTTTTATAAATATAATATAATTCAAATATAATAGATTTCCTAGAAAAATATTAAAATATCCAATAAATTTAATATTAAAACATAATTTTAAATAATGCATTATGAATTATTTTAAAAGTACATTTATTTAATTAACATATTAGTTTATTTTAATTTAATATATAAAATACTATCTCTTTAAATATAAGGTAATATATTATAATTGAGATAAAAACTTTTTTTGATTACCCAAAATAATTTAGTTTCATAATTGTTTTTATTAAATATCATTATCTTACATTTTAAACAAGATAAATATTTAAATAACATAAAATTTATCTTTTAATTTCTTGTGGTGTTACATTGAAATAAATGATGTATAAGATTCATTATTTCCACTTTTCTCAAAAGAAATCATAATTTTGTCATGATTTATCTAATATGATAATATCTAAATTAACAAAATTGAATAATAAATCACTACTAAAAAATAATTGATTTTTATATAGTGATAAGATGATAATTTTTTGGTTAATGGTTTTCCTCATGATTTTATAGATAATGTTCTCTCATATTTTTATTCAATTTTTTTTTCATGGTTTTTATTAATGGTTATTAGATAAATAAAACAATTTTTTTAAATATTGATCACCAAAATAATAATGTGGAATGTTTTATTGTCACCATTCTTCCTGTAATAGTTTCAACTAGAAGTTATGTTAAGAACTTATTTAAATAATTCATAGTTGTTAATAAACAATTCCTTAGGTTACCTATAGTTGTAAATTGTCTTAAATTTAGGAGTTAACTCAAGATTGTAAATATTTGTATGTTTGTTAATGATACTTTCTTGGGACCATGGGTGCCTATTTCCTTATTATTTCTCTATTACCTATCACTAAGGCCATGTTCCCACGTTTATATATTTATATTTTCCTATTTACTTTCAAGTCTTCAATAAATGAGGAAGCTTTCGCTTCAATGTGATTTAAGGCTTTGGAGGCTGATGTTTTCATAAAAAATGGGCAACAATGCCTATGTTTATGGTAAAAGTTGAGACATAATATGTAAATATTAATGGTGATATTCATAGTGGTTTTGATGATGTATTTATGATTGATGAAATGGTTTGAATCGTGATTTCACATTAATTATTTTAATTAATTTTGGGTCTCTTTATTGATAATGAATATACCTTAAAGGAAATATGGTTGGGTTTCGAGTTTATTCTTTTAATTACCACACCGTAGCACACATGGAAGTGCATGGTTTATGCATATTTTAAGGAATATTTGAATGATTTCATGAGAAAATTGAATTATAGAATGAATAATGTTAAATATTTTTATCTTTGGGATTTTTAGATTAATATAATGATAAATGATGCTGAATCATGAGGAACTATTCACTTCATGAAAAATGATTTTACCAATTGAAAATTACTAAAACATAATATATATTTTTTATAATAATGATTAATACTAGTAGATATTATGTTTTATTAGAATTCATTTTAACAAAAAAACATTTGCTTTTATTAAAAAATAAATCTATTTGTATTAATT
This sequence comes from Viscum album, assembly GCA_963277665.1. Taxonomy (NCBI): domain Eukaryota; kingdom Viridiplantae; phylum Streptophyta; class Magnoliopsida; order Santalales; family Viscaceae; genus Viscum; species Viscum album. The sequence goes on from OY728121.1 coordinate 438,339,489, forward strand.
GTTCAATACAAAAATAAAATTTGCCAACAGATATATTTGTTATTTTGTTATATTAACACCCACAATTTTTTATCAAAACATGAATCTATTATTAATACATAATATTACTAACAAATATTTTACCATTAAAAATATATGTTTCAATAAACTATTCAATTAAAAAGAGTTATTCCAATAATATATATATATATGTATTTATGTATTAAGTATTTAGTACCAACAAATATTTTTATGATAAATATATATATTTATACATTTAATTAAGATAATTTTTAAATTGAAAACATTTATTGATATCTATATATATACACACAAACACATACAAATGTTGGAGTGTGTTTTTTCTATGTATTTACATGAGTTTGTTTATCCAATGCCAAACACTTAACTTGTCAATGGGGAAAAAATATAGGTGGTGATAAAATAAAACTACCGATTATACCCTGTGAGTCACGTGGAATCCTCTCCACCAACATGCTCCACCACTATCCAAGCTACCTGTTGTCCTACCACCCTACCCTCAATCCCCTCCATCCCCAATCCATCCCTACCACCCTCTCTTCATGATCATCCTACTTATATGATCATTACCCCACACCCACATGCATTGGATATTTTAACAGCATCCATGGATTCCATTCCAATTCATTTATTAAGGCTACATACAAGCTCAGAGATTGATGAGAATTAATATTATGATTATATAATGGTTTTAATATTAAACCCAGTAATTATTTTTTCATATGTATGTGTGTTGTTCAAGGTATGAAAATTTATTTAGAGCATGTTTATAGGGGTGATACATATAGAAAATAAATGATATTTAGGGAAAAATCAGTTTATCATGTTTGGTGAAGTAATGTAAAGGGGAGAGAAATGATAATGGGGTAAATGAAGAGAAATATATTTTTTTACATATGTTGTTTTTAAAGCACCCCAAAATTTTAATTATTTAGTAAAAAATGATGTCAGAGGGTTGTTAATATTTTAAAATTCCAAATTTATCCCTATTTTCTACATGTATCACAAAAGAATTTATTTTATTTTCCCTTAAAGGGATTCACTAAACAAGATGGAGACCAATCCTACTAATTTATTTTCTTTTACTATCTTATTTATCCAAACACAGGGAATGGAATCAAAATCATTTCTTTTCTTTTATTTTATTTTATAAACAATCAAATCATTTCTTTTTTTTATCACTAAAATATCCCCACACAAAGTATTATGAATTGAAACCCACCAAGAGACATACCCTCCTCATGTATCCCCATTTCTTCCTCCACATCCCCTACAGATCGCTACATCAATAACTCAATTAGAGAAAGGATATAATTCACCATGATACATTTCCGGAGCATGAAGCATCACTCACATGAGTAAAAAAATTCAAGGTTCCCCCATTTTATTTTTATTTCATCAAGACTCTAACATTATGATTAATAGCCTATGGATGCTAAAACCTAGGATACAAGGACCTCAAATAATAGCATTGATTTAATATTTTAGATTTTTTAGCCAACAAAATATAGATTCTTTTAATAGTTTCAATCTTAGTGAAAATGGATTTTCTCATTTTTTTGGGGTGTTTTGAGTATTTTTTATTTCATATACTACTTCTTCAACCATCAAATACAAGGGTTTACTAATGATAATTAAGGATGAATTTTTCCAGTCTCAGATAATTTTGTTGAAAAAGATGTTCTTGTGTTTGGGATTTTATATTTTGGCATCCATTTAATTTTAGGAAATTTTCATTCCATACACTCTAATACTTTATAGAATAAAGTTAGTCATTTTTAGGAGAATATTTATTTTGAGATTTTCAATTAACATCAAAAGAATTTCACCAGAAGGGGATGTGATGATAAACACATGAGAAGAAAAAGGGAAATTTCCTATAATAGCTATGGCATGTTTGGAACTTTCAGTTTGATGTGAGATGCCCATGAAAGGGGAATGGGTAAGACACACATTGGATTCAATTTTAAATATGGGGAATTTAACGGTATCAGTGTCAGAATTTTGATGGTCTTATGCATTCTCTTACATAGAAACATTATTTATTCCTTCTATTTTTGGGTGGTTCTCTTTCATCGCGTGATGCATCGAGATTTTCATTCATTGGTGTCTTCACTTCCTTCTTTAATCTAAATGGATTTTCATATTTGTTTCTTTGTGTTATGAATTGATATACACTATAAATATTTATGGGGGTTTTTTAATTTTGCATGTTAATATTATTTAGCAGTGCCTACACGCATTCACTTAAAATATTTTTGTTCTCTCACATGCATGAATTACTAAAGAAATAATTATTTTAGATAAACATTTCATAGGGGGTCTATTTATATTTTTAAAATATATAGTTCTTTACTTGATATGTATGTAATTTCATTGTGTTCGATAATTGATATAATTCTTGGGAAATGATTTTGGAGATTCTAGCTAGGCTAAACTGTGATCTTCTTCCCTGCAACAATCTTCCAGAGAGGATGTAATTTAATCATCTCTTTGTGTGAGAAAGTCTGATATTTATTTTTCAGATTTATTGCCGTAAATTTTTTTATGTGTCATTATGCTAGTGATTTTATTTTATTATATTTAGAAAACCTCATTTCATACATGCCACCTATTGATATATGTTTCACTTACCTCACATGATGCATCGAGTTCATCTATATATTCTGTTTTTATTTCTATTATCCCATGTTTTATTTAATATATATGGAATTTTGTATATTTTTTCCAGCATTAGGAATCATTATACCCTCTTTAAATGTTTGAGACTTTTTTCCCTATGCCTATTAATATTTTTTGGTAGTTCCCATGCACAAACACAATAAATACATGTATGCTCACAAATGCATGAATTGATGAATCCCTAAATGTTTTTGTATGAAAAAATTTCAGTAAGAATTGGTTATATTATATAAATATATAGGTATTTAGTCAATACTTCACACACTTAATTTTGATAAGGGTCTGATAAACTACATGGGAATGGATTTTTGTGATGCTGGCTAGGCTGACCTTGGTTTCTTGAAAAAACATTCTAAATTGTTTTGATTTTATCATATCTTCCAACCAATACAACTAATATTTCTGTTTTAGAATTGACAACATAAATTTTTCATTATGATGTTATGTTGTCAATTATGTTTAATAATATGAAAAAACCATACTTCGTATATTCTTTCAATTTCTAGATGGTTCACTTACCTTGCAAGTTTCACCAAAAGCAGTCATATGTTCAAGTTTCATTGGTGGTGTCACTTTATTTTTTTAATCTAGGTGAATTTTCATAATGTTTTCATTGTGTTATTAGTATTTATACACTATTAATTATTTTAGAATTAGGAATTTTCAACTGTATTTGAAGTATTTTTTATGAAATAAATGGAGAGTTCCAAAGTCATTCCCATTCTATTTATTTTTCGATGAACATTTATTATGTTTTCCATGATTAATTTAAAATTGTTTAGGGTCATTTCCAATTACACCTATTTTTTGAAAGTGTTTCCATATTAAATATTCATTATGTTCTTTTACTAATACTTATTTAAAAAAATTTCTGGTGTATTTTTTTCATATATTTTGTTTTTCATCTTATTTTTAATTTAGTTATTTTTATTTTTTCCCATTGTAATTCTAGTCATTTTTTATTTTATTAATTTATCTATAAAATCAATGATTCTATATAAAGAACCAATAAAGCATAATCCTATTCAATTATTTATTATTTTGAGATAATCCAATATATATTTATAATGTAGTTTCCAATTTCAATCAATATATAATTTCAAGTACATTTTTAGTCATTTTATTTTTCCCTTTAATCGTGGAAATTTGGTAATGATGATAACATATACTCACTCAAATCAAAAATTGCAATGTGTTTTATATAATTGAGGTTTGAGATCATGATGTTAATGTGTACATAGAGTATCAATGTCTTTTGTCACAAGTTTATTTTTTTGTACTATACAATAAATGGTAAGTTTTAATGATCATGAACTATGTGTGTTTGAGAGATTATGGTATCTTAATTTTGTGGTTTCACTTGTGTAGAACAAGGGTTCTATTCGGAATCTCATGTGTTTTTTTAAAATTTCTTTTTAATATAATATTTATAATTTTAATGATGATTCCAGATGTCCAATGGATTAGGTTTCAAGGCGTGGTTATAAGGTCCCATATTTCTTGAATCTTTGTCCCCTCATGATATTTTTTGGAACAAATTTCATTTCACTCAAGAAAATGGTCACCATAATTGCAGTGGTTTATAACTCGATAAATGTCACAACCACCACTCTCTTGATGAATGTCGTGACTGCTACAACCCTCTTCATACTATATAGTTCATATGGATTCTTCAAGAATATAGGTCAATATATAAGTTTTAAATCAGTTACTTTTGTACATTTTTACTAGTACAAGGTCACATTACATCAATTTTGATGTCTTCTAATTAATATATTTTTTTCCAAATTCTATCTATTTTGATAATTGTGAAAAAATAACATTTTTGGGGATGTAATTATAAGTTCAAGAGATAAATCTTTCACGGTGGTATTTAAAGTTAATAATTCAATGATTTTAAGGATTTTAAGTGTTTTTTTAATTTATTCATTATTTTTAGAAATTTTATTTGATGTCATGTTGTAATTGAAGTATCATGTGGTACATTATTAACTTTTCTATTCTCATAATTTTTTTGATCCCACTTCCATCTTCATTTTTTTGTTTAGTGTAGTGTAGTGTTGTCTTTAGTTTTATGGAGGACTTCTTACATTGTTCTTTAATCTTTTCGATACATGTTTGTAAATGAATTTGGAAGTGGCTGGTGAAAGAGTAGTTCTGTACCAAAGCTTCTATAGTTGGGAAGAGTAGAACAATTGAAGGCGATTTAGGTGAGAACATAATTTCAAAATTATGTGATTATTATGGTTTAATTCGTCCTTTTTTCTTTTATTTTCCTTATTTCTATTATTGTATTTTTTTCCAAGGGATGATGAATATGAACATCCTTTTTTTCTCACAGATATAAATATCTTACTGTTTATTATTTTCGTTTGATATTTTATTTTATTGTCATCTACCCTAAAAATATTGGTTTTTATATGCATCTACCTATGGACAGTGATATTGAGGATGAACTTCTTCCATCCAAAAGTACAAGAATGAGGACCTACCTATAAGAGTGGGGATGATAGTTGTTTCCAACCCCGAGTGTTCGAAATGGTGGATAAATCACTTCATACTACCAATGTGAGTGGGTGGATTACATGTGTGGACCCTACCATCAGTGTAAACCATTATAGTTATAGATGATTTGTGATATAAAAAGATAGTGGATGGAGTTTGATAATAGTTTCAAGTAAAATAATTTGGAGTTTAAACATGTTTAGACATTTTGTCACATGTTTTTTGGGATTTGAACATGTTTATAAATTATGTTTCAACATGTTTTTTAAGTAAAGGTTTAGTTGTAGATTTATATAATCTAATTTTATGAATATCATACAATAAATATATGATATATAATTTGATTAATAAAAATAATATAAAATTTTATCTATAAATATTGGAACATGATATATATTATTTAAAATATAATTTATAGACAGATATTAATTGGTGGAAATTATTATAAAAGTTCATAATAATATAATCAATAGATAAATATGTCATATTAATCTGTTGTTAAATATTTTTACCAAAATATCTATTATTTATTTTTAATATTATAATTTCAACAAAACTATTTTATCTATTTCAATAACATTTAAGAAATGAGTTTTTACCAACAATTTAGTGACAGAGACATATTTATTAGTAAAATGTTTTGACAACATAAAATACACCATTACCAACTTATATACCCATGTCAGAGAAATATAAAAAATTTCTATTGATCGAAACATTTGTATTGTTTCTGAGTGGAATTCATTTTTTTTCTAAATAATTTAATTTTCTAATGTTAAAAAAATATGTAATTTAAATTGTCTTGAAATGTTTGTTTTCTTCTAGAATGTAAATTCATTAGTTGTGGAAGTTGGGTGTCTTAGATATGATAACTACAATTAAGGTCAAGGCTATGTAGTTTCGTATAGTTCGATTTCTGATATATATTCTTATGTTTGGTGATTTCAAATGCTATCCCACCCATGTGGATATGGTGAGTGATTTATTGGGGACTATGGGGGGTTTCCCCAATATCCATATTATTAATGAATAGATGTCTTAATACAATATATTTATATTATATATTCTCCTAGTATTACTTTTTTTGGTATGAATGATGGTTACCTTCTCCATATATCTGTTTAAAGGTCAGAAATGAATTTTGGTACCTTTCTTAAACATGTATATCCATATATAGTATCCTAATGATTAATATAGGTATGTTGTGATTGGTTTGTGATTTCATGATTTATAATACATAATGTATGAGTTGTGATGGCTCCGCGAAACTACTCAATTACTATCTTGATATGGGTATGTTTTTGATGAGATGATTTTTTGAAAATGGTTCATGGTATATTAGAGTTTATTTCATTTTTTAGAGAGGAATTGTTTTTTGGAGAGATATTTCTATGTATGTGTTATGTTGGAATAGAGTGAAAAAATTTTGTATAACTGGTAGAGGGGTATACCTTCACATTTATATTATTTTGGGTATTATATCATAACTTATTTTCAATAATTGGTCAGAGTTATGTGGTGAGGCTGAGAACTTAGAATACTTGTTTAGGTGGTGAGTTATTTTTTATTGATTATCCATTATGATTTAGTATGATTTAATTATCCTTTTCATGGTAATCATGTGGAGAATATAACTAATTATATAGGTTATGATCACCATAATTCTACAGAAACTATTTCTTAGGTATATAGGAGACAGTTTGTGAGCAAGTTGGATATTACTAGCTCATAGTATTGTTTATGAGCTTTATTAGATTTAATGTCCCAAATGATTATTTTCTTTTTTTTACAAATAGTTCCTTTTGTAGTTGTTTTAGTTTTTATTACATTGCATACATGTATAAGTATACTCTATTATTTTATCTTGATCAAGGGGGTGTCTTGTAGTATTATATTATCTCTAATTTATCATGTTGGTAGTAGAGGGTAATTCCTCTAAATTGATTGTATGATATACCCTTCATTATAGTCACTAACCTATGGTGTATTAGAGGTGGGATTTGTGGTCCATTATCTATCTTCCATAATTACTATCCTAGGAGGGGGAATTTTGTTGGGAGGGGTCATGACATAGTGGTAACAAAGGTCAGGTTGAGGGATAGAATAGTGTTTTCTGGTTGGAACTAGCGAAAAATTTCATTATTTTGTATAGAAATTGTGCTTGCTAATCTAAGTATGTGATGAAAACAAGGGACCCTGGTTATGACATGAGAATTTTGGTCCCACTATGATCTGATAAAATGAAATTTAATATTTTAAATCCTACTAAGCTATGTGATACAAATTTACGTGTAGATACCTATTAAAGGATCATACATCATTCTTATTTTCACTTATTCTTATAATGGGTAGACCATACACTACAATAAAAACTAGGTTTAGCGGCTGTTTTGTGGCGGCGGTTCAAAAAGCCGTCGCTAAACGTTTTCGCCGAAAGGTTTCACGGCAGTTTTTAGTAAACTGCTGTGAAACCCATAATTTTTTTTAAACCCGACCCTTCCCTACACCCACCCCGAAGTTTCCCCCAAACCCTCGTGATCCATTCTTCCCCTAACCCCCACGGCCCCAGTGACCCCCAAGTGTCTGGTGACCCCCGCGCCCTCCCTTCCTCCCCTAACCCCCCGGACTCGGTGACCCCCAACCGTCCGGTGACCCCAACTGTCTGATGACCCCGTCTGGTGACCCGTGACCCCCAACCATCCGGCGACCCCGCGACCTTTGTCTCCGGTGACCCCTAACTTTTCCAGGTATATATCCATTTATGTTTTTGGATAAATCTCTTATATTTAGGTTTCCTTTCATTTATTAAATTTCAATGGTACTGGTTATAATGTGTTCATGATGTATAAAATGGGGCCTTTTTGTTTTTTACATGTCTATTAAGAAAAATTGGGGGCACAATAGATTATACCACTAAGTGATGAATTGGGTATGGAGGCATGTTATTTCACTCATGAGTATATAATATTATGAGGATATTTTGGATGGTGAATACATTGGTTGGGTACTTACATGGATGTGTGCATTCATGATATGATTGATCACAATGGTGTGAGATACTTTAACTAATTTTTCATTTGTATCTTATTCACTAATTCATGATATTCACTGATGTTATATATATATATATATTATGTTATTACTTGTTCATGTTCTTGGGAATTTTGTGGGATGTATCATGTATTATCTATTAGGTAGTATAATAATGCCCTTTATATGAACCATAATGAATATATTGATGTTTCTATTCAAGATACATGAAAAGTAAAGGTCTCCCACTACTCTAATGGTGTATCTTGAGGCTAAATCCATGGATAATGGGACCAAGATCTTGTATATGGTTAAGGGGTGGAGTTTGGGGTGGTTTTATTGTGGCACCTTAATTAATTTTATGAGCTATTGGGTTTTACAGACTTATATGATATATCATTGACTATCAGAACTCTTATCTTGGTCATGTTATATCCATTGTGTTTGGTTGATTTTCTATCATGCATCATATTTATGTTATAAAATTTTTTTTGGTATAATTCTAGTTATGTTGTGTTTGAGATTAAACCACCACAATGAATTCCTATACCATTGTAATTTATAGTCATCCTCTAGTGTCTTTGGGATGCACCTAAGTTTTGTGGAATTTTGGCCCTACCCATGTCAATAGGTTGGGGTCGAGATGTTGTAGTGGTAGTCCTCCCCATTTCGGATTAATTACCCTGAATTAAAATTTCCATTTTTTGACCAGTTGTTTAGGAATGAGGAATCTCAACTTTGACTTGATTAATTAGAGAAATTTGATGAAATATATTTTCACACACTTCACAGCCTTGAGTTAAATAATAATAATATTATATGATAATTCCATAAGAAGGCCCACATATTATTATTCATCCAAGGAGAACTAATATTATCTATGAGAACACCTATGATACCTAGGAGGAAACCTATAAATCTAGAGTAAAATGGAAAGGGCCGTATAAAATACAAAATTTCTACTCCAACAATGCCTACTCCATGATTATAATGGATTGAGAGCATATCATGTCTACCACCAACATAATAATTCTCAAATAAATACTTTTTATAACTTCACAACGGGGATTTGAAAGTATATTTTTAATGACTTTAAACTTCTTATAGACGGTTCCATTCATAAGACCACAAACTACAAGACACGAAGGTCCTTGGTGTAGGACCCTAAAATGTATGAAACTCATGTCATTTTCATATAACATATGATCCATCCTATAACAGTTTAAAATAACTTGAGTGGTATTTTTTTATGAACTTATTCCCTTTTATATTAGACATATGTATGTAATAGTTATTAGAGTAAGGGCTTACATGTTTTCACTGGGTCTTCCCCAACAAATTTACACTAGGATGAAACAATTTTATTATCTCATATACATAATTCATATCTAAATAGAGACTCCTTTTCCAGAACTATATATGGATTGATTCCTATTATTATAGGATACATAGTGGTTTCTATATATCATATATGAATAATGGTTAATGATATATTTCATTCATAATCTTCTACACTATCCTAGTTTATGTGTTTTTTCATTCATGTCAGGTTTCCTCCTATATCCATACACATGTATGAAACAATCCTATATTAATAACTATGTGTGGATTAATTCAAGTTAAGTCCATATATATAGTTATGTAAAAATCATTTATATTGGACCAACCCACAAATTTAATTCCTATAAAAACCAACCTCATCCTACAATTCATGACATCATGTATTCAAATAAAAGTTTCTTTATTGACTTGACACTAAGACTCAAGAATTTCATTTTTAATAAAATCCAGATATACACAAAGCCTTCTTCACATTTATCATAGTCATAGGAACATAAAATGAATGACATAAAGTTCCCCACCATACCACATTATACTACATTGCACAAAAGTCATTTTTTTAATTATATCGTTGAACTAAATGACATATGGTCCCCCTTAAATTACATTTAAAACTATTTCATAAATTCAATATATACAATATAATTTCCTTACATGAGATAAATATCCATGTAATAATCCTCAGTGAAGAGTTCCTTCTCAAAAAACCTTCACAAAAATAAAATTCCACAATTATTTCCTTGTATTATATCATATGGGATTCATGGATTCGCATCAAACCTTCCTTTATGTAGCTTGACACTGGACAACATCATTTTCCCCCTCACAAGAGACATATTTGTGAAGATATATTATAAGAAAAACATGTGGCATGATTCTCATTATTATGGGATATATAGCGACACTCGAATTTACCATCCTAGGACATTATGTAGTTCCCATTTAATTTCCCAATTCTTACCCAATGAAGATACATTTAACAATTCAAATCATTTTTCATACTTTCAATTCCCACCAGGGCACCCATACATGCCTCTCTTTCTCTCATATAAAATATCTAGATACTTGTTGAGACCTTATAGAAACTACATGTGTATTTATTTCTATTATTACTGGATATATAGTGATGTTTGAGCCACTAAAACTGGACCCAAAAACACATTTTATCACCATAAAATCCATCTTAGTGTATAGTACCCTCATTCATGTTCAGTCACTCCATATTTTAATCTATACTATGATAATATATTTTCTTCTAAGAACTACATGTGTCGTTATTCCTATTATTATAGGTTATATAGAAACACCTAAACTATCCATATCGGTATTAGTCACAATTCATCATCTACTTTCACTCCCCATCAATATTCTATAATTTCCTAACCTTAGATATATTTGGACTGGAGTGTTCCAGTTACCTTTTATATATCATATTTATATAAGAAACACTTTATACATTAACTTTTTTAATCACTCCAAAACTCTCATGGCTATTGGTAGTGAGTGTATCAAATTTTTAAATAACACCACTATTTGGCAATGACATTCCTAATGTATATCATTCCTACAAATGAGAGATGATTTGTGTATAATGCACAGAGCTGTAATTTCATGGTAATTCATACCTTTTTAGTATTGAAACCCCCTTTAAAAACTCCCTTCATGATTTACATTCAATATACTCATTCCAAAAATTCATATATTAATGGGCTAAATTCAAATAGATAGTGAAAATATTGAAAAAAACAAAGAGCGATGAAACATGACCAATTTTCATGAACTGACCTAGGATACCCATAATCCAGGTACCCAAGCTAGAATGTGATAAGTCTCAAAGGGTGTCACATAAGGGATAAATATTTCTAGTAATGTCATTGTACTAATGGTGTGAAAATCGTGCATCTTTGGTGTGTTCAATGACATCACATTCAATGGGGTGTTGTTTGAGGAAACATAAATGTGAGATCGATAGTGTTATGATAAGTGTGTAACCCGATATTTTCACTTATCCTCAATGAGGTGTTGATGCTGTCTCCTAGGGACCAGACTTGTTCGGTTTGTCTGGGCATGCTATGTAAGTGGTAAATGTGATCAATGTATCATCTTTATTATATAATGCATACTTATGATCAATGGGTCATCTTTATTATACTATGTTTCTGTAATCTTACACTATCGTATATATGAAACTTTTTCTCTATTTATTAGTAACTATGTGTTTTAATTTTTTTATTATTGTGTAGGCACATTGTGATATACATGGATAAAATCTAGATCACATTACCAAGGAACACACCTCAATATGTTAAGGGTTCGAATGAGTTTTTAGATTTTGAAATTTCTAATTGATCCGTTGAAGGGAGAATAATATGTCCATGTCCTAAATGTAAATTTAGAACATGGTTGAAGAGAGATGAAGTTTATGAACATTTAATACTGAAGAAATTACCTAATCAATATTTGTTTTGGATTTGTCATTGAGAATCGAAAAATATAAAAAGATTGAGCACTAATGTTAATCCACAGAATGAGGTCCCAAGTTCATCGACAATGGAAAATGAAATGCAAAACCTCATAAATGATGCATTCATCAGTGCAAAACACCATTATGAGCATCAAAACATATCAGAACAACCAGAAGAGGGTGCTACAAATTGAAACGTAACAAGTGATGTTTTTGAGACTGTAACACAAGTAGATCAAGATTTTAACATATCATTGGATCCACCTCTTGATTCTGTGGAGCCAAATGTAAGGGAAAAAGTCATTGAGGAAAATGTGTTTCATGATTTAGTTGACGATGGAAATCAAGAGTTGTATAGTGGGTGTTTGAAATATTCAAAAATTTCATTTCTGCTAAAGTTGTACCATATCAAATTTCTATGTGGAATTAAAAATAAGACAATGTCCATGTTATTGTAATTGATTCGTGATGCATTTCATGAAGCAAAAATCCCAGAATCATTTTATGATATGAAAAAAGTTGTTAACAAGATTGGTCTGAATTATATAAAAATACAAACGTGTCCCAATGATTGTATGATTTATTGGGGAGAGGATTCAAGTAGAAAGAATTGTAAGAAATGTTCTTCTTCTAGATGGCAGTCAAAGGGTGATGTTGGAAGTCTGAATGAACATAATTTCATGGAGAAGAAGAAAAGGAACACACCTGCAAAAGTTTTACGTTACTTTCCTTTGAAGCCTCGATTGCAAAGATTATTCATGTCATCAAAAACCACCGAACACATGAAGTGGAATTCTGTAGATAATTACAATGATGGGTTAATGAAACATACATGAGACTAAAAATCCTAGATGACATTTTATTCATTACATCCAGATTTCTCAACTGATACTAGGAATGTTAGATTGGGATTGGCTGCCGATGGATTCAACCCATTTGGGACATTGAGTACCAGTTATAGCATTTGGCCAGTTGTTTTGATCCCTTATAATCTTCCTCTGTGGATGTGTATGCAACAAACATCTTTTATCATTTTGATGATTATTCCTAGAAAACAAATGCCTTCAAATGATATTGATGTATACCTACAGCCTTTGATTGAATAATTGCAGGAGTTATAAAGCAACAGTGTTGGGAAATTTGATGTTTCTTCTAAAACAATGTTCAAAATGCATGATTCTTTAATGTGGACCATTAGTGACTTCCCTGGGCTTGGGAATTTATCTAGTTGGAACACTTATATGGGTTTGGCTTGTCCTGTTTGTAACTTCAATTTCAAGCCGAAATAGCTACCTCGTAGTAGAAAATGGTGCTTCTTGTGCCATCAAAGGTTTCTTGAGGCATCTCATAGATTTCGGCTAAACAAATCAAAATTTAATGGTTCCATTGATCATAGACCAACTCCAAAGTTTTTAACCAGTTTTGAAATATTGACACATCTTAAATATGTTAAATCAGAATTTGGGAAGGTTCATCATTTGAATGATAGCAGAAAACGAGTGCGAGGTGCATCGTCAAGTGAAATCAGAACGCAATAATGGAAGAAAATAAGTATATTCTTCAAACTTCCATATTTGGAATTTAATTTTTTGCGCAACAATCTTGATGTGTGGCATATTGAGAAGATTGTATGTGATAATTTTATTTTCACATTATTTAATGAGCATGGAATGTTGAAGGATCATCTCAATGCCCACAAAGACTTACAAGTAATGAACATAAAACGCGATCTATGGCCAGATGAGAATGAAAAGTATGCCCTAACCATTTTTTCAAAGAAAAATAGGGATAAAGATATGTTCGTTCGAATTTTAAAGAATGTCAAGGTATCTGATGGGTATTAGAGAAACATATTGAGGTGTTATGACTTGAAGAATCATAAGTTATATGGATTGAAAAGTCATGATTCACATATTTTGTTACAACAGTTACTACCATTGGCATTGCGTACATTATTACCTAAAAAAGTTACTATTTTTGTACTCCAATTCTGCACATTTTTTCGGTAATTATATGAGAAATCTCTACATCCATTTTAGCTTGAAAACCTCCAGGAGATATTTGTATTGACCCTTTGTGCAATGGAGATGATCTTTCCTCCATCGTTTTTTACTGTCATGATTCATTTAACTGTGAATTTGGTTGAAGAAGCTAAATTAGGAGGCCCAGTTAATTATCGATGGATGTATCTAATTGAGAGGTATTCTATTTATATGTTTCCAGTTAAGTAAAAAAATTGGCATTTAAATAAATGCATAATTTTATAATTTTATTTCAGAGATATCTTGGGAATTTGAAAGCATACGTGAGAAATAAAGCTCAACCAGAAGGCTCTATTACTGAAGGCTATTTGGACGAGGAGTGTCTCACCTTTTGTTCTAGATATTTCAATGATAATGAGACAAGATTTAGTCTAGTTTCACGTGTTGACGACACATCAAATCAATCTCAAATGAATCAGAAATCAAAAATATTTCCTACTATTGACCGATCAGTTGGGAGGACCTCATATGTGACACTGAGAGAATTGGAATTATTACAGGCACATAGATATGTACTGCTGAATATTGAAATTATAGATCCATTTATTTAAGAGTTTAGGATAAAAACAAAGAGACGAATGGAAGGCTGAACACGAAATTAGAATGATATAACGAAAGTTGTTAATAAAGAGCTGGTATAATGGTTTGCACGACATGTAAGTTTATAAATATTGCAATAAATACGAATATTAGTTTGACACATAAAATTTTTAAATCTATTAAATTATATTTCTTTTTTCAGATCATGAATACTGATACTCGAGAATACTTGTCAGAAGATTTGAAGTTTTTTGCTAGAGGTCCTATAAAACAAGTTAGAAAGTTACATACTTATAATGTGAATGGCTTTAGATTTCGTACAGTCGATCAAGAAGTGGGTTTGAAAACATAGAATAGTGGTATATTTACAATTTCTGAAGTGGGATACTATGGAAAGATGCATGATATTATTGAATTAAAATAACATGGGCATTTTTCTGTTGTTTTATTCAAATGCAAATGGGTTGATATTATCAGAGGTGTTAAAAGAGATTCTTTGCAATTTACTTCTGTAAACTTCTCTCGCTTGATAGATGTTGGTGATCGTGAATTGAATGATCCATATATCTTATAATCATAAGAAAAAATGGTATATTATTTGAATGATGTTGTGGATGAAGGGTTGAGTGTAGTTACTCATGTAATACAAAGATATTTGTATGATATGGGTGATGAAGTGGAAGATTTGACCTCTGCAATTGAATTTCATTAACAGGAAACAAAATTATTTTTCCATCATGATATTGAAAATATTAGTCTAGAAAGGTTGAATGAAGTGGATGAAGTAATGGAGTAGGAAACTGACACGATTGGAGGGGAAATTGAATGTATGTACAATTATTTATTCATTCAGAAACCACTTGTTTCATTTCTGTAGTCATTCATTATCATTGTTATATATATTTTGTTTGTTAGTACTGATCATATATTATCATTTTTAAATTTTTTTTTGCATAAATTTTTTGAAGTATATATTCTGAACTTAATTTTATTTTATTAAATGATAGGAATGCCAAGGAAGAAGCGGTACACTATTTTATCTAGTTCTACGACAGATGACGATCCGTCAGTCCCCATGGCATCTGAGGCACCAGCTACCTACACCCCTGCACCATCTCCCCCTGCACCATCTATGACACCATCTATGGATGTCTCATTAGAGGATGACTCATCGACCCCCCCTACAAGAGCCTCAGTAGTGGGGCAGCGACACGCCCCTTTTAGTTCATCACGGACATTCTGGAGGGTCACACTCATAGGTACAAATTTTAATTAAATAAATTTATTATATTTTGTTTATACTAATTGTTTGATCATTACAGATGAAAAAAATTCAAACCATGAATAAACTAAGAAAAACTTCATATGTTTGGAACATGAATGGTGAGAAGATAGTTGTGCCATTTGATTCTTATGGGGTCCCGACGGATGATGCTGCAGGGTTACTTGGCCAGATCATAGGTCAGTTGGTAGCGGAGCCTATTTCCCTACCTATTTCATATGATGATTAGAGGAATATGCCTCCAAACAAGAAAAATGAAGTTTTGGATTCTCAGATAAAGGTAATTTTATTACTTTATGGTTTAATTGAATGTCATGTTACTAATATGTTCAAAATGAATTTCTGTATACAGATGTTCTTCCACTTTACCATTGCTGATGTGATAGCACGGAAGTGGACATTGAAAAAAATTGGTAAAAAAAGGGAAGATTTCAAATGGAGGTTGTGGTGTGATGTCAACGATACTTTGTTTACCGTGCAGAAAATGTATGAGAAGCTACCCAGTACGGTACTGAAATAACAGTGGAATGTTTTTGTTGATAGACATCATGATGAGAAGCGGATCGTATTGAAGTATATATTATTATATTATCCTAATTTTACATTTATACATGTATATTAAGAGGAGATGACATTGAATACATTACTATTACGTTGAATTTTATTTATTTCAGGATCTCAAAAAACAGAATGAATTAAATCAGGCAAAGCAAGTTAGCCCTCATACTGCGATCTCAAAAATATTTTCAAGAAGACAAATTTCATTGGTAATCATTTAATTAGTTTAAATATTTATAAGACAATATTGTCTATTTAACATATTGAATTGTTGATTTATCTTTGTTTAATGCAGTTACAGAGTTTAGGGCATGAAGCATCTCGAACTGAACTGTGGCTGTATGTTCATAAAAAAACAGATGGAAGTTTTGTTAATGATCCTGCCAAAGAAATTAGGGTATGAAGTAAATTTTTTATTATAATAACTTATTATTAGTTTTTACTGTGTTTTTATATATTGATATTTGATTTATAGGTAAAAATTAAAGAAATATGGGATGCCAATCCTGGGAAGTTCTACTCAGTCTAGCAGGATAACCCAGTTGCTAAAGTCCTTGGGAAGGAGCATCCTGGTAGAGTGCGCGGGATGGGTTTGGGACCCATACCATCTGAGGTCTTTGGCAAGCCACCAGGGATTCCAGCTGCATCTACTCCTGGTTATAGTCATTTCATACCTGAAGATGCTCAGAGGGAGATGTCTTCTCTACGAAACACAGTTCACTAGCAGGGGGATCAGATATCTGCTTTACAGAAAGAGTTTCTTGAAATACGTCAGCATATGAGTAGATATCCCCCCAGTGGTAGTGCATTGACTAGTGGTTAGCAGGTAAATAAAAAAAATCAAAATCATTTTGTTTGAAAACTTTTATTGGTTTTAAGTTTAATTATAAATATGCAACAATATTTAATTTTCAATATAATGTTCTTACAGGTGGAAGCAGGTAGTGGAGATGGAGGTGTATAGGGTGACAATGCATCATCGAACCATGAGTAGTAGTATTGTTTATGTGTTGAAAAAATATGAGAATAGTCGGTTTTTATATATAACATGTATGGCACATAGTTTCCACCAAACATTTCCATGTCCTAACATTTTCTTGATTTCTCATGTTTCCTTCAATGTATTTTCTTGATTTATGATGTTTCATTTTATGTCTTGATTTCTCGAGTTTGGTATACGTCATTCCATTTAAGCCTATGTCTGAATTGGTAGTCGAGATTTTGGATGACTAAAGAGTGATCCTTTTGTTATTTTGTTCTGGTTATATAAATTGGAACCTAGTAGGCCGTATTGAGACCAAACTTAAGAGGATGATGGGAATGTGGTTTATCCTAATCATGTGATACGAATCATATACTCACCAATAAAAGTAGTTGGAAACAAAAATGGCGAACCTAACATGGAACCTTAAACAAAATGCATGTGTCACCCACATGTTAGGATCCTTTTTCTCTCTCAGAATATTAAATGTGGACAAACATGGATCCGATAAAATTGATTAAACATGTGTTTATTTGTTGATATGTTGATTTCATGAGGATTTCTTGTAAATGTTTCTCATAAGTATTTTTTCACTTTCAACTAGAACCCCCTTTGATCCAAATGTCATTTTACTACTTCAAGAACATATATTCTTCGACTACTACACATGTTGGATCCTCATTTAAAACTAGGGCTCTATTATGAACCTTTCACACCCAACATTGGGTCTCAAGTTCACTGGTTTGGGAGTCACACCTAAATGGTACCTTTCCATCTTCATAGGAAGCTAAAAAATCCATTCATCTCAAAAATGCCTACTAGATGTCTACTCGACAATGACTAGTGGAACATAATTTGTTGTAAATATTTTCCATCTCAAGCCATTTCATGGTCATATACATGGAAGGAAATAACATGTTCCTCCCTTATCTATGGAGGTTTATCAAGAGGTCACTGATGGACTCATCTAGATAGCATAAGGGACCCTCCAAAGGGCTCCTTATAGCATTCACCATCACCAATGCTACAAAGAAATAAAACCTCTATATGATGTGTGTGATTACCTTAGAAGTCTGACCTAAGTCTCCAAAACCTATGTAGTCAGGAAAACCCACTGAGGGTAGTGAAAAATCAACCAAGAACATAGCCCTACATATTTACCCTCCAAAGACTTCCACTAACTAAATATTGTGGCAATCTTTGAACAAGAGGACGCATTTTCCCACATTTACTAAGCTTGTCGGTATAATATGCTATTATTCAAAGAAATCACCAAGAATATTTTGGTAAAAAATATAGGTAATACCCATATACTTTTCCAGTGACTTGATTAACATCAGTATATACCTATATGAAATGGAGGAAAAGATCAGGCCCATACACATTCTCCCACAATAGAATAAGAAAATATGCATGTTCTGGTCATTGAAGTCACCTAGAATATTCTAAAAATGGATAAAGGGAAGACACAAAACTATTCTACCATAATTTGGGTGAATCAATAACAAAATATGTGGAGATTTAGAGAATATACACATCTTTTCTCCCAACGTACGGTGTATCTAGTTGAATGGAGAGGTTATAGGAGTTTTTGGTCATATCTTGCACATATTCAAAACTTTTCCACCAGTTCCTCCTAGGGGATAAGATCTTTACATATTCCACATTATAATGTGGGTACTCTTAATTTTTAGTAGGGATGTAGCTATAATACCACATACTACTGAGGCCAAGGTGGTAGTCAACATAGTTGATACTAGACTCAATAATTAATGTGGATGAAATGTGATCCCACTCAGAATAGTCAGGTTGTAGCATAGATTTATGGTATGGGAAAAATAAATGATGTTCAACATATGATAGGGAGCATAATTCAAATTCATCTATTGTTTTAGGTACTAATCTTGTAACCTATACTATATATTCTACATTATTTGACAAAAGTGCATCATACAATGTTATATTTGATACATTTCTAGAGATTCTGGTCCTTGATATAGTGTATTTATGTGTCATTAAGAATCTGTAAACCTCATTGGTTATTTGATCATTGATTGTTCACTGATGAAATTATTTTCCCCATCAGATATGAAAATGTTTTTTTATATAGAATTCATTCTTTCCCATCATGTAACTGTATGATATAATTATTGGAATGGATTTCATGCTTCCCTATATATCCATTATTGATTATTATAACTATATAATTATGGTCTATTGTTTGTATGATGTCTCCTGTTTCATCAGGTTGGAGATACCAAGTTAAAAATAACATTTTATTTTTTTGTATGATGTCTCCTGTTCAATTTTCTGGTTTGATTTCTTTTTCAGGGCAGTGGGGCAGTAGAAGCAAAACTGCAAAAAAATTTGTGGTTAGCATTTCGTGGCGGTTTTAATCGCCGCTAATGCTTTACTGGTCAGCATTTAACGGCGGTTATATCCACCGCTAATGCATTACTGGTAATACATTAGCGGCGGTTAAAACAACTGCAACATGTAATTGGTTTATATTTAGCGGTGGTTTTTACCACCACGACAGAGGCACATCAAACGCCTGAATATCACAGCGGTTAAAACCTCCGTGAATAAAAAAAATATCTGGTACCCATCAAACCACCGCTAAAGTCATGAAAACCACCGTGAAATGAGGCATCTACAATGATTCCCTTAAACCACAAAAAAATGGAAAAAACCACTGCTAATAGATTTTCGACGCCCAGTTTAGCAGTGGTTTCTGTAAACCGCCGCCAAACCATATATCGACGGTTCAAACTGCCTCTATATGAAAAAAAATTCCCAGTAATAGCCGGTTTTGTTGTAGTGTTACTTTAAAGTTGATGATAAGTAAAAAATTAATCTTATATACTCAATATTATAGGTTTATAATTCCCTAAACAATATTTATTTTACATGAATGGGTCAAAATCTAAATCTTCTTTGGGTTCACATTGATGATGTTCTACATGATGTTATAATAGATTACTATACGGTGGAGTTCAATGATAAAGATACATAAAGGAGGAAACTTATAGAGTTTTAAATCTATAGTCTATAGATGTATGAGGTACACATTTAAAATTCCATGATATATGACTAGCTATAGGAGGTTGAGATAGAATTTAGTTCAATATATTCCCAGAATAAGCACTAGGATTCATTGGGGGTGATAATTCTATAGGTTAATTCATTTATTATTGGTTCTTGTTCCACAAGGTTCATGATTAGTTATATATTATATATGATAAATTACAAGATCAGTATATAGTCAATATTCTTTCTTCAACCACAGTGGTGAATAGTTTTACATATTTGTTAACCCTTAAACCATAAAGATTCAACATGTGGGAGTTTATGGCCTTTTTCAAGAAACATTTAAAATTTTTTCATACCTATTTCAAGATGAGGAAGTTAGGGTATACTATATATATTAGAATTTATATCTAGAGATCCAAATATTGGTTACTAATTTTATAATTTTAACATATATTTCAGTAATGGATAAATTTTGTGATATTGATAGGATGACATACATGACATGATCATTGTGATAGAGGATTCATCAAGATTATCTTTATTGGATAGATATGATCTTGGGTTCCTAGTTTCTGGGACCAATTTTTTCCAAATTGTTAGGGATACTCCTCAAAACACTTAATCTCATTTCTCCTAGGGTGGATAATCTTATAACCCATACAAGGTATCTAATTTTTCTATTTCCTGTGGATTCTATAGCTGTCATCTATGGGATTGCTCAATATTTTTGATCAGGATGGCTATGGTTGGTATTTAACTTCATATCCCAACATTATAGTAGTACCAATTAAGGAGAAAAATGTATGGTTCTCTAAAAATTGATTAACATAGGGGAATAGGTTAGGTAGATGATGCCCATCTGAATCTCCTAATCTTATTGAGTAGAGCACAACCATAGAGGTGGTCATTATCAAGGTTATATTGTCCATGGGATAGGTCGTGGTCATCTTCGTTCTCGAGAGTTTCCAATTAAGGTTTTAAGAATTTCATTCAATTTATGATATACACAATCCATAATTTCATATTCCCTAGTTAACTTATAGGTAATTTGTTTTGAGATTCTAATAGTTACCTTGGATTTTATTACACCATTAGTAGGTTGATCTTGTAAGTTTGATGTATGTAGAGACTGTGATCTAGTGCTAGTGTTGACTAATCCTTAGTAATAATCCTTATATTTTTGGATATATCCATAAAACATCATCTTCAACAAGGACTTGTCATATTTAGTTTATGATATTTTGGATTTATTCAAGAAGAAGTATGTTTTATATGATTCTGATAGAGATTTTTCCATTTTTCATTTGTAAGAGAGATCCTAAAATGGTTTAGTGTTAGTTTTCCCTATCTTCCTTGATAGATCAGATAATTCTAAGTTCATAAATGGTATAATATACACTATTTCCAAGTTGAGTGGATGAGTACCATGAATTATTTCATAAATATTTGTTGTAACTAACCCATGATGAGAGGTAATGTCTAAGATCGAGTTATAACTACGATCTTAACTAATTTTGATGTCTCTAGAGATAATAACACCCTAAAAGTTGTGAGAGATTCATATATAGTTAAATGATCTCTTATAAGAAGATTTTGTTCTCCTAGTGTGTCACCTTGGGGTGCTCTAGTATTTTTCAATAGAAATTCCAATGGTTTATTGTGTTCGTGTGCCAATTATCATTTCAAGTATTAGGTGAGACAAAAAAATCACTACCATCTACTATGGATTGATGATTTATTTGATAATATGAAATTTTCTAGTTGGTTATTACATGAATATTTATAATCTAGATATCATCATATGTGGGTGAAGGATGAGGATCTTCTAAAGATTACTTTCTAATATCATTATGTGTATTGTATGATCTTCTCAATATCATTATTTATTGTGAATTCTACGGATATATCGATTAGACTAATAAAAATTTGTTTCGAGAGTTTCGCGATTAGTTCATGGGGGTTTTATGATGATATCCATGTGTAAAATAAATCATAATAGGAGTACACAAAGTATCCATGTGATATTTTGGGAATTATTTCCCATTAGAATCTATCTTCAAAGTTATATCATTATGAATTTTGAGCATATGTTATATTTTAATGGGAAATGTCTTGTATTATAAGGGTTTAGCTGTGGATACTTTGAAGAATGAATTGGGTTCTTATTGGGTATCCCCTAATAATGTTATAGAGTGTCATAGTTTCCAAGTTCTTTCATTATATTTTTATAAGTATGCACTTGAATTCTCTGATATTGAGAATCCTTTAAGAGATTTTTCAAGAAATGATTTGGAATTCCTACAGATGTCCATAGATGAGATAATTTTTGTTATCATAATGATTAGTTATCCAACTCTCTAGTTCATTGTTTTCTAGAATAGGGAATAAAATTTTGGTTTCCAACAATGGTCCATGTCTTGGATTGGTTAGTGTCTTGATGTAGTAGAGGGATGTTACTTCTTATTGGTCACATTATTTGTAACCCATGAACATAATTAATCCACCCATGAACTCAAGTTATAATAGATAGTTTTTTTTCAAGATGTATTGTTAGGACTACTTCTATAGAAAACACTTTGTGGTTCTCACAGATCAAAAGGGCCTGAGGTATGTATTCTCCCAATGTGACCTAATATTACAAAAATTATGGTGAATTAAATTCTTTATGGAATATAAATTTTATATTTTTAATATATTGGTAAAAGGTATTTTTTTGGATTATTTTATATATAGAATTTCACATAGTGGTACTCAATAGGAAACTAGAGAATCATGCAGGATTATAGAAGAACTCATGAGAATTCATCATGAAATATGGGAGTTTAGTGTAATATTTTCCCATTTTCATTTGATGATGAATTCAAATTTAGTCTATCTTGTGGAGGGATCCCATATGAGGTATTATGAGGTGGTATTTTAGGGGGATTTAGTTTTCTATTTTTATTTCATTGATGGATGGTCTGAGGAAAATCAACAACAAGCATTGTTCTATGGGATTATTTTTGTTCCTTCCATGATGTGTGATGTGGTTCTATATGAGTTCCTCAGATATTATTTAATAATATATCCTAGTTTGAAAATGATGTATTTTGCTTTGATAATTCATTTTATGTGGCTTATTTTGAATCATTCAGTTGCAAAGTTTGTGTACACATTTTTTGTCTTCGATAAGGTGAAAGATGAAAATTGTTGTCCTAGTGGTTTTCTACTTACATTGGACGTACAAAAATGTAACTGGGATGAAATTTCCATGGACTTCATTATCATTTTACATTGAGCATATGGAGGTTATGATGTTAAATGGGCAGTTGTGTACCTTTTATAAAAATCATCTCAATTACTAATGATCAAAGAGTACACCTCAATGGAGGATTTTTCAAGGTAGTTTCTAGAGGAGGTGTTGAGTATTTATTAATTGTTGAGGAATATAATCTATGGTCATGATCATTATTTAACCTAGAGGGTGTTTAGATGCCTTCAACATGATTTTGGATCTTAGTAGTACCTTAGAACTACATTTAATTTGAAGAATGATGGATAGATAGAATATATTATCCCAACTATTAAATACATGTTTTTCACCTGTGTTGTATATGTTGGTGACTCATCGGTGAGGCACCTAGACAAGGTTGATTTTTTACAATGAAATTGTTCTCACACAACCTTTGGTATGGAATTATTTAATTCTTGGTTTGTCTGACCATTCTATTATCTATTATGTTGGACTAGGGTTGAAGATCCAGTAATTTTCATGAAAGATCTAGTGAAATGAAAAGATAGATGGTTTAGCCAATTTACAAGAGAAAGGAGGTAGAACATGATGGTCAGAAATTGTATTTCGATCATAGGAGGACACCTATGGAGTTATACATTGGATATCACGTGTTATTGAATGTGGATCCTCATTGTGGGTTTTGTAGGTTTGGTTATTGGTGTATAAATTCTCTTATATTTTTTGACCTTTTTGGTGTTGGAACATGTTGTCGATGTCCTTTATAAGTTTTTAATTACCTTATAGATGATCCAAACCCATTATGTCTTTCATGTGTCATAGATCCACAACTATCCTCAAGACTACTCTCATGAAAACAAATAAGGTGAGATATCATTTACGATGATGTAGTATTTGAGGAGTGGCCTGTGGAAATAAAAGATCACCATGAGAAATTGATGCCTGATTTTTCTATTACCTTTTTATGTACTATAGTGTGATGGTGAAATGGAGGAGAGTAACTATGAATATGAGTCATACATACATGCTCATTATCATGATTTTTTAGATTCTTAGTTTTCCATTTTTAATGATTCTTTTTTTTGTTTAAATTTTCTGGAACATTAAATGGTTTTATCTTCCTTGATGGAATGTTTTTTATTCATAATCCTATTTGAGAGTTATCTTCCTCAGGATAGTTTTTGGTAGTTTTCCACCTTTTTTTCTAAGTGACTTTTTTGTTCACATGTGAGGGTTATATTCTTGAGATTTATCTCATGGGGTTTTCATCCATGAAATTTATTTTCATTTATTTCTTAATGGGTTTATTTTTATATTCACGAGGGATAATATTGTTTGATATGTATCAAATATAAGGTCCCAGATCATTTTAGCACATTTCATTGTGTTTCAGATGTTAGAGGTTCCAAGTGGAGGCTCAAGGGGGGAAGGAGGGAGTAAATATAATATTTCAGCTATATAGAAGGACTATAGTGTTGAGTATTTTACTATTACATGGAATTAATAGGGATTTAATATGGATTAAAATAAATGTAATAGGGGATAAAGATGTTATATTTTCATGGGTTTTCTTATTTTGGTACTACTATAGCATTTTCAAGATGGCTAAAACATATAATCTTGGAAGGAAGGATCTAGTTGTTTTATCTTTCCATGGTTTTATTTTGTAGAGTTATGTTTTTTTATAGCCTTACCATCTCTAATTGAATTATGGGGTGTAGTGGCTTACCTTATGTTATGTCCCTCTTCATAATTTATAGGATCTAGGCATTGACCATCCCTTATTTCTCTGACATTGATTTGACAAGGCATGCTATGAAATGGTCTCTTTGCTTATATAATATTTTAATCTCATTTAATAATTTATTATTTATTTAGGGTCATATATTATGGTATTATAATTTTTATTTTTCCAATAAAATCATGAATCCCCTTAAGAATTTTATTTCTCCCAACTTTTTCTCATAAACCCCAGGAAACCATTGGTTTTGTCTCTAGGTTCTTTAAAAACATTTTTATTGGGATTTATACATGGTTTCTCCAATTTAATATGTGGATATCCTATGTGAGATTTCTCTATTTCTATTATGCTTTCATCTCTATTTGGTTTTGTTTTCTTTTATACTATTATTCCATGCTATATTAGTTGATATCCTTTAATATCATAGAGTTCTTTTTATTTATGGAAGTTTTTCAATGGCATGACATCATTATATGGAAGAAATTTTCTTAAGTATAGGTAATCAGATATCTCTTTTTATTATTCCATTCTCATTTTTAAAATTTTAAAATCTCTAAGGTATAGGATTCATTGATTCCACTTTTTTAAAGGAAATTATAAATTTAACATTGTTTATATTATTGGATAATGTTAAAATTAACCATTATAAATAATAAATTTTAATTAAATAATGAAGTGGTTTGGTGTTATAGTAATCAAATGTGTTTGTTTCATATTTATGGTTTCCCAGATTATTTTCTCAATAGTGTCTTATTATCTATTTACATTGTGTTTTATCTTGGTTTTTATTCACAGAAATTGGATTATAAACATTAATATGTTAGTTATTAATGGAAAAAATAATAATTAGGAATGTTTAATTATTACCATTCTTATTATAATTGTAAAAAGTGTTAATTTTTCTAGAATATTATTTAAAAAACTCATAATTTTTAAAGTATATGCCTTTGGATTACAATGGTTATAACGTATGATAAAAGAATTAGTTTATTCAATATTTTAAACAATTTTAAATTTATTAAAGATAATTACTACATTTTTTATGAGAACTTTTTATTATAAAGGTTGGATGGATTGGTTCTAAGCCCTATTTAACGTATTAGTTGATTATTGTTTTCTTACATTCTTTTTTTATTTCCCTCATAGAGGATCCTTACTATGTTATAAGATGCAAGATTTGGATGGTACATGGTTTGAAGAGAAATATTTGGGGCTGCCTAGGTTCATGGAAATAGTTAATGCCTATGATGGTTGGATGCATGGTGATCTGAATAGTGGATACAGGAATGGAACCAAGACTAATAGAATGGGATAAATATTAGATTTACCATTATTTAATGTGATGAATGTAGAGATATTTTCTTTACAATGAATCTACACTGAAGGATATTTGGTTTGGATATTGTTTCTAAATTCCATTCCATACTGCATAATGAACCTAGAATTTCAGGGTTTATATATATTTTATGGAAGCTTAACAAGATTCCAAAAGTACCTAGAATTATGGAATTTTGAATTATAAATTTTATAAACCACTATTTTGGTTTCTTGATAGAATGTTAAATTATTTTTACTCCTTTGGAACTATGGAAATAGTTACATTATCCTTAGAGGGAAAGTATATTAGATTTAATGATATTATTAAATGTTGAAAAGATTTATATATTTTATTTTCCCATGAATTATTTGTGTTTTTATATGATATATATTCTGCAATGGTGGGATTCAGTGTCTGAGGAATGATAGTTTATATCATGGATAAGGCTAGGTTTTTTCCCATTATGTGGTTCATGATCAATCTGTATATATATGTATTTGTATTCCTATTTTACTTGATTTCATATGCTACCCCACAGATGATAGTATGGAGACCAATACCTAGTGGAATATATATATGCATTTTATCACATCTAGGTTGGCAATGAACAGATGGCTAACACCCCCTCCTTCCCTACTCATCTCTCCTAGTAATATTATTTCCTAGTATTCCCAAAGGAAATCCTTCCCATACGTTTGTGTAGAGGGATGTAATGGATTGTGGTCTCATGTGGGTATAAAAAGGAACTTCATGGTAGTGGTGGGTTTGTAAATTAGTTAGGTGTGAGATTCTAGAGGATACTACCAGTTACATGGAGTTATGGGTTTGTAGTAAAAATATATGTTTTTGGCTTTTTGGTTTTTGGATATCTATTTTTTCTTACACCTATACCATTTTGGTAGTAGTTTGGTTTTGGAATGTAATAATTTATTTTATTCAGGTTATAATGTCTATATTATATTATTGAAAACCCATTACCATGGATTTTTATGATGCCTAGGATCTTGTCACTAGCCTGTGGGGATTGTGAATTCCCTTTGGTCCTTATTTCAGACTGGCATGGGTTATGGTTTTTTGGTGAATCCAGACCAGTTCATGAATTTTTTTTTTAAATAATGTAATTTTTTTGAAATATATTTATGTTATATTTTCATTATATATATGTTATATGACATTATATTTACATTACATAATACTAGATTTATGTGATATAATATTACTATTATGTTACATAACATTATATTTACATAAACATAACTTTTTTATTTATGTTTATAATGCCATATCTATGTTTTATAATATTTTATATATGTTTTATAACATTAATTTTAGGTTATATTTACATTATATAGTGTTGTATATATGTTATATAATGTTATATTTATATATTGAAGTATTGTATTTATATGATATAAAATTATTTTTATGATTTATTTATGTTATATAGTGTTGTATTTATGTTATATAAACATTATAAATATAACATTATATTGTAAAAATATTAAATTATATATCTTCAAATAATAGAAATAAAAGTAAAATTTATAATTATATAATTTTAATTTTAAGTTATATAATGCTATATCTGGTGTTTTATTTATGTTATATAAACATTATATATCATTATTTTTCAGTTATATTTATGTCATAGTAAAATATAATGTAAACATTATTAAAAAAATTATTTAACGCCATTTAAAAAAATTATAATGTAATTATTTATATTACATAATGTTATATTTATGATATACATTGTTGTATTTACATTTTATAAATTATATATGATGACATTATTATGTTATATTTCATTACATAGTTCTATATTTATACTATATAAAGATTTATATAATGTAAATAAACCACCATACATAAAAATAAAATTTTATAACATTTATATAATGTAAATACAACCTTATATAACCCAAATAAAAAATTATATAATGTAAATATAATGTTATATTTATATTATATAACATTATATGTTTTTATAAAATGATTTGTTTATATTATATATTGGTGCATATACATTATATTAATGTTATATAATGTCTTTTAGTTCTATTTCTATTATATAGTGTTGTATTTAAATTATATAATCATTTAGATGATGTAAATTGAACACCTTATAATATATATATAATGTTAAAATGATGTTACATGACATTTATATTACATAAATAAAATATTATATAATGTAAATGTAAAATTATTTAATGTAAATATAACCATGATTAATATAAATATATACATATATATAACCATATGATGTTACACAAGGTTACAATTTTTTGCAATCCTCATCTCTCGATATCATTGTAAGAGTTCTCTCAAGTGACGAGTTACCTAGACCTTACTCGGGTGGCCCGATTAAACTTTTGATGGCTGTCGGTCAATGACTTTGATTGGTTTTCTTCTGTAAATGGGACTTGTGAGATCGTGTGGTCGTCTGCCTTCAGGATTGTTTCCATTTAATGATCCTATTTTTTCGGAAGAGTATTTGATTTGTGCGTAGTCCAGTGCTCCCCAGTGATGTAACGATTGCAAATGATTTCTCCTTCGATGGACAATCGACTTCTGTATGAACCATGATCCAAATTCCATTCTGATTTGGGTAAGTCTTCCACATATACCCTTAACCTTTCAAAATCCAGCGATTATTCATATTCTTGGGAATCGTTAAGTCTTTTCTTGTGTTCTGAAGCTTATACGTCTACCATGAGTCATCCGATCAACCCTCGGTTTTTTGTTGAGGTGTATATCTCAATACCTCTTGTGGAATGGATTTGGATTTCGGTTGGTAAAAAATTCATAAGGAAGCAAGCTGTTGTTTACAAATCCTAGACTGACTACTACTCGGCCTATAAGAGATTGGGGAACTTAGTTTTGAGGTGTCATACTAGATCCATGAGCAGAAGTTCAGTAGGTCTAAGGATGAGTCTAGGAGACAAGAGGCCTGTTGTGGATCGGACTGGCAAGGAAACTGGTCTGTGACCTTGGGATGCACCATCTTTGGATGAGGCTAGGGGAAAAGAGGTATGATGGTGGTGTGGCATGTCCTTCAAGTGTACTTGTGGTTGCATGAGATAATTAGCAGGAGTTGGGGGCCGCTACTCAGTAGGAACAATATGTTATTTCTCCTATTGGAACCAACCGGATTTAGGGAGATGGTGGTGTGGCTAATTAGAGAAAGGGGGTAGTAGTGGTGACGTGAGCAAGGGGTGGAAGGGGTCTTCTTTGGCTACATCAAAGGATAACAGGCGGTCTACTGTAGTGAAAGAGCTAGAATCTGTTGTATGTGATACTAGTATAATTGTGGGGGTTTAAGAGGACTTTGTTGATGGGTTTGGAGTCCAGGATGATGATGATAGTGGTGTGATGATTACAGTTCCCACGGGGAATTGATTCCAAGGGTTGGGTGATGAGGATGTGGGGGAGACGTTTTCAATGCATGATGGTACCAACAGACTGACTGAGCCTCAGAATGATGTTGTAAGTAAAGTAATGGAAAATGGGATATGTGCAGATCAAGAAGTGGTGGAGCACTCACATTGCCTTGCTATGATTGACAAGAAATTTCAGTTTCAGCAGAACATGTTAGTGAAGTATCAAGAGGTGCAGATCCTGGGAAAATGGGGTTATCTTTCTAATAGTGTTAAAGAAAATGATGGTGAAAAAGTCCAACCATAATACAGTGACATTGCCCAGGGGGGAAGAAGATGTTGTCTGGGAAATAGGAGGATATGCTTTCTTCTGCAGAAAGAAGGACAATGAAGGATTACTCTTATCTTCCAAAGCCTAGGTCCACTAGATCATCTGTTAGGAAATAAGGTGTGGCAGTCTCTCGATTCCAAAAAGGTATGAAATCTACTAATGAGTTTCTTTTACTAGAGCGGTTGAATCTTAGAAAGAAGTATGTCAATGTTCTGAAGTACTATAAATGTTCGTATTGGGAATCAACAACTATGGAGGAATATTTTTACCATGGATGTGGTGACAGATTAAATTTTTATGATCTATAATGGTTGTTATGGGTATGTGGTACTTTTTTCCTAAACTTTTTTTTTATTTTAATAAATGGACAAGGGTTTTGCCTCTGGCTATGTTTTTCTGGTATAACATTATATGATCTAGATGTATAAATTATACTTTCATTATAGGATGTTATAAAATGTTATATTTACTTCATATAATGCTATTTTTATAAAATTTATATTTCATAAACACAACACAATATAATGTAAATACAATATATAATTATCATTGTATAACATTTATATAACATAAATACAACACTTTATAATGAAAATATAACATTAAAATAACATCATACAACATTTATATAACATAAATGAAAAATTATAGAATGTAAATATAAAATTATATATCAAAAATCAAAAAAAAATATTTATGTAAATATAATGTTATGTAACATAAAATGTTACTATATAATGTTGATATATTATTACATAACATAGATGTAATATTATGTAGTGAAAATTTTATATAAATCTAAAAATATATAACATGAATACAATATTATATAAAATCAACATAACATTTTATATCATTAATTAATTAGTTGTAAACTTTTTTAATAACATTAATTTAATGTGAATTCAACACTATATCACATAAATATTACTTCAAACATACATTATATAATGTTTCTATAACATAAATACAACACTACATATCAAAAATATAACATTATATTTACAAAAAATATAATCATATATTTATACAAAAATAAAGTTATATAACATAAGTATCACATTATGTAATGTAAACATAGCATTACGTAATAAAATAAAAATATATAACATAAATATAACAAAAAAATAATATAAATATAGCATTATATAACGTAAGTATAATGTAAATATGGCATAAATAATATAAATATGATGTAAAATTAATATTAATATAATATCATATAATGAATATTTTCCTAAAATATAACACTATGTAACATAGATATAACATTATTTAATGAAAATATAATGTAATATTTATGTTAAACTTACTTTATATGTATGTTATATACCATTATAATAATTCTATATTTATTTTATATTTACATTATATAATTTAATATTTAGAATAAATTTTGGTTATGTATATATTATATTAATTTGATATACTTTTATATTTATATCTTATTCACATTATTTTTATGATATATCTACATTATATAATTTTATTTTAATATATATCATATTATTTTATTTTATTTTATTTTTGTTAATTAATGTAAATTTAATGTGAATATAATGTTTTTTATGTTATATAATGTTATTTTTACGTTTATGTCATATTTATGATATATAAATTTATATATATATATATATATAACCAAAAATTTATGCTATATTTATATTGTATAACTTTATAATAATGTAAAATTTATATTAATTTTACATTATATAAATTTCTATTTGCATTATATTTGTGTAAGATAATGTAAATATATTGTAAATATAATGTAGATATAATATGAAAATAACATATATGTAATTTTATAAAAAATCATAATGTTGATAAAACATAAATATACAATTATTATTTCCTTATAATTTTATTAATTTTTGGAAATTAATATTTATTATCATGAGTTATTATTATTTATTATCAAGTACATTAAATTATTATTATTGTTTAAAAAATGATTTCCAATAATTAAAAATTAATTTCCCATTTTTAATTAATAAATATTAATATTCATTAATTATTATTATGTTACTATTATTTTTTATTAATATGCCTTAGTTATTATTTATTGTTAATTATAAAAAATATTTATTATAAATTTATAATATAAAATGTATATTTTTTGAAGAAAAAAATAAACGGAATATGTTTTTATTTATAATTAAGGTGAAGGTGGAGGTCTTAAATTGGCTTGGTCTTGTAAATTACGCAATCATATTTGGAATGTGTGGTCCCAAACCATGCCTTCCTACCATATTATGTTAAATACTATAGGACTTGAATCATATTCATAATTTTTTTATATTTTCATTATTTTAAAATTTTAATCAGAATACACACTCCCCAAAAAGGACGAACATATTACATTGTAAGGAGCCTGAGGGTATAATCAATCCCCACAAAAGAATGATAATTCATATAATTAAGAAACTAAGCGGTGAACCTTATATGCCCTGGGAACATATTTCATAACATCAAGAATTTAGTGGAATATAAACTCTAAATTAAAAAATGTATCAAATTTTTAGGAAACTCAGAGGCATGCTCACTCCCTAGCTAAAAAACATACATCATGTCATCCAGAAAAAGAGGGGAATACCCACTCCCCACATGAAAAATATATCATTTCATATAGAACCTAGAGGCACACACACTCCTCCCCAAGGAATCACATATCCTATATGTTGGAATCTTGGGGGTTTACCCAATATCTACCTTTATATATATATATATATATATATCATATTGGGGATTTAAGATCGATTGCTTCAACCATACATCACATCATCCTCACACCGGTTGGATACTTGCCCAAACCCATCATACATATCCTTGTATATCCTAACAATCACACTACAAGGACTCATTACAACATCCATCCAAGGCTATAACTACACATGCTCCAAATACTAACACTCTATAGAGTCTATTTCTCACCTCAACCTCAATTTCCAATATTATTTTATTTATTTAATACTTTATGTCAACATACAATTTTTCTAGGTCATTTTCATTATAAAATTCATAGAATACATAAAATTTTTCTTATTTCACGATTGGCCCATGGTTAGTATAAATTTTTCACCACCATATATGTAGGAATATAGTTTTAGAAGATCCATTTCATATGAGTCGTTCAAGGATTTATAAATTTTATTACAAAACATACATTGTACTCATAGTTAGTCAATTCTATATTTCGGTAGGTGGTTCTTAGTGGCTCCTCATACACTTCACAGTTTTTATCTTATGATAATTAAAATATTAATATTTTATTCCATCTCATAGGGCTGAAAATATGTATTGGTAGAATCAAATTTATTATGTGTAATTTTTATTGATTATATAAGTAAATACACCTTAAATATTTGTTTTTTTATATACTAAATGTTTCGTTATTTGATAAATATAATTTCTCACAATTGTGATAACTAATTTGTTAATTTTTCCCTTATAAGAGCTATTTATCAATTTTTTTATATTATGTAAGTCCATTTTTTAAAAATTTATATGTTTTAAATGACACAATAAATAGACTATAAGACAAATGTTCTAAACTAATTTTATGACTATGTTTAATAGGATTGAACCATTCATGTTATGAAATATAAGTAAGGGTTGAACAACACTTAAAATAGATATAATTAAACCTAAATTAGATATATTTACACTTACACCCAGGAAAAATTACTACTATGTTTATTCTAATTCACATATATTCATATTATAAATATTTTAAGTGCATAATGACACATATGTTTTTGTAGATAGAAAATAAAATTATTGAATGACAGATACACCAATCTAGAATGAAACTTACATAGTAAAATGATAATTACATGTATGTGGAATGAAATATGACACATAGATTTCAATTTTTTTTAAAAACTCAAAATATTCTATGCTTTATATATATATATATATCAATTTACTATATGTTTTGATGTATTGTTTTCAATGATTGATTGGATTGAGGATTAAAAATTCATTATTCTGATTCTATGGGAGTATTTCATGAAGATTTAGATGATAATGTCATGATATTAACAATCAAACGACATTCTTGAATACATGAAGGCTTATAATTTGAAACACTTTAGATATTAAGAGTTAATATAGCATGTTTTTTAAGGACAAATAAATAATATTTAATAATGAATATTATGGAATTTTTATTTTCTTAAAATTTTTAGAAATGGTTTTATTTTATAGATATTTAAGTTATATATATTAACCAAACTACCTCCAACTATGATTTAATTTATTGATAACACATACATTTGTTTCACTGGGAAAGAAAAAATTCCAAGGCTCAAAATTAAGGTATTTTCCTCTGTGATTATCTTTTTAGAAATATTTTGGGAATAAAGGTTTATTTTTTAATATAGTTCAATAAAACCAACATAAATAATCTAATAAGAATTGAATTTAGACCAAACCTGGTATAATTTATTGAGAATAGTTGATGTTTACATTGATATATAACTGATACAATCAATCCTTGGTAAGGAGAACTTCATCATACTCATCTCTAATTTCCAAATAGATCATTATTTCCATGAAACACAATATTAACTATTTCATATGACTTCTATAAGGATAGAATTCATTATACATTTTTGTGTTCGTCAATTTTGGTTTATTAATTTTAATAAAATCCATAAAAAAGTTTCTTGATTAAAATACCTCAACCAAAAGTACGTTATATTTTTAATTAGTTTAAATTGGGAAGGATAACTAGTTGTGTATTTTTCCAACAAAAAATAGGGGTTTCATTTATTTCTTGGTCCAAACAAATACATGATTACTTATTTCTCCACCATAAAATAAATTTTACGGGTTATGACTCTAGGTGTGAGAAATTTAGGTATGGGTTATTCCACTTGTTTTGAATTTAATATTATAATTTTTTATGAATCCTTTCAAAATTGAAGACCCTTATATAGTGGTTACCATACTCACACATTAATAGTGTATATAGAATATGTAGGATCACATTGATCTTAACTACTTTAAAAAATCCATTTTAATTATTTTTTATACATCTTAATAAACATGAATCTAATATTTTTTATAAAATTTGTGAGAAGGCCAGTTCACCCATTCTTGACCA
Organism: Viscum album; assembly: GCA_963277665.1. NCBI lineage: Eukaryota > Viridiplantae > Streptophyta > Magnoliopsida > Santalales > Viscaceae > Viscum > Viscum album. The sequence goes on from OY728121.1 coordinate 438,375,081, forward strand.
TTTTTCCATATTTCCAGTCATCTCATACAGTTAATATCAATGTTTTATTCTTTATTGGGTTAGATAGTTATGTTTATTTTTTTATTCCTTGATGATAACCATATTATAGACTTAACCATATAAGTAAAAGATAGATTTTAGAGGACAAGAACAATTTTAAAATTATATATTCTCTAAAAAGACAACCATTATTTAATGGTAGTGATTATTACTATGGTTTTGTAAATATGGGATAATTATTCAAAAAATTATTATTGATCATTGGAAAAAATTGTAAAACCTTATAAACACCCCTATTTTTACCATGATTCTAATACATGTTCTATTTCTAGGAAGTGTGTGGAAAATAAAAAATATTTAATATTATTCATATTTCTATTCATAATAATGTATTTAGTCAAATTTAATCATGTAAAAATACATATGACACTTATAGGATATACAAATAAATCACTATGGATATGATAAATTATTTAGTCATAAACATAGTCTTTTTTTGGGTAGAATATCAAGACGTTAATATTGGTGAAAATTAATGTTTCCAAAAAATATTTCATTACCATATGAGAATTTAAAATTGGATTAATATCCTATGATACTATCTAGGTAATATTTTTTTTAAGAAAGATGTTAGGAGTTCTACTAAGAAAAATCATTCTAATAAATTTGAAATTTATGTAGTTAAGAAATTTACTAAATACACTCTGGAAGATATTATTCGGTTTTTTTAGAATATGAAATGTAAATGAGAAATATATATGAAGATTAATCGTGTAAAATAAAAGTTAGTTAATTAAAATATAAAATAAATGTTACTTATTACTCATATAATTCTTATTTACATGAAAAAAATAGTGTTGAGGATACTAATGTTTCAAATGGTTAATATAAGACAAAGAATATATATTAAATAAAGTAGAAAAGAACCTATTCTATTGAAGTTTATAGAAAAAAATAAATTGTAAGTTCTTTTCAAATGATGTTTCAATGGTAACATGTTATGAATATAGGAGAAAAGGAATATAAAACATAGATGACTAAAGTCAAAATAAAATGAAAATAAGATGTAAAAATTTGAGATTTGAGGACATGCTGGTGGATGGAGTTACTCCAGGGATTTAGATTCCAGTGATAAATTAGGATATGATAAGAAATTTAAAAATATATAAATAATATCTTATACAATCCACATATGTGATTTTGAAAGTGATTTTGTTGAGTCTTGTTTTAATGAACATACAATGAATGTAACAGAAAGTTTAAATAAGAACAATAATATTAATAACTAAACAACACATTAGGAATAGAAGAGAAAGTATAACAATCTTATTAAATAAAAAAATATCACCCATTGATGGGATAATAAAATTATGAAATTTTACTTCTTATTTTAATGATTCTTTTACTAATTTATAATTTTTATGAATGTAAAATCCAAAACATAAGGATTATCTAGATAAATTTAATGGGGATGAGAATTAAAATGTAACTATATTTTGGTATAAAATAAAATAAATAAAAAAGAAGTTAATAAGAATAAAAAAATATCTTTTTGGATTTGTACATGGGAGGGAAAATATTGATAAAATGACATGATTTTGGACTATATTTTGTTACAATAATCAGTTATAAATAAAAATAAAATCATGTTTTGAAAAAATATATAAAGGTACGACTTCAAAAACTGTATTTCTTTTTTGATTTTTTATGCGTATGAACTAATATTATCAATGTAATATTTTTTTGATATTGTATAGATTATTTTCAAGACTTGGTGTAGAGACAAATTTACATTCCAAGACCTTGTGTGCCCAAAATAAATGTTTTAAATATATTAATTTATTAAATACACATGGACGTAGTTTTTTGTAAAAGTTGAATGAATTCTAAATAGAGGCTTCAATTTGAAATCTAACGGCACTATTGCATTTAGAGGATGGGTTTCACCATAGGTGTGACATAAAATTTGATGGTTTGTGATTCATATGAAAAAATTAAACATGTTCTTAAAGAGAATAAAATAATTTAATGAATTATTTTACTTATTCTTTGAACAAGTGAACTGATTTCATTTTTTTAAAATGTGCTTATAGAAAAGTTTCAGGTTAAGCTGCATAACCCAACAAATCAAGGAGATCCATTGGAGAGTGTGAAATACAATTATATAAAGTTTCCAGGATTGTTATGAAATAGAAATAGAGGATATCACTAATGAAAATGACACAGACCATATATTCATTTGAAATTGACCATACTCAAGGTGTGAAGTTTTTTTTGACTGGTTTTTTTAATCTTTGTCTATTTCTATGATGAATGCAAATTAACCCACAAACAAACTGATTCTTGGGTTGATTAGTTTACTGTATGGTTTATCTTGGAGGATATTCATATGGAAATTTCTTTATGTTTGTTTTTTTGTCTCTTCATTAATCGTTATATTGATAATGGATTTTGGTCAATAGGAAAATTAGGTGAGGATTGTTCCTCATGGTTGTGATTGTTCATTTATCTCCTATTTTATTCATTCAACATGAGAAACCCCCTTATACTGTTGTTTGATAAATACCTATGAATTGAGTGTTTCAAACACATTTCATGCTGCAAAAATTTGATGTTGCAGATCTAGACATAGTCAAATGAGGGTATCATACAAATATGGAAGTGATAATAGATCAAATAGATATGGGATAACCTATTTTTGTTATTTTATGTGGGAAAATGGTTAAAAAATTGGTATATTTTCTATGAAAATTCATGGGATATATCCCAGTGTTCAGGGATGATAGTATCAGTGAGAAAATATTCATGTTTTCAAGAAAGTTGGGTGTCCGGATTGGTGGATGGAGTGTGGAAGTATGCATGGAATCCATATATATAATCTATAAAATTTTGTAGCACACCATGTGTACTGTGGAGATATACACCATGTGGGTCCATCATAATGGCGAATAGGGTTTTAGAATAAAGTTATGAATCATACAATGCATGACTCCATCACACAGTATATCACCCCACCCTAATTTCTCCACATGTACCTGGGGTGGTACACGATCACAATCATGAGTACATAGGCATGGTCACATCATGCACTCCCACATAGACATGACCATGCCATCTGTACACAAGCATAGACATATACATGGATATGGGAATAAGTACATGAGAATGGGAATGTCATTTACTTTGACATAGACACGAACATGGTCCATTTACATTGGAAGAACTTGATGTCTTAGGGATATTTCATGTAGTTGTAGTATACATTGTTTACTCCTTCAATGAAGGATTGAACCTCTTTTCCTCCATATATTAGACATGTTGTGTTATTATGTGCTCCCTATATCCTTTCCCTAATTATTAGTGTGGAATAGCATCATATACATTATATAGTTATCACATCATTATATATTATTGGATAGTGTTCATAGAATCTTTCTGTGGGACCGATAATTAGATCTTATATCTTCTTCTTGACCTAGGTGTAGTTCATCATATCTTTGTGGACTATATTATGTGGGTGTTGATCCTCTACCATGTAGGTTAATCCAGACTGAGTTCTATGTATACCTCATGGATTTGGGGTTGATCCTCATCTATGTATCATATCTCTTCAAACATCCTTCATATCCATCATATGGAAATTCCCAATGAGAATGACCTCTTGAATAGATGTCAATAGTGATATCTAACATGTACAGTGTGTTCTAACATATGAGAGCTATGTGGAACCTTCGAGCAGGAATCCAAGGATAGAATCATGGTTTTTACTTTACCTTGAGACTATCAATCTTTGTTGTGTATTTAAGGATATTCTAATTATATGTGTTGTATACATATAACTTTGTTGATCTAACTATTATTATTTTTGTTATGTGCCTTATGGTTTTGAGGTTTCATACTTGTTATTGTTATACTCACCCCAAAAATAGATTTTCTTGCATGTGTCATGTCTTGTGATGAAGATATACCTTTTTATAGAGTCCTAGAGGAACTAGTACCAAGTGGGTCTTAGTGACCTGTACACACTGAGGTGTGTTATGGTGTTATCTTGATAGCATTCCCCATGTTTACTTTTAGGTTGGACTTGTTTTCAAACTCTTTTTAGTGGGATTTTATTTTTCCTTGTTTATTTTCTGTTGTTATTTGTTGTACTCTGGTTTTGAGATTTAGATTTTTTCATTCATAGTTTATTAGTTTTTTACATGTAACTATTTTATAGGGTTGGAGATATGTGTGTTTGTGTATATGTACTTATTTTATGGCCTCCCATTTTCATGATATGCCCACTTGGAACTAGTCCCCAACCACTATCCTATTGGAGGTGGGATTGAAGAGTTGTGGAATAGGCCTCACTAGGAAGAGTCTTCACAGAGTGTTATTAGAGAAGTCCTCTCTACCATAGGAAAAGATTTTTGGATATTGGTTTGTTCTAATGGTGTTATTTCTTTTTTAGTTCTTCTTTCGAGGTAGAGACTCTGGTTTTGGTGTTGGTCCGACATTTCTATAAAAAAGGAATCTGATTTCCTACCTTTAGAGTCAATACACGAGGACACTAGTTATCGGGAAAGAAATTTTACACGCATAATATAGAAATGTGTTATGGTTTCCATGTAATTCTTGAGTCATATATCTATATATACTCATTTTCCAAGAAACATCTTGTTATTTCAGGATGTATCCACTATGTAATTCAGCTACAATTCAGCATCATCATCATGAAGATGATCCCCTCTATGATGAAGCATTTATACAAAAAAACTTGTTCCATAGGTGTTTTATGTAGGTGGGGCACCAACTATGCCACAACCTATTCATTTGTAGATGGAACCATCACTATTAGAAGACAAGGTCCATAGGATGAGCACACTTCATGAGTTACATCGATAATGAATCGTCATATTCTAAGATTTTCAATTCCCATAGGCAGCTTAGGTATGACTTGGGGTGGTGATGTGAGTATCCCATATTTTCAGAAAATTGGCAGATTAGACTGTGTTTATGGAAGTGATCCTTCTCTATGTCTATGTATGGAAAGGGTGGGTCCTAGTGACCCATTAATATGATGAGGAAACTATACCATAGTCAGATATTGGGAACCCTTTTTGATAGGTGTTCTCTATAGCTACGTTTAGGGATGTATTTTTCTATGTTCTTTTAAAGCTCCATCGCGACATTAAGATAGTGGTTGACTATTCATCGACATTCACCAAACTCTCCAGGTACTTGATGGATATGGTTTTTGATCATTTCATTCAGGCTTAAACCTTTGATCGAGGAATTCATAGAAATATATAATAAAACATTATCAATCTATGAATTCTTACATATTTTTTTGTTCTTGAGAGATATTTCATGGATGCGAGTTTCTTGGTTGAGAAGACATTGACAGTGGGCCCACAAAAGAAGAGACTTCAAAAGCAGGGAGACGATATTAGTCTTAGGGAATAGGATGTGGGAGTCATTTCAGAACGATGTCATAGGATAAAGGATCTACGTTTCAGGTATCACGGGGTTGGTCTACCAACCTTGGGTGAGTAAATTCTACTCATGTGATGGAAGGGGACATATTTCATAAGAATTTATGTCCTTATGTAAGGATGGTAGAAAGATAGTGGATTGGACTCTTAGGCAGAGGTTGTGGCAGGATAAGTCATTTTCACAAAGAGGCTGATGTCGAAGTTGAACTGGGAGAACAAATGGAGGTGGTAGATGATTCAACTTTTACCACAACCACCCGAGGTGGTCCTCGCATAGCTCAAGATATTTGAGGACTAGGTCAATGGAAAATATAAGGAGTCAAGGCTTACAACCAAGAGACCCAAGAATTATATGAGGTAAGATATAACTATTTTATACCCCAACTATAGTACTAAAAAACGTAGGTAATATTCACTCCTTTATGTCCACATATCTATTTTGAGAAGTAGAGGTTTTCTTTGAGCCATTGGATTGAACCTTGTGATTAGAATCTCCTTCCAAATATGACTCAGTGATTACACAAATGGGCCGATATTGTGACCTGACTCTTGGAGAAAAGATTTTATATTGGGTTTCCCAATAATAGTGCGGATTAATAAGGACTTAATATTAGGTATGGACTGGTTATCTACATTTATTTCACATATTGACTATTTTATGCAAAACATATGGGGTGTTAGTAGTTATTGTACTAGGATTTCCTTTGGGGTGAAAACAAAATCAATGTAGTGTAAGATTAACTCATGTATATGGGGGTGAAGTTGATTATTCACCGATAAGATTTCATGATCCTTGGTGTAGTAGATTTTATGAATTTTTAGTTCCCTTTAGTATTGGTGTAGTATAATTATTTCTCTCTGGATGATAGTCTGGGAATACCTCCCCATAGAGAGATAGGCTTCTGGATTGACATACACCTCGGAACGACCATGATATATATGCCAACACATCTGATGGCTCCTATAGATCTTTATTATCTGAGAATGGAGTTGGAGGACTTACAAAGGAAGGGATTTTTTATACCCAATGTTTCACCATTGGAAGCCCCAAATTTCACCAAAATGGTGGATATGATCTTGAGATTATATGAAGACTATTGGTACATCAAACTGGTTACTAGGGAGTAAAAGTTTCCACTAATGGAAATCTATAAACTCTTTTATTAGTTGATAGGGGAGAAATGGTTCTTGAAATATGACCTCATATCCAACTGTCACTGGCTACGATTACTGCAAGAGGATATACCGAATATTATATTCAGATGTCTCTATAGTCATTAGTATTAATTTGGTATTCCCTTTTTTATGAAGAACAACCTAGTAGTTTTAATGGGACTCATCAACTAGATATTTCTTTCCTTCTCATACTAGTTTGTTTTAATCTTCATTGATGATATTCTTATTTACCCAGTGTCCATGTATGATCACAAGATAAATTAGAGGATGGTTATGGATGTATTATGAGAGAATTGCCTTTGTGGGAAAATCTTAATGTTCAGGTTCAAGATTCAAGATGTCCGGTTTTGGGGACATGTTATCTAAGAAGTTGGTGTGGCAGTGGACCAAATAAAGTTCAAGGTTTTGTTATGTTGGGAGCCACTAAACAGCGTAACAGAGGTGAGGAGCTTCCCTGGGTTGGTAGTTTACTATCAAATATTCATACGTGACTTGTCCAGTATATTATCCACTGAGATAGATTTGACCCAAATGGGGAAGCCTTTCATGGGGATGGAGAGGTGGAAATAGGATTTTTAGAAATTGAGACAAAGATTGATGAGTGATCTCGTCATTTGATTTCTAGAGGAGGGTATCAAGTACATAGTGTTATTTGTTGTGTCATGAAACATTATTAGTTATGTATTAATGTAGTGGTAGGAATTGATTACATATAGTTCATGTCAATTGAGACCACACGAGCAGAACTCTGAAAACCACAATTTTGAGTTATCATAGGTTGTCATTTCACTTAAAATGTTGTCACACTACATGAAGGGTGAGTTGTTTATCATCCATTTGGACAAAAAGAGTCTCATGAATATGTTCCCTCAGAAGGATCTCAACATGAGACTGAGGAGATGGATAAGATTACTCTAGGATTATGACATTGATATTTTCTATATTATATGGAAGGGAAACATGGTATCTGATTCTCTCTGAAGGAAATAATGTTAATTGTTCTTAAATGATGTGTTGGAGAATTTGGCCTTGTTGTAGTTATCCTTTATGGAAAGATAATGAGTATCTTACCTAAATTTGATGGTTGTTACACCTCTTAGTTTATAAGTATTCAAGGAGGCATAGATAGGGGATTCCAAATATGAGACCCTACGTACTCATATATCCACTTGGCTAGATTTTGATGGATTTTCTAAAAATAGGGAGCATGTCATTCTTTGAAGAAGATTCACATTGGTATAGGTGACATTATGGGATGAGGTTCTTATAGATATTCATATATCACTATTGGCTATATATCCAAGTGTGGAAAATATATATTATGAACTTCAATGAGATTATTCATGCACAGGGGTAAAGAATATATTAGTAGAGTTTGTTTCTTGATGCCATACTTTTCATCAAGTGAAGGATGGGTACCAAGTTACAACATGTTTAGATTAACCTCATGAGGTGTTAGAATGGAAGTGGTATGGGATATCCAAGGACTTCATGATAGGGTTACAATATACATCCATGGGACACGATTCCATCTAGGTGATCATAGACCGAATCACTAATTCATCCCACTAACTAGTTATTCAAGTGCAAAGTTTAGTAGAAATATTGGGACTCCTCTACATGTTGGAAATAGCTTGACATTATGGGTTTCCCTCAAAGACTATTTTTGAAAATGATTCTTACTTTATATCTCAATTATGGAAGGGATTTTTGGAGGCATTTGGGTTTGAGTTGTGTTTGGTAATGGCTTATCACCCCTAGACTAATTTCCAAATGGAGTAGATCATTCAATTTATCGAGTACATTATATGAGGATTCATGTTGGACGTTTTCCAAATTTGGGAGGATCAACTACCATTTTTGTAGTTTTTATACCAAAAGATCTAACATTACACCATTGGTATGACACAATTAGATGCCTTATATTGGTGACCCTATTGGTCACCTCTTTTATGGATAGACCTTGGATAGTCATCACTCATGGATCCAAAGTTGGTGCGATCCATTACTAACAAGGTGAAAATCATCTTGGAGTGGATGCAGATTTCATGGAGCCATTATAATTCTTATGCGGATAGACGACAGAGGTCTATGGAGTTCCATATATAAGATCATGTGTCCTTATGGGTTACACCTTTTCATGGACTATGGAGATCTGTTCATGGAGGAAAGATATCTCTAAATTTCATTATCCTTTTCAAGATACCACGTACAATTTGAAAATTGGTTTACCACCTAGCTATACAACCACTGTTAGACATGGTACATAATCTCTTCCATGTGTCACAGTTGAGGAGGTATGTGCAAGACCCTTTGCACATTATTGACTGGGGAGATCTGGATATCGAGGCTCAATCTACCTTTACTAAGTACTTGATAGATAATGAGGATCGATATGTGGGGATCCTGTGTGGGTGAGTGATTCCTTTAGTGTGTGTCTAGTCACAACATGAGAATATTCAAGAGAAAATATAACAACCTTGCTTTTTATTACACACTTAGACATGATTTATTACATAAAACCCTCACTTGATACAACATATAAGATTGAGAGGTATAGTGTCTTTGGGGCATAGGAACATTACATAATTACTTAAAACCTAAAACAAAACATCTTTATTGAAAACTTCATCTACATGACCATGACATTCTCATATACTTAGCATTGTATGGGATAACATGAGGACATACATGTGAAAAGGGTGAGATATAAAACCCAGTAAGAGAGTAAATAAGGCATAACATGAAGAATAAAATACATGTTAGAAAACAGGAATATCATTGGATCATAAAAGAAATATAAAAATAAAGGAATGATATAGCATGATTATCATAACATTAAAGTGTGGAAACAACACTTAACATGGAATTAGCATGAGCCAACACTCATTGCACGTGAAGCATGAGTAAACCCTCACTACACATTAATTATCATGATTAAATTCTAATTTAGATTTAATTAGCATGATTAAATCATCATTGAACTTGACATATCATGATACTAATATTTACAAAATGAATTAGAGTTCTATCAGGGCGCACTCTTCTTAAACATTTCAATCCATGCATAAGTGTGCCACAGGGATCTTAAATCATAGATTAATTACACGTCATCATTTATTCCATGAAAACGGAATGTAGAATTCATACATTAAACTATATAATCAATATGTAAATGTTCATAAATGTGAATACCAAAGATATAGAAATAGGCATCGTATTCAGAACACAAGGACTTTGGATTAGAAAATCATGGTGAAATTTTGGTAGCCTAACTTTGTGAAATAAGAAATCATAAAAATGGTTAATGAGAGAGAAAGGGGTGTCTCATAATATGTACAAGAATTGGACAGTAATAGGGTCCTATATAAACATTTCCCAATAAATGTAATGAAATTTACATTCAGAATAAAAAAGAGTTTCATGAATGTAAATGAGTAGAGAGAGATTCCATACGGAATTTTGGCATGGTAACAGGTGTACATGGGAGGCATTAACGAGAGAGAAATGGGTCTATCATCATTAAAACATAAATTTGGTAGTATGGGGGATGTGATAAATCTTACCCCAATAATTTTAATTAAAAATAAAATGGCATAAAAACATAAATAAAATTGGAAAAAAATGAGAAAGGAAGAAATCCCTTATTTTGAAGTGTGATCCCAAAGGCTTAAGAGAGGATTGAGAAAGGCTTCTTGAGAGCTTGTGGAACCTTGGAAGGATTATAAAGATAGGAGGGCAGCCGTTTTTTGAACTCCAAAGGCTTTTAGTGAAGATGAAGTGGGAGCCTGGGTGGGTTTATATAGGAAAGGAGAGGGAATTCTTTATTATTTTGGTTTGGGACACCACACATTAAACTAATCAAACCAAAAAATGGGCCCAAGGTTTTTGCCTATGGTTTTTTCCAAGGGGGAGTGAAAAAAATTATTAGTAAAATGGATTAACATCTTAAAATAATAGGGTTGCTTATGTGGATGTGACTCACACTCTTAAGGAAATGAATTTTGGATAAAATGTTTCCTAAGTCTTGGAGGGTCCACTAAGGCTTTGTAAAATAAATCAAACAAACCTAAAATAACATTATTTTAATGGTAAAACATATATTGGCGAAAAATATTGTTTTTTTAATTTATTACATCGCTATTGGTTCATTATGATATCATAGAACACATTATATATTTAAATGGTATTTAGTTTTTCCCAAAACAGTTCAACGATCTCAAAAACTTATTAAAAATTAACCATTACATAATTTCAACGTCTTTATTCCGAAAATAATATTCATTTTATCTAAATAATTTTATAAATATTTGAATTTTTACATTTAAAATAAAAACTGATATTTATCAAAAATACAAGAGTTTTGACAAAAAAATGATTCCAAACCTTAATAAATATTACAATTGAATTTATAAAATTTTTATTATCATTTATGTTTAATAAAAAGTAATTTAGTAATATTATTTTATCAAAATTTTCATTAATTCATCGAAATAAATTTCATAATTGAATGTTAACTGAAAAAACTATTTGTTCTTTAAAAAATTATTTACAAAGTAACAATAATAAAATTAATGTATATTATTTATTCTATAGAAAAATATTGATCATAATTATTGTTCGACGGTCTTGTTACATAAACCCTTAAAATACCCACATAAGAGTATTAGGTAAGGTGTGTGATGGTGACATACTCTTGGGGTGGCTTGGATAACATCACTCGTGTGGTAATATCTATCAAATTCCACTTCTCTCACAGGCTTCTCTGATTGATCTTAACATATTTAAGCTCAACTTGGGCTTGGTAAAGAGAGAATCTCAATGATGTCACCTCTTTTCTGAACTCTGAGAAATGGGCTTCATATAGGGAAAGTCTACAGGATTAGGCCATCTCTACATTTGTCTGTGTAAATTGGATTTGTTAAAGCCCCATATTTATACTAATCATGTTATCACTGTCCAACGAAAATATTTGCAATGATAAAAATTCTTAACGGTATTTTGAAATCCAAAAAAAAACCAAGGAAGTTCATATTTTATATAACCATTTTTTATAATAAGACATTTAATAAGATCATGTAGAATTTCCATTTATAAAAGTTTGGGTCATTACAATCTTCCCTGTTAAAAAATTTCTCCCTCAAAATTTCCTTTTCCCACACTAAAACAGATGTGGGTAACTCTCCTTCGTCGCCTCCTATGATTCCCACATTGCCTCTTCAAACTTGTGGTTTCTCCAAAACACATTCATGAGGGGCATTGTCTTATTTTGTAGAACTTTTTCCCTCTGATCTAAGATCCTCACTAGCTTCTCCTCGTAAAAATATCTTCCTCTAATTTTACAACCTCTGAAAATAGTACATGTGAAGGGTCTGTTATGTACTTCCTTAAGAGTGATACGTGAAAGACATCATGTACTTTGGCCATGGTATGTGGAAGTGCTAGTAAATATAGCATAGCCCCTACATGATCAAGAATTTCAAAGTGGTCGATGTACCTAGGACTTAACATCGCTTTCTTTATAAACCTCATGAAATTCTTCCACAATTATTTTATTATAAATACCATGTATCCAACTTTGATCCCAAGGTATCATTGATGGTTATCTTCATAATTCTTCTGTAGAATTTGGGTAGCATTGATATGTTGCGGAATAGTTTCACCTTCTCCACCATTTCATTGACCATTTCAGGTCATAGTAGCTTATGCTCACTAACTTCATCCCAACACGCCCATGTTCTCCACCTTTTCCCAAAAAGGGCTTCATATGGTTCCATTCAGATGCACGAGTGGAAAATGTTATGGTAGTAGAATTCAACCAGTGAAAGATATTGGTCTCATCTTCCTTTGAAGTCCATAGAACATGATCTTAATATATCTTCTAGTATCTAGATATTTCGTTCAGATTAGCCATCAGTTTTAGGATGATATGTCATATTGAAGTTCAGTTCAGTTCTTTGATCTTCCTAGATACTTTTCAAGAACTTTCATGCGAATCTCGAATCATGATCAGATACAATAGATAGTGTTACTTCATGGTGAATTACCACTTCTTTTATGTAAATACGTGAAAGTCTATCCAAAGTGTAGTCCTCTCGAATTGTGAAAAAAGTGATATGTATTCATAAGATGATCCTCAATGACTCATATAACATTGTTTCCTTTAGATATCATAGGAAGTCCAGTGAACAGGTTTATGATAATGTTGTCCCACTTTCATGTCGGTATGGGTAGTGGTTGCATCATCCCCTTATACTTTTTCCTCCCTGCCTTCACTTGCAAACATACAATGAACTTTTATATTTATTTAGCAATCTCCCTTTTCATATTGTCCTACCAAAAGTTTTCTCGGAGATCCTGAAACATAGTTATTCTCCCCGGGTTAATAGTGAATATTGTGCTATGTGTGTCAATCATAATCTCCTTATTTATCTCTATATTAAATGGTACACATAATCGTGACCCAAATCTAACAATTCCATCCATGCAACCAAGAACTCTAAGGATATAACATTTATGACAACTTGAACATTTTTTCTAATTTTTACCCTATTTCTTTAAGCATCCTTTATTTTCTCCATGAGGGACGATTGACCTATAATTTGATAAAGGATTTATGATGTTCCTCCATTAATGATTCCAATGTTAACCTCTATAAATATAATAATATTTTATCCTTTTAAATTCTCATCATTGATAAAGATGCATGATCCTTTCTATGTAGAGCATCTTCCACCTTGTTTTCCTTACCGGAATGTCAGTGGTTTGAGAAGTCGTAATCCGTGATGTGTTCTATCCATCTTCACTGTCACATATTAAGAATTTTTTGTGTGAACATACATTTTAGGCTCTTGTGATCAATATATATTTTACGCTTCTCCCCATATAGATAATGCCGCAAAATTTTTGATGCAAATATCATAGTCGCCAACTCCAGATCATGTGTGGTATAGTTTTTCTCATTGATTTTGAGATGCCTTGAGGCATAGGCTATCACTTTATCATTTAGAATCAACACAAAACCCATTCCCTTCTGCAAAGCATCACTGAATACCACAAATAGTTCTCCACTTGTGGGTAGTGTGAGCATGGGAAAAGTGATAAGCCTCCTTTTAAACTCGTTGAAGCCCTCTTCGCATTCATCACTCCAAGAAAACGTAACTCCCTTTCATGTTATCATGGTAAGAAGTTTGGAATATCATGACAAATTTATCACAAATCAGCGATAATATCCAGATAACCACAAGAAGCTACAAATATCCATTACTGATGTTGGCCTTGACTATCCCTCAATTAAATTTGTCATAGAGGGATCCATAGATATCCCATTGCTTGTGATGATATGACCCAAGAATGGGACCTCCTTCAACATGAACTCATACTTTTCGTACTTTTCATAGAGATTCTCCTTTATCTAGGTCTCTAGTATAGTTATTATATTCTCCTCCTGATCCTCCTTGGTTTTGGAGTATATTAGAAAATCATCTATAAATAATACAACAAATTTGTTGAGGTAATCTCTAAAAACTCAATTCATAAAGTCCATGAAGATTAATAGAGAATTAATGAGTCTGAAAGGTATTACTATGAAATCATAGTGCATGTACCTTGTATGAAAATCAATCTTGGGAATATCCTCCTTCTTCACCCTTATTTGGTAATATCCCATCCGCAAATCTACCGTGCAGAAGTATTATTCTTCACATATCTTATCGAACAAGTCATTAATTAGGGTTAGAGGATAATTTTTCTTTATCGTGATTTTTTAGAGCTCACGATAATCAATGAAAAGGTGTATTGAGCCATCCTTCTTCTTGACGAAGAGTACTGGAGCACCCCAAGGTGAATCACTTTGGCATATAAACCCTTTCTCTAGATTCTCATGTAGTTGTTTCTTCAGCCCCTCAAGCTCCACAATATCAATTCCAAAGTAGTTTTGGATATTGGCAATGCCCCAGGTATAAGGTCAATTGAGAATTAAACATCTCATATAGGAGGAAGACAAGACAATTCCCCGGGAACCACTTCAATGAATTCACTCAAAATATGACTGTCTTCAGGGATGGTTTCTTATATGGACTCAATAATCTAAGCTAGATATGTAGGCTCTAAGGGAAGTAATAGACACACTTGAGATGATGGTGCTAAAGTAGATTCACCTTCCTCCTTGTACTTGTATAGAATCAGGGGTTGATTCTCCACATAGAGAGTGATTTCCCTCTCACAATAATTTATGTTGGATCTATATAGGGAAATCCAATCCATTCCAATAATTGCATCAAATTCCACCAGAGGGAGTATAAATAGGTTCTCTGATAAGTTCAATATACAAATTATTACAGGGGAGGAGTTATATTCATGGGATACAATGATTTACCCATTTACCATACTCACCGGCATGTTCACATACATGATTTGTGGTGGAGTTGGTATTATTCAACTAAAATTTCAGGATATAAAAGAATGCGTAGAACTATAATCAAAAAGTATGTTCTATATTCTTGAATGAATAACTAGCGTACCTATCATCACTTCGTTGTCATAGTTCACTTCGGTGGTAATGATTGAAAAATCTCTCCTTTACTGGCTTGGAGGTTATTGGTTGCCTTCGAGAACCCTTGGCTTAGGGAACTGATTTGCAAGGTGCCATGTTTCTTTGAAGATGAAGTAATGAACAAGGTGTTGATAGTTGAATGGAGTGTTCCTTTCCTCTTTTGCAGCACCAGGATTATCTTTTCAGTAGATAAACTCTTGGATCCCTTCTCTTACACACCTAAATAATTTCTTCAACCCCTTAAGGAAATTTATTGGGAGCTTCTTTCGACACATTTGGGAAGTGGGGTTCTAGATTTTCATAGAACCGTTGGATTTATCAATTGTACTACCATAATTGAATTACACCTTAGCTTCTTATCCCCATGATTCTCCTAAGATTCTTCGATCTCCATTTTGACCTTGAGGGTACATCAGATAATTTACTCAAAGTTGTCGAAGTCACAGATCACTGAGGATTTCTGCAAGCCATGTTTCAGCCCACCAAAAAAGCATTCAACCTTGCATTTGGGGGTAACGATAAAGCCAGAGGCGTATCATTCTAGCCATGTAAAGTTTTCCTCAAACAATCTAGTGGATTTTTCATCTTTTTTTTTGGGGTAAATGAAGTCCCTTTCCATATTTATGTAGGATCGAAATAGTGATGTAGATGCTCAATATACAAGAGGGGGGTGAATTGTACACTTTAAAAAATCCTTTAGAACCTTTAAAGTTAGTTATGAATAACTATAGTTTCCTTAATAAAAGTAAAGGGCTAAGTTTAACAAAGATTAAACTAAGAAAATTCACAACACCTCTTACACCGAATGAAAACATGGGAATAGATTCCGAAGGTAGCTTCCAGAAATATGGTTCCAGAAATTGAAAATTAACAAAATATTGCAATATGAGATTCTACCTTAAAGCGTATAGAATCTAAATGGAACAGAGTACAAGTAAGTATTAGAAAGTTATACTTTACTTAGAATACAGTATGCAGCGGAATATAAACAAGTAGTAGTACTACAAGTAACAAGATAAAAGTCTTTTAACCCAAAGAGAAGGGTATCCAACAACCATGGATAAAGGTCCCTTGATTTATACATTCAAGCAAGTTTGTCTTACCCACATCACGGTAAGCCCTCGATACGAAGATCAGAGTCTCTGTCTTGATATCCCCGCAAGCCCTCAACTTCAAGGTAGTTGGCCACCTATGTCTTCCTCAGCAAGGAAGCCCGCAACTTCAAGGTGTTGGAAACCTCTGTCTTCCGATCCCTGGAATTCCTCGAATGTAGTCACCAACATTCGGAGTCGCACGAAGATTTGAGAGATAATAAGAGCCTCTCTCTCTAGAAATCACTTCAACAGCATGTATGCACAATGTAAAAAATTGTTGTTGTGTTATGAGATCTTTAAAATGAGCTCCTATTTATAGGTAAGGTTGGCCTCCTTCCCAACGGTCATATCTTCCTTAAAAATCAGAGGGACCTGTACACATGTCACTTAGCCAACGGTTAGTTTATAACAGAATGGACGACATCGTTTTATAACAAAACAAGTGTAACAGAATGTACGAAATTGTTTTAATTCTAACTCAAAAGTACAGAATCAAAGCTTCAGAGTGAAGGTTCGATGTGTAAGGAAAATAATAAAGAGCAGTCAAAATATAAATGCATAAGAAAAATGAAAGTTCGGAGTCTAACCAAAAAATAATAATTTTCGGATTCTAAATAAATTCAGAGTGTATAAAACAAAGATAATCAGATTCTGTTTAATAAGAGAATTCAGAATGAGAATTTGGAATGAGAGTTGGTCATTAGAATTCATAGTGAGAATTCGTTATTGAACTTCATAAGAATTCGTTATCCTGAATCTGGAGTAGAACTTAATCAGAGTTCGTATCCGGAATTCGGAATGAAACTTCCTTACAGTTCTTATCCAGAATTCGGATCCTAACACAGAATACTTCATATCAAAGTTTCAATAAATTCCGAGAAAATAGAAATGAATCTGAATCTCATACTTAAGAAAAAAATATGGATGAAAATATGATAAGGATAATTTTTCATACAAAAGCGATTTTCCTTATAAAAGCAATTTTCCTTATAAAATAAATTTTTCTTAAGAAAGAAATTTTCCTTAAAAAAGCAATTTTCCTTAAGGATAAGGTGTTTGTGATTTTCAAAACAAGAAGGAATGAAAAAGTCATAAGGAAAACCTTATTGAATCAACAATCTCTCCCTTTTTGGAAATCACAAACATCCTTACGAAAAAGAAATTCTAAGAAAAAAGAAAAACATTAAGGCTTATCTCCCTTGGCTTTAAGGAAATTGATGAATACGACTGACTCCCCCTTAGGCTTTGAAACTCTAAGGATCGTATTCTAGATGTCCGGAGTGACATTTTATTACGAATAAGAAGGTCTTATTTAATGAAAGACTCCCCCTTAGATAAACTCTTATTATAGTTCTTTTTCATTAAGGATCTTTTCCTTCTCCCCCTTTGTGATTTTCAAAAATAATTCGAGGGAATGGAAAAAAAAATGTACCTGAAAAATCGGTAATAACAACAAAAGAAACGACAAGAACAATTTTCATTAAGTTTGAAATCTTGGCAACAAAAAAAATTAGATACAACAAAAAGATCAGATTTATCTATTTCGGATCTTTTTCCTTCGAAATGAGCCCCTTAAGAATAGTCTTGACCTTCTTTAGGTCTTTATGATCTTTTTCAGCTTGCTTCTCTAAGAACACTATTCTTGCAGATTGATCTTCAATCTTTTCTTCCTCGGATTTTAGCTTTTCTTCCTGAGCCTTGATCTTTTCTTCCTGAGCCTTCAACTTCTGTTCAAAATCGATCCGATGATCCCTTACAAACATCCAGTTTTGAGAAACGGAATTCAGTTTCCCATTCAGATCTCTGACTTCTTGAATCTGGAAGTTCTTTTCATCTGTCAGCTTCTCTTCAAAGGAAGAAGTTATCTCATTTATCTTCCTGTCCTCAGTCTCAAAGGCATCGTTAACATTGTCTTGAAACTCATCAAATAACCTCATCTCTTGTACAGTTTTCCTCGACCAGCTCGCCATCCTTTTGCAAGATATTTTGTGGGCTTAATATCCAACAAGAAAAGATTTGAACTCAGCTTCAAACTCGACACACTTATCCATAACCAAGGATACGAAATCTGATTTCTGATTCAGATCATGTTGGAGCATTTGGCATCTTGAGTCTATAGTCGAGATGGTCGTAATGGAACCAACTAACTTCCTCAAAGATTGAAAAACAAAGTCATGTCCCAATGAGGATGACTCCGAATCTGAAACTTTTCTTCGAAAATTTTCTTCCTCAATAAGCTCCAACTTCCTTTTAGACGAATCACCATATTCTCTTTTCTTTCTTGTAACACCCCGAACTTCCATGATACGCTTCTCATTCAATAATGCAATAGCTTGCATTGTACGCAACTTCGAGTTCTAAAACACCGCGACTAATCAAAGTAGCCATTATGAATAGTAATAACCACTTTTTAAAATTATAGAAATTTTATATTTCAAAATGGACTTCATTTTTGGATTCGGAATATCGAAATTAGCCTATGTTGAATTTTTAGTATTTTTCTGAGAACTTCTAATTTTTTATGAATAGTGAAAAATAATTAAAAACAAATTTTTTAATAAAAATAATTTATAGAGATATATTATACTATTTAGTGGTTTTAATGTATAATTAGAATATATTTTTACAATATTATCCAATGGTGGTCATTAGAATTATTTTAACATTGAAATTGGACATAAACAATTGCCAATCTTTTGATATAAATTGTTTCTTAAAAACACGCTATTTGTTGTGACAGCGGGAATTAATTATAAAATTAATTAATGCAACTTATATGTTTGGAATTTTGTAAAATAGACAACATTTTTGAAGTCGGAATATCAATTACATCTTAGGGTGAAATTTTGGCATTGTTCTGAAAAACATCAATTTTTGATGAATAGTGAAACCACTAAGTGGTAGTTAAATAACTGATTTTTCATTTAAATGAAATATTACCACTTCTGTGATTTGATTTTCAAAAATCCGACATACATGGTTGTCATTAAGAAGTAAAATGTGGTTCAATGAGATTAAAATAATTTTTTGGTGAATAGTAACTTTTAAGTTCTTAATCGCGATTAGAGGTAATTAGTGTAGTTTAAGGTAAAAACAATGTTTTAATAATATGACATGAGCTTGAAACTTGTCCTAATCCTATTGGATGAGTCATGGCCGACCAAGAAAACCCATGGGTCAACTTAGGGACCCCATGGAGCCACTTTGGTTGGAAAATGACATTAATATATATTTATTTAATGTTAAAATTAAATTGACACAAACATGAGTTGTTTTACTAAAACAATTTTTAAGTGGAGTTACACAAGTCCAAATTTTGATTATAAATATTCATTAGAAATCTAAAAAGATTTCCTACATCATATTATTTTTTTTATAATTTTTAGACATTAAATAAATTAAATTATTTAGGACATTATGATGATGCAGCGATGACCTCATTATTTAACGATTTAAATAAAATGAGAAGATAATGTAAAATCCAAGGCATACACTTTTCCAAAGCCTATTGGATGAGGAGATTTCGAACCCTTATCACCTTAGCCACGAATTATATATGTGTGGGACCTCTAAAATCCGAAACTCATTTTATAATAAAGTGACTTTTCTTTACTTTCCAAGAGTGCCCCTCCTCTCCACTTATAAAAGGCCCCCACCTCTCCCACCTCATTTACACTTTCAAGCCATTTGGATCGGCCAAACTCTGCCCAAATACTCTCCCAACTTCCCCCTCTTACTCCTAGAAGCCTCTCTTTGGGAAGAACTCTCCCAAGGAAGCCTTTGGCTCAAATCAAAAAGAGTTACCCGATTTTGAGGTAATGTCTTCTCTAATGTTGTTTTGTTTTATTTTTCTTCTCCAACCCCCTAAAATCTTTTTATTCATTTCTTTTGTAACAACACCAGAATCCTCAATATACTAGGATGTTGTTATAAGAAGTATTAGAGCTACACTTACACACACCTACATCTAATGGTTAAAGAACATACGGTTTCTGTGGATGGAGAATTTCTGCCTCACGAAACGATGATTGTTCAAAACTCATATAACACCTTCAAAGGTGGCCATTAAGATGTCACTATATTTATATATGATATATAATGTGTTAATGTTTTAATTATGCTTCTGTATTTCTCATTTATGGCATACTTTATGATTTCCATTATGGGTAAAACACAATAATTTCATTTTAGGAAGTGTGGACTACCGCACCCTCAAAGTGATTTGAATCGTTAATGCCATATGTGTGATGTATAAAGGATGGATTAAATGGTATTATACACTATATTATACTGTAATTATATTATAAATTTATATCATTATGATTTCATTCCATTAAATACGAAATAGAAATGAAAGTAGCGTTCATGCGTACGTACGGCTTACCGTTTCCATGAACGGTGCATTTCATTTCTTACCTCTAAATGTTACGTGACATTATGAATGAATGTATATACTATATATATGATATATATGATAACTACATCATGAATATAATTCTGGATATAATAGATATTTCACCACATGAACAACTTGTAATTATAAGAAGTTTATTGTTGACTCAAGTACCAAAGATCGACAAAACGACCGTTATTAACTTAAATAATTACATAATGTTCATAACATTGTAATAAGTGATATAAAAAGGATAATGAAATTGAAAATGGTTCTTAATAAGGTATATATTAACTCTAGTTTATTATTCATGAGGTTAAAGAACGGTTGAGTCAAGTCAGACACGAGGTAAGGGAACTTCTTAACCCAACTTCCATTCTTGGGGTTAATCTCCTACTTTCAAATTATGTCATGATATTATTATGTCCTATTTTGTATTTTTACTTTCTTTATGTGTACCTATAGTGAATACACATAATAGATCTATTTTATTTTAAAAATGATCTTTTTAAGGACTTCGTCTCAATCTCCTTTCATTGAGGCATATTTGGCTTTATACACAACTTGCTTTCATACGGTGTATAAACCCCTTTGACTTTTATGTTTATTCAAAAGGAATATTTTTTATACGAAGCGTTTTACTAAACGAAAAAAAGGGAATGTTTTTCTTTTCGTACTTATGCGGCGACAACGGCTTCTCCGCTGCCGTGACCATTATTTGAGTTTCGGATTCCTCTACAAGCCATCATTTTTTTTAATGAAAAATAAATACAAAGTTTTAACTTTATTTTATTTTAGTATTGAAAATGGTTTTTAAAGAGTTTTTATTATATCAATGTGTTGTATTGATATCTTGTGATTGAAATGTGGAAATGTTATGTTTCCTTTATGCATGTTATATGTGATACGATTATGTTATGGTTTATGATATGTTTAAAACTATTCATATGAGGAATGCATTGGACTTAATAAGTGACGGGTGGAGCCCGCTATAGCTCCTCGATGCATCGGTAGGTATCATGAGACAACTAGACGTGGAATTGGCCGAGGCCCTTTCCCAATTTGATTTATGGTTTTTGCCGAGGCCTTAATCATTTTAGACGTCTTGGCCGAGGCCTTGAAAAAATGTTTCAGAATGTATGGCATTATGCATTCCATCATTATGAAAGTGGTTATTGATATTTCATGTGATTATTCGACCAATAGAATATTAATGTGAAGAAGTGAATGGCATTATCTCATTTTACTTTGGCCATATTATGTTGATTTTCATGTTTAAAAGGCTTTTGTTTTAGTTATACATTGCCTTAAATTTTTATGTTTATTTATGAAAGCTTCCGCAATATTGTTATCCTTACTGAGCATCTGAGCTCACCCCTTTCAATGTTTTAATATTTTCCAGGATGTGAAGAAGTATTTTATGAATGACCTGCAGGGATTGTGAGAAGAGGATATGAGTGTGGACTATGGAGACTTTGTTATTGTAGTTTTTTTCTTTATGATGTAATGTAACGTTTATGAATGTATCTAGTGTTTCCAAGGATACTAAACTAATCGGTATTTCGAGACTTGATCTTTTGTGATCATGCCAATGTTACGAAGTGATGCACCAGCTCTGGGTAGCTGGGGTCGAGGCGTTACAGTTGGTATTAGAGGCAGTTTAGTACTAACCTTGGAAGCTAGATTTAGATAAACTCTGATTAGAGCACATAGCCCGAAGATAGAATTTGAGGATTAGTATAAAAGAACTTCCTAGAATTTTGTTATTGTAGAGATTTTGTGAGTTTTCCGAGCAATACATCCATGTCTGGATACGAGCAGGTAGAGGCGGCTCTGGCACAGATGTACCTAGGGGTAAAACCCGAAAACACCGCTTTGAGCTAGACTCGAACGAGAACTGGTGCACGACAACGGGCCTTGCTGCACTCTTGGTTACGACACTCCCGGGGGATATGCTTAGGATAATTCCCATTTTCTTTACAATCCACTATGAACGGTTATGAGTATATACTTCCTCAAATAAAACCTTTTTATGATTATGGATTATATCCATAAATAGTTCAATTTATGTTAAGTATTTTATAAGTATGGAATTATGTATTTTGATTCATAAACTAATCTAGTTTATGGCATTGTATAGAAATGGTGCCCAGTAGAAGGAATGTGTACTCCATCAATACGTATGATCCAAAGAGTAAGAAGGATCATATCTTTCATAGTATTAAGCCAACATTTAGAAGGGAAATATTCTCCCATGTGTTATCAACATATAAAGAAATAGTATCATGTGTTAATAAGATAAGTAGAGAATTCTCTGAGTCTTATGGATTTGAAGGGATGAAATAGAAGAAAAGGATGGAAGAGAGAATGATGGATAAAGGGACGAGGGAAAAGAAGAATTTTCTAATATGTGATAAATGTGGGAAGAAACACCTTGGAATTTGCCTGAAGGGAATGGGAGTTTGTTATAAGTGTGGAGAAAAAGGACACCAAGTGCGTGACTGCAAGGGTAAGAAAAAGGTTTCAAATGTACAATACTTCATCTGCAAAGAGTGGGGACACTACGCAAACCAATGTTCAAATCATCAGAGTATGCCCAAAATGAGGTTATTGGATAATAATCAAGTTATGATACTACCACAGATGAGGAGGAATGATTAGAGTTATTATGTTGTTATTAAATAATTTTGTAATTTGAGTGTTGTATCAATGATGTACTTGTTATAATAATTATGGAGTATATAAGGATTGTACTGCAGTACTATTTTATCTAGGACTTGAGATTGTGTGGAACCAAGAAAAGTGACTCCACAGTAGGTTAAATTTTTGGAAAATATATGGTTGAGATAAATATAAACCATAATATGGTTCTGATACCAAGATAGTGATTTTGGAATAAGACATGATTGATTTGGATAAATTATGTTGGATATTCTTAACATCCTTGAAACTGATTAATGATTTGTATAAATTTTTGGATAGAAGGAGTATATCTAGTTTTCTATAAGGAATAAGGGATCATGAATGTAATCAATAAGGATTTATGGTAATACAGTATGTTGCAGTGTTTTAAAAGAATACATGATGAAGGTGTTCACATGATGTTACGCAGAAAAAAAAAGGAGCTTCATTATGTTTACCTTCCTCATAAAATCTGGACTGTGAGTTGGACAGAAGTATTTTGGATAACTATAAAGGTTGGAATGGATTATATTTTACATTGGATACAATTTTTAAAGTTATTTTTGGATATTTATAAAAAGGACAACACACAGACCGAGTGACAACCCATCGCGTCGGACAAAGATGTGGGAATCGAACCCACAACCATAGTGCGATTGGGATTAATCGCCTACCACTGGACTATGTGAAGTCCCTGGTTTTTACAGAATAGTTTTTCTAATCTAAATGGTATGTGTTAAAATTTGGAACCTTATACAATTAGGATAAGTATAATATTTTTGAGTTCTATTATCTTTTTTAGTGAAAGATGAGTTGAAGGTTGAAACTCTAATTGTCAAGCATAAATATATATATACCTATCTCTTATTCAATGAATAAATTAATTCTTAAACTTTAGTAAAGGGATATTAAATCAAAAAAATGTGTTATCCTAATACCTTATGTCTTGTTGAACTGATGATATTTTAAATCAACATAGATTGAAGGCTTTGAGGCCCTCAATTTGACAGTTGATTGTGAATGATGACCTCAATCACTCCCTATAAATATTTACGTTTTTCCTCCAATTATATGTCTTTAATTTCCACCAATGTTCTCCTAATCGAGATCATAATTGGGTGGTGACTTTTTCATTTCCCTTTCCCTCTTATTAAGGTTAAATTTTATTAATCTTATTTCCGATGTGGGTTTTCCACAAAGGTATTTTCTCTTTTCAACCTTTTGTTTTCAAAGAAAAATTTCAAATTGCGAGGATGCAATTTATTGAAGGAGGGTAGAATGTAACACCCCGAGCTTCCATGATACGCTTCTCATTCAATAATGCAATAGCTTGCATTGTACGCAACTTCGAGTTCTAAAACACCGCGACTAATCAAAGTAGCCATTATGAATAGTAATAACCACTTTTTAAAATTATAGAAATTTTATATTTCAAAATGGACTTCATTTTTGGATTCGGAATATCGAAATTAGCCTATGTTGAATTTTTAGTATTTTTCTGAGAACTTCTAATTTTTTATGAATAGTGAAAAATACTTAAAAACAACTTTTTTAATCAAAATAATTTATAGTGATATGTTATAATATTTAGTGGTTTTAAAGTATAATTAGAATATATTTTTACAATTTTATCCAATGGTGGTCATTAGAATTAATTTAACATTGAAATTGGACATAAACAATTGCCAATCTTTTGATATAAATTGTTTCTTAAAAACACGCTATTTGTTGTGACAGCGGGAATTAATTATAAAATTAATTAATGAAACATATATGTTTGGAATTTTGTAAAATAGACATCATTTTTGAATTCGGAATATCAATTACAGCTTAGGGTGAAATTTTGGCATTGTTCTGAAAAACTTCAATTTTTGATGAATAGTGAAACCACTAAGTGGTAGTTAAATAACTGATTTTTCGTTTAAATGAAATATTACCACTTCTGTGATTTGATTTTCAAAAATCCGACATACATGGTTGTCATTAAGATGTAAAATGTGGTTCAATGAGATTAAAATAATTTTTTGGTGAATAGTAACTTTTAAGTTCTTAATCGCGATTAGAGGTAATTAGTGTAGTTTAAGGTAAAAACAATGTTTTAATAATATGATATGAGCTTGACACTTGTCCTACTCCTATTGGATGAGTCATGGCCGACCAAGACAACCCATGGGTCAACTTGGGGACCCCATGGAGCCACTTTGGTTGGAAAATGACATTAATATATATTTATTTAATGTTAAAATTTAATTGACACAAACATGAGTTGTTTTACTAAAACAATTTTTAAGTGGGGTTACACAAGTCCAAATTTTGATTATAAATATTCATTAAAAGATAAAAATATTTCCTACATCATATTATTTGTTTTTTATAATTTTTAGACATTAAATAAATTAAATTATTTATGACATTATGATGATGCAGCGATGACCTCATTAGTTAACAATTTAAATAAAATGAGAAGATAATGTAAAATCCAAGGCTTACACTTGTCCAAAGCCTATTGGATGAGGATATTTCAAACCCTTATCACCTTAGCCACGAATTATATATGTGTGGGACCTCTAAAATTTGAAACTCATTTTATAATAAAGTGACTTTTCTTTACTTTCCAAGAGTGCCCCTCCTCTCCACTTATAAAAGGCCTCCACCTCTCCCACCTCATTTACACTTTCAAGCCATTTGGCTCGGACAACCTCTACCCAAATACTCTCCCAACTTCCCCCTCTTACTCCTAGAATCCTCACTTTGGGCAGAACTCTTCCCAAGGAAGCCTTTGGCTCAAATCAAAAAGAGTTACCCGATTTTGAGGTAATGTCTTCTCTAATGTTGTTTTGTTTTATTTTTCTTTTCCAACCCCCTAAAATCTTTTTATTCATTACTTTTGTAACAACACCAGAATCCTCAATATACTAGGATGTTGTTATAAGAAGTATTAGAGCTACACTTACACACACCTACATCTAATGGTTAAAGAACATACGGTTTCTGTGGATGCCGAATTTCTGCCTCACGAAACGATGATTGTTCAAAACTCATATAACACCTTCAAAGGTGGCCATTAAGATGTCACTATATTTATATATGATATATCATGTGTTAATGTTTTACTTATGCTTCTGTATTTCTCATTTATGGAATACTTTATGATTTCCATTATGGGTAAAACGCGATAATTTCATTTTAGGAAGTGCGGACTACCGCCCCCTCAAAGTGATTTGAATCGTTAATGCCATATGTGGGACGTATAAAGGATGGATTAAATGGTATTATACACTATATTATACTGTAATTATATTATAAATTTATATCATTATGATTTCATTCCATTAAATACGAAATAGAAATGAAAGTAGCGTTCATGCGTACGTACGGCTTACCGTTTCCATGAACGGTGCATTTCATTTCTTACCTCTAAATGTTACGTGACATTATGAATGAATGTATATACTGTATATATGATATATATGATAAATACATCATGAATATAATTCTGGATATAATGGATATTTCACCACATGAACAACTTGTAATTATAAGAAGTTTATTGTTGACTCAAGTACCAAAGATCGACAAAACGACCGTTATTAACTTAAATAATTACATAATGTTCATAACATTGTAATAAGTGATATAAAAAGGATAATGAAATTGAAAATGGTTCTTAATAAGGTATATATTAACTCTAGTTTATTATTCAGGAGGTTAAAGAACGGTTGAGTCAAGTCAGACACGAGGTAAGGGAACTTCTTAACCCAACTTCCATTCTTTGGGTTAATCTCCAACTTTCAAATTATGTCATGATATTATTATGTCCTATTTTTTATTTTTACTTTCTTTATGTGTACCTATAGTGAATACACATAATAGATCTATTTTATTTTAAAAATGATCTTTTTATGGACTTCGTCTCAATCTCCTATCATTGAGGCATAATTGGATTTATATACAACTTTCTTTCATACGGTGTATAAACCCCTTTGACTTTTATGTTTATTCAAAAGGAATCTTTTTTATACGTAGCGTTTTACTAAACGACAAAAAGGGAATGTTTTTCTTTCCGTACTTATGCGGCGAAAACGACTTCTCCGCTGCCGTGACCATTATTTGAGTTTCGGTTTCCTCTACAAGCCATCATTTTTTTTAATGAAAAATAAATACAAAGTTTTAACTTTATTTTATTTTGGTATTGAAAATTGTTTTTAAAGAGTTTTTATTATATCAATGTGTTGTATTGATATCTTGTGATTGAAATGTGGAAATGTTATGTTTCCTTTATGCATGTTTTATGTGATACGATTATGTTATGGTTTATGATATGTTTAAAACTATTCATATGAGGAATGCATTGGACTTAATAAGTGACGGGTGGAGCCCGCTATAGCTCCTCGATGCATTGGTAGGTCTCATGAGACAACTAGACGTGGAATTGGCCGAGGCCCTTTACCAATTTGATTTATGGTTTTGGCCGAGGCCTTAATCATTTTAGACGTCTTGGCCGAGGCCTTGAAAAAATGTTTCAGAATGTCTGGCATTATGCATTCCATCATTATGAAAGTGGTTATTGATATTTCATGTGATTATTCGACCAGTAGAATATCCATGTGAAGAAGTGAATGGAATTATCTCATTTTACTTTGGGCATATTATATTGATGTTCAAGTTTAAAAGGATTTTTTTTAGTTATACATTGCCTTAAATTTTTATGTTTATTTATGAAAGATTCCGCAATATTGTTATCCTTACTGAGAATCTGAGCTCACCCCTTTCAATGTTTTAATATTTTCCAGGATGTGAAGAAGTATTTTATCAATGACCTGCAGGGATTGTGAGAAGAGGATATGAGTGTGGACTATGGAGACTTTGTTATTGTAGTTTTTCACTTTATGATGTAATGTAACATTTACGAATGTATCTAGTGTTTACAAGGATACTAAACTAATCGGTCTTTCGAGACTTGATCTTTTGTGATCATGCCAATGTTACGAAGTGACGCACCAGCTCTGGGTAGCTGGGGTCGGGGCGTTACATTTCTAGCCACTGATTTCGGAGTCTCAACAAGGAGTTTCTTTCCCTTGCCTTTTTTCGGAATCGATTCTTGATCAGGAGTTTTCTACTCGGTAGTAGACACTTGAATAACATCATCATCAACTTTTTGAACAACATATTCCTCATTCTTATCCTTCTCTGGAGTTACTAAATTAGATGATTCATCCTCTGAAGTTCGGAGTGACAGGTGTTCTGAAGGCGACCCCTTATAATCGTCTACTTCTTTCAATAAATCTCATGTTTTACCACTTCCTTCAGCAACTACTTCTTCCTCTTCCACTTGTTGAATCTGCTCGAGTTGCTCAACATGCTCAGCTATAATCTCTTCTGGAAAATCAAGGTTTCTTCCTGGAGTCTCAGGTAGAGATTCCAAGGAGAAAGATCTCGGAACTTGAATGCTTCCAGATACCATTTCATTAAATTTTAACAAAGCTTGGACTGCCTCAGCTTCTGACATCTTCTTCTTGAGCTTCTTTTCCTTTACTTTTTTTCAAGCTCATCTGCAGTTCTCTACTTCAAGGCCTTAGCCTCTGAAGGGTCCAATCCGAACTGCGGATCCCCTTCTTTCCTTTTCTCTTTATCTGTCCTCCACTTCGCAACAACCTCATCAGGATAGGCCTTCTTCTTCTTTGGTTTGGGAGGTGCGGTTTGAACTTCCTTAGATTTAAGATCTTGTACTTCAGCTGCAACTTCTTTCAAATTTCTTTTCTTTACTGGCTTAGATGATTCTAGTTCAGCAGCCTTCGGAGCCGCTTCTTCTTGATTAGGCAAACCGAAGAACTCACCAGTCTCCTTGTTGAAATCCACATCCATCCTCTTAAGGGTATCATCACTGACCAACAAAATTTTGCAAAACCTTGGCTTAGATCTGCAAGATTCCATGAAAGACTCAAGGCACCGAACTATCAACTTTGATAAAATTGCTGGGTACATTACGATCTGTTCTCTGAGATTTCCTTTTTTAAGATTCTCAATGGTTATAAGAATGTGCCTCATGAAGTTAAACTTCCTTATATTTATCAGGAAATCTAAGATATAGATCTCAATCTTCTTCAAACTGTCCTTATCACCTTTCTTTGGTACGATAAGAACTTGTACCCACAACTGTAGAATCCAGAAATTTGTAGGCAAACTAGAAATCTTCGGAGCTTTGTCATCTGAGAGTCCGAGAGTTTACAAGGCTTTTTCCTTGTCGAAGCTACCCCTAGAATCTGGCAACACATGAGATATGAACTCTGCTTCTCCGTCATAGGTCATCCCTACCAAGCTTGATGCCTTGGTATAAGAAACCTTATAAGTCTTTCTATAAGACATAAAAGAAAATTTCTCCCTATTATCTTCCTTAAAGAAGGAAATTGTTTCATAGAACTCAACAAGTAACTCCGAAAAAACATCGTCTTGATTCCCCGGTTTGGACATAGCAAAATCTTCCCACCCATTCAACTTAATGATCTTTGAAATAAGAGAATCATAGTTGTTGAAGAAATCCATATGGACTAGCCTTTCTCTGTAAACTAAACATTGTGAAATCGGCTTAGAGGATGACATTTCTTGAGAAGCTAACTCCACAGACATTCGGATCTGATGACCTCTGAGAAGTTCAGAATGGAGAAATCTGAAGTTCAGAACGTCCTTAAAACAGATAGGCAGAGCTTCAGGATGCTGGAGCTTGAAATCGATGTGGGACAAGTATTTGGGTCCCCTCTATATAGGCAATGAAACGACGGTTCAACTTTCTCGGTTGATCGAACGAATGTGATAAGCTGAGATCAGATCTGACGGTTGAAAACGAATTCTCAAGAAAACTTGAATCCGATCTTTTTGAGGTTTTTATTAAAACAAAGAATTAAGAAAACTAAAATCCGAAAACATAATACAAGAAAATGCCAGCAAGTAAAATATGACTACGAAAACATGAGTAAGGTAATCATACCTTTCGGATTGGCTTAAGAGGATTATTCATAATGGTTAATATAAAAATGACTACGAAAAAATCTTTATTATGAAAAGAGAAAGTTCGAAAAAACATTACTACGGAAAACAAACTCAGTACAGAAATCTCATTATGGAAAACTCAGTACGAAAAACAAACTCAGTACGAAAAACACATTCCCAGAATTTGAGGGGAAAAAAATTATTATGAGTGATTCAGTACGACAGTTCCGTTATGAAAATACTAGTACGAAATTTTCCATTCCGAATGTTTTCAATACGAACACTACCATTCCAGAAGTATTCTGTACGAAAATGTCCATTCTGGAAAATTGTAGTTCCGGAAATTCCATTCCGGAAATCTTCATTCCGAAAAGTTTGAAAACAAACATTGAAAAAAAACTTTGTTATTCTATCAAACAAATGTACTCCCCCTATGAAAAGGAGTTTATAACTGTAAGGAGACTTTTTCAATTGAAAGTTAATTAAGGAGGATTAACTTATGGTTATCATCCCTAACTTCTGTTCAATGTATTCAAATCTATCAGAAGACAAAGATTTTGTGAAAATATCAGCATGTTGATCTTGCGTTCCGATAAACTGAATAATAATATCTCCTTTAATTGTGTGATCCCTAAGATAGTGATGCCTAATATCTATGTGTTTTTCACGGGAGTGATGTGCAGGGTTCTTACTATGGGCAATCGCACTTATGTTATCACACAAAATTTGAGTTTTAGTAAAACTCAAGCCATAGTCTGTGAGTGTGTGTTGCATCCACAACATTTGAGCACAACAACTTCCTACTGCTACATATTCAGCTTCAGCAGTGGAGAGTGCTACGGAATGTTGTATCTTGCAGGACCAAGAATCTAGTGAATCTCCTAAGAAATGATAAGTTCCAGATGTACTTTTTCTATCCATTCTATATCCACCAAAGTCAGCATCAGAAAATCTTTTAAGGATAAAATCATTTCCAAAAGTATAAAATAATCCTAGATCCATGGTTCCCTTAAGGTAGAGAAAAATTATTTTTACTGCATTTAAGTGAGATTCCATAGCATTGGATTGATATCTTGCACATAAGCATACTGAGAACATTAAGTCTGGTCGACTAGCTGTCAAGTAATGTAAACTTCCTATCATTCCTCTAAAAGATGTTTGATCTACTGGTTTCCCAGCTTCATCAAGATCTAAAGAATTTGAGGTACCCATAGGAGTACTTATACTCTTAGTTCTGTCATAATCATACTTTTTTATAAGATATTTAATATACTTATGTTGAGATATGTAAGTCCCTTATGGTTTTTGAGAAATTTGAAAACCAAGGAAAAAAGTTAACTCACCCATCATACTCATTTCAAACTCAAATTTCATTAGACTTGCAAAAGATTTGGTCAAAGATTGCTGAGTTGAACCAAATATGATGTCATAAACATAAATTTGAACAATCAAAACATTTTTCTTATCTTTATTTATAAAAAGAGTTGGATCTGCATTTCCCTTAACATAGTTATTTTGAAGCAAAAATCCAGTGATTCTATCATGCCATGCTCATGGGGCTTGTTTAAGACCATACAAAGCTTTGGTAAGTCTAAAAACATGATCAGGATGTTTTGTATCTTCAAATCCAGGTGGTTGTTCAACAAAAACTTACTCTTCAACATAACCGTTAAGAAAAGCACATTTCACATCCATTTGGAAAAGTTTGAAACTAAAGAATGCTGCGAAGGCAAGTAGAATACGGATAGATTCAAGTCTAGCTACTGGAGCATAGGTTTCTTCATAGTCTATTCCCTCTTCCTGATTATAGCCTTTAGCAACAAGTCTTGCTTTATTTCTAACTATGACTCCATTTTCATCACATTTATTTCTGAGAACCCATTTTACTCTAATAACAGAAGTTTCCTTATGTCTTTCGACCAAGGTCCATACTTTATTCCTTTCAAATTCATTTAGTTCATCTTGCATGGCTT
The DNA here is from genome assembly GCA_963277665.1 of Viscum album. NCBI lineage: Eukaryota > Viridiplantae > Streptophyta > Magnoliopsida > Santalales > Viscaceae > Viscum > Viscum album. The sequence continues at coordinate 438,407,417 of OY728121.1, forward strand.
TGATCCAATCATTATCACCTAAAGATTCATCAGTGCTTTTTGGTTCTAATTGGGAAAGAAATGCTAGATGTTCTACTTCATTTCTTAAGGAACTTCTAGTCCTTACAGGTTGATTTACATCCCCAATGATACTATCACTGGGATGATTCTTAAGAAACACCTAATTTGAGTTTTGTAAAACCTGTTCATCAACATAGGGTAGAAAGTCTTCTGGGGTAAATGTTTCAAAAGTATCTTCTAGAAAATTATCCTTATCAGAAGGTTCTTCTATCAAAGGTTGATAATCAGCTTTTGAAAACACATCCGAAGGTGTAGGTTGAGGTGGTTTAAAAACAAAAGGATCTGACTCATCAAATTTTACATGTACTGTTTCTTCAACAGTGCAAGTATTTTTATTAAAAACTCTATAAGCCTTAGAGGTTGTGGAATAGCCTATGAAAATCCCTTCATCAGTTTTTGGTGCGAATTTATGTAAGTTATCTTTAGTATTCAAAATAAATACATTGCAACTAAAATCCTTGAAGTAGGATAGTCTTGGTTTTCTACCATTTCCTAACTCATAAGGAGTTTTATTAAGAAAAGGTCTAATCAAAACTCGATTTATAGTATAGAAAGCAGTACTTACATCTTCATCCCAGAAATGTCTAGCAATAGAATATTCACTCAACATGGTTCTAGTTATCTCTTGAAGATTTCTATTTCTTCTTTAAACTACACCATTCTGTTGAGGAGTTCTAGGTGCTGAAAAATTGTGAGTAATACCTTTCTTACTACAAAAAGTTTCAAAATAAGAATTTTGAAATTCTCCTCCATTATCATTATGAATAGTTTTCAATGGAAGGTTTTTCTCATTTTTAACTTGAGCTCTAAAACTTTTGAAATATGAAAAAGCTTAAGACTTCTTTGCTAGAAAATAGACCCAAGTAAACCTAGTGTAATCATCAACTAGAACAAACACATAGTATTTGCCTCCAATACTTCCAGTTTGTGTTGGACCAAAAAGATCCATGTGCACTAACTGTAATGCATCAGTTGTTGAGACCTCACCAATTTATTTAAAACTATATTTATGTTACTTTCCATATTGACAAGGATCACAAACTTTAGAAGAATCAAATCTAAGCTCTGGTATATCCTTAACTAGTTTCTTATTAGAGTGTTTACATAGGTTTCTAAGATTACAGTGTCCAAGTCTTCTATTCCATAACTAGGAATGATCTTTTATTGCACTTAGGCAAGGTAAATCTTGACTCTTGAGGTCTTCTAGGTTCAATGTGTAGACATTCTCTTGCCTATTGGCTGAGAGAATAAATTCTTCCTTGGAGTTGTGAACTAAACACTTATCATTCCTAAAATTCACAAGGTAACCTTCATCACGTAACTGACTTATGCTAATGAGGTTGTGCTTAAGACCCATAACAAAAACAATATTTGAAATCAAGGTTTTACCAAGAAGAACAATATTACCAATACCAACAATCTCTCCCTTAGCATTATCTCCGAAAGTTTCCTTTCCTCCTTTCGTTTTGATAATCTTTTCAAAATAGATTTTGTTACCAGTCATGTGCTGGGAACATCCACTATCCATGTACCATGTGTTGTTATTGGTACTCTCTTTATTTACTTGAAATCAAGAAGAAAATTAGACTTTCGGAATCCAAACTTGTTTGGATCCGAGATTTCCAGACAATAAAATTTTAGGTACCCACATCTTCTTAGAGAAATAAGATTTGTGAAAACCAAAGGATTGGGGTTTGTTTAAGGAACAATTCATTTTCCAGTGACCACCACATTGACACTTGGTACAAAATGGGGCACTTTGAGGAACAAAATAATTGTTACTAAAAATTGGTTTTGCATGGGTATAACCAAATCCGGATTTATTTCTTAAAGGTCATATTTGGGAATACATCTTATCAAAATTTTCCTTACCATGGGTAAAGTTTGATAAACACTTCTTTAAGGAAAATATTTCGGACTTGAGTTTTATAACCAAGTTTTTACCCTCAAAATCATTAATTTTAGAAATTGAGTTAGGTTCGAAAACATTTTTCTTAGAAATTAATTTTTCTAAGTCTTTAGAATGTTTGTTCTTCTGAGAACTTACTTCCTAAAGATTTTTTGAAATACTTTCAAAATCAGAATTTTTCCTTTCAAGATCTTTAGAAAGATCTGATATCTCTTTTGTAAGAATAGAATTTATAGAGTTTGCCTTATCAAGTTTCTTATTGAGTTTGGAATTCTCAATTTCAAGAAGTTCAGAAAACCTAGAGACTTCTTCATAAGTAGGTAAAGTATTTTCTTCATCAGAAGAAGATTCTTCATCAGAAGATTTATAATACTTACTATCATTAGAATTTAAAGAAACATTGGTCAATGATTTCCCATTTCGTACCTTAGCCATAAAACAATGATTATCAATAGGTAATCTGGCAATAAGACCAATATTCTTCTGTCCTGAGGATTCATAATCAGAAGATTCATCTGAAGAGTCACCACCACTGGCACTCCAAGTGTCATTAGCTTTCAGAGCATTCTTAGCTTTGGCTTTATAATACTTCTTTCTGTTCCTATTTGAATGGCTTTATTTCCTTTATTTCTTTTTGAGAAAAGGGCAATCTAGTCTAATATGTCCAGCTCTCTTGCATTCATAGCAAGTAACTTCTCCATCGGTTTTATCTTTCCTTTCCTTTTTCTTATACTTAGATTGAAAACTTCTCTGGCCAGCTATCTTGTTCATCCTTCGAGCATGATTTGCTAGTTCATTTTCAGAGACTTCACTCTCACTAGATTCAGATTGGAAAATAACTTTCTTAGACTTGGATCTAGTTACTCTCTCAGGAGTCTTAGCTTTCATCTGATTTGAAGTTGTTGTAAAAGCAACAGTACCATTTTCATTTTTCTTTTTGATGTTGTCAGCATCTCTCTTCATTCTTGTCTCATGTTGTAGAAGAGTTCCAAATAGATCATCAAGAGTAATTTGAGTGACCTTCTTGTTCTCATCTATAGTTTTTCTCTTGGATTCCCACTCATTTGGAATAATATCAATTATCTTATCCACAAGAGCTTCATCATCTAGACCTTTCTCTCCCATAGACTGTAGACTGTTGATGATAGTCATAAATCTCTGTTGAACTTTACATATTGGTTCACCATAAGGAAAATTGAAGCCATGATATTCAGCTCTAAGCATAGCTCTTCTAGTCTCAATCACCTTAGAAGTCCCAAAGTGTGTAACTTCTAACTTCTTCCAGATACAGTTAGCTTCTTCACAAGAAGAAATTTTGCTATATATATTTCTAGTCATTAAACAAAGTAATGTATTGCGTACCTTATAATTAAGTTGATATTCTTGCTTTTCCTGATTAGTAAAAGTTCTGACTTCCTTGTCAGGAATTTTATAATCTCCAGTAAGCATAAAAAAGTTGTCTACTCCAGTATTGATAACAAAAGTATTCATGTGATCTCTCAAGTATTCATAATCATTACCATCAAACATTGGTGGTCTTGTAGGATTCAGATTATCAATTGAACCAACATTGACTCCTGCCATACTAGAAACCTTGGATACACAAACTTTTTAGTAGCAAAAGTTTGGAATCACAATGTTCGAATTGTGAATTTTCGGAATGAGAAAGTTCAGAATGGAAAAGTGAGCAAGAAAAACTTATTCGTAAGTATAAGTATTTCAGATACCTCCTCTGATACCAATTGTAGGATCAAAATAGTGATGTAGATACTCAATATACAAGAGGGGGGGTGAATTGTACACTTTAAAAAATCCTTTGGAACCTTTAAAGTTAGTTATGAATAACTATAGTTTTCTTAAGAAAAGTAAAGGGATAAGTTTAACAAATATTAAACTAAGAAAATTCAGAACACCTCTAACACCGAATGAAAACTTAGGAATATATTCCGAAGGTAGGTTCTGGAAATATGGTTCCGGAAATTGAAACTTAACAAAAGATTGCAATATGAGATTCTACCTTAAAGCGTATAGAATCTAAATGAAACAGAGTACAATTAAGTAAGTATAAGAAAGTTATACTTTCCTTATAATACAGTATGCAGCGGAATATAAAAAAGTAGTAGTACTACAAGTAACAAGATATAAGTCTTTTAAACCAAAGAGAAGGGTATCCAACAACCTTGGATAAAGGTACCTTGATTTATACTTTCAAGAAAGTCTGTCTTACCCACACCAGGGTAAGCCCTCGATACAAATATCGGAGTCTATGTCTTGCTATCCCCACAAGACATCAACTTTAAGGTAGTTGGCCACCTCTGTCTTCCTCAGCAAGGAATCCCTCAACTTCAAGGTGTTGGAAACCTCTGTCTTCCTATCCCTGGAAGTCCTTGAATGTAGTCACCAATATTCGGAGTCGCACGAAGCTTTGAGAGTTAATAAGAGCCTCTCTCTCTAGAAATCACTTCAACAGCATGTATTCACAATGTAAAAAATCGTTGTTGTGTTATGAGCTCTTTAAAATGAGCTCCTATTTATAGTTAAGGTTGGCCTCCTTCCCAACGGTAATATCTTCCTTAAAAATCAGAGGGACCTGTAGACATGTCACTTAGCCAACGGTTAGTTTATAACAGAATGGACGACATCGTTTTATAACAAAACTAGTGTAACAGAATGTACGACATTGTTTTAATTCTAACTCAAAAGTCCAGAATCAAAGATTCAGAGTGAAGGTTCGAAGTGTAAGGAAAATAATAAAGAGTGGTCAAAATATAAATGCATAAGAAAAATGAAAGTTTGGATTCTAACCAAAAAATAATAATTTTCGGAGTCTGAATAAATTCAGAGTGTATAAAACAAAGATAATTAGATTCTGTTTAATAAGAGAATTCAGAATGAGAATTTGGAATGAGAGTTGGTCATTAGAATTCGTTGGGAGAATTCGTTATCGAACTTCATAAGAATTCGTTATCCTGAATCTGGAGTAGAACTTAATCAGATTTTGTTTCCGGAATTCGGAATGAAACTTCCTTACAGTTCTTATCCAGAATTCGGATCCTAAAACAGAATACTTCATATCAATGTTTCAAGAAATTCCGAGAAAATAGAAATGCATCCGAATCTCATACTTAAGAAAAAAATATGGATGAAAATATGATAAGGATAATTTTTCTTACAAAAGCGATTTTCCTTATAAAAGCACTTTTCCTTATAAAAGAAATTTTTCTTAAGAAAGCAATTTTCTTTATAAAAGCAATTTTCCTTAAGAAAGCAATTTTCCTTAAGAAAGAAATTTTCCTTAAGAAAGCAGTTTTCCTTAAGGACAAGGTGTTTGTGATTTTCAAAACAAGAAGGAATGAAAAATTCATAAGGAAAACCTTATTGACTCAACAATCTCTCCCTTTTTGGAAATCACAAACATCCTTACGAAAAAGAAATTCTAAGAAAAAAGAAAAAAAATTAAGGCTTATCTCCCTTGGCTTTAAGGAAATTGATGAATACAACTAACTCCCCCTTATGCTTTGAAACTCTAAGGATCGTATTCTAGATGCCCGGAGTGACATTTTATTACGAATAAGAAGGTCTTATTTAATGAAAAACTCCCCATTAGATAAACTCTTATTAGAGTTCTTTTTCATTAAGGATCTTTTCCTTCTCCCCCTTTGTGATTTTCAAAAATAATTCGAGGGAATGGAAAAAAAACAATGTACCTGAAAAATCGGTAATAACTACAAAAGAAACGACAAGCACAATTTTCATTAAGTTTGAAATCTCGGAAACAAAGAAAATTAGATACAACAAAAAGATCAGATTTATCTATTTCGGATCTTTTTCCTTCGAAATGAGCCCCTAAAGAATAGTCTTGATCTTCTTCAGGTATTTATGATCTTCTTCAGCATGCTTCTCTAAGACCACTATTCTTGCAGATTGATCTTCATTCTATTCTTCCTCGGATTTTAGCTTTTCTTCCTGAGCCTTGATCTTTTTTTCCCGAGCCTTCAACTTCTGTTCAAACTCGATCCGATGATCCCTTACAAACTTCCAGTTTTGAGAAACGGAATTCAGTTTCCCATTCAGATCTCTGACTTCTTGAATCCGGAAGTTCTTTTCATCTATCAGCTTCTCTTCAAAGAAATAAGTTAACTCATTTATATTCATGTCCTCAGTCTCAAAGGCATCGTTAACATTGTCTTGAAACTCATCAAATAACCTCATCTCTTGTACAGTTTTCCTCGACCAGCTCGTCATCCTTTTGCAAGATCTTTTGTGGGCTTCATATCCAACAAGAAAAGATTTGAACTCAGCTTCAAACTCGACACACTTATCCATAACCAAGGATACGGAATCTGATTTCTGATTCAGAGCATGTTGGAGCATTTGGAATCTTGAGTCTATAGTCGAGATGGTCGGAATGGAACCAACTAACTTCCTCAAAGATTGAAAAACAAAGTCATGTCCCAATGAGGATGAATCCGAATCTGAAACTTTTCTTGGAGAATTTTCTTCCTCAATAAGCTCCAACTTCCTTTTAGACGAATCACCGTATTCTCTTTTCTTTCTAGCCACTGATTTCGGAGTCTCAACAAGGAGTTTCTTTCCCTTGTCTTTTTTTGGAATCGATTCTTGATCAGGAGTTTTCTGCTCGCTAGTAGACACTTGAATAACATCATCAACAACTTTTTGAACAACATCTTCCTCATTCCTATCCTTCTCTGGAGTTACTAACTTAGAGGATTCAGCATATGAAGTTCAGAGTGACAGGTGTTCTGAAGTCGACCCCTTATAATCATCTACTTCTTTCAATAAATCTCTTGTTTCACCACTTCCTTCAGAAACTACTTCTTCCTCTTCCACTTGTTGAATCTGCTCGAGTTTCTCAACATGCTCAGCTGTAATCTCTTCCGGAAAATCAAGGTTTCTTCCTGGAGTCTCCGGTAGAGATTCCAAGGAGAAAGATCTCGGAACTTGAATGCTTCCAGATACCATTTCATTAAATTTTAACAAAGTTTGGACTGCCTCAGCTTCTGACATCTTCCTCTTGAGCTTTTTTTCCTTTAATTTTTTTTCAAGCTCATCCGCAGTTCTCTCCTTCAAGGCCTTAGCCTCCACAGGGTCCAATCCGAACTGCGGATCCCCTTCTTTCCTTTTCTCTTTATCTTCTCTCCACTTCGCAACAACCTCATCAGGATAGGCCTTCTTCTTCTTTGGTTTGGGAGGTGCGGTTTGAACTTCCTTAGATTTAGGATTCTGTACTTCAGCTGCAACTTCTTTCAAATTTCTTTTCTTTACTGGATTAGATGATTCTGGTTTAGCAGCCTTCAGAGCCGCTTCTTCTTGATTAGGAAAACCGAAGAACTCACCAGTCTCCTTGTTGAAAGCCACATCCATCCTCTTAAGGGTATCATCACTGACCAACAAAATTTTGCAAACCCTTGGCATAGATCTTCAAGCTTCCTTGAAAGACTCAAGGCACCGAACTATCAACTTTGATAAAATTGTTGGGTACATTATGATCTGTTCACTGAGATTTCCTTTTTTAAGATTCTCAATGGTTATAATAATGTGCCTCATGAAGTTAAACTTCCTTAGATTTATCAAGAAATCTAAGATATAGATCTCACTCTTCTTCAAACTGTCCTTATCAACTTTCCTTGGTACGATAAGAACTTGTACCCACAACTCTAGAATCCGGAAATTTGTAGGAAAACTAGAAATCTTCGGAGCTTTTTCATCTGAGAGTCCGAGAGTTTTCAAGGCTTTTTCCTTGTCGAATCTACCCTTAGAATCTGGCAACACATGAGATATGAACTCTGCTTCTCCTTCATAGGTCATCCCTACCAAGCTTGCTGCCTTGGTATAAGAAAGCTTATAAGTCTTTCCATAAGACATAAAAGAAAATTTCTCCCTATTATCTTCCTTAAAGAAGGAAACTGTTTCATAGAACTCAACAAGTATCTCCGAAAAAACATCATCTTGATTCCCTGGTTTGGACACAGCAAAATCTTCCCACCCATTCAACTTAATGTTCTTCGAAATAAGAGAATCATAGTTGTTGAAGAAATCCGGATGGACTAGCCTTTCTCTGTAAACTAAACATTGTGAAATAGGCTTAGAGGATGACATTTCTTGAGAAGCTAACTCCACATACATTTGGATCCGATGACCTCTGAGAAGTTCAGAATGGAGAAATCTGAAGTTCGGAACATCCTTAAAACAGAGAGGCAGAGCATCAGGACACTGGATCTTCAAATAGATGTGGGATAAGTATTTGAGTCTCCTTTATATAGGCAATGAAATGACGGTTCAACTTCCTCAGTTGATCGAATGATTGTGATAATATGAGATCAGATCTGACGGTTGAAAACGAATTCTCAAGAAACTTGAATCTGATCTTTTTGAGGTTTTTATTAAAACAAAGAATTAAGTAAACTAAAATCCGAAAACATAATACAAGAAAATGCTAGCAAGTAAAATATGACTAAGAAAACTTGAGTAAGGTAATCATACCTTTCGGATTGGCTTAGGAGAATTATTCGTAATGGTTAATATAAAAATGACTACGAAAAAATCTTTATTATGAAAAGACAAAGTTTGCAAAAACATTACTACGGAAAACAAACTCAGTACGGAAAACTCATTATGGAAAACTCAGTACGAAAAACAAACTCAGTACGAAAAACACATTCCCAGAATTTGAGGGGAAAAAAACTTATTATGAGTGATTCAGTACGACAGTTCCGTTATGAAAATACTAGTACGAAATTTTCCATTCCGGATGTTTTCAATATGAACACTACCATTCCAGAAGTATTCTGTATGAAAATTTCCATTCTGGAAAATTGTAGTTCCATAAATTCCATTCCAGAAATCTTCATTCCGAAAATTTTGAAAACAAACTTTGAAAAAAAAACTTTGTTATTATATCAAACAAATGTACTCCCCCTATGAATAGGAGTTTATAACTGTAAGGAGACTTTTTCAACAGAATGTTAATTAAGGAGGATTACCTTATGGTTATCATCCCTAACTTCTTTTCAATGTATTCAAATCTATCAGAAGACAAAGATTTTGTGAAATTATCAGCAAGTTGATCTTACGTTCCGATAAACTGAAGAATAATATCTCCTTTAATTGTGTGATCCCTAAGAAAGTGATGCCTAATATCTATGTGTTTTTCACGGGAGTGATGTGTAGGGTTCTTACTAAGGGCAATGGCACTTGTGTTATCACACAAAATTTGAGTTTTAGTAAAACTCAAGCCATAGTCTGTGAGTGTGTGTTGCATCCACAACACCTGAGCACAACAACTTCCTGCTGCTACATATTCAGCTTCAGTAGTGGAGAGTGCTACAGAATGTTGCTTCTTGTAGGACCAAGAAACTAGTGAATCTCCTAAGAAATGACAAGTTCCAGATGTACTTTTTCTATCCATTCTACATCCACCAAAGTCAGCATCAGAAATGCTTTTAAGGATAAAATCATTTCCAAGAGTATAAAATAATCCTAGATCCATGGTTCCCTTAAGGTAGAAAAAAATTATTTTTACTGCCTTTAAGTGAAATTCCTTAGAATTGTATTTATATCTTGCACATAATCATACTGAGAACATTAAGTCTGGTCGACTAGCTGTCAAGTAAAGTAAACTTCCAATCATTCCTCTAAAAGATGTTTGATCTACTGGTTTCCCAGCTTCATCAAGATCTAAAGAATTTGAGGTACCAATAGGAGTACTTATACTCTTAGTGTTGTCATAACCATACTTTTTAAGAAGATCTTTAATATACTTATGTTGAGATATGTAAGTCCCGTCTAGTTTTTGAGAAATTTGAAAACCAAGGAAAAACGTTAACTCACCCATCATACTAATTTCAAACTCAGATTTCATTAGACTTGCAAAAGATTCGGTCAAAGATTGCTGAGTTGAACCAAATATGATGTCATAAACATAATTTTGAACAATCAAAACATTTTTCTTATCTTTATTTATAAAAAGAGTTGGATCTGCATTTCCCTTAACATAGTTATTTTGAAGCAAAAATCCAGTGAGTCTATCATACCATGCTCGTGGGGCTTGTTTAAGACCATAAAAAGCTTTGGTAAGTCTAAAAACATGATCAGGATGTTTTGTATCTTCAAATCCAGGAGGTTGTTCAAAAAAAACTTCCTCTTAAACATAACCGTTAAGAAAAGCACATTTCACATCCATTTGGAAATGTTTGAAACTAAAGAATGCTGCGAAGGCAAGTAGAATACGGATAGATTCAAGTCTCGCTACTGGAGCATAGGTTTCTTCATAATCTATTCCCTCTTGCTGATTATAGCCTTTAGCAACAATTCTAGATTTATTTATAACTATGACTCCATTTTTATCACATTTATTTCTGAGAACCCATTTTACTCCAATAACAGAAGATTCCTTAGGTCTTTCAACCAAGGTCCAGACTTTATTCCTTTCGAATTCATTTAGTTCATCTTGCATGGCTTTGATCCAATCATCATCACCTAAAGATTCATCAATTCTTTTTGGTTCTAATTGGGAAAGAAATGCTAGATGTTATACTTCATTTCTTAAGGAACTTCTAGTCCTTACAGGTTGATTTACATCACCAATGATACTATCACTGGGATGATTCTTAAGAAACACTTGATTTGGGTTTTGTAAAACCTGTTCATCAACATAGGGTAGAAAGTCTTTTGGGGTAAATGTTTCAGAAGTATCTTCTAGAACATTATCCTTATCAGAAGGTTCTTCTATCAAAGGTTGACAATCAGTTTTTGAAAACACATCCGAATATGTAGGTTGAGGTGTTTTAAAAACAGAAGGATCTGACTCATCAAATTTTACATGTACTGTTTCTTCAACAGTGCAAGTATTTTTATTAAAAACTCTATAAGCCTTAGAGGTTGTGGAATAGCCTAAGAAAATCTCTTCATCAATTTTTGGTGCGAATTTATGTAAGTTATCTTTAGTATTCAAAATAAATACTTTGCAACCAAAAACCTTGAAGTAGGATAGTCTTGGTTTTCTACCATTCCATAACTCATATGGAGTTTTATTAGGAAAAGGTCTAATCAAAACTCGATTTATAGTATAGCAAGCAGTACTTACAGATTCATCCCAGAAATTTCTAACAATATAATATTCACTCAATATGGTTCTAGTTATCTCTTGAAGAATTCTATTTCTTCTTTAAACTACACCATTCTGTTGAGGAGTTCTAGGTGCTGAAAAATTGTGAGTAATACCTTTCTTACTACAAAAATTTTCAAAATTAGAATTTTAAAATTCTCCTCCATGATAATTATGAATAGTTTTCAATGGAAGGTTTTTCTCATTTTTAACTTGAGCTCTAAAACTTTTGAAATATGAAAAAGCTTAATACTTCTTTGCTAGAAAATAGACCCATGTAAACCTAGTGTACTCATCAACTAGAACAAACACATAGTATTTACCTCCAATACTTCCAGTTTGTGTTGGACCAAAAAGATCCATGTGCACTAACTGTAATGCATTGGTTTTTGAGACTTCACCAATTTATTTAAAACTAGATTTATGTTACTTGCCATATTGACAAGGATCACAAACTTTAGAAGCATAAAATCTATGCTCTGGTAGATCCTTAACTAGTTTCTTCTTAGAGAGTTTACATAGGTTTCTAAGATTACAGTGTCCTAGTATTCTATGCCATAACCAGGAATGATCTTCTATTGCACTTAGGCAAGGTAAATCTTGACTCCTGAGGTCTTCTAGGTTTAAAGTGTAGACATTCTCTTGCCTATTGGCTGAGAGAATAAATTCTTCCTTGGAGTTGTGAACTAAACACTTATCATTCCTAAAATTCACAAGGTAACCTTCATCACATAACTGACTTATGCTAATGAGGTTGTGCTTAAGACCCTTAACAAAAAGAACATTTGAAATCAAGGTTTTACCAAGAAGAACAATATTACCAATACCAACAATCTCTCCCTTAGAATTATCTCCGAAAGTTACCTTTCCTCCTTTCATTTTGATAATCTTTTCAAAATAGCTTTTCTTACCAGTCATGTGCCGGGAACATCCACTATCCATGTACCATGTATTGTTGTTGGTACTCTCTTTATTTACTTAAAATCAAGAATAAAATTAGACTTTCCGAATCCAAACTTGTTTGGATCTGAGATTTCCAGACAATAAAATTTTAGGTACCCACATCTTCTTAGAGAAATAAGATTTGTGAAAACCTAAGGATTGGGTTTTGTTTAAGGAAAAATTCATTGCCCAGTGACCACCACCTTGACACTTGGTACAAAATGGGGCACTTTGAGGAACAAAATAATGGTTACTAAAAATTGGTTTTGCATGGGTATAACCAAATCCGGATTTATTTCTTAAAGGTCGTATTTGGGAATACATCTTATCAAAATTTTCCTTACCATGGATAAAGTTTGATAAACACTTCTTTAAGGAAAATATTTCAGACTTGAGTTTTATAACCAAGTTTTTATCCTCAAAATCATTAACTTTAGAACTAGAGTTAGGTTCGAAAAAAAATTTCTTAGAAATTAATTTTTCTAATTCTTTAGAATGTTTGTTCTTCTCAGAACATACTTCCTCAAGATTTTTTGAAATACATTCAAAATCAGAATTTTTCCTTTCAAGATCTTTAGAAAGATCTGATATCTCTTTTGTAAGAATAGAATTTCTAGATTTTTCCTTATCAAGTTTCTTATTGAGTTTGGAATTCTCAATTTCAATAAGTTCAGAAAACCTAGAGACTTCTTCATAAGTAGGTAAAGTATTTTCTTCATCAAAAGAAGATTCTTCATTAGAAGAGTTATAATACTTACTATCATTAGAATTTAAAGAAACATTGGTCAATGATTAACCATTTCGTACCTTAGCCATAAAACAATGATTATCAATAGGTAATCTGGCTATAAGACCAATATTCTTCTGTCCCGAGGATTCATAATCAGAAGATTCATTTGAAGAGTCACCACCACTGGAACTCCAGGTGTCATTAGCTTTCAGAACTTTCTTAGCTTTGGCATTATAATACTTTTTTCTGTTCCTATCTGAATGCCTTTATTTCCTTTCTTTCTTTTTGAGCAAAGGGCAATCTGGTCTAATATGTCCAGCTCTCTTGCATTCATAGCAAGTAACTTCTCCATCTTTTTTATCTTTCCTTTCCTTTTTCTTATACTTAGATTGAAAATTTCTCTGTCCGGCTATCTTGTTCATCCTTAGAGAATGATTTTCTAGTTCATTTTCTGAGACTTCACTCTCACTAGATTTAGATTGGAAAATAACTTTCTTAGACTTGGATCTAGTTACTCTCTCAGGAGTCTTAGCTTTCATCTGATTTGAAGTTGTTGTAAAAGAAACAGTACCATTTCCATTTTTCTTTTTGATGTTGTCAGCATCTCTCTTCATTCTTGTCTCATGTTGTAGAAGAGTTCCAAATAGCTCATCAAGAGTAATTTGAGTGACCTTCATGTTCTCATCTATAGCTGTTCTCTTGGATTCCCACTCATTTGGCATAATATCAATTATCTTATCCACAAGAGCTTCATCATCTAGACCTTTCTCTCCCATAGACTGTAGACTGTTGACGATAGTCATAAATCTCTGTTGAACTTTACATATTGGTTCACCATAAGGAAAATTGAAGCCATGATATTCAGCTCTAAGCATAGCACTTCTGGTCTCAATCACCATAGAAGTCCCAAAGTGTGTAACTTCTAACTTCTTCCAGATACAGTTAGCTGCTTCACAAGAAGAAATTTGGCTATATATATTTCTAGTCATTAAACAAAGTAAAGTATTGCGTACCTTATAATTAAGTTGATATTCTTACTTTTCCTGATTAGTAAAAGTTTTGACTTCCTTGTCAGGAATTTTATAATCTCCAGTAAGCATAACAAAGTAGTCTACTCCAGTATTGATAACAAAAGTATTCATGCGATCTCTCAAGTATTCATAATCATTACCATCAAAGATTGGTGGTCTTGTAGGATTCAGATTATCAATTGAACCAACATTGACTCCTGCCATACTAGAAACCTTGGATACACAAACTTGTTAGTAGCAAAAGTTTGGAATCAAAATGTTCGGATTGGGAATTTTCGGAATGAGAAATTTCAGAATGGAAAAGTGAGCAAGAAAAACTTATTCATAAGTATAAGTATTTCAGAGACCTCCTCTGATACCAATTGTAGGATCAAAATAGTGATGTAGATACTCAATATACAAGAGGGGGTGAATTGTACACTTTAAAAAATCCTTTGGAACCTTTAAAGTTAATTATGAATAACTATAGTTTCCTTAAGAAAAGTAAAAGAATAAGTTTAACAAAGATTAAACTAAGCAAATTCAGAACACATCTAACACGGAATGAAAACTTGGGAGTAGATTCTGAAGGTAGGTTCCGGAAATATGGTTCTGGAAATTGAAACTTAACAAAAGATTGCAATATGAGATTCTACCTAAAAAGCGTATAGAATCTAAATGAAAAAGAGTACAAGTAAGTAAGTATAAGAAAGTTATACTTTCCTTACAATACAGTATGTAGCAGAATATAAACAAGTATTAGTACTACAGGTAACAAGATATAAGTCTTTTAAACCAAAGAGAAGGGTATCCAACAACCTTGGATAAAGGTCCCTTGATTTACACTTTCAAGAAAGTCTGTCTTACCCACACCAGGGTAATCCCTCAATACAAATATCGGAGTCTATGTCTTGCTATCCCCGAAAGCCATCAACTTTAAGGTAGTTGGCCACCTCTGTCTTCCTCAGCAAGGAAGCCCTCAACTTCAAGGTATTGGAAACCTCTGTCTTCATATCCCTGGAAGTCCTCGAATATAGTCACCAACATTCGGAGTCGCATGAAGCTTTGAGAGTTAATAAGAGCCTCTCTCTCTATAAATCACTTCAACATCATGTATGCACAATGTCAAAAATCTTTGTTGTGTTATGAGCTCTTTCAAATGAGCTCCTATTTATAGGTAAGGTCGGCCTCCTTCCCAACGGTCATATCTTCCTTGAAAATTGGAGGGACCTGTACACGTGTCACTTAGCCAACGGTTAGTTTATAACAGAATGGACGACATCGTTTTATAACAAAACAAGTGTAACAGAATGTACGACATCGTTTTAATTCTAACTCAAAAGTCCGGAATGAAAGCTTTGGAGTGAAGGTTCGGAGTGTAAGGAAAATAATAAAGAGTAGTCAAAATATAAAGGCATAAGCAAAATGAAAGTTTGGAGTCTAACCAAAAAAAAATTTCAGAGTCTAAATAAATTCAGAGTGTATAAAACAAAGATAATCAGATTCTGTTTAATAAGAGAATTTGGAATGAGAATCCAGAATGAGAGTTAGTCATTAGAATTTGTAGTGAGAATTCATTATCAAACTTCATAAGAATTAGTTATCCTGAATCTGGAGTAGAACTTAATCAGAGTTCGTATCCGGAATTCGGAATGAAACTTCCTTACAGTTCTTATCCAGAATTCGGATCCTAAAACAGAATACTTCATATCAAAGCTTCAAGAAATTCCGAGAAAATAGAAATGAATCTGAATCTCATACTTAAGAAAAAAATATTGATGAAAATATGATAAGGATAATTTTTCTTACAAAAGCGATTTTCCTTATAAAAGAAATTTTCCTTATAAAAGCAATTTTTCTTAAGAAAGAAATTATCCTTATAAAAGAAATTTTCCTTAAGAAAGCAATTTTCCTTAAGAAAGCAATTTTCCTTAAGAAAGCAATTTTCCTTAAGGATAAGGTGTTTGTGATTTTCACAACAAGAAGGAATGAAAAAGTCATAAGGAAAACCTTATTGACTCAACAATTTAGTCAGATGGTGCATAGAAAACATTTATCGAAAAAAATATTCTGGAAATCCTTCAATTACAATGCATTGATCTCCCCCACAGGATTCATATTTTTTTATCAAATTACACTATTGATCGTCTTTACCCACCATACGATAAGCATCCAGAAAAACATTATCTTGGTCGGAACACTGAAGGATGTAGAAGATCTTTTCCATGGATTTGATCCATTGTTTATCAATTGAGGTATCTGATTATCCATTAAAAGTAGGAGGCCTTTATCTCATAAATTTCTCAATAGAGACTTGTTCATTCTTAGGGGTTGTTGAATTTTCCTCTTGACCCATGTTTCTATTCAAATCATGAGTTAACTTGGAGAGTATCGTGAAAAGTTTCATGATTTCTGCTCCCATCATATTGGGTATCTCATTATTACAACCATCACATTGATCATCACAACCTTTGTCAGCCCGATTCCTCCTATTATTGGGAATTGGATGGAATAAAATAAAGTCAGGGGTCACATATAAAGGGTAATCCAAATAAAAAATATATGAATTTTAAATAACTTTTATTTCCTTATCTTATAAATCTATAGGCTTCAATCTATGTTATCCATTATCTAGTTTCTAACATATATTCATAGGGGATTTTTTAATTACCTTAACAATTTTTAATACAATATTTGTGAATTTATCAAAGAATATCACCCAAGAATTTCCTAACCAAGAGTGTAGAAAGGCCCATTGTTGTGTACCAGGTACCCCAGGTCAAGCCCGAAACTCATTGTCAGAGTTTTCACTCCTTTGTGCCAGAGCCGCCTCTACCTTCTTGTATCGAGACAAGGATGTATTTTCTTAATAAAACACTTAATTAATACTCACCAAACATTAGGGATATTTTTATTATACTTAGTCTTGTCTCTATGGATTCACTAGTTTTTTCTAATCTTAATCCCAAAAATAACTAAACTTGTCCTATGACATCAACTATAACCACCCTGCTTTTTATTACACACTTAGACATGATTTATTACATAAAACCATCACTTGAAACAACATAGAATATCAAGAGGTCTAGTGTCTTTGGGGCATAGGAACATTACCAAATGGCTTAAAACATGAAATCCAAAATCTTTATTCAAAACTTCCATTACATGACCATGACATTCCCACTTAATTAGCATTGCATGGGACAACCTGAGGACATAAATGTGAAAAGGGTGAGCTATAAATCCCTGTAAGAGAGTAAAAAAGGCCTAAAATGAAGAATACAATACATGATAGGCAATAGGAATATAAATGGATAAAAAAATGAACATAAAGGCGTGATATAATATGGTTATCACAACATGGAAATGTAGAAACAACACTTAACATGGAATTAGCTTGATCCAAGACTCATTGCACATGGAGCATGAGTAAACCCTCATTGCACTTGAATTAGAATTAGTAATTCATATTTTCACTTGAATTAGTATAATTAAATCATTATTTCACTTGATTTATCATGATACTAATCTTTACCCAATGCATTGTAGCGCTATCAGGGAACACCCTTCTTAAACATTTAATTACGTGTATAAGTGTGCCACATGGATCATAAAAGATGGATTAATTAAACTTCATCATTAATTCCATGAAAATGGAATGAGTAATTCATATATGAAACTCTATAATCAATAATTAAATTTTCATAATGGTGAATACCCTTGATAGAGAAATGCGCATGGTTTTCACAACAGAATGACTTTGTCTTGGAAAATCACGTTGAAATTTTAGCAGCATAACGGTGTGAAATAATAATTAATAAAAATGGATGATGGGAGAGAAAGGGGTCTCTCATAATATGTAAATTAAATTTAATGTAATGGGGTTATATGGATACAGGTCCCAAAAAATTTAATGGAATTTCAATTCATAATACAAAATAATTTCTTGAATGTAAATGAGAAGATAGAAATTACTTACGAAATATCTGCATGGTAACAGGTGTACGTGATAGGAATTAATGAGAGATAAAGGGGATATCATAATTAAAACATAAATATGCCATTATATGAGAGGTGAGAAATCATACCCAAAAATTTTTAATTTAAAATAAATTGGCATAACAACTTAAATAAAATTAGACAAAAATGTGAATGGAAGAAATCCCTTACTTAGAAGTGTGATCCCAAAGAATTAGAAGAGGCTTGAGAGAAGATTCTTGAGGTATTGGGGAACCATGGGAGGATTATAAAGAGAGTAAGGAAGGGTTTTTTGTAACTCCAATGTCTTTGAGTTAAGTAGAAGTGGGATCTTGGGTGGATTTATATTGGAAAGGAGATGGAATTCTTCATTATTTAGGATTGGGACACCACACATTAAACAACTCAAAACCACAAACCATCCCTTGGTTTTTCCCATGGTTTTTTCCAAGTGGGAATGTAAAACAATATTTTATAATTCCAATTTCCTAACATCTTAATGTAATATTGTTGCTTATGTGGAGGTGAGTCACACTCTCAGGGAAATGAATTTAAAAATCTAAAATGTATTATAAGTGTTGGAGGGTTCACTAAGGCTTTGTAAAATAAATTAAACAGACCTAAAATCACATTATTATAATGGTAAAACATATATTGGCTGAAAATAATGTTTATAATATTTTATTACATTACTATTGGGTCATTATGATGTCATAGACACATTACATATTTATACATTATTTAATTTTTATCCAAAAAAAATCAACTGTCTCAAAAAATTATGAAAAATTAACCATTCAATAATTTAGACATAATGATTCCAAAAATAATATTAATTTTATCAATTTTTTTTAAATTTTTTATTTTTTACTTTATAAATAAAAACTGACATTTATCGCAAATTCAAGGGTTTTGACAAAAAACAGTTTTCAAAACTTTATAAATATTACAATTGTATTCTTAAAAATTATATAATCATTTATATTTAATAAAAATTAATTTAGTAATAATATATTATTAAAATATTATTTAATTAAAAAATCCATCAATTCAACAAAATAGATTTCATAATTGAATTTTAACTAAAAATACTATATGTTCTTTAAAAACTATTTACAAAGTAACAATAGTAAAATGAATGTATATTCTTTATTCTATACAAAAAAATCACATAATCATACTTATATGGTTTAATTACATAACCCATTAAAACCCCTACATAAGACCTTAGGATAAGGTGTGCGATAGTGATAGACTCTTGGGGTGCCTCGGATAACATTGCTCGGGTGGTAATATCTATCAACATCCACTTCTCCCGTAGGCTGTTCCACTCAAGTTTGACATATTCAAGCTCATCTTGGGATTGATAAAGAGAGAATCCTAATTAAACCACCTCTTTTCTAAGCTTTGAAAAATGGGCTTTGTATAGGGAAAGTCTACTCGATGAGGCCATCGCTTCATTTGTCTGGGTAAATTGGATTTGTTAAAGCCCTATATTTATACTAATAATGTGATCATTGTTCAATTGACATATTAGAAATGGTAACAATTCTTAACAGTATTTTGTAATCCGAAAAATATATAAAACCAAGGAAGTGAATATTTTATATAACCATTTTTTATAAAAAGACATTTAATTAGATCAAGATAAATTTCCATTGATAAATGTTTGTGTCGTTAAAGAAAACCTATGATTATGAGGTTTAGATAAGTTCTTAGTACACACATCATTTTGTATATCCAGTTTTTTTATTTCTGGGAGGTAAATTCTCAAGGTGGTGAGAATGTATTGACTTCGATTTTAATTATAATTTTTAGGATATTTATTGGATTATTTTCAAGACCATACACTTAGATGACATTTGATTTCGAGGCATTGTGTGCCTTGAAATTTTTTTTGAAATATATTAAATATATTAAATACAAACACATGATATTTTCTTGAAAAGTGGAATGAATTATAAACAATGTCCTAGAACATCAATTTGAAAGCACTATTGAGTTCAGAGCATGGGTTTTACCCATAACATGATATTAAATTTAACGATTTGAGATGCATGTGAAAAAAAACATCACGGGTGTAAAATGAATAAAATATTTGAAATGAATTATAATATTTATTCATTGATAGAGATATATAATTTCATTTCCCATTATGAATTCTTATGAAATATTTCAAAGGATATCTGTATAATAATAGAAATCTAGGAGATATGTTGGAGAGCATAGAGGAAGATCTGTTAACAAAATATAATAGGATAGAGGTTCCAAGATCAGTGTGAAAAAAATTAAAGGATCCTTTGTAAAGAAAATGATATAGTTCTACTCTTCATTATATAGTGATCCTAATTGTGGAAAGATGTTTTTTATTATTATTTTCATTTCCCATCATATATTTATCTCATGAACATGAATCAATAATCCGACAGATTGATTCATGGGCCGGTCATTTTTTAGGATGGGTAATTTGTAAGGAATGTTTTAGGGTACTTGATTTATGTTTGATTATTTATCATTTTTTAATCATTATAATTATAAGGAATTGGGGAAAATAAAAAAATGGCTGAGGTTCATTCCTTGTGGATGTGATTGTTCATTTCTTTAATATTTTCTCTATTCATCGTGAACAAATCCATTGGAAGGAGGTTTGACAAATATCGAGGAATCAAGCATTATGGACCCATTTTTTTGTTCAAAATGAAACATCAATGATCCAAATTTGATGATATAAAGGGATCATATTATGATTTATATAGCAACATATCAGAAAGATTTGGGATAACTGATTTGTGTTCTTTAAAACTTGAATGCAATTTAATGTATGAGGCTATTTTTTGAGTAGATTCAAGTGACAGATCCAAGTTTTCGATGAAAATAAGTTAAAACAACAAAAGATAATTTTCTTTTTCAAATTGGTAGTACAGATTAATTGATAGAGTTATGATAGAAGGCCAAGAATCCATATCTAGATTTTTGTAAAATTCCATAATACATGGAATGTACTACGGAGACACGTACCATTTGGGGACCTCATAGTGGTGTATAGGGTTTTTAGATTATGTTAATTACCAAAAGAAATATGATCTCATCACATGGCATGTGACCCCACCTTGATGGATCGATGTGTACCTAGGTGGTACATGAACTAGGAAAGTTGTACATGGGCATAGACACACCGTGTACTCCCAGAAAAACACTACTAGGCCTGGTGTAGACTATAATTTCCATTTAATTGGACATGGAAATAATTACATGGGTATGGGAACACCATATACATTGGAATATAAATGCAAACATTTTTTTCAAGGGCTAAACCCTGTGAAAAAGGGGAACCTTGTGTAATTCTTTAATGATAGATAAAACCCTTTATTCTATGTATCATGGACTAGTTTCATTAGGGTGTGTTTCCTATATAATTCCCTTAGGAGTTATTATAGAGTCATTTCCTACACATAGGATGGTTATACCATCAGCATGAATTCTTAGATCGAGTTCTTAGAATCCATCTGTGAGGCCCAAAATGAGACCCTATATTATCTCCTTACCCTGTGTGGAGTTCTTGGTATCATCATGACCAAAACTATACAATCTACGATCCTATACCTAGTGGTTATATTTATATCAAGTTGTAAATATACCCCACATCCTTGAGTGTGATCCTCATCTATGTATCATATCTCTTAATCCTTCCAGTTTATCATCCATATAATGAGACCCACCATGCACAACTTTCCAGACAGACATCAAAAGTGTTATTTGACTCATGGAGGGTGTTCTCATAAATGAGTGCTATGTGGAACCTTTAAAAAGGATTCCTATGCTAGAATTATGGTTTTAAATTTACCTTGAGATTGTGTTTCCTTGATGAGTTTATCTGGATATTATTTGAAATGTATTGTAGACATATACTTGTATATAGATGGCTTCTATTCTTGATATTATATGCCTTTTCATTTTAGTGTATCCTACTGGGTATTTTTATACTCACCCCTAGATGGGATTTTTATGAACAAATCGTGTCTTGTACCGAAGATCGTTCTTTTGATAGATTTCGATAGGGACTGGTACCAGGTGTTCATTAGTCATCCATACAGACTGAGGTGTGTTCCTAAGGTATATTGACATTAGTCCCCGTATTTACATACAATATTTTCTTGTTTTCAGACTCTTCATGTCCCGACTTTATTTTTTTATTATTTCCTTTCTATTTCTTATTTTCATGCTTTGGTTGTGGGATTTAGACACATGCATGTGTAGTTCATTAGTTGTTTTAAATTTTAGCATTTTATTAGAGATGTGTGAATATATACATGTATTAAGGCTACAGCCTCCCATGTTAGTAACACGCCTTCTCGATGCTAGGTTCCAACCAATGGCCTATTGGAGGTGTTCTTGGGAAGTCACAACATGGGCCCTACTAGGATGGTTCATGACAATAAGCAAGGAAATTCTGTAGGTTAGTGTTTCTTATAACATCCACAATATCCTAGATATACCAATATCTATATTTATAAATCCATATCATTTAATTACCTATGAATATATTCTTAAAATATATAAGGGTTCCAAATAATTATTATTATAACTTTATTATACATAATTATGAATGGGTGCCAATGTATTTGAAATTTTTTTGTGTATGGAATATTTTATATAATTTTAAAAAATAACACATGGAACATTGATTATTAGTATTCCCAATAGTAGACTGTGATGATATAGATTTTATATCATTCATGATATTTTATATTGATAATATCACATTTGGTGGCAATTCAAAAGGTAGTTTCAAAGGATTTGGTAATGTTGGAATTTACGATTTTGTTATCTTATCTAAAGTTCAATATGTGGAAGACTTAAAACATAATATGATTAGTGATTCTAAATTATTTGATGATATAATGAAAGTATAATTTCAAAAACATTAATTTTATAGTCTTTAAAAAATATTTTTTATATATTTTACAAACATATAAAGGATAATATATATTTTATAAACTCTGCTGAGTAATCTTCGAAAAATGTAAACTATTTCAATGATGTATAAAAATATTATTTTTATGGAAAAAGAGGTCAGTGAATTTCAATTTTATGGTGTTAGAAATATTCACAAGAATCAAAATTTTCTCTAAATACACGAGTTATAACTATAAAACAATTACATGTCCAAATCGTTTCTGAAAGGTGAACACTATAAGGAGCATTTATATATTTCAAAGCGGTTCATATAGTAAGACTATTACAAATCATACATCATGATTTTATGAAAATTTATCTACTAATAGTCTCAATGGAAAGAGAAATGTCATTTTGATTATTTCTAACATTAGCCCATGAACAACAGAGTACTTTGTTACCCACAAATCCTACCCATTAGCTATGATCATGACATACTCTAAATTGGTTCAAAATGGAAAAGGGTATATTATTATACCAATTTTTAGTTATAAGGGTGGTGGGTTTAGGAATCAATAATTTTATATTGTTTATAATGAAAATGGTGATTCATATAACTTTTCATCCCATATGACACCAAAACAATATGTTATCATGGAATAGAAAAATAGAACACTGCATGAAATTAGTATAATATGTTATATGTGTTTATGACACCAAAATATTTTTTTGGTCTGAATTTGTGAATATAAATTTTCATATTATTCAAGTGTATAGTGTTAGTTTTTAATATTATAGATAATTTAGAAAAATTAATGTAAAATCCAATCATGTTAATTTTTTAGGTTATTAAAACCTTTGAAAATAATATAGGGTATATAATAAAATCAAGATGTTAGTTGAGGAATCTATTCATATTCAGTTTGATTGAAATAATTTTAATAAAATGGGAGGTGGTTTTGATTATCATGATTAATATGTTAAAGAATTTAAATTTGGGTAGTATTTATATCAAAATTGAAATCAAAATGTTAAAGGGGAGAAAAACCCTCATGACTAAATTTTTAAAACTCATAGAGATCACCATGTATTTATGACAATTTGATATATTAATACTGGAGTTAAAACTATATATTCATTAAAAAATATTATACTATTCATGCTTCTATTTATGATTTTTACCCAAATAAATTGATAATTATTTAATTGATTCAAACTAGATAGGTTCTAGGAAATAATAATTTATATAAATTTTATTGAATTAATGAATAAGATTAGTGAACTTCCTAGAGATACTCAATTAATCCTTACTACAGGAATTTTTAGGATTATTTTGGGTGAATACTGAAATATTATTAAGGTTAAATCTATATTATTCACTTAATAATATTTCTAATATGAAGGGATGGATTTTAAAAAATTATTTTCTCCAATTACTAGACTATAAGATATTATAATATTACAATCCTATGATTCATTAAACTAAATTAAATTATTTTAGATGGATTCCAAATGTAAATTTTTAAATGGATTTATTTCTATTTATGTTTATATTAGAATACCCCCTAAATTCTTAGATTAAAAACATCATAATCAAAATTTATATATTTCTAAATAACTTTGTGTGCGTAAACAAGCTCCAAGAGCATGCTATGATATATTATTTAATTTTCCATTATAAAATTATATAATAAAATAATTTTTATATTTTAACAACCTAGGTAGTGATATAATAAATATATATTAATTTATAAATGTTTTTACGTAATTTAATAGATTTTATAAGCATAATATAAGTATAAATCATACTTTATACTTAAAAAATGATATCTTCCAAAAAAATAGCTTTACAAGATTTTGATGGAAAACCCATTTTAAATATAGTATTTGACACTTTTATAAGTTATATATAGAAAATTAAAAGTATTATTTTTAATAATGACATAGATGTTTCGTTTGGATAAATTTTTGGTATTTTTCTATAACATTCATATTTTAATTAAAAGTGAAAAATGCTGCATTTTAATTCAAAACAACTTTTTTGCTTAACATATTCATGTTGTTCGAATATCCTTTTAATTGGTTTTAAATTATTTTTAGAGTATTTTTTAACATTTCATCCAATTTTGTTCATTTTAATCAATTTTAAATTGAAATTATATATAAAAACATTTCAAACTATAGAATGTTTCCCTTAAAAAATACGCTTTTTAATTTTGTTTTAGGAATTAATTTTAAATCTAATTATTTAAATTATTTAAATTAAATTATCTAAAACAGATTCCATATTTGGAATCATAAGTTCCATGTTATTTTTTACAGAAAATTTCATTTTGGTATATTAAAAATTACCAGGGTTAAAAAATTATTTACTGCGATATAGGTAAATAATGAAACAAGTTAATGTAAAAAGGGTAAAGGATAAAAATAACTAAAACTACAAAATTTGAAGGTTATTTGAGGTATGTATTGTCTCTAACCAACATACACAACATTATATAAAATTTTAATTCATTTAAATTAATTCCACCTCAATGTGGTTAGTTTTAAATATAAAATAATCTATAATTTAATCACTTAAACCTTCTTATCATCATGTATAAATATCACCCCTAACCTTTCCATTTCCACCCAAAAATCTCAATAGGTCCAAAAATCTCATAAAAAATATCTCCTACTCACACTCACCATTTCCAAGTAATTCTTTTTTAATCAAAAGGGGAAATTCAATGTCTTTAAGTGTCTCTCATGGAGTGTATATTCAAGAAGTAACTTCCTAAAATTACCACCCTTAATTTCTTTTTTTACTTTATTTCCAAAAAAAATCATCCATAAATTCATGATAACTCCATAATAATTTATATACTGAATTTTTATGTTTCTAATGTAGCATCTGATATCAATTTCATTTCTCACCACCTCTTATTCAAAGAAATGAAATTGTTATCAAAGTTGTGCTGGTTAAACATCTCTATGAATAATGTTTTTCTTTTTCCATTAACAACATCATGGAAGGTCTTAAAATAATTTATCTAGTAAAATTATTTTTTTAATATGTATTCTATAACCTTTTTAATATTATGGAAATGTTATATTAAACATACCTGTATTCCTTTTATATTATGGTTATATGATAACTTTGTATGAATACTTGTGGACGATCGCCTCCTCAAAACTATGTAACTTGTTCACACATCACATGGAATATATTAAGGATTTATTCAGTGAAAGAATATGATATAAGTTAAATTTTAATGGTAATTTAATTATATTTTATATATACATATTTACATACATTTCATTTGATTTTTTTCTTTTAATGCGACCGGAAAAACAAAAATATTTTTCATGTGTACGTATGACATATCATCTCCATGAATGATGTTTTTTGTTTGTATTTAATGAGTATTATAAATAATTATATAATTAATATATAATATATTTATATACTATTTTATATTCTGGTGATTATGGACTTATGATCACATGGACTATTGACGTCTTATCAAGTTCATTTTCAACTTACGTACCGAATAACGACACAGCTTATGACATGAACATAAATAATTATGTTATTTTTATAACATGGTTATAAGTGATATTAAAGAAATAATAAACTTGAAAAAGTTAATTAATAAATTATAAATTAACCTATTTTTATTATTCGAGAATATAATGATTGTACGTGAAGAGTCGAACTCAAGGTAATGGAATTTCATAACCCAATTTCTATTCATTGGGTAAAACTTATATGTATTGATTATATCATTGAAATATTATGTGTGAAATGAATTTTGAATATATTATAATTTATTTATACTTATTTTATGTATATTCATAGTGAAAACACATAATAAAACTATTTTATTAAGAAAATGATCTTTGTAATGGATTTCATCTCAATCTCCTTTCATTGATGCATATTTTGAATTTATACACTACCTTATTTTATGAGGTGTATAAAAAAATATGTTTCTCAATATTTTGATATTGAAAGTGGTTTTGAAAATATATTGAATATTTAAATATATTTAAATTATTTCTTGTGATTGAAAATTAGATTTATGAGTGAAATTTTGATAATTGCAATATATTATGTGTTATAATTATATCATGGTATTTAGAAATTTGATAGGTGGTTACGTGACAAACCAATTATGTGTGGCTCCAAGATAAACCAAGTGTGTGTGTTTATGTTATAACCTCAAATTAATTAGGTATATAATTCATCCATATGGTTATTCAATTTTTACGAGTGATATGTATTGAATTTGACCGTATGGTTATTCCATTTAAGTATTATTATTTTCCAAGTTAACTTTATATGTTATATGTGATTTTTTGGGTTTTATGGTAATATTTTGATTACAGAATGGGTAAGAAGTGAGATTATATTTAAAGGAAAGTATTTAAATATTTTTATAGGTGAAATTTATTACTTTAATATAAAGTATTCAAGTTTTATATGTTTTCTCCAGAATAATAGTTTTCCATATTTATGTATCCCTTATTGAGATTTCTATGATCATCCCAAGTATTATAATGTTATCACCAGATCAAAGAGAGAATAGATACAAGTATGGGATCAAAATAATAGTTGTGATGATTGAATGTGAAAATAATCTTTGTTCCATTTTAATAGTTTTGTTTTTAAAAAAAATGGATAGTGATTAAATGTTTCTACCTTGTAATATTTCTATTGTTATGTAAGAATTATTTTCTAATTCATTAAAAATATAAACTGAAAATATTTTTCAAATATAAGGATGTTAATTCTAAATTTAATTTAATGTGTTATGCAAGTAATATGGTTATGTCCTTAAAATTGGTATCATATCATGGTTTAACTAACCTTATATGTTAGAGTAATTTAAAACCCTTCCATTGAAAATGTATACCTTATGGTCAAGATAAAATGTAATAGAATTTTAAGATTACCATGTTTCTTCATCTATGATATGTCTATTCTGAATGATTTTCCCTAGATAAAACAAGTTAGTTGTGAGGGGTATTCATCTAGAAGAAAAAACCTTCTATATCGAAACCACGAGATGGTCTGAATTAAAACTGGGCAGTTTGTTGCAGTGATGGATTAGTTGAATCAAGTGATAAGTGGTGGTGGTGTTCATCCAAAAGAGTAACCTGGTCTACCACAGAGGACCATGATGATATTGGATAATTTTATGAGACATCATTCCCTATCATTCAAAGGAGCATCTAGCCTCATGCTGGTTGAAGGATGAATTAAATCACTGTAAATGATATTCGACGTCATGGGTTGTTTGGATCATGAAAATTTTAGTCTTATTGTTCATCCTTTTCATGGTGAATCGGACCAGTGGTGGTCAATTGTTAGAAATATCAGAGTAATTGAAGATATTTATTCCATGTAATGGGATTAATTTAATAATATATTCCTTGATAATTATATTCCTAAGGATGTTTGATTTAGGATGGAAAATAAATTCTTGGAATTGAGACAAAAGGAGGAATATTTTGTGGCTATTTAGGAATAAAATTTCACATGTTTGGAAAGGAATGTCAAAAGTTTTATCTAGGATATTTATAGTAAGATAAATCAGTTTTACTCAGGATTAAAGTCGAGATATTGAAGGGTATTAGCTTCTCGTGAATTAAAAAATCTATGAGAAACTTGTATGATATTCCTAGTAGGTTGAAATCGATTTTTTTGATCATCATGTCTTTCATGTGAGAAATAAAAAAGAAGAGTTCTGGTTGGTATGAAATGGGAAATCATTCATCAATGGTTACTAGAGGTAAGAAAACTTCATTTCTATCTTCAGAGATGTGCAGTAAAAAGCATCTTGGAGAATGTCTCTCAAATTCTAGGAAGTGATTCTGATGTGGTAGGCTTGTTCATATTTCTCATGAATATAAGGGATATGAGTAGATGGGCAATGAAAATCTAGTGATATGATGTTTTACTTATAATTAGTTGGGTAATTATTCCAACGTGTCTCTATATTTTATTACCGATGGTGGAAACTATGAATATTGAAATAAAAATGGCATGGAAAATCATTTTCTACTACTACAGTTCATGTGGGACCAATAAAGGAAGTGGTGAAATGTATGTTATAGGTTTTTTTAAAAAATATTCCAATACTCTGTATGACTCTGGGACTTCATATTATTTCATTTTTTTGATATTTGTAATTAAATTGGAAATATCACCACATGAATGTGATACATAACTTTTTGTAAAAAATCCAGGTTGGAGACTTAATAAAATAGATTTATAGGAATCTTCCTATAATTATTGGTGGGATAGTATTTCTTTTAAATATTATTGAACTTCCCCTAGAATAGTTTGATATCATTTTGTGTATAGATTGGATTTCAGTTTATCACTCTAAAATATATTTCAAATCTAATAAGGTTTTCTTCAATGATTTCATACCTTTGATAGCATTCCAAGATGCTGAAATGTCGATTAAATATGGTAGTGAATGTTGTCTATCTCATGATGTTTAAAACATGAAAATAGTTTTGATTAATTACATTCTATTAGTGAATGAATTTATGTCTATTTTATCAGATGAATTTACTTGTGTAATTCATAACAGGGTGGTTAAATTTACTATTGATTATGTTTAAGATGATAAGACTATTTCTAAACCCCCTTATCAAATAGATCAAGTGGAGCTGGTGTAATTGAAAAAACTATTTCAGGAATTAGTTGATAAAGGTTTCATTCGATATATCACTTCACTATGTGGTTCTCATGTTTTATTTGTGAAAAAGAAGCATTGTTCTATGAGACTTTTTATTGATTATAGAGCCTTGAATAACATCACAATTAAGAAAATGTATCATTTGACTCTTATCAATGATTTTTTTGATCAGCATGAGGGAGATCAGTTTTTTTAATGATTGATTTGATGACGGGGTACCATTAGCTCAAGGTGAAGGAGGATGAAACTACAATGATAGAATTTTGAAAATGATATAGGAATTATGATTTTTTGGTTATTCCCTTTTGGTTATATAATGAAATTGTTGTATTTATGATTCTGATGAATGGATACTTTCATCAATTTTTGAATCAGTTTGTGGTTATATTTATACATGATAATTTTTTATATTCTTAATGTCGGTATGAACAATAAATTCACTTAAGGATTCTTTTCAAAACGATAAAAGAAAAGAAAAGAAACTATATGGAATATTTAGTAAGAGTGAATTTTGGTTGCCAAAAATTTAGTTCCTTAGATATATTATTTCTATAGATGACATAAATATTGACCCTCTTAAAAAAAGGTTGTTTCATAGTGGCCAAGACCTACCAATTTCATAATGATTCATAGTTTTCTTGGATTAGTAAGTTATTACCAATGGTTTTTTAAAATATTTTCTCATTTATCTAGCCTACAAATTATATTAACAAGAAAAATATTTAAGTTAATGTAGAAAAAATAATGTTATGAATTTTTTTTCAGGAATTGAAAATAATATTGGTAAATGATCTAGTTTTGGCCCTACCTTCCAGAAATGGGGAAGTTATTCTATACAGTGACACTTTATTAAAAGGAATTGGTTGAGTAGTAATGAAAAATTATCGTGTAATTGATTAATATTTACTTCAGTTAAAACCTCATGTGTTAAATTACCCAACAAATTATTTGTAATTAGC
Source organism: Viscum album (assembly GCA_963277665.1). NCBI lineage: Eukaryota > Viridiplantae > Streptophyta > Magnoliopsida > Santalales > Viscaceae > Viscum > Viscum album. The sequence continues at coordinate 438,437,723 of OY728121.1, forward strand.
TTCTATTTATGTTGCATAAAAAATTTTAATTCAATATATGTATAGAGTAAAGAATGAAATATATACTGATCAAAAAAAATTTGAAGTATATATTCACTCAGAATGAATTGAACATGAGGCAGAGGATATGGCTAGAACTAATCAAATATTATGATTTCATGATTCATTACCATCTAGGAAAATTAAACAATGTTGATGATTCTTTGTGTTGAAAATGTAGTGTTAAATTAACCGTGCTACATTTTGAATGTGATCCTTTAGTTAATGATTTAATGAATTTTTTCTTAGAAATTATTGGTGTAGGAAATCCATATATTGTTTTATATATCATTTTTATAATATATATCTTATAGAATTAAGAATGCACTTTATGAAGATAATTATTTTCATTTAAAGGAAGAATTAGTTTAGAAGGGAATGTTACCTAAATTTAACATTGATAAAGATTGTGTTTTGAGGTTTGGGAAGAGATTATGTGTGCCTTATGACTCAAATTTCATGAAATATTTGATAAATGATTCTCATTGTTCTTCGTTATTAGTTAATATGTGTAGCATTAAGATGTATAGACACCTTCATAAGTATTACTGGTGGGATGGAATGAAAAGAGATATTACTGATTTGACACTAAGATGGTGGACTTGTCAATAGGTTAAAGACAAGTGGAAGTTACCGAAATGGATTCTTCTACCTTTTTTAGTACCAGATTGCAAATGGTAAAATATATCAATGGACTTATTAGTTGTATTACATAATACATCTCAAGTTAACAATGTCATTTGGTTTATTTAGGATCGAATAACTAAATAAACTCATTTTCTTCCTATTCAAGATACACTGACTCTGGATAAAATTTCTCAGTATTATATTGATGAGATAGTAAAGTTATAAGGATTTAATCACCCTATTATATCTTATCATGAACATAGGTTCACTTCTAACTTTTATAAATTCCATCGGATGTCATTGATTATTGAATAAAATATCATCACAGGTTTTCACCCCCAATCAGATGGGATATAAAAACGAACAATTTAGACATTGGCGGATTTGTTGTGTGATTATTAAATGGATTTATAGGGATTTGGGATCAATATATTTCTTTGGTTGAGTTTCATATAAAACCAATTTTCATTCTAGAATATAGATGGCACCATTTGAGGCATTATCTAGAATTTTGTGTCAAAATCTAACTTTTTGGGATGATATCTTGGAAAGGAAGCTGATGGAACAAGAGTTGGTAGGGGAAATGGAAGAGAAAGTCCAATCCATTCAGTAACACATGAGGAAATCCCAGAGTATGAGGAAATTTATGCAGATAAATAGAGAAAGTATTTTTATTTTGAGGATGGTGATCATGTCTTTCTCAAAGTTTCTCCATGGAAAAGTGTGATGCATCTTGGTAAGAAGGGGAAGTTGAGCCATTGTTCACTAGACACCATAAAACCCTGGAAAATTTGGATTAGTTTCCTACTGAGTGGATTTTCCTCTGATTTTTTCCTAGGTACACAGTGTTTTCATGTTTCAATGTTTAGAAATGATATGTTGGATTCATCTCATGTTTTGAGTCCATAAGTAGTTCAATTAAAGGATAATTTGTCTTATAAGGAATAGATAATACAAATTATTGACCATATAGATCAATTGTTTTAGAATAAGGTGATTCATTAGGTTAAGTTTTTGTGAAAACCCCATATTATTTAAGAGGCAATATGGGAATCTGAAAATGCTATGAGGGAAAAATACCCCCACTTTTTTGATAAGTGAAAAAAAATGAAAGGATACAATTTCCAAAATGGAGAGGAATATAAAAATAAAGGAAATGATAATTTAAGTCTAAATTCAATTATAAATTTCTTTTAATTCATTTTATAGATTTTACAAGAATAATACAAGTATAAATATTACTTTCTGCTAAAAAATGAATTTTTCGAAAAAGTACTTTTACCACCTTTTGATGGTGAACCCATTTTAAATATAGATTTTGGAAAATTTTATAAGTTTTAATTTGAAATATATATATATATTATTTTTTATTGGGACATTGAAATTTATTTTGGATAATTTTTTTTGCATTTTCATGAAAACATTCTTATTTTAAGGAATAGTGAAAATAGTGTATTTTAATTCAAAACTATTTTTTCATCTAATTTATTTATATGGTTAGAATATTATTTTAATAGGTTCTAAAAATATATTCAAATTATTTTTTTAATAATTTAATCAATTATTAATCATTTTAATCAATTTTAAATTGAAATTATACATAAAAACATTTCAAACTTTTGAGCATTTCACTTTAAAAATAATCTTTTTCATTTTGTCTGTGAAATTAATTTTAAATCTAATTATTCCAATTGTATAAATGTAATTTGGTAAAATTAATTAAATATTTGGAATCATAAGTTCCAAATTAGTTTGTATATTAAATATATTATTTGGAATAAAATAATTTTCCATGGTAAAAAAATTATTTACTATAGTATAGATAAAAAAATGAAACATGTTAAAGTTAAAAGGGTAAAGGGTGAAAATACCTAAAAAATATAATATTTAAATTTTTTTGATGTTTTTATCAACCCTAAACATCCTAAAAACAATAATTTAATATCTAATCCATTTAAATTAATTCCACATCAATTTGGTAACCTTTAAATATAAATTAATCAATAATTGAACCACCTGAACCTGCCTCTCCCCAAATATAAATACCACACCTCACCTCCCCATACCGACCTAAAAGGCTTATTATATCCTCAAATATATGTCCAAACCTCTACTACTCACTCTCACAATGTACATGTTCTTTTGGTCTCACCAAAATTCCAAATCCAAGGTCTTTAAGGGTCTCTCATGGAGGGGATATTCAAGAGGTAATTTTGTCAAAGTACATCTTTTAAATTCTTTTCTTTTTATAATTTCTCCACACCTACTTCATAAATAGATTCATGATATCTCCATAATAATTTATATAATCTTTTTTAATGATTATAATGGGATATATCATATCCATTTAGTTTCTCACATCATATTATTTAAATAAATGAAATTATTGTTCAAGTTATGATGGTTAATCGCATCGGTGAATAATGATTTTGTTTTTTTCCATTGCCACCTTCATGGATGGTATTAAATCTTTTTTTATGGTAAAATAATATTTTAATTAGTATATTATAACCTATTTAATGTTATTTAAATTATATATAAAACATTCAAATTTTCATTCCATATTTCGGTTATATAATAACACCCTTTGGGGGAAGTGTGGACTACCGGCTCCTAAAAAACAAGGTGATTCGTTCATGCATCACATGGAATGTGTTAAGGATTATTTTAGTAAAAATATATGATATAAATTACATACTGATGAGACTAGAATTATATTATATATATACATATTTATATACTTTTCATTTAAAATATCATCAGTTCAACAAAACATAAGGTATTCGGATAAAACATTTTTTTTAATATCTCTTTCCTAATGTTTAAGAATTAATTTATTCATAGAATAAGAGAGAGGTATATATATATATACTTGAAAAGTAGAGTTCCAACCTTCAACTAATTTCTACCACAAACTAATCGTTCACTCAAAAAATAATAGAACTCTAAAATATTATATTTATCCTAATAGTACAAGGTTCCAAATATTAACACGTACCATTTAGATTAGGAAAACTATTTTGTATTAACTAGGGACTTCCTATAGGCTAGTGGTAGGTAATAAAGTCCTGTCACACTATGGTTGTGGGTTCGATTCCTACAACTTTGTCCGATGTGACGGGTTATCCCCCAACCTGCAGGTTGTCCATTTCCTAAAACTATAGTATTATAATATTCCTAAAATAATCTTCAGAAATGTTTTATCCTTAAACAATACTATCCAAAGTTCAACTTAATCCATTCCAACCTTTATTGTTATCCAATATACCTTTGTCCAGACTTTCTCTAAAAGGTCTCTAAATTCCAAAATCAATTGTAACATAAGATTCCCCAAACAAAGTAAAGTTTCTCTTATTTTCACATAATAAAAATATGATTACCTTCATCATATTAAAACCTTAATGAAAACAACAAGTACTGTAGTACAATCCTTATATATATCACATTATTCTTATAACCAGAATATAATCCTTGAGTCCAAAAGCACCAATACATTAATTATTCCACTTGAACTGTAGTAACAGCATAAGATTGGTATTGATCCCTTGTCCTTTTATTAGTTAAGTTTCCCTGATGCTCAGGACATTCATTTGGATAATGCCTCATTTCCCTACAATTTTAGCATTCAACATTGATATCCTCTTTCTTTCCCTTGCAATCACGAGCCTGGTGACCTTTTTCTCCAAATTTATAACAAACTCCCATTCCTTTTAGGCAAGTACCAGGGTGATTCTTCCCAAAATTATCGCATAATAGAAAATCCTTCTTTCCCTTTTTCCCTTAATCTGTCTATTGTTCCACCATTCTCTTCTTCTTTTTCTCTACTTTATTGTCATAAGATTTAGAGAATTATGTTTTTGTCTTGATAGAACATGAGACAATATCTTTGTATGATGATAAATATTGTGAGACTAAGGCTCGATGGAGAAACAGTTTTAACCCATCAATGAAATGATCAATCTTACTTCTTGGGTTACGTATATAATCTACTGCATGCCTCGCTAACCTTGTAAATTTAGCATGATACTTTGCAATATTCTCATCCTCCTTTTGTCTCAGACTCATAAATTTCCCTCTAATATCTTCTCGATGGTCATGAGGAATGTATTTTTCTAAGAAGAGCTCTTTGAACTGCCTACATTCTATATTTGATACTTCATCATCTACCTTTTTGTTTTGAATCAATGACCACCATTTATCAGCATCTCTAGTGAGGCGGTAAACTTCCATGATAAATTTTTCCCTTTCACTACTCCCCAAGGAATGGAATATTTTCTTAAGAAATTTATCCATTTCTCAGCTACTAAGGGATTTGTAATCCCATTGAATGTTGGAGGTTTTTTCCTCATGAAGTGATCTAACATTGATCCTCCATGTTGTGGATCAGGGTGCTCCATATGAGTAAGGTTATTATTCATAAACTGAGTGAGTTGTCCCAGTATGGTGATAAGCTGATCAGCACCAATTGTATCACCAGCTCCATTATAATTATCTTGAGAAGGAGGGAAATCCCTACATGGGGTGCGTGCATTGATATGGTTTCCATTACTTCCACTAGGCACCATTTCTAAACAATGTCATAAACTAGATTAGTTTAGGAATCGAAATACATAATAACAAACTTACAAAACACTTTACATAAATTGAACTATTTATGGATATAATCCATAATCATAAAAATGTTTTCATTGAAGAATTATATACTCATAAACCCTTCATAATGGTTTGTAAAGAAAATGAGAATTATCCTAAGCATATCCTCCGGGAGTGTCGTAACCAAGAGTGCAGCCAGACCCGTTGTCATGCACCAGTTCCAGTTCGAGTCTAGCTCAAAGCGGTGTTTTCCGATTTTACCCCTAGGTACATCTATGCCAGAGCCGCTTCTACCTGCTCGTATCGAGACAAGGATGTATTGCTCAAAAAATACACAAAATCTATACTTTACCAAAATTCTAAGAAGGTATTCTATACTAATCCTCAAAGTCTATCTTAGGTCTATGTGCTGTAATCAGTGTTTATCTAAATCTAGCTTCCATGGTTATTACTAAACTACCTCTGATACCAACTGTAATGCCCCGACCCCAGTTACCCAGATTCAGTGCATTATTACGTAACATTGGCATGATCATAAAATATCAAGTCTCGGAAGACTGATTAGTTTAGTAGCCTTGGAAACACTAGATACATTAATAAATGTTACATTACATCAAAAAGTGAAAAATCACAATAACATAGTCTCCATAGTCCACACTCATATCCCCTTTAGAATATCCCTACATGTCAGTCATAAAGTAGTTCTTCACATCTAGGGAAAAATAAAACATAGAAAGGGGTGAGCTCATATGCTCAGTAAGGATAACAATATAGCAGAAACTTTCATAAATAAACATAAACATTTAAGGCAATGTATAACTGAAACAAAAGCCTTTTAATCTTGAACATCAGCATAATATGGTAAAATAAAATGAAATAATTCCATTTACTTATTCACATGCATATTTTACTGGTTGAATAATCACATGCAATATCAATAACCACTTTAATAATGATGGAATTCATAATGCCAGACTATCATAACAACATTGTCAAGGCCTCGTGCCAAGACTACAAATAAGATTTTGTCAAGGCCTCATGCCAAGAAACTAGTTTGTCTCATGAGACCTACCAATTCATCGAGGAGCTATAGCGGGCACCACCCGTCACTTATTAAGTCCAATGCATTCCTCATATGAACAGGTTTAAACATATCATAAACCATAACATAATCGTATCACATAAAACATGCATAAAGGAAACATAACATTTCCACATTTCAATCACAAGATATCAATACAACACATTGATATAATAAAAAAATTATCAAAACCATTTTCAATAAAAAATAAAAAAAATTAAAACATGGTATTTATTTTTCATTTAAAAAAACGTTATGGCTTGTAGAGGAAGCCGAAACTCAAATACTGGTCACAGCGGCGGAAAAGTCGTTGTCGCCGCATACATATGACAAAAAAGCATTTCCTTTTGTCATTTAGTAAAACACTTCGTATAAAAAAGATTCCTTTTGAATAAATGTAAAACTAAAAGGGGTTTATAAACTGTATAAAAGATTGTCTTGTATTAAAACAAAATATGCCTCAATGAAAGAATATTGAGATGAAGTCCCTTACCCCGTGTCCGATTTGACTCGATCGTTCTTTAATATCCTGAATAATAAACTATAGTTAATCTCTACTTTCTTAAGAACTTTTTTTAGGTTCATTATCCCTTTTATATCACTTATTACCATTTTATGAAAATTATGTAGTCATTTATGTTAATAATGGTTGTTTAGTCAATCTTTGGTACTTGAGTCAACAATAAACTTCTTATAATTACATGTTGTTTATGTGGTAGAATATCCATCATCTCCAGAATTATATTCATGATTTAGATATCATATATATCATATATATCTATTAGATACATTCATTTATAATATTACATAACATTTAGAGATATGAAATGAAATGCACCATTCATGGAGACGGTAAGCCGTACGTACGCATGAACACTACTTTCATTTATATTTTGTATTTATTGGAATGAAATCATAATGATATTAAGTTATATTATAATTACATTATAATATCATATATAATATCATTAACTCCATCCTTCATATGTCCCACATATGGCATTAACGATTCAAATCATTTTGAGGGGGCGGTATCCCGCACTTCCTAAAATGAAATTATCGTGTTTACCCATAATGGAAATCATAAAGGTATGCCATAAATGAAAAATAAAAAATCATAAAGAAAACATAAAAATAATATATATATTTATATAATATATCGAAATAGTGTCATCATAATGGCCACCATGAGAGGTGTTAAAAGAATATTGACCAATCATCGTTTCGCGAGGCAGTAATTCTCCACCCACAGAAACAGTATGTTCTTTAACCATTAGACGAAGGTGTGTGTAAGTGTAAATAAAATACTTTTGATAACAACATCCAAGTATATTAAACATAATGTTTTTTTACAAAATAAAGGAATAAAAAGAGTTTAATGGGTTGGAGAGGCAAAATAAAACAAAATAACATAAGAGAAGACATTACCTATGAATCGGGTAACTCTTTTTGATTTGATCCAAAGGCTTCCTTGAGAAGACTTCTGCCCAACGTGAGGATTCTAGGAGTAATATAGGTAAGTTGGGAGAGTATTTGGGAAGATTTTGGCCGAACCAAATGGCATTGAAGGTGTGAATAAGGTGGTAATGGTGGGGGCCTTTTATAAGAGGAGAGGAAGGGCACTCTTGGAAACACATGAAATGTTACATTATTATGAAGTGATTTTTGGATTTCAAAGGTCCCACAATTATATATTTCGATGATAAGGTGATAATGGTACGAAATATACTCATTCAATTGGATTTTGACAAGTGTAAGTCATAGATTTTACATTATATTTCGCTTTTATTTAAATCGTTAATTAATGAGGTAATCGTTGCATCATCTTGGTGTCATAAAAAAATTAATTTATTTAATGTCTACAAATTATAAAAAAAATTAACATGATGTATGAAATCTTGTTAGCTTTCCAATTAATATATGTAGTCGAAAATTTAACTTATATAACCCCATGTAATAATTGTTTTAGTAAAACAACACATGTTTGTGACAATTTTATTTTTACTTTAAATAAAAAGTTATTAATGTCATTTTCTTACCCAAATGGCTCCATGGGGTCCCAAAGTTGACCCATAGATTTTATTGGTCTGAAATTACTCATCCAATAAGGTTAGGACAAGTGTAATGGTAATTTCATATTATTATAACATTATATTTACCTTAAATTACACAAATTACCTTTAAGCGCGATTAATAAAACTTAAAAGTTACTATTCACCAAAAAATTATTTTAATCCCATTGAACCACATTTTACTTCCTAATGACAACCATTTATGTCATAATTTTGAAAATAAAATCACAAAAGTGGTAAAGTTTCATTTAAACGAAAAATCAGTTTTTTAACTACCACTTAGTGGTTTCACTATTCATCAAAAATCGATGTTTTTCAGAACAATACCAAAAACTCACTCTAAGATGTAATTGATATTATGAATTCAAAAATGATGTCTATTTTAAAAAATTACAAACATATAAGTTTCATTAATTAATTTTATAATTAATTCCCACTGTCAAAACAAATTGCGTGTTTTTAAGAAACAATATCAATCAAAAGATTGACAATTGTTTATGTCCAATTTCAAAGTGAAATTAATTATAATGACCACTATTGGATAAAATGTAAAAATTATATTATAATTATACCTTAAAAACCCTCAATAGTACAATTTATCACTATTAATTATTTTTATTAAAAAAAGTTGTTTTTAATTAAAATTTATTAATTTTCACTATTCATCAAAATATAAAAGTTATCAAAAAGTTCCAACATTTCACCCTAGGAAAAATTCGATACTCTGAATCCAAAAATGAAGTCCATTTTGAAAGAAAAAATTGATAAAATTTCAAAAATTAGGTATTACTACTCATAACAGCTACTTTGATTGGTCGCGATGTGTTAGAACTCGAGCTTGCGTACAACACACGCTGCTCTATTATTCAAAGAGAAGCACACCATGGAAGCTTGGGGTGTTACATTCTCCCCTCCAAATAATTGCATCCTCGCAATTTCAAAATGTTCTTCAAAAATAAATGGTTGAAAGTAGAAAATTTATTTGTGGAAAACCCACATCGGAAATAAGGTTAATAAAATTTATCCTTAATAAGAGGGAAAGGGAAATGAAAAACTCACCACCAAATTATGATCTCGATTAGGAGCAAATTAGTGGCAGTTAGAGACATATAATTGGAGGGAAATAGTAAATATTTTTAGGGAGTGATTGAGGTCATCAGTCACAAAGAAGTTTAAAATTGAGGGCCTCAAAGCCTTCAATCAATGGGGATTTAAAATATCATCAGTTCAACAAAACATAAGGTATTAGGATAACAAATTTTTTTAATATCCATTTCCTAATGTTTAAGAATTAATTTATTCATATAAAAAGAGCGAGGTATATATATATATATTCTTGACAAGTAGAGTTTGAACCTTCAACTAATTTCTACCACAAACTCATCTTTCACTCAAAAAGATAATAGAACTAAAAAATATTATATTTATCCTAATAGTACAAGGTTCCAAATATTAATACATACCATGTAGATTAGGAAAACTATTTTTTAATATCCAGGGACTTCCTACAGGCTAGTGGTTGGAAATAAAGTCATGTCGCACTATGGTTGTGGGTTCGATTCCTGCAGCTTTGTTCGACGCGAAGGTTTATCCCCCAACCTACAGGTTGTCCTTTTCCTAAAACTATAGTATTATAATATTCCTAAAATAATCTTCAGATATGTTTTAACCTTAAACAATACTATCCAAGCTTAAACTTAATCCATTCAAACCATTATAGTTATCCAAAATACCTCTATCCAGACTTTCTCTAAAAGGTCTCTAAATTCCAAAATCAATTGTAACATCAGATTCCCCAAACAAAGTAAAGTTTCTCTTTTTGTCACATAATAAAAATATGATTACCTTAATCATATTAAAACCTTACTGAAATTAAAAAGTACTTCAGTACAATCCTTATATATATCACATTATTCATATAACCAGAATATAATCCTTGAGTCCAAAAGCACAAACACATTAATTATTCCACTTCAATTGTAGTAACAGCATAATATTGGAATTGATCCCTTGGCCTTTTCTGAGTTAAGTTCCCCTAATTCTTAGGACATTCATTTTCATAATGCCCGATTTCCCTACAATTGTAGTATTCAACATTGATAGCCTCTTTCTTTCCCTTGCAATCATTATCCATGTTACATTTATAATAAACTCTCATTCTTTTTAGGCAAGTACCGAGGTGATTCATCCCACAATTATCCCATAATGGAAAATCCGTATTTCCCTTTTTCCCTTTATCTCTCTCTTGTTCCACTGTCCTCTTCTTCTCCTTCTTTACTTTATTTTCATAAGATTTAGAGAATACCTTTTCTGTCTTGATAGCACATGAGACAATATATTCGTACGATGAGAAAGATTGCGAGACAAATGCTTGATGGAGAAACGGTTTTAACCCATCAAAGAAATGATCAATCTTACTTCTTGGGTTACGTATATAATCTGCTGCATGCCTTTCTAACCTTGTAATGTTAGCCTCATACGTTGCGACATTCTCATCCTCCTTTTTTCTCAGACTTAGAAATTGACATTCCATATCTACTTGATGGTCACGAGGAAAGTATTTTTCTAAGAAGAGATCTTTGAACTCCCTCCATTCCATATTTGATAATTCATCATCTTCCTTTTTGTTTTGATTCAAAGACCACTGTTGATCATCATCTCCAGTGAGGCGGTAAAATGCCATGATAACCTTTTCCCTTTCACTACTCAGCAGGCCATGGAACATTTTCTCTAATGAATTTATCCATTTCTCAGCTACTAAGGGATTTTTAATCCCATAAAATGATAGAGGTTGTTGCCTCATGAAGTGATCTAACATTGATCCTCCACATTGTGGATCAGGGTGCTCCATACGAGTAAGGTTATTATTCATGACCTGAGTGAGTTGAACCAGTAAGGTGATAACCTGATCAGCACCAGTTGTATCACCAGTTCCATAATAATTTTCTTGAGAAGGATGGAAATCCCTACATGGAGTGCGTGCATTGATACGGTTTCCATTCCTTCCAATAGGTTCCATTTCTAAACAATGTCATAAACTATATTAGATTATGAATCGAAATAGATAATAACAAACTTGTAAAATACTTAACATAAATTGAAATATTTTTGGATATAATCCGTAATCATAAAAATGTTTTCTTTGAAGAAGTATATACTCATAAACCCTTCATAATGGTTCGTAATGAAAATGAAAATTATCCTAAGCAAATCCCCTAGGAGTGTTGTAACCAAGAGTGCAACAAGGCCCTTTTTTGTGCACCAGTTCCAATTCTAGTCTAGCTCAAAGTGGTGTTTTCGGGTTTTACCCCTAGGTACATCTATGCCAGATCCGCCTCTACCTGGTCTTATCCAGATAGGGATGTATTGCTCGGAAAATACACAAAATCTATACTTTATCAAAATTCTAGGATGTTCTTCTATAGTAATCCTCAAATTCTATCTCAGGTCTATGTGATCTAATCAGAGTTTATCTAAATATAGCTTCCAAGGTTAGTACTAAACTGCCTTTGATACCAACTGTAACACCCTGACCCCAGTTACCCAGAGTCAGTGCATTATTACGTATGATTGGAATGATCATAAAAGATCAAGTATCGAAATACCGATTAGTTTCGTAGCCTTGGAAACACTAGATACATTCATAAATGTTATATTACATTATAAAGTGAAAAATCACAATAAAATAGTCTCCATAGTCCACACTCATATCCCCTTAAGACTATCCCTACAGGTCAGTCATAAATTATTTCTTCACATCCAGGGAAAAATAAAACATAGAAAGGGGTGAGCTCAGATGATCAATAATCATAACAATATAGCTGAAACTTTCATAAATAAACATAAACATTTAAGGAAGTGTATAACTAAAACAAAAGCCTTTTAAGCTTGAACATCAACATAATATGGAAAAACAAAATGAAATAATGCCATTACTTATTCACATAGATATTCTACTAGTCTAATAATCACATGCAATATCAATAACCACTTTTATAATGATGGAATTCATAATGCCATACTATCATAACCACATAGTCAAGGCCTCGTGCCAAGACTACAAATAATATTTTGTCAAGGCCTCGTGCCAAGACACTAGTTTGTCTCATGAGACCTACCGATGCATCGAGGATCTATAGAGGGATCCACCTGTCACTTATTAAGTCCAATTCATTCCTCATATGAATAGGTTTATACATATCATAAACCATAACATTATCGTATCACATAAAACATGCATAAAGGAAACATACCATTTCCACATTTCAATCATAAGATATCAATACAACACATTTATATAATAAAAACATTATCAAACCCATTTTCAATACCAAAATAATTGAAAATTAAAACATGGTATTTATTTTTTATTTTAAAAAAGTTATGGCTTGTAGAGGAAGCCGAAACTCAAATAATGGTCATGGTGGTGGAGAAGTCGTTGTCTCCACATACATACGAAAAAAAAACATTCACTTTTTTCATTTAGTAAAACGCTTCATAAAAAAAATTCCTTTTGAATAAACCTAAAAGTCAAAGGGGTTTATACACCGTATAAAAGAAAGTCTTGTATTAAAACAAAATATGCCTCAATGAAAGAAGATTGGGACGAAGTCCCTTAACTCGTGTCCGACTTGACTCGATCATTCTTTAATCTCTTGAAAAATAAACTAGAGTTAATCTCTACTTTCTTAAGAACATTTTTTAAGTTCATTATCCCTTTTATATCACTTATTACCATGTTCTGAAAATTGTGTAGTCATTTAAGTTAATAACGGTCGTTTAGTCGATCTTTGGTACTTGAGTCAACAATAAACTTATTATAATTAAAAGTTGTTTATGTGGTAGTATATCAATTATCTCCAGAATTATATTCATTATGTAGATATCATATGTATGATATATATCTATTATATACATTCATTTATAATATTACATAACATTTAGAGGTAAGAAATGAAATGCACCGTTCATGGAGACGGTAAGTCGTACGTACGCATGAACGCTACTTTCATTTCTATTTCATATTTCATAGAATGAAATCATAATTATATAAAGGTATATTATAATTACAGTATAATATCTTATATAATATCATTAACTCCCTCCTTTATATGTCCCACATATGGCATTAACTATTCAAATCACTTTGAGGGTGCGGTAGTCCGCACTCCCTAAAATGAAATTATCACGTTTACCCATAATGTAAATCATAAAGGTATTCCATAAATGAAAAATACATAAGAATAAAGAAAACATAAACATAATACATATCATATATAGAAATACTATCATCATAATGGCCACCATGAGAGGTGTTAAAAGAATATTGAACAATCATCGTTTTCTAAGGCAGGAATTCGCCACCCACAGAAAGAGTATGTTCTTTAACCATTATACGAAGGTGTGTGTAAGTGTAAAAAAAATACTTCCCATAATAACATACTAGTATATTGAAGATACTGGTTTTGTTACAAAATAAAGGAATAAAAATAGTTTAAGGGATTGGAGAAGCAAAATAAAACAAAAGAATATAAGAGAAGACATTACCTTAAAATCGGGTAACTCTTTTTGCTTTGAGCCAAAGGATTACTTGGGAATACTTATTCCCAAAGTGATGCTTCTAGGAGTAATATAGGGAAGTTGGGAGAGTATTTGGGAAGAGTTTGTCCCCGACAAATGGCTTTTAAGGTGTGAATAAGGTGGGATAGGTGGGGGGCCTTTTATAAGAGGAGAGGAGGGGCACTCTTGGAAACTAATGAAATGTTACATTATTATGAAGTGATTTTAGGATTTAAAAGGTCCCACAATTATATATTTAGAGGATAATGTGATAAGGGTTATAAATATACTCATCCAACATGTTTTTCAAAAGTGTAAGTCTTATATTTTACATTATATTTTCATTTTATTTAAATCATTAATTAATGAGGTAATCGCTGCATCATCATGGTGTCATAAAAAATTTCATTTATTTAATGTATAAAAATTATAAAAGAATTACCATGATGTAGGAAATATTTTTATCTTTCCAATGAATATTTATAGTCGAAAATTTAACTTATATAACCCCATGTAATAATTGTTTTATTAAAACCACACATGTTTGGGACAATTTTATTTTTACTTTAAATAAAAAGTTATTAATGTCATTTTATTACCCAAGTGGCTCCATGGAGTCCCCAAGTTGTCCCATAGATTCTCTTGGTCGGCCATGACTCATCCAAAAAGGTTAGGAAAAGTGTAAAGGTAATTTTATATTATTATAACATTATATTTACCTTAAATTACACTAATTACCTTTAATCGTGATTAATAAAACTTACAAGTAACTATTCACCAAAAAATTATTTAAATCCCATTGAACCACATTTTACTTCATAATGACAACCATGTATGTCGGATTTTAGAAAATCAAATCACAGAAGTGGTAAAGTTTCATTTAAATGAAAAATCAGTTTTTTAACTACCACTTAGTGGTTTCACTATTCATCAAAAATCAAAGTTTTTCAGAACAATATCAAAAATTTAGCCTAAGCTATAATTCATATTATGAATTAAAAAATGATGTATATTTTAGAAAATTCCAAAAATATAATTTGAATTAATTATTTTTATAATTAATTCCCATTGTCAAAATAAATAGTGTGTTTTTAAGAAACAATATCCATCAAAAGATTGACAATTGTTTATGTCCAGTTTCAAAGTGAAATTAATTCTAATGACCACCATTGGATAAAATGGTAAAATTATATTCTAATTATACCTTAAAACCACTCAATAGTATAATTTATCACTGTTAATTATTTTTATTTAAAAAGTTGTTTTTAATTAAAATTTAGTAATTTTCACTATTCATCAAAATATAAAATTTATCTGAAAAGTTCCAAAATTTCACCATAGGATAAATTCGATACTCCGAATCCAAAAATGAAGTCCATTTTGAATGTTAAAATTGATAAAATTTCAAAAGGTAGGTATTACTATTCATAACGGCTACTTTGATTGGTCGTAGTGTGTTAGAACTCGAGGTTGCGTACAACACACGCTGCTCTATTATTCAAAGAGAATAGTACCATGGAAGCTTGTGGTGTCACACAAAATTTAGTTGTATTATCTATTATACAAGATAAATATATGAATTTTTCATGTTGCTTCTCCCAAAGTATTTTTATTAAGATTTAATTAAGCGATATTGATGTGTAATTTAAAAAATTGCATATTTTATGTGATAACTCACCTTTTTTTACAATTTCTAAGAATTCATTAAAACATTATAGAACTATGAATATAGAGGTTAAATATGATATTATTAAATACCATGTTCAAAAAAATTAAATTGTTTTGGGAATATGTTCCAACAGATGACCAAGTTTCTAATATATTTACCAAATCATATGATTCATCAATGTTTCATGGAATTAATTATGAAAATGGAATAATTGAAAATTGAAGTGAAATACATTTAATGGTTCTATTTTGGTAAAATTAATGCTTATTTGAGGAGAAAATAATCACACCATTTGAATCGCACTTGTTGTAAGAATTATCAGTTTGAAATTACATATGACATGATGATATTTTTGATCATCTAGTGTGTTTAATCTTCTTGGATATTATAGTTTGATTATTTTATTTTAAATATATTAATCATTAATTTAACATTTATATACATAATATATTTTATTATATAGTTAAAGGGATTTTTCTTTTAATTTACTTTATTATTTATTTCATTAAATAACATTAAACATAATTCTTTATGAATCTTGACTAGTTTTTGTGTCTCTATAAGGATTGAAAATTATTTTTAGAGGGTTTTTATACTAATGAAAATAAATTATTTTATATTTTAAATAATTAATTTTTTCAATTTTTTTAAGAATCTGGAAAAAATTTATTTAATTTCGAGTTTCACAACATTTAGAATTTTATTTCCTCTCTTTATAGTCCCTATTTTATAATTCAATGTTTTTATATATTATTTTAGGTGGAGAATTAATTCAAATAAAAAACATGGTTTTGCATTATTGAGGTTAGAAATTTAAAAATATCAGTTCTTTAGTATAAAATTATTTAATTAATGGTGATTTATGTAAATATGCACTATTCAGTATTTTTTAAGAAATTATATTTTCATAAATGTGTGGAATTTTTCTATATTTCTATGTTTTTGATACTTTTAAAAAGGTGTATACATTTTTAATATTACATTTTATTATTCAATTAATAATAACATGGATAATGTTGAGTGGATCCTATTCCACTTATCCTTGTTAATGTTTTTATAATAACAAGATTATTATCTTATTCTCTCTAACATGAGTGAAATTATATTTTTGTATCATTACATTCTTTATGTGCATTATAAACTAGTTTTATGGAAAAATAGATCTCAATAAATGATGCAATATTGTATAATTATAATTTCATACTATAGTGATAAATATATTGTTTATGTTTTATTATAATTATAATTTAATTAACTATTTATAATAATTTAGCCTTTTTAGTCAAAATTATATAATTGTAAAATAACACCTATACTAGACAAAAAATAAACCCATGTTGGACATGTTTCACATCTATAAAGAAGTTGATTCAATCATATAAAGCCTATTATCTAGTTATGTATTGAATAACACCCACACTGGATAAAATAACAACTTCATTATACATGAATGGACCGAAGGCCTTTTTTTATTATTTTTGATAATCCACCTTTCAAGGGGTGAGGCAGAACCCTTACAAGGCCTGAAGACTTAGAGACAATTACATGACTCGTAGGTCTTAAATGAAATCGCCCAAACAAGACAACTTGGAACTGCTCCTCCCCAACATGTTTCTTGATATCTACACTCCCCCTTCACAAGGATGGTCATCTAACTGTCATGTGCAGTGCTACACAGGCCCGGTACCGATGGGAATGTCATACCCTCTCATTCTTCCAATTCCAATTAGCTTTTGCTCTGATGAATATGCCTACTCTGATCCTCATCTGGATCCATTTATCCCTTGTAGTCTGACTAGTACATAAGCAAATTCATGTGTCCTAAAGGACTTGGGGTGGTTCGAGGGCCTTAAGGTGGCCCGAAATCCTTGAGATACAATTGGCCTGAAGGCCTTGGTTGGCCCAAAAGCCTTGCATGACCTGTGAACCAAACTAGTGGCCCAAAGGCCCAGATGGATGAATAGTTCCGGCTGCTAATGTATCGAACAATACCTACTAGAGTGCCCGATACAGTACTACTACAGTACCCCATAAATATGTCACACAAACACATATGAAAAATATTTTATTATGGTTTTATAACATATAAATTTTATGTTATTAAAAAATACATTAATTTAATTATTTGTATAATGATCTAAAATGACACATATATAGTGTTGGGATAATGACATTTTCATCGAATGGAGAATAAAACATACATTCGACATTTTTTATTTAGTAAGATGAAAATATACTTTAGTTTTTATATTTTCATATATTTTTATTTATTGAATGTTGTTACTAATTATTTTCATTGATTACTTGTTTCAAAAATAAAAACTATTTATTTAAATTTAATGATTTTTTATTATTATTCATGTACATTTAAATTATCAACCCATGGGATGAATTCTCACACTCCATTCATAGGAGGCTTTGAATTTTGAGTTTGAAATACATAGAATATGAAGAGTCAGTATCACAAGTCATTGTGAGAGTATTCCAAGAAGTGTAATATTTATTTTTATGGAATGTTTAATATTATATTAATTATTCGAAATATTTTTGTTTTACATTAATTTATGTTGTGTACATAGAAAATATAATTCACAATTCTGAAGTAATTCTTTGAGAACACATGTTTGTTCATCCATAGAAAGGAAAAAATTTAACAACATGAAATTAATGTTTCTATGAATTATAATTTCATTTGCATAAATATTTTTTGGATAAAATATATCTTTAGATAAAGTCATATAAATCCTATAAAAATAATGATTCACTCTGTAGACTTAAACCAAACATGGAATAACATGCTCAACATATATGAATTTTACATTAATGAATCACTCCTAAAGTAATTATATAGTTAAGAAAAATTCATTACATGGATCTAGTGCAACCAAAGAGATCACTACTTAAAAAAATTCATTATTTTATTTGTTTTTATGGATTTTAAATTCTATCTATGTTTCTTTGTGATTAGTGATTTGGTTTCTTCGTATATATAAAATAGTAAAAGAATAATGTATGTGTTATATCACTTTTTTAAAAGGTATATAGGATTGTACCTCTATGTTGAAAATGACAGGTTTATTAGTTATTTCTTGGTCCAGTAAAATGAACCGGTTTCATTTTTTTTGTGGTTTAAAAAATTTCATGGTTGGTCCTTCCTCTATTTAAAGAGGATGTTTATGAATGGTGACTCCAGGTGTGGAAAATTAAGGATATAGTTTGGGCCTCTAGGTTTGAAAAATAATTTTAATAAAGTTATGACTCCAATTAATGGTCATGTCACTAATATATTTTGTGTCTCACTCGCATATTGAAAGTGATATGAGTATATGTAAGGTCAATTTTATTCTAACTATTATAAAAATATTTTTTAAAATAATTTTATTTTCATTTCATAATTAACAAATATTTCTATTTAAAATAAAATTTATAAAAAGGTCAATTCACCCAAACGTGAGCCAAAAAATCCTTCATGCATAGTTAACTAGGTGAATCCGTTGGATTTATTCACGATTTAGGGATGGTTATTCATGGTATGCTCCACTATAATTATTCCACTCCTCTATCTATAGTGACACTACATTTTTTTAAAAGACTATTACATCATTTTGAATATATATAAAATAAATTTTATACATTCAAGGATTGAATGGTTTTTTATCTTGAAAATATTCGTTTCATATATCACTTATAAATAATAAAATATAAAAATAATTAAAATAATTCTTCTTTATCAAGATAAATACTATGGAATTCTCCTTAGTACATGTAGTCACCTGAGGATATACATAAAATAAATAGGTGAGATAAAACCCTAGTATGGGGAAGGATAACATAAGTGAAATAAGAGACATGAATAAATAGTAAATAGGCCTGAATAATAATCATAACCATGTCATAATCATGGGGTCATAAACATTTGAATAAAAAAGAAATTTTGAAAAATTCATGGAGTGTGGTGATGCATAAAAATTACATATCATGTTCTAGTGGTCATATATCACACATAGTTGTGAACAGACTAGCATCATGTTCACACATAACATACGTTCAAAAATCACAACAACATCATTGCGAAACAAATATAGCATCTTCCTCTTGCATATTACACATAATCTCGTGAGATAAATCACTTTACCCATTGAATTGTATGTATATATAAATTTTCCCTCCCATCACATCATAACATTCACATAATAATTAATTTAATAGTGAATGTTTATTTATTATAGTAATGAAATAACCCATGGAAAGGAATAGGGTTCATATAGAATTAACCAAGAATAATTTCCAGATTGAACTTGGGTTTCCCAAATGAATATGGGAATACATATTTTTCATAAAAATCATCAATATTTATTTAATATGAAACAACTCAAGAGGAGTAAAACTTGGGTTTTTGAATGAAAAGTCTTTTTTGGAAAATTGTTGTATTTTTCTTAATAATCTTGTTCGCAAAATGTATATCCCAAAAATAAAGGTTAAGAATAGTGAAAGGATATTTAGGAAACATTATTGGAATAAAAATAATGAAATTGACATGAAAAAGTTATAACCCAAAGAATGAGAGTGGGGTTATAGAATCCTATTAACTTTATTCCAACTTTATTTCATCGCTTTCTGTCTTCTAAATAATAAAAATAGGGTTTTTAAAACATTGAAAAGGTAGTTAATTATTTTCATTATTTTATTATTTATAAATAATATTAATTTATTTCTATTTATTAGTTTCTATTGAGGAAATTTAATCATTTTTATATCATGTTATCCTTAAAAATTTCTCGTTTTTATTTGATTTCGATATTTTGTTCGATGAAATTTTTACACAAGTAGAATAACATTTAGAATTGTAAAATAAATTTAATTATAAATTAATATATAAAAAATAATTTATTTTAACCATACATATATTTTCTTACATGGAAAGAAGTTTTGAAAGTCCTCATTGGTGGTTAACTAGCCATTTACAGGAATAGTGTGGAACTCTAAAGAGAAATTGGTATAAAATTTAAATTCATTAAAAATATAATTTTTTTATAATATTTTATAAAAATTAGTAAAATGTTAATATTATTACTAATAAAACCTTGTAATATTTTTTTAATCACTTGGTAAAGTATAGAGAATAAGAAAAAGGCAATATGAGTGTTTGAAAAAAAAACATACTCTTTCCTCAGTGTGACTTCCCTATTATAGCACTAGAAAGCCTTGATGTTTGGAGTCTATTTTCACAAATACATACCTTTGAATTACGAGGGTATTAATATAGATTATTTAGTAATATATTTGTCTATAGAAATTTTGGTTGATTGTTTTTCCAAGGGGAGGGATATTTAATATTTATACTTGAGGAGAGGGAGTTTTTTAGAATAAAATTTTGAATAAAATAATATATCAAAAATAAAACATGAAATAAAGAATTTATTATAATATAAATCATATATAAATATAATATGATGTTTTTATGACTTTAAACCCATTTATAATTATAATTCACATAGTTTATTGAAAATAAATATGGTAAAGAAGATAAATAAAAATTTTAACGAATCACTTTTGACATTAGGTTTAGGAAAATGTTTTTTAGGTTTGGAAACAAATTTTATTTTATTTTTTACGATAATTTCTGAAATTAAATATTATTTTTCATAACCTCAAGTTATTTAATTAATTAGTTCATTATTACATCATGAATAATGTATTATAATATACATATGATACGAGAAAGATTGTTTTTTACTATTCACCTAAAAATTGATGTATCTTAGAAAATTAAAAAAACCACCCTTATATAATTTCACCATGATTATTTAAAAGATTATATTCATTTTACGAAATAAAATTTTTTCCATTCGAAATTTTGATTTTTAATATCAAAATTATGATTTCTATTTAATACATTATCTTACAGTTTATTTAAAATGTTCTTATATTTTCATTAAGTTTTTAATCATGGAATTTAATATAATATTTATATTTACTTGTATTACTCATGATAAATATTTTTTATATAAAAATTATTATTTTGTGATAATATTTCAATTCCAACATTCATGTTAATATTTCCTATGGTCAGGTTACTATTCAAAATAGCCAGGTTACTATTTCAAAGGTCACATTACTATACTAATGATTAAATTTCCTCATATAGATACCACTTCATCAATTTATGTGATATTCAATATAATTTCTCCCATGGTTATATAATATCATTTTCTTATATGTTGACAGGTTTACTAATATTTTGTGACATTTCAATAGTGTTAAAGATCATGTGTGATGATTATGGTAGATTGGGGTGATCCATATTTTACATTTTTTTCATTTCTAGTTTATATTTTTTTATTTAACCTTAATTTTTTCCATTTTGATGGGTTTCAAAGCTATTTAATGTAAGTATTTTTATTAATGAATTAAAGTATTATTGGATTCTCAACATTCCCTATGCATATAATACTTATATAATATATTATGAAACACCTTTATGAGACCAATATATTTTAAAATTTATATATATTTACATTCACCCCCTTTATAAATTTCTCCATTTAAATATCAACTAGTATTCCTAGTTTATAATATGTGAAAGTTCTTTTATTTCATTGTTTCCTCTGGTTCCCATGTCACCTCTTCATACATAGAGATCTAACAAAGAACCTTAATAAGGATAGTTGTCTTTTTTGCATAAATAATTATCTCTATAGTCTAATATCTTCACCATATAAACCTCGTAAGGGAGTTAATTATCTAGTTATACCGCCTACATATTCAGTACTTTCTAAGGATCAATTAGGTAGTTTCTTATGATATATACATGAAAAACATTTGAACTTCACCCATATTTACTGGAAGTGAAAGTATATAGGCCACTTATCCTATGTTATCATGGATCTAAAAGGCTAAAATTTATCTATGGATATATTTACCCATATTTTAAAACTACAAAACTCTACTCAGTTGTAGTTTTTTAAGGGAAACATTTTCTCCATCTTCATAATCCAAGTCTATTTGATGGTTTTTAGCATAGATCGACTCTAATAATGTTTATTTTTGTTATAATTAAAGAACCATCTATATAATAACTTACTCAAGGTTGGGTTATAGTATATTTCGTTCACCAACCTCATCCCAACAAGTTAGAGTTCTATATATCCTCCCATACAAAGATTCATGTAGCTATTTTAATACTTGAGTTAAAGCATTTTTTGTATTATAACTCAACTAATTAGATATGTTGATCCTATTTCCCTTTAAATTCCATTTTTCTAGCTCATATAATTTATTAGATCATATGAATTTTCTATTCATATTTTCTATTAGTTTAGGGGTGATTGTCCATTTTGAAATTCACATTATTATTCTTATCAAATTGGAGACTTCTCCATAATATATAAATGAACCTTGGACATGATTAGAGTTGATTAAAATTGGTGCCCCATTAGGCATCACCAATTCCTTCATGTATATCTTATAAAATGTTTCCTAATAGAAATCATCATAAATGGTGATGAAGTGGGAAGTCTTGGTGGGTCTATATTCCAGAACCCATATCTCATTTTTTTCATTTTGATATATTTAGTAGACGAGTAAAAAATTCCATATTGATATTCTCCCATTTCTATGTGAGTATATTCTATTGTTTCATTATCACTTTGAACTTCTATCTCATTTCCTTGACTTTCTGACATACCATGCATATTGATGTGTACATAGATGTCTCATTTTAGATGTTTTCCATATAAGATGTTATCCAGAAGATCATGATACATCATGGAAAATCTTGGGTGGATGGAAGTATCTGAGCTTTGAGATTTATCCAATATATCCTTCTTTATCTCAGTTGATTCAAGAAACAAATTCTGGTACCAAATTAAATGACACCATCCTCATCAACGTGGAACTCATTTTTGTTCCCTTCTGTTATATCATTCAACTTATTTTGAATCTCTAGATCATACATTTGTACCTCCTTGATTTTACCTTAGATATATAGTTGGCATATAATTTGGAAAAGGTTAGATGTATTCCATTCAATTATAATTTTGGAACAATCATAATCATATCCATGAAGATAGGGTTATTCCCAATCTACATCATTGATAAAGTATAATGTTCTTTTCCGCAAAAAGAATCAACTGCCATGGTTTCCATTCTCAAATGGAATTTAATAGATAAATCACAATCCTCGATTAGGTATAACAATATTATATGATGCATATTGATCTAATTCAATATGAATATATACATTTGACTCTTATTATTGGTATATAGGTCACTCTTTACACTTTATAGGTAGTGTCAATAAATATTTATGGAAATGATTATAGATGATAACTCTAGATCATGTGTATAATAGATTTAACCATGTATCATAAAATTTCATGAGGCATTCTATCACTTTTTCATTATTACTAAGTACATAGACCAATATTTTCTTCAAATCATCACAATTGTTTTTAAAAAAAAACATCTCCCCTTGTTGGTAGTGTGAGTAAAAACACAGGGATTAGACCCTTATTTATTTATATAA
Organism: Viscum album; assembly: GCA_963277665.1. NCBI lineage: Eukaryota > Viridiplantae > Streptophyta > Magnoliopsida > Santalales > Viscaceae > Viscum > Viscum album. The sequence continues at coordinate 438,461,890 of OY728121.1, forward strand.
TTATATCCCCAAATTTTTACATACAGACACACTTTACCCTTTTATATGTTATCATATTTATCATGCTATAATATCATGAGAAATTTATCATAAAACATGTAATATCCTAGAATCAACACTTCCAGATTTGGCACTAAATACATAAATTTAAAAATGTTACCCATTTTTCAGTCAAATCTTACAACATAAAAAAGAAATAATGCATCAAATACCTACCATATAACATTTTAGGTTTATAGTTCTAGAGAATTAGGAAAAACTCTTTGAAACATTGGTTCATAAAAAACTGGTTCATAAATAAAAAACACATTATCTCCCATTATGCCATGATTTTATTATTTCACATTATATCATCATTGTCAGCCATGTGAAATACGTCTACAAAAAAGGCATTTAACTTTGTTCCTCTTAACCTGTGGAAAAGAAAAAAAGAAAGGGTGAGCTTAGATGCCAAGTAAGGGTAAAAAAAAGAGATATGTAAGCATAAACATGAACATAAGGGTATTATAACAAGATCATAATAGTATTATATCATACCCTATATATCAAGGATCATAAATAGGAGTCATGGAATAAATATTGGACGTTCATAAGACATAAATCATAAATAAATGAAGAACATAATACATGAAATCATAACATATTAATAAGACATGGAATTTGTTGTAGAAAAATAATCACATAATATGATTTCCATAGTACAAAGGGAATCGCTTCCAATACCAATATTGTGGATAAAGTCACATACTAAACTGAGTTCACTCTTCTTTCCATCCATGTATTACTGAACCAGATTTATTATTGTTCGAGTGATATCTATATCCTAAGATATAAATATTTACCCAATGCATTGGAGGGATTTATAGGTCCCATATATATAACAATTAAAACATTCTTACATGTTACACTAGAACATAGATTATTCATTACCCAGGAAAACAAATGAGTCTCATAAAACACTTTATCATAGCATAACACATGGAAAAGATACAAAATTCATAAATACCAATCCATAATAAATGCAAAACATTAAAAGAATTAATAATAATGGTATAATTGGTTCATATCTCTAATAAACAATCATTAACATCAAATAATGCGGTCTTATATGGAAAATAATTTTGAGAGAACTCTTGAAAACAATTCTTGAGGAAAATATCACTTTTTCTTTGAAAATTGATTTTTAGAACATAAAACATTTTTGAAAATATTTTTATTTTAAAATATAGTTCAAAACTTTTAATGTAAAAAATTAGAACATTAAAATATATTTAAAATAATTTTACTTGAAAATGATAAGAAGGTAAATTTTAAAAAAAAAATCTTGAGAAAGATAGTATTCAATCATTTCCAAGTGTCTTATACCACTTTGAAACATTTCAATCACAATCACCATGTAATAATAAAAATAACAAATCACATAATATCCTGAAAATAAGGATATTCTCAACATAACATGTCATATATATTTATATAAACCTCATATAAGAATATAGGTACAGAACAAAACATGTGTCTCAAAGAAGGAAAATTGAGACAAAAACCACCTTACTCATTTGGTAACATTTGAACCATAAAAACTCATGAAATAGATATAATAAAATGGATATGTAAATTCCAATAAATTAAATTAAAAAATTCATCGAATATATTTATGGGCATTATGTATACCACATAAAAAAGTGAGTGGTTAATAAGGCATGTATCTCAAATAAATAAAATGTGAAATGAAATTCCATTACCTTAGGTCGAGGTTCTATTGTACATATAAACATCTCCAGTATGATTGATTAAATAATGTTATTATATTATTTGAGAACCATATTTATATTTATGATATAATATATGATCTTATTATCACCCATTTAATAATAATTCATTATTACTCTTCTTTCGGGTGTCAATTGTTTCATCTTTTCAAGCATGTTTTTTCATATAAGTCCAAAATATTCATAACAATTTATAGTAATATAATATAAATAATGAAATTAAGGTATTATATATAATATTTATTCATTATATACATTTATTTAATCACTCATTAATGATAAATATGTAAAATGAATCTCCTCACATTTTGGAGACGGTAGTCCGTACCTACCCACAAGCGATAGTATCATTTCGTTAATAGTAACAATTGTGGAAGTAAATGGAATATATGTTGTTTCCAGAATAATAATTATGTTATAATTATTATATATTTATATTAATTCCATAATTATACCCATTCAAATAATGTGGTGATGAAAAATAGATTACACCACAGTGTGGAGACCGTAGGTCGTGCGTACGCCTGTGTGGTGATTCCATTTTTTTATTGGTTGGATAAAAGGTGGAATATGGTTGTTACGTAAAAAAATAACATCTCATAATATAGGAAATATTTTTGTTATTATATTATAATGGATAACAACATAATAGGAATAAGTAGAAGAAGAAACTATTTTGAAAAGTCGGTTACGATGTTACCTCTTCTTCGACGATCACTCCCAAAATATCTTCTTAAGAACACTAGAGTTGAACTTTTGATAATTCAATGGCCTCTATAATGTGACTATAGATAATTTTATGGGAAATGGGATGTGTTTTTTTCATATTAAATGATCAAAGGGGTGTGAAAATTTTATGGAGGAGGTGCCCTTTTAAAATTGAGGTGAGTGGCACTTTTGGAATTTAAGAATCTATTAATTTATAATAAATTAAAAATCAATAAAAATAACTAAAAATGGGATATATTAGAAGATAAAATTTGATAAGATTATAATTTCATCAACTTATAAAATTTATACAAGATTTTATGTCAATTTAAGCCTTATCTTTTTAACTAATCCTTAATTATCTATTTTAATTTTTACTAAAGTAATTACTTCTCAAACATTTAATGTTTTGAATTTTACATATTTTATATAAAATAATATATAATGAATAATTTATAATATTAGATATCAAATTATTATTATTTTATTTTTAAATCTATCTTGTAATTTTTAAATAATTTAATAAAACATTATTTTGAAAAAATATCAATTGTGTCAATTTTGACACTATTAATTTTTTGTTTTTTTTAAATATCAATATAAGATATTAACCTAAAAAATATATTTTATTAATTTCCTAAGTGGTAAATTCAGTCTATTAAATAATTTTTATATATTTATGATCCCAAATTATAAATATTATAATATTTTTAAAAATATTAATTTGATATTTCCATTAATAAAATAATTTCTACATCATCTTCGATTAAATATTTAATATACATATCTGTTCACTAAAAATGTCAAATAAAATACCACGATGAATATAATTTTTTTATATTCTATAAGAGTTTTTATAGTTGAATACATATTTTAATTAATCCTATACTTAAAATGATATAGTATTAAAAATATGAAAGTGACAACTTTGACTCTACTGTAAATAAAAAATATAAATGTTATAATCATTTGTATAAGGTTCCAAATTGTCAATTAGTGGGCACATGGAAGATTATAGTAGATATATACTCTACCAATAAGTTTTTTTCAAGTGTTTTGGTCTTTTAATAGATATTATCATTTAAATAAAAATTATTTTATTGATTTTACATCAATTAAATAATTTCTACATCATCAATGTATAAGAATTTAGGGTAATCACTTATTTCCTAAAAATTAGAAATAAAATATAATGATAAATAAAATAATTTTAGATTTAATATGAGTTTTTATGGTCGAATTTAACTTTTTTATATCCTGATATTAAAATGATATATTTTTTAAAGCATGAATGTGGCATCTTTAAATTTTCATTAAATAAAATATTATAAATATAATAATATATACCATGTATCCCTAAAAACTCAAAATTGAATTTATATTAGGAAATACGTTCACTGAGTTAAAAATGGAAATTTAAATTCATGGATACCACCCATTTTGTCCCATATTGACACATAAGAGATGTTAAAGAAAAACAAAATGGAAATTTGTGTCTTTCTTTGATTTAAAAATTATTTATGTCATTTTCATGAAAAAGTTTCCATTAAATGACAAAATTTAGATCCTTCAATGTTAAGGGTCGAATTAAACTCAAGAAATAAATTTTATTCATTTTTTGGTCATTTTATTGACCTTATAATTTTATTTTTAACCTATATGGCCTAATTTATCCTTTACCTTGGTAACAAAATTTATCATTGTCACTATTTATATTGGTCAAAAACAAAAGTGACCTAATGAAAAAATTTTGACCTACAAAATCCGAATTCAAAATTAATATTTAAAAATTTAAAGCAAATATGCTTTAGAATTAAATTTAAAATAAAACCAATAAAATGTCTCAAAAAAGAGTTTTTCAGATAAATTTCCTTTTAAAATGAAAAAAATTTTATAATAAATTTATGTATAAAATCCATTTCAAAAACAATAATCATGATATTTTAGATTAAAATGAACTAATTATAATTTAAAAATAATCAATGACAAAAAATTTCTCTGTAAATACCATAGAAGAAAATACAGTCCTTAAAAATCTGCATTTCACTATTCATCAAGTAATTAAAATTTTTAGAAAAATAAAAAAAATTCAAACAAACTAAATTCTCATGGACCTATTACCTATAATAAATCTATTTTGTTAAATATAATATATAAATTTTTCAAAAACTATATTTAAAATGAGTGCTTCATCAAAAGGTGGTAAAACTACATTTTTTTAAAAATACCTCTTTTATCCGAAAAATTGAATTTTTTCTTATATCATTTATAGAAGACATATAAAATTATATTTAAACATTATATTGAATATATTACATATATAATTTATTAATAAAATCTTTTACGAGTGATATATTCATTTTATAAACTCAATTAGATGCATTTAAATATTTTTTCATAAAAACATTTTCTTTTATTTAAAAATGGTTTTATTTTCTATTATAACTAATTTCTCTGAAAATAATTAATTATATATGCATTTTCAAAGAACATTTTCATAATTCAGTTAATAATTTCCATAATATCAATTACAATTACTAGGTTATAAGGTAACATAATAGTATGTAGTTGTTCACTTCAACTTGGTTTTGAAAGAAATGAATTCTATAAAAAGGACATGTAATTATGTTTAACACAAGCCAAAAATATTATTGCATAAACCACAAGCTAATATGTCGTTATGTGTAGCACAAACTTAACATGGTTTGGAATACAACACAAGACATTAGAAAATATGTCTCATAAAAATTTTGGGCTATTACATTCTAACCCTTTAAAATGAATTTCTCCCTCAAAGTTTGTTCATGTTATAAAAGGATTTATACTTTAAATGTTCTTTAATAGAAACCCACGTCCAAAAAATAGGTACTAAAACATCCTTTTAAAAAGGAATTTTATAAAATTAATGGTTACCCAAAGTCACTCATTACTGGGTTTCCATGTAGGATAACATAGGTGGAAAGTGAAAATATGGATAGAGAAGAAAAAAATTGACCATCAAGTTCTGATTGAGATTGATAGAAAACATTTTTATGTGAAAGTTAATAATCACAAAAATATAAATTTTTAATGTGTTAAATGTTATTTAATTTCATTGGAGTAAATTCAAATGGTAATCCTATTTTGAAGACATTTTCTATTGTTTTTAGAAATTATATTACTAAATAGACTAATATGATAAGGAAATATACTTACTTGATAGATAGAGTTTAATCATTTAAAAAAAATTCCCCACAAACTCATCTTTTCATCCAAACGATAATAATAAAAGATGAATTTTTTACACTATAAGCACAACAATAAACTTCTAGAGAATCACATAATCCAAAAAATATTAACTATATATTTCTCAGATCATTATATATTTTCCAAAAAGGATAGTAAAAGAGAATATAATTACCAAAAAAATAAAACTAATGTGTTAAAAAAAACTAATTCAATCTCCAATATTTATCAGTAATATCTAACTTTCAACAAATAATTTCCCTTGAGAATTTATTAACTAAGATTGAAACCTAAAATTTAGAAAAATTTGAGCACATAAAATTTCAAGATAAATTTTAATATTTATCTTCAAAAAATATTATCCACTCTTAATATATTATAAAAAAAAGTAATTATCCTAATAATATATTCTCCCTGATAGGTTAATCATTTCCATAAATAATATGATTCCCTATAAATCCACAATTAAAATCATATATTCTTCCAAAAAAATAATTATACCATTAATTATCAATAAAAATCCCACATAATTCTATTTATCGTAATCATATAAAGTTACCAAAATATTGAACATCATCTAAAATAATATTTATCAATTAAACCGAAAATCATTTTCCAACACTAAGGATATCTATTTGATAAAACATAAGTTCCCAAAATAATTTTTTTTTATTCCATCAACTAATTTAACTAAAAATAAAAATTCATACTAATAACGGACTTCACATAGTCTAGTGGTAGGTGATACATCCTTTTTGACCTTCCATTGTGGGTTTGATTCCCGGAGCCTTGTCTAACACGGTGGGATTTTACCCTCCCAGTGGGTTTCCCTTTTTCTAAATCAAAATAATTGTTATAAAATTCCAAAAATGAGAGAAAATCTTCAAAAATAACCATAAAATTTTTTAACCTCAAGTGATGGATCATACCTATAATTTTTCATCCAAAAAATGAAATAACTCGTAATTAGCGCAAAACTAAATGTCTCTAAAATACTGTTAGTCGCCTTAAAATTTAATTACCTAAAGCCTCAAAAGGGGGTTCTAATACACTAATATTATTTTCTACCATAATATTATAATCCCCTGATGGTATGAATAACTCTTAAGAAAACATACTAATCACTAAAGTTGTATAAAGCCTACTCTGATACCAAACGTAATAGCCTGTAATCCACACTTTCAGATTTGGCACTAAAGACATAAAATTTACAAATGTGACCCAATTTTTTCAATCAAATCATACAACATCATAAAGAAATAATGGATCACTAACATACCCAGGTAACTTTTAGGTTTAGAGTTTTAGATCATTAGTAAAAACTCTTAGAAAATATGGTTCATAAATAACTGGTTCTGAATAAAAACACACTATCCCCAAATATGTTATGATTTTCTTATTTCACATTATGTCATTAACTTCATCCATGTCAAATACTTCTAAAAAACTCATTTAAAATCTAAACTCTTAACTGGGGGAAAAGAAACATAAGAAATGGTGAGCTCAAATGCTCATTAATGGTAAACAAGATAGATATGTAAGAATAAAAATTAAAATAAATCTATGATTATATGATCATAATATAAGAAGATAATACCATTCATATCAAATATTATAAACATGGGTCATGGAATAATGATTGGAAGTATATAAGTCATGTATCATTAGTAAATTATGAACATAATCCATGTAATCATAAAATATGAATAATACCTAGAATTAGTGGAATAAAATAAGAATATAATATGATTTATGTAGTATCCAAGACATCACTACCATGATCATAATAGTGGACAAATTATTACACTGAACCGAGTTCACTCTTCGTCCCAACCAGGTATTACTGAACCATATTTACTTTTTTGTTCCATTAATATCTATCTCGTGAGATATAAATCTTTAACCAATGAATTGATGTTATATAGAGGTCCCACCCATCTCATAATTAAATCATTCTTACATGTTCCATAATAACAGTGATCATTCAAAACCAATGAAAATAAATGGGTCTCATAAAACACTTCATCATAGCATAACTAATGGAAACAAAAAATGTTTATATGTACCAATCTATAATAAATGTTAAACATTAAAAGAAAAATTCATAATGGTATCATTGGTTCATATCCCCAATAAAAGATAAGTAAAATTTTATAATGTGGTCTTATATGGAAAATAATTTAGAGAGATCTCTAGAAAATAGTTCTTGAGTAAAATATCCCTTTTTCTTTAAAAATTATTTTCAGAACATAAAACATTATTTAAAACATTTTTATTTGGAAATAATTTTCAAAACATATAATTTAAAACTTTATAACATAAAAAATATCTTTAAAATATTTTTCTTTGAAAATGATTGGAAGAAAACTTTTAAAAACATTTCTTAAAGAAAATTATCTTCAAACACTTCAAAGTGTCCCATGCCTATTTGAAAAAATATAATCACAATAATGATGAAATAATAATAATAAAATGAGCTTATAATATCATTAAAATAATAATATTACTTGTATAACATGTCAAATGGAAGTATATACACCTTGTATTAGAATATAGGTGCGTAACAAAACATGTGTCTCAAAGAAAGAAAATTGAGAAAAACACTACCTTACTCATTTAGTAACTTTTGAACTGTAAAACCCAATGAAATAGATTTAATAAAATGGATATGTAAATAATGATTAATTAAAGGTAAAAAATTAAAATAATACATTCATGTGCATTATCTACACCACACAAAATAAATGAGTGGTGAATTAGGCATGTATCTAAAAGAAATAAAAAGTGATATGAAACTCTATTATTTTAGGGAGGGGTTCCTTTGTACATATCAAACACTCCTGTATAGTAGATTAAAAAATATAATCATCTTATTCCAAAAATATATTTATATTAATGATATAATATATGATAATATTATCACCCATTTAATAGTATTTCATTATTACTCTTCTTTTCGGTGTTAATTGTTTCATCTTTTCTAAGCATGTTTTGTCGTATAAGTCCAATATATTCTTCCTAGTTCATAGTTATATAATTTATATAATGGAATTCAGGTATTATATATCATATTTATTCTGTCGTGACCCATCCCCCGGGGCTCATGTCGTGACAGCCCCAAGCTCGCCTTCAAGAGGCCAGGAGCTAGACACCAGCACCAAAGGCGTATTCCCTAAAATCGGGAAGGAATTGCCTTTATAAACTATAAACACACACAACCAAGAACACAACAAGATATGAACACAAGTAAATTGTATAGTAAAAAATAGTGTCTGAAGTAATAAAAAGGGGCTAGAATATAAGCCTAACGATAAAGTTTAAGAAAACTAAAGAGTACAAGTAAACTGAAACAGCTCCTGTGAACTCTTGCCAAAGACCTTACCTGAAGGGTAGGTATAGCTCTTGAACGGTCATCTCTGCTGTACAATTCTCCTAATGTCCCACTCCATGCTACCTGTAGTCTTGGTACCCTCTCCCTCAGTCAGTGTTGTCTGTCGTCTGCACCAAACACAACAAGGTGCGGGCATAGCCCAAGCATCAGGGATTATAATGATATTCAGTTGGTACCCCAAGACCATCAAAGATCTCACAAAATCACAAATGTATAAACCAAAAAGCATGGAAACGACAGTCAAACCTACTTAGGTATATGCCAATACATATACCTAAGTTATCAAGTATACCCATCTCATTCATGAGGAAACATGGGGCCCAACTCAAAATCCCAAACAAATTTTCCACAAAGGAAGGAATACCATGAAGGTAACACCACAAAGATAAGTACCACAAAGGTAGTGACACACATAAGAATACCACAAAGGTATCACCATAAAGCTAAGTACCAAAAAGGTATTACCTATAGAAGAATCCCAAAAACTTATCATCATGAAGGTAAGTACCACAAAGGTATTCCACATAGAAGAATACCAAAAAGGTATCACGATGAAGGTAAGGATTAAGCTCACACAAGATATATTTTATGTATGGTAGTAAAGATGATTAGATGTAACCACTAAATCATCTTACATTGTTAAGAGGCAGACCCATGTAGGATCCAAAATCATCAGACCCACGTAGGATCAGAAATCCTCAGACCAATATAGGATCCTAGTACAGTAGACCCACGTAGGATCATAGAGTAGTCCCACGTGGATTTCCTAGAGCAGATCAAAGTGGGACCCTCTAACACAGACCCACGTAGGATCCCAAAGCACAGACCCATATAGGATACCTTTCTCAAGTTACAGCTGGCCATAGGGTTCCCGCACTAAGCTCGCTTGATTCCGGGAGGGTCCACTCCTTAAGCCACAGGTCGATACTCCAAATACCATGAAGTCCCACAAATAAGTATCCCAAAGGACCGCCATGTAAAAGGGGTCTCAACGCAATAGAAGGTGCGTTAATAGGACACTCGGTCTGTAAGTTATTAGACTTTTAGTCATGAGGGCCCTGTTGGATTCATGTTCGATCCAACCAGACCATACTCCGAATTTATCCACAACACAAGTGGGGTATACCAAAATGATCATCTCATTCCAAGGTTTATGGCGCCATAGTTGGTTCATCGAATGGAGTCTCATAGCTCAAGATATGTATGAAAGATCCAAAAGGGTCGAAGTTGGTTCAGGTCCCATCCAACACGGCCCAACCTGTCCTGGGCCGACCCGACCCGTTTCTGGTCGCCCCGGCCAGACCCGGGTCTGGCCTTGGGTCCGACCCGCCCCGCTGGTTGGCCCGCTCGGCACCCTTGCTGGCCGGATGGCCGGCCTCCTCTGCGCGGCGTGGTCACACAACATGCCACCACCGGCAGCCAGTAGTGATCTGTCCTCCCTCCTTCATCACAGCGGCCTTGTGCCATGGATCTTGCACGATGGGAGGTGCAGACGTGCACCGCCGCCCCTTCGCACAGCCGGCTACTGCCAGCTGTTGGCCCTTCTCTAGTGGAACGGTCGCACTGTGGCCATCACGGTGACCGGCCGGAGTGTCGGTCATAGTTCCCAAGTCCCTCCAGTGTCGGTTGATGCCACGGGCAATCAGCGACGTTCCTCAGATCACCGGGCGCTCCCTGGTGTCCCGTTCTTCATTCCAAAGACATTTGCCCTAGTCATGGGACGTCCCCATCATTTCAAGACCATCAAAATTTACAATGGTTTTGTAGAGGTCAAGTCATGTTCATTTGCCTCGAACCATCCGCGTTAGAATGGTATCAAGCGGCTTGTTTATTATTGAATCATCAAGAACGTCAAGCACGGGGTAAGGGATATACCAATAACAAACCCTACCTTGAAGGTTTGTTGACGTCGGTGAGGAGAGAGGAAATAAGAACGTCGGTTCATATTCATTGAAGGCGTTCCAAATTGGTGATCATTCAACGGAGTTCTTCATTAGAGAAGGGGTTCTTAGTTGGATAAAGTTTTTTTCATTGGAGAAATGTGTTTCTCTAATGTTCTCCCATTTGCTAACACTTCTCCCCAATTCCACCAAATTGAAATAGCCAACTTATTAAATTATTTTTTATTAATATAAAAATAGTTATCCATTAATTAAGTTGATTTTGGAATAATAAATTAATGCGAGGTGGCATAATTAATTAAGAGAAAACCAAGAGTCACCTCTCTCATTGAAGAGGGAGTCCAAGGGCCAGGTGGTCCCCACCATTAATTTTAAATTTCAGCGGTCTTCCAGCTAAGGTGATCCCACTACCGAGCATTCAATGTGAGGATAAAAATAAAATAAAATTTATTCATTATTTTATTTTTATTTCCATGAAAACATGAAAACTAACTTTCACCCTCAACAAACTGCGATTGAGGTGAAGGTCTCCTTAAGAAAATATCAGCACTGTGAGTTTAACGGTGTGCTCAGATTTTGATATTGATCACCGGTTCAAATGTTACAAAAACCCACTCACACATTTACTAAACATACTTAAAAAAAGTTCAGAAATTCATTCCAGGCACACAGTTCTTCGGAATCACATGCCGTCAATTTTCACAGACTTGTAAAATTAACATATAATTAAAAAAATATGTAAATTTATAGGTATTTACATTATCCACACCTCAGGGATTTTCATTCCCAAAATCCACATCATAGAAACCTGGAAAACAAGTGGGGGTACTGAGCACAAATCTGAGCCTCTCACTCCCATGTGCTCTCATGGAAGTTCCCATTCCGCCAATGTACATGCACCAAAGGTATCGATCTCCCACAAAAGAATCTCCCATGTTGATCCTCAATCTCCACTGGAACATCTATAAACATCACCCCATTGTTCATGTCCATCTCGCCCCAGTCAATGATGTCTGAAGGGTTATGCACGCATCTTCTCAGCTGGGATACGTGGAAGACGTCATGCACCTGGTGCCACTAACGGGGAAGAGATAAGCGGTAAGTAACCTTGACAACACAGCTGAGGACCTAAAAGGTTCCGATTAACCTTGGAGATAACTTTCCACACCAACCAAATCTCCACAAACCTCATATAGGTGAGACCAGTAGAAATACATGGTCACCATCCTCGAACTCCAGAGGTCTCTATCTCCTATTGGCATAAGACTTATTCCTGATCTGTGTAGTCTTCATCCTCTCCTAGATGATCTTCACTTTCTCGGTGGTATCCCATACCATATCAGGTCCCATGAGTGTTGACTCCCCTAGGTCAGTCCATCATAATTTCAATTTGTATGGTCGGTCGTAGAGAGCCTTGAATGGTTCCATCCTAATGGTGGAGTAATAGTTGTTGTTGTATGCAAACTCCAACAAGGGTAAGTGATCCTCCCAACTGCGACCGAATTCAAGGACATAGGTATGTAGCATGTCCTCATGGGTCTGAATGGCCTGCTCAGTCTGGCCATCCGTCTGAGGATGGAAGGCGGTGCTCAAACGAAGATGTGTCCCGAATGCCTCCAACAACCAAGTCAATAGTTGGGAAGTGAAATGCGCATCATGATCGAAGAAAATCATGGAGGGTTCTCCATGTAGCCTCACAATCTCTTGCACATAGAGGCATCCCATGATCTCTACTGAACCTTGCTCTCTGATCGGTAGAAAGTGGTCAGACTTGGTGAGTTAGTCGATGATCACCCAGATTGAATCATGACCCCTGGATGTACATGGATGTCCTATCACAAATTACACGAATATTCCATCCCATTTCCACTCTAGGACCTCTAAAGGATGAACTAAGACTGTAGGCACCTGGTGCTCGCCTTCACTTGCTGACATGTGAAGCATCAACATACAAACTATTCAACTTCTTTCTTCATTATCAACAACCAGTGCACCCATTGGAGATCTTGGTACATATTCTCTACATATGGATGTACAGCTAGAGGGAATGTGTATAAATCTCTCAACACTTCCTCCTAAAGTGACACTGGTACCATAATATATCCTCTGAAAAGGTTGACATGCTCCCCACCTTTAAAAAATCCTACAGGTGCTTGTCTTGTGGATATCTGAGCACATTGAGCCTCGCAGTCAGTTTCCACATTTTCACCTCCCTGAATCGCTGAAAGAGTGGAGGGGTGACTATAAGAGACTGAAGAAAATCTGCTCCATCTTGATCCAAAAAGGATATCAGCAAAGCTGCCAGCTGCTCGGTCACTTCACCTAGAAGCTGTATATCAGATCTCCTACTGATTGCATCTTCCACAACATTCCCCTTCCCAAAAGTATAATATATCTTGAAGTCATAGTCCTAGAAGAACTCAAGCCAACATTGCTGCCTCAGGTTTATGTCCTTCTAATAGAAGATATACCTAATACTGTTGTGATCAGATTAAACCTTAAAATGCTCTCCCATCAAGTAATGTCTCCACATCTTCAAGGAGAAGACCACTACTGCTAACTCAAAGTCATGTGTAGCATAGTACTTTTCACGTTGTCTCAGTAGAGAACCATACGTGATCACTGCTTTCTCCTTCATCAGAACACAACTAAGTCTGATCCCTGATGCATCACAATAGACTATGTACCCAACGCCATCCTCCGGAAGCCTCAACATGGGGGGTACTAGTAAGACTCTACCTCAGCTCCTGAAAACTCCATTGGAATCTCTATGAACACATGAAGGGTATCCCCTTCTTCATCATCACTGATAATGGTTCTGCAAATATAGATAAATCTGGCACAATTCTCCTGTAGTATCCGTCCAAACCCAGGAAACTTTGTACCTCAATCACACTCCTCGGTGGCTCCCAAGAACGTACCACCTCAATCTTCACAGGATCCACCGCAACTCCATCCTCTAAGATGACATTTCTTAGAAAGTGGACATATCAGATCTAGAACTGGCACTTCGAGAGCTTTCCATAAAGGTATTGCTCTCAGAGTGTGTCCAGAACTATCTGCAAATGATAGGCATTCTCCTCCTCGATAGCCGAGTAGATAAGAAAGTTGTCGATGAAGAGAACTTCAAAGCGATCAAGGTACGGCTGAAAGATACTATTAATGAGTCCCATGAACACTATTTGAGTGTTGGTCACACCGAATGGCATAACCAAGAACTCGTAGTGGTCATACCGACATTTGAAATATATCTTCTACATATCCTTGTCTCGTACTCTATGCAGGTGAATGCATGATCTGAGGTCTATCTACGAGAACCATCGTGCTCCCTTCATCTGATCAAATATGTCATCAATCCTCAAAAGTGGGTACTTTTTCTTCATGGTCACTTGGTTTAGGCACCGATAGTAAACACAAAGTCTCATGATCCCATACACATTCTTGGCGAACAAAATTGGGGATACCCAAGGAGAAACACTGTGTCAGATGAACCCCTTCTCCTATAAGTCCTCCATCTGTACCTGTAGCTCACAAAGCTCTCTGGGAGCCATCTGATACACTGGTGTAGATATCAGTGTCATCCCAGGGTACAAGTCAATGTAAAATTCCATCTCTCTTCCAGGAGGTAGACCCGGAACATCATCAGGGAAGGCATCCGCATACTGGTCCACCACTACAGGATAACTCGGACGCTCCACATCCACCATTCTGAGGGTTAGGCTAGCCAACTGATGAGTGATCAGCTGAATTCTCCTCCGGGTAAGTCCATCCTATGCTGTAAAGGCTCCCTTGTCACTGTTGAAGGTAAACATGGTCCCATCCGTGCAGACACACCACAATTTGCGCCAAATACAGTCAATCTGAGCTTGGACTGTAGATAACCATTCCATACCCAAGATGATGTCATAAGGCCTCGAAATAACTACTAGGAGATCACAGTCTAATCTCTTACATACTAGAGTAAGATCACACTGCTGAAACTAGTGTGAAATCATTGAATCCTCTCCCGTAAGAGTCTCTGGCAGTAAGTATCGAGCCAACGGCTCAACCAGAATCTTCGTGCTCCAAATGAGGGAAATGGAAATAAAATAATGACTGGAACCTATGTCTAGAAATACTGCAGCTAAGGTGGAGTAGACACAGATCGTACCTCATATCATCTTCGGAGCACCGTGGTCGTACGCCTCAGCATCCTAGAGCTGAGGTCGCCCATGCCCTCCTGCTCCCTATGATCGGGGTGGACCACCTGGTGGTGGTGGCAGTAAAATCTCAAATCATCTCCCACTACCAGATGCACGACCATCTCCTCTTCCACGTCCTCCAACTCCCTGCAGACCTCCTCGGTCAAGCCTCTATCTCTGCCTGGGCGGTCCTTCTACCATCTGTTAATAATCCGTACGATGTGTCAGGAAATCACGATCCATGTGACCCTACCCGCCGCATAAGTAACAACACCACATCCTCGAATGACTGGCTCTGTTTTTGGTGCCCCGCACAACCGACCCTGAATCCTGTGGTCGTCCACCTGTAGGTCTGGTCCTTTTGGACCTCTATGACATATGTCTTCTGCCAGCTGCAGAAGACTCCGCTACGTGATGCCCGCTTGTGGGTCACGATGCTGGTGACTGTTGAGTAATAAAACTCTCCACTAATAGGGCTTGCTCTAACACCCATTCCTGAGTCGGTATGCTGAAAGAAATCATTGAAGCCCTGATATCCCTCCTGAGTCCCTTCTTGAAGGTCCAAGCCCTGAAGAATGGGTCCCGCACCATATCAGTGGACTAGCGGGAGAGTTCGGTGAACCTCGCTGAGTACTGAGATACAGTTATGCTTCCCTACTTCAGATGAAGAATCTCATGTATGCGCACTGTGCAAAGGGAAACTAGGAGAAACTCTGCCCGAAATAGGCTCTCAAAGTCTTCCAAGAGACGTGTCACATCATCGTGTACCTGGATCATCAAGCTCCACCATCTTCCTACTGCTACCTGTATTATACTGGTGGAAAAGATCACCATGAGATGAGCTTGTGTCTCTACCAGTTGGAAGACTCCTACCATGGCCTCCAACCAATTCTCAGCCACCTGTGGGTCCACCTCACCCAAAAACCTAGGTGGCCTCTGGCATTGGAACTCATGCAATGCACTCAAGCGGTGTGCACCCTCTATTGTGGGGGTTGGTGGCATCGGTGGGCCAATGGGTAAGGGTGCCTCTAGTGCCTCGGCTGGTGCCTCTAATAATAAAGGGCCCCACACAGAGGCATCGTCGCTCGTTGTTCTTTCATCACGTACTATACCCGGAACCCAAGATGGTTGTCTATATGGAGGCATCCTGAAAAGAAACAGGTACACCATGGTCAGTAAGTTATACCTAGTGAGCTGACTCAAATAGATTACAAAGAAAACATTTCTAAACACACATGAAATCATTTTTTCCATGCACTGAGTCAAAAATTAGATGTCAGGGTCCTGATGTATGGATATGTTGGCCACCGCACCAACACTGGATTCCCTAAATTGATAACCACACTCACTACACTTAAGACTGTTGATGTAAAAAAAATTAGAGTCCAATTTTATACGGTAAAACTAACTCCTATGATACCAATTTGTCACGACCCATCCCCCAGGGCATGTGCCATGACTACCCCAAGCCCGCCTTCCATAGTCCAGGGGTGGGCGACTAGCACCGAAGGAGTATTCCCTAAAACTGGGAAGGCATTGATTTTATAACCCGTAAACACAAAAAACCAAGCACATAGCAAGATACGAACACAAGTAAACTGTATGATAAAAAGAGTGTGTATTGAAAAAAGGGCCAAAATCAAGCTCAACTAGAAAGTACAAGAAAAATGAAGAGTACAAATAAATTGAAACAACTCCTATGAACTCCCACCAAGGACCCTACCTGAAGGGTAGGTATAGCTCTTGAACGGTCGTCTCTATGGTATGCCTCGTCTAATGTCCACATATGATCTACCTCCATTCTTGGTACCCTCACCCTAAGTCAGCATTGTCCGTCATCTGCACCAAACACATAATGGTACAGGCATAGCTCATGCAGGGGTGAGTGTAACGATACTCATTAAGGACCCCGAGACCCACAAAGGTCTCACAAAATCCATAAAGTATAAACCACAAAGCATGGGAATTTCAGTCAACCCTACTTAGGTATATGCTCATACATATACCTAAGTTATCAAGTATACCCATCTCATTCATGAGAAAACACAAGGCCCAAGATAAAAGCCCAAACAACTATTCCAAAAATGAAGGAATACCACAAATGTAACACCACAAAGATAAGTAACACAAAGGTAACACTAAACAGAATAATACCACAAAGTTATCACCATGAAGGTAAGCACCACAATGGTATGCCACACAGAAGAATACAACAAATGCATCACCAGGAAGGTAAGTACCAAAAATGTACACCACACAGAAGAATACCACAAAGTTATCACTATGAATGAAAGGATTCAAATCACACAAGGTATATCTTAGATACGGTAGTAAAGATGAATATATGTAACTATTTAATCATCATACTCTATTAAGTGGCAGACCCATGTAGGATCCTAAATCATCAGAACCACGTAAAATCTTAGTAAAACAGACCCACATAGGATCCTAGAGAAGTCTCACATGGATTTCCTAGAGAAGATCCAAGTGGGATCCTCAAACATAGTATCACTTAGGATCCTAAAGCACAGACCCACACAGGATCCCTTTATCATGTTATAGCTTTCCACAAGATTCTCGCAATATACTCACTTGATTCCGTGAGGGTCCGCTCCTCAATCCATAGGTCGATACACCAACTACCACGAATTCCCAGGAAGAAGTATCCCAAAAACCCACCATGTAAAAGGGGTCTCAACACAACAGATGGTGCATCAATCGGATTCCCGGTCTGTAAGTTATTATACTTTTAGTCTTGAGGACCCAGTTGGATTCATGTTTGATCCAACTCGGTCATACCCCAACATTAGCCCAAACTCATGTGCGGTATACCAAAAGGGATATCTTGATCCAAGGTTTTTGGCATTGTATACAGTTCATCAAATGGATACAGGTAGCTCAAGATATGGTCGAAAGAGTGAAAAGGGTCGGAGTTGGTTTGGGTCCAGTCCAATCCGGCCCGCTGGGCTGCATGCGGGGTGGCCTGCGATGGGTGGCCCGCTCAGTTTCTTGGTTGTCCCGATGGATAGCCTCCTCTGTGCAAAGCGGGCATGTGGGGTGCCATCATCGATGGCTAGCCGTGAGCCGACCGCCCTCCTTCGTTGTTGTAGCCACGTGTCGCAGCTCTTGCATGTCGGGCGGTGCTGACATGTGCCGCCACCCCTTCACATAGTTTTCCATCTCCCTTTCATTGCTGCGGTCGACAGGCCACGACCCTTCTCCGGTGGCTGGGTCGTGCCACCGCCTTCATTGCAGCTTGCTGGAGTTCCAACCGCCATTCCTGAGTCCCTCCAGTGTCGGTCGATGGCACGAGTCACTAGTGACGTTCCTCGGATCACCGGGCGCGCCCTGGTGGCCCTTTCTTCATTAATAAGGCTTCTGCACTTATCCCGGGATGTCTCCATCGTTTCAAGACCATCCAAATTCACAAAGGTAACAGAGAGGTTGAGCCGTGTTCGTTTGGCCCAAACCCTCCGCATTATAATGGTAGCAAGTGGCTTGTTTATTCTTGAATCATGAAGAACATCAAGAATGGGGTAAGGGGTATACAAATAATAAACCCTAACTCAAAGGTTTGTTGAAGTAGGTGAGGAGAGTGGAAATATGGATGTCAGTTCATCGTCGTTGAATACATTCCACGTTGGTGATCCTTTGATGGAGTTCTTCGGCTGGAGAAGGCGTTTTTTGTTGGAGAAAGCGTTCTTTGTTGGAGAAATCGTTCTTCATTGTAGAAAGGTGTTTTCCAATGTTATTTCCTTTTCCAACACTTCCCCCCAATTCTACCAAAATGAAATAGCCAACTTACTAAATTATGTTTTATTAATTTAATTTGAGTTATCCATTAATTAATTTAATGTTGGAATAATAAATTAATAGACGGTGGCACAATTAATTATGAGAGAACCAAGAGTCACCTCCTTTATTAAATAGGGAATTCAAGGGTTGGGTGGTCTCCACTATTAATTTCAAATTGGGGGGGGGGTCAAGATCATGTGGTCCCCACCACCAAGACTTCAAATGGGAGGTTAAAAATAAAATAAAATTTATTCATTATTTTATTTTCATTTCCCCGAAAAAAAATGAAAACATAATTTCACCCACAACCAACTATGGTCGAGGTGAAGGCCTCCTTAAGTGAATATCAGAGCTGTTAGTTCAACGGTGCCTGTGATTTCAATTTCGAGAACCGGTTCAAAAGTAACAAAAACCCTCTCGCTCAAGCAATAATATCATTTCCTTAATAGTAATAATTATGGAAGTGAAATTTATATTTAACGTTTCCATAATCAGTATAATGTTATAATTATTATATATTTATACTAATTCCATCACTATACACATTCAAATAAAGTGGTGATGAAAAACATATTACACCGTGATAGGTAGATGGTAGGTCGTATAAATGATTGTGTGGTGATTTTTTTCATTGGATGGATAGATGGTTGAATATAGTTGTTTCATTACCATAAAAAAAATTTAAAATACATTTAATAATATATTTATTATATTATAATTTAAAAAACATAAGAATAAGAAGTAGAAGAATAAATGATTTTTAAAAGTTGGTAAGGAAGTTACCTCTTTTTCGACGTTCACTTTGTAAATCTCCTATTAAAAACACTAGAGTTACTCTTTTGGGACGACCAAAACCTATATAATGTGACTTGTTATGTTTTTAAGGTAAATAGGAAGATAATTTTACAGATTCAAGGCTCAAAGGTGTGTGAATATTTGAGGTATAAGCTACCCTTTTATAATTGAGGTGGGGGAACTTTTAGAATTTATGAAACTATTAATTTATAGTATTTTCATAATCAATCAAAATTCCGTAAAAATGTGATATTTTCGAAGATAATATATTATAATATTATAACCTCATAAACCATTGAAATTTTCCCAAGTTTTTATATCAATTTAAACATTATATTTTTTATTAATCTTATATTATCTATTTTAATTTTTTCTAAGGTAACAACATCTTTAATATTTAAAGATATAAATTTTACTTATATAATGTCAAATAAACCAAAAATGAATAATTTAGAATTTTTTTTACAATTTTTTTTTATTTTTTTATTATTAAATATCTCTTATGATTTTTAAATATTTCAATAAATCATTATTTGGACAAAATATCAATAGTGTCAATTTTGACACTATAATTTTTTTTGTATTTTTAAAAATATCAAGATAAGACCTTAATATCAAAAAAAATATTTTATTACATACCTTTGTGGTCAAGATAATATATAAAATTATTTTTATATATTGAAAATCCAAAATATTTTTATTTTAATATTTTTAATAACATTAGTTTTATATTTCCATTAACAACATAATTATTACATCAGTTTTGATAATTTATTTAATATACAAATTTTTCACTAAAAATTAAAAATAATATACAATGATGAATATAAATTTTATAGATTATAAAATAATATTGATATTAAAATATATCTTTTTATAGCCTAATATTTAAAATGATAATGTATTAAAAATATTAAAGTGACAACATTCACTTTACAATAAATAAAATGATATTGATTTCATAATCCTTTTGATGTGGTTTCAAATAGTTAATAAATTGACACTTGGATGATCATGGTCGATATATTTTCTACCAATATGATTTTTCAAGTTTTTTTTTCTATTTTAATGGTTATTATCATATTAATAAAAATTATTTTATCGATTTTCCATTAATTAAATAATTTCTCCTCCATCAATATATCATCTTTTAAGGTAATTACATTTTTATTAAAAATTAAAAATAAATTATACTGATAAATAAAAACATTTTAGATTTTATATTATTATTTATAGTTAAATTTATTTTCTGTATAACCTTATATTAAAGAAGATATATTACTTAAAACATGAATGTGACATTTTAAATTTTAATTAAATAAAATAATAAAAATTCCATAGTATCTCCCAAATTGACCAAAAACATCAAAATTGAATTTATATTATAGTATATGTTCACTAAGGTATAAATGGAAATTTATATTCATGGATATCACCGATTTTTCCCCATATGAACACATAATAGATATTAAAGACAATGAAAGTGACACTTTGTGTCTTTCTTTGATTTAAATATTATTTAAGTCATTTTCATGGAAAAGTATCCACTAACAGACATAATTTTGATCCTTCTATCATTAGGGTCTAATTAAATTCATAAAATATGTTTTTTTCATTATTTTTTGGGTCATTTTATTATCCTAATAATTTTATTTTTAACTAACATTACCTAATTTACCCATTATCGTGGTAACAAAATTTGCCATTGTTACTATTCATATTGGTAAAAAACAAAACTGACCTAATTCAAAATTTTGGACCTCTTTAATCCATATTTGACATTCGTTTTTCAAAATTTAAAACACATAAGTTTCATAATTGAATTTAAAATAAAACCTGTAAAATATCATGAAAACAGTTTTTCATAAATATGTCTTCTTCAAATAGAAAATGTTTTTATAATAAATTTATGTATAAAATCCATTTGAAAATCAATAATATTATTATTATAGATTAAAATTAAAAAATTTAAGTATAAAACTAATCCAGAACATAATGTTGCCTTGTAAATACCTTAAATAGAAAATACAGTCTTTAAAAAAATCTCAATTTTAGTATTCAAAAAAAAGAAACTTATTAGAAAAATATAAAAAATTAAACCAAAATAAATTTTCATGTAATTATTCCATATAATAAGTTAATTTTTTTAAATATAATATAAAAAAAAGTATCAAAATGGATTTAAAATAGGTTCCCCATCAAATGGTGGTCAAACTTCAATTTTTGAAAGCACTTCTTTTATCTGAAAAATTAAATTTGTTCTTATTTCATGTATAGAAAACACAATAGATGAATTTTAAACATTAAATTAAATATATTACATATATACTTCATTAATAAAATTGATTAAGATTGATTTTATTATATTAAAAACTCACTTATATTCATTTAAATACTTTTTTAGAAAAAAAATTCCTTTTTTTAGAAAGTGTTTTATATTCATTTATAATTAATTGATCGTAAAATAATTAATTATATATACATTTTTAAGTCATATTTTCATAATTAAGTGAATAATGTTCCCACTTGAAATTATAATTCATAGGTAATAAGGTAACATAATAATATATAGTTGTTCATTTAAACATGGTTTTTTGTGAATGGAATCCTATAAAAAGGAAATGAAATAGTGTGTAACACAAGATAAGATTAGTGTTTGATATACTGAAATATAATACAATGTTTAGTATAAGAAAAACATAACTTGATGTAGCACAAAAAAAAGACATTAAAGAAATATCTCATAAAAGTCATGGGGTCTTACAAAACATCAGTAGTAACCTGTTAAAAAATGGAAACTGGATATGTCTGTGACACTATTGGGTCTAGGACATTCCTCAATTTCTTTTTTCATTGAAGGGTATACATAAATTACCTCACTTTTGATCACATTTCGCAATAATATGACTTTATGCCTCCAAAAGTATCACACCTTTTGATATTAGCATACATTTTATCCTTCCTTACTGTCGCTCTAAAAATCCATAGATTTTATTCATGTTCCTTCATTCCGATGTGGTATTTGTGAATATCATCAATAAAGACTACCAATTTTTTTTGTGGTATCTAAATACTATATTCATCAAATTAATGAAGATTTTGGAGAAATATTAAAGTATTAATGTAAAAACTAGAAACTCAAATTTGTCATACATTGTAGAGAAGGTCGTATTCTGAATATAATCCTTCTTCACCATTATATGATGATATCTAGAATAAATATTCTCCTTTGATAATAAATAATCTCCTTATAATTGATCTAAAAAGTCATAAATCCTTGGTAGAGGATACTTATCTGTTATATTGATCTTTTTGAACTCCTAGTATTCAATACGCATCCACATTTATCCATCATTGTTTCTAACAAAGAGAACTATTAAACCCCAAGGGGATGCAATAGGGATATGAATCCTTTGTAAAAATTCTCTTATAGTTGTTTCCTAAACTCCTCAAGTTCAACAGGATCCATCATGTATGGTCATTTAGTTATATAAGTGACTCTAAGTATATGTTCAATTAACAACTCTTCCACATGATCTTCGGGAATTTCAGGAAACTCTTTATAAAATACAACAATGTATTCCATCACAATGAGGATTTCATCTAAATTAATAACTTCCTTTCACTAAACTATTTGGGAAAGGTAAGATTCTTCACAAGGTATCATCGCCCACACCATAGGGGTACATTCAAAAGGATATTCATAATATTCCTTTCATTTGTAGAGGATCATTTTATTATTCTAAATATATAAAGTTATTTCTTTTTGAAAGCATCTTATGTGTGCTCTATATAACGAGAGACAATCCATTCACAATATAGAGATGAATTTCACCAAGGGATGTATAATGAGATTCACTTGAATAATAATCACTCATACAATAACAGGATAAGTTTCTCATATATAGTATGTAATTATCTCACCACTATGTGTTTTTAAAAATATTTCTACTTCTAGTTATTATGGATTTGATTCAAAAGTTCTTGAACACTTACCCGATATAAAGGAACATATAGAACGATAATCAAATAAAATAATTTCCATTAATTAGTGAATAAAAAGTGTATCTTATACAATTTCATTTCCATGATCCACTTCAGCAGTAATAATTGAATAATCTTTCCATTTCTCCATTGGCTAGGTGGTTGTTGATGTTAATTACCCCAAAGGACCTATAGTTTAGTGAATTATCTTTCATAGTATCTTTTCTCCGAGTAATTGAACAATTAAACCGTGGGTGGTGAATTAGGTGGTTCTTTACTTTAATCCTTCAAATTTTATAGCTTCTTCATGTCAGTTAAACATTCATGATATTGGTTTCTTTCTCTCCCACACTTTATCCATTCTCCCATCCCTTTAGAGAAGTAACCATGATGCTTCATCCCATATTTTTGACATGTGGGTTATTGGATCATCTTTCGTCATTTTTAATTTAGCCCACCATCTTGAAACTCCATTCCTCTCTTCCAATATCCCTAACCATGGAAACATTTTCAAATATACATATATATTTTTACATCACATTAATCCAATTACCTATAACTCTATAAATATCAGATATCTAGATCTTTTGGAAGGTGTGGTTTTAAACAACTAAATAATATGTCTATTTTTCAATAATTGTTGATGAAAATATCGATGTGTGTCCTTAAATACTTATGACGTTTTCCTAGTATAACATAATACATTCAAATTTTATTCATCATCTCTATGAATTATCACTACCACTCTATTGAAATAGTTGGAGGGAAATAGTTGTTAATAATTATTTTCTTAATGTCTTCCCACTTCATATCTTCCATTTCATCCTTCACATTGTTGTCAGTTTTCAATATCGACCATTTATCAGCTTATCTATCTAAAAAATAGATGGATAGAGCTAATTTATCCTAATTATAACAGTGTAGAATATAAAATATCTTCTCCATTAAGTTAACCCACTATTCAATAACAAGTGAATCAAAAGAATCACAAAACATTAGTGGTCATTTCCACAAAAAGGACTCAATAGAAAGTTCTATGTTTTTGGGTGAATGTGTATTTTCTACACCATTCAGGATATTATTCATAGCTTGAGACAACTGGGTAATTATCTCCATGAAGTTATGAACTCCACCTCCCTGGGTATTAGTGATTTCATTTAGAAAATCATTGCATTTTCCATCACATGGGTTGTTAGCCTAGTTTCTCATTGTTCCCACTTTTTTCTAAAATAGAATGTAATTGAAGAAAATGTAAAAACATCATGAATAAATAATTTATTTCTATATGAAAAATAGGTAAAAAATTGTATATTTGGGGTTCCTATTGTTTATAATTCCTCTAAACCATTATTCATGGATGTTTAACGATTCTTAACATGTTGTTACTAATTTTATATAATCCAAATTTCCAAATTAACTAAACCACACCTTGGATATCAACTAATATGATCCTAATTTTTCTTATTAGAATATTACATCACTTTAAAGATAAAAAAACATAACAGTTATACATTAAAGGATCAAAATTTATAGTATCTTGTAAAAATTAGGTTCATACATCATATATGCATAATACAAAAATAAAAATTATTAAAATAATTATTTTTAATCTACTCAGAATTTCTCACATTCTCCATAGTACATGTATACACCTAAGTATATACATCAATGAAAGCAGTGAGCTAAAATCCCATTAAGGGTAAAGATATAATAACTAAAATAAGACACATAAATCAATAGTACCTGGTGTTCATAATCATCATAATCATGTCATAATCATGGGGTAATAAACATAATAATGAGGAATATATTTGAAAAAATAATGGAATAAAAAATTTATAAAAAATAATCAATATGTTATAGTGTCCAGATACCCCCAAATATTTATGAAGAATTATAACATCATGTTTATGCATAATATATATACATAAATCATAAAAATATCACTATGAAAATAATAAAGCATTATGATCATTCATATTACATGTAACCCTAGGATATACTTCACATTATTCAATTCATTGGAGGGATATATAATTCTAGTCCCACTCATTATATCCTAACATTCACATAATCATGCATTCCTTATAGAAAATATAACAATCGTAGTCATGAAATAATGCATGGATAAAAATGGGTTTCATAAGGAATTTATCAAGAATAATTTCATTAATAAACATGGGGTTCCCTATTTAATAATTTAAACCATGTTTTTCATAAGCATCACCATATATTATTGAACAAAAAAACATCAGAGTAGTAAAAGATGGGTTTTAAAAATAAAACTCTTTTTTAGAAATTGATTGTATTTGGTTTATAAATAAATGTGTTAACAAGTATATCCATGAATGAAAATTTTTTATGAGTAAAATTATATTTATTTAACATTATATGAATATCCATACAAAAATTAATGTAAATAGGGGGTAACCTAAATAAAGTTAGTATTGCACCAGAATCCTCTTACCTTAATTCCCATTTTATTTCAGCGTTTCTCCATATCCTGAATAATAATCATAGGTTTATTGAAAATTTAAACTATAAAATTTTTATTTTCATTATTTTTACTATTTATCAATTATAATCACTATTTTCTATTTATTAATTTATTTTTATAATGGTGAAGCATTTTGAAATCATGTTTTCCTTAAAAATTTCCTCTTTTTCTTCTATTTCGATAATTTTTGTAAGGATATTTATACATGAGTAAAGTAAATTATAGAAACATAAAATAAATATATTTATAAATTAATATATATTAATAATTTATTTTAACTATCCATAATTTTTGTCACAAGTAAGTAATTTTGAAATTTCCTCATTGGTGGTTAACTACCATTAATGGGAACATGGTTCAAATATGAAAAAAATATGTATAAAAAATAAATACTCTAAAAATATAATTTTTTATAGTAGTTAAAATATCTAATATAATTTATAAATTTTTTATAATTAAATATTATAAGAATTGGTTTTTTTAAATTTAGGAAATCCATATACAAATATGAAAATGTGAGGAATGTTTGAAAAAAAATTACTCTTTCCATAGTGTGGATTATCTTGTACGACACTAGAATTCCTTAATGTTTTGGGTATGTTTACTCCATAAATTCCCAAGGTATTATAAGGGGAATGAAAGGGTTGATTTAGGTAGATAATTGTATTTTTAATGTTAGGTATGATTGGTTTTACAAGGGGATGGCGCGGGATTATGTATAACTAAAGAGATAGGTATTTTTTAGAATAAAATATTGAATAAAACATTAAAACAAATGTAAAACCTATAAGAGTGACTTTCTTAAAATATAAATCATATTTAAATATAATATAATAATATTACGACTTTGAACCACATTATAATTATAATCCAATTATTTTATTAAAAATTAATTTGAAAAAAATGAAAATTTGTAATTTTAATGAATTATTTTTGACTTTAGGTTATGGAAAAAAATTTAGGTTTGAAGATTATATTTCCTGTATTTTAATGAATTATTTAAGAATTTACATATTTTTTTTCAAACATAAAGTTATATAAATTATTGGGTCATTCTTATATCACAAATGATGTAATATAACAGAAACGAGTAATGAGAAAAACAATAATTTTACTATTCATATGAAATTTGAAGTATTTTAGAAAATTTCAAAAATAAAACTCCATTGGAAAATTTAGAGATTATAATTCAAAAGTTATATGCATTTTATCATAATAAATTTCTATCACTATAAATTTTAATTTTCAATATAAAAATTATGATTCCTATAAAATGCATTAAAATATATTATATTAATGATCTGCATATATTTTCCTTGAGATTTTTTATCATAATGTTTATTAAAATATATATATATATATATATTTACTTATATTACTCATGATAAGTATTATTTATATCACAATTTATTATTTTGGGGTTAAATTGCTATTCCAATAGTCAGGTTATTATTCTAATTGTCCATGTTTTTATTCCAATGGTCACATTACTATTCCAATGGTAACATAGCATACTACTAATAACAAAAAATTATATCATTAAATAGTCATAAAAATTCCTAAAAATGTTATATATTTTTATATTATAATATGTTTATTGGATTTGAAATATTTTGTTTCATTTCTATTGAGTTGGACTTGGGGGGTAATGATTCAAGAAGATTGGGGCGATCCATATTTTTCCATTTTAGCTTATCTATTTGATATTTTTTACAATAATAATGTGGGGAATATTTATTGGTTTAATATCTTATTAATTTATTTATCATTTTCAATATGTTAAGGTGATTATTAATGGGGTCACACTTGGTGCACCAAGCCCATAGGTCTGTGGTGGTATCCTTCGAACTCACTATGGCATCGCTAAATGATACATCTCACATTATATTGGAAGTTAAATTACTTATGAAGATGAATTGTGGGCTCTTATTTATATTTCAAAAACATTATTTAGTCCATAATTTGAATCACATAGGGATAAAACCTAATTATATGTCGCTTGTTAAGGTCATTAAGGACAATTCTTGTGAAATTCCTTAGAGAGTTTTACCTCAATAGATCAATTGCATCCATAAAATTTCAACCTCAATTTTAGGGTTTCAAATCCATATATAAATACAACATAATTATGGAATCCTTTAAAAATAGGTTGATCTTAGAGATAAGTTTTATTTGGTCCTTTTTGACTCCTGATCCATTCTCATAATTACTTTATATAGACATGCAGGGTGTGATCTATTCCTACGTTTTTAAACCCCCTTGTAACTCCTAACTCATTTCCTTTAATTTTCTAATCATTTTTTAGGACCATAATTTCCCGAGTCAAAATATTTTTTGGTATAATTTCTATTTTAAATTGTTTTACTAATGAACCCTTGTTTATATATCATGTAAAACAATGAATAGATAGATAGGATGTCTAAGGCCATTTATTATACTATTGCATGATTTATCTCTACTCGTTCACCCTAATAGAACATCACATTTATTGGGGGCTTTCCCATTGAAATTCTAGTTAAGTAAATAGTGTGAATTATAGTGGTTGATTCAAATAATCCAAGACAATTAGGATGGATTCTTTATAGAACAATACAAGATATTTTTTGGGATCTTATGTATTCCTGTGAATATTTCTGTTCTTGACCATATATTGATTGTTGTGACGCTACTATTTCTATGATGAGGGGTTACTTTTATTATGATTGAATTTATTTTATTGTTTAAATTATAATTTTTCAATTTTAAAGGATAATTATATTTTCAATATTTCAAGTGGAATGGTTTGTAAATACATTGGTTTCTCTCCATTCATGTGGGTGTTTTTTAAAAAATGGGGGGTTTTATAAATGGTAATTCAAATGAAAATTTCTCCCTTCTATGAAATAGTTTTGAAATATTGACACATTTTAAAATTAATTCCATATTTATTTTGAGTGACTTTTTTTCAATGATGATATTATATAATTGGTATTTGGATAAAATTGAAAACATACATTTATATTTGTTATTTGAGGATATGAATAAATATATTTATTTTTAAAGGCTGTGCATTGAGTATGGGGAGGATACCAACTAGTTTTTTCTTATTATTTTTATTATTATATCCTTAGTTTAGCTAGTTCTATTTTGATATAGTAGGTAACCAGTTTGTTTTAAATTAGGGAATAGTGGTGGAAACATGTTTGTATAATTCACATGGGTAAAGGATATGTGAGGTGGTGGTTGTTTATTTTTTGGGATATTGTAGGTCTATTGTATTGACCAATGTTAGAATTTATATTAAATGATCTATTGTTTTTAATATTTTAATTTCATTATTGATTTAAATTTAATAATTTTAATTTATTGTGGTTTTTTTATTTTTACTTATGAGTAGGTTTGAATCACTTATTCTTGGTTTGGCTATGTTTTTATGCATTCTTCTAATTATTATGCTATGTACTTCCAATGTATGGAATATTTATTTTTGGTTTCCTATTGTACATACTTGGGTTTTTTTAATTTATTATATTGTTTGAAATAATCCTTGTAGCTTTATTTTTGATACCAAGGCACAAGTTGAAAGGCTTTGGGGGTTGGAAACACCTTTTAGGCCTTTCCATAGATTAGAATAGGAACCCCAATTTGGTTTATCATATGAAATTTTATAAAAAAATTTAATATAACATAGTTTTTTATTTGGTAGTATGTTATTATGGTGATATTATTTACAAAATCCAAGTGATGGGGAAATATCAGTGCATGATCAACACATTTTTGGATGACAATTCAATTTACATTGATATTCCGTGTCTGGGAATTTTAAAATAGGTCTTTTTGATCAACTAATTTTGATAAGTTTTGGTATTTATTTGTGAGTTTAGGTGTTTCATAGTTCAATTTTGGGTTATTTAGAGAAGATTCATGTTTTGGAGTGAATTTTTGATGTAATACTTAAGTTTCATGGTTAATATAAATAGTTTAGGAAACCATGTTTAGAAAAACTCATCCAACACTAAAAATATTCCAGTGAGTCTTCAATGATTATTACATTCTATTACAAACTATTCACCCAAACCGAGAGTAATTTTAAATTTTCTTGATTTATTATATTTTATACTTTGATGTTCCAAATTGATTTTAATCTTCTTCAATTATTAATTATGTTTAAATAGATTTTTACCCATATTATATTTTTGTTTTTTCATCTGATTTTATTTTATGTTTTAAAATAAAAAAACATGACTTTATTGAGAATGAATGAATATGTTTTTAGGTTTTCTATGGTGGTGATTGAATGGTTTAAATAAAAAGTGGATTTGGTTTCAAATAAGGCATGTAAATTTTTTTATGTAAATTTATGTAAGTTTTTATAAAATCAATTTTTAAATATTATAAGGGCTATTATTTTTCAATGTTTTCGTTGATAAAGTTTGAATATTTTTGGTTTTTTTATGTTTTTCATTTTATGTTAAAGAACATGTTATATTTTTTTACAATGTGTTTGATAATATCCTTTTGATTCATATAATGGTTTTTATTATTTAATGTCTTATAAGATAATTTTAGTTTTTTTATATTTTAGAGGTAACTTTTTATTTTGATATAATGATTCATGGAAATGTTTTAGTTAAAAATGAATGATGGTTTCTTGAGCCTTGTTTTGATAATAGAGGAGGTCTAATTTTTTAATGATTTCAATGCCTGGTTTTGTAAAAAATCTTATAGTATATTTTAAAGTCTTTTCTTTTTGATTATTTTAGAAATATAATTTTTATGATTTAGTATTGAGAACTAAATTTTATAATTTATTATTAGATGGTTTCTTAATCTTCAGGA
This sequence comes from Viscum album, assembly GCA_963277665.1. Classification (NCBI taxonomy): domain Eukaryota; kingdom Viridiplantae; phylum Streptophyta; class Magnoliopsida; order Santalales; family Viscaceae; genus Viscum; species Viscum album. Next base: position 438,492,954 of record OY728121.1, read on the forward strand.
GTATTTTCAAAAGTGGATTATTTTTTAATGAATATCGTGTAGTATTGGGAATGGATGTAGGATTTTAATAAATTGTATGAAAACACCATGAGGTAATGTGAGGTTTTAACTTATTTTGAAAAATTATTTAATATTATGTTGTAAAATAATGGATTTTTTTAGTTTTTTCAATGATATTAAATGTTTTCAATGTTTATTCAATAGTTTTTTATGTTTTTATTGTCTCTTTGAAAATATATTTTTCATTTCATGATGTTCTTTGGAAATTTTTATTTTTATTATTGAATGCATAAAAAGTATACAAATTAAATTTTATTTTTAATGAAATGTGGAATTACCTAAAATGGAGGTTGACATTTTAACAAGTAACTGAGTTTGACAAAAATTATATTATCTTTCCAAGTTATATGAATTTTTTTAAGGTTATTTATTTTGTAAAATGAGTTTTTTACATTTATTTGAATCCGGGTGGATTAAAAATAGGTTTCTTGGGATATATTTGTTTTCGGTGCATGTATTTATTTGGAGATGTATGATGGTCCATCATGGGATGAATTGATTTGAATTAGAAAAAATGAATGAAAATATTAATTCATGAAAATTCATGTATTCCATAGAAACTCCATAATGAATGTGGGATAGTCAGTACCTATTAAATAAACTTAAATTTCCAAGATGTGGGAGAGTGTTTAGTTTGGTGATAGATATCTGTAGAGACCCAAAGATAACGTACATGGATATTACATTACTTTTGTGAAATACTTAATACATAACAAAAATATACACCTAAGGACCATAATAGTTTAGTGTCTTTGGAAACTTAGAACATAATCTTCTAATCATGGTGAAAGATCTTCAACATCTCCCTTAAAGATCTTCCCCTTTTGTTTTCTTATCTAAAACCTTTATTTATATCCTGGGGAAAGGAAAAAATAAAACATAGAAAGGGTGATCTCGAATGCCCAGTAAGGGTAAACATGGGGAACATACAATAATCCATAAACATCTGAACATAAAAACATGAACGTAAAATTTAAGCATCCAAATCTTGAAAAATGACATAAAACATGGAAGTACATAAGCCATGGATAATAAAATAACATTAACTATAAAATAATAAAAATGAAAAGAAAATAATTATGGAAAACTAATAATAACATATTATGATTTCCATATTAGCCAAGAAGTTTCTTCCAACACCATCATAGTGGACGATGTCCATTACTGAACCAGGTTTACATGTCGTTCCAGCCATGTATAACTGTACCAGATTTACATGTTGTTCCATCCATGTTTATCTCATGAGATAAAAATCTTTACCTAATGCATTTTAGGGAGATATGTGTTCCACCCATCTCATAATGAAATCATTCTTACTTGTTCAACAAAACATAAATCATTCATCATATCATATCCAAATAAATGATATTGGTTTTCATAAACATAATTCCATCATAACATAATCCATATAAAATACCATTCCAACCTTAACATAATAATATCATAGCAATAATAGGGATATAAACATAACCCTATTTAAAAACATCATTTTGGATGGAAAATAATTTTCATAAAACACTTGAAATGAATTCTTAAGGAAAATATCCTTCCTTCTTCAAAAACATTTTCAATTCTCAAAATGTTATTAAAATTTAAAATAATAGAAGTTAATTGAAAATAAAAATTATAATATGTAAATTAATCTTCATGTAAATAATTATTTATGAAAACATAACAATCTATTCATGCCGTATAAGTTAAAAAATATTCAACTTGTACTTTTTTCGGAAAAGTATAAAAGTACCTTGTATGGTTAACAAGAGAAAGATTCCTTCCATATCACATAGTAAAAGTCAAAGATTGGTAAACACGATATTAAAAACATAGTGAAGAATAGTAAAAACTTTATGAAATATTTTTTATAAAACATGGACATGATTGAAAAATATAACCCCAGTAAATACTTACGAATAAACAATCTTGGATAAGAACGAGATTGAAATAATTATCCCTTACCTTAAGTACAATTTCTTCAATATGTATCTGAAACTCATGTATAGTGGGTTTAAACATATTATAAACTTGTAACATAACCATAATAATATTAATGATATCATATATGATTCACTTACGACTTTATATTACCCATTCATCTGTCAATTCCATGTTAAAGAAACATTTTGGGTAATAATCGTTTCATTTATCGTACATGTTTGGACTTGTTGATCAAGATATTATAAATTATATAATGATTTAATAACTTCCAGAATGTAAAAAATTATTTATATATCATATATATTCAGTATGTAGATATATATATATATATAATAGATAGATAAATGAAATGAAATACACAGTTAATGGATACGGTAGGTCGTACGTACGCATGAACGATGTTTTCCTTTCTTTATTGAATTGAATGGACATAATTAAATGAAATATATATACACACATAAATAATTTAGCCTTATTATGTCATATATTTAATTATTATTCATTATATATACTTTATAATCATTCTAGAATGGTTAACATGGAGAATTAATCTCATCACGTCGTGGAGACGGTAATCCGTACGTACGCACAAGCGATGATATTGTTCCCATAATTATTGAATAGAATTGTAGTGGATTATATAATATCTCAGAATTAGTATGATGTAATAATAATCATATATAGATATTATTTACACCATTATACCCATTCCAGTATGGTGGTGGTGGAAAAAAAGATTACACCACGGCGTGGAGACGGTAAGTTGTACGCACGCACGGTGATTTTATTTTTCATATGATTGATAGAAGGTGAAATAAGGTTGTTCCATATTTATAATGACATATAAGTATATTATTTATACTTATTTTATTACTTTATAATGAAAAAACTAAATAAGAGGAAGTAAAAGAATAAAAAAACATGAAAGAATCGGTAGAAGAGATTACCTCTTCCTCGAGACACCTCCTTCAAACTTCCTCTTAAGGGACTAGAGTTGGTCTTTTGAGAAGACCAGAACCTAAAAAATGTTACTGGGTAAGTTTAGAAGAGTAATTGACAGGTATTTTCTGATCTTGAAGGCTCAAAATGGTGTGAATAGAAGAGGGAGGAGCTTCCCTTTTATAAGATAGGGGAGGGGCACTTTTGGAAATCTCAAAAATATTTATTTATAATAAAATCAAACCCTACATAAAAACCTCCAAAATGACCCAACTTTGAATATGCGATAATATAGGGTGGTTATATCATCAACCAACATAATATAGACATTTTTGGAATTTATTTCAAACCTTATCATTTTGATTTATCTCTATTTAATATATTTAATTTTATGTGTGGTAATAGGATTCTAAATTTTAAACGGTTATACATACTTACTTATGTGTTATTAATTGTCTATATTTGGATAATTTATGACATTGGAGACCATATATTTCTTATTTTTTATTTTTTAACTATTTTTCATATTTTTAGGCAATTTAAAAATATGTTATTTTTATAAAATAAAAATAGTGTAAATTTTGAAACTATTCAATTATTTCAATTTAAATAAACTCCACACATAAAATATATTCAAACCGAAATATTTAATGGATTCCTAACATATCATATTACTATATAAATTTTATTGGGAACATTAAATAGTTCATATAATGTTTATTTAGATATTTTTAAAACCATTTATTTGATATTTATCTTTATAAAATAATTACTACAACATTTTTGTATAATTATTTAATAAACTTATTTTTAGCATAAAAATTAAAAATACAATACTATGGTGAAGATAAATCTAATATATTTCATAATAATACTTTTATTAGAATTTATCTTCTAAAAACCCCAACTTTTAAAATGATATCATTATTAAATTATGAAGGTGGCAACTTTGACATCATTTAAAATAAAATAATATAAATGTCATAATATCTTTTATAAGGCTCTAAGTGGTCCCCAAGTAGACCCTTGTATGCTTATTGTATATATATACTCAACCAAAATGTTTTGGGCATGTGTTTTTCCCTTTTTATGGGTATTATTATTTTAAAAAAATCTATATCATTTATTTTTCACTAAATAAATAATTTCTGCATCATTAATGTATTTGCTATTAAAGTAATTATAAATTTCTTAAAAAATACAAATAAATTACAATGATAAAGAAAAAAAAATTAGCTTTCAAATAATTATATATAATATAATTTATATTCTTTATAACCATATATTAAAAAATACCTTAATTATTAAAGTTTGAGTGAGACATATTTCACTTTCCTTTAAATAAAATAAATTAAATGTATCAATCGCATCCAAGTGGGTTACAAAATATACCATTTAGACACAAGTATATTTTAAGATGAAATATAATCATCCAATTATATTATTACAAGTGATAGGGAAATTTTATAATATTATTTTTACCCTTAATTATATGATTAACCTTTAACTATGGTAAATATAATTTACCTTAGTTACTATTCATAATGCCCAAAAATAAAATTAGCCTATTAATATAAATTGGACCTACTGATTCCAAATATGGAATGCATTTTTTTAATTAAAAATACAAAATATGCAGTAATTAATTTAAAATTAATCTTATTGTCGAAAAAAACGGGTATTTGTATAAAACATTGCAAAAGATTGAAATGTTTTTACCTTTGAACTCAATGTAAAATTTATGATAATGACATATATTATATTAAATGGTAAAAATATATTCTATTTATACTTTAAAACCATTATATATTATAATTTAACCATATAAATTATATCATAGGGAAAACTTGTTTCTAAATAAAATTTGGCGTATTTTTACTATTCATCAAAATATAAAAGTTATCAGAAAGATATGAAACATTTATCCAATGTAAATTTTTATATCTTGATTCAAATTTATTAGTTTATTTTTTTAAATTGAACTTATAAAATTCTCAAAAATTAGATTTAAAATGGGTGTGCCATCAAAAGGCGGAAAAACTGCATTTTTGGAAAAATACTTCCTTTATACAAAAAATTGATTTTGTTCTCATACCATGTTCTAGAAAATGGGTAAGATTAAAATAATGTTCTAAAACTCAATATGTGGTTAATACTATTAAAAAGAGATAGTTCATAATAATATTATAATATATCATTGTTTAATGAAACTCGGTATTTCATACCACGCAAGCTATCGTGGAAGGTCACTCCTACGTGTAACACAAGCCAAGTATATTGTTGCATATACCACAAGATAATCTTGGTGTAGTGTACAACAGAATATATCAAAAAATTAAAAATAATATATCTAATAAAATCTTGGGGTGTTACATTCTACCCCCCTTAAAATGAATTTCTCCCTCGAAATTTGTTGGAGTTATAAATGGTTTACTACATGAATGTTTATTTCATAGAAACCCACATCGTAAACAGGAATAAAAAAACATAATTTTAAAAATTAATGTATGAAGTGAAATGGTTACCCAAATTAACTCATCACTGGGTTTCCACATAAGAGAACATGGGTGGAAACATGGATATGGAAGAGATATCTAACCATCAAGTTCTGATGGAGAGTGGTTGAGAACATGGATATGAAAAATCCAACAATCAAAAAGCCATAAATTTGTGATGATCTAAGGTGTTATCTGATTCATCAGATATGTAGGTTCCTGGAAAAAAAATTTTGTTTTCAAGATCATTTCTTTAAAGATGAAATATTTGAATTAGAAAAAATACTTACTTGATTTTGGTACATTCTCGCAATTGGTCTTTCCTTGAACAATTTCCACTTCAAATATTAAATAACTGAAGCTGAATTTTTCATTAGTGTAGTGTTATCAGATCATGTGATAGAATGATGGGTCATTCCGTCTGTCTCAAATAAAAGGTTATCAATAGTTTTTAAATATACATAACTCCATATATGGTTATTTTAATCATATATGGTTACAAAAATGGACTTATACATCATCTATCATACCACTAAATAAAACAAAACTAATTTATACTAAATAGGGACATCCTGTAGGCTAGTGGTAGGTGATAAAGGAATGTCCCACTTTGGTTGTGGGTTTGATTCTCGCAGATCTGTCTGATGTGACGGGTTGTCGCTCATCCTACGGGTTATCCTTTTTCTAAAAACTACACAATTATAAAATTACAGAAATAATATATGAAAAAAGTTCTAACGCTAAACAATACTATCTCTTATCCAACTTAATCCATTTAAACCTTTAGGCTTATCCAAAATACTTCTATCCAATCTCACAGTATGTAGAAAACAATTACCAGAAATTTCATATAAAAAATATGTGAGTACCCTCATTTATCTCCAATATATCATTATATATATCTTGTTGGTCACATTCAAAACATGTGAATATGTTAATCATGTATTCTCTTGAAGCCTGAATTACCATAAAACCTTAGTGAAAACTTGTATACTGTCAAATGTAAATTCTTTCCACATACCAAAATCCCAAAATTTCTATATAATCAAACCATGATATGACTTTGTCCTTATATCTATCATGAGCTCATTAATACTATCAAACATATTATTTTCTACTTATCCCTTCATTATGCACATATCTTCTACTTTCAAAAAATATTTCAATCACTTTTCATGGTTACTGGTGCCATACAATTATTGAAAACCACAATAAACCAATACATAGATATTACAATATTCCATGATAATCTAAATGAGATTCCACAAAACTATTTTGGAATCTCGTTACGTAAACACTTAATCATTCCACCACTTCGTTGTCATATTTAACATCGCCAATATTGATCGCATGTGAATTACAATTGTCGTTTTCCTTAAGAGGTTGTTGATTTTCATCATCATTATCCCTTGGATTATGGTATTGGTTAGCATAATGCACCATTTCCCATCACTTGTATCATTGAAGTTTTAGTGGTACGTTCTCTGTAGTCATTTCTTTATTAACGTCATTAGAAACCTTTTTCCCATTACATCAACACTGAAATACATAATGAAATTCTTTTCCACACTTAAAACATTTTCTAGTACCTTTTAGACAATATACACCATGCTTTTTCCACACATTGAGAATAATAAAAAATTTGTCTTCTTTTTAACATAGTTTTGAGATTATTCCTTAAACTCCATCTTTAGTTTCTTGTCAAAACCATGATATGGATATGAAACACAAAAATCCAGTTCTACCTTGATTTACCAACTCACAATATCTTCATATCTACATAAGTCACTTATAGCTAATGAATTTCTAAGACTTGGTTTTAAGACGCTGAAGAATCAATCAACTTTAATTTTAGTTTGGATGATAAATCTAGATGCCTAGCTTGAAAGCCTTGTAAAATTCACTTTGTATATAACAACAGATTTATCATCCTTTTTCTTAAGCTCAAGGAACTACTTTTCCATCTTCGTTCGAAGAATACGAGTAAATTGCTTATTGAAAAATAATTTCTTGAACTCATCCCATTCCATGGATTCAATTTCATATTAGGGAATTGTATTTTTAATTAGAGTCAACCATGGGTCTTCTTCACCTTCTAAACAATAAACAGCCAAAATAACTTTTTCATGTTTCGAACAACGTAGTATGGAAAATAAATTTTCAATGGTACTGATCCATTGTTCAGCAACAACTAGATCAGAAGACCCACTGAAAGAAGGTGGACGTTGCCTAATGAAGGACTCAGTAGAATATTGTTCCCTTATCTGCTCATGTGGAAGTCCACATTGATTCATAGCTTGTGTAAGTATATCAATAATATTTTTTACTCAATTAACATTAACATTTGGTTGTTCAGGAGTAAATTCATTGCATTTCCTATTGTATTGATCATTAACATTGTTCCTTAAGGTTCCATCCATTATCTATAACCCAAAATAATAGTGTGAGAGGAAAAAATCATGCTAGGAAAACAATATAATTAAGGGATAGTATGTTCAATCTCTAACATCTTTCATTTAATCCTAGGTTATTCATGATCATTATCATAATTCTAGGATTGTTACCTATACTTTATACATAACCTTACGGACATCCCTAGACATACATTATAAATATATCTAGGGATCTCAATATAGTTTCTGAATCCTAGTTTCCAAAGGTTAACTAAAAAATTCCTCTGATACCAACTTTAGGGACCCAATCATGACATCCATGGATATTACATTACTTTTGTGGAATACCGAGTACATAATAAAATAGTCAACCAAGAATCGTAATAGTTTAGTGTCTTTAGAAACTCGGAATATAATCTTATAATCATGGTGAAAGATCTTCAAAATCTCCCAAAAATATCTTCCCCTTTTGTTTTCTTAAGTAAAACCTTTCATTATATCCTGTGGAAAGGAAAACATAAAACATAGAAAGGGTGAGATAGAATTCTCATTAAGGGTAAAGTTAGAGAACATAAAATAATCAATAAACATCTGAACGTAAAAACATGAACATAAAATTTAAACATCAATATATTGAGCAATGACCAAAAACATGGTAGTACGTTTGGTATGGATCATAATTTAAGATTAACCATAAAATAATATCATTGAAATAAAACATGTAATTGTGGAAAACTAATAAACACATATTATGATTTCTATAGTAGCCATGTAATTTCTTCCATGATCATCATAGAGGAAGAAGTCTATTACAGAACGAGGTTTACTTTAAATTCCATCAATGTATTATTGAACCAGATTTACTTGCCATTCTAGTCATGTCTTTCTCATGAGATATAAATCTTTACCCAATGCATTGGAGGGAGATATATGTCCCACCCATCTCATAATGAAATTATTCTTACATGTTACAAAAAACATAAATCATTCATCATATCATAACCCAATAAATAATATGGGTTTTCATAAACATAATTCCATCATAACACAATCCATATAAAATACCATTCCATCCTTAACATAATCAAATCATAATAGCAGTAGGGATAGAAATATAACCCTATTTAAAAACTTCATCTTAGATGGAAAATAATTTTCATAAAACACTTGAAATAAATTCTTGATGAAAATATCCTTTCCTATTCAAAAACATTTTCTTTTCTCAAAATGTCATGAAGTACCTCGTATGGTAAACAAAACAAATATTCCTTCTATATCACATAGTAAAAGTAAAATAGTGGTAAACATGAATTTAAACATATTTGGAATAATAGTAAAAACTTTATGAAAAACATTTTTTATAAAACATGTACATGGTTGATAAATATATCCCCATTAAACACTTACAAATAAATAATCTCGGATTAGAACGAGATTGGAAGAATTATCCCTTACCTTAGGTCTAATTTCTTCCATACTTGTCTGAAATTCCTGTATAGTGGGTTTAAACAATTTATAAACTTGTAACAGAACCATAATGATGTTTATGATATCATATATTATTCACTTTTGACTTTATATTATTCATTCATCAGTCAATTCCATGTTAAAGCAACGTTTTGTGTAATAATCGTTTCATTTATCATACATGTTGGGACTTTTTGTTCTTAATATTATTAATTATATCATGATTTAATTACTTATAGAATGTAAAACATGATTTTTATATCATATATATTCAGTATGTATACTTATATATAATATATTGATAAATTAAATGAAATACACCGTTCATGGAGATGGTAGGTCGTACATATGCATGAACACAGTTTTCCATTCCTTATTGAATTGAATGGAAGTAAATGACATATATATATATACAAAAATATAGTAGCATTATTATTTCATATATTTCATTATTATTCATTATATATACTTTATAATAATTCTCTAATGGTTAACATGGAGAATGAATCTCATCGCATCGTGGAGACGGTAATCTGTACGTACGCACGATGATGATATCATTCCCATAATTATTGAATGGAATTGGAGTGGATAATATAAAATCTCATAATTTTTTTTATTTAATAATAATCATATATATTTATTATTTCCACCATTATACCCATTCAAGTAAGGAGGTGGTGGAAAAAAGATTACACCACAGCGTGGAGACGGTATGTCGTACGTACGCACGTGCGGTGATTTCATTTTTTTGTAGGATCGATAGAATGTGAAATAGGGTTGTTTAATAATTTTAATAACATATCATTATATTATTTATACTTATTTTATTACTTTATAATGAAACAAATAAATAAGAGTAAGTAGAAGAATAACGCGTCTAGAAAGAATTGGTAGAAGAGATTACCTCTTCCTCGACACACATCCTTTAAACTTCTTCTTAAGGGACTAGATTTGGTATTTTGAGAAGACCATCACCTCAAAAATGTTACAATTTAATTTTATAAGAGTTATTTTCAGGGTTTTTCCGAGAATCAAGGCTAAAAATTGTGTGAAAAGAAGAGGGTGGAGGTTCCCTTTTATAAGAGAAGGGAGGGGAAATTTTGGAAACCTCAAAATATATTAATTTATAATAAAATAAAACCCAACATAAAAACCACAAAAATGACCCAAATTATAATATTAGGTGATATATGGTGGTAATATCATAAAACAATAAAATTTAGACATTTTTGGAATTTATTTTAAACCTTATCATTTTGATTTATCCTTATTTAATCTATTTAATTTTCATTGTGGAAATAATATTCTAAATTTTGAACGGTTATAAATACTTACTTATGTGTTATTAATTGTCCATATTTGGATAATTTATGACATTGGAGACCATATAATTTTAAATTTGTGTTTTTTAAATATTTTTGTGTTTTTTAGGCAATTTAATAATATGTTATTTTTATAAAATATCAATAGTGTCAATTTTGACAGTATTCAGTTATTTGAATTTAAATAAAATCCACACAGAATATATATTCAAAAAATATATATATAATAGATTCCTAACATGTTATATACGTTTATAAAAAAAATTTGGAAACATTAATTACTTCATATAATACTAATTTTAATATTTTTAAAACCATTTATTTGATATTTATCTAAATAAAATAATTACTACACCATTTTTGTATAATTATTTAATATACATATTTGTTGAATAATAATTAAAACTAAAATAACATGATGAAGATAAATATAATATATTTTACAATAATACTTTTAGTAAAATTTATCTTCCAAAACACCCAACTTTTGAAATGATATCTTTAATAAATTGGGAAGGTGACAACTTTGACATCATTTAAAATAAAATAATATAAATATCATAATATCTTTTATAACGATCCAACCAGTCCCCTAGTATACCCGTGTATTCTTATTGTATATATATACTCGACAAATAATTTTTTGTGAAGTGTTTTGTCATTTTTATGGGTATTATTATTTTAATAAAAACTATATTATTGAGTTTTCACTAAATAAATAATTTCTGCATCATTAATGTATAAACTATTAAAGTAATTATATATTTATTAAAAATTAAAAATAAATTACCATGATAAATAATGACAATTTATCTTTCAAATAAGTATTTATAAGAGAATTTATATTCTGTATATCCTTATATTAAAAAATACTTTAATTATTAATGTTTGAGTGAGACATATTTTACTTTCCTTTAAATAAAATAAATTAAATGTCTCAATCTCATCCAAGTGGGTTCTAATAGATACCATTTCTACCCAAGTATATTTTATGACTAAATATAATCATCCAATTATATTTATACATGTGTTAGGTAATTTTATAATGTTATTTTTACCCTTAATTACCTGATTTACCTTTAACTATAGTAAATTTAATTTACCATAGTTACTATTCATAATGCCCAAAAATAAAAGTAGCCTATTAAAATAATTTAGACCTAATGATTCCAAATATGGAATCAATTTTTACATATTCAAAAAAAATAATATGCAATAATTAAATTAATATTAATCCCGTTGTCGAAAAAATAGGTTTTTGTTTAAAACATTGCAAAAGATTGGATGTTTTTACCTATGAATTCAATGTAAAATTAATGATAGTGACATAAATTATATTAAATGGTAAAAATATATTCTATTTATACTTTAAAACCATTAAATATTATAATTTATCCATAAAAATAATATCGATGAAAAAATATGTTTTTAAATAAAATTTAGCATATTTATACTATTCATAAAAATATGAAAGTTATCAAAAAAATATGAAAATTTTATCCAATGTAAATTTTTATATCCTAATTCTAAATAATTAGTTCATTTTGTCAAATTGAACTTATAAAATTATAAAAAATTAGATTTAAAATGGGTGTTCCATCAAAAGAAGGCAAAAATGCATTTTTTGAAAAATACTTCCTTTATAAGAAAAATTGATTTTGTTCTCATAACATGTTCTAGAAAATGTGTAAGATGAATTATAATGTTATAAAATTAAAAATTTGGTTAATACTATTCATAATGTCTAGTTCATAACAATATTATAATATATCATTTTATAGTGAGACTCGGTATTACGTACCATGCAAGCTATTGAGGAAGGTCATTCTTGCGTCTAACATAAGACAAGTATATTATTGTGCATACTGCAAGATAATATTGGTGTAGAGTACATCATAAGATATCAAAAAATTAAAAATAATATATCTCATAAAATCTCGGGGTGTTAAAATATTGATCTTGAGGATCATTCTTATCAATCATATAGAAGTGGAAGGTTTTAAGGAAAATTTTATATTGATGTATTTTTGGGTGTCCCATTTGTTATTACTTATGAAATTTTAATTTTTATGATGATTCAAATTCCTTGATGTTTGTTATATCTTTTAGTTATAATTTGATATTATTCTTCTGATGATATATTTCTTTTTGGGTTTTATATGTAGGAAGTCCCAGGGCCTTGTGATTGGGTAACTATTATAAGTGATCTTTCCTATATAACTATTTTAGGTTCACTAAGAGATACTTTTCCAAGATAGAGGCCTTAATTTACCCTCAATTAACCTCGGTCTAAATACCACTTTGATTTTTTTAGGAATTTTTATCTATGAGTTAATTTCTATTGGATGATTCCATCACTTTTTGTGTTCCATTCTATGTAGTAATTCTTTCCTATTATGGATTTTTTGGATTATCAATTGACATTGGAGAATCAGTGCATTAGTGTATTCATTAAATTGTGAGGGAGACCATGATGGATGGACTTCACTTTTTCATATTCCTTATGAATGAATTTTTGTATAAATACTAGAATTTGTCTCTATTTTTCATAACATATCCCTATTATATGATTAATTTTCATCTTGTTCTCCTTAAGAGTTTTTGGGAAATAATTTTTGGAATATTTTATGGTTTTAAATAGATCGGAATGTTTTAGTATTTGTGGCATGCCATGAATCCATTTTGGTATTCATATACTCGGTCATTGAACATAGTCCTTGATGTTCCTTTAGAGATTTCCCTATAATTAATTCATAAATTTGTGATGTTTTTTTAGAAATTATTGACGTGGTTAATTTCATGGTGTTCTGTGGTTATATAATTTTATTTTTTGATGAGAGAGTTAAATCACTTATATATTTGTTTATACTCGCTATATTATGTTTATAGTGAGGGTGAAAGCATTATGGTGGGGATTTTCTCATTCCCTAACATCATTTTACCCTTTTATTTTATTTATTTGTTAGATTTTTATTATTTCGCTATATTTTTGGGTCATTTCCCTTAGAAAACAAATGGTAAAATAATTCTATCATTAAATTTCTGTAATGTTAGAAAAAATTATATTATCCCTGTGTATATTCGTTTCCTATTTTTTAATCGATTTCATTTGAAAGTCACATAGATATACTTTGAATTGATCCTGGGGGAATTTAATTTAATCCGTATAGATTTTCCACATTTATAAAACCATGTGGTATTCCAATGATCATTAAAATTGGATATTCCCTTTACCTAGATTTTAAACCTTTACAGTCTCCATATTCCCCTATTTTACTCAATTGAACAATGAACCTCTCCCACATCAATTTCCCTATTCACTTTATAATTCTATGGGATTATATCTTTATTATTGATTGATTAATCATAAAAAATCTCCACTTGACATATTATTCTTCATATTTTCCCTCTAATCTCACCTTTATCTTTCCAGAGTTTGGTTTTTTGTGACTTAAGGATATCCTTAAGGTCTTTCCACATTAGTGGTTTTATTTTTTGTGATTTTTATGGAATTTTAAGGCTTCCATTTGACTTTTTGAGTTCTTTTGTGTTCTTTATTATGGGAGATACATGTTTGATGTTGGTTTGTCCATGAAAAAACCTTAAAATTTGAATCCAATGTCTTCTTATTTATTAAAATAATACCTTTTTGTTATTTAAAATTTATCAAATATATATTTATTGATTTTAACTTATGGAAGTTAGTTTCATAATTTTCTTCATAGAAATCCAATTTTCATTAAAATTAATCACCACTAGTTCATTATTTAAATTCTTTAAATGATATTTCAAAACAAGGATGTTTATGAAAAAAATTTGGGTGTTTTCTCAAAAATAATAATTTCTGCTATTTATATTATTGGGATTCCTGTAATTGTTTTTTTATTTTTAATTCAAAATATTATTTTGTAAAATCACTAAAATTTGATGGTTCAATGACCTGATTGGTATTTCATTACAACACTTTTTAAAAACTGAGGAGCCCTTTATGTGTTTCAAATGATTTATTTGTATAAAAGGAATGTAATTTTCACTATCATAGGCCATATTGTTTTATATATATCTTATAATAGAAAGTATGGTTTTCTTCAATGAGGTATTTTTAGAGTTTGGATTTAGTTTTGGTTCTTATTTAGCATAGTTCCTTTTTTCCATCATTAGATACTTCACCATCAGTTTATATATCATGGGTGACTAAGTATAGCTAGATAGGATGTCTAGTTTCATCTACAACACTATTTCATGACTCTTCTAAACATGTGACCCCTAGTATGTATTTGATCATATTGGGTCGTATTTCCATCAGTTATTCCATATAGGTACATGTTAAGCATTATGGTGGTTGAGTCACATCAGGCATGCTGATTATGATGGATTATTCTTAACACCTACATAGATCTTCCTAGAACTCCTACTTATTCCTAAGATGATTTTGATTCTCAAATATTCTATAATGGATATATGACTACAATTTCAATGATTTAGGATTTGATTAAATTTATGATTAAATTTTTATTATTTTTTCCCATTTATACACTTCTCTTTGAATGAATAAAGCAACCTATCTATTTAAAATGGAATTGTGTTTAAAGGATTAGGTTTATTCATTGGAATGTGTATGTTTAACTAAAATGATAGTTATTGGAAAGGGGATATATTATTATAGGTTCTCTATTTTATTTAATGGGGGTTTTGGAATCTTAACTCATTTTGAAAAGAATACATTCCTACTTTTATGTGAATGGTTTAAAATAATTATCTCACAAGAATATTTTTTGAATAAAAAGAAAAATATATCTTTATATTTATCTTTTAAAGTACGAATGAAATGGATTCTTTTTATGGTTATGAATAGGGTACGAGGATCATACATATTGATATTTATTCTCATTCTGATCCTATTGGTGGTTTAAAAAGTTCCTCTTGGAAACAATGTGAAATATTTAGTTCTTATTCCAAGTATATTATGAGTGAAAAGTTACAATGAATCAATTTTTTCATATAGATGAATGGTTATTATAGATTATTTTTTGGTTTTATTAATTATATGACGTATTTTTCAATATCATCACTTTTATTCTAGGTTTTCATTTAGTTTATTTTTTAGTTATATTGTTAATTTTGTTTTATTTATCTAGAAATTAGTTAGTTGATTCTATATTTGTTGCATGATTTATATTGATTCACCAATTTTGGGTCTGCCTATGTTTTTTATGAAATATTTTCATTATTATAGTTTTGTATTCCAACATATTTAATATTCATACCATATTTATAGGTTTACCTTCATTAATTATTTATTTATTTTATCAGACATAGTCATTCCCATGTGTCTATTTTTAATTCCAACAAACTAGTATCCAGTTCATTTAGATTGGGAATAAACTTCAAGACATGACATGGAATAGTCTGAGAACCTGAACCAGGGGTATCCTAGGGTTGATGTTGATAATAAATATGATATTGGTGTACCCACCAAGGTACCAAAGGTACAATCACAGTTAATAAACCTTATATTTTCTCCCCTCATATATTCGTCACACAAGGCCAAATCCTATATTATAAATGGAATAAAACACCTCAACCCTTCCTAGATTTTATAATGGTCTAATTATCCTCATAGTAAATCCCATATAATAATCATACAAAGGATGCATCATAAAGACTATCAGAAATATCCCTCAACTAGGTTTTCCACTCATATTCCATACTTCCATAATTACTACCAAGGGTATATCCACCCGATTACTCCAATATTTATTGGGGTGGAATAATCATATAAAAATATTATCTACTACTCTAAAGGATACAAGGAATCATAACACTCCTAGATAGCCTAACCAAATGAGATAATTTTTGATCCATTACGCTACCATGATTAAAGTGAAATCAAGGAACCTCTCAAGGTCCTCTATGTTTATCCTATGAATTTGTTCCCCTTTAGATTATAAATATCACAAAACAAAAATTTAGTTGACTAAAATTTTTACCATAAGTAGTTGAGGAATTAAGAATGTATGTAAGGGTTCATTATGCCACTTGGGGATTGGTTAAACTGAAGGGGGTTAAAGGAAAAAAATCCATCTTAAATTTACAATCTTTTGAACATGGTTGTAATAACACATATTGCATACCATAAAAAACATTAATTCAAATTAGAAATATTCTCAAGGAGAACCTATATCATAGATAGAAAGCATCATCTCCCATACCTAATTAAGATCATTTCAACTCGATATGTCTTGTCTCATGCCACAATATCAAAAACAATTACTTATAACCAGTTATAAATACTTATTTAATTTAATTTAAAAATTTGTAATTAATTTAATTCCCCACGATAAAAATATACTCACTGAAATTTCAATCAATGGGGTTCCAACATATTCTATAATTCCATTGATATATCAAATAACAAAATACTACTCTACCAGTACCATAAAAATGTCTAACTCTATCCAATTTCATAAATAAATATATAAAATTTATAGGGTGAAATATATAAAATCAAATAGTGAGTAATTATTAGATAAAATACTTATATTAAATCCTATATATGTTACACATATAATCCCATATAGAGGAATGGTTCCACTATGATTTGGTGTAATTTCCTCACCAAAACCCTTGCCTAAAATTTCATCTAATAAACATCTAAAAAAGGAACAAGAAAAGAATAAAAAAATCTAAAAAACATAAATAAAATTGAAAAATTAAATCTCCACTAAAATTACCAATCATCAACATAGATATATGGAAAAGAGAAAGTGGTGGAGAGATAGCCTAAATGGATTTCCATACATAGATGTTTGAAAAAACCTAGTGGGGCCAACATGGAAATTAAATGTATGACCTGTATTTCAAAAAAAATGAAAGGGATGGGTCATAGAATTAAAGAGAGAGACACAATGAAACACTCCCTCACATGTCTAGGTGTAAGAGTAAACCCCCTCAGATATATAGTGACCAAACAATGTAGACGGGATATCCCCTTTCTTATCACTATTGTGGCATGATCGCTATTGGTAAAAGTTTAACATGATTCGCCTGGGGGGGAACATAACTCTTGGTTATCAACTTCTACATTGATGAAACAATTCCCCCCAAACTCTCCATTATTACACCCTCATATAAATCCATTACGGTGTGAACTAATGGGTTTTTGTCTTGAAAGACCACTTTCATACCAAACAAAAAGTGATGTCACCTCAATCCCACTATAATGTTGACCTGATTATCCAAGAAACCTCCAAATACAATATAAAAATCATAAAAAATCTCCTCTACATTTACCATCCCACAAAATTTCAATCTGAATTAGGGTTTTTTAATATATCCTAGTCAAAAATCAAAATTCATATTCTGTATAAATTTAACATCATTTACCGACATGGATTTTCACACCCTAGGTTAAATGAAATAGAAAATCATAATTTGTATTTAATGAATACATGATTAATTATCATTATTATGCATGTGAAAATATATCAATGGCACCAAAATAGTAGACCACTCATAAAATAAATAAGAAAATCCTAATTAAATTTTTTATCTTCATAACTTCAGAAGAACATTAATGTATTCCACAAACATGTAAAAAAATATATAAATACTCACTACTCAACCTATCCTATCCCATGATATATAGACTAAAATGATTATATTAGGTACATGTGGTCACCAACCAAGGTATTAAACATGTTACATGAATAAAAAACAAGAAAACAATATCATTTAAACTATTATCAAAATAATGAAATTATAAATCAATCAACATTAGAAATTTTTTTACATTAATAACATATGGTTGAGAGTTACATGTTGGATCTAAATACACTTCCTAAATCTTTTAAATTATCTTAACCCCTGTATTTGAGAGGAAAAAGTACTGATAAAATCGGGGAAATAATTATTTTCATAGTATAAATATAAAGTAAAACTTGGAAAACATTAACACCAACAACACGTATAATTAAAAATCAATTCCTCTGTAAATTTTTATCCTTTTAATATATTTTCCATTTCCCCATTAAAATATGGTAGATCAAAAATCATTAAATTCATTCCCATAAAATTTGAGGGTCCTTCTAATGATTTTGGGCCTTATATAAATTTTTGATTTTGGATTTATGCCTTCCATTACATAGTCATTAGTGGAGCTTGTGGGATTCATTATTTCTTGATTTTATATTTCCACTTGTTTTCATTTACATATGTTATTTACCCATGGAATCAAGATGATGTTTATTTCTAGAGAATATTTTTAATATTTAAAATTAATTTTCACCACTTTAATGGATTATCTATGAATTTTTCGAAGGGAGTGACCCTTATGAAATAAAAAATAAATATTTTTAATTGGTGGATTAACCCTCATGAAATGAAAGATTCCTCTTCTGCATCCTATAATTTTTCAAATTTCCACTCTACGGGTGAATCATAAAAAAATTCATAGTTACTATAATAAAATAGTGGTTGAACCATAAAAAATTAAAATTGAAAGTATTAAAATATAAAATGACCCTCATGATAAGCAGGCTAGTCAATATTAAATTTATAGAGGGTCGGGGTTATAATTAAATAACTATGGTTAAGACTCATACATGTGTTAGTTCTCAGACCAAAAGACCCTTATGAAATAAATAGTGTCTCTGATGATTTTATGAAGCAACCATTGCAACATCCCATGTCATTACAAAATATTTCCTTTTAAATAAATTCAATCTCTTTGAAATCATACAATGCACAAAACACAAGGTTTAAATGAAGGAAATATATTAAAATATTATTTAAACAAGACCATTATAACCTAGCTATTAAGTTGGAGGGTATTAATATTACTATATAAATTAATAAAATATTATGGTTGAAAAATGGATAAATAAAATTAAACTGATAACTATTTATTATTAAAAAATAAGAATTATTTGATAGAAAAAATAATTTTTTTTTGAAATTTTTTGTCCTGACGGTTTCATCGCTTCTTGAGATCTTATGATAAAAATAATTTTTGAAACTTTTAAGTAATTTAATTTATCAAATAAAATCTATTTTTTAAATCATAATATGAAAATTATATTTGGTTTCATTTTTTGGTATTTTTATGAAAATTTTCTTGTTTTAATTATATAGAAAAATATAGATTCTTTTTTAAAAACATACACCATATTTAAGAATTTAAAAATGTTAAATTACAATTTAAATTTTTAAAAAAAAAATTAGTTTAATTATATTACAATTTATCTATTTTAGTTCATTAGAATCTCTTTAATATTGAATTTTGAAATTAAAAACATCTATATTTATAAGAAGTTTTTTTATTTTAAAACCCTCTTTTTCATCGTGTTGGAAAGTATAACTTTTAATCTGATTTTTTTGCTTATTTGAATAGAATTTCAAAAAATGAATTCCATATTAAGAATTGAACTAATTTATATTATCTAATAAGGAAAAATTATTTTTTTAGTAAAATTAATATTGAAACCAATAAGAATTAAGTATCTTGGTTAAGGTAAAAATGGATTTACCAGGGGTTAAAATAAGAATATAAAGGTTAAAAATGAAATACAAGCTTGTAAAACAACCATTGTATGACCATTATTCGACCTTATATAGTCTAAGGATTGATAATAATCAAATTTTCACCCTTTTTCATTTTAAAAACAAGGATACATCTTTTCATTTTCTAAAATTACAAGTGTGGCACTCACCTTACTTATAAAAGTCTACCCTGAATCCTCTCTTCTTCAGACCATCAAACCTTTTTGGATCATATAATACCTAACCAAATAATTTTCAAAATTCCATCCCATCATCCTAGAATCCTTGTTTGGTTCCTAATTAAATACTTGGAATACATTAGGTATAATCCTATAGAGGTGGTCCAAGAAGAGGTAAAATTCATAAGGATGCATTTTTTTTATTTATTCTTCCACCACAATAAAATGTTATTTATTTATAATTATATAATAAGAATTTTACTAACATAAATAGATATGTTATTATTTTTTGGTAAGGACCTATATCCATAACCTCTTCTCCCAAATGGGAAATGATAAAGCCGCTCATGTTTATGGATGAATACCACCTCACAAAATCATGTGAATCATTTTCCATCAACACCTCTTTCCATTAGGTATGAAGATTGTTACAACCTGACCAAGAAGGGATTGATTCATGACTACCCCAAACCCACCTACATGGTATATGGTATGAAAAATTTTCCAAAGTTAATTACTAACATGGGAGGCCTTTTCCAAATATACATGGACACACACACCTCACCATTCTCAATATAGAAGTACAGAGGAAAAAGTGAAAAGTTGAAACAGTTAGAATATAAACCATGAATGATAAACCTATAGGGTGTAAAAATGTAAGAAGGGTTAAATATAAAATTAAATGGGGAAACAAATGTCCAACCTAAAATACGTCCCCACCTGACAAAACGAGAAAGTAAACATGATAAGAGATCCATGCTCATAATCTCGAATCTCCAATCAACGTACACGGTCTAATGCACCAGATATCCCTAAGATACATTATAGTCACTAATAAACTATCAACAATCTCTATAATAATGACACTTTATGGAGATCCCATGTAGGGGTGAGTGTATACATACCCATTAGAATGACCTGAAAGATTAAGGGGGTGAAACAAGAGACATGATAAAAATAGACATTAGACCACTCAACCCAAATCAAGAGAATAAATAGAATAAAAAACATTGATATAGATATATACATATATATATCTAAATCAAATATATATAAATGAGAAATAATTGGATCTCTATTTCAAAAAACAATCTTGGAAAGATTTCTAACAATTCCACAAGTCCATCAGCAATGCCGAGTATCTCACACATGTGCCCATCATAAATATCCAAATCAACCCACACCTCTCCAATGTGTGTAACATTTTATGGGTAAAAACTTAAATAATAATAACCATTACCTTTTATAATCATTGGGTTCTACTCAATAGTTGATAAGGGACTCATACTCTATCAAGAAGGATGGTTCCACTCTAAGGGATGAGGACCCATGCCCTGACTTCGTAGGAGGGTGAAACTCAAGTAATATGTAGATGACCCATGCTTTATCCAGCTGGAGGGTGACACTCTAATGTTCAGTATAGGACCCATTCCCAGATCATCAAGATGTTTCCACTCTAATATTTAAGGACCCATACCCTAATAACGTAAGATGGTGCTACTTAGATAATAGATAAATGACGCAAGCCCTATATTAAAGGAGAGTGTCACTCTCACTGTCGAGGACCCATAACAAGACTCCATAGGAGGATTCCACTTGGTGGATATGTATAGGACTCATTCCAAGCCTAGATGGAGTGTTCCACATTAGACATGGATAGATTACCCATGCCCTATCCTGAGGGAAGGTTCTACTCTATAGATACATATATAACCCATGCATTATATCAGTTGGATGGTTCCACTCTAGTACCACTGGTTATCCTACTTCATCATTGTCATCATCGAGTGTCACCTAAATGATCATCACACAAGTAATATATTTCATCATATATCAAAACCACTATAGAGCCCCCTTCACATTCAATGTAGAAAAATACTCAGGATAGGCAACTCACATGGAAAATTCAGGTCCAAAGAAAACAGATATAAGATATTGGAGTTTCCTCATAATGAAATAAATGGTCCACAAAGTGTAGGGAACCCACATAGACTATGGTCCCACCCCATATCATGGATGTGTCCCTACTAGTACATGGCACATTTCTCATGAAGGGATACATGGTGTGTAGAGGATCTACATAGTGCGTCCGAGCTAGTTGGGGTCATGCCCATGCTCCCTGGTCATGTCCGTGTATCAAACCCTAGTCAATGTTCATTGGAACATAGTTGGTGCCTAAAAATTCAGGTGTTTTTGTACTCCTAGTGTACACATCAAGTCCCCAACATGAGGTCACATGGCATGTGGGGATCCCACATGGTGCATGACACTTATAAATCTGGGAAACCCAAGCTTCCCTAATTAAGGCCCTATACATCATATGTTCATTAGACTACACTGCGTGTAGTGTTTGTTTTTATAGAAACATAGATATGAAATCTATACCCTAGATCTAAATGTTTCACCTTTGAATCTGTTGATTAACCACTTGAAATCAGTTAATCTTCCTCCAACTGCTGATTTTTGGCCCTCTGATGGTCGTAATTAAACTCTGAATCTTCCCATACAAAGCTTCATGTTGTGTACCATGATATAATCCTTAATTAAATATCTATTTTCGATTCCAATCATTTAATGGATATCATATCACCCAAAAACATCCCAAATTCGTCCAGAATTCATCGTTCTATTTATTTCATGCAAAACCATCATGAATCTAGTGGTCTAATCTAGATCGATCCTACTTGATAAGGTCAAATCATAGACCCATGGTATAACGATGTTTAATGGAAAGATATAGGGGTGAAACATAAGAAAAATAGGTGAAACATTAATTGGCCAATCATTCTGGTCCAATGAACCCAATTGGTATAATCCGGGGTGATAAATAGAATAATTAAATTAATGTCAATATATAGGCATATGTAATGGCTCAAACCAGATGAATATGAAAGAAGTAATATTATTTTACTCAATAAATTTTATAAATATGGGAATAACACATTAATTTAGGAGTCCAACATTGATATTGGATCATTATTCATTGAGGAATGTGACCACCAATTATTTATTGGAGCAGCTGTTTGTGTTATGCTTCGATATTCTTCGATCTGGAGTCTCATCATCGTCAGATATTGATTCACCAATGGAGGGAGGTATAATATTAACACAATTATATAAGGTAAAAGACTCTAAACTTTAATAAGTTATTATAAATATTTATTTATATATAAATTCAATTAGGTTATATTAATTAATTAATTAATTTTATCTATTATTAAACCACTAAACATACCACCAATGGATGTTTTATATGAACTTCCTGTATTTACTAATTTTATGTTTTAACTGGGGTAAAAATCATGTTTTAAACTCAAATATGGTATTGAATTTGTGATATGATATTCCTTCTATGAATTATCTAAGTTTCTTTTAGAAACTTTGTGCGGGTAATATAAAATACTTTTAATTTTTTATAAAATTTATTCTAGGAACATCAGGCCTCAGAATCACACATCATCTCAATGTCTGGATTCAAATATATATATATATATATATATATATATATATATATATATATATTCCAAAGTATTACAAGGTAAAACTAGGGTCACACATCATTCCCTCATTCAAACTTTTTTTCCTTGAATAGAAAAAACAAATAAAAAATATTTGGATAATAATCTCACATAAAGATCATCTATTCCCGTGTTCTCTCCTACACATACTTGTGATTCTATAACACATGAACCAATAGGGGTGGTCCATCACATGGTGTCCTCTAAAGCCTATCCTTGATCTCTAGTGGGTTCTCTATGAAAGTAGAACCACAATTAATGTCCATCTCACCCCATTCAATAACTTTCATAGGTTATGCGTGTATGTCATAAATAATTTCATATAGAAGATGGTGTGAACTAGATTCAAATATGGGTTAGGGATAGGCTATAAGAAACCTCACCAACCCTCATTATATTCTTGAATGGCCTGATGAACCTCAGGGATAACTTTTTCCCTGACTGAATCTCTATAATCCTCATCATGGGAAAAATCTCCTGAAAATATAGCCCCAATGTTAAAACTCCAAGGACCTATAATGTCGATCTGTGTAAGATTTAGGCATACTCTGGGCTCTCCCGATCTTCAAATAGAGAAATTTGACTATCTAAATCGTCTCTGAAACCAAATCTAGACCCAGAATAGTTATTTCACTATTTTTTTCCACCACAAGGGTGACCTGAAGGTTCTCCCATACAGGGCCTTGAAAAGAAACATACCGATAGTAGAGTGGTAGCTACTATTTTACACAAACTCTACCAAGTGAAATTAATCCCCTAGATCTAGAAAAATTCTAACACCCAATCCCTCACCATACCCTCAAACACATGGATAGTGCACTCATTCTACTCATCTATATGGGGTGACATGATGTACTCATCCTCATCTACGTCTGGAATTCCTCTTAAAAGCCTCTCAACAACTATGATGTAAACCACACATCGCATTAGGAGACAATAGTTACGGTCACCCAATGAAGGAGAAAAATATATCATACATACATCTCCCACAAAATCACCATCTAAATTCACTCCCAGATTGTATGGAAATGTACATACTTCATGAGTTTTGACAAATATCACCCAATTGGTGTTGTGACCCATCACAATATTTTCAACACCAATCACTAAGTCCAAGGATATGTCATCCCACTTCTACTATAGGATCTCATGGGGTTGTAGAAACCCTACAAAAACCTGGTGTTAAGCCTTTACATACTGACAGGTGCGGAATCATTAAAATAACTCAGTCATGCTCCATCTCATGTTGTCCCACCAAAACTACCACTTAAGGTATAGGTGCATCATCCCCACACCGGGATTTATAGCCAAATGATATTTTTAAAAATATATCAGAACCATCTTCCACATCATGATTGGGACAACCGTCTAACCCAAAAAATGATTATGTGATTCTCGGCACATAAAAAACCATTTGGTGAATATTCAGAGTATATATGGTCAAATAAAACCTCATAGTTGATGTATTACAATTGGGACTCTCTCATAAAATCAAGAAGTTGAGGATTCAACACAATCGACTAAATAAAATTTTCACCTGTTCTACTCGGCTAGGTTTAGACACAAGGAAACCGACAACTCATAAGGATCCCATAACAAAGAATCCAATGACTTCTTGTTATGTGAATCTATTACTATATTTCCCTTCCCTCGGTATAAACTATGTCGATGTAATAGTGTTGTAGGAGATCCAACTAGCACTATTATCTCGGGTTGATGTCCCTATGTGTGAATATGTAATCATGACATTGATGGTCTGAGTAAACCATGACGCACTTTCCTGGAGGATAGCTCCTCAATATCCTCAGAGTGAAGACTACTGCTGCCAAATCTACGAATTGAGTTTCATATTTCGCTCATTTGGTATCAACTACCTTGACCCATATGTGATAACTTCTGAATTATACAATAACAAATAGGTGATCCCTACTTTAAAAGAATCAAAATACACTACATA
Organism: Viscum album; assembly: GCA_963277665.1. Lineage (NCBI taxonomy): Eukaryota > Viridiplantae > Streptophyta > Magnoliopsida > Santalales > Viscaceae > Viscum > Viscum album. The sequence continues at coordinate 438,518,762 of OY728121.1, forward strand.
CTTCATTACCACCTCTAGTAGTCTCAAAACAGTATCACTAATCATCCTTAACCTCAACTCCAAAAAGGACCTATGGTACATCTCAGTCTTGGTAAATGAATACACTTTAATCACTAGGGAGTTAAAAATGGATATGATCCAAGAGAATTATGCCACAAGAATTTTGTAATACCCCACCAAGAAAAGAAAACTCTTTACCATTGACATTCTCTAGGGTTGATCACAATCAAATACATCATTTATTTTCTCCAAATCCATATCCGAACCATGATCTAAAATGACATGCCTCAAAAAATGATCATCATGAATCCAAAAATGGACATTTGATAGCTTACCATAAAGACGGTACCAAAAAATGAAAATATTGGACCATATTTAAGGGCCATGCATTCTCCTCCTCTTTCATAGATTATATGAGTATTTCATCAATGAAGAAACAAAAAACTGGTCCCATTATGGATGTAATGTACGACTCATCAAAGACATACACACGGTGGGGATATTCTTCACACTAAAGCAAATAACATGGAACCCATAGTGTATATACCGACATCATAATTATAGATTCGAAATATCCACCTCACAGACTATCAAATGGTAGTTTTTAGACCAGATATCAATCTTTGGGAACCATCTAAATTTCCTCACAAATAGTCAAATAGGTCATAAATCCTTGGAAAGGGTTATTTTCCCTTTATTTTATAATTTTTTAAGTAATAATAATCCACACAAAACCACAAACTATCATCCTACTTTTTCAAGAACAAAAATAGATCTACACATGGGGATACATTGGGCCTAATAAGATACTTCTCTATATACTCCTCCAATTACAACCACAGCAATCGGAGCTCAGTAGGTTCCATATGATATGATGGATAAGATATCAGAGTGGTTTGGGGATGCATGTTGATACAAAACTATATCTCCCACCTTAGAGGTAGTCCCGAAACATATTTGGGGAATATTTATACAAAATACTCCATGACTAAATAACTCTAGATGCCTAAGGATTCTGATGAACTAAGTGATATAGTCTCCAACTCAGGGGCCATGGGTTTCAGTATCTTTATCACAACACCCACACTCCTTTATATGAGATCTCTCTCACTCATAATGGAGAATATGAACCCTTCAGTATGGTGGTATCTAACTCATTTGTGGTTGAATTTAATCTAGTAATGACCCATTGAATACCAATCCACAAAAAATATGACCTCATAGGGTACCATAATGATGAAAAAAAGTCCCACATGAACCTCTCCCAACCTAAGGATAGATTACACTACTATCATATATAATAAATAAATGAATTGTTCCTTATAGGATGGTCAAGACAAATCTGATTGGATAGAACCTCAACTATGAGATCTATCTCTCATAGAAGGAGTAAATAGATGAATAAATTACTCACACCAATGTATAATAATATTTAGTAAAAATTATAATGAACACATTTCATACCTCTAATAATTTTGTGTACTGTTAGGTCGTATGACTCTATATCCTAGAGTCGTCCACAGCTCTGACCTTTATCTCCCTAACCCTGACATGGGAAGCCTGGTGGTGGTGTTGGTGGAAGGATATAATATCTTATTCCATGAACCATAAGTTATCATCCTAGAGGTCCACCTAATCCTATTCTAGATCTTACTCCCTAGGTCCACCCTACCCACACATGGAAGATCCTTGATCAATGCATTGCCTCTATCATAGCAGTCTGTCAGCTATTTGTCTGCACACCTCAGTAGATCTGGTCGGGAAGTCACACACCATGTGACATTTCCCATATCACCATAGAACTTCCTCTATTTGGTCTTCATCATTCCTCTGTGTTTCCAATGACTATGTGCCTCAGGATGGTTGTAGGAAGATCTCATATTCCATGATCCTATCAACTGAATTATTCTAGCTAATGTAGATGAATAAACTCTGTAGCTCCCAGTTCTAGCTCAAACATCCTAGAGTATCTATGAAAATAATATATCCATCACTAGTTCCTACTACAACACCCCATTATAGGTGTCAATTCACAAGGGAACTACACTTGAAAAAATATTTATGTGGTGTCCCTTCTCAAACATATGTGATTTGAAGTAGACCTACTAGATCAAGTCAAGGGAGTACTGCATAAGGTTTTTGAACTTCACAATGTACTAATACACTATCATCCCTCTATGATACTCCCCTATAATATATTAAATATGAGATGATATCAAGTATAAGGGGTAGTACTCCTCATGAAATAACTATTTTAATTCAAGACATAGGAGTGTCAACTCATTGTGAATTTAGGTAACAAGACACCAACAATGCATTTATAATCCATTGAAAATTCTAGATACCAACACAACCACCAAATATTTCAGTTTTTGGATAATCTTAAAAACATGCGCCACTGACTCTTGCTAGTCCTCTTCTACATAGGGATGTGGATTATCATGGAAACTTAATAACCTCTAGTGATGGAACTCATAGAGTGTGCTAAGTCAACCTGCATTATCATCATGACCTAATGATATGATTTTATATTCAATAAGTTGGGGTGATACTACCTATCCATCTGTAGTAAAGATTTTGCAGGATGGACACTGAACTAATGCCTCATTAGTCATTGGATCATCATCAAGATCTAAAACTAGTAACCTAGATGGATATCATCATAGAGGAATAAAAAAAATTAATCCAGACATACCAAAGATAGATGAGAATATATATAATGGAGATCTATATATATAATAACATTCAAAGACTTAATCATGTATTATTCATGTTCCATTGATCCCTACAACCAATGTTTTAGTAAGGAGAGTCCATAATAAGTTAGTCAAGGTCCTAATGAATGGATATATTGGTCACTACACAAAAATTAGATCCCCAATCCTAAAATCCTCACTGAAGTCACATTGAAAATTATTCCCTAAATCAAATCATAATATTCATAAGGGGGTTACTCTAAACATCATCCCAAGGATTGAACCAGCTCTGATAATAATCTTTCATGACCTCACACAATGGGTCTTGAGCCAAAACTACCCCAAGCTCACCTCTAATGTCTAAGGGATAGATAAAAGTGTTTAAATGAATAACTAAAATGGTATAACTTTTTAAAATGTACCAATATAGACACAGACATGAACATATCAATTCATGTGTGTAGAGTAAAATGGGAAAATGATTCAATAGCTAGAAAATAAACCAAGCATGAAAAACCTTGTGGGTGTACAAGAGTATTCTAGTGTAAACAGGAAAGTGATTGGAGAAAATACACCCCCAAAAAGACAAATGTACCCAAATGAAAAAAATATAATGTATATGTTTTGAGATATCCCAGATCATGATCTCCAAGATCTATCTACAATACATTTTCTGATGCACCTGATATACCTAATCCCTTTTGTAGTCAATGTCGACTTATCCATTGTCTGTATAATACATGACAAGTGTAGAAAAATCCCATGTAAAGATTAGTACATACATACCCAATAAGACATCTAAAAGTTGATGGTAGAGTATGTTGGAGTTGGTGGTATAGAACCAACTACTTTGTACTTTAATAGAAGCCTTATCACATCTTGATTATTCTTCTGCGTGACAATGCATGTGATAATGTCCTAAGGACAACTGTTGCATTAAAGTTTTACAGAGGATCCCTGCTATGATGAGAACCTAGAAGTGCCATAACACTGTTCTTGAATATATGTTCTATACTCAAATGATATTATTTGAGGGACACAAATAATACAGGTCATTACGGGTGAGGACTCATAAAACTTTGAGCTACCTTCTCAGGGTGTGCGCCCTTGGTAATATCCAGGAGGATATTATGAGAACGAGACCCGCCAGTAGGAAATCCACATTTCATAGTGTCATTGGATGTTCCTATCTGCGGATGTGTGTATTAGTCTTTATACTTTATGATTATTATGAATGGGTACTATAACTCACACACTTAGATGTATTGACGAAAACTGTGACGACACACTGTTCGCAGCGAGGTAGGATACGTTGGGTGCATCACGATTAATACTGCATTAATAGATAATGCGAGACAGGATTTGTCCCTTCTGTTCCATAATGGAAGTAGATATCTTAGGCCCCTTGATGGAATTTATATAGCCTAAATAAATCCATGGCCATGGTAAGGTATGGGCGAGTTCAATTCTGGGAAGTCAAAGAAAGCATAATCAAGTACATGGGTTGATGGGACTAGCATGCAACCTGCTTGATTAGAGATATTGAGACCAATGGATTATATTACACGGTAAGCATTCGTAGGAGGTGACACATCATTTTGGCGTTAACTTCTTTCTCTATGGGTGCCTTGGCGTGTTGCTAGACGCTAACCTTGGACTTTAGGTAGGCTCCGCCTAATGCCACTGAGAAAGAGTCCTAGAGGGTCACACACTAAGTGTGTCCATGTATCTCAGTTAAATATTAATTTAACAAGTTTAAAAAAATATTATTCTCAGTTGTGGTTTAATAATTATTTAAGGATTCCTGATTGCATTTATTTAGACACTTGTTATTCGATAGAATATATTGTGGGAGAAATAATATATTTCGTAGCGAGTAATGCAGTTACATTTATTTAAGAAATAAATAGACATTACTCAAGGTCTAATAAATGTGGTGGAGAAAAATAGTAAAATAAAAGTACACGTTGTGTATATTAAATGTACATTCCATGTAGTTTTATGGAAGACAAGTACACGCCCTGTATTAATTATTACACACCGTGTATTTTTCCAGTCGGGATTTTTGAGCATAAAATATTGTTTATTTAATTAAATGATATTAAATGTAATGCGTTGGGCGCATGTCAAGTAATAATGATAGTCAACTATCATTATTTTGACATGGGGTATTGTTAAGAATTAAATTAAATGATTAAATACTTTTGGGTAATTAATTCATTTTATTATTCTAAGTATTATAAATCCATATTACATTATTCTCATAAGATCTAGCCATTGTTGTGCACAACGGTTTTTTCAAATACTCTCAAGATAAGAGAGAATTCCCTTTCCACCAAGAATGCTTTCATGTTACGAGAGCAAGATCCTCCACTGGATCAAGGCGGTCGAAGGTGTACATTGCAATCTAAGGTTCTTCCGCGCTAGCACCCAGAGATCCCTTCGGTGACGTCCAGAGATACGTGGAGCACGTTTGGATCACCGCTAAAGGAATCCTATACTTGGATTCTACGACGCAATGACGGATAACAGGATCGTGACCGGAGACTCCAACGAAGAAAGAATTCCACCAAGGAAATTCTTATGAATTAATTAAATTAATTATAACCAACATATGATGATCTTATCTCAATGGTTCTAGGAATCTTATTTTCTTTTTCATTCTTCGTTCTATTCTGAAGATCTGGCATTCTATATCGTGACGGATCTCGGATTGAACGTCGTTTAATGCTAAAATTAAAGTTGGTAAAACCCACCAACGTGCTTCTGCTGTGCCCGGAACCTACAAGTGGTATCATAGGGGTCATATCGTTGATTATAATTATTTAGTTTTTTCGTTGGTGATTTGCACATTTAATAATTTAGTTATTTCAATTCATGTTTAATTGTTCTGAAAATTTGAATGTCGAGATCTGTTCCTCTTCCCTCATTTTTCGTTCACCTCATAGAAACAAATTTTTTCTTTAATTTTGATTAAAATAAAATAGAGGAACTCATCCAGAGGAGCCAAAAGTTTCTAGTCGTACAACACCAGAATACACGATGTGTATTCGGAAGTACACGTCGTGTAGTCTAGGTTCAATGCATTGACCGACCCGCCAAATCAGGGCGTGTATTGAAGTCATTTATGACTCCGTGTGTTGACCAGAAATAGGTGGCACATGGTTTCTAGATTACATGTCGTGTGGTCCAATGAACACGGCTTGTAGTCCCTTCAGGTTCGGGTTGGACCGTGTACCCCGTACATGGCTTGCCCAGCTGGAAACCGTGTAACGCCGAAATTACACAGTGTGTGTCCAAAAGAACACACCGTGTACTCCGAAAATTTCCGAAGTACATTGACACGCCATGTCCCCGGGCGTGTACTTCGGATGGACTGTTAAGAAAAGTACACGTCGTGTAGTCGGAACTACACACTGTGTACTCACCGAAATTACGCAGATTTATTAAAATTTATTTTTATATTATAAAAACCCTTGAGACGTGTACCATAGTGCAGGCGTAAAGCTGAGGCACAACACGTGATAGGTGTTTTATATATATGTGTTTAATTTAACATCTGCGTAATGAATGGGAGTTCATCGGGTTGCCTCAAAGGTACAAGTTATGTACAAGGATAATTTTAAATGAATTTATTTGTTTAAAATTTTGATGGATGGGAATCTCAAGGAAATTCAGAAAAAGGGGTTAAGATAAAATGATTGATTAATTATAGATAATTAATTAATTCAAGTGTGATTTATCTTAAACAAGAATGATTAAAGGATTGAATGCTAGTTTTATTTATGCATAAATATCGTTGCATGTATGTATGATAATGAGCTAGACCGAGACCTTTGTATGTGAATGGTTTCTTTTAATTAATTTATTTAAATTAAATTTGTTGTCCTACGATCCATATCCTCATTAATATGTAGGGCCTGCGTGCCCAAGGATTATTTTATGTAAAAACCCCCTTTTACCCCTCACCTACGTGTGAGATAAATTCATATGTAATGTATAAAGATCCCAAGCTAGTGGAGGCGGCTCAAGTCAGGAGGAAAGGTGAATCCAATCCAAGGAGATACAAAGGTGGACTGGTGGGAAGCTGTAAACATGACCCCGAAAGGTTCAAGTTGTTTCTCCCCTAGGTCTTGGGTTAGTTTATCAATCGCTAAATAAAATAACCAATAGAAAAACTCATGATCATACTATTTATTTTATTTCTGTCAGTTGCATGGTTTATTTATTGTGGGTGTGTTGTCATGATCACACAATTAATGAATTAAATGAGCATGCAAGATGAAACTAAAATAAAACCATCTTATACGTAAATATTATCTTATACATGGTTAATCACTTCAGTATATCCCACTTAATATTAACAAGAATGTAATCAAAGATAATAAAATGGAAATTTACGTATAAGAATAAAATCCCTCAAAATAAATATTAAGTCGGTATAGACTTCCATAATCTTGGTTTTAATCGAACCATAGTTTAAAGTGCTTAACCAACCCTAGTTGGGGTGCTTTCAATTATCAGGGAATTCTAATTCAACGTTTTGGGTTGAATTGACTTGGTTCGCATCAAGGGTTGACCGCCACAGTAGGACTTGGTGTGACCAAGAGGCAAAGGTTGAGGAAATAAAAAATAACAAGGATTTCAGGATTGGGTAGTCCACTCAGTGGATCAAGGAGTTGCGGGTTAATGTAGTTGGCATTTGGAATGCCTACCTAAAACCCTTCAAGTTTCTTGACCAACCCTAGTTGGGGTAATGCGAAGGGAAATATGGATCCTTTCCACTAGAATATTCGGGAAATAGAATATTCTGAAATCAATGGTGAGGGATATTGGATTTTGATAAAATAGTGGGAGACCAATAAGTATTAATTTATTTATTTGTCTCATTTTTTGTAATAATGTACCAAACCTTTCCTCATTTTAATTTGTTGAAACAACAAGAAAATGACTTCAAACATATCATTGCGCGCCATAATCGAGAAGGAAAACCTTCTCTCCAGCACCAATTTCCACGAGTGGTAGAGGCATTTACATGTCGTCCTTCGCCACGAAAAGAAATTTTATGTGCTGGAAGAGACTATTCCAGTTGCTCCTGGGAAAGAGGCTAGTGATGAGGAATTATCTCTCTACATGAATCCCATGGATGATGCCATATATTTCCAGTGTTTCATGCTATCATACATGTCTAATGATCTCTTGAAGCAACATGAAAACATTGACGCGTATAGCATGATGTCTCACCTTAAAGATCTATACCAAGAGAAGGCGAGACAGGAGAGGTATGAGATCTCCAATGCTTTGTTTACCATGAAGCGTGGAGAGTCTATGCCAGCTGGGCCTCATGTGGCCAATATTATTGGCTACATTGAACACCTGAACATATTAAGGAATAAATTCTTGGATGAGTTTTGTACAGATCTCATCCTATCATCACTTCCCAAGACCTTCTCTAGCTTCATTTTCAACTATATCATGAGCGGCAATGAGAAGAGTCTATCAGAGCTTCTGACCTTGATTTGCCAGTTTGACAAAGACATGGGGCGTGACAAACCCACAGTCATTATGGTGAACAAGAAAAGGAAGTACAAGGGAAAGGGGCCAAAGACTTATAAATGTTTTGAAGCCCCCGAGAACCGTCCCTCCACAAAGGGGAAGATCTATAGGCAGGTCAAGGAACGGGAGGTGGTGTGTTTTTCATGTGGCAAGTAGGGCCACTTGCAGTGGAACTGCACCCAGAAGCGTGTGGATGCTAAAGGTTCATTCGTTATCGAGTGAAATCTTTCTATTTCTACACATTGGGTATTAGATACACCTTGTGGGGCTCACATATGTATTCAAATGCAGGAACCAAGTAGATTCAGAAAGATCGCCAGAGGAGAGGTGGATCTTCGAGCATCTAATGGCGCAAGGCTGGCTGTGTTGGATATTGGCGACTACCACCTCTCATTGCCGACTAGGATGATTTTGGTTTTACATAACTATTATTTTGTGCCTAGTGTTACCAAGAACATAATTTTTGTATCTTGTTTGGATGTGGATGGATTTGTTTTCAAGTTCGGAAATAAGGGTTTTCTCTTTTATAAGAACAACGTATGTTATGGTATGGCACATTTGAATAATGGTTTTTATGTATTAAATTACGAAAACCAAGTGTTGACAATCGATAAAGAAACAAACTCACATGACTCATACATCACCTAGTTGTGGCATCACCGCCTTGGTCATGTAAACGAGAAGCGCTTGACAAAGATCTGTCAAGATGGCTATTTAGACTCTACTAAGCTAAAACCACATGATAGATGTCACGCTTGTTTACAAGGTAAAATGACCAAGCTGCCTTTTGGTGGACAGGGTGAAAGGGCCACCGAGCATCTAGGATTGGTACACACTGATGTATGTGGACCATTTCTAGTAGAATCTAGAGGTGGATATTCTTACTTCTTTACTTTTATTGATGATTTGAGTAGATATAGATTTGTCTACTTAATGAGGATAAGTCAAAAGACTTAGAAAAATTTAAGGAATTCAAGAATGAAGTAGAGAATCAACTTGGTGAGAAGATAAAGAAGCTTTGATTGGATCAAGGTGGAGAATATCTGAACCAAGAGTTCATCGATCTACTACAGGAGTCTGGGATTCTATCTCAGCTCACTCCTCCTTATACACCACAGTGGAACGGTGTTAGTGAAAGGAGGAACCGCACCTTATTGGACATAGTGAGGTCGATGATCAGTCATGCAGATCATCCACTATCCTTTTGGGGATATGCATTACAAACTGCTGCTTACACATTAAACTGAGTACCAAGTAAGGTGGGAAATGGAATTCCCTCCGAGTCATGGAATGGAAAGAGAGCCATTTTTTCACATACACGTGTATGGGGATGTGAGGAGTTTGTTAAGGCCCTCTTAGGAAACAAACTAGCACCTCGGGGCATGAATTGTATCTTTATAGGATATCCCAAGGAAATGAATGGATATTACCTATATAACCCTCAAGACAAGAAAGTTATTGTTGCAAGAAAATCCATCTTCCTTGAGAGGGAGAACATCCTCAAAAAGGATAGTGGGTGAAAGATTGAATTCAATTAAGTTGATGCTCAAGATACAAAGGAGTTGGTATAGGAACAAGTTCTGCAGATCCCCATGGAAGAGGTTCTAGAAACATAAGTACTGCGTAGGAGCTCAAGAGAGGTAAGGGAACCAGGGAGATTTGGTTTCCTAGTCACCGAGGATGGTGAATCATTATTGTTGGACAATGATGAACCTCACTCCTATAAGGAATCAGTAGAAAGATCAGAAGCTGAAATATGGCTAGAAGCTATGAATTCTGAGATGGATTCCATGTATCATAACCAAGTTTGGGTTCTGGTTGATGAGCTAGTTAATGTAATTCCTGTTGGATGCAAATGGGTATTCAATAGAAAGCTGGATATGGAAGGTCTAGTTAGCACCTATAAAGAAAGGCTAATGGCTAAAGGATTTAGATAGTGTTAAGGAATTGACTATGATGAAACCTTCTCGCCAGTTTCCATGTCTAAATCCACAAGAATAATACTTTCCATAGCAGCTTACCATGACTATGATATTTGGCAGATGGATGTAAAAACACCATTCCTTAACAGGAACCTTCATAAAGATGTATATATGACACAACCAGAAGGGTTTCTGACACCAGGTGATGCCAAACGGGTTTACAAGTTGCAGAAATCCATTTATGAATTGAAGAAAGCATCCAGGTCATGGAACATTAGATTTGATGATTCCATAAAAAAATTTGGTTTCATTAAGAATGAATGTGATCCATGTGTTTATAAGTGGTTTAATGGGAATGTTGTTATTATCCTAGTAGTATATATTGATGACATATTTCTTATTGGAAACGACGAACCAGACATACAGTCAGTTAAGGACTGGTTGAAAAAGTGTTTATCCATGAAGGACTTGGGAGAAGCAGCCTACATTCTAGGGATCAAGATCGTTCGTGATAGATCCAAGAGGCTGCTTGGACTAAGTCAGGGTGCATACATTGACCAGATACTGAAGATGTTTTGTATGGAACAATCCAAGAGGGGATTTGTTCTAGTGTCACATAGTCTACATCTTTCTAAGAAAATGTGTCCTCAGACACATTAAGAGAAAGATAGAATGAGCAAGATCCCATACGCTTCGACTATAGGATCCATCATGTATGTCATGTTATGTACCAGGCTTGATGTTTCCTATGCACTGAGCATGGTAGGCAAATATCAAGCAGATCCAGGAGAACAGCATTGGACTGCTGTTAAGACTATCCTTAAGTATCTGAGAATAACTAAGGATATGTTCCTAGTGTATGGAGGGGACGAGGAGCTTGTCATCAGAGGGTATGATGATGCTGGTTTTTAGATAGATCAGAACGATATGAAGTCGCAATCTGGATATGTTTTCTGTCTCAATGGAGGAGTTGTGATCTAGAAGAGTTCAAAGTAGCTAGTTGTCACCGATTCTATAGCGGTGTCCAAATATATAGCAGCTTCTAATACAGCTAAGGAAGCCGTCTATATTCGGAACTTTGTCCACGAGCATGATGTGGTGCCTAGAAGTAAAGATCCCATTACATTGTATTGTGATAATACTACAGTGGTGGATCTTGAAAAAGAACCAAGGTCACATCAACAGACAAAGCACATACTCCTAAAGTACCACCTCTTGAGGGATTTCTATCAGAGGGGTGAAGTTGCAGTGAGCAGAGTGTCCACGGAAGAGAACGTGGTGGACCCCATGACTAAAGACCTATCTCAGCAGAAGCATGAATATCATGTGAGAGCTAGCGGGTTAAAGGTTGTAAGTAGTTGGCTCTAGTCCAAGTGGGAGTCTTTTGGAGTTGGTGGTCTAGAACCAACTACTTTGTACTTTAATAAAATACTTATCACATCTTGATTGTTCTTCTACGTGACAATCCATGTGATAATGTCCTAAGGATAACTGTTGCATTAAAGGGTCATAGCGGATCCCTGCTATAATGAGAACCGAGAAGTGCCATAACACTGTTGTTAAATATATGTTCTATGTTCAGATGATATTATTTGAGGGACACAAATAATACAGGTCATTAGGGGTGACGACTCATAAAACTTTGAGGAACCTTCTCATGGTGTGCGCCCTTGGTAATATCAAGGAGGATATTATGAGAATGAGACCCGCCAGTAGGAAATCCACATTTCATAGTGTCATTGGATGTTCCTATCTGTGGATGTGTGTATTGGTCCTTATACTTTAACATTATTATTAATGGGTATTAAAACTCATGCACTTATATGTATTGACAAAAACTTTGACGACACGCTGTTCGCAGCGAGGGTGGATACGTTGGGTGCGTTACGAGTAATACTGCATTAATAGATAATGCAAGAAAGGATTTTTCCCTTCTGTTCCCTAATGGAAGTAGATATCTCAGTCCCTTTGATAGAATTGATATAGCCTAAATAAATCTTTGGCCATGGTAAGGTATGGGCCAGTTCAATTCCGAGAATTCAAAGAAATAATAATCGAGCACATGGGTTGATGGCACTAGCATGCAACCCGCTTGATTAGTGATATCGAGACAAATGGATTATATTACATGGTAAGAGTTCGTAGGAGGTGACACATCATTGCGGCGTTAACTTCATTCTCTATGGGTGCCTTGGTGTGATTCTAGACGCTAACCTTGGAATTTAGGCAGGCTCCACCTAATGCCACTGAAAAAGAGTCCTAGAGGGTCACACACTAAGTGTGTCCATGTATCTAAGTTAAATATTAATTTAACAAGTTAAATAAATATTATTCCCGACTGTGGTTTAATAATTACTTAAGGATTCCTGATTGCATTTATTTCAACACTAGTTATTTGAGAGAATATATTGTGGGAGAAATAATATATTTGTTAGCGAGTAATGCAGTTACACTTATTTAAGAAATAAATAGACATCAATAAAGGTCTAATAAATGTGTTGGAGAAAAATGGAAAAATAAAAGTACATGACGTGTATATTAAATGTACACACCGTGTAGTTTTATGGAAGACAAGTACACGCCGTGTATTAATTATTACATGCCGTGTAGTTTTCCAGCCGTGATTTTTGAGGGTAAAATATTTTTTATTTAATTAAATGATATTAAATGTAATACTCTGGGTGCATGACAAGTAATAATGATAGTAAACTATCATTATTATGATATGGGGTATTGTTAAGAATTAAATGAAATTATTAAATACTTTTGAGTAATTAATTCATTTTATTATTTTATGTATTATAAATCCCTATTACATTATTCTCATGAGATCTATCCATTGTTGTTCACAACGGTTTTTGTAAATACTCTCAAGCCAAGAGAGAATTCCCTTTCCACCAAAAATGCTTTCAAGTTATGAGAGCGAGATCCTCCACCGGATCAAGGTGGTCGAAGGTGGACATCGCAAGAGAAGGTTCTTCCGTGCTAGCACCCGGATATCCCTTCGGCGACGTCCAGAGATACGTGGAGCACGTGTGGATCACCGCTAGAGGAATCCTATACTTGGATTCTACGATGCAACAATGGATAATAGGATCGTGACCTGAGACTCCAACGAAGAAAGAATTCCACTGAGGTAATTCTTATGAATAAATTAATTTAATTATAACCAATATATGATGATCCTATCTCAACGGTTCTGGGACTCTTCTTTTCATTTTCGTTCTTCATTCTATTCCGAAGATCCGACGTTTTATATCGTGATGGATCTCGGATTGAACGTCGTTTACCGCTAAAATTAAAGTTGTGCAAACCCACCAATGCACTTCTGCTGCGCCCAGAACCTACAGAGTAGTCAGAGACATTATAAGAATATACATTAGATAGATCAACTTAAAGTAATAGAGTAAATAGAATCCAAAAACATGGGTATATATATATATATATTATTAAAACCAAAAAAACCCCAAAGAGAGATAAGTGTATCACCATTTCAAATCCTAGACCAGGAAAGAGTTCAAATAGCTCCATAAGTCCATCAATGATGACTCACATCATGTGTGTCTTCCAATAAGAAATATAAAAGTCAAGCCACACCCCTTTGATGTACTGCACAGTTGAGGGTAACAATATCAAAGTAGAGGACCCATGACCTAGTTCAAAAAAGGGCTCCACTCAATAGTTTATAGAGGAAACATACCCATCCCAGTAAGAGGGTTCCACTATAATGGTTGAGGCCCAAAGACCTAACACTACAAGATGGTTCCACTGAACTAATCGGTAGAGTAACCATGCCCAAAACAGCTAGAGGATTCCAATATAATGATTAGAAGAGGACCCATGCCCAGCCCAGCTAGAGGGTTCCACTGTAATGTTTGAGGGTCCATAACCTGATAACACATGAGGTTTCCACTAGGATAAAAGATATAGGACCCATACCATGCCCAATAGATGGGGGGAACTCTCAAAGTCAAGGAACGATACCCTGACTTTGTTGGAGGGAACCACTCAATGGATAGGTACATCACCCATGCCCAGACCAACTAGAGGGTTCCACTCTAGAAGTAGATAGATGACTCTTTCAATGTCTCAAAGGAGGTTTCAACTCTATATATAGTTAAAGGACCCATACCTTATCCCAGTTTGAGGTTGAAACACTAGAACTACTGGTGATCCTTCCTGATCACTTCCGGAATCAAGCGTCTCCTAGATATACATCATGCTCTGAACATCTCACATTATATAGAAAAACCACTATTGAGGCCACCATCCAATTTTATGTGAAAAAAATCTCAGGATAGGCTACTCATGGTGGAAAATACAAGTCCAAACATAGGATATATGAGAGATTAAAGTTTTCTTAAAAAGAAAGAAAGGGTACACTATGTGTAGGAAGACCCACATGAAATTTAACCCCACACTATAGCATGGTATTAACCCTTATTGTAAATTTATAATGGCCTATATTGGGATACAAAATATTTATAGGGTCTACACTATGTTTCCAAGACACTTAGGGTCCTTCTTGTGCTCGCTGGTTCTGTCTAAGTATCAAGCTAGTGTCTTTGAACTTTGTAACGTGGTGTGTACCTGGCCATGCTGATATCCATGTATTCCTAGAATTAACTCTATGTTTCCATAAAAAGTTCACACAGTGTGTTGGGGTCCCACACAATGTGTGATACATATAATTCCATCAAACCCCAGTTGTAATACTCATGACCTTACATGTCGTGTGTTCATCAGACTACATGGATTGTAGTCACATTTTCATTCAAAATTAGTTATAAACTCCATTCTCTAGATTCATACACTCTACCTATAAATATTCCAATTAACCATCCCAAATTTCTATATTTTCCTCTAGACAACAATATCTATCCATCCGGTGACCAGAATCAAACTCGGGTTCTTCCTACACAAACCCATGCACCTAGTATCATGCCAAACCTATCACTACCATCTCTATTTCATATTCTATCCATCAAATCAATCATTGTTGACCCACAAACATCCAAAATCCATCCTTATTTCATCATTACATTTATCCCACTCAAGACTGGCGTGAATACAGGGCTCTAATCAGGCTCAATCCCACCCAGCAATGTCGAATCGCAATCATGCGGTCCAATGATGATTAATGTGAAGAATGAAGGGATTAAATCACAAAAAATGGAGGTGAAAAAAATCATTTATAAAGATTACATATCCAAATAATCCAATTGGTATAATCTAGGGTGATAAGTTGAAAAAAAAATTAAAGTCAAAACATGGGTGAATCTAATGCCTCAAAAGGGATGCATATCAAAGAAGTGATATGATTATCATCAATAAATTTAATAAATTATGGAATAAAAAAATTAAGAATCATACATGGAGATTAGATTATTCATCATATTATAATTAACCATTCAGTGTTTTAGTGGATTTTTTGCATTCATTGTGATTCAATCTACTTTAATAAAGAGTATTTCCAATGTTGGATATCGATTCTCTAATAGATGGAGGATACATATTATCTCAATTCTCCTAAGCATAAGTGTCTAAACCTAGATAAATAATTAGTATGTTTTATTTATATATTAATATATTATGGTTAGATAAACTAATTAATTAATTTAATCAATTAATTAATACACTAGACATATTACAAAGAGTGGTTTCATCCGAATACCCCACACTAACTTATTTTAAGACTCTCCTAGGGTAAACACCATGTTCTAGAATAAACCATTGTCTCAGATTTATGATCTAATATTTTGTTTCATATTTTTTAATTTTTCATTAGGATATAGTGCTTACATAATCTAAAATATATTTAATATTTTTATAAAATTTATCCATGGGATATCATTCCTCTGAATCACACCTTATCTCATCTCCTAGAATTGAAAAAATATAAATTAATATTCCAAAGTGTTTCAAGGAAAAATCAGGGTCTCAACAAAGATGGATCAAAAGTATATATCTAATATTAATAATATAATTATTCCTATTAATTAATTATATTGTATTTTTTTACTTCCCATTCCATAGGGGATATGATAACCTCACTCATGTGTACTACAGAGTAAAACCTATTGAAGTGATATGATTTATTTTTCACTAATGATTTAAATAGAAGGAAATAAATATAATTTTAACAAATGTATGTGATATATATGATAGAATTATGATATTAATGACATATATATCATTTTAAAAAATATAATTCTCTTTCTTTATATTTCACTCCCTGAAAGATGATAATGTTATTTGTGTAATTGTGGACTATCGCCTTCAAGAAGCGATGTGACTCTCATTTCATCACCAAACCACATGGATTATATATATAAGTATATTTAAGAAATAATATTGTATTTATTGTATTATAATCCTTTTTTAAATATCACATATTAATTACCGCTTTTCTAAAATGATCATTGAAAGATGGAAATGTTACTCTTGGATGTATACATCCTATCGTTTCCATGATGGTAAGGTACTTGATTTCTCCAAACCAACTTTTGTGATTGTTCTTAAGAGTTTAGATACTTTATAATTATGATAATTATTAAATTATTATTATTATTTTCATATTTAAATAATGAAAATTTATACAAATATTCAACCAACTGAAGTCCTTTTTGACACATAAGACAGATAAAATTGAAACACATATGATAAATTTAATTGTAAAAATAATTGAATATAACAAAGTATTTAGTGAAATAAAAGGAATAATAAAATTGAAAATTTTCTAAAAAATGTAAATAATTAATATAATTTTATTATTCAGGAAGATAAATAATTTACATGTTGATTTAGAATCGACCTAAATGACTCCTTCTCAATTTCACTTCATTGTGGAATATGATAATTTTATTCACCTATTTAATTTTATATGGTGTATATACTACCCCTTAGAAATTTAATATCATTATTCATCAATAATTTATTTTATTTTAAGTTTCACTTTGAATTATTTCTTAAAAGGATATTTTACATGAATGTTACCTACTGGTAAATAATTTCATAACAAAATTTCATTTCATTGGATAATATTAATTTGTTGTTTCCCTTTGATAGTATATAATTATGTATATAATGACTTTTTATAATCTCATATTGTATTTACACTTTTTCTATGTGAATTTACATTTGATACATATAATCTATTAATAGTTTAATTATAACTTCAATGTTATGGTCACCTTTGGTGATTTTGTCTTAATTTCCATTTTATTGAGATATTTTTGTTAATATATACATATTCACTTTTAAAAGGTGTATATACTTCTCATTTTAAGAATTTAACTTAAATACATATTTATTCAAGTTTACTAAGGTTTAAATTCCTAGTTATCCATAATATTTATTACATTGATATAAATATTTTCTAAAACATATTCCATTCTTACATACAGTGAGTACATTAAATGTTATTTAACTAACTGGGAATAGTGTTGAAAAAATCATGATATATAATAAATGTTTATATTTGTTGATATGGAACATTTTCCATGAATGTAATAAATTATTCAATATATGAGAAATGATTTGGACCTAAATTTATGGTTGGTACACTGTTATAGATAACCCCTCGATGCATTGACATGTATCTTGAGAAAAGCCAATTTTCCATATCATATGGGTTTTTACCATATAGTTTTAAACTATGTTGAAAAATGTCTTATATGTAGAAGGTTTCTGTGATTATTGATTTCATGGATTCTAATAATTAATCATTTCTATCATCTAAAATTATTTTATTATTGTTCCAGAGATATTCACAATGATATTATCTCATGATGCATTTCATTCTCTGTTTATTCATTAAATGAAATGTGGGTTTAGTTATTTGTCATTTCATATTGATTATTCTTTATTGATTAATGAAAGAATTTGTTTTATGTATACTTTATTGTTAATTTTATTTCACTATTATTTTATTTCCATTCCCAAGAATATGGAGAAGAGTTTTGTGAATGAGTTCAAGGATTCAAAAAAAATTCCATTACGTTTATTTTTATTTTATTTCCCTATATAAAATGGGTATCTTGTATGTATATGGTTCTAAAAACATCTAAAATGAGAGGTAAATTAGGATTTGACCCCTTCTATATTTTATAATATAATAAAATAAACATGGGATATATGGTAATTAAGTCAAGGTCATTACAGTTTATATTAGAAGAAGTTTTGAAGAAAACTTGGGATATATTAAGGAAAAATAGATTAGGTAACATAAACCTATGATAGAATTTAATCAAATGTATATAGTAACATTAGAATATTTTGGTAGATAATTGATGATATTATTTTCTTGATCATCACATCCCTAAGTGTACACTATAAGTGGATGTTGTTTTGACACTGAGGTATACAGTGGTAAAAAATATGAAATGTGTGTATTCCTTTTGACCCGATCATTACCTAGTTAATGACAATAGGCCTTACAGTGAACCTATTTTGACACTACTGGGGGACATTCATTGGATAATTAAAATTTTCTCCAAAAACCATTATGATTGATTTAAAAATAAAGATATTCTTGAATAAACCAGGATTATAATTTTAATATTAACAATGCATAAGTTTTAATTTATGTTAAGTGTTACGATATATTTTGAATTTTACATTATGATATAATATTCATCATTTTATGAGAAAATATAGTATATAAATTATATATAAGGGACCCTTAGAAGGAATAATGGTATCAATACTTGTGTCTAATATAGATATTTCCTCATTGAGGAGGCCAATGCAACTGGTATTGGATCTGAGAAAATTATTTCTATATAAAGGCTGGTTAATTAGGTTGTGAAAAAAACCTTTCACAAATGGAGAAATCTACTCCATAGAAATATTATTCTATGTTGGATCTCTTTATACAACAAAATTCCCTATATTTTGGGGGGAGAAACTAATCCAATAGAATTTCAGTAATGGATTAAGTCTATGGAGAAGATATTTATGGAATTGCGATGAAATTAAAATGAAAAGGTTAAAATTGAAATGTCTTGTATAAAAGGATATTATAATGAATTATTTACTTTAATATAGAATAATAAGAAGGGAGAATAAATATAACTCAAGGAATGTAAATATTTTAAGGATACATTTATTAATTAATTTTTACTCTCTGAGAAACAAACATAAATGAAGAGAAAGTTCCTCAACATAAAGAAAATAGACAAAGAAAATGTTGTTGAGTTTGAGTATACCATTACAAGGTAATTTTGGAATTCTAATGATTATATATTCAACATGGAGTATAATACTAGTCATTTTTTAGGTCATAAGTCAAGTCTCATAATGGTGATGATTTCTCAAACTTCTTCAATATATGATTATTAGTTTTATGTTCCAAAAATTAGAGAATCAATTCTCATTATACTAAATGATAAATGAAAATAATGAAAATGATGGGAAGAAAGAGAGCCATTGAATATGGAATACGTTGAAGAAGAAGTCGAGAATGATGAATTTTACACCTTGTGAGAACTGTATAAAGGATCACCATAGGAAATACTTAAATGGATTGAGCATTTTTTATAAGTGTGGATATAAGGGAAAGCAGGAAAGATAATTTTTTGGGTATAAATAGAAGAAAGAAATTTATATTTTTAACTATAGTGAGATAAGGAACTATAAAAACAAATTCCCTAAGAATCAATGTAATATACCACATAAGAGGGGAATGGGAGAAGGTCAATATTATGTGATTGCTAAAACTGAGATGGAAGTACCCAATGATATAGTGGCATGTATATTAATCAGAAATTTAAATTTAAAAAATTATTTATTTGATTCTTGATCCATGTAAACTTTTATATCATCTATGTTTTCCTTTAAAATTATATATTTCCCTAGAACATTAATAATGTTGTTGTTAGTGAAAATTCATAGTGGTGGTCTCGCTATAAAACAGATCTATCAGGTAATCCCCATTAAGGAAAATAAATTTGATCTATTTACTGAACTTATTATCCTATATATGGTTAAATTTGATATAATATGTGGTAGGGATTGTATTTCAAAATATGATGAAAAAATTTATTGCAAGAAGAAGAAAATTTTGATTAGTGATTAAGATGAAGATTTTATTTTCTTTAAAGATGATACATCTGCATCTAACACATGCCTAGGTCCACCCCCAGTAGCTCTACTGAAAGAGATCCTAGGGGAAAATATAAAATAAATTCTTAGTGTGGAGAAGTTAATATGAAAATTGAGGTTTTTCCTACTGTATAAAAATATATTGATTCATTTACTAAGGAATTACATAAAGATTCCCAAGAACATCAATTTGAGTTTTCAATTGATTTAATCCATGATGCAATACCAATGTCAAATATTACCTATTGAATTGTCACTATAGAATTAGTAGAGTTAAAGAAATAACTAGAGGAGTTGTGTGATAATTGATTTATTAAATCTATTGTTTTTATATGGGTATCCCATATTCATTTCATAAAAAATAAATATGGATCAATAAGGACGTACAATTATTAAAGGTAAATCAATTCTATTAGGATAAAGAACATTTATATTTTACTTAACTTTTATGACTTATTTGATCAACCTCATGGAGTCATATGTTTTTCAAATATTGAATTATTATTGGGTATCTTCAATTATGAGTAAAGAAGGGAGAAATTCTGAATACAACTATTTAAATGAGGTATGGAAATTACAATTTTATAGAAATTAAATTTGAATTAAATAGTGTACCTTCTGATTTTATGGATATAATGAACAAAATATTCAGGGAATATTAGGATAATGTTTTTGTGGCATTCATTTATGAAATTTTTGTTTATTATAAAATATATGAGGACCATTATAATAAATTTGGGATTATTATTGAGACTCCTAATATGAAATAGATATATGAGAAATTAAGTAAGTGTGATTTCTAGCTTCAAGAATATTATTATATTATCTATATTATCTTTACGGATGAAATCTCAGTTTATCTTGTGATAAAAAAAGTATCTCAGATAATGTCTTACACTAACAAACCTAATTCACGTATATAGTTTCATTGATTTAGAAGGTTACTATGAATGATTTATTCAAACAATTCCCAATATAATAACCCATTAACCAAGGCTACACATAAAGGGTTTATGTTTTTTTGGATAGATGAATGTGAAGAATGTTTTGATGAACCAAACATGAGATTATTCAATCCTCCTATTATGATTCTATAATGAGTAAATAATGGTTTTGTGATATATTGTGATTCAACAAATAATGGATTTCATTTTTTTCCTATTAAAATATTAAAATGTTATTTCATATGAATAAATGAAATTTAAGACTCATAAATAAAACTAATTAATCCATGATTTTGAGTAGGTAGTTGTAATATTTTCTTTGATTATATGGATACATTATCAATAGTATGCATTAGTTGAGATATAAATGGATCATAAAATCAAAAAATAAATCTTTTCAAAAATAATATCCCAATTTAAGACAAAGGTGATTGCTTAGGTTACTCAACGATTATTATTTCTCAATAAAATAACACCCACAAAATTTTAATAAGGTTGTAGATGCATTTACTATGAAAATCATGGATTTCTATACCAAATGATAACTGAGAGTGATCCTTCATTCATGGATCTAGTAAATATGTATATAGGATTTATTAATGAAGTATTTATGTCAATTATTTTTCAAATAATTTTGAATCCAAATTTATTAAAAATGATCAAAATGTATCAATATGATGATGATAATTTTCAGAATAAAATTAATTGTACGAATGATAAGAAATTAATGGATTTTTTTGTAAAAATAGTGTCCCATAAATTTTAAATAGATTATGTGTTCCATATATACCTGATATAAATTTTTTTTGAATATCCCTCATTTCTTAAATTTATCTATACACCATGATAGTACAATGACGTACTTGTATTTGATGGACCAATTTTTATGGGACAAAATAAATCATAAATTCTCCATTATGTGTCTATATTTTTTCTTTTTTACCAAGTGAAATCAAAGAGACATCATCCAAGTGGATTTGAGAAACCTTTTAAAATTCCTATGTTTAAATGGGATGTAATTACTGTGTAATTTGTAAAAATACTATCAAATACTTATAGAAAGAATAGTTCAATATGGTTTATCATTGATCTCCCAACAAAATATGCATATTTACTCACTATAATATAATATTTTCCTCTTGATCACCTCATAAGACTCTATATTAATGAATCTTAAAGACTTCATGGTGAACCTATTTCAATGGTGAATGGTCGTGATCCCCATTTTATATCAAAATTCTAGAAGTCTATTCATAAGTATCTTGGTATTGATCTTCATTTGAACACTTACTTATATCCTCAAACTAATGGTTTTTCTGAAAAGACAATTCAAAAAATGGAAGACATTTTGAAGTCATTCTCACTTGACATTCATGTTATGTGGAATTATTATTTAACTTTGGTATAGTTTTCCAATCAGAATAATTTCAGTTCAACTATTTGAATATCCTCTTGTAAAGAATTATATGGAAAGAGAAGTCATACACAAAATTATTGGGATTATGTTTGGAAAAATAAACTTGTAGGTCCATAACATTGTGAGGAGATAACAAAAAAGGTAATGGATATTTAGGATCACATTAAATCTACACAATGTCGTAAAAACATCTACTCCAAAAATATGAGGAATGATTTAGAATTCCAAGTGAGAGAGAATGTTTTCTGGAAAGAATCTCATTTTAGGGGTGTTATAAGGTTCAGTAAGAATAAAAAAATGATCCCTAGATACATTGGACCATTTTAAATCCATGAAAGAATTGTATTTTTTCATTTATATTGAAAATTCCATTAAGTCCCTCAAATGTACCTAATGTGTTTAATATATAATTATTAAGGAAGTAAATTCTAGACCCAACATATGTTATCAACTATAATGAAATATAATTTTAAACTCATGTATCTTTCTATAAATAACCCATCAAGATTTTTGAAACAATAGAGAGAGTACTGAGGAATAAGAGGAAATGTTTGGTAATTGTACTTTAGAGAAATCAACCAATGGAAGATTTAATGTGTGAATCAAAGGATGTTATGAAGAAGAACTTCACCAGTCTCTTTTGATGTTAATATCCAAAAAATTAAGAGGACCATATTTTTATTAGAGGGAATAATTTAAAAACCGATGAATTTATGACTTATTTCTATTCAAAATAATTTCAATCTCTTCTATATTTGGTGATACTTGTGACATTGAGTTTAAAAACAAATACTCTATTAAAATATTATTTAAACATAAACATTATATCCTAGTCGTTATGTTGGAAGGTTTGAATAGTATTTAAAAAATTATAAAAAAATTGTTTTATATATGTGTATAATAAATTAAATGATTACATATTTATTATAAATAGAGAGAGCCTCTGAGCGGCGGCGACTTCCCTCTCCCCCGCGGGTCTAGGGTTTCCATTTTTCGGTGCCTCCTTCCCTCCTCCGGCATGGCCCGACCTCGGCGGCGGCTGTCTTCGCTCGGCTTGGCGTCGTTGGGTGTCAGTTCTGCGTGGTCCGGATTCGTTTTGGGCTCAGCGGCAACTTCGTTTCGGCTTCGGGATCTTTCCTCGGCTGTGGTGTGTTCATCGTCGGCTCTGGTGCGCTCAGAGGTGGCCTCGGCTCTCCTGGATTTGGGATCTCATCTCGGCGTTGGCGTGCGTCGACTCCGAGTGTCTCGGATTCGGGATCTCGGCTCGGTGACGGTTTCGTTGCTTCCGGGCCCAGGTCCTCTTTGCGGATCCAGGTGCGTGGTGCTAGATCTGGTGTGCCAGTGTTGGCTTTGGCTCGTCCCTAGTTTCAGGATCTCGTCGCGGCTTCGGATCGTCGTCGGCTTGGTGGGCTTGTCGTCGGCTTCGTGGGACCTGCTGTTCGGTTCAGTCATGGCGGCGGTGTGCTCGGCGTTGATGTGCTCAGCTCCGGTGGATCTTGTTCCTTGCTCGGCTTCATCCTGGATCGACATCGGCCATGGCGTGCTACGGTTTTCTCAGGGTTGGCTCCAATGGCTTGGAGGGGGGAGGACTTTTGATTTGGTGGTTTTTGGTGCGGATGGAAGCTGTTTTGAGGTTCTGATTTGGTGAAGATGGGTTTGTGTTTGATCGATGGCCGTTCGTTCTGGATTTTTGATTTTGTGATTGATCAGTTTTCGGGAAGATCTCTGGAATGAAGTCGCGGTTGCAGTAATTGCAGTGAAGATATGCTGTTGAAATCTGGAAGTTTTGATGTTTTTGAAGATGATGAACTGCTGGTTGAAGTGTTGAATCAGCGTTTGGGTCTTTGGTCTTGGGTGTAATGGTCTGGTTTGTAATTGGCTATGTTTGGTGGGACTTCTCATTGGGTTTGGGCAAGATGTTCGCCCTCATCCATCTCCTTATTTACTGCACTTTTTATTTCTTTTAATAAATGGTCAGAGGTTATTCCTCTGACTGAACTTTCCTGCTATTTATTATAAATAAAATAAAAACATTTGAAATAAAAATAAATGTTTTTGTAAAAAATAATATTTTAAAAATAGTATCATTGCATCTTACACACTAAGGATATCATTAATTTTTAGCACCTTTTGAATATTTTTTAAAAAAATAACTCCATTTATTAAATCTTAATATCAAAATTATATTAGTTTTAACTTTTTTATTTTTTAAAAGAAAAATTATTCTTCAATAACAAGTGAAAAATACTGAATTTTTATTTGAAAATTTCCTTTTTGTTTATATTATTAATGAAGATAAATAACATTTTAATTTTATTTAATGTATAATTAGTTCAATTATACTAAAAATTAACTATTTATGTTTATTGGATCCAATTTAATATTAAATTTTGATATTAAAAACATCAACACATGTGAGAATTGTTCTCTTTGAATACCCACATTTTCATCGTGTTAGTGGGTAAAATTTTAAATTGGATTTCACCAATTTTATAAATTTAATTTTAAAAAAATGATTCCATATTTGGAGTACTATTAATTTATATTATATAATAATTTTAAATAAATTTCATTCCAAAATTAATATTGAAGTGTGTAAAAATTAATTACCACGTGTAAAGTTAAAATGTGTTTACTAGGGGACTAAAGTAACAAGACAAGGGATAAAAATTACCTACCAACTATTACAAATCCCATTTCCTAGCCATATTTAAACCATATAATGTAAAATTATCTATAATAATCCATTTTTACTATTGTTTCATGTGAAACAAGTGGGTATACATTATTTATTTAAAAAATTATAATTGTTCCACTCGCCCCATTTATAAAATTCCACCAACTATCCTCTATTATTCACACATTAAATATCCTTTTCCCATATTATCCCGTATAGAAGAATATACCAACATCCATAACCTCAAAATTTAATCATTATTTTAGTCCTAAAGACATATTAGGGATACATTATGTATAATCCTAAATAGGTGATCTGAGAAGTTGTAAAATTCCAAACAATGCATTTTTGTTTTATTTCATCGTACAACAATCTGAAATATTATTAAATTATTATTATATAATAACACTAATATATAACATATAATCAGATGAATTTAGTCTAATTTAATGGCCTATATGTATATTATATTCCCTAAAATGAGAAATTATGACATTTGACACGTGTACGGCGAACTACCGCCTCACGAACTGATGTGAAACGTCTTCCATCAACACCTCTCATAGATGGATATGAGGATGGGTATAACATATATATATGATTTTTATAAAAACATTATACATCTAGATTCATTATATCATGTTTACCTTTTTACATTTAGTTTTATAGTAGATACGATAACATCGCTCGTGTGTATGGATGACTACGACCTCACGAAGTGATGTGATTTATTTTTATTAATGATTTACCTAAAATTAAATAAATAAAAATGTTAATGAATATATTTTATATATGTGAAATAATTATGATATTGATAGAATATTAATCATTCATAAAAGTTAATATATCATTTTCATTATTACCTTCTCACCCAATGAAAGATGGTAACTTCGTTCATGTACATGGGGACTACCACCATCCAAATGAAATGTAACATTATTTTCTTCACCAAAACACATGGATGATATATATAAGTATATTTATTTTTACATTATTATGTAAATTATAAAATTATCAAATATTTTTTTCCTTATTTCAAAAAAATTCATTGGAAATAGAAAAATTACTCTTGCGTACTTATGACCTACCGTTTCCGTGATCATAACACACTTTATTTCTCAAAACCACATTTCATGATATGTAGTGAAATTATAATTAATTTAAAAATATGATAATTATATCATGATTAATAATATATATATATATATGTTTAAATAATGAATTCTTATACCAATAGTAAATCTACCAAATTCATTTTTGACACATTTTCCATATATCATTGAAGCACACGACGTAAACATAATTGTTTAAGTAGTTACATATAACCTAGTACTGGGTAAATTGAAATTAATATAAAAATATAAAAATTTTCTATAGAATATAAATAATTAACATAAGTTTATTATTCTGGAAGATAAAGGATTTATGTTATTATTTAGACTCAATGTAAAGGAATTGATCTCTATTTTTGTTCGTTGAGGCATATTATAATGTTATGCACTTAATTTCTTATAAATTATGTATATATTTTCCCATTGAATTACAGTATATTGATTCATTAATAATTAAAAGAATTTTAAGTTTTAATTTTAATTATTTCAATAAAAGGCGTTTTATTTTAATTTTACCAAGTGGTAATGAATTTCATAGCTCAATTTATTTTCATTGGGTAATATTACTTCTTGTTCCCCATAATATTATGATATTTTGTGTTTTATGAATTTTCATTAAATTATGCTATATTTCCACTACTTCTATGTGTGTTAACATTTGAAACAAATAATCTATCCATTTTTTCATTCTAACTTCAATTTTTTGATCATTGTAAGAGACTTTGTCTCAATCTCCATTTCATTGAAGATTTTTTTCTAATATGAAGATATTCATTTTTATATGGGTTATATGCTTTTCCTTTTATGTATTTAACATGAATGCATATTTTTTACGATGGTTAATGTTTAAATTCCAGATGATACATATTCTTTATAACATGAATACAAACATTTCATAAATAAAATACCATTCTTATATACATTGTTTACTTTGAACATTATTTGATTAAATGGGGAAATATTGATAAATATGTGTTCTTTGATCAATGAGTATATTTATTAGTAAGAAATATTATTCATGATTTCAATAAATTATTCTATGTATATAGAATTATTTTCAAATTTAGTTATGGGTAGGGCTCATTTATATATAGCTGCTTGATGCATCGATTGGTCTCACAAAAAATCAGTTGAAAAAATTGGATTAGTTTTTACCCAGTAGTATTAAAATCTCTTAGGGTAGGACTAGGTAGTAGAATTTTTCATGATTCATTAGATCATGATGGATTATATTTGATCATTTAATTCATTAAGAATTCTGTTAATGATATTATACCAGTGTTTTTTTCAATAAAATTATATCTCAATGCATTTCATATATAGATTTTTTATTAAATATAAATTTATAGCAGTTATTTTCATTGGAATATGGATTATGACTTATTGAATTACAAGAATCATGTTATTTAATAATTTTAATGTGTGTTTGGTTATTAAAATTTCTATATTGAGATTACAAAATTTATTTAAGATTGAATCAATTGTATGTAACCCTTACTGAGCATTTGGGATCACCCATGTTTTTTTTTTCATTCACCATGATATGAAGAAGAATTATTGGAATGAGTTTAAGGATGATAAATTATTTCCATTACTATGAGATGTATTTTATTTTATTATGTAAAATGGGTTTCATGTATAAATATAGTTATCTGAAACTACTAAATTGATCAGTCCTTTGGGATTTTATCCCTTGTATCTATGCTAATAAAAATAAATTTTAATGGGATTTAGTTTACTGGAGTAGGGTTTTTTATAGCCAAATACCTAGTGTATATTAAAAAGTTGAACATAAGAATCAAAATAAATTGTATGGAATCTCCCATTATAGGTAATTTTATATCTCATACATGGACAAGAATCTTTTAAAATGACCCATATTGATTTGAAATACCCTTATATTTATTTTTTTTCCAAGATAACCAGTTTTTTCCTCTGCCTTTGACTTTTTAAAATTTCCCATAAAGGAAGATTCATAATGACTTTTCTCAGAGTTAGTTTCCATTCAAATAGCATTCCAAAAAAAATTGCATCACAAAGATTTTACTAGAATAATTAAAAGAAGTATTTGTAACTATGTGTATATTCCTTTTATTGAAATAAAATTTAATAAATAAATTAAATTCATAAATTTTCCATCTTTAAGAGTTATTTAGAAAACACCATGAAATTAAATTTGTATTCAAAAACATTATACAACTCAATTAATTACAAAGAATGAGGGAATAAAATGAATAAATTATTAACAAAATATTATTAATTAGTTGAAATTTTTTATTCCCCCACACATAAAACATGGTCTCCTAGATAAGTGAACATTAATAATATTTCAAAAATTTAATTCATACGACTATATAATATGTGTTACCTTATTAATAGTCATTCCACACAATCTAAAAAATTCAACATAATTGTTCTAAATTTATTTCAATCTGTGAAGTATATTATATTTATTTGTATATTTCTCATCCTCTCATAGTAATTTATTATAACCTTCAAGGAATTATTACCCTTAATATTCAGGTATTAATTTAATGTAATGTTTTTATCATTCAATGATCACGCAGGGGTGACCCAAGGCTCATTTAATTTAGATATCACCACCCAATGTGCCAAATACATGTGTTTATTATGAATAATTTTCTAGTTTTTATAGTTTTGGTTATTATGTAATTATGTTGAATGATTATAATTAATCATGTAAATTTTTTTTTCTAATTATAATCATAATTCAAGGTAATGATTGTCACACTATAATGACATCCTCCCTCACTCTCCTTTGTAATAATTAAGCTCCAATACCGTTGAATTTTTAAGGAACACTAAATCATGGAAAACCTCACCTATAAGAAATATTTTTATTTTCTATTTACTTCAACAAATTTTCATTATTTTTTAGTTATTTTCAAATTTGAGTTTTTATTGTTGTGGAGAATACTTTATTTTTAAGAAATTGTGTGAAATTCCTTTCTATAATATGGAATCAATTATTCTTCCATTTTCCTCTACAATGATTTTTAGACCCCTTATTAATTTTTTTCCAAGAAAATTTATCAATATCCCCAAGATCAAAACAAAAATATAATATTATATTCCTATATTTAATTAGTTCAAATCATCAATCTCACTCACCCACTTCTGAGTTTGACTTTGTTCAATCATTAACATCTAGATCATGATAATTAGGGAGTTTTGGGTCGTGATTTCTCTACATAACATAGTAATTTATATATTCATGGAGTTAAAAGGTTCAAATATCATGTTTCTCCAAAATAGTGTTTTATTATAAACTGGCGTTTAATTAAAACTAATTTATCAATTATTTAATATATGGGTTCCCCAATGTTGTATGATGTTTATTATATTACTCAAAATTTTTGTTAATAAATAATTCCTTAGTTCACAAAATAAATTATATAATTGTAAAAAAAATATAGAACATTATTCAGAGTCATATTAGAAATGTTATTTTAAGTAGTGGTTGTATTTTATAGCATATTATTTAAAAATCAGTCACATTTTGATGAATTCTCCACACATTGAGATTTAAAAAAAGTTTATTTAAGAACTCATCTAAGTAGGGTTAATGGTTAAAATAAGTTTATATTCCAAAAAATAGGTCCAATATGAAATGGTTATTGAATTATGCTTAACTAGTTTCAAAACACATAAAAATGAAAGACGAAGGCACAAAAAAATAGAAAAGAACAACAAAAATTTTAAATGTGTAAAAATTAACATGGTTTCCCTCGCCCACACATAAATGAAGTAGCTTCCTTAAATAATTATAATATATATATAAATTTTATTCTATTTTAAATTAGGATTGTAATCATTGTGATTCATATAAATGTATAACCGAGTGGTTCTTTTAGTAAACAAGTTGAAGATGATATCCTCTGCTGGAGCTTATGAAAGATTACCATGGTATTTATTAAACCTATACACATTAATATTGAATGGATTTTTTATACTTATTTAATTATCTAAATAACATTATAGGGGTATATATTATTTAATATAAAATCTCATTTCCATATCAATTGAAATTTACCAAGAATGAGCTTCAGTCTTAAATTAATATTTCATGAACCACTCATATCCTATATTTGTAAATAATTTAATTTTAAAATTAATGTCTTATGGTTTCCTACTTTATAAGAATATATAGCCTTCCTTATTTTTTTAATTGCAGATATATCTATATTAACATTAGTTACTTCTTAATAAGCTCATGTTTTATTTTTAGAGGTATAATACAATTATCCCTAAAAATAATTTGGTATGGACTCATTTTAATTGGAGTATTGTATATTATTCTATATTTACATGAGGTTTCTTCTAGAATTTATAATTATTCATTCCTATTGGGATTGATAATGTTATCTAGGATTCCCTTTACCCCTTCCTTTGAAACCTAATTTTTTCATTTTTTGTGGTGGGTTGTCGTTCTCTTCTAATACATCCAAAATTTCTCACTTAACCATTCATACTCCAAAAATTGAATTGAATACCTTGGTAACTAATGATTTCTCAAGGGAATATGAATCTAAAAAATATATTTTTATTAAAATTAATAAAAAAACATATGCATCAACATGATTTTCCATTATAGTTTCCAATCACATTGGAACATAGTTTACCGCTAATATAATGTCGGAATTTCCATATAAAATGGGAATATTTCCTATTAATTATACACCCCAAAAAATAAAATATTTCACAAAATATAATTATTTTTTATGTATAACTTGTCTATTGGATATATTATCCATGACAAATCATTTCACACTTCCTTAAAAAATTAATTATCATCAATGAACAATGTTGTCCAAATTATACCATATTAAAAAACATTCCTAGCGGTCTTTTGAGATAAAAAATTGACTACATATGCTAATTTAAGGAATAATTCAAGGTCAGACTATACATCACCCTCAATAAAAGATCCCAAATTTATTTAATCATTATATTTTTTCTAAATACAAAGATAATTAGAAATATATAACCTTTTATTTGATTTGAGTTTGTGAATTTTATGTGGATTTATATGTGATGGGACTTATGAAGTAAGTAAAATTTTTAGCTTACCAGTATCCCATGGTACCTCTCCTTTAGCAAAACATATTTTCTCTCCTTTTATTAATTAATTTAATTTATTTTTATATGGACTCTCCAACTTTTTTGAATGGGGTATCCTACTCTATTTCATTGATGTTTCATTGGAATATGAGAAACACCGACATGTGATCTAATTGAATTTTTTTATGTTTAGAAATACTGGATTTATAATGGTATATTATAACCGAGACATCACAAATTAAAATTATAAATAAATTTTTTCATTTTTTTGGATATTAGGCTCTCCCTCATCCTTTTTTGGGGTAATTATTACATACTTCAAGACTCTATTATAAAATTCAATCATGTGCATGAAGCTTTCCTTAAATAATTATATCGGAAAATTACCCTAATATTATCGATCTTATTGAATTTATTATGTTAATACTTTATATCAAGAATTAATTTTTCTTGATCAATGACATGGTTTAAATACACAAAGTTGGGTGTAAGGGAATTTAATACCATATAGGAAGATCAGTTTTTTAATTTTGGGATCTAACCCCATTTTATGAGGCATTCATATGTATCCCTATGAAGGGAATTAGAACTCACATAGATTGGTGTATCTTAAAGAGAATATCTTTTTAACACCCCATGATTAATAATTTCTCATCATTTATATTTAATTTCCATAATATATTTCATTAAATGAAACACTAAGTTTTAACAAACCACAATGTATTATCAATATTATTATTTAAACAATACCATTATAACCTAGCTATTAAAAAACATGCTATGAGTAGAAATAAAAAAATTAAAAATCAAATATAATGGTTATAGATTAAGAAAATATATTAACAAATAAGAAAATAATTTTTACTAACTTCTTTATATAATTTGAATATACCTTTTCTTCCAAAATTAATTTTCATTTATTCGTGAGAAAAATAATATATTTAAATTTATTGCACTTTTTGAAATTTTATTTTAAAATTTTAAAATTATATCTTGAATAAAAATGTAAAAATTATCTTCGGTTGAATTTTTGAGAATTTTCTGAAAATCTAAAATGTTCAATGTATAGTGAAAAATAATGAATTTTAATGAAAACTACCGTTTTGTTTAATGAGGTTACAAATATACACATTTTCTTAAAATGGATTAAAAATAAAATTATTATAATTATATTATTATTTATTAGATTTATTTATGTATAATCAATTTAATGTTGATTTTTTATATCAAAACATTTTTTACTTATGAAAATTTTCTTTTTGGAAAACCGCTTTTTTATAATATTTGACGGTTTAATTTTAAATTAAAGTTTACAACTTTGGTGAATTGAATTTGGAAAAATTGTTTCCATATTTTTTAATATAATATTGAATATTATATAATAATTTTAAAATAATTTTTTTAAGTGAATAGTAAAAATAGTAAAAATTAATTACCTCATTTGAAGGTTAAAGGAGTTTACTGGGGGTAAACTGAAAAGATAAGGGTTAAAAAAACCTAGATTACTTTAAAATTATTATTTTATCTAAATAAATAAAACTTATCACATCAATTGGTTGGGAATGATACTATTTGGATCCTTTTAGGACGTTTAAATTGGGGATGTAACTTTTTATTTTCAATAATTTCAAGTGTGTCATATCCATCACTTGTAAATGGGCACCCCCTATCCTCTTCTATTTATTCATAAAAAACATTTTGGATCAACCAATACATTCTAAAATACCTTCCTCACTTCCATACCAATTTTTGATAGTTTAATATCTCATGTTTTAAAAAAGAATTATATCTTTTATTATCTTCAATTGACCATTAATTCAATTTTAGAAATAAAAAAATCAATAAATAAAAATTGTAAAAAATATTAAATTATCCATTATGAAGGTAAATAAATAAATTATCAAATTATTAAAAATAATTATATCAAATTACTTTTTAAATTTTAAAAAAAGTAACTATGTTTTAATATAATAATTTTATTAAATGAAATCAGTTTTCATTAATCGATTTTGGTTATAAGTAAACATATATATTTATAAAGAAAAATGTTTTTGAATGAAATAATATTTTTTATTGGAATTATAATTTAAACACTTTTATAAATAATTATAAATCAATATCGTATATATATTTATAAATAATATACTGACATATATTCAAATATATTTAATTTAAAACAATATGATAATATATAAACTATTTTATTATTATAAAATAAATAAAATTTTAATATTCATAATTTTTAATATTTTTGTAAATATGTTATATTATCAAATATAAATTATTTTAAATAATTAATATTAATTAAATTTCTTTAGAAAAGATAGATTATTTATAATTCATAAATTCATATAAATTAAATAACACTTAAAAAATGAATCAAAGTTAATATATTTTAAAATAATATTTATGATATTATAAATTTAATATGTGTATATTTTTTTTTATAAAAATCGTTATTTGAATATTTTTAAAAAATGACGAATAAATAAAAAGATAAAAAAAATTATGATAAACTCATAAAAGTGGAAATAGAGATCTTGGTATCGATGGTTTAGATTTTAAGGGGGTTGCAGTAGTCGGTTCGAGCACCTGAGGGCTTTGAATGAGGATGAGGATGAGGATGGATGAGGGATCAGGAAAAGAATATTTTCTTATGGATGGGGCTTCATTTATAGAGGTTTGACTATGGTTAGGGGTATTGAACATCGATGAGCATCTAATTCCATATATGAATACTAATGGGGTTTTGATCATGGAGAGATTGTTTCGATCTAGGATAAAAGGAAACAGAGTGTGGAGATCCCATCATTTCCCTCATATAATCCAATTTATATATATTTTTAAAGGTAGGTGTTTTGTATTTTGTTTTAGGTTTCTAAATCATCTTATTAAATTACCTATTCTTAATCAATTTTTTTCTTCCTCATGTTTGTTCTATGGATATTTTAAATACTTATATTAAATCAAAAAACAATTTCTGTATCATTTCTCATTGATTTTCGATGGAATATAATTTTATTGATGATTCAAAAATAAGATCAATCCATCCTTTTTTAAATCGAGTTAAATAAATATAAAATACAATTAACTGAATTTATATCGATCATATTTAAAAATACTATTTCTAATTCATCTTTGTCATAAAATTTCTTCACAACTAAACGTCATCAATTTCCATTCTTAATATTCGTTCTCCTAACATTGTCATCAATACTTAATTCTATGTCAGTTATCATAATATAAGATAATATATTTCATATTATTCATATTTTATTCAATGAATCTACTATTTTTTTCATTTGTATTAAGACTAGATTGTGAAAAAAAATATTTCATTTATTCCTTATTTTCGTACACTAGATTTAGCCTTCAATAATGGAGATATTAAATTCAATAATGACCACACATATATTTAAAAATCATCATATTTAAGTGATATCCTAAATAAAATATAAATATCTATTTCCATATGAAGATTTGTGAATATAAATGAACTCACTATATATGTATTTACTCTGAATTTTGAGTGTCTATATATTTGTTTGAGTACAGGCCTCTGAGGCAGTCTAGAAATAAAACCTATAAGGTGGAAGTATCATAGTTTTTGTTTTCTTGTTTATATGCTTTGAATATAAGAAGAAACCCACTCATCGTCATAGAAACTTTAAAAGGTCGAGTTTGGCATGTAAATAACTACAAGGTTAAGGGTTTAATTACTTTAGACATAAAATATCTTATTTTATACATTTTTCTGTGAAAGTTTTTGTTTCAAAGTAAAATATTTTATTTTATTTTTTATTTCAAAAACCCTTATTTTACATAATTTCATGGGAGAATTAAATTTTTATGAAATTATGTTTTTATGAAATAATTTATGATTTTATCAACAAAATGATAATTTTAAAAGTCTCTACTTATATAATAGTGAGAGAATAATTGTCAAATTTATATTTTTTTAAGGATAAAATTATTTTCTTGAGGTTTTATTATTTTCTTATTGAGAAGAAATTCTGGATTCTAAAAAACACATCAATTTTTTAAAAATCATTTTATGTGCAATAAAAATAGATAAATATTATTTTTTTTTAATTAATTTATTTTCAATTTAATTTTTTTAGTGTTTTAAAACAAAAAAAAAACTTTGTATTTTTTTATTTCAAATTGTGTTTTTAAATAAATGTGAATTTATTAAAAATCGTTAGGCAATTTCTGATCTATCATTTTTTATGAAACAAGAATTTTAATTTCTTAAATGTTCATAAATATTTTTATATATGGATATATTATATAATTTCACATGACATTTCATTTATCTCAATTCAAGAAAAAAATTTATTTTAATGTGTTTATGTTCATGTCTGATAAATGTTAGTAATTATTTTCTGAAAAATGGATCTCTATAAAAAATGATATTTTCTCCAAGATTAGCAGTTATTAAATTATTTTATTCTAGGAAATAATATATATCATCTATTATAATGATTTTATTTAATTTTTTATTTACGATAAAGATGAATGTTCTGCAAAAAAAAAGGTATCTTAAACTTGATTTTGGTGCTTCTATATCAAATGAGATGGTGAAAAAATGGGGAGCTGACCCACAACCACAGTGGGGAATTATCATTCTTGTGATACTACTAAGTGGACACAAGGTTTTTATTAGATCTCTTATGTATCATTGTAATCCATAAAAGTAATTTTTATTTTCAAATAAATTTTTATGGAAAAAATCCAAATGTTTTAAAAAATTATTTTATAATATCCAAATTTAAATTTTTATTATTAATCCATTTTGAGGGAAAATGGGAAACCATAGTTCACAGAAAAGACCACTAAATGCTAATAGAGCTCACAAAATTATTAAACACGAGACTTACATTACTAGAGTTAGCTACCCTATAAAGTTCCCATTGCAGCGGAGTAAACTGTGACTATGGGTCCTCTCTAATAATCTCTTCAAGGTGGGTAAGAAAACTCTCCATTTTCTAGAGGAATTCCTATGAGTTGATTATGCTTTGATTTAATCCTTGAGCCAATATTCGGTCTTGTTTATCTATCCAAAACTCTTTCTCCTCGTTGATGTCAACGTGCAACCTTATTTCATAAATTCTTTTGATCTCATATTCTGATACATTGGTTCGGACAACTTTTTCTAACATTTCTTCCTTGGAGTGCAGAATCAAATTTAAAAACTCCATAGGCTCTTCGTTTTCCCCTTTCATTAGGCCTTTGCTTCTATTGGTCCTTTCCTTCTTAGCCAACCTTGTCTCCATCGGCTTTGTCAAATGGGAGTAATCCTTGTGTACCTTTGGTTTTTTCCCTTGAACCATTATACATTTCCTTGAATATTGAAATCCTTTTTCCCCTTCTTCCTTCAAGTGATAAGAGTCCCTTTCCCATGAAATAAGTCCATGCTATCCACTGAGAGTTGACTGTAATTTTCATCTCCTGAAGATTCTTCATCTTGAGTCAAGGGGGTTCTTAAACCTCCAAGACATCAAATCAGTTCCCTATCTTAATCCCTGAACCTACTTCGATGCCCCTCTGTTTGCCCGAAGAATCCCCCTTTTCTTCTTTGTTCTCCCATCCATTATTCTTTCCCCCATTCCCAGCATTTAACTGAGGTTCTGGGTTATCACCAAGTGTGTTAGGGTCTAAGGTTCCCAATATAGTCACTCCATTTGGCCTCTCTTGTCCACTTTGAGTAGATGATTCAACCAGTGAGGTAGTCTCCTGCACCATGTCAGAACCAGTGAGTTGTTCATATCCCTGCCCCATGAACTACCGATGCTTGTTAGTGTCTTCCCATCCATGACCATGGTTTCCACCAATATCATGGGAATCACCAACAATCCAATGCCTCGCACCATTTGAATCTAGTATATCCACTACCTTCTCTTGAGTTCCACCTCCCTGCACAGCCTCCTTTCTGCCCTCTTCTATGGGAGTAATTCCAAAGTCCTCTTTGAGGCGGGAAACACGTATGATACTCACAGTTCTGCCACATTCACCTTCGACATCACACACTTCACTACCTCTGAGGGAACCAAAGTTAGCTGATCCTCCCAGGATCTAGACTCCACTCTTGTACTGTCCTGTTGCATAACCGATTCCACTACCTTTGGAACAGCCCCACTCCCTTCCTCATGCTCACCCATGTCAGTATTATCCTAGAACTATTGCACTATGGATTCCACCTATACTTCACTCCCCTCATCCGGACTTTCCACGGGAGTTTTTATATGCCTACCTCTAAGACCGCGGCGGCAACCAGAGACTAAATGGCCTAATCGGTGGCACACTAGGCAAAACGAAGGCCATGACTCAAAGACCACTCTTTGATTCTATCTAAACTCATCTCCAACTGAGATCCATAGCCATTCTGTGGGAGCCTTTGAGATGTTGACCTCAAAACATACGTGAGGAGAGAGTTGATGAAAAACTGTAGAGGTGTGGATATCAGAACACAAATACCTTCCGACCATATTACTGAGCATACAGATAATCGAAGGATTCTGAAAAGGGAGAGGTAGGTCAGGGAAGCTTACCCAAACTGTTGTCGAAGCCACATCCCGATTCATGTTAAACTCAATGGAACATCAAAGAAGGTGAAAACCATAGCCGTTGAAAACTCAAGGGGAGCTAGAATAGGTGATAATCAGATCTTCCTTTGAGGCGAAATGGATCATCAAGTGGCGCCGATCAAGAAGACCCATCACTGCACGATCTTGAATCCCCCTTGAGTCAAAAACAAATATGTCAAAAGCATCCACCGATGGTCAAATATCCCTGAAGCAATCCACAATAGTCGATCTATGAAGATCCAAAGCTGAGTTGAACTATTTTGATGAAATCACGAGCTGAGGAGAGCAATTATGAAAATCCAGGACCTTCGGGAAAAGGTGGATCGATAGGAAAGGAAGAAATAAATTCATGTTAGTGAAGGGGATTAATGGCCTAGGCATCAAATAGGAAGCAGTCCCCCTCCCCCAGTGAGGAGGAGGGGGCCAGATCCACAAGCATCCCTGCTAAGTCATCGCCACCACTGAGGCTTCAAGCTCTGCTCTGCTGCCACCTCTGCCTTGGTTGTCCCTTGACTATACCAATTACATCAAAAGTATTTTTTAAATGATTTTTAAAAAGATAAGTATTCTTAAATTATTTCTGGAAATTATTTTATATTTCAAATATATATATATATATATTATTAATACTTTTAAAGAGTTTTTTAGAAAGTATTTTTTACAAGTAGTTTTCACTGGTTTTAAAACCCCTTACTAGGAAATTGTATGTTTATCTCATGTTTTTAAGAAAAATAAAAGGTATCTTATAAGATATTAAGTTGATTACTTTGTTTAATTAGTCATTCCAAGTGAAAAAAATAGTTATTTTATTCTATTTTTTAATAATAATTATATATTTAATTATCTTAAATTAATAATTAATTCAATATTTGTAATAAATATATTAATAAACAAATATTGTAAACAAGATTAAATTATCTATTTTTAATGTAAATAAATAAATTATGAAATTTTTAATAATAATTATACAAAAATTTCATGTTATATTTAAAACAACTAAAATATTTTTTAATATAATAAGTTGTTTTTTGAGTGAAATTGATTTTTTTAATCAGTGTTGGTTATAAGTTAAAATATAAATTTTTAAAAAACTATTTTTATATTGAATGAAATAATATTTTATTATTAAATTATAATTTAATCACTCTTAAAAAATGATAATGTTAATTTTAAAAAATATATATATTAATATATATATAAATTAATATACAATTTTTTTGATATATAGATAATTCAAAACTATATGAAAATATATAAATAATTTTATTATTATATAATAAAAAAATTAATATTCATAATTGTGAATATTTGAGTAAATATTTTTTATTATAAAATATATATTAATTTAAAAAATTTATTTGAAGAAAAATTCATTGAAAATAGAATGATTTATAATGCTAAAATTAATATAAATTAATTTAAATTTCAATTGATGAATTAATGGCTACATTTTTTATAATAAAATTTATGAAATTTTAAATTATATTATATGTAATTTTTTTTAAAATAATGATATATGAATATTGTTAAAAATTTTGAAGAAATAAAAAGACGATAAATGATGATAAACCAACAAGATTGGAAATCATGTGCAATGTATCGAGGGTTTTAATTTTGAGGGGAGACCGAGCTATGGATTTGACCAACCGAACGATTCAAAGTATGTCGAGTGTAGACGACGGACTGAGAAGAGAGGATCATCCACTGTATAGGGAATCATTCATATAGGTTTGTCCATGGTTATGGTTATTGAATGATGATGAGTATTGAAGGGAACATATGAATATTGATGGGGTTTTTACCATGGAGAGAATGTTTTGAGTGAGGATATGAGGAAATTGAGAACATAGATCCCATCATCATCCTTCTATAATCAAATATTTCAATATTTACATGTTTTTGTTTTTTTAAAATTAGGTGTCTAAATGATCTTATTAAATTACCAATTCATCATCATTTTGGTTTTTTCTTCCTCTATGAATATCAATGAATATTTTAAATGCCTCTATTAAATTGGAAAATGATTTATGTGTTGTCTTTCAAATATTTAGCCAGGAATCTCCTTTTATTGAAGCTTCACGAATATTCCCAATCTAACCCTTTTAAATTAAGTAAAATAAATAGAAAAAAATTTAAGTTAAAATATATTGATCATCTTTAAAAAAATAGTCCCTCATGATTGTCTCTTTCTTCAAATTTCATCACCAGTCGATGTCGATAAATTCCGTTCTTGATAGTACTTCAACGAACCTTTTCAACAACCCTTATTACTTTGTAAGTCATATTCATATATGATTATATATTTCTTATTATTCATGTTCCATTCAATTAATCAATATTTTTTTCATTAGGATGTAGACTGGAATGCAAAAAAAACATATTTCTGTTGTTGTTTATTTCCATACACAGAATTTATCCATCATTAGTATAGATAACGAATTGAATAACGATCACTCCTATATTTAAAATGATCATATTCATTTTACATCCTTAATAAAATATAAATATCCATTTCAACTTGAAATTTTTTTAATCAATATAAATGTAAAATGTTTTTATTTACTCTGAATGTTGAGTGTTTATTTATGTGTTTGAGGAGAGGCATATGAAGTAGTCTGGAAAGTAATCTGTAAAGTTAGAAGTATCATAATTGTTTTCATTTTTCTATTAATTATTGATAATAAGAAACCCTCTCCATTGTTAGAGAAAATTTTAAATGTATCATTTGGTATGAAAAAAAATTACAAACGTAAGGGATTCATTATTTTATACATATATTAATTTATTTTAATCGTTTATTCTATTGAAATGATTTTTCTTCAAAAAAATATGATTTTTCATTTTGATTAATTCAAAAACCCATATTTTACAAAATTTTAGGGGATAATTCAATTTTATAAAAAACTATGATTTTCAAAAACAATTTGTAATTTTATCCCATAAGGTATTATTTTCCAAATCTATACTTATGTAAAGGTGAGATCATAATTTTCAAATATAGATTTATGTAAGGGTAAAATAATTTTCTAAAGTATTTTTTATTTTATTTTTAAGAGAAAAATATGGTTTCTAAAAAACAATTTATTTTTAAACATCATTTTAAATATAAGGGAAGTTGATAGTTATTATTTTTTAAAAATTCTTAAAATTTCAATTTCACTTTTTTTATTTCATAATTTTCAAACAATAACAAAATATTTTTATTAACTTTCTTATTTTTCGTGGAATTTGGTTTTATTAAAAATTTGTAATTAATTTATAATTTATAATTTTTTAAGGTAGTTTTTAATTTATATTTTTGTAGTGTATATTAATATATATTTCTTTAATCTATAATTTCATATGAAGTTTCATGAATTTTATTTCAAAAGCTGATTTAGTTTTAAATAATTTATGTTCATGTATTATAAATGTAAGTAATTCATTTCTGAAAAATGGATTTTTCCTAAAATTGATATTTTTTCCATGTTTAGCAGACATTAAATTATGTTATTATATGAAAACAATATATATATATATATATTATAGATGTTTTTTATTCAATATTTTATTTATAATAAATACATATCATCAGCAAAAAAAATCATAAAATTAAATTTGGAACTTTCATATCATATGAGATCATGAGGAAATGGTGAGTGAACCCATGACCTCAACAGGACATTTTCCCACCATTGATATCTCTAGGTGGCCACATTAGTTTTATATGATCTCTCATGTATTATTTTAATCAATAACCAGAATTACTATTTTTAAATTATTTTTTTGGAAAAATCAAATTATTTTAAATGCTTATTTGTAAAATGTATCTTTAAAATGATAAGTATTATTGAACCAATTTTGAAATTTATTATATATATATATATTATTTAAATAAAAAAATTTAAATATTTTTTAAATAATTATTTTATAAAATCATTTTTCAATTGTTTCAAACCCACAAACAGGATAATTTTATGCTTGTACCATGTTTGCAAAATGTTATTCATAGGTGTCCTAGAAGATATTAAATGAATATATTTGTTTAATGATTTAGTGAACATGGATAAAATTAGTTATTTTATTTTATTTATTTATAAATCTGATAAATTGTATTTTATTTTCTAATTCCCTATAACCAATGTTGGAAAAGGTCCTTAGATGTTTGAAATTTTTTGAATTTTTCAGTTATATTTTTTCAAAAAATACACAACATGTTTTTAGGAATGAATATTAAAGTTCATATTTGGTTCTTTATATAGTGTAAATATTTTGATTAGGAAACCATCATAAGAAAGATTTTTTGGAGTTATCCTATTTATGTTTTCTGAAGAAGAGATAATCTTATTAACTAAACGTTATTATTTTATTTTTTATTCCACCTCCATCAAATATTAATCAACTATTACGATATAAAATCATCATTATATATCATATAAAGAGATTTTAATATGTTATTTTAAAAAACCACATTCATATAATCTTCCATAAATTGGGAAGTGAAACTTTCAGTCATTTTTACTATATACTTCTGCCTCACAAACTGATATAATTATATTTCCAAAACCACCTCTCATGGATGTATATAATTGTAAGGGCACATACCTACGTGGATCGACCCTTTTCCAATTTCCGAATATCGAGGATCTTGGAAGAGGCTCAAAGGAAGTCTGGTGGATTTTGACTGTGAATTTTTAGAAATGAGAAAAATTACATATCTTGTAAGTTAGATTCATGACCTGTAGCAGATTGAGGATAGAAGAATAAATAAAATGAATAGGTGACACATTTTTCAGTCGAAAACAAACCCTTAGGATTACAAAACATGACAGGGGGATACACATTGTGTAATTCCCCACTACATAGCAGTTCTAAATGTTTTCATCCACTCTGGTTTTCCAAACCCAAGAGCTGCAGCGTCGTTATCCCAGTTCTAGGAAACCCTAGGACCCCCTCTTTGATGTCTTGGTGATTCCTTTTTCAGGGATCGATCCCTAGCTTCCATCCTTTGATACAAAGTGATCTATCTTCAATCTGAGGTATGTTATACCTCTATTCTTAAAGTTTATTCGATCTGTTTCCTCTAGTTATTCTTTTCCATGTTATGACACCTAATCTCCATTCGTCAAAAAGAGTTTTTTGGGTTTTTTGTTTCCCCATTTGTGGTACGATGTCCTCATGTGGGTTTAGTTATTATGGGATAGGTGATCGGGATTTTTTGTGTTGTTTTTTTCTCTAATGAAGAAGTTTGTCACCACTTTAAGCTAAGAGTTACATTACTTCACTATTTATTTAAATTAAATTTTAGAGTTAGTATGATTTATCACCTAGGATTTAAATGATATTAACCTAATAATTATGTGATATAAACTATATAATTGGTATTGATTGCATGGAGTTGTTTATACTTTGTACCATGATAATAGTTTAAATCTTTATTTTTTATATATCATGATATCTATGACTTTCTTAGAGTATCATGTGAAATTGGTAAAGAACCTAAAGCCAGAATTAATTGATAATTAATTGGATAATAGTTTTAAAGAGGCATGTCGATTGAATCTGATTGTTGGTTTAATTTTATGATAATCAAATTGATACATGTGAACATGTTTAATGGAAAATTTAAGGAACCTAAAGCATGTTGATGCTTCTCGATAAAGGAATTAAAGGATTCTTAAAATAATTGTTTGATTAATTTTGGATAGCATGAGATAGCTTGTTTCATATGTTTCACATAGTTAGAATCTCTGAATAATGAATTAGTTAATTAATGATAGAATAAGAATCAGTTTTTTGATAAAAGATAATTTCTTTTTAGGGCCTGAGTTACCCACTTTCTAGTAATGGTCGAGTTCCTTATTCATGGGATTTTTGAGAGCTCATTGTGTGTAAAGGTTAAATATTTGGTTAAGTCTAATATATCGGTCACTATGTTTGTTTCCTACTAATTATGATGTGATGTGAGTCTAGGATAGCTTATCTTAGTGGGATATTGAGGTATATGGGGTGGGGATTCATGGATGTGACATGATCCTCGAGCGTTGTTTTGGTATCAGGGGTGAGGAGGCCATGTTTTTGTGGATGTAGTTAATGCCTGGAGTAGCGACATGCCTCAGTTTATACATATGGGAGCTGGGGAGGACACCAAAGATGACATAACGGGGTGAATTTGGGATTACCCATTGATATGATAGTTGGATTCTTATTTGAATATTTTTTTACTGATGTCCAAGTTGTTTTTTGATATTCTTTCCTTTCCCCACAACATAAGTTAGATGTATGTGCTTAGTTTTATATTGTGTTTGGTAACATAGGATGTCATCCTATAGTTCCTAGTAATATATAAAGTAAGGTTATTAATAAATCAATAAATTTTTACACCATGGGGTTGGATCTTGTTGTGATGAAATGTTGTGGTTATAATTCAAAGAAGTTGTTGACTCAGTTTGATTATTCTTGGAGGGAATGGAACATTTTTTTAATGGTAATATTATGTAATGTCAAAAATGATACTGGTTAATTAATGGTTAAAGAATTAATTAACATAAAGTGCAACCAATTAACAAAAAAAAGTAAATTCATGGAGCACTTTAAATGTTTGTGTGCTTATAAGATATTTGTTCTTAGAAGTGGCAGATGGGAGAATGAGAGGTGTTTTTTGTAGTTCAGTATGAGACTAGTTT
This sequence comes from Viscum album, assembly GCA_963277665.1. NCBI lineage: Eukaryota > Viridiplantae > Streptophyta > Magnoliopsida > Santalales > Viscaceae > Viscum > Viscum album. Next base: position 438,563,524 of record OY728121.1, read on the forward strand.
ATTCCCATAGTGTGGTTGTGAGATATATTATATCACATAACCTTTGTTTTTCTATACACCAATCCACTCTGTCAGTTAGAGAAACTGACACCCCAGAGATTCTAAGCCCAAGGGGGTGTTTTCCCCATCATCATAATTGTAATATGGATGGTTAAATACCCCCTCTTGGCCCTACTCTCTTCTCTTAGTAGTTACTTATGCAGGTATGTACAACCATTATTTTTTCCCATATATGTGTGTATAGGGATATATTAGATTGTGTATATTTCATACACATGTATTTTGGATATAGTTTCCTAAGGACTATTATAGGTATAACATACATATATTGTGATCTCTTGAGGGTCCATACTTGATGTATGGGTTGTGATGTAATGAGGTATAATACCCGGTGTATGATACATTTTTTATGGGCTGTGGTGGCTCCCTGAAACTACATGGTTACTTTTGGTTATGTGGACATAGTGGTGTGTCGCCTGAGGTTCATTTTTTGGTGCTTCGCCCAGCTATCTACGGGAAAGTATTTTTTGGAGATAGATGATCATGACATGTGATGTTTGGGATGAGTAGCAAACTAGTGGGGATGTGGTTATAGGGTACCTTTAATATTATTTATTCTATTATATGATCTTGTATGTGGTACTAGATGAGAGTATCCTTAGTGAGGTAGGGAACTTAGTATACTTGTTTTGGGTGATGAGTTTGTTTCACTTGTTGATTCACTATGCTTTAGCATGATTTCTTTATCTTTTGCATGAAAGGATCTGGGAAGGATCCTACTGATTATACTATTATACTCACCCTTGGTATATAAAAACTATTTTTCAGATTAGTTGAAGTAGTTTGTATATTAGACAAGTTACTACTAGCATGTGGTTTTTCATGAGCTTTTTGGGCTTCATGATCTTTGTCATCTTTATCTTCTATTGGTACATGTATTTTTTCCTTTAGTTATAGTAATTCTTGAATGACATTACATATATAAATTTTAGATTTTATTTATTTTGTAATCTTCGTAGGATTTGGTTGATGTATTTCTTATCTCTATCTTCTGCATGTGTACTCTTATAGGGTAATTCCTACCATCTTTGTTATTACTATACCATCAATGCTAGTTTCTAACCCAGGGCATAATAGAGGTGGGACTCATGTGTCACTATCTCTCTTCTCCCATTGCTGGGCCCATAAGGGTACACATTGTGGGGGAAGGGTGTCATTGCAGAGTGGTATCAAATCACTGGTTGAGGGATAAGATAATTTTAGAGTTAGTCACATGGGAGGTTGTGTTGGTTGGTAGGGAAATAATGTCAGCTAAGTTTAGCAAGAACTGTGAAAATTGAATACTAATAGATAAATGAGTATTTAGGGCCCCTTGTGATCTGATGCATTAAACTTTTAGAATATAAAAGACACTAAATGGGGTGATAGTGGTTTTAGGGTAAATACCTAGCAATTGGATACACATCATTCCTCCTTGGGCCTCTATTTTACTGGGTAGACCTTGGGATAGGTTAAAAAAATTAATAAAAGAATGAAATTAATTAATGTTAATGTCTTCTATATTTTTGGTTTAGGAGCTCTAATTGTTTTTTATTTTGTAAGAATGGGATCTGTTCAACATCCTCATCTAGTTTTCATTGAATATGTTCAGTAGGTTTTTCCAATATTTCATCGTAGAGTAGATGTTGAAAATGACAACACTTGGAGGAGTACACTCCAAGAGATTTAGCTCTAGAGTTTGCAAAGGTATGAGCGATTTGTTTCAGATGCAGTCATGGAAGATGGGTTGGATGAGGTTTAGATAGACTTCAGTTCGATATTTTCTTGAATGTAGCATAGGGTATCATTTAATGTGATGATACTATGTGAGGTAGTGAGGTAGTGGTAGTTATTGTTCCCCAAGGATTGTGAGGAGTCATCAGTCTCATGGGAGGTGTTCTAAGGCTAGATCAGAGCCCAATTTCATTCTTCAACAACAAAGCCAGCCTATTTCTAGGATCTATTTACCCTTTTATATGGGATCTCTATTGTGTGAGATTTCATGATCCATCTCAAGAACCTTATGTGATATTATTTATCCATGTGTCCAGACAAGGAGGCCAGGTTGAGGCATTTTTAGGAGGATTTTCATCCAGAGATTGAGTTCAAGGTCACCCCATTTATGATGAAGACATATCTCAAGGTATTTTTGAAGGAATAGGTCATCGAGAGGAAATTATAAAAAACTAGATCATCATGACAGGTGTTCATCAAGATTCTACAAAATTAGAGTTGTGTTTTGGGGTTCCTAGTTGTTAGGACATAACATCTTATGATCATCCAAGTGTAGGTCATAACACTTAATGTTTCATTTCTCCTAGGGAAGTAGCTCTCCGGGAAATTACATGACATAAAATTCCTATTTCTCTTGTGGATTTCATAGTTCATAAGCAACAAGAGTGATCGACCTTTCTAAGCAATCAGTTTGCATAAGTTTTTCTCCTTTAGGTTTCTTTCGATGAGGTTGTTCTATCTAAAATAGTAGCAGTGGATTGCTCTAGTTTGGGACCAATGGAGAGTAGATGGGGTTGGCATAGGAAAATAATAGGATTCTCCCCATCCTTAAAGATCTTGTGAGGATGTGGAGGTGTTCTACATCATGGTCATAGAGGTTGTGTAGATGTTCATGGTCATATTTATTCCTTATAATTTCTAGTTATAGGTATGTAAGACATCATTATAGGTACCATTTTATTGTTTTTTACATGGGTACATTCCTTGTTTGATTTGAGACCAATTCACTCCTTCATATAACCTTCCCTTTTACATGCTTTGGTACTTGAGGTAGAGAGACTTCAAGTTCCCTTATCATTGAATATGCCAGTTGGAGGTTGAGATGTCTTGTTTGATGTATATAGAAACTGTGAGCTTGTGTTAGGACAGCACCACTCTGGGGAATATTTCCTATGTTTGTGAATACAAACATATGAAATCATCCATGGAATAGATTAGTTTGTATTTAGTTTACATTGTCATGGATTTCTTTACATAGAAAGTTATGTTCTAAACTGTTGATAGAGATCCAATGGTTTTTGTTAGTGAGAAAGATCCTCAGATTGGTCAGAGGTGTATTCCATCCTTATCAACCTTGATGGATGATCTGATTGAGAGTTCATCATATGTTTAGCAGTCGGTGTTTCCTTGGTTCATATAAGAGTGCCTTGATGTCTTCCTGAAAGAGTTTGTAGTTTTTACCCCTCAATGAGAGATCAAGTTTGGGATCAAACTACAGCCAAGCATGTCTCTTATATCTATGTATCTGTATAGTATGGTTCCTTTTGAGTTAGAAGAGATGTGTAAAAAGATAAATGGTCAATTGAAGTACGTCTTTGTTAATACAAGTGTGTAACCGTGGGGTGCACCAGTTTTATAGTGAAGAAGGATGATGGAAGTTTTCAGTTGTTTATCAATTATCATTTCTTAAACCAAGTGTTAGTGAAGAATTGTTATCCTCTTCAATGGAATAATTATTTATTCAATCAATTTTACGGGTTAATGTTATTTCTCTACGATCCATTTGTTTTCATGATATCATTTGATGTGTGTAAAGGATGAGTATATCCCAAAAACCTCTTTCTATTATCGTCATGGGCATTACGAGTTTGTTGTGATGTCCTTTGGTGTGATGAATGCTACAGCTAAGTTCATGTGGTTAATGAATGTTTGGTTCAATGAGTTCCATGATAAGTTTATAGGGGTTTCATCAATGACATCCTTGTGCACTCTGCAACTGAGGAGGAGCATGCAAAGCATATATGTGTCTTTATGGGATTTCTTCACCATGAGAAGTTATTTGGGAAGTTTTGAAGCATGAGTTTTGGAAATGAGAATTTTGTTTCTTAGGGAACATTATATCCCATCATGGAGTCTCTTTGGATCCAATGAAGATATAAGTAGTTTTATATTGTAAATACCAAAAGACAGTGGCAGAGTTGTAATGTTTCTATGGTCTTGTAGACTATTATAGGAAGTTTTTAGCTGATTTCACTTTGGTTGCAACTCCTCTAAAAGAGTTGACTATAATGGATCATGTGTTCTTTTGGACTGATCAGTGTCAAAAAGATTTTTAATATCTAAAGGAGAATTTTTTAGTGTTCTAATTCTTTTCCAACCAATAGAAATATTTCAGTTTGAGATTTTCTATAACACTTCTTATTTTGGGTTGGTTTGTGTTATGATGTAGTAGATCTAATCATTTCTTATAGGTCTCGTTGGTTACATCCCCATGATTTTAACTATGGCACTCATGATCTCAAGTTGTCTGTAGTGGTATTATCTAGGAAGTTTTGGAGACATTACCTCATCAGTGACTGATTTTGTTGTATTCACCAATCAAAATATCCTAATGTATGTTTTCTTCTAGTGTGACTTGAACTTGTGCCAGCGTCGGTGGATGGAGTTATTATAGGACTAAAACTTTGATATATCTTATACACCTTTTAAGGATAGTTTTGTATCTAATGAACTATGTTTGAAGTCATTTTGGGATGCAGTGAAAGAATCTAGTGATTCGTTGAGTGTGATTGAAGAACATTCAACATTGCATCTAGATATGGGAAAATTGGGGGTAGAGGTTTTCTTTTTCAGATGATGGTGTATTCATCTCTAGTGCAGCTGGTGAAATATTCCTAGTTGATGGATCTTGAGGTGGACATCTGGAGAGACTTAGTTGTTTATGGTGAGGCCCCTGGTGGTTTTATGAAGATGAAAAACACAGAATGTTGTTTTAGTGAATACTTTTAATTCCTTTGGTGATGTGTGATATGTTTCTCAGAGAGATATATATTTCACCTATAGTGGTAAATCTCAGCATGAAAAATATTTAACAATAATTGAGAAGATAGTTTTTGATGTGTAGGGTAGAAATGTTCAGTTTAAGGGTTTGTTTCTAGATGATTGGTCTTCCATAAGGTGAAGGTCGAGTACCATTGTTCCCGGGGGTTCGCTCTAGCTGTTAGATGCTCCTCAGTTTAAGTGGGAGGACACATTGATAGAATTTTTTACATTGTTACCTCTAGGTTAGGGAATCTATGATGCTATACAGATTGTAGTGGATTGTTTAATGAAGTCATCCAACTTTATAGTGATCAAGGAGTTAATCTTAGTAGAGGTCTTTTCAAGGAATTATCTGGAGGAGGCGGTGAGACTCCACATAGTCTATTGGGTGACCACTTCTGATCAAGATCCTCATTTTACCTCTAGGGTGTGTAGAGGCCTCTAACATGATCTTAGTTCTCATATATGCCTTAGCACTAATTTCCATTCAGAGAAGGACGGTCAGACAGAGCATACTATCCAAACACTTCAAGACATGTTTTTCTCTTGGGACCCGAATTTTTGATGTTCGTGGATGAATCACCTACCCTTGGAAGATTCTAAATACAATAGTATTTTTCACTCCATCATCAGTATGGATCCATTTGGAGCCTTGTATGGATGACCTTTCCATTCTTAGTTGTGCTGGACAAGGTTGGAGATTCAACAATTCTCAGACCAGAACTAGTACAGAACACAACAAAGATGGTTCATGTGATTCGAGAGAGGATGAAAACCGTGCAAGATCATCACAAATCATGTGAATATCATAGGAGGAGACATATGAAGTTAGATTTTTGGGATCATTTTTTCTTGAAGTTGAATCATATTCATGGGAAGCAAAGGTTTGTTTTTGGGATTAATCTTTCCCTTAGGTTTATTGGGGCTTTTGAGGTGTTGCCTCATGTTGGAGTCTTGGCATATCAAATAGAACTTCACCGCATATGAGCCAGATACATGATTTATTTCACTTGTCACAGCCCCAATTCCATATCCGTGATGACTCTCACATCATTGATTGGTATTATATCACTATTGATGATGATTTGACCATCATGTTTGGCCTGTAGAGATCCATCGCTACTAAGAGAAGGTGTTTTGGGGGAATTTTATCCCCTAGGATCGTGTCTTTTGGAAACACAGTGGAATAAATAAGATTTATTGGGAACATTAGTTTTGGATACACACTTAGTAACTCATGGTTTTTTTTGTTTATCTTTTATCTTGATACACTATTCATTTTTTGTAGACCTTTTTTGGTTTGTGAGATGGCATTCTCTTGTTTATTGTTATGGATTACTCTCTTCCATGGGAGGAAAAGATGTGTAGGGTATGACTCATGATTTTTGTGTTTATCTTTGTATGGTTGGATGAGTCTACTCTCCTAATATAGGTGGTGAAGACTCGATGGGTAGTTAATCTTCTCAACATGTCTAACCCCTTGTGTTTGGATGGGGTGGTTGAGTTCTTGTAGTGGAAAGTGATTTTGAGTGGCATATAATGGGGTGGTTGTTTGGATGAACCTTTTTCATTTCCTATCTGGGTAGGTTTTGGAATCTCAAGAATTAGAATTTTTTGAGAGGTATCTAATTTAAGGCATTGGATTCATGTGGTTAGACCATTTTCATGTTTCTAGAGACCGATGTGATTAGGGGAGGCTTGGAGGATTTCTAGAGGAGTTTGGATTAGAATTGTTGGAAACCAGAAGAATTAAATGCCATGTATATTTGGGTCATGATGTGTAATGGATATATATAATAAAAAAATAAAATGAATAGGTGATTCATTTTTTGTTCAAATCCAATCCTTGAGTATTAAACGACATTAAGGGTGTTACACTTCTTGTAATTCCCTATAACAGTTGAGTTATAAAATTTTTTAGCCACTTGGGTTTTCCAATTCTTAGGGATGTAGTGCCTCTATATCAATTCTATGTGGCTCAATGACCTCCTCTTTGATATTTTATAGATTCCATTGTCATGGATTGATCCCTAGCCTCCCTCATTTCATCTGAAGTGATATGTCTTTGATCTAAGTTATTCTCTACCTTCATTCATGTGGTTTCATTGATCTATTTCCACATGTTCCTATTTTCCAAGTGATGAATATTGATCTCAATGTTTCAATTATTGGTTTCGTGGTTGTTATTTGTTGAGGATGTGGCAAAGCATCCTTGTTTGGATGCAGATCATGTGGGAGAAATGATTGGGATATGTTGTGTTTGTCCATTCTCGTGTGAAGAACAATGTCACCATTTTGATGTTGGGGGTTAATTAATTCTATATTTATTTATCTCAAATAATATAGTTATAATGATTTAACCCATTGAATCTTAATGAATTTAACATTATAATTTCTTTAACAAGATTAAAGAATTTTATGGATTGTATGGTGATGTTAGTGGTTTGTACTATGATAACTGTTTTCCTCTTGATTTAACATATATTGTGATATAAATGCCTTTCTTGGAGTATCATGTGAAATTGTTAAAGAACATAAATATGGAATTAATTGATAATTAATTTTCTAAAATTATTAAAGATGAATGTTTAATTAATCCAGTTGTTGTTGTAATTTGATGATAATAAAATTTATGAAAGTATGCATGTTTTATGAAATTGGTTAAGGAACCTAAAGCATTCTTATGATTGTCAATAAAGGAAATAAAGTCATGTTAATTTAATTTTTTAATTAATTTTTGATATCTTTGGATATCTTTTTTCTTAGTTTTCCCAAAGTTTGAACCTAGGAATAATTAATGGGTTAATTCAAGATGGAATAAGAATCAGGTGTGTGATAAAAGATAAATCCTTTATAGGGCATGATTTTCCTACTAAACTGTAAAGGTTGAGTTCCTTATCCTTCGAAGCTGTGAGATATTGTTATACGTGAAGGTAGAATTACTTTTCTTGGGCTAGGATCCCGATTACTATGTTTTTCTTCTACTACTTGTGATGTGTTGTGAGCCTGGAATGGCTAATAATATAGGTCTTTTATTCTATATGGGGTGTGGTTGGATGTATGTGATTAGATCCTGGAGTGTTGTTGTGGTATGAGATGTGGGCAGGCCTGGTTATGGAAGAAATTCATTCCTAGAGTGGCGAGATGCATCAGTTTATGCTTGTGGATTTTGGGGAGGACACTAGAGACGATGGAAGGGTATGAATATTGGCTTACCCATTGATATGAAATATGGATTCTTGTATAAATATGTTGTTTGGTAAATGTCTAGGTTGTTTTTTATCTAGTTTCTTTTCCCCACTACTTTACGCTGATGGATGTTCTTGGTTGTATACCTTCTTTGGTATCTTAGTATGTTTTCCTAGAGTACATGTTAATATTGATAGTAATTTTATTAATAAATTAATAATTCATTAACCTGTGAGGTTATAGATTACTGGGATGCAATGATGAGGTTATAATTCTGAGAATCTTTAGAAACAATTTTCTTATTATTCAAGGGCATAGAACATGTTTGTAATTGTAATGTAATGTAATGTGAAAAACGATAATAGTAAATTAATATTTAAAAAATTAATTAATATAAATTGAATCTAATTGAAAGGAATAATGTAATTTAATATATTTCTTTAAATGGTTGTGTGATTATATGATATTAACTCTTAACAGTGGTAGTTAGGAGTCTGAGAGATGTTTTTTCAGTTGATTTAAAGACTACATTATTCTAATAGTGTGGTTTTGATCTATATTATATCATAAATGTTTTTTGTTTCTATAAACTACACCACTATGTAGGTTAGAAAAATTGACACCCCAGGCATTTTTGGCATAGGGAGAAGTTTTCCCCAACATCTTGATGGGAGGTTGGATGGCTGACTACCCCCTTTATCCCCACTCTCTTATCTTAGTAGTTACTTATACTGGAATGGATGGTGGTTTTTTTACCCATATATGTGTATAGAGGGATTTAATTTCTTATGGTTATTTCACACATATGTATTCTAGATATATTTTCCTAAGGGATACTATAGGAATAACATGTATTGGTTGTGATGGATTGAGGATCCTTACTCGCTGTATGGGCTATGATGGGTTGAGATATAATACTCGATGTATGGTACAGGTTGTATGGGTTTTGGTGGCTCTTGAAAATTACACGGTTAATTTTGGTTATCTATACATAGTGGTGTTTTCCATGAGGTTCATGTTGTGGTGCTTTTTTCATGGTGTTTTTACACAAGAATTTTCAGATTGAGATGCTCAAGACGTGCTACGTTGGGGTAGAGTGGAAAATGGGTGGGGAAACAGTATTGGGGTAATCTTTAAATTCATTATTATGTTATATGCTCTAGTATAATATACTTTGCGAGAGTGGACTTGGTGAGGTTGGGAATATTGTATAGTTGTTTAGGTGATGATTTAGTTTCACCTATTGATTCACTGTACTTTGGAATTCATTATTTATCTTTTTATAGAGAGTCTTTGAGGAGGATACTACTGATTATAATATAATACTCACCCTAGATATATATAAACTATTTTTCAATTCATTTGGAGATGGTTGGAAATAAATATGGTTACTACTAGCTTAGTGTTTTTAAGAGACTTTTGGGATATGTGGTCACTACCATATTTATTTTCTTTTGGTACTTGTAATTTTTCCTTAACTTGTAGTAGTTCTTGTATGACATTACATATGTGCATTTTATATTTTTACTATATTGGAGTCTAAGAATGTGTTGTTTGATGTCTATCTTATTTATATCTTCCAAAAATGTTCTTTAAGAGGGTAACTCCTCTAATATGTGAGTTTATTATACCCTTAGTGATAGTTTCCCTCTTGGGGCCAACTGGAGGCAGGACTCAGGTGTCAATATCTCTCTTCTCCCATTACCAGTCCATGAGGGGTACACTTTGTTGGGAAGGGGTCATGAAAATAGTGATGAATATAATGTATATATTTATATATGATATTTATTAAATAATTATACTTCAATAATTATAATATCACATCATCCTTCAGACCTTCCAATCCATTTGAAAATGATAAAGGAGTTAATGTATACATGTGGACTACCACATCAATGAAGCAATGTGGTATTTTATTCATTTTATTCATTTTATTTTTACATGGATGGTAATAAATATATATTCTATTAATATATATTTTATATATCCTTTAAAAATGATTATAGATAAGTAAATTTATATTTAAATTTTTCATTCCAACCATTGAGAAAATAGAAACAACATTCATGTGTTGTACAACCTACATTTTACATGAATAGTTTAACACATTTTCCAATATATAAATTTTATAGATGAATATAGACATGTATATAATGATATATTTTTTTCATATAATAATTTCAATTATGGACTTAATTTAACCATAATCAATGTACAAGGATCAAAATAATTGAATGGAAACATATGAGAAAAACAAAGCAGTTATTACCTGAAATAGTGATTTTAACAATGAATTGTTAAGGAAAGGGTGATAAAAGGGTATAAGTAAATAATATATGGAATAATTTATATTATTATGGTTAAGTAATAAATTTATAAAAAACATATATTTATTATAAATGAGTCTTGGACAAGAAAAAAGAATCTCGAGACTTTAGGTAAGATATTTTCATCTCATTTTTATTTATATGGGACGCATATTATATACACCACTTGTTTATTTTTTGTGGTGTATATACTGGCCATGGATATATTTTATGATTATAATCATAAAAAATATGGGATATACATATCTATTTATGTCCATTTATTTCATTTATATTATGATTCAAAATTAACCAAAGTGGTAAAAATTTTATGTCACAATCTCATTGTTTATCAGTGTTATTTATGATTATATTTCCAATGATGAAATATTATGATCAAATACAGAATAAACCAAATTATTTTAATGTAACTTTTTCTCTTATAAAATTTTTTTATTTCCATTAATTTTTCTCTCTAAAAGAACAAAACAATCAAAAATAAGGTTATTATGAATGAATAATTTATTTCACTATTCAGATGAAAATACTTTCTCTTCTATATTAATGTTTTATAATAATGTTTAAAGTGAATTTTTTTAATATTCTTCAATGATTTTTTAAATAAATTTTACCCATGTTTTACTTTTTAGAAAATGGTTTAAATGGAATCATCTTGTCATTTTTCAAATGAGGTAGTTTTGACTTCTTTCAAAAAATGTGAAACAGATATTTCTTTTAATTTTTATGACATGAAAATAATTTTCCACAATCATGACCAATAAATTATTTGAAAAGTAATTTAAATTTTTTCAAGTTTATTTTAAAATTAATTTATTCCCATAATAATTTTTAAATTTCAATATTTGAATGAGTTTATTTTAAAATTAAAAGGAATTGTCCCCATGAATTTGTTAATTATCATTTTATGAAATTTATATTGGTCAATGAAAAAAACTTTGGTTTCACATATGTTTTAACATGGATATGACAAAATTATACAAATTTTATTCATTATATAGTGGGTTTATATTTATGATTATGATGAAAAGATGTTAATGAAACCCATTTCTTTCCTATAGGCTATACTATGATGAAGTGATTATAAAACCCATTAATTTTTTCACTCATTATAACATGATTAATGTTGTATGATCTTTTGGAACAAAACTTTATACATTATGATATGGGTAGGACCTATATATTCCTATAATTCATTGGGTGCTAATAAATGTTCTATCAGTTCAAAGGGTATAAGGGAGGTTATCTGAATCCCAAAAAAAAGAGGGTACATGGAAGGTTGTCCCAAACCTAGAACAAGAGGGTTCCAAGGAGATCGTCCAAATAAATAAATTGTAGTGTATATGGGTGGTCATACCAAGACCAGAAGAGGGTACATAGGAGGTTTCTCTAGGGCCAGATTAGGTATAAGTGTGGTTATTCCCAGTTTATCATGTTATTAATTTCTTTTTGGGTATCCTTAACATTGGATTTTCTAAGCTAATATTTGTACCAAAAATCTATGTCATATACCAATGTTATTATATCATCTATTATGTTCATCGGTTCATTCATGATTCATGTCTTATTAATAGTAAAAAAAATTCCATGAATCATGTTTATGATATATTATATGCAAGTTGCAGTTTTCAAATTTTATTCTCATGTTCTCATACACTTATTCTCAGGTTATGTGGTAATCCCTATTTTTTATTTTATAAATAATCTAATATCACACTTTAATATAATTCCTTTCCAAAAGTTTTGGAGAAAGGTATTATGTAATCTATGACAAATAGGGTTTTTAGTAATGAATAACTTAGTGGAAGATGATATAGTTCACTTAGAAACCATTTGTTTATGTATCCCTATATCCAATGGAATTATACATAAATAGTTCTGGTTTAGATTTTTATATTATGTAATGAATATTCACCTTTTATGATGTGTTATATTTGTTTCAAAAGTTTGTGTTTATATAGTTTTTATAAGATATATTCTTATTTAACCTTTGGAAACTTGGTTGAGAAATATTAGTGAGATCACTAGGGTTATTTATATGGTTAATTATAGGGATAATTCAAAGTATAGGACTACGTTTTGGAATTTTGGTGAAAGATATAGTGAGTTTTATCCAAAACCTTACATCCCTTTTTGTATTCCATAAGTGGATATGTCTCTAGTAGAGTTGTACCTTGGTGTAAAAAATTCAAAATGATGCATTGTGCTTTGCCGTGATCATCACCAAGTGCACAAAAATTGGCCTTTTGGATCACCAACATTGACACTCCCAGAGGATATGTTTTATAAATTCACAAACTCTTTATAATCCATATTTGTTTATTTGAGTAATGATCTTGAATGAACTAGGAAAATTCGAACATTTTTATATTGACATGTTGGTATCCTTATTTAGGAACCCTATAAGTGGTTTTTCTAAATTATTTCATTCCCAAATATTTTTTTTGGATTACACTATTCTTTTGTGTTTTTAGATGTTTTTGGAACATGAAGGGACACCGTTACATCTAAATATGATAGAAAATTCAATAATTTTACTCCAGATAAACCAAATGTTATGGGATATTGAATAAAAAAATGTCATTTTTATGCTAATGAATAATTATCAAGCTATAAATCAAGTTGAAATTCCAAATGAAAAAAAGTGAACAAAAATATATTGAGTCCTTCATTAGGCACTATCCACCTTATTTTATTGTGTTTTCTTATTCACTAGTTTCTGATCAATGTATTAGTACTGCATAAAAGATATTTTCCACTCTCCAATGTTTGCATCATGAAAATTCCATTTTTTATGTCTAACATTTTGAAGTTAAAATGGATCAATACATGGATCCTAAAGATAAGGTGAGACAACATGAATAAATAAAATCTATGTAATGGGATGACTTTAGAAAATTGTTTATCAATATGTTCATTCCTAAAATTATTTGTGTGAAAATTGTGAAGTATTTCCCTTATCTAAAGAAGAATGATGATGAACCGTTTGGTACCATTGTGGTAATTTTTACAAGAAATAAAAGTTCTGAATATATTATTATCATCCAACATAAAACAAATTTTTAGCAACTCTTCTATAGATTAAAACCAAGTCTCCAAATGGAATTATAAATATGAGACTTCAGTAGCTATGAACAAGTCATTTTATGTGCTAATAATGTAAAAATGGATATTGGAGTTATCTATTGGTTTAGTGGTTTTTATAATAAAGGAAATATAGAATTTAAAATGAAACACTAAATATCGTGGATATAAGGAGATGATCTTTCATTAATTCTTCAATTATTGAAGGAAGTCTGGGGTAAATTGTAAAAAGGAGATTAGTAAAAAAAAATTGTAATGTAAATTCATTGAGAAACTGAGTGCCAATGTGAAAGGAAGAAGTTATCTAATAATGTGAGTAGAGAGAAAGATCCACATAATGAACCACTAACACTCCAATGATTCAAATTCAAGGAGTGTGGGAATTATAATATCCAATTACCAAATGTTAATGTTAATGATGATGATAGTCATTAGAAACCACTTTAGCTGAGAGAAAAATGAAAATATCATGTGATCACCAATTCTAAAGAGGGGTACTATAACGATATGGTGAAAGTCACACATACCATCCACTCTAGAAGTAATAATGTTTCATTTTATTATAAATATAAAAATTATATTTTATATAAATAACATTTTATGTGTATCAAAATTTCACCCCTATGATTAGAGTTATAATTAGTGGTTAAAACCCCTAATGGTATGTTGATTTCATATAAATCCTGGGAATCATCTCTAGTTTCTATTTCTTGGAATATAATTAGAATAATTATTTTTATTCTCCATCTAGTTCAATTTAATGTTATCTTAGGCATGGATTAGATTTGTCTAAATGAATCCAGCATCAATTACCAATGAAGGGAATTCATATAATATATTATAAAATAGCATATGATCATTAATATTTATGAATATAGTTATGAACTCCAAAGAGACCATTAACCCATTGTATGGGACTTCATTATTATTCAAAATATATGTTTATATTAGATGGTTTTCGAGAAACTCAACATCGATGATATACCTATTTCAAGCAAATTTATGGATGTCCATCCAAAAAATTTATCTATACTTACACTAAATCACGAAGTGGAGTTATCAATGAAACTCATACGTGGGGATACAAATATTTCAAAGACTCTCAATATAATGTACATGATTGAGTTGTAATAATTAACATATAAACTCAAGGAGAATCTTGAAAGGGGATTCATTCATCCAAGTGTGTCACCTAGTAGTGGAATTATTCTTTTTGTTAAGAATAAATATGGACTGATGTAACTCTATATTTTCTTTGGAATCTCCAAAAAATCTAAATGGAACAATGCTAAATGGGTTATTGTCGATATCTATACAAATTCATCACACTTAATTTATATTAGATAATATTTTCCTTTAGATTATATTTCTAGGATTTACATTAAAGAAGTAGTAAGGTTTTATGTATTACCACATTCTATTGTATCTGATTAGTATCAGGGGTTTCCTTTTATGTTCAATTAAAGACTTGAATAATCTCTTAATAAAAAATTGAGTTTTAAACATGTGTATCAACCTCATATATATGGTAATTATAAGATAAAAATTTAAAACACAAAGGATATGTTAAGATCTATTTATATGTATTTAAGATGTGGTTGGGATCAACTCCTTAAACTAGTTCAATTATCCTATAATATTAGATTTAATCCAAGAATTTAGATGTCTTTTTATAAAGACATAAATTCAAAAAATTATAGAAAATAAAATTTTTTGGATCATATTTGTGAAAGAATAATATTGGGACCATAGTTACTAAGGAAATGGAAGAGAATTTTAGTAGCACTAAATAACACATAAGGGAAGTACAATGTCTATTGAAAAGTTATACTGATAATAACTGACATGATCTTGTGTTTGATGTTTGGAAGAAGTTTTTTCTATGAATTTCTCTATGGAAGATATTTATAAGATTTAGGAAGAAATGAAAGATGATAAATAGGTATATTATCCATTTGGATTTATTTTATCATTAAGGGATGATTTCTTATCATATAGAGCTTCTATTGAACCTCTCACCAGTCCATGATAAGTTTCATATATGTCTCCTGAGTAAGTACATACCTGATCCTTCATGTCAACTAAACTCAGAGTCCAAACAAGTGGATCATGATATTTACTATGATGAAAAATATGTGGAGATTACTAATCATAGAGATAAATTTATATGAAACAAGACCAGTCACTAGGATAATGTTTTATATTGAAACCACTAACATTAGGAATCTACATAGGAACACGAGTATATGATGGGGTAGCAGTATCCTTAGTTTTTTGTATAAGAGTGATCGAATATTTACTTTGAAATTAATATTTAGGTGGATAAAATGTAGCAGTAATATATTTTATGAAATATTTTTTTACAAATAATTTTAATTTCATTAATAACTTTCATTACATACAACACCGAGTTTTAACGAACCGTTGTATACAATTAATATTATTATTTAAAAATTGACCATTATAACCTACCTATTAAACATGGAGGTATTTATCAAAATATCCATATTATAAAAATTAAATTTGTTTTTTTAGATAAATAAAACATATTGCAAAATAATTAATTAATTCTTTGTAAAGTCATTATATACATCAAAAATATTAACAAAAAATATTTTCATTGTTTTTTGTCAGGAAATAAAAAAAAAATTATCTTTTGATAAATTTATTTAAAAATAAAATAACTTATTTCTATTAAAAAATCAAAATTAACTAAATAAAAACATTTTATAATTTTCAAGAAAAACTTTTTTTAATGAATAGTGAAAATAGTGATTTTTAGTGAATACTGAATTTTAGTTTAAATCATTTAAAAATATCCATTTTTTAAATGTTTTTAAAGTAAAATTAGTTAAATTATATTATAATTAATCAAATATATTTCAATATAATAAATTTAGTGATTATTTTTATATTACAAATATTTATAAAAATTAAAAGAATTTATTTGAAAACCCACAATTTCATCATATTTGCTTTTTAATTAAATTATACCACCTATATGATTAGAAGTTATAATAATGGATTTATTATTATTTATCATAATTATTTATATGATATAATATGTTCATATTAATTTTTGGTCAAAATTAATAGTAAAAATAACAAAAAATAATAATTACCACAACAAAGGTAAAATAGGTTTTATGAGTGGGAGAGGTTAAACTGAAATCATAATGGTTAAAATGACCTATAAAATTGTATAATTACTATTTTATATCCATATTATTACATTTTATAATCTATGGTTTGATAATGATCCATTATGAAGCCTTTTTTCGTGTTCAAAATGTGTGTAAAACGTTTTCTATTCAAAATTTCCATGTGTATCCTCTCCCACACATATAAAAGAGAACAACCTATCCTCCCATATCTACAAATACAAAGCCTTTTTTATATAATATTCATAAAAAATACCCTACTCAATTACCAACCCATGTCCTAAATTACATAGTATATTTTTTAGGATATCTTATGAAGTATTTTTATACTAACCTAAAGAGGATGTCTAAAAATAAGAATTGTTCTTTACTGAGTGTTTTTGTATTATTTATTCTTCCAAATCAATAAAATATTATTAAAATATTATGATATAGTAAATTAAGTATCTACCAATGAATGGTATTTTTTATTTTAGTTATATAACCCACATCTATCTCCCCTTCCATCAAATGGTAAATGAAACTGTCGATCGGGTTTTTGGCAGACTATTGCCTCGCAAACTGATATAATTATTTTTCCAACAACACCTCTCACAACTGGATATAATGATGGATTTGGAGTATATATATATTAAACTTATTAAATAATTATACTTATACTATAACAACTTAACCTATACTTTCTTACCATAAATCTTTTGAAAACAGATAATGTCACATGTGCATAAGTGTGAACTACAACCTCCCGGAATCGTTATTAAATGTTATTCATTTAATTTCGACATGGATAGTAATAAGGATATATTTAATTATTAAATATGGTATAAATTATTTAAACATGATTATATAAAGGTGAATTAATATTTACCTTTATTTTTTCTTATCTGTTAAAAAAATGTAAACATCAGTCATGCGTATATACAACCTATTGTCTCCATAAATGACGTAATTAATTTTCCATTAACAAAATTTTATGAATGACTATAAACATGTATATAATTATTTTATATTATTTATATATATATTAATTAAAAAAATTATATGATGTAAATAAAATAAAATTATAGGAAAAAACTCTTAAACCAAAATATACATGAAAAACAAAGCAGCTATTACACAAAATAGTGATTTTAACAAATACTTGTTTATAAATGGGTGATAAATGGGTATGATTAAATCATATAGAGTTTAATATATATGATTATTTTTCTATAATACATGTATAATGAATCTAAATTTATTATACAGTAGGTTCAAACATATGAAAATAAAGTCCAGACTTGAGGTAAGGGATTATCACCTTTTTTGCATGGGACACATGACATCAACAACAGTTGTTTCTTTTCTGTGGTGTATATTATAAAAATTAATGTATTTTATGATTTTTATTTTGAATATTATTGTATATTCATATCCATATGACTATATTTCATTCATGTGGCATGTGATTCAAAAGATACAAACGTTGTAAAAGTTTTATGTTATAATATCACTACTTATAGGGATTCATTATGATTATGTTTCTAATGATAAAATATTATGAAATAACTCTCATGAAAATAATTAATTTTCTTATACACTAGTTATTTTTTATAATAATTTTTTGCCACTTATTTTCCTCACTTTAATAATTAAGGATACCCAATTGGGATTTCTAAAAAAGGATTTATTTCTATTCTCATTTGTAAATACCTTTTATTCCATGTTGATGATTTCTAAAAATGTTTTCAAATGAAATTTTTACTATTATATAGTTATTTTTTTAATGAAATTTTTACCAATATTTTATTTTTTCAAAAAAAAAATAAATGGACTCTTCTGTTCATTTTATGAATGAGGTAGTTTTTAATTTTTGCCGAAAATGTGAAAGGAACAATCATTTTAAAATGCAAGACACTAAAAACATTTCTACCCTCATGAAAAAATAATTATGTGAAGCTTACACTAAAATTTCATAAGTTTATTTTCAAATAAAAGGTTTCTATTAATATTTGGGAAATTTCTATTCTAAAAAAATATTTCAAAATGGAATTTCAATTTTCTTCGAGAATGTTTTAATGATTTTTTTTAAAAATTTATATTCATAAATGATAATAACCTTTGGTGTTGGTTATTTTTTCTAAGGATGTGATCCATTTTTACCAAACTTATTATTTCACTAGATGGTTTCTAATTATGATTATGATGAATTTAGTTTTATAAAACCTGTTTCTTTCCAATAGGTTACACTATATCTAAATGTTTATGAAACCCATTTAATTTTTCAGGGGTTAGGATATGATGAATGTTTTTTTATATTATAGAAAAACAATTTTTTTGTCTTTGGATGTTTGGGACTTATAACTCCATCTAATTCAATTGGTAATGATTAATTTTCTATGATCTCAAAGGGTAAAATGAGGTTATCCCAATCTTCAAAAAGAGATAATAGAAGCGTCTATCCCAATCTCAAAATAAGAGGTTACACAAGACGTTATCCCAAGTCTAAAATAAGAGGGTATAATTATGGTTATTCCAATCCTAAAATATAGCACATTAGAGGTTTTCCCAAGTCCAAATTAGTTACACATGTTGTTATCCAAATCCTTACATGTAGTTAATTTCTTATTGGGTATCCTTGACATATGCTTTTTTATTCGTATGTGTATTCCAAAAGTCTATGTGTTATTAAAATATTATTCTCTCATTGCTTATGTTCAGTAATTATTTCATGATTTATTTTTTTATGAAATTACATATTTTATATTGTGACTCAATTTAAGTATATATGATATTCAATGTAAGGTTTAAAAATGGTATTCTCATGTTATTATACTCGTATGTTCATGTTATGTTATATCTCCCCTCATTAGGTTAATAGGAATTTAATACCACTATTTCTTATGTTTTATTTCCCCAGTTTATGCTAAAATGTATTATCAATGATATGTTTATAAATGGGTCAAGTATGAGGAACTTAGTGGTGGATGATGAAGTTAACTTATGAAAAATCATTTATGTATCCCTGATTCCAAATGCAATAGACCTAAATGATTATGGAAGGATCACTATGTTATGAAGTTAATATTTTCCTATTAATATGTGATATCAATTTATGAAATGGTTGGGTCACTATATTTTGTACAACGTGTGGTCATGTTAGTATGACTTATTCTAATCTCATTAATGACATGTAGAATGGAATACTAGGGAAGAGATGCCTAGTTATGGAGAGTGTGAGATATATTCGTAAGAGTCATTTTCAAGAATATTTTGAAGGGAATTGGGTCGGATGAGGAAAAACATGGTTAGAGAATTGGGGTGTGTTTTACTAAGAATAAGTATGATTTAATTTGGGTTTTAGACTAGTTAAAGATAAAAATGACACCAAGTGGGAATATAACTCACCCAGTGGGGATATGACTTCATGAGGGATATAGCCGGATGAAGGAGTATGTTTGTGATAGAAAAATATATAAGTGGTGGAAGTTATGAATGGTTGTAGATATGATTATACTGGATTTGGGCCTTGAAAACGAATCCTTCAAATCTTATTGGAGATAGGAATCAAATCCCCTTTAGTTTGAGTAATATAGTTTTAAGTCATGTGTATATATTTTACCATGTAGTTAAACCTCATGTGGTACGGAAGTGAACATATAAGTTTACTTCATGCAATAAGGATGTTGATAAAAAATTTTAACATCATCTTTGTAGAGACCCGTATCTTGACGTACATGGACATTACATTACTTTTGCGGAATACTTAATACATAACAAAAACACACACACAAGGATCGTAATAGTTTAGTGTCTTTGGAAACTCGGAACGGAATCTTCTAATCGTGGTGAAAGATCTTCAATATCTCCCATAAAGATCTTCCCCTTTTTTTTACCTAAAAACCTTTCTTTATATCCTGGGGAAAAGAAAACATAAAAGGGTGAGCTCAAATGCTCAGTAAGGGTAAACAAAAGAAATATCAATCACATAATTTTCATAAGAACATAACATTTTTGGAAATCTTAACCTGCAAAAGAGAGCATAATTTCATAACATGGGATAAATCATAGTAGTGAAAATGAAACCCTTACTTAAAACATTACTCATTGTGGCATACACACATAATCATAGAGAATCATTTCTTGTTAGTCAAGACTCATTGCCAAGACTATCTTAGTGGACAAAGTCCCTTTCTGAATCGAGTAATCCTCGTTTCAGTCCTGTTTCACTGAACCGGTATAACCTACCATTCCAGCCATGTCTATCTCATGAGATATAAAATCTTTACCCAATGCATTGGAGGGAGATATAGGTCCCACCCATCTCTTAATGAATCCTTTCTTATGTGTGCCACAAAATCATAAATCATATATCATTGCATAACCCATGTAATAAAAATGGGATTCTTAAACAAAATGACATCATAAAACCATTCATATAAGATAAAGGAATTCATAAACATAATTCCATCACAACATAGTCAAATCAATGTAAAAATATGGATAGAAACAGAACCCTTTATTATCTTAGATGGAAAATAATTTTGATAAAACACTTGAATTGAATTCTTGAGGAAAATATCCTTTCTTCTTCAAAAACATTTTTCCTTTCATAACATGTCATACAACTTTAAAATAAAAGAAGTTGATTAAAAATAAACTTGAAAACTTGTAAAGGAAGCTTCTTTGAAGTAATGTTTTAAAAATACATTCATGCCGTATAAGTTAAAAAAAACATTCTTCGTACTTTTGTCGGAAAAGTCAAAAAGTACCTCGTACGGAAAAACGACAAAAGATTCCTTTCATATTCTTTACTAAAAACTCACCTAAGGGTAAAATTGGATTTAAACTATTTCAAGTGGATGGAAACAATATTACATATTGAGGGAACATGGATGTGGATGATAAAATATACCCTAGTAAATACTTACGAATAAACAATCTCGGATAAAAATGAGATTGTGATATTTCCCTTACCTTAGGTCCGACTTGCTTTGTAAGTGTCCGAACCTCCTGTATAATGATTTAAATCATGTTATTGACTTATTACAGAATCATATTCATTGTTATGATATCATATATGGTTTACTTATGACATTATATTACCCGTTCTTTTGTAAATTCCATGTTAAAGAAGCGTTTTGGGTAAAATCGTTTCATTTATCGTAGGTGTTTTGACTTGTTGTTATTGACATCATTATTACTTATATCATGATTTACTTACTTCCAGAATATAAAATATGATTTATATATCATATATATTCAGTATATATATATATATAATAGGTAGATAAATAAAATGAAAAACACCGTTCATGGAGACGGTAGTCCGTACGTACGCATGAACGCTGTTTTCCTTTCCTTATTGTCTTGAAATGGAAGTAAGTAGATTACATACATATGTATATATATACATAAATCCAGTAGCTTTATAATTTCATATATTTCATTATTATTTCTTATATATACATTATAATCATTCTTAAATGGTTAACATGGAGAATGAATCTCATCGCGTCGTGGAGACGGTAGTCCGTACGTACGCACGAGCGATGATATCATTCCTATAAATATTGAATTGAATTGGAGTGGATTATACAATATATCAGAATCAATATGATGTTGTAATAACTATGTATAGTTATTCTTTACACCATTATACCCATCCATGTAAGGTGGTGGTGGAAAATAGATTACACCACGACGTGGAGACGGTATTCCGTACGTACGCACGCGCGGTGATTTCTTTTTCCGTAGGATGGATAGATGGTGAAATAGGTTTGTTTAATACTTATAATAACATATCAGTATATGAGTGATACTGATGTTATTACTTCATAATGAAACAACCTAAGAAGAAGAAGTGGAAGAAGAAATAAAGATGAAAGAATTGGTAACGGTAATTACCTCTTCTTTGAAGTGCCTCTTTGAGACCTCCTCTTAGGGCACTAAAATTGGTCTTTGAGGAAGACCAGAACCTCTAGGATGTTTCTAGGGAAGTGGAGAAGAGATTTTGGCAGGGGTTGGCCGAGCTTGAGAGCTCAAATTGGTGTGAGGAGGAGGGGGAGGAGGTGTCCTTTTATAGGGGAGGAGAGGGGCACCTTAGGAATTCTTAAAAATATTAATTTATAATAAATCTAACCCCACTTAAAAACCTCCAAAAATGACTCATATTCGATGCTTAGATGAGATAGGGTTGTAATATCATCAACCAATCAAATTTAGACATGTTTGGATCTTATTTTAAACCTTATCAATTAGATTTAACTCTAAGTTAAATAATTTAACTTTTACCGTGTCTTTTTGTTTTCTTTCACTATATGGTTAATACACTTACTATAACATGCCAAACGAACCCCAAATTGTTTATTATTAATATATATATCCTTATCTAAGTCATTTGGCCGAACCTTAGATTTTTAGGAATAAAATAACAATTAATAATATAATATTTGATTTAAAAACTATTTTGTGTCAATTTTGACACTATTTGATATATGATTTTTGTGAAAAGTCATAACAGAATTAAATGTTCGAAACAAGTTGATTAAATCAACATTAATATATCATAGGAACCTAGAAAATTAGTGGAATTCATAAAAAGTCTTAAATTACATTTATTTTGGTATTTATATTATCAATTATGTCAATATTTCATTAATAAGATAATTACTGCATCATCTTTGTGTCATAAATAAATTAAATTATTTGATTTCTAAAAATTACAAATAAAATACCATCATGTAGGAAATATTATTAGCTTTCTAATGAATATTTACAATAGAATTTATCTTATGTATAACCCCATATTAAAAATTATTTACTTATTAAACTTTGATTTTAACTATTTTAACCCTTCTTTAAATAAATTAATAATAAATGTCCTAATCTAATCGAAGTGGGCCTAAATGGTCATATTTTATTCCTAAGTTTGTTTTTGGTCGAATTACACTTGTCCAATAGAATTAGGACATGTGTTAGGGTAATAGTAATATCATATTTACCCTTAGTTACCCTATTTACTATTAACCGCGGTAAAAAAAGTAAAAAGTTACTATTCACCAAAAAATTATTTTCATCTCATTGAACCACATTTTAGTCCTTGATATTAACCGTGTCTCTCGGATTTTCAAAATTCCATTCACAGAAGCGGTAAAATTAAGTTTTATGCAAAAATTCAGTTTTTAACCAACCACTTAGTAGTTTCACTATTCATCAAAAATTGATGTTTTTCAGAACAATGCCAAAATTTCATCCTAAGCTATATTTTATATTCTGAATTCAAAAATGAAGTCTATTTTACCAAATTCATAACATATAAGTTGCATTAATTAATTTTATAATTAAATCCCGTTGTTAAAACAAATAGCGTGTTTTTAAGAAACAATATCTATCAAAAGATTGACACTTGATTATGTCTGGTTTAAATGTGAAATTACATTCAATGACCAACACTGTATTAAATTGTAAAAATATATTCTAAATATACTTTAAAACCACTCAAATTAATAATTTATCACTATTAATTATTTCGATTAAAAAAGTTGTTTTTTTAATTATAATTAATAATTTTCACTATTCATCAGAATATGAAAGTTATCCGAAAAGTACCAAAATTTCACCTTAGGCTAAATTCAATACTCCGAATCCAAAAATAAAGTTCATTTTGAAATATAAGATTTACAGAATTTTAAAAAGTGGTTATTACTATTCATAACGGCTAGTTTTAATAATATTTTAATAGCATATCGTTGTTTAGTGAAACTCGTTGTTGCGTACTACACACGCTATCGAGGAAGGTCGCGATTGCGTGTATGCAAGGCAAGTCAAGGATGCGTGTTGTGCAAGCTCCTTTTGGTGTAGCGTACAATACAAGACATTAGTGAAATAAAAAGAATATTTTTCATAAAATCTCGGGCTGTTACATTCTACCCCCCTTAAAATGAATTTCGCCCTCGAAATTCGTCGGGGTTATAAATGGTTTACTATTCGAAAGATTCTTTAATAGAATCCCACATCGTAAAAAGGAATACAAAAACTTCGCTTTAAAAACTAAAGTATGAAATGTAACGATTACCCAAATAAACTAATCGCTGGGTTTCCACATAGGTAAAAATATGGATATGGAAGAGAAATCTAACCATCATGTTCTGATGGAGAGTGGTAGAGAACATGGCTATGGAAAATCCAGTAATAAAAAATCCATAGATTTGTGATGATATAAGGTACCATCTGATTCATCAGGTATAAGATCACTAGGACAACATTTTTGGTTTTCAAGATCATTTCCCTAAAGTTGAAAATTTGAATTAGAATAAATACTTACTTTATTTTGGTACAATATCACTATTGTCCGTGCCTTTAACAATTTCCACATCATCTCTTAAAGAAATGAAGTTGAATTTGTCATTCGCGATGTGTTAGCAGATCATGTGATAGAATGATGAGTCATTCCATCTGTCTCAAACAAAAGGTTAGAAAAGTTATCAAAAAATACATAAATCCATCTATAGTGAGATTAATCATATATGGTTCCTAAAATGAACTTATACATCACATATCATACTGCTTAATATAATAAAACTAGTTTCTACTAAACAGGTACTTCCTGTAGGCCAGTGGTAGGCGATAAAGGCCAGTCGCACTTCGGTTGTGGGTTCGATTCCCACAGCCTTGTCCGAAGCGATGGGCTGTCGCCCGTCCTGCAGGTTGTCCTTTTTCCAAAACTATATAACACCCCATCAATAATATCGAAAAAACAAACAATACTAACTTATGTCCAACATAATCCATTCCAATCTTTTAGGCTTATCCATAATACTGCAGTCGACTCTCATAATATAGTGAAAACGATTCTCAGAGATTTAATACCATCGTTGATCCCCATATATCATAATATATGTTTTTTTGGTCACATTCCAAATATTCAAAGGCCTTAATCACGTATTCTCTTGAATACCCATTAAACCTTAGTGAAAACGTGAATGCAGTTAAAAGTTAACACTTTTCACATACCGAAATCCTCAAAATTCTATATACTCAAACCATGATATCACTTAGTCCTTATATCAATCATGAGCTCATGAATACTGTCAAACATTTCATTTTCCCCTTATCCCTTCATTATGCGCATATCATCTTCATTCCAAAAATATCTGAATAACCTTTCATGGATACTGGTAACATTAATCAGACAACAATGTTACAATCCTTACATGTCTCTTTATTCCATAGTACCATGAGATTACTTATACAACATTACACATGATAAACATGTAATCATTCCACTACATTCTTAAACCATTGACCGAGCTTCAACAATTCTTTCATCTCACATACCATTGGTAGTCTCTTCATCATCATCCACATAAATACTTCCCATATGACCATACTGATTCTCTTCATGAGTCTTTCCCTTGGGGCATTTGTTTGCATAATGCCCATACATTCCACATTTAAAACACTTAACCATTTTTGATGTCGTAGCAATACCATTATCCTCATCCCTGGTATTAACTGAACCTTTTCCTTTGCACTTGCTGGCTTTGTGTCCTTCTTTTCCACACCCAAAGCATCTTCCAGTTCCTTTGAAACATTCTCCTTGATGCCTCTTACCACATGATTTACATAGGGGAAATTGAACTTTCTTTCCTCTATGATCATCATGAAACTCCATCTTTCTCTTATTAGCCGAGTCAGGAAACTTACCAAATTTTACTTTATTGATCATATTATGAGATTGCTGATTCTTCATAATAATGATGTTTGGACTTCCAAATCCCATTTCATTTGGTTTCTCATAAAGAATATCATTCCATTGTCCATCATTTCCTTCATTATCGTGAATCACCTTGTTTCCAGCCATTTTCTAAAACCCAAAAAGAATAGCGTGAGAGGCAAAAATCATGCTAGGGAAAACAACATAATAAAGGGGGAGTACCTTGAACATCTAACATCTTAGGTTTAATTCTATGATCGTTAGCGTAGTTCTAGTACTATAACCTATACGTATAATTAACCTTAGGGACATCCCTAGACATACCTTAGAAATATCTCTAGGGATCTCACTAACGTTTTCGCATCCTAGTTTCCAAAGGTTGACTAAACCTTTCCTCTGATACCAACTGTAGAGACCCGTATCTTGACGTACATGGACATTACATTACTTTTGCGGAATACTTAATACATAACAAAAACACACACACAAGGATCGTAATAGTTTAGTGTCTTTGGAAACTCGGAACGGAATCTTCTAATCGTGGTGAAAGATCTTCAATATCTCTCATAAAGATCTTCCCCTTTTTTTTACCTAAAAACCTTTCTTTATATCCTGGGGAAAAGAAAACATAAAAGGGTGAGCTCAAATGCTCAGTAAGGGTAAACAAAAGAAATATCAATCACATAATTTTCATAAGAACATAACATTTTTGGAAATCTTAACCTGCAAAAGAGAGCATAATTTCATAACATGGGATAAATCATAGTAGTGAAAATGAAACCCTTACTTAAAACATTACTCATTGTGGCATACACACATAATCATAGAGAATCATTTCTTGTTAGTCAAGACTCATTGCCAAGACTATCTTAGTGGACAAAGTCCCTTTCTGAATCGAGTAATCCTCGTTTCAGTCCTGTTTCACTGAACCGGTATAACCTACCATTCCATCCATGTCTATCTCATGAGATATAAAATCTTTACCCAATGCATTGGAGGGAGATATAGGTCCCACCCATCTCTTAATGAATCCTTTCTTATGTGTGCCACAAAATCATAAATCATATATCATTGCATAACCCATGTAATAAAAATGGGATTCTTAAACAACATGACATCATAAAACCATTCATATAAGATAAAGGAATTCATAAACATAATTCCATCACAACATAGTCAAATCAATGTAAAAATATGGATAGAAACAGAACCCTTTATTATCTTAGATGGAAAATAATTTTGATAAAACACTTGAATTGAATTCTTGAGGAAAATATCCTTTCTTCTTCAAAAACATTTTTCCTTTCATAACATGTCATACAACTTTAAAATAAAAGAAGTTGATTAAAAATAAACTTGAAAACTTGTAAAGGAAGCTTCTTTGAAGTAATGTTTTAAAAATCCATTCATGCCGTATAAGTTAAAAAAAACATTCTTCGTACTTTTGTCGGAAAAGTCAAAAAGTACCTCGTACGGAAAAACGACAAAAGATTCCTTTCATATTCTTTACTAAAAACTCACCTAAGGGTAAAATTGGATTTAAACTATTTCAAGTGGATGGAAACAATATTACATATTGAGGGAACATGGATGTGGATGATAAAATATACCCTAGTAAATACTTACGAATAAACAATCTCGGATAAAAATGAGATTGTGATATTTCCCTTACCTTAGGTCCGACTTGCTTTGTAAGTGTCCGAACCTCCTGTATAATGATTTAAATCATGTTATTGACTTATTACAGAATCATATTCATTGTTATGATATCATATATGGTTTACTTATGACATTATATTACCCGTTCTTTTGTAAATTCCATGTTAAAGAAGCGTTTTGGGTAAAATCGTTTCATTTATCGTAGGTGTTTTGACTTGTTGTTATTGACATCATTATTACTTATATCATGATTTACTTACTTCCAGAATATAAAATATGATTTATATATCATATATATTCAGTATATATATATATATAATAGGTAGATAAATAAAATGAAAAACACCGTTCATGGAGACGGTAGTCCGTACGTACGCATGAACGCTGTTTTCCTTTCCTTATTGTCTTGAAATGGAAGTAAGTAGATTACATACATATGTATATATATACATAAATCCAGTAGCTTTATAATTTCATATATTTCATTATTATTTCTTATATATACATTATAATCATTCTTAAATGGTTAACATGGAGAATGAATCTCATCGCGTCGTGGAGACGGTAGTCCGTACGTACGCACGAGCGATGATATCATTCCTATAAATATTGAATTGAATTGGAGTGGATTATACAATATATCAGAATAAATATGATGTTGTAATAACTATGTATAGTTATTCTTTACACCATTATACCCATCCATGTAAGGTGGTGGTGGAAAATAGATTACACCACGGCGTGGAGACGGTATTCCGTACGTACGCACGCGCGGTGATTTCTTTTTCCGTAGGATGGATAGATGGTGAAATAGGTTTGTTTAATACTTATAATAACATATCAGTATATGAGTGATACTGATGTTATTACTTCATAATGAAACAACCTAAGAAGAAGAAGTGGAAGAAGAAATAAAGATGAAAGAATTGGTAACGGTAATTACCTCTTCTTTGAAGTGCCTCTTTGAGACCTCCTCTTAGGGCACTAAAATTGGTCTTTGAGGAAGACCAGAACCTCTAGGATGTTTCTAGGGAAGTGGAGAAGAGATTTTGGCAGGGGTTGGCCGAGCTTGAGAGCTCAAATTGGTGTGAGGAGGAGGGGGAGGAGGTGTCCTTTTATAGGGGAGGAGAGGGGCACCTTAGGAATTCTTAAAAATATTAATTTATAATAAATCTAACCCCACTTAAAAACCTCCAAAAATGACTCATATTCGATGCTTAGATGAGATAGGGTTGTAATATCATCAACCAATCAAATTTAGACATGTTTGGATCTTATTTTAAACCTTATCAATTAGATTTAACTCTAAGTTAAATAATTTAACTTTTACCGTGTCTTTTTGTTTTCTTTCACTATATGGTTAATACACTTACTATAACATGCCAAACGAACCCCAAATTGTTTATTATTAATATATATATCCTTATCTAAGTCATTTGGCCGAACCTTAGATTTTTAGGAATAAAATAACAATTAATAATATAATATTTGATTTAAAAACTATTTTGTGTCAATTTTGACACTATTTGATATATGATTTTTGTGAAAAGTCATAACAGAATTAAATGTTCGAACCAAGTTGATTAAATCAACATTAATATATCATAGGAACCTAGAAAATTAGTGGAATTCATAAAAAGTCTTAAATTACATTTATTTTGGTATTTATATTATCAATTATGTCAATATTTCATTAATAAGATAATTACTGCATCATCTTTGTGTCATAAATAAATTAAATTATTTGATTTCTAAAAATTACAAATAAAATACCATAATGTAGGAAATATTATTAGCTTTCTAATGAATATTTACAATAGAATTTATCTTATGTATAACCCCATATTAAAAATTATTTACTTATTAAACTTTGATTTTAACTATTTTAACCCTTCTTTAAATAAATTAATAATAAATGTCCTAATCTAATCGAAGTGGGCCTAAATGGTCATATTTTATTCCTAAGTTTGTTTTTGGTCGAATTACACTTGTCCAATAGAATTAGGACATGTGTTAGGGTAATAGTAATATCATATTTACCCTTAGTTACCCTATTTACTATTAACCGCGGTAAAAAAAGTAAAAAGTTACTATTCACCAAAAAATTATTTTCATCTCATTGAACCACATTTTAGTCCTTGATATTAACCGTGTCTCTCGGATTTTCTAAATTCCATTCACAGAAGCGGTAAAATTAAGTTTTATGCAAAAATTCAGTTTTTAACCAACCACTTAGTAGTTTCACTATTCATCAAAAATTGATGTTTTTCAGAACAATGCCAAAATTTCATCCTAAGCTATATTTTATATTCCGAATTCAAAAATGAATTCTATTTTACCAAATTCATAACATATAAGTTGCATTAATTAATTTTATAATTAAATCCCGCTGTTAAAACAAATAGCGTGTTTTTAAGAAACAATATCTATCAAAAGATTGACACTTGATTATGTCTGGTTTAAATGTGAAATTACATTCAATGACCAACACTGTATTAAATTGTAAAAATATATTCTAAATATACTTTAAAACCACTCAAATTAATAATTTATCGCTATTAATTATTTCGATTAAAAAAGTTGTTTTTTTAATTATAATTAATAATTTTCACTATTCATCAGAATATGAAAGTTATCCGAAAAGTACCAAAATTTCACCTTAGGCTAAATTCAATACTCCGAATCCAAAAATGAAGTTCATTTTGAAATATAAGATTTACAGAATTTTAAAAAGTGGTTATTACTATTCATAACGGCTAGTTTTAATAATATTTTAATAGCATATCGTTGTTTAGTGAAACTCGTTGTTGCGTACTACACACGCTATCGAGGAAGGTCGCGATTGCGTGTATGCAAGGCAAGTCAAGGATGCGTGTTGTGCAAGCTCCTTTTGGTGTAGCGTACAATACAAGACATTAGTGAAATAAAAAGAATATTTTTCATAAAATCTCGGGCTGTTACAATCTTGTAGAGATGTTTATGTTTTAAAGTGTATGAGAATAGATGATTGATAGGGGAATATGAATATGTGGATATTCTACAAATCTTCTCCAGGAATATATCCATTTAGGGGGAAAGTAAATATGTTTATTGGGGATTACAATATGATAGAAATCCTAAGATGAGTATTTTATTATTAAAATGGCACGATTAACTCATGTCTCAAATCCAAGGTGATTCATGCTCGATGTGAGAAATAAGGGATATAAGAGGATGGGAAAAATTTAATGGGAGAATGGAACCAAATTTTAGTGGAGATTAAACATTGGGGTTTCCCAACTCTAATTCTCTCTCCTTATCCAATTAATGAATCATGATTAATTGAATCATCAATGTGGACCTCTTGTATGGAGACCCATATTTTTAATATAAGTTTTCTAACACAATTACTTAACCAAATATAACATTAATAACATCACATGACCATTTTAGGCTTAGTGTCTGAGAAACTAGGTATATAGTATATAAAGTACATAAGAAAAACCTGAACATAAATTTTTTTTAATCCTCCTAAAAAAGTAAATTATTATACCCTCATAGAGATCTTAATGATAAGTCTTTTCCTAGGGACATAAATTAATAGAAAATGGTGAGGATAAGGCCATGTAAGGTATAAAAAAGAAATTGAACATGATAGATTATCATGGGTAAAACATGAGGCATACCATGAGAGAATAGTCATAAGTGAATTATACATAAAACTTCCACCATAAAAATGATACATGCATAGCAATATCACCTCTATTCAATACCCAGGTTTTATAAAACATATTAGAAAGGTTGTTTACCAAGGTATCATAAAACATGTGATGTCTTGTTATTAATTCATTACACAATATAATGGGGTTCTATTTGAGAAAACCATTCAAATTTGTTCAGTAATGTGTGAAACATAGATCACAATAAATCATTTAATTAATAACTAATATAGTATATTAAATGTGTTTCATATAAAATCATGTATAATTTTTTAAGTAATTGAAAATTTTATCATTTTTATCCCACAAGACAGGAATGTGGATTTTATATAAATAAATATCTAATAAATGAATTAAAATTAAATTTATTTATATATATATATATGAATACATTTGAATAAGAATTGGGTTTGGTAATCATAATATAAAAATGAGGCATGAAAAGTCAATGGATTATATCAGTTGCATAAGAGGTATACAAAGTGGTTTATAGATTTGATTAATGAGATGGAATGGAAGTCTCTCAATTGTACAACAACATCTGGACATTAACGTAAGTATCAAAAGTACTTGAGAACATAATACGGTCGAATCTATAATACTAACTATGAATGATGTACATGGAAAAAAGGAAGAGGAATACAATATCATACCTTATGGGATAGCTTCATAAATCATGAGGAAACAGCTTAGATCCTTTAAATTTCT
The DNA here is from genome assembly GCA_963277665.1 of Viscum album. Lineage (NCBI taxonomy): Eukaryota > Viridiplantae > Streptophyta > Magnoliopsida > Santalales > Viscaceae > Viscum > Viscum album. The sequence continues at coordinate 438,595,859 of OY728121.1, forward strand.
TTATAAAAGATATAAAGAGGGATAAAAATGTGATGTTAATAAATAACTAATTAGGATAGAATGAAACGGGGTAAATATGTGGGTATTTATAGTTAACATAGGAGTATTTATTTATTTATTTCAAAATATAATCCATGGAAATCTACGTTGTAGAAAATATAAAACCATTTTTCCCCCAGTTTTGAATCATGGATTATGGAATTAAAGAGATGGTTTTAAAAAAATTGTATTCTAACTCAACATAAATATTTTATATTACTTTTGGAATGGGAAGATAATTTTTCCACAAAATAATATATTTAAAATGTTAATTTCTATTATAGACTTTGAAATATTATTTATATGTTCATGAAATTAATTTCAATTCATTTGAAAACAATATAATAAAAAATGAATTAATTTTCATCGTGGATTATATTATATTATCTATTAAATAATTATTACATATTTATGTAGTCATAAAATATTCCAAAAAGAAAATGTTGTGTTTTTACTATTAAATAAAAAATATATTTAGAAAGTTCTAAAAATTTCACACAAATCCAATTTTGATGTGCTGATCTCAAATTTAATTTTTTTACAAACATAATTTTATAAATTTGAAAATTTTCATTGTTATTTATAATTAATTATTTATTAAAAAATAATAGTTTTTAGTAAATAATCAATCTTGCAGACCCATAAAAAATTACATGAGATAATAATTTTTTTACATTTATTTTAAAAAATATATTTTTTTTATGTGACTATTTTATAAAAATAAATGTTATTTAAAATTGATGAATATTCCAAAAAAGCGTATTTTAATTTCAAAAATTAAAACTATATTTTCTTGATATCAAAATATATATTAATCAAATTCATCTTACATTCATGTCTATTTTTTATGTAACAATGTAAATATCATTAAAGAAACCTCTATTTATTTTATTAGAAGATAATAATACGTTATAACACTATAGTCAAGAAGCATAACCCATCATTATACTAGCATACACTATAAGGGTATGGCATGTAATTGTGGTACATTTATTGGGTGTCTCGGTTAAAATTAATCAAGTAATGATCTACACTAACTTGAACTTCTATCATAGTTGATTTCTCCCAAGCCTTACTTATTGAATTTCTATTTGAGAACAGTCAGGGTAAAACCCCATTGATGCTACCACCATCCCATGTTCTGATAAATTGGATTCAAAATGAGGGATCTGATTGGTTGAGGCTATCCACCCCCCCCCCCCCTTCAACAATTATCTCACTTCATTACTTATAATTTAAACTGATTCTAATAGTCATAATTCTCAACTTTCATATTGAACAGCATTCATATAATAATGTGATCCCAACAGTTGTATTTCTCATTAAACACTATATATATGCACCGAAATTCTCATTATACATTATTTTCAAAAAAAATACAAATTCTCAACATATCCTTGGATAATTTCATTTATATTCCTAACACTCTTATTTCTTTTCACTATTTTTATAACAAGAGTGGTCATTATTAGAGAATTCAATCATATGGAGTATAAATTAGTGTGTTCATTTCTTTATTGTTTTCCTCCCTATATTATTTGTATATGTAATAGTCCATATTAATTTATTATATTTAATTAAATATAAAATTCATTCTCTATGATTCTATTGTAAAACATAATAAAATAGTCATTGTAAAACATTAGTTATTTTATTAAAGAACCTTTTGGGTAGTTACAACCCCCCCCCCCACCCCGCCACACACACAGACACCTTCTGAAATTCCATCCTCAAAACTTATATACCTCCTTAAAATAAGTGGGGGGAATTTTATATTTAACTAAAGCATCAGGTTCTCATGGTTCTTCTTCACTCTTTTGATTTCTCTATAGGACATTCATGAGTTATTATGTCTTATTCCTCATAACTTATAACCATTCATTTATAATTAGAATCATTTATTCTTCATAAGATATGATTTATTACAATTTAATATCATTTTTTATAAAATATGTATTTGGTCAGATATAAACCTTTTTAAAAGGGTCCTGTGGAAGAATACATGCACATTGGAAGGATTTGGTGTTAATGTTAACCATTCAGAAACTACTATAAGAAATTATTGAATATCAAATGGTCTAATGTTTTATGATCTGAGTTTCCCGTTAATTCCAAATCTCTTGACCCCTTTTTATGGTGATATAATGAGGAATAAATTATCCTAGACCTCAATCTCTAAGTAATATATTCTATTTCAACATAACTCTTCTATATATTTGGAGCATTATTGATACATTTATCTTTCACATGTATCATATCTATAGAATCATCTACAATGTATAGTCCAAATATTTTTTCCTTCTACAAATTCATTATAGAATTTTGGAGTTTTAAACACCATACCTTATAGTTATTTGTAATGATAAAATTTATTTATTGTGTGAAAACTATTTTTATAGGAGAATTAAATAGGTGAAATATGTTTGTCACAACTCTAATGAAAATAAAGTGATCTATCTCTTATCATGTATTATAAGTCTGAAATTTATATTTATAATCCATTTTAGTTTACATATGAAAGGTTATTTTTTAGTTTTCTTCAGTATTCATAGCCTTTTAAATACTCCTTAAGAACATAGAATAAAATATCAGATCACCATCTGAAACAATTGAAAGTGGTGTCCCATTAAGTCTCGCTAATTCCTAAATATATAAGGGAGAAAGGCCCTCAAGGGAGAATAATTAACATATAGTGATAAAAAATTTAATATTTTGTTTGTTCAACAATTATTACATATATATAACTATTTCCTGTGGATTATTTTAGAATGATAGTTTAAAAGTCTATAGTAGTGTTTTCCCATATATATATATATATATATATGGGGGTAGTGGTTGAAACCCTACAAAGGGTATTTTTCACGTAGCCTTTTCTTTCTGACATACCAAACATGTTCAAGTATAATCAATAATCTCCCTATTTATGTTATCCCTCAAATAATGTTCTTGAAAACACCAATAAAATCTGTGGCTTCTAAGACATATAGAGAATATAGAGATATGATCTTCATCGATCAACTATCTATTTAACATTTTAATACATAGTATTTATATCCTTTTTATAAACATTAGTTCCCCCTATTTATCAACACTAATCTCATGAAACATCCAATTTTTCAAAGAACCTGTTTTCAATGGAATTATTTGATTGTCTATTTATGTGTTCTTAATATCCTCCAATAATGGTGATTTGTAAATCATTTTTGGAGAGGATTGATAGTGTTACTACCCTTATTATTTCTTTTTACATCATTATTAATATTTTAAAAAATTTGCCTCATCAAATACTTATAATTGAATGAACTATGGGGTCTTTCCTACTTAGAGCATCAATGACATTATTTCATTTTCTAGCGTTATAATGTGTAGAAAAATAAAAAACCATAAGTATTTCCAGCAGTCTTCTTTGTCTAATATATAGTTTTTTTGTGTGAATATTATTAAGAGTGTGGTGGTTTGTGTATATACCAATGATCTCCCCATAGACACAGTGTCTCTGTATCTTTAATGAAAAGAAAACTATAGCGAAATCAAAATCATGGGTAGGATAATTCTATTCATCACGATTTTAATATCATGATACATAATAAATATCTTATTAATTTTTCATGAGTACATATTCATGTCACTTGAAAAATGCATAACTATAAATAAAAAATATTTCCCCATTATATGGTAAAGTTAGTATAGGTACACTAACTAATATCTTCTTCAATTTAGGGAAAACTTATTCAAAAAAATTTTGTATATAAACTTAACCCACATCCAAGTTAATATTTTTTAAGGATTAGAATAATCTAAAAAAATTACAAACATTATATAGTATGCAAATAAACCAGGAAACTATGAATCATAGCTACTTTAATAGTTTGATTCCACACCTCTATATAATTATTCATTATTTGATAAACTGGTATTCCTTCACTGGTTAAAATTTTTCTTACAAGTGTAAATTATTCTAACCAAAAATCACGTTTACTAAATTTTCTTTAAATCATAACTTTCATTATATTCTATAATATGACCCTTATATAATCATCATTATCCTAATGATTTTTTGAATAAAATTTAATATCATCAATAAATACCATAATAAATTTATCAAAGTAGTCCTTAAATACTCTATTCATCAAATTCATAAATATTTAAGGAGAATTAGTCAATAAAAATGGCATAAGAACAAACTCAAAATGACCATATATTGTTTATAAGGAATTAATTGGGATATCTTATTTTTTCACCCTCAACTAACGATACCCTAATAGGATGTCAATCTTGGAGAATAAATCATCCCCTGAAGCAAGTTTAACACATAATCAATCCTTGTAAGTGGGAATTTGATCTTTTCTGTAATCTCATTAAGATCAATATAATCAATTAATAATATAATTCTTCTATTCTTATTCTTTGTAAAAATTAATAGTAAAACCACATGGGGGAACAATTGGATTAATAAAACCCTTCTCTAAAAGATCATTAAGTGAATTATTAAATTTATATAACTCATCATATTCCATTCTATATGGGCCCATCATGATTGGATTGGATCTAGGTATGAGTTCAGTTGAGAATCCTATATCTGTTTCTAGGGGAGGTTTAGTTAACTCATCCAAAAATATTTCATTGTATTTCTGAAAAATTGTTACATCCCCTATCATTATACATTCACATTCTCCCCAATATTTACAAATAATTATATATAATAATTTAATAGGAGGTGGTTAATGATAAGACTCGAGTTAGGATAACTCTCATCTAGATATAATTACCAATTATCCTTTTAAGACAACTAATATTTACTTGTTTCTACAGTATTTCATGGAATTATAATTTCACAACAAATTTATCCCTAGTATTGTGTCAAATTATTCCATTGTAATAAACACTATTATTAATAATAAAATATCTATATATTTATGACACTTAAATAATTCCTACATTATTTTTAAACAACAACTCTCACACTAGAATTTTTTGGTTTATCAAAATGTTATTTTAAGAATTTAATAAAATAATAGAATCTGTTAAACCATATTAAAATATATAATTTTTAGAATTAGGTGTATGGTGAGTATACATACCACAACATTATGTAGATCCTTACTTTCGTCCATCATGATTTAATAATCACAACCTTCCTCCCTTGGCCTCTACTAGGTTTAAAGGCATTTTTCCTCGATCATCTTCGGATTTGTACATTGATTAGTGAAATGTCCTAGATACCTACAATATATTCATTTTACAAGAGGTTGTACATTGTGAATTTGGATGCTTCTCATTTTGTATATTGTTATTCATGGGATGAGATCATCATAACATTTTCAACTATAGTTTCTATCACATTATGATGACCATGGTTTCACTATCCATCACATCCCTTATTTGCATGATTCCATCAATTTACTGTGGTATATGTAGAATAAAATAATCCAAAGTGATACTTTTTTTACTGTTTTAAATATTTTAAATATAATTATAAACGAAATATTACTCATAAAATTTTATAATATCATTTTTATGGTATTATAAACAACAAATTTATGTTATTTATATATCATTCATTAATTTTTATAAAAATAATATGATAAATCCAAGAATATCCCATGTGAATGTTAGCACAGGTGTATATTCTTATAATTATTTTTATGAACTATGTATAATTCAATTTAACAACCAATAATCCCTTTCTTGGTGATTACATCAAGAAACATTTGTTCCATAACTGCATCCACCTTCCAGTATCGAGACTGGGATTTATTTTCCTAAAACTACAACACACTCTAAACTCTACTAAAATTTTGGGACGGTTCCAAAATTTAGAGTTAACCCTAGGTTTTTAACTAATTTTTAATAGTCCTAATTTCCATAAATAAATAATTTTTACTTTGATAGTCATTATGGTAACCAAGCATTTTAATATATTATTTATCACATAATTCATTAAAATATATATTCATTAATAACCATGATAGGCGTTTTAAGGTTTAGTATATTGGAAAATAGATACATAATACACGGTTTAAATAAGGAAAACATAAACATAACTTTTATTTAATACTCTTGAAATAATATTTTGTTATTTATTATAAGTTCACCTCTGTACAAATGATTTTTTTAGAAAATATATCAAAAGAAAATGGGGTTCAAAATTCTAAGTAGGGGATAAAAAAGAAAATATATCATGATAAATTATCATGGGTAAAAAATCAGGTATAACATGATATAATAATCATTAGTTTATTATACATAACATGTAGAGACCTAAATATTGATGTACACAGAAATTACATTACTCTTTGCGGAATACTTAATAAATAACAAAAAAAGACACACAAGGACCGTAATAGTTTAGTGTCTTTGGACACTCGAAATATAATCTTCTAATCGTGGTGAAAGATATTCTAAATCTCCCATAAAGACCTTCCCATTTTGTTTTCTTAGCTAAAACCTTTCTGTAAATCCTGGGGAAAAGAAAACATAAAAATGGCGAGCTCAAATTCTCATTAATGGTAAACATATAGAACATAAAAAAATCCATAAACATTTGAATGAAAAAACGTGAACATAAAATTTAAACATCAAAATATTGAGCAAAGACATAAATCTTGGAAGTATGTAAGACATATATCATAGAGGAATAACAAGGGAATAAAACATGTATTTGTGGAAAACCATTAATAACATTATATGATTTCCATAGTAGCCAATGCATTGCTGCAAAGACCATCTTAGTGGACAAATTCCCTTTCTGAATCGAGTTCACTCCTCGTTCTAGTCCTGTATCACTGAACCGGATTAACTTACCGTTCCATCCCTGTCTATCTAATGAGATAATAATATTTACCCAATGAATTAGAGGTATATATAGGTCCCTCCCATCTCATAATGAATTCATTATTACTTGTTCCACAAAATAAACATAAAACATTTATCATAACCCAAAGAATAAAATGGGTTTCATAAACATCATCCCATCATCACATAATCTATATAAAACAAATGAATATTTCATCATAAGAAAAGTGAAACCATTTAAATCATAGAGAAATTATTCTTGAAACATACACATATGAAATAATTCCATCTTATATGGAAAATGGTTTTGATAAAACACTTGAAATGAATTCTTGAGGAAAATATCCTTTCTTCTTCAAAATCATTTTCTTTTCACAAAATGCCATGAAATTTTAAAATAAAAGGATTTTATTGAAAATAGAAATTAAATCTTTTATAGTAAGATTCATTAAAATAAGGCTTTATGAAACCGAAAAAAAAAATTCATTTCGTATAAGTTAAAAAACATTATTCTCGTACTTTTGCTGGAAAAGTCAAAAAGTACCCTGTATGGTAAACAAAAAAAAGATTCCTTCCATACGATGTGGTAAAAGCTAAAAAAAGGGTAAAAATGAATTTAAACATAAATGGAAGAGAATAAAACATTTTATGAAAAAATTTTGAGAACATATGGACATGGATAATAAACATTACCCCAGTAAATACTTACGAATAAACAATCTCAAATAAGAATGAGATTGGAATAACTATCCCTTACCTTATGTCTGATATGATTTGTACGTATCTGAACCTCATGTATAATGATTTAAATAATTTCATTGACCTATTATAGAATCATATTCATTTTTATTATATCATATATGGTTCACTTATGACTTTATATTACCCAGTCTTTTGTAAATTTCATGTTAAAGCAGTGTTTTGGGTAAAATGTTTTATTTATCGTACTCGTTTGGACTTGTGGTTCTTGATATTTTTACTACTTATATCATGATTTAATTACTTCCATAATTTAAATCATGATTTATATATCATATATATTTAGTATATATATATATATAACCAATAGATAAATGAAATGAAATACATCGTTCATTAAGACGGTAGGTCGTACGTACGCATGAACGCTGTTTTCCTTTCCTTATTGACTTGAATGGAAGTAAGTAGATGACATATATATATATATAAATATTCAGTAGATTAATTATGTCATATATTTAATTATTATTAATTATATACACTTTATAATCACTCTTGAATAGTTAACATGGAGAATGAATCTCATCGCGTCGTGGAGACGGTAATCTGTACGTACGCACGAGCGATGATATCGTTCCCATAATTATTGAATGGAATTGTATTGGATGATATAATATCTTAGAATCAGTATTATGTTATAATAATCATATATATTTATTCTTTACACCATTATACCCATCCATGTAAGGTGGTGGTGGAAAAACTGATTACACCACGGCGTGGAGACGGTATTCTGTACGTACGCATGCGCGGTGATTTCAATTTACATCGGATGGATAGAAGGTGAAATATTTGTTTCATATTTATAATAAAATATAATTATATTAGTGATATAGATGTTATTACTTTAAAATGAGTCAACTAAAGAAGAAGAAGTTGAAGAAGAAATAAACTTGAAAGAATCGGTAGAAGAGATTAGTTCTTCTTCGACGCACCTCTTTTAAACTTCTTCATAGGGCAATAGAGTTGGTATTTTGAGAAGACCATAACCTCTATGATATAACTAGAGAGGTTGAGAAGATAAATTTTCGTGGGTTGGCATAGCTTCAAGGCTCAAAAGGGTGTGAATAGAAGAGGGAAGGGGTGCCCTTTTTATAAGGGAGGAGAGGGGCGCCTTAGGAAAACTTAAACTATTATTCTATAATAAAGTCATATTTGGTTTTTAATAGCTCTAAATTGATTTATTTCGAATCTAATGTGGGTAAGGGTCTAAATCCTATCAACCAATATGTTTTAGTCAAGTTTAGGTTACTTTTTTAACCTTATCATTTAGATTTAACTCTAAGTTAAATAATTCAAATTGTAAGGTGTCTTTTTGTTTTATTACACTATATGGTTAATAAACATACTATAACAAGTCAAAAGAATACCAAGTGTTTCATTATTGATACATATACCTTATCTAAGATATTTTTCCGAACCTTAGATTTTTAGGAATATAATAACAATTAATAATATAATATTTGTTTTAAAAACTATTTTATGTCAATTTTGACATTATTTGGTAATTGGTTTTTGTGAAAATAATAACAGCTTTCTTAGATAAAAAAAAGTTAATTAAATAAATACTAACATGTCATTTTAACCTAGAAAATTAGTTTAATTTATAAAAAGTCTAAAATTACATTTATTTGGGTATTTATAATATCAATTATTTTAATATTTTATTATTTAGGTAATTACTGAATCACCATTGTGTCATAAACAAATTAAATTATATAATGTCTAAAAATTATAAATAAAATATAATGAGGTAGGAAATCGTTTTATCTATCTAATTAAAGTTTATAGTCGAATTTATCTTATTATAACCCTATATTAAAAATGTTTTAGTTATTAAACTTTGATTTTAACTATTTTAATTCTACTTTAAATAAAAAATTAATAAATGTCCTAATCTATTCCAAGTTGACCTAAAGGGTAATATTTTATTACTAAGGTTGTTTGTGGTAGAATTAAACTTATCCAATAGAATTAGAACATGTGTTTGGGTAATAATAATATAATTTTTACCCTCAATTACCCTACTTACTTTTAATCGTGGCAAAAAAAGTAAAAAGTTACTATTCACCAAAAATTATTTTTATATTATTGAACCACATTTTACTCCTTGATATTAATCATGTCTCTTGGGTTTTTGAAATTCTACTCACAGAAGCGGTAAAATTATGTTTTATGTAAATTTTCAAATTCTCCAAGGAGGTGGGTAAAAGATGGTGAAAAGTTCAATAAATTTATATATATATATAATTATTATAAAATGAATCCAATGAATTACATTGGACTTATATAGGTATTATGTATCAATTTTAACCTAAAATAAATTTAAATAAAATAAATAATTATTTAAATAAAAAGTCGGTTTTTAAATAGTAACCCAGAGTTTTCACTATTCATCAAAAATTGAATGTTTTCAGAAAAATACCAAAAATTCACCCTAGGCTAATTTAGATATTCCGAATCCAAAAATGAAGTCCATTTTGAAAAATAAAATTTCAAAAAGTGTGTATTACTATTCATAACGGCTAGTTCATAATAATATTATAATAATATCTCGTTTAGTGAAACGTGGTATTGCGTACTACACACGCTATCGAAGAAGGTCTTGATTGCGTGTAATACAAGCCAAGTCCAGGATTTGTGTATTGAAAACTCTGTTTGGTGTTGCGTGTAACATAATCACAACTTATTTCATTTATACATTAAACAAAATCTATACTTAATGTTGCGTGGAATAATTTCCACAAAACGAACTTGAATTTGTGTGTAACACGAGCCAAGAATAGTGTTACGTATACTGCAAGCTAATACAGTGTTGTGTATAGTATAATACAATCTTGGTGTACTATATCATAGAAGACATAAAAGAAATTAAAAATAATATATCTCATAAAATCTCAGGGTGTTACATTCTACCCCCCCTTAAAATGAATTTCTCCCTCGAAATTCATCAAGGTTATAAATGGTTTACTACTTGAAGGTTTTAATAGAAACCCACATCGTAAAAAGGAATACCAAAACTTATCATTAAAAACTAAAGTATAAAATATAAGGGTTACCCAAAGTAACTCAGCACTGGGTTTCCACATTGGACAACATAGGTAAAAATAGGGATATGGAAGAGAAATATAACCATGAACTTATGATGAAGAGTGGTAGAGGACATGGCTATGAAAAATCCAACAATCACAAAGCCATAAATTTTTGATGATCTAAGGTACCATTTAATTCATCAGATATAAGGGCACGAGGACAACATTTTTGTTTTTCAAGATCATTTCCCTAAAGTTGAAGAAATTGGAATTAGAAGAAATACTTTCTTGATTTTGGTACAACCTCACCATTGGTTGTTCCTTGGACAATTTCCACTTCATATCATAAATAAGTGAAGTTCAATTTGTCATTCATGATGTGTTAGCAGATCATGTGATAGAACTAGGGGTCATTCCATCTGTCTCAAACTAAAGGTTAAAAAAAGTTATCAAAAATACATAATTCCATCTATAGTGAGATTAATCATATATGGTTCCTAAAATGGACTTATACTTCATATATCATACTACTTAATATAATAAAACTAGTTTCTACTGACCAGGAACTTCCTGTAGGCCAGTGGTAGGAAATAAAGGCTTATCGCACTTCGGTTGTGGGTTCGATTCCCACAGCCTTGTCCGACGCAACGAGTTGTCGCACGTCCTGCAGTTTTTCCCTTTTTCTAATACTACATTATAATAAATTTCCTGCAATAAAATAGAAAAAAGTTCTAGCATTAAACAATAAAATCTTACGTCTAACTTAATTTATTCCAATCTTTAGTCTTGTCCAAAATACTTCTGTCCAAGCTCATAGTATAAAGAAAACAATTACTAGAAATGTCATCTACCGAGCATGTGAATAACATTATTTATCCCCATATATCATACGATATATCTTGTTGGTCCAATTAAAAACATGTGAATACCTTAATCATGTATTATCTTAAAAAATGAATACTCGTTGACTCTTAGTGAAAACATGAATACTGCCAAAATTTAACACTTTCCACATACCAAAATCCCAAAACTTCTATATACTCAAACCCTGATATAACTTTGTCCTTATATTACTCATGATCTCATTAATACTATAAAACATTTCCTTATCTTCTTATCCCTTCTTTATGCGCATATTAGGTTCTTTCCAAAAATATCTGAATAACCTTTCATGGTTACGAGTACCATTCAACATATAATTTCAAAACTCAAGAAAAGGCAACATTGTAACAATCCTTATATTTTTCATTATTCCATAATACCATACATTATTCTTGATAATCATACAATCATTACACTACCTTCTTAAACCACCGACTGATCTCCATCATTTCTTCCATCTTATATATCATTTGTAGTCTCTTCATCATCATCTACATAAATACTACCCATATGACCATGTTGACTCTCTTTATGAGATTTTCTTTTAGGGAAATGGTTTGCATAATGCCCGTACATTCCACATTTAAAACACCTAACCATTGTTGATGTATTAGCAATACCATTATACTTGTACATGGTGTTAACTGAACCTTTTCCTTTACAATTACTAGCTTTGTGTCCTTCTTTTCCACCCCCAAAGCATCTTCCAGTTCCTTTGAAACATTCTCCCTGATTCCTCTTCCCACATGATTTACATGAGGGAAATTGAACTTTCTTTCCTCTATGATCATCATGAAACTCCATCTTTCTCTTATTAGATGAGTCGGGAAACTTACCAAAGTTGATATTATTGATCATATTATGAGATTGCTGATTAGGAATAATAACAATATGTGTACTTCCAGATCCAATTTCATTTGGTTGCTCATGAAGAATATCATTCCATTGTCCATCATATACTCCATTATCGTGAATCTTCCTGTTTCCAGTCATTTTCTAAAACCCAAAAAGAATAGTGTGAGGGGCCAAAATCATAATCAAGGGGGAGTAAATTCAGTATCTAACATATTAGGTTTAATTCTAATATCTTTATCATAATTCTAGGACAATAAACTATACTTATACTTGACCTTAGGGACATCCCTAGACATACCTTAGAAACATCTCTAGGGATCTCACTGAAGTTATCGCATCCTAGTTTCCAAAGCTTGACTAAACCTTTCCTCTTTTACCAACTATAGATACCCAAAGCTTGATGTACACGGACATTACATTACTTTTTTCGGAATACTTAATAGATAAAAAAACAGACGCACATGGACCGTAATAGTTTAGTGTCTTTGGAAACTTGGAATATAATATTCTAATCATGGTGAAAGGTCTTCAACATCTCCCGTAAAGATCTTCCCCATTTTTTTCTTACCTAAAACCTTTCTTTAAATCCTGGGGAAAAGAAAAAAGATAAAAAGGGTGAGCTCAAATGCTCAGTAAGGTTAAACATATCGAACATAAAACAATCCATAATAATTTGAATGAAAAACTTGAACATAAAATCTAAACATCAAAATCCTGATCAAAGACAAAAATCATGGAAGTACGTAAGGCATATATCATAAAGGAATAGCATCGAAATAAAACATGTATTTGTGGAAAACCATTAATCACATGATATGATTTCCATAGTAGGCAAGGCATTGCTTCCAAGACCATCTTAGGGGACATAGTCCCTTTCTGAATCGAGTTCACTCCCCATTCTAGTCCTGTATCACTGAACTGGATTAACTTACCATTCCAGCTGTGTCTATCTCATGGGATATTAATCTTTACCCAATGAATTGGAGTGAGATATAGGTCCCACCCATCTCATAATGAAATCATTCTTACTTGTGCCACAAAATAAACTTAAAACATACATCATAACCCAAAGAATAAAATGGGTTTCATAAACATCATCCCATCTTCACATAATCCATATAAAACAAATGGATATTTCATAATAATAAAAGTGAAAACATGTAAATAATAGATAAATTATACTTGAAACATACACATATGAAATAATTCCATCTTATATGGAAAATGGTTTTGATAAAACACTTGAAATGAATTCTTGAGGAAAATATCCATTCTTCTTCAAAATCATTTTCTTTTCAAAAAATGCGATGAAATTTTAAAAGAAAGGGATTTTGTTTAAAATAGTCATTAAATCTTGTAGAGTAGGATTCATGAAAATAAGGAGTTATAAAACCATAAAAATCTGTTCATTCCATATAATTTAAAAAAACATTCTTCTCGTACTTTTGCCGGAAAAGTCAAAAAGTACCTCATATGGTAAACAAAAAAAAGATTCCTTCCATACGATATGGTAAAAGTAAAAAAAGGGTAAAAATGACTTTAAACATACATGGAAGAAAATTAAACATTTTATGAAAACATTTTGAGAACATATGGACATGGATAATAAACATAACCCAAATAAATACTTACGAATAAACAATCTCGGATAAGAATGAGATTGGTATAATTATCCCTTACCTTAGGTCTGATATGCTTCGTACATATCTAAACCTCTAGTATAATGATTTAAATAATGTCATTGACTTATTATAGAATCATATTCATTGTTATGATATCGTATTTGGTTCACTTATGACTTTATATTACCCATTCTTTTGTAAATTTCATGTTAAAGCAGCGTTTTGGGTAAAACGTTTTATTTATCGAACGTGTTTGGACTAGTTTTTCTTGGAATTATTACTACTTATATCATGATTTAATTACTTCCAGAATTTAAATAGTTATTTATATATCATATATATTCATTATATATATATATAACAGATAGATAAAGGAAATGAAATACACCGTTCATGAAGACGGTAGGCCGTACGTACGCATGAACGCTGTTTTCCTTTCCTTATTGACTTGAATGGAAGTAAGTAGATGACATTAATATATATATACATAAATTAAGTAGATTCATTATGTTATATTTTTCATTATTATTCATTATATATACATTATAATCATTCTTGAATGGTTAACATGGAGAATGAATCTCATCGCGTCGTGGAGACGATAATCCGCACGTACGCACGAGCGATGATATCGTTCCCATAATTATTGAATGGAATTGTATTGGATGATATAATATCTTAGAATCAGTATGATTTTATAATAATCATATATAGTTATTATTTATACAATTATACCCATCCATGTAAGGTGGTGGAGGAAAAACTGATTACACCACGGTGTGGAGACGGTATTCCGTACGTACGCACGCGTGGTGATTTCATTTTCTGTAGGATGGATAGAAGGTGAAATAGAGTTGTTTAATATTTATAATAACATATCAGTATATTAGTGATACATATTTTATTACTTTATTATGAAACAACTAAATAAGAAGAAGTTGAAAAAGAAAGAAACTTGAAAGAATCGGTAGAAGAGATTACCTCTTCTTCAACGCACCTCTTTTAAACTTCTTCATAGGGCCCTAGAGTTGGTATTTTTTGAAGACAAGAACATCTATGATATAAATAGAGATGTTGAGAAGAGGAATGGTCAGGGATTTTCTGAGCTTCAAAGCTCAAAAGGGTGTGAAGAGAAGAGGGAAGGGGTGCCCTTTTTATAATGGAGGAGAGGGGCACATTAGGAAATCTTAAAATATTATTTTATAATAAAGTCATATTCGGTTTTTAATAGCTCCAAATTGATTTATTTAGAATATAAGGTGGGTATGGGTATAAATACTATCAACCAATAGTGTTTAGACATGTTTAGGTTACTATTTTAATGTTATCATTTAGATATAACTCTATGTTAAATAATTTGACTTTTACAGTGTCTTTTTGTTTTCTTACATTATATGGTTAATAAATTTAATATAACAAGCCAAACGAATACCAAGTGGTTCATTATTAATATATATAACCTTATCTAAGTCATTTTGGCGAACATTATATTTTTAGTAATATAATAACAATTAATAATATAATATGTTTTTTAAAAACTATTTTATGTCAATTTTGACACTATTTGGTAATTGATTTTTTTGAAAATCATAACAGCATTATTATATCAAAAAAAGTTAATTACATCAATAATAACATTTCATATTAACCTATAAAATTAGTTTAATTCATAAAAAGTCTCAAATTACATTTATTTGGTTATTTATAATATGAATTATTTTAATATTTCATTATTTAGGTAATTACTACATCACCATTGTGTCATAAATAAATTAAATTATTTAATGACTAAAAATTATAAATAAAATACTATTAGTTAGGAAATATTTTTATATTTCTAATGAATATTTATAGTCTAATTTATCTTATGTATAACCCTATATTAAATTTTTTTTAATTATTAAACTTTGATTTTAACTATTTTAATTCTTCTTTAAATAAAATAATAATAAATGTCCAAATCTAATCCAAGTGGACCTAAAGGGTGATATTTTATTTCTAAGTTTGTTTTCCGTCGAATTAAACTTATCCAATAGAATTAGGACATGTGTTAGGGTAATAATAATATCATTTTTACCCTTAATTATCCTATTTAGTTTTAGCCGTGGTAAAAAAAGTAAAAAGTTACTATTCACCAAAAAAATTATTTTTATCTTATTGAACCACATTTTACTCCTTGATATTAATCGTGTCTCTCAGATTTTCAAAATTCCCCTCACAGAAGCAGTAAAATTAAGTTTTAAGTAAATTTTTAAATTCTCCTAGGAGGTGGGTAAAAGACGGTGAAAAGTTCAATAAAATTTTTATTTATCTAAAGTTATTATAAAATGACTCCAATTAATTACATTGAACATATATAGGTATTATGTATCAATTTTGACCTAAAATAAATTTAAATAAAATAAATAATTATTTTTAAAAAAAAGTCGATTTTTAAATAGTAACCCAGTGTTTTCAATATTCATCAAAAATTGAAAGTTTTCAGAAAAATACCAAAAATTCACCCTAGGCTAATTTCGATATTCCAAATCCAAAAATGAAGTCCATTTTGAAAAATAAAATTTCAAAACGTGGGTATTACTATTCATAATTGCTAGTTCATAATAATACTATAATAAAATCTCGTTTAGTGAAACATGGTATTGCGTACTGCAAAAGCTATCGAAGAAGGTCTTGATTGCGTGTAATGCAAGCCAAGTCAGGGCTTTGTGTAGTGAAAGCTCCATTTGGTGTTGCGTGTAACATAATCAAAACTTATTTCATTTATACATTAAACAAAATCTATACTTAATGTTGGGTAGAATAATTTCCACAAAACGAACTTGAATTTGTGTGTAACACGAGCCAAGAAGAGTGTTGCGTATACTGCAATCTAATACAGTGTTGTGTATAGTACAAGACAATTATGGTGTAGTGTATCATAGAATACATCAATGAAATTAAAAATAATATATCTCATAAAATCTCAGGGTGTTACATTCTACCCCCCTTAAAATGAATTTCACCCTCGAAATTCGTCGAGGTTGTAAATGGTTTACTACTTGAAAGCTTTAAAAGAAACCCACATCCTAAGAAGGAATACCGAAAATTATCTTTAAAAACTAATGTATAAAACATAATGGTTACCCAAATTAACTCAGCACTGGGTTTCCATATAGGACAACATAGGTAAAAATATGGATATGGAAGAGAAATATAACCATGAACTTATGATGAAGAGGGGTAGAGGACATGGCTATAAAAAATCCAAAAATCACAAATCCATAAATTTGTGATGATCTAAGGTACCATTTAATTTATCAGATATAAGGGAACTAGGAAAACATTTTTGGTTTTCAAGATCATTTCCCTAAAGTTGAAGAAATTGGAATTAGAAGAAATACTTTCTTGATTTTGGTACAATCTCACCGTTGGTTGTTCCTTGGACAGTTTCCACTTCATATCTTAATGAAATGAAGTTGAATTTTTCATTCATGAAGTGTTAGAAGATCATGTGATACAATTATGGGTCATTCCATCTGTCTCAAACTAAAGGTTAGAAAACATTGTCAAAAATACATAATTCCATCTATAGTGAGATTAATAATAAATGGTTCTTAAAATGGACTTATACTTCATATATCATACTGCTTAATATAATAAAACTAGTTTCTACTAACCAGGGACTTCCTGTAGGCTAGTGGTTTGAAATAATGGCTCATCGCACTTCGATTATGGGTTCGATTCCCATAGCCTTGTCTGACGCGATGTGTTGTCGCTCGTCGTGCAGGTTGTCCCTTTTTATAATACTACATTATAATAACATTCCTACAATAAAATAAAATAAAAGTTCTAGAATTAAACAATACAGTCTTATGTCTAACTTAATTCATTCCAATCTTTAGGCTTGTCCAAAATACTTCTGTCCAAGATCATAGTATAAAGAAAACAATTACTAGAAATGTCATCTACCAAGCATGTGAATACCATCATTTATCCCCCATATATCAAATGATATATCTTGTTGGTCAAATTACAACCATTTTAATACCTTAATCATGTATTCTCTTGAAAAATGAATACCCATTGACTCTTAGTGAAAACATGAATGCTGTCAAAATTTAACACTTTCCACATACCAAAATCCCAAAATTTCTATATTCTCAAACCATGATATAACTTTGTCCTTATATTAGTCATGATCTCATTAATACTATAAAACATTTCATTATTGACTTATCCCTTCTTTATGTGCATATTAGGTGCCTTCTAAAAATATCTGAATAAACATTCATGGTTACCGGTACCATTCAATATATACTTTCAAAACTCAAGCAAAGGCAACAGTGTAACAATCCTTTGATTTTTCTATATTCCATAGTACCATACATTATTCTTGATAAACATACAATTATTACACTACCTTCTTAAACCACTGACTGAGATTCATCATTTCTTCCATCTCATATATCATTTGTAGTCTCTTAATCATCATCCACATAAATACTACCCATATGACCATACTGATTTTCCTTATGAGATTTTCCCTTAGGGCATTGGTTTACATAAAGCCCATACATTCCACATTTAAAACACTTAACCATTGTTGATTTATTAGAGCTCAATATTTTTAAAATATTATCCTTCAATCTTGATATCATCATTTGTGCGTGAGGAATGAAAACATTCCAAAGACAGCATTTTGAACCAGGTAGGGTCATTACGGGTTTACAGTAATTCATTTTGGAATGAATAATTCACCCTATGATTTAACTGATCTAATTAATAGAGTTTTCAAGGAATATCTTGATGAATTTTTAGTGGTATTTATTTATGATACCTTTTTATACTCCAAAATCTATGAAGATCATGAAAATCACTTGCTCAATGTTCTAAAAACTCTTAGAAGAAATGAAATATATGGGAAGTTTAGAAAGTGTTAATTCTGGACATAGGAAACTTTTTTTCTTGGCCATATTGTCTCTAAGGATGGAATATTTGTTGATCCTTCAAAGACAATTTAAATACAAGAATGGATAGAACCTATGAGTATAACAGAGGTATGCAGTTTTATTGGTTTAGCAGGTTACTATCATCAATTTTTCCAGATTTTTCTATAATTGGATAACCTATTAACCAAGATCACACATAAATGGGTTAAATTTGTTTGTAAAAAAGAGTGTGATGAATGTTTTTGAAAAATTGAATAGAATATTATTCAATGATATTATCTTGACTCTACCATTAGTGAATGATGGGTTTGTTATTTATAGTGACTCATCAAAGAAAGGACTTGGTTGTGTCCTTAGGCAGAATGATAGAGGTATTGCCTATGTTCCACAGTAGCTAAAATTCATGGAAAAAACTATCCCACTCATGATCTTTAGTTAGCAGCTAGAATATTTTCTCTAAAGATATGAAGACACTATATCTATGGTGAATAATGTGAGTTATATACTGATCACAAGAGTTTGAAGTATATTTTCTCATAGAAAGAACTCAACATGAGGCAAAGGCGATGGCTCAAACTACTCAAGAATTATGATCTCATAATACACTACCACCTAGGGAAGGAAAATAAGGTGGCATATTCTTTAAGAAAAAAGGATCATGGAGTTCTGAACAAGATGATTATTGAAAGGGATCCTATATTCATGGATATAGTAAAGCTGTATATGGGAATAATCATAGAGGGTGAAACATCAATACTTTTTCAAAAGATTTCCAACCCATATTTACTATAAATTATAAAAATTTATTAGACTGATGATGAGGAGTTTCAAAAGAAAATTAATGTTGTGAATGATGGGTGATTGATTGAATTTGAATATAAAGACAGAATTTTGAAATTTGGGAAGAGGATTTGGGTTCCCGATATACCTAATTTGTAAAGAGAATTGATGGATGATTCTCATAGCTTCAATTTTTATATACACCCTACTAGCAATAAGGTGTATAGATATTTTAAAGAACATTTTTTGTGGGAAAACATGAAGATAGATATCACTTAATATGTGTCAAGATGTATGTTTTTTCAATAGGTGAAGGCTAGAAGAAAACATCCTAGAGGATTTATGAAACCTCTTCCCATACCTATGTGGAAATGGGATGATATTATGATGTAATTTTTTATGGGGCTACCAAAGACTCCTAGAATTAATGATGAAATATGGGTCATTGTTGATCACCTTAATGGGTCATCACATTTTCTTACTATAAGAGAAGATTTACCACTTGAACGTTTAGCAAGAATAAATATTAATGATTTTTTAAGACTTTAGGGCATACCCCTATCGATGGTTTCTAATCATGGTCCCCATTTTACATCAAGATTATGGAAAAGTTTTTAGAAATATTTGGATACTGAACTTCTTTGGAGCACTTCATACCACCCTTAAATTGATGGAAAATTAGAAGCGACTATTAAAAAATTATCAGACATGTTGATATCTTTCTCACATGACACTCAGAGTATGTGGGATCATTATTTACCTCTGGTAGAATTTTACTATAACAATAGCTTCCATTCAAGTATTTAGATGGAACTGTAAGAAGTGTTATATGGAAAGAGATGTCATACACCAACTTTTTGGGATGATGTTGTTGAAAGAAAACTCATAGGCCCAAAACTTGTTGATGAAACAATAGAAAAGATGAAGATAATCCAAACCCACATCCAAGATTCTCAAAGTAGGAAAAAAATCTATGCAAACAACTAAAGGAAGGATTTTGAATTTCAAGAATGAGATCAAGTTTTTTTGAAAGTATCTCCATGGAATGGTGTTATAAGATTCAGTAATAAGTATAAATTAAGTCCCAGGTACATCTGACCTTTCAAAATTATAGAATTAATGGGAGTTGTATCTTTCCATTTGGCAATGCCTCCAAGTCTCTCCAAAGTTCATGATGTGTTCCATGTATCACTATTTAGAAAATACATGCCTTACCCAGTGCCTGTACTCACCTATGAAGAAATAGAACAGGAACATGATATTTCTTATTGTGAAGAGCATATCAAGATTCTTGATACCATAGAACAAGTGTTGAGAAATAGGACGACTCATCGGGTAAAAGTTCTCTGAAAAAATCATAAAATGGAAGAGGCAATGTGGGAACCTAAGGAACTTGTGATGAAGAACCACCCGAATCTTTTTATGTAGTAATATTCTAGAAATTTTGAGAATGAAATTATTTTTTTAGGGAATAATATAACACACTAAGCTTCCATGGAACGCTTCTCTTTTAATAATACAATAGTGTGCGGTGAACATAGCTTCGAGTTCTACCACACCACGACCTATCAAACTAGCTGTTTAAAAAGATGTTTTGAATAGTAATACCCACTTTTTTATTTTTTATAAATTTTATTTTTCAAAATGGACTTCATTTTTTGGTTAATAATATCAAAATTAGCTTAAGGTGAATTTTTTGTATTTTTATAAAAACTTTCAATTTTTGATGAATAGTGAAAAACAATGTGTTAGTTTTTAAAACCAAATTATTATTTAAATATTTAATTTTAATTAAAATTTATTTTAAAGTAAAAATTGGTACATAATACCTATATTATTCCAATTTAATTCATTGGAGTCATTTTATAATAAGATTGGGCATATAAAATTTTATTGAACTTTTTTACATCTTTTACCCACCTTCTTGGCACATTTTCAAATAAGCATAAAACGTAATTTTACCACTTCTATGAATTGAAATTAAAAAATTATACAAAAACATTTGTTATCAGTATGTAAAATTTGGTTCCATAGGATGAAAATGATTTATTTTGAATAGTATCTTTTGAATTTTATTTACCACTGTTAAAAGTAAATAGGGTAATTAAAGGTAAAAATAATATTATAAGAATATTAAATTACCCCAAAACATGTAATAATTCTATTGGATAAGTTATTTTAGACCAAAATAATCCTTAGGAATAAAAATGTGATCCTTTTTTATCCATATGGATTAGATTAGGACATTTATTATATTTTATTCCAAAGAAAAGTTAAAAAGGTTAAATTTAAATTTTAATAAATAAACCATTTTTAATATAAGGTTATATATAAGTTAAATTAGATTATAAATAATAATTATAAGTATAAAAACCATTAATACATCATACTATTTTATGTATAATTTTTAGACATTAAATAATTAAATTTTTTTATGACATAATGATGATACAGTAATTACCTTATTAATGAATGATTAAAATAATTGATATTATAAAATATATAATAAATATAAATTTAAACTTTTTTATGCCATACACGAAGGTTTTATGTTAATATAAAATTTTAGAGTTGATTCAATATATTTTTTCGAATGAATCATGTTTTTATGACTTTCAAAAAACGAAATACTAAATACTGTCAAAATTGACTTAAATGTGTTTTTCAAACAAATACTATTTTATTAAAATATATAATAGTCCTAAAAATATAATAATCTACCAAATAACTTAGATAATGTTACATAGGTCATTAATAAACCACTTTAGGTTCTATTGGAATTTTACAGTAAATATATTAACCATATAGTATAAAAATATAAGAAGACGTGGTAAATGTTAAAATATTTAACTAAGGGTTAAATCTAAAAGATTATGTTAATATGGTGGCCTAAACATGTATAAAACCTATTGTTTGATAATATTAATACCCATACCCATGTTATATTCTAAATAAATCCATTAGTATCTATTAGAAACCGAAAATAATTTTATAATAATTTCATATTTCAGGCTTTTCTTAGAGTGCCCCTCACCTCTCTTATAAAATGGTACATCCCCTTCTCTTAAAATCACACCTCCAAATAATTTTTTTATTAGAAAAAATTTCTCAAATATCCTTCCAAATACCCTCACTTAAATCTATATTCCTTACTTTTATCATAAATCCAACGTAAGGATCCCCATTGTTCAAATCAAAATGAATCACCCGAAGAAGAGGTGATTATTGTGTCACCTCTTTTAATGTTGTTTTCTTCTTCTACTTCATCATTATTTGTTGTCTCCATAATAAAATAATAACTCAAGTACATTATACATAAATATATTTTATTATAAATATGGTACAACCATATTCATTATTCAATCCTTCCAATGAATGAAAAAGTCGACATACGTGTGTATGTACGGCTTACCGTCTCCACATCATGGTGTAGTTTGTTATTCAACACTTAATTATTTGGATGGATATAATAATGAGTATAATTGTTGTAAATAATAAATATAACATTTAATTATTCTGTATATGTCATGTAAAATCCAATTACATACTATTTCACCATCAATAAAATGATATTGTCGCTCGTGCGTATGTAGGGCTTACTGTCTCCACGACGCGATGAGATTTAATTCCCCATCATAAAAATTCAAGGATAATTGTAATTTGATGATTAAAAAATAATTTTTAAGAAATTAATATCATTCTGGATATGAATCAAATACATCCTATCCATAAAAAACATGACTTACGTAACAAAACATATAAAGGAAAACGAATTAGTTAACACTCGAAACAATGATAGTACTGAAATATTGTTAACAAACAAATATTCGTGGATCATATATGATATCATATTTATGTATGTGGTTCTTTTATAATCTATTAAAAATTATCTAACCCTTATACAGGAGGTTAACATACCCTCAACTAAGGAAATTTAAATGTTAAGGGTTAATTTTACAATCTCTTTTTTATTAGAGGTTGTTTATACGTAAGTATCTTCTGGAACTTCTTTATCATCCACATCCATGTTTCTTAAAAATGTACTTCAAAAAATTTTAAAATTTTCATAGACTATGGATTAAATTTATTTATACCCTTTTTTTACTTTTTATAAAATGTTTTGAATGGAATCTTTCTGTCTTTTTTCAAACAAGGTCATTTATGGCCTTTTCAACAAATTAAGGGAAGACTGTTTTTTAAACTTATACAGAATGTGAGGCTATTTTCCACCTTTATAACACCATTGAATATTCCCTTAAAAGATTATAAAAATATTTTCAAAATAAATATTTACTTTAATAATTATGCGACTTTCAAATGATCTCAAAGTAGAAAGAGGTATTTCTCTCAAGTAGTTTGTGGATTGATTTTATCTATGCCAACATCTATTGTTGGTTTTTATGTTTAATTGATGTTGATTTATTATGATAAAATATTACATATTATATTTATATTTTAATGATATTTTTGAATGTAGATTTTATATATTTATGATATACATAGATTATGGTTAAATTATTAACATTTTGTATGCTAGTTTAATAAACAAAAATTATGTTATGTTTCACCCTTTTCATACGAGGAATGCATTAGACGTAGTAAGTGACGGGCGGGGCCTGCTATAGCCCCTCGATGAATAGGCAGGCCTCCTAAGACAAACTAGTGTCTTGGAACAAGGCATTTACAATATTTTTATTTATAGTCTTGGAATGAGGCCCAGACTGTATGGTTATGATGTCCAACATTATGCATTCTATCATTATGTGATTAGTTATTGATATTACATGTGATTATTCTCCTAGTATAATATCCATGTGAATAAGTAAATTGAATTATTTGATTTATCTTTTCTATATTATGATGATTTTCTATTTTAAAAGGATTTTATTTTAGTCATATAAATTGCCTTATGTGTTTATGATTATTTATGATAGTTTCCGCTATATTGTTATCCTTACTGAGTATCTAAGATCACCCCTTTATTATTATTTTTATCCCAGGATGCGAATAAGTATATTATGACTAACCTACAGGGATATTATAATGATAATGAGTGTTTTAAAAGGAGGCACAATGTTTATTTTTAATTTCATAATGTAATGTAAAACTTATGTATCTATTTAGTACATCCAATGATACTAAACTAATCAGTCTTTTAGGACATGATCTTTTGGGGTCATGCTAATTTTATGTGATAATTCACCGACTCTGGGTAACTGGGGTCAGAGAATTGCAACTGAAAAAACTAACAATAGGGTTCACTATAAGGATTTCAGGGAATACATATATTGGTGGTCCTTCACCTCAGGATGAAATAATTCTGACGGACTTGCCCAAATAGGGGAGTATATGTAGATCCATATTATAACAACCCTGCTCTTTTATTACAAACATAAACATGATATATTACATAAAATCTTCACATGATAAAACATGGAATATTGAGAGGTCTAGTGTCTTTTGTTCTTAGGAACATTACATAAATGATTAGAACATAAAACACATAACATCTTTATTGAAAATGTCTTTTACATGACCACTACATTCCCTCGTACTTAGTATTGCATGGGATAACCTGAGGACATGCATAAGAAAAGGGTGATCTATAAAGCCCAGTAAGGTAATAAACATGGAATAACATGAGTAATACAAAACATGTTATAAAATAGGCATATCAATAGTGCATAAGAGAAAGATGAACATAAAGGCTTAATAAGGCATGATAATCATAACATGAAAATGTGCCAACAACACTTAACATGGAATTAGCCTGAGCCAAGGCTCATTGCACATAGAGTATGAGTAAGCCCTCATTGGACAAAAAGCACGATTAAACCCTCATTTCACTTGAATTATCATGATTCAACACTCATTCCACGTGACATATCATGATACTATACTTTACCCAATTCATTGGAGCGCTATTAGTGTGCACCCTTCTTAAACATTACATTTCATGAATAAGTGTGCCATATGGATCATATAACATAGAATCAATCAACATCATAAGTTATTCCATGATTATGTAATGTGGAATAAATACATGAAATTACCTTTAAATATGTATATGTGCGTAAAGGTTAATACCTTTGATAGAGACATGGGTATGGTATTCACTACACAATGATCTTGGCTTGACAAAATGCAGTTCAATTTCGGTAGCATTACAACGTGACATAAGGATTCATGAAAATGGTTGATGAGATAGAAATGGGTTTCTAATCATATGTAAAATAAATAGATAGTAAGGGGTTCATATATATACATATCCCAACAAACATAATATAATTTAGATGTATAATGAAAAAAAATTACCTGGATGTAAAAGAGGAGAGAGAAATCCTCACGGAATTTCCGCATGGTAATGGGTGTACATGGGAGGCATTAATGAGAGATAAAGCAGTCTCCAATCATCAAAACATAAATAGGGATGTATGGGGGAGGTGTAAAATCATACCCCAACATTTGTAAATGAAAAAAAATGGAATAACAACTTAAAGAAAATTGGACAAAAATGAGAAAGGAAGAAATCCATTACTTGGAAGTGTGATTACAAAAGCTTGGGGGAGGCTTGAGAGAGGATTATAGGGAGCTTGGGGAACCTTGGGAGGGATATAGAGAGAGGATTTCAGGGTTTTGACGAACTCCAAAGGATTTTAGTGAAGTGGAAGTGGCATCTTGGGTGGGTTTATATGGGAAAAGAGAGGGAATTCTTTATTATTTAGGTTTGGGACACATCACATTAAACTAATCAAAGCCACAAACCATCCCATGTTTTTTCCCATGGTTTTTGACAAAGGGGATTGGAAAAAAATATTTTATAAGTCCAATTTCCTAACTTCTTATAATAAAAGGGTTGCTTATGTGGTGGTGAGTCACGCTCTCAAGGAAAACAATTTAAAAAGAAAAAATGTTTTATAAGCATTGAAGGGTCCACTAAAGCTTTGTAAAATAAATCAAACAAACCCAAAATCATATTATATTAATTTTAAAACATATATTTGTTTATATTATTTTATTACATCAGTATTTGGTAATTATGATGTCATAAAATACATTATATATTTAAATAGTATTTAATTTTTACCCAAAAAATTGATTGTCTTAGAAAATTATAAAAAATTAACCATTGGATAATTCTGAAATCCTGATTACAAAAGTAATATTCATTTTATCTAAATAATTTCCAAAATTTGAGATGTTTTACTTTTAAAATAAAAACTGACATTTAACAAAATTTCATGGGTTTTGACAAAAACAACTTTAAAACCTTAATAAAAATTACAATTGCATTCATAAAATTATATGATCATTAATAAAAATTAATTTAATAATAATACTATTTTATTAAAATATTATTTAATTCAAAAACCCATTAATTTATCAAAATATACTTCTTAGTTGAATATTAACTAAAAATACTATTTATGCTTTAAAAACTATTTACAAAGTAACAATAATAAAATGAATGCACATTATTTATACAAAAATAATGTACATAGTCATAGTTCTAGGGTCTTGTTACATAACACCTTATAACACCCACATAAGACCAAAGGGTATGGTGTGTGACGGTGACAGACTCTTGGGGTGGCTCGGATAACATCGCTTAGGCGGTAATCTCTATTAACGCTCACTTCTCCCATAGTCAGTTTCACTCAAGATTAACATGTTCATACTCGACTTGGGTTTGGTCAAGAGAGAAGCCCAATGATGCCACCTCCTTTCTGAGCTCTGAAAAATGGGATTCTTATGGGTCAAGTCTACTGGATGAGGCCATCACTTCCTTTTTCTGAGTAAATTGTATTTTGTAAGACCTATATTATACTAATCATGTTATCACTGTTCAACGGCTACATTATCAAGGGTCACAATTCATAACGGTATTTTAAAATCCAGAAACATAAAACCAAATAAGTCATTACATTTTACATAACCAAAAGAATACATTTAAATAGACCAAGATGAATTTTCATTAATAAATTTTTGGGTCGTTACAATCTTCCCCCCTTAAGAAATTTCTCCCTTGAATTTAATTTTCCTACTCTTAAACAAATGAAAGTAACTCTATTTCATCAGTTCCTCTGATTCTCATGTCACTTCTTCAAACTTTTGGTTTCTCCACAACCCCTTGATGAGGGGACTTATCTTATTTAATAGAACTTTTTTTCTATGATCTAAGATCTTCACTGGTTGCTCCTTGTAAGAAATATAATCCTCTAAATTTACTTCCTATGAAGAGAGTATATGTGATGGGTCTGGTATTTACTTCCTTAAGAGGGATACATGAAATACATCATGTACTTTGGCCATTATAGGTGGAAGTTCTAGTCAATAGGCCACAACCCTTACACAATCAAGAATATCAATGGGGCTGATGTACATAGGACTTAACATCCCTTTTTTCCAAACCTCGTGACCTTCTTCCATGGTCATATGCATAGAAATACCATATCTCCAACATTAAAATCAAGGTCTCATCGACCATTATCTGTATAACTCTTCTTCCGACTCTGGACTGCCTTGATATGCTTCTGAATGGTTTTCACCTTCTCCACTATTTCTTCGACCATTTCTGGTCCTATCAGCTGACGGTCACCGGCTTCATCCCAACATTCTAGTGTTCTGCACCACTTCCCACACAGGGCTTCAGAAGGTTCCATTTTGATGCTCGAGTGGGAACAATTATTGTAAGAGAATTGAACCAGAGGAAGATATTGATCCCAACCTTCGTTAAATTCCATTGAACATGATCTTAACATATATTCCAAGTTCTAAACAGTTCACTCAGATTGGACATCAGTTTGAGGATGATAGGTCGTACTAATGTTTAGTTTAGTATCCAAATCATACTGAAGACTCTTGCAAAACCTAGAAGTGAATCTTGGATCTCGATTGGATAAAATAGATAGTGGTACCCTATACATCTTTACCACTACCCTGATGTATATCTGTTCCATTTGATCATATGAGAAATCCTCCCGAATTTTAATAAATTTAACAAACATTGTAAGATGATCTAAAACAACTGAGATTGCATTGTTTCCTTTGTATTTCTTCGGAAGTCCGGTGAAAAAGTCCCTGGTGATGTTCTCCCATTTCCATGCTGGTATGGGAAATAGTTGCATCATCCCTTTAGACTGCTGCCTCTCTGCCTTCACTTGCTGACTCACCAGGCATTTTGATATATACTCAGCATTATCCTTCTTCATATTATCCCTCCAATGATGCTCTTGGGGATCTCGATACATCTTTGTGTTTCCTGGTTGAATAGAGATATTTGAACTATTTGCATCATCCAAAAGTTCCTTATTCATCTCTAGACTTGATGGAACAAATAGTCTTTTCCGAAATCTCAAAATTCCTTCTTCATTAACATTGAACTCCAATGATTTACCTTTTATGATAGCTACCACTTTCTTCTGAATTCCCACATCATCCTTTTGATCATCCTTTAACATTTCTAAAAGATATTTTTGAGCAATCATTTGGGAAAGGATTGATGATGTTCCATTCTTTAGGATTCCCATTTCTATCTTCATCAAGACTAATAAGATTATATCCTCCTCAATTCTCATGAATGATAGAATCAGGGTCCTTTCTAATTAGATATTCTGCCACCCTATTCTCTTTCCCAGGGTGGTAATGGATTGAGAAATCATTGTCGTTGATCATCTATAACCATCTTTGTGGGAACATGTTTAAATATTTCTATGTGAATATATACTTGAGGATTTTGTGGTCCATATATATTTCACACTTCTCCCCAAAGAGATAATACCACAAAAGTTTTAAAGCAAAGATCACCACAGCCAACTCCAAATCATGTGTTGGATAATTCTGCTCACAAACTTTCAATTTCCTTGAATCATAGGCAATGACTTTGTCATTTTTCATTAACACACAGCCCAGGCCCTTCATCGAAGCATCACTGAATACCACAAATAGTTCTCCACCTGTGGGAAAGTGAGCATAGGTGTATTGATAAGCCTCTTTTTTAACTAATTGAAGCTTTCTTAACATTCATAACTCCAATAAAACTTTACTCCCTTCCGAGTTAGCTTGTTGAGAGGGTTGGACAATCGTGAGAAATTTTTCACAAATCATCGATAATATCCAGCTAACCCCAAGAATCTATGGATATATGTTACCATTGTTGGCATCGGCCATCCCTCAATTGCATCTATTTGGGTGGGATCCACAGATATCACATTTCTTGTGATGATATGGCCCAATAATGATACCTCCCTTAACTAGAACTCACACTTTTTGTACATTCCATAGAGCTTATCCTTCCACAAGGTCTCTAGTACAGTTCTTAGATGCTCCTCATGATCCTTATTAGATTTGGAGTATATCAAAATATCATCTATAAAGACTACCACAAATTTGTCAAGGTAATCCCTAAAGAATCTATTAATCAATTCCATGAATATCTCTAGATCATTAGTGAGTCTGAAAGGCGTTAATATGAATTCATAGTGCTTATATCTTGTACAAAAAGTTGTCTTAGGGATATCTTCCTTATTCAACCTTACTTGATAATATCCCGACCACAAATCTACCGTGGAGAACTATTGTGCTCCACATAGCTGATCTAACAAGTCATGAATTCATGGGAGAGGATACTTTTTCTTTATCGTGATTTTTTAAGCTCACGATAATCGATGCAAAGGCGTATTGACCCATCCTTCTTCTTGATGAAGAGGAATAGTGTACCCTATGGTGAAGCACTTGGGCATATAAACCCTTTATCCAGATTCTCCTATAGTTGTTTCTTTAGCTCCTTAAGCTCCAAAATATCCATTCTATACAGAGTCTTGGATATGGCCAACTCCCTAGGTTTAAGATCAATTGGGAATTCAACATCTCTCCTAGGAGGAAGAAAAGACAATTCCTCAGGAAACACTTTAGTGAATTCCCTAAAAATAGGCATGTCTTCAAGGATGGTTTCCTTATTAAACTTAATAATCTGATCTAGATACACATTCTTATAGGTCATTAATATCCATTCTTAAGATGAGGGAGCTAAAGAAGATTCATCTTCCTCCTTGCACTTTTATTGAAATAGCGGTCTATTCTCTACATGGAGAGTGATTTCCCTCTCATGGAAATTTGTGTTGGATCTATATAAAGAAAGCCAATAAATTCCAGAAATTGCATCAAATTCCATGATAGGGAGTATGAAGAGGTTCTTTGGGAAATTAAATCCATAGATTATGGTAGGGAGGAGTTATATTCATGGGATGCAATGATTGCCCCATTTTTCGTACTCACCGACATCTTTAATTCCATGATTTGTTGTGGTGTTGGGATTATTCTACTAAACATTTGGGATATAAAAGAATGCGTAAATCAAGAATCAAAAATGTATGTTCTCTATTCTTGAATGAATAACTAGCGTACCTGTCACAAAATCATTGACAGGGTTCACTTTGGTAGTAGTGATGGAAAAAGAACGCCATTGTTGCCTTCGAGGTTGTTGGTTGCCTCCTAAAATCTTTGGCTTAGGGCACTGATTCTTAAGATTCCCTGGTTCTTTACAGTTTTAGCAATGAATAGTGTATTGAGGTTCAAACATATCATTCCTATCCTATGTTGCAGCCCCGAGTTTTTCTTATTGGTATTAAATACCTAGGTACCCTTCTCTTCCACACCTAAAGTATTTCCTTATCCCCTTTAGGAAATTTTCAGGGTGCTTCATTCCGCACATTTGGAAAGTGGGGTGTTGGATCTTCTTAGAACCATGGGCTTTATCCATCGGGCTGCCAACATTAAAGTACAACTTAAACTTATTATCCCCATGATACCCTTAAGATTCATCAATCTCTATTTCAACCTTGAGGGTACATCAGAAAATTTCATCATAACTGTCGAAATCACGGATCGCCAGTGCTATCTATAGGCTAGGTTTTAGCCCACCAAAGAAGTGGTCAACCTTGCATTTAGGGGAAACGACAAATCTGGAGGCATATCGTAAAATTATTGTGAATTTTGACTCAATTTCTCCGATAGATTCGTCATCTTTTTGCTTGAGGGCAAGGAAGTCACTTTCCATCTTAAGTCATAGGGTGTGCTGAAAATATTTATCAAAAAAATCTTTTGGAAATCCTTCTATTCCAATCCCTCGATCTCCTCCTCAGGCTTCATTGTTTTCATAAACGTCCACCACTGATCATATTCACCCTCCATATGATAAGAATCCATGAAAATCTTCTCATTTTTAGAACATTTAAGGATAGAGAATATCTTTTCAATGGAGTTGATCGATTGTTTGGTGATTGAGATATCAGATGATCCCTTAAAAGTATGAGGCCTTTGTCTCATGAAGATCTCGATAGTGACTTGTTCTTTCTTAGGGGGGTTTAATTTTCCTATTGACCCATGTTTATATTAAAATTTAGAGTTAAATAAGATATAAGCGTGACAAAGTTCACGATTCTCACTCCCATTAGATTGGGCATCTCATTAGCACAATCATCACATTGATCATTACATTGATTGTCAGCCCGAGTCCTCCTATTACCAGCCATTGGCTGGAATAAAAGGAATGTTCGGGGTAACACATAAAGGTTAATCCAAGGAAAAAATTGATGACATATAAATAACTTTTATTTCCTTAACTTATGAATCCATAGGCTTCAATCTATGTTATTCATGATCTACTTTCTAACATATATTCTTAGGGGAGTTTATTTAATTCACATAATAAGGGTTCATACTATGATTTTGAATTAACCAAAGCATATCCCCTGTGAGTTTCATAACCATGAGTACAGCAAGGACCATTGTTTTGCACCATTTCCCATTCGATTCAAGCTCAAAGCGGTGTTTTCATATTTTACCCCTAGGATACATCTGTGCCAGAGCAACCTCTACCTCCTTGTATCCAGACAGTGATTTATTTACTTGATAAAACACTTAATCAATACTAATCAAAACTTAGGGATGTTTTTATTATACTATGTCTTGTCTATAAGGCTTCACTAGGGTTTTCTAATCCTAATCCCAAAAATAACTAAACCTATCCTCTAATACAAACTATTACAACCCTGCTCTTTTATTACAAACTTTAACATGATTTATTACATAAAATATTCAATTGATAAAATATGGAAGATCGAGAGGGATAGTTTATTTGGGGATTAGTAACATTACATAATATCTTAGAACATAAAATATACAACTTCTTTATTGAAAACTTTATTTACATGACCACTACATTCCCTCGTACTTAGCATTGGGTGGGATAACCTGAGCACATGCATAAGAAAAGGGTGAGCTATAAAGCCCAGTAAGGGAATAAACATGGAATAAAATGAGGAATACAACACATGTTAGATAACAAGCATATAAATGGATCACAAGAGAAACATTATCATAATGTCTTGATAAATCATGATAATCATAACATGCAAATGTGGAAACAACACTTAACATGGAATTAGCATTATCTAAGGCTCATTGCACATGAAGCATTAGTAAACCCTAATTGTACATGAATCAAAAGTAAACCCTCATTGTAATTGAATTATAATGAGTCATCACTCATTTCACATGACATATCATGATACAATACTTTATTCAATGCATTGGATCACTATCAGGGTTCACCCTTCTTAAACATTTCATTTCATGGATAAGTGTGCCACATGGATCATATAACATGGAATCAATCAACATCAGAAGTTCTTCCACGAATAAGTAATTTGGAATAAATAAATTAAAGTACCATTCAATATGTATATGTTCATAAAGGTGAATACCCTTGATAGAGATGTGGGTATGGTATTCACTACACAATGATCTTGGCTTGGAAAAACGTGGTGCAATTTCGGCAGCATAACGACGTGACATAGGGATTAATGAAAATGGTTGATGAGAGAAAAATGGGTGTCTCATAATATGTATATGAAATTTATATTAATGGATCATATATATACATGTCCCAACAAACGTAATGGAATTTAGATGCATAATACAAAATAATTACTTGGATGTAAAAGAGGATATAGAAATCCATCACGGAATTTCGACATGGTAACGAGTGTAGATGGGAGGAATTAATAAGAGATAAATGGGTATACCATCATCCAAACATAAATAGGGAAGTATGGTTTAGGTGAGAAATCATACCCTAACATTTCTGATTGAAAAAAAGTGAATAACAACTTATGGAAAATTGGATAAAATGAGAAAGGAAGAAATACCTTACTTGGAAGTGTGATCCCAAAAGCTTGGGAGGGGCATGAGAGAGGATTATTGGGAGCTTTTGGAACCTTGTGAGGATTATAGAGAGAGGTGGGAAGGAGTTAGACGAACTAAAAAGGCTTTTAGTGAAGAGGAAGTGGGAGAATGGGTGGGTTTATATAGAAAAGGAGAGGGAAATCTTCATTTTTTAGGTTTGGGACACCTCACATTAAACTAATCAAAACCACAAACCAGAACGTGGTTTTTTTCCCATAGTTTTTTCCAAAGGGGAGTGGAAAACAATATTTTATAATTTCAATGGACCAACTTCTTAAAATAATAGGTTTGCTTATGTGGACGTGAGTCACACTCTCAAGGAAAACAATTTAAAAAAGACAAAATGTTTTATAAGCCTTGAAGGAACCACAAAAGCATTGTAAAATAAATCAAACAAACCAAAAATCACATTATTTTAATTTCAAAACATATATAGGCTGAAAATAATGTTTATAGTATTTTATTACATCACTATTGGTTCATTATGATGTCATAAAACTCATTATGTATTTTAACGGTATTTAATTTTTACCCAAAAATTCGACAGTCTCAGAGAATTATGAAAAATTAACCATTGGATAATTTCAACATCCTGATTCCAAAAATAATATTCCTTTTATCTAAATAATTTTCTAAATATTTGAATTTTTACTTTTAAAATAAAAACAAACATTTAAAAAAATCATGGGTTTTGACGAAAACAACTTTCAAACCTTAATAAAAATCACAATTGCATTGATAAAATTATATGATCATTAATAAAAAGTAATTTAATAATAATAATATTTTATTAAAATATTTTTTAATTTAAAAAACCATTAATTCATCAAAATTGATTTCTTAGTTGAATTTTATCTAAAAATACTATATGTTTTTTAAAAACTATTTTAAAAGTAACAATAATAAGATGAATGAACTTTATTTATACAAAAGTAATGTACATAGTCATATTGTTATGGTTTTGTTACATAACCCCTGATAACACTTGCATAATACTGAAGGGTAAGGTGAGCGATGGTCACTGACTATTGGGGTGGCTCGGATTACATCGCTCGGGTGATAATCTCTATTAACTTCCACTTCTCACATAGTCAGTTCTACTCAAGCTTAATGTGTTCAAGCTTGGATTGGGCTTGGTCAATAGCGAAGCCCAATGACACCACCTCCTTTCCGAGATCTGAAAAATTTGATTCATACAGGTAAATCTTACAGGATGAGGTCAATGCTTCCTTTGTCTTAGTAAATTGGATTTGTTAAAGACATATATTTATACTAATCATGTGATTACTATTCAACGACTATATTAGCAACAGTCATAATTCATAACCATATTTTAAAATCCAGAAACATGAAACCAAATAAGTACTTATTTTTTTACATAACCACAAGAAGACATTTAAATATAACAAGAAGAATTTTCATTAATGTATTTTTGGTTCGTTATAAATATTGAGACATATATGAATTTCCAATCAAAATATTTCATTGGATTTGAATATTATCATCACCAATAGCTATTAAATATTTATGGAAACCCATGAAACTCAATAATAAAAGTGTGAAATATGGAAGAGGGGACGTTCAAAATAGTGGATTCATTTTGGACCTAGTCATGTGATGTCTAGGACACCATGGTCCATTGTAGAGGAGTGAAGGTAGAGGATAGTCTATGGGTGAGTGTAAAGTATATATGATCTAAAAGCTACTGGATCTACTGTGTTAATAAGAATTACTTTACTTTTAGTTCTTGAGATATTGGATCATTATCATCACATAGGTTCAGGGATAATAAATCCATTATGGAATGATAATACATTTATCTTTCTCAAATGAAAACAGGGATTCCTTTTCATGTTTTTTAGACACATACATGGGTAGTCTAAAACCATAAATAATAACCCTCTGATCAAATGTTTTTATGAAGATGGATTTCATAGATGGGCCCCATGGTCGGGAACCTGAGAGTCACTATGTGTTAAAAAAGAAACAAAATCAATCCACATATTATTCATGATTTTGTTGAAGACTCTTACAAATATCGATCAAATTGGAAAGATTGTAGTAGTAATATACAATTCAAGGCTTAAAAATCTATAAGTGTTCCATTAATTTTCACATCATGTAGCAATGATATGGTATCCTCTCTTTCAGGGGTGGTATATAAATAGCACTATCTTGGAAAAAATCCACTAAAATCTCTAATATTGTGTGATTCATGCTTTTTGTGATAAGTAAGAGGTAAATGGAGGATGACCGTTGTTTCTTGAGAAAACATAACAATAGAGAAACCAAAAAAATAGGGGTAATTTGATATTTTTTATCCACAAATGGAAGAATATTATATTAATGTATTTACCATCATGATAAATAATAGTTTTGATAAATTATTTATATTATATAGGGTTTAGTCATATGATTTAGGATAACATATTATTTTAGGTTCATATAGTATGGGCCAAAATGGTTCCAAATAACGTGACCAGTATCAGAGGACATTTTTCACAATTTTGATTTTTTGAAACTCTCTTCCAAATAAATGCATCAAGCATTGAAGAACATTCATTAGGATCTAAATTAGTAGATACTCAATATATCTACATACCCTAAGACAATAAGAATCAAGAAAATTGTAATTATTTATAGAAAGTCCAATAGTATAGTTCTAATTCATATTTATGAAAAGGCATTTTTTTGTATTATTGTTAGGACCTGAATAGGAGATCTAGGTGTCACTACATATGTCAAGTTAACAATAATAAATCATGAAATATTTCATAAAAATGAATCCTTACATAGATCAAGTTTGTATATAGGGGCATGGGGAATCATATTTTTTTATTATAGTTGAGCCGTAGATAAGAGATCTGAGAATCACTACATTTTATATTCCAATATGAATCAAGACACACGTGGTTGTTATATTAAAACTTCTCTTGCAGATTTATCTCTTACATAATTGTGAGGGAATTTATAGTCAATAAAATATATGGAAATTCCTGGGATAGAGGATCCTAAGATCACTATATATCTTCTAAGGATATGAATAAAGCCACATGTAGTTATTGTATGAATGATTCGTTGCTTATATCTAACACATAAGAAATGAATAGATGGAATTTATGTCCTAAGGAATGAAACTTTTGTGTTCCATATATTTCTACATGGATTGAACTAACTTGTTGAGATGAAAGAGTTCATCGGAAATGGGACACTTTAATTATCATAATAGTCATACAATAAGGACTAAAGGGGAATTTGGATGAATGTTTTAATGTGTTTACCAATGTATAGAGCATTTTAAGGTAATGAAATGAAGAATCACGTGGAATTATATTTAATTTCATGTGTAACGGATCTGGATTAAGAAATTTAAATCTTGTGTAGCTTTGAAGTCATTATGTAGTTTAATTTCACGCAATTAGAATGAGATTCAAGTAGTTTGAAACTTACAGAATGGATTATTTCTATTTAGTTTAGAGTTGTACAACTTGTACATGATTCAATGCAATATATCATATAATTTACTTCTTGAAAAACCTTTCATTATTTTGATAGATGGAATTGTCTCCATCAATATTAATTAGGTAATATGACATATTGGGGTAAACCATGATATGAAATAAGGTCCCTCCCACCTTGGCACAAATTTTTTATATATATTCCCTATTATCCCTGTATCTTTATGAACCTATAAGATCTCTCCCTATAATCATTAATAGATGTGAGATTTATTATTAAAGGCTTTTTCAACTTGATATTTATAGATTTCTATATTTTTTGGTGTGAACAATCTCTTTTCATTAATCTACTCAAATTCTTCCAACAATTTTTTGGTATTTTACCGCCTATGACTACTGGATGAGGAAGGAAACAATGGGTGAGGGTATTTGAACATAGATGTGTAAAACTACCTCTATCCCATAAATATGTGACTGTGTACTCACTTGTGTTTTTTGTGGGTTGTGTTTTATTAATCCTAAAAACAAGAAATGGAATTTTTGGTTAAAGATTATTATTTTTATCCACTATTTTTTGAAGTATATTAAACAATTTATTATTAAAATATTTTATCTTCCCATTTTACCAACATTATAATATAAGGAATAGTGGGACTGGATTTTATATTAATGATAATCACCTTTAATTTGGAAAAAAAGAAACTAGTTTCACTCTCTATCAATATCATGTGTTGGACACCAAAAATGGTGAAAATGTTAGACCTCACTTTCATTATAAAATAGTTAGTTCCAACCTCCTTGAGGGGAATATTAATGTCCCACCAAAATATGAAGTTATTGGTATAATGATATAATAGAACTTCCAAGCCATATCTGGTGGATATGGATCCACGGAATCCACTCACAACATAACAAAAAACCATTAATATCTAGTGGGGTGAAACATTTGTGGAGGAGGATGAATGAATTTGGAACGTTTCTAACATGGATAAAATATTATTAGAAAGATCCATTCCATCCTTTAACAGAATTAACTAGATTTTTATTAGTCTATTTACTTCATACGAGATCTTGGCCCTTGATTAGTGGGTGCCACATATGCCATTATATACTTTTATCATTAGGATGATATATTATCCTCTCACATTGAATCTGAGGAGGACACCATCGAAGGATAATTTATAGATAACCTTATAAAGGTTTGATCTATCATAAAGGGATAAGTTCACTACATCGTGCACGATTATCCCTTTGTATCCCAATCGGAAGAGAGTTTCCCATTATGGTGGTAATCAATTATTGATGACATCTAATTATGGGTTTTTTATGACCACGATAAGGATTTCTATTCCTAGTATGGGATTGTGTAAACTTGATTTATTTCCTCTATTTTGTGGGTGGTTAAAGTGGTGATGATTTATCAATTAGTGAATCATATAATCTAATCATCATGATTCATACCTACCATTGTTATGATTATGTTGACTAGTGTGTCATAATGAATATTATTGGGTAATAGTATAAGAGTTAGAATTGGATCTAGGGGGAATTTTATCATGAGCTCTTGAACATAGTGATTCAGAGAGAACAACTCATGTTTCTTAATGGTTTGTTCCCCATTGATTTTTTTATCAAAAACTATGATTCATATTTGATATGTATTACAAACATTGATATATGTAGATCCTTATCTATATAGAACCAAAATATATGAAAGGGTCCCACCTATTTGGATTATAATAAAAATTACAAGGAAAACCATGTTTTCCTTCATTTCTTATACCTATTAGACTTATAGAGGAACCATAAAAATACATCCCCCAAATTTGGGGATTGTGGAAAAGATTGATCACCACATTATCTGGTAGTATCATATCCACCGATGTCTTTTTTAGAGTGGGATTTGATTCAAGAAAATATTCTAAGGCATATTATTTGATGATTTTTTTGGATAAAACTAAATATAAATATACTCTAAAATTACATCCCACCATGAAAAATGTCCAATCAACATTGGACGACATAGGTGTGACACCCGTTGTGAATTACCAGATAAGAGTAGTTGAATCGATGACCACATAACCTAATGGGAGACTCCACATAAACCAGATGTTGCTGACTGGCAGTGAGGGTCTGTGCAAATGAATTGGGGAGACTATACCCTATTATGTCATTGTATCACATCAGTGAGATAATGAATAAATAGAAGAATAATATTAATAGAAATAGAAATAATAAAATAAATCATCTAGACCATAATAATAAATGATTCCAAATTTTTAACTTTATAGAAATGATTATTATGTCATGAATCTATACAAATACAAGAATATGAACATTTAGACATAGAAAAAAGAAATAAAATTGTTATCTAATAGCATCATGATAAGTGATTCAGTCCCACACTCCCAAGATCCCATGTTATAATCAATAAAGCTTCTAAAACTAGGTGATTTCCCTTGTTCCTACCTATATCCAAGAAATCTATTTAGGTACCAAATGCAAGCCCAAATAGGGTGTGACATATACTTAGTTGGCCACCACCAATGATGTGTAGAACTATCCATCCAGTGAAAATAATATGAAATGTGTGCAGATATAATAATTAATAAGTATTAATGTAAAATGTAAAGGGTTGGCTTTGTATTTTAGATAACATGAATATGACACTACTTACTTCGGACCGTTCTTGAAAAACCTCTGAAGATATGTCATTGTGTAAAAATACATTTATGTGTACTAATATTTTTGCACATATGTTCCCTATATACATAGTGAAGTTTATAAAAATATATATACTTACATATTTCAATCCAAGACCTCAGTCAGATCTTAGGTTTCCATTTCTATTAACTAGAATCTCCCATGGAAGTTAGGGATTTCGTACCTAAGCATCAAAAATAATAAGGGTCTCCATGATAAAGTATCATAGGTATATGGCACACCATGATAGAGTATCATATCAGTACAAATGTTATTCCTGAGTATCATTTGTATAAGGGACACCATTCTTGAGTATCAAATTAGTAGGCATTCCAGGACTAAGTAGCATAGGTATAAGGGATGTGATTACCATGTATCATAACATTAGGCATTCCATGCCCGAGTATCATGTCAGTAGGGATTCCACACCCGAGTATCATATCAATAGGGATTAGATGCCTGAGTATTATAGGTATATGGGACACAATGCTCGATTATCATAGGTACATTGTATTTCATGTCCGAGTATCATATTAGTAAGTACTCCATGATTGAGTATCACAGGTATAAAAATTAAAATAGGCATTAGTAAGAGACAATAAATTCTTCATAGTTCTTTAGAATTCAATTTTAACAAGGTTGTAACCATTGTTTCTATTAAAACATGTGGTTTTTTCATACCACTCGCATTCCATTTTATAAATTTTATATATCACGTACAGGAGTCAAGAAAAAACCTACTTATGAGGTGGTATGATCACATAATAGCTTATAAAATCGGCAGGAATTCCATAATCATTCTTTAATGGTTTGAATTAGTCTATGGGAACCTATTCCAACATGAAAAAGGATGTATTAGTACATTTATATTAGGAAAAATATGTAATTTAAGGAGAATTTGTATTTTGATGGCAATGCATGGTAAATCTAGGGTGAGGTATCACAAATCATAATATAAAGCCACAAGACATGAGGGGTAATTACTAGAACATCTACCTTACATTAATAAAAGATTTATCATCCATTATTGGTTCATGATTCATCTTAGAATAGAATAAAAAACAAGGAAAATTCACTAAAAATAATTTATATTAGATTTTACTAAGAAAGTACTGAATAAGGTGAGATAATCTTGTAAAATATGGAATTAGATTAAAGATCACACATACATGCTTTAGAAATGAAGAATGAAAGCTCGATCAGAGGCCTAATAAGAAAAAGGATTCAAAGCCTAAGTGGAAGGAAAAGAAGATCCTCACCAGCATGAGTTTCTTTGAAAAAATAAATAGTGCTAGAAAAGGCAAAAAAGAAGGGTTTTACCCTTTTATAAAAAAAATAGAAGACTATATATTCACTACATTAATAAAATTCATGTCTTGAGTTCCTCAGGATTTTCCCCTTTTGTGATAAACAAATTCATGAAATGTAAAGGGTCTATCCAGACCAATTCACATGATGAATTGAATTAAAATTCTGAATTGGTTCATCAAACAATCTCTAGGCCATACTAACTTCATCCCAAAAACATAACAGTTTTCCTAATGGTGTGGTTTACAGGTGTATTCAAACAACACAAACTGAACAAGGGTTTACTGAAATTTAAAGGTTCCATACAAAATATGAAAATCAAGGATATTATAATGGGATACACTTAAGATGATTAATAAGAGACACCAAATTGACTTCATGGTGTTACAAATAATGAACAAACATTTTTAACAAAATGATCATCCTAAGAAATAAATTATCGATGTAAAAATATTATACCTGATTATAGAGAATTATCATACTGATATAATATAGGTTTTTTTCCTTATCATCACAATTTATTTATTGATATGTTTTCCAAGGGACCACTCTAGGTATTCCACATAAAGAATGAGTGGATTCCTTTCAACTAAAGGCACTAGGATAAGTTGATGCAAAAGATACCACTTGACAAGATTGAAATATTTCTAATAATCATCATCACACTATTAAATTATTGTTTTAATCCTAAATATGGTAAATGGAAAACACTTCCAAGATAGATAACTCATATAATTCTAAATATAGGTGATCCTCCCTTGAATTGTCTAAAAATCCGTAGGATTTCATGAAATTGGAATGCTAAAAATCACTTCAATTTTTCAAGATTATATTCAATGTCGTAGGGTAATAAAACAATGTTGGGGAACTTTTTTAATGAACATATT
The DNA here is from genome assembly GCA_963277665.1 of Viscum album. Lineage (NCBI taxonomy): Eukaryota > Viridiplantae > Streptophyta > Magnoliopsida > Santalales > Viscaceae > Viscum > Viscum album. The sequence goes on from OY728121.1 coordinate 438,638,157, forward strand.
AATGTCCTTTAACCAGGTTGATCATTATATTATGTTGATGAATTTTTTTAAAACTGTATCAAGGATGTAAAGGTGATCAGAACATAATAGATACATAACCACTAGATCATCCACATATCACTCCCTTTTCTTTCCCAAAAGTGTTGTAAAGATATGATGCCAAATGAATTATTATTTAGTGTTGGTGTTCTTCAAGGAAAATGAAAAAACCTGGAAGCAATAAAACCCATGTTCTACTTTGAATTTTTTTAATTATTCATCTTTATTTTACATGTAATTTTTTTTATATTCATGGTATTATCCATAAGGAAATAGGATTTGAACCCAATTATTCCATCAATAAACAATTCTGTGACTAATATTAGGAATTCATCCTCTGTACAATGATTATTAAATCTATGAAGTCAATGTTAACTGAAATTTATCCATTCCACTTCTTCAAGGGTAATATATTGGACATAAAATTTCTTTATTAACTTCCATAAAAAATCCCAAACAGGCTTATCAACTTTATTTTATATTTTTTAATAAAGATTTGGATGTGTTCTCCTTAATAAATTCTTATAATATTGAAAATTCTTAGGTAACCTAAGATGTTTGGTGTATACCTTAGGGTATAATATAGGAATATAAGAGTATCTATAATGAAAATAAATCATAGTGTTTATTTGATAAATATATTTATTCCTTTTTCAATTTTGGTGAAATATTTTTATTGAACATGGTTTTATTGGTCCTCTATTGTGTTAATATTGACCAGTTTCAGTTCATCCAAAATGGTCGAGTGCCTTCCCCAAATTTTGTGGAGTATACATAAGATCTTCCTTTTATTTTACTTCATCTTAATCCATATTATAAAAGAAAGGTGAGATAAATATAGTGTAGATGTGAATGTAATTTTCATCACCCAAAAGAAGAGGAATAGTTTCCTTATTATATCTCGAGATTGATAATTTTCTTGAGAGGTTCTTCCTTCAAAGTTGGTTATGTTATGAGTGGATAATTATAATATCTCTTTTGATTAAAGAGGTCACCCTATGGAATTTATCTTGGATGAATTTCTATTCCCCTTTGAGTCATATTATATTGTAGATATCGTAAAGGAAGGGTCACATAACTCTATATATTGAGAGATACCTATACCTTGTTGATGCCTTTTTCAAATATTTTACACCTTAATCATGATGAAAATGAGCACAAATTCACCACAAAATATTCACTATGTATATTCGATAGAGGATTTTAGAACATTTCACACAGAAACATGGACTATATCATATACCCCTATTTGTTTCCCCTCTCTCTATTGTTGAGGGATACATCTGTATACTGGTAATTTCATAAATCAAAAGAAGTTCCATCACTATAAATCAGTCTAAAATTATAATCAACCACATATTTTGGGAATTTGTGGTATGAATAAGTATAATGTCATGCCTTTGAAGCCATTCCATGCCAAATAGAATGGTGAATGTTATGTCCAACCATAACACCCAGAATTCAGAGACTAAAATGATATCCAAACCAGTTATTCACCATGACCATTCCAAGTGGAAAATATAACTTTTATAAAACCCTTGTGTCACATCTGTCTTTTTAAAATAATTTTTTATTTTTTTAACTCTTTACTTCTGTTTCTCTTTCCAAGATCCGGGCTAGGTCCCAGATTAAAATTTTTTCTATTTAATTTTTTTAGCAGGTTTCAGACCCGTGCGCGTTCACTGAACGGTGAGTGGTAGCCGCGCGATCACCCCTTGTGTTTGTGCGGATTCCCAGGTGGTCTGGGTTGACGCGCGCAACTTGTACGCGATTTATTAAGTCGTGCGACGAGGGCGTAGTGGCCCAATTTTCAGATCAAGATAAATAAACGAATTAAACTTTAAAAGAAAAATATGTCCGATAATAATAATAATAATGTGTTATTTTGATTTTTATTATGATTATTATTACAAAATTAAAATTATTAATGATATTCTTATTATTTATATATTTTTATTGTTTTCATTATTATTATTCTTATTATTGTTATTTTTATAAATATCATTTTTTTTATTGTTAATAATTTTTTTACTATTTTTTTGTAATTGTTAATTTTGTTATTATTAATTTTTGGTTAATTATAATAATAATATTATTAGTATTATTAATGTTATTATTATTATTAGTATTATTAATATTAATATTATTATTATTAATATAAGTATTATTAATATTATTTTTATTATTATTATTATTATTAATATAATATAATGAAAAAAAACATCAAACCCTAATCTACCAGGCACTTCCCCCCCTTACCCTCACGGCGCACCAAGCCCCATCCCTCTTTTTGGCCTCCCCTTACGTGGATGCTTCTTCACTGCCAACCCCTCATGCCGCCCTCCGCTCCTTGCACGTCCCTGCTACCCAGCTAAACCCAGCCATCCAGCCTCCACTGACCTTCGGCCTTGCACCGACCCGTCGCACCGTTGGATACCCTATGCACCACCGGACTCCCCCTACACTCATCCCTCCTCTTCTCGATGCACTGACCAGCCTCCACCAGACTCCCTCCACACTCGCCCTTCTCGGCGCACTGACCAGCCTTTGCCAGACTCCCTCCACACCACCACCCTGACCTCCTACTTGCACTTCGACTACCCACGAACTACCACTCCAACTAGCCGCCTCCTTTCTGGAGCTCCGACCTCGGTCCCACACTAGCCTCCCCTCCTGGTTCTCACCCTCCCCTCACGACGTTTTACCCAACCCGGCCATGGGCTTGCGCCGGCCGGCAGCGCCCCGACCCCTCCACCAACCTTGCATACAAGCCTCCTCGAACCCGGACCACCGCCCTCCGGTTGCATCCCAACCTCCCATCCTCTGTGCCCTACCGTGACTCGGCCACCCTCACCCAGCCCCACGGGACCCCCCCCCCCCCACCTCGCACCCTCCTGATCGTGCTCCGACCACTTGCGGACTACCACTCAAGCTTCTAGCTGCCTCCATCGTACTACTCTGGTCTCTTGCGCACCGACTAGCCCCCCCCCCCCTCCATGCCCTATTTTCTGGCTACCCGCTACTCCGACCCACTGCTCTGAATCCCCCCTGTGTGTGTTGTTTCCAGCTATCTTGAAGCGCAATCATAGTTCCTCCGCCTTCCTTTCGGCGTGTGGATTCCACTTTTCCATCATGTTCTTCCTCTAGTTTTGCATTCTTCCTTCAAATTTATCAAACCCATGTGTTCGGTTTAGATTCTGTGCATTTTTATCTTGGTTTTAGGTGCACACTCGGTCTACAAGGCATTTCGCCTCATTCGTTTGATGTTTTGTCGCACCCGCTCTGCTTTGAGGTAGGTGAACCCACATTCTCCTTTCCGATTAAATCCATTTAATGCTTGATTTATTATAGTTAGGTCTTTCACCTATTTCGCATTCCTACACTGTAATTAGTTAATATGTTATTGTGTTTTTCAGTTAACTGGTTTTGTTAGAAACAATTTTGAAGTATTTTTTTTATTTAAATCTATGTGTACTTATGAAGGTTGTGTTCCATGGATGTCAAAAACTATTTTGATAATGTTTCTGATATGACAATATTTTTCACATTACTCTTGAATAGTTTATCATGGAGTTTTATATATTTGGGAAACTTTTTTTGCATGGTTATTGAATCCTAAAAAAATTGTGTAGTTCGCTTATACAGATTATTTATGAAATGTTTGGTCTACTTATGAAAATTGTTTATAAATTTATTTTCTTGTTCATAAAAGTATTTGTAAACTGGTTGAGTCCTGTTAGTATTTTATAAATTGCACGGTCAATTTATCAAATAGCTTAGAAGTTGTAAAACTTATTTGGTTATGGTTTTGGTGTGTGTTTTCTTTTGAAAAAGGATTTTGAGTGTGTTTACTTTGGTGCTTATGGCCTGGTGGTTGGGTTAAGATATTTTGAGAAGGGATTGATGTTTTCAATATGATGGTTGGTGTTATTGAAAATAAGGGGAGTGGTTGAGTTTGATTTCAAAAATGGTTCTTGGATCCCAAAGGATGGAGGTTCTTTGTGTGTTTTCAAAGAAGTGGTTTTAAATGTGTTCCACACGGATTTGGATTGTTTGGCTTCATAAATTTAAAAGTGTTATTGGGAAGATATTTTGGGTAAATGAATTTAGACATGTCGACTCAAAGGCCCATTTGGCTCTTCCACTTCATGGATGGAGTTATGTTAACTTTTAGAGTGGCTTTTGTTTGGACGTTTTGTGTGTCTCGTTAGAATTTTAAATGTTTTTAGAATAATGATTTAGAAATGTGTGTATCATGAAGACATGTTTGGAAATTTCATCTTTAATGTAATTTTTGCGTTGAATCTTTGAAATGACAATGTTTTGATTACTGTATGCCCATTTCACAACTTTAGTATTTTGAGAAAATATTTCAAATGGTTTTATAATGTTTTGCTTGGCATGACAGCCCGGTTGGCACTCAGTTAAAGTGAGATGACTGAATGTGTATTGGAGGCGCTCCTGTCTACTGTAATCTTTTATTGGTGAATGTATTGGAGGCGTCCATGTTTAGGGTTGGAAAGTGCGGTGAGATGAGTCATGCGTGTGAGGGCCTTCCAACATACATAGTATTGTTGTAACCACCATGGGTTTCTAGGTGTCTTTTAGATGATCGAGTGACGGTTGCTGACCAACCCTGATTAGACGGGTTGGTACCCCCTGGATTTATTGTTAGTCTAGGAGGGATTTCCCACTAGATTGGTCAGTTATGGTATCCAGTTGGTTATAGAATTAGGAGCTTCACCATACACCGGCAAGTGGTTCTGAAATCGATTACGTCCAAGGGTCTTCTATGGATGTTTAGGATCACCCATGGTTTACCTTTGACTTTCTTGTTTATTTTCAGATATACATGTTCTTTCAGCTTCGACTGTCACCTATTTCTTTAAGCATTTCCTTGTTTCCTTGTTTGCATTTTATTTAAAAAATTGTAATTTGTTATGGAAATGGCACATGGTGTGCATTGGATTTTTAAAATGGGAAAATGTAATTTTTTATTAAAATATGGAAAACCTACATTCATACTTGTATTTCAAACTTGTGTTAATGGATTGTTTCAAGAAAGGAGATGTTAGATTCTATGGTTTATTTTGGCATCCCTTTTGAGAATTTTCAATGCTCACACCTTTTTATCATTTTAGTTGCAGGTTTCATTTTCTCAAGTTTCCTTGGCTGAGTTTCTAATTATAGGAGAGAGGTCAACCTTTGGTTGGGAGGTTACCTAAAAGGTCACGTGGAGGTATGTTCGGTTTTACTTTCATTCCACTGCAATTTTTATTTTTATCTTAAATTTTTATTTATCTGTCTTTATTTTTTTGTGGGCTAAATCATTCCCAATTATTAAATTTTGATACCTGAAACTAGTTGCCAGCCCGTGGGGATCTGAAACACCCTTCGGGCCATGTCACGGATCAGCTAGGGTGACCGGTTTAGGGCCGACCTGGGTTGGTTCGTGACACCTTGAATAATCAACATTGATAGAGACAACTCGTTCTTATTGGAACCCATATTTATAAGTGTTCAGGTTACAATGAGTTTGATTCAGAACCTATTTCCATTTATTTTTAGCATATATCAACATCAATGATAATTTCAGGTAAATACAATTTTCAAATTTTACCATGATTCATTTATTCATGGCCTTGATCTGTGAATGTGATGATCACATGACATCAGTTCTTTTTACCCTTGGTTGATATACCTCTGTCACAACCACTTCAGTCTCTAACATATATAGACTATAAAATGCTTCAATCGAGGCTTCCAAAATCTATTTTGATAAATAGAGACCATAAAAGATTGAATTATTTGATTTAATGATAGATATTTACAATATTATATCATATATATAAACCAATGGCATATTCTTCCTAAGAGTGAGTCCCCATTTATCTTGGGATTTCAATATCGTGAGTGACAAATTTTTGTGTCTCAAATTAGAAGGAATTTATGACATTTTGTGGGTCAATTGTATCAAAATCATTATTTATCATCGCCAATCAGACACATGGATTATTTATAGTAGATCCTTATATATTATTGGGGTTGAGCGAAATCCATAATTCTTACTCTTAGATTTATTTTCTGGTTGCACTTGTTGGAGTACTAGTCTAAATGTTTCTATGACATAAATGGATTATATGGTTATTTTGGCCGATTACTGTGTCCTTTCACCACCACATTTTACATTCCCTATATAGCCTCTTGATTTCCATACCTTTAGATGGTGAGGTTGTTTCTTATATACATCATATTCTTCAAAGAAACTATTGCGTAAATGAAAAAAAAATTGACTGATTCATATGATTAATCTTTATATGAAGTGTATTCAATTTGGTGGGATGGTTCTCGTTGTCTATTTTAGTTGGAGGACACCCATCCTTTCAATGATATATGTATTAAATCCTGAAGGGTATAGACTGATATGAAAATTAGTCAGATTTTTTTTCATGTTATCTTCAATTACTTTTTCTTCTTCACTTTCCTTTAGTGGTATGTGATATAAAATTGAACTTACATTTTATGGACAGAATTATGGTCACAACTGATTGATTCGGTCATTCCCTTAGAATAAAAGGTTCTCGATAAACCATTTTCTATCCTATAAAATAATCATACCTTTTTCATGTCTAATATGGATATTCTACCATTCTCCTTCCTCATCCAAAAATGTGGTGGAGACATATATTATTTTCTATGCTAGATTTTTTATATTGGAATCTATAATAGAAACAATTTCTGTAGAAAGACCTAAAAACATAAATCATTATTGTATATTATTCCCCAACATCTCATGAGAGGGGAAATAATCTAGGTGATCAATGAGGTCAATCTTGTTTTTCATCCTAGATTCTTGAATCTTTAGGATATTATATACTATTCCATAAAAGAAATATGCCATAACATTCTCATTCCAAAATAAAATCTTCTTATTTCCATTATCTTTAAGACATTAGTGGATCTACCCCTTATTATTTCCCCAGAATTAGCCTTTTTTGTTGTTTTATCATGAAGGGATTACATATAGTATTGAATGTGATTTATTGATTGAGTTGATATTGGATATTCTTTATCAGTGAAGGTTTATACTTCTCCCCTACTGGTATTTTCCCTCAAACTAATGTTACTAGAAAATTTAATTCTATAGATTACTGGATGGTGTCTTACACTGTTTAGACACTACTTACAAATCCTATTACTCACCAGGATACATCAATTGGTATGAAAAAATTATATCAACTCCTCATAATGAGTTTGTATGTGTGTATTATGTAAATAATCTTGTGGGAGATGCATTTATAGGGAATAAGGGATAACTTTTTACCATGTGATGAAATTTTAGACTCTCTTATTATTAGAATTTTGGTAATATGAGAAGTCAAGGATAGTCATTTTTCAATGTGGAGCTAAATTTAAAGAGAAATTGATCTTGAAAATCATCCTAGTTGGTCACAAATTTTGCTAGAATATTTTTTTTACCAGATGAAGGTTTGGAATTCAAAATTTGGAATAAATAATTAGTCCTTTGTTTCATATTTCTTCTCAACTAATCCTTTCAATAGTCCACATTAAGACACAAAATTCATCCATTATTTCGTAAGGCCTCAAAATACATTAATTTTATGGAAGTTATGACTCCAAAAAATAAATAAAGGAGGAGTATTATCCACCAACATAGGATAAGGTCAACTCTTTGGTCATAAATCCATCCACTATACCTTAATTACATCCACTAAAGTGATAAGGGCCTAAATAGAATCAACTATGTCCTAGGTTACCATTTTTAGGGTAGAAACTAGCACAGGAGATGCATAATGTTAATCACTTGCAAGTGTTGGTTGGTAATTGGATACTTAGGCTGATCCTGCATAATTTTTTATGATAAAAAATAGATGGTAAGGCTTTGAGGGGAATCTTTTTTCATCCTCATTCATTCATTTTAGATTTTCTAACTGTTTGAGGGAAAATCTTATAGGAAGGATCAATTCCTACCATACTAGTGAGATTTCCCCTTATTGGGAAAGATATTTTGGCTGGGGAATACTCAACTGAGTTTTAAAGATATAGTCATCATGAATATTTCATTTTATTAATTCAATATTCAGTTTCCTTAGTTTTTCCAATTCAACTTCATATTATGGAAACCATTCCTCTATAAATGGTGGTTTGACTTATTCCGGTGGTGTGTAGGTTGTATCCACAATTATCCATTTATATTTAGCCAATATGCACTAAATATATGGTAAGTGAATCATTGGAGTTGGTATATTTTATTTTTTCATAGCTTTTGGTGTGTAGACCTTATTTACAAACTTCAGTATTGAATTCATTTTCAGTTTTCACCTCATCATTTAATTCCTCATTTTTTCTCAAATTTTGAATTCACAAAACTAATGTTGATGGAATTTATTGAAGCACATAGACTATCATAATTCATATAATTATCTTCATTTTCATCATGAAATATCCCATGAATTTTATTTTTTTTATAGATATTCTTGGGATGATATTATCTTGGTGGTTTTATCCATTATCAGGACTATTCCATTGAAAACAGATTGGTGATGTTTATGTGAATGGAGTCTATAAATTTAAATTAAATACTCCCCAAATAGATATTTGGAATCATGTGTTGATGAAATATCATATGGTGAATACTATTTAACATGTCCAAATATTGAGAACACTAATATCTTTGAAGGAGGGGTAGGGTAATAATGACACCATCTTTATCAGATAGGGATCACTTGGAATTTCTGGCATTGAATCCTTATATATATAGGTTTTTGATCATATCAATTGATGTGGTGGTGGATATAATTATGACCCACTCCACCCTATGGGTCAGTTCTTTCATTGTATCGCTACATTAGCCACCACCACTTCTTCCCTATTGATTATTGTTTTGATTTAGTTCAGGAATGGACCAAATGGAGAGCATGAAATGATGGATGTATACCTTATACTAGGTGTTACAATGTGGATTGGGACCCAATTATTCATTATTGGGAGATTTTATTGATGTTCATATTTTACTTTTATCATAGTCTTTTGGTATTTGATATTTGTTGTATAATGTTTTTCTTGGAACTAGGCTTAGTAGGGTTTCATAATATAGTAAATTTAGTATTATCTCTTTTTGTTCATAAAATATTTATTTCTTTAATTATATTTCATGGGGAACTTTTTGAGTTATCTATTGTCCTAATAGTGTAGTGGAATAAATCACTCCTTATTATCTCCATCCTAGAATAGGCACATCAGACAGAGAATTCATGATCTATTTGAGAATTTTCCTTTGGCTCTCGAGGAAAACACATTGGAGATTTTCTTATTGTTTCTTTTTTTTCATATTCTTGTCCATTGAAAGTGTGTCTATGTCAATTTATTATAAAAATATTTAATTATCAATATAGGTTTGTCTTATACATAATCAATCATTTCTATTTCCTTAAGATGATAACGGTTTTTCAAAATGTTGAGGAATATATATTGGATGCATTTTTTACTTAATGATTCAGGAAGATTAAATAGAAAATGCATATAGGACAAAGCATGACTGGAATATTATTTTCAAATATATTCCTTTACATATTGATAACATCCTACTCATCATAAAATGGAGGTTCCCCAAAAAGGTTTTAATATATGGGTCTCTTTATTTATAATTTATGTTGTTTAGTTTTCGACCTTGATGGGGCACTATCAACAGATGACAAGATTCTTTGTGTGGATGATCTAGGTTCTTCTGGTACGTATCTATATGATGATATAGTTTGAGGTATATCAAATGTGGTGAGACATTATTGATGATAATTGACCTGATTGTGGGGTGTATCTCCACATTGAATACCATGAGGAGGTCCATTATGAGTATTTTCATCATGAGTGTAATGACTCAGATTTCCCATGAATTATTTTTATAATAACCCTGCATTTTATTACACACTTAAAAATGATTTATTACATAAAATATTTACTTGATATAAGATAGAATATCGATAGGTATATTTTCTTTGCATATAAGTAACATTACATAATGACTTAGAACATGAAACACAACATCTTTATTGAAAACTTCCTTTACCTGACCACTACATTCCCTCGTACTTAGCATAAAATGGGATAATCTGAGGACATGAAAAATAAAAGGGTGAGCTATAAAGCCCAGTAAGGGAGTAAACAAGGAATATCATGAAGAAATAAATACATGTTAGGAATTATAAATTTCAATGGATCATAAAAGGAAACATGAAAATAAAGGCATGATATAGTATGATTATCATAACACGGAAATGTGGCAACAACACTTAACATGGTATTAGCATGATCCAAGGCTCATTTAACATGGAGAAAGAGTGAACCCTCATTTAAGTTGAATTATAATGATTAAATAATCATCACACTTTAATTAGAATGATCAAATCCTAATTTCACTTGACGTATCTTGATAATAATCTTTACCCAATGCATTGGAGAGCTATTAGGGCGCACCCTTCTTAAACATTTCATTTCATGCATAAGTGTGCCAGATGGATCATACAACATGAAATCATTCAACAAAATTATTTATTCTACAATAAATTAATGTGGAATACATATATAAAACTTTTAAATAATAATTAAATGTTCATAAAGGTGAATACCCTTTATAGAAAAAAGGTCATGGTATTCACTACACAATGACTTGGACTTGGAAAATCGTGGTGCAATTTTGGCAGCCTAAGGATGTGAAATAAGAATTCATAAAAATGGTTGATGAAATATAATGGGTTGTATCATAATATTTACATGAAATGGGAAGTAAGGGGCTCATATAGATATATTTCCCAATATGAGTAATGGAATTTTAGATTCATAATACAAAATAATGGCTTGAATGTAAATGAGAGATAAATTCTTTACGAAATTTTGGCATGGTAATATATCTAAATGGGAGAAATTTATGGGAGATAAAGGGGTCTCTCATCACTCAAACATAAATAGAATAGTATATGAGAGGTTAAAAATCATACCCTAACATTTATAAGTGAAAATAAAAGGGCATAACAATATTGTGAAACTTGGATAAAATGAGAAAGGAAGGAATCCCTTAGTTGGAAGTGTGATCCTTAAGGATTGAGAGAGGCTTGAGAGAGGATTATTGGGAGAATTGGGCGCCTTTCTATGATTATAGAGAAAGGAGGGTAGAGTTTGGACGAACTCCAAAGGCTTTGAGTGAAGAGTAAGTGAGAGTTTGGGTGGGTTTATAAGGGAAAGCAAAGGAATTCAATATTATTTAGGTTTGGGACACCACACATTAAACTAATCAAACCACAAACCATACCATAGTTTTTTCCTATGGTTTTTTCCAAAGGGGAATGAGAAAAAATATTTTATAAGTTCAATGGTCTATCTTCTTAGAATAATAGGGTTTCTTGTGTGGAGGTGAGTCACACTCTCAAGGAAATCAATTTAAAAAAATGTTTTATAATTCTTGGAGGGTCCACTATGGCTTTTTAAAATAAATCAAAAATACCTAAAATCATTTTATTTTAATGTTAAAACATATAATGGCCGAAAATTAGGTTTTTAGTGTTTAATTACATCAATATTGGGTCATTATGATTTCATAAAATACATTATATATCTAAATAGTATTAAATTTTTACCCAAAAATTCGACTGCCTCATAAAATTATGAAAAATTCACCATTGGATAATTTCAACATCCTAATTCCAAAAATAATATTAATTTTATACAAAATAATTTTCTAAATATTTGAATTTTCGCTTTTAAAATAAAAATCGTCATTTATCAAAAATTCATTGGTTTTGAAAAAAAAAGAGCTTTCAAACCTTAATAAAAATTACAATTGAATTCATTAAAATATAAGATAATTTATTTTTAATAAAAAATTTAATTTAATAATGATAATAATATTTTATTAAAATATTATTTAATTCAAAAATCCATTAATTCATCAAAATAAAATTCTTAGGTGAATATTAACTGAAAAAAAAAATTTCCCTTTAAAAACTATTTACAATGTAACAATAATAAAATGAATGTATATTCTCTATAAAAAATCTTGTACATAATCATAGTACTAGGGTCTTGTTACATAACACCTTATAACACCTTCATAAGACCGAAGGTTAATTGTGCGATGGTGACAGACTCATCGGGTGACTCGGATAACAACGCTTGGGTGGTAATCTCTATCAACATCCACTTATACCGTAGATAGTGTTTCTCGGGCTTAATGTATTCAAGATCATTTGGTTCTTGGTCAAGAGCAAAGCCCAATGATGCCACCTCCTTTCTGAGCTCCGATAAATGGGCTTCGTATGGGGCAAGTCTACTGGAAGATTCCATCGCTTCCTTTGTCTGACTAAATTGGTTTTTTTTAAAGCCCCGTATTTATACAAATCATGTGATCACTGTCCAATGACTATATTATAAAAGTAAAAATTATTAAAGGTATTTTGAAGTCAAAAAAATATTTAAAATCAAGGAAGTGCATATTTTATATAACCATATTTCATAAAAATACATTTAATTAGATCAAGAAGGATTTTTATTAATTAATTTTTGGTTCATTACAATCTTCCCCCTTAAGAAATTTCACCTTTGAAATATCTATTTCCTACCAAAAAATAGATATGGGTAACTGTGCTTCATCACTTCCTCTGATTCCCACATTGCCTCTGGAAACTTATGGTTCTGCCACAACACATTGACGAGGGGTATTGTCTTATTTTGAAGAAATTTTTCTCTACGATCTAAGATATTTATGGGTTTCACCTCATAAGAAAGATCATCCTTTAACTGTACTACCTCTGAAGAGAGTACATTTGAAGGGTATGGTATGTACTTTCTTAAGAGGGATACATGAAATACATCATGTACTTTAGACATGGTGGGTGGAAGTGCTAGTCGATAAGCTACAGCCCTGACACTATCAAGAATCTCGAAGGGGACGATGTACCTAGGACTTAACTTCCCTTTCTTTCAAAAGTTTATGACCTTCTTCAACGGAGATATCCATAGAAATATCATGTCTCCAACATTGAACTTAAGGTCTCATCAATGATTATCTGCTTAACTCTTCTGTCGACTTTGGGCTACCTTGTTATGCTGTTAAATAGTTTTCACCTTCTCTACCATTTCTTCGACCATTTCAGGTCTTAGAAACTTATGCTCACCAACTTCATCCCAACACGCTGGTGTTCTGCACCATTTCCCATAAAGGGATTCATATGATTACATTCAGATGCTCGAGTGGGAACTATTTTAGTAGGAGAATTAAAATAGTGGAAGATGTTGGTCTCATCCTACTATGAAGTCCATAGACCATGACTTTAACATATCTTCTAGTTTACGAATAGTTCACTCCAATTGGCCATCAGTTTGAATATGATAGGCCATACTGAAGTTTAGTTCAGGGATTAGAGCATGTTGGAGACATTTCCAAAACATCGAGGTGAATCTAAGATCATAATAGGATACAATAGATAGTGGTACTCCATGAATCCTTACCACTTATTTGATGTAAATCTATGCAATTTGATCCAATGATAATTCCTCTTGAATCGTGATAATGTGAGCTATCTTCGTAAGACAATCCAAAATGACCCATATAGCATTGTTTCTTCTGGATGTCATTATAAGTTCAGTGAAAAAGTATTTGGTAATGTTTTCCCACTTCCATGTTGGTATGGTTAGTTGTTTCATCAACCCTATTAGACTTTTTCCTCTCAGCCTTCACAAGCTGACATACCAGGAACTTTGATGTATATTCTACTATCTCCCTTTTCATATTGTCCCCCCAAAATTTTTCTCAGAGATCTGGATACATCTTTGTGCTCCCATGGTGAATATAGAAGTTTGATTTATGTGCTTCATTCAAAAGCTCATTCTTTATCTCTAGATATAATGTTATATATAAGCATGTACCAAATCTCACAATTTCATCCTTTTCAACCACAAACTGTCAAGATTTCCCATTTCTGATTGCTTCCACCCTTTTTAGAATTTCCACATCCATTATTTGAGCATACTTTATTTTCTCCATGAGGGATGGTTGAGCAATCATTTGAGAAATGATTGATGATTTTCCTCCCATAATGATTCTCATGTCCATCCTCTACAAATCTAAAAAGATTTGATCATTTTCAATTCTCATCATTGATAATGATGCAGGATCCTTTCTACATAGAGAATCTACCACCTTGTTTGTCTTACCAGGATGGTAGTGGATTGAGCATTCATAATTCTTCTTGAGTTCTCTCCATCTTCATTGGCTCATATTAATCTCTTTTTGTGTGAATATATATTTGAGGCTCTTGTGATCAGTATATATCTCACACTTCTCCCCATAGGGATAATGCTTCCAGATTTTCAATGCAAAAATCACAGCCACCAACTCTAGATCATGCATGAGATAGCTTTTCTCATTGATTTTCAGCTACCTTGAGGCATAGGCTATCACTTTATCATTTTGAATCAACACACAACCGAGGCCCTTCTTCAAAGCATCACTGAATACCACAAAAAGTTCTCCACTTGTGGGTAAAGTGAGCAAATGCATAATGAAAATCCTCCTTTTCAACTCCTTAAATATCTCTTCGCATTCATCACTCCAAGCAAACTTTTCTCCATACTGAGTCAGATTGGTAATATGGTCGGAAAATCATTATAAATTTATCACAAATTGGCGATAATATCCATCTAACCCAAAGAAGCTACGAATATCCATTATAGATGTTGGCCTCAGACATCCCTCAATTGTATTTGTCTTCAAGGGATCCCTATATATCCCATTCCTTGTGATGATTTGACTCAAGAATGAGACCTCATTTAACCTGAACTCACACTTTTTATACGTTTCATAGAGCTTCTCCTTCCACAAGGTCTCTAGTACAGTTCTTATATTCTCCTCATAATCCTCCTTGGTTTTGGAGTATATTAGAATATCATCTATAAAGACTACCAAATGTTTTTGAGGTAATCTATAAAGACTCTATTCAACAAGTCCATGAAGATTTATTGAGAATTAGTGATTCCAAAAGGCATTACTATGAATTCATAGTGCATATATCTTGTACGAAAGGCATTCTTGAGGATATATTCCTTCTTCTCCCTTACATGATAATATCCCAACCGCAAATCTAACTTTGATAAGTATTGTGCTCCACACAACTGATCAAACAAGTCATCAATTTATGGAAGAGGATACTTGTTCTTTATTGTGATTTTGTTAATCTCATAATAATCAAGGAAAATCTGCATTGACCCATCCTTATTCTTGATGAAGAGGGCTGGTGCATCCCATGGTGAAGCACTTGGGTGTATAAACCCTTTACCCAAATTCTCTTGTAGTTGTTTCTTCAACCCCTCAAGCTCCACAACAGCCACTCTATATGGAGTATTGGATATTGGAAATGCCCTGGGTATAAGGTCAATTGAGAATTCAACTTATCTTCTAGGGGGAAGACCATGAAATTCCTTGGGAAACACTTTAGTGAATTCCCTCACAACAGACATGTCTTTAAGGATGGTTGCCTCCTCAGAATCAATCATCTAAGCCAGATATGTGTGCTCATATAGTAGTAATGTCCATGCTTGATATGATGGTGCTAAATACGATTCATCTTCCTCCTTAAAATTGTATTGAATTTGGGGTCGATTCTTCATATAGAGAGTGATTTCCCTCTCATGGAAATTTATGTTGGCCCTATATAGGGAAAGTCAATACATGCCAATAATTGCATAAAATTACACTATAGGGAGTATGAAAAGGTTCCCCAGCAAGTTAAATCCACAAATTATGATAGGGGAGAAGTTATATTCATGGAATATAATGATTCCCTATTTGATGTACTCACTGAAATCTTTACTTCCAAGATTTTTGTTGGTGTTGGGTGTGTTCTACTAAATATTTGAGATATTAAATAATGCGTAAAACCAGAATCAAAAATTATGTTCCCTATTCTTGAATGAATAACTAGTGTACCTATCACCACTTCATTGTCGGGGTTCACTTCAGTAGTAGTGATGGAAAAACTCACCATTTATACCTTGTAGGTTGTTGGTTTCCTCTGAAAACCCTTGGCTTAGGAAACTAATTTTCAAGGTACCCTAGTTTTTTTGCAGTTGAAGAAATGAATAATTCATTGAGAGTCGAATGGATTTTTTCTCTCCTCTGTCTAATCCGCAACTTTTTCTTGTCAGTAGTTAATAGCTAGGTTCCCTTCTCTTCCACACCTAAATCATTTCCTCATCCCCTTTAGGAAATTTTTGGGGTGCTTATTTCCACACCGTTGGCAAGTGGGGTGCATGATTTTCTTAGCACTGCTGGAATTATCCATCAGATTGGAAGAATTGAAGTCAACCTTACGCTTATTATTTCCATGATACCCATGAGATTATCCAATATCCATTTCAACCTTGAGGGCACATCAAACAATTTACACATAGCTATCGAAGTCACGAATCACCATGGATTTCTATTGGCTAGGTTTCAGCCCACCAAAGAAGTGGTCCAACTTGCATTCAGGGGTAACGACAAAGCTAGAGTTGTATCGTGAAAGCCTTGTGATGTTTTCCTTGTACAATCTGATGGATTCGTCATATTTTTTCTTGGGTAAAGGAAGTACCTTTCCATCTTTATTAAGAGGGTACACAGAAAATATTTATCAAAAAATATCTTCCCGGAATCCTTCTATTCCAATGCCTCGATCACCTCCTCGGGCTTAAAATTTTTTATCGAAGTCCACCATTGTTCAGCTTCACCCTCCATACAGTAACATCTAGAAGAACCTGTTCTTGTTTAGAACATTGAAGTATGGAGAAGATATTTTCAATGGAGTTGATCAATTTTTTGGCAATTGAGGGATCAGAAGATCCATTAAAAGTATGAGGCCTTTGTCTTATAAATCTCTCGATAGAGACTTCTTATTTCTTAGGGTGGGTTGAACATTCCGCTTTACCCATGGTTCTATTAAAAGCATGAGTTAACTGATAGAGTATCGTGACAATGTTTTTGATTCCTTCTCCCATAAGATTGGGCATCCAATTAGAACATTCATCGCATTGATCTTCGCATCAGTTGTAAGCCTCAGTCCTACTATTACCGGCCATTGGATGGAATAAAATGAAATTTAGGGTGAAACATAAAATTTAATCCATGGAAAAAATGGATGACTTATAAATAACTTTCATTTCCTTAACTTATGAATACATAGGCTTCAATCTATGTTATTCATGATCTACTTACTAAAATAAATTCTTAGGGTTTTTTTAATTACCTTAATAATGGTTCATACTAATCTTTTGAATTTACCAAAGAATATCCCACAAGAGTTTCGTAAACAAGAGTGTAGTATTTCCCATTTTCGTGTACCAAGATACCCTGGGACAAGCCCGAAACTCCTTGTCTAAGTTTTCACTTCTAGGTACATCTATATCAGAGTTTCCACTACCTTCTCGTATCCAAACATGGATTTATTTTCCTGATAAACAACTTACTCAATACTCACCAAAATTTAGGGATGTTTTTTTATACTTAGTCTTATCTTTAAGGCTTTCACCGGGGTTTTCTAATCCTAATCCTAAAAATAACTAACCATATCCTGTAATACCAACTATAACAATCCTGTTATTTATTACACACTTAAACATGATTTATTACATAAAATCTTCACTTGATACAGGGTAGAATATCGAGAGGTATAGTTTATTTGGGGATTAGGAACATTACATAATGACTTAGAACATGAAACACGACATCTTCATTGAAAACTTCCTTTACATGACCACACCATTCCCTCATACTTAGCATTGTATGTGATAACCTGAGGACATTTATAATAAAATGGTGAGCTATAAAGCCCATAAAGTGAGTAAAAAGGCATAACATGAAGAACACAATACATGTCAGGAAATAGACATATCAATGGATCATAAAAGGAAACACTAACATAAAGGGATGATATAGCATGATTATCATAACAAGGAAATGTGGAAACAACACTTAACATGGTATTAGCATGAGCCAAGGCTCATTACACATGTAGCATTAGTAAACACTCATTTCACTTGAATTATCCTGAATGAATCCCCATTTCACTTTAATTATCATGTGTAAATCCTCATTTCACATGGAGTATCATGATTCTAATCTTTACCCAATGTATTGGAGTGCTATCAGGGCACCCCCTTCTTAAACATTTCATTTCATGCATAAGTATTCCACATGGATCATACAATATATAATCGTTCAACATCATCATTTATTACACGATAAAGGAATGTGGAATATATAAATGAAACTCTTGAAACAATAAGTAAATGTGCATAAAGGAGAATACCATTGATAGAGAAATGGGCATGGTATTCACTATACAATGACTTTGACTTGTAAAATCACGGTACAATTTCGGTAGCATAACGGTGTGACATAAGAATTCATAAAAATGGTAGATGAGAGAGAAGGGGGTGTCTCATCATGTTTAAATGAAATGGACAGTAAGGCGTTCATATATATACGTGTATCAACATGATTAATGGAATTTTATATTCATAATACAAAATAATGGCTTGAATGTAAATGAGGGGAGAGACATTCCTTACGGAATTTCGGCATCATAATGGGTGTACATGGGAGGCATTCATGCAAGAAAAAGGCATCTATCATCACCAAAACATAAATAGGATATAATAGGAGATGTGATAAATCATAACCCAACATTTATTATTGAAAATAAAAGGGCATAACAATATTAAGAAACATGGATAAAATGATAAAGGAAAGAATCCCTTGCTTGGACAGGTGATCCCAATGGCATGGGGAGAGGCTTGAGAGAGACTTATTTAGATCATGGGGATCCTTAAGAGGATTATTGAGATAAGAGGTCAGAGGTTGGACAAACTCCAAAGGCATTGAGTGAATAGGAAGTGAGAGCATGGGTGGGTTTATATAGGAAAGGAGAGGGAATTCTTTATTATTTAGGTTTGGGACACCGCACATTAAAATAATCAAAAACACAAACAAGACCATGGATATTTCCCAGGTTTTTTTCCAAAGGGGAGTGGAAATCAATATTTTATATGTAAAATAACCGAACTTCTTAAAATAATAGGGTTTCTTATGTGGATGTGAGTCACGCTCTCATGGAAGACAATTTAAAAAACTAAATTTTTTTATAAGTCTTGGAGGGTCCACTAAGGCTTTGAAAAATAAATCAAACAAAACTAAAATCACATATTTTTAATTTAAAAACATATATTAGCCGGGCATAATGTTTATAGTGTTTTATTACATCACTTTTTGGTCATTATGATGTCATAAGACACATTATATATCTAAACGGTACTTAATCTTTACCCCAAAAATTCTATTGTCTCGGAAAATTATGAAAAATTCACTATTGGATAATTGAAACACACCGATTCCAAAAATAATATTAATTTTACCTAAATAATTTTCTAAATATGATAATTTTGACTTTTAAAATAAAAACCGACATTTATTGAAAATTCATTGTTTTTGACAAAAACAACATTCAAACCATAATAAAAATTACAATTACATTCATAAAATTATACGATCATTTATAATTAATAAAAAGTAATTTAATAATATTATTATTATATTAAAATATTATTTTATTAAAAAATAGATTAATTCATCAAAATATATTTCGTAGTTGTATATTAACTAAAAATAAAATTTTCACTTTTAAAACTAATTAAAAAGTAACAATAATAAAATGAATGTATATTCTCTATACAATAATAGTGTACCTAATAATAGTACTAGGGAATCATTACATAAACCCTTATAACACATGCATAATATCGAAGGGTGAGGTGTGCGATGGTGACAGACTCTTTGGGTGGCTTGGATTACATCGCTCGGGTGGTAATCTCTATCAACTTCCACTTCTCTTGTAGGCGGTTTCGTTCAAGCTTAACGTATTCAAGATTTGCTTGGGCTTGGTCAAGAGAAAATCGCAATGACGCCAAATCGTTTCTAAGAACTAAAAAATGGGCTTCGTATGGGGAGATTCTACTGGATGAGGCCATCACTTCCTTTGTCTGAGTAAATTGGATTTGTTAAAGCCCTGTATTTATTCTAATCATGCGATCACTGATCATCTATTATATTAGCAATGGTAACAATTATTAAAAGTATTTTCAAGTCCAAAAAAATTTAAAACTAAGGAAGTGCATATTTTATATAACAATCTTTTATAATAAGAGATTAAGAGGAATTTTCATTAATGAAGGTTTGGATCATAACAATTTTTGGATATTATACGGATTATTTTCAAGACCATGCGCTGATACAGCATATGATTACGAGGCTCGAGGTTCCTAGAATAAATGTTTTTAGTATACTAAATATAATAAATATCACATTCCCACTATTATATTAAAAAAGTGGAGTAACTATCTAATAGGGGTCCATAACCAAAATTCAAGGGCACTGTTGAGTTTAGAATATATGTTTTACCCTATTTGTGACATAATCCTTTTTAGCATGGGAAGTTTCTGAGAAAGTCAATGCAGGTGTAAATAAATTAAAAAATCCACAAATTTATTCATTTTGTTTTTTTTGATGGAGTAAATATTTTCTCCATCAAATAACCTGTTATATTATTTCAATATGGCTGAGCATTAAAACCCTATAGATTCATACAACCGTTGGAGATATTTCATTGCGAACGATGATGGATTGGGATCAAATATTGGATAGTTTCACCAATAGAGTTCATAGACCTCATTAATTATGGAAAAATAACCATTCTTTGTTAACAGTCAATCCAAAATCTAGGTATGATGTTTTTTGGTGATTTCCACGCAGTTTCTTAATCCCTAATGAATGAAAATCAATTCCACGAATAGAATTGATAAATGCATCATCTGTAGAATTAAATTGCTATAATTTGTATTCATTTATTTTGATTTTCCATTTCTTTTATCTTATTCTATGACAACGTATCAAGTCTAAATGAACAAGGGGTGAAGTTAATTATTCACATTTTGTGGCTTTTTAAATTCTTCACATGCTCATTCCATGAGTCCTCACGGGCATTTTATTTTGGAATGCGGATGGATTAACAGCCAATATTTGATCTTTTCATGACCATTATTCATATAAAAAGATCATTATTGAGGTTTTTTCTCATTATTTATGGTGTGATCAAGGTACAAATATGGTGTTGGAAGATCAAAGAAGGATTATATCATATTTATGAGTTTTTTGTCCCCAGTTTTGATGCATTAGGAATAATGGGTTGCTGGATGTTTTTAAAAGTAGTTCGAGGACCCAAATCTTAGATAGTGGTGATGGAAAGGACCAACTGATCCTGTATCTAAAAGTTTCAATAATCATGGAGGCTCTAGTGATGTAAAAAACAACACAGTGAAATATCCAATGGATCTAGAAATTCCCAGAAACACACCATGTAATACAAATTTACATATAATGTAGGCCCCCCTTTGATGTGGTTCTTGGATTCCTACAAGAGTTAAGTACCACGCACTTTGTGACTCGGTCACATTTTATGTGACCCTTATTAGTTGACTTGGAATGAAATTTAGGAAGTACACAGATGCGGGAAAAAGTATATGGTCAGTGGAACACGGAGTACTTGGACATGGATATGGCCAGGTGTATATGCGTCAGTGCATAGAAAAGACAAAGTGCACACGATCCAGTACACATAAATGACATGGATACATGGTCTAGGTGTCTTTATTATATACATTCCATGTAATCCCTCTACACACTGTGTATCATGACACATTTATGTCATGTAAATCCTTTCCACATGGGAAGAATTATGGATAGTTGGACACATTATGTCCCCACTAGTACACATTGGTACCCCCTTAAACAGCGATTATGACTCGTTTTCCCTATAGTTTTGACCACTATAGTTTGATTTTGTTCCCTTTTTCTCTTCCCTTGCGGGTATGATGTGGAATTACATCCACACCCCCAGATTGTGATCCCCTATTGAGGTTGAGTCTGAGATATTGTTGTGGTGTCCCTCCATAAGACTGTAATGTGATCTTAAATTATCCTTGTTCCCTATATAGGGTATGTGGAACATCATGCCCTCCCTGATTAGGGATTTGATTCTCCATCTAATATGTTGTATTGAAAGTATTAGCGGTATCATCAACATATGATCCTCTATACAGTGGGGTGATCTAGATTGGGTTCATGTTGTCCCCAACAACTCTGGGCATGACCCCATTGCTGAGTATCTGGGTCTTCCTAGACTATTTGTATTTCTTGGGTGCGGCCGAATGATCTTAACCACTTTTTATAGTGTCTCTCATGGTATCATAGCTCATGGAGTGGACTCTCTAAGAATGAGCATTACTTCAACCATAATCTTATGGTTGATAGTTGGTTATGACCACCTGGTGTTGTGGGGTCTTTCTGATGTATATCTAGGTGTTTCTATTATGAAGTAATTGTTATATATTTTACTTAGATGAATATACATGGTTCTTATTGTTTAGTTTTTTGGGGTTTCCTATTTGGTATTTTTATAATTCCATTGGCATGGTATTTTCCCACACATGTCGTGTCTTATGCTGACAACTACCATTTTAATGGTGTCCTGGGAGGAAAGATATTGGGGGGAGAAGATGGAGCTTTTCAAAATGAGAATTTTTTTTAGAGCTGGTATCTGACTATATCCCATACCCAATGAGTATGATAGAATATTTATATTTTTTTAGGCATAAATCCCCGCCCCACACACACTTTTTCTAAATTCAATACATTAGAATCATATTAAATTGTATGATATTAGTTATATGAATGCATTCTATTCATTTATTTTCCATTTTAGAATTTTATGATCTATGATATGTGTACGTGTGTACAGGTAATTTAAGATAATTTCTCCCATTAGTGGGATATGCCTAATCAGCATAGGTCTTCATCCTCATTCCAATTGTTGGTGGAAATAGGGTAGTCGCATGTCAGACCATGGTGGATTGGGTTATGATAGAGGGGTATTCAAGGTGGTTGATTCAACCTTTAGGACTGGAGTCGGTGAGATTGATTTGGGTAAATAGTTTTTAGTTTTTCGGGTTTTGATTTCAAGTCAGGGACACTAGTGTTGGTGCGGCACTCGATGTATCCATACACCTAGACTCATTGGTTCAGCCTATTAACACCATCACCCCAAGGTGGTCCATGCCAAGATCAAGGAGATTTTGGATAGAGGGGAGGCCATCTGTAAGCTTTGGAGTCCTATAACCCCAATTCCTTGGGGATGATACGAGTTATGATCTATCTGTTTTCAACTTTATTTGTAGTATTGATAGACCCCAGTGTGAGTCATCCCTTTCATTCCACTTCCCTGGTTTGAGACCAATATATTTTGTTTGAGCCATTATCTCATCCCTGTGGTCGTAAACTACCTGATGGGAGATCATTTTATCATTTACTCTGACCACAAAAGAAAAAATATATCTTCTCATTAAAACATTCTAAAATGAGATTAATGTGATGGATAGAGTTTCTATAGGACTATGACTTCGAGATAATCTATAGTCCTAGAAATGGGAACATGGTGGAAAATTATCTTAGCATGAGATCTTGTTCTCAGTTATTGTACAAGGCTTCAGAACAGTTATACTTATTTCATTTTTCCTTCATGGAAAAGGATAGCACTTCATATATTTATTTAATGATTATTACCCAACTTCTTTTACAGAGTGTCATCGATTCTTAGTGATTGAATATTGATAGTGATACCATACATACTCAAATATCCAATTGATATTCTCTTGATGATATTATGAAGGTGGGGAGCACGATAGCCTTTTCAGAGGATGGAATATCATACCTTTTATATTGTGGGAGTGGATGATGTGGGAGCTTCATAAATCCCCTTTTTCGGTCATCCAGTTTTTGTAATGATGTACTAGGAACTTTGAGATCATTTTTGGTGGCCAGGAATGAATAAGGGAGTTGTAGAGTTTGTCGCTCAATGCCACACTTATCAGTAAGTTAATACAGGGCACCAGGATCCAGTGGGTTTGCATCACCCCCTTGAAGTTATAGAATATAAGTGGGATGGGATATCCATGGAATTCATGATGGTATTACCATGTATGTTTAGGTTACATGATACCATCTGGATGATCTTAGACTGAATCATCAATTCTTCCCACTACCTAGCTATTAAAGAGAAGAGTATAGTTAAGAGAATAGAGTTCATCTGCATGTAGAAGATAGTATAAATCAATGGAGTTCCCTCGATGACCATCTATGGACATGATTATTTCTTCACATCTCAATTATGGATGGGATTCCAAGAGGCCTTTAGGACTGAGTTACATTTAATCACAACATTTCACTCCATGACGTGTGGTCAGATAGTGAAAACCATTTAGTTATTGGAGGTTATGTTGTCGGATTTCATGTTTGAATTTGGAAGTAGTTGGGTGGATCACCTACTCATATTGGTGTTTTCATAAAATAATAGCTACTATTCCAACATTGTTTTGGAGATATTTGAGGCTTTGTATATGAGACTTTATAGGTAACCACTTTATTGGACTGATCTAGGTGATTCAACACTCATGGGCCTAAAATTAGTGAAATCTACTAAAAAGAAGGTACAGAACATCTTGAGGTATATTAGGATAGCACAGAGCCATCATAAGTCTTATGCGGATTGAGAAAGGAGACCTATGGAAGTGTCGTATGGATAAAAACATTTCTTAAGAGCCTCACCTAAACATGGATTTAGGATATTTGGTTGTTTTAGAAAGTTATATATGAGATTCATTGGTCCCTATTAGATACTAAATATAGTTGGATAGGTGGTGTACCTCGTAGCTCTACCACCGTAGTAGGACTTGGTACATGACATCTTCCACATGTACCAACTGAAGAGGTACATGCATGACTCATCACATGTCATCAACTGGAGTGATTTGGACATTGAGGATGAAAAGAAATTAAGAGTGATGATGGAAATTAGGGGTCGATGGGAGAGGATCATTTATGGGAGATCGATTCCCCTTGTGTATATCTAATGGAAGCATAGAAATTATCCCAGGAGAACCTGGGAGTGGGGGACATAGATGCGGGCCCATTAACATCATCATTTTAAGTAGGGTTTTCTCTTTTTTAGATGAAAATACCTAAGGTGGGTTGAATGTAATGACTTATATTTTACATGTATTATTTTTGGATATTATAATGATTATTTTTTAGTCCAAACAATGAGAAAACTTGTGATTCTGAGGCCTAGTGCCCAGAATAAATGTTTTAAATATATTAAATAAGTCACATGTGTAGTTTTCATGAAAAAGTGCATTGACTTCTAAATGGAGGCCCATATCAGAAATAAAAGGTCTCTATTGAGTTCAGAACACGGGTTTTACCATAAACATGACATAATCTTTATTGGTGTGGGATTTTTGTGAGAAATTCATCATGGTCATAGAAAAAAAATTAATACATTTATATGTTTTTTTCATTTTGACACAACAACTATTTTATTCTTTAAATATAAGGTTATAGGATTTCATCTGTGTTTTCAGCTCAATTCCTAATGATTTAGAAAACTATTGGAGATATTTCTTGTTGAATGATGGTAGATCGATATCAAATCATTGATCATTGTTCCAACAGAGTTCATTAATATAATAAATGATGGGAACACATTTTTTCAGGATACACCACCACCCTTTTGTAGTATCTAGAAATGATTGTGCTAGCTAAGGATGCATGTTTGTTGAGTTCATTTCATGAGTATTATTGGTAGTAACCATTCATGTTTCAGTGTGTTCTAAACCCCCATATGGCTAATTTATATCCTGAGGAAGTCACTCGCATTTTCTGCCTTGTGAGAAGAAATTCAGATAATATGGTGGTCCTTGTAGCGAGTCTTCTTTAGGGCTCAGCTAGGTGATGGTGTACATTAGTGATTTAGTCAGACAATGAGACAACTCTCTCATGGTTAGAAGTTGAGAAAATCTTCAAGGATGAGTTCAATTCATCCACAGTGTAGTTGGTTCACATATAATAAATTAAACATCTTTAGTAGGGTAGTATGATGATGGACAAGTACTTAGCAGGGATTAATGATGTTTCACGTTACTCCTTGGATATGGTGGGGGTTAGTTCTTCAGATCTCCAAATATTGTGTAGGTTTTACACTGAGACATCAAGGATTTAGTTGTATCCCTTTTCATTCCCACCTATGTTGGGTTAATTGAGAATTCCTTGGTGGTGGAGAAATTTATGACAAAGAATCCACTGATAGTGGGAGCTAGTAGTGGTCACTCAACAGTCGAGACCACCACAACAGGTAGCTGATGGCAGTCACAAGGATCCAAGAGTATCAAATACTTTAGGAGACGATCCTAGTAAGTAGGTTCATTGGTTTATGTATCTCATTTGGGATCAAATCATCCAATGTAGTGGCGGTTTTTCTCCTACAACAGTCAGGGACATCTGTATTGGAATTGTTTGACATGTCATACTACTGATTGTGAGATAGTCGAGGGACCACTAAGATAGATACATAGGAAGGAGTAGTGTGGTACTTAGGGTAGCTGATTTGGATGAGGGTTCGACATGGGAATAGGATGTTATCATTGTTTTGTCCAATTAACACCATCACCCCTAGGGGGTCCATGCCAAGATCAGGGAGTTTTGGATAGGGAGGAGGCCAGATGTAAGATTTAGAGGCCTATGATCCAAGTCTCTTTGGATGATACGAGGTATGATATATGTATTATCAACATTATTTTTATTATTTATAGACCTCAGTACGAGTCATCCCTTCAATTCCACTTCACTAGTTTGAGACCAAGAGATTTTGGTTGAGCCACTAGCTCATCCTTGTGGTCAGAAACTCTGAGAGGTATTGAATTAGGGATCACACACTTTTACCAAGAGAGTGATCTAATTCTTGGATTATATAGTTTTTATGGGATATCTTTGAAGAAAAAAAATGAATCCTTGCGATGTCGGCATAGTTATGGACTAGATATCCACATTTCATGCCTAGATTGACTATTTTAGTTAGAGGATGTGGTCTATCCACAGTGATGGAATGACGTTTGAATTTTTTGGTGAAAAGAAAACCTTGTTAGAGAAGGATGAAATTGGACATAAGATATTACAATTGATTACTCACCTTTTTTCTATGATTAATCTTAGAGGAGTGTATTCTTTGGGCTATTAATTTTTTGAGGTGGTGGTGGTTATAAGAACATCTTCCCTGAGGATATACCGACTTTACCTTTCATGTGAGAGATATACTTATAAATTGGTTTACATACCTGGAAGAAACTAATATCTACACCAGCATATGGGATGGCCCCTGTAGAGCTTCGAGAGCTGACGGTGTAGTTGGAGGACTTGTAAGAGAATGGATTTGTGAGACCTAGTGTTTCTCCCAAGGTATCCCCAGTGTTGTTTCGCAAGAAGGAAGATGGGGGATTGATGTTATGTAAAGATTATTAGTGCATGAATAATGTGAATTTCAAGAATAAGTATCCACTGCAAAGGATAAAATACCTCTTTGATCAGTTAATATGGAAACAATGGTTCTCAGATATTTATCACAGATGAAGTTATCATCATCTGTGAGTACGGTACGAGGATTTACTGAAGATAGCATTCTGATTTTGTTTTAGTCACTAAGAGTACTTGGTGATTCTATTTTGAATGATGAAAACCCCAAAAGTTATCATGGAAATGATGATGGGGATATTTTATTCTTTCTTAGATTAATTCAGGGTAGTCTACATCGACTACATCCTACTGTATTCAGCATCTGAGGAGGTGCATGTGAGACACTTGAGGATAGTATTGGACACACTCTGAGTGTAGATGAGTTATGGGAAGCTCTGGAATTTTTATTTTTGGATTCAATAGGTATGGTTTTTTGGACACATCATCTATGCAGCTAGAGTAGAATTGGATACAGTAATGTTTGAGGCAGTGATTTCGTGGGAGCCACCTAAGAGTGTTACCAAGGTGAGGAGTTTTTTGTTTTTACAGGGTACTATCAAAGGTTTGTAATAGATTTCTACCACCCTTGATAGGTCTGACCCATAAGGTTCATCATTTCCTGTGGATGGAAATGTACCAGTAGTGCATTTAGGAGAAGAGGCGGAGTTTGATGAACACTCACATCTTGAGATTTCTATAGGGGGTGTCAAGTATGTTGTGTTTTGTGATGAATTTGAAACTATATGTGGTTTTATTCTGATTCATAAGTAGGTGGTTATTTTCTATGGTTCATGTTTGGTGAGACCACATGGCCAGAACTATGTAAACCATGATCATGAGTTTTTCATGGTAGTCTTCACACTGAATATGTAGAGAAACTACCTGATGGGAGATCATTTTATCATTTACTCTAACGAAAAAAGAAAAAAATATATCTTCTCACAAAAAAAAATTAAAATGAGATGGATGCGATGGATAGAGTTCCTATAAGAATATGACTTCGAGATAATCTATAGTCATGGAAATGATAACATTGTGGAAAATTATCTTAGCATGAGATCTTGTTCTCAGTTATTGGACAAGGCTTCAGAACAATTATACTTATTTCATTTTTCCTTCATGTAAAAGGATAGCGCTTCATATATTTATTTTATGATTATTACCCAACCTCTTTTACAGAGTGTCAGTGATTCTTAGTGAGTGGATATTGATTTTGATACCATACGTACTCAGATATCCACTAGACATGCTCTTAATGGATATTATGAAGGTGGGGATCATTTTATCCTTTTTAGAGGATGGACTATCGTAAATTTTATACTGTTGGAGTGGATGATGTGGGAGATTCATAAATCCCCTTTGGCGGTACATCCAGTTTTGGTAATGATGTACTAGGAACTCTGAGATCAGTTTTGGTGGCCAATAATGAAGAAGGGAGTTGCAGAGTCTGTCGCTCAATGCCATAATTATCAGTAAGTTAATGCAGGGCACCAGGATCCAGTGGGTTTATCTCACCCCTTGAAGTTATATACATTAAGTGGGATGGGATATCCATGGAATTCAGGATGGAATTAACATGTATGTTTAGGTTACATGATTCCATCTGGATAATGATATACTAAATCATCAATTCTTCCCACTACATAGCTATTAAAGAGAAGAGTTTAGTTAAGATAATTGAGTTCATCTGCATGTAGAAGATAGTCTAACTCAATGGAGTTCCCTCAAATACCATATATTTACATGATTATTTCTTCACATATTAGTTATGTATGGGATTCCAAGAGGCCTTTGGGAGTTATTTACATTTTATCACAACATTTCATGCCCAGACTTGTGGTCAGACAGTGAAAACCATTTAGGTATTGGAGGTTATGTTATCGTATTTCATGTTGGAATTTGGAAGTAGTTGGGTGGATCACCTACTCATGTTGGTGTTTTCATAAAATAATAGCTAATATTCCAACATTGGTATGGTGATATTTGAGTCTTTGTATAAGAGGCCTTATAGGGAACCACTTTATTGGACTGATCTAGGTGATTCAGCACTCATGGGCCCAAAATTAGTGAAAGCAACTGTAGAGAAGGTATATAGCATAGAGCCATCATAATTATTTGTCAGATCGAAAATGTGACCTATGGAAGTGCAGTATGGATAAAAACTTTTCATAAGGGCCTCACCTCAACATGGATTTATGATATTTAGTTGTTTTGGAATGTTATATATGAGATTAATTGGTCTCTTTTAGATACTACACATAGTTGGATAGGTGGTGTACCTCGTAGCTCTTCCACCATAGTTGGACTAGGTACATGACATCTTCTACATGTTCCAACTGGGGAGGTACATGCATGACCCATCACACATCATCAACTAGGGTGAGTTGGACATTGACGATGAAAAAAAATTAACAGTGCACCATGGAAATCAGGGATCGGTGGGATAAGATCATTTATAGGAGATCGATTCCCCTTGTGCATGTCTGATGGAAGCATAGAAGTCATCCTGGGAGGACCTAGGAGTGGGATACCCAGATGCAGGCCCATTAACATCGTCATTTTAAGTTGGGTTTTCTCTTTTTTAGATGAAAATCCCCATGGTGGGTTGATTTTAAGGACATAGATTTTACATGTATTATTTTTGGATATTATAATGATTATTTTTTAGACCAATCACATAAAAAATGTGTGATTCTAAAGCCTAGGGCTCAAAATAAATGTTTTAAATATATTAAATATATTAAATAAGACACATGTGTAGTTTTCATAAAAAATGGATTGACTTCTGAATGTAGGACAATATCAGAAATTTGAGGTCGCTATTGAGTTCAAAACATGGGTTTTACCGTAGACATGACATAATATTTATCAGTGTGGGCTGTTTGTGAGAAATTCATCATGGTCATAGAAAAATAAAATAAATTTATAAATTTATATGTTTTTTTCATTTTGACACAAAAACTATTTTATCCGTTAAATAAAAGGTTATAATACTTTATATGGGTTTTCTTCTCAATTCCTAAAGATTGAGAAAAATATTGGATAGCTTTCTTGGTGCATGATGGTAGATCGATATCAAATCGTGGATCATTGTTCCAACAGAGGTCATTAATATAATAAATTATTGGAACACAGTTCTTCTTTATATTTTTTCTTGAGATTTTATCCTCGCTTATCCATTCAGTAATTTACATTTGTACTATGTTATGGGATCTTATTTTTTAAAAATAATTGTTTTTAGATGTTTTAAACTTCATAATTGTGCGATCTTAGAGATGTGTTGATTTTTATAGGTACTTTTGGCTAGTTCCTTCCAAAGATATATGCATAGAAATACCATGTCTCCAACATTGAACTCAATGTCTCGTCAATGGTTATCTTCTTAACTCTTCTATCAACTTTGGTCTACCTTGATATGATACTGAATGGTTTTCACCTTCTCCAACATTTCATCAACCATTTTGGGTCATAGAACCTAACACTCACTGACTTCATCCCAACACACTGGTGTTCTGCACCATTTCCCATAGAGGGATTCATATGGTGTCATCCGGATGCTCGAGTGGAAACTGTTATTGGGGGAGAATTAAACCAGTGTAATATGATGGTCCCATCCTCATTTTAAGTCTATAGAACATTATCTTAACATATCTTCTAGTGTTTGAATAGTTCGCTCAGATTTTCCATCAGTTTTAGGATGATAGGCCGTACTGAAGTTTAGTTCAGGGCTTAGAGCATGTTGGAGACTTTTCCAGAACATTGAAGTGAATCTAATATCATGATCAGATATAATAGATAGGGGTACTCCATGAATTTTTACCACTTCTTTGATGTAAATCTGTGCAATTTGATCCAATGAGAAGTCCTCTCAAATCACAAAAAAGTGTGATGTCTTTGTAAGACAATCCACAATGACCCATATAGTATTGTTTCCTCTAGATGTTCTTATAAGTCCAGTGACAAATTCTATGGTAAATTTTCCCACTTCCATGTTGGTATGGGTATTTTTTGCATCAACCCTCTTAGACTTTCTCTTCTAAGCCTTAACTTGATGACATACCAGGCACTTTGATGTATATTCTTCAATCACCCTTTTTATTTTGTCCCATCAAAATTTTTCTCAGAGATCTTGATACATCTTTGTACTCCCTTGGTGAATATAGAAGGTTAAGCTATGTTTTTCATTCAAAATATCCTTCTTTTTCTCTGGATCTAATGGTACACATAATCATGAACCAAATCTCAAAATTCCATCCTTATCAACCACAAAATATAAATATTTCCCAGTTCGGATAGCTTCCAACCTTTTCAGAATTTCCACATCCTTTATTTCAGCATACATTATTTTCTCCATGAGGGACAGTTGAGAAATCATTTGATAAAGGATTGATGATGTTCATACCTTAATGATTACCATGTCCATCCTCTTCAAATTTAATAAGATTGGATCCTTTTCAATTCCCATCGTTGATAATGATGTAGGATCCATTCTACTTAGAGGATCTGCCACCTTGTTTGCTTTACCAGGATGGTAGTGGATCGAGCATTCATAATCCTTGATGAGTTCTATCCATCTTCTTTGGCACATATTAAGCTCTTTTTTTGTGAATATATATTTGAGGATCTTGTGATCAATATATATCTCACAATTCTCCCCATAGGGATAATTCTTCTAGATTTTCAATGCAATGATCATAGCCACCAACTCCAGATCATGCATGAGATAGTTTTTCTCATGGATTCTTAGCTTCCTTGAGTCGTAGGTTATCACTTTATCATTTTGAATCAACACACAACCCAAGACCTTCTTCTCAGCTTCACTGAATACAAAAAAAAGTTATCCACTTATGGGTAAAGTGAGAACGACCGCAATTATAAGCCTCCTTTTCAACTCCTTGAATCTCTCTTCGCATTCATCACTCCAAGAAAAATTTTTTTGGGAAAAACCCTCTAGGAAACATTGCATCATTTTTGGGTTGTTTGTGTTCATTGACAATACAGATTTCCTTGGTGAATTATTGAGTTCTAAAGATGTTGTTGACAACCCACATTGACAAAGAACCAGGAAAAAGGAATTGGCGATCTAGAGGTGGTAGAAAAGAACAGATACAAGGTGGAAAAGGAATTAATTTTGTAAAGATAATCTTCATGGATTGGATTTCTTGAAGACATGAAAAATGTTGACGGTGATTCTTCGCGATTATGAAGAGCTTCATGAATGGAAGCTTTGAAGAGCATTATGGAGGTGAAGGGAATTGTGAGTGGAGATTAATGGAGAAGGAACAAATGTATTGACGGAATGCTCTGTGATTATGATGAGCTCCACGATCAGAAAATTTTCATCATGCTTCGTGAAACAAAGTGAATTTTGTTTGAAATTTCGGAGCATCGTGGTTTTGGATGACGTGGCGCTGAATTATAATGGAAGGTTCGAGTGTCCATGGAATCTTATATAAATAGGCCTCAACCCCCTCAAGAGAAGTGGTGAGTTTTTGATGAAAATATTTTGATCTCGAATCACGATGGTAGTTCGCGAAGGTAGTGCTCTTTGAAAAAGGAAGAAGCTTCACGGCGGCTAATCTAACTCCATGAAACTGGCGTGATCCATGTTAGCTCTTTGAGCATCAATAAGGAATTCACTCTATGATGACTTGAGCTCCACGACCACCTGAGCCCTATAAAGGTCTGAGCTTCGCAAAAAATGAGAAGCTTCACTAAGGCTTGTTTGAGCTTCGTGAAAATGGGAGCTTCGCGAAGTAGGGCGCTTTGCAAAGGTACTTCCCAAAGGTTATTCCCTAGTGGTTAGGGGAAAATGGGTATTCATCAGTGGATTAAATTTGTAAATCAATAGAGCATCTACATACAGTGGAGGATGCAATCATTAGTGGTAATGAAGAGACCTATAGTTCTATAAACTTTTAGTGAATATTCTGACGAAGCAGTGAGCACACTTCAGTTGAGAGAGAATTTAGTTCTCAAATTGTGAGTGGTTGTAAACTAGGAGGGATAGTGAGTACACTTAGAACTTGTAAACAGTAGTTAACTTATAGTGGAATTGGTACATCGGCATACAGATAGTGTATGCTCATTTGGTGTATCCCAGTGAGGGTGAACAAAGTAAAAATTGTGGTGTCATGTGCATGATTTAAGGTTTATTCATACTCTACAATGGGAAGGAGAGAGAATAGGGTTTTTTGTAACATAAAAAGAAGATCAAAAGAGGTATTTTTTTCAATCTTTCATAACCTGATTCACCCCCCCCCAGGGTATCCAGCCTAGTGGACCAAACAACTTTTCTCCCTTATGGGTTAGATAATAGGGTTGGAAAATCATTAGAAATTTCTCACAAATCGGAAATAATATCCATATAACCCGAAGAATTTACAGATATCTGTTATCAATGTTGGTCTCATACATCCCTCAATTGTAGTTTTCTTAGAGGGATCCCCATATATCCCATTGCTTATGATGATATGACCCAAGAATGAGACCTCCTTCAACATCAACTCACCCTTTCTATATGTTTCATAGAGATTCTCCTTCCACAAGGTCTCTAGTACAGTTCTTAGATTCTCCTCATGATCCTCCTTGGTTTTGAAGTATATTAGAATATCATCTATAAGGAATACCACAAATTTGTTGAGGTAATATCCAAAGATTCTATTCATCGATTCTATGAAGATTTCTGGATCATTAGTGAGTCTGAAATGCATCAATTTATGGTAGAGGATACTTTTTCTTATCATGATTTTGTTAATCTCCTGATAATCACTGCAAATCCGCATTGAACCATCCTTATTCTTGGCGAAGAGGACTGGTGCTCCCCATCGTGAAGCACTTGGGTGTATAAACCCTTTATCCCGATTCTCCTATAGTTGTTTCTTAAACTCCTCAAGATCCACAAGATCCATTCTATATGGAGTCTTGGATATTGGCTACGCCCCAGGTATAATGTAAATTGATAATTCAACATATCTTCTAGGAGGAAGTCCAGGAAATTCCTTGGGAAAAACATCAGTGAATTCCCTCGAAATAGGCAGGTCTTTATGGATGGTTTCCACCTTAGACTCAATCATATTATCTAGATACGCATGCTCATAGGGTATTAATATCGATTCTTGATATGATGGTGCAAAATAAGATTCATCTTTCTCCTTCAAATGCTATAGAATTGGGGGTCGATTCTTTATATGGAGAGTTATTTCCATCTCACAGAAATTTATGTCGTCACTTCATAGAGAAAGACAATCCATGCCAATAATTGCATCAAATTCCAATATAGAGAGTATGACGAGGTTATCTGGAAAGCTCAATCCACAAATTATGATAGTGAGGAGTCATAATCATGGGATACGATGATTTCCCCATTTGATGTACTCACCGACATCTTTACTTCCATGATTCGTGGTGGTGTTGGGATTGTTCTACTAAACGTTTGGGATATTAAAGAATGCGTAGAACTAGAATCAAAAAGTATGTTCTCTATTATTGAATTAATAACTAGCATACCTATCACCACTTCATTTTTAGGGTTCACTTCGGCAGTAGTGATGGAAAAAACTCACCCTTTCTGCCTTGGAGGTTTTTTTCCTCTAAAAACCCTTGGCTTATGGAAAGGATTTTCAAGGTTCCCTGGTTATTTGTAGTTGAAGCGATGAATAATATGTTGAGATACGAATGGATCGTTCCTCTCCTCTGTCGAATCCATGGATTTTTCTTGTCTTTAGTTAAAAACTAGGTTCCCTTCTCTTCCACACCTAAATCATTTCTTTGTCCCCTTCAGGCAATTTCATGGTTCTTCTTTCCACACCTTTGGAAAATGGGTTGCTGGATTTTCTTTGCACCGTTTGATTTATCCATTGGACTAGAAGAATTGAATTCCACCATATACTACTTATTCCAATGATACCCCTAAGATTATCCAATCTCTATTTTGACCTTGAGGGCACATCAAAAAATTTCCACATAGCTATCAAAGTCACTGATCACTAGGGATTTCTGCAGTCTAGATTTCAGCCCACCAAAGAAGCTGTCAAACTTTCATTCAGGGGTAATTACAAAGCCGGAGGTGTATCATGCAAGCCTTGGGAATTTTTCCTTGTACACTCTGATGGATTCGTCTTCTTTTTTCTTGTGGTAAAGGAAGTCCCTTTTCATATTTATTCATAGGGTGCGTGGAAAATATTTATCAAAAAACATCTTTTGGGAATCCTTATATTCCAATGCCATATCTCCTCCTCAGACGTCAAATTTTTTATGAAAGTCCACCATTGATCAGCTTCACCCTCCATATGATAAGCATCTATAATAACCTTCTCTTCTTCATAACATTAAAGGATGGAGAATATATTTTCAATGGAGTTGATCCATTGTTCAGCAATTAATGGATCAGGTGATTCATTAAAAGTAGGAGGCCTTTGTCTTATGAATCTCTTGATAGAGACTTGTTCTTTCTTGGGGGGGGGGGTTGAATCTTCTTCTTCACCCATGTTTCTATTCAAATATTGAGTTAAATGAGAGAGTATTGTGAAAAAGTTTGTGATTCCTTCTCCCATCAGATTGGGCATATTACTAGAACAGTCATCGCATTTATCATCGCATCGGTTGTTAGCCTGAGTCCTACTATTACTAGCCATTGGATGGAATAAAAGGAATGTTAGGGGAATACATAAAAGATAATCCATTTAAAAAACATTTGACTTATAAATAACTTTTATTTCCTTAACTTAATAATCTATAGGCTTCAATCTATGTTATCTAGGATTTAATTTCTCACATATATTTTTAGGGTTTTTTTAATTACTTTAATAATGGTTCATACTAAGCATTTTAATTTACCAAAGAATATCCCCCAAGAGTGTCATAACCGAGAGTCTAGAAAGGCCATTTGTCGTGTACCAGGATACCCTGGGTTAATTCTAAAACTCTTTATCGTAGTTTCCACTCCTAGGTATATCTATGCTAGTGTCACCTCTACCTGCTCGTATCTAAAAAAGGATTTATTTGGTTGATAAAAAACTTACTCAATACTCACCAAAATATAGGGATGTTTGTTTTATACATAGTCTTATCCCTAAGGCTTGAACTGGGGTTTTATAATCCTAATCCAAAAAATAACTAAACCTATTCTATGGTACCAATTATAAAAATCCTTCTTTTTATTACACACATAAACATGATTTATTACATAAAATCTTCACTTGATGAAAGATAGAATATCGAGAGTTATAGTGTATTTGGGGTTTAGGAACATGGCATAATGACTTACAACATGAAACACAACATCTTTATTGAAAAATTCCTTTACATGAACACTACATTCCCTCATACTTAGCATTGCATGGGATAACCTAAGGACATGAATAAGAAAAAGGAGAGCTATAAATCCTGGTATGTGAGTAAAAAAGGAATAACATCAAGAACAAAATCCATGTTAGGAAATAGAAATATAAATGGATCATAAAAGGAAACATGAACATAATGGAATGACATAGAATGATTATCATAACATGGAAATGTGGAAACAAAACTTAACATGGTATTAGCAAGAGCCAAGGCTCATTGCACATGGAGCATGAGTAAACAATAATTACACTTGAATTATCCTGAAAAAATATTCATTTCACTTGAATTATCATGAGTAAATTCTCATTGCACTTGATGTATCATGATACTAATCTTTACCCAATTCATTGGATCACTATCAGAGTGCACTCTTCTTAAACATTTCATTTCATGCATAAGTGTTCCACATATATCATACAACATGAAATAATTCAACATCATCATTTATTCCACGATAAAGGAATGTAGAATACATAAATGAAACTATTTAATCAATAATTAAATGTTCATAAAGGTTAATACCCTTTATAGTGAAATGGGAATGGTATTAACTATACAATGACTTTGACTTGGATAATCGGGGTGTAATTTTGGAAGCAAAATGACGTGACATAAGAATTCCTAAAAATGGTTGATGATAGAGAATGGGGTGTCTAATCATGTTTAAATGAAATGTAAAGTAAGGGGGTAATATATATACATGTCCTAACATGAGTAATGTAATTTTAGATTCATAATACAAAAAATGTCTGGAATGTAAATGAGGGGAGAGAAATTCCATACAGAATTTCAGTATGGTAACAGGTGTATATGGGAGGAATTAATGACAGATAAAGGGGTCTATCATCACTAAAAAATAAATAGGATAGTATAGTGGAGGTTATAAATCATACCCCAACTTTTATAATTAAAAATAAAAGGTCATAACTATATTAAGAAACTCGGATAAAATTATAATTGAGGGAATACCTTACATGGAAGTGTGATCCAAAAGGCTTGAGAGAGGCTAGAGAGAGACTTATTAGAAGCTTGAGGAACCTTGGGAATATTATATAAAGATTATTTAAGAGGTTGGAAAAACTCCAAAGGCTTTTAGTGAAGAGGAATTAAGAGCTTGGGTGGGTTTATATAGGAATGGAGAGGGAATTATTTATTATTTAGGTTTGGGACACCACACATTAAACTAATCAAAACCACAAACATGACCATGGAATTTCCCATGATTTTTTACAAAGGGGAGTGGAAAAAAATATTTTATAATTCCAATTTACTAAATCGTTAAAATAAAAGGGTTTCTTATGTGGAGATGAGTCACACTCTCAAGGAAGTCAATTTAAAAAACTGAAATGTTTTAAAAGTCTTGGAGGGTCCACTAAGGATTTGAAAAGTAAATAAAAAAACATAAATCTCATAATATAAATTTTAAAACATATATTGGCCAAACATAATGTTTATAGTGTTTTATTACATCACTATTGAGTCATTACGATGTCATAAAACACATTATATATCTAAATGGTATTTAATTTTTACCCAAAAATTTGACGGTCTCAAAAATTATGAAAAAATCCCCATTGGATAATTTCGACATCCTGATTCAAAAAATAATATTAATTTTAAACAAATATTTTTCTAAATATGTGAATTTTCAATTTTAAAATGAAAATCGACATTTATCAAAAATTCATGGGTTTTGACAAAAACAGCTTTCAAACCTTAATAAAAATTACAATTGCATCCATAAAATTATAAGATCATTTAGATTTAATAAAAAAGTAATTTAATAATAATATTATTATTATATTAAAATATTATTTAATTAAAAAATCCATTAATTCATCAAAATATATTTCATAGTTGAATATTAACTGAAAATACTATTTTCACTTTAAAAACTAATTACAAAGTAACAATAATAAAATGAATGTATATTCTCTATACAAAAAGGGTGTACATAATCATAGTACTAGGGTCTCATTACATAAACCCTTATAACACCCACATAATACCAGAGTGTAAGGTTTGAGATGGTGACAGACTCTTGGGGTGGCTCTAATAACATCACTCGGGTGGTAATCTCTATCAACTTCCACTTATCTCGTAGGCGGTTCCGATCAATCTTAAAGTATTCAATATTAACTTGGTATTGGTAAAGTTCATATCCCAAGGATTCCAACTCCTTTCCGAGCTCCGAAAAATGGGCTTCATATGGGGAAAATCTACTGAATGAGGCCACCGCTTCCTTGGTCTGAGTAAATTGGATTTTTTAAAACCCTATATTTATACTAATCAAGTGATCATTGTTCAACGGCTATACTAGCAACTGTAAAAATTCTTTATTGTATTTTGAAATCCAAAAAAACATATAAAACCAAAGAAGTGAATTTTTTATATAACCATTTTTTATAATAATATATTTAATTAGATGAAGAGGAATTTTCATTAATGAAGGTTTGGGTCTTAAAACTTGTATATATTATACAGATTATTTTCAAGACCAGGCGCTGATACAGCATATGATTACAAGGCTCGGGGATCTTATAATAAATGTTTGAAATATACTAAATATAATAAATATCACGTTCCCACTATTTTATTAAAAACGTGGAGTAACTCTCTAATGGGGTTCCATATCCAAAATTCAAGGTCATTGTTGAGTTTAGAATGCAATTTTTACACCATGTGAGACATAATCCTTGTTAGCATGGGAAGTTTTTGATAAAGTCATTGCAGGCATAAATAAATTAAATAAATTAATAAATTTATTCATTTTGTTTATTTTTATGGAGTGAATATTTCTCCATTAAATATACTATTATAGGATTTCAACATGGTTGAGCATTAAAAACCTATAGATTCAGACAACCATTGGAGAGATTTCATTGTGAATGATGTTGGATTGGGATCTAATCTCGGGTCGTTTCACTAACAGAGTTCATAGATCTCATTCATGATGGAAATAAAACCATTCTTCATTAACATTTGATCCAAAAATCTAGGTATGATTTATTTTTGTGATTTCCATGTAGTTTCTTAATCCATGATAAATGAAAATCAATTCCATGAATAGAATTGATAAATACATCGTCTATAGAATTTAATTGGTGGAATTTTCATTCATTCAATTTGATTTTTCCACATAGTTTATCTTATTATATTGCAGGGTATCAAGTCAAAATGAACACGGGGTGAGGTTAATTATTCACATTTTGTGGCTTTTTTAATTCTTCCCATGCTCTTTCCATGAGTCATCACGAGCATTTTATTTTGGCACGTGGATGGATGAATACCAATTATTTTATTTTTTCATGACCATTATTCATAAAAGAAGATCAATATTGAGGTTTTGGCTCATTATTTATGCTGTGATCAAGGTAAAACAATGGTGGAGGAAGTTCGAAGAAGGATTAGATCAGATTTATGGGTTTTTTCTTCCCTGTTTTGATGCATGAGGACGAATGGGTTATTAGATGTTTTTAAAAGTAGTTCAAGGACCCAAATCTCATATAGCAGTGATGGAAAGTACCAGAAAACCCCATATCTAAAAGTTTAACTAATCTTGGAGACTCTAGTGATGTAAAAGGCAACACAGTGGAAGATCCAATGGATCTAAAAATTCCCAGAAACACAACATGTAATACAACAATACACATAATTTCGACCCCCTTGGATGTGGTTCTTGGATTCCTGAAAGTGTTAAGTATCGCACACTATTTGACTCAATCACATTCCTTGTGACCCTTCTCAGTTGACTTGGAATGTAATTCAGGAAGTACACTATCACGAGAAAAAGTATATGGCCATTGGAACACAGAGTAATTAGACATGGATATGGCCAGGTGTACATGGTTCAGTGCATGGAAAAGACCAAGTGCACACGATCTAGTACACGTAATTGACCTGAATACATGGTCTAGGTATCTTTTTTATATACATTCCATGTAATCCTATTACACACTATGTATCATGACACATACATGTCATGTGAAGCCTTTCAACATGGGCTGACTTCGGGATAGTTAGACACATCGTGTCTCCACCAATACACACTATATACCCCTTCAACAGTGATTATAACTCTTTTTTTCTTTAGTTTAGACCACTATAGGTTGATTTTGTTCCTTTTTCCCTTTCTTTGAGGGTAAGATGTTGAATTTCATCCACATCACTAGATTGTGATAAACTATATAGGTTAAGTTAAAGAAAGAGTTGTGGTGTCCCTCCGTAAGACTAGAATGTGATCTTAAATTATCCTTGTTTCTTATATAGGGTATGTGGAATCATCATTCCCTCCGTGATTATGGATTTTTTTCTCCTTAAAATTGGTTTTTTTGGGAGGATTGGCGGTATCATCAACATATGTTCCTTTACATAGTGGGGTGATCTAGATTAGGTTCATGGTGTCCCCCAATAGCTCTAGGCATGACCCCATTACTAAGTATTTGGGTCTTCTTAGACTATTGGGATTTCTTGGGTGGGGCCCAATGATCTCCACCTATTCTTATAGTGTCTCTGATGGTATCATGACTCATGGAGTAGACTCTCCTAGAATGAGCATTTCTTCGACCAAAATCTTATGGTTGATAGTTGGTTATGACCACCGGGTGGTGTTTTGTCTATCCTATGTATATCCAGGTGTTTCTATTATGAATTGATTGTTATATTTTATACTTATATGAATATACCTCGTTATTCTTGTTTAGTTTTTTGGGGTGTTCTCTTTGGTATTTGTATACTCCCACTGGCATGGGCTTTTCCCACACGTGTCATGTCTTATGCTGACAACTATTATTTTAATGGTGTCCTGTGAGGAAAGATATTGGGTGGGGATAAGATGGATCTTTTCAAACTGAGAAGTATTTTGAGAGCTGGTATCTGATCTTATCCCATACCCAAGGAGTAGGATAGAATCTTTAATTTTTTTTAGGCTTCAATCTCCCACCCCCCAGTTTTTCAACATTCAATACTTTACAATCATATTCAATTGTATGATATTAGATATATGCATGCATTCTATTCAATTATTTTACATTTTAGAATTTTATGGCATAGTAGATGTGTACGTTTGTATAGGTAATTTAGTCTAATTCCTCCCATTTGTGAGATATACCTACTCAGCATAGGTCTTCATCCTCATGCCAACCGGAGGTGGGAATAGGTTAGTCAAAGGTTAGACCATGGATGATTGGGTTGTGATAGAGGGGTATCCAAGGTGGTTGATTCAACCTTAGTACTGGAGTCAGTGAGATTGGTTTGGGGAAATTATGTTTAGTGTTTAGAGTTTTTATTTCAAGTTAGGGACTCTAGTACTGGTTCGACAGTCAATGTATCCATACAGCTGGACCCAAATCAACAACCTTTCAACTCAGTAAATCTAACAATTGGTTATAAGAAATTTATTGGTACATGAATTATATAGGAATGGGTTGTGTTTTCTATTTCTTTCATATATTAGTTCCCCAAATATACTTTTTGACCATGGTACATATTTTTTAATTTTAGGATGCCTCTATGTAGACAGCTATCCAGGATTCCACTATGTCATCACAGGGGTGATCTGTTTAGTGATGAGGCATTAATAGAAGGTCATGTACCAGTGGTAGTATCTCTGGGTGGTTTTTTGGCTATACCACCACCCTTTTGTAGTATCTAGAAATAATTTTACTACCTAAGGATGCACATTGGTTGAGTGATTTGCATGAGTATCAAAGGTAGTAACCTCTCAAGTTTTATGGTGCGCTAAACACCCATATGGATAAGGACTGGATGGAGGTAGTCACTCGCATTTTTCACCATGTGATAATGAAAGCAGATAAGATGGTGGTCCCTGTAGCGTGTCATCTTTAGGGATCAGTAGGGTGATGGTGGAGATTAGTGATTTAGTTAGACAATGAGACAACTCTCTCATGGTAATACTTTGAGCAACTCTTCAGGTATGAGTTCTATTCATCCACATTGTAGTCAGTACACATATAAGAAATTATACATCTTTAATAGGGTAGTATAAAGATGGATGAGTACTTAGAGAGGATTATTGATCTTTCATGTTACTCCTTAGATATGGTGCGGGGATAGTTTTTAAGATCTATGAACATTATATAGGGATTAAACTGAGACATCAAGGATTTAGTTATATCCCTTTTCATTCCCACCTATGTTGGGGGACTTTTGAATTTTTTGGTGGTGGAAAAATTTGTGGCATAGAATCCTTTGATAGTGGGAGCTAGTAGTCGTCACTCAGTAGTCGAGACCTCCACAACAGGTAGTCCATGGTCGTCACAAGGATCCAAGAGTGTGAAATTATTTAGGAGGCGATTATAGGATACATGTTCTGTGGTTTAGGTATCACGTTGTGGATCGAATCAGCCAATGTAGTGGTGGTTTTTATCATACAACAGTTGGGGACATTTGTATTGGGATTGTTTGACTTGTCATACTACTGATTGTGAGACAGTCGAGGGACCACTGAGATAGATATATAGGAAGTAGTGTGGTACTTAGGTTAGCGGAAGTGGGTGAGGGGTCGAAATGGAAATAAGTGGTTATCATAGATTCTACTATTAACACCATCACCCCCAGGTGTTCCACACCAAGATCAGGGAGATTTTGGATAGGGATGAGGTCGGCTGTAAGATTTGGAGGCCTATGACCCCAAGTCTCTATGGATGATATGAGGTATGATCTATGTCTTTTCAACTTTATTTTTAGTATTGATAGACCCTAGTGTGAGTCATAACTTCCATTCCACTTCTCTGGTTGGAGAACAAGAGATTATGGTTGAGCCATTAGCTCGTCCCTGTGATCGGAAACTCTGAGAGGTATTGAATCAGGAATCACACACTTCTACCAATAGAGTGATCTGCTTCTTGGATTCTAGAGTTTTTTATGGGATATATTTGAAGAAAAAAATAAAGCCTTGCAATTTCATCATTATTATGGACTAGATGTCCACATTTCATGCCTAGATTGACTATTTTAGTTAGAGGATGTGGTATATCCATAGTGATGGAATTAAGTTTTACTTTTTTGGGGAAAAGGAAACCCTGGTAGGGAAGGATGAACTTGGTAATATGATATTACAACTAATTACTCACCATTTGGCTAGAATTAATCTTAGAGTAGTGAATTCTTTTGGATATTAATTTTTTGATTTGGTGGTGGTTATGAGAATGTCTTCCCTGAGGATATACCAACTTTACCTTTCGGGTGAGAGATATACTTTTAAATTGATTTACATAACAAGAAGAAACAGACATCTACACCAGTATATAGGATGTCCCCTATAGAGCTTCAAGAGGTAAGGGTGTAGTTGGAGGACTTGTAGGAGAAGGGATTTGAGAGACCTAGTTT
Organism: Viscum album; assembly: GCA_963277665.1. Taxonomy (NCBI): domain Eukaryota; kingdom Viridiplantae; phylum Streptophyta; class Magnoliopsida; order Santalales; family Viscaceae; genus Viscum; species Viscum album. Next base: position 438,682,387 of record OY728121.1, read on the forward strand.
TTCTCCCAAGGTATTCACAGTATTGTTTGGAAAGAAGGCTGATGGGGGCTTGAGGTTATGTAAATATTATTGGTTCATGAATAATGTGACTTTAAAGAATAAGGATCCACTGCTGAGGATAAAATACCTCTTTGATTAGTTAAGATGGGTATAGTGGTTCTTAGAGATTTATCATAGATGAGGTTTTCATCATCTGTGAGTATGGTACGATGATATACTAAAGATAGCATTCTGATTTTGTTATGGTCACTAAGAGTACTCGGTCATTCTATTTTGAATGATAAAAATCCCAAAAGTTATCATGTAAATGATGAACCAGATATTTTAAGCTTTCTTAGACTAATTCATGGTAGTCTTCATCGCATTCATCCTAGTGTATTCAATATCTGGGGAGGGGGATGTGAGACACATGAGGATAGTCCTAGACACACTCTGAGAGTATATGGTTCCTGGGATTCTCTGGAATTTTTAGTTTTGGATTCAAGAGGTTTTGTTTTTGGGACCCATCATCTAAGCGGCTTGAGTAGAAGTGGATCCAGTAAAGTTTGAGGCAGTGATTTCGTGGGAGCCACCCAAGAGTGTAACCATGGTGTGGAGTTTTTTGGGTTGGAAGGGTAATATCGGAGGTTTGTAATAGATTTCTCTAGATTAGTACCACACTTGATAGGTCTTACCTAGAAGGGTTATCATTTCATGTGGATGTAAATGTACCAATTGTCATTTAGAAGAAGAGGTAGAGTTTGATGAGCACTCACATCATTAGATTTCAAGAGGAGGGTGTTGAGTATGTTGTGTTTTGTGATGAATTTGGGACTAGATATGGTTTTATTCTGATTTATAGGTGGGTTGTTATTGTTTATGGTTTGTGTTAGGTGAGACCACATGAGCATAACTATGTGAACCCTGATCATGAGTTTGTCTTGGTAGTCTTCACACTGAATATGTGGAGAAACTACATAATGGGAGATCATTTTATCATTTAATCTAACCACAAAATAAACAAATATATCTTCTCAAAAAACATCTAAAAATGAGATAGATGTGATGGATAGAGTTCCCATAAGACTATGACTTTGAGATAATCTATAGTCCTAGAAATGGGAACATGGTGGAAAATTATCATATCATGGGATCTTGTTCTTAGTTGTTGGACAAGGCTTCAGAACAGTTATACTTGTTTCATTTTCCCTTCATAAAAAAAGAGAGTGCTTCATATATTTATTTAATGATTATTACCCAAACTCTTTTACGGAGTTTCAGTGATTCTTAGTGAGTGGATACTGACTGTGATGCCATATGTACTCAGATATCCACTGTACATCCTCTTGATGGACATTATGAAGTTGGGGAGCATGATAGCCTTTTTAGAGGATGGACTATTGTACCTTTTATATTATTGGAGTATATGATGTGGGAGCATCAATCATCCTCTTTGGCGGTACATCCAATTTTGGTAATGATGTACTAGGAACTCTGAGATCAGTTTTGGGGGCCATAAATGAAGAAGGGAGTTGTAGATTCTATCGTTCAATGCCACACTTATCAGTAAGTTACGGTAGGGAACTAGGATCTATTGGGTTTATCTCACCCCTTGTAAGTTCTAGAATATAAATGGGATGGGATATCCCTAGAATTCATGATGGTATTACCATGTACATTTAGGTTACTTGATAACATTTGGATGATCTTAGACCAAATCATCAATTCGTCCCACTACCTATCTTTTAATGAGTATAGATTAGTTAAGATAATAGAGTTCATATCCATGTAGGAGATAGTCTAAATCATTGGAGTTCCCTAGATGGTTGTCTATGGCCATGATTATTTCTTAACATCGTAGTTATGGATGGGATTCCAAGAGGACTTTGGGACTCAGTTACATTTGATCACAACACCTCACAACCAAACTTGTTGTTAGACAGTGAAACCCATTTAGGTATTAGAGGTTATGTTGTCAGATTTCATGTTGGAATTTTGATGTAGATTGGAGGATCACCTACTCATGTTGGACTTTTCATAAAATAATAGCTACTATTCCAACATTGGTATGGTGATATTTGAGGATTTGTATAAGAGACCCTATAGGTAACCACTTTATTGGACTGATCTAGGTGATTTAGCACTAATTGGACTGAAATTAATGAAATCTACTTCAGAGAAGGTACAAAACATCTAGGGGTATATTAGGACAGCATTGAGCCATCATAAGTCTTATGCAGATCGAAAAAGGAGACCTATGGAAGTTTCAGATGGATAAAAAAATTTCATAAGGGCCTCACCTCAACATGGATTTAGGATACTTGGTTGTTGTGGAAATTTATATATGAGATTCATTGGTTCCTTTTAGATACTACATATTGTTGGATAGGTGGTGTACCTCATAGCTCTACCACCATAGTTGGACTAGGTACATGACATCTTCCACGTTTCCCAACTGAGGAGATACATGCATGACCCATCACACATCATCAAATAGAGTGAGTTAGACATTAAGGATGAAAAAAAAGAGTACCCAATGGAAATCAGGGATCATTAGGAGAGGATCATTTAGGGGAGATCGATTCCACTTGTTCATGTCTGATGGAAGCATATAAATCATTAAGGGAGTACCTAGGAGTGGGGGACCTAGATGTGATCCCATTAGGATTGTCATTTTAAGTAGGTTTTCCCCTTTTTTAGATGAAAATCCCTATGGTGGGTAGAATTTAATGACTTAGATTTTCTATGTATTATTTTTGGATATTATAATGATTATTTTTTAGACTGGGAACTGAGTTAATGTGTGATAATGTGGCCTGGTTCCGAGAATAAATGTTTTAAATATATTAAATATATTAAATAAGACGCATATGTAGTTTTTAGGAAAAAGTGGAATGACTTTTGAATGGAATCCCATATTACAAATCATAGGTCACTATTGAGTTCAGAACATGGGTTTTATCATAAAAATGACATAATATTTATCAGCGTGGGCTGTTTGTGAGAAATTCATCATGGTCATAGAAAAATAAAATAAATTAATTAAATTATATGTTTTCTTCATTTTGACACAACAACTATTTTATCCATTAAATAAATGGTTATAGGATTTCATCTAGGTTTTCTGGTCAATTCCTAAAGATTTAGAAAACTATTGGAGAGATTTCTTGTTGAATGACGGTAGATCGATATTAGATCATGGATCATTATGCCAAGAGAGTTCATTAATATAATAAAAAATGGGAACACTATTTTTCTTCGTCAATGATCAATCCAAAATATTATTATGATGTTTAGTTTTTCATTTCCATCTCATTTCTTAATACTTGATTAAATCAGATCAATTCCATGAAAATAATTGATACATGCATCATCGATAGAATTTAATTGGTTGACTTTTTTTTAGTTCATTTTTATTTTTTTCACTTATTTTGACTTAATCTATGATAATGGATCAATTTTAAATAAACAACAGTCAAGGTTCATTCCAGACATCTTGTGGATTTTGGATTTCTTCCCCAAATCTTAACATGATTAATCACAAGAGTTTTTTTCTATTGTATGACTAATACTAGGTATTTGATAATTATGAGACCATTATTTGGTGAAATAGATGAATATTATGGGTTCAGTTCATGATCAATGGGGTTTCCAGTGTGTAATGGTGGTAGTGGATGATACAAGGTAGATCTGATCATATTTTTGGGTTTTGTTCTTCTAGGTTTTGATGCATGTGGATAAATGGAATGATGGAAGGTTTTTTAGAATATTCGGGTCTCTGATCCTAGATATCAATGATGAAAAGGGTTGGAAAAACCTATATATTTATGTCTTCGTGAGAATGGAGGATTCTATGATGTGAAAAATAGCATGGAGGAAGATCTGATGGATATGGATATTCTCAAGAGACATGGCGGGTAATGCAGTGTTACACACCATGTTGGCCCCCTGGCTATGGTGCTAGGGTTTTAGGTGGAGTTAAGTATCACACACTTTGTGACTTAGTCACACATCATATAAACCTAACCAGTTGGATCAAAGTGTAATTCTGGAAGTACACAGGTGTGGTCAAAAGTACATAGCTAGTGGTACATTTTGTACTTGGACAAGGACACGACCCAGTGTACACGGTCATGTACATGTACAAGTACAGGTACACACATGTTGGTACATGGACACTACCATGTTACATGATCAGGGTTTTCTGTGTCTCTATATTCCATATACTTCTTCTACACAATGTGTATCTTGATACTTCTATTCCGTGTGAAGCCTTTCCACACTAGCATACTTGGGGATAACTGGACATGTTGTGTACCCCCTCCCCCCAGTACATTCCCTATACCCCATTAAGAGTGCTTGTAACTATTCATTTCATTATTTTGGACCATTATAATTCAACTATGTTCCCTTATTCCTCTCCCTCATGGGTACAACCTTACAATACATTTGTGCCATGGGATTTTGATCCCCTCTAGAGGACAAGTCTAAGGTAGAGTTGTGTTGTCCCTCTATGAGACTGGATTGAAATCCTTTTTCATCCTTTTTCCCTATATGGGGATTATGGAATCATCATTTCCTCCCTATGTATGGAATTTATCCTCCATATATAAAAACGTATGAGTATGACTTGTTGTATCATCAATATATGATCCCCTACATAACAGGATGGTCCAGATTGGGTTTTCCATGTCCCCCATTAGTTCTAAGAATAACCCCTATCTGAGTTTCAAGGTCTTACTAGAAAAATGAACATTCTTGGGAGGGTACCAATAATCTAGAGATCTTATTCGAGTGTCTCTGATGATAGAATATATCGTAGAGTGGACTCTCCCAAAATGACCATTTCCTCGAGAAGAATATTGTGGTTAACATATGGTTGTGATTGCCTAGTGGCATGGTTTCTTTCCTAAGTATATCTAGATTTTTATATAATAAATTTTTTTATATATATTTTACTCAAATGAATATACTTGGTGATTCATTTTTAGTGTTTTTGGGGTGTCTGATAGGGTATTGTTATACTCACCCCTATGTGGGATTTATCTGCATTTTTCATGTATTATATAGATGATGACCAAAGGGAGTGGGTGAATCATAACTAGATCTTTTCAAACTGATGTTGTTTTTGAGAGATTACATTTTACCTTAGCCTTCACCCTTGTTGTAGGTTCAACTCTTTACATTTTTTCTTGGGATTGTATCCCCCCATCTCTATTTAGTACTTTATGTTTGTACTCTGTTGTGGGATATTATTTTTATAAAAGAATTGGTTTCAATTGTTTTAAATTTCATAATTGTGAGGTCTTAGACATGTGTTCATTTTTATAGGTACTTTAGGCTAGTGCCTCCCATTTGTGGGATATGCGTAATCAACATTGGTTTCCTGCCCCTAGCCTATTGGAGGCGTGTATGGGGTAATCACGGGTTGGACATCAGTGGGTATGTTCATCATAACCAGCCTCTATATATTCATTTAGAAGACCTCCATGGTGGATATTACCATCCTATTTTGATTAATAGAAATTATATCCTTCAATTTCTCATCCAAATATGTTGTATAAAATCACTGATAGCATGGTTAATGAAAGAAAAAAAATTTACCTTCTATTGAGATATATATTTCTCTTGATGAGGTCCCCTTATAAATATTCCATGTTAGGATATCAGATATACTTGTGGATAATAGTTTCCCCTTTTGGGGAAAGCATGTATGTATTATCCATCAAATTTTTTAGGCATATTATAATCATATTTCTTAGACTAAAGTGGTATATAAGCCTCCTATTTAATCGCTATCAAAATATTCCAATGAACCTTTTTAGTTTCCAAATGAATATTAATCTTCTGTTGAATGGATACTAGACCATATAGCTAAATCTATTAGTTTTTGGATAGACTATTGAACCACCCTTGGTGATTTCGTTTATATGTTGATGGATCCCTACTAGATTGGGGATATATATCCAATATAGATTTTCATTATTCGATGAAACACATCAATGATCCTCTAGAATTGGGGAACATATATGCATCCTATATGATAATGTATTCAAATATAATTGATAATTGGATTCATATAATAAGTATATCTATACACCATATTCTCATATTTTTTATGATGTTCCCATAGTAGTCTTCAGTTGTAGAAAATCAGATATGTTGACAGCTTTATAAGATGTGAGTTGGGTATAGAAATTCTCAAATACTACCAATAAAGTATTATGATGAGATTACTCAATAAGTATTATGATATGATCACAATAACACTTTCCATATTACACCATAATATGATAATAATTGTCTTATATGATGATCGTAGTGGTATGTGCATTCCCAGAATAACTACTAGAATATGCTACTAGAATTTAGTTTAAACGAGAATATACACATGATACTATGTAATTTCCTTCACCAAAATATGTTGATGATTCACCTAAATGGGAGAAAGAATATTTTATTTACCCTATATTTCTTTTTAAATATGTGAATAAGTTTCTCTGGTAGTGGGTGTAAGAATATGAACCTTTCCTTATTTAAACATTAAAATATGTTGATGGAGTCTAGAATATGCTGGTAGTTTATAATAATGTGGGATAAACTATTTTATTTCTCATATTATACTATAATGTGTTTAAATATGGCTTCTATATAATAGGTAGTATGAGTCCCCTCTAGTTTTTATTAGATTTTTGGGATATGTCAAAAATCATGATATTTAGAAGAATGAATGTTTTCATACTCATAAGTTTCCACCTCATACTGCTAGATTTATTTAGTTGGGACTAGAATATGAGTTTTAATATTATTGGATAACATAATATTACTTTTAATAATTTTATAGGAAGTAAGGATATCTGTTTGTTCCTTGATTGGTACAATTTATCTCCCCCATTTTGACCATCAGGGTTCCTGATCCAATATGATTGAGGTTGGGGACTACAGACAAATCTCCTCTACATACTATTTAGTAATATAGGATTCAAAATGTTAAATATGTTCAATATGTACAATGGATTCCATCCTAGGTTATTCCAATGTTACTAGGAGTTCTTGGTTTCCATACTTTTCTACCACCATCAGATTTGGGAGGAGTGTATTCCTTCCTTCCAAAGAGACGCTCCTTAAATATTAATTAATGGGTGTGGGAACCATTTTTATATCCGTTATGATCCTACTTTTTTGAAAAGGATATTCGTGGTGCTTAATCACTTTGAGGCATCTATGTTCCACCTCCAAGGCCAGGATCATTCCATTAAGGTGACTATTTAACAATGTGGTTATCCATCTACAGTTAAAGGCATTGTGTTAGGAACAAAATACTTATTGGTCCCATGAAATTACTGGAAATAAAAACATTCATGAACATTCCTGAGGATGATTCCATGGGTTTGGATAGAAGGGGTCTATAGTTAGTATTCTTGATATCAACTTTTTAAACAAACACAATCAAGAAACTAATTGGTGAATCCTCCTTAATATGAAAAAAATCAATCAATCGCCTTAATAATTTTCAGGTAAATTTTTCATATATATATATATGTGTGTGTGTGTGTGTGTGTGTATCTCTATGACTACATTTATATATTTTATAATTGAACCATTTTATTCATTTTGGGTTCACCATTTATTGTATTAAGGTGTATATAATTGAAGGGTAAAGTTGATACTCAATACTGTCTTGGTATTTTTTTTAATATAGTAGTGGAATCGACCATCAACCATTTAGGGTTTCTCCTTTCACATAGGGTTAAAAAATTTTGTTTCAATTCCTATGGAAACTAACGGTGAATATTAATCTCAATAAAAACTTAGAATTTATTAATATATAGTGGAATAGACCATCAAAAATTCAGTATTTATCCATTCACATCAGGTTTAAAATTTTTTGTTTCGATGAAAAATACATGGAAAATGTGAAACACCCAACATGAAATATGATCACATTGTCTTTAGTTATGGATGACCTACTTCCAAAATGTTTTTGGTCATAAATAAATTAATAGTGAAACTTGGGATATGTATTGGTTGAGTTTATGGGAGGTTAGGATCATCTGTACCCTTCTTAGGTGGAATTGTTTCCTACTTTGGTAGTTTCTTATTAATATAAGTCATGTTAATAAAGGTTTCTGTAAATCTTGTTTTTTGATAAATAACACATATGTTAGTAATATAATTGAATTCATTATATTAATTTTCAGTATCAATCATTATTATATATGTGATTCATGCATTGGATTAAAGCCACATATTTTAGCACTTTGAAATTTAACTCTATCATGGATGCTGGGTGTTTTAATTTTGGGATCAGGCCCCATTTTTTATAGATGATATGTTTCCTTATAAATGGAATCAAACAACATGTAGTGTAGTGTTAATTAATGGGATATTTTGAACCTTTTTATGTCATGAGATGAAAACTAGTTCGAAGATGTTTAAATTTCATGTCAAATAGATCACTAGGTGAGAGATTCCTAGTAATGATTGGTGTGAGGATTACAAATAAGGGGACCTTTATAGTATACATCAATGGGAATATAGAATGATAAGGATTCATAAAGTTATCCTATCACGATATGGCCTATTTATCAAAAGTATTATTTCATAAGGGACATATCCTATGAAAGGAAAAATAATGACACCTAGAGGGAATATATCTCTCCATGTGGGGATAGGATGTCATCATAGATATAACCCAATAAAGGAGTATTAATAAAAAATAAATATAGTCACATGGGGGGTATTTCGAAAAAATGTAGATATATGTATATCAGGTTTAATGAAAATGAATTCAACATTTCTTTTTGAATATAGGAGTTAGATCCAACATAATTTGAGTAATATTGTGTAATATCAAATGCATGGAGTGTAAGATTCAATTTAATGCCATGTGGTAAGGATGTGGTTGTAAATTTTTTCATATTGTGCCCAACCTATTGGATAGTAAGTTCAATATCATATTTTATGGATGATTTTTTCCCAATAGGTATGGAAAATAATTATTTATTAGGTCTTATACATATGTTTCTTCCTCGTAATTCAAAATAAATTTCTTTTTATGGGAAACAAATATGGTTATTGGGGATTACACCTAGGAAGGAGTCCCAAGATGAGTTATTTTTGTTGACAATTACTTGATCAACTCAGATCTATAATTCAACATGTTTTTTGTGTGATGTAAGAAATAATAGATAAGGGGGGATGAGGTGCGTTGCATAATATTGTTACAATATATTTGAATAGGGTTAAAAACTTGTGTTGGAAAATACTCATTCTCTATCATTATCCCATTGATGATTCATGATTGATGAAATCATCATGTTGATCTATTAGGTCTAATTTTTGGATCAAGACCTTATCCTCCTATCTTCCCTCCTATTTTTATGCTTTTATTGGTTATAAAACATAGAGTGCAGCATCCCACCCTGAATACCACTCAACGGTTCCACGAGATAGTGATCCACACAACCTCATGTATGTCTCCCTGAATGTTAGAAGTTGCGAACTAGCAGCATAGGCCTAGGATGTGTCTGTGGGGAGACTATTACCTCATTGATCAGAGTGAAGTGTAGATATATATATATATACAGTATTATATAAAAATAAGAAATAGAAAAATTAATGACATCACTCAGATAGAATCATAAAGTAATACATAATCATACAACGTAAATAATTCAAGAATAGTATTTTGAATAAATAACTAGATACAAGTATGTTGATACTATGACACGTAGTTATACAAAAATGAATATGCTAGGGGAAGGGGATACAATAATATACAACATGTTGTAAAAATATACAAAAAAGGAAAAACATTTCTATAACTAGCATCTCAAGCATATGCTCAGTCCTATTATCCAAACTCTAACCTAGTAATGCAAGTCAATAAAGAATTGGAAGATAACTGATTCTCATTATCCATACCTACAACCATAAAGTTTACTCGGGTTCTAAAGGTACCCAAGGAGGGTGTGCGATACAATCTCAGTAGTCTGGCACCCATGGTCACTAGGACAATCCATTTCAGAAAATATAATATAACTAGAGTTCTATAAAAATTTAAATTCAATATATAATGAAAAAAATAAACACATGGGACTAGGTTCCACTTAGAGACTAGCCCAAACCACCTACTTCAGCCAAATCTGATGCGTCTGAACTAGGAGTTCCTAAAATGGTAAAGTAAGACATATAATATCTAAGCGGTTGGATTGTCCCCAATATTATGATTTCACTATGAGGACACATCCCAATTTTTTTAACACCTAGGGATCAATTTCTCATTTGAAAATTTTCCTTTACATCTTTCTTCATTTCAATTTGAAAACCACTTTATAATATATAGAAAGACACGTTGAGCCTATCCATGGAAATATGAAGGGACATGCCAAGTATTTCTCTAGGGGCTCATCATTTAAAAAATGCCAAGTAGTCCGTCTATGGTGACCCCAGAAGGAATTCATGAATGTCACTGTAATCAAGGTTTTATAAAGACATGTACTAACCTCCGAGTTCATACTCGGTATCACACGTAGGGGCCTGAGTCTCTATTGAGGCATAGTACAACCTATAATTTCCTTGATCCCATCCTAGGGGTCTCCCTTAGGGAATCATCATCGCCCATCTGAAGGGAAAAATATATAACACTCAATGATCCCATCCCGTGCATAGATTATGTCACTTATAGTGTGTTTACTAGGCATTAACAATTCAATAAGGAGTCACAAGCATTGATTCAAGGGGTCCTTAAATTGGAACCCCTTGTATCACCCTTCACACTAAGGTGAAGCAGCTGAAAAAACAACACACACACACACAAATATATATATAACATTCATAGAAAGTACCATTTCATTTTTTCATGAATTATATATCACCATAATCATATTGGTCAAGGTAAAACAAATGGTTAATTCAATTTAAGTCATATTACATAATGTATGGGAATAGGTACAAATCAATTTATGTTCAATGATTTCATTGGTCATGGTGTAGAGGGTCTAACTCACGGTTTCACCTTAAATTCAACTAAAAAAAAAGGTTCAATGAATTTAATATGAGTAAAAACCCCTTAGGGAAGTTCAAAAAGCCAAGGAAGAAGGGGAAATTAAGCCTTATTAGTGAAGAACACCCATTTGGGTGTAATAAATCAATTATATTAACATAAGGGGTTGATTCACCACTTACTTGATTTTCCAAAGGCATGGAAAAGCATTCATTTTAATTTAATTGGAAAATTTGGGGTGATTCCTGAAGGTTCTAGGTCATGAAAAAATGTCACAATATATGGGTAGAGATGAAATGATGGGATTGAGCATAGACCACCTACCATGGCCTTGTAGAGCTTCCCTCATAGAGTCTTAGTCTTTTATTTGATCTAAGTAAGAAGAAAATGATGAAACCGTAAAATTCCCTAAAAATGGGGAAAATGAGATTGTACCCAAATAGTGCAATATATGGAATGAAGAACATGAAATAGATTATATAGAATTGAAGATATCACCTCTAGATATTTGTTGGATCCAAAGATGGTTGATTTAGATGCCAGGAAGAGGAGTTGTTTGAATCCCTTATTTTAGAGAAAAATGAGCTAGTTGTATGAATAGGAGAAGAAGAACTGTGGGAAATGATATGTGGAGGAAGAGAATTAGGTTTAATTAATTTAATAAAGGCGAAAGGTAATTTTACCCACATTTTACACTGTGTATTGTTTGGATGCATAGTTTTCCAATCCATTTGAAAGTTGTGTGTCATTCATTTCTTGAAGGCGGAACATCTTGTGGTTAGGTCCACAGTTTGATTATCCATGAACAAACCATGCCAAAACCACTATATAGAAGTTTCATATAGGATGTATGTTCATGCTCCTAAGGTCACATAGTTGTAAACAAACTGTGCAGCTGCTAGGTTCCCACGGTCTGAAACTATAGGGTTTTAGGAAATATTTCATGATGGGATGCACGGTTCTTACTAACCATGTGGTCGAGTATTTTCTTCCAATTTCGGGGAACTTAGATCTAAATGTTCCCCAAATGCAACTGACAACTCCCTTGCATGATTATGCATCATATATTGTTCAATTATAAGGAATTTTAAACCAAATGGAAATTTTATGTACCATAGAAAAATTTAGGATGTTACAACCTACCCTTCTTAAGAAAACTCTCCCACAAGTTTCTCTTCTAAGGGTACTAGAATTTCATTTGAGAAGAGTTCTGGCCAATGCACATATACATCGGCTTCCCAACCCCAGGTCTCATCCAGTACTCATATGTGCTACCATAGCACTTGGACCAAAGGAACTAAACTACCTTATATATCCTTCTTAATCTAATCAATGATATGTACTAGACACTCCCCAAAGGATGCATATTCCTCCAGCTCAAAGTCATCAGGGTTGAATGAATGATATGGGTCAAGGTGATATTATCGAAGTTGAGAAAAATGAAAGACATAGTTTATAGTATGATACTTATTAGGTAACAACAACCAATATGATATCTACAAAAAAATCTCCAATACCTAGAATGGCCCGACATACCGAGGTGAAAACGTTCCCAAAATCATGATTTGTCTATGAACCAATATTGGGGATACACACAAAAAGACCTAATGTCCCACCTCAAACTCTAATGTTTTGTGATGATGATTAGTATAAGACTTCTTCCAAGATTTAGCTATAACTGTACACTTATGAATCAACTATACTTTCTCTAAAGTCTCCTCAAAAGGATGAATACCCTATATTGCTACCTCACCAACCTCAAGATATCATATAGGTGAAAGAAATGGTCTACCGTAAAGGGACTCATACGGAGCTATCTGAAGTGTTTCTTGAATGATTTTGGTGTATGAAAACTCAACCAGAGAAATATTATTATCTTTGAAACCTCAAAAATCATGGATACATGCCAGTATCATATCCTATGACACCTATATGGTATACTTAGGATTTTTGTTAGCTTCAAGGTGATATGTTATACTCAAGAGCACCAGTGAACCTAGTGATTTTTTCAATCATTTAAAAAACCATGAAGTAAAGTAGGAATCTCAATCTGAAATGATATAATGAGGAACACCATGATGTTTCACTATCTACCAAATTTATATCCTTCCTAAATAATCAACAGATAAGGTCTCATTGATCGGTATTAAGTGTAAAACCTTGTTAATCCTATCGAGGATCACCCATACTACATCACTACCTTGTGGGGATCTTGGTATTCTATTCATGAAATCAACGGTGACATAATTCTATATCCACTCAGGAATGGGGATAGGCTTTATATTTCTAGTAGGTAGCTGGTTCTTTGCCTTCACCTGCAGACAAGTGGGGCACTGAGTGATACAGCCTAATATCTGCCTCTTAAAACCTAGACACCATTACGGATGACCTTTATCTCTATACATCCTATTAATAACAGGATGAACTACCAAAACAAAGGCATGTGATTCCCTCATCATATCTCTTCATTTATTTTAAATCACCCATACATGGCCATAATAGATCATGGTCTCTCTAGCATCCACAACTATACTAGAAGGTTGGTTATCTCTTATAACACTCTCCCTCAAAACAAGGCCTTATGAATCTAATAAATTTATAATCTAAACCCATTCCAGAAGGAATTAGGTTACTACAAGAGTTGTTAGAACATGATTTATGTGATATTATTGAACCTTAATATGCATTTCAGAGAATAAATCCATCAATTTCCATTCACCTTTGGACTCCTTTATGGATTGCATTTGATTCTTCCAACTCTAGGAGTCAGCTATAGCATTACCCTTTCTATGTTTTTAAGCCATCTCAAAGTCAAATTACTGGAGGTATTAAACCCACCTATGCTACCACATATTCAAATCTCACTATGTAGAGATGTATTTTAGACTCTTATGATCCTCTTAATTGATGAATCACTCACCCAACATGTTTTTCCTCTAACAGTGCAGAGTATGAACCATCACGGTGAGATTGAGGTCATGCGTAGTGTAATATCACTCATGGGGCCTCAAATGGAAAGAATCATACACTACAACCCGATCACCCTGCATCATCACTACACCCAACCCAATTCTTGAAGATTCATAATAAATAGTACATCTTCCTCATAGGACATGCAGAATCATGATTGGAAATGAAGTGATTTTTCCCTTCAACTCCAAAAAATATATCTCATAAGCCTCAGTACAGTCAAATTTCACACCCTTATTGGTCATTCACATAAGAGGTTCTACTATGTGTGAAAAGTCCTTGATAAAATCCCTGAAATATTCATCTATCTCCAAGAAGATGCATATATCAAATATGTTCTTGGGATAGTACTAGATAACCATGGTTCTCACCTTCTATGGGTCAATTAATATTCCTACCTCAGATATGATGTGATCCAAGAAGTGAACCTTGTTGATTCAGAAGTGGAATTTTCTATGATTCTCATATAGATAGTTTCCTATTAGCATAATGAGCATGATCTCAAGATTATTGTAATGGTAATGTACGGTGTGTGAGTACACTAATATATTTTATAAGAATAAAACCACAAAGGAATCAATTACGGGTAGAAAACCTAATTCATCAAATCTATGAAAATTGTTAGTGCATTCTTCAGAATGAATGACATGACCGAATACTCATATAATTTGTACATGTTCTGTAATGTTGTACATGGTATATATAATGGCCTTACATGAACCTAGTGGTCGAAAAAACATAAATCGATCATATAGAAAGGAGTTTCTCAACAAAGTTGGTCAAAAAGGTCATCTATATGGTGAAGTGGATACATGTTCTTCTCCATAAGTTGGTTTAGTCAATGGTAATCCACTCACAAACAAGTGTACCATCATCCTTCAGAGTGAAAAGGACTTTTGAATCCCATGGTGATATTCTTAGATGGATAAAACCATTATCTTATAAGTCTTCAAGATTCTTCATAAATTCCTGGATATTTATAGGTGCCATCATATATGGAGGAATGGAAACTAGTTCTTCACCAAGAACCAGATCAATAGTGAACTAAAACTCTCTCTCTCTCTCATGAGGTTAGATAGATAAATAGTCAAGTAAGGTGTCCCTAAAATTATCCAATACTAGAGGATATGTTTTCTAACTTTATTCCCTACATGCTCATAAAGAGACTGGTCATTTGGTCCTTTACTCTGGGTAGGCCAGTACGCTTGAGTTTGGATCAACATACTTGTATATCCCATTTAAAATTATGCATATATGTGTTTCCCTTGTGTGATGTGGAGCACACATGATAATGATATCATTCCACCTGGGGATGAAAATGTATAATCTAGTCAATACTGAGAATGATTTCAAAGATGGTCATCTCGAGGATGAGGAAATTAAAAATAAATTGATATCCACTAATTTAAGGGGGGAACTCCTTACATTGGAATATACCCTCGGATCGAACTCTTAAATTATTGTCAAGATTCCTAGCACCAATATATTATTCTACCACAAAACACAAATTACCATAATTGTAGTAGACAGAAAAGAGTGTGATGCAACTGTATCAAATAATGTAGATACAAGAGTAGAGGTTTCCAGGATAATACCTCTCTCTATAGAAATCCCTAGACTCTTCTCCTCAAGATTGGGATACACTACATAGTTATGTCCAGAATCGAGGCCCTGATAGATTTCCCAAGTAGCCTGAGAAGGTCTACTCTATAGATATTGAAATTATAAATCGTGAATGCCTTGACTGCAACCACCTTCTCGGCCTGAATAGACTTTAGAAGACCAACATATTTTCTCACAAGGAGTAGATGATCATGAACATGAAGGAAGCTCTAGCATAGATATATTCTCACTTGGAACTGGGGTAAAGTGTTGGAAGAAACACAAGAGGTGAATCATCCTTCCACCAACCCAACATTCAATCGGGTTCCTCATACACTAGGGTTTTGTCGCCTTATCTTTCACACTGGTGATACTCCACAAATAGGTAAGTGCCTGATACATAGTTGGTATTTCACTTACATGTATCCTTGATGTGATTAATCCTTCCTCTAGATAAAACATTTCTCTTCTGGGAATCATAAATTCATTGTTTCACATCACCTAATTATCTCAGGTTCTCCTTAGGGATGAGGGTCTAGTTCATTATCCCTAAAATAGTGGTCCACCGAAAGATGTTTACCTATGATTGGATGACATAAGCAATCCAATCCTCAAATAGGCTTCTAGTATTCATCTCATTGCTGGTTAGGGTTGGCATAATATATTACAATTTGGTGAAGGGAGCTGAGTATTACATTATAGACATGTCACCTTTCTCAAGGAGATAGAATCATCAAATGTGACCTATTCTTAGAGTATGAGGGATGGATTAGTTGAGGAAGGATTCCTCAATGTTTTCCCAGACCATACCCTGGTGTAGAACAGCCTTCATCAAAAAATCCCACCCATCCATGGAGGATTCATGGTACATGCTGGTCACAACCTTGAGCCTCCACTCAAGAGGCATCTCGTTGTGCTTGAATATTGACCCAATAGCCTCTATCCTTGATTCAGCTACCTCAGGACCTCCATCCCCTAAAAACATGGTAGGATACTACTGTTTAAGCTCATTAGTTAGCTATAGAATTTAAGGCACAGGTTTAGGTGCACCCTAGACTTATTACAAAAAGAGAAGAAAATTGTCCCTGAATAGGGAATTGGTAGCCCGTGGAAGATCTGTTGGAGGTGCCTTAAGTGGAACTATAGGAGATATGATGAGTGGACCAGGGACCACCACCTTAGGAGTATGCTCACCTCCACTTTCATGGCATACAACATGAGTTTATTTCAGTGTCATAACTCTATAAATTCTAAGAGCATGGATCAGACAATATTTATAATAGATAGGGAAAATGATAAATAAAGCGCAGATATAAGGCTATCCTACTAAATAAACACACCCCAGTACATTACCTTGGATATAGGCCTGGGTAGTATAATGAGTTATGGATGAAAACCAAGAAGACATGGCTTATGGGCCACTACATGGTTGAGTCAGGATAAGGCCTCATGTTTCCCTTAAAGAGTAACCATTTCATTTATAGGTTGAATCAATTTGAACTTATTTAAATTCATTTTTATTTTATTGTTTATTAGAATCATGATCCAGTTAATTGTGTCTCCAATTATAATTCATAGGGTCTCATACACCTTATAAATTGGAATTATCACATCAACAAACTACATCCTGACCTTTACACCAGACAGTGTGTGTAATAGGCCATGGTTGTGGTTTGATCAGATGAGCTGTCATTGGCACTCACCAATCAAACCAACTAACATGGAATTATTTGTAAATTAAACCAATTATTTTATCATATAGAATACTACATAACTATATAACATAACAAAAAAAGAACAAAAAATATCACAAGTAATATAGGAAATCAACATAGAAAAGTAGATATGGCATGGTATAATACATGTCATTTAAAGTCCTATTGTGCCTAGTGTGATACAGGATACTAATGCGCCCTCATATCATTGGGATAGGGAATGTCAACCCATTCAAATAAAATCAATATTTGTCGCATCACAAAACAATTATGTCACCAAATCGTAGAATATAGTGGAACCATAACAAATGAAAGAAAATTCATCATTTACCCATCACAGGTATTTTGGGATTCCCCTGTACATGGGGTAGCTACACCTTGGCACCAGATCATAACTGAATTCCATTTTCTAAGTATTCTATCTAAACACAAACATTATTACAAAAGGGAAAAGAAACATCTCTAATACCACTTTTTAGTATCCCATAGTAGATTCTACTCAGTGGTTTTCTGAGATGGTGGGCCATAAGGCCTCAAGTGCGCCTCCCCAAATACCGAAGACAGCTGAGTATTAGCAAGGGCATAGGGTTTTTCTATAGGGAGAATATTCCCTAATTCATCATAGTGGAGAGAATATATATATATATATATATAATATGATATAAACATATGAAACACTAGAATCAATTACATCACTTGGATAATAGTGAAAACTAAAACATAATCATGCAAGGTAAATAATACATGAAGCGAAAGCTGAATAAATAACCCGATAAATGTATGACAATGCTATGGGGAGTAGAAATACAAAAAAATGAATGTTATAGGGGCATGGGATAAAATAATATAATATATTTTGGGAAATTATATAGTAATGTTCAAAACAAAAATATTATCATCTCAAGCATTGGCTTGGACCTATGCTCCCAACTCCATCCTAGTAATGAAAAATAAGAAAGAATCGGAAGCTAGATTTTTCCTTTTATCTATACCCATAACCATAAAGTCTACTTGGGTACCAAATGTGCCATAGCAAGGTGTGATATGCAATATCAGTAGCTCGACACCCAAGGTTTCTAGGACAAACCATTCAATTTAATATAAGATGAGAAGTGTTCTATTACAATTCAAATTCAATACAGATGGAAAAAATAAATTCATTGAACTGGGTTCCAATTAAAGACCCACCCAAACTACCTACTTCGGCCTAAGAGAGTGTGTTTGAATCAAGAGTTCCAATAATGGTAAGGTAAGAGGTATAATATCTGATAGGGTGGATTGTGCCCAAGATTATGATTGGGCATGGAGGACATGTCCATATGTTTACAATACCCAGGGATCAATTTCCCATTTGAAAATGCTTCATTTATTTGTTCTTCCCTTTCATTTTAAAACCACTTTATAAAGTATAGAGAGACACCCTGATCCCATCCATGTAAATACCAAGGAAAATTCCAAGTATCTCTTAAGGGTCACATAATGTGTTCAATTCCATTTTATCTCTCCATGGTGACCCAATAATGAAGTCCCACCTGTCTCTACAAGCATGTTTTGAGAAATTAAAGTACTAGCCTCTAAGTTAATACTAGGTATAACACATAGGGGACTAATTATTTCTCATTCAATGGTTCAACCAATTGTTCCTTTGATCCCATCCAAGGGATCAACCCTATAAAACTAGTGTGCCCTATATAGAGCTAAAAATATATGAAGCTCAGTGAGTCCATCCCAAGAAAACCTGATGTCACTCCTGGTGTGTTTACAAGCCATTAAAAATTAAACATGGAGGCATGAGAGTCAGTACAAGGATCATTAAATCATAACTGATTGTATCACCCCTGTAACTAAGGTTAATTTTTACACTCCATTCTGTCACATAGTCTAAAAAGTGAAAAATGGAAATTCCTTAGAAAAAAGAGGAGAAAACACATGAAGAAAATCAATATTTTCAAAGGCTTAAAAATTGGATCACCTTAGTCAAGCTAAGGATCTGTTACTTGTGCGCAAAATTTTGGTGTGCAACCCACTTGCTCACCCCACCACTATTTCACCAAAGGTCACTTATTTTCCTATAAAAAGATCCTTGGGGCCGTTATTTGTATGGACTAATTTCCCTGAAGGCTAATTGTTGATCTAGTTTCCTAAGTGCTTCGCCCAAGTCTTTTGAAACATTAAAGGTAGTTCTTTAACACCTAGAGTAGAAGAATTGAAGGAGGATCATAGAACATAAGTCCTTTTAGTGTCTGAAATCCATAACACTTGTGTTCCTAAAGCACCCAACCTCACTGAATCAGAAACACTTGCACGCCACCTATTCCTCTCAAAGGAACTTGAGCGCCCCACTTCTGGGAATACCTGTGAATACTCTTGATGGCTTGATTCAAGTCTCACCCAAGTATTATCATAGATATTTTTCATCACTTAAGTGAAGATAAAGTTTCCCAAGCCTACTTGTGTGCCAATACTTGTGCGCTATATACTTACTGGGGAGCCCTTCTTTGATTCTCCTACTCTCTTCAGTCTACAAGCCATCAATCCTTCTTCAAATCCATTCATGGAAAAGATTATTCTTCATTGGCTCCCTTTTCAGAAAGATATTATCTTGAAACCTCCACCAAAACCACATGGCCTATCAAACCAATAGGGAAGGATCAACAGTGTGTATTCTATTTGGTTTTGTATATCCACAGTTAAAGGTTTCCCAAATTTGTTTCACAATGGGATTAGGATTCATGGAGTGTCTGCGGGTTTGAATATCTACAGTCACTAGACCTTTATCTAAGGAATATTGGTGGGAAGTTCCATGTTTTTAGGATTAGGGTTTGGGTTCTTTCCTCCCTTTTTCTTCTCAAAAACCCGGAACCTCAGGTCTCTGGTAGGGAAGGTATGATTCACACTTGTTTTCCATTAAAGAAAATAAGAAGTCTTCCTCCCCTACCCGGACCAATCTTAGGGAATCCATCCTGGTGTAAGCCCCTAACCTCTCAAGTATGGCGTTGCATTCTTTCTTCTTTCTAATTCCTTCACCTTCACTATTTCCTTACATTGGACCCTTGTCTAATGTAAAGTGAATAGAGGGAAGGCTCGTCACCTCACCCTCTTCCCTGGTTGCCTCATCCTCATCCACCCTCACCACTATAGGTGTTTCCTCTTCCAGCAGCATTGGAGGAAAAGTGTGTGTGCCTTTTTTGAATCTTTCACATCCTCTTATTTCTCACACCGATCATAACTCACATGGGATTAAATATTTAGGATGATCAAAAATTCCACAAATTTATCATTATAATGAACTACGAGAACTCTGATTCCCACCATAATTGGGATACGTAAGACGCCTTCATCAGGGCATGAGCTCGTTGGATATTATCTTCAGGAATCCAACCTCAATTACCTTAATCTGGACATCCTCATTAGGATTTAGCCCCAAATTAATCCCACAAATCACGAACGAATTATTTTTAGGAAGTAATCCCAAACTCATTTCTCTCAAAAGATTATACTCTCCTATGAGACTCACTGAACTAATTGGGCTTTGATTCCCATCCAAATGGGATACGTAGAAATCCTCTCTGAGGTTAAAACCCAACAAATCAAATCAACCATGTTCTTCCTGAGCCATATTCCCAACAGGACCTAACCCAACTTGGAAACTCATATTCGTTTCAAGTTCCTTGGGCTATTTAGGCATAAGTCCCACACCAAACCTTGACTAAGAACCTTTTTCTTAGATATCCCTACCACATGACATTAAACTATTTGGATAGATCTTTATCACATGACCTTAAAAGGTATGATGTGTTCCATTAAGAATCACCAAAATATGAGGGTTCTGATTCCTTTCACAATGACACGTAGGTATCCCATTTATGGGTATGATCCCAACATCATAAAAAAATTTATCTCCCTAGATGACAATAAATTCCAGAGTGTCCCACTTAGTGGTTTAAAAACCATTATCATCATAATTATGGTTAAAATAATCTATAAATAGTATATGTAGGGTTACCATTTGTGGTTAACCTCAAATACATACGGATGTCTCAATTTATGAAGAACCTTGAATACATAAAGATGATTTGAAATTCCACACATGATAATAATTGATTGAAAATTCCAAAGGAAACTTATCTTATACTTGGTTAATTAAAAATGATAAATGAAAATATATCAAATATATAAGAGTTCCCTAGAGTACACAATAATTCCCCCAAAAGGGTGTGATGAGTCTAACCTCCCATCCTCTCGACCAATGCATGTTCTTAAGTATCATAAGTTCATACACAACAAATGCTTGACTTTGGAATGAAGGTCCCTTTTGGATAAATAACTGTTGGATTTTTTTGGTTCCATAAATAAATCCAATGGAAACTTCCTGGAAGTAGTGATTCCTAATTAGAACACACGCTCCAAGGAACTAAGAAACAAAAATGGTGAACTTGACATGAATCCTTAAACAAGGTAATAAAATTAGTTGTCTTTTTGGACCTTATCAATTAATAATGGAAGGATAGACAAAGGAATAAATCATGCATGTATCCATCTAAAAAAAGATGTTTTTTTAATGGATTTTATCATTTTTTTTATGTTTTGAAGAACTCCCTTCACTCCAGATGGATTCTTTTATGTTTTCACCCATGAATGCCCCGACCGCTTCTCATGATGGATCCTCATCCGCTAGAAGGATGTCATCACTAACTCAATGTCTTCCACACTGGGTATCCAATGTACTGGTAAGGGAATACGATTAACATTTTACTATACCAACCCTGGAGGCTACCCGACAGGCTCTCTAGGTTAACAACAACCCTTGATCGTTCGGTCAGCGAAGACCAGTGGTTAAGAAGTAGATGGTGCCATCCACCGTATTCAACCATTTTGGGAACTTTTCCCTAGATTCAAACAATCATTCCCTCCTATAATATAGGTAGGTGGATCAAGACGTAACTTATGGCCTCAACTCAAAGATGTAGGAGTCCTTCATAAAGACTCCCACCAAAAATTATTTTCAGCAGAATCATGCGGTAGTGAACCCCCAACAGGATGGGGGTGTTTCCTCTGGTTGTTTAGCCCAGGTACCTCTGAACCAATCATGCAAGATGAACCATCGGGGAAAATTTATGGACAACCTGGAGTATATTCTTACCTTTTACCCCTTCAGATAATTCCATCAACCTAACTTGATGGTAAACAATGAATAGGAACATACACCCATCCGTCCCAATTCCACTACCATGCATACTCATCTAGAAGTGACTGACCAATCCCACTAGTTAAATCTGGTGAAGTACCATTAATACGCACATAAAACTATTTACAAACTATCATCCAGTCAGCAGGATCGCCTGGCAACATTCAAGAAAGCAAGCCAACAAAATGTTGTGGTAACTAGTAAACATGAACATGCACCTGCCTACACTCACCAATTCTACTAGCAGTCTCATCTGGCAGTGTTGAAATAATTATGTCAAATGTGCTTGGTGAAAAATTTACAGCACACACATACACCTTCTATCATTCATTAAGCCTTCCAACAGTATCATTTGGAAGCACTCGGAGAATTCAATTGGAAAGCTCTGATGACAAATTTGGGGAAAAATCAACTCTATGTCCCCATAAATGAGTATTGTTAGTACCCACTGACAAGAAATGGAGGATAGGAGGAGGCACATAAACATACTCCTGATATGTAATGGATGTTTATTCTGGTTTCAGCCATTGAAGTCACCAAACATATTTTAGTAATGGGGAAAGTAAAGACGACATTTCATTCCCATATTCTAGAGGCAGTCCAGAATATCATAATAGAAATATTAGCAGTACTAGAGGAACAGACACATAAAATTGTACCCACAACTAGGATGACACATCAACATTCCATCCTGGAGCATATACATACCTATGTTCTAGTCCAGGCGGGTTATGGTGCATACACCCCCATATCATATGGACAACCAAATCAAGAGCATACAATCTTTCCAATTAAAGGTAATCGGCACATTTGGATGAACAATCCAAATAAGAGACATACACTTGCCCATGAAAACCACTTCTCCCAGCAATTATCTCTAGCTATGTATAAATAAGCATCTGAGAATAATTCACTCCAAAATTAGTTGGAAAATCAAGATCCAATCTCTGATTTGGCTCCTCTTAATGTAGGAGTTCTTGAAGCCCCCAAACATTTATCTATTGTAACTCAATATACTACCCTCTCATTACCAAATTATGGGAGTAGTATTATAAATTTTGAAGTTCCCCATTAGAAACTTCATTATGAAGGTTTTCTTCATGAAAATTCGTTCAATCTTTAGAGCCTATCTCTAGATGAGATCCATGGAAACCCCCCATGTGGCTAGAAGAACAAGGATTAAAATGATTTATCCCTTTATATAATCCACCATGGTGGTCCTACCTATGATGTAATTTTCTGTGAATGTTAACGCTAATGTAGTGTTTTTCTTTTCCAAGATAATTCTCTAATTAACAATGTAGTAATGAGAAAGACCTCTTATCTCAAGGCACCTTCCAACACATGGACAGTAATTTTTAATGCCTTTTCATTAATGGGTGAAATATTTTCTCAACAAGAAGACACCTTAAGGATATGATCATTCTCTGAACCTCCCTTGGGTCATTTGTGTTCTAATATAATACAAAAAAAGTGACTGATGCCATTTTTTATAATAAAACAATCAAGAAGCATCCACTTTGGTTGGACCAAGTGGAGAAACCAATAGTAAAAGATGATGAAGATATGTTGAACATAAGAAAACAATTGGTTAAAGGAGAAGTACCATTCATGTTATGGCCTTTGGAAAACTCTCAATACAACATTCCATAATTGATGGCAGAAGATTACATTCGTGATGTCTGCCTCAACTTATGGAAAACTCTTTGTCATTTGAAAACCAAAGTGTTACCATATGATGAATATAAAAGTCGTGTAAAGGTAATATGAGGGTTTTAATGCCAAATACAAATGGAATATATCTCATTTTACCGACATCCAATGGTTT
The DNA here is from genome assembly GCA_963277665.1 of Viscum album. Classification (NCBI taxonomy): domain Eukaryota; kingdom Viridiplantae; phylum Streptophyta; class Magnoliopsida; order Santalales; family Viscaceae; genus Viscum; species Viscum album. The sequence continues at coordinate 438,706,677 of OY728121.1, forward strand.
AAAAGGAGTAGATAACCCTCCAGCGTGCATGACTCAATGTACTAAATAGGCTATGTCAGTTAATTTCTGATACCCCATCTGGTGTTCTTATCATAACACGGGGTGCACACGAAGCATTTCATTTCACTGCACTCCAAAATTAGAAAATCTTTTCAAATGTGGTCTTATGAAATGTTATTACCCACAACTAGCTACAATCAACAGATTTTGTGTCTAATCAAGTATATGCTCAAGAACAGGCATCAACTAGCTCTCATCAGAGTCAGACCCAAAGAAAGAAATCTGTTGAGATGATTTTTCATCAATCATCTGAGAATCTTAAATAGGCCTCTCACTTAGAGGATGACATCAATTAGATGGTGAAAATTTCTCAATTAGCATATCGGCCTTTAGAAATATTTTATTTGAGTTGTAGTCAGATAACGCACCCAACTAGTTTCTAGATCAAAATTCGAAAAATAAGAAGATAAGCTGCACGAATCATATCTATAGTCGTTCAAGATCCACCCCAACCTGCTGGGCTAGGGGACTTCTTAATTCAACCTTAAAATTTAATAAATACAGTTTGAAGGTTTGAAGAAGAATAATAGGAACACCCCCAACCTGTAAGGATGGGGTATTTTTCACATCTACAATCCCATCCTCAATGGAAGTCAGTTTTCTCCCAACTAGGGAAGAAGGGAAAAAGTGAACGTACAACTGAGCTATCCAAGGACTCCCTTGGGGTTACTATATATCAAATAGTTCCTGGGAATTCAGAATATAGGAGAATAGAGTCTCATGAAAGATACATAAGGAGACGATCTTACAATGATACTGACAAAATTCCATCAATGAATTATGATTCAGTGAATGTTTTTAATACCATGATAGAAAATCCTCCAGAGAATGAGTCTAGTTTAGGGGAGTCTAAAGATGAAGTTCTTATCAAAAACATGATACACACTGAATAATATGAAGGAGGTGTGTGTACCTGAAATCATAGGCTTCCCCAGAATCTAGGTATGCCCTCAAGTAACCAACTCCTACCCCTTCATAAGGCTTCTAACAAGGGTTATGGTAAAAGTCAGATCGCATCTCACTTTTCCACTATAGAAGGTCAATATATTTTTCTTTAATAAAGATTTTACCAGCAAGAACAAGAGATTAAGTAGTTGAAAAGAATCAATACAATGTTACTTCAAAGCATCAATTTTGCTTTATATACTCCCTAGACAGATCCCCAACTTGCACATCCTGTAGGAAATCCTTAGAAAACAGGGTTTGTTGGAACTATAGATGCAGATAATGAATTCTATACATTGGATACATAGCCAGGGTAGGATCAAACACATCCTTATAGGCATGTCCCCATGGGTTATCCAAGAAAAATACTAGAAGCACAACCATAAGTGGTTCTTCTATTCGTTGCACCAGTTCAATCTCTAGTTGTTATACCTATACAAGTCCCAACTCATCTAGATATTTCCCAAATTCTTATGAATACAATTGAGGCATTAAAAACTCAATTGGAAGTTATGGAAGAACAGTGTGAGCTAGTACTGCTAGAAAAGATTTCTTATCCCGAATGGGTGGATCTGATCCCTCCCCCAGCAAAATTTGTGAATACTAAATTCCCAATCATTAATGGTTCGGGAGATCTGGAGAAACACTTAACACATTTTATTTCTTGTTGTGATCCCATGATGGTGATACCTCAACAACAAGATTAAGCAAATATCATATGACTTTTTCAATCATTACAGGGACTAAATTTAGTCTGGTATGCAATTTTGCAGTGTCGATCAATTACTATATGGGAATACATATTTCATAAATTACTTCTTCACCTCATCTTAACGTTGCCGAAGACAATATTTTTTGGTCATACAAATTGAAAAGAAAGTGAAAATGAAAGATTTTATGATTTCATTTCTCGATGGAAAGGATTAACATATTCCTTAAATCTGGTACTCCCTTAGGAAGAATTGCTGCCAATTTGTGTGGGAAATTAATGTGATGAGTTATGCACCCCACTAACCCCTATGAAATATATAGGAAGGTTTCAAGACCTTGCTTCAAGTTTCCAATAGTTGGAGGACTATATTGTGGAAACTAATGCTAAATATCATGTAATTCAATCAGCTCTGGGAAGGAGAACAATGAAATCAGAGGCTGCTACAGTCACACTCAAACAATCACCTGTACCTGCTTCCACTTCAAAACCTTCATCACACCTAAGGGCTCCACCTCCTGATAATTATAAGTAATGACTAACTCATCAAGTTTATCAAAAATATTATAGTCAAAGAGAGTGTGTGGAGTTAAGGAAAAAATTTAGAATTAACAGGTTCCCAATTACTTCATTTCAGCTTTGGAAAATAATTTTGTTTTGTTACCAAGGCCAAAGAATCTGAACAAAGAAGGAGATGAAGATATTCCAAATTATTGTCCCTTTCACCAAATTTTTGGAAATCCCATTCAAGAGTGTTTTGTTTTTAAATACCTCATAACATAATGGTAGACTCCATAAAAGTAAAACTAAAAAGTTAATCAGCCCAAGTAGCACGTGTTATTACTTCATATCCACAGAAAAAAGGTGAGTGGAAAGAAGTCAGAAGAAAAATTGCACAGAAATATGATTATTGGATGATCAGGAAAATAATAAACTGAACTCATTCCATTTTATGAACATAGTTGAAGTAACAAATTGTGTATTAGTCAACATTCACCACAAAATATTCCCCTTTTTCAAAATATAAGTCCTCCAGAGGTCAATCCTCAAAGAAACGACATGATCAGAAGGAAAAAAAGAGAAGTCAGAATAAGACAATCTCGTGTCAAGGAAAAAGTTTTCCTTGACTCTAATAGATTTTATGCCATCTATTTTGAAATCATGGGCACTGCCCTGCCAAAAAGAACAACTAAAACCGACCCTTAAAGCATAATATTCATCAGATTAAGAATTTTTCTTTAGTTCCATCAATGTTATCCACTTAACGGATCCCTATTAAAATGACGCTTCTGGTTATGTTGAGTCTGAATTCCATGTACCTAACTGGGGAAATAGGTTAAAAATACAAGGTTGAGGATACAAGGGAAGATGTAGGTATGCTAAAAAACACTATTTTAACTCTACACCTTCTTGAATCGTATATGCGGTGGAAACTCATGGAAGATCCCTTCACCGGGCTCAGTAAGAATAAGGAAGTTCCCCTACACAATACTAGATCGGTCCTGATATGATTATTTTGGAGGAATTATTAGAGGTTAAAAATAATTATCTCAGTAAGTAAATAGACCTAGTCAGTCTAATCTACCAAAAACATAAGTATTTCCAGCTTCTTCCCCAATACAGTGTACATTCACATCGGGAGCATCAACTTCCAAGACACCTACAAAATCGCATCTCCGTGCTACGAAATGGAAACCTATGGACCAAAAGTACAATGTTTTGAAATATCTATCCCAAGTATCAGCCAAGTTGTCAATCTTGGATTACCTAAATCTGTTAAAAGATCTTCGAGAAGCACTTTTTTAGGCTTTGGCAAGTCCTCAAGAGTTTGAAACTGAGTTTTCTGCTATCGAGGTTTACCGTATAATGAATGATCATGCAGAATGTAATGTAGATATATATTATATGGATGAAGATGAAGATTATGTTGTACATGGACATATCAGGACCTTGTATCTATATGGAAGGGTTAATTATATAGAAATTTGACGAGCCTTCATTGATAATGGCTCAGGTGTTAACCTCATTCCCATCCATACACATCATCAATTAAGCCTTACTGAATCTGACTTATCTCCTTCCACATTAATTTTGAATGGTTATGAAAAGAATTATCAAGAACCACCGAGAGATATTACATTCAGAACTCAATTTGGAGATCTTGTGTCCAATTCAGATTTTATGGTTGTCTGTCCGGACACAGCCTTCAACATTATGCTTGGAAGGCCTCGGCTACATCAACATGCAGCCATTCCTTCATCATATAACCAATGTCTCAAGTACTACTTCAATGGTAAAATTGGTACATTATATGGTGTCAAGGATCCATTAAAAATGTACGAATCTTAGTATATTGAAGCATAATTCCATCAGACAAAAGGAATGAGGTTCATGAAAAATGATATAACTAGAATCAATGCTCCGAATAGCCTAGAAATAATCCTAGCTAACCCATTCAAACATTTGAGTATATATTATGTGTTTCTTATCAATAAAATTGAAAGGATAAACCTAAATCCAAGCACTCATCTAGTGTCTTCCATAATGTTAATTAAAAAAATCAATCCTGACAGCATGGGATAAATTGTTGATTTACCAAGTAGTGGTAAAAGGTTAAATGGAGATGTCTTCATTTCATCCACTAAATTTTAGAAAGTATCTGCTTCATCAATTGGGCTAGAAGAAGTTGTCATAGTAATAAAGGAAGATAAGGATGTCGAGTCCACAACCATCATCTTCTCTTCAATACTCTAGGAGGACCCTTCATCATCAGTAGGGTTAGAAATAGTCACCTCTTCTTCAAGATTCTCAAATAATGACTCCTCCCTCAACTCTGAAAGTTTTTCATCATCACCTATTATACAAGTAGAAACATAAGAAGTGACATGTAAGGAAGAATAAGAATAATAAGATCTCAGAGATTCTCCTCTAGGATTTTAGGAAGGCATTTCCACCACTCTGGAGGATCTCAAAGAAATAAATCGGGGTACAGATAAAGATCCACACCCCACCCTAATTAGTACAGTCATGACATCTAAAGAGAAATATATGTATACTTCATTCTTACAGAAACATCGAGATATTTTTTCTTGGAACTATAAAAAAAATCTAGGCCTTAATTTCAATGTGACCACACATCATTTGGGATTTCTAGAAGAGTATCGAGGATTCAAGAAGACATCCAGAAGAACGCACCAACTCATGCCTCTAAAATTGAAGATGAATTTGATAATATTTTCAAGGATAACTTTTTTAGGGAGGTTCAATATCCCAAATTTCTATCCAGCATTTTCCTAGTGAAAAATAAGAATAGGAAAACTAGAGTTTTCATTGATTTTAGAGATCTTAACTGGAATTTTCCCAAATATGACATTCCAGTTTTGATCACATAACTATTAATTTATGAAACATCCAGCTATGAAGATCTCTCTATTATGGATGGATACATTGTGTACAATCAAATCTGAATGGCCCCAAAAGATGAGAAATATATAGCCTTTAGATCCCTTCAAGGTTTTTTTTGTTATCAGGTAATTCACTTTGGCTTAAATAATGCAGGTGCAACGTATCAACGTGCCATGCACCATATCTTCAAACAATTATTAGGAACATTTTTTGAATGTTACGTGGAATATCTAGTAGTTAAATACAAAAAACATTCTGATAAACTGAATAATTTAAAGACCATATCCAGTAAACATCAAAAACATAATTTGAAGATGAATCCCTTGAAATGTGCTTTCGGGGTAACCTTAGGAAAATTCCTTGGCTTCGTTGCAATCCATCGTGGCATCAAATTTGATCCTGGAAAGACAAAATCAGTCCTTGGAATTTTACCTCCCAAAAAAATGAAAAAATTAAGAGGACTTCAAGGAAACTTTGCCTATATTCGACACTTTATTGCCAATTTGTCAGGAAAGTGTTTACCCTTCACTAGATTAATGAATAAGGGAGTCACCTATCAATAGAGAAAAGACTTACAAGAGGCATTTTATACCCTCAAGAAATATCTCTTGATTCCACCTATATTAATAACACCTATTGAAGGAAATCCAATCATTATCTGTATTAAATCATTATAGCGATCATTAGATTCCTTCCTTTCCCAAAATAATTATAATGGGAATGAAAATAGACTTTAATATCTCAGTCAAACTATTTTTGACACAGAGAATCAATATTCAAGTAGCAAGATGTACTACCTAGCATTAATATTTTTTGTTCAGAAGTTGAGGCACAACCTGCAACATCATGAGGTCCAATTGGTATCTCGTAATAACCTAGTAAAATTTATCCTCAGTCGTCCTATACTTTTGGGAAATTTTTTATGGTGGTTAATTATTTTGTAATAGTTTGATATTCATTTTTTGCCTCAGAATGAAATAAAAGGCCAATCCTTGGCAGATTTCCTTATGGAGCACCTATCTATAGAAAATACCTCTATGAATACTGAACTTCCTAATGAAGAAATATTATCTATTAAAGATAATCCTCAAACATGGGAAATGTATTTTTATGGTGATTCCAAAAGTCCAACGGGAAAGATAATGTAAACCCCTAAACTCAATAAAGTTGGGTTAGGAATTGTACTCATATCCCCATAAAAGGAAATGTTTTCATATTACTTCCTGTTATCAGAATAATGTACCAACAATGAGGAAGAATATACACCTCTCACTGTAGGCCTATAATTGGAACTCCAAGTACAAGTGAACCACTTGAAATTGAATGGTGATTTAGTGTTGGTAATCAAACAAATCAATGGGGATTATGTTGTTAAAAAAAATAGTGAATCCCTTTGTGTGATTATATCATAGGGTTAATGGCTGAATTTCTCTTTGAGACAACCCAACATTATCTTATGTTCCACGATCACAAAATTCCGAAGCTGAGGCATTAGATAATGTAGCTACATCCCTGGGAGATCCAAATCAGAATGAGACAGTCATCAGTATTTCATTTCGTCGTGTGGTTTCACCTTTCATTGAAACTAGAATGGTGGAAATTAATGAAATCATCACTATTTTCGATTCATATGGTCATACAATGGTATGTATGACACACATCATGTAATTCCTACAAAATATTTTACTTCCACTAAATAGAGATTAAAAGGAACATATCCAATGATGAGTGGAAAATTTCACCCTTTATAAGAGTCCATATCACCAAAATATCCTCTAAAAATGAGGCTTTGATTGAATCCTTTTCAGGTGTATTGATGAATGATAAACCACATCTATCATGAAAGAAGTATATGTAGGATCTTTTGGTGCTCACCAGTATGGTAATAGGCTTTCTTATCAAATATGAAGGCTTAGATACTTCTGGCCTTCAATGATGCAAGATTTTATGGATTTCACCAAGAAATGGAATCCCTACCATGTGCATGTCAACTTCATTCATCAACCCCAAAAGTTTTTACATACAGATAAATACTCTTGGGAATTTTCCACATGGGTAATAGATATATTAGGACATTATCCTTGAGCTATCACTATGAATTTCAAGTATATTATTACTGTTACTGATTTATTCTCCAAATGGGACAAAGAAATACCACTCAAAGAAGTCAGATCCAAAATAATTGTTATCCTTGTTAAGACATATATCATCACTAGATTTTGTGTTCCTTAAAATATATTGATAGAAAATGGAATAAATTTATGTTATGTTGAGTTAAGAAGTTATATTAGGAGCACAATATCAAATCCAACCATTCATCCCGCTATCATGCAGTAGCCAATGGACAGATAGAGGCTTTTAATAAGAATATATCAAATATACTCCAGAAGATGGTGGATAAATATAATATATCTTGTCTTGATAAACTCTTGTATTCTTTATGGTCTTATTGTACTACTACCTGTACTGCCACTCAGGCAACTCCCTGTTCATTGGTATATGGTACAGAAGCGGTTTTTCTAATTGATATCCAATTTCCATCACTCCAAGTTGCAATCTGTGATCAATTATCTATAGATGAACATTTTCAAAAATGATTTGATGATCTGTAATGATTATAAGAAAATATATTGCAAAATTTTCATTATTTTTAAGTATATCGGAATAGAATTGCATGATATTTTAATAAGAAAGTTCACCTCTACTCATTTCTCCAAGAAGAATTGGTATTAGTCATCAGGAATCCATTTATACCAAGAAATAATCCTCCAATTCTTGATCCAAAGTGGTAATGACATTATTCCATACCTAAGGTCTACTCAAATGGAGGTTATTCCCTAATCTCAATGGATGGAGAGCTTATTACGACTCCAACCAATGCGATATTCTAGAAGTAGTACATTTTATAACTGCACATCACCCGATGTCCTCGCTTCATGACTCTAAACTGCAAAGCACAAAGTCCTAGTTGTAATACATTAAACTGAATAACAACCACAAGCCTCCATCCTTCATGATGATGAAATGTGTATCATCCTTTTCCTTGTCACATGATGTTAAAATGCATGACATTATTTTTCCTCAATACATGACATTAAACTATATGGTTAACATATTCTCTATTTGACATTAATAGATTCTATATGCAATCATCATTAAAACCATTGCAACAACATAGTGCCACATGAGTTGAATTTCTACCTATATCTGAATTACATCTGAATTGGGGGCTCATTTCAATAACTACATGTGTCTTGATTCACATTTTCACTGAGAAACATAGAGACGCTTGGATATCCAATCTTAGGCCCTTCCACAACCACCATTTTTTCATTTTCTCCTCCTATATATGAATCAAATCTATACAGAGTGATCTTTCAAGACACAAGGTTTAATCTTCATACCATTTTGTGTATTAAGTTTAACCACTCTTCCAATGTGTTAAAATCCCCCATCTCCCACATCAAACTAATTAATGTGAGAAATTATTATTTCCTGAACTATGTTTGGCTTGATTCTCATCTATATGAGTTACATAGAGACACCAAGATCTCCAATATTGGGCCCATCCATGATACAAAAACCTTTATTCCATGTATAGAAATCAAACCTGCATAGGGAACGTTCAAATAAATACATATGGCTAGATTCTCATCTATATGAGAATGGTAGTGACGCCTGGGTTTAATTCCCCATTCCAGCTACAATATTCCCTTTTTTACGTCATAATCACTTTATGTCCTTACATCATGACTCTAAACTAAACAAAAAATGTCCTAGCTGCATGAAATTACAATGAAAAGCACCCAAATAACTATATATGGCTTGATTCTCATCCAATTAAGATACATATTGGAATATATCCCCCATCTCCTAGTCTCAACCATGGTATAAATTTTTATCTCTCTTCCACATATAACGAACAATCTATGTGGGATATTCCGTTTGGGTTCTGTCCTTAGAGAGACCACCAAGAAAACAAGAATGTCCCCATTTTACATATGAGTCAGATCTATGTAAGGGACTCCAAAATCATGGGCAATATTGATTCAAATATTTCTCATGTGTATTGAGAATTACCCCTTTCATATTTCATACTCTTAATCTTGAATATTTTCAGATATTAATAATCATTATTATGGTTTTTGGTGGAAATTTTTTTGATATATGAGAACTCTTTTTCCTGACTATGTAGTACATGCCCTTAGGTGGCCTTGCATAAGTTTCCTATAATATAGGCATTTCAATAGAAATATGCCCCTATTTGGATATGTAGTGCATTCCCCAATTGTCCCTACATAACAAAACAACCAGAACTGGTTTTTCAAATAATGGTAACTTTGTTCTTGGTTAAATTTTCTTTTTTCCCCTTCAGACTTTGATGAAAATATACAAGAATATGTATTTTAAAGAATTCATCCAGGTATATTTGTCCCACTACCTTTCTATCAATATGAAAGTCTTCAAGTCCATGTTTAAAAATTTCCCTCTCCTTGGGTTCAAATCAATATGAAATAACCTTGGATCATTTGACCACATATCATATACTATTTCCATTTTGGTCCTTGTCGTATAACCTAAAACTACAGACACCATACTTCTTATATTTATGTCAGACCATAATAGTAATAATATTCCCCATATTCTTTTGAAATCATGATTGGAAGTAATCTTTCCATATTTAGATTTATTTTTCAATAAACTGGACTCTGTGATGTGAAAAAAATGAATCTCTATAAAAATTCATCGGCTTTTAGCAATAGAATGTCAAATTTTTTTGAATTATTTTTCCTAACTATACAGTATGTGCCCCTAGGTAGCCTTGAATAAGTTTCTTACATAACAGGCATGTTGGTCAAAAGATTCCACTATTTGGCTATGCAGCATATTCCTTATATGGCTCTGCATAATACAACCCCCATAATAGGTCTGTCAAATAATGGTAACTTAATTCTTAGGAAAGACTTCCTCTAATGACTTTTAACTCTTTTCCCATATCATTATTTAGATCTAGATATTCCCAAATCATAGTTTACAATTATCCCCTTCCATACATTAACATGGTAGTATGGTTCCAAACAAATTATCATGAAATTGGAGAGTCTCAAATAGTTGTTCAAAGCTAAATACCATAAATTAAATCCACCCAATTTCCTCACTCCGTGACTTAATACTACATAGTAAAATATCCTCACTTCATGACTTAAAACTGTATTGTACAATGTCCTCACTGCATGACTTAAAGCTACATAGAATGATATTAGAAATCCCCCTTTATGAAAAATTTTAAACCATTCCTCATACATGAAGTTTGTGTATAAGTGATTTTTCTATTCGTGACTTATGTTGGAATAGATAACCCTTAATTCTTAAAATCCATTTCCTTGAAAAAACCACCGATTGTGGTCTTGAGTCACCCAAATCTTATTTTACCTTGTCTATCAACAATAAAATGTTAAATTCCTAAGATATATTTTTCTTGGCTATGTAGTATGTTTCCCCAAAGTCCTTGCATAAAATTTTACTACATAACAAGCCTTCCAATCATGAAATGACACTATTTGGATATGCAGCATATTCCCTAGTTGGCATTGCATAATACAACCCCCATAAGGGGTTTGTCAAATAACGGTAGCCTCATTCTTGGAAAGGACCCTCTTTATGTTTTATACAAGTTTTAGATTTGGTGACCATAAAAATCAGGACTCAAGATTCCCCTTGGAAGCATTTAAAGAATATTAGATCAATTTCTAGCCCATGAGCCTTGATTGGGATCTAACTTCAAAATTTATGGTCAAAGATATTAAAACTTAAACACTATCTTTTTAGTCCAACATGCATGACTATATACTATCAATAACAAGAGACATAGTACTCACCAGATTAAAAAATCCGCAATGGGAACTTTGGACAAAAGTAGAGTCTTAGTGCCCTAAACATACATTTTTTTTGTGGTTTAGGAAATATTGAGTAATAAAAAGCCAAAAGATACAAAGTTTGTGGGGTTATATATATAATCCTAGTAAAAATAAAACTATGCTTACTAAGCCCTTTTGATTATATAAAAAGTAAACTAGAAATAATGAAAACATAGACGATTAAAGACAAAATGCTTTTCATTTGTGAGTAAAAAGAATTCACAGAGAAGCATCCAAAAACTAGAGTCTATGTTATAAATCCCAATAGGTTTTCTATATAAATTTTAATTTGGTTAACGGTTTCTTGGGCCCCATCAGCTTCTTGTCAAAGTTCTGTTAGCCAACTAGTTTCATTCTCTTCAGCATGAGGAAGTGATTCCTTAACATCTACAATGGATTTTTCACCATCCTTCTAGATTCTTGCTACCGATTCATGAAGCTGGTCAAGATCCCCTATGATAATGTCTAAATTTTTGTGAAGACGCAGCTTCTGAACAGTCATTTCATTAATTTTTTACTTTAGTTATTTCAACATTTTAGTATGATAGGCCTCATCTTGTGATATAATTTATTGGAATTCATCAATGTCGATAATTAGAATATTTTTTATCAGAACTTACTGAAGACTATGATTTTATTCCCTTTTTTGGATAATATCTTTCACTACAGTTTGAATTTCACCGTATTCAAAACTACCAAATCCCAGCATAATGAATAGAGATGAAAGTCATGGAATTAATAAGGGTAGTTCCTCAAGGTGAATTTCATATATTATCTTCTATATATTTTTTCATGCCATGCGACGTGTAAGAAGAAGAGGCTTTTTCAGTTCTGGTTCTGATTCAGAATCATTTTTGTAAGGAGGAACATATTTTGGGATTAATGCACTTAAAGAAGTGCCTTGTTCTGCTCCTTCCTTGACAATGGTTTCTTCACTTCCTAATAATATTTTAGATGATGCAGATGCCTCGCCTATGTATCTATACATTGAAGTTTTTATCCCTCTAAGGTGAATTAAAAATTATGGTTATGGTTAGTTTCAAGAAATAACAAGAGTGATCACAATCACAATATCGATCTCTCTTACCTAACAATAGGTCAGCAACTTAAGAAGACTACTCCCTAATATTCCTAGTTTCTATGTTTTTGGTTGATGTTTCTTGGTGGGGAATTCTTTATCTAATTTTATTAGGATCCTTTGAATGAATCTCAAGAAGATTTTTATCTCAAGATTCACCTGACCCAATGTCTCTACAATTGTAGGACTGATAGGGATGTTGATTATTCCTTCAGGCATCATCGTTGTAGTAGTTTCTTTATATGGAACAACATATTTCAACTAATCGTGGTTAGAAATTTAATACTTATAATATTAATAGGACAAATAATGAAAACTTACATTCAGTTGGTTCTATAAAAGGAATATCAAAATCTTCTAATACATTTTGTATAATAACATGTTCTAATACTTCTTCAAAATACATTCCAAGGTTAATCATAGAATCCAATTATATCCGAGATCCCATGTTAATCTCACCAGTGGCAGCACTTAGAGTGGTTGTTTCGAAACCTTCCTCTGACAACCTTTGACCCCAAACAACTTCCTCAATAATAGTTGTGGGGATAGCATCAGTTGTCATTGTATTTTCAGGTGTATGTGAGGAACCTAAACTATCACAAGATGGAATTCAGTTGTTGTTACATTTAGTGTCTTAGGAAGCACTGATGATTTATCAGATGTCTCCTCTCTTCTGATAGTAGGAATATTAGCATTTATGGGAACATAAGTTGGTTACTTTTCCCTAAATTCCTCCTTAGGAACCACCAGGTTAGCCGGAATTTTTTCTTGTGTAGGAGAACCCTCTATAGTTTCTAAAAGATTATTGGTGATTTATTTAATAGAAGAAATAGAATAATCTCCTGTAACTCCATGAAATTTCAACATTTTCTAAGAATAATGCTAAAATTCATGTTATCGGGAATGTGTACCACTATTGAGAAAACATTTAACCATGGTCTTCTTTCTTCGATGCTTTTATTTCTTGGACTTCATGGTAGTAATTGCATCATCATCTCCAAAAAAGGTATTGGATACTAAAAACCCCTTTCTATATCATACTCCATGGCTTGTTGTCTCGGAGATATCTCTCCCAAATCATGGGGTGATCGAGTAGCTCCAAGAGAAGTACCCCTAGAGATATATCATGGTGGTGTAACTTCATTTTATTTTCCTTTAGCTAGCGGCAAGTTAAAATTTTATTTCCCCTAAGTAATAATGCATTGAAAAAATTCAAATTTAAAAGAAGAGAATAATATGAGAAAAAGTAAACTTACATCCTATGAATCAAAAAAACACATCATTATTCATCTAATGAAAGGTAAATCCGTTCAGTGGTACCACAGTCTATCATTTATTTCACCAACTTGTGGTTGGAATTGATTCATCGGTTGTGTATATAAGAATTTAAAATTATCAGATATAAGTTCTCACTTCATCAGGATTGTTCTTTAAGATAATACCATAAGAGGCTCGTAGATCCCCTTTTCCTGGAATATGAAACTCTTTAAATAAATCTATCCATGTGGTTTCAGCATCACAATGTAAACTTTTCCTGATTAAACAGCCTATGGTTATATATATATGTAGTACATTCTAGAGGGTTCTAAAAATAATCCCGTAGTTTTGGATTTTATTTTCTTCTTAATTCCTATAGTCATAAATGGGGGATGAGAAAATGGGACTCATTTCTCTTCTAAACGATGGAAACTAGACCGCCTCAGTACAACATCAGTAAATTTTGATTGTGTGGCTCTCTTAACTCTAATAGGTGGATTATATCTTGTATGAGGTCGCTTCAGTGAACTTGGAGCCTCATAACCTCCACCCTCTAACTCCAATGATTCATCCCCTAATGATGAATAATAACATTCCAAACTAAATGGTTCCTTCCTACTACCTCTATTTATCCGCACTTGAGGGACAACATGGTTTAACACCCCTTTAGGTTAAGATGAAACCCAGTTCTCAACGTACCAAATAGTCAATCTTATTATTGCATCAATGGAAGGTAAATTAAATATTTCCCCAATTTTCTCAATAGTTTTCAGCAACAATAGTTATTGAGAAACCATCATATGTAGCTCTAATATAACGTGCATGGGAGGATATATAATAATTTGTTACAGACATTTGAATTGACACACTAATTTATAAGGAGTATAATCCTCGCACATTATTTCCCTATCAATCCCAGTGGCCAATACTCCATCCCTAAAATCTAATATATATGCCCTTGTCTCTAAGATAGTCGTTCTATCATCTAAAAATCACCCAGCAGGCAGATTTCCCTAAGGGAAAAGATGAAATTCTTTATAAACACTCAGACTTGCCTTATTATCATAATCATTAATAGAAAAATGTGAAATACCATAGAATGTCAGATCATATAGTCAGAAATAACTTCCAAAGACCTATACCCCAGTTTTCATTGCATAAGTTCTGAAATTAGTGGTGATCCACCCCTATAACACCTGTAATCATGCCACTATTCTTAAATAAGACTTACCTTTATAGATATGTGGTAATATCCTATGAATCATTTCCAAAATATGGGTGGCCAACCCTAACATTCTCTTCTTGTCCAGCTTGGATGTGATAACAAAAGTTCATGTCCTTACACCTCCCTTGGAATCTCAAACTGATAAAAGATACACACTAAGCCACATGTCCAGGAAACCTAAAATATGTGTCTTCGTAGGAATTTTGGATTTGACTTCATACCCCAACTTTTCTAACTCTTTTTTCTCTAATGTTGGCTAGAAAGTGTCAGGTGTACCTCTATTTTCTACCTTTGGACAGCTGGTTGGACAAGTGGAAGTGGGACCCTTCTCCTTCTTCTTTACCAGGAATATTTACATCCAATACTCTGGATGAATATCCTTTATTTTATAGGAATTTATTGTGTTTGTGTTCTTGAGTTTATAAAAAATATTCATCAACTCATAAAACAAGGCTGGTGTATTTTTTCATTCATTCCATGACACCTTGGGAGGAATAAACTCATTGAACGTAACTCTAAGTATTTGAGCTCTAAATATATTGTACATATCCCACAAACTGATGCCTACTTCTCCATGTGTCAAAAGGAAGGACTTAGTTTCTGGACTCCATCATCTTAGTAACTCTAGCACAAAATTTTCATTTTATATACCTAGGTTTTCTTAACCCATATAGCCTCATAAATCCCAACACCTTGTAAGTCATCCATAAATTCTTCACACATCTTGTGCACCCATTTACCTTGCATTCATCCACTTGCACACCACAGAAACCTCTTTTAACATTATTATAACATTACCTCAGTATAGGATCCTATTTGCATTCCAGATATAATTTTGAGGGAGGGATTTTTTTGAACCATTGTTTCATAACAGAGTCTAAAAAGTGACAAAGGGAAATTCCTTAGAATAAATAGTAGAAAACACATGAAGAAAATCAATATTTTCAAATTCTTGAAAATTGGATCACCTTATTCAAGACAAAGATCTATGCGTTTGAAAGGTACTTGTGTGACTAATTTTGGAACACAACACACTTGTGTTCCCCACCTTCATCTCACCTAGGGTCACTTATTTTCCTATAAATAGACCCTTAGGGTGTCCATTTGTATGGATGAATTTTCTTGAAGCCTAATTGCTACCCTGGTCTCCCTAATTCTCCGACCAAGTCTTTTGAAACTTTAAAGGTAGTTTTTTAACACCTAGTGTAGTGGAATTGAAGGAGGATCATAATAGTTAAGTCCTTTAAGTTTTTTAAATCCATAACACATGTGATCCAAATGTTACCAACCTCCCTAAATTAGAAACACTTGCATGCCACATATTCCTCTCAAAGGAACATGAGCACCCCACCTCTAGGAATACCTGTGAAAACTCTTGAAGGATTGAGTCAAGTCTTTCCCAAGTATTAAAATCTAGGTTGTTCGTCACTTAAGAGAACATAATGTCTCCCAAGCCTACTTTCACTCCCATAATTGCATGCCAGATAATTACTTGGGTTCTCTTATATGATTCACCAACTCCCTTCAGTCAACAAGCCATAAAGCCTTCTTTAAAAAAATTCATGTAAAGGATTATTCTTCATTGGATCCATTCTTTGAAAGGGGTTTTGTTGAAACCTCCACTATAATCTCTTGACATATCAAAACTTTGTGAAAGGAATAATAGCATGTATCTTATTTGGGTTTTTATATCCATAGTTAAAGGTTTCCCAGATATGTTTCACAATGGGGTTAGGATTCATAGAGTATATGTGGGTTTGTATACCCGCAGTCACATGGACCTTTCTCCCAATAATAGTCTTGGGAATTTTCTAGTTTGGAGGATTAGGTTTTGGGTTATGTCTTCCCCTTTTCTTCTCTAAAACCTGGAACCTTGGGTCTCTTGTATTAATGGTACAGTTAACACTTACTTATCCATTCAGGAAAATGAGAAGTCTTCCTCCCCTATGAGGACCAATCTAAGGGCATCCATCCTAGTGTAATATCATAACCTTCCAAGTAGAGGGTTTAATTATTTCTCCTCTATACTTCATTCAACTTCTCAACTTACTTACATTGGACCCTTGTATAATGTAAAGTTAATAGAGTGAAGGCATGTCACCTTTCCCTCTTCCCCGGTCACCTCGACCACATCAACCCTTGTTGTCGTAGACGCTTACTCTACCACTAATGGAGGAATAAAAGTGTAGTTTCCTTTGTTGAATCATTCGCATCCTCTTGTTTATCACACCAAGAATGAATCACATGGGCTTACCGAATTTTGGTGATCACAAAATCCTCTCAATTTCTCATTGGAATGAACTAAGAGATCTCTGATTCCCACCATAATTGGGATATGTAGGAAGCCTTAATCGGGGCCCAAGTTCATTGGATATCTTCTTTAGGAATACAACCTAAATTCCCTTAATCCAGGAATCCTCCTTAGGATTAATCACCAAATTAATCCCCCAAATCACCAAGTAATCTTTTTTAGGATGTAATCCCAACCTCATTTCTCTCAAAGGAATCTAATCTCCTATGAGACTCACTGAACTACATGGGATTTTATTCCCATCCAAATGAGATATGTAGAAAGACTCTCTAAGGTTCAAACCCAACACATCAAATCAACCCTGCTCTTCTTTGGAAATATTCCCAATATGGCCTAACCTAACTTGAAAACTCATATTCTTTCCATGTACCTTGCTATTATTAGGCATAATTCCCACACCAATCCTTGAATGAGAACCTTTCACTTAGATTTTTTACCACATCACATTAAACTATACGTATAGGTCCTTATCACATGACCTTAAAAGGTATGACGTGTCCCATTAAGTAGTACTGAACTACGAGGGATATTATTCCCTTCACAAGGATATGTAGGCATCCCATTTAAGGTTATGATACCAACATCAAAACAAACCATCATCTCCGTAGAAGATAATAAATTATAGAGTTCCCCACGGAGTGGCTTAAAAACAAGTATCATCATAATGATGGTTAAAAGAATCTATAAATAGTATATGAGAGGATACCATTGATGGAGAACTTCAAATACATTTTGATGTCTCCATTTATGAAGAACATGGAATACATATTGATGATTCTAACTTTCACACATGATAATAATTGATTGAAAATTCCAAGGGAAAACTATTTTTTACTTAATGAATTAATAAGGATTCATGGAAATATCTAAAATCTATAAGAGAGTCTCATAGTATACAATAATTCCCCCCAAAAGGGTGTGATGAGTCTTACCTCCCATCATCTCAACCGATTCATGTTCTTAAGTATCGTAAGTTCAAACTCAATGAACGTATGCCATTGGAAATAAAGTCCCTTTTGAATAATGAACTTTTGGATGTTTCCAGTTCCGTAAATAAATCCAATGGAAACCGCCTAGAAGCAGTGATTTTAATTAGAACACATGTTACAATGAACTAAAAAACAGTGGACTAATTGAAAAAACAACACACACACACATATATAACATAATAGGAAGTAAAATTTCATTTGTTCAAGAATTTATATTGACATAGGCATATTGGTCAATGATAAACCAATAGGAAGTTCCATTTAAGTCAAATGGCATAATTAATAGGAACCTAGGTAATTCAATTTATGTTCAACCATTTCATTATGCATGGTGTATATTGTCTAACTCATGGTTCCACCTTATATAAAACTAAAACAAAAAGTTTCTATTCCGTTAATATGAGCCAAACCCCCTTAGGGAATCTCAAAAATCCAAGGAAAATGGGGTAATTAAGACTTACAGGTGAAGAACATACCTTTTAGTGGAATAAGACAAGATAATTAACATAAGGGATTGATTATCTACATACTCAGGTAACCAAACGAAGGGAATAGAATTCATTTTAATTTAATTTACAAATTTGGGGTGATGTTGGAAGGGTATGACTTGTGGAAAAACAAAATTATATATTAAAAGCAACAAAATAACAGGGAAATCCAATACCACATACCTTTACCTCATAGAGATTCCCCCATTCAATCTTAGCCTTGGATTCAGTCTAAGTTGGAGGAAAATGATGAATCCATCAAATTCTCTGAAATAGGGAAAATGAAATTTCACAAAAATAGCATAATATAATAAACCAGGAACATGAAATATATTAGATAGGATTTAATATCTCATTTATATCTCTTTTTTGGATTCGATGACGATCAATTCAGGTACAGAAGGAGGAGTTTTTTGAATCAAAATATTTAGGGATAAATGGGAAACATTCATGAAGGGAGAAGATTAACTGCTAAAAATGATAGTAGGATGAAGAGAATTAGGTTTTTTCAATTAATATGGGTAAAAGGGTAATCTCACCGACATTTTACAATGTTCATGGTTTGGCCACACAATTTTCCAATCCATGCGGAAACCATGTGACACTCACTACTTGAAAGGGAAACCTTTTCCTAGTTAGGTGCACAATTGTTTAACGTGATAAAACCGCACAAAACACACTTTCCAAAAGATTCATATGTGATGGATGACTTTGCACCTTGGTTTTAATGGTTGTAGAAAAACTATGTAGCACCCATGTGCCCACTTTATATAATCACACAGTTTAGGGAAACTTTCTGAGTGAGGCGACATAGTTTCGATTAACCTTGAGGCTGAGTCTTTTCTTCCCATTTTAGGGATCCAGGCTTCGAATGATACACAGACACACCCTATAACTCCTTGGATTGATTAGGCATCACATTTATGGATGTTATAAGGAATTTCATACCAAAAGGTAAATGATTCATACCTTATAATAATATGGGATGTTACATTAAGGTAAGAGGATAATGACATCTGGTAATAAATACTGGTGTCTTACTCCTATAGGGATTCCAAATCTAGTCTAGATCATGGGATGAAGAATAATTCTACCATAAAGTCAAGATAAATTAAACTAGTGTGTTCCCAATAAGAATCCTCATTTTCATTATAATCAATGATTATTAATCCCTTAAAAATTACTCATATTTGGGATGATTACATGAAGCCTCCTTTTATCATAATAATCCATGATCAAAGGGATACATGTTGATGTGAAATCTCTAACCATGTTTTTTTTTGTGGCTTCGAAGGTGGTCTGGATTAGACCTCTTTAGGTTCTAGTAATCTTATACCTATAAATTTTGAATGAACAAGGATCATAATAAAGGAGAGGTTAGGCATTACATTCGAGTGATGTTCATGAATTCTAGTATGAGTGGTAATTCCTTTGTGCTTAGTATGTGGACTTTTATGACCACATGAAATTATCCTGGTGTAGAGGGAAATCCTCCAAGAATAAGAAGAATTAATCTAGTGAATGGAAATTCACTAAGAATAATAAAACATTTCCTGATAGAATGTAATGTTTCCTAGTATCTAGGTAATTAGTATAATTTTAATTGTAACATTAAATTCATCGGGTAACTTATAATTAACCTTGTAATGTCGAATTCATTTAATACCCTAAAAAAAGGAAAATGAAATGGATAGAAGAAAAAAATATGGGAGAGGATATTTTCTTAGAGAAACAACATGGGTCATGAGGAATCATTCACTTAGTGATATGAGTATGGTACCAATAGCCTAATATTGGTTTCCTACTACAATTTTCATAATATCATTATCATAGTCTCCAAGATTACTAGTTGTTATCTATGGAAGGATAACATGGTTGATGTGGAATACACTATTCTTATTATTTCGTATTTTTTATTCCAATAAGTAAAAGGGGATATTTATTAACATAGGCTGAATATTTGGCCTCCAAATTCAGAAGGCGATCCATGGAAGTCTTCTTGGTGAGACATCATGTGTACCCATTCATAATCTCATTGCTCGACATGAAATATTATAGTGGGATTTATTAGATGACTTATGGAAGGAAGAGTAAATAATTACCAGGTTCATTAGGTTAGAAGTCATAAAGTTTGATAGGAAGATGATCTGCATTGTTGGGGGTTAGTGATATGAGCTTTCATGTAGAGGATTTTTTAATGTTATGTGTATTGGATCGGATTTTATGGTTGTTTGGTGATTTACATTTTAATCATATGTGTTCTCCTGGTATTCTATTTAGGCTACTCATACATCATAAACTAGGTAAACTTTCCTATTAATACCTAGATATATAATTCTCAATTTAACTATAGATTATGCAATGTTCTATATAAATCTTGGCAGTTGTGATACGTCTTTAAGTGATCACATTTGATGTTATGATTCCAAAAAATGGATTAAATATTAAAATTATCTTAACATTTGATCCATATGTTAATTTTAAATCCACAACTAGTAAAACTAAAATCATATAATTGAAGTATTTCCCTAGACATGGTGTATAAACCCTAGAAGGATGTTTTTTATCAAAAAATGTTCCAAAGAGACATTAAAAAAATGGTTTTCATCAATGAAACAACTTTTATCTACATTATAAAATCTATGGCCTACTATTGAAAGGAGGTTCTCACCATCATGTAACCAATATAGAAAATATTTTTGAAGAATCTATATCACTCACTATATGAGAAATTATGTGGCACATGGAGATCCAATCAAATTATTCCTTGGTCCAAGAGATAACTTTCTACTCAAACTCTATTTTTTTAGAGAAGGTCACATCATGGATTTTATGAAAAAAAATTGGCACAATTTATTTTTGTTCCAACATTTTGATGTTGTCTAGCACATTATTTTTAGAAACCTTATGGTACTTTATTTGTAAGTAATTATATAAGAGAAATAAAATCCATCTAAATATAATTCTATATGCATATTAAACCATTATCAGGTATATAAGGGATATATGATTCGGGAAAATAGTAACATTTACACCAAGAAAATATGATACAAATGTATCCATATAAAAAACATTTTTTAAATATTTTTCAATGTTTTTATAATTGATTTCGAATGAAACCAATGTTCTTGAAAAATATGAAATTACTTTATGAATACCATTAATTCATTAATAAAAAATTGATTAAATGGTACAATATGATTCATAAATAAATAGCTAAGTGGTGCATTCTTAATTTAAGGGGTAAAACACTAGTGGCATAGTGATTTCATAGTTTATCTCATCCAAATAATTCCTAAAATAATTATTTGAGTAAAAATCATAATATTTTACATGTAATCGGGAAAAGGGTAGGGAAACCCTACTAAAATAATAAATAAATATTTCACATAATTGTGTAATACTAAGAAAACATAAAATTTGATTGAATAAATTTTGGTATGGTAATTCATTGATAAAGTAAATTTTATATTTATCAAACTCAATACTATGTTGTAAAATTATATTTAAATAGACAATACATATTTACACCATTAAATAACACTTAAAAACATTTAAACCAATATTTTATAACAATATTAATTAAAACATTTATTCTATTTTTCCATGAAATAATCAAAAGTGACTCTATAAATAGAAAAATAATAAATTAACACATAAAATAGGCCATTAATATGATCAATAAAAATCCTAGACAAGCATATATAAAAGGCACTAGGTGTGTGGTATTAGTACAAAAAATTATTTATTTTATAGATACCAAATAATAATTATTTTTATTTTAATAATCTTTGTGTTTTTATAATAGAATTTTTTTTAAATATTCTTGGATGATGTCTTCATTAATTGAAGGATATTTGGAGTCATCATGAGAATATTATCATGTTATTTGAGTAATATATATATTTATTCATGTTATTAAATATATTGCATTTGATACATAATGTTAAAATGAAAATTGGATTACTTACAAAAAGTTAAATCATAAATCTAGTGCGTATGGAAAGGTAATGCTATACCCTGGGAAAGGTAAACTGTAGTTCCATGATGTTACATAAAGGTAAACCATAATTTTCATATGTTTATGGAATGGTAACAATAAAATGATTATATGTAACACCCATAGATTTTGTGAATTGTTATTTTTTCAAATAAATTTAATGTTTTTGATATATTATGTAACACTAAATTCCATGTTTATCTTGAATTACATGCAACACTGAGTGTAGTTGGCGTTATACACAATACTAAGTTTAAAATAAATGTGTCATACTCTTAAAATATTATTACTTAATATGATATATATCTCCAATACATTTGAATGGAGGGTATAAATAGGATTAAATAAATGATTAAAATATGTGGTTTAAACATGTATATTAAATGATTTATTTTATGACCAATTAATTAGAAATTAATATAAAAACTATATAAAAATAAAGGAAATATTTTTCTAAGAAACTATTTTTTTGAACCCAAATGTGTTCTAAATTAATAAAATAATAAATTAATTTTTGGTAAATTATTTTAGTTAAATTTCTATATTGTATATTCAATAAAAGTTTTAACATCCATCTTATGTGCTTCCTACACAAGATATAAGAATAAATCCAATTTTATGCTTAATAATTGTATTTCTCTAAAAAGAATTTTTTCCTTTTTCACGCTTATTTAAAAAACACTATTTGAAAATTTTAGAAAAATTACTTTTCAAAATAATGTTCATTTTTTAATTAATCATGTAAAAGTTATCTTAGGAGTAATTATTGATAATTTTCTGAGTAGATAAATGTTTTGCTGAATAGTAAAAAATAATGGTATTTTATTGAGAATTATAATTTCTTTAAATGATTATTAAAAAAATATGCTGTTTTTATAAGAATGTTTAATTTAATTATATATCTATTAATAAAATTTTGGGAATTTTAGTCATTTTTTATTGAATTTTCATACAATTTTTTAAAATATTTTTTACATTTTCTAATTGAAAACTCACATTCTCGTCACATACGTGGGATTAAAAGGCCACACCCAATCATCTCATCTTTGAACTTTTTGAACCCTTTGGTTCATCCAAAACCTACAAAAATATCCTAAATAATTCCATCTCCCCATATTATAATCCATATATTTTTCATAATTCCACCCTAATAATCATTATGGTTAAAACCAAATGAAGTTTTTTGAATAAGAGGTAACGTACCTAATAAATAATTTCAATATATTTATCCATCCACCACCTTCAATTATAATTAAACCATACTAATATAAAAAAAGTATCTTTCATACACATTGATGTTATTATGTAGATTTAATAACCTAAATACTTCCATTTTTCCATCAAATGGGTTTTTAATCATCATACTTGTGTATGGCGGACTACAACCTCACAAACTGATGTTATTCATTTTCCATAACCATATATGATGAAAGTAAATTGTGGTGGATTTATGGTTTAAATATTATATTTATGATATTATTATACTACTATAGTAATTTTATCACTTATTACTTCTTACATTCCACTCCATGGGAAAACGATAATTTCATTCTTGTGTCTGGAGAACTACCACCTCAAGAAATGATATGATTCATTCATGAATTACATTAAAGTTAATAAGGTTGGGGTTAAGGAAAATTTATGATATATACGAAATAAAATTCATTCATTAATGGAAATATATTATTTAACTATATTTATTTCAATCCAACGATACAATAGAAACAATTTTCATTCGTACATATGATCCAGCATCGCCATGAACATTATATTTTATTTTCTCTCTCTAAATATTATTAATTACTATAAAAACATATATAATGAATATATATGATATTTATATTAGGGTTAAAAATCTTTATATGATGAAACCATGGAAAAATTAAGATCTAAAAAATAATAAATCAAAAAAAAATCATGAAAAAAAATCATTTATTACCCAAAACGATATATTAACATGGAATTGTTAATAAATGGGTAATAAAAGGTAATAAGAAAATTATATATATTATAAAATATATATTTATGGGTATTTAATATATTTATAATAAACTTATATTTTGTATACACAAGATTTTCAGGTGTAAAAATGAAGTCGAGACTTAATGTAAGGGATTTCTAGTCTCTCTTTTATTTCTAGGACACATATGAATATTCAACACTCATTTTTTGTGTATAATATAAAATTGACATGTTGTATCATAAATATTCTTATTTTAATTATATTTAATTATTAGTTTTATTTTATTCTTTATTTGGTATTACGATCCAAAATATTACCAAAATTTGTAAAGTATTTCCATGTCACCCATTTTTTCAGGATACACATGCCACATTCACCACATATTTATTTTATACAGTTTATAGAATTAACATAAATTTATTTTAGTATTATTATCCTTAAATTTTATAGGATTTAAATATAAATTTTATAATCTATATTTCATTGGTTATACAGTTCAAAATTTACCAAAGAGGTCAGGATTGTTTTTGTCTAGAGTTGCATTCATTGGGAGAGAAATAATGTTATGAACCAATCATAATATATAAGGTGTATATAATATCTCATTGACTTATATTTTCATGATTTAATTTATTATCATAATATTTTATTTCAAATTTAATCTTTTTATTTCATGGATATTAAAATTCATTATTACCAAAGTTGTAATTTTTTTATAGTTCAATCTCATCATTTATCGAGAATGTTTATGTTTATGTTTCTGATGATAAAACATTATGATTCATATCTAATGAAACTCTTTAATTTTATTATCCTCTGGTTATTTCATAAGAATAAATTTGTTCCATTCATTTTCCTCTATTTTAAGTACTCATGATTCTAAAATAATGTTTTTAATGAAAACCTACATTATCTCTCTATTTGGTCGAAAACCCTTTTTTTCATTCATATACATGTCTAGTTGAAATGATTTCAAAATTCTTTTAATACCCCTTTAGATTTTTAAATTCATATTTACCATTTTTTATTTTTTTAAAAAAATTAATGGAATATGCATGGAATTTTCAAAACAAGTCCCACATGGCTTTTATGGAAAATGTAAAAGGAATAAGTGTTTTAATTTGTACGGCATGAACAGAATATCCCACTATCATGGATGTTATTTGTTTGAATGTTAATTAATATTTTTTCAAGTTTATTTTCAAAAAAATTACTTTCAAAATGTTTTACATTTTAAGAATTTTATTTCAAAGTGGAAATGATATTTTCCTCAAGGAATTTTTGAAATGATTATTAAATCTTATCTTATAAGTATTCAATGTTATTTAAAATAAAATTATTTTCAAAATTTTGATGATTTAAAATAAATTTTTAAAAGGGTAAAAGGATATTTTCCCCATGAAATGTTTTAAAATATTTATAAATACGCATTTATAAGTTTCCAAGGATTTTTAAAAGAAATGGATTTTCAAATTTTTTTATGTTTTATAAAGAGTTTCCAAAATTATGAGGGCTATATTCCCCAAGAAATGTTCTATCTGATCTTTCAAAATAATTTTACATATAATATAACATACTTTGATGTTACATTTTCTTTGCTATGGATATGATTGAATGAAACCGTCTTTATTATTATTTTGGATGATTAATGTATGGATCGATTAAATGTTTATGAAAACAATTTATTTTTCATTGGTTATGATACGGTGAATTTATGAAATATTAATGAAAAAAAATTATTGACATGGTTTATGATGTGATGATATCAATAATGTTTTATGAAATTGGGAAAATAATGTGTACGGTTTTAATTATAAGATTGGTGGGACCTATATGTCTCTCCATTTCATTAAGTAAAGATTTATATCTCATGAGACAACAAAGAGATACAAGTCGAATGGATAGTTTCACTATGATAAATAGGTGAATCCTCATTCACTATTGTAAATATGTTCATCCTAATCAACGATGGTAAATATGTGATAATTCATGATCAACTATGTTGACGGTAATGGTAGTTAAACATGAAATATAAAGTGGTTTTCAAAATTTGTTATCATGACACACTTTTATGCACTGAGATTATTGTTCATGAAATATTTATGATGATTTCAC
Organism: Viscum album; assembly: GCA_963277665.1. Taxonomy (NCBI): domain Eukaryota; kingdom Viridiplantae; phylum Streptophyta; class Magnoliopsida; order Santalales; family Viscaceae; genus Viscum; species Viscum album. The sequence goes on from OY728121.1 coordinate 438,733,140, forward strand.
AATCTTATGGATGATGTTTTAATAAAATATAAAGTTAAATTTCATTAATAATGATTGTGATCTATGATAGGTTCGGTATTAATTTCGTACGTTTTGTTTATGATCGCATACCCTTATTCTTATCAAATTATTTTATATGATGATAGATTTATATCCACTTTGATTACCATTTATGAGCATCTAGGATCAACCAATATTATATTTCCTTTACTAGGTTATGAAGAAATTATTAGTTTGGGTACGTATAAGAGGAGGACTAGTTGAAGACATCTTTTTAGGATATGTTGAATATCATTCCTAAAATAAGAAGATTTTGTTTCTAGTCTCCCAAGACACAAAACTATTACCAACCTTGGGAATGTGTTTATGAAATGTATACAATATTAGTCAAAAAAATATGTGATATTTATATATTAAATTACTTAGTATCTAGAGTTCATGTCGAAGGAACTGTTGAGCTAACATTTGGAGGAAAGTATGCGTAATCATTATTGAAATCCCTCGAGATATTTCATAGGATATTTCAGGGGGTTTCTCCAAGTTTATGTCTAAGTATGACTCTATAACGACCCGATCATTTATGAATAAAATTCCCTTTCTTTTTAATTAAATGTCTTCTTTTACCCAATTGGATTTAAATTACTGTTAAGTATCATTACTGTAAATAATATAGTCATTGAACAGTAATCACATGACTGATATAAATATAAGGTTTTAAAAAAATCCTTTCGACATAGACAAAGAAGAGGATGGAATCGTCAGGTTGACTCGGGACATACGAATCACATTTATCAGAGCTAAAAAGGAGGTATTTTCATTGGGCTTCACTCTTGACCATTCCCAAGCCATGATTTAACACGTTAAGCTAAAGTGGAATCTCTTTGGAGAGAAGTTCATGTTTGTAGACATTACCACACTAGTGATGTTATCCCAGCCAACCCAAGATTCTATCACCATCACACACCTTACCCTTAGGAATTATGATGGTGTTATAAGGGGTTATGTAACAAGGTATTAGTTAATTATTCTATAATCTAATTCTCTAAATAAAATTAGTATTCCATTAATTCCTTTATGAGAATTGTATTTCTTAAAAAATAATGAATTTGATAAATTTACTCTTCAGGTAAAAATGGTACATTTGAAAAATATATACATTATTATACTAAAATAAGGTTCTTATTAATAATATTATAAAAACAATTATTATAAATGGTGATTATATCACTTCCTTATATGTAAATGATTAGGTAATCAGTTTAATAAGATTTATATTTTTTATACGATAAAATAGAAAGTGTATTTTTAAAGAATTTATCTTAATGAATTAATTATTTTTTTGAAATAATTAATATTTAAAAAATATATTATTATAAAATTAATCTTATGAATAATAAATGAGTATATAATTTTTATGATGTTAAATGTAAATTTTATTAATTTTTTAAAATTGTTTCTGTCAAAACCCGTAAATTTTAAAAAAATATCAATTTTAATTTCAAAATAGAAAATTCACATATTTAGAAAATTATTTAGATAAAATTAATATTTTTTTGTAATCATAATGTCAAAATTATCCAACATTTGGTTTTTCATAATTTTCTGAGACAACCGATTTTTTGAGTAAAAATTAAATACCATATAAATAAAATACATGTTTTATGACAACATAATGACCCCAAAATTATGTAATTAATACTATAATGTGTATTTTAGGACGAATATGTGTTTTCTAGTGAAAATAATGTGATTTTATATTTTGTTTACTTATTTTATAAAGCCTTAGTGAATCCTCCAAAATGAATAATATATTTTATGATTGTAAATTCATTTCTTTAATAATATGACTCACCTCCACATAAGAAAGGCTAATATTTTAATATTTTCAGACATTGGACTTATAAAATAATTTTTTAAACTATTATTTGGAAAAAAAAACATCATAGAAAACCATGTTATGGTTTGTGGTTTTTAATATTTAATTATAGAGATTTCAAAACCTAAGTTTGTGAAATATTAAAGAATTCCCCTCTCATTTCCTATGTAAACCCCCACCCCCCCCCCCCACCCCCCCCCCAAGATCCCAATTCTATTCACTAAAAATCCTTTTATAATGTTACTAATCTATTCTAACTTCTATATAGTCCTCCCATGTCACCCTAATCTCTCAAAAATCTCATCCTAAATCTTTTGAAGTCACGCACTTAAATAAGGGTTTCCTTCCTTTCTCAATTTTATCCAAGTTTCCTTATACTGTTACATCCATTTATTTTCAATTAAAAATGATAGGGTATGTTTTAGAACCTCTCCCATACTACTCTTATTATTATTTAATGATATTATACCTCTTTATTCTTCATTAATCCCTCCCAAGTACACATGTTACCATGCTGAAATTTTGTAAGAGTTATTTCACTTCTCCTCTTTCTTAAAGTTTCTTTATTATATTATGCATTATATTTCCAAATTTCATCTGTTGGGACATGTTTATATATGAACCCATTATTTTATATTTAATTTATATATGATTATATACCCCTTTCTCTCCCATCAACCATTTTTATGAATTTTCTATGTCACACCATTAGGCTTCCGAAATTGCACCATGATTTTCCGTGCCAAATTCATCGTGTAGTGAATATCATGCTCATTTCTCTATCAAGAGTATTCACCTTTATTCACATATACTTATTTATTATATAATTTTGTTTATTTAATCCACATTCCTTTATCATGTAATAAATTATTATGTTGAATGAATCCATATTATATGATCTCTGTGGCACACTTAAGCATGAGATTGAAATGATTACGAAGGGAACACCCTGATAGCGCTCCAATGCATTGGTAATGTTTAGTATCATGATACATAATATGAAGACATGGGTTTACCTTATTCCATTTAGGAAATTTTTCCACTATTTTGGGACAGGGGTTTACCATATTCCTTTACGTTAATGATCTAATGTCTTAAGTTGTTTCCACATTTCCATGTTATGATAATCATGTTATATCATGCCTTTATGTTCATGTTTCTATTATACTCCATTTATATTTATAATGCCTAAAACTTATTGTATTATTCATGTTATTCCTTTTTTACTACCTTACTTGGATTTATAGCTCAGTCTTTTCTTATTTATGTCGTCGGGTTATCCCATGTAATGATAAGTACTAAGGAATGTTATGGTCAAGTAAAATAAGTTTTCAATAAAGATGTTGTAATTTATGTCTTATGTTTTCATATAATGTTCCTAATCCCAAAATACACTAGACCTATTGATATTATGGGTTTTATTAAGTTATATTTTATGCAATAAATCATGTTTAAATGTGTAATAAAGACCAGGGTAGTTATAGTTTCCATTAGAAGATGGGTTTAGTTATATTTTGGGATTAGGATTAGAAAACCCTGGTGAAAGACTTAGGAATGAGACTAAGTATAAGAAAATAACACCTAAATTTTGGTGAGTATAGAGTAATTGGTTTATCAAGAAAATAAATCCTTGTTTGTATATGAACAAGTAGAGGTGGCTCTAGTATATATGTTTATAGGGGTAAAACCTAAAAACACTACTTTCAGCAAGACTCGAATGAGAACTGGTGAACGACAATGGGACTTACTGTGCTCTTGGTATGGTACTCATGAGGGATATGCTTTGGTAAATTAATAATCTTGTTACGAACCATTATTAATGGAACCAAATAAAATACCCATAAGAATATATGTTATCAAATAGAGCATGCATAACCTAGATTGAAACTTAGGGTATCACATGTTTGAATATACTACTCATATACAATTTTATCCTTCTAGGTCCAATGTTTTATTTTCTAAATTATTATTATAAATATATTCAAACCCTATAATTGTACTTTTCTTCTTAGTAAAAACATGGAAGGAGGAAGATCACGAACAAATCGTCTATCTCTTTCTGAAGAACTACTTCGAAAGATTATCCCGAATCCATGTGCAGATGACTTTGAAAAATTTTCAAATATCAATGTTACGTGAAATAAACATTATGAGGAATAAAATACCTCTATCATTTCACAATTATTTTAAGGATCAAGTGCCTTATATTAGAGAATTGTGTGCTCTCATAATTATTAAAAAGATAAGTGCAAGAAGTACCATCATGGTCTTTTTAAATTCATCACTTTATTTAAAAATTATGATGCAATAAATGATTATAAAGATTTTGTAGAAGATAGAGACCTCCGATCAGCCTATATGTATCAAATTATAGATTTATATCTTTTTTAAAATGAAAAAATTGATTTACTAAAACCCTATTTTGAAATATTTAAAGTTAAATTAGTAAGAATTTTTTATAAAAACATGTTCAGGATGATGACTCAAAATTATATGTAAGAAATACCTTTTTATGACTTATTGTTGATTCCATTAATATAATCCAAGATGGATGGTGCATTTTTGGAAAAAGGAAGTAGATAATTTTGAAAATGTCTTGAGGTACCGTCATGATGCATGAAACCTTTATCCATCAATTAAATGCAAACATGAATGACTGAAAACCTAAATGAAGCGATAAAGGAGAAGTACCCTCACTCGTTTTCATCTTTGTAAGTTAAATGAAATTTCATAGATGAAATTTATTAATAGGGGAAGGTTGTAATGACCCGATAAATTATGAATAAAATTCTGTTTCTTTTTTAATTAAATGTATTATTTTACCCAATTGGATTTGAATGACTGTTAAGTTTAATTACCATTGATAATATAGTTTTTGAACAGTGATCACATGACTGATATAAATATAAGGTTTTTAAAAAATTCTTTTGACACGGAGAAATGAGAGGATGGCCTCATCCAGTAGACTCTGGTCTCACAAAGCTCATTTATTTGATCTCACAAAGGAGGTAGAATCAATGGGCTTCTCTCTTGTCCAATCCCAAGTAAAGATTCAACGCATTAAGATTGAGTGCAATCCCCTATAGGAGAAGTTCAAGTTAATAGAGATTATCACCCTAGTGGTGTTATCTGAGCCTCCTCAAGAGTCTATCACCATCATACACCTCAACCTTAGGTCTTATAAATGTGTTATAATGGGTTATGTTATAAGTTATTAGTTAATTATTTTTTAATACCTTTCTATAAATAAAAGTCTTATTCCATCAATTCCTTTATGAGAATAGTCTTTCTTAAAAAATGATGAATATGATAAATTGACTCTTCAGGTAAAAATAGTACTTTTGAGAAATATACACATTATTATGTTAAAATATGGTTTTTATTAATAATATCATAAAAAAATCTTATAAATGAATATTATATCAGTTCCTTATCTATATATGACTAGCTAAATATTTTGATAAGAGTTGTGATTTTTATACGACAAAACAAAAGGTGTATTTTTAAATAATTTATTTTAAGGAATTATTGAATTTCTTTAAATTATTAATATTTTAATAAAATTTTATTATAAAATTATTTTTATTAATAATGAATGATTATATAATTTTTATGAAGTCAATTTTAATTTTTATTAATGTTTGAAAACTATTTTTGTCAAAACCCATGAATTTTCAATAAATCTCACTTTTTATTTTAAAATTTAAAATTCACATATTTAGAAAATTATTTAGATAAAATTAATATTATTTTTGGAATAATGAAGTTCAAATTATACAATGGTGAATTTATCATAATTTTCTGATACAGTCGAATTTTTGGTTAAAAATTAAATACTGTGTAAATAAAATATATGTTTTATGACATCATGATGAACATAAAATGATTTAATAAAAACTATAATGGATATTCTCAGCCCAATATATGTTTTCATATTAAAATAATCTTATTTTATATTTTTTTAGTTATCTTATAAAGCCTTAGTGAATCTTCCAAAATGTGTAATAAAGTTTAGGATTTTGAATTCAATTCTTTAATAATGCGACTCACATCCACATAATCAAGGATAATATTTTAAAATGTTTGACCATTAGCTTTATAAAACAATTTTTTCCAATCCTCTTTGTAAAAACCATGGGAAAAAACTATAGTAAATTTTTTGGTTTTGAATATTTAATTATATAGATTCCAAAACCTATGTTTTTGAAATATTAAATAATTACCCTCTAATTTCCTATATAAACCCTCCCATAATCCAAATTATATTAAGTGAAAAAACTTGGATCATGTTCATAATATTTAATCCCCTCTCTATAATCCTCCCAAGGTGCCCAAAGCTATCAATAATCCCCTCTTCAACCTTTTTAAGTCACACACTCAAGTAAGGGTTTCCTTTATTTCTCATTTTTATCCAAGTTTCCTTATATTGTTACACCCTTTTATTTTTAGTTAAAAATGATTGGGTATGTTTTATAACCTCCCAAATACTTCCCATATTATGTTTTTATGATGTTTTACCTCTTTCTATCTCATTAATCTTTCCCATGTACACACGTTACGATGCCGAAATTTTGTAAGAATTTTTCTATTTATCCTCTTTCTTCAAGTTTTTTTATTATGTTACGACTTCTATTTCCAAATTACTTGTGTTGGGAAATGTATTTATATGAACCCATTATTTTCCATTTCATGTATATATGATGATAGACCCTTTTCTCTCCCATCAACCATTTTTATGAATTTTTATGTCACGTTGTTAGGCTACTGAATTTACACCGTAATTTTCCATTCCAAAATCATCGTGTAGTGAATACCAAGCCCATTTCTCTATCAAGAGTATTCACCTTTATGAACATATAATTATTTACCATATAATTTCATATATTTATTCCACATTAAATTATTATGTAATAAATGATGATTTTGAGTGAATATGGCATATACTTAACTTATTTTAAGCGTAAATTTCATTTAATTTCCATTAATTCTTTGTTTTAGGGGTTTCCCATTCATTTCTGGAGGAAAGGGTGAGTTTTCATGATTTGGGCCAAATTGAGAGCCCATTTCCATATTTAAAAACCGATTTTGATTATTTTATAACTATTTAATTATTAAATATTTTTCACCCATTAAACTTTCAATATATCCTCTACTGACCTTTTAACACCAACAATGCAATTTATACCCCTTAGGAATCCACAACATTGGGGTATTTAGGTTTTTATTTAAGAATTGGGCCAACCTGAAAACACATTTTCCAGTTTTAAATTGTTTATTTAATTTTTTAATATCATATTCATTATAATGAATATTTCAGTGATTCTACCTCCCTTTAGACCCTAAGAAGCCCAGGCGAGCTCCCATTGACTTTACCCCCTCCTTGGAGCTCTTGTAAATTTCTAGTTAGGGCAGAACATCATAGGGTGTCTCAAATCAGCCAGAATTGAAGAGGTAACTTCATCCCTTCTTAAATATCTCAATTATTACTCTTTTCCCTCCATTACAGTTCCTAAATGGCCACCTAAATCTTGTTCGAACAACCCCTGAATTGTGGTTGTTTTCAATATCAGCTACAGTTGTTTTGGGGAGATTACTTTAAGATCCCTCAAGTAAGTTAGTCCATTTCATTCCTCTTTGGAATGGATTTGGTTTTCATTCAATTTCATTAGGGATTATTCCTTTATTCATTAAGTATAAAATTTCCAGAGGGTAGGTTTTCGATACTATGGTTTAACCTTGGGTTTTCTGGGTCTTTTATTGTGGTTTTAGGTTTGATCTAGGTCCCTCTTGGTGCGGTGGTGGTGCGATTTGATTTTCACACAAAGGATTCAAGGTTTTAACTAATTTTTTAGGAGATTCTATTGTGCATGAAATTTGTTTGAATTATGTTGTTGTGTTTATGGTATTTTCTTGTTTTTTTCATTTTAATTTTTCTGCAAAAAAAAATTTAGTGGAATTTATAAAGAAAATGAATTTTAAGTGCCAATTTTTGGTGAAAGTGGGGGTTTTTCATACAAATATTTTATTGGTTCATTTGGGGATGTCCTATAATTACATAGTTTATTTTATTGAATTTTATTAGGACTGTAAATCATTTGTTTATGTTTATTATTTTTGGTTGTTGCTGCGAAAGTTTGTTTAAATGGTGTTTGGAAAGCAAATGGGCTTAAAGTGTCGTGTTTGTGTGAAAATGGGGGTTTTTAAAGGATATAACTTCTTTTTTCACATGGGGCTTCCCCATAACTGAATTTTTTGGTTTCATTAAATTTTATTGACCATCAATTTTGTTTTTGTGACTTACAAGTATGCACATAGTGTTTAAAGTGGATATTTAAAACAATTTTGGGTGCAAAACAATGTGAGATTTTGAGAGGTTGTTTTATTAGAAATCTAAGTGTTTTGTTGCGTGTTTTAAGTGGTATAAAATGTGATAGATACTGTATTGGTTGTGTTTGACCAATAATGGTGTTTTATATGAAAATTGATTTATGTTTCATGCTGAAATTGATTGTGTGAAAAAGGGGAAGCCCGAGTACCTAGGTGGGGCAGATTTGTACTAGTAGGCTAGTGGACCGGATGGGTTTTTTCCCGATTTCACTTAGAATTTGGATAACTAAAACTCTAACTAGACTATGTGAATGATTATTGGGGACCACTAGGTTATGTTTATGTTCCCTACTAGTGGCTCCTGTACAAGAATGGATTTTTCTATTGTTACTTTACACCGATGTATGAGGTACATAGGGCCCAAGACAACCTAGTGCCTAGGGGTGTCCCCAATGTGGTTTATCATTGTATTTGTAGTATTTACCCATGTATTAGGGTTTTATTGGCCGTACATTATAGTATCTAACATTTCTATTTAAATGTGTGAACATTCTGAAAATTTTGGATTGAAAACTATTTTCAAATGAAAGTTACAATTCTTGGAATTGTAACACGGATCTTCCTTGCCTATTGAAACTGCTTGTTTTTTACATTGTATTTCATGATATTTGGAATCATTGGGTGGTATCTTATTGGGGTTAGGCTCACACCCTACTTACAACCCTTTGGTGTTAGTAGACTTGGTTATGTTTGACTTAGGTAAAGGAAAGGCTAAGGGTGATGGTGGTTCAGGGTGTTAGTTCTCATCCTTGGTGTGGAGTTGTGGAGATAACTTGTGGGTGATTACCCCTTGTCATGTGGAGTCCTTGGGGATGTCTTTCTGTTGTCATTATTTGTATTTGGACCTATTTTATTGTCTTTAAACCAATGTATTCAGTTCTGGTTTTTGGTTAAAATTTGTTTGGCTCGAAAATTTCATATTTATATTATGGATTGTTTTAATGTGTTATGCTTTCATACTCAGGTAAATCGTTCCCAAACATAAATTAATGATACCCAGGAACTTGTTCCAGCTCGTGGGGATAGGGAATGCCCTTCGGTCCTTGTCACGGGATGGGTTTGGTGTCGGTATTGGTGGTAACCAGATTCAGTTCGTGACAAAATGGTATCAGAGGGAGGTTAATGTGTTTGTGTTATATTGCTATTTTGGGATGATTCGGGATAGGCCAGAGCTAGGACTGTCGAGGATCGGGGTTTTTTTGTGAGTAGGGTTCCTGGCGTGCACCTCTCATGTAAGACTTTGATTCACTATGGGATGTTGGAATTTATGGATTGACTTTACTTCCAGGTGAGACGTGTTGGTGCAGACCACATGTGGACATTAGGAAGATGTGGAGTAGTTTTTTCTTTTATTACTGAAATGTGTTTAGTTTATTTATATTTGATTTATTTGATTAAAATTTTTAGAATTGTGGTATTGACTATTGTTTTGTGACTTTTTCATTTTGTAGCAGCATGCCTCCCCAGAAATCTCTCACACGCCCACAAGAGGAATCTATAGAGAGTTCTCCCACAATGATTGATCAGAGGCTCGTGGAGGTTGTGGTTTGGGCTATCCAAGATTTGGGACATGGACTATCTCCTACTCCTATTCTTTTTAGGTTAGAAGAGTTAGGTCCTATAAAATATAAAGCTCAAGATTTTCTGAAAAACAAGCATCCTACCTTCTGAGGTAGCTCAGAACCCCAGGAAGCAGGAGAATGGCTCGAGAAGATTGAGTGTATCTTTGAGTTCCTTGAAACACCTGAGGAGCTTAGGGTGAAGTGTGCCTCTTTTATGTTTGAGGGTACCAGCTGTAAGTTGTGGGATTTAGTGCTTCAGACAGGGAAGAATGAGCAGATGCGATGGGGATATTTCAAGGTTGTCTTCAATGAACATTATTTCCCTGAGGTGTTAGCTTATTCTAGGTCCAGAGAGTTCATGGACCTTGTTCAGGGGAATTTATCTATTATGGAGTATGCTAACTGTTTCAATGAGTTGGTTTGGTATTCACTAGTAATTGTCTCCAATGAGCAGGTGAAGGCCCAGAGGTTTGATAAAGGCTTGCAACCATAGATATACTCCTTGGTGTTCTGGTTCAAGCTGAGGACCTATGCTGAGGTCATTGATCGGGCGTGCATAGTGGAGATTTATAGGAAAGGCAGGGATGATTTCTATGGTTCAATATCAGTATTTTGCAGTGTCATCTCCTCAGAGAAGAAAAGGAAGCGGGGTGATCATGTGAAGAAAGGAGGTGGCAGTTCAGGCCACTCTTCCAAGCAGTTTTCATCTGCGGCTTCTGATGTGAGATCAGTCATGTGCCACTAGTGTGGGAAGCCCGGGAACATCTGACCAGCATGTCCACTTCCTCCAAATCCTTATTACTAGTGTGGAGGTATGGGGAACTTGCAGCGTTTCTGTGGTTTGGAACGTCCACTTCTGAGTGGGGCTGGGTTAGTGGCTTCAAGAGGAGTGCCAGCACAGTCTGAGCCGTCGAGGACTGGGGGATCTCGATTTGGCAGCCATGGTGGTAGGGTTGGGTCATCCTCTGGGCAGAGCCAGTTCAGGGAATAGCCACATTCTAGTGGTCATCTTCAGGTAGAGACCGGACATCTCCATGCGGTGTATCAGACACCAACAGGATCAGAGGCGGGACCATTGCCAGTTCAAGGTACCATTTTGATTGCATCTTCTATAGCTACTGCTCTTTTTGTTACCGGTGCCTCTGTTTCTTTCATTTCTTCCCGTTTTGTGGACATTCTGAATTTTCCAACTGATTTGATGTCTTTCACGATGGATTTGGTGACACCGCTGGGAAAGAAGAAGGAGCAGGGTCTCAGGTGCCCATCGTGTGCGCTTTCTATGTCAGGGTTCGAGATGGAGTGGGACCTCTTGGTTTTAGATATGGACCTTTTTGATGTCATACTCGAGATGGATTTTCTATTACACTTCCAGGCACACATCAATTTCCATAGATGGTGTGTGAGTTTCACGGCACCTGATGGGAGTCGTCAGGTTTTTCATGGAGAATGGGATCCTCAGTCAAGTCGTGCAGGGCCTCCACTCCTAGAGTTGGTAAGTGTTATCTTCCAGTTATCTTCAATCGTGCTAGAGGATGGTCTTTCCCCTGTAGGGGCACTACCTCTTGTAGTGAATGTGTTTCCAGAGGTATTCCCTGATGATTTTTCAGGCTTGCCCCTAGAGTGGGATGTTGAGTTCTTGATTGATCTGGCACCGGGAACACAACCGATATCTCATCACTCATACCGTAGGGCCCCCACCGAGATAAGTAAATTAAAGATACATCTGGATGAATTAGAATCCAAAGGATTAATTCACGCAAGCATATCTCCTTAGGCCACTCCTGTGTTGTTCACTAAAAAGGCTGATGGATCCATCCGGTTGTGCATTGACTACCAAAAGATGAATAAGGTAACAATTAAAAACAAATATCTTTTGCCCAGAATAGATGATCTTTTTGATCAATTGAAGGGGGGAAAGTGTCTCTCAAAGATAGACCTGTGTTCAGGGTATAATCAACTCAGGGTGAAGGAGTCATATATCCCAAAGACAGCCTTCCGAAGCAGGTACTACCACTTTGAGTATTTGTTCATTCCCTTCATATTGACCAATGCTCCTATAGTTTTTATGGAACTCATGAACAAGGTGTTTCATCAGTATCTCAATTCCTTTATTGTGGTTCTTTTTTATGACATTCTGGTATACTCTAGCTCTAAGGAGGAACACGAACATCACTTGAGGATCATTTTGGGTACATTATGAGATCACCGCCTCTATGAAAATTTGTCAAAGTGCACATTCTGAATCATGGAGGTGAGATTTCTGGGTCATTTGATCTCGGAGCATGGAGTTTCAGTGGACCCTAAGAAAATTATTGCAGTCTTGTTGTGGGAGAAACAGAAGAATGTGTTTGAGGTTAGGAGTTTCCTTGGCTTGGCTGGTTATTACAGGTGATTTTTTGGGATTTCTCTCAGCTTTATTCACTGATAACCGCCCTCATCTGGAAAGGGGTGAAGTTCGTATGGGGTTCAAAATTCTAGGTGTCATTCAAGGAGCTGAAGAGGTGGTTGACTACCACCCCCATGATGATTTTTCCAGAGGCTGGAAAGGGATATGTGGTCTATTGTGATTCTTCATGTATGGGTCTTGGTTGTGTGGTTATGTAGGATGATCACGTGGTCGTGTATAGCTCTCGACAACTTCAACCACACGAAAAGAACTACCCGAACCATGAATTGGAGTTGGCAGCGGTGATGAATGCTTTGACTACTTGGTGCCACTACCTCTTTGGGGAGAAGATTTTAGTCTACTCTAATCACAAAATCTTGGCTTATATCTTCTCGCAGAAGGGCCTCAACTTGAGGCAGCGTTGTTGGATCGAGTACTTGTAGGGGTTCAACTTTGACATTGTCTATACCTAGGAAATGGTAATGTGGTGGCCGACGTTTTGAGCAGAAGAGTTCTAGTGCAGGCTTTGAGGAAGTCTAATGATGAGTGGACATTGATGGGGCTCTTTTCTCGGATGCATGTGGAGACCAGGGAACACAGTGGAGGGGAATTCTTGGTGAGTATCTAGTTGACTCCTTCTCTGTTGGATTGGATTCTGTAGGAACAGCCCAGTGATGAGCTTTGTCAGTGGTCGAAGCATTTTAATAATGGTGGGGAGACATCCTCTGATTGGTTGTCGTCTCCCGAGGGCATCTTGTGCTTCAAGGGCCGTTCATTACTATCGTTATCTCTGCAGAAGGTGGTGATGTAGGATAACCACCAGTCTCAGTGGGCTGTTTATCCGGGTTCCACTGATATTATTATGATGTTCGTCGGAAGTTTTGGTGGCCTTGTATGATACGAGACATAGCAGACTTTATGTCGAGATTCTACACATGCCAGTAGGTGAAAGTAGAGCACCAAAGGCCCTCCGGTTTGCTCCAACCACTACCCATTCCTACCTGGAAGTGGGACGAGGTCAAAATGGTCTTCATTTATGGTTTACCTAGTACTCCTCTGGGTAATAATTCCATTTGGGTGGTGATTGACCATTTGAACAAATCATCCAACTTCATTCAGATAAAATATACAACTAAAGTGGATGAGTTGGGACATATTTATCTTCAGGAAGTGGTGAGACTCCATGGATTACCAACATCAGTTGTATTAGATAGAGACCCCCACTTCACTTCTCAATTTCAGGAAGGCCTTCAGAAGGCCTTGGGGTCTCAGATTAAGAGATCATGGCATACCATCCTCAGACGGATGGTCAGACAAAGCGGGAAAATCAGATTTTGGAGGACATGCTCTGTGCATGTGTATTGGACTTTGGAGGTTCCTGGGAAAGGAATTTGGGGTTGGTTGAGTTTTCTTATAATAACAGTTACCAATACTTGATTCAAATGGCCCCTTTTGAGGCGCTCTACGGTCAGGCATGTCGGTCCCCCCTATTTTGGGCTGAGGTAGGAGAGACTTCACTGTTGGGTCGGAGCCTTGTGTAGGAGACTTCTGAGATGGTGAAGTTGATCAGGTAGAACTTGTTGAAAGCTCAAAGTCTTAATAAATCTTATTCTAATCGGAGACGTCAAGACCTAGAGTTTTATGTGGGTGAGTATTCTTGAAAGTGGCCCCTCGTCTGGTCCATCGTCGATTAGGGAAGTAAGGGAAGCTGACACCGCGATATGTTGGACCGTTTGAGATCATCAAGCATATTGGAAAGGTGTCATACAGGCTGGCCTTACCTTATCTGTTGACATCCATCCATGATGTCTTCCATGTCTCTCAGTTGAAGAAATACAACCCAGATCTGTCCCATGTGTTGAGTTGGGAAGAATTGGAGATAGAGCCTGATTTGTCTGTTGTTGAGAAGCCGGTGAAAATAGTGGAATCCCAAGAGAAGGTACTTCAAGGTAAGTCTATTCCATTTTTCCAAGTTCTATGTCTGCATGGGAATGATACTCATGAGACATAGGAGCGGACTTCTTGGGTCAACGAAGAGTACCCATTATTGTTTTCAAATCAAGCTTCATATTGACTTTCCAGGGTGGAAATTCCTTCATGGTGGGGAGAATTTTCACATACATAACTTATTTTAAATTTAAATTTCATTTAATTTCCATTAATTATTTTTAGGGGTTTTCCATTAATTTCTGGAGGAAAGGGTGAGTTTTCATGATTTCGGCCAAATCGAGAGCTCATTTCCAGATTTAAAAACCAATTTTGATTATTTTATAACTATTTAATTTTAAATATTTTTTACCCATTACACTTTAAATATATCCTCCACTGACCTTTTAACACAAAAAATGAAATTTGGACCCCTTAGGAATCCATAACAATGGGTTGTTTGGGTTTTTATTTAAGAATTGGGCCAACCCGAAATCCCATTTTCCAGTTTTAAATTCTTTCGTTAATTTTTTAATATATTATTCATTATAATGAATATTTCGGTGATTCCACCTCCCGTTAGACCCTAATAATCCTAGGCGAGCTCTCATTTCATTTCCCCCTTCCTTGGAGATCTTGTAAATCTCTAATTAGGGAATAACATCATAGGGTGTCTCAAATTGGCCAGAATTGAAGAGGTAACTTCATCCCTTCTTAACTCTCTCAATTATTACTCTTTTCCCTCCATTCCAGTTTCCAAATGACCTCCTAAATCTGGTTCGAACAACCCCTGAATTTTGGTTGTTTTCAATTTAATATACAGTTGTTTTGGGGATATTACTTTAATATCCCTCAAGTAAGTTACTCCACTTCATTCCTCTTTCGAATGGATTAGGTTTTCATTCAATTTGATTAGGGATTCTGGTATTTTTATTGAAGTACCAAATTTCCATAGGGTAGGGTTTCAAACTTAGGGTTTATCCTTGGGTTTTCTTGGTCTTTTATTGTGGTTTTAGGTTTGATCTAGGTCCCTCTTGGTGCGGTGGTGGTGCGATTTGATTTTCTCACAAAGGATTCAAGGTTTTAACTAATTTTTTAGGTGATTCCATTGTGCATGAAATTTTTGTTACTTATCTTGCTGTTTTTATGTTATTTTCATGTTTATTTCATTTTAATGTTTCTGCAAAAATTGTTTTTAGTGGAATTTATAATGCAAATGAATTTTAGGTGCCAATTTTTGGAGAAATTGGGGGTTTTTCATACAAATCTTTTATTGGTTCATTTGGGGCTGTCCTATAATTACATAGTTTATTTTATTGAATTGTATTAGGACTTTAAATCATGTTGTTAATGTTTATTCTTTTTGTTTGTTTCTGCGAATGTTTGTTCAAATGGTGTTTGGGAAGCAAATGGGCTTAAAGTGTTGTGTATGTGTGAAAATGGGGGTTTTTAAAGGATATAACTTCTTGGTTCACATGGGGCTTCCCCATAACGGAATTTTTGGTTTCATTAAAGGGTATTGAACTTCCATTGTTTTTATTTATAAGTATGCACATAGTGTTCAAAGTGCGTATTTTAAAAAAAATTGGGTGCAAAACAATGTGAGATTTTGAGAGGTTGTTTTATTAAAAATCTAAGTGTTTTGTTGCGTTTTTTAAGTGGTATAAAATGTGATAGCTACTGAATTTGTTGTGTTTGAACAGTAATGGTGTTTTATATATTAAAATTAATTTATGTTGCATGCTGAAAATGATTGAGCACAAATGGGGAAGCCTAGGTACCTAGGTGGGGCGGATTTGTACTAGTACGGCTAGTGGACCGGATGGGTTTTTTCCCTGTTTCACTTAGCATTTGGATAATTACAACTCTTAATAAACTATGTGGATGATTACTGGGGACCACTAGGTTATGGTTATGTTCCCTATATGTGGCTCGGGTACAAGAACGGATTTTTCTATGGTTACTTTACACAGATGTAGGAGGTACATAGGGTCCAAGACAACCTAGTGCCTAGGGGTGTCCCCAATGTTGTTGCTCATTGGATTTTTAGTATTTACCCATGTCTTAGAGTGTGTTTGGCAGTAAATTACAGTAGCTAACTGTAAAGACCCGTAAATTTCAATGAAACTTTTTTTCTTAAATACATTGGAATTTTACGAGTCTGTGGCTTCTGACGACACTTGATTCCGAGGCCCGATGTGCCCGGAATCAATTTTCGAAGTTTAGCTCGGGTACGTTCAGTAAACGAACGAGTGGGTTTTTCTATCTTTTGAACTGGTTCTCGGAATTGAAATGTGACGGCACCAACGAACTCGCAACGCCGATATTTTCTTAAGAAGACTTTTATCGTAGATTTATTTTCATGGGATAAGGAGTTAAATTTTGGGGTTTAAATAAGAAGTAAATAAAATTATGTACAATTTTATTTTATTATCTTTGGAAGTTAAATTATCCCATGGGGAGTTGTTGGTGGGGCCCACAACCACCCAACTTCCCATGTGTGGTTAAGTGGGAGGTGGGTCCCAGACGAGCCCCAACCTTTTCACATTCCATAACCCCTTAACCCCCCTTGAACTCCTATGTTAATTACATGGAAACTCCCCATTAATTTTATATCCTTTAAATGTGTAACTCTTCCTCTCCCCTCTCTCCCTCATTAAAACATGCCAACCTATCACCTAATTAATTAGAAAACTCATGGTTTAATTAATTAAGTGAATTTGGATTTCAATTTTGTAATTTGAATGCATGGAAAAATAAAATAAAATAAGGAGAAGCCTTATTTTATTTTGGTTAGAATGGTTGTGTGAGGAGGAATTGGGAGGATGCTAGTGTTTTTGAAGAACTTCTTCCTCAACATAGAACACCAACTCTCCAACGAAGAACATCGACTCGGAGACCCCGATTTCTCCGTCATCTTCTTCCTCCACGATAAGGGATGAGACACCGACGCGGGAACTCACCAATGACGCCACGCCTTACAATCTTCTCTCCGTGACAAAAATGGGAGACGTCGCTTCCTCCTCGGACGCTCTCCGTCGACGTCTACGAAACCTCACCCCATGATTCCATCTTCCGTGATGCCCTTCGTTCAACATATTTTGTTGAGGTAGAGGTTAAGTTCTATTTTAATGAATTAAAATTGTGCTTTGGTTTGTCATTGAGCATCTCCTTTACCTTGGCCAATTGCCATCGTTTTATGCAGAGGGTGCGGGCCGAACGAACATGGCTCGACAACCCTCTGTTGTTCTCGTTTATTAATTTAGAATTGGAAATTCATGGCGGAGGAATCACGATGTCATCGCGCCGTGCAGGGAACGTGGCGAAGGGAACTGGCGCCTTCACGCCGGTTTTGCGGAAAGAACCGCGGCCCGCTACACGGGCCGCTTCGGTAGAGGAAATGGTCGGCCCGTCGGCTGGCCGGGGGGAGTTGGACCACGGCGCCGGGAGGGTGTCGCGCGAGAGATTGTCGGCTCACCCATGAGGGCCACGTGCACAGAAGACCAGCCGGTTCAGGGAAGGTCGGCGCCACCTGGCGCCGCCGGTGCAGAAGACTGCCCCCCCCCCCCCTTTGAGCCCGCTTGGCTTCGGCCGAGCCGCTCGGCCTCCCAACCGCGCCAGGTCGGGCCGAGCTGGGCCGCGCCAAGCCAGACTGATTCGGGCTGAGCCGCACCTCGCCGGTCCGACCCACGCCCCGCTAGGCTGAACAGCGCCCCGCCGGGTCGAGCCGCGTCCCGCCGGGCCAGGCCGCACCTCTCCGGGCCGGACTGCGCCACTTTGGGCCGGTCCGCGCCACTTCGGGCCGGTCCGCGCCACTTCGGGCCGAGCCGCGACCCTTCGAGCTGAGTTTTGTTTTTCTTCGGACTGGTCTGACACCCCTGCTGGGTCGGACCGACAAACTAGGTCTACCCAACCCGTCGGCCCATTAGGTTAAACGGTTCGGGCCCGTTATACACTTAAACGTGAATAACTTAAGGACCCCACGTCCGATTGACACGTCGTCTGCGGCACTGGGACTCTTTCGACAAGACGGTCCTTTTGCGATACTCTAAGTGAGTTTTGGATGATTTTGGATATCGGTCGGGTCAAAAAGGAGCATATTTCTAACTGGGACCCTGGAACGGAAAAGTCAATATCTCTTAGACCGAGCGTCCGATTGACTCGTCGTCTGTTGCGTTGAGTTCCTTTTGACGAGACGGAACTTTGGGATACAACAAATCTAGACTTTGTGACAGTTGATGTATCTAACCCCCATGGCTCGTGGAGTGGACCCTCCCAGAATCAAGCATGCTGTGTCAGGGAACCCTAGAGCTATCTGTGACTGCAACGACGATGACGACTGTAGTAGGATCCTGCGTGGGTTCGGAAGCGAGGACGACTGTACTTGGATCCTCTGTGGGTTCGGTAGAGATGACGATTGTACATGGATCCTATGTGGGTTCGGCAATGATGGTTACTGTACTAGGATCCTACGTGGGTTCGGCAGCGATGGTTTTTGTACTTGGATCCTACGTGGGTTCGGCAGGGGAGATGATCCGGAGGCTACATCTATCATCTCCACCCCTCTTTGTGAGTAGTCCAAAAGTGTGAGATGAGTCTTGAATTTCAATCCGTATCATCAATGTGATTGACTTTCTTTCCTATGTGGAGTGGGTTGTGCTTTCCTGTGTGTACTGGGTTATGCTTGGGCTTGCGAGTTGGAGCCGAACTGGAATTGATGACTTAGGTATTTGTATGGGAATATACCTAAGTAGAGTTGGTTGATACTTTTTGTTTGTATCTTTCCTTTGTGGTTTATCCTTTGTGGATTCTGGGAGACCTTCGGGGGTCTCGGTGTCCCTACTGAGTATCGTATACTCACCCCTGCACGGGATATGCCCGCACAACATTGTATTGGTTGAAAATGATGGACAGTGCTGATCGTAGTTGAGGCTTATGGATCGGGACGGTATCCGGAGGTGGACTCTCAGTCGGTACGTACACAGAGCGGACAGTAGGACTCGAGGAGTTGAGGAGACCATTTGTACCCACCCTTCAGGTGGGATATCCGGAGGATGACTCAGTGGTTGTTGGTTTACTTTACTACAGTTGTTCTTTCATTAATGTTGTACTGTACTTTCAGTTGGGTTTGTATTCTGGCCCATTTACTTTGCAGGACTTACTTTTGTGCTCAGTTTACTTAGTGTTTACTTCATCTTGTGTACTCTATTGTGTTTTTTTACTTATATAAATGCAATGCCTTCCCTTTTATCGGGATTTGCGCCTTTGGTGCTAGTCACCAGCCCCTGGCCTATGGGAGGCGGGCTTGGGTTAGTCACAGTACGGGCCCCGAGGATGGGTCATGACACTAAAATTTCTATTTAAAAGTGTGAACACTTTGAAAATTTTGGATTGAAAACTGTTTTCAAATGAATGTTACGGTTCTTGGAATTTTAACACTGCTCTTCCTTGCCAATTTAAATTGCTTGCTTTTTCACATTGTATTGTATGATATTTGGAATCATAGGGTGGTATCCTATTGGGCTTAGTCCTACACCCTACTTACACCCCTTGGGTGTAAGTAGACTTGGTTATGTTTGACTCAGGTAAAGGAAAGGCTAAGGGTGATGGCGGTTCAGGTTGTTAGTTCCCATACATGGTGCGGAGTTGTGGAGACGGATTCTAGGTGATTACCCCATGTCATGTGGAGTCCTTGGGGATGTCTTTCTACTGTCTTTATTTGTATTTGGACCTCTTTTATTGTCTTTAAACCAATTTATTCAGTTCTGGTTTTTGGTTAATACTTGTTTGGATCAAAAATTTCAGATTTATATTATGGATTTTTTTAATGTGTTTTGCTTTCATACTAGGGTAAATCATTCCCAAACCTGAATTAATGATACCCAGGAACTTGTGCCAGTCCATGGGGATAGGGAACACCCTTCGGGCCTTGTCACGGGCTGGGTTTGGTGCCGGTATTGGTGGAAACCAGATTCGGTTCATGACTGAATCCATGTTATATGATCTATGTAGCACACTTAGGCATTAGATGGAAATTATTATGAAAGGTGTGCCCTGATAGCACTCTAATGAATTGGGTATTATTTAGTATAATGATCTGTCATGTTGGGATAAGGGTTTACCTAATTCTATTTAGTAAATTTTTCCACCATGTTGGGATAAGCTTTTACCTGATTCCTTTTTGTTAATGACACAATGTTTTATGTTATTTCCACATTTCCATGTTTTGATAATCATTCTATATCATTCCTTTAAGTTCATGTTTCTCTTATGCTCAATTGATATGAATATTTTTTAGCATGTATTGTATTATTCAAGTTACTCCTTTTTACTCCCTTAATAGGCTTTCTTTCTCACCCTTTTCTTATGTATGTCCTAATGTTATCCCATGAAATACTAAGTACGAAGGAATGTTGTGGTCATGTAAAAGAAGTTTTCAATAAATATGTTGTATTTTATGTCTTATGTTTTCATTTAATGTTCCTAAATCCCAAATAAACTACACCTATTGATATTTTGTGTTTTATGAAGTGAAATTTTGTGTAATAAATAATGTTTAAATGTGTAATAAAGACTAGGGTTGTTATAGAGGTAATGTGTTGGAAAATGTCCTAGAATTTAGGTAAAAGATAGAGAATGTCTTTTCCAAAAAATTACACACAATTATAGATAATAAAGGTTTATGTGGCTCTATAATAGAGTTACCTAGAGGTAATAATGCCAAAAAGTGTGCATTGAGCTAGACATGATCATCACATGGTGCATCAAAATAAGCCCTACTACAAACCTAGTATGACACTCTTGGAAGAAATTATTTTCAAATTAATGATTTCATTATGAACCACCATTAAAAATTTAAATAGTGGATGATTATAAATGACCTAAGATAAACCTAAGGTGTCAAAAATTATGTAAAAGGGGTCATTATTTAAATATCCTAAATTATATTTCAGGGCTATATGGTTTTCCACTATGAATATTTTTACTCACACAATGCCATTAGGTTTTATTCAATTTTTGGGACCATAAGGAATAGGATTAATAATTAATTTTATAGAAAATTTGTGTTTAAACATAAAAATTTGATAATGGTTGGAGTGAAGGATATTGTGATTATTCGTAATCAGTTATCATCATGTATGATTAATAACATACACCTTAAATAGATCTTAGACTCACAAAACAATAAAATGATAGTGTTTGTTGAGTGTTCTTGTGGTGGAGACCATATATGAAAGAAGATTCAATTTCTTATATGTAATGATTCTGGGAACAAGCGTCCAATTGTATATCTTAGAAGTAAATGAATATGTTTTGAGTGTGGAAATTAGGGATATAAAGAACATAATTATAGAGTAAAATGGAAATTTTGGATAACACAATTGTTTAGAATAATGGTCTCCCTAAGATATCATTTATGGTTGAATGTTTAATATTTGGAAATTATGGGAATTATGAAAATTGAGGTCCTAAGGGGAAATATCATGAATAGAATAAGAATTTTGGTATGATAAATGGTTATACTACTGATGATGAGGAGACTACAAATTAAATAAGAAACATACGGTCTATTCTAATGGCATTGTTTCTATAATATATAAGAATTATGATTAAGTTGCAGTTGATGAATGTTAAGACATGAATCATATTTTATATTATAGGAAAGAGATATTATGGAATAAGATGATAAATCCTAGTTATTTTTTTAAGAATTAATTAAAACTATTAATGTGTTTATGTATTTGAATTGAAGAATTATTAAATATATTAGAATTTTTATGTATAAGGTTTTTAATATGAATTTTCAGAATATGTTGAACAATATTGGTGACCATGAAAATTTATTTAATGGAATAGTTATATTTTATGAAATAAAAATGATTATGGATAGGTACCCCTTAATATGTTATTTATGTTGAGGAAATGGTGTTTTGTTTTGAAAAATAGTTGATTGATGTGGATAATGTAAATTGGATAACATTGAAGTCTTCAGAACTTATAAATGATTTTTTGATTGAGATATTTACTCTATAATTAATGGAGTTTATATATTTTTTGTATTTATGAAATATATTCAATAATATGTGGTTTTAATTATTGAATGAGGAAGTATTTTTGTTTTAATTAATTTTTTATAGTGATTATAGTTATTACCATGATTCAAGAAATTTTTTTGACTAAGGTATTCGCATATTTGGTATTTCACAATAAAGAGACACTTTATGGTATTTGTGGGACTAATGTTAAGTTGATTTTGCGAAATTTAGTGACCATATTTTTAAATTTATAATTTTGGAAGGTTTATAAGGTTGATCATTTATGGAATTATTTATGATGATTTTTGGATGAGGTTATATAGATTAATGTATTATATCACCATATTAAGATTTACACATAACTTTTTCTAACCATTATGTTTTTAATAATAACTATATATAAGAGGAATCAATCATAGTTATTTTATGTATCATATTTAGTTCTTCAGACAAGAAAAAATTATCTCCTATTACAATAAATGAAGTGAAAAGTTATCAAGGAATAACCAAAGGTTAATATTGTGCTTATGAAATGGAATGTAATCATGTAAATATATCTTCTCAGGAAAATTAAAAACTATTAGGAAAATTATCATGAAATAATATTTTTTCCTTATTATAATTAGTTTTGATTATATCAATGACCATTTTCACATCTCTTTGTTTTATGTCTTTTTGTTCATTAAATTTCTGTTGACCATGTTATCTATCACTCTCCATCAGTATTTATGTGTTAGTTTAATTTTCTATGTCCATGTTTTCAATTAGCACCTATATTATACAATTTAGAAACCTAGTATGTGTTATTAATAATCACCTTTTCATATCCCTTTATCAAATTTCAAGAGGATGTTTGATTAACCTATTTTACAATTTGGGTTTTCCACAATAGGATTATAAAATTTTAATCAATTGCTAACCTATAACAAGTTATAATTATGAGGACACAATTTATTTAATGTGGTGGAATGTAACACCTATAGTATTTTTTAATTATTATTTATTAAATATATTTTATATTTTCTATATTTTTGTTACACACATCACCATTTTTATCTTTACTTATATGAAACACTTAGTGTAGCTTCCGTTACATAAAATGCTAAGTTTAAACGATATGTGATATACTATTAAAATATTATTATTAAATATGATAGTTATAACTTATCCATTATAATGGAAGGTATAAATAGTATTTTATAAATTATAGAAATATATGTTTTGGACATATGTATTAAATGATTTCATTTATGATCAATTAATTATAAATGAAAATAAAAACAATTTGAAAAAAAGGGAATCTTCTTCTGAAAAAAAAAATTTGCACACAAACGTGATGAAATTTATTAAAATAAAAAATTCGCTTTTGGTGTATTTTTTTTAATAAAAATTATATATTATATATTCAATGAAATTTTTAACATTCATCTTATGTGTAACACCTCGAAAATATGAAGTACGAACGTTGTATTTAAAAGTTTGTATGACACACAACACCAAGTGCATAAGGTAATATAATATCCCGAGAATTTATAATACATTTATTATTTAGAATAAATTAAATATATTTTAAATATTTTAATTAATGTGACACCGATTTAGTATATGTCGTACACCACAACGATTTTCTTAAATTTCTTATGATACACGCAAGACTCATTTCTAAAAAAATAATAATATATTATTACAATATTATTATTTAATATAATAAGATATAACCTAGACGTTAAATTAGAGGATATGAATAGGATTAACTAACTTATGAAAATATATGGTTTAAAAAAATATTAAATGAATTCATTGGTTACTAATTAATTTGAAATGAATATAAGACAAATTGAATATAAAGGGAATGTTTTTATATAAAACTATTTATATTCCCACAAAGCCATATTATCATAATAAATTAAATTAATTATAATTAGTGGATAAAAATATTATAATATATATATTACAGATTATAAAAAAATTATTTATCCATTATATTTTATATGTATAAGTGAAGAACAACCCCAATATCACACATAAAACCTATATTTTTAGAAAAGTAGTTTCACTGCCTTTTAATGGATAACCTATTTTAAATATAAATTTTGGAATTTTTATATATATTATATTTAAAAATAAACTTCATATTTGAAATAGGAACATAAAAATTATCTTAGGATTAATTTTTTTTATTTTTCTTTGAGGTTTCATTTTTTTAATGAATCGTGAAAATAATGAATTTTAATCCAAAACTTCTTTGTCGTATAATTTATTAATATAGATAAATTAAAATTTTAATTATTTTAAAGAATAATTAGACCAATTTTTTATTATTTAATATAATTTAGGCCATTTTAATATATTTCACATTGATACTGGATATAAAAACAATTCAAACTTTTAAACATTTCTACTTTAAAAACTTGCATTGTCATCCCGTCTATGGGATTAATTTGAAAATAATTTATAACACTTTTATGATTTTAATTTTAAAAAACTGATTCTATATTTGGAATCATAATAATTTATAATTGATAATAATTTTTAGTTATTTTTTTGCAAAAAATATTAGTGAAGGTGATTAAAATTAATTACAATGACTAAAAGAAATATTTTCTTAACAAGGGACTAAACCATGAACTGAAGGGACAAAATGAAGTATAAGATTTTTCAAAATCCATTGGATGCCATTATTTAGAACCTATCATCTATTTTATAAGAAAATTCCATTATTTGATCCACTTTAAATGGAATAAATGTTTCTGGAATTCCCTTTTCCATCATTTTCAAGAGTGTCACTCCTCCTCCTCTATAAAAAACCACTCAATCCTACCCCTTTCTCATACCTATCAAGCCACTTTTTCTTGAAACAATTCTTAAAAAATTGCTTATAAAAATACCAAACCTAAAACTTAGAAGCATAAAATTTTTCATAAAACCATCCAAGTAATCCCTTTGGTTCAAACTAAAATGAGTTACCCGATTAAGAGGAAACATCCTTCATCAAGCTCTTTAGTTTTTTTTTCTTTACCCACTATTTTAATTAATATTGTTAAATTATTATTTAATATATAAGGTATCATAAATATACTAATATGTTGTTATGTTATTTTTTTGAACATCACTTACACATACATCCATATTATTGGTATCAAATATACCGTTAATGTGTATGACGAACTTCCACCTCACGAAACAAAGTTGTTCATTTCTCTTTTACCACCTCTTAGGCTTTGGAATTATGAATGAAACTATGTTTATATATGACATATATAATATTAAATTTGTCTTTATACCTATGTAATATTTAATAACACATACCTTTATGAACCCTATTTTTTGGGAATACGATAACATCATTTGTGAAAGTATGGACTACCGCCTCCCCCAAGCGATGTGACTCGTTCATTTTATACATAGAATGTATAAATGATGGATTTAATGAAACTGTGTAACATATATATAATATATATGATAATAAATTTATATAAAAATATACATTTATATCATTTTTTTATTTTTCTAATACGACAAAAAAATAAAAGTTTCATTCATGCATAGGTTGGCCTACTATCTCCATGAACGATGCATTTCATTTCATATCTCTAAATATTATAGATTATTATAAATACATATATACTGAATATATATATATATATATATACATATATGTGTGTTTTTGATACTTAAAAAATGGTTATATCTTGGATATGATGAAATCATGATCGATATAAGAAGAACAATAAGGAACAAGTTGAAACATACTCAAACGATAAGGCAATTAACACTAGAAATAGTGAAAATAATAAAATATTGCCCACAAAAGGTGAATAAGATATTATAAGAAGATACTATATGATATCATAAATATGATTATGGTACTATTTTATGTTATTAAAATGGTTTAAATAAATATACATGATATTAAATACCACACAACAAAAATAAAGGATAAGGTAAGATATTTTCATTTCACTTTTTTACTTCTCTATGATAATTATCATATTCACCACTTACTTATTTTTTGTGGGGTATATATTGCACATTTTGATATATTATATCAGGAATTATATTAAATTCATGTTATTTTATGTTTTTTTTAATTATTTCCTCTATGGGGATTTAAATAAAAAGTTACCAAGTAGTATAGAAATTCATTAACCCAGTTCCTTTTTCATTATATTATATAACTTCCTTTTTACCATTAATATTCTATGATTATGTGTCCAATGAAATTGACTATCTATTAATGTATTTAAACTTACCTCACGTGTATTAAATATTATACACATAATCAATAAATTGGATGAGTCTCACTTCAATGTTATTGTCATTTCAAGGTTTTACATCACAATCTCATTTTATTTAGGATTGTTTGTACTTGAATTTTCATTATATGAAAATATTTGATAAGAATTCAGTAAAACATTTAATTTTATTCTCTAATGATTATTCCTTACCTCCATCAGGTAATAGTACCATTTTTATGCTCTTTGGTACTCAAAAGTTTTTAGAAAATGATTTTAATAATTCCGGACTTTATTTCTCTCTTTAGTGAGAGAACATGTTTTATTCTAAAAAATCGATTCTCTAAAAAAATAAAAATTGTTTGTAAATTTTAAAAAATTATTTAATAAATAAATTTTTACTCTTTTTTCTTTTACCAATGTTTTTAAAGGAATCTTATTTTCTCTTTTTAAACAAGACATTTTTCTAACCTTTTACCATGAAAAAGGAATGTTCTTTTTATCTCATACGACATCTATAGATTTACCCACCATAATTTAATCAAATATTCCTTTTCAAGTTTAAATATTTATATTTTTATTTAAAAAAATTTTAATGGTCGTTTTCACCTAAATGGGTTTTAAAATGGTTTTTAAAAAAAATACATTTTTCTCAAGAATTTTTTTAATGTTCTTATTTCATTTCATCAATGTCAAAAACCATTTATTTTACCCAACTTGGGATAATTTTTATTAGTACTATACTTAATCTTCATTAAGATGGTTTATGATTAATTTGGGCAAGGATAGCATTTAAATTAACTTCCTTGGTTCCATTGTTAGTCCCATTAGAAATATTCAATTTCCTATGATCATTTGACGTTGAATTTCCCCTAATTATCCATATCATTTATCATGGATATTTTTATTGCTTAAACCATATATAATTTTTACATACGTTGCTTACATTGACATTTTATATCATGAATCTCATTATTCTCATGATATTCCATGTTTTATTTAATTCTTGTCAAATTATGTTTCAAATGTTTCAAATTGGTATGGGACACTTTGGAATGTTTAAATATTATTTTACTCAAAAACATTTTCATGATATTTCAATGGTATATTCGTTCATCAATGTCAACAACCCTTTTTGTTAGTTTTCCTTCACTAAGGAAATATTGATATAGTCCTATGATTTATTCAATATAGATATTTTATTAAATCAATTACTCTATATATTAATTCTTTGGATAAGAGGTGATGGGTGGGGCCCAAACATTACATAGACCCTTAATGCATCGAGAAGTTCTCATAAGAAAAATAACTTATCCAAATAAAAAATTAAACTATATTGTGACAGTATATGCTTTCATGTGCCTAAGACATGAAGTCTAGAAACTAATCATTTTCCTCATACAGATTCAGTTATTATTCATCCTTGAGATTTTTTCATTGCCATTTTTATTGATTCATTCTATTATCAATTTACTGATTAAATGGATTTTGTTTCAGATGATCTACTTACCATATTAATATTTCTATATCTAGTTATTTGAGTGATTTTTTTTAATTTATTACCTCCCCATTTTGTTTATCCATTCATTTTGTGGATTATATAGCATGTATGTCCAATTTTTACCTAGACATATTGATTATTTTCTTTTATTCATTAATGATTCCACTATACATAACCCTTAATGAGAATTTCAAATCACAATTATTTTATTTTCCTTCCCTAAGAATCTAAGAATTATAATAATAAATAAATGCAAGGATTCTCTAGATGCAAAAAAGATATTATCCAAAAAAGAAAAAAATATGTTGTAATTTTTGTATTTATTTGTAATACAAGAGTACTGTATGTTTCTGGATTACCAAGACTACTAAACTCTTTAGTCCTTCGCGATTTTTTTCCTTGTAATCATGCTAATTTAATGGTTGTAGACACCATCTTCGAGCAATCTGGGGTCAGATCACTATAGTTGGTATCAAAGGAAGTTTAGTAGCAACCTTGGGAAATAGATTTACGAAAACATATATTATAGAACATAAACCAAAGGTAGAATTTGAGTATAAGTATAGAAGAGTATACTATAATTTTTTTAACCTATAGTTCATGTGGGTATTCTTAGAAAATACATCCTTGTTGTGATACTACAAATGGATGCGGTTCTAACACATATGTACCTAAGGGTAAAAACTCCAACAAGGTGCGTCGGACCTAAGTCGAAGTAACCTGGTATATGACAATACACCTTACTATGCACCTGATTTAACACTCTTAGGGGATATTCTTAAGATAATTCATATTCTATTTACAAACCATTAGGAATAATTTGAATAGATAATGATAATGAATTAACTAGGTTAAACATGAAGTGTCTTATATTGAAAATAATGGGTCAAGATTTTGACATCGTAAAAATGATTATATGGTTTTTCCAATATGTTAATTTATGCCCATAATATGGTTTTTTGTTTTAGGAAATTCCCTCTTCTATAGGATAATCTCTTAACTAAGTAATAACCTATGTGTAAATAAATGTATGAGCTATTTATGTATTGATTTTGTATTGAAAACATTTGTTAAACATTTATTTTGCGATTAAAAGTTTTTTAAGGATGTCCATTATAGTTATTTTAGAAATAATATAAATATAGTTTTAGAAGATGAAAACTTTTATGTCAGGTGAAAACCCATAAAATCAGGTAAGGCTGCGAGACTTGAACCCAGGAATGGAGGATGATAAGGGTTTAATGCCAACCACTGACCTATGCAGTGCACTGGTCAACATGTCATTATTTATATTTAAACATTTTAGTGGATAAATATTAATGATGAACTAGTAGTGTAACTATTTAAATTTAGATATTAATGTCTTAACCATATTAACTTTATAGAATAGTTAGAGAAAAATTTAAAAAATAATTTACTCTTTTATGGGCCTTAAGATCCATTAAATGTTTATTTTAGGGATTTTAGGATCAAAGTTAATTTTTGGATATCCATTTCTTGAATTAAGGGATGAATTAGAATTTGATCAAATCACAAAAAATATGGAATTGTTCATATGAAATTAAAATAGATCATGCAAGTAAATTTCCTTATATTCTTAGTTAGTAAAAGAAAATATCAACATGATGAAATTTATCATAAAAAATGGTGTTGTAATAAATTAATGTAACACCCCAAGCTTCCAAAGTATTCTTCCCTTTGAATAATACAGTAGTGTGTGTTGTACGCAACTTCGAGTTCTAACACACACCACAACCAATCAAACTAGCCGTTATGAATAGTAATACCCACTTTTTGAAATTTTATAAATTTCAACTCTCAAAATTTAATTCATTTTTGGATTAGAAATATTGAAATTATCCTAGGGTAGAATTTTGGAAATTTTCGAATAACATTTATATTTTGATGAATAGTGAAAAATACTAAATTTTAATTAAAAACATATTTTTTAATAGAAATAATTAATAGTGATAAATTATGAATTTTAATGGTTTTGAATTATATTTAGAATATATTTTTACCATTTAATACAATGTTGGTCATTGGACATAATTTCACAATTAAACCGGACATGAACAAGTGTTAATATTTTAATAGTTATTATCTCTTAAAAACACGCTTTTTGTTTTAACAACGGAAATTAATTTTAAATTACTTTATTCCACTTATGTGTTTTTAATTTGAAAAAATTGATTCCATATTTAGAATCAGGATGTCCAAAATGTGTAAATATGAAACTTTAATTTTTAGACATTTTGAATAATTACTTAGGTAAAAATTTTATTTACCATGGTTAAAGGGTAAATCCGGTAAATAAGGGTAAAAGAATAATATAATAATAATATAATAATAATACTAAATTACCCTAAAACGTGTCCTAACCTTATTTCTTGATACATGTCCGACCATGGGAATATTTGGGTCGATTCTAGGACCCCATGGAGCCACTTGTAAGTGATAATGACACTTTATATTAATTAAGTTAAAATAAATACAAAAATGACAAAAGCATATATCTTTCAGAAAAACAATTTTTACATAGGGTTATATATGTTTTATTTTCTACTATAAATATTAATTATAAAGGTACAACTATTTCCTAAATAATGATATTTTATTTATAATTTTTAGACATTTAATAAGTAATATTATTTATGACACTATAAGGATGCAGTATTTTCCTTATTAATGAAAGAATCAAATAATTGGTAATATAAATGTTAAAATTAATATAATTTGAAAGTTTTGATGACATCCATGAATTTTATTGTTTAATATTACATTATAGGATTTCTCAAATGAATTTTTTTTTGTATTAATAAAGTTTTTAAGACTTTAACAAAAATCAATTATTGAATAGTGTCAAAATTCACATAAAAGAGTTTTTAAAACAAATATTATATTATTAATTAATATTAAATTCAAAAAAATATAAAGATCAGACAAGAGACTTATATCATGATATTTTTATCATTAATGGACCACTTGGGGGTCTCTTGGAGGTATATAGTAAGTTTATTAAATATATAATATAAAAATACAAAGAGACATGGTAAGTGCCAAACTAATTAACTTAGAGGTAAAACTAAAACATAAGGTTAATATAATGACCAAAACCTGTATTAATTATATTTTTTAGTTTTTTTCGACCCATACCCACCTTAACCTTTAAAAAATCCACTTTTTAGCCATTAGAAACCAAATATGAATTTATTATAAAATAATATTTCTATCTTTTCCAAAGGTGCCCCTCACCCCTCTTATAAAAGGGCACTCCCTCTTATCACTAATTCACACATTAAAAGACTTTTGGATCGGCCAAACCCTGACCAAATACTCTCTCAACTTCCCTCAATTCAACCTAGAGTAATTAGTTTGATCATAAAGGAAACCTAAGGAGCCCTTTTGATCAAATCAAAAGGAAGAACACGAAGAAGAGGTAATGTTTTCACCACCCTATTTCAAGTTCCTTTCTTCTTCAACTTCTTCTTTATTTGCTATTCCCATTATAAAATAATAACTCCAGAATCTTATATATAATTTGATGTTATTATAAATATGGTACAACCATATTCAGTATTCTATCCATCCTTTGATTTACATGTCACCATATGTGCGTACGTACGGCTTACCATCTCCACATCGTGGTGTAATTGTTATTCAATAAATTATTATTTGGATGGGTACAATAATAATGGGTAATTAATGTAAATAATAAATATAACATGATAATGATTCTGTATATATGATATAACATCCAATTATATATTATTTTAATATCAAAAAGATGATATTGTCGCTCGTGCGTACGTACGGACTATCGTCTCCACGAACGCGATGAGATTCATTCTCCATCATGTCCATTCAAGTATAATTATCATTTAATGATTAATAATGGTATTTAAGGACTTGATATCATTCTGGATATGAATAATATACAACATATCCATAACAAATACAGCTTATGTAATAAAACATATGAAAGAAAACGAGTAAGTTAACACCTGAAACGACAATAATACTAAGATATTATTAACAAAGCAATGTTAAAAGAACATATATGATATCATATTAATGTATATGATTATTTTATAATTTAATAACAATTATTTCAACATTATATAGGAGGTTAACCTACCCCATCCAAGGAAAATTACAAGGTAATGGTTTATTTCACAATCTCTTCATTATCCGAGGTTGTTTATATGTAATTATCTATTGGGACCTCTTTATCATCCAAATCCATGTTTCTTAAAAATGTATTACAAATTATTATTACTATTTTAAAGAATATGGGATAAAGTCATTCATACCCTTGTTGACTTTTTATAATAATTTTATTAAGGAATCTTTCTGTCGTTTTCCAAACAAGCTTGTTTTTAACCTTTTCAACAGAATTAAGGTAAGAATGTTTTTTAACTTATACAGCGGGTGTGGAAATTTTCCGCCATTATAAAATCTTCAAAGCTTCCCTTACAAGATTATAAGAATATTTTCAAAGAAAATGTTTTATTTTATAAATATATGACTCTTAAATGATTTCAAAATAGAAAGAGATATTTCTCTAAAAAGAGTTTTGATTTCATCTATGTCAACATCCTTTGATGGATTTTAAGTTTATTTGGAGATGATTTATTATGATAAAAAACTTCCATACTGTATTGAAGGTTATGTGATATGTTTGAATGTGGATGTGTTATTTTTATACCATTCATGGTTTATGAAGAAAGTATTGACATTTCTTATGCTAGTCTTAATATGAATGTTTATGTTATGTTTAAACCTATTCATATGAGAAATGCATTGGACTTAATAAGTGATGGGTGGAGCCCACTATAGCTCCTCGATGCATCGGTAGGTCTCATGAGACAAACTAGTGTCTTGGAACAAGGCTTTGACAAAATCTTATTTGTAGTCTTGGCACGAGGCCTTGGCTATCTGGTTATGATAGTCTGTCATTAGGCATTCCATCATTATGAAAGTGGTTATTGATATTCCATGTGATTATTCGACTAGTAGAATATCCATGTGAATAAGTATATGGAATTATTTCATTTTATTTCCTCCATATTATGCTGAAGTTCAAGTTTTAAAAGGATTTTGTTTTAGTTATACATTGCCTTAAATGTTTATGCTTATTTATGAAAGTTTCCGCTATATTGTTATCCTTACTGGGCATTTGAGCTCACCCCTATCTATGTTTTATTTTTCCCAGGATGTGAAGAAGTATTTTATGAATGACATGCATGGATAGTATGATGGGATAAGAGTGTGGAATATGGAGACTATATTGTTTTAGTTTTTCATTTTATGTTGTAATGTAAACATTATTAATGTATCTAGTTATTCCAATGATACTAAACTAATCAGTCGTTCGAGACTTGATCCTTCTTGTGATCATGCCAATGTTTTGTAATAAAGAACCGACTCTGGGTAACTGGGGTCGGGGCATTACAGTTGGTATTAGAGGAAGTTTAGTAAAAACCTTGGAAGCTATATTTAGATAAACTCTTATTATAGCACATAGATCTAAGATGGAATTTTAGGATTAGTATAGAAGAACTTCTTAGAATTTGGGTGTTGTAGAGATTTTGTGAGTTTTCTGAGTAATACATCCCTGTTTGAATACGAGCAGGTAGAGGCAGCTCTGGCACAAATATACCTAGGTGTAAAACCTGAAAACACCGCTTTGAGATAGACTCGAACGGGAACTGGTGCACGACAACAGGCCTTACTGCACTCTTGGTTACGACACTCACGGGGGATATGCTTAGGATAACTCTCATTTTCTTTAAAAATAATTATGAAGGGTTTATGAGTATATAATTCCTCAAATAAAACATTTTTATGATTATGAATTATATTCATAAATAGTTCAATTTATGTTAAGTGTTTTTATAAGTATGGAATTATGTATTTTGATTCATAAACTGATCTAGTTTATGCCATTGTTTAGAAATGGAACCTAGTGGAAGAAATGGAAACTGTATCAATGTATGCACTCCATGTAGGTATTTCCATCCTGCTCAAGATAATTATAGTGGAGCTAGTGACGCAACTGGTGTTGATCAGCTAATCACCATACTGGGACAACTCACTCAGGTTATGAATAATAACCTTACCCGTATGGAGCACCCTGATCCGCAGCATGGAAGATCAATGTCAGATAGCTTCATGAGGCAACAACCACCAAAATTAAATTGGAGTAAAAATCCATTAGTAGCTGAGCAATGGATAAGTTCCCTAGAGAAAATATTTCAGGCTTTGGAGAGTAGTGAAAGGGAAAAAGTTGTAATGGCAGTTTATCGCCTCACTGGAGATGCCGATCAATGGTGGTCGTTGATTAAAAACACAAAGGAAGATGATTAAGTATCAAATATGGAATGGAGGGAGTTCAAAGATCTATTTTTAGAAAAATACTTTCCTTGTGACCATCAAGAAGATATGGAAAGGCAATTTCTGAGTCTGAGACAAAAGGAGGATGAGAATGTCGCAAAGTATGAGGCCAACTTCACAAGGTTAGAAAGGTATGCTGGAGATTATATACGTAACCCAATAAGTAAGATTGATTGTTTCTTTGATGGTTTAAAACCATTTCTCCCTCGAGATTTAGTCTCACAATCCTTCTCTTCGTATGAAGACATTGTCTCATGTGCTATCAAGACAGAAAAGAAATTCTCTAAGTCTTATGACTTTAAAGAAAAGAAAGATAAGAAGAGATCTTATGATCAATCTGGGAATGGAAATAAGGGAAAGAAGGGAAAGGTTGAATATCCCTCCTGTGGTAAATGTGGGAAGAAACACCATGGAACTTGCTTAAAAGTAATGGGAGTCTGTTACAAGTGTGGTGAAAAATTCCACCAAGCTCGTGATTACAAGGGTAAGAAGGAAGCTACCGATTTCCAATGCTACAATTGCAGGGAGATGTGACATTATGCAAATGAATTTCCTAAGAGTCAGGGGAACTTAGCTCAGAAAAGGCCAAGGGATCAAGGCCAAGCTTATGCTATCACTACTGCTGAGGTAGAAGCTCCGAAAGATGTGGTGGGAGGTAATTTAATGGTTTCCACAAGTTTAGAAAATGCATAATTTGATTCTGGATCATCGCATTGTTTCATATCTTCCCAGTTTGCTAAGAAAATTAGATATTTCCAATTTGATTTAACAAGGTAATTTTCAGTTAAAACTCTTAAGGGAAGTATCATTGCAATAATGTTTTGTGAATCAGTCCCCATTAGAGCACATAAATGTTTTTTATCCACTGATCTCATCGTCATACCTATGATTGAGTTTGATATAATCCTCGGTATGGATTTTCTTTCGGACCATGATGAAAAGATTTATTGTAAGAAGAATAAGGTTAGGATTTTTTATGATGATGATAAGGAACACCTTATCATTAGAGCAGAATATTCACCACCTAATTCTTATCTAGATCCACCCCCAGTAGCTCAACTAAATTCAATTATTGGGGAGGAAGAGAATGAAATGACTGTGGGTGAGGAAAGGAATGTTCAAATATAGGATGTACCTATTTTGAAAGAATATGTAGATGTGCTTCCGGAAAATTTACTTGGACATCCTCCAGAACGAGAAGTTGAGTTTTACATTGACTTAATTCCTGGATCAAGGCCCATATCGAAGACCCCTTATATAATGGACACTGTAGAATTAGATGAACTAAATAAACAACTAGAGGAATCGAGTAATAAGGGATTTATTCACCCTAGTGTTTCTCCCTAGGGATCCCCTGTTCTTTTTGTTAAAAAGAAAGATGGATCTATGAGGTTATGTATCGACTATAGGGAGATCAATGCTATAACAATAAAGAAGAAGTATCCCCTACCTCACATTGATGATTTATTTGACCAACTGCATGGAGCTCAATACTTTTGAAAGATTGAACTTTGATCTAGATACCATCAGTTATGTGTGAAGAAGGAAGACATTCCGAAGACTACATTTCAAAAAAGGTACGGGCATTACGAGTTTATGGTAATGCCTTTTGGGCTGACTAATGCACCCTCTGTATTCATGGATCTAATGAATAGAGTTTTCAAGGAATATCTTGATGATTTTGTGGTGGTATTTATTGATGATAACTTATTATACTCCAAAAGCTACGAATATCATGAAAATCACTTGTGCATTATCCTGAAGACTCTGAGAAGACATGATTTATAAGGGATGTTTAGCAAGTGTGAATTATGGCTTCAGGAGATTTATTTTCTTGGCCATTGTAAAGACCCATAAAATTCAAGGAAAATTTTTTCTTAATTTTCTTTGGAATTTTAAAAGAACGCTGTTTCAGACGGTACTAGATTCCGAGGCCCGGAGCGCCCGGAATTTCAATCCGAAGTTTAGCTCGGGTACGTTCAGTGAACGAATGAGAGGGAATTTCTAACTTTTAAACCGGTGCCCGGAATCGAATTCTGAGGGAACCGATGGAACCGCAGCGCTGGTAATTGCTTAGGAACTCCTGTTCCGGAGTTGCGTTATCATGAGTGTGGATGATAAAAATTGTGGAAGTTGATTTATAATTATTCTACAATTTTTTATCTTTTTCTAAGTGTTTAGTTCTTGATGGAAGTTGGGTAACCACCCAACCTCCCTTGGGAGGTTATGAGGGTGGTGGGTCCCACACGAACCCCACCCCTTCATGTCCTCTAACCCCTCTCAACTCCCATTAAATGTTGATAACTTAAGTTTACTTAGCTTATGAAATTAATATGGTGAGTTACATGTAAGTTTTTGAAATTCAAACAATTGAATTTCAAAAGCCTTGTTGTGTTAATAAAATAAGTTGAGAACTTATTTGGGGTTGGGTTGGGTTGTTTGAGAGATTTTTGGAGAAAAATCGAAGGAACATCTTGTTCTTCGACGAAGAACGCGAAGAACGAACGATCTCCGACGTGGAGCGTCGAGCCCTCGGAGACCGTCTTCCGCGACACAGACCTGCGACGCGACGTTTTCTTCCACGACGTTCTCCTTTCGTGTCGTCTCTTCCACGATGGTTTTCCGTGATGAAATCTCCATCCACGTCTTCGAATCCTCGCTTCGCGACGTCGACGTTCTTTTTCCGCGACGCCCGACCTCCGCGACGCTCGTTTTCCGTAGCTCGTTGACGTGCACCTTTCTTGAAACCGAGGTAGGGGTTTTATTTATTTATTTTGTTCGTGAATACCAACTTGAAGATCTTCGTGGATTAAAACCAATTGTTATTGAATAATGTGAGGGGGCCGGACCGCACAAACATGGCCGACCCTCCTTATTTCATGATTGATTCCTTTGTGGTTTGGTACGGGAAGGCGCAGTGTCGTCGCACCACGCGGAAATCAAGCGAAAGAAAAATGCGCGGCACTGTTGCGCCGCGTCGCGCCGCGTCAGAGACACCCAAAAATACCGCGACCGGTTCCATGGCCACGGTGGAGGGGCGCGGCGTCGTCGCGCCGTGCCGGACGACAAGGGTCGCGGCGAAGCAAGGTGACCAGCGGCCGGACCGGGCCGCCGGCGTCAGAGATGGAAGGGGACCAGCCATCGCCGGTCCCGTTGAGCAGGAACCGGCCGGCCAGGTCGGGCCGGCCAGACAGGGAGGAGCCGGGGGAATTAATTCCCCCGGCCGGACTTCAAACTGCCCCCATAAATGGGGGGCCGCGGTTACACAAGGGGGGCAGGCACCCCCCCCCCCCTTCCCACCGGCTCAGCCTTCGGCCGAGCTGGTAGCACGTTGGGCGCACTGTGCCCAGCCGGGCTGGCCGCCTGGCTGGACCGGGGCGGGTCGACCCGGTTCGGGCCGACCGGGGGGTCTCGGGCCGGGTCGGTCCGGGCCCGAAACCCCCCGTTTTCGGACCGTCTTCGGTCTTTTTCCCATAACTTGGGCTACGGACCTCCAATCGATGCACTGTCAGTTGCGATGCGATCCTTGAATCGAGGTGGTCGTTTCGGTATATCGCACTCAAGGTTTCGGAATACTTTGAGTTCGGCCGGGTTGGTTCGTACACGAAACCAACCGGGCCCTCGGAGCGGAAACGCTCATATCTTGAGCTTCGGACGTCTGATTGACATGTCGTTGACTATGTTGAATTCCTCTTAGTGAGACAGATCTTTTGAATTACTTCGCCCGAGGTTTGGACATAGGTGGAGTACGGTTGGGTTGGTTTTGCCTTAAAAACCAACCGGGCCCCTAGGACGAAAAAACCAATAACTCTCAGACCGGGCGTCCGATTGACGCGCCGTCTGCGACGTTGAGTTCCTGTTGGCGATATGGAACTTTTCGATACATCAACTCTGGACTATGTGTCAGTTGATGTATCAGCCTCTCGGCTCGTGGAGCGGACCCTCCCGAACGAGCTTGCTATGTGCGGGAACCCTAGTGCTGGCTGCGACTGCTACTGTGACTGCGATGACGACTGTACAGAGATCCTCAGTGGATTCGACGGCGATTACTACAGCACTCAGTGATCCTATGTGGATCAGTGCTACTGATCCTGTGTGGGTACGATCCTATGTGGGTCAGCGCTCAGCGGTTCTGTGTGAGCCAGCGCCTACAGATCCTGTGTGGGTTCGATCCTGTGTGGGTCTTTGTGGGGGTTAGTTTCCTACCGATCCTGTGTGGGTCATTGCGGGGGTTAGTACCTATCGATACTTTGTGGGTCTGACGACTTAGATGGATCAGTGATCATCTCTATCGTCTTTCTAAAAAGTATACCTGTGTGAGCTGAATCCTGATTGTTTTCCTATGTGGATTGTGTTGTGCTATCCTGTGTGGATTATGTTTTGCTTTCCTATGTGGATTACGTATACTTTCATGTGTGGAATGGGTTGTACTTGGGCTCTGAGGTTGGAGAGTATTGGAATTGATGACTTAGGTATATGTATGGGAATATACCTAAGCCGTGTCGGATGTTACTTCGTGATTGTATCTTTCATTTGTGGATTATCCTTTGTGGATTCTGGGAGACCTTTGGGGGTCTCGGGGTCCCTACTGAGTAGCTTATACTCACCCCTACACGGGATATGCTCGCA
Organism: Viscum album; assembly: GCA_963277665.1. Taxonomy (NCBI): domain Eukaryota; kingdom Viridiplantae; phylum Streptophyta; class Magnoliopsida; order Santalales; family Viscaceae; genus Viscum; species Viscum album. The sequence continues at coordinate 438,772,074 of OY728121.1, forward strand.
CTACGTTGTGTTGGTTGCAGACGACGGATAGCGTTGATCGTGGTTGAGGCTTGTAGAGCAGGACGAAACCTGGAGGTGGACCACTGGGCGGGACGTACTCGGAGCGGACGGCGGGACCCGAGGAGCAGTGGAGCTATCTGTACCCACCATTCAGGTGGGATTTCCATTGGACAGCTCGGTGTAGCGGCTTTTACTTTTCAGTTGTTGTTATCCCTTTCGAGTTGTACTTTACTTTCAGTTTGGGTTTGTATACTGGCCCACTTACTTTCCGCACTTACAGTTGTACTCTGTTTTTACTTAGTGTTTAATTTTTCCGCTTTCTTACTCTGTGGTGCTTGTTTACTTTACAAAGGCAATGCCTTCCCTTTTTATCGGGATTTACGCCCTGGTGCTAGTCGTCATCCCCTGGCCTATGGAAGGCAGGCTTGGGGTAGTCACGGCACGGGCCCCGAGGACGGGTCGTGACAAATTGGTATCAGAGGAGTTTGGTTCTACCGCAGAACTTTGGACTCTGATCTTTTTCTATGTGAAGCAATAGTGTTAAGCGTATTGGGTGTGGTTATTAGTTCAGGGAGTCCAGTGTTGGTGTGGCGGCCGATGTATCCGTACACCAGGACCCTGACTTCTGATTTCCGACTTAATGCATGAAAACATTGATTGCATGTGTGTTTCAAGTTTTCTTTGTGATTACTTTGTATCAGCTCACCAGGTATACTGTTCTGACTATGGTGCACTTGTTTCTTTTTAAGGATGGCCCCACGATGGTAGCCATCTAGGGTTCTGAGAGTCAAGCATGACGACAGCCCACTGAGCGACGAGGCCTCGGTGTAGGGCCCTTTGTCAGCAGTGGCACCGGCGGTAGCCCTACCCGTCGAGCCACCGATGCTTCCAGCCCCAGCCGCTGACGATGCACGTCGCCTTAGTGCACTGCATGAGTTCCAGCACCAGCGAACGCCCAGGTTCCGCGGGGAGACGGACCCCCAGGCAGCCGAGGACTAGCTGGAGGTAGTGGTGCGAGTTTTCAGACTAGTGAGGACACCAGCAGACCTCATGGTGATCCTCACAGCGAGCCTACTACACACAGCAGCAGGACGATGGTGGAGCTTGATGCTCTAGGTGCACTATGAGTCCCCTCTCATCTGGACAAAATTTTAGGGCCTCTTCCGCTCAGAGTTCGTCCCGACCACCCTCCGTGCGGTACGCATTCAGGAGCTTCTTCAGCTGCGGCAGGGCATCATGATGGTCGCCCATTACTCGGTGAGATTTACCGATCTCTCGCGCTACTCGACTGACATGGTACGGGACCCATTCTTCCGGGCCCAGACCATTGAGCAGGGATTGAGACACGAGATCAGGGCATCGCTGATCTCCCTCAGTATTCCAACTCAGACAGGAGTACTGGAGCGGGCCCTTTTGATCGAGAGCTTTCTTGCTGAGTCTACACCAGTGTCGAGACCCACTGCAGGACGACACGTAGAAGAGTCTTCTATAGCTGGCAGTCGACGGATGACTCAGGGGTCCAGGTAGACTAGACCCTCAGGCAGATGACCTCAGGACACTAGCTCAGCAGTGCAGTGCATACAACGCGAAGCTAGTCTTTCGAGAGGCAGACAATGTTACTCGTGCGGCGGGCAGGGCCACATGGCTCGTGATTGCCCGACCCGTCGTGCCGAGGAGCAGCAGACGGTTGAGGGACCACCGAGGCAGAGGCAGAGAGTCGACCATGGTAGTCCGTAGGGATCAGGCGGATGAGGAAAAGGAGCTGGCCGAGCAGCGGGTGGTGGGAGACGCTTTGAGGCTCTACCACCACCACCACCAGGAGGTCCACCCCGACCATAGGGAGCTGGCGGGCAGAGACAGGCACATCTCCAGGCAGCGGAGGCCTACGACCATGGCACGCCCGAGATGATTCGAGGTACTATTTGTGTCTATTCTACCCTTTCTGCAGTTCTTATAGACACAGGATCGAGTCACTCTTTCATAGCCGCTGCCCTTGTTCGGAGCTCGGAGATTCCGACAGAGCCGTTGGCTCGATCCTTACGGCTAGAGACTCCTACGGGAGCAGACTCAACGATTACGCACTGGTGCCGGCAGTGTGATCTTACTCTATGAGGCGAGAGCTTCGGCTGGGATCTTCTTGTAGCGGCGTCGAGGCCTTACGACGTCATCTTGGGCATGGATTGGTTGTCTACGGTGCATGCACAGATTGACTGTTTTTGGCGCAAGGTGCGATGTGTACGCACTGACGGGAGCAGGTTCACCTTCACCGATGAGAAGGGAGCCTTTGCAGCATAGGATGGACTCTCGCAGAGGAGAGGACAACCCATCACTCATCAGTTGGCTAACCTCATCCTAGAAGCAGTTGATGTGCGGAGTCCTGGTTTTCCTGCAGTGGTGGATCAATTTGCGGACGTTTTTCTCGATGACGTTCCAGGGTAACCTCCTCACAGAGAGGTAGACTTTTATATTCATCTGTACCCTGAGACAGCCCCGATATCGACTCCAGTGTATCGGATGGACCCCGCTGAGCTTCGAGAGCTACGGGTACAGTTGGAGGACTTGCAGGGAAAGGGGTTTATCCGACCCAATGTTTCACCCTGGGCTTCCCCGATATTGTTCGTCAAGAAGGAGGATGGGAGCTTGCGACTTTGTGTTGACTATCATCACCTGAACCAGGTGACAGTGAGGAACAATTATCCGCTACCAAGGATTAATGACCTCTTTTATTAGATCAAGGGAGCATGGTGGTTCTCGAAGATAAACCTCGGGTCAGGCTATCATCAGCTCAGATTTCGGGACGAGGACGTGCAGAAGATGGCCTTAAGATGTCGGTATAGCCACTATGAGTTCTTGGTTATGTCTTTCGTCGTAACCAATGCTCCAGAATTGTTCATGGCCCTCATTAATAGGATATTTCATCCATACCTCGATCGATTTGTCGTGGTATTCATCGACGACATTTTTATTTACTCGACGACTGAGGAGGAGCACGCCTACCACTTACAGTTTGTACTAGACACACTCCGAGAGCACCAGCTTTATGGAAAGCTCTTGAAGTGTCAGTTCTGGATACGTGAGGTCCACTTCTTGGGGCATGTCATCTCTGAGGCGGGAGTTGCAGTGGATCCTATGAAGATCGAGGCAGTGCTAGCTTGGGAGACACCCAGGAGTGTGATGGAGGTGAGGAGTTTCTTGGGACTAGCTGGATACTACCGGAGATTTGTGCCAGACTTCTCTAGAGTTGCGGAACCACTCTCAGATTTGACGAAGAAGGGGAAACCATTCGTGTGGTCAGACAGATGTCAGCAGAGCTTCCAGGAGCTGAGACAGATATTTACCAGCGCACCTATCTTGAGGTTGCCAGAGGAGGGAGTAGGGTAAGTAGTCTACTGCGATGCATCAGGGACCGGAATCGGATGTGTCCTGATGTAGGAGCGGGCAGTGATCACCTATGGATCACGTCAGTTGAGGCCGCATGAGCAGAACTACGCTACCCATAACCTGGAGTTAGCAGCAGTGGTCTTCTCCCTAAAGACATAGCGACACTATCTGATGGGCGAGTGATTTACAGTCTTTTATGAGCACCAGAGTCTCAGATATATATTCTCTCAGAAGGAGTTGAATCTGAGACAGCGGCGATGGCTCGAGTTCCTCCAGGACTATGACTTTGAGATAGTCTATACTCCTAGGAAGGGAAACGTGGTAGCTGATGCTCTCAGTAGGAGGATGGGCATTCAGCTACTTGAGGAGGCGACAGAGCAGCTAGCCTCTCTACAGATATCCTTCATGGATAGAGTTGGAGAAGCCTTCCTTCAGTCTCTCACAGTCAATCCTCCACTACTGCAGCAGGTCAGAGAGGCACAACGTGGGGACGCTGACTGTGAGACGCGGTGTACAAAGATATCCTCAGAACAGGCACCTGATGGTTTCTCCATTGGAGCATAGCACGACATCCTTTTCAGAGGACATACCTTGGTACCAGTTGCTTTACGGGAGGAGGTGCTGAGAGAGTTTCACACTTCTCCCTTAGCGGTACATCCTGGAGTGGCGAAGATGTACCTGGATCTCAGACGATAGCACTGGTGGCCAGGCATGAAGAAGGTTGTGGTAGAGTTCATTTCTCGATGCCTCACCTGCCAGCAGGTGAAGGCTGAGCACCAGGTACCAGCAGGCTTGGTACAGCCCTTGGAGGTTTCGGAGTGGAAGTGGGACGGGATATCTATGGACTTCATGACTGGACTTCCACGCACTTCCAGAGGTCACGAATCCATATGGGTGATTGTCGACCGACTCACCAAGTCGGCTCACTTCTTACCCATCAGAGATCAGGGCTCAGTGGAGATCTTGGGACGTCTTTACGTTCAGGAGATTGTACGGCTTCACGGTGTGCCATTATCTATCATCTCTGATCGAGATTATCGATTTACTTCTCGGCTTTGGAAGAGGTTGCAGGAGGCATTCGGGACGCATCTACGTCTGAGAACAGCCTTTCACCCTCAGACGGATGGTCAGACGGAGAGGACCATTCAGACTCTTGAGGACATGTTCCGCACATGCGTCCTCGACTTTGGTCGCAGCTGGGAGGACCACCTACCCTTGGTGGAGTTTGCGTACAGCAACAGCTACCACTCCACCATTAGGATGGCACCGTACGAGGCGTTGTACGGCCGACCTTGCAGAACTCCTTTGTGCTGGACAGACCCTGGGGAGTCAGCACTTGTGGGACCGGAGATGGTTCAGGCCACGACAGAGAAGCTCCAGGTCATCCTGGAGTGGATGAGGACAGCTCAGAGCTGGCAGAAGTCCTATGCTGACAGGAGGCGTAGGCCACTAGAGTTCAAGGATGGCGACCACGTCTTCTTGCGGGTCTCACCTCGACGTGGTATACGGAGATTTGGCCGAGGCGGCAAGTTATCTCCGCGCTTCATCAGACCCTTCCAGGTCCTCAGCAGGATTGGCGAGGTGGCTTATCGACTGGCTCTACCACCTCAGTTGCACCGGGTGCACGACGTCTTCCACGTATCTCAGTTGAGGAGATACGTGCATGACCCAACGTACATCATTGACCAAGGGGAGCTAGACGTTGATGATGGGGAAACTTTTGTGGAGGACCCGGTGGAGATCGAGGATCAATAGGAGCGGGTCCTACGTGGACGGTCGATTCCTCTAGTGCGCATCAGATGGCAGCACGGGAACCTCCAGGAAAGCACTTGGGAGAGGGAGGCTCAAATGTGTGCTCAGTACCCTCATTTGTTTCCCTAGTTATGATGTATCTTTACAGGGACGTAAATCCCTGAGGTGGGAGTAATGTAAAGACCCGTAAAATTCAAGGAAAATTTTTTCTTAATTTTCTTTGGAATTTTACAAGAACGCGGTTTCAGACGGCACTTGATTCTGAGGCCCGGAGTGCCCGAAATTTCAATCCGAAGTTTAGCTCGGGTACGTTCAGTTAACTAACGAGCGGGAATTTCTAACTTTTGAACTGGTGCCCAATCCTATGTGGGTCTAACTTTTGAACTGGGCGCATTGTGCCCAGACGGGTCGGTCCGGGCCCGAAACCCCCATTTTCGGACCGTCTTCGGTCTTTTGCCCATAACTTGGGCTACGGAACTAAAATCGACGCACCGTCAGTTGCGATGCGATCCTTGAATCGAGGCGGTCGTTTAGGTATATCTCACTCAAGGTTTCGGAATACTTTGAGTTCGGCCGGGTTGGTTCGTACACGAAACCAACCGGGCCCTCGGAGCGGAAACGCTCATATCTTGAGCTTCGGACATCCGATTGATGTGTCATCGACTTTTTTGAATTCCTCATAGTGAGACGGATCTTTTGAATTACTCCGCCCGAGGTTTGGATGCAGGTGGATTACGGTCGGGTTGGTTTTGCCTTAAAAACCAACCGGGCCCCTCGGACGAAAAAGCCAATAACTCTCAGACCGGGCGTCCGATTGAGGCGCCGTCTGCGACGTTGAGTTCCTGTTGGCGATACGGAACTTTTGGATACATCAACTCTGGAATATGTGTCAGTTGATGTATCAGCCTCTCGGCTCGTGGAGCGGACCCTCCCGAACGAGCTTGTTGTGTGCGGGAACCCTAGTACTGGCTGTGACTGCTACTGTGACTGCGACGACGACTGTACAGAGATCCTCAGTGGATTCGACGGCGATGACTACAGCACTCAGAGATCCTAGGTGGATCAATGCTACCGATCCTGTGTGGGTCCGATCCTATGTGGGTCAGCGCTCAATGGTTCTGTGTGATCCAGCGCCTACAGATCCTGTGTGGGTCCAATCCTATGTGGGTCATTGCACGGGTTAGTTTCCTACCGATCATGTGTGGGTCATTGCGGGGGTTAGTACCTATCGATCCTTTGTGGGTCTGATGACTTAGATGGATCAGTGATCATCTCTATCACCTTTCGAAGAAGTATACCTGTGTGATCTGAATCTTGATTGCTTTCCTATGTGGATTGTGATGTGCTATCCTTTGTGGATTACATTTTTCTTTCCTATGTGGAATACGTATACTTTCATGTGTGGACTGAGTTGTACTTAGGCTCAGAGGTTGGAGCGTATTGGAATTTATGACTTAGGTATATGTATAGGCATATACCTAAGCCGTGTCGGATGTTACTTCGTGATTGTATCTTTCCTTTTTAGATTATCCTTGTGGATTCTGGGAGACCTTCGGGGGTCTCGGGGTCCCTACTGAGTAGCTTATACTCACCCCTGCACGGGCTATGCCCGCACTACGTTGTGTTGGTTGCAGGAAACGGACAGCGTTGATCGTGGTTGAGGCTTGTAGAGCAGGATGGAACCTGGAGGTGGACCACTGGGCGGGACGTACTCGGAGCAGACGGCAGGACCCGAGGAGCAGTGGAGCTATTTGTACCCACCCTTCAGGGGAGATTTCTAGTGGACAGCTCGGCGTAGCGGCTTTTACTTTTTAGTTGTTGTTTTCCCTTTCAAGTTGTACTTTTCTTTTAGTTTGGGTTTGTATACTGGCCCACTTACTTTCTGAACTTATAGTTGTACTCTGTTTTTACTTAGTGTTTACTTTTTCCTCATGCTTACTCTGTGGTGCTTGTTTACTTTACAAAGGCAATGCCTTCCCTTTTTACCAGGATTTACGCCTTGGTGCTAGTCGCCAGCCCCTCGCCTATGGAACGCGGGCTTGGGGTAGTCACGGCACGGGCACCGAGGATGGGTTGTGACAACTATATTGTTTCTAAAGATGGAATCTCTGTTGATCCTTATAAGACCAAGGCAATCCAATAATGGCTAGCACCTATGAGTATAACTGAGGTACGTAGTTTTATTGGTTTAGCAGGTTATTATCGACGTTTCGTCCAGAATTTTGCCTGGTTGGCTAACCCATTAACAAAGCTCACACATAAAGGGGTTAAATTTGTTTGGATAAAAGAGTGTGAAGAATGTTTTGAAGAACTGAATAGAATATTTGTCAATGCTCCTATATTGACTCTACCATCAGGGAATGATGGGTTTGTTATTTATAGTGATGCATCGAAGAAAGGACATGGTTGTGTCCTTATGCAGAATGATAGGGTTATTTCCTATGCATTAGGACAGTTGAAATTTCATGAGAAAAACTATCCTACTCATTATCTCGAGTTAGAAACAATTATCTTTGCTTTGAAGATATGTAATCACTACCTCTATGGTAAAAAATGTGAGATTTATACTGATCACAAGAGTTTGAAGTATATTTTCTCACAAAAAGAACACAACATGAGGAAAAGGAGATGGCTTGAATTACTCAAGGATTATGATTGTATGATACACTACCACTCAGGGAATGAAAATAAGGTGGTAGATGCTTTTATCAGAAAATATTATGGAGTTTTTAACAATATGAGAATTTAAAGGGATCCAATTTTCATGGATCTAGTGAAGATGGACATGGGAATAACCATGGAAGGTGAAACATAAGTGCTTTTTCAAATGGTTTCCAAACCATCTTTACTAGAAAGGATTGAGAGTTCTCATACTGATGATGAATAATTTCGAAAGATGATTAAATCTATGAATGATGGGATATTGAATGAATTTTGGTATAAAGATGGAATTTTGAAATTTGGGAAGAGACTTTGTGTTCCCAATATACCTGATCTAAAAAAGGAATTGTTGGAAGATGCTCATAGTTCCAATTTCTCTATACACCCTGGGAGCACCAAAATGTATAGAGACTTGAAGGAACATTTTTGGTGGGACAACATGAAGAGGGAGCTTGCTGATTTTGTGTCGAGATGTATGGTTTTTCAACAAGTGAAAGCTGGAAGGCAACAGCCTGGAGGACTCATGCAACCTCTTCCCATACAAGAGTGTAAATGGGACAATATTACGATGGACTTTTTCATGGAGCTACCAAAGACTCCTAGAAGGAACGATGCAATATGGGTCGTTGTTCATCGTTTTACCAATTCAGCACATTTTCTTGCTATAAGAGAAGATTTACTACTTGAAGATCTAGAAAGGCTATATATTAATGAAGTGGTGAGACTTCATGGAGTATCCCTATCGATTTTTTCTAATCATGATCCCCATTTTACTTCAAGATTCTGGAAGAGTCTTCAGAAATCCCTGGATATTGAACTTCATTTGAGCACTGCCTACCACACTCAAATAGATGGACAATCAGAACGGACTATTCAAACCTCAGAAGACATGCTGAGATCCTGCTCTCTTAACTTTCAGGGTATGTGGGATCAATATTTACCTCTGGTAGAATTTTCCTATAACAATAGCTTCCATTCAAGTACTTAGATGGCAGCATATGAAGCGTTATACGGAAAGAGATGTTGTACACCAACCTGTTGGGATGATGTTGGTGAACGAAAACTTATAGTCCCGAAACTTGTGGAGGAAACAATGGAAAAGGTAAAGGTAATCCAAAACCACATCAAAACAACTCAAAGTAGGTAGAAGATCTATGCCGATAACCGAAGGAAAGATTTGGAATTTCAAGTAGGAGATCATGTTTTCTTGAAGGTATCTCCATGTAAGGGAGTTATACATTTTGGTAAGAAAGGGAAAATTGAATCCTAGGTACCTCGAGCCTTTTGAAATTCTTGAACGAATTGGGGTTGTAGCTTACCATTTGGCAATGCCGCCAAATCTCTCCAAAGTTCACGATGTGTTCCATGTATCACTGTTGAGAAAATACATGTCTGACCCAACGCATGTACTCAAATATGAGGAATTAGAACTGGAACCTGATCTGTCTTATTGCGAAGAGCCCATCAGGATTCTTGATACAAGATAACAAGTTCTTAGAAACTGAACGACACATCTGGTAAAAGTTTTGTGGAGAAACCATAAGATGGGAGAAACAATGTGGGAACCCGAGGAACTTATTATGAAGAACCACCCAAGTAATTTCATACGGCCTAATTATAGAAATTTTGAGGATGAAATTATCAGAAGGAGGGGAGAATGTAACACCCCAAGCTTCCATGGTATGCTTTCCTTTGAATAATACAGCAGCGTGTGTTGTACGGAACTTCGAGTTCTAACACACACCACAACCAATCATACTAGCTGTTATGAATAGTAATACCCACTTTTTGAAATTTTATAAATTTCTTCTCTCAAAATTGACTTCATTTTTTATTAATAATATCGAAATAATCCTAGGTTAAAATTTTGGAACTTTTCGGATAACATTTATATTTTCATGAATAGTGAAAATTACTATATTTTAATTAAAAAAACTTTTTTAATCGAAATAATTAATATTGATACATTAGGAATTTGAATGGTTTTAAAGTATATTTAGAATATATTTTTACCATTTAATACAATTTTGGTCATTGGACATAATTTCACAATTAAACCGGACATGAACAAGTGTCAATCTTTTGATATTTATTGTCTCTTAAAAACACGCTTTTTGTTTTAACAACGGTAATTAATTCTGAATTAATTTCTGCCACTTCTATGTTTTGAATTTTGAAAAATGGATTCCATATTTGGAATCAGGATGTCCAAAATGTGTAAATAGGTAACTTTTATTTTAAGACATTTTGAATAATTACTTCGGTAAAAATTTTATTTACCATGGTTAAAGGGTAAATCCGGAAAATAATGGTAAAAAATAATATTATAATAATAATAAATTACCCTAAAACATGTCCTAACCTTTTTGGTTGAAACATTTCCAACCATGGGCATCTTTGGGTCTATTTTGGGACCCCATGGAGCCACTTGTAAGTGATAAGGACACTTTATATTAATTAAGTTAAAATAAATACAAAAATGACATAAGCATATATCTTTTAGAGAAACAATTTTTACATAGGGTTATATATGTTGGATTTTCAACTATTAATATTAATTATAAATATAAAAATATTTCCTACATAATGGTATTTTATTTATAATTTTTATACATTTAATTTGTAATATTATTTATGACACTATAAAGATGGAGTATTTTCCTTATTAATGAAAGAATCAAATAATTGGTATTATAAATGTTAAAATTAATATAATTTGAAATTTTTGATGAAATATATGAATTTTATTTCTTAATATGACATTATAGTATTTCTTAAATGAATTTGGTTCTAATTAATAAAGTTGTTAATACTTTAACAAAAATCAATTATTGAATAGTGTCAAAATTCACATAAAAGAGTTTTTAAAAGAATATTATATTATTAATTGATATTAAATTCCTAAAAATCTAAGGTTCGGCCAAAGGACTTATATAATTATATATGTATCATTAATAGACCACTTGGGGGTCTCTTGGAGGTATACAGTAAGTTTATTAACTATATAATATAAAAATACAAAGAGACATGGTAAGTGTCAAACTGATTAACATAGAGTTAAAACTAAAACATAAGGTTAGTATAATGACCCAAACCAGTCTAAATTCTATTGGTTGACTGATTTTTGACCCATACCCACCTTAACCTTTAAAGAATCAATTTTGGAGCCATTATAAACCGAATATGAATTTATTATAAAATAATATTTCTAGCTTTTCCAAAGGTGCCCCTCACCCCTCTTATAAAAGGGCACTCCCCCTTCTCACTAATTCACACATTCAAAGCCTTTTCGCTCGTAAAAAGCCTGCACATATACTCTCTCAACTTCCCTCACTTAAACATAGAGTCCTTAGATTGATCAGAAATTTATCCTAAGGAGCCCTTTTGATCAAATCAAAAGGAAGAACCCGAAGAAGAGGTAATGTTTTCACCACCCTCTTTCAAGTTCCTTTCTTCATCAACTTATTCTTTATTTGTTATTACCATTCTAAAATAATAAATCCAGTATATTATATATACTGTGATTTTATTATAAATATTTTATAACCATATTCGGTATTCTATCCATCCTTTGAATGACATGTCACCATACGTGCGTACGCACGGCTTACCGTCTCCACGTCGTGGTGTAATTGTTATTCAATAAATTATTATTTAAATGGGTATAATAATGATGTGTAATTCATTTAAATAATAAATATAGCATGATAATGATTCTTTATATATGATATAACATCCAATTATATATTATTTTAATATCAAAAGGATGATATTGTCGCTCGTGCGTACGTACGGACTACCGTCTCCACGAACGCGCTGAGATTCATTCTCCATCGTATCCATTCAAGTATAATTATCATTTGATGATTAATAATAGTATTTAAAGACTTTATATCATTATAGATATGAATAAGTTACAACCTATCCATAACAAACAAGGCTTATGTAACAAAACATATGAAAGAAAACGAGTAAGTTAACACCTGAAACGGCGATAATACTAAGATATTATTAACAAAGCAATGTTAAAAGATAATATATGATATCATTTTAATGTATATGATTCTTTTATAATTTAATAACAATTATTTCACCATTATACAGGATGTTAACCTACCCCAACCAAGGAAAAGTACAAGGTAAGGGTTTATTTCCCAATCTCTTCATTATTCGAGGTTGTTTATACGTAATTATCTACTGGGACCTCTTTATCATCCAAATCCATGTTTCTTAAAAATGTATTACAAATCATTCTTACTATTTTAAAGACTATGGGATAAAGTTATTAATACCCTTGTTGAATTTTTATAAGAAGTTTATTAAGGAATCATTCTATAATTTTCCAAACAAGATCTTTTTTAACCTTTTCGACAGAATTACGGTAAGAATGTTTTTTTAACTTATACGGCGGGTGCGGCTATTTTCCGCCGTTATAAAATCGTCAAAGATTCCCTTACAAGATTATAAGAATATTTTCAAATAAAATGTTTTATTTTATAAATATATGAATCTTAAATTATTTCAATATATAAAGAGATATTTCTCTAAAAAGAGTTTTGATTTCATCTATGTCAACATCCTTTGATGGATTTTAAGTTTATTTGGAGTTGACATATTATGATACAAAACTTACATATTGTATTGAATGTTTTTTGATATGTTTGACTGTGGATAAGTTATTTTTGTACCATTCATGGTTTATGAAGAAAGTATTGACATTTTTTATGCAATTATTAATACGAATTTTTATGTTATGTTTAATCCTGTTCATATGAGGAATGCATTGGACTTAATAAGTGATGGGTGGAGCCCGATATAGCTCTTCGATGCATCGGTAGGTATCATGAGACAAACTAGTGTCTTGGAAGAAGTCCTTGAAAAAATATTATTTGTAGTCTTGGAACGAGTCCTTGGCTATGTGGTTATGATAGTATGGCATTATGCATTCCATCATTATGAAAGTGGTTATTGATATTGCATGTGATTATTAAACTAGTTTTATATCCATGTGAATAAGTATATGGAATTATTTCATTTTATTTATTCCATATTATACTGAAGTTCAAGTTTTAAATGGCTTTTGTTTTAGTAATACATTTCCTTAAATGTTTATGCTTATTTATGAAAGTTTCATCTATATTGTTATCCTTACTGGGCATTTGAACTCACCCCTTTCTATGTTTTATTTTTCCCAGGATGTGAAGAAGTATTTTCTGAATGACCTTCAGGGATAGTATGAGGGGATAAGAGTGTGGACTATGGAGACTATATTGTTGTAGTTTTTCATTTTATGATGTAATTTAAACCTTATGAATGTATCTAGTTATTCCATGGCTACTAAAATAATCGGTCTTTCGAGACATGATCTTTCTTGGGATGATTCCAATGTTATGTAATAATGCACCGACTCTGGATAAATAGGGTTAGGGCATTATAATTAATTTTTACTGAACTGGTGGGCTTCTAAATCATCACATATTTATGGATTTGAAGTCATCAACTTTACATTTATCATTCAATTTGTTTTGATTTATGACCTCAATGAATCCTTATAAATATTTAATGTTTTCCTCCAAGTACATATCTCTAATTTCCACTAATTTTCTCCTACTTATAGACCTACTTATATGTTATTCCATGTTACCTTTGTACTTCCCATTCTCTCTTTTCTAGAGGATTTGTTACGAAACCTTATTATGATTTGGGATTTCAAACACAAGAAATATCAAACAATTTATCAATAAGATTGAGTTTAAATTATGAGGATGTAATTTAATTAATGTGGGCGGATTGTAATGCGCCCAAAATAAAAAGTATGAACATTGTATCTAATAGCTTGTATCACAGAGAACAGTAAGCGTGTAAGGGAATATAATATCCAATGAATTTATAATATTTTTAATATTTTTAATAAATTAAATATATTTTATAGCTTTCAATCCGCACAACCCTGAGTTATAATATGTCACATGCAACAACTAGTTTCTTCAATGGATTGTGTTACATGAAAAACTGATTTTTACTGAATAAAAATATATTATTTAATATAATAAGTATAAACTAAAAGTTAATTTAGTAGGTATGAATAAGATTAACTGACTTATGAAAATATATTATTTCTAAAATTATGAAATGAATTCATTGGATACTAATTAATTAGAAATGAATATAATAACCATTTTAATATAAAAGGAATCTTTTTATATAAAAATATTTTTATACCCACAAAGACGTTTTGTCTAAAAATTAAATTATTTACAATTAGTGAGTTATAATATTTTAATATATATATCTATATTATTCAATCAAGTATTTTTTATATTCATTCAATAGATTTTATAGGTATAATATAATAATGAACCCAATACTACATATAAAAAACCTATATTTTAATAAAAACAGTTTTACCACCTTTTAATAGAGAACCTATTTTAAATATAATTTTTTTCCCATTAATATATTTTATAAATCAAAATAAACTTCCTCATTTAAATAATAACAAAAAATTAGCTTAGGGTGACGTTTTGGTAATTTTCGGTGAAGTTCCATTTTTTAATGAATAGTGAAAAATAATGAATTATAATTCAAAACTTGTTTTTTTGTCTAATTTATTTATAACGATAAATTATAATTTTAATTGGTTTTAAAGTTTAATTAGATCCATTTTGATTATTTAATCCATTTTAGGTCATTATAATCAATTTCAATTTTGAAATTTTATATAAAAAGCATTTGAATGTTTTTAAATTAAAAACATGCATTGTCATCCTATTTGCATGATTAATTTTAAATTAATTTCTTCCACTTCTATGATTTCAATTTGGAAAAATTGATTCCACATTTTAAATGATCATAATTTATAATTTATAATAATTTCACATTATTTTTTGAAATTTTTTTTATGAAAGTGATTAAAATTAATTACAATGATTAAGAGAAATATTATCTTAACAAGGGACTAAACCTTAAACATAAGGACCAAAATGACCTAGAAACTTATGGAAATACATTTTATGGAAATAGTTTGACCCTATCGTCCCATGGATATAATATTTTCAATTATCTGGGTCAATTGTGATGGTAAAAATTCTAGTGGACTTCTCTTTTCATTAATTTACAAGAGTCTCACTTCTCCACTATAAAAAGGCTCTCACGCCTCCCACTTACTCACACCTCTCAAGACACTTTTTCTTGACCAATATCTGCTAAACTATCTCCTCTATACCCAACCCCTAATCAAAAAATCCTCACCTTGTTCATAAATCCTTCCAAGTAATCCCTTTGGATTAAACCAAAATGAGCTACCTGATTAATAGGTAGCATTCTTCCTCAATATCATTAGTTTCATTTGTTTCACAAATATTTAAATTACTCTTATTAAATGATTATATAAAAACAATTGTATCTTATATATGTTGATAGGTTGATATTTTGTTATGTTATGGTTTATAATTACACGTACACACACTTCCATCTAATGGGAAATGAACTTACCATATTTCTATATGGAGAACTACCACCTCATAAAACAATGATATTCCACTACTGGAAAAACAACCTATACCTACAATTTATAACCATGGTTATATACTCTAAAACAGTGGGTATTGGATATATATATTATTTTAGAAACATTGGAATTGTGAGATGTTGGTATAGCTCTGATTTATAGTCATAGTTTGAAAATTACATTACCATGGTTATGAATCGTTGAAATAGGTGTATGGAAAATAGTTCACGATGACAGTAACCATATACCAAAGGTTTTTAAAATGTTGTTATTGGATTTAAAAAAATTAGATGATAAATTCAACCCCTAGATAGCCTCTATAAAATCCCAGTACCTGGCCACTACACCACTTATGATTATTAGTATAAAAATATATATTTACATATATATTTTTCTTAAACCATGGTTGTTGGTTAAAAACAATGGAAATAGGTTTCTCATAGGAATTTTTTTCCTATTCTTTAATTTTTTTCCCATACATATACGGGAAATTTATAGCCACGGTTTTCAAAAACCTTGGTTATAGGGATGGCCTATACCCATAGTTCTTGGAGAACTATGGGTACATGTTTCCAATAAAAACATATACCCTTGTTTTTTAGAAAATTGTGCGTATAGGTTTTACCTATCCAACACTTTTTTGAAGAAATGTGGGTATATGTCATGAACCAAACCCAATACCCACTATTTTGGAAAAAGTGTGGTTATAGTTCTTGAATAAAACCCTATACACATGATTTTTTAAAAACCATGGGTATAGGTTTCAAACCCTATACCCATAATTTTTTTAAAACCATTGGTATAGGCGTGACCTGTAACCATGGTTATTTTCCAAAACCATGGCCATAACCTTATTTTCCATTAGTGTTCATTTTTCCTTTACCACCTCTCATGGTTTGGAATTATGTGGATTACCTATTTATATATATTATAAAATTTATTTATTATATATATGCTTATTTAATTATTTTATAACTCATACCTCTATGCATTCCATTTTTGGAAATACGATAACATCATTTGTGGATGTGTGGACTACTGCCTCCCTAAAGTAATGTGATTTGTTCACGCTATACATGAAATTTATAAAAGATGGTTTTAATAAATATACATAACATATATAAAATATATATGATATTTGATTTATAATATACATAGACATATATATATATTAATATCATTTTATTTTCATTCATTTAATACGAAAACTAATTGAAAGTAGTATTCAAGCGTACGTATGACATACCGTCTTCATGAGTGGTGCATTTTATTTATTATCTACTAATAATATATATTGTTCTAAATAAATATATAATGAATATATATGATAATGAAGTCATTTTTAAAATCCTAAATATGATTTAATCGTGATCTACATAAGAATAACAACAAGAAACAAGTCAACACATACTCAAAAGACTAAGTAATTAAAATAGGAAATACTGAAAATAATGAAATATTACTATCAAACAGGTAATAAGATATAATAAAAAGAAAATATATGATATCATGAATATGAATATGTTTATATTATAATTTATTAACATAATTTAAACCAATATATAGAAGGTTAAAAATCACACAACAAAAAAAGGATAAGGTAAGGGATTTTCATATCACTTTTTATATCTATGAGATAAATTTAATATTCACCGCTTACTTTTTTGTGGTGTATATACTTTCCAAAATGATATATTATATCATGAATCGTTTTATCTTCATGATATTAAAAGTGTAAATTTGAATTATTTCTTCTCTGGGGATTTGAATTAAAATTTACCAAGTGGTCTAGTATTTCATAACCTAATTCCTTTTTCATTAGGTTATATTATTCCCTCGTTATCTTTAATATTCTATGATTATGTGTATAATTATTTTGGATATTTATTTATTTAATTACAATTATATTATGAATATTTACATTTGATACACAAAATCAATTAATTTCTTGTGTCTCACTTAAACAATACATTCTTCTTAACGGTTTGTTTTACACTATCATATTATTTGGGATTGTTTGTAGTTGAATTTACATTAGAGGAAATTATTTTATCATCATTCAATAAACCCTTTAATTTGATTATACCCTGATTATTCATGATCTTTATCAAGTAATTGTACCATTTTCCTACTCTATGGTACTCAAAATGTCTTCGAAATTTTTTTAATAAACCCCAACATTATTTATCTCTATAGTCTGAGAACCTTTTTTATAATAACCTGGTTTTCTAAAAATGTTTTAAAAAAAGTTTTTGACATTTAAAAAATGATTTATTAAATTCATTATTACCCTTTTTTATTTTACCATATTTTTTAATGTAATCTGTTTGTCTCTTTCAAAATAAGGAATTTTTGTAATCTTCTACCATGTAAAAGGGATGTTATTTTTACCTCATACGGCATCTATAGATTTATCCACTATCATTTATTCAAAGTTTCATTTTAAAGTTTAAAAGGGTAAATTATTTATGAAAGAAAATTTAAAGATAATTTTCGAAGAAATCGTTTTTCAAAAGGTTTTTAGAAACAAACAAATATCTTCCTCAAGAATTTTTTTAAAGTTCTTATTTTATTTCATTAACTACAAAAACACATTATTTTACTCCACTTGGGATATTTTATATTAATAGCATCCTTATTCTTCCTTGGGATGGTTTATGATTAATTTGACCAAGTATAGTATTGAAATTCACTTCCTTGATTCCTTTTTTAGTTCCCTTTTAAATATTCAATTTCCTATGATCTTTTTACATTGAATTCCACCTAATTATCAATATAATTTATCATGGATATGTTTATTACCTAAATCGTATATCATTTTTACATATAATTTTTACTTCAACATGTTATATCATTAATCTCCTTATTCTCATGATATTACATGTTTCATTTAATTCATTGGTAATTATGATCCAAATATTAAAATCTGTTATAGGACAGTTTTGAATGTTTAAAGATTATTTTCCTAAATAAGGTTTTAATGATCTTTCAATGGTATCTCCATTCATCAAAATAAAAAGAAATTATTTTTAGTTATACTCCACTGAGGGGATATTGAAAAATCCATATTATTTATTCAATATAGATAATTTATTAAATCAATTAATTGATATAAGGAATGCTTTTGATAGGCAGTGATGGGTGGGGCTCAGACTTTATATAGCCCCTCGATGCATCAACAGGTTCTCAGGAGAAAAATAAGTTGGGAAAATCAGAATAGTTTAAACCATCTTATGAAAGGTATTTATGGCATAGGATTTCATAGTCCTTAGATATGACATCAGAAAATTAATCATTTACCTCATTCAGATTGAGTTATTATTCATCCATTATATTTTTGTGTTGAAATATCTATATATTCATTATATTCTATGTTTATTATTAAATGGCATGTGTTTTAGTTTTATACCTTAACATATTGATATTTCCTTATCTTTTTATTTGAGTGGCATGTGTTTTCAGTTATTACCTCACTATATTATTTATCCATTTATTTTATGGATTATATGGCGCATATGTTTGGTTTTTACCTTTCCACGTTGATTATGCTCTTTTATTCATTATTACTTTTTCTATTCTTAACCCTTACATAGTATTTGATCTAGCCCTTATTTTATTTCAATTACCTAGGAATATAGTAAGTATTCTATGAAATATATTCAATGATACTCTATATATAATAAAGTTATTATCGAATAAAGAAAAAAATTATGTTGTAATTAGTGTACTTATTTATAATACAAGACTCGTGTATGTATCTGATTTACCAAGACCACTAAACACCTCTGTACTTCGGGATTTTATTACTAGTAGTAATTCCTATTTAATGTTATTGTAAATTGTATTTGGGCTATCTGGGGTTGGTTTTCTACATTATGTGTTTTATAGACATGAGATAATAATTAATAAAATTTTATACTCAAAACTGTGTTTTTCAAAAAAGTATTTTTGTCACCTTTTTCAGGTGTATATTAAATATATTTTTTGAAAATTCTAGAAAATTAATTTTATTTTTTTTATTTTTGAAATCATCATGTCAAAATTATCTTTGTGAGGTTTTTTTATATTTTTCTAGGAGGATAATATTATTGATGAATAGTGAAAAATACATGTTTTTTATTAAGAATTGTGATTTCCTTTAATGATGTTTTAAAAAAAATATGAAAGATTTAATATAATTATAAGTTATATTATATATATTATAAAAATTTAGTTTATTGGAATCAATTTCATATGAAATTTTTATATAAATATTTTTATAATTTTGAACATTTTCTTTTTGAAAACTCGCATCCCCATCATGACTGTGGGATTAATTTTTAATTATTTTTTCCAAATTATATGAATGGAATTTTGAAAAATGGATTAAATATTTTATATAATAATAATTTATATTATATAATAAGGTCATATATTTATTTACCATAATTAAAGGAAGAAATATTAAAAAATATTTAACATGGTTAAGGAAAAAATGGGTTTATTGGGGGTGGGGGTTAAACTAAAATGATAATTGTTAAAAAAGATACAAATTAAGTACAAAACCCATTGGATGGAATTATTTAGAGCTTATATGTTCTATTTTTATAAATGGATCGTTTTTTGGCCTTTTGGCATGTATGAAATGTGGGTATACATTTTTATATTGAAAAATTATAAGTGTGTCACTCACCTTACTTATAAAAGACCTCCCACTATCATCACATCTTAAATATTCCAAACAAATTAGTTTCATCCAAGAACTACCCAGATCAATTACTTAAATAAATAATATCCTCATATAAACCTTATTTCATTCATAAATCCAACTTATGAATCTTTTTTTGCAAACCAGAAGAAGTGTTTTGAAGAAGATGTAATGTCACTAATGAAGAATTTTATTATATTTCTTCCTCCACCTCCTTCAATTATTATCAAAACATTTTGATAAAATATTATATTTATATTCTATATAATGAGATATCATTATACTAATTTAATAACCTAAATCCTTTTCCACTTCCATCAAATGAGTTATGAATTCATCATTCACGTGTATGGCGGACTACCACTTCATGAACTGATGATATTTGTTTTCAATAACCACCTATCAGGGTTGGAAATAATGATTTATTTATTATTTATAACTTCTATTAATGATATTTTTATGATTTTGGAATAATTAGTTCGGATTTTACTTTATACTTTACATTCATTAGGAATATGATAATGTCGTTCGTGTGTATAGAGGACTACTGCCTCGGGAAGCGATGTAATTTGTTAACGCATTATATGGATGGTAATAAAAATTTAAATAATGAAAAAAGTGATATATATTAGATAAAAATTATTATGTAATGGTAATATACTATTTAGATATCTTTTTTTAAATCCCTAGAGAAAATAGAAACAACATTCATGGGTATGTATGACTTATCATCTCCATGAACGATGTATTTCATTTTCAATCTATAACACTTATGGATTACTCTAAATTTATATATAATGAATATAAATGATACTTATATAAAAGTTAAAATTATGGAGATTTTTTAACTATGATTAAAGTAAGAGTTTTAAAAATAACCAATCAAAACATATAACAAAACCAAATCAATTATTGCCCAAAATGTGACATTAATATGGAATTGTTAATAAATGGGTAATAAATGGTCATAATATATTAATATGTTTTATGATATATATATATATATATATATATATATATATTTAATTAATATATTTATAATAAACTCAAATTATTTACACATGGGTCTTGAAAGTGTATGAAGGAACTCAAGACTTAAGGTAAGTGATTTATAGTCTCTGTTTTATTTCAGGGAGATATATGAAAATTCACCACATGTTTATTTTGGTCAAATTATTTTTTGTAACACCCCAATATTTTGTTAATTCTAAATTTTTTGAATTAATTTAATCTTGTTAACATTTTTCATTTCACACGACACTGAATATAGATTTTTTTTATACAAAATAACTAAGTGTGTCTTGTGTTATATACAACACTCAGTCAAGATTATGCTACAAAAAACAGTTAGATTAGCTTGTGATACATGCAACACTATTTTTGTATTTAAATAAACAAAACCTTGAGTCCCTTCTTTATATTTTGTTACATATAAGTTCATGTTTTACCAAACTACAAGATACCATTAATATTATTATTAAAATATTATTGTAGCTGCAACATAGCTCTAGGAATGGAAGTTACGAATAACAATCACTAAATTGTGAAAACATGATTTACACATTTATATAAAATGAATCATTTTTTATCATATTTTATAAGGGAATTTAATAACTATTTGAAATTAAAGAAATTACTTTTCTAAGAAAATAATTTTTCTATGTGCAAAAATAATCTCTCAAAAAATTCATCAAACCACATTTGATTAATATTTTCAATAAAATTTAAATATTAAACATTCAACCAATATTTCTATTACTCATACAATATATTTTATAGATATTAGATAAGAATAAATCCAATTTTATGAATAAAAAGATATATTTTTCTAAAAGTTGATTTTACTACCTTTTAAAAGAGAAACCATTTTATATATGATATTTGAAAATTATTAAATTTTTATTTGAATAAATAAACTTTATTTTTGGAAGTGGAATATAAAATTTTAATTTGGGTAAATTTTTGATATATTTCTAAGCAGTTTTATTTTTTGATGAATTGTGGAAACACTAAATTTTAATTCAAAACTAATTTTTTATCTAATTTATTTATATAGTTAAATAATATTTCATTTTTTTAGATTTTAATTAGATAAATTTTATATCAATTAATTCAATTTAAGTCATTGGAATCAATTTCATAATGAAATTGGATATAAAAACATTTCAATTTTTGAACATTTTTACTTTAAAAACCCACTTTGACGTCTCGTCTATGAGATTAAATTAAAATTATATTATTCCAATTATGTTATTATGATTTTGAAAAATTAATTACATATTTTAAATCAGAATAATTTATCTTTTATAATATGGATAACATATTTTTTTACCAAAAATATTTGTAGAAGTGATTAAAATTAATTATAGTGATAACGAGAAAAAATTAACTTCACTACAGACTAAACCTTAAACATTAGGAAAAAATGGCCTATAAACATGTCCAAAATCCATTGTATGGACATACTTATACAATATACTCTCTTTAATATAATTTTACCATTATTGGAGCCAATTTACTTGGGGAAAACGTGGATGGAATTCTCTTTTCAAAAATTTACATCAATTCCACTTCTCCCCACCATAAAAAAGAACTCGCCACTCCAAATTATTCACACCTAACAAGAAACTTTTTTCTAAAAAAATCAACTCAAATAATCTCCCAAATTTCCTACGTTCATAATATAAGAATCACTTTTTCATAAATCAAACCAATAAATCCTTTAAGTGAAAACAAAGAGTTACCTAAAAAAGAGGTAACATTCTTCCTCAATATCCTTTGTTTTTTTCATTCTACACTTACTAATTGATTCTTAATCAATGATTATATAAAAAAATAAGTATCCAAAATATTATGATTTTTTTTATTCTATGGTTTGGACCTAAACTTACACACACTTCCATTTAATGGGTAACGAATTTATTGTTCTTGTGTACGGAAAACTACTGCCTCACAAAAGGATGGTGTTCATTTTTTCTTTATCGCATATCTTGGTTGGTAATTATGATGTAAAATATATTTTTAAATTAGAAATATGATATTTAATGTGTATTTAATATTATTTAATAATTATATAAAATAAACCTTCATTCTTTCCATTTTTAGTAAATATGATAACATCGTTTGTGGATGTGAGTACGACCACCTCCTCAGAGTGATGTGATTCGTTCACACTTTACATAGAATAAATTATGGATGGATTAAGTAAAAATATATTATATATATGGAATAATAATTCTTCTATAATTATAATATAAATATATATATATACATATATTTCATTTAATTTCATTATTTAAAAAAGATAATTAAACAAAAATAATACTCATGCGTATATACCACCGACCGTATCTAAGAACAATTTATTCCATCGAATATTTCTATATTTTATAAATTGTCAAAAATACTTGTATAATGAATATATATTACACATATATCATTGTTTACATTCTGGAAATAAGTAAATCATGATCTATGTTAGAGGATAAATAATTACAAGCCAAAACATATATGAAAAACAAGGTAGATATTACCCAAAACGTAACATAAACATAGAGTTTTCAATAAATAGGTAATATAAAGTCATAAAAATATGGTATTATATATAATAAGTTGGTTCTATTTTAGATTAATAATAAACTTATATTTATTACATAGTAGGTTTAAATGTGTATGAAGAAATTCAAGATTTAATGTAAGGTTTTTCTCGTCTCACTTTTTTTTATGTGAGACACAATCCATGTTAACCTCCTATTTTATAATGTGAGGAATACAGTTACCATGATTTTATTCTATAATTAATATATTAAAATTTATTTGTATTTACATATCCATTTTATGATCATTCATTTTTTGGGTTTATGGCTTCAAAGTTACCAAATCGTTAGAGTAATTTTCTCCCAATATTCCTTCTTTGAGATACATGTCGTTTTATGCACCTTAATTTTTCTATGGGGTGTATATAATTCCCATTAACATGTTATATAATTAATATAATTATTTTCATTTTATTTTAATCTTAATTTAATTTTATTCTTTCATGTGTATTATGATTCAAAATTACTAAATTGTTAAGAGTTTATTTTTATAATCTCATAATTTATCATAATTGTTTATGACTATGCTTCCATTAATAAAATATTATGGCACATATCTCAATAAAACTCAAGAATTTTATTCTCCTCTAGTTATCCATGATATCATAATGTATTAGTACTATTTTACCACTCCTTGGTACTTAACGTAATTAAGAATATATTTTTATGAAATTCTTGCTTCATTTCTCCTTTTGGTCAGAAATATGACTTGTTTCAAAACAATATTTTCTAAAAAAAATTCAAAAATGTTTTACTATTATCATATGATGTTTAAATTAAATTTTTACCCATTTTTTAATTTTTTTTAAAAAAATATAAAATTAATCTTTGGGTCATTTTCTGATCAAAGAAATTTTCTAAACTTTTAAGGGGAAAAAGAAATCTTCATTATATAAGAACTTACCCACAAGCATGACCATCAATTAAATTAATCTTACTTTATATTTTTACAAGGTTATTATTTTTATTAATTTTTTTATAATATTTTTTAATTTTTTTGAATTTAAATTTTTTTTGAAAGAAAATGGTTTTCAAAAAAATTAAAAAGTTTTTAAAATTATTTTCAAAGATTTATTTATAGGTTTTTTAAAATATATTTTCAAATAAAATAATTAAAATGAATTAAAATATTATTCTATATTTCTAAAAATTATTTTCAGAGAAAAAGGTTTTGAAAAACCTTTTCACTCATCCTTTATATGTTTTCAAGGAAATAATTTTAAAAAAAATTAATATTATGTTTTCAAGGAAAAAAGTTTGCAAACTTCTTTTATATTTTTTCAAAGAAAATGGTTTTTGAGAATAATTTATAAGTTTTCATGTTTATATTTAATAAAAATAGTTATCAAAATGATTTATTTTTTAAAAATATTTTTTCAAAGAAGAAAGTATATTTTCCTCAAGAAATGTTTTTAAAATATATTTCAAAGTTATTTTCTATCTATAATGACATTTGTTAGTGTTAACCATGCCTTATTGGGGAAATGATCCAAATGTTTCATTAATATTTTTTATCAGGATGGTTTATGTTTATATTGAATGATTTTTATGAATCATTCTTCTCTTTCATGGTTCATATCTTTATGAAACCCATTTCATTTAAATAGTTATGATTGGATGAAATTATTATGAAACCTATCTAATTTTCACTGGTTATTATGTGATTAAATTTTTATAATACCCATTTCATTTATTGGGTTATGATATGACTATTTATGTTATCATGGTACATGTATGTATAATTTAATTTTGAGTTGTGTGGGACCTATATATCCCTCCAATGAATTGGGTAAAGATTTATATCTCATGAGATAAACATGGTTGGAATAAAGATTGAAATCGGTTCAGTAAAGGAATTTGTCTGCTAAGATGGTCTTGGGAGTGATGATTTAATACCAATATGGTCTTGGGTGTAAACTATTACTACCAAGATGGTATGGGGATTGAACATTTACTACTAATATGGCATTATAATCAATGTCTTGACTACGGTGGAAATAATTTTTTATATTTATGTTTCTGAAAAAAAAAATCTATGTCATATTCCAATGTTACATCTTATTTATTTTTCTCTTGATTCCCTTATGATTCAAGTCTTATGACCTTCCAGTATTTATTCCATGACTCTTGTATTTGATCTTTGATATGCATAGTATGATCTTCAAGTATCATTATCATCTTTGTATACCCTTATGCTCATGTTATTATTATATATCTCATTTGTTTACCCTTATTAAGAATATGAGCTCACCTCTTTCTTATGTTTCCTTTCCCTGGGTTATCAAGAAAGTTTTTAAGTATAAGTACTAAATGGGAAGATATTTATTGAAAATTTTGAATATATTTCATCGAGTTATAATATTTGGTTCCAAGTTTCCAAAGAAAATAAACTATTACGGTCCTCAGACATGTATTTTTATAATATGTGGAATATTTATCTAAAATGATGTAAAATCCATGTATGTTAAGCCTAGTTTTATATATTTTATATCAATGTAAAGGTTTAGTCAACCTTTGGAAACTAGGATAAGGAAACAATAGTGATATCCCCAGGGATATTTATAAGGATATGTCTAGGTATATCTCTAAGGATGAGTCTGAGTATGAGTTAATGTTTAGGAAAATATCATGGAATTTTAGTAATTTATAGAGTGAGTAGTTTATTATAAATATATAACTTTATGGATACTAAAATTGTATGTGGCTCCAAAATAGATTTATGTATGTTCAATAACCCCGAACACACCATATTGAGCTAGATATCAATCGGGATCTGGTGCATGAAAATAATACTTGTTACACAACTAGTTTAAAACTACAAGGGGATATGATTTTAGAATTTAAAAAAACTTTATGAACCATTATAAAGGATTTAATTAAATTATTACTATGAATAACATATTATAAACTTACAGTGTCAAACATTTAAGAATTAGGCTTCATTATTTAGACATCCTATAAGTGATTTTCAAAGATTATGAGGTTTTCTTATATGAAAAACGTATCTAACGTTATAATTTATAGTTTTAGTCATTGTAAGGAACCAAAAGGAATTGATTTAATGTCAAATGTGATGAACAATTTGATGATTAGTAGTCAAATGGGATGATCAATGGAGGGAAGTATGTTTTGATCATTCTTAATAAGTTTTCACGGAACATGATTAAAAATGTGTACATTAATCAACTCTCAAGTACCCAAAGGAAGAGAAGGAAAATGTTTTCTAAGAATTATAGTAATGGATACCATAGAGGAATGAATATTTAGTTCCATAAATTTCAAGAATCTGGGAGAAACACCCAACTGAATGTCTCAAAGGAACATGAAGATGTTTTGACTGTGGAAAATAAGGACACAAACCAAGTAACTACAAAGGAAAAAAGTAAGATTTTAGTTAAAACAATAGATTTTAATATTGGACTCCATAATAAATAATCAATGGATAAATTATTTATATGTGGAATGAGTGTTCAATATGAAAATCTATGTCCCAAGTGGACAACTCCAAAATATAATCTGCAAGGTGGTTTGAGTAAGGGTTATATTATTGCTGATTATGAGACTACAGATGAAATGTGAAAAAAAAGAGGTATTATGTAATAGAATGACATATACTTGTTGATGGATTAAATACAAAGTAGAATAAATTGGTTTTTTTAATTTAGATTCAATAATTATGAATTGTGAAATATTTAAGGATTCTTTAGTTTGTGTTTTTCACTAAGTATTTACAATAATATGTTTAATGGTTCTAATGGACAAGAAATGTGATTTCATGGAAATGTGTCATTTTGACTAAGGGGAGATAACCCTTAGTATGTTCCTTATGATGAGATAATGACGTTTGTATAATGATATGTGGGATATGAATAAGTAAATTGGACAGAAATAATTAACATGGAACATATTAAAGATTTCTTGAAAAGCGGTTTATTCTATCACTAATGAAGTTTATAACTTCATATATTTAATAAATATATCCAGTAATCTTCAGAATAATAAATAATGCATATTTCCAAAAAGGATTCATAATAATTTAGTTCGTTACCATGTTTCGAGATAATATACTCTAAACACATAGAATACCATATATGATATGAAAACTATGTTAATTTTTAAATATTACTACTAATAGTAAAAAATATTCATTTCCTCAACAACAAAATTAGTGTATCATATTATTATATTTTGAATGGAATGTAATTTCTAATATCATAATAGGAGTATGGTTAAATATAGTGAATTTAAAAGTTAATAGATAAAGGATTGTAATAGTATGAAATTTAGGTGAGTTTTGATTAATATTCTAAAATAGTATATTTTATTTGATGATAAAGAATAATATAAAACATACATTTGTTTACCATGAAAAACTATATATCACTATTCTCTGAAGGCTTATGCCAATCAAAACACAAATTTAATCTCACATAATATCGTAAATGATTTTTAGGGTATGGACATAAATATAAAGTAAAGAGTCACATTATTTTACTATAACATAAGTGAATTTCAATTTATCCTAAAAGAGTTTATGACATTCTAGTAAGAAATAATATAAATAGTTACACTATTACATAAAATATTTCAAGGAAATTTTGGGTAGAAAGGGTTCCAAATATGATGATGTTAAATTTAGAAATGTTCAATGCATACAATGGAATTTAAAATCATAACATTTAATGTTGTTTATTTAAGGATTTTAACATTAGGAATATGATTCCTATATCTTTCTGTTATTCAAAATTACTTTATTTATATATTTTACTTACAAAATAGTTTAGTGGTAGGGTTTAATTATATGTTCACATAAATATTTGGAAAAAATCACATATAGATGTAAAGAGTTAAAAAATTCCAAAAAAGTATAGAAAACATAATACTGATTTACAGACCTATCATTTATGATACAGTAGACAAGTTCTTAAGTTTGGTTTTGTAAAATATTCTTAATACATTTTTAAGAATATAAAATACATCATATAAAATAAAATATATATTTTATAATTCTTTTATTTTGGCCACATAAATGTACATATTGATATAAATTTATTGATTTTTAATGATAATTGACCTCTAAAAGAAAGACTTTAAGTTATCCCTCACCAATTTTTTCTATATAATATAGTAGGTTATTATGAAATTATAATTTTATCATAAATATGATTCCATTATGAGGTATTAAATATGATCATGTGGTAAAGAAGTTTTTTTGTATATTGGTTGACCCATAAATTATACCACATAGTGTCATACAGTATGTATTTGGTATATTAGGGGTGCATGGATCATATTTTATCCCAAATAATTTTGTTTGGTGATATACCTATTGTAAAGACCTGGAAATTTCAAGGAAAGTTTTTTCTTAATTTCTTTGGAATTTTATGAGTACGTAGTTCTTGACGGCACCTGATTCTGAGGCCCGGTGTTCCCGGAATCTTTTTTTGAATATTAGCTCGGGTACGTTCAGTGAACGAATGATCGCGTTTTTCTATCTTTTGAACCGGTGCTCGGAATTGAAATCTGAGGGCACTGATGAACTCGCAGCACCTGTAATTGCATAGGGGGATCTTTGTCATAGCTGTGTTTTGAGCATATTGAGGTTTAAAAATGGGAATTAGATTAACATAGATAAATGTTTTTATGAACAATTTTATCTAAGGATGGTGAATATAATCCTACAAAGGGGGAGTTAGAGGTGGGCCCCACACCCACCTAACATCCCATGGGAGGGTTTAGTGTGGTGGGACCCACACAAACCCCTAACTCCTCACCTCCAGATAACTCCCCTTGAGCTCTTAAAACCTACCTTGTTAATTTCTTGGAAACTTCCCCTCTTAAAGAGGAGCATCTCCACCTCCCAGACTTAATGAGCTAGCTAAGGGGATTTAATAACCTTATTAATTAACCTTGTCACACCTCTTGACTTTTTGAATGGCATGGAGATCTTTTAAGGGAATGAGGCTTAATGAAATATGGCCTGGGGAAATATTTTGAGAAGAGCCTTTGTGTGAAGAAAGACGGGATATCCTTATTCGTGAAGAACTTCATCCTCCCACGAAGAACGACTCCCACCCTCGATGAAGAACGGTTCTCCATCTGGCTCGATCTCCAACGAACGGAGATTGAGCCAGATCGAAGGCCTTTGAGGAAACGACGAATGCCAACGACCATAATCATCTTCATCTCCTCCCTTGTGACGACGTCAACGAGCTGATGTCCATCCTCTCGTGATATCGTCAACAACCGAAGAACGACACGAGGTAGGGGGATTTCGTGTATAGTGATTATGTGACATATACCCTCGTGCGTGGGTATTTAATTGCAGGGTGTTAGTATAATTTACTTTAATAAATTATACCCTCGTCATGGATTAAAAGCATGTGTTTAAATGATTGCCTTTTTAATAACACCGAACGCGGAGGGCGCGGGCCGAACTAAAACGGACTGACAACCCTCCGCAGATTGTTTATTGATGTGCGGATCGACGGGCGATGACGTAACAGGCCGTAGAGGTGTTTTGAAGACTTCAGAGTGAAGGGCAGGTCCTAGGAGGACTGTTAGCGAAGACGAAAGGAAAAACGGACCACCAGAGCACGTCCGGTGGTCCGCGGAAGACCCTGTCGGCGCGCCACGCAGGGAGGAACCGCCGCCGCTGAAGCCGCTGTGGCAGGCGGATGGATCCCGTGGTCGCGCGGGATCCGGAGGAGGAGGACACGGTAGGCGCGCCGCGTCCGTGGGACGGTTCCCCCAATGTTCGGTCGCTGGCCGAGCCAGCATGCCACCCGGTCGGGTCGGGCCGGGTTGCGCGGACCAGACCGGGCTGCGCCCAGCCGGGTCAGACCCAGACCCGGGTCAGGTCGATCCAGTTCGGGCCGACCCAGGGGGGTTGGGCTGGGTCGGACCGGGCCCAGACCCCCCCATTTTCGACCCACTTTCAGTCTTTTTCCCATAACTTGGGCTACTGACCTCTGATCGACGTACCGTCAGTTGCGCGGTGATCATTGGATTGAGATGGACATTTCGGTATACTACACTCAAGGTTTTGGAGAACTTTGGGTACATTCAGGTTGGTTCGAACACGAAACCAACAGGGACCTCAGAGCGGAAACGCTTATAACTTGATCTCCGGACGTCCGATTGACGTGACGTCGACTTTGTTGGATTTCTCTTAGTGAGATGGACATTTTGGATTACTCCGCTCGAGGTTTGGATGCATTTGGAGTACGGTCGGGTTGGTTTTGACTTAAAAACCAACCGGGACCCTAGAACAAAAAATCCTTTAACTCTCAGACCGGGCGTTCGATTGACTCATCGTCTGTCACGTTGAGTTCCTATCAACGAGGCGGAACTTTGGGATACATCAAATCCGGACTACGTGTCAGTTGATGAATCGACCCCTTGGCTCGTAGAGTAGACCCTCCCTGAAATGAGCATGCTGTGTGCGGGAACCCTAGAGTTGGCTGCGACGACGATGAAGACATTCGTACTGGAATCCTCTGTGGGTTTAACGACGATGACAACTATACTGGAATCCTCCGTGGGTTCGACGATGAAGACTTTCGTACTGGAATCATTTGTGGGTTCGACGATGAAGACAAGTGTACTGTAATCCTTCGTGGGTTTGACAATGAAGACTTTTCTACTGTAATCCTCTGTGGGTTCGACGATGAAGACTTTCGTACTGGAATCCTCCGTGGGTTCGACGACGACGACTGCACTGAAATCCTCCGTGGGTTCGGCAGTGATGAAAACTGTACTAAAATCCTCTGTGGGTTCGACGATGAATACTTTCGTACTGGAATCCTCCATGGGTTAAACGACGATGACTACACTGAAATCCTCTATGGGTTCGGTAGTGACGACAATCGTACTGGAATCCTCTGTGGGTTCGATGGTGAAGACTTTCGTACTGGAATCCTCCGTGGGTTCGACGACAATAAAAACCATACTGGAATCCTCTGTGGGTTCGGTGGCAACGACTACAGTACTTGTATCCTACACGGGTCCCAGCTAGATGAATCAGTAACTACATCTGATCATCTCCTTTTGCTTTACAAATGATGTGTACATGTGTGAGCTGAGTCTTGACTTTCAATCATTATCTTCGATATGATTGAATTGTTTTCCTATGTGGATTGGGTTGTGCATTCCTGTGTGGATTGTGTTGTACTATCTCTTGTGGACGTGATCAAACATGGGCTCGGATGTTGGAACCAAAATGGAATTGATGACTTAGGTATATGTATGGGCATATACCTAAGTAGTGTTGGATGATACTCCGTTATTGTATCTTTTCTTTTTGGTTTATCCTTTGTTAATTCAGGGAGACCTTCGAGGGTCTCGGGGTCCCTACTGATTAGCGTATACTCACCCCTGCATGGGATTCACCCGAACTACGTTGTGTTGGATGTAGACGATGGATAGTGCTGATCGTGGTTGAGGCTTGTGGAGAAAGTCAGTACCTGGAGGTGGACCATTGGGCGGAACATACACGGAGCGGATAGCTGGAACCGAGGAGCTGAGGAATCTATCTATACCCACCCTTCAGGTGGGATTTCTAGTGGACGGCTCGACGTTTCTTCTTTTATTTTCATTTATTGTAATTCCATTCCAGTTGTAATTTACTTTTAGTTTGGGTTTGTATTCTCACCCACTTACTTTTCTGCACCTACTTTTGTACCCAATATTACTTAGTGTTTACTTCTTCTTGCTTGCTCTGTGGTGTTTGTTTACTTTATAAAGGCAATTCCTTCCCCTTTTGGTCGAAAATCATGCCTTGGTGATAGTCATCAGCCCCTGGCCTATGCGAGGCGGGCTTGGGGTAGTCACGGCATGGGTCTCGAGGACGGGTCGTGACAAATTGGTATCAGAGGAGTTCGATTCTACCGCAGAACTCAGTACTCTAATCTTTCTTCTATGTGAAGCAATAGTGTTAAGGGTATTGAGTGTGATTATCAGTCCAGGGAGTCCAGTGTTGGTGCGGAGGCTGACGTATCCGTACACCAGGACCCTGACTTCTGATTTCCGACTCAATGCACGAAAACATTGATTGCATGTGTGTTTCAAAAGTTTTCTTTGTGATTACTTTGTGTCATCTCACCAGGTATAATATTTTGACCGTGTCGCACCTGTTTCTTTTCATGATATCCCCACGATGGCAGCCAGCTAGGGTTCCGAGCATTGTGCGAGACGAAAACCCACCGAGTGACAAGGCCTCGGTGCTGGGCCCTTTTTCAGCGGAGGCACCAGTGGTACCTCTACCCACCGAGCCACCTATGCTACTAGCCCTAGCCACTGAGAGTTCACATCACCTCAGTGCACTGCACGAGTTTCAACGTCAGAGACCACTCCGGTTCCACGAAAAGACGGACCCTCAGGAAGCCAAGGATTGGCTGGAGGCGGTTGTACGAGTTTTTAGGTTAGTGGGGACACCAGCTAACCTTATGGTGATCCTTGCAGCGAGCCTCTGGCACGCGGTAGCAGGAATATGGTGGAGCTTGATGCCCTAGGTGCACGAAGAGGCATCTCTCCTCTGGACGTACTTTGAGAGCCTCTTCCACTCAGATTTCATCCCAGCCACCCTATGTGTGGTGCGCATTCAGGAGTTACTACAGTTGCGACAGGGCAGCATGACTGTGGCCCAGTACTCGACGAGGTTTACTGATATCTCACGCTACTCCACAGATATGGTACGGGACCCGTTCTTCTGGGCCCGGACCTTCGAGCAGGGACTGAGGCATGAGATCAGGGATTCGATGATCTCCCTCAACATTCCGACGCAGGCAGGGGTGTTGGAGAGAGCCCTTCTAGTGGAGAGTTTTCACACCGAGCAGGCACTAGTGGCAGGACCCTCCGCAGGACGACCCGTAGCGGAGTCTTCTGCAGCTGGCAGTAGACAGGTGATGTATAAGTCCAAGCGGGCCAGACTATCGGATGTGTAATATCATGGTGAATATTCCGTTGTGCGGGGAACACGAAGGAGAGCCAGCTACATGAGGAGCAGGAAATGATACGCATGCAGCGGGAAGGGTCACATGGCTTGAGACTGCCTGACTCGTCCTGAAGGTGAGCATCAGGCGGTAGAGGGACCTCCGAAGTGGAGGTTCGACCATGGAGGTCAGCAGGGAGTAGATGGGCGAGGCAGAAGAGTTGGCCGAGCAGCGGGTGGTGGACGATGCTTTGAGGCCCTACCACCACCACCACCTGGGAGACAACCGCGATTGCAGGGAACGGGTGGACAGGGGAGAGCGCAGCTTCAGGCAGCTGAGGCCTACGATCATGGACCTCCAGGATTAGATGGACAGGAGCGGGACTAGCTCCAGACATGGAATCTTTTGTTCATGTTTCTTCTAGCTTTGTTGATGTTTTTTTGTGGATTCTTTGTGTCTTTGTACTTTGAGCTACAGTAATAAAAGACACCCTTCTTTGTGGCATTTACTTTCCTGTCCTCTCTTTGTGTGGTTACCGAGTGGTTCTGGTTTAAAACTGTTGACTTGACCCTCACTTTTGAGATACCTACGGGAGGAGACCCAATGACCAAACACTAATGCCGACAGTGTGACTCAACCCTTGGAGGCGAGAGTAACGATTGGATCTCTTGGTAGTAGCGTCGAGGCCTTACAACGTCATCCTTGGTATGGATTAGTATCATCCATGTCGGGATTGACTGTATTAGGCAAAGAACGTGGTTCATCCAGGGGATGAGACCAGATTTCTCTTATCGGCAAAGAAAAAATCTTAGCAGCTCTTGTAGGACTAGATAAGGCCCAGGTCGTCCAAGAACGGATGAGGACAGCTCAGAGCCAACAAAATTCTTGTGCTGAAAGGAGGTAGAGACCACTAGAGTTCGAGTATGGAGACCACGTTTTCCTACGGGTCTCACCTCGACGTGGATTATGGAGTTTTAGCTATGGAGTAAAATTGTCTCCGCGCTTCATCGAAACCTTCCGGGTCCTCAACAGGTTAGGCGAGGTGGTTTACCGCTTGACCCATCCACCTCAGTTGCATCAAGTGCATGACGTTTTCCACGTATCTCAGCTGAGGAGATATGTGCACGACCTGACGCATGTCATTGGCGATGGGGCAACTTTTGCGGAGGTCCCGGTGGAGATCGAGGATCGACAGGAGCAGGTCCTACATGGGCGGTTGATTCCTTTAGTGCGCATGAAATGGCAGCACGAGAACCTCCAGGAGATCACTTGGGAGCGAGAGGATCAGATGCGTGCTCAATACCCTCTTTTGTTTCCCTAGTTTGTGTTATAGCTTTACGGGGATGTAAATACCTGAGGTGGGAGTAATGTAAAGACCCGGAAATTTCAAGGAAATTTTTTTCTTAATTTCATTGGAATTTTACGAGTACGCAGTTTCTGACGGCACCTGATTTAGAGGCTCGGTGTGCCCGAAATCTTTTTTCGAAGACTAGCTCGGGTACGTTCAGTGAACGAATGAGCGTGTTTTTCTATCTTTTGAACCGGAGCACGGAATTGAAATATGAGGGAACTGATGAACTCACAGCGCCGGTAATTGCTTAGGGGGGCCTTTTTTGTAGCTTTGTTTTGAGTAGGTTGAGGTTTAATAAATCGGAATTAGATTAACATAGATAAATGTTGTTATGAACAAATTTATCTAAGGAAGGTGAATTTAATCTTACAAAGGGAGAGTTAGAGGTGGGGACCACACCCACCTAACCTCCCATGGGAGGGTTTAGTGTGGTGGGACCCACACGAACCCCTAACTCCTCACCTCCCCATAACTCCCCTTGACCTCTTAAAACCTCCCTTGTTAATTTCTTGGAAACTTCTCTTCTTAAAGAGGAGCCTCTCCACCTCCCAGATTTAATGAGCCAGCTAAGGGGATTTAATAAACTTATTAATTAACCTTGTCACGCCTCTTGACTTTTTGAATGGCATGGAGATCTTTTAAGATAATGAGGATTAATGAAATATGGGCTGGGGAAATATTTTGAGAAGAGCCTTTGTGTGAAGAAAGACGGGAGTTCCTCCTTCATGAAGAAATTCATCCTCCCGCGAAGAATGACTCCCTCCCTCAATGAATAATGGTTCTCCATCCGGCTCGATCTCCAAGGAACGATGTTCGAGCCGGATCGAAGGCCTTTGAGGAAACAAGGAACGCCAATGACCATCATCATCTTCATCTCCTCCCTTGTGACGACGTCGAAGAGCCGATGTCCATCCTCTCGCGATATTGTCAACAACCGATGAATGACACGAGGTTGGGGGTTTTCGTGTATAGTGTTTATGTGACATATACCCTCATGTGTGGGTATTTAATTGAATTGTGTTAGTATAATTTACTTGAATAAATTATACACTCGTCAATGATTAAAATCATGTGTTTAAATGATTGCCTTTTGATAACACCTAACATGGAGGGTGAGGGCCGAACTAACACGGCCCGACAACCCTCCGTAGATTTTTTACTGATGTGCGGATCGACAGGAGATGATGGAATGGTCCGCAGATTCGTTTTGAAGACTTCTCAGTGAAGGGAAGGTCCCGGGAGGACCGCTGGCGAAGACGGCAGGCAAAACGGACCACCGGAGCGCATCCGGTTGTCCACGGAAGACCCTTCCGGCGCGCCGCGCCGGCATAGCGGTGCCGGCAGCCAGAGGCGGCGGCGCCCGGCGTGCAGCCAGGAGGAACATCCGCGGCTGAAGTCGTGGTGGCAGGCGACCAGATCCCGCGGCCACACGGGATCTAGATGAGGAGGATGTGGCAGGCGCGCCGCGTCCTTGGGACGGCTCCCCCCATGTTCAGCCGCTGGCCGAGCCCGCGTGCCACCCGGCCGGGTCGGGACAGGTTGCGCAGACCAGACTGGGCCGTGCCCATACGGGTCGGACCCGGACACGGGTCGGGTCGATCCAGTTCGGGCTGACCCCGGGGGGGTTGGGCCGGGTTGGACCGGGCCCAGACCCCCCATTTTCGTCCCACTTTCGATCTTTTGCCCATAACTTGGGCTACAGACCTCAAATCGATGCACCATTAGTTGCGTGGAGATCCTTGGATCGAGACGGTCGTTTCGGTATAAAACACTCAAGGTTTCAGAGAATTTTGTGTATGGCCGGGTTGGTTCGAATACGAAACCAACTGGGCCCTCAGAGCGGAAACGCTTATAACTTGAGCTCCAGACGTCCAATTGACGTGCTGTCGACTTTGTTGGATTCCTCTTAGTGAGACAGGCCTTTTGTCTTACTCCGCTCAAGGTTTGGACATAGTTGGAGTACGGTTGGATTGTTTTTGACTTAAAAACCAACCGGTCCCCTAGAACGAAAAAGCCTTCAACTCTCAGATCGGGCGTTCGATTGACGCGCCGTCTGTCACGTTGAGTTCCTATCGACGAGGCAGAACTTTGGGAACATAAACTCTGGACTAAGTGTCAGTTGATGTATCAACCCCTTGGCTCATGGAGCAGACCCTCTTGAAAATGAGCATGTTGTGTGCGGGAACACTAGAGCTGGCTGCGACGACGATGAAGACTTTTATACTGGAATCCTCCGTGGGTTCGATGACGATTACAATCGTACTGGAATCCTCCATGGGTTCGACGATGAAGACTTTCATACTGAAATCCTCTATGGGTTCGACGATGAAGACAACCATACTGGAATCCTTAGTGGGTTCGACGATGAAGACTTTCATACTGGAATCCTCTGTGGGTTCGACGGTGAGGACTTTCGTACTGGAATCCTCCGTGGGTTTGACGACGACGACTGCACTGAAATCCTTTGTGGGTTTGGCAGTGACGACAACCGTACTGAAATCCTATGTGGGTTCGACGATGAAGACTTTCGTACTGGAATCCTCCGTGGGTTTGATGACGATGACTGCACTGAAATCCTCCGTGGGTTTGGAAGTGACGAAAACCGTACTGGAATCCTATGTGGGTTCGATGGTGAAGACTTTCGTACTGGAATCCTCCATGGTTTTGATGACAAAAACAACCGTACTGGAACCCTCTGTGGGTTCGGCAGCGATGACTACAGTACTTGTATCCTACGTGGGTCCCAGCTAGATGAATCAGTAACTACATCTAATCATCTTATTTTGCTTTAAAAATTATGTGTACCTGTGTGAGCTGAGTCTTGACTTTCAATCGTTATCTTAGATATGATTGACTTGTTTTCCAATGTGGATTGGGTTGTGCTTTACTGTGTGGATTGTGTTGTACTATCCCTTGTGGACGTGATCAAACTTGGGCTCGGATGTTGGAACCAAACTGGAATTGATGACTTAGGTATATGTATGGGCATATACCTAAGTAGTGTTGGATGATACTCTGTGATTGTATCTTTTCCTTGTGGTTTATCCTTTCTGGATTTGGGGAGACCTTCGGGGGTCTCGGGTTCCCTACTGAGTAGCGTATACTCACCCCTGCACAGGCTTCGCCCGCACTACATTGTGTTGGATGCAGACGACGGACAACAATGATCATGGTTGAGGCTTGTGGAGCAGGTCGGTACCTGGAGGTGGACCACTGGGTGGAACATACACAGAGCGGATGGCTGGACCCGAGGAGCTGAGGAGGATATCTGTACCCACCCTTCAGGTGGGATTTCCATTGGACGACTCAACATTGCTGCATTACTTTTTAGTTGTTGTACTTCCTTTCCAGTTGTACTTTACTTTCAGTTTGGGTTTGTATTCTGGCCCACTTACTTTTCTGCACCTACTTTTGTACCCAGTATTACTTAGTGTTTACCTCTTCTTGCTTGCTCTGTGGTGTTTGTTTACTTTATAAAGGCAATGCCTTCCCCTTTTTGTCGAGAATCACGCCTTGGTGCTAGTCGCCAGCCCCTGGCCTATGGAAGGCAGGCTTGGGGTAGTCACGGCACGGGTCCCGAGGATGGGCCATGACACCTGTCATGATAACAATTGAAATTTTATACCTTTATTATAAAATCCTTGAGGGATTTATAATTAAGGGGCGGTTTGGTATATTTATAATCATGTTATTAGTCAGAGATCATCTAAGATTGGATTTTTTTCACTCATATATCGAGTACGACATCTGGTCTCTTGATTGAGATATGCTTGGGAGTGTGATTTGATACCAAGATAATACATATAATTTTCTTAACAATTTTAATTGGGGTCATGTGATTTGTTTATCTATAAATATGAATTACATGTGATGTATTCAACAACTTGATCAGCCCATAAACATATAATCGAGAACAAGTGAGTTATCTAGATGGGATTAAAAACTTTGTTTCCCATGGTCTCCCAATTTCATAGACCAAGGGAACATATAAGAATGAATATTATCTTT
The DNA here is from genome assembly GCA_963277665.1 of Viscum album. Classification (NCBI taxonomy): domain Eukaryota; kingdom Viridiplantae; phylum Streptophyta; class Magnoliopsida; order Santalales; family Viscaceae; genus Viscum; species Viscum album. Next base: position 438,810,952 of record OY728121.1, read on the forward strand.
ATACACATACAGTTTACATAGGTATAAAGATACGTCTACATGATGTAGATCATATCAAATCCCTTTGAAGCCTTAGAACCATGGCCACTTTGCTACAGTCCATTCTTGGCTTTCATTTATATATATGGGGATTCATATTTTTTTTAATGTTATAAAGGATATTGGGGTAACACTTTGGGGTTGAATTTATGGGTATTGAGTTTAGAGATACTCTAAAAAAAATTAGAGTTAATCTAAAAGAGTTTTGGATAGGTATTCACAAGGTATCTCATATGATGTGATACATAATAAAGTTGATAATAGATTTTCAAAGGTAATTAGGAAGATATCCAAAAGATTTTTTAATATGATTTTATAAATTATAATAATTGATATGATATAAGGTGAAATGGTATAATATCTATAGGCTTTAGTGAAATTTTTAGATTTAATAATATATATGACCTAAAGAACCTTTTAAATATGAATAAAAGAAATGACTCATATTTAATTATTGGATATAATCATAGTACACTATTTCAGATAATTTATATATATAATACATGGATATTTTCTAGCCTCTTTTTAGGATATATCTTAAGGTTGTGAAAATTTACATCATTATACTTACTAGCATAATAATTCTATAGTATTGAATGATATCATAAATTTAATTGTTATGAAGACATGTACTTTCATTTCCATGAATAGTATATTATGATTCATATTTTAAGGCTATGAAAATCATTGAAATCCTATCATTAACATTTTAACATTTGGATCTCTTACCTTATAATCTATCATTTAAATATCAATATATGACGTAATTCATGGGAAGTGGGTTTCACCACTGCATTCCCTCACTCGGTTAGGATATCTTTCTAGGTGATCTTGATCAAGTAATATCCATTATATGGTATGGTTGTATCCTTCCTCAAACTTACTTTTTATCTTCATATATTGACCAAGAATTTTCATATATAGGAACATTCCCTCACCAAAAATATCATATGCATATATTTTCTATGATGTCATTTCTAGATCATCCTCACTTAGGTTCAGAGTTAGCCTTATTTATAGAGGTTTCTCATTCAGTGGTATGAACCTTATCATTTCTTGGGTTACAACTACAAGTGTGTTCCAATTTCTATTAATTAATTAGTATCGATCTATTTTTTCCAAGGATTATTGTGGTTCTTCTAGATCCCTAACCTCAATATAGTGATGGGTTTCTAAAAGAGAATTCATGTTTTAATGGATATCATATGTGGTTACAACATCAAGTTTGGATTGGGATAGATCAACTATACTAGTTGATAGTGCTCTATTTATGTGGCTCAACATTTTTCTTCAATAAACATTTCTTTTGGGTTTTATTTTTTTTTTAAGTTTCAATCATTTCTTATGGGTAATCCACTTCCCATTTTTCATTCAGTACTTTTTATCACTATTAAAAGATCATGTGGCACTACCGACAGTATTCCCCCTTGAAATGAAATCTTCATCATTCCTCATTCTTAGATTAGAACCCCTCTCTTTCTACATAAACATCAATTTCCTATGGTATTGAAGAACCCTTTCCACCACCTGGCGATAACCTTGTTCTTGGTGAGACGGTTTTCATTCCCTCCCTTGGAGTCGTTTTAGGTTTCAATTTTGATTGAGTTGTCAAGGTACTTGTCAGTATTACCTTTTTCCTTATCAGTCTATCACATCATTATTGACCCCATCCTTGGTTAAGAAAGATGTAATTTATGATGAGTTTGGTATAGTGATGATGGATGCATCTGGAGGTAAATAATTATAGTGGTGTTCCCTTCTTCTAACATCACCTTATCTCTATACATAACTCCTATACCCTTTCTTGCATTAACCACCATACATGACAACACTTTGATATACCATGGTGATGGTAAATGAGGTTTGGTATATTTATGGTGGATTTTCATGGAATAAAATACATCTATGTTGTATCTGGTTCCTGTTTGTATGGTGTTTCTATGATGGGCGTAAACGACTCAATGGTGGATGGTGGCGTCTCATAAAGAAAATGTTTTTTGTAATTTATTTTTTATATGGTATTTTCATTCTATTTTTTCTTAATTATGGCTATGTATAGTGGATATTGTGGATAGTGTATATATCATCATTCTTTTTTGGGATGATATATGTAGATGGTGATGGGTGTGTGGTGTCTCGGTGATTTTGATTGTATTTATAAATCTTTCATCCTCAATAATGATGATGTTACCATGTATTTGATACTATCAAAAATGAGTAATAAAAAATGTTAATACTTGGGGTTATGAGAACTTGTTAATCATGTTGTTCCAAGGATTTTGGAATTACCTATCAGTCTCAGGTTGCAAATGTGGCTACATTAATTTTGAAATTTGATTTCCTACATTGGTTTTGTTTTTTTTTTGTTTTTTGAATTGGTGGGTGTTTATATAAAAATGGTTGTTTTATAGTTTTTGAATATAAGTGTTCCAAATCAACAAGTTGGTTTGTTATAAAATAATAAAATTGATTATAGAGAGATTAATTCATAGTAATTTCATTAATCAATGTGATTCATGGGTTTCCAAAGCATTCACTCATGTGTTATAACTAATAAATAAATAGGAAATCACTTTTTGATAATACTCAAGGATTTATAAATCCCCCCACTATACAATGTTACTGGGTGTTATTTTATTTCTTTATGCACAAACAAGAGTCTCCTCATCCAAAATCTCTCCTTCTTCTACCTATTTTATGCCCAATTCACTAGTTTTTCTTGGGGGTTAGAAGGATCTCATCAATATGAAGGATTATTTAGGTTTAGTCCATGGATAAATCTAAAGGTGGGAGTCCTTTTATTGTAAATATTATGATCTTCATCATCCCAATTAAATATTATTGAATGGTAACTTTGTTGTAAGGTACACTTTTACGGTATTTTTCATGTCTAGAATTTACATGGTCTCATTATTCTAAGCATGGAAATTATGGGCATGATATTTTAATCACTTACACTTATTTAAATATGTTTTATTATAAACCCATGATTCCCAATACTATTTCTATTTTTATATATATTTGTTTTCTATTTTGTCATTGATTGTTGATCATATTGATTTGGGTTAAAGATATGTGGTCTTTCACATGTAGTCATTAGGATGAGGCCTATCATTTTTTTGTGTTATTTCTTATGGAGGTTAGTCATCATCCCTTGGTAATTTTGAGGTTGGATTGAAGTGACATGATCATCCTAACTATCATTCTAGGAGGGGTCTCAGTAGGTCAGGTCGTTTCTTGGGTTCCACCATGTAATACTTGATACACTTCAAAAACCTCACTCAAACCTATGGTTCCTACTCAATACCCAAACATACCCTAGTAACCTAACATTCCAATATAAATAAGTTGATCAATCATTTTTAGAGGTAACTTATCAAGTCTCAACACTCATATGGCATATCTATAAAATCCAAGAAAAAATATGTATATATTTTTTGGTAAATATTTTTATTTTCATTAATTCCTTTTTAATTTATCTGTATCTAGGGAATTTATATAGTATTTTTTGACAAATTTTTTCTTGAATGAAAAACATGTATATCATTACTTATAAAACAAGTATTTTTATAAGGTATTTTTTGGAACATGTATTTTTAGTTGGGTTTCTTTGACTATATAAACTAATTTAATGTTTATTTTGATTGATGGGTGTTTATATTTAATTTTAATTTGATTAAAATAGTTCTTTTTAAGTATAAAATATTTAATAAATCGTTTTATTGTGTTATTAAGTAGTTTTATTATATAGTTTTTTATATCAAATTATGATATCTATGGTGAATTTCTTTGAAATAATTGATAAAGTTTAAGATAATTAATCTAACATTTGAATGTGACTTGTTTAAAATGATGATTTTTTTAAATTATTTTGTTATGAAATACTTGGTAAAGTTTTCATGAGGGTAGTTTTTAAAATATAATAAAATGATTTTTTTTATTTCCAGTCTAGCCTGAGTTCAGTTTCCAATGAGTTTATGATGAAATTTAATGATATTAAGTCATGTTTGGGTGTAGTTAAATCAATTTTGATATATAATAACTAATTTTTTAATTTTTTGGAATGAAATTTTCTGTAATAAATATTTTCATGAGAATTTGATGTTTTTGGTTTCTTTTTCCATTATTATAAGCATTATAGTGAATTTTGAGTTATTTTAGTATTAAGGTTTAATATTATGTTTTCCAAAAAAACATTTATTATTAACTCTTTTACTATATTTAGTTTCTAAAATATTTCAAAAAAATTGTGAAATAGTTCATTTTTTAAAAGGGGGTCTTACTTTGGTATAGTCTTGGTTGATTTTATATTGAATTTAAATGGATAAATGAAGTAGTTTTATATTTTAATGTTTTTTTGGTCATGTTTAAGTGATGATTTTATATATATATATATATATATATATATATATATATAATTTGTATATGAAATGGATAGAGTTTATTTCATAAAGTATTGAGAAATGAATGAAAAAATGGGTTATTAGGCTATTTTATTTGATAAAATTAATGTTTTAAAGAATTTTAATGTAAAATAAATTCTATTGTTTTCTATTAAATTGTACTGGGATTATAATTAGATATAAAAAAATAAAAAAGTTTTTGAATACTTAAGGGCCTGTTTGATCTGAATTTAGACATAAAATATTGAATTTAATTTAAAAATTTTCTTTATTTTTTCAATGATCGGTTAAAATAAGTTTTGTTTTAGTTTAAAAGATTTTGAATTTTAAATATGTATTCATATCATAGGATTTGTTCTATTATAAAAGAGTAAGTGATCTTCGATCCTTTTTAACTATATGTTTTAGGTGAGTGTTGTAAATTAATTCAAGGTTTTAGTTAGCATGAAATTGTATATTTTGAGTTAGTTTCTTGATATTTGAAGTTCTTGGTAGGTTTAGTTTCATATGTATTCAAATATGGTAATTTAAGTGTGAACCATGTGTAGTTTTTCAAAATGGAAACATTGGGATCGGTTTTGATTATTTTTGTTTGATAATTGTGATAATTTCATATATATTTTTTAATGGACATGATATTTTTAATGTTTTATAAAGAAATAAGGGATGGAATGAGTTTCACTCATTCAAACATGTTTTTAGAAGCTAAATTGCACCTCTAGTAGGTTTGTTTTAGTGTATAAGCTATCATGATAAAGATTAAAATAAAAATTATGAGAATTGGTCATAAACTAGGTGATTTCAACATATTTCACACTTGTAGAACATGGAATGTAGAATGAGGCCCATTTTCTATAACTATCCATACAAACAATGCATTGTATTTTTGGGGTGAGGGTAATTGCATAGTATATAGACCATCCATCCTAACCATGTATAGAAATAAATTCTACATTTTGGACATAAACCATCTATGAAAGCTTAGTTATGCTATCTATAAATATTAAATTTATTAAGGGAGATAAATAATAATAAAAAAATATTTAATTGGAAAAAAATTGATTCAAGAGTCTTTTTATGCGCTTTGAGTTATCAAGTCAAATTTAATAAAAATATCTATGATTTTTACTATAAAGGTGCCAAAAAGATAGTTTTTTATTTATCCAAAGTGATAAAAACTGGCCCATTGGGACTCTACCTATGCCAGTGGATAGTTTGAGTGTCCACATCAAGTCTACCTCTAAAATTGAATGGACTAGTGACTAGAACAAAGAAGATATAACACAACATGGGAATCCTTAGCCTCTAAACTTTCAGAAAAACCATACATCTACACATGACAAATATATCCAACAACCATAAATGAAATATCCCAACTCTAAAATAAAATGCATTCAGTAAACATGAAATCGTGATAATTAAATAGATACCAACTCTAGTTATATTATTAGATTTAACAAAGACAAAAAGGACAAATAAATTGAAATGAATCCTCCTCTTATAGTAACTCGTGTTGAAAGAACAAACCATATTCATTTCCACAAAATAACACAATTAAACAAATCTACCCACTACACATCTTATACAATAATACATAAACTGCACATTTTATTCCCAAAATACAACATGTGTTCCAAGAACACCAATATTGGGGTGAGTACAAAAAATACCCAGTAGCATTCCCCAAAAACAAGAGATAGGAAATGAATACAAATTCATCTCCATATAAGGAAAAGAATATAATATCTAAATATAATTTAAGGACTAGGACAATAAAACTTCATAATGAAGTTCCAGGTTCATATCCAAGCTCCATAATATCACATTGATGGGAAACCTGACATACCTGGAGAAGTATATGTCCCTCAAAATCAAAACTATATACTTATCCAAAAATATATCACCTTCCTGAGGTAAGGGATAGGGAGGAACCCAAAAAATATTTAACTCATCATAATACAAACCTAATAATTGATTCTACCAAACCCTATTCACCCAAGGTATATGAACCTAGACCATATGAGGAAACCATAACCTAGAACTTCCATGTTATTCTTGGGGGTAAAAGATTGATTAAAAATCACACTCATGATCATACTAAATATATGAAAAGAATAACCTCTTTATAACCACCACTTTATTTAAATTAGGGTTATTTAGAAAATTATATCAAAGAATCATTTTCATTAGAAAAACATTTTACTCTGTGAGAACATATGAGAAAATATTTCTCTAAGAAACTCACATCAAAATACAAATTGTAGTGAATATTCAACACGTCACTGAATAGTTACATATCAGCTATGGGAGTATGATCCCCACATATTGGGGGATTTCAACTCATCATGTAGTGTATTTACCTTTCCCATAACATGTTAGTAAGAACCACACTCATTTGATAATGTTACAACCAAGTTAGTCACCAAACCTATGTTTAATGATAATAAACCAAACCTCGACCCTTATAAGAGTAAAAAATAATTATTTTAGGGGGGAATTTAACCTCAATAATTTAATGGATGATGGATTAATTATATTTTGAGTTTCACTCTATCTAAATATTTTATAATTCCAAATAATGTGGAAATTTAAAAAAAAATCTTATCTCTATGTCCAATTTAGTAGTTAAGACCTCATATATATAAACCAATAGAAAACACCTCCCTTATATAGGTTATAAGTAAATTTCTCAATTAATAGGTGAATGGGGGAAACTAAATCATAAAATATCTATATTAGGGGACTCATTCCTATCATGAGAGTAATGGTAAATGGAGTTCCAAACCAGATGTATAATATGGAGGACCTATGTCTCATCAGGAAAAGTACATCAAGAAATGATATATTGAACCCATAAAGTATGCAAGGAACCCAAATACAATTTTTTTATGTCTTAATGATAGTATTTAACCTTGTGTATACTAAAATTATATCAACAAAACCTAGTCATCTATTATAAATAGATAGAATACTCAAACAGAATAAAATGACATGTAAATATTATATGATATAAAATATAATAATTCTTTTACATTATATATGTAAAATTTCTCAATATATAATTTTCACTTGTCCAATTACAACACAAAATAAAAAATGATTGAAATATACTCTAAAGAGCTTGTACCGGGTCATAGGGTAGCCCATTGGAGCACACCACACAACTCTTTGTGTTAGTGTGTACATGGATATGGGAGTAACTAACCATTTTATAAGGAAAGTTCAAACCATTGTAGTCCTAAAACATCCACCCCTATAGATACTAGGTGATGGTAGTTTATCGTATGATTAGCACACCCATTGGTGGGGATGTGTTAGCATGTATGACCTACCTGCATTACCTTTCCCACAGATCAGGGTAGGTTATTGAATAGTTATAACATAACTTGTGGGTATGTTTCACTTATCCTTATTTGAGGCTAGGTTAGCATGGCTTGTTGGTTATTCTAATCCCACTAATTAGTCCCATTATACACACCGCATGGAGGGCATGGTGACCATTTATCTTCTATATGAAATAACAACTAAGAGAAAACCCTTGATTTTTCCTCCATGGAAACACAACTTGTCATTATTCTCAAAAACCAGATCCACCACCACTATCATCCATCCTCATCACCACACTAAGATATCAATTCCATAATGTTTTACAACATCATAGGGTCTCAGAACCTGCTTTTTTATGCCCAAAATATTTGTTTCCACGTGATCTATGTTATGCACAAAATCCACACCGACCCCCATGCCACATCATATACCCATTCCATCACTCATCTATCCACTTAGGACGCTATTTCACTTACACATTCACCCATCTTCATCCTCTTTGAGGGTCTATTTTGATTTATAATCCTTTCACAATGAGATAGAGAGAAATAAAGAGATGTGATAATGAGAGAGATAAATAGCGGGGTAGGTCATCCACCTATCATAATCCATCACCAAACTAAGCTGGAGACATGACTGTGAGGGAGGGAGAAATGGTGTCCAATGAATGTCTATCCACCCATTATTCTTCTTATTAAATCCTTTTTTCCATTATTCATCACATAAAATAGATAAACATGATAATAAAAAAAGACTTTTTTAAGGATAAACAAAATAAAATATTCCAAAAAATAATTGAAATTGAATTCACAAAAAACAATAAAGAAAAATAATGTTAATGAAGATATTTCCTCAATATTTTTTCATCATTTCCTTGGGATTCTTCTCCACTTAATGTAAATTATTCATCATAACCTCCATAAATGTGGAGCTCTAATTCACTCTAGGGTTTTCAGTTGCAATGAAATATAACCCTAATTTATGGTATTAATGATTAACTATTGTGGATGATTTTTTAAATAGTATTTTTTTAAGAAATATAATTAATACTCCTGGTATGAGGATCAAAACATGAATATAAATTATACCTCTCTTCGGTAATACCCCCCATATTGAGTCAAATAGTGGTGATGGGTTTTACATTTGGGGATCCATTTATAGGATAATAAGGATTTATGAAACTTTCACTTGAGATTAATTTATTAAATATTAAATGATACATTAAAAATAAACTCTAATGGAATCTCAAAAAACATTAAGAAAAGGGTAAAAACCATGCATTAAGATCAACGAAACCCCTAGAAACTATTTTCAAGATTTCTCACTAGGTTAAATTTATCATTTTACACTCTAAGAGATTAAGGACCAAGAAACTCAATAATGTGTTATCTCACCCCCATGGAAAAAATAGGCCTCTAAATTATCTCCTCCTTTAAAATTTTCATCATTGAGTGGAAATTAACGAGATTGGATAAACCAAGAATCTTATAAATCATCCCAATATTAAATGATTTCATTCCTTCATACCTACTTCCACCCTCCTTGGAGATCCAAATATCTTATGGACTCAATAAAAAAGAAAAAACATCCTCTTTCTACCAATTTCATTTATAATTAAAATTCAAAGGGCCCCATTACCAATAACTATAAATCAATTCCATATAACTTCAAGGAAATTATATAATATACACCTAATATTTACACTTCTTAAACCCTACCTATGTCATTTTACTCAATTACTTTCCCATATACTGTTTTTTCCTTTCCAAAAAATAGGTTAAGTAAGAACCATCAATATAAACATTGAAATGGTTCATTAATTAGGGTATCTTTTTGTAAGATCATTTTCATTCCTACCTATGAACTGAGATAATTAAAACTAATTTATAATATATCTATATCAAACTATATCAAACTCCACCATCAATTAATCACCCATGGCACCCCACCATCCTAAAATAGGTTTCAAGGTTATATATCCCTTGAGCTTCTCCATTCCTAAATATTTCATCTTGAATAAGTTATAATTATCAATACCTCAAATTTGAAACATGGGAATAACAATAATCGCTTTATTTAACCTTTATTTTAACCTCAATATGAATAACACATATACACCTTTGATCTTTTTTTATATTGTGTGAAAAACTTTTCTTTTTATTTTATTTTCAAATTTTAGAAGGAGTAATTTTTGAGAAATGTTTTTAGAACCAAAAGTAGTGATCATGTGTCCTAGAGATTTATATTCTATGTTAGAAAAATATATAAGTGTCATTATGGGATATGTTCCAAATTTGTATACTATTCTCTATAATTATTGGTTGAATCATTATAATTTAGTGGTTTATCGATGGATTCATTGTTCGATTGGTGATCACTTGTAAATGTTTGATGGTAGTGGAACAAAAAAAATTAGTAGGCTACTATGAAAGGAATATATGAATAGATATGGGTTACTTATATGAGGGATGGTACTATTTTTTAGTAATATTAAATTCTACTCATTAGAATATTGGTATTAAGGGATCCAGTGACTCGGTGATTATTTGTAATATTAGATTATTTAATAAAAATCTTGTGGTATTTCTCATATAGTGGAACTTTTTATGAACCATGTAAATATCTAGTTTTTTAGTGTTTATGTGTGTGTGTGTGATTCTTTCCATTTATTATTTCATTATTATTTGTGAGTATATAGGGTAAATTATTTATCATTTATGGGGTGTGAATCTTGTTAGTTTGGATACATCATTTTATATGTCTTCCATTTCATAACATCTAAGACCTTATTCCATAATAAAGTTTCTAGTATGAATGTTGAAAAATAAGAAGTTACTTGAATAACAATTGGCATACGATATATTTGTTATGGTGGTCATATCCTAATAGGTAACTTCCATAAAGTTATATTTTACCCTTTATATATTTCATTCAATTTTAAATTATATTTAGAAGTATAGTGTTAAGAGAGGTAAAGGACTAATTAGATAAGTTAACTAGCACAAATATTTTATTTTAGATGAAACCAGTAAAGGATTATTAATTCTATAATGGTCCATAATTTCTATATATAAAATTCAATCCAAAATCTATTGATAAAGAGTATTGGAAAATATTTTCCTTGAAAGTTATAGGAGTGATTCAGAAGATGTTTTCCTTGAAGTTCAGTGGATGATGATGTGAATAAATTCAATGCGGCCCAGAGTCATCTAGAATCTGTTGTGGTAAATTTTCATAGATGAATGTGGTTATTTATAATATTTTCGTCACTTCTTGAATCATGGGAAGCGACAGATACTACTGTGAGAAATTCCATTGGTATGAAAAACAAATAATTTAAGGAAATCATGGATCGGATTCTAAATAAGGAAATTAGATGAAAATTTTCTATGGATATATACAAACTACAATCAGTGTGGAAGGTAGGGGATGCTCTACCTGGAAGAAATTTAAGAAAAAATAACACCAGAGAGAAATTTTAATATTCTTCCCCTATTCATTAGCTTAAGATAAGGTAGAATTTATACTTGTCCTTAAGAAACATCCCCAAGGTTAAAAAGTCTGGAAATAAATTCCAATGCCTTCAATAGAATTGGGTAATTTTTTCTTTGAGAAATAACACAACCCAACCTAACATGCCATAACAAAATAAATACTACATAATGTTTTATAACAAAGTAAAACATCCCAATGTAATATCATTGATATCAAAAACAAATATTAATTGAGTGACACAATATAAGACTACTAAACCAAAATTAAATAGAGAAAAACATAACCAACAAAACCCAAAGACTCTAGAGAAATAGCTCCATAACTAAAAACATGATCCATGATCCAATCCCAAAAAATAGGTCAAGTATCATGAATATCCACTAAAGAAGTGTCATACATTACCATTTCTTGTGTCCAGATAGACAATATCTGCAAAATAACCAATGTTCCAAAGAAGGGGTTTGTAATGAAACTCAATATATTTTCCCCAAATTACATCCATACTCTCTCCACTAGGATATAAAAAGTTAGAATATTTATATAAAACAATTTATATAAACAATTTAAAATAATTTATATCAAATCCAAGCAATTTAACTCCAACATTATTTCTATTCCAAAACATTTTTCAAAACCAAATTAATTTTCCCAAGGAAAAGCAACAAAACAGTACCTTAAACCATTTCACATTAATTTTTTGCATACTTAATCCATGATTCACATCCACACCCACACATGAATTCTTTTTTTGATTACTCTACACTCATGAGTGGTTTCTCATTCATACACTAATTCATCATAAAGTTTCCAATATCCTTATTCCCTAATGAAACATTCCCCTTATCTAGGGTTACATCCCTTTGTAACCCAAGGGTACACACCCCTAATTCAAGGTCATGTCGAAAGCATTAACTCACACAAAACCAAGTATGCCAAAAAAAAAATCTAATTAATTACTTCAATCAATTTCGATAAAACTATTATTTTATTAAAAACCTTTCAAAAAACCATATTTAAATTAATCAAACAAACGACCATTTTAAAATCACCATTTTAAAACCATTCCATTAAATAACTTTTCATAATAATTACACAATTCCATAAAATACTAAAACTATCATTAAAAAGGTTTTTACCATGATTTACACATAAATTTCATGAAATTGAAACAATTTCAAGATAATACTTAAAGTTCTAAGAATATAATGTGTGAGTGAATCCACCTACCTTTGGTAATTATGGAGAAAACAAATAATTACATGAAAACACCCCCAAAATTAGGTTAAATATCCAAAAATACGCCTTATATCTCTTCCCCTAACATCAACAAGGCCAAAACTAACCATGATTAGCATCAAAAACCTTATATCTATCGACGTCAGACTATATCTAAGAAACTTTGAGAGGTAATAAAGTATATTTAAGAAAAACCATGAAAACTACCAGAAAATAGGAATTACCAAGGGAATCCGGTTTCAACGTACCAAGAAACACCTTCAGATCACTTCTATTTCTATAGGAAAATCTTTCATAGCCTTTAAGTGTAAGAATATTCAAGTTAGGGCCAAAATGGATAAAAATTAAAGGGATAAAGATTAATCTTGACCTAGATCCACTTTTTTAGGATCTAGTTTTTAATCAATGCATTGTTAGTGGCATGATTAGGCAAACCATACGATAATCATGCACCAGCCTCTGCCTCATAGAGAATCTCACACAAATGGCCCACACAGTTATAAAAACATTGTGCCAACCATGAAAAATGTAACTATTCCACTTTTCACAATTTATCCTAGGTTTCTGCATGGTTTGGAAAAAATTTGCCCCTAACCATGCGTCTTCCCATTATCCCTTGTATCACTATGCACATTTTCCTATATGAGTTTCACGGTTTTCACAACCAGTGAACCAAACATACACCATTATAAAAGTACCAAAAACATTCTAAAAGTATTCCAAACCCTCCCAAACATCACCCAAACACTATTAATACTTGAAAATTACAGGGAAAGGGTTACTTACCTGAAACCAATGGTGAAACATTCTCCCCGCCATTGGACATTCAGTCCCTAGAAATTAGAAAACCAACATTACTCTAAAAGAGTTTGAGCCATTTATCATTCATTTCCATCTCACATTCCCTATTATATTCCTAAATTCTACCAAGTTTCCTAAAAACCATAATTAGACTAATGCATTTCCCATGAAATAATTTTCCATGCCTATCCACAATTTGCACTAGCACATGCACCAACGAAGCATCCATCTCTAGGTTAATGTGATCCAATAAATTACATGGTTATGATTAAGCTAATACTTTATCAACTAATATACATGTAACAAATTATACACAACACTGAAATGTGGTGGAAAATATAACTAATATTTCACCTCACCAACCCATTCAAGTATCTCAAAAGCGAATATGTGTTGAGGAGATAACTTTCCTTATTTATTAAAATGATGATGTCCAAGCCTCGGAGATATCCTCAAAAACACATGATCACTCACCTCAAATGAAAATTTCCATTGATGATGATTCACATACAATTTCTGATGACTCTAAGTCATCACCCTCTATTTCTTAATCAAATTAATCTTCTTTGTTTTCTCTTGGACAAGGATCAGTCCAACCAATGAAGTCTCCCCTGTTTCCACCCAATAATGTGGTGAATAAAAATGATTCCCATAAAATAATTCAAAAGGATCCATATGTATTGAGGCCTAATAAGTGGTGTTTTATGAGAACTCCACTAATGGTATGTGCGCTTCCCATGATCCACAAAAATCCAATACACAATCCTACAGCATGTCTTCCAATGCTTATATCACATGTTTGGATTTTCTATCCATCTGAGGAATATATGACATACTCATAAATTAACTTAGTCTCAAGTTAAGGCTGAAAGGACTTTCAGAAATGAGACCTAAACCAATGATCTCTGTCTAACACTATCAAAACTAGTATGTCATACCTCTTTACCACTTTTATATATAGATTTTAGAAAATTCCAACACCATCTAAGATTCATGAATAGTGATTAAATGAGACAAATGTTTTAGATGATACACTATCACCCATATGGAATCATGTTTCTAAATCGTTCTTGGGAGACCTATCATTAAATCCATGACTATCTTCTCCCATTTCCAAATATGAATAGTTAAAGACTAAAACATACCTATAGGACATTGATGCTCCACCTTAATGTGATGATAAGTTAAGAATCATAAAATGATATCATCCACCATCATTTTCATACCAACCCACAAAAACAATGATTTAAATACCTTATACATCTTCTATATTCAAGGGTGAATATCTTATCTTTAATGGTTTTAAGAATTAAGAAGTTGTTCTAGAGAATCTATCGGTTTGACCATCTGATTGTTTAACCACAACACTGAACTCCCATTGAACCTCCATCCCTCAATGGTCTCCCCACCATTGAGTTTTGATCTCAAAGCAACACATTCTGAATCAGACATCTGTGAATTTTTAACCATCTCAAACAAATCAGGAACGAATGAAACTAGAAATAAAATTGAAACTTCGCCTCGGTATTCACATTCAAAGTTCATGTTAGCTAGCACTGACATTAACTGCCACTCATCTAAAGCATATTTTTTCAACTGATCATATGACATTCTTCTTAATGTATCTGCCACCAAATTTCCTTTAAATATTTTATAAATTAATTAAAATTAAAACATTTGGAGACACTCCATCCATATTATTCTCCTCATGTTCAAATCCCTTTGCGATAAAATATGTTTTAAGCTCTTCCGATCTGTAAAAACTATAAATTTCTCATCAAATAGGTAATAATGACAAGTCTTTATATCAGGGACTATGGTAGCTAACTCCAAAAACTTTGTTGTATAATTATTCCCATGAAACCATAACTTCCATGAGATATAAGTAAACACATGCTCTATCTATATGAGAAAACATCACAACCTATATCCTGAAGCAACACAATACACCACGTACCCTAGTCTTGATTCTGGAAAAATCAAGATTAGTTCTAATGTAATGTGAACTTTATGCTCTTCAAAAGCACTCAAAAATTCATCATCCCATTGGAATGGAATAATATACATTTTCAAAGATATCATAGGTGAGTTTAGTCATGAAAAATTATGAACAAATCGTCAGTAATAACCAGTAAGACCATGGATGTTGTGTATCTTGAAGACATTATTTAGTGGTTTCCAAAATATAACAGCCTCTCTCTTTTATAGGTCCATAAAAACACCTATTTTAGATATTACATGTCCAATAAATTGTACCTATTTTATCCAAAAATCACAATTTTATAATTTGTAATGCATACGACGATCCCAAAAGATTCCCAAAAAAGTCTCCAAGGGTTTCTAATGCTCATCCCTTGACCTATAATACACCAAAATGTTGTACAAAAAACCCACCATAAAAGAATCATGATACCTATGAAATATTTGATTAATTAATTCCATAAATACCTTTGGTGAATTCATAAGACCTAAAGTCATTACCGCATATTCATCATGTCTATATCAACTTATGAAAGATGTTTTTGGAATATCCTCCTTCCAAACCCACATTTGGTGATATCCTCATTGCAAGTAAAATTTAGAGAACCCATGAACTCTCCTAAATTGATTGAATATATCATAAATTCATTTGAATTGGATATTTTTTATTTTTTGTAACTCTGTTAATCATATGATAATCCACACACAGCTGAAGATTTCAATACACATTTTTGACAGACAGGACCTGTGCTTCTCAAGGAGACATGATAGGCCAAATGAACCCCTTAATTCTCATTGCTTAAAACAACACTTTCAGTTCCATTAATTATTTTGGTGTTATCTGATAATATTAATGGGTAATTTTAATAGTCCCTATATGGAGATCAATCACAGAATCCACTTCTATTGTGGGTTAAAACCCTGAGAAATCCTTGGGAAAGACATCCAGAAACTAATCAAAAATTACTATAAAACTATTATTCTCAATATATTCCATCAAGGATAAATTAAAAACATCCAAATGGTATTATATTATTTTAATTTTTGAGTAAAACAAGTATTTTTCACCTTTATTTACATTCTAGTCTCCTTTAAAGATATTCCTGACACCCTAATCGGTCATGAAACTAACTATTATAGTATAACAGTCAATGTGATCCTTGGATATTTTCAACCAACCCATACCCAATATTATATAATATACATCCATATTAAGCACATAGAAGTCCCATATCATCTTATCTCCATCAATAGTTATAGAACATTCTTCAAACACAAAGTATCGACATTCTCTTTGACCAAGAGGAGTTTTAAGTTTCAAAAAATAGGGAATCATATCAACATTTAAACCCATAAAATCAATAGCAAGATGAGAAATAAACAAATAGAATTCACCCATATAAAACAAATATTACACAAGTGTAGAATTCTAAATAATCATACCTTGCACCATCGATGATTTAGATTTATCATCCATAATATCATGTTATGCTCCAGAAAATTTCTTTCTTGTGGAATTTTTTTATTTATTTCCATGTTCATATTTCCCATGTTGAGGATTCATGGTTATATAAACTCTCACTTAATGTGGTCAAACAAAACACATTGGAAATTCTCATTTTCCTATTGGGTCCTAAAGGAAGGTTCACTGATCTATCTATTATATTTTGAGTAATCTTTGTGCCTTATAAATACGTGTCCCTCATCCACTTATTCCCAAAATTAAAGTTCCCACCATTTAAAATAGGTATCAACATGCTTAATATGCTCATAGCTCCTAATATGTACCCTTTTTCCATTATCTCTCTAATGACCATATTTGTATAATTTGTTATACAAAGCATGGAAATATTCAAAAGAATCTCCTACATCATCCCTTCAAAGGTGAATTCCTTCAAGAATTCACTAGCAACAACTTAGGGTGAAAAGTGGACTAAATTCATACATTTATCTACGTACTCTATCACTGTGAGGCTCTCCTACTTCAACCTAAATAAATATTTCATTCTTGAAATCTTGAATATATGAGGACATAATTGTTTGTTGGAAAATTCTTCAAAATCCTCCCATGAAAGGCCTTATTATAATTTATCTTGAACTATTAAATCCCACCATTTTCATGCAAGATCCTACAGTATATATTTCACCAACTTGAATTTCAACTATACTTGTGTGCTAAGAAAATAGAAGATTCGATTCATCATATTCATCAATTATTCTCCATGTTTTTCACATGGTTTGGCCAAACCTTGTTCCTAACAGTGTGCCTTCCCATTATCCCATATCTCATTATACAGTGTTTCCTATAGGATTTTAATAGTTTTCACAAATTTTTAACGTTTAGAAATTTCAAAAAAACATTCCATAATTCTTCCAAACCCTCCCAAACTTCATCCAAACACTTTTCATTATTAAAAAGTATAAATAAATGGTTAATTAAATGAACCAATGGTGCTATAGAAATGATCTAAGATAAATTTAAAATTTTAGTTCATTATGTATTTTGAAATTATAGAATTAATGGTAATTTTAAGAAATAATATATGGAACATATGTTAAATTTCAAAGGTAATGATTTTTTTCTTCCAAAAAATGATGGATAAGGAATAAAAACATTATTTTTATGTCATGAAACTTTCATAGGTTTCTGTGGTGGTGTCTAAGGATGTTAAAGTTAGAGAACTATATTGTACTAGGAATATGGAAGGCTCAATGGTTTTTGTAAGAAAAAATTCTATAACATTGAAGTTGTATCACAAACATCTAGAGATTATTTTTGTGAAGGAGATAAAGGTAATAGATATAAGATTAATTGTGATACCTAATAATTTGTTTTTCATAACTTGAAAAAAGTGTACACTTGGGAAGAAATGGAAGGTATCCTTTTCATCTTTAGATAAGTAACCAAAGAATTAGAAGTTGTAGTAATTTTATATATATGTATAGTTCCAAATCTAGTTCATTCTCATAGATGTGAACTATACTACAAAGTCTTTATTAAATATTTAATAAAAAAAGGTGTGGGTGTTTTTCTATAAATACAAGTCTTATTTTTTCCAAACTTTTTCAACATAAAAAAACATTATGTAAAAGAAGTTTAAATCAAATCTTAATTGTTTATAGTTATGAAAGGGAGGTGCATATAAAATTAAAGAGTTTCAAAATTTCTTTTAGATAAAATGAATTCAGATAGAGAAGACAATGAACATAACATAAAAGAATATTTTTTGGTGAAATGGATGAATGAAAATTTTAATGAGAGGGATATAAGCATGAGGTTACATTCTAGTTTCTGAAAAATATTTTTTATAGAAGTATTTAATAGTGAAATATACCTTGTGAATCTAAGTCCTTCTATACCGATTACAAAAGCACATATAGAGGAACTCTAGAATAGAAATATAGTTATTCTATGTTACTTAAAAAGTTTAATGAATATTTTTTATTTCCATTTAAATTACAAATAGAGTTAAAATCTTGAAGAAAAGTCATGAACATGTTTATTTTATGGGTATGGAAATGAAAACATTGGATTTTGACTTTGGGATAATAATTAGTTAAAGGTTATCAGAGTACAAAATGTTATCATCAATGAGGAAATCCCATGGAAGGATCTAAACCAGGATGAATATATGGTTGGTAGAAAAGTACCAATACATATTGATTTTGATCTAATTAAAATTTTATGGTTATGACTTGATTAGGGATTATATAAGTGTGTAGGGTATAGGTAAGTTCTAAAAATAAATAAATTGATCAAATTCTAAAAAGTTCCAAGAATTGATGTACTAGAATAATCTATGATTTCAAAATCTAAAGGTAGAGTTTTTGAAACACTGGTTTTAGAAGGAATATAAATTTAAGGGTTGAGTTGGTCTACCAATGTCAAAAAATACATAGGTTTGACTCTGGAATGCACTAATTTCTTCTTATAGAAAATATAGAACCTAAAATCACAATAGAAGTAGTGGGTCTGTATGATTAGAAATAGTGGGTGTTACCTATGAAGTAATAGATTAATTATTTATATGTCTCATGACTTAACAGAATTTCTACTGGGGAAAATACATATAGAGAATAAGTTGGTTTACTTATTAAAGTAAGAAGAGAATGGTAAGAAATAGTGCAAGGTGAGGCTGGTTGTGATGGGTTTCAAAACTATATTTATTAATAAATTTTATAAATTAAAGGAGTTTGATGGGGGTGTCTTATCAAATTGTCATATAGAGATATGGTAGGAATTTTATTATAATGTAATGAGTTTAGAAAATCCTAAAATGAGAAAAAAATAATGAATTATGTTATTATTTCAAATAAGATATAAGATAAGTGTTTATGTATGTTTTTGTTTTTATATTCATAAAAGATATTAAGAATATAATGAAAATTACCATTTTATAAAAAGGCAGTCTCTACTTTATTATTGCTTCATGGTGGTTTTATATATATATGAATTGAAATGATAATTAGTATATTAAATTATAACTTTGAGTTATACATAATTGATGTTTTAATAGAGTGTTATAGATTGTAATGAAATGTTATGGTTAGCATAAGCTAGATTTTGTATTTAGATATGAGATGTACTTATGAGACACAAAATGTGTTTCATTTTCTTAGTGACCCAGAAATTATATCACATGGGGTGTCGTGCACTATTTCTTTCATATACTTTGGGTGTATGTTTCATGTTTGTATTTCCATATTTATTGTAGTTATTAAATATTCCTAGAATGAGAACCTTCAAACATTGATAACATTATTAAACCAGTCTTGAGACTAATATAATTAGGGGTGGGTGGATATATTAGTGATCATTATATCATTTGAGTGTAATCAAGATGGTATTTTCCCCCTTGTATTATGAGTATGACATTTAAGTCCTTTATTGGGATTGACTGAAGAGGTGTATAATCCCACCTAGCTATGTGACATGTGGGGTTCTTATCTTTTGGATAAGAGGAATGTGATGTGAAAAATCATCAAGGTGAATGACATGTGATGTGTTAATCCATATGTTAAGTTTATATATAGAGAATTTAGAAAGTATGAATAGCTATATGGGATGAACATACATTGTGTCATGTATTTACTTTATATATTATAAAAAATACTCAAATGATTATGAAATATTATATATGATACTATTAATAGACACGAGTATCAAGAGATATGTGTTTTATAGGGATCAATAAATTTCCATTTATAGATGTAGCATCCCAGATGTTATACAACAGGCATATCCTTTCATATATTTATGATTTAAAGAATTTATATATTTATAAATGTTATAAAGTTTCCTCTATTCAAATTTTTTAGTTTATATAATGGGGATAACTTTTTATGTAACTTATATATCTTCTCTAAAAGTGTCCTAAAGTACATCTAAAATGAGTTTTTGATAGATATTTACAAATTATTTTATATGGTGTGATATATGGTGAAATTAATGTTAAATTTAAAAAATAGTTATTGAAATATAAAAAATTACTTTTATATTTGATTTCATAAGTTATTTTATATGATACAATATAAGGTGAAATGAAATAAATTCTATGAGTAATTAATGTAAGTGGGTGATTGATGGAGACATTCCTTAAATCCAATATAAAAATATAATGTTTTATCATATGTCAGAGTGTAAAGTACATGTGTGTGTGTTTGTGGTATATGGTGTGATATATAGGAAACCAATGCATATAATATACCATTAGTATGGTCATATTTTAATTCTTTGTATAGAGATATCATGACACTACTTGATCCTATCATATTACGTGACATGGCTATATTGTAAGAACATATCATAAGTGTTATGATAAAATAAATCATATTTCATGATTCACATGACTATTTATAATTTCTCTTGGAAGAAAAATGTTAAGTGTTAATATATTTTTTTCCACATATAGTACTATATTTGTTTCATATGATGAAACATATAGGAGGATTTAGAATGAATTTATATGGAAAAATCATGCATCGAATAAAGGTTTTGAAATGTTTGTAACTAAATTAATTTAATAAACCATTTCATAATGTTCAATTAAGTTCCATTAAGGTTTATATAGTGTTTATGAGGCCTATATATAAAGTAGTAATTCCACATAAATGGTTTCCAATCATTCAAAAACTTCACCTTATAGAATCTCTCTTCCCCTTATTCGTTTTCCACCCAAGAGTTACTAGTATTCCATGGTCATAAGGATTATCATTCCCAAATATTGTGTTATTCTTTATCAAATTGATACACCTTAGAGGAAGTAAATTGTTGGTTGTTTCTTATATATCTTTATAAAACTTGTGTATGAATACAAGGTATTTCTCCAACATCAATGTAAGGTACATACACATGTTCTTAATTTTTCATTACTCTTGGTTTGGATTTTATAGCATGGAAAATCTTGGTTTATAGTTTCTTATTATATTATACTACTTAAATAAGTGTTATTAAATCCTTATATACCCAATACTAATAATAATTAATATAATTAATATAATGATTAATAACATGATATGTCAATTTCCACCTAAATAGAGTAATAATGTGAACAATGATATTGGAGGAAGTAATGCATGTTTTGGTGTAAATAGAGAAGAATTGAATTTATTTGAAATTATTGACCATTTTTGTACTAAATTATATCGTGGATATATCATATTAAATAAGTTTCAATTTTTTAATTGATATATTACCCTTCAAAACCTTTAATCAATGGATAGACGCCTCATTTGATATATTATTATTATTATTGTAGAGTGAAATCCCTAGTAGAGTGATGATTAGGGAGTCATATTACCATCATATAAATTTGATATAAAACATAGGCTTCACATATGAGAAAATTGATCTATATCCCAACAACTATATATTATTTTAAAAACAATATTTGATAAATAAGTTCTTATATTGTTTTTAACTCATATAGGTGAAAATTTAAAGAAGGTTACCATGAACTAGATAAATTGCTTCCCATTGAAACTATGATTGATGAAATTTTTAATTCCATCTAAAATATATAAATTTATTACATGACATATAGAAAAAAAGATATAAATTGATAAGTTAGCACACAAGATAGTTCATTGGTATGGAATTATTTTTATTAGTGGTGCTCATAATTTTCCCTAGATAGTCATAATGTCTTACTAGGTTTGGTAGAAAATGGATTTAACCCATTAAAGTATATGGTAGGATATTTTTATAGTTTTTTTCCAATGATTTTGGTTCCATATAACCTTTCCTCTTAGTAATGTAATAAGAAACCATTATTTTTACATTACACTATTATTAATGAAAAAATGGGACCCAATGATAAAATTAATGCTTATTGAGTTAGAGGAAAAAATTATAATTTACTTTTTCTTGTTATAATAAAATTATGAAATAGATATTCCTTAAACATTGTAGAAAATAGGAATAACTTGGTCACATACACTTTATTCTAAAATAAAAAAATTAAAAAAAGATAGAGTGGAATTTTATGAGAACAAAGAGAATGACCCAACAGAAAAAGTTGTGATAGGGACTCAATTTTTAACATAAATTATCCAAGAAAATATTTTCGACGTATGTGATTTTTTCAAATTTATTGGCTCCTACGTTTTCATCCATTCTTCCTCTAAAAAGAAAATAGAGTCATAATTATAAAAACTGAGTTATTTTCTTTCAAATTACCATATTGAAAATATGATATTTTAAAGGTATATTTATATATAATACAAATTGAGAAAATTTGATCTTTAATATATTGTTGATTATTCTAGGTATTAAGGGGAAATCAAAAAATAGTGTTAATTAATTATGTGATTTGAAAGAAATGGGACTGAGAAAACCTTTAAAATTATAGATGAGTGATGGTAATGAGTCATACATGTCTATTTCATAATACATGATGACTAAAAATATAAAGAGTAATTTATTTCCATTTTAAAGATGGTAAAGGTTCTAAATAGTTATTGTTATAATATTGTAAATCATATGAATGTAGTGAGAAGAACATTACTGTAACGACTCATATTTCCCATGTATTTTTTTGGATATTATATGGAATATTTTTGAGATGTGGTGCTGATATGATGTGAAATTATGAGGTCTAGTGTTCCTAAAAAAATGTTTGAAGTATATTAAATACATTAAATAACATGTGCATGTAGTTTTACTGAAAATATTAAATATAATATAAAAGAGGTATCAAATCAGAAATCTCAGAGAACCATTGAGATCAGAATATGGGTTTTACACTAGGTGTGATATATCATTTATCGATGTGGGATGATTAGGGGAAATCATTGTAGTAATAAAATAAATAAAATAAATAAACTAAATTATTTTAGTTTTTTCATTTATGTAACGACCTAACATCTCCAATATATAGGAAATTATGGGAAATTCCTAGGTTTATCCACTAAAACATAGATATCCATAGGACCATTGGAGAGAGTTGAAGGATATATTTTTGGTGGATGGTGATCAGATCAAAGAATGATGACCAGTGCGAGATGGAATTAGAGGATCTCACCAAAGAAAACGACGCAGGCTCGTTCTTCATCAGTGATCTACCCATATAAAGGTATTATGTTATTTAATTTGGATTCTTTCACCATTTTCTATATCTATTATTAGAATAGATCAATCAACCAATAGATTGATTCACGAATCATTTGTATTATGGGATGGTATTATTTGTAGGATTTTATTCGAAGAGTTTCTTTATAATTTTTTTATTCCTCATTTTCATTATAATAGAGATGTATTGAGGCAAAAAAACATTGGATGAGGTTCATTCCTTGTGTTTGTGATTTTTTCAGTTCTCCACTTTGTCTCTATTCATCAACAGGGTTTTTTGTGGTTCAACCCAAATACTGATGAATTGATAATTGTGCACATATTTCTTGATGCAACGATCAGATATCATAGATCTGTACTCAGTATAGTGTGAGGATCTTGTGATTATGGTGGAGACATGCTGATCATACTGGACTGGAGACCCCCCAATTTGATTAGGGTGTGCGAACAGCGATAGGAACCAATGACAGGTTCTTGAACGGTTTCCAAGACCATATTTCGGAGAACGTACATAGTGAGGCTCATCCAGAGTAGATTTGTGATTTATAGTGAGATTGAGGCTAAAATATGAGGTGGTGGTAGTGTGGGAATTCATGGACAGAAGTACCAAGGTTGATATAAAAACTTGATCAACACGACATTTATAATAGAGATACATTCCAAATTGGTTCCTTACAGTGGTAGCTAGGGATTCGAGTGAAAGATAATAAACTGTGTGATCATGTCACATGGCATGTGACCCTTCCCCAATGGATCGGTATGTACCTCAGAGGGTATATGGACATGGGGTAGATTACACGGGAATGGGTATGTCATGTACTCCTACACAGACATGTCCAGTCTGGGAATACATGGGATAATCCATGTACTAGAATATAGGTAGATGAAAAAAGGTAGCATCATGATATGTATTTCTACAAGTACAAGGACATGAGCTATTTAAACGGGTAGGAACCGGGGTCAAACGGACATAGTGTATGACCCTACTACACACCATTTACTCATTAAATGATGGAATGGATCCCTTTTACTTTGTATATTGGACATTTTTTCTTAGTTTTCATTCCCCATATCCATTCACTAGGGGTTTGTATGGAAACACCTCTTGCACATAGGATAGTTATCCCTTCAACATGACTTCTTAGCTGGAGTTCTTGGAGTCCTTTTATGAGGCCCAAGAGTGATATCCTTTATTCATATTCATAACCTAGGTGGAGTTCTTGGTACCATCATGACTAACAATACACGGGCACCAATCATTTACTTAAAAGGTTATTTGAGATTGATTTGTTGGTATACCCCATGGATTTGGGTGTGATCCTAATTTTTGTATCATATCTCCTCTAACATCAAAAATATAATTCCTATGATGAGACCTGAGGAGAAAGGCCTTTCAGAAAAACATCATCAGTTCTATTGAGCTCATGTAGTGTTTTCTACCTGAAGATTCCAATATAGAACCTTTGGAAATGGAATCTTAGGACAACATTAAGGTTGTGACTTTACCTTGATACAATGTATCATTTTTGAGTATATCTGGATATTCTCATTATATTTTTTAGAGACATATGATTTTTTATTGATGGACATTATTCATTTGTTTTATTCTTTATGGTTTTAGGGTGTTCTATTATGTATTGTTATACTGACCCCTACATGGGATTTACCAACACATGTCATGTATTTCTCAGATGATCGACCTTTTGACAGATTCCAAGATGGACCATGCGATTCTTAGTGAGACCAGAAATACCTAGGTGTGTTCCTGTGGTATCTTGATAGCTGTCTCTATCTTTAATTTTAGGTTGGAATTGTTTTTGGACAATTTTTGGTGGGCTTGAATTTCTCCTATTTACTTCTCCTGCACTTCCAATCATACTCTGGTTGTGGTATTTAGATGTATTCATGTATGGTTGTTCATTTTTTTTACATTTCAACATTTTATGGGCTTGTAGATGTGTGTGTGTGTGTAGGTACTTAGGATAAGGCATCCCTTGTTAGTGATATGCCTACTCGGTGCTAGTCACCATCCACTGACCTATTAGTGGTGTGCTCGGGGAGTTATAGCATGGGCCCATTTGGGTCAGGTCATGACATAGTGGTATTAGACGAGTTAGTTTGACCTTAGGACCAGAGTCTGTGAGATTAGTTTGGTGAAATTGTGTTTTGGGTTTTGGGTTTTTCTATCAGGCAAGGGAATCCAGTGTTGGTGCGGCGACCGAAGTATTTATATACCAAGACTCTGATCACCTACTTTTTGACTCAATACATGAGAACATTGGTTTCATGAAAACAATATTACATACATCATATAGGAATGGGATGTGGTTCCCATGTCCTTACTAAGTTATATCTTCTTATATACTCATTGACCGTCGTACATCTTATCAATTTCAGGAAGCCTATGTGACTTATTACAACTAGGATTCAGTATCAGGATCATGAGTATGATTTCCACAGTGACCAGGCATCAATACAGTGACTAGTTCTATAGATGTTACCTCCAAGTGGTGCTCTAGCTATACCACCACCTATAAGGAAATTGATGGTACCCATAGTACTAGTTTTTAATGTCCCAAAAATTCTGTGTAAATTTTTTTATTATTATATGGAATCATTCCGAGACCACATGCTCTAACGGAACCTGATTCCAAGGCTTGGTGAGCCAAAAATCAAATTTTGACCTTTTTTTAGTTCATTTAAGTAAATGTGCGATTGGGGTTTTCTAAATTTTAAACCGGTACTTGGATAAAAAATTGAAGGCCTCTGTTGAACTCAGAATGGAGGGATTCACCTAGAAAGTACTTAAGTTCGACTGGAAAGGGTCAACTGGAAAAGAAAGTTTTCAAGATTTTTGGAAAAAAAGTAAAATAACTTAAAACATTATTTATTATTTTTCTCACTATTGAGAAGTGGAATTCCGACACTACGGTGCAGCGGTAAGGCGGTAAAGAACCCCTTTAATGAGACTCCTTAACAGAAGCAAAACAAACACGTTATTTCTTTAATCAAACAGCATAACGACATGGTGACACAGTGTAACATAAATGTTGTGATGCATTTTCCCATTAATGAGATAACACGTTGGGGAATCAAATGTGTAATTCCTCTGAAGAACCTACGATGAAAATAATCTCCAACAACAAATGAAGAACACCGATGAATCTCTATCATCGTCAACGCACCTTGAAGAATGGGACCGGATGGTGACAGACGCTAACAGCTTCGAATAGAACTTGAATCCTCATGAATGGATCTCATCAATGACAAACTCTAATGAGGTTTGGGGTTTTATTATTTAAATTTCCCCCATTATTTATTCTAAAAAAAAGAATGCAGATCAACCCATAAACATGTTGATCTGTGTAACACTCATTCTTGAGGGAGGGTTTTTTCTTAGGTTTTATATACAGGGATTAATTTTTGTTGAAAGAACCTCAATCCCAAACTATACAATGTTTATAAACCTCTAATTTTGAGGGAATGAGCTAACATAAACAAGGATTGATCCCCTATGCATTATTTTTTTTTGCGTTCTTCATGACTACATCTTAGAAGTGGTGTCAGGGAAGATTCAAGGTCATATCTAGGAAGATGACATCCCCTAGAAACTATAGGTGCAAGCGGTGCAAAGAACTGACCATTGGAGCAGACTCGGCATTTAGAGTATGAACTCTCCAGTTATGGAGGTGGCTCAAGGTAGTGCGCCATGACAGTACATCGTGAGAAGTGTTTTGGATGGCTCGGGTCGCGACGATGCAGTAGGAGTTTCCTGCCTCTGTGCCGGTGGCTGGAGGTGGGAGGACGTGGCCACCTAGCTGCCTCGGTGCACCACAGAAACAACACTACACCACATCACATGCTACTGGGGAGCTAGCCTTACGGACGACCTGCGAGGTAGGGGGATTCGGATGCGGCTTCTAGCCATGTCCCGGTTAAGCAGAATCGGTATACCTATGGCGGACTAGGAAGGGTGAGGGCTACCCTAGTGGGTCGGACCCATGCTGGGCCGAATCCGGGTTGGTTTAGAAAACACAGGTTGGGTTGGGTCATCGCAACAGTGTCGGACCGAACCCAAACCCCACTAGACCCTTTTTGGAAAAACATTAATAACTTAAAAAATGTGCATCTGACTGATGATACATTTGTGGTCTTGGAACTCTCAAGATGAGGCAGATCTTTCGGAATACTCTATGGAGGCCTTCCTGGATGTTGAAATTCGACGAATGGATTGAGGATAGATTCTCTTGGAATCAAGTGCACTATGTGCAGAAACAATGCTGTTGGATGAGACCTAAAGACTACTGACAAGTCACCCTATGTAGATTAAATAAGATAGCCTTGTTAAGTGGATCTATGTGACCCAGTTGGTCCATGGTGGGGAGTGGATCTATGTGACCTGGAAGACCCATGGTACTCGATAGAAGGATTACATTAGTAAGGCCAAGGTGGGAAGCAGCTTCGGTGTGTCCCGACATGCCCATAGTGGGGAGTGGCTTTTGTGTGACCCATCATACCCATGGTACTCATTAGGGATGAGTACCACAGTAGTTAGGTTAGTGGGAAGTTAATTTTTTGTGACTCAATAGGCCCATTGTACTCATTTATGAGGAGTTCTCCAGCAAACCAAGGTGTTCTATGATATTACTGATGGTCCTACTTTCCATACTCTAGATTATTTCGAGTGTGAGTTGTCCTGCTTCAAGGTTTTATTTATGGATTTATTTGTGGTATTTACTTGTTTTTTTGGGGTCCCTACTGAGTATATTATTACTCACCCCTTCACGGGCTTCACCCGTATGTGTTGTGTCTGGTGCAGACGATTGCCACCTTGATAGTGGACTTGGTGTCCCTGGACTCGGTGGTGCCTAGTGAGACAAGGCAGGCGGGGCGTACTTCAACAGCTTCCAACAGCTACTCTTCACTTACCAATCAGGTGTGGTTTTCAGCAGATGGATTTCATATTGTTCATGTACTTTCCTATATTCATTTCATCTTTTGTTGGGTTTTTATTCTTTCCCTTTTGGCCTACAATTTGTACTTTTACGTAGAGGTTTTTCAGCGACATTCATGTTTTTCTTTTCAGTTTTGGGACATGGTTTCATGTGTGTGTGTATAGGTACTCAGTAAAATGCCTCCCACATGCAATTTGAGGCCTTCAATGCTAGTCACCAACCCCTAGCCTTCAGGAGGTGGTCTTGGGGGATGTCACGACATGGGATCGGGGGGAAGGTTTACAACATAGTTGATGAGGTACATAGGCTGAATGCACTACAAAAGTTTCAGTGACATAGACCCCTTAGGTTCTAAGGCGAGCCTAACCCATAGGTGGTTGAGGACTATCTGAAGGTGGTTACAAGATTTTTCTATATAGTAAGGGCACTATCAAATCATATTGTGTTCCTATCACCAAGCCTTATATAGGGATCAACAAGATAATGGTGGTGATTTGTGACCTAGTATTAGGATAAGGTGACTCCAGCATTATCATAGTTGAGTACCTTTTTAGATAGGATTTATCTCAATCTATGGTTAGGGATGTATGTATCCAGGATATTATGCATCTCTAACTGGGTAGCATGACAGTAGATGAGTATTCATTGAGGTTCACCAGCCTCTCTAGGTACTCAATGGATATGGTTCAGGATAAGTTATTCTGGGATCAGTCCTTTGAGAGAGTAATGTGTAGAGACATATGAGCTAGTATTTTACCTCTATGAATTCTTACCTATTTTGGGTGGTAAACTAATATTTGGTGGCTGAAATTTTCTTGGATGAGAAGACGCAAATAGTGGTTTCTGGAAGTGGGTCCACGGGAGTAGATACCTCCTCAATAGGGAGCTGACATGAGTCTCAGTGACCAGGATATGTGATATGTTTCTAAACGAGGTCCCATGAAAAAGGTTCTACCATTCATGGATCACATTATGGGTCTAGTCAACCCATATATAGGTTTTTATACATGTACGATGATAGGGGAAATCCTACATGAGATTGTTCGACCTGTCGTGCAGCTAACAGGGAGACTATGGATGGGAAGCTAAGGTAGAGGTAGCAGTAGAAGTAGACAGGTATGCATGGTGTTGGATGTGGAAATAGAGCTAGGAGAGAAGCTATATATGGTGGATTCTTTGACTTGTTACCAACACCACCCCCAGGTGGTCCCCACTAGGCTAAGGGAGCTGGAGGAGAGCGGTGGGGACATTTATAGGTGGTTGAGGGTTATGACCCAAAGGCTACAAGAAAGATACGATGTATGATCATTTTCTTTTATTACTTATCTAAGTTTTTTAGAGACATAGTTTCTAGTCATTCCTTTATTTCCACATATCTGGTACAAGAATTATAGATTTCGGTTGATCCCTTGGCACGAACCTTGCACTTAGAGACACCTACAGTAGATGACTCAGTGATGAAAGACTCATGCTGATGAGGTAACCTAACTCTTAGAGATAGGGGTTTCTACTAGGATATCTTTTTAGCAATGATGGGGCCTTATGATGTAATCTTATCTATGGACTAGTTATCTATAGTTTATATCCATATTGGTTATTTCAGGTGGTGGATATGGTGTGTCCACAGTGATGGAACTAGGTTTTCCTATTTTAGTGAAAAGGAAACTTAGAAAGTGTATGATGGACTCATGTGTAGGAGTTTCAATCCAATTACTCATCACTTGGATAGAATTACCCTTAGTGTAGTGGATTTTATGAGCTTCCAATTTTCTATCATGGTGGTGGAGTATGAGGACGTTGTCCCTGATGATGTCCCAATTTTACCTCCCCACCAAGAGATAGACTTCTTCATTGAAATACACCCTAGGATGTAAATGACATATGCTCCATCATATCAGGTGAATCTCGAAGAGCTTCAATAGCTGAGGGTGCAGTTGGATGACTTGTAGAGGAAGAGATTTGTAAGACCTAGTGTTTCACCTTGGGTAGCCCCAATCATGTTTCCAAGAACGTGGATGAGAGGTTGAGGTTAAGTATGGACTACCGGTGCTAGAACCAAATGAATGTAAAGAATAGGTATCCACCACTGAGGACCAATGAACTCTTTGATCAGTTAAGAGGGTCATGAATTTTCTCAAATTTTGATCTCAGGTTAGGATATCACTAGTTGTTAGTACATGAAGTTTATATACTGAAGATGACATTCAAATGTCACTAAAGTCACTATGATTAATTGCTAATTCCCTTTGGCATGACAAGTACCCCAGTATTGTTCATGGGACTCAAGAATCGGATCTTTCATCATTTCTTAGTCTTGTTCATGGTATTCTTCATTGATGATATCATTGTGCACTCATAATCTGAAGAGGAGCATGTGATACACTTGAGTATGGTTCAGGATGTACTCCATGAGAACTTGATTTATGGGAATTTCTCGTAGTGTTAGTTCTAAATTTAGGAGGCCCAATTTCTAGGACATGTTATCTCAGTGGGTGGAGTGGTAGTGGATTTGTAAAAGGTTGAGGTAGTGTTAGCATGGGATCCACCCAAGAGCGTGATTGAAGTGAAACGATTCCTTGGATTAATAGGATATTAATGGATATTCATATTTTATTTCTCCAAGGTATCTACACCCAAGATATCTTTGACGTAAAATGGATAGCCTTTCATTTGGACAGAAAGGTTCCAACTGAATTTTAAGGAGTTAAGAGAGAGATAGAAAAGTTCTCCCATCTTGATATTTCCATACGAGGGTGTCAAGTACGTAGTGTTCTACAATGCATCTGGAACCAAGATTGGTTCTGTTCTAAGGTAGAGTGAAGGTTGATTTCCTATTGTTCATATCAGTAAATACCACATGAGCAAAACTACATGACTTGTGATCTTGAGTTAGCAATGGTAGTTTTCACACTAAAGATGTAGTGACACTATCCAAAGGGTGAGTAGTTTATCTTCTATTCTGATCAAAAGAGTCTCAATTATATCTTCTCTCCAATGGATCATAACTATAGATAGAGGTTATAGCTAGAGTTCCTCTAGGATTATGACTTCAACATTTTATGTACTCTTAGGAATGGGAGCATGGTAGTAGAATGTCTCATTAACAGATCTTATTTTGAGTTTATGAATGGGGTATTATAGTATTTGGGATCATTATAGTTATCCATTATTCATGGAGATAGATCATCTTAACTTCAATTGGTGGTTGTTTCCCCTCCTCTTTTTTAGAGTTTTAGGGAGGAATAACTTGGGGATTCCAACTATGTGACCCTACGTACTTAGATATCTACTGAACATGCTCATGAAGAATTTTATGAAGGTGGGGAGCATGTCGTTATTTTCATAGGATGCATGTTGATACTAGTGATGTTACAGGAATTGGTTTTGAGAGAGTTTCATATACCTCCGTATGTGGTACATCCAGCTGAGGAAAGGATGTAATATGGCCTCTATAATCAGTTTTCATGGCCATAGATAAAGAAGGGAGTTATAGAGTTTGTCTCTGCATGCCTTAAGAGTAAGGGATTGTCAGAGGTGTTTTGGAATCACATATGATTTTGAATGGCATTTTCCCCCATACTTATAGTCAAACTGAGCGAACCATTTAGATCCTAGAGGACAGATGATGAAATTTCATGTTAGACTTTGGTCATAGTTGGGATCATCACTTACCTTTGGGGGAGTTTTCTAACAATATTAGTTACCATTCCACCATTGGTATGGTTCCATTTGAGGCCTTGTATGGTCAAACCTAAAGTTCACCACTTTGTTGGGCCGACTCAAGAGAGCATTCACTTATCGAACCATAGTGGGTGTGAGCTACCATGGATAAGGTAAAGATCATCTGAGAGATGATGAGGACTGCACAAAACCATCAGAAGTCTTATGTAGAGAGAAGGTAGAGGCCTTTGGAGTTTGAGGAGGGAGACCATGTGCTCCTATGGGTTTCACTGTGGTGTGGAATATGAAGATCGAGATGGGCTGGGAAGCTATCTGTGAGATTCACTAGACCTTTCTAGATACTCTTTAGATTTGGTGAGGTGGCATACCTCTTAGCTCTACCACAATAGTTAGAATGGGTACATTAAATCTTCAACATTTAGCAACTGAGGAGGCATGTGAAGGACCTATCACACGTTATCTTCTGGGGCAAGATATACATCAATAATAGATCTACCTTTGTTGAGTACCTAGTAGATATTGAGGATTGACAAAAGAGGATCCTTATAGGGTGAATGATTCTATTAGTGTATGTCAGGTTACAACATGGGAATCTTCAAAAGATCACTTAGGAGTGACAGGCTCAGATTCATGCTCAGTACGCACATCTCTTTCCATAGCCCTTGCTTTTAATTTTCAAGACATAAATCCAAAATGTGGGGAGAATTTAATGGCTTGGACTTTCCATTAATTATTTTTGGATATTTTTTGAATTATTTTTGAGACATATCACAGATATAAAATTTTATTTTGAGGCCTAGTGTGCCCAAAATAAATGTTTGAAGTGTATTAAATATATTAATTATCATTCACATAAAGTTTTCATTAAAAGGTGGATTAAATTATAACAGGGCCTAAATCAGAAATCTAATGGAACTGTTGAGTTTAAAATATGGGTTTTATCTTAGGTTTGATATAACATTTTTCAATGCTTGGCGTTTGTGGAAAATTCATCATGAACATAAAATTAATAAAATAAGTATATAAATTATTTTATTTTATTTCATAGATGAAGTTACCAAACCTCTTATATAAATGTTAAATTATGGAAATTCTTATTTGTAGCTACTAAAACCTTGAAATCTATAGGACCTTTATAGAGCATTTAATGAGATTCAGTTGTTGGATGATGACTAGATAGAAGATCGATGATCATGTAAGATAGAATATAGGATCTTGATAATGACAATGAAGAAGGATAATTATTCATATAAAGTTGATCTATCTCAAGGTTATATGTTGATTTATTTGGATTATTTCCATATTTTCTATTCCTATGATGATCATGGATTAATTAACCAATAGATTGATCCACAGATTGTGCATATTGCAGGATGAGATTAATTGTGTGATTTTATTGAGAGAATTTCTTTTTGATTATTTTATTACACATTTTAATTATAATGGTGAAGGATCAACTCCAACACAAACATTTTTCAAGGTTCATTTATCATGTTTTTGGTTGTGTATTTATCTCCTTTTTTATCATAGGGGTTTCATTTTTTTTCTGGTTTGACCAAAATACCAAGGAATTGATTATTGTGCATCTATTTCTTGGTGAAACGATCCAATATCATAGATATAGACTTGGTATGGAATGAGGATCATGTGAAGGAAGTGGAGGTATGAGAATAGGACTATATTAGAGACCCATTATTAGAGAGGGTAAGAAAATGATGATGATAACCCATGGTGGGTGTTTCCCAAATGCTTGTTATGATCAGATTCCAACGAATGGCCACATTGAGGCTCATCCAATGTAGATCCTTGATTTTTAGTGAGATTGAGGAGGAAATATGAGTAAGTGGTGGTATGAGAATATTTAGAAGTAATAACTAGGGTTTTTGTAAAAAACCAATAAACACATCATATACAGTGGAGATACACACACCATGTGGTGACCTTAAAGTGGATGCTAGGGTTTTGAGAGAAAGATAACTATCAAACAGCATGTGACCATGTCACACGGTGTGTGACCCTTCCTCGATGTCATGGTGTATACCATAGAGGGTACAATGACATAGTCTGGAGTAAATGGACATGGACACATTGTGTACTCCAACATAGAAATGGCCAGTCTAGGAATACATGGGTTAATCCATGAACTGGTACGTGGGTAGAAGTACATGGGAAATATCACGCCATGTATTATTACACATACACCGACATGGTTCATTTACATGGGAAGGATCCAAGGTTGAAGGGACACAACATGTGACCCTAATACACATTGTGTAATCATTAAATATTTTTTTGGATCCCCTATACTCTATATCTTGGACAAGTTTCATTAGGTTGTGTTCCCCAAATCCATTCCCTAAGGTTTAGTATGGAATCACCTCCGGCACATAGGATAGTGATCCCTATAGTAGGACTTATTGGA
This sequence comes from Viscum album, assembly GCA_963277665.1. Classification (NCBI taxonomy): domain Eukaryota; kingdom Viridiplantae; phylum Streptophyta; class Magnoliopsida; order Santalales; family Viscaceae; genus Viscum; species Viscum album. The sequence goes on from OY728121.1 coordinate 438,845,860, forward strand.
TATAGTTATTGGAATCCATATATGAGGCCCAGAGTGAGATCCTCTAGTCATATTATTAGACAATATAAAGTTTTTGGTGATTTCATAACAAAAACTACACAGGTGTTGAACCTTTACTTAGTAGTTTTTTCTAGGATGAGTTATTGGTATACCTCATGGTCTTGGGTGTTATCCCCATTTGTGTATCATATCTATTTATACTTCTATAATATACTTTATATGATGAGACCCGATGAGAATGACCTCTCAAGAGTATTTCATCATTGTTATTAAACTTGTGGAGTGTGTTCGCCTGGATGACTGTTGTGTGGAACCTTTTGAGCTAGAATCATTGGTTGGCATTACATTTGTTACTTTAACTTGAGACTATTTTCCTTTATTTAGTATATCTAGATATTCTTATTATATGTTCTATAGACATATACATGTGTAGAGATAATTTTTATTCCTTTATTGGATAATTTTTTGTTTCAAGGTATCCTACTGGGTATTTTTATACTCACCCATGCATGGGATTTTTCCACTCATGTCGTATCTTGTGTAGATGATCAAATTTTTGACAGAGACCTAGAAGGACTAGGACCAGGTGGTTCTTAGTGGTACCAAGCATGCAGAGGTGTGTTCCTGAAGTATCTTGATAGATTTCCCTATATTTACTTTTTTTTGGACTTGTTTTTGGACTCTTTGTGGTGGGATTTTATTTGGCCAGGTTTACTTTTCCTTCACTTCTTGTTTTACTCTGGTTGTGGGATTTATATTTATTTATGCATGGTTGTTCATTTGATTTTATATTTTTTAATTATAATTTCTTGGAGATGTGTGTGTGTGTACATGTACATATGCTAAGGCCTCCATCGTAATTGATGTGACTACTTGGTGCTAGTCACCAGATCATGGATTATTGGATGTAGGCTTGGGTAGTTTCATCATGGGACCCTTTGGGATGGGTTTTGATGATTATAGGGGATAAAAGTTCATGATAATCATATTTTACTCAATTTGTTAATTTCAATTTAAATTTTTTATCCCTTTCCTACCATTTTTCTTGAGTATTTGATTGATTTTTTTAATTTTTATTGAAAAATATATTAATTAAAACATCAAATGAGTGATTAAAAATATATTTAAGGAAATATTGTGCTCATAAGATTTAATTTGGGGAGAATATTTCCTGCTTATTTTTTTGTCTAGTCTACTGGACCATACATTTCATTGGTGGGGTAATTTTTGTTTGTCGCATGAAATTCGGGTAGATGTATCACATCTTGAATATTTAATAACTAAGGGTTATTTAGTAGATGAAAACACATATTTTGTTTCTACATATATTAAAGATATTGAAAAAAAATTACATAAACTATCTCGTATTAATGAAGGTATTATTAAAGAAGTTTTACTTAGACAATAATGAGTGGGTTCATGCTCATTGAAATATGTTGTTCGACACTCCATCAATTAGTCATTAGTACAATAAGTCATATAGTTAAAATGTTTTCTATTTCATTTTTATATTTAATTTGATCTTTATATTGTATTATTATATAATTTAGGAAAATTATCTCTTAATTTAAATAGGTATGGACATGTGATACTAACAATCAGATCCAATAAGTATATTTATCCCCATTTCATGAGTGGTTAGAGACTTGTGTACAAATATAAAGTTGATTTAATTTTTATTAAAATGCATAATTGGTTTATTTTCTCACTCCTTCCCGCTATTGACTAATTTGAAATCTGTAAGGTTAAAATTTTAAATAATTTTTTACGCATGTAGTGATTGATTAATTGAATCAACTAATTAATGGCCTATTTTTTAAGTATTATTATTAAAATTATTCAAATGTTAATGGATTTTGATTCTATATCAGTGATTTTTTTGTGAATAAAGTAGTGAAAATTTTATCATTGTTTATCCATCCATTGATACAGGTTATTAATATGAACTTTTGGAGGAAATCATTTAATTTTTATATGGACATAGTATAAAATTTATAATATTGAAATTTGATTAGGTTGATCCATTTTTTGGAAGGAAATTTTGTCATTTAAAAGATGAATTAATAAACTTTAACAATTTTTTCAACAAATATGAATGAGTAATAAATTATTGTTTCATAGTGTTTTTGTAAGTATAATAGGCTTACTTTGTTACCACTAAGTCAAAATAAATTGTTTTGGTTAAGATTTCTAAAAGGGGAGTTTTTATAATTAAATTATATGAGCCTAATATTACTAAATTTATATATAATATTTTTAACCAATCCACTATAACTATTTGATAAGAATATATTGAATGTGTTAGATAGATTTTTCAATGAGATACAATAAATTTTTGAATCCAATGAAATTTTGGCAATAATGTTTTCAATTATATATATAAATGTTTTATATTTTTAAAAAAAATATTATTATTTCCAAAAAAGTTACTATAGTTAACTTTTTTTAACTTTTTATAGATTCATATATATCATAAGGAGCATCATCTAGTGGTAGTGGTATATATGATTTCAATTTTATGTTAGATTTCTAAACTTGAATGTACATGTGTTCCCTTATCAATATAGTTTTTAATTAAAAAAACAATTATTTTTTATAGTATTATGAATTATTAGAGGGGTACATGTTTGTAACTCTGGTATCCAACTGGAGGACTTATTTTAAAACAGTTTATATCCAATTAGAGTGGAAGTGAGTGTATTAATTCATAAACTAAAAAATATAATTCGAGACCCCACATAGATTCCTCCTTATGAATAATGGGTGGAAACAATTATATTATTATATAATTGATAGATTATGAGGGATATTTAGTTAAGATGAAAAATTAAATTTTTATGGTATTCTTCGTGTTATTAATATGGCCAATGAAATTATTTAAAAGGATGATTTTTTATATTTTCCATATGAGTTTAAATAGGTTTGTATCAAATAATTTAAAAAATTATGAAAATATTACAAGGTAAGGGTAAAGATAGATCATTATGAAACATTTGTAGGTATTCTATACATTTTACAATGAGCCCCACTGGGTTCTCTTTTCAACCAATGGTATGATTTGGTTGAGTAATGGTCAAGTGATGTGGTAATGGTGAGATTAATTTCTTTGAACATTAATTCATGTTTAATATTTTATATGTTTAATAATTAAATACATAGAGTATAAAACATGTATCGAATTCATTTAAATAATATATCACTATAGAAAACCCCTTACAAACTTGAAACTCAACATGTGTCACATCTTAGACATGATGTATGTTTAGAATTTATTTTTCATTTAGAAGTTTAAAAATGTTAGTATAACATGCATATAAATATATAATCAGTATTTTTTATATTTAGTCATTCCAGTGAAGTGATCCCACTAATTGGAAGTAGATATAGTTGAAAACTCACTGGTAAACTAATTTTGATGTAAATGGAGTTATAGTAAGTAACTTATCCAGTAAAACATTGTATTGGTTTTTTATATTGAATATTCGTATTTATTTATTAATTATTTATTCTTATCCAATAAACATAGTTTGATTTAGATTTGTAATATATGTGAGAGGAGAAAATCCATATTACAACATGAAAATGTGATATACCTATACATGTTTTAGGGATTGATATACTTGGTTATTCATTAATGTATGGACCAAATTTCCCATGTCATATTATTGTGCTAGAGGAGTTTATGAGTGCATGCACAGATGTAGGGATTCACACAAAAGATGAGGTTCTTTTTATGGTGCACACTATGAAACATAATATAGGGGCTCGGTTTATGAATCTATATAAATATTATTAGGAGATATTTTAATTTTTTATAAAACATATAGATTAGTTGGAATAGAAATAATTTTTATAGGTTTATGTACCCTATGATGATGAAAAGGTGTCGGTGTTACAAGTAAAAAATAATAAATCTGATTTACATTGAGTTTTTTTTAATATTTTTATAATATATAAAAAAATACATGTTTTAGATACTAACGGTGGGAAATTTCATGTATTCATAGGTGTTTAATAATTGGACACACCAAATGTATGAGGTATATTCCATTACTATATTTATATTTAATAAAATATTTTTGAACTATAATTATAGAAAGTTTGATAAATCAAAAGTTAATTTGAATTGATTTACAATACATATTAATTATAAGGTTAAAGCCTATAAAATGACCTTTTGTTTTCATAAAAATTTATGACAATTATTTTTGATTAATTTATGACATATATAAATTTATTTCAGGCTAATATGACATGTGGTGTGGTTAGAATAACCAAAAAAAATTTGATACATATTTGATTACAAATTATTAGGAGGGTCAAACCCTAGAAAATTACCTTAAATTTTCATAAAAATTTATAAGAATGATTTTTAATAAATTTATGGCTTGTATGAATTAAATGAATACAAATATGACATGTTTTGTGGTTGAAATGATTTAAAAACATTTTTAGGGTAAAAAGTTGTTTAAAAGCGATAGAATTAACACCTAACAACTGAACTTGGATTTACATGAAATCATAGGAAAATTATTGATGATTATTTTTATGAAATTTAAGAATAAAAATCTCATAAATATTATATGTGGTTTACTTTTAATGGTTGAAATTTGGTTTTTATATATTTAAAAGTCTTTAAAAACAAGTGTTAGATATCCAAAATCAAGAAAATTGACCATGAATTATCATGAAATCATAGTAAAATGATTATTGAATAATATTTTATATGTGGTAATTAGTGGAACATAAATAAAATGGGTGGTTTTCTTATAATTTTTGAAAAATCTGTGATATGGTCCAAATTACCAATAAAAGTGATTTTCAAGTAAAAGGCGGTTAAAAATGACTGACACCAAAAAAATGACCAAAACAACTCAAATTGATGTTAAATATTAGAAAAAAATCTTAGATTAATATTTTACAAGTAGTAAGAGATGGAACATCAACCTAAAATTTAGTGTGAATGAAATGATTGAAAAATATAGCTTTAGAGTAAAAATTGGTTATAAAAAAAGTAATATAACCGAAACCAATATAATGACACAATATTATCAGGAAATTATATGGAAATTATCATCGATTATTTTATAAAATATAGTAATTTAAAACAAATCAATATGATTTATAGTGTTCTTAGAAAGGTTAAAAGTGAATTTTTATAGATTTAAAGGTTTTTAAAAACATACTTCAGAAAATCAAAACAAGAAAAACAATCTCTGATATTTGAGTAATATTATTATAATGATCAATGATTAATTTGTGATATGAACTAATTAATGACATGTCAATTGGATGTTCGATATTATAGCGATAATATTTTTATGATCTAAATCTTTAAAATATTTCAATTGTATTTTTTAGATGGGTCAATGAGCCATCCTGAAGTTTTAATCACCATGATACCTCAATGGTAATATATTAAAAATAATATATTATGTTTTTATCACATATATATTGGTGAATTGTTTAATTTTCCTCTTTAACGGGGCCCCAAATATAAAATTTGAGAACATGGTTACATCCAGAGTAGGGGACTTACACTAAGAGTGGTATAACATTCATTCACATCGAGGTCTCATAGTTTTTATCATCATGGTTGAAATTAGTTAATTAATTAAACTAAATTAATTAATTAATCAATTACTTCATCACTAGAAAACCAAATTCCCCCTTTATAAACATCATGTACCTCTCTTTCTATAATTATTCTCAATAAACACTATATTTGTGGTGGGATTGAGAAGAGTGGATTGTTAAGATGATCAAAGGTAGGTTATTTGATGAACGTGTTCAATGAGGAATCACCAATGATGGCCAACACTGACACATTCTTCATCAATGATCGTTCCATTTGAGATGTGGAGATTTTTTATTTTTATCTTGCTCTATTCTTTTTTATTTTTAGAATGGATTAATTTCACAATTTCATGGCCCATTGTATAATTTGGATTTATTTTTGGAATGGAATTAAAGATCTTGCACTTCCTTTCTCCTAAAACTATGGATTCCACACATAAACATTGGTGGTTGGGATTTATAATGGTCACTATTGAATTATGTTTATGATTTTCCTTTAATTTCACATCATATTCTTCAATTGTTCAACACCGACCTATGGAATGGTCTATGGTTTGACGAATCTTGCCTCAAATCAACACATGATTGAAATCCAAGACCACAAGCAATTAATTTTCATTAAACAATGAATATTGAGGCATTATTGAGGACCATCAGGAAAAAGAGGAACATTTTAGGCATGATAGTGTGGTCTCTTGAATAAAAATAATGAATTGGGTAATGAGGCTTCATGATAAGTGGTTATTGTTCTTGTTTCTAAAAAAAGATGGCCAAAATTTGACTATTGTGGTCACAATATCGTTGGATATTGAATTTGGAAAACATTTGGGCTCTATTAGGGGTTATAAAAGTAACAAAGTTGAATTTTGGAGTGTTTTAAGGCCTTGGGTAAAGAACATGACTGCACGATGTGTAGTTTTTAATAACAAAGTTCATATACCACCATTGATTTGGAAGCTATGGTTTCAAGGTAGTTAAGGATAACATGATATGTGACCTCGGTACACATTTCATGTTACACTAGGAAATATTACATGGTGTGTATGGGGAGTACATTCCCATGTGGTTTTTTGTCCATATATACCATGTGTGTTAAGACCACACATCATTTCCTTGGACTTACAAGACTCGACCTCCCAAAAATTGCATGTTGAGTGAGTAGGCTGAGTATACGTGCCACATACTCTCTTAGACTTACTATGTATTTTGTATTTTACATGAAATGGGCCTTGGGAGTAAAGTATGAGTACCCAAATGGTCTCACATGACATTTATATTATCATATATTCTATATTTATAGACCCATTCATGACATGTGGGTGATAGTACACAACTAGAATACCCTTGATGGGTTACATAGTGTGTAATCCCATAGTACATGTAATGTACCTTTCTATCCTTAGGGTTGTTTCATATATCTTTTTTTAGAACTTGGATTTGGGTGTGTGAGAAGTTTATCCAAAACATGATCTACATATGATTCAATGTTACACTCCCATTTAGCATGATAAGTGATATGTGCGGTGATATGAGAAGTTTAGTCTCCTTAAATACATAAGGATGATGATGGGGATTGGGCATGGTGACTAGAGCATTCATGGATTCAAGTACCCCCTCGTTATATGTATTTTACTCAGTGAGGTGTGAGCCCTCTAAATTAGGGTTTGATCCAATTAACTCATCTTCTTTTGTATGCTTATCTATTTATGGGTATTCTATATATAAATTTGGGTACTCCCTTATATTTTTTGTGCTAATTGGGGTGCAGTTCCACTATTTACAGGGTTGTTACTCCCCCCCCCCAAGAGATTAAACGAAGCATGGTTCCTTATCAAGGGTCAATTACTCACTCGACTAATACTTATCCTTAAGTGATTCAAAGTTCCCTATTATAGATTCAATGTAGTGATTTGGGTTTTCTCATTCTTAGGTGGTATGATTGTAGGGAAATCACTCCATTAGCATACACTTGTTCTTTATTGAGTGTAGATTCCATTATAGGTTTCTATAGTGGTGACATAGTATCAGAGCATAGTAAGGTTCAATAGTTCCTCAACTGATGTGAATACTTCAAAAAGGAAAAGGTTCTCCTTACTAGATTCTAATGGTGCTATAGATGAAGGTATGAGAGGGTCAAATGAATTGATAATAATGACTCCCAAAGAATCACTTTTTTCCTTTTAGATATGATGTACAAATGGGTTATCAGTTTCATTATTTGAGGGATTTTTTCCCTAATAATCCCTAGTTTTACATGAATTGAAATATTAATGGATTTTGGATGTAATAATTGTGACTTCTTTGCATCCCTAATAGTTCTAGTGGTTGGTAATATTTGTATCTTTATTTGTATTTCTCTCAAATAACTTATTATACCAAATTTATAAGTGAATTATTTCTTGGATTTCATTTGTCTTTTTGAGGCATCCAACTGAGTATATTTATAATCACCCATGCATTGGATTTATTCCCAAATGTGTTGTGTCTATATATATAATTTATGGCTCATATATGGTATTGGTGGACATAGATATAGTGAGTCAATTTTGGAGATGACTCATGGTGACACTTAGCGATTCATTGTGAAGTATGGTGGTTTTTTATGGTGATAGTGACCAATGTAGCTATAGATCTATCTAGGAGTACACACAATGAGGATAATCCTTAAAATTTATAATACCTATTATATTTAAAGGATTTTAAAATGTATAGTTCTATTTTTCTAGCATATTTTTCACTATACATATACTTGATATCACATGCATTTATTTTATACAGTTCATTTATTTATAAATATATATATACTATGGGTGTTTCTTGTTATTTTATGCATTTAATATATGTGTCTATTATAGGTAGAAATAATCTAAGGCCACCCATATTGTGTGATATTTCTATTCATCACCAATCACCAAATCTATGACTATTGGAAGTGGGATTAGAGTGGCACACTCAAATTTCTAATAGTCTAAGTGATTCCCTTGTGGGTCAGGTCATGTTAGGTGTGCATAAAATGATTGAAAATTAAATTTTTGAAAAATGGTGGTTAAAAAAAGTGAGAGGGTTAGAGCTTGGAAAAAATATCATAATATTAGAAATCATAGTATAATGATCATCTGTTTCTTTTTAACATGTAGGAATAAATGACATATGATTTTGATGTTTTTTATGCTTCTAATGACTAAAACATTTGTTACATGGTAAAAATTATTTAAATATAAGTGATTCGGTCAAAATATGGAAACTGATTTCATATATTTGTGAAATTATATGATAGTAATCACTGGTTATTTTCAAATATATAGAAATAGACGAAATTTAAATATAATATGTGTGTATTTGGAATTTTTAAAATAATATTTATTGTATTAAAATATCATTTGTTTTACTTTTACATAACTTTTTATAGTTAAACAGTCAATTGGGTTGTAATTATTAATTTATAGTTATATTTTAATTATACTAATATTTATTTTAAATTTAATTTTCTTTCTATTATGAAATAATGGATGGAGTTTTAAGAATTATTTTATTCATGTTATCTATTCTATTTTTTAAAAAAATATTATCATAACTGTTTATAATGCATGTATTTGATGAAAGTTTTTAATTATTGATATAATTTTTTTGTTTTTAAATAACAAGTGAAACTATGTATTTATATATTGAAAACCTTTTTAAAATAAACATTAAATTATACCATTTATAAGTGTTAAAAAGGTCCCATTTTCTATATCATTGTACCCTTTAGTGATTTTTATATGGTGGTCTCTAATACATTTAGTGATAAGGAAACAGTGACCACAAAAATATTTTCCTACTTGCCCACTAAAGGTAATATATGTAGTAGTGTAATGTCAATATATTCCCCTTGTTCATTTCCTCTATCAACACATGGTGTAATTTTATAACGTAAAATTGATATTAAAAAATTACCATTCAAATTTTCAGTGTAAAATTTAATAGATACTTTAAATTGGAAAACTTTTCACTAATACTTCAAAAATATAAATAAAATTTTAAATGGTATTTGACTCCAAGGGGATTTTCCAAGTTTGAAAGTTAACATTTCATTTATCCTATAAAGTCAAAATTAAATGTTTCAATTCTCGTTTCAAATTAAAAAATTTCATTCAATTTTAAAAAGAAAAATTTTATAGAAAAAATTTTAGTGAGATTTAACACTAACACTGTAAGAATACAAAACAATTATACTATAAAATTAGTTTTATATGGATTATCCCCATTCATTTCCATTTTAAACTCCAAATATAAATTTTACAATGTAAATTTTATATTATAAATTTATACTATGTAATTGAATGGGATATTTATAGTGTAAATTAGTAGTGAAACTTATGTAATATAAAGAAAACATGAAATGAAATTTTTTTATCAATGTATTGAACTAATGGGATAATCCAATGAGTATTATACAGGTATTTGGAAGGATATATAACATCTTAAATGTGATATAAGAACAAATTTTAAATACAATTAATCCTAGAATCTATCTATGTCTTTAGAATTATTATAAATAATTATTATTATGTCATATGTTACCCTAGTTGATCCATCCTATCAAATCTTTTCACAGGAATTTGATCAAGGTCACTAAGAAGTAGCTAATAGATATCTTCCTCTAATGGTACCCATGGATCATTAGAATTACTTGATACTTAGGTAGGACCACACTCAACACCATTTCAACTAGAAACATAGTTAAAGGGGGAGTGAATAATTGAAATGAAAAAATTGGTTTGAAAATATCTAATGATTTCAACCATCGTGCAAAAGGATTGAACTAATTTATATAGTCCTCTAAGGAACAAAAAATCAAAAATATGTTGATTGTACATTTCACTAAATGGTCTGATGTTTAAACTACCTTAAAACATTTGGTTCAATCCCCATAATGATTTATTAACACTAAAACCTTCAGGTAATGAATTTAAACTCTTCATAATCATTATCTTATGATGAAAATCCAAACATGATAGCATTTTGAGAAGATATATGTTGATTCCCATGTGACATTTCAAAATGTGATAATACCATTAAAGAACTGAAAAACTATAGTTTCCAACACTATGTCATGTTTCACTCAATGATATTCCATGAAGTGTCTTTAACCACCATTCCATGGGGTTCATTTAGTAAATAAATCCATCTATATCCAACTTTCTCTAAAGCCTTATAGACTTGTCCCACTATTAACTTATGTAACATCACATATAATAAATTTTGAACCCATATCAAAAGAAACTATTGGATATTTAAAAAAAATTATATATTTAGAAGAAAATACTTTTTTAATAGTTACTATTCATTTTTTTCAGATGTTACATCATATGTCACAACTTTAGAAAAAACATACATAAGTTCTTCTAGATCTCCTAAAAACACTTTTTGGGTAGTTCTCAAAGTTTAATAACTTAATCCTCATTAACATAAACAAAAAAAGTGACCCTATTGTAGTTTTTATCATTGAAAATAATTATTAATTATTTAATCCATAACTATAAAAAAAGAAACATCTAGCAAAGCATCAATGTTACTCAATCGATAAATGAATCTACCATGATCTCTATAGAACACGAGAAACTCAATACATGTTTCCACTAGTTTCATTATATTGTATTATGAATTTTTTTATAATTAATTTATACAATACATCAAGTAACCATGGGAAATAGATTATGTTAATATCATATATATATTCATTTAATCTTAATTCTTAGAGTATAAAGTGACCAGCTCGATGAATACATTGCATGGAATTTATTTTATAAGATTATCACATCACATGACAATCACCCAAATAGATAATAAATTAATATATACTATATATGTATGGACATACACTTATAGTTGTATCTCAATCAAGGGCCCAGATTTCATACTCATCAAATAAGAGGATAAATCTAATATTGATTCATCTCCAACTAATGACATGATCTGAAACATACACAACAACCTTTTAATTAGCTAATACTCAAGGATTTTATAATAATAGTATAAAATTATAATTGGTCTCATTAAATGTATATCAACAAACTCAGTAATGATAATTTAATGGGAAACAAGAACTTTTAGTATACCAAATTCATATTGTATGACACTCCATTTGGTATATACCTAGGGGTTATCAAGTGAAAAAAACTCATGTTGTGCCTCATGATAATATTTTATATCACTATAAGAAACCCTCCCACACTAACCTTAAAATTGTTTCACAATATATTATACTCCATGAAGATAATTAGTTAGGAATAACTCATCTTTTTAGAGGTTAATTATTAATTTACTTTAGGAAATATTTGAACAAATGTGAAAAAATGATAATGTGGAGTATACCTTTTGTATAACATCATAAATTGTATTTCTTAAACTATTATAATAATATAAAAAAACAATACATAAAAACCTTTCAAACCATATCGCATATGATATAATTTCTTATCATCCATACATTTACTACACTTTTTATGTTTTTTTAATCTTATTCAATATCTATGTAATTTCTGCCACATCTCTATGTGAACACTAGACAAAACACTCCCACTAATAACTTTTAGTGATTAAAATATTTTAAGGAATAATGTTTGAATAACTGTGAGACTTATGGATAATATTCTTAATGTTCAACTCCATGAATAGCCATTGAAACACATTTACATAATAATATCAATTGTTATTATGTTAATAACTTTTATTGTCTACTTATAACTCTTTATAATCTCTTCATCATCATCATTCTATAAAAATTTCCATCAAATGTTTTTGTTGATATTATTTTTGGTAAATAATTTAACACTTTACATTATTTATTTAACAAAACATCCAAAAACCTCTTTACAATGTATGGTGACATTCACATTATTATGATAACTAAATGTAACTCCATACATTTCTCTTTACTAATATACCCTAAACACTTTAAGTATATTGAGTGAAATTTACTTTGAATAATTATTGGTATAATATTTTATTTTTTAACAATTTAACTTCTATATGTTCAAAATATTCTCCCACTGGTCTCTTATAAACAATATTTTATTCATAATATCATGCTAAAAACTCAAATTTAGTTATGTACTGGAAATAACACTTATTTAACTTTTTTTTAATATTAATAAATAAACTATTCTATATGTATCACATTTGGTATTATATGTGTTTTGAGTAGTATTCTGAAAATAATATTTTGATTTTTGAAATATTCTACTAACAGGTGGTGGAATATCAATTCTTCATATTTTAACAAATTTCATAGATAAAAAATTCATATCTGGAATACAACTACTTAAATACTTATTGTAGAGACCCAATATTGATGTACATGGACATTACATTACTTTTTTTGAATACTTAAAACATGACACAAACAGACTCTTAAAGACCATATTAGTTTATTGTCTTTGGAAATGTGGAACATAATATTCTCACTTGGTGAAATATCTTCAACATATCCCATAAAGATCTTCCCTTTTTTCTACCTAAAACCATTCTTTATATCCTAGGGAAAATAAAGCACAAAAGGGTGAGCTAAAATTCTTAGTAAGGTTAAAAAATGAGAACATAAAAAAACAAAAAACATAATAATATAAAAACATTAAAATAAAGTTTAAATATCAAAATCATGAGTTATAAAATAAATCATGGGAATTAGTAAGGCATAAATCATAAATAAACACGACCATGATACCATAACATTTAAAGAAAACAAGGAATTTTGGAAAACAAATAAAATGTCATAATATTATTTCTATAGTATATAAGGAATTGCTTTCAAGATCTTTAAAGTGTATAAATTCCTTTACTAGATTGGGTTTACTTTTCATTTCAACAATGCATTACTGAACTGGATTTACATGTCATTTCAGCCCTGTATTACTGAACAAGATTTAATTTTTGTTACAGCCATATTTATATCATGAGATATAAATCTTTACCCAATGAATTTGAGGGAGATATAGGTACCACCCATATCATACTGAAATCATTCTTACATGTTCCACAAAAACATTAATCTGTCATCACAGCATAACCCATGAAATAAAAAATGGGTTTCTTAAACATGATTCCATCATAACATAATTTGTACAAGATAACTTTATTTTGTAAAAACAATTCCATAATAAACATAATCAAATAAAAGTAATAATAGGGATAGAAACATAACTATATGTCATCTTATATGGAAACTAATTTTGATAAAACACTTGATCTTAATTCCTAAGTAAAAATCCTTTCTTCTTCAAAAACATTTTCTATTCTCAAAATGCCATGAAATTTTAAAACTAAAGAATTTAGTTGAAAATAAAATTGAAATATTCTATAGAAAGATCCATGGAAATAATGTGTCATGGAACCATAAAAATTCATTCATGCCATGTAAGTTAAAAAAATAATATCCTCCTTGTACTTTTTTTGGAAAAGTCAAAAAGTAAATCTTATGGTAAACGAAAGAAAGATTCCTTTAAAACCACGTATTAAAAGTGAAAATATGTAAAAATGAAAGTAAACATACATATAAGGATAGGTAACATTTTATGAAATCATTTTTATAAAACAAGGACATATATGATAAATATACCCTTAGTAAATACTTACATATAAACAATCTCGGATAAAAATGAGATTGAAAAATTATCCCTTACCATAGATCTGATATGTTTAGTGTGTATCTGAACCTCCTTTATAATTATTTAAATAATGTTACTAATTTATTCCAGAATCATAATAATTTTTATGATAACATTTATGATCATATTTTCATTCGTTTGTTAGTAACATTTCATTGTTACTCGTTATTCAGGTATTAACTGATTTATGTTCTCATGCATGTTTTTTCAGATAAGTTCTTATTCCTATTTTTAGGTTATATTTATTTCATTAAAAAATGTTATTAGTATAATATATATCATATTTTTTCATTAAATTAATTAATATAAAAATTGTTTACTGAATATTATGTAGAATGAATCACATCACACTGTGGAGACGGTACGCCGTATGTATGCACGAGCGATGATATTGTTCCCATAATTGTTGAATGGTATTGAATTTGATGGTGTATAGTATTTCATAATAAATATAAATTTATATTAATAATATATATATATTTATATATCAATTCCATCATTATACTCATCCATTTAAGGTGGTGGTGAAAAATGGATTGCACTACGGGGTGGAGACGGTAAGTCGTACGTACACACGTGTGGTGATTTAATTTTTCATAAGATGGGTAGAATGTGGACTATGGTTGTTTGATAATCATAATAATATATTATTATATAATTACTACTGGATTTATTACTTTATAATGAAACAACTCAAGAGGAGGAAGTCGAAGAAGAAATAAGTTTGAAAGAATCAGTAAATGTTATTACCACTTCATCAGCGTGCCTCCTCTATATCTTTTCTTAGAGCACAAGTATTTGTCTTTGAAGAAGAGAAATACCTCTAGAATGTTTCTAGAGAAGTTGATAAGGTAATTGGGTATGTTATTTTCTAGATATAAGTCTCAAAATGAAGTTAAGAGATGAGGGAAGAAGTGCCCTTTTATAATTGAGGTGAGGGGAACTTTTAGAAACCTCAAAAATATTAATTTATAAAAAATTAGAAAAATCAAACCAAATACCTCCAAAATGATATATATTTGAATCTAAGATATTATAATATTTAAATATAATCAACCAATAAAATTTATATATGTTTTTATGTTAATTTAAAAATTGTCATTTTAATTGACAATTAGTTATTCTATTTAATTTTAATTAAGATAACAAATGTTTCAATATTAAAATAGTGAAATATAAACTTATTAGATTTAAATTATACCCCAAATGAATAATTTAGAACATTTTAGACCATATCATAACTATGATATATTTTTAAAAAAATTTAAAAAATTTAAATAATTTATAAAACATTATTTTAACAAAATAACAATTATGTCAATTTTGACACTATTCATTTAATAGATTTTTAGAAATATCAAGATAAGGTGTTATCCTCGAAATAAATATTTTATTATATCCATATTGGTTCAAGGTCATCTATTAAATTCATTTTAAAAATTAATTATCCCAATTATATTTATTTTAATATTTTTAATAACATTTATTTGATATCTTTATTATTAAAATAATCACTACATCAATATTGTGTAATTATATAATATACTTATTTTAGAATAAAAATTTGAAATAAAATACTATAATGAACATAAATATACTATATTTCATAATAATATATGTATTTGAATTTATCTTCTGTAAAATACAACATTAAAAATGTTAAACTTATTATAGTATGAATGTGACCACTTTAACATCACTTTAAATAAAATAAAATAAACGCCATAATCTCTTATATAAAGCTACAAATGGTCACTTTATCATAAATTTGATGATTAAGGTCGATATATACTCTATGAATATGATTTGTTCGTGTTTTAGTCCTTTATGGTTATTAGTATTTTAAGAATTTTTTTTATGGATTTCTCATCAATTAATTAATTTTTACATCATTAAAGTAAAAGAATTTAATGTAATTATTAATTTCTTAAAAATTAAAAATAAATTACCATGATTTAGTTAATTATTTTATCTTTCCATGGGATATTTATGTTTAAATATATCACCGGGTTATACCTATATTAAAATTATTATACTTATAATAAATGTGAGTTTGACATTTTGTCACTTTCATTGGTTTTATTAATATCTATATCATTTTCGTAGTCAAGTGGCCATTCAATGACTATGTTTCAAACCCAAGATGTCAAGGGTATACATTTATTCATCAAAATGGATTTTGGTAGGTTTTATGATCATTTTATTCTTCTTATCATATTATTTGATACACAAATTTACCTGATTTACCTTTAACTACATTAAATAAAAAATATCGTAGTTACTATTCATTATATCCAACAATAAATAAAAGTAACCTATTAACAAAAATATAACCCACTTATTCTAAATATGGAATCCATTTATCATAATTCATATCACATAACTAATTGAAATTAATTTAAAATTAATTCCCATTTTCAAAAACCAAAAAGTGGGTTTTTAAGAAGTAAATACTTATCAAAAGATTGTCATGTGTTTATGCACAATTTAAATGTGAAATTACATCCAATGAACAAAATTGGATAAAATGATAAAAAAATAATCCAATTACACTTTAAAACCAATTAAAAATATAATATTAATATAAAATAAATTAGATGAAATTTTAGTTTTGAATTAAAATGCAGTATTTTTCACTATTCATTAAAATATGAATTTTATCAGAAAAATACCAAAAATTATAAAAAAGTAAATTTATTTGTTATGATTCCAGAGAAGAATTTTATTTTTTAAAATATAATACATAAAAGTGTTTAAAAGTATATTTAAAGTGGGTGCGCCATTAAAAGGTGGCAAAACCGCATTTTTTAAAAAATTACTTATTTTATCAGAAAAAATGTTTTTGTTCATATATAATCTCCTAGAAGATATATAAGATGAATTTTAATGTTATATGAAATTAAAAATGTGGTTAATACTATTTATAACATATAGTTTATATCCCATTAAATAATAATATTTCAATAATATGTCATTATTTAGTGAAACTTGGTATTGCGTACAACGCAAGCTATCGAGGAAGGTCTCTCTTGCGTGTAATGTAATCCAAGTCAGTATTATGTTTATTGAAATATTTCTTTGCTGTTTAATATAATATAATCCAAAAATAGTTCTTTTATACATTGAAAAAAATCTATACTTAGTGTTGCGTGTAATGAATTCTGTAAAAAGAAATTGAAATTATGTGTAACACAAGCCAAGAATAGTGTTGTGTATAATGAAAGATAATGCAGTGTTGTGTATAGTGAAAGAAAATCTTGTTGTAGCGTACAACAAAGGAAATCAAAAAATTAAAAAGAATATATCTAATAAAATATCAGGGTGTTACATTCTACCACCCTTAAAATGAATTTCACACTTGAAATTCATCAGGGTTATAAATGATTTACTACATCAAAGTTTATTTCATGGAAACCCACATAATAAAAAGGGATAATAAAACATCATTTTAAAAGGAAATTTAGAAACATAATGGTTACCCAAAGTAACTCATCACTGGGTTTCTTCATAGGGTAACATAGTTGGGAAGTGAAAACACGGATACGGAAGAGAAATCTAACCATCAAGTTCTGATGGAGAGTGATAGAGAATAAGGTTTGGAGAAAGTTAACTACTAGAGAGCCATAAATTTTTGATGATTTAAGGGACCGTCTGATTCAGAAGATAAGAAGGTACTAGGATAACATTTTTGGTTTCAAGATCCTTTTCCTAAAGTTGATGAATTTTTCCTTGAGGAGAAATACTTACTTGATTTCAGTACAATCTCACTATTGGTCGTTCCCTTAACAATTTCCACTTCATCTATTTTTTAAACTAATGAAGTTGAATTTTTCATTATTGAATTGTTCCCAGATCATGTGATAGAATGATAGGTCATTCCATATGTCTCAAAAAAAAGGTTAAAGCAGGTTATCAAATATGCATAAGTCCACCTATAGTGAGAAAATACATTAATATGACAAAATTAAACTAGAATATAACATTAAAATCCTTACCAAAACAAAAAATATAAAAATTTAGAAAGAGGTGAAGTAAGTTGACTTAACATTTGTCTCCCATATCTCATTAGGTAGTTCATGGTTGTCACATTCCAAACATGTGAATACCTTAATCATGTATTATCTTGAAACATGATAATAACATTAATTACCATATAACCTTAGTAAAAACATGCATTCTATCAAAATTAACTCTTTAAACACATAAAAAATACCAACAATTATATATACTCAAACCATGATATCACTTTTTACTTCTATCGGTTATGAGGTCATTAATACTATCAAACATTTCATTGTCTCTTTCTCCCTTCATTATGTGCATACCATGTGCTTTCCAAAAATATTTCAATCAATTTTCATGGATACTGGTACCATATACTTATGTAAAACCATAATAGACCAATACATAGATATTAAAATATTCCATAATACCATAAAAGAGATTCTACCATACTATTTTGGAATCCCATTACATAAACACTTTATCATTCCACCATTTTTTTGCCATAATCAACATCACCAATAGTGATCACATGTGATTTGATTTTGTCTTTTTCTTTAAGAGGTTGTTCATGTCAATAATTATCATTAACCCTTGGATTTGGGCATTGGTTATCATAATAACCCATTTCCCTTCACTTGTAGCACTAAAGTTTTGGTGGTTCATTGTCTGTTGTCTTTTCTCTATTAACATCATTAGTAACCTTTTTCCCATTACATCGTCACTCAACTACATGATGACCAAATTTTCCAAACATGAAACATTTTATAGTCCCATTAATAAAATCTATACCAAAATTCTTTCCACACTTTGATCAAATTGAAACATTCATATTCTTTTCTCCATTGTTTTGAGATTTTCCCTTGAACTCTATCTTTCATTTCTTGTCAAAACCATGGGATGGATATGTAACACCTACATCATGTTCTACCTTGATAGCCCAATGAAAAATTTCTTCAAAGCTACTAAAGTATATTATATCTATTAAACTTAAAAGATTTGGTTTTAATCCACTGAAGAATTGATCAACTTTACTTTTAGGTTGTACGATAAAGAGAGAATCATAACTTACAAGTCTTGTACAATTCTCCTTGTATGTACCAACATATTCATCATACTTTTTATTAAGCTCAAGGAACTATTTTTCCATCTTGGTTCGAAGAATGTGAGGGAAGTATTTATTTAAAAACAAGTTCTTGAACATATCCCATTCCATCGATTCAATTTCATCTTACTGCCTTGAATTTTTAATTAGAGTCCACCACTGGTCTGATTCACCTTCAAAATGATAAACATCCAAAATAACTTTTTCATCTTCTGAAAAGTGAAGGATGGAAAATATATTTTCAATGGTACTGATCCATTTTTCTACAACAATTAGATCATAAGACCCACTAAAATAATGTGGATGTTTCCTCATTTTGGACTCAATATAATTTTGTTCCCTTCTCTGATCATTTGGAATCCCAAAATGATTCATATCTTGTGTAAGTATAGAAATATGATTTTTCATTCCATATCCCATAAAATTTGGCTGTTTGGGAGGACAGTCATTGAATTTCCCAGTGCATTGATCATTAAGATGGTTCTTTCAGGTTCCAACCATTTTCTAAAACCCAACAAGAATAGTGTGAGAGGAAAAAATCATACTTGGAAAACAACATAATAAAGGGGGAGTGTTTTCAATATCTAATATCTTAGGATTAATCCTAGGTTATTCATGATCTTTACTATAATTATAGGACTGTAACCTATATTTATACTTAACCTTAGGGACATCCCTATACATACCTTAGAAATATCTATTGGGATCTCACTAATGCTTTCACATCCTAGTTTCCAAAGGTTGACTAAACCTTCAATCTGATACCGACTATAGAGACCCAAGAATGACGTACATGGACATTACATTAGTTTTTTGCAATACTTAATTTATGACACAAACATACACCTACAGACAATATTAGTTTAGTGTATTTGGAATATTGTAATTTAATCATGTATCTTGGTGAAAGATATTCAACATCTCCCATAATGATCTTCCCTTTTTTCTACTTAAAACCTATCTTTATATCTGAGGGAAAAGAAAACATAAAAGTGTGAGCTCAAATGCTCAATAAGTGTAAACATTCGGAACAAAAAACAAACCATAAACATAATAATGTAAAAACATGAACATAAAGGTTAAATATCAAAATCATGAGTCACGAAAATCATCTTGGCTGTTTATAAGGCATAAATCATAACTGAACATGACCATGATAACAAAGCATTGACATAAAATATAGAATTTTGGAAAACAAATAACTTCCTAATAGGATTTCCATAGTAGTCAAGGAATTTCTTCCAAGGCCATTATAGTGGAAAAAGTCCTTTACTGAACCGTTTTTACTTTTTATTCCATCCATGTATTAGTGAGCTGGATTTACTTATTGTTCCATGACTGTATTACTGAACTGGATTTACTTTCTGTTCCAGTCATGTTTATCTCATGAGATATAAATATTTACCCAATTCATTGGAGGGAGATATATGTCCCAACCATATCATAATGAAATCATTCTTACATGTTCCACAAAAACAAAAATAGTTCATTATAGCATAACCCATGAAATAAAAATGGGTTTCTTAAACATGATTCCATCATAACATAATTCATACAAGATAAATGGATTTCATAAAAATAATTCCATCTTAAAAATAATAAAATAAAAGTAATAATATGGATAGAAACATAACCATGTGTCATCTTAGATGGAAAATAATTTTGATATAATAGTTGAGCTTAATTCCTGAGAAAAATATCTTTTCTTTACCAAAAATGTTTTCTATTCTCAAAATGAAATGAAATTTTAAAAGAAAATAATTTAGTTTAAAATAAACTTGAAATTTTGTAGAGTAATATACATAGTAATAATGGTGTCATGGAACCATAAAAATCAATTAATTCTATCTGAGTTAAAAAAATATCCTCCTCGTACTTTTGTTGGAGAAGTCAAAAAGTAACTCATATGGTAAATGAAAGAAATATTCCTTCCAAACAATGTAGTAACAGTAAAAAATGGGTGAAAATTACTTTAAACATAAATATAAGAATATTACAAAATTTCTGAAATTTTTTTTAGTAAACATAAAAATGAATGATAAATATCTCCCTTGTAAATACTTACGTATAAACAATCTCATATAAAAATGAAATTGCAAAATTATTCTTTACATTAGGTCTGATATTCTTCATATGTATCTGAACCTCTTGTATAATGATTGAAATAATTTTACTGATTTATTACGGAATCTTAAAAAAAATTATGATAACATTTATGATCATATTTTCATCCATTTGTTAGTACCACTTCCTTGTTACTTGTTATTTGGGTGTTAATTACTTTATGTTATCATGTGTGTTTTGTTAGATAAGTTCTTATTCCTCTATTCATATTATACTTATATAATTTACAGAATGGTATTAGTATAATATATATCATATTTATTCATTAAATTCATTTATATAATCAAGCTTTAATTAATATTATGTAGAAATAATCTCATTGCACCGTAGAGACGGTAAGATGTACGTATGCACGAGTGACGATATCATTCCTATAATTATTGAATGGTAATGAAGTGGATGTTTTATAGAATCTCATAATAAATATCATTTTATATTAACCATATATATATTTATTAAATCCATCTTTATACTCATCCATGTAAGGTGGTGGTGAAAAACGGATTACACCACAGTGTGGAGACAGTAAGCCATACGTACGCATGGGTGGTGATTTAATTTTTCATAGGATGGGTAGAAGGTGGAATATGGTTGTTTCATAATCATAATAACCTCTAATTATATAAGTAGTATTGGATTTATTACTTTATAATGAAACAACTCATGATGTGTAAGTATAAGAATAAGTAATTTTGAAAGAATCGTTAAATGATATTACCACTTCTTCAATGTGCCTCCTCTAAATATCCTTTTAGAGAACTAGAGTTGGTATTTTAAGAATAAAAAGACCTATATAATGTTTCTAGGGAAATTTAGAAGGTAAATTTTCAGGTTATGGTCGAGCTTTAAGGCTCAAAATTAAGGGAAGAGTTAAGGGAGAAAGTGCCCTTTTATAATTGACGTGAGGGGCACTTTTAAAAACCTCAAAAATATTAATTTATAAAAAATTGAAAAATAAAATAAAATACCTCAAAAATGAGATATATTCAAATATAAGATATGATAAGATTTAAATATCAACAACCAACAAAATTTATACAAGTTTTGATGTCAATTAAAACATTATCATTTTAATTGATAATTAGTTATTCTATTTAATTTTAATTAAGATAACAAGTGTATCAATATTAAAAGGGTGAAATATTTACTTATTAGATTTAAATTATACCATAAATTAATAATTTATAACATTTTAGACCATATCATAATTATTTTATATTTTTAAAATAGTTTTATGATTTTTAAATAATTTTATAAAACATTGCTTTAACAAAATAAAAATTGTGTCAATTTTGACACTATTCATTTCATGGATTTTTAGAAATATCAAGATAAGGTGTTATCCAAGAAACTAATATTTTATTATATCTCTAATTGGTCAAAGTAATCTATAAAATTCATTGGAAAAATTAATTATCAAAATTATATTTTTTTAATATTTTTAATAACATTTATTTTATATCTTCATTATTAAAATAATCACTACATCATTATTGTGTAATTATTTAATATACATATTTTTATAATTAAATTTTAAATAAAATACGATGATGAACATAAATTTACTATATTTCATAATAATATATGTAGTCTAATTTAACTTCTGGAAAATCCATCATTAAAAATGTTATACGTATTAAAGTATGAATGTGACAACTTTAACATTTCCTTAAATAAAATAAAATAAATTCCATAATATCTTTTATAAAGCTCCAAATGATCACTTTCAAGGAACTTGGATATTTATTGTCGATAAATAATCAAACAATATGATTTTTTCATGTGTTTAGGCCTTTTTAAGTTAATAAGTGTTTTATGGATTTCTCATCAATTAATTAACTTTTACCTCATCAAAGTATAAGACTTCAAGGTAATTATTAATTTCATAAAGATTTAAATTAAATTACCATGATTTATTTAATTATTTTATCTTTCCATGGAATATTTATGTTCAAAGATATCACATGTTTATCCCTATATTAAAATTATTATACTTAAAAGAAATGTGAGTTTGACATTTTGTCACTTTCATTGGTTTTATTAATATATATGTCATTATCATTGTCAAGTGTCCCTTAAATAACTAATTTTCAAACCTAATATGGAAAGGGTAGAATTATATTCATCCTAAAATATTTTTTTAGGTTTTAGGATCATTTTATTCTCCTTTTCATATTATTTGTTACACTAATTTACCTGATTTACCTTTAACCGCGTTAAATGAAAATTACCATAGTTACTATTCATAATATCCATGAAAATAAAATTAACCTATTTACAAAATTTGGATACACTGATACCAAATATAAAATCCATTATCTATAATTCAAAACATATAATTGGTATAAATTAATATAAAATTAATTCTCGTTTTCAAAAACCAAAAAGCGGGCTTCTAATAAGTAAAAACTTATCAAAAGATTGTTAGGTGTTTATGTCTAGTTTAAATTTGAAATTACTTAAAATGACCAAAATTTAATTAAGTTATAAAAAAATAATCCAATTTCACTTTAAAACTAATTAAAAATATAATAAAACTATATAAATAAATTAGATGAAAAGGCAGTTTTGAATTAAAATGAAGTATTTTTCACTATTCATTAAAATATGAGTTTTATCAGAAAAATACCAAAAAATAAAAAAAATGTTCTGATTCCAAATAAAAAGTTTAATTTGTCAAATTTAATACATAAAAGTGTTAAAAACTAGATTTAAAATTTGTGCACCATCAAAAGCTGGAAAAATAACATTTTTTAAGTACTTTTATCCAAAAAATTGAGTTTGTTCTTATATCTTGTTCTACAAAATATATAAGAAGAATTTTAACAGTGTATAAAATTCAAAATGTGGTTAATACTATTCATAATGTTTAGTTTATATCCCATTAGATAATAATATTTTTAATAATATATCTTTATTTAGTGAAACTCGATATTGTGTACAACACAAGCTATCGGAGAAGGTCTCTTTTGCGTGTAATTTAAGCAAATTCAGTGTTATATTTAGTGAAATCTTCCTTTGGTGTTGATTATAACATAATCCAAACATATTTCTTTTATACATTGAACAAAATATATACTCAGTGTTGCATGAAATGAATTCTATCAAAATAACTTGAAATTGTGTGTAACACAAACCAAGAATAGTGTTGAGTATACTGCAAGCTAATATGGTGTCTCGTATAGTACAAGATAATCTTTGTGTAGAATAAAACACAAGACATCAAAAAAATTAAAAAGAATCTATCTCATAAAATATCAGGGTGTTGAAATTAACTTCATTTAATGTTTTTTATACAATCCAATGAATTATAAACCATGTGTATTAAATCCATCATCTCATAATTTTCATAATAATGTATTGTTAACAAACGAATTTTCTTATTATATAAGAGAAATAAGATGAATATACACATCCTTTAAATAGATCAATTTGAACTTGATAAATTCCATTGCATCCAAGGCTATTTCACAACAACCTTTTATTCCATAATTTGAATTTAAACTAAAAGATATATTAATTATTTCCTTGATTTGGAACTTATATATATTCAAAACATTCAGAAAGTATAAATTAACAGTTGATGTGGACTCTCCATGGAGTTTCATGAGCTCCTTTAGATATTTTTAAAAATTACATATCATATAGAAATATTTCTCCACCATGTTAAGACCTTTTTAGGTTTTAATTACTAAGTCTAGATATTGTATAGAACTAATCTTCTTTTATGACTTAAACATTTATCGAATTGTATTATCAACATAAGAAATCAAATATCCAACTCAATTATTATCAACAATTTTACAAAATATAGTAATATATCATTAAACTAATTCACATTTATAAAAAATTTATAACAAAATAATTTCTAATCGAAAAAAAAACCTTAAAGGTAATATTCAGTCAATCCAAGTCATTTTCCATACTCAATAATATTGATTACATGAGAAGAGACTAATTTTACAAAGTTCATCTTGCATATAATTCCTATGAAAAATAAATTGAATAGTTTTATCTTCCAAAAAATCATCTAGATTCACTACTCAAAGAACTTCAATATTTGGTTATCTATAAAGGTCTTTTCTTCATCACATAGAAGTTTTTCTCTTCTTTAATAACAATTTATATGTTTTGTATTAGTCTTAGAAGTTTCTTATACTAATATCCTACTATCACTAGGGTTGATCTCAAACTCTTATTCGGTGATTATGATTACATAATGTCTATAATGAAATATTTTACTAGATGAGTATCAAGTTTTATATTTATTTAATAAGGAATTTTGTTAAATATGATCCCACTAAAATTATGACCCCTTTTAAATATCATCATATCCATTAGTGGGGAAATATTAATATTTTAAAATTCAATGAGTCCACATTAGTGTTCCTCAAACCACATATTTATTTATATAGATAATTATACAATTCATATCATATCTGACTCTTGGATTGATATATGAGAAAATCTTTTTCCAGTCCATTATATGAATTAACTCAACACTATTACTTCAATATCCTAAATCATATGGTTTCCTAGCTAAGGGTAACAAAAATATCATAGTGATATTTGGTAACATAACTCTTAGTTTTTTCAATTTCCACCATGTATTACACAAGATAATCCATGGGCACCCATATTTATAAAAAACCTACCTGGTTAGATAATCAATGTCTTGATATGTGTTTACTTTTAAAGAAATCTAACACTTAGTATTTTAAATAATATTTATCTCATGATCTAATATCATGTATTTCCTTTATATGTATGAATGTTTCTTTTTATTTAGTTTAAAATATTTATCCTTCCAAAAAATTAATATGTTCATCTAGATTGATGTGTAACTCTTTACACAACACATATCTTGTGTTACTAACCCAGAATAAAATCCAACTATAGTTAAATATATCTAAATTAATCTCATCAAAAAGGTACATAAAACCCATTAATGTAAAGTATTTTAATCATATGAAATCAATAATATTCACAAGATTAATCCTGGAGTGATAGGTAGCTAGTCCTTAGTTTTCTAGACAAGGTATAAGCCTTTGGTCGAGTGAGCAGTTTGACTTAATGTCTTTCTACACAGGGATACCATACTTAATTGATATTTTTATCCCATCATAATTCTAAAACATAATATGTATAAAACTATAGTCAAATTCTTAATTAAAACACAAAATCTAGTACAATATAAAGTCAAGGTAGATTAAAAATAAATCAATTATCATACCTTGCATGTATGTCTATATATACATATGTGGCCATTTAGAACCAATGTAACACTTTAAAATAAATCATTCATCACATTTCATAATATAAAAATATGTATATATAAAGGAAGTAGGTAATATTTAAATAAATAAATGATTTCGTATATTTAATCATGATATAGATAATTTATGAACAATTCAAAAATAAATAAATTATAAAATTTTCATAATTTAGCATAAACAAATTCGAATAATTCAATTTTAGGCAATATAAACATTTCATATTATCATTTACATGGTATTAATATTAACTCCTTAATATTTACAAATATGAGATATTTTATGAACACTTTTATTATTTAATAATAAACATATCATATTTTATGTGAATGTTTTACACAAATTAAATATCTCATTTAGACCATTGATTGGGTTAACATCCAAAAATTATTTTTTGAATGGTTCAAATAAATTTGATAATTAGACCTTAATATAAAAATATATGTTTATTTTTATAAATTATTCATAAATAAATATAAATAGTTTTAATTTTAAGTTATTTAATTTATAAACCTTTTATATCTTAGTCAACCATATATATCCACATTAAACCAAGTTTAAATATACCAAAATTATAGTGACCCTTACATTTCATACATAAATATTACAAATTATTAGATGAATATTAAATACATAACATTTTGATTCATTCCAAAATCATATAGGTTTAGTATCTTTGGAATCTAGGATACATTAAAAAAATTCCATAAGTGATCTACATCATCTCCCACTTTTCTCTTCACAACTATCACCCTTCTTAGACATGTAAAACATATAATCTTTCTTCATATCACGGGGAAGGGAAACATATGAAATGGTGAGATCATATACTCAGTAAGGGAAAACATGGGAGATATCAATGATTATTAAAGAATAAAATGAGAATAAGGGTATGATAACATGATCGTAAGTATATGAGGATAAAAAAATTTTGTTTTATAAGTTAAGAGAGGGGAACCCTTGGAAATACATAAAGTATTAAATTAATTTAAATTAATTTCTAGGTTAAACTGGATCCAATTTGATATATTTAAAATATAGGATGATAATAATTCCAAATAATCATAACCAATAATATTTATACAAGTTTAAGTGATGTATTAACCCTTATCTCTTAGTTTTAGGACCCCCCTGTTAATCCATTTGAAAATTAACGTAATATCAAAGTTTTTACTCATTAAGAGTCAATAATATTAACATAAAATGATTATTGAAAAATAAATAGAACATTAAAATATATTTTCCAAATATATGGTTTTATTAATTATAAATAATTTAATAAAATATTGTTTATTATAAAATATCATTAATGTCATTTTTGGAAGTACTCCTTTACTTGGACTTTAAAGTCATCAAGATAGTAGTGGAATTTCAATATAATTCTTTTAAAAATAATTAATATGTTATATTAATATATAAAATTATTGTTAAACTATAAATCATCCAAAAAAATCTTTTTAAGAGTTTTTAAATTCTTTTACATGATTTTTCTACTACTAGCACAAACAATGTGTCGGTATTTTGTACGAATTTTAGGTAATTATTTCAATAATAAAAATTTAAAATAAATCAACATGAAAAATAATAATATATATTTAAAATAAAAATCTATAATATAAATTATACTCTATTTATCATTATGATAAAAATTTTGAGTTATTAAGTCATGAGAGTGATATTTTGTATTTATACTTTTCTTAAAATAATATACTGGCAATAATAAAATAAAAACTGAACCAAGTGGAAATTTTTTGAGACTTGGAAATTATATGGTTGAAATAACTACATGAAATGAAATTTAAATAGTTATAAGTGGTATTTTAAATATTATATTTTGGTTTAACCCCTCAGTTAAACAATTTTATCCTTAATCGTGATAATGACTTTTCCAATCTTAAATGATTATAATTCTTCTTATTAGAAAAAAAATGGTTCATAAATGTACAGGTGATTATATTTTATACCATTTATAAATATTATTGTCCTTTTTAAATATTTTTTATTTTTTTAAAATAATTTAATAAAATATATTTAACATAAAATAAAATTAATGTCATTTTAAGAAGTATTCACATAGTTTGGCTTTGAAAATAACATGAAAGAAATTTAATTTTAATATAATAAATTTAACCATCAATAATAAATTATTATTAACTATAAAATTAATTTTATACCATAATTAATCCAAAAAATATTACATTTTTTATTTCTTAAAATCATTGCTTTATTTTTCTACATGTTACACAGGCATTATGATAGCATTGTGTAAGAATTTAAGAAACTTATATTAAAATTAAAAATTAAAAAAAATTGATCTCATAATAATAAATTAATAATAATAAAAATAATAATTTATATCCATTAATTATGTATATTTACACACATCAACATCAATTCAACTTATTTAATATGTTATTTTGACTTTTCAAGCCTTGCGCAAGCATTGCATATATATTTGGATAATCCAATTATTATATAACTAAAAAAATTATATATCCAAAAAATTAATTAATAATAATTTATATTTATTAAAAAAATTATCAAATATTTCTCCCTTCTCAAATATTATCTTTAGGACACCATATTTGACTTTTCCATAGTTAGGCAAGCACTACATCGGTACTAAAAATGATTTTCATATTTATCATAAAGTAAATTAAAATTTATATGTTTTGAATTATTTTTATTTTATATTTTTATAATATTATAATATATAATTCATTAAAAAAGTTTAAACAAAAATTATATCATATTTATGTCATGTATATATCATAAAAGCTACAATATTTTTGAAAAACTTTATTTTTTACTATTCACCAAAAATTTAACTTCATCAAAATAATATTAAAAATAAATTCTATTATAAATATGATTGTACAAATCCATAAATGAATTTCATTTCCAAAAATCCAATTCCTATAAGTTATATAAATTAATTTTAATATATATCTGTGTGTGTGTGTGTGTAAAAGGTAATGAAAAATAATTTTTAAGAAAAATACATTTTATGGTCAAAAAAGTAACTTACACCAAAATGAAGTATAAAGATAATTACTATTTAATTAATTATATTATTTCCAAATAAATTATACCCCTCTTAATTTAATATCATATTCAAATAATAATGGGAATTTTCAATGAAATTAAATGAAAAATTTACAAAAACGGTATTTTTTACTATTCACTGAGAAATCAATCTTTTTTGAGAAACCTCAAAATTTCACCATAAGATAATTTTGATATGATAATATAAAAATGATATTATATTTATCAAATAATACTTATAAATGTGTAATAAATGAATTATAATATTTACTCACATAAATAAATAAAAATTATTTTTGAAGCATAAAATCACTTTACTGAAATTTGAGTTCTTATTTACTAAGAATTAATCAATAAATTCATATTAATTTGGTATATTTCATAGATATTTCATAATTTAGTTATTACTATTTTTATCTTCCAATTTAACAATCATGTTAAAATGGTCATATTTAAATAATATTATACAACGATTTATTTTAAGCGTGATGTTGAAAGTCTAGCAAGATATAAAACAAGAATAAATTATTTAATGTGAAATATATTATAAAATTTTATGGTGTTAAATTTTATCCCCTTAATAAATTTAACCCAAATAATTTTTATCATGGTAAAAAATGTTCAATATTTGGAAATACCCTTTTTGAAAACATGAATCATACTAAGGTGTAATAAAACTTCCTTTGAAGAGAGGAACTGGGAAGTGTAAAGGTTACCTAAAAAAATATATAATTGAGTTCTAAAATAATGAGAAAATTGGTAGAAATTTAAAATATATACATATAGGTGAAAATTAAAATCCAATTACTATTAGAGAGTGATATAGAAGATAGTCACGATAAAGTTAAAGAACACAAAACCATAAATAAACAAGGGTTGAAAACACCATAAATTCATAAAAAATGATGGTAAAAGTATAGCCTTTTATTTCAATATCCTTTTCATAAATATAGAGAGATTCATCCACTATCAAGATATATTACTTGAGAAAATATATAAAGATGATTTCTTTCCATTTCATAATCATAATTTCATCCTTTGGTTGCGCTATGATCAATTACACTTCATCTCTTACTCTAAGAAATAGATATTAAAGTTGAATTATTCATACATGAATCCCTAAAATTAAATTTTTAATGAATCATAGTATCCATAGGTAATTCCTTATTCCTCTAAATAATTACTAAATCTAAAATGGTTAGAAATTTTTTTCCAACATATATAAATAAAATACAATAATCTTTAAAACCTAGAAAATAACTACCAAAGTTTGACTTAATCCATTCCATAAATAGTTAACCCAAATACTACTTCAAAATATGTCTGACCAAATGCAAAACCCAAAAATCCAAAAATATTTTATCACATTTTTTTCAAGATCAACTTTAAAATTTATCCCCAAAAAACATGAATTATCTCACAATTTCACATACCAAACAAGTGAATACCTTGACTCTCTTAAAATATTCAAATAAATTGAATCACTATAAAACCTCAATGAAAACATTAATGATTATAAAAATTAAAACTATCCTTATTTCTCAAATAAAATCACATACTATTGAATATATTCCATAAGTCTAAAAATAAAAAAAACTTCATCGAAGATGGCCTAAATAAATTTTTCGTCAAATCACTAACCAATTTTGGGTTACCAATAATATATCATTTATTTCATCAATTTCAATCATATATTTACCCAAAACAAAAATTATTAACTCAACATAATTCAAATATTAAGGTTTATATTTTCCTAAATATTTTTTTCTCTAAAAAAATGCCTTAAAACAAAATCACTTTTCTTCGTTACCAGTACCATTCAATAAATGTTTTCAAATCCTTAAATAAAATCTATTGTGGAAAAAGTACTTAGATTATTATTGATTATTATAACCATAGTATCATTGATATAACACTTCTCAAATATAATTTTTGAATACCAATATATAAACACATTAATCCTTATACTTCAATTATTTTAATATCATAGGTCTTTCCTTGGTCTAGGAGTTAACCCTTGAATTAGGGCATTGACTCAGATAATTCCCAAGTTCCCCACATATTATACACCAAATTAATTTTAAATTTATTTCTTTATGCCCTTCATTACAACATAAAAACATATTTCCCTTCCTTTGGGATGCTCTCTGAGGTTCTTCTTCCCACATTATTGACATGAATGAAATTTAAATTTCTTACCACCATGATCATTTCCACCTAAACTTATAAAAATTATGTTTACCTATTATTTTCCATGTTAGGAAACTCAACTATATTTATATAGTTAATAATAAATAATTATGGATAATTAGGTATAATTAAAGGGTTTATCCTTCCATTTCCAATCTTATTCAGTTTCTTAGGAGGAAAATAATTGCATTCTCCATCATATCTAGTATTAAAATAATTTCTTTAGTATCTAGCCATTGAATAAAACCAAAATGAACTATGTAAGAAAAAATCATAGTGGTAAATCACATAATCATGAAAAATCATTTATAGTATGTCTAAATCAGGGAACCTTCTTTTCAATCTATGGAAACTTACACATAACTATTAATATTCGTCATAACGGTTCTTAAAGAAAATATGAATTAACTCAACATTATCCCCCCAGAGTGTCAAACCAAGTGCATAGTAAGGGTTCACTCACGATGTCCCACAAATACTTTCAAGATATACTTGACCAAAGAAAATTGTGATTATTAACTTTTGATGCATTTCTGTCAAAACAACATCCACTACTAAGTATCCAGACAGTGATGTGTATCTAGGGAAACCACATAATCTCTACCTTACCAAAACATTATAATGTTATCCTATAAATAAACTTATACTTAGGAATCTAAAAAAGTTATCTAATATTAATCTTAAAATATTTAATAAACCGAACTCTAATACCAATTGAAGTGACCCAATATTTTTATACATAAATATTAAATCTTATTACATGAATATTCAATAAAAAACATTACAATCCACATTAAAATCATATGGGTTCAATGTCTTTAGAAAATTAGATACATAAAAAACTTGTTCAAAATAGATCTGCATCTTCTACCACTTAGTTATTTATAACAATCACCCCTCTTAGATATAACATACTTTAAAAAATTCATATCCTATATAAATGAAACATAATAAATGGTGAGGTAAGATACTCAGTAAATTTAGAAAATATAGATAACAATAATCAGTTAATCATAACATGAGAATAAGCATATATGAACATGGGAATAACATTTTAAAACCATAACCATCATATCATAGATCATAATCCAGATTCATGTTATAAATATTTGTAGTTTATAGGACATAAATCATAAAGTATTAAAATAACATGATCCATAAGATCATAATAATAGAATATGACATATGTTTTTGGCATACACATAAGCATAGAAAATCATTTCCTTTTTTAAGGATCACTGCTAAGACTATCATAGTGGACTGGGTTCACTTCACATTCAATCATATATTTAGTCATTGTTCACTTCCAATACTATCATACTAGGTATATTCCCTTGATGAACTAGGTTTACTCCCCATTCTAGTCCAAATTATCTAATGAGATATAAATTTTTACCCAATGTATTAGTGGGATATATAATTAAGGTACCATCCATAACATAATAAAAACCATGCATATGTAATCCATGTGGTCGTAAAACATTCATTATATAACATAACCCATGGAAATAAAATGAGTTTCAAAATAGTAACACCCTAAACCTAACCACTAGATCCAAGACAGAGGGGAACATTACCTTTTGTAATGGTAAAACCCACATTTCTAGGATTTTGTAAGGGTAAAAACACTATTACATATGCAATTTAAGGGTAAATGTTTTGTTTCATAGTGTTATACTTTGAGTATATTCATCGTGTAAGGATATCTACACACTGTGAAAGGGTATTACTATGTTGTGTAAGGGTAATTTGTAGCTTACGTAAGGGTACCTGCCACTATGTATGGGTAAGTATAACTTGTGTCAGAGTAATCTAGCCTATATGTATGGGTAATAGAAAATTTTCTATTCTCAATTAAGGGTAAACCAAGGTGATTATAATGGTATATATCCTGCATCAGGGTAGTTTCATAGAGGTAACTTAGGTTGTGTAAGGTTATTTAGGTTCTTAGTAAAATAAGGGAGGAGTTGTGTAAAGTTAAGGAAGAGGTGTGTAAGGGTACCAATTATTTTCCAAATATTGTGTAAGGGTAGATCTATGTAATATTAAAAACAATTACTCTTACGTAAAACTATTTTTGGAAAAAAATAAACCATTTCCATGTGTCTTTTTTCTTACTAACTATAAAACCTATTTTAATGGATTTAAATGAAAAAAATCATAGATCTTAATTCCTTTGATTCTTTTTCCATTAAGACAGATTTTAAATATGCCTTTTAAGACACCACATTTAAGAAACAGATGTGAGGAAATTAAATTATTGATTTAGTTTTGGACTTAACTAAATTCTCCATATGCGGTAGTGATATTCTTTTAAATTGTTGAATACTTATGGATTTTTTTTAGCTCTCTGATTTTGAACTTCTGGTTTTTTCCTTATTCATGTTAGTGATACCTTTTATGAACAATCCAAGACCTTCGTCAAAATTATAGGTATGAAAAAACCTTCATCACTCTCCCATTTAATTTCGGTACATTTTTTATAAATAAAAATTAATGGGGAGTTTTTATATTCACTTTATCCTTCTTATCATGAAATATAGTGGATCTAATTCTTCCTTTACTTCTAGATAAATTTAATAAAAAATTATTAAGTGATAATAACACAAAAATTTTAAATAATAAAAAAGATTTGTTATCAAATGTGAATGTGTCTTTTTAAGATCACTGTAAAAAGGTTAGGATTCTTATTAAATTATAAATCACCTAGAATTAACAAAATTATAAAGGATATATATTATTAATTTACTAGGGTTATTCTGGAAAAAATTATGTACAATGATAAAGGATAATAATTATGAATTATCTTGGATTATTCTATTAATAATAATAAAAAATGGTGAATAATAATTATTATAGATTATTTTGAATTATCCAACATAGATAATGATAATATCTCTTGTAATTTTTAATTTCATTTTGACAAAAAGTGATAGAATTGGTTTTAGGAATCCATAACTAACTTTGAATGTTGACATATTGACAGATATAATAATAAATCTTAAAAGGATGTGTTCTTGGTTTTATATTTTTCCACTCCATCTTTCATACCACATAGAGTGGTTTAAACTTTACATTAACATCAAAATATGAGGTTGGTTGTTCATTACCGTTTTGGGGTTATGGTTTTCACTTGTTTCTTGATATAGTATATGTGTTGGAATACTTATTTCATTATGCTTGATTGTGAGAATATGTGGGTGTGTTTATTGCTCATGAGACCTTTTATGATGCTTGATTCCATGAATTTTGATTATTTCTTGTTTTCATGTTTGATATTGATAACATGTATGTATATTTGTACTTTATTCTCATGATTATAGACATCCCTTAATTTCTCTACCTTTTATGCATTTTACTTTACTTGGAGGTATTGTTCTTGGTGCTTGGAATAGGTGGGTTTTCATGAAAATATTATCCCTTTTACGGGCAATTTTCTTGAATTATGATAATGTTGATGATGGACTTGATAAAAATTTGTAGATACAATGATACCATGGAACTTCATATTGGGGATTCACTCAATGCCTAAGTGTCATGCTTCTTGATGTATAGTTGACTTGTGAGTTCCATGCCGTGTTGAGGATGCACATTATTCCTAGTTGATTTATGATAAGAATGTCATAATTAAGTCCTGGGAACAACTGAGTTTCATGTATGCATGATTCCATGAGGTTTTCAAATGATAGATTCAATATCCTGGTGTCAAGTTTTGTTGCTTCTGGAATCCTCTCGCCATCCCTCCATCATGGATCCAAAGAACGTACAACTGGGGGTTTGTGGTAGATTTTTTAATGCATGACCAGTTGGTTTTGGGTTTTTATGGTCATTACGCAATTATTATTATCATAAAATGCACCTATTTTACTTGAGATCACTTGGTTAAGCATTCATTGGTGGTGTCCTGTTGAGTCTTCTACCCACACACTAATCTGTAATTTCAGTACACTTATAGATTTATTGATTAGGGATCAGTTGATGGATAGGGTGTGTGTAGAAGATGGTTGAACTATGGATCATGGAGCTAAAGTCAGGACTAGGATATACTTATGGGATCTTTGTAGTTTTATTTATTTATTTATCTTTCATACTTGTACTTTGGTTTGGATCACTAATTTGGGATCCCATTAAACATTTGTATGACATGCAAACCCCTTTGGTTATTTAGTTTCTAGAAGATTACTCTGATTGTTTATTATTATTATTTTCACTATGACATGATATCTAAAGAATAGTCTCCACATTGATGGACTTAGATCCTCCCAAGAAGTCGGCATCCTCTTGCATACAAGGAGGTGCACATGAGGTCATGTGACCCCTAGCTTAGACTCGGTGGTTCAGGTTGAGGTGTTATAAAATGGTATCAGAGGACCAATTTTATTCTTTTCTTTGTGGAAAACATGGGATGTGGTAGAAAGGATATATTTTTCTAGGACTCTGGTAGGTGTGTTTCGATGTTTCGAGATTACACATGTGTAATGGACCTCCGAGTTACCATGGACTATATTATTGTTACTATATTTATGATATTTTGGGTTTTTTATCTATCATGATTATACATATAGGGTCACATCCATATATATACCTATTATTTTACTACATATATTGTTAATATTAAATTTAATTCCTTGATTTGTAATATATGTTTGGGGTAGTTTCTCATATTTTTGTGATATATTCGTTTTACCATGTTGTTAAGATATATCTATATTTGGAATTAATTAGTTGAAATGAGCATGTTTTTTTGTTAATATATATATGATGACATTAAATAACATGTAGGGATGGAGACCAGGGTTAGTACTAGTAGGGGAATACCTTGGGTTATGGGTAGACTCCTAGGATAACCTTGTGTGATCCCTTATAATATTTAGGAATGATTTTTTTTTTATTTTTTTTTTTATTACAGTAGATTCTACCTCATAGACATTTGGTGGGACCACCATCTAGGTAGGAGGGTTACCCAAAGCTCATTATGAACCTACTCCTATGGTGTGGGTAGTCGGTCCACTCTATCCTATTGCCTTTCCACTAAGATCCATGATCAACTATGCTAGGTATTTTCATCTCCACCATCCCCCATCCCCCATCCTTTTATAGAAATGGAAAACTACAAGATGTTGAGGATTGTGTGGACATCATCAAGGGTATCTTTGACCTCATTAAGACACCATTGGGTAGGAAGGTTAGGTCAAAAGCATTAATGTTTTAGGGACCAACCAAGAATTGGTGGGGAGACATAAGAAATACAGGTCGATGTAAGGAACTCACTGGAGAGGCCTTCAAGGACCTATTATTTTGGGATTCTTTTTCTTGATATACTGAATATATAACAAGAATAGGTGTTTATGCATATTTAGTAGGGATCCATGATAATTTCCCATTACTCTACTCAATATAATAATATTCTCTAATTTTCTCCACTTCTAGCTAGGAATGAAGCCCATACGACTAGGAATTTCAAGATCAGACTTTGTCCAGACATCATACAATAATTCTGGAGATTCGACCAATCATTATATATATTGGTTCTATGAAAGGACATGAACATTTATAGGATCTTAGAATAGGGTTTAGTAATTGGATTTCATCTTCCCTTCTATTCTCAAGTCGGTAGACCTTATACTACTATAGTGAGTACCTTTTCTAGTAGCAGGAAAAGGAGGAATAGGAATGTGCAGTAGAGTAGTGGAACATATGTGGAGCAGAGGTCAGTTTATTTTGTTCCCTTAGGATTTGACCCATAGTGATTCAAATATGGAATTTTTAGACAATATAATAGGGTATGTATAGAACCCCAGAGCTAGTGTATACAGTGAGGAAATACAGGACATCTCTCAATGTTCTATGTTATAGAATCAAGGTCAGGGATCCATATGGGTGGAGGATAGACAAGATCTTTGACTTGGGGATATGATCAGGGTCCTCAGTAGTAGACCCATAAGAATAGAACTTAGGAAATTGATCCTTATTAGGATCAGGGTCACAGAGTTGTGGTAGGTTATGTCTATAAAGTGGACCATACTCTAACTGATGGAAGTGAGGGGATTTCTACTGTATGAGGTGCAATCAAGATCATGTCAACATTATCTACTACCTTGTTTGATACTGGTGATTCCCATTCTTTTATATATATACAATTAATTATGTGAATTGAATTACTGACCATGTTATCATCTGATTTAGTCTCCCTTGATAAAATATTGGGAATAAAAGTGGACCATCTCTAGCGATTCCCAGGATATCCTATAATTATCATTGGTTGTAGACATCTTTATGACTTTATTATTTTAGATATAATGACCTTTGATATATTTCATAACATAGAATGATGAACCATATTCTGAGATTACATTGATTATTATCAGATATGTGTATCATTTACTTCACTTAAGGGATATAGGTTCTTGATGACCATAGAGTGGGAAATGGGAGTAGGTAGAGTTAGACCTGAATTGCGTTAGCTTGAGACGATCATGTCCCATATAGATGGCTTGGATCTTTTAGAAATATTTCTCACATCTCACTCAAATTTTTATCTTGTTGTGGATCTCTATCAGGAAATCATTTTAGAAAGTTTCATATGACTTCCTCCTAATAGAGAACTTGACTTTGAGATAGAGCTTATATTAGATGTGAAGTCCATTTTGATACCCCTGGATCATATGGTTCTATCCATGCTAAAGGAACTCATGGTTTAGCTTGATGAATTGAGGTATAAGGGTTCTATTAAGCTGATTAATTCACCATGGAGTGAACCTTCATTACTCACTAATAAGTTGGATGGTAGAATTCGAATCTAAATTGACTACTAGAAGTTGAACCAAGTTTCAATGAAGAATAAATATCATTTTACTAGGATCAGTGATCTTTTTGATCAGTTATGAGGATATCAGTGGTTCTCCAGGGTTGATCATTGATGAGGATATCACCATCTTTATGTTAGAGAGGATTACATTCAAAATATAAAACTTAAAAGAAGGTATGGTTTGTATGTGTATCTAGTGATGCCATTTTGTTTGACCAATGAACCATTATTATGAATGTCCCTCATGAACATGATCTTTCACCCATATATAGACTCATTCATCATGGTTTTCATTGATGAAATACCCATATACTCATCAACACCCAAGAAAAATTCCAAACATCTTAAGATAGTCCTGAGTGTGATGCAATCACATCGACATTATGTTATGTTTACAAATTGTAAATTTTGGATTCATTAGGTGAAGTACTAGTGGGATGTTTTGACTAAGATTGGTATATTCATGGAAGCAAAGAAAGTTGAGGTGGGGATGTATTTGGAATATCCCCATAACATTTTCAAGATCAGGATATTTTGGGCTTAGATAGATACTACCATCATTGTATCCAAGACTTCTTATGATTATAAGCACCTATGACTATATTGATGAATAATGGAGTAAAATTAAAGTGATCAAAGTGTTTTGAAGAGGATTTTCTTGAGCTAAATATAAGGTTGAATATAAATCATTCTTGATCCTAGGATTGGAAATATATTATATAATGATACATTAAGAATTAGTTTGGGAGATGTATCGATGAAAAGAGAGTAGGTAGTTGCTTATGGATCACAACAGCTATGAACCCAAAAGAAAAACTAACTTACTCATGACTTATACTTAGAAGTTGTGGTCTATGATCTGAATTGTTGGTGGAACTATCTTTTTATGAGATATTTATAGTGTACATCTACCATAAGATCCTTTGTTATATCATTTGAAAGTGGGACCCAAACCTAAGGGAGAGGCACTGGGTATAGTATCTTCATATGTTCAATTTCAAAATAATGTTACCATTCCCTGGTACATAATAAATTTTGAAATTGAACATATGAAGATACTATACCCAGTGCCTCTCCCTTAGGTTTGGGTCCCACTTTCAAATGATATAACAAAGGATCTTATGGTAGATGTACACTATAAATATCTCATAAAAAGATAGTTCCACCAACAATTCAGATACTATGATATTTTATCCATGTATGGAGTTACATAGAAAATAATATCTAATGAGGATTTATATTTCACATAAATCTGTTTGAAGGTATTGTAGAAATACCTAGGAATATAGAAAATATTATGAACAGTGTACCATCCTTATATAGATGGTCCATCCAAGAAGATGATATGCATATTAGAGGATATACTTTGAGCCTTTATTATAGACTTTGTAAAATCATGGGATGGTAACCTAGCCTTATTTGAGTTATCATACAACAATAGTTATTATTTATCGATTTAGAAGGCACCTTATGAGGATCTTTATGGGAAGCCATCATTCACTTATTTCCTGGAATGAGGCTGGTGAGATAGTTTTTTTGGGGCCTAGTTTAGTTTAAGAGACCTCTATGATAGTGCAACAGGTTTAGAAAAGGTTGTTCAATACT
Organism: Viscum album; assembly: GCA_963277665.1. Classification (NCBI taxonomy): domain Eukaryota; kingdom Viridiplantae; phylum Streptophyta; class Magnoliopsida; order Santalales; family Viscaceae; genus Viscum; species Viscum album. Next base: position 438,886,237 of record OY728121.1, read on the forward strand.
CATATAAAGTAAAGATCGTATATCGATTATAGGAAATTACCTTTCATGTTACCTATAGGTGATCAGGTTTTCTTAAGAGTGACACTTGGGATAGGCCACTGATGTCTAAGGAAGCAATTCAAGATAGCCCTATGTTTTTCTAAACCCTTTGATATCATCGAGTACATTGGTACAGTGATGTACTATCTGGATCTTCCTTCTCTCTATCGAGGTATTAATGATGTGTTTCATGTGTCTCATATTTAGATGTACAATCCCAATATTACACATGTTATAAACTATGAGGATATTGAGATGAATCTAGATGCATCATATGGGGTGTGCCCAGTGAAGATTATATATTGGATCGAGAAGGTATTGTGGGGAAATATGGTATCAATTTTTTTGGTTCAGTAATATCATAAATGGATCTCGGAGGAGATATGGGAGTGGGAGTCTGATGTTTGAGCTCTATTCATGTAATGGTAAACCAGGGTGTGCATAATGGTATTTGGCCTGTATAATGGAATTTTCATAGGAGTAACTAAGGTTCTTTAAGGGTACTCAGGTACTTCATAATGGTAAAGAGGGGCTACATAAAGGTGAGGTGGAGCTTTGTAAGGGTATTGGTTCTTTTCCAAAAAAAATTAAGGGTATATCATGTAAAGTTAGTGGTGTGTAATGAAAAAACATTTTTACCCTTATGCAGCACTATTATTAGGAGGAAAAAAGATTTGAAAACCATTTTCCACATATCTTCTTCCCTAGCTCACGGTGAAAATGGTTTCAATAGATTTTATAAGGACCCAGCCTTAAATATTACATAATCTAGGGTCTTTAGAGAATAATTCATTTTCTTGTATTCCTAAAGATATTTTAGGTTTATATTTTTAGAAAATTATTTCATCACCCATGCATAAACAAATACTACATCACAAAGTGGACACTTATACATAGTATCCATTTTTTATAAAAAATAAATCTATTATGATAAAACATGTTTTCCTTTAATTGAATGTATTCAAAATTTTAATATAAACCGCACCCTTATCCCTACTCATCCTTATAACCCTATGAAAAAACATTTTAAAAAATTGGTTGACAATAAAATATTAGTAAGGGACATATAAAAAAAAGGTAAGAAACATGTCTTTTCCTGAATACCTACACAAGATTTTTATTTTTCAAAATTAAATTTTGGGTCCAAAGTAAACATTTTATTACATAAGAAATCAACTTTTCTTTCCAAATATTTCCATAAAACATTTTATAATAAATATTAAAGGAAACAATAAAACTCATAAATGTTTCTATGAAATCATGTAAAATTTATTAAAACTTTTTTAAAAAAGTCATATATTACACTATTATGAAGTATCATATACTTTCCTTTAAACATAATCTCATGAGTAATTACACGGAATCATAACATAAATAATGAGGTATAATAATATTATAGAAACATATGAAATGTGGCAGCAACACAAAATATAAAATAATTATAAGTCAAGGATAACTTATAAAACAACATCACATGGTAGACAGAGTCCCAGAGTGGATTATATTTACTCTCTAATCCCATATATAATGACTCATGAGACAAAATGTTTTCCAAAATAATTGGAAAACAATCTATAAGTGTCCATCATAAGGTGTTCATTATTATGTGTACCATAAAATGGAATTCAATCATAAGGAATAAACACAATAATTACCCATGGAAGGAAAATGGGTTGCATAATCTTTCCCTGAATCAAAATCAAAAGACATTTCTTAAAGAATGAATTTAAAAATGATCATAAGGCATGTATTTCCCTCTCAAAGGAATGAATAATATGATAGATAGATATATATATATATATATATATGTTATACATATATAAATAATTTATATGAAAAATATAACATTAAAGAGAGAGATAAAGTTATTTAGATAGAGAATGTCACAGACCAAGTTGGGGTTCCATCCATGGTGACCTCTGACACAGCCTATGTCATGGCCTGAAGGGTTTTCCTAATCCACATAGGCTAGAAACTTGTTCCGAGTTATCAAAAATACTCTTTGGGAATGATTTCACCCATGTATATAAAAATAAAAACCCCAGAAAAATAAAACATTACATAACTGATAGTCATAACTAAACAAGATAAAAAAATTATATTATAAGTTTTATAACTTTATCCAATACCAAAAGCACCAAAACCGAAGGTTATAACTAAAACATCCCAAACCCCTCTATGTAATAAGAGGGTAATCATACTTAATCCACCACCAACAACAACTATAAGTAGTGGAAAACTAGCAACCAAATCCACCATCACCACCCCGGAACATATTTCCTTTACCTAGGTCATACATAAGAAAGTCTATATACACCCAAAGGTGTATGTAGGGTGCGATCCAAATCTTAGTAGGATGCCACCCAAGAAAAAAATTCCATGCTATAACATTATTAAATAAATTAACATGCACATTTTCATAAGAAAATTTGGAAACATTTTCAATGAATATTTCCAGTAAAATGTTTTCAAGGAAAACACTTTTAAAGAACCACTTTTCTCAAAAGAAACTTACTTTAAAGACAAAATGTACAAAAGGTCCACTATATACCAACATTTATCACCACATCAAAAAAGAATCACATCATAAGAGATAACCATAGGAAAATCCCTATGGGTAAATAGTACTAATGGGGACCAATGAACCTCGTACCTTAGTGATCAAAATACTCCAACCAAAACCAATAGTATCCTCATGCAAGATATAGTAGAGGGGAATATATCCCAAGTTCAAGTGGTATCCCTGTAATAAGATAAAACTAACTACATTCTCATGAATGATCCAATATAATGGATCACATCAAAATGTCTAGTGGTCTACGATCATATCACATGTTTAGTTAGTGTTGTATCGTCAATCATTCTAGAATAATCTGGACCTTAGCCTCTTCCAAATCAAATAGAATACCAATTCTATTCCACCCACATAAATACTTGGGATTACCTTTATACTCAAATTCTTTTTCACATATCATATAATTCAACACTTTCACATAAACATTCCAAGTATCTTGAAAACACAAGGAAAACAACACTTTCAAATTTCAAGAAAACCATTTAAAAACACAAAAAGAAGGGAACATATAAAATCCATCCATTTCCATGGGAAAATTCCCTTTCAAATTTACACACAAACAAAATCCTTTTTAAAATGTGCTTCACATCACTTACACAATTCACAAACTATATTTAAGGTCTACAATAAATAATCTCACATCTTATAAAACCAGTTTCTCTTATAAAACCAACTTTCCACAAATTTTCACCTTCAAATCCACTTGAAAACACATTTGGCACCTTTCACACAAATCATAAAACTTATTTAAGAAACACCACAATGAAAAACACATGAAACATAACTATTTCCCTTTATAAAATCAACTTTCAAAACATATTAATCTGAAAACATTTTTAAAACATATTTGACACCCCATTAATAATACATTGAACCCAATTAAATAACCAATAAGGAAAGAAAAAATAATCTAATAATGTAAAACCAGGGAACCACCTACCTAACACTTGAAAACTTTCAAAAACTAATGGAAACCCATAACTTCACCACCAAGAGACCCTATAATGTAAATATGTAAAAACAACCATCATGATTACACCTAAAAAAACATCAACCCCCTATTAGGTCAAATATACTACTGGAAAGGAATAAACCAAGAAAAAGGGAAGATAAACCCTAGAAAAGGAAGACACTAAGAGGAAGGTGGGTTACTTAATGATTTCCTAAAGTACCCACACCAAAACCACTCAAATTTTGAGTTCAAGGGGTAAAAGAGGGATTTGAGTAATATCTCATGGATAAAAATATTGTATGTATTGAAATAGGGGTGATTTAGGGATAAATCTAAAGAAGTAAAAAGAGTAAATTTCTTATTTTTACTGACCTGGACAAGTTGCATGGTTAGCCCGCCGGGTTATTCAAACTGTGTGGAAATCAGGTGTCTCTCTATTTCCAAGAGGAAAGGGGTTACATATATTCCTAGACAATAGAACACAATAATGAATCAATATGTGAGTCATGGAAAGTTCCATTTTCCCAGGTGTATATTTTACTATGGGTTGGTGCATGATTTCCCCTAATTGTGCACCAATTGTTCACCTCTTTCTGTCTATCCAAGAAGTCCCATTTTTTTACCAAAAACACTCAAGGAAACTAAGAAACGGAGATAATAACAAAAAATAAACAAAGTAATACCTCAACCTAAAATCATATATATTAAAATCCTCCCCACCATGAAAACTTTCTACCCCTAGAAAGTCATTCCAAAGTCTAATCAAATAATAATAACAGATGCTCCTCCTCAACCAAAGACTTCTAATCCCATGTATCATTATCATCACTAACATGATACCAAAGAACTTGGAATAGTGATATGGACTCCCGAAAAAGTAATTTCTCCCAATAAACCACAATTAGTACTGGCCACTCGAACATAGACACATCATGATCTAACTCCAACTGCTCCCAATTAAGCACATGAGATGCATCCAGATTATACTTTTTCAACTGAGAGGCATGGAACACATCATGAATTCATGTAAACTTGGAGGTAAGATTAAACTTTTATTATACCTTACCAACTCTATAAATGGTCTCAAAAGTTCTGACATACCTCGATGTTAGCTTCCCTTTCTTACCAAGATGATGGTGACCCAATTTTGGAGCAAATTACAGAAACACCTAGTCACCACAGAAAAATACAAAGCTCAGCACCTCTAATTATCATAAGACTCATGATGTATACTCCCTATTAACAAATGATACTTGGTAAAATTGAATTTACTAGATGTTTCTTGGACATAGATTAGACCAAACAATGGAGTTTTACCCACCTCATCCCATCACAAAGGGGATCAACAGGGCCGACCATAAAGCATCTCAAAGAGATCCATTTGAATAAATGATTGGTAACTATTATTATATGAAAACCCCAAAAACCCTAGACAATTATCCCATGAGCCTCTGAAATACAACGCACATTCCTTGAGAATGTCTTCTAAGATCTGATTTTCTCACTCTGTTTGACCATCCGTTTTAGGGTGGTGTGTCATACTCAACTAGAATTGAAAACACATCACCATCTAAATAACTTACCAAAACCGTGAGGTAAATTGAGGGTCTCTATCCAAAATGATAGATGATGTAATACCATAAATTCTTACTGTCTTCTAAACATACAACCAACCCAACTCATCCACTTTAGAGGAAAACTTGATTGGAATGAACTGGTCTTATTTGTTTATATGGTCAATCACAACCCAAATAGAATTAAATCCATGTATTGTATGAGGTATGACAATAATAAAGTCCATGGAAATATTATCTCACTTACAGATAGGATCAGGTAGTAGATGAAGAAAACTAGAGGGAATTTGGTGCTTTTCATTAACTTGATGACATGTATAACTCTATGATACAATATAGGCTACATCACACATTATCTTTGGACACTAAAAATGTCAACGCACATCATAGTACATATTGTTAATAATAGGATGAACGAACTAATAAGACTGGTGGTTATCCCTCATAACCATCTTCCACAACTTCAACAGCACCATGAAGTAACCTCTAAAGCAAAAAGCTCCCTCAGTATACAAAAACCATTCAAAGGGAACCTCCAAACTATTTAGGAATTCTATAGAACATTGGCATGACTCATCACTCATCTACTCAATCTGAATCAACGCCAAAAGGGAAGGTGTCAGCTGAACGCTATCCAAAAACACACCTCCACTGTGATATTTTTTATCAAGATGTAATTGGGGAAAAGGACCCATCAAATTCCACTCATCACAAGACTCTTTCAATGCTTGTAATATAAATTTCCTACTTAAGGAATCACAAACCACATTTTCTTTTCCTTGGGTATAAATGATATCAAAATAAAACCCTTGAAGGTACTCAACCTAATAGTGCTGCCTCAAATTCTAATCTCTCTGGGAGAATATGTGATCCGAAATATTATTATCTGAATAAACCACAAACTTCTCCCCAAAAAGGTAATGACACCACGTCTTCAGGTAATACATCACTACTACTAACTCTAGGTCATGGGTTGGGTAATTCTTTTCATGTGGTGAGAGTTGGTGTCACACCCCGACCGCATATGTCATTATTTTAATTCTTTCTTGGTACCGATTTAAAATTTTTGAGGTTTAATTGTGTTGGTGGTTTTGCATCGGTGCGCGGTCATCGCATCGCTAGCGGTGACCGTGCGTTCGGCCCGGGTGACTATGTGTTCACCCGGCGTTTTAAATATTAAAATTTTTATGTTGACATTTTATCATTATTACTATTTAAGTTGTGTTATTGTTATTATAGTTATTTTCTGTGTATAAGTATATATATATATGTCTATATATGTGTATATATATACATATGTATATACTTTAATACGTTATGTTTATATATGTATATATATATATATTGTATCTATGTGTATATGTTTATATATAGGTATATATATATATATATATATGTTTAGGTATGCGTATATATATATATATGTGTGTATTTTGATTCTAATAATTATTATTATAATTAACTAACTTTTATTTATTATCATTATTTTATTGTTATGATTATTATTATAAAGTTTTATTAATATTATTATGAAGGTTTGTTATTATTATTATAAAGCGATTATTATTATCATAAAGTTTTATTATTATTATTATTATTATTATTATTATTATTATTATTATTATTATTATTATTATTATTATTATTACTATTATTATTATCAAATATATATATATATATATATATATAATCCTAACCCTAATTCCCCATTCTCTCCCGCAGCCACCCCCCTTTTTTTTCTCTCTCTCCTCCCGCACACCCGGCTCCCCCGAGCTCCGGCGCTCTGCCTCACCGCACCCAGCCACCAGCCCACCTTGCCCCTGCCTCCTCTACCAGCCGCCGTCCCGGCCATCCCCTCCATCCGGCGATCTATCCCGGTGACCCAGCGCGCTCCCTCTCCGGCGGCCCGCACCGCCGGCCTCACCACCAGCCGGATCCTCCCTCCGTCCAGTCGGCCTCCTCCGACCCCGTCGGCGGCACACCCTCCTCCTCCCGAACCGTCGCGCGACCTCCGGCCGCTTCGCCGCACCACCGCCCCGGCCTCCCTCCGCCATCCGGGCTCCCCCCGCTCCGTCCAGCTCCCGTTCCGGCCCCTGCTTCCCATCGCTGGCATACCCCCCCCCCCCCCCCCCCCGCTTCGGCCGCCTGCGCCACCTCCCTCCGACCCCATCGCCGGCACCCCCCCCCCCCCCCCCCGCTCTGGCCAGCCCGCTCCGGCCAGCCTGTTCTGGCCACCCCGACCTCCGGCCGACCCTCCCGTCTGGCGGCGACCTTCCGTCCAGCCCTCCCCCTAACCGGCGACCTCCCCTTCGGCGACCCCCCCGTCCAGACGGCCTCCTCCCTCACCCCCGCGCCGTCCCGGCCCCGGCTTCCCGCCGCCGTGCCAACCCCGCCTTCCCGTTCCGGCCTCCCTTACCTGCACCGGCGACCCCCACCGGCCTCACACCTCCTCCCGACCACCGGCCTCGCCCCGTCGTGCCGATCCCGACCTCCGTCGGACCTCTCCGCCGAATCTCCCCGCACCCCTATAAGTCGGGCGTGTTTTATTTTATTTTGTTATTATATTATTATTATATTTGAGTTATTATTATTACATTAGCATTATTATTTTAATATGTTAATATCTTTAATTTTATTATATTATTATTATTATTATATTATTATTATTATTGTGATTATATTATTGTTATATTATTATTTTTATGTTAATATTATTCTGTTATTATTATTATTATTATTATATTATTATTGTTATTATTGTTATATTATTATTATGCTTATTATATTATTATTGTTATTATTATTATATTATGGTTATGTTATTATTGTTATTAAATGATGTTATTATTATTATATTATTATTATTATTATTATTATATTATTAATATTATTATTATTATTATTATGTTGTTGTTGTTATTATTATTACTACCTTATTATTATTATTATTTTCAATTTAATATTATTAAGTTATTATTTTTATTATTATTGTTATGTTATTGTCATTATTATTATGATTATGCTATTATTATTAATATTATATTATTATTGTTATTATTATTATATTATTATATTATAATTATGCTAAATTATTATTGTTATTATATTATGATTATTAATATTATTATTATATTATGTTATGTTATTATCGTTGAACATTTTTAACGGTCTATTGTTTTAGGACCTGTTTGACGGCGCAATACGGTGCAACCATTACGCAACAGGAGTTTTGCGCCGTGTCGTTTTTTGTTTCGATTCGAGGTAGGTCCCCCATTGCACTCACCTTTAAATTTAGAATTTATTTATTCCTTGTCTTTTTTTTGAGTTTCAGTAAATTTAAAAGTATTATTAAGTAGTTATTTATAGTGTGGTGATCTGCTCTGTTTATTTCAAGCATTTCAGGGGAAGTATTTTTCTTGGTTTTAATTGTGTGCCTTCCTGGTGATATTGCTAAATGAGTTCTTTATGAAATGTGAGAGTCATGTTGAATTGTGTTTTGAAATGGTTTTGGTGTGTGTAAAATGGCAGGTGTATTGTTTATGGAAAATGGTGTTTTTCTTAGAACCTTGATTAGAGGAAATGTCGTATGACCTTTAAACTTGTTTTTGGAAACTTTATGTGTGGTTCTGGGTTGTTGATAAATGTTTTCTTTTGACGCCTGATTAAAAGTTTGTATTTCATTTGAGAAATATTATTCCTTCAAAAAGTGATTAAAGGCCCGTTTGGCTCTTGATAAAATTGGGGTGCGTTTGGATATTGGAAAATGACTCTACTTGTGAAACACATGTGTTCCAGGTTTAATATGCTGATTTGAGTTTCTTAAATAAAGTTCTAAGTGTGTTTTGGGTTTTCAATGAAATGGTGTGTGTTATATCCCTTTAGAAATGCTTTAGTATTAAATGGTTAAAATGTAAATGATATGACAGCCCGGTTGGCACTTTATTAAATGCAAAATGATTATACATATATATATATATACGTACTTATAAGGGCATCTCTACAGGGGGACTTCCCTTCGAGGGTTGTCGTCTAGCGGTGTTCGTCTAAGGGGTTGGAAATTGCGGTGACATGAGTCACGCGTGCGAGGGTCTCCCACTTACACAGTGTTATTAAAAACCACCGTGGGTTCCTGGGCGTCCTTTAGAGAATCGAGTGACGGTTGCTGGCTAACCCAGATTAGATGGGTTAGTCCCCCCTTGGTAGGTAAGGCCTTGTGGGGCGTGCCACTGGTTGGCTGTTAGGGCGGCCAGTTGGTTATTGACTGTGGAGTACCATGTCGGTAGGTAGTCTGAACCCGAGTACGTCCAGGGGTTTTCTAGGGATGTTTAGGATCGCCCATGGTTATTGCTTATAACTTCTGGTTTACTTTTACTTGCACTTGTTTTTCCTTGCTTGTTTACTTACAATCATCTTTCACAGCATACACTGTTAGATTTTAGGAAAAAGGTTTTCAAATGAAAATACTTTATTCTCTTTGTGTAAGATTTGAAAATGTAACACTTCTTTCCTTTTAAAATGAGTTTATAACTAATGAAAGGAATCCAATTTTTGGAAAAGAATAAGGAAATGTCTTTTGTTTTAGTTTTCAAGTGAAACTTTATGAGAGCTTACTTTTGTACATTGTAGTTCAAACCTGGAATATGTAGATTCTTTATTTACTGGCAGTGTTTTGGGATTTGTTGTGGGGCTCACCTACTGAGTACTTTTGTGCTCACACCTATCTTTTACCATTTCAGTTGCAGGTTCCTTGTGTTCAGGTTTTCCTGGATTGAGTCGCTCAGTGATGGAGCGACGTTGGTTTGTAGTTGGGTGGTGACCCGCAAGGTCACATGGAGGTATGTTGGGATGTAGTTTTGTTTATGTCGTTAGTGTTTGTCTATTTTATTTAGTTTATATTCTTTCTTTGATCCTGTTTTTTGGTTTGGGCTGAAATCATTCCCAACGATTAAAATTTCAATGCCCGGCACTAGTTGCCATCCCGGGGGGATCAGGAACGCCCCTCAGGACTTGTCGCGGACTGGCTCTGGTGACCGGTTCAGGGTCGACCCGGGCTGGTTCGTGACAAAATGGTATCAGAGGAGGTTCTTGTTATTTGGGTTGTCTGGTAGGTGGAGATTAGGACTGTCTGGACTCGAGAGGTAGGTACGGGAAGGACTTCATGAACCCTCACCCGTTCCGCACCTTGAGTCACCAGGGGTAGTCCGGGAATGGTGTCCTTGTCTCTTTCGGGTTTGTCTTGGACTAAGAGATGACAATGGAGGCAAGCCGACGTTACATCATGATTTCACATTCAGTAGTGACCCATGTGGAGTCTAAGTACATGGTTTGAATTCCTCCTAGTGGTCGACGCTGGCTTAGGACATGGCCCACTACCATGTTGCCAGGTTGAGTGTGACTACTAGTCCCTCACTCTAGTGGTTGATGCAAATTTGGATGCTGCTTTTGTTTTGGTCTGTCTAAGTACGTTGTTGGAAATGAAAAAGGTTTTTGAAAAAATTGGACTGGTTTCTTTTAAAAGACCTTAAATGTATGAAATGGGTTTTAAAACTGAAATCTCTTCATTTAGAAATATGTTGTTTTCTTGGAATTGGTTAAGAATGATTTGGGGTGAAACCTCAGGTCATCTTTATTAACATTTGCACATGTTTGAGAATGCATGGAAGAAAAAAAATGCGTGTTGGTGCGAGTATTATTGGACAGTGGATGAAGACATGTGCAACGGTTCATGAGATTACCTGGGTGTGTATTTGAAATTAATGGCTTGACCTTGTTTTCTAAATTGGTTTTAAAGGGGAAATGGTTTTGGAAAGTTTTTGGTTTGAAAGTGGATTGGTTTTGGAAAGTAGTCTTGAAATAGGGTGGTTTTAACGTCTAAAATAAAAAGGCAATTTTAAAAGGAGATTTTATTTTGGGTTGTGTTTGTGTTTGTTTGGTCTTTGTGCTGACTGTTTTTGATGAAGGTGCTTTTATTGATGTTGCTTCAGTTTGTTTTTGGTCTTGGCCTTGTGTTTTATATGTCGCTCAGGAAATGCTGCCCAGAAAGGTCTCTAAGGATTCAGATAAGTCATGCCCAGTTTTTGGTCCTCTTCAGACTTTGCCTATTCTCCATGGTGATCAGGGTCCGTTAGAGGCAGTGGAGTGGCTCGAGGAAGTCGAGCGTGTCTTTAGAACGTTGGGAACTCCCGATAATGTTAAGGTTCGTGCAATTATGGAGTTGTTTGAGGGTCCAGCTCTGGACCAGTGGAAGAGGGTTACCCTATCATCAACGCAAGTTGAAATGACGTGGGATGTCATTAGAATCGTTTTTATCCAATGGTTTGTACCTGAGGAAGTGAAGTTGGAGAAAAAGAGGGAGTTTGTGCATATTCAACAAGGCCAATGGACGGTGAAGGCATATGTTGACCATTTAAAGGAACTGATTTCCTTTTCTCCAGAGGTAGCGTCGCATGAGCTCATGAAGGTCTCTCTTTTCACCGGGGGTCTTCGTCTAGAGATCAAGGAGGGAGTCCTGCCTTCTGAAGACCTTTGCTTCGATAAGATAGTGGAGGAAGCATTTTTGGCTGAGTTGGTTTCCGGAACAGAGTTGGTTAGTACTCCAGCATCCCCAGTTGCTCGTAAGAGTTCCCCTTCTGGTGTGGAAAATACGCCAGAGATACATGTTCCTAAGGAGTTATCCCCTTTGGTCCCAGCTTCCAGTTCATCAGATTGTTCAGTGGTGTGCTATCAGTGTGGTTGATTCGGGCATTTAAAGTCGTCTTGTCTCAATCCTCCAAATACGTGTCATCAATGCGGCTGTCTGGGTCATCTGGAGAAGTTTTGCAAGAAGCGTCGCTTGAAGAGGACGTCGTGATGGGAGAATGTCAGTACCTAACTGTGATGAAGAAGATGCTTCAGCCATCAGAGCCCCAACCACAGGTCTTGGGGTGAAGCTCGTGCATAGTCAGGAGTTCCCAGGGCTGTGAAGCTTTGCTCCAGGTTCTGTTTTCCGTGTTGAGGGTGGAGCAATTAAAAACCTTTTCAAACTTTTTTTCTTGCTATTAAAGTTTCAACAGCGTTGTAAATGCATTGTTTTTCTATAAAGTGACGATGGACTTGTTCTATGATAATCTAATCAGACTTGTCGTATGGATGTGGTATTCTGATTCGTGTGTCCTTCTTAAGAGTGTGTTCGACCTTTGTGTGGTTTGAACTCAGTTCAGCTATGCTTGTCGGATGTGGTTATGATTTGTGGACTTCAATGGTTCATGTCTCCAGTTTGATGTTTGGTTAAATATTTCTCTGTGGGTTATCCTTGGTGTTGAAGTTTGTTGACTCTAGTCGAGGATTCAATGTTTCAATGAAGGTGTTGTTTTTTTTACTCGTGCAATAAGAGTTGGTTTCAACTGGTTGGGAGTTCCCACATCGCCCCCCCCCCTTCCTAGGATTTTCTATTTAGATGGTCAACGTTTATCCACAAGTTGAGCTCTTGTGGTGGGGAGAACCCCTTTGTGTTCTCCCATCAACCTTGGATCTCAGTTTTCTCTTGAATGGGTCAGGTGTGACCTGTGTGGAGTAAGGTCACCCTGAGAATCTCAGTTCTCTTCAGTTCCTTTAGTTCTGTTTGGTCATAGACTTGAATTTTGGCTGACTTTTGGCTTGGTGACTTTCTGGGGGCAGAAAGTGTCTGTGGTGGGGAGAATTGTCACACCCCGACCGCAGATGTCATTATTTTACTTCTTTCTTGGTTCCGATTTAAAATTTTCGAGGTTTAATTGTGTTGGTGGTTTTGCGTCGGTGCGCGGTCATCGCATCGCTAGCGGTGACCGTGCGTTCGGCCCGGGTGACTATGTGTTCACCTGGCGTTTTAAATATTAAAATTTTTATGTTGACATTTTGTTATTATTACTATTTAAGTCGTGTTATTATTATTGTTGTTATTTTCTGTGTGTAAGTATATATATATATATGTCTATATATGTGTATATATATACATATGTATATACTTTAATACGTTATGTTTATATATGTATATATATATATAAATAGTGTATCTATGTGTATATGTTTAAATATAGGTATATATATATATATATGTTTAGGTATGCATATATATATATGTGTGTATTTTGATTCTAATAATTATTATTATAATTAACTAACTTTTATTTATTATCATTATTTTATTGTTATGATTATTGTTATAAATTTTTATTAATATTATTATGAAGGTTTGTTATTATTATTATAAAGTGATTATTATTATCATAAAGTTTTATTATTATTATTATTATCATTATTATTATTATTATTATTATTACTATTATTATTATTATCAAATATATATATATATAATTCTAACCCTAATTCCCCCTTCTCTCCCGCAGCCGCCCCCCTTTTTTTCTCTCTCTCCTCCCGCACACCCGGCTCCCCCGAACTCCGGCGCTCCGCCTCACCGCACCCAACCACCAGCCCGCCTTGCCCCTGCCTCCTCTGCCAGCCGCTGTCTCGGCCATCCCCTCCATCCGGCGGTCTGTCCCGGCGACCCGGCGCGGTCCCTCTCTGGTTGCCCGCACCACCGGCCACACCCCCAGCCGGATCCTCCCACCGTCCAGCCAGCCTCCTCCGACCCCGTCGCCAGCGCACCCTCCTCATCTCGAACCGTCGCGCCACCTCCGGACGCCTCGCCGCACCACCGCCTCGGCCTCCCTCCGCTGTCCGGGCTCCCCCCCGCTCCGTCCGGCTCCAGTTCCGGCCCCTGCTTCCCATCACCGGCACCCCCCCCCCCCCCCCCCCCCGCTTCGGCCGGCCCGCGCCACCTCCCTCTGACCTCATCACAGGCACACCCCCCGCTCCGGCCAGCCCGCTCCGGCCAGCCTGTTCCGGCCACCCCGACTGCTGGCCGACCCTCCCGTCCGACGGCGACCTCCCGTCCAGCCCTCCCCCTGACCGGCGACCTCCCTTTCGGCGACCCCCCTGTCCAGACGGCCTCCTCCCTCACCCTTGCGCCGTCCCGGCCCCAGCTTCCCACCACCGTGCCTACCCCGCCATCCCGTTCTGGCCTCCCTTAGCTGCACCGACGACCCCCACCGGCCTCACACCTCCTCCCGACCGCCGGCCTCGCCCCGCCGTGTCGATCCCGACCTCCGCCGGACCTCTCCGCCGAATCTCCCTGCACCCCTGTAAGTCGGGCGTGTTTTATTTTATTTTGTTATTATATTATTATTATATTTGAGTTATTATTATTACATTAGCATTATTATTTTAATATATTAATATCTTTAATTTTATTATATTATTATTATTATTGTGATTATATTATTGTTATATTATTATTATGTTAATATTATTCTGTTATTATTATTATTATTATATTATTATTGTTAGTATTGTTATATTATTATTATGCTTATTATATTATTATTTTTATTATTATTATATTATGGTTATGTTATTATTGTTATTAAATGATGTTTTTATTATTATATTTTTATTATTATTATTATTATATTATTAATAATAATAATACTATTATTATTATTATGATGTTGTTATTATTATTACTACATTATTATTATTATTATTATTATTATTATTTTCATGTTAATATTATTAAGTTATTATTTTTATTATTATTGTTATGTTATTGTCATTATTATTATGATTATGCTATTATTATTAATATTATATTATTATTGTTATTATTATTATATTATTATATTATAATTATGCTAAATTATTATTGTTATTATATTATGATTATTAATATTATTATTATATTATATTATATTATGTTATTATCATTGAACCTGTTTAACGGTCTATTATTTTAGGACCTGTTTGACGGCGCAATACGGTGCAACCATTACACAACGGGAGTTTTGTGCCGTGTCGTTTTTCATTCTGATTCGAGGTAGGTCCCCCATTGCACTCGCCTTTAAATTTAGAAATTATTTATTCCTTGTCTTTTTTTTGAGTTTCAGTAAATTTAAAAGTATTTTTAAGTAGTTATTTATAGTGTGGTGATCTTCTCTGTTTATTTCTATCATTTCAGTGGAAGTATTTTTCTTGGTTTTAATTGTGTCCTTTCCTGGTGATATTGCTAAATGAGTTCTTTATGAAATGTGAGAGTCATGTTGAATTGTGTTTTGAAATGGTTTTGGTGTGTGTAAAATGGCAGGTGTATTGTTTATGGAAAATGGTGTTTTTCTTAGAACCTTGATTAGAGGAAATGTCGTATGACCTTTAAACTTGTTTTTGGAAACTTTATGTGTGGTTTTTGTTTGTTGAAAAATGTTTTCTTTTGACGCGTGATTAAAAGTTTGGATTTCATTTGAGAAATATTATTCCTTCAAAAAGTGATTAAAGGCCCGTTTGGCTCTTGATAAAAGTGGGGTGCGTTTGGATATTGGAAAATGACACTACTTGTGAAACAAATGTATTCCAGGTTTAATATGATGATTTGAGTTTCTTAAATAAAGTTCTAAGTGTGTTTCTGGTTTTCAATGAAATGGTGTGTGTCATATCCCTTTAGAAATGCTTTAGTATTAAATGGTCAAAATGTAAATGATATGACAGCCCGGTTGGAACTTTATTAAATGTGAAATGATTATACATATATATATATATACGTACTTATGAGGGCATCTCTACAGGGGGACTTCCCTTCGAGGGTTGTCGTGTAGCGATGTCCGTGTTTGGGGTTGGCAAGTGTGGTGAGATGAGTCATGCGTGCGAGGGTCTCCCACTTACACAGTGTTATTAAAAACCACCGTGGGTTCCTGGGCGTCCTTTAGAGAATCGAGTGATGGTTTCTGGCTAACCCCGATTAGAGAGGTTAGTCCCCCCATGGTAGGTAAGGCCTTGTGGGGCGTGCCACTGGTTGGCTGTTAGGGCGGCCAGTTGGTTATTGATTGTGGAGTACCATGTCGGCAGGTAGTCTGAACCCGAGTACGTCCAGGGGTTTTCTAGGGATGTTTAGGATCGCCCATGGTTATTGCTTATAACTTCTGGTTTACTTTTACTTGCACTTGTTTTTCCCTGGTTGTTTACTTACAATCATCTTTGACAGCATACACTGTTAGATTTTAGGAAAAAGGTTTTCAAATGAAAATACTTTATTCTCTTTGTGTAAGATTTCAAAATGTAACACTTCTTTCCTTTTAAAATTAGTTTAGAACTAATGAAAGGAATCC
Source organism: Viscum album (assembly GCA_963277665.1). Taxonomy (NCBI): domain Eukaryota; kingdom Viridiplantae; phylum Streptophyta; class Magnoliopsida; order Santalales; family Viscaceae; genus Viscum; species Viscum album. Next base: position 438,902,548 of record OY728121.1, read on the forward strand.
AATTTTTGGAAAAGAATAAGGAAATTTCTTGTGTTTTATTTTTCAAGTGAAACTTTATGAGAGCTTACTTTTGTACATTGTAGTTCAAACCTGGAATATGTAGATTCTTTATTTACTAGTAGTTTTTTGGGATTTGTTGTGGGGCTCACCTACTGAGTACTTTTGTGCTCATGCCTGTCTTTTACCATTTCAATTGTAGGTTCCTTGTGTTTAGGTTTTCCTGGCTTGACTCGCTCAGTGATGGAGCGACGTTGGTTTGTAGTTGGGTGGTGACCCGCGAGGTCACATGGAGGTATGTTGGGATGTAGTTTTGTTTATGTCGTTAGTGTTTGTCTGTTTTATTTAGTTTATATTCTTTCTTTGATCCTGTTTTTCTGGTTTGAGCTGAAATCATTCCCAATGATTAAAATTTCAATGCCCGACACTAGTTGTCATCCCGGGGGGATCGGGAACGCCCCTTGGGACTTGCCGTGGACCGGCTCGGGTGACCGGTTCAGGGTCGACCCGGGCTGGTTTGTGACAGTTGGAAAGAACTATACGCCACCACATCGCCATCCTGCATTATCACACACCCAAGACCCATACCAAAGGCATCATAGTAGACCACATATCACTTTAAAAATTATGAAAATATCAAAACAAGGGTTGTGGTCAACCACTAATTAATCTCTTCAGAAGAATCTTCACATTCTGGGATCCACTCAAACTTTACCCCCTTCTAGGTAAGCACATTCATGGAAAATGAAATCTAAGATAAATCTAGAACAAAATACCTGTAATACCCTTCCAGGCCTAGAAAGTTCTTGATCTCAAAAACATTCTTTGGTTGTTCCCACAAAATCACTGAACTTATCTTCTTGGGGTCAACTGAAAGCCCTCATTCTGAGATTACATGACCCAGAAACTTCACCTCTTTGATCCAGAAGGGGCACTTGGAAAACATTTCATAGAGGCAATGGTCTCTAAGGGTTCCAAGCACAATACTCAAATGCCTCTCATGATCTTCCTAGGTCTCATAACAAACCATGGTGTCACCCAAAAATAACATGAAAATGAGTGGAGATACTGATGGAACACTTTTTTCATAAGATCCATAAAGACGATTAGATCATTCATTAACCTAAAAGGAATAAAATAATACTCAAAATGGATGTACTACTTTAGAACACTATTTTCATAACATCTACCTCTTTAAATTTGACTTGGTGATACCTAAAATGCAAATAAATCTTAGAGAACCACATATCCCCTGGAGAGGATTGAAAATTCCATCAATATAGGGTAAAAGGTAACTATTCTTGATCATTTCTTTATTCAGTTTCTGGTAATTGATGCATAACCATATAGATCCATCGACCTTTTTTGCAAACATAACTGGGGTGGCCCAAGGTGATCTGGTAGGGAAAATGAATCCATTGGATTCCAAATCGTCCAATTGTACCTTTAATTACCTCAACTCGTTAGGGTCCATATTGTACAGGGGAAGAGATATAGATTATGTTCCAATTGACAAATAAAAAGTTAACTCTATGTCCCAATTGAGGGGTAAACCCAAAAAATCTCCTAGAAATACCTTTGGAAACTCATCCACTATAAGAGATAATATAACTACGTGACCACTATCCCAATCCTACAACATGAGCAATGTGATCTAAAAAAATATATTTCCTAGTTCTGGAAGTGGATTCCCATCACGTCCTGGTCGAGGATCACATTCACCTTGAAAAAACTAGGTACTTCTATTAGGTGCCACAAAACTTACTTAGCGCTGATAGCAATTGATGTGTGCCTAAAAACGAGTCATAAAATCCATACTGAGGATCATGTTAAAGAGGCCCATATCCAAAATTAGGAAGTCCCACTCCATCTCACCCACTAACATGGTAAGTACATGAGATGAACACCTGAAACCCTTCCCTCGCTTCTTACAAAGAGGCGTCACCAACTCCATCGCATAAGGTATAAGCTCAGTTGAAAACTTTAACAAATTCACAATATGGGTTAAAATAAAAGAAACTGAGGCACCAGTATTAAATATAATAATAGATAATGATGATTCAATATTAATGGTACCTTGAACTATCATGGGACCTATATCCGATTTTTTTGTTCTTAATCCACAACATTAAGTAGTATAATCTTTGTCTAAGCCTAAGAATTACCACTGACCAGAGGCTCTTCCCAAAACTAACTTTGACCAAAGAAAGAACCAACCCTTCCACCACAACCTCCGAACCAACAACCAAATATCCAAAATAATTATGATCATACTAACATCCCTTTGAAAGATACAAATATTTCACCACCCTAATATGGGTGTACCATATTGAAAACCATTGCAAGTTCCTCAAAGTTCCACACAGATGGAAAGTCATGGGTGGAGCTGAACAGGTAGATCGCATGTGCCATGCCTTCCTACACTCGTGGCACATGACTAACTTAAAACCCAAAGCCATAAATGAAGATAGTAGGGAAGGATGGCATGAACTGACACCTCACCTCTTCTACTACTCATATAGCTTCCACTTCTTCTCAAACAAACTATCACTTCCCACTATTGACACTTCTCCATAGAAACCCTAATTTCCTCTATAATAAATTTCCACCATTATAGTATGATAAACCACCTCATCATTAGTCTTCAACTTGAAAATATAGCTTGGGATTTGATCTCTAGTCATAGCCCCATCTCAAACTTTTTAGAATTTAGTTTTCATTTGAAACTACCTCAATTGAGAACCGAATCAAATCTAAAAAGTGGTTAGTATACTCAATAATAGTTTGGTCTCCCTGGTGAATATCTAAAAACTCTCAAGACTTGGTGGAGGAAACAATCTCAGGAAAATTATTCTAATTGAAGATATACTTGAAATCTTTCCAACTCATTTTCTCATGATTCCCAGATTTCACCACTGAGTCCCACCACTTCCAACTAGGACCTTCAAACATAAACAAAGATCACTTCACTCTAACTACCTAAAGAGTGTTAAGAAACTCAAAAATCCTCTTAGTATTCATAATTCAATTCTCATCTTCCTTCGGATCTGTGTTACCCCAAAAAGAAGGGGGATTATTCTTGAGGAATTATAGATTTATATCCTTTCTAAGATCGAGTTTGACTTCTATAACCTGAGTAAGACCAGAGCCTGCTCCCTACCCCAAATTTTAGACTGCTCAAACCATGGATTCCACTAGTCTTTGATTAATTGGTGAGGGATAAATCTCTCTAGCCTCTTCTTGTGGAGGCATAAGAGGTCTCTAAGGAGGAATTTTTTTACAACAATAAATAACCACATATAAAACCCATCAATACAACCCCCAACACAACATTATAAAAATTTTAAGCAACAAAAAAAATCCCAAACACTTCAATAAATCTAAACGAAACCATATCCAACACAATAACAATCCAAACCACTTCACCCCCACACAGTGTTTATATATAATCCATAGCATATACATCTCACCTAAGGAATAATTTAAAACAAATTTCACAATATCCCATAGAGACTAAAGATCTATCATGAGGTGCGTTGGCTAGAAAACCCACTTGAAACCATAACGTTAAGTCATGAAAATGCTAGGTCTAGTCAATCCTAACTCTTCCCAAATAACATAACCCCAAAAATATTGAAACCTTATCTGATACTATTTTTTAAAAAACCAAGCCAGGGTACCATCCGAGACAACATTTTACCATGCCAATGGCATTTACCTAAGGGTGTTCCCAAGCCCCATGGGTTGGAAACTAGTTCTTACGTATCAACAATACACCTTGGTAATGACTTCACCTGTTTATATAAAAATAAACAAAAAACAAAAATAAAACATCACATAACTGAGAATCATGACCAAATGAGATACAAAAAAATTTATATTCCAAGTTTTAAAACTTTATCCAATGCCAAAAGTACTACAATGTAAGGGGAAAACTAAAAAATCCTAAAAAAATCCATGTAACAAGTGGTACATCACCCTCAAGCCACAACCCCCAACACCTGCAAGAAGTGGAAAACTAGAAACCAGATCCACCATCACCACCATAGAACATATTGCCTTTACTTGGGTCATACATGATAAAGTGTACATACACCCAAAGGTGTATCTAGGGTATGATCCCAATCCTATTAGGATGCCACCAAATAAAAAGATTCCATGATATAAAATTATAATATAAATAAATTTCACATTTTCATAAGATCATTTGGAAACATTTACAAGGGGTATTTCAAGTAAAACAATTTAGGTAAAAATACTTTTAAATAAAAAAATTTCTCATAAAAAAACTTTCTTTTAAGCCAAAATGTACACAAGGTCCACTATATACTAACGGTGATCACTGCATCATAAAAGAATCATGTGACAAGAGAGAAACATGGTAAAATACCTATGGGTAACTAGAAATAATTGGACCTTATGAACCACATATCATGCTAATCAAAATCATCCATCCAAAACCAGCAGCATCCTTGTGCATGAGCCACTAGAGGAGAACGCATCCCAAGGTCTATTGGTCTCCCTATTATAATCCAAAAAGCAACTATGTTCCCATTAAGGCACTATATGGGATCTCATCCCAAGGTCTAGTGTTCTACGATCATATCACATATTTAGTTAGTATTGTATCGAAGATTTTAGGCCCCAGCCTCATTCAAATCAACTAGAGTAATAGTTCTAGTCTTCCCACCTAGATACATGTGATTCCCTTTGTGCTCAAATTCCATTTCACATATCACATAATTCATCACCTTTAAATAAAAATTTCAAGCATCATGAACACATAAGGAAAACATCACTTTCACAATTCATAAAAACCATTTGAAAAAACAACTAGAAGGGAACATATTAAATCTAACCATTTCCATGGGGAAATACCCTTTCAAATATACACACAAACCAAATACATTTGAAAATGTGATTATCATAACTTAGAAAATTCAAAAACCACATTTTAGGAGAAAAACAAAGAGGCTCACACAAAAAAAACACATTTATTTTTGAAAACTAACTTTTAACATATTTGAACCTTCAAATCCCCTTGAAATCAAATTTTTAACTTTTCACACAACTCATAAAACTTTTTCAAGAAACAATCTAATTAAGAACACATGAAACATAACCATTTACCTTTAGAAAATCAACTTTTATCACATATGAATATCAAAACCTTTTTCAATAATATTTCACACCATTCCAATAATCAATAAAACACATTTAAACATCCAAAAAAGGAAATACAAAATCATCTAATAATGTAAAAGCATGGAACCACCTACCTCACACTTGGAAAATTTTTTAAACTAGTGGAAAACTAAAAATTCACCACCAAGAGACCCTATAAATCCAAGATCAAACAACAACCATTGTGATTCCACCCAATAAAAAAAGATAGACCAATCGTTAGTTCAAACATCCACTAGAAAATAACAACCCAATAAAGAGGGAATAAAAACCCTAGATAAAGGAAGAACCCAATAGAAAAGGGTCTTACTTGATGAATTATTGAAGTTACCACACCAAAACCACAAAAATATTATAGTTAAAGGGGTCCAAGAGGGATTAGAGGAATATCCCAAGGTTGAAAATCCTGTATGGCTTAGATTAGGGGTGATTTAGGGTTAAATATGAAGAGTGGAAAAGAGTAAATTCTCCATTTTTAATGACCTAAAAAGGTTTCACGATTATCCCGAATAGTTTTCCAAACCATGCGGAAACCATTCATCCCCCTCTTTCCAAGAAGAACAAGGCCACATAGTTTCTTGGAGAATAGTGCACAGTTGTGTGGCATATCATGCGACCTGGAGAATTCAGCTCTCTAAGGAACACAATTTTCTTTAGTCTAGCACAAAGTTTCCCCTAACCGTGCACCAACGATACACTACATTTTGTTTAGCCAGAAAATCCCATTTTTACCAAAAATTCTCATTAAAAAAAATAAACCAAGAAAAGACAAAAAATAAAAAAATGTAATAACTCAAAAAAATCATGGATGTGATAGAGAATTTTCATAAAAAAAAGGGTGGTCAAGAAAGATACCTTATACCCATAAGTAAAACATTTGGATATATTAAAATATCCATTTCATTTAAAACACTTTTCAAAATACTTAGAATAAAGGGAAGATGGTTTTTATTTTAATAAAATAATAAATATTATAAATAAATCCCAAAATAAAATAATCATTGTGGTTATGGGAAATTTCGATGATGTCATATACATTAAAATAAACCATTCTTTTTTTCTTTTGTAAATAAAGTCAATAAATTATATATAAAATATGTAAAAATATTCCTTTTTAAAAACAATTGAAAGAAACTCATGATTTATATGAAGTTCCATTTTAGTTAATTTTTTATATATAAATATATTAAAAAATAATGTTAATAATATGGTCATGTGAGATAAATATTTAGAAAATAAATATTTAAAACATTTAAAATGTGGTTTTTAAAGTAAAGTTTTCCTTACGTAAAATCTTAAAATGGTTACTTTTTAAAAAAATTATAAAATATGTAAAATATGGCCAAAAATTAACTTTATAATCCATTAAATCATAAATAAAAAATATCTTGAAACATTTATAATAACATAGTCATGGGAGAGAAAAAATTGTAAGGGAAAATTTAAAAGAGAATTTTTTTAAAAAGAAAGTCTATAAGTCTGAATTGTCACATACATTTTTTATCTTCTTAAATAATAGAATTATGTAACTTATTTAATTATTTAATAAAAATTTTCAATTTTATAATCCATTTTATTTTATTTATTATCATGATATATTCAATTAATTAATCATTAGATATTACACGATATGTTTTGATGATATTCAAATCATAAGTCAAAAATCCCTTTGGCAGGTTAACTATGGTCAATGGGGTAATTATTTCATCATATCCATAATAATAATCAAGAAATAATTATTATTTTTAAAAAACAATTTTACCTTTAAAAATAACTATGAAATTCACTTATGAAAAATGAACTATGTTGCAATCATTGAGATAGTTGGTTTTATGTACTCATAGGTAACGTTTCTATTTTTCAACAATCATGATTGAAAGATGGTAAGTGTAATTTCATTTATAAATAATTATAAATAGATAATATTATTTATTTAAATACACTTATATATACCATTCATGTGATGTGGTAATAAAAAAAGAATCACATCGCTTCATGGAGGTGGTAATCCACACGTATGCACGAATGACGTTATCATCTTTCACTGAATTGAAAGATAATAAAATATATGATATTTTAATTTTATAGAATTATGAATACATAATTAATACCATATATATACATTAAATCCACCATCACATACATACTTGATAGGATATGATTTAAAATTAATTACATAGGTTCACGAGGCGGTCGTATGCCCTACAAACGAATGATGGTTTCATTTCCCATTTAATGGAGGAGGAGATGGGTGTAGATTATTCCATTAAAATAATAAAATATAATTTTATGGGATATAATTATGTTATTATATAAACAATATGGAATAATATTTGATTTATTTATAATAATAAATAAATAAAAATGCTTGGTTAATAATGATACCTCTTCTTCAGACAACCTCCTAATGCCTACACCAAAAGTATTCCTATGAGGGTCTTATAATCAAAACAAGTCCTATAATAAGTAGGAAGGGAAGTAAAAAATGTATTTTTATAGGTATTTTATAAACTAGAAGGATTTTTTAGTGTGAATAACATAATAGAGGAGGTTTCCCTTTATAAGTGAGGGAAGGGGCACTTTTGGATTTTTTAAAAATATTAAATTAATATAAATTGATTTACATTGAATAAAGGATAAAAATTGATCTATATTTAATATTGGATGAGTATGGGTATAAATAATTTAATCCAATGAAATTTTTACAAGTTTATATTATTTTTTTACCCTTATCTCATTTTTTATCCTACATTAACCCTTTTTGACATTTACTATGACAACAAGGCTTTTACTATTTAGTGGTCATCGTAGTTACTATAAAATGAAAATTTTCAAGTAAATATATCATTATTTTTTAAAATTTTAATCCATATCCCAATCACTTGTAGAAACCTAGGATGTTTAGTAATTTTAAATCATTTAATAAAATATTATTTATTATAAAATATCATTAATGTCATTGTTGGAACAATTTATCAAATTTGACTTTGAAAATGGAATTAAAGAAATAGAAGTTAAATATAACCCTTTCACACATCACTGACATTTTAAATTTACCTAAATAATTCTTATAACACAATAATTCATTCAATATATATTACAATTAATATTTTTAAAATCTTTTATTTTATTTTTCCATTAATTAAATAAAAAATGTATCTGCCTTGCATAAGCATTTAAGTTAATTACTTGATTACTAAAAATTATAAAAAAATAGAATGATAAAATTATTTAAATTAAATTTAATATTTATAACTAAACATTAGTTTTTTTCATGACACAAAATATTATAATTATTAAAAGCAAGAAAGTGATATTTTTTTCTTGATCTTTTACTTAAATATTATAAAGGTCAAAATCAAAGAAATATGGAATCAAGTGGAAGTATATATGAGATTTAGATGTAAATGGCCAAAATAAACTCATAAAATAGGATAAAGGAAAATTTTAGACTCAGTATTTACTCCTTATCATATTAATATTTATCTTAATTGCCCAATTTACCCTTACTATGTTGATAATTATTTACTATAGTTACTATTCATGATGAAAAAAATTAATGGGGTAAATTTAAAAAAAATTTCCTCCTAATTAAAAATATTTAATTAAATTTAAAATATTTAATTCACATTAGTGGAATAATTTAATTTATAATTAAATCCGCAAAACACAACGAAAAGTGGTTTTTCAAAAAAATATCTTTAAGTATAAAAATTTTCTTATACCAAATTAAAGTATAAAGTTCATTTCAAATACTATAATTGGATTATATTTAGTAAAAATTAACTAATTAATTTTTAAAACTAATTTAAAATATAATATAAATTTGTAAACACTTTAAAATAAAATATAGTTTCAATACAAATTTGTATTTTTCAGTATTCATACAGAAGTCAAGATTCTTTGAAAAATATAAAAAATTCACCATATGATAATCTTGATATACTAATTCAAAAAATTCTTTCATTTTTATAAAAAAATACTAAATTTTATATAAACTAATTATAATATTTTCTCATGAAAATCAATAAAATCTATTTTTTAAGAAAATGTATTTTTTAAAAATTAAATGACTTTCTAAAAATTGAGTGATTATTTACTAAGAATTTATAAAAAAATATATATTGAGTAGAAAATTTTTATATATTTCATAAATAATTTATTTTTATTCATATATTAGAATTTAATATAAAGGATATAACAGTCATATTTAAATAATAATATTTCATGGTTCATTTATGCATAACGTTTCATGTTGTACACACAATTGAATATAGTTTTCTTTTTTTTTACATTATCAAGGTGATAAATTCTTCACCCCTTTGTTTCCTCTCAATTTTAACATGGGCTCAATAAATAAGATTTTGATATCTAAAAATATCAATGTTCAAATCTCAAATTTTAAAAAAGGATTAATAAAACATCCTCTTGAAAAGAGAGAAAAGGAAATATGAATATTATCACATAACTAAGATTAGAAATAGTAGAACATTAGTTGGAAGTGAAAATATGGACATGTAGAATAAACTTAATGTCAATATAATTATGTAGAGTGATATAGATCATTGATCACAAAAAATTGAATGATCAAGAGAAAGTAAATAACTAAAAAAACATAAATTGATGAGTTGTGAAAAGAGTCATTGATTCATCATAAATGAAGGTAATAGGATACAATTGTTTCTTCAAGATCCTTTTCCTATATTTGAGTAATTCCTTTACCATATATACTAATAACATAAAGAAATATACATTACAAGTAGTATTTCATACTTTGATAAATTTCCACCATAATCTCATCTTTTTCTCTAAATGATGACTATTCAAGATGAAAATATTTTGTGCTAAAAGCACTAAAATAAACATTAAACAGATTTAATAATTACATAAAATGATAACAAGTTATTCATTATATAATAACACATTAAAAAACCAAAATGGTTAGAATAAGGTAAGATAAATCCTAAAATTAATAAACCTATATATGAAGATATACAACATCAATCTCTAAAGCCTCTAAAATAATTCCCAAAGTTAAATTTAGATCATTTGATAAATAACTAACCATAAATTCTTAAAAATATTCCTAAATAAGGTTCAAACACAAATATTTGAATGATATGATCATGTATTTATCCAAGATAAATTTAATATTTATCTCTTAATAAAATCAATCACTCTTAAAGTCTCATACCAACAAGTATATTCCCTAATAATATATGATAATCATTTCTATAAATAACATGAATCACAATAAAGCCATAATAAAATCATATATGCTTCTAAAATATAATCCAAACAATATTCATCAAATAAAATCTCATAATATTTTATTTACCTTAATCATAATTTTTAAAAAATAGTGATCTTCTTCCAAAATATCATTAATTACCAAATAACCAAATTCATTTTCAATCCCATGGTTATCCCTATGATAAAAAAATATTCTCAAAATAAATTTAACTTATATTTTACACATTATTTTAAAAAAATCATACTAACCAAGACATCATGTAGTCGAATGGTAGGTTTTTCACCCTCATCACCCATCAACTCTGGGTTCAAGCCTTGTGGCACTGTCAAATGTGATAGTTTGTCCTCTTTATGAAAACAATATTAATATAACTCTTCTAAAATATGCATAAATATGATTAACATCCATAAAAATAATACTAATCATAAAATATCATATATACCATGAAGTTTATTAATACTTTTAAACCTATTAAAAGGAACATTTATAAAAAAAATTAAGTATTTTTATACTATACAAATGGCAGAAATGGGTTTTATCCTAAATGGTTTCTCAGATCAAAAAACAGAGGCCACGATTGAGTCTGAAGCATTCTGTTTATCCTAGGTGGGGTATAAGTTTTTTTGGCACGGGCCTACTGTAGAAAAAGTATTCGAGGTAATTTATGTAAATAAATTAAATTTATTTATTTTGGACACCAGATCGAATAACTCGTGAACAGAATATCATATTGAATTTATGAAAATACATTTGAGTCTACAATGCCGTTTTCTACCCTATGTGTGGCATAAACTTAATCAACGTCGTGTGTCAGGTAGAAGGCGAGCTGGGCCAGGCAGTTAAAGTGTATATTTTGCTTTAAAAAATAAACAAAATATCATCTCCTCCACCACCTATCCATGCCGCACATATCCCCCTACCCTCCTTCACTCTTCACCAAAAAACCACTAGATTGAGAAAATAAATCATCTTATAGCTCATATCTTGAAGATGATTGCTCCTGGATTGAGAAATGGAAGTAGTGGAGCATAGATCTATCCCCGAAGCATCAGCGTTTTTTCATGAGGTAGGCATTTTGAGATTTCAACCCATCCCCCCTAGTTTATGCATCGTTTTTCTTCTAATTTTCATCGAGCCTATGTAGATCAGATATTGAGGGTAACATAATGGGTCTCAGATTAATTTTTGGACCACCAAGGTGGTCCTAGTATTCCATGGAAGTTTTCTCAGTGGCGAGGGTAGATTCTGTTGATGGTTATGGAGAAATGTAGCCGAGTCATGGTGGTGGGTGGTTAGACATGGTGGAATCTGGAGGAGCGATGGGTGGCGTGGATGAGGCCGCAAGTGGGGGAGGTGGCAGTGCAGTGCACCTCGATGGAGACTAGCAAGGCCGGAGGGCCGATAGTGGTGGAGCAGGCCAGCCGTACGGGCTGGCCAACAGGCCAGCAAGCTGGCTGGCCCAGACAATTTTCATCTGGGGGTTCTTTAAACCCACGTATTTTGCGAACTGGGTGTCTGATTCGCGTGTTTTCTATTTCTACGAGACCCTTGCTTCAAGGAAGACCTTTTGAGACTGATTTTAGAACTTTTTGATTCGGTCTTGATGCTCGATGGCACAAAACGTCCATTTAAAATAATAATAATCATAATATTATTATTTGAAGATTCTTACATCAGACGTATCTCCTGCGTCTGATGTCCGATTGATGCACCGTCAGTGGTGTTGCAACCCGGACATTAAGGCGGACATTTGAAGATTTATTTTGAGTGCTTCAACCAAAATTTTAGGTGTCAATGGATTGGTCCTAGGAGATGTGGTGTGCAGGAGATGTCATGTGGGTCTTTTTGGTTGGCGACACTGACCAGTTGGATTGTGTGGGTCCCCCTGGTCTCTTGGCGATGTTACTACTATCTGGGTTTACATCACCATTACATAAATTAATATTACATCACAAGGTGGACACTTCCACTTAGTATCCATTTTATCTAAAAAAACAAAACTTTTATGATATAAAAAGTTTTCTTTTCATGGAACATATTCACAATTATCATATTGAATTCATCCTTGTCTCAACTTATCCTTAAAACCCTATTTAAAACGTTTTAAAACATGTTATGAGAAAAACATATAAGGTAAAAATTAAATATAAATGAAAAAACATGTTAGTTTATTAGTACTTATACAATATTTTTCTTTTTTAAAATTAAAATTTTGGCAAAAAATAAACATTTTATTACCCAATAAATAAACTTTTCTATTCAAATATTTTTATAAAACATTTCATAAGAAATATTAAAGAAAAAATATATCTAAAAAATTATCCTTCTAAATCATGGAAAAATTATGATTTTTTTTAAAAAAAGGTAAAAATTTCACTATTATGAAGTAGCATATACTTTTGTTTAAAAATAAGAGCAAGAGTAATCACATGGAAGTGTAACATAAAGAACATGGTATCATATGATCATAGAAACATAGGAAATTTGGTAGAAACAAAAAATATGAGATAAGTATAATTCAAGTATAAATATAAAGACAACATCACATGATGGAAAGAGTCCCATAGTGGATTAGGATTATACACTAATACTATATATAATTTATCATGTGACAAATGATTTACAGAATGCATTGGAGTTCTGTCTAGGTGAACCTATAATAACTTTTTCATGATTATGTGTGCTAAAAAAGTAAATCAATCATGAGACATAAACATAATAATTACACATGGAATGAAAATGGGTTGCATAATCTTACCCTGCATCATAATCAAAAGATATTTCATAAATAATTCATTTAAGAAATGATCAAAATACATTTATTACCCCATCAAAGGAAGGGATTATAAGATGGGTACATATGTGAGAGACATAAAAATATATTTTACAATAATTCCATAACATAAAAGACTAAGATAAAGTGATTTAGAGAGGGTGTGGTCATATCCCAAAGAAAAAGGGGGTTAGAGAGATCTTTTACACCCATAATCAAAATATTTCCAAATATCAAAATATCCATTCCATTTTAAACCGTTTTGAAAATAAAAAAAAACAAATGTAAAAGAGGATTTTTATTTAATTAAAATAAGGAATCATATAAATAAATCTAAATTTCAGATAATGGTTGTGACAGTGAGAAAATCCACTCACACTATATATGTTAAAATAAAACATTCCATTTATCTTTTATAAATAAAGTAAAAATGTTCCAAATAAAATATGTTAAAAGATTCCATTTTAAAAAAAATGAATTAAAGTAAAAATAATAGACATATAATCTCCTTTATAATTAATTTAAGTTCATAAAAATACATTAACAAAATAATTTTAATAATATGGATATGGAAGAGAAATATTTAGAAAATAAATCTATAAAACATTTAAAATAGGTATTTTAATGTAAAGTTTCCCTTACATAAAATATTAAAAATATTACTATTTTAAAACATTTTAAATAAAGTAAAATATGGTCCAAAATGGAATTTATAATCCATGAAAACATAAATAAAAAATTTCATAAAACATTTAGAATAACATGGATATGATAGAAGAAGAGTTGGAAGGGAAAAACTAATAGATAGTTTTTTTAAAGAAAGTCCCTTACCTCGATTACGAATCATCACGTACATTATTTGTCTTCCTAAATAATAAAATTATATTAATTATTTAATTTCTTGAGAAATTTTTTAAATTTTATTATCCCTTTTATTTTATTTATTATCTTTTAATATTCAATTACTTAATCATTTAAGTTCACATAAGAGGTTTTGATGATATTCATATCATAAGTCCAAAATGACTTCGACAGGTTAACTATGGTAAATGAGATAATTATTTAATTATATATATAATAATAATCTAGCAATAATTATTGTTTTTATACAAAAAATATAATTTCAAAAAACTGGTTATAAAAGATGAGCTACTCTACAATCATGAAGATGGTAGGTTCTATGAACGTATGAGTAATGTTTCTATTTTTTAAAGTTCATGATGGAAAGATGGTAAGTGTTCCTTTATCTTTCCTTAATGATAATTATATCATAAATAGAATATTATTTATTTAAATATACCTAAATTTACCATCCATGTGATAAGGTAATTAAAAACGAATCACATCGCTTCATGGATGTGGTAATCCACACGTACACACAAAGGATGATATCAGCTTTCAATGAATGCAAAGGTAAGAAAATATATGATATATTACTTTTAAAGAAAGATAAATATGTAATAAATATAATATATACTCATTAAATCCATCATCATATATATCCTTTGTAGGCAATGATGGAAAAAAAATTACATTGTTTTGCGAGGCGATTGTCCCCCATATACACAAATGATGATTTTATTTCCCATTTGATGAAATAGAAAATAGAATTAGGCTATTACATTAACATAATAACATATTATTTTATGGTAGATACTAATTTTATTATATAATCTTGGTTTAATAAGATTTTAATGAGTTTTAAGAATAAAAAACAAAAATTATCGGTTAAGAACAATACATCTTCTTCAAACAGCCTCTTTAGCTTTACAAAAAAATCATTCCTATGAGGGTTTTATAATAAAAAAAGGACTCTATAAAATGGAAACAAAATTAATTAAGGTTTTTATTAGGAACATTATAAACCAAAATTATATTTAAGTGTGAATAAAATAGTAGATGAGGTTTGGTTGTATACGTGAGGGGACAGACACTTTTTGAATTTCTTAAAATATTAAATTAATATAAATTAATTTTCATGGAAAATAGTATCAAAACTGATATAATTCAAATATAAGATGAGTATGGTTCTAAATAATATCATGAAATAAAATTCTGACAAATTTAGATTATTTTTTTACACTTATATCTTTGTTTTTATCCGTGTTAACCCTTTTTGACATTTATCGTCATAACAAAGTTTTTAATCTTTATGGGTCATGATTGTTAATAAAAAAATAAAATTGGATAATAAATCAACCATGGTTGATATTTTAAACCATATCCCAATAACTTGTATGAATTTATGAGTTTTATGAATTTGAAATCATTTAATAAAATATTATTAATTATAAAATACCATTAATGTCATTTTTGGAACTACTCATCTAATTTGACTTTAAAAAACATAATAGTAATGGAATTAGAATATAGACCTCTAAAAATCATTAAAATGTTATTTTTACATTAAAAATCATGGATATAAATAATTCAATCAATATATATTACTTTATTATTTTTAAAATCATTTATTTAATTCTTATATTCATTGAATAAATATTGTTTCATAATTACATAAGTATTTAAGGTTATGATTTCATTAATAAAAATTATAAATAAATTAACATGATAAAAAATCATTTATATTTCAAATTAATATTTATATTTGATCCTAATTTTTATCCCTACTTGAAAATATTATCATTACTAAAACAAGAAAGTAACATTTTTGTCTTTATCTTTTACTTTAATATTATAAAGGTAAAAATGAAACCGATATGGAACCAAATGGCCATATATTAAATAATTATATTTAAATTTATGAAATAAAATCATAAAATATTATAAAGGTAAGTTTTAGGGTCAATTTTTAGTCCTTATAATATTTTTTTAACCTTAATTGTTTGATTTACCCATACCACAATGATAATTATTTACTATTGTTACTATTCATGATAACTAAAAATAAAAGGGGAAAATTTAAAAAAATTCAGACTAATTATTCCAAATATGTAACTCATTTTTCAAGATTCAATTCATAGAAGTGGAATAATTTAATTTAAATTTAAACCCCCAAAACGCGATAAAACGATTTTTCACGAAAAAACTGTCTTTCAAGTATAAAAATGATTTTATACCAAATTCAAGTATAAAATTCATTACAATTCACATAAATGGATTATATTTAATTAAAATTTAATAATTAAATTATAAAACCAATCCAAAATATAATATAACTTTGTAAACACTTTAAAATAAAATATAATTTTCAATAAAAAATTAGTTTTTCACTATTCATTAAAAAATAAAACTTTTCAGAAAAATCTCAAAATTTCACCATAAGATAATTTAGATATATTGATTTAAAAAAATATATCCTTTTTTATAAAATAAATTTTTTTAAATTTTCTAAAATCAATTATAATATTTTCTCATAAGATACAATAAAATCCATTTTTGAATAAAATGTATTTTTGATTAATAAAATGACATTACTAAGTATTGAGTTTTTATTTACTAAGTATTTATTAATACATATATATTGATTTTGAATGTTATATATACTTTATAAACTACATAATACTATTCATAACTCCAATTTAATAACAAGGTTATAATAGACATATTAAAATAATAATATTTCATGATTCATTTAGGATTGGTGTTTCATGTCATCTATTATATTGACCAGAGTTTTGTTTAAAAAAATCTTGAAGTTTTAAATATTTAAATTCAAAAAAACATTAAAATAAATTCCTTTTATTTTTTTAGCATAAGTCATATGTTTAATAATACTTTAAATTCTCCACCTTTAATAAATGGTTCATAGGAAATTAAATTTTTAATTTAGTAAATTATTTAATACAACATTATGTACATAGTAGTTAAATATTTCTAAATCATCAAACTCTTCTACATTTTGTTTTATTCAGACCTTTAAGTTTGAAGAGCCTATTTTTCCCATTGTTTAATTTTTGGAAACCTTCTATGAACAATTTGTGCCCTTTTTAAAAATTCTAGGTATGGAAAAATGGTCATTTATCTCTATTTTATTTTAGGTGAGTATTTATGAAAAATGTTTCCTAGTATTTTTTTTATATTCTATTTCTCTTTCTCGTCATGTATGATAATAAACATAATTCTTTCTTTTCTTCTAGATAAATTCAATAAATAATTCTTAAGTGATAATAACCCAAAAATTCTAAAGAATGATGAATATTATTTATCATATGTGGAAGTGTATTTCCATGAACTCTAGACAATGGTTAGAATTATTATTAAATACTAAATAAACAAGAATTATAATAATGATAAATGATAAATATTATAAATTTATATTGGATTATTCTATAGAAAATTATTTGTAATGATAAAGGGTAATAATTATGAATCTTTTAGGATTATTCAAGATATAATAATCAACAATGATGAATAATTATTATTATATATTATTTTACATTATTTATGAGACATAATTATAATATCACATGTATGTTTTTATTTACTTTTTAAATTAAATTATAGAATTTCTTCTAGGAATCTGTGATGAACCTTGAAGGTCAATGTCTTGAGAACTGGGATAATAAGGACTAGGGGGAGGTGTTCTTGGTTATAGAGGATTCCACACCATCATTTGATCCACACATAGTGGTTTATCCTTATCATTGGCATCATACAATGAGGTATGAATTTTTGTACCTTTTCGGGGCTATTTTTTACACATGTTGGTTTATATATTTCATGTGTTAGCATAATTGTTTCACCATGATTTATTTTTATTGCATGTGTGTGTGTGTGTACCCTATGAGATCCATTTTGATTATTGATGTCACGACCCGTCCCCCGGGGCCTGTGTCGTGACTACCCTAGGTCTGGATTCCATAGGCCAGGGGATGACGACTAGCATCGGAAGGCATTTTCCCTAAAACTGGGAAGGCATTTCCTTTATAACCTATAAGCTCACATAACCAAGCACATAGTAAGATACGAACACAAGCAAACTGTATAACCAAAAGAGTGCTGAAAGTAAAGGGACTGAAATACAAGCCCAATAGTAAAGGTACAAGTACAACTGAAAAAACAAAACAACTAAATAAAGATAAATGACAGCTACTGGATCCTCCTCCGAGGTTCCTACCTGTAGGGTAGGTACAGATCACCTCCTCAGCCACCTGTCTCCTCTGTGTACTGACACGCCGTATGGTTCACCTCCTGGCATCGTTCTGTCCTGGTACTCTCAACCTCAGTCAGCACTGTCTATCGTATGCATCCAACACAACATGGTGTGGGAATATCCTGTGCGGGGGTGAATATAACAATACTCAGTAGGGACTCTGAGACCCTCAACATCTCACAAAAACCACCAAGGATAAAACACAATGTATGAAATCAACAGATAACCCTACTTAGGTATATTCCCAAACATATATCTAGGTTATCAAGTAATCCATCTCAATCATGAGGAAAACACAGAGATGCTGACTCAGCTCACACTAGGATTTATTCTAGGGGTAGTAACAAGTAACATCCCCAGTCACGTCATCGAACACCTCAGCTTCTAGATATCCCCTCCTCTAATGAGTAAAGTGGGCATGTCGCGTCACTCAGAGGCACTTCCCACTAATTGTGGATGGCTGAGGTACTCATCCTATCGAGTACCATGGGTCAGTCGCGTCAGATAGGGGTGCTCCCCCCATGGGTCTTCCACGTCACACAGAGGTACTCCCCCTCATGACTTACTAAGGTACTCCTCTTGTCGAGTATCGAGGTTCTGTCGCGTCACACATAGGTTCTCCCCACCATGGCCTACTAATGTTATCCTTCTATTGTGTATCATGGGTCTACCACATCACGTAGAGGTTCTCCCCACCGTGGTTCTGCCATGTCACACAGAGGTGATCCCCACTGGGCCTTTCAAGTCACTCCAAGTCGAAAAGCTCAGCAGTCATCACGTCTCAGCCAGCTACTGGGTTCCCGCACTATTCTCACTCATCTCTAAAAGGATTCGCTCCACAAGCTACTAATCGATACTCCAACTACCATGAAGTCCCATGAATAAGTATCTCAATGTTCTGCCACATCATACGGGCCTCAACGCAATAGACGGCGCGTCAATCGGACGCCCGGTCTCTGAGTTATTAGCCTTTTAGTCCTGGGGGGCGCGGTTGGATTCGTGATCGATCCAACCTGATCATTCTCCATATTAATCCAAAACTCTAGTGGGGTATACTCAAAGGTACCATCTCGCTCCAACATTTCCAGCGCTGCTGACGGTTCGTCAAACGGATGATCGGTGCCAAAGTTATGGCCAAAAGAGTGTAAGTGGGTCATAGTGGGCTCGGGACTGGTCCGACATGGCCTGGCCCGCTATGCGGCCCGGCCCATTGGGTTCGTCCAGGACCATTGGGTCCGGCCCGGTATGCAAGGAGTGGCTACTGGTTTTTTGCCTCATATGGCGTGAGGCTGTAGGGTAACTCGGCCGGGGCGGCTTGGGGTCGTAGGGTGTCTCGGCCAGAGCGGCTTGGGGATGCGAGTGGCACAGCCAGGACGGCTTGGAAGGCTATGGTCGGGGTATCTCGGAAGGGCGCAGGCAGCGCGGGATAGCGGCAGCTCAGTAGACGGCGGCGGCTAAGCGAACGGCGGATGGCGACAGCGGCTCGGCAGATGGCAGTGGCGGCGGTGGCTCGTCCTGGATGGCGGCGCGGCAGGGCCGCGGGTGGCAGATCCATGGGGTGTGGTGATCGTGGGTTCTTCAGAGTGGATCAGCCATGGGGGTTCCGTGAGGGCGTGAAGGTTGCAAGGCGGCAGGGGCCGCGGGTGGTGTCATTGCGTCGTCGCCTTTGTCGTGTTCAACACCACAAATCATTACAAGATTTGAGAAGGGGTCGGGCCATGTTTGTTTGGCCCATACCCTCCACGTTAGGGCAGTAGCATATGTCTCAACAAGAACATTAAGAAGAACTTAAAGCTTTAAAAACTCCCACAATGATGTATTCCCAATCCCAAAAAATAAATCATCTGCATTCTTTATTTTAAAAAGGTAAGAACATGGGAATATAATCATACACAAAATAAACCCCTACCTCGTTCTCTTGATAACATTGTTGAGGTTGTGAGAAATAAGACGAATCATTGGGAAAAGACAGATGTCGGTGTCTCCGACATTTCCCTCGATTGTAGGTTCGTTGACGTTGAAGACGTTTCTCATCAACGAACGTCTTGTGGGAGAAGTTGGAGTCTAAGTAGGCATTCTTCATTGACGTTCCTCATTGGAATTCTTCGTTGGAGAGAATAATCCTTCAAGTCCTCTCCCAATTCTCTTTTTCCAATCCCTTCCCCAATTCCACCAAGGAGAAAAGAAATATCCAACACAAAAATTAAATAATAAATTAACATTTAATTTTATTTTGTCACATAAAATTAATTGGTAACTTATCATTTAATTCTTCTGTTGACACATAAAATTAATTGGTAACTTAACAATTAATTTTATGTTGACACAAATAATTAATTAGGGGAGTTGAGATGTTTCTCCCCCATTAAGAGTGGTCGAGTGGTCCCCACCCCTAAATTCAAATTTGAGAGGTTTTGAGGACTTGGGTGGTCCCCACCACATTAACTCAAGTAGAGGGGGTTTCAACAAATAAAATAAAATGTGTGATTATTTTATTTTATTATTTCCACGAAAAACCCAAAAATTATCTTTCACCCTTGACCAACAGCTGTCGAGGTGAAAGTATCCTTAAGTGAATATTGGTATTGCAAGTTCAACAGTGCCCTCAGATTTCAATTCTGAGCACCGGTTCAAAAGTTAGAAAACCCTGATTGCACGTTTACTGAATGTACCCGAAAAAAGGTTCATAAATTCATTCCTGGCACACCGGGCCTCGGAATCACACGACGTCAATTTTTGCGGACTCGTAAAATTCACATATATTTAAAAAAATACATGGAAATTCCATTTCTTCACATTCTCCCCACCTCAGTTGTTTACATCCTCGTAAGCCACAACTCAAAATAAGGGAACAAGTGGGGGTACTGAGCATGCATCTGAGCCACCTGCTCCCATGTTCTCTCCTAGAGGTTCTCAGGCTTCCAGAGAACGTGCACCAGAGGTATCGACTGTCCACGAAGGACTTTCTCCTGTCGATCCTCAATCTCTACTGGAACCTCCGTAAAAGTCACCCCATCATTGATGTCTAGCTCACCATGGTCGATGATGTGAGAAGGGTCGTGCACGTATCTCCCCAACTGGGATACGTGGAAGACGTCGTTCACCCGGTGCAACTGATGTGGAAGAGCTAAGGGGTATGCCACCTCACCAACTCTATTGAGGACCTGAAAAGGTCCGATGAATCTTGAAGATAACTTACCACCTCATCCAAATCTCCGCAAACCTCATTGAGGTGAGACCTATAGAAATAAGTGGTCACCATCCCCAAACTCTAGAGGTATTCATCTCTTGTCGGTATAAGACTTATGCCTACTCTGTGCAGTCTTCATTCACTCCTGGATGATTTTCACCTTCTCTGTGGTGGCCTGTACCATCTCTGGTCCTATGAGTACTAACTCCCCTGGGTTAGTCCAGTACAAAGGTGATCTACAAGGTGGCCCGTACAATGCCTCAAAAGGTTCCATACCTATGTTGGAATGATAGTTGTTTTTGTATGCAAACTCCACCAAAGGAAATTTATCCTCCCAACTGCGACTAAATTCAAGGACACAAGCACGCATCATGTCCTCGAGGGTCTGAATGGTTCGCTCAGTCTGGCCATCCATCAGAGGATGGAAGGCGGTTCTCAAATGAAGATGGCTCCCTAAAACCTCCTAAAACCCCTTCCATAACTGAGATTTAAAACATGCATCATGATAAGAGATAATCATTGAAGGTACTCAATGTAGCTTCACAATATCTAGCACATAGAGGCATCCCAAACTCTCTACTGAACCTTGCTATCTGATCAGAAGGAAGTGCACTGACTTGGTGAGTTGGTTGACGATCACCTAGATAGAGTCACGACCCCTGGATGTATGTGGAATTCCTGTCACGAAGTCCATGGATATACCATCTCACTTCCACTTTGGGACCTCTAAAGGCTAAACCAAGCCTGCTGGTACCTGATGCTCCACCTTCACTTGATGACAAGTGAGGTACTGAGAAACAAACTTTGCAACTACTTTCTTCATTCCCAGCCACCATTTTTGTCGTCCGAGATCCTGGTACATCTTCGCCACTCCTGGATGTACTTCTAGAGGAGATTTGTGGAACACCTTCAACACTTCCTCCTTAAGTGACACTAGTACCATGGTACATATTTTGAAGATGATGACGTGCTCCCCGCCTTCATAAAATCCATTAGGTGCCTTTCTTGTGGATATCTAAGCACATTGTGTCTCGTAGTCAGCGTCCCCATGTTGTGCCTTCCTAACTCGCTGAAGGAGTGGCGGAGTGACTGTAAGATACTGAAGAAAAGCTGCTTCATCTCTATCCATAAAGGATATCTGTAAAGTAGCCAACTGCTCCATCACTATGCCTAACAGCTGTATACCAGCCCTCCTGCTAAGTGTATATGCTACAATGTTCCCTTTCCCTGGATTATAGACTATATCAAAGTCATAGTCCTGGAGGAACTCAAGCCAACGTCGATGTCTCGGGTTTAGTTCCTTCTGGGAGAAGATATACCTGAGACTCTTGTGATCAGAGTACATAGTAAAACACTCACCCATTAGAGAGTTTCGCCACATCTTCAAGGCGAAGACCACTGCAGCTAACTCCAGGTCATGGGTAGTGTAGTTATGCTCGTGATGCCTCAGTTTTCAATAACCATATGTGATCACTGCTCACTCCTGCATTAGGAGATATCCGAGTCTGGTCCCTGATGCGTCGTAGTAAACTACGTACCCTATGCCCTCCTTTGGAAGCCTTAAGATGGGGGCACTAGTCAGCCTCTACCTTAGCACCTAAAAACTCTGTTGTAATTTCTCCAACCAATCAAAGGGTTTATCCTTCTTCTTCAATGCTGATAGTGGTGCTGCAACTTTGAAGAAGTTTTTCACAAACCTTCAGTAATATCTATCCAAACACAGGAAACTCTGTAACTCCGTCGCACTCTTGGATGGCTCCCAAGAAAGGACCGCCACAATCTTCACCGGATCCACTACAACTCCAGTCTCCGATATGAAATGCCCCGGAAAGTGAACCTATAATATCCAAAACTGGCACTTAGAGAGCTTACCATAAAGCTGGTTCTCTCGAAGTGTGTCCAGTACTACATGCAAATGATAGGCATGCTCCTCCTCAGTAGCCGAGTAGATCTGAATGTCATCGATGAAGACTACTAAAAAGCCATCCAGGTATGGATAAAAGATCATGTTCATGAATCCCATGAACACTTCTAGAGCATTGGTCACACCAAATGGCATAACCAAGAACTCGTAATGGACATACCGACATCTGAATTCCATTTTCTGCACATCCTCGTCCCGAACTCTGAGCTAATGATAGCCTGATCTGAGGTCTATCTTTGAGAACCACCATGCTCTCTTCAACTGATCCAAGAGGTCGCCAATCCTCGAGAGTGGGTAATTATTCTTCATAGTCACCTGGTTTAGGCTTCGATAGTTGAAACAAAGTCTTAATATCCCATCCGCCTTCTTGGAAAACAAAATCAGGGTTTCCCTGGGAGAAACACTGGGCTGAATGAATCCCTTCTCCTGCAAGTCCTCCAGCAATACACATAGCTCATGAAGCTCCATAGGAGCCATTTGATATGCTGGTGTAGATATCGGTGTCGTCTAGGGGTAAAATTCAATGTAAAAGTCTACCTCTCTATGAGTAGGTATACCCGAAATATCATCAGGGAAAACATCCACGTACTGGACTACCACTAAAGGATAGCTCAGACTCTCCACATCAACATCTCTGAGGGTAAGGCTAGCCAACTAAAGAGTGATCAGTTGCACTCTCCTCTGGGTAAATCCATCCTACACTGCAAAGGCTCCCTTATCACCGGTTAAGGTAAACCTGGTCATATACTTGCGTACACACCGCACCTTGTTCCTGATACAGTCTATTTGAGCATAGACTATAGATAATCATTCCATACCCAAAATGACGTTGTAAGGCCTCAACAATGCTACTAGGAGATCCCAACCAAATATCTCACCTCCTAGAGTAAGTTCGCACTACAGGCACTAGTGCGTAATCATCGAATATTCACCCATAGGAGTCTCTAGACGTAAGGATCGAGCTAACGGCTCCATCGGAATCTCGGAGCTCAGAATGAGGGTAGTGGAAATAAAATAATGACTGGAACCTATGTCTATAAGTATTGCAGCTAAGGTGGAGTAGAAACAGATCGTACTTCGAATCATCTCCAGAGCATCGTGATCATAGGCCTCAGTTTCCTGGAGATGTCTCCCATGTCCACCTACTTCCTATGGTCGGGGTGGACCACCTATTAGTGGTGGCGATAACACCTCGAATCATCGCCCACCGCCAGCAGCACGGCCAGCTCCTCTTCCACGTCCGTCTGCTCCCTGCAGACCTCCTCAGTTGAACCTTTGTCTCTGCCTGGGTGGTCCTTAGACCATATTCAGATCATCCATACGATGGGTCGGACAGTCACGAGCCATGTGACCCTACCCACCGCATGAGTAACACTGCATGATCCTTGCCTAACTGGTTCCACCTCAGGTGCCTCGCACAACTGATCCTGAGTCATGTGGTCATCCACTTTTAGGGCTGGCCCTCTTGGACCTTTGTGACTTCTGTCTGCTTCCATCTGCAGAAGACTCTGCTACGTGACGACTGGTGGTGGGTCTCAGTACTGGTTAATGCTCAGTAAGGAAAATATCCACCAAGAGGGCTTTCTCTAACACCCCCACCTACGTTGGAATGCTTAGTGAGATCATCTAAGCCCTAATATCCTGCCTAAGTTCCTGATCAAAGGTCTGGGCCCTAAAGAATGGGTCCTGCACCATATCGATGAAGTAACGTGAGTTGTCAGTGAACCTCGCTGACTACTGAGCTAAAATCATGCTACCCTACTGTTGATGAAGAACCTCCTGTATGCGTACTGCATGAAGAGTTTCTAGAACAAACTATGCCCGAAATAGGCTCTCAAAGTCTGCTCAGAGAAGCGTCACCTCATCATGAACCTGGAGCATCAAGCTCCACCAACTTCCTGTTGCTGCCTATAGAAGGTTGGTATCAAGGATCACCATGAGATCGGGTAATGTCCCTATGAGTCAGAAGACTCTCACCACAGTCTCTAGCCAATCCTCAGCCGCCTGTGGATCTGTCTATCCCCTGAACCTAGGAGGCCTCTGGTTCTGGAACTCGTAGAATGCACACAAGCAGCGTGCTCTCTCTACTGCAAGGGATGGTGGCATCGGTGGCCCAACGGGTAATGGTACCGCTGGTGCCTCTACTGGAAAAGGGCCCTGCATCGATGCCTCATCAATCAGTGGGCTATCAGTGTGTACAACTCTCAGAACCCTAGTTGGATGTCTGTATGGAGGCATCCTAAAAATAAACAAGTGAGCCATGATTAATAAGTTATAGATGGTGAGATGACTCAAGAGATAACAAATAAAACTCTTGGAAACACACAAACAATCCGTGTTTTTCTACACTGAGTTGGAAATCAGATGTCAGGGTCCTGTTGTATGGATACGTTGGTTGCTGCACAAACACTAGACTCCCTAAACTAAAAACTGCACTCATTAACCTTAACACTATTGCTTCATAAAAAATATTAGAGTCCTAGTTCTTCGTTAGAACCGACCCCTCTGATACCAATTTGTCAAGACCTGTCCCCCAGGGCTCATGTCGTGACTACCCCAATCCCATCTTCCATAGTCCAGGGGCTGGAGACTAGAACCAAAAGGAATGTTTCTTAAAACTAGTAAGGCATTGCCTTTATAACCTATAACCTCACGTAACCAAGAACATAGTAAGATACGAACACAAGAGAACTGTATAACCAAAAGAGTGATAAATGTAAAGGGGCCGATATACAAGCCCAACAGTAAAGGTACAAGTACAACTGAAAAAAAAATGAAGAAAGAGAAAAGACAACTATTGGATCATCCACTAAGGTTCCTACCTGAAGGGTAGGTACAGATCGCCTCCT
This sequence comes from Viscum album, assembly GCA_963277665.1. Taxonomy (NCBI): domain Eukaryota; kingdom Viridiplantae; phylum Streptophyta; class Magnoliopsida; order Santalales; family Viscaceae; genus Viscum; species Viscum album. Next base: position 438,928,832 of record OY728121.1, read on the forward strand.
CAGCACTACACGCCCACCCGTCTCCTCTGTGTACCGACACGTCGTATGGTCCACCACCGAGCACCGTCCAGTCCTGGTACTCTCAACCTCAGTCAGTGTTGTCTGTCGTCTGCATCCAACACAATAAGGTGTGGGCATAGCCCGTGAAGAGGTGAGTATAAATATACTCAGTAGGGACCTTGAGACCCTCAAGGTCTCACAAAAACAACCAAGGATAAAGCACAAAGTATGAAATAAATAGATAACCCTACTTAGGTATATGCCCATACATATACCTATGTTATCAATTAATCCATCTCAATCATGAGGAAAACACAAAGATACTGACTCATCTCACACCAGGACTTATTCTAGGGGTAGTAACAAGTAACATCCCCAGTCACATTGTTGATCACCTCGACTGCTGGAGATCCCCTCCTCTAACGAGTAAAATGGGCATGCCCCATCACTCAGAGGCGCTTCCCACTAATATTAGACTGCTAAGGTACTCCTCCTATTGAGTACCATGGGTATTCAACATCACAGAGAGGCGCTCCCCACCATGGGTATGCCGCTTCACACAGATGCACTCCCCCTTGTGACTTGCTGAGGTACTCCTCTTGTCGAGTACTGCGGGTCTCCGCGTCACATAGAGGCACTCCCCACTGTGGCCTGCTGAGGTACTCCTCTTGTCGGGTACTGAGGGTCTGCCACATCACACAGAGGCACTCCCCACTGTGGGGCTGCTGCATCAAACAGAGGTGCTCCCCACTAGGCATGTCAAGTCACTCTAAGTCTAAAAGGTCCACAGTCATCGTGCCTCATCCAGCTACTGGGTTCCCGCACTATGTTCCCTCATCTCCAGGAGGATCCGCTCCACAAGCTACTAGTAGATACTACAACTACTACTAAGTCTCACAAAGAAGAATCTCGAAGGTTTTCCACGTCATAGGGGTCTCAATTCAATAGACGGCTCGTCTATCAGACACCCTGTCTACGAGTTATTAGCCTTTTAGTTTCGGGGGCCCAGTTGGATTCGTGCTCAATCCAACCTGAACATTCCCCATATTAATACAAAACTCTAGTGGGGTATACACAAAGTGACCATCTCACTCCAAGATTTCTAGTTCTGCAGATGGTTCGTCAAACGGACGTCTGGTGCCAAAGTTATGGCCAAAAGAGTGTAAATGGGTCATAGTGGGCTCGGGTCCTGTCCAACCCGGTCGGACCGACCCGGTCCGACCTGGCCTGGGCCGACCCAGTTTGGGTCACCACGTCCTAGCCCTCTGGGTCTGGCCCAGCCTGTTGTGCCTCCCAAACCGTTGTGTTCGGCCTGGCACGCTAGGTCCGGCCCATCAAGCCACGACGGGATGCGGATGTTCAGCTGCGGATTGCGTGAGGCTGTAGAGGGACTCGGTCGGGGCAGATTGGCTAGAGTATCTTGGTGAAGTGGGGAGGCTCAGAAGGCCGTGGTTTGCCTCATCTAGCATTGCTCTAAAGGTCACAGGCAACGCATCATAGTGGCTGCTTGGCGGATGGCGGACGCGGCTCGGATGCGGCGGCTCGGCGGACGGCGGCAGCGGTTCGGCGGAAGGCGACGGTGGTTCGGCGGATGGTGGCGGAGGCTCGGAGGATGGCGAAGGGGGCTCAACCCATTCGGTAGTGGAAGCTCGTCCAGGATGGTGGCAGTTGTGGATAGCGTGGCGGGGCCACGGGTGGCAGATCCATGGGGCGCGGTGGTCGTGGGTGCTGCAGAGCGGCTCGGCCGTGGGGGTTCCACGAGGGCGTGGAGGTCGCGATGAGGCGGTTCCTAGGGTCAGTGTCTTTGTATCGTCGCCTTTTTCACGTTCAACACCACAAATCATCACAAGATTTGCAGAGGGTTCGGGCCATGTTTGTTTGTCCCGTACCCTCCGCATTAGGGTGGTATCATATGGCTCAACAAGAACTTGAAAACGATCGTCAAGCTTTCAACCTCCCTCAATGATTTATTCCCAATCTCGAAAAATAAATCATCAGCATTGTTTATTTTAAAAAGGGAATAACATGGTAACATAATCATACACAAAATAAACCCCTACCTCATTCTCTTGATGATGTCAACGAGGTCGTGAGAAAGAAGACAAATCGTTGGGAAAAGACGGACATCGGTGTCACCGGCATTTCCCTCAATTGTAGGTTCGTTGATGTTGAAGACGTTCCTCATCATCAAACGTCCCATGGAAGAAGTTGGAGTCGAAGTCAGTGATCTTTGTTGATGTTCCTCATTGGCGTTCTTCGTTGGAGAGAATGATCCTTCAAGTCCTCACCCAATTATCTTTTTCTAATCCCCTCCCTAATTCCACTGAGGAGAAAAGAAATAGCCAACACAAAAATTAAATAATAACTTAACATTTAATATTATGTTGTCACATAAAATTAATTAGTAACTTAACATTTAATTCTTCTATTGACACATAAAATTAATTGGTAACTTAACAATTAATTTTATATTGACACAAAGAATTATTTGGGGGAGTTGAGAGGTTTATCCACCATTAAGAGGGGTCAGGTGGTCCCCGCCCCTAAATTCAAATTTGGGAGGTTTTGAGGACTTGGGTGGTCCCCACCACCTTAACTCAAGTAGAGGGGGTTTCAACAAATAAAATAAAATGTGTGATTATTTTATTTTATTATTTCCATGAAAAACCCAAAAATTATCTTTCACCCTCAAACAACTGATGTCGTGGTGAAAGTATCCTAAGGGAATACTGGTAGTGTGAGTTCAATGGTACCCTCGGATTTCAATTCGGAGCACCGGTTCAAAATTTAGAAAACCCACCTCACAAGTTTACTCAACGTACCCAAACAAAAATTCATAAATTCATTCTGGTAACTCCGGGCCTCAGAATCACGCACTGTCGATTTTTACAGACTCCTAAAATTCCCATATATTAAAAAACAATTACATGGATATTCTTGTTCTTTACAATTAATTCCTGGAGTTTTTCTTTTATCTTTTATTTCAGGTTTGACATAGATAATATGTATGTATATTGATACTTTATTCTCATGATGGCATGATTGATTTGTATACACTACCTTGTATATATATTACCTTTCTTAAAGGTGTCATTCTTAGTGTTCGAAACCGGTGGACCATCGTGAAAATATTATCCCTCAAAGGGGGAGTGAACATGACTTGGGATAATGGAAATTATAGATATGAGAATAAGGTGTACATATGATTATACCATGGAACATCATGTTACGGATTCACATATGCCAACATATCAAACTTCTCGATTCCTGGTTATTTGCAAAGATCTTGTTTTATTGAGGATGCACTTGATGTTTAGTTAACTTGCGAGAAGAATTTCATACTTTAGGCGTTGGAAAAACCTATTTACATGTATTCCTGATTCAATGAGGTTATTAAGTGATAGATTCACTAGACTGGTGGGTAGTTTGGTTACTTCTTACATCTTCACATTATATTTCTGGAATGGAGATGAAGTAGGTACAACCAGATGTCTACGGCAACTTCGTTAGACCACGACCTCCCAGTTTTCGATTTTAATGCTTATTACTCATTTATTATTATCATGAAATTAACATATTTTAATTAATCACACTATGGTAAAGATGAATTAGTTATTTCCTACTAAGTCTTATACTCACTCTTTACTTGGGCATTTTGGTGTGCTTGTTGATTTCCTGACTAGGGATCTTGTAAAGGATAAGGGGCCCATGGAAAATGGATGAGTTATGGAGCATGGATCTAGATATAGAATCGAAAAAACTCCAATTATCACCATGGTTTTATTTATTTATTTATATTCCACAATTTTATATGGGTTTGTCTTCCCACTTTGGGATCCCATTGATTATTTTTATGAAATGTGTACTCTTTCAATTATTTAATTTATGCATGATTACTCTAATTGTTGTTATTATTATTTTCTTTATGAAATGATATTGGGGGATAGTATCCAAATTGATGGACTTTAACCCTATCTACTAGTATAAATACCCTTACATACAGGGAGGCGTGTATGAGTTCATGTGACCCATCGGCTTAGACCCAGTGATTCTATTTAGGGTGTTACAGTAAACAATTCATTATTTTATCATAGCATAACCAATGGAAAATATATGGGTTTAAAAAAATCTCATAATCATAATTATAAACCATACATATAAAGAATAAATATGGTATCATTAGTAAATATCCCTAGTAAAATGTATGTAATATCAAAGGATTTCAACATTGATGATTTCTTTTAAAGATCTATAGAATATTTCTTGAAGAAAATACCATTTTCATTTTGAAATAACTTCTTTAAAATATAAAAAAATTAGAAAAAATTATAAAAATTATTTATTTGAAAATAACCATGGGAACTTTTATAGAATTTTCCAAAAAAATTCGTGGTCATGGAAGTGGAAAATTTTATCCATGCTATGTACATTAAATCAACGATTCCTTTCATATTTTTGGTAAAAAGGTCAAAAGTAAATTATTAATAAAATGACTATAAGATTCATTTTAAAAAAAATTATAAAGTAAATAATGTGTAAATAATACTTTAAAAAATAATATAAGGATACATATAATAATATTTAAAACATTCTTATAAAACATGGATATAGAAAAAAAGGATTTTCGACTGAAAAGATAAATAACGTCAGTTCTCCTAAAAAAATATTTTGATATCTTATGTACTTAAAGAGAGTAAAATATTTATTCTTCAAAAACAAACATGATAGAAAAAATTAATGATATTCTTTTGAGGTGGATCATAATATTTTATCATTGAAAACTTAATAATAAATAATCTCAATAAACAATGAGATTGTAACATAAATCCCTTACCTCAAGTTATACTTGCTTTGAAAGTGATATAACCTCATGTATAATAAATATAAATTTATTATAACTCAATTAAAAATCATGTACATAATTATAATATCATATATGATCAATTTATAACATTTTAACACCCATTTATTAAAAATTATTTATTAAAATCATCATTTTCTGATGTTAACTATATTTTTTCATGTAAGTTTTAGTTCACAAGTTTAAATTCTTGAATTTTTATCATGGTTCTGTAAAATCTGGAATTTTAATCATGATAAAAATATCATATATATTCATTTTATATATATTTATATTCATTTATAAATGTATATATAGACATATGAAGTACATTGTTCAAGGAGATGGTAGATCGTACGTACACATGAATATAGTTTCCATTTTTTACTGATGAAATAAAAAAAGGTAAATAATAATTAACAATTATAGAATAATTATTATATCATATATATCATATATTAACATTAAATATATCATAATAACCATACATGAAATATGGTTATGGAAAATAAATTGTATCGTTATGTGGAGGTGGTAGTCCATATGTACATAAGAGTTGTACATTATCATAAAATTTAATGGAATAGAGGATGGATAGTGGGGGATCCATAATAATAATATTTCAGTATATTTATTTTACTAAATTTATTATTTTCTTATGACTAAAATATATTTAGAGGAGGTAGAAGAAGAAATTAAATTGAAAGTACACAGTTAAGAGTTTTACATGTTCATTGAGAAACCTATTTCGGATTACACCTTAAGCCATGGAAGGATAGTTTTTGAAAATACTAGAAGCTCTAGGACATGGGTATGAAATATAGGAAGGTATTGTTTTAGGTATTTTCTAATCAATAAGGTTCAAAAGGTATGAGAGGGGGGCTCTTGGAATTACTTAAATTATAAAATTGATTTAAATTAATTTTCTGGTTCAAGTGGATCAAAATTTATATATCTAAAAAAATATAATGATTATAAGTCAAACTAATCTCATAAAATAATATCTATACAATTTTAAGTTATGTTTTAACCCTTATCTATTAGTTTTAATCACCCTCATGATCCTTTTGAAAATTTCCGCAATATCATTTTTTACTCTTTAAAGGTCTAGAATGTTGTCATAAAATAAAAATTGGTCTATAAATGGATCATGGTTAATATTTTAAACCATTTAATATTAAACTTTCTGAATATATGATTTTTATTAATTTTAAACCACTTAATAAAATATTGATTATTTTAAAATATCATTATTGTCATTTTTTGAACTATCCCCTTTACTTTGACTTTAAATCCATCAATATAGTAATGAAATTATAATTTAACACTTTAAAACAGCCCTAATATGACATATTTATATATAAAATCCATTGGTAACTATAAATCACCCAAATTATCATTTTTAGAGTTTTTAATAACCATTTACATGATTTTTATACTGCTTGGACAAGCACTGTGTCGGTGGTGTGTAACAATTTAAGGTAATTATTTCATTACTAAAATTTAAAAAAAAATAACATGATAAAAAAATATTTTAAAAAAAACTTCTATAAATGAACTTGTCCTCTTTTTATACTTATGATACAAATTTAGATTTATTAAAATCAAGAGAGTGACATTTTGTATTTATCATTTTTATAAAATAATATAATGGTCATAGTCAAAGAAAAATGGAACCAAGTGGAAATATTTTTTATAGAATTGGATAGTATATAGTTGAAATACCTTCAATAAATAAATTTTTTATCGTTTAAAGTGGTATTTAATACCTTATATTTTGGTTTAACCCCTTAGTAAACCAATTTTATCCTTAATCGCGGTAATGAATTTTTCAATATTATTAGGTTATAATTTCACTTATGTGGTAAAAATTGGCCCATAAATATCAATGGTGTGATATTTTATACAATTTATCTCATATAAGTACTTTTTAAATGTTTTCATAATTTTTAAATAATTTAACAAAATATATTTAACATAAAATAAAATTAATGTCTTTTTAAGAACTATTTACATAATTTGACTTTGAAAACAACACAACACTAATGTAATTAAAATATAATCCTTTTAATCACCAATAAAATAATTTTATTTAATACAAAATTAATTTTAAAATATAATTAATTCAAAAAATATTAATTTTTGTGGTTTTTAAAATGATTGACTATATTTTTATACTACTTGCACAGGCACTATACCAACGTTGTGTAAGAATTTAAGGTAATTGTACCATAATTAAAAATTAAAAATAAATTATCCTAAAAATTAATTAATAATGTTCAAAATAATTTTTTATATTCATTAAATATGAATATTTACTCTCATATATTTCATGAAAACTTATTTAATATGTTATTTTGACTTTTTTTTCCTTGTGTAGGCATTGTACAGGCATTTGGATAACTCAATTGTAATATAACTCTAAAATTTATATATATACATAAAAATAATTAATAATACTACTATTTTATTAACTAATTTTATCAATTACTACTACCTTCTCAAATATTATCTTTAGGATACCAAATTTGACACTTCTAGTGTTGCACAAGCACTACGTTGACACGGAAAATGATTTTAATATCTATCTTGAGATAAATTATAATTTATATGTTTTAAATTATTTTTTCATTATATTTGAATTATATTATCATATATTCTTAAATAAATAATTTTCAAAAAAAATTACATCATATTTATGTCTTGGTGATATCAAAAATTATATAGTATTTCATAAAAACATTACTTTATTTACAATTCATCAAAAATATAACTTCATCATAAAAATATAAAAAATAAATCATATGATAAATTTTACTTTATAAATTTAAAAATTAATTAAATTTAATAAAATTAAATTCTAATAAGTTATGGAAATTACATTTAATATAAATGCCTAAAACGCAACAAAAACTGTTTTTTAGAAAAATGTTTTTCAAGCACAAAAATTAACTTATACCAAAATTAAGTATAAATATTATTCTTATGTAATTATTTATATTATTTATAAATAAATTATACTTATATTAATTTAATATTAAATTAAATTCATTTTGGTACATTTTAATGAAAATAAATGATAGTTTTATAAATATGGTATTTTTCACTATTCAGTGGAAAATCAATCTTTTCAGAAAAATCCAAAAATTTCACCCTAAGATAATTTTGATATGAAATTTTAAAAAATTATATCATATTTATCGAATAAAATTTAAAAAAAATCATAAATTAATTATAATATTTTCTCATAAAAATAAATAAAAATTATTTTTGAATAAAACGAATTTTTGAAGCATAAAACAACTTTACTAAAAACATTGGTTCTTTTTTCCTGAGAATTAATCAATAAATTTATATTGAGTAGGTATATTTAATATATATTTTTTAATTTGGTTATTCCTATTCGTATCCATTAATTTAACAATTTAGTTATAATAATCATATTTAAATAGTAATATATCGTGTTTCGTTTTAATATCGGTGTTGCATGACAAATAAGTTATCAAACACTTATAGTTTATTTAATAAAATGTATATTTTAAAATATAGTTTAAAAATGGTTTTTATTTTTTTAAAATTTTTCCCTTTAATTTTTTAATGGGACCATTGGGCCTACTCGAGTGAAGTTTTTAAACAATTTTAACAAAATATAATTTATTTAAAATTATAACTAGAATGAAAAACACCAAGGAATGGTCTTCCTTGGTGTGGAAACTGTTTTCATAGAGGTACTATGACTATTTTAAAGGTAATTTTAGTTTTTTAATTATGAGTAGAATATTGTTTTAGGTAGGACATCATATATCCAAAATGGTTAGGTCTATATCATGGATATTTCCCATGTTGGGGAATGATTATGATAGATAAATCCACATAACACGATGTAAAGCATCATCTTATGATGCTATATTTTCATGGAATTCTATCAATTCATAAAATTAATTCTTTAAAGAAAAACTATGCCATGGTCTCTTGGAATCAAAAACTAAAATTCCTATTTTTATAATGATCATTACATGGTCTTGAATTCTCAATAATAGAAATGGGAATTTTGGATTTGGTTATGCCATGGAACTTGGAAAACTCGTTTCTCTAGTTTTATTCATCCACTTAAAATTCAAACCAACTATGGATAGATCTAATTTAATACCACTGAAGTGTATCAAAGATATTTCTATAATTATAAATATATAAAAATAATAAATCTAAAATACCATTAATCCTAAAGTCTATCTCTATGTTTAGAATAAATATAAACAAAAAACGAGAATGGTGTACCATGAACCAATCAGTCCGGACGATTAAATATTTTCACAAGTGTTTGATCAAGATCACAGAGAAGCAACTAAATGAATCCTTCCTCTGGAGGTATCAAGAGATTATGGTAATCAACCAATGCTTAGGTAGGATCTCTCTCAGCACCATATTCTACTATAACCTCAGTAAATGGTGGGAGTGAATAAGATAAATTAAGGAACTAGATTGTGGCATTCTAATGATTTATGCCATCATGAAAGAGGATTAAATTGATTTATATTGTCCTTGAATAACCAAACTTTTAGCCATATATTGATTCTATTTCTCACTAAATATTCTAACATTTTAACTCCATTAAAACAATCAATTTAATCCCCATAATGAATTTTTAATATTTAAACATTAATCTTATGTATTTAAACTCCTTTTAATAATTATCATATGATGAAAAACCAAATATGATAACCTTTGTATATGATCTAGATTGATTCCTACATGACATTGAAAATTTTTAAAACCCATTAAAGAACCACCATGGATTGTGTCTCACACCATGTCATGGTGTACTCAAGGATAGACCATGACATGGTCTAAACCACTACATTTTAGTGGTTCCTTTAGTGCATAAATCCATTGAATTACCTCAATAAACTATTATGGTTTAATGTTTTTTAAATAGAAATTTACAATTAAAATTTAAATCATGAATTCCCACTAAAATTTTCAAGATAAAATTAATACTTTTTCTTTAAAAATATAATATAAATTTTCATTGAAAAATTTATAGTTTATGAATTCTCCCCATGTGTTTCCAGTGTAAACAGATTGGGTTCTTTTTTAATGTCAATTTTCACTAAAATTTTGTAGATTAAAATTATGATGTAAAATATCACTTAATAATGTATAACATATAACTAATTTTGGAATAGCGAATCCTGATCTATCATATGATAACGGGACAAGTATTGGTGGATCATACTAAACATCAGTCTATAAACTATCATAGTTCAAGCTCCATGTTGAGGTCTCTTGAGAAACCCCCAAATTATGATGGAATTTTAGTAGAGCTAACTAGAGACAGAAAAATGGGTACTATATCTAAGTATACTTTATTAACATGTGTATTAAACCAGTGTGTAATATTCTATGGATTATGAATTGTAAAAATGTGATTTATTATAGCATCATATTTATTTATGAGCTCATCTTTGAGATAGGGTTTCTAGATAGTGTGTGTGTGTGTGCCTAATAATTTAATTTAGAAAAATATTGACAAGATTCTACCTATCCATGGATGTATGGATTCTTCTTAAACCATGTAAATCTTTATGTTATTTCTCCACTTTTTATTATTTATTTTTTTCCCATTTACTCTAATTCTATAATTTTTTACCATTAGTTCTCCCAAAATTTATATAATAACTAATACACCACTAGTGTCAAGAAACTTTTAAGCAGATATTTCAATCTCAATAGACAGTCATAATGTAAAAAAAATATGTATTTCCATAGTAAACTCAAATTTAAATTTTAAACTATTCATTTCCACTAAAAATATTTAATATAAATTAATTTTATTTAAATAACTCTATGAATTGTTCCACCAGGAAAATATATTGTGTGTTTCTAAAGTAAACTCAAAGTTCTAATTTTACATTATAAATTTTTAATAACAATTTATAAGTAAAAATTTACATCATTAAATTTCACTATGAAATTTATCAATGAAATAATGAAAATAAAGTAATTTTTTATTTTCATTCCTAATCATTTCCACTATGGTATAAATAATAATTTAATATTATCAATTTTAATTTGATATTAAGTAGTACACTCCCAATTTGGGAATAAAATTGTTATAGATGCATATAGATGAATAATTGTGTTGGTAGTGGATATTCTTTAGTTAAAAACTTTATCATATATTTTTCCTTAGTTATTAGTGAATATAGAGATTCAATTAGTGGTGATGGAAGATTTTATCTGAGTATACAAATAATCTAAAGAAGAAATTATTTTCATTTATTTATAATGGGATCAAATCCCATGAATGTAAAATCATGATCCTACTTTATATATCTTCTAATGATTATTTACATAGATAATAGAAACATCTTTGCCCCTTATCCCATGTATATATTCACACTAATAAGACACATTAATCCCTTATGTTCTTGTGTTTTTCCAATTCTTTTCATGTGTATTCTGGTACTTTTGAGTTATGTTACCCCATAGAGTTGTATTAAATCCACTAGTTTTAAAACAGAAATGACTAAGGAGTTTTTCAGGTGGCTAGAAAATTCATACTGGTTAGAATGAATTTTAGAATCCAAATTCTAAAATATCACATTGAGATTATTACAATAGTGAAAAATAATAAAAAATAGTGCTAAAATGATCTCTATAGAGGTGGTAAAATTTTAGGTAAGCATGGGGTGTTACAGTATACATGTGTTAGAGAAAATGGTATAGTGGATAAATTCATATGACTTTTCCAAAGTCATATCTGACATGTTCCATCAATACAGCAACATTAATAAATCTCAATAATTTATATTTTTTAAACCATAACTTGGTCAATTGGAGTCTGTTTTCGATGAACCAGGTTTCAACTCCTGCTATTTTGGCCATTCTAAACACACCTATATAGTTGTATTTTTGATATTGTCATTGAATCAATGGGTTAAAATACTGGTAACATCATTAACCAGGTCACTTTTCATTATGTTTTATGGAAACCCAAAATATAAGATATTTTATTTATTCAACATTTTTATATTCCCATTATAGAGGAAAGTAATCCCATTATATTGAAATTAAAGGAAACTTTAATAAGAGATCAATCTAGTGAGTGTACATCTTCCAGTACCCCTCTAGTTGATGTCAAGTGGGTTATTCTCAACAAGAATTGTACTAATCAGATTAGGTAGTGGATCAAAAATAGTATCTTCTAAAAAAAATTAAATAAACATGATTCTTATATTCTATAGAAAAGTAAAAAAAAATTGTTCAAAAGGGTTACCATAAGAAATAAATAAAACCTAGTACACATACTTTTTAATTAGGATTAAAAGGATGGGAACAATATATCAGAGAACATGAGCGACTTACAATGTATTATTGATCAATTAAATTATATGAAAATGATGGTTGATGATGGTTCATAGAAACTATTGATGTATAAATCCTTACCAAATGTATATAATACCATAGTCATATCTATTAACAATCCAAAACATGATGGAAATCTCAATATGGAAATAGTGAAAGATAATATTTTAAATGAAGATTCATGAAGGAAGGATGAAGGGTGTACGTGTGATTTAAAATATCATATCACTGAAATAAAAGTGAAATATATATTTAAGGGAAGAATTAGAGGAAAATAATCCTATGATAAAAATAAAAATAGGGGCCATCAAAATCCTAATTAAGATAAATCATAAAGTTATATCTTTATATAAATCTGGGACACTTTATCTGGGAGTGTCAGAAGTAGAGGTCATAGTATAGGAATCATAAAGGTAAACCCAAAAAAATGGTGTTGAAATTTTCAATGAAGAGATTATTTTTTTTCAAATAGAGTATATCAAACCTGTAATCCAAGACACAATATGGGTGATTGATTCAGTTTCCTCCTACTATGTCACTAATTTAATGTATTTCATCTCATATTACAAATTAAGGTGTTTTGGAAATATAAAAATGGAAAATAATAGTGAATAAAAAATCAGTAGTATTGGTAATATTTTTCTAAATACTAATATTGTATTAAGGATATTATTAAATGATTTGATGCACAATCCTGATATTCATTTCAATCTGATATCCATTGGAGTTATTAATTATGATGGATACATCAGTTCCTTCAATGATAGAAAATGAAAGCTTACCAATGGTAATATGGTATTTGATAAAAGAAATAAAAATACTTATCTCTACCAACTAGATGTTAGACCACATGAAGGGGAAGTAAATGTATCCTGAAAGGAGGTTCCAATAGAAGTGTGTAATAAACTAATAGTTCATATAAGTGAGTTAGGAATCAAACTAATCTCTGGGAGGGATCTATTTCTATGAATTAAAGGTACTCATTTGGCTATATGTTTTGGATATATAATGGGAAAATAAAACCAAATATCATTTCATATTCATTTACCATCTATAAAAGAAAATATTTTAGAATTTATACACACTGATTTCTGTATGATGAGCAACTTTTTGATGGTAGGTTCTATTTATTTTATAAAATTCATTAATGACTAATATATAAATTTTGGAATTTTTCTTTGAAAACTAAATATCAAGTGAAATATTTTTTCAATAAAATTCATGTGAAGGTTTAAAGAGAAACAGATAGAAAATTGAAGTATGTGTGTGTAGAAAATAGAGTTTGGTATTATGGTACATTTAATGGATGTTTTATGAGTTTAGGAATCAGGATTGAAAATTATAACCAAATAAATCTTGATACAATGGTTTTTTTAAAGCATAAACAGAACCATTTGTAGGAGAGTCAGGTGTGTGCTCTTGAATGAAAATATACTAAAAATATTTTGGGTGGAGGAAATGAGGATCATAGTTGGTCTTATCAAAATTTCACCATCAGTTCCTCTAATATACAAAAAAATATAAAGGGTTAAAATATCTCATACAAGAACTTGGGTTTTTTTATATAGAGAATTTTTATAAATACATAAAGATAAGAGGGAAAAACTAAACAGAAGGGGAAAAAAAGAGTATATATTTGAGACATGTTCATAAATATTTTTTCTACCAACTCAATGTTCCTATTATCAAAAGGGTCAAAAAATATAATATATGGTATTTATTGAAGACTGTATGATTATATAATTTTATAATCTAAAAAAATATAGAAAATATATAATCTAGGGAAATTACAGTCAATCTAGAACTAGTCCCACCTACACTAGTTATATATAGTTTGGGAGTGATTTTTTATATTTATAACACATCACCACTAGGTAATATATAACCATATGATAATATATCTCCATTATCTTATATTCCAGAACAATTACCAATAGAATCATGGTTTAAGAGATCCACCCGAGATTCACAACCAATTAATAGATACACACCACAGGAGTATATGATTCTCACTAATGGGGGAGATTTAGATATTTATGATGGTGAAATTAGTGTTTGGTATAAGATAGAATGGAAAAAAGGATATGCATGATGAGATGAGATCCTAAGATAAGAATCACATGTTTGACATGGTAGACTTACCACATAGAAAGAATGCACTCAAGAATAATTGTAACAACCCAAATTGGTATAAATAAAATTTCCATAATGATTTTAATTAAATGTCTTATTATGTAACATGGTTATAGAAATAACATGAACTTATTTGTTTTATTATATTATGAAATAATTTTAAAGTAATATTACCATTGATAATATAGTCATTAAATAGTGACCACGTGGTTAGTATAAATATAGGGTTTTAACAAATCTAATTGAGACAAATAAAGGAAGTGATGGCCTTAACCAGATGGATCATACCATATAAAGCCCATTTATCAGAGATTCCAAGGGAGATAACATCACTACTCCTTTCCATTTACTGAGACCATGCTAATATCCAACAAATTTAGCATGATAAAACACATTTATGGGATAAGTTCAAGCTTGTTGAGATCATGACCCAAACCATGTACGTCGAACCACCCCATGAAAGTCTCATCGGCGTGCACATTAATATTGGGGTGTTTGAGGGTGTATTAAAGGGATATATATCAAGACCATAGTGATATGAGTATGTAAATTGTTTTGTATATAAAAATGGATATATTTTCATCCAATTATTATTACTTTAAAAATGATTTTTATTTTGATATAATAAAACACAAATAGTTTTTTCAAGAAGTATTCAAATTAAGTTAAGAAATTAATGTTGATGAATTAATAGATTTTTTAAATAAATAAAATTTAAAAAAATTATTATTATTAAAAAAATTATTAAATATAAATAATCATAAAATTTTTATGAAGTCAAATGTAATTTTTATAAGGGATCGAAAACTGTTATTGTCAAAAATCCATCATTTCTTGATAAATGTTGATTTTATTTTAAAGGTAAAAAACAAAATATTTATAAAATTATTTATATAAATTTAATATTATTTTTTTAATTAGAACATTGAAATTATCTAATGATTATATTTTCAAAATTTTCTGAGACACTCAAATTTTTGGGTAAAAATTAAATATTATATAAATATACTTTGTGTATTATGAAATAATAATGACCCAATAGTGATGTAATAAATACTAAAAGAGGTATCCACGATAAAATATATGTTTTAAATTTAAAATAATGTGATTTTAAGTTTATTTTATTAATTTTATAAATCCATTAAGAATCCTATATAACCATTAATATATTTTAATGTTTTAGAATCATTTATTTAAGAGTATGGATAACATCCACCTAAGAAAGGGAATTATTTCATTATGTTAATCCCTTTAACTTATAAAATAATTAAAACCACTCCCATTTGGTATAAACCATGGGAAACACTATGGAAATATTTGTGTTTTTTGTTATTTTATTATATAGAATCCAAAACCTATGTTTGAGAAATGATAAAGAATTCCCCATTAATTTCGTATATAATCCCACCCAATATCCCATTTATCTTCACTAAAAAACCTTGGATCACATCCTTAAGCTTCAATATCATCTCTATAGTCCTCCTAAGGTGCCCCAAATCTCTCAAGAATCTCCTCCAAATCTTTTGGAGTCACACACTCAAGTAAGGGATCTTTTCCTTTCTCCTCTTTATTCAAGTATCTTCTTTACCTTCTGTATTTTATATTCATTTACTTATGATGGTATATATTATTACATTTCCCACTTAATTTCCAATTTATTTAAAAATAATGAGAGACCCATTTCTCTCTCATCAACCAATTTTATGAATTTTTAAGCGATGTCGTTATGCTGCCAAAATTTCACCATAATTTTCCATGATAAAATAATTGTGTAGTGAATATCATACCCATTTACTATAAAAGGTATTCACCTTTATAAAATTATGATTATTTGATATATGAATTACATTGGTTTATTCCAAACTCTTTGATTGTGGAATAAAATATGATGATGAATAAATCTATGTTATATGATCTATGTGGCACACTTAAGCATGAGAATGAAATGAATGTGATAGGTGGGCCCTGAATTATATAGCACTCCAATTAATTGGGTGGTGTTTAGTATCAGAGATATTATTTTGGGATATGGAGCGAAACTAATTTATTTATGGGACTTTTTTCATTATTATTTTTTGGCATTTATCCTTAACCTATGTTTATGATACAGTGTTTTAAGATATTGACACATATCCCATGTTATGATTTTCATGCTATATCTTTCCTTATTATTCATGTTCCTTTTATTCCCCATTGATATGACTATTTTCTAACATGTTTTTCCAATATTACAAAATTATTCCCTTACTGGGATTTATATCTCACCCCTTTCTTATGTATGTACCTAGGTTATCCAGTGCAGTTTTAAAATCCATGGAATATTATGATTATGTTAATGAAGTTTTTAATAAAGCTAATGTAATTCCTTTTTTAAGTTGTTGTATAATGTACCTAATTCCAAAATAAACTATACTTCTTGATATCTTCTAGGTTTTATTAAGTGAAATATTATTTATTAAATTAGTTATTAATGTGAAATAGATATCATGGATGTTATAGTTTGTATCAGAGTAAAAGTTTATTTATTTTTGGGATTAGGATTAGAAAACTCTAGAGAAAGCATTAAGGATAAGACTAAGTATAAGAAAATATCCTTATATTTTGGTAAGTATAGAGTAATTGTTTTATAAAGAAAATACATCTTTGTCTAGATACTACAAGTGGACATGGTTCTGGCATAGATGTACCTAGCGGTAACAACTCTGACAAGGTGCATCGGGCTTGACTTGGGGTAACGTGGTACACAACAACGGGTCTTACTTCACACTTGATTTGACACTCCTAATGGATATTATTTGGTAAAATCACAAGCTCATTATGAACCATTATTAAGGGAACAAACAAAATATCGTAAGAGTATATGTTTGGAAATAGATCATATATAACATAGATTGAATCCTATAAATTCATAAGCTAAGAAAATACAATATAATTTATAAGTTATTCCTTTAATGTCATTGGATTCCCCCTATATGTTTTAGTACATTAAAAAAGTACTCATCCATAATTTTTTTTATTCTATCCAATGGATGAAAATAATATGAATAGGGTAAACAATCAATGTGAAGGTAAATGTGATGATTTCCCCAACAAGCTTCCCAACCTGATGGGAGCAGGAATCATGAACTTCAAGATGATACTCTCTTAGATGACTTGGGTTATGAATAGAAACCTAGATCAATAGGAGTTTCCAAATCCCCCTAAGAGAGAAATTTTTTTGATTGAGTCCTTTATGCAAAAAAGAACTCCGACATTCAATGGATCATATAATCCCTTAATCATGGAAAAATTTATCAAATCTATTGATAAGGTCTTATCCATCCTTCTATGTTCTAACCAAGAAAATGTTCTATATGATTTTCATCATATGGAGAAATAATCAGATCAATTGTGGAAATTGATAAATAATATGATGCCTGAGGAAGAGATCGGAGTGATGGGGTGGAAATAATTCAAAAAATTATTTTCAAAAAATATTTTACTCATGCTCTTCAACTTAAAATTTAAAGGTATTTCCTTGACCTCAAGAAAAAATACAATGAATCTATTAGGGAATTTTATGAAAACATTCTGAGACATGGATGATACTCCTTTGACTTTGTTATTACCCCTAAATAAAAGTTTGACCACTTTTTTAGTGGACTAAAATGTAGTGTAAGAAAATATTTGGTGATCCAAGACTTTGATAGCTATGAGTAAATTGTATAATGTGTCCCTAGATTCGAAATGGAGTTTGGTGAATCATAAAGGTATCACATGGATAAAAAGCGGAAAGTAGAGTTTAATTCTATAAGTTTGATGGATAAATATAAAGGTTCCAAGAAATTTAAATGTTCCACCTGTCAAAGGAGAATAAAGAATCACCATGGAAATTTCATAAGGGGTAAGAAAATGATTCAGGTGCTGGGAGGAAGGGAACCTAGCTAACGATTGCTAGTAGAAGAAAATAATTAATGTGAAGGAGGAAAGTAATGCTCAGGTTATCCCTTATCTCATTTTTCGTTTCTTAAACTGAAAGTAACAAGTGTAGTTTTCAAACCAATTCCCTAAGACAAGGGTTTTTAGAGACAAATAACAACCTCCAAGGTTTTAAGGGTGATCGTTTTTCATCACAGCTGCTAAGGTGCATCTTGAAAATGAAGTGGCGACAGGTGCACTAGTTATTCATTGAATAATAGTGAATGTGCTTTTTGATTATGTTTTTATTAATTCCTTCATATCACAAAGTTTTATTATACCTATTCAAACACCACCACAAATAATGGAAGTATAGTTTCCATTAAAAATGACAAATGGGGAAATTATAGCTTCCCATGTTTAGAAATC
The DNA here is from genome assembly GCA_963277665.1 of Viscum album. Classification (NCBI taxonomy): domain Eukaryota; kingdom Viridiplantae; phylum Streptophyta; class Magnoliopsida; order Santalales; family Viscaceae; genus Viscum; species Viscum album. The sequence goes on from OY728121.1 coordinate 438,947,499, forward strand.
CTACCCTATCATAATTTGTTGGATGAACTTCCCAATGAACCTTTTCATACTCCCTTTGGTATAATTTGATGCAATTTTGGGTATGGATTGGCTTTACCTATATAGATCCAAAACAAATTTTCACGATAAAGAAATCACTCTCTTTATTGAAAATCAACCCCCGATTTTATAGAAGTGCAATGTGGAGGATGAATATTATTTATCACCAATAGATCAAGAATGAATATTATTTCACTAAGAGAAAGAGTATCTATATAAAATGATTGAGTTTGAGTAAATAACCATCTCAAATACATGTATATTGTGAGGTAATATGTTAATGTGTTTTTTGAGTAATTTTTTGGTCTTCCTCCTAGCCAATTGGTTAAATTCTCAATCGAGCTTATACTTAGGTAAATTACATTATCCAAGACTTTATATAGAATAGTTTTTGTAGAACTTGAGAAGCTGAAGAGAAAGCTATCTAAGAATCTGGATAAAGGGTCCTTATGCCCAAGTGCTTCACCATGGGGTGAACCATTCCTCTTAATTAAGAAGAAGGATGAGTCAATGCACTTTCAAATTGATTATCATGAGATCAATAAGATCCCAATAAAGAACAAGTATCCTCTACCATGGATTGATGACTTGTTCGATGAGATGTGTGCATCACAATACTTCTCCAAGGTCGATCTATGGTTAGGATATTACGAAGTTAGGGTGAATAAGATGGATATCCCCAAGACTGCTTTCTGTACAAGTTATGGGCATTATGAGTTCATAGTAATTCCATTCGTTCTCACTAATTCTATACAAATATTCATGTACTTTATTAATAGAGACTTTATATATTACCTTGAAAATTTTATGGTAGTATTTATAGATGATATTATAATATTATCTAAAACCATGGAGGGTCATGAGAAGAATCTTATCACTATGGTAAAGACCTTAAGAAAAGATAACATTTAGGAAAAGTACAAAAAATGTAAGTTTTGTTTAAAGGAAGTCTCATTCTTAAGACATGTCATCATAAGCAATGGGATATTTGTGGACCCTTCAAAAATAGAAGAAATTTAAGGATGGTGGACACCAAAATCTATAATATATATTCATAGTTTTCTTTGGATTGGCTATGTATTATCATAGATTTTTTATAAATTACTCATGATTATCAAACCCTTTAACCAAGCTATCTTGAAAGGGAGTCAATTTTTTCTTAAAATGATTAATGTGAATAGAGATTAAAGAATTTTAAAATGAATCTTATCACTTCACCTATTATCACAATACTAACTAAAGGAGATATTTTTGTGGTATTCAGTAATGATTTGAAGAAGGGATTGGGTTGTGTGTTAATGTAGACTAAAAAATTCATAACTAATGCTTCAAGGTAGTTGAAAGTTCAAAAACAGAACTACCCAATGCATGATTCAGAGTTGGATACATTGATATTCGCTTAGAAGTGTAAAATATATATGGATCACAAAACCCTAAAATATATATTCACATAAAAAGAGAATAATATGTGCCAATGAATATGGTTAGAGGTGATCAGGGACTATAGATACTCAATCCATTACCATCCTAGTAAATTTAATAAAGTGGAAGAAGTTCTAAGTAGAAATCATCCAACAATTATATCATTGATGAGAATTTAGAGGGATATAATCTTATTATACTTGAAGTGTATGGACCTGGGAATCATAAATGAAGGAACATCATAAATAATTTCACAAATTATTGCTCAATAATATCTTTTGGAAAACATTAAGGATGCTCAAAGAGTTAATGTAGGAATTCAGAAGAAAGTGGAAACTAAAAGAAAAGAGAAACCGTAGGAGTTCAATGTTAAGGAATAAGGAGTTCTGATATTTGGGTCAAGACTATGTGTAATATTAATTCCATGTTTAAAGAAGGAGTTGTTAGATAATGTATATATCTCAAACTTCTCCATCCACCTAGGAAACACAAAGATATATCAAGATCTTCGATAACACTATCGGTGGGACAATATGTAGGAGGAGATCATGTAATATACATAAATATGTGTTATATGTTAGTAATTGAAATAGGAAAGTCAAAAATAAAAGGGGATAAAGCAACCATTACCCATACCTACACGAAAATGGGAAAACATCATTGTGGACCTTGTCACTGGTCTTCCAAATGCATCAAGAGGGAATAATTATATATGGGTTTTTGTGGATTATCTTAAAAATGCTACACACTTCATTGAGATTAGATATGATTTCTCAATAGATTAACTTTCAGTGATATACATCAAATAAGTTGGGAGGATTCATAGAGTACCACTATTGATTGTATCTAATTGAGATTTGAGAATTACCTCCATGTTCTGAAAAGTATCAAACAAGCTCTAAAAACTGAGCTAAACTTTAGTACATCATATCATTCTCAAACTAATGGAAATTCTGAGCAGACTATTTAGACAATTAAAGACATGTTGAGATCATGTCCTATGGACTTAAAAGGAGGATGGGACCAACATATTCCTCTAGTCAAGTTATTATACAACAAAAGTTTTCACTCAAAAATCCAAATGGAACCCTATGAATACCTTTATGGGGAGAGGTGAACAACACCAACATGCTGGGATGATGTTGGGGAACAAAAATTGTAAGGTCCTAAAGTGGTTGAAGAAATGATAGAAAAGGCTATGACCATTTAGAAACACATAAAGGATTATCATAGTATATAGAAGATTTATGCTAACAATCATTGATGAGAGATAGAGTTTGATGTTGGAGACATGGATTTCATCCTCATATCTCCATGGAAGAAAGTGTTGATATTTTTTAATAAGGTAAATCTCAGTCCAAGATACATCTGCCCCTTTGAGATCCTTGATCATGTCAGAGTGGTGGCCTACCGACTAGTACTCCCACCTAACCTATATCAAGTTCATTATGTATTCCATGTATCCCTATTGAGAAAGTATATGCTAGACCCCTCACATGTACTCAATACTGAGGTGGTACCATTGGAGAATGATCTCTCATATGAAGGGCATCTGGTGAAGATCTTAGATCATAGAGACAAAGTTCTACAAAATAAGACAATACACCTATTCAAAGTGCTGAAGAGAAACCACAAGTTTAAAGAAGTGGCATGGGAACTGGATGAAGTGATGAAATAGAGATAACCTCATCTATTTTAGTGTGGGAAAAGAAAATTTTTTAGGGTGATATTTCTTAATATGGTAAGATTATAATCACTAGAACTGTTATAAATAGAATTTACCTTATAATTTTAATTAAATGTATTATTATTTAATATGGTTATAGAAAACACATGAAATTATTCGATTTTATTATATTCTAAAATAAAATAAAGTTATCATTCATGTTTATAATATAGTCATTGAATATTGATCACATGGTTAGTATAAATATAGGGTTTTAACAAATCCAATTGACACAAAAAAAGGAAGTGATGGTCTCAACTAGTAGGATTATAAACTATAAATCCCATTTATCAGAGATTTTTAGAGAGATATAATCACTAGTATTTTATATTGACCAATATCAATCTGAGATACAACAACTTAACCATGATAGAAACCATTTATGGGAGAATTTCGGGCTCATTAAGATCACAACCCAAACCATTTACGTTGAACCACCCCATGAAAGTCTCATCGTTGAACACCTTACTCTTAGGTTGTTTGTGGGTGTATTAAATGGTTATGTATCATGAACCTATAGATATGAGTATGTACATTATTTTTTATATAACAATGGATATATTTTAACCTTATTATTTTTACTTCATAAATTATTTGTATTTTGATACAATAAAACACGAATAGTATTTTTGGGTAATATTTATATTCAATTAAGGAATTTATTTTCATAAATAAATTTATTTTTAAAATAAATATAAGTTAATAAAATATTATTATTTAATAATTTTTATTAAATATAAATGATCATATAATTTTTATGAAGTCAAATGTAATTTTTATAAGGGTTCAAAAATTGTTATTGTAAAAAAATTAAACATTTCTTGATAAATGTTAATTTTATTTTAAAAGTAAAAATTAAAATATTTATAAAATTATTTATATAAAAATAATGTTATTTTTTTTAGAACAACGAAATTATCCAATGGTGAATTTTTCATAACTTTCAGAGACAGTCAAATTTTCAGGTAAAAATTAAATACTATATAAATAAACTTTGTGTATTATGACATCATAATGAAAAAAAAATGATGTAATAAATACTATAAAATATATCCCATACCAAATATATGTTTTTTATTTAAAATAATGATATTTTAAGATTATTTATTAATTTTATAATCCATTATGAATCCTCCAAAACCATTAATATATTTTAAGGTTTTAAAATCATTTATTTAATAGTATGACTCACCAACACATAATAAAGGGAATTATTCTATTAATTTCGGACCTTGTAAACATAAAATAATGAAAACCACTACCATTTGGAATAAAACATGGTTAAAAACCATGGGAAGGTTTGTGATTTTGGTTGTTTTATTATATAGAGTCCAAAACCTATGTTTAAGAAATAATAAATAATTCACCACTCTTTTCATATATAAACCCACCCAATCCCCCATTTAACTTCACTAAAAATCCTTGTAAAAACATATTTACTATACCCTTTCCTCTATATAGTTCTCCCAAGGTTCCCCTAATCTCTCAATAATCTCATCCAAACGTTTTAGAGTCACACACGCAAGGGATCTTTTCCTTTCTCCTCTTTATTCAAGTATCTTCTTTAGATTATGTATTATATATTCATTTCATTATGATGGTATATTTAATTTAATTTTCCCCCATAATATCGACTTTATGTAAAAATTATGAGATATACCTTTCTCTATCATCAACCCATTTTATTAATTTTTAAGCGACGATGTTATGCTACTGAAATTTCACCGTGATTTTCCATGCCAAACCAATTATGTAGTGAATACCATAACCATTAACTATCAAGGGTATTCACATTTATACACTTAATATTATTTGACCTGGGAATTATATGTATTTATTTCACACTTATTGATCATGGAATAAAATATGATGATAAATGATTCCATGTTCTATGATCTATGTGGAACAATTAAGAAAGAGAATGAAATGAATGTGATGGGTACACCCGAAATTATATCTCGCTCCAACGCATTGTGAAATGATTAGTATTATGATACATCATGTTGGTATAGGGAGTGAACCGAATTCCATTATGGTACCTTTTACATTATTATGTCTTATCAGCAATCCTTAAACTATGTTTCTCTTTAATATTATCTTGTTATATCGTGCCTTATTGTACATGTTACTTTTATTTCCCATTGATATACCTATTTTCTAACATGTTTTACCATATTCCATGATTATTACCTTATTGGGATTTATATACCACCCCTTTCTTATGTATTTCCCCATGTTATTCTGTGTTGTTTTAAAATCCATGGAATATTATGATCATGTTAAGCAAGTTTTCAATAAATCCAATGTAATTTATCTTTTATGTTGTTGTGTAATGTACCTTATTCCCAAAGACACTATAATTATCGATATTATGGTTTGTATTAAGTGTAATATTATGTATTTAATCATGTATTAATGTGGAATAAATAGTATGGTTGTTATAAAAAGTGGTTATTATTAGGACTCGACAAGGGTTATGAAAATAGACAAGATATGGGTGAATTATCTTTCCTTAAAAATATAAAAGTATCAAATATATTTAGATTTTATTTGGATTTGGAATAAAATAATTAGAATATAAAAAAATTGTATATTAATTCATGTAAGTAGTGTTAGTATAAATATAAACAATATAACTGTCACGACCCGTCCCAGTGGGGCCCGAGCCGCAACTCACTAAGCCCACCTACAATAGGCCAGGGCCTAGTGACTAGCGCCGAGTAGGAATGCTACTAACATGGGAGGCATTGCCTATAAACATGTACACACGCACACACATCTCCAATGCCATAAATATGAAAAGTAAAAACTACTAAAAATGGAAAAGATGCATGAATACACTAAATCCCAACCAACAGAGTACGATAGGAAAGTAAAGTACAAGAAAGTAAAACCCTAGGCCAAAAGTAAAATCCCACCAAAAGAGAGTATGTAACAAAGTCCAACCTGTAAAGAAAGGTGTTGGGACTATAGTATGTAGCCATAGGAACACACCTCGGCCTCTCTGATCTCACTGAGTACCATCCGGTCCTGGTCCTCCTAGAATCCTGTCAAATGCTCACTCATCTTCACAAGACACGACACGTGTGGGCAAAGCTCGAGAATGGGTGAGTATAACAATACCCAGTAGGACACCACGAAACCAAAAAGGAAATACAACAAGGGAAATACCACAAAGGAAAGATACAGTCAGCTCCACATAGTATATGTCTACAGAACATATAACAAGAATATCCAGATATACTCATACACGATTGACTATCGCGAAACCACCACTAAGATCCAGCTCGAAGATTCCACTAAGCTTGTAACCAGGAGAACACACTCCTAGGTCTGAAGAGAGAGATACGAAGTACTCATTCCAGGAGAACACACTCCACAAGTACTTGAGAACATGATTCTCAGATGAGGATCACAACCAATCGCCATGGGGTGATTCCAACAACTCAGTCTGAGCTAATCCACTAAGCAGAGGATCGGTGCCTAGATAAATTTGGTCATCGATACCAAGAACTCTACCTAGGGTTCTAGGAATGGATAGAGGATCTGGCTCTAAGTCTCACAGAGGGGATTCCAACAACTCTATTCAGGAAGTTTTTCTGAAGGGATCATACTTTTATATGTAGGAAATGATACTGAGAACCTTCAGGAGAAAGACCAAGGGGACGGACCCTAAGAAAACTAGACCAAGTCATAGAAGACAAGTGGCTCAAGCCATGAATAATTGGTTACACGGCGTATAGTATGGTTACACGCCGTGTTCCTTTACCCCAAGTACTACCCGTGTAATGGCCCGTGTCATCTATCCAGTCTATGTAAAACTAGACTGCACGGCATGTAGAAGGATCACACACCGTGTTCCTTGACTCCAGGTAATGCCCATGTAAACGGACCGTTTCATCCATCCAAGCTGTGTAAAGACCAACTACACGACGTGTAGAATGATCACACGTCGTGTTCCTTGACTCCGGGTACTGCCAATGTAAACGTCCCGTGTCATTCATCGTGTCTAATAGAAAGTAACTACACGATGTGTAGAATAATCACACGCCATGTCCGAGCACCTAGGCCTCTCTCCATGTATGCTGGTCATGTGCCCATACATGGTCTCTGTCCGTGTCGCCTGCCCATGTACCAGCACATGGGGTATCCCATGTATCTAGCTGGGTATGGCCGGGGAGGGGTATACACGGCATTTCCTTGGCCGTGTACCCAACCCGTGTCCGTGTACTCCCAGAGTACACACCATGTAAACTCACCGACGAACACACGCCATGTAGCCCATACTACACGTCATGTAGTCGGGATTTTTTTTTAGAACGTCGTCTTCTTCCTCGTGCTTCGGCCGATCTTCCAGATCCGCGATATCTCATCCGTTCGTCCTGATACTCCAGGGGTTAGTTCGTTTCATCATACGAACACCAAAATGGGTGTTTTTGGTCTTTAAATCGGATCATAAACCTCGAACGATCCATCCAATGAAAAACGCCTGAAAACTCATTTCTCTCGATCCGCTCCGAATCGTCCTCTGAAACCGTCGTCGCACCTATGGGACATCGCTCCGGGGTTGGATCTACAATCTCGGATCGTTGCACCAACAAACAAATGTGCAAAGATCAATTTCCTCCAAGAACACGTAGAACGCAACGAAGAACACACGGGAGAAAAATACAAAGAATCAAACAATTGGGACGAACCACGATCGTTGTTTATGTTGATTCGGGTTCGTCACCATTAGATCAAAAACACAATAATCAACAGGTTTTAATTCTCTAGTATTTGATTTCCCGATAAAACCCCAAATCACACCCACCCACAAAACGATCGATCCACGGGCTAATAGGTTCGTAGATTAGTCTTCATTTGTCATTGGAATCAAGAACAGGGAAAGGTAAATCAAAAAAAACATCCTACCTGGATTCATGGTGTTTTCTGGTGAAGATCTGATCACAGCGTCGTCGTCGCTGGCGAAGCTCGTCAAGAACATCATCACCGTGTTGGGTGGTTTTCTCCAGAGCTCTCCAGGGAGATTCAGGGTTATGAGAAAAGTAACTGTGATCCCTTGCAAAATTTTTATTTAAAAAGAACAAAAATATTTCGCTGCAACAAGGATTTAATAAAATATTTTAAATTAAATATTTTATTACGGTTACATCAAAAACCCAGATTTTGCCACCGGCCTACGCCAGTCAATGCTAGGTCCCTTATAGGGTAAACTCGTTACTCTAAATGCAACGATGCCATCAGATTTTTGATCTGAGAACCCGTTCGGGAGTTATTCCACTTTTTTAGGAAAACTGCACGCACGCGTAATTTAATTATTAAATTAAATTCAAACATCTGTTCCGGGCTCACCGGGCCTCGGAACTGCACGCTGTCTCAAAGCCTGGTCTTGAAATAAATCAATTTATTTTTAAGAATAAAGTATGGAAAATCCGAGACATTACATCACACCCACATTAGAGATTTTACGTCCCCGAAAATACAAGACAAAGGCTACTCAAAAATATGTGGTTACTGCACATAAATCTGAGCCTCCCGCTCCCACGTGATCTCCTGGAGATTCTCATGCTGCCACTGGACATGCACCAAGGGAATAGCTCACCCTTGAAGGATCTTCTCCTGCCGATCCTTGATCTCCACTGGGTATTCAGCAAAGGTCGCTCCATCATCGATGTCCAACTCGCCCCAGTCGATGACGTGCGATGGATAATGCACGTACCTCCGTAGCTGTGACACATGGAAGAGGTTGTATACCCAGCCCATCTAAGGAGGTAGAGCCAAGCGATACACCACCTCGCCAACTCTACTTAGAATCTGAAAAGGGCCAACGAACCTCAGAGATAGCTTGCCGCCTTGGCCAAATGTCTACAATCCCTGTTGAGGTGAGACCCGAAGGAACACATGGTCTCCCTCCTCAAACTCCAAGGGCCTCTGCCTCATATAGGCATAAGACTTTTGCTGAATCTGTGCAATCTTCATCCACATCTGGATGACCTACACCTTCTCTGTAGTATCTCTCACCATCTTTGGGCCCATGAGTGCTGACTCTCCTCGGCCAGTCCAGCAAAGTGGTGACCTGCAAGGTCTCCTGTATAGAGCCTCTAATGGTGCCATAAGAATAGTGGAATGATAACTATTGTTATAAGATAATTCCATTAGTTTTAGGTGATCCTACAATCTATGACTGATGTCAAGTATGCAAGCTCGAAGCATATCCTCCAGAACCTGGATGGTCCGCTCTGTCTGACCATCAGTCTGAGGATGGAATGTTGTGCTAAAGCGTAACTGAGTCCCAAAAGTTTCCTTCAATCCCCTCCACAACTGGGATGTGAAATGAGCATCACGATCTGAGAAGATTGTGGATGGAACTCCATGAATTCGAACTATCTCCTGCACGTAGAGGCTTCCCAATCTCTCTACTGAACTCTTCTCCCGTATGGCTAGGAAGTGGGCCGGATTGGTGAGTCAATAAATGATCACCAACATGGCATCGTGTCCCCTGGACGTACATGGTAAACCCATCACGAAGTACATGGATATCCCATCCCACTTCCACTCTGGCACCTCAAGGGGCTGAGTCAAGCCTGCTGGCACCTGGTGCTCAGCCTTTACTTGCTAACAAGTAAGGCACTGATAAAAAAACTCTGCGACACACTTCTTCATTCCTGGCAACCAGAACTGACGTCGGAGGTCCTGATACATATTTTCCACACCTAGATGCACCGCCAAAGGGGATTTATGGAACTCCCTTAGAACCTCCTCCCGCAACATCACTGGTACTACTGTACTCCCTCTGAAAAGAACAATGTGCTCCCCACCTTTTGAATATCCAATAGCTGCAACACCAGTGGATATCTGAGCACGTAGAGTCTCACAGCTAGTATCCACGCATTGTTCTTCCCTGACTCGCTATAAGAGTGGAGGGGTAACAACCATCAATTAATTGTAGGCTCCGTCATCTCCATCCACGAAGGATAACTGTAAGGAGGCCAACTACCTCGTCGCCTCATCTAGAAACTGCGAACTGGATTTCCTGCTGAGAGCATCTGCCGCTACGTTCCCTTTCCCAGGAGTATAAACGATCTCAAACTCATAATCCTGGAGGAACTGAAGCCACCACCTTTGTCTCAAATTCCGATATTTCTGAGAAAACATATATTTGAGACTCTTGTGATCAGAGTAGATGATAAACCGCTCACCCATCAGGTAGTGTCGCCACATCTTCAACGCGAAGACTACCGCTGCCAACTCAAGATAATGGGTCGTGTAGTTCTTCTCGTGTGACCTCAACTGATGTGAGTCATAGGCAATCACCACTTGCCTCTTCATCAGGACACAACCAAGCCCAGTTCCTGATGCGTCGTAGAACACTACTTACTCGACACCCTCCTCCGGTAATCTCTAGATTAGGGTGCTCGTCAGGCTCTGTCTCAACTGCTGGAAAGCCTGCTGGCATCTCTCGGCCCACACGAAAGGCTTCCCCTTTTGGGTCAAAGCTATCATGGGTGCTGAAATCCTAGATAAATCAGGAATAAATCTCCAATAGTAGCCTACCAACCCAAGGAAACTCCGCACCTCCGTCACGCTCCGGGGTGGCTCCCATGCTTGAACTGCCTCCACCGTGGCTGGGTCCACTGCTACACCATCTACTGAGATAAAATGTCCCAGAAAGTGGACCTCCTAGATCTAGAATTGACACTTCGAGAGTTTCCCATAAAACGGGTGCTCTCGGAGTGTGTCCAGAACCATCCTTAGGTGTCTCGCGTGCTCCTCCTCGAACGCAGAGTACACAAGGATATCATCGATTAAGACTACTATAAAATGATCTAGATAGGGCTTAAAGATCCGGTTCATGAGTCCCATGAACACTGTTGGGGCGTTCGTCATGCCAAAGGGCATAACCAAGTACTCATAGTGACCGTAGAAACATCGGAAATCCATCTTCGGTACATCCTCATCCCGTACTCACAACTGGTGATAGCCTGATCGTATATCAACCTTAGAGAACCATTATTCCCCTCTCAACTGGTCAAAGAGTTCATATATCCTTGGTAGTGGATACCGGTTCTTCACGGTCACCTAATTCAAGCACTGGTAATCCACACATAGTCTCAAGCTCCCGTCTGACTTTTTGGAAAACAGCACTGGGGCCGCCCAGGGTGAAATGCTGGGTCTCACAAATCCCTTCTTCTATAAGTCTTCCAGCTGCACCCTCAGCTCACGAAGCTCTGTAGGAGCCATCCGATATGTTGATGCTGATATCGGTGTTCTCCCGAGTTGCAACTCAATGCAGAATTCCATCTCCCAACGGGGAGGTAGTCTGGGGACATCCTCCGGAAAGACGTCCTCGTACTCATCCACTGCTGCTGGAAACTGGAAACTCATAACATCTGTTGTGCCAAGGGCTAGGCTATCCAACTAATAGGATATCAGTTGCACCCTCCTATGCACGAGTCCATCTTGCGCTGCTTGGGTCTCTCTTTCACCAACAAAAGAGAACCTCGTTCCATCACTGCGAACACACCGCACCCTTCGCCTAGAACAGTCGATCTAGTCATGAATTGTGGATAGCCAATCCATACCAAGAATGACATCGTAAGGCCTCGATGCTTCCACAAAGAGGTTCCAACCGAAAGTCTCACCTCCAAGGGTCAGGTCACACTGTCTACAGAGGTGTGTGATCTCTGAATCATCTCTAGTAGGTATTTCTAAGCGTAAGGGTCGAGTCAACGACTCAACTGTAATCTCAAGGTCTCGAACAAGATAAGAAGACAGAAAGGAATGACTATCACCTGTGTCTATCAGCATGGCAGCCAAAGTAGAAAAGACACAGATTGTACCTATAATCATTCCGAGAGAACCTGGGTCATAAGCCTCTACCGCCTGCAGCTGTCCCTGCCTCTGTCCACCAGCTCCCTTAGCCTGGGGTGGACCTCTTAGGGGTGGTGGTGGTAAAGGGTCAAAACGCGAACCACCTCCAGCTACTCTCCCAGCTCCTCTATAGTGTCTGCCACCCCGCGAATCTGTCTGCTCCACACGATGCCTCTACCTCGGTGGTCCATCCACTGCTCCCATGTTAGTAGTATGGTGGGTCAGACAATCTCGGGCGAGATGTACCCTACCATCACATGAGTAGCATCGCCTCTCTCGAGGCTGGATGGATGCACCCTGCGAACCCTATATGGAAGATCCCCTATCCTGGGATATCCTCTGAAAATGTCTCCCAGGCCTGGGTCCCTGACGTTGGCTCCCTACTGCTGAGGTCTTTGCTCCAAATCGCTCTCTACTAACAACTGTCAGCTGTCTCTGCTCTTCCAAGAAGCTCTCGACCACCAAAGCCTGCTCGAGCACCCCAGCATAAGTGGGAATGATCCTAGGGATTATGCTAGCTCAGATATCTCTATGCAAGCCCCGCTCAAAAGTCCAAGATCTAAAGTACTGATCTCTAACCATATCCATCGAGTACCGCGAGAGGTTGGTAAACCTCGATGAATAGTCAGCCACTGTCATGGTTCCCTACTGGAGCTGAATAAGCTCCTATATACGTACTGCTCTCAGGGTAACCGGGGAAAACTCCTCTCTTAAGAGATGCTCAAACTCTGACCATGCAAGAGTCACCTCGTCGTGAGTCTAGATAACAAAACTCCACCATCTCCCTGCCAAGCCCTGTAGAAGGCTAGCTTCCAGGATCACCATCTAGTTTGCTGGTGTCCTGACTAAGCGGAAGACTCTAGTCACTGCCTCAAGCCAGTCCTCTGCTGCCTGAGGTTCAGGCTCGCTTCGAAACCTGAGGGGTCTCTGTCTCTGAAACTTGTGGAGTGCACTCAGCCTGCACTCCTCCTCCACTGGTACAGTAGGCACTAAACAATGCTCCATAGGTGGCAGGATAACTGGTACACCACCTGATGGTAGAACTCGGGGATCCAGTCCATGAATCGAAGCTTCATCACTAAGGGGGTCATCCTCGTGATCGAGTTTCTCGATCCTAGAGGGTGCGCGTCGTAGAGGCATCCTGTAAAGAAACAAGATGTATCTCATTCAATGAGTATAGCTGGAGAACTGACTCAAGAAGGACATAGAAACCACAACCCATTCCTATATGATGCATTACCATTATTTTCCCCTGCAACTAGTGTTCTCAGGTTCCGAGTCAAAAAGAAAGTTATCAGAGTCCTCGTGTATGGATACGTCGGCCGCCTGCACCAACACTAGGGTCCCTGTCCTGAAATACGAACTCAAAACACTTAACACTATTTCCCCAAACCAACTCACAGACTCTCGGTCCTAAGGTAGAACCGACCACCTTTGATACCACTCAGTCACAACCCGTCCCAGGGGGGGCCAAGCCGCAACTCCCCAAGCCCGCCTCCAATTGGATAGGGGCTGGTGACTAGCACCGAGTAAGAATAATACTAACACGGGAGGAATTTCATATAAACTTGTACACATGGACACACATCTCCAAGCCCACAAAGCTGAAAAGAAAAAACTATTAAAAATGGAAAAGATGCATGCATACACTAAATCCCAACCAATAGAGTACGACAGGAAAGTAAAGTACAAGAAAGTAAAACCCTAGGCCAAAAGTACAAGCCCACAAAAAGAGAGTCTGTAACAAAGTCCAACATGTAAAGAAAGGTGTTGAGACTGCAGTCTGTAGCCATAGGAACACACCTCGTCCTGTCTGATCTCACTGAGTACCATCCGGTCCTGGTCCGCCTAGAATCTTGTCAAATGCTCGCTCGTCTGCACACGACATGACATGTGCGGGCAAAGCCCGTGCAGGGGTGAGTATAACAATACCCAGTAGGACACCCCAAAACCACAAAGGAAATACAACAAGGGAAATACCATAAAGGAAAGATACAATCAGCTCCACATAGTATATTTCTACAGAACATATAACAAGAATATCAAGATATACTCATACATGATCGACTATCGCGAAACCACCACTAAAATTCATCTTGAAGATTCCACTAACCACGTAACCGGGAGAACACACTCCTAGGTCCGAAGAGAGAGATACGAAGTACTCGTTCTGGGATAACACACTCCACAAGTACTTGAGAACATGATGCTTAGATGATGATCACAACCAATCTTCATGGGGTTATTCCAACAACTTAGTCTGAGCTAATCCGCTAAGCAGAGGATTGGCGCCCAGGTAAACTTGGTCACGTAGATACCAAGAACTATACCTAGGGTTCCAAGAATAAATAGACAATCCAGTTCTAAGTCTCACAGAGGGGATTCCAACAATTCTATTCAGGAAGTCCTGCTAAAGGGGTCATACTCCTATATGTAGTAAATGATACCGGGAACCTTTAAGAGAAAGACCAAGGGGACGGAACCAAAGAAAACTAGTCCAAGTCATAGAAGACAAGTGGATCAATCCATGAAGAATTGGTTACACGGTGTGTAGTATGGTTACAGTCCATGTTCCTTGACCCCGGGTACTACCCGTGTAATGGCCCATGTCATCTGTCCAGTCTGTGTAAAACTAGACTACAAGACGTGTATAAGGATCACATGTTGTGTTCCTTGACTTCGGGTAATGCCCGTGTAAACGGCTTGTGTCATCCATCCAAGCTGTGTAAATCCCAACTACACAGCGTGTAGAATGATCACACGTCATGTTCCTTGACTCTGGGTACTGCCCATCTAAACGGACCGTGTCATTCAGCTTGTTAGATAGAAAGTAACTACACGGAGTGTAGAAGAATCGCACGCTGTGTCTGAGCACCTGGGGCTCGCTCCATGTACGCTGGACATGTGCCCGTACACGGTCTCTGTCTGTGTCGCCTTCCCGTGTACCAGTACACGGGTTATCCCATCTATCTAGTCGGGTCTAGCCGGGGAGGGGTATACACTGCGTGTCCTTGGCCATGTACCCAACCCATGTTCGTGTACTCCCGGAGTACATGCCAGGTAAACCCCCCGACGAACACACACCGTGTAGCCCATACTACACGCCATGTAGTCGAGATTTTTTTTTCAGAACTTCATCTTCTTCCTCGCGCTTCGGCCAATAATTCGGATCCGCGATCTCTCTTCTGTTCATCCTGATACTCCAGGGGTTGGTTCATTTCATCATACTAACACCGTAACAGATGATTTTGGTCCTTAAATCGGATCATAAACCTCGAACGATCCATCCGAAGAAAAACTCCTGAAAACTCATAACTCTCGATCCGCTCCGAATCGTCTACTGAAACCATCGTCGCACCTTCGTGACATCACTCAGGGGTTGGATCTACAGTCTTGGATCATTGCGCCAACAAACAAATGTGCAACAATCGATTTTCTCCAAGAACGCAATGAAGAACGCGCGGGAGAAAAATTCAAAGAATCGAACAAGAGGGACGAACCTCGATCATTGTTTGTGACGATCTGGGTTTGTAGCCATTAGATCAAAACCACAATAGTCAACATGTTTTAATTCTCTAGTATTTGATTTCTCGATAAAACCCCAAATCACACCCGCCCGTAAAATGATCGATCTGTGGGCTAATCGGTTCGTAGATTACTCTGTGTTTGTCGTAGGAATCAAGAACAGGGAAAGGTAAATCAAAATCAAATGTCCTACCTAGATTCGCGGCATTTTCTGGTGAAGATCCAGTCGTCGCATTATCGTCATCGGTGAAGCTCATCAAGAACATTGTCGTCGTGTTGGGAGGTTTTCTCCAGAGCTCTCTAGCGAGATTCAGGGTTATGAGAAAAGTAACCTTGGTCCCTTGTGAAATATCTATTTAAAAATAATAAAAATATTTCACTCCAATAAGGATTTAATAAAATATTTTAAATTAAATATTTTATTACGGTTACATCAAAAACCCAGATTTCACCACCGGCCTGTGCCAGTTGATGTTTGGTCCCTTGTATGGTAAACCCGCTACTCTGAACACAACGGTGCCATCATATTTTTTATCCAAGCACCCGTTCATGAGTTATTACACTTTTTTAGGAAAACCACACGCACGTGTAATTTAATTATTAAATTAAATTCAAACATTTGTTCTGGGCTCACCGGGCCTCAGAACTACACGTCGTCTCAGAGCCCAGTCTCGAAATAATTCCCTTTATTTTTAAGAATAAAGTATGGAAAATCTGAGAAATTACAATAACACAATTATTTTATAATAGTTTGGATCCAAATGATCTTATTTCTACTATTTTCACTCCTAATAAAAAGAACATGGATATTCTTAATGATTTATTCTTTTACAAAGGGTATAACATAAACCCCATTATTCTTTGAGATCAGACCTAACCCAATATCTTTCAAATGAAAAACTAAAAATATAGTTTTTTACAATGAGTGAAAATAAATCCTAGTCTTTTAAAAATGATGTATATTAAAGCAGGACATTCTAAAGAGAAAACCTAACCTATTCCTTTTATAAGGTTCAAGAAAAAAATTAACTTTAATTTTATTCAGGTGGGAAAAACAAGTACCTTTTGATTAGTGGTATAACCATGTCTGAATGTTATAATGTAGAACACTTAGTACAATGAAATAGACTAAAACAAGGAAACCAAATAAATAATTGAAAAATAGGTTGCTAGTGTAGAACAATAATAATTATCCATTCACAAAATTAGTGAACCAATTAGTGTTGGTAAATCCAATAATGCCTTAGAAATTAAATATTAGTGGAACTATATAACTTTTCAATATTTTATCACTTCAATATTCAACAATGTAAAAATCTTACTATCTATTTTCTTTGGACTTTTATTTATTGATGAATTAAAAATCTATAACTACTTTATGAACAATATCTATGATCTTCTTCACATGGGTGTTTCCAAAATTCTATTCAAAATAAATGACAAATTGAATAACATAAGAATGTAAATATAATTGTTACCTATATTTAAATATCATTAATATATTATCAAATAATTCTTATGTTCTATTCTCTTAAAGTAATCTCTCCATGCAATGTAACCTCAGGTTTCATCCTGTAATTGTGATATTTATATAGTAATGTGTAGTTAAAACCATCCAATCACATATCTCACTTATCCCTGGAACAAAAATTTATAAAACACTTGTAGTATATTTGTTATATATAAACACATATTTCATAATGAAATATATTAGAATAAATATCCATAATGAATAACGACAAGAATAAATATCAAAATGATTATAAAATAGAGTTACAAATCATAATTTGTGTATGAGGTTATCACAATATGCAATGAATAACTCTAAAATTCATGTTTTCCATGTTGTAAATTTTATAAACTAATATTTCAATGTGTATTCTGTATAATGTGATCTATAAGTTGAGATTTGTATTTTCCAATTTCTACATCTTTTGACTATGTGTATTTGATGATACTTGATATCATAAAATGATTCTTTCTATGTCCTTCATAAAAATCTTCAGTTCACATGTATGTCATGTTTTTTTATCTCCAGTATTAATTTAATCTTGAGTTATATAATCATAATGTGTTTTTATAAATTATTTTTCATGTTGTAAACTATATAAGTTGATCAAATTTTCAATTCTCTATACACCATAAAAAATTATTAAAATATAGATTTGTTCATCATATAATTCATTTAACATGTTTTGTTCTGTATGTTGTATCTATTTCCTCCATTATACATCATTATGAGTATAACTTTTCCAATAAATAACTTGTGAAATATAGTTTCTACATGTGTCATATCATATAAGGTGTTTCCTTCATTCTTCCATATCTATGATATCTTTAAAATTATTCTCTAAGTCATAATTAATATTATGAGATAATATTTATAAGTTAAAATTTTTAATCTTCAAAATAAATAATATATTCTATTCACCTCCATAACACATAATATATCATACTTGTAAAAAAAATCTCAAATACATTATATTTTTAAAAAATAATACATAATATATTAAATAGAATATAATAAAATAATAAAGAATAAAAAATAATAAATAATAAATAAAGTGGTATTGTTATTATAAAAACACAAATAAAGTAAAGTGGTAAGGGTACACTCAAAAATCTCCTCCATTTTTGATAATTCCAAACCAAACATCAATTTTAAAAACATGTTGGTCATAGAATAATGCAAATATATGGTGAATTTCCTTTCAAAATTAAAACAATAAATTTAAAGGAAAATTTATAAAAAAAAATATTTTTATATGATGAAGTGATAAAGAGATAAAATTAATCTATATTATAAAAGTTAATATCAAAATTAATTAATAAATTATGAATAGTGGAAAATAAACAAAATAAAATTTATGAAATTATGTGTATCAATATTGGATGATGTAGTGCATAATTTAAAATAGAGATAAAACTGGATTTGATAAAAGATTTAGGAAATTTCTTGAGGTTAACCCCTATGTCACCTCCTATAAAGTTGAGAGGTTTTTCTTATTACCCTGATTTTAATAGATATAAATAAACTATGCCCTCCATTGTTTTCTTATAGAAGTAGCATGAAACTAATCACCCTTACTTTTTATTGGTTTTAGAAAGAAACCGATTGTAGAAGGTAAGATAAGAAGAGAAATATTTTATTGGAAAAAAATTATAAAAAATTCATTCTTGCATATTTTAAAGGATAAAATAATATAATAGAAAGATATATACAAAAATGTATAGGATATACTTTAATATTGAGAATTTAGAATTATCTCTTTGAGAGGCCTTTTTAACATCACAAGAGGTTTGATGTTGATTCAATTGGAGAGTTGTTCCACATGTTAATTGATAAGATCTAGGACTCCTTATGTATCTATTTATACCATTAAAATGAGCAAGTAAAGAACTGTAATTCATCAGGATCATTAATCATCATCAACACCCCTTTAAGAGGTGTAAGTATCACATCATTGAAGAAACTTGACTTGCTGGATTGGAACAATAAGTTAGTCAGACAATTCTACTGACAAGATACTATTACATTTGGGAAAAACCAAGTTCTCTCTACTACTAAAAATTTGTAAATTCTCATACATTATCTAATTGGTGGAATCTTGGATCATATAAATCTCTTTTACATACTACCCGTAAATCGATGTCTTTACACTGGCTAGATAGTGCTTCCGGCTTCTTTGAAAGAACCACCAAGGCTAATAAAATTCCTTTCATTCCAATATTTTACTATTGAATCTTCCTTCCATGAAATCAAAGCCTCCAAATAGACTTCAAACAAGATCTTCAAGCCTCTTCAAAGTATTTAATTGAATTATAAAATATACTTCAAAGTGAAACCTTGTAGTCTGTTAAATAGAAAATGAAATTTTAGAAATAAAATTGTTAGATTCATATATGAGTGTTTTAGATCATGAAAACATCATAAGAGAGAGAGGTAAAATAATAAAAAAAAATTAATGATCACAAACACTTAACATAAAAATATATATCAAGATTAAATCAAGATTAAAGATATCACTATATAAAATAGATAAACAAGAGATAGTCCATATGCTCAAGAAGCGATCATACAACAAATTATACCAAATTATCTCTCTTTTTTCAAGATTTTCTCCATAATAAAAAAGAAAAATATCCCCCTTTTAATTAAAAAAATAATTCTCCCCAATAATAAAAAACTTATCACCCTTTTTTATTATCCAAAAAAACAAGGATTGGAAAAAATAATATTTAGATTAAGAAGGGTAATTTCTTATTAAGGTAAAACAAAAAAGACATAAAAACTATCTCCCCATTAATTATTAACATATACTTAAAAATAAAAGATTAGTGAATAAGTCATGTGAATCATATATAATACAAAAATTATTATGAGATGGATTTAAGATAAAACACACATCATCACAAATTGTAAGGATATTCATAGAATATTAGAGATGATATGACAATCAAGATAATTTCAAAAAAACCATAAGAAAAGGAAAAGTGACAATAAAAATAAAATTACTAAAGATTAGAAAAAATAAATTTTAAAAAGATAAGAAATTTTTTTTGAAAAATATAATAAAAATAAATGTGAAAGATTTGAGAAAAATAAAAATTAAAAACAGAAATATTTATTTTGAAAACAAGTTCAAAAGAAGAGGAAATTATTAAAAGAAAACTTTAAAATTTTTAAAATGACAACCAACCCTCTTTTAATAAAAATAATGGAAAGAAAATAGAAATAGAGAAAATATATCTTGAAATTAATTTAAATAGGGGAATAAAATTTAAAAAGAAACATGTCCTGCATGATATGAAATAAGTTAATTACCAAAATTCTCAAGTTTATTTTGTTTATTAGAAGATAAATAAGAAGAATAACTAGAGTTAGAGTAGTAAAAAGAAGAAAACTGAGAAATATGAGAAATAAACTCATCAACTACGTTGAGATTTGTTATGAGGCATTTAAGACATGAGTTACTTGAGAAGGTTAGGCCCATGGATTCATCGCTTACCCACCAGATTGAGACTTTAAGAGCATTCCTACATTTTTTATTTTCTTTTAACTTATTTTTGTATATGGGACATTCCAGTATAAAATGACCCTTATTGTTGCATTTTTAGCATGTCACTTCTGATCCATTTTTCTTTTACTTCATAGTATAATGGGTTGATTTATTCTTTATAAGTTTATTCAACTTCTTGGAAAAATATTCAATTTCATATTCACTTTTAGATGAATCCTCATCAGTAATATCTTTAAATTCAATGTTTTTTTGGATTATTTGACTTATTTTATTTCATTATATTTTTTTAGTTTGTCTCTTTATAGTGATTTAGTATATCATAATAGAACCAATTAGTTCTTCAAGTAGTACAGTTTTTATGTATTTCACTTCTTTTATAGTCATTTACTTTGGTTCCAAAACATCTTTTTAAGACCCATATAATATTCTTCACTAAAGTTTTTATAGAAAAATCTTCACCAGGAGACTTTTATCCATTGAAAATTTCAGTAAAATGAGTAAATATATTGGTAATAGATTCATTTTAATACATGGTAAAGCTTTTAAATCCTTTTATAAAAAAATTAAATATAGTGTATTTTATTATATTATTTCCCTAATGTGTTACTTATAAGAGTATCCAAATTTCATGAGTGCATTTTCAAGTATGTATGCGATTAAATTCATTTTGGTCGAGCCAGCAATGGAGAGCGTTCATGAATTTTTCATTAAGTTTAAAATATGTAATATATTGGAGAGTTTATTTCTATTAAAATTATTTTTTATAGTTGTATCCATACATAACCATGTAATAAATTCAATAACCTATTCTACTAAGAAGGTTTGACATGAAATTTTTATAACAATTTCAATTTGAATCATTAAATAAAGGAGTGTTTCTCAAAGTCATTCAGGATCATTTTGAAAATAAAAAGACATAGTGATTTAATGACCTAAAACTTTGAAATTGGATAGGTTTTTTAAAAATAAAATCTATCTTTGAAAACTAGGATTTTCTAGAAAATCACAAATATCTAATTTGATACCAATTTTTGGTCAGAGTAGAATGGAAATAGGGGTTGAATTTTATTTCAAAATTAAAACAATAAATGAAAAGGGAAAATTAAAAGGAAAATTATTTATAAATTATGAAGTGATAAAGTGATAAATTTTATCTAAATTATAAATGATAATATCAATTTTAATTAAGATATTATTCACTTTAGAAAATGGATGCATAAAATTTATGTGATTATTCATATCAATATTAGATAATGCAATGTGTAAATTGAAATTGAGAGAAAACACAGTTTGGTAAAGGAGTTTGAAAATAGCTCGGTTCCATCCCCTACCTCTCCTCCCCTTGGGTTGATAGGTTTCTATTATTTAATTAATTTTAATGGATATGAGGAAACCACTACCTCTATTACTTTTTATGAAAGTAGAAAGAAACTTGTCTCCATTTTTTTCCAATGATTATTGCATGAAACTAATTTTAGAAGGTAAGATGAGAAGAAAAATATTTTCATGGTTTAAATAAATTAAAAATATAGTGTTTTATCTATCAAAGGATAGAAAAAAATATAAGAAATATTGATATATACAAAATTTAGAGTAGATCCTTTCATATTGAGAATTGAGAATTGGCTCTTTAAGAAGACTCTTTGGGATCAGTGGATATTCGGTGTTAATTCGATTGGAGAGTAATTTCATGATATCATTGATGAGATTCATTCCTCAATAGATATATATTTATGTCCTTCAATGGATCTATGAATGATATATGATTATTTATGGCCATTAAGAATCATCAATACCACTTTAAGTAGTGTGGGTCCCACTCAATGAAGAAACTCTACTTACTTGATCATCCCCACCCAACAGCTAGATAATCACACTGGATGGATGGTGAGACACTTAGGAACAACCAGGTACTATTTTTACCCTCTAGTTAGTTAGTGCTCATCCACTCGCAAGCTGGTGGCCTCCTGAAGCATATGAATCTTTTATCCTCGCCATCAGTTGGTTGGGGGCTCTACAACAGCTATCTAGTGTTTCCTGCTAATTTGAAAACACCACAAAGTCCTATCAACTTCCTTAAATAACACCAATTGAATATTGAATCTTCCTTCCATGGAATTAGAAAAACTAAATACACTTCAAACAATATATTTAATCCTCTTAAAAGTATTTAATTAATTTATCAATGATACTTCAAATTGATATTTAAAATCCAATTAAATAGAAACCAAGATCACTTAAATAAAACTGTTAGAAACAAAGATGATTGTTTGTGATCATGATAACTTTATGAGATATAGGTATGAAAAAATCTCCCCATTTTTGTAAGAATAAAGAAAAATAAAACATTAAAGAATAGATCAACCAAAGATAAATAGAATTAAAACCACACTCCCCGTATTTGTAAACAAAACATGAAAATAAATTATTCTTCCCTTGAACTAAAAATATTATAAAAAAATATTTCAATAAAAAAATATCTTTCCAAAAATTAAAACACGTCAAAATGAAAATTAGATATATTATTATCCCCCTAGGATAAATAATAAAACAACAAATAATAACCAAATATGAATATAAAACTAGAATAGAAACAATATACTTAAGATAAAATATTAAAACTGTATAGGAGACATTTTAAATAGAAAAATAGACATACTCAAAATATTCAAACCATCAATCTTAAAGTTCTATAAAAAACACATACATAAATAATATAAAATAAATTATCTCCTCCTAATTGAAATAATAATAGATGAAGAATAAGTTAGCATGATTTGAAATTAAATTATTCAAACTCTTACATTTCCAACAAAAAAAAACTTCAATAGTTCAAGTATAACTCCCCCTAAAATCATTCATATTATAAATATATCAATGGATAAATGAATATATAAAAATAGTAAAGTTCCTTTAAATAAAACTTACCTTCCTTTATAAAAAGATATATTAATTAATATTCAGCATTTAAAATCCTCAACCAATATAACATCATATATTTCTATAAGTGGCCATAAAATAGGTTAAATAAAATTACAAATAATATAAAAAGTTGTCTATAGAATTAAAAATAACCAATAGTAATATACATTCCAATAAATAGAAAAAAATAATACCATGATCACTAGGCAAAATAAAAACTTAGAGATTAATGTTCATGCATGTCAGCATACTATATGATAAAAAATTAAGAAGGGAATAAATTTTTTCCAAAATAAAAATACTTAATTAAGAAAGTAGAGTGGTTGTGGTTCCCCAAGATTTTTAATAGTGCCTTTGGGAACCCAAACGGACTGAACTCTTTGAACATTTAAATGCATCTGAAATATAGTTGTAAATGAATTATTTTTTTACTCAAACAGATTTCTAAATATATCACAACACTAATAAAAGTAATTACAATGTAGTCAACATTACAAATAATTAATAGTATAATAAAAACCCTTTATCTTACTTCTTCTATTATATTTATTAAAATAAATATAATGAGAAAATTTAACCTTTGAATCAATCTTATTAGCCATCAAAATTCCCAAACAATATCTCTCTTCTATAATGTTAACCAACTAACTTCTTTGATTACCATTACCTTTTTTAATAGCTTATAAATCATCATAAACTTTATCATTGGTGGATAAAGTGGTATTTCTCAAGTTATTCCCTAAGGTTCTTACATTCTTTCATCAAATGAAAAATATCATCCAATATAACATTGAATTTATTTCTTCATAATTCTTTATTCTTGGTAATATAATTTTAAACTTCTCAATATCCTCCTTAAAATTTAAAAAATCAAAATTATCATATTATTCTTTTAAATAGTACCTCTCAACCTTTTATTTTCTAGAATAAGTCTCTTATTTTATTTTGAAACATTTATATGATCCTTTATAAACTTCTTATATATCTTTTAAATATTATTAATTTCCTCATATTACTTATAAAATATTTCTTTTAACTCCTCAACACTAGTATTATCATTTCTATAATTATAATTAGAATTAAAATCAGAACTATTACTAATAACCCAAGGAGACTCAGTAAGGAAACATACATTACCATAATTTTTCTTCACTTTAGATGATGAACTAAAATATTTATAACATTTTGAATTGTTCTATTATCCTTAAATTTTCATGGATTCATATCACTTGTTAAGACCCAATAAAGGTAATATAAATTGAAAATATGGGGTGAATTTTATTTTAATAAAAATATTAGAGCATAAAATATATTATAGAATTGGTGCACAAGGAATAAAAAATTTAAAATATAAATAAATTTTTTGGTGTGTCATATAAAGACTATAATTATAATTATAAAAAAGGTAACATAATGATTTTATAATAGATAAAATACAAATGATCCTATGTATACTCTTCACACACTCATCATAAAAGAATGGATATCCATCATGATTTAGACTTTTACAAAGGGTACAACTTAAAACCAATCTTTCTATGGGATTAGACCAAATATAGTCTCCTTTAAAGGATAGACCAAACTTCTATCCTTTTTCATTGGGTGTAAATAGAACATGGTATTTTAAAACTCATGAAAATTGATCTTAGAATTTATAAGAAGAAGTAATAACATGTTCCTTTTAGTAGGTTCAAGAACAACCTATAAATTTTCCGTTAGGTCATGTGGAAGAAAATTATACCTTTTGATTTGTGTTATAATCATGTATGAACCTTATAGTGTGGATAAATTAGTAAAATGAAATATACTAAAATAATGAAACCATAGTCAAAGTTTTAGAAGAGGTTACTGGTTTAGGATATTAATCATTAACCCTTCATAGAAGTAGTGGAACAATCAACCTTTAGATCACCAAAAATGCCTTAGAAATTCATTAGAAAGAGAATAATATATCTTCTAAATGTTTCATAAATTCATTATTAAGTAATGGAATCATTGTAGTACTTTTGTTTTGACCTTTTATATATATACGAATTAGAAATGACTAATTTCTTCATGAAAAATCTCCCTGACCTTCTTGATATGAATTTTTCTAAAATTCTATTCATAGATAGAAATGGTTATAAAAATATAAACATGGAAATATAATAATTACCTAGGTTTAAATATTGTGTTTATCTAAAAAAATTATTAACTCATTCATCATGGAATTTATAATTTCATTACATATCATAAATATGACATTTATATTGTAATGTGTCATTAAAATAATTTGATCACATTTCTCACTTGTTACTACATCAAACATTTTTAAAACACTTGTTGTAGATTTTTTAGATATAAACACATATTTCCCAAAAAAATAGGATAAATATACAAAATGAATTGAAGAAACAAGAAATATAAAAATTATATTGAAATAGGCACAGTAGAAGTACTGTAGTAATACTATAGCAGGAATTGTAGCATGTATTGTTTGATACTGTAGAGGCATGAACTATTCATCCATCTGGGCCTTTGGGCCACCGGTTTGGTCCTTGAGTCCTGCAAGGATTTCGGGTCACCCAAGGTCTTTGGGCCAGTTTTCTCTCAAGGCCTTGCAGCCACCTCAAGGCCTTCGGGCCACCCCAAGGCCTTCAAGACACATAAATGTGTAGATGTACTAGTCAGACTACAAGGGACAAAGGATCCAAATGAGGATTCGGAGTAGGCACATTCACCAGAGCCAAGCTAACCAGAATTGGAAGAACAATAGGGTATGGCATTTCCATTGGTACCGGGCATGTGCAACTCTGCACAGGATAGCTAGCCAACCAGTCTTGTGAAGGTGGAGTATTGATATCATGGCTTGTGCTAGGGTGGAGCAATTATAATTTGTCTTATCAGGGTAATTTCATTTAAGGCCTATGGGTCATATAATTGTCTCTAAGCCTTTGGGCCTTGTAAGGGTTCCACCTGAACCCTTGAAAGGTGGATTTTAAAATAATAACAAAAATAAACGCCTTCGGTCCATTTCAGTCAGTTAAATCTATAATCCATGATTTACATTATATAACTTTTAACAAATTCATATCTTAATATGGAGTATTTATAAAAAGATATGTAATTTGTAGGTCATATTTTACTATTTTTTCATCTTTTGGATATATGTATTTGATGATAGTTGATATCGAAAAGTGCTTAGTTCTATATTTTTCATTCAAAGCTTCAGATCACTTGTACTGCATGTTCTTCAATCTCAAAATTTCATTTCATTTTGATTTCTATAATTTTAATTCATTTCTATAACTAGTTCTATATGTAGTATAATCCATATGATGATCAAAATTTTCATTTTCAAGAAATCATAAAAAATATTTTTTAAAACATATCTTTATTATTTATATAATCCATTTAATAAGCTTACTTCTATATGCAGAATCCATTTCATTCATTCTATAGAATTTCAGGAATAACTTCTAGACTACATAAGTCACATAGGGGAGTTCTATATGGGTCATATCATGAAAGGTGTGACCTTAATTATATAATATTCATAAAAACTTCAAAATTATACTACATGTCATGGATAAACTTCCTATATAATATTTATCACTTAAGATTTTTAATATATAGAATATGTAAGATATTATCTTATCCTTCATAACCTGTAATAATTTAAAAATATAAGAATAATATATAATATATTAAAGAGAATATGAGAAACTAAAATTAATTATAATAATAATAATAAATAGAGTGAGTATTTTAATTATCAAAATATAAATAAATTAAAATGGAGCCACTCAAAAAGTGTATAAAATCAAAGGTGAATATGGAATATTTCTTCCATGCTATAGAGTCAAGATGGTTGTGAAGGGATTCAATGATAAGAAAGGTATTAGTTTTGATTAGAAAAATTATCCTAGGGTACAAATTTCTTCTATTAGAGTTTTTCTTGGATTAAAAGCTAGTATCAACCTAGAGGATCATCAACTATATATAAATACTACATTCTTGCTTTGTGATCTTGATAAAGATATTTACATTTAGTATCTGTATGGATTTTAGCAGAATGGTAAATAAAAACATGGTATATAAAAATTAAGAAAAGTTTATATGGTATAAAATACGAATTTAAACAATAGTGGAGGAAGTCTGACTCATTCATAGAGAAAATTTAGTACACTTTAATGACTATCGATCACTAGGTTTTTATCAAAAAGTTTTTTTATAGTGATTTCATTATTCTCTTGTTTTTTGGTTAATTATATATTGATTATTAGAAAAAAAAAATATAAACAATATTGATAGGTTGAATAATTAGTTGAACTAGTATTTTGAAATGAAATACTTAAGATATAATGACCCATGAATTTCAGAGTCATTACTTTGTGGGGGTGGATTTAAAAATTTTAACCCAGAGTAGGGGTTGCTCAGTTAATTGGGATAAATTGGAAAACTAATCAACAAAACATACTTAAGAGGTGTTATGAATGTGTTTTGAGGTTTTTGGATGAATCAGGTGTTTTAAGGGTTTCAGAGCAGTGTTTGGGTGGTAGGGATGCTAAAAATTATAGTAGCAGACCATTCATGGCATGATTGGTGGTAGTCACACCATGAATGGCCTTCATGAGGGCCTTTTAGGTCATGAATGGGGTGTACTGAAAAGGATATATCTACCTAGGATCATTCAAGATGTGAACATAGGTTAAAAACATGAAATTATAAGTTTGGAGGGATGACCCCTCTTTTTAAGGGGTGAACAATGCATGAACCCCATGTTCACACCATGAACCATGTTGGGTGTCCTCTCTTTTAAGAGGCCTTTTGATAATTTTACTAAGGGGAATTTTTAGAAATATCCTTGGTTTTCCTTTGTTTTTAATCAACTTAATGAAAAAGGAGATCCCTCTTTGGATCTATTCCTCCCTTATTTGGTTTTCTATAAATCTCAGTGATTTTGGAGTGGTACTTTTCATGGATTAGAGGTTTGATCCATCCCTTATGTATCCCTCTTCTCTTTCCTTTTATTTTGTTTCATTTGGATAAGGTTTAGAGGGATGATTTCACTGAAACATGGTGAAATCAATGTCATGCTTGGAGGTTTCATGTTCATCTCATAGAGGATTTTTTGATAGGTCGTATTCAATCTATCTTTCATCCTTCATCTTAAGGTATTCCATTATTTCAATTTATTTAGGGATTTTGTTGTTTTGGGGTAAAATTTATGATTTAATCGTATATTTAATCTATGGATTTTGTGTAACCTTGGTTTGGGTGTGTGTCTAGAGTGGAATGCACCCTATTGATCATGGTTTCAACACCCTAGGGGCTTCTGGTAAGTTTGGTGTTGATTATGTTGATTTCAGATTTTAGTTTTAATTTTTTATTTTATTAATTTTATGGATTTTATTAATTATGTGTTGATGGATGTAGATGAGGTTAGTACGACCATGGGATAGATTTATGGATCATTATTTATGGTTGGTGGTCTTGACTTTATTTTATGTTTGCATTCCAAAATTATTATATATTTCTACATGTTACATAAAATGTTTAATTTTCCTCTTATGGTTTGGATGGGATCATGTTTACTTAATAGTCAACATGGATGATATATCTTAATAAATGGTTCTATAATGTCAACCTAGAAAAATGAGTGTCAGTGGACCTCTTTATGGGTTTCATGGTGGCATACATTGTATTTTGAAAATAAAATGTACTTTATTTTTAGAATTTAGTTTTTAAAAGGGGTTTGACTAAAATAAAATTTTAAAGGGAAAATGGTGATTTGAGAAGTATGTTTTTAAAAAGATTTTCAAAATGGGTGTAGGTTTTTTCACTGAGTATCGGTGGGATTTGGACAAGATTCCAGTATGAGTAAGATGGAATGGGGTGCCTTTTCAAAGTGGTTTTCAAGGAGGATTTTTACTTTTTCCAAAGTAAAGATGAAAGTTCTTGTATGAGTTGTTTAGGTTTGTTTGAATTTGTGTGGGTGAATCCCTATTTTCTAAATCTTGTGTGCTTATTATGTTTCCTAGTTATGGTTTCTTAGTGTGTAACTGGATTCATGGGGATGCATGTTGTGTGTGTCATCTTGTGATAAAACTTCATTTTTCTGTCAAATTGATGGGTGGGTTCATGAGGTTGTTGCAGAACCCTTAGGGGGTTGAGGTGGTTTTTTGACACGATTAAGACATGGGATTAGTCCCCAAGGGACTAGTTATTAAGTGAGGAGATGGTGAGTTTTGGGATGGTATACAGGCTCTATATATATTTCACTTTATATTCTAGGTGAAGGAATTTCTTGAGTGAGAGTATCTTGATTCCTGACCTTACTTTGAGTGACAAATATTAGGTTGTGGTAGTTGACCATTCCTTGTGTAGGTTGGGGTTTTGGTAGTGAAAATTCCTTGAGAAGGATTAGGTTGAGGACCACCCATGAGGGGTTTAGGTAATTCCATAGAGTGTATGGGTAAATGATTAGGTATATATGGTTGTTCCATGTACCTACAGGTATTGGATCTAGGTTTTGAGGATTACATAACCTATTCCTTTTGGTATGGGCTTGAAATCAAGTTTTTTATAGAACCCTACCCTAATCCTTTGGGTAGTGGTTGATATGTGGAATAAATCCCTACACTACACCTTTAGTTATAGGTTTATTACTTTGTTGGACCCCCAACCATACCACACTATAACTTTTATTTCACTTATTATTTTAATTATTTATTATTCCTTAATCTTATTGTCAATTTTTGAGTTGAACCCCCAATTAGATTTTCAGTTTTGGATTCTTTGGGTTGGTTTTTTATCTATGTACAATTAGTGTGTACCTTCTAGGATAAATCATGTGGATATCTGATCAAAGGGTCATTTTCAAAAAAAATTATTCTTGAATGGTTTGTATTTTATTGGTAGCGCATGGTTTATCCCAAAATGTGTGGTTTTCATGAGTAACCATGTAGCATTATTATAGTTTTTGAGATATTTTGAACAAATTATACAAGATTAGAGAAAACCATGTGGTTAAACAATGTGAGGATGGTTTTTCTTTCTATTAGGGTGTACACATTTGGTGCATGGTTTCATAAAACACGTGTCTTAACTATGTGACTTGTCTAAAATCCCAAAAACTTGAAATTCCTATTCTACCCTACAATAAATAAAACCTCATTTAACCCTCCCCCTCACCCATTCGACCTTGGAACATCAAGGGGCTCTCAAACCCATCTTCCTTGGATTCTCTTCATGGATTCAATCTCCTCCCTTGAATCTTGGGTAAGTTCTCTTGGTTTTTTTCCCTCTTTTCGTATCTTCACTTCTCCCCCTCTTGTTTCTTATTTCTTATTTATCTTGGTTATTTCTTGGCTGAACAATAGAGGATGGGGGATGATGCTTAATAGAGTTTTATTTTAGTTTTGGTTGTGGATTTTGGTTCTTGGGTTCTCTTTGTCTCATTATTGAATTTTAATTGCATTTGGACACCATTAAGGTACATGTTTCCAACCATTTATTTTTTGGATAATCCCATGTGATGCTTGAGATTTTTTAAATCAATTTTGAATGTATTATTCATGATTTTGGTCTTCTTAAGTGAATTTTTTTGTTTTTATATGTTGGTGGTTTGATTGAAAAATGTGTTTCAAATGATTTCCATAGTTATGCTTATATGTGTTTAAACTGGATCTATTCTAGGTGTTTTTTAAAATATAAAGTTTCCTTTAAAATGGTTTTGGGTATTTTAAAATATTTTTTTTCCTTGCTGGAGTTTTGTAAAATTGGGTGAAAAGTGTAATTATGGTTTTAATGGGTTATTGGCCTCTTTATAGATATGTTACTTTTGTTAAAAACTCTTGTGTTTCATTGAAATGCTTCTTGATACCTCTTTATTGAACCTTATACATTTTTATGGTTTTCTATATATATGTTGGTTTGATATGTGAATATCCATATGTGTACAGGGTGAACATATAGATGTGTGTGTGTGGATATAAATGAAAATTCCATATAATGTCCCCTTTTAAAAATCTTTTTTTCCTCAAATTCTGTTCTTGGTTTCCAAATTTCTTCTAAATGAGGTTTTGGGTTGTGTTTCCTAAGGTTGTGTTTCCTAAATTTGTTTCAAAGGAATATTGGGAACTTTTGAATTTTATGTTTCCTAAATATTTATTCAAAGGCCTCTTTCGCACCTTGGAAATTGTGTTTAGATGATCACCTTGGTTTTGGAAATATTTTTTTTAAGAGATGTGTATTTCCTAGAAAGTGATTTGGGATTTAAAATGTTAAATCATGTTTGGTATTTTTAGATGTTTCATTATAAATAGGTTCTAAATTAGTAGAATTTCCAAACCTGGTTGGTACTTTAAATATATTTTCTGAAATATTCGCACCCCTATGGAAATACTCAATATTAGAGAGGTTCTTCGCATGGGTGGTGTCAATGTCGGGCGGTGGGCATGGAATACATGATGTTATTAGATATTTGTGGTTAATGTTAAATATGCATTAGACACCTCACTTTTCCCCTGTACTATTTTCATAGGATCCTAGACATCATCTTGAGGGTCGAGAGATGGTTACGATTTATTTCCGGTTAGATGAACTAGATCCCTCAGGTAAACTAATGGCTAAAGTGGGTTATGCCATTGGTGTGTCTAATTAATAGTATCTAGGTTTGTGATTGGATATATATCACATCATTTCATTGGATATATGGTTTCATATCAATTACTTCTAGAGTCACCTCTCGATATTTTTAAGATGTTCCTTTGATTCTATACCTTCTATTTTCTATTATAGATTTGTTTCACTTTTGTTTCCTATTTAGTTTATATTTGAATATTTATATATTTTTTTCTTCTTCTTCCTTGGTGTTATCCATATGATATACCATGTTGTTTGTGTTTTGATTTTATCCCTCTTATTTATTAATTCATCTAAATTGAGTTTTTTTCTTTTGGGTAAATTTTAATGACAAAATTTTTAAATGGGAATCTGTTTTTAGAACAAAACTTTAACTATTGTTTTCAAAGAAGATTTTGGGAAAATATGTTTTTGTATATTTAAATAGGGAAATCTTATTTTTTACATTTATTTTAAAACTAGTTTTTGTGTAATATTTCATTAAAGGATACGTATGTATTATTTGGTTCTTACCTATTAATATTTTTTATTCTCACACTCTACTTGTGTCACTCGGTATCAGTAGACCTGAGATATTTTTTAGGTTCTATTTTTGTTCTATCTCAGGTTCACTCATAGTGTATGATGGTTATTGTGGATGGATGGTGACCAAGAGTTCACATGGATATTGAATCTATTTCTTGATTAATTTTAGTTTTCCATTTTTTATCTTTTATCCAGATTGTGTTTTGGTTCCTCTATAATAATTTTGTTTATGTTCAGAGATTTATGTATTCAGAAAATTTTGTAAACTTTATTCCATTTATGTTTAAAATTATTAAGTGAATTCATCCTCAATTATTTATCTTGTGATTCCCCAACACTTATCATCAACTCAAGGGCATTGGGGATTCCTTTTGATCCTTGTCACGGATTGGTTTGGGTATCTGGTTCAAGGTTGATCCAAAATGGTTTAGGAAAAAATGGAATCAAATCAATCCTTGTTATTTGGGGTGTCAGATAGATTGGAGATAGGATTGTCTAACCTCCTGAGGTAGGTAAGGGAAGATATTCATGAAATATTACTCATCATAAGACTTTATTTACTATGTATTGTTCTGTTTTCAGTCTTAATTTTGATTTTTGGTTTATTTTGTTAGTGATTTTTCTGGTTTTATGGGTTTTATTATTTTTGGGTATCAAAATGAGCGTGAAATCATGCCACACTATGAGTTTTCATGGTGTATAAAAACTATGTAGAGCCTGAATACATTGTTCATTATACTCCCATAGGTTGGTACATGCTTAGAAAACGGTTTGAACTATGTGTCCAAGATATGCATGACCATTATTCCCCTATTAAATATGTTTTAGTTTAAGTGATGTTCTCAACTTAATTTTGATTGTAGAGAGTGGGTTTTTTGTTAAAATGCTTTTAAAATTTTAAAACGAGGAAAAAAGGGATTTATTTTCTAAAACGATTTTGGTTTTTGAAGAATGGGGGTGAAAATCATGTCTTGGGTTTTGAAATGAGTAAAGTAAAAAATTATTTTCATATTTATAAAGGTTTTATATGGTAAATTGGATTAGGAAAATAAATTTATAAATGGTTTTGGTAATCAAAATGGATTTAAAGTGGAATGGTTTTGGATTTTTAATAAAAGTGGTGGTTTTTAGAAAGGGTACTTGTGATTTTTTTTATGGTGTTGGTATCTTGACTTGAATATTTATCATGGTTTGGTTTTGGTTGATATTTACTTTGGTATACATTTTGTTTGTGTTTTCATTTAATTTTGAATATACCACCCAGAAAAGTCTTGATGGTTTCTAAGAAGTCTCTTCTGGTGGTTGACTCTTCCCACAATCCTATTAGAATGGTGGAGGCAAAATATACGCAGTCGTTGCCTGTTTTTCATGTTAATAATTGTATGTTAGAGTCTATTGAGTGGATAGATGAAATTGATAGGATTTTCATGCCCTTGGAAGCTTCAGAGGCCTATTTTGGGTTTGTTTCAAGGGCAGAGTTTGGATCAGTTGAAGTTGATAATTCCATACTTGCTACAAGGTGGAATGACTTGGGAAATATTCAAGACCACTTTAATATATTGGTTCATCCCTAAGGATGGGAAAGTGAATAAAGTGTAGAGATTATGGGTATCAAGAATGGTCAATAGATGATAAAGGGGTATGTTAACCACTTTAAGGAGATAGTTCCCTTTTCTTCAAAAAATTCATCGACTGATCTACTAAAATCTCACCACTTTGTGGGGGGTGTTCTTTCCCAAATATATGTTATTGAGTTATTTCATCTAGAAAATTCTTATTCTGAAAACTATTGGATGAATAATTTTTGGATGAGTTGTTTCCAGGAGGCAGCCCATGAAAGTTACCAACCCAATATTCCTTGGTACTAGTAAAGGTTCCCTATTCGATGAGTAGTGTAAACTAGGGGAACCAATTATGGAGGGATGAACTTTATTAGTTTCATCCTTTCATCAGAAAAATAACTCACTTATATTCTTCTAGTGTGGTCAGTTTGTAAATTCTATTCCATCTTGTTGAAATACTCTGAAGGCTTGTTGTTAGTGTGGTCAGGTAGGATATATTCAGAAATTATATGGGTTAGACCTCATAAGACAAAAAATAATTCTAGGGTATCTCCAGATCATATAATTCTTTCCTCTCCTAGTTTTTGAGGTAATTCCCTTTTTCATTTCTCCCTTGTTTTCCCCTTATTATCACATTCTTTTCTAGTCTCCTCATATTTCATTTCATTCCTGTTTTGTTTGACATATTTCTTTGAGTGATTTGATACTCTATGGATATTTGGAAATGGATGTTTTTATAGAATTATAAATTGTATTCTTATATAGTTTTTTGTTTGATCTTCTTAGTTTGTTCTCTCTTCATGTTGGGTGGTGGTCCCATTGAGTTCTTTGTCTATTTTTACCACCATGCTAGTTAGTTTCTAAATTGTGGAGAGATCCATTATAGATCATTTTTTTTTCTCTTTTTCCATTTAGATGTTAATTTTTCAATTAAGGATTCACATTGAGACACTATTTTTTTCAAGTTGGTTTTGGTTTGGAGGTTTTGTTTTGAGGGTTATTTCTTTGTGTTGGAGAGTTCCAGTTTTTGTTTCTCATCTTAAACTTGGTGCCTTTATGGTGTAGAAAGTTTTTAGGGTGGGGGGAATTTTCACAGCCCAAATTTTTTTTTACCTTATTATTTTATTTATTTCTTGATCCTTGATCATGTTCTTTTTGGGTTGAATTATAGATTATATTTTGAGTATTGGAGTTTTTGGTTGGTTTTGGATTTTTGTATAGTTAATTCACATGGTCGAGGAGAAACCATGAAGATAGATAATCAAATGGAAATTTTTATTTCATTTTATTCTTACATGGTTTTTCTTCCATGGGTATTATGAAGTTTAGTCTAATCTATGTGGTTCTCATGAGTAATTTTGCGGAATTATTACGGTGTATGAAAAATAGCGCATGACTTGTGAATAGTGATAGAAAATCATGAAAAAAGTGTGATATGTTGTATACCTTTTGAAAGTCATATTTTTCATGGTTATCACATAGCCTCTAAATTATAAGGGAAAATCATGTGAGACTAGTTTTTATTTTTAGTAGTGTGTTCATGGTTGGCGCATAATTTGTTAAACTTTGTGGATTAACCATGCATGTGACACCCCCATGTCACAGTATTGTTATTTTTGTGTTTCATGATGAACGGAATGTTAGGTTTGAGTACCATAGAGTTTTTGTTTGTAACATGTGAATTTTTGGAGGTATTATTTTTGTGCATGGTTACGGTGCATGGTTAGATGGAAACAATGTGGCCTCCCTTCATGAGGAGTCTTTTTAGATCATTTTGAACAATGCATAGTTTTTCAGCATGGTCTATGCATGGTTAAGCCTGAACCATGAGAACCCCTAGCAGAAAACATGTGGTATATTTAGGTGTCATAGTTATGTAACATGACTTTCAAATATTTTGTTAAAACCATGAGGTAAGAATATGGTAAGGATCAATCATTGGATAGATCCATTTTTCATGGTTTCTGTATGGTTTGTCAAACTATTTAAGTCTTCTCAGAGGCTGTATAGGTATTGGGGATTGTTTGGCGTAAAGCACATGATCTTTCCAAACTATTAAATACCCTAGGAGTAACCTTGAAGCTTACATTTTTGGGAGGCAGTATCTCCCATGTAGTTGTCACACAATTTTCCTAAACATGTGACCAAACCATACAGTCTGTACAGGTGTTTATGTTTTTGGTTTTTCATAAAATTTACCTATTTAGTTTTAATGTTTTTCAACCCTATTTTTTCAATTAACATTAGTAGGCCCTTGGGAGCCTTTTAGGAGATCCACCTTCTTTTTCCATTGGATTTTTTCCATCCTTTTGATGATTTCCCATATATTTGTAGTGATTTCTTCCTCTTTTTCTCCCTTCTTCCCTTCTCCCTTTATTATATCTTGGATTCGGTTTCCCCCATGAACCCTAGATATATTGTAGAAAATTTTAGGGTTCTAGGTGGATCAAATTATTGGTTTTTTGTGTTTAGGGTTTGTATACAGTAATTCTACTCTCAAGGGTGTGGTCGATGTTTAAAGCAGCATGTTTCAGAGGGTATTGGACTGATTCTTGTCTCTTTGAGGTAGGTGTTACTATAAAATTATTTCATTTTATAATTAAAATATTTATTATGCTTTTTATTCTCTTTTTCGAAATTATTATTATATGTGACAGTTTTTTAGTGTTTTAAAACCATTTCATTGTATTTTGATCATGGCATAGTTGGTCTTTCATACGAATTCCATGTTTTCATGACTGAAATAGAATTTATAAAGATTCTTTTTTTTTTGAAATTCCCATATATATTTTTGAAATTATTTCCATGTGGTGAAAAAAAATTTGGCTCGTTTTTTGTTTTTAATGAGTGAAAAAAAAATGTTTAAAAAAGAATTTGGTTTTGAATCGAGTTGTTGGCCTCAAAATTGTTTGAAAGAGAATTATTTAGTTTATTTTAATTGGTGATTTGGAATATGTGTTTGGTTTACTCATTTTTAAATTCCATAGTGTTTTTTTAGATGTTTTGAAGGAAATGGTTTCCCTTTTAGCCTCATTTTTTCTTTTAAAAGAGGAAGACACTTGTTGAAGGGTGGCTAGTTGTGTCCATATTTCAGTTGACTCATTTAGGTTCTCAATGTAAGGACTTGATAAAGGATTTGGGTTCATTATTGGATATCTAGGGTGTTATTTACCAGATGAGTTTCGCATACTCTTTGGATTTTATCTTGGGAAGTTTGGGATACATTGTGTAATTGTGATCTGGTATTTAACTATAAGTTATCAGTGTGTATTGTGATCTGAGGTGAAATCTTAAGTACTTTCCTTGAGGTTGTTCATGGTTGTTCTTCCTTACTTTGGGTTTGGGATTTTTTTTTGACAATGAGTTTCTATCAAGGTTTTTCATCTCTTGAGGAGGTGATTCTTGGTATATTTTATTGGTTCCACCGTGTTAGGGGAACTCTAAATGTTGGAGAGACCATATTAGGTCTCCCATGCTTTGTAGAACTTATAGTTAGAAGTTCTTATTTAGGTTCCCATTTTGATTGTTCTTAGAGACTCTTTGTGGTATGGTGGTTAGTAAGTTTGATCGTTTTGAGGATATCGATCATGTATTTAAATTATATTTTTGGTCATTCTTGGATACATTTAGGAACCTTGAGGTTCATTCTGTTTGTTGTCTTTTCTTTAAGATCTTTGGATGTTGGCCTTGAGTTTGAGCCAGGTTGGGTGGATCTCTTGGGATTGTTCTATCTTAGATCCTTTGTTATTTCATATCTTTATTTTGAATAAGGACTTTCAGGGGTGTAAAGTGGCATAGTGGGGAGTTTGTGACACCCGCAATTTTATAGTGTTGTTATTTTTGTGTTTGGTGGTAAAGTGGATGTTGGGTTTGAGTTCTATGGAGTTTTATATTGGAACTTGGTAATTTTTGGCGTTTTCCTTCTGTTTATGGTTAGGTTTCATAGTTAGAGGAAAACCTTGTGGAATCCCTTCATGATGAGTCTTTTTAGTTAATTTTTAATTGTGCATAGTTTTTCAGTATGATCTACACATGGTTAAGTCCGAACAATGAAAACCCCTAAGAGAAACCATGTGGTCTCATTGGGTTTCTAAGGTGTGGTGCATGAATTTTTCATGGTTTGTTAAAAATGTACATAAATCATGCGGCGTAGGTATGCAATTTTATATATCCACTTTTCATTGCTTTTGTATAGTTTTTCAAATGGTTTGGGTCTTTTCAGAGATTATATAGTGCTTAAGGAATATCTAGGGTGAGGCGCATAAGATATCCATACCATGTGACAACCCAGGAGAAACTGTGTGGCTTAAATATTTGGGAGGTAGTATCTCCTACATGGTTGTCACATGGTTTTCCTAACAATACGGTCTACACAGGTGTTCAATTTTTTTGTTTTCTTAAAATTTCCCTCTCATATTTTAACGAGTTTGGCCCATTTGTCTTCCCCTTCACACCAACAAGACCATGGGAGCCTTGGAGGAGCTCCACCTTCTTACTCCGTTATATTATTCCCATCCTTTTTATGATTTATAAGAGATTTTTTGTGAGTTCTTCCTCTCTCTATCTCCAATAAAACCTGTATATTTTGTGTCTAGTTTTATGGTTTCTGATGGATCTAATTATGGGTTTTTTTGTGTCATAGAAACCATTTCTACTCAAGAAGGAGTGTTCATCATAGAATGTGAGATATTTCATAGGGTATCAACTTGGTTCTCATCTCTTTGAGGTTGTTGTTACTATGAAACTATTTCATTTTGGATTTTTAAGAATACTTTTTCTTTTTAAATTACCTTTTTATGAAATTATGATTATATTTGATAGTTTTGTGGTGTTTTGAAACAATTTAATTGTATTTTGAGCATGAAATAGTTGGTTTTCATATGAATTACATGTTTTCATGATTGAAATTTAATTTTTAAATATGATAATCTTTTTCTAACTGCTATTATGTATTTTTTATATGGTTTTCATGTGGTGAAAATGGTTTTGACTTGTTTTTTGGTTTCAATGAGTGAAAAAAAATCTTTTAAATGGAATTTGGTTTTGAATCAAGGTGTTGGCCTCAAAATGTATTTAAAGGGGGTTGTTTAGTGTATTTAAAATTAAGATTTGAAATGTGTCTATATTTTACCAATTTTGAAATACCACGGTGGTTTGTTTTAAATTGTTTGAAGGAAATGGTTAAAATTTTCCCTTATTTTGGTTTTCAAATATGAAGACCCTTGTTAAAGGGTATCAGGTTATGTCTATATTTCTATTGAATAGTTGAGGTGATCATGTAATGGAATTAAAATATTATTTGGGTGAATAATTGAATATCTAGGGTGTGATTTACCAAATAAGTTTGGTATAATATTTGGGGTTTGGCTAGGTCCATTTGGGATGCACCATAGGAGGGTGGTCTAGGTTTTGACCATAGTTTGTCCACATGTATCATAACCCGAGGTGAGAGATCAAGTATTTTATTTGAGTTTTTCATTGTTTTCTTCCTTCATTTGGGTTTGGGAGTGTTTTTGGTTTGAAAGTGAGTTTCTCCCATTGTTGTTCTTTATTAAAGGATGTTCTTCGTGGTAACTTTTCTTGGTTCTACCATATTAGGGGAACATTAAATGGTGTGGAGAGTATGTTAGGTCCGCCTTACTTCATAGAACTTCTAGTTGAAATTTTATGTTTGGGTTTTTTGTTTTGTTTTTTTCTTGGATACTCTTGGTAGTATGGTTGTTAGTTAGTTTGATTTTTTTAGGATTTTGATTGTTCCTTTTGAGGTTTGTGTTTCTGTTATGATTATATATGTTTAGGAACCTTGAGGTTAGTTCCGCCCATTGTCTTGTATCATAGTACTTTGGATGTTTTCCTTGATATTGAGGAATGTTGAGTGGCTCATTTGGGTTTGGTCATTCTTAGATCCTTCATTATCTCACATATTTCTTTAAATAATGGAATTTTTGGAGGTAGAAAGTGCCATGGTGGAGATTTTGTGACACAGTTCGTGATGTTATTCTTTTTATGTTTTGTCTTGAAGGGTAATCAGGTTTGAGTTTCATATAGTTCCATATTGTAACTTGGGTATTTTTTTATTGTTTTCATTATTTGCATGGTTAGGGTGAATAGTTAGAAGGAAACTGTACCACCTCCCTTCGTGAGGATTATTTTTATTTCATTTTGAACTATGCATGGTTGGTTAGCATTATCTATGAACAGTTAAGTTTGAATCATGTAAACCCCTAGTAGAAACATTGTAGGATATTTGGGTATCAAATGGATGGTTCTTTACTTTCACATGATTTTTTCAAACTGTGTGGCAAGTATGTTGTGGGGGTTTATCTTTTGACAAATCCATTTTTCATAGATTATTAATATTTTGTTAAACTGTGTGGGTCTTCTCAAAGGTAGTTTGGGGCTTGGGGATTGTCTGGGGTGAGGAGCATGGGCTATCCATACATTTAAATACTCCAAGAGTAACTATGAAACTTAAACCTTTGGGAGGTATTAGATCCTACATATTTTTTGCATAGTTTTCCAAACCATGTTTACAAACAAAGTGGTATGCCCAAGTGTTTAATTTTTTGTTTTTCCCAAAATTCCCCTTTTGGTTTTAAGGGGTTTCTCCCACTATTCATCCCCTCCACATCCACAAACCCTAGGGAGACTTAGAGGAGATCCACATTCTTCATCCTTTGGATTATTTCTCTTCTTTTGATTATTTCCAAGATATTTGAGGTGATTTATTCCTCTCTTTCTATCTTCTTCCCTTATCCATCTCTTACCTATTTGTTTTGGTTTCCCCTCATGAACCCTATATCTATTGTGGACGGTTTTAGGGACAAATATGGATCTAATGATGGGTTTTGGTGTCTAGAATACATATAAATCATTTAAACTCTTGAGGGTGTGTTCTCCATTAAATTTGACATGTTTTAGAGGGTATCTACTTGGTTCTCATCTCTTGGAGGTAAGTGTTACTATAAAACTATTTCTTTTTGGAATTCTAAGCATACTTGAACTTTATAAATTTCCTTTTAATGAAATTATGATTATATCTGATAATCTTGTGGTGTTTTGAAACCATTTAATTGTGTTTTGACAGTTTCATAGTTGTTTTTTCATGAGAATTACATTTTTTAATGATTGAAATGGAATTTCTAAAGATTATAATATTTTTTGAAATGACTGTATGGATTTTTAAAATGGATTCCATGTGCTTCAAAGGTTTTTGACACAGTTTGGGTTTTTTATGAGTGAAAATAAAGGTATTAAAGTGAATTTGGTTTTGAATTGATTTGTTGGCATCAAAATAGTTTTAAAGGGGATTGTTTAATGTATTTTATATGTTGATTTGAAATGTATGTGTGGTTTACCCGTTGGGAAATTCCATGGTGGTTTTTTCAAAATGGTTTTAAGGAAATGGTTGGAATTTTTTCCTCATTTTAGTTTTCAAAGAGGAAACCCTTATTGAAGGGTACTAGGTTGAGCCTATATTTCTATTGAGTCATTGAGGTTCTCATTTTTTGGACTTGAGATAGGCATTTTGTTCATGATTAGATATATAGGGTGTGATTTAATAACTAATTTTGGTATACTATTTGGGTTTTATCTTAGTCCATTTGGGATTCACCATGTGAGGATGATCAAGGTTTTAACCCTAGGTTATCTGTGTGTATCATGACCAAAGGTGATAGATCAATTATTTTCCATGAGGATTTTCATGGTTTTTATTTATTCCTTTTGGTTTCAAAGTATTTTTGGTTTGATAGTGAGTTTCCCTCATGGTTTTTCATTG
This sequence comes from Viscum album, assembly GCA_963277665.1. Taxonomy (NCBI): domain Eukaryota; kingdom Viridiplantae; phylum Streptophyta; class Magnoliopsida; order Santalales; family Viscaceae; genus Viscum; species Viscum album. Next base: position 438,989,523 of record OY728121.1, read on the forward strand.
TTTTAGGATGTGGTTCTTTATAGTTTTTCAGGGTGCCATTATGTTAGGGGCACTCTAAATAGTGTGGAGACCATGTTAGGTCTCTTGTGATTGATATAACTTGAAGTTAGATGTTCTCATTTGGGTTTTTGTTTTTCTTTTGTGTGGAGACTCTTGGAAATTGTGTGGTTAGTTAGTTTGATAATTTTGAAGATCTCGACCATGAATTTCAAGGTTTTTATTTTTTTCATGCTTTCATACATTTAGGAAACTTAAGGTTGGTTACATCTGTTGGTTTGTCTCGAAGATCTTTGGAAGTTGTCCTTGAGGTTGAACCATGTTGGGTGGATCCTTGGTCTTGGTCCTTCTTATATCCTTCATTCTTTACTATATTTATTTCAACTATGGACTTTTTAGGAGTATAAAATGGAATGGTGGAGACTCTTGGGTTTCTGTTTCTTTTGTTCATGGAGAATCATGGTAGTATGAAGGTTAGTTAGTTTGATCATTTTGAGGATTTAAATAAGGCCTTTTGAGGTTTTTGTTTTTTTCATGCTTGGATACATTTAGGAACCTTAAGGTTTATTCTTTATATTGTCTTGTATCAAATATATTTGGATGTTGTCCTTGAGTTTGAACCATGTAGGGTGAATCTTTTGGGTTTGGTCCTTCTTATATCCTTCATTCCTTTCTACCTTTCTTTCAACTACATAATTTCTAGGTGTAGAAATTTGGAAGGTGGTGATTTTGTGACACCCCTCATGTCAAAGAGTAGTTCTTTTTGTGTTTCATGGTGAAGGGGAGGTTGGTTTTGAGTTCCATGGATATCCATATTGAAACATGGTATTTTTTAGAGTTTTTCCTTATATGAATAGTTTGGGTTCATAGTTAGAGGAAAACCATGTCGCCTTCCTTCATGAGGATCCTTTTCAGTCCATTTTGAACAATGCATAGTTTTTCATCACAGTTTATACATGGTTAAGTCAAAACTATGTGAAACCATGGGATAAATAATAAAAAATATTTTTATGTAAAAGGTTTGTTTCATGACTTTCACATGGTTTTCTCAATCCATGCGTCAATAATGTGGTGGGGGTCTATCATTTGACAGGGTTATTTTTCCTGGATTCCACATGGTTTATCAAACTGTATCGGTTTTTTTAGAGGCTATTCGAGGCTTGGGGATTGTCTGGGGTGAGTAAAATGGGTTTTTTAAACCATCAAACACCCTATTATTAATATTTAGACTTAAATTTTTGGATTTATTAGCTCCCGCATTGTTGGCACAAATTTTTCATAAACATGTGACAAAACCATGTGGTCTTACAAGGTATTTAATTTTTAATTTTTTCCAAAATTTATATCCTTTATTTTAAGGGGTTACACCCCTATTATTCCCATATACATTAGTTAACCCTTGGGAGCCTTATAGGAGTTGTACCTTCTTCCTCATTTGGCTTATTTCCCTCATTTTGGTGATTTCCAAGAGATTTGAGGTGATTTGTTACTCACTTTATCTCTTATTTCCTTCTCCTTGTCTTATCTATTGGTTTTGGTTTCCCCCGTGAATCCTAGATATATTGTGGATGATTTTAGGGTTCTTGGTGGATCTGATGATGGGTTTTTTGTGTCTATGGTTCATAGATGTCGTTTCTACTCTTGGGTGTGTGGTCTCCATTAAAGGTGACATGTTTGAGAGGGTGTCAGCTTGGTTCTCATCTCTTTGAGGTCGGTGTTACAATGAAATTATTTCATTTTATAATTATAAGAATTGTTTCACTTTATAAATTCCATTTTTAAGAATGTATGAATATATGTTATATTGTTTGGTGTTTTAAAACAATTTCATTGTATTTTGAGCATGGAATAGTTGGTTTTTCATGTGAATTCCATGTTTCCATGATTAAAATGGAATGTATAAATATGATAAGATTTTTTAAAATTTCCCTATAGATTTTTGAAATGGTTTCCTTATGATGCAAAGTTTTTTGTCTTGGTTTTAGTTTTCAATGAGTAAAAATAATGGTTTTAAAGTGAATTCTATTTTAAATTGAAGTATTGGACTCAAAATGGTTTTAAGGGGGGGGGGTTAGTATATTTTAAATGGTGATTTGAAATGTTTGTGTGTTTTACCCCTTGTGAAATTCTATGGTTGATTATTTTAAATGTTTTTAAATAAATGGTAGTACTTTTTTCAACATTTTGGTTTTCAAATAGGAATACCCTTGTTGAAGGGTATATTTAAAAAAATCAATTAAATGGGTGATTTCATTGAATCTATTAAAATTTTTAAATGGTGTTTTATTGAATATGTGATGGAAATTGAGGAATTTTCAATGTTTTTTATTTTTAAATAAGATATCTCTTATGTATGGGTGACTTTGAAAGTTTTTAAATTCTTGGGTGTTTTCGACTATTTTTCAAAAGGTATTTTGAATTTATTTTATGAAATGAGTAAGGTCTTGGAATTCCAATCCATGTTTTGATGTTAAAGTCCTAATTGGAACTTTGGTATTTAAATAGTGTATGTGATATTCCCCTTGATTTCTATTTGTTTTTATACACCATGTGTGGGTTCATTATCATTAATTCTTATTTCATCACCTTAGGTGGGAAGGTTCTTGTTATTTCATAGGTGTATTATATGTGTATGGGGATTTTCATCATTGGGTGTTAGGGGTGAGGTTAGTTGTGGTTATTCCATTTGTGTTAGAATTGGATCATTTTTTCCTACACCTCACATCCTTCTTATTGGTTATAAGAATTCAGGTACTAAGTGGAAGATCTATATTTTACCTCTAGTTGGTTCATGAACCACTAATTTTCCACCAATCGTGTTAGGCATAAGGTATATAAGGGGGGGTTCATCGAAATGATGGACGTATGGGATAATTGGATGATGGTTTAGACTTAAACACTTTTTGGTTCCTAGTTCATGTGGTTATACCCATATACAGTTAGTTTCTTATCACATTAGTGACTTTTGTTATGACTATGACACATTTAATTACTTTATTCTTATTCAGTGATTGAGGGGATTTTGATCGAGTTATTTTTTTGTATCATTTCCCTTGATTCTCTTATTCTGTAACCTCCTCTTTTGTTTTTTGTATTGAATTTTTATATGCCTCATGTTATATGTTTAGTGACTTATTATAATATTTATCTTATGTGGTGTTGAGTTTCTTCCTTTGAAAATGAGTTTTCAAAGATGTTTGTAAAACTGTTTTGAAAATTAAGGACTCTTGTGTGAGTTATTTAAATTGGATTTCAAAATGGGTGATTTGAGATGGATTTGGCCAGTCAAATATTTTAAAGTTTTTATTTTCTTTTTATTAAAGAAAAAGAGTTGTTTTTGAGAAATTTAAATAGTGTTAGTAGTTTATAAATGGTTTGGGTTAGTAAATTTGTTTTTAAAACATGTGATTTGGGTTTTAGAAAACAAATTGGAACATTTTGAATAAGTGTATAGACTTATTTAGTTTCTATAAAGTTATATGTGAAAATATTACTTTTTTAGTTTATTTTAAAACTATCATTGATGAATTATATTATAAAAAATATTACATAGTTTATATGAGTTGTGATGACCTACTAGGATTTTTATCTCACACCTAAAAAATTTAGGTTTTAGGTTCTCTGTTGGATCCATTATTTTTCATCATGGTAAATGTGGGGTGAGTTGTGTAGTGGTGAGCAACCAAAGGTTGCATGGAGATGATTTTAGATTAGTTTGAGTTGGTGGGTAGTTGTTTTATTTTTAGTTAGTGTTGCTTCTATTGCTTTTTTCCTCCTATTTATGGATGTTATTTATATATATGCATATGTTTTGTATCATGGTAGTTGGTTATGACCTATTTGGAATTTTTTTATTCTGGTTTCTAATTTATATATTATGATTTCATTTCTCTCTGATTTTGTAAAAAAATTGTTCCCAAATGAGTTTTTGTGATGCCCAAGTGTTTATTACCATCCCATGGGGATTGGGAATTCCCTTTGGGCCTTGTGATAGGTCGGGTCGGGTGTTGAGTTGGATGGTATACAAGTTTGGTTCATCATAATTTTACTTATACAAAATACCCAAAACTAGAAATTCCTATTCTACCCTCCTATAAATGAAACCCCATTTAACCCTCCCCCTCTCCCATTCAACTTTGTCACATGAAGGATCCCCCAAACCCATCTTTCTTGGATACTCTTCATGGATTGAACCTCCTCCCTTGAATCTTGGGTAAGTTATATTGGGATGTTGACCATCATTTCTTCTCTTCTCTTCTCCCTATATTGTTTCTTATTTATTCCCTATCTTATTTCTCTCTTCGATGAAACCTAGAGGATTGGGTAGGATGATTTCATGTATTTTATTTTTTTATGGTGTGTTTTTGCTTCTTAGGATCTATTTATCCCATTCTTGAGGTATCGTCTCATTCAAACACCATTGAGGTAGGTGTATCTATCCATTTCCTTTTTGTAAAAATTCATGTGATGCATTTTCTTTTATAAATAAATTTTAAATCATCTCTTCATGTTTTTGGTTTTCTTATTGAATTTTTATGGTTTCATATGTTGTTGGTTTGATTGAAAAAGTGTTTCAAAGGATTTACTTAGTTATACCTATATTTGTTTAAAGATAATATATACTAGGTGTTTGTGAAAATTTCAAGTGGCCTTTCAAATGGTTTTATTTTTTTAAAATATAGTTTTCTTTGTCATAGTTTAGGTAAAATTGGATGACAAGTTGATTTATCATTTGAATGGGTTATTTGACTCTTTATGGAGATGGTTTATATGATAGAAACTCTTGTGTTTCGTTGTAATGATTCTTGGTATCTCTTTATAGAAACTTGGACATTTTTATGGTTGTCCATATATATTCTCGTGTGATGTGTACATATCCATATGTGCACGGCGCGCACGTATAGGTGTATACATGTATATAAATGAAAATTGCATATAATGTCACCTTTTAAAAATCATGTTTTTCTTAAATTGTTTTATTAGTTTGCAAAAATATTACAAATGAGGTTTAAATATTTATTCCTAAATTTTTAGTCAAAGCACCATTTGTAACTTTGGAATTGTGGGTTTCCTAAATCTTGATTTAAATTCCCATTAATAACCTTGGAAATTGTGTTTAGATTATCACCATTGTTTTTGGAAATTATTTTGGAAGATAGGTGTATTTCCTAGAAATCTATTGGGGATTTCAAATGTCAAATCTTATCTAATACTTTTAGGAGTTTCAGGGGAAAGTGGTTCAAAATTATCATAATTTTCCAGCCCTATTGATAATTTCAAAGTTTTTTCTGAAATATGAACACCCATATCGAACTCCTACAACTTAGAGAGAGTCTTTTCAAGGATGGTGTCAGTTTCAAGTGGTGTGATTGGAAAAACAATTAGAATTATATGGTCATGGTTGATGTTAAACAAGCATTTTCCACCTCAATTTTCCCCTATAATATTGCCATGGGATCCTAGAAACCCTCTAGAGGTTTGAGATATGGTTACTATTTAGTCTTGATTATATGGACTAAATCTTCCTGATAGATGAATGTTCAGGGTTGGATGTGCCATAGGTGAGGCTAGTTAAGATAATCTAGGTTGGTTATTGGTTTTATATCTCATCATTACACCAAATAGATAGTTCCAAATTGAGTACATCTTGGGTCACCACTCGAGATTTTTAGGACATGCCCATGATTTTATGCCTTCACTTTTTTTATGATTTTGTTGAACTTTTTTCCGATTCTATTTATATTTTCATATTTATATTTGTGTTTACTATTCTTATTTGGAAATTTTTTTCTTATATACCTTGATGCTTGTGATCTGATTTGATCTTTCTTGTTTATGAATTTCCCTAGATTTTGTTTCTTTCTTTTAGGTTTTCTTTAAAACCCAATTTTTGACTGATTGAAGAAAGGACATGTATGGATGTTGTGGGGTTTACCTATTGAGATTTTTTATGCACACACCCTACTTGTGCACATCAATATCAGTAGACCTAATATGTTTTCTAATAAAGAATGGTTGTTATTGTGGATGGATGGTGTCCAAGAGGTCATATAGAGATCTTTTTTGTTTCTGATTTGGTTTTAGTTTTCATTTTTTATCATGTGTCTTGATCTTAATTTGGTTTTATTACAGTTATTTTATTTATGTTTAGTTATTTGTGTATTTAGTATATGTTTTGAACTCTATTTCTTTTGTGTTTGTAATTATGTTTTGAAATCACTCCTAATGATTTATCTTGTGATTCCTTGATGCTTATCATCAACCCATGGGAATTGGGGATGCCCTTAAGTCCTTGTTGTAGATTTTTTTGGGTATCCATTTCTGGAATGATCTAGTCTAGTTTTTTACATACCTTTTGTATTTGATTATGGGTTGGGTTATGGGTTTAGGTGATTCCTTTCTTCTATCATAGAGCCAACGTAGGTATGGATAGGTGTTGTGGTGGCCTAGTTCTTACATGAATACCTAACTTGTATTTATATATATGAATTTTATATTATATTTATAGGTGGGTATATTTTTTGATCATGAATGTACTCCTTATATATGTACTTTATTCTCATATAACTGATCATAGTATCACTATGTATTTTTGAGTCATTGGGGATACCTGCTGGATGGTTGGACTCACCCCATACATGCGTACATAGCGTTAGTTTTGATGTATGTGGATAAAACTTAATCATTTCGATAATGGGATGGATATTTATCATAAATAGATATATATTATGATTCTATCATATTATGTAATTTTAGGATTCGATAGCAACGTCATGTGAGTTGATTCAAATTCTCGTGTATTTTTTTTTCAAATTTTTTTAGAGTGTATTGGATAATGTGCTTGTTTATTTATATATGATTCCTAATTATTTTTTATTTATTGTTGCTACTATTTCTTTTACTTCTACATCATATAGGTACATTTACTATTTTTATTTTGGACTGTGAGGGCTCATGGGGCTCTCTGTTTTATGTTTACAGTTTTTTGGGATGTCCGTTAAATGGATGAGTCATACCAAAGTTTTAGTAGATTCAGGCATGATTCATGAGCTTTATTTTAGATGGAATAGTATCCTCATTACTATTTTTAGTCCCTAACCACTATTAATCATCATCCTATGTATAGGGAGGCATGTCCAAGGTCATGTAGCATCCTTGCATAGGCACAATTTGGACGGACTAGGTTGGGGCATTAAAAGTAGTATCATAGGTTATCTTTTAAGATGGGTTTTGTTGTTATAAGTGGATATAAATTATCAGGACTTAATATATATACTGAGCACAGACTTGACCTGTATGACATTAGTTGAAACCCAAGTCACAAGGGTATATCCATTTTTGGCACTAGTCACTCTAAGGTGAGTGAGGTTTTGGATTAACCAAGAATCCCAAGGGGTGTATGTGACTCAGGATGAGTCATAGGGATTGTTTGGGAACTAGTTATTTATTCATATGCTATAATAGTGGCATGATTAGGTAATTATACATGTGTTTATCAGTATCTTTGTTTGACATGATCAAATCATGAAATTCTATTATTAATTGAAGAAACTTATAATATTATCATTTTTTTCTTGAGTATATTGTAAGGGGTGATTAGATTAATATCGATGTTTAGGGATTATTTTTTTATTATTATTAGATATCATAGGTCAACGTTTTTTGGATTTTTTGATATTTGAGAATGCCTGGTTTTGAAAGGAATACTCATGTGGTGGCCTAAAGTGTTCATAAAATGGTTTTATAAGTTTTTTTACCTAAATTGGCTTATAGAGCCAGTTATTTTGAAAAGGATGGGATTTTTGGGTTTAGTAAATACCTGGGGAAAATTTTTATAAAATAATATTTCAAAATATATTTTGAAAATGGAAATGGGTTTTTGGAAAAGGACCGATTAGGCTAAGGATTTTTATATTTTGGTTCTTTGTGAAAAACTATTAGATACATAGAGATGTTTTAAAATTTTGGTCAAGTTTTCATATGTGTAAAATGATTTAATAGGATTTTTGGAAATAAGAAACGGGTACCATGTAGGATGGGTTTTCCTGGGTTTTTTAATATGGTCAAGTGTAAATCAGATACTTGAGTTTGTTTTTGGATTATATGTCAGGTTGTTTAGAAATATCCAAGTGAGTTTGGTGGGTGTGTGTGGATTGGTTGGTGTGTTGCATGGAAAGAAATTGTCTCTTGTGTATATTGGGTTACTGGATTTTTAGTGGTTAACTGAGAGATTCCCTGGTGTTTTCTTTCATATTTTGTGGGTGTTTTGAGTTTTATTTTTTTAGAAATTTTCTTCTGATGGTCTCATGAGATGGATATTGTGTGGGAGATGCTTGTGGCAGTCTCATGTGGTGAATTTTTGATGTGGGATTGAGTAGCTTGTTATGGTTTTCATGGGTTCAAGGATTGGACCGACTAATGTGATTTGATGATTTTATGGTTTGGACTATTTGGGGTTTATTTTGATGGTTTCATGGTTTGGAATTATTGAGGTGTGTTTTTATGGGAAATTCCGATAGTGGGGAGAACTGTTATCTAGAATTGACTATTGGTAATAGATTTTTATAGTGGGGGAGAACCATAAGTCTCGGGATGATTCAATTAATAGTGCTTTAGTGATTTGAAATTAATGGTTCCATTTGAGAACCATCTTAGTGTTTGATGATTGGTTTTGGGTGTTAGTGTATGGGTATGAGTGGATTGGTTACATCTATTCATTATTTTTGGTAAAGGATAGAGAATGGGCCATGGAGATCAGGTGGTTGTTTTAATTATGAAATGATAAGGATGATCCTATGGTGGGGAGAATCATAGCAGTGGTGGGTGTATGACCCTCATGTTAGAAGTTCCATGGATATAGTAGAATCATTAAAAGGACAGTTGATATATTAGTGAAATTTTCGTGAGTTAGTGAGCCATATTTAGGAATTTATGTGTGGTGCTAGATAGGGAAAGTCTGTTGGTGACGGACTCGGGTTGGTGAAAGCATGGTGTGACTGGTCATTTGAAAATCATGGAGCCATTGGGATTTTAGTGTGTGGGTAAGATCCCATGTGATTTTATTCCTTGTTAAATTTCATATTTGTAATTTAGAAGTGATGCTGGTAAGATTTTGTACTTTTGAATTAGGCTTGGGGTTATAATTTGGAATGATCAGAAGGTGAGTCTAATTATAGGTGTGTCAGTTCTCATGGTGGAGTGTAACAGCGAAGATGGTTGGTCAGGGAAAAAAATATGGAATTTACACCTGGTTTTAGTTTTTGAAATCAATTAGATCATTGGGGTGATTCGATGATGCCTTTGGAGTCAAAGAATCATGTTTGGGTGATGTGGAAACTCATTGATGGGTGAGGTATTGTTATTTTAAGGAAAGTCAGACAGAGAAGGATTGACTGGTGTTGTTTCATATAAATAGATATTTTGAAGTGGCACCCATATCAAAAGCATCATCTGAGACATAGTTTACATGGATTTAGGAAAATACCAAACACATTTTGAGGAAGGACAGTGTGTCTAGGCTTGGTGGTTGGAGTTACACAGCGGAAGCGTGTTGGGAATTTGGTGATGGAACACAGCATATTAGTGTTAAATTAATGAATGAGGTGTGTTGGGGTTAATTTTTATAGTACTAACATGGATTATTTAGGATAAGAAGCATTATGGTGGGGATTTTTTAATGAATTGATAATTTTATGGTCATTATTTTGTGAGGGGAATTTGAATTTTTCATCCCAGGGTAGGGGTCGTTCAATGAATTGGGACATGAATTGAAAATATGATCATTAAAACATCCTTAAGAGGTTTTTTGTATATGTTTCAATGATTTTCAGATTCCTTGAGTGTACATAATGGTATTAGAGAATTGATCGGGTGGCTGAGCTGCTAAATATTGCAACAGTAGGCCATTCATAGCATAACGAGTGGTCGTCAAACCCTAAATGGCCTTCATGAAGCCAGTTCTATCATTGAATGGGGTGTCCTGATAAGGGTATTTATATCTAGTATTATTCATGACATGAATATTGGTTCATATCATGAAATTATCATGGAATAGGGATAACCGCTCTTCCTGGAGGCTGGTTACATCATGAACATCCCTCACTTTCAATGGCCCTTCTAGTAATTTTATCGGGGGACCTTTTTAGGAACCCCTTCAAGTTCCCATTATTTTTTGTTGGAAAAAAAAATAATTATATCCCTATATGGATCTCATCCTTCCTCATTTTGTGTGCCTTAAATAAAATTAATTTTTGAGTGGTTTAATTCATGGATTCTAGGTGATATCGTTCCCTTTTTACCTATTATATCTCCTTTGATTATAGTTTTTTGCATGGTTTATAGGGATTATTTCACTATATCATGGTGAAATTATATTTATTTATGCTTATTTCATGTTCGGATCATAGAGGATGTCCAAAGGGTCTGTATTAAAGACAGTTATCATCATTCATATTTAATTATACCATTTTTTAGATTTATTTAGTGATTTTTGAATTTTAAGGTGAAATTGGTCATTGAATCCATGATGTAATTGGAGGATTTTGTGTAGAGTATGTATAGATTTTTTTAGGGATTATATCACACCATTCTTCTCATATATTCAATGTCATTCGAATACCCAATGATTTTGGTATCAATTATACTGCTTTTGGATTTTGGTTTTAATTGTTTAGTTTATTAATTTGATGGAATTTATTGATCAGATAGGTTCTCATGGATTCAAACAAGGTTGGTACAAAGATGTTATGTATTTATGGATAATAAATTAAGGTAGGTGACCATGAATTTATTTGATTCTCTTAGGAGATTGAATATTTTATGTTTGTGTGCCATCATTATTATATATTCATGCATGTTGAATGAAGTGTGTGATCTTCTCCATATGTTTAGGATGGGATTGTGTTGGACTAATAGTAAACATCAATCTTATAGATTTATAAATTATTAGATGCTTCCACCCTAGTAAAATTAGTGTTAGGGTCCCTCCTTATGAATTTATTAGTGAAAAATGTTGTATTTTGAAAATAAAATAGATTTATTTTTTAGAATGGAATTTTAAAATGGGGTTTGACTCAAATGTAATTTTAAGAGGAAAATATTGAATTGATAAATGGGTTTTTAAATGGAATTTCAATATGATAATGAGATTTGTAATGCCCTGACCCTATAATCCTAGAGCATGTACACTATTTATTACATTGGCATGATTACAAGGAATCAAATCCTGATGGATTGTTCCATTTAACAGTCTTGGAAAGATAGATTACATACATGATACTCATAACACATTGGGAAGATAAAATAAAAACATGATACATAATAAAAATAAATAAATTGAATCCTTTAAAGCTTATTCCAATATTTCTTCTTCATAAACTACGGAAAGGAAAATTAATAAGGGTGAGTTCAAATGCTCAGTAAGGGTAAGTAAAGTGGAAGAAATAATGAATCAATGGAAATAAATTAACATGTACAGGTAAAAATATGATAACACGTGACATTAAAATATCTAGATAAGGAAATATTAATATAGAAAGGTAAGAAACTAAAAACACATTCTATTAGATAAATGAACTAAAAATGAAATGAATCCATAGATATATCGATGAAAAATATATTGGATAAATAATAACTGAATTCTAAATAAATTCAATGATTAATTATTGTATGTAAATTTTCCCAGGTATATGACACCTTTATCTTCAATATAAAGTTTAACTATTCTTATTTGTCCAGTTAATTCGTCTCATGAGACTATCATTGCATCGAGTGGATTTCATTATCTAGAATCCAACTCATATGGATAGCCTTAAATGGTCTTTAACCCAATTATTTCATGTCCAAATCATTCAACATTTATTAAATAAACATTATTCCTTATCAAAATGTATCTGTATTGATTACAAGATATAAATTTATCAATAATTCCCTAGTTAATCAAATAACTTCCAAAGTGAACATCGTATGTAAAATGGTATACGGTTTAGGTAATAATAATTTCCATTGGGTGAAAATATAAATATTCAAGGAAATTTATAGTTAAACATGATTACAATAAATTTATTGTTTCAATATAAAGTTAACAATCACAAAATTAAGTGAGATTTCAAAGATAATCATTAAGAACATTTTTCAGGAAAATAATCTTTAAACATACCCAAGTGTCCAATATCAATTGAAACATTTAAATACAAATTCCCATGAAGGAAGGTTTTTCATAGCATGAATAAAATTATTCATGATAATTTATCAAAAAAATTATTAGCTACACTACACAAAATAATTAAGTAGTGTATATGGCTTATGCCTCATAGAAAGAAAAGTAAGACAAGAATCCCTTATCTTAAGATTCTTTTCTGTTGTGTGGTATTTATCCTCATGTATAGTGGTTTAGAATATTTTAATAACTTATAAAATTACCATCATAATGTTTATAATATCATATATAAACTTCTTATAATATTTTATTACCCGTTAGATAACACTCTTTCATTATTTTCACTACTTTGGGTGTTAATTGTCTAGTTTTCTCAAGTATGTTTTGACTTGTAATTTGTTGTTAATATTAATTAGATCATGATTTGATTGTGTAAATAATGTAAAACGTGACTTAATTATCATATATATTTATTACATATTTATTTATAATGATCTATAATATTTGGAGATAATAAATGAAATGCACTGTTCATGGAGACGGTAGGTCCTACATACGCATGGAAGCTACTTTCATTTCTTTTTCATATTAAAAGAATAAAATGTAAAAGATAAATATGTATATTATAATTCCATTATCATATATATTTTATAGTTTTTACATATTTTTGTTAAAATCATCCTTAATACATTCCATGTATAGTGTGAATGAGTCGCGTCACTTTGAGGAGGCCGTAGTCCACACTTCCACAAACGATGTTATAGTATTTATACAAAATGGAAAGTATAAGGTTATGATTTATAAAAGAATTAAAAAAACATAGATACATAATAAATATCATATATAACATATATAAATATATATTTACATCATAATTTCCACCATGAGAGTTGGTAAAGGAAAAATGAACAATCATCATTTCATGAGGCAGTAGTTCACCGTACATAGAAACAGTATGTTCATTACCCATTAGATGTAAGTGTGTGTAATTGTAGGTAAAAATATTATTATAAAAACATAATAGTATATTTAGGATAATTTTTTTTAAATCATGTAATAAGAAGATTTTATGGTTTGGGGAATGGAAATAAAACTAAATAGATTAAGAAAATATTTACCTCTTAATTAGGTAACTTGTTTTCATTTGTACAAAAAAGGATTCCTTGGATGGATTTATTCCAAAGGGTAGGATTATATAATTAGGGAGGTATTTTTTGGAGATATTTGGGAAGATCTTGGTTAATCCAAAGTGTCTTGATAGGTGTGATTAAGTGTGAGGATAGGAGGCCTTTTATAGTGGAGGAGAAGTGACACTCTTGTAATATTTTTATAAAGGAATTTCATACACATTTTTCAGATTGAAAGTGGATCCAATAATGGAAAAATATATATATAAAATAGATTATAGTATCTAAATATGTCCTTAAAATGTATCTTGTACAATTTTATATGTCATTTGGGCTCTTAAGATTGAGGTTTAGTCCCTTATTAAGCTTAATGTTTCTTTAATAATTGTAATTAATTTTAATTACTTTTACTATTTTTTTTGTAAAAAACTAAGTTGAAATTATTATATAAAAATTTATTATAATTAAAAATATTTAATCAAATTTTAAAAATTATAATCACATAAGTGGTAGAAATTAATTTAAATTTAATCCTGTATACGGGAAGACAATACAGGTTTTTAAACTAAAAACATCTGAAAGATTGTTATGTTTTTATAGTAAATTTCAAAGTGAAATTGATTAGAATAACATAAATTGGATTAATTGATAAAAATATTATCTAATTAAACTTTAAAACCAATTTTAAATATAATTTAACCTTATAAATAAATCATATGAAAAATCAATTTTGAACTAAAATTTAGTATTTTTCACTATTCATTAAAAAATGAAACTTCACAAAAAATACCAGATATTCATCATAATCTAATTTTTATGTTTTTATTAAAAATATGAAATTTATTTTTAAATATTAAATTTATAAATGGTTCAAAAATTATATTTAAAATGGGTTCTCCATTAAAAGGTGATGAAGATGCCTTAATAAAAATATAGCATTTCATGCATAAAATTGGGTTACTTTTTATCTTAAGCCCATAAAATCTATTGGATGAATATAAAAAATATTTTATTGAATATATAATACATATATAAAATTTATATCATTCAATAATTTTAATTAATTTAATTTATTAGGGTAAAATGGATCTGTGAGCATAAAAAAAATATTTTCCTTTATATTCAATAGGTTTTCATATTCATTTCTAATTAATTTTTAACTAAGGAATTCATTTTATATTTGTGTTATCCATAGATTTCCATGTTTTATTTAACCATTTTCCTAACTACTAATTTAATGTATATTTTATATTAAATATTATTTTAATAATATATCATTATTTAGTAAAACTTGGTCTTGCGTGTAATGTAAGATTTTAAAGAAAGTCACTCTTGCATATATTTCAAGATAAATAAGTATTGAATACATTAAAAAATATGACATGGATTTAATTTATTTAAAATATTAAATATATTTATATCTTGTGGTATTATATTCCCTTACGTGCTTGGTGATGCGTGTGATACGCGCTATCAAATATATGGCTATTACATTAAAATTTTACGGTGTTATAATGTTTTCCAGTGATTACTGATGCGATTTGGATAAGGAACTAGTGTGAGTAAGAAAGTACAATGTTCCTTTTCCATATGGTTTTAAAGGATTATTTTCACTAGGTTTTCAAAGTAAAGACAGATAGAAGGTCTTGGTTGAGTTTTTTTTTTGTTCCTATGACCTTGTGTGGGTGATGCCCTATTTTCTAAAGTCTGCGTGCTTATTTTGTTTCCTATATTTGTTTTCTTAGTGTGTACCCTAATTAATGGTTATGAATTATGTGTATATACCTATGAGAACTCTACTTTTTGTATCAAATTTATATGTTTCTCTATGTGGTTGTGAAAGAACCCTTGGTGGGTCGAGGTGGTTATTAGGCCGTGAATGGGATACGAGACTAGGCCTTGAGGAACTAGTTCCTAGGTGATGAGGGTTTTCTCACGCACCGTAAAAATATTTTTATTTTTTAATAAGTTAAATATTGTGTCTAACCTAGTTCATTATCTAGAGTAGAAATTTAATTAAAAAATCCTTATTATGTTTGAATAAATAATGAAAATAAATAAACATGGGAACAAAATATGGGGGGATTTTTTGAGTGATTTTGGAATTAAATGAAGTAAATGAGGAAACAATTTATTGGGAAACACCAATATGAATGATTTTTGTTGATCAAACCAACAAATTAATTAATCATTAATTATGAACCCTTTTGATAAAATTTATTCACATATGGTTCCCTGATTATTTAACCCTTGAACCCTGTGGATAAAAATGCAGCCACAAAGATTTGAAAAAAAGAACCATAATCTAAATTCAGGATTTTCAATAATAAAACCCTTCTTTTATTATAGTCTCAAATATAACTTTTGATCAATTGAAAATTAGGGTAGCAACTAAAATTTATAAATTCCAATGTATTAAGTTTTTGGATTACATTTTAACCCTAAGAATGGATCCCAAGTCGATTAAATTTGACAATTAAAGTGTTAATCTTATGATTCATACAAGTCATGTCTCATGATAAATGATCCAATAATTTGAGTGATATTAAATTTATAAACTCATTTCATTAACTATAATTTTATTAGTTACATTTAGTACATGGATTAAAAACAAATAATGAAGTATTTAATAATTATATTGACTATAAAAAGAACTACTCTTTCGTGGGTTTAATTATCATCTTGAAGATGATTTACATAAGAAATAGTTTTAAAGGGTATAACCCAATATAATCCTTGTTGTTTTATTCCAGCACCAAGAAGAAAAATATAAATAGGAAAATATAATAATAAATAATTTTTATTTAAGATTAAATTATATTACAAGAATTAAATAAAATAATTATTCCAAATGGATAGAGAGGTGGAATAGAACAAATATATTTATAAAGACCTCCAAAAATCCTTGAACAATGATCCCAAAGTTTTAAAATCTAATTTAAATATATTTTGGCATGGTTTGAGTTTGAAATGTCAACAAAGGAACATGCCTCATTATGTATCTAAAAATTACTCCACCATGATCCAACTTTTCCACTAAGTTTCCTCATGAATTATCCATTAATATAGTATAATTAAATTTATGGAATTTATATCTCTATTATCATAAAAATTTTCATCCAAATCCATGTTTTTATGACAATTTTATGCCCAAAATAGTGAATAAAGGTCTAATTTGTTTAATACATTCCATATCTACATTAATGGAAATTTTATATCCTTAAAATGTGAGATCCAAATTTCATGGTATAAATTAAAAATGCGTAAAAAGTACCGTAATATATATATATATATATATATAATTTCAAGTAAAAAATACATACACAAAAAATGTTATAATAAAATTACAAGAGTGACATTAGAGGGGGAAAATAGAATTTTCATGGAATTTTCAAATTCAAGATCAAAACACATATTTCCATTAAATATTAAAATTAGGATTATTTTTTGAGATTTATATAAATAATTTTCAAAAAAATATTCAAAAAAATGTTTTATCACCAGGTGATGAGTTGGTGAGTTTTGTGATGGGTTTCGGTCCTTGTGTGTGTTACACTTGTTGTGTTAGGAAACATAATCTAGTAGGGAAGGGGATCCTGAGACTTGACCTTCCCTTAAGTGATAATTTATGTATCATGATATTTGAACTTTACTTGTGTATTATTGGATCATGTTAGTGAAAAATTCCTTGAGTAGGCTTAGGTTTAGGACCACACACAAGAGGCATAGGTTGTGATGTGATGTGAGACATGGACGATAGACCTCCCTTGAGTTAGATGGGATGGGTTGAGGCTTACAGACATATGATTGTTCCCTATATCTTTTTTTAGTGGGTTGAGGTTTGGAAACATCCCTAACTTGAGCCTTTGGGTATGATCTTGACATTGGGTTTTGGATGTAACCCTACCATGCACCTTCAGGTAGAAATTGAGATACGGAATGATACCCTACCCTACTCCTTCTGGTATGGGTTGAGGACTTGTTTTGACCCCATACCCTTCATATTTTTTTTAGTTAAGTTTATGGTTTGGGTTGAATTCTTAATTATATCATGGAAATGAAGAAGGTATGCTCAAGTGTCGTGGTATCCTGGTTAGAACACGGTGACCAGACTTATATGTGTGTATGTGAAATTTGTATTAAGTTTCTGAGTGGTAGTGATAAATAACCATGAATTAAATCCTTATATATGTAATCCATGCACACCCACTTGATCAAATTATTATTCAGTATTTTTGAGTCATTGGGGATTCCTATTGGGTTGTTGGACTCACCCCTATATGTGTACATGGTATGGGTTTCTATGTATATGGGTAGAACTTGCTATTTTATCTCATGTTACACTTATTTATTGGATATAGACATAAAATAAAGGTATATAGGGTTATATATACTGATTATTTAGTAGGATAATCCTGTGAATTATCCTAGAGTCCAGTGTATTTTCTTTTCAATTATTGTTCATCATGTACTCTCCAGTGTGCCTTGTTTATTTATATTTGATGTATATTTATTTATTTCTCTACTAATGGTTCTCTATTTTGTATTGATGCACCATATAAGTATATTTATTAACCTTTTATTTTGGATTGTGATAGAACATTAGGATTCTTGTTTTATGTATATAGGTTTTTGGGATATTTGTTATATAAATAGGTCATACTCATTATTTGGTAGATTCAAGCATAACCCTTGAGATTTATTTTATGGGAATAGTATTCTCATGACTAATTTTAATCCCTCACCACTAGTAATTATCCTCTAGTGTATGGGGAAGTCTTCCTAAGGATTTATAGCATCCCCACGTGGGAACCGTTTGGGCAGTCTAGGTTGGATCATTACATAGAAGATGCTACTTAGATTATTGGTATGAAAATTACTCATGATAGAATGAATCATGTGATTTTTCTATTTTAGGAATGGTATATTGAGATGGTTTTTGAAATATTCAAAATGAGTAATATGAAACCACTTAGTACTCCACTTGTGAGTCATTTTAGGCTCACAAAAATCTAGATTCCATCAACTAAAGTGGATAAAGTATAGATGGAGAAAACTATTTATCAGTCAGTGGTTGTAATTCTTATGTATTGTATAGTTTGAACCAGTCCAAACATTTATAATGATGTTAAAATTTCTAGAATATTCTTATAAAATCAAATAAAGGATCCTTAGAAAATATATTAATGGATATTGAGGTATTTCAAGGTATATTAAGTCATTGTTTATGTTTTTTAAGTGATAAACTTGTTTTTAAGGATACATGGATGCATATATGAATTCAGATGTACACATGA
The DNA here is from genome assembly GCA_963277665.1 of Viscum album. NCBI lineage: Eukaryota > Viridiplantae > Streptophyta > Magnoliopsida > Santalales > Viscaceae > Viscum > Viscum album. Next base: position 439,008,101 of record OY728121.1, read on the forward strand.
GAAAATAAATCCTTGGATTCTGAATATCATTTTTTGGGAGAGAATTATTATGGAAATCATTACTTCAAAAGTGTTTTTTCATGTTTGCCATTAAATAAGAGTACATTAAAATCATTAAGAGTTTAAAAAAGATTCCATAGTAGAATTTTTTTATAGGAGCTAGGATAGTGTCAATAGAATTATATTCTCTATTATGATAGTCATAGTACTTATCATATGAAGAGGAATCCAATATTTCACTCAAGGTAGAAAACAATATATGTGTTTTATCACTAGATTTTTAATTTTTTGGAAGATAAATTGTTGAAAATTGAAAAAATAAACACTAAATATAATGGGGGAAATATGATGAAAAAAGTTCAACTAAAATAGAAGATAAAATCTAAAAAAGAGAATTTAGGTCAATCTTTGACACTAAATTGGTCTTGATGGGTAGATTTGTGTGGGTCACTCCAAATTTGTTAGTCAAATTAATATAACTATCTACAGATGAAGCATTTTTTTGGTAACTTAATCATGGATTTTCTTTAGTTGATAGAAAATATGGAGACACAGATAGTCATAATGAATAATTTTATTTAGGTAGTTCAAAAAATGATGAAAGAATCTATTTTCATTTCTTTAAAATGGTATCTGATCCCATGAATGGTAAATATATAACCTCCTCTTTTATCCTATAAAACTTATCTGGATAATAAATAGAACCATTCATAATCCTTCACTTGGATATATTTTTTTAGTATCATCCTATGATCCTATGTAATGGGATCAAAACCAAACATAGTCCAAATATACCCTTGATGGGATCAAATGCACATGTAAATTAAAATAATGAATAACATAGCATACATGATACATCTTTGAAATAGCCTCTATCTTCCTATGAAGATAGTGTATGGTTGATTAAAATCACCAAAGAAACAAATACATATTTCCTACCTCTATAGGTGGTCCAATATCCTTAAAATACATGAATGATTCATGGGGATTTAGGTGATTCTAGAGTGGTGTTATTTCCTTAATGGTATACTATGAATGAAGATGCAATTTGATGAAATTTTTAGAAATATTTACATAAAATTTATGGTCATAATCACCTCTACAGAACATCCACTTGATCATATAGTGATTCACTATTCAAATACACACTTACACCATTGTTTTAAACTGGTTTTGTAATGAATATTAAAAATATAATAATAAACATAATTTTATGTTTGAATCAATCAATTAATGTTTATTACTATTTAATTGGGCAATTTTACTTGTTTTGGTGTTTACATTGTAGGTGGAGGTGATTTGGAGAGCTCGTGATGGAATTCAAGAAAAATGGTCCAAATGGCATGAGATCCCAAGCATGCATGTGGCAAATTATTTGTAATGTGGATAATCTGTTCATCCAATTGGGATAAAAATGGATTTATGAGTGCAAAAATGTAGGGTACATTTATCTAGAAGATCATGAAGCCCAATTAGTCCATTTGGAGGCTCAAAATAGGCCCACAATGTGAAGAAATTCTAGGTGGGATAGATTGGACCACCCTTCTGTATTTGGTCCATAACATGAGCCTTAGAGATCAAATTGGGCTGATTCTAACTCCCTTGGATATATAACTCGAGTATCAGACTCTCCACCTAATTTCAAGTCATTTTCAAGCGTTTTGGCTAGTCAAACAACTAGATAAAAATGAATTAAAAAATATTCCTTGAATGGCCATCTAGACCTTTAGATACATGACCACTTTATGTGAAAATATGGATGTAAATTGCCCATAAAACCACTCCTTCCCCTCATTATCTATTTTTTACAACTAGGGGTAAAGGTTAGTCGAATTGGAGATCTCTATTCACCCAATTTATTTCTCTTCTTCCTCATGTACTTATAAACCTATTAGTGATCAATTTGGAGAGTGTCCTTTATTGTAATCCCGAGCTCCACACTTATAATCTTCATAAGATAATTGATTTCCAGGTTTTTTGTCAATTGTTATTGATTTATACCTTATAAACTTTTTTTTATTCTAGTATGATAAAATACAAATCAAAGGAACAAGAATCCATATGCTTCTATGCATAACCCGGATATTATGATGATTTGAGTACGGTTGCCTCTTTTCTCACCCCTCCCTTTCATGAGTGTACAAATGGTTTATGTTGGTTGATAAAATATAAGAGATTGAAACTATTAATATGAATTTTCTTTTCTTTTGGAATATTTTTATCATTGACAAAAAAAATTCATCTCATCACGTTGTTGATGTGATTCCTTGATTGAGTTCTGTTTTTACATCGATTCATGTTTGTTGATTTTGAGCGGTTTCTGATAATCAATATCCTTGATCGATAAAATCCTAGGTGGTAACCTAGTAAGAACTCACATTACATTAAAATTTTCATTATGTATAAAATCAAGGAATCAATGATCCTTCTCTTTCCCTTGAGAGCGATGACGGATTGAGCATCAAGGGACAATTTCCTGGGTAGATCACGATTTCTCCAACTAGTTTCTCTCAGTAGTAATATACTTTCAATTTATATTATTAAAGAAACAAAACCCAAGTTTTATAAAATCCCATTCCCCTTTTTGTTTCTTAATCAAAACCTCATTTTTTAATTAATGATCTAAGGCTCCTTTGAGAGACAACCTAAGGTTGCTGTTATACTACAAAAATTCTAGTTAAAAATAAAAATCTAATTTGATGCACTCGACAATGTGATCACCACCCAATGAGTGAGGGGAAACATTACCTTATATAGCTATCCAAGAAGTTCCTGAATGAATGAATAATTTTTCATCCATATCATATGTCATAAAATGGAACCCAAGAATTACTCCTCATATAAGAATGCATTGAACTGATTCAATGACCCTATGAAAATCCATGTTTAATCTATTTATGATGGATTAAAGACCAATGGAAACCATGTTGAAGGATCATCCAAATGTATCCACATCATGAAATATATATCAAATTTCTAATATATCAACATTATACAACATTTCAGTGCCATGTTTATGCATGGTTACATCACATTCAGTAGACTACATGCATATATGCATCATATGCATTTATTTTATTAGCATGTATCACATAAATGTATTATATACACATATACATACATACATATATATATATATGTATTTTAATATCACATCCATTAATATCCCACTTACACTAAAATTTAAAAATTATTTTGTTCTAAACTTCATGACTCTTTATAAATCCATCCAAACTCATTTGGACATGATTTATTATACTCTCATTGTTTTGGAACAAACACTTGTAAAAAATTTAATCCTCATACTAAGTCCAAAATATGTGGCCCTATGAGCCTCATTATCATTAGAAATAAATATTAAATCTCTATTTCATATATTTATGTAGATATAATCCTCTAGTAAAGCATCAGTGTTGCTCAAGTTAATAAGGCATCTGGTGTAATCTCCATCAAACATAATCATATCAATATAAAAACATTCCCACCATAATATGTATCACATAAATCATATTTATAGATATATAATCCTATTTTCCATGACATCAAGTGACCACTAAACATGTAACACTATCAATCAAATATAGACCATATCATCTTTTCTTGATTCTTTGAAAAAGACTGGTCGGTTTAATGAATGCATCACATATAATTCATCTAGTGGATGAGTGAATATCATTCCCCTCATCCAAGTAGTTGAACACATTATATGCGACTAAACTAGTAATGGGAATGAATTTCCTTAGTCTAATTCAATCAAGGTACATATGTTTTTACTTGTCATACAAGTAGATAGATATTATCTTGGTTGTTCTCCAACTAAAAACATGACCAAAAAATATACCAAACCATCCCTAGTTAGATAAGATGTAATAACTTTCATAATAAAGGTATTAATGTATGAAGGTTATCATGTAAGTTATCTCTCTAAACTTGAACAATAAGTAATAATAATAAGAATAAACCCATAAGTATTTCAATGACAATATAATATTCCATGAGATATACTTTGGAAGACCAATCTAAGAAATAATTATCTACTTATTATGTATTCATTGTATCTCTTATACAACCCTTTATAATGAGTAAAATATTATATTCATGCTAACCTTAACTTATCATCACATCCCACTGCACTTTTTTATGATCATTGATTAATGGAAACTCAAAGTCATACTTTGATGGAATGTTATTATTTAACTACTCATGTAAAATAAATTTCATCATAAATGGATGAATGATAAATAGATATTTCCATTAATATAATAACATGATATATTATGAAACCATTAAATCAATATCTCAAGTATCATATACCAACAGAATCTACATGGCCCTCATGTTCTTGCTGTGATAACGGTTTCATCAATGGATCTATGACATTTTCATCTGTAGACACCTTTTAGATATTTAAATATCCCCTATCAATTATATCTCATATAACATTGTATATTTGAATGATAATTTTAGTCCTTTGGTGTGATATGGGTTCTTTAAGCTGAGAAATAGATCTATTCTTGTCATAGTAAATCTCAATTAATCTCCTAACACTAGGAACCACTCCAAGTTGAGTAATGAACTTCTTGATCCAAACAAATTATTTTATAGTATTTATTATTTTGATATACTCTTCCACTATTGTTGAGTCTATTTTGGTGTATTTATTGGAACTCTTCCAATTGATAGCCCCACCATTTTGACAAAACACAAAAAAATTGATTTCATATAATCTCCATCATATTGGAAGATATCATCTATGTAACCTTTTATATAGATCCCATCCTCTACTTAAAATATTAATAACATGTCATTAGTCCTTATCAAGTAATTAAAGATGTTATTTATAATAATCTAGTGACTCATATTGGGATTTTATTGTATATACTATTAATTATTAGAGAAGAGGTGACATTAGGTCAAGTATGAAACATGTAATACCTGATAGATTAAGAAACCCAATATAAATATAACATAAATAATACATTAATTTCATGTTTTAGATAATACATGTCATAAACAGTCACAGGGCCCGAGGACTGAAAGGTTTAGTGTCTTTAAGATTAGTTATATAATCAAATTATTTTAAAATACTTGAAAACTCTACACCATAATCATACTCTTATAAACCCTATTAGACATATCATGTGATATAATAATCTTCATAACATGGGGTAATGAAAACACAATAAAGGTTATATATCAGATTCTTAGTAAGGGAAAAACATATCACAATGTGTTAGATCATAAATATGAATGAGAACATAACGAATACATAAATATATTAATAAAAGATCATAATACTATAAATGATAATTATAATAAAATATATAGAAACATAATATCATAACAATATTTTTAAGGAATCATAAAAGTTTTTACATAGCTCAAAATGAATATTAGTAATCATAAAACATGTTAGCATTATATGAAAGTGTGGAATTCTATAAAAATAAAGTGTAATCATAAAAACATGGCATATCATGAAAATTAAAATAATCCTGTAAATGTGTCATAACTTGATAGAAAACATTTAAATGTGGCATGACTATAAGAATAAAAAACATTTGTGATAAAACCCATTATTCTCTCCCCTATGTGAACAAACTCATTATGTCCATGCATAAAAATGTGAGTAAACTCATTATTCTCATGACTATGTTTAGGAACTCATTATTTCTACACCTAATACCTCAACATATATAAACAAAAATCAATTAATTTAAGGGTGATAAAGTACCAACCCATAATCACTCATAGATATGTGTACCACTTAAAATCAATCATCATCATATCATAAACATCCCATGGAAAGTGAATGATTTTTTAAAGTTTTTCAAAAATATCATATAACATGAACTTAAAAAATCATAAGACATTAAAAATATCATTTCCAAAAATGAATCATATCATAATAAAATATATATTATCATCAAAACATCACTTCATGAGAGATAAACCTTGGAAGAAAAATAGAAGTGAAAATAAGAATGTTTTCACAAAACCTTTTAAACATTATTATAAAAAATGATATGAAAATTAATTTCAAAAAAATTGAGAAATAAAAGAGAATAATTTAGATAAAACTTATTATAAAGAGTTAAAAATGAATTATCCATGAAAAAAATTCTAATAAATCTAAAGTGGTAAATAATGAAAATAAAAGTCTATAATAAGCTATTTAAACCATTTCTAAGAAACCCCCACATATAATAAATGTTAAAATACTTTAATTTAAATGATATAAATGAAATAATTTGGAATATAAATGAAAAAATGTTTTTATTTCATTAAAGGAAACACTTTTTCTAGGAAAAACATGGTCATTGAAGAAAATATTCATTGGTAAGAATGGAATTTATTCATACCAATAAAATAATTTAATTTGAAAAAAAAAATTCCAAGAAGTGGTTATTGATGATGAAAATTAATTTCACCAAATAATAATATGAAATAAAATATAAAATAGTGGAATTTTAATATCAAATAAAACTTGAATATTATATTCAAGTAAGAAAGACTATGACCCAATGAATCTGAAATTGTGTCCTTGAAACCCTTACCTTTACTCTTGATTTCCAAGGAAGTACTTTAACCTCCTGTATCATAAAGATAAACATATTAATTACCTTTTTCAGGACCTTATTTTTATAAATATAAATTTATACTCTTCCTTAATGACAATTATTTTTATTTATTATATTTTATTAATCTCTTTTCAAAATCGGTTGTTAATAATCTTGATTGTTTTGGACTTGGTTTGTAAAAGAAATGCTGATATTCCTTCTTAAAAAGTTCATCATTATAATAAAAATTAAAGGTATTGGAATTTATTTTTATAAATATCTAAAAAATTTTAATTCCGTCACAATGTATTTTTAGTGATGTTTCATGAAGATGAAAATGGTGATCCACTAGTTTTGAGTTATTTACCGATATTGATGGATTACCTTATAAAAATATATAATTTTTTATGTTATACATAGAGAACCATATTCATGATATATATTACTTATATATGTCATATAAACTCATAAAATATAAACTAAAAAAATCCATGAATGAGGTATTAAAAAATAGAATACAATGTTTCATGGAAGTGGAAGTCCGCACATACGCATGGATAATGATTTCATTTTTTGAAATGTTGAGGAAAGAGATAAAAAAATTAAAAATTTCATGAACTTAAATAAATATGGTATATATATATCATATATATTTATTTAATTCACATTTTTGACTAGATATATTAGTCAGGGAATGAAAACAAAACACATTACTTTAGGGAGGTGGTAGTCTGCACACATGCACGATTCATGTTTTCATTTTTCTTAATGTAAAGGGGAATAGAGGTTAGTGATGGTTAAATAATTATAATAACATATAAATATAATATTTATACATATTTTATAATTATAAGATAGTGTAATGTAATTTGTGGAAGAATAATTTCATATGAACTAATATAAATTAGAAAGGATCAGTAATAAATGTATACCTCACTTCATGGATTGTCTCCTTTACAAAAGGGGATTAATCCATTAAAGGGTGGTCATTTCAGAAAACTATAAACTATTTAAGGTGGATATAAGTCTTTAGGATAGTTTTTGGGAAAATTTTGGGATAAAATTAGGTGGGTTTAGTGTGATGTGATGTGGGGAGAGGATTTACCCTTTTATAAGTGAAAAGGGATTTAATTTTTGTAAATACCCAAAAAAAATCAATAATGAGAAGTTTTTATGGAATACCAACATTTTAAAATATAAAAATTTCATTAAATTTTACAAAACCTAATTATATAGAGGATATTTTTAGGTTTATTTTCTTTGAAATTAAAATTTTAATACATGAAAACATAAAAATTCTTCTAATCCACTTGAAAGACTTCTTTATAGATTCATCCTGGGATACTTTTACTAAATCTCGTATCCTAGATACATATATCAAAAAAAGGGGTGAACATAAATACCAGTAAGGGTATAAACAAAAGAAATATTTATCATGTGATCAGGAGGCATAATAATATATCATTATCATAATAAATTGATGCATATCATTAAAGAATGATCATAAATAATAACATAAAAAAATAGCTATTTTTTGTGATTTTCTCACAAGGGCATGCACATTATGTGGTTTCTCACCCTATATTACCACTTTCTAAAGGTGGTCAGCCTCCATTACTAGGGTTGGTGATGTTGGATCCTTGATTTAAATATAATTATGGGATGTTAATTCCTCCTTCCATGGATTACTCAATGGAAATCATCACCTAGTTTGATTCTACCTCATAGACTTGATTCATGTTCATGAAACTTCTTCCTGGTACCATCATGAGGTGGAAACCAGTCAATTATGCTACTCTTGTCTCAATATGGAAGCAAACTGAAGTCGAAGTAGATGCTAACGTTTGGAATTTATATTCATTTTTTGATGTTGGGTATGTTGGGATCCTGTAAGGTATTCCCCTTTTAGAGGGAATCTCATGTATAAGGAATAATTGTTGTGGGACCCAAGGCATACTGTGTTTTCCATGAGGTAGTTGAAGCTATGGTCATAATTAAATGGAGTATTTTTACCATAGACATCCCATTTTTATTATATGGGGTAGATATTTTAGGTTGTACAAAGGTTTAATTTCATATGAGGTTAGGTGGTATTAATTTTATTGTGTTCCCATGGGGAATATGTTTACACTATGGAGAGGTAGGTGGGAGATAGAGATAGAGAGAGTTCCCCATGGGGGGAGCGGATCACACCTAGGTTTTCAGGGTGTTCCCTTGGGGAAGATTATCACACTTTAGTTGTTTTATGGTAATGATATAGAGTGTTCCTCCATGGTAGGATATGATCACACTTCGTGATTTTGGTTAAGTATGTCCCTGGGGGGGGAGATGATCACACTTGAGCATTTGGACGAGTGTTTCCTTAGTGGAGAAGATGATAACACTTGAGGTTTTATGTCTCTCATGGGGAGGGAATACATATTTGGGGGTGTTTTGGTGTCAGTACTAAACCTCGGGGAGGTATCCCGAGTTTGTTTATATATTGGGATTGAACCTCGTGAATTTGACCTACGTACCCTACTAGAATATTGGGATCAGAACTCGTGTAGTTTGATGCCATAGTTTAAGTTTGTGAAATATGACATGTCTATTTAGTTTAACTTCACATTGTAAGGACACTTGTGTTGTGTAAAGATAATTAATGAGGGATGATGTGGGAATTATGAATAGAATCTTCCTAAAGTAGGAGGATCGTCCTATGGTGGGGGAGGTGGTTTCCCCCCATGATGGTCATACATGGGGAAACCTATGTATATTGCATAGGGTAAGACTGTATTTTAATGTCATGTATGAAGGACATTGTCATGTATTTTATCATCGTACGACTAGGATGTTGGGATATGTACTTTCACATCATGTATCTTGGATGTTGGGGGGACTACACTTAGGGAGACCACTTTTAGGTAGGAGAGAAATATCCAGCATAATATCTCCATACCGGGAAAGGAGGGTGGTTTCCCATGATGGTTCCACCATTAGGTATTATGTGTCTACTACCCATGCACCTCAAGGTGGGTCATGGTGAAAACACTACCATAGAGGAGTGGAAAAAATGAATCCATAGGTTGGGATTCATTTTCTCAACATTAATAGTCATTAGGATACCTATAATTACAAGAAAAAATAAAGGTAATGGTTCAAGATATTATTGAAGCAAAGTAGGTAGACACATGGGTTAATGATACCAGCCACACAAGAGTTTGAGCTGTAGATGAACTTGTTTTGAATGGGTACAGAGTCTCTAGGCACTCAACTATCATGAAAGGCTATTGTATGAAAGGATGCAGTAAGGAGAGTCCTATTGGATGGGTTTTATGAAGGTTGGTGTTTTTTGAATGATGTAGGACTCACAAAATACATGAGTCTAGTGGAGGGTGGAGGCTTCAAAAAGGGAAGGGGTCTCATAAAGGTATAGATTTCATGAAATATGGTGTCCTTTCCTTAGAGTAGATTCTTGGTTCCCATGGTATTGGTTTTTTAAGGATAATTATCTCATGAAACCCCAAGAACTACAAAGGGATTTATTCTTACGCGAAGTCTATGGACCTTTGTGAAAGACATATCTACCACGGTTCAAGGGTCTCAAGAACCCGTGGGAGGTGGTTCTATAAAAGATTTATACCTATGGGAATCTATATCCTCTCTTTCTCATAAATCTTATAGTTTCATGAATTCAAATCCTTTTTTGGGAAGTTAAAAGGTCATGTACCCATTAAATTTCATATGGGGAGGTATCTATAGGCTTAGCAGAGTCTAGGTCATCAATTTTACAAAATATGGTGGCATTTTCTGAAGATTACGACATTTTTTAGGGAGGGGGTTTAGTGAATAGATATATACTTCACATAGGTTACTACCTAAACCTTCATGTGGTGAGGTGATCTCTACGAACAGACATATGTTGCATGGAGGTTACTTCCACAAGCTTCGTGCTTCCAATGATCTTCATGAGGCACCACCATTCATGAAGGTTTTGAATTTCATGAAGACAAACACTTAAGAATATTTTTTATTTATTTTGGATTGGATTTACTTATATTTGATTGTAACTTCCTCAACCTCTCCCATGAAATGTGTATTTTATCATTAATAAATACCCCCACACACACACCCTCATAATTTGATCTGATGGGGGAGAGGAGGGTCAGATTCTAAAGGGAAACCTCTAAAAATTGGTGATCTAAGAACCCTATTCATGAAACTAGGTTTTAACCGATGCTAATAAATAGGGTTTGGGGTCCCTGAGGGGACCACCTTCTTTTCATTAAAGATGGTACAACGCTCTCTTTTCTCAAAACTCAATATTTTTGAAAGATTTTTATGATTTCAATCCTCACTGCTCATGAAAATTTCCTCATCTAGGAATAAAACTTTTTCAACTAGAGTTTCATGAAGCTAATGAACTTTTATGAACTTGGACTTTGTGAACCAACATTCAAAAAAAAGTTTCAGAAACTTTCTAAGTCTTTGTAAAAATGCATGTTGAAGGTTCATATGTTGTTATAACTTGATGAAGGGAGATGGAAATAAATATAATGATCAAAGAGAGTGTATAGAGTGCATCAGATCTCGACATTCTCACTAAATTACTGAAAGAGGAATAGAAGAACTATCCCCTATATAAGAGAATTCCATTATATGTATTTGGGATAATGGAAAATGTGTTCAACCCTAATTTATATTAAGATTAACTTGCTTATTAGTTTAGGAGAACACATAGGAATTACCATTGGCATATGTTTGTTGGGGTCACATTGTAAAGGAACATGCATCAATCACAACTCACACCCTATGGAACCATGTGAACAACACCAACAGGGATCCACTTGCAGAGGAGACATCCCTTCCTCAATATGATAGCATTATCAAGGCTGTTTTGAACTAAAATATCCAAGGATGGTATGATGAATGGTATTTTCACTAAGGTGGGAATTTTATGGATGAGTGGGTCTATGAATAATAGGTAATCTAGTTCCATAATGAGTTTGAGGAGAACTTAAAGTGGGTTGGGCATTAGGAGGCAGCATGTTCCTCATAGTTTCATGTCTACCTCCTCTAGGGAATCATGCGATACCTACTAAGAATATTCTCATTGGGGACTAATATGTTTAATTTAAATCATATGGGGGTAATTTTATGGGTATCTACCACATAACAGGGATCCCCATTCAAGGAGATATGTATGATTAGTTTCTCTTAGCTGAGGATGTCGAGGATGAGCTGAAAAAGATTCCTGAAATCGCAAGGTTTATATTATGCTTTGTATAATGAGAGAGAAGCAACAAGTCAGGGATGAAGGATATCCATTTAATGTAGTGGTTTGGTTATTTTATTAATGAATCGGTGGAAAGGATATTAGCGAAGTTGGTTCAAGGTCCTAAATAATCTCAGTGAGGTTAGAAACATTCATATTGAGGGATCCTAAAGGTGATCTAGTGGAAACTATGGGGTTACAGTGTAAATACTGAGGCTCCCATAGTCAAGATGGCAGGATTTATTGTCACACTAATCTATAAGTATATGTTCTTGGTTCATGATTCTCACATGGTGTTGTAACCAATAACCCTTATCATAGAGGCAATGTTGGTGATGGGGAAGCATATCAATTTCACAAACCTGGTATTGGTGAAGTTGTATAATGTGTTGTGTCGCATCAGTCAATAGAATACCCCCCTTACATGTGTATTATCCCTTCTATTTCCTATAAATTTGGGTTTATATACACTGGGGGGTATGAATACCCAAACCTAGTCTCTTCTCCTTGTATAAATTTCCGGACATAGATCCTGAACATCATTGGGAGTCGGCCTCTCAACCTTGGTTCAATTGACGTAGTAAACAGGATTGGGTTGGAGAACCACTTAATATTTTACCTATTTCATATTATTATAATAATGGGGACTGATAAAGGAACAAGGACCATCAAGCAGCATTTATACCTCTTAGACTTTAGAGGTTGGGTATTAGTGTCAAGGGTGGATTGTAAAGTTATTTTTGAGTCGTACACCCCATATTGTTTCATGAAGAAGTTTCAATGCCTCTAGCAGCTCAACTTGAAGGTATATATGGGGGTACATAGTGATCATTGCCCCCAGTTCTTTAGTAGATATGGCGCATGTTCATGGGTGATTATAGAAAGGGTAGAAACGAGTCATCCCCACTTAATTCCACATATGGGATCATATATGAATATTCATTGATCTAGGAGAGTGTGTATCCTTGTGAAATGCTAAAGAGATTGGTGAGTCGTTTAGATGAGGAGGAAGGGGACCTACAACCATGTGGTCAAGCGTGAGTAGAGGGTAGGGTTCACTACAAAGGTAGGGTTGGACGATTAGGTAGAGCAGTGGTTGTAGTTCTAGAGATGTCTGGTCATGTACAAGTAGAAACTATTGGGAGAGGTGCAACAACAAGACCAAAAATTCTAGGAAAGTGTCCTTGAGAGGAAGGTTAACCCTTTATAGAATTTTCAAGGGAATGATATTAGGACTTGAGGAAGCGAGTGTGCCACCCAGATGTCCCTAGTGATGTTGTATTCCATGATGCTTGGGAAAGCTGGGGAATTTCTAGATAACTCAACTCTCTACATGAGTTGTGGAAAAGTTTTCATCATGAGGGGATACACCTTCCTAGATTGGGAAATGTAAGGTCAGTATTCATGTAATCTTGGGCCAAGGAAATGTGAGATATGTCATGTATTTGGAGGAACTAATCCATTCATGCAATGTGGCCCACTCCCTCACTACCTAGGTGAAAGTGTTATTGGGTATGCCCTCTCCTTTAGATATCTCAGTGGGTCAGCTAGCCATGGGTGCACTAATTCAAGAGGGGTAGGTAGAGGAATCCTGGGGTAGTGATTCATATCATATATCCCTAGTTAGAGAATATCCTTCTGATAATTAAACACTTGAAGGTGTGGGATTAGTGTCTCCTCTGGATGTTGTGGTAACAGGATGCCAATCATCTATTAAACTGGAAACTATGACAAAGGTGAAGGCTTTACAATCCCAAGAGCTACCTAATAACCCCTATTTCCTTATATGGGTTTGAGGATCTGTGCTTGAAACTATACTTACTTTTTTGTTTTCTTCTAGACAAATCCAACACTTCAAACCATGTGGAAGTTTCCAATAGTTGAGGTGGCAGCTGCCAGGGGAATATTATCACCAGGGGGACTTCTAATGAATCTCTTTGGGTTGTTGGTCGGTATACACAATTGTTGTAAGACTTCACCCCTTTTCATATTTTTCTTTGAGTTTTTTATTCCATAATTTGAATTGGGCTAACATGGTGTTTTAAATGGTATTTCAAACCATTTTTGGGGATTAACCACTAGTTCCAATGCTTGAATCAATTGAGACTACAGCCAGGGCACTGATGGGGAATGCTTTGGTCCCAACAGATATGGTTGAGGAGGTTGTTCCTTCGACATAAGTGGTCAAAGAGGATATGGTAGTTGGACCAACCACCTAGTTGCTTCCAGGGGTAGCTTCTAGAGTTGAGGACTCAACGTAGGTGGTCAAGATCATGCCACAAATGGATATTTTCAAGGATATGATGGTGGATGAGCCTACATCAAAGGTTCCATAGGAGGTAGTTAGGGCTGCCATTGTATTCTAAGGTTCCAATTATGATGAGTTTCTCATATAATTGGGGATCATCCCACCTAAGTACATTCCCATAGATGATCCTTCTTATGATGTGTTAGTGATATCTCCCTCATATTTTTCTTCACCACTTGAAGACTTTGAGGATTTCGACTCTGACCCCACCAAGGAAAACTAGGTTATCTGATGCAGGGAATGGGGAAGTTTATTAAATTTCATCACTCATATCCCATTAGCTGATTTTCAAAATAAGGTGGAATGTCTTAATCATTTTCTAGTCAGCCTAGATACTATTGGAGTGAATTATAGGGGCCTCCACACACTAGATTGGAATTTTCTCATTAAATTAGTGTATGATAAGTGTCAGGAGTTTGACGTTTTTGGCACAAGAATAATTTAGAGGGAACTCTAGAGCTCCAAGAAGTTGAGGAGTAGATAGATTGAATATAAGAGTTTGGGAGAGACCATGCAGCCATCATCAATGCTTTAGAAGAGATCATCAGCCAATTGAGAGATTAATTGGTAGTGATTTAGGCTAGGGTAGCATGGGAAGCATCTTTGTTGCCTATGTTCCAATCCAGGTAGGACCAGGTGTTAATTCATGTTGATGAGGTATTCCCTATAGATAAGGAGGAAGTGGTTTCACTAGATGCAAGATAATTAACAATGGAAGCTACTCAACATTGGTTTTCTAAGCTAGAAAATTCAATTGATGGGGTTGAGTCTTAGGGAAATTGATCTAAATATGAAATAAAGGAGATATTATATTATGTGGATAACCCTGCCCAAACATTTGAAGTTGTTTTTTTTTAATTACCCATATTCTTAAATGTTCTTTTTACTGAATCTCGGTTATATTAACAAGAAAACCAACAATAAATCCATAATCCCACATGAGTCATGATCGGTGTGGGAGACAAGGGACAAAAATAATATCTGTCACTTATATAAGATTGTTAGATATGGGATGAACACTTGGGGTATGAATTTTTTATTTACCACCGAGAGTATCTTA
This sequence comes from Viscum album, assembly GCA_963277665.1. NCBI lineage: Eukaryota > Viridiplantae > Streptophyta > Magnoliopsida > Santalales > Viscaceae > Viscum > Viscum album. Next base: position 439,023,283 of record OY728121.1, read on the forward strand.
GATGAGAAAGATTTTGTTAGAGAATGGTACTCTCTACATATCCAACTTTCTTTCTCATTTTTTGCTAGGGAACAAATGGGGTAATGCTTGGTGAGTTAAATTATACCCAAAAAAAGGGGATAAAGATTCTGAATCGGAACACCTAGGATATGAAACACAAAGTGGTTGATAGGATGATAGAGGATGATTTTTTACTATGTTAAAAAAAAATCCAATATTGTTCTATTAGGGATGGGGATAAACATATGAGGGCCAACCATTGACCATGTTTGAAATATAGGACCTTTCAAAATGTTGTTGAAAGTATATCAAAGTGTGTTCCTAGGATGGTAGGTGATCCAATGTGGCTTGGAACCATTGCTGCTTGGGGGACCATTTAGATGTGAAAGATGATGTGGATCCAAATCTATGAATACGTGAAGTGTGGGGATGAATTAAAGGAATGGTCAAATAGATTTAAACATTCTTGGGATTACACCACTATTTTTATGTCACGACCCATCCCCTGGGGCTTGTACTGTGACTACCCCAAGCCCGCCTTCCATATGCCAAGGGATGGAGACTAGCACTAAAGGTGTATTCCCTAAAACTGGGAAGGCTTTGCCTTTATAACCTGTAAACTCATGAAACTAAGCACACAGTAAGATACGAACACAAGTAAACTGAATAGTAAAAAAGAGTGTGTACAGTAAGTTAAAGGGTCCAGAATAAAATCCCAACTAGAAAGTACAAGAAAACTGGAAAGTATAAGTAAACTGAACAGCTCCTATGAACATCCGCTAAGGATCCTATATGAAGGGTAGGTACAGCTCTCGAACGGTTGCCTCTACGGTACGCCTTTTTTAAGGTCCACCTCTGAGCTACCTCCAGTCCTGGTACCCTCGTCCTCAGTCAGTGTTGTCCGTCCTCTTCAGCAAACACAACAAGGTGCTGGCGTAGCCCGTGTAGGGGTGAGTATAACAATACTCAATAGGGACCCCAAGACTCACAAAGGTCTCACAAAACCCACAAAGGATAAACCACCAATCATGAAATCTTTTGACAACCCTGCTTAGGTATATGCCCATACATATACCTAATTTATCAAGTATACCCATCTCATTCATGAGGAATCACAAGGCCCAACTCATTAGCCCAAAGTACAACTGTTCCACGAAGAAAATAAATACCACAAAGGTAACACCACAAAGATAAGTACCACAAAGGTAACGCCACACAAAATAATACCACAAAGGTATCACCACGAAGTTAAGTACCACCAAGGTAAGCCACAAAAAAGATTACGACAAAGGTATCACCATGAAGGTATGTACCACAAAGGTATACCACATAGAAGATTACCACAAAGGTATTATCACGAAAGTAAGTACCACATAGGTACACCACACAGAAGATTACCACAAAGGTAAAAACTTAGCTCAACCAGGTATAAATTAGGAATGGTAGTAAATATGATTAGATATAACTACTGAATCATCTTACTCTGTTAAGAGTAAAACCCACATAGGATCCTAAATCATCAAACCCACGTAGGATCTGAAATCATCAAACCCAAATAGGATCCTAGTACATCATCAGACCCACATAGGATCCTAATACAGTAGACCCACGAAGGATCCTATTGTAGTCCCACATGGATACCTAGAGCAGATCCATGTGGGACCCTCAATCACAGACCCACTAAGGATCCCAGAGCACATACCCACATAAGATCCCTTTCTCATGTTACAGCCAACTACAGAGTTCCTGCACTAAGCTTTCTTGATTCTAGGAGGATCCACTCCTCAATCCATAGGTCTATACTATAACTTCAACAAATTACCATGAATAAGTATCACAAAGTAACTCCATGTAAAAGGGGTCTTAATGCAAAAGACGGTGTGTCAATCGGACGCTCAGTCTGTAAGTTATTGGCCTTTTAGTCTCAAGGGCCTGGTTGGATTCATGTTCGATCCAACCCAGTCGTACCCCAACTTAATCCAAAACTCAAGTGGGGTATACCAAAAGGACTGTCTCGATCCAAGTTTTCTTTCACCATATAGGGTTCTTCAAACAGATGCATGTAGCTCAAGATATGGCCGAAAGAATGAAAATGTTCGAAGTTGGTCTGGGTCCGATCTGACCCATTCGGACCGACCCGGTCTGGGTCGACCTGACCCGGTTCGGGTCAACTCGGTCTAACCTGGGTCTGGCCCTAGGTCCGACCTGGCCCGCTGGGTACAGCTCGTGGTTCGTGGCAACCCACGATGCGGTGGCCCGCTGTCACGCGCCATGCCTTCGCCGGCGACCGACAGCGAGTCGGCCGCCCTCCTCTTTCCGCCACGGCACAAGGTCATGGATCTTGAACACTGGGCGGCATGGACGCGCACTGCCATCCCCTTCGTGCGGTCGGTCGAAGTGCCAGCCGTTGCCCCTACTCCGCTGTGGCTGACGGGCCGCCACTCTTCTCCGGTGGCGCGGTTGTGACGCCGCCATCTTCACGGCCAACTGTGGTGCTGGCCGCCGCTCCCGAGTCCCACCAATGCCAATCGTCGGCACGGTTCTCCATCCTCCTCCATCGTGAAAAACACATCCAAACCCTCAAAGTATTGTGGAGAGGTCAAGCCATGTTTTTTTTTCCCACACCCTCCCCGTTAGGGTGGTAGCAAGCGGCTCAATAATTATTGAATCATGAAGAATGTCAAGAATGGGTAATAGGGTATTCAAAACAACAAACCCCACCGTGTAGTTCTTTGGAGGATGTCACGAGGAAGAATATGAAGTCGTTGGAGAACATCGGCATTTGTTGCCTCCGCAAGGTTCTTCTGATCCAGGCTCAGGGTCAGTTCCTCTTTCTTCTTTGGAGAGGCATTCTTCATTAGAGAGGAAGAGTTTCTCCATATATTTCCCCCAATTCTCCTCTTTTCTAACACTTCTCTAACCAATCCTCTCCACGTTTGATGAGATCCAATATAAATTAAATTAAGTTATTGGCTCAATTAAATGGGAGAAATAAATTAATGGGTAGTTGAGAGGTTTTCCCCCAATTAAGAGGGGTTTGGGTGGTCCCCACCACCATGGATTGAATTGGGGGTTTTCTAGCTCTGGTGGTCCCCGCCACCGAGAATTCAATTGGGAGGTTAAAAATAAAATAAAATTTATTCTTTATTTTAATTTTATTTCCACGAAAAACACAAAAACTAACTTTCGCCATCGACCAACTGTCATCAAGGTGAAAGTCTAGTTAAGAGAATATTGGCGCTGCGAGTTCAACGGTGTCCTTGGATTTCAATTCTGAGCACCGGTTCAAAAGTTACAAAAATCTTCTCACGTGTTTACTGAACTTACTTAAAAAAAGTTCTGAAATTAATTTCGGGCACACAGGGCCTCGGAATCACATGTCATCAATTTTTGTGGACACATAAAATTCCCAAATAGTTAAAAAAAATTACATGTAATTTTCTTTTCTTTAAATTCTCCCCACCTCAGGTCTTTGCATCCCCATAAGCCACAACTCAAACTAAGGGAACAAGTAGGGGTACTGAACACGTATCTGAGCCTCCTGCTCCTATGTTCTCTCCTGGAGGTTTTCATGCTGCCAACATACATGCACCAAAGTTATTTATCTCCCACAAAGGTCTCTCTCCTATCGGTCCTCAATTTCCACTGGAACCTCTGTAAACGTCACACCATTGTCGATTTCCATCTCATCGTGGTCAATGATCTGAGATGGTTTGTGCACGTATCTCCTCAGCTCGGATACAAAGAAAACGTCATTCACCCAGTGCAACTGAGGGGGGAGTGCTAGGTGGTAAGCCACCTCACTAACTCTACTGAGGACCTAAAAGGGTTCGATGAATCTCGAAGATAACTTTCCACCCTATTCAAATCTCTGTAAACCTTGTCAGGGTGAGACCTGTAGAAAGATTTGGTCACCATCCATGAACTCCAGAGGTCTTTGTCTCCTTTTGTCATAAGAATTATGCTTACTCTATGCAGTCTTCATCTGCTCCTGGATGATATGCACCTTCTCTGTAGTAGCCTGTACCATCTCTGGTCCCATGAGTGTTGACTCCCCTAGGTCAGTCCAGCATAAAGGTGATCTACATGGTTGGTCTTACAAAGCCTCTAAAAGTGTCATCCCAATGGTGGAGTGACAATTATTGTTGTATGAAAACTCCACAAAGGGAAAGTGATCTTCCCAGCTGCGACCGAAGTCAAGGACGCAAGAACGTAGCATGTCCTCAAGGGTCTAAATGGTCCGCTCAGTCTGGCCATCCCTCTGAGGATGGAAGGCGGTGCTCAAACGAAGTTGTGTCCCTAAAGCCTCATAAAACCCCTTCTATAGACAGTAAGTGAAACGTGTATCATGATCGGAGAAAATTGTTGAGGGTACTCCATGTAGCCGCACAATCTCTTGCATATAGAGGTGTCAAAAGCCCTCTACTGAACCCTTCTCTCTGATCGGTAGGAAGTGGACCGACTTGGTGAGTTGGTCAACGATCAGCCAGATAGAATCATGACCCCTTGATGTACGTGGAAGTACTTTCACAAAGTCCATGGATATCCCATCCCACTTCCACTATGGTACCTCTAAAGGATGAACTAAGCTTGTTGGTACCTGATGCTCAGCCTTCACTTGCTGACAAGTGAGGTACTGAGAGACAAAATCTGCTACTTCTTTCTTCATTCCTGACCACAAGTGTTGTTGTCGGAGGTCTTGGTACATCTTCGCCACTCCTGAATGTACCTCTAGAGGGGACGTGTGGAACTCCATCAACAATTCCTCCCAAAGTGATACTAGTACTATGGTACGTCCTCTAAAGAGGATGACGTGCTCTCCACCTTAAAAAAATCCATCAGGTGCTTGTCCTTTTGATATCTGAGCGCGTCAAGCCTCGTAATCAGCATCCCCATGTTATGCCTCCCTGACTCACTGAAGAATTGGGGGAGTGACTGTAAGATACTAAATGAAAGATGCTCCATCTCGATCCACAAAGGATATCTACAAAGTGATCAGCTTCTCTGTCACCTCACTTAGCAGTTGTATACCAGATCTCCTACTGAGTGCATATTCTACAATGTTCCCCTTCCTAGGATTATATACTATCTCGAAGTCATAGTCCTAGTGGAACTTAAGATAATGCCGCTATCTCAGGTTCAGGTCCTTCTGAGAGAAGATATACCTAATACTCTTGTGATTAGAGTAGACTATAAAATGTTCGCCCATAAAGTAATGTCGCGACATCTTTAAGGCAAAGACCATTGCTGCTAACTCCAAGTCATGGGTGGTGTAGGTCTACTCATGTTTTCTCAGTTGTCGAGAACCATATGCGATAAATGCTCACTCCTACATCAGGAAACATCCGAGCCCAGTCCCTGATGAATCACAATAGACTACGTACCCAACGCCCTCCACGAGAAGCCTCAAGATGGGGACACTAGTCAGTCTCTACCTCAGCTCCTAAAAACTCTGCTGGCATCTCTCCAACCACACTAAGAGTTTCCCCTTCTTCATCAATGCTGATAAAGGTGTTTTAACTCGGGAGAAATCTGGCACAAATCTCTACAAGTATCCGGCCAAACTTAGGAAACTTCATACCTTAGTCACACTTCTGGGTGGATCCCAAGCAAGTATCAACTCAATCTTCGCTGTATCCACTGCAACTCTAGCCTCCAAGATGACATGTCCAAAAAAGTGAACCTCTCGGATCTAGAACTGGAACTTCGAGAGATTTCCATAAAGGCGGTGCTCTCAGAGTGTGTCAAGAACTATCTTTAAATTATAGGCATGCTCCTCCTTGGTAGTCGAGTATATCAGAATGTCATTGATGAAGACTAATAAAAAATGATCAATGTATGGCTGGAAGATCATGTTCATGAGTCCCATTAACATTGCAGGAGCATTGGTTATGCTGAATGGCATGACCAAAAACTCATAATGGTCATACCAACATCTGAAGGTCGTCTTCTGCACATCCCCGTCTCGTACTCTGAGCAGGTGATAGCCTGATCTGAGTTCTATCTTCGAGAACCACAGTGCTCCCTTCAGCTAATAAAATAGGCCGTCAATCCTCAAGAGTGGGTACTTGTTCTTCAAGGTCACCTGGTTCAGGCGCCAATAGTCAACACAAAGTCTCAAGCCCTCATTATCCTTCTTGGAAAAAAAATTGGGGCTGCCTAAGGAGAAACACTAGGCCCGATGAACCCTTTCTCCTATAAGTCCTCCAGTTGTACCAATAGCTCATGAAGCTCTGTAGGAGCCATTAAATATGCTGGTGTAGATATTGGTGTTGTACTAGGGTACAATTCGATGTAAAATTTCACCTCTCTATGTGTAGGTAGACCCGGAACATCATCAGGGAAGACATCCATGTATTGGTCCACCACAACAGGATAGCTCGGAATCTTCAAATCAACTACTCTAAGGGTAAGGCTATTCATCCGATGAGTGATCGGTTGCACTCTCCTCTAGGTAATTTCATCTTGTGTTTCAAAGGTTCCCTTCTTGTGGTTGAAGGTAAACCTGGTCCCATCAGTGCAGACACACCGCACTTTTCACCCAACACAGTCAATCTAGGCATGGATTTTAGATAACCTTTCCATACCCAAGATGATGTCGTAAGGTCTCTAAACCACTACAAGGATATCCCAGTCGAACCTCTCGCCTCCTAGAGTAAGTTTACACTGTCGGCACCAGTATGTAATCGTTGAATCTACTCCCGTAGGAGTCTCTAGCCGTAAGGATCGAGCCAACGGCTCTGTCGGAATCTCCGATCTCTGAACGAGGGCAGTGGAAATAAAATAATGACTGGAACCTATGTCTATAAGTATTGAATCTAAGGTGGAGTAGACATAGATCGTACCTTGTATCATCTCCAGAGCATCATGTTCATAGGCCTTAGCTGCCTGGAGCTGATCTTGCCCCTGTCCACCTACTACCTGTGGTCGGGGTGGACCACCTTGTGGTGGTGGCGGTAATATCTTAAATCATCTCCCACCACCAGCTGCATGGCCATCTCCTCTACCACGTCATCCTTCTCCCTACGGACCTCCTCGGTCGAACCTCATTCTCTGCCTGGGCAGTCCTTCGACTGTCTGTTGATCATTTGTATGGCGGGTCGGGCAGTCTCGAGTCATGTGACCCTGCCCACCATATGTGTAACATTTCCTCCTCTTCATATGACTGGATCTGTCTCTGGTGCCCCACACAACCGACCCTGAATCATGCGGTCGTCCACCTATAGGTCTAGTCCTCTTGGACCTCTATGAAATCTATCTACTTACAGCTGAAGAAGACTCTGCTATGTGATTCCCGGTGGTGGGTCTCACTGCTGGTGACTGCTTAGCAAGAAAAATCTCCACTAAGAGGGCTCTCTCTAACACCCCATCCTGCGTTGGGATGTTGAGAGAAATCATTTAATCCATAATCTCCTTCATGGGTCCCTTCTTGAAGGTATGGTCCCTAAAGAATGGGTCCTGAACCATATCCGTGGAGTCTCATGAGAGGTCTTTGAACCTCACTGATTATTGAGCCACAGTCATGATTCCCTACGGCAGATGAAGAAGTTCATGTACGTGCATTGCACGAAGGGTCATTAGGAAAAAATCTGCCCGAAACAGGCTCTCAAAGTCTGCCCAGAGAAGTTTCACCTCATCGTGAACCTAGAGTATCAAGATCCACCATATGCATGTTGCTTCCTATAGAAGACTGTTGATAAGGATCACCATTAGATTAGATAGTGTCCCTACTAATCGGAAGACTCTCACCATGGCCTCCAACCAATCCTCAGCCGCCTGTGGGTCCATCTCACCCCTGAACCTGGGTGGCCTCTGGTGCTGGAACTCAGGCAATGTGATCAAGTGGCGTACACCCTCTATTGTTGGGACTGGTGGCATCAATGGTCCAATGGATAATGGTACCATTGGTTCCTCCCCTGGTGCCTCTATTGGAAGAGGTCCATATACTGAGGCCTTGCCGCTCGGTGGGCTATCATCACGTACTATACCCTAAACCCTAGTTGGTTGTTTGTGTGGAGGCATCCTAAAAAGGAATAGGTGCGCCACGGTTAATAAGTTATACCTGGTGAGCTGAATCAAAGATATCACAAGGAAATTTTTTTGAAACACACACGCAATTAGTATTTTTATGAACTGAGTTAGAAATCAGAAGTCGGGGTCCTGATGTATGGATACGTCGGTCACCGCACCAACACTGGATTACCTAAACTGATAACCACACTCACTACACTTAACACTATTATCATTAAAAATATCAGTGTCTAATGTTATATGATAGAACTGACTTCTCTTATACCAATTTTTCACGACCTGTCCCCCGAGGTTCTTTCCATGACTACCCAAGCCCGCCTTCCATAGGCCAAGGGCTGGAGACTAGCACTAAAGGTGTATTCCCTAAAACTAGTAAGGCTTTGGCTTTATAACCTGTAAACTCATGCAACTAAGCACACAACGAGATAAAAATATGAGTAAACTAAATATTAAAAATAGTGTGTACAGTAAGTGAAAGGGGCCAGAATACAAGCCCACCTGGAAAGTACAATAAAACTGGAAAGTATAAGTAAACTGAACAGCTCCTGTGAACACTGACCAAGGATCCAACCTAAAGGGTAGGGAAAGCTCTCGAACAGTCGTCTTTGCGGTATGGCTCATCTAAGGTCCACATCTGAGCTACCTCTAGTCCTGGTACCCTCATCCTCAGTCAGTGTTGTTTGTCATCTGCACCAAACACAACAAGGTCCGGGCATATCCCATGTATGGGTGAGTATAACAATACTTAATAGGGACCCTGAGACCCTTAAAGGTCTCACAAAACCCACAAAGGATAAACCACCAAGCATGAAATCATCTGACAATACTTCTTAGGTATATGCCCATACATATACCTAAGTTATCAAGTATACCCATCTCATTCATGAGGAACCACAGGGCCCAACTGATTATCCCAAAGTAAAAATATACCATGAAGGAAAGAAATACCACAAAGCTAACACCACAAAGATAAGTACCACAATGGTAACGCCACACAGAATAATACCAAAAAGGTTTCACCATGAAGGTAAGAACCACCAACTTACGCCAAACAGAAGATTACCAAAAAGGTATCACCACGAAGGTAAGTACCACAAAGGTACGCCACACAGAAGATTACCACAAAGGTATTATCACAAAAGTAAGTACCACACAGGTATGCCACACAAAATATTACCACAAACGTAAAGACTTATCTCAACTAGGTATAAATTAGGTATGGTAGTAAATATGATTAGATGTAACTACTAAATCATCTTACTCTGTTAAGAGGCAAACCCACGTAGGATCCTAAATCATCAGACCCACGTAGGATCCTAAACCATCATAACCACATAGGATCCTAGTACATCATCAGACCCACATAGGATCCTAGTACAGTAGACCCACGAAGGATCCAAGATTAGTTCCGCATAGATTCATAGATCAAATCCATGTGGGAACCTCAATCACATACCCACAAAGGATCCCAAATCATAGACCCACATAGGATCCCTTTCTCATGTTACAGCTAGCTACATGGTTCCAGCACTAAGCTCACTTGATTCTAGGTGGATCTGATCCTCAAGCCACAGTTCAATACTCCAACTACCCCGAAGTCCCAAGAATAAGTATCCCAAAGGATTTACATGTAAAATGGGTCTCAACGCAATAGAGGATGCATCAATCGGATGCCCGGTCTATAAGTTATTGGCCTTTAAGTCCCGAGGGCCCGATTGGATTCGTGTTCGATTCAACCCAGTCGTACCCTAACTTTATCTAAAGCCCAAGTGGGGTATACCAAAAGGACCATCTTGATCAAAGGTTTATGGAACCGTATGTGGTTCATTAAATGGTTTCCCACAGCTCGAGATATGGCCAAAAGAACGAAAAGGGTCAAAGTGGTTCCGGGTCCGGTCCGACCCGGTCGGACTGACCCGGCTCGACCCAGTCTGACATGGGTCTGGCCCTGGGTCCAACTCGGCCCGTTGGGTCTGGCCCAGCCCATTGGGCTTGTGGTATGGGGTGACCCGCTGTGCGGAAGCTCGCCGCGGCTGGCTGAATGGCTAGCCCCCTCCTCCAAGTGGCGCGGTCGTGCGTCGCGCCTTCGCTGGTGGCCGGCAGTGAGCCGGATACCCTCCTCTTGCCGCTGTACCACAAGGTTTCAGCTCCTGCACGCCGAGCATAGTGGACGCACACCACCATCCAATTTGTGTGGCCGATCGTAGAGTCGGTCGCCGCCCCTGCACTGCCATAGTCGATGGGCCGCGGCTCTTCTCCGGCAACGCATTTACGCTGTCGCTCTCTTCGTAGTCGGTCATGGTGTCGGCCACCGCTCCCGAGTCCCACCGGTGCCAATTACCGGCACTGGTCGCTGTCCTCCTCCATCCCAAAGTACACATAAAAAACTCAAAGGATTTTGGAGAGGTCATTCCATGTTCGTTTGGCCCACACCCTCCGCGTTAGGGCACTAGCAAGTGGATCAATAATTCTTGAATCATGAAGAACGTCAATAATGGATAACGGGGTATTCAAAACAAAAAAACCTACCTTGTCATTCATTGTAGGATGTCACAAGTAAAAATATGAAGTTGTTGGAGAATGTCGGCATTCATTGCCTCTGTAAGGTGCTTCTGATCCGGACTTGGGGTCCGTTCCTCATTCTTCATTGGAGAGGAGTTCTTCAATGGAGAGGAAGATTTTCTCCATATCTTTCTCCCAATTCTCCTATTTTCCAAAACTTCTTCAACCAATCCTCTCTAAGGTGGAGGGGATCCAATATAAATTAAATTAATTTATTATCTCAATTAAATGGGAAGAATAAATTAATGGGGAGTTGAGAGGTTTTCCCCCCATTAAGAGGGGTCCGGGTGGTCCCCACCACCATGGATTGAATTGGGGTTTTTCTAACTCGTGTGGTACCCACCACCGAGAATTCAATTGTGAGGTTGAAAATAAAATAAAAGTTATTCTTTATTTTATTTTTATTTACACAAAAAACACAAAAACTAACTTTGACCCTTGACCAACTGCCATCAAGGTGAAAGTCTCCTTAAGAAAATATCGGTGCTGCGAGTTCAACGGTGTCCTCATATTTCAATTCTGAGCACCAGTTCAAAAGTTACAAAAACCCGCTTGCACGTTTACTGAACGTACTTAAAAAAAGTTCAGAAATTCATTTCGGGCACACCAGGCCTCAGAATCACACGCCTTCAATTTTCGCGGACTCGTAAAATTCCCATATAATTAAAAAAAATTACATGGAATTTCCAGGTCTTTACAGTTTATAAGCACGTCAGTTTGGAATATCATTCTGAAAGATGTCCAGACTCATCTTCTAAGGCGAGTTTTATCTCTCAAGTTGAGCAATGATCAAAGATCTTGAATGGTGTTGTCGGTAACCAGCACCAAAGAGGAATAAGTGATTTTTAGGCAAGGGCCTAATATGCTTTATAGTTTTACATCATTCCATGAAGACAAAGGATGCATAGTTTAATTCCTTGTGGAAATGAATTTGAATGAACAATTTAGTGTCTTACGATGAGGATGATACATCATACAGTTTAATTTCATGTGATTGGAATGTTTATAGTATAGTTTAACTTCTTATAGCCAGGATATGTGAACCGATGTGAACAAGTACTGCTCAATCAAGGTAGTGGGATGTATTAATAGGAAACACAATAGTCATAACCTCATAAAAGAACTCATAAATAAAAGAGAGATAATATTTAGCTCTAAATGTTTCCTGAACCAATAGGGTATAGTGAGTGTAGCCTGATTTTTTCAGGGTTCATGGTGGATCATACTATCTTTTTACCTTTTTATTTATACCCTCATTTTTTCAAGACATGAGAGTAACCTATTGGGAAGGATTATAACTTTTTCTCAAGTTTACCCTATAGTTTTTCGACATGACAGACATATATGCTTCTTTCCTAGGGTAGTTTAAGGTCACTCTAGTTATATTGGGGTTTTTAGTTTAAGTTCATATAGCTTGGCCCAAGAGTTAAAAATACATTCAGTTCATAATTCTTAGACCATGGGGATGTGTCTCAAAGGAGTGTGTGTGACATGGAGGAGAGGTAACCTAGCAAGAATTGAGGTCTAAGGAGACCTAATGCAACACATAATATCTCTGAGATAATTTACACATAGTTTAAGTTCATGATGCTTGTGCTCGAATCCTACTTTAAAATCATAGAGTTCAGAATAAAGTGGTGATACTTTGTTTAAGGGATTATTGTGTGTCTCAACCTTACTTATGGAAATTCCTCCCGAACCCACAAGACCTCATTATCTATGCTTTGTGTGAGAAATAAGGAATGTTATAGAGTATTTTAGTTGTTTTTTACTAAAATTAATGTAAATTTTGAATAAAAAGGCACACTTGGAGTCATATTGGTCATATAATGAGTTGAATTAAGGTGTTACTAATTCCTACATGTCACAAATTACTTATGGATAATTTTTATAAATTATATAAACAATAAAAATGTGTTTTATTAGTTTTGAGCATGTTAGTTGTTGTTTTATTAAAATTAATGTCAGTTTTGAATAAAAAGATGACTTGAAGTCATACTGGTCACACCGTGCATCAGATTGAGGTACAGATGATTTATATGCATCAAAAATTATGTGTGGATTATTTTCCTAAAGTAAAAAAACAATCTGAATGTGTTTTCTTGGTTTTGAGTATGTCATTTGTTTTTTTCACTAAAATTAATGTCAATTTTGAATAAAAAGACGCACTAGGAGTCATATCGGTCACACTGTGCATCGGATTGAGGTGAGTCTAATTGATACACATCACAAATTACTCACATATCATTTTCCTAAAGTGTCAAAACAATCAGAATGTTTTTCCTCAGTTTTTAGTATGCCACATGGTTTTTTTACTAAAATTTCATTTTAAACTAAAAACACACACTTTGATCCATATAGGTGGCATCGTGTGTGGGTTTGATATGAGACTTATTCATACACATCACAAGTTAATTATGAATCATTATAAAAAATTATAAAGACAATTCGAGCATGTTTTCTCAGTTTTCAGTTAGTAGCATTTTTTGTATTAAAATGTCAATTTTAAACTGATAATGTACACTTTGACACCATAACGGTCAAACTGCACATTAGATTGAGGTGTGGCTAATTCCAAAATGTTAGAAATAAAATATAGATCATTTTTCTAAAGTATAAAAAGTAATATGAATTTTTTTTATTAGTTTTGAGTATGTCAGTTGTTTTTTTTCACTAAAATTAATGTCAATTTTGAATAAAATGATGTTGTTGGAGTCATACCGGTCACACCATGCATCGAATTGATGTATGGATGATTTATACATGTCCTAAATGACTCATGGATAATTTCCCTAAAATATAAAAACAATCAGAATGTGTTTCCATAGTTTTGATTATGCCACTTGTGTTTTTTAATAAAATGTCATTTTAAACTGGAAACACGCACTTTGAGCCATATTGGTGGCATCGTGTGTGGGTTTAACCTAAGACTGATTCATACACGAAAAAAATGAATTATGAATCATTATCCCAAAATATCAAGATAATCTGAGCATGTTTTCTTAGTTTTCAGTGAATGATTCTTTTTTGTATTAAAATGTCAATTTTAAACTGATAACATACATTTTGACACCGTATCGGTCACACCATGCATCATATTAAGTTTTTTTGATTCCTACATGTCAAAAATAACATATGGATCATTTTTACTAAAGTACCAAAATAATACGAATATGATTTCTCAGTTTTGTGTATGTCAATTTTTTCACTAAAATTAATGTCAAATTTGAATAAAAAGACATAGTTAGAATCATACCGGTCACACCATGCATTGGATTGAGGTGAGGATAATTTCTACATGTCCCAAATTAATAATGGATCGTTTTCATAAAGTATCAAAACAATTATAATTTTTTCCTCATTTTTGAGTATGTCACTTGTGTTTTTTACTAAAATGACACTTTATATTGGAAACATGCACTTTGAGTCATGTAGGTATCATCATGTGTGGGTTTGAACTAAGACTGATTCATAATCATCACAAATGAATTATGAATCACTGTCCATAATTATCAAGAAAATATAAGTGCATTTTCTTGGTTTTTAGTGAGTTATTCGTTTTATTTTAAAATTTCAATTTTAAACCGATAATAGGAACTTTAACACCATATCAGTCTCATTGTACGGCATATTCCTACATGTCACAAATGAAATATGGATTTTTTTCCTAAAGTACCAAAACAATCCAAATTATTTTTCTTTTTTTTTGAGTATTTTAGTTTTTTCACTAAACTTAATGTCAAATTTGAATAAAAAGACATGCTTGGAATCATATCGGTCACACTGTGTGTCAGATTGAGGTGCGGATGATTGATACACATCCCAAATGAATCATGGGTAATTGTTATAAAGTATTAAAACAATCATAATGTGTTTCCTTGGTTTTGAGTACACCACATTTTATTACTAAAATGTCATTTTAAATTGGAAACACGCACTTTGAACCATACAGGTGACATCGTATGTGGGTTTGGCATGAGACTAATTCATAATCTTCACAAATGAATTATGAAACACTTAAAATGGATTTTATATTAAGTTATAAGGGTTGTGTAAACTTTTAAACAATTGTTCTCAAACACAATCATGGTATGATCCTCATTCTACTTTATTTCCCAATAATTTTATTATTTGAAATCCAGTGCTTCTTATCCTCCTCCACCTCAATCTCAAGCTCAGTCTTTTCCTCTACCACCTCCTCCATGTCGGTCTCTGAATAGAACTCTACTTATGCTTTTTCTTCTGGCTCTTCCTTTACCTCCACCTATGACTCTACCTCCTCCTCCTCCTTCATGATTTCCCAATAATTTTATTATTTTCAGGTCATCGCTTCTAAACAAATTGATTTCCTCCTTTATTCTTATCCTTGAGAAAGATATAAAAATAATATATAATAATTATGACACCAATTATTCACACCCCAAATATCTTTAAAAGGTCATAACTCATACTAGATAAAAATATATAGCAGGTGATCACCTAAATTAGTTCTCGGTATACATTCAGAAAAAAAATTGTGTTACCCACTAATCTCTAAATAAATTGATTTCTTCTTTTGAGTAACTAGGTTGTCAGCAATCTTGATAGTACTAAGAAAATTTAAACAAAAAATTTTTTATGAAATATATTTAATGAAATTTTAATTAACTTTGGGAATTACCTATTGGGGGATGATGTTCTTTTCATGATTTATGATTTCTCTCATAAATTGGAAAACATAATATCCATAATAGATGTCATTATCTTGTTTCAGACACTGAAAAAACATTGACCAAAATAAGTAAATTATTTTGAATTTTTTTATGGTTAAAGCTTTCTAAATATACCTTAATTTTTTCCATTTTTATTAATTTTTTGGCTTTATTCCTTCAAACACAGAATTCAGGCCATGATCTAACTTTTATAGAGTGACCTCCCTATCATAAAAAATTATTGTAAAAACACAGACTGAACATATAATTAAATTTTTATCTATAAATTATTTATTTTATTGTATTACATATTTACAATACACATCATGTGTGGTCAGTTGGTTGAATATCTAAGAAATGGATCTAAATAAATAAATATTTGGAGTGTCCAGATTGATTTCTATCAGCATCGAGTGCACCTTAAAAAATTAAAAAATTAAAAAATTAAAAATATATTTTATGTGATTAGATTATATAGTTTTACATTTTCATTATAAGCATCAAAAATATTGTATCATCATATGCTTTTTAATTAAATTATTGGATTAATTGATCTTTGTTCTTCTCAATTTTATTTTCTCTAAAGTAAGTTCTAGCGTAGAAATGATATAGGGATTAATGATTCCAAATCTTTCTTCGCATGATATACCCTTTATATAGTTTCTATATAAATCCTTATACAAAATATAAATATTTATTAACTTTAATAAACATATTATCCCACTATTTAGATAGGCTTATTATAAAAATGAACCTTATGTATGTATTCAAAACTAAGACGCCTAACCATTCATGGTTGAGAATCTCATTTAGACTCTCAAGACCAATTATTTTTTTCATGGAAACTCCATATATTTATTCATAATATTCAATGTAAGACATAGTTTTATCTTTAAATGTCATCTCTACATGAATTTTTAATGATAATAAATGTTTCTCTAGAACTGGTAGGGAGAAGGTACTCTCAGAAGGTTGTTTTTTTTTCTTGATTGAATCAGTAGATTTTTTGATTTGACCATTCATTTATCCATCGCTTTATTCATCTGTAATATAATGCATCACTTAAGACCTTTTATCATCAATTGTAACATGTTTTTCATATGATAAAAAATTGTTAAATATGTACTTAATATATCTTTATAAGATTAGATGTCCATGCTATAAAATATCCAATAGTAGCTTTGACCATTGTAATATTCAGACCATCAAGTGCAATAGGTAACTCAACAGTCGTCTCATAAACTACCTCAATCCCCACTCCCATGTGATATTTTAGGAGGGGTTGATTTTATAACTGGTCTCCTATAATATTATACATTGCACCCATTACAACACGGAGTTACATGGGTGTTGACAAATACAAATCACATACAACTGTACCATGCAGAATTTTAGTAATATAAAGTTATCAAAAGTTGTTTGATTCACATTTAGGATAAAGATTAATGAAAAAAATTGATTACCCTGGGTAAGGTATGCGGTTGGGGGGAATTACTAGCCTAGAAGCTAGTGGGGTTATTTGGTTCATGTGTGTAAATTTTTTCCACTACCGGTTCACTTTGATCATTTCTTATACATTCATCTGCCAAACCAGACCAAAAAATAATATCTTGTAGTGATTCTATTTGTGTCTGAAATCATATTATAATATTATATATATATCCTCATGTGGTTTTATCTTCTAAAAATATGTTTTAGGAGAGACTCCAAAACCTAATCCTCTAACACAACCATATTGTACAGGCCACTTAAAACCTACTGAAAGTAGATTTTCTTCTAGTACGGTCATTATTGATTTCTATGTCTAAAACATATAAAAAATATGAACATAAATAGATATTTTTATGTAATATTTTTATAAATCATAATTAATTACAATTATGTCATACTTACACATTATTCCCATGCTTATTTTTTTGTTTTCATCAACTAATTTACCCTCCTAATTTAAACAAGATTCCTTCCATAGCACATGATGTGGGATGGAAGTGGCTTTAGATTTTGATTCATGAATCTGCATATAAAAAAAGGAACATATTTTGTTTCATGTCACATAATTAAACATTTATTTTTGATTTAATATACATACCAATTTATTCTCTAATTAAGCGTACCACATCCTTTATTTGTGATAGGGGTGTGTTGGTTTTGATCCATGTTGTTTATTTTCATCACTCTTTTATTGTTTCATAAATTTACAATTTTGAATCAAATTGGATAATATAAATAATGTCAAATAATATATTATCTACTACAACGAACCTGAAATGATTTCTCATAGCAATGATTGATGAAAGAAGTCCATGTTTCCTGTTTTATAATGTGTTATAATGTGTTCATAACTAAGTGGTGGGTGGGGATTTATTTTCCCCTCAGTATCCCTAAGATGTAACTTCGTCAGAAGAGTCTAGAAGCCTCTATGGGATTTTCCAGCAGCCATTAATACAAATTTCTTATGTAAATATTCTAAAATAAATGAAGTCTATGAGGAATATTGAAAATTATATCAATGTTTCATTATATAATTTTTTAGTAAAATATATAAAGTATATTGTAACATTATAATTATATCTCATTAAAGGATTCCCTTCATTATAGGTTGGAAATAGTGCCATGAGTCAATATAAATTAGTAAATTCATCCTTTTATTGATCCCAATATAAATAATTAACATTGACTTATTGGGTTCAATAGGTTGGTTGTGTTGATTCCAACCAACCTGAAATTTTATATCCTCACTTCTTTCCTTGATAATTTTATTCAAAACCATGATGTAGCATCGTTTTTGCTTTTTTTTCTTCAACATGTTATTAATCCCCTAATAATTCCACAATTTCATCATCAATAGTCTATTCTTCCTTGGGATTAGTAACATCATCATGTTCATAATACATTTTCTGTATAATTAGTCAAGCATTTAATTTGTTTTTAATAACAAAAATAAAACACACTTCATGCATAAAAGTACACAATTCCATTCATCTTTCATGAAAATTGTTACTGTCTTGAACAGAGATACAGTACTTCAATACTACAGTACAATTAACCTTCGCTACCCTTATTTAATCTATCCTCAGATTCTTGATTGTCTTTCAAATCTTGATGATGGATTGGACTACCTATTTCAAACTAGTCTTCCTCCCATAATTGTGTTCCAAATTTCATTGATGACTTACCTATTGAACATTTATTATTTCATTTTTTTTGTTTGATATTTATCTCTCATATTTATTGGACATCCACCTATGTTTCTTAAACTACTCTAAACAAAATTCATCTCATACTATGTATTGGTGATCATTTTGGATGAATACTACTTAGAGTGGTTAAAAAACATAGAAGATATGTGTGATGAGTATCAAGAAAAAAATGAAATAAAAAATGTTTAGCGAATGAAATTAAAGTTTCCACTAAGGTTCAAAAATAAATCAAATGAAATTTCTAACATATTAAAAAAATTAGGGGGATGAATTGTTATCAAAATTAACTGAGTGAGTCATAAAAGAACATGCATATCAAAAAACCAAAAAAATAATTAATTTTGTTTTGATTATTTTTTCGATGTCATTTTGGTGTTAATAGGAAGTAGTAAATTAGGAGGAAAAAAGTCTAAAATAGTTGAAGAATGATTTGGGAGATGTGTTATTCAAATCCATGGCAATGAATTTGACGGAGGTTAATGAATACAATCTGAGAAGGAGGTATGTCATCAAGGAACTTTGAAAGAGGGATTCAAATACATCATCAAGAGATAAAAGTCAATAAAGCATATTAGGATGGATTAAATAAGGGTAGTGAAGGTTGGTTATATTTTAGTATTGAAGTATTATATCTTTGTTCAAGACAGTAACAATTTTTATGCAAGATGCATGGAGTGTATTGTATTATATATCAAACTTACCAAAATGAATCCTTATTTACACAACCTTATTTTTGAAACCTATGGTCTTTTTTATGAAAATTTATTTATGTTTCTTACAAATATTATGTGTTGTATACTTCTTTCACAACAGCGGATGGAGATGCATTCACAGTGGTCTCATGTGAAAAATAAAAGCAAAATATGTCATAATAATGATATAAAAATCTTTAAAATGGCAATATATATACCCATTATAATATCTCAATTTATAAATCTACCACATATTACATCCATATTATCTAGTTGTATCAATACTCATAAACTTTAAGGAAACTTTCACTTTCAATTCAGGAAGATATACCCACTTGTGCCTACCACTATTGCAAAAAAATGACACTGATTACTCTTTTTCCATATGTTTACTTATAGAGAATATTGATGTTAATAACATTATGAATAGGTTCTAATCCAAATCCCAAATGAAATATAACAAACTCATAAATAAATAATTGGAAGTGTATGTGTCCTAAGACCATCAACAAGAGTATAATATACTAGGATTGTACCTATCACTATAGAAGAACCTTGTCTAGAATCATCCATAGTCTACTCTACCATAAATAATATATCAGTCATATCTAATGATCTGGACTAGAAGTAATATCTTAAAAGGAACATTGTAGGTTCCCAAACTGACCACGTTGATAGAAATGTTTCACATCAAAGCGGAAATGAGTATTGAAGTGTCCTGTGAACCTAAATTGATTGAATCACTCAAAAAGTCTCTTCAATTGAAGAGTAATTGGAATACCTCCACTCTAATGGTATTGAAGAAATGAATCTCACCCCACCTATATTCGAAATCACTTCTATCTACTCATGTATTATTCACCTTCCAATTTTGGATATTTTTTTAATCACCCATAAGATCCCTCCAATAACATACATCCTTTTAAAGGGTGAATTTTTAAACATATGATAAATATTGATATAGAAATTTTTTACTCTTATAAATTAAATGAATATATTCAAGGAAATCCTAAATTCATTATTATGATATATTACCATAAAATCTTATAGGAACCACATATTCTTCCCATCATTGAAAAGTATACCACATAGTTTGAAGTATATCTAAAATTACATCTAGGACATGAGGATCAATACAAGTTCTAGAATACATATAATGTTCACTGGCTCCTTCCTATAGAGATCAAGGGGTCAGAGTGGTGACATATTCTATATAAATGTATAGATTCACATAATTTTCCACTTCCAAAAAACAATAATCTTTCAAAAATAGAGACAAAATAATCTATATTAAATGTGAACCCTCTTCCCCTATCTCTCATTAATTTCCTTTTTAATAAGTCTTTTCAAAATTAATATATAATTTAAAATATATTAGAATCATTATGTTAAATATAAGTATGAAAAAACTAACTAATATTATCAATAAATGGAGTTAGTAAATAAAATCAATAAATTAATAAGTTATATAAACCTAATCATCACTAATAAGTAAATAAGAATGAACTATTTATTTATTATTTATGTTTCTTTTAATATAAATTTATAATTGACTCTAGAAAAAAACAAATACACATAAAAACATGACATTTTATATATTCTTATTGATTCCTAACTATCAACTCCTAAATAAGTGGCACGAGACTCGAGAAGTTAGGTCGAGGAAAAATTACACAAAAAATAACCTAGACTTTATATGGTAACTCAAGTATCCAACATAATTATGATATACATACATATTTATGGATTAATTATTATTTCTGAAAAGTTTTTTATTTTTTGGATATAATCAATACCAATATCCTTAATTTCACTCTGATTCCATTTTGTAACATTTTTGACCTAGTATACCCAAATAGTTTCCAATTCTGATCATCACATATTCTCATACACACTTCCCAATCACTAAAGTCTTATGTCAATACTAAGGGATATAGATAACATGTTTGAGAAATGGGTTAACCTCTTAAATGTTTAACTAAACTCAATTTGATCATGCTATAAAGCTAGCATTACCTTCATAGTAACATGTGGTGAAAAATATATTTTTTTATCCATACAGGCCCATACACATATGTTAACTAACCTTACCATATGAAAAAATCATTATATTTATTTGAAACCATTTTTTATGGAGGAAAAAGATGAAATAGAACCACTCATATTTCAGTATCAAGGACATGAGATTTAGGTTTCTTCGTTATTAAGAATAGTGCAAAAACAAAAATGTAGAACCCAAAACATCAAAAAATGATAGAGGAAAATTATAAAATAACATACATTAGATTCAAGCCTTTATTAATCTAATGAAACGTAGAGGAGTCTCATCAGAAGAACAAGAGTTCCATGAAAGCTTCAGAATGGGGAGTGACTGAGTTGTGGTTAGGGTTCTTTAAAATAGATCAAGGACACTTTTAATAGCGATTTCATAAAATCACTAAAAAGATCCCTTCTTATCAATGCTAAATTGATAAGTGATGATAAGTATTTCTTTTAACAGTGTTTTTTTAGCACTGATAAAGATCAATCTTTATTATCCCTAAAAAATACTGCTAAATATTCCTTTTATCAGTGCTAAAACTTTATAATTGATAAAGATTTTATAATATTAAGTATTTATTATAATTTTATAATTATTTAAATATATATAATTATTTATTTACAATTATATAAATACCTAGTAAAAAATAATAATTATTTATTTATAATAATTATAAATTTATAAATTTATAAATTTAGTAAATGTAAATTTATAGATATATTTATTTATAAATATATTTTCAATATTATTAGTGGATATATAATCTTAAATACATTCATTTTAAAAGTGAGTGAAATTGAATAATTCAAAATGAATAAACTTTAAAAATATTGAAAAAATGGATAAGTTTTATTAATTAAATATAAATTATTAAAAAAATATTGATATATGTATATATATTAAAGTGGATGAATACATATTGAAAATACTAAAACATGGTAAATAAATATATATAAATAAATAATAGAAAATGATCAAATTCAAAAATAAAATAAAAAATAAAAAATATTAAAAATGAATACCGTAACTATAGTATTAAAAACAAATAAATGAAATTTATTGATTAAAAACATAATATATTAAATGTATCATGTTATAATGAAATTCTAAAATATACTAAAATTAGAATAAATTACATAAATATTAGGTGTATGTGTTTCTATATATTGTATAAATATATTTGTGTGTGAATTTTTATATAAAAATACATTAATTACATATATATATATATATATATATATATGTTAAATAAATATAACACACGACGTTTGATATATGTTAAATTGAAAAATCAAACAATATTAAAAAATAATAAGACATTAATATGTTTTTAATTAACATTTTATTTATTTTATATATATTTATATTTAATATATACTATTTACTAATATAAATAATATATTTATATATATATATATTATAATTATTCATTTTTGTTAAAAATTATTTCATTAATAAATTTTTAAATAAATCTGTAATTTATTCACTTTTAATTTTTTTTCTTAATTATTACATTTTATTCAGTTTATATATCTATATTAAATATATACTATTTATTAATATTTATAATCTATATATGTGTATATTAAATTTATTTATTTTATCAATAATTATTTAATTAATAAAATGTATTATTTTTTTCTTAATTTACTCATTTTAAATTTTTATTTGTTTAATTATTTAATTTTATTCATTTTACATATCTATATATTTAATATATACTATTTATTATTATTTTTAAACTTTATATATATGTATATTCAATTTCTTCATTTTTAACAATAATTATTTAATTAATGAAACTGTTAAAAAAATTATTTATTTAATTTTTCATTTTATTTTGGACCTTTATCAGCACTAAAAAGGTGTTGATAAAAGGAACCCTTTATCAGAACTAAAAATAAAGCACTGATAAATGGTTCCCTTTATCAGTGCTTGAAATAAAGTGGTGATAAATGGTGGACTTTATCATTGATTTTTTAGCACTGATAAAGGGACCAATTTATTAGTGCTTATTTTTGCGCTGATAAAAATAGACTTTATCAGTGCTTTTTTCTAGCACTGATAAATTTCATCATTATTAAAGACATGTTTTGTGGTAGTGATGGGAACCATCATCTGTTACCAGATATATTTCTAGGTGCACACAAAGGATGGTAGGTGGACCAGTGGGTTAGGCACCATTTCCATTAGGGGCTGTTTAGATTGAGGGGATGAAGCAGATAAAAATTGAAGGAAGAAAAAAATATAAAAATGGAAGTCGGGAATTTCTCAAGAGGATGTTGAGTGCCCTGGGAGCTATCCTAGCATGTGATCAACATGCTGTATAAACATGATAGTAGGAAAGGATCTGGCCTAAACTATAGAGGGAATACCCTAGAATAAGTTGTTGGTGGGGGATGACCTGAGACGTGATATTTGGGCATCGCTACATATCTCATGGGAATGGGAATCACACCACATGTAGTTCTTGAATGTGTCTTGGTAGGGGACCAATGATGAAAGGTTGGTGTTCTCTTTGGGGAGGATGGTAGGTCATCCCATGATTTTTGTATGTGGCATCCTATGTTCATCTCATAGGTTGTGTCCATAATTTAATGTCTTGTGTTGAGGAGGTTGGTTTTGATCATCCCATATTTTTCATATGGGGCATCATATTTTCATCACATAGGTTAAGGATACAATTTAACATCATGTGTTGAGTAAATTGGATTTGGTCATCCCATATTGGTCATATGAGGCATCCTATATTCATCACATTGGGAAAACTATAGTTTAATGTTGTGTGTTAAGGGTGTTGGTTCTAGTCATCTTGTATTGGTCATATGAGGAATCCTATGTTCATCACATAGGGTAATAATAAAATTTAACATTATTCACTAAGGATGTTGGGATTTGAAGTTTAGAGTAGTGTAGTTCGTACTAAGGATACTACTAGTTTATGGTCAAGGAGTTTGGATCAAAGGGTGTGGGTGTCTTAAAGAGGCTTGTATTTCATGAAAGGGTAATAACTTGATGAAAATTGAGTTACAAGGAGACTTAATTCCATACAATCTTCCAATAAAAACTTTACATAGGTTAAAGTCATAATGTTAAGGGGTGAAGCCTCTGTAATGATTTGATGGTGGAGATGAACCCATGGTATGTAATCTGGGCATCGCTACATATCCCATGGGAATGGGAATCAAGACACAAGTGTTTATAGAACAAGGTGTGATGGGATACCGACATTGGAAGGGTGGCGTCTTCTTGATTGAGGATGTGATAAAAAAGATAAGGGAAAATTGGCTTGCTGAAACACCATGGTTGAATCAAACTATGCAAATAAGGGTTTATAGGGGTTCGAATTCATATAGATTAATGCCATAATTCTTGGTCATTAAGGGGTTTAGGTACTTCAAGTATGTTCGAAGGGTGAAAAGTGTTAAAACCATATGTGAAGGAGCTAAAGAGGGCATGTACCACAAAAGGAAATCATGAAACTAGTTTCACATTGTTTAATTTCGTGATTCTTGTACTAGGGGAGGCCCAAAAATATGTTAGTGTTGAGGCTGGTCCCAAGATTTTGGATCCAAGAATCCCTAGATATTAAAATGGATCACCTCATAGTTGCACATAGTTTAACATGGTTGGTGACTGATTTCAAAAGGGTGGCATCCTCCTTGGATAGTAAAATGGATCATCTCACAGTTATCATATGAGGCATCCTATCTTCATCACATAGGGTTAGGATATAGTTCAACATCACAAGCTGAGGGTGTTGGTTTTGGTCATCCCATATTGGTCATATAAGTAATCCTATGTTTTTCACATGGGGTAAGGCTACAGTTTAAGATTATGTGATGATGACATTGGTTTTGGTCATCCCATATTGGACATATGAGGTATCCTATTTCCATCACATAGGGTAAGGATATAGTTTAACATCATGTGCTAATGATGTTGGGATTTTTAGTTTAGAATCATACAACTTTAACTAAGGATGCTACTAGTTTATGTTCATAGACCTCAAACCATGGGGGTAGCTACTAGTTTAAGTTCATAGAGCTTGGACCAAGGTTTGAAAATATTTTAAGTTCATAATTCTTGGACCATAGGTTTAAAAATATTTTAAGGACATAATTTTTTGACCATGTTATGAAAATAGTTTAATGTTGTAATTCTTGGAACAAAGGTTTCACATGAAGTAATATATGAGAAACATGGAATTGGTGAGAGGTGTGATATGAACCTCATCCATAGTGATTAATTATTATGAACCATTGGAGTAGACCTTATGGATAATGAAAGGTACCTACCACTTGGGTTCTAACTTTGGTAGTGTCTTTTTGGGTATCATTGGAATCCTGAGAGGTAATACCATGTCACCCTAAAGGAAGGAGTGGAGGAGACAAATATTTTTGTTGAATGCCCCCACTACCCTATTCTGGTTCCTCTCTAAGTTATGCAATTCCTGAAGACTATTTTTCTCAAAGTCCTCCAACATATCCAAATAGACTTCTGATATTATATATTTCATTTTATAGTCATAAATGGATGTTCCAACTGATATAAACTATACCTATATTAGTAAAACTACATCTTTTCCATATACCATGGAGTATGGATTTTCTTTGGTGGAACTTTGAGTCATTGTATGATAGGACCAAAGGGATTTAGGGTGTTTATCAGCCCAATATTTTTTTTGTGGCTCACCATATTATATATAATTTTAGATGTGGTTTTTATTAATGAATCAATCTATCCATTCTCTAATTAATGATAGAAATAAATGTAGTTTTAATGAATGTTGTACTTGGCATACAATTTATCTAGATCGGAATCCCATAATTTAGTTTCATTGTCCTTAAGAATGTTGTGAGTAACCCCAAAATGATGAATGATGTGGGATTTCATGAACTCAATCATAGAACTAGTTTTTAATTTCTTTAATGGTAACTACTTCTACCCACTTTGAGAATAAATTCATTGTGTTTAGAATGAACTTATATTGTTGAGTCGTTACTGGTGGGTAAGCACCCACAATGTCGAGTACCAAAATTGTGAAGGGCCAAGAGTACTTGGTGGTGTGAATAATCTCCCATGGTTATTGCACAAAATTTACATGGATCTGACATGTATGACACATCTTGGTGAATTTCATGCAATCATGAACCCTGATTGGCCAAAGTAGTATAACCTATGAATTTGGTGGGAGGGATTCAAACTTTCTATATAAGATCCATGGGATCTAGCATTAACCTATTGTATAACCCAAGGTATCTCATCACCTTGGATAAAAAATAGAATAATTTCATTAAAATTGTGCATGTAGAGAGCCTTCTCAAGGTTGAGTCCACTCAAGAGTTAGAACTATGCTTCACAATGGAGGACTCACTCATTTTTTGTTCGTTCTAGTGGGAGAATGTCATGATGAAGATACTCAATGAATGGAGTCATTAAATCAGATGTTTCATTGACTAAGGGGGGATTTTAAGGCCCTAGAGTAGATGTACTTTAACTCAGCTAATATATATATTAGTTTCTTTATCTAGAGTGGTGGGTATTATGACCCTCCATTGTGACACATGAATGATCAAGTCATCATGTTCAGGCTATGAAAGGGATACAACTAGGCTTTCCAAATAATTATCTCAAACATTTTTTGACCAAGTAACATGATTCAACTTTGGATATGAATGGAACTGGGCCATTAGATGATGAGTTTGTTCCAGTAGGGTCATAAGCTCTTGTTTTCTGGTGATGTAGTTACCATTTTTTTTATGACCATATATGAGTCTCCATTCACATGTAAAAGGGGAAGATCAATCCTGAGGACAAACTTGAGACCAATAATAATAGAATTATACTCTACCTCATTTTTAGTGTAGCCTTCAGACAATAGGAATGTGTATGGAAATATATATTATGTAGGATTGATGAATACAATCCCCAATCCTATCCTATTAAGTTTGGGGTTATTGAGCACTACTGGAAAATAGTTCTATACCCACAGTTTTGCAAAAAACTGTGGGTATAGGCCACCTATACCCATGGTTGAGCCAAAAACCATGGGTATAGTTTTCTTTTAAGACCTATACCAACGGTTTTGGAGAAAACCATGGGTATAGGGTACTTTCTATAGACCTATACCGACGGTTCTTGAAAACCGTAGGTACTATGGTTTTTTTTAAGACCTATACCCATGGTTCTCCAGAACCGTTGGTATAGATTTCCCGCATTATGGCGGGGAATGAAAATTAGGCGGGACACGGAAAACATTTGGTGGGAAGATATTTTTTTCATGGTTTATATTAATATATTTATATACATATAAATATAAACTATCAAAAGTTCTTTAGTTCGGTTGGTAAACCCTTCTCCTTAGGTTTTGTAGGTCACCGGTTCAAATCACCCTGGCCACTTTTTCGGAATTTAAATACCCCACATGGATTATATTAATATATATATGAAGATATATTTATATATAACAAATGTATATCACATCTCAGTTGGTCCTTTGGTGGGATGCGGTCGTGAGTCTCCGCGCGAGGCACTGTTTTGAAACCCCCCAGCTATGTTTTTTAATTTAAATACTTTATATTAATATATATACCCAGATATATGTATATATAGCAGATAAAAATCACAGCTTGGTTGGGGCGTGGCCGGGAGACTCATCGCGAGGCGTGGGTTTGAAACCCCCCGGCGGTGTTTTTTGAATTTAAATAACATATATTAATATATATACACAGATATATATATATGTATCAAATAAAAATCTCATTTCGGTTTGTCCGTTGGTGGGGCGCGTTCGGGAGATTCAGCGTGATGTGTTGTGTTCGAAACCCAATAGGATTTTTTTTTGAATTTAAATACACTACAGTTTGAAAAATGTGGGGTCTGTTGTGTGCCACATTGGAAACGGTGTGCCACGTTTGACTCCCCTATACCCACGGTTCTCCAAATTGTGGTTATAGGCCGATACCCCTATACTGATTTCATTCTATCCCACGGTTCCCAAAACCATGGGTATAGGCTATACCCACGGTTTTGGGGGCTATACCCACGGTTTTGAACTGTGGGTATAGGTTGTTTTCCTAGTAGTGGAGCCTTCTATTGGGAGTCACTGTCATAATGAATCTACTAACATTTCACAACCTGATCTACTAATATAATGGATTCATCTGGTAAATCAACATCCTTGGGGATTTCCTCATAGATTGGATGTCTGGCCAAGAAATTTGCCAAACCCTGGCCCTTGACAGCTTTCTACAAGACAAACCTGATATCAAATTGGTAGAGGATTGCTTCCCAATGTGCCAATTTCCTAGTTATCATGGTATAGCTAAGAATATACTTTAGTGGGTCAATATGGAAGACCATATGTATCTCATGATGATGTATGTAATGTCATAACTTTTTTACTAAAAATACTAGTGTGAGGAAACTCTTCTTGATTGGGGGTATATATTCTTCATGTTGAGGATCATAAATTTAATATAATATATTTTTTTACCTACCCTCATTGTTTTTCTTGGTCATAAGGGCACCAAGGGATCATTTTAGAGTATTCATGTAAGAGACTAGAGGCTTTCCTAGGACAAGTGGCATAAGAACCAGAGGCTATAGAAGATACTACATAATATCTCAAAATGTAGTCTGGCGGTCATCATCTAACTGGTAAACAATGCCTTTTTTCTGTATCCTCTAGAATGGATTACACTTGCTACCCAAATTTTCATAAAATCAATGAATATAGGATAAGTGGACTTAGAGGCCTCACAACTCCCAAAGGTTGCATGGAAAATAAATTTGGTTGATAGAATTTATTTTCTTGGGATTGATCTTGATGCCTCTATATCTAACGATGAATCCAAGAAACTTTCTAGAGGTAACCCTAAATTCAAACTTCAAAGGGTTCATTTTCAAATGGTGGGAATGGATGAATCCAAACACTTTCTCAAGATCTTTGAGATGGTCCTATAACTGGTGATATTTAACCAATAAATCATCCACGCAACACTCCACCTACATCATGAGGAGCATTTTGAAGATACAGTGAATGGAATGATGGTAAGTGGCTCTGACATTATTCAAGAAAAAAGGAATTACCAGATATTAGAAGGTTCCCTGGGGTAAATTGAAGGCAGTGGACTCTTTTTCATCATAGGACATCTGAATTAGATTATACCTAGAGTAATTTTCCATGAAGGAGAGGTTATAGAATCCATTCATAGCATCAATCAATAACTCCATCACCATAAGGGGAAAGTCATCCTTTGGACAATGGTAATTGAGGTCACTGAAGTTGATAAATACTCTGACTTGACCATTATTTTTTATAATTGGGACAATTTTTGTCATCCATCTGGGGTAATAGACCTCTCTAATGAATGTTGATTTTATAATCTTATCAACTTCAGCCTCAACCATGGCACTATGAGAGGGGTTTATTTTTTAGGGAGGTTGTTTGAATCTATAACAACCCATTTGGAGGCCAAGCTGATGGAAAATAATATTTGGATCGAGTCCTAGAATATCACTATAGATCCAGCAAAAAACGTTTCAGTGTTATTTCAACAATTCTACATATTGTTGTAATTCCTCTAAATAAATAGCTACACTAATCAATGTCGACTTCATATCTTCTTTAGTGATGAGGTTAAACTGAGTAAACTCATAAACAGTGATAGATACACCCTCATCAGATAAAGTAAAGATGTCTTCTAGATCCTCTTCATTTTACAAGATATTAGAGTCAATGGGAGTAATAAATGCACATAAAACTACAAATATAAGGATGAAATAAGAACATGATATGATGGGTGATATTCTTCAATAAGGGACTCTCTCCCTTTGGAGACTACAATGATATAGGTTGTTGATCCAATCCCACTCAATTTTTATTCATACTGTCTACTCTTAACATCGAATCAATGATGATGGTTCGACTTCCATCAAGTCAGTGTTGCTTTATGAGACATATAGGAATGCCTCAGATCAGTGGTCATAGGGTGAACTTATTGGTACTTTATAGGGGTAGGGTCTTCTAGTATTGGTTATAACTATCTATTTTAGGAATACAAGGTAATATATGAGCACTCTTTATTATTGGGGACTATGAAATAACCTCTTAGGACCAGTGTTGTGGGTTCCAACTGATGGATCAGAAGGATGAAGGTATATTTCAATTATTCCCCAATGGTTTACTAAAATGGATATCAGATCATTGGGGGATTTAATACACTCAACCTCGTTAACCTAGAGACATTTTCATTCCATTTTTTAGTACCTAACATCTAGATAATGGGATTAATAAGAGTCTAAGGGAGAAGCATCACCCCAAAGTACCCTAACTCAACCGTCAAGGGATTACTTAAGGAATTGGTGGTATAAAGAGGATACCACTGCATGAAAATGAATCCAAGACCTTCGAAATAGGGTATTTAAGGCTATATCCTATGATAGAACCATAAATATAGTTCTTTATACCATTCCACTAAATTGAGTCTTTAGTGGAATCTTTCCACATAGCTTCTGCTCACTCTTTTCATACCCATGAATTGTCAAGTTAGAGGGGATCAAATCCTCTAACATGAGCCCTAGATTATGAATCATCCTAGTTAGTATTAGATTTATTATAGATTCAGTATCCACTATGTTTTAGTGTATTTCCATTCCATTGAACAAACCAGTGATATACAGTGGGTGTTTGTGCCCCTAAATGGTAGTTCCCTCATCTTATTTAGAGAATGATATAATGGCCCAACACTCTTTATGTTTGTATTCTTCTAAAAAATAGGTATCAGTGGTAGATACCTTAATATAAAACTGAAGGGGTTTCTTCAAGGATTTGATAATGTCCTTGTTTGTTAGATTGGAAACTCAAGAGGGGGATGAATTGAGTTCCTACTTAAAATTTCTCTTAAAAACGTTATGATAAAGATCCCCCAATTTGAGAATATCCTAGTTAATTAAGGTAGTATAGATGTAAATTTTTAGTTGGTCAAAAAGTTTTTAAATGAGTGATTATTCCTTAATTTAATCAATGTAAAACACTTATTCATCTTAATAAATAGGTTTAATGAATTAAACACATACACTCACTAACCAGAACTAACTATTAGAGTTAATGAAAAACAGTTTTCTATTTTTGAAATTATGAGCAATGGAAAATAGGAAAATAGAGTATTAAAAAAATATAGTACATAGAAGAATTAACCAAGAGGTTCAGTCTCAATATGAGACTTAATCTTCTCCACTCAGTGATCACCTTCCACTAAGCAGTTTATATTAACAATAAACTTGACACACAGCCTGTATCGGGATTCACAACAGTTTTCAAAAAATTTATAGGGCTCACACCCTCTACCATATTTCTTCGTGGGAAAAAAACAATCAATACCACACATGGCCTATTCCATAGTTACATGTGGTAAATAAATTATAAGTAAAGTTTGATGTGAGGATTTTCAGTATCCTCCAGTTCAAGCACAAGAGATAGTGTGTGTAAGAAAAAAAACACACACTTATTAGAAATTTAATATAATAAACACAATATAGATAATGTTATAAAGATTGATTTTAGAATGATATATGTGTTTTCAGTTCAGATCTTGACTCCTTGGAGTGAATAAATTGCAGTTTGAGTCTTTCTCTAGAAGTTGTCTCCAAAACAGAGTGTCGCAACTCCAGGTTCTAGCTTCCAGGTACTGACTGTTCTGCTTCTTTGTTTGAGAGATATTTGATGATGCACCAAAAGAAGTCTTGAATTTATTTCCCCAAAATGATCTTCTTTAGCCTCTTGGATTCACAGTGTAAAAGCTAGTGTGTTCCCTTTTTTCTTTAGATCCATCATGTAATGACTATCTCTCTAGAATTATTTTTCTTCACTTCCTTGGTCTTCTATTTTATATTTGAGGTTTGACAATAGGAATATGAAAACCATGTGTGGTCTTCCTCATACCTTATACTATCTCTAGATACGATCTCTTGATATCTCTATAATCAGCATTAATTAATGTCAGGAGCATTAAAGTTACCAAATAAGACTGTTAGAATAATATTAAGAAATTGAAAAAGTATAGAGTAGAAGAGTGGGTATCGGTAGGCTAGTAATGGTATCCTTCTCAATAGTACCCTCCATCGGTAGCCTTCAGCAGTAGCCTATAGTGGTAGCCTTCAGCAGTATCCTTTAGCAGTAGCCTTCAGTGGTAGCCTTCATCAGTAGCCTTCAGTAGTAGCTATCATCGGTAGCTTTCATCGGTAGCCTTCAGCGGTAACCTCTATCGATGACCTTTTACTTATATAAATTTTTCGTTCTAATCTTAAATGAGAGAGAAGTGAGATTAAAAAAATACATATTTATTACTTGATAGAAACTAAGAATATTAATGAAACATGATTATCATATAAAAGAAACATGATTTGGGATTATCAAAATAGGTGAGTCCAACAATATCACCCTTTTTTATTATCACAAATTATGTTAATGAAATTTTAGATTGAATTATTATTGAATTAGGGTTAAGCACATTTGATAATTTCTCCAAAGGTATGAGTATACAAATATTATGTATCAAGATTTGAAATAGAATAAAACTGAACCATGTTTATTGCTGAAAAATATATATCAGATCATATAGGCTTAAACTTCTCCCCCTTTGTGATTAGAAAAAATAATAAAAGTCAAGAATGAGACAAATAAATATTTCTGTATTAATTAAGAAAGAGTACAATATACAGAAAGATCACAAATATCTCTATCAACTAAGATATCCCAAATTCAATCCACATCAAAATGTCCAATAGAGCTTTGTCTTTGGAAGATGAGGAGGTAGGTTCCGAAGATGGTGGTACAGCCTTAGGGATGACAGTGAGAAATGTAGGAGGAGCTGCTATAGGGGTATCAGTGGACCGATAATGAGTATATCTCTGAGGAATCATAGGATTCAAGATTTTAATGGATTGTGCAGCAGTCATCAAAGGGGTGGAATTGGGAGAGCCTAAGGCAGCTGGGGAAGAAGGTAATGTTGGAGGAAAAATAGTGGGAGTGCAGTCCACATGGAGGAAGGGAAAAAGGAGATTCATGAAATCCATAATGATGCTTCTTCCTCTTTTCATATCTGAGATAAAATCATCCTTGTTCTCCATGAATTTCTCTAAGGAAAAATTCAATTCTCTAAGCCTGCTAACTTGATCCTTAAAATCCTAAGTGATAAGTGGGATCCTCAAGTTTTCTAACAATGTCTTGAAGTGACCATCCTTATAATGCTTAGTGTACACACTTTTATAATAGAAATAAACTTGATCTTTGATGGCCTTATGATCTTGAGAAACCTCCCTTAAGTAATCTATCACAAGCTTATCAATGTCTCTCATAGTGGAAATGACCCGAGTCAGAGATTGAGGGTATGAGGTTCTTACACCAGATAACTTCTTCATTTCTTCTCTAATAACTGACCTGAAAGATTCTAGATCAACATGAGGAGAGGATGAAGAGGAAGAAGATACACACAGAGGTTCTATTGTAAAATCTATTGTCTCTTTAAAAGACTTGGTCAAAACACTGATCAATCTTTTCACATCCTCATCCTGACCACTCACATGTGCCTCCATAGACTTTTTAAATTCCTCAAACATAGTGACCATCTTCTGAAAAAAATATTAACATACTTAAGGTCTTTTTCCAATTGAACTGTTGAATTCATATATGATTCTGAACTCACAATTGATTGTTTCATAGATTCCATAGATTCTGCCAAGGTTCTGACTTGATTCTGACATTCCTTCACTTCATGTAGAAAATTTTAGTGAGAGGTAGAAATTATTCTTTCTAAGGAAGATTCCACAACTTCTTGATTGAGATCCATTGTTCTCTCTATCCCAACAGATCTCTCATCAAAGTGTATCTTCAAGTATGATTTTAATGATTCTAAATAATCCTTCTTCGCATAATCTTGAGTTAGATGAATTATCCGCTTCACAATAGTGGTCTCTGAAACAGAAGGAATTGGAAGGCTTCTGTTAGGCTTGTCATCTTTAGAGTCTCTATAGTCTGAGACCAAGACCACAAATCCAGGATCTTCTGACCAATTCTCTATTCCATGAGAAACAAAAAATTGAACCTGTGGCAATAGGTTCCTCCCCCTCACTTGAAGCATTCTCCTAATCAATTATATTTACCTCTTCCATTCCTCCTTGATCAACTGTAGCAATAGGAGAGTCCACATCTACTTCTTCTACAGAATATTTTACCACATCCATATAAATCTAAGCTCTAAGAGATTCATCATTATCTTATTATCCACTCTCTACCACTTCTGTATATCCTATCAAGGGACTGAGACTCAATAATTCCTCTTCACTTTCATCAATATATGTCTCAAATTCCTCAAGATTAGTGTCAGCTTCAACCTCCTCCTCTGAGGTCTCTCCAAATGTAATGTCTTTTAGGACATTATCTTCTTATTCTTCTTCGTTGGTTTCCTCATCATCACTTTCCCTTAAGACATCCTCTCTTCTGGGAAATATATTTGGTGGGATAGGCTAACCAAAGGATACAACATTGGAATGAGTACTTGAGGGAAGGTCAGGATCACTCCTGTCATCTATAAGAGAATGTTCTATTACTTGTATAATAGCAGCTTCCTCTTCTTCATATTAGTATACTATCTCCACTTCATTATGATTTAAACCTAGATATCTCTTATTATTTGGCCTATTAGGATTGGTAATAGGATTGAATCCCATATATAGTTTAGCCTCATCATTCACACATTTTCTTTTCCAAGGGTTCTAGCTTATCTTCATAAACATGAAAATCATTTTGGTAATGAAAAAATTTTCCCTTACAACTACTATTTCCTCCATATTTCCAGCAACACCTTTCACTCTCAACATTAAGGATATCAACTTGTAATGAAACAAAGAATTTGATTTTGAACTTGGCCTAGTCATATCCTCTAACTAAATCATCAGCAACCTACAATGATTTATCCTTTTTTCATGCTTCAACAGATACAGTAGAAATATGTCTTGTTACCCCAAGGTGGAAAAGTCCCCTCTATTGTGACTCAAAACATGTTGAAAACATTTTAAAAGAAACATGTTTTCTCCTTCCATTTCAGTATTAATCACATTTCTAGAGATTACATTCCCTATCAGATCAGCTAAAGCCTCTTCATAGAAGAAATAATCACTGGTGAGAGGCACCACTTTAGAGTAGTAATCAAATATTCCTTCATGTGGGACTCTTAAAAATTCAACCCATTAAACAGAGGAGAATCTCACACTTACTCCATTTAACTTTGAAGAAATTTGGTTCTCATCCTCATATTTCTCGAACTTCAGAGAATATTAAACTTACTTCACTAGATTTTGGTAGTATGGTCCATTATTATTTGCAAAACATTCTACCCAATACTGAGCTTCGAGTGCCTTCATCACCAGAGACCTTCTTGAAAGTAGCCATTCCAAACTTAATTTTTTTATACCATGATTTACCTCTTCGAAAAATGTGGATTGATCAACTTCACCACAGCCTTGATTCCACTAGTAGACCCAACTCAAGGTCTTTTAAGGTTCAGCGCATCTCCTTTATCACCAACCATCAGTATCTTCAGCCTTTTCATTAGGATCTGATGCAGTTCGAGGGTTTTAGTAGAAGGTTAGGTTCAAACCTTCAGGAGCAAAGGGTTTGGGAGAGGATTGAATTGGATCGAAATGTGGCTTGTACTTTGTTTTTATCATTTAGGTATCGAAAAACAATTCGATTAAAAGAGATAAATAAGATTAAAATGTTTCAGATTCCGATAGAAAAAAATGCTAAGTCCTGGACCTAAGTAAGATCGATTATCGATAAAGTGCCAACGGTGGGGTCCAATGGTGAGGTCCAGCGATGAGGTCCTAACGGTGAGGTCTTATTAGTGAGGTCTAATGGTGAGGTCTTATCGGTGAGGTCTAACAATGATGTCTTATCGGTGATGTCTAACGATGTGGTCTTATTGGTGAGGTCTAACGGTGAGGTCTTATTAGTGAGGTCTAATGGTGAGGTCTTATCGGTGAGGTATTAACTTAACATTTTATCATACCCAACCCATGTTTGATGTAATTTAACATCTCATAATTCAAATTCTTTGTGAATATATCAGATAATTGATTTTCAGTGCCAATGAATTCAAGAGTGATATCACCTCTTTGATAATGATCTCTCAAGAAGTGATGTCTTACATCAATGTGCTTTTTCCTAGCATGAGATACTAGATTTTTATAGATATTAATATCACTTTAATTATCACAGTTTATAGAGACTTGTTTGAATTGATATCCATATTCTAGAAAAGTTTGTTTCATCCATAGAATTTGAGCACAACAACTACCAGCAGCTATATATTCAGCTTTGATAGAGGATAATGCAACAGAATTATGTTTATTACTACACCATGATACTAGTGACCTTCCAAAAATATGACATGTTCCAGAAGTGATTTTTATATCTAACTTACAACCAGTAAAGCCAGTATCTAAATAAATTATTAAATCAAATGATTGTCCTATTGGATAAAATAATCCTAAGTTTGTAGTATATTTGAGATATTTAAAAATCATTTTAACAATAGTTAAATGAGATTCTTTGGGATTGTCTTGAAAACAAGCACACATGAATACACTGAACATAATATCAGATTGGCTAGTAGTAATTTAGATCAAACTCCCAATCATCCCTCTGTAATTGGTTTATTCCACTGGTTTACCAGTTTCATCAACATCCAACTTACAGGTGGTACTCAGAGGTGTATCACTACCTTTATTACCATCCAAACCAAAAAATTTCAAAAGATCATTAGTATATTTACATTTATTTAAAACAATACCATTTTTATTTTGAAAAATTTGAAATAAAAGGAAAAATTTAGGTTCCCCCATTAAACTCATTTCAAATTCATCTTGCATCATTTTTGAAAAATCAGTACATAAATAATTTTTAGATGATCCAAAAATAATGTCATCTACATAAATTTGTACTATTAAAACATATTTGGAAATCCTTTTAATAAAAATATAAGGATCAGTTATTCCATTAGTAAAACCTTTTAAAATAAGAAAAAACTAATTCTATCATACAAATCTCTAGGATCTTGTTTTAGACCATATAAAGCTTTAGAAAGTTTAAAGACATGATTTGAAAAATAGGGATTTTTAAAACTAGGGGTTGTTCAACAAATACATTTTCAACTATGTACCCATTTAGAAATTCACTTTTGACATCCATTTGATAAAGTTTGAAATTCATATGAGTTTCATAAGCAAGTATTATCTTAATGGCCTATATTATAGCTACAGGTGAAAAGGTTTCCTCATATTTTATTCCTTCTTCTTGACTATATCCTTGTGCAACTAGTCTATCCTTATTTCTAACTATGTTTCCAAATTCATCATATTTATTTATAAACTCCCATTTAGTGTCTATGGTCAAAGTGACTTTAGGTCTTTCTACTAATTCCCAAAATTTGTTTCTTTCAAACTAATTTAATTCTTCTTGCATAGATATCACCCAAAATTCATCATTAATAGCATCATTAATATTTTTGGGTTTAAGCTATGAAATAAAATATTGATGTTCAACTTGGTTTCTCAGAGAATCTCTAGTTTGTGTCCCTCTATTTAGATCACCTATTACATCAACTAAAGGATTATTCTTGAGAGTTTTAATAAATCTAGGAAGGTTTGGACTAGACTCCTCATGATTGTCTACCAGTTCAGATTCAACATGCTCAAATTCTAGAAAATTTCCAGAACAAGTTTTTTTCACTAAGGGTTCACTGTCTTTATCATTAAGGTCCAAAATTGACATATCTTCCTCAAGATGTTCAAGAGAGGTTTTGGTTTCATGTGGATCAGTATCGTCAAATTTGAAATGAACTGATTCTTCCACACATTTGGTTCTCTTATTTAATACTCTATAATCTTTACTAGAGATTGAGTAACCTAATAAAATTCCTTCATCACTATTGGAAGAAAATTTATCAAGATTATCCCTAGTGTTAAGGACAAAAACTTTGAAACCAAAAAATATAAAGTAATTATCCTTTGGCTTACAATTATTTCATAGCTCATAAGGGTTTTTCTTAATAACATGTCTAATTAAGACTCTATTGATGATGTAACAAGCTGTATTAATAGATTCAGACCAAAAATAGATAGGCAGGTTATACTTATTTAGCATATTCTGGGAAATCTCTTGAAGTGTCTTATTTATTCTTTCTACAACTCCATTTTTTTGAGGTGTTCTAGGAGTAGAGAAATTGTGATTATATCTATTATGTGATAAAAAATATTCAAACTCTTTATTTTCAAACTCACGGCCATGATCACTTCTCAAGGTCCTAGTTCTAAGTCCACTAAGATTTTCTACAAACTTGGAATATTTAATTAAGTAAGAACATGCTTCACTTTTGTGAGCTAGAAAGTATACCCAAGTGTATCTATAAAAATAATCTACAAGAACACAAACATAGTGTTTCCCATTTAAACTTGAAACTCTTGAGAGTCCAAACAAATCCATGAGAACCAAATCAAGTGGTTGAGAAGTTGAAAATTATTTCTTTGGTTTGAAATAAACTTTGTGTTGTTTTCCCTTTTAATAAGGATTACAAACTTTTTTAAGTGGGAATTCCAATTTAGGTAAGTCTCTAACCAAACCTTTACTATTTAGTTTCCTAAGTGAGTGCACATTGAATTGTCCTAATCTTCTGTTCCATAACCAGGATTCCTTATGAAAATAATTTAAACAAGAAACATTTTTCGTAACTAAATATTTTAAATCAACATCATATACATTTTAATTTCTAAGAGCAGTGAATATTAAATCATTTCTAGAATTAAAAACATTTCATGCATCATTTTCAAACATAACATTGAAACCATCATCACACAATTGAGAGATACTCGGTAGATTGTATTTTAACCCATCAACAAAAAATACTTTTGAAATTAATATAGTATTAGGGTTACCAATTTGGCCTAAGCTGACAGTCTTCCCTTTAGAATTATCACCAAATGTAACAAGTCCACCATCAACTTTAATTAGGCTCTTAAAGCATGAATGATCTCCTATCATATTTCTTGAACATCCACTATCCAAGTAACATAAGATCTTATAAGATCTCTTTAAAAAAATCCCTAAAAACATATTAATTATAGGGTAACTTTGGTACCCAGATTTTCTTGGGTCCAGAGAGGTCAGAAAGTAAAACTTCGGGAACCCATATTTTTCTCAAAGGTTTCCTATAATCAACAGATATGTTTAGAGACATGAACACTTTCTTAGGTACCTTAGAAAAGTGTTTTTCAAAAGATGGTCCATAGCTTAAACTAGAAGTAAACTATCCATATTTTGGAAAAAAAAATTATTAATAATTCTTCTCTATCCTAGTTGATATCCTAGACCAATTGTGTATTTTAGAGAAATTTGTTTCCCTAAAAACTGATTCAAGGTATCTTTACCTACAGTAAACTTCTCAATATCTCTTTTTAATTTCTCATTTGATAAT
The DNA here is from genome assembly GCA_963277665.1 of Viscum album. Taxonomy (NCBI): domain Eukaryota; kingdom Viridiplantae; phylum Streptophyta; class Magnoliopsida; order Santalales; family Viscaceae; genus Viscum; species Viscum album. Next base: position 439,063,036 of record OY728121.1, read on the forward strand.
TTAAGTTCAGTATTTTCTTTTAACACCTGAGAAAATTTCTCTTTCTAAATATCTGAATTAGACTTATAATTGTAATTTCAATCATGTTGTCTTCTCAATAATTTATATTTATCCTTGAGTTCATTAAAGGTATCCTCAAGAATTCCGCATTACTCAAACAGTTCATCCTTAGTAAAATTTTCATCATTATTCGATTCACATTCATTCCCAGAATTGTAAGCATTATTTATAAGAGAATTAAGTATTACCTCATATGTGTCTATCATGAAACATAGGTTTGAATGTTTTTTCTTTTCAATATCAAAAGTGTTAGATCCATTGGAGCTGTCTTCTGAATCACTCTAAGTAGCTTTCATATCCTTTTTATATCCCTTACCCTTGTCTTCATATTTCTTCTTAAATTTCAACTTGGGTAAATCATCCTTCACATGTCCTTTTCGTTTACACTCATATAAGACTATCTCATTTGTATTATCATTCCATTTATATCCTTTTCCACCGTACTTTACTATCATACCTTCCTTTATAGTTTAGCTTTATAAAGAAATTATTCTTTTGGTATAAATTTTTAAATATCCTAGTAAGATGATTTATCTCATCATCAATGTTAGAATCGGAATCTTCACTGGTGGAACTATCTGTAGGAACTTGAACTTTTTCCTTATATTTTCTCTTTTAGGTAACAGTATTGAATGCTACAAATTTCTTTCTCGGTTCTTTATCTGCTTCTTGATTTACCTTAATCTCTTCTTATTACATCATAAGTTTTCCAATTATTTCCTTCATGGGTATCTTTTTTATGTCACAGGATTCTCCGATAGAAATAGAGGTTCCTCTCCATCTGTCAGGTAGGCATCGAAGCAACCTCAAAATCTGATCCTTTTTGTCCACTATTTTTTCCAAGAAGACTCATGGTATTTACTATTTCATTGAAACTAAGATACATTTTATATATAAGTTCATCAAGATTCATTTTAAAATTATCATATTTAATATTATAAGTATTTAATCTCATTTCTTTAACATTGGTTGTTCTCTCATGGGATATAGCCAAAGTATCCCAAATTTCATATGTAGTTTTACAGGAAGATATTCTATTGAATTTTTTATCACCAAGAGAACAGTACAATGCATTCATTTATTTATAGTTATTTTTATATGTATCTTTAGTCAACTGACACCATGTGTCCCTAAAAGTAGCAGGCAATACATATTGTTCTTCAACTATGTCCCAGATTTCAGGACCCATGCTCTCTACATACATTTTCATTTTTAATTTCCACTGAGCATAGTTATTACCATTAAATAAAGGTGGCATGTTGGTAGTCTCACCCTCAAATCAGTTATCCATAGTTAATTAGAATTTAGTGATCTAAAAATTTAGATATGATAGAAATTGTAAGATATTTAAGATATAACTAAAATCATAGTTGGAAATAATTTGAAAACTTTCAAAATAGTTCATATGGTAGTAATATAAATTCCTTTGATACCAAATGTTTTTCGGAGTGGAAACTCAAGAGGGGGTGAATTGACTTCCTACTTAAAATTTATGTTAAAAACATTATGATAAAGATCCCCAAATTTGGAAATATCCCAGTTAGTTAAGGCAGTAGAGACATAAATGTTTAGTTGGTCAAAAAGTTTCTCAAAGGGTGATTATTCCTTAGTTGAATCAGTGTAAAACACTTATTAAACTTTTGAAATAGGTTTACTAAATTAAACACATACTCACACTAACCAGAACTAACTATCAGAGTTAATGTAAAAAAGTTTTCTGTTTTTGAAATTATGAGAAATGGAAAATAAGAAAATATGGTATTACAAAATATAGTACATAGAATAATTAACCAAGTGGTTCAGTCTCAAATGGAGACTTAATCCTCTCCACTTGGTGATTACCTACCACCAAGAAGTTTATATTAACAATAAACTTGATACACAACTTGTATCGGGCTTTACAATAGTTTTTACAAACTGTCTAGGGATCACACACTCTACCACAGTTCTTCGTGGTAAAAAAAACAATCTAGACCACACACAGCCACTTTTATAGTTACATGAGGGAAACAAAGTGTAAGTAAAGTTTGATGTAAGGATTTCCAGTATCCTCTAGTTAAAGCACAGGAGACAGTGTGTGTAATACACAAACACACACTTCTCAAAAATGTAATATAATAAACGCCATAGAGATAATTTTATAAAGATTTAGTTTAGAAGGCTCTATGTGTTTATAGTTCCACACTTTAATCCTTAGAGTGAAGAAGTTACAGTTTGAGTCTTTCTCTGGAAGTTGTCTCCAAAGTAGAGTGTTGCAACTCCAGGTTCTAGATTCTAGGTACTGAGTGTTCTGCTTCTTGGTTTGAGAGATATTTGATGATGCACCTGAAGCAGTCTTGAATTTTTTCTCCCAAAATGATCTTCTTGAGGCTCTTAGATTCAAAGTGTAAAAGATGGTGTGTTTCCATTGTTCTTCAGATCCGTCAAGTAGTGACTCTCTATCTAGAATTATTTTTCTTCACTTCCTCGGTCTTCTATTTTATATTTGAGGTCTGACAATAGGAATAAGAAAACCATGTGTGGTCTTCCTCATAGCTCGTACTATCTCTAGATACGGTCTCTTGATATGTCTACAATCAGCATTAATTAATGTAAAAAGCATTAAAGTTACCAAATACGACCATTATAATAATATTAAGAAATTGAAAAATTATGGAGTAGAAGAGTGGGTATCAGCAGGCTGGTAACGGTAGCCTTCTCAATAGTAGCCTCCATCTGTAGCCTTCAGTGGTAGCCTTTAGCAGTATCCTTCAGTGGTAGCCTTCAGCGGTAGACTTCAGCAGTAGCCTTCATCAGTATCTTTCATCGGTATCCTTTAGCGGTATCCTTTAGTAGTAGCCTTCAGCGATAGCCTTCATTGGTAGCTTTCATTGGTAGCCTTTAGTGGTAACCTCTATCAGTGACCTTTTACTTAGAGAAATTTTTCACTGTAAGCTTTAAACAAGAGAGCAGTGAGATTAAAAAATACATAGTTATAAATTGATAGAAACTAAGAATATTAATGAAACACAATTATCATATAAAAGAAACATGTTTTTGGATTATCAAAATAGGTGAGTCTAATAGGCCTCATGCATCCCGTTTCATAAGAAAAGTGCCTTAAGAATCTAGAGACTCACTGGAATACCGACAAGGTACTTCGTCACATCATATTTCTGGGTGAGGGGAATTTTTTACCTACAGAGGGTCGTTCTTTAGCATGGAATGTAATAGATATTGTAGGCTAAGTCACTAAGGTCTATATAGTGTTGGTTGTACTCTATTTTTTTTCATCTAGAATTCTATGAACACATGGGAGCTAGGAACCTAAAGATTAAAGTCAGGCTCTGGCTGGACATGACTGATTACAGGATGGTTGCAGCTGAGTTTCATGATAAAATAATATAGTTGGCTGTGGAGGATCACCTAAAAAAGTGGCTTGGTGTGGATGTACATGTTGATCCATAAGCAAGGCATGTTTTCTGGATTCAGTATCATGAATATCCTAGTTTAAAGTTTTGTCCTATACATTTTTTTGTCATGAAACACTAGCCTAAACATTCTATCTACTAGTGTATTTCCTACCACTTATTTGATGGAATCATCCAAAGGTGATTGAGAGGTTATCATGGATCTCCTCATAATTTATTATGTTATAGTGATCTATTAGTTCGATGTCATTCACATAGGTGTTCTATGACTCCTCATCGGTGGAATATTCTAAGGTTGGATAAACTTTTGGCTCATCTCCCAATTCAAGAGGCATGAAGTCACCAAGGGTGGAGGATAGTTTTGGTACTAATGAGGGACTCTTATTTCTTTTGTGCTTCTAAAACCTTATCTTTTTATATTTGGAAGGTTGAGATGAAAATTTTGGGGTGGTGGCTGGAGGAGTTGTGGTATCCATAGGAGGTTCTAGTTTACTCAGGAAGGAATAGATAATAACATGTGAGTAACTATTTTTGTGAGCTAACTAGTCATTGTACATTTTCATTTTATAGTCAGTGAACTATTTCCACTAATTGGATTCTTCATTGTCATTATCAAAGTTGGTGTAGACATGTGCTACATATGTTGGGACATCACCCAATTTGAATAGACCACATTCCACCTGATCGTGGAGACAATATTTCAATACAAATAATTCTTTGATAGTGTGTCTAGGGAATTTTTAATATGGTTAGTGATTGGCGTAGTCAATGATTTTATCCTCTTGGGGTATCTTACATTCTGATAATTTTAGAATCCATTTTTCTTGGGAACATATTAAGTAACTATGGATTTGATCATCCCTGAAAGAGTGGGTATTGTTATTTATTTTGATGAATGTAAACTTGGGTTTCAGGACCTGATGAGGGTTAGGGTAATGTTCTCTCAATGAGGTTTCACTAGGAAAGGCTATTCCTGATAAGGCTTCACTTGGTGAGTTTGTTCCTATAAAGGCTCATATGATAAAGGAACATTTAGATTAACCAAATTATAAACCTTTTCATGTACGATAGAAGTTGTTTCTTCTTTCACAATCCTTCACATGGTAACTAGAAGGGGTAATTGGAATGATTGTTTCTTAGTCTTCTATAAGGCTTCTTTCATATGATGATATGTTTTGGTGAACTCTCAAAATCTTCCTAGATAATTCAGGTATATGAGGGTAGGTACAAAATCATATTTGAAATTATCCACACTCATTTTCAATAATTGTTCCTAAGATATCAACATATTGAGCGAGTACATGAGACCCTTCCATCAGATAATGAAGTTAACAACACATTCATTAGGCCTCAACTTTCATTAGGATAGGTTGGTGATTATGGTCTTGTGAATAATGTAGATAAACTAGTAGATGAACTTCCTATAGAGATATTCCAAACTAACAAAAATTCTAGGGATATCTAGCTGTACTAGATGAATTTAACCCATTTCATATTCTAGATAAAACAACAGATCTTAGTATCTTCCTACTATTCTGGAGTCCCCAACATTTGGCCACACTGTAATTTGAATTGGGTCAAATTTTTTAGTGGATTTCTTGTCTTGTTGAATGGGATGAAGCTTGGATTTCAAAATTATAGTGGTGGAAACATCTGGTCTACCAATGCCGGATGAAGATTTCCTTCAGTTAGAATTGACACCTAGATTATTTCCAAAGCCTCAAGGTGGGAAGTGAGAGTGGTTATCACATCATCCTGGTGAGTATTTATGGTTACCAATTCTCTTACTAGCTCTTTGGACTGGGTGGTGGGGTGGCCTTGATCTCGAGGCCGATAAGCATGCTGATCGGATGGAGTGTGTGGATCATATCTTAGCCATTTTCTATAGCCACTAACCTCTAACCAGATTGGATGTGCAGTTCCACCTGGACATAGGTGCCTAACTAATAAGGACTGGATGCCCAACTGATGGAGATATAGTGTCCATTTTGACATTATCATAGCCTGATCACTAATCAGATATAAGATCAATGGTAATCCTATTATATCCTTCAAGATTAGGGAGAAAGGCAGCTAATCTAGAGTCTGACTCAGTTTATGTCATAATCTTAGATGGACTGATAATCTCAGAATTCCCCTTTCCTTTTTTGAGATATCAGTGTATGGGTAAAAATTTCTCATTGGGGGGACTTTGAAGACCTATAGATGTTATTTTATGATGGGTGTGAGAACCTATTAGGGGATCTTCTTAGTAATATACCACCCCTTGGTGCGGGTTCTCCCTATCGTGTACCATATCAGTGGCTCAGTTTCTCTTATCCTCAGGAGCTTCAATAGTAATTTCATTCACCATGGTAGTAGTCAGATAATGACCTTCACCATAAATAGGGGTGCTATATTAGATATACCATTGTTTTCATGGGATAAGGATAAAATGGAGGGCAGTGTATTACCCCTAACCTATGATTTGGACATGTTGAGTCACCAATTTCATGACTCATCGAAGCATAGTGAGGTTTTTGATGTAGGTCCTCTAGAAATGTTAGCAGTATATATACATTCTAGGGTGTTGAGAAATCGAGATCATTGTGATTTCAACCCTCTTAAATTATTTTTATATGGAATTAATATGTTCATGGATTTCCCATGTTGGTTAGCTTCTAATCCTTAATCCAGTTGAGCATCGCCTGGATATTTTGGTGAAGGCATTCCACCCAGTCCTCGGTGAGGGAATCTAAGATGATAAAACATAAGGTTATAGGTGTCCAAAATGAAATAGGAAGCTTACTGGAATCTAGGATTCCTAATTAGTTCTTTTATCATTAATCAAAGGATCATATTGAACCTGATTGGCCCAAACCCCTACTAGCACTGGCTGATAAAATGGTAGTGGAACTGATAAAGACCTTATTTACTACTAATTTTCGAGTAGGTGGGGTGTCACATGAGCTAATCATCCCATGAAAATTGGAATATATTTAAAAGGTAGGGCAAACTTCAATATCATACCTGTATAGGATTGGGTGTTTACTACCTACTCATGAGTGAGATTGGAAATATTTATTTGGGGATTAGTAGAGTTTTCACCATCATCTAAGGGATTCAATATAGACCCCAACATCTCTCCAACTTATAACATGGAGGTTGAAAGTATAGAAGTAGATGTTAGAAGATACAGTTGAATTATGAGTCCCTGGATAAAGGCCAAAATATCATGTACCTACAGGTACTTATGAAGGGGTTTGGATATTTTTTGGACCTTATCTTTATGTATTATTATCCCTGGTTTATAGGATACTACCACCTGCTCTGGAAGTGAAGTTGAAGGATCCTTCATTGAGTAATGTTTTGTCTCAAAGTATGAGATATTGATAGTGACACGACATTTCCCATGGTTCTACCTATAATGGAGTGGGAGTTCTCCAAGAGCTAGTTTCTGGTAGTCACTTGAGTTTCTTCCATGTGAATTGTAACTTGTGTCATAGGAATGACCCCCATATTGGTTTCTTTTCCTCCTACCATGGGATGTGTCTTTTGAGTAGAGAATATCTTCATCATTGGTAGGACCTCCATTCTTATTTATGATAGTGTAGGAAGGAACTTTACTACAGAAATCTTCATCGTGAGATGATCTGTAATGATTGTCGGTGGAACTAACGATTAGGAGAGTCAACCCAACCTTCCTAAGAGGTGGTTGAGGTCTCGATATCAAATGAGTGAACATGGATCCCTACTAATCAATTGTAGCAATGTGATGGGATACGCTGGTGGTGGAAAGGGCCACTAGAGTCATAGAAGTGGCCTTCTATTGGGTGGTATTCTAGGTCTATCATCGATGTTGGCATCAGGTGTTCTGAACTGAGGCGAGTAGAACAGGGATGGGATTAACCCTCTTGTTGACCTATGGGACCTATAAATGTTGAATTGGAATAGTTGGGTGGGATCCCTCCTATGAGTATCATGGTCATTGGTTGTTATGGGTATGGATCAAACATCCCCAACCTCCTCAGCATAGGGGAGAAAGCTATCAAAACATTCTGGGGAAAGACTCCCAAAGCAGTTTATAGTCAAAATGGAGGTGGTTTCCCCCTATGTGGCCCTTAGGGGTGATGGTGTCAGTGATGTGTCAAATATTTAAGATCTTTGATGGTTATATCCCAGGTTTATATAACCCCTTATTATTCATATTAGTAAACAAGGGCATTGATTACCCTCCTCTCGATGATCTCAGAGGGTCATATGAAGCATGGGACCCTAGTATCCATGGAAGAGGTGTCCACCATGGTAGGATTGTAGTGGTGTAGGATTTCTACACTAATAGTTCCCTTTCTCTCATACCTATTAGTAGAGGTTCATCATGTGTTTTATATGGATTTGCTCTTATGGAAATATATAGTGCCATTAATAACTATATGCACCATGAAAGTGATTCCCAACACACCCAATGTCATTCATCCTTCTCCAAGGTTGAGGGAAGGTACACATTAATAATTTATCATATCATAGATTCCCAACAACCTTCATTTACCCCTAATTGTAAGATCATAGTTTTACACTGAGCACACAATCTGTTTAGTGGGGGCATAGTACCAGATATTTGGATCTGGTCATGCTTAAATTTTATAGTTCCCAACATTAATGATATACTCACTGTAGAAGGAAAATAATTTCATATTAAGACAACTATTTTTGGTTTATGAAGCTTTTCTGACCAGGGCACACACATCACATTGTTCCATGCCTCGTATTCCCACTTTTCAATGGTGGTTGGCCTCTATTAACAAGTTTGGTTATGATAGATCATTGATTGAAACCGGATGATGGAATATCACTTCCTACTTCTATGGATTACTCCTTGTATCTTTTCACCTATTTTATTTATCCCTTATAGATTTGATTCATGTTTTTAAAACTTATTCTCAATGCCAACTTGAGGAAGATGTTGGTTAATTACACTACTTCTGTCTTGATAGGGTAGAAACCTATGTTTAGAGTGGATGGTAATTTTTTTCATGTAAAATCATTTTTTGTCATTTGGTATGTTGGGAACCTATAAGTTCTTCCCCTTTTGGATGGAATCTCATGTATGAGGAATTTTAGGCATCGAACCCAAGCCATCCCATTTTAGCCATGGGGTAGTTGATGTAAGGGGAATAAGTCATATGAGGATTTTTACTATAGGTATCCCATGTTTACTATATAGGGTAGATATTTTGGATAGGCTATAGGTTTAATGTCATGTGAGGAAGGTAGGTTAATTTTAGTGTGTTCCCATGGGGTATATGTTTAACATATGGAGAGGTAGGTGGGAGATAAAGAGAGTTTGTTTCTTCATGGGGGGATATAATCACACCTAGGTTTTTAGTGTGTTCCTATAGGTAATATTATCGCACATTTGGATTTGATGGTGATGAGAGAGAGTGTTCCCCCATGGGGGAGAGTATCACACTAGGATTTTGGTTGAGTGTGTCCCCTAGGGGGAGATTATCAAACTTGAGAGTTTGGTCAAGTGTGTCTTCAGGGGGGAGATGATCACACTTGAGGGTTGATTTCTTCCATGGGGAGGAAATATAGATTTGGTGGTGTTGGTGTGTTAGGATTCAAACTCAGATAGGTATCCTAGGTTTTTTGAGATTTCGGGATTGAAACTCATGAAAGTATCCAATATACCCTTCTATAAGACAATGATCAAAACCCATGTAGTTCAATTTCGTGGTTTTAGGTTATGTGATAGGAATGGTACATGCATTTTAACATCATATGGTAAGGATTCTTGTGTCATGAAAGGAGAATCAATGAGGGATGGTTTGGGGATTATGCATAGATGTTTCCCAAATGAAAAGGATCATCCTATGGTGGGGTAGGAGGTGTCATCCCATAATGGTTTTGCATGGAGAATCATGTGTTTATCACATATGTTAAGACTATAGTTTAATGTCATGTACTAAATATATTATTGTACAGTTTAACATCATATGATTAGGATTTTGGGTCATGCACTTTCATGTCATCCAACTTGGACATTGGGGGTCTACACCCAAAGATACTACTTCCAAGTAGGAGAGAAATATCTTGCATAATATCTCTCTACCAAGAAAGGTGGGATTATTCCTGTGATTGTGCCACCTTCGGGGCTTACATGTATGCTACTCATGTGCCTCTAGGAGGGACAAGGAGAAAACACTACCATAGAGGAGTGGAAATCAAGAATATAGATGTTAGGGTGACTAAGATTAAGAGAAAAAAGGCATTAGGGTACCTATTCTTTTGATAAAAATAAAAGGTAATGGCCCATTACATGATTGACGTAAAGGGTGAATACACAAGGGCTGATGATACTGGTTTCATGGGATTTTTAGGTGCAGATGATATGGTTTTTGATGGGTATATGGTCCATGGGAACTAAAATTTTGTAAACGGATGTTGGTTCAAAGGAAACACTAGAGAGAGGCTTGGTGGATGGTTTTAATGAATTTCAAGTTTCTTTCAAGGATGGGTGACTTGTGAAAGATAGAGGTCTCATGAAGAGAAAAATATTCTCGAAGGACAGGGGTCTCATGAAGGTATAGCTTTCAGGAAACAGGGTGGTCCTGTGTTGGAGTAAATTCTTGGTTCCCATGGGGTTGGTTTCGTGAATGATAATTATCTTGTGAAACCCCAAGATCCTAAAGTGATTTCTTCTTATGTGAAGGCCATGGAACTTCATGAAATATATCTCTTCCATGTTTCTAGGGTCTCAAGAACCTATGGGAGGTGGTTTCACGAAAGATACATACCTCAAGAAATCCATCTCCTCTCTTGATCTCAAAGGTTATAGTTTCATGAATTTATAACCCATTTAAGAAGTTTTAATGTTTCATACCACCACCTTAAATTTTGTATGGAGATGTAGGTATAGGATCATCAGAGGATAGGGTATCAGTTTTACAAAAGATAGTAGTTTTTTGCAGAAGATTTTGAACTTCATGAGGGAGGGGGTACAAAAAACAGAGAGATATTGCGTGGAGGTTACCGCCTCAACCTCCATGTATCGAGTTTCTTTTTTGAACATAAAAATACTACAAGGAGGTTACTACCTCAATCTATACATGTATGGTTATCTTCATGAGTCACCACCATTCATGAAGATTTTTACCTTCACGAACAAAGACCCTTAAGTGGATTTTTAAGATTTTTTGGATTTGATTTGCTTCAAATTGACAATTCCTTCCTCAACCTAACTTGTGAAATGTGTATTTTGGTTTCAATAGTTTATAAAATATAAAAAATGATACATTAATAATAATAACACCAACATTTCACAAAACATAATTACCAAGGTTATTCACCAAGGTATCATAAAACATGTCATCTCTAAAGATTAATTCTTTACCCAATGTATTGGATCACAATTAGGGTTCACCATTAATATTTATAAATTCATGTGTTCCACATAGATTATAATAAAATATTTCATTAATAACTCATTGGAAATAATTAATGGGTTTCATGTAAAAGGCATTAAATTAATAAATTCTTAATTACATGATTATTACATCATTTTTAACCCATGATAAAGTTATGTGGGTTTTATATTCGGAATTCCCTAATTAATGAATCATGTTTTCATCTAGTTGAATACTCATTAATAGAGAAATTAGTTGGGTTTTCACAACATAATGATATTTTATAGAAATAATCAAAAATTAAATGAATTTTTTCAGCAACATAATAGGTATACAAAAAGGATTATTGAATATGATTAATGAGAGGGTAAGGAATTATATCTTTAATAGAACATAATTTTGGGTAGTAATGGAATAATTTAAATTCATGAAAGAAAAATAAGATGAAAATACATTACTAAAAAGGAAGTGCTTGAAAGTAAAGGAGAAAAGAGGAATATATTTCCCTTACCTTGAATATTTTCTTCCTATAACTTGAGGATGTCACATTAATAACTTAAGGGTGCCTTTAAGGGACTCTTTGGGAGGTAAAACGTACATAAATTCATGGATAATGGATTTATAGTGGATAATAATGGTAGAATTTGTGTATATATGTAGTAAAAGAGGATAAATTGTTTAATAATTTATAAATATAGATCTCTGAATTTTAGGCTGTGGAAAATGAAAAACCATTGGCTTACCTATAGTTTTTCCTCAAGGTTTTAGAAATTTAAGTCATTTTTTATAATTTTTTAATGAATTAGAATTGATATCCATTTTTAATATTACTTTTTCCATGGAAAAGTAAATTTTCCAAAAAATATAGTTTTAAAAATCTTAGTTTCCATTCTTGACTTTGGAAAGTAATTTATATGTGTGGAAATTGATTTAAATTAATTAAAATAGATAATATTAATAAAATAATCTATTTTTAGCTAATAAATACTTTAAATTAATTATTAAATCACTTTTATGTATTTATGATATCATAATAATTTCCATATATTATACAATATTTTATATTTTACATAAAAAAAATTGAATCTCAGAAAATTATGAAATATATACCGTTGAATAATTTTGATTTAATGGTTTCAAAAATGTTATCCATTTTATTAGGAAAATTTTATAAATATTTTAAATTTAATTTTAAAATTGAAAATAATTATTTATTGAAACCACTAATTTTTATTATACAATCAAATTTTTATCTCTAAGAAAAACTATATATAATTGCTTAAATATGTTTTATAAACAAATTTTATTATTTTCAATCATTTATAAACATTATTATTTTATTTTAAATTAATTTTAATTATAATAAAATATTTATATATTATCCATAAAAAATACAGTCACGATCACTTTTTATAAAAATATATTTTATCATATTCTCTAATAATAGGCATTTTATATAAGGGTGTAACACCAAATAAGAATGTGGAATCAATAAAACTATAAATTAATTTATAAAATAATTACACCTAAATAATACTATGGCCTACATACATAACACCTTATTATATTAGCATAAGATCTAAGGGTAAAGTGTGTGATGGTGGTAGTTTCATGAGGTGGTTCTCCAAAAATTGATATAGTGTTGATCTCCACTAGCTAGAACTTCTCTCATAGGCAGTTTTACTTGAGTCTCACTTATTAAAGTAATTTTTGGGCTTTATCAAGAGAAAACCTCAATTTTGTTTCCTTCCTCCTTAACTCTAAAAAATGAACTTCATGAGGCATGATTCTACTGGTTGAGACCATTTTTTATTCCTTCTACATTCAATTAACACTTATCATTACCCTTAATATAAGTTAACCCTAATGGTCACTTTATAATGTATACATTACCAATGGTCATAATGATCAATGGTTATATAGACCAATGGTCATGTAATAGTAATGTAACAGTCATTCCCTAATAGTCACATTTTAAATTACATCCTATATATAAACTAGAAAACATCAACATTAACAACTTTATTCCCAAATGTTTTTACAATTCCTTTGATAATTTATATCATATTACTAATGTTTCTTTTTTTATTAAAAAAAAATTCATGGAGGGTGTAATCTTCTTGGTAGAGTTATATCATGTGGTGTATACCATTGTGTGGTATTTATTCTTTGGTTTTTATATCCATCTACTAGTCTTAACTGCAGTAATTGATTTTATTAATTGACAGGTAATATTATTTTTTTATAAAATTATTTATATGTACTTTAATTATACAATATAACAAAATAGTCATTATGAATAAAAGGGTTCTCTTATTAATCAAAAAATTAATTTTCAATTTGTTAAAGTCACTATCAAGGAAAGTGGAAGAAAATTTGATAAATAATGGAGAGGATAACTGATAAGATAAATCATGGACTCAAACACACATTCTCATACATGTTTTAAACAATTTTTTCATTTACTCTTAGATTTATACTTTTACCTTTTTATCTTTTATCATGGTAACTATCTTTTATCTAATTAATTTATCCTATGGAAGATTCATAGGGAACTCTTTTCATACTTTATAACTCTTTATAATGATATTTAATCTTCCTAAGATTCATTCCATGTAATAATAGTAAATACCCCTTTTTGTATTTCTCCATTATAAGCCTCTTTATCACCTTACCAATGTATGTTTCCTAACTAATTCCAGACATCCACTACTATAATTTTGATCTATACCAATAAACCTATACCAACAGTTTGAAAAAACCATTAGTATTGGTCCCTTATACAAATAGTTTTAACTATACATTGGTATCGGTGTGTATTGGTTTTACTATACCTAGTTTTAGTAAACAATTTGTATAGACATAACCTATATCAATAGTTTTTAATAACTTTCAATATAGGATCACATATATAACAGCCCACCTAAACCCCTTTCCCTTATGTGAAATGACTTCCCTCATGGACAGTTTCTCTGCCTCCATCATTCCTTCTATTTCCCCTTGAATTCCACTTAAATTAATCATTTTTACAATGATTTTTAGGTGAAATCATCATGGTATGTTGATTCACTTCACCTTTTTCCCTTATTTTATCTTCTTTATACATGTTCATGTTGTAGATTGAAAATGAACTAACCTGATAATATAATTTTCATGTTTCAATATGATTTTGTAAAAGAACATGTAAAATCCATAGATACCAAGTATGAGTGTTAATTTTTCCCCTACCGATTGATATTTGTTTGAAAATAGATCATTTATAAATATATTTTTATAAATTTCATCTTATTGGAATTGAACCTTAACACCCAAAAACATATATTGGTTATTTATCCAACCATGACCATGTCAAATTAAGAAGGTAATACTTCCTTATGGTTAATTTCCAAGGACACTCATGTGTTTTTCTTCTAATTATAAGGGTGTATGGGTTTTATAATATCATAATTTCTAAATTTATTTTGGACTTACACAAACATTTCCCTTGAGTAAGACATGTCATTCTTATTCTCTTAGTATTTCAATGTCAATTCATCCAATGGTTCTTATAGTTGACAATTCTAGAAATGTAGTTCATAGTGGATTTTTTTTAGATAGGTGAAAAGCATGCATATTTTTCATTTAGAATATTATATTGAAACACTCACCAATTAAAGAATTTTATTTCATGGATGAAAATAATTATAAAATAACCTTAAGGTATGAATAAATTGATTCTATAATAATAATCCTTATATTTAATTTAAATTATGTTATACATCTTCAAGTGGTTCCAAATAAATGCATTATAACAGCCATTTGGAATGATAAAAATGAACTGATACCTGATAGAAACATCATGTTGTAACATCCTGGCTAGAATCACTGGGTTTGATCCGGAATGTCACATAACCTCAAGTATGCTTCCTTGAATTCCATAGGTTTCTGACTAGTAGAGAGGGTCTTGAGTGGAACCATGGGGAGACTATAGACTCAATAAAAGTTAACAATAACAATAAATATCCTAACATGTAAATATTATATAATCAGAGTAAAAAAGAAACCAATAACAACCAACTGTATGAATGTATGTAGAAACAATAGACTCATCCTAAATACAAGGAATTGATCACCCACTAAGCTAATCACATATAAAAATAGGAAAAGAATAAATTATAGGAGACTATATTCCCACTCCAAGACACATCTTAGTCTGGTCTCTAGAATCATAGAAAGTTATCCCACTAGACGATCAAACTAGGCCTTGAACCAACCTATACTTATAACAAGTGAGGTTTTCTCAGGTGCCCAATTTTTGTGTCCACTTGAGAAGGGTGTGATTATAACTAAGTAGGACACCACCAACATGTCCTATTACCCAATCGGTAATATGAAGTTTTCATTCATGTGATAAACTTAATAGAAAGTAAAAAAGGTAATTGATATCTGCACAACATAGCATATAGTCACTAAGCACACATAAGTAATAACAACCATGTGTCGAGATTTTGTGTGCTTACCAAGCCACCATGAACCCAGGCCATACCTGATTCAACTCTATATGAGAAAGATAATCATAATGTAAGTTGGGAGTAATCAAAGGGATATTTAATCTATCACTAAATGACCTCATGGAATAATGTGTCCATGTGACTCAGCTTTCCCTAGGCCATAAGTATGACATGCTACTTAGAATAACACTAGGCATCAAGTGTGATACTCGGTAGTTCAATGGGTGTCAAATAATATGCTACACGGAATATAGGAATTGAGTCCATCCTCAGAATTACAATTTCATGGCATCATTTTATCTTCACTCTATGCTCAGGTACATCATCATCATCATCAAAATTTAGGTTTAAATCCCCTATAAGGGACAATCATGTCATGATGGTCCACCTATTTCAATCACCAAGGATGATGCCTCTGAAGGCATGGTAATATATATAACAAGGGAGAAAATATGGGGAAAACATATATCATGGAATAAAATCATGAGTATTATTATCCACATATATATACATATGATCATCATCAAACATTAAAAAATAAGATACAAAGGGAAAATCATGTAATAAAACATTATAAAGGGTATTATGGGCTACACACACACTTACAAGATATCACAATCATGCATGGTCAATAATTTATGCCAATACAGGTATCACAACAAGTAAAAATAGTGCACATATAAATATATCATAGCATATCCTCATGATTCATAGTAGCTACACATGTGATCAAAATAAAATAAGGTCTATTAGACTATCTAAGAATATTCATGGAATAAAAAACATACATGGTATCATAGGGATACACACACCACACACATATGATCTAGTAATAAAACATGGTCTCATAGGCTCTAGGTCTCATGTATCACAATAACACACCTCAAGGTGTCCATGTAGTCTAAATAACTCAAATGTGATCAAGCCTTGGTCATCGGTGGTTGATATAAAGCTAGTGCCCAAGGGTCCTTTGGGGCATTTGGAACCTTTTACAATTACATTATTTATATTTCCTATAATTAAAAAAGAATCAATACTCATTAATTAATTAATCATTGTTATTATTCATAATTCATTATGATAATCATGGTCATTCTCCAAAGGTAGAAAACTCAATACCTCATTCCAATAAACATGAATAAATACAAAGGGGTAGAGTAAACGAGACCACCTACCTCAAATAGATCCAACTCTAAGACATGCAAAGCCTAATAGATTTTTTCAAGTCACCCAAGTCCATTCAGCCTTCCTCAAATTCCATAAGTTCCTATCTCACTCCAAAAAAAAATACCATTAATTAAATATAACTAAATTACAATTGATTAAATTATTACAAGAACTCACATTCAAAGTGAATTCACACTATCTAAAAGACTTTTTGTATGTCACAATCTAGGTGGATCCATGACCAACCACCCATGGAATGTCATTCGTGTTCATCTTACACAAACCCAAGAAAAATACCTATCGTGTAGTAGCACAACAACAACCAATTTAATAAATTAATTTGAAACCTTCGAAGAAAGAAAACAAAGGTTTCACATTAAAAAAAACACCCTTTAAGGGCACATGTTTATCAACACAGAAAAAAAATCCTCTTGTTATGTTAATCCAAATTATTGTCATCCTTGGAAAAAAACCTTCAAGATTCAGGGGAATTTTCCAAATAATTTGTCTAATAGAGATCAATCCATGATCAATATATGAATTAGATTTTTAATATAATTGGAAACATAATGATATTTCAAGAGAAAGAACATAACAAGAGGTATCCATTGAAATTAAAAATGCTTTTATTAGTGGAGGAATGAGATTAGAGGAGCCACCAAAATCCAAAACCTCCCATTCTAAGAAAAATGATCATAAGGAATTCAAGGTAAAGGGTTTTGAGGGTTATGTATTGATACCATTACTTTAAAAACTCTATAAAACTACCTAAGATAAGTTCAAAATGTGAAAAATGATTTAACATTGTGATTTTTCAAGTAAAATCGCTTACTATACTTGGTTAACATGTGTCACATCGTGATATCTAGGGTAGTTCCTACTAGATCCATTTTCACATATTAAACCATCACAAAACACCCCATGAAAAATTATCACATCATGACTACCATATTCATGATGTTAATAATTAATTTATTCACTTTTTAGTAGTCTTGAGCCCCTTTTTACTTCTCTAGTGGCCTCTCAAGACCCCAAGTCATCACCCTATTAAGACCAAGCTAAAGGATGAAGCTATTTGTATTTTTTTTTCAAGGAAAGTTTTTGAATAAAGAAATCACTTCTCTTTGTATTTGGTTAAAATTGAAGTTACCAATGTTTTCTGAAAAATCATACTCAGAAACTATCATCAGATTCACTCTATATTTGATATGAAAGAAGATATTTTCATTATATTCACTCTAGATTGGATATGAAATAATAGATTTTTTTGATGGAGAATCAGAGTCATTATGAATACACTAAAATTAAATGTGACGATGCTTTGCGGATTCTTATTTAATTCAAATAAAAATTTAATTGAATAAATTTTGATACAAGATTGCAAGAAGGAAGTGAAAATAGTGTTTTTTTTATTATTTTCAAATTTATTTGGGTGGAAGAGAAGAAATATGTATTGATGATTAAATAAATATATGGTGCCGATTGAAAAGGAATCATACCCAGATGTATCATATCTATGTGGAAGTGGATTAAGAGATATTGTTGATTCACTGTAGCTTCAGATCATCCATCTGAATCATAAAACACTTTTCATACCTAAGATGATCGTACTCAGGTTCAGAATGAAAAATATCATACCCAGAATGATTGAACCCAAAAATGATCATATCCTGGCCAATCATACTTAGAAATATTGTACTCTAGACAATCGTATTCAGAGAATGAATTTATTGAGGCTGGTGGATGAGAAGAGAAGACTAGAATGAGATCAAAAATGTATTCAACCATTTCAAAAGGGTTGAATTAATTTGTAGTTTTCTAACTGATTTAATATAAGATGAGAAGATGAAGTTTTTTATCTCAAGTGGGTCAAGAGAAAAGGAGAAGGAGTTTGTTGGATGTACTATCAAGGGGGATCTTGGAATTCAAAATTAATGATAGTATCCGGCATTAAAAAGTGGTATCCATTTCTTTATAAATTTTATTAAATTAATATAGAGTTTTTTGTTGAAGAAATTAGGATTGAGAAAAATCAGATTAACAATTCAAAAGAAATATTTTTATTCGAAATAGTTTTGAGAATTGTTTTTTACAATCCATTTGAGACAATCAGATTCAAAAGATCATACTCATGTATTGAAATCAGTCTGGAAATTAAAATGAGATTTTTAAGAAGAAGTTATTGTTGTAAAAGAATTTAGAAGCTTCAATAAGAGTTGACAAAGTCAAAATGCATCCTGAGATTTTAGAGGAAATTGAATTTTGGGTGAATTTGTGTGAGTGGGAAAGTTTTTTGAGATTCCCATTCAAACCTCTCGAGGGGCACCTATAAAATTAGAATTACTTTTTACTTTCTTACTATTATAATTATTCACTATAGTAGAGAGAGAATCTCTAAATTTTTAGTGAGATAAAGAAGATACCGTATTGATCTTTGTTGAAGACGTTCCGATGGGAAGAAGACATAGAAGAAGAGATAAGATTTGAATGTTGTATTTAGATGATAATCATACTTAGTGATTATCATATTTAGTTGATTACCATATTCATATTTTCAATTATATTCAGATGATCATCAAATTGGTCTGGATTAATCGGCTTAGGGATTTCCATATTCGGGTTCTCGGACTGAGGAAGAATCATACTGAGTTTATTAGGCTTAGGAATTGAAGTGGTGATGATTCATTTCTATAGTATATTGAAATAAAATAATACTGGAAGAATCGTATTTGAGAATAATTATACTTGGAGAAATTAGACTAGGAAAATCGTACCTAGGAAAATCAGATTGATTTTATCATAACAAAGTCTAATAAGTTCTTACTTTCTTCTAGGTATGAAATTGAAGAATTTTATTTCAATTGAATACATTTGTGAAATTAAAAAGAAGAACAGGTAACATGATTGGTTACATAATCATCACATTACCCTATTTGTGCTAAGAGGGCACACACACACTATTGTAATTGTTTACATAGTGCTACACAAGTGTAAGGGTATATCCTACTCAGTGTAATCCAAGGATTTATTTCTAGTGTATTTTATGGTATTAGATCATTTCCAAACCATACCAAGGACGTAGCTATTCTTATTGAATAGTGAACCTTGTAAATTCTTGTGTTCCTTTTGTATGTGTGGTTGGATTTTTTTTTTGCAGGGAATTGAATCTTTAACATGAGGTGCAGTTTGTTTCAAGGAAACATAAAAGAAAAAGTATCATCGATTCAACTCCTCCCCCACTCAGTGATACAATCATCCTGACTACTTACTTTCAAATGGTTTCAAAGCATAGGTTCCCTTCGATTATTCTTTACTGATGGAGAATTTAAATTGTGTGAATAGTAAATTTATTCCGGTCTTTGATAGAAATAATTATTATATCTGTAAAGATAGAATGTTTTCTTATCTTATATATATTGGATAGTATGTTCTTGAAGCAACAACGGATGGATTTCCTCCTATTTATTTTAAAACTCCTCTTAAATCTGTTGATAAGAAGAATCTGGAGAAAAATGGAAGATCTAAGAATGATATTACAGCATCCCTCCTTTTTATCACATAAACTTTCATTACATTTTACAAAATTGAGGATCTTTAAGGTTTAGTGTCTTGGAAACTAGGAACTTAAAACATGAAAACATAAAACATTCTTCTTAAACACTTGAAAGGATTATCCTTATGTTCATCCTAGGTTCATAACTGCATCTCATAACCTAGGGACATACATCAAAAGAAAGGGTGAGCAGAATGCCCAGTAAAAAAAACAAGGGGAAACATTTAACATGTGAACTTGAGATACAGCAAAAATGTCATGAAAAAGAACATTAAGGCATGAGAAAGAAATCATGAGGCATATCATAATAAAAATAACATATTTCATAACTTGAAGATGTCGCTACAACATTTTAAAAAGACAATCATTTCCGTTTCACCAAGTTCCATCCCCAAGGTGTCAATAAAAATTACCAAGGTTATTCACAGAGGTATCAGTCTAAATGGTCATCTCTAGAGATTAAGTCTTTACCCAATGCATTGGAGAGCTATCAGGGCGTACCCATAAATTTGACTTTATTATCATGTGAGCCACATATATCATCATAAATAATTTCATAAACAACCCATATAGCATAAAAGAAATGGGTTTCATTTCATAATCATAACGTTTTAAAAACTGCTTTAAAGACATTATCTTAATGTCAATTTAAACCCACGGAAAGGGAAAGCGGGTCTCATGTATGTAAATCCAATAATTTAAAATAGAAAAACTTGGTACATATGTGAAAACCCATATAGAAGAGAGATCTTTTATTATTCACTTAATAAAATAAAATAACTTTATAAAAAAGAGAGATACATTTTGAGACGGAGATTCTGCAGCATAACGGCTATGTTTCGGGGTTTTAGAAAACATTGAAAAGAGAGGGGACATGGGTCAAACATTCATAAATGACCCATAAAACAGTAAAGGGACAGGAAATTAAGGATATATGAACATGGTAATGAAATTTTAAGGACATACCATTTGAAATGAAAAACATGTAAGGAAGACAAAAATTAGATTTCTCTTATGAAAATTCGGCAGCCTAACAGCGTCACTTAAACTTCAAAAAAAATGAATTGAAGAGATCAAATAGGGTATCTCATCATATGAACATAAAATATCAGTATGATATATATAGATATCATACCCCAACATAATAAAAAGGAACTTGAAGTACTTGACATGAAAGTAGAACTTTGAAAAATGAGAAGGGTGAACGAATCCCTTAAAAATTCGGTAGCCTAACGGCGTCACTTAAACATCAAAAAAATGAATTGATTAGATCAAATAGGGTCTCTAATAATATGAACATAAAATATCAGTATGATATATATATATATATCATACCCCAACATAATAAAAATGAACTTGAAATACTTGACATGAAAGTAGAACTTTGAAAAATGAGAAGGGTGAATGAATCCCTTAAAAATTCGGCAGTCTAACAGCGTCACTTAAACATCAAAAAAATGAATTGATGAGATCAAATAGGGTCTCTCATAATATGAACATAAAAGATAAATATTATAGATATAGAGATAATACCCCAACATAATAAAAAGAAACTTGAAAGACTTGACATGAAAATAGATCTTGAAAACGAGAAGGGTGAAAGAATCCGTTACAAAAATTTCGACAACCTAACGGCGTCACTTAAACATTCATAAAACGAAATGATGAGAGTAAGAGGAGATCTCTAATAATATGAACATGAAAAGGTAAGTAATAGGAATATAAAATAACATCCTCCAATATAAGAACATGGAGCATAAAATAAATGACTTAAAAGAGAGTATTTGAAAAGAAAGAGAGAGTTTGGATCCCTTACCTTAAAACGTAACTCTTAAAACTCAAAGTTTGGGACCTTGAGGGCTTGGGGGAACCTTGGGAGGACTCCTTTGGAGCTAATGAGACCAGAGCTTCGTTGGGGGAGAGTTGGGAGTTGAATGGATGAGATGATGGCTTGGTATTTATAGGGAAAGTGAGGGGACAAGGTATTAATGGCCAAGGGACACCTCATTGGTGGTTTTGGAAAAACCATGGGCTCTCCCAGAGTATTTGCCATGGAGTTAGGCCACATGGGTCCCCCCACACAATAATTCATCACCTTTGGTTTTCCAACCCTTAATATATCTCATGACATCATCATGACATAGTTATGATGTCATTAAACATACCGAAACCCTAAAACTGTTTTTTTACTATTCACGGAAAATTCAACTTTCTCATAAAAATCCCAAAATTTCACCTTAACCAAATATCAATGCTATGATTTCAAAAATGAACTCCATTTTATAAAAATAATTTTCTAAATATTTTTAATTTAATTTTTAAATAAATATACTATTCATTGAAAATTCATTTTTTTCAGAAAAATCCCCAAAAATTACCTTAACCTAATATCAATGCTCTGAGTTCAAAAATGAAATCCATTTTAGAAAAATAATTTTCTAAATATTTTTAATTTAATTTTTAATTAAAAAACACTATTCAACTGAAAAAACTAATACTTGACTAATAATTTATGAAACCGTTATTTAACCATTTTATTGAACCACATTACTTAATCAAGGTGCCTAGAATATATTAATACTTTCTTTAAGTGAGATTACAAATCCATTTGGTCACATTACTAATCCTAAGCATAAATTCAATATTCATAATTTACTATTCATCAAAAATTAAGTTGATCTTATTAGACTCTAAATTTCGTACTGAACATAATTGTAGAAGACCATTTTTTGAAAATCATTACACATTTTTAATTATTTAAGGTTTACATCAACATTTTTAAAAAAATATCCTTTCTCTAAAATTTATCAAAATAAGCATACTATATTATCCGAACATTTGAAAATTCACAATCTTCATCATAAGAAGAAATCACAATTTTTATTTAAGTCAAAGGATTACACAAGGATGTTACGGTCTCATTACATATCCCCTTATAACACTAGCATAGGACCTAAGAGTAAGGTGTTCTAGGGTGATAGAATCTTGGGGCGGCTCGGCCAACATTGCATGAGTAGTAACTTCTATCAGTTTGAACTTCTCGCGAAGGTGATTCCGTTCAAGCTTCACACGATGATGTTCGGCTTGGGTTTGGTCCAGAGCAAATCCCAGTGGTGCTACCTCCTTCCCAAGTTCCATTAGATGGTCTTCGATTGGCCCGAGACTACTGGATGAGGCCATCGAATCTTCTTTCTATATTAATTAACCAACATCACTTGTATTTAGAGACAATAATCGCAACATTTAGTTTCCAAAGGTCACACTGACTAACAGTCATATAACAGTCAAAACCCAACGTTCTCATTTTAATTATACTCATGTTATCAAATGAAACAGTTTTGTTGAGTATAAAATAAAATAACACACAAAATTAGGAAACAATATTTATTCAAAATTTCGGGTCGTTACATTCTTCCCCCCTTAAGAAATTGCATCCTCGCAATTTTTAAAATTGGTTTTGGAAATTTCATTGAAAGTCCCACATCAGAAAAGGAGTCAGTAAAACTATCACTTTAAAAGAAAGAAAGGGAAGTAAAAATCTCACCCGAGTTAACCCATAGTAGGATTCCATGTAGGAAAACATGGATATGGAAGAAAAAACAAAGGGTAAAGTTCTGAGAGAGAGTGATAGAAAACATGATTAGGAGAAAGTTAACCACAAGAAAATCACAAAATTATGATGTGTGTAAATGGCCATTGATTACCCAGTAAGAAACTTAAACCAACAACATTTTTGTTTTACGTTCCTTTTAATAATTTTGAGGAATTAATTTACTACATAGAACATAAACATAAGGAAATATACCTACCTTCAAGTAGAGTTTTATCCTTTAATAAGTTTCTACCAAAACCAATCCTTTCTCCAAACGATGAGCATTCAAAAACACTTGGTCTCATCAAAACACAAGAATCATCTTCTTGAGAGTCATGTAATCCAAAAAATATTAACTATCAATTTCTTTTATCTTTAAACATTATCCCAAAAATAGAAAGGGTAAGATAAAACAACTCTCCAAAAAGAAATAATCCCATAGGAAGGGAAACTACTTTTAAATCTTCAAAGTTCCATGGTACTACCCAAAGTTCATCATAGACCATTCCATAAATAAATGTCCATAAAATTCCTCAAAATAAACCAAACTAATATTGAAACCCAAATACAATAAGGATTTGATAACATAGTCTTCCAAAATAAACTTCATCGTTCATCTCCAAACAACATCAACCACTTTTAACATCTTATAAAAAAAGTAGCTAACCTAAACATATTTTCCCCAAGATAGGTTAATCATTTCCATAAGTAACCTAAATTACTCTAAGTCCACCTTAAATTCATCTATTCTTCAAAATATAAGTCAAACTTTACTCCTCAAAGAAAATACCGTAGTAATCTATTTACATCGATCAAATAGGGGTCCCGGAATAGTGAACGTCTTCCAAAATAATAATCATCTTTTAATCCCATAATCATCTCTTTCATATTAATAAGGTAATCGTCACATTTCCTGTCACATTGGTTGTTGGGACATGTTCTTCCATTTCCCACCATTAACTAAGAAAATAAAGTACAATTAGGGGCTTAGATACTTAGCCAATAATCAAGAAAAGGAACTTAAAGCATATAAGGATAACTTGTAGAAGAAAAGTATACCCTAACTTGTGATCCCCTAGGTTCCAAACTAGGTTATCCATGATTATATATTCTTATGTTAATCTTTATTTTATTTTATCATTGTTCCTTTAATAATGGTTCATACTAAGCTTATGAATTTACCAAAGCATATCCCCCAGGAGTGTCGTAACCAAGAGTGTTGCAAGGCCGATTGTCATGTACCATTTTCCATTCGAGTCTAGCTAAAAGAGGTGTTTTCAGGTTTTACCCCTATGTACATTTGTTCCAGAGCCACCTCTACCTTCTCGTATCCAGACAGGGGTGTATTTTCTTGGCAACCAATTACTCAATACTCACCAAAATACCAGGAATATTTCCTGTATTTAAACTTTTCTATAGGATTCTTCCTAAACTTTTCATATCCTAATTTCCACAAATAACTAAACCATCCTTTGATACTGACTATAGCATCCCGCCTTTTTATCACATAAACTTTCATTACATTTTACAAAACCGAGTATCTTTAATGTTTAGTGTCTTGGAAACCAGGAACTTAAAACCTGAAAACATAAAACATTCTTCTTAAACACTTGAAATTATTCTACTTATGTTCATCCTAGGTTCATAACTTCATCTCATAACTTGGGGACATACATCAAAAGAAAGGGTGAGCAGAAGGCCCAGTAAGGGAAACAAGGGGAAACATTTAACATGTGAACTTGAGATACATCAACAATGTCATGAAAAAGAACTTTAAGGCATGAGAAATAAATCATGATGCATATCATAATAAAAATAAAGTATTTCAAAACTTGAAGATGTGGCTAAAACATTTTACAAAGACAATCATTTCTGTTTCACCAAGGTCCATCCCCAAGGTTTCAATAAAAATTACCAAGGTTATTCACCAAGGTATCAGTCTAAATGGTCATCTCTAGAGATTAAGTCTTTACCCAATGCATTGAAGCGCTATTAGGGCACACCCTTAAATTTTCCTTTATTATCATGTGATACACATATATCATAATAAATAATTTCATAAACAACCCATATAGAATAAAAGAAATGGGCTTCATTTCATAATCATAACGTTTTAAAAACTTCTTTAAAGACACGATCTTAATGTCACTTTAAACCCACGGAAAGGGAAAGCGGGTCTCATGTATGTAAATACCAGAATTTCAAATAGAACTTGGTACATATGTGAATAACCCTATATAAGAGATATATTTTAGTATTAAATTAATAAAATAAAATAACTTTAGAAAAAGAGAGATACATTTTGAGACGGAAATTCTACAGCATAACGGCTATGTTTCGGGGTTTTAGAAAACATTGAAAAGAGAGGGGACATGGGTCAAACATTCATAAATGACCCATAAAATAGTAGAGGGATAGAAAATGAAGGATATATGAACATGGTAATTAAATTTTAAGGACATAACATTTGAAATGAAAAACATGGAAGGAAGACAAAAATTAGATTTCTCTTATGAAAATTCGGCAGCCTAATGGCGTCACTTAAACTTCAAAAAAAATGAATTGATGAGATCAAATAGGGTCTCTCATCATATGAACATAAAATATCAGTATGATATATATAGATATAATACCCCAACATAATAAAAAGGGACTTTAAATACAAGACATGAAAGTATAACTTTGAAAAATGAGAAGGGTGAACAAATCCCTTAAAAATTCGGCAGCCTAACGGCGTCACTTAAACATCAAAAAAATGAATTGATGAGATAAAATAGGGTCACTCATAATATGAACACAAAATATCAGTATGATATATATAGATATCATATCCCAAAATAATAAAAATGAACTTTAAATACTTCACATGAAAGTAGAACTTTGAAAAATGATAAGGGTGAACGAATCCCTTAAAAATTCGGTAGCCTAACGGTGTCACTTAAACATCAAAAAAATGAATTGATGAGATCAAATAGGGTATCTCATCATATGAAAATAAAATATAAGTATGATATATATAGAGATAATACCCCAACATAATAAAAAGAAACTTGAAAGACTTGACATGAAAATAGATCTTGAAAATGAGAAGGGTGAAAGAATTCGTTACAAAAATTTCGGCAACCTAACGGCGTCACTTAAACATTCATAAAAAGAAATGATGAGAGTAATAGGGGATCTATCAACATATGAACATGAAAAGGGAATTAATATGAATATAAAATAACATCCTCCAACATAATAACATTGAGCATAAAAGAAATGACTTAAAAGAGAATATTTGAAAAGAAAGAGAGAGTTTGGATCCCTTACCTTAAAACGTAACTCTTAAAACTCAAAAGTTGGGACCTTGAGGGCTTGGAGGCACATTGGGAGGACTCCTTGGGAGGTAATGAGACCATATCTTCGTTGGGGGAGAGTTGTGAGTCTAATGGATGAGAGGATGGCTTGGTATTTATAGGGAAAGTGAGGGGACAAGGCATTAACGGCCAAGAGACACCTCAATGGTGGTTTTGGCAAAACCATGGGCTCTCCCATGGTATTTTCCATGGAGTTAGGCCACATGGGTCCCCCCACACAATGATCCATCACCTTTGGTCGTCCAACCCTTAAAATATCTCATGACATCATCATGACATAGTTATGATGTCATTAAACATATCGAAACCCGAAAACTGTATTTTTACTATTCACTAAAAATTCAACTTTCTCAGAAAAATCCCAAAATTTCACCTTTACCAAATATCAATGCTCTAATTTCAAAAATGAACTCCATTTTATAAAAATAATTTTCTAAATATTTTTAATTTAATTTTTAAATAAATATGCTATTAACCGAAAATTCATTTTTTTCAGAAAAATCCTCAAAAATTACCTTAACCTAATATCGATGCTCTGAGTTCAAAAATGAAATCCATTTTATAAAAATAATTTTCTAAATATTTTTAATTAAATTTTTAATTAAAAAACACTATTCACCCAAAAAAACTAATACTTGACTAATAATTTATGAAACCGTTATTTAACCATTTTATTGAATCACATTACTTAATCAAGGTGCCTAGAATATATTAATACTTTCTTTAAGTGAGATTAATAATCCATTTGGTCACATTACTAATCCTAAGCATAAAATCTCTATTCATAATTTACTATTCATCAAAAATTAATTTGATCTTATTAGACTATAAATTTCGTACTGAACATAATTATAGAAGACCATTTTTTGAAAATCATTACACATTTTTAATTATTTAAGGTTTACATCAACATTTTTAAAAAAATATCCTTTCTATAAAATTCATCAAAATAAGCATACTATATTTATCCGGACATTTGAAAATTCACAATATTCATCATAAGAAGAAATCACAATTTTTATTTAAGTCAAAGGATCACACAAGGCTCTTACGGTCTCATTACATAGCCCCTTATAACACCAGCATAGGACCTAAGAGTAAGGTGTGCTAGGGTGATAGAATCTTGGGGAGGCTCATCCAACATTGCATGAGTAGTAATTTCTATCAGTTTGAACTTCTCGTGAAGGCGATTCTGTTCTAGCTTCACACGATGAAGTTCAGCTTGGGTTTGGTTCAGAGTAAAGCCCAGTGGTGCTACCTCCTTCCCAAGTTCCGTTAGATGGGCTTAGATTGGCCTGAGACTACTGGATGAGGACATCGAATCTTCTTTCTATATTAATTAACCATGATCACTTGTATTTAGAGACAATAATCACAACATTTAGTTTCCAAAGGTCATACTGACTAACGGTCATATAACAGTCAAAACCCAATGGTCTCATTTTAATTATACTCATGTTATCAAATGAAACAGTTTTATTGAGTATAAAATAAAATAACACACAAAATTAGGAAACAAGATTTATTCAAAATTTCGGCTCGTTACAGATATACTATCATCACTTTTAGAAAGTTAATTATTGATAGTGAAAGGTGTTTCCATAGCCAATGGTATATGGGACAAGTTGAAAAACATATAAGAAGGAAATAAAAAAATTAAGAAGGTAAATCTATAAATATGAAGATTGAAATATGAAGACTTGAAGATAGGTGAGCATGAATCTGTTGGGGTCTTATTTATTAGGGTGAACTACATTGTCAGTACTATCAGATGTCTTGGTGAAAAGTTGTATGACTTTGTATTTGTTGAAAATATTTTGAGAATACTACCTAACAAATTCAATAAAAAGTTTCTTCATTAGAATATATAGATCCTAAAACATTATATCTTGATTGTTTTCATATCACTCTTATCACTTATGAAATGAGAAGAGATAAATCTATGAAAAATAAAAAAAAAAGTTGATAGTGAAATGTCTTTCAAGGCTGCAAAGAATGGAGAGTCCAAGAATATTCTTGTTTAAGAAGAAGATGGTGATTCTAATTCTGAAAATGAGGTATGTAAAAATCTTTACAATATTTTATCCTTGTTTTCTAAAAATTTAAAAAGAAGTACAGGGAAATACAAAGGGAAACTTCACTTGAAATTTTTTTAATGTAGAGCTATTGGGAACATTGTTAAAAAATTTCCTTGAAGAAAGAAAGAAAAGTATAGTGAATAATAAGAATGAAATACAATGATACCTTGAAATAAATAGAGTGAAAAGGGAAAATTATATTCCATTGGGAAAGATAAGAAATTATTTAATTCCAAAAGAAGAAGCTTCTTATCTAAAAATAAAGAAGAAGAAGGAAGTGATACTGAATCCAAAAAATTAGTTGAGTATGGTATTGAAAATAATATTATTGCAATAGTTATTGATGAAGAATTTGAAAGTAGTAGTTTTGAAGAAGAATAAAAACTCAACTTTAATTTCATTTGAAAAAAGAATTGAAAGAATGTCTGAGGAAGATTAGAAAGCTTAAAAAGAAAAAAAAAGTTTTAAGATAAATTTTCCTCAATAATAAATAAAGAATTTTTTGCTAATGAGAAAGTGAATCTAGAGAAAGATATTTATGATTTGAAGAAAAATATTTAATAAGAAAAGAATCAAAATGAGAATATAGAAGTGAATATGAAAGAAAAAGAAGAAGAGTTGGAACTTTTCCGACAAAATTTATCTAAATATGAATTGAGAAATACAGGTTTCCAAAACTCTATGACTAAAGTTGATGAATTTTCTCATAATAAGAAACCTGAGAAGGTTCAACAAAAGTTACCTTCTGAAAAGAAGAAATCTGGAAAAATTTCAAAGAAACCTGAATCCAAAAAATTTTCAAGTTCTTCTGATTCAATTAAGGCTGAAAATAAAGAGAATAATGTGGCTAAGAAATGTATTCACAATTCAAATCAATATGTAAGTTTTAGAGGAAAATATTTTTTTTATAATTGTTTCTAGTATTGTGGTGGATTCAGACACATGAAAATTATGTGTTTGTTCAACCAACAACATTATTATTATCCCATTGGTTATGAAAGGAAAAGTTTGAGGGGGATTCAATTCCCTCAAAAGAATAAGACTGAGAAATTTTCTATGAAGAAGTATGAAAAGAGTGGAATGAGGATTGAAAATTGGTTCTAACTCCTAAAAATTATTTTTGAAAGATGTGGACAACCTAGGAACCTTGAAAAAGGATTTCTTATTTTTTTTATCGGCACAACAAAAGACTCTTAACAATACTCACAAGATAGAAGTGAAGAAAGAAAATAAAGGTGAAAAATATCTTGTTGTTGAAACTTCATTAAAATCCACAAAAGGAGAATAAACTTAGATACTAGATAGTGGGTGTTCTTCTCAAATGGTAGGAGACTTAAAACTGGTGAAGAATGTGAAAGATTTAAAATAAGGTACTGTGAAATTTATAAATGATGAATCATTTAAAATCAAAGGTGTTGGATTATCCATCATTGGAAAAGAAAAAATTAAATCCAATAAAACACTATATATTGATGGGATGAAACAAAATTTTCTAAGCATTGTGCAATTCTTTGATTTTGGTAACAAAGTTATCTTTAGGAAATATGGTTTTGTTGTAAATAGTGAAGAAGATGGGAAAATTGTTACAAGAGGCCAACGTTCAAAGGGGGATTTTTTTCAGGTTGGTGAAATATAGAACTATTGTTACATGAGCTTGGTTGAAGAGAATCAGTTGTAGCATAAAAGGCTTGGACTTATGTTTCATAGAAACATTATAAATTTATCTAAAATTGACAGTGTCTAAGAAGTTTCTAACCTTCCAAGAAGAATAGATTGGTGTTTTACTATCTACCAGAAAGGGAATATTATAAATATTGTGCATAAGAAAGTTGGGATTTGTTCAAGATAACCCCTGGAGATGATTCATTTTGATATTTGTGGACTGATGAGAAAATAATCAACAAATAGAGATAAGTACATTGTTACTTTTATTGATGATTTTACTTGCATTACTTGTGTTATGTATATGAAACACAAATCAGAATATTTGAAAATGTTTAAAAAAATTATAAGGAAATCTGAGAAAGAATTTGAGTATTAGGTGAAGAAGTTTAGAATATATAATGTTGGTGAATATAGAAGTGAAGAGTTTGAATAAAATATTGGGAAACATGGAATTCATCATGAGTATATTTATCTATACACTCCCCAAAAATGGGTTTTCTGAAAGAAACAATAGAAGATTTGTGGAAATAAGAAGGACCATGTTACATGAGCATGGATTCTCTTATTACTTTTGGAGAAAATCCATGAGTATTGTTGTTTATATTCAGAACCATTGTTTCTATAGGCCTCAGTCAGGTATGACTCCATAGGGATTTTTTATGGAAAAACTCCAAGTTTGAATCACTTTAGAGTTTTTGGGAGTCCATGTGTTATAAAAAGAAAAGTTTAAAACTATGGTAAGTTTGATTATAAAGGTGAATATGGAATCACTATTAGATATTATATAAAACGAATAGGATATCGATGCTTCAATAAATAAATATGAAGAATTTTTTATTCAATAGATGTGAAAGTGACTAAAGGATCTGAGAAAGAGAAACATGCTCAGGAAGGCAAGGAAGTTGAGAAATTTGAATAAAACAATTCTAATAAGGATACAAACAATTATATTCCTAATTAAGAAGAAGAATCAGACTCATCTATTTCAAGTGATGAGGAATATATTTGAAAATATCATCTTAGGATGAGGAAATAAGTGGAATCTCAGAATATAATTGTTGATCAACATCAGAAGGTTCAAACAAGAAGAACAACAAATGTTATTACACATACTTCTTTGTATTCAAAAGTAGACCAGAATGATGTGAAAGAAGATTTTGAGTATCCAGAATGGGTTCATGCTATGAATGAATAGTTAGATTAGATTAAAAAGAATGATATATGAGAACTCATACCCAATCCTAAAAACAAAAACATTATCAGCACAAAATGGATTTTTCAGAACAAGCATAATGAAAAAGGTGAAGTGATGATAATAAAAGAAATATTAGTGTGTAAAGGGTATTCAAAAATTGAAGGAATTGATTTTGATGAAACATTTTCCCCGGTGGCAAGACTTGAAATAGTAATAATATTTCTTTCTATTACTGGACAACAAGGATACAAGATCATTCAAATGGATGTTAAATCCACATTCCTAAATGGTGATCTTTAAGAGGAAGTTTATATTGAACAACCTTGTGGATTTTTTGTTGGGAAAGATGAAATTTATGTATGTATATTGAAAAAGGATTTGTATGGCCTAAAACAATCTCTGAGGGCATGTTATTCTAAGTTGGATACATGCTTAGGGAATATGAGTTTTAAGAAATTAAGAGTTGATAGAAATATTTATATCAAATAATTTCAAGATCATTCCCTCATTGTAATTGTTTGTGTTGATGATATTATCTTTTCTATGAATCATGAAAGATCTTTTGAAAGTTTTATGAAGATATGAAGAAGGTATTTGAAATTTACATGCCGGGAGAAATGAATAACTTTATTAGGTTAAAAATCTTATAAAAGGATAAATACTTATTTATTTTTGAAGAAAAATGAGATAGGGAACTTCTCAAGAGGTTTGGCATGGAAAAATAAAAACCTATTTCCACACCTATTTCAGTGAGAACTAAGTTGAGTAAATATGGAGAAGGAAAATAAGTTGATCAGAAAAAGTATCAGAAGCTGAATGGAAGCCTATTTTATTTGACTACCTCAAGACATAGAATTGATTATGTTGTTATCATATGTTCCAGATTTCAGAGTGCTCCAAAATAATCACATTTAATTTCTAGAAAAAATTTTCTCAGATACATCAGAGGCACAACAGATTTTGGAATTATGTATTTCATCTCAGATAGTATTTATTTTTTTGGGTATTCAGATGTCGATTAGGTAGGAAATGTTGATGTTCAAAAATCCACATCTGTTGGAGTATTATTTTTGGGAAATAAATTTGTTATTTGACATTCAAAAAACATTAATTAACTCTCAGTATAGATGAAGCTCAATATGTTTCTTCCACTCAAGAAACTATATAACTCATGTGGATGAAAATTAAATTGGAGGATTTACTTATATTTAACATTCTCATTGAAAAAATATTGAAATAAAATATTATTTCATCAAATATCATGTGTATATGAATGAATTAAATCTTGATTATGTTCCAACATTGAAACAAGTTGCTGATATATTCACAAAACCTTTACCGAAGGAATCATTTTCTAAATTGAGGTTGAACATGGGTTTCAAACCTCATTCTCTTCAAGGTTTAGGTATGTTGTTTTGTCCCCTCTCATATTACCTTTTTATTTTATTATAAAGGGGGGATAAAAAGTGTTTCATAAATCCATTCTTTTGTTTGAATTAAAGAGGGAGTTGTGGGTAAGTTGTGAATTTAGAATTGTTTTGTGTATGAACTATTCTAACTATTTATTGGAGTGGTTGTAGGAAAAGGAATTTTTTGTATTCTAATGAGAATAAATAAGATATGAGGAAGTAAAAATAAAGAGGTTTTCATAATCACTACTTTTGGACAGTATGGTTTTTTTCAATAATTCTTGTTTCCTGCAATGAGTTAGTTCGCGTAGGCTTAGAATTGTTGATATTTAATCCATTTCTTGAGGATAAAAAAGTTTAGTGATTTATGAAACGTTTTTGAAAAAAAAATCATATGGGGTATTGTTAGGACCAATCTAAAGTATTAAGGTGTTTTTATTTTGTTTTCAAGGAAATTTTTTGAAGAAAGAAAATCACTTCTCTTTGTATTTGGTAGAAATCATATTGACCATTGTTTTCTAAAAAATCAGACTCACTGATTGTCATTGGATTCAATTTGGATTCAATATGAAAGAATTGATTATCATCAGATTAAATCTGGATTCAATATGAAATAAGATATTATTTTTATGGAGAATCAGAGTCACTATGACTACGATAAAATTAAATGTGACAATGATTTTTTGATTCATATTTAATTCAAATCATAAGTTTATGGGAGAAATTGTGATAAAATCTTGATAGAAGGAAGTGAAAATAGAGTTTATGCTAATTGTTTTCCAATTTATACGGGTGGAAGAGAATAAATAGATGCTACTGATTAAAGAAAGAGATGGTGCCAGTTAAAAAAGAATTGTACCCAGATTTATCATATTCAGGTGGAAGTAGAGTAATATATGGTGGTGATTCACTGTATATTCTAATCATCCATATGAAACATAAACAAATTGTACCCAAGATGATCATAATCATGTTCAGAATGAAAAATATCATACACATAATGGTCAAACCCAGAAATGAGTGTATCGAGTCCAATTGTACTCAGAAATATCATACTCTGGAAAATTGTATTCAGATAATTAATTACTTGAGGCTGGTGGATAAGAAGAGAAGAGGAGAATGAGATAAATATTGTAGTCAACCATTTAAAAAGTTTTGACTTACTTTCTAGGTTTCCAACTGTGTCAAGAGAATATGATAAGATGAATTTTTGTATCTCAAGTGGGTCTAGAGAAAAGGAGGTGTTTGTTGTATGTACTATTAAGGGGGATCTCAACATTCAAAAATAATGATCATATCCAGCATTCAAAAGTGGTATAAATTTCTTCATACATTTGTTTTCAATTAATATAGAACTTTGTATAGAAGAAATCAGGATTGAGAAAAATCATACTGACAATTCAAATGAAATATTTTGATTCAAATCAGTTCTGAGAATCATTTTTAGCAATTGGTTTGAGAAAATCATATTTAGAAAATTGGAATCATTTATTGAAATTAGTTTGGAAATTGAAATGAGAGTATGAAGAAGAATTTATTTTTTTAGAAGAATATAGAAGCTTCGAGAAGAGTTGAGGAAGTAAAAAATGCATCCCAAGATTTTAGAGGAAATTGAATTTTGGGTGATTTTGTATGAGAAGTAAAGTTTTTTGGGATTCCTGACCAAAACTCTCAAGGGTCACCTATAAAAGGATAAGTACTTTGTACTTTATGACTATTGGTAAAATTCATTGCATTAGAGAGAGAATCTTCAAGTTTTTATTGAGATAAAGAAGATAACATATTTATCTTTGTTGAAGACATTCTGGTGGGAAGAAGACATAGACGAAGAGACAAGATTGAACTATTGTATTCAGATGATAACAATACTCATTGATTATCATATTTAGTTGATTACCATATCCAACTTGTCAGTTTTATTCAGTTTATCATCATATCGGGCTAGATTAATCAGCTTCTTGATTTCTATATTCAGGTTTTTGGACTGAGGAAGAATCATACCGATTTTATTGGGCTTAGTAATAGAAGTGGTGCTGATTCATTTCTATTTTATTCTAAAAGAAAATCATACTAGAATAATCGTATTTACGAAGAATCATACTCGAAGGAATCAGACTGGAAAAATTGTACCTAGGAAAATAAAACTGATTTTCTTATAACAAAGTCTACGAAGTTCTAACCTTATTCTAGGTAAGAAAGTGAAGAAGTTTATTTCAATTGAATACATTTGTGTAATTTAAATGAATAGCAGGTAAAATGAGTTTTTACATAATCATTGTATTACCCTATTTGTGATAACAGTGCACACACACTATTGGAATTGTTTACATAGTGTTATATGACTGTAAGGGTATATCCTACTTAATGTAATCCAAGGATTGATCTCTAGTGGATTTTATGGTATTGGATCATTTCCAAACAATACCAAGGATGTATCTTTTCTTATTTAAAATTGAACCTTGTAAATTATTGTGTTCCTTTTGGATGTGTGGTTGAATTGTTTTCAGTGGTGAATTGGATCTTTAACGGGTGGTGAAGGTTGTTTCAAGGAAACATAAAAGAAAAATTATCACTGATTCTCCCCTCCCCCTCTCAGTGATATAATCATCTTGACCGTGTACTTTCACACCCAATCCTTAAACCTCATCCCAAAGTACCATTTTGGAATGATTAACCACTCATAACCTCATTTTAATTCCCAATTATCAAAAATGAACATTTAATAATAGAAATGTTAAAACTTACATTAGAAAATCCAATACATAATGGTGTAGTCCATTACAATCTCCCCAACATAGCACTTATCATTCTCAAGAAGTTATAATAGTACAAGAAACACACCTCTTGATCATCCATGGTATTAATCCACAAGTATTACTCTTACATTACATATCTAAACTCCAAATTGTACCTCAAATATACACTCACTCTAGAAAACCCATCATTCCACCACTACATGACTTCAAGGATGAACACCATAAGCCAAGCCAAAATCTCATTTCCCTAAAAAATATAGACCACAGTTACCACTTCCATTAAACCCAACATTCCAGGGTATCCTCAAAATATTCCTATTTTAGAATTATAATTCCCCCCTCAATAGGATTCACTATTCAGTTAAAGATTTAGGATTTTTCAATGTCATTTGTGGTGTGGTTCAGTCCATCACTTTCGATCAACACAAGACATTGGTTACAAGTCAATATTAACACCTTTTTCTCGATTCCAAACCAATTAAATGATTTTATGCCAATTAAAGTATCCCAAAAAAATTAAATTTTCTAAAATGTCCTAAATAATTCCAAAAACATCAACCATACTCGATACAAAGATCTCAATGAAGTTATAACCCACTGCATTTAGGTTCACATAAATACACCAGTTAATAATTTCTAACTTTATACCTACAAAGTGTTATGACCCTTGGTATGAAAGAGGTGACTATAGGGGGTTGAATAGTTCTTTTTGATTTAATATTAAAAATTATAATTTATCAGAGTTATAAAACAATGTTAAATTTTGTATCAAAAATAAAATACATAACACAATAAATTTTTATACAGGTTTGGATCACCAAGATCCTAGTCCTCTCTTCAATATATTATACTCCTCAAGGAGACTGGTATGTACTAAATCCTCACTTTTGACTGGGAGTGATAACTCGATTACAAATAATTACAGATGTACCTTTTTCACACTTGGTGGTATAACCCCTAACTTTTAATGGAGTCACAACCAACCTTCATTTTATCTGGGAGGAATAACTATACCTTCCTTTTATATTGGAGGAATAACCCAACGATATCTTTTGGATGGGAAAAGCTTAAATCGGGACTCTAGAATACAAATAGATGATATAAAGAATTATAGTGGATAAAAATAGAAAACAAATGATAAAGTAGATGAGTAGAAGATAAAGAAATTCATTGCATCTCATGTTCTTTCATCACATTAATGGATGAAGATTAAGATGATGAATATCCCCAATGATCACAGTAAAATAGAAAATGTCTAAGAAGTTTCTTGATCAAACACTCTGAGCAGGGGGAAAGTATTTTGTATCCTTGTTGAATAAATCAACTACACTTGTACATTTTTTTATCCTTAAATAAATCTTCCAAAACATTAAATTATATATCTACAGGAGTGTGTCCATATCCAATCTATGAATGACACATGTTAGTGTTTAACACTAAAATAATATGATCGTTATATTATTTTTTTGAAGTCGCACTGAAAAAAAAACACATTCAGACTAATGTTTAATCATGAAATATTAAAAGGGATATTAAATATATTAATATTAATATTTATTAAAAGAAATCACAATTGAAAATTAATTCAAATAATAATATAATTATACATATTTATACATGCAGCAGAATGTTAAAAAATATAGCATCATAAAAAATAATTTTCATGTGTAGGTGTCACTAAAAAAATGATACAATTATTTTTATACAATGTTACAATTGTATTTTGTCATAAAATATTAAAATTTGATACTGTAATTAATTGTATCAATATTAACTAAAATTAATAAAATTAAAAAATTTGAAATAAATTTTTAACTAATGGTGAGTCATGACTCACAGTTGAGAGCAGACAATGATGAGACACTTCTCACCATTGGAAAAGTCTAGTAGTGAGACATTACTCACCATTGGAAATGTTTTCCTATGAGTTGTTAATCACCATTGGAAATGGATGATGATGAGTCTTTTCTCACTTTTAGAAATTTCCAATGGTGGAAAAACAAATTTTAACTAATGTTATAAATATATCCAAAACTAAAATGAATTATTCAAAACTAAAAACATATCCATGAAATTTATCATCAAATGGTTTGAAGAGAAAAATAAAAAATGACTCACTATTGGATGTCCAATGGTGACTCATGACTCACTGTTGGGTTCCAACGATGACTCATGTCTCATCATTGGGTTCAATTGGTGGCAGGTAGAAAACTTGACAAAATAATCTAAATGAAATTAAGATTTAAAATATTAACTTTGGTTTATCAAAAACCATGAAATAATAAAAAACAAACATATTAAATTTGAAACAAAAAAATATGAAAACTATCATACTTCCATGATTTTGAAGAAATAGAAACCACCTAAGATAGAGTTAAAAAATAGTATTAAAAACTTAATAAAGGAATAAAATCATAAAACTAAAATAACTAAACACAATAATTGAATTAGAATAGGAAGACATATGGGAACAAGTATTATCTTAAAGAAATCTAATGTCCAAGATAGAATGCAGTAAATAAAATCAAAATAAAACTCACCTAAAATTATGAATATAAAATCACAATAAGATATAATAAACAAGAGCTCTAGGGATCTTGAAGTTGATCTATCAAAAACATAGAGTAGTAGAAGATCTTATGGTGTTGAGTTAAGGACTAACTATTGATATTTTTCAGTTGTGGCAAGGTCTCTCCATTGGTTAAAAAACTAATGATGTATAAATTGTCTCACCTTTGGTTTAAAAACCTATATTGTCTAAATATCTCACTATTGAATTATTCTAATGGTGAGTCCAGTGAAACCAAAAAGAGGGAAACAAACCAAAAGAAAAACTGAAAGAAATAAGAAATCACTTAAGAACTCCAGTGTCACAGTGTTGCAGGTGTACAGGATGACCAGCGGACCGAAGGAGATGAATAAAATTAAGCTACTACTCGAGGGAATAATCAAAATATAAGAAAAAGAAAAAATAACTATAGATAAATAAAAAAAGGTGTGGACATCATTGAAGTGGAGAAAAGGAAGCTGGAATGAGATTGTTTTCATATGGTCCGTTGTGGAAGATAAAAGGCGAGAGAAGCAGGAAAATACATGGGAGATAAAATATTATGTGGGAGTTCAAAATGAGATTTCATAGGATGGAAAGGGAGATCGACAGATGATAAAATCAAAGGAGATCGAATAGTCAAAATAAGACACCTCTAGAGTCCGAGAACTTGTGGGAAATAAAGAGATATCAGATAGCTAGAGATATTTCGGATGAGATTAGACAACCGAGAATAGAATTCAGTTTTCCCTCATCGAATCCAACATGTTTTAGCTGAGAATTATATAATTCAAAGTGCACTAAACATCCTCCAGAAAAAAACCAACAACATACACAACACACACAAGGATTACGGGTCATGTAAGTGCTCCTTGCCCAACCTAGGTGGGGTGACTCTTATTGGGCCTTAGACATAGTCCCTACATCCATACAATATATACTATGTAAGCTATGGATTAGGATCTATATGAGCCTAAAGTATTGGACCCCTCCCATGAGGGTATACCCATTCGGGTCCCCTTATATGTGATTGAGTTTCAACTTGGTCTTCCACACAGCCTCAATTTTTTACAACAAAAAATAAATGTATAAATAAAAAAATTACCAAGTAACTTAACAAATAATTTAAACCAAGTTATTAACAAATAATATTTTCAAAATAAAATTAGATTTAAACAAATGTTATGCATTTAAAAAAATATATGAATATATGTCAACAATATTTTTGAAACAAAATTTAATTTAATCAAATTTTATGAAGTGTAATTTATAAAAACAAAAATAGTGATAAAAGGTTAAAACCAAATCACAAACACAAAGTTCCCCAGTTTAAGTAATTGATGCTCCATAAATCCACCTATCACGATACCTTAATATGTAGAGTAATCATTAAATCAATTCAACATCCTTACCAAAATATAAACTGACTCCGAAGGAATTTCTCTGGTTGATTCATCGACTGCTTTCACCATCTACAATGATCTCAATCGTGAATAAATGCATCAACAATCCAATTCATTCTTAGTACACACTGGTTTTTTACCTGAGTCCAAAGCCCACATATGGTCTCCATCTGGTGATACATATGAATCAATATTATGCATTTAACACAGAATCAGATACTCTCGGGTCCACTACACATCAATCTCTAAAGTCACCATGATTATCCAATAGACAGTCTTACACATAACATGAACATCCCCACAATAGAGGTCATTTTACATGTGAGGGGTTAATGATCCCCATCATAGAAGTATCCTTAAGATCGCTTCTCGATACTCACATTGGTATAACCAACCCTCAACTAGTCTATCATCGAAAACATTGACTAAACGTGACTTTCCATTCAACCAGTTATTAAGTAAGAACCAATATCCACTCATACTATGATTTCTTTGAACACAATACACTACATTGAATGTTCCATTTCTAAAGTGTGCAATGTTCTCTAGTATCCTAAGCATAGGTTATGATCCCTATCCTAGATGGTTCTCATACCCTTATGCAAACCACTACTTCGATTACTAGTATAT
Organism: Viscum album; assembly: GCA_963277665.1. NCBI lineage: Eukaryota > Viridiplantae > Streptophyta > Magnoliopsida > Santalales > Viscaceae > Viscum > Viscum album. Next base: position 439,103,736 of record OY728121.1, read on the forward strand.
CTGTAACACCCCAATATTTCATAGTAAGTTATTTTCTTTAATTCAATAGCTTGCGCTACACACAACACCGAGTTTAAGCGCACCACGACTTACCAAACTAGACGTTAAAAAGCGGTTATGAATAGAATTAACTGAATTTTGAACTTTATATAATCATTATAATTTTATAATCCATATTATTAGTTTCTTATACATAATGTAAGAACAAATTCATTTTTTCAGATAAAAGAATATTTTTCAAAAAATGAAATTTTACCGCCTTTTAATGGCGAACCCTTTTTAAATCCAATATTTGAAAATTTTATATATTCAATTGGATAAAATAAACTTCTTTTTTAGAATCGAGACATAATAATTTATCTTCAATAAATTTTTGGTGTTTTTCTGATTACTTTCATATTTGGGTGAATAGTGAAAGATACTATATTTTAACTAAAAACAACTTTTTTAATCAAAATAATTTATAGTGTTGAATTATAAATTTTAATGGTTTATAAGTATAGTTATATTATATTTTTACCATTTAATAAAATGATGGTCATTGTAAGTAATTTCACTTTGAAATTGGATATAAACAAGTGTCAATCTTTTGATAGTTATTATTTCTTAAAAATATGCTTTTTGGTTTTGACAACGGGAATTAATTTTAAATTAATTAATGAAAATTATATGTTTTTAAATTGGTAAAATAGAATTCATTTTTGAATTCAGAATATCAAAATTATCTTAGGGTGATTTTTTGGTATTTTACTGAAAACTTTCAATTTTTGATGAATAGTGAAAAACACTCAGTTATTGTTTAAAACTTAATTTTTATTTAAATAATGATTTATTTTATTTAAATTTATTTTAGGTCAAAATAGATACATAATACCTATATAAGTTAAATATAATTCATTGGAGTCATTTTATAATAAGTTTAGATATATAAGAATTTTATTGAACTTTTTACCGTCTTTTATCCACCTCCTAGGAGCATTTGCAAATTTACAAAAAACTTAATTTTACCGCTTCTATGAGTTGAATTTTTAAAATATGAGAGACACGGTTAATATCAAGGAGTAAAATTTGGTTCAACAAGATAAAAATAACTTTTGATGAATGGTAACTTTTAACTTTTATTTACCACGGTTAAAAGTAAATAGGGTAATTAAAGGTAAAAATGATATTATTATTACCCTAAAACATGTTCTAATTCTATTGGATAAGTATAATTCAACCAAAAAAACATTAGGAATAAAATATGAACCTATTTCGTCCACTTGGATTAGATTAGGACATTTTTTATTATTTAATTCAAAGAAGAGTTAAAAGAGTTAAAATCAATGTTTAATAACTAAAACATTTTTAATATAGGGTTACACATAAGATAAATTCTACTATAAATATTAATTGGAAATATAAAAAGATTTTTTACATAATAGTATTTTATTTATATTTTTTAGACTTTAAATAATTTAATTTATTTATGACACAATGATGATGCAGTAATTACCTAATTAATGAAATATTAAAATAATTGATATTATAAAGATCCAAATAAATGTAATTTGAGACTTTTTATGAATTACACTAATTTTCTAAGTTAATATGACATATTATTGTTGGTTAGATGAATTTTGTTTGAAGTAATAATGCTGTTATGAATTTAACAAAAACAAAATACCAAATAGTGTCAAAATTGACATAAAAGAGTTTTTAAAACATATATTATATTATTAATTGATATTATATTATTAAAAATCTAAGTTTCCACCAAAAGACTTATATAATTATAGATGTATCATTAATTAACCACTTTGGGTTCTCTTAGAAGTATATAGTAAGTTTATTAACCATATTATATAAAAATACAAAGAGACATGGTAAATGTCAATCTATTTAACGAAGAGTTAAATCTAAAAGATAAGGTGAATATAGTGACCAAAACCTGTCTAAAATCTATTGGTTGAGTGTTTTTCAACCCATCCCCACATTATTCTTTAAATAATACACTTTTTATCCATTAGAAACAGAAAATTATTTTATTATAAAATAATATTTCTAGCTTTTCCTAAGGTACCCCTCACCCCTCTTACAAAAGGGCACTTCCCCTTCTCTCAAATTCACACCTCCAAAGCCAATTGGATCGGCCAAACCCTGCCCAAATACCCTCTAAACTTTCCTACCTTCATCCTATAGTCCTTAATTTATTCATAAAGCCAACCTAAGGAGCCATTTTGATCAAATCAAAAGGAATAACCCGAAGAAGAGGTAAATATTTAATGACCTCTTTCAAGTTCCTTTCTTCTTCCACTTCCCCTTTCTTTGTTGTTTCCATTATAAAATAATAACTCTAGTATATTATATATACTGTTATGTTATTATAAATATGGTACAATCATATTAATTATTCTATCCATCCTTTGAATTACATTCCATCATACGTGTGTATGTACGGCTTACCGTCTCCACATCGTGGTGTAGTTGTCATTCAATACATTATTTTTTGAATGGGTATAATAATGATGTATAATTAGTGTAAATAATAAATATAAAATGATAATGATTCTGTATATATTATATACCATCCAATTATATATGATTTTAATATCAAAAGAATGATATTATCACTCGTGCGTACATACGGATTACCGTCTCCACGAACGCGATGAGATTCATTCCCCATCGTATCCATTCAAGAATAATTTTCATTTGTTGATTTAAAATAATGTTTAAAGACTTGATATAATTATATATATTAATATGATACATCACATCCATAACAAATATGACTCACATAATAAATAATATAAAGGAAAACGAATCATTTAACACCCGAAACGATGATACTACTAAAATATTATTAACAAAGAAATATTAGAGGATCATATATGATATCATATTTATGTATATAGTTCCTGTATAATTTAATAAAAATGATTTAACTATTATAAAGGAGGTTAACATACCCTCAACCAAGGAAAATTACAAGGTAAGGGGTTTTCATCTCACTTTTATTCCCGTGAGATTCATGCTATATTTTCTACTACTACCTTTTGTGTGGTGTATGTACTACCCATAATTGTATTTTTTTGTGTAATATAATTTAATTTATGGGTATTTACATCATCATTGGATGATCCTTATTTCATGGGGTGTATGTTTCAAAATTTACCAAATTGATAAGGGGATTTAACATTTCAATTTCCACTCATTCGGTTTTATGCAAACTTCATTGATTACTTTACCCCAAGATTATGTGTGAAATCACTATTTATTTACTCATGTATTAATTTCTACTCCACCTTTTCATGGATATAATTTTGATACACATAATCACTCCTTTGATAAATTCTCAATTCATTGATATAAACTTGATAAGAGTAATTTTAACTCAATTTCTATTCAATGAGTTAAACATCCAAGTCATTGATATTGTTTTTACAAGAATATGTGTGAATGTCCACTGATTGATTTACACTGAATATCTAATCATATTGAGTGTATTTATATTTTTCACACATATTAATTCACTGATTTATCCTTAACCTAAGGATACGGTCTTTATAAATGAATTCATCCCATCTTACATTCCATTGAGACTTCTTTGTTGTTATGTGCCAATCCACTTTTATTTGGTGTATATACTGTACTTTGACATAGTATATCATGAATCCCTTTATTATCATGATATTATAAAGTTTTTATTACCTCAATTATTTGTATTCAAGCATCTCTCATTTGGTTAGGAACTCTAACTAAAATATCATTTTAAATTTTTTAAAAATTTATTCTTCTAAATCATTCTAATTAATGTCCATGTTTTAAAAATGGTTTTAAGTTTTTATTTATATGGAAATTAGTGTTTTAAAATTAAAATTCCTTTTAAAAGTTTCAAAGTGGTATGGGACACTTTGATTCAAAAATCTATTTTAAACAAATTTTTGATAAATAGTGGGACTTTTATATGTTTTAAAAAAAGGGGATATTTATCTCAAATATTTTTGATGACTAACTTCATCTATGTCAATATCCTTCATTATTCTCGATTGAGGTTGATTTATTATAATAAAATCTTCCATATTGTATTGAATGAGTTATTATTTACTGTGGATGTGTTATTTTTATACCATTCATGGTTTATTGATAAATTATTGACATTTTGTATTCTAGTTTTAATACGAATGTTTATGTTATGTTTAAACCTTTTCATATGAGGAATGCATTGGACTTAGTAAGTGATGGGTAGAGCCCACTATAGCTCCTCGATGCATCGATAGGTCTCATGAGACAAAATAGTGTCTTGGCACAAGGCCTTGACAAAATCTTATTTGTAGTCTTGGCACAAGGCCTTGACTATGTGGTTATAAATTCTGGCATTATGCATTCCATCATTATGAAAGTGGCTATTGATATTGCATGTGATTATTCAACTAGTAGAATATCCATGTGAATAAGTAAATGGAATTATTTGATTTTATCTTTGACATACTATTGTGAATTTAAAGTTTAAAAGGATTTTGTTTTAGTCTTATACATTGCATTAAATGTTTATGGTTATTTATGAAAGTTTCCTCTATGTTGTTATCCTTACTGAGCATCTGATCTCACCCATTTCTATGTTTTATTTTTACAAGGATGTGAAGAATTATTTTATGACCGACCTGTAGGGATAGTCTGGGGGGATATGAGTGTGGTCTATGGAAACAATGTTGTTGTAGCTTTTCATTTTATAATATAATGTAAAAATTATGAATGTATCTAGTACTTCCAAGGCTACTAAACATATCGCTCTTTCGGGACATGATTCCTTGTATCATGCCAATGTTATGTAATAATGCACCGAATCTGCGTAACTGGGGTTAGGGCGTTACAGTTGGTATCAGAGGAAGTTTAGTACAAACCTTAGAAACTATATTTAGATAAACTCTGATTAGAGCACATATCCCAAAGATAGACTTTGAGGATTAGTATAGAAGAACTTCATAGAATTTTGGTACTGTAGAGAATTTGTGAGTTTTCCAAGAAAATACATCCATGTCTGGATATGAGCAGGTAGAGGTGGCTCTGTCACAGATGTACCTAGGGGTAAAACCTGAAAACACCGCTTTGAGCTAGACTCGAACAGGAACTAGTGCACGACAACGGGCTTTGCTACACTCTTGGTTACGACACTCCCGGGGGATATGCTTAAGATAATTTACATTTTCTTTACAAACCGATTTTAAATATTTTAATATAAGATGAGAATAAATGACCTTGGTTAATCTTGAGGTGTTTCAAATTGAAAATATGGTGTCATGATATTCTCTAAATGATTTTATGACAACTTTTACTCACACAATGCTTTCTGGTTTTAGTCAATGGATGGATTCCAAGAAAGTCATAATAACTTTGAGCATGATGTACAAGGTGGGAATGGTGGTGGAAATGATCAACAAAATGGAATGTTGACAGGCATAAAAGATATCTTGTTCATCCCAAATCAGTTTTCCAAAAATATGATCAACAACATATATATTAACCAACTCCCAGACTCAACAAATAAGAGAAAGGTGAAGAATAATAAGAGCTCCAATAGTGGAGGCCATGGAGAAAAGAATCCTCAATTTCCATCATATAGGAAATGTGGAAGGAGACACCCAGGAAAGTGTCTCAATGGAACATATAAATGATTTACATGTGGGAAAGAAGGAAATAAATTAAATAATTTCCGAGGAAAAATGAATAGTACTATAGAAGAAAATAAAAATGGTCCCAAGAATCCATTTACAATAATTTTTCATAAATGAAGGGGACCTGGCCATTACCTGAGTGAATTCCCTATTCTATAGGATATTTTCTTGGTCAAAGAAGAAGCTATGTGGAAATAAATGGCTGGGGAAATGTTTAAAAGTATTAGTGCTCCTTGTTGATGGGATTACTTTGGAATAATTTTCTCTTGTATTTGTAAACCTGTAGTTTATTATGTGAAAATGATATTTTAGGAAGAATTGTGTTTTCTATTGTTTATAAAGTTATAAATAACCATTTGGGTTTATATGATCCTTGAATTTGAGGCAATTGCGTGTTATTAAATTTTGGGATTAAAATGTGAGGTATGAGATAACATTTGTGGTGAAATTATGTTATAGTTATTTTGAGGAATTTAACTCATTTTTGGAATGTTATAAAATATAGTTTTTGAAAAAGTAAAACACGCAGATCGTGTGAAAACTCGTCGCATCGGACAAAGATGTAGAAATTGAACCCACAACCATAGTGCGATTAGGATTTATCGCCTACCACTGGACTATGTGAAGTCCCTGGTTAGTGTGACTAATTATTTTTAGCTAAATGATTTTATTGATCAATAATAAGTTGATTTGGGATCTTATTTATTATCAAATAAATACCCTTAGTGTAGGAAAATGATTTGGTGATTAGGTGATAAATGTTATCTTGGAAGTCGTTCGCTCTGTTGGGAACATTATATGCCTGAGGAAAATAGAATCCTATGGGATTTTATTTGAAGAGTAATGGTGGATTTTTATCTATTTTTTTATTGTGGATTTATATTAATTTGGTTTATTTATGGAAATGATTAACCTATAATAGAAAATATGTGATTAGGTTAATTAATTTTAAGTATGTGACTTTAAGAGTAGTCGATGTCATTTGGAGATACAATTTAATGTGGAAGACTACATAACCAAATTCTTATAAGTTTTGGGTTTCAATATTAGTTTCAATTATATTGAAGGATTTTAAGGACAATTGTTTATTTAATGGTATTTATTTAACTTTGGGGTATTGTTGGTTTAATTTTAGAAATTAAGATAAGTATTTATTTCTCTAAAGGATTATCCTTTTTGGGGATCATCTGATCTTGTACTAACCATTTTGGTTTTGGTTAGTCCCTAAAGACAAGGTAAATATATATATTTTATCCTTTGTGGATTATGTGATTCTCTAGAAGTTGATTCTAGCGCTTCAGGTGTGACTAAGTCATCTTGAATACTCATCATTTGAAAAAAAAAGATGAGTTAGTAATATGAATTTATTAAAGGATGAAACTCTACTTAAAAATTAAGTATATATCTTTATGTTCTTAGTCAATCTCATAAATAAATTTCTCAACTTTATGAAATGGAACTTAAAACAAAAAACGTTATCCAGTTACTTTTTCTACTAGGAAACTAATGAACGTTTATCTCATCACAAGTTTGTGGTTTTATTATGGTTAAATTTCTCCTCATCATGTTTTCTATCACTCTCCACTAGAACTTGACACTTATTTTATCTTCCATATCCATTTTTTCATACATGGAATCCTAGTGTGGGTTATCTCGGGTGACCTTTGTACTTCTCTTTCTTTCTTTTAAAGAGATAGTTATATTGAATCTTTTTACAATGTGCGACTTTCAATAAATTACCCAAGCCCAATTTTAAAATTACGAGGATGAAATTTCCAAAAGGGGGAAATAATTTAACACCCCAATATTTCATAGTAAGTTATTTTCTTTAATTCAATAGCTTGTACTACACGCAACACCGAGTTCAAGCGCACCACGAATTACCAAACTAACTATTAAAAAGTGGTTATGAATAGTATTAAGTTAATTTTTAACTTTATATAATCCTTATAATTTTAGAATCCATATTATGAGTTTCTTAGACATAATGTAAGAACAAATTCATTTTTCAGATAAAACAAGTATTTTTCAAAAAATTCAATTTTACCACCTTTTAATGGAGAACCCTTTTTAAATACAATATTTGAAACTTTTATATATTCAATTTGATAAAATAAACTTCTTATTTATAATCAATACATAAGAATTTATCTTCAATAAATTTTTGGTGTTTTCTGATAACTTTCATATTTGGGTGAATAGTGAAAGATTCTATATTTTAACTGAAAACAACTTTTTTAATCAAAATAACTTATAGTGTTGAATTATAAATTATAATGGTTTATAAGTATAATTATATTATATTTTTACCATTTAATCCAATGATTTTCATTGTAAGTAATTTCACTTTGAAATTGGATATAAACAAGTGTCAATCTTTTGATAGTTATTATTTCTTAAAAATACGTTTTTTGGTTTTAACTGTGGAAATTAATTTTAAATTAATTAATGAAACTACTATGTTTTGAAATTGGTAAAATATAATTCATTTTTTAATTCAAAATATCAAAATTATCTTAGGCTGAATTTTTGGTATTTTTCTGAAAACTTTCAATTTTTGATGAATAGTGAAAAACACTGAGTTTTTGTTTAAAACCGACTTTTTATTTAAATAATAATTTATTTTATTTAAATTTATTTTAGGTCAAAATAGATACATAATACTTATATAACTTCAATATAATTCATTGGAGTCATTTTATAATAAGTTTAGATATATAAAAATTTTATTGAACTTTTTACCGTCTTTTACCCACCTCCTAGGAGCATTTGAAAATTTACATAAAACATAATTTTATCACTTCTGTGAGTTGAATTTCGAAAATAATAGAGAAACGGTTAATATCAAGGAGTAAAATGTGGTAAAATAAGATGAAAATAATTTTTGGTGGATCGTAACTTTTAACTTTTATTTACCACGGTTAAAAGTAAACAGGGTAATTAAAGGTACAAATGATATCATTATTACCCTAACACATGTCTTAATTATATTGGATAAGTATAATTCGACCAAAACCAACCTTACGAATAAAATATGAACCTCTTTGGTCCACTTTGATTAGATTAGGACAGTTATTATTATTTAATTCAAAGAAGAGTTAAAAGAGTTAAAATCAATGTTTAATAACTAAAACATTTTTAATATAGGGTTAAAGATAAGATAAATTCAACTATAAATATTAATTAGAAATATAAATAAATTTCCTACATAATTGTATTTTATTTATATTTTTTAGACTTTAAATAATTTAATTTATTTATGATACAATGATGATGCAATAATTACCTAATTAATGAAATATTAAAATAATTGATATTATAGATATCCAAATAAAGGTAATTTGAGACTTTTTATTAATTAAACTAATTTTATAGGTTAATATTACATATTAGGGTTGGTTAGATGAATTTTTTTTGAATTAATAATGCTGTTATGAATTTAGAAAAAACAAAATACCAAATAGTGTCAAAATTGACATAAAAGAGTTTTTAAAACATATATTATATTATTAATTGATATTATATTCCTAAAAATCTAAAGTTCTGCCAAAATACTTATATAATGATATTTTTATCATTAATGAACCACTTGGGGTTCTCTTGAAAGTATATATTAAGTTTATTAACCATATAATATAAAAATACAAAGAGACATGGTAAATGTCAAACTATTTAACTAAGAGTTAAATCTAAAAGATAAGGTTAATATAATGACCAAAACCTGTCTAAAACCTATTGGTTGAGTGGTTTTAGACTCATACCCACCTTATACTTTAAATAATCCAATTTGGAGCCATTAGAACCCGAAAATAATTTTATTATAAAATAATATTTCTAGCTTTTCCTAAGGTGCCCCTCACCCCTCTTATAAAAGGTCACTTACCCTTCTCTCAAATTCACACCTCCAAATCCATTTGGCTCAGCCATACCCCACCCAAATACCCTATCAACTATCATACCTTAATACTAGAGTCCTTACATTCGTCATAAATCCAACCTAAGGTTCCATTTTGATCAAATCAAATGTAATAACCCAAAGAAGAGGTAAATATTACATCACCTCTTTCAAGTTCCTTTCTTCTTCCACTTACTCTTTATTTGTTGTTTCCATTATAAAATAATAACTCCAGTATCTTCTATATAATATGATGTTATTATAAATATGGTACAACTATATTCATTATTCTATCCATCCTTTGAATGAAAAGTCACCATACGTGCGTACGTACGGCTTACCGTCTCCACGTCATGGTGTAGTTGTTATTCAATACATTATTATTTGTATGGATATAATAATGATGTAAAATTGGTGTAAATAATAAATATCACATGATAATGATTCTGTATATATGATATACCATCCAATTATATATGATTTTATTATCAAAAGAATGATATTGTCACTCGTGAGTATGTACGGATTACCATCTCCACGAACGCGATGAGATTCATTCCCCATCGTATCCACTCAAAAATAATTTTCATTTGATGATTAAAAATAATGTTTAAAGACTTGATATCATTATGTATATGAATAATATACATCTCATCCATAACAAATATTACTCACATAACAAATAATATAAAGGAAAATGAATCAATTAACACTAGAAACGATGATACTACTAAAACATTATTAACAAAGCAACATTAGAGGATCATATATGATATCATATTTACGTATATAGTTCTTTTATAATTTAATAACAATGGTTTAACTATTATACAGTAGGTTAACGTACCATCGACCAAGTAAAAGTACAAGGTAATGGTTTTTCATCTCACTTTTATTCCCGTGAGATTCATGCTATATTTGTCACTACTAACTTTTGTGTGGTGTATGTACTACCAATGATTGTATTGTTTGTGTAATATACTTTAATTTATGGTTATTTACATCATAATTGGATTATCATTCTTTCATGGGGTTTATGTTTCATAAGTTACCATATCGATAAGGGAATTTCAAATTTCAATTTCCACTCATTCGGTTTTACGCAAACTTCAATGATTACTTTACCCCAAGATTATGTGTGAAATCACTATTTATTTACTCATGTATTAATTTCCAATCCCCTTTGTGTGGATATAATTTTTATACACATAATCAGTCCATTGATAAATTCTCAAGTCATCGATATAAACTTGATAAGATTAATTTTAACTTAATTTCTATTCATTGAGTTAAACATCCAAGTAATTGATGTTTTTTTACAAGAATATGTGTGAATGTCCTATGATTGATTTACACTGAATATCCAATCATATTGAGTGTATTTATATTTTTCACACATAAATATTTCATTTATTTATCCTTAACCTAAGGATACGGTCTTTATAAATAAATTCATCCCATCTTGCATTCCATTGATACTTATTTGTTGTTATGCATCAATCCACTTTTATTTGATGTATATACTGTACTTTGACATAGTATATCCTAAATACCTTTATTATCATGATATTATAAAGTTTTTATTACCTAAATTATTTGTATTCAAGCGTCTCTCATTTGGTTAGGAACTCTAACTAAAATATCATTTTAAATGTTTTAAAAATCTATTCTTCTAAATCATTCTCATTAATGTCCATGTTTTAAAAATGGTTTTAAGGTTTTATTTTTATGAACATTAATGTTTTAAAATTAAAATTATTTTTAAAAATTTCAAAGTGGTATGGGACACTTTGATTCAAAAATCTATTTTAAACAACTTTTTGATAAATAGTGATACTTTTATATGTTTTAAAGAAAAAGGGGGATATTTATCTCAAATAGTTTTGATGATTAACTTCATCTATATCAATATCCTTAATTATTCTCGATTGAGGTTGATTTATTATAATACAATCTTCCATATTGTATTGAATGAGTTATTTTTGACTGTGGATGTGTTATTTTTATACCATTCATGGTTTATGGATAAAGTATTTACATTTCATATGCTTGTTTTAATATGAATGTTTATGTTATGTTTAAACCTTTTCATATGAGGAATTCATTGGAATTAGTAAGTGACGGGTGGAGCCTGCTATAGCTCCTCGATGCATTAGTAGGTCCCATGAGATAAACTAGTGTCTTGGCACAAGGCCTTGACAAAATATTATTTGTAGTCTTGGCACAAGGCCTTGAATATGTGGTTATGAAGTCTGGCATTATGCATTCCATCATTATGAAAGTTGATATTGATATTGCATGTGATTATTCGACTAGTAGAATATCCATGTGAATCAATAAATAGAATTATTTGATTTATCTTTCCTATACTATGCTGAAGTTCATGTTTAAAAGGATTTTTTTTAGTTTTATACATTGCATTAAATGTTTATTATTATTTATGAAAGTTTCCGATATATTTTTATCCTTACTGAGCATCTGAGATCACCCCTTTATATGTTTTATTTTTCTCAGGATGTGAATAAGTATTTTATGACTAACCTATAGGGATAGTATGAGGGGATATGAGTCTGGTCTATGGAAATAATGTTTTTGTAGATTTTCATTTTATAATGTAATGTAAAACTTATGAATGTATCTAGTACTTCCAAGGCTACTAAACAGATCGGTCTTTCAGGATATGATTCCTTGTATCATGCCAATGTTATGTAATAATTCACCGACTCTTGGAAACTGAGGTCGGGGTGTTACAATATCCATCAATGAAAAACCTAGGTTAACTGCACAATGGTACCTCAATACCTTATCAATTTCATATTTCACCAAAAAGAAAATTTCTTAAGCATTAACCACTGATCCACTAAACCCTATGATCTTCTCACCGTACATACTTGTTGAAAACACCAAAGGTGACCCAGAACTAAATTTTCTAACAACTTAGATCTATTGGTTTCATCCATAGAACTAGAAACATACTCATCAGTCATCTCACAATCTTTCTTCCCTTGGTTCAACCATTATTATACAAAAACCTCACAAAAACTCATGTATTTAGAACCTCCCAACAAGTTAATACAACATCACTCATTATTCCAACAAACTGATTACCCTAGAAGTCACAGTCTTCCAAGATGGAATCACTCACCTTTTCAAATATCCTCACACCACAAGGCTCCAACTTCCAGAACTTGATCATTAATAGTCCTCATTTTTTTAAAAAGAAACTCCTTTTTATTAGGTTTTACTATGTACCTCCCATCACATGGGTCTCATATCAACATATTTCACAACCACTATGCTTTGAAAACCAACCGTATTTCATGATTACTAGCATTCAAGGTACTATATACTCCTAGGTTTCAAGGAAACATGTAAATAACGTATTATAATCCTTAAAAAGGTTACTCACATAAAATAATATTTCTATTAATGGTAATTTCCCTTTGGAATTAACCTTGACTATTCCTTTATAAGTAATATCCTCGATCATGTTACCATTACGTAGTATGAGACACTATCTCACTAGTAAATAGAGTCACATTTCTAAATCCATATGGTCTTTCACAAAAACCTGCACAAGGTTTAACTAGGGTTATAATCTGTAGAAAATTATCTAGGAACATATCCAAGTACATGCCACAATGTATTTTCCCTTAAACTATCCATTTTGAGAGTCTGTATATACTGATTTCGGTTAAATATCATTCCACCAAGTGCTTGATGGATTTATCCACATGGGATGCAGTAGGAACCTTTATCAACCAGACTGATCCATTAGCTACTCGCACAAGGTTCTTACTAAGGAACTTAATATAGGACAAAGACCAAACAATTTCATGTTATTATCTATGAAAAGAGAAACTACATCATCATTGATGTTTTCATCATCTTCACTATCATCACCTAGGTGAACCACATCGTAGCCCTGCATGATCATTTATCATTAGTATACATGCATAAGATTCAATATAATCACATAAAAGAATCATCTTTCATGATAAACCTATGCACTAAATATTATTCATGTGATGCCTCTTGTCGATATGTCCATGATTCAAGTCCATATGAAATCACAACCTCAAAATCCATGTGCATCATATGAGATGAAAACATATGATAACAAAACAAACTAAGAACATAAATCTCATTCCATGGTAAACTGTAATTACCTCAGAAAATTTATTCATGAAACACCAGTCTAAGTCTCATTACAAGATCCAACACATTCATATGTCTCCTATCTACTGACTCCCCAAAATAGGAAAAAAAATACAGCATGTTCTATGATACCATTTTTTAACATCTCAACCTGAATTATTAGGTCTGACCTGGAATGACAAATGACCTTAGGCATGCCTCCCTATATTCTAGAGGATTCGGATTAGTTATGAGGGTCTCAAATTGAACCATGGGGAGACTATAGCCTTAATCAGAGTGCATAATAAAAATAAATATCCCAACATGTAAATAGTATGCAATCATAGTAAGTAGATCCAATAACATACCAAATATATGAATGTATGAGGAAACAACAGACAAAACCTAAGTACAAGAAACTAATCTCCCATCAGTCATGATCACATATATAAATAAGAAATGAACAAAGTACAAAAGGAATTAGTCCCACTCCAAGACACATCTCATCCTGATCTCCAGAATCATAGAGATTTATCCTTTTATATGATCAAATCGGGCCTTATATCAACTTGTAACTACAACAAATGAGGGTTTCTTAGGTACCCAAGTCTCATGTCCACCCAAGAAAGGTATGAGTATAACTTAGTAAGGAACCACCATCATAGTTCATTACACAACTATAAATATGTAGTGTACATGTATTTGATAATATTATCTGAAAATAAATAGTAAATACGTATCTTCACAACATATAATATAATCACTAAGCACACATAAGTAATAAAACCCATGTGTCGAGTGTTTGTGTTCTTAACAAGCCACCAAGAACCCCAACTATACCTTCTTCAGCTCTATCCCAAAAGGATAATCATAATGAAAGTTAGGAGTAACCAATATAGCCATAGAGCTAGTGAATTTTTCACTTGATGGCCTTATGGAATCATGAGTATATATTAATAGACATTCCCTAGGCCTCACATATGGAATTCTACTCATCATAACACCAGGAATTGAATTAGGTACTTGGTAGTTCACTGGGTATCAAATTACATGGTACTTGGAATTCAGTCATCAAGTGAATCCTCAAAATGGTAATTTCATGGCATCATCATTTCTTCACCTAGTGCTCAAGTCCATCATCTCTATCATCGCAAGTCATGTGCATGCCCCCTTTAAGGGATAATCATGTCATGAAGGTCCACCTATTCTAAGCACCAAGGATGATCCTATAAATCCATAGTAACATACATAACATGGGAGAGCATACGAAGCAAGCATAGAATGGAATAACATTATGAGTATTAGTAGCAACATAGAGATATGTGTGATCATCATAAAACATGGAATAATAATCTATAAAGGAAAACTCATGGAATAAAACATCCTAAAGGGTCTCATGGGATACACACACACCCACATATGATCACAATCAAGCATGGTCAAAAATTTGTGCTAATACAGGTATCACATCAAGGAAAAAAGATTCCACATATAAAAAAATCATGGAATATCTTCATGATTTATAGAAGCTACACATGTGATCAAAATAAAACATAGCCTATTAGACTATATAATAATATTCATGGAATAAATATAATACAAGGTATCATTAGGCTAGAAACACCACACAAATATGATATAGGCATCTAAAATGGTCTCATGGGCTATAGGTATCATGTATCACAATAACACGCCTCAAGGTGTTCATGTAGTCTAAAAAACTTATATGTCATCAAACCTCACCATCGATGGATGGTATAAATATAGTGAACAAGGGGTTTATAGGGACCTTGGAACCTTTTCCAATTACATTATGCATGGTTCCTTTAATTAATTAAGGCACAAGCCTCGTTAATTAATTAATCATTATTATTATTCATATTTCATTGTGATAATCAGGGTCATTCACCCAAGGTGGTGAATCACATACCACGTGAAAATAAACATGCATAAATACCAAGGGGTAGAGTACATGAGGCTACACACCTCAAATAGATCCAACTCCAATATAATCAAAGCCCAATGTATTTTTCCTATTCACCCAAGTCCATTATAACTTCCTCGAACACCATGAGTTCCTATCACATGCTAATGAATTACCATTATTTATTTATAAATAATATAAAATTAATTAAATTATTATAAGAAATCACATAAAATTTGAAGTTACAATAGTTAAAATACTTACTAGATTTCACCACTAAGACAGATCCACAACTAACCACCCATGGAAGGTCTACCACATTCATCTGACGCAAACCTAAGAAAAATCCCTATCACGTGACAACATAAAAACAATTAATTTAATAAATTAAAATGGAACCTTATAAGAAACAAACCTAATGGTGTACCTTTAATGAAACATGTAAAGACCCAGAAATTTCAGGGAAATTTTTTTCTTAATTTATTTGGAATATTACGAGTACGTAGTTTCTGACGGCACCTGATTCTGAGACCCGGTGTGCACGGAATCAATTTCCGAAGTTTATCTCGGGTACGTTTAGTGAACGAACAAGCGGGTTTTTCTATATTTTGAACCGGTGCTCAGAATTTAAATCCGAGGACACCGATGAACTCTCAATGCTGGTAATTTCTTAAGGGGGCCTTTACCGTAGTTGCGTTTTAAGCGGGTTGAGTTTTATTAATTTTGGGATTAGTTAAAAAGTTAAATAAAATTGTTTAGAACAATTTTATTCACCATGGTGGTTAAATCCTACATGGGGAAGTAAATGGTGGGTCCCACCCACACATAACTTCCCATGTGTGGATATTTATAAGGTGGGGCCCACACGATCCCTAACCTTTCATCTCCCTTGAAACCCCCCTTAAACTCCCTTGCTTTTATTGTGACAACCATTCTTTTTTTTAAGTGTGTTAAACTCTCAACCTTCCTCCCAATTAAATTGACAACACATTATAATTAATTAAGGGGATTCTCTAATTAATTATAGTGTTTGATTCTTAAATCAACTGTTGTGAGAATAAAATAATAGGAAGAGCTATTATTTTAGTTGGGCAATTCTGGTGTTGGAGAAAACCTGGGAAAGCTCTGGAGATGTAGATAAAGAAAGTGTTCTTCTCTTCGACGAAGAATGCCTCCAACGAAGAACGATGTCGTTCTTCGCGACTCCATCTACCGCGATGTTCGTCTTCCATGGATCGACAACGTGCGACGTCTTTGAGAAGTAGGGGAATATTGTATATTTCTCATTTATGTGGTTTATACCCTCCAGCTTGAGCGTTTATTTGTAGGATTTATCTTTATGGATTCCTTACCCGGTTGAAATTTCATGACGAACGCGAATTAAATGAATTACTTCGTGGATCGAAAAACAATAGGTCGAATAAATTATTTCTTCTCGTTTATCTTGAGATTGAAAATCTTGAAGTGTAATAAATATTTATTTTCCAATTACTTGTGTTCTTGATTCTCAAAGATGATGACCAACCAAACATGGCCATCAATCCAGAAATAGTCCATGACCCTTTTATATTTCATTCTTCGCACTTTCTCCACATGTTAGTTCACGCCAAATAATTAAGCGCGTCAAAACATCGATGTTTCGTTGAGCGCGGAATACGGACTCTGCGATATTGACCCAAGGATCACAGATCTGTGATCGTTAAAAATTTTTTGGCCAGAGAATGAAGCTGCAATCTCCAGTGGAAGGGGCGATGCGGCAGTGCGAGCGTGAGGCCGGGATGGCAGAAGTCCGGAGGCGGCATTTTCGGTGGAGGAGGTAGGCCATGGGTTTGGAGGAGAAGAAATCATGAGAGTCAATTTTCTTGGGATGTAGAATAGATTGGAGAGAGAAGGTGTTTTGAAAAGAAATAAAATAAAATCAAAATAAATAAAAAGAAATCAATAAGGATGGGGCGTGGATGTCATGTAGTAAAGGAGGCGGTTTTATTTTGTGGTGCGTGGATTTGGGGTGTGATATTTAGGGAATTAAATTAAATTAAAAATAATAATACTATAATAATGTTATTATTATTTTCGTTGGAAAAACCGTATTTTGACGGTATCTTCTTCGTGCGACCTCAGTTTCAAGAACCGTCAGCGGCAATGCGACCCTGACTTCGAGACGGAATTTATGATTCCAATATTGGATATCTTTTTTGGGTTTTTGGATCGGGTACCCGAAGCGCTCAGAAAATAATAGATTTAATATTATTATTAAATATTCGACCCGGCATAACTCATGTGTGAGACGCCCGATTGGTTTGCTATCAGTGGCGATGTAATCCTATCATTAATATGGTTGATTCAAGTCTAATGTTGGATACTAAATTCCAATCCGTGGCTCGGGGCCACGAAACACCGAATAATATTATTATTATTATTATTACGGTATCTTGTATAGGGCATATCTCTCTCATACAGTGTCAGAATGACGAACCGTCTGTGACGTTGTGACCCTGGAATTAAGATGGATGTTTCAAGAACAATTTTGGATATTTAAGTTGAGGTCGAGACACGGGCCCCATGAGGCCCAGTTCGCGCGTGTTGCGGTGAAATGAAACATTTTCACCGGTTATCTATTTTGGACCAATGGGTAGTTCATCTCATGTGTTTTTCGGTATGGATCGCAATGGTTTGACCAGTTTGGTTAACCGGTGTCATTTGAAGTACGGCCAGGTTGGTTTGAACCCGAAACCAACCGGGCCCTCAGAGCAGAAACGCTTATAACTTGAGCTCCGGACGTCCGATTGACGTGCTGTCGACTTTGTTGGATTCCTCTTGATGAGACGGTTCTTTTGGCATACTCCACTTGAGGTTTGGATGTGGTTGGAGTATGGTCGGGTAGGTTTATCTTATAAACCAACTGGGCCCCTAGAACGGAAATACTAATAACTCTCAGACCGGATGTCCGTTTGACAAACCGTCAGCGGCGTTGGTGATCACATTGAGAAAAGGTTCCTTTGAGTAAGCCCCATGAGAGTTTGGGGTACAGTTGAGATACGGTCGGGTTGGTTCTTACACAAAACCAACCGAGCCCCCGGGACTAAAAGGCTAATAACTCACAGCCCGGGTGTCCGATAGATGCCCCATCTGTTCCGTTGAGACCCCTTTGACAAGGCGGTCCTTTGAGATACTACTTCGTGGGAAATTTTGATACTTGGAGTATCGACCAGTAGCTTGTGGAGCGGATCCTCTTGAAGACTAGCGTACAGAGAACGGAGACCTTGTAGTTGGCTGAGACCCGATGACTGCTTGTCCAATTTGAGTCGGAGTGACTTGTATAGTCCAGTGGGGAGCACTACTGTGTTAGGGTGGAAGACTCACGGCGGGGATAACTACTGTGTTTGGGTGGCAGACCCATGGTACTTGACAGAAGGAGTACCTCTGTAGGATATTAGGGGGAGTACTACTGTGTTGGGGTGGTAGACCCATGGCGGGGAGCACTACTGTGTTTGGGTGGCAGACCCGTGGTACTCGACAGGAGGATTATCTCAATAGTCTAAGGTCAATGATCAGTGCCTCAGAGTCGTGATAGGATTACAGTACTCGACAGAGGAGGAGCTCTTCAGCAGTTGTGGTTTTGATATCTTTAATGAAATCCTGGTTTGAGCTGAGTCAATGATCTTTGTGTTTTCCTCATGATTGAGATGGGTTACTTGATAACTTAGGTATATGTATGGAAATATACCTAAGTAAAGGTTATCTATTGATATCTTTATTTGTGGTTTATCCTTGTTGGATTTAGTGAGACCTTGAGGGTCTCGGGGTCCCTACTAAGTATCGTTATACTCACCCTTGTATGGGATATTCCTGCACTCGTTTTGTTGGATACAGGTGACGGACAGCGCTGATGGAGACCGTGTGTATGAGGACTGGACAACACCTGGTGGTGGACCTCACGACAAGTCGGTACCCAGAGGTGGACCTCATGATGAGTCGGTACCCTGTGGAGGTTGACAGACGAGGGCACTGAGGAGGCTATCTATACCTACCCTTCAGGTAGGATCTGTGGTGGACAATCTAGGAGCTGCGCTATTTGTACCTACCCTTCAGGTAGGATCCATGGTGGACGATCCAGGAGCTTCTTGTCACCTTCCAGCTATTTTTTCTTTTACTTTTACTTTACAGTTGGGCTTGTATTTCCAGCACCTTTACTTTCAGCACTACTTTTTTTTCAGTTTTTATTAGTGTTTGCTTCCTCTTGTACTCTGGTTAGATGTGTTTACATTTTATAAAGGCAATGCCTTCCCATTTATAGGTATTTAAGCCTTTGGTGATAGTTTCCATCCCCTAGCCTATGGAAGGAGGGCTTGGGGTAGTCACGGCACGGGCCCCGAGGACGGTTCGTGACAAATTGGTATCAGAGGATTCAGTTCTACCACAGAACTTAGGACTCTGATATTTTCCTTTCTGTGAAGCAATAGTGTTAAGGGTACCGAGTGTGGTTTCAGTTTAGGGAGTCCAGGGTTGGTGTGGTGGCCGACGTATCCATACACCAGGACCCTGACTACTGATTTCCAACTCAGTTCACAAAAACACTGAGTGCGTATGTGTTTTCAAAAGTTTTCTTAAAGTCATCTCAAACCAGGTCAGTTCACCAGGTATAGTCTTTTGACCGTGTCGCATATGTTCAGGATGTCTCCATGCAGACAGTCAGTTGAAGTTTCGAGAGAGTACTCAATGACGGTCTACTGAGCGACGAGGCTCTGGTGCAGGACCCTCTTTCTATGTTGGCACCTTCGGGTTGTGTACCAGCACCACCACCACCCGTTGGGCAGTAGATGCCACCAACCATACTAGCGGATGGTGCATGCTGATAGAGCGCATTTCCCGAGTTCCAGCAGTAGAGGCCTCCAAGGATATGAGGCGAGACAAATTCCCAGGCATCAGTGGATTGGCTGGAGGCGATTATTAGAGTTCTGCGCCTAGTTTAGACACTGGTAGATCAAATGGTGATCTTAGATACTGGTGTTTTCCCAGTGAGTGACCATGAGGTTGGTCTGCATAGTGATGAGGCTTCGGTACATGGACCGATGCCTGAGTTAGTACATTTGGGTAGTGTTCCAGCTATATCACTACCTGATGGTCAGTAGTTACAACCGACGGTACTGGTAGATGACACATGTAGGCTTAGTGTCTTACACGTGTTTCAGCATCAGATACCCCTCAAGTTCTATGGCGAGCCCAACTCACAGGTGGCTGAGGACTGGCTTGAGGAGGTGGCTGAGAGTTTTCTAGAGCTTTTATAGCTTTGACAGGATGACATGTAGGTAGCTGAGTAGTCATCAAGGCGTACCGATCGTTCTTGGTACATGATGACTACGATACGATCAGTGCTTTAGAGCTCGTACCTTAGATAAAAGAAGTGTTAAGGACAAATGAATCTACAGAGCAGTAGATGTGGAAGCAGATCTAGGAGAGTAGCATGATGTGGTGAACATTTCGACATGTTACAACCACCAGACTTTGTAGTCCCCGCTAGGCTCAGGGAGCTGGAGGGCAGGGGAAGAGAGTAGCTGCATGCGGTCAAGGAGTGCAAACGAAAGGCTCTTGGGATGATTTGAGGTATGGTCTATGTCTACTACTAGTTGTCGTATCAATAGACATAGGTACCAATCATTCCTTCATTCCACGAATCTTTTCCCAGACCTAAAGTTTCCAGTTAAAAACGTTGACTTGAACCTCGCGTATGGAGATATCTTTGGGAGGAGACTCGATAATCACACTTACACCGACGGTGTGATCTGACCCTAGAGGTGAGAGATTCGGTTGGAACCTCTTGGTGGCAGTGTCGAGGCCTTATGACGTTTTTTTGGGTTTGGACTGGGCCACCACAGTTCATACACAAATTGACGGTATTAGAAAAAAAGTTTTTGGTTTACCTACAACGTTGGAATGGGGTTTTCATTGGTCAGTGAAAAAGAAACCCCATGCATCATAGGATAAACTCATGCATAGGAGGGTGCGGCCAATCACTCTCGATTCGGCCAACCTTACCCTCATGGTAGCAGGAGTTTTCAGTTTTCAGTTCCAAACAGGAAACGGAGGCCTCTAGAGTTTGAGGATGGCAACCACATCTTTATATGGGTCTCACCTCGATGAGGTCTACAGAGATGTGGTCGAGGCGAAAAGTTATCTCCAAGGTTCAATGGACCTTTACAGGTCCTCAGTAGGGTAGGCGAGGTGGCTTACCTCTTGGCCTTTTCACCTCGGTTGCACTGGGTACACGACGTCATCCACGTATCTCAGCTGAGGAGATGTGTGCACGACCTAACCATCATCATCGACCACTGAGAGCTGGAAATCGATGACGGGGTGACTTTCACGGAGGTTCCAGTAGATATTGAGGATCTATAGGAGAAATTCCTACATGGATGGTCGATTCCTCATGTTCGCTTTCACTGGAAGCGCAGGAACCTCCAGGAGAGCACATGGGAGCGAAAGGCTCAGATGCGTGCTCAGTATCACTTTTGTTTTCCCAAGTGTGTGTTGAAGCTTTACGGGGATGTAAATCCCTAAGGTGGGAGTAATGTAAAGACCCATAAATTTCAGGAAAATTTTTTTCTTAATTTTATGAGTACGCAGTTTCTGACGACACCTGATTCTGAGGCCCGGTGTTCCCAGAATCAATTTCCAAAGTTTAGCTCGGGTACGTTAAATGAACGAACGAGCGGATTTTTCTATCTTTTGAATCATTGATCGGAATTGAAATCTGAGGACACCGATGAACTCGCAGCGTCAGTAATTGTTTAAGGGGACCTTTACCATAGTTGAGTTTTAAGCGAGTTGAGTTTTATTAATTTTGGGATTAGTTAAAAAGTTAAATAAAATTGTTTAGAACAATTTTATTCACCATGGTGATTATATCCTACATGGGGAAGTTAATGGTGGGGCCCACCCCCACAAAACTTACCATGTGTGGATATTTGTAATGTGGGGCCCACACGATCCCCAACCTTTCATCTCCCTTGAAACCCCCCTTAAACTCCCTTACTTTTATTGTGACAACCATTATTTTTTTAAGTGTGTTAAACTCTCTACCTTCCTCCCAATTAAATTGCCAACACATTATAATTAATTAATGGGATTTTCCAATTAATTATAATGTTTGATTATTAAATCAATTGTTGTGAGAATAAAATAATAGGAAGAGCTATTATTTTAGTTGGGCAATTGTGGTGTTGGAGAAAACCTGGGAAAGCTCTGGAGATGTAGATAAAGAAGGTGTTCTTCTCTTCGACAAAGAATGCCTCCAACAAATAACGACGTCATTCTTCGCGACGCCATCTATCCTCATGTTCGTCTTCCATGGATCGACGACGTGCGATGTCTTTGCGAGGTAGGGGAATATTGTATATTTCTCATTTATGTGGTTTATACCCTTGAGCTTGAGTGTTTATTTGTAGGATTTATCTTTGTGGATTCCTTACCCGGTTGAATTTTCATGACGAACGCGAATTAAATGAATTAATTCGCGGATCGAAAAACAATGGGTCGAATAAATTATTTCTTCTCATTTATCTTGAAATTGAAAATCTTGAAGTGTGATAAATATTTATTTTCCAATTACTTGTGTTCTTGATTCTCAAAGATGATGACCAACCAAACATGGCCATCAATCCGGAAATATTCCATGACCCTTTTATATTTCATTCTTCGCACTTTCTCTGCACGTTAGTTCGTTCCAAATAATTAAGCACATCAAAACATCGATGTTTCGCTGAGCACGGAATACGGATGCTGCGATCTTGACCCAAGGATCACAGATTTGTGATCGTTACAATTTTTTTGGCCAGAGAATGAAGCTGCAATGTCCAGTGGAAAGGGCGGTGTGGCGGCGCGAGCGGGAGGCCGGTACGGCGGAAGTCTGTAGGCGGCATTTTCAGTGGAGGAGGCAGCCCATGGGTTTGGAGGAGGAGAAATTGTGAGAGTGAATTTTTGTGGGATGTAGAATAGATTGGAGAGAGAAGATGTTTTGAAAAGAAATAAAATAAAATCAAAATAAATAAAAAGAAATCAATAAGGATGGGTCGTGGATGGAATGGAGTAAAGGAGGTGGTTTTATTTTGTGGTGCGTGTATTTGGGGTGTGAGATTTAGGGAATTAAATTAAATTAAAAATAATAATAATATAATAATGTTATTATTATTTTCATTGGGAAAACCGTATTTTGACGGTATCTTCTTCGTGTGACCTCGGTTTCAAGAACCCTCAGTGGAAGTGTGACCTTGACTTCGAGGCAGAATTTAAGAGTTCAATATTGGATATCTTTTTCGGGTTTTTGGATCGGGTACCCGAAGCGCTCGGAAAATAATATATTTAATATTATTATTAAATCTTCGACCCGCCATAACTCATGCGTGCGACTCCCGATTGGTTTGTTGTCAGTGGTTATGTAATCCTATCATTAATACGGTCGATTCAAGTCTAATGTTGGATACTATATTCTGGTTCGTGGCTCAGGGCCACGAAATACCGAATAATATTATTATTATTATTATTACGGGATCTTGTATCAGACATATCTCTCTCATATGGTGTCAGAATGACAAATCGTATGCGATGTTATGACCCTGGAATTAAGACGGATATATCAAGACCAATTTTGGATATTTAAGTCGAGGTCAAGGCGTGGGCCCCACGAGGCCCAGTTCGCGCATGTTGCGGTGAAATGAAACTCTTTCACCGACTATCTAGTTTGGACCAATGGGTAGTCCATCTCGTGTTTTTTTCGGTATGGATCGTAATGGTGTGACCGGTTTGGTTAACTAGTGTCATTTGAAGTACAGTCGGTTTGGTTTGAACCCGAAACCAACTTGGCCCTCGGAGCGGAAATGCTTATAACCTGAGCTCCGGACATTCGATTGACGTGTCATCAACTTTGTTGGATTCCTCTTGATGATACGGTTCTTTTGGAATACTCCACTTGAGGTTTGGATGCGGTTGGAGTACGGTCGGGTTGTTTTAGATTATAAACCAACTGGGCCCCTGGAACGAAAATACTAATAACTCTCAGACCAGACGTTCGTTTGACGAACCCTTAGAGGCGTTGGTGATCACATTGAGAAAAGGTTCCTTTGAGTAAACCCCATGGGAGTTCAGGGTATATTTGAGATACAGTCGAATTGGTTCGTACAAGAAACCAATTGGGACCCCGGGACTAAAAGGCTAATAACTCACAGCCCGGGCATCTGATAGACGCCCCGTATGTTACATTGAGACCCCTTTGACGAGGCGGTTCTTTGAGATACTACTTCGTGGGACATTGTTATACTTGGAGTATCGACCAGTAGCTTGTGGAGAGGATCCTCTCGGAGACGAGCGTACGGAGTACGGAGACCTTGTAGCTGGTTGAGACCTGAAGACTTCTTGTCTGATTTGAGTTGGAGTGACTTGTATAGCCCAGTGGGGAGCACTACTATGTTTGGGTGGCAGACCCACGGCAGGGAGAACTACTGTGTTTGGGTGGCAGACTCGCGGTACTCGACAGAAGGAGTACCTCTGTAGGCTATTAGAGGGAGCACTACTGTGTTGGGGTGGCAGAGCCATGGCGGGGAGCACTACTGTGTTTGGGTGGAAGACCTGCGGTACTCGACAGGAGGAGTATCTCAGCAGTCTAAGGTTAGTGAGAAGCACCTCAAAGTCATAACAGGATCACAGTACTCAATAGAGTAGGAGCTCTTCAGCAGTTGTGGTTTTGATATCTTTAATGAAATCCTGGTTTGAGCTGAGTCAATGACCTTTGTGTTTTCCTCATGATTGAGATGGGTTACTTGAAAACTTAATTATATGTATGGGCATATACCTAAGTAAATTTTATCTGTTGAGATCTTTCTTTTTGGTTTATCCTTGTTGGATTTAGTGAGACCTTGAGGGTCTCAGGGTCCCTACTGAGTATCATTATATTCACCCCTACACGGGCTATGCCCGCACCTCATTGTGTTGGATGCAGACGACGGACAGCGCTGATAGAGACCGTGTGTACGAGGACTAGACGGCACCTGTTGGTGGACCTCATGACAAGTCGGTACCCGGAGGTGGACCTCACGATGAGTCAGTACCCGGTGGAGGTTGACAGACGAGGGCGCTGAGGAGGCTATCTATACCTACTCTTCATGTAGGATCTGTGGTGGACGATCTAGGAGCTGCGCTATTTGTACCTACCCTTCAGGTAGGCTCCGTGGTGGATGATCCAGGAGCTGCTTGTCACCTTCCATTTGTTTTGTCTTTTACTTGTACTTTACAGTTGGGATTGTATTTCTAGCCCCTTTACTTTCAGCACTACTTTTGTTTTCAGTTTTTCTTAGTGTTTGCTTCTTCTTGTACTCTAGTTAGATGTGTTTACATTTTATAAAGGCAATGTCTTCCCATTTATAGGGATTTATGCCTTTGGTTCTAGTCATCAGCCCCTGGCCTATGGAAGGCGGGATTGGGGTAGTCACGACATGGGCCCTGAGGACGAGTCGTGACAAAACACCCTTAAATGGAATGTGTTCATCAATATAGAAAAAAATACTCTCACCATGTTGATCCAAAGTCACATCTTCCTTGGAAATAACCTTCAAGATATAGTGGAATTTTCTATTTAATTTATATAATTAGGATCAAGTCATGATCAATAGATGAAGGCGATTTGGAAGATAATTAAAAAAATCAATAGATTACAAGGTAAATTAATTACCTAGAGGGATCCATCGCAACAAATGATGCTTTAATCGGTCAAGGAATGAGATCTGAGGAGCCCTTAGAATCTAAAACCTCTCATTCCCATAAAAATGGTCATAAGGGATTTGAGGGAATGGGATTTTAGGGATATATATTGATAAATTTTCTTTAAAAACTCTATCAAATTTCCCATGAGAAGATAAAAAAATTAAAAATGGTATCATGTTTTGAGTTTTTAGGGAAAATCACTTACTAAGCATAGCCAACATGTCTCCCAAAATAATACATAGTCCCAAGCCATGATTTCTTAGGTAGTGCCTCCCAGACCCATTTTCACATATTAAACCATATTGGTCAAACCCATGAAACATTATCAAATCAATAAAACCATATTCATGATATTAATAAGCCATTGTTTTGTTTTTAAACATCCTCGAGTCCTCGTTCACTCTTATAGTGGCCTTCTAGATCCCCAGTTCATCACCTGAGCCTTAAACCTCATCCCAAATCACCATTCTGGAATGATCAAACACTAAAAACCTCATTTTGATTCCCAATTATCAAAAACTACCATTCAAAAAAATAATGTTTCAGGCTTACCTAGAAATTTCCAACACATAATGGAATAGGCCATTATAATGTGATGTTTTATATGTGTTTATTATCAAATTTTCAGTGGTAAAATGAGAATCTATTACATACCTTTCCATAAATTGATGATATTATTTGAAGGTAAATAAATAGTGAGTATTAATTCTTCCATATATTGTGATTTTACCTAAATATCAAGATAATATCACATATATATATCCTTCACTTATATCATACAGTGTAATATACCCAGAAGATGTATTTTATTAATATAATTTAAAATGGCAGTTCATAATATTCAATCGAAAATTTAATCTCATCCTAATTTTTTTTACTATTTCAAAATTTTTAGATGATGTGTTAAATGAGTAACTTTCATGTTATAATTAAATTTTGAAGGAGTTTAATATTTATGAGACTCATTAGTTAGTTGTAATGAATGTTACAATGTGAAAATGTTTGAATGTCCAACCTGTAATCTTTATAATCACTTTATCCTTTGGATTAGGTATTCTTAAATTGGTTAGGGAAATATAATGGGATATATATTCATATAATTCAAGATCTACTAATAGGTAACTCTGTGATTGTACTACTATAGATCTTCCTCTCTACTTTTCATGGTGATTTACTTATACAATGTGGGGCATGGGAGATCTTTAAGTGTTAATATATTATTTTCTAATTGGGTGGATTACATGAGTAGGATGAAGATTTTTTATGATATACTATGTTCATCAACCATTGGGGAAGTAAATGTGATAGTGACTTTTCAAGAATACATTTCCTATTTAATTTTATTTTTTTTAAATATCATTCAATAAATAATGGATTGGGTTTTTGTTTATATTCCACCATATTTTAGGCATATAATATTACAAAAATAAAAACAAATAATTTATTTCTGTTATATATAATAATGTTTTGTATTTATTATAAAATTATAGTTATAAAAAATTCAATATTGGAATTTGTATGGTATAAAATATGGATGTCATTGTATTTGAGATGATGTAGTTGTATGTGGTTCATTGATTTTTTAGTTTTGTAGTATTATTAGTAATTTCATAATGTAATTAAATAATAAAAACTAAAATAATATAAAATATAATAGATCATTTGATCATAATATTCCTTCAAAATAAGTCATACTCTATGAATTAATCCAAAAACGTGTTTTGGAAAAAATTTATAATTTTACTACATATTTTAAGATTGTATAAATAAAATTTTAAACTTGGTTATATCATGTGGTTTAGGTAGTAATACTTTTATTTTTTTATTCATATAGTATGACATGAAGAAATTATGTAGTATTACATATATCTTCCTATCAACTATCATGAATTTTATAATTAGATTTTACTATCTTTATATTAATAAAAACGTTTTTCTTGTGACATACTAAATAGAAGTTGAATATATGATACTAATCAGATATAAACCAGGTTTTAAGATAACTTGGATTGTTTTTTAGATTATTCATTTAATAATTCTTCAAATAGAGGTCGTATACACTGCCCTTTTTATAATTGTGTTGGAAGACCTTGGTTGAGTCATGAAGAAGTTGTATACCATATAATAAAAGTTGGTTTTTAAAAAATATATTGTCTGGAATCAAAATAGAGAGAAAATTAAATATCATACTGCTTATGATTGAAATGAAATAAGTGGAATGGATAATTTGATATTTTATCAGTTTCCATTTATTCATCATCAAGAGAAATAAATCATTCTAATGTAAGAAGTTAATGATATGAGTAAACATGATGCAACTAATGAAAATGATAATTTTTATAGGGTGAGAAAATTGATGGATGGTGCCAAGACTCATGTATATCATAAATATGGTAAAATAAAAAAGTAGGATTTTTTAATGATAATGTATCATGGGAAAACCATGTTTTTAATTTCTATTTATTTCATTGATTATATTCATACGTTTTAAAAAAATACATTTAGATGATGTAAATATGCCCTCAAATAATTACATGGCATGGAAGTTAATTAACCATATTAGATTTTTTACTAATAAAATTCATGATTTATTGAAATATTTCAATGTATTTTGGTAGTAAACTATGATACTAAATGACTATAAAGAATGTGGTGCAAGTTGATGGAAATCAAATATAGATGGAAAACCTATCATATGCCACAGAAAGTAATGTGTCACTTTCCATTGATTCCTAGGATCTAAAATATTTTTATGTCTAATAAAATGTAAAAAATATTAAATAGAATTATGTTGAGATAATTAAGTATAATTATGAGTTGGTCCATCCTATAGATGGATTAGCATAGATAACATTTGATACACAGTATCCTAATTTTGCAGCTGAGGTGAGTAATTTTAGGTGTGGCCTATCATGTGATGATTTTAATATGTTTTTTCATATACTTAATTTACACAGTATGTGGCTAGTTTTCATTCCCATTTATAACCATCCTCTATAGATGTGTGTGAAAAAAAAATATTCACTTTCTTAAGCGTAGTCATAACTGGACCTTCTGATCATGACGGTGACATAGATGTGTACTTGAAACCTTTAATAAAAGAATTAAAGTAGCATTGAAATGTGGGTGTTTATAAATATGATGCTTCTCTGAAATTCATATTTCATATGTTTATTTCACTTATGTGGATGATAAATTATTTTATTTATTATGAAATGATTTATGGATGGATCATGAAAATGAAACTTTCATATCCTATTTTTATGAAGATTACATGATCTAGATTATTTATATATCATCATAGTTTCAGTTTCATGGGACATTGATGATTCTTTCCAATAGATTATCCATATAATAATAATATTCAAAGGTTTGAAAATACCATTTAGATCAAGAATCCACTTCAATGCATGTTTTTAACTTATTTGATTAATGAATTACAAGATGTTAGTTTTTATCTGGGTGAGGTTAGATGAAATCTAGATAGTGGAAGAATGTTTCCACTAAATCTAATTAAAATTGGAATAATAAAAGTATCTTATTTTATTTTCCTTATTGGTCAACCAATTCATTATGTAATTATTTATACCTAATGTGAGTTGATAAAAATATATGTGAAAGTTGATTTAAATTGTTCTAAACATCAATGGTAAGACCAAATATGATTTATGATCTCAACATAAATTGGTAGATTAGGGTATCAGACCAGAAATACATCATGTGTGTATCATTGAAAATAACTATGAAGTTCAATTTTATTTTAATATGATGAAACATTCAAAGAAAAATCCATTTATAGAAGTATTATATATTATCAGGGTTCCTCATGGTTATTCAAGTAACATATCAAAACAGGTCAATATAAGAAAGTTGGAAATAAAATATCTAACAACTCATGATTATCACATCCGTATTAATGAATTTATTCCAATAAAAATCATTCATTTACCATCCAATAATTTAAGTATTATGCTAATTCGATTGTGAAATTTTTATAGAGATATTTTTACTAAAAAGGATTCCAAGTTTTTTGGAAAAAAATGAAGAATGAGACGCCATTAATTTTGTGTAAGTTAGAGAAAAAATTTCTTTCATAATTTTTCACTTGCGTTTTTCATCTAATTATACATCTTCCAATTGAAATTATTCTTGTGGGTAATTTATTTTCATTGGATTTATCCAAAAAAATATGTACGTAATGAATTATTATTTCTAAAACAAGAATCATCCTAAAGATTTCATTGTGAAAGGTCACTTGGATAAAAAATGTATGGATTTTTATTCAATGTATTTGGATGATATGAGAATGATATATAACTAGAAAATGAAAAGTTAATTTGATAAGTGTGAAGAAATGGAACCCAGTTTTCCATCACTTCCCTATATAAGGGTAATTCCTAGATCATATAAATTGGTTAAATTGATCCTTGAAGATAAGGATATGGCACATCATATAGGTTCATTTAACTATGATTTCTTTGATGACTACATCAAGTATATAATTTGAAAATGTATATGTCATCTCATAATACATAGTTTCACATATATCTTAAATTGTTATTACCTTTTTATATAGGTAATTTAAATAAATTATAAGTAGAATTGATCGTTCGATACCTTTGAGAAGGAGCGTTACTTTATATAACAAAGAGTTTCATTTTTAGTTGAAATATAATGTAAGATTATTACTTTAATAAAATAAAATAAATATTCATTTAATTTTAATATTAATATATATTTCAAGTATCAATTTTACCTATTAACATTGTCTCTCAAGAAATAATAGTGTTTTCCTTTGGCCCCAATTTTGTGGTTCGTGAATGCAAATTACTGGTGAAAATGGGTATAAATTTGTTACAACTCATCAAGTAGTGAACATGATACCATAAAATGATTTTATTATGTTAGATATAATGAAAAAATAGTATGTAAATTCATCATATAATATCCCTTGATATGAAAATGTGTCTTATTATGATGTATTTTTAGAAAATATTAATATTGGATTATTACTCCCATGGTCAAGTCACTATGATGAAATGAAAGTGGTTTGACTCAATGAAACGAAAGGGAAAATTTATTTATGACTATGGATTTAGAGTTATTGAAATCACTCAATTCCTAGATACCGTTGAGCCATATATTTTGGAATTAATGGAGAAAGAAGTGTTTTATGTGAAAAAATCATTCAAGACTTGAAGTTGGTGTCATTATTGAAGTAATCCCAAGATATATTTTTTATAAAAGTGTGGATGAAATTGGCACCATCCCTTCCTCCATTAGTCTTGATCAATTTACTACATATGATGAATCAAATAGTGCAATTTTCATAGATTATTTTGAACCTAAATTAGTGTTGGTTAATATATAAAAGCAACCATATGTGTTCTTAGTTCATTCAGCTTACCTCCACTTGGATCTTTCAAGTTGGTACTATTAGAATTGATTTATTTTCTTTCATTTTGTATCTTACTTAACCTTTATGTGTATTTTCCTGATGAAGTTGTTTTTCTCTATTAAACATGATGGAATTTGAGAACCACATTCAAAGGTTAAACAATGTTTTAACTTTAGTTAATCTATAAATTATTTGATAAATCATGGTTGTTCACCTATTCTAGAATATAATATTTTAAACCAAGACTAATTTTAATTTGATTTGAGGTAATATTTATGAAAACTAGTTATAGTCATTTTTTTTTATTTTTTTTTAAGATGATGTTTTACAATTATATATGAAAAAAAATATATTTAAAAAATAAAAATGGTTTACATGTAAAGTATAAAATCCATTTACATTTAAACTCATTTTAAAAATAGTTTATATGTAAACTATAGAATCAGCTTACATGTAAACAGATTTTACAGTTCACAAGTAAACTATAAAATCATTTGACATGTAAACTATAAAATTATTTTACATGTAAGCTATAAAATCATTTTACATGTAAACTAAATATGGTTTACATGTGAATAAAATAGATTTTAAATTTAAACAGGTTTTAAAAATAGTTTACATGTAAACTATAAAATCATTTTATATGTAAACTGGTTTTAAAAATAGTTTACATGTAAACTGTACAATCTTCTTACATGTAAATTGATTTTACAGATTATATGTAAACAATAAAATCATTTTAATTGTAAAATAAATATATTTTTCATGTAAACTATAAAAATAGTTTACATCTAAACTGTGAAATCATCTTACATGTAACCAAATTACCAAACCAAAAAATGAACTGAATGGATTAACCCAAAAATAGACAAATGACCTAACTAAATGATCAAAATGAACCAAATGACCTTACCCAAAATGAAATAAATGTCTTAACCAAAAAATAGACAAATGACCTAAATAAATGATTAAAATGAACAAAATGACCTTACCCAAAATGAACCAAATGAACTAACCCAAAAATGAACCAAATGACCTATTAACTAAATATACAAACTCAAAGTGAACTAAATGACCAAATAACATAATCCAAATTGAGTCAACATTAACCAAACTTAATTGGACTGAATTGAATAGAGAATAATAAAACCATATCATAACCATGTTTAGCATGATAATTAATATGTTTTGATTATGTTATGCCAAATATTTTATGTTTTCATTTTTATGCCACTAAATATGACATGATTATGTTATGTTCGTAGTTAATCCTTATGTTTCTTGAAAAATTATATGTATTAAATAAGTCATGTCACCTATTTTTTATCATTTGGATTACCTATTAGTGGATAAATTTCTAATTAAATATATATTTATTTTCTAATGTAGGAAATTGAAAATATTAAAGAGATATGAAGGAAGATAATGTGTAAAAATTATCATCACATAAGAGATATAGGTATTCCTCCTCTAGTTATCATTATGATTATGCTATTTCAAATATATATCAATTAAAAATATAATTTCATGACATTAATACTTTTTCAATTTAATCAGGATCCACCATCCAGGAGATAGTTATTCTCTAGATAGACTAGTAATAGTGGTGACCAGCCTAACAGTTTTAGAGAGGAAGGTACTAGAGCTACTTGCGACATTCATCATACCTGATCACACCCAAACCCTTCACCAGATATACTTTCTACCACAATGTATTATCCCACAGTTCCATCAGAATCATTGAGGATATTCAGAACACTTATATTGTTTCCACCATTTCTATCTAATCATCTTTCTCATCAATTATTTCCTTATTCAATGATGGATCATTCTCCTCATCTATAATATCCTTTTCCACATACTTTTAGGCCACCTTTATTTCTTACTTCTATATTCTCTCCAGGATTTTTTGTTCATTTCCCTTCAACTTTTGGTCTGGAATATTCTGATCATCTTAAGAATAATAATCCTCTCAAGTATACATTGGACCCTACTATAATTACATAGGTTATAGATCCTTCATAGCCTAGGGATCCATCATATCCCACTAATCATCCTAGATCATGTATATGTATACAACCCTAGTAAATTTTTAACCTTAATTTATTTTCATTGTGACATTTATTAATTTAATATTTGTATCTTATTCCTTTATAATTGGAACTACCACTATTAAGCAGTGTGGGTGTAATCACATATGTGAAGTATGGAACCACCAGACGCAAGTGATGGTCGAGTAAAATGAAGATAATAAAATGATTCATAAAATTGGGAGAAAATGTAGAAGTTTTATAGAGAAACTTACCAAATATTGTAACATCATTCTCATGAAAATAGTCCCATGGAGACATGTTCAAAATGAAATAAATTATAATTTAGGGGATCAGATATGGGAAAGAAAAATTATTAGATTAAATTTTATATTATTATTGTTTTTATATAAATTAATATTTTTGTAGCATCTTTGCTATAATTTTCTTGATAGTGAAGCTATGAGGGTTGCATGAATGATGAAATTAGGTGAGATATAAAGAGTATATAAGCATGAGTTATATAATAGTTGGGATGGTAGAGTTGGAACAAATTTAGATGGCATACCAACCCTAAATGAGTGTCCAGTAACATAGTATAAGGAAATAATTTCTTATTGGAAGAGTGATGAGATTAAGGTATTATTTAAATTTAATGTTTTTTATTAGAAATTATTAGGATTTTTATTAATAATTCATTTTATATTATTGAATTTTTTTTCATGAATCGTCACAAAGAAATCAAAAACAAGGATTTTATGAGGTATATCCACACTTTAAGCTAAATTACTATGTTAGAGCATGAGAGAAAATAGATATTCTTCTTGTAAAAATAAGTTTAATTAGGTACCAACACAAATGAACCAAACCAAATCAAACCTACCACACAAAAAATTACTTGACATGAATCAAACTTAAATGAATTAAAATAAAGTAAAATAAAAAACAAACCAAAAAAAATTAGAATGAACTGAAAGTATTAAGAAAGAACTGAACCATACCAAGTTAGACTGATTTAACCAATACCAAATCAAACTAAAATAACATTACATGATCAAAATAGACATAAATTCACACAAATATATTTTAAATGTCTTAAAAAAACTGAAATTAATTAAAATCAACTGACATGACCTAGCTTGAATCAAATAAAAATTAACTAAATTATACCACACTTAATGGAATGAAATATAATTAAACTAAAATGAATTAAATGGATATAAACTGACCTAAACTTACATAAATTGAATTAAAACAAATAAATTCAAAATAAACTATAAAATTTTTAAAATTTACATGTAAATTATAAGTATTTTACAGTTTCTAAACTGTTTATAAACATTTTTTAAACTATTTAAAGTTTCTAAACTGCTTCATATTTATGAAAAAACCATGTAGATAGATTTTTATGACTTAAAATGATTGTATATATGTGTTATGATTTTTTATTGAAGTTATAAATTTATTAAACATAAAATATAAAAAAATTAAATGAATATTTTGATTCATTGAATATGTAATTTTGTTAGTACGTTGTAATATATTGGTTGTATATTGTTTGGTAACTTGGGTAAGGCTGTTTGGGAAGTTTTGTTGGTTTTTTTCATAGGAATTATATACCAACAATTTCTATAACCATTACTATCATCCACCCTTGACCTACCTATACCAATGATTATAGGAAAATCATTGGTATAGGTCTATCGTAATTCCATCATACCCCATGGTTGTGGGAACCATTAGTATACCATATACCAATGGTTCCCACCCCTATACCAATTATTTTAAACCATTGATATAGGTAATTTTTTCTACAGTGATCCTCTTAGATCTTCATACCCAATAATAGGAAGCTTCACCCATGTCTTTCCTCGAGAATCATTCACCCAACCACATCTTCATATATTAAACTATTGGTATGTCATTTATGACAATAATTATATCATATACATACAATATAATAAATACTATAACACTCCCACTAATATTATTATATACACAAGAATCATTCATGTTTTTTTATGAAACCAAACTCTTTGATTGCATCATCAAACTAGATATTATAATTTCAAGAAGTATGTTTCAATCCATAAATGGATAGTTGCATCTTACTCATCTTGTAAGTCTCATAAAGTACTTAAAAACGTTATATTTTTATTATATATACATCCTTGACTAAATTCCCATTATGTAAAGCATATTTCACATCAATTTGATATATCTCATAATAAAAATAGGTTGTAATGGTGAGAAAAATATGAATTGACTTTATCATCACTATAGGTAAAAAGTTTTTTTCCTAGTTTATACCATGAATTTTATTATAACCTTTTACAACCAAGTTTGATTTATAGGTAGACACTCTACCATCCATATTATTTTTCTTATAAAAACCCCACTTTCACCCTAGGGGTCTTTCCCCTTTAGGTGCATCCACCAAGTTCTAAACTTGGTTAGTGTACATGGAATACATTTTAGATTTCATGGATTTTAACCATTTATTAGAATAATAAATCTCGGTATCTTCTCAATAGATAGTAATTTTATATCATATTAACATTAACCCATCACCATTTTCTATGAGAAATTAATATCTCATAATATCTTGAAAATACTACCATAACTTTGAGGTTATTGTGTATTTTGAGTCGATTCTTCTTCCATAACTCTTTATGGAACCATCTCAACCTCTACCTTAGGAACACCTCCTGTTTTTTGGTCTTTAACTACACCAAGTTCAACATTACTCCCACTAACTTCATGATTGATAAATTCCTTCTCAAGGAATGTATCAAATTAGGCCACAAAGGCTTTGTGTTTGAAGGATTGTAGAAATAATATCCCTTAGTTTCCTTAGGATAACCTATAAATAATAATTCCTTATATTTATAGTCAATATTATCATAATAAATTTATCATACAAATTATTCACACCCATAAATATTTAAAAAATACATAATGGGATGTTTCCCAATCCATATATCATGTAGTGTCTTTAAGAATGATTTAAATGTAATATGATTTAGTAGAAATGTAGCAGTGTCTATAGAATAACCCCATAATGAGATAAGAAGTTCACATTGAATTGTCATTGATCGAACTATGTATAAAAAGGTTGTATTTATCCTCTTAAACATATCATTTCATTATGGTGTTCCAGGTGGAGTGAGTTGTGAAATAATTCCACAGTATATCAGATGATCAATGAATTATTGTCTCAAGTATTCACCATCCCAGTCTGATTAGATAATCTTAATACTTTTAACCATTTGATTTTTTACTTAATTATGAAACTATTTAAACTTTTAAAATGTTTAATACTTGTGTTTCATTAGAAGCACATGACCATAATAACTAAATTCATTAGTAAAAGTAAAAAAAGTACATAAACCACCACTTTCTTGAGTACTCATTGGTCAATATAAATCATTATGTATGAGATCTAATAGTATACTAGACTTTTAAAAATTTATTATAAAAGGTGATTTATTCATTTTTTTCAAATAAACAAGATTCACAATTTTCAAAAAAAAAATATAATTGAATGCCTCCAATAATCCTTCCTTATATAGTATTTGGATGTGTTTCTTATTTATATGTACAAGGAGACAATTCCAAAGGTAGGTGGGATTAGAATCAACCCTAGCCTTCATATTTTTAATTTTATAAATATTATTATCCATATTTTGAATTTATTTACCATTAACTATATTACCAATTCCATAAAACATTTCATTCTTATATATAGAATAACTTTTTATCTTAATAAAGAATAAAAAACCCATATTATCCAAACAAGATACAGAAACAAAATTTTTATTTATGGAAAGAGAATATTAATAATTCTATAGTTCTAGGAAAACTCCATAGGGTAAAATCAGATTATAAGTGAGGACTTATAATGAATCAAATATTACTTCATTACCAACATGAATATATATTTCTCCCTTCATCAATTTCCTTATATCTTTGAGTTTATTTTTATAAAGATAAATATGTTATGCACACCTGGTATAAAATACCCAATATTTGGAGTTTTCTTAATTAATATCTATAACATTCACATTCATATGCTCGGAATTATTCTCTTTGATAATACTTATCATCCCTATATACCATTATTGTACTGTTATATAGTTCAAACCTATAAGGTATCACAATATGTTTATCATGAAGTGGTCTATAACCTATAACAGAGACATATCTATTGGTTATTATCATGTATTATATCTTTTCATAAATTACTTTTAATGAAAGTACTTCATATAAAAATTATGATCCTAAACATCATATTTTTTAGTGAACCAAGATCCATATTTCACTAATTAATGAGTTTGATTTGGTGTTCCACTCACCACTAAGTTATTTGGATAGACTTATGTTGATCTAGTATATATTAGTAATATATGTGTTTTGATGCTCACAAAATCCATTTTTGTTTTATTGATGAATTTATCTTAAGTGTTTCAAGATTTTATATTAGCTAAATTTTAAATCTATTTAA
The DNA here is from genome assembly GCA_963277665.1 of Viscum album. Lineage (NCBI taxonomy): Eukaryota > Viridiplantae > Streptophyta > Magnoliopsida > Santalales > Viscaceae > Viscum > Viscum album. Next base: position 439,142,033 of record OY728121.1, read on the forward strand.
ACACCATGAGTTTTTGAATATATTACACATGAATTTAACTTACATGTTTGATATGTTAAATTAATTTATCCTATGAGAAAAAATGAATTATTCTATTAATGTTGGGATTCAATTTATGACAGTGGACTTTATATTATGTGGTGAAATTTATCTTACACATTAAATAATTATCTTATGAAGAAAACTTAGTATTATAATTAGAATTAATTTTGATCTAAAATAATTATATTATGAAATACCAAGATAAGAAATTTATCCTATAACATAAAAGAATCATCTTATGAAAAGGAATGTATAAATGAATTATATTATGAAAAGGAACTTTGTAAGTAAATTATTCTATAAAGGAATAAGTATTTATTAAATTATTTTATCTTATAGTAATATAAAATTATCTTAAGGATGTCATGGAAACCATATAAGAATAAATTTGTCTTATGGAAGTTGAATATTATCTTAAAAAATATGATTATACCATATTAAAAAAAGGATTTATCTTACATCTAATCATTTTATCTTATGAGATTAAAAATTCAAAGAGTTTTTTAATCTTTTATCTTACACATGATCAATTTTTACAGTAATGAAGAATCATTTTACAGAGAAAATAAATCTAGTTCAATTATATTATGTGAATGGTTTATTTTATAGAGAGTCAATATTTATTTTCATAATCTAATATCTCAAAAGAATAAGAATGTTTTATTATTGTTAAATCATCTCAAAATACTAAACATATTTTATCCAAATATGGTTTATAATCTCAAGGAACTCAGTACCGTTAAAATAATATATGAGTAAAGGGAACTCATACTTTATAATTTTTGAAAATGATAATTTTAAATTAAGGAAAGGACAAATTAAATATTGTGCCTATTTCCTATAAGATACACAATTTCAAGGAAAATCATAGTTTTTAGAAAATTATACCTTTGTTCATTTATATATATGGGAAATAAGGACACATAGTGATTAAGAACCTATATTTTCATATTATTTTATTTGATCAACCAGTTTATTTAAATCAATGATTTTTATTCAAATTGAGGAACTATGCAATAGGAGGAATAGATGAATACACACATATATACAAAAGAGAATAACATTAACTCTTAAGTTTGTATAAACCAAATACTTTATTCCTTATGATCAATATTTTTGTACAATTAGAAATGATCATCTACTACTATTGTTCATTAAAGATTATCTTATGTAGTTGAAGAGAATCTAAAGCTATATCTTGAAGCAGTATTCTATCTCTTTGGATTATCTTCATCTACTATAAATTTCTAGGAATTGTAACTATGTTTAAAATCCGGAAAAAAAAATTACTCTTTTTTTTAATTTACACTCTAGTTTGAGTATATAAATATCATGGATAGATATTATAAAGGGAGATCCTAGTAAAAGCTCTTGGACCTTAATAAAAGGTGATAATTTATTGCAATCGTGTTGGGTAATCCCCAGGAAAAGGAAAAGTGCATTGAAAATCACTAAGCTTATAGAGAGATTATTTAGTGGAGTGGACTAGGGGATATATGTTCCTTGAACCACTATAAAACCCTTATATTCTTTATTATTTAATACTATTTTATTCTATGATTCATATGTTTGATTAAAGAAGTAAAGGATTTATTTACCTTATTATAAAATAATTTTTTAAAATATGGAGTGAAATTTTGGAACTCAATTCACCCCCACCTCTTAAACCATTTTACTACTACTCTAAAACAATATTTGGTATCAAAGTGGTGAATTGATGTGACATCCTCTATTTAAGGTATTCATCTCTCTAATTTTTACATTTATTTTGATTTTGTTTTTAATTATTTTGAGGCAAGCTAGATTTGTTCAAGAGTTTGGTGCCAAGAAGAGTCTAGGATGGTGGAAATACATAACTTTTCAAGTTATAAAAATCACACTAACCAGTTAGTGAGGCTCTTGGGAAAAGGTATCTCTATCTATAATCTAATGGCCAACTGATGGAATCATTCAAGGATTAGTAAGGCCCTACATCTTATGTGGCATATTTTTAAAACCCAAAATCTTCTCTCTTTTTCTCATTCACTTAGTGTTATCTTGACCACAAAGACCTTAGGATCTATCATCCAATGATATTGGGTTCTCTCCTTCCCTTCTGTCTCCTTTATTCGACACCCAAATAATGGTTTGATCCTGAGATTCCAATCCATTGAATTGCTTCTTAATATTAATAAATTCCTTCCTATTCTCCTTGGTTAAACCCAATTAGATTCTTAATGTCTTGATCAAATCTAAGGGTTTTTTCATGGTCTAACAAGGGATTAATGTTTTTTGATATAATTAGTATTTCGATTTAGGGAATTATCATCTACAAATATTTGGACCAAGACCGTTGTCAGAAACAGATATTCTTGGTAATAGTGATCTTTTTATACCCTTTTTAGTCATAGTTTCACCTCTATCTTGATCTTATAATCCTAATATTGTTGGATCGTTAATGGTTATAGTATTTGTTGGTTATTTTAGTCTCAGATGGTGAAACTTGTCTTCAATCATTATCATACCTAAGGTAAGTGGTCCTTATCATTAGTGTATGTTTATATGAGTTCTTGGAATGATTGTTTTGGTGTGTGTGTGTGTGTGGCCCTGTTGAAACCTATGTTTTCTATTTTCTCATATAGGGTTTGTTATGGTTGTAAACCTTTCTTTTTATAATGTAATGTTTTGATTTGTTATCATGTATACATGTTTGTATGTGATATTATCTCTCTCTTTTGTAGTTGATGCTGGTTGACCTATATATATTATCCCCATGAGAGGGATGTGTAAGATATTGATCAGAATGTATATGGTATTCCCTTCTAGGGGATGTGTAAAACATGTTTTGTTGAAAATCCCATCAAGGGGGTTGTCAGACATAGTTGGTTGATGCTACTTTTTGTATGAAGTTGAATTATGTAGATCCAATCATTGAGGAATATTGTATGTATGTTATTATTTTATGATATATTTTTTTCACATTTTTCCTCTATTTACTTTCATGGAATACACTAGTGTATATTATGAACTTGTGTTAAGGACCATTGGCGGTATCCTATTGGGCCTTGTACACACACCCTACTTGTGAATTTCAATGTGCTTGTTGATTTCATGACTAGGGATCCAGATAATATAAAGAGTCTTATAGTAGATGGTTGAGAAGATTAATAGGAGTATGTGAACACTCTGGGATAGACTTTAGTCTATATACTCACTACTAATTTTATTTAGTTTATTTACATCATACAGTGATCCACTACCTGTGGGGGTCATTTTTCTTAATTTTGGGATGTGTGACTAACATTCCATACTATTACTTCATGGTTTGTTGTTTCATTTGTATGTTTCAAATATTTTGATTATTTATTTATTTTTTATTTTTTATTTATTTGTTATCTATTCCATTATTATACTCTCATGTTACTAGGTACTAAGGGAATAGTCTCCCCACATTCCCTATTTAGGCTTTTCCACTAGTCGACAACACGGGGAGGCATGCATGAGGTCATGTGGCATTCTAGCTCAGACCTGGTGGTTTGGGTTGGGGTGTTACAAAATGGTATCATAATAATTTCACTAACTTGTTTCTTATCTCTTCATTGATTTGGTATAGGCTAGAAAATAGATAGAATAGTTGGGAATCAAGTAGGGGAACTATGTCGATGTCTTCCCATCACTGCACAGTAAACCTCATAGTTACTATAAAATGGGGATTTATTCTCTTATTGTTTGATTTTGGCTTGATTTAAATTCACTTTGGATGATGCAAATAATGTCGGTGTATTGGGATTTGGTGTGCATTCATACATCATGTTTAGGAATATAGGATCATATTCCATAAATATATTTCTTGAATTATATAGATCCAATATAATTAAATGTGTGTTGAAATTTTTATATTTACTTTTGGTACATTATTTATTTCATTATTTTATTTGATCCTAAGTATCGTAAAATTTAGTGAATATATATGTATTTGAATAATGTGCAGGTACTATAGGCTTTTCATGGGTTATGGATAGTGCTTAAGGAGTTAAGCCTTGTTATTTTGGGTAGACTCTTAGGTTGAACCTTATTGTAAACCCCTATGTGTTCCTATGTTTTTTTATTATTTCCTTATTTAAGTTGTTGGATTTCAATATGATTTGATCTTATTGATTAGCCACTAAATGAGGATAATATAAATTATTAATATATAAAATATTCATGTGCTTTATTATTCATATACACCATTTTTGTGCATTTTACACTTTGAACATTAATTCACATTATGATTGTAATTCCCTCTTAAAATGCACTATTACATGGTACATTTTGGAACACCTCCTAAAATAAAAAATGGTATTTATTTTATTTTCATATTTTATTTTTAGGTATCCCATTATATAAGTAAAAATAAATGATTTTAGAGTACTTGACGATTCACATTGGAAGACCACCAAAATGGGCTTTTATGCCAACACATTCTGGGCAAAGTAAAATGGACAACAGCCCAATAAAGAGACTGTATCACACAACAAACAAGAACGATGATTCTAAAATTTTAACTTAATATATATGACATCATGGGGAACATTTCATCAAATAGTTGCCAAAGCTAATTCAAATGTTTGAATGGAGTTACAGGTGGCCCAAATTGGAGATAATATTCTGGGCCAGATTCTGTGGCCCAGAAAAACATAACACCATTGTACACATGTCTCGTAAACCATGAACTCTTTTAGAATGAAAATATAAATATGGTTAGGGGAAATCCTATGTCATCCCTCATTTTTATTACATAAATTTTCATTACATTTTACAAACAGAGGATCTTTAAAGTATAGTGTCTTGGAAATCAAGAACATAATACATGAAAACAACATAAAACATTCTTCTAAACCACTTGTAAGGCTTCATCATAGGTTCATAATATGTAAAATTACTTCATCTCATATCCTAGAGACATACATCAAAGCAAAGGGTGAGCAGAAGGCCCAATAAGGGTAAACAAGGGAATCAGTTTACTTGTGTTATCAATAAGAACTTGAATAAAAACATAAAGACATGAGCAATGGAAGAATAGGAATATCATAATGAAAATAACATGGAACATAACTTGAATATGTGGCTAAAACATTTCATTTAGGAATTCATGAACATATCACCAAGGTACATCCCCAAGGTATCATAAAAATTACCAAGTTTATTCACCAAGGTATCGTGAAACTTGTCATCTCTAGAGATTAATTCTTTACCCAATGCATTGGAGCGCTATTAGGTTTCACCCTTAATATGTATTTAATTTCATGTGAGACACATATATAATAATCAAACATTTCATAAATAACCCATGGAGAATAAAATAAATGGGTTTCATTTCAAGATCATGACGTTTTAAAAGTTTTTAAAAAAATAAGATCATTATGTCATTTATAACCCATGGAAAGGAAGTGAGGGTTATATGTATGTAAATTCCAGAATAAAATACATAATCTTTATAAATTTATGAACACAAAAAGAAACTAAATATTTCTGGGTATTCACATAAATAAAACAAGAGAATTTCTGGAGAGAAAGAGATAGAAATTTTGAGGTGAAATTTCTGCAGCATAACGGCTATATAATATGGTTCTAGAAAATATTGAAAAGAGAGGATAAAAGAGTAAACCACTCATAAATAACATATAATATAGTATAAATAAATAATAAAATGGAGATAATAACATGGTATGTAAATTTGAATGAAATACCACATGAAAAGGAAACATGAAAGAAAAGAGAAGATGTGATTCCTTTTACGAAAAATTCGGCAGCCTAACGGCGTCACATAAAAATTCAGAAAACAAATTGATGAAAGAGGAAAGGGTCTATCAACAATTAGACATGAAATAAACAGTAATTATAACATATATGAACATACCATCAACAAAAATATATGGAAACTATAAGACACAACATAAAGGAAGTCATGGCTTAAAAGAGGAGGGTGAAAGATTCCCTTACCTTGAATAGTAACTTCGAAAGCTTGAAGATCAGGACCTTGGGAGGCTTGAGGGAACCTTGGGAGGACTCCTTGGGAGGTAAAGAGACCAGAACTTCGTTGGGAGGATTTGTAAATGAAATGAATGAGGGAATGACTTGGTATTTATAGGAGAAGTGAGGGAACAAAGCATTAATTGTCAAGGGACACCTCATCGGTGGTATTGGCAAAACCATGGGCTTTCCCATGGTATTTTCACATGTTATTGGCCACTTGGGACACCTAATACCTTATCTTAATATTCATAAGTCTCCCAGAATGATTTCATAATTATTACATCCTTAATGATTCCATTAAACACCTAAAACTCAAAACTGTATTTTCATTATTCACCGAAAATTCAACTTTCTCAGAAAAATCCCAAAAATTCACCTTAACCAAATATCGATGCTATGAATTCAAAAATTAACTCCATTTTATGAAAATAATTTTCTAAATATTTTTAATTAAATATTTTAATAAAAGTACTATTGTAGAGACCCGAATCTTGACGTACATGAACATTACATTACTTTTGTGGAATACTTAATACATAATAAAAATATACACACAAGGATCGTAATAGTTTAGTGTCTTTGGAAACTCGGAACGTAATCTTCTAATCCTGGTGAAAGATCTTCAAAATCTCCCACAAAGATCTTCCTTTTTTTTTACCTAAAACCTTTATTTATATCCTGGGGAAAAGAAAACATAAAAGGGTGAGCTCAAATGCTCAGTAAGGGTAAACAAAAGAAATATCAATCACATAATTTTCATAAGAACATAACATTTTTGGAAATCTTAACCTGAAAAAGAGAGCATAATTTCATAACATGGGATAAATCATAGTAGTGAAAATGAAACCCTTACTTAAAACATTACTCATTGTGGCATACACACATAATCATAGAGAATCATTTCTTGTTAGTCAAGACTCATTGCCAAGACTATCTTAGTGGACAAAGTCCCTTTCTGAATCGAGTAATCCTCGTTTCAGTCCTGTTTCACTGAACCGGTATAACCTACCATTCCAGCCATGTCTATCTCATGAGATATGAAATCTTTACCCAATGCATTGGAGGGAGATATAGGTCCCACCCATCTCTTAATGAATCCTTTCTTATGTGTGCCACAAAATCATAAATCATACATCATTGCATAACCCATGTAATAAAAATGGGATTCTTAAACAACATGACATCATAAAACCATTCATATAAGATAAAGGAATTCATAAACATAATTTCATCACAACATAGTCAAATCAATGTAAAAATATGGATAGAAACAGAACCCTTTATTATCTTATATGGAAAATAATTTTGATAAAACACTTGAATTGAATTCTTGAGGAAAATATCCTTTCTTCTTCAAAATCAATTTCTTTTCACAAAACATCATGCAATTTTAAAAGAAAGAGATTTTATTGAAAATAGTCATGAAATATTTTAGAGGAAGCTTCATGAAAATAAGGCTTTATAAAACAGTATAAATCCGTTCGTGCCGTATAAGTTAAAAAAAACATTCTTCGTACTTTTGTCGGAAAAGTCAAAAAGTACCTCGTACGAAAAACAAAAAAAGATTCCTTTCATATCCTTTACTAAAAACTCATAGAAGGGTAAAATTGGATTTAAAAAATTTTAGGTGGATTGAAATAATATTAAATATTTAGGGAACATGGATGTGGATGATAAAATACACCCCAGTAAATACTTACGAATAAACAATCTCGGATAAAAATGAGATTGTGATATTTCCCTTACCTTAGGTCCGACTTGCTTTGTAAGTGTCTGAACCTCCTCTTCTTTGAAGTGCCTCTTTGAGACCTCCTCTTAGGGCACTAGAATTGGTCTTTGAGGAAGACCAGAACCTCTAGGATGTTGCTAGGGAAGTGGAGAAGAGATTTTGGCAGGGGTTGGCCGATCTTGAGTGCTCAAATTGGTGTGAAGAGGAGGGGGAGGAGGTGTCCTTTTATAGGGGAGGAGAGGGGCACCTTAGGAATATCTCAAAATATTATTTTATATTAAAGTCAAAATCGGTTTATAATGGTTCCAAAGGGGTATTATTTCGAAGATAAGGTGGGGATGGGTCGAAATCCTATCAACCAATAGGATTTAGACAAGTTTAGGGTATTATTTTAACCTTATCAATTAGATTTAACTCTAAGTTAATTAATTTAACTTTTACCGTGTCTTTTTGTTTTCTTTCACTATATGGTTAATACACTTACTATAACATGCCAAACGAACCCCAAATTATATATTATTAATACATATATCCTTATCTAAGTCATTTGGCCGAACCTTAGATTTTTAGGAATAAAATAACAATTAATAATATAATATTTGATTTACAAACTATTTTGTGTCAATTTTGACACTATTTGATATATGATTTTTGTGAAAGTCATAACAGAATTATATGTTCGAACCCAGTTGATTAAATCAACACTAATATATCTTAGTAACCTAGAAAATTAGTGGAATTCATAAAAAGTCTTAAATTACATTTATTTTGGTATTTATATTATCAATTATGTCAATATTTCATTAATAAGATAATTACTGCATCATTTTTGTGTCATAAATAAATTATATTATTTGATGTCTAAAAATTACAAATAAAATACCATCATGTAGGAAATCTTTTTAGCTTTCTAATGAATATTTATAGTCGAATTTATCTTATGTATAACCCCATATTAAAAATGATTTACTTATTAAAATTTGATTTTAACTATTTTAACCCTTCTTTAAATAAATTAATAATAAATGTCCTAATCTAATCCAAGTGGGCCTAAATGGTCATATTTTATTCCTAAGTTTGTTTTTGGTCGAATTACACTTGTCCAATAGAATTAGGACATGTGTTAGGGTAATATTAATATCATATTTACCCTTAGTTACCTTATTTACTATTAACCGTGGTAAAAAAGTAAAAAGTTACTATTCACCAAAAAATTATTTTCATCTCATTGAACCACATTTTAGTCCTTGATATTAACCGTGTCTCTCGGATTTTCGAAATTTCATTCACAGAAGCGGTAAAATTAAGTTTTATGCAAAATTCAGTTTTTAACCTACCACTTAGTAGTTTCACTATTCATCAAAAATTGATGTTTTTCAGAACAATGCCAAAATTTCATCCCAAGCTATATTTCATATTCCAAATTCAAAAATGAAGTCTATTTTACCAAATTCATAACATAAAAGTTGCATTAATTAATTTTATAATTAAATCCCGCTGTTAAAACAAATAGCGTGTTTTTAAGAAACAATATCTATCAAAAGATTGACACTTGTTTATGTCTAGTTTAAATGTGAAACTACATCCAATGACCAACATTGTATTAAATTGTAAAAATATATTCTAAATATACTTTAAAACCACTCAAATTAATTATTTATCACTATTAATTATTTCGATTAAAAAGGTTGTTTTTAATTATAATTTAGTAATTTTCACTATTCATCAGAATATGAAAGTTATCCGAAAAGTACCAAAATTTCACCTTAGGCTAAATTCGATACTCCGAATCCAAAAATAAAGTTCATTTTGAAAAATAAGATTTACTGGATTTCAAAAAGTGGTTATTACTATTCATAACGGCTAGTTTTAATAATATTTTTATAGCATATCGTTGTTTAGTGAAACTCGGTATTGCGTACTACACACGCTATCGAGGAAGGTCGCGATTGCGTGTAATGCAAGTCAAGTCAAGGATGTGTGTTGTGCAAGCTCCTTTTGGTGTAGCGTACAACACAAGACATTAATAAAATTAAAAAGAATATTTTTTTATAAAATCTTGGGCTGTTACATTCTACCCCCCTTAAAATGAATTTCGCCCTCGAAATTCGTCGGGGTTATAAATGGTTTACTATTTGAAAGTTTCTTTAATAGAAACCCACATCGTAAAAGGGAATATCAAAACTTGGCTTTAAAAACTAAAGTATGAAATGTAACGATTACCCAAATGAACTAATCACTGGGTTTCCACATAGGTGAAAATATGGATATGGAAGAGAAATCTAACCATCATGTTCTGATGGAGAGTGGTAGAGAACATGGCTATGGAAAATCCAGTAATCACAAATCCATAAATTTGTGACGATCTAAGGTACCATCTAATTCATCAGGTATAAGATCACTAGGACAACATTTTTGGTTTTCAAGATCATTTCCCTAAAGTTGAAAATTTGAATTAGAATAAATACTTACTTTATTTTGATACAATATCACTGTTGTTCGTGCCTTGAACAATTTCCACTTCATCTCTTAAATAAATGAAGTTGAATTTGTTATTCGTGAAGTGTTAGCAGATCATGTGATAGAATGACAGGTCATTCCATCTGTCTCAAACAAAAGGTAAGCAAAAGTTATTAAATATACATAAGTCATTCTATAGTGAGATTAATCATATATAGTTCCTAAAATGGACTTATACTTCATATATCATACTGCTTAATATAATAAAACTAGTTTCTACTAAACAGGGACTTCCTGTAGGCCAGTGGTAGGCGATAAAGGCCAGTCGCACTTTGGTTGTGGGTTCGATTCCTACAGCCTTGTCCGAAGCGATGGGTTGTCGCCCGTCCTGCAGGTTGTCCCTTTTTCTAAAACTACGTTACTATAACATCCCATCAATAATATCGAAAATCTTCTATCCTTAAACAATACGAACTTATGTCCAACATAATCCAGTCTAATCTTTAGGCTTATACATAATACTGCAGTCCACTCTCATAATATAGTGACATCGATTACCAGAGATTTAATACTGTCGTTGATCCCCACATATCATAAGATATGTCTTGTTGGTCACATTCCAAACATTCAAAGTCCTTAATCGTGTATTCTCTTGAATACCTTAGTTAAAACATGAGTGCAGTTAAAAGTTAACACTTTCCACATACCAAAATCCTCAAAATTCTATATACTCAAACCATGATATCACTTAGTCCTTATATCAATCATGAGCTCATGAATACTATTAAACATTTCATTTTCTCGTCTTCATTATGCGCATATCATCTTATTTCCAAAAAAAATATCTCAATCACTTTGAATACCACATCAATAAATATTGCAATACTCAATGATACAACATTATTTTGGAATCCCATTACATAAACACTTAATCATTCCACCACATCGTTGTCATATTCAACATTGCCAATAGTGATCGCATGTGATTTCCCTTTGTCCTTTGCCTTCAGTGGTTGCTCATGTTGATCATCACTAACCCTTGGATTAGGGCAATTATTAGCATAATGCCCCATTTCCTTGCACTTGAAGCATTGAAGTGTTGGCGGTGCGTTCTCTGCAGTGTTTGCTTTATTCACATCATTAGAAACCCTTTTTCCATTACTTCGACACTCAGCTGCTCGATGACCTTCTTTTCCACACTTAAAACATTTTCTAGTCCCTTTTAGACAATCTCCACCATGCTTCTTTCCACACTTTGTGCATAAGGAAACATTCATCTTCTTTTCACCATTATTCTGAGATTTCTCCTTGAACTCCATCTTTCGTTTCTTGTCAAAACCATGAGATGGATATGTAACACCAACTTCCATTTCTACCTTGATAGCACAACGCACAATTTCTTCATAGCTACTGAAGTCTCTTATAGCTAATGCCCTTCGAAGACTTGGTTTTAAGCCACAGAAAAATCGATCAACTTTACTTTCAGGTTGGATGATAATTCCAGAAGCATACCTTGCAAGTCTTGTAAAATTTGCTTCATAGGTACCAACAGATTCATCGTCCCTTTGCTTCAGTTCAAGAAATTCTTTCTCCATCTTTGTTCGAAGAATACGAGGGAAGTACTTACTAAAAAACAAGTTCTTGAACTCGTCCCATTCCATGGACTCAATTTCATCTCTTGGCCTCGTATTCTTGATAAGATTCCACCATTGATCAGCTTCACCTTCCAAACGATATACTGCTAAGATGACTTTATCATGTTCAGAACATTGAAGAACTGAAAATATCTTTTCAGTAGTACTGATCCATTGTTCAGCCACAAGTGGATCAGAAGACCCACTGAAAGAAGGTGGACGTTGCCTCATGAAGGACTCAATAGAATATTGTTCCCTTCTCTGCTCATTTGGAAGTCCAGAATGATTCATAGCTTGTGTAAGTATAGCAATATGATTTTGCACTCCATCTCCCATAACATTTGTTTGTTCAGGAGGGCAATCATTGCATTGTCCATTGCATTGATCAACACGGTTCCTTCGGGTTCCAGCCATCGTCTAAAACCCAAAAAGAATAGTGTGAGAGGCAAAAATCATGCTAGGGAAAACAACATAATAAAGGGGGAGTACCTTCAATATCTAACATCTTAGGTTTAATTCTATGATCGTTAGCGTAATTCTATTACTATAACCTATACGTATACTTATCCCTAGGGACATCCCTAGACATACCTTAGAAATATCTCTAGGGATCTCACTAACATTTTCGCATCCTAGTTTCCAAAGGTTGACTAAACCTTTCCTATGATACCAAATGTAGAGACCCGAATCTTGACGTACATGAACATTACATTACTTTTGCGGAATACTTAATACATAACAAAAATATACACACAAGGATCGTAATAGTTTAGTGTCTTTGGAAACTCGGAACGTAATCTTCTAATCCTGGTGAAAGATCTTCAAAATCTCCCACAAAGATCTTCCTTTTTTTTTACCTAAAACCTTTATTTATATCCTGGGGAAAAGAAAACATAAAAGGGTGAGCTCAAATGCTCAGTAAGGGTAAACAAAAGAAATATCAATCACATAATTTTCATAAGAACATAACATTTTTGGAAATCTTAACCTGCAAAAGAGAGCATAATTTCATAACATGGGATAAATCATAGTAGTGAAAATGAAACCCTTACTTAAAACATTACTCATTGTGGCATACACACATAATAATAGAGAATCATTTCTTGTTAGTCAAGACTCATTTCCAAGACTATCTTAGTGGACAAAGTCCCTTTCTGAATCGAGTAATCCTCGTTTCAGTCCTGTTTCACTGAAACGGTATAACCTAGCATTCCAGCCATGTCTATCTCATGAGATATGAAATCTTTACCCAATGCATTGGAGGGAGATATAGGTCCCACCCATCTCTTAATGAATCCTTTCTTATGTGTGCCACAAAATCATAAATCATACATCATTGCATAACCCATGTAATAAAAATGGGATTCTTAAACAACATGACATCATAAAACCATTCATATAAGATAAAGGAATTCATAAACATAATTTCATCACAACATAGTCAAATCAATGTAAAAATATGGATAGAAACAGAACCCTTTATTATCTTATATGGAAAATAATTTTGATAAAACACTTGAATTGAATTCTTGAGGAAAATATCCTTTCTTCTTCAAAATCAATTTCTTTTCACAAAACATCATGCAATTTTAAAAGAAAGAGATTTTATTGAAAATAGTCATGAAATATTTTAGAGGAAGCTTCATGAAAATAAGGCTTTATAAAACAGTATAAATCCGTTCGTGCCATATAAGTTAAAAAAAACATTCTTCGTACTTTTGTCGGAAAAGTCAAAAAGTAACTCGTACGAAAAACAAAAAAAGATTCCTTTCATATCCTTTACTAAAAACTCATAGAAGGGTAAAATTGGATTTAAAAAATTTTAGGTGGATTGAAATAATATTAAATATTTAGGGAACATGGATGTGGATGATAAAATACACCCCAGTAAATACTTACGAATAAACAATCTCGGATAAAAATGAGATTGTGATATTTCCCTTACCTTAGGTCCGACTTGCTTTGTAAGTGTCCGAACCTCCTCTTCTTTGAAGTGCCTCTTTGAGACCTCCTCTTAGGGCACTAGAATTGGTCTTTGAGGAAGACCAGAACCTCTAGGATGTTGCTAGGGAAGTGGAGAAGAGATTTTGGCAGGGGTTGGCCGAGCTTGAGTGCTCAAATTGGTGTGAGGAGGAGGGGGAGGAGGTGTCCTTTTATAGGGGAGGAGAGGGGCACCTTAGGAATATCTCAAAATATTATTTTATATTAAAGTCAAAATCGGTTTATAATGGTTCCAAAGGGGTCTTATTTCGAAGATAAGGTGGGGATGGGTCGAAATACTATCAACCAATAGGATTTAGACAAGTTTAGGGTATTATTTTAACCTTATCAATTAGATTTAACTCTAAGTTAATTAATTTAACTTTTACCGTGTCTTTTTGTTTTCTTTCACTATATGGTTAATACACTTACTATAACATGCCAAACGAACCCCAAATTATATATTATTAATACATATATCCTTATCTAAGTCATTTGGCCGAACCTTAGATTTTTAGGAATAAAATAACAATTAATAATATAATATTTGATTTACAAACTATTTTGTGTCAATTTTGACACTATTTGATATATGATTTTTGTGAAAGTCATAACAGAATTATATGTTCGAACCAAGTTGATTAAATCAACACTAATATATCTTAGTAACCTAGAAAATTAGTGTAATTCATAAAAAGTCTTAAATTACATTTATTTTGGTATTTATATTATCAATTATGTCAATATTTCATTAATAAGATAATTACTGCATCATTTTTGTGTCATAAATAAATTATATTATTTGATGTCTAAAAATTACAAATAAAATACCATCATGTAGGAAATCTTTTTAGCTTTCTAATGAATATTTATAGTCGAATTTATCTTATGTATAACCCCATATTAAAAATGATTTACTTATTAAACTTTGATTTTAACTATTTTAACCCTTCTTTAAATAAATTAATAATAAATGTCCTAATCTAATCCAAGTGGGCCTAAATGGTCATATTTTATTCCTAAGTTTGTTTTTGGTCGAATTACACTTGTACAATAGAATTAGGACATGTGTTAGGGTAATATTAATATCATATTTACCCTTAGTTACCTTATTTACTATTAACCGTGGTAAAAAAGTAAAAAGTTACTATTCACCAAAAAAATATTTTCATCTCATTGAACCACATTTTAGTCCTTGATATTAACCGTGTCTCTCGGATTTTCGAAATTCCATTCACAGAAGCGGTAAAATTAAGTTTTATGCAAAATTCAGTTTTTAACCTACCACTTAGTAGTTTCACTATTCATCAAAAATTGATGTTTTTCAGAACAATGCCAAAATTTCATCCCAAGCTATATTTCATATTCCAAATTCAAAAATGAAGTCTATTTTACCAAATTCATAACATAAAAGTTGCATTAATTAATTTTATAATTAAATCCCGCTGTTAAAACAAATAGCGTGTTTTTAAGAAACAATATCTATCAAAAGATTGACACTTGTTTATGTCTAGTTTAAATGTGAAACTACATCCAATGACCAACATTGTATTAAATTGTAAAAATATATTCTAAATATACTTTAAAACCACTCAAATTAATTATTTATCACTATTAATTATTTCGATTAAAAAGGTTGTTTTTAATTATAATTTAGTAATTTTCACTATTCATCAGAATATGAAAGTTATCCGAAAAGTACCAAAATTTCACCTTAGGCTAAATTCGATACTCCGAATCCAAAAATAAAGTTCATTTTGAAAAATAAGATTTACTGGATTTCAAAAAGTGGTTATTACTATTCATAACGGCTAGTTTTAATAATATTTTTATAGCATATCGTTGTTTAGTGAAACTCGGTATTGCGTACTACACACGCTATCGAGGAAGGTCGCGATTGCGTGTAATGCAAGTCAAGTCAAGGATGTGTGTTGTGCAAGCTCCTTTTGGTGTAGCGTACAACACAAGACATTAATAAAATTAAAAAGAATATTTTTTTATAAAATCTTGGGCTGTTACAACTATTCACTGAAAATTCAACTATTTCAGAAAAATCCCAAAAATTCACCTTAACCAAATATCGATGCTCTGAATTCAAAAATGAACTCCATTTTATGAAAATAATTTTCTAAATATTTTTAATTTAATTTTTAAATAAAAAACACTATTCACCCAAAAAAAACTAATACTTAACCAATAATTCCGGAAATAGTTATTTACCTATTTTATTGAATCAAATTACTTAATCAAGGTGCATAAATTATGTTAATACTTTCTGAAGTGAGGTTACTTAATCCATTTGGTCACATTACTAATCATAATCTTAAAATCACTATTCATAATTTACAATTCATCAAAAATTAAGTTGATCATTTTAAACTCTAAATTTCATACTGAACACAACTGTAGAAGACCATTTTTTAAAAATCATTACACAATTTTAATTATTTAAGATTTACATAAATATTTTAAAATATCCTTTTTCCAAAATTCATCAATAATATACATCCTATATTTATCCGAACATTTGAGATTTACCAACTTCACCATAAGAAGAAATAAGAATTTTATTTATATCAAAGGATTACACAAAGTAGCTCAGGTGTCATTACATAGCCCCTTATAACACCAGCATAGGACCTAAGTGTAAGGTGTGCTAAGGTGATATAATCTGAGGGCGGCTCGGGCAACATTGTCCGAGTGGTGATTTCTATTAGCTTGAAATCCTCCCGAAGGTGATTCTGTTCCATCTTCACATGATGAAGTTTGGCTTGGGTTTGGTCCAGATCAAAGCCCAGTAGCGCTACCTCCTTTCCAAGTTCCGTCAGATGGGTTTCGATCGGCTCGATACTACTAGATGAGGCCATCGAATCTTATTTCTGTATTAAGATCACTTATATTTATAGACAATAATCACAACATTTAGTTTCCAATGATCATATTTACCAATGGTTATATAACCTTCGAAACACAATGGTATCATTTTAATTATAATCACTTCAATAAATAATTGAAAT
Organism: Viscum album; assembly: GCA_963277665.1. Classification (NCBI taxonomy): domain Eukaryota; kingdom Viridiplantae; phylum Streptophyta; class Magnoliopsida; order Santalales; family Viscaceae; genus Viscum; species Viscum album. The sequence continues at coordinate 439,158,892 of OY728121.1, forward strand.
AGTATTGTTGAGTATAAAATAAAATAACACACACAAAAAAAAAAGGAAACAAAAATTATTCAAAAGTTCGGGTCGTTATATTCTTCCCCCCTTAAGAAATTTCATCCCCAAAATTTTTAACTCATACCCTCAGAAGAGAAAAGGTGTGGGTACTTATACCTCATAGACTCCTCTTGTAAGAACCCAGTTTTTGCTCTTAAAGACTTTGTAATATTCTTGATGATATTCCGGAGCAGCGCCTTCAAACGGCGTGCGATTCCGAGCCCCGGAGTGGCCGGAATTAAATTTTCAGGGCGTTCACACTGGAAACGCCAAATAAATAGAATAACTCCTAAACGGAGTTCCGGATCAGAGATCCGAGTGTACGGATGGGTCTGTAATGGGGTTTTTACACTAGGAACGACATAAAACTTGTCGGCGTGGGACGTTTGGACCCCTCGCCCGCTTCTGGAACGTTAAATGGATTAATTAATTAATTAAATTAATTCGTTTAATGTTGAAACGTAGGTATCTCTTAAACGGTGGCTCGGATTGAGAAACTGAGGACACTGTTGTGTTCGTAATGTTCCGTTTACCCTAAGAGGGGTATAAGTTTCGCGGGCACGGGCCGTTTGTGAAAAATGGCTCCAGGGGCGTTTTCATAATTTAGCGACTTCGGACGTTAAATTTTATAACTTTTGAATGGGGTCTCGGATTAAAATTTCGAGACCACCTTTATTCTCGGGAGGTGGTGTTTACCCTAGGGGAGGCTTAACCTCGACCCCGTCGGATGTTTCAGACGCAGGTGAATTTGGGGGTGTTTTAAAATTAATTAATTAAAATTAAATTTTTCTATTTAAGTAACCCCTCACCCTCCTCCCTTGTTTCTTCCTCCTGGCGGAAGGAGTCTCAACCAAGGCCTCCTCCATCCTCTCCTCCTCAAGGTGGTGCATTGCGGCGGTGGTGGATCGTGCGGGAAGCATCAGGCGAAGCCCGTCAAGGTAGGCGGTGTTCGTTTGAGTTTTAAATCTCAAACCCCTCTTTGAGTTCGATTATTTGCATCAAATTGATGCTATTTCATCGAACAAATCCCATAATCATGTAGTATAATTTATGAGATTTCCATCGCCCATTTTGGAATTTAAATCGGAGTTCGGAGGCGATCTTCGTCGTCCGGCGAAAGTTGCGGGTTTTTGTTTGTTTCCGGCTGGTTTTGAGTTTTCCGGCGGGTTCGAGCGATCGAGCGTGGTGGCCAAGTGAGCAGCGACGCGCGGCGGTGGGGTGTTCGGCCTCGGTCTGCTGAGGGTGTCGGTCGGGGCTCGCGGACGGCGAGAGGAGGAGGCGGAGGCGGCTTCCGGCGACTGACGCGGCGGCGGGGGTCTCCCGAGGCAGAGCGGCTCCCATCTGCGACGGCGGTCCGCTGGGGCTGCAGGCGGCGTCGGCCGGGCGAGGGAGCAGGCGTGCGCCGGCCTGGCTTGGTCAGCAGGGGAGCCCGAGTCATCGACCTCGGGACTGCGGAGGAGGACCGGCCCTCCTGGCCGGTCTACTAGGAGACGAGGACCCGCAGGAAGTGGGTCCTGCTGGCAGCGGTGGAAGAAGACCGGCCCTCCTGGCCGGTCTGGTTTTAATAAAAAAAGAAAAAAAAGAAAAACAAATAAGTTTATAATAATATTATTATTTTTATTATTATTATAAGATGATTTATATTTTTAATAAATCATGAACTGGGAGTCGGTTTCGAGTGCCGTCTGCGGCAGTAGATCCGTATCGACGAGGCGGTCTTTTGGAGATGGTTTCGGGAATTTTTAATTCCCGAAACGAGGGGCTTCAGTAGCACGACTCGTGCGTTAAGTGAGTTGGCGTTTCCGAGAATCTTGTTTTGGGCAGCGCGGACGCGTCCGGCGTCCGTTTTGAGCGCCGTCAGTGGCGTTGGAACCCTAGCGTCGAGGCGGAGGTTTCCAGGGTGGTTCCGGGCGTTGAAGCCGGAGTTGAAGCGTGGGCCCCGCGGCCCGTCTTTTGAGTTGCGTGCAGCTAGTAGCGACTTTTTCCTTGGACGTCCGTTCGGGGCGTGCGAGCAGTCGATGTTGAGTGTTTTTCCGAGGGCATCGCATTGGCGCGGTCTGCCCGCTGTAATTCTGCATGATGGTGCAAGGCCCACGAGGGTCGTTTCGGGAGTTGACGATGATTTCCAGCTTTATCACCGGGCGACCGTTTTGGAAAAGTGAGTAGTCCATCTTGTGTGCTTTTTCGAGAGGATCGCAACGGTGTGATCTGTTCTTTGAGTTTCGAGACCGGGTTGCGGGTCCCACGTGGCACCGCTCGTGTGCGGTGCGTCGGGATGCACCTTTTTCTCCGGATATCCGTTGCACTCAAGTGAGTAGTGCTTTTGACGTGTTTTCCCGAGGGGATCACAATGGTGTGATGCGCCTGACTGTTTTCGGGGCCGAGGCTCGGGATCACAGGACGTCGTTCGGGCATGAGGTGGTGTTAGTGACTTTTTCGTCAGATATCCGTTTGAGGCGAGTAAGTAGTCGATCTCGCGTGTTTTTCCGCGAGCATTACAACGGTTCAATCTGTTTGGTTGTGCGGAGCCTCTTGCGCGATCTTGATAAAAGTGGAGCATGGAAGGTGCTCCAGTGGTGGTCCGCCCTACCTTGTTTGTAGCGGACCCTTGGCGTGTGATCGCGCACTCTTGGGAGAGTGATACAATTGGTCCACGAGATGTGGTTGGCCATGCCTGGGCCTTTGAGGTGGAGTTGTTATGTCACGCCTTCGCGTTGACGTTGGGTGTCATGTGCACGATAGCCTTTGGGCTGGAACGAGGTATACTCCGGGAGTATACGGGAGTTCTTGGAGGTACGTGTGGTTGTTTGTGCCGTAGGATGTTTGTGCGCCAAGTTGGGGTTGACTCGGGGACACACGTCGTGTGGGCCCCACGTGCGTGTCGTGATATGCTTTGCGTACTTGACCTCTCGCGACGTAGAGGGTCCCTCTGCGCTCGTTTGTTTGACCAGCAGGGTGGAGTTTCCCCTGGCCTGGTGCTCTTTTTTCTGACCAGTAGGGTTGAGCGGTCTCCCCCTGGTCTTGTTCTCGATGGTTTGGCCGGCAGAGATGGTTTGGTTCCTCTTCTTCTTTGGCTGTGAGGGGTTTTGGTACTGTTCCCTTTCACTGGATTGTGACACCGTCTGCGACTACAGGTATTTGTACAGCGTGGGTGTTTTCCCCACTTTCTGGTATGAGGTGTCTCGGTCCGCTTCGACAGTGACTCAGCGGATTGGAGCTTGATCGCCTTGTGAGGCCTGGGGAGTTTCTCTCGTTTCTCCGTGTTCCCTGGTAGAGCTTGTGGTTTCGGTGTGACCAACACTTTACGCGGGCACCGATCCTCTACCCAGGAGGTTGTTTCCAGCAGGGCTGAGGTTGTTCCAGCAGGGCTGAGGTTGTTTCCATCAGGGCTGAGGTTGTTTCCAGCAGGGCTGAGGTTGTTCCAGCAGGGCTGAGGTTGTTTCCAGCAGGGCTGAGGTTGTTACAGCAGGGCTGAGGTTGTTCCAGCAGGGCTGAGGTTGTTCCAGCAGGGCTGAGGTTGTTCCAGCAGGGCTGAGGTTGTTCTAGCAGGGCTGAGGTTGTTTCCAGCAAAGCTGAGGTTGTTTCGAGCGGGGCTCGCCAGTGGGTTACCATCCAGCAGCGATGGCCAGTACAGTGGTGTTTACCGAGCAGTACCATCCATCAAGGATGTCCAGAGCAGTTCCGGGCTTACCTCCAGCGGGGCTGGGCAGTGGTCCCCGATGCCGGGCTTACCTCCAGCTGGTCTGGGCAGTGGTCCCCGATGCCGGGCTTACCTCCAGCTGGGCTGGGCAGTGGTCCCTGATGCCAGATTACCTCCAGCTGGGCTGGGCAGTGGTCCTGTCGCCGACTTTAGCCGGGTCGCCCTCCAGTGGACTACCCTGTTACGGGACTGGGCAGTGAGGCACCCATCGACTTTCTGGGTATCCCCATAGTGGGAACCCGTTGAGTTCCAGGGATCCTCCAGCGGGGCTGGGCAGGGGGTCGCCTGTCGACTTTGAGTAGATTTCTCGACTGCGGGGCAGTGACGAGTTGTGGTTGACGTCCCCCCAGAACTCTCAAGTACGAGGAGCGCTTTCCCCCACCGAGACGCGTCCTTGTGACGCGACCTAAAACCGTGCGGGTGAGTCAGTGCCTCCCAAAGAGGATAATGTCGAGGTGTGGTGATTGAGCCCCTTGGCTTGCGGTTCGGGGCAGACGTGCGGGATGCTGGGCATCGATGGAGTTTACTTCTGGTACTGTTGGCGACTCTTTTTCTTGGGCTGAGCTACGGGACGTAGATCCCCTTACGACGTTGTTCGGGCTTCTTGTTTGAGCATATGGACATGTATATACCTTGTTTCCGGTACCCAATTCTTGGGTTTGGCTACTCTCCTTCCAGGAGAGGTGAAGACGCGCGGGGTATGCCACGTGCTTTCTGTGTCTAGCTTCTCACGGTGGGATGAGTCTACTCTCCTACTATAGGCAGTGAAAGCTCGACGAGAAGTGAATCTTCTCACCGTTCCTAGCTCCTTGTGTTAGGACGAGTCTTCTACGTTTCTCTTGTTGGGTTGAGCTGGACTCTTTACTTCACTTTCATTTGTACTCCTCTACTTTTCCCGTTCGCTCTACTGCTCACCCTTCGGTACCTATTTTGTTGCTCCCTAGAGCCTTCGGGGTATCCTACTGAGTATTTTTATACTCACCCCTGCTTGGGCTTTGCCCGCACTTGGTGTTCCCTTGCAGACGACGGACAGGTGGAGCGTAGGAGCTTGGGAGCTTGGACCGTGTGCGGTGGTTGTGGCCGGGTTGCAGGTGGGAGACCCATCAGTAGTTTCTTTTGTTTACCTGTTGTCGGGATGTGGCACTTTTTGGTTGAGCACGTGTTTTTCCCTTTTCTTTTCAGTTTGTACTTTGTACTTGTAGAGATCGATGCACTTTGTGGTATTTATATAGTAGTTTCTCTTTCCTTTTCTTTTCTTGTCTTTACATTTACTCTGCACTGTTGCATTGAGTTTGCTGCGTGTGTATGTACAAGTGCTTAGGAAAAGGCCTCCCCGAGTTATTGTGCCTTCGGCGCTAGTCGCCAGCCCCTGGCCTATGGAGGCGGGCTTGGGGTAGTTGGGGCTTGAGCCCGGGTAGGGTCGGGTCGTGACAAAGTGGTATCAGAGGTGGTTCGTTCCTTGGGATGCTGTTCGGACGTCCCTAAAAGAGGAATTGGTTGGGATATAGGGCAACAGTGTTAATGTGTCTCGAGAGCGTCTCTCAGGCCAGGGAGTCCAGTGATGGTGTGGCGGCCGACGTATCCATTCACCAGGACCTTGATAACCCGCTTGTCGACTCGGCATGCTGAGACACTTGTTGCAAGGAAAATTTGTTTGTGCATCACATAGGATTGAGTCTTTGACTTTACTTCTTGAGTCAGCTCCTCATCATTGCTATTGGTATATACATATATGCTCATCTGACTGCGGCACTCCTTGATAATTTTCAGGATGTCTCCGTGAGAACAGTCAGCCAGGATACCAGCTTTGGTTCATGATGAAGACCCTGTGAGCTACGAGGCCACATTCCAGGACCCATCGTGTGAGCCCCTTTCTCTGGGTGGGCCTGTAGCAGCACCCCCACCTGTTGAGCAGCAGGCAGTTTCAGCAGAGCAGGCTGAGCTGGAGCGCAGGTTGAGCGTGCTCTGTGAGTTCCAGCGGCAGAGACCGCTGAGGTTTAGTGGTGAGCCAGACCCTCAGGCAGCAGAGGTTTGGCTCGAGGCAGTGGTTCCCCTTTTCAGGCTTGTGCAGAAGCCGACGGATCAGAGAGTGGCTTTGGCAGCCACCCTTTTTCATGGAACAGCTTGGCGTTGGTGGAGTCTGGTGACTCAGTTTCTCGACGATTCATCACTTTCGTGGGATTACTTTCAGTTGTTGTTTTGTGAGTAGTTTTTTCCCTCCTGCTTGCACTCCGTTCAGATTCAGGAGCTCCTGCAGTTTCAGCAGGGAGGGATGACGGTGGCCGAGTACGCGGCTAGTTTTGCAGATCGTGCACGCTTTTACCCGGACTTGGTCCGTGACGACAACCTCCGAGCGTGGAAGTTTGAGAAGGGTCTCCGCCGAGAGATTCGTGTTGTCATAGTACCTTTGGGCATTTCCACATATGTCGGGGTGCTAGAGCAGGCGATGGTGACAGAGGGCTTCCTGTCATGTTCTAGTGTTGGTGGTGGCAGCAGGCACGTTGGAGCCGAGACGTCTGCCGCAGCTTATGGGCGTCGGCAAGCAGGACCTCGACGCAGGTGGCTTTCTGATAACCGGACTCAGGGGCATGGTCGTACACCACAGTGGCGCCGGAGGGCACCAGTGCATCCCAGAGAGAGTTGGTTCTATGCTTGTGACGGGTGAGGTCACTTGGCACGAGACTGCCCAACCCGAGTTGTTGGGAGCTTCAGGCAGGCAGAAGGTGCACCACCACGACAGAGGCAGCGCCGTGATTGGAGTAGTACCCAGAGAGGTGGTGCTAGCAGAGGAGTGGGAGGAGCTGGTAGTGGGGGACGACGTTACGAGGTCTTCCCATCACCACTAGGGGGTCCAAGTCAGGCTCCGGGAGCTGACATTTGGGACCGCGGGCAGCCGCGAGCTTTGGATGTCTACGATCCTGCAAAGCATGAGGAGATAAGAGGTATGCTCTATAGCTCTTCTACCTTTGTGCAGTAGAATTGTTAGACTCTATGTGTGATCTTCTTTCCTCCTTGCTCCTTGTTTGATATGTTAACAGGGTGAAGCAGGGCGTCGGGTGTGACCCTGTGTTGGTAAGGAAAAAGGCGTGAGACCTTTTCCTTTAGTCAATGATGTTGACTCTTTTTCCTTTTGAGCGTGTAAGAGAGCATCGACTGTGGAACCTTGCGTGACCAGATATCCTTGGATGTTGCACCATATGGATATTCTGAAGGAGGGAATCACCGGGCCTTATTTCAGGTGCGGGCGGTGATTCCAGTCGCGGCGTGCGACGTAGAGGTTTGACCGGGGAGGTGAGCTACCCCCGAGGATCTTTAGGACGTGTGAGACCGTGCAAAGGGATGGTGAGGTACCCTACCGCCTTGCCCTAAACCCAAAGTCTGGAGTGGGTGCACGATGTCGGCATGGGCCGACCTCGCGTGAACGGATCAACTCGTTGGTTTTTGTGCGGGGGCACAGAGCTGTGTGTGGGTTCTTCTAGGTATGGGAAAGCCAGGTGTGGGCTTAGTACCCTGTGTTGCTCTCTAGTTTTGCTTTTCGGGGACGAAAAGCTTGAAGTAGGTAATGATTTAAGAACCCTTTTTTTGCTGTTAAATACTTTGGAATATTCTTGATGATATTCTAGAGCAGCGCCTTCAGACGGCGTGCGATTCCGAGCCCCGGAGTGGCCGGAATTAAATTTTCAGTGCGTTCACAATGGAAATGCCAAATAAATGGAATAACTCCTAAACTAAGTTCCGGATCAGAGATCCGAGTGTACGGATGGGTCCATAATGGGGTTTTTACCCTAGGAACGACATAAAACTTGTCGGCGCGGGACGTTTGGACCCCTCGCCCTCTTCTGGAACGTTAAACGGATTACTTAATTAATTAAATTAATTCGTTTAATGTTGAAACACAGCTATCTCTTAAACGGTGGCTCAGATTGAGAAACCTAGGACACCGTTGTGTTCGGAATGTGCCGTTTACCCTAGGATGGGTATAAGTTTCGCGGGCGCGGGCCGTTTGTGAAAAATGGCTCCAGGGGCGTTTTCGTAATTTAGCGGCTTCGGACGTTAAATTTTATAACTTTTGAACGGGGTCTCGGATTAAAATTCTGAGACCACCGTTGTGCTCGGGAGGTGGTGTTTACCCTAGGGGAGGCTTAACCTCGACCCCGTCGGATGTTTCAGACGCAGGTGAATTTGGGGGTGTTTTAAAATTAATTAATTAAAATTAAATTTTTTCTATTTAAGTAACCCCTCACCCTCCTCCCTTGTTTCTTCCTCCTAGCGGAAGGAGTCTCAACCAAGGACTCCTCCATCCTCTCCTCCTCAAGGTGGTGCGTTGCGGCGGTGGCAGATCGCGTGGGAAGCGTCGGGCGAAGCCCGTCAAGGTAGGCGGTGTTCGTTTGAGTTTTAAATCCCGAACCCCTCTTTGAGTTCGATTATTTGCATCAAATTGCTGCTATTTCTTCGAACAAATCCCATAATCATGTAGTATAATTTATAAGCTTTCCATCGCCCATTTTGGAATTTAAATCGGAGTTCGGAGGCGATCTTCGTCGTCCGGCGAAAGTTGCGGGTTTTTGTTTGTTTCCGGCTGGTTTTGAGTTTTTCGGCGGGTTCGAGCGATCGAGCGTGGTGGCCTGGTGAGCAGCGACGCGCGGCGGTGGGGTGTTCGGCCTCGGTCTGCTGAGGGTGTCGGTCGGGGCTCGCGGACGGTGAGAGGAGGAGGCGGAGGCGGCTTCCGGCGACTGACGCGGCGGTGGGGGTCTCCCGAGGCGGAGCGGCTCCCATCTGCGATGGCGGTCCGCTGGGGCTGCAGGCGGTGTCGGCCGGGCGAGGGAGCAGGCGTGCGCCAGCCTGGCTTGGTTAGCAGGGGAGCCCGAGTCGTCGACCTCGGGACTGCGGAGGAGGACCGGCCCTCCTAGCCGGTCTACTGGGAGACGAGGACCCGCAGGAAGCGGGTCCTGCTGGCAGAGGAGGAAGAAGACCGGCCCTCATGGCCGGTCTGGTTTTAATAAAAAAAATAAAAATAAAAAAAATAAAAACAAATAAGTTTATAATAATAATAATATTATTATTATTATTATAAGATGATTTATATTTTTAATAAATCATGAACTAGGATTCGGTTTCGAGCGTCGTCTGCGGCAGTAGATCCGTATCGACGAGGCGGTCTTTTGGAGATGGTTTCGGGAATTTTTAATTCCCGAAACGAGGGGCTTCGGTAGCACGACTCGTGCGTTAAGTGAGTTGGCGTTTCCGGGAATCTTGTTTTGGGCATCGCGGACGCGTCCGACGTCCGTTTTGAGCGCCGTCAGTGGCGTTGGAACCCTGGCGTCGAGGGAGAGGTTTCCAGGGCAGTTCCAGGCATTGAAGCCGGAGTTGAATCATGGGCCCCGCGGCCCGTCTTTTGAGCTGCGTGCAGCTAGTAGCGACTTTTTCCTCGGACGTCCGTTCGGGGCGTGCGAGCAGTCGATGTTGGGTGTTTTTCCAAGGGCATCGCGTTGGCGCAGTCTTCCCACTGTAATTCCGCATGATGGTGCAGGGCCCACGAGGGTCGTTTCGGGAGTTGACGGTGATTTCCAGCTTTATCACCGGGCGACCGTTTTGGACAAGTGAGTAGTCCATCTTGTGTGCTTTTTCAAGAGGATCGCAATGGTGCGATCTGTTCTTTGAGTTTCGAGACCGGGTTGTGGGTCCCACGTGGCACCGCTCGTGTGCGGTGCGCCGGGATGCACCTTTTTCTCTCGATATCCGTTGCACTCAAGTGAGTAGTGCTTTTGACGTGTTTTCCCAAGGGGATCACAATGGTGTGATGCGCCCGACTGTTTTCAGGGCCGAGGCTTGGGATCACAGGACGTCGTTCGGGTGTGAGGCGGTGTTAGTGACTTTTTCGTCGGATATCTGTTTGAGGCGAGTAAGTAGTCGATCTCGCGTGTTTTTCTGCGAGGATTACAATGGTGCAATCCGTTTGGTTGTGCGGAGCCTCTTGCGCGATCATGATAAAAGTGGAGCATGGAAGGTGCTCCAGTGGTGGTCCGCCCTACCTTGTTTGTAGCGGACCCTTGGCGTGTGATCGCGCACTCTTGGGAGAGTGATACAATTGGTCCACGAGATGTGGTTGGCCATGCCTGGGCCTTTGAGGTGGAGTTGTTACGTCACGCCTTCGCGTTGACGTTGGGTGTCATGTGCACGATAGCCTTTGGGCTGGAACGAGGTATACTCCGGGAGTATACGGGAGTTCTTGGAGGTACGTGTGGTTGTTTGTGCCGTAGGATGTTTGTGCGCCAAGTTGGGGTTGACTCGGGGACACACGTCGTGTGGGCCCCACGTGCGTGTCGTGATCTGCTTTGCGTACTTGACCTCTCGCGACGTAGAGGGTCCCTCTGCGCTCGTTTGTTTGACCAGCAGGGTGGAGTTTCCCCTGGCCTGGTGCTCTTTTTTCTGACCAGTAGGGTTGAGCGGTCTCCCCCTGGTCTTGTTCTCGATGGTTTGGCCGGCAGAGATGGTTTGGTTCCTCTTCTTCTTTGGCTGTGAGGGGTTTTGGTACTGTTCCCTTTCACTGGATTGTGACACCGTCTGCGACTACAGGTATTTGTACAGCGTGGGTGTTTTCCCCACTTTCTGGTATGAGGTGTCTCGGTCCGCTTCGACAGTGACTCAGCGGATTGGAGCTTGATCGCCTTGTGAGGCCTGGGGAGTTTCTCTCGTTGCTCTGTGTTCCCTGGTAGAGCTTGTGGTTTCGGTGTGACCAACACTTTACGCAGGCACCGATCCTCTACCCAGGAGGTTGTTTCCAGCAGGGCTAAGGTTGTTCCCGCAGGGCTGAGGTTGTTTCCAGCAGGGCTGAGGTTGTTTCCAGCAGGGCTGAGGTTGTTCCAACAGGGCTGAGGTTGTTTCCAGCAGGGCTGAGGTTGTTCCAGCAGGGTGAGGTTGTTCCAGCAGGGCTGAGGTTGTTCCAGCAGGGCTGAGGTTGTTCCAGCAGGGCTGAGGTTGTTCCAGCAGGGCTGAGGTTGTTTCCAACAGAGCTGAGGTTGTTTCGAGCGGGGCTCGCCAGTGGGTTACCATCCAGTAGGGATGGCCAGTACAGTGGTGTTTACCGAGCAGTACCATCCAGCAGGGATGGCCAGAGCAGTTCCGGCCTTACCTCCAGCGGGGCTGGGTAGTGGTCCCCGATGCCGGGCTTACCTCCAGCTGGGCTGGGCAGTGGTCCCCGATGCCGGGCTTACCTCCATTTGGGCTGGGCAGTGGTCCCTGATGCCGGGTTACCTCCAGCTGGGCTGGGTAGTGTTCCCGTCGCCGACTTTAGTCGAGTCGCCCTCCAGTGGACTACCCTGTTACGGGACTGGGCAGTGAGGCACCCGTCGACTTTTCGGGTATCCCCGTAGTGGGAACCCGTTGAGTTCCAGGGATCCTCCAGCGGGGCTGGGCAGGGGGTCGCCTGTCGACTTTGAGCAGATTTCTCGACTGCGGGGCAGTGACGAGTTGTGGTTGACGTTCCCCCAGAACTCTCAAGTACGAGGAGCGCTTTCCCCCACCGAGACGCGTCCTTGTGACGCGACCTAAAACTGTGCGGGCGAGTCAGTGCCGCCCAAAGCAGATAGTGTCGAGGTGTGGTGATTGAGCCCCTTGGCTTGTGGTTCGGGGCAGATGTGCGGGATGATGGGCATCGATGGAGTTTACTTCTGGGACTGTTGGCGACTCTTTTTCTTGGGATGAGCTACAGGACGGAGATCCCCTTACGATGTTGTTCGGGCTTCTTGTTTGAGCATATGGACATGTATATACCTTGTTTCCGGTACCCACTTCTTGGGTTTGGCTACTCTCCTTCCAGGAGAGGCGAAGACGCGCGGGGTATGCCACATGCTTTCCGTGTCTAGCTTCTCATGGTGGGATGAGTCCACTCTCCTACTATAGGCAGCGAAAGCTCGACGAGAAGTGCATCTTCTCACCGTTCCTAGCTCCTTGTGTTAGGACGAGTCTTCTACGTTTCTCTTGTTGGGTTGAGCTGGAATCTTTACTTCACTTTCAGTTTTACTCCTCTACTTTTCCTGTTCGCTCTACTGCTCACCCTTCGGTACCTCTTTTGTTTCTCCCTCGAGCCTTCGGGGTATCCTACTGAGTATTTTTATACTCACCCCTGTTTGGGCTTTGCCCGCACTTGGTGTGCCCTTGCAGACAACGGACAGGTGGAGCGTGACTTCAGTGGAGCGTAGGAGCTTGGGAGATTGGACCGCGTGCGGTGGTTGTGGCCGGGCTGCAGGTGGGAGACCCATCAGTAGTTTCTTTTGTTTACCTATTGTCGGGTTGTGGCACTTTTTGGTTGGGTGCGTGTTTTGCCCTTTTCTTTTCAGTTTGTACTTTGTACTTGTAGAGGTCGATGCACTTTTTGGTATTTATATAGTAGTTTCCCTTTCCTTTTCTTTGCTTGTATTTACTTTTACTCTGCACTGTTGCATTGAGTTTGTTGCGTGTGTGTGTACAGGTGCTTAGGCAAAGGCCTCCCCGAGTTATTGTGCCTTCGGCGCTGGTCGCCAGCCCCTGGCCTATGGAGGCGGGCTTGGGGTAGTTGCGGCTCGAGCCCGGGTAGGGTCGGGTCGTGACACCTCTGGTTCCCACGTGGCTTCTTCATATTTTTGGTTCCTTCACAACACCTTAACAAGGTGGGTAGTCTTGTTGCATAGAACCTTGTCTCTATGATCCAAGATCTCCACCGGCTGCTCCTCATAAGAGAGGTCATGTTCCATTTGTACCACCTCTGGGTTTAGTACATGTGAAGGTTTAGGCATGTACTTCATCAAGAGGGATACGTGGAAGACATCATGAACTTGTGGTAGATTTGGAGGAAGTTCAAGCCAATAGGCCACTGCTCCCACGCGATCAAGGATTTCATAGGGGCCAATGTATCTAGGGATGAGATTCCCTTTCTTCCCAAACCTGATGACTCTCTTCCAAGGTGATATTTGAATAAAGAATTTGTCACCAACATCAAACTCCAAGTATCTTCGATGGTTGTCTACATATCTCTTTTGCCGACTCTGAGTAGCCTTAATGTGTTGTTGGATGGCATGGACTTTTGCTATCATCTCTTTCACAAGATCATGCCCAAGTAGCTTTCTCTCACTGAATTCATCCCAACAAGTAGGAGTTCTACATCGCTTCCCATATAGATCTTCATAGTGTTCCATTTGAATGCTCGAGTGGAAGCTATTGTTGTAAGAGAACTCAATTAATGGGAGATGTTGATCCCATCAACCTTTAAATTCCATTGATCATGTTCTCAGAATTTCCTCGAGTGTTTAAATAGTCCTTTCAGATTGACCATTAGTTTGGGGGTGATATTCCATACTAAAATTCAATTCACTGCTCATAGCATGTTGAAGATGTCTCTAAAATTTTGATGTGAACCTTGGATCACGATCAGATACGATGGAAAGTGGAACTCCATTCAACCTTACCACTTCTTTCATGTAAATCCTGGAAAGTTAATCAAGAGAGAAATCTTCTCGGATAGTGATAAAATGGGCAGTCTTGGTGAGACACCCATAATAACCCATATCGCATTGTTTCCTTTGGAAGTTCTCAGAAGACCAGTGACGAAGTCCATAGTGATATTATCCCACTTCCATACTGGTATGGGTTGTGGTTGCAATACCCCTTTAGGAAGTTGTCGCTCTTCCTTCACTTACTGACATACCAGGCACCTTGAAGTGTAGTCAGCAATCTCCCGTTTCATATTATCCCACCAAAAATGATCACGAAGATCCCTATTCATTTTTGTGCTTCCAGGATGTATAGAGAAAGTATAACTATGGGCTTCATCCATCAACTCCTTATTTATTTCCGGAATAGATAGAATACATAGTCTTGTATGAAATTTCAGTACACCTTCTTGATCAATATTTAACTCAAGAAACTTCTCATACTTTATAGCCTCAAACTTCTTCTATAACAAAGGATCTTCTTTCTGCGATTTCTTGATCTTTTTTAGTAATGATGGTTGAGAAATTATTTGGTTTAGGGTTGATGATGTCCCTTCCCTTATAATTCCCAAGTCCAGCTTTACTAGGTCATTGATCAAAGGATCTCTTTGAATCCTCATCATGGAAAGAACAACTGGGTCTTTCTTGCTCAATGCATCAGCAACTTTGTTTGCTCTTCCAGGATGATAAATAATTGAATAATCATAGTCTTTAAGAAGTTCCAACCATCTCATTTGTCTCATGTTCAATTCCTTTTGTGTGAAAATATACTTCAAACTTTTATGGTCTATGTATATATCACATTTCTCCCCATAAAGATAGTGCCTCCATATCTTCAGAGAAAAAACGACTGCAGCCAACTCCAGATCATGCGTAGGATAATTTTTCTCATGAGTCTTTAACTGTCGAGATGCATAAGCAATGACCTTGTCATTTTGAATGAGGACGCACCCAAGCCCTTTCAGAGATGCATCGCTAAAAATAATGAATCCTTCTCTACTTGAGGGAAGAGTTAACATGGGTGTAGTAACTAATCTATTCTTTAGCTCTTGGAAACTTTCCTCACGCTCCTTTATCCATATGAACTTGACCCCTTTTCAAGTTAACTTTGTTAATGGATTAGAAAGTCATGAAATTTTCTTCAAAAACCTCCTATAATATCCTAATAATCCAAGAAAACTATGAATCTTAGTTATTGTTATAGGTTGATTCCACTCCTCTGAAAAAAATTCTTTGCGGGGTCAACTGTGATTCCTTCATTGGTAACAATTTGCCCCAAAAAAGTGACTTGTTGTAACCAGAATTCACATTTTCTAAACTTCCCAAAAAGCCTCTCCTTCCATAAAGTTTGAAAAATAATCCTTAGATGATCTTCATGTTCCTCACAACTTTTGTAATATATCATAATATCATCAATAAAAACTACCAAAAAGTTATCAAGGTAGTACTTAAAGACTCTATTCATCAAATCCATAAAAATAGAAGGTGCATTAGTCAGTCTGAAGGGAATAACAACAAACTCATAATGCCCATATCTTGATCTGAAGGAAGTTTTTGGAATATCTTCTTTCTTCACCCTCAATTGATGATAACCAAATCGAAGATCAATCTTAGAGAATAATTGATCCCCACAAAGTTTGTAAAATAATTCATCAATTCTTGGAAGAGGGTATTTTTTCTTCACTGTTATCCCATTCAGTTCTCTATAATCAATTCATAGCAGCATCGATCCATCCTTCTTCTTCACAAAGAGAACTGGTGCTCTCCAAGGAGACACACTTGGTCGGATAAACCCCTTCTCCAAAAGATCTTGGATTTGTTTATTTAATTCCTACAGCTCCACATTTTTCATCCTATACGGGGTCTTTGATATTGGATGAGATCCAGGTACGAGTTCAATAGAGAACTCTACCTCTCTTTCTGGGGGAGGTCCAGGAAACTCCTTGGGAAATATATCAGCATATTCCTGGAATATGGGGACACTTTCTATCCTTAAACTCTCATCTCCTTCTTCTTATTCACCAATCAACTCCATAAAGAAGGATATAGGGGGTTCTTCTAGACAAAGATTAGGTCGAGATATCTCTCCTTGTAGGATAACTGTCAATTTTCCATTCAAGACTACTGATATTTTCTTGCTTATGCAATTGATCTTAGCATTATACTTTGAGAGCCATTCCATCCCTAGATAATGTCGAATTCCAGCATGGGAATGACTACTAGATTTGCGATAATATTGTGCTCACTAAATTAAATACTAGAGTTTCTAAACACTGACGATGCTTGGATAGTCCCACTAGGAGTCTTGACTGATAACTCTACTTTCAGAAAATCGGGGGTTGATTCTAAATTCTTTTCAAACTTGGAGGAAATAAAGGAATGTGTAGAACCAGAATCAAACAAAGTATTTGATAGCATTGAGAGGACAGCAAGAGTACCTGCTACCACATTATTTGGAGCATCAACTTCAGCTGTCGTGATAGCAAAATCATGGCCTTGATCCCTTGGCCTTTGTTGAGGCTGATGTTGGTTCCCCTCCACTGCCCTTAGATTTGGAAAATGATTGGAAAAGTGTTCACGTTTTCCACACTTGAAGCACTAGAAATCAGGTAGGGATTGCACCATATTCCCCTTTTCTTTTGTGTTTGGAAGTTGAGGTTTTACCTCACCATGAAAATTCCTCGCAATGTGTCCATCTCTACTACACTTGTATCACTTCCCACCCTCGAGCAGGCAGTTCCCAGAATTCTTCTTCCAACATTTATTACACGTGGGAAGTTGTACTTGCTTACCTCTTCTTCCTTGATTGAAGATCCTCCCTAAGCTTGGCTTCAATAATCTCTTCTTGTCATTTTATTTATGAGACCACTACATCTCACCAAACTCTAGCTCGACTTTCATCGCACTCCGCACGATCTCCTCATAGCTATCATAGTCTCGGTTGGCTAGATTCTTCCGCAGATGAGGTCTCAGTCCACCAAAGAATCTATCAACCTTACCATTTGGATACATGACAAATCAAGAGGTATATCATGAAAGTCGAGTGAAGTTCATCTCATAGCTTCTGACAGATTCATTCTCCTTCTACTTCAGCTTGAGAAACTCCTTCTCCATTCTTTTTCTCATGGAACGAGGGAAATAATTACTGAAAAAGATCCCTTTGAACTCTTACCACTTCATAGCCTCAACTTCCACTCTTTGCCTCGTGTTTTTGATCAGTTCCCACCACTGATCATCTTATCCCTCTAAGCGATAGACAGTCAAGGTGACCTTCTCTTGCTCTGAACAACATAGCACAGAAAAGATCTTCTCTATAGAGTCAATCCACTATTCAGAAATCAATGGGTCGGTCGATACACTGAAGGTTGGTGGTCGTTGAAACATAAAGAAATCAACATAATGGTGTTCCCTTCATGGTGAGATGGGTCTCTCAGCTTGATTCAAGTTATTTCCCATAACTTGAGTCAGTTGGTTCATTATTCGCATGAATATTTCTATTTCGTCTTCCATCGGAGGGTTGTTAGCGCATGGTCTATTAAGGTCACCATTTGCATGGTTCCTCCTACTGCCGGCCATTTTCTAAAATAATAAATCCTTATTGAGAAAATTAATTCATTTATGAATCTTTTAACTATAAAGGATTTTATTTCTTAAAACATCATGATTAAACAATTATATTTCTCTATAATTCCTTCATAATGATTCATAAAAATATTGTGATTAACCAAACATGTCCCCCGGGAGTGTCGTAACCAAGAGTGAAGCAAGGCATGTTTTCGTGCACCAGTTCCCTTTCGATTCTAGCTCAAAGTGGTGTTTTTGGGTTTTAACCCTATGTACATCTATGCCAGATCCGCCTCTACCTGCTCGTATCCAGACAGGGATGTATTTGTTTGATTAACCACTAACTCTATACTCACCAAAATACAAGGAATTTTTCCTATATTTAAACTTTTCTATAAGGTTATTTTAAAAGTTTTCATAGCCTAATTTCCATAAATAACTAAACTATCCTTTGATACCAACTATGGCATCCCACCTTTTTATTACATAACTTTTCATTACATTTTACAAACCGTGGATCTTTAAAGTCTAGTGTCTTGGAAATTAGGAACCTAATACATGAAAAAAACATAAAACATTATTCTAAACCACTTGTAAGGTTTCATAATAGGTTCATTCTATGTAAATTTACTGCATCTCGTATCCTGGAGACATACATCAAAGGAAAGGGTGAGCAGAAGGCCTAGTAAGGGTAAACAAGGAAATTAGTTTACTCGTGTTATTAATAAGAACTTGAATAAAAACATAAAGACATGAGCAACGGAAGAATATGAATATCATAATTAAAATAACTTGGAACATAACTTGAATATGTGGCTACAAAATTTAATTTAGACATTCATGAACATATCACCAAGGTCCATCCCCAAGGTGTCATAAAAATTACCAAGGTTATTCACCAAGGTATCGTGAAACTTGTCATCTCTATAGATTAATTACTTACCCAATGCATTGGAGCACTATCATGGAGCACCATTAATATTTCTTTACTTTAATGTGAGACAAATATATCATAATCAAACATTTCATAAATAACCAATGGAGAATAAAATAAATGGGTTTCATTTCAAGATCGTGACGTTTTAAAAGTTCTTAAAAAAATAAGATCATTATGTCATTTATAACCCATGGAAAGGGAGTGAGGGTTATATGTATGTCAATTACAGAATAAAATACATCATATTTATAAATTTATGAACACAAAAATAAACGAAATAGGTCTGGGTATTCCCATAAATAAAACAAGATAATTTCTGGAGATAAAGAGATATAAATTTTGAGGTGAAATTTCTACAGCATAACGGCTATATAACATGGTTTTAGAAAACATTTAAAAGAGAGGATGCAAGAGTAAACCACTCATAAATAACATATAATATAGTATAAATACATAATAACATGGAGATAATAACATGGTATGGAAATTTGAATGACATACCACATGAAAAGGAAACATGAAAGAAAAGAGAAGACGCGATTCCTTTTACGAAAAATCTGACACCCTAACGACGTCACATAAAAATTCAGAAAAAAAAATTAATGAGAGAGGAAAGGGTATATCAAAAATTAGACATGAAATGGACAGTAATTAGAACATATATGAACATGACCTCAACAAAAATATATAGAAAATAGAAGACACAACATAAAGGAAGTCATGGCTTAAAAGAGGAGGGTGAAAGATTTCCTTACCTTGAAGAGTAGCATCGAAAGATTAAAGATCGGGAACTTGGGAGGCTTGAGGGAACCTTGGGAGGACTCCTTGGGAGGTAAAGAGACCATAACTTAATTGGTGAGGATTTGGAAATGAAATGAATGAGGGAATTTCTTGGTATTTATAGGAGAAGTGAGGGAACAAAGCATTAATTGTCAAGGGACACCTCATCGGTGGTATTGGAAAAACCATGGGTCTTCCCATGGTATTTTTCCGTGGTATTGGCCTCTTGGGACACCTCATAACTTATCTTACTATTCATAAGTCTACCAGAATGATTTCATAATTATTAAAACCTTAATTGTGTCATTAAACACCCGAAACTCAAAACTGTATTTTCACTATTCATCAAAAATTCAAGTTTCTCAGAAAAATCCCAAAAATTCACCTTAACCAAGTATCAATGCTAAGAATTCAAAAATGAACTCCATTTTATGAAAATAATTTTCTAAATATTTTTAATTTACTTTTTAAATAAAAACACTATTCACTGAAAATTCAACTATTTCAGAATAATCCAAAAAATTTACCTTAACCAAATATTGATGCTCTGAATTCAAACATGAACTCCATTTTATGAAAATAATTTTCTAAATATTTTTAATTTAATTTTTAAATAAAAAACACTATTCACCCTAAAAAACTAATACTTAACCGATAATTTCTGAAACAGTTATTTACCTATTTTATTGAATCACATTACTTAATCAAGGTGCCTAAATTATATTAATACTTTCTTAAGTGAGGTTACTTAATCCATTTGGTCACATTACTAATAATAAGCGTAAAATCACTATTCATAATTTACTATTCACCAAAAAATAAGTTGATCTTATTAGACTCTAAATTTCATAATGAACATAACTATAGAATACCATTTTTGAAAACCATTACACATTTTTAATTATTTAATATTTACATAAATATTTTAAAAAATCCTTTTTCCAAAATTCATCAATAATATACATCCTATATTTATTCGGACATTTGAGATTTACCAACTTCACCATAAGAAGAAATAACAATTTTATTTATATCAAAGGATTACACAAAGCAGTTAAGGTCTCGTTACATAGCCCCTTATAACACCAGCATAGGACCTAAGTGTAAGGTGTACAAAGGTGATAGAATCTGAGGGCGGATCAGCCAACATTGCCCGAGTGGTGATTTCTATTATCTTGAACTTCTCCCGAAGGTGATTCTGTTCCAGCTTCACATGATGAAGTTCGGCTTGGGTTTGGTCCAGAGCAAAGCCAAGTGGTGCTACCTCCTTTCCAAGTTCTGTCAGATGGGCTTCGATCGGCCCGAGACTACTGGATGAGGCCATCGAATGTTCTCTCTGTATTAAGATCACTTGTATTTATAGACAATAATCACAATATTTAGTTTTCAATGGTCATATTGACCAACGATCATATAACCGTCGAAACACAATGGTTTCATTTTAATTATACTCATTTCATTAAATAAATGAAATAGTTTTGTTGAGTATAAAATAAAATAACACACACACACAAAAAGGAAACAAAAATTATTCAAAAGTTTGGGTCGTTACACATCCGGGTCTTCATTTTATTCTTTTATGTCCCACTCTAATTTGGTCATCTAGAATCTCATTTAGGTGCTTCTGTTAGGTGGATGCAAGCTGGCTTCCACCTCAGGTAAAGAGTGGAAAATTCTAAGTTCCACAAGCTTTCCACCACCCTAAGCCTACCATACTCAAGTGGGATGACTTTCACTATTGTAGGATCTACCCAAGGCTCCCAAAATGCATATTTAAGGTAGTGGTGTTGAAGGATTAATTTATCTTGGGTGCTTTGTTTAATTGTAATGTTATGCTGCCACTTTTCCTTTGTAATGTTCTTCCTCAATTGTAAGTTATTTGAATCACTTTAGTTTTCTTATAAAACTTATTCTTCTTCTCATTGTATATTCTTATTATTAACACATTGATACTGTTTCTTCACGGTGTGAATTTATTCACACCAAACCTATTGATATTTATCACACAACAGTGGAGTGTTTTTTACTTTGTTTTTGTTTTTTTCCTTCAATTCCTCCCTCATGAGTCTACTTTCTTCTTCCATTAAGATCATAGGATCAATGGAGGGATAACCAGCTTATGGGTTGATCCAAGGGAGTATAGAGAGGCTATATTGGATTTTATCTATCACCCCAATAATTTCTAATCACTTCTTTTAATTGAGATTTTTATTTGATGATTTTAAAACTTCTTCGTCCTTGTTGAAGTTTAAGGCCACATACTTCAAGAGCTAATACGAACATTTACCTTGGAGTGATCATAAATTTGATCCTTTAAGTGTATAGGTTATTATTATTATGGTGTGTTGGTATTGAACTAGTAAGTGATAAAAAATTGTATCTTCTTGAATAAACCCATCTCAAATATAAGAAATTTAAACCATTAAAAAATAATTTCATCCAATCTACCCCAAGTGATAACCTAGGATCAACTCATTATTTTAAATCAAATTAACTTAATTCTATTAGAATTCACTTAAAACCATCTAAAATAAACCCAATATAGTCACTTCATATCCAAGAACAATCCATATAATGTGCGTGTTTTTAGGTTAATTCTTAGGTCTCTAAGGATTCGACAACCCAAGCTAAACTTCAAGAGACCACTTAACCCTAAAATCTTGGGTAAATTTGGGTGAGACCAAATTTTTGCACTATTGATGGGGACCCAAGTAATTCATATAAACAACCATTTTATTCTCCCCCATTTCTTCTATTCTCATCCAAATTCTCTTATCTTTTCCCTTTCTCATTTTTTTGGCGCATGTCCGCCTACACTCATGACCAATCAAACCGTCTAGTTAGGGTGGATAGTCCTGGGGTTAGGGAGTCAAGTACACCAAGGTAACTATTTTCATTAGATACTAATATCCCTAATACTCCAAATTAAAAAATTGATCTCATTTCAATGGAATGTATTCAAAGAAACCAACTCATAAACCCAAGTAGAGAACCAAAATGGAAACCCAAATGAGGCAGCCCCAAACTTGGGGAATATAGTCGATCAAACTATAAATGACTACCTCACACCTTCTTGGACCAATAAACCCTCTTGTATTAGGTATTATGACCTAGTATAAGTCCACTATGTCTTCAAACCGTATGTACTAAACCACATTCCAACCTTCCATGAGATGGAGTCGGAAATGCCATACCTTTATGTAAAAGAGTTCAACGACGTTGTTGAAACCATGTGCCCACCACATCAACTTGAGTCAGCTAAGATGAGGTTATTTCCTTTCTCACTAAAGGATCGAGAAAATAATTGGTTAAATAATTTGAGACCTACATCAATCCACTCTTGGGACCAATTACAAAGAGAATTATACAAAAAATACTCCCCTCGTCACAAAACAATTTCACTTAAAAAGAGCATCCAAAACTTTTTTGAAAAATAAGGGGAGTCATTTTACAAAACATGGGAAAGGTTCAAAGACACCCTAAACATGGTTCCACACCATGGTTTTTCTATTCCTGAACAAGTGAGAATTTTCTATGAAGGGTTGGGCTTGAGGAACAAACAATTCATTGACATGATGTGTAATGGGACCTTTAAAAATAAAGCCCCAAATGATGCTTATGAGTATCTAGAAGGACTGGATGAACAAAAACAAACATGGGGTACATCACCTTACTATGAGAATCCACCCAAATCTAGTGGAATTCACACACTTGGAGAAGAGGAAAGCCTTAGGGATAAACTCTCAGCACTCACTAGGAAGGTTGAAGAGATAGACCTTAGGAAAATTCATGAAATCAAAACTATAGACCCTGTTTGCACAATTTGTGACAAACATGACCTCAAAATAGAAAACTGCCCAATCATTCCTTACATCTAGGATGTTATTCTAGGAGGACCACCACGGAGGTCAATGCTCTGAACTTTCAAAATCCACAGTACCAAAACACTTTCAATCCAAGGTACAATGACCACCTAGGCTTCTGCTGGAAATATAACCAACAACCTAGCCAACCACAAGGACCAAACCCCTACCCTCCACAAAATTTTCAAAAACATAACTAGTTCCAACCACAACTAGTCCAATACCAAGACCCTCCTATACAATACCAAAAACCCATCCAGCAACCCATGTAATAACCAATCCAACAACCAAAGTATCATCCTGGGATAAACCAACCAGCACAAGCCCCTACTCAATCTATCCCTCTTCCAATCCTTGATCAGTTGTGTAAACAAATGGAGAAAATGAACTCATAAGTCTCATACCTTAAACATGAACTAAAACCCATTAAAACCAGAAAGGAACCCATGACTACTCAGTCAGTTCCATCCTCAACTTTAAAGGGATAATCTAGTTACACACAAACTTCTCATGAACAAATCAAAGCAGTGACTGTTTTAAGAAGTGGGAAATCCATTAAGAAACCTGAACAAGACATTCTAGAACCATTAAAAGCTTCAACAATGCATTAAAATGATGAAGAATCACCCATATATTATGAAAACCTAAATGATAATGTTATAGAAATACAACCTCACTAAACAATCAAATAACCTTCTCCTTTCCTCAATGCATGAGAGGAAAAACTAGAGAAGAACTGAATGAAACTTTGAGGGAAATATTCTCTTAGGTTAAGTTGAACATTACACTTATTGATGAAATCCAAAGTATTCCTGACTACTCAAAGTAACTTAAGGACTTGTGCACTTTTAAAAGTAAATTTTCACATAAAAACCAAGTCCTTTTGGCTATTAAAGTGAGTACCACCATTCAAGGGACCATTCCTCCAAAGTTGAAAGATCCAGGATGTCCATACATCAATGTTGAGATAGGAGAGAACAAAGTTGTCTAAGCCCTTTGTGATTTGAGAGCTAGTGAGAACCTCATTTTTTATGCCATTTATTTTCAGTTGGAGCTCGAAGAACTCCACCCCACATCTATCACTCTTCAACTTGTTGATCGTAGAGTTAGAGTTCTTAAGAGGATATTAAAGGATGTTTTGGTGAAAGTTGAAAATTTAATTTACCTAGCTGACTTCATTTTCCTTGACAATCACCCAAGATTAGGTCCTAGGGAGTAAACCCCAATCATCCTTGGTTGTCCCTTCCTTGCAACAATCAAATCTGTTATCTGAGTCTGAAATGGGAACATGACCATTACCTTTGGAAACATGAGTCTAGACTTTAACATATACAATGAAAACTATCAAATTGGGGATGATGAAGATATCCATGAGGTTAATTGCATTGTTAGTGTTGATAGTGAACTCGAGGAACATCAAGGGATTACTGAAGTATGTTTAAGTCAAGAAGAGATTGATTTTCTTTGTTCACATGAGGGAAATTTGTCTCCTTAGCTTGAATATCTTTCAGATAGCTCTATTGATGATTTTCTCGAATCACCAATCAATGATACCATTGGTGAAATCAATAACATTGAGTCCATATCCATTCATTACAATAATATGGATAATTTAATGGATGAAAATTCTATTCACAAGTAACCAATTTTGTTAATAAATCTGGACAAAGAAATTGTGTTCAATATAAATTCCCATCCTTCCATGGAAAGTGATAACCAATATGATCTCAAATTTAAGGTCCTAACTTCATCACTCAAGTATGAATTCTTAGGGTACAATTGAGCCTTTCCTATTTTCATTTCTTCCTCTCTTGAATCCAATCAAGAGATGATACTTCTGGATTTCCTAAGAAATCATAAGAAAGTAATTGGATAGGCCCTTTCTAATATTCCTGGGATTATCCCACTCATTAGAACTCATAGTATTGTTCTTTAATCTGAATCCAAACCATGTCTTCAACCTCAAAGGATAATAAATACAAATCTTATGGATGTGTTAAGGAAAGAACTTCTTAAGTTGTTTAAAATGGGTATCATCTACCTCATTGATAAGAGTGAGTGGGTAATCCTAATTCAAGTTGTACCAGAGAAAGCTGGAATCACTGTGATCACCAATGAGGATGGTGACCTTCTCCCCACAAGGGTAAGTAGTGGATGGAGAGTCTGTATTGACTATAGGAAGCTCAACTCTTGTAAGAAAGACCATTTCCCCTTGCACCTCATTGATCAAGTCCTAAAGCGAGTGGCGGGTCATCAATTCTATTTCTTCTTAGATGAATTCTCAGGGTACAATAAAATTGAGGTCTCCCTAGAGGATCAAGGGAAGCCTATATTCACATTTCCATTAGGCACCTTTTCTTTCAAATTCATGCCCTTCGGGTTATGAATTGCCCTTGGAACCTTCTAGTGGTTCATGATGGGAATCTTCTCAGACATGGTAGGGGATTTTCTAAAGGTATTTATGGATGACTTATCCATATTTGGGGATACTTTTTAGGGATTCCTTATAAATGTTGAAAAGGGTTTTGTCAAGATTTGTGGATAATAATCTCATCTTAAATTGGGAAAAATGACATTTAATGGTAAAGAAAGGAATTGTTCTCGGAAATATGGTATCTGGTAGAGGGATTGAAGTTAATAAAGTTAAGGTCAACATTATTTGTCACCTTCCCTCTCCTAAAACTGTTAAGGAAGTGAGGTCCTTCTTAGGACATGCTGGTTTCTATAGAAGATTCATTAGGAATTTCATCTCTATTTCTAGACCACTTTGTGCTCTATTGGTGAAAGATGATCCATTTTTATGGACAGAAAGTTATGAGGAATCATTATCTACACTCAAGTAAACTCTTATCTCTACACCAATCATGAAATCTCCAAATTAGAAACTTCCTTTTGAGCTCATGTGTGATGTGAGTGAATTCACTATAGGAACAGTCTTAGGACAATGGTGTGATAAAACTCCATGTGTCATTACTTATGCAATAAAATATTTAAATGATGCACAAATCAACTACACAACCACTGAGAAATATTTCTTGTTGTTGTCTTTGACTTAGGGAAATTCAGGTCTTATCTATTAGGATCACCCATCATTGTCTTCACTGACCATTCATCCTTGAAATACCTTTTCCAAAAACAAGATGATAAGTCTAGATTAATTAAGTGGGTCCTTATTCTTCAATATTTTGATTTAACCATTAAGGATAAAAAGGGTGTTGAAAATGTTGTATCTGATCACCTATCTAGGATGGAATTCAAAGACAACTCACACCACCTTTCTGTGTCTAATTCATTTCTTGATGAGCACCTCTATTCTGTTAGTGATTGCCCATGGTATGCTGACATAGAAAACCACTTGGTTACAGGTGACATTCCAAAATTTCATAGGACCCAAGATAATAGAAAATTCCTTTCAAATTTCAAACACTATATGTTTTTTGATCCCTACCTTTTCAAGTTTTTTCCTGATCAAATCATTAGAAGATGTGTTCATGACTCTGAGAAAGCGTCCATTCTAAGATTTTGTCATGCAGAGGCATGTGGAGGCCATTTTTTAAAAAATAAAACCACTGCAAATGTCCTCCAAAGTGGTTTCTACTGGCCCAACCTCACTAATGATTCCTTCCAATTCTGAAAAAGTTATCCTCAATGTCAATAATTATGATCCATTACAAAAAGGAATCAAATTACCCTCACTCCCATTCTGGTCATTGAAATATTTTATTGTTGGGGAATTGATTTCATGGGACCCTTCCCAAACTCTAGGGGATACCTCTAAATCCTCTTATCTATTGATTAAGTCTCAAAATGGGTTAAATCCATTCCCACCAAGTCCAATGACCATAATTTTGTTGTTCGATTTCTAAAATAGCACATATTTTCTTGATTTGGAATTCCTAGGGCTATAATCAGTGATCGAGGAACCCAATTCTGCAACCTTCCATTATCTTTATTCATGTCTAAGTATGGGATTTCTCATAAAGTTTCCAATGCATACCATCCTCAAACCAATGGTCAAGCATAGTTAGTGAATAGGGATATTAAGAAAATTCTTGAAAAAACTGTGAATCCCTCTAGGAAATATTGGCCCGAGAAACTTTTGGATGATATTTGGGAATATCATATAGTATTTAAAACCATAATATGCATGTCACCATATAGGTTGGTTTATGGAAAAGCATGCCATTTATCTATTGAAATTGGTCCTAAGGAATTTTGGTCAATCAAAAAAATGAATTTTGACATTTCTTTGGCCAAAGTAAAGAGGAAATTAGATCTTAATGAACTTGTAGAAATTAGGCTATAGTCTTATGAAAATTCAAGGATAAATAAAGAAAGAGTTCAGGCCTACAAATCTAGGAATATCAAAGCAAAACATTTTGAACTTGGAAAATTTGTGCTCTTATATAGTTCAAAACTTCATTTAAACCTGGGAAAGTTAAGGTATAGATGGTCAAGTCTATTCATAGTGCTTCATGTATACCCCCATGGGGTAGTAGAGATTCAAGAACCCACAAGTAGTAAAATTTTCAAGTTAAATGGTAATAGGTTAAAACCATTCATTGAATCATTTAATAAACATGAAACAGAGGTTGATTTAACTGGTCCAACCTATGAACCAGGAAAAAATTGATAGATTTATGATCTATGTCGGGCTAACAATGTTAAACAAAATCGTTGAATGGGAGTAAACCCGTGTTTTTAATGTTCCTAATCTTTTTGAATCATATTTATTTTTCAAATAGGATTGATGAATCATTTTCATATTTAAAAAAAATTATACTATTGACATGTTCTTCTATTCTGAGTATGGATGCGTATAAATGGGGAGCACCATATTCATATGTGTCACATGGTGTGATCCTTGAGTAATACCTTACCCATAAATTTAAAAATAATAAAATGTATCATCAGTTCATTTTATTTTTATGTGTTTTTAGGTTAAATAATAATAATAATAATAATAACAATAAATTAAAAGGACATGTCGTAGGTCATGGGGCAAACCCCATCACAACCGACGAAGCCGTGGGGACTCGAACCCGAGGATGAAGGGGGATAGGGGCACGCACTTACCACTGACCTACGTCTTATAGTGCTTCCTTATTCTATAAATTTTGTATATATAATTATATTTTACTTTTTTTATTATATTAATATATATATATATTGTTTTTTTTCCTTTTTCCACTAGAGAACTCCGTAAGTGAAATGGATATTAAAGAACTAAATTGGAGCATCAATAACTTTAACTTTTACCACCAGGTGACTTCATTCCATGATCCTCATATTTCAAATCCCTTTTTATAACTCATCTCATCTACCTCTACCTCTATTCTAAATTTTATTTTCTTTAAACACTGGGGATAGTGTTATTCTAAGTTGGGGGGTGAAAAGAATGAAAAAAAAATTAATTAATTTTGTGTGCATAAAAAAATGTGTGGAAGGAGAATTTTCTTTAACCTTGAAAATTATAATACACATTTCACATTTTAAACTGAATTTCAAATAATTTAGCATGCCTTGATTTTTATTTTAATCCATGTATAATTTCATGAGCATAGATTTTGGAAAATGTGGTTGTTTAATGTGAAATCTCATCGTTTATATTTTCATCCAAATAAAAAAAATATCATAACGCACGTCCTTTGGATAGTGGGGTATTAGTTTGATTTCATGGGGTACCCCAAATAAATATCATAGGTTTGGTGTTAATTTTAATTTTAATATGAGTATTCAATAAAAAAATAAAAAATAAAAAAATAAATAAAAACAATAAATTTGCGCATAGAGTAATGAAATGACCTAATGTGTAGATTTCAGCACTTGGGGATCGTGACTCCATGGTTATTTGTCCTGAAGTTATTAATTTTGTCTCTATTTGTGGTAATTTGACATTATTTTTAACTGAGTTAACTCGAGATGATTCCTGAGTATGTGGGCTTCACTTGATGCCCAAAGGTCTTTGAGCCTAGGAGTTATTGGAAAAGTCTCGCTACATGGATTGACTCTTTTGAGTGAAATTTCAATTACCATGGAAATATTACCAAAAAAATTGAATACTCATCTTAATATTGAAATGTTATTCCACATAGCACTTACATAATTTCCCCCTTTGAATAAAGATGAACCCTCATGTCCATTGTGATACACAACACATCATCATGCTTAATTGATATTGAATGAAATATGGCGATGAATTTGAATAAAGGAATGGGTTTGGGATTGGTATATACTTATGAAACTATATTGTATTGAAATATTTTGACTATTTTTATGATTTTTTGGTATAAGGGGTTTTTTATCATTATGTATTAAAAAAATTTTGGAAAAGGGAATTTGAATTTCACATTTTTGAGATATATTTTTCTCAAGACTAGAAAAAATCAAGTTGGGGGTGTGATTAGCCACTGAATGAGGCTAATATTCAATGTTATTATATATAATATTCATGTTCTTTATTATTCATATACACCATTTTAGTTCATTTTACACTTTGAACATTAATTCACTTTATGATTGCAATTCCCTCTTAAAATGCACTATTACATGGTACATTTTTGAACGCCTCCTAAAATAAAAAATGGTATTTATTTTATTTTAATATTTTATTTTTAGGTATCCCATTCTATAAGTAACAATTAATGATTTTGGAGCACTTGAATATTCACATTGGAAGACCACCAAAATGGCCTTTCATTCCAACATATTCTAGGAAAAGTAAACAGGGCAGCAGCCCAATAAAGAGACTGTAGAGGCCAAGATACAAGCCCAATGATTCTAAAAATATAAACTAAGATGTATGAAATCATGGGTAACATTTAATTAAACAGTTTCTAAAGATAATTCTGATGTTTTAATGGAGTTAAAGGTGGCACAAGTTGGAGATAAAATTTTGGTCCAGATTCTATGTCCTAGAAAAACAGCCCACCATTTTACACATATCTAGTAAACCATAAACTATTTTGGGTTGAAAATTTACAGAAAATTGGGTTACATCCTTAGATAAATTTTATTATTATGTTTCCCACTCTAATTAGGCCATATAAAAGCTCATTTAGGAGCTTCTATTTGGTGGATGCAAGTTGGATTCCACCTCGGGTCAATAGTGGAAAGGTCTAAGTTCCACAAGCTTTCCACCATCCTAAGACTACCATACTCAAGTGGGATTACTTTAAGTATTTTATTCTCGACCCAAGGCTCCCAAAATTCCTATTTAAGGCAGTGGTTTTGGAGTATTTATTCATATTGGGTGCTTTGTTTAATTGTAATGTTATGCTGCCACTTTTCCTTTGTAATGTTCTTCCTCAATTATAAGTTATTTGAATCAATTTAGTTTTATTATAAAACTTCTTCTTATTCTCATTTTTTTTCTTATTATTAACATTTTTATATCGTTTCTTCATGTTTTGAATTTATTCACACCAAACTTAGTGAGATTTTTCATACAACGGTGGAGTGTTTGTTACTTTGTTTTTGTTTTTTTCCTTTAATTCCTCCCTCATGAGTCTACTTTCCGCTTCCATTAAGATCATAGGATCAGTGGAGGGATAACTCACTTATGGTTTTATCCAAGGGAGTAAAAATGGGTTTTATTTGGTGTTATTTATCACCCCTTTAATGTCTAATCACTTCTTTTAATTGATATTTTATTTGATGATTTTAAAACTTCTTCGTCCTTGTTGAATTTTAAGGCCACATACTTCAAGAGATAATACGAACCATTTCCTTAGAGTTCTCATAAATTTGGTCCTCCAAGTGTATAGGTGATTAGTATTATGGTGTTTTGGTATTAAACCAGTAAGTGATGAAGTTGTTTGATCTTCTTGAATAAACTCATCTCGAATATAAGAAACTGAAACCGTTAAAAAAGAATTTCATCCAATACACCCCAAGTGATAACCTAGGATAAACTCATTATTTTAAATATAATTCACTTAAGTCTCTTAAAATTAACTTAAACCCATCTAAAATCAACCCAAGTTTGCCACTTCATAGCCAAAAACAGTCCATAGAATGTACGTGTTTGTAGGTTACTTCTTAGGTCTCTGAGGATTCGACAACCCAATATAAACTTAAAGTGACCGCTTAACCCTAAAATATTGGGTAAATTTGGGTGATACCACTTGTATTTCAGGATATAACACCTCATATACGTCTTTCACAACCAATTTCACCACCTATTTTATAGGATAATGCAACTGTTCATATTATTTTGGTTTGTCTAGTAGGTAAATCGATAGAACTTGTCTAGCCATTAATCTTCTGGCTAGTGCGTGTTAAGGGTGGAGTATCCCACAAATAAAAGACAATAATGGTCAATTATTCATGTGAATTATAGATCCATCATCCCCATCCTTCCAAGACACTAGAGTCCCTCAAGATGTGAAGTACTGGATACGGTTCGTTGAGAGTATTTTTGACCTGGTAAAGACCCCGTAGGATTATAAGGTGAATATTTCAACCATTATGCTTCAAGGAATAGATGTTAATTCATGAGATATAATGTTATATGCTGGTATATGTGAAGGTATGACATGGGAGACCTTTAAGGACCTCTTCTTTGAGGTATTATTCCCTGATGCATTGAATTTGGTCCATGTTTAGGAGTTCATGGATCACTAGTAGGGGATGATGATAGTGTCTTCCTATTAAGTATGATTATCTAATTTGATTCTATTTTCTCATATTCTAGTGGGGAATGAGGTGTAGAAGGCCAGGAAGTTTATTTGGAACTAAAATGGTAGGTTAGGAATTTCAATTCGATGGCCTATATTGTAGTGCTTTGTAAGGCATTAATGATAGAGAATGGAATGAAGAAATATAGAGGTATGGGTCTTCACTCTGTTATCAGTGGATCGATATTTTATTTATCTAGTGTAGTCCTAGTTTCTTATTTTTGAAGAAAGAGAATGAATTTAGAGGTTTGACGTCAGGTTGGTGGTCAATAGTCATAGCAGAAAAGAGGTTCTTCGACTCCCTCTATGGTAAATGACTCTGATAGATGATATAATTATGTGCATAAATGTAAATATCCTAAGGATTATCCTATTTCTATCAATAATTTTCACCAATGTGGAAATAATGGTCATCTTAGGTAGTTTTTTCACAAGGATTCTCATATGCACATAGCAATGTTAGCCTTGGGTTTGGGTTTAGGACCTTAGAAGAAGGTATATACCCCACAAGGGTTGGTGAACTAGGTGGATCATGAGCCTCTGATGCATCATGAAATGTTTTTTTAGGGATTGTGTGGTTAATTAGGCTTAGTTGATGGTGGAGAGATATCCTCAACAATTTTAGGTACGGTAATGTCTAAGGGTGGTCATTTTTTCGATCATGTGTAGTGTTTCAAAATTCTAGAGATGTCTATATTTAATGTGATACTTGGCATAGACTGGTTTACTAGCTATAAGGCATACATCAATTGTTATCATGGGTGAGTGAATTTTACATTTCCTAAAGGGGATAATTTTTTGTTGACTGGTGAATGGAACATAAATCTATAAATAGTGGGAATAGATCCTTATTAGAGAGAAATATTTTCAGCATAGGTGGTTGGCATGATCCTTATTGTGAATCATAATGTGTCTCCCTCCTCTTTTCCTCTTGTATTAAACTTGTATCGATATGTATTTATAGATTATTTACTAGTGTTTTCTATACACATGGGAGTTGATTTTGAGTTTGATATCATGCCTGATGCAAGACCTATATCGATTCTACCATATCATATGGAACCAGCTAAGCTAAAAGAGTACAAGGTACATCTAGATGATATTGAGACTAAAGGTTTCATCAGACCAAGAACTTCCCCTTAGGTTGCTCCAGTGTTTCTTGTCAAGAAGGCACACGGTATTCTTCATACTTTTGTAGACTAATAGAAGCTGAATCAGGTCACTATGAAAAAAATAGTACCTATTTCCAAGAATTGGTAATTTTTTTGATCAATTGAGGGGTTTCTATAAATTCTAAAATGATGATCTATGTTCTGGATACCATCAGCTTTAGGTCGAGAGGAAGACATATCGAAGACAACATTTAGAAGTAGTTATGGGTTGTATGAGTATCTTGTTATTCTCTTTGTACTAAAGAACACTCTAGAAGTTTTGATGGACCTCATGGACAAGATCTTTCACCCATACTTGGCTTTATCATTGTGCTCTTTAATGACATATTGATATTTTCCAATGTTTTATAATTTCATGTTTGACACCTGAACATCATATTGAGTTTACTTTGAGAACATCAGATTTATGTCAAGTATTATAAGTGTCACTTATGAATATAGGAGGTTCACTTTCTTGGGAACATAGTTTCTCAAGTAGGAATATAATTTGAACCAAAGAAGGTAGATGCAGTTATGTATTTGGAATGACTGAGGAATGTGTCCAAGATTAAGAGTTTCCTCAGGTTGATTGGGTACTACATTAGGTTCATTCAGGACTTTTCTCTCCTGTTTGTGCCCATGATTGTTGTTACCAAGAAGAGAGTCGATTTTTAATGGACAAGCTAGTGTGACGATTCCTTCTTAGAGCTAAGGAATATGTTGATAATGGCTCTAATAATAATCCTTCCTGAGGCTAGAGCTTGGTATGTTGTGCTTTTTGATGATATGTCATTAGATTGGGAGTGGTTTTAATGAAATATGATAAGGTAGTCACTTAAGGGTCTCTTTATTTGTGACCCTATGACTATAACTACCCTACTCATGACTTAGATTTGTTTTTTGTGTTTCATGCATTGAAATGTTGGAAAAACTATCGCTTCGGTGAGATATTTTTCATGCATACATACCATAAGAGTTTGTGGTACATTTTATCCCAACATAACCTAAATCTTCATCAGAGAAATTGGGTAGAATACTTGAATATGTTCAAATTTGAGATGAAGTATGCTCCTAAAAAAGGTTATGTAGTTGTTGATGCACTTATCAAGAAGATAAAGGAAGTGGGTAAGTGGATGTCAAAAACAATATGGAAGCTCATGGATTTTTTGGAAGATTGGCAGGTGGGAATAGTTAAGGATTGAGGGGAAGTGGATTATTTACCCTTAGTGATCACACCTTCATTGGTAGAATTAGTGAATTACAATATAGAGCTAGATCCAAAGTGTGCCGCAATATGCAAGAGGTTAGAAGTGAATGGTCTCATTCTAGGATGGACCTTGGAAAAGTTTGGTATAATTCCAGTTCATGGTAAGGTGATGGTTCCATCTTCCATGAGAGGAGATTTTATGAGAGCCTTTTATGAACCCCAGAGGGAATTTCACCTAGGATTGACCAAAATGTATCATGATGTCAGACGCCAATTCTGGTGGCCCAATATTAAGAGAAAAATTGCACGCTTTTTCTCCTATTGTCTGACTTTTTAGAGGATCAAATCCAAGCATCAGAGGCCTAGAGGCTTATGAATAACCCAAATTGATTAAAGTAATATTTGTGTTGTAATTTTTTTCAATAGACTTCATTGATTAAAATTTAATGTTATAGTGTTTTGAAGTGTTTGAATAATGGAGGTTATACCTTTGAATTTTATTGAGTATTATTCATAAATTGGAAAGGTTTTTTTATTTTAATAAGTTTATTTAAATAAAGAAAAAATTTAAATGTGACGATTTTAGAGTTGTTCATATTGATCAAAACATGTTCCAATTTCATTAGAATAATACATGTTTTTGCCACATTTGTTGAAGACCATATGATACTTATTATCAAACAATAAATTGAGGAAATGTAGAAAAGTGGAGATGGGTTTTCATGTTCTATTTTTTTATCATTAGATGGTTAAATATTTTAGGAGTTAAAAGAAAGAGGAGTTTATAATGACCATGTAAAAATGAAATTAATGTTTTGTATAAGGAATATTTTGAGAACATTAGTATGATGGCTTGGATTTATTCTTGGAATATTTTTTATGCAATCCTACTCTAAAAAATATCTTCACCTATCTAGCAAGACAAAGGGAGCCAAGCCCCTAAGCTATTAAACAAACCTGATTGGAGAGTTAGAGTGCCTACATGAGAGGTGCATGAGTGGGTAGAGAACCACCATATGGGGCAGCACAATAGTAGAGGAAAGTGCTAGCATGGGGTGGTGCTAAAAATTCATATGAATCTGATAAAAAATTTTGAATTGGGGAAGCCAAATTGTGTATTATAAAGGAGGGAATAAATGGCCACAGTTTCGATGTGGGTTCTATTACTGTAGCACTGAAAAAATATCAATCGTCTGATCTACATATCTATTCATCTGGGTCATCTGATCAATTCAGTGTGTCATCTTCTTCACCGAGTTCATCTAAAAACATATGAACATTGGGCCTCCTCCATGAAACATCGATAGAAGGTATGGATGATCATTCTGAACACCATATCACTGATCTAATGATTTAAAGATGACCAAAATATCATGCAATGAAGTTTTCATGATTCAAAAAAGATCATACCATTAATTTGTAGTATGGAGCAAAAAATGTTTTTCTAGTGATGGTGTTCTTTAGTTATCATGGAATTGAGGTCGTGAGATTAAGGGAGATTGTGCGTTTGAGTTGATTCAGTGGATCATCACTTATAAATACTGGAGTTTGATCTCATTTTCAATGTATATTTTATCACTCTTCCAAAATTGTATTGAGATATAAATAGAGTCATGGAAATGCTTTGTTTCATATAAGTAAGAGTTTCCATGTGGTTATTACTCACGTGAAGGATAATCCTTATCTTGCGATAATCCTATGCGAAGAAGAAGAGGATACCACAATCCTTCAGAAAGTATTTTATACTCTAGAAGTATCCTTGTGAAGATATGTTTTTAAAAAGTTACATGAAGTTTTGAAATATATTACATACATATCTCTTGGTTAGTGCAATGTACAAAGAATATCAAGTTTGTGAAAAACCTCCAATTTATGTGAAGAAGAAGCAGTACACCGTGAGATTTTGATATGTTCTTAGCACACTAATTATTATTCATGAAGAAACTTGTTTTTGTGAAGAATTTGGGATAAATATTCAATCATATCCCTTTCTTTTTTAATATCATCTAGATGTCATGTATTGTATTGTGAAGGATAGAGTGAACCAGTGAATTATAATACTTGAATGAAGGTCTTGACAGTGTATACATACATTGTATCATGAAAAGAAGATTTCACGCGCAATAATATTTCACTCATATAGATTTTAAAAAAAATTATAAGAGTTGTACATGTAATAGTGCATGATCATGCACATGTGAATGAAGGTACATACAGATAGTGTGTTGTGAGAAGGGTTTGTTTAAGTTGTGTGCATTTGGATCTAACATTCATTTGAACCTGTGCAATCGATAGTGAAATTTTTTCATGTAATAAGTATGTACATTTAGTATGTGTATACAAAGTGAATGTGATGTTTATAAAGTGTTTAGTGTGTGTGTTCATCATATTATAGTGAAGAGGAAGTATTGTGGATAGTGAGCATCTCATGTATTGAAGGTAGTAGGGCATTGTACATTCATCTGGTGGAGCACATATACTCTTAAAAATTTCAATCAGTGCTAATATACATTAAGGAACAGTGAATAGATTGTTTTTTATATACATTCATGAATAAAATGTTGTGTATATTTTCTCAGTAAATATATAAATTATTTGGGCATTGAATAATTAAATGATTTTTTGAAATATGTTTGCATTATTCAATGCATGATTTCACATGAAATAATTTGTGCATAAAATAAAGAAGACTATGCATTAAATTCTATATGCATGAATCATAAGTAATATAAATTACATGATAAGTGTGAAATGTTTTTTTAGATTAAATTCAAATCATTATATTAGAAGGCATATTGTAGTATATTGATAAATATTAAGTTGTTCATTCTGATATTTCAGTGGCATGAATTAGAAGTGTTATCTTATAAAATTCAAGAGTATATAATAACTCGACTAGAATACACTTTTTTTATTACATTTAGTAGTAGTTAGAGGGTTTTGGTTGTAGTAAGCAAGTGTAGAATCAGTTTATTCTCAGTGGATTGAAGAGGAAGATCAATTTTGTGTTACAATGGTAGCTTAAAGTTATTTTGATCTTTCTCATTGTGTTTTTATTGTGTTTGTGAAACACTAGTGGGATTAAAGAATAAAAAACACTGGTAAGATTCCAGTATAAATTTTCAAAAGGTTCATACCTACCCACAATAGTTTTAGGGTGATACCT
The DNA here is from genome assembly GCA_963277665.1 of Viscum album. Taxonomy (NCBI): domain Eukaryota; kingdom Viridiplantae; phylum Streptophyta; class Magnoliopsida; order Santalales; family Viscaceae; genus Viscum; species Viscum album. The sequence continues at coordinate 439,195,447 of OY728121.1, forward strand.
GACAAACCCACTTGTAATTGTTGATTGATTCATAGTAGAGAATCTGTGTCTCAGATCATCCCAAACACAGTAAGGACATAGTTACCCACATTAGGGATAAACCTTATAAAAATACTATGTGTTAAGTGTCATTTAATTTTTTGTTTCATGTGGCATATTTTTTTTGTTCACAGGGAAGATCCATTCACTATAACAAGTGCATAGTTTCAAATTAAAAAGGGGTAATATAGAATAAAATAAAATTGGTAAAAACTTATGTACATTGATTCACCCCCCCCCCCCCTCAATGTGCCTGCATGATCCACTGGGCACTTCAATTGGTATCATAGTATAGGTTAAACCTATGATTGGATCTATATTATTGTCCCAATTAATTATATCAGACTTATATGAAGTGTATATTTGAATTTAAATAAGTAACAAAGTTGTCTCGAATGAATAATTCAGTTCCTATCTCTGTCACTACCAAAAATGAGAATTATAAAAAAACCATGAATTACAGACAGAAGAAAGAGGCAATAAAGTTGAGAAATAATTTGAAGAAGAAAGAGGATACATCATAAACTGGATGTATTTAGAATGGTATTTTATCAGTAATTTCTGTTAAATTAGTTGATAAATATCATTTTGATGAGTATTGTTCAAGCAGTGATGAAGAAGAATTTATTGAATCACTCGGTGATTTTTATTCATAAATCAAAAAATATCTAAAGAATGTTTTTACTAAAGTTATCACTTGCATATTTGATTTTATCAAGGGAATATATAATGAAAATTCATAACTTGAAAAGGAATATAAGGATATAGAGTAAGCCTTGGAAAAGAATTTTCAAAGATGTAAAATTCTCTCACAAATTATTGATGCCAAAGAAGAAACTATGTCACTTCGCAATGAACATTTCTCATGTGTTCAAGAATGATTGAAAAGAAATATTTGTGAGAAATAAGTTACTGAGAAGGTCCTTACTAAGATAATTCACACACTTGAAGAATCTCATAAAGCTTCAATGAATATTAAGGAATCTCAATTAGAAATCAAAGATAAGGATGAGATATTCACTTGATCTGAAAAATAAAAAGAATAGTCTATATTTCATTTCAATGAAAGACTTTATTTTATTGAAGATGAATTAAAAAGGTTTGTTTGTGAAAAATATGTGACTTAGAAAGTTTCTGCAGAAGTGATCTGTGCATTGGAGAAACTACAAAAAACATCTATGAATATTAAATAATACCAAATAGAGGTTGAGAAAAAGATAATTAGTGAGATAAATAATTCTCATCTATATTTAAGTCAAATGCATGATGAAAAAGTTTAGAAAATTAAGCATCAATGGGAAGACAAAATGAAAGATGCTGAAGATGAGAAAAATTTACTCAACATGAAGTGTCTTGAAATGTAATTAAATTTGAAAAAACTGAAGGAAACACAATTAATGAATTACCAAAAATAATGTGAAGAGATTTTAAATCACTTTAAGATCAGAAAAAAAACTCTCTAAATTTGAAATATCTTGAGTTGGACATCATGTTCATAAATATGGAGAACACTCGAGTTGAATCTTTAAAAAATGATGAGTTCGGATCAGCTATAAAAAAGTAATTCTAAAAAGATTCTTACTTTTTACAAGACTCATTAAATTGGAAAAAAGAGCTCGAGATTATCTAAATATAAATCTGATTCAAGCTCATTAAATTAGGTGGATAAGAAGAAAAGTGTGAATTCTTTGTCCCCACAAAGATCTCAGATGAATAATCATGTTATCCAAAATCAATAAGATTTCAAATCCATTCAAGTTGTAACATAGAATAATAAATAAAGATATGTTTTCTATTTTTGGTGTTGTTGTAAATTTGGGCATTGTACTATTGATTTTTGGCATAATATGTCTATGAATGATAATCACAATAGGACAACATTAAGGTGGAGTAGATCTGATGTGAATATAAATCCTGAAAACTTAAAACGTAGTTTACATATGAAGAATAATATATCTATCAAAAATAGATTTTATTGTCTTGAATACTTCTGTAATTATTGCAACAGAATTGGTCACAGTTATGATGAGTGCTGGTATGTACTAACTATGCACTATAAAAATGATAATATAAAGACAATATCACAGCAAATACATAGGCAAATAACAAGAGTAAAAAAGTCTTCTTTGGGGTATAAATAGGAGAAGAAAGTTAATAAAAATGTAAAGTAAGTTATAACCAAGAATAATTATGATATAAATATAACACCAATGAAGAGATACTTCTACTATAGAAGAAGAGGCCATATAATGGATCTTTTCAAATAGGTCATAAACTCCAATATTGGTGGAAGCAATATAAAGTAGAAAAATAAATTAATCTCATTATCAAATGACATGGTTGATTTAGTGCATTATAATCAAGATGAAAAAATTTAATTTCATGAGAGGTTGTATAAAAGGGATAATCCTATGATTTCTTGATATTTGTGTGGAATATACATAATGTTAGGTCATATTGCTGATAAATGCATGTCATGGTTACCTAAAAAAATATAACTAGTGAATAGAAAATGAGAATCACCAATGGATTATTTTATTAAAAATGATACTTTGAAAAAAGAGTCTACACAAAAGATGAAGTCTGAGAATATACCAAAATAATGCTTATTCATAGGGCCAAAGTAGATGGAATTGGCTAAATATTTATAGCAAAAACAGAATAATGAAAGTACACTACTTGAAAATGTAAAAAATCTTATTCTATATAATATTGAAGCTGAAAAAAACAATAAATTCATGTTTCCCTTAAATGATAAAATTTGGAAAGTCAGTGGAGGAGAAAGCATGATGAATTTTCATAATTCTGGAGCTGAATTGAAAGGAGTTTCTGGGTTGAGAAATAAATCTCATCCATGTTTCTCTAACTGAAAATCATTGAAGAACCACCTTATTCCCATATATATTTTGTGTTTTTTTTTTCTTTTATATATGGAATTTAAGGTGAGGAATATATTTAGGGGGAGTCCTGAAGATATAAGTGTTGTGAAAATATTATACATTATTTAAAAGGTTGTTCATCATGGAGTTATTTATTTCAATTTCTGATAAAATTGTTCTTGAAGGTCATTCTTGAAGAAAGTCAATGATGATGAAGAACATGGATTAAAGTCATCCCTCTAGGGGGAGAAAAGCCGAACAACTACCAAATTTTAATATATCAACTAGTTTCATTGAATATTTGAAGTTCTGGTAATATATTTATTTGATGATTTCAAATTATAGAAATTAAAGCTTTTCATTAAAAAAAGGTATGTTCTTTTATCTCTATATGAATGAAAATTCTAAATCAGAAAAGGAGAAACTAATAATTGGATGAAAAAATTAAAATGGATTGATAAAGGGGAAGTGAATTCTTACAATTTAATGTTTTTAATTTTTTTCTTAAGATTAATGAAGTAAATTGGTTAAATTTCTTTTGAATGATTTTTGAAATAAGGTTTTAGTATTGGCATCGCATTCTATACTAGGTTATCCTACATAGACTTGGATATGATTAATTAATTACTCATTTCTTTAAGAAAGGTGGTTTTTTCCTTCTCTTAAGCAGATCAATTTGAATTTATGATAAGTGGAATCTCTTATGAAATGGGGAGATTAAAGGAGAGAAGAAGAAAATTTTAGTTTTTAAATAATGAGATGTCCCCATACTTATTTCTTTGGTTTTATTGTCAAGTAAGGGGTAAATAAAACATTGATATTGAATGTAAAATGGGTATTAATAATAAATCCAAAGGGGGAGATTGAATAACCCAAATTGATTAAAGTAATATTTTTGTTGTAATTGTTGTCAATTGGCTTGATTGATGAAAATTCAATGTTATAGTATTTTTCAGTGTTTGAATAATGGAGGTTATTCTTTTGAATTATTGTTAAGGATTATTCATAAATTGTAAAGGATGTTTTGATTTTAAGAAGTGTCTTTGAATAAATAAACAATTTAAATGTGATGATTGCAAAGTTGTTCTTATTGATAAAAACATGTTATAATTGCATTAGGAGAATTAACATTGTTTACCAAATTTGTTGAAGACCACATGATACTAATTATCAATCAATAAATTAAGGAAATGCAGAAAATTGGAGAAGGTTTTTCTGGTTCTATTGTTTGATCATTATATGGTTAAAGATTTGAGGAGTTAAAATAAATAGTAGTTTATAATGACCGTGCAAAAATGAACTTAATGTTTTTTATGAGGAACATTTTGAGAACCATATTATGATGTATTGGATTTATTCTTGTGATATTTTTTTATGTAATCCTACTCTAAAAAAATTAGCTTCGCCCAGCCAGTAAGACAAAGGGATCCAAGCCCCTAAACAGGACAACTGAGCTGAGTAGAGAGTTATACTACCTACATGGGAGGCACATGAGCGGGTGGAGAACCACCGTGCAGGGCAGCATGGTGGCAGAGGAAGGTGCTAGCATAGGGTGGTTCTAGTGAGTCATATAAATTTGGTAACCAATTATTAATTGGGGAAGCTGTGTTATGTATTATAAAGGAGGGAAGAAATGGTTGTGGTTTTTATGTGGGATTGATTATTGTAGCACTGAAAAAAATCTCAACCATCCAATATACGTATCTATTCATCTAGGATGTCTGATCTCTTCATCATGTCATCTTCTACACCAAGTTCATTCAAGAACACCTGAATGTAGGGATTCCTTCATGATACATCGATAGAAGGTCTGGATGATCATTTAGGACACCATCTCATTAATATAATGATTCAAAGATGACCAAAATATCATACAATAAAGTGTTCATGATTCAACTAAGATCAAACCATTTAGTTATATTATGGGGGAAAAAATTCTGGTGACAGTGTTCTTTATTTTTCCCAGAACCGAGGTGGTGAGATTAAGGGAGATTGTGTGGTTGAGTTGAGTTGGTGGATCATCACCTATAAATTCCGGAGGTTGATCTCATTTGAAATGTATGTTTTATCACTCTTATAAAAATATATTGAGAGAGAAATAGTGTCATGAAAATTCTTTGGTTTGCATAAGGCAGAAGTTCCACGTGGCTACTACTCGCATGAAGGAGAATCCTTCTATCGCGATAATCCTACATGAAAAAGAAGAGGATACCATAGGACTTTGAAAAGTATTTTATAATCTCAAATCACTCCTATGAATATCAATTTTTATGAAGTTATAGGAGGTTGAGAAATACATTATGTGTATATCTCCTGGTTAGTGTAGAGTATACAGAATAACATGTTTCCATGAAACCTCTAGTTTATGTGAAGAAAAAGTAGTATACTTTAAGATTTTGATTTGTGCTTAGCACACTCATTCAACTTCATGAATAAACTTTTTTCCATGAATAATTCAGGATAATTATTTAAGAATATCCCTTGTTATGCGAAGATTTTCCAGATTCTGCATACTGTATTGTGAAGGACACAGTGAACCAATGCATTCAAATACTTGCATTGAGGTCTTGACAGCATATACATACACTGTATATCATGAATAAGAGTTCAAGATCAATAATATTTCACTCATACGGATTTTCAAATAAGTTTTATTGGATCTATATGTGTAATAGTGCATGATCATGCACACGTGAATGAGGGTACATATAGATAGTGTGTTGTGTGAAGGGTTTGTTTAAGTTGCATGCATTAGGATCTAACATTCATTCAGATCTGTGTAATCGGTAGTGAATAGTTTTCATACAAGAATTATGGACATTGAGTATGTGTATACAAATTGAATGTGATGTTGAGAAAGTTTTTAGTGCATGAATTCATCATATTATAGTGAAAATTTAGTATTGTGGATAGTGAGCATCTTGTGCATTGAAGGTAGTAGGATAGTGTACATTCATCTGATAGAGAACATACATTGTTAAAAATTGCAATCAGTGATAAGATACATGAAGGAATAGTGAAGATATTTTTTTCAATATTCATGCATGAATAAAGTGCAGTGTATATTTTCTCAGGAAATATAGAAATTATTTAGGTATTGAATAATTAAATTATTTTATGAAATATGCTTGCATTATTCAATGAATATATGCACATGAAATAGTTCATGCATAAAATAAATAATAATGTGAATTAAATTATATATGCATGAATCATAATTAATATACATTGTATGATAAGTGTGAAATATGTTTTGAGATTAAATTTGAAGCATTATATTATAAGTAAACTTGTAGTATATTGATAAATATTAAATTATTCATTATGATGTTGTAGTGGAATGAATTGAAAGTGTTATCTTTTACAATTTAGAAGTATATACTGAGATGACTAGTATACACTTATTTTTATTACATTCAGTGGTAGTCTGATAGTTTTAGTTGCAGTGAGTAAGTGCATAATCAATTTATTCTTAGTGTCTTAAAGAGGAAGATCATTTTTGTGTTGTAGTGGTAGCTTAAAGTTCTTTTGATATTTCTCATTTTGTTTGTATTGTGTTTGTGAAACACTAATGGGATGCTATTATAAAGAACACTGGTGGGATTATAGTATAATTTAGGAAAAGTTTCATACATACCCACAATGGTTTTAGGGTGATACACAACCAACCCACTCATAATTTTTGATTTATTCATAGTGGAGAATCTGTGTCTCAGATCATCTCAAACACAATAAGGACATAGTCACCCACATCGGGGTGAACCTTATAAAAATATTGTATTCTAAGTTTCATTTACTTTATGTGTTTCATGTGGTATATTTTTTATTTTTAATAGAGAATATCCATTCGCTCTAATAAGTGAAGTGTTTTGAATTAAAAAGAGTTAATAGAAAAGAGAAGAAAATTGGTAAAAACTGGTGTATACACTAATTCACTCCCATCTCAGTGTACCTTCATAATCCACTAGGTACTTTAGGTTACTCAAGACACTTACAGTGCATGTATGGAAGTGGGATAAGGTAACAATAGACTTCGTGATAGGTTTCCCAGGACCTTGAGATGTTGGGATATAGAAGACTAACTCGGTTTATAAGTTGGGAAAGATTTATGTTTGTCTGATTGTATGACTATAAAAAGTACCTTAGAGCATTATATCTAACATAGATGCCCAGTTCACATCTCATTTCTGGTAAGTCTTTGCAAAAGGTGATGGGAACTCAATTGAAGTTATGTACGGAATTTCATCCTCATGCTGATGGGAAGTCAGAGAGAACGATATAGAATTTTTAGGATATGCTTCAAGAATGTGTTAAATATTTTATAGGATCTTGGGATAATCACTTGGCTCTATTAGAGTTTTCCTACACTAAAATCTTTCAATCCTCCATTCAGATGGTTCCATTTGAGGCTCTGTATGGGTGGCCATGTCGTCCACCTCTGTTCTAACATGAGGTAGGTGAATCTATAGTTTTTTTGCTGGTCATGGTATAGTAGATCTTATATTAGGTGTAGTTGATTCGGAAATTTATACTTATAGCTCATAACAGGAAAATATCTTATATTGATCGAAGGTGAATACCCTTGGAGTTCATTGTGGGAAATAAGGTTTTATTGTGGGTAACTCCTCAATTGGGGCGTAGACACTTAAGGAAGAATTCTAAGAATTAACCATAGCAAGATGGTCCATTAAATATCTTCAAACACATTAGTTAGGTTTCCTATTGGTGGGATCATCCTCCACAATATCAAGGTATTCATAATGTGTTCCATTTGTTTCAATTTTAATGGTACGAGTCTGATCATGTTCATGTACTTGATATGATGATGTTGATTTGGAACCGGATGCATATTTTTTAAAAAAACTCATTTATATTATAGAGTGAAGTAAAAAAGTGTTTCAAGGGGTGATTATTCCTCTTGTTCAAGTTCAATTGCAGCATGAGCATATTTATGAAGATATATGGGAGCAGGAGATAGACATTCAAGCGTAATGTCCTAAGTTATTGAATAAAAGATATGGGGATACTTACCAAAGATGATAAGTCATAAGATTGGGGAAATTGTTACATAATATATTTATGGTATGCCTCTATACAACTTTTACATGGATTTTGAGCATGTTTTTAAGTGTTTTAAGTCAAGTTAGAGGTATTAGGGAAGTTGGAACTAAGAAAAGTCTATGTTGGTGGACATGTTATAAATTTTCATGTTACAGTTGTCCCACCATCTCACTAGTGAGGCTCCTGGGTAGAGGAAATTTTGACTATAAGCCATCATCCATCCAGTGGGGCTTCTGGGTAGAACCAATTTTTCCCAGTAGCCACCAGTCAGCTGATGGTGTCATTTGGTGCCTAATAAGGCTCACCGATTTATGTGATGTTTTTTAAAACCTGACCTCCAATCACTTTTTCTCATTAAATCAATGATCACTTGACCCCCAATACCCCAAGAGATCTCATAAATTTATTTTGGGTTCTCTCCTTCCCTTTTGTCTCCTCTATTTGATATATGAACAATGATTTGATCCTGAGATTCCCATCTGGTGAGTTTCTTCTTAAGCTGGATCAATTCCTTCCCTTTATCCTTGTCCAATCCCAATTATATTCTAAATGTATTAATTGAATCTTCAGGGTTTTTTAATAGTCTAATAATTTATTATTGACCATTTATAGAATCATCATCCAGCTTCAGGGGATTGGCATCTACACAAAATTTAGACCTAGATTGTTATCTCCAGTGGATCTTCTCAAGTAAGAGTAATTGTTTTATGACTTTTTAGTTGTTTTTTCACCTTTATATTGATCTTATAATCACAATCATGTTAGATAAGAAATAGTTATAGGATTAAGTGGTGCTTTTGGACTTGGATGGTGACCCTTGTCTTTAATCATTATCATACCTAAGACATGTGGTCCTTATCATTAGAACATGTGTATATGGGTTCATGTCATGATTTTTTGGTGTGCATGTATAGACCCATGGAAAAATATGTTTGATTATTTCTCATATGGGGTTTTTTATAGTTGTGAGACTTGCTTGTTATGATTTGATGTTTTTATCTATTATCATGTATACATGTTTTCATGTGTTTTTCTCTCTATCTTCTGAAGTTGATGTAGGTTGATCCCTATAGACTATCCCCTCAAAGAGGGATGTGTAAGATATTGATTAGCATGAACATGGGATCCCCTTCCGGGGGATATGTAAAACATGTTTTTTGAACTATCCTGTTAAGGGGTAATGTGTTATAAATGGTTGGTTTATGTTCTTTCTAGCTTGGAACCGAAGTAGGTAGATCCATTCTTTAAGGACCTAACATGTATGTTACGCTTGTATTATATAGTTTTTTCACATCTTCACTATATTTACTTTCATTAAATACATTAGTATATCTTATTAAATTGTGTTAAGAACCATTGGTGGTATCCTACTAGGTCTTATACTCACACCCTACTTGGTAATTTAGGTGTATTTGTATATTCTATAACCAGGGATTTGGTGAAGGGAAAGGTTTGTGTGGTGGACAGTTGAGCATTCTAGGAGGACATGTGTGCTCTAGATTATACTTTAGGATAGATTTACACTGCTTATTTTATTTAGTTGTTTTACCTCGTACATTGATCCACTGCCTATGGGAATCCCTTTTCTTGATCTTGGGCTGTGTGGCTATGATGTCATACTATCATCGCATGGGTTGGTATTTTATTTATGTGTTTCTACTCTGATGATTATTTATTCATTCATTATTTATTGATTTATTTGTTATCACTTCCATTATTATACCCTAATGTTACTAGGTACTGAGGGCATAGTCACCCCATGTTGTCTCTTTAGCCCTCACTGCTAGTTATCATCCTCTTACATATCGAAAGGTGTGCATGAGGTCATGTGGAATTCCAACTTGTACATAGTGTTTTGGATTGTGTTGTTACGCTTGAAGTTCTCAACCCTTGTCCAGTTAAAGACTAAATATCTCTCTCAAATAATATAATGGCTACAGTAGATAATAATAGAGAAGGAATGTCTATGGTTAGAGAACCATGCTTTAATGGTGAAAAATATGGATGCTAGAAGGCTCGTATGATCATCTAATTAAAAAATATTAGTATACAAGTTTACTCGAACACTTTTATTCCCTATGAAATTCCCAAGACTGAACTAGAGACTTGGGATGCTATTTTTGAAGCCAACTATGATCTAAAATCCAAATCCATTAATGTTATCATATGTAGACTTGAACCAAATGATTTCAACATTGTTTCTCAATGTACTACAAAAAATGAAATGTTGGAAACAATATATGTATCTTATGTAGGAATGGATAATGTTGTTCAGTTAAGATACAAAACAAAAAAATTGAAATTTGATAATTTCATAATGATGGATGTGAGAAATTATTACCCAAATTAATGGAAGACTCACAAAATAATCAATAATGTGGCATCTCTTTGAGAACCAGTTCCATAAGTGGATCATGCACTCAAAGTTCTCATAGTTTTACCCTCTAATTATCATATAATTTCAACTTCCATTAGGCAATATATTGTTATCAAATACTTTAAAATCAATAAACATATCAATACTTTTATGATGTATGAAGTTGAAATGGAAGATGAATCTAGTGATTATAGAATGATAAAAATGAAATATGCTACTTTAAAAGTGTCTATTTTAAAGGATGAAAATAGGTCAAAAGAAGTACTACTATCTACCTCATCCAGTGAAGAAGGTTCAACTTGTTCTGACTCTAATGGTAATTTTTCACAATTTGTAAAGAAATTCAAGAAATATTATTATAAGAGAATAGGTTTCAAGAAACAATAAAAAATTAAAAAAAGTTTTATGGAAATTCCAAGGAAGTTAGGTGATATGAGTACAAGAATCTTGGACATATCAAACTAGATTTTCCATAACTTCAATAAAAGAAAAAATCTGACAAGAAGTACAAATGGAAACTAAATTTAAAGAAAAATATAAAAATAGGAATGAAGGATACATGGAGAACCTATAAGGATTCTAGTAATGATTCATATTCTGGTTTTAAATCTAAAAAATTGAACTAAGAGGCCAACATTTTTTTATGGTGCAAACTAATGAGTTATAATAATTTTATTCTTCCAATCATGAATATTATTTCAAAACTAAAAATTGTTCATTTGAATAACTAAATGAATATTTTTCTATTTTGGAATAAAATTATGAGTTTATAAAGAAAAATAATAAATCTATAATAAAATATTATGATAATATTGTAAATAAAAATCAATATTTAAAGAACCAGATTTCAGAACTAACAATAAAATTGAAAAAATCAATTTTCTTTTTCGCTGATAATGACAGTGAGATTAAGGAATTTTAAGATGAAATAAAATATCTAAAAGATGTTTTAGGTGTATTTATTAAAGAGGAAAAATACCTAAATCAAATACTTATAACAAATAAAGCTAACAAGAAAAAATATGGAATATGAAGCAATGGTGAAAGGCCTAAATTATACAGAAACTATTTTTTTACTAGTTATAATAAAAAAACAAGTTTAATTTTACCTTTTTTCATTATGGATAATATAAAAATTATAATAATGTTTGTAATATGAGAAAACCTAAATTATTTTGTGTCAATCATGCTTTTATTTCAAATAATTTTTCTATAATAAGTATTAGAATTTCTAGAATTTCTAGAGAGCACAAGTATATTTTGATTCTAAAATCTTTAGTTGCTGACATTATAGGACCCAAAATTATATGGGTAAAAAAACACAATCTTATATAATTTTCCTTATGGGGAAACAAATATAAAAACACAATGTGAAGTGGTATACGGATAGTGGATTCTCAAGGAATATGAGTGGTGATTTCTAAAATTTTTACTCTCTATCCAAAGTTTATGGAGGCCATGTCACTTAGTGACAATGAAAAATCTATAATCATTACAGTTAGATCAATGGGAGATCCAAATTCAGTTCTCATAAATAATTTACATTATGTTGAATGCTTTAATAAAAACATGATAAATATATCTCAACTTTTTAATGAAGGTTACTTTGAAGATTTCTCTAACAATTCATGTTTTGTCATAAAAGAAAATTCCCTTAAATTTAAATCACCTAGAACTAGAAATTTTTACACACTAGATTTCCAATCTATATGTAAAAAAATGTAAACTATTTGAATACTGAAGTCAATTAATCTTGGATTTTTCATAGAAGATTAGGTCATTTTAATGTTTATTCCTTAAAGAATCTATCTAAAAGGATTTTGATTTTTGATTTTCCTTATCTAAAATTCAAAAAAAAAGAAACTATGTGGTGTATATAAAATAGTAAATCAAAAAAAGTCATCTTTTAAACTAATTAAAGATGATTCTTCATCTAGGACACTATAACTTATCCACATGGATTTTTTTGGACCATCTAGGAAAGAAATCCTAGCAGGTAAATATTTTTTATATTTTAGTTAATTATTTTTCTAGATTTACTTGGGTTTTATTTTTAAGGATTAAAAGTGAAGTATGTTATTTCGTTGTTAACTTTTTCAATTTGGTGAAAAATTAAAAGGATGCAAAAATTATTTCTTTGAAAATTGACCATGGAGGGTATTTTAAATTCATTGTTTCCATTCATTTTTTTCAAAACATGGTGTCAAACATTCCTTTTATTCCCCTAGAGAACCTTAACATAATAGTGTTGTTAAAAGTAAGAATAGTACTTTGAAATAAATTTCTAGGACTATGTTTTGTGAATATAGAATGACCACTAATTTTTGGTATGAAGCTATTTGCACAACATGCTATTTCATAAATAGATATCTAATAAGACCTGTCTTGAAGAAGAAACCCTATGAGTTATGGAATAATAGGAAACCAATGTTTGGATACTTTAAATTCTTTGTATGCAAGGTGTATATATTTAACATAAAGGATTATCTTATTATGTTAAATTAAAAGGTTTATAAATGAGTCTTTTTAGGTTATTCTACTACTTCAAAATCTTTTATAGAGTTGTAAATAAGATTTCAAATATTTATGAAGAATATATCCATGTCATGTTTAATGAAAGTTATCCTTTTGGTCACAAAAATACTCAAATAGATGAATTATGTGATTATATTAACAATATAAGACTTAAAACTCTCCTTAATGATAAAATGGATGATGAAATAGAGAATGATCAAGTATAATATAGTCCTAAAAGGTTTAAAACTAAGGAACATAAAAGTGTGCTTCCTATATATCCTAGGACCCTCAAAAACTATACTTCATAAACTATTATTGGAATATTAGATGAATATTATAGGACTTAAATAAGTTCTAGAAGATTTATTGATTTATTTGCATTCATATCTCAGTTTGAACCTAAAACAATAGAAGAATACTTAGGGGATAATAGTTGGACCTTAGCATTATAAGTGAGATTAAACTAGTTCAAGAGGAACCAGGTTTGAGAATTTGTTGATGGACCCTCTAATTATCCTATTATTGGAACTAAATCAGTATTTATAAATAAATAGTATTATCAAGGTGTGACCACTAGAAATAAGGTTAGATTAGTTTCAAAAGGTTACAATCAAGAAGAAGGAATTGATTACAAGAAAACCTTTTCCCCTATTTATAGGTTATAATTCATTATGATCCTTTTAGATTATACATATAATATAGATTTTAAATTATATCATATGTATGAAAAATTTTATTTTTAAAATGGTTTTCTCATGGAGGAATTTTATGTTGAACAACCTCCTGATTTTGAAATTTCCCTTTTTCCAAATTCTATTTTTAAACTTAAAAAATCCTTATATTGGATCAAACAATCCCCTAGAGCTTGGTATGAAAGGTTAATACCCTTTATTTTATCAAATTGTTTTTTTGGGTGTGGAAGACCCCACTCTCTTTAAGAAAACTTCATAAAAAGATAATTTTCTTGTGAAAATTTAAGTTGATGATGTGTTTTTTGGTTCAACCAAAAAATGTGTAGTGACTTTTTAAAACTCATGCAAAAATTAATTTGAAAATAGAATGATGGGTGAGTTAAATTTTTTTCTTCGTTTTAAAATATATCAAAGATAATTTAGAAATTTCTTAAATTAAAGTAAGAACATACATGATTTATTTAAAAGTTTTAAATTTGAAAACAATACGACTTACTCAAATCCTATGAGTTCTAATATTAAGCTTGATTTGAATGAATCTAGAAATCCAACAGACAATAATTTGTATAGAGGAATAATTAGTAGTTTTTTATATCTAACAGCTATTAGGACATAAATAATTTTTTTATTATGCCTTTTTTCTTGGTTTTAATCAAATACTAAATAATCTCATTTGATACCTGCCTAAAAAGTTTTAAGGTATTTAAAGGGAAGTTTATATCTTTCATTACTTGTTCCAAAACCTCTGATTTTTATGTAACTTCATATTTAGATGCTAATTTTAGGGTTTTTAGGTTAGATAGGAAGGTAACCTCATGAACCTACCATTTTATTGTAAAATACTTAGTTTCATCATCTAGTAAGAAGAAACATTTTGTTGCATTATCAACTGCTAAAGCTGAATATATTGTAGATAGAACTTATTGTGCATTGGTGTTGTGGATAAAACACACACTAATAGATTTTGGATTCAATTTTAATCATGTACCAATTAACTTTAATAACAAAAGTTCTATAAACATTTCCAAAAAAACAATAAGTCATTCTAGAATGAAGAATATTGATCTTAGGAATTACTTCTTAAGAGATCATGTTCAAAAAGGTTATATCTATTTATAATTAATTTGTATAGAAAATTAACTAGAAAACATTTTTCCTAATCTATTATATTTTAATTGACTTGATTTTATTAAATGAAAATTAGGTTTTTTTGATTTTAAGTGATTTCATTCTAATTGATTGTTTTATTAGTTTTTGTGTGGAACTTTTTTTGTTAAGATTCTATCGAATGCTTTGAATTATTTATTTTATTTCTCAACATGTCATAAATTGAAACATTTCCTTATTATTTTTCACTCTTTTGTTGAACTTTTGTATATCTCAAAATAGAATGTAATTTAGTCCTTCACATGTAAAACTCAACCCTTTATGAACCTTGTAATTTCTTCTTTTTCCTCAAACCCTTTTCTCCCTAAAACCATTAAATCTTATTTCCTTTCATTCATTAACCATGGGAAAGAATAAGTGATTAGATAGTGTTTTGTGAGTCATTAAAAGAGAGATAAAGTTTTATAGAAATTAACAAGTGGAAAAGAAATTGACTTCACTTGGTTAGACCGCATGAATATTCTTTTGAAGAAAGTCATAAAATTCTAAGGATGGTAATTCATCTACAATGAAAATCGAACCAAGTTCATCTATGATAAGGAAGTTCATGAGTTCTAAAAATTTGTTGCTTTCCATTTTAGCTATAACAAGGACCTATTAACCTCTATGGTTAATGAGAAAGAGTTTTCAATGTATTCAATTGAAATGTCTAGAATATTTATTTGACCATATAAATGGAGCTATGAGTTTAATACCTCTATTGTTGTGAATGATGAATCTATCCCTTTATAGATAATTAAATATCTTTTCATGGATTTTAATGTTGAAAAGAAATTTTTTAAATATCACAAGCCATACCAAAAAATTATTTTATATTTTATACAATCAGAAATTTATGATAAGAATGGCGAGTTCGGAAAGTTTTTTTCTCAAGATGTTTCATTGTTGTGTCTCTTTATAATAGAGAAGTTATTTAATATCACATACTATATTATACTTTATATTTTCCATATTCATAATAAATCAATAATATTTATCTACTTATAAGGATTATAACTCTAATGTTTTAGAAAGACAAGGTACGACTTAGCAATTTGGTCACCACTAGATGTTATGGTTTGATGAATCTCGGTGTTGAAGTACTCTAAATGAGTGGATTATTCTATATTCTTGTGTTAAATAAGTTTTTCTATTTTATCACTAGTGAAGATAATAAATTTTACCTTGTAGTTGTATAGGAGGGAAATCTTGAAGATAATTATAGAGTTTATACTATAAGTGTTGAAAGTGCTACTAAAACCGTTGAGGGGGAGCCTCAAAGAGAAAGTGTGGTTAATGAACAGAAAGAAGAAGTTGTTGAAAATGTAAATTTGTTAGATATTTTTTATCTTATATCTATTGCTGGTAGAATACATTTTAGAGTTTTTTTATGATGAAATTTTAACTGAATATTATTCTAGGGAAGATGAAGCTTCTCAAGGATATATTTATGGATAAGAATAATTTGTTTTATAAGAACAAACTATGATTGATCCATATGTGGTTCTCTATATTGTAGAAGGTTATCTTGAATCTGGATTATTAGTTGAGACTCCTCATACTCGTCTATTAGTGGTGTCTATCGTGACACTAAGACTTCTAGCACTATTGAAGCTAGTCTAATTTTTATAGTATAGCCAAGCCTATTTTTTCTGACTAACACTATTGGATCTGCTGAAGAGGATGAAAACAAACCTATACTTGTAATAAAGAGAAAAAAAGGTCTAACTGAACCCTCTCACAAAGAACCAGTTCTTATAGAAGCTACTTAACCAGTTCGTGGGGGAGGAGAAGAAATTAGTTCCCTCATTGAAAAGTAATGACATCAAGACCTTCATTGATCATCTCTTTTCCAAGTTTTGTGATATTATAGGGTAACTTGCTTCATTAAAGTCATAACTATCTAAATACAAATAGGAAGTTCAATATATCAAGGGGAATAAAATTTTAAAAGATGATATGGATGCTTTGAATAAGATGATGGTGTCCCAATTTTCATATATCAATATGATACCAAAAAATAAATTGAATCTTGTCTCAAAGATAGATTTTTATGGATTAAAGATCATAATCCAATTTTTTATATACTTGTAAAAGAGCCCAAGATATTGGAACCTGTAAGGAATTATATATAGATCAAGTTTTTATAAGAGATAAGTTGGAATCAGTCTCACTTTCCCTTGAAAACTTGACTACATAGATTGCATCCATGTGATGTGATTTTATTTCACCTAAAAATCTACAAGTTTTCAAGAGATATTTAGCTATTGATATCCAAATTATACCCATTATTTCTCAAATCACTATCCAAGGTTTAAATCAGTCACTAAAAACTTTGGGTAGTTTGGTTCAAGAAAATTTCCCTTTGATCAAGGGGACTATAGTCAAGACTCATAAATACACCAATTTCATCATAATGGGTCTAGAGAATATGGATGGTTCACTATAAAAAACTTTCTATATCTTGAGGATAGGATTGTAGATCTTCACCAGTTGGTTATTAACTCTTAGTTTTTTTACACTTTCTTGAATGAAAAATATGTTTTTATAGAGCCAATAGAGCAGCGTGTTATCTCCATGAGCAAGGAAGTTGTTGTGGTGGATACTCCTCAGGATGTTTTGATTATATCTATCCCCAAAACTAGTGAACCTAGTTTCTTTGATTCTTAGATAGAATTGTTGAATATTTTTATTCTCAGTTATGTATGAAATTATGATATGTAGAACTATGTAGTTACCTTCATCCATAAACCATGCAAGGATTCACTTCCCTACTAGAATTCTGTCGAAGTGATGTTATGAAGAAAATGGATATGTGTATTGATTCTCTTTTTCACTTGAGAGGAAAAAATTCTCTAGGAACTTTTATTCCTAATCAACATCTTACCACCTCTCAGAAGATAAATTAAATCTTTGATACAATGGATACCTATGAAAAAGAGAATCAAAAATTAGTAGTTACACCCTCTTAACCTGAAGCCTCTTCTCTTTCCACCTTATCATGAAATATTTTCTCTCTTGGAGAAATATATGACATGGTTGAGGCTAATGATGTTATTTATATCATTATAATGAAGTATCTCCAATATGATAAATATGGAATTGGTGAAACTTCTAATTTTGAAGTTCTTATTGGTGCTATATGGGGATCAATTCCAAATGCCCCTTTTCTTACATATTCTTTACTATCCAACCATCCTTAATCATTCAAGAAACCACCACTAGAGCATAATTAGATTGGTCCCAAACTAATGGGATAATTTTATTTTAAGGATGTGTTGTAATTGATTGATGTTATTTCATGTTTGTTTCTTATGGATAACCATTTAATTCATTTGTGCCTGATTCTATTATCTCTTTTCTTTTTTGTTGTTTGGATGTTAATTTTCATTCTAAGTCTATTCTAAATTATATTTAAAATTTCAGTACCTTATACTCTCACTTTTTACACTTGTTCATGTTCTATAATGGATGTGTTTTTCTTTTTACCCTTATTCTTTTTTATATCACAAAAAGGGGGAGACGATAGCACAAAATTTACCTCTGATAAAATATGATACTTTTTACAAATTTTTGTTTATTGAATTATGGGTTTTTTTATCATCAAAAATGGGGAGATTTTTGGACAGACTTAGTGTTATCTAACATATCTCAAGAATTTATGTGTTTTGATTCTCACAAAATCCCTATTTTTTTACTGATGAATATATCTTAAAGAAAACTACTCTTTCTCTCATACTAATGATTTCTTAACTTGGGAACCTACTCACAATGGTATGATCAACTCAAAACATTTATACAATCATTATTTCTATAACTTTGAAAGTGACTACAGTTGGTTAAAACATTTCAACAAACCTTGTATAAAACCTTCGATATTCAACCTCATATGGTGTCTTACTCACAACAGAGTGCCCACGGAACTTTTCCTACAATACTTTGGAATCCAACTCTACTCTAAATGAAAAATATGTAATCAACACAGAGAATATGCTAACCACCTCTTTCTCTATTTTGCTACTTCTTATGCTCTTTGGAACTATATTCTTGACATTTTTTACTGCAGATGGTTGAGTCTTGACCCTGTCAAATCTCAACTTAAAAAATGTGCAGAAATGGATGGCTCTCAGCAAGTCAAGAACCTCTTCCATATTTCAGTTTCTGAGCTCCACCATGTGATCTGGTATGATCAGAATGCTATTAATCATAATAATTACTCATTTAATCAAAATGCAGGTCGGATGAGGATCCTCATTTCCATACATGAAGCTACCTCAATTCAAAAGGGACATTTCCACAACATAGTGCATGACTTTACGATCCTGAGGCATCTAAGGATTAAAGGCAATTTATGCCATCTGCATCACACTCTGGAGGTGTTTTGGATATCCCCCCTACCTGTATGTATCAAGATCAATATTGATGATTCCTCCAAGTGCAATCTGTAACCTGTAGGGTTTGGTGCTGTTTTCAGGAACCACATCGGTCAGATCCTTGGATGATTCATTGGTAAATGTGGCATTGCCACATCCCTTGAAGCTAAGATTTTGGGTTTGATACATGCTATTACGTTTTCCAAACTCTTTGGTTTTAATAACCTTTGGATCAAAAGTGACTCGACGACTATCGTTCAAGAAATTTGGAATGGCATAATCCACCTTGCTTGGCCGATTACTACCTGCTGGATGGAATTCTCTCATTCACTTATCGATCTTAAATATATCATCACGCATTGATTATCCAATAAAAAAATATATGTTAATTACATTTTAATGGTATTAAATGTTCATTTTTGATCTTATGGGCCTGAGTTAGTAGATTTTGATTTTGAACATCCATTCTCATCATTTGTGCATTTCATGCCTAATGCACACCAATTTAGGCCCAATGAGTCATCTAATTCTAAGGAATGTAATTATCCATATTTTAATTTGATATTTTTTGAAATGTATCTTCACTTAAATTTAAACATTTTTCATTCAGGGATCAATGGATGATTCATAAAGTATGAAGGAGATATTTGGTGATGAAAAGAAACAATTTTGGAGAAGGCATATTGGACACCAGCCTACTGATGAGAATGTGGGGACCACAATACAGGCCCAATGCAGCCCAAATTTCGTAGTATAATATAATAAATATATAGGAACAAATAATTATTCAGGATCCAGTGCTAATTCTGCTTCCATTATGGTTATTTAAGCGGCCCAAGTTAGAGAAAAAATTATGGGCCAGATTATGCGGCCCAGAAAAATAGATCACTAATATGATCATATATCGGAATCAAAAACTCCAAATGGGCCCATATTTTACAGGAGATTTTACGACATCCGGGTATCCATTTTCTTCTTCTATGGCATACTCTTATTCTTCCATATAGAAGGTCTTCCAAGCACGTTTGTTCGGTGAAGGAAAGTTGTCTGCCACCTCGGGTCAAGGGTGGAAAAATCAACTCTCCCCTACTTTCCACCCACCTATGGCCTACCACAATTAATTGAGGAGACTTGGACTATTGGAAGCTCGACACAAGGGCTCAAAAATTCCTATTTAAGGTAGTGGGGTTGGAGGATTGAAGGATCTTTGGTGCTTGGTTTCATTGTAGTGTTATGATGCCGCTTTGTGTTTGTAATCACATTTCTTTCTCATGTAAGTTGTTTAATTCACCTTAGTTTCTTAATAAAAGTTCTTCCTTTACTCTTATTATGTTCTTCTAATTATCATTTTGATACCGTTGGTTCAAGGTGTTGATTTATTCACACTATACTTTGTGATATTTATCACACAACGGAGGAGTGGTCGATTTTTGTTGTTGTTTTTACTTCTTCAATTCCACCCTCGTAAGTCTACTTCCCGCTTCCGTTGAAGACGTGCCATCAATGGAGGGATAACTATTCTATGGGTTGATCCAAGTGAGTATCAAGGATCTGGATTGGATGTTATTTATCACTCCATTAATGGCTAATCACTTCTTTTAAATGATATTTTTATTTGATTATTTTAAAACCTCTTCATCCTTATTGAATTTAAGGTCACACATTTCAAGTGATAATACGAACCTCTACCTTGGAGTGCTCAAAACTTTGATCCTTCAAGTGTATAGGTGATTAGTATTAGGGTGTTTATTCATTAAACTAGTAAGTGATGATTTCTTTTGATCTTATTAAATGAATCCATCTCAATTATAAGAAATTGAAATCATTAAAAAAGGAATTCATCCAATCCACCCCGAGCGATAACCTAGGATCAACTCATTACCTTAATTTGAATTAACTTAAATCTGTTAGTGATCCTTTAAAACTATCTTAAATCAACCTAAGTTGGCCACTTCATATCCAAAAACAATCCATATAATGCAAGTGTCTGTAGGTACTTCTTAGGTCTCTGAGGATTCGACAGCCCAAACTAGACTACAAGGACATTCCTACCTTCTTCTTTTGGGTAAATTTGAGCATGAATCAAATTTTGGTGTTTTTTTCTGGGACCAAGTAAGTACCTTATACCAAAAACCTTCTTTCCCCACCTCAATTCTTCTATTCTCACCCAAGATCTCTTATCTTTTCCCTTTCTCGTTTTTTTTCTTTTGTGGCATGACTGCCTACACCCGCGATAACTCAAAAAGACTTGTTATGGTGTAAAGTCCTAGGATAGGGGAGTCAAGTGAACCTAAGGGTTTGTTTACACTATACCCTAATACCCTAGAGTCAAAAATTGATCCAATTTCAATAGAAGTTCTTCAAAGAAACCAAATCATAAACCCAGGTGGGAACCAAAATGGAAACCCAAATGAGGCAGCCCCAAACTTGGGGAATGCAATTGATCAAACCATGAATGACTACCTCACACCTTCCTGGACTAATGCCCCCTCATGAATTATAATTAAATCCCTAGGAGATGTCAACTACATCTTTAAACCCCATGTCCTAAACCATGTTCACACATTCCATGGAATGGAGTCTGAGATGCCCTACCTTCACATTAAGGAGTTCAATGACATTGTAGAAACCATGTTTCCCCCACATCAACTAGAATCATTTAAGATGAGGCTATTTCCTTTTTATTTAAAGGATCGAGCTAAAAATTTTCTAAACAATTTGAGACCATCATCCATAAACTCTTGGTACCAACTAAAAAGAGAATTCTACAAAAAATACTTTCCCCACCACAAAACAATTGCACTTAAAAAAAGTATCCAAAACTTTTTTGAAAAAGAGGGAGAGTCATTCTATGAAACATGGGAGAGGTTCAAAGACACTCTAAACATGGTTCCACACCATGGTTTTTCTATTACTGAACAAGTGAGAATTTTCTATGAAGGGTTGGGTCCGGGGAACAAACAATTCATTGACATGATGTGTAATGGAACCTTTAAAAACAAAGCCCCAAATGATGCTTATGAGTATCTAGAAAGACTTTCTGAACAAAACCAAACATGGGGAACTTTACCTTATTCTGAAAATCCACAAAGAACTACTGGAATTAATACACTTAGAGAAGAGGAAATCCTTAGGTCTAAACTTGTAGCACTCTCTAGGAAGGTTGAAGAGATAGACCTTAGGAAAGTCCATGAAATCCAAACTGTTGACCATGTTTGCACAATTTGTGACAAACATGACCATAAGACAGACAACTGACCAACCATTCCATCCATCAAGGATGTTATTTTAGGAGGACCCCAAGTGGAAGTAAATGCCTTGAACTTTCAAAAGCCTCAATACCAAAACAACTTCAACCCAAGGTATAATGACCACCCAGGCTTCCGCTGGAAAGATAACCAACAACCTAGCCAACCACAGGGAAAAAATCCTTACCCCCATCAGAACTACCAAATCCATAACTAGTTCCAAACCCAACCTATCCAATACCAATATCCACCGGTCCATTTTCAACAAACCATCTCAACTCCAAAATATCCCCCTGGGATAAACCAACCTACTCAAGCACCAACCCAAACTGTTCCACAAAGCCTACTAGAACAACTGTGCAAACAAATGGAAAGGATGAACTCAGAAGTCTCTTCCCTTAAACAAGAACTTAAAACCATCAAAACTGGAAAGGCACCCATGCCTACTCAAGCGGTTCCATCCTCAACTTCAAGGGGAGAGTCAATTTGTGCTCAAACAACTCATGAACAACTAAAGGCTGTGACTATTTTAAGAAATGGGAAATCAATTGAGAAACCTGAACAACTAATTCAAAACCCACCTGAAGATTCAAACTTGGATGAAAATTCAAATGAACCAAATGATCAAACTGAAAAACACGAGAACATTTTCAAAGAAACAACTCTTCAACAAACAACCCCACAACCTGCACCATTTCCTCAATGCATGAGGGGGAAAACCAAGCCTGAATTGATTGAAACATTGAGGGAAATATTCTCACAAGTCAAGTTGTAGATTCCACTCCTTGATGAAATTAAAACCATAAGTTCCTACTCAAAGTACCTTAAAGACTTGTGCACTTTTAAAAGAAATTTTAACTTAAAAACCAAGTCCTTTTGGATGCTAATGTGAGTACCACCATTCAAGGGACCATTCCTCCTAAGTTAAAAGACCCGGGTTTCCATTACATCAATGTTGAACTAGGAGAAAGAAAAGTTGTCAAGGCCTTGTGTGATCTAGGTGCTAGTGTCAATCTCATCCCCTATGTCGTGTACTGCCAGTTAGGCCTAGAAGAACTCCAACCCACATCTGTCACACTTCAACTTGCTGACCGAAGCATTAGGGTTCCAAAGGGGATTTTAAAGGACGTTTTGTTAAAGGTTGAAAACTTCATCTACCCTGCTGACTTCATTGACCATTGACAACTATCCAAACTTAGGAATTAAGGAACAAACCCCAGTTATCCTTGGTCATCCCTTCCTTGCAACAATCAACTCTATTATCCGAGTTCGAAATGGGAACATAACCATCACCTTTGGGAACATGAGTCTAGACTTGAACATCTATAATGAAAGCTCACAAATAAGGGATGACGAGGAAATTCATGAAGTAAACATGATAGGAAGAATTGATAATGAATCCATATAACATCAAGGAATATTTGATGAATGTTTAAGTCAGGATGAGATTGATTTCCTTTATTCATATGAAGGAAGTTTATCTCCTTGGCTTGAATCATTTTCAAATTTCTCTTATGATGAAGTCTTAGGTCCAAAAATCAGTGAAACCTTTCAAGAAACCACTTTCATGGAGACCACTCCAACTTCCTTCCCTAAATCTGATCAAGCCAATCTAGTGGCTGAAACTTCTACATGTGGGGAATCAATCCTATCTAAAACTTTAGGAAATAAAATTGATCTTGATCCAATGTCCCAATCTTCTGCTCAAATTTTGAACCAACCTGATCTTGAATAGAAGGAACTTCCTGCTGCACTAAAGTATGCCTTCCTAGGGGACAATCAAACACATCCTATTGTCATTTCTTCTTCCCTTGAAGCCAATCATGAGAGGATGCTTCTAGATGTCCTTAGGAAACATAAGAAATCCATTGGTTGGACCCTGTCTGATATTCCCGGGATTAGCCCACTTATTGGGACTCATAGGATTGTTCTAGAATCTGATTCAAATCCATGTCGTCAACCTCAATGGCGACTCAATCCTAATCTCATGGAGGTAGTAAGGAAAGAACTTATGAAATTGTTAAAAGCTGGTATCATATATCCCATAGCTGAGAGTGAATGGGTGAGCCCAATCCAAGTGGTTCCAAAAAAGGCTAGAATCACAGTGATAACCAATGAGGATGGAGAGATTCTTCCAACAAGGGTGAGTAGTGGATTGAGGGTCTGCATTGACTATAGTAAGCTAAACGCATTCACCAAGAAGGACCATTTCCCCTTACCATTCATTGACCAAGTCCTTGAGAGAGTGTCAGGTCATGCCTTCTACTGTTTCTTAGATGGGTACTCAGGGTATAATCAAATTGAGGTCTCTCTAGATGATCAATGGAAGAATACATTCACATTTCCATTCGATACCTTTTCCTTCAAACACATGCCCTTTGGTTTATGAAATGTGTTGTACCCCACACTCTTTGATTTTCATGATCACAATCACTTTCATATGTGTTTAACATTGTTTTAAGTGTTTTTGTTTTATAGTCAAAAGATTGCCAAGGAAATGGGCCATGAAGCAAATCAAGTGGACTGAAACTCAGTCCACTGGCCAACCGGTATGATAGCACCGGCCAGCCGGTGGACCTGGCAGAGGCATTGCCCACTGCCAGGTTCCACCGGTCAGCCGGTGGCTCTGTCACCGGTCAGTCGGTGGCACCCAGCCCAAACAGTGAGACCTACTGTCTCACCACCGGCCAGCCGATGGCCTTCTCACCGGTCAGCCGGTGGCTCCTGGGCAGAAGCACTCTCCACATTCCAAGGCACCGGCCAGCCGGTGGAGTTGTACCGGCCAGCCGGTAGCCCAGTCAAACTAGCCGTTGGCTTTGACCAGTCAACCCTCTTTTGGCCTCCAACGGCTCCGAGGACTTCTCCAACGGCTCCGAAGACTCCCCAAGGGTTCCATGCCTATAAATAAAGGCCAAGGAAGCCCCGGACACCAATCGGATCATATACCAAGCGCCCGGACATATTGTTGCACATTTGGCGAACCTCCGGCGCTCCACCTTCAAGGATCCTCAAGTGCTCCAACCAATTTCCAATCCAAGGAGCACCTCAAGAAGCTTGGGAGAGCACGCTACATCAACTCCATCTATCCAATTGGCGCCCAAGGCTTCTCCTCAATTACGGTTTTTATTGCATTATTTATTTTGAGCTTAAAATTGGGTTTGTGCCTACAAACCCCAAACCTTTTCTCATCCCCCTTTCTTTTGGGTTTCACATCACCATTAAGGTGTGAAAAGGTTGCCAAGCTTTCCTTTAAATAGCTTGAGACATAGGTGAGCTATCCTTCACCTGTAAGAAGGATAGTGGGTTCTTGCTAAACCATTAAAAGCAAGTGGGTTCTTGCTAAACCACAAAAAGCAAGCTGTAATAGGTCCTAGTGCTACCTCAAAGCCTAGTGGGTTTCTTGCTAAAACCATTGAAAAGCAAGCGGTAGGAATCTCTCAACGGTTGAATTGGGAGCGGAGACGTAGGCCGGGTTTTGGCCGAACTCCGTTATCAATTTCGTGTGTCTTGCCTCTTTACTTTCCGCTGCATTTCAACTTTGATTTTTAATTTATTAATCTTTTTTTTTAAAGGAAATTCACCCCCCCTCTTTCCATCGTTTCTCCGTTTTGTTCCGACCCAACAATTGGTATCAGAGGGAAAATTTGAATAATTCCCTATCCCGGTTTCAAATTTAAGATCCATTTAGATGGCATCAACCTCTTTCGCCCCCGAAGGCTTTTCATTGGGTCGTGCTCCATTTTTTGATGGAACCGACTATAATTATTGGAAAACCCGCATGACCACTTTTCTTAGAAGTATAGGATATCCCATTTACAAAATAGTCATGCAAGGTTACACTTTGTCTACCCCCGACGAATCCAAATGGACCCAAGCCGACATTAGAAATTTTGAGCTTGATGGCAAAGCCATGAATGCTCTTCATTGCGGCCTTGACCGAAATGAGTTCAATCGAGTTTCCACATGCACCTCCGCACATGAAATCTGGAAACTTTTGGAGGTTACCCATGAGGGGACCAACAAAGTCAAGGATACTCGATTGGACATGTATCGTCAAGATTTTGAGTCTTTTACCATGCATCCATCTGAATCTATTACTGAAATGTTTACGCGTTTTACTGATGTTTGCAATGGGAGAAAGTCTCTTGGTGATGATATTTCTGCAGAAACAATGGTCAAGAAGATCCTATGGGTCCTTCCGAGCTCATGGGCACCAAAAGTGACGGCGATCCAAGAAGCTAAGGATGTCAAAAACATGCCGGTCGAGGAGCTCATCGGATCCCTAATGACGTACGAGATCACGATGAGGAGGCAAGCTCAAAAGGAGGGCACACCAATCAAGACACCAAAGAACATCGCCCTCAAGGTACAAAAAGAAGTAAGCTCCTCCTCATCATCCTCTTCCTCCTCATCTTCTTCATCT
Organism: Viscum album; assembly: GCA_963277665.1. NCBI lineage: Eukaryota > Viridiplantae > Streptophyta > Magnoliopsida > Santalales > Viscaceae > Viscum > Viscum album. The sequence goes on from OY728121.1 coordinate 439,222,202, forward strand.
TCAAGCGGCGACTCGGAAATGGAGAATCTCGCCCGCCAAATGCACAAGTTTATGAAGAAGCACATGAAGAAGAAATCCCGCAAGCATAGAAAGCAAGAACCCACCGCAAGATTCGAGCCCAAGGTAAAATGCTACGGGTGCGGCGAAAAGGGCCATTACAAGCCCGATTGCCCACTCAACAAAAAACGGGCCACGCAAAAGGAAAAAGGAAAGAAAAAGGTCCTCAAGGCGACATGGAGTGACACCTCCTCATCATCCTCCTCCTCCTCCTCCTCGAGCGACCAAGGTACAAAATGCCTAATGGCATGTAATGAGGTAACATCTTCCGACTCCTCCTCCTCTTGCTCTTCAAATTCAAATTCTTTAAATCATCTTTCTTATGAGGATCTCCAATATGCTAGAGATCAATTAGAAAATGGTTTTCATGAGCTTTCTTCAAAATTTGTTTCTTTGAAAAAGAATTTCAAAAAACTTTCCTCCGAAAAAGACCAACTTCTCAAAGAGAAGGAGGAACTCTCCCTCAAAATCCAAAATTTTCCCGATGTTGATTCTTTAGAATCAACCATTAAGGACCTTAGAGAATCCTTAGCCAAGTTCACCCAAGGTGAACAAAATTTGACCAAATTATTGGGTTCTCAAAGGGTTTCTAGAACCACCAATGGACTTGGCTATACCAACCAAGCCTCCTCCTCCCATGCACCCACTGTTTTTGTAAGGGGGAGCTCTTGTTTTAAATTTTGTAACTATTGCAAAAAACCCGGGCACCTCATTTATGAGTGTGATTGCAAAAACGCCCGGTACGGCCAACCAAAGTCTATTTTCTTTTCCGATGAATTTTATAGGAGAAGACCCGCCATGAGACAAGTTTGGATTGAAAAATCCCTTCTTGCGAGTCTCTCCGGGCCAAAATTTATTTCCTTTCCCCGGTGATTCATTGTTTTTATTTAGGGGGAGTATTTTCAAAATTTTCGATTCCAACTTTCAATTTCAACACTTGGTATCAAAATTTTCATTTCAAAATATTCAATTCGAATTTTTCATTCAAAACTCTCAATTTTAAAAATTTCTTTTGGTTTCAAATTTCAAATTTCAATTGGTTTTTGATTCAAAACTTTCAATTCAAACTGTTATTCAAATTTTCATTTCAATTTCAAAAATCTCAATTGATTTTTCAATTCTCATATCTAGTTTTTCAAACCCTATCCCTCAATCAAATTTTTATGCCCCGTGCTATTTTGATAATCACAAAGGGGGAGAAATTTCTTGATTGATTGGGGGAGAATCCTTTTCTCTCATGCTTAGTATTTATTTTCAATTTATCATTTAAAGCATGCCTTTCATTTAAGTTTTTACATTGCTTAGATAAGTGATTGTGATCATCAAAATAGGGGGAGATTGTTGTACCCCACACTCTTTGATTTTCATGATCACAATCACTTTCATATGTGTTTAACATTATTTTAAGTGTTTTTGTTTTATAGGCAAAAGATTGCCAAGGAAATGGGCCATGAAGAAAATCAAGTGGACTGAAACTCAGTCCACCGGCCAACCGGTGTGATAGCACCGGCCAGCCGGTGGACCTAGCAGAGGCATTGCCCACTGCCAGGTTCCACCGGTCAGCCGGTGGCTCTGTCACCGGCCAGCCGGTGGCACCCAGCCCAAACAGTGAGACCTACTGTCTCACCACCGGCCAGCCGGTGGCTCCTGGGCAGAAGCACTCTCCACATTCCAAGGCACCGGCCAGCCGGTGGAGTTGTACCGGCCAGCCGGTAGCCCAGTCAAACTAGCCATTGGCTTTGACCAGTCAACCCTCTTTTGGCCTCCAACGGCTCCGAGGACTTCTCCAACGGCTCCGAAGACTCCCCAAGGGTTCCATGCCTATAAATAAAGGCCAAGGAAGCCCCGGACACCAATCGGATCATATACCAAGCGCCCGGACATATTGTTGCACATTTGGAGAACCTCCGGCGCTCCACCTTCAAGGATCCTCAAGTGCTCCAACCAATTTCCAATCCAAGGAGCACCTCAAGAAGCTTGGGAGAGCACGCTACATCAACTCCATCTATCCAATTGGCGCCTAAGGCTTCTCCTCAATTACGGTTTTTATTGCATTATTTATTTTGAGCTTAAAATTGGGTTTGTGCCTACAAACCCCAAACCTTTTCTCATCCCCCTTTCTTTTGGGTTTCACATCACCATTAAGGTGTGAAAAGGTTGTCAAGCTTTCCTTTAAATAGCTTGAGACATAGGTGAGCTATCCTTCACCTGTAAGAAGGATAGTGGGTTCTTGCTAAACCATTAAAAGCAAGTGGGTTCTTGCTAAACCACAAAAAGCAAGCTGTAATAGGTCCTAGTGCTACCTCAAAGCCTAGTGGGTTTCTTGCTAAAACCATTAAAAAGAAAGCGGTAGGAATCTCTCAACGGTTGAGTTGGGAGCGGAGACGTAGGCCGGGTTTTGGCCGAACTCCGTTATCAATTTCGTGTGTCTTGCCTCTTTACTTTCCGCTGCATTTCAACTTTGATTTTTAATTTATTAATCTTTTTTTTAAAAAGGCAATTCACCCCCCTCTTGCCATCGTTTCTCCGTTTTGTTCCGACCCAACACAATGCTCTTCGAACCATCTAGCGGTGCACGATGGGAATCTTCTCAGACATGGTAGGATATTTTATTGAGGTCTTCATTGATGACTTCTCTATGTTTGGGGATACTTTTGAGAGATGTATTAGGAATGTAGAGAGAGTTTTGTTAAGATGTGAAGAAAATAATCTAGTCCTAAATTGGGAAAAATGCCATTTCATGGTTAAATAGGGAATAGTTCTAGGCCATCTGGTCTCAGGTAGGGTATTGGAGTTGATAAAGCCAAGGTTGACATCATTAGTCACCTTCCATCACCCAAAACTGCCAAGGAAGTGAGGTATTTCTTAGGACATGCTAGTTTCTATAGAAGATTTATCAAGGACTTTAGTTCAATCTCCCATCCCCTTTGTGCTCTAATAGTAAAGGATGCTCCATTTGTTTGGACATAAAGATGTGAGGGTTCATTCTCAACCCTCAAATCCTCTCTCACCTCTCCCCCCATCATGAAATCTCCAAATTGGAACCTTCCTTTAGAACTTATGTGTGATGCCTGTGACTTTGAAGTAGGATCTGTGTTAGGACAACGTTGTGATAAAACTCCTTATGTCATTTCTTATGCAAGAAAATCCTTAAATGATGCACAAATCAACTACACCACCACTGAGAAAGAGTTGTTTGCTATTGTGTTTTCCTTAGAGAATTTTAGGTCCTACCTCATAGGATCCCCCATCATTGTGTTCACTGACCATTCTGCACTAAAATACCTCTTCCAAAAACAAGATGCTAAGGCGAGACTGATTAGGTGGGTCCTTCTCTTACAAGAATTTGACCTCACAATCAAGGATAAAAAAGGGAATTGAAAATGTTGTAGCTGATCACCTCTCTAGGATGGAATTCAAAGACAACTCAAATCACCTTTCTGTGTCTAATTCATTTCCTGGTGAACACCTATACTCTGTGAGTGACTGCCCTTGGTATGCCGACATAGCTAATTTCTTAGTTACAGGAGTCATTCCAAAATTCTTAGGGACTCATTCTCAAAGGAAATTCCTTTATGATGTTAGACACTATGTGTTTGATGATCCATACCTCTATAAGTTCTGCCCTGACCAAGTTATTATGAGGTGTGTCTCAGAATCTGAACAAGAGTCCATCCTTAAATTCTATCATAGTGAGGCATGTGGTGGTCACTTTTCCTCTAAGAAAACATCTTCTAAGATTCTTTAATGTGGTCTCTTCTGCCCCACCCTCTCAAGGGACTCTTACACATTTTGTCAAAGTTGTCCTAGGTGTCAACAAGTAGGGTCCATCACAAAAAGGAATCAAATGACCCTCACTCCCATTATGGTCGTTGAAATCTTTGATTATTGGGTAATTGATTTCATGGGACCCTTCCCAAACTCTAGGGGATACCTATATATCCTTTTAGCTATTGATTATGTCTAAAAATGGGTTGAAGCCATTCCCACCAAGTCTAATGACCATCATGTTGTGATCCGATTTCTGAAAGAGCACATATTTTCTCGATTTGAAATTCCTAGGGCTATAATCAGTGATCGAGGAACCCATTTCTTCAATCATCCATTCTCTTCACTCATTTTTAAGTATGGTATTTCTCATAATGTTTCCACTTCATACCATCCTTAAACCAATGGTCAATTTGAGTTAGCAAATAGGGAGATTAAGCAAATTCTTGAAAAAACTGTCAACCCCTCTAGGAAATATTGGTCTGAAAAAACTCTTAGATTCTCTTTGGGCCTATCGAACCGCATATACAACCATTTTAGGAATGTCCCCATATAGGTTGGTCTATGGAAAATCATTCCATTTACCTTTTGAAATTGAGCATAAGTCATTTTGGGCAATCAAAAAAATGAATTTCAACATTTATTTAGCCAAAGAAAAGAGGAAATTAGATATTAATGAACTTGAGGAACTTATGATGGATGCTTATGAAAATTCAAGGATAAATAAAGCTATAGTTCAAGCCTACCAATCTAGGAATATCAAAGCCAAACATTTTGAACCGAGAAAATTTGTGCTCTTGTATAGTTCAAAACTTCATTTACACTCGGGAAAGTTAAGGTCTAGATGGTCAGGTCCATACATAGTGCATAAGGTGTATCCCCATGGGGAAATAGAGATTCAAGATCCCACAAGTGTTTACATTTTCAAGGTCAATGTTCAAAGGTTAAAACCATTCATTGAATCATTCAATAAACAAGAAATAGAGGTGGAGTTAACTGAGCCAACCTATGAACCAGAAAAAAAATGATAGATTTAGGATCCATGTCAGGCTAACTATGTTAAACAAAGCGCTTCATGGGAGGCAACCCATGGTTTTCATGTTTTCAATCTTTTTGGAATAATTTTTTTTATTAATCATTTTGATATTTAAAAAAAATATAGACAGCTGATTTGTTCTTCTATTATGAGTATGGATGGGTACGAAAGGGGAGCACCATATTCATCCATGTCACGTGGTGTGATCCCTGAGTACTACTGTCACGACCCGTCCCAGTGGGTCCTGCACCGTGACTCCCCAAGACTGCCTCCAATAGGCCAGGGGATGGTGAATAGCACCGAGTAGGCATGTCACTAACATGAGAGGCATTGCCTAAGTACCTATACACACACACACATCTCCAAGCCCACAAATTCTGAAATGTAAAACACTAAGGAACAAAAATGCATGCATACAACTAGACCCAACCAACAGAGTACGATGAAAGGTAGAGTACTGTAAAAGTAAACTGGGCCAGAATACAAGCCCACCAAAAGAAAGAGTCTGAAAAACTAAAAAGTCCAACCTGTAAGCACAAAGGTACTGGGAATGTCGTTCATAGCCGTAGGAACGCCTCGGCCTGTAGGGAACTCAGAAAGCTCGGTCCTGTCCTGGTCCACCTTGGACTCTGTCAAAAGGCTTCTCGTCTGCACAAGACACCAGACGTGCGGGCAAAGCCCGTGTAGGGGTGAGTATAACAATACTCAGTAGAGGAACATGAAAACCACAAAGCAATACAAAGTAAAAGTGCAGTTAGCTATGCACAGTACATGTTTACAGAACATATAAAACAAACCAGATATACTCAAAACCCAGACACGTGGTCTAGAGACAATTCACGCAACCGTATACCCCCATAAGGGATTCCGTTCGAAGATTATGTGATGCGCTCATTCCGGGAGAACACACTCCACGAGTCTTATAGCTCTGATGACGTCCGTCCGGGAAGTGATGTTCATCAGGAACTGTCACGAGAGATAGTTACACTCATTACGGGAGACACACTCCTGAGTGGGAAAGATTTCGATACACAGATGAGGATCACTGCCAGGGCCATGGCGGATACCGCGACTCATCAGGAATTCACCTGCTAGGTATAGGATCAACGCCCGGTAAAGTTGGTCACGCCGATGCCTGACTCTACCTAGGGTCTGGAATGGATAGAGGATCTCGATCCGGGCCTCTCGGATGGATGCCTGACTCTATCATAGAAAAGTCCTGCTGAAGGGATCATAATCCTGCGTGAGGGAATGATGCCTGACCTTCAGGGGAACAAGAAGAAGGGGCACTAACCCAAACAAAAGATGTTCAAGGCATGGTGAACAAAAGGAGCAAGCTGTTTTCCAAAAAGTACACGGCGTGTAAAAATGATACACGCCGTGTTGTCCGACCCCGGGTACTGCCTGTGTACAACAGCCCATGTCGTGAGGTTGGTCATGTAGAAAACTTAGTACACGGCATGTAGTACGGAGTACACGCTGTGTCTGGGTAACTGGGGTTGGCTCTGTGTACTCTGGCCATGTTCCTGTACACGGTCACCAACCCGTGTACTCCAACCCGTGCGATCCGCACACGGGGTGACCCACATTGTTTACCTCGCCTGTTCGGGTGATAGAGTACACGGTCGTGTACTCCATCCCGTGTCCGTGTATCCCTGTGAAACATGCCGAGCTACGCGTAGTTGACTCTGCCGAGCTGTACACGACGTGCCTCCTGAAGCCGTGTAGACCATCCTGTGTTTGTGTACTACCCAAAGTACACGCCGAGCTTCAGGGAAGGTCCAACACGCTGTGTGATCGGGCTCACACGCCGTGTGATCCTTCTCTACCCCTAAAACCCTAGCCTCCACCATCAGAACTACACAGCGTGTTCTTCGGAAGTACACGCTGTGTATTCTGGAATTTTCCAGAAACGGCGCTCTTCGCCAGCACGCCTCCCGTGCTGCTCCGATCATCAATCCGTCCATCCGATCGCCGTAAAACTTCCAGGTTCTAGTCACCCCGACCCCACGAAAGTGCTTTTATCGCTTTCGGGCCTCCGATCGGCTCTGAAAATGTGATTTGATCTTCCCGTGCGAAGAATGCTCGAAGAACACCCTTTCCCGATCCGGTCCGATTCGTTGTCAGCCATCGTCGTCGCACCTCCACAAGGTCATTGCGGTGTCGAACCTTCTATTTGGGATCTTTGCATCATGGAACGGATGCGTAACGATCTATTGTTCGTCGCCCCATGAAGAATGCGAATAACGCGCAAGGAAGAATGGGGGAGGAAATACAATAAACAAATAAATTGAGGAACGAACCTCCGTCGTCATTCGTCACGGCATTGATCCACTCCCGTTAATAGGTTTAAACAGAGTAGAGATCAACATGAATAAAAATCATGGATTAATTCCCCAAAATCATCCCAAAGAAAACCCTCCCGTAAGAACGTATGAATCCACGGATCAACTTGTTCGTGGTTGATCCGCGATCGTCGTTTAAACTCTAAAACGGGGAAAAGTAATTGAAATAACAAACCCCTACCTTTTGAAAGGATCGATCGTTGAAGAAAGGTGTCGCACTGCCATTTTCGTCGATATCCTTCAACGTCGGCGCAACGATCCTCGATCTCGATATGTCATCATTCGTCGCCGAGAATTCTCTCTAACGCCTTGCGGATTCAGTAGAGATTCCTCTCAAACATTGCCAATGATCAACAATTGTTTAACCCATTAAAAAGGGAAACATGTTGTCATTTAATTTACGCGGTAGCATTAATGATGTTGACTCGCCATTTTGAAGTTATTAAGACGTGCCATTAATTTAGGAAACAGCTGCGCTGCAGCGGATGTTTCCTTAAACGAAATAAAATAAACTAGTTAATTTATTTTATTTTATTTTACTTAAAACATCCGAAAATTAACTTTTTCCCTCGACCCGCGCCGGTCGAGGTTAGCCTCATTCTTAGGTAAATTCATCGTCCTGGACATAACGGTGTGCTCAGATTTTTAATCTGGGCATCCATTTGGAAACTGCCACAACCGCGCACAAGTGCTGACTCACTAAACTAAAAAAAAGTTCAAACCACCATTCCGGGCTCACTGGACCTCAGAATGATGTGTCGTCTTCGTGCCCGGTCTCGAAATAATTCCATATAATATTTAAAAAAAAAATAAATGGAAAATCCGAGACATTACATTCTCCCCACCTTGGGACTTTTACGCCCCCGAAAAGCCAAAACAAAGGCTACCCAAAAAGATGAGGGTACTAGGCACGGATCTAGGCCTCCCGCTCCCACGTGCTCTCCTGAAGATTCTCGTGCTGCCACCGGACGCGCACTAAGGGAATCAATCTCCCATGAAGGATCCTCTCCTACTGATCCTCGATCTCCACTGGGTACTCAGTAAAGGTCACTCCATCCTCGATGTCCAGCTCTCCCCAGTCAATGATGTGAAATGGGTCATGCACGTACCTCCTCAGCTGCGACACGTGGAAGACATCATGTACTCGATGCAACTGTGGCGGTAGATCCAGGAGGTACACCACCTCTCCAACTCTGCCCAGGATCTGGAAAGGTCTGATGAACCTTGGATATAGCTTGCCGCCTCGGCCAAATCTCTGCAACCCTCATCGAGGTGAGACCTGAATGAAGACGTGGTCTCCCTCTTCGAACTCCAGAGGTCTCTGTCGCCTGTCAGCATAAGACTTCTACCGGCTCTGTGCAGTCTTCATCCACTCCCGGATGATCTGCACCTTATCTGTAGTAGCTCTCACTAACTCTGGACCCATGAGTTCTGACTCTCAGGGGTCGTTCTAGCAAAGCGGTGACCAGAAGGGTCTCCCATACAAGGCCTCGAATGGTGCCATACCGATGGTGGAGTGGTATCTGTTGTTGTACGTAAACTCCACCAGTGGTAGGTGGTCCTCCCAACTATGACCAAAGTCCAAGATACAGGCATGCAACATATCCTCCAAAACCTGAATGGTCCTCTCTGTCTGACCATCAGTCTGGGGATGAAACGCTGTGCTCAAGCGCAGCTAAGTCCCAAAAGCCTCCTGCAATCCCTTCCACAACCAGGATGTGAAGCGGGTGTCTCAGTCTGAGACTATAGTCGAGGGGACGCTATGAAGCCGAACTATCTCTTGTACGTAGAGGCGTCCCAAGATCTCTACGGAAATCTGCTCCCTGATAGCTAGGAAGTGGTCTGACTTGGTGAGTCGGTCAACGATCACCCATATGGAATCGTGCCCCTTGGACATCCACGGTAAGCCCATCACGAAGTCCATCGATATTCCATCCCACTTACACTCTCGAACTTCCAGGGGGTGAGCTAACCCTACTGTAACCTGGTGCTCAGCCTTCACCTGCTGTCATGTGAGGCATCAAGAAACGAACTCTGCCACTGCCTTCTTCATGCTTGACCACCATAACTGACGTCGGAGGTCCTCGTACATCTTTTCCACTTCGGGATGTACCGCCAAAGGGGATGTATGGAACTCCCTCAGGAACACATCCTACAACGCCACTGGTACAATAGTGCGTCCTCTGAAAAGAAGTGTGTGCTCCCCACCTTGCGAATATCCATCAGGAGCATGTCCTATGGATAACTGAGCACGTAAGGTCACACAGTCGACATCCCCAAGTTGTGCCTCCCTAAATCGTTGTAAGAGCGGAGGGGTGACAACCATCGACTGTAGGTAAGCTATATCCTCTCCATCCATGAAGGATAACTGTAACGCGGCTAATTGTTGTGTCGCCTCACTCAACAGCTGTGAGCTCGACCTTCTTGTAAGAGCGTCTTCCACGTTGTTCCCCTTCCCAGGAGTATAGATGATCTCGAAATCATATTCCTGGAGGAACTCTATCCAACGCCTCTGCCTCAGATTCAGATCCTTCTGTGAGAAGATGTACTTGAGGCTCTTGTGGTCAGAGTAGACAATGAACCGCTCTCCCATAAGGTAGTGTCGCCACATCTTCAATGCGAAGACTACCGATGATAACTCAAGATCATGGGTTGCATAGTTCTGCTCATGCGGCCTAAGCTGGCGCGAACCATAAGCAATCACCACGTGCCACTGCATCAGGACACAGCCGAGCCCGGTCCCTGATGCGTCGTAGAAAACTATGTACTCGACACCCTCCTCATGAAATCTCAAGACTGGGGCGCTCATCAAACTCTTTCTTAGCTGCTCAAAATCCTACTAGCACTTTTATATCCACACGAAGGGTTGCCCCTTCCTGTTCAAGGCCGTCATCGGTGCTGATATCCGAGAGAAATAAAGGATGAATCTCCGGTAATATCCTGCCAACCCAAGGAAGCTTCGCACCTCTGTCACGCTCCGAGGTGGCTCCCATGATAACACAGCCTCTACCTTGGCTGGGTCCATAGCTACTCCATCTGCTGAGATGACATGTCCCAGAAAGTGGACCTCCCGAATCCAGAACTGGCACTTTGAGAGCTTCCCATAAATCTGGTTCTCCCGAAGTACGTTCAGAACCATCCGCAGGTGTCTCGCGTGCTCCTCCTCTAACACCGAGTACACAAGGATGTCGTCGATGAAGACTACTACGAACCGGTCCAAGTACGGCTGGAAGATCTGGTTCATCAACCCCATGAACACTACGGGGGCGTTCGTCATGCCAAAGGGCATCACCAAGTACTCATAGTGAACGTATCGACATCTGAAAGTCGTCTTCGGTATATCCTTATCCCACACTTGTAGCTGGTGATAGCTTGATCGAAGTTCAACCTTCGAGAACCACTGTTCCCCTCTTAGCTGATCAAAGAGGTCATCGATCCTTGGCAGTGGATATTTGTTCTTTACCATCACCTGGTTCAGGCGCTGGTAATCCATGCACAACCTCAGACTCCCATCTGCCTTCTTGGCAAACAAGACTGGGGCCGCCCAGGGTGAGACGTTTGGTCTTACGAAACCCTTGATCTGCAAATCCTCCAACTGCACCCTCTACTCGTGAAGCTCCGTGGGAGCCATCCGATAATATTATGAGGAAATCGGCATCGTCCTGGGGTGTAAGTCGATGCAGAAGTCAATTTCCCGGCGGGGAGGTAGTCCTGGAACATCTTCGGGAAAGACGTCCTCATACTCTGCCACCACTACTAGGAACTGAGAGCTCACAACATACACTGCTCTGAGGGTAAGGCTAGCCAACTCATGAGTGATCGGCTGCACCCTCCCATGCATGATCCCATTTTGTGCTGCATGGGTTTCCTTTTCTCCGATAAAGTAAAACCTTGTTCCATCACAGCGGACACACCGCACCCTTCGCTTAAAACAGTCAATCTGGGCATGGACCGAAGATAACCAATCCATACCGAGAATGACGTCGTAAGGCCTCGACGCTACCACCAAGAGGTTCCAACCAAAACTCTCACCTCCAAGGGTAAGATCACACTGTCTGCAAAGGTGTGTGATCGTCGATTCTCCTCCCGTAGGTGTCTCCAAGAATAAGGATCGAGTCAACAGTTCTACCGGAATCTCAAGGTTTTGTACAAGACATGTGGCTATAAGGGAATGACTGGAACCTGTGTCTATGAGTACGGAAGCTAAGGTAGAAAAGACATAGATCGTACCTCGAATCATCCCTGGAGCCCCTAGGTCGTATGCCTCTACCGCATGCAGTTGTCCCCGTCCATGTCCCCCAGCTCCCTAAGCCTGGTGCGGACCTCCTGGGGGTGGTGATGTAAGTAAGTCGAAGAATATGCCACTACCTAAAGCTCTCCCTGCTCCTCTTCCACGTCCGCCGCCTGGAGGATCTGCCTGCTCCGTTATCTGCCTCTGCCTTGGTGGTCCATCCACCACTTCCCTATCAGCAGCTCGATGTATCGGGCAATCTCTAGCAAGATGCCCCCTACCGTCGCATGCATAGCATCGCTTCTCCCTAGGCTGACTGGATCCATCCTGAGAGCCCTGGACTGTTGATCCCCTATCCTGGGTCCTCTTATGACGTCTCCCATGTCCAGATCCCTGTGCTTGATGTCGGCTCCCTGTTGTCAGTGTCTCTGCACCTGTCTGCCTGCTACTGACTTTCGGCGGCTGTCTTTTCTCTGCCAAGAAGATCTCGATCACCAAGGCCCGCTCGAGCACTCCAGCATAAGTCGAAATGCATAGAGGTGTGACACTATCTCGGATGTCACATCGTAGACTTCGCTCTAAGGTCTGAGATATGAAGTACTGATCCCTGACCATATCCATCGAGTACCTGGAGAGGTTGGTGAACCTCGATGAATAGTCAGCCACCATCATACTACCCTGCTGGAGCTGAAGAAGCTCCTGGATGCACACAGCTCTCAGCGTAACCAGAGAGAACTCCTCCCTGAAGAGTCACTCAAACTCTGTCCATGAAAGAGTCTCCTCATCGGGAGTCTGTGTGGTCAGACTCCACCATCTTCCGGCCGAACCCTGAAGAAGGCTCGCTCCTAGGACCACCATCTGTTCTGTCGGTGTCCTCACTAGACGGAAAACTCTGGTCACCGCCTCAAGCCAGTCCTCAATCGCCTGAGGGTCGGGCTCACCTCGGAACCTGAGGGGTCTCTATATCTGAAACTCATGGAGTGCGCTAAGCCTGCGCTCCTCGCCGGTCAGTACTACAGGTACCAATGGCTTCTCTACTGGCGGTATAGCAGGTGCACCACCTGGTGGCAACGCCTGGGGGGCTGGTCCCTGTATCGAAGCCTCGTCACTGAGGGGGTCATCCTCGTGATCGTGCTACTGAATCCTAGCGGGTACGCGTCGCGGAGGCATCCTGTAAAGAAACAAGATGTGTCACGGTCAATGAGTATATCTGGATAGCTGACACCAAGGAAATGGAAGAAACAACCCATTCCTATATGATGCATGTACCTTTTTATTTCCCCGCAATCAGTGTTTTCGTGAACCAGGTTGAAAAGCAGGTTATCAGAGTCCTGTGGTATGGATACGTTGACCGCCGCACTAACACTGGGGTCCCTGGCCTAAAAGCCGAACCCGAAACACTTAACACCATTTCCCCAAACCAAACTCACAGACTCTTGGTCCTAAGGTAGAACCGACCACCTCTGATACCACTCTGTCACGACCCGTCCTAGTGGGGCCCACGTCGTGACTCCCCAAGCCTGCCTCCAATAGGCTAGGGGATGGTGACTAGCACCGATTAGGCATGTCACTAACATGGGAGGCATTGCCTAAGTACCTGTACACACACACACACATCTCCAAGCCCACAAATGCTGAAATGTAAAACACTAAGGAACAAAAATGCATGCATACAACTAGACCCAACCAATAGAGTATGACGAAAGGTAGAGTACTGTAAAAGTAAACTGGGCCAGAATACAATCCCACCAAAAGCAAGAGTCTGAAAAACTGAAAAGTCCAACCTGTAAGCACAAAGGTACTGGGACTACCGCTCGTAGCTGTCGGAACGCCTCGGCCTGTAGGGAACTCAGAAAGCTCGGTCCTGTCCTGGTCCACCCTGGACTCTGTCAAAAGGTTTCTCGTCTGCACAAGACACCAGACATGCGGGAAAAGCCCGTGCAGGGGTGAGTATAACAATACTTATTAGAGGACCCTGAAAACCACAAATCAATACAAAGTAAAAGTACAGTCAGTTATGCACAGTATATGTTTATAGAACATATAAAACAAACGAGATATAATCAAAACCCAGACCCGTGGTCTAGAGACAATTCACGCAAACGCATACCCCCTCAAGGGATTCCATTCGAAGATTCCGTGATGCGCATGTTCTGGGAGAACACACTCCACAAGTCTTATAGCTCTGATGACGTTCGTCCGGGAAGTGTTGTTCGTCGGGAACCGTCACGAGAGATAGTTACACTCATTACGGGAGACACACTCCTGAGTGGGAAAGATTTTGATACACAGATGAGGATCACTGCCAGGGCCATGGCGGATACCGCGACTCATCCGGAATTCACCTGCTAGGTAGAGGATCAATGCCCGGTAAAGTTGGTCATGCCGATGCCTGACTCTAACTAGGGTATGGAATGGATAGAGGATCTCAATCCGGGCCTCTCGGATGGATGTCTGACTCTATCACAGAAAATTCCTGCTAAAGGGATCATAATCCCACATGAGGGAATGATGCCTGACCTTTAGGGGAACAAGAAGAAGGGGAACTAACCCAAACAAAAGATGTTCAAGGCACAGTGAACAAAAGGACCAAGCCGTTTTCCAAAAAGTACACGGCGTGTAAAAATGATACACGCCGTGTTGTCCGACCCCGGGTACTGCCCATGTACAACGGCCCGTGTTGTGAGGCTGATCATGTAGAAAACTTAGTACACGGCGTGTAGTATGGAGTACACACCGTGTCTGGGTAACTGGGGTTGGCTCCGTGTACTCTGGCCATGTTCCCGTACACGGTCACCAACCCTTGTACTCCAACCCATGCGATCCGCACACGGGGTGACCCGCGTTGTTTACCTCGCCTGGCCGGGTGATAGAGTACACGGTCGTGTACTCCATCTCGTGTCCTTGTATCCCTAGGATACATTCCGAGCTCTGCGTAGCTGCCTCTACCGAGCTGTACACGTCGTGCTGCCTGAAGCTGTGTAGACCATCCTGTGTTTGTGTACTACCCAAAGTACACACCGAGCTTCGGGGAAGGTCCAATACGCCGTGTGACCAGGCTCACACTCCATGTGATCCTTCTCTGCCCCCAAAACCCTAGCCATCACCACCAGAACTACACGGCGTGTTCTTCTGAAGTACATGATGTGTATTCTGGAAATTTCCAAAAACGGCACTCTTTGCCAGCGCGCCTCCTGTGCTGCTCCGATCATCAATTCGGTCGTTCGATCACCGCAAAACTTCCAGGTTCTGGTTGAACCAACCCCACGAAGCCGCTTCCGTTATTTTCGGGCCTCCGATCGGCTCCAAAAACGTGATTTAATCTTCCCGCGCGAAGAACACTCGAAGAACGCCCTTTCCCGATCCGGTCCGATTCATCGTCTGCCATCATCGCCGCACCTCCACAAGGTCGTTGCGGTGTCTAACCTTATATTTGGGATCGTTGCCTCGTGTAATGGATGTACAATGATCCGTTGTTCTTCACCCCGTGAAGAACGCGAAGAACGTGCGAGGAAGAATGGGGGAGGAAATCCAATAAAAAAATAAATTGAGGAACGAACCTTCGCCGTCATTCGTCACGGCATTGATCTACTCCCGTTAATAGGTTTAAACGGAGAAGAGATCAACATGAATAAAAAGCATGGATTAATTCCCCAAAATCAACCCAAATAAAACCCTCCCATAAGAACGTATGAATCCGCAGATCAACTTGTTCGTGGTTGATCCGCGTTCATCGTTTAAACTCTAAAACGGGGAAAAGGAATTGAAATAACAAACCCCTACCTTTTTAAAGGATTGATCGTTGATGAAATGTGTCGCACTGCCGTTGTTGTCGAGATCCTTCAACTTCAGCACAGCAATCCTCGATCTCGATCTGTCATCGTTCATCTTCGAGAATTCTCTCTAACGCCTTGCGGATTCGGCAGAGATTCCTCTCAAACGTTTCCAACGATCAACAATTGCTTAACCCATTAAAAAGGGAAACATGTTGTCATTTAATTTACACGGCAGCATTAATGACATTGACTCGCCATTTTTAAGTTATTAAGATGCGCCATTAATTTAGGAAATAGCTGCGCCGTTGCCGCGTTGCAGCGGATGTCTCCTTAAACGAAATAAAATAAACTGGTTAATTTATTTTATTTTATTTTACTTAAAATGTCTGAAAATTATCTTTTTCCCTCAACCCACGCCGGTCGAGGTTGGCCTCATTCTAAGGTAAATTTATCGTCCCGGACGTAACGGTGTACTCAGATTTTTAATTCGGGCATCCGTTTGGAACCTGCCACAACCGCGCACAAGTGTCGACTCACTTAACTAAAAAAAGTTCAAACCACCATTCCGGGCTCACTGGACCTCAAAATGATGTGCCTTCTTCGTGCCTGGTCTCGAAATAATTCTATATAATATTTAAAAATAATAATAAATGGAAAATCCGAGACATTACAACTACCTTACCCAGAAATTAAAAAGAAAACAATGTATCATCAGTTGATTTCAAAAAAAAAAGGAAAACCATAAAAATGATGAGACTTGGTATTAAATAAGTTGTTTTGTTGTTTGTTTTGTTTGGTTTTTTCTTGTTTGTATAGTTTAGGGACTATTTTTTGGTGATACATATTCAATAAAGGAGGTGCCTACATCTCCCATGAGACCAAAGAGTGATTTGGGATCACCACAATCATCATTATGAAGCCACCAGGTGAACTTGTTCCATGCCCTTTACAACTCATTTCCCCCCCACCCACTTCTCCTCTATTTTCTTTTTACGAAACTAGGGACAGTTTCATTCTAAGTTGGGGGGTGTGGAAACAAAATTCTTGTTAAAAAAAACAATGATAAAAAAAAGTAAATTAAAATTCCTTTATCATTCATATAATAACATCTTTGCTCACATTAAAACTACATAGAAAATAATTTTTATTTCCTTGACTCTTAATTTAATTCATTATTAATTTTAAAATCATTGATTCTGGAATTTTGGTTGTCCAATGAAAATTTTCATCATTTTTATTTCCATCCATTAAATCAAAATGCCACAATGCATGTCCTCTAGACTGTGGGGTACTAATTTGAATTTTTGGGGTCCAATAATAAATATCATAGGCTGGTTTGATTTTTATGAATAATATGAGTATTCAAAAAATTAAAAAAAAAATAATAAAAAAAATAAAATAAAATAAAAATAAAAAATTACGTGTAGAGAAATGGATTGATAAAATGCGAGGCTTTTGGCACTTGGGGATCATGACTCCAGAGTTTTCTAGCCTTCAGTTTTTCACTCTATCTCTATTTATGGTAATATGACTTTGTTTTTGATTAAGTTAACTCGAGACGATGCCCGAGTATGTGGGCTTCACTTGGTGCCCTAAGTCCTTTGAGTCTAGGAGTCATCGGAAAAGTCTTGCTACATGGGTTAATTTGATTAACTGCAATCTCAATTACTATGGAAATATTGCAAAACAAATCCAAAAAAAAGGAATGAAGAATACTCATATTAGGATTAAATGTGATTCCACCTAGCACTTCCATGATTTCCCCCTTGAATGAAAATGAACCCCCATATCTATTGTGATTCACAACACATCATTACACCTAATTGAGTTGGATGAAGTATGATGATGGATTTGATCAAAGGAATGGGCTTGGGATTGGGATCTGCTTTTAAATTTATCTTGTTTTAAATTATCTTGATAGGTTATAAAGATATATTTGTGTGCAGTTTACATTGTGAGCATTGTTTGTTATAATGTGTTTGAAGAAAGGAATTGAAATAAAATCATTGAATTATTTTCTTGGGACTAGAAAATCTCAAGTTTGGGGGTGTGATTATCCAATAAAAACATATATGTTAATTACATTTTAATGGTATTAAATGTTCATTTTTGATCTTATGGGCTTGATTTAGTGGATTTTGATTTTGAATATCAATTCTCATCATTTGTGCACTTCATGCCTAATGTACACCAATTTAGGCCCAATGAGTCATCTAATTATAAGGAATGTAATTATCCATATTTTAATTTGATATCTTTTGAAATGTATCTTCACTTAAATTTAAACATTTTTCATTCAGGGATCAATGGATGATTCATAGAGGATGAAGGAGATATTTGGCGATGAAAAGAAACAATTCTGGAGAAGGCAGATTGGACACCAGCCTACTGATGAGAATTTGGGGCCCAAAATAAAGGCCCAATTAAGCCCAAATTTTGTAGCATGCTATAATAAATATATAGGAACAAATAAATCTTTAGGATCCAGTGCTAATTCTGCTTCCATTATGGTTATTTAAGCGGCCCAAGTTAGAGATAAAATTATGGGCCAGATTCTGCGGCCCAGAAAAATAGATCACTAATATGATCATATCTCGGAATAAAAAACTAAAAATGGGCCCAAATTTTACATACGGTTTGAAGACATCCGGGGATCCATTTTCTTCTTCTATGTCACACTATTATTCGGCCATATAGAAGGTCTTCCAAGTGTGTCTGTTCGGTGAAGGAAAGCTAGCTGCCACCTCGGGTCAAGGGTGGAAAAATCAACTCTCCCTTACTTTTCACCCACCTATGGCCTACCACAATTAATTGAGGAGACTTAGAATATTGGATTATCGCCCCAAGGGCTCAAAATGCCTATTTAAGGTAGTGGTGTTGGAGTATTGAAGGATCTTTGGTGCTTGGTTTCATTTTAGTGTTATGCTGCCGCTTTGTGTTTGTAATCGCATTTCTTTCTCATGTAAGTTGTTTAACTCACCTTAGTTTATTAATAAAAGTTCTTCCTTTACTCGTATTATCTTCTTCTACTTATCACGTTGATACCGTTGGTTCAAGGTGTGAATTTATTCACACCATACTTTGTGATATTTATCACACAACAGAGGAGTGATTGATTTTTGTTGTTGTTTTTACTTCTTCAATTCCACCCTCGTAAGTCTACTTCCCGCTTCCGTTGAAGACATGTCATCAATGGAGGGATAACTCTTTTATGGGTTGATCCAAGGGAGTATAAAGGGGCTGGATTGGATGTTATTTATCACTCCATTAATGGCTAATCACTTCATTTAAATGAGATTTTTATTTGATGATTTTAAAACCTCTTCATCCTTATTGAATTTAAGGTCACACATTTCAAGTGATAATACAAACCTCTACCTTGGAGTGCTCAAAACTTTTATACTTCAAGTATATAGGTGATTAGTATTAGTGTGTGTATTCATTAAACTAGTAAGTGATGATTTCGTTTGATCTTCTTAAATGAATCCATCTCAATTATAAGAAATTGAAATCATTAAAAAAGAAATTCATCCAATCCACCCCGAGCAACAACCTAGGATCAAGTCATTACCTTAATTTGAATTAACTTAAATCTGTTATTGATACTTTAAAACCATATTAAATCAACCTAAGTTGTCCACTTCATATCCAAAAACAATCCATAGAATGCACGTGTCTGTAGGTACTTCTTAGGTCTCTGAGGATTCGACAACCCAAACTAGACTACAAGGACAGTCCTACCTTCTTTTTTTGGGTAAATTTGAGCGTGAATCAAATTCTGGCACTGTTTACAGGGACCAACTAAGTACCTTAGACCAAAAACCTTCTTTCCTCACCTCCATTATTCTATTCTCACCCAAGATCTCTTATCTTTTCCCTTTCTCATTTTTTTTCTTTTGGCACATGACCGCCTACACCCGCAATAACTCAAAAAGACTTGTTATGGTGGAAAGTCCTAGGATAGGGGATTAAAGTAAACCTAAGGGTTTGTTTACACTAGAACCTAATACCCTATAGTCAAAAATTGAGCCAATTTCAATAGAAGGTCTTCAAAGAAACCAAATCATAAACCCGGGTGGGAACCAAAATGGAAACCCAAAAGAGGCAGCCCCAAACTTGGGGAATGCAATTGATCAAACCATGAATGACTACCTCACACCTTCCTGGACCAATGCCCCCTCATGCATTAGACATAACTCCCTAGGAGATGCTAACTACATATTTAAACCCCATGTCCTAAACCATCTTCCCACATTCCATGGAATGGAGTCTCAGATGCCCTACCTTCACATTAAGGAGTTCAATGACATTGTAGAAACCATGTGTCCCCCACATCAACTAGAATCAGTTAAGATGAGGCTATTTCCTTTTTATTTAAAGTATAGAGCTAAAAATTGGCTAAACAATTTGAGACCGTCATCCATAAACTCTTGGTACCAACTACAAAGAGAATTCTACAAAAAATACTTTCCCCACCACAAAACAATTGCACTTAAAAAAAGTATTCAAAACTTTTTTGAAAAAGACGGAGATTCATTCTATGAAACATGGGAGAGGTTCAAAGACACTCTAAACATGGTTCCACACCATGGTTTTTCTATTCCTGAACAAGTGAGAATTTTATATGAAGGTTTGGGTCTGGGGAACAAACAATTCATTGACATGATGTGTAATGGAGCCTTTAAAAACAAAGCCCCAAATGATGCTTACGAGTATTTAGAAAGACTTTATGAATAAAACCAAACATCCGTAACTTCACCTTATTATGAAAAGCCACAAAGAACTACTAGAATTCATACACTTAGAGAAGAGGAAAGCCTTAGGGTTAAACTTGCAGCACTGTCTAGGAAGGTTGAAGAGATAGACCTTAGTAAAGTCCATGAAATCCAAACTGTTGACCCTGTTTGCACAATTTGTGACAAACATGACCATAAGACAAAAAACTGCCCAACCATTCCATCCATCAAGGATGTTCTTTTAGGAGGACCCCCAGTGGAAGTAAATGCCTTGAACTTTCAAAAGCCTAAATACCAAAACAACTTCAACCCAAGGTATAATGACCACCCAGGATTCCGCTGGAAAGATAACCAACAACCTAGCCAACCACAGGGAAAAAATCCTTACCCCCATCAGAACTACCAAACCCATAACCAGTTCCAAAACCAACCTATCCAATACTAATAGCCACAGTCCATTTTCAACAAACCATCCCACCTCCAAAATATCCCCTTGGGATAAACCAACCTACTCAAGCACCAACCCAAACTGTTCCACAAAGCCTACTAGAACAACTGTGCAAACAAATGGAAAGGATGAAATCAGAAATCTCTTCCCTTAAAAAAGAATTTCAAACCATCAAAACTGGAAAGGCACCCATGCCTACTCAGGCGGTGCCATCCTCAACTTCAAGGTGAGAGTCAAGTTGTGCTCAAACAACTCATGAACAAATAAAGGTTGTGACTGTTTTAAGAAATATGAAATCAATTGAGAAACCTGAAAAACTAATTCAGAACCCACTTGAAGATTCAAAGTGGATGGAAATTCAAATGAACCAAATGATCAAATTGAAAAACATTACAACATTGTCAAAGAAACAACTCTTCAACAAACAACCCCACAACCTGCACCATTTCCTCAACGCATGAGGGGGAAAACCAAGCCTTAATTGAGTGAAACATTGAGGGAAATATTCTCACAAGTCAAGTTGCACATTCCACTCCTCGATGCAATTCAAACCATACCTGCCTACTAAAAGTACCTTTAAGACTTGTGCACTTTTAAAAGAAAATTTTCACATAAAAACCAAGTCCTTTTGGCTAATAATGTGAGTACCACCATTCAAGGGACCATTCCTCCTAAGTTGAAAGACCCAGGTTTCCCTTACATCAGTGTTGAACTAGGAGAAAGAAAATTTGTCAAGTCCTTGTGTGATCTAGGTGCTAGTGTCAATATCATCCCCTATGCCGTGTACTGCCAGTTAGGCCTAGAAGAACTCCAACCCACATCTGTCACACTTCAAATTGTTGACTGAAGCATTAGGGTTCCAAAGGGGATTTTAAAGGAAGTTCTGGTAAAGGTTGAAAACTTCATCTACCCTGCTGACTTTATTGTCCTTGAAAACCATCCAAACTTAGGAAATAAGGAACAAACCCCAGTTATCCTTGGTCGTCCCTTCCTTGCAAAAATCAACTCGGTTATCTGAATCTGAAATGGGAACATGACCATCACCTTTGGGAACATGAGTCTAGACTTGAACATCTATAATTCAAGCTCACAAATAGTGGATGATGAGGGCATTAATGAAGTAAACATGATAGGAAGCATTGATAATGAATCCATAGAACATCAAGGAATATTTGATGAATTTTTAAGTCAAGATGATATTGATTTCCTTTGTTCATATGAAGGAATTTTATCTCCTTGGCTTGAATAATTTTTAAATTTCTCTTATGATGAAGTCTTAGGTCCAACAATCAGTGAAACCTTTCAAGAAAACACTTTCATGGAGACCACTCCAACTTCCTTCCCTAAATTTGATCAAGCCAATCTAGTAGCTGAAACTTCTACATGTGGGGAATCAATCCTATCTAAAACTTTAGGAAATATAATTGATCTTGATCCAATGTCCCAATATTCTACTGAAATTCTGAACCAACCTCATCTTGAATTGAAGGAACTTCCTGCTGCATTAAAGTATGCCTTCCTAGGGGACAATCAAACACATCCTATTGTCATTTATTCTTATCTTGAATCCAATAATGAGAGGATGCTTCTAGATTTCCTTAGGAAACATAATAAAGCCATTGGTTGGACCCTGTCTGATATTCCTGGAATTAGCCCACTTATTGGGACTCATAGGATTGTTCTAGAATCTGATTCAAATCCATGTAGTCAACCTCAACGGCGACTCAATCCTAATATCATGGAGGTAGTAAGGAAAGAACTTCTGAAATTGTTAAAAGCTGGTATCATATATCCCATAGCTGAGAGTGAATGGGTGATTCCAATCCAAGTGGTTCCAAAAAAGGCTGGAATCACAGTGATAACCAATGAGGATGGAGAGATTCTTCCAACAAGGGTGAGTAGTGGATTGAGGGTCTGTATTGACTATAGGAAGCTAAACTCATTCACCAAGAAGGACCATTTCCCCTTACCATTCATTGACCAAGTCCTTCAGAGAGTGGCAGGTCATTCCTTCTACTATTTCTTAGATGGGTACTCAGGGTATAATAAAATTGAGGTCTCCATAGAGGATCAAGGGAAGACTACATTCACATGTCCATTCGGAACCTTTTCCTTCCAACGCATGCCCTTTGGTTTATGCAATGCTCCTGGAACCTTCCAGCGGTGCATGATGGGAATCTTCTCAGACATAGTAGGGGATTTTATTGAGGTCTTCATGGATGACTTCTCTGTGTTTGGGGATACTTTTGAGAGATGCCTTAGGAATGTAGAGAGAGTTTTGTCAAGATGTGAAGAAAATAATCTAGTCCTAAACTAGGAAAAATGCCATTTCATGGTTAAATAAGGACTAGTTCTAGGCCATATGGTCTCAGGTAGGGGGATTGAAGTTGATAAATCCAAGGTTAACATCATTCGTCACCTTCCATCACCCAAAACTGTCAAGGAAGTGAGTTATTTATTAGGACATGTTGGTTTCTATAGAAGATTCATCAAGGAATTTAGTTCAATTTCCCATCCCCTTTGTGCTCTACTAGTAAAGGATGATCCATTTGTTTGGACAGAAAGCTGTGAGGGTTCATTCTCAACCCTCAAATCCTCTCTCACCTCTCCCCCCATCATGAAATCTCCAAATTGGAACCTTCCTTTCGAACTTATGTGTGACGCCAGTGACTTTGCTGTAGGAGCTGTGTTAGGAAAACGTTGTGATAAAACTCCTTATGTCATTTATTATGCAAGAAAATCCTTAAATGATGCCCAAATCAACTACACAACCACTGAGAAAGAGTTTCTTGCTATTGTGTTTGCCTTAGAGAAGTTTAGGTCCTACCTCTTAGGATCCCCCATCACTGTGTTCACTGACCATTCTGCACTAAAATACCTCTTCCAAAAACAAGATGCTAAGGCTAGACTGATTAGGTGGGTCCTTCTCTTATAATAATTTGACCTCACAATCAAGGATAAAAAGGGCATTGAAAATGTTGTAGATGATCACCTCTATAGGATGGAATTCAAAGACAACTCAAATCACCTTTCTATGTCTGATTCATTTCCTAATGAGCACCTATACTCTGTGAGTGACTGCCCTTGGTATGCCGACATAGCCAATTTCTTAGTTACAGGAGTCATTCCAAAATTCTTAAGGACTCATGCTCGAATTAAATTCCTTTCTGATGTTAGAAACTATGTGTTTGATGATCCATACCTCTATAAGTTCTGCCCTGACTAAGTTATTATGAAGTGTGTCGCAGAATCTGAACAAGAGTCCATCCTTAAATTTTGTCATAGTGAGGCATGTGGAGGTCACTTTTCCTCTAAGAAAATATCTTCTAAGATTCTTCTGTGTGGTATCTTCTATCCCACCCTCTCAAGGGAATCTTACACATTTTTTCAAAGTTGTCCTAGGTGTCAACAAGTAGGGTCCATCACAAAAAGGAATCAAATGACCCTCACTCCCATTCTGGTTGTTGAAATCTTTTATTGTTGGGGAATTGATTTCATGGGACCCTTCCCAAACTCTAGGGGATACCTCTATATCATTTTATATGTTTATTATGTCTCAAAATGGGTTGAATCCATTCCCACCAAGTCTAATGACCATCATGTTGTGATCCGATTTCTGAAAGAGCACATATTTTCTCGATTTGGAATTCCTAGGGCTATAATCAGTGATCGAGGAACCCATTTCTGCAATCACCCATTCTATTCACTCATGTCTAATTATGGTATTTCTCATAAAGTTTCCATTGCATACCATCCTCAAACCAATGGTCAAGCTGAGTTAGCAAATAGGGATATTAAGCAAATTCTTGAAAAAACTGTCAACCCCTCTAGGAAAGATTGGTCTGAGAAACTCTTAGATTCTCTTTGGGCCTATCGAACCACATATAAAACCATTTTAGGAATGTCCCCATATAGGTTAGTTTATGGAAAATCATTCCATTTACCTATTAAAATTGAGCATAAGTCATTTTGGGCAATCAAAAAAATGAATTTCAACATTTCTTTAGCCAAATAAAAGATGAAATTAGATCTTAATGAACTTGAGAAACTTAGGATGTAGGCTTATGAAAATTCAAGGATAAATAAATATAGAGTTCAAGCCTACCAATCTTGGAATATCAAATCCAAACATTTTGAACTGGGAAAATTTGTGCTCTTGTATAGTTCAAAACTTTATTTACACCCGGGAAATTTAAGGTATATATGGTCATGTCCATACATAGTGCATAAGGTGTACCCCCATGGGGAAGTAGATATTCAAGATCCCACAAGTGGTTACATTTTCAAGGTAAATGGTCAAAGGTTAAAACCATTCATTGAATCATTCAATAAACAGGAAATAGAGGTGGAGTTAACTGAGACAACCTATGAACCAGAAAAAAATGATAGATTTAGGATCCATGTCGGGCTAACGACATTAAACAAAGCGTTTCATGGAAGGCAACCCATGGTTTTCATTTTTTCAATCTTTTTGGAATAATTTTTTTTATTAATGATTTTGATATTTAAAAAAAAATATAGACTGTTGAGGAAGGATTTTTCCCTTACATTTATGGAAGTTGATATCTCGTCCCTTTGATTAAAATAGAACCGTCGTGTGAAATTCCATGTCCATGGTGTAATGATGAGTTTATTTCAGGTAGTCAAAGAATGACGTATCAAGTATAAAGGTTGATGACACTATCATGAAACCTACTTGAAGAGATATTGATATAAAGAGATTATATTACACAATGAGCATTTGTATGTAGATGTCGTTGTTCTGAATTTACGTCCTTTCTCTTGGGTGCCTTGACCCATTTCTAGACAATACTCTTGGACTTTAGGCAAGATCACCTAATTCCAATGAGAAATAATCCTAGAGGGTCACACACTAAGTGTTTTTGGTAGTCTCAGTTAAATTCTATTTGAATTTAATTAAATAAATAAATATTATTCTCAAGACCGTGGAATAATTTTATTCAAGTTAATATGATCACATAAATTAAATAAAATATATTTGATTATTTTATTGAACATTTAATAAATAATTATTTACTAGTTTTTAAATAAAATATTTATTTAAGAGAATAAATTATTTATTTATTTATTTATTTGTGTGTTCAATAAATGGAATTGGAGTTTGAGCGGACCAAGGCCGGTCTGGTAGTAAAATAATTATTTGTAAGATGGTAAATAATTATTAGTTGTCACAAGTTAAAATAATAATGGCGCTACTATTATTTTGTGACGTAGAATTTTATTCATAATTATTTTTTGCGCAAGTCGGTGCACCATAAATAATGACACGATAATATTATGAGCATGGATTTTCTCTAAGTTCATGAAGGTATTTAATTGCTGTTATGAAATTAAATATTGTAACTAAAGTTCCATGCATATAAATAGAAAAGTATGTCTATTGTTCCATGGAGAACACACTGCATGCTTGGTGAATTGAGAATTGTTGAGCTAAACAACTTCTCTCTTGAATCCTCTTCTTTACCCTCTTAAGAACAAGAGACATTATTCAAGGTCGAAGAACAAGCGATCAAGAACGACCGACACAAAACACTCGCTTCGCAGTGCTAGCACCCATAGAATGAGTGGTGTCGATCAGAGGCCATCAGAGCATGTTTGGATCACTGCTAGAGGGATTCTATTTTGTATACTCACAAGCATGAGGTGATAATTCGAAAGGGTCATTCTGAATGATCAACATCATCAGAAAAGAAAATACGGAAGATCCAGGTTTTATTTTATTTATGAAATTAATTAAATTAATTATAAACATGATGTGAAAGATCCTCTCTAAAGGTTTCAGGCCTCTTCCTTCTTTATCTAAATATTTTATTTTATTCTATGGATACTAGTGTTTATTGTCGTATTGATCCCAAAATAATCATTGATAATGGTAAAAATCAAATTTGGGTTCCGTCCTAACCACGCTTCCACTGCGCCCGGAACCTTCAAGTGGTATCAGAGTGGTTACATCATAGTTTATAATTATTTAAATATTTATTTGATTATTTGTGCATTTAATAATTTATTTTTTTCAATTCAAGTTAATCATTCTGCAAATCTGAATCTTGAGATCTGTTCCTCCTCTTTCATTTCTCATTCACCTTATAGAAATGATCTTTTCTTTTAATTTTGATTAAAAAAAATAAAGGATCTCATCCAGAGGTGCCAAAGGTTCCTGGCCATACAATAAAAGAATACATGACATGTATTCGGCAGTACACTCCATTTATCCAAGGTTCAATGCACCAGGAACAGGTGGCATGCAGTTTCCAAATTACACGTCGTGTGGCCCACTGGACACAATGTGTAGTCCCTTCGAGTTAGGTTTGGACCGTGTACCCCATACACTGCTTCCCCGGCTGGAGACTATGTAACGAGGAACTACATAGCATGTGGCCTACTTGACACATCGTGTACTCTGAATATTTCCAAAGTATACTCACATGTCGTTTCCCCAAGCGTGTACTTCAGATGGATTGTGAAAAATAGTACACACCGTGTAGTTGGAACTACACATCGTGTACTCATCCAAATTACACAGATTTATTAAAATTTATTATTATATTATACAAACCCTTGAGATTTTTATCATTATACAGGCATAAATTTGATGCACAACACGTGATAGGTGTTTTATATATGTGTGTTTAATTTAACATATGTGTAATGTTCATTTCTACTCATTGGGTAGTTATGAATAGGAATTCACCGGGTTGCCTCCAAGGTACAAGTTACGTACAAATATAATTTTAAATGAATTTATTTTTTAAAAATTATGATGGATGATAATCTCAAGGAAATTCAAAAAAGGGTTTAAGATAAAAGGATTGATTAATTAAAGATGATAATTAATTGATTCGAGTGTGATTCATCTTAAACAAGAATGATTAAATAATTGAATGCTAGTTTTATTTATGCGCAAATATCGTTTCATGTATGGATGATCATGAGCTAGACCAAGACCTTTATATGTGGATGGTTTCTTTTAATTTATTTATTTAAATTAAATTTGTTAGACTGTGAGCCTTCTCATCATTAATATGTAGGGCATGCGTGCCCAAGGTTTCTTTTATGTAAAACTCATTTTTACCTCTCACCTGCATGTGAGTTAAAATTAAAAAAAAGGCATATGTAATGGATGAAACTCTCAAGCTAGTGGAGGCGGTTCAAGATGGAGCTAAGATGAAACCAATCCCAGGAGATACAGAGGTGGACAGGTGGAAATATCTAAACACAAACCCAAAAGGTTCAAGATGTTTCTCCCCTAGTTCAGGGTTAGTTTATCAACCACTAGATAAATTAACCATTAGAAAAGCTCATGATCATTATCTTTATTTTATTTCTATAATTTTAATGGTTTATTATTATGGATGTGTTGTCACGATCACATAATTAATAAATTAAAAAAGCATGTAAGATAAAACTAAAATAAACCAGACTTATGTGTAAATATTATCAAGACATGTTTAATCACTTAAGTAAGTTCTACTTAATATTAACAAGAATGTGATAGTGATAATAAGAAATTCACGTATAAGAGATAAAAATCCCTCAAATAAAATATTAAGTCAGACCAAGACTTTCATTACTTGATTAAGGGAAAACTCAATAAAACTATGTGTTTGACCAACCCTTGTTGGGAAACTAAATTTTATAAAGGAATCACTTATGAAAGGTTTCGGGTTGACTTAACCATATTACATTAAGAGGAGTATCCCTTTCTAGACTTGGTGT
The DNA here is from genome assembly GCA_963277665.1 of Viscum album. Taxonomy (NCBI): domain Eukaryota; kingdom Viridiplantae; phylum Streptophyta; class Magnoliopsida; order Santalales; family Viscaceae; genus Viscum; species Viscum album. The sequence goes on from OY728121.1 coordinate 439,250,336, forward strand.
AATATCGGAGGTAAGAGTTGAAAAAATCAAAAGTCATGATTTCAGGATTGGGGAGTCCACTCAAGAGATCAAGGAGCTAAAAGCCCACAGTTGGCAAAGACCCACCTACCTAAATACCTTATAATAGCTTTACCAACCCTTATTGGGGTTATGAAAATGGGAATATGGATCCTTTCCACTAGAATGTCATGGAAACTAGACATTCTGAGTTAAATGGTGAGGGTTATTGGGACTTGATAAAATAGTGGGAGACTTAATAAAAAATTATTATTTCTCTTAAAATATAATCAATAAAGTAATAATGATCTGATCTTTTAATTTTAGAATAAAAATGAAAATCTCTTCAACAACACTATCCCTGTGATCAATTCTGGATAAAGACAACATCCTCACCAACAGTAACTTCCAGGAATGGTTTAGACACCTTTGGGTTATCCTATGCCATGAAAAGAAGTCTTACATGCTAGAGTCAGCATTACCTGATCCACCTTCCAAAGAGGCGAGTGATGAGGATTTCCTTATAGCATCCCGTCTTTTTATCACATAAACTTTCATTACATTTTACAAAACTGAGGATCTTTAAGGTTTAGTGTCTTGGAAACCAGGAACATAAAACATGAAAAGAACAAAAACACTCTTCTTAAACACTTGAAAGGCTTCTCCTTAAGTTCATCCTAGGTTCATTACTGCATCTCATAACCTGGGGACATACATCAAAAGAAAGGGTGAGCAGAAAGCCCAGTAAGGGAAACAAGAGAAACATTTTACATGTGAACTTGAGATACTTTAATAAGGACATGAAAAGAAATTTAAGGCATGAGAAAGAAATAATGAGATACATCAAAAAAAATAACATTTTTCATAACTTGAAGATGTGGCTGCAACATTTAATATTGACAATCGTTTCGTTTCACCAAGGTCCATCCCCAAGGTGTCGTTAAAAATTACCAAGGTTATTCACCATGGCGTCGTTAAAAATGGTCATCTCTAGAGATTAAGTCTTTACCCAATGCATTGGAGCGCTATCAGGGCGCACCCTTAAATTTGCCTTTATTATCATGTGAGACACATATATCATCATCAAACATTTCATAAATAACCCATATAGCATAAAATAAATGGGTTTCATTTTGTAATCATAACGTTTTAAAAACTGCTTTAAAGACATGATCTTTACGTCACTTTAAAACCCACAGAAAATGAAGGTGGGTCTCATGTATGTAAATCCCAGAATTTAAAATAGAAATTTTGGTATATATGTGAATTCCCCTTTAGAAGAAATAGCTTTGATTATTCACTTAATAATATAAAATAACTTTAGAAAAAGAGAGAGACATTTAGAGACAGAAATTCTGCAGCATAACGGCTATGTTACGAGGTTTTAGAAGACATTAAAAAGAGAGGGAAAATGGTTCAAACATTCATAAATGACCCATAAAATAGTAGATGGACAGAATAAAAAGGATACATGATCATGGTAATGAAATTTCAAGGACATACCATTTGAAATGAAAAACATGGAAGGAAGACAAAAATTAGATTTCTCTTATGAAAGTTCGGCAGCCTAACGGCGTTACTTAAACTTCAACAAAAATGATTTGAAAAGATCAAATAGGGTCTCTAATCTTGTGAAAATAATAGTTCAGTATGATATATATAGAGATAATACCCCAACATAATTAAAAAGGAACTTTAAAGACTTGACATGAAAGTAGAACTTTGAAAATAATGAGAAGGGTGAAAGAATCCCCTAAAAATTCGGCACCCTAATGGCGCCACTTAAAACTTCAAAATACTGAATTGAAGAGATCAAATGGGGTCTCTCATAATATGAACATAAGAGTCCAGTATGATAGATATAGAGATCATACCCCAACATAACAAAAAGTAACTTGAAAGAATTGACATGAAAGTAGAACTTCAAAACGAGAAGGGTGAAGAACCACTTAAAAATTCGGCAGCCTAACGGTGCCACTTAAAACTTCAAAATATTGAATTGAAGAGATAAAATGGGGTCTCTCATCATATGAACATAAGAGTCCAGTATGATAGATATAGATATCATACCCCAACATAACAAAAAGGAACTTGAAAAAATTGACATGAAAGTAGAACTTCAAAACGAGAAGGGTGAAGAACCACTTAAAAATTCGGCAGCCTAACGGCGCCACTTAAAACTTCAAAATACTGAATTGAAGAGATCAAATGGGGTCTCTCATCATATGAACATAAGAGTCAAGTATGATAGATATAGAGATCATACCCCAACATAACAAAAAGTAACTTGAAAGAATTGACATGAAAGTAGAACTTCAAAACGAGAAGGGTGAAGAACCACTTAAAAATTCGGCAGCCTAACGGCGCCACTTAAAACTTCAAAATACTGAATTGAAGAGATCAAATGGGGTCTCTCATCATATGATCATAAAATATCAGTATGAAAAATTTAGAGATCATACCCCAACATAATAAAAAGGAACTTGAAATACTTTACATGAAAATAGATCTTGAAAAATGAGAAGGGAGAAAGGATCCGTTACAAAAATTTCGGCAGCCTAACGGCGCCACTTAAAACTTCATAAAACGAAATAATGAGAGTAAGAGGGGATCTCTCATTATATGAACATGAAAAGGGCAGTAATAGGAGTATAAAAGAACACCCTTTAACATTTGAACATGAAGCATAAAAGAAATTACATAAAAGAGATTTCTCGAAAAGAAAGAGAAAGATCGGATCCCTTACCTTAAAATGTAACTCTTAAACCTCAAAGGTTGGGACCTTGAGGGCTTGGTGGCACCTTGGGAGGACTCCTTGGGAGGTAATGAGACCATAAATTCGTTGGGAATGAGTGGGGAGTTGAATGGATGAGAGGAGGGCTTGGTATTTATAGGGAAAGTGAGGGGACAAGGCATTAATGGCCAAGGGACACCTCACATGTGCTTTTCTCAAACCCATGTGCTCTCCCTTGGCATTTATCATGGAGTTAGGCCACATGGGGCCCCCAAAACAATAATTCATCACCCTTGGCCGGCCAACCCTTAAAAGATCTCATGACATCATCATGACACAATTATGATGTCATTAAACATACTGAAACCCTAAAACTGCATTTTTACTATTCACTGAAAAATTCATCTTTCTCAGAAAAATCCCAAACTTTCACCTTAACTAAATATCGATTCCCTAATTACATTTATGAACTCCATTTTATAAAAATAATTTTCTAAATATTTTTAATTCAATTTTTAAATAAATTCACTATTCACCGAAAATTCATTTTTTTCAGAAAAATCCCCAAAAATTACCTTAACATAATATCGATGCTCTGAGTTCAAAAATGAAATCCATTTTATAAAAATAATTTTCTAAATATTTTTAATTAATTTTTTTAATTAAAAAACACTATTCACCCGAAAAAACTAATACTTGAATAATAATTAATGAAACCGTTATTTAACCATTTTATTGAATCACATTACTTAATCAAGGTGCCTAGATTATTTTAAAACATTCTTTAAGTGAGATTACTAATTCATTTGGTCACATTACTAATCCTAAGCGTAAAATCACTATTCACAATTTACTATTCATCAAAAATCAAGTTGATATTATTAGACTCTAAATTTCGTACTGGACATAATTGTAGAAGACCATTTTTTGAAAATCATTACACATTTTTAATTATTTAAGGTTTACACAACCATTTTTAAAATATCCTTTTTCTAAAATTCATCAAAAATATGCATACTATATTTATCCGGTCATTTCAAAATTCATAAACTTCATCATAAGAAGAAATCCCAATTTTTATTTAAAACAAGGATTACACAAGGCAGTTACGGTCTCGTTACATAGCCCCTTATAATACCAGCATAGGACCTAAGAGTAAGGTGTGTTAGGGTGATATAATCTTAGGGTGGCTCAGTCAACATTGCCCGAGTAGTAATTTCTATCAGTTTGAACTTCTCACGAAGGCGATTCCGTTCTAGCTTCACATGATGAAGTTCGGCTTGGATTTGATCCAGAGCAAATCCCAATGGTGCTACCTCCTTCCCAAGCTCTGTTATATGGGCTTCGATCGGTCCTAGGTGAGGCCATCAAATCTTCTTTCTATAATAATTAACCAAGATTACTTGTATTTAGAGACAATAATCAAAACATTTTGTTCACAGTGGTCATATTGACCGATGGTCATATAACAATCAAAACCCAATGGTCTCATTTTAATTATAATCATGTTTATCAAATAAAAAAAATTTGTTGAGTATAAAAATAAAATAAAATAACACATGAAATTAGGAAACAAGATTTATTCAAAATTTCAGGCCGTTACAATCTCCCCCCCTTAAGAAATTGCATCCTCGCAATTTTTAAAATTGGGTTTTGAAATTTCATTGAAAGTACCACATCGGAAAAAGAGTCAGTAACACTATTACTTTAAAAGAAATAAAAGGGAGTACAAAGGCCACCCGAGTTTACTCATACTAGGATTCCATGTAGGAAACATGGACATGGAGGAGAAAACAAAGGGTCACGTTCTGAGGGAGAGTGATAGAGAACATGATTAGGAGAAAGTTAACCATAATAAAATCCCAAACTTATGATGTGTGTAAGCGGTCTTTGATTAACTAGTAGGAAACGTAAACCAACAACGTTTTTGTTTTACGTTCCTTTTAATAACTTTGAGGAATTCATTTACAACATAGAACAAAAACATAAGGAAATATATCTACCTTCATGTAGAGTTTCATACTTTAATAAGTTTCTACCAAAGCTAATCTTTTCTCCAAACGATGAGCATTCAAAACTACTTGGTCTCATCAAAACACAAGAATCATCTTATAGAGAATCACATAATCCACAAAAGATCAACTATCTATTTCTTCTATCTTTAAACATTATCCCAAAAACAGAAAGAGTAAGGTAAAAAAAACTCTTCAAAAAGAAATAATCCCATAGGAATGGAAACTACTTTTAAATCTTCAAGTTCCATGGTACTACCCAAAGTTCATCATAGTCCATTCCGTAAATAATGGTCCTTAAAATTCCTCAAATTAAACCAAACTAAGATTGAAACCCAAATACAAGAAAGATTTGATAACATAGACTTACAAAATAAACTTCATTGTTCATCTCCAAACAACATCAACCACTCCTAACATCTTATAACAAAAGTAGCTAACCTAAACATATTTTACCCAAGATAGGTTAGTCATTTCCATAAGTAACCTAAATTACTATAAGTTCACCTTAAATTCATCAATTCTTCAAAATATAAGTCAACCTTACTCCTCAATGAAAATACCGTAGTAATCTATTTACCTCGATCAAATATGGTTCCCAAAATAATGAACGTCTTCCAAAATAATAATCATAATTTAATCCCCTAATCATCCCTGTCATATTAATACGACAATCGTCACATTTCCTATCACATTGGTTGTCGGGACATGTTCTTCCATTTCCCACCATTAACTAATAAGAGAAAGTATAATTAGGGGCTTAAGTACTTAGCTAATAATCATGAAAAGGAACTGAAAGCATATAAGGATAACTTTTAGATGAAAGGTATACCCTAACTTGTGATCTCCTAGGTTCCCATCTAGGTTATGCATGATCATATATTCTTATGTGAATCTTTATTTTATTTTATCTGTGTTCCTTTAACAATGGTTCATACTAAGCTTATGAATTTACCAACGCATATCCCCCGGGAGTGTCGTAACCAAGAGTGCAGCAAGGCCCATTGTCATGTACCAGTTCCCGTTCGAGTCTATCTCAAAGCGGTGTTTTTGGGTTTTACCCCTATGTACATTTGTGCCAGATCCACCTCTACCTGCTCGTATCCAGACAGGTATGTATTTGCTTGGAAACCCCTTACTCAATCTTCACCAAAATACCAGGAATATTTCCTATATTTAAACTTTTCTATAGGGTTATTCCTAGTGTTTTCATATCCTAATTTCCACAAATAACTAAAACATCCTTTGATACCAACTATAGCATCCCGTCTTTTTATCACATAAACTTTCATTACATTTTACAAAACCGAGGATCTTTAAGGTTTAGTGTCTTGGAAACCAGGAACATAAAACATGAAAAGAACAAAAACACTCTTATTAAACACTTGAAAGGCTTCTCCTTAAGTTCATCCTAGGTTCATTACTGCATCTCATAACCTGGGGACATACATCAAAAGAAAGGGTGAGCAGAAATCCCAGTAAGGGAAACAAGAGAAACATTTTACATGTGAACTTGAGATACTTCAATAAGGACATGAAAAGAAATTTAAGGCATGAGAAAGAAATAATGAGATACATCAAAAAAAATAACATTTTTCATAACTTGAAGATGTGGCTGCAACATTTAATATTGACAATCGTTTCGTTTCACCAAGGTCCATCCCCAAGGTGTCGTTAAAAATTACCAAGGTTAGTCACCATGGCGTCGTTAAAAATGGTCATCTCTAGAGATTAAGTCTTTACCCAATGCATTGGAGCGCTATCAGGGCGCACCCTTAAATTTTCTTTTATTATCATGTGAGCCACATATATCATCATCAAACATTTCATAAATAACCCATATAGCATAAAATAAATGGGTTTCATTTTGTAATCATAAAGTTTTAAAAACTGCTTTAAAGACATGATCTTTATGTCACTTTAAAACCCACAGAAAATGAAGGTGGGTCTCATGTATGTAAATCCCAGAATTTAAAATAGACATTTTGGTATATATGTGAATTACCCTTTAGAAGAAAGAGCTTTGAGTATTCACTTAATAATATAAAAGAACTTTATAAAAAGAGAGAGACATTTTGAGACAGAAATTCTGCAGCATAACGGCTATGTTACGAGGTTTTAGAAGACATTAAAAAGAGAGGGAAAATGGGTCAAACATTCATAAATGACCCATAAAATAGTAGATGGAAAGAATAAGAAGGATACATGATCATGTTAATGAAATTTCAAGGACATACCATTTGAAATGAAAAACATGGAAGGAAGACAAAAATTAGATTTCTCTTATGAAAGTTCGGCAGCCTAACGGCGTTACTTAAACTTCAACAAAAATGATTTGAAAAGATAAAATAGGGTCTCTAATCATGTGAACATAAGAGTTCAGTATGATAGATATAGAGATAATGCCCCAACATAATTAAAAAGGAACTTGAAAGACTTGACATGAAAGTAGAACTTTGAAAATAATGAGAAGGGTGAAAGAATCCCCTAAAAATTCGGCAGCCTAACGGCGCCACTTAAAACTTCAAAATACTGAATTGAAGAGATCAAATGGGGTCTCTCATCATATGAACATAAGAGTCCAGTATGATAGATATAGAGATCATACCCCAACATAACAAAAAGGAACTTGAAAGAATTGAAATGAAAGTAGAACTTCAAAACGAGAAGGGTGAAGAACCACTTAAAAATTCGGCAGCCTAACGGTGCCACTTAAAACTTCAAAATACTGAATTGAAGATATCAAATGGGGTCTCTCATCATATGAACATAAGATTCCAGTATGATAGATATAGAGATCATACCCCAACATAAAAAAAAGGAACTTGAAAGAATTGACATGAAAGTAGAACTTCAAAACGAGAAGGGTGAAGAACCACTTAAAAATTCGGCAGCCTAACGGCGCCACTTAAAACTTTAAAATATTGAATTGAAGAGATCAAATGGGGTCTCTCATCATATGAACATAAGAGTCCAGTATGATAGATATAGATATCATACCCCAACATAACAAAAAGGAACTTGAAAGAATTGACATGAAAGTAGAACTTCAAAACGAGAAGGGTGAAGAACCACTTAAAAATTCGGCAGCCTAACGGCGCCACTTAAAACTTCAAAATACTGAATTGAAGAGATCAAATGGGGTCTCTCATCATATGATCATAAAATATCAGTATGAAAAATTTAGAGATCATACCCCAACATAATAAAAAGGAACTTGAAATACTTTACATGAAAATAGATCTTGAAAAATGAGAAGGGAGAAAGGATCCGTTACAAAAATTTCGGCAGCCTAACGGCGCCACTTAAAACTTCATAAAACGAAATAATGAGAGTAAGAGGGGATCTCTCATTATATGAACATGAAAAGGGAAGTAAGAGGAGTATAAAATAACACCCTTTAACATTTTAACATGGAGCATAAAAGAAATTACATAAAAGAGATTTCTCGAAAAGAAAGAGAAAGATCGGATCCCTTACCTTAAAATGTAACTCTTAAACCTCAAAGGTTGGGACCTTGAGGGCTTGGGGGAACCTTGGGAGGACTCCTTGGGAGGTAATGAGACCATAAATTCTTTTGGAATGAGTGGGGAGTCGAATGGATGAGAGGAGGGCTTGGTATTTATAGGGAAAGTGAGGGGACAAGGCATTAATGGCCAAGGGACACCTCACATGTGCTTTTCTCAAACCCATGTGCTCTCCCTTGGCATTTATCATGGAGTTAGGCCACATGGGGCCCCCAAAACAATAATTCATCACCCTTGGCCGGAAAACCCTTAAAAGATCTCATGACATCATCATGACACAATTATGATGTCATTAAACATACCGAAACCCTAAAACTGCATTTTTACTATTCACTGAAAAATTCATCTTTCTCAGAAAAATCCCAAACTTTCACCTTAACTAAATATCGATTCCCTAATTACATTTATGAACTCCATTTTATAAAAATAATTTTCTAAATATTTTTAATTCAATTTTTAAATAAATTCACTATTCACCGAAAATTCATTTTTTTCAGAAAAATCCCCAAAAATTACCTTAACATAATATCGATGCTCTGAGTTCAAAAATGAAATCCATTTTATAAAAATAATTTTCTAAATATTTTTAATTATTTTTTTTAATTAAAAAACACTATTCACCCGAAAAAACTAATACTTGAATAATAATTAATGAAACCGTTATTTAACCATTTTATTGAATCACATTACTTAATCAAGGTGCCTAGATTATTTTAAAACATTCTTTAAGTGAGATTACTAATCCATTTGGTCACATTACTAATCCTAAGCGTAAAATCACTATTCACAATTTACTATTCATCAAAAATCAAGTTGATATTATTAGACTCTAAATTTCGTACTGGACATAATTGTAGAAGACCATTTTCTGAAAATCATTACACATTTTTAATTATTTAAGGTTTACACAACCATTTTTAAAATATCCTTTTTCTAAAATTCATCAAAAATATGCATACTATATTTATCCGGTCATTTCAAAATTCATAAACTTCATCATAAGAAGAAATCCCAATTTTTATTTAAAACAAGGATTACACAAGGCAGTTACGGTCTCGTTACATAGCCCCTTATAATACCAGCATAGGACCTAAGAGTAAGGTGTGCTAGGGTGATAGAATCTTGGGGCGGCTCAGTCAACATTGCCCAAGTAGTAATTTCTATCAGTTTGAACTTCTCACGAAGGCGATTCCGTTCTAGCTTCACATGATGAAGTTCGGATTGGATTTGATCCAGAGCAAAGCCCAATGGTGCTACCTCCTTCCCAAGCTCTGTTAGATGGGCTTCGATCGGTCCAAGACTACTAGGTGAGGACATCAAATCTTCTTTCTATAATAATTAACCAAGATTACTTGTATTTAGAGACAATAATCAAAACATTTTGTTCACAGTGGTCATATTAACCGATGGTCATATAACAATCAAAACCCAATGGTCTCATTTTAATTATAATCATGTTTATCAAATAAAACATTTTTGTTGAGTATAAAAATAAAATAAAATAACACATGAAATTAGGAAACAAGATTTATTCAAAATTTCGGGCCGTTACATTCCTATTCTATGAGAAACATATGAACGATGCGGTCGATGTTCAATGTTTGATGTTATCATCAATGTCTAGTGAGCTCATGATGTCTCATGAAAATAGGGATGCTTATAGCATGCTCGAGAACCTCCATGGTCTTTACTAGGAGAGAGAAAGGTAGGAATGGTTTGAGATATATAAGTCACTCTTTCATAGTAAGCTTGGAGAAGGTTCCCCATTTGGGCCTCATGTAGTCAAGATCATTGGCTACATTGAGCGCCTGGAGGTTCTAGGGTTTAAACTCCCCAAAGAACTAGGCACTGATCTCATTATCGCATCACTCCCTCAGAGCTTCTATAACTTTGGTGTCAATTTAAATATGAACAACATTGAGAAGTCTCTATCTGATATTCTTATCCCCATTTTCCAAGTGGAAAAAGATATGGAGCGTGAAAAGCCTTCTGTACTTATGGTGAATAAGAGGAAAGGGAAGGTGAAGAGATTTAAGCCCAAAGATTCTTCATGACCTTCCAAGAAAAGGATGATCAAAGGGGGGGCAAGGGAACAGGGGGTTGTTTGTTTTTCATGTGGCAAGAATGGCCACTGGAAGAAGAACTGCACCCAGCCTAAGAATCAAGGGGAAGCTTCAGGTGTGTTTGTTATCGAATGCAATATATCAGTTTCTACAAATTGGGTATTAGATATAGCTTTTGGTGCTCGCATATGTATTCAAATACAGGAACCAAGTAGATTCAGAAATATTTACTTAGGGGAGGTAGATCTATGAGCATCCAACAGAGCCAAACTTGTTATTGTAGTTGTCGAAGAATACCACCTCACATTGCCAACTGGGATGATCTTGGTGTTAAAGGGTTGTTATTATGTGTCATCTGTTACTAAAAACATTATTTATGTATCCAGATTAGATACATATGGATTTGTTTTCAATTTTGGAAATTAATGTTGCTTCTTTTAAAAATATATCATTTGTTTTGGTAGGGAACATTTATACAATGGTCTTTACATGTTGGATTATACAAACCAAGTAATGGAAATCGATAACAAAGATACTTCACATGACTCATACCACACCCAACTTTGGAATCACCGGCTAGGTCATGTAAATGAGAAACGCTTGACAAAGTTACATCAATATGGATATTTATATTCTTTCGAACTAAAACCACTTGGTGTATGTCATGCATGTTTACACGACAAAATGACCAAATCCCCATTTAGTGGGAAAGGTGAAAGGACTAAAGAACTTCTTGAATTGGTTCATACCAATGTGTGTAGACCATTTACAGTTGAATAAAGGGGAGGGAACTCATACTTCATAACTTTTACTGATGATTTTAGTAGATATAGATATATCTACTTAATGAGGTATAAGTTAGATTCTTTTGATAAGTTCAAAGAATACAAGAATGAAGTTGAGAACCAGCTTGGTAAGAAGATTAAGAAACTCCACTCAGGCTGAGGTGGAGAATATATTAATCAAGACTTCATTGATTACTTACGGGAGTTTGGGATCATATTCCAACTCACTCCTCCATACATGCCCCAGTGTAATGGTGTGAGCGAAAGAAGGAACCGCACCCTATTAGACATGGTGAGATCAATGATCAGTCATGTGAGTCTTCCATTATCCTTTTGGGGATATGCGTTACAAATAGCGGTGCACATACTAAACCAAGTACCAACTAAATTTATAAATGGTATTCCATACAAGTTCTGGAGTGGAAAGAAAGAGATATTATCGAATTTACATGTGTGGGGAAGCGATGTGTTTGTTAAGGCCTCTTCAGGTAACAAAATTTCACCCCGAGGCACAAAGTGTACCTTTATAGGATACCCCAAGGAAACAAGGGGATATTACCTATAAAACCCCTCAGAAAAAAAAAGTTTATTGTGGAAAGGCACTCTATATTCCTTGATATGGAGCATATATACAAAATAGATAGTGGGAGAAAGATAGACTTCGATGAATTTGAGGCTCAAGGTACACAAGAGTTGGTATAGGAACAGATTCTACAAATCCCTTTGTAATCACTACTACAAATATGACTTATAATAGCGCTAAAAACCGCCTTTAACAGTGCTAAAAAGCATTGTTAATCTCAGCGAAGATAAAGGGGGGTCCCCTTTATCAGTGCAAAAAATAGTGCTGATAAAGGGGGACCTTTATCAGTGCTAAAAAAGCACTGATAAAAGTTCTCCTTTATCAGCACTAAGCAAGCGCTGATAAATGTATTCTTTATCAGTGTTGATAAATGTATAATATATCAGTGCTAAAAATAGTGTTGATAAACACTACCTTTATCAGTGCTAAAAATAGTGCTGATATATTATCCATTTATCAGTGATTAACTAGCACTGATAAAGGCCAAAGATCCTGTGCAAAACCAAAACCTGCACACATTACAACACCTGCACACAACACAAACCACACCTGCACACAGCACAAATAACACCCACACACAAATCACAGAAGAACAAAAATGCTATATACATTTACTTGAAATCATGAATACAAAACAACACACTAATATATACATTTCAAACAATGTTTAATTTGGTTAAAATTACAATTATCCAACAAACAGTTAAAAAACATTGATGTTCCATCCTTTTTCATCCATCTGCTCTAACAAATTGTCATCCATGGTGGAGGTTTCTGAACAAAGCATTCGAAGTCAGGAAAAATATTTCACCTATATAAGAAAAAAAATATTATGTTAGTAATACAATAATGAAATAAATTAAACATTAATATGAAAGAATAAATTAATAAAATTTCAATTTTTACCTGTTACAACATTTATTTTCATTAGTTCATAGGTCTAGGAGAGATGAATATAGAGCGAGAGTTCCTTCCCCATTGTGATGTGATGACCTGGGTAGGTAAATATTTGTGGGATGGTTTGTGGATTGTGGGGACTTTCATGAGGATTTCAGGCTATGATAACACATAGGGGACCCAAGAACATTCCCAAGATATATGAGCTCATGTTAGTCTATATAAGAAATGAAACACACTCATGAAACGGGACCCTGATTTACTCATATTTCTAGCAAACTACCAGGATGCCTAGATAGTAGAAGAGGACTCACTCTATTTATACCTAGAAGATGGTTTCATCCTTCTTTTAGCTAATCTTGGGATATGTACATCCTATTATATTCAAAAACAGATTCTATTACAAAATATATTGTATAAAAAGAGTGGTGGATACTAGGGGAGAAGTCCTACAAAGTAAATGCACTAATGAATGCCTATAAAAGATAGCATAGAGAAGGAAGCACCAGCACTCTTACACAATCGTTTCAGTACTCAGATCGGTGGGTAGGGAAATACCTTCATATCCAGATACCTAGATAATAGAAAGGGAAGCACTTAGCACACATACAGGATTCACCTCACTCTATTCCTGACTAGCGGCATGAGAGGGGGCACTTGGGGAGCCCAGTTGGGATCAGAGGAAAAATACCTCTTCTGGTAAACAAATAGTTATGGAATCAGATATAATGCTCGTACTTATATTGATATTTCCATTTTTAAGAGACTCCTTCTTGTAAATATACTCGATCGGGATACCCAACTAGAAAATGACTCCATTTATGCCTTTTGTAAGGCCTACCCCTTATAGAAGGAAGAGGTCTTTCAGCACCTGATTATAGACCAACCATAGGAGGGTCTGAGGGAGAGAAACCTTTATAATCTTCTTACAGGACGTAAAAACTACCTAACCTAATGAGGATATAAAAATATATATTTTCAATGTATAAGAGAGACCTTCAAGAACTATAAAAGAGAATGCGACCAGAGAGAGGATGATAGGTTGCTGTTTTTGATATCTTCTAGGTAGAAAAATACACAAAGACACTAGACCTCAAGATATTTAGGTTGTAATTAATGTATGTTTATGTTAAAAATAATCTAATAATATGTGTTAAAGAATGGGGTTGCTAAATGGAATTATACTAGTGAGGCACAAAACATAAAATAACCAATTAACCAAGAGACACAATTAGGTCAATGCCCTTACCACAACCAGAAGTCCGATAAACTATTTTCAGTTCATACCAACCACAACTGAGACCATGATCACATGTATTAATGTCCAAAAACATTAAATTACATAATTAGTTAATTTTAACCAAAAATACAGCATGGTATAATAGGTTCCAAACTCATCGTGTAATCTAACAAAGACAGAATGCTGAGAAACTAGGTGTGATCCACTCCTGACGCACCCCTAAGCCTAGAAAACACTAAATCCCCAATCTATATTACTAAATTTATGACAAATTAAGCCTAAATTTTTGAAAACCCATAAATAAATCTGCCAAAAAATATAATCTGCATCAAATAATGATTTATTACTAGTTTATGAAATTTTGAGACATGCTCTAAGATTCATATATTAAAGTCCCATGAAGAACAATGATTTATCCATACTATGGTATAATAATTACACCTAGAACCCTAAAAACTGAATTCAAATCTTTGAGCAAGAAGTTATAGAATCAAGGAAGATGTAGGAGAAGATACCACATTGATTCGAAATGACGAACAATCGATAATCCACTCAGGTCTAAGGGGAAGTAAGGAGGGGAATGGGGTTTGACCACCCCCTAAGAACTTAGTGCCCAAACGAATAAACCTGAGGAGGTTTATACTTTATAAACCCATCACCCACATAAAAATAAGTTTTAGATCATGTTACATGAAATGAACCAAGTGGTAACATCACTATATTTTGGGTCCAAAACCTTACTTCACCCCTTTTCTCCATTCACGGCCATTATCACCCTATTAAATGCATTCATGTTGTGAATTACCCTTTCACACTACGATTAACCTAATGCTACTACATTTCAATAGAATTACTACCCAAATCATCCTTGATATCCTCCCAAAACCCAATGACATCCCTTTAGCCCCAATACATGTCTGAAACACCTATTAGAGACATTAAAACTCTTAATAACCCAACCCGAGACCTGGTTCAAAAAATGAAACTATCAATAAATGAAAATTCAATTTCCCTTGGTAATCTCTAACCCACATTGATGTGGGTCATTACACGCTTGGGTTATAAACAAGATTGTTCTTTTATCCATAGTTCTACATAGTATCATGGCCACCTCACATTAAATCTAATTCATGAGAAAAACAGTGAATGAAATTCAGTCTCAAATTCAATTATTTTAAATAGGGTACTCAATATCATATTCTTAAATAAATATGGTTCAATGTACACACATTACCCCTCAATCATAATTGGATTAAATAGATATTATTTAGTGACTTAGTTTATTTTAATGGTCACTTCATCAACAAAAACTTAGGTGAGTGTTTATCCACACTCTAAGGCATAACATAATCATCTTGGTCAAGATTTTGTTTTGAATCTTATTTCGAGCAACAATAGGATCATATTGAAGGTCAAAAATAGAAACCTATCATCCTCTCCTTCCATCAAAAGGTGCTCAAATAGGGTTTTTACACTGTGTAGGAGTTTAATGTCCTTTATTTCTATTGTTTCTATCTAAGTAGACAAGCCCTATGTAATTACGGAGTGACATGGGTATCCCTATTAGGAGATCATCTCCTAGGGGAAGAAACTCCCTGAGATATTTAGGAAGTGAACCACCTCGATCATAATAAATGATTTATGATGGTTAAAACTTGTTGCTTAAAGGGATAAAAGGCCTGGCTGATATATCCATACCTCTAGCCCCCCCCCCCCCGTCTCAGGTTGAACTGGAGTCACCTCCCCCTCACTGTGTTCCTCGAAGCGATCCCCTTTAGCAACCAGCACCGGCCCTTCTAAGGCATTCACCCTTCCAAAAATCTCCACAGTTCCCTGGACATCCTCGACCAACTCTCTACTGACCTCCTCTCATCCCTCTGATCAGCCACCACTATAGGTTGAGCCTCCCTGCCACTTCCTTCTGGTATTTCTTTCTCTAGAACAGGTACCGCCCTCATACCAACCTCCAACGCCTTACTCAGGACATCTCCTTCTCCTCGAATAGATCCAAGACCAGCCACAGCCTTCATTCTACATTCATCAACTAGTTGTCATTCCAGGGCCCTCCCTTATTGTAAACCGCCACTGAATGACCCAAGCGGTGACAAACAGAACAATAATCCATCTAGTCCTCATAAACCACCTGTTGTTTACACCTATACTCCTCCAATTGTAATCCATACATGATCAAAAGGTATCCAGGAAGCATCCAATTCCACACAAACCTGGGGATTAACCGGGTGACACACAGCTTCCTTTCAAGAATCAGAACATAAATACCTTCCTACGAGATTACCTAGCATGCGAATAACAGCCATATTCTGAAAAGGTAGTGGAATACCCCACACATCTTCACCTCCAATGGTAAGAGAGTAACCAAATCCAATATATGGATACAGATAATATATATATATATATATATATATACTTAGAATAATCCCAAATGAGATTGTAAGGGCAGTGTTGTTAAAGGCGCATGCATCCCCAAGCGGCCTTTGCACCTTATTGCATCGCGCGCCTTTGACAACAATGGGTAAGGGTATATCCATATTATAGCTCATTCAAGGAAGAAGAGTAGCCAACAGTTCCAAAAGTCCCTCAACAATACCCATTATCTCATGCATCTACCTAGAAATAATTGTGCAAGTGAAACAACAACACATGTGCTCAAATACAAGTTTAAACAAACGAGATACAGAACATTGAAATTTCTTAAAAATGAACCAAGGGGTACATGACGTGTGAGAGGAAACAAACGGCGTCTGGTACCACTCCACCTATGGACTATGTCCATGGGGATACATGGACCCAACTACACACCTTGTGTTCATCCTTGTACACAGCGTGTAGTCGGGTTTTCTCCAGATTCTCAAATACTATCTCTTCATGTTGAATCTGATCCCTCTACTTTAATTTCAGAAATATTTATATTTAGGCCCTATATCTAACTGAAAATGCCTTAATTTAATATTGATTTGTTTAAAGATAAATAATATGAATTTAGGGATAGAAAACATTGAGTAATAAATTAATATTTCAATACATCGGAGCATTCTCAATCCACAATTGCTACATATCCATCGAAGGGATCGATCTGCTCAAACTATTTTATCAACAAGGGTGTAAACATAAAATTTAAGATTTCTACTTGGATATTTGATCATTTTTCATCAAAAACATGATATCTAATGATTGAAGGAATTCATTGTGTTCATTGTATCTCGATCTGCTCTAATATGTCATTTCTTCATCATCCAAGGTTATTCACCAAAGAAGGTTGGAGGATAATCAATGATCATATATAGATAACATAAGTAGTATGAATTCACCTTTATCCTATTTGTGTACAATATTCCATTAGGTATGCTTCCCATTCATTTCTAAACACATTTATATCATCTTCTGAATATGAGTTTTTGTGACAGTCATGGTAGTACTGAAAAAATATAAATACACAAAGGATTAATAAATATTTTAAATGAACTCGTAATTATTTTCGAAAATACCTCGTCAGGGATGCTAGTTTGTTGATGAAATACAATCTCTTTCATAAATTTACAAACATAATAACCATAGTCTTTTCAGTTTGTTTGTTTTGGACACTGCAGAAACATCGACAACAATAAGTAATTTGTTTTGATATGTGTTTGGATAGTGAAATGTTATTATATATACTAGGATACTTTTCTAGTTGTAGATCTTTTAGGTGTTCTTATCCTTAGGCCCTAGATTCATTCCATGCATTAGACTATATTGATGCACCGCCCTATCATAATAGAATCCTCATTAAAATATAACATAAATTTTATAACTAGATGTTTAGTTTTAAAATTCTGCATCTAGTGTATTACAAATTAACAAACACCATCATGCGTGGTCAGTTTGTTGGATATCCATGCATTGAATCCAGAAAATAATTCTTTGGAGTATCCAAATTGACTGCAATCAGCATCCAATGGTTCCTAAAAATACGAAAAGGAATAAGTAAAGAAATAAATGAAAATATAGTTGATATGATTAAATGGTAGAGTTTTACCCCTGAATCATTGGTATTAAAAAGAGTCTGTCATCCGTAATTTGGTTTTCAAACGATTTGAGAAGGGATGAAATTATTGCAGCCTCTTTATCAGAATCTATTTCGTCTTTTGAAGAGGTGATGTGAGGACTATTGAGTCCAAATTTTTGTTCATAGGGAAATCCCTTCAATTGTTTTTCTTATATACGCCTACGACAAATATAAAATGTATTTAGTCATAATTATCAGAGTATATCATCTTTTGTAAAATCAAATCATGAAAACATACCTCATGTATACATTTACAACTGAGGCGCCTAGCCATTCATACTTGAGGAGTTCATTTACATTTTCAGCACTAATGAAATCTGATGTTTCCTCTCTATACATATTTTTTTCAAAATCAATTGTGTGAGTATTGTCGTCTTTCAACTTTGTATCCACATGATCCCGCAATGATATTAACTGTGGATATAGAACGGGCGGGGTGAAGGTGCTCTCAGTAGACTGTTTTAATCGTTTGGTTGATCCTTGAGATAGTTTTGAGCTGATATTTCATTTCACCCCATAGTCTTTGTCATTCTGTAATAACATTCATCATTTTATACCTTTTTTAATTAAATGTTAAAGGTTCAGCTTGAAAAATAAATTGGAAATGGATACCTTTTTGTCGACATATTTTTTACAAGAACTGTCAGCCATGCGATGAATGTTCCAACAGCTTGTTCAACCGTATGAATGTCATCATCATCATTTGAAATAGGTATCTCTGCACTCGGATCATTAGCTATGTTAATTGAAACTCTAAGATGATATTTTGGAAGCTGTCTATTGTGTAGCATGTCGTTTTGCGTATTGAACACCGTAGCTCTCGCTATAAGGCGATAGGTGGGAGTTGATAGATATAAATCACAGTCATTTTCACCCTGTGGGATATTAGTACAAGAAAGGTATCAGTGTCTATGTAAATAACATTTCACATAAACAATTATTAAAACATTGATTACCTCATCTAAGTCAAGTTTTTTAGGGGAATGGCTCGCCTCAAAGCTGGTGGGGGTGGGGTGGGATCGTCACGCATGGGTTATTGTTGAGTTGTTTCTTCTCTTTACCTCCCCCCCCATCAATTTTGTTATCATCTCTCTCTGGTATTTTAATTCTTCTTGAAAATAGATAATTATTCTTGCAACTTTTCCATTTTTTCATTTTGATCCTCAGCTTGTTTTTGTTTTTGAAAATTTGTTCGGGTGTCACCCCAAAACTCGCACCTCTGACGCAGTCATACTGTTCTGGCTGCTTCAAGGCTGCTGAAAGTATGTCTGCATCTGGTGCGGTTTTTGTTTATTCTTGTGACTATGTCAGATAGAAAATATATAAAAATAAGTAGTTATTGTAATGTAATAGTGATTTAAAGCAAATCAAATTTATATTATGTCATACTTACACATGTTTCCCACACTTTTTGTATGTTTTCATCTATCAGTATCCCCTCTTTATTTACACGAGCCTCCTTCCATAGCACATGGTGTGGGATGGATGTGGATTTCGATTTCGTTTCATCAATCTGCATATAAATAGAGAAACATGGTTATGGTGTTGTTTTATGTCACATACAAGTAGTAAGGTAGATTTAAAATACATACCAATTTTTTCTCAAGTGCAGCGTACCCTATCCTTGCTTTATGGTAAGGGTACGTTGGTTCTGTTGCGTGTTTTTTATTTTCAGCACTCAGTTGTTGTTTCATAAATAAAAAATTGTCAATTAGAGTGATGAATACAAGCAAACGTCAAACAATGTATTACCCCAAAAAATGTACCTGAAAAGTCTTCTCCCCACGACGGTTTCTAAATGCATCCCACGCTCCTTGGGATATCAAGTGTGCGTAAAGAGGAGGTGGGTGTGGCTTGATTTTCCCTTCTGCATCTTTAAGATGATATTTTGTTAAAATTGTACGGAAACCTCTATGAATCCTTCATGCAACTATTAATACATATTCCTTGTGCGAGACATCTACTATAAATGCACTCTGCAATGGATGATGAAGATTAAGTCAATGTTTTGGTATTTTATTTTATTTTAATAAATTAAAAAAATGATATCATAATGTTACCGTAATCTCTTCCCACATTAGTGTCTTCATCCCAGTGACAACATGGTGCCACGACTGTACATCAATCGGCATGCGTTGCCGAGTGAAAATTCCAATGTAGCTACTAAAGATGGCTCTGTTGGGGTTAACATGTTGGCCTTGCTTATTCCACCCCACCTCAAATTTGATGCATTTTTCTTTTTCCTTAAGGATTTTGGCTAACACTGTCAAACTACGACGCTCTTGTTTATTTTGTGCTTCCAGGGTTTCATTTCCTACCATTTCCTCAGAAGTAGCATCAATATGTTCCCCCGGAGTGCTAGCATCGACACTGGGACCAGCAGCAATAGGTTGAGAAACCTGTTGTACCTCAGCACTGGGACCAGTAACAACAGGTTGAGAAATCTGTTGTTGTTCTGCACTGGGACCACCAGCATCTGGTTGAGAAACCTGTTGTTGCTCTGTAGTGGGACCACCAGCTGCTGGTTGAGAGACCTTTTGTGCCTTGAGATTGGGCGCATCAGCAGGTGAAGAAGTCATTATCTACAGAAGTGGTTTAATATTTAATTTAGATTACATAAAAACAGCAGCGAACAGATAATAACATAACGTGACACAATGTATATTACAATAACCAAATAACCTGATTATTGTACTCTCTTTTTTTTATTTAAAGGATGAAGAGATTTGAATCCTCTATCGACTATGTAAATCCCTTCATTGTGGTCTCCTCTGAAATACAAAATTCCATCTACATTGGGACCACTGTGAAATGATTGTGAAGTCCCTATAAAAGGGTCAACCTCCGTTGAACTTTCATCTGACCCTTCAGTTGTTTTGGTCGATAACAGAACAATTGACCAATTTCGGTTTGCGGGGTCTGGAACATAAAATAATTGTACTGCCTGTGATGCCATTATAAATGGTTCATCTTTCTCCCCTTCCTTACTAAAATCAACTTTCACAAATCCTAATTTATCTATTTTAACAGCACTCCTGTTATCAACCCACTTTCATTGAAAAATCGGCACTTTGAATTTCGTATAATCCAACTCTCATATTCATTTGATGATGACAAAGTATGACATATTCGCATAAATTGGATTTTTGTCCTTAGTACCGGAAACATGAATCGCCTCAGCCACAAGTGTAACCCCACTATTCTGCATGGTACTGTCTTCATCATGTTCATTAGTATAGAATTTATAACCATTAACTTCATAAGCATTGTAAGATAATACGTACACACTTGCTCCTCCGGCTAGCCATCGAAGTCGTTCTGAAATTGACTCTGGATTTTCATATAACTACATAAAAATATGGTCTCGAAACCATCCTATAAACTTTAGATTATGTGTATCTGATATCCATTTTTTATCCCTAGAAGGATTCAAATGCCTAAGAATTTCTTTGTGGGTTTGAACATACGGGTCAACGTCGAAACTGTTATGAAAAACGTAAAGGTGGGACTGCTCTCAATCTGTAATATTGATTGTGACAACCTCTCTTCTAGAAATTCCTTCACCCTCAAGCTGCTCAGTGTGACAAGATTTCATTAGTCCAACGAGTTCCACACTAGACAGGTATTCAGTACAAAATTCAACGGCTTCCTCAATAATATATTGCTCCACAATACAACCCTCTGGTCGACTTCGGTTTTTGATATACCCTTTCAAAATATTCATATACCGTTCAATGGGGTACATCCATCTATAATGTACAAAACCACATAGTCGAATCTCTATCACCAAATAAACCATCAAATGAACCATCATATCGAAAAATGTCGGTGGGAAGAACATTTCCAATTCACATAATATGATGGAAATTTCTCTTTCAATAGTTGGAAATTTCTCTGGGTCTATAACTTTGTTGCATATAGCTTTGAAGAAGAAACAGAGCTTTGTTAATGTATGGTAGACATTCTTGGGAAAATGCAATGTAAATCTATAGGAATTAGATCTTGCATCAAAACATGGCAGTCATGTGATTTCAGACCATTTAATTTTAAATCGCCCATTGACACGATGTTCTTGATATTTGATAAATACCCCTATGGAACCTTTACGTCATTCAAGAAGTTGCAAAACTGATATCTCTCCTTCCTAGAAAGAGTGTAAACAGCAGGAGGAAGAAATGTTCATTTTTCACCCTTCACTAGTGCCAACTATTCTCATATTCCCATCACAACCATGTCCAATCTAGCCTTAATTCCATCCTTTGTTTTTTCGAGTGCATTTAGCAACGTGTCGATGACACTATCACATATATTTTTTTCAACATGTATAATATCAAGAAAATTTCTGACATACAGACAATTCCATTATGGTAATTCAAAAAAAAACTGATCTCTTTTTCCAACCAGTTTTCATAAGGTTTTTCGAAAACGGTTTACCAAAAGTAGTGTCCAAATCTTTTACTTTCTCAAAACAATTGATCACCTGTTAGTGGAGACGGTGTTTTATGTTCTTCTGAACTTCCGTTGAATGATGTCGTCCAAGATCGGTACTTATATCGTCGGGGTATAAATCTGCGATGTCCTAGAAACACGGTTTTCGATGAATGTTTCAACCTAATTGACTGTGTACCTTGTTCGAAAATGGGACACCCTTGAGTTCCTTTAATGTTATATCCTGAAAAATTTCCATAAGCAGGAAAGTCATTTATCGTCCCGTACAACATGGATTTCAAAGTGAAATATTCATTTTTGTAAGCATCATACAATGTAACACCTTAATCCCACAATATTTTCAAATCCTCAATCAATGGGGTCAAATAAACATCAATATCATTACCTGGTTGTTTTAGTCCTGATATAAGCATAGATAACATGATGTATTTTCATTTCATGCATAACCACGGTGGTAAGTTATAGTTTACCAAAATAATCAGACATGTATTGTGACTGCTTCTTTGAAAACCAAAAGGATTCACCCCATCTGTAGATAATGCCAGATGAAGGTTTCTCAGCTCGTTTCCAAATTCAGGATACTCGTGATCAATTCTCTTCCACTGAGGAGAGTTTTTCGGGTGACGTAGTTTCCCATCTTTAATTCTTGTATCTGCATGCCATTTCAATTGTTCTGTAGTCTTCTCACTTCCATATAGGTGCCTAAACCTAAGAATGATTGGAAAGTACCATTAAACTTTCGTAGGACTAGAATCATCTTTCTTGTATCGATAAGCACCACACTTTGGGCATTCTTTAAGTGATTTGTGGTCCTTGTGAAACAATATATAGTCATTCGGGTAGGCATGTATTCTTTCAGAGATCATACCCATTGATCGTAGCATTCGTTTGACATCGTATTTTCAGCTTGGGAGTTCATTATATTTTGGAAGCATGTCATTCAGGAGAGCAAGTAGTTCCGTAAAATTGGCATCACTCCACCCGTTGCCTGCTTTCAAATTATACAACTTCAATATGGCTGAAAATGTTGTATATTTAGTGCAACCGGTATACAATGGCGATTTTGCACAACTCTTTAACTTCTCAAACAATTTTGGGCAATCATGAAGTTCATCTTCAATTGTCCTTGTCATTTCCTCAATACAATCTTCATCATCATTCACATCTGTAATCACACCCTCTATACGATCGTATTCACTGTTCACGCTTCTAATCATATCAGATGATCTATAAAATGTTGTGTTATCTGATCCACTACCTACATTCATTTTTTCCCTGTGTTTATTCCAACATGTATAACTTCGATCTATTCCGTGATAGATCAGGTCTTCTTCCAACTCCTCTGGACTAATTTGTCTTTAATAACAACAGCGTAAACACGGACAAAAAATTTGAGAAGGGGCAAATGCATGATCTTCTGCAAACTTGATAAACTCTTTCATGCAATCTACATACTCTTTTGTCAACCGATTGGCATTCATCCATTCTTTATTCATATTCATCGTCTTTATGGGTTCGATCTCGAACTTTCCTAATATTATGTTTTAATTAATCAGGTAGCATTGTTTGGGTTTTATAAAAACAAATCATGGTACAAATTCCTTTAAACTCATGTGAAATCCATATACATGGTGTGTCCAGTAGGGTGAACATCGTGTATGTATAAGATACCTGATTTAATCTGACATATATCAAATTTATTCCAAGTTAGTCTTACAAATACTGAATGATGCCTTTGAAAATTCATGACATTTAGAACAACTTGAGCTAAAGGCATGTACTTTAGATACATATTGAGTCACCTCACCAGCTATGCATCACATTTTTGTGGAATACACGGTGTGTAGTCCTTACATGACCACTAGGGGTGTATAGACTATACACATCAAGTTTCTATGGTATCTATACATGGTGTGAGTGAAGTAAAACACATGTCATATGGTTCTATCATTATTTCATGGCATGTACATGGTTTCATGCTGAAGTATATGTCTTGGAGATACATTGTGTGTGACCTAGGTTCACATGACATGTAACATTTAAAATGAAACTTATTCCAAGTTTGAGTCAGAAGATTAGTCATGTGGTGTAAATTTTGGAGATAAATGTTGTGTGGCATTAAAATCTATATGAAATCCATGTATGTTGAAGCATGTTCCATTTAACAAGACTACATACCATGTATTTTAAAGTGTCTCATAGAGTCCTCTAGAAGTGGTTTTCTAGGATTCAGTGGAATTGCACTAGTAACAAAGTGGTGGTGCCATTGAAATGGGTAAATTTTGGATTGATATTTAATGGTGGAAGAACTACAACATGGAAAACAAATGGCATATCAATCATGCCAACAACCACAACACCATACAAAAACACAATCGTGATCACAATCGCAACACCATACAAACCAAACAATCAAAATTTTAGATTTTACAAAGCATCCCTTATTAAATTTTGTTTGTTAATTCAGGGGTTATCACAGAATTTTTATCATCTTGGGGTGTTCATTCATAAGTCAAGTATACGTAAATTACCAATTTTTATGTTCCAATGTTCAACAAGAACCAACCAACATTCAATTCATTTAGTGCGCAAACAAGGACCACCAACGGCCACAATTTTCTAGTGGGGCATTTAGCCCATACATTTCACATTATAACCATCAATATCAAACAGTAATAACATGCGAACAAGAGGAAACCAATGAGTAATAGGAGAAAACTAACCGTGAAGGTGTTGTTAAGCACATGGCAGAGGTGCATTCATGGCAGAGGAGAGGTGCACAGCAGAGGAGATTTCCAACTGAAAATAAAACATAAAATAGGGTAAACCCATGAGAATAAAATAATCTAAAACCGAGTACACAATTTACCACATCCCAAAAACCCCAAAAGACAATGCATGAAAATGAATTTAAATTTATTGAAAGAAATCACTATCTGATCATTAATTTGTATACAAACCATAGGTGCAAACAAATCCAAATAGGAATCAGAAGGATCACATACCTCGAGAAAAGAAATCCAACCATAATAGTGACCAAGCATATAACAATGTGAACTAGATGGGAGGGAGTGACCCAAAATATCATCGGGATAAAGATCTATCCAAGAGGATAATTTTGTAAAAAATATGAAGCCTCAAGAACTCTATGGATCCCAAAAAACCTTTTCTGTGACATTGACACTACATGTAATACATTTACACGTCGTGTAATCCTCTTGACTTAGATCCACTAAAAAACAAGTCACTTCTTATTTAAAACATTATATTTTTTATTTAAATGATATGTAACCATTACAAAGTTTGTAAAATTGTCACATTATGCATCCAATTAATGTGTCATTTTTGGAGGTCATTACATGTCATGTACTCCATTTACACATCATGTAATTTCTCAGAATATAGTAAAAAATGCTATTTTGTTTCTAAAAATTCCCTAAAGATCACTAAATTTACCAATACATGTGTCCTTCAAATCCTTTCTCAGCATTCCTCAACAAAAAAAATCCAAAAAATGTTAAAACATACCTCACATAAAATGTAATGAGACTTTATAATCTTCTGACCATAAATTATTTTCCCCCAGAAATCCCTCAAGATCATGTATCCTCTAATTAAGAAGGACACTACTACCTCATCAATGAGTCATTCCCCCATGTATCATGGATATATTGTCTGAACTACCACATTAACTAGACTCGGGGTCGTTTAATCATGTAGTACCTTATACTCCAGATTCATAATCTGAATTGGCTGGGGAACCAAAGTATTATCGGGATCAAGATCAACATCCCCCATCTAATCACATGTAAATGATCTGGTATATACCTACTCAAATGGAAAATATTAAACACATCATGGGTATCTATCAAACCATATGGTAACTGAAACCAATAAGAAATACTCCCTAGTGACCAAAAATCACTATGTTTATCCCATTACTCGGTGAAAACAGACATTGATAACCTAGTCGTTGATGTCCCAAGTGATGTAAAACTACGATAAAGACCTAATCACTAACCTAAAACACCAGCAGTTGATTCCAATGGTTCGTACTGAATTTATTATGACTCTGTGTAATGATTAAATTCTTCCAGATCAACCGCACCATCTCTTTCATCTCTTGAACAACACTTGAACCAACTATGGACCACTCTTCCAACTCTTCCCAGTAATAGGGATATCTATATGGATTCCCATATAAAGAAATGTAGGTATCCGTCTTTATCACATCCTAATAACAATTGTTATAGGGGAAATCAACAAAAGGAAAATTCATTTCCCAATATCCAATGAAATCATGTGCATGATTCTGGAGAGTAACCTCTATAACATTGACTTCCCTCTCTGTATATGTATCCATCTATAGATGATAATGTGTTCATAATTTACCCTGGAAAACTAGTGAAACCTATAATGATTTCCAAAACCTATATTTCAACCTCAGATCAATTTCTGAAACAATTATAGATGGAACCTCATGAAGTCTTGAAAAATCTAAAACATACAAGTCTGTGAGTTGTTCCACTTTTATCACCTCATTAATATGAAGGAAGTGCACATATTTTTTTAGTTGATCAAAAACCACCCAAATCACAACCTTCTTGCAAGGAGTTTTTGGAAAACCAATAAAAAATTAATGAAAATATAATCCCACTTCTATACTGGAATGTTTAATGGCTAAAACAACCACACAGGTCTCTAGTGCTCCTCCATAATTCTATAATATGTAAGGAACCTTGAATCCAAAATCGTTATCAACTATATCATCCATTGACTCTTACAATAACACCTCATGTTAGGATTTCACACGTTCAATTCAAGCGGTAGAAAAAAATTACCTGAAATGAATATCAATAATGGTAGCGATGGCGGCGGTAGAGGCGGCGATGGTAGAGGCAACGGCGGTCGCGGCAGCGGGGGCGGAGGCGGCAGTGGCGGCGGCGGAGGAGGAGGACGAGGAGGAAGGAGGAGGAGGAGGACGACGAGGACGAGGAGGACGAGGTCGCGGCGGATGAGAGGTCTGGTTCAGCTTCCGCAAAAGCTTGACTGCGTGCGAGCGAGGATGGCCTGTTAGGGTTATTAAATAAAAACCGATGGAACCTTTATCAGCACTCGTTAAAAGCGCTGATAAAGGTATGTTTTATCAGTGCTAAAATAAAAGCTTTGATAAAACACTCATTTATCAGCGCTTTTTTAGCGCTGATAAAGAGATACCTTTATCAACGCTTATTTTAGCGGTGATAAATGTAACATTTATCAGTGATTTTAGATAATGATAATAAAGGCATACCCCTTTATCAGCGCTTTCTGTTTAGCGCTGATAAAGGGCAGTGCTTCCCTTGCCCTGTTTTGTGGTAGTGAAGAAAGAACTGTTCTAGAGACACAAGAGCTACGTAGGAGTACAAGAGAGGTTAGAGAACCGAAATGGTGTGGTTTTCTAGTTACCGAGGATGGTGACTCATTATTAGTTGATAATAATGTTCCTCTAACCTACAAGGAAGCATTAAGTGGCACAGATGTTTCCAAGTGGCAAGAAGCCATGGATTCTGAAATGGATTCCATATACCAAAACCAAGTCTGGATTTTGGTAGATCCTCCAGTTCATGTAAATCCTGTTGGTTACAAATGGGTATTAAATAAGAAACTAGACATGAAAGGACAAGTCAGCACCTATAAGGCATGACTAGTTGCAAAAGGGTTCAAATAGTTTCAAGGCATTGACTATGACCAAACCTTTTCACCAGTTGCAATGCTGAAATCCATCAGAATTATATTGGTCATTGTTGCTTACCATGACTATGAGATTTGGAAATGGATGTTAAAATAGCCTTCCTTAATGGGAACCTTCGGGAAGATGTCTACATGACACAACCTTAAGGGTTTATGACTTCAAAGGATGCCAATAAGGTATGCAAGTTGCAGAAATCCATTTGTGTATTAAAGCAAGCATTCAGGTCATGGAACATTAGTTTTGATGAAGCCATAACGAAATTTGGTTTTATCAAGAATGAATGTCATCCTTGTGTCTACAGACGGTTTAGTGGGAGTGAAGTCCTTTTCTTAATAGTATATGTTGATGACATATTACTTATTAGAAAGGAGATACCATTCTTACAGTCTATTAAGGCATGGTTGAATCAATGCTTCTCCATGAAGGACTTGGGAGAGGTAGAATATATTCTTGGGATCAAGATCCATCGTGATAGATCCAAGATATTATTGGGACTAAGTCAAAGTGCATACATTGATAAGATACTAAAGAGATTCAGTATGGAACAATCCAAGAGGGGATTGTTTCCAGCATCACATGGAATTCATATTTCCAAGAAAATGTGTCCTTAGGCACATGAGGAAAGAAAGATAATGGCAAGGAATTCATACGCATCAACTATTGGTTCAGTCATGTATGTCATATTATGTATTAGGCTGGATGTCGCCTACGCATTGAGTGTGGTAGGCAGATATCGAGCTAACCCAGGTGACCACTATTGGATGGTAGTCAAGACTATCCTAAAGTATCTGAGGTGTACTGAGGATATGTTCTTGGTTTATGGAGGAGATGAGGAACTAGTCATCAGAGGATATGCATATTCTAGTTTCCAGACTGATCAAGATGACATGAAGTCGCAAACAGGATACATCTTCACTTTGAATGAAGGTGGAGTGAGATGGAAGAGCTCAAAGTAGTGTGGTCACAGATTCTACAGTAGAGTCTAAGTATATCGCAGCTTCTGAGATAGCTAAAGAAACAGTTTGGATGCGAAGCTTCATCCAGGAGTTGGATGTGATACCTAGCAATAAAGATCTCATCACATTGTACTGTGATAATACTGCAGCGATGGCTCTCGCAAAAGTGTCAAGGTCATATCAGCGGACGAAGCACATACTTCAGAAGTATCATCTCTTGAGAGATTTTTCTTAGAGAGGTAAAGTTGCAGTGAGCATTATTTCCACGAAAGACAACGTGACAGACCCCTTGACTGAAGCCTTGACTCAGTAGAAACATGATCATCATGTGAGGTCTAGCGGACTGAAAGTCGTAGGCAGTTGGCTCTAGTCTAAGTGGGAGTTTGTAAGAGTTGGTATCCTAGAACCAACTGGTTATACTTTGATTACATGTGTATTTAATGTATTTAAATATTAAACATCTTATTACATATTGTTCATTGTTTTACATGACTATGATGTAATAATGTCCAAGAGTATTTGTTGCATTGATAAGGTCATGGCAGTTCCCCTCTATAATAAGAACCTTAAAATACTATAACAATATTCTTAAATATAGTTCTACAGTTAGATGACATGCTATAAAGGGACACATAGCATGCAAGTTGTTAGGTGTGAGTACTCGTAAGTAGATGAGACTTCCTCTCATGAAATTCGCACTTTGTAATCTCCAAGACAGGAGATTATGAGAACAGACCCACCAGTAGGAATTCTGTATGTTTTGGTGTCATCAGATATTTCTATCTGCGAGTGTGTGTAATGATCCTTAGACTTTAAGATTATCATTAATACATTTCACGACTCACACACTTTGATTTACTGACGAAAATCATCATGCAGACAGTTGGCGAGAAGTAGGGTACGTTGGGTGTGTCATGAGTAGCATGTTATTAATGGATAAGTCGAGGAAGGATTTTTCCCTTCCATTTATGGAAGTTGATATCTCATCCCTTTGATTGAAATAGAACCGTCGCATGAAATTCCATAATCATGGTGTAACGATGAGTTTATTTCAGGTAGTCAAAGAATGACGTATCAAGTATAAAGGTTGATGACACTATCATGAAACCTGCTTGATGAGATATTGAGACAAAGGGATTATATTACACAGTGAGCATTCGTATGTGGATGTTGTTTTTGTGACTTTATGTTCTTTCTCTTGGGTGTCTTGACCTGTTGCTAGGCAGTACTCTTGGACTTTAGGCAAGCCCGCCTAATACCAACGAGAAAGAATCCTAAGGGTCACACGCTAAGTGTTTTTGGTGGTCTCAGTTAAATTCTATTTGAATTTAATTAATGAAATAAATATTATTCTCAAGATCGTGGAATAATTTTATTTAAGTTAAGATGATCGCATAAATTAAATAAAATTTATTTATTTATTTTATTGAACATTTAATAAATTTTTATTTACTAGTTTGTAGATAAAATATTTATTTAAGAGAATAAATTATTTATTTATTTATTCGGGTGTTCAATAAATGGAAGTGGAGTTCGAGCGGACCAAGACCGGTCTGGTAGTAAAATAATTATTTGCAAGACGGTAAATAATTATTAGTTGGCACAAGTTAAAATAATAATGACACTGTTATTATTTTGTGATGCGGAGTTTTATTCCTAATTCTGTTTTGTGCAAGTTAGTGCACCATAAATAATGACGTGATATTATTATGAGCATGGGTTTTCTCTAAGTTCATAAATGTATTTAATTGTTGTTATGAAATTAAATATTGTAACTAAAGTTCCATGCATATAAATAGACAAGTATGTCTATTGTGCCATGGTGAACACACCGCACGCTTGGTGAATTGATAATTGTTGAGCTAAACAATTTCTCTCTCGAATCCTCTTCCTTCCCCTCTCAAGAACGAGAGACGTTCTTCAAGACCGAAGAACAATAGATCAAAAACAACCGACACAAGACACTCGCTTCGCCGCGCTAGCACC
Source organism: Viscum album (assembly GCA_963277665.1). Taxonomy (NCBI): domain Eukaryota; kingdom Viridiplantae; phylum Streptophyta; class Magnoliopsida; order Santalales; family Viscaceae; genus Viscum; species Viscum album. Next base: position 439,281,365 of record OY728121.1, read on the forward strand.
TGAAGAACGAGTGATGTCGATCGGAGGCCATCAGAGCATGTGTGGATCACCGCTAGAGGGATTCTAGTTTGGATGCTCGCAAGCGTAAGGAGATAATCTGGAAGGGTCATTCCGAATGATCAACATCATCAACGAATAAAATATCGAAAAACCAGGTATTATTTTCTTTATGAAATTAATTAGATTGATTATAAACATGATGTGAAATATCCTCTCTAAAGGTTTTGGGTCTCTTCCTTCTTTATCTAAATCTTTGATTCTATTCCATGGAGATTGGCGTTCATCGTCGTATTGATCCCGGAATAATCATTGATCATGGTAAAAATCAAAGTTGGGTTTCATTCCAACCACGCTTCTGTTGTGCCTGGAACCTTCATAACTAACCTACCGGTGGGTTTGGACAATTTCATTCACAGAAAATAAACCTAAGTATACTGAATCCACCCAGCATGGATTCACTTAGCATGTGCCACAGTGGCACGCAGACTGATCGAACCCACTCTTATACTTCTTAATACTAAAACATGCTTAGAAAGTAAACTAAGCAACCACATTAAACAGAGCTTACCCATATTACCTTTATTTCAACTAAAAACAGCAACTCCTGAGAATGCAAATTCTTGTAAATAAGATATCCTTTATCGAGGGTAAAATAAAGTGAACAATAAAAACAAAGAAAAACTCATAATGCCATAGTAACAAAGCGGTAGAAAACAACTCACAGCAACCATAAAACAGAAAGTTGATAGAAAAAAACTCCACATAAGCCCGAACAGCTTAAACCAGCCCACACAAAACCCTTTTTCCCAATCGGGTTCCCCCACAAAGATAAGTGGGGTCAGTCCTAGGAGTGCAGGAAAAAGACAAAAAAGAACCTATGCATAATTCTAATGAAGGGCTGCAAATTAAAATTAAAGAACTTCTGCAGTGTCATAACTGGGGCACACCACATGGGTCTGGGTCATACTGTCTCTATTTTTCAAGTTAGGGCAGTACCTTTTTATGTGGCCGGTATTGCCACTCTCAAAACACCGGAAATCCTTAAACCAGTTTTTATTATTCCTTCCTTTATTATGCATAGGACCCTTAGTATACATTAATTGAGGTTCATTTTTAATGTCACTTAATTCTTCCTTCAAACCACATGTTTGAAGATCACGAGACAAAACATGACACTTGATTTCCTCTAAAGTAATGGAATCCCTACCATACATCATGGAATCTTTCAATGAATTAAAAGAATCGTCAAGATAAGTCAAAAGAATTAAAGTTTGATCCTTGTCTTTAACCTCAATGTCAATATTAGCTAAATCTAACAAAACTTTATTAAACTCGTCAATATGAATTTGAACATAAGAGCCAAAAACCATCTTAAAATTATATAATTGCATCTTTTTATACAAATGGTCAAACAAAGATTTAGTCATACACAAATGTTCGAGTTTAACCTAAATAGATTTAGTTGTAGTTTCACGTGCGATTTCACACAACACTTTATCTCCTAAGTTTAATAGAAGAGTGCAATGAGCCATTTCCAGTATACTAAGATCTACATCAACTAAAGCAGTGGCGGACTGACCATCAGTCGAGATGGTGATTATGGGATTCTTATTACCGTGCAAAGCATTCACAAGTCCATTATGGACCAACATAGCATGCATTTTTACTATCCACATATTGAAATCATTTTCGCCGTCAAACTTTTCAACTTTGAATTTAATAGACATTGTAAAATAAAATGATTATAGGCTATGATACCACTTGGGGACTCGGTCGGTTTACAAAGAATTAGTCGAAGTAAACAAAAAGAATATAGGAATTATTTTTTAACAAAGTTGAAAGAACAAAAAAGAAAAGGTGTAGAAAAATAAAGATGAACATAGATATTTACGTGATTCGAACATTTTGGTCCTACTCCACGGTAAGAATACCGCCACAGATTACTTTTTATTGTCCAAAAGAGGAAACAAAGCACATACAAGAGAGACGAACAAAAGAAAGAAAATCACACAGGTGGACCAGAGAAGCTATCCGAGAACAGGGACCTCGTTGCCACAAAAGCCAATGGTGAACTTTGGCTTGGAGTTAGCAATGTACTCCCCCGAACTGGACGGACTCAAGCACGCAACCCCGAGAACCAAACCAAAAAAGAAAACAAACAAGATCAAACGACGCAAAAGTCGAATAAAAGAAAGCAACGTATTACAAAACCAGAAGCGTCGGAGGAGTTGCAGCTCTGCTTGGGTTGAAATATCTTGAACACGAAGTGGTCCACACGGAGCTTGCGAGTCCCGAGGTCTCCACCGAAGAATGTCACTGGAATAGGGGTGCAGAAGTGTCGAAGCTGAGATCCGTCGGGTTCCTCTCTCTCAAAATCTCTCACAGTTCTGTAGACGAATAGGTGAAGATGAATAACCACACCCAAAAAGAAAAGAGTCGCAGGCTGTAATGATGTCGCGACAGAGGCGAGGGAACATCTTGACAAGTGCATCAGACGAGGCGGGATGCGTGGAAGGATCGTGAAGTTGAGCGGGTGAAACAGATCCCGGGATATCCGGGACACGCGACATGCAAGGAGCAAAAGAGCATCAATGGAAAGGGTCACCAAGAAACACAAAGGGCACTCCTTAGAGCCATCAAATCACGATTTATCAACGGCCAGTATGAGTGGATCGTCAAGGTGGCGCATCAAGATGAAGCGGGCCAATGAAATAGAGAGCCGATCAAATAGCCCAACAGAAAACCCACACCCTAAGGTCTAGTGAACATAAATCCCAAACGCAACCCCGACATCACATATAATTTGTATAATAATAAACACATAATTTTTCAAGTAAAACATTAATATGAGGGAAGATCCATTCCCTCATCCATCTTTTCGCAGCATGGTTCTATTTCATCAAAAAAGAAGGAAATTGAGTCTATCTTGCGTTTGTTTTGATAATTTTTCTTCATGGATGTTTGCCCATGTGTGATTAATATACTCTCCTTTGATTGTCAAAAAATGAAAAATGAAAAACTGTCGTTTGGATGTTGATGCACGATACGGTCTGGATCAGAAATTCCCACGATTCACAAAACCATCACATTCTCCTTCGTTGAACATAACGACAACCCATGACATGTGTCATGATTTATGTCTGAACGTGAGCCTCTTATTCCTTTTTTGTGGAACTACAGTTCTTGCAAAGAAATCTCTGGAACTGAAAATCTTATCAATGATTAGACCTGAAAAACAGTGAGCCCCCAAAAAAGTGGAACAAAGATGATGATATGAAATTAACAAAAAAAAATGAAAGAATGTTCCACTGGTCTGTGTCATTTTGATATGTTATCATACAAGTGAAGATGGATTCTGCCATGGCAGCAGCCCGGTGGCAGGATCTGCAAGGTTCGCCAAAACGAAGTCCCTCAACCCTGTATCCCAGACCTCACAGAATTGCAGCCTCCAATTCGCCGGTTCGATGGCCTCCGTCCCCAGCCCCGGCGCCCTGTCCCTGGACCCTTCGTTCTGGTTCTCCCGCCAGTCGGCCACGTAGGTCGCAACCCTCCTGAAGAACTTGGCCCTGAAGCTCTCCCACACCTGGTACTTGTAGTGGTTCACCACCGCCCTGCTCTGCGGCAGGTTCAGGTACCGAAACCCCCGCCGCAGCCGGAAATGGTGCACCACGTTGAGCAGCGTCCCGTCCAAGGCGTCGGGGCGGACGATGGACTTGTGCCGCTCCGGATTCTGGAGCCGGCATGTGTACCCCGCCGTTACCCCCTGCGGCGGCGGGGACCTCAGCCCCGACGGCCCAAAACTCCGGCAGGACGTCCTGAACTCCCCAACCGCCGACGCCGACGCTGAGAGGTTCGCGACTACGGCTCTCAGCGCACCCCGGGGGGGATAGTCGACGCCGATCCGGGACGGCGGGATGGGGAAGTAGAAGAACTCGTCGACATCGATGAACCCCACCCACCTGCACGAGCCCTTGGCTCGCAGCGCGCAATGCGAGAAGCCGGCCTCCTGCGTTTTGATCCACGGCCATGGATGCCGGCTCACGTTGTGGTTCTCCTTCTCGAGCTCGTCGATGACCTCCTTGGTGCCGTCGTCGCTGTTGTTGTCGTACACGAACCAGCGCTGCACTCCCAGCCAGGCATGGTAGACGATCCACTCGCGCAGGGCAGGGGCCTGGTTCCAGACCATCGTGCACACACAGAGCTCGTACTTCTCCTGATTTCTCTCCTCTAGGGTTACAGTGCCCGAGATCCTGGCCACCGAGGGGAGCCGGAGGGACCGGCGAGCTAGGAATTTGCCATGGGAATGGGCCGTCGCGATGCTAAACTTGAATCCCCGAGCCTTCTTCGGATCGCTCCTGATGCTCGCCGGCAGGACGCAGCGAACAACTTCCTGGGCCGCGGTGACCGCCTGCTCGGAGAGGACGAAACCGCCGCCTCCAGACCAGATAAGGCACACGAAGCGCGCCGGATCCTGCTCTCTCCCCGGTCGGAGGTTCAAGCCCTTGGCGAACACTACCACCGTGTCCCCGTCCAGCCACGCCGCGTACGCCACCGCCTCCCACGAACTCACTGCCGCAGTGTTCTCCAGCGGCACCTTGCTCTCCTCGCGCTGGCCGTCTCCGCGCCGCCGCAGGTCAACCGCCGCCGAGTAGGTCGGAGGCGGGAGGGGGCACCTCACGATCGACGTGCCCTCGTCGTACCCATCCACGGATAAGGCGGATTTGAAAACTACTCGGTGCTCCCTCTTCACAGTAGCAGCGTCCTCGGAACCATTAAGCCTCCACGACCAAACTCTCCCCCCAAGAACATCAAGCTTCTTCTCATGGTAAACGCAGTCCAAAGGATCGCTCCCCATCTCCTTGGCGAAGGACGACATCACCAGGACATGATCGGGGAACAGCACTCGATCCTGCACCCGAATCGCGGAAATTCCGCTTCCATCGTCCGATTGCCGGATCGAATGGACGGCGGAAGAATGCAGGGTCAAGGTAGAGACAATCAGTACAGGCCGGAAAATCTGCAGCCACCAACTCGATAGAAAGAACAGGAAGGAGGCGAGAAATAAAAGACAGAAGGCGGCGGAACTCAGTGAGGAGAAATGGGTCTGGATAGGAGTGGACCTGAAATGCATCTTCCTCTTCCTGATCGAATCCATAGCTTCTAACTCAAGCAGAGCAGTTCAAACAATTCAGAATAAGCAGAAAGTGAGGGGGGTGGAAGGAGGATGGATTTCGAATGCTCCGAGATCCGATGCGGAGGACCGGTCTGGAAGGAAGAAGACGCTGGGGAGGAGGTGCAGATCTGGTGCAGACCGGGATGGATTTCGGGCTATTGACTCGGGAAGAAACCGAGAGGGAACAAAGAGGACGATGAGGGAGCGCGAGGATGGGGTCCACGGCTGTCGGCGGTGGCAGACGCGCTGCGAAATCCGAGTGGGGTCGGGCGTCGTTGTGGCCTGGACTCCTCTTAGCGGGATCGTTTCGTCTGTCTGGTGCAGGCAAAATGGTCATGTCAAGACAGGATAAAATTGTCATTTTAGGTTCGGAGTCTGGGCCACACCTATCCATGGGTATAAATAAATACGTAGCCTCTGTTTTAGGTTTCCATAAATTTGTTTATTATGATAAAAGATGAGTTATTTTGCCCCAGGAATATCGGGGAGGTCTAAGTGAGTCTCCTGATGCTTTATACCCATGTGTAGATTTTATTTGGACTTTTATAATTCCCTCTCGCCGAAGATAAATAAAATAGGGTTTTTTTTTTTTACATTTAAATCACCTAAAATTGTGAGTGAACCTCGAAATTAAAAGAAATATTATTTATTTGTTTATTTGCACGGCCCTTGCATGTGAACGATTTTTACTACTAGTACTCATCCGTGCTATTGCACGGCGTATTCGATTACTAGTTTTTCTTTTAATAAAAGATTAATATTTATAAAAGTTGAGAATAAACATTAATTTTGAATAAATTTTAATTAGAAATTAATGGTGTATGATAATGGAATAGGAGTGCATAGAATATGAAGACATCATTCAAATAGTTGACAAAAAAATAAGAGTAAAAGAATATGAATTTTTAAATTTTTAGAAATAAGATTTGAATTCATTGTCAATTTTGATCACAATAACAGTAATGTGGGCACTTAAATAAAAAGTGACAGAAAAATCTAAGCTAAGATAGTGGTTGAAAATAAAAATGAGAAATGTGGAAATAACTGAAATAATAATAAATTGAATGAGTGGTTTGTTCAGGAAAAAAGAAAACGGAGTGAAACTATTCATCATATATATGGAACAATATGGAATGAGGGACATAGAAATTAGAGAAAAAGATGAAACAGAAGATGCAATTGAATAAAATAAATAGATGAAGAAAGAGATTCGACAACCACTTCATAATACTTTGACAACATTTAATTGAATCAAAAAATAAATAAATAAAAATTGAATCTGGTTGTTTCTTCAATAAATTTCAACATTCATGGGTTGTATATCTATATTTAGTACCCAACCCGTGCATTTTCACGACATGATCATTTAATTACACATTTACTTACACATAATTTTGGATTTTTTTCAATATGAATTTTGGGAAAATAAATGCATACAGGAATGAACTTATATTCTACAGAAGTTTATAATGGTAATTCATAATGAAAAAAAATTGATTACAAGATCGCATATAGTAGTCATGTCACGTTTATTTTTTATATAACTGAAAATGACAATGCATATGAAGTTTTCTATATAACTGAAAACTGGTAATGCAGATGAAAGTAAATTTATTTATCCCTAGTTAATCATATAAGTTAGTTAACGATTATTTTTCTGAAGAAATTGAGAAAACAGTATCCTATATATTGTAAATACAGGTATGTGAATAAATAATATTAAGAAAGAAATGGTAATAATTCTAGATGTCTTGTATGCAATTTAAATGTAATTTCAATGAATATATACACATGCATGACTATAGAATACATAATGTATATATACATGTCATCACAATTTAATGAAACAATGTGATTGTATACATACAACTTTTTATCATATAATGTGAATAAAGATGCCTTTATGTACATAAACTCACTTAGCATAATATTTTTTTCATAACAAATATTGTTGTATACTATAAAAATATGTAAATTAAAGAATATTGAAACACCCACATATTGCATACTCTAAAGTGAAGTCTTATTCATAAAGTAATAAATATGAAAGAGTCATTCATTCATAGATATAGATGAATTACCTAAAAAAATATGCATACAGCTGTATATGAGACCACTGAAGTGCATTTCGTAGTGCAATTGCAAGAATTTATAAAATGCATGCCTACAATATACAAACTATTGATGGAAAACAGTTGGATAATAATACGTAAATATGAAATTAGTTAGATACATAAAGTTTCAATGTCAAATAGTATATGTACTCTTTATTGAGTCGTCATGAAGCACTAAAAATAATAACTTTTAGATGGAGAGAGAGAGATTGGTGGACAATATTGTGTTGGAATTTAAAGTATCTTTAGTAACTCCACAACATTGCAAAGAGGCGTCACATTTTTTTCCCTCCAATCATCTAAAAAACAACACCTCAATATGTTTTGTTATTTCTGCAAAAACAAATGCAACCCCTCCGATTAGCCGCACACATGAAATACGAACAGAAACAAAGGAATTCTCAATGGTACATGAAATAACATACAAAAGCATAAGCCAAACCCATCACAAAGATCTAGCTCATGCAAAGGGTAATTTACAGAAGACCCAAAAAATTAATGGCAAGAGAAAAATAATATATATAATGGGTATAGATAATGGATGTGGTGGATATGATATATTCATATGCAGCAGATGTCATGTGAATCTAAATAGTGTAGAGAATAGTCATAACCCAAATATTCTATATGGATTAGGACCATGCATTCAATAATGGGTTGTTAAAATGCAAAATGGAATGATGGTTTCACATTATATAGGGTATCTAACCGTGTATCATGCATAACGTGAATATGAAAAATGGACATTTAAAATAATACCTTTCCCACAAATTATTTAACCTGTCCATCAAGAGAATAAAACCTGTTGGAATAAATAATTGAACAAAACATAAGATTATTATTTATGAATAATAGAAAATTTAATTTTTCACACGAAGTAAAACATTTTTATTAATGAATATGTGTATGAAATCTCATAGTCATGAGTGAAGGGAATGCATACTATAATAACTACTTTTAATCGATGAACCTATAGACTCTACTAATGAACTCAGTAAGTTTGGCGGACTTGGTGCACTTATTCATGCACTTAGTAGCCCTGACTTGGATATGAGAAGAATTACTGCATGGGTTCTTGGGAAATGTTGTAAAAACAACCCAATACTATTGAAGCAGATCTTGGAACTGGGGTCCCTGACAAGTCTAATAGAAATGGTGATTTACAGTTCTATTAAAGAAGCAATGAAAGAATTAAATGTTATTTCAGCCCTAATTAAAAAAAAAATTAGATGGTCAGGAGTTATTATATACATCAACTGGGCACTTACTCCACCAGTGCCTGATGTTCAACTCATGCTTTGAAGAACAATATAAACTGAAGTGTTCCCCTGAAGAAAGTTTGGAAATCAAAAAAGGAAATGCATATTAGAATTAAAAAAATAAAATTTTAGAATTAATTGTTTAATGAATTTAAAAAATGACTACAATTTCATTAAATGTATAAAGATACATACCCTGTCCCTCCACCAACTCGAATACCCTTTTGGTAACATCCTATGGGTGTGTGAAGAATGAAATAGTTTTGAAGATATCCAAGTGAATGAGACTTCATCTCCTGCAAAAGAGTATTCATCATAATGAAAATATAGTTAAAGAATGAATATAAAGCAGGTTAGAAATACAGACAACATTTTTAGATATAAAACACACATAATAGCACCAATTTCAGCATCTATTATTCTTGAAAAAGCCCACCACCATGGAAATAGAGACAACCAAAATGTTCCTAAAAATTAAAAAAAAACCGTTCAGCCATTTTAATAGCCCGCATGGCCCGAAGACCTTCATTTTTATTAATTTTTGATAACCCCCCTTTTAAGGGATGATGGGGAATCCTTACAAGGCCCGTAGGCTCAGAGATTATAAGGCCCATAGGCTTAGGAGATTACATGACCCGAAGGTCTTAGAGAATTCAACCAGACTATCTACAAGGAACTGCCCCTCCCCAGCATCTGCATCATGATAGTAGCTCTCCACCTTTGCATGGTCGTCTGGCTAGGCTTCTCGTGCAAGCACATGCTGGTACCGATGACATAGCCATACCCTCTCATTCTGACAATCTATTTGGTTCTGCTCTGGTGAGTGCACCTGCTCTGAATCCTCTTCTGGGGCTGCTTCTTTTTGTAGTGTGTCTGGGGTAACTACATGTGGCCCAAAGGCCTTGAGGTGGCCCGAGGGCCTTAATGTTACCTTAATTTCAGTCAGGCTCGTTTCGAACATAACCTGCCAAATATTAAAGCTAACCAAAACATTTCTAATTATAGGAGCACTAAAACACCAAGACAAATATTGAATGCATGGTTAGTAGAAAATATAATCATATAGTAACTCTAGAAACCTTGATTATCTATTGAATCTTCAACCATTGCATGATCATTTTTTTTCATGAATAAACAGGAGGCGAATAACAATATTAAAAAGGGAAACTAATTGAAATATTATGGAACTAATAATATACTAGAAATCCCCTATATTGGTGTACAATATGAAAGGAAACTAATCCTATTTGAAGTAAGATTCAAAGGTTTTTCGTGATCATAGCAGGTGAAGCCATGGATGTGGAGGCGCCATGCTACATTAATGGTTGTAGGTGTAGCCAACATCATGTTCAGTGAAGGGCTCTCCAGTCACTGCAGGTTAGAAATACAGACAACATTTTTAGATATAAAACATACACAATAGCATGAATTTCAGCCTCTGTTATTCTTGAAAAATCTCACCACCATGCAAATAGAGACAACCAAAATCTTCCTCAAAATTAAAGAAACCAAACCATTCAACCATTTTAATGTTACCTTAATTTCAATTAGGCTCGTTTCAAACATAACCTGCCAAATATTAAATCTAACCAAAGCATTTCTAATTATAGGAGCACTAAAACACTAAGACAAATATTGAATGCATGATTAGTAGAAAATATCATCATATAGTAACTCTTGAAACCTTAATTATCTATTGAATCTTCAACCATTGCATGATCATTTTTTTCATGAATAAACAGGAGGCACATAACAATATTAAAAAGGGGAACTAATTGAAATATTTTGGAACTACTAATATATTTGAAATCTCCTATATTGGTGTACAGTATGAGAGGAAACTAATCCTATTTGATGTAAGATCCAAAGGATTTTCATGATCAAAGCAGGTGAATCCATGGATGTGGAGGTGCCATGCTACATTAATGGTTGTAGGTGTAGCCAACATCATGTTCATTGAAGGGATCCAGTCACTGCATGTAGATAGATATTCAACAACCACTTCATAATACTTAAAAATGAAAGAAGAATAAATCACTGGGGAATAAAGCCATTGTTATGAAAACAATACCTCTGGAGAATTTCCATGTAAATGAAAGAAGAATAAATCACCGAGGAATAAAGCCACTATTATGAAAGCAATACCTCTATGTTGAATTCCATATTCTGCATCCCCCCATGACTGTTAAAAATTGATGTTTCTACACTGGGAAGGGAAGAATCGAGTTTTGTGACTGCCAACACAAATTTCTTCATTTCTTTAGAACCCATTTTGAAGGTAATGAATGAATCATAATTTAGTAAAACAAAATCACATAATGATCAATACATATCTGAAAACCTGTTTCTAGATGTTGCCTTAGTAGTATTTACTCCTATCAATTTATGGTGAAATTTTCATCAAAAAAGTATTGGAAAAGCATAAAAAATCAATAATATTAAAGTGAAATGTTATATTTAGAAAATAATGACATGTACTTTAAGGAAATAATAGTACAATTAAATTAACAAAAAAATCAAGTAATGATTAATACGTATCTAAAAGCTTATTTGTAGTTGTTTCCTTGGTAGTCTCCACTGAAAATCTTGTTAATTCTAGGGGACAATTTCTGCGATAATGTCCTGTAAAATCATAAAGAAATCAATAATGTTAAGGTGAAATTATATATTTAGAATCTAATGACAAATACTTTAACAGTACAATGAAATTAATAATTTACAAATATGTAGTGAAATTTACAATGGTAGTTGTATGATGAAATTTAAGTTTAAACGGTATACATATGACTCCCAAAGAACTTCAGATTCAGGTAGTCATGAAAAAAATTTGGTTCAAGTTATAGTTTATATAAATTTGTAATGGAATCTACTGGAATGTAGGTAATAAACCCTATATCCAATTCATGTTTATGTATTCACATACACAGAGAAAACAAATAGAACTGAATCAAATAAAACTGGAAATATTAACTTATGAATATAAGGTATATTTTTTCATGAAATGAGGATAAAACACCTTTTGCACAGATAGTGTTGTCAAATAAAGGCAGTGTTATAGTTACGGTGGCAGACTGATCTTAGTGGAGCCCCAATAACTGAAACGTGAAATCATTAATATTGCATTCCATATCAGAAGCTTTGTATGAATAGGTTTTAATGAATAATTTCTGGAACAAAATAGAACAGTCACATAAATAGACTTTTATAATAGAAAACAGTGCAGCGAAAATTACATAAATTCAGGCAGAAATAGAGAACAATATAGAATAAGAATGATAAAATAAGACAATGAGAAAAAAAAACATTAAAACATACCAGCAGGAAGACTAATATCATCACCTGAAATCGAACACAGTAAATAGGCAAGTTAATGTTTTGAAAATTGGTTGAGAAATCAAATCAAATAAACTGTTGCCAAAGGAAAATTGGATAAGAATTGAGAATTACAATTGATGCCAACAAATCATAGACTATAGAGCGGCCGCCAATGAGAAAAAAAAAACATTAAAACATACCAGTAGGTGGAATGGATGAGAAGATGGAGGAGGAAGACTAATATCATCACCTGAAATCGAACACAGTAAATAGGCAAGTTAATGTTTTGAAAACTGGTTGAGAAATCAAATCAAATAAACTGTTGCCAAAGGAAAATTGGATAAACAATGAGAATTACAATTGATACCAACAAATCGTAGACTATAGAGCAGCCGCCAATGAGAAAAAAACAATAAAACATACCAGCAGGTGGAATGAATGAGAAGATGAGGGGAAATATGGAATCAACATGTTTTTGAAGTAATACTGCAACTTAGGGGAAGCTCGGGTTCAGCTGTAGTCGTAAAAGACGAATACCTCTAGCAGGAGGCGAGTGTGGAGTTGTGGTGAACCTAGGAGGAGTTGAAGGAAATCAAGAGCCAAAAATTAGGGTGGGGGGCTAGTTGGAAGTGGATAGATGAACATAATTTATGAAGGTATATGAGATTGGGCTGATTTCATTGTAGTGGAGTTAGAAAGATACCGATAATCGTATTTGGGCGGAGTTGTGTGGGAGACGAAGGTGGAATAGATGAGAAGATAGAGGAAAAACCCAAGGACACTCGACGAATGGTGGGTGCAATAAAACCGAGAGCCGTAAGCGTCCGAGGTACGAGGTCGACTGAGGTGAGAGTACAAACCAGGAGAAGGCGGACGACAGAGATGGAGGTCGACTGAGCGTGGGTTGACAGGGAAATTCAGGATGACAGATGCGAGGGTTATAGGTCGCGATGCGCAATAAACTCAGCGGGAAAGGGATAGGCAGGCAGACACAAGAAGAGATACCACACGGAGGTAGATGACGACCGATTGGCGAGTCTGCGGGAACCTTAGGTCGGCAATATATTTGACACGACCACGACCGGGAAAGGTAGAAAACGTCGACAGTGCAGTCAATTTCTGTAGAAGGTGGTCGGTGGCGAGATGCGTGGAAATTGAAGTTGAAATCGGGAGGTGCTGGAAGGAGATAGACGACTGATAGACCTTGACCGCGAGGATGGATGCGGAGGTAGTACGCGGGATCGATAGGTCAAGACCCACACGTTTCTCAGCAGGAGCGAATGCTGTAGGCAGAGAGGAGAAATACAATCCGCGGGGAGGCGCGACGTGGAGATATGGAGGATTGGCACATAAGAAAAAATAGATGTGGAAGCGTAGTGTATCGACACGTGGGATTGGAGAATACCTAAGATTAGTATATATATAGATGCGGTACGCCCTCCCTATTTTTTAGGACTTAAATTAAGCGTTATTTTAGTGGATGCATCCACATGGTGACCGCCTCCACATGTCAAATTTGTATTGTGTAAGGCAACCACTCTCAGTTGTATGGGAAACAACTTAAGTTTTAATCCCACCACACTCAAAATTAGTTGGGGTCGGACGATGCGCATGTAACACCCCTACTCTAGTAACTCAGAACCAGTGATTATTTTAATACATTGGTAAAGAGTACAAGAAATCATATCCCAAATGATTGAATAGTTTAGTAGTTTTGAAAAATTGGATATATACGTGATTATTATATTCATTTGAAACACATGAAACACAACTTAATATTTTAGTGAGAACTTTATCATTTCTTTTAATATCTCTGAAATCATTCATAAATCTCTTCTAAGTAAACTAGAAAAAATAAAACGTAATAAAGAGTGAGTTTAGATGCCCAGTAAGGTAAAACGTATAACATAAGCTATCATAGGATAAATAAAGCATGAATAATATGAAAATATAAATAAATAATCAAACATGACACATAACTAATATCATAAAAAAGGAACTAAATCTTTGGATGACATAACTACATAAATAATCAAATGGATAGCGAAAATTGGTTTCATAATTATAGGATACATAATGTTAGACATCATAACTTTACTGTAATGATCTCGTGTCAAGACATCATACATAAATAGGTATGACATATGTCATGTAACACTCCAAGAATTTACAAATAGATTTATTATAAAATGCATAGATCACTGAATCTCTACAAACACCACTTTGTTATAACCTAGCCAAGTAAACATAAGTTTGTCACTTCTTGTAAAGACCTGGAATTTCCATGTATTTTTTTTAATTAAATGGGAATTTTACGAGTCCGTGAAAATTGACGACGCGTGATTCTGAGGCCCGGTGTACCCAGAATGAATTTCTGAACTTTTTTTCGGGTACGTTTAGTAAACGTGTGAGCGGGTTTTTGTAACTTTTGAACCGGTGTTCGAAATTGAAATCTGAGGGCACCGTTGAACTCACAATGCCGATATTCACTTAAGGATACATTCACCTCGACCGCAGTAGGTTGGGGGTGAAAGATAGTTTTTGGGATTTTTTGTGGGAATGAAAAATAAAAAAAAATAAACTTTTATTTTATTTCTAATAAACCTCTCATGCGAAGGCTATGGAGGTGGGGACCACCCGAGCTATTAAAATCACCAATTCAAAGATTGGTGGTGGGGACCACCAGAACCCCTCATTATGGGAGAAAAAAACATCTCAACTCTATACTTTAATTATGCAAACTCTCCTTTAATTAATTATGCAAACTCTCCTTTAATTAATTAAGCCAACCTATTTTGTGCCAATATTAAATTAAAAAACATATTACATTATGTTGGCTACTTTTTATTTTGGTTGATTTGAGAGAGGAGAACCTTTGGGAGTATTACTCTCTCCAACGAAGAATGCGTTCTCCAACAAAGAACGTGCTCCCCAACGAAGAACGCTCACGCCGATGAGGAACGTCTTCGGCGACAACGAACCAACGATTGGGGAAACGCCGATGTCACCGACTTCACCCCTTCCAACGTCAACGAGCAATCAAGGTAGAGGTTTAGTTGTGTATGATTAAATATTCTCATGTTCTTCCCTTCTAAAACAAAAAACTGTTAGGGTTGGTGTCCTGAGAACCAACTGTTTTGTACTTTGATTACATAAATGTTCACTTATTATATATTGTTCATTGTTCTACATGACTATAATATAATCCTGGAATATTTGTTGCATTAATAAGGTCATGGAAGATCCACTCTATGATGAGAACCTTGAAATACTATAGCAATATTCTTAAATAAAGTTCTACGGTTGGATGACATACTATGATAGGACACATAGTATACAAACCGTCATGTGCGAGTACTCGTAAGAAGACGAGACTCTCTCTCATGGAGTTCGCACTTGGTAATATCCAAGATGAGAGATTATGAGAACAGACCTGCCAGTAGCAATTCCGCATGTCTTAGTGTCATTGGACATTGCTATTTACGAGCGTGTGTAATGGTCCTTAGACTGGAAGATTATCATTAACTCATGTCATGACTCGCGCACTTAGATTTACTGATGAAAACCGTCACGCAGACAGTTGGCGGGAAGTAGGGTACGTTGGGTGTTTCATGAGTGACATGTTGTTAATAGATAAGTCGAGGAAGGATTTGTACCTTCCATTTATGGAAGTTGATATCTCAGCCCTTTGATTGAAATAGAACTGTCGCATTAAATTCCATGGCCATGGTGTAAACGACGAGTTTATTTCAGGAAGTCAAAGAACGACAGATCAAGCATATAGGTTTATGACACTACCATGAAACCTGCTTGATGAGATATCGAGATTAAGGGATTAAATTACATAGTAAGCGTTCATATGAGGTGACACGTCAATGCGGCGTCAACTTCTTTCTCTTGGGTGCCTTGACCTGTTGCTAGACAGTAATCTTGGACTTTAGGCAAGCCCGCCTAATGCCAATGAGAAAGAGGCATAGAGGGTCACACACTAAGTGTATTCAAGTATCTCAAGTAGAATAAATATTATTTTTGTATGTGGTTTAATAATTATTCAAGGAAGCCTAAATCGTTTTAATGATTGGAGGAAGAAGGAAATGAATAAATGAAAACAAGATATACACGCCGTGTACATTGAATGTACACGCCATGTAGTTTTCAATGAAAAACAAGTACACACCGTGTATTTATTAATACACGCCGTGTAGTTTTTCCAGTCGGGATTTTGAGGATATAATATTGTTTTAAATGATATTTATTATAATCATCGTGGGTGCATGCCAAGAAATTAATTATTCGATATAGGGTTTTAAATAAGAGTCAATGAAATAAATAAAACACGTAACGCGTTTATTTATTGTCATAACTATACAACCTCAAACCTAATTATAAATATCCTCACAACCCCAACTCTTTTCCAACACACAAGAGAATCATTGTGCACAACAACTCTGGAGAATTATTTCAAGGCCGAAAGAACCTCTTCCTCCAAGAACGCTCTCAAGACCGAGAGAGATCCTCTTCCATCAGATCAAGATGATCTAAGGAGGACAACACAAGCAAAGGTTTCTCCACGCTAGCACCCGAAGACTCCTTTGGCGACATCCCGAGATACGAGTTACACGTGTGGATCACTGCTAGAGGAAGTCTACACTTGGATTTTGTGATGCAACGACGAATCACATCAGAACGTGATCAAGAACATCAACGAAGAAAGAACACCCAAAAGGTATTTCTTTTGATTAAATTAATTATAATCAACCTGTAACAATCCTACTTTGTGGTTCCGGGACTTTACTTTACTTTGTCCATTTTTGTGATTCGATCCGTGGAGACTGGCGTTTATCGTCGTATTGATCCCAGATTGATCATTGTTAATGAAAAAATGCCAAGTGGGCACATCCACCCACGTGCTTCCGCTGCACCCGGAACCTTCAAAAATGCGGATCAACTCTCTAACAAGTTGATCTGCGAATGATTTCTTTTGCAGGTTTGAGAATAATCATTGCGAGAGGTTAGAGTTTGACATTCTTCATTCAAGTTCTTATTGAGCCGGTTGCTACCACTCTAACGCGGAGGGTGCGGGCAAAACAAACATGCCCTGACCCCTCCGCGGTTCTTCTTGAATGGTGTATCCTTCGCGATGGAAGAAGGAGACTCTGTGCCATGACGACGAATGAATGCGGTGGCCGACACATTGCCGGCCGCAACGAAGGCGACGACACAATGGAGCCGCTCCGTGGCCCCATGGCCTCCGCCGTCCGCAGCCACCGCCGCCTCGCGGCCTCCGCCGCCCCGCGACCTCTCCCCGCCCGCGGCCCGTGGCGCCCCGCGGCGCCAGGCGCCCCGCGACCCCCAGCGCCCCGCGGCCGTCGGCGCCCCGCGGCCTTGTCGCGCCGCACCGCGACCCTCCGCGGCCTTGCGGCCACCCGCCTTCCTCACGGCCTTCGCGACTCTTGCGGCCTCTGCGCCGCCCAGCGCGGGTCGGGTCGGACCCAGCGGGTCGGGCCGGGTCGACCAAAGTCGGGTTGGTCCGACCAGGTCGGATCGGACCCGGACCCAATTCGACCTATGTACGCTCTTTTGGCCATAACTTTGGCACCAGACATCCATTTGACGAACCGTCTGCGGCGCCAGAAACCTTAGAGAAAGACGGTCCCTTTGGTATACCCCAATAAAAATTTGGATAAAGTTGGGGAATGGTTGAGTGAGATCGAGCACGAATCCAACCAGAACCTCAGGACTAAAAGGCTAATAACTTACAGACCGAGCATCCGATTGATGCACCGTATGTTGTGTTGAGACCCCTATGACATGGCAGTCCTTTGGGATAATTTTTCGCGGGACTTAGTGGCAGTTGGAGTATCAACCAGTGGCTTGATGAGCGGACCCTCCCGGAGATGAGCAAGCCTAGTGCGAGAACCCTGTAGCTGGCTGTGACTTGAGAAAGAGATCCTTTGTAGGTCTGTGATTGAGGGTCCCACATGGAACCTCTTTATGATTCCATGCGGTACTACTCTAGCGATCCTATGTGGGTCAGCACCGAGTGATCCTGTGTGGGTCAGCACCGAGCGATCCTGTGTCGGTCAGCAGTAGAGCCTCTTAACAAAGTAAGATGATTTAGAAGTTACATTTAATCATCTCTACTTATGTACTTAAGAAATAACTGGTGTGATCTGAGTTCGTATCTGTGTGGTACTTTCCTTTGTGGTAATACCTTGGTGGTATTCTTATGTGTGGCATACCTGAGTGGTACTTACCATCATGGTACTCCTTCCTTTGTGGAATAGTTGAGCTTTGGGCTTTTGAGTTGGACTCTGTGTTTCCTCATGATTGAAATCAGTTTACTTGATAACTTAGGTATATGTATAAGAATATACCTAAGTAGGGTTGTCAGTTGTTTTCATGCTGTGTGGTTTATCCTTTGTGGATTTTGTGAGACCTTGAGTGTCTCGGGGTCCCTACTGAGTATCATTATACTCACCCCTACACAGGATATGCCCGCACCTCGTTGTGTTTGGTGCAGACGATGGACAACACTTACTAAGGATGAGAGTACCAAGACCGGAGGTAGCTCGAAGGTGGACCTTAGACGAGGCGTACCGCAAAGACGATCATTCGAGAGCTGTACCTACCCTTCAGGTAGGATCCTTGGAAGGTGATCACAGGAGCTGTTCCTGTTTACTTATACTTTCAATTTATTGTACTTTCTAGTTGGGCTTGTATTCTGGTCCCTTTTTGCTTACTACACTCTCTCTTTTACTATATAGTTTGCTTGAGTTCGTATCTTGTTGTGTGCTTGGTTGTGTGTGTTTACAGGTTATAAAGGCAATGCCTTCCCTATTTTAGGGAATACGCCTTCGATGCTAGTCGCCAGGCCCTAGCCTATGGAAGGCGGGCTTGTGGTAGTCACGACACGAGCCCTAGGGGACGGGTCGTGACAAATTGGTATCAGAGGAGTCAGTTCAACCATAGAACATAGGACTCTGGTATTTCTTTTTAACGGAAATAATGTTAAGTGTAGTGAGTGTGGTTATCAGTTTAGGGAATCCAGTGTTGGTGCGGCGGCCGACGTATCCATACACTAGGACCCTAACTTCTGATTTCTGACCCAGTTCACGAAAATACTGATTGCGTGTGTGTTTTGAAGAGTTTTCTTTATGATCTCTTTGAGTAAGCTCACTAGGTATAACTTATTGACCGTGACACACCTGTTTCTTTTCAGGATGCCTCCATGCATACATCCAGCTAGGGTTCATGATATAGTATGCAATGATAGCCCACCGAGCGATGAGGCCTTGGTGCAGGGTGCTCTTCCAGTAGAGGCACCAGCGGAGGCACCAGCAGTACCATTACCCATTGGGCCACCAATGCCACCAGCCCTAGCAGTAGAGGGTGCACGCCGCTTGAGCGCGTTACACGAGTTCCATCGCCAGAGGCCACCCAGATTCATGGGATAGACGGACCCACAGTGATTGAGGATTGGCTGGAGGCTGTGGTGAGAGTCTTTCGACTGGTAGGGACACCAGCCGATCTCATGGTGATCCTTGCCACCAGTCTTCTACAGGCATCAACAGAAAAATGGTGGAGCTTGATGCTCCAGGATCACGATGAGGTGAAACTTCTCTAGGCAGACTTCGAGAGCCTGTTTCAAGCAGAGTTTGTCTCATCAACTCTTCGCGCAGTGCGCATTCAGGAGCTACTTCATCTGCAGCAGGGCAGCATGACTGTGGCATAATACTCAGCGAGGTTCACTGACCTCTCACCCCACTCCACTAATATTGTGTGAGACCCATTATTTAGGGCTCGGACCTTCAATAAGGGGCTTAGGAAAGAGATCAGGGCTTCAATGATTTCTATTATCATCCCGACTCAGGCGGGGGTGTTAGAGCGAGCCCTATTAGTGGAGAGTTTTCTTGCTGAGCAGTCACCAACAACAAGATCCACCACCAGACGTCATGTAGTAGAGTCTTCTGCAGCTAGAAATAGACAGATGTCACAGAGTTCCAAGAGGAACATACCTACAGGTGGACGAACGCAGGATTCAGAGTCGGTTGTGCGGGGCACCCGAGGCAGAGCCAGTCATGCCAGGAGCGGGCAGTGTTACGCATGCGGCAAGCAGGGTCAAATGGCTTGTGATTGTCCGACCTGTCATACGGATGATCAGCAGATGGTCGAAGGACCTCCCATGTAGAGACAAAGGTTCGACTGAGGAGGTCCGTAGGGAGTAGGCAGACGTGGCAGTGGAGATGGCCGTGCAACTGGCGGTGGGTGACGATTTGAGATGTTACCGCCACCACCACCAGGTGGTCCACCCCGACCACAGGGAGCAGGAGGACAGGGGCGAGCTCAGCTCCAGGTAGCTGAGGCTTACGATCACGGAGCTCCGGAGATGATACGAGGTACGATCTGTGTCTAATCCTCCTTAGCTGCAGTACTTATAGACATAGGTGCCAGCCATTCTTTTATTGCCACTGCCCTCGTTCGGAGCTCGGAGATTCCGATGGATATGTTGGATCGATCCTTATGGCTAGAGACTCCTACGGGAGTGGATTCGACAATTACGCACTGGTACTGGTAGTGCGAGCTTACTCTAGGAGGCGAGAGCTTCGACTAGGATCTCCTAGTAGTGGCGTCAAGGCCTTACGACATCATCTTGGGTATGGACTGGTTATCTACAATCCATGCTCAGATTGAATATATTAGGCGCAAAGTGCGGTGTGTCTGCACGGATGGGACCAGGTTTACCTTCACTAGCGAGAAGGGAGCCTATGCAGCACAGGATGGACTTACCCGGAGGAGAGTGCAGCCGATCACTCATCAGTTGGCTAGCCTTAAACTCAGAGCAGTTGATGTGGAGAGTTCGAGCTATCCTTTAGTGGTGGACCGGTATGCGGATATCTTCCTTGATGATGTTCCGAGTCTACCTCCTCGCAGAGAGGTGGACTTTTACATTGACTTGTACCCCAGGACGACACCGATATCTACACCAGCATATCGGATGGCTCCCACAGAGCTTCGTGAGATGCAGGTACAGCTAGAGGACTTGCAGGGGAAGGGATTCATATGACCCAATGTTTCTCCTTGGGCAACCCCGATTTTGTTCGCCAAGAAGGCAGATGGGAGTTTGAGACTTTATGTCGAATATCGGCGCCTGAACTAGGTGACCATGAAGAACAAGTACCCACTTCTAAGGATTGACAACCTCTTTGATCAGCTGAAGGGAGCATGATGGTTCTCAAAAATAGACCTCAGATCAGGCTATCACCAGCTCAGAGTACAAGACGAGGATGTGCAGAAGACGACTTTCAGATGTCAGTACGACCATTACGAGTTCTTGGTTATGCCGTTCGGCGTAATCAACACCCCATTAGTGTTCATGGGATTCATGAACATGATCTTTCAGCCATACCTTGATCGCTTTGTAGTAGTCTTCATCGATGACATTCTGATCTACTCGACTACTGAGGAGGAGCATGCCTATCATTTTCAGGTAGTACTGGACACACTCTGAGAGCACCATCTTTATGGTAAGCTCTCGAAGTGCCAGTTCTGGATCCAAGAGGTTCACTTTCTGAGACCTGTCATATCGGAGGCTGGAGTTGCAGTAGATCCAACAAATATTGAGCTGGATACTACAAGAGATTTATGCCAGATTTCTCTAGAGTTTCAGCACCACTTTCAGCGTTGATGAAGAAGGGGTAACCCTTCATGTGGTTGGAGAGATTCTATCAGAGTTTTTGAGAGCTGAGGTAAAGGATGTGTAGATACCCAAAACTTGACGTACATGGACATTACATTAATTTTTCAGAACACTTAATACATAGCAAAAACAGATGCCTAAAGACCGTATTAGTTTAGTGTCTTTGGAAACTTGGAAAAAAATATTCTAATCATGGTGAAAGATCTTCAACATCTCCCATAAAGATCTTCCCCTTTTGTCTTCTTACCTAAAACATTTCTTTATATCCTGGGGAAAAGAAAACATAAAAAGGAGGAGCTCAAATGCTCAGTAAGGGTAAACATGAAGAACATTAAACAACCCATAAACATTTGAATGTAAAAACATGAACATAAAACATCAAAATCATGAGTAATGACATAAATCTTGGTAGTACATAAGGCATATATAAAAAAGGAACATTAATCATGATAAAATAGCATGGGAATAAAACAAGTAATTATGGAAAACCATTAAGCACATTATATGATTTCCATAGTAGCCAAGACATTGCTGCCAAGACCATCATAGTGGAAAAAGTCCATTACTGAACCGGGTTTACTTGCCGTTCCAACCCTGTATTACTGAACCAGATTTACTTTCCGTTCCAGCCATGTTTATCTCATGAGATACAAATATATACCCAATGCATTGTAGGGAGATATAGGTCTCACCCATCTCATAATTAAATCATTCTTTTGTGTGCCACAAAATAAAAATAAATCATTCATCATAACCCAAAGAATAATATGGGTTTCATAAACATCATCCCATCATAACATAATCCATATAAAACAAATGGATATCATTTCATCATAAGAAAAATCAAACCATGTAAATAATAGAGACATTATAATTGAAACATAAACATACTAAATAATGTCATCTTAGATGGAAAATAGTTTTGATAAAACACTTGAAATGAATTCTTGAGAAAAATATCCTTTCTTCTTCAAAATCATTTTCTTTTCACCAAATTCCATGAAATTTTAAAAGAAAAGGATTTTTTTTGAAAATAATCATGAAATATTATAGAGGAAGCTTCATGGAAATAAGGCATTATGAAACTGTAAAAATCCATTCATTCCGTATAAGTTAAAAAAAAAGTTCACCTCGTACTTTTTCCAGAAAAGTCAAAAAGTGCCTCATATGGTAAACAAAAGAAAGATTCCTTCCATACCATGTGGTAAAAGTAAACAAAGGGTAAAAATGAATTTAAATATACATGGAAGAATAATAAACATTCTATGAAAATAGTTTTAGAAGACTTGGACATGGATTATAAATATAATCCCAATAAATACTTACAAATAAACAATCTTGGATAAGAACAATATTGGAATAATTATCCCTTACCTTAGGTCCAATTTCTTATGTACATGTATGAAACTCCTATATAATGATTTAAATAATGTCATTGACTTATTAAAGAATCATATTAATTTTTATGACATCATATATGATTCACTTATGAATTTATATTACCCATTCATTTGTCAATTCCATGTTGAAGCAATGTTTTGGGTAATAATCATTTTATTTATCATACGTGTTTGGACTTGTTGTTATTGATATTATCAAGATTTACTTAATTACAGAATGTAAAACATGATTTATATATCATATATACATTCAGTATATATATATATATATATAATAGATAGATAAATGAAATGAAATACACCATTCATGGAGACGGTAGGTCATATTTACGCATGAACGCTGTTTTCCTTTCCTTATTGACTTGAATGGAAGTAAGTAGATGACATATATATATATACATAAATCCAGTAGAATTATTATGACATATATATCATTATTATTCATTATATATACTTTATAATCATTCTTGAATGGTGAACATGGAGAATGAATCTCATCACGTCGTGGAGACAGTAATCCGTACGTACACACGAGCGATGATATCGTTCCCATAATTATTGAATGGAATTGGAGTGGATGATATAATATCTTAGAATAATTATGATGTTATAATAATCATATATAGTTATTATTTACATCATTATACCCATCCAAGTATGGTGGTGGTGGAAAAACAGATTACACCACAGTGTGGAGACAGTAAGCCGTACGTACGCACGCACAATGATTTTGTTTTTCGTAGGATGGATATAAGGTGAAATAGGTTTGTTTCATATTTATAATAATATATCAGTATATTAGAGATACTGATGTTATTACTTTATAATGAAACAACTAAAGAAGAGGAAGTAGAAGAAGAAAGAAACTTGAAAGAATCAGTAAAAGAGATTACCTCTTCCTCGACGTGCCTCTTTTAAACTTCCTCTTAGGGCACTAGAGTTGGTATTTTGAGAAGACCAGAACCTATATAGTATAACTAGAGAGATTTAGAAGAGGAATTGGCAGGGTTTGGCTGAGCTTGAAATGGAGTGAAGAGAAGAGGGAGGAGGTTCCCTTTTATAAGAGAGGAGAGGGACACTTTTGGAAACCTCAAAAATATTAATTTATAATAAAATCAAAACCCACTTAAATACCTCCAAAAATGAATCAAATTTGAATATGAGATGAGATAAGGTTGTAATATCATCAAACAATAAAATTTAGACATGTTTTAATTCTTTTTTAAACCTTATCATTTTTATTTATCCTTATTTAATCTATTTAATTTTATTTGTGGTAATAATATTCTAAATTTTAAATTGTTATAAATACTTACTTAGGTGTTGTTAATTTTACATAATTAGATAATTTATGAAATTTTTGAACATATAAATTTCAATTTTTTATTTTTAAATGTTATTGTGATTTTAAACAATTTAATAATATATTATTTTTATAAAATATCAATAGTGTCAATTTTGACACTATTCATTTATTTGAATTTAAATAAAATCCACACAGAAGATATGTTCGAACCAAAATATTTAATAGATTCCTAACATGTCATATTTATCTATAAAATTCACGGGGAACATTAATTAGTTCATATAATATTTATTTTAATATTTTTAAAACCATTTATTTGATATTTTCTTAATAAAATAATTACCACAACATTTTTTTATAATTATTTAATATACTTATTTTTTGAATAAAAAATAAAAATAAAAATACTATGATGAAGATAAATCTAATAGATTTCATAATAATACTTTTAGTCGAATTTATCTTCTAAAACACCCAACTTTTAAAATGATATGTTTATTAAATTATGAAGGCGACAACTTTGACATCATTTAAAATAAAATAATATAAATGTCATAATCTGTTTTATAAGGCTCCAAATGGAACAAAAGTCAAAACTTGGATTATTATGGTGTATATATAATCAAAAAATAAGTTTTGGTCAAGTTTTTGGTCCTTTTGATGGGTATTATTATTTTAATAAAAACTATATTATTGATTTTTCACTAAATAAATAATTTCTGCATCATTAATGTATAAGCTATTAAGGTAATTATCTATTTCTTAAAAGTTACAAATAAATTACCATGATGAAGAAAAAATTTTTATCTTTAAAATGAGTATTTATAATATAATTTATATTTTCTATAACCTTATATTAAAAATAATTTAATTAATTAAAGTTTGAGTGAGGCATATTTCACTTTCCTTTAAATAAAATAAACTAAAGGTCTTAATCTCATCCAAGTGGGTTCCAAAAGATACCATTTCGACCCAAATATATTTTAGGACGAAATATAATCATCCAATTATATTAATACAAGTATTAGGGTAATTTTATAATATTATATTTACCCTTAATTACTTGATTTACCTTTAACTGTAGTAAATAAAATTTACCGTAGTTACTATTCATAATGCCTAAAAATAAAAAGTAGCCCAATAAAATAATTTGAACCTACTGATTCCAAATATGTAATCCATTTTTTCAAATTCAAAACATATAAGTTGCAGTATTTAATTTAAAATTAATCCCGCTGTTGAGAAAATGGGTTCTAAAAGTTAAAACATTGCAAAAGATTGAAATGTTTTTACCTATGAATTCAATGTAAAAATAATGATAATGACATAAATAATATTAAATGATAAAAATATATTCTATTTATACTTTAAAACCATTCAATATTATAATTTAACCATATAAATTTTCTTGATAAAAAAGTTGTTTTTAATTAAAATTTAGCATATTTTTACTATTCATCAAAAATATGAAAGTTAACAGAAAAATATTAAAAAATTTTCCAAAGTTAATTTTTATATCCTTATTGAAATGAATAAGTTTATTTCATCAAATTGAACTTATAAACATTTCAAAAACTAGATTTAAAGTAGGTGCGTCATCAAAAGGTGACAAAACTACATTTTTTGAAAAATACTTCTTTTATCCGAAAAATTAATTTTGTTCTCATACCATGTTCTAGAAAATATGTAAGATGAATGATAATGTTATAAAATTCAAAATTTGGTTAATACTATTCATAACGGTTAGTTCATAACAATATTATAATAATATATTGTTGTTTTGTGAAACTCGGTATTGCGTACAACGCAAGCCATCGAGGAAGGTCACTTTTGCGTGTAATGCAAGCCAAGTTAGTGTTGTGTGAAATATTCCTTTGGTGTTGTATATAACATAATCTAATATTATTTCATTGAACAAAATCTATATTCAGTGTTGAATTCTATCAAAAGAACTTTAAATTTTGCGTAAAACAAGCCAATAATAGTGTTGTGTATAATGAAAGCTAATACGGTGTTGCATATAACACAAACTAATATTGGTGTAGCGTACAACGCAAGACATCAATAAAATTAAAAATAATCTTTCTCATAAAATTTCAGGGTGTTATATTCTACCCCCTTAAAATGAATTTCACCCTCGAAATTCGTCAGGGTTATAAATGGTTTAATACATGAAAGTTTCTTTCATAGAAACCCACATCATAAAAAGGAATACTAAAACTTAATTTTAAAAAGTAAAGTAAGATATATAACAATTACCCAAATTAACTCATCACTAGGTTTTCACATAGGATAACATAGGTGAAAACATGGATATAAAAGAGAAATTTAACCATCAAGTTCTATTGGAGAGTGGTAGAGAACCTGGCTATGAAAAATCCAACAATCACAAATCCATAAATTTGTGATGATCTAAGGTACCATCTAATTCATCGAATATGAGGATACTAGGACAACATTTTTGGTTTTCAAGATCATTTCCCTAAAGTTGAAAAATTTGAATTAGAAGAAATACTTACTTGATTTTGGTACAATCTCACCGTTGGTCGTTCCTTGAAAAATTTCCACTTCATATCTTAAAGAAGTGAAGTTTAATTTTTCATTTGTGAAGTGTTAGAAGATCATGTGATAGAATAATCGATCATTCCATCTATCTCAAACAAAAGGTTAGAAAAAGTTATTAAATATACATAAGTCCATATATAGTGATATTAATCGTATATGGTTCCAAAAATGGACTTATACTTCATTGATCATACCGCTTAATAAAATAAAACTAATTTATACTAACCAGGGACTTTTTATAGGCCAGTGGTAGGCGATAAAGGCCTGTCACACTTCGGTTGTGGGTTTGATTCTCGCATCCTTGTCCGACGCGACGAGTTGTCGCCCATCCTTCATGTTGTACTTTTTCTAAAACTACACTATTATAACATTCCTGAAATAATATAGAAAAAAAATTTGTAGCCTTAAACAATAATATCTGATGTCCAAATTAATCTATTCCAATCTTTAGGCTTATCCAAAATACTTCTGTCCAATATCATAGTATAAAGAAAATGATTACTAGAAAGGTCATCTACCAAGCATTGAATGCCATCATTTATCCCCCGTATATCATAAGATATATCTTGTTGGTCACATACCAAACATGTGAATTCCTTAATCATGTATTCTCTTGAAACATGAATTACCATAGAATCTTAGTGAAAACATGAATGTTGTCAAAAGTTAACTCTTTCTACATACCAAAATCCCAAAATTTCTATATACTCAAACCATGAAATCACTTTGTCCTTATATCAGTCATGAGCTCATTAATACTATCAAACATTTCATTATCTCCTTATCCATTCATTATGCACATATTAGGTGATTTCCAAAAATATATGAACAACCTTTCATGGTTACCAGTACCATTCAACATATACTTTCAAAAACTTAAGGAAAAACAATAGTGTAAAAACCCTTAGATGTTTCTTTATTCCATAGTACCATGAAATTACTTATACAACATTACTCTTGATAAGCATGAAATCATTCCACTACCTTCTTAAACCATTGGCTGAGCTTCATCATTTTATTCCTCAAGACTTCTTTCATCTCATATATCATTTGTATTCTCTTCATCATCATAAACATAAATACTACCCATACGACCATGCTGATTCTCTTCATGAGATTTTACCTTATTGAATTGGTTTTCATAATTCCCATACATTTCATATTTAAAACATTTAACCATTGTTGATGTCTTAGCAATACCATTATCCTTGTCCATTATGTTAACTGAACCTTTTCCTTTGAAATTACTGGCTTTGTGTCCTTCTTTTCGACACCCAAATCATATTATAGTTCCTTTGAAACATTTTCCCTGATGCATCTTCCCACATGATTTACATGAGGGAAATTGAACTTTCTTTCCTCTATGATCATCATGAAACTCCATATTTCTCTTATTAGATGAGTCAGAAAACTTACCAAAGTTGATATTATTGATCATATTATAAGATTTATGATTAGGCATAATAAAAATTCTTCGCCTTCCAAATCCCATTTCATTTGGTTTCTCATAAAGAATATCATTTCATTATCAATAATATTATACATTAACATGAATCTTCCTGTTTCCATCCATTTTCTAAAACCCAAAAAGAATAGTGTGAGAGGCAAAAATCATACTAGGAAAACAACATAATCAAGGGGGATTACTTTAAATATCTATAATATTAGGTTTAATCCTAGGTTATTCATGATCTTTATCATAATTCTAGGATTGTAACCTATACTTATACTTAACCTTAGGGACATCCCTAGACATACCTTAGAAATATTTCTAGGGATCTCACTAAAGTTTTTACATCCTAGTTTCCAAAGGTTAACTAAACCTTCGCTCTGATACCAACTGTAGAGACCCAAAACATGACGTACATGGACATTGCATTACATTTTTGGAGTACTTAATACATAACAAAAACAGACGCCCAAAGACCGTATTAGTTTAGTGTCTTTGGAAACTCGGAACAAAATCTTCTAATCAAGGTGAAAGATCTTCAACATCTCCCATAAAGATCTTCCCCTTTTGTTTTATTACCTAAAACCTTTATTTATATCTTGGGGAAAAGAAAACATAAAAAGGGTAAGCTCAAATGCTCAGTAAGGTTAAACATGGAGAACATAAAACAACCCATAAACATTTGAACGTAAAAACATGAACATAAAACATCAAAATCATGAGTAATGACATAAATCTTGTCTATACATAAGGCATAGATCACAAAGGAACATTAATCATGATAAAATAGCATGGGAATAAAACATTTAATTGTGTAAAACCATTAAGCACATGATATGATTTCCATAGTATCCAAGGCATTGCTTCCAAGACCATCATAGTGGACAAAGTCCATTACTAAACTGAGTTTACTTGTTGTTCCAGCCCTGTATTACTGAACCAGATTTACTTTCCGTTCCAGCCATGTTTATCTCATGAGATATAAATCTTTACCCAATGAATTGGAGGGAGATATAGGTCCCACACATATCATAATGAAATCATTCTTTCGTGCACCGCAAAATAAAAATAAATCATTCATCATAACCCAGAGAATAATATGGGTTTCATAAACATCATCCCATCATAACATAATCCATATAAAACAAATGGATATCATTTCAACATAATAAAAATCAAACCATGAAAATAATAGAGACATTATACTTGAAACATAAACATACTAAATAATGTCATCTTATATGGAAAATAGTTTTGATAAAACACTTGAAATGAATTCTTGAGGAAAATATCCTTTCTTCTTCAAAATAATTTTCTTTTCACCAAATACCATGCAATTTTAAAAGAAAACTATTTTTGTTGAAAATAATCATGAAATCTTGTAGAGTAAGATTCATGTAAATAAGGCGTTATGAAGCTGTAAAAATCTGTTCATGCCGTATAAGTTAAAAACACGTTATCCTCGTACTTTTGCCGAAAAAGTAAAAAAGTATATCATATGGTAAACAAAAGAAAGATTCATTCCATACCATGTGGTAAAATTAAAAAAAGGGTAAAAATGAATTTAAACATACATGGAAGAATATTAAATTTTTTATGAAAACAGTTTTAGAAAACATGGACATGGATGATAAATATATTCCCAGTAAATACTTATGAATAAACAATCTCGGATAAGAATGAGATTGGAATAATTATCCCTTACCTTAGGTCCAATTTCTTCTATACATGTCATAAAATCCTATATAATGATTTAAATAATGTCATTAACTTATTCAAGAATCATAGTCATTTTTATGACATCATATATGATTCACTTATGAATTTATATTACCCATTCATTAGTCAATTCCATGTTGAAGCAACGTTTTGGGTAATAATCATTTCATTTATCATATGTGTTTGGACTTGTTGTTATTGAAATTATCATGATTTACTTACTTATATAATGTAAAACATGATTTATATATCATTTATACATTCATTATATATATATATATAATAGATAGATAAATAAAATGAAATACACCATTCATGGAGACGATAGGTCATACGTACACATGAACGCTATTTTCCTTTCCTTATTGAATTGAATAGAATAAGTAGATGACAAACATATATATACATAAATAAAATAGAATTATTATGTCATATATAACCTTATTATTCATTATATATACTTTATAATCATTCTTGAATGGTGAAAATGGAGAATTAATCTCATCGCGTCGTGGAGACGGTAATCCATACGTACGCACGAGCAATGATATCATTCCCATAATTATTGAATGAAATTGGAGTAGATGATATAATATCTCAGAATCAGTATGATGTTATAATAATCATATATAGTTATTATTTCCACCATTATACCCATCCAAGTATGGTGGTGGTGGAAAAACAGATTACACCACAACATGGAGACGGTAAGCCGTACGTACGCACGCGCGGTGATTTCATTTTTCGTAGGATGGATATAAGGTGAAATAGGGTTGTTTCATATTTATAATAACATATAATTATATTAGTGATACTCATGTTATTACTTTATAATGAAACAACTAAAGAAGAGGAAGTAGAAGAAGAAAGAAACTTGAAAGAGTCGGTAGAAGAGATTACCTCTTCCTTGACGTGCCTCTTTTAAACTTCCTCTTAGGGCACTAGAGTTGGTCTTTTGAGAAGACCAGAACCTCTATAATATAACTATAGATCTTGAAAAGAGGAATTGGTAGGGGTTTTATGAGATTTAAGGCTTAAAATGGAGCAAAGAGAAGAGGAAGTAGGTGCCCTTTTATAAGAGAGGAGATGGACACTTTTTGAAACCTAAAAAATATTAATTTATAATAATTCAAACCCCACTTAAAAACCTCCAAAAAATGACTCAAATTTGAAGATGAGATGAGAAAGGGTTTTAATCTATTCAACCAATAAAATTTAGACATTCTTTTATTCTATTTTAAACCTTATCATTTTGATTTATCCTTATTTAATATATTTAATTTTATTTGTGGTAATAATATTCTAAATTTTAAATTGTTAGAAATACCTACTTATGTGTTGTTAATTTTCCATAATTATATACTTTATGACATTTTAGACCATATAAATTTAATTTTTAAATTTTTAAATATTTTTGTGATTTTTAAACAATTTAATAATATGTTATTTTAATAAAATATCAATAGTGTCAATTTTGACACTATTCATTTATTTGAATTTAAATAAAATCCACACAGAATATATGTTCAAAAAAAAAAAAGTTAATAGATCCCTAACATGTCATATTTATCTATAAAATTCTTGGATCACATTAATTATTTCATATAATATTTATTTTAATATTTTTAAAACCATTTATTTGATATTTTTCTTAATAAAATAATTACTACAACATTTTTGTATAATTATTTAATATAATTATTTGTTGCATAAAAATAAAAAATAAAAATACGATGATGAATATAAATCTAATATATTTCATAATAATACTTTTAGTCGAATTTATCTTATAAAACACCCAACTTTCAAAATGACATGTTTATTAAATTATGAAGGTGACAACTTTGACATCATTTAAAATAAAATAATATAAATGTCATAATCTATTTTATAAGGCTCCAAATGGTCTACAAGTCGACACTTGGATTCTTATGGTGTAGATATACTCGACTAATAATTTTTGGTTAAGTTTTTGGTCCTTTTGATGGGTATTATTATTTTAATAAAAACTATATTATTGATTTTTCACTAAATAAATAATTTCTGCACCATTAATGTATAAGATATTAAGGTAATTATATATTTCTTAAAAATTAAAAATAAATTAACATGATGAAGAAAAACATTTTATCTTTAAAATGAGCATTTATAATCAAATTTATATTCTGTATAACCTTATATTAAAAATAATTTAATTAATAAAGTTTGAGTGAGACATATTTCACTTTCCTTTAAATAAAATAAATTAAAGGTCTTAATCTCATCCAAGTGGGTTCCAAAAGATACCATTTCGACCCAAGTATATTTTAGGATGAAATATAATCATCCAATTATATTAATACAACTGTTAGTGTAATTTTATAATATTATTTTTACCCTTAATTTCCTAATTTACATTTAACTGTAGTAAATAAAATTTACCATAGTTACTATTCATAATGCCTAAAAATAAAAATTATCCTATTAAAATAATTTGGAACTACTGATTCCAAATATGGAATATATTTTTCCAAATTCAAAACACAGAAGTTGTAGTATTTAATTTAAAATTAATCCCGCTGTTGAGAAAATGAGTTCTAAAAGTTAAAACATTGCAAAAGATTGAAATGTTTTTAACTATGAATTCAATGTAAAATTAATGATAATTACATACATAATATTAAATGGTAAAAATATATTCTATTTATAATTTAAAACCATTCAATATTATAATTTAAACATATAAATTATCTTGATGAAAAAAGTTGTTTTTAATTAAAATTTAGCATATTTTTACTATTCATCAAAATATGAAAGTTACAGAAAATTATTAAAAAATTATCCAAAGTTAATTTTTATATCCTTATTGAAATGAATAAGTTTATTTATTCAAATTGAACTTATAAACATTTCAAAAACTATATTTAAAGTGGGTGAGCCATCAAAAGGCGGCAAAATTGCATTTTTTGAAAAATACTTCTTTTATCCGAAATATTAATTTTGTTATCATACCATGTTCTAGAAAATATTTAAGATGAATGATAATGTTATAAAATTTATAATGTGGTTAATACTATTCATAACGGCTAGTTCATAACAATATTATAATAATATATTGTTGTTTAGTGAAACTCTGTATTGCGTACAACACAAGCCATCGAGAAAGGCCACTTTTGCGTGTAACACAAGCCAAATCAGTGTTGCATGAAATATTCCTTTGGTGTTGTGTATAACATAATCTAATCTTATTTCATTGAACAAAATCTATATTCAGTGTTGAATTCTATCAAAATAACTTTAAATTGTGCGTAAAACAAGCCAATAATAGTGTTGCATATACTACAAGCTAATACGGTGTTGCGTATAGCGCAAGCTAATATTGGTGTAGCGTAAAATGCAAGGCATCAATAAAATTAAAAAGAATATTTCTCATAAAATTTTAGGGTGTTAGAGGCCGACTAGTTCCCCCATCTTGAGGCTTCTAGAGGATGGCGTAGGGTACATAGTCTACTACGACGCATCAGGGAACAGACTCGGATGTGTCTTGATGTAGGAACGAGCGGTGATCGCATATGGTTCTCGAAAGATGAAACAACATGAGAAAAACTATGCTACCCATGACCTGGAGTTAGAATCAGTGGTCTTTTCCTTGAATATGCGACAATATTACTTGATGGGTGAGCGTTTTACAGTGTACTCTGATCACAAGAGTCTCAGATATATCTTCTCTCAGAAGGACCTGAACCCGAGACAATGACGTTGGATTGAGTTCCTCTAGGTATATGACTTAAAGATAGTCTATACTTCTGGTAAGGGGAATGTTGTAGCAGATTCACTTAGCCAGAGATCAGGTATACAATTGCTAGGTGAGGCGTCAGAGCAGTTGGCCACTCTGCCGATATCCTTTATGGAACGTGATGGAGCAGCTTTCCTTCAGTCTCTTACAGTCACTCCCCCACTTCTTTAGTGAGTCAGGGAGGCGTAGTGTGGGGACACCGACTGCGAGGCTCGACGTGCTCAGATATCCACAGGGCAGACACCTGGTGGATTTTCTGAAGGTGAGGAGCATGTCATCCTCTTCAAAGGATGTTCCATGGTACCAGTGTCACTTCGGGAGGAAGTGTTGAGGGAGTTCCACACATCCCCTCTAGCGGTACATCCAGGAGTGGCGAAGATGTACCAGGATCTCCAAAAACAGCACTGGTGGCCGGGAATAAAGAAATTAGTTGCAGAGTTTGTCTCTCGGTGCCTCACTTGTCAGCAAGTGAAGGTGGATTATTAGGTACCAGCAGGCTTAGTTCAACCTTTAGAGGTCCCATATTGGAAGTGGGATGAGATATCCATAGACTTCGTGATAGGACTTCCACGTATATATAGAGGTCATGATTCTATTTGGGTGATCGTCGGCCAACTCACCAAGTCATCCCATTTCCTAATGATCAGAGAGCAGGGTTCAATAGAGAGCTTGGGACGCCTCTATGTGTAGGAGATTGTGCGGCTACATGGATTACCCTCGATGATTGTCTCTGATCGTGATACACATTTTACTTCCCAGCTATGGAAGGGGTTGCAGGAGGCTATCAGGATGTAACTTTGTTTGAGCATCACCTTCTATCCACAGATGGATGACCAGACTGAGCGAACCATTCAGACTCTCGAGGACATGATGCGTGCTTGTGTCCTCGACTTCGGTCGCGGATGAGAGGATCACTTGACTTTGGTGGAGTTTTCATACAATAATAGCTATCACTCCACCATTGGGATGAAACCTTTTGAGGCATTGTTCGGGTGACCTTGCAGATCACCTTTGTGCCGGACTGACCCAGGGGAGTTAGCACTAGTGGGACTAGAGATGGTTCGGGCTACCACAGAGAAGGTGCAAATCATCCAGGAGCAGATGAAGACTGCACAGAGAAGGCAGAAGTCATATGTCGACAGGAGACAGATACCTCTGGAGTTCAAGGATGGCGACCACATCTTTCTACGGGTCTCACCTCGATGAGGTTTGTGGAGATTTGGCTGAGGTGGAAAGTTATCTCTGAGGTTCATTGGACCCTTTCAGGTCCTCAACAAAGTTAGCGAGGTGGCTTACCGCTTAGCTCTTCCACCTCAGTTGCATCGGGTTCATGACGTCTTCCATGTATCTCAGCTGAGGAGATACGTGCACAACCCTTCTCACATCATCGACCATGGAGAGCTGGACATCGACGTTGGGGATACTTTTATGGAGGTTCCAGTAGAGATTGAGGATCGACAGGAGTGAGCCCTTCTTGGGTGGTCGATACCTCTGGTGCGCATTCTTTGGCAGCACGAGAACCTCCAGAAGAACACATGGGAGTGGGAGGCTCAGATTTGTGCTCAGTACCCCCACTTGTTACCTTAGTTTGAGTTGTGGATTATGGGGATGAAAATCCCTGATGTGGGGAGAATGTAAAGACCCGGAATTTCCATGTAATTTTTTTATTTAAATGGTAATTTTACGAGTCTGTGAAAATTGACGGTGCATGATTCCGAGGCCCCGTGTGCCCGGAATGAATTTATGAACTTTTTTTAGGGTACATTTAGTAAACGTGTGAGCGTGTTTTTGTAAATTTTGAACCAATGTTTGGAATTGAAATATGAGGGCACCATTGAACTCACAGTGCCAATATTTGCTTAAGGAGACTTTCACCTCGACCGCAGTAGGTCTAGGGTGAATGATAGTTTTTGGGATTTTTTGTGGGAATGAAAAATAAAACAAAATAAACTTTTATTTTATTTCTAATAAGCCTCCCATGTGAAGGCTGTGGAGGAGGGGACCACGAGGGATTAAAACCTCCCTACTTGAATGCTCGATGGTGGGGACCACCCGATCTAGTAAAACTCCTAATTCAAAGCTTGGTGGTGGGGACCACCCGAACCCCTCATTATGGGAAAAAAAACCTCTCAACTCCCTACTTTAATTATGCCGAATCTCCTTTAATTAATTATGAAAACTCTCCTTTAATTAATTAATCCAACCTATTTTGTTCCAATATTAAATTAAACAACATATTCTATTATGTTGGCTACTTTTTATTTTGGTGGATTTGGGAGAGGAGAACCTTTGGGAGGATTACTCTCTCCAACGAAGAACTCATTCTCCAATGAAGAACACGCTCTCCAACAAAGAATGATCACGCCGACGAGGAACGTCTTCAGCGACAACGAACCGACAATTGGAGAAACACAGATGTCGATGACTTCACCCCTTCCAACATCAACGAGCAATCAAGGTAGGGGTTTAGTTGTGTATGATTAAATATTCCCATGTTATTACCTTCTAAAACAAAGAACGCAGATCAACTCTCAAACAAGTTGATATGTTGATGATTTCTTTTGAGGGTTTGGGAATAATCATTGTGGGAGGTTAGGTTTTGACGTTATTCATTCAAGTTCTTGTTGAGCCGCTTGCTACCGCTCTAACACGGAGGGTGCAGGCCAAAAAAACAAGGCCTTAACCCTTTGCCTTTCTTCTTGAATAGTGTATCCTTCGTGATGGAAGAAGGAGACTTTGTGCCATGATGACGAACGAATGCGGCGACCAGAACATTGTGGGCCATGATGCAGGAAACGACGCAATGATGCCACTCTGCAGCCACCACCACCCCGCGACCTCCGCCGTCCGTGACCACCGCCGCCCCATGGCCTCCACCGTCAGCGTCCACTGTCGCTCCATGCCCTCTCACTGCCCACGGCCACCGCCGCCCCGCGGCCTCACCGCTAGCGGCCACCCCCGCCTTGTGACCTCTCCACCACACAGCCTCGTCGCACCGACCCGCGGCCCTCCGTGGACCCCTCATGGCCCTATGTGGCCTCACAGCCACCCGCGACCTCCACGGCCCCCTTGCAGCCCTCTGTGGCCTTTCGCGGCCTCGCGGCCACTTGCTACCCCACTCGCAGCCTCCACAGATCTCGCGGCCTCCATGCTTCCTAGGCCGGGCCAGCCAGTGCGGTCTGGGTCGACCCAAACCGGGTCGGCCCAAACCGGGTCAGGCCGGGTCGGTCCGATTGAGTCAGATCGGACCCAGACCTATTTCGACCCATGTACGTTCTTTTGGCCATAACTTTGGCACTAGACATCCGTTTGACGAACCGTCTATGGTGACAGAAACCTTAGAGTAAGAAGTCCCCTTTGGTATACCCCACTAGAGATTTGGATAAAGTTGGGGAATGGTCGGGTTGGATCGAGCACGAATCCAACCGGGCCCTCGAGACTAAAAGGCTAATAACTTACAGACTGGGTGTTCGATTGACTCACCATCTATTTTATTGAGACCCCTATGATGTGGAAGTCCTTTGGGATAATTTTTCATGGGAATTCCCAGCAGTTGGAGTATCAACCAGTGTCTTGAGGAGTGGAACCTCCTGGATACGAGAAAGCCTAGTGTGGGAACCCTGTAGCTGGATGTGACTTGAGAAAGAGATCCTTCGTGGGTCTGTGATTGAGGGTCCCATATGGAACCGCTCTAGGATTCCATGTGGGACTACTTTAGTGATCCTGTGTGGGTCATCACCGAGCGATCCTATGTGGGTCAGCACCTAGCGATCCTGTGTGGGTCAGCACCGAGCGATCCTGTGTGGGTCAGCACCGAGCGATCCTGTGTGGGTCAGCACCGAGAAATCCTGTGTGGGTCAGAAGTAAAGCCTCTTAACATAGTAAGATGATTCATAAGTTATATCTAATCATCTCTACTTATGTACCTAAGAAATACCTGGTGTGAGCTGAGTTCGTACCTGTGTGGTACTTTCCTTTGTGGTAATACCTTGGTGGTATTCTTTTGTGTGGAGTACCTGAGTGGTACTTACCATCATGGTACTCCTTCCTTTGTGGAACAGTTGAGATTTGGGATTTTGAGTTGGACTCTATGTTTCCTCATGATTGAGATGAGTTTACTTGATAACTTAGGTATATGTATGAGCATATACCTAAGTAGGGTTTTCAATTGTTTTCATGCTGTGTGGTTTATCCTTTGTGGATTTTGTGAGACCTTGAGGGTCTTGGGGTCCCTATTGAGTATCATTATACTCACCCCTACACGGGCTATGCCCGAACATCATTGTGTTTGGTGCATATGACGAACAACTCTGACTGAGGATGAGAGTACCAGGACTGGAGGTAGCTCGAAGGTGGACCTTAGACGAGGCGTACCACAGAGACAACCATTTGAGAGCTGTACCTACCCTTCAAGTAGGATCCTTGGCAGGTGATCACATGAGCTAGTCCAGTTTACTTGTACTTTCAGTTTCTTGTACTTTCCAGTTGGGCTTGTATTCTGGCCCCTTTTTGCTTACTGTACTCTCTCTTTTACTATACAGTTTGCTTGAGTTCGTATCTTGTTGTGTGCTTGGTTGTGTGTGTTTACAGGTTATAAAGGAAATGCCTTCCCAGTTTTAGGGAATACGCCTCTGGTGCTAGTTGTCAGACCCTAGCCTATGGAAGGCAGGCTTGGGGTAGTCATGACACGGGCCCCGGGGGACACGTCGTGACACTTCTGTGATGTGAATTTCAAAAATCTGACATACACGGTTGCGATAAGTAAGTTATTTGGTTTCTGATAAGAAAAACTTAATTTTTGGTAAATAGTAACCTACCCTTATGAATAGTAACATACCCTTATGAATAGTGATGTACCATAATGAATAGTAACCTTACCTATGATAATATATAAATAATATTCAAGTTGGAGTATGATATACCTATGTTTTGGAATAAGCAAATAAATGTTTTAAAACTGTTTTTTAGAATAAATTATGATTTTAATTAAATATTAAATTAATAATATTTAGAAAATTATTTTTGAAAAATATACTTCATTTTTGTACTCTACACATTGAAAAATGGTTGGGGTGATTTTTTGGGATTTTTTTTGAAATACTTGAATTTTTGATGAATAGTGAAATACCATAATTTACAAAATAAGCTAAATACACTAATTATAGAGTCATGTACGATGTTCTACTAATGTAATCCCAATTTATTCGGATTCACATGATAAAATTACTATTCTTGGTCATGAATGACTCACTATTCCTTATCTTGTGGAGAAATAATAAATTAATGAATATAAAATTGAGAAATCTCCTCTCCCCTCCACTATAAAAACCCCCCATCACTCCCTCTTCTCTTCACTCCTCTCAAGCCATGTGCCTTCTTTAAATTCTGTCCAAATATCCTCCCAAACTTCTCTCCCATGTCCAACAAGCCTTGTTCCCATAAAAGACCAAGACCTCTCCCTTAAAGAGGCTCTCAAGGAAGTTTGGTTCAAGAGGTAAATTCATTGTTTAAATTCTTTGTCTTTCCTTTCAAGTTCATTTGTTTTCTTTTTCTATTATTACCTATCCTTATTCAAATGTTTTGATGAATCTAGTACCTTACATGTACTGTAATATTATCATGATAGTGGAATAAGTTATCATCTTCTCTTCCTTTTACCTTCTTTTATACTAGTAGCAAGAAGACCATCCGAGATGTGTCAATTTACCACATTCAAGGACGATGGGCTTTCAATTTCTATTATCATCCTCAATTATGGTCATGAAACCATTCTTGTTATGATTGAAAAAGATTATTATATATTTAATATACCATATGTAAGGTTCTGTAATCCATTTTTACAAATGGAATTATGTTATAAATAAAAATTACTTTGTTGTGATCAAAACCCATAAATTAACTGAAACATTTATCATTAAAGTTATATATAATAATTCATCCTCATGCCATGTAACCAAATTATATAAATGACAACTAACACCTATATATGTTCATAAATAATACGTGAATTCAATTCTTGAGATTTACATCCATTCCACATGAACTCCATTACTTAAGAACAAGTGAACCGATTATGAAAATAAAGAAAACGAACACTGCGGAACGACAAAATTCAATATAATAACTTATCAAGAAGGGAATAAATGAACTAAAAATAATTATTATAAACTAAATAAATGTATAATAGGTTATGAAATAATTTATTAATAATTCTAATTTCATATTCCAGGACCCTAATTTCAAGAGCGGAACACATTCAAACTTAAGGTAAGGGGTTTCTTTATCTCACTTCCATTTTGGCGAGGTTTCCCGTATTCACTACTAATACTTGTGTATGGAGTATGTATAATGAAAATTGATTTAACATATCATGAATATATTTATTTTCATGGTATTAAATTTATGATTTATTATTATTAATTTTGGGGCATACAAATCGTTTGATTATAAAGTGTTAAGGGTTTTTCCACCCGAACATCCATTTTCATTCGGGTTACTTTTATTGTCTAATTACCTCAATGAAACTCTTGTGTATTATTATGTACTGCTCATAAATTCTGTTTGAGTGTTATATATATGTTCACCAACTAGAATAATTCCTTATTTTATGTATGGTTACATGTTTTAAAAGTAAATTTCAAAATTGATTCCGAAATACAAACCTGATTCAAGGGATATTTTCAAATTCTTACCCGTTTTCAAGTGTACTCAAAAATCTATTTTAAGCCACCATTAGTTTTATAAAAACACTAATTTTATCATGAAAAATGATCTTGGATCATTTATATATTTAAGAGAAAAAAATTTCCTTTCCACTTTAAAATTCTCTTCAATACTTTCCTTAAAATGATTTAAAATGTTTTATTTATAAAGAATCTTAAGAACTCTTTTTACAGGATTTCAATTCAGTGGGACATCATTTATGCCTAAAATATAATTTCAATGTCCTAGTATTTTATTTTATGGTATATTCATTTTTAAAATATGATTTCATGGAAAATATAAATGATTTTCCAAAAGTAATCTTCTTTCAAAAGTAAAAAGTATTTTTCTCATCTCTCATTAACTTTTATGAGATATATGCCTTGTTCACAACTTATTTATTTCTTGTGGTGTATGCACTTCCCTTTGGTATATCATATAAAGAGTCTCATTTTTCTCATGATATTCTAAGGGATTATGATTTGAATGTTTCAAGGTGGTATGAGACACTTTGGAATGTTTAAGGATTATTTCCTTAAAGAATTTTTCAATGGTCTCATTTATAAATATATTCATCTATGTCAACATCCTTTGTTGAATGTTGGAATTAATTGAGGTTTACCTATTATGATATCATCTAAAATATTTTATTGAATGTTTTCTGGTTATTCTGACTATAGATGTTCTATTTTGATATCATTCACCATATTATTCTGAATGGTTAGTGTTTATGTTCAATGATTGGGGAATGTTATTTACATTTCATATGTTAGTTTCAATATGAATGTATATATTGATTATGTTCCCCCCTTTCATATGAGGAATGAATTGAACATAGTAAGTGTCGGGTGGGGCCTGCTATAACCCCTTAGTGCATCGATAGGTCTCATGAGACAAACTATGGTCTTGGCACAAGGCCTTGACAAAATGATTATTTATGGTCTTGGCATGAGGCCTTGACGGTATGTTTATGTTGTCCTGCATTATGCATTCACTCATTATGAAAATAGAATTTATGGTTCATGTGGTTATTCGACTAGTAGAATACCCATGATTATGTTTATTTATGGCATTACTTACACAACTCCTATTCCTGCCATAATGTGTTCAAGTTTTTGTTAAAGGAACATGTTTTTATGTATTCAACATGCCTAATGTTTATGTTATGATATCTTCTATTGTATTGCTTACCCTTACTGAGCATTTTATCTCACCCCTTTCATTTGTTTTTCCTTCCCCAGGTTATGAAGAAGAGATAATTTATTGAGTTTTCAAGGATGCAGTTTATTAGCTTTTGTTATGTATCATTTTTTGTTTCATTTCAAAATGTAAAATGGGTTCCATGTATGTATCTAGTTTCTTCAAGACTACTAAATTTATCGGTCCTTAGGGATGATTATTCCTTGTTTATATACTAATGTAATCAAATAAGGCACCGACTTCGGGCAACTGGGGTCGGGTCCTTACACATCAAATACCCAAATTAGTTTATCTCATGAAACCTACAAATGTATTGAGAGACTATAACTATAACGACCCAAAGTTTAATCAATGAAATTCCATTATTATAATTATGTCTTATAGTATAATAATATAATAATACATATATAACACAATAAAAACCTTATAAATGAAGAATGAGTACAATAAAAGGTATATCTAGAAGTTAAGGAACAAATACTGATGAAATAGTAACTGACCCTTATGAATAGTAATGTTACTCCTATAAATAGTAACACGACCCTTATGAATATTAAATCAAACAAGTAAATAAGTAAACTTACCAATGAAAGTATAAGTAAAATTTATTCATCTTATAAGTGACAATATGATATAATTACATCACAGTGTTGGTATTTTTGTGAGTCATGTAT
Organism: Viscum album; assembly: GCA_963277665.1. Classification (NCBI taxonomy): domain Eukaryota; kingdom Viridiplantae; phylum Streptophyta; class Magnoliopsida; order Santalales; family Viscaceae; genus Viscum; species Viscum album. The sequence goes on from OY728121.1 coordinate 439,323,717, forward strand.
ATTTAATTACAATTTTATGATTAAGTTAATAATTTAAAATAAAATTTATTTTCATAAAACATATTCATAAATAAGTATTTTTATGACTTATGATTATATGATAATTTTAAAATACCTTAATTAATTTTTCAAAGTGTTAGAAAAACAGTTTTAATTTTAAAATTTGCATCTTTCAAGTAAATTATGATTTTAGTTAAAAATTAAATTTCACTTATTTAGAAAATTATTTTCATAAAATTGACTTCATTTTTTAATTCTACACATCAAAAAATGGTTGGGTTAAATTTTTGGTATTTTTCTGAAATACTTGAATTTTTGATGAATAGTAAAATAGATAATTTATGATAAATGCTAAAACCTGAATTTATGCATCATGCTTGAGCCATGGATGATGTAAATTACCCTTATTTAGAAATCACATGCACTATTTACTATTTTTGGTCACAATAATCTAGATTATTCACAATCTTAAGAAAAAATATTAAACTAATAATTAAAATAATGGGAAACCCCTCGTCTCCACCACTAAATACCACCCCTCTTTACCTCTTCTGTTGACTCCTCTCAAGAATTGTGGATAGTCCAAATTCTGCTCAAATATCTCCCTAAACCCCTCTCCCACGTCCATCATACCTTTGTCTCTTCAAAAGACCAAATCCTATCCCCTAAAGAGGTTATCAAGGAATATATATTCAAGAGGTAAATTCCTCTTTTCATTTCTTTTATTTTCTTTCAAGTTAATTTCTTTCTTTTTTCTTTCCTCACCTCATTTCATTAAAATGTTATGATAACTATAGTACCTTACATGTACTGGAATATTATAATGATAACGTAATAATTCGTCATCATCTCTCCTTCCCCCTCATTTTATACTAGAAATGAAAACACCATCCGAGATGTGTTAATTTCTCACATTCAAGGCCGACGTGTTTTCAATTTCTAGTACCATCTTCAATTATGGTCATGAAACTATTTTTATGATTGAACCAGACTATAATATATTTATTATGTATAATTTAAGGTTCTGTAATCTTTTATACACATGATATTAATTTATAAAGAAAAATGTGTTCAATGTTATAAAAAAACCGCCAATTAACCAAAACAGTTGTCATTAAAGTTTTATATAATGATTCATCTTCACTCCAAATATACAAATTAATTTTATAACCAATTAATATAATATATTATCACTAATAAAATATAACTCCAATTATGGACAACAATTCTCAACTTGCATATTTATCCTTACATGTATATAAGTAAACCAATCATGAAAACCAATGAAACAAACAATTAAATTGAACCTCTTAACCCATCAAAAAGGTCATTAATGAACTTAATAAGGTCATACTAAATCAATTACATGTATAAGAGGTTCTGTAAATATTAATTAATGAATGTAATTTGTTTATCCAGGACATTAAGATCAAGTGAAGTACACCATCATGCTTAAGGTAAGAGATTCCACCCAAACCCCCATTATTCCTTCAGGATGCTCTATATTTCTTTTCACCCAAATGAAGTTATCTGTTTTTTCTATGTACACATTCTAAATGTTTTTTAAATGCTCCAAACTCATGTATAAAGGTCCATTCATCATTATATTTTGGGGATATACATGTTTTAAAATGGTTTCCTCCTCAATACTTCCTGAAAAGCAAACCCGTTTTAAGGGAACTTTCCAAATTCTTACTCAATTTCAAGAGCACTCCATAATATATTTTAAGCCACCATTATTTTTATAAAACCAATATTTTTTATTATGAAAAATTTCTTGGTTCACTTATGGTTTTATATAAAAGAATATTCCCTTTTCTATTTTAAATGCTCTTTAGTATTTCCCTTAAAACCATGCTAAAATGTTTTAATGCTAAAATTTATTAAATACTCTTCTTACATATTTTCAATTATATTTGACATTACTTACATGATATATGATTATTTTACCTTATGAATTTCCATGTATGTTTTAATTCCTTTCTTTCATAGACACTTTTATTATACACCCATTCATTATGCTTTACGACATGATTATGATATCCATTTCTTTTCATGGGTACCCTTATGTTTATGTAAGATTGGTTTTGTATGATTATTTATATGGAAAGAATATTCATGAAAATTTTAATATCGGTGTTCCCAGATAGATCTCCAATTCATTGGGTAAATTTGAGTCTCATGATATGTTATGTGCAACGGTCTTGACAGTTAGCCTTGACTCGTGCTACCATGTGCAACAGTCTTGGTGGTTAACCTTGACTTACGCTCCTCTATGTGAAATGAGCCTTGGATCATGTTAAATTCATGTTTTATGTTGCTTACATATTATTATGACTCTATGTTTATATTATCCCATGTTAATATGTTATTATTTCATATATTCCATGCCTTTTTATATCATTATGCTGTGCCTTTTAACCCATGTGCTGAAGCTTTATTCTTATGTTTATTCCCTTACTGGGATTTTTAGATCATCTCATTGTTCATGTTATCCCTAGGTTATCCTATTAATATGTATGAGAATAATTTAATTTAGAATATATTTATGAATATTAAATAAAGAAATGTTTCGTTTAGTTTCATGTTTTTAGTTTTATGTACCTAGTCTTTCAAGACACTAGACTTCACGATCCTTGACTTGTAATATGATGCTTTACTATGCTTAAAATCATGTAATGATATGTGTAAAAGGATATGGTCTCTATAATAATGAGTCATGTATGTCACTTATTAAGTTCAATTCATTCATTATATAAAATAAATTAAAAAAAATTCAATATATAATCAACATATAACATTCATATTAAAAAACCACCATACAAAATGTTAATATTTTATCCAGTCAATAATCTGAACAACATGATCATGACTCATCCAAAGTAATATGATGAATGGTATCATTAAATTATATCCTCAATAAATAATAATAATCATTAAATGATGTTTATATAGATGAAAATACCTTTAATAGATCATTTGATCCTTTCTTTGAAAACATGAGAAAAATATCTTTTTCTTTTGATAATATTTTCAAAATATTGAGATAAATGATTTTATTTGAAAATAACAATAAAAACATGTAAAAAAAAAACTTCAAAGTAATGAATAGCTATGATGACATGAAAAATCATTCATTCAGTAAACATTAAAACAAATTTTATTTTCACACTTTTGATAAAAAGTCAAAAGTACTTGGTTTGCAAAACAACAAAAAGATCTCATTTAAGAATTCATAAAGAAAATAAAATATAGTTGAAAATGACTTTAAAAAGTCATTGGAGTATAATAAAAACATTCTTGAAAACATTATAGAGTACATAGATATACAAGAGAAAGATTCCTGACTAAAAGGAGAAATAAATCCAATTTTCCTTAAAAACATTTTCTTAGTCGTTTTAACTACCAAAAAGAGGAAAATTAAAGGAAGACATATAAAACCCATAGATAAATATGTTAGGATAAAATATATGTATTTTAAAAGAGAAATATATTATAATTTCATTCAAATGGAAATTTAAATATAAATAATCCCAAATAAAAATGATATTGTAGAATAAACTCTTTCATCATGTTTGAATCGCCTCATAAGTACTTTTAACCTTCTATATAATAAATTTAAATTTATTATAATTCTATTAAAAAACCATATTAATACTTATAATATCATATATGATTCACTTATAACATCTTATCATCCATTTATTAAAAATTATTTATTAAAATCATTGTTACGAGTAATAAATGTTTCGTTTTCATGTATGTTTCGGTTCGACAGTTCCAATCCTTGCACTTTGATCACGATTCCACAATATTTATAATGTAAATAATGTCATGTATATATTATTATAAAGCATTTAATCCCTAGGAGTTTCCTTTTTAAATCCTCCACACCCAGAAACCCCCCTCCCCATGAAGTGGTCATCCGGAGAAACCCCAGCCGAGAAGGAACTGTTGCCAGCCGAGATGGCAGAGTGTCCCACGGGGTAACAAAATGATCAACGATGGTTAAAAACAAAAATAATTTCATTTATATATTATTATTAAATAATATCACTAGTATTAAACATTCCTTAATCATTCATATCATAAACATTATAGCACCACTCATGTAGGTGGTAAAACCGACCTAAACAAGAGCGTGTAATAAAGACCGAATGTGAATGAGCATGCTAAGGTATAATCTTAATATAAAATTTATATAAGATTATTCATGTCATAAGTATTATATATATTCATTATATACAATTTTATAACTCTCTATAAAAGGCGTATATTGAAAATGAAATATATTGCTCACTTAGACGGTAGTCTGTAAGTACGCACGAGCGATACTTTCAGTTCCTATTTGATGGGAAGGAGGTGAAAAATAGTTTTCCCATTATAATAATAACATATTATAATATTTATGATACTACATTAATTATTTTAGGATTAATTCAATGGATTTAGATAAAGTAGAAGAATAAATAAACTTTGAAAGAGTCGGTAAAGATGAGTACCTCTTCCTTGAGAGACCTCCTTTGGATTACACCTTAAGCTTTATTTAGATGGTCTTAGGAGAATACTAGAAGATCAAGAGTGAAGGTAAGGAAGATAATAAGGTTTTTGGGTAGGTATTAACCGAGCTAGAGTGTTCAAAGTTTGTGAATAAGGGAGGAGAAGAGGTTCCCTTTTATAAGAGAGGGGAGACACACACATGAAATTTCTTAGAAGATATAAATAATATAAAGTCATTTACTTGTGAAATTGGAACCAAATGGACAATAATTATAAGGTAAGATAAAATAAGGTTTAAATATCTTTAATAAGTAATATTTATAGAATTTCAAGTGAAATTTTTACCCTTATATCTTAGTTTAACCCCCTAGTAAATCTGTTTTAACCCTAACTGTGGTAGAAACTTTTTATTATTTTTACTATTCATTATGAACAAAAATTAAATTAAACTTATTAAAAAATATTAATTATTATGATTCCAAATATTTAATCAATTTTACAAGATTAAATTTACAGAATTAACAAAAAATAATTTTAATATAAGTGCATACAATGCAATGGAAGCTGTTTTTAGTAAAATAATTGTTTTAAGCATAAAAATAATTTTACAGAAAAATATAGAATAATGTTGATTTCAATGGAATTAATTGGATTATGTTAAATTTAAGGAGACTTATTTGTATTTAAAACTAAACAAAAATTTAAATTAAACATGCAAATACTTGATTAAGAGAGAAGAACTAAAAACAATTTTTATTTGAACAAAAACATTACTTAGATTTCCAAAATATTAAGCATATATTTATTTATTAAATAATATATTTTTATACACATTATATTACTTATTAAATATATATTTGTTTTAGAAAAAATGTTTCATAATTTTCAAGTCATTCTTATATCATTATAATTTCATAAAAGTGATTATTTTTGTAAAATCAATATTTTTCATTATTCACCCAAAAATCAATAATTCCTAAAAATATTAAAAATTAATCCTAATCTAATTTTGACATGATAATTTCAAAAATGAAGTTAATTTTTTCAAATAAATTTTCTAAAATGGAATAAATTAATTAAATTATTCACACATAAAACACATAAAAATCATTTTTATGAAGGATGTATTCTAATGGCATAAAATGAATCTATCCTTATAATTTTCTTAGTAAAAATAGTTAGATGAATACAATTTTTTGATTTAATTCGTTATTTATATTAAGAAAATAATTCATATATATATATATATATTTCATAATTTTTTTATTTCTATTCATACCTACTAACCCAACGATTAGGTTATAACAGTCATATTTAAATAATATTATTTTGTTGTTTGTTTAAGCTCAAGGTTGCATGTGGTGCATACTATCGAACATAGTATTCATTTAAAGAAAACCAAAATATTAGGGTGTTACATTCTCCCCTCCTTACAAATTTTTTTCCCTATCAATTGTAATTCTTTTTGAACATATCATGGAATTTTAATAGATTTTATCATGAATTTTAATTTATTGGTTAAGACTAGGGAACTTATTACTTTGCAAATAAATAATATGTGTACCTTTATAAGACTTCCACTTGTGAATGTGTTTCCATAAGAGTACCTCAATTCCTTTCAACCTTTTTAGTGAACCTTTTTCCCTTTGATTGAGTATATTAATCGGTTTCCACTTTTTATTCTTATGTTTAATGAATAAGAGGAATATTTCATGCCTGAAGCACAATAATAAACCTTTAATAGATCATAATATCTATAAAATAAGGACAAGTTATTTCATCCATCTAAAAAAATTATTATAAAAAGTTAAGATAATACTCAATATGAATAAACCTTATTGTAAAGATGTAACACATTAATTACTAAAACATCAATAATAACACCCATAGAAATGCTATAATACTTTAAACTTTAAATTATAATACCTGTAGTTCAATATATATTATTTTATGCTTTAATACTAATTCTTAAATCCTTAAAACTTATTCAACCCCAAAAATTAGGAAGATGCCATATCCAAAAATAGGTATAACAACCTTGTTTTCAACTAGGGAATAACTATTCATCTTAATAGAAATTAGTCGATATATTCTCATTATAACCGAATTCCCACTAGGTTTATTGATTTACAATTCCTTACTCAGAGAGTCAATGGATGATTTGATATCTATACAAAATATAAAAGAGTTTGTAGATCTAAAATCAAATAAAGCACGAGTTTACAATCAAAGTACATTTTATCACAACTTTAGGGATTTCAACTTTATCTATAGTAATTTCATAATATTGGCCTTTCTCCCTTATCATTTTTTGAGGTAAATTTCGTTAATGCTTGGGGAATTCATTTTTACAGTGCCCCATATCCTTATAGTTGAAACATAGGACATTGGAGGCCTCTTTCTTTCCTTTCATCCACGGGTCTGATGGAATTTATATCTATACTTGAAGAAAACTCCAATTCTCTTCAAGTAAATGTCATGGTTTTTCTTTAAACAATCATCACATGTGGGAAGTTCCATTCTTACATTCTTTTCCTTTTATTCATTTATTTTTTCTTAGTGCTCAATCATCCTCTTCTTCTCATAATTCTTTCTCTATCCTGACAACACTTGATACCATATTATTACATGATGAAAACATTTGAGAGACTAGTTCCATTTAGAGGATTGTCATAAACCCATCAAATAAACTATCAATCTTACTTTCTAGATTAATTACATAGTCTATAACAAACATTTCCAATCTTGTAAAGTTTTCCTTATACCCACAAACACTCTACTCTTCCTTTTGTCTTAGATTGAGGAATTTCCTTTTTATATCATCTTTTTTATCACGAGGAAAGTAGTTTTTTGAATAATATCTCTTTAAAAATATTTCATTCCTTTCTCTCTTTATCCTCCTCCTCCTTTTTTATTTTGAATCAATGACCACCATTGATCAACATCTTCCATTAAACAATAAACCTCCAGAATAACCTTTTTCTATTCATTACATCTCAAATCCAAAAATATATTTTCAAGGGACTTGATTTACTATTCAGCTATCAATAGATCCATATTTATATTTAAGGATAAACTTTTCTACTACCCGAAGTGGTCCAAAATCAATGAATCATGCTATGGAGCAATAGGTTGTTCTATACGAGCAGGGTTATTTTTAATAACCTAAGTCAAATATCCTAATATAGTCATAATCTACTTATCCCCAATACTTTCCATGTTGACATGATCATGAGGGGAATCCTTACATTGATTTTAGGTGTTGAAATATTTTATATTCCATTCATTAGGTTTCATTTCTAAATAATGAAATACACTAGATTAGATCATAACATTATTAATAATAGTGTATAATACCAAATTTGTTTCAATTCCTACACTACTACAGAAACCACCTATATAAATTCTAGAAATGGGCTTTGTCAGTGAAAAAAAAACTGACATGATGAGAACCCTTAAAAGTGTTCAATCTTTATCAGTGCTAAAATAAAGCGCTGATAAGGGATGCATTTATCAGTAATCTATTTTAGCACTGATAAAGGTGGACTTTATCAAAAAAAATCTAGCACTGATAAATTCCAAAGAATCCTTACAAAAACCCTATAATAGAAAACCATATTAAAAAAATATACTGGAATGCAAATAACTAGATTGAAATATAAATATTATCGAAAACCAGATTTGTAATGTCCCATATTTTTATAGAAGGTATAGATCCTTTAAATTTCAGTTTGATTCTTCCTTTTTAACATTATATTAGTTCTTAATGAGGTTAAGGTGGTTTCAGGAGTGTTTGGACTTATTTGGATCCCATATATTTGTTTTTTGGATAAAATAGACTTGGTGCATGGTTTTTTTAAACCATGCACCTAAGGTCACATGATTTGTTAAAAACCACACGGGGTGTTGTAGAGAACTATAGATGGGACACACATGTAGCACATTTTTTTCCAAAACCATACACCATGCCAACATGGGTAGTGCCACTTAGCTGGTGGGTGTGCAAGGTTGGTGCACGGTTTGTACAAACCATGTAGCCAAACCGTGCACCCTTTAAAAAGAGGTGGAAAGTCTATTTTTCCTTTGACCCCTTTTAAGTTTATTCTTCCATTTTTCCTTCCCATTCATGAGAAACACCTCCCCAATGACTTAATCTCTCCTTCCTCCATCAAATCTAATTTTTAAACTAAGTTCTTCATACATCATTGGAATCGATCATCATCAGTTGTGTTGGATAACTAATAGTAAGCTCTTAAATCCTCTTCATTACTTTCATAATTTATCTTTCCATCATGAATGATATTTCTAGGAAAGATAATATTCTCTATTCTCAGGGAATTTTTCTTTTTTACTGATTCCTTTCATTCTAGCTCGAATACAAAGCTAATAATGGATGAGGAGTCTTCCACCACTATGAGGTAGGTGGTCTAGTATTTATTCCTAAAGTCTCATTGATATATACTATGCGTCATGATGAATCTACACCAGAAATTTCAGGTATTTCATTAAAATTATAAATTTCCTTTATTTAAATTATTAGTTATGCTAAAAATTCCCTTTACACTCTTCTCATTATTGGAGGATACCCCTTTTGATAAGAGCCACCCCTTGAGGCATGCTTATGAAATGACATGACCTTGGAATTTTTTATATGACCAACCCACCATATAAGTGGGGTTGTCTTGTGAATTAAATTTAAATGTCTTAGCTTAATTAAATGGTAGTGAATGGTACGACCATGTCACGTGCCCTTATATAAATAGTGGATTACACCATTGGCTAATTAAATGTTAAATGGTTGGAAACCATCTCTTAGATTATGTTAAATCATTACATACATGGTGGATTTTTATTATTACATCTCACCCATGTATAATGGATGTTTATACATGGTTAAGGATAACATTGGACATGATGCTTCACACTCCCTTGACATGTGATGATGGGAATGACGCCTCACATCATTTATTGAATATTTAATATGATGTTTAATGTTCCCATAGAGGTTAATGGACATGATGCTTAAATTCACTTATTAGGTTGATGGATATTATGAAATCTGTATCCCTGATTGAATGCTTGGTCTAGTATCCTATCTATAACATAATACTCTTATAACTATGCATGGACACCTGAGTTACGCCCCGAGTCCTGGTTAGTACTAAGTATTTGTATATATGTCTATATATGTTACTATGTATACAATGAGCATGCACACACACACACACATGTATACCAATATATATATGGTGAAACATGTTTATAGGTATCCCGGATTAGCCCGAAGCAGGTAGTGTTAGCCCGATGTTCTTTAGAAACAAGTGTCGATTCGTTTATAGTTTATATTTCTTCTTTACATTGTTGTATATACATATTTCCATTTTATATGCACTATATGGATCATACTAGACACCGTTGGTGGTGGCCTACTGAGTATATCTCACACTTTATTCAAGACACCGATTGATGCCTGGATAAACTTCTTGGTTTTAGGCAGGGACAAAGTTAAGGGTCCATCTATGGATATTTGATTTTATGAATATTATGGAGTATGAGAGTAAAGGATAGAACTTATTCTAATGATGATATTGGAGATATCTTGGTAATTTTGTTATCTTTTTGTATATAATGTAGTATATTCTTGTTGCTCTGTATCTCGTGTATACCCTTTTTGTATAGTATCATGACATGATCATCATTTTGTTTATGACACAAGTGATCTTATTTTGATTGATTTACTTCTACTTCCACTAATTTTATTTTTTATTTTCTAATGTGATTCACTTTGACCAGAGGGCATAGTCTCCCCATGGAAACACCCTAGTCCCTCTCTTCTATTCGGCATCCTCTGGTGTATGGAGAGGTGCGCTTGAGGCTATGTGGCCAACCAAGTTCAGTTACATAGGAGTGAATCAGGTTTGGGATTCTACAAAGTGGCATCACAATAGTTTATTTTTTTTTGTATTATTGTTTGGGAATGGTTAAATAGGGATCAGGAATTATTATAAATTTGGTAATGAGCCTATGCCTAAGAGTAGCTAACCCACACATAGAGAAAAGAAATTTTTTTGGGGATGGGACTTGTTGTTATGTATTTCACTTTTTTACATTTATACTAATTTCACCATTGGGTGATGCACCTATTTTATGATGTTAAATATATGAATTTATCATTTACCCTTGTCCTAGTAAGGAAAGAAAGTATTATACATGCACCATCATAGGCACATACAGATTCACATTTCATCCATTATGCCATGCCATATAGGTGTATCTTGTTGCTTGTATTTCTTGTGTTACCTATGGTTATTGTAAGTTCCTCAATATTTATATTTTAATTACACTAATGTTTCTTGTAGGGAGATAAATAATTGGTTATTTAAAGTGTATGAATCATCCTAAATGGTGTTTTCCCATATATCTTGATGGTGGAAGTCTAACTAACTAATTATGTCATATTTGACCCATAGACCATTGGTCACATGGAATGAAATGTTAGTGGTTCAAATTAAATGGATGTTGATTATAATTTATAAAGTGTATGGGAATTTATAAATTGGGAATGGTGATTTAGATAATTAAAACCTTATAAAGGATGGTTGAAGTTACATGTGGTGTCAAATTTCAACTTATAAAGAATATGACTTTATAACTTGGGAATGAAAGACACATCTAACTACACCAAGATATATATATATATATATATATATATATATATATATATGAAAATGAATAGTATGAATTCGAAACTCTTAAATAAAATGGTTACCATTAAATGGGGATGTCAATTACAACATAAAGGGTGTTTTTCTCTATACCTTTCAATTGAAACTCCATATATTGGGACCCCTATTATGTGATGTGAAACATTGAACTTGACTTGAAATTAGTAGTGGATAATAGGGATTCTCTCTTATCACTCTAATGATCTTCTAGAATTACCTAGACCTGGTTTTAGAAGTAGGAAGATGGGTGTTGAATCTTGTATAGGAAGGTGGCATACCTATCCTATTTCATTATCTGTGATATTTTCTATTATCAAATTCTATTCTGAGGTGTACATTTGAAAATTGTATAAATATTCCACCAAAAATACCTCAAGTTGAGTTCCAAGAAGGTGATGATGACCAAGTTCCATAGGTAGTGGGACCTGAGCCACCAATATTAACTCCTATAGTGCCTCTTATGGAACCACCAGTTATACTTGATTTGGGAACTGATGCTCAATTCTGAGATATCTTCTTGAAGTTTATACAGTTTATGTAGGGAGCTTTGTGAATTTCCTCTTCTATGCCATATTTGATGTGGGAATTCCAGTAGAAAAATACACTTATGTTCTTGAGGGATAGTGGACCCCAGGAAGCTAATTCATGGATGGATGACACACTATCTATATTCAAACACTTGGAGACACCTCAAGAAATGAGGTTTAAGATCGAAACCTACACGTTGTGTTATTATACCAAGAGATGGTGGGATGTTTTCACCTAAGATGGTCAGCATTGGGATATGGTTTGGAAGGATTTCAAGATAACCTTCTATGATTACTTTTTCCCACAAACATTGAGAGTTGAGAAAACTAGGGAATTTATGTACCTTTACTAGGGTTCTATATCCATGATAAAGTAATATTCTCATTTCACAGAACTCCAACGTTTCACACCTACTCTCATTTATGATGAGATGATAAAAATGAGATATTTTGAAGATGGTATTATATATTCCATCTGATCTTAGGTTAATATTTTCTGATCAACCTTCATTTCAGATACAGTGAATCAAGCCCTCATCATTGAGTGGAACTTGAGGGAAGATGATGGTGTAGGCCAGGGAGGTTCAATATTGAGACATGGTAACAAATCATCTATAGGATGGAAGTAGCTCCTTGAGTCTGCTCATGGGGGAAATGCCAGTCATATGGAATACGCTGACAATTACATGATATTCCACCAGTGTGGGAAGCTCGGTCATACAAATCCCCAATGCAACAAATACCCAATTGAATGCCAGGCCTGTGAAAAAATGGTCCATCTACAACATTTTTGCAGAACCTTTCTCCTAGTTCTTAGTGATAAGGGGTCTACATTGACTTCGCATTTCGAAGTAGGAGTGGTAGCTTCACGTTAGATAGGAAGTTGAGCTACTACCATCCGATTAGGCCAAGGAGGTGGATGTGACCATGAGAGATAGTCTTATGAGATACAATGCCAGTAGATTAGGCTTGCTCAGGATGGATAGGCTATGACTTAAGGCCATAACACCAGACAACTTCATGAAGTACAACCTATATAAGAGGAGCATAGTGCCAGGCATTCTATAGTATGATATACGATTTTAGAAACCACTAATTTAGTGTCTACACTTTTTGAAAAAGGTTATTTACATTATTTTATTTACATGGCTATTAAGGAAAGTTTGGGCCTTAAAATTGAGTAATATTTTGGGGTAATGACTTTAGATACTTTATTGGGAATAATATCATAGATTATATGATGATGCAAGGAATGACCCCTTGATGTTGGTAGATTTTTTTTATTGTGGAACCTCTTCATCCTAGAGATGAATGGTTTCGACATCATTCTATAAATGGACTGGTTAGAACTTTATTGATCCCATATTGATTGTTATCGATGATAAGTGACTTTATCATCACAAGAGGGTGGTGACTATGTTCATAAGGGAGAATGGGATATCTAGGTAACCCGATATGGACTTGAGCATCATGGGCTGGGCAGAGTGACATCCAAGATTGTCTGTCTCTTTATGAACAATCAGGGAGTATGACAAGAAGATTTCCCTGCAATAGTGGAATGTTTTAGGGATGTTTTCCCTGATTAGTTTTCTAGACTACCTCCTGAGAGATAGGTAGATTTCACTATTGAGCTAGTGTTAGGATAATCACCAATATCCATTACTTCTTACAGGATGGTTTCTACATAGCTTCAAGAATTCAAGAAGTATCTATAGGAATCAAAAGATAAGGGGTTAATATGACCCATTACTTAACTATGGGGTTCACCTGTCCTTTTCTCCAAGAAAGAGGATGGTACCCTCATTCTTTTTGTAGATTATCATAGGTCTAATCAACTTATGATGAAGAACTGATATCCTTTACCTCATATAGATGACCTATTCAACCAGCCCTAAGGAGCTCGAGTTTTCTCAAAGATTTATTTGATGATGATTTATCACCATGTGCATGTGAGACCATCAGAGATACCATGTACATCATTTCTTAATAGATATGGATTGTATTAGTATTTAGTCATGTTGTTTGGTCTCACAAATATTCCCACCATTTTCATAGCTCTAATGAATCAGGTTTCCACCCATATTTGGATTCATTTTTGTTGGTATTTATGGACAAAATCTTAGTGTATTCTCACTCTTGACATGACTATGCCAAACATCTTGAGATCATACTAAATACACTGAGAGAGCATCATTTGTATGCTAATCTCATAAAGTTACACTTATGGATTGGTAAAGTTCACTTATTGGGCCACATTATCTCATATAAGGGAGTATATGTTGACGCAGAGAAGGTGAGAGTAGTGGTATCATGGGAGAAACCTAAGAATTTCTTTGACACACAGAGTTTTTAGGATGGATAGATATTATAGGTGCTTTATTCAAGACTTATCATGCATTAATTAACCTATTATGAGATTTAAAAATAAGGGTGTTAAGTTTATGTGGTCCAAATATTTTGAGAAATAATTCTAAGAGCTGAAGGGGAGACTAGATTAAGCACCGATCCAGATTCTGCTTGACCCTAGTAGAGACTACACAATGTATTGTGATGAATCATACATTAGGCTAGGTACCATTATGATGTAGGGAGAGTGAGTCATGGTGTATGAGACTTGTAAATTGTGGCCTCATTAGAAAAACTACCCGATGCATGAACTTGAGTTGGTAACTGTGGTTCATGACTTAAGTTGTTGGGGGCATTATTTATTGAAAGTTTGGTTCATTGTTTACACAGACCATCAAAGTCTTAAATAAATTTCCACTCAACATGACTTGAATATCAGACAGTGAAGATTAGTATAATACATAAAGTCATTTGATTTTGAACTCACTTATATGCCCGAGAAGGGTAATGCAATGGCTAGTGCTATGACCTGGAAGATTCAGACACATGTTGTTCAAGAGGCCAGTAGTGAGTGAAAGACGATGACCCTATTTTCTGAGATAAATATAGAGGTTTAGGAGTATCACGAGTAGCCTATTTTGGATTCCTTGGTAGTGAAATCTTCTTTTTATGGATTGATTAAATATGAGACATCTTTTTGAACCAAAGGGATCAGTCCCGAGGGAGAGTGTCTCAAGTGAGGACCCACCACTAGGTTGGGTTATCAATGAGTATGAGATTATTCACATTCATGGGCATGTCTGGGTACCTCCAGATATATGGGAAGAACTGACGTGGGAGTCGCACTCATCTAAATGGGTAGTACATCATGGGTTTACCAATATGTACCATGATATAAGCCACTGGTATTAGTGGATAGGTATGAATAGGTATATTGTAGGTTTTATTACACTAAGTTTCACCCATCATTAGGTAAACGTGTAGCACCAACGACCTTTTATACTTTTAAAACCCTTGTCCATTTCGGAGTGGAAATACGATGACGTCACTATGAATTTTGTAATGGGTTTACTGAGATCCCTTTGATACAGTGATACAGTATGGGTGATTTTTGATAGGTTGAACAAGGTCTCACACTTTCTACCTATAAAATAGACCATTTTAATGGAATATCTTGAGATGATTTATTCTTGAGATATTCTATAACTTTATGGTGTTCCCTATTCTATCATATTGGAAAGGGACATTTAGTTTACATCACAGTTCTGAAAGGGGTTGTAAAAGGCACTGGGTTCATAGGTGCTTATGAGTATAATATATCACCCTTAGACTGATGGTCAGTTCGATTATACGATATAGTTATTGGAGGATATTCTTAGAGCATGCATCCTTTATTTTGGAGGTTCTTGGGAGAAACACCCACCTTTCATTGAATTTTCTTAAAATAATAGCTTTCAGAAAACTATTTAGATGGATCTATATAAGGCCTTATATAGTAGGTCATTCCATTCACCACCATATTGGTTAGAGTAAGGTGAGGTAAAACTACTGGGACCTCATCACATTTAGGATACTTCAAAATAAGTGCAACTCATCATGAAATATATGGATTCATCTAAATCTAGGCAGATTCCTTATACCAATCCTCATTATTATCCTTTGGAGTTATAGGTGGGACATCAGGTCTTTTTGTGAGTTTCTCCTAGGTTGAGTCATAAATGGATTCATAGATAGGGCAAGATATTACCTCCTTATGTTGGGCCTTTCTATAGTTGGGGTTTGGATTAGTGGTAAGCACCCCGTAATCCTATATAAAAAATGGGGGTTCAAAACCCATTGGGCACTGGTACTGTTGTAGTGGCATCACTGTAGCAATGGTGGGTACTGTACTGGTGGAAGGTCACTGTAGCGACGGCATGGTACTGTAGCAGCGGTGGGTACTGTGTGGTACTGTAGCAGTACTATTCACAGAATGATCTTTGGGCCAAAAATTTGGGCTTACGGGCCATGTAATGGGATAAATTCCCACTGGGCCTTTGGGCTATGTAATGGGTCTCCCTCTACCCAATTAAAAAGAGGTCTTTGCTTTGATTTAATAATAAATGAGGCTTCGGACCCAACCTTTAAAAAAAATGTTGGGACTTTCGAGATCCTGGAGAGAGTCAGGTCAATAACTTAACAGTTGCAGTTACCACAGAGGTATCGGGACATGCATGAAATCTTCCATCCCTCACATCTTCACCATAATCATTCAGACCCATCTCATGTCCTTCATCATGATGAGGTTGAGTTAGATGTTAATGCTTATTTTAAGGTTCACCCTATTCGTATCATTTATCGAAGCACTATGGATCTCTGATCTTGGTCAGTTCCTCTAGCACAGGTATTATGGAAGAACAACCATGTACAAGATGAGACTTGAGAGAAATATGCCGATGTACATACTTAGTGGTTGGAACTATTATCAGATAATGCTCTACCACCCTCATAAGGGAAACTCTAGGAAAAGTTGTTTTAAGAAGGGGAGGTTTTAACATCACAAATTTTTAGAGAATGTATAGATCCTTTAAATTTAGTTTGAGTATTCCTTTTTAACCTTATATTAGTTCTTAATGAGGTAAATGATGTTTCATGAGCATTTGGGGCTTGTTCGGAGCCCGAAGCTCCAATTTTTGGGGAAAACAGACCAACTACATAGTTTATTTAAAACATGCACCTAAAAACACATAGTTTGTTAAAAACCATATAGGGTGCTGCAAAGAACTACATAGGGGATGCATGGGCTAGACACAATTTTCCAAAACCATGAACTTAGATTGCATGGGTAGTTCCACTTAGCCAGTGGGTGCGCACAGTTGGCACATGGTTTGGCCAAATCTTGTGACCAAATCATACACCCTTTTAAAAGGTGTGGAAAGTCCATTTTTCCCTCAACCCATTTTAGGTTTATTCCTCCCTTTATTTCCTTCCCTTTTGTGTGAAGAACCTCCCCAACCACTTGAGATCTCCTTCATCCATCAAATCTAGGCTTTGATCTAGGTTCTTCATACGATATTGGAATATCTCACCGCTAGTTGAGTTGAATAGCTAATGGTAAGATCTTAAATACTATTCATTCCTTTCCTCAATTATCCAAACCTCATGAATTATATTTATAAGTGAGATAATATTCCCTATTCTTAGGGAATTTTTATTTTTCACTAATTACTTACATTCTAGCTTGAATAAAATACTGATACTGGATGAGGAGTCATCCACCGACATGAAGTATGTGGTCTAGTATTTATCCCTAAAGTCCCATTGCTGTATACTATGCAATGTGATGAGGCTACGCCAGAAATTCTACACATTGACTTAAAACTATAAATTTCTTTAATTTTAATTTTTAGTCATGTTATAAATTCCATTTACACTCTTGTTGTTGTTGGATGATGTCCCTTTTGATAAGTTCCACCCCTTGAGGTGTTCTTAGGAAATTCCTTGACCTTGGAATTGCTTATATGACCAACCCAACCTATAAGTGGTTTTGTCTTGTGAATTAAATTGAAATTTATTAGCTTAATTAAATGGAAGTGAATGGTATAACCATTTCATGTTCCCTTATACAAATAGTGGATTATGCCCTTGGATAATTAAATTTTAAATGGTTAGAAACCATATCTTGGGTTATGTTAAAGCATTAAATATATGATGGATTATTATTATTATATATCACCCATGTATAATTGGAATTGAGACACAGTTAAGGTCATCATTGGACATGATGCTTCACACTCCCTTGATATGTGATGATGGGAATAATGTCTCACATCATTTATTGAACATTGGACATGATGTTTCTCATTCCCCTAGAGGTTGTTGGACATGATTCTTCACTCCGCTCATTGGGTTGATGAATATGATGACATCTATATCCCTAGTCAAATGCTTGGAATAGTACCCTTATCTACAACATGAGACTCTTATGACCATGCATGGGCTCTTGAGTCATGCCCCAGGTCTTGGATAGTACTATGTATATATATATATGGATACATATGTTACTACGTATATAGTGAATATACACACATAAATACACACACACACATATATATACATATATATATATATATAAATATATATATGTTGACACATGTTTAGAGGTATCCTGGCTTAGGATGAAGTAGTTAGCATCAGCCTGGTGTCCTTTAGAAACCAGAGCCAACTCATTTATAGTTTACATTTCTTCTTTACATTATTATATTTACACGCTACCATTTTATATGAACTCAATGGATCATAATAGATGCCATTGGCGGTGTCCTACTGATTATACCTCACACCCTATTTAGGCCACTGATTGGTACCTGAATAGACTTCTTGGTTGTAGGTAGGGACAATGACAAGGGTCTGACTATGGATGTTTGATTGTCTGACTAGGATGGATTACAGGAGAAGAGGAACGAGATTATGCTCGTGATTCTATTGGAGATTAACAAGACCGTTTTTTATCTTTTTTATAGCATGTTGTATATGTCTGCTGCTCTGTATCCCATGTATCCCCCATTTTGTATAGTATCGTGACATGATCATCATTTTGTTTATGACACTAGTGATCTTCTTTTGAATGATTTACTTATGATTCCATTGATTTTATTTGTTATTATCTGCTGTTATCCACATTGACGAGAGGTAATAGTCTCCCTAAGGATATACCCTAGGTCATCGCTACTAGTTGGCAGTCTTTGACATACGAGGAGGCGTGATTAAGGCCATGTGGCCAACCAGATTTGGTTACTTAGGAGTGAATCAGGTCCTAGAAGCTACAAGATTGGAAGAAAAATATTAAAATGCACTATCATTTCAATTCAAAATTTACATAAAAAATATTTACATTTATGTGATATTTATAATTAATAAAAATATATATCCCAAAACACAAAATCAAAACTCTTATAGTATATTTTTTCCAATGATAAACCTTTGTACACAAGCTTGTCCCTACAATAAAACCAATTTTTATTTTAGGAACAATACTTAAAATAAATAAAAAAACTATAATTTTCATGTTATATAATCCAAATATGATAAATTTTTTTTAATTATTGAATATGTTAATTTTATTATATGTTATACTATTAATTTATTATTAATGATCATATTGTTAATTATATATAAATTATACTATTAATTAATAACTATATTACGAATTATTAATTATATTATGAATTGTGAATTATTTTTTTAATTAATAATCTATATAAATTATATTGTTAATTAATATATATATTAATTATATTATTAGTTATTAATTATCTTAATTATATAGATAGTTTTTAATAATCATATCATTAGAATAAAATGATATTTTAATGTGAAAAAATGCACTTTGAGTCATATCGGCCTCATTGTGTGTCATATTGATGGTTGGTCGATACATACCCATTAAAAACGAATTATGGATCATTTTTCTAAATTATTAAGATAACTAGAGCTCATTTTTTCAGTTTTGGATATGTTATGCATGTTTTAAACTAAAATAACACTTAAAGTGAAAACACGCACTTGGAGTCATACCATCCACATCGTGTGTTAGATTGACATGTAGAAAATTAATACACATAATACATGAATTATGTATCATTTTCTTAAAGTATCAAGACAATCCAATCTCTTTTTCTTGGTTTTGGATATGTGATGTGTATTTTAGACTAAAATGACACTTTTATATTGAAAACACACACTTTGAGTCATACTGGGCACATCATGTGTCAGATTGATGTGTGGTCAATTAATCCACATCAAAAATGAATCATGAATAATTTTTCTAAAGTTTCAAGACCATATGATCTCGTTTTCTCAGTTTTGGATATATGAAAGGTGTTTTTAGAGTAAAATGACACTTTTAATCTGAAAATAATCACTTTGAGTCATACTAGCCACATTGTGTGTAATATTGATGCACGATCAATTTATATACATAAAAATTAATTATGGATCGTTTTTATAAATTATAAATAAAATATGATCTCATTTTTTTCGATTTTGGTTACGTGATGTGTGTTTTAAACTAAAATAACACTTTTATATTGAAAACACACACTTTGAGTCATACCATCAACATTATGTATTGGATTGCTGTGTGATCTATTATTACACATAAAACATGAATTATAGATCATTTTTATAAATTTTCAAGAAAAATTAGATCTCATTTTCTCTATTTTGGATATGTGACACATGTTTTGGAGAAAAATGGAACTTTTAATATGAAAACACACACTAAGTCATACCTTCCATATCACATGTTAGATTTATGTGTAGTCAATTTCTACACTTAAAAAAATGAATTTTGTATTGTTTTCCTAAAGTATCAAGACAATCCGATATTCTTTTATCAGTTTTGGAAATGTGACGTGTGTTTTAAACTAAAATGACACTTTTATATTGAAAACATACACTTTGAGTCATACCATTCACATTATATGTCAGATTTATGTGTGGTTGATTCCTACACATCAAAAATGAATTATGGGTCATTTTTATAAATTTTCAAGACCTTAAAATCTCATTTTATTAGTTTTGATATGTGATGCATGTTTTATACTAAAATGATATTTTTATATGAAAGCAACCACTTTGAGTCATGCCAGCCACATCATCTATTGGATTGATGTGTGGTTGATTCATAAATATAAAAAATAAATTATAAATCATTTTACTAAAGTATAAAGATAATAGGATCTCGTTTGATCAGTTTTGGCTATGTGATGTGTGCTTTAAACTAAAATTACACTTTTATATTGAAAACATTCACTTTGAGTAATATCGGTCACATCATGTGTCAGATTTATGTTAGGTTAATTAATACACACCACATGTGAATTATGGATCATTATTATAAAATTTAATGATAATACAAGTTTTTTTTCTTGGTTTTGGACATGTGATGCATTTTTAGACTAAAATGACACTTTTAAAGTGAAAATGCGCAGTTTGAGTCATACCGGCCACATCATGTGTCAGTTTGATATGAGGTCAATTATTATATGTCAAAATGAATTATGGATCATTTTACTAAAGTATCACATCAATAAAAGATAATTTTCTTAGTTTTGGCTATGTGATGTGTGTTTTAAACTAAAATGACACTTTTATATTGAAAATATGCACTTTGAGTCATACTGGCCACATCATGTTTGAAATTTATGTCCAGTCAATTCATATAAATAACACATGAATTATGAATCATTATTATAAGGTTTCAAGAAAATTTGATATTGTTTGACTGATTTTGGAAATGTGATGTATTTTTAAGATTAAAATGACACTTTTAATGTGAAAACACGCACTTTGAGTCATATTGAACACATCGTGTGTCAGATTGATGTGAAATTGATTACTATAGACAAAAATGAATTATGGATCATTTTAAAAAAAGTATCAAGGAAATTTAGGATCGTTTTATTGGCTTTGGATATGTGATGTGTGTTTTAAACTAAAAGGACACTTATATTGAAAACATACACTTTGAGACATACCGACCACATCACGTGTCAGATTGACATGTAGTCAATTTGTACACACCACACATAATTTATGAGTCATTTTTAAAAATTTTCAAGAAAATAATATATATTTTTTCTTAGTTTGGATATGTGGAATGTATTTTAGACTAAAATGACACTTTTAATGTGAAAACATGCTCTTTGAGTCATACCGACTACATCATCTGTATGATTGATGTGCAGTCGATTCTTACACATCAAAAAATGAATTATGGATCATTTTTATAAAGTATCAAGAAAATCCAATATATTTTTCTCAATTTTGGTTATGTGACATGTGTTTTAAACTAAAATAATACTTTTATATTTAAAACACTCACTTTGAGTCATATCGGGCACATTGTGCATCAGATTGATGTGTGGTCAATTCCTACACATCACACCTGAATTATAGATAATTTTTACAATGTTTCAAGAAAATATGATATTTTTTTATTGGTTTGGCTATGTGACACATGTTTTTGACTAAAATGAAACTTTAATGTGAAAACACACACTTTGATTCATACCGAGCACATTGTTTGATAGATTAATGTGTAGTAAATTCTTATATGTCAAAAATGAATTATGGATCATTTTCATAAATTATCATGACAATATGAGATTGTTTTCTCTATTTTGGATATGTGACATGTGTTTTAAACTAAAACAATAATTTTATATTCAAAACACACACTTTGAGTCATGCCAGCCACATCGTGTGTCATATTGATGTGTGGTTGATTCTTACACATCAAAAATGAATTATGGACAATTTTTTATAAAGTTTAAAGATGATATGATTTAATTTTCTCATTTTTTATCTATATGATGTGTGTTTTAGACTAAAATGACACTTTTATATTGAAAACATGCACTTTGAGTCATACTAGGAACATCATGTGTTAGATTGACATCCAGTTAGTTCTTACACATACAAAATGAATTATGGATCATTATATTAATTTTTGAAAATAATATGATCTTTTTTACTAGGTTTCTACAATATGGCATGCATTTTGAACTAAAATGACACTTTTATAATGAAAATATGCACTTAGAGTCATATCGATAACATCTTTTATAATATTGATGTTTAGTTGATTTCTATACATAAAAAATAAATTATGGATTATTTTTATAAAGTTCGAAAACAATATAATCTTTTTTTATCAGTTTTGAAAATGTGATGTGTGTTTTGAACTAAAATGACACTTTTATATTGAAAACATGCACTTTGAGTCATACCAAACACAGAATACGTCAGATTGATGTGAGGTTGATTCCTGCACATCACGCATGAATTATGGTTCATTTTACTAATGTTTCAAGACAATACAAGATTTTTTTCTTAGTTTTGTCTATACGATGTGTGTTTTATACTAAAATGACATGTAGAGATCAACTGTCCTCTCAACATTTTTAACTTCCAACCCTGATTCAACTTCATTCATAGTTATTTTTTTTATACTTTGAGAATTAGGTTGGGATATGGGTGAGGAATATTTATTAGTATTTATAGTACCTTTTATTTTCATTTATTTAGTTGAATCAAACATGAAAGTAAACAAATCCATCATGGAGGTGTAAGTAATTGTAATAGAGACAAACCATTTTTATAAACTCATAAAAATATAGAAAGGAAAAAAATGAAAATGTTGAGTACATGAGCATGGAATTACCTTACCCATATAAGAGTCACTAATATCAAATCAATTTCATAAAATAGGATAAGGTTTACATTAAAAATTATCCCATTTTGGGTAAGGTTTCTTCGTTTCTAAATCTTCATCCTTGTCAACTTGTAGTGCTTGGACACAAGGGAACACCAACTTAAATAAAATAATAATAAAAAGAAACAAAAGTAAAAATAATTGCCTAAAATATATAAAAACAAACCTAAGTCATACACCACTTCACTGTATGGGTTGAACTACATCTCAACAATTGGTAATATATGTTTAAATTTTTGGGTAGAAGGATCCTTGAACCATTTTAATATCGTCATTATATCAGATTTATCCTCAAATACCAATCTATAACAAG
This sequence comes from Viscum album, assembly GCA_963277665.1. NCBI lineage: Eukaryota > Viridiplantae > Streptophyta > Magnoliopsida > Santalales > Viscaceae > Viscum > Viscum album. The sequence goes on from OY728121.1 coordinate 439,347,387, forward strand.
CATGATAAGTTTCAAAAATGTTACTAGATCCATCAAAATTCATAAAGTGTAACACTCCATGATACTTCTCCATGAGAAACAACTCAAATATTTCTTGCTTAGAAGGATCATCACCAAATGTTTTGAAGTTTCTATAAACTCATAATAATACTTAAAAGAAGGAAATCAATGTACAACTGAAAATAAATTCACTGTGTATTGGGGAATGATAATTTAAAAACCATAGTAACAATATGAAGATTTAATTACTCACATGACATACGAGTTTAGTAAATGTATCTAAAAATATTAACTACATCCATAGAAGAAGCAAATGGATTTAAATGTATCTAAAATAATTTACCAATAGTTTGTGGTATGTTATTGAGATAATTTTACTTATTCTCCAAGATATTACAATCTCAACAAAAACATTCATATTTTTTTTCATTAGGCTAAGGAACCACAGGTGGGGTAGGATCATCAACTCTGTAGCCTCACTCAAGATGGGCATAAAATCTATGGCAGGGTTCAAATTACTTTGGAATAATAGGAGGATCAAATCTAAAAAAATATTTGGATAACAATTGAAAATGTAGGATAAGAATAAAAATATAACCAATATATTTCTAATACTACATGAATTTTATTTTATGAAAAATAATATATAATAATTACGATACTAATTATTCACATCCCAAATGTATCTCTAAGGTAATATTTGGTATTATATCACAAACATAATAGTCACATCAACTTGATGTCAATAAACATCCTGACACCACATACTATTCCCACTCATTTATAAACAAATTTACTTCTTTTTTTGAGTAATTAGGCTGTTAAAAATCTTGGTATTACTGTGAAAATATATAAAAATAAACGATTAATAAATATTTTAAATGAATTTGTAATTATCTTTAGAAATTACCTATTTGGGGATGCTAGTATGTTGATGGTATATGATATCTTGCATAAAATTTCAAATGAAATATCCAAATCATTATTACTATCTTATTTTAGAAAATATAGAAACATTAACCAAAATAAGTAAATTGTTTTAAAATATGTTTTGATAGTTAAATATTACTAAATATACCTTAATTTGTCACTATTTAAAGAAATCAGTAGGCTTCTTGTGTTCAGTCACCAACCCTATACTAGGATTTAGATGATATTTATATATCTCCCCATCGTAAAAAAATTCTTGTTACAACACAAACTAAAATCTACAATTTGAAATTTATTTGTAAAATGTTGATTTCAGAGTATTAAAAATTCACAATAGACATCATGTGTAGTCGATTTTTTGGAAATACATGCTTTGGATCCAAAAATAATAATTTTTTTTTGTATCAAAATTGAGTGTTATGAGAATTCAATGCTTCCTAAACAAATAAAAACAAATAATAAATGAAAAAAGAAAAATAGATTTTATATGATTAGATTGCATATTTTTACCCCTACAATGTAGGAATCAATAGAAGTCTTTTGTCTATTATTTTCTTTTCAAATATTGAACCTAGTTCATTTTTTTTTTATTTTCAATTTCTTACTCTTCCAAATGATTTTTCACCATTTAAATTATATCATGATTAATGAGTCTAAACTTTTCATCATAGAGTTTTCCCTTTATATAGTAGTAATATATACACCTATAGAAATATGAATAACTACTAACTATGATGAACATAGTAAATATATTTTAGGAAAACCAGATTATGAAAATGTACCTCATTCATGTATTCACAACCGAGACTCCCAAATATTCAAAATAAAAAATTTCATTTATACTCTCAAGACTAACCACTTATTTAATTGCCTATCCATATATTTATAATTAATATTCAATGCAGAACATATTTTCATCTTTGAACGCTATATCTATGTGAACTTGTAATATTAATATATGTGGTATTGGAACTAATGGATTGAAGGTACTCTCAAAAGGACTTTTTATTTCTTGGTTGATCCACTAGATTGTCTTGATTTGACCTTACATTTCCCATTCATTTTATCTGTCTATAATACCATACCTCATTTTAGACCTTTTTTTATCAACTATTAATGGGTTTTCATTTGAAAAAAATTATTAAGGAAATACCTCATGTATATTTATAATATTAAATGGCCATACTGTGAAAGTTCCAATAGAATTATCGACCATGGTAACATCCAGATCATCAAGAGAAATAGGAAACTTGGTGCTCAAATCGTGATCTACTTAAATTCCCACTCTCATGTGATCTTTTGGGAGTTTTTTTACTGTGTATCATGTCTCCTAGTGTATTTTACACTATACCCCTCACAAAAATGTGATGCATGGGTGTTTATGGATATAAATTACATGAAATTTCACACTATATAATTTCAGTAATATAAAGTCATCATAAGTTGTTTGATTTAAATTTAGGATAAAAAGTTATGAAAAAAATTGATTACCTAATGCAGGGAAGATAGTTGAGGGGAATGAATATCCTCAAAGATAGTAGGGGTCAAGTGGCTCTTTATGTAATGATCGCTGTTCTACTATTATTTTTATTTGAACATTTATCATACTCTATTCCACCAAACTAGACTAGGAAACAATATATTTTAATGAATATATCCATGCCTACTATAATTTTATCATATCATATGCATCCTTTTGAGGATTTTTCTTCTTGAAATATATTTGAGGCCGCACTCCAAAACCTGTACCTCTAATGCGATATTTTTTTGGCTACCTTAAAGCTATTGAAAGTAATTGTTCTTTAGGTATAGTCGATGTAAATTCTTCTATCTAAACCATATAAATAAAATATGAACATAAATAGATATTTTTATTCAATACTATTATAAATCATAATAAATTACTATTATTTCATAATTACACATGGTTCCCATACTAATTTTATGTTTTTATTTTCTATTTTACCTCTTTATTTACACAAACCTCCTTCTATAGCACATGATGTGGGATGGAAGTGTCTTTGGATTTTGATTCATCAATTTTTATATAAACAAAGCAATATATGTTTTTTTTTCTATCACATAAAACATTCACTGTAGATTTAAAATTCACACCATTTTATTTTCAAGTGAAGCATACCCCATCCTTAATTTAAGGTAGGGGTATATTGGTTTTGATGAACATTTATTATTTCTATAACTCCTTATTATTTTATAAATTATATTTATTTTAATTAAGGTGGATAAAATAAATAATTTCAAATTAAATGTTATTGATTACAATACACCTAAAATGACTCCCCATATCAATAAATAATGAGAAATTTCCGTGTTTCTTGGTTTATAATGTGTGTATATGTAGTCTGTGGGTGGGAGTTTATTTTCCCCTCAATATCTATGAGATTCTACATTTTCAAAAGTTTTTGGAAGGTTCAACGAGATTTTCTAGTGACCATTAATATAAATTTCTTATGGCAATCACCTAAAACATATGAAATATCTAAGGGATAATGAAAAGTTAATCAATGAGTCATTATACTTTTTTTGGTAAAATGGAGAAAGTAATCAAAACATTACCTTAATATATTCTCAAATGGTTGTCTTTAATGTAGAAATGACATTGTGCCACATATCTATATCAATTAGCACATGTATTCTCATTGTGACCCCAATGTAATTAATGAACATTGACTTATTAGGGTCGATATGTTGGATATATTTATTCTTGTCAACCTCAAATTTTATACCTTTTCTTTTTATCTTTATAACTTTAGTTAACATGGTTATGCTATTCCATTCTTGTTTTTTTCAACCATATGTTGTCGATCCCCTAATAATTCCATAGTTTCAACATCGATCATGTGTTCTTCCTTAAGATTGGTATCATCAATGTGTGAAGATTCATTATCTACATGAGTAGTCAAAAATTTAATTTAGATTATGTAAATGAAGTAGAGAACACATAATATAATGAGAAAAATCATAGTATATTAAAAAAAACTTTAACCTATTCATTGAAATATAATTTTCTTCTTTAAAGGTTGGAGAAATTTAGCCCCTCTATTGAGTTTTCAAATCCCCTCCTTATGGTCCCCTATAACATACAATACATTGTCTATATTGGAAAATCTATGAAATGATTATGATATCCTAATTAAAGGGTCATCTTAAATTTAATTTTCATCTAACCCTACAGTTGTTTTAGTTTCCAAGAGAATAATTGACCAATTCTTGTTTACTAGATTTGGGATATAAAATACTTTCACTGCTTGTGATTCCATTGTGAACAATTCTTCCTTATACCATTCCATGATGAAATTCACCTTCATGAATCCCAATTCATTGACTTTAACTATACTTTTATTTTCAAACCATTTGAAATAGAAAGTCGACACTTGAAATGTTGTATAATCCAACTTGCATATCAGTTCGATGATGCCAAAATATGGTATATTCACATAAATTGGATTTCTATCCTTAGAACTGGATATGTGCATCTCTTACAACATAAGTGTAATTCCACTATTTTTCATTGCACTATGTTTATATTATTCCTTCATATGGAACATATAACCATTAATTACAAAACTAGTATAAGATATAACATTTATATTTGGTCCCCTATATATCAATCAATGTTGTTCAACAATTGGATTCAGATTTTTAGATAACTAAATATAAATATGATCTCAGAACCATATTATAAAATATTGATTACGTTTTTCAACCCTTGATGGATTCAAATATCTAATAATTACTTTGTTGGCCTCAAAATATGGAGAAACCACTACACTATTATGAAAAATGTAAAGGTGAGATTTCTCCCCCTCTATAATAGTAATTGTAACATCTCTTCTAGAAATACCTTCACCCATAATCCATACACTATGATGAGATTTTGGGAGACCAATGTTATCAATATCTAATAGGAAATCGATACAAAATTCAATAACTTATTCAACAATATATCTCTCTCCAATACAACCTTATAAACAAATCTTCTTCTTGAGATACCCTTTTAAAATTATAATACACGATTCAATGGGGAACATCCATCTATAATATACAGAACCACATAGTTGAATCTCTCTAACCAAATTAGAAATCAAGTGGACAAATATATCAAAAAATAACGGCGGTAAGAACATCTCCAATCTACATAATATAATTTCAATTTCATTATTAATGATTGGAAAATTAATCTAGTTTATAACATTAATGCTTATGGATTTGAAAAAGAATCAAAGTCTAGTTAATGTATGTCATACATTTTTAGGTAGAATGCAACATAAAGTTACAATCATAAAATATTACATCAAAACATGAAAATAGTATGGTTTTAAACCCTATAAATTCAAATTATTTATTGACATGACATTCTTAATATTTTATTAATATCCCTATAGAACTTTTACACCATTAAGGAAGTTTCAAAATTGAAACTTTTCTTGTCTATATAGAGTGTAAGCTGCTGGAGGAAGAAAAGTTCATCTTTCACCCTTCATTGGTGCCAAATATACCCTTATCCTCATATAAATCATGTCCAACCTAGCCATAATTCCATATTTTTTTATTTGCTATATTTATTATCATGAAAATAATACTATCACATACATTTTTTCTATGTGCATAACATCAAGAAAATTTATGACGTATAAGAAATTCTAGTATAATAATTGAATGAAAAATGATCACTTGTTAAAACCTAATTTCATAAGGGTTTTCAATTTTTTTTACCAAAATTGATGTCATTATCTTTTAATTTCTTAAATAGTTGATCACCCTTTTTTGGAGATGATCCTATACCTTGTTATATATTTCCATATAATGATTTAATCTAGGATTAGTATTTTTGTCGATGAGGTAAAAAATTACAAGGTCCTAAAAAAAAAATCTCCAAGGAATGTTTCAACCTAACTGAGTGTGTAACTTATTCATAAATGGGACACCCCAATATTCCTTTAATTCTATATCTTGACAAATTTCTATAGGTAATAAAGTCATTTACCTTCCCGTACAACATGGATCTTAATGTGAAATATTCAATTTTATGAGCATCCTACAATGTAACACCTATATCCTACATCAATTTCGTATCTTTGATCAATGGATCCAAATTGAAATTAATACCATTACCAGGTTGTATTGTTATAGATATAAGTAGAGACAATATAATATATGTGTTCTTCATGCATAACCTCAATGATAAGTTATAATTTACCAACATAAATATCCATTTACTATGAGTAATTTTTTTACACCAAAAGGATTTATTCCATGTGTAGATAACACAAGATAGGGGTTTCTCGGATCATTACCAAATTCAGGATACTCATAATCAATTTCCTTCCACTAAGGAAGGTCTGCTTGGTGATGTAGTTTCCCATCTTCAATTCTCATATCTGTGTTCCATGTCAATTTTCTAGTGGTTTTATAACATTCATATAGTCGTCTAAACCTTGGAATGATAGGAAAGCAACATACAAATTTTGATGGACTTGAATCATCTTTCTTGTATCGATCCATAACACACTTAGGGAATTTTATAAGTGATTAATGGTTCTTGAAAAATAGTATACAATCATTTTGACAGGCATGTATTTTTTTATAAATCATACCCATTAAACATAAAATTATCTTAGTATCACATGTTCAATAAAGAAGATCATTTTATAATAGTATCATATCATTTTGGAGACCAAGTAGTTTTGTGAAACTCGCGTTGCTTCATCTGCTATCAGTTTTCAAATTATATAACTTCAATAAAGCTGTCAATGTTGTATATTTAGTATAGTTATTTAAATTTTCAATCAAATTTAGACAAACATTAAGGCCATATTAAATTGTAATTTTCATTTATTCCATACAATATCCATCTTAATTTACACTAGTATTCATATCAAATGATATATATGTAATGTCCCTGACCCAGAAGCCACTAAACCGATGCCCCGAGCCGAGTCATCACATGACCTCAAGCACGCCTCCCCGTAGGCCAAAGGTTCCTGACTAGTGGTGAGGGTCCAATGAGTCACTTGGGGAGACTATACCCTCTTTTCCAGAGTAAGCTACATCAGAACACAATGTAAATAGAGGAAACAATCTGAACAACCAACAAACATGCATAACCAATGTTTCCCAAACAAGGTACAAACACAAATAAAATGCAACAATGCCATGCCATACTAGTAGTGAAAAGTGAAAGAAACCCAAAATAAAACAAATGACAAAAACTACAAATGGGTCCCGACTCTAAGTTCAGATCCTTCTCCATGTACATCCTGAGACCAACTCAATATCTTAGTGTAGGGCCTATACCCTTGTCCCGACCTATAACCAAGATATCTTCTTGGGTACCCAACAACAAACCGAGCAGGGTGTGAGTGCAAAACTCAGTAGGCCACCACCAATGGTGTCTACAAAATATCCAACCTAATAGATAGTGCATGTAAGTACAAAATAAATGGCAAGTAAAAAAGGAACATTTCAGGTGCCATAAGTTAACAAAGTTCATTTCATTCATGACTAGCATTTATCCCAATTCCATTTCTTATACTACTTTTACTACATAATCAATTTTTCACACATTCTCATTGGGTTAGGAATATACATCATCTATACATGGGTCTAAGGCAAGAAATCACTATGCATAGGGGAAATAAATCAAGTCCCTATCTCACTAGGGATCCACATATCACATCAACACATTATACTCACCTCTAAGCCTCAGTTCAGGTGGAATGAAACCGTTATGGGAATATAGCCTTCGTCCCCTTCCCTAACCCGTGCATTTTGGGGTAGAGTTTAGATCCTTAGTCTAACTCGACCCATGGGTATAGAACCTCAAGTCAATACTACACTCTTCTAAGCCATGTGAACATGATTATTTATCAAATCACCACAACCATACCATAACACAACATAACATAACCAATTCCATTAGAAATCATCATTCACAATGAATAACAACAACATGGAAATTAATACTATTCCATAACCCATTAACACATTTTTTGATTACAATTCATATCCATTTATCCAAATTCCCATTCTCACGCATTAACCCTTTAAGTGTATTCAACAACCCCTATGCCTTATCCAAATTCATCAATTACCATACATTTAACCATTTAGACCATTCATCATTTTTGAATCATTCACCCATTTATGCATTTCAAGTAAATTTCCCATATCTCATAACCCAACCACTTATTACATTCAACCATTAGGTGTGCCAAAATTACCATGTATTAACCCATTCAACATATTCATACATTTCCTTATTAAATCCCATTGACATGCTCCCCATTTCCCATTCCATCATCCAATTCCAAGTTCACCATTTAATATGCAGAAATACTCTTAGGTAATTCTAACCAAAATTCATTAAACAATCGACATAATCTCATTCAACCTAATTTACCAATTTTTATGTCATGCCAAAAAACTCCTTATGACTTGATCACCCTAGGAATATTTATCATCATTCCATCTACAACTTAATCAACCATTAAGACACATTCTATATGGGTTCCACATCCTTATTCGGCAACCCATCACTTAACCCTACCACACTCTAGTTCCAGGTTTGCTGGTGCACCCCATGGGTGGTCCTAAAATGGTCAAGTCCTCCTCTACGCATCCCATAGGGATCATGAGGGTTTCAAGAAATCATTTAGACACCCAATTTACCAAATCATACTCAAGGTAACCAATACACAATAATATAAAGGAAAAAATCTCAGCACACATGCACAAATATATAACAAAACTATGGGATATAACTTATAGACCAACTACCTCCAATATGTTGATGAATATACTCTTAATCATAGCCTTGGATCTGGATTCAAACATACCTTGAATAATTGACCTAAATCTCACCCAAAAAAGGTTTTAGAGCTTCAGAAGGAGATGGGAGAAAGATGAAAACCCTAATCAAAAAGAGGAATCAAGGAGGAGATTAGAATTACCCGAGGCTTCAATCCACAACCAACAGTGCTCTAAACGGCCAAGAATCGATGGAGAACCACCCTTGAGAAGCTTGGTTCATCCAAGATCGTAACTAGGGTTGCAGGGGGTGGAATGGAGGAAAATCCTAAGTTGTGGTTTAAAATCCTGGGATGGATTTTTTTTAAATTTTACAACTTTTATGGGCCACACAGTTTACCCACAGGGTTTTCCAAACCATGCACAAACCGTGCATGAGCCACTGTTCAAAAAACACCCCTTTATATGGTTTAACTGCGTGGTTTTCCAAACCGTGCGCAAAATGTGCGGAAGATACTGCTCAAAAATCACCCCCTTCTCCTGGTTTCTTGTGAATTCCACATGGTTTTATTAACTATGAAACAACCATGCGTAATCCTCTATCCATGGTTGTACGGTTACCTGGGCTGCCCCACACAGTTTTCACTAACCGTGCACAAACCATGAAACAAGCCCAAAATTTTTTCTTTCTTCCTCCTTCATGTCTCAAACCCCCGTAACACTCCTGCGCCTTCACATAAACATGGGGAAACACTTATCTATCAAAAAATAAGAGGCCCAAGCCAATCCTTAAACAAGAACACACCTTAAGAAAATCTGAGACCTTATAACCTCCCCACATTATAATGGCTCGTCCTCAAGCTGCTCTTTTGAGAATCACCAAACTTCTGCAACTAGAGGTCATTCCACTAGGCCTGACTATCCATTCCCATCTTTCAAGTTTATGGCTTCACATCTCAAAGCCCACCGAACACGAATCAAGGAACATACATACCTCACAAGTCTTCCTCACCACAACCGCAACACGAACCAAAACTCTTCAAGGGTGCATCCACTTCAACCATACCCAATCACTAGAAGTTCACAGATAAAACTTAAAAAATAGTTCCTAACTATCTACACATGAAAACTTTGAACCCAACATCACATCATCATGGAGAAACCAATCAACACCCCATTGGCCTGATCCTCTCCACAACTCATGACCCAAATCACTTGGCATCATTTTCCTATGTTTTTCAAACTCTAATGGTGACCCAAACCTGAGATCACCTAAATAAAAACACATGATCCCCCCAACCCTATTTCCTAAAGATTTCATTCCACAACTATACATCCAAACTCAACTCAAAACTCTCAGCTACTCAACTAGTTAAACCGTGCCAAATCTATCTACTGGGCCAACTCACCTGAACAATGACCACTCGAGTCCTTCCAAACTGAAACTATGATCACATCATCAACCAACCATTTACCTGGTATGTTTATCTCCACCATTTTTGGTTACTTGGAATCTCCTCTATTGATTAAGGACCACTAGAGCTCAACCAAACTTTCCCATCACCTAACATGTTCCAAATCACCATGCCCAATCATCCATAGTGTATTACCCTATATTAGTATCCATCCGCACCGTAGAAACCATTCGGGGGGACATTACTACACTATCCATCCAAGGACTAAGACCAACTTGACCTCACTTAGGTACAAATTATTTTCAAAAAGTTCTTTAAACTACATCATGAACCTATAGGTGGGTCGATCTCACCACAACCATTCAAGTTTACCCCCTCAGGTTAGGCCATACCTGACTGGTTTATCCCAGAACATCCACCTTCCACTAATAGTACACTACCCCTTTCTCTCACCTTCCCAAGGTGCTTATTGACCTGAAGCCTATCATCACCATCCCATACACCCACTGAGGTCATTCCCTAAATTCCAGTAGAATTACATCATCATGGCATTACCTCCCTCTAGATAATCATCAGGCTTCACCCTTGGCATGACACCACATCACATGGACAATGTTCCCTCAACTTCATGACATTCCAAAATCACATAAGGGAAAATTACTCGAGTATAACCCCAATATTTGTTGGAGTTATAGAACCCAACCTCTCTTGCCATAACCTACTCTAATATCCAACCACACTCTCCTACAACTTCAGCACATACATCACAATCTTCACATGGAACCACCCTGAGATCAAAACCAACACTTGGCCTATCAATCACCACATCAAAGTCCCACATTACCTCCTTGAGGGACCTAACATACACCCTACAAGTTCCTCATTGGCATCCCGATGCAACTACATCGAATCAATGTTCTCTTATTCACATCTAGGACTGACTTATCACTCCCCACCTTAGGAGTGTTGTTACCACTGCTCACCATGAGGGATTCCAACTACCGCATATTATACTTGATCACAAACTAAAACCAAAACTTAGACATGTCCATCTATATTTTTTCCAAAAAAATAAAATGAATGTCACCCAGTGCCTATTCTCGGCTTTCGTGAATGACACCCATGGTGTTTGTCGACATTCGGTCTATACTGAGGACCTCAACTGAAGCCATCAAGGGTGAACATTCCATCATCAAGCTCAAAGTATATTGTTTCTATGAGTGAAACTCCATGATGTCCCTCATACAACCAAAAACCTTCATGTATCTTGGTGTGATCCAGAGCTTCTCAACATACCTAGGATGATATAAAGATATTGGGCAGGATCGTCACTAGCTTAGGTATGCTAAGAAGTTGTTGAATAACACCGTCACCAACTTACCCATTTCTGATGTCGACTATGGGACACCATGACATGATAATGATTTTAGGCCTCCTTATATAACGCATCTCATAAACACTTAACAACCACCCTCAGGTGTGATTTCTAACCAAGTCTAACCAATGCTCCATGACCAAGTCACAAAGTAGCTGTAAACTAATGTTTTAGGTGGCACCAATTCCACCACATTGCTTGATTTCTTCCGATGCATCCCTGCCAGTTAAAAATCAAAGAACAATGGTCTACTAAACCAATAAAACCAATGGTCTCTCACAAAGAAACCTTAACTTGTGCATATCCCATAACCCACTTACTTACCTAACCATGTATCTTGGTTAGTCAGCCTCATCAACCCTAAGGTGGCCTCTTCATCTCACCCAACAACCAAACAATTCCTACAAATTAGTTCATCCATGTGTCCACCCTCACCTAGGGTTCCACTATCGAGTGAATTCATATAAACACACTTCATCCACCCTTTATTTTATGCTCGAAGACAACTTCAAGACCTCCATTAATAATCATCCAAAGAGGCGAGTCAAGAATCCATATGATACAACCTCTCGAAACAAACCCTACCTCCTATCACAAGCACTAGGGTTCCCTTACAAAATAACCGGTGCACTGCTATGCCATTTTCTAACTCAATGGTACTCAGTATGCATTGAAACCACCACTGGAGAATCTCCTAGGCTCACATTCCAAGGTACTTTCACCATTGGGATAACCACCCATTAGGACACCCTTGATTTTTTGAAACTATCAACGGATAACCATAACTCAAGTTACACCACCAACCATCAACCTTCACACTTATCCCTCTAGGAAAAACCCACACAATACAACAATCTGTGTTCCAATATCAATGTCCAAAACAACCACACATGTAACACACACCCAAAGGCACTAGGAAACCTGTCTGAACTCTTCCATAGGTCACCTCAAAGGATGAATGATACCAACTCCCTAGACTGGAGTCAAAACCAAGAGAATCCATTAGTCCTATCTCCAAAACATACTTATCATTACACGAACAAATCAACTCTTGTGCATGGAATTCTCACCCCAGTTCTGATGCACACTGTGCATAACGCACCAAAAAACCATTTTCTCTGGGTTCCACACCAAATATTTACACATTCATAAAAATTATTATCCAAACATCCCCTACAATATTCAAAACACAACTCATAAGGTCTCTACTCACAAGGTCACTAAGACCCAAGCACTGTCCTTAGGGTCCAGTATGCACTCCGTCAGATCACGAACCACGAAAGTTTCTACACTCACATTACCGAACAACACCTCACAACCCAAAGGCCACCACCCTAACAAGGGTTCCCTAAACACACCACCTAGGCCATATCACAAATGGAAAGGCTTCACAATTCTAATCCGAAGTCTCAAACTAAGGAACTCTCACTGCCCCAACCTACACATACAAGGGTCCAAATGAAAACTAAGAGTATACCCACTATTGAACTCAATCATTCTTATTTTTAAACTTATCATTCACTTGACACTTCAAATAATGACTAAAATTATTTAACCATAGATGGAAAAGGTCTCACACTATCAACCTTAAAAAACCCATTCTTCATCCTCTATCCAAACGGTCATTTCCACACTTAGAACACCACCCTCTACCATACCTACCACGGTCATGGTCAACATGGGTTAACCAATTCACTTGATCACAAGTCTTTCGTCAACACCTATTCAAACCAATTATTCATTTACAACACAATCCATTCCTCTTAGGCACATTTCCCATTTCAAAACTTGTTATAATCATCATTTTAACTCATTTAAGCCTTTCATTAGGAAAATTCATTAATAATTTTACCGTCATCATGTAATCCTTTTTCTTTTAGACACTGAATCAACCTTTAAAATTTATCATAACCTAAAATGTTATCCCATTCATAAAATTTCTTTATACACGATATTACTTAAGTATTCATTGGAATTCTTTTCATTCACCCACTTACATCACCATTGTTAGAAATTATTTTCTTCAGATTTATCAAGGAAGTAAAATGAATTATACTCTTTATGCCCTGCACACCCATCCCATTTGTGTGCCTATAATGATGCATGCCACCTATATCCTTAGGTGCCTAAAATGATTCATAAATACACAAACTCATGCCATTCTAGACATGAGAAAAATATCACAATTCAGTAAAATCACACAACATGTGCATCACCCAATGGTGAAATATCATCCAACTGTAACAACACACATCAAGAACAACATTTCCCACCAAGGGTGACTTGGGTTTTACTTCATACATGGGTCAACTAATCCCAAGAACGATCTCATTACCAAAGCCTGAAATTGTTTTAATCTCCTGTATACCATCCCCAAATAGTAAGAAAGAGAAAAGAACCCCCCTTTGACACTACTTTGTAACATCCCCGACCTGGAAGCCACTAAACCGATGCCCCGAGCCTAGTCATCACGTGACCTCAAGCGCACCTCCCCATACACCAGAGGTTGATGACTAGAGATGAGGGTCCAATGAGTCATGTGGGGAGACTATACCCTCTTTACCAAAGTAAGTCATAGAAGAAAAAAATGTAAATAGCAGAAAAAATCTGAAAAACTAACAAACAAGCATAACCAATGTTTCCCAAACGGGGTACAAACACAAATCAAATACAATAATGTCATTCCATACTAGTAGTGCAAAGTGAATGAAACCTAAAATAAAATAAATAGCCAAAAATACAAATGGGTCCCTACTCTAAGTCTGGATCCTTCTCCATGTACATCCTGAGCCCAACTCAATATCTTAGTGTAGGGTCTCTACCCTTGTCCTGACTTGCAACCAAGAGACCTTCTTGGGTACACAATGGTGGCACGAGCAAGGTGTGAGTAAAAAAATCAGCAGGCCACCACCAACAATGTATAAAAAAAATCTAGTCTAATAGACAGTGACTGCAAGTACAAAATAAATGGTAAGTAAACAAGGAACAGTTTAGGTGCCATAATTTAACAAAGTTCATTTCATTCATGACTAACATTTATCCCAATTCAATTTCTTATACCACTTTTACTACATAATCCATTTTTCACACATTCTCATTGGGTTATGCATATACATCATCTATACATGGGTCTAAGGCAAGAAATAAATATGCATAGGGGAAATAAATCAAGTCCCTATCTCACCAGGGATCCACATATCACATAAACACATTATCCTCACCTTGAAGCCTCAGTCCGGGTGGAATGCAACTGTTAGGAGAATAGAGCCTCCATCCCCTTCCCCAACCTGTTCATTTTAGGGTGGAGTTTAGTGCCTCAATATAATTCGACCTGTGGGAATAGAACCTCAATTCAATAACCCACTCTTCCAAGCCATGTGCACATGCTGATTTACCAAATCACCACAACCATACCATAACACAACATAAAATAACTAATGCCACTGGAAATCATCACTCATAATTCATAAGAACAACATAGGAATTAATACTATGCCATAACCCATTAACACATTTTACAATTACAATTAATATACATTTAGGAAAATTCCAATTCTCGTGCCTTAAACCTTTAAGTGTATTCAACAACCCCTCTGCCTTAGCCAAATTCATCAATCACCACAAATTTACCCATTTAACCCATTTATAATTTCTCAAGCATTCACCCACTTATGCATTTCAAGTACATTTCCCATATCTCATAACCCAACCCCTTATTACATTAAATCATTAGGCGTTCCACAATTCCCATGTATTAACCCATTCAACATATTCATCCATTTCCTTATTAAATCCCATTAACATGATCCCCATTTCCCATTCCATAATCCAATTCCAAGTTCACTATTTAATATGCATAAATCCTATTAGGAAATTCTAACCAAATTTCATTAAACAATTGACATAATCCCATTCAACCCAATTTACCCATTTTCATGTCATGCCAAACTCCTTATGCCTTTATCACCCTAGGCATATTTATCATCTTTCCACTTACAACTTAATCAACCATTAAGACATATTCTACATGGGTTCCACATCCTTATTCGGAAACCCATCACTTAACCCTAACACACTCTAGTTCTAGGTTTTTCGGTGCACCCCATGGGTGGCCCTAAAATGGTCAAGTACTCCTCTATGCATCCCATAGGGATCTTGAGGGTTTCAAGAAATCCTTTAGACACCCAATTTACCAAATCATACTCAAGGTAACCAATACACAACAAGAGAAAGGAAAAAATCTCAACACACACGCACGAATTTATAACAAAACTATGGGATATCTCTTATAGACCACCTAACTTGAATCCATTGATGAAAACACTCTTAATCATATCCTTGGATCCAGATTCAAACAACCCTTGAAGCCTCAACCTAAATCTCACCTGAAATTTTTTTTAGAGCTTCGAAAGGAGATGGGAGAAAGATGAAAACCCTAATAGAAAAGAGGAATCAATGATGAGATTAGACTTACCTAGGGCTTTTATTCGCAACCAACAACGCTCCAAACGACCAAGAATCTAAGGAAAACTACCCCTAGAAATCTTGGTTCATCCAAGCTCGTCATTAGGGTTGTAGGGGTGGAATGGAGGAAAATACTGAGTTGGGGTTTAAAATCCCAGGATTTCAATTTTGTAAATTTTCCAACTTTTCTAGGATGCATGGTTTTCCTAACTGTATGCAAACCATGCATGATCCATTGTCTAAAAAACACCCCTTTGCACGGTTTACCTGCACGATTTTACAAACCGTGCGCAAACCGTGCAAAAGCTACTTCTCAGAAATCACCCCCTTTGCATGGTTTCCTGGGAATTCCGCATAGTTTTCTTAACTATACGCCAACCATGCATAAGCCTCTATCCATGGATGCACGGTTACCTAGGCCACCCCAAATGGTTTTCACTAACCGTGCACAAACCACGCTACAAGCCCAAAAATTCCTCTCTCTTCCTCCTTCGTATCCCGGACCCCCCAGAACACCCCCCACGCCTTCACATAAACATGGGGAAACACTTATCTAGAAAAAAGGAAGAGGCCCAACCCAAACCTTAAACAAGAACATACCTTAAGAAAATCCAAGACCTTACAATATAAATCATAGTATCATCCCGTCAGTATGTACATTCAGTTTTCCCCATGTTTAGTCCAACATTTATAGCTTTGATAAATTATATTACAAATCAAATGTTCTTCCAAATCTTTTAGATTTTTTTTCTTGAATAGAAACAATGTAAATATAAAAAAAGGATTTGAGAAGGGTCATATGCATATTCTATTACAAACTTGATGAACTCTTTAACTCCAAACTTATACTCCTTTATTATATGATTAATATCCATCCATTTTTTTCATATCTATCCTATAATGTTAAATAATATTCCTTTTATCTAATAAATAAATAAATACACATAAGGTATGCATATAATGTATATATACATTGATATGTAAGAAAAGTATTAGAATTTGAGTGTATGCATGCTCTATTTTGGGAATGTTTAAATAGCATGAACATGTTTAAAGTTAATACTCTAAATCTAGTTCTTACTTTCCTCAAAAGATGATTCCTTTCCTTTTCAAACCTCTGTCACTCTTTCATTTGTTTTTTTTTCTTAAAAACCCACTGTTTCCACACTCATTTTCCAATAAAAATCACTATTTCAAATTACAATAAAAATAAATTTTCAATAAATACAATTCTATTCATCTTGAATCAATTAATATTTTAAGTGAAAAATAAGTAAATTTGAAACCTCATTGATAGAAAAATAAGGACAATTATATTTCATTCTTAAGTAAAAAATATTTTAAGTATCCAAACCATTTGGAAATCATATTAATAATATAAAGAAATCATGTGAAGAAATCACAAGTTTATAATATATATATAGATATATGGGTGTGTATCATCTAGGTAACATGTTAATAATATACTCTTTTCACACCCTAATACTATGTGAAGACATAAAAAATTAATGGAAAGTATAATAAACATATTAGAGAAAATCATATGGAGAGTCGGCCAATTGACTTCCATGCACACACAATTATTAGAATACAACTAACCAATTTCGATCCTTATGGACTCTACATAAACCTACAATCAGAACAAACTGGCCCAGTCCCAAAATACACAACAATTCCAAAACCTTAGCCACATATACACCAAATATATATATATATATATAAATATATATAGATATACATGTGTGTATATACATATATAAATATATATATATATATATTCATATATAAAAAATATTACATTTCATATGTGCATGTGTGTGCCCCTATATATTTTATGCATGCATATAGTATCAAAAAATTAAATCAAAATAGAAATACAATACATTTATGTGATTTCATTATGGGATTTTTTTATTATTATTTTTCAAAAAAAAAAATATTAACTTCATAATTACATTGTCATTTTCATATAAAATTTTCCATGGGTAACTATAAACATTCACATGAAATTCTTTCAATAATATATTATGATTTACTACCAAACTTGAAAAATTAAAAACACCCAAACATCTAGTATCCAAACCCTATGTAAATCAAAAATGGTGGTTGTATGGTACACGGGCACGACACTATGGTACCCATAGGCCAAGGGGAATGAGGGTAGATGGTACATGGAAAAAGAATAACTAAAAAATGTGAAACAACGCAAGATTGACTAAAAAAGAGTAGAAAGAATCACAAAACTTTAGTTTTTAATGGGTCAATTCATCCGAGAAGTTTGAGGGGGAGTAGTGGAAAAGGTTAAGTTCCATAAGAGCTTGAACGACATGAGCGAGTGAGGTTCTCTGTTAGGGTTTTATTTAAAATACTGAAAGGGTTTTATTATTACTTTCTAAAAAGCACTGATAAAAACAATTTAAAATAAATTACACAAATATTAAACGAATATATATTAAAATTGAATAAATTTAAAAAAGTAAAAAAATAATTAACATTATTAATGAATAAATAATATTAAATGCATGAATGTTATAAATGAGTGAAATTTACTAACTTAAAATGAATAAAGTTCAAAAATATTAAAAACTGAATAATTTTTATTAATTATATAAATTATAAAAAAAATTGAAAATAAATATATATTAAAATGAAGATGAATACATATTAAATATATACATTACAACCATATTAAATACATTAAATGTTAATAAATAAATATGTATAAATAAATATTAAAAATGAATAAATTACAAAAAATATTAAATGAATAAATATTAAAAATTACCAAATTAAAAAAAGAAAAAAATAATTAAAATTATTAGTGAATAAATAATACTAAATAATATTAAATGAATGAATATTAAAAAGTGTGAAATTTAGTAATTAAAAAATCAATAGATTGAAGAAATATTTAAAAAATGAATAAGAGTTCTTAATTATATAGATTATTAAAAAAATAAAAAAGAATATATGTTAAAATGAAAATGAATACATATTAATTATATAAATTACAACTATATTAAAAAAAATAATTGGTAATGAATAAAGATATATAAATAAATATAAAAAATAGATAAAATTACAAAAACTTTAAATAAAGAAAAATAAAAAATGAATAAATTATTAAAATATTAAAAATTAATTAAGATTATTAATGAATAAAAAATATTAAAAATGGATAAATTTAAAAAAATTAAAAGTAATAAATAGTATATATTAAATAAAAATTTAAAAATAAATAAAATTTACTGATTAAAAACATAATATAAATTAAATATATTATGTTAATAGATAAAAATATAAAATGAATATTAAAAATTGAATAAATTAGAGAAATATTATGTTTGTGTGTGTGTGTTTCTATATAAAATTGTATTAATTATGTATATGTGTGTGTGAAATTAATTTAACCCAAGTTTGATATATATATGTTAAAATAAAAAAACAAATGACATTTTATTAAATGTCCATTATTTGATACTGATTAATCAATATTTGTAATTAATATTAATTTTTATTTATAAACTATTTTCCCCTAAATATACAAATAAGTAAATGTAAATACATATTTTGTACTATATAAATCATATGTAAGGAAATATTATATCTATTGATATATATATGTATGAATATATTTCTATATTTAAAATATTAAATATATTAATGAATAATTATGTATAAAAATACATTAAAAATGAATACATTACAAAAAATATTAAACAAATAAATATTAAAAATGAATAAATTATAAAAAAAAAAAAAATTAACATTATTAGTGAATGAATAACATTAAATGAATGAATGTTAAAATTAAGTGAAATTTAATTAAAAGTTGAATAGATTGAAATAATATTAAAAATGAATAAGATTTATTAATTATATAAATTTAATAAAATTAAAAATGAATGTATATTAAAATGAAAATGAATAAATATATTAATTATGTAAATTAAAACTGTATTATAAATATTAAATGTTAATAAATAAATATAAATAAATATTAAAAATGAATAAAATTACAAAAATATTAAACAAATAAAAAATTTAAAATGAATAAATTTCAAAAAATATAAAAAATTTATTAATGAAATAAATAATAATAAAATTAAACAAATTTTAAAAATATATACATATTAAAAAGTAATAGACAGTGTATGTTAAATAAAAATATAAAAAATGAATAAAATTTAATAATTAAAAACATAATATATTAAATATTAAATATTAATAAATAAAAATCTAATCTGATAATATTAATAATTTATTATTTGTGTATGTTTGTCTCTAAAAAATTTAATGAATTTCATACATGAACATGTGAAATTATTGAATGACATATTAAGTGTAATATATTTAGTCAAAAGTTTAATGAATAATTAAATATATATTATTTGATATATTTTAAAATTTGAAAAACACAAATGACATCAATAATTTTTTTTATTAAATGTCTATTAACATTAATTAGTCAATATTTTTAATTAATATTAATTTTTAGTTAACTGATAAACCATTTTTCACTAAATATATGATATATTAATATAAATATACTTCTATATTAAATATGATTCATAAATGTATATTTATTATTATATAAATCACATTTAAGAAATTACACACATAAAAACACATTAATATAAATATATTTCTATATTAAATATGATTTTTAATAATATATATATATTTTCTATTTATAATAGAATCCATTTTCGCTAAATATATTATATATTAAGTGTAAATATATATTTAGTCTTGTATAAATCATATTTAATAAAATATATTATATTTATATCAATATAAATATATTTATATATTGATATATGATTTTTAATGATATAATTTTTTTATGAAATATACCTTTTCTCGGTGATTTTATTAGCATTGATAAAGGTCACCCTTTAGTAGTGTTAACAAAATCACTAGTAAAGGTGACCTTTATCAGTGCTATAAAAAACGCTGATAAAGTGGGGGCTTTTATCACGCTTTTTTAGCACTAATAAATACACCCCTTTATCAGCTTTTTTAACTAACATTGATAAAGGGAACTACTGAATAGCCCGTAATTTGTAGTTGTGATGACATAAATTGAAAATTAATCCATAACTAATCTCATAATAATAAGATTAATATCTTTGGAAATATCTTCACATTATAAAAATATTTTCAAATCTTTCATAATTGTTTGTAAAGAGATGTGAATCAACCAAAGAATATCCCTTAAGAGTGACTAGATAGGTGTGCAGTCTTCAAACCACTCATCATGCACCAAGTAAAGATCAATTTGATACTCAACCAACCTTTTTCTGGTTGTTTACCCCTAGGCGGATCTATACCACAACCACATCCACTTTCTAGTATCTAGATAGAGATATCATTTCTAAGAAACCACACATTCTCTACCTTATCAAAACTTTATGATATTATTATATACTTATACTTATCCCTAGAGTCTAGCATAGGGTTACGTTCTCTAATCTATGTTTTCCTAAATCAAGTTCTCAAGGTTTATACTAAACTTCATATAATACAAACTGTAACACCTAAAATCCAGTAACCTAGAACTAGTGGTTATTTTACTACATTGATACAAGATATAAGATATCACATCCTGAAAGATTAAATAGTTTAGCAGTCTTAAGAGACTAGATACATACATGATTCTCACATTAAATCTGAAAAGATGAAATACAACTTAATATTCTAGTTATAAATTTATCATTTATTCTAGTATATCCCTAAAATTATTCATAAATCCCTTTTAGTAACCTAGGTAAAGGAAAACATAATAAAAGGCGAGATCATATACTCAGTAAGGGAAAACGTACAACATAAGCTATCATAGGATAAATAAATCTTGAATAATAAGGTAGAGATAAATAATAATCATATATTACATATAGATAATATCATAAAAATGAGACTAAATCCATGGATAACACAATAACATAAATAATCACATGGATAAAAAAGCTAGTTTCCAAATGATATAATTCAAAATCCTAGACATCATAATCTTATTATCAAAGCCTCATGCAAAGACATCATATATGAACAGGTAATGAATACACTAAATTCCCAAACTTTTTTTCTCATGAAACCTATAGATGCATTGGGGGTGTATAAAAAGCCTATACCATCACTCACTAAGACTAATTCATTCATCATATGAAATAAATGAATAAAAAATCAATACATAATAAACATTATCATTTGTTTTGAAAAAATAGCATATGAAATGTTAATATTTCCCCTAGTAAATAACTAAAACAACATGATCATAATCCATCTAGAGTAATATTTTGGATGATATCATTAGAGTATAACCCTAGTAAATCATTAGAATCATTAAATGATTTTAACAAAGATGAAAATACCTTTAAAATAAAATTCAATCCTTTCTTTGAAAACTTGTGAAAAATATTATTTTTTTTGATAACAATTTCTAGAATATTAAGACAAATTATTTTTTTTTGAAAATAACTAATGAAACTTGTAAATTAATCTTTAAATCAAGGAATAGTTATAATATTAGGAAAATCTAATAATTTGGTAAACGTTAAAACAAATATTTCCTTCACACTTTTGGTAAAAATTTAAAAGTACCTTATTTGGAAAACGAAAAAAAAGATTCATTTTAAATTTTTTTAAATAAAGTAAAATATAGTTGAAAATTATTTAAAAAAATCACTTTATAATAGTAAAAATAATCTTGAAAAATTATATAGAATATGTATATGGAGGAGAAATATTCCCTACCAAAATGAGAAATAAGGCCAGTATTCCTTAAAAACATTTTCTTATTTGTTTTAAGTAACAAAGAGAGTAAAATGAAAGAAAAACATTCAAACTCTATATATAAGAATAGGATAATAAATTATATATAGTTTAAAAGATAAATAACTTATAATTTACTTTAATATAATTTTAAACATAAACAATCCCAAATAAAAATGAGATTGTAGAATAAACCCTTACCTTAATTCCGACTTTCCCCGTAAGTGATTTTAACCTCCTTATAATAAATTTAAATTTATTATAATTATATTATAAAACCATATTAATACTTATAATATCATATATGACCCACTTATAACATCTTATCACCTATTTATTAATAATTATTTATTAAAACCACTCTTCTAAGTGATAACTATTTCTTTTTTCATGCATATTTTAAATCAGTAGTTCCGGTCCTTGAACTTTGATCATGGTTCAACAATCTCCAAAATTTTAATCCTTTAATTTATATCTTATTATTTTATAATATCACCAGTATTCAACATTACTTAATCATTCATGTAATAAATATTATAACATCACTCTTGTAGGTTGTAAAACCAACCTAAATAAGAGCGTCTTTTAAAGGTCAAATGGGTAAGAACATGCTAAGGTATAATTTTAATGTAAAAATTATAGAAGATTATTCATTTAATATGTAATATATATATATATATATATTCATTATATAATTTTTTTTAATCATCTATAAAATGAATATATTGAAAATGAAATATATCGTTCATGGAGATAGTTGTCTGTACGTACGCACGAGCAATACTTTCAGTTCCTATTAGATGGGAAGGTGGTGGAAAATGGTTTTACCATAAAAATAATAACATATTAGTATATTTATGATACCGAAGTAATTATTTTAGTATGGATACAATATATTTAGATTAAGTTATATAATAAATAAACTTTGAAAGAGTCGGTAAAGATGATTACCTCTTCTTTGAGAGACCTCCTTTGTCTTGCACCTTAAGCCTTTATAGGATGATATTAGGAGAATAAAATAAGATCAAGAATGAAGGGAAAGAATCTTGTATGGTTTTTGGTAAGGGAATGGCTGATATAGAGTGCTTAATGTTTTTGAATAAGGGAGGAGAAGAGGTTCCCTTTTATAAGTGAGGGGAGTGACACACATGGAATTACTTATAATATTTAAATAATATAAAGTCATATTATTGTGAAAGTGGAATAAAATAGAAAATTATTTGAATTTAAGATAATATAAGGTCAAAATATTTTCAACTAATAATATTTAGACAATTTTAAGTGGAATTTTCCCCTTATATCATAGTTTGATCCCTTTGGTAAACCCATTTTAACCCCGACTGTGATAACAAGTTTTTACTATTTTTCCCTCTCATAATGACCAAAAATTAAGTTGAACTTATTACATAATATTAATAATTATTATTTTAAATATTAAATCTATTTTACAAGATTCAATTTAAAAAATTGGTATAAATTAATTTGAATATAAGTTCACAAAACGCAATGAAAAATGTTTTTAGAAAAATGTTTATTTCAAGAATAAAAATGATTTTGCAGAAAAATAATGCATAATTTTGATTTAAATGAAATTAATTATATTATTTAAAATTAAATAATACTCATTTGACTTTAAAACTAAACCAAAACTAGAAGTAACCTTTCAAATAACTGATTAATAGAGAATAACTAAAAATCGTTTTTATTTGAACAAAATCAATACTTAGATTTCAAAAATGTAAAGAATATATTTTTATCTAAAACATTATAATTTTATATAAATTATATTTCTTATTAAATATATATATTTTTATAATTTTTTTCACAATCATTCAATTTATTCTCAGTCATTATAATGTCATAAAAGTGAAAGTTTTTATAAAATTGGTAAATTTCATAATTCACCAAAAAATAAACTTTTTTTAAAAAATCTCAAAAATACATCCTAATATAATTTTGACATGATAATTTAAAAAATACAGTTCATTTTTTAAAATAAAATTTCTAAAAATGGAAAAAATTAATTCTAATTATTCACCCATAAAACAAATAAAAACTATTTTTTATGAAGAATGTATTCTTATGGCATAAAATGGAATTATTCTTATAATTTTCTTAGTAACAAAAATTAGATGAAAGTAATTTTTTTGATTAAATTAATTATTTTTATTAAGAAAATATTTTCTACAAATATTTTATAATTTAGTTATTCTTATTCATAACCGCCAACTCAATGACGAGGTTAAAACATTCATATTTTAATAATATTATTTTGGAGTTTGTTTAATATTAGGGTTGGACAAAGTGAATGCCATAAAAAACAGTATTAATTTAAAGGAAAATAAAATCTTGGTGGTATTTCATTTCATGTGGTGGGCTAGTCCCAAAAATATCATGGTGCAAAACCTAGCAATACCTCGTAACACATAATCCATTTTGTAGTTAGGGGATTACCTGAGTGGTAAAGTCACCCCATAATCTAGAATGAAACCCAGGTTCAAAACCAGGTGAAAGTGAATTTTCATAGGTACTGTACAATATTTTAGCATTATAGTAGTGTAGGTATTGCAATGAGATACTGTATCAGTAGTAGTATTCATCTTGAATGAGATTTTGGGCAAAAAATGGGCATCTGATCCATAAGAATTCTATGCCATTAAGGGATTATGAGCCTCATAGACATGCATGTAGGTGTTTGTGTTGGTTCCCTAAAACCAACTTCTAAGTACTTTATGATAAAAATGTATTCATTATTTTTAATATTAATAAAATTATTATCACATAATAATTGTTCTTCTATGAAACATGTTGTACCTCTCGAACCCCTCGTGGTTTTATTTTCATGATCACAATCACCCTATTGTTTTTCTAATATTGTTTTAAGTGTTTTTGGATGATAGGAATCATTTCAGGTGGCCAAGGAATTAGGCCAAGAAAGCAAGAAGCAAAACTGGACTGAAATTCAGTCCACCGGCCAACCGGTGGCTTCACCACCGGTCGACCGATGGACCCTGGGCAGAAGGCAGAGCCACTGCCTCAGCACCGGCCAACCGGTGGCCTCAGCACCGGCCAGCCGGTGGTATTCTCTTGGTATTCTCCCTTGGTATTATCCAGTAGGATATTATGAGAATGGGACCCACCAGTAGGAAATCCACATTTATACGTGTCATTGGATGTTCCTATCTTTGAATGTGTGTATTGGTTCGTATACTTTAATATTATTATTAATGGATATTATGAGTCACGTACTTTGATGTATTGATGAAAACTATGATGACAGATGTTTACGGCAAGGTAAGATACATTGGGTGTGTCATGAGTAATATTGCATTAATGAATAATGTGAGAAATGATTTATCCCTTATGTTCATTAATGGAAGTTAATATCAAAGGCCATTTGATGTAAATGATATATCCTAAATAAATCAATATCCATGGTGTTCTATAGGCAAGTTCTATTTCTGAAAAGTCAAAGAAAGAGATATCAATCACATAAATTGATGTCACTAGCATGCAACCTTCTCATTTAGAAATATTATGAAAAAGGGATTATATTACACAGTAAGTGTTTGTATGAGATGAAATTTCATTATAGCATTAAATTATTTCTCTATGGGTGCCTTGGTGTTTTTCTAGACTCTAACCTTGGACTTTAGGCTGTTTCGCCTAATTTCACTAAGAAAGAGGCCTAGAGAGTCACACACTAAGTGTATCCAGGATCTTAGTTAAATAATATATTATTATTTATTATTTAATAGGTTGAATAAATATTATTTCTATATATGGTTTAGTAATTATTCATGTATTCTTAATCACATCTATTCCATCACTGGTTATTCGAGAAAATATATTATGACCATAATATTTAATAAATATTTATTTTCTATTTAGTGAATATAATATTTATCTATTTATTGGTGAATAATGCAATGGTATTTATTTAATAAATAAGTAGACATTATTCAAGGCCTGATAAATATTGTGGAGGAATTATGGACCGAGTTTAATGGTCCGGTGAGAAATGATAATATTGAATTTTATTTAATTAAATAATTTTTTTTAATTCACAAGTTCAATGCATGTTGAGAAATAATAATATTACTATTATTATTTTACATGAGGTTTTTCTAGGATTAAATAAATAATAAGGTCACTTGTGCAATTATTTTATTTTAAACCTAGCAATATTAATACCCAATTATGTTATTTTTCTCATAAGCCAAAAAAAATTCAGTTGTGCACAACGATTCTTGGAGAATCCTCTAAAGCCTAGAGAGCTTAATTCTCTAATAACACTCCCAAGAATGGTGAGAAACCCTCCCCCATCAGATCAAGGATAACTCTTTGGAAGCGATTCTCAAGGGGATCAAGGTGGACGATGCAAGCGAAAGGATCTTCCGTGCTAGAACCCATAGACTCCTTCGATGACATATGGAGATTCCTGGAACATGTGTAGATCACTGCTAGAGGAAATCTACATTTGGTTCCTATAATGAAATAATGGTGCACCATAAATCTATCATCGGAATCATCAATGAAGAAATAATTCCTTAGAGGTAATTCTTTATCTAATTAAATAATTATAAAAAATATGTATTGATCTCCTCTCTCTCTGGTTACAACATGATTAATTTTGTCTATCTTTGATTCAATTCCATTGATCATTATGATTAAACATCATATAGATCTTGGATTTATCATCGATTATGGAACAAAGAAAAATTGGGCACCACCCTTCATGTTCTTTTTCTGCGCCCAAAACCTATAAGTGGTATCATAGGCCGATATATAGTTTATAATTATTTAATTTTTTTTGGTGATTTACGAATTTTCAATTTACTTTTTCAATTTAAGTTTAATCATTATTTCAATTTTAATTGCATATACTTCTTCATTAATCGTTTCTGACAGATCTAATGAAAATGACTAATTTTATGATTAAAATAAAATCAAGGAACTCATCCATAGGAGCCAAGGATTATTCCTGGATAACATAGTAGTACACGTCGTGTAATCAGAGTTACACACCGTGTAGTTGTGTTCAATGCACCAGGAGTTAATTCAGAAAATACTCAACTCGTGTTCATTAATGACACAAAGTGTAGTTAATTATTACTCTGCATGTTGATCAGGACATACAGGTGCATAGTCATCCGGAGTACACATCATATATCCTATGTACATGACATGTATTCCCTTTTCATCCAAGATGGACCATGTATTTAATACATGAACAACCTGACTGGTGACCTTGTAACACAGAGTAAACACTGCATGTGGCCCATTGGATATGTCGTGTACTCCAATTTTTTCAAGGTACAAACTACACACCGAGTCCTTAGGTGTGTGTCTCAGATAGATGATGAGAGGTGTACATGCCGTGCATATTGGATCTACATGTCGTGTAATTATAAAAAGTTACAAAGATTTAAAATTTATTTATTTTAACATGAAAACCTTGATACATGTACTTGTGTGTGGTCATAAATACAGGACACACCATGTGATAGGTTTTAATATACATAAATATTTAAATATTTAATTAATATTTTCATAATGTTCAAGATCTTCATATCATGTGTGAGTTATATTACAAGTCTTTACTCTACATGAATAGAAGGATAAAATGTGAGCGAAAAATCATGCAATTCGTGTAATCATACATGAAGCACATGTTGTAAAAGTACGTGATAAGTTGTGTATTTAATATGTCATAAGAGCAAAGGAGTATACGAGTATAATACATGTTGGGTAGATTTGGATGTGTATTAACTATGTTTCCTCCAAGGTATATTTATGTACAAGGTTAATTTTAAATAAATTTATTTAATTTGTTTAAAATTATAATGGATGAGAATCTCAAGAAAATTCAAATAAGGATTAAGATAAAAGGATTTATTAATTAAAGATAATAATTAATCGATTCAAGTACGATTTATCTTAAATAAGAATGGTTAAGAATTTAATAATAGTTTTATAAAATGTGTAATTAGTTGCATACATATGGATGATTATGAGATAGATCAGATCTTTTGTATGTGATTGGTTTCATTTAATTTATTATTAAATTAAATTATTGGCCTTTGTGCCTTCTCTCCTCATTATTATATAGGGCCTGCATGCCCATGGTTTCTTTTATGTAAACCCCTTTTCCCCCTCACCTACGTGTGAGTAAAAGGCATATGTAATAGATGGATCTCTTAAGCTAGTGGAGGCGATTCAAGTTATGATTTGAGGTGAAACCAATCCAAGGAGATACAAAGGTGGACAAGTGGAAAGCTGTAAACACGAACCTCAATTGGTTCAAGGTATTTCTCCCCTAGGTCAACAGTTAGTTTATCAACCACCATATAAAATGACCACGAGTATAAGATCATGATCGTAAAATTTATTTTATTTCTATCATTTTCATAGTTATTTCATTATGGATGTATTTTCTTGATCACATAATTAATGAATTAACAAGCATGGAAGATGGAACTAAAATAAACTGGCATATGCGTAAATATTATCTAAGACATGACTAATCACTTCAGTATTCCCACTTAATATTAACAAGAATGTAATAAAGATAATAATTGGAAATTTATGTATAAAGGATAAAATACCTCAATAAAATATTAAGTCGGTATAACCTTGCATTACTTCAGTTAGAATCAGACCATAGTTAAAAGTGCTTGACCAGCCAAAGTTGGGATGATTTTAATTATTGAGGAATTCTGACATGAGGTTTTGGGTTGAATTAACTTGGTTCACATCAAGGGTTGAATGCCAAAGTAGGTCTTGGTGTAACTAAGAGGCAAAGTTTTAGGAAATATAAATTAATGATTTCAAGATTGGGGAGTCCACTCAATAGATCAAGGAACTGTGAGTTAATTTAGTTGGCATTTGGAATGCCTACCTAAAACAATTTGAGTTTCTTAACCAACCAAAGTTGGGGTAATGAGAAGGGGAATATGGATAATTTGCACTAAAATATCCAAGAATCAGGATATTCTGAATCCAATGGTTAGGGCTATTGGGTTTCGTTAAAATAGTGGGTGACTAATAAATATAATATTTATTTATTTGTCAAAATTTATTAGATAAAGTACTAAAATTTTTCTCATCTTATTTTGTAGAAATAATAATAAAATGACATCAAACTTATCATTGCAATCCATACTTGAGAAAGAAAACCTTATCACCGAAACTAATTTCTTGGAGTGGAAAAGGTGCCTACGAGTCATCCTTCTCCATGAAAGAAAATTGTATGTGTTGGATGAACCTTTACCGGTTGTGCCTGAAAATGAGGCAAGTGATGAAGATCTATATCTCTATGAGAAACATCTAAATTATGCTACAGATGTTTAGTGCTTCATGTTATCATCCATGTATAATGAGGTTTTAATGCAACATGAGGATATGGATGCCTATAGCATGACGTATCACCTTTAGGATCTCTGTTAAGAGAAGGTGAGAAAAGAGAGGTATGAGATCTCTAATGCTTTTTTCACAACAAAGATTTGAGATTCTACACTAGCTCAGCCTAATGTAGTCAAGCTTATTGGACATATTGAACACCTGGACATCTTAGGGATTAAATTCCTAGATGAGTTTTGTACAGATATCATACTTTCATCATTGCCCAAGACCTTCACCAGCTTTATTGTGAATTATAAAATGAGAAACAATGAGAAGAGTCTTTCAGAACTTCTGACCTTGATTTACCAAGTGGATAAGGACATGGGGCGTGACAAACCCATAGTCATTATGGTGAATAAGAAAAGAAATAACAAGGTAAAGGGGACAAAGACCTATAAAGAATATAAAGATCCCGAGAACCTTCCTTCCAAGAAGAAGAAGATCCAGAGGCAGGGCAAGGAAAAGGAGGTAGTATGTTTTACATGTGGTAAGTCAGGCCACTAGAAGAGAAACTGCACCCAGAAGTAAGGGGAAGCTAAGGGTGCGTTCGTTATCGAGTGAATTAGTGCTCACATCTGTATCTAAATGTAGAAACCAAGTAGATTTCAAAATATTTCTAGAGGAGAGGTGGAACTGATAGCTTCCAATAGAGCAAGGCTGGCTGCCCTAACCATTATAGACTACCACCTTTAATTGGCAATGGGAATGATTTTAGTTTTAAGAGATTGTTATTATGTACCTACAATTACCAAGAACATAATTTCTATGTCATGTTTAGATACAGATGGGTTTATTTTCAAATTTAGAAATAAAATACATTTCTTTTATAAGGACAACATTTGTTATGGTATGGCACATTTAAGCAACCGTCTCTATGTATTAAATTATAAAAACTGAGTTTTGGAAATCGATAATAAATTATGTTCACATGACTCATATAACACCCAACTATTGCATCACCATCTTAGTCATGTAAATGAGAAGTGTTTGAAAAATCTCTTTCAAGATGGCTATTTAGAGTCTTCTAAGCTAAAACCACTTGATAGATGCTATGCTTATTTACAAGGGAAAATGAATAAACCACCATTCGGTGGATAGGGTGAAAGGACCACAAAGCTTCTAGGATTGGTACATACTGATGTGTGTGGCCCATTTACAGTAGAAGCTAGGGGTGTATATTCTTACTTCATAACTTTTACTGATTACTTGAGTAGATATAACTATATCAACTTAATGAGGCATAAGTCCGAGTCCTTTGAGAAATTCAAGGAGTTCAAGAATAAAGTAGAGAATCAGCTTGGTAAGAAGATAAAGAAACTTCAATCGGATCGAGGTGATGAATATATTAACCAAGAGTTCATTGACTTTCTACAGGAGTTTGTGATTCTATCTCAACTCACTCCACCTTATACACCATAGTGGAATGGTGTTAGTGAAAGAAGGAACCGTACCTTGTTAGACAAGGTAAGTTCGATGAAGAGTCATGCATATCTTCCATTATCCTTTTGGGGATATGCATTAAAAACTGCGGCACAAACATTAAACCGAGTACCAATTAAAGTGGAAAATATAATTACCTTAGAGATATGGAGTGGAAATAAACCCATTTTGTCCCATACCACTACGGGAAAAACTGATTTTTGCGATGAGTTATTTGAGACGGGAATAAATCCCTTCAGAAATAGTCTGTCGAAGAGGTTATTTGCGACGAGACAATCAACCCGTCACAAATAACTAATTATTTGCTACGGGACAATCAACCCGTCACAAATAACTAATTATTTGCGACGGGCCTAGGCGCCTCGTCGCAAAAACTTACGCGCGGTTTGCACGTCAAACCGCGCGAAAGGGTATTTGCGATGGGTAGGCATCTCCCGTCGCAAATACCGGGAGGCGGTAAACACTAGTTGCGACGGGGGATTCCCTGTCACAGCTAGTTCGTCCGCCAGAGGGTATTTGCGACGGGACCCATCGTAAATACCCTACGGCGGTAAAAACCTATTTGCGACGGGATGTTGTCCCGTCGTTAATAGTGCGTCGGCAGGTTACTTTTAGCGACGGGACCCGTTGCAAATAACCTTTTAACCGCCGACAGTAATTAATGCGGCCGAAGGTATTTGCGACGGGTCCCGTTGCAACTAATCTTACCTATATATACCCCCATCCGTTTTTTCTTCTTCTCAATTCCTACTTTCTCTGCTTCTCTAAACTCTAATTTTAGAGTGAAAATTTTTCAGAGTTAGTTTTTTTTACGAAGTTGTGAAACCGTTTATAATTATAAGAGATCAAGTTTAAAGGTATTTATGTTTTATTTAATAGTATTTTTTTCATTTCTTTATATTAATTTTAATTATTGTTGATTAGTTGTAATTAAGTTAGATTTAAATTGTTTTGTCATCAGTATTTATTTGTAATAATAAAATGAAATTATTAGTACTAATTCTTAGTAATTAGTAATAATTAATAATTATTAACGACAATTAGTAATGTATATAAATAATTAGCGGTAATTAGTAATTAGTAGCTGTATTTTGCAGTAATTAATAATAATTAACGCTAATTAGTAATAATTAGAAAAAATAGTAATAATTAGGAAAAAATAGTAATAAAAATTTACAATTAGTAATAAATACTAACAATTAGTAATAAATACTAATAATTAGTAATAAATACTAATAATTAGTAATAAATACTAATAATTATTAATAAATACTAATAATTAGTAATAAGTAATAATAAATAGTAATAAATAGTAATAATTAGTAATAAATACTAATAAATAGTAATATATACTAATGAATACTAATAAATGGTAATAAATACTAATAAATAGTAATAAATACTAATAAATAATAATAAATAATGATAAATAGTAACAAATAGTAACAAATAGTAATAATTAGTAATAATTAGTAATAAATAGTAAAAATTAGTAATAAATAATAATAAATAGTAATAATTAGTAATAATAAGTAATAAATAGTAATAAATAGTAATAAATAGTAATAATTAGTAATAAATAATAATAATTAGTAATAAAAACTAATAATTAGTAATAAATACTAATAATTAGTAATCATTAGTAATAATTAATAATAATTAGTAATAATTAGTAATAATTAATAATAATTAGTAATAAATACTAATAATTAGTAATAAATAGTAATAAATACTAATAATTAGTAATAAATACTAATAATTAGCAATAAATACTAATAATTATTAATAAATAGTAATAAATAGTAATAATTAGTAATAATTTGAAATAATTAGTAATAATTAGTAATAATTAGTAATAATTAGTAATACTTAGTAATAATTAGTAATAAATAGTAATAAATAGTAATAAATAGTAACAAATAGTAATAAATAGTAATAAATAGTAATAAATAGTAATAAATAGTAATAAAGAGTAATAATTAATAATAATTAGTAAATAAATAGTAATATATAGTAATAAATAGTAATAAATAGTAATAAATAGTAATAATTAGTAATAATTAGTAATAAATAATAATAAATAGTAATAAATTGTAATAATTAGAAATAAATAGTAATAAATAGTAATAAATAGTAATAATTGGTAATAATTAGTAATAATAAGTAATAATTAGTAATAAAATGTAATAAATAGTAATAAATAGTAATAATTAGTAATAATTAGTAATAAATAGTAATAAATAGTAATAAATAGTAATAAATAGTAATAAATAGTAATAAATAGTAATAAATAGTAATAATTAGTAATAATTAGTAATAATTAGTAATAATTAGTAATAATTAGTAATAAATAGTAATAAATAGTAATAAATAATAATAAATAGTAATAAATAGTAATAAATAGTAATAAATAGTAATAAATAGTAATAATTAGTAATAATTAGTAATAATTAGTAATAATTAATAATAAATATTAATAAATAGAAATAATTAGTAATAATTAGTAATAATTAGTAATAAATAGTAATAAATAGTAAAAAATAGTAATAATTAGTAATAATTAGTAATAAATAGTAATAATTACTAATAAATAGTAATAAATAGCAATGATTACTAATAAGTAGTAATAAATAGTAATAATTACTAATAAATACTAATAATTACTAATAATTACTAATAAATAGTAATAAATAGTAATAAATTGTAATAATTAATAATAATTAGTAATAATTAGTAATAAATAACAATAAATACTAATAATTAGTGATAATTAGTAATAATTAGTAATAAATATCAATAAATTGCAATAATTAGAAATAATTAGCAATAATTAGCAATAAATAACAATAAATAGAAATAAATAAGAATAAATAGAAATAAATAAGAATAATTAGCAATAATTAGCAATAATTAGCAATAATTAGTAATAATTATAAATAATTATCAATAATTAGCAATAATTAGGAATAATTAGCAATAATTAGCTATAATTAGCAATAATTAGGAATAATTAGGAATAATTAGGAGTAATTAAAAATAATTAAGAATAATTAGGAATAATTAGGAATAATTAGCAATAATTAGCAATAATTAGCAATAATTAGAAATAATTAACAATAATTAGTAATAATTATGAATAATTAGGAATAATTTGGATTAATTAGAAATAATTAGCTATAATTAACATTAATTAGGAATAATTAGCAATAATTAGAAATAATTAGAAATAATGGGCAATAATTACCAATAATTTTCAATAATTAGCAATAATTAGGAATAATTAGGAATAATTAGTAATAATTAGGAATAATTAGGAATAATTAGCAATAATTAGGATTAATTAGCAATAATTAGGATTAATTAGAAATAATTAGGATTAATTAGGAATAATTAGGAATAATTAGGATTAATTAAGATTAATTAGAAATAATTAAGATTAATTTGAAATAATTAGGATTAATTAGAAATAATTAGGATTAATTAGGAATAATTAGGATTAATTAAGATTAATTAGGATTAATTAGGATTAATTAGTAATAATTAAAAATAAAATAAATTGTAATAAATTGTAATAACTTGGTACAATTTCTAGTGGATTGGCGGCACTCCTTTTGCTTGATGACTCTTATCCTTTCAACTCTCATCGACTCAAAATGTTATGAAAAGTGTGCTTCTACATATGCATATCCAGTCTCATATACATGATTTTGAATATGCATTCATAGGACCATAATTTTCAAAATATTTTTAGGAAGTGACAGTTGCAAGAAGATGATTCATCGATGAAAAGGGGGCTCTTTTGTTTGAGGACTCATATACTTGTATCTTTCTCGCACTAAAATCATAATGAAGAATCTTCTCGGAGGTACACTTATACATTCTCGTATACATGAGAATGGATATGCGTACCCTTGTGCATATTCTTCATTGTGATTTCAGTGTGAGAAATTTTCAAGTAAATGAGTCATTAGGCAAAAGAGTAGCCGTCAATCCACTAGAAATTTTGTCGCCCGTAATTAATGGTAATTATTGAGAAGTAGTTGTAACCATTTATCTTCTTTTTTGGATAATGTTTTTCTAATTTCAAATTATTAAAAAATAGTAATGA
Source organism: Viscum album (assembly GCA_963277665.1). Classification (NCBI taxonomy): domain Eukaryota; kingdom Viridiplantae; phylum Streptophyta; class Magnoliopsida; order Santalales; family Viscaceae; genus Viscum; species Viscum album. Next base: position 439,383,067 of record OY728121.1, read on the forward strand.
TTTTATATTTTGTAGAAAAATATAGAATAAGGAAGTCGACATTAGTCATTATTAGATGATTGCACTTGGATAAATCAGAATAGAAATTCAAATGGTTCTAGTTTAAATCCTCTATATATTGAGGGTGTTGAAGCTTTCTTATCATTTGCATCATGAAAACCAGAATTTGTTTCCGAAGGCACAATTAAGCGTCCTTGTAAAAAATATGCTCTGAGAAAATTTGATACATTTGACAAGGTTGGGGGACATATCTTGTGGTTTGGTTTTCAACCAGATTATGTTTTTTGGCATCAACACAGTGAACACAGTTCCAGAGAAGATACTAATAACTTGATTCTGGATCTATAATGGTTTCAAAATTTAGTACATGATGTTTTAGGTCTATCTATTTTAAAAAAATGAAACTCATGAGGATAGTGATTTAACTCTTGAGTTGGCACCATCCAAATTTTATGAGTTATTGAGGTCTGCTGAGGATGCATTATATCCTGGTTGCAAGATAAGAAAATTAGGAGCGGTTGCAAAATTTATGGCTATTAAATAAGATAATACAATGCTAAACAACTGTTTTGATTAGATATTTTCTTTGGTTAAAACACTATTACCTGAAGTAAATATGTTGCCAGTAAATTACTATGAGAGAAAGAGTCTAGTTCGTAATCTAGGCCTTAGTTATCGGAAGATTCATGCATGTGAAAATGATTTCATCTTATATTCCGGTGAAAATGAGTCGTTAGATAGTTGTCCCACATGTGGACAATAGAGGTATAAAAAATCTCAACCGAGGAAGTCTGGATTGATTCCTGTAAAACAGTTGAGATATTTCCCCCTTACACCCAGGTTGTAGTGTTTATTTATGTCTCAGAATACAATGTCAATGATGTTATGGCACAAAACCAATATTTGAACTGGTAAAAGCTTGAATTATCCATCTAATGGTGATTCATGGAAACATTTTAACCGACTGCATCTGTCTTTTTCCTTAGAAAACCAAAACGTGCGATTGGGTATTTCTATTAATGGTTTCTGTCTGTTTGGTTCTTATGGTAGTCAGTATTCATGTTGTCCTATCTTTAAAACTCCATACAATTTACCTCTATGGATGTTGATGAAGGAGACCTATATCTTTTTGACCTTATTAATCTCAGGACATCTGAAAAATAATATTGATGTTTATTTGAAACCATTGATTGATGAGTTAAATTCATTGTGGAGTAATGGTGTTAGTACATACAATGTTGCTGTGAAACAAAATTTCATATTAAAAGCTGCATTGATGTGGAAGATTAGTGACTTCCCGGCATATGACATGTTATCTGGCTAGAGTACACATGATATGAAATCATGTCCATACTATTTGAAAGACAATAAAGCCTTTATGATCATCAATGGAAAAAACCTTTCTATTTTGAATTTCATCGCAGATTTCTTCCAACCAATCATCCTTTTTGGAGGAACAAATATCATTTCAGAAAAGGAAAAATTGAAAGGGATGAACCTCCGAAAATGATATTAGGTACAGAGTTAAAATCAACTGTATTTTTATTATCTCCCATCACATTTGGGCCAACAGTAAACCAATAGAAAATTCATGGCTTTGGGAAAGAACATAATTGGATAAAATAGATCATTTTTTGGGATATTCCATATTGGTCTGATTTGTTGGTCCACCACATGTTGGATGTCATGCATACTGAGAAGAACTATTTTGATAATTTATTTCATATAGTTTTGGATATACTAGGTAAGACCAAAGATAATGTAAAGGCACAATTAGATCTTTCCCAAATTTGCAGACGACCAGAACTTGAACTGTTTCAAAATGTTAGATCACAGAGGTTAATTTAGCCAAAAATAGCTTATATACTGTCCAAAGAGAGTCACTTATTATTTTATCAGTGGATTAAAGATTTGAGACTTCCAGATGGATATGATTCCAATTTGGGAAGATGTGTTAAGAATGGTCATATTATCAGATTAAAAAGTCATGATTGTCATGTTATAATGTAAAGAATTATGATGATTGGATTCAGAAGTTTATTGAATTATATGATTTGTGATTCGATAAAAGACATATCATAATTTTTTGAGACATTTTTTCAGTGACAAAAGACTACGACACACTAAGAAAACTGGAAGAAGATGTTGTTGTAATTATATATAAACTAGAAAAAATCTTCCCACCGACTTTCTTTGACTCAATGGAATATCTGATATTACATTTTCCACATAAAGCTAAATATGGAGGTCCAGTACAGTTTCAATGGATGTACTCATTCAAGAGATGCATGCAAAAATTGAAGAAAAAAGTGCATAACAAAGCATCATTTGAAGGCTCAACTATTGAAGTTTATTTTCAAGAGGAAATTGATTTTTTCTGCTCTCATTATTTTAAATATGAATATCCATCAAAACACAAACGCATGGGATGGAATAAGGGGATTATTGATGATGAAATGGACAATTAATTATCAGTTTTTAATCAGCCAGAGTTTGGATTAGGTGGAGTTCATGAATGATGGCTTTCAGATGATTAACATCACATAACTCATACATATTTTCTTCTCAACTGTGAAGAAATGACATCATTTGTACTGTGAGGGCTTCTATCACTTATTCTATAATTTATGTTATATTAAGTAAAATTATTTTATTTTTATGTTATACGATAATCATATCAATAAATAGCTTCCACAAATTACAGCAGCTGCTCTTGAAGAACACCGAATTTTTTTCTCAATGGTTTTAAAAACTAGTAACATAAATTATTGATGGTTTAACATATAAATTCAATTTATTATTTATTATATTGATAATTTTTTTAATTTTTTTAGGTGTCTCAACATGCTGATAAAATTGATAAGAGACTATGTATATTGAGTAACCCACTATCCAAAATGGTTAGATCTTATAATGCATATATGGTGAATGGTTTTTGATTTCATACACGTGCATATGGGGAATCAAAAAAAAAACAATGAACAGTGGAGTTTTCTTTATAGGATCGCATCATAGAGAAACTTAAGTTGACTTTTACGGCATGCTGGATGAAATTATTAAACTGTGTTATCTAGGTAAAAATTACATAACAATGTTTAAATGTTAGTGGTTGGATACTGAGAGAGGATTTCATGTTCATCTGATTCATAAAATAATTGATATTAAATATAAAAGTCTTCTTGAAGTAAATGAACCATTTTTACTGGCTCAACAGGCACATAAAATATATTACGCAAAGTACTGTTCTACTTTAAGAGACCTGAGTGATTGGTGGAGCATAATAAAAATGAAATCTTTGGAAAATCAGTTTACTCAAATTGAATGTGGTTCCAATGAAGTATACGAAATTGAATTTTTTCAAGAGACTACTCAAAATACATCTTTTTCACAAAGAGACATGAATATCGATGATGAAACCCCATAATTAAGGGTCAATGGTGATGATGATGTTAATGATGTTACAAATTAATTTTAAATGGAAAGAGATAATGAAACTAAAACTCATATGGATATTGATGAGTCTAATAATGAATATGAAGACATTGACATCTTCAGATATGAAGATGATGATGAAGGTGAACATTGACACAGTTAAATGCTGGTTATAATCATAACCAATATATATCTATATGTAATAGTTATTTTCAACTATCTACTAACAACAATCATTTTGTGTTTTAGATGGACCTTGATCAAATTCGTGATTTTCAGGAGGCTAAGCTACCGTTGGATGAGGAGGATTTGGGATTATCTAACCCTCAGCCTACTGGCAGTTCAAGGGCGATCTTGTGTGATTGATGATTCCTGACCCTATCCCCGAGTGATGCCCACATCTTGTCTTCAATCGACGCACATGGAGGATGATAACCTATGTATATTAGTTAGCTTTCATAAATTTATTTATATACCAATTTTTTGATTATTTATTATTTTTTCACAATTTTTCACATGTAGCTGTTGGACATGGGAGTTCTATATTGTACAATTATTTTTCTTAGACATGGATCACATGGGAATAGATTCTTATTGATGTGTAGCTTGGAATGTTCAATCATTGGCTGGTACGTTAATAAATATTATTTATTTTGAAATTTATTTCATTAATAACTCGATATTATAAATTATTTATAGGGTTTATAGTATCCCATCGATGATAGCATGTGTGAAATTATCCACGAAGCACGAGAGGTGTCTATACATGAGCGTTTCCATCAGTTTTTGCACAATTTGAGAAAGGCAACCATTAATAAAGAAAGAGTGATAGAATTTGATGAGTTGTGTAGAGTTCACTGACCAGAGTATATTTCCTCTCACGTTTGGGATGGATTATGTTGACACTGGTTGAGTGGTGTATTTTATAAGAGATATTCATTGAGATAGCATAATCGGGGGAGACAAGAGGTGACACATCGAGCTGGTAGCCGTACATTCATTACCCATAGAGAGTATCTGGTAAGTATCTTTTTTAAATATTTTATATAACATTAAATATAAATAGTTTATTTTATATTCATATAAGAAGTCAAGCATCCCGGTATTATGAAGTACGATGTTTATCAGAGGATGTACACTGATCCACCCATTAGAGAGATTAGAGGTGATCACCAATGTCAGATTTTGGTCAGTATTATTTCTTTTTTAGTATGAAAATTAACCGCATATAATATTTTAACTATTTTAATTTCAAATTGGAACTGAAGGAGTCATATGAGGTCGCGACCTCTCAGACACGGGCTGAGAGTCAGGCTGAGACGGCTGACCAGACTAGTGCCCACCATTTCGATGAGGCAGCATGGATGTAGGTGACCCAGTATGCCTTTAAGAAGGGCCATGTAGTTAGTATCAACTCTCATTTAACTCCTGAGACTTATTATGGTACTTCTATGATGATGGCGTCCAGCTAGAGAGGAGCTTGCAGAGAGGCATCATCTTCTGGCTCATAGTATCATGAGCAGTTGCAAGCTCAGACTGAGCTTATAGAGAGTTTGTAGAAGCAGCATGAAGAGATGCATCAGTAGAAACATTAGATGGAGGAAGAGATGCGTCCGCAGTAGCAACAACAACAACAACAGTATGAGGAGAATATATGTCGATGGAAACAGCAACAATAGTAACACTAGAAGGAGATGCGTCGATGGCAGCAACAGAAACACGATCAAATGGAGTACATGCACCATCTGACTCGTAGTTTAGGGATGGAGTTTCCTCCACCATCTCCTCCAACTCCTCTAGCTCCTCCAGAAGATTACCCCCTCAGTGATTTTTTTGTTATGTTAAAAACATTTGAATTCAAAATTTGTTATAATATGAACTATTTACAGTTTTTGTCTTTTATATTGGTGTGAATATTGCATAATTTAATTTTTTTTTTATTTTTTTTTTTTTTAATATTTTAATATTTATTATTAGTATTATATTTTTAATGTTTTTTTATTTTACTACTACTAATAATAATAATATTTTATGATTTTTTTTAATTTTTTTGAGAATATTGAGAATTTTAATAGTTTTTTATTGTTTTTATTATTTTAATAATATTAATATTATTTTTTCATTAATCATAATTTTATTAAATATTTTTATTTTATTTTATTAATTATTTTTGATGGGGCCCCATCACAAATAGATTATATATATATTTTTTAAAACTTATTTTTGATGGGTTCTTGTACCATTGCAAATAAGTTTTTACGATGGGACTGTCGGAAAAGGTTTAGGTATATATAACATATATAAATGGAGAACTATTTGTGATGGGATGATGGGCCCGTTGCAACTACTTTTTATGACGGCCCCGTCACAAATAGCCCATTTCAAATAGCTGAAATTCCAGTAGTGTACACGTGTATGAGGATGCATGACATTTGTTAAGGCTTTCTTAGGCAACCAACTATAACCCCAGGGCATGAGGTGTATCTTTATAGGGTATCCCAAGGAAACAAAGGGATAATACCTATACAACCCATCAGAAAAGAAATTGAATGTCACTAGATGAGCCATATTTCCTGAGAGGGAGAACATACTCAAAAGGGACAGTGTGAGCAAGATTGAATTCGATGAATTTGATGCTCAAGATACACAAGAGTTGGTACATGAATAGATTCCATAGTTCCCCATGGAAGAAGTAGTTCCTGAAACACAGGAACTGTATTGGGGCATAAGAGAGGTAAGAGAACTAGAGAGATATGGTTTTCTAGTCACTGAGGACGGTGACTCATTATTGGTTGACAACGATGAGCCTCTCTCCTATATGGAGGAAATAGAAAGCTCATAAGTTGCAAGATGACTAGAATCTATGAATTCTAAGATAAATTCCATGTATCATAACCAAGTTTGGGTTCTTGTAGATGCACCAGTTGATGTAAATCCTATTGAATGAAAATGGGTATTCAAAAGGAAACTAGACATAGAAGGTGAAGTAAGTACCTATAAAGTAATGTTAGTGGATAAAGGTTTTAAACAATGTCAAGTAATTTAATATGATGAAACCTTTTCGCTAATTTCCATGTTAAATACATCAGAATCATAGTTTCTATAAAATCTTACCATGACTATGATATTTGGAACATGGATGTAAAAACTGAATTCCTTAACAGAAACCTTTAGGAAGATGTTTATATGACACAACCAGAAGGGTTTTGGACTCTAGGTGATGCCAAAAATATTTTAAAGTTGTAGAGATCCATTTATGGATTGAATCAAGCTTCTAGGTCATGGAACATTCTATTTGATGAAGCCATAAAAGAATTTTGTTTCATTAAAAACGAATGTGATCCATGTGTTTACAAAAAGTTTAATGGTAATGCGGTTATTATCCTAGTAGTATATGTTGATGACATATTACTTATTGGAAACAACATACCAATCTTACAGTCATTTAAGGACTGGTTAAACAAATGTTTCTCCATAAAGGACCTAGATGAAGCAGCCTATATTTTAGGGATTAAGATCATTTGTGATAGATCGAAGAGGATTATTATACTATTTCAAAGTACATATATTGACCTGATATTAAATAGATTTAGTATGGAATAATCTACTAGGGGATTAGATCTAGTGTCACATGGTTTACATCTTTCTAATAAAATGTGTCCCCAGACACAACAAGAGAAAGAGAGAATGAGTAAAATCCCATACTTTTCATTGACAGGATCAATCATGTATACAATGTTATGTACTGGACTTGATGTTTCCTATGCCCTGACCATGGTAGGAAGATATTAAGAAAATCTAGGAGAACAACATCTAACTGCTATTAAGGCTATCCTTAAGTATCTGAGAAGAACTAAAGATATGTTACCGGTGTATGGAGGATATGGGGAGTTGGTCATTGGGGGTTATAATGATTCTAGTTTTTAGATAGATCAAAATGACCTGAAGTCACAATTCGGATATGTTTCCTATCTAAATGGAGGAGCTGTGAGTTGGAAGAGTTCAAAGCCGCCAATTATCGCTAATTCTACATTGGATTCTGAGTATATAACAACTTTAGATATAGCCAAGGAAGCCATTTGGATTTGGAACTTTGTCTAGGATCTTGATGTGGTACCTAGAAATAAATAACCTATCACATTTTATTGTGATAATACTACAGTGGTGGCTCTTTCAAAAGATCCAAGGTCACACCAACAGAAAAAACATATACTACAAAAATATCACCTCTTAAGTGATTCTATCAGAAGGGTGAAGTTATAGTGAGAATAGTATCTATGAAAGAGAACGTGGTGGACCCCTTGAATAAAGTAATATCTCATCAAAATCATAAGTATCATGTGAGATCTAGAAGACTGGAGGTTGTTAGAAGTTGGTTCTAGTGCAAGTGGGAGTCTGTTGGAGTTAGTTCCCTAGAACCAACTTCTAAGTACTTTATGATAAACATGTATTCATTGTTTTGAATATTAATAAACTACTTATCACATCATGATTTTTCTTGTACGTAACATAGTATGTGATAATGTCTTAAGAGCAGCTGTTTCACTAAAAGGTCATAGCAGTTCCCCACTATGATGAGCACTCAAAAGTGCTACGACACTATTCTTGAATATATGTTCTAGATCTAGATGATATCATTTGAGGAACACAAATAATAAAGTATATCAGGGGTGGAGACTCATAGGACTTTGAGTCACCTTCTCATGGTGTTTTCCCTTGGTAACATCTAGTAGGATATTATGAGAACAGGACCCGCCGATAAGAAATTCACATTTATATGTGTCATTTGATGTTCCTATCTGCGAAAAAGTGTATTAGTCCTTATACTTTAATATTATTATTAATGTATATTATGAGTCGCGTACTTTGATGTATTGTCAAAAACCATGATGACAATTTTTTTTGGTGAGGTATGATACGTTTGGAACGTCACAAGTAATATTGAATTAATGAATAATTCGAGAAAGGATTTATCCCTTCTGTTCATTAATGGAAGTTAATATCTTAGGCCCTTGGATGGAAATGATATAGCCTAAATATATCAATGTCCATGGTGTTTTATAGGCAAGTTCTATTTCTATAAAGTTAAAGAAAGATATATCAAGCACATAGGTTGATGATACCAGCATGCAACCTTCACGATTAGAGATATTGTGATAAAGGTATTATATTACATTATAATCATCCATATGAGGTGAAATGTCATTATGATATTAACTTCTTTATATATGACTTCCTTGGTGTGTTTCTAGACACTAAGTTTGGACTTTAGGCTGCTTTATCTAATGCCACTAGGAAAGAGGCCTAGAGGGTCACACACTAAGTGTATATGAGATCTCAGTTAAATAATATATTATTATTTATTATTTAACAGGTTGAATAAATATTATTCCCATATGCGGTTTAATAATTATTCATGTATTATTAATCGCATTTACTCCGCCACTAGTTATTTGAGAGAATATACTGTGAGCGGAATATTTAATAAATTTTTATTTTATATTTGGTGAATATAATATTTATTTATTTATTAATAAATAGTGTAGTGATATTTATTTAATAAATAAATATACATTATTCAAGGTTTGATAGATATAGTGGAGGAATGGAAGATCTAGTTTAATGGTTTAGTGAGAAATGATAATATTGAATACTATTTAATTAAATAATATTTAATTATAATTTTCAAGTTCAGTGCATGTCAAGAAATAATAATATTACTATTATTATTTAACATGGGGGTTTTTCTTGGATTAAATAAATAATAAGGGAACTTGTGAAATTATTTTATTTTAAACCTGGTGATATAAATTCCCAATTATGTTATTTTTATCATAATCCCAAAAAAAATTTAGTTGTACGCAATGATTCTTGGAGAATACTCTCAAGTCTAGAGAGCTCCATTATCCAAGAACTCTCCTAATAAAAGCGAGCAACCTTCCTCAACCGGATCAAGGAGAACACCTTGGAGGAGATTCTCAAGGTGATCAAGGTGGACGATGCAAGTGCAATGATTTTCCATGCTAGCACCTGGAGACTCCTTCAGCAATATCTAGAGATTTCTAGAACACGTGTGGATCAGTGTTAGATAAAATATACACTTGGTTTCTACAATGTAATGATGTTACACCACATATATGTTTCCAAACTCATCAAGGAAGAAACAAATCCTTAGTGGTAATTCTTTATCTAATTAAATTAATTATAAACAATATGCATTGATCTACTCTATTTGGTTTTGGTGTGATTAATGTTGTCTATATTTGATTCAATTCCATTGATCACGACAATCAAACATTGTATATATCTTGTATTGATTATTTATTATGGAAAAAATGTTGTACACCGCCCTTCCTACATTTCTACTACACCTGGAACCTATAGTAAGGCCCTTATGAAGAGATAGAGTAGCTTCTTACTAAGGTGCACAATAGAGAGAAGAAAGTCACTAATGAGATTAGGATGTAGGATGATCATCTATGCGACTGATCATGATCATATTTAAATAGAATGCTGGGTCTCTATAGGCTAGATATGAGAGGTTGTGAATTCGATATTGAGGATTTGGGCTAGAGGATTAAAGGAAGATGAAAGAGGCCACTTCTAATAGGTTTGTATTCTCTTGGGCCTTCAATAACATGTCTTGGGGTTTTCAGGTCACTATATATAATCCCTATATGTCTCTATGCCTCCAGATCATGTAAGGGTTCCATCTCAACCTAGTTAAAAAATTGGATTATCAAATAAATAAAAATTCAAAGGCTTTCGGGATAGAGTTCATATATAACTACAAGTTACTTGTTTAATTTCAAGTTTTAATCCTTAAATAAAATTATCCCATTTTTTAAAACATCGTTATACTAGTATTAGTTTAGGTAATAATTGATATAACAATAATATTTTTCAGTTTATCATCTTAATAATTAAAGTGGAAAAACCTTTTAATTTTTTTCCATTTTGATTGAAAATATAATATGTGATTATTTTTCATTCAATTTTCAATTAATTATACAATCAATCATTTAATTGTTCATACTTAATCATTATTATTTAAAGTTCAACAATAGATTAAATCTTAATTCCAATCAAAACTTTGGAAACTTATTTTGGACCAAATATAACTTGAAATAGAGAAAATATCAAATCATAGACGAATCACTAAGTTTAGGAATAAAAAAAATATTTTAACAAAAGAATAAATTTATATAAAAAAATATTTCATTCATTGTATTTTTTTAAAATATATTTTATTCGTTGGATGATTGTAACAAAACGTGTATACTTTTTTTAATATTAAATTTATAAAAATATCTTTTTTATAAATTGATATTTTTTTTTGGTTATTTAAATTAAGAAACAAAGTCAATAAAAAATATTTTTATAATTAATAAAAATAATTTTTTTATCAATTAGAACTAATTTAATATCACAATTTGGTTATTAATAATTCAATTTCAATCAACCATTTGTTTAACCACCTATTCTTTTACATTAATCCATCAATGACCATCCATTTTTATAGATTATTGAAGCTCATGTTGAGTGTTAAAATATTTTCTAGCACTAGTTAATTCCTAAATGTTACATGTTAATGATTTCATATGAGTGAAAAAATATGGTATAATAAAATTTTCTCATATATTTTGTTTATCAATTGATAGGATGGTAAATAGGTCATTGATATTTTATTACCATCTTAGATGATTTAATTATAAATGATATATAAATTGAAATATGATGATAAAATATTTTAAAACCTTATAGATGATAATAATTTAGTTTTTTTTGTACCTCATGTGTTGAATCCTATTTTAATTTAATTATAAAGTTAATATAGCTGTAAATATTTTGAAAAGAATCACTTAATATAGTAATAAACTTCAAATTTTATCTTGTTCAATATGAAGTGTGTCATGTCCAATAAAATATCTAAATATTTCAAAATGAAATGATTTGTTAAGATTGTATTAGAAAGAAAATAACAAATGCATTGGCATAATTGATTCAATTTATTAACATGAAAATTTATAAAAAATGTGTAAATAATGTTAATGGATCCAAGGAATAAAAAATTCATTAGGATAATAAATTAAATTTATTTCCATGATGAATAGAAATGAAAGAAAACCTTTTTCATTAATGATGGATCATAAGAGTTATGTTTATTGTGGGGTGTGACTACCTAGTATTTATGATGCTCTGTTTTATAATAATATTTACACATTTTATTATTCAAGATAAATAAAGATTTTTTTTGGATTTTATTATGTTTCTAATGATCATATGATCATAAAAATCCATCAGTGGAATCATATAATGTTTATTCAAGGATTAAAATTTCTTAAATAACTGGTTTTTGAAGAAATTTTATATCATAAAATGATGTGAAAAACCAGTTACCTTTACATGTCTTATGTAAAGGTGATTTCATGTTACCTTTATGCAGTGTAGATATTTTCTTGTCTACATTTACATAGAATTTTTTTATAAAGGTAAACACTATTATGTGTGAAGGTAATCTCAGCATTACCTTTACATAGTGTAAGGAATTTCTTGGCTACCTTTACATAGGTCTGCATAAATGTAACTGTTGTTCTGTGTAAATGTGTTCTCAAAATTACCTTTATAGAGTGTAAGGAAATTCTTGGTTACCTTTACATTGAATATCTGCCTAAAGGTAACCATTGTTTACCATTACGCAGAGTGTCTACATAAAGGTAACCGAATGTTACCTTCATGCACAAAGAAGTATCTTTGTAAAGGTAAATAGAAAAGTAGATAAAAATTATTTTTATGACATTTAAAATTATATATGGTCTGTAAAATGTTTACAAATCATAGTAAAAGGTATTTTGGGAATATTTTAATTTATAAAAAATAATAATAATAACAATTAATTAATTATAAATGGTTTTCAATTAATTAAAGAAATTTTTGTTATACATTTATATTCCCAAATATTACATGTTAATATTTATAATACCTTTTACCATAATATATGGCATGCCTTGTGATAAAAAAGGTTTTAGTTAGAAATCATAAGGAGTAATTTGTAAATTTTTTATAAATTATATAAATAAAGCTAAAATATAAAGGAGTTTATATTTATAATTATGAAATGTTAATAATTAATTTAATTTTCATTTGTTAAAATAATTATAAGATTTATTTAAGAGGTTGTTTAGAACACATAAAAAATAGTTTTGATGATTTAAATGATCAAAGGTTTAAATAATATAATATATATGATATTTTAATTCTATAAAATGTTTATATAATTTTAATTATAATTTTTTCATAATTCTTGTAATATCATATATAAAATTCCATATAACATAAAATATGAAAAGTTCATGTTTGTGTCTGATGTTGTGGGAAATATTTTTTTATTTATTTGTTGAATTTATTTTATTATTAATGTTTATAAATTTTTTATTGAATGTGAATATTGTGTATTATATATTTATGTGATAAAATTATTCTAGGAGGTAGTGTCTTTCATTACATGACATGTATGACTCCATAAAATTTAGATTTCATCTCCCCTGACCTCAGTTTTTTAGAGCTATTAGGTTGAAAATATTTATTGAATATAGTTTATGAATATTAGGTGTTATAAATATCATGAATTTAATTCTTTCTTGAGTAAAGTCTCTCCAAGGAGAGGGACTTTGGGTCGGACCACATGCCCACCTAAAGGCCCATGCATTATCTAGGAAGGTGAATAAGGTTGTATATCTATCACTTATGGATTAATCATGCGGAGATTTTAAATATCATGTAACTCTATGAATTTATGTGAAGTGTTCATGCACCTTATAAATATGATGAATTCATATATGTATAAATATACTTGACTTCTATTTTTGGGTGAGTAACACAAACTTGTGGGTTGTGTAAAGAGTTAAATATTTTTGTGTCGGTGGACACATTAATTTTTTGGTTAGAATAAGGATTTCAAAACTATATCATTAGAATCATGCATACAAAAAAAGGAATAAAACATGAGAATATAATGATTGAATGATATGAAATAGTTATAAATTTAATATGAATATGATGTATGGTAAATGTGTCAAGACCTTAAAATGTAAAAGTACCTCAAAATACTATGCGTGATATTCCTTTCAAATTGGAACTCATAAAAAAATCGATCATTAAAATGGGCATTGTTTAGATTTGCATGAGTACTCCTAGATTATCTTGTGCAAGTAAAGAAAATTATAAGTTATATTAGATTATCTTGTTGGGTAGGTCGAGCTCAGCATGAGCATAACTTGATAGTTCTTTGTCATATTATTCTTGATATTTTATTTAAGTTACACAATATGATAAGCCTTAATGGTTAGGATATGAGAGGAATAGAGTTTAGTAAATCCATATGATGTATTGGGTAAAGAGTTATCTTCTCAATTATCACTAATATAAAAATTTGGTTTAATGTTGGGGTTTTAACATTTTTTTTGAAACTGACATTGATAATCACACAAGAAAATTTTTAACATTAGTTATGTAATAAATAACATTAAAAGTCCACTATAAATATTGATTATTACATAGCTGATGTTAAAATCCATTCTAATTTACTTTTAACATCAGTTATGTAATAACCAAAATTAAAAGATAAAAAAAATTAAAACACATGATTGATCCTTATTATTTATACCCTCCCATTACTAAAACCCTAATCGATGTCTCAGGACCACATTTTACCATTCTATACTCTCTTAAATTGATTTATTTTTGACTTATTTTTCATCAGTTATCCCTTCTCTTAGATTAATCGACCTACTTCTTCTTCCCTTGGATCCGTCTAACCCCCTGAATGTGCTTTTTAGCCATTTAATTTGAGTTACACCTACTTTATAGGACTAATTTCATTGCTTGGAATCTATAATCCATAAATATCTATTTTGGTTCAGGTTGTTTCAAATCTCCAACATAAATATTCATATTTTTTAAGTTATATTTTTTATTTCTTATTTTGTAAATATTTATTAAATATTTGTTTGTGGTTGTAAATTATTTTTTAGATTTATTAATTTTTTTAAATGATTGTATTCATTTAGTTATAAATTTTAAAGGTTATAATTAGTTTAGATTATAATTTATTTATAATTATAAATTGTTTGTGATTATAAACTATGGATATAATTTTCTTACGGTTGTAAATATCTATATTAATAATTGTTTGTGTTTATATATTATTTTATGTAATAATTTTTTTGTTTATAGTTTTATTTATTAATAAATATATTTTAATTATAAATTCTTATAAATTTTATTTTTTTTATAATTACTTATCATTATAAATTTTTTTCGGGTTATAAAATATTTTTTCAATTATAATTTGTTTTTTATAAATTTATAAAAGTTTTAATTTTTATATATTTTTATGTCTTAAATTTATTTATTTATATATATATTTATATGTTTATATGTTTTAATATATATTTATCTATTATATTTTGATTTTTGGAAGTTAATGGATTATAATTGGATAAATTTATGAAGAACTAGTGGTGAATATGAAAAAGGTATTGAAAATTTCTTGGAATTTGGTAAATGAAATCTTGAAAACAAAGATATTTTTTTTCCATCTGTGAAGTGTTTGAATATGATAAAATTATGGTATAGATAAATAAAAGAACATGTGATTTTCTATGGTTTTAATCATAATTATACATGATGGATCTAGCATGGTGAAATAAAAAACAAATCAATATCTAATGATGATGAATATGTTTAGCATAGGAAAAAGGATCATATTAAATAATTTATTCATGATTTCAGTGTTGAAACCCTTGAAAAAGAAACAAGTGTTGAAATATTGTACAAATATACTAAGAATCCAATATTCCTAGGTCACACTAAATTTATAGTGTTACCAGTAGTGATGAGATTAGTTAACTTGAAAGAAAGAAATTATTGGAGTGATAAAAGTTTCACTGAATTTATTAAAATTTTAGAAGATATACTTATTAAAGGAAACAAGCTTCTAGATTCTTATTATGAGGGAAAAAATATAACATATAATAAGAATGAGGTCTAAAAAGATACACGCTTTCCCCAATGACTATGTGCTCTATAAGAAGAAATATTAAAGTTTATTAGAATTCCCTAAATGTGGGTCATCATGATATAAAGTGGTTGAAAAATAAATATGTAATTCATTCTCAAGAACATACACAAAATCTCCCACAAAACAAATCTAGTATATTAAAATAATTCCTTTTTTGAAGCATCTATTTTCAAAATAAAATGTATTAAAGATACTAATATCACATAAAGTTGAGTAAATCTATGATGTAAACCTACCTCACCCTGTTGATTCACCATAATTTAAGAGATTTGATCACAAATTTATTGATTTTTGAAATTAATTTATAACTATTAGAATGAGATTTCACACAAATATAATGAGTCCATATCGAAGCCTCAATAGCTAATATAGTTTATGGCCTATTATATTGGTTTTTTATAACTTCTCCCCAAAAATATGCATGAAGAGAAAATATATTATGATGAGATTAATGATTTATGGACCAAAATAGAATGGAAATGATATTGAATTTTCATTTATCATGGTTTATTGGGGATTTGAAATTTCTATAGGAGAAAAGTGTACCAGTATTTGATGTATAAAAGAAAGAGTATTTTCTTTTTCATGCTATGATAATTTTCACTATAAATAAATTTTATACATATGAAAACTTATTTGGATACAATGCTAAGGTACATAAATATTTTCTAATTTATGAAGAGTGGAATTCATATCATTCATTACATAGTAGAAGAAAGATAGTGTACATGGTACATAATTTTTTTGAATGAATCATTCTTATTGAGGATTAAAAAAATTCATTTAATGGTTTAAAAGAGTACGATTTTCCCCCACAATAATTATCAGATGAATAATAATATGACAAGGTGAAAAAACATTGATGTCACATTCAGAAAGAAAATAATTTCTGGTCATCAAATAAATACATGGAAGAAATTTTCTAGTTTATTTGAGCTACCTTATTATAACTTTTTAGAGGTAAAACATAACATTGATGCTATACATGTTTATAAAAATATACAAAACATTTTTATTGGATCTTCTTCATACATAAAGGGAAATAAAAAATTTGGTTCTCATGCAATACTAGACTTAATATCCATGAGAAAATGTTTGTAGTTAGCTCTCACTATAAAAGGAAATAGAAAATATTTACCTCCAGCTTTTCACACATTAATCAAGATTAAGAAGATATTTTTTTTTCAATTTCTACTTAGTATGAAATTACCCAGTGGTTTTTTATTAAATGTAAAAAATTTAGTGTCTTTGAAGGATTTAAATATAGTGAATACTTGTTTTTATCACATATCTTGTGTGTCTACTTTAAAACTATTTTTGTATAAACATATTTTCATCATAAAAGAGGAGGTGTTGAATGCTGATATTATGTTTTATGATTTATTTATGAGATAATCACAAAAAAATATTTTTAAAAGGTTATTTTCATTAGAAAACTTAAAATTTAAACAAATATATTTTATTTTAAAATTTATAACACTTTATTTTGTTGTATATTTTTTAGGATGTTTCACTATATATACCAAAAGAGTTGAACCACCTTCAAAATTTATTTGTAGAATATTTCTATGTTTGACTAATTTTTATATGTAGTTTCATTTATGTGTACATTCTCTATAAAATATGTTGTAAAAGTTTTCAATGAGTTTTGATGTTTCTATTTATGTTATTTGTTGCTTATGTGCTACTGTGCTGCTGTGTATATAGGTGTGGTTTAATGTATTTTAATATATATATTTTTTAAAAATTATTATCTTTTAACATCGGTTTTTACTAAAATTAACATTTAAATCCATTCTAATGATCATTCAATTTTATTTTTTTCCTAAAAATGATATTGAATTCCTATTTACATGTCAAATTTACATAAAAATGACATATAAAACATGCATGAAATTTTTCAATGATGGTTTTTTCTAAAACAGATGCGAAAATACATATGATATATATATATTTTAAAATAAATTTCAATGTCGATTTTCAAAAAACCAATGTGTAAACTAAACTTTTTACACCATCTATATTAACATCACTTTTTAACCGACATTAAATGGGAAAAAACCCAATGTAAAATGTTTTTTTGCTGTAGTGTATCCAAGAATCATAAAAAATATGATTGGGATGATTATCTATCTAAATAATTGTGGATTATTTACATGAAAACATTGGTGTAAGTCATGTTAAAATATGGATATTATCTTACTAAATGGATATGATGTATAAGGTCATCATTTTTAGTGATAGAACTATCATTAAAACTAATTAATGGAAATATATAAAACAAGATACTCACCCAGTGTTATGTCTTTATTATAGATTATGGAATAATTAATGATAATTGTTTTGAGATCATTTATAGGCATGTATTGTCAAATTTGTAAGGATTTGTACATAGGGTTGAGAAATGTTATCAAGGAGAAACAGTATGAGTACCCAACTATGAATGTTACAAAGATTAATTCCACAAACTCTAACTCATGGGTATTAGATACCAGGTGTGCATCACACTTTTTTTAATGAACATAGTCTCAGAGATATGTGGGAATTGATGAAGGGTGAAGTAGATATTCATGTTGGTAATGGAGAAAGAGTTTCTACATTAGAATTTGGTACTTATGACCTTATGTCTACCTAGTCACCACTAAAAAACTACCCTATACCAACGGTATTACACTATATGTCTCTCTCATGAGGATTTCCTTGTATAGATCTCACTCATATAAAAGTAAATGGCCATTTTTTTGTTTGACACTAGGTCTAGGATAAGGGATCTATTAGTCACTACGTATCTCATCGTAATGAGAATCAAGAAACACATAGTTCTCCATAAGTGACTCCTTGCATAGATCTAACTCACATATAGATAGGAGCATATTTTTTTTGATTATGTGTTTGGGACTAGGATACGAAATCTTGATGGCACTATATATCTGATTATAATTAAGATCAAGACACACATAGTCCATAGAAAGAAAATCCCTACACACAAATATAACTTGTATTCCGGGGAAGGGGAATTTTATTCTAAACATGGTTCTATAAATGAGAGAACCCACATCAGAATATTCCACATAGATCCTTCTCAGATGTAGGAGAGGGTAATTAACGTTTTGAGGCACAAATGGATAATTTGAAAAATAATTCTACATGAATCGATATCTCATGTAGGGGAGAAAGAGGACACATGAAATGGGACACCCAGATTAGTTTAGAGTCATATAGGATGGACTTCCATCTCAAAATTTAATTTCATGTGCCAGGTACTATAATTATTTAGTTTAATATCATACGGAAAGTAAGTTTTCATGTAGTTTTACATCGTGTGACTAAGACATGCACTAGGAAGTTTAATTTAATGAAACTCAATATATAATTATAGAAATTATGAAAATTATTTATTAAGAAAACTTACATTGGTAGGGGGTGTGATATACTCCCTATCCATTGTAATCAAGGAATAAGATCAATTTTAGTAGAAATTGTGTATAACATAATGTCCTTCCCACTTTCATTCATATTTTGGAGGCTTATTCCTAGGTATTATTAGTGATATGAAATATAATACCAATTCTCATTAGAATAATGGAAGAAAGAAAACTCTATTGTTGAAGGATTTCACTACTCAGTTTTGATGATATTCCATGTTGTGAAGTGTACACAAACTTTTCTCATCGATTTTTTCTAACTCATCCAATTTATTATGAGATTACTCATAGATGGATAAATGATCGCAAATAGTAATGAAGAGTAAAGGTAATTGGACCTCAATGGGTAGAACTGATTCTATATTGTACACAAGTGAATATTGGATTGCTTATGTAGCTATACAGGTTGTGGTGTGATAACCCCACAAATCATGAATTTTTTTAATCCATGATTTCTTATCTTTTCTAATCATCTTCTTGAGTATATTGGATATTTTTTTGAAAGCCTATATCTGTCCATTTTCCATTGAATGGTTGTGGAATGAGTGGTTGGGATAAATACCATATTACTAAAACAAAATTTTAATCTTAGAAGAGAAGAATTTAGTACCCTTATCCATCATTATTATATGATGGAAACCAAATCTAGTAATAATGTTTGACTTCATAAAACTAATGATATCCTTTTTCATAATTTCATTGAGGGATATATACTCAACCAACTTGGAGAAGAAGTTAGTGGAAGTAAGGATGTTCTTGAACTACCTGGATATTGCTAGGGGATATGGACCCATTACATCTATTCCCCAAATAGAAAATTACCATTAATATTTAACGACATTTAAAAATTAAAGGGGTTTATGGATAAAGTTTTCATGTATATGATATGCATAATATATCTTAGAAAACTCTAAATAATCCCATGTCATTTATGACCAGAAATATCCCATCCTACTGTTTTGATAGGAAATATTGGCCCCTTACTAATGAGTAACATAGGAACCTATATGAAATTTATACATGATAGTGAGAGTTTCCCCTCCATAATATATATGAGGATAACTCCATAAAATCATCATTTATATAGGAATTTAATAGAATTCATGCCATCATAAAGTGTAAAGTTGGCTGCCCATCATCATATCTTATATTTTCTTGCTCTTTCTGACGAAAGAATCCCATTTTGGAGGTAGTAAAATATGGGGGACATATGACCATTCAAAAAATAATCTTTTTTAGGGGAAGAATTAATCTCATTTATATCTTCCAATTTTTCACCAATGAATGGTGAAACCACTCTATTATATGCAATACTAATGATTGTTTCATCTTGTTCGGGATCTACTAGGGTTGTGTCCATGTTACCCAATGCATATACCTGGGTGTTCTGTGAATGTGGGAAATGGGTCACTATGGGATTTGAGGGGAATTATTCCATCAATACTCATATATAGTCTAATAAGAAAATATAATCTTCCTTTTTGATGGAATACTCACCAATAATTTTCTTGATCACCAACTCTGAATTAGATTTGAATTTCAAGTGGGATACTGATATTTGTAGTTCTAACTATAAGCCTACAATGAGGGAATAATATTCTGCCTCATTATTAGAGAGACCTTCTAACAATAAGAATAAATAGGGAAAACTACATTGGTTAGAGAGGTGAAGATGATTCCAAAACCATCTTTATTAAGTTTAGGGGTTTCCATTCTTTTACTTGTTGGTATTCTAGAAGTGCTATCAAAATATATCTACCATTTTTAGGGGAAATATTGAACAAAGAATAATTATTCATCAAGAAACTCACTATCCAATGGCATATTTTCCATATAAGGATGCGCTACCAAAAAATCTGTTAATTCATGTACTTTTTTTTGGCATAATTCAAATGTCAACCAACTATAAGATAACCACCCATAGTGCCAAGCATCCAATCAACATGGGATGGTTAAGGATATATCTGAGTGGTTTATTATGAGATAATAAGTGTAACTCATGGTGATAAAAGTAATGCCTTAATTTTTGGACCACAAAAATTAATGTAAGAGAATACTTATTAATATTTGAATATCAATTATTAGTACTAAGCACAATTCTACTGATATAATGGTGACTATTATCATTCCCTACATCATTATTCTTACAATAAATAAACCTAGTGATTATTCCAAGGCTATAATATATAAAATGAGTGGATTTAATTCAATGGGGGGTATTATTAATGGTGGAATCAAAATCCATTGTTTGATACTATTAAAATATTTTTGAACATCATCGGTCCACCAATAGGTAACTCCCTCTTCAGCAATTTGGTGAAGGATAAACACTTTCTTATAATATTTTATATAAACAATATAATTTATGAAATGCATCCTTGAATCCCTATTAGGTCCTTGTGGTTTTTAGGAGGTGACATATCATGGACAACCTTTCTTTTCTCAGGATAGACCTAAATTACATGTTGGTGTACTATGAAGCTAAGGAACCTTCCTAAGGTAACCTTAAAAGTACATTCTAATGGGTTTATCTTCAAGCTATACCACCATAAATATTTTGAAATAGTATCATTATTGGAAATATTATTAGAATGTTACGGGGATTTTACCACCAAATCATCGACATAACATTTAACAGTTTTCCATAAGAATGGTTTGAAAATGCTATTCATGGTGCATTGATATGTGGAATTGATGTTCTTCAAACATAAATTCATTAATTGATAACAATATATTCTTTGTGGTGATATGAAAGAATTATCCTCTTCATATTCAAGAGCTATTCATATATAGTTGTATCCAAAATATTCATCCATAAATTAAAGGTCTAGATAGAAAATATTTTCATTGATCATAAGTTTTTTAATTGGGACTTGGAAATCATCTTTTGGACAATTCTAGTTAAGATCTATTAAGTTAATGAAAACTTTGATATACCCATTCTTATTTTTTTTGGGATAATGTTGGTGAGCCACTTTAGATACTAAACATCCTTAATGAAATTTTATTTGATAAGATTATCAACCTCAGCTTCAACCTTAGTCGTGTGAGTTAGGTGCATTCTTTTGGATTCCTTATCATAACCATGGTGATCCTATGAGAGACCCAATTGATGGTTGGATACATTTTGACTAAGTCCCATCATTTATGTGTAATCCCAGGTGAACAAATCTCAATGATACTTTATAAAAGAGGTATGAACCTCTTGTTCTTTAGAATAAATGTCATCACTAATCAATTTAGTTCAAAGATCTTTCTATGTGCCCAAATTTATTTTCCTAATATCATCAATAGTGGTGGAGATACCTTCCACAAACATTTTAGTTGCATCTCTGAGATCCCCTTCTTCTTCTCCCTATTTCTCAATCTTAATAGAAATGGGTAAAAAAGGGGGATCTTTATATATATAAGACGCATCAATATCCCAAAATTTGAAAGTTAAAGTAGGGGAATTCTCACTCTTTATTGGTGATATGCGAGTCTCCTATAATTCAGGAAATGATGCACGGGACTTCTAAGAATCTAAGGACAAAGTGAGGACATTTTCACTTGGGGTACTACTACTATTGTGGGGATCAAAAACTTCTTACATGTTATCTAGTTTGGTTGATGTGATTGATATCATGTAAAATGATGAATATATACCCAAATATAAACTTGTGTATTCAATTTTATTGATGGGAAATACACATTCATCATAAATCTATTTAAATGGGTTAGCTAAGGTCATTTCCAAACTGTTTGGAGGGTAACCCGAGTGGCATCATTGAACATTGGTGTTTTTTCTTCTCTCTAGTAGAACCCTGCATCAATTTATTGAGACTCATAGGATTCAAATGGATCTCTATCACTATGCAATGCCCTAATTTTTCTATCAATACAGTTTTTGGGTCATAGATGGTATGATTAGTTAATAACCATATACTGATACAACCAAGGTCTCCCTATAAGTAAATTGAAATTTTTATCTTTTTAAATAACTAGGAATTTAGAGTTCGAGATAAGTTACCCAAATTGGGCTCTGATCTTGATTTGAATAACATGTTTATGATCACTCTTGTTGTAACCCTAAAGTATTAAAGTAAAGGGGGAAAATAAACTTCACTATAACCCAATAGATGAAGTGTCCAGACTAGAATGAGTTTGATTCCTATGATGTTATAAATAAAATATTTTCATATTTCAATGTCATCTAGTTTTATAAATACATACAAGAGTTTTATGTGTACCTATATAATAGTTTCCTTGTCTTGATATGTGAAAGAGATGATTATGTGAAATTTCATGGGATCAATATCTACATGGTAAAATTTAGCAACATAACCACAAATTTAAAATCTTAAGGGATTGATAAGGCCTTCAGAAGTTCTTATTATAGATATTTTTATAAATTAAGGGCATCCGGGATTGAAATATTGGCTAGAACCATGAATAAATGCTTCAAAATTTCATATTTTTGAGATAAAGGTGTTCACTTCCTAATATGAAGTTGGGACTTATCCTTGGAATGTACCTTAGTGGATGGATTATTTGAGGTGGATGGGTTATGAACTTGACCAAAATTTTATTTCACACCTGTTACTAATAGATTGAGTTAACCTGGTGTGCCCAATCATCTGGGATGATCAGACGGTTCCACACCTATTATCTAGTATTCCAAAAATAATTGGGTTTGGATGGATCTTGAAAATACTGGGGTTTCTCCATGATAATGTTGGGCTCACCAAAGTAATTTCTCATGAGTATCAGTAGTGTATATAGCTTTGGTGGGAATGTTACCAGGATATTGGGATCAACCATGATTGTATCTTTACCAGCTCCCTCAGATTCTATGGCCTCTGCCTCTGCTTCCATTATTATGTATGGGAAAATCAAGTTCCTAAAAATACTCATAAAAAAATAAGGGGTCTTATAAATGAATAACATTAATAGAAATAAAAATTTACTCTTCATTCGATTAGGGTTTTATTTGGTGGGGCCGTGTCCGTCCTCTCAATATTGTAGGAATGAAATATGAGGGGAATTGGTATGGGTTTATATTTATATACTTGATTCTTTCATTTATTATTAATCAGGTTTTTAGAAGACCATATCTTGGAAGACTTTTGTGCTGATGAATTTAGTTGCACTATAGTATAAAAACTGGATATATGATTGGTTGGTTTAGTTGTTCCTTAAGGATGGCATGAGCTTAATTGATCATCTTTCTAGTCATCCAGTTATTAAACTTCTACACACCTTTAATAGAAACTTATTTCCACCCTTTTAATTTATCTAGAGTTATGTAAACATATGAGACTTATGCTGGTGTCTTTCCCAATTTCGCTTTTTTAGAATCAACCATCTTCTATATGATATTTTTAAGAATAAAACATGCCTAGATGATGTGGCCTAATATTTAATGAAAGGAGAAATAATTTAGTTGATCACTAAGGGCAACCTGATACATAATTCTAGGCTATAAAAACATAAAAAAAATCATTCTCCATAGATTCTATAAAGTATCCATGGAACTTATTATATCGAAAGGAATAAAATTTATTCTTGAAATCATTGTACGATGGATGCTTATGTTCTTTTCTCTTATCTTGAAGGGAATATTTCTGTTGTTTTCATCGTTTTAATTCATGGGTAGGTTCCACATGATATTGTGTGGGCCTAAATAATATATTTTTTGCTAGGTTTGTATTGAGTGTAATGGTTGTGGTTTCCACTTTGGTAGTTATTTTACTTTGGGCTGCCAGTGTTGTTTAAGAATTATTTTTGGTTCACTAAATATATTATTCAAATATTTGATCAACTATGGAAAGTTCATAAAATCTATTTTATATTTCACTAAATGAGTTTCATTTTTAGTTTATCATATAGGCCCTCTATACATAGACTAAAAAAATTTCTTAAAGGAGTTATATATTTAATGAGTAAGTTAAACCCATCAACCTAGTGATTGAGTTAGAGAATTTCTCATTCTAACATTATTTTTGATTTGATAGATCAAGGAATTTTTTCTTTCCCAACAAAGAGATAGATTGATAATGGAATTTATAGAGGATATCTTACCATCCCATGATTTATTTGGACAACAAAATAGTGAAAAATAAAAAATTTGGACCCTCTAACATCTGTATGAGGAATATGATTTTGGATGATTTATGCTACTCGAGGGTTCCCATCATAGGACCACACCGAGACATGATATACATTGAGTGATACTCTAGACCCCCCATTACATTAAAATTTGGGAAATTTGGATTCCAAAATTTGGGTGTAAGAAGAGTTTCATCCACCCACATAGGATAATGCTTTATTTCTAGCTACGTTGGTGAATTATGCCCTTATATAGCCACCAATTAGGCTATCAATGACTCAATGGTGTCAATGAGTTCTGATTGGATAGATGGTTGGACTATCACTTGATTGGGGGAAGTGACAAGGGGAGCTTAACATGTCAGGATAATATTTTTGTTTGTGACTGATGACCATTATAGAGTGGACTAGGGTAAATCACTTGACATGGTCCCATCTACTATCCTAATGGAGGAAATTCCTAATGTACTTCCACCATTGTATCTAAATAAAACATTTTTGTAGATCCCATTGTAAGAATATGACTTGGATATTCTTTTTTTGGTATGAAATTCTCTTTTTATTGAGGGATATATTTTGAAAGAGTTACATAAGGATCTTCTTAGAGAATATACCCAGTAGGGATATTTCCTATAATAAACTCACCATTGAGCATCTTCATCCATTTCATTTCTATCTCATGTTGAGTAAATATTTCCTCAATTATAGAGGGTTTAAATTATTTAGGTAACAGGTGGGATGTAGCCATAACTTTTCCTTTTTCTTTGTTTAAAAACCATCTAAGAGGTGAAAGATGAGCCTTTGAGGTAGATCCTGAATTTTTAGCTTACCTTTGATTTATGGTATGCACACCTTCTTCAGTAATTTTAGTGTGAATCATATTTTTGATAGAAACATCATATTCTTATTCTCCCACACTATCTTTATACTCCGTAGCATTTACAAGGACAATTATAATTATGTTTATTAATGTACAATGTGCTATATTAATCATATTTACATCAGAAGGATAATAGGATTAATCTATCTTTAAGTTTCTATTGAGAAATATATCATCATTTTCTAGAGATATTTCTCTCTTGATGGGTTTCTTTGGATGGTGGCCTCTATGGGGATTCATGTTTTCCTTCCAGGATTCTCCCAGAACTAGTTTATTAAGGGTAATATGGAGAGAGTCTCTATAAAACCTTATTGTTTGTGTTCCTAAGGATAAATATGGTCCATTAGATGAAATAAACCATGGATAATAATTTTTTGATATACCTCCCAATCAAGAAAATGACTGACTTCCACGGGATAATAGAAAGTTGAGGTAAAAATGCCACTAAACCTATGGGATGGTGTCGCTCCCAAATAGCTGCTACTATAGAAATTTCTATTTACCTATTAATCTTGTGAAGCTTTTTTAAGCATGATTTGGGTGCCATGAATTCTATGAATGTGAGCTACTTGAGATCCGATCATGGTCGATCCCTACTCATCATACAAACTATTTTTTTATAGATCTCTATTCTATGAGTCGAGCCTAAAGAAATTACATTTTATGATGTGATTTTTGGAAGTATTTACTCGTCAGGGAGCAAGGTAAAATGCATCACCCCATTTTCACCCCATCCTCATATATGTACATCAGGTGGATCCCTAATGACCAGTTAGATTAGATTTCTTAGAGCATTAAGGCATGCACATTGAATATTCTCACTCTGATTTCCCAATTCCAGATGTCTTATAGCTGAAAGGGAAGTCAAATCAATTTATTAATGATATTATTTTATTTACTTGACATGTTTTTTATATACTTCGTATGGTAATAAATTCAATTTAAAATTATGAAGAGTAATTCATATATCTAGATGAATATGATATATACATTCCTTTATCAAAGTTTTTATAATTCTATCTTGAGTGTTGGCCAAAGACCAAAACATGATTGATATATTATCTTTATCTAGTTGTTTCCTCATAATCAATGTCTTATCATCATCTTTTATAAGATATTTACTTCAATTTATATGACTAATTTTTTTGTTTCCCAACTTCCTTATTATAGAAATTAGGATTGACAGGAATCTAATTTTTTTAATGGAAGCTAGGTAGTCTAAGGGTGGTTTGGAGAATGAATATTGCCTTAGGATATCTTGAGACTAAGAAATAATATCAATCATAAGGCATTAGGTGTAGCAGACCTCATACTTTCAAGTGCATCACTATATGAGGGCCTTCTCATAATTGATTCGAAAAGGGGATGAACTTCTTACCAAATAAAATATCATTGTGGGGAGGATCTTCATAGAAAATACCATCACGGGGATGACTATAACCGTGGATTAATATCTGACCATAGGGAGGAATACAATGGTATATTCCATGGGGAGGACCTTCAGAGTAGATAGTGGAAAGATGATAACGTTCTTGTCATATGATATTCTGGTCATGATAAGGGATTATACGATACTCCTAATGAGAATAGTCATCATAATCGATTATAACATGAACATGAATAATAATTTCATGGTAAAAGATTTGGAGGAGGACCTATAGAGCTACTAATAAAAAATTATGGGTCAGACCTTTACAATTGAAACTCCTACTTCCTTGATATAGAAATATGTCAACAGGATCTTGGGATGCTATTGATAAATGTTTGGGGGACTCAAGAAAATCAACATTAAGTAGAGTAGGGATGTAGACCTTCTTATGGAATTTATATTTCCTTTGGTGAGAATTCTTATTATATAATCATAATTAAGTGATTGGAGTTTAATGTCTTGAACAATGAATTTCATATATGAGGGCATTCCTAGGTGACTCCCTTTATATTTATGGAATACACTGAAAAGTTTCTGTGGTTTTCGTAGGAATGTTTTCCTACCCTAAAATGGTTATTGTAATGAACTGATGATCAATAGTTTTAATGGTAATGTCTGCCTGATCCCATTGACAATTTATTATAGGAGTGTGCCAATACTCCTCTTAGATAGGAGAAATAATGTGTGTTTACTTGTAAGTAACTCTTAAAGTGTGTTTATGAGAAAATCTAGTTTTAATGACCCACTTATTACCATTTTATTGAGAATACAATGAATCATTACTAGGACTTAAGCGATATCCCCAAGATGCCAAAGGTTAGAAATAAATGATGAAGGGTTTCAAATACAAGTGGGGGATGATTTACCCTTAAAGAACTAAAACTGTTAACCCAACAAACCATAATTAAACAAATCACTATATGATGCATGAATAAATGAAAGAAAACTCAACCACTTAATTTATATCAAACCACACCAAGGTGCACTAAAGTGGAATATGAAACAACTAATAAAGTAAATATAAGAGATACAACTAAAGACTCCAATATTACCACAAGACTCCATGATTCACAATCTCCATGCTCCAATATCACTAAACAGACCAAGTATCATGAGGTGGTGCTAAATACATGTGATACTTTACCTTTTCCCATGCCTTAAAAGATAACATCTTCAAAAGCACCAAAGTTCCAAAGTAGGGGTGAGTATAAAACTCAGTAGGCTTTCCCCAATGACTTCCCTACTCACACCACTAGGATAGAAAGGTTGGAAACATTTATATGAAAAAGTTTATATATAAAAATTTTCCAAAACAGTTTATAAATAAATATAAGAAAGTCACAAAACCATTTAAAAACAAATGTGAACAAGTGAAAATTTCAACCAATTTTCCAGCAAGTCACATTTCCAAAAAAAAAACCAGACAAGGCTTTAAAAACCATTTCTCTATATCATTTTGGAATACCCATTCCATTACACTTAACCACACACCCAAACATAAAAGAAACCTGAAACTCCCTATAATCGTGAGTGGTGAGTTATCCTTCCACTAAGACTTCACTTAGTGGACCACTTTTATGGGTTTCCTTCACACCCATATCCATCCTAACCTTTTTATGGGGGTTCTTCATGTAACATCCCAGTTCCGGAAGCCACCCAGAGGTGCCCCGTACCTAGTTAGTCACATGGCCTCAAGCGCATTTTCCCGAACACCAGAGGCTGCCGACTAGTAGCGAGGGCCTTGGGTGTGATAGTGGGAAAACTATGCCCTCATTGGCAGAGAAACACAGCGAAAGATAAAAAAATATACAATAGTGGAAGTAGTAAATATCCAACAACAGTAATCAGAAGAAGACTGAAATAATAACAACTGGAGCACACACATATATCAAATGATGCATGATACATAGGTCTAAGAAAATAGCCAAACAAGTCACAATGATGAATACAACCCTTACTAAACCAAATTACAAAATAAACAGATAAACAGCTCCTCAGCATCACAAGACTAATCTTGGTCCCATGCTCTCCAGCTCCACAACAAGTCAAGTACCTGAAGTAGAAGGACGCTTTCCCTTATCTATACCTGCAACAATATAATCTATTTGGACCCAAAAGCATGGCCCAAATAGGGTGTGAGACTAAATCCCAGTAGGAAACCACCCAAAGATATGTACCTAATAGTCAGTGAATATATGGCAGGTAAAAGTACAGAAAACAGTAAACATGAAGTACTCTGCAATAAACAATCCACAATTCAATATCAAGCAACAACTAAAGACAAACAGGTAACCCTCTGGAAGTACTCGCAGCCATCCCCTATGGTCCTACCTAACAAGTACAAGAAACCCTCTGGGCAGTACGCTTAGCCTAACCCCTCTGGTTCTGTCATAAGAATTCATAAATAGACTCTCTGAGGAAGCTCACACAGTCAATTCCCCATATAGTCTAAGGCATTCAAGGACTCTCTAAGGAAGCTCACACGGTCAATTCCCCTTATAGCCCCAAGGTCAAGGACTCTCTGAGGAATCTCACTCGGTAAATTCCCCTTATAGCCCAGGTCGTTCACAATAACTCAAATACTCTCCGAGTAATCTCACTCGGTCAATTCCCCTTATAGTTTAGAGTGATCATAGTAATTCAAAGTAAAACAAAGACTCTCCGAGGAAGCTTGCACGGTCAATTCCCCTTATAGTCTAAAGCAGTCAAGGAATCTCTGAGGAAGCTCACTCGGTAAATTCCCCTTATATCTCCAAGTGGTCCTAGGATCTCTGAGGAAGCTCACTCAGTCTATCCCCCTTATATCCTAAAGTTCTCAAAGACTTTCTGAGGAAGCTCACTCGGTCAATTCCCCTTATAGTCTACTACACCAGGTTCTCACAGACCTGTGTAGGTCAACGAGAATAAAAATGAAATATGGCCAAAGTAAACCTATAGAACTACTTGTCTAATTAGTCTACAATATATCAAGCATGTCAGAAATACAAACTCTCCATCCTACATCAACATGCATGGAAAACAGGCAAGGTGGCCAAACTGGCTAAATAGGACCAAACAGTTTTAAATAGAACATGCATGGGAAAAACACCCAAAGCATAGAAATTAAACCCTATTCATGTCCAATTAACCTCTACACAGGAATACAAGCATGGTATGCAATCAATAGGGGTAAAACGGTAAACATGCAATACCCCGTTCAAGGTTATTGGTGGAATTTTCACATAATACTCAAAGACTTCGAATAGAGCATAGAAATTCAACCCTATTCATGTCCAATTAACCTCTACACAGGCATACAAGCATGGTATGCAATCAACAGGGGTAAAACGGTAAACACACAATACCCCGTTCAAGGTTATTGGTGGAATTTTCACATAATATTCAAAGACTTCAAACGGAAAGGCACAAACCACCTACCTTGGCATTGGGAGATCAATATAATTGAATCTTGAGGCTTGAATCGCCTTAGAACACCGTAGATCTACAAAAAATATAAAATTTTCAACCCACGATAACTTGGAAAAGAGGAGGAATTGGAAAACGATGCTCTAGGAGAAGGAATAACTCACTGATGCGATTCCAATGCAACCGACAATGTTTTATTTGGAGGACATATGCTCACTCGGGGGTTCATCCAAGTTCTGCGGCCGTACGATGCTCTCGGTTGAATAAGACCTAAAAGAAGATGTTTCTGGAGATTAGATGCGACCCCAGTGCATTTAATGAAAAAAGAAAGTACACGACGTGTAATTTTGAAGTACACGTCGTGTACTCTCATTTTCCGTACTCTACTTTAGGTGGCATCCAAACACCCCCACACGACTATGTGTGTGGCCCCTACACGGCCAGCACACGGCCTCCAGCGGCAAGGCAGTACATGGCGTGTACTCATAAAGTACACGGAGTGCACTTCAAAATTTCCTGAAACTCCTATTTTCTAAAAAACACTAGAAAAAAGAAAAACATACCTAAAAAGAATATCCAGGTTCTTAAAAACTCCCCCCATTAAATAAATTCATCCCCGAATTTCCCTAGCACGGCGTAGAAGAAGAAACCTCAAACCACTCCAGCCACTGCGCTTGTACATCGACCTCCCTCTCCCAAGTCTCATCTTGTACTCGCCCGTGCTGCCATAGCACTTGTACCAGAGGAACAAACCAGCCACAGAGAACCTTTTTACTACGATCGAAAATCTGGATAGGATACTCGTTGAAAGATGCATCCACATCCAACTCAACTTCCTCGGGTTGGAAAGCTTGAGACGGGTCTGAAAAGTAACGTCAGAGATGAGAAACGTGGAAAACATCATGCATATCCCGATAACTCTAAGGTAACCACAACCGATAGGCCACCAGTCTAACTCTCTCCAACACCTCAAATGGCCCGATGTACCTCAACGAAAGCTTTACCTGTCTTCTGATCATCTTGTGTCCCAACGTCAGTGTAACACGTAGAAAAACCTGATCCCCGAGCTCAAACTCCAGAGGTCGTCTCCGCTAATCAGCATAAGACTTCTGATGAGACTGTGTAGTATCCATCCTCTATTGAATCAACTCTATCTGCTATGTGGTCTCCTGAACAAGATGAGATCCTAGTAAAGTCGCCTCTCCTACCTCCATCCAACATAAGTGTGATCGGTATGGCCTACCTTAAAAATCCTCAAAAGGTGCCATCTGAATAGTTGTTTGAAAACTATTGTTGTAGGAAAAATCCACAAGAGATATATGCTTCTCCCAAGAACCTCCAAAATCCAGAATGCATGCTCAGAGCATGTCGTCAAGAACCTAAATTGTACGCTCGGACTGACCATCTGTCTGAGGATGGTAAGCCGTACTCAAAAGTACCTGTGTACCCAACACCTTTTAAATCCCCTGCCAGACCTGAGAAGTAAAACACACATCCCTATCTGAAAAGATGTAGTGTGGAACTCCATGAAGACGTACAATATCACAGATGTACAACTGTCCAAACTCATCAATGTTGAAGGTCTCCTTGATCGACAAGAAGTGAGCAACCTTCATAGGCCTGTCAATGATAACCCATATTGCATCATTCCCTCGAGGTGACCTCAGCAAACTGGTCACAAAATGCATCACAACATCATTACACTTCCACTCAGGAATGGGTAACTTCTTCAGAATCCCTACCAGTCGCTAATGCTCCGCCTTCACTTGCTAACAAGTGGAATAACTCATGACGAAACTAGAAACATCCCTCTTCATACCTGGCCACCAATACTGACAGTGTAGATCATAATACATCTTGGTGATGCCAGGATGAACTGTCCAAACTGAGGAATGAAAGTCCCGCATCAGCTCCTCGCGTATATCTACTGGAAACCATACGCGCCCCTGGAAACGCAAGATCTCATCCTCTCCTACGATCCATCTAGGAATAGGGTCCTCTCCTAACACACTCACCCTTAGGACTAGGCCTTCAAAATCTGATAGCTGCCTCATTAGAACTCGATCAAGAAGAGTGGAGGTAACAGCTACAGGAGAAAGGAAAGTCTACCCCTATATATCGTGCACCTCCAAATGCATCTTAGAGAACAGAGCCATAAGCTGCCACTCATTGTTGGCCTCCTAAACTGCCTGTATCTGAGTCCTCTTGCTCAACGCATCAGCCACCACGTTGACCTTCCTAGGCATATAGGCAAGCTCAAAGTCAAAGTATTGAAGGTACTCAACCCACCTTCGCTGTCTCAAATTTAGATCATGCTGAGTGAAGATGTACTTTAGAATTTTGTGGTCGGTGAAAACCACAAAATTCTCTCCCATAAGACAATGTATCCAACAACGTAAGGCATGGAAAACAACTAACAACAAAAGATCATGCATCGGGTAATTCTTCTCATGTGGCCTCAACTGCCGAGACCCGTATGCAATGACTCCTTCTCCCTGTATAAGTATAGCTCCTAGCCCAATACCTGAAGCATCACAATAAATAGTATAACTCTTTCCCAGCTCTGGAAAGACCAGTATCGGTGCTGAAGTCAACCTTCCTTTCAGCTCCTGAAAGGCTGACTCATAAGAATCTGACCATAAGAACTTCACACCCTTCTTAGTCAGACCCATCATCAGTGCTACTAAGCTTGAAAAGTCCTGTATGAAGCGTCTGTAGTATCCAGCTAGCCATAGAAAACTCCTCACCTCAAAGAAGTTCTTTGGATGCTCCCAGGAAACTGCTGCCATCACTTTCTATGGGTCTACTGATACTCTTGTCTCTGAGATAACATAACCCAAGAAGTGAATCTGGTCCATCCAAAAGTGGAATTTTTAGAGCTTATCATATAACTAATGTTCTCTCAGTGTACTTAGAAAGATCTCAAGATGTGTAGCATGGTTGTGTCGAGTGTGAGAGTACACCAAGATATTGTCCACGAAGACCACCAAGAAGGAATCCAAGTATGGATGAAACACTCTGTTCATCAATGCCATGAAAACTGCAGGCGCGTTCATGAGACCAAACAATATAACCATATAATCTTATAGACCATACCTGCTTAGGAAGGCTGTAAGAGGTATATCTGATGGTCTAACGCGCAACTGATGATAACCAGACCTCAAGTCAATCTTTGAGAACACCTAGGATCCTTGAAGCTGATCAAAGATATCATCAATCCTCAGCAAGGGATATCGGTTCTTGACCGTCAACTGGTTCAACTTCTGATAATCCATGCAAAGCCTGAGAGTACCGTATTCTTTCTTCGCAAATAGGATAGGAAAACCCTAAGTAGAGGTACTGAGTCGGATGAAACCCTTTGCCTACAACTCCTCCAACTGCTTCTTGAGTTCCTACAACTCAGGTGTAGCCATCCTATAAGGAGGAATGAACACCAGTTCTGCTCCTGGCACAATCTCAATAGAAAAGTCTACCTCATGCTCCATAGGAAAACCTGAAAAGTCCTCTAGAAAGGAATCTCTGAAACAATCCACCACTGGGGGAAAGTAAATCCGCAAAGTCCCCTGGTCATCCAGATATAGACTAGAAATCTGGGCTATAACTCCTCCTAAACCATGATGCTCTGGTCCCACTCTGCTCGCCTTGACATCCCATTCACCCCTATGAAGAAACGATTCTCCCTCTAGTGACATGAAACTCACCCTACAACGATAGTAATCGATGACTACTTGGAAGGGAACCAAACAGTCCATTCCGAGAATGACATCATAGCCTATCATATCTAGGACATAGAGGTCCCATAAGAAGTGACACCCACCAACCTCAAGAGGGCACTCCTTTCACTGACTCACACTAGATGTTCTCATCCCCAACAGAGTGTTTAGTGTCAAGATATCGACAAAAGAAAAGATATAGAGCCCAAGGCTCTCCACAATAGAAACAGAGATAAATATATGGAAATCCCCTGTATCAAAAAGCGCTAAAGATAAAACTAAGGCAACTAGGATCGTACCTTGAACTGTAGAGGGTCCGGGATCCTACTTCTCATAGGTCTTCTCCACTGCAATGGCCTGACCTATACTGCGACCTTGTGACCCTGCTTGACCACTCTGAGCTGATCCACCCTGCTTTCACTAGTATCCTAGTGACTGCCCACCGCGGCTGTGACCTCCACCTCGGCCCAAATGGCTAGAAGAACTCTAGTTCCCAGACTAGTGATAAACTGGTGGCACTACTCCTGAATGAGGAGTCATATAAGAACCCCTGTCACCAGTTTATAGTGAGAATAACTGACAAAAATGCTGAAGGTGACCCATATTACCACAATATCGGCACTCCATCGGGTCTCTAGGGCAACGTGGCCTTGTATGCCTGATTCTACCATGCTAGTAGCACACCACATGGATACCAGAAGATGCATCTCGCCTACTCTGATCTCCTCATGAAAACTCTCTGCCACGCTTCCTGCTATCAGTAGGAGGAATACTAACTCTGGATGTCGAACCGCCCTGGATCACTGCTCCAGAATCCCTCATATTTCACTATGTGATCAACACCTGGTTGATGATAGAGGATATCGAAGTCAACCAGAAGATGTTCACCTACGATCAAATGTCGTGCCTCAAAACATCCTCAAACTTCTGTGCAAGGAACAACTCATCACCTCCTAGAATAGGTGTAAAACACTGCAGCTCTATGAAGCGAGAGGAATAATCCATAACAGTAAGAGCACCCTGCTCCAAACTCATGAACTCTCATGCTCGATCGACCCTCAAGGTCTCCATATATAAGTAATTAAAGAAGATGCACAAAAACTCATCCCAAGCCATACTCTTATGGCGACTCGCCTGTGAGATCACATCCCACCACCTCTTGGCGGAGTCCCAAAGCATATAGGTAGTGAGCTTCACCCTCTTGTTTAGTGGTTTCTCCAGGTGCTCGAAAATCATCAGCGTGGCTTCTAGCCATGACTCTGCCGCCTGGGGTCCTCCATCCCCTAAGAAAGTAGGATGATGCTGCTGCTGAAAGACCCGCATCAATTCTGCCATCGATGGGACATGATATGACACTCCCTGAAAGGTCTGCATCATCCTTATAAATCCCTCTCTGAACTGAGCATTAGCTCCTATGTCAGGTATAACAGATGGTTCCAAGACTGGCACAAGAGGAGGATCTGCTGGAAGTCCCTGATCAGCCATATCTGGCGTCTGATCACCGTCTGGTAACTGGCGGACAACTGGAAGACGAATCGGTGGCATGACTCTGTAAAGTCAAGAACACACCTTAGATCAAGAGTATTAAGGACTGGAAACTAGAAGTATGATAGGGGAACATGAGAAAGAAATCATTCAAGTTTAACAAAACATGACTACATGGCGTGTACAATTCCTACACGACGTGTTCCCTTAATTCATTAATATGGGCATGTACTCCTGCCTAAACTGGTCGTGTAACACCCCAAACACATGGTGTGTTCTCCTAACACATGACGTGTACCTGAATCCTCTCCCCCTACCCGAGTCCTTCTACACGGTTAAGACACACAACTCTCCTAAGACAAAACTACATGGTGTGTTCAGAGTAGGCACGACCTGTACTCAACAAGCTTCTCCTGGCTCGTGTTGTTAGTGACACGGCCTGTGTACCTAGTTCACACTACATGGCGTGTTCCAAATGGAAACAACATGGAATAAGAAGTCCCAACCAGACATGTGGTTAGTTACACGGCCGACTACATGGCTGACACTACGCGATGTGTTCCAGATGGACATGGCGTGTACGAGAAGGATAACTCTGACCCATGTTGTTCGTGACATGGTCGGGCACCTAGGTCCAACTACACAGTCTGCACAACTGATACACAGCGTGTTTCTGCAAGAAATTCCCTATCCCATGTCTCCGCCCACACGACCTATGACATGGTTAGAGACTACATGACGTGTACATAAAGTACACGATGTGTACTTAAGAAAAACAGTTTCTTCCTGAATAGAAGAACCCATGGCATGTAGTCAAAACTACATGATGTGTATTCTGGGTTTTTCCAGACAATAAGCGTCAGAAACTACTCCAGAGGCCAGAAAACACTGAAACACACATTTAAAGTACCAAATTCTGATTCGTGAGAGCCCATACTCCCCACGAATAAAATATTGGCATCTTATACATGTTATAACAAGGTAAACAAGTCAATGATCCACCAATTTCCGGTCCATAAGGGCCCATAACACCTCAAGAACCAAAGTATGGCGTTCATTCAAGCAAACATTTACACAATAAATGCTCTAATAAGAAGAAAATATTTTATCAAGGCATCTATCACAACAACATGCATATTCTACATGACATCTATCACAAAAACATGAAATCGCTAATGCATCCTAGATGACATGGCAAGAATGCATGGCACATGATTTCTAACAAGTGCCTATATGATGCATGAGATGGAATACCCTCATCTCATCGGGTTGCGATAGAAATAGAACCTCAATAACATAAACGATAACAGCACAATACATGTGAGTCACCCAATGGTGAAAATCAGATCAATTGTAAAATTGCAAACAAAAAAAAATTGAAATCAATGAGGTAGATTGGATTTTTCTTTGTACATGGGTTAGATACTCCCAGGAATAGATTTATTACCAAGTACCTATCCCTTCCTATACTTGAATAAAGGATCCAAATAGTAAGTCTAGAGAAAAGAATCCTCTGATACCACTTTGTAACGTCCTGGTTCCAGAAGCCACCCAGAGGCACCCCGTACCCAGTTGGTCACATGGCCTCAAGCGCATTTCCTTGAATTCCAGAGGCTGTCAACTAGAAGTGAGGGCCTTAGGTGTGATAGTGGGGAAACTATGCACTCATTTGCAGAGAAAAACAGCAGAAGATGAAAAAATATACAATAGTAGAAGTAGTAAATATCCAACAACAGTAATCCGCAGAAGACTGAAATAATAACAACTGGAGCACACACATATATAAAATGATGCATGATACATAGGTCTATGAAAACAATCAAACAAGTCACAATGCTAAATAAAACCAGTACTATACCAAAGTACAAAAGAAACATATAAACAACTCCACAGCATCGCAAGCCTAAGCTTAGTCCCATGCTCTCCAACTCCATAGCAAGTCAAGTACCTGAAGTAGAAGGGTGCTTTCCCTTATCTATACCTGCAGCAACATAATCTATTTGGTCCCAAAAGCATAGACCAAAAGGGTGTGATACTAAATCCCAGTAGTCAACCACCCAAAGATCTGTGCCTAATAGTCAGTGAATATATGGAAGGTAAAAGTACAGAAAACAGTAAACAAGAAGTACTCAATAGTAAACAATACACAGTTCAATATCAAGCAATAGTTAAAGACAAATAGGTAACCCTCTGGAAGTACTCGAAACCATCCCCTCTAGTCCTACCTAACAAGTAAAAGAAACCCTATGGGCAGTACACTCAGCCTAACCCCTCTGGTTATGTCATAAGAATTCATAAATAGACTCTCTGAGGAAGCTCACACAGTCAATTCCCCATATAGTCTAAGGTAGTCAAGGACTCTCTGAGGAAGCTCACACGATAAATTACCCTTATAGCCCCAAGGTCAAGGACTCTTTGAGGAAGCTCACTCAGTCAATTCCCCTTATAGCCCAGGTTGTTCACAGTAACTCAAAGACTCTTTGAGGAAGCTCACTCGGTCAATTCCCCTTATAGTTTAGAGTGATCAGGGTAATTCAAAGTAAAACAAAGACTCTCTAAGGAAGCTCACATGGTCAATTCCCCTTATAGTCTAAAGCAGTCAAGGACTCTCTAAGGAAGATCACTCGGTCAATTCCCCTTATATCCCCAAGTGGTCCTAAGATCTCTGAGGAAGCTCACTCAGTCTATCTACCTCATAGCCTAAAGTACTCAAAGACTCTCTGAGGAAGCTCACTCGGTCAATTCCCCTTATTGTCTACTACACCAGGTTCTCACGGACCTATGTAGTTAAACGAGCTTAGAAATACAATATGGCCAAAGTAAAACTATATAAATACTTGGATAATCAGTCTACAACATATCAAGCATGTCAGAAATACAAACTCTCTATCCTACAACAACAAGCATGGAAAATAGGCAAGGCGACCAAACTATTATAAACAGAACATGCATGGGAAAAACATCCAAAGAATAGAAATTCAACCCTATTCATGTCCAATTAACCTCTACAAAGGCATACAAGCATGGCATGCAATCAACAGGGGTAAAACGACAAACACACAATACCCCGTTCAAGGGTATTGGTGGAATTTTCACATAATACTCAAATACTTAGAATGGAAAGTCACAAACCATATAACTTGGTGTTGGGAGATCAATATACTTTATTCTCAAGGATTGAATCTCCTTAGAACACCGTAGATCTACAAAAAAATATAAAACATTCAACCCACAATAACTTGGAAAAGAGGAGGAATTGGAAAAAGATTCTCTAGGATAAGGAAGAACTCATCGATGCGATTCCAATTCAACTAACAGTGTTTGATTTGGAGGACGGACACACACTCGGGGGGTTAATCGAAGATCTGCAACCGTACGATGCTCTCAGTCGAACGAGACCTAAAAGAAGATGGTTCTGGAGATTATATGCGACCCCAGTGTGTTTAATGAAAAGAAGAAAGTGCATGATGTGTACCCACCTTTTCCATACTCTGCTTTAGGCGGCCTCCAAACACCCCCACATGACCATGTGTGTGGCCCCTACACAGCCAACACACGGCCTCCAGCGGAAAGGAAGTACACAGAGTGTACTCATAAAGTACACGACCTGTACTTCAAAAATTTCCAGAAACCCCTCTTTTCTCAAAAATCCAGAAAAAAGAAAAACATACCTGAAAAGAAGATCCAGGTTCTTACACTTCACACTCTTATCCATCCCATTGCATATGAACACACACCACAACCCATGCCAAACCCATGGTAAAACCATGTGTGTTCAACCAATTCAATAAATAATTCTTTTATTGATAATCATGAATCAGTACAATTCAAACAAACCATTTCATTTCAAAAAATCCATGTTCCACAATTCCAAAAAATCCTCATTTTAAAATCCACATTTTATAACCAAGAAAAAAAGCACATTTTCAAGAACACCAATTTTCAAGATTTCCACAAACCATCATTCAAGAAGGTTTCTAACAATAAACAACAACCAATTAATCATAATTTCATCACAATTAAATCAATTTTAAAGCATTACAATCAATTCAACTAAGAGGAGTCTTGAGTGAAGCCACATACCTTGAAGGTTTTGACAAAAACTGAATATGAAAGAAGCTCACAAAACTAGGCCGATTCTCCATGAAACCACATTTGATATCTTCTATTAACAACAAAGAGACCAAATATAAACATATTTGGCATTAAAAATCTTAGATCTACCCATGATGAGTGTAGATCTGATAATCCAAGAAGAGAGGAGAAGTGGATCTTAGTAGATCTAAGGAAACATGACAAGAACGACGAAGAATGATAACATACCTCAATAATACAGCTTCAAATCACCAAGGGAAGCCTTAAAATTGCCTCCTTATTGATGGGAGAACCCTCTTTATCCTTATGAGAATAAAAATCCTAATTTAAATCTACTTTGGTGAAAAAATTATTCGATTAATGGAAAGGATGAAATAGATCCACTTTTTTAAGGAGGTGGTTTTTAACCTATGAAAAGATTAGTCACACGATTAGAAAAACCTTGCACTAACCATGCATTAGATTCTGACTCAAGAATAGCCTTGAACAACCTTCTCACATGGTGTCCCTGACCATGCGACAACCATGATAAAACTACAGCCTCAAACCTGCTACAGTGTAGGGTTTCTCCTTGGATTTTTGCACGGTTTGAACAACCCATGTGCAACCCGTGTGCCTCTCCTTTACCCCCCAAAAACTTATTAAAAGTTCACCTAAATATCCCAAACTTCACCCATAAACTTTATAAATAAGAAAATTATAAATAAAGTGTTACATAACAAAAATAGGGGGTACTAAATTCTCCCCACCATTGGTATTTTTTTCCTCAAAAAGTAGAAAACCATCATTTCCCTGAAAGAGTTCCGTCCATTGGTCTTTAATTTCCCCTTTTTATTCCCAAGTATCTTCCTGAATCTGACCATGTTTCCATAAAACTCGCACTAGATTGATTATTTTCCACACAATACTTTATCCTTCCAATCCAGAATCCACACTAGGATATGTACCAATGAGGCATCTGGATCTAGGTCGACGTGATCCCATCTGGTCACATGGTTAGGATCAGGTTGATACTCTTTTAGTTGAGATACATGGAAAACATTATGTACTAAACTAAACCATAGTGGAAAAACCAACCAATATACCACCTCTCCAACTCAATCCAGTAGGAGATAACTTACCCTACATCTCAAAATGATGATGTCCAAGACTTAGAGAAATTCAAAAGAACACATGGACTCTCACCTCAAATGAAAATAGTCTTTGATGATGATCCACATATGATTTCTAATGGATTTTAATTGTATCCCTCCATTTCCTAATCAACTTAATCTTCTCTATTATTTCTTGGACAAGTCTCGACCCAACTAGTGAAGTCTC
Organism: Viscum album; assembly: GCA_963277665.1. NCBI lineage: Eukaryota > Viridiplantae > Streptophyta > Magnoliopsida > Santalales > Viscaceae > Viscum > Viscum album. The sequence continues at coordinate 439,424,420 of OY728121.1, forward strand.
ACCCATTTCCACCGAACAAAGTGGAGAAAAATAAGGACACCCATACAATGCTTCCAACAGATCCATATGTATTGAGGCCTGACATCTTTTATTATATTATAATTACACCAAGGTTATATGTTCCTCCCATGAGACACCAAAATCCATTACATAAGTCCACAACATTTCTTCCAACATATGTATCATCCTTTCAGATTGTCCATCCATTTAAGGGTGATACACCACACTCATAGTCAACTGAGTCCTAAGGGATTTCTGTAAGGATTTATAAAAATTATTTGTGAACCTCAGATCTCTATCTTACATGATTGAAACTGGTATTCCATGTCTCTTTTCCACTTATTGGATATAGATTTTGGATTGATCCTCCACTGTATGAGTTTCATGAATAGGAATGAAATGGGTTGACTTGGTGAGATAATCCACTATTGATCATACAATATCATGTTTTCATACCATTATTGGGAGACTTATAACCAAATCCATAACTATATGCTCCCATTTCCACACTGGTATAGGTAAAGACTGCAATATACCTGCTGTTCGTTGATGTTCCGCCTTAACTTGCTGACAAGTTACACACCACAAAACAAACTCAATCACCTTCTATTTCATACCAATCCTCCAAAACTGCACTTTCAATAACTTATACATATTATGTATTTCCATTTTTAAAACCCATCCTGAATGGTGGTAAGCATGAAGAAGTTTTTCCATACAAGTTTTAGGTACAACCATCCGATCTTTGAACCAAAAAACTGAACTCCCATCAAGTTTTTAGCCCTCATTGGTCTCCCCACTATTGAGTTTTGAACTCATAACCAAGAAATATGAATTAGATGTTTGTTCTTCTTTGACTAAATTTACCAAATTAAGAATCACAAAAACTAAAAAGAAAATTGAAACATCACCTCGGTCTTCACATTCAACATGCATGTTATCTATAACTGACCTTAACTGCCACTCATATGAAGATTCTTTCACCAGCTACGCATATGAATTTATACTTAATGAATTGGCCATCGAATTACCTTTTCCAGCTATATACATCAAGTCAAATTCAAACATTTGAATATACTCCATTTATATCATTTTCCTTAGATTCAAATCGCATTGTAAGAAAATGTGTTTCAATATCTTATAATATGTAAACACAGTAAATTTATCACCAAAGAGATAATGACACCAATTCTTCAAGGCATGGAAAACTGAAGCTAACTCCAAATCATGTGGTGGGTAATTATTATCATGCACTCTCAAATTCCTTGAACTATAAGCAACCACATGATCTCCTTTTATGAGAAAAAGAATCCCAAACAATATCACGAAACATCACAGTACACCACATACCCCTATCTTGATTCTGGAAAAATCAAGATAGGTGTTGATGTAAGACAAACTTTCAGCTCTTGAAAAGACTTCTGACATTACTCAGTCCATCAGAATGGGAAATTCTTCTTTGTCAAAGCTATCATCAGCGAAGCTAGTCATGAGAAGTCACACACAAAGAATCAGTAATAACCAGCTAGACTAAGAAAACATTGTATCTCAAAGATATTATTCTATGGTTTCCAAGAGATAACAACTTATATCTTATTTAGATCCATAGAAACACCTTTTTCAGAAATTACATGGCTGATAAAGTGTACCTCTTGTATCCAAAAATCACACTTTTACAATTTTGAATACAAATAACGATCTCTCAAGATTTCCAACATTATTGTCAAGTGTTTCTCACAATCAAACCTTGTCCTTGAATATACCAATATTTCATCCACAAACACCAAAAAAAAAGAATCCTAATATCTCTAAAATATCCGATTCATCAATTCTATAAAGACCACTAGTGCATTTGCAAGACCAAAAAGCATGAATGCATATTCATAGTGGCCATATTTGTTTCTGAAAGATGTATTTGGAATATCCCCCTTTCGAACACACAATTGGGGATATCCTTATATCAAGTCAATTTTAGAGAACCACAGGGCTCCCCTAAATTGATAAAATAGATTATTAAGTCATGGAAGTGGATACTAATTCGTTATTGTAAATTAGTTAAGCTTATGATAATCCACACACAACCTTAGAGTTCAGTCTGCTTTCTTCACAAACATGACCGATGCTGCCCATAGTGATGTACATGGCTGAATGAAACCTTTTCTTTCCAACTATTCTAAATACACTTTTAATTACCTTAATTATATTGGTATCATCCTATAATATGGAAGGGAAATAGGGATGGTCCCCAGAAGGAGATCAATCATAAAATCCACTTCCCTTATAGGTGGTAACCCCGATAAGTATTTAGAAAACACATTAGTAAATTAATCCATAACTATTGAAAACCTATTATTCTCAATCCCTTATATCAATGCTAAATTCAATGCTTACAACTGGTAAGATATTGTCCCTACATCTGGTGCCAACAAACCCATTTCACCTATCTTTATAACCCCCTTTCCTATGAATAGATGCTCGATGTCATCCTCAGTTGTGAAATTAACCATTATACTATAATAGCCTATGTGAGACTTGAACATTTTCAACCAATACATACCTAGTATTACATCAAATACATCTATCTATAACTCCAAGATGTCCCATTTCAGCTCATCTCCATCAATGGTTATAGAACATGATCTATACATAAAGGCTCTACATTATTTTTCACCGAGAGGGGTTTGAAGTTTTAATATGGAAGACAACAAATCATGTTTTAAAATTATAAAATAAAAATAATGATAAGTAACGAGGTACTGTGATGAACCAGTATCAAACAACACTTGCATAAGGGTAGAATTCAAAAGAATCATACCTCTCACCACATATGGTCCAGCCTAATCATCCACAATCACCTAATCATCTTCATAAAACTACTTTGTTAATGCACTCTTCTACCTGTTTATTTGTTGATATTTCACTTATTGAGGATTCATGGTATTCCTAGAATCACCATGGCTATATCTGTTCTACTAACGAGTCTGATTTTGCTGGCCTCGCCCTGTCAAAGCATACGATGCTTGCGACACTTAAGAAGTGTCTAGAACAGCTAACCTTAGAGCACTACGATAATTTCACTAAAGATTACCCATCTTCTTGCAGTTATGGCATGCCCTAGGTTGTTTGGTACACTCTCGTTTCATGTGATAAAGAAAAAAACATTCAAAAAAGGCTAATTTACTCTTGGTTCATGGAGGAAGGTTCACTGATCCATCTATCTAATTTTGAGTCATACTCCCACCTTGGAAATAGTTGTTTCTCTTCTTTTTTCTCCCACCATAATTTCCCACCATTTCTAGTAGGTATCATCCTACTTACTCCTCCCATATATCCTGATATATCTCATTTATCCATAGTAGCTCTGTTCACCAACTCTGTATAATCTGTAATACAGAGTACCGTAATCTTTGATTGAATCTCCTATCTTAGACCTGATTTGAATATGCATTCCTTTAAGGATACACTAGACCCAACCTTTGGTGAAAATCACACTAAATTTATAAATTTAGCAGCATACTCTGTGAAAGAGAGATTATTTTTCTTCAGGATGAAGAAATCAATTGTTCTCTGGATACTGAATGTGTGAGGATAGAATTTTTTATTAAAAAATTCTTCAAAATCCCCCCAAATAAGGCCTAGATCTAGTTTAGACTGCACCTCTAGATCCCACGACTAGCATGAAAGATCCTTGAGCATATAATTTGATGAGTTAACCTTGAAATCCACTGGTGTGCTGATGAAATCGAAGATATGATTCATCCTGTTCAGCCACACCTCTACCTTTTTGGGTTTAGAATCACTTCATAAGATGGGTGAATTCTGCTTCATGAACTAGATGGAATGAACCACATGCCTTGGATCATCCCTCAAGTTCCAGATATCCATATCTTAAAACACTTGAATGATACTCAGAACCATCTCTTGGTTCACCTATGGTTTAGGTGAAACCAAATTCTCCACAACTCCTTTTAGTTGGTTTCTACAATGTCTACTAGGTTCCATTTTCTGAACCAACAACAATTTCTGTAGGTATCACTCACTAGAAACTGATGGATTAACATTCCAAATTCTATCACATTAATTATCACAACATTGTTTTCCAAAAACAAGTTTTTTCCCCTTCAACCTATTTTGAAAAAAAATCTGTTCTTGCTTTTAAAAATAAACCCATTTTTAAAATATATGAACCATGCCCTTTTTAAAATATTTCATTTGAAAAAAATTGCAACATTTTACAAAAATTTCCTCCTTTAAAAAAATTCATAAATCATTACTCAAAATTAAATATGCACTCTTAGTGGGAAGTCATTCCTCGAAAATTCATGTCATGCTGATCTCATTAGCTAAAACTATGGCAATGAGATTCCAATATCCTATAAGTGTATCCAAAACACTTATATACCCAACTCCCTAGTAACTTGAAGTTCAACATAAAAAGCTTAGATATGTCTTTATTATCTATATTTCAAGTCCCTTCAATCCTAATCCTTTCTAAGATCACAACCCAAGGATTAGACAAGACTAATTTTCAACTCCAAGACCAAGAAATTTGAAGACCACTTCTTTCACAAGGAAAGGAACAAGATGACACCACTTATCTCAAACAAGATTTTGGATCGAACAAACTAATACCATTTATAATGACCCACTTATTCCCATTGGCTTGAGAATACAATGAATCATTACTAGGCCTTAAGAGACATCCCCAAGACACCAAAGGCTAGAAATAAATGCTGAAGGGTTTCAAATACAAGTGGGGGACGATTTACCCTTAAATAACTAAAACTATTAACCCAATAAACCAAAACCAAACAACTCACTATATGATGAATGAATAAATGAAAGATAACTCAACTAGTTCATTTATATCAAAACCACACCAAGGTGCACTACATTGGAATACAAAACAACTAACAAAGTAAATAGAATAATGACAAAAAAAATACTCCAAGATGACCAAAAGACTCCATTATTCACAAGCTCCATGATTTAATTCACAAAATAGCCCAAGTATCATGAGGTGGTGCTAAATACATGTGATACTTTACCTTTTCCCATGTACCGGAAGATAGCATCTGAAAAAGCACCAAAGTTCCAAAGTAGGGGTGAGTATAAAACTCAATAGGCTTTCAACAATGACTTCTCTACTCATTCCACTAGGATAGAAAGGTTAAAAACATTTATATAAAACATTTTATATAAAACAATTTCCCAAAATAGTTTATAACTAAATATAATAAAGTCTCAAAACCATTTAAAACCAAATGTGAACAAGTGATATTTTCAACCAATTTTCTAGAAAGTCTCATTTCTATAAAAACAACAAAACAAGGATTTAAAAACCATTTCTCAAAATCATTTTGGCATACCCATTCCATTCCACTTCACCAAAACTCAACCATGCATGAAACCTGAAACTCCCTATACTCTCAAGTGGCGAGTTATCCTTCCACTAATCCTTCACTTAGTGGACCACTTTTATAGAGGTACTTCAGGTCCATATCCATCCCAACCTTTTTATGGTGGTTATTAATTCCCTTATCCATCCCAATGCATATGAACACACACCAAAACCCATGATAAATCCATGCTAAATCCAAGTGTGTTCAAAAAATTCAATAAACCTATTCTTCTATTGAAAATCATGAATCAATACAATTCAAACAAACCATTTAATTTCAATAAAAACATTCCTTTTATTGATTTTTTTAATCACATCCATTTTCCACAATTCTATAAAATCCTCATTTTAAAATCCACATTTTAAAACCAAGATCAAAAGTATATTTTCAAGAACACCAATTTTCTATATTTCCAAAAACCACCATTCAAGAAGGTTTCTAAAAATAAAGTACAAAAAATTAATTGTAATTTCATCACAAGGAAATCAATTTGAAATCATACTAATCATTTCTACTAAGAAGAGCTAGGAGTGAAGCCACCTACCTCAAATATTTTGACGAAAACTAAATACGGAAGAAGAACGCTCATGAATCTTGGTCAATTTTCCACAAAACCACCTTATATCTATTAAATTAACAAAAAAAGACCAAATATCAACATATTTGGCATCAAAAATTTTATATATACCCATAACATGTGTATATCTGATAATCCAAGAAGATAGGAGAATCATATCTAAGTAGATATAAAGAAATGTGACAAGAATAGTGAAGAATGATAACATACCTCAAGATTCCAACTTTGAATCATCAAGGGAAGACATAGGATTGCCTCCAGATCAATGGGAGAACCCTATTTGGCCTTAGTAGAAGCAAAATCATGAGTTAGAGCTAGTTTGGAAAAAAAGTGGATTAAAGGAAAGCTCGACCTAGATCCACCTTTTAAGGAGGTGGTTTTTTACCTGCACATGGTTTAGTCACATTGTTAGACAAACCATGTGCTAACCATTCTTTAGATACTACCTCAAGAACATCCTCGCATGACCTCCTCACATGGTCTCCCTAACCGTGTGCCAACCATACTGAAGCTAATGCCTCAAACCTGCTAATGTGCACAGTTTCTCCTTAGATTTCAGCATGGTTTGGAAAACCTATGTACAGCCCGCGCGCCTCTCCTTTAGCCCAAAAAAACTTATTGAAACTTCACCAAACTCTCCCAAACATCACCCATAAACTTTATATACAAGAAAATAATAAATAAAGGGTTATATATTGGAAATCAGGGGTACTAAATTCTTCCCACCAGTGGTCTTTCCATCCTATAAAAGTAGAAAACCATCATTTCCTTGAAAGAGTTGCGAACATTGGTCTTTCATTTCCTTTTTATATTCCCAAGTCTCTTCCTGAATCTAATAATGTTTCCAAAAAACCTGCACTAGAATAATGCTTTTTTCACACAAGAATTTATCCTGCCTATCCACAATCTGTACCGAGATATGTACCAATGAAGCATCTGGATCTAGGTTTATGTGATCCCATCTGATCACATGGTTAGGATGAGGCTAATAATTTTTCAACTGAGATATGTGGAACACATTATGTACCAAACTGAATTGTGGTGGAAACACCAACCAATATTCCACCTCTCCAACTTGTTCCAGTATCTTGAAAGGGCCAATGTATCGAGGAGATAACTTACCCCACTTTCCAAAACAACAATGTCCATGCCTTAGAAAAATCCTCAAGAATACATGATCAATAAATTTGAATGAAAATGGTCTTCGACAATGATCCTCATATGATTTTTGAAGACTCTAAGCCATCTCTATCTATTTCCTGATCAACTGAATCTTCTATGTTGTTTCTTGTACAAGGCTCGGCCCAACTAGTGAAGTCTCACCTAGTTCCACCCAATAAAGTGGAGAATGACAAGGACGCCAATAAAACATTTCAAACAGATCCCTATGTATTGAGGCCTGATAGCTATTATTATATGAGAAATCCAATAAGGGTATATTCTCCTCCCATTAGCCACCAAAATCCATTATGCAAGCCCACAACATGTCTTCTAACGTCTGTATCATCCTTTCAGATTGTCCATCCATCTGAGGGTGACACATCGTACTCATAGTAAACTGAGTCCCAAGGGATTTCTATATGGATTTCTAGAAATGGGACATGAACCTTAGATATTTGACTAACACAATTGAAACTGGTATACCATGTCTCTTTACCACTTCTTGGATATAGATTTTGGATAGATCCCCCACCATTTGAGTTTCATAAATAGGTATGAAATGGGCCGACTTGGAGAGCCTATCCAGTACCACCCATATAGAATCATCTTTATAGACTGTTCTTAGGATACCTATAATAAAATCCATAGCTATATACTACTATTTCCACACTGGTATAGGTAAAGATTGCAACAGACCTACTGGTCATTGATGTTCTGCCTTAACTTGCTGAAAAATTAAGCACCGTGAAACGAACTCAACCACTTTCCATTTCATACCAATCCAATAAATTTTTTATTTCAATGGATTATACATCTTATGTATTCCTAGTTGTAAAACTCATATGGAATGGTGGTAAGCATGAAAAAGTTGTTCATGACAAGTGTTAGGCACAACCATCTGATCTCTAAACCAAAAAAGCGAACTACTATAACATTTCCAGCCCTCAATGGTCTCCCCAACATTAAGTTTTGAACTCCTAACAAGGCAATATGAATTGGATGTTTGTGCTTATTTGACCAACTTTACAAAATTAGGAATCATGGAAACTCAAAAGAAAACAACAACATCACCTCAGCCTTCACATTCAACATGCATGTTGACTAGAACCGACATTAACTACCACTCATCTGAAGATTATTTCACCAGCTTCACATATGACTTTGTACTTAATGCATCGACCTCCAAATTAACTTTTCCTGGTTTATAGATCAAGTATAATTCTAACATATGAAGATACTCCATAAATATCCCTTTCCTCAGATTCAAATCCTATTTTGAGAAATTTTTTTCAAGCTCTTTTGATCCATGAACATAGTAAATTTCTCACCAAATAGATAATGATGCCAAGTATTATAGGCATGGAAAACTACAACTAAATCCAAATCATGTGTTGGGTAATTATTCTCATGAAATATCAAATCCCTTTAACCATAAGAAACCACATGATCTCCTTTTATGAGAACACATCCCAACCCAGATCCTGAATCATCATAGTACACAACATAACCCTATCTTGATTTTGAAAAAATAAAGACAGGTGATGATGCAATACAAACTTTTAACTCTTGAAAATACTTCTAGCATTCCTCATTCCATCAGAATGGGGTACTCTTCTTTGTCAAAGCTGTCATCAGTGAAGTTTGTCATGATAAGTCATGCACAAAGTATCGATAATAACCAGGTAGACCAAGAAAACTTCATATCTCAAAGACATTATTTGGAGGTTTCCAAGAGATAATAGCTTATATCTTCTCTAGATCCACAGAAACACCATTTTCAAAAATACATGGTTGAGAAAGTGTACCCCTTGTATAAAAAAATTACACTTTGAAAATTTGGCATACAAATGATGATCTCTCAAGATTTCCAACACTATTGTCAAGTGTTGCTCATGATTATCCCTTTTACTTGAATATACCGATATGTCATCCATAAACACCACAAAAAAATAATCCAGATATATCTAAAATATCCAATTCATCAATGTCATAAAGACTTCTGGTACATTCGTAAGATCGTAAGGCATGGCTGCATATTCCTAGTGTCCATATATGCTTATAAAAGCTGTATTCAGAATATCCTCCTTCCGAACTCACAATTGGTGATATCATGATCACATTTCAATTTTATAGAATCCATGGGATCCCATAAATTGATCAAACAGACCATCAATGCATAAAATTGGATACTGATTATTTATCATAACTTGGTTAAGCTTACAGTAATCCACACACAACCTTATAGTTCCATCTACTTTCTCTATGAACAAGACTGGTGCTTCCCACGAAGATGTACTTGTATGAATGAAACCTTTGCTTTCCAAATATTCTAAATTCACTTTTAATTCCCTTAATTCTATTAGTTCCATCCTATAATATGGAAAGAAATTAGTACTGGACCCTAGAAGTAGATTAATCATAAACTCCACTTCCCATATTGGTGGTAACCATGAGATGTTTTCGAGAAACACATCAGGAAATTGATCCACAACTGCTAGAAAACTATTATGCTCAATATCTTCTATCTATGATAAAGTCCATGCCACTAACTGGTAAGTGATCATTCCCAGTACTGGTTCCAACAAACCCAATGCACCTATCTTTACAACCCTTTATCCTCTGAAGAGATGCTCGATGCCTTCCTCAATTGTAAAATTAACCGTTCTTCTATAATATTCAATGTGATCCTTGATCATTTTCAACCAATACATACCTAGTATTAAATCAAATACATCAATCTATAACACCGAGAAGTCCCATTTTAGCTCATCTCCATCAATGGTTATAGAACATGCTCTACACACAAAGGCTCGACATTATTTTTCACTGAGAGGGGTCTGAAGTTTTAACACGGAAGGCCTCATCTTATGTTTTAAACTTAGAAAATAAAAAACAAAAGAAGTAATGAAGGATTGTGATGCACTAGTATCAAAAAACCCTTTTATAATGGTAGAATTCAAAATAATCATACCTCTCATCGTAGATAGTCCAGCCTAATCATCCACAATCACCTTCTCATATCTATACATCTACTTTGTTGTCTCACTTTTCTCCTTGTTGCATTGCTAATATTGACCTTATTGGGGAGTCATGGTATTCCTAGAATCACCATTTCTAGATCTGTTCTACTGACGAGTCTGATTCTGCTGGCCTCGTCCTATAGAAGCATACGATGCTTGCAACACCTAAGAAGTGTCTCAATCATCTGAACTTGGAGCACTGTGACAATAGCACTGAAGGTTACTGATCTTCTTGTATTTATGGCATGCCCTAGGTTGTGTGGTACACTCTCATTTCATGTGGTCAAGTGAGCCACATTGGAAGCAACATACTTTTCTCTTGGATCATGGAGGAAGGTTCACTAATCCATCTGTATGATTTTGAGTCCCGCTCAAACCTTGGAAATAGGTGTCCCTCTTCCTCTTTCTCTCAGCATTCAAGTTCCCACAATTTCCTATAGGTATCATCATAATTCCTCTTCCCATATATCCTAATATATCTCGTTCAGCCACTATAGCTATGTTCACCATCTCTGTATAATCTGTATTACAGAGTACTATAATATTTGATCGAATCTCCTACCTTAGCCTTAATTAAAAGTTGCACGCCTTCAAGGATGCACTAGTTTCAACATCTAGTGAAAATTGAACTAAATTCATAAATTTAGTGACATAATCTGTGAAAAAGAGATTATCTTACTTTATGTTGAATAAATACATTGTTCTCTAGATCTTGAATGTGTGAGGATAACATTTTTTATTAAAAAATTATTCAAAATACTCTTAACTAAGGCCTTGATCTAGTTTAGCCTGCACCACTAGATCCCACCACTGGAGTGCAAGATCCTCAAGTATATACATTTCCAGGTTAACCTTGAATCCACTGGCATGCCGATGAAATTGAAGATATAATTCATCCTGTTCATCCACACATCCAACTTTTCAGGTTTAGAATCACCCCAAAAGATGGGTGGATTCTGATTCATGAATTGGATAGAATGATCTACATACCTTGTCTCATCCCTCTGGTTCCAGTGTCCACATCTTGGAACACTTGAACGACACTCCAAACCAGTTCTTGGTTCACATGAGGTTCAGGTGTGACCACATTCTCCATGACTTATTCTAGTTGGTTTCTACGATGTCTATCAGGTGCCATTTTTTAAACTAACAACAAAATTTGTAAGTCTCACTCAGTAGAAATTTATGGATTAACATTTCATATTCTATCACATCAGCTATCATGAAATTTTTTCTAAAAACATTTTTCCCCATTCAACTGATTTTGACAAAATTACACTCTTTCGTTTTAAAATAAATCCATTTTCAAAATATATCAACCACGATCTTTTCAAAATCTTCTGATTGAAAATAATTGCAACAATTTTAAAAAATTTCCACCTTTGCACAAAATCATAAATCATTACTCAAAATGAAATATGCAATCCTTGTGGGAATTCATTACTATACAATGCATGACATGCTTATCTCATTGGATAAACCCATGATAACGAGATTCCAATATCCTATAAGTGTATCCAAAACAATTATGTACCCAAATACCTATTAACTTGAAGTTCATAATAAAAAATTTAGCTACATATTTTTATGCTCTGCATTTCAAGTCCCGAAAATCCTTCTCCTTTTTAAGATCACAACCCAAGGAATATATAAGAATTATTTTCAACTCCAAGACCAAGAAATTTGAATACTACTTGTTCCACAAGAAAAGGAAACACCTCATTCCACTTATCTCAAACAATCTTTTGGATCGAATGAACTGATACCATTTGTAATGACCCACTTATTCCCATTGGTTTGAGAATACAATGAATCATTACTAGGCCTTAAGTGACATCTCTAAGACACCAAATGATGGAAATAAATGCTAAAGGGTTTGAAATTCATGTGGGGGATGATTTAACCTTAAATAAATAAAACTATTAACCCATCAAACCATAATTAAACAACTCACTATATGATGCATGAATAATTAAAAGAAAACTTAACCACTTCATTTATATCAAAACCACACCAAGGTGCACTATAGAAGAAGAAAAAACAACTAATAAAGTAAATAGTGTAAATACAACTAAAGACTCCAATATGACCACAAGACTCTATGCTCCACAATCTCCATGCTCCAATATCACCAAATAGACCAAGTATCACGAGGTGGAGTTAAATACATCTGATACTTTACCTTTGACCATTTCTCAAATGATAGAATATGAAAAATCCCCAAATTTCCAAATAAGGGGTGAGTATAATACTCTATAGGCATTCCCCAATGACTTCCCTACCCACGCCACTAGGATAGAAAGGTTATAAACATTTATATAAAACATTTTATATAAAACAATTTCACAAAACATTTTTATAACTAAATATAAGCAAGTCACAAAACCATTTAAAACCAATTGTGAACAAGTGATATTTTCAACCAATTTTCTAGTAAGTCACATTTCTATAAAAACAACCCAACAAGGCTTTAAAAACCATTTGTATATATCATTTCGGCATTCCCATTCCATTCCATTTCACCACACACCCAACCATGCACACAACCTGAAACTCCCTATACTCACGAGTGGTGAGTTATCCTTACACTAAGCCTTCACTTAGTGGATCACTTTGATAGGGGTAAATCATGACCATACCCATCCCAAAATTTTTATGGGGGTCCTTCAAGACCTTATCTATCCTAATGCATATGATCACACACAAAAACCCATACCAAACCCATTCTAAGACCAAGTGTGTTCAACCAATTCAATAAAACCATTCTTTTATTGAAAATTATGAAGCAATCCAACTCAAAAAATCCATTTAATTTAAATAAAAAACAACCATTTTATTGAATAAATTTTAATCAAATCGATGTTCCACAATTCTAGAAAATCCTCATGTTTAAAATCCACATTTTAAAACCAAGAACAAAAGAACATTGTCCAGAACACCAATTTTCCAGATTTCCACAAACCACCATTCAAGAAGATTTCTAACAATAAAAAACAACAAATTAATCATAATTTAATCACAAATAAATCAATTTTAGTTCATTAAAATTATTTCTACTAAGGGTATTCGATAGTGAAGCCACCTACCTTGAAGGTTTTGATGAAAACTGAATATGGAAGAATAATGCTCACGAAACCAAATTGATTCTCCACAAAACCACCTTAGATATATTCCCTTAACAACAAAGAAACCAAATATCATCATATTTGGCATCCAAAATATTAGATCTAACCATAATGGGAATTTATCTAAGAATCCTATAAGATAGGATAAGTATATCTAAGTAGATATAAGGAAACATGACAAGAACAATGTTGAACAATGACATTCCTTTAGAATCCAATTTCAAATCACAAAGGGATAGCTTCATATTTACTCCAAATTGATGAGAGAACACTCTTTGGCATTAGGAGAAGAAAAATCCCGAGTTAGAGATGGTTTGGGGTAAAAATTAGTGGATTAAAGGCAAGGCCGACCTAGATCCACTTTTTAAGGAGGTGGCTTTTAACCTACGCACAGTTTAGTCAGATGGTTAGGAAAACCATGTGATAACCATGAATTATCTAATGACTCAAGAACATCCTCTCATGACCTCCTATCATGGTCTCTCTAACCATGCTCCAACCATGTTCAATCTACTACCTCAAACATGCTACTTCACATAGTTTCTCCTAAGATTTCCGTACGGTTTGGAAAAACCATGCATAGCCCGTGTGCCTATTATTTTAACCCATAAAACTTATTAAAAGTTCAGAAAACTCTCCCAAACTTCACCCATAAACTTTATATACAATAAAATCCTAAATAATGGGTTACATACTAGAAATTGGGGGTACTACACTAGTGGTTAGGGTAGGAATGTATTATTTTCACTTGACTGTAGTTGCTACCAATATATATTTATAGCTTGATAGAATGTGGGATGGGATGTAATCCTTCCCCTCTATTTTTATCGAGATGTGTTGATGAGCTTCTGAAACTAGAATGAGAATGTATACCCATTACTTGGTTAGATAAGGTATTTTTTTCTTGATTCTATCCTCCCATTTCCATAAAATCATACCAATGAGATTTATGTGTGGGGGTGGGAATGTGTTGCTGCTACCTATTCATTGTTAGGACATGATGACAAGATTATATGGGTGATTCTAGAATGTGCTGGAATTATTACTATGTGGAAAAAGGAATTTGTGCCTAGTTGTAGGTTTCCCCAAAAAATGTTAGCAATCTTCTTCTATAGAAGCAGGGATATAGGTCCACTCCTGATTTTGATGGTCTAACACCCTTGATGGGATTTCCTAGATGCTCGGGTCTGAGTGAATGGATCCAAGACCCATGTGGTGGTGCCTTTAGCAAGATTTTGAGGGATTCGTTCCACACTTTATTGATGGTGGAGATTATTGGTAGGATCCTTTTAAGGAAAATTCTATATTATAATGAGGATATTGTTGACCTCTTAGTCCACCTCCCTAAGATAAGGGAGGTAATTATTGTTGCATTTTAGGTAGAGTCTCCCAAAATGGGTTGAAATGGAAAAGGGTACTATTTACTCCTTCACCACTATTCATCATTGGGTATATGGTTGTTGGGGATTTATATCCTAGAGGTATTCATGTGAAGCCTATAATATTGGAATATACTTTTTAGGTGGTACTCTTGAATAAGTGTATTTTCCACCTGAAACTAAAGGAACTAGGTGGGAGATGGTTTCCTATGGTTCGATGAGGACCCATACCGTATGAATTCAGGTACATAATTTCATCATGATCAGAAGTATTCAATTTGGATTTAAGAGAGTTATAGTGGATGAGTTTTTGAGAAACAACAAACACAAAAAAGAATACTCATCAAAGTAACATCATAAGTAAATAAATGCATGAATGAATGATTTATTTAAAGAATACACAATGGGACCATTTTTGTTTCATAGAATACAAAATAAAAAATGGATTGATGTGTGGGTGACTCATTTGTTTTGTTTATTGAAAGATTCATATCGGGTTCACTATTTTTTTGGACTTATAAAAATATATGTTTATGTAACCCGATGCTTGATTATGGGGGGTTCAGTATGGTTTCACAATCATTCACATTGGGTTCACTATTTTGGTCTTATCCTAAAATAGATCATAGTTATGTAAGTATGGATAATTACTTGCATCTTTGGATGGTTACCAAAAGGGTTTATTCATGAAACCAGAAACACCCAATGAATTTCGCATCTGTAACAAGCTACATACCCACTTTATAAAGGTAGGTGGTCACTGGGATATTATAAAAATGATTCTTAGGAACTCACATTATTCAAAAGGATGAGAGATCAATCTCATAGCACCCTTTTGGGGGGAATAATTTCCTAATTTAGGATTCTCTTATATATTTCAATAATGTTCATGAATCCTTACTAAATCCCTGTAGGGGACTAGTTAGCCTTCCAAAATAGTAATCAGTTATTTGTATATATCAACAAAACCCGCCTATATATATTAGAGGTTCTACATTAATGGAACTATCTGTATATATTATAGGTTCTCCATTTTGTTTCTTTATAACTTAGTGATTCCTGGTTTTAAGGACCTATGGTTTAAAGACACACAACTAGGAACTCTGGAGTTTGTAGCCATCTAGGAAGGTGGTGATTGGTTTTATGTTGGTATTGGGACCATGATAGGGATTCCTATGTTTCCTTTTAAAAGGAAAGAGGATCTACATAGTTCAATGTCACTTAATGGGACACATCATACCTTTTAAGGTCATGTAATGAAGACTGATCCATGTAATTTAATGTCAGGTATCCAGGAAAACTAGTTGAATGGTGCCTAGAAATGTTTGGTGTGGGACTTATGCATGATTAGACATTTATGGTTAACCTTTAAGGGACCATGGAACTATGATATTAGGTTGACCTTAAAATGGATATTACCCTACAAACATGGATTGGTATCATAAGGAATTTGGACTTATAAAGATGAATCCTCACTCTGAATATAGTTCAATGCGGATAATATGTTATGTCCTGGAAAGAATATAGTCCTTTGGGTGGGGGTATGATTCTATTAGGAATATGGAATGATGGAGAAATGTTACCTAGGGAATATGTACTTAGTAAAGATGAATAATAGTGTGATGACATTAGGTTTGAACATTAGAGAGGCATCCTACATATCCCATTGAGATAGGAATTAAATCCCACACAGTTCGATAATCATAGTTTAACATCACATGACTAGGATTTCGACCACATAGTTTACTATCATACTATGGGGAATTATATGTCATGAAATTCAAAAAAATAGATAATTGAGATAATATTATATATTGAAACTTCATTAGAAAATAGTTTGGGGATTACACATACCATGAGGAACAAGATAGATAGCTTGGGACTTACAACTAGCAGGAGGCCCAAGATGGATAGGTTAGGTATTACACTTAGTAAGAGGCCCAAGATAGATTCATTCAGATTATTCTAATGAAATAATTAACTTGAGTTGATAAGAACCTATGATTCATGATAAATGTAGGAGAAAAAATACAATAGAAGATCAATCACTTTGCATAATCAGGTTTATTTGGGAATTACCCCTAAACAAGAATCCCATTATTGAATTTCCTTTCTTTTCCACTGATAGATGAGGGAAGTGGTATGGAAAGTAGGAGGCATATTCCATCCTATGAGAAATACTAGGGGGTTACTCCATGATGTATTCCCATAGGAATATTATTACCATATGCTAGTGGATGATGGATGGGCTATGTAGGGATAACTATTAAGAAATACTAGGGGATTACTACATGAGGAATTACCATTTCTATCTTCCTATCTATTTCAAAACCCAAAGTTTGGGATTACACATCCACTGATTGAAAAATAAAAGGTTCATATACTTCTGATTCACTTAACATTTCAAGAATCATGAGAGAAGTAAGAACCTATTCCTAAGATGAGAAGATTACCACCACTATTTCTAGGATTAGGGTCTTCATTACCAATGGGATTTATGATTTCAAATGACATGAGGACCCCATAAATTAGTGAGGAAAAGTGGGGGATATCCTTTTCCAAGGAAATTCATGATCAAAAGGGGGAAACACCGGTGTGTCCCATATGATATCCATGTAAATAAAGTGGTTTTGGGGGATTCATTAATAGAATCATTTTAAAATAGGACACTCTGGTAAATGATGATGGAATTTTAAGGAAGATTCAACCCTAGGATGATGGTTTATTAGGTGGGAATCCTCAGGTGGCCAGCCACTTAGGTGGGATACCCTAGGTATTTGGTTTCTTAGGTGGGATAACCTAGGTGGATGGTTTCTTAGGTGAATATCCTTGGGTGTATGTTCACTTAGGTGGGCAGCCTTGGGTGGCTGGTCGCTTAGTTGGGAAACCCTAGGTGGCTGGTTGTCCAGGTGAGGGACCCCAGGTGGTCGGTCACCCAGGTGATAAGCACTGGATGGTTAGGTGCCTAGTTGAGGGATCTCAGGTGGTTTTTCACCCATGTGAGGGCTTAAGATAACACCTTACTCACAGTTAAGTTAATTTTCTTAATTACTAGTGTGTTGTAGGATACCTAGAAAAGGTTCAAAGGCCTAAGTGAGGCATCTATAAGAAAATTTCTCTCTATTATAAATATTGGAAACTTGTAATCTATGAGGTGGGAAAGGGGTTATATTTATAGTAAAAAACTAGGAGGTTGGGAATATCATTCTAAGAGAGTAAGTTTGTACACACAAGTGACTTGGGAGAGGTAGGCTGGGTGACTTGTGGGGGACTGATAGAGCTAGGCTAAGTGACCACATGAGACCTGGGTAAGGCAGACCTCACAATCAAAATAGACCTAGGTGAGGAATTCCTATTGACTAGAGGGGACTCTCAACCTTCTCTTTTTTTCCATTTTATTCTAAAGGTAGTTCCAACATCATCATAAAATACTAGATAAAATTGAAACAACTATTGGGACTAGGAGCCATTGTTGGATAAAAAAATTATTGGCAATTAGGAATATCAGATGAAAATAATGGTGATAGAATAAGTGGTATGAATATTCCTAATGATTCTAAGGGAACTATATGATAATAAGATATGGTAGATTTCATAATTGATGAAGGGAATATGAGTTATTGGGGTTGATTAGTTCTTCAATTAGATCTAGTACCACCCCCTCGAATTTATAGGCTAGTCATCACTGTTACTAGCTTGGCTGGAGAACAATTATCTCATGGATGGTTGAACTTGATTAAAATTTTAAAATGATTAATGATGCAGAATTATATGTTTTTAATTTATATATATATATATTTAAAATAGTATACTCCCAATGGTCACTGTAGGAGGAATTACCATCTATCTCATGCGGTGATCATTTTCAGACATTCTCTTCCATTATATCTCTACAATATTTGTCATTTCCTAAATTATAAAATTAATATATATGTAATTACACATTTACTACTAATGAAATAACTTAATAAACACATATTAATTAGTATGATAAAAATAGTTATGATATGGTTTTATTCTTATTTTTTCAATTTAGTGTAATTCAATTTGGGTTAGGTTGTTTAGTTATTTATTCTTTAGATCATTTGGTTCATTTTTTTATTTGGTTATTTAGTAATTTTTTATTTAGTTAGATAATTTGGTTTAATTTGGGTTAGGTAATTCGATTCATTTTGGGTTAGGTCATTTGGTCATTTTTGAGTTATGCCATTTGGTTCATTTTTTGGGTTAGCTATTTTGGATTATATTTTCATTTGGTCATTAAATTTGATAACTTGGTTAATTTTAGGCTAGGAAATTTTGGTTAATTTGGGTCAATGTATTTGGTTAATTTTTGGGTAAATTAATTTTTGAGTTAGGTCCCTTGATTTATTTTGGGATTGATTATTTGGTTCATTTTGGGTTAGGTCATTTGGTTTATTTTTGGGTTGTTCCATTTTTTCGTTAGGTAATTTAATTTATTTTGAGTTAGGTCATTTGGTTAATTTTTGGTATATGTAATTTTTGAGTGAGGTTATTTTTTTTGATTAGTTAATTTATTAATTTTTGGTTAAGTAATTTGGTTTATTTCAGGTTAGTTTATTTGGTTCATTATGGGTTAGTTCATTTTGGGTTAGGCCATTTAGTATTTTCTTCATTTTTTTATTAGGATATTTAGTTCATTTTGGGTTAGTTAATTTGGCTCATTTTGAGTCAGTTCATTTTTGGCTATGTAATTTGTTTAATTTTAAATTCATTTCATTTTTGAGTTAAGTTATTTGGTTTATTTTAGGTTAGGTTATTTGGTTCATTTTTGGTTTAGGTCATTTACTTAATTTTGGGTCAAGTTATTTGATTATTTTAGGTTAAGTAATTTGGTTCATATTTTGTTAGTTTATTTGGTTCATTTTGGTTTAAGTTATTTGGTTCAATTTTAATTTTGTGTTATGCTATTTGGTTCATTTTGGGTTAGGTAATTTTTGGTTAGATTATTTGGTTCATTTTGGGTTTTTTTTTATTTGTCTTATTTTGGGTTAGGTCATTTGGTAATTTTTTCATTTGTGCTAGGTTATTGTTTTTATTTTGGGTTAGTTCATTTAGTCATTTTTTCATTTGGGTTAGGTAATTTTTTTCATTTTAGGTTAGGTTATTTTTTCAGTTTTTCATTTTGGGTTAGATCATTTGGTTCATTTTATGTAAGGTTATTTAGTTTAAAGAGTGTTTTTTAAAATGATAAATTCTTGAATTCAGTCCTTGAGTAATGATACATTAATCAAAGAATGTATTCAAGGCTATTGGGATTATAATGTTATATCATTGAGGGGTTAAACTAAATTATTTCTAGATAGAATTTATGTATTTCAAAGGAATGTGTAGCCTATTCAGAGGATTAAGTTTAACACATCTTGGAGGGAGAAAGAGGGATTAATTAAAGCTAGAAATTATGGATTAAAGGTGATTTCCAGACTTCTATTCAAGGAATTCATGATAAATAAACTTTAATTTAAGCATGAAAAGATAGACATACTGAAATGATAAATGATAGGAAGAGTTTAAAACTAGATACAAAAGTTCCATTTAGTCTTGGTTTCCATCTTACATCATAAAAAAAGTTAAAATTGATTAGAATAATAAGAAATTGATATCCAAAAACAAGGAATACATAGAGGACACATGTTTATTTGAATAGGTTAACAAAATTTGTTCATAGAGGACTATATCAAGGATGAAATCATAAATCAAACCAACAAAAATTATTTAGAATACTTCAAAAGATAGTTTTCCAAAGAAAATATTGAAGTGGGAAGTGGATATAATGATATTACAAGAGATATAACCGTGGAGTCAATTTTTGGGAATAATTTTAAATTGGATCTAGTAGATCAAAAAAATAGTATAAATCCAATATATATATTTATTTTTTTTTGAATATATAAAAAGAGTGTTTTTAAATGGTTTATGGAGTAAGTTTTTTTTAAAACAAATTATTTGTTTTCAGTATGAAAAAATCCAGTTAAATTAAACCAAAATATAAAAAACTAAACAAAATTTACCCTTCCAAATTGAAAGCAACATAAAAAAATTAAAATATTTAGTATACGAATATTTTTTCACTATTTTTGTAGAAGTACTATTTTTTAAGATAAATCAAATGAATCGACCAATTTAGATTGGTTTGATTCCATTAAATTTAGGTTGGGTTTATTTCAATGAACTATATGAAATTATAATTAAATTCAAAAAAAATAATAATATCAAACTTACCCTTCTAAACTGAAACCAAATAAAACTAAATCTAAGGGATTCATCACCCATACCCATATACCAAGAAACATGGACACCCAAGTCCTAATTGAGACAAAATAAATCACACTATTCCTAACCAACATAAGAGGACATCCCTACCCTATCCATGGAACATGGATATATTTTTCCATAAGAGATCCATTTTATCAATATGCATCCTCTTAGGGGGTCAATTATACAATCTGGACTCATCTGATCACTTTGATTTCAAAAACTTAATATTATTAGGAAAACACATGTATCTAAAAGGAATATTTTTTTAATATATTCAATTTTATAATAAAAGGATACTTAATTAAATCACCATTAATCAAAATTCTAAATTACACCATTGATAAATTTTTTCATCTTTATTTGATACATTTTATAATATAATCATAATAACGTCATATATTTTTTAAAATTATATAAATTTAACTAATATTTAGTAAAACAATAATATAAAATTATAATTAATAAAAATAAAAAATTCACTTGAGTATTTAATCTCTAAGAAAAACATAGTTAAATATAAAATTATGATTCATAAATAATAACAAAATTCAAATGATAATTTAATATCCAAGGGAAAAAATCAGTTTTTTTGAATATAAATAACATGAAAGACTCAATTTGAGGTAAAATAAATGAACTAATAACACATACAGTTGCTTCTATATATTACCCACCACTACATCAGGTTCATAATCAACTCTAAAAATTATACTATTTGTTTCATAATATGCAATATATTGATCAAGAAAAATGGGGCAGTGATGATGTCAAATATATTCCAAATATCATAAAAAATATGTATTGGGATCACTTTAATAAGGACATTGAATTTAGGCCCCAGAAGATATTTCACATAAAAAACTTGTTTCTCCATTGATGCCTAAATATATGGATCATTGGTAGCTAGGAAGTGAGTCTTGTTAATAAATATAAATCCACAATCACTAATAAATGTGTCATGACACATTATTGTATCAAACAACTTTCATTTTATCATAGTGACTCAATCATAGGAGTAATAATCCAATATTAATATTTTATCAAAAACTTCATAATAATAAACATTTTCATATCAAGGCCTATAATCCAATGAATTGGGAAAATAACATGTCATTCTAGTTAATATAACACCATAATGTTGTGTTTTCATGTCCACTTCTCAATCATTTATAACAAATTTGTACCAATTGATAACTGGGAATTCCCTCTATTTGGGGAAGTGATGGAAAAGCAGGTTCAATTTTCTTATTCTTATCTTCTTTATTTCTCATTGATCAGTTATTTATTATGATCACATCACCCAAATATATTGAACATAAATACATAAATTCTTGATCCAATTAAACTTTCATAATGGAACCTTTTGTATGATTCTTTTCTTAGACATAGGAATTCTTTGTGAACATATTTTTTTTCGGTTGTATACATTCAATGAAATAAAATGGGTCACCAAATAATTATTTCAGTTGGAATATAGATAGTTAAATATAACAATAAAGTTAAAAAAATGAAGGATTTTTTATCTAACTTTCATATAATTAACAGTATCTATTCATGTATTTTTTTCAAGAAAGACCTTGAAAAAAATTTAGCACATAGATCTCTATAAAAATAGAAGAATTGAATCACTTAAACCATTATAATTTTAGGTAGTAAATTACATATTTATATTAGAATCAATTCATGTAGAATGATTTGGTATTAATGAGTTTTTATTGATTTCAGATTGATTTTTTTTGATATAGTTCTTGAATAATCATTAGGAACCTTGAAATTCCCTAATACTTCTAGAAATTGATTTTTCTATATAGGTGTCTCACATAAGAAGCACAAGTAACTTTCCATTTATTTTTAATGATACAGATAGGATGAAGTTTTTGTATAATATCCTAATCTACCAAGTCACATCAATAACATATATCATATTTTTTCTTCCCTTTGACATTTATATGAATTGAAATGATATATTTTACATATGTTTTTATTAAGTGAATTACATATAAACCATGAAATAAAAAATTTATTGACCAATAAGGAAAATAAAAGAGGAAAATTTTCTTCTTCCATTTGTACTTGGATTCAATGGAAAAATTATTTCTATTTTTAGATTTTTTATGACCTTTCCCAAATGAAAATTAATATCTTTATATTCTTTAAGAACATTAGTTATAGACGTACACTTAGCTAGCTTCTTGGTATCAATGGTATTTTAAAACCTTCAACGATCATTCCTATATGGATGATATATTGGAAATAATTGGTAATTTACCATGAAAATAAAAATATGAAGATATATAAGTCTTATATAGTTTTTGTCCTTCATAAAAATAAGACATGAAAGTTTTACCTTCAGTAACTAGCCATAAATAATTTTATAAGTAGGAAAATCAATTATCATCCACATAATTATAAAACTAATATGAAATATGTCTTAAAATAAGCATTTTATATGTCTATACACACATTACAAAGTTACTTTAACTATTTTATTAAAGGTTTCATGAACACATGTATATTATTGATAGGATCAAAAGGTCCAGATATGAGTATTATTAAGAAATTTAATGGATTTTTTCATACATATTCATGGATTAAAGTTATAAATGTGAATAAAAAATGGACACATTTCATTCGAATTAAGCATATG
The DNA here is from genome assembly GCA_963277665.1 of Viscum album. Taxonomy (NCBI): domain Eukaryota; kingdom Viridiplantae; phylum Streptophyta; class Magnoliopsida; order Santalales; family Viscaceae; genus Viscum; species Viscum album. The sequence goes on from OY728121.1 coordinate 439,448,010, forward strand.
AACTAATAGATTAAAACTATCACATTATAGACCGAACATGACATTAAACACCTCAGCTAAAAAATTAAGATATCATCCATCAAATGTCCACCATGATAATCCATATTCCATATAAACCAACTCATAATTATCCTTAATTCTCTAAATATCATGAGATCACATATTTGTTGAGATTTCATTAAACATAAAAAGATTTAGGATCCTAAGAATAAATGGAAAGTTCAATATAACATTTTGTGGAACATGAGATGGTTTTCTATATAAATATTTCTTACATGAAGACGTACCATATTCTTTAAAACCATTTAGGCATGTGGATTCATCCCAAAATAAGCTGCAAGCATTTGGGAAAGCATTAATTTTATTAATAGAAAATCCAAACTGGCCAGTTAACTTGCTTGACATTAATGATTTGATGGAATATATAGATCATCAGGAAGTAGTTCCTTCAAAAAGGTAAAAATATAATCAATTTAATTATTTGAAATTCCATACAAGGATTTCCCATGATACAATTACATTAAAAATTCTAGCTTTGTCATTTTACCACATGCTCGATATATTGGATTCTGGACATCATCCATTAATTTCTTTACCCTCTCAACATTATCATTTTCATTATTTGCATAATGTGTACTCATATAATTATCTTTTTGAATTGGAATAATTTATTTCTCCTAATGATGAATAAACAAAAACCAATCTAATACTAAATTATCTATTCCACTCTTTTCATTTTGATTAGTTCAAGGTTTTCTATTCTCTTTATTTTGATACTATACATGATAGTTTGTTTCAAAACCAACTTTTTATATATGGAATCTAAATTATTTATGGATTAACCAATTTATTCCAACATAATTAAAACAAGGTAAGTACATAAGACCTCTATTTGAAGCATTGTTAAATGAAAAATATAAAAAACATTCCAACTTCTTTTAAAAGTAGATTGAGATCCTATCAGTATCATACATACAACCTCTATCAATTATATTGTAAAAAAAATTCTATTAATATTAATATATTAGACTATAATTAGATAATTCATGAATTCCATGAATCTTTTGAATACATATTATGAGAACAAAATAATACCATAACAAAATACATATGTTTTTATCATGAATCGTGTCATTTTGATTTTATCTAGTTTAAATTTATCTAACTCATCTATTTTCATATTGGATTTAGTTATAATATATTTAAACTTATATAAAATAATGTGTTTTTTTAGTTTTATTTGATTAAAATTATATCAATTCTTTTACATTTAATTTTATTAATTTTTATTCACGTTGATTCAAATCAGTTCAATTTTGATTGGTTTGGGTTGAGTTGGGTTAGGTAATTTTGGGGTGAATTAGTCTAGTTTTATTCAAGTTAGTTTTATTCTATTCAATTTAGGTTGGATTTATTTGATTCGGTTTGGTTAAAGTCAATTTTGTTTGATTTATTTATTTATTTATTCTATTTATTTTATTTTCTTTGGTTTAATTCATGTTGATTTAGTTATAATTAGTCGGTTTCAGTCAATTTTTTGTTTTTTGTGTTCTAATAGAGTATATTTCATTTTTATTATGTTAAATTTAATTTATTATGTTCAATTTAGTATGAATTGTAATATATGTTCACCAATATTAAAGGATCTTGAGATACCCAAAGTATTGGGGAGGTAATCAAGAATATGGGTATCACTAAAAGAAATATAATTATGATAAAAAATAATCAAGTGGAGATATTATCAACTTTCAATGGATCATAAAAAGTATATTATTTCACATTTATTAAGGATTTCATGATGGAAGTACATTCATTTTATTTTAATGTGTTGATAGATAAGTAATCTTTTTTGAGATGCATCCCCTTTTACTTGATGGTCGAGGCAAGAAAATGATTATTCTAAAAAAGTAAGATCCATCTAAAACTTTGGCAGATATAAAGGAAAAAGGTAATGAAGGTTAAGACCAATATTTCCACTACTTACCAAGAATTTTATTTCTATATTTCTCAACTATAAGAACACTTCTATGTCTCGATATCAAAATTCCAAAATAATAATAAGGATAAGTCTAACTCAAGTGAAATTTTTGATAAAGGCCAAAATATTCAGAAATTATGATATTATAGAAACCCCTATAACCTTCCATTTGTAATAAAAACACACTACTATCCTTGAAAATCAACCATGGGGAAGTGAAACTTTCTTAACCTCACATGATCAAGGGTATAGAAATGATTTGGCCATGTTTTTTAGGGATAAGGTTGACTTCCTCTAGGCTATAATTTCTAAAAATATTATTATAATTGATTTAATTTTTTAAAAATATCAATCTTTTAGGGGAAAAATATTTACAATCCTTGGTGGGAGAATGAATAATTTAACCAATATGGAAATTAAAGAACTCATGCAATATTTCAAGTCAACCAACATGTGTATCATGAGAAGAAATATTATTTATAAAATTTATAATATTTAAGTTGGAGGAAAGAATAGACTTATCTCTAAAGGATCTGGAGAGAATTAATAAAATGTGGAATATTATTTTAATATATATCATAAAGATATATTTATAAATTTAGATGAAAAAAACCATGATTTTGAATGAAATTTCTGGCCCAATCATTTCCTCTAAAAGTATATAGGAATTCCGTGGTTAACCAACAAGGTTTGAGCCATCTATACCAAAAAACAAGGCAATATATTAACATAAACATCACATTAAAACTAAGTATTTATGGAATTCATAATTTCTTTTAAAAAATCATTTATAAATAGGAAAATTATATTATTATTCTATGTTATTCAAAATATAGGGTATGAAAATTTAGAAAGATGAGGATAAAATAAGATAAAAAGTGAATAGAATCAATATACCATGATGATTTAACCTAAAATTCATTATAAGAATGATGAATTAAAGTAGAAATAAATTAGAATCCAAGGGAACCATAGAAGGAAAAAAGCTTGTCCATGAGGGAAATTGATTTCATCAAGGGAAAGGGGTATTCACAAGGTGTTATAGGTGGGATCCTATACTAATATTTTTTTAAAACCATTAGTATAGTGCATTTTTCATTACTCTATACCAACAGTTAGTTAAAACCATTGGTATAGGGGGACTATAAAATTTCCCCAAATAATTGGTATAAATTCATTTCTATAGCTATAAGTTATAGTAGTGAGTGGATTAGTTATATAATTGAAGAATCATTATTATTTTCTCACCATAAACAAAAATTTTATTTCTATATCTTATCTGGACAAGATGTGATTTTCATTCATTATTAATAATCATTGTTGTTATATATATAATAATGAAATGTTTTATGGAATAGGGAATATAATGAACAATTTATATATTCTAGATCTTTATAATCCTATTTATAACATTTAGAATAAGAGGATCAGGTTTGATTCTAAATCCACCTTCCTTTGGAATTGTTACCTCAGACATATAAATGATAAACACATTCAATGAATCCATAGAGATGTATTTCTAGACTTATACATAGTGATGTATGTGAACCAATGAGTATATATGAAAATTATGATTTTAAGTACTTCATTATTTTTACTAATGAATTAAGTTGGTATGGATATGTGTTTCTGATGAAGTACAAGTATGAAACTTTTGAAATGTTCAAAGAGTTTCAAAATGAAGAAAAAAATAAACTGGGCAAGATTATTAAGATTATACCATCCGATTGAGGTGGTGAATACTTAATCCATCAATTCATAGATCATATAAGAGATTGTGGGATTATTTCACAACTCAATCCTCCTTGAACACCAGATCCGAATTGTGTGTCATAAAGGAGGAATCATACCTCATTAGACATGGTTTGATCAATGAAGAGTTTATGTGACCTTTTTACTTCATTTTGAGGTTATTCTATGAAAACTTCTACATTTTTACTAAAATATTTTCCATATAAATTAGTCACAAAGACACCTTTTGATATATGGATTGGGAAATTCCCCATTATGTATTTTATAAAGATTTGGTGTAGTGAAGCATACATATGATGTTTGGATCCTAATAAACTTGAAACAAAATCTGATAAATTCTTATTTGTTGGATATCTTAAATAAAATGTGGGATATTAATTTTATAACCCTATATAAAACAAAGAATTTGTGGCTTGATGTGGTGTTTTCCTTGGTAAGGAACTTATGATAAAGGTTTTAGTGGGATGAAAGTTGAACTTGGGTTAGTTCAAGACCAATAAATAGTAAGTGTTCCTGAGACTGAGTTTAATCTAGTTCTATAAAGAGTTATAGAATAAGAATCAACTAAAGTTACACAAGAACCTTGATGGTATGTTAGAATTCATCAGGAACCCAAGAGATATGGATTTATCATGTCTAATTATGATGAAGAAATGTTGATAGGATATGAACCTACTACCTGCTGGGAGTCCATTGAAATTTCTAATTATGATAAATGGATAAAATAAATGGAATCTAAATGGAATCTATATACACTAAAAAAGTTTGGAACTTGGTGGATGAACCTAAAGGGGTAATACCCATAGGGTTTAATTTGGGTTTATATAACAAAAATAACATGTATGGTAGATTTTCTACCTATAAAGAAAACCTAGTTTCCATTGGTTACAAAAAATTTAATGGTATTGAATATGAAGAAACCTTTTATCCATTTGTGATGATAAAGTTTATTCAAATTATATTTTCCATAAAAAATCATTTTTATTATTAGATATATCAAATAGATATCAAAACTACTTTACTTAATAGGAATTTAATAGAGGATGTGTATATGAGACTGTAGGTTCTAGGTGTAGGGAAATAATACTTTGATGGTATGAAAAACACAAGTTTTAGTTTTAATTTATGTGAAATAATTTCCACACATGATTAAAAATCCTTATAAAATCAAAATTATAGATTACTTGACTAGATTAAAAACCTATAACCATAAGAGGAGGATCTTTAAATATAATTTATAATTAATTTATTAGTAGATATAGAATAACCTCAACTTGTAATTCTCTCTTCATTGATGATCCATTTGACTAGATATCTTCATACCATCATTGTGTTGTAGGATCCAAGTTTATAATCCATTTAGTAGTGATCCACACATGCACCAAAATCTCTAAATGTCATTGTAGAATCACCAGGTACTAGCACAACCTATCTTGATCACTTGTATTTTTCGTGGTTGATTACAAAAGAATTATTCTTGAAGGAGGATGAAATCATGATGTTATCTCAATGTATTGAAAGAGGATAAATAGGTAGTTCACTCTAGATCTCTAGATCACTCTACAGGGCTTGAGTGAGTCTCTCTCTATCCATTGTTCAAAATAATAGTTATTATGGAAAGTGATATAATTTGATATTTATTATGGAAAGTTTAGTGATGGAAAATTGAACACATTCCCTTTCCCTACTTAACAATTCTTAGTTGACCTCATGTATAATAGTAATAATAATATTATTATTATTATCAATTTCTTGACATGATCAAAACTTTATGAATATAAATTAATATCACTTGTACCCTTTTTAATTGGTCCATTAATCCCATTACACTTTCCCTCATTGACATTTATCAATCCTTAACTAATGAAAATTTATTTAATATATAAATATCAATGAAATATTAATCGATAAATATAATATATATAATATTCTACAAACTTGAAAATAAATATTTACTATTATTATTTAACTCACTTATTATTTCAAATAGATTATGGTTAAATTATGGTGATCAACCTAAACCGGAATAAATATTATTTATTATAACTTGTTAAATTCAATACTTTAATTTTACTAATATTGTAGATACACTTAGTGTGTGACCCTCTAGACATATTTCTTCGTTGCATTATACATAACCACCTAAAGTCCAAGGTTAACACCTAAAAACATGCTAATGTACTCATAGAGACAGAAGTTAAATTTTCAATGAAATTTATCTCTTAGGAATGCTTACTATGTAATATAATATCATTATTATGATATCTCAAATAAATTAAGTTTTATACCAGTTCCATCAACCCATATGATCAATTTATATTTATTTAAATTTATAAAAAATAACTTGACCACCAAACACTATGAACATGGATTTATGAAGGAAGTTCCATTTACATCAAAGGGACTGATATATCAACTTCTATCATAGGATATAAGTGAAAAATCTTTTCTCATATTACCCATTAATGAAATAGCAGCCATAAACTATGTAACACATCCTTCCTATTTTTGATCATATAGTATAATGGTTTTAATAAAACATCAAAGTACACAATTCATGATATCCATTAATGATAATCTTATGTTTGCATATAGAAACATCCAATGAAACAAGGAAATATAGATTTATTATTGATAGTTCTATTATCATAAGCACCTATATTGGAATTTACTAGGGTTGAACACTATGAGAAAATGTCTCAATTTCTTATAATACTCTTACCCCTAATAGCCTGTATTATCTATGTCCCATTAGAAAATATCATCTGACCATAAAAAATATATTCAAGAATTATTTCATGGAACCTCTAGGTTCTCATTATAGCAGGGAAATTCTATTACCTTTTAGTGTGACATGTATTCTTATGAAATTATCACATATAAATATCATATAAATGAATAATAATGATATTATAAGAAACTTCATCGATAATGAATTTTTTTTAATCAAGTAATGAGAAAGTAAATTCTAGGGCACCAAATCCAATAGAATCCCACTTTCACTAGAGCCAACTGGAAATAAATATTAGTCCACTATCTCTCATATTATACTCATGCCTCTGCTATGATAAATTCTTGGTCAAGTATTTCTCCATGTTTTATTTTATGGATACTCTATTGACTAAAACTATACCTCATTGAAAAAAATCCCTTAATATATAAAACTTATGAAGTATATGATTCATCCTTTGGTGTGACCTTAACTCTATGAAGAGAGGCACTGATGAAATGTTGTCACTATAAACTATGATAGGTAATTTTATAATAGGAAAAAAAATCAAGATCTTGGGAAAATATTTGAATCCAAACAACTTCCTTGGATGCATTGGAACCCACAATATACTCAAAATCCAGTGTATAATCTGAAACAACTAGATAATTTCTAATCTTCTGGATCAAAAATCCTCCATTGAAAAAAAAGATATATCCAAACCATAACTTCAAATCATTATGATCTATCTAAAATCTATTATCTTTATAACCCCTGATGACTAGATATTCATTTATTCCATATACCAGAAATATATCCTTAGTTCACCTCAAATAATTAATGACATCCTTAAAAGAAGTACAATTATGTTCACCTATATTTTCTTGATATTGGCCTATACTACTCAAAGATAGGTGACATAAAGCCTCATATATAACATTTCATACATGATAGATCCTATCACAAAAGAGTATGAGAGATTATTCATTATCTCTCTTTCCTCTTATGTCTAATGACATATTTTCTTAGAAAGATGTATACCGTGTAAAATTGGAACAAATCTGTAAGATCCCAAAGTTTATTTTAGGTACATTATTGTTTAAGATTTTGTTTAAACCTCATTAATTTGGTCAAAGGTATGTTTCTAGAGTTTATGAGGAGGCTCAAGGGATGTTCTAGGGGTTGAGGACATGAAAAAAATAAGAACATGTCCATCCAATTCATGTTGCATGATTGGTGTAAAGTTAGCAGTAATCAAGAACCCTAACCACGCTTTCCTAGAGGAGTGGTGCATGGTTGATGAAACCGTGCAAGGGGGGAGGATAAACCATGCAGACTTGGACATATCCAATACATATGGTTACCACATGGTTTGTTAAACTATGCAGGCTTCCCAGTAAGCTGTGTGACCGGGCCCCCTCTTGGGTAGAGGGTGGTGCATGGTTGGTACACATTTTTTCCAACCATGTAGCCAAACCATGAACCTAATTAAAGTGGGGGAAAATTGATCATTTTACCCCTCATGATTTACGTTTTTTTACCCAATTTTATTCCCTATTCTTACTCAAGAAGCAAGAGTGATAAACCAAACTATAATAAGCTTCCCAAGTATTGATCTACTTTGTTTCTAAGATGTTTGGAGGAAGTTTGGGTGCAGATCAAGGATTCAGGTGATTCTAACACCCCTCTTTCTTATTTTTTCTAGATTAGGGTTTGTGGAATTGTTTTTCCTCTTCTGAATCCCTAAAACCCAATTTTTCCAATGGATATTAGATTGAGTATTTTAAGGGAATTTGATCTAGAATCAAAGGTTAAGGTTAAGGAAGCGTTCATATATGAATTTGAGGCAGGTGGTCTACAAGTTATACCCCATAGTCTTGTGGTTAAATTCATGTGTATTGTGTTGTTCCCTTGTGTCATTGTGCTTTCCATTTAGTTTTCTATGGTTGAAATGATTAATTAATTGGTTAATTGATAAATTAAACCCCTCATGATCCCTACAGGATGCATTGAGGTCGATTAGACTAGGTTAAGGGGCACCCATGGGGTGAGCTACTTCTATGATCATTAAATTGAGTTTTTAAGTGTATAATTGAATTGTTTTGAGATAGAGACCATGAGGAATGTGCTGATATGTTATCTTGAATTAAGAAATGGATTTAATGGTAATTTTTCCTAGTTGTTGACATGGTATAAGGGGTTGTTTTGTAAATGATAAATTTGTTAAATGGTTTTTGGAATGTAAATGGGGAATATGTGTGATAATGGGATATGTCACATAAATGGTATAAGTGTTAATGAGAATAATGTATGTGTTAATGGGTTATATACCATGAATTTTATGAATTGTAAATGGAATGTGTGTTCAATGAGTATGGTTGTAAATTGGTATATGTTGTAAATGGTTTAAGAAGCATGTGCACCTATCTTGGTGGTATATGGGGTATTGACTTGAGGTTCTATTCCCACAGGTCAGGTTAGACTAATGCTCTAAAACCCACCCCTATAATGAATGGAATATGGAGTTTGATTGAGGCTCTATTTCATTAATGGATGAATGAGATATAAGTACTTAGATTTAGGCTCCAAGGTAAGTTTTATGATCACCTAAAATGAGGCTCCAATGTAAGTTTTGTGTTTTTTTTGTGAATTTTTTCCCTAATGATATAGGGAACTCAACTTTACCTTATTAATAGTTGTGTGACTGGAAGATACTGTAGTTTAATTGATGAAAATTCCTAACCCATGGAACAAATTATGAAAGTGGAAAAAGTGAATCTTTTATACTAATGTCACCCTATTTATCTCCTATTTATATTATTATTAATTATTTATCTACATGAACTATTTTCCTATACTAGATACTTTGTAGACACTATTGGTTGTGACCTACTGAGCTGTACTCACACCCTACTTGTGCCACCCAGAAGACTTTATAGTTGTAGGTCAGGACAAGGGAAAGGGCTCTATGCTAGATAGTTGACTTGGAAAGGGTATGTGCATGGTTTAGGGATACAAGCTTGGATTCAAGGCCCATTTTGGGTATTCAACAATTTGTATTTATTTTTGGGGTTTCCTTACACTTGGTACTATATGAAATGACATAGAATATTTACTGTTTGGTTGTGGGTGTGTACCCAGTTTTGGGAAATGCATTCATAATGCATGGTTCTAATTTATTTATTTCATACTTTTCCCATTATTATCTACTGTGGATTACTCTAATAAAGAGGGTATAGTATTCCCACATTATATATTATACCCTCACTATTAGTTGGTATCCTTTGGCATATGGGGAGGCATTCCTGAGGACCTGTGGTGAATTGGCTCGGGGCACTGAATATAGTGGAACCCGAGTCAGGGATGTTATAAAGTGGTATCAATGGTTTTATTTTCTATTGTATTAATATTTTGGAATGGTATATGGGAGACTAGGATGTGTCGTTCCTTGGAAATGGGTTTGTACATGGGAGTAGCTAACCCATATATGAGGTAAAACCCAAGTACGTGGGGTAGGATTGTTGTTCTTAATGATTGTTGTTATGGTTGTATGATACTTCACCATTGGGTGATACACTTTTTGTGTGATGTGACTATTTTATGATATTTTTATTATGTACAAAATGGTACAAGGTTATCCATACATGAATCATTCTTAGCACCTAGGTATATAGGTGGCATGCAACATGACAGGCACGCACGTAGAAGACATGTGGTATGTGAGGGATATAATGCATTTTTTTCCTTGAATGTTTGAAAGAATTGGTGTCCAATAAAGATGATGAAAATTGGTAAAAATATTGGTTCTTAAAATATGTAAAGATTAAAATGTTCCTAAAAATTAAAGATTTATGCTATGTAATTGAAATGGTTAAAAAGATCATATAATGAATGGTTTGTGACTATGTAAGTGTTTTACCCCATGTTGACCATGACCCTTGATAGGGATAGTTGAGGGTACTATTCTATAACCATTGGAATAATGTATATTAAATTGGTTATTTATGGCTAGCAGGGAGCCTTCTTTTACACTGCATATTTTTTATATTATATGTTTTGCGATGTGTGTTTGGAATTATAGAGAAATTACACCATGACGATGTGTGCTGGTTGGGAGACAAGAGGATATTTCACATAATTATCCTCCAATTGTAGAGAAGGAAACCTTGTTGATCTAGGGTGACCAAGTAGAGGAGAAGTTTTGTTGGAAATTGACTCATTTAATGAAAATGATGGAATGGGACCCAGGGCGGGTTGTGCTGAGTATGTTTGACTTGACTAGAGAGTTTTTGTTGCAGTGCCCTCTGAATTTTGCTGGAGAGGGTGGACCTGGGGCAACCGAGTTCTAGATAGAGTCCATCTAGATGATACTGGACCACTTAGAGACTCCTCTTGAGAAGAGAGTCAAGTTGGAAGCTTAGGGAAGTGCTGGTGGGATATTCTAGTTTAGAACCAATATGATGATGGTATGAAATGGAAATATTTACAGGAAAAGTTTCTGGAACACTTATATCTAGAGACCTTGTGGAAGGTAAAGGATATGAATTTTATGAGGTTCACTTAGGGGAGTATGATAATGATGGATTATACTGTCCTCTTCATTGACTTGTAATGCTTTTTTCCAGTATTGGCAGGGGATGAGGAAGCTATGAAGATACTTTTTTTGGATAGATTTAGATATGATATCAAGTCCCAGGTGGATATATTCCATTTAAAGAGGTTTTATGAGGTAGTGTATCTTGCCCTTATTTTATAAGGGAACTTAACGGAGGCTCCTGGTGGTGGATGTATAGTTCTGGTTTAGTGAGCAAGTGATGAAACTTATGATAGTAGGAAGAATTGTTTTGAGATTTTCACCAAGAAAATGGTTGACATGGTAGTTTGAGGGGAGGAACAAACACTTAGGGAAGTGATCGAGTTTTCTACTATTAGTGTGGCAAGTTGGGACGCATGCGAGGTCGGTGTCCCCAACCACCAGTTGAGTGTCGAGTGTGTAGAATAATGGAGCATGTGCAAAGGTTCTGTAAGAACCCTCGATAGTTGGTTAATTATGGAGGATCAAAGATGATGTAGAGTGCAGGAAGGGGGTTAGTTACCCCATATCAGTTAGGCAGTTGGATCTCTAATAGTCATACCAGTTAAGTTAGAATACATGGTTCTCTAGGGAAAGGTATTCCTTATTAGTACGGTAGTGTAGCACTAGGAACTCAGACCAGATCCCAAGATAGAGGGACAAGTCAGCTTCATGAAGTTTAGTTTTCACCTGGAGGTGGCGAGGCTGGACCGTCGACATTTCGAGGTACAATTATTGTAGCTTCCATGATTTCTAGTGCTTTATTTTGATACAAGTGCCTCAGATTCTTTTATATCTACTCAATTTGTGAGTGTTTCAGGTATAGAAGTGGAACAAATGTGCGGGGTGATATAGATTGATACACCATTAGAGGTAAAGCTAGAAAATATCTGTCAATGTGAGGAGTGTACCCTTAAGGTTGGTGAGTACCATTTGCTATGAAACTTGTTTATGCTGGAGATGTCAATTTTTGATTTTATTTTGGGGATGGATTAGGTGGTGGTTTATTAGACCCATATCGATTGTTACTGATGTAGGGTAATGTTTACATCTCTCGAGGGAGACACTTATGTTCATCATGGAGAGTGATTTATCGAGGTGGGCCATACAGGGATCATTTTTCAGTATTTGGGTGAGATCACAGCCCATGTGGCTTGTCTTTTGATTGATAAAGGGGGACCAGTGAAACTTTTTTTCCTCCTATGGTGGACTAGTTTTAGGATGTGTTTCCTGAGTAATTCTCATGGTTGTCACCCAAGAGGGGTGTTGAGTTCATGATTGAGTTTCTTCCTAGAGAAGAACCTGTTACTATCCTACCATATAGGATGGATCTAGAAAAACATAAAGACATTAAAACTCATTTGAATGAATTTTAAAATAAAGGGTTTACTCATCCGAGTATGTCACCTTGTGGATCTCTAGTTTTTTTTGCCAAGACGGCTGATGAGATGTTGCGATTGTATGTTGATTACCAGAGGTTGAATCAGATAATGGTTAAGAATTGATACCCTCTTACTCAAATTGATGATCTTTTTGTCCAGTTGAGAGGTGCTTCAATGTTTTACAAGATTGATTTAAGTCCAGGGTATCATCAGCTGAGGGTGAGACCTTATGATATACTGCAATCAGCTTTCATAAGAAAATATGGTTTGTATGAGTTTGTTGTGATGCTGTTTGGGTTGACCAATGTGCTAGTAGTGTTTGTGGATCTAATGAACTGAATCTTTCACCTGTATATGGATCAGTTTGTAGTTATTTTTTAGTATGATATCATGGTGTACTCTAAGACTCATGTCAATCATTACAAACATATTAACATTGTCCTGAGTACACTAAGAGAGAATATGCTATATGCTAAGCTATATAAGTGTCAATTTTTTATTTATCAGTTACATTTCCTAGGTCATATAATCTCTGAAGATGGTGTGTTAGTGAACCCATAAAAAGTGTAGGCTGTTGTGTCTTGGGAACAATGTATTATTTTTTTGATATATGAAGCTTTCTGGGTTTAATTGGATATTAACAAAGGTTCATCAAATACTTTTTCTATTTTTAAGAACTAATTTTAGGTCTAATCAAGAAGGGAATTAATTTTGAATGGTTTGGGGAATGTGATAATTCTTTCTAGGAGTTAAATAAGTGGTTAACCACCACACCATTTTTAGTCTTACCCGAGCCAGTTAAGGAGTATACCTTGTCTTGTATTGCATCCGATGTTAGGATTGGGGCAGTGTTGATGCAATATGATCAGGTTTTGGGATATAGGTCATGATAGTTGGGGCCTCATGAATGAAATTACCCTATTCATGATCTTTATTTGTTTTTGGTAGTTTATTATTTAAAATGTTGGTATCATTACTTCTTGGGAGAGAGGTTTACTATGTATACCGACCATAAGAGCCTTAAATAAATCTTCTATCAGCATGATTTGAATATTTAGAAGTGAATATGGGTGGAGTATATACATTCCTTCAATTTTTATCTGGTCTATATTCTAGGGAATGGAAAAACAATGAATATTATTTGATTCGGAAGACTCAAAATCAGGTGGTCTAGTAATCCAGTTTCGAGTGGAGGATGATGGATTTGTTTGCTGAGATGCATCTAGATGTGCAGGATGGGAAAAGGAAGATGAAACTTACAACCTTGGTTGTCAAGTCCATGATTATAAGCCAAATCAAGTTGAGTAAGTATGAGTATTCAGAATGTTTTTCCTTGAGGGAAAATCTTAAAGGTGGGGAGTCACCTTCCGGCTAGATTATTGATGATGATGAGATTTTTTATGTTTGTGGTCCTGTCATTGTGCCTACTTTTATGCAAGAAGAGTTGATACATGTGTTCCATGATTTTAAATATGTGGCACATCCTATTCTAACCAAAATGTATTAGGATATTCTTAGGTAGTATTGGTGGTAGGGGATTAAGGAAGAGGTTACATGTTTCTTGATGCGATGATACACCTGTCTGTAGGTGAAGGATAAGAAATAGTGACCATGTGGTTTGTTGTATCCTTTCCCCATTCTAGGATGGATGTGGGATGATGTCATGATGTATTTTGTGGTATTTATTCCAAGTATTCATTGGAATAATTATGAAATATGTGTATTTTTGGATCATTTGACCAAATTGGAACATTTATTACTAATTCAAGAGACCTTCTCCATTGACCATTTAGGTGAGTTATATGTTTGGGAGATAGTAAAGTTGCATGGAGTGCCACCAACTATAGTTTCAGATCATGTAACACATTTTATTTCAGACTTCTAGTAGGGTTTATAAAAGGAATTTGGTACCCAAGTGTTTTTTAGTGTGAATTTCTACCCATATAATGATGGGAAGTTAGAGCGCACCATTTAGGTGGTCGAGGAAATGTTTAGGGAATGTTTCCTAGACTTTGATTGGTCTTGGGAAAAGAACTTGGAAAATTTTGAGTTTTCCGAAAATAATAGTTACTAGGAGACTATTCAAATGGAACCATATAGGTCTCTCTATGGAATTCCTTGTAGATATCCATTATGTTCAATGGATGCTGGGGAATCAGAGTTTTTGGGACTAAGTCTCATGCAAGAGACATTGGAAAAGGTTTAGTTGATTCAAAAAAATATGGCTAGGGATAAAATCTAGAAAAATTTGTATGCAGATCAGCATCATCGACCTCTTGAGTTCATGGTGGGTGATCGTGTGTTTCTTCAGGTGTCACCAAGGTTGGGTCACCATCGGATTTAGAAATAGTTTAAGTTGGTGCTCAGGTATGTGTGGCTGTTTGATATTTTGGAGAGGATCAGACCAGTGGAATATATATTTTCTCTTATAAATTGGTATAGTGTCATGAATGACGTGTTTTCACATGTCATAGCTTCAATAGTATCACCCTGACCCATATCATGTGATTAATGTTGATGATGTTGAGATTAAAGCTAATTCTTCCTTCAAGAAGCATCCGGTTCATATTGTGGATCATAGTGAGAAATTATTTAGGGGAAAGGTTGTGCCTTTGGTTCGAGTGTTATGAAAACATGGTAATGTTTATAAAGAGACTTGGGAGAGAGATATGGATATTAGGATTAGTGCCCCAATCTTTTTACCTTGGGAGATCAGTGATGTTGGGGAGTGCGGTTCAAGGATGGCCTATTATAAAGAGGGGATGTTATAAGATCCTATAATTACTTTGAGGTAAATTATTGTTTAAGTTTTGGTTTATGTATCCTTAATTTGGTTAAAGATATGTTTCTTGAGTTTATGATGAGGATCTGGGGTGTTTTGGGGGTTTAGGACATGAAAGAAGAGAGAACAAGGCAATCCAGTGCAGGTTGCATGGTTGGTGCATGGTAAGTGGCAACCTTGTTCCCTAACCATGCTTGCTTATAGGAGTGGTATAAAATTGATAAAACTATGAAAGGGGGGAGGTAAAACCATTCGGACTTGGATAGAGCCAATCCAAATGGTCAACACATAGTTTTTTAAATCATGCAGGCTTCCTAGGAAGTCGTGTGGCCTGTCCCCCTCTTGGATAAAGGGTGGTTCATGGTTGGCACATGGTTGGTCCAACTGTGCGACCAAACCATGTTCCTCATTGAATTGGGGGAAATTGACCATTTCCCCCTTGGGATTTAAGTTTCTTTACATGATTTTATTCCCTATTATTCTTCCAGTCGCAAGAGTGACAAACAAAACTCTCCCAAGATTACTAATGATCGATCTCCTTCATTTCTACGACGTTTGTAGTGATATTGGGTGCAGATCAAATTTATGGATGTGTCTAACACTCCACTTTATTCTTTTTTCTGGATTAGGGTTCACAGAATTGTTTTTCCTCTTATGAATACCTAAAATATTCTTTTTCCAGTGGATCTTAGGTTGAGGATTTGAAGGGTGTTTGAGTTAGAATCAAATTCTAAGGTTAAGTGAACATTTGTCTAAAGATTCAATATAGGTGGACTAAAATTTATATCCCATGGTCTTGTGGTTAAATTCTTGTGTATGTGGTTTTAACCTTGTTTCCTTGTGCTATATTTTTTTTCTATGTTTGAAATGATGAATTAATTGTTTAGTTGATAAATTGAATCCCTCATGATCCCCATGGGATGCATTAAGTTTGATTAGACTGGGTTAAGGGAGACCCATGGGGTGATATGCTTCCTTGATCATGAAATTGTGTTGTTATATGTAAAATTGAATTGTTATGAGATTGATCACATATGGTGAATGTGTTGATATGTTATCTTGAATTAAGAAATGGAACTAATGGTAAGTGTTCTTAGTTTTTGACATGGTATAAGGGGGTGTTTGGTAAATGATAAATGTTTTAAATGGATTGAGGCATGTAAATGGGGAATGTGTGTGATAATGGGTTAAAGAACATAAATGGAATAAGTGTTAATGTGTCATTAATTGCAAATAATGTACAGTTTAATGGGTTATGTCCCATGAGTGATAGGCATGTTCATGGGTTATGGTTTGTAAATTATTTAAGTGTTGAATGAACTATTAATTATAAATGGCATGTGTGTTCAATGAGTATGGTTGTAAATTGGTATATGTGGTAAATCATTTAAGAAGCATGTGTACATAGCTTGGTGGTATATGGGGTATTTAATTGAGGTTCTACACCCATTTTTCAGGTTAGAATGAGGCTCTAAACCCCACCCCTATAATGAATAGGTTAGTGAGTTAGAATGAGGCTCTATTCCCCTAATAGATGTTTGAGATACGAGAACCTAGACTAAGGCTCAAAGGAATGTTTTATGATCACCTTCACTGAGGATCCATGGTAATTTTTATGTTTTTTTTTGTGAAATTTTTCCCTAGTGATATAGGTAACTTTACTTTCCCTTATGCATAGTTGTGTGACCAGTAGAGACCATAGTGCAATTGATGAAAATGCCCAACCCATGGAACAAATGATGAAAGTGTCCAAAGTGAATCTTGTTAACTAATAGCACCTTGTTTATCTCATATTTATATTTTTATTCATTATGTACCTACATGAACTATATATTTAGACTGTATATTTTTTATACACCATTGGTGGTGGCCTACTGAGTTGTACTCACACCCTGCTCGGGCCACCATTGGGTACTCAAGCAGGCTTCATGGTTGTAGGTCAGCATAAGGGAAAGGGACCTATACTATTTGGTTGACTTGGGAAGGGGACATACATATTTGTGGGATCCAAACTTGGAGTTGGGACCTATTTTAGGGACTCTACAATTTGACTTTATTTTTGGGTTTTCCTTACACTTGAAACTATATGAAATGATATAGAATATTAAATGTTTAGTTGTGGGAATATAACCAGTTTTGGGAAATCGATCTCTAATGAATGGTGGTTGTTTATTTTTTCCTATGTTTTCCATTATTATATGTTGTGTCTTACTTTTATAAAGAGGGTATAGTCTCCCTACATTTTATATTGTACCCTCACTGATAGTCTGTGGCCTCTGGTATATGGGGAGGCATGACTGAGGTCATATGGAGACCCGGTTTAAGGCACTTGATATAGTGGAACCTGGGTTAGATATTTTAAACAATCCCCTATTGGATTATTCTATACTAAACCTCTTAAAAATATAATTAATGTATGTACCTTGAATTAGTCTAAAAAACCTCTTGCATTTATCACACATTTTCTTGATCCCTAGAATGTGACTGTTTCACCTAATTCCTCCCTAGAGAAACACTTCACCAACCATGCGTTAGCCTCTTTTATTTATGGTATATCATTTACAATTAGTAATATTTCATCAAAAAATACTACTATAAAAACAAATGTACTCCCACTAAACTGTTTGTAAACACATGGTTCACATGTTTTCTTAATAAAACCAAATTATTTTATGGATTCATCAAATCAAATGTCCCCTAACATGGATGCTTTCTTTAATCCATAGATGGATCTCTGTAACTTGCATAATTTTTTGGAATTTTTTGGAATTTCTTGGAGTCAAAAACCCTCTTGGTCGTGTCATACACACATCCTATTGAATGTTTCCATTAAGGAAAGTAATTTTTACATCCATGTTTCGAATATCATAGTCATGGTAATTTACTATGATAATAAAAATTTGAATGGATTTAAACATGTAAACTGGAGAAAAAGTTTCTTATAGTCAAATCCATGACATTTTCAAAACCCTTTATACACTATCCATGATTTATAAGTATTTAATTTACCTTCCACGAACATATTTATCTTGAATACCCATTTTCACCCAACAAGATTTAAATAAACTGTTGGATCAATCAGAACCCAAACTTAATTTTAATACTTGGAATCCATCTTATAATTTGGGGATTCTTTCCATTTTGCAGTTTCTGATCTCTCTACTACCTCCTTTTAGGATAGAGTATCATTATTATCAATCAATATTGAGTCACCGTCATCAGTGACTAGAAAACCATATCTTTATGGTTCTCTTACCTATCTAAAACTCATATTCAATACTTGTGTTTCAGTAAAAACTTCTTCCATGAGGACCTATGGAATTAGTTCCTACACCAACTCTTGTGTATCCTGAGCATCAACATCATTTAAGTCAATATTTATCACATTATCCTCCTTGTGGATGTGCTCCCTCTTAAGAAAATGGCCTTCTTGTGATAGTTTATTTCTTTCCTAAAGGGTTGTATAGATAATATCCCCTTATTTTATTTTGACACCCAATAAATATAGACTTCATGCCTTAGGAAGCTAGTTTGTTTCTTGAGATAGCCTTAAAAAATTCCTTGCAACCCCATGCACAAAAATATAAAAATACCGGTTTTTTCCACTCCATAAATCGAAGAGAATACTGTTTTATGGTTTAATTCGTACCATGTTCTGTAAGTGTGATGTTGTATGTAATTCATATCCCCAAAAGGAAAATGGAATGATTAAATGACTCATCATTTTCCTTACCATTTCTAGTAGTTCATGGTTTCTCCTTTCACTGAAACCATTCCTCTATAGTGTATAAGGTGGAGTAAGTTAAGATAAAATCCCATACTCCTGTAGAAATTTTATAATGTATTGGTTAAGATATAAACCACCTCAATCTGATTGAAGTTTTATTATTGTCTTACCTAGCTAACTCTAAACTTCATTCTCAAACTCTTTAAACTTTTCAAATGATTTTGATTTAAAACTCATATAGTATATATATCCATACCAACTCAAGTAATTGGTAAAATTAATAATGTATGAGAATCCACATCTAGCCACTACTTGAAAAGGTCCATACACATTAGTGTGTCCCAAATATAGAAGCTATTTGAACCTTTATCCGTAACCACTAAATTATGGTTTTGTCATCTTACCTTGTAAAAAATCATGAAATCTTTCAAGTGGATTAATCTTAAAAGATCTAAGTAACCATCTTGAAATACATTTTTCAAATGTTTCTCATTTACATGATTAAGATGGTGATACCACAAATGGGTGTTATATGACTCATGTGTATTTATTTAATTGTCAATTTTCAATATTTGTTTTTTTAATTTAATACATAAAGACTATTATTTAACTATTCCATACCATAACATATTCTATCTTTATAAAAGTATCATCCCTTATTTTCAAAACTAAAAATAAATCTATCCTTATCTAACCAAAAAATAGAAATAATGTTCTTGGTAAAAATAGACCTATAATAAAAATTCTTTAAAACAAAAATAAATCCCATAGGTAATGTGAGATATTAGTCTCCAATGGCTAGATAATCTTTTATTTCTCCATTATAATCTTTTAGATCTTCCTCATCTTTGGTAATCTTTCAAAATATACTTACTTCAAATCCTTTTTTTTGAATTTTTTAAAATCCACTTTAAGGTTTAGTGGTAACCACACATTTGAAAACTCAAATATAGTTAAAATGAGATTTTATAATTAAAATTCAAAAATAAAAATGGAAACTAACAAAAAAACCTTGAATTATGAAACCACGCATTGATCAAAACACCACCAAATCACCACAGTCCTTTAGATCTAAAGTCAGACAAAAAAATAAGCTTCATTCAATTGATGTTACCTTCATGTACGAATCATCCTTTGATGGGTAGTTAAAAACCAAACTCATAGAACTTTTACATCATCCTTGGATTATATATTCCTTATCCTAGACCATGTGAAATGGGTAACTAAGGTAAAGGCATTCAGGTTAAGATCACATAATAGTGATCAATGACTATAAACTATTAGATTCAAAGTATAATCCCTACTCTGATCAAGATGGGATTTTATTTTCTCCCTTCCAGATTCTACCACAAAGGCAACGCTCTTTCCTCCCTCCAATGAAAAAGAAATTTGTGATTTGGACTTTCTCACTTGATAGAGAGTGAAACCTACTCCATAAATAATTGTCTGCTTAACCTTCTTTATCTCAAAGGCATGACCCATTAAATCATCAATGCTGAATAGACCACAATGTTCCTGAGGAGGACTCTTATTGATACCTATATTCCTAACAGGTAATGTGTGGATAGATCCATGAGCCATGGGAACTAATGAAGGATGTGCATCCAGACCCTAATATCCAAGCACTACCTCTAGTAAAAATTTATCACCCATAGAATACTGGGAAGATTACTTCACACCCACATTGAACCTTGTATGTCATCCATCATGTTGAGAACACTTAGACTCAGGGAGGACCTATTGAAGAATACCCCTATTTATAGGATTATACACCCCACTATCCCTTTCTTCTAAGTCTAAACATGAAAGTGGCCCTATGGAGACCTTCATAGGAGGCACAACGGTAGAAATAAAAAGAAATTCCAACTTTCCCATGACACATCCCTGGATAGAGAATGAAAGAATGTGAGAGCGCGTTGAAAACTATCCCGATTCAAACACATGAACATGAGATAATTGGGGAAAAAATTCAGATAATCCTAAGACACATTGTTTCCTGACCGAGCCAACATCAGGGCGAGAGGAACATCTTTCTTATGCTCGTGCTTGTGGGATCAACCCCTCCATTCGCTGTAATTTTAGGAGTCAGAACAATGAACTTGAAGGTGAACGGTAGAAAAAAAATATGATTTTTGATTCATAGTAAATCCATTTCTAGAATCCCTTATTCCGAATAGAAAGATGAATTCTATTAGGTAGAGGAGAAACAAGTTTCATGGCCACGCAATTACGAGTAGAGGAAAGATTTACAAAGCGGAGAGTCGTATCATCCACACAAACAAAGAACCAAACCTGGTTGCTAATACCTAAAAGAATGGAAAGGTTCTAAAATGTAAGGGGAAGATCATGTGTTGGATCCAAAATTCTGCTCAACTACTGTCATGACCATTTCTGAAACCCAACATCCACCGAAAGAGACAAAAACAAAGGTTATCACAAGAACGATCCTAAATTGACAAGAAATGGGAAAAATAATCCTCTGATGAAAGGAGAATAATGAAGTTCTAGTTATCAAGCATCATAATCTTAGTAGATGAACTCAATCCCCCTGATGTTTTGATTAAATGCTTGAAAAATTCCAACGGTGGGTGATCTATGCCAAAATTAGTGACGAGTGTTCGAGAATGAAGGTCAGCCACATTTTGATTTTTGAGGGAGAAAGGGAGAAGGCCAGATCTCCATTGGTATGGAAATATTATACGAAATAACAAACAACCTAAATATTCCCCTTTATTATTTGGATAGGTGAAATTCATATTCTGACAGAATTTCCTATCATAAAAAACACACCACAACTAGTTTCTTTTTTTACCTACGAATTTTCTTATTCTTTTTGGATAGTGCTCTAGAGCCATAGATAAAGAATAATCCTTTTTTACCCTTCAACTTTTTAATCCTCTTCTTATTCAACATAAATATAATGGGGTTTTCACTACCCATGTCTTTATCAACATGGATAATAAGATTAAGATGTTCTGAAAGTGTCTTCTCACTATTTCTCATATTATAATTCACAATATAACCTGAGAAGTTTATAGGAAGTGAGGAAAAAAATAATATCTTTGTGCAACTCATCAGGGATATTAAAACCCAATATGTACAATCAGTAATTGTATCCAATCATCTTAATTATATGTGTCCTAAAAGGTTCTAACTATCCAAGATTTCATGTGAACAATGAATTGGTGATCTCACATCTCATTGAACTCTCGTTCTCTTAATAGAGACCCCAATGGTGATAAAAGATACTATACACATCCATACCCTCATTTTCATTAAGACACCTTTGAACATGGAGTATAACATGAAACACTAGACATCTATTGTTTAATCCAAATTCCTTAAATAGAGAGATACTTCTTTCTTGCTAGTGTATTTGGAGAGTGGCTAAGGAAGTGGGGTTTCCAACATGTATAATTTACATTTGTAACATAGTATAATAAGAAATCACTTATACTATTCCTAGAAATTCATGCTAGTGAGAAGGTTATCCTTCTATAGTATGGATCATAGTGATATTGTTAAATTCATTTGATATTCCATTTTTAAAAATTAAGAATAGATAATTAGTACTTGTTTTGATTAAAAAACATATTAATAAATTTAAAATTAATTAAATTCCATTATTCTACCACTATTTTTTGAAACATAATATACCTCATCATCAGTTTTAGAATATATATTTTCTTAGATATTATAGTTTCAATGATCCATATTCCCCTTATTATAACTTATAATTGCTTCTAGTAAGTTATTTGAAGGATTTTAGGCATTCATCACTTTCCAAATACATTACCTCACAGTTCCTTGATAAGTTGAGTGGATTCTCCAATCCTGAAATAATTTTTTAACGATTTCATCAACAGTTTCCTCTAAATTACAACAAGTCATTCTTAGGCAGTCAAACCCTGAAGTAAACTAAGTGAATTCAACCCAAATATTAAAGCTAAAAATTCAATTATAATTGAAATCACCCCAACTTGGGTTGGTTAAGAACTTTGAACTATGAGGTTGATTCTAACATAATAAGTAGAAGAATATACCAATTTAATATTTTAGTTAAT
Organism: Viscum album; assembly: GCA_963277665.1. NCBI lineage: Eukaryota > Viridiplantae > Streptophyta > Magnoliopsida > Santalales > Viscaceae > Viscum > Viscum album. The sequence goes on from OY728121.1 coordinate 439,470,978, forward strand.
GAATTTTTTCCTTATGAATAAATCCCATTTTATCTTTTAACATGCCTTGTTAATATTAATTGTATTTTACTTATGTATATTAACATGTTTGATATAACATTCATGCATAATGTAGTTATATTTTATTATATATTTCATGATTATTAATTAATTTATTAGGTGATCACACAACATTCAAAAATATAAATAATCAACCATGCAACTGATAGAAATAAAATATAAGTGGAATGATCACGAGATTCTATAATGTTTAGTTTATCTGGAGGATGATAAACTCACCCTTGACCCTAGGGGAAAACACCTTTAACCATAACTTGGTTTATATTTTATAATTACACCCTTGGATCCTATGTATCACCTCAATTGGTTTCTCATCAAATCCTGGTCTTGGACTACCTCCTATCATCAGTGAGCTCTATCCTTACATAAGATTTTACTCACATTAAATTAAGGGGATCCGATGTATTGGATAAAGGAGGTTTGCATAAAATAAACCATTATAAAAAATTAACTTTCATAATAATGGGGAGGGGATGAAACACATTCCCTAAATTTTAATTTAATAATAAATTAAATGTAACCAATCACGTACTGAGGGATGGTCTAACCTCATGATCATACACACAACATGTAATGAGAATAAATTTTCAATCTTGTTATCAATTACTTTGATTAATGATTTAATTAATATAATGAGACATGAATTAATCTAATCAATTCAATTTATCTTAATTCCATCCAAGCACCCTTAACTCACCATTATCTATATTTTTTAGAAAAATTAATTTCATTTAAAATTAATAAAGTACACAAGTGTATTTGGAGGAAACTTCATGTTCTTATCCAAAATTTTAACATGTAAATTGATTTAATACATAATGATCAATCCTATAACATGGAATGTACTATTAAATAAATAAAAAATAAAACACATGTGAATAATTTTGAACATATATTTAATTTTTCTCTATGAAAAACTAGGAAAATTTTTTGCAGGAGACTACACGACATGTACTATAGTACATGAAATATAATTTTTCTTACCCATGTATATAATACATTCCTTAGGATTGGGTATGTTTCCCACCATGTATGTGTTATGGGTACACTATATGTACTAGGAATACACGGTGTGTGGCCTTATATTTTCATGACTTTCCAGTCCCCATGTCATGTATCTAATAAACGATGTGATTGGACACTATGTTCTGTGAGGAATCAAGTACTACATGTAGCGAACCAAGATTCTCATACATAAATATTAAGTATTTTTAGATTAATATTCAATACATGTCACAAAAAATCACCTGAGGACTGTATAAGTTTAGTGTCTTTGGGAACTAGATACACAATATTCTTATTTATTGAAATATCTTCTACATATCCCATAAATAACTTCACACATAGTAATTTTCTTAGACATACCCTACTCAAAACCTTTCTTCATAACCTAGAGAAAGGAAACATAATAAAGGGTGAGCTCAGATGCTCAGTAAGGGTTATATAAGATATATTAATCTATGATCATATGAAATAATAAGATAAACATAAGGGCATGCTATCATGAAAATAACTTATTAAGTTTATACCCAACCTGGAATAGATCATAAACATGTTTCATGGAATAAAATTTTATAATTTCATAAAACATGGTTCATAAGAGTGATTAATCATCAAAAATCAATCATGAACCATAATATCATGTCATAAAAGTGTGGTACCACCATAAATATAGAAAACCATTTCATATGTCAAGGTTAACTACCAAGGTCATCAATAGTGGATTTGGAATTACCACCTATTTCTCATTGTGGATCTGGATGCACCTGTTTCCCATAGTGGATCAAGACTCAGCTATTTTCCATAATGGATAAAGACCATTGACTTGTTTCCCATTATCATATCATGGGATATAAATATTTACCCAATGCATTGAAGGGAGATATTGGTCCCACCTATCATATAATAAAAAGATCACATTTGTGTGCCATAAGATCATAAAAAATTCATTATATTCAAAACCATGAAAATAAATGGATTTCATAAAAATTTCATCGTAACATAACCTATGGAAATAAAATAGGTTTCATAATCATTTCATCATTTAATCAGATCATAAACCATATAAAAAGAAGCATGTTTCATAAGAATTTTATCATGGTATAACCTATGTAAGGAAATTAGGTTTTATAATCATGTAGACATCATAAAGATAAACCATATAGAGAAATAATAATAATTATATACTTAGATCATATCCCTAGAAAAGAATAAGTAAGATAAAAGGATTTTATCTTGGATGGACAATGTTTTTTAAAGATCACTTGGAAAATTTCTTGAGGAAAATAACTTTTATTTAAAGATCACTTTTTAAAACTAAAATTCATAAAATATTTTGGAAACAATTTTCTGTGAAAATAAAATTTGAAACCTATAAATTAATTTTTAAAACATTATACATTCATGTCAATGGGAAATTTTTTATATGTCATACATGTTAAAACAAATATTCTTTTCACATTTTTGGTAAAAGCTAAACAAGCCTTGTTTGGAAGATGATATGATGATTACTTTCAAATAATTTTGTAAAAATTATAAAATAGGTTAAAATAATTTTAATAAATAATTTTAAGAATTCTAGACACATTTTATAAAACTTTTTTAGGAAACATGGTTTTGGAAGGAAAAGGTTTTTGACCTAAGAGAGAAATACAGATGATTTTTATTAATTTTTTTGAACAATTGAGTATATAAAGAGAGGAAAATGAAGAGAAAAAATGTATTATCATGACATAAAAAAAGGATATGAAAATTCATTATTTTCTTGAGGTATGGATCATAATATTTTCATCCTTATAAACATAATCATAAATAATCCTAATAAACGATGAAATTGTATCATAAAACCCTTACCAATTTAGTAGTACTGAATCATAAGTACCGTAAAAGAATAAAAATAAATGAAATTTAAAATATCATGAGAATAAATTAATTCATGATATTAAATTTAAAGGGTATTTATATACACATAATAAAATAATATATGAGCATAGTACAACATATGTCTCAAAGAAGGAAAATCGAGACAAAATTTCTTACCACTTTGATAACTTTGGAACCATAATCCACAAGAAAGAGTGATCCTAAAATTGATGTGTAAATACTCATAATTTTAAGTATAATCTTAATAAAATAAATTCATGGAAAGTTTATACACCACATAAATGAAACATGCGGTGATTACGACATATGCCTCATAGAAAATAAAAGTGAGATAGAAATCCCTTACCTTAAGTCTGGACTTCCTTCGTACACATTCGAACATACTATATAATAAATATAGGTTTATTTTAGATCAATTAAAGAAAAATAATTATACATATAATATCATATATTATTTACTTATGACATATTATTACCCATTTATTAGCAATTTTATGTTAAAGTCACGTTTCAGGCAATAACTGCTTTGTTTTTTGTGTATGTTTTGATTTTTTATTTTTGATCATATTAATTTGATAATGTTTTTATAATATAAAGATTTTAAACAATTATATAAATATCATATATATTCATTATATATGTATTTATAGTAATCTATAAAAGTTATAGATAGAAAATGAAATATACCGTTTATGGAGATGGTAGTTTGTATGTACACATGAATGGTGTTTCCATTTTCTTGAAGGATGAAAATAAATAAAGTTAAATAATATATTATATATATAGAATAATTTTTATGTCATATATATCACATATATTGATTAAATTTACCTTTATTACCTTCCATGAAAAGTGTTAGCAAGAAACAAATCACATCGATTCACGAGGTGGTACTTCGCCATACACACGAACGATGTTATTGTATTCTATTCAAAATGGAAAGTAAGAAGGTATATTTGAAATAATAATTTATTAATTATATTTATGTTAAAAATAACATATATATACATTATACCCATCATAATATGTAACCATGATAGGTGTTTATGGAAAAAATGTCACATCAGTTTATGAGGTAGTAGTCTGTCGTACATATGAGTGACATTATCGTTTCCCATTTGAGGGAAGTGGAGATGGATTTTGGTCATTACCATAGTATAATAAAATATAAATATATTTAATATAACTAAGTAATTATATTATCATGTTTTAATAATATTTTAAGGTGGTGGAGTAATAAATAAAATAAAAACTCTCATTGAAGAATGTTACCTCTTATTCGGGTAACCTCCTTGGTTTTGCACCAAAATCCATCCTAGTTTGGATTTATAATCAAAATAATGATTATAGGATTATATTAGGTATTTAATTAATTTATTTTGGTAGTTATTGGAGGAAAAAAAATGGTTTTTTAAGTGTTAATAGGATAGGAGAGTAAGTGGACTTTTATAAGTGAGGAGAGTGACACACTAGTAATTTTTCAAAAGAAAATGGTGTTCCCACATTTTTTTCATGAAACAGGGATAAAAAATGGACAATTATTTTTAATATAAGATATAAGGTCTAAATATGATCAACCAATTTGTGTTTTTAAATTTTTAGGTCATTTCACCCCTTATCTTTTTAGTTTAACCCCTGATAAACCCATTTTCACCTTAACTGTGATAATTATTTTTTACTTATTTTACTAATCATAATGGAAAAAATAAGGTTTAAATTATTATAAAATATAAATTATTCTTATTCAAAATATTTTATCTATTTTTCCAAATTAAATTCATATAAGCGGAGAATTTTTATTTAAATTTGAGCCTGTAGACGCGATGAAAAATCCATTTTCTAAAGAGAAAATCTTCAAAAGTTTAAAAAGTTTTTATATAAAAAATAAATATGAAACTTATTTAAATGAAATAAATTTGTTTAATAAATATATAATTTAACTAAATTTACTTTTAATAAAATTTTAATACAAAATTTAACCTTATAAATTCTTTAAATGAAATGGATGTTTTCAATAAAACCTGGTATTTTTCACTATTAATCGAAAAATTAATCTTTTCAAAAACATAAAAAAATAAAGCCTAGGATAATTTTTATATTTTTATTCAAAAGTAAAAATTTAATTTTTTAAAATAAATTTTCTAAAAGTGAAAAAAATTATTTTAAAATAAGTGTGAAAAATGAAACAAAATTGTTTTTTAGAAAAACACAATTTTAAACATAAAATTAGATTTATTATTATATCATATCTGTAAAACACATAAGATGAATGTTAAAAATTGTATTGAATATATAATATTTAATTTTAATTAAAATCATTCACTTAAAGTGATTTATTTAATTTATTTAGATAAAACATTTTTTTGCACATAAAAATTATTTTTCAAAAAATGATTTTCTTTATTTTCAAATGGTTTTTATTTTCATTTATAATTAATTGGTTACCAAAGAATTAATTTTATATATTGGTTTAAACCATATATTTTCATAATTTAGTTAATCCTATTTATACCCATCATTCTAATGGCTAGGTGATAACCATCATATTAAATAATAATATTTTAATTATGTGTCATGTTTGATTTAAACTTTGTATTGTGTGTAATGAAAACTAAACTAGGAGTTGTGCATAAAAAAATCCAAATATGGTGATTCATATAATGAAATCTATCAATAATAATTATATTTATTTGATAAAAATATTTCGTGTTACATTCTACCCCATTTAATAAATTTGTTCCTCACAAGTTGAACTTTTTCTCAGCAATCTAGCATTTAACATTTGAAAAACACTTTTTAGGAGGTCCAATTCATAAAAAGGTTTAATAAAAATTCATCTTGAAAATAGATAAGGGACGTTTGAAGGTCACCTTGAATAACACATAACTAGGTTTCCATATAGGATAACATTGGTGGGAAGTGGAAGCATGGACATGGAAGAGAAAATTAACGCCAAAATACTAATAAAGAGTGATTGAGAACATGGTTAGAGGAAAGTTAATGAACACCAATCCATAAATATAAAATATGTGAAAATACCATTAATTTATCATAAATGATGTTAAACTTATAAAATTTTATTTCAAGATCATTTTACTAAAGTTGAGTAATTTTCATGAGAAGATATAATCACTTGATTTCATACCATTTCATAAGCACAATCTCATCATTTGGTTGTGCCTCGATCAATTTACACCTCATATCTTAATATAAGAGATGGATTTTTAATGTATGAAGAACTAATTAATAGTAAGATACATAAAATAATAATAATACATTCATTCTATCTCTAGTTATTTTAAATAAAAAAATGGTTTTCATAGGTTATAAAATTTGCATAAATATTCATATGGTTAAATAATAAATTAATATCTAAAATCTCATCCAAATTTCAACTTAAAACATTCCATAAATGGTTAACCTTATGAAACTTCCAAAATTCAAAATATATAAATAAGGTCTCTAAATTTTTCAAAACCAACTTAACATTAATCCCTTAAAAATCATTAAGTAGCTCTTAATGGTAACATGCCAAATATGTGAATACCTCAATCATATATTCTCTTAAAATATGTTAATAATATGAATTACCATAAAACCTCCATGAAAACATACCTACTTCCAAAACTTAATTCTTTAATATTCATTAAATAAAATCAATGATTATAGAATATATTCCATAAATCTAAGAATGATGTAAACTCCATAAATGATAACATATACCAATTTTTTAATAAATAATTAATTAGTTCTTGGGTAATTAATACTATATAGTTAACTTTATCCATATCAATCATATATTTATCCAAACTAAACACTATTTTATCAACATTAAGCCTATATTATGGTTTATCTTCCTTTAATCACGTGTTTTACACAAAATATTTCCTCACCCTTAAATCAATTTTCTTGTTCATCAGAACAATTCAACATATTCTTCAAAATACTTAATTAAAAATTATATAGATAAATCATTACATGTTTCATTATTTGTATAAAATAATTTTTTAATTACTATATGCAAACACTTCAATCATTTCACTTAATTCTTAAGCCATTTACTAGGCTTCATCATCTTATTCCTTAATATCCATTTCACACAATATGAAATATGAATCTTGTATTAAGATTCATCAACATAAATTTAATAATACTTCTCATGTTTGACATAAGAAATACTGTTTGAATAGACCATACCTTTCATATGTTATTCACGGTCTCTTCATCATTAGTAGTATAACCATTACTCATACCATCCTGTTGATTGTATTCACAATATTTCCAACAAGGACATCAATTTGTATAATTCCCATACTTTCCAAATTTATAATATTCAACAATTTATGATTCCATAGGTAAACCATTTTTATCATCCACTGTGTTAACTAAACTTTCATTTTTTCTCATAAATTACTTACTTTGTGTCCTTCTTTTCCAGACGCAAAGAATATTCCAATTCCCATGTGACATTTTATTAGGTTCTTCTTCCCACATTCATGACATATAAGAAATTTAATCTTATTTCCCCTATGGTATCTACTACCTGATCTGTCAGTGAACTCCATATTTTTTTCTTTGGTGAGTCCTAGAGTTAGTGAATGTGAAATTTGTTAATCATAAAATGTGATTATTGATTGGGAATAATCAAAACATCCTTCACTCCAGTTACCATCTTATTTGGTTTCTAATCAACACATTGTCTACCAAATTCTATGGAAACCTAGTTCCTTCTGGTTCTTTACATTGAATAAAACTAAAAAGCATAGTGTGAGAAATAATAATCATGGTGGAAAACCAAATAATCATGAAAAATCATTTCAAATATGAATAAATCATGACACCATCTTTTAAATCTATGACACCACCAGTTTAATCTAGTTCATCAATGATAATTATTCAAATCCTTCATGATTGTTCATAAATAAAATATTGATTAACCAAAAATCATATCCCCCAAGAGTTGCAAACTAAGTGTACAACAAGGTTTTTTATCATGCACCAAGAGATGATCAAATCTAACTCAATTCACCCTTTTTGGAGTTATTAACCCTTGGTGTAACTATTATAGAGCCACATCAACTTATAGTATCTAAAAAGGATTTATTTCAAGGAAAGACACACTCATTTGTTTAACATAACTTAGTATGTTCTCCTATACTTACGATTATACTAAGGGTTATAACAAACATTTTATGATCATAGTTTCCAAAGGTTAAATTAAAATTTCCTTTTATACCAATTGTAGAAATCTAGGCTTCTCATATATAAATATGACATCTTTTTTCGATGAATATTCAATACATGTCACACAAATTTACCTCAGGACCATTAAGGTTTAGTGCCTTTGGAGAATATATACATAATATTCTTATTTCTTGAATGATCTTTAACATCTCCCATAAATATCTTCCCATATAGTACTCTTATTAGACATACCCTACTTAAAAACTTTATTCATAACATAGGGAAATAAAACATAATAAATGGTGATATCATATGCTCACTAAGGATAAAAATAGAAGATATCGATCTATGATCATATGAAAGCATAAGATAAACCCAAAGGTATGTTATCAAGAACATTACTTAATAATTTTATACCAAACCTGTCATATATCATAAACATGAGTCACGAAATAAAACTTTATCATTTCATAAAACATGTCCTATAAGAGTGAGGAATCATCATAAATAAATCATGAAACTTAAGTTCATGTCAAAAAAGTTTGAAACTATCATAAATATAGAAAACCATTTCATATGTAAAGGTTAACTATGAATACCATAAACATAGGGGATTGGGGCTGATCACTCATTTTCCATTACAGATCGGGACACACCTATTTACCATAGTGGATCAGGACTCACCTATTTCCCATAGTGGATCAATCCCATAAAATTTTTTCCCATTGTTATGTCATTAGATATAAAGATTTACCCAATGCATTGGAGGGATATATAGGTCCTACCCATCATATAATGAAAACCATACATATGTGTGCCAAAAGATCATAAAACATTCATCATATCTAAACCCATGAAAATAAATGGGTTTCATAAACATTTCATCATAACATAACATGTGGAAAATAAATATGTTTCATAATAATTTCATCATTTCATCAAAACATAACCCATGGAAAAGGAAATAGGTTTCATAAGAATTTTAACATGGTATAACCCATGGAAGAGAAACAAGTTTCATAAAAATATTTTCATCCTAAAAATAAAACATCTAGAGAAAGAATAAGAATGGTATCCTTAGAATAAATCCCCAATAAATCATAATAAACATTAAAGGATGTCATCTTATATGGAAAATGATTTTGAAATATCACTTAGAACATTTATTGAGCAAAAGAACTTTTATCTGAAAATAATTTTTTTAAAACTAAAAATTTATAAAATATTTTAGAAATAATTTTATTTGAAAATTAAATTAAAAAATTATAAATTAATCTTTAAAATATTTTGTGGTCACAATGGCATGAAATTCTATACATGCCGTACATAATAAAACAATGTTTCCTTTCACATTTTCGGTAAAATTCAAATGGGCCTTGTTTTGAAAAAGATATGAATATTACCTCAAAAATATTTTGTAAAGAGTAAAAAATGGGTAAAAAATTCTTTAATAAATAATTTTAATAATTTTAAAAACATTTTTGAAACCATTTTAATAAAAAATGGTTTTGGAAGAAAAAGGGTTTTCGACCGAAGAGAAAAATAAAAATGATTTTTCTTAAAAAATATTATTTTGTACTCTTAAGTACATAAAGAGAGGAAAATGAAGGTAAAACTTTTATAATCATGGTATAAATATATTATAATAAAATTAATGAATTTATTGTTAGATGGATCATAATATTTCATCAGAAAAAACATAATCATAAATAATCCCAATTAAAAATGAGATTGTATCATAAAACCATTACCACTTTGGTAACATTGAATCATAATCCCCATGAAAGAATAAAATTAATTTAAAATTAAAATATAATTATTATAAATAAATTTATGATATTAAATTTTAAAGGGTTGTATATCCACCTCTTAAAATAATATAGTTTCATAGCACAATGTATGTCTCAAAGAATGAAAATTGAGAGAAAACCCCTTTCTAATTTGGTAACTTTTGAACTATAATACCCATTAAAGAGAGATCCTAAAATGGATATGTAAATCCACATAATTTTCTGGAGAATAATAATAAAATATATTCATGTGCAATATATACACCATATAAATGAAACATGTGGTGATTATGGAATGTTTCTCATAGAAAATAAGTGTGACAAAAATTTCTTACCTTAAGTCTCAACTTCCTTCGTACATATTAAAAACACTTGTATAATAAATATAACTTAATTATAAATATATTAAAGAAAAATAATTATACATATAATACCATATATTATTTACTTATGACATTTTATTACCCATTTATTAACAATTCCATTTTAAAGTTATGTTTCGGGAAATAACATCTTTGTTTTTCATCTATGTTTTGGTTTTTTAGTTTTTTTCCTATTACTTTGACCATGGTTAAAAAATATCAAGAATGTTTAACATGACATGAATATCATATGTATTCATTATATATGCATTTATAATAATATACACAATTTATAGATAGAAAATGAAATACACTATTCATGGAGATGGTAGGCTATACATACGCCTGAATATTATTTCAATTTTACAAAAGGATAAAACAAAATAAAGGTAAATAATAAATTACCTTTATAGAATCATTTTTATTTCAGATATATAACATATATTCATTAAATTTACCCTTATTAACTTCCATGTAAAGTGTTAGTAAAAAATGAATCAAATCACTCTGCGAGATGGTAGTATATTGTACACACGAATGTCGTCATCGTTTTATCCACAAAATGAAAAGTAATAATGTATATGTGATATTGTTAGGACCACTAGGTAAAATACACAAAGGTGGGTGAGGGGGGGGGGGTGGGGTGAATCAGGGTTTGGTATATTTAAAGTACTACCACTTTGGATCTTATTTCATCGTTAAACAAAACACACTTCTCTCTTTATTCCGTAGCAATGTATGAACAAAATCAAATAATGCACATGACACAAAAATTTTACTTGGTTCACCCTCACTGGGATAAGTCTAAGAAGAATACAAAGGTGATGTGACGATGTAATAAAACCACTAAATATCACTTTCAATTACAAATTTTGGGCTAGATCACTTCTATGCGCAGTCTTACAACCGTTACAATGTTTAGGGTTATCTCACTACTTCCCCAAGGGTCACTCCCTATGTATCTTTCTCTAGATCAATATTGATGGAAAAGATCACTATCTTACTCTTCCTTTGATCACTACTATTGGAAGGTATCCACTCATAGTTTATAGACTTGTAGGTGTCTTCATTTTCATGATGAATGCATCCTCAATTGTAGGTAGATGCTATGTTGAAGTTCCACTTTTATCAACTGATGAATACCGCTTTACCACAAATGTATTGGGAAATTTAAAACTTTTGTGAAACCATAAAGTGAATTTTGTTCAAACTTAATGTCTTGCATGAATTTTTTTCATTTTTCATAGAAAATCAACTTGCACACAACTTTCTACATTCATGCAACTCTATAATTTCACGCCCCTCCCTTCTGATGCACAATTCCCTTATTACACACAACTCCCTTCTTACACGTAACTCACTACTTGTACACAACTACATTATTTAGTAAAACTCAATACTTATGTGATTAAGAGTTCTGATTCTATATAAGTGTTGATCTTCTTCAATTGAGGGGTGTATCTACCTATTTATTAGCATTTTTCCAACCCTGTGTGCAACTCGCAAAACTTTCCCCGAGCATGCAAGTCTCATTCACAAAAACTCAACTTTCACTAAAAACCACAACTTGCATAAAATTATTTCCTTTTCTATTTTTTATATAATAAATTTGAACAATTTCTTATGCACAACTTTCCAAACATCCTAAACACTTGTGCACAAATTCCTTTTCCAAACACACTTTTCTTTATTCTCTAATTTTTAGACCCAAACATTTAGAAAATAGTGGGAAATAACTCCACCTTGTATACAATATTTTTTTATTACCTATATATATTCTGTTTATTTTTTCATGGTTCTTTTTCAATATAGTTTCTCAACAATATCTTTTGAACTCCATAACTGACCATGGAAACTCACTTTGTCAACAAACACAATCAACCCAAAAATGAATCAATGTTACCTTGAGGGATTTTTACCAAGAGATATCATAATTAAGAAAGTATATTTAGGTTAAAAATATAATATATATAATATATATTCTTCATCATACCCAACCTATAGTGGTGTTGATTGAAAATGCATCACATTAGTTAGTGAGGCGTTAGTCCTTCGTACACAGGAGCGACGTTATCATTTTCCATTTTAGGGAAGTGGAGATGGATATAGGTTATTACCATAGTATAATAATATATAAATACATGAAAGACACCATGTTTATTACATTATCATGGTTTAATAATATTTTAAGGAGTTGGAGAAAGAAATAAAATAAAAATTCTTATTGAAGAACGTTACCTCTTTTTTAGGTAACCTCCTTGGGTTTTCCCCTACAGCCTTCCTAGTTTGCATGACTGATAAAAATTAGTATTATATTATTATAGGAGGTATGTAATAAATGTATTTTTTAGGTATTTTATGAAACAAATGGTTTTGGAACTTTGAATATGAGAGGAGAGTGGGTGACCTTTTATATGTATGTTGAGTGACATACTTGTAATTTTTGTAAATAAAAATATGTAACCACGTTTTTCTCATAAAAAACAAATAAAAAATGGAAAATTATAGATTTTATAAGATATAAGGTCTAAATATGACCACAAAATGTGTTTTGGAAAAGTTTTAAGGTCATTTTTCTTCCAATATTTTTAGTTCAACCCCTAGTAAACCTATTTTCACCTTAACCGTGGAAATTAAATTTTACTGCTCTTACTATTAAAAATGGTCAAAAATTAAGATTAAATTGAAATAAAATAAAAATTATTATTATTAAAAATATGGGATCTATTTTTTCAAAATCAATTTAAATAATTGAAAAAATTTAATTTAAAATTAAATCCACTGATGCAGTGAAAAAGCGATTTTCTGAAGAGAAAATATTCAAAAGTTTTGAATGTTTTTATATAAAAAATCATTATGAAATTGATTCTAATGACCTAAAAGTGATAAATAAATACATAATTGATTTTTTTTATTTTAAAACCATTTTAAAACAAAATTCAACCTTATAAATTCTTTAAATGAAAAGGTAGTTTACAATAAAAACTAGAACTTTTCACTATTCATTGAAAATTTAATATTTTCAGAAAAATCCCAAAAATTAACCCTAATATAATTTTTACATGTTTATTAAAAAAATAATTTAATTTTTTCAAATAAATATTATAAAATTTTAAAAAATTAATTTTAAAATAAGTGTGTGAAATGGGAAAAAATTACTTTTTAGAAAAATATAGTTTTAAGCATAAAATTGGATTTATTTTTTTCTCTTATCTATAAAACACATAAGTTTAATTTCAAACATTGTATTTAATATATAATATTTAAATTTCATTAAAATAATTCACCTAAAGTGATTTATTTAATTTATTGAGACAAAACTTGTATGTGTGTATACAAATAGTTTTTTAGGAAATGATTTCCTTTATTTCAAATGGTTTTTATTTTCATTTATAATAAATTGGTAACAAAAGAATTAATTTTATATATAGGTTTAAACCATATATGTTTATAATTTATTTATTCTTATTCATACCCTTCATTCCAATAGCTAGACGATAACTATCATATTAAATAATAATATTTTAATAATATATCATGTTTCATTTAAACCTGGTGTTGCATGTAACACAAGATAAAATCATTAATGTGTGGAAGTAAAATAAGATCGAAGTTTCTTGTAACAAAAAATATGAAAAAAATTAAATTTATTTGAAAAAATATTTCTTATAATCTCGGGGTGTTACACTACCCATCGTGTATAGCAGTTATGTAGTGTGTAGTTTTTTAAACTGTGTTCTAGTATGTCCGGATCTACATACTAATTCGATTTTGTTAGATCTTAGATACAATTTCATAGGATATATTCGAATCTATTTTGATATATAGATACCAAAAAATAATAGACAATGTCTATATAGGTTGTACACATTGTTTACTATGATTTTTCCAAAGAAAAGCCTTTGTCACCTCGAGATGGTGTTCTTTATATGTTTCTTCAATATTTAATTTTAACCATTTATAGGTTATGTTAGCGAGAAGAAATATGGTAATAGATGATGATGTTTTATATTAAAAATAAATGATATAAGTGAAATAAAATTAAAATTTATTTAAATATTCAATGAATAAAAATAATTATAAATTAAACTTGTAACGAATCTGATACCACATGTAGTTTCTAGGAGCATTGGAAGCTTCCTTTGATGGTATGACCTACTCCACTTTTAGTCTTAATTTACATGTAGTCATAAACATACATGAATTAAAAATTATGTCTAACAAATACCATATATTAATTTAATAGATTAAAATTTCATATCTAGAAGACGAGGATGTTCACATATAATTTATAATTAATTTATGAGTAGATATAAAATTACCTCAACTTGTAATCCACTATTCTATGATGACCTGGTTAACTATATCTCATCATACTATCATTGCATATTAGTATCCAAGTGAATAATCCCTCTAGTGGCAATAAACACATGCACTAAAATCTCTAAACATTACCATAAAATTTTTGGGTTCTAGCATGGATGATCAAAATCACTTACGTTGCTCATGGTTAACTGGAATAGAATTCATCTCAAAGGTGGAAGAACTCTTGATATTCTCTTAATGGATTGAGAAATGAGTAAGATAAAGTGTGATCTATATATCTCACTAGATCTTTAGATATCGCCTCTCTATCTATTATTCACAACAAGAGAGATTATATAAAGTGATATAATTAGATATTTATCATGGAAGGTTTAGGGTTGAAAAATTGCACACTAGTTGTTGGGAAAAAATCCCTCAAGGTAACATTGCAGTATTTTTGGGTTGATTGTGTTTGTTGACAAAGCAGGTTTCCATGAAGAAATTTTCAAGTTCCAAAGAAGTTGTTGACAATAAATGCTGACAAAAGAATGATGACAAAGGAAAGGACAATCTGGAGGCGGTACAAAAGAGCAGTACAAGGTGGCGCCATTTTCCAGTGTTTGCCAAATTTTTGGGGTCCAAAATTTGGAGGTTGGTGAGCATCGCAAAAAGTGGATTTTCATGAAGATCATATTTTAATATGGAAAAGGCATGAATTTTGCAAAGAAAAGATTCATGGTTTGGATTTTGTGAAGACCAGAAGAATGGAGGCGGTGATTCTTTGCGATTATGACAAGCTTCGTGAATGGCAGAGGATGAAGCGCATCTCGGCGGTGAAGGGCTTTGCAAGGGAGCTTCACGACAATGAAGGGAATTTCGAGGGAGCTTCACGGAGAAGGCGCGAAGGAATTGACGGGATGATCCATGATTATGATGAGCTTCGGGATCGGAAAATTTCCGTGGTGCTTCGCGATTTTGAGATAATTTCGGCGGGAACTTCGGAGCTTCATGATTTGAGATGATGCGGTGTTGACTTCACGCAGAAAGTTGGAGGGTCGGTGGAATTGCCTATAAATAGAGGTCGAACCCCTCGAGCGAAGTAGAGATAATTTTCAGATAAGATCTTTTTCTCTCGTTTTGCGAAGGTGGTTCACGTAGCTAGTGTGCTTCGCGAAAGAGGAGCTTCGCGGTGGCTATTGTATCTCCGCAAAAGTTACGAGCTCCGCGTTGGCTCAGTGAGATTTGTGAGGGACGTCACTCTGCGACGTCTTGAGCTTCATGAGAGTGCTTCGCGAAAGTTCTTTGCGAGAGTGATTCGCGAAAAGGCAGGAGCTTCGCGAAGGCTTGTTTGAGCTTCGTGAAATTGGGAGCCTCGCGAAGTAGGGTTATTTGCGAAAGTGTTTCCAAAGGAATTGCCCAGTGTTTAAGAGGCAAATGGGTATTCATCAGTGGATGAAAGTTGGACTTTAACAGAGAATCTATCTACAGTTGAGGATGTGTTCATTCATGCAAATGAAGAGACCTACAGGTCTATAAACTGTGAGTGGATTCCTTCCAAGTGCAGTGAGCATAGGAAGAGGAAGAAGGTGATCCTCTCCACTGGCAGTGAGCCAGAGAGAGAGAAACAGGGAGTGAACCTTGGTAAAGCAGTGTGCTGACCTTAAACCTTGTAAAGGAAGTGTGCCTAGGCATAGAAGTGATCTATCCTGAACCTTGTAATCCACAACTAGTGAAGTTTAGTGGAATTGGTACGACCGGAAACCTGTCAGCGTTTGCTCCTTGGACGTAGCCCTTAGCAGTGAACCAAGTAAAATTTTTGTGTCCTGTGCTTGCTTTACTTTCTATTTATATTGTGCAACAGGAAATAGAGATAAGAGTGTTTTTCTTAATAGTGAAACAAGATCAGAATGGGCTTTAATTTTAAATTAGTCATCACCTGATTCACCCCCCCTCTCAGGTTATTCAGCCTTGTGGACCTAACACTAGCCATTTTACTACTTATCAATTCTTATTTGAACACATTTCTAATAAGAATATAATTATTATTAATTTATTGACATGTGAAATAATTTAAGAATATAAATAAATATCATTTATAACCTTCTTAATTGGACCATTAAGTTTGGTCCACTTTCCGTCATTGACATTTATCGATACTTAAATAATGAAAATTTATTTAATAAATAAATATCACTAAATTATTAATTTATAAATATAATACATATTATATTATCCAAAATTTCAAATAAATATTTATTATTATTATTTTACTCACTTATTATTTTGAATAACTTATGATAAATTTTTTGAGATCAACCAAAACCTGAATAAACATTATTTATTCTAACTTGTTAAATTCAATACTTGAATTTAATTAAAATTGAAGATACAATTAGTGCGCGATCCTCTAGGCATCTTTATTAGTGGAATTATACATAACCATATAAAGTTCAAGGTTATCATCTAACAACTTACAAGGGAACCCATAGTTAAAGAAGTTAATATTGAAAGGTTATTCAATTTATAATTAATGATTACCATGTAATATAATCCCTTTGTTGTGATATCACAAATCAAGGAGGTTGCATACTGGTGCAATCAACACATATGCTTGATTTATCTTTATTTGATTGTCTGGAAATGAACATTCCCACTAAACATCATGGAAATGGACTTATGTAGGATGTTCCATTCCCATCAAAGGAACTTTCATATCAACTTCCTTCAAATGATAGAAGGTAAAAATCCCTTCTCACATTATCCATTAATACAATATCACTCATGATGTACTCAACACATCCTACCTCATTGTGAGCATATTTCATCATAATTTTTATCAATAAAACAAGGTATGTGAGTATTTACATCCATTGTGATAATATTAAAGTCTAAGGAACAATACACACATCCACATATAGTAACATTCAATGACACATGGAAATGCGGATTTCCTATTGGAGAGTCTCTTCTCATAACCACCTATCTTGGAGATTACCTAGAGAGAACAACATGATAAGGTGTCTCAATTTATTATGAGTCTGCTACCCCTAATAACATTTATTACCTATATACCATCAGATAATATCATCTTCTCATAGAACATAAATTCAAGAATGATGTTGTGGCACATCTAGGTTCTCATCAGAGAGGGAAACTACTATGGCCTTTTAGCGAGACATATATTCTTAAGATATTATCACATATAAATTTCTTGAAGAGGAACAATTGTGATGTGATAAGAAACTACATTAATGATGAAAAATTGTAATCAAGTACTAATAAAATTTTATTATAGGGCCCCAACTCTAACATATACAACCCAAAGGTTTTGAAGTTTCAAATGATTCTTCTAAGGTATAAAAGTTTCAATAGTCTATTTATGTACTAAATAAAGCTTCTCGGAGTTAGAATATATGATTTTATAATGAAATCAAAGAGTTTGTGTTCATAAATAATAAAGATAATTCCTGTATATATAAGAGGGTTAGTGGGAGTATAGTTTTTTTCTAATATTTTATATAGAAAAAATACTTCTTATAAAAAATGATATCAAAAAAATTAATTATGTGAATATGTGGCTGGGAAAATGTTTATTAATGAAAGACATGGGTAAATCTACCTACATACTCAGTATGAAGATCTATAGAGATATATCTAAGAGGTTACTTGGACTGAGTTAGAACACATATATTGGTAAAGTGCTAGAAGTTTAGCAGGGATAACTCTAAGAAGGGGTCTTTACCACTATTACATGGCATGAATCTTAGGAAGATTCAAGATCCTTCTAAATAGTTATAAAGGATGTATTTAATTCCTTATGCATATTATATAGTATCTACTATATATTCCACAATTTGTACTCAACCTAATGTCTATTCTATCTCTTCGGATGTATGTACGAATTCCACATGAAACACAACTCCCCTACAACAACAATTTGGGTTAGTTTCTTGAAAATTCCATTGCCTTTTCAGAATCCTTCAATTTTGAGAATGTTAGGTAACCTCGTTGGTATATTTTTGTGTGATTACTCTAGAACTATAACTATCTACCACCCGGTTTATCCCTAAATATGTGAGGAAATTGATGTCTCTAGAATACCTTTTGAGTTTTTGTGGATTACAATGGGAGAAGAGTTACACACAAAAAAACTAGTAGTTTATGTGACATGGTTTGAATTTTTTTCATGTTGTAAAAAACCGGGACATCTGGTGGTAGCCTTTAAATGTGGGAAGAAGAAAATTTCTAATTATAAGGATGCGAACTCAGGAGGCAGTGACAAGGGGTTGGGTATTGGTGATGTTTTGTCTAGTCAGAGCCAATTTTCTAATCCAATTAGTGTTAAAGAGGTGTGGTGTGGGTCACATGGGGGAAACCCATTGGTGGTTGATGTTTTCAAATTATTGTGTAAGGACCTGAGTGATCCTAAGGCTCCTGCTACTTTAGAGCATTATGGTTCCAACGTGATGCTGGCAGGGAGTGTTTTTCCCTCTTTAGTTGGTGAACCTTTGGACTGTCCACTAGGAGGAGCTATACATTTTGTCACTAGTAACTTACTGGTATTTGAGATAGTGAAGGCATTTGATGTAGGCTCTAGGCCTTCCATGGCCTCTTCTTATATAGATGTAGTGCATACAGTAAATGGATCTAGTGGAAGATGTGTATCTTAGATGACTGGAAGGAAGGGGGATATATTAGGTGGCAAGGAACTAGAGAAGAACATTGGGGGTGGGCTTCTGATGAGATCTAGTATAAATAGGGAGTTTCTAACTATTAAGCTAGGTAAATGCTTTTAAGGGTTGGTGAATAAAGATCCAGTTCAAGAAATTTTTGTATCTCAGACTGATGAGTAGGGGGCCTCTAGTGATGAGTCTGATGATTTTTCATCTGGTGATACTATTGATTATTTTCAATATAGAGGGCCTCCCATCCCAAGAAAGAAGGAAAATATGAAGGGAAGTATGAAAGTGTGAAATGACTATTCATATTTACCTCTTCTAATGAAAACAAGTTCTTCCAAAAAGTTGAAATACAAGATGATTGAAAGTGATCCCAAAGTCTCAATTACCCAGGTCGAGCCTACGGAACATGAGGCTTAATCCCTTTCAAATGCTCCATTTAAGTAGCAGGAGTTAGGTGTGGCCCATGAGCAATCCTTAAAGCTGCTTTTATATTCATATGAAGATATGATGGAATGTTTTTTGGTGATTAAGTCCACTAATGAGGAATCTAATAGTATGATGGGAAGGCTATTAAACATGGTTACCAATGAAGATCAGAGTATATGTATAGACAATAACGACCATATATTGATAAGGGGATTCAATGAAGGGAAGATTAATCAAGAAGAGTACATGAAGACTTGGGACACGTCAGCGTTTTATTTTAAAGACCTATTAGAGGATATTCCAGACACTTGGGTATCCTCGATATCTTGGAAACGTTTCAGGGATAATGTTTCTAGTAGGATAAAGTTCCTCCTTTAACGGATCTATAATTTCTTATGGTGTTTTAATTGGGTGGTTTCTCACTTTTTCTTTAAAATTTTTTTAAAAATAAAAAATTTACTTTTCATTCAGTCAGTATTTTATTATTATAATAAAGTCAATATACATTTATCATTCATTTTTGTGCAATAAAATTTTAATTTACATAAATTTTTGAATTCTAGAATCCCATCACATTACTACTTTGAGTTGTCTCTATCCAAATATCATCACATATTATTATGGATTGTAATGATATGATAAGGTTAGATTGAATATATTCTTATACTCATTATAAAGATTTGTATTTGACATATTAATAATGGATTTATATGATAATAATTAGGTACTTGTTTCTTAGATTGATCATCTATGGAATATCTCATGGAATATCATATGATCATTAATATACTTAGGGATGTATGCTTATTATCAATCCTTCTTACCTGAGGTTGAAAAGATAACTAGCATAAGAACATTTATACTTTGATATCATACTTATGCATGTCAATATATGAACTTAGCTAATCAGGGGGTGGTTGGGTATGTTACTGATCATGTTATTGGTTGGAGTAAAAAAGAGATGAGATTTTTCTAGTTTTATGAAAATTTAAGGCATATAGACCTTGATTTAATTAGAATAATGAAATACATGTCCAAGTGTAGTTGAGTAACATGTAATGTCATCAACTACTTGAATGATTTACATGCGATTTACTCATCAGATATATGAATGACATGTGATGTATTCATCGTCTTAGTTAGGATTTTTTTAGAGAATCAAGAAAAGATGAGTTTTCCTATACTAGATTGATATGTTCCATGTCAAGTGGTCATTCAATGTCATGGATAAAGGTATTATATAGGTATATATATTATTTATATGATATATATTGTGGTGGATATGTTTTTATATATATATGATCATGTTTGATGGAGATCACACAATATCCCTTAATAGTTTGAGTAGCACTTATGATTTTATATAGGTATCTCTTTTCATACATATATGAAATAAGGATTAAATATTTTCTTTCAATGCTACTAAGGCCCATAGGGTCACATAGTTAGACCCTTGGATAAGGATAAAGTTTTGGAAAAATTCATTTGATCCAAAACGAATAGATTTTGATGAAACGAAATCCAAAATTGTGTTTGGATGGATTTATAGAGTTGTGAAGTTTTTTTATAAAGTACATATGGGATTTTAGTGCAAGTGGGAGATTTTTGGAAGTGCATGTAAAATTCATTCATGTGATACATGGTGAATAAATGCATATTATTCATGTAATCTCAATATGTTTCACACTTCCACTTCATCTCACATGACATTTCATCAGTTATAAACTAAATGTTTGGTTCCATTAAGGCATGAATATCCTTTATTGAAGCATTTAATGAAAAAATTCAACATGGCATAATTTTCAAGTGCTATGATATGATACCCAATCCATTTCAATATGGTCGATTCTATTTATTTAATAAAGAGAATCAATGATGGATATATAATAGGATATAATCCCTCCTATTGAGTGTGACTAGTTACATGTGATCTTTTTGAAAATATATTCCTTATTGAAGTCCATTCATCATTCCAAGAAGGCCCTGATAACCCTTCATGAGTTTAGTAATCCTCATGAAACATTTATGGAACCATTGACTTGTGTATTCTCTTGAATGTAGGAATCATAATTTTCTACTATTAGAGATTTTCATAAAGCATTATACTTTGAATAAAGATTAGGACGATAACTACTAGTATAACCAAAAACCAAGTATTTATGGATCTATATTTTACAATAATATTTACACATTTTATTCTTGAAGATAGATTGGGCCATTTTTTAGTTCCATAGCCAAAGATTATATGATGATCAAACAAAACCTATTAGAATGGTAGTAAATTATGTATAATAGAACCAGACCAAACTAAACTGTCCTAATTGGACTATTCTTGACCTAAATCAAACTATAACTTGTTAAACCAAACTGAACCAAACTGAGCTAAAATTATCCAACCTTATCCTAATCAAACCATATTGGTCAAAACCAAACCAAATCATACCAAGTATAACCAAACTGATATAAAAAAACCAAACCAAAATGATACAAATTGATATGAGTAAATATAAACCAATCCAGACCTAAAAAATTCATAACCTAAATAAACCCACATTAAACTATAGTGACCCTCACTTTTCATACATAACATTAAATAAAATTTGAGGAATAATTAAAATATTATACAAAGAGACTCCCAAAGACCGTACTAGTTTAGTGCCTTTGGAAACATGGAAACATAAACACTGATACATAAGTGAGCTAAATTATCTCCCACTAGGTTATTCTTGACTATAATCCTTCTTAGAAACATTAAACATAATACATATCTTCAAAACCTAGGGAAGGAAACATAAAATGGGGTGAGATCAGAAGCTCAATAAGGATAAAAAATTTAGATATGTAAAGATAATCACGAGAATAAGGGTATGAGAACATGATCATGAAAATAGAAAATCATACCCTGCATATCAAAGATCATATATATGAATCATGGCATAAGGCTTAGTAGTTCATAAGACATGAATCATAAAGAAATAAATAAAATAATCCATGAAAGCATAACATAGGAATATAACAAGGATTTTTGGCAGACACATAATCATATAATATGATTTACACATAAGCCAAGACATCCCTACCAAGACCATATTGGTATTATAAGTTCACTCCCCATACTAAATTGGTAGTCACAGTTCTCTCCCATGGCCATCTTAGTATCATGAGTTCACTACTCATACCATCTTGGTAGTCATGGTTCACTCCCATGGACATATTAGTAGTCAAGGTTCATTATCAAGACTATCTTAGTCTATATTATGAGATTTAAATCTTTACCCAATGCATTGGACATAGATATAGGTCCCACCCATATCATAATGAAATCTTACATACATGTACCACATGATCATACATAATCATATCATAATACATGAAATTAAATGGTTATTATAAACATGTAATCATATCATAAGTTGTAGAAAGAGATAGGTTTCATAATCATTTCTTCATAAAAAAAACCTATTAAAAGAATCAGGTTTCAAAATCATATTACATGTTAAAGATAAATGGGTTTCATCAACATTATTCCCACAAAACATAATCCATTCAGAGAAAGAATATAAAGGGAAGCATTGAATAATTTCCCTAAAATATCATGAGTAACACCAACAGATGTTATATTATATGGGAAATAAATTTTAAAGATATTTTAAAATTATTTCATGAGGAAAATATCCTTTCTACATTGAAAATGATTTAAAAAAAATTTGAATAAATTTTTCTTTGAAAATAAATTTGAAAACTTATAAAGGAAGCATTGAAAACCATAAAACTTTTTTAAAATCCTTTTTCCTTGAAAAATGTATTCAAATAACTTTTGAAAACTTTTTTGAAAACATTTTTGAAAACATCTTTAAAAACATTTTTGAAAACATGGTTTTTGAATACAATAAATTTCCGATTGGAGAGAGAGAGGGTCAGATTTTACTTAAAAACATTATATTAAGTAACAAAGAGTGTAAGAAATGGTACTAATAAATGAGTATATCCTGAATAAATATAGGATAATTAAAATCATTAGTGTTCTTGATATATGGATCATAATATTTCACCAAAGGAATCATAAACATTAAAAATCTTGAAAAAGTGACGAGCTTGTCTTAATAAACTCTTATAACTTGGTAACTTGGGAACATACTATCCATGTAAGAAAATGAAATTAAATGGAGCTTAAAATATCATTAAAATAAGTATATTAATTATATAAAATTTAAAATGTAATTATATACACCTCAAGAAGTATTTAGGTTCATAACAAAACATGAGTATCAAAGAAGGAAAATCGAGACAAAACTATTTCACTGATTTGGTAACTTTTGAAACTTAAACCCCATAAAGGAAATATAATAAAATAGATATGTAAATACCCATAAATTTAAGTATTAGTGGCATATAATACATTCATGTTCAGTACATACTCCACACTAAATTAATGGGTTGTGAATAAAGCATGCATCTCAATAAAATAAAAAGTTAGATGAAATCCCCTTACACTGTGTCTTGACTCTCATCGTACTCATTCAAACCACCAGTATAATATATATAAATTTATTATAAATATTTTACAGAACCATATTATTATATCTAATACCATATATGGTTTTACTACAACCTTATATTACCCACTTGTTAACCATCCTATATTAAGGTTTCACTTCAGATAATATTCGCTTCGTTCTTCGCATGTACCTTAATTTATTATATCATTGGTAATTATACTTATATCATGATTATAGAATGTAAACCATGATATAAATATCATTTATATCCTATATATTTTTATTATAATAATCTATATAATATATAATTATGAAATGGAATACACCATTCATGGAGACGGTAAGTCGTACGTACGCATTAACACTGTTTTTGTTTTTATTGTCATATTTAAAAAAAGGTAAATGAAATATGCATAAATATATAATTTTTAAATTAGAATTATTATATCATATATATCATATAATTTCAATAAAACCATCTTTAATACATTTCATGTAGTGTGTGAATGAATTACATCGCTTTGAGGGGGTGGTAGTCCACACTTCCTCAAACAAAATTATCGTATTAACACCAAATGGAAAGTAAAAGGATATGTGTTGAAAAAGGAATAAAAAACTTAAATAAATAATAAATATAATATATGACATATATAAATAGACTTACCATCATAATTTCCCCCATGATATGCTGTAAGTAAAATTGAACAATCATCGTTTAGTGAGGTAGTAGTTCGTCATACATGTAAACAATATGTTTATTACCCGATATATGGAGGCATCTATAAGTGTAGGTTGAAACCTCAGAACAAAAAAACTAGTATATTTAGGATATTTGTGTTTTTATACAATAATTGAATAAATATAGTGGAGGGGGTGGAGAAAGAAAATAAAACAAAGGACTGGAGAGAAGATATTACCTCTTAATCGGGTAGCTCCTTTTGGTTTGTGTTAAAAGGATTCCTTGGATTGCCTTATTCCCTAGGAAAGGATTATATGAGAAAGGGAGGAATTTTTTGAAGTATATTGGGTATATCTTGGCCTAACTTAATAGGTTTGATATGTTTGAAGAAGTGGGATAGGCGGCAGACTTAAATAAGGAAGAAAAAGGATTTACTTGGAATTTTTGAAAACAAGTTAGGTCTATACATATTCTTAACTAAAAAAAGTCATAAAAAACCCTAAATCAATAATAGAAGTTTTATGAAAAAATAATTTCCATAAAATGGGGTTTTGACAATTTTATAAGTCATTTGGTCCCCTAAGATTATGGTTTAGTCCCTAATTAAGCTTAATTTGACCGTAATCGCTGTGATTAATTTTAATCAGATTTACTAATATTTTTGGTAAAAAATAAATTTGATATTATTAGACTCTAAATATTATCCTTATTAAAATTGTTTATGTCAATTTTTTGAAATTAAATTCATATAAGTAGAAAAATTAAGATTAATGTTAATCCCATAGACAAGATGAAATAACTTATTGTTAAAGTAGAAAAATGTTCAAAAGCTTGTTAAGTTTTTTATATTCAATTTAAAAGTGAATTTATATATATTTATCTAAATTTTATTAATATATATATATATATATATATAATTGATAAAATGTGACCTTAAAAAATTTAATATAGAATTTAACATTAATAATTATTTAAACAAAAAGTAAGTTATTAAATAAAATGCAGTATTTTTCAATATTCATAAAAATGATGTTTCTTAGAAAAATACAAAAAATTCACCCTATGATAATTTTGGAATTATAATTTAAAAAATGAAGTTTATTTTATCAAATTAAATTTCTAAATGTTTCTAAAATTAATTTTATTATTTTTCACAGAAGGACATTAAAAGCAGTTCATTTGAGAAAACAAAAATTTAAACATTAAAGGACTTTACCAAAAATCGTATATTTCATTATCAATATGTTTTATTTATATAAAAAAATTATAAAAAATATTTTAAAATTAGTTATTACTTTTAATATTACTAAGTTTAATTTCTAGGTTATAATTATCTCGTTTAAATATTTATAACAACAAAATGATGTTCCATAGAAACATCATTGTTGCATGTAACGTATGACAAGTAGATATTTCATGTAACCTATGCCAAGTTGATATTCCATGTAACATACACCAAGTTCATGTTTCGTGTTTTGTACACTAATTCTGTTCCATGTGAAAGGAATGTTTGACTTATTGCATTGAAATAAATAAATGAAAGTTTACTTGATTAAAAAAAAGGTCTATAAAAACTCGGGGTGTTTCATTCTTCCCCCCTTAAAATGAATTTAACCTTTGAAATTCATCACTCAAGTAGAAAAATTATTATAATTCTATTTCATCATATCATCAAGTTCCCACATAGCTTCCTCTAATCGGTGATTTCTCTACAAAACTTTCACCAGGTGAGTGGTCTTGTTTCGTATAACTTTCTTTATATGACCCAAAATTCCAATAGGTTTCTCCTCATAAGAAATATCCAACTCCAATAGTATGAAATCTGAATTCAGTACATGTAAAGTGTTAGGTGTGAAATTCCTCATGAGAGATACATGGAATACATCATGGACTTGAGAGATATTTGGAGGAAGTTCCAAGCAATAGGATATTGTCCCGATACAATCAAGAATGTCAAAGGGAATGATATACCTTGGTCTTAGTTTCCCTTTTTTCCCAAATATCATATCCTTTTTCCAGGGTGAGATTTTTAGAAATACCTTTTCACCAAATTCAAATTACATATCACCTCGATGGTTATCAGCATAAATTTTCTTCCAACTTTGAGCTGCCTTGATTTGATACTGAATGATTATAACATTCTCGACCATTTCTTCAGCGATCTTAGGTCCTAATAAATTTATTCCTCCAACCTCATCCCAACACGTTAGAGATCTACATTTCTTCCCATATAGGGATTCATAAGGTGCCATCTAAATTCTTGAGTTAAAGCTATTATATTAAGAAAACTCAACTCGAGTAAGGTGTTGATCCAAACCACCTTTAAAATATGGAGAACAAGATCTCAACATATCCTATAGGGTTTGAATTGTTCTTTCATATTGACAATATATATGAGGATTATAAGCAGTGATGAAACTCAATTTTGTATCACGTTCTTGCAGAAGACTTCACCAAAACTTTGAGGTGAACCTCAAATCCTGATATGATACAATAGAATGTGTCACTGTATGCAAACGTACCACTTCTTTAATGTATATCCTGGAAAGATGATCCAGAGAGAAGGTTTATATGATAGAGATGGAGTGTTATAGTCATAAATAAGTCCGTCATTTAAGTTTTTTTTCTCTTCTATTCTTTTCCTAAGATACCCCTAGTTTTCCTCTATTCCCCTTGAATTTGGTTGAATTTGGACATGATTTGAGTGGAAAAAAGGGGGTGCACGGTTTGGGTGAATGATTTTTTAAACTGTGAAAGAAAACCATGCAACCTAGTCCACCTCATTAAAATATTTTTTAATTCCATTTTTACCCTTCTGGGATTTAAAAGAACTCACCCCATTCTTCCCCCACTTGACCCTATTATCCATGGAAGTCTTCCAAGCACCTCAAAACCTCCTTATAACTCATATTTGAAGTGGTTTTTGGTAGTGAAACTTCAAGATCTATCAAGTAAGTGGGTTTCCTTCCTTCCTACTCCCATTTTGTTAGGGATTATTCAACTTATCTTGAAGTTCTGAATGTCCAGAATGTAGGGATTCAAGACTAGGGTTTGATCTTGGGTTTATTATTATAATATTGTGGTTTTAGGTTTGTTTTAACTCCCTTGTGGTGCAGCAGTGGTGCAGTTGAACTTTTGCACAAGGATTTGGTGTTTTTGACACACTTGGTAGGTGATTCCAAGTGTAAGAACTACTATATGAGTTAGCCTTGCTTGATTTCTATTTTTATCTTTCTCCTCCTTCATTTTTATTACTACGAAAATTATTTTTGGTGGAATTTGTTAAGAAATTGATTTTTAAGTGCCATTTGTGTGTGAAAATGGGTGTTTTACAGGTGCATTCCATGTTGTACCATTTGGGGCTGTTTTATAATTCATGGAACAGTTTTATTAAAATTTTTTTCTACTTCCAATTATGGCTTGGGATAATTTTTGTGGGCATTTGGTTTTCAAATAGGGCTTTTAGATGGATTTTAAGTGCAAATTTTGGTTATGTTACTTGAAATTATTTTATGGAAATTCTAAATAGTTTATTGAGATATATAAATGGTGAAAAGAATGTGTAGCTAATTTTTTGAATGTGTATGACCAGAAATGATGTTTTTATGTGCAAGTGGAATCTGGTAACATGTGTAAATTGTTTGATCACAAAAGGGTAAACCTGGGTATTTAGGTGGGTGGATTTGTACTAGTACGCTAGTGATCTGGAGTGGTTTTATCACTATTTCACTTAGAAATATTGACATTTACAACACTAACAAAACTATACTGATGGTTATTGGGGATCACTAGGTTATGGATATGTTACCTACTAGTGGATTATGCATGAGAACAAATATTGTTATGGTTACTTCACATCGAGATACGAGGTACATGAGGCCCAAAACTAACTAGATCCTAGGGGTGTTCTCGAGATTAGTTCTCATTGACTATTTGGTATTTATCATTGTATTATGGTGTGTTTGGATGGAAAATTTAGTATCATACATATTTTATTAAATTTTTTTCACTCTTTAAAAATTCTCTTTGAAAACTGTTTCCTTTTAAAAGTTTCATTATTTAGAAATTATCACCACTATTTCTTATTTAGTAAAACTTGCATGCTTTTTATCTTGTAATGCTTACTATATGGAATATTTTTGGTGGTATAATATTAGGATTAGTCTCACACCATACTTACACCCTTTGGGTGTAAATATACTTGATCATGTTTGACATAGGTAAAGGCAAGGCCTTGGGTGATGGCAGTTTGGGTTGTTAGTTTCCTTCCATGGGGCAGTGTTGTGGATACGGCTCATGGGTGATGACCCTTGTCATGTGGTGTTATTTGGGATGTTTTGATGCTATTTTTATGTATATTTGGACCCCTTGTTTCATTTTTAGACTCATTTATCAAGTTCTTAATTTTATTTAAGGGTTTTTGGCATGAATTTTCAGATTTGGTTTGCTGATCACTTTTGGTTGTTAAATGATTCTAAACTCAGGTAAATCATTCCCAAACCATTATTGTTGATACTAGGGCACTTGTATCAGACCATGGGGATAGGTAACTAACTTAGGTCCTTACCATGGGCTAGGTTTGGTGCCGATTTTTATGGTGACCAGATTCAGTTCGTGACAAAATGGTATCAGAGGAGGACAATGTTTTTGGGTCATATAATTATTTTGGGATGATTAATTTTAGAAAGGAGCTAGGACTGTCAGGGATCAATGTTTTGGTTGTGAGTAGGATTTCTGGACTACAAATCTTTTGGCAGACCTTGATTCACCATTATACATTGGGATTGTTTGTTTGACTTCACTTACAGGTGAGACGTGTGGGCTGCAGACTACACATGGACATCGGGTGGGGGTAAATTAGTTGATTATTTTATTATTATAATGTGTTTGGATTATTTATATTTGATTTTATTTATGAATTTTTTCAGAACTATTGTACTGGTTTTTGATCTTGTGACTATTTCTATTTGTAGAAAGATGCCTCCCCAGAAAGCTCACATGCACCCACAGGAGGAAGCCAAAGAGAGTTATCCTTAACTGCATGATCATAGGCTAGTAGAGGCTATGGTTTGGGCTTTCCAATATCTAGGATAGGGAAATAATCCTATTCTAGATCCTATTATAGAATATGAGACCAGTACTAGGAATGAAAAATCCCAAGAGTTTCTAAAAAATAAGCCTCTTACTTTATGAGGTATCACATAACCCCAAGAAGCAGAGGAGTGGATTGAAAATATAGAACACATGTTTGAGTTCTTAGAAACACCTGATGAGGTCAGGGTGAAATGTGACTCTTTCCTATTAGATGTTCCCAACCATAGGTGGTGGGAATCAGTGCTTCAATCTGGGAAGTATGAGCAGATGAGCTAGAAAGACTTCAAGGGTATCTTCAACGACCTGTACTATCCAGAAGTTTTTGCATATGCTTGATATCAAGAGTTTATGGAACTTGTTCAGGGGGATATTTCATTGATGGATTATGGAAATCATTTTGCTGAGTTAGTCCAGTATTCTCTAGAAATGGTCTCCAATGAGTAGATGAAGGCCCAAAAGTTCAAGAGGGGTTTGCAGACAGAGATCTATTACCAGGTATTCTTGTTCAAGATGAAAACCTATATAGAGGTGGTGGAATGGGTGTGTATGGTGGAGATCGAATTCAAGGGGAGGGCTGGTTTCTCCGGGACAATATCAGGAATGGGAAGTGAAAGCTCTTATGAGAAGAAAACGAAGTAGGGGGAGTATGTAATTAAGGGAAGTGGTAGCTCAGGCCAAACTTCTAGGCAATTTTCTTCGGTGGCTTCTGATATGAGGTTTTTCATGTGCCACCAGTGTGGTAGGACATTGATCATCCAACCAGTATGAACATATCCTATGAATCCCTATTATTAGTGTGGATGTATGGGACACTTGAAATGCTTTTGTAGGATGACATGTCCACTCCAGAGTGGGGAAAAATTAGTGGATTCTAGGGGAGTGCCAGCTTAGTCAGAGCCATCGAGGATTGGGGGATCTTATTTTGCTGGCCGTGGTAGTAGGGATGAATAATTTTCTAGTAATATCTAGTTTAAGGCAGAGCCACTGGCTAGCGGTCATTATTTGGAAGATACTAGGAATATTCATGCGGTGAATCAATCACCAGCAGGATCAGTGGCGAGACCATCGATAGTTCGAGGTAGCATTTTGATTACATATTCTATAGCTGTTTCTATTTTCGATACCAATGCTTCTGTTTCATTAAACTTTTAATATATTTTGAACATACTAAATTTTGCAACTAATCTGTTGTCCTTTGCGATGGAGTTGGTTACGCTGTTGGGAAAGAAGAAGGAGGAGGGTCTTATGTTCCCATTGGGTACGCTTTCCGTGTCAGGGGTTGAGATGAAGTGGGACATCCTAGTCTTAGATATGGATCTATTTTACATATTTCTTAGAATTGATTGGGTGGTTCACTTTCAAGTATACATCGATTGCTACATGAAGCATTTTAGTTTTACGACACCTGATGGGAGTCGTCAGGTTTTTCTTGGGTAATAGGATCCACGGTCAGGTTGCACAGGACCTCCACTCCTAGAGTTAAGAAATCTTGTCTTCTAGTTATTATTACTCACACTAGAGGAATATGGTCATGCTCTAGAGGATGGACTACCTCTTGTAGTGGATTATTTTCCAGAGGTATTCCCAAATGATTTTTCCGGCTTGCCTCGTGTTCCCCCTCTGAGGTGGCGCGTGTATGGGAGGTGCAGAAATAGAACGATGAGGATCATCACCTGTACCTTTTTACATAGAGACGAGATCCTGTTGAGTTTACCACTCCTTAGTTTTGACCTGTTCAACATCATTTTCCTTTAAAGAAGGTTGAATTAACCCTGTAGGGAATTTTTGGTCCTAGCGAGTGATTGCGTGGGGGTCATGAACTCATGTAATCATTCCTTATTAGATATAACTTCCTTAGATGGTCTCCAATGGGTTTATTCGTGGAGCCATGAACTACCAATGGCCCTGGTATCCATGATTCATGGACCTGATTTCCAGAGGCAGGCACTTATTGGCTTACGATTTGGCCAACGACACTTGAGAACTCCATTGGTTAAGAGAATGGGAGGTCAAGCTCACCGCACCCTTATGGGGGAGTATTGTTGCCTATTCTAGGACTCTATTACATATTTAAGTCATGTTCATATGTTAATGAATCCTTGGTTCATTCCCAAAGAGTGTGTCCATGGGATAACATTAATTTTCAATATCGTCATGAGCATCCATATGTTTGATGCCATAGAGGTGTAACTGACTTAGCAATATTGTAAGGCACTCTGGAGTTTATTGTCATCTAGGGGGGACGAAAGGTGACTTGATGTTGAGATCGGGCCCATAAGGAGGGCTTCCTACGTATCCTCAATAGAGGAATTAGAATCCAAGTAGTTCAGAAGATGTGGGGCTTATGCATAAGAGCTTCCTATTTGACACACATGATTGGGTGGACCCTTTTGGAATGGGAACCCTTTTGAGATTGGGCCTTCTGGTAGTTGTCCTACATATCCTGATTTGGTTAGGAATCAGAGTTCTCATAGTTCAGAAGATACAGGGCTTACTCATGGAAGTTTCCCGTTTGATAGGACATGATTGGGTGGACCCTTTTGGAATGGGAACCCTTTTGAGATCGGGCCTTCAGGTAGGAATCCTACTTATCCCAATTTGGCCAAGAATTAGAGTTCTCATAGTTTAGATGGTTGTGCTAATGTTGTAATCCTCACAAACCTCTAAGCCCACGTGATTCATGCTCAGTGTGAGAAACAAGAGGATTTGAAGGATCTGACAATACACATGCATCCTCCCCTGTTGGAGTGGCAGGGAGATCCCGCTATAGAAGAGGCTGAGGTGACCATGGGCGAGGGCACAAAGCATTGAACCTTTCCATATGAAATTGAATTAAAGGTCACGCGGACCTGCCTCAGAAGATTGAGGACTTACCTCAGTGGGAGGGCCCCAGAGCATGTTCTAGAATGGGGAGGAGTTTCATCCTCATCAAAGGGGGAGCGAACATAAAACCTTTGACTGATCACTGTTCCTCATTGAATGTAAAATAAAGTGATCACCCCTAATCTTGAGAATAGGGAGGTTCACATCGGCATCCCAAGGTTGGACTCTGGGTTACTATGGGAATGCATCCTTATAGGCATTCCTGAAGCCCACACCTTTTTTGGGTGGGCCTTTGTGACTCTGCTTACCATGGGTATGTAGACTCAATGGGGCACGCTGATGTTCCTGATGGCATGATCGAATGGGTCTGGTGGCTTTGGAGGAGGCTTTGTCCTAGTGCTAGAAATCTGGTTAGCGGAGGGATTATGGAGGATTGGACGGTAATGGAGGGGTGTGGTTGGAACGAGAGGGAACAATACCCGAACACACCCCATTCCATGTACTAGTTTCTCATGCAAGATGGGGAAGGATCTGTATAATATAGTGGTATGCGAGCAGGAGGTCCATCTGCATACTGGTGTGGTACGCGGGCATGCGTATCACCAATCGCGTACCAAAGTGGTACACGGGTCACTGTGCCGATTTGAGTTATATCCATGTACCTATTGGGTATGCAATGTCATGTTTAGTCCACGTAGTGGTATACTATGCAGAGAGCCATATTGAAGGATGGTTGGGGGAATTACCATTCACAGGAAATTCATATTCAAGAAGTCTTTAGTTCACGGTTTACCAATTGGGTTCGCGGTTCCATTATTATGATTCAATTCCCCCATTTTTATGGTTCATAGCCAGATATACCTATGAAAGAAGTGGTTTATGGTTTGTGATTTGTGGATGAAATAATATAGAAGCTAGAGTGAAACCTTTGAGTTTTCCTCAAGCTTTTTTCACCCTTCCTTCCCTTTACCCATCTCTCTCCTTTATTCTTTCTACCGTGATACTTTTATAGAGCATTAGAGTGATCATATCTATTAGGAACATGACACCATTTGCAGAGGCCCATTGAAGCAATAATCTGACCGGCAGAAGACTCAGTCAACAAGGGTTTGTGGAGGCTTTGGTTTGCGATAATGGTTTACAGAACCTTTCCCGTCTGCTAAATCTGCGAACGGAGGGGTTCGTGGCATGGTACACGGAAAATCTTCCACACAGAACTCCTTTGGTTGATTTGGTTCATGGTTTTCCCTACTCACTGGCCATTGTTTTGTGGGCCAGTGGTTCACAGACTATCCCACATACTTGGTGGTTCGTGATCCATCTTCTCTGTATACCTTTCCCAGTGAGGGTAAATAGACCAATTGAAAACTTGAATTCCTTCAAGTTCCTTCAAAGGAATGCAACTCAATTTGAGTCCCTTCACCTTGATAAACTTATAGAAGTTCTTTATTCCTTTTGAAAAGTGATTACAGGGGTATTTCTTCTCTTTTGAGGAATTTTCAAGACCCTACAAATTTCCCCCATCGGAATGGTGTCCGTTCAGATCAAAAAGGGAATTATTCCATTATAGAAGTAGTCTTAAACTTAAATGGTTTGTGGTAGAATAGGTAGACCCAGTAGGAGGGGACCACACCTATATATATAGGGGCCTATGTCATTTGTCTTTTAGAATTTCTCATGGTGAAAAGTGATCCCAATTTCCCAGTCTCCTTCACTTTCACGTACCATGCTCCTTTCAAAAACTGCATTTGCGAACTGATCTGTATGTTCCGTGAACTGATTTCCTCCCCATTTCCCCATCCAAACACCACATTTCGTTTTTCATGAATAGGACTATGGAAATTTAAAACTTAAAATCCGATTTTCGCAATGAATATTATCCATGTACCATATCTATAGGCGAAGTAGCTTTCACGTGTTATGTTGTACACAAAATGCTCTTTCCACATACTGCTTTTAGGAATAGTAAGTAGAGCCTTTTGCAGACATGTTTTAAGTCCTTTATCCATTTTTTTCATATCCTTTTCCAAACAATTCTTATCAGGATAACTTCTCATTGGCTTCTATATTTTCCTATGTAGGTTACGATGGCTGATTCTCAAGCTGATAATAAATCGATGAAGATGAGGGCCACCATGGAGAGGAATAACGATGATAATCTTCAAACCCAAATCATTTCCTATGATATCTTTCTGGTAGTCTTCTTAACACCAAAGATTTTAGCATATCCATTTTCTGTACAGTTTCCACTTTACGACTTTGGTCTTCCCACCGACGTGCCTCTATAGTTGCATGACCCTGAAATCCCTTTCATCGTTTTAGAGGCACCACGAGATCATTATTGTGCCAAAATTTACCCAATCGGAGAAGTCATTTCCACTCCTATTCAGGAAAACCTTTTCATATTGTGAGGTTCTTTATGGAATCAAGGAAACTGCAGGTTCTAAAATGGTGTCCTGAGACTAGAAATCCAAGAATACCCATCCATTATCAGCAATTCTCAAGAAAATACTATTGGTGGGTGGAGCACCAAGTGGGGTTTGAGGACTGGAGGATGTTTCTATGATTAGTGGGTTTGGGTGTTCTGGGTGTATCAGACCTTTCTGGAGTCCCCCAATTAGTTGGAGGCGGTGGGCTTGCACCAGGCAGCCTGGGTGTCTTCGTTTACAACCTTCTCTCTGGGAGAAATCCTTCCATAATTGCTGATTCACTTGTGTTCGAGCACCAAAACCTTTCATCTACTGCATGAAGAGGTAGGGATTAGTCTATGGGACATCTACCATCTTGGAGGTCTCCCTATCCTCAGAGAGATGTATGACACATTTCTCCCAGCAACCGCCACATGGAATGACACTGATCACGTGTCTCCTTTGACAAAGAGTTTACTGGTCATGGTAGCAGGATCACTTGATCATCCCCTCAAAGCTCGTTCCCTCATTCCATTCGAAGCATGGGTAAGGTTTTTATTGCAGAAGAACAGGCCTAAGCTAAAGGGGTTCCACAGTCAAACTCACCCAACCTGTCAGTCCTGACAAACTCCAGTTTCATAATGTGCTACCCTTAAAGTAAGGAGGTATGCCACATGGGGATATGAGATTCAGCCTAACATTTCTCCTATGATTAGTTTAGCAGGTTTCTTCTCCATGTTCTTAATAATATGGCTCTTCCCATCCTGTGACGTATACACTGGGGTTCATGCCTAAAACTTGATGATGGAGGCCATGCTGGCGAAAGGTCGACCCATTAATTTGTCCCTTCCTACCCTCTCTTGGATTTATGAATTATTAGGAAAAATTTAGGAAGGTAGGTATCCACATTGTCTCAGTGGACCATTCAAATTCCTATATGGGTGGATGGAGGAACACTTCCCCTATTTTGAATATCGGCATACCGCATAGGTTCCCCATTCTGACTTGCATCCAGCTCTTCTCAGCATATCTACAATTCTTCCTGGGACTCTGACTGTTACCTATTGTTTCCGACACTTTCTACTGGGTCACACGCGTGCATCCGTCACACAGAGGACGCGCATCTTGTTTCCTCGCATTACCGCTTTCCAAAGGCGGGCGACATCCGTTCCTTAGTCAGGGAAGTCTGCTCCTTGATCAAAACCAGGATAGTGGGATGTCGGTTCTTCCTTCCGTGGATTTCTCCTCGGAGCTTGTCACCTAGTCCAGGTCTCCTTCATAGATTTAAGACGTATTCGTGAATCTCGTTCTCAATGCCATATCTTCATGGACGCCGATTAACTACACTTCTTCTGTGAGGACATTCCATGGGGTCTAGACATGGTAGCAACCTTCGGTCGGAGTAGATGACAACATTAGGCATGTTGGGTCATCACTGGATGCGTGAAAATTGGGGAACCTGTTTTCTTCCTCATAAGAGGGAATATCAAGGGTGCAGAACCTGAGGCATCCCGCATTGAATGTGGGGAATCATATTCCATTGGCATGTCTCTGAGGTTTTCCTCAGCTTCCCATGTTTAACGCAGGGTATGCCGCGTGTTTAACATCTTGCGGAGACGGTTATGCCAAGGGCATGTCTTCTGAGGTTTTCCTCATCTTCCCATGTTTAACATGGGGTATGAAGAGTTTAACATCTTGAGGAAACGGTTACGCCAAAGGCATGTATTCTGAGGTTTTCCTCATCTTCCCATGTTTAACACAGGGTATGTCGCGTGTTTAATGTCCTGTGGAGACGGTTACACCAAGGGAGTGTCTTCTGAGGTTTTCCTCATCTTCCCATGTTTAACACGGGGTATGTCGCGAGTTTAACGTCTTTCAGAGATGGTTACGCCAAGGGAGTGTCTTCTGAGGTTTTCCTCAGCTTCCCATGTTTAACACGGGGTATTCCGCGTGTTTAATGTCCTCTACAGACGGAATGAAGGTGATCAGAACGTCCCATAGAGACGGATCAGATTGGCACATCCCAAGGAGGGAACACCTGGAAGATGAATGTTTTAGAATGCCCAATGAGGATGGATCCAAGGTGGTACACCCCATGTAGGGGAGATGTCACACCGTAATGGCTGTTCTAAACACCACTGAGGGTGGATCAGGGAGAGTGCACCCCAAAATGGGGGACACCATGGTTTACCATTGGATGAGATTGTGCCTCATGGAGGTTTCCTACGTACCCTGGGTAGAGGATAGGGATCAAAACCCACGTAGTTTGAAGGGGTGATGACCTGGGGTGTATACAAAGGATAGAAACCCAGAGAAATGCTGGGGCTTACGCATGGTTAGCTGCCCGAGTGCTGCAAGGAGCAGCGCTGGGATGAATGGAATGATCTCACCGGGATGTGGTGACCCAGGTAAGAATCAGGATGGGTGGTGGATGGATTAATGAAATAGAGGGGAAATGAAATGGGATCATCACAAGGGTGATGATGTATTTGGGATTGAGCCTTGAAGAGGCTTCCTACGTATCCCCGTGGCAGGGAATCGAAGTCCACATAGTTCGGGTGGAATGGGGATTACGCTCTGAGGTGGCCCAAAGTGGTATGGGGCTTATTCTCTGAGGCAGCCCAAAGTGGTATGGGGCTTACGCTCTGAGGTGGCCCACAATAGTGGATGGATGGGGCTTATGCTCTGAGGCGGCACACAATGGTTGGTGAACCGACTTGAAGAGGTTGGAATGACCGGGTGGTGGGCTTGAACCTCATGGAGGCTTCCTACGTATCCTTGTGGTAGGGAATCATAGTCCACGTAGTTCGGGTGGAATGGGGATTACGCTTTGAGGCATCCCAAAGTGGTATGGGGCTTACGGTCTGAGGTGTCCCATAACGGTGGATGGATGGGGCTTACGCTCTGAGGTGGCACACAATGGTTGGTGAACTAACGTGAAGAGGTCGGAACGACCGGGTGGTGGGATTGAACCTCGTGGAGGATTCCTACGTATCCCCGTGGCAGGGAATCAAAGTCCACGTAGTTCGGGTGGAATAGGGCTTACGCTCTGAGGAGGCCCAAAGTGGTTGAGGCTTACGTTCTGAGGTGACCCAAAGTAGTATGGGGCTTACGCTCTGAGGCGTCCCAAAGTGATATGGGTCTTATACTCTGAGGCAACCCAAAGTGGTATGGGGCCTACGCTCTGAGGTCGCCCACAATGGTGGATGGATGGGGATTACACTATGTGGTGGCCCAAAATGGTTGGTGAATTGACGTGAAGAGGTCAGAATGACCTAGTGGTGGCCTTGAACTTCGTGGAGGCTTCCTACGTATCCCTGTGGCAGGGAATCAAAGTCCACGTAGTTCAGGTGGAATGGGGCTTATGCTCTGAGGCGGCCCAAAGTGGTATGGGGCTTACGCTCTGAGGCGTCCCAAAGTGGTATGGGGCTTATGCTCTGAGGTGGCCCATGGTGGTATGGGGCTTACGCTCTGAGGCGACCCGTGGTGGTGTCATGGTTGGTGCTCACTCTAAGCCCACGGGAGTCATGTTCGGTGTGAGAAACAAGAGCTACCAGAGACCTGACGATCACGACGCATAGGTGCATCCATGAATGGTGGTGAATGGGGCTTATACAGGGAAGTGGCCCGTGATGTCTTCCTCATGTCTGGCCATGAGGGCATCCCAACCCACTGGTGGGTTGAGGCCTTCACCTATGTTCTAGCGTACAAGCGGGATAATGCCAAGGGCATTGGAATAGGCCCGAACAAAGGGTGATGAAAAGTGTGAATCACACGCCCGACATTCGGAATGTAATGAGGGTGGCATGGAGATAGAGGATAACTATTGACCATGTTTGAAACACAGTATCCATGTCACGTTAGCCTGAAATGGGAACAAACAAATGAGTTTCGACCTCTAAACATGTTCGAAACACAGGACCTGACTCAAAGTGTTATCCAATGTCTTCCAGGACATTGGCCCAAGACGGCAGGCAGACCATAGGTCAATCACCCATACTGTTACAGTAGGCGGACCAAAGGTCAATCATCCGTACTGTTACAGCAGGCTGACCGTAGGTCAATCATCCATACTGTCACAGCAGGTGGACCAAAGGTCTATCATCCATATTGTTACAGCAGGCGGACCATAGGTCAATCAACTGTACTGCCATAGCAGGCGGACCAAAGGTCTATCATCCATATTGTTACAATAGGCGGACCATAGGTCAATCATCCGTACTTTTAAAATAGAGGGACCATAGGTCAATCATCCGTACTATCACAGCAGGCGGACCGTAGGTCAATCATCTGTACTGTCATAGCAGGCGGACCATAGGTCAATCATCCATACTGTTACAGCAAGAAGACCGTAGGTTAATCATCCGTACTATCACAGCAGGCGGACCAAAGGTCTATCATCCATATTGTTATAGTAGGTGGACCGTAGGTCAATCAACCATACTGTGATAGCAGGCGGACCATAGATTAACCATCCATACTGTCACAGCAGGCGGACTGTAGTTCAATCATCCGTACTGTCACAGTAGGCGGACCGTAGGTCAATCATCCGTACTGTTACAGCAGGTGGACCGTAGGTCAATCATCCGAACTGTCACAACAGGTGGACCGTAGGTCAATCATCCATACCATTAGGGGGTTCCTTCAGACATTAAAGAGGATAAATATCTGAATGAAGGACTTTCAAAGCATGAGGTGGAGTGATGGAATGTTTGAACAGATTCCAATGCTCTCGAGGTTATGCCACTGTGATCATGGCATAATGAATCTTATGATTGGTTCATAAGGAATCTCTTATTTGGAACAAGAGGCATCCTATGTTTGGAACATAGATAGTAATACAGTTTAGAGTCATGTAGAGAGGACTGTTTCCATAAGGCGCCTAGAATGGCTGATGTTGGGTCTTACTCAAGGGAGGACCATTCGGGTTCAACCTGGAATAGGAGCCAAGTGATAGGGTTTGATGGAGTTTCCTGAGAAATGGTTCGACTCAAGGTACTCAGGGAATTGATGATGAGAACCTCAACTCACGACATAGGAAACAAACTAAGAAGAATGCATCAAATCAAGGTGTTTCATGGTGTGCAGGGAAGTATCTCAAATCATGCTATTCCATAGGTGGAAAGAGGCTGCACATAAGGGGCGCGATGCACGCAATAGGTGCGGCGGGCGCACAATACGGGAGCCGGGTGTGAAATACCGGAGCAGGGAACGCAATACCAGAGCCAGGGCGTGCAATACCAGATGTGGGCGCGCAATAAGGGGTGATGCGCACAAAAGGGAAGGAATTGTGGGCAATAGGGATGCCTTGCGCCCAAAAGGAAGTGGTGCGCGTAATAGGGAAGGCTTGCGTGCAATAGGACCGATGTTGCACTGGTGCGCAGAAAATCGGGCTCAACAGCACTGTTGTGTGCAAAAATTATGTGTTGCGTGGAAAACAGGGCAGGTTGGCCCTTTTCCGTGCAAAATAATGTTTTGCGCGCCAGAGGGGGGTTTTCCGCGCGGACGCGGAAAATTCAGACTTACGCGCATCGAAGCGGAGGCCGACCTCCGGGGTCCTCCTCAAGAAGAAGGGGGGGGGGTGCCCTTGTATTTATAGGTGGAAACCCATATGTCGGTGTGCCTAAAATTCTGTGCGCGCAAAAGGTTTTCTACACGCCAGGCGGTGCACATAAAATTGCGCGCTCGCCAGGTGGTGTGCGTAAAATTGCACGCGCGCAAGGCGATGCGCGTAAAATTCCGTGCACGCAAATATGGGAGCTTAATATTCTGAGCGCGAAAATATTGGTGAGTAATATTCCGTGCGCGCAAATGGTTTTCCACGCAAAACTCATTTTTTCCACGCAAATCCATACTTCGCCCCAAAACCATCCTGGATGGCCATCCCAACTTCAAAGAACCATAACTTTTGATCCGTAACTCCGTTTGGGCTCCACAACTAGTCAAATCGAAGCTTGAAGAACGAGATACGCTCTAGGATCATCTATGGGGACGTTTAGAAAATTTTGGGGATGCGTTTTCTGGGGTCAACACCAATGTAGTCGTGCTATTGAATGACGCCTCTCATTTCTCGTTTTCACTGTATCAATCCCCTCATGGATCATTGAGAGGTGACATGAGTGGTTCTTTGGAGTAATGTTCATACCTCATCAATCTTTGGGATGGGATGCTCACCGCCCATGTAGACTGAGTAGTTATTTGTGAACCATACCTCCCCTACTGGTTTACCAGGTAGTTTGGATGCCTTTAATAAACTACACTACTTTCAGTTGTTTGACTAATGGGAGAATCCCATCCTGTGGTCCTCTATCAATTTTGTCTTATGATGATGCACAAAGGTGCTTCAAGAGAGATTATCATTACTAACATGACATTTCCCACCTTCCTATCACTGAAGTATGCCCAACTATGGGTCGATTATTACCCCACGTGGATTCTAAAAGAACCATTTTGGCAGGTACAGAAACCCTTGATCATTTACTATCTCGTTCCTTCCCCAAAAAAAACACCACACATTCCCTTTATTGAAAGAGGTGAAACAACCACGCCTTCTACTTCCATCCATTCAGTAACCAAGATGGATACACCTCCTGCTTCTGCTCTCGTGGTGAGTAGGTTCTCGATCCGTCATCAAGAGATTATGGGAGGGGTTTCATCAGTACAACCCATTTCAGTGGGGAGTGATTCAGACTACCCCCTCCTGTGGATATTTCCAAATATCTTGATGATATGGGAACCAACTGAGTATCTCCAATCATCCCAATGGAAACAATTAGTCCTCCACATCTTGATCTAGTGGCTAGGCCATCTGAGGAAAAAGAGAGTCTCCCACCTTAGGTGGCTAGATTTAGGTCCCTCCCCACTCCTACAATGATGCTTCCCACTTACAGACACCTGAAATCAAGGGGGGGGGGTCAAAGTGATAGTGCCGTGGTGAGAAACCAGGAAGTGTGAAAAGAGGAATAATGCCAATTACGTCCTCTTGCCGCGAAGAAACCCCTGGCCAATTTCACCAATTAGGGTGACACTTTTTAGTGTTTATTTATTGAGCTGGCTCCCAGTGGATTTGATTATCATCACCCTCACTTCCTTATTTATCAAATCATCATTGCTTGAGAAGACCTTGCCTCCTGTGAGGACAAGCCAGCCAGGTTTAATTCTTCACATCACTAGGTGGAAACCTTCCGAGATATTTTGGAAGAATTTGATTATCTAACGGCCGAGGAGGTGAAGGCCCGTGATTTTGTGGCAGCTCTAGAGGAGGAGCTGTAGGAGTGAGAAGCCCGCACAACCAATTTGAGGGTGCAACTCGCCTCTTCGCATGCCAATTATGAAGCCGTCCAGAAGAAATGGTGGGGCTTTAAAGTTGTCCTAGAGCGGGTGCGTCCGTCGGTCAAAGCTAAAATAGAGGAATGAAATTCTTTGAAACAAACCATTAACCACCCATGACACCACTCACCATCCTTTTGGAAAGGGATAATCAGGC
The DNA here is from genome assembly GCA_963277665.1 of Viscum album. Classification (NCBI taxonomy): domain Eukaryota; kingdom Viridiplantae; phylum Streptophyta; class Magnoliopsida; order Santalales; family Viscaceae; genus Viscum; species Viscum album. The sequence goes on from OY728121.1 coordinate 439,513,659, forward strand.
CCTATTGTAGTTCTATCCCAAATTACGATATGTAACCTTTCCCCATTTTTTTACTCTAGAGATACTCCGAATTGGGGATGTTCCTCCATTTTTGATAAACCCAATGAGACAAATTTGGCTTTAAAATATCTCCTCTCCATCTCTTCCTATCAGCATCATTTCCATCAAGTGTTAATTTCAATCCATGACTTGAAATCAGTAAACTGAGATAACTGAATTGAGCTATAATTTTTTCCTGATCCAAGGGACTCAGTGAGCTTAGTTTGACTATTGTTAAGGTTGAATGGAATACCTCACAAACTTTTAGGTATTTTTCATTATTAACATATTGTGTTCCTAAGCTTGATTGACACAGGCTTAGTGGTAATAACTTGTCTCTTTCTTAGGATGTGTCTTATGAGTTTCCAACTTAAAAAGTTTTGTTCCTTTTCTGATGGATCAATGCATTTTTTTTGTAGCGAACTGATACTTGACTTTTCCCAGAGGATCCTTCAACGGATTTTACCTCTAGAAATCATAACATATCTTCTTCTTTTTTACTAATAGTTCACATTACTACCAATCAAACTTGATACTGATGTTTTAGGTCAAAAAAATTTGACCAAACTTAATGTGGTAGGGCCCCTACTTGGGACCATTAGTCAGGAATGTTCTAGTATCCTTCAGACATGAGTTAGGGAATTTTCTTGACCCTGGATTTGTGGATTCTGGATATACATAAGGCTCAAGAGATTATTTAGGTGTACAGAGGTAGGAAAGGACTCTCATAGAGACGAATTTTCCTATGATTGATGTCCATTTTTGTGGGAGACATATGAAGAGACACCAGGGCATGATGTGCATAGTCAATAAAAGGTTTCCCCATGACACTAGCCTTACATTCCCGATGTCCTAGTGGGATTTTCACATTTTGGATTTATCTTGATGTTGTGAGCCACAATAGGTGACTAGATTGAGTAGTGTTGTATGAGAACATTTGTAACATTCATATCGTCCTTGAGTGTGAAATTTTCCCCGCACATTTCATACATCCGTGAGGGAGATCTGGTATGTGGTTAGTTTAGTTAAGAGTCTTTTCTATGTTAGGGGCACTTGGTAAGAAGGAGGTACATAAGCTGCCATCCAAGATTTTTCCAAATCTGGGGGGGTGTGATAAGACATGAATGTTATTTGAATGTATGACATCTAGAAAGGACTCTCCCGGGGAAGAATTTTCCTTTGATTGATGGCCATTTTTTGGGAGAAATATGCAGAGCCTCTAGGGCATGATGTGAAAAGTCAAGCAAAGGTGTCCACATGACATTGGCCTTCCGACTCCGATGGCCTTTGAGGATTATGAATATTGGGTACTTTTGAATAAAGTGCATGACCTTCAACCAGGGGTGCCCCTAATCACAAAAGGAGGATTTTTAGCTGAACTTATTTGGGGAAACCTAGAAACTAGTGGGGGAACCCTTCATTTTCATGCAGATCAACTTCTCACATGAGGATAGGATATCTTTTAGAAACCTCAAAAGAGAACAAAGGTGAACCAGGCCCTTATCTTCCGATATAACTAGGATGTGTGAAAGGAGGAAAATGTAAACCATGAATTTGAGGGCCCTTGAATCAGGAGGGATGGAATGAGGATTGTAAGTTTTTGGGCATACTAAGATAGAAGAGTACTCTCATGGGGATGAAATTTCCTTTTATTGACAACCATTTTTGTGGGCGACGTATGCAGAGCCACTAGGGCATGATATAAATAGTCCATCAAAGGTGTCCACAGGACACTGGCCTTCCATCCCAGATGGCCTTGGAGGGTTATGGGGATTCAATATCACTTAAATCATGAAGTTTGGAACATGGAAGGGGTATATACAGACATATTGGGGACATTTGGGCTACAACTTACTCGTGGAATGGTTCCCCTTACGTAGAACCGATTCCTACGCAGGGTGAGGTATTTGTTCTATCTTTGGGATACCCAATCATTTAACATCACATGACCAGGACACGAGGTTCCTCTTGGGGGAGGGAACCATGACATTCCTCTTAGGGTCGTGCAGTTAGGACTAAATTCCTGGGCCTTTTTTCCATAATTCCACGGCGAATCTCTTGCTAAGATCCCTAAGCTCACGTGAGCTATGCTCGGGTTGAGAAACAAGGGATCACAGGGGGTTCCATGTAACCATTTAAGAATAGTGAATTCAATATTCGAGGGAACTTTTCAGCTCAAGACATTTCCTTGCAGTTTAGCATCATGCGGTGAGGACGATTTTGGCCTTGCAGTTTAACGTCGTGTAGTGAGGAAGATTTTGGCCTTACAGTTTAACGTCGTGCAGTGAGGAAAATTTTGGCCTTGTAGTTTAAAATCGTGCGGTGAGGATGATTTTTGCCTTGTAGTTTGACATCGCGCGGTGAGGGAGAATTTGACCTTGCAGTTTAATGTCGTTCGGGGAGGACAAATTTGGCCTTGTAGTTTAACGTCATGTGGTGAGGAAAATTTTGGCCTTACAGTTTAACGTCATGCGGTGAGGAAAATTATGGCCTTGTAGTTTAACATTGTGTGGCGAGGATGATTTTGGCCCTACAAAGGTCTTTAAAAGTTTCAGGTTTATCACAGTCAGGGTGTTTTGGCGTTCCTTAGACGTGAGTGATGATAGAAGGTGTAAAATATAGTCCCGGGGGTGAATTGAATAAGGAGGGATGACATGGGTCTTGAAAGCCACTGAGTGTATTGAGGTAGGAGAGGAGTCTCATGGGGACGGATTTTCCTTTGATTGATGGACATTTTTGTGGGCGACGTATGCAGAGCCACCAGGGCATGATATGCATAGTCAATCAAAGGTGTCCATAGGACATTGGACTTCTGCCTCCATTGGCCTTGGATGATTATGAGGATCCTTGTTTTCTCGAGGTATGGAGTGTGAAAATGGGAAAGGTGTGTCTAGGAATGTGATAATACCCATACCATGATTAACCGTGACCTTCTTTAAGCTTCCATATAGGTCTGATCCACGCATGGGGGAAAGAGGCATTTTTTTAGGGTGGCTAGGCCAGGAGATCAAATCTGAGCATCCCTACGTATCCTAAGAGAGTAGGAATGAAGCCACATGCAGTTATGTATATTCCATACAAACGTTTTTTCAATGTGTTAGGTACACTTGAGGGCATTTTGGTTTTACTCGATATGGGTTCTAGGCCTACCATACTCCTCTATGGTTTATTTGAGTAAGAGAATCCATACCACTGGTCGTAAGATCACGTGAGTTATACTCAATGTGAGAAACAAGTAGTGGTTACATAGTATCCTTCATAAGTGTGAGGCGACATTGAATATTATGGGGGAATTTTCAATTTTTTTCGGTGGGATTGGACCAAGATCGAAGATCGAGGCATCGCTACGTATCCTGCAAAGGCATGAATCAAGACATACATAGTTTTGTGTATACCCCGTACTGGTTCATCTTGGTCCAAAGGGTGGGGGAACTTTCATTCTGCCCATCATGGTTGTCAGGTCCACCATGTTACCCCTATTTGACCTTCGTATGAGAATATCTATCACAATTACTAAGCTCACGGGAGTTGTACTCAGTGTGAGAAACAAGGAGTGATAAGGGTCTACTTTATGAATATGGGTAGATAAGAGGTGTAATGGAGGAAATTTTTTTATTTATGGGGACTGGGCTAGGATCAAAGATTGAGGCATCACTACGTTGTAGGAACTCGGGATACCCTGAGAGGGGAGGGGTGAATCAGGGTGTCAACTTTTTCTTCTTAAAGTTTTGGATCTTGTTCCCACGTTGGTAGGAACTACTTAAACCTATATGATGGACATGACCAGCAATGAAACATTCACATGCACAGAGATAACACAACAATTTTACTTGGTTCACCACAACGGGCTACGTCCAAGGATCATACGCCAACAAGTTTCCGGTCGTACCAAATTCCACTAATCTTCACTAGCTGTGGATTATAGAGGTTCGGGCACAGTCACTCTGTCCTAGGCTCACTTCCTTTACAAAGGTTCAGGGATATCTCACTACTTCCCTTGGGTCACTTCCGTTGACTCCCCCTAGCTCACTGCCGTTGGTGAAGTCACAGTCAGTTTATATATGTGAAGGTCTCTTCAATAGATAGACATGAAGTTCTTTGTCTCCTGTTCAGCATGAGACTTTTCTTGCATCAGAGTCCTGAGTTGATGCTCTTTTTAGTTCAATCCTTCTTCTTTAGTGAAATGACTGAATGCACTAGATCCCCTTGTCTTCATTTGCCTGAATCACAATCACTTGTGTGATTTCTCAATAAATGATACTCTGTTGAAGTCCAAATTTCATCCACTGATGAATACCCCCTTTTCCCCTATCCACTGGGTGAACAACCTTTGGAAAGGGCCTTCACAAATTACCCTACTTCGCAAGGCTCCCAATTTTGCAAAGCTCAAACAAGCCTTCACGGAGTCCCTGCCTTTTCGCGAAGCTCAATCGCAAAACACTCTCGTGATGCTCCAGCCTTCGCAATGCTTGGCTGTCGCGGAGCTCCTGCCTCTTCGTGAAGATCATTGAGCCAACGCGAGGTGCATGACTTTTGTGGAGCTAGAATAGCCGCCGTGAAGCTCCTCTTTCGCGAAGCACACTACCTTCACGAGTGACCTTTGCGAACCGAGAGCAAAGGATTTTCATTGAGATCTCTCTCTACTTCTCTTGAGGGGGTCTACCTCTATTTATAGGCGATTCCACCAACCCTTGACCCTTCCACACGAAGTCAGTGCCACCTCAGCTCAAATCGCGAAGCTCTGAAGTTCCCTCCAGAAATCTCTCAAAATCGCGAAGCACTATGGAAATTTTCCATTCGCGGAGTTCGTCGTAATCGTTAAGCATCCCGTCAATTACTTCGCACCTTTTCCGCTAAGTTCCCTCGAAAATCCCTTCATCGCTGCGAAGCTCTCTTGAAAATCCCTTCATCGCCGCGAAGCTCTCCAGCCTCTGCTGTTCGCGAAGCTTGACGTAATTGCGAAGAATCACCGCCTCCATTCTTCTGGTCTTCCCGAAATCCAATCCATGCATCCTATCTTCGCGAAACTCATTCCTTTTCCATATTAAATTATGATCTTCATGGAAATCCACTTTTCACGATGCTCACCAACCTCCAAATTTTGGACCCCAAAAATTTGGCAAACACTGGGAAACAGCGCCACCTTCTACTGATTCACATTATGAACTTCCACTGAAGTTATTACTTTCTCCCCCATTGAAAAAAATCCCAATGAACGGTAAAGTGTTCAATGTTCTGCTCAAACCATACTCCCCATGGATAGTATCTCCCTCACAAACCTGCATCACATCCATAAACAGATGAAGACAGTTATCATAATCAGGGAGAGGGGATCTCGGATCCTCCTTATGCACTAGGAGGCGACTGAACACCAAGGTTCAACTGATGCTTTCCAAACACAGCTGCTGACAATGGCTTCATCAGGATGTCAGCCACTTGCTCATCAGTTCCTTCATAATACATTCCTTTGTCAACATTCTTGAATCAAACATGTATCCTTAATGACAGCCTTTGAACTCAACATGCCACCATGGAATCTCCTTTTTCAACAAAGTTGTATGTCATTTGTTTGCTCTGTCAATAAGCACGATCACCTCTATGATTTGCCTTCTGTTGTTCTTTCATCACAAACTACACTATAGTGATATGTATCCTTTGATAGATCATCTTTAGCATCATCATAGTTTGATACAATGTGAAGTGCATGACCATCACATAAGTCCACTATGCATGGCCGTCACAGAATTCCAATCCCTTTCACATTGTCTTCTTCTTCAACCATCTTCCTCTACTTCATGCAAATCATACGATTCTATTCTTCAAGAATTCTCTTACATGGTTGTCATGAAATCATGAAGAGTTGCATGGTCTTCATCAATTTTCATGACTTCTTCTTCATCCGTAGATGGATTATGCCTCACCATTCTTCACTGTTGTAAACAATGTGTCACCTTTGACACATGTTCTTTGAACTTATGATCAGTACAATAATCGTCTGAATTATCATTCCTCCACTTCATCGGAGTACTTCTTGATGTCCTTCATTTTGATCTTCATTGAAAATTATTGACAACAAATACAACCTTATACAAAAAGTGGTTCCAACATACGTATCCTACCAGGGCAGGAATCAAGCCTCACATAGTTCTATGAAAGATCATGCAGTTTATTGTCATGCCATTATGATGTTTTATACTACGTAGTTTAACATCTTACAGTGAGAACATGATTCATAGTTTATTATTGTATTCCAGGGAAGAGTTCCTTACAGTTTAATTACATGTGGAAAGGACTATGACTAATAGTTTAAGGTCTTAGAGTTTGGACCATTTTAACTCATATTTTAAGGTCTTATAGTTTGGACCTTGGCATTGGAGGATATTTTTACTCATAGTTTAGGGTCATAGCGCTTGGACTTATGATATGAGAGGGAATATTTATGAATCATATTTTAGGGTTGTAGAGTTTGGACCATGATATGGGATCATTTTTATGACTCATAGTTTAGGGTCATAGAGTTTGGACCATGATATAGGAGCATTTTTATAACTCATAGTTTAGGGTCTTAGAGTTTGGACCTTGATATGGAGACATTTGTAACTCATTGTTTATAGTCTTAGAGTTTGTACCTTGATATAGAGACATTTTTAACTCATAGTTTAAGGTCTTAGAGTTTGGACCTTAATATGGAGACATTTTTAACTCATAGTTTAAGGTCTTAGAGTTTGGACCTTGATATGATTTATGTTAAGTGAAGTATTTCTTCAAGAACTTCGCATTTGTATGAGCCGTGATGAGCTACCTGTCCATTGATATCAAGGTGTATTCTCCATTCTAATAGATCCTCTTTATGAAGTATGGTCTTTCCCACTTTGGTTCAAGCTTAATGGGATTCTTCCCAAGTATCATCAGGGTTATGAGGACTATCATCATTTCTCCTTCGAGAAAGACAGAAGGTGAACCTTTTTGTTGAAGGCTCATGAAATCCAGTTTTAGTAAATTTCCAAATGGTTTAGAGTGTGAAACCTTTTTTTGTATAACTAATCCAATTCATCAAACCATCTCTGGGATTTATCATGCATGGACAATTGATCACAAATGGCCACAAGAAGTGATGACACTTGGATTTCAATAGGTAACACCGCCTCTGTCCTGTATAGTAGTGAGTATGGGGTTTCTTGAGTGGTGGTGTGGGTTGTGGTCCAGTAAGGCCACAAAGCATGAAGGAGCTTATCTAGCCACAATTTCTTATCCTTGTCGACCATATTTTGAAGTATATTGGATAGGGTCTTGTTGAAAACCTCTATCTTCCCATTGGCTGCCACGTGGTAGTGGGATGACCAGTTGGCCTTGATTCCATATTCCTGGAACAACTTATCCAGCTCAGCAGAGTAGAATTTGGTGCCGTTGTTCATCATTATTGTATGAGGGACACCAAATCTGGTGATGATGTTGGCCTTCACAAAGTTGATGATGTTTTTCTCCCCTAATTCCTTAAGGGGTATGGCTTCAGCCCATTTGGAAAAGGAGTCAGTTTCTATTAGTATAAACTTGAATTGCCTGACTATAGTGGGAGGATATGGTCCCACAACATCCATCCCCCAGGCGACGAATGGCCAAGAGTATTTAGTCACATGAAGTAACTCCAGTGGGTAGTGTATGAAATTAGCATGAACTTGGAAAGAATGGAACTTATTAGTGAATATGGCTCAATCATGTATCATGGTGGGATAGTAATACCCAAGCATCCAAATTTGGTGAGAGAGCTTTTTTGCTGACTGGTGTGCACCACAAGCTCTGACGTACACATCTTTCATGATGAAAACAGTCTCTTCGCCATCAATAAACTTGAGAAGGACTCCGTCAAGGCCTCATTTGTAGAGTAACTTCTCTTGGTTCACCCCATTTTATAGGGTAAAATTGGCCGCTCGTCTTCAGACCTGCTCCCTTTCATCCCTAACTGGAGGGATTTCCCCATTCCAAAGGTAATTTGTGATGGGTGTCATCCAACTGGTGGTATGAACATAAGGCTCAAGAACGGGGCTAATTTCCTCAATTTCCTCTGTATTTATCTGGATGAATGACAAGACCATCTAATGGTGAGCAATGCTAATGACTGTTTCATCCCGGTTGGGATCAACCAGGGCTGTGGCTGCATTTTACAAAGTGTCGACTTAAGCATTCCATGATCTGGGGACATGAGTCAACATTAGTTCTGATGGTAATTCTTCTATCTGTGCTCGAACATGGTTCATTAAGGGAACTAACACTTCTTTCTTGATAGCATATTCACCGTTAACATGTTTGATGACTAGCTTCGAATCACCCTTTATTTTTAGGTGTTCGACTTGCACATGGAGTGCTAATTCTAGGCCTGAAATTAGGGCCTAGTAGTCTGATTTATTGTTTGTACACCCTCCAGAAATTAGGAAAGAGTAAGGCAAGATGGCCTTTTGGGAGATATGAGTAAAACTCCCAACCCCACTTTTTTGAGATTGAGATCATCCATAATTTTATCTATCAGGCTTTAGGAAGAACCATCGAAGTACATTTCCCACATCTAGGGGTTCTCCTAGATGGAAAACTCTTCTTTATCCAGAAGTTTGGTATCCAATGGTGTCATTTCTTCCAAGGGGTGCTCGTGTAGGAAGTCTGCTAACTCCTGGAATTTTATAGGATTTTGTGGCATGTATCGTATGTCAAACTATTGCAAGATGACTACTCATTATGATAGGAACCCATTTATATGGGATGGTTGAGGATATACTTGAGCGAGTTTTAGCGGGAGAACAAGTAGACCTCATGGTGTTGTAGGTAATGCGTGAGCTTCTGAAATGAAAAGATTAGGGCTAGGTAGTTCTTTTAAATCTTAGAATACTGATTTTTGTCATGAATCATTATCCGGCTGAGGTAGTAGATGATTTTCTCACTACCGACATCATTTTTCTGCATGGGGAAGGTGCCTAATGACCATTCTAGGGCGATCACATATAAAATGAGTGGTCTTCCCTCAATTGGTGGTATTAGAACCGGAGGGATTTGGAGATATCTTTTGAAGTTGTCAAATGCTTCCTAACAATCATTATCCCATTCATAAGTAACTCCTTTCTTCATGAGCTTGGTGAAAGGTAAACATTTACCTTGTAGGTTGGATATGAAGCGCTGAATGTAGGATAGGTTCTTCTGGAGACCTCCCAGCTCGGTGAGGTTGCAATGTGAGGACATGCCACGAATGGATTTCATCTTCTCAGGGTCAAATTCAATGTCATGATGGCGTATGAAGAAGTTAGGGAATTTTCCCGAGGTAACGCCAAAGGCCCATTTTAGGGGGTTCACCTTTAAACTGTGCTATCTAAATTTGTTGAAAATAGTTTCAAAGTTGTCCAAGTGGTTCGAACAATGTTATGATTTAACCACAAGGTCGTCGACATAACACTCAAAGAATTTTACCAAAAAGGGCTTGAAGATTCGATGCATGGAACACTGATATGTGGCACCGACATTATTTAGACAGAAGGGAATCACATTATAATAGAACACTCCTTGAGGGGACCTAAAAGTAGTAGCTTATTCTTCTCCTCAGGCTATTTGGATTTGATTGTATCCAGAATAGTTTTCCATGAATGAGAGGACTTCATATCTAGCTGTTGCATCGATCAATAATTCTTTGATCAGGACCGGGAAGTCATCTTTGGGGAAATGCCGATTAAGGTCCCTAAATTCGATATTGGACCTCCCATATGAAGTTGGATTTGATTAGTTTGTCAACCTCAGCCTCTATTTTGGCAGCATGCATCAGGTGGGTCCTTCAAGCTTCCTATTTATAGCCCTGAGGATCTTCAAGTAAGCCTAAATGATGGGTGGCGACTTTCAGATTGAGTCCTGGCATCTCTGTGTAATTCCAAGAAAACACGTCTCGATTCTTCTTTAGGAAGGAGGCATAAGCCTCCTATTCCTCAACAGGCATGGACACACTGATTAAAGTGGGACAGGGGTCATTTTCAGTGCCCAGATTTATCTCCTTAAGTTCATCGATGGTGGTGGAAACACCTTCTTCAAATACAGGAGGTGCATCTTTGAGGTCTTCTTCCCCCTCTTCTTCTTCATCTTGGTCATATTCCCCTTCTGATGGAGAAATTATTTTTTAGGTAAATTATCCAATATTGGGATAGAAATTGCCTTTTTTCTTAGTGTGTGAGGAAAGGGTAGTTTTATGTCCTAATGATGGTCCAGGAGCATCTTCAACATGGATTTTCCTGACAACATGGGATTCATCCCATTTTTATATGTCTTTGGACTTGGTGGTCATAGAAAAGACCATGCATACAAATGAGTCAGTATCCAGGATTGTTCTTACACATTAAACTTGGTTGATGGTTAGTACGTACCCCTCCCCAAGCAGCTAGAAGGGGTCGGTGAGAGCCATCTCCAATCCATTCAGGGCATTGATCCAATCAATGTCATAGGCCTGAATCTATTTTTCTTCCGATTCATAGAACCCTGCGTCGATGTAATGCTACTCACAGAACTCAAATAGGGATTTATCAGCTTGAAACATCCTGTTTTTTCCATTAGTGCAATATTTGATGCACTGAAGGTATGAGGATGGAATTGCAGCATGCTGATGCAACCAAGGAATCCCTAACAAAACATTAAAGGATGTACTTTTCCACACCACCAGGAACTCGAAATCTAATATGATATCTCCAAGACAAGTTTTAAGCTTGATTCATCCCAATGGTTTTTTCTCACTTTTTTCGTATCCCAGCAGAGTTGTAGTGCAGGGTGTCAAGCTGTCTTCATCATATCCCAGTCGATGAAGCGTTCTCAACAGGAGGAGGTTAACTTCCAAGACATTTTCAATGAAGATCCTCCAAAAATAAATTCCATTTATCTTTATAGACACATATAAGGGTTTTATGTGCCCTTTCATGATGGTGTCTTCATCCCTATCTATGAAGGAGATGATGGTGTGACATTCTTCGGGATTGGTATCCATTCGGTAGACTTCAGCCGCTACTACTTTAGCCTCGAACTTCTGGGGACTTAGCAAGGCTTCAATGAGTGCCTCCCTAAGATTTGTGGACAAAATCAACATGTCCTGGATTGACAGTTTTTCTAGTACTAAATCTAGCTTCTTTAAAATGTCATACTTCTGCTCTAAAAGTCGACACTTCCTAGCTCAGGGTTTCTCTTTCACAGACACTTTAGGGGTTTGAGATTTGGATGTAGATGGTTCGACCTCTATAACAGGAGCCGACAGTGCTGCAGTCCTTTCCAAATTTGGATGGACTGGTCTGGCTGTATACCCCAGGTAGTTCGGTATTTGTTCTTCACCTGATTGATACTCTGAGATTACTCGGTTTGGGTTTCCTCCTTCAAGGGAGAAGAAGTATTCCAGTTCTCATTGCATATGCCGGAGGGTCCTTCCGTGGGTTTTTTCAAAATTAACAATTTGACTTATGGAGTGGCTGGGAATTTGACTCCTGCCATGATCATGCCTTCTGGGAATCCTCTAGCCTCTATAGCCACTTCCTTAGGATCTCCAGTTGGGCATGGGTAATTCGAGTTCGTGGACATAGTATTCATCAGAGAAGGGGTCCATCAAGTGAATGAAATTAATGGAGCCTAAGATCAATTCTTGATCTGATACTGTTCCTGTATGACTGCCTCCTTTTGATGGTACCGTTTAGAGGGGCAGTGCCCGCTTTACTATTTGGTGGGGCGGTTCCCATTGAACCAAGACTGTTGGCATGAAGTCTGAAAGTGTAAACACTGACTTCAGATTTGGTACCAGCTCATCTTCTTGATATTTCTTTCTGTCCTTCTGAACATTAGAGGACCACAAGTTCGAGGAGGATGGATGTACTATATTAGGAGCTTCTGGGGGAACAATAGGTTGTTTCAACTATGCCTGGAGGATTCCACAGACTCGGTTGATGGTCTTTCAGGTCATCTAGTTGTCAAACTTTTTCTCCTTCTTACTGGTGACTGTTTTCCATTATTCTTCTTCTCTTGAGTCAGAGGTGGAAACATGCAACACTTGCACTGGTGGTGGGCCCAACTTAACTTACCCATAATCCACCATCTTTTGCAAGAGATCCTTGAAAACATATAATTCCTAGATGATGTTTCCTAGTATTTGGTGGTACAGAAAATAATTTGGATGGTCTTCAAAACCCACTTCATCTGATTGCTTTGGCTCTAGTAGCTGGGGAAGATTTCAATTCATTGCGGCTATGAAATACCCGTGGACCTGGTTGTCTCGGAACGAATAAACTCTATTTCTTCATTCTTCAAAATGATTTATTTTAGCACCTTGTCACTCATCCTACCAAGGTGGGGTGGAAGTTGGTGTCCAGGGGGTCCCTCACAGTTCGGTGGGGGCCTTGTAACTGGGGTTGGTGTCAAGGATGGCTTAAGCATGACAGAAATCACTTCATATTTTACCATTCTTTTCCCAGGGGCCGGTGGGGCCACTCAAGACTTAAGGTTAGTCCTCTACAAGGAGTCTTCTATTATTTGGGCGATGGAAGAGAAGTCTCTAAACCCTTGGTGTACTTCACTGGGATGAGCGGCGTTTGCAATTCATCCTGAAGGTTATCGATGCACATGGAGAGCATCTTATCTTGGGGGAGTGGCTGGTTTAGGGAATATGTCAGGACTTTCCATATGGAAATGAAGTCTGAGACTCTCTCATTCTATCACTTCTTGAAGTTCATGATATCACTGACCGTTGTCTTGGGAAGCATCGAGCTGAACTGGAAGATAAACTATCACCGTAGGTCCTCCCAGCCAATAATTTAATTAGCTGGAAGGCTAGTATACCATATGAAAACTAAGCCCTGTAGGGTTTGTTTGAGGCACCTGAGTTTTACAGCTTCTTTCTGCTCTAGAGTGCCCATCATGGGGTCACAGTAAGAGGCATAGTGCATCAAATGCTATTCTGGGTCCCCCGAGCCATTGAATACTGGGAATACGGGGCTCTCGAAGTTTGGTGGTGGAAGAACATTGCTCAACCACTCAAGGTAGGGTTTTCACTCTTGTTTTATTAGAGTATGCTGCCCCTCCATGGATTCTAGTCAGGCTGTCAGCTGCTGGATGGTCTTTATGATCTTTTTTTTCATATCCTGTTAGTCTTGAGCTTGAGCTAGTGCAGTAGGGCTAAGATTGGGAATGCCAGCACAACTCGAATTTGGGGTGTATACCCAGCTGGGGGCATCATTTTTGGGTTTACCTAGGTATATTCTGGATGCCTTCCCAATAAGGGTAAGTCTTGATGTCCTTCCAGGGCCTGGTTAAATGGCCCTCCAAACATGGCTTCATTCGCTAGAATAAGTGCCTGTGGTATGTGAACCTCTTCTGGGAGCACCTACTAATGTTCTGCGGAGGGAAAACATTCAGTGAGATAACTCCCTCAACTTAACCCAACATTAATTTTTCTGAGCTCTTTCATTTCTTCCTTCTTCTTGGTGAACCTTTCCTCAAGGGTGAGAGATGCACTCTCATGGAGAGGGGAATGCGGGTCATATACGACATTGGATTTATTTTTCTCTTTGTCAAAGTTTTATGGGTGAGGTAATGTTGGATTGATTGAGGGTGCACCCAGATTTAGAACCACCCTTTGGTTCTGGGTATGCACACCATCAGGCTCGGTGTGGAATTCCTCTGGGAGGGAACCATCTTATTTTGCATCTTCTCCTCCTGCATCATTTCTTGTGAGATCCGTGGGGTTTATGATCACCAAGTTCACAGAAACATACCGCATTGGGGGTGGTATACCTAGTGCCAAATGGTAGTAAGGCTTATTGTGACCTTTGTTGGACTTTCTCCTTCCATTATGTGGTATTCTTCAGGCTTCTTGAAGAATATTGACCTGAAGGGACCCTTGTTTGACATCGTAATGCGCCTTTGTTTCGGAGGGTGCGAACCATGAGAAGGGGTGGAATGGGGAGCTCCTTTGTCTTTTTTTCTTCCTAGATGGTGGAAGGCAGACATCCTCCATATGGGGATTTGAGGTAAAAATGCCCCCAACCCTGTGGGCTGGGGTTGTTCATGTCCTCCTGTCACTGTGCTATGGCCTGAATTTGTTGGTCTTATAGGGGAATTTTGATTTAAAAATTCCCCTAGCCCTATGGGCTGGGGTTTTTCCCATATCGCGACAGTAATCTCCATTATTTCCACCCTTTCAATTTCATGTACTCCCACACGGGTGTAAGCAGAGTGTGGCATTGGGCCAACACAGAGTCTATGGTCTTTCAATGACACAAGCTCTGCTTTCTGGTTGGATTCCTTTAGGTGGGAAGCCTTCTAGATGTTCATGGTAGCCTAGCTCAAAAGTTTTTCGATGGCCTAATCTCTTTGGCCCTGATGCTTTTGAGACTTACTCCGAACCGATTTTTGTTGGGTATCCCATATTTCCTGAGTATGGGTTTCGTTTTATTGTCACCTCTGGGTGATGACATTGAAGGATGTCATTTCCATTGGGGCTTGCTAGACAGGTAATGGGGTGAATTATAAAGATCCATGTTCTCCCCACCCCCGAATGTGAACTCTAGCTGGGGAGTTTCCAATGAAGCAACATAATTTATGCAGTGCATGGAGGAAAGCCAGTTCAAGGTTCTTATTTTTCCTTTCTGATTGTGGCTGCCTTGCAGAAGAGAGGTATTCCAAGTTGATCAGATGGTGAATCTCCCCTATTGTGCTAACATGGTCCGCGTACCCTTCATAGGTTAGTAATTTTTCTTTCATCTTTTGAAGAGTTGTCCATATATTGAGGATAATTTCATTCATGCATTCCCCAAACAATTACCATGGTATGTCGAAGTGAGAAGTGGACATAGGGAAATACATCATTGGTATATTATCCGTAGCTAGTTGCCTTCTCACAAGAAACATACCATGTTGTTTTTCTTTTGGAGGATCCTCTACATGATATGACCAGCTTGATTGCTTCTTGATGATTTTGTTCCAAGAACAGGGTTGGTGGGAGCCTTATCGATTCGTGGATGCTGTGAGGGTGGCTCAGAAGATGAGCGTGGCCCCAGGCCATCCTCCAGTTGAGAAATAATATCACTCATTATATACAGAGTTCCCGATGTGTCTGACTCTTTTCGAGTGCCTCCACATAGGAGGGATTTCTCATATTTGTTCTGGTGAGGGGAGGACCTTCTTGACAGTATGATTTTTGATTGTGGGGAGGACCTTCACAATTGGTGCTGAAATGGTGAAGACTACCATGAAAACTTTATGCCCGACCTTGGGAATTTTCCTAACGGTGTGTACCCTGAGGAGAACCTTCAGGGAGGGCTGTAGAAAGGGGAGGAACTTCTTACTGCTCGATGTCACTATGGGGAGGGCCTTCACAACAACTTTCATTGTGGGGAGGGCCTTCACAATGACCATCATCATGGTGAGGACTACCACCATGGCTTGATATCCTACTAGAAGGAGAATTTATGAAGTGTACATCTTGGGGAGGACCTTTAAGATGTACTATAATTAGAGGAGGAACTTCTCATTTCTTGGCATTAATATGGGGAGGAACTTCACAAAAACTATCATTGCATGGAGGGACTTCACTATGACCTTCATCATGTTGAGGAATACCATCATGACTTGATGTCCGACTACAGGGAGAAGCATATTTGTAGTGTATACCATGGGGAGGACCATCTGGGAAGACGAAAAAAAGGGTATGACCTTCTTACTATACGATCCTCAGGTCTAGGGGAGGGATACCCTAATGCGCATCAGGATATAGTCTCTCATTATTGATCATTCTTGACCCATAGAGTAAGCCCCCTTGGGTGCTCCGTGGAGGACCATCAGAGATGCTGGTAGCGACATTGCGGGGAGGACCTTCGCAACTACTGCTACCACTTCCATAATTTGGTAATGGAATGAAAGGGTCTTGATCCTTTGTTGATATATGTTTGAGGATGTCAAGAACCCCGACTCTCAGTAGAGTAGGATCATGGATGTGCTCTTCATTTTCTGGTTTCCTTTGGCGCTTTTCATTTTTGGGTGCTCTCCTGTGGATAATCGGGGCCATCTACTATTGGTAATGACGTTCATATATAGGATCCCATATCGTTGGGTCCCATGATGTCTTCAGGATAAACCGAAGAGCATATTGAGTTTTTACGGGGATATACGCCTACCCTAGAGCAGCCACTACGTTGGACTGGCTTCCCCCAGTTGGAGTAGGTAATTGTTCTTGATCCATTTGTCTATATGTTGTGGAATATTTTCGTCGAACCTTCTGGACTGGAGCAGGGATTCTTACCTACTTTGGAGTGACTAACTCATTTTGTGAGTGAGTCATTCCATTTGAGGAAATAGGGTTGTGGGCCCAATTTCTCACCTTTGCTGCTGATACAATGATATCTTGGCTTGTTTGGAGGATATGGTCAAGAATTGATGTTTGATATCCAATCCTGGCTAGGATGTGCTGAGATACATCTTTGGATGGAACGGGTATGAAGGCCCATTCCGATGTCGGAGCAGGAGTTTGTGCCTACTCTGGTCCTCCATGACTTGCCAATAGATACTAGCTGTTGTCCTGTTCCGGGATAGAGGACCAAGTTTTTCACTGATTGTCTTCTCTGGTTGACACCGTATTTGACTGGTGGTCTTCATATTCATGAGCGGGGATTTTCATCCACTCTCTTGCCGTTGAATCTTTCTCATGGGCTTTGTATGAAACTATTGTGATTTGACTCTTCTCATATTTTCTTTCTACCCAATTTGGATGGAAGGGTTGATATACATCACTAGGTATTTATGCCTATGTATAGCCAGTTTCTGCCCTATTTTGATGGTAGGCCTGAAGTGCGTCAGCAGGTGTATGTGCCTGCGTGTAGCTGGTTGCTGCCCTATTTTGATGTTGAGCTTGTTGTGCGTCGATAGATATCTAAATCTGCCTATAGATAGCCACTCTGACAACACAGCGGGACCATCAAGCACTAGAAGGAACGCGCATGTGATCGTATTGTGCCACCATATTTTTGTGGTGGGCTTGAGTAGAGAGGGCAGAGTTGCGTGTCTTCCTGTTGAACTTTTCTGCATTAGTATTGTGGAGTTGCTCCTTAGAAACCAGGGTGATAGAGTGTCCCTTGTTATATATTCACCACCCTTTGGGGGTAGCACGAGGGGCCCTGGTCTCTTGTACTTTGGAAGGTTCCCTCAGTATAAGGTCCTCCTCGGTGGGAGGAGGTCTGGTCGTCCGGTGTCGGCAGAAACACTCTCGGGCGGGGGCCCGTGGGTAGGGCCCCTGTGTAGAAGGGATGAAGTCATCAATATTGACTTCATCTTCCTCCCTAAGGTAAGGGAGGTAGTTGTTGTCATGTTATAGGGATATGCTCCCAAAAAATTTTGAGATGACCACTGGGGCCGCCCTGTGCTGAGGTACCAACAGTAGCTGAAGAGGCGGCTGGAGGACCATTGGAAACTGGAGGGCTTGTCTTGCGATCTACAATATAGGGAGAATACTATTTCAATGGTACTCTTTGATCAGTTTGTTGGACACCCAGCATTGAAGGCATTGGGTAGGTGAAGGGTTCCTACTGTTCATTGAGGCCCCTTCCACCCACGGGGTTGCTAATGCGTGCGTCTTCATGGATCGTGGGGATGTCATTTGGATCGAAGGTCTCTCTTTGAGAACCTGCAATACATTTATGACATACAAAACACTAAAAATTTTTAAAGTAGAATTCCTTTAAACACATGCATATTTGGAATTTCAGCTTGTCTCCCTTCCCCTTTTCTTTTATTGTGGGTAAAAGGGTCCTGAGTGGGGTGAAACTGCCACCTTGGTTAAGGATTCATGTTAGGTTCACCATTTTTGTTCCACCTCCGAGGTGGCATGTTTTGCACGCACCGAGGTGGAAAAAATAGTCTAATGTGTAGTGTCCTTTTGTCTTTTATCATTAGGGTAGAACCACCACCTTGGTTAAGGAGTCACGTCGGGTTCACCATTTTTGTTCCACCTCTGAGGTGGTGCATTTTGCGTGTACTGGGGTGGAAAAAATGGTCCGACGTGAAGTTTCCTTTTTTCTTTTATCATTTGGGTAGAACCGCCACCTTGGTTAAGGATTCACATCAGGTTCACCTTTTTTGTTCCGCCTCTGAGGTGGCGTGTGTATGGGTGGTGTGGAAATGGCACGATGAGAATAATCACCTATACCTTTTTCCATAGAGACGAGATCCTATTGAGTTTACCACTCCTTCATTTTGACCCATTCAACGTCATTATCCTTTAAATAAGGTTTAATTAACCCTATGGGGAACCGTTGGTCCCAGCGGGTGATTGCGTGGGGGTCAAGCACTCATGAAATTAGTGCTTCTCAAATATAACTTTCTCAGATGGTCTCCAACAGGTTTATTTGTGGAGCCAAGAATTCCCAACGACCCTAGTATCCTAGATTCATGGGCCTTATTTCCAAATGCAGGCGCTCATTGTCTGCCAATTTGGATAATGGCACTTGAGGACTCCATTGATCGAGAGGATGGGAGGTCAGGCTCACTGCACCCTTTTGGGGGAGGATTATTACATAATCTGATAATCTATTATATATTTAAGTCATGTTCATATGTTCGTGAATCCTTGATTCATTCTCAAAGAGTGTGTCCATGGGCTACCCTTAATTTGGAAGATCCTCGTGATCATGCATATGTTTTATGCCATAGAGGTGATGCTGACTTATCCATATTGTAAGGCGCTCTAAAGTTTATTGTCATCCATGTGGGACAGAAGGTGACTTGATGTTGGGATTGGGGCCACAAGGAGGGCTTCCTATATATCCTTGGGAGAGGAATCAGAACCCACGTAGTTCAGAAGATGTGGGGTATATGGATGGGAGCTGCCCATTTGATACACATGATTGGGTGGACCCTTTTGGAATGGGCACCCTTTTGAGCTCAACCATTCTGGTAGGTGTTCTATGTATCCTAATTTGGTCATGAATAAAAGTTCTCATAGTTTAGAAGATGCGGGGCTTATGCATGGAAGATGCCCATTTGATGGGACATGATTAGGTGGACCCTTTTGGAATGGGAACCCTTTTGAGCTCTGGCCTTATGGTTGGCATCCAACGTATCCTGATTTGGTCAGGAATCAGAGTTCTCATAGTTTATATGGTTGTGAGATGTTGTAATCCTCACAAAACTCTAATCCCACGTGAGTTAAGCTCGGTGTGAGAAATAAAGGATGTGAAGGATCCGACAATGTACATGCCTCCTCCCCTGTTGGCGGGGGAGGGAGAGCCCGCAGTGGAAGAGGACAGGGATATTGTGGGTGAGGGCACGGAGTGATGAACATTTCCATGTGAAGTGGCATTAAAGGTCTCATGTCCTTGCCTCAGAAGATTGGGGACTTACCTCAAGGGGACGACCCCAGGGAATGTTCTGGAAAGGGGGGGAGTTTTGTCCTCATCAAAGGGGGGATCGAATATAACCCCTTTGACTGATCAATGTTCCTCATTGAAGGTAAATGAAAGTGATCTCCCCTAATCTTGAGAACAGGGAGGTTTACGTCGGCATCCCAAGGTTGGAATCTGGGTTACTGTGAGAAGGTAGCCTTACAAGCATTCCCAAATGTCAAGACCTGCCTCCCCGGGCCATGAACCTTGTCATTTAACCCCATGGGTCTCCTATAATACCTTGGTTACCTTCTCAGCACACCATTGGCTATTACCCACTAGGGTCTCTTATCAGACTAATGACTGTCCCCATAGGCCAACACATGTTCTTTCAGTGTGTTTTGTCCTCACTCACACACACCCTAGGAAACTTCCCAGAAGGTCACCCATCTTGATTAATACTCCAGGCCAAGCATGATTAATGTGGAGTTCTAATCAGGTAGGCTTCCAAAAAGAAAGGTGCACCTTGTTGACATGAGTAGTAATATTTAGCCTTTTTAAGTCTCACTTTTCCAGGGGTGTTAAATTATCCACCCCATTAAAGAACAACGCCCTCGTTGTGGATCCCAAACCTCAAACCCAGGTAGTGCCTAAGCACTTCTGGATGGGTATTGGCTCTGACACCATTTGTCACGACCCACCTCCCTGGGCCATGAACCTTGTCATCTCACCACATGGGTCTCCTATAATACCTTGATTTTCTTCCCAGCACACCATAGGCTATTACTCACTAGGGTCGCTTATTAGACTAATGAACATCACCACAGGCCAACACATGTTCTTTAAGTGTGTTTTTTCCTCACTCACACACACCCTGAGAAAATTCCCATAAGGTCACCCATCTTGATTACTACTCTAGGCCAAGCATGCTTAATTGTAAAGTTCTAATCAGGTAGGCTCCCAAAAATAAAGGTGCACATTGTTGACATGGGTAGTAACATATATACTTTTTAAGTCTCAATTTTCTAGGGGTGTTACACCAAAGCCCACAGCTTTGTTGGTAGGGCCTTCGTGACTCCTCTTACCATGGGTATGTAGACTCAATGGGGCACGCTGATGCTCCCGATGACCTGATAATATGAGTCCGATGGCTTTGGAGGAGGCTTTGGCCTAGCACCGGGGAACTGGTTAGTAGAGGGATTATGATGGACTGGACGATAATAGAGGGGGTGATGTTAGAACCGGATGGAACAATATTCGAACACACCCCATTCTGCGTACTAGTTTCTCATACAGGATGGGGAAGGCTCTGCATACCATAGTGGTATGTGGGAAGGAGGGAAATCCATGTACTGGTGTAGTAAGTGAGCATGGGTATGACCAACCATGTAGCAAAGTGGTACGCAGCTCACTGTACCACATTGGGTTATATCCATGTACCAATTGGGTACGTGGCTCCGTGTTCAGTCCACATAGTGGTACGTTACATGGAGCACCATATTGAAGGAGGGTCGAGGGAATTACCATTCATGGGAAATTCATCTGTGATAAGTCTTTTGTTCATGATTTACCAGTTGGGTTGATGATTCCATTATTATTATTCAATTCCCCCTATTTTATGGTTCTCATCCAGTAGTACCTACGGAGGAAGTGGTTCGCAGTTCATGCTTCGCCGATGAAACAAGACGAAAGCTGGAGTGCAACGTTTGAGTTTTCCTTAACCTTTTGTCGCCCATCCTTCCCTCTATCCATCTCTATCCTTTGTTATTTCTATTGTGCTCCTTTTATAGAGAACCAAACTGATTGTATCTACTGGGAATTCAACACTATTTGCGGAGGCCCATTGAATCAATACTCTGACCCATAGAAGACTTGGTCAACCAGGGTTTGCAGAGGCTTTGGTTCACGATAATGGTTCATGGAAACCTGCTCGTCCTCTTAATACACGAAATTAGGGGTTCATGGCATGGCACACAGATGATCTTCTTCATAGAACTCCTTTGGTTGATGTGGTTCACGGTTTTCCCCGCTCGCTGGCCATTTTTTCATGGGCCAGCGATTCATGGACTGTCCCACATACTTGGAGGTTTTCGATCCATATTCTCCATGTACCTTTCCCAATGATGGTATGCGGGCCAATTGAAAACTTGAATTACTTCAAGTTACTTTAATGGAATGCAACTCAATTTAAGTCCCTTCACCTTTATAAACTTATAGAAGTGCTTGATTCTTTCTGAAAAGAGATTACAAGGGTATTTCTTCTCCTGGGAGGATTTTTTAGGACCCTACACCTTTGGAGTAGGACATAGAGTTCTCGATTGATTCTGCACTGAGAACAAAAATGATATCTATTCGCTTGTATCTTATGGCCCCCACCAAATTGAGGGAACTAAAGATACAACTTAATGATTTAGAATCCAAAGGATTCATTCAACTAAGTATCTCTCATAGGGATTCTCCTGTTCTCTTTATGAAGAATGACAATGGGTCCCTCTGGTTTTGTATTGATTATCGGAAGTTGAACAAGGTAACTATCAAGAACAAATATCCTTTTCCCCGAATAGATGATTTGTTTGAACAATTTAATGGGGTAAAGAAGTTCTCGAAAATGGACTTGCATTCGGGTAACCATAAACTCAAGGTGAAAGAGATAGATATCCTGAAGATATCCTTTCGAAGTAGTCATGTCCACTTTGAGTACTTGGTCATGCCCTTTGGATTGACCAATGCTCTAGCGGTCTTCATGTAACTAATGAACAGTGTGTTCCACTGGTATCTTGATTCTTTAATCATGGTATTCATGGATGACATCCTACTTTAATCTGGATCTGAGGAGGAACACATGCATCATTTGTAGATCAGGTTGGGCACTTTTTTGGATCATCGCCTTTATGAAAATTTGTCCAAGTGAACTTTCCAGATCAGGGAGGTGATGTTTCTTGGGAATGTGATCTCAGAGTAGGGGGTTTTGGTGGACCTCAAGAAGATCAGTGTGGTTATTTCATGGGAGTAGTCGATGAACATGTTCAAGATCAAGATTTTCCTCAACTTGTATGATTTCTATAGGAAATTTTCTCAGGGTTTCTCTTGGATTTGTTTTCCCATGACAACACTCACCCAGAAAGGGGTGAAGTTTGTATGGGGACTAGAATGTCAGGGATCCTTCAAGGAGATGAAGCGATGGTTGACTGCCTCACTCATGCTAATTTTCACAGTGTCTGGAAATGGGTATGTGGTGTATTGAGATACTTTAGGTATAGGTCTCAGGTGTGTGCTTATGAAGGGTGATCACATGGTGGCATATAGTTCTTTCCAACTCCAACCACATAGAAATAATTATCCAACCCATGAATTGGAGTTAGTAACTGTGATGCATGCTTTGAAAACTTGGAATCACTACCCCTTTGGGAAGAAGTTTTTAGTGTACTTTGATCACAAAAGCTTGGCCTATATATTCTCATAGAAGAATATCAATATAAGGCAACACCATTGGATCGAGTACTTGTAGGGGTTCGACTTTGAAATTGTCTATACCCCAGGCAAGGGAAATGTGGCAGCAAATTAATTGTCTAGAAATGTACCAGTGCATGCCTTGAGGAAGTCCAGTAATGATTGGACTCTGATGGGGATCTTTGCTCAGATTCATGTGGAGACCAAGGGGCATAGTGGAGGTGCGTTCTTGGAAAGTATTAAGCTGAATCCTTCTCTCTTAGAGTTAATTCAGTGAGAACAATCTAGTGATGATATTATTCAACGTTTGAGGTGATTTCTTCATGGTGGGGAGACATCTTCTGATTGGTCGTTGTCTCCCGAGAAAATCTTGTACTTTAAGGGCGGATCAGTAGTTCTATACTCTCTGTGGAAGGCAATGATGCAGGTTAGACATTAGTCTCATTGGGATGTTTGTCCAGGTGCCACCAAGATGTATTATGATGTGCGTAAATAGTTCTAGTTTCAAGGTTTGATATGGGACATAACTGACTTCATGTCTAGATCTATACATGTCAGAAGGTGAAATCAGAGAACCAAAGGCCCTCAGGTTTTCTCCATCCATTACCTATTCCGACCTCGAAGTGGGAAAATGGATCCATGGAATTTATTGTTGTGTTCCCTCATACGCCTCGGGGTAATAATTCCTTTTAGGTGGTGATCGATTGTCTGACCAAATCCACCCACTTCATTCCAATTAGAGATAAAACGAAAGTTGATGTGTTGGGCCATTTGTATCTTCATAAGGTGGTAAGGCTTCATGGTGTACCATCAGCAGTTGTCCTAGATAGAGACCCATGTTTCACCTCTTGATTTTTGGAAGGACTTCATAAGGCTTTGGGGTTGAAGATTAAGATGAGCACGACATACCATCCTCAAATGGAGGGTTAGACAGAGCGGGAAAATCAGATTCTGGAGGACATGCTCCATGCATATGTTTTGGACATTAGATTATCTTGGGATAGCCATTTGGGCTTGGTTTAATTTTCTTATAATAATAGTTACCAATACTCGATTCGAATGGATCCTTTTGAGGTTATATATGGTTGGCTTTGTCAGTTCCCCCTGTGTTGGGCTGAGGTAGGTGAGACTTCACCTTTGGGGTCGAGCCTTGTTCAAGAGATGTATGAGAAGGTCAAGTTGACCAGGAAGTGATTATTGATAGATTATAGTAACCATAAATCTTATTCTGACCAGAGGCATCGAGACCTATAGTTTTCTATGGGTGACATGGTATTATTGAAAGTGGCCCCTCATCTGGGCCATCGTCGTTTGGGAAATTAAGGGAAGCTGACGCCACAGTATGTCAGTCCTTTTGAGACCACCGAGAGTATTAGAAAAGTGGAATATAGATGGGATTTTTCTTCTCAATTGAAATCCATTCATGAAGTCTTACACATATCCCAGTTGAAAAACTACAACTCAGATCTGTCTTATGTGTTGAATTGGGAGGAACTGAAGATAGAGCAAGATTTATCGGTGTTTGAGAAGCCAGTTCGAATAATTTATTCCCATGAAAAAATGATTCGTGGAAATTCCATTACATTAGACCCAGTTATTTGGAATCATGGAAAAGATATACATGATACATGTGAGTGAAATTCATGGATTGAGGAAGAGTACCTGTTCCTGTTTTCCGATCAAGTTTTAGGTTGACTTTTTGGGATGGAAAGTTTTCATTGTGGGGATAATTGTCACACCCAAGTCCTTAATTTAGAGTACCTTTTTCTCTTATATTATTTTCCTAACCCCCCTAGGTTTCCCCTATTCACACCTTGAATTTTGTTGAATTTGGACATGATTTGAGTGGATAAGAGGGGGTGCACGATTTGGGTGCACGATTTGCTAAACCTTCCAAGAAAACTATGCAAACTAGTACACCTCATTAAAATATTTTGTAATTACATTTTTTCCCCTCTAGGATTTAAATAAAATTACCTCTTTATTCCAACACTTTACCCTAGCATCTATGGAATCCTCCCAAGAACCTAAAACCCTCCTTGGAACTCATATTTTAAGTGGATTTTGGTGGTGGAACTTCAAGATCTCTCAAGTTAGAGGGTTTCCTTCCTTAATCCTCCCATTTAATTATAGTTTATTCCAAAATCTTGAAGTTCCTATTGTACATAAAGTAGGTATTAGTTCATAGGGTTTGATCTTGGGTTTCTAGGTCTAATCTTGTGGTTTTAGTTTTGTTTTAACTCCCTTGTGGTGGAACGGTGGTGCAGTTTAACTTTCACACAAGGATTTGGTGTTTTTGACACACTTGATAGGTGATTCCATGTGTAAGAACTACTTTATGAGTTAGACTTTCTTGATTTATATTTTTAGTATACTCCTCCTTCATTATGATTGTTGTGAAATTTTTGTTTGCTGGCATTTGTTAAGAAATTTATTTTTAAGTGCCATTTTTTTGTGAAAATTGGTGTTTTACATGTGCATTCCATGTTGTACCATTTGGGTCTATTTTATAATTCATGTAAGGGTTTTAATAATATAAATTTGGCAAATAATTCTGGTTTTGTATAATTTTGGAGTGCAGTTGGTTTTCAAAGAGTGATTCTAGATGGATTTTAAGTGCAAAGTTTGGTTATTTTACTTGAAATTGTTTTATTGAAATTATAAATGGTTTAATGAGATATATAAATGGTTCAAAGAATGTGTAGCTACTATTTTGAATATTTTTGAACATAAATAATGTTTTTATGTTCAAGTGGAATCTGATAACATGTGGAAATTGTTTGAGCACAAAGGGGGAAACCCGGGTATCTAGGTGGATGGACGTGTACTAGTACACCGCTGATCCAGAGTGGTTTTATCCCTATTTCACTTAGAAAGCGTGACATTGAAACCAAAAAAAAAACTATAATTATGATGATTTGGGACCTCTAGGTTATGGGTATATTCCCAACTAGTGTCTCGTTCATTAGAACAAATACTGTTATGGTTACTTCACACCGAGATACGAGGTACATGGGGCCCAAAACTAATTAGTGCCTAGAGGTGTTTCCAAGATTAGTTCTTGTTGAATATTTGGTATTTATAATTGGATTATGGTGTGTTTGGATGTAAAATTTATTATCTTACATGTTTTATTGAAATGTGTTAACTCTTTGAAATGTCCCTTTGATAACTGTTTCCTTTTAAAAGTTTCATTATTTAGAAATTATTGCCACCATTTCTTGTTTTTTAAAACTTTCATGATTTTTATCTTGTAAAGCTTACTATATGGAATATTTTGGGTGGTATACTATTGGTATTATTCACACACCCTACTTGAAACCTTTGGGTTTAAGTATACTTGATCATGTTTTATACAGGTAAAGGCATGGCCTTGGGTGATGGTGGCTCGGGTTGTTAGTTTCCTTCCATGGTGCGATGTTGTGGAGATGACTCGTGGGTGATGACCCCTTGTTGTTTTGTGTTCCTTGGGATGTTTTTATGATACATTTATGTATATTTGTACCTCTTGTGTCATGTTTAGACCCATATATCTAGTTATGAATTTTATTTAAGTTTTTTTGGCATGAATTTTTAGATTCGGGTTACTGATCACTTTTGGTTGTTAAATGATTATAAACTCAGGTAAATTTTTCCAAAACCATTATTGATGATACCCAGGAACTTATGAAATCCTGTGGGGATAGGGAACACCATTTAGGAATTTCCATGGGTTGGGTTTGGTGCTGGTTTTGATGGTGACCAGATTCGGTTCGTGACAGTGCTGACTTAGTAAGGCGATCGAATATCACCCACTAAAAAATCTTTAGTGATGTTCTCCCACTTCCATTTTGGTATGGGTAAAGGATGAAACATACCCTTTTATTTTTTTCTTTCAGCCTTAACTTGTTGGTATATGAATCTTTGAGATAAAAACTTTATGATATATCTCTTTATTCCATCCCACCAGAAGTATTATTTCAATTCTCTATACTTCTTTATACTTCCAGGATGAATAGAGAATGAAGAACTATAAGATTCATCTAAAAACTCCTTCTTTAAATATGTCATGGAAGGAACACATAAATAGTTCCTAAAACTTATCATTCCATCCTAATCAAGGATAAACTTAGGAAATTTTTTGACTTTTTTTGCAGCTCTTTATTTTCCTTTTGTGCCGCCATAATATTTACTTAGATATAGGCTTGAACATTCATTTGATAAAGAAAATATTTTCCCCTTACTTCAGGATTTCTAGATCCATCCTTTGAAAATATAAAAATATTGAATCTTTTTTTATCCTCATCAGGGATAAACTAGCACGATCTTTCCGACTCAAGGTATCGTCCACCTTTTTCAGTTTCCTAGGGTGGTAATGTATTGAGCTATCATAATCCTTTATCAACTTTACCCATTATCTTTAGTTCATGTTCGACTCCTTCTATGTGAATATTTATTTTATAAATTTATGATCAGTATATATATCAAACTTTTCTCTATAAAGATAATTCCTCTATATCTTTAATAAAAAAATTACCACTGCTAACTACAAATCATGAGTTGGGTAATTTTCCTCACGAAAATTCAACTTCTATGAGGAGTAAGATATAACCATGTTATTTTACATAATAACACATCCCAATCCTCTATTGGATGCATCTCTATAGATTGAAAACCCTTATACACTACAGGGCAATGTAAGAACAGGTGCACTGACTAACCTTCTCTTTAATTCCTTGAAATTTTCATCACATTCATCATTCAAGAGGAACTTGAAACCCTTATGAGTTAACTTGGTTAGAGGATTAGTTATTCATGATAAATTCTTCATAAACCATCAATAATATCTATCTAAACCAAGAATTATATGGATATCAATCACCATGGTTGGTCTACACCAACATTCAATAGCCTCTATCATTGATGGATCTATTGTTATGCCATCTATTGAGATTATGTGATCCAAAAATGAAACATTTTGAAACCAAAATTCACATTTTTAAAATTTTTCATATATATTATCATTCATTAGGGTGTTTAGTATAATTCTAAAGTGATCTTAATGGTATTACTTTCTCTTTGAGTATATAAGAATATCATCTATAAAGTCTACCACAAACTGATTGAGGTAATATATAAAGACTCCATTCATTAAATACATGAATATAGAGGGGGAATTTGTAAGAATAAAATGATTCAATATATATTCATAGTTTCCATACCTTGTACAGAATACCATCTTGGTTATTTCCTCTTTCTTGACCCTCAGTTGATGATATCCAGACTGAAGGTCAATCATGGAAAAGTATTTATCTCCACACAGTTGATCAAAATAATAATCAATACGGGGAAGATGATACTTGTTCTTGATTTTGATCTTGTTCAACTCCTGATAATCAATGCAGATTTGCATTGATCCATCTTTATTTTTCACAAAAAGAACCGGTTTAGCCCAATGTGACACACTTGGCTGAATGAATCCCTTATCAAGGTTTTCTTGGAGTTTATTTTTAAATTCCTTCAAATCAATTGGAGCCTTTCTATAAGGAGTATTTTAAATTGGTGTGAAACTAGGTATGAGTTCTATTGAGAACTGAACTTCACGTTTTGGTGGAAGACTAGGAAAATCTTCTGGAAATACATCCATGAAATCCTCAACAATAAGAATATCATCAATGTCGATTCTCATCCCAACAATTTGAGATAAACAACCCCTTTTAATGATAATTAAGACCCATATACTAGATATAATATCTATAGGAAGTTCATACTTATCATCACATGGATGGATGATCATAGGAGGGTTTGAAATTTCAAATGTAACTTCCCTTCCTTGAAAGTTGATGTGGAATTTACATAGAAAAATCCAATCCATGCCTAATATGATATCAAATTCTACCAAATGAATAATGATAAGATTTGCAGGAATCACATTCCCACCAACTTCAACCAGAGAGGAATCATAGACTTGATATCCAATTATTGTACCATTAGGGGTTTTCATTGCTAATTACACAACTAATTGATTTTGTATAATCTTAACACCCTTAGAAAATTATTTATATATGAAAGTGTGGGTAGATATAGAATAAAACATGACATTATCCGTTCTTGAGTAGATAGTAAGTGTACCTTTCATCATGTCTTTATCACACCCATAATTAGAAATAATGATTGCATGATATTCCCCATTTTCCCTCATATTAAGAGGTTATTTATGTCAATCATAATCACTATCCCTTGGTTTTGGGAAATTTTTATCATAATTCCCATTCTCTTTACACTTGTAGCATTGAATTGTGGGAGGTTAATTCTATGATAGTTTTTCCCCATTCACATCATTAGCTAACTTATTCCCATTACATTGGAAATAAAATTCCTGATGGAGTTACCTTCCACACTTAAAAAATTTATTAGACCCCTTAAAGAAATTTACTGCTTGTTTCTTCCCATAATTAGAGCATAAAGTGAAGATTATATTATTCTCTTCTTGGTTTTTAGATTTTAATTTAAACTACATATTATTATTCTTATCAAAACCATGATATTTATATGTGGATGCAACCTCTATTTAAACCTTGATTTCACAAAATAAAATTTATTTGTATCTACTAAAGTATCTTATGGATAACGCCCTTATGAGACTTGGATTTAATCCACTAAATAACCTATCATCTTTAATTTCAGGTTGGATGATAATTCCTGAAGCATACCTCTCAAGTCTAATGAAATTAGCCACGTAGGTACCAATATATTAATCAACCCTTTGATTAAACTCAAGGAAATATTTATCCATATTGGTATGGAGAATCTAAGGAAATTATTTGTTGAAAAATAAGTTCTTGAACTCATCCCAATCCATGGATTCAATCTAATATTGCTTCCTGGTATTCTTGATTAGAGTCCACAACTGGTCCACTTCACCTTCTAACCGATAAATATCCAAAATGACTTTATCATGCTCCAACCACTAGAGAATAGAGAATATCATTTCAGTAGTACTGATCCATTGTTAAAAAACAAGTGGATTAGAAGACCCTATGAAAGAAGGTGGGCATTGCCTCATGAAATACTCAACAGAATGTTGTTCACTCCTCTACTTATTTGGAATCCCAGCATGATTAATAGCTTGAGAAAGCTGTGTGAGCATAGAAATGAGGTTTTTCATTCCAACTCCCCTAGAATTCAGTTTTTCAAGAGGAAAACCATGTCATTTTCTATCACAATCACCATTAATGCAGTTTCTTCAGGTTCTATCAATTTAATAAGACAAAAAATCATAGAGTAAGAAATAATTATCATACCGAGTCAGGAAAAATCACTTATCAGATGTCTAAATTATGAAACCTTTCTTTATCTATGAAACCTTAGGTTTATCCTAGGTTATTTTTAGGCAACTTCTATTTAAATCCTTCATGATAGTTTGTGAAGAGTTTGTGAATTTCCAAAGCATATCCCCTAGGAGTGTCAAACTGGGTGTGCTGTAAATCCCATTTCCATGTACCAGATTACCCCGATTTAGGCCTAGAACTTCTTGTTTGAGTCTACACCTAGATACATTTGTTCTTGATCCACATCAACTTGTAGTATCTAGATAGTGGTGTATTTATAGGAAACCACTCACTCTATCATTTACCAAAATTACATGAAATTTTCCTATACTTTTCCTTATCCTAATACTAATCTATAGACATGTCCTTAGGGTTCTCAATAAGGATTTATCATCCTATATTCCAAAGGTTAACTAAACCTTTTCTATGATACCAACTATATCGACCCTCACTTTGCATATATTAACATTACATAACATTTTTGGAATACTTAAAACATTATACGAATAGGTTCCCAAAGGCCATACTAGCCTAGAACCTTTGGAAACATAGAAACACAAAACATAAGTGATCTAGATTATCTCTCACTAGGTTCCTCTTGAATAACACGCTTTATAGACACATCAAATATAATAAATATCTTGATATATTGGGGAATGAAACATAAAAAGGGGTGATATAAAATGCTTATTAAGGGTAAAAAAGGGAGATATGTAAACATAATAATGATAATAAGGGTATGATAATGTGATCATGAAAATATATGATCATAAATTTCATATCAAAGATAATATGCATGAATCATGGCATAAGACTTGGCATTTCATAAGACATGAATCACAAGGAAATAAATAACATAATCCATGAAATCATAACATAAAAATAAAACAAGGAATTATGTAATACTCATAATAATATAATATTATTTGCATAGTAGCCGAGGAATATCTTCCAAGACCATCTTGGTAGTATCATTTCACTCCCCATACCATATTGGTAGTCATGGTTTACTCCCATGGACATCTTAGTAGCATGAGTTCACTACTCATACCATCTTGGTAGTCATGGTTCACTCCCATGACCATATTAGTAGTCAAGGTTCATTCCCAAGACCATATTATTCTATATCATGAGATATAAGTCTTTACCCAATGTATTGGAGGGAGATATAGGTCTCATCCATATCATAATGAAATCATATATACATATGAAACAAGATCATAAATAATCATATCATAACCCATGAAATGAAATGGGTATTATAAACATGTAATCATATCATAACTTGTGGAAATATATATCTTACATAATAATTTCATTATAAACATATCTCATGAAAATAATTGGGTTTCAAAAGAATATAACCTGTGAAAGAGAAATGAGTTTCGTCAACATCATTACCTCAAAACATAATCCATTCATTGAATGAATATTAATGAAAAAATTGAATAATTTCCACAAAAATGAATGATCAACACCAAATGATTCTATCTTAGATGAGAAATAATTTTGAATTATCTTTTAAAAACATTTCTTGAGAAAAATATCCTCTCTGCGATGAAAATGCTTTTTAAAACATAAAACCTTTTTGAAAAAAAATTTCTTTGAAAATAGCTTTGAAAATATATAAATGAAGCATTGAAAACCATACAACGGTTTTAAAATAATTTTTCCTCAAAAATGGGATTCAAATACCTTTTGAAAACATTTTTGAAAACATGTTTTAATTTTTTTTGAATACAATAGATTTCTGACCAGAGAGAGACATTCCTATTTTTCTTAAAAACAATATCTTAAGTACCAAAGTGTGTAAAAATGGTACCAATACATGATTATATCCTTAATAAACATATTATTATTAAAATTATGATTTTATTGAGAGATTTATCATAATAGTTCATCAAAGGAATCATAAACATACATAATCTTGAAAAAATGATGAGATTGTCTCAATAAAATCTTATAACTTAGTAACATGGGATCATATTATCCATGTTGGAAAATGAAATTAAATGAATCATAAATATTATTTAAATAATTATATTCATGATATAACATGTAAAATGTAATTATATAAACCTCAAAACTTATTTAGGTTCATAACAAAACATGAGTCTCAAAGAAGGAAAATTGAGACAAAACTATTTCACCGATTTGGTAAATTTTGAAATTTAAACCCCATGAAAGAAAGATCATAAAATGGATATATGAATACACATAAATTTAAGTATAATATACATAGAATACATTCATGGGAAGTACATACACCACAAAAAAGTAATGGGTGGTTAATAAAGCATGTATCTCATGGAAATAAAAAGTGAGATGAAATACCCTTACCTTGTGTCTTGAATCTCATCGTACTCGTTAAAAACACATGTATAATAACCATAAATATATTATAAATATTTTACATAACCATATTATTATATATAATACCATTTATGGTTTTATTATGACCTTATATTACCCTCTTGTTAACCATCCTATGTTAAGGTTTTACTTCAGATAATATTCGCTTTGTTCTTTGCATGTGTCTTAATTTGTTATATTGTTGGTACTTATACTTAATTTAGGATTATATAATGTAAATGATATTATAAATATCATTAATATAAATTATATTTTAATTATAATAATATATATAATATATAACTATGAAATGGAATACACCGTTCATGGAGGCGGTAAAACATATGCATGGATGTTGTTTCTGTTTTTATTATCATATTGAAATAAAGAAGGTAAATGACATATGTATATATATAAGTATATATATATATATATATATGTATAAATATATATCATTATTATATTAGAATTATTATATCATATATATCATATAGTTTCACTAAACCTATTTTTAATATATTCCATGTAGTGTGTGAATGAATCACATTACTTTGAGTGGGTTGTAGTCCACACTTCCTCAAATGAAATTATCGTATTAACACCAAATGGAGAGTAAAATGGTATATGTTGTAAAAGTAATAAAGAAAATTAAATAAATAACAAATATAATCTATGGCTTATATAAATATAGTGACTATGATAATGTCCACTATGAGATGTGGTAAGGAAAATTGAACAATCATCGTTTATTGAGGCGATAGTTCACCATACACATAAATAGTATGTTCATTACCCATTAGAATGAGCTCTATGTAAGTATAGTTTGAAACCTTAGAATAAATAAAATCCTATTATATTGATATACTGGTGTTTTTATACAATAATGGAATAAATATAGTTAATGGGGCGTAGAAAGAATACAATAGAAAGGGCTTGAGAGAAGACATTACCTCTTAATCGGGTAACTCCTTTTGGTTTGTGCCAAAAGGCTTCCTTAGATTTACTTATTCCAATGGGAAGGATTTTATGAGAAAGGGAGAGACATTTGTATGTATGTTGGTTAGATCTTTTACAAACTTAAGAGGTTTGATAGGTGTGAAGAAGTGGGGCAGGTGGGGGCCTTTTATAGTGAAGGAAAAATACTCACTTGGAATTTTTGAAAAAAAGTTAGGTGTACACATGTTATTACCTAAAAAAAGTTATAAAAAAACATAAATCAGTAATGGAATATTTATGGCTGAAAAATGTCAAGAAAATGGGGTTTTTCCAAGAGGATATGTTATTTCCCCCCTAATATTAAGGTTTAGTCCCTAATTAAGCTTAATTTGACCATAATCATCGTGATTAATTTTAATCACTTTTAATAATACTTTTTGTAAAAAATTCAGTTTATCTCATTAGACTCTAAATATTATACTATTTATAATGGTTTATGTCAGTTTTTCAAAATTTAATTCATAGAAGTGTCAAAATTAAGATTAATGTTAATCTTACAAACAGGACGAAATAATGAATTTTTAAAGTTGAAAAATGTTCAAAAGTTTATTAATTTTTTATATTCAATTTAAAAGTGAAATTATTTATAATGACTTAAATTGTATTAATATATGTATAATTGATCTAATTTTACCTTAAAAAAATTAAATTATAATTTAGCATTGATAATTAATTAAATTAAAAGAAAGTTATTTACTAAAATGGATTATTTTTCACTATTCATCAAAAAAATGAAGTTTCTCAGAAAAATCCCCTAAATAAAATGATGTTTCATATTACTAATTTTAATGGATAGGTTATAATTATCTTGTTTAAATAATTATAACAATAAAATGATGTTTCATCGAAACATCGTTGTTGCGTGTAACTTACACTAAGTTGATGTTTCATGTAACATATTCCAAGTAAAAGTTCCTTGTAATATATGTTAAGTTTATGTTCCATGTTATGTAGGCCAAGTATGTGCCATTTTAAAGTAATGTTTTACTTAGTGAATTTCATTAAATTTATGAAAATTTTCTTTATTCTAAAAAAGGTCCATAAAAACTCAAGGTGTTACATAAACTAAATTGAACTTATTTGAAACAAATAGAATAACCTAGACGATATTGAAAAAATAATAATAATTCAAACCAAATCAAATTAAATTGACCAAAATTTAATAAATAACAAAACATTTGAAATTATGTGAATAAAAATTAAACAAAAAAAGCAAAACAAACCAAAAAAATCCACACCCCACTCAAAACAATTCAAATCAGACTAAATTAAACAAAAAAGAATGAATGGACTTGATTTAAACAAAAATGAGTAAAAAAAATCCCAAAATTAACTGAATATAACCAATTAAATCTCACTTTACCTAGGATAAATTGAACTAAAAAAAGGAATATAAGATAATAAAATTTACCTGAATTGAAGAGAAGAAAAGTAAATTTTACCAAATTGACTCAAAAGAACCCCATTCTACATTTATTTTCCAAAATGATAAATTATTTTCGTTAATAAAGTATTTTTGGCTCAATTATCTTTAGATTGTTCATTGATGTTTAGATTAAAGTATATTAATCTAGATCATTTGGGAGAAAAGTATAGGCTTATATATCTCTAAAGTTGAATGTAGGTTGGAGGATTTACCCACTATGAATTTGGTAATTCTAGTGGCAATGGATGATGCGATATTAAAAAACTATGAATCACCCATATATTTTGTAAAATTAAATATAATTTATCATCTATGGTTGATACATAATTATCGAATCATGTATTATAACTATTGATATGACCCGACCGACTGAGGCACCACCTAGACCCATATTTATATTGATTTTTCCACCCCAACCCTTCCTTTGATAGTCCATGGGATAGTTATTAACACCAATAAAGATTAAAAAACATGGGGGAACATAGATTAATTAACCTATAACAAAACTATACATATCAATATCCTAAATTAAACTTATCATCAATAATTAAATACTAAACATGACTCCCAAATGGTTGAATAATATACATGAAATAGACACTGACCATCTATGAAAATACATCAAGGGAAAACACTGGAATTAAATTCAAGTATAATATAACAATATAAAAAGTAAATATTGAAAAAAGGGTAAAATACACCTAATAATCAAAAAAAATCCTACAAAAAACATTGATAATGGTTATTACTTTCAGACACCACTATAAACAAGCTTTACTAACTCCAAATTATCTTTGATCAATCCAAAACTATTCATTTTTAGTATAGATACAATACATGTGGGTAGTAATTCCTATGTAGGGGTGAGTATATAATACCTACTTGGGCACATAAAAAACAAAATAAAATATTGTACAACAAGTTAACCCAAAACCAATTATTTAGGTCAAAGGAACTCAAATATTCTATAAGTATTGAGAGAACTAATGATGTAGTAGGATCCCGGTATTATATCCCAACTAAATCAAGATTGTACTGTAGAAAACCATAGATACCTGATGAATCATAAGTCCTACAATACATATACTCCAAATCATCATGAAAAATATTTCACCTATTTGAATCCATAGTGGGGGACCCATTCCTCACCAAGATAATTTTTTGGATTGAGGGATTATAGGCCCTATGTGGAGGGACCATAACCATTTGAGTACAGAATATATATTAAGTGAATATTAGATACATAGGTATAGGAGCCATACCCTATCTTTTTGGGGAGTTCCTTAAACCATTATTCATGTGGGGGAACCTTTTCATGGGGGTATTGATCAACAGAGTACCCAAACCCATTAGTGGAATTGGGTACCCATGCCCATGGAACACAAAGGAGTACCATACTCCATAGTCTGTAAGGGGGACTTGTTCCCTGTCATCAATACATCTTTAGGGGAGTATTGAACCTTGTTTTCACTAACAATTTCTCACATAAATCTCCTCTTCATCTATATAGAGATAAAATACCTAATATTTCAAAACACCTTTTTAAAGGAATGTTATAGAGAAAGGAAAACTACCATTGTCATCAATATGGTTAAACCCTTAGAATGTGATATTTATTTCTATTTTTTTTAAAATAAAGTGAATAATTTTCAAAAACACAAAAAATGGTGTGTTAAGACATGTGGTAGATCTTGGTCCCTGCCATGTGGTGTTTTTAAGGGGGGTGGTATGGTGGAGGTATCCATAGGGTGTGTTTATACTTACACTTGGGAAAGGGCATGGGAATGTGACACCATGTGTGCCACTGTCTGATGTGTTAGGTCAAGGAAAACCCAACTTGTATCGCCTACTTGTCGGTTAATCTGGATAGTTGTGGGGAGGTTATATAGTATATACATCTCACATCACCACTAGTTAATCCTTAATTATGGTAACCAATGGGTCTATCAACATCATCCTATAATCCAAGGTGGGTCACTCTGCCCGAATATGACAACCCATTTATTTTATATACTTTATTTAATTATTTATTACATAAGGGAACACATGATACAATCCAAAAAGACTGATAGGATTAGTTTCTTTTGGAAATTATATACGTATCAGCATAACTTGAAATAATGATACAACAACATTATTTAAAATCTCCATAACATGCCCTTAAATTTTTGTTGATCATCTAAAAATGTACAAGATAACTTAGGGACATACATAAGAAAGGGGTGTGATATAGATCCCAATAAGGGAATAATTAGAGAATAATATAAATTAAAGTATTAAATATGAGTCAATAGGCATAAAATTATGACATAGAAGGATGATAATAATAATAATGAACATTGAAGCAAGATATAAGATGATAACATAAAAGAAACATAGGAATGTGGTAACAACATAAAACATGAAATCATAAGCATAAGTCAAGGATAACTGCCAATACATAATAATATAGTGTGATTAGGATAACCTCCAATGAATTATACATTCTATCTCATGATATAAAAATATTACAGAATGCATTGGAGGGCACCCACCTTTCATGTTCATATCATATACATGTATTTGTGTGCCACATAGATCATACATCAAAATAATGACTTTCAAAAATTTAATTACCATGATTAGAGAGTGTGGGTTAAATTTATGGAATTAAATAATAAATCAATGATATTTACATCTATTTTAATACCCTTGAGTGTAAACAAGTATGGATATTCACAGCACAAATGTTTGGCATGAAAAGTCACGGGATAATTTTGGAAAAATAACAAGTGTATAGAAAGTTTCATGGAAGGGTTTAATGAGATAGAAATGTGGTATATCATTAATTGGGAATCATAATGATAGTATAAAATGTATAAAAATACATTACAACATGAAAAATTAGAAATTAAAAGGCTTAATAAAAAGAATTTAGTTGAATAAAAAGGAAGAGGAAGAGAACCCCTTGCCTTGAGGGGGTGCTTCTAAAAGATTGGGAGGAGCTTATTAACAGATTGATAACACCTAATGATGGATTTATTAAGGTATAGGGATAGTAAATTTATGATTAATGGGTTCTGAGTCAAGAGGAATGAGTGTTTGTGTGGGTATTTATAGTAAAAGAGAAGGGGATTATTTATTAATATCTAATCTACACTTTTTGACTCCAAGTAATAAAGTAATAAAAAACAAAAACCTTACCATGGTTTTTTCCATTGGATTCTTCCAATGAGGATTGTTTTTAAAATTTTTAGGATATTAATCGAACTCAATAAAATAATACCATTCATGATGTGTAAGTGAATCATGCTTATAAATAATTATTTAAAATATAATATAGGTTTCAGAGGATTCATTTTAGTTTTATAAAATTAATAAAATAACCTAAAAACATTATTTTAAAGGGTAAAAATATTTTTGGTTTTGTTCCATTTTTAGTATTTATTGAATCATTTTTTAGCTATTTTGATGTCAAAATACATGCCATATATTTATATAGTATTTAATTTTTCTCAAAAAATTCGACTCTCTCAGAAAATTATGAAAAATTAACCATTAGCTAATTTAAATGTGCTGATTTCAGAAATTATATTTATTTTAAAAAAATAATTTTTCTAAATATAGTAATTCAAAATTTTAAATAAAATATTTATTTATTGTAATATAATAGTTTTCTTGATATAATAAAACTCCCAACTCTTATAAAAATTACTTTAGACTTCATTAAATTTTATTATCATTTATATATAAATAAATATTATTTAATATTAATATTTTATGAAAATTAAAATTATTTTAAAATTCTTGAATTTATCAAAAAGTGTGTCTTAATTGAAAATAAATATTTCCAAAAAAATGCGATTTTGGTTTCCTCATTTGAAAATATAATTTTTATCAAACTTATTATTTAATCATGTATATATATATAAAGTAATAATGAAAATAGATAAATATAATAATTATTTTTTATAAAAAAATATACAAATTCATATTACTAGGGTCATGATACATGACCCTTTATTAAACCAATGTATTCCCTATGGGAAAGGTGTGCAATGGTAGTTCCTTCTTAGTGTGGTTCTATGAAAATGGGATGGGTGGTGATATTTTTAAGTTTTAAATTATTTTGTAAACTATTTCTCTTATGTTTCAATTATTGAATCTTATCTTTGTCTTATTCAAGAGAAAATCCCAATGATTCCATATCCCTCACAATCTCTAATAAATAGGCTTTATAGGGTATGATCCTGCTATTTGAGGCCATGGATTCTTCCTTCTGTTTCATTTTGACATTATCATAACCCTTAATATATTCTAATATAAATGGTCACTATAGAATGACTATATTATCAATAGTTGTAACACTTAATGGTATTTAAATCCTGAAAATAAAATTATGTATAACCTTATAATGGTCTAAAAATAAAATTTAGTGCATGTGTTTTCTATAACTATATTACTTAATAAGGAATTTATTTATTCAGAAAGGGAATTTCATTTATTAAATTTTGGGCCATAACATCTATCCACCTTTATAAACTTATCCATAGAAATTTTATTTCATACACTAAAACAAATGAAGGTTATCTATTTCATAACCAATTATGGTTCTCATATTTCCTCCTCAAACTTGTGGTATTTCCATAATACTTTTACTAGGTGAGTTGTCTCATTTCATACAACTTTGTCTCTATAATATAAGATCTTCACCAGCTGCTCCTTGTATAAAATATCATTCTACAAAGGTTCCACCAATGGACTATTTACATGTGATGGGTCTGGTATGTAATTCCTTAAGAGGGATATGTGGAACACATCATGTACTTAATTTAGGTTTGGTGAGAGTTCTAGTAAATAAGCTATATCTTTGATCT
This sequence comes from Viscum album, assembly GCA_963277665.1. Taxonomy (NCBI): domain Eukaryota; kingdom Viridiplantae; phylum Streptophyta; class Magnoliopsida; order Santalales; family Viscaceae; genus Viscum; species Viscum album. Next base: position 439,553,449 of record OY728121.1, read on the forward strand.
GATCAAAAATATTAAAGGGGACAATGTATCTAGGGATTATATTTACCTTCTCCCAAAACATCATGAATTTATTCTAGGGTGATATTTTAAGGAATTAATTATCTCTGACCTTGAACTCAAGTTTTCGACGATGATTGTATATGTATATTTTTTGTAAACCTTGCTTGGATTTAATATGATGATAAATTGTTTGAACCTTATCTGTCATCTCTTGGCTAAGATCGAGTCCCATATTATTCCACTCTATAACTTTATTCTATCAAGTTGGATTCTAACACCTCTTCCTATAAAGATCCTCATAAGTTTCTATTTGAATTCTTGAATGGAAATTTTTGTTATTTGAGAACTACACTAGGAGAAGGTGCATATCCTAACATGTAAGAACCCAACCTTGAGATAATGCATGTCCCAAATTAATTTTTTTGTTAGTAATGTGTTTTTGGAGAGTATGACAGGTCTTGGGGGTGTTCCAAGGGTTTGGGACACAAAAAATAATGAAAAGAGGATAGTTTGTGATAAGATCACGATTAGCACACAGTTAGTAGTAATAATGAACTATAACCATGTGGCCTGTAGAAGGGGGGTGTACAGTTAGAGAAACCATGCATGGTGGCCTTGGGGATTGTGTATCTTGAGCACCCCTTGTATATCAGAAAGTGTATTACCACTGAATAGTTACTTAAACTATGTGTGAGGCCATGAAAACTTTGCAGCTTAGTTTCCTCTTGGACAGAGGGACCTGAATGGGTGACCCATGGTTTTTCCAACTATTAAACCAAACCATGTGCCTCTTAAAAAGTGATAAATTCCCATTTCCCTCTCAATTTTATTTCTTTTTCCCCATATTTTCTCCCCCATTCGACCCCTTATAGAAAGGGTGACGAACCAAGAGTTACTCCCTCATCCATGGGTGAATCCCTTTAATCTTAGGCCATTTGGTGTGAATTTTTTGTTAATCAATTATTTGGGTAAGTATTTGGATTTTATTCCTTTTATTTTCTATAAGTGTCATGGTTGAATGTTTTTTATCCTTAAAAATCCCTAAAACCCTCTTTTTATAGTATATTATAAGTTTGTATGTTAAAGGATATTTGGGCTTGGATCTAGGGCTAATGTTGGATGAGCGGTAGTTTGCGACCATGAGGTAGGTGTTTTATAATCTTTTCTCATAGTCTTAATATTTTAATATGCATATGTTGTTGTTTAAAGTTGATTCTTTGCGGTGTTTTTATGTATTAGGATAAGGAAAGTAAATTGGACCTTACATTGAGGTATGAGACACTTCACATACCACTTTGGGTTCATTGATGATTTGATACTAGACCTAGGGCTACCCATGGGGTATGCCAAACCCCTTTAAATTAGTGATTTTTGTTAAAATCAAGACAGGAAAATTACATGAGTGAATGAGTTGAAATTTTTAATTAGTATATGGGCATGGTAAAAGGGATAATTGAAATTATTATATGTTGGTTTTTGAGAAATTCATAAGAGGATTTTGAAATAGTTTAAATATTACATTTTTTATTTTGAACCGATCATGGTTTTTAATAAAGGGAATGATGTTTTAAAAAGGGTTTTATGATTTAAAATTAGGTGTTGACTTCAAGGTGTTTTTAAAGGGGTTTCTAAATGATTTTCAATTTTTTATTTTAAATGAGGGTGTGTTTCTTTTTGGTGAAAATTCCCTAACTCATTTGAATGATTTTTTTTAAATGAAGGTATTATTCTTTGTTTTGATATCAATTGAAGACCCATGATCTAAGTGTGTCTTAAAATTTTTTTTAAAAGAATTTTTTGTCTAAGGGTTTCATGATGTGTCAAATTAAATAGTTAAATGAGTTGTGGAACATAATGGGTAAATGTGAAAAATGGTTAAGGAAGCATGTCCATGTGGGTAAATGGTATGAGTGTGGTATTAGACTGAGGGTATACTCCCCCAAGTTGAGTTAGACTGATTCTATTGGCCCCATCGACATATTATATGAATAGATTATTGGATTGAGGTTCCTCACATTTTGGTCGAGATATATCGATTATCTAAGCCCTATTAATGTTATTCTTTATTTAAGATGTCAGAATGAGGCTCTATTATAATGCCCCAACCGCAGAAGCCCAGAGTTAGTTCATTATTTTAATACATTGGCATGATTATAAGGAATCAAGTCTGAAATGACCAATCAATTTAGCAGGCTTTGAAAATAGATTACATACATGAACATTATATTATAATTTTTAACATAAAATATATAATAGGTAATCCTTTGAGAATTATATTATTACCCTATTTTAAACCTTCATATAAATCATAATACACTTCTTAAAATCCTAGGAAAACAAAACATAAAAATGGGTGAGCTTAGATGCTCAATATGGGTAAATAATTTAGTGAAATATATAAACTTTTAAGGCAATATGTGTGATAAAAAGGCCTTTTAAACCTAAATGTGAACATAATATGGAAAAAATAAATCAAACATTACCATATAAACATAAACATGGATATTATACTAGTATAATAATCACATGTAATAACTAATTTCATAACGATGGAATGCATAATTCCAGACATAATAACTACTATGTCGAGGCCTTCTTCCAAGAATATTCAAAAATATTTGGTTAGGGCCGTATTCCAAGACACTAGTTTGTCTCATGAGACCTAACGATGAATAGATAGGATATAGTGGGCCCCACCCTTCACTAACTAAGTCCAATACATTCCTCATATGAAAAGGGTGAAACATAACATAACCATTAGTATTAAAACTAGCATACGAAATGTTAATACTTTAACCAAATACCATGAATGGTATAGAAATAGAACATCTATAGTCAAAAATATCATAACTCATTCAATAAAGTATGTAATATTGTATTTTAATAAATCAACCTCAATCAAGATTAATGTCCTATAAAGGATGTTGACATAGATGAAAATGATTAGTAAAACACTTTGAAAGAAATATCCCCTTTTCATGAAATCATTTAAAAGTCACAAAATTTATAATGGAATTAATTTAAAATATATTTTTGAATCAAAGTGTACCATAACAATTTTAAACTTTTGAAAGTAATTAATATTATAAATAATCATGTCTATATAAATAAATACTTAGAATCAGTTTGAAAACATGGACATTAATATAATATATTTAGAAAAATAAATCTTTAAAACATTTAAAATGATGATCTAGTTAAATATACACTTACATAAAACCTTAAAAGATTAATTTTGAAAACATTTTTATGAAACATGGACATGGATGATAAATATGTCCCAATAAATACGTACACATAAATAATCTCAAATAATAATGAGATTGAGGAATTAACCCCTACCTTAGGTTCGATACTCTCCGTACGTGTTCGAAACTCTTGTATAATGTTTTAAAACATATTTTTAACTTATATCAGAATCATAATAATATTTATTATATCATATATTATTATTTTATGACTTTATATTACCCATTTATTAACAATTCCAATTTAATGCAACATTTTGGGCAATATCATTTTGTTATCGTACGTGTTTTGACTTGTTATTCTTGATCATATTAATTACATCATGATTTAATTACTTCCAAAATTTATAATATGATTTATATATCATATATATTCATAATATAAATATGTAAAATATATAGATATATAAAATGGAATACATCGTTCATGGAGATGGTATGCCATATGTATGCATGAACGCAGTTTTCGTTTTCTTATTGTAATGAATGGAAGTAAGTGAATGACATATATGTACACATATATATATATATCATTATAATAGACTTATTATGTCATATATTTCATCATTATGAATAATATATATTTTTTATAATCATTCTTGGATGGTTAAAGTGGAGAATGAATCTCAACACGTCGTGGAGATGATATGCCGTACGTACACACGAGCGAAGATATCATTACTTTAATGATTAAATGATATGGAACTAGATGGTATATTAATTATAAATAATAATAATAATGTAATATTCATTATTTATTTCAATTATACTTATAATTATACCCATCCAAATAAATTAATGTGGAATAACAAATTACACCACGACTTGGAGACGGTAAGCTGTACGCACACACGCATGGTGATATTATTATTCGTAGGATGGATAAAATGATGAATATAGTTGTAACATGACCATATTAATATATATGTATATATATTATACTGTATTTATTACTTTTATATGGTAACAATATAGAAATAATATGTAGAAGAAGAAAAGAACCTTTAAATAAGGGATAAAACGATTACATCTTCTTCGGGTGTTTCCTTTTGATTTGAACAAAAGGGATCCTTAGGATGGATTTATTCCCAAATTTAGGCCTCTAGGATTTTTTTAGGGAGGTTGATAGGACAAATGGGTTGGGTTTGGACGAACCATAAAGCTTTAAAGGTGTGAGTTAAAGAGAAAGGGAGGTGCCCTTTTATAAGATATGTGAGGGGAACTTTAGGGAAAATTTTGAAATATTAATTTATTATAAAAATATTTTCAGTTTCTAATAACTCCAAATTAATTTATTTATAGTATAAGATGATTATGGGTCTAAATCATCTCAATCAATTGGGTTTAGAAATTTTTAGGTTATAAATTTATCCTTATCTTTTAGATTTAACCATTTGTAAAAATAAGTCAATTCTTACCATGTCCTATTGTATTTTTATACTACATGGTTAATATCTTCTCTATAAAATGCCAAGAGAACCTAAAGTGTATAATTTATTAAATTTTAATCAATATAAAATTTATTTGTGTTAACTTTAGATTTTTATGATTTTTATATAATTTAATAAAATAGTATCTATTTCAAAGTCTCATTTATGTCAATTTTGACACTATTCAGTAATTTATTTTTTTTAAATTCATAACAACTTTATTACTTATAAAAAAGGCATAAAATAATCCATAATATTAAAATTTCATCTATAAAATTTGTTTACAACATAAAAATGTTGAAATTAAATTTATTATGATATTTATAAATTCAATTATTTGAATCTTTCATTAACAGGGTAATCATTACATCATAATTGTGTCATAAATAAACATATTTATCTAATGAATAAGAATTATAAATAAAATACCATGATGTAGGAAATATTTTTAGATTTATAATTACTATTTATATACATATATATCAGTGAGATAACTATATATTAAAATTTGTTTAGTAAAAGATATATGTTTATGTTATAATTATCTTTACTTTAAATTAATTTTTAAAACATGTCATTATCACACCCAAGTGGTCCCATGGGGTCATAAAATAATCATAAGAATATTAAGGGTCGAATATATCTCACCCAATAGTATTAGGACACGTGTTAGGGTAGTTTTATATTATTAAAATATTATTTTTTACCTTTATTTACCTGATTTACCCTTTAACCATGATAAATAAAAATAATTACTATATTTACTATTCATAATGTAAAATAATAAAAGGTACATATTTACACAATTTGGAACTTATGTTTCCAAATATGGAATCCATTTTTCCAAATTCAAAACACATAATTGTAAGAAATTAATTTAAAATCAATTCTCGTTGTTAAAATAAGAGAGTGAGTTTTTAAGAGGTAAAAACTATTATAAGACTGACCTGTGTTTATGCCCAATTTAAATTTTAAATTACATAAAATTACCTAAATTATAATAAATGATAAAAATATAATATAATTATACTTTAAAACCACTCAAATTTATAATTTAACACTATAAATTATTTCGATTAGAAAAGTTATTTTTAATTAAATTTAGTATTTTCACTATTCATCAAAATATAAAAGTTATTAGAAAAGTACCAAAAATTTTTCCAAACTAAATTTTAATGCCCCTATTCTAAATAAGAATTTAATTTCTTCAAATTGAATATATAATAGTTTCAAATATTGGATTTAAAAATGGATCTCCATTAAAAGGGTGAAAAACTACATTTTTTGAAAAATACTTCTTTTATCTGAAAAATTGAATTTATACTTATATTACGAATAAAAAACACATAATATGAATGTTAAAATTATATGGGATATATAAAATTCAAAATTTGGTTAATAATATTCCTAACCTCTTTTTAAATGGCTAGTTTGATAGGTCATGGTGTGCTTGAACTCGGTGTTGCGTACATCACGCACTATTGAATTATTTAAAACGGAAGAATTCCATGGAAGCTTGGGGCGTTACATATATTCTACTAAATATGGCATGGTTTTGGATGTCGGACTGAGACTCTATGATCCCAAAGTATGGAAATTATATGTTTACCTAGATTGATGCTCTAAGATACATGGATTAATTGAATTGATTAGTGAAATATCCTTTGTAAATTTATGTCTGTAACACCTTTATGTTATGGCTTAGAATTACGACATGAATGAAGATAGTAAGGTTTGTTGAATTTAATGATAGAACTTAAAGGATAATTTGGTTAATAAATAATTGTTTAAATATAAAATATGCTTCTTTTAGACACCATTGGTGGTGGACTACTGAGTTGTAATTACACCCTACTTGGGACACCATGTAACTTGGGTACTCGAGTAGATACTACTTGTTTTTTGGTACAAGTTTAGGTTAGGGACCTGATGTTTGTTTGTTTTTCATGGGGTGATGGGTTTGATAATGGGTTGTGAGGACTGGGTTGGACTCATGACTATGTATGGGATTTTCATAGTTTTGGTATTTGGGGTTTTTACTATATGACTTCCTATCATGTAGTGTATATATAATTTTTAAAGAATTTATTACTTGGTTACTTGTTGGATCTTGTATTATTCTGTCCATTTATTATTCATGATGGTTATTACACCTATTTTTATTATTTTTTCTATTTTTATCTAATAAGTCAGTATGGTTTCCTCATAGTTTCTTTATAAACTTGTGCTTCTAGTTGGAAACCTCTGGAATATGAGTAGGCACACTTGATGTCATATGGAGACTCATATTGGGGAATCATTTATAGTGGATACCAGCTTGAGTAATTGCAATGTGGTATCATAGGTGGTGTCTTTTTTGTCTTACTATTTGGGTATAGTAGACAATAGATTGATATCTTTTTGGGGATCGATAATTCGCTCATGTCTGGCTGCCTATAGCCCCATGCATGGGGGAAAATTAAAGTTTCCATGGGTGGTAGTTGATGTTCTATTTTTTTCTATTACCAATGAATTATATTTACACTTTTATTGGAACATTTGGATGTAATTTTATTTATTTATGAGGTTTTATTTCTAGTCCCAACATGTCTAGATAGGGTCTGAAGGTTCGTGCATCAATCTAGGCATATAAGATTGATAAGTCATCCATATATTTCCTGTAATTGATAGATCCCTATGATTCATATTCTAGTAGTGTAATTTTATGACTATGGTTCATGCCTATTAGACTTCTCATGAAATTATCATTAAGGAAGATGTTTCTAAAAATGAATTTGAATTAAGGGTGATATTTTTGAAATATTGGGTAAATAGGAATTTTTTAATAAGAATTCGCAGGTTTTGAGATGGTAAATTTAATTAAAGAATAATGTGTAATGATGTAATCTATAGTGACACTATATTTTTGTATCCTTGGTGTTTTTTACCCTCTTTATGGGTGGTTTGAGGAGTGAGAGTGCCTTAGTTTTTTGACCTTGGGTTCAAGGTTGTGAGACCTTGATGGGTTTGGATGTGCAAGATAGTGGAATGTTTTTCTGAACCTTTAGTTTGGTTGTGACCATGAGATTGTGAAATTTCATATATTAATATGGATGTTGTGACCCTTTTGGGTTGAGACCTTATGAGTTGTGTTTTATACCATAGAGTGGGTGTTTGTTTTAAAATGTCTATTCATGTATATGGGTATCTTTAGTGTGGGACCTATAGTAAAGAGTCGCTTAGCATGTTAGACGTAGTGTGTTACAGAATGAGGGTATGATTTCCTCCCTTTAGAAATGAATTGTTTTAGGTTTGATGGGTATGTATTAGAGTGATATCTAGTATCCTTTTCTAGACATGACTCCAATTTAGGGAGTTGGTGCCATTTGAACTTTGAGGATGACCTGGGAGAGGGGTCGGATAGGTTTATATTTCTTTTGGGTGAGTATGGAACAAGTTGATGTTTTGGAATTCAATAGTGGAAGATAGAAAATTCTACTTAGTGCAGGTTTGGACTAGGTGGAGAAATGGTAAATTCAATAGTTTTATAGATTCATCATGATTTTTGGTTATGCGTTTGTGGTTTTTAGAAATAGAGGGTAACCTCAAGGGAGGTAAGCCCAATGTTGCAGGTTCCTTGGAATATGAAGCATGAGTGGGTTCTTTATATGTGGAATCGATGCACGGTGGGTTCCATAAAATTTTGGTAAAGGTGAATTCTTATGCATTGGTTTCTTTCTCAGGGAATCACCTAATTTCTTTTGGTGGGTTATAAGGTTGATTTTGTAAGAGGAGGGATTGTTCAAGTGTTTGATTCATCTATTTTGATGATGAAAAATAAAGGATCCAATATTGAATTTGGGAATACAAGACAAGGGTGATCAAAGGTAGGATGTGTGATTTTGTTGTGGAAGTGACACCTGGGTGAGGGGTGGTCATGTAGATGGGATTTTTGTGAGAATAGTGGAATTGTTAGATAAAAATGTTGATAATTCTTCGATATTGATGGGGATGATGGACTAAGAGGCATAAATAATTATGTTAGTGGGAACTTGGGACTATCTCTAATGATATATGTCATGTGGGAACTGAATTCATTTTTAGTGAATGGTCATGGAAAAGTGTGCGACCTTGAGAGTTTTGATGAGTTTTGGATGTTGGGGCACGTACTTTAGAGGCATGATTCCATTTGGGATGTGTAAACAGGTGGCTCAGGATAATCACATGTCATTTTCCATTAAATCAAGTGGGAATAACTAGTTATGTGAGAGACCATTTGGTTTTGGATAAGTGAGATTTATTTTTGTTTTTCTATTGTGAATTTATAGGGTCATTCTTGCAGAACTAGAGTGGTGGGATAACAGTTGTGCCAAAAGGAATGTTTGGTCATAGTTTATTGGCAGAGGTTCATGACATGGCGATGATTTTGGTTGGAAATACAACTTGAATGGCGATGATTGAGTGATAATGAGATGTTTTTGGGCATGGAATATGGGACCATTGATAGGTTAAGGAGTCCCCACAGTGTAAGGTGACATCAGTGATGAATGAGTCATGGTGTTATTCATCAACGAAATCTTGGTGAACATCTAGAATAAAGATGATCATGCCCAACGTCTTGACATCATCCTAGTCACACCAAGAAATCATTATATATATGAAAATCAACTTAATGGTTTTTCCTTAGGTTTGATAGAGAAAATCTTGGAGGTTGAATTCATGGAGAAGTGTGAGAAAAGACACTTTGTGAGAGGTGTACCATCCACAGGGGTGAGTAGGGTCCTCATGATGGATTGGGTGTTGGAGAATGCCACAAATACCATTCCTAGAAGTCAGGATTAGGCATGGGTTGAAGTTTTGTTTTGTCAATTGTGTGAGAGTGGGGAGGCCATATCTAGTCCCTAGGTTAGAAGTGTTAGAGTATGGACCTTGGTGGTGGGGGTGATTGAAGAAAGTTGTGCTAAAAACACTCATAAGGTGGGGAGTGATGTGTTAATTGTGGAAATATGACTCTTATACTAATAGTCTTTCAAGGGTTTTGAGAAGGATGTAGGTTGGATTTTGTGTTAAGGAACCTCTGAGGTATATGTTTGGATTCCTCAAGAAGGCCAAGCGGGCCTTGTATGTGGTGGTTGATCAAGATGAATGTTGGATTCAGACTTGAGGTGGTTCTCAAGGAAATCTAGGGTGTTTGTGTCAATGAAGTGTTAGTGGGTACTGTAGATCATGAAGATTGTTTTTGGGAAATGGATTACCTGATGGTGGAATTTTAGTAGAAGTTGGGGATAGACTTTGGTTAGTGATTTTAGATGGTGGTGGTATGCCTTATATGAGAAGTTATCTTGACCGAGTAAATTAGAGATGTTCCAATCATGAAATTTTGTTGTTTCTAGGATGATTCGTCCATGATGGTTTCACTTGGTTGGGTAAAAGGAATGAATGTGGTGAGTTGTAATCCACATATTTTTAATGTCTAAAATGATAAGTGCATCTTCAGAATGAATGTAAACTTTGAGGAAAGACAATTTTTCTTATTTCATGTATGGATGGAGGATGCACATCCATTATGGGTGGATTATATGGTAAAGATAGATTCTATGGTTGGTTAGTGCTATTATGGATGCTTGGGCACAATGAGTTGGGAAACGTTTTGGGTATATTGTAGAAGCTTGAGTTTGAGTTCATAGTGGTCCTTTATGATAGAGGAAGTTCCAAAAACTAAAGGTTGAGGGTTCTAAACTAAAACCTACGATAGGGAGCACCATAGCTCTGATGAGTAGTCAGGAGATGATGTGATCAGTGTTTCAGTTTGGTTTGGTTGGCGTAATTACTATTTTGGTGTTTCCTTTTTGGTAACAGGAAATGACTTGGGTTTTCAATGTTTGAGTGCCTTTACATGAATGTTGTGTTTTGGGTGTTTTGATGTGGAATGATGCCATTGGTACTTGAGTTATGGACCAACATAGTTCAAGGGATGTGGTTGGTTAATCGTGTGTTCCTTCGAGTGATAATAAATTTTGGGTCATAGTCAGGTTCAGAAAGCAAGGAAGGTTGTAAACCTGGTATATTGGGTTGTTTGGGGTATGTGAGGAGAATTAAACTATGGATTTATTGATCAGCTCTCCTAAGGTGGATTAGTTACTTGTTCGATTCTTTCATTATGTTGTAGTTTCAATGGTAATCCCTAGACTTTACTCACGTGTTTTGTGTTGGTAATGTTGGGATTGAGGCCGATGTGTCCTTTAAGAAGCATCTGACTGGTGTTTTGAATTGAAGTGAGATGGTTTATGGGGTAACATCGTGCTTTATATCTAAATGTTGTGATGAACTGGCCATGATTAGGAGAAAACCTGGTAGAGAGGAGTTGATGGGTAGGCCTCGTGGACCAACCTTTTTTTGTGAAGCCTTGGTGATGATTCAAAGTGAATCTCAAGGATGATCTATTATAAAGTGGGGAGGTTGTAAGACCCCAAACCCAAGAGAAGATATGTACTAGATTAAATTCTTGATTAGTAGGGTGTTTTGGGGGAGTATGACTACTCTTGGGGGTGTTCTATGGGTTCGAGACATGGAAAATAAGGAAAAGGGGCATAGCCATACTAAGATCATGGTTGGCGCATGGTTAGTAGTAACCACATGCCGTAACTGTGTGGCCGATAGAAGGGGTGGATGGTTAGAGAAATTGTACAGAGTGGCCCAAGGGAATATATAGATCTATGGTTTTAATATTAATAATTGTACATAAATATCTTCATCAAATTTAAAACTCTATAAATTCCCCATGTCAATACTAATAATAATAATAATAATAATAATAATAATAATAATAATAATAATAATAATAATAATAATAATACATGCATGTGATAACTCGTGCACTGTTAAATATCATTTTTATTAATTAAATAAATTAGTATTTATTTAATGATATTTAATGAGTATATTATTATCATCATCTGACCCTTCTTGGCCCATAAATCCTCCTCAAAATTTATCAAACATTTGAATAATAATAAATAGATATCATTTAATTTAAAAATAAATAAATATTATATTCATGATCTTATGGATAAATATCTATTTTTTATTAATTTGATAAAAAATAAATATTATATTCATTGTATTGTGAATAAATAGTTATTTTATTATCTCTGAAACTAAATAAATATTTATTTAATAAATAAATAAATTTCATTTATTACTTTGTGAAAAAACAAGAGGTAAATAAATATTCTATTCGATGGTCTTACGAAAAAATATTTATTTAGTATCTAACTTACATATATTTTCTAATCTAAATATAACTTTTAACTGAATATTTGTGATCAGAAAAATCCTGAATAAATATTATTCCCTAGTTTTGAGAATATTATTTATTCCAACTATTAACCTAAAATAAAATTTAAATGAGATCTATGGAAACACTAAGTATGTGACCATTTAGTCCTCTTATAAGTGACATTAGGTAGACTTTCCTAAAGTCAAATATCAGCTTCAAACAACACATAGAGGCACCCATATCGGAATATGTTAATGTCAAAATGACAAAAATCACATATGAATTCTCATTGTGTAATTTAATCCCTTTGTATTGACATATCTTAATAAAACATGTTTTATAATTTATCATGAACCTATATGATTTATTTCTCATTATTTGACTATCTAAAATGAACTGATCAATACACCATGGCATTGGATTGTAGTAATATAGTTACGTTACAATAAAAGAGGCTGAGATATCTTCTTTTGGTCTTGTAATAGATAAATAATTTATTGAATTATTCATTAATGACATATCACCCATGATTCACCCAACGTATCCTACTTCCCAGTGAACATAGAGAATCACAATTTTGTTTGAATACATAAAAGAACATGATTCTTGATATGAATTAATAATAATATCAAATATGAGGATCATTAAACACATTCATAAATAGGAATATCCAATGACACATGAACATGTTTAATTCCTACAAATGGTTATGTCCTCATAATCTCCCATGTTGGTGATTACCAAGTGTGAACTTCATGAGATGAAGTCTCACCCTCTTATGAATATTAAGAACATGGCATTCAAAAATAAAATGTGTCCTATCATATAATATGTTGGAGGATATGGGGCATAGATTCTGATCACTAGAATTTCCAACAACTTCAACCATCAGAAGCATCTCCAGCTTCTGATCAAATATCCCCTTATCTTAGTGTACTAGAACTAGGAAGCTTTACATAATATCCATTAAAATTAGTTAATCCTCAATAAAATAAGAAAAGAAACAAAAATAAAATCAATAGAAGTAGATAAATCAAGAAAAAAGAGAAGGTATTAATGTGCTTCAGATGATGTGTCTTACTTTTATGGGATAAACACTGATTTCTCCTTTTCCACTATAACTATAAATACAAAAGATTAAAAAATATATTTCTAATAAAATATAATACTTAAAATCTCTATTCACTTAGAAAATTGATCTCTCATTTTATCTCCCTTTTCACTCAAAGTTCACAATCAATTATATAGTAAGTTTTATCCATTATCCAAAAATACCTACTCCCCTAAAACCATGACTCACTAATCATCACCACCAAGTCTAGTATACCAAACTGATGAATACTTATATTTAATGAAATTACATTGGACTATCACCTTCCTAATAGAAATTAAAAACCTTAATAAATCCATAAAAATATAAAAATATATAATGGTCTTATTTCTTTTTATAGTGGCCCTATTTCCATTGACTGCTCATCACAAAAATCCATCTTATGGTCACCTGAATTCAGAAAACTGAATTCGATAAACTAATTCTGGTGGACTAAATCTAGTGAACTGAAATATATTTCACATTCCAATAATCTCCCACTTGAATAACTATTTCAAGGTACCTTGAAAACCATCTAACACTTTGTAAAACCTAACTTTTTCCACAAGAATTAGTTCTCTCATCTCTCCTTCCATTCAGACAAGTCTAAAAGAGGTGAAATATTTCCATAGAATTTCTTTAACTATCACCTTGGTGAATAGGTCCGCTGGATTTTGGATTCCTATTATCTTCCATATCCTTATCTCCTTATCCACTAGAAACTTATAGATGAAAAGATACTAAAGTAATTATTCCTTTTCCTTTCATGGAACACTAGATGTTGAGCTAAGTGGATCACACTCTAATTTTCATTGAATAAAAATACACCTTTGTAAGTTCATCTATTATCATTTAGTTAATGATTCAAATAAACAATTTCATTCCTTATTTCTATCACATCTAAATACTTGGTTTCTATTAAATTAATAGTAAAAATCCTTTTCATTCATGCAATCCAATTAATTGTTGTTCAAAAAAGTTGAACATAAATATCATTGTTCTCTTTCAAGTATCTAAATCACTAGAAAAGTTAATATAAACATATCTATGAAAATTATCATCCATACTATAACACATGGATATATATCACATTAATTTAAAATACTTAAGGATCCATTTTACAGCCACCCAAAGTTCCTTTCTCAGATGTGATATGAATTTTCTTAAAACTCCAACTGAAAACACAATATCTTGTCATGTGAAAATAATCATGCACATAAAACTTCCAAACATTAATAAAAATTAAACTTTAACCATATAACTACTATATTATTTTGTTTTGGGTAATTACTCCTTATATAACTTAAATTTTGTAACAAAAATATTCAATATTGACTTGTATATTGTCATCCAAAATCTTTTGATGAACTTCCATATATAGTCCTTCATAGATAAAACCAAGGTACCAAATTTCTAATATCTTATGATATCCATATAGAAAATATATTGGGCCTATCCTTGATCCTTCATTTCAAATATTATAGAAAAATCATTCTCAATATTCTAAATCCTCCAATCATTTAATCTAACAAGAAAAATTCAATCCACCTAGAGTAGAAGTGCGATGAAGGTCCCATCATTCCTCCCCTTCTAGTAGAAAAAATTGGCAGTTTCGAACCTTATGAATCCTTATGAAATAAATGAGTTTAACCATCAATTCAATTTTTATGGTTCCTACTTCAACTTATAAATACTTCATTTTTTTACAAATTAAGTTTTGGTTTCTTACTTCCATGAAACCTATTGGTTGCATCGCGTAAATTTCTTCCTCCAAATTTCCATGAAGGAATGTCATTTTTACATCCATTTATTCTAAGTACCTATCTTCCAATTTTACCTCGATAATAAATATATGGGTAGTTGAATTATTAATTAATATTAAGAATATATTTGAGAAAAAAACTCCTTACTTCCATTGAAATCCCTATGCCACAAGACATACTTTGAAACAATACTTCTCATCAGCAAATTACTCAAGATGGTAAACCCACTTAGTCTCTATTACTCTATTTAATTTATGTAATTCAGTCAATTAAAATTTTCCATTATGTAAAAACTTGAAATTTTATAAATTAAATTCACTTTTTGAATGAATAAATCCCATATTAAGTAATTTAGTTATAGAAAAAACATGCACTACTTTGGATATTTTAGACCATTATAAAACATATCCATTTGTATTTAAAAGACCATTAAGCATAATAACCATTGATAATATAGATATTTTACAATGAAAATTAATATTATTATATATTAAGAGTTATGATAAAGTTTAATTGACATAGATAGAAGAGCGATGGCCTCGACTAGTAGGATCATACCCTATAAAGACCAATTATTGAAGGTTCTGAGGGAGATGGAATCCCCGAGATTTGACCTTGATAAAGACCAAGATGAAATTTAAAAACTGAAACATGAATGAAACTATTTATGAGATAAGTTCAATTTTATCAAGATTACACCCCAAACCATGCTTTCTTAACCACCCTAGTAAATCACCACCATTGCACACCATACACTTAGGGTGTATACTGGTGTAATAAGGTGTTATATATTTAGACCCTAGTAAGATGAATTTGTATATTTTATTTTTAATGATATAATGATTATATTCACCCCTTTTTATTATTAATTTATAAATTTTTATATAATGAGTTTGATAAAAATTATATTTTGATATGAATAAATGAAAATTTTATTATTGAGAAATATATAGTTTCAATTAAAACACTCTTTTTGATAAATTCAATAATTTTTGAAATAAAAATTATTTTCATAAAATATTATTATTATATAATATTTATTTATATATAGATGATAATATAATTTAATGAATTCCAATGTAATTTTTAAAAAGTTCATAAAGGTGTTATTATCGTACAAAAAGTATTTTCCAGCAAATAGGGATTTTTATTTAAGTGCTAATTATCATATTTAGTGAATTATTTTGATAAAATAAATATTATTTAAAAAAAATAATTTATATTATTCAATGGTTAATTTTCATAATTTTATGATATAGTATAATTTTTGGGTAAAAATTAAATACAATATAAATATATAGTATGTATTATGACATAAAAATGACTCAAAAGTGATGTAATAAATGATATATATGGAATCCTCAACCAAATATATATTTCTACTATAAAATGATGTGTTTTTGAAGTTATTTTATTAATTTTATAAACCTTTAATGAATCCTCCAAAACCTATATTATATATTTAGGTTTTAAAATCAGTTCTTTATGAACACAACCCACTTTGACATCACCAATGGTATAATTTTAATAGTTGGATTCTTAAATTTATAAAATATTGAAAGAAAATACTATTTTTAAGAAACCATGTGAAGGTTTTTGGTTTCTATTATTTTATTATATAGAGTTGAAAACCTATGTTTAGAAATTAATAAATAATTCCCCTCCCCTTTTCTATAAATCACCACCCAATTTTCCACTCTTGTTAACTAAAAACCATTTGATCATGAAGTTCCTCACTATAATCCTCCTTAAAATCCTCCCAAGTTTTTCCCAATCTCTTAAGAATCTATACTCAATCTTTTAGATGCACCCTCTTAATGTAAGGGGATTATATCCTCTTTATTCAAGTACTTTCTTGGATATATCCATTTTCATTTTGATTTTTTTTCTCATGTTTTTAAACATAACTTCACAATAATTATGATTCTTAAATTATGATATACAATCTTTAAATATCATAAAACCATTCTATAAACTTTTATTTATACCCATTATGTTGTAGAAATTATCCTGTGATTTTCCATGCCAAGCATTTGTGTTGTGTATACTCATCCCCATTTACAATCAAGAGTATTCACCTAGTTGAACCTATAATTTATTTACTGGGGAATCTCTTGTATTTAACCCACACTCCTTAATCATGGGATTAAAAGTTATGAAATATATACTTATGTTGTATAATCTATGTGGAAAACTAATTCATGTACATGATATGAATGTGACAAGTGGGACCAAAATCACACAACACTCCAATACATTGGGTAATGTTAACTAATGTAAATTAAGATTATACCAATGGTTTCAAACCATTGGTAAAAGCCCCAAAATCATTGGGAATTTCTTTCCCAATAGTTAACTGAACTGTTGGGCTGTGAGGCGTGGGGATTACAATATCCCAACGGGTCAAGCTGAACCGTTGGGATAGGTTGTCTAGATTTTCAAAATACCAACGGTTTAGTATTAACCATTGGTAAATTTCTATCCCAATGGTTAATAACCACGAGATTATACAACTACACCAACAGTTTTTAACCGTTGGTATACCCCAATTGCAATGGTTCAAAGTGAACCATTGCAAAAATCCGGTCTGTATGGATCTGTATACCTAAGGTTTTATGAACCCTGAGTATTTAGTCATCTCTAAAAAAACTGTGGGAACCTCTTCCTACCAGCCCTTCTTCCATCCAGCCAGAACCAGCATATAGTGGCCTCCCCTCCTATATAATTCCAGTGGCTTCCCCTCTCCAATTCCAGTACAATAATTCCAACAACTAGCAGGTAGATGGATCCACTCTAGAATTATAGTAAAAACCTACAAAATAATGATGAATAAAAAAAATCACTCATGAAGACAATATACAGTGATGAATACAACACCTGAAAATACAGAATTTTAAAAAACACTCATGCAGACAATACAATGTATAGAATTTAAAAAAACAGCCCCACATCCCCCCTTTAACACCCCCTGCACCCCCATGCCCCACCTGGACAACCCTCTTGCACCCCCTGCACCCCCATTCCCCCTATATATCCCCCTTTCACCACCTCGATAGCCCTAGTGCACCCCCTTGAACACCCCCTGCACCCCCCATGCCTCCCCTTGATAGCCCCTTTCACCCCCGGGATAGCCCCCTTGCACCCCCATTGGACACTCCCTCCCCCTAGACACCCCTGGACACCCCCTTAGACACCCCTCCCCCTAGAAACCCCCCAAGACACCCCTCCTGGACACCCACCTGCACCCCCATGCCCCCTAGATAGCCCCTTACATCTCCCTTGAAAACCCCCAGCCCCCCTGGACAACCCCCTTTCACCCCCCCTGAACAGCCCCCTGCACCCCCACTGGAACCCCCCCCCCCAGACACCCCTCCAAGAAAGCACCCCCTAGACCCCCCTGGACCCCCCTAACAGACCCTGGACACCCCCTCCTAGACCCCCCACCTGCACCCTCCCCCCTACCCTGTAGACCCCCCCAGACAACCCATGGAAACCCCCCAGATATCCCTTGGACACCCCTAGATATCCCCCCTAAAAACCCCACCTGCACCCTACCCCTTGACCTATAGACCCCCTAGAACCCCCCCGGGCTGCCCTTAGACACCCCCCTAGACAGCCCCTCCTAGAAACCCCACCTGCACCCTCCCCCTACCCTATAGACCCCCCAACACCTCCCCGAATATCCCTTGGACACCCCCTTGGACAACCCCTCCTAGACACCCCACCTGCACCCTACCATGCAGACCCCCTCCGGACATCCCTTAGACACCCCTTGGACAATTCCTCTTAGACACCCCCACTTGCACCCTCCACCCTGCCCTGCAGACCCCCCGATACCCCCCGGAAAGCCCTAGGACACCCCACCTGCACCCTGCCCTACAGACCCCCCCCCACGAACACCCCCCTAGACAACCCCTCCTAGACACCCCACCTACACCCTCCCCTTTCTCTACAGACCCCCGACACCCCCCAAACATCCCTTGGACACCCCCTGGACAACCCCTCCTAGACAACCCACCTGCACCCTGCCCCCTGCCCTATAGACCCCCCCTGGACCGACCTTGGACACCCCCCTAGACAGCCCCACCTAGACACCCCACCTGCACCCTCCCCCTGCCCTACAGATCCCCCTACACCCCCATGCTTCTAGCCAATACACAACAGTCTTCCTGTTTTCCCAGTACATCCAAAATTTCATTCTGGATAGTTAAGATATTAACCAATATAACAAAACAAATATGAATCACCTCAATGGATTCAGTATCTCAAAGACTCCATCTGGTAGTCTAAATTGATTCATGTAACCCAATATATTCACATTCTTTAGGCTTCATCTGGCAGTCTAACAAAAAATACCTCTGATGATACTAAAAACAAAGTTTCTCATGTCCCACTTTTTTTCACTGATATAAAACCATTTATTTTATCCTATAAGAAACCGATGAGAAAAAAAAAATAGTTTTTAAACCACCACTTATAGGGTCTGACATAGCACTTCATTTTTCCCTTATTGAAGATTCCTCCACCACACCTAGGAATATAGGAAACATGAATAAAATAAACATGAAATAGCTATTGTAGAATCATTGGGAGTTGCAATGACAGAAACTAGAGATGAAAGAATATGAAAAAGGAAAGAAAGCACACAGAACACACAAATTTACATGGTTCGGGAATAATCCCTACGTCCTTGGAGAGGAAAAATTGTCACTAAAACTCGAGAGCACAAATTACAGAATTTTTCAGGTTAGAAACCTTAGCCTGAAAATGGACTACATATAGAGAAGACAATCCACTATTCTGAACAAGAAGTCTGCGTCACTACAGTGAACAGTGACCACCTTTGTCAAAAGTTCTACAATGGCTGACGACTGGAAGTCAAAAGTGCAACGGTATAGTTTACCATACTAATCTTATGTCAACATTGATATTTTATCTCACAGTCACTCTATATAAGTGGATTCCAAAGGAATAAACATCTAGTGACAAGTCACCAAAGACTTTACTCAAACAACCAAGCCATTAAGGAATCATCCATGTCTAGATTAGGAATGTATGGAACCAACTGGATAAAATGATTTCTATACTCGAACACTATTTCATCTCTTTATTGGAGCCTAGAAAATTCTATAGCCATTATTACCTTCACATCATTATGAAAGAATGCTAAATGAACCATGCCTTGAAACTTTTTCAAGAACAGTCTTTGTCTATCTTAGTCTGAATAATACACTTCCATCACTTATAACTCAGACCCTCTAGTAGGATGGTTACAAAAATAACCTTAAGAGACTCATAAATCTAAATCTGGATAAAAATATCCCCAACCTTCATTACCAAAAACAATTCAACCTAAGAATCTTGTTACCTGGGAATTATTGTGGGGCTACCATCTTGATTTTGGGGTTCCTAAGTGTGCCTTCATAATCGATTTATTCAAGGCTTTTGATTCGGTCAGCTGGGAATTATTATGTTATTCTTTAGATCTGATCGGCTTCCTGGATAGTTTCTCGTCTTGGGTTAAAAGATGCATCTCTACCCCAATGTTCTTGGTGAACATTAATGGTAGTTTACATGGCTACTTTTTGGGGAAAATAGGGCTCAGGAAAGGTGATCCACTCTTTTCCTTTGATTTTTGTGATTTTCCTGGAGTTTTTCTCGCACATCTTGGACTCCCTTATTTCATCTTCAGATGCTTACAAGTTTCATTGGTGATGTGTTAAAACCTTTATTTCTCACCTATGTTTTGCAGATGACCTTATCTTATTTTCTTATAGTGATTTGGATTCAATTTTAGTCTTGAATCATGCTTTGGATATTTTTTCTTCCCTGTCTGGATTGAATGTTAATCTTTTGAAGTACCTAATGTTTATAGCTGGTATCTCTCCTAATGTTTGTGATTCTATTGAGGCTATTATGGGGGTTAGGAAGGGGTCTCTTCCCCTTTGTTATATTAGAGTTCCCCTCATCACTTCCAAGCTTAGATCTTCTGATTTTGTGGTCTTGGAAGAAAAATTTATTCGAAGAGTTAAATTTTGGACTAATAACTCTCTCTCCTATGCTGGGTGGTTACATATTGTTCAATCAGTTATTTTTAGTATGCAAGATTATTGGTGTTATCACTTCATTTTACCCAATTGAGTGGTCAAATCCATTGAATCCACCCTTAGGAATTTTATTTGGAAAGGTCCTTCGCTGGCTTCCTCTAGGGGTGGCCTACAGTTTTTTCGGTGCCGGAGGTGTGTTTTGGATGGGGGCTAGAGTAATAGTTTTTCAAGATCGTTTTTTGGCTGTATGTAGTTCCAATGATTATCTGGTGGATGGGGTTTTGGTTTGTTGTGGAGTTGGGTGTGGGTTGGTTGTGTGCAGGGGATGGGGTTTTTGGCTGCTGTGGTTGGTGTCTATGGCTGGTTTGGGCTAGAGTGGATGGTGCGGGTTGGAATGCAGATGACAGGGGGCTGGAAGGGGGATGGTGCAGGTTGGAATATGTGGTATGGGGTTGTTTTGTAGGTGGCAGGGGGTTGGTGCGGGCTGGAATGCAGGAGGATGGGGCTGGTGCGGTGGATGGTGTGGGCTGGAGTGGCTAGTGCGGGTGGGAAGGCAAGCGGCAGGGGGATGGAAGGGGGCTGGTGAGGGCTAGGATGTAGGAGGCCGGGGGCTGGTGAGGTATGGAACTAGCGGCTGGGGATTTTTTGCAGGTGGTAGAGGGCTGACATGAGTGTTTTGTAGGAGGCTGGGGGTGGGGGCTGGTGTGGTGGCTGGTGTGGTGGCTGGTGTGGGCTGGATTACAGGTGGATGGGGGCTGGTGTGAGCTTGGATGCAGGTGGAAGGGGGTTGGAATGCTGGTGGAAGGGGGCTGGTTGCAGGTCGTGGGGGGATGGTGCGGGCTGATTCGAAGGTGGTAGGGGGGCTACTGTGGGCAGGAATGCTAGTGGTAGCAGGCTGAAATGAATGTGGAAGGGGGCTGGTGTGGGCTGGATGTGGTTGGTGCATGCAAGATTTTTGTGGTTGTGGTGGATGATGGTTCGTAGGTGGACTATGGAAACCTCCTTATGTTGGTGGTTGGGAGCGTGCGTTCATGTGTATGGGTGCATGCGTGTGTTTTCGAGTGTGGGGGTGTGTTCTCTCTGTTGGGTGGGTGTGTGGGTTCTTGTGGGTGGGTGCATGAATTTTCCTCTTGGTTGTCACTTGCGTCGAGTAGACCTTGGTGCTTTCATGATTGTGGGGTAGTTTCATGTGATTCTCAAGTATCCAGTTGGATGTTCATTTGATGTTCGCGTGTTTCTTCTGCGTCTCTTCGTGTGGAGGCTGCTTCTTTGCTACTGGTGGTGGGATGATGGTGGTTGTTGGGGTCTCTTCCTTTGGGCGCAACTTGTTATGATCAGGATTCATGTTGGCCGCATGCTCATGACGGTTCTTGCTTCCTCTCTCTTGGTTGCGGACTCCGTGTGGCTAGGAATTTTGGGCGGTTGGCTTGATTATGCAGCCTTGGTTCTCCCTGGGGCTGGTTCTTTTTTTGGCTTCTTGGCCTTGTTCCTGGTGCTTGGTTACCTTGTTCCACCCATTGGTTGAGTGGTTTGTTATTCATTTTAATTCATCTTACGCCTTTTATATATGTTCTATTTTCCTTGATATATATATATATATATATACTCTAAAACAAGAAACACAGACACCATCAAAATGGACTTCAAAACTCCAGATCCATGAGACATAAAATTGATCAATAAGTAATCTCAAGACATCATTTAAATAAAATTAAAATCAAATAATTTATAAATTCATAAAAATCCAACAATATGGACTTTTACTTCATTGAATTAGTGATCCCAATTTTCCCATTTAACCCAACAGGGTTTTATCAAAACTTATTTCAAAAAGAATATTCATTCATTAAAACATCATTATTACCCATGAGGTTTTGAAAAACTCATCTAATAAAGAGAAGCATTAATTGTTTATGAAACCATTAAAACGCAATTATAGATTTGGGTAAAACATTTATAACATTCAAATAGTTCAAAAGCATCTATTTTAAAAGTACATTCGGCATCAATCCTTTAAAAGATTATAATTATGCTTTATTAATATCACTTTAAAACCTTGAAAATAATTAACACTATCCCTTTTTCTAACAGAATTGAAAAAATTTCCCAAAATTGGTTATCATTTTAAAACAAAAACATTTTAGACATTTTTCCAAATAAAAATATCATTATAAAATTATTCTCAAGTCTTCTTATTGTCCTATTTTTACTATGATGTCCCTCGAGCACTTAGATGGTCCTTGTAGAATACAACTAGCAAGATTCACCCTCATCTCTAATGTTGTCTACAGGTGACTAAATATTTTTATGAGAGACTCAATCTAGAGATTTTCTACCTGAGGGCCTGCCCACCCATTAACCATGGGTGGGTAATGTATCTAAAACTCAATCTAGGTATCATACATCGAATTCTGATAGGACTGCGAACTGTCGCAGGGTGTCGTCCTCGAGCAGGGCCAAATCACGGCATTACCACAGCGTGACCACGGAGTGACTGTGACATGACTGTGGTGTGACGATAACGTGACCGTGGCGTGACCACGGCGTGACTGTGACGTGTTGGCCCCATCCAACGACATTCACGAGGCAACATCTTTCGTCCCGGAGTGAAGGGAGCGGGAGGAGGTGGTGAAAAATTCCGACTTTTACCCCCCTCCGCATTAACTAGGGTTGGGTAATATATCTAAAACTCTATCTAGGTATCATACATCGAATTCTGACAGGACCGCGAACCGCCACGGGGTGTCCTCCTGGAGCAAGGCCAAATCACAACATTACCGCAACGTGACCGCGAAATGACTGTGGAATGACTGCGGCATGACTGTGGCGTGACCACGACATGACCACCGCGTGACCATGACGTGACCGCCGCGTGACCGCGACATGAATGCGGTGTGTTTTCCGGGTCCAATGACATTTGTGGGGCAGCATCTTCCAACCAGGAGCGAAGGGAGCAGGAGGAGGTGGGGCAAAATTCCGGATGTTGCCTCCCTCCCCATTAACTTTGGGTGGGTAATGTATCTAAAACTCTATCTAGGTATCATACATAGAATTCCGATAGGACTGCGAATCGCTGCGGGGTATTGTCCTAGAGAAGGGCCAAATCACGGCATTACCACAGCATGGCCGCGACTTGGTTGCGGCGTGATCACAGCATGACCGTGGCGTGACCGCCGCGTGACCGCGACATGACCGCGGTGTGTTGGCCTAGTCCAGCGACATCCACGTGGCAGCATCTTCCAGCCAGGAGTGAAGGGAGCGGGAGGAGGTGGGGAAACATTCCGACTGTCGCCTCCCTACCCATTAACTATGGGTGGGTAATGTATCTAAAACTCTATCTAGGTATCATACATAGAATTCTAACAGGACTGTGAACCGCCACAGGGTGTCGTCCTGGAGCAAGGAAAAATCACGACATTACCACAGCGTGGCCGCGGCGTGGCTGTGGCGTGACCGCAGCGGGGCCGCAGCGTGACCACGGCCAGGCTGCGGTGTGACCACGACCTGGATGAGGCGTTACCTGGGCAATATCGTGCCGTGACCGTGGTGTGACCGCGGTTTGACTGTGGCATGTTGGCCCTATCCAGCGACATCCACGAGGCAACATCTTCTATCCAGGAGTGAAGGGAGTGAGAGGAGGTGGGGCAACATTCCAGCAGTCACCTCCCTCCCCATTAACTATGGGTGGGTAATATATCTAAAAAACTATCTTGGTATCATATATCGAATTCCTATAGGACTGCGAACTGCCGAGGGGTGTCATCCTGGAACTTGGCCAAATCACGACATTACCGCAGCGTGACCGTGACGTGATTACGGCATGACTGCAGCATGACCACGGCATGGCCGTGAAGTGTTGTTCCGGTCCCACAACATCTGTGGGGCAGCATCTTCTTGCCAGGAGTGAAGGGAGCAGGAGGAGGCGAGGCAACATTCTGGCCGTCGCCCTGCTAGCAGAAATTGTGATTATTCAGTCTCAACATTGATCACAAGACTCATGGAATACTATCACAGAGCTGATCATCCATTAGATTCCCCATTTTTGTATAAATATCCAACTACACTATATGAGGTGTGTGTTGTTTACTGTTCTCACACATAAAAAAATATAATTTAGAATCATTTTTTCTACAAGGGTCAAAACACTCATCAGATCATCGGGATCATAAAAATATCGAACTCTGAAGGACAAGGACATGTACAAAACATAAAACCATACATAAATGATTTCATCAACTCTGTTGAGAAAGTTAATTAATCATATTTTAGTTGAAAAGATTTTATTCTTATTTTTATCAATCAATGTTATATAATTTCATATGCAATTAATGAATCCCTAGAATGGATAAATCAGGATAGAGCTCCACTCTTATAGAACATGGAACCAAGTGGTCATGGCATTAAGTGGGGAGGACTAGTGATCATATAGAGTTTTTAAGTATTATTGAAATTTAATTCTACTTACCAATGTCAATACTAGATATCAAAATTTTGATTACTCTTTATACAGGATTCTAAATAAGTCCTATGTAGTTGTCCTTCACATTATAGAAACTGATATTTTGTTATAAAAAATAGAATCTTGAATTGGGATTGTTGTATGATAAAGATATATTTTTTATATTTTTTGTTTTTAAAAGTGGTAATAGGTAGTTGAAACTACTGATTGAGAGTCAAATTATGCAGGTGTGTTACTTATCAATGGTATATTTATTTATTGGAACTCTAATAATAAAACTTTAGTCACCTTGAGAACAATATAATTTGAGTATGTTTTAACATCTTAGGATGGAATACAAATCTTATGGGAGAATTCATATGTTTAAACAATTAGATGTGCATCGAGGCCAGAAAAATACCCCAAACGGTGTTAAGATGAAGCTTATGGTGGGGAGCACCATAATCCTGATAGGTGTTAAACAATGACACCATCAATGTTTTTAGATATATAGGCTCGGGTATACACCCAAAGGGGTGGCCAAGAGGCCAGGCAAACACCTGAAACGAGTTTCGCTATAAGATCAGGTCACAATAGACATGATAGAAAAAATCAACTATTTAATATGTTATAACAGGGGATCTTCAGAAGGTTGTAGTGAGCGGTACAATGATGAAACGTCTAAAGGGAAACAAAACGGTGGAAAATAATCATACACCCTAAACTATCACTGTGACTTTTCATAGACAGCACACCTCCGTTGGAGGGGTTTTATTATAAAAACATGACTTTATTTATCAAATGAAACAATTATATTAAAGAAAACTTATTCAAGATATGCAATCCAATATAATTAAGAATAATTAAGAAAGAATATAAATTCAATTTAAAGCATTCTTAATTTAAAGAGGCTATGAGAGGGACTCTACATCATGGTGGAACCAAGCCATCCACTTCAGCTCTTGGAGCTTTCTAACTAAAAGTTACTCCTCCTCCACTGGGTATATGCACCTTCACACACTTGCAAGGACACCTAACCCCTATGAACACACCCGCATGTCCATGAGCATGTGCAAGGGGATCCTTGTACATATGCTTATATGCATATACCGGTCTCCACTCACCTACATATGCATTTATATATATATACATGGGAACCACTAGCCCCATACGTTCATAATCAGTGCCATGGGTGACTATACATGTAATGGGGGAACCCACATACATATACTTACTTACCTATCCACATGCAGGTGAGTCGCCCTTGACTTGGAGACTCAAAACTAATGAGCAGGGATAAATGCACTACACAAAGGATATTAAGAACCTTAAAACACATGAAGGACACTACATAACTAGTGAGAAACCAACCAATGGCATTAAAGCCTTACCTAGATTGGAATTAGAGAATAAAATCCACCTGAACCAACAAGAAATGATCCAACACCCTACCGAAAACATAATATGGGGTCAAAAATACTAAATCCCCAAATACATGAGGTGTGAGACAAGTAGTAACTATATAATATTACCTTAGATCAAAACCGGTGGACTGAATCAATCTGAACTCCTTCTGGCCCCCTTCGCAGAATATAACTACCCTATGTCTATAGAAAGTAGTCAAAGATCTAAGTGGCCAATGTGATAAAGAAAATAAAATAAAAACTCAACTAAAACATACCTATCTCCTGTGACTATACATGTCACCTCCTAACATATAAGAACCACAACACCCCATGGGTCAAATCATGTTCCTACAAGCAAAGGGGAAACATATCAATGTTTCAAAATGATACTATAAAATAGTACATTCCTATTAATTAACAATTACCCATCCTATTAATGGTATATAATAAATTTGTCCTGAGTTTCAACTTAGTTTGGTTTTGTTCGATACAAGGGATGAGGTGTTATTATTCTTGGTTTTTAAGTTTAAACCTGAGATATTTATTTAAAAATGATGCATGTATTTGGCATTATTATTTATGGTTTTAGTTCTTAGCCTGTTGGCATGGGGCCTATCCACATGAATAATTCTTATAATGTAGGGTTCAGTTGATATTTATGCGCTTTAATGTGATTGATGTCACTAACGATGAGGAATCAACTATTTAAATTAAAAAACCCTATATGGTGTTTTTCTATATAACTTATTAGAAGTATTCTACATAGTTGAACCACAATATTACTTCTAATTAATGGTATTATGGATCATATGGTGAGATTTTCCTTGATGACGACTACATAGTCTCTCCATGCAAGTGATGTATATTGACCCTTGGTGAATACTGGGCATTGGTGTTTGTAGTTTCATAGTCAAAAATCATTTGATATTACAAGATAAGTTTCAATGAGTTATCTATAAATTAATGATCTAAGTAGATTAAGATTGATGGCTAGATTATCACTATATAATATAGTAAATCCTTGAACATCTCTATATGGTTTTTTCATGTTGTTCATATGAATCCGATAGGTGGTGTCACCATGAAAGGGAAGTATACCTCCACTAGTTCTACCTCTAACTCATCAAATGCCATCCCCTTCTGAAGGAATTCCCTCAAAGAATACATACAAGAGGAAATGTGTGAGGTATTCAGCTAAGAAACCTCACCCAAAGTCATCATGTAGTGTGTTTTATGACTTTAATCATCAAATTTTTTATGTATCTCTTCCTTTATAAAGAAAGTATTAAGAGCCTCTACAGTCCCTTAAACACTAACATGAATATTCAGTCATTGATTTCCAAGGAATTGATTATAACTATGTTCCATGGGAGTCATGTACTCTAAGGATGGTAAATGAAAGAAAATAGATTAACATAGTAGACCTATAGATATGGTGTTCACAAGCCACCTAGGTTTAGAGAAGGTTATTTAGTGATTTTATGGAAATGAAATCACCCTGTCACTAGGTCTCCAAGTAGATAAGATATCAATTGGGATATGAGTGGTCTAACATATGTATTAAAATTGGGATGATATGTTTATGGACTAGATGAGGATTTAGATCAAGTAAAATATTCCTAAGAGGATTGGGCCTTGTAGTGATAGGTGTGGCAATTGTACATCTAGAGTTTGATGAGGAAATACTTATGAGGATGGATTGGAATATTGGTAGGTTCTTAGAGTGGGATGGTCCCTCTGAGTATATTAAATGTATTATGAAAGGTTTTAATCCATTTAATGATTCAATAGTACAACTAAAGAGATGGAGGATGAGATTATACTATGGGTATTGGGTATTGTCGGACAGATTGGCATTATAATGCCAAGAGGCTAGGTGTGATTTAGCTTAGGATGGAACCTGGTTAGTGGGGTTGGGTTATAATATATGATTTTGATGAGGTTCTTTACCGGATTATTGAGAATATAATGTATATGGGTTTGACATGGTGTGATTTTGTGACTAGGACAATCATAAGGCGAATAATCCTCTTTGTCTAGTTGGATGATGAGATGTGCATTGAGGCATGGGATAATCCTTGAGATATGAGTCTAGAATATGTGACTGAGAGGATATACTAGGATAGGTTTGATAGTATTAGGTGAGTGGCCAACCCATGTGAGGATGATATGATGTATGAAGACACTTGGGGACACTTGGGGTTATTTATGCTATCTCATAGAGTCACATGGGGTTATTTCATGACTCCAACATACTCCAGAAATGTTCCCACACAATGTTTTAGAAAAACAATTCCATCTCATGGAAGACCCCAAGGCTCCACTAGCTTCCAATGTTTCCTCACACTCACACCTCTTGGTATTACAGTATACAAGTGATCTACGTCAACTAGTCAGGATAACATCACTACCATCC
This sequence comes from Viscum album, assembly GCA_963277665.1. NCBI lineage: Eukaryota > Viridiplantae > Streptophyta > Magnoliopsida > Santalales > Viscaceae > Viscum > Viscum album. The sequence goes on from OY728121.1 coordinate 439,582,545, forward strand.
ATCCGTAGAAAGAAGTAAAATACCTATGTGGCCAATGCAATAAAGAAAATAAAATAAAAAATAAACAAAAAATACATGTATCATGTGACTATACATGTCAACACCGAATATATAAGAACCACAATGCCCCATGGGTCAAATCATGTTCCTGCAAGCAAGGAGAAATGGTTCCATTTAATAATCTCTTCATTTTTCATTATGTTCTTTATATAGAACATTGTTGGAAACACCATACTAGTACACTTATCCATTGAATATGCACCTATGCCACATTAGTTTAGTTGAATATTGTGCACATAACCCTCTTCACTATGGAAATAACCTCATAGGGTTCACAATCAATGTTTATTAGTTGATCCTACTCTTGAACCTGGTTGGGCACCAGTCCATGAACCATATGGTCTACTTGGTCCTGAGGGTGTAAACCATTTCATTATACTATACTAAGAATAAAGGTGTTGGTATCTTTTCTACCAGTGATGGGAATTTCTTAAGGCTTGAGTGCCAATCAACTACAGTTCCTAAGTTAATTCCCCCTTAATTATCTGTAGATGTCAAGGGGTGTCTCCCATGGGTGTCTTGTGGTGTGTAGTGTCTATCTATGATTTTTGTGGTGCTTCCATATCGTGGAAAATGTGTATTTCATGGTCAGTTTAATAAATAAATTGGTCAATTGAAAAATACACCCATATTCAATAGAGACATAACCACTTTTGATAAAGAATACCATCCAAATAACTAACTCAGAAATCTGAGACAAACATTTTACTTTACCAATTTCAATTACATAATATATGCAGCACCAACTTATGTTTTATGAACCAATAAATTAAAGGGAAAGAAACTCCTCACAATAACCCATAAAATCTCATATAGAATCACTCACCTCTAATTAACCCACATTGTTGCACATCTTAACAACGATACAACCTCATCACATATATATCATGATTAACAAAAAAAATCCAACAAAATATAAGCTCTAATAGGTGTCTATAGAGGAAAATATGAGGTTTTTATAAAATCATGAACTTTTTATTGAATTCACTGTTCTAATGAATGGAATACAACATGTGAATCTAACCCTACATTTCTAGAAGACTATATTTTGAAAAAATTCACAATTTACCCAATAATTCACCACACCATGAGTTGGTTAATACCCAAAACTCTGGAAAATGCATGATTAATATGAATGGTTATTCTAACTATGAACCTAACAATTCATTCATTGTTGCATCATTTTCTAAAAAATAAGACTAATTATTACCTGGAAGTACCGATCAAGAACCATGGCGGGAGGAGAGGGAGCCGAGAGAGGGGGACGTCCCGTGGGGTGTTCAGCCATGGGGGGTCTTATGCGCTAATGGAGGGAGGGTCAGGGGATGTCGTTGGAGGAGATTCATCCAAGAGGGTAGGGGGATGTCTCTAGGAGTGGGAGACAAGAGGGGAGGTGGGAACGTCACTGGGAGCCGAGAGGGGAGGGAGACGTCGTCATCGGAGAGGGAGCTGAGATGGAAAGGGGAACATCGCCGAAGGAGAGGGAGGGGAGCCGGGAGGCAGAGGCAGAGGCTAGGAGGAGATCGAGATCAGGGATGGGGGATGGGGTTGGGAGGCAGAGGTTGGGGACGGTTCATGCGTGATGAAAAGTTGGAAGGGAGCCCTAAATTGGGTGTATTTTTTTCCCTGCGGTTAGTAAAATCCATAAGTAAAATTTTTGTTTCCCAACAGTTTAACAAAACCATTAGGAAAACCCAAAATATAATACCCTATACCAATGGTTTACTAGAACCGTTGGTATAGGTTCTTTATCCCAATGGTTTTTTCAAACCATTGGGAAATAAGTATTGGTATAAGCCCAAATTCCACTAGTGGTTTTTAACTCATGAGATAACATTTACAGTGAATTTAAAGTTATCCAAAGAACACAAGTTATGATGTCTTAGAGGTTAACCTAAACTCATTCTTTCAATGTCTTGTTTTATGTTATTTCCAAATTCATATATTGGTTTGATGTTATCATCTTATATCATGATTTGATGATCATTTTTACAATTATCACACCTTTTATGTAACCATGATATGCATATTGAATCAAATATTTTAATTACATCATGTAATCCTTTGATTATTCTCTTACCAATCTTTATAGATCACCCTCTCTTATGTATGTCCCTGGGTTATCTTGTGTAATATCAGAAGATCGATGGAATATAAGGTCATATTTTAGAGCTTTTAAATAATTTTATTATAACCATGATTCATGTTATTATTTTATACATATAATTACACAAATACGTTAGGCCTCATGATCTTTTGTTATTGTATTAAGTGTATCATTATGAAATAAATCATGAATTATGGTGTTTTAAATATATGAGTTGTCATAGTTGGTTTTAGAGAATGGTATAGTTATTTTTATGGATTGGGATTAGAAAAAATTATTAAAAACCTTAAGTATAAGACTAAAAATAGGAATAAATCCATAAATTATGCTAATGTTTAGAGTATGTGGTTTTCAAGAAAAAAATACCTATCTGGATCCTACAAGTGGATGTGGCTCTGGCACAGTTGTACTTAGGGGTAATAACCCTGATCGAAGCACATTGGGTATTAAATAAATCTTCACTGATTGTACAACAAAGAGGCCTTGATTCACACCTAGTTTGAAACTTATAAGGGATATTATTTGGTCAATTAAAAATCTCTTTATGAACTATTATGAAGGAAAAATATGACCATAAAATTTTGGGTTAGGAAATATACCATGGATAAATAATTTGAAATATATAAATTCATAGGTTAAATAATGTACATTATTTATGAGTTTTCCATTCGATTTTTATAGTTTCACTTTTTTGTGTGAAATAGTTTGAAAATTCTCAACCCAAAATATATTTTGGTTTAAGTAAATTATTAGAACCAAAATTATATAGATAAAATCATGATTTTCATCCATTCATGAGCTTTAAATGCCCTATGTGACTATATTTTTATGAATTCTTTCATATCACACATGTTTAGCATAAATATTAAAATAAAAACTCAAAATATGGAAGTGGAGATATCATTGAAAATAGAAAATGGGTAATTTATTACATCCAAAGTATATAACTCCTTATCTGTCCATATTTGTGGGCTGAATATCCTAGAAAACCTTGCGATACTCCCTTTAGTAGAAGTCAATGAAATTTCAGGTATGTATTAGATTTCCTTTTATATATCTAATATAAATTTTTGAGAGAAGGAAGGAACCCTATACGTTGTGAGTATACCTTTGATTATATGAAAGTTCAAGTAGGTTGGTGTATCTTATTTGGAATCATCATATCAAGCATGAATATTATTGACTTATGAGTAAGAGTATCTAGCTCAAATGATTGAGACTGAGGAAAAGAAAATCCTTTATGACATTCCCATTGAAAAAGAATATTCTAATGAGTTTCCAAAAGAATTTATTATTCTTCCTCCTAGCCTTGTTGTTGAGTTTTCAATCAAAATTATACCTAGATATTTTCCAATATACACGACTCTATATAGAATGACCACTATTGAAATTAAAGAGATTAAGGAGAAACTACATGAGAATTTGGATAAAGGGTTTATATACCCAAGAAATTCCCTATAGGATGCATAATTCATCTTCCTCAATAATAAATAGGGGTCAATGAACCTCTGAATTGATTATCATGGGCTCAACCAGACCACGATAGAGTAAAAGTATTTTCTACAATGGATTGATGACTTGTTCGATTAGAAACATGGTTCCCAACACTTCTATAAGGTTGATCTTTGGTCAGGATATTATCATGTAAATATAAAGATGGATGATTTCTCCAAGTCTACTTTTCATATAAGGTATGGGAAGTACATGATCAAAATAATTCCATTTATACTCACTAACACTCCATCTATCTTCATAGACTTAATTAATTGAGTATTTAGGGATTACCTTGAATTTTTTTTGACAATATTTATAGAAGATATTCTCATCTACTCCAAAAGAAATTAGGAACATTAGGATAATTTTAATGATGTATCAAAGAACTTGGATGGAGAAAGTAACATTCCTAGGACATGTTATCCCCAGAAAAAGAATATATATTGATCCTTTTAAAACTTAAGAAATTTTTAGATGACCCAAAACAACATTTGTGATAGACATATATAGTTTCCTTGGATTATCTAGGTACTATAATGGATTTTTGAGAAACATATCATGATTGTAAATTCCACTAACTAATCTAAATTAGAAGGGAGTGAAGTTTATATGGAGATAATAATATGAGGAGATCTTCAAAGAGTTAAATTAGAGTCTAATCCCTAAACCTTTACTCACATTACCCACATGTCTTGAAGGATTTGTGATCTGTAATGATGCTTCCAAAAAAGTATTGGGTTGTGTAATCATTAAAGATGACGAAGTGATATCATATGCCTCAGTAAAATTAAAGATCCATGGGTAGAACTTCCCAACACATGATCGAGAATTGGATATAGTGATCTTCACATTGAATATTTGGTGAAATTATCTCTGTGGGGATAAGTGTGACATATATACTGATCATAAAATACTTAAGTGTATATTCAAATAAAAGGATCTCAATAAGTACCAACAAAGGTGGTTGGATCTGATCAAGGATTCTGATTGTTCAGTCCGTTACAATATTGGGAAGGTGAAGAAAGTGGAAGATGATCTAAGTAGAAAGGATCCTGAAACCCTATACATGAAGAGGATTGAAATGGATATAATATTCATCAACATGAAAATAATGTACATGGGAATTATAAAATGTAATTAATCATGAGTTTAAAAAATAATTTATCTACCATCCATTTTAGAGAGGATCATAGAGGCATAAAAATATAATAAGGAGCTACAATGAAAGGTAATGAATATTATATATCTCAAATTTTCTAATTATAGATTCATAAGGTTTGGAATAGGGATATTTTTCCCATTAAAACTATATTTGAAGAAGAAACATTTATATGATATTAAAGGATCATCGTTCTATATTTATCTAGAAAGTAATAAGCTTTATAGAGATATGAATAAAAAAATTTAGTGGGATAGAATTAAGAGAGAGATTGTATAATTTATTTCTCAATTATTGGCATGATAACAAGTCAAGGTTGAATAATAGAAGTCCAATAGTATAATGAAAATATTTCCCAAACTATAATGGAAATGGGAAAACATAACCATAGATTTAATAATAGGAATCCCCATGACATCTAAATTTAATAACTCTATTTAGGTGGTGGTCGATATCCTTAAAAAGGTAGCACATTTCATTTCTTTTAAGGAAGATTTATCTCTTAACAAACACACCAAGATACATATTAGGGAAGTTTTAAGACTATATGAAGTTCCACTCTGCATTATATCTAATCAATATCTAAGGTTTTACTTGATGTTTTGGAGAGGCCTTCAACAAGTGTTGGATAGATGAGGTTTAGTAATACTTATCACCCTTAGATGATTGGTCAGTCTAAGATAACCACTAAAAATAAAGAGTATATGCTGAGATCATGTTCAATGGATTTATAAGGATTTTGGGACTAACACCTTACCCTAATAGAGTTATCATATAACAAACATTTCCATTCAAGAATTCAAATGTCACCTTTTGAGGCTCTATATGGGAAGAGTTGTCAAAATATAATATACTAGGATGAATTTGGTGAGAGGAAGAATACGTGACATGATCTTATCCAAGTTATGATAGAGATGGTTCAAACCATTCAAAATCATATTAAATAGACACAAATTTTATAGAAAATCTATAGAGAGAATCTTCAATGAGACCTGGAGTTTAAGGTCATAGATAATGTGTTCCTTCATATATCACTAGAGAATAAATTCACGAGGTTTAGGAAGAAGGTAAATCTTTGTCTAGGATAAATCATTCCCTTTGAGTTCCTTAATTACATCAGATATGTGGACTATCAACTAGCACTCCCACCTAACATATCCCAAGTACAACATGTGTTTAATTTATCCCTCTTGAGTAAGTATATACCAAACCCCTCAAATGTACTAAATATAGAGGTGGTACCCATGGAGAATGATCTTTCCTACAAGGATAAGCTAGTGAATATCTTAGATCATAGAGAAAAGGTTCCATGAAATAATAAAACTCACCTGGTGAAAGTGTTATTATAGAACCAAAAGTACGAGGAAGAAAAATGAGAACCATAAGTGGTGTTAAAGAATAAGTACCATAATCTATTTTATTGTATCAAATGAAATTTAAATGGTGAAATTTATGAAGGTGGAATAATTTAACGACCCAAAATTTTATAAATGTAATTACATTTTTGAATAAACAATTTACTTATTAAATAATCTATTTATAGAAAACACATGCACTACTTTGGTTATTTTGGAACATTATAAAATATTTCTAGTCAGATCTAAAAGACTGTTAAGAATCTTAAAAATTTATAATATAACATTTATTTAGTTACCATTAATATTATTATATATTAAGGTTTATAATAAAGTCTAATTTAATCATAGATAAGAAGCGATGACCTTGACCAGTAGGATTATACCCTATAAATCCCAATTATTAGAGATTTTGAGGGATATGGAATCATTGTGATTTAACCTCAACCAAACCAATGACAAAATTCAATAACTAAAACATGGAAAAAAATTTTATAGAATAATTTTAAGGTTATCAAAATCAGGACCCAAACCATGTTCACTGAACCATTGAAGAAAACACCATTATTTTACACATTACCCTTAGGGCGTAAATTAGTATAATAAGGATTTATGTATCTAGAACCTAAAAATATGATTTTTTTATTCTTTTAAATGATAAAATGATTATATTTATCTATTTTTATTATTACTTTATAAATTAGTTTATAATTATTTTGATAAAAAAATATTTTTATATGAAGAAATCAAAATTGTATTTTTTGTAAAAATATAGCTTCAATTAAAACACTAGTTTTGATAAATTCAATAATTTTTTAAATAAATATTATTTTTCATAAAATATTCTTATTAACTAAAAATTATTTATATAAAAATTATAATATAATTTAATTATGTCTAATGTATTTTTTATAAAGGCCAGAAAGATGTCATTATCATAAAAATAATTATTTTATATTAAATAGGGTTTTTTATTTAGAAGTTAAAATTATCATATTTATAGAATTATTTTGAAAAAATAAAATTTTTATTTTATTTTATTATAAATTTATCCAATAGTGAATTTTTCATAATTTTCCAAGCCAGTCAATTTGTTTTGGTAAAAATTAAATACAGTATAAATTTACGGTCTGTATTATCACATCATAATGACCCAAAAGTGATGTAATAAATGTTATAAAAGGCATAAGCTACCAAATATATATTTATAAAGTATAATAATGTGTTTATTTATTAATTTTATTAATTTTATAAATATATAATGAATCCTCCAAAATCAATTTTATATTTTAATGCTTTAAAATCAATTTGTTTTGTACATGAATCACTTACACATCATGAATTTTATTATTTTATATTTTAGGTTCTTATACTTATAAAATACTTAAAACCAACCCTATTTTTTAGATACCATAGGAAAAAATCATTTAAATATTTGTGGTTTTGATTATTTTATCATATAGAGTCCAAAACCTAAGTTTATAAATTAATAAAGTATTCCCCTCTCTTTTTCTATAAATACCCATCCAAAATCCCAATAATATTCACTTAAAACCCTTTTATAATGAATTTAGTCCCCCAAATCCTCTCTAAATCTATCCCAAGGTGTTCCCAACATCTTAAGAATCTTATACCAAGATTTTATAAGTGTTCGCTCAAGGTAACGAGGTTCTATCCTCCTCTTTATCCAAACACTTTCTTTGATTTATGCCTTTTAATTTAAAAATTTTCATGTTGTAATATGTTTTTATATATAAATTTTCTATCATTATGATTCTAATGTAATTGTATAACACATGTAACTCTCATAAAATGCCTCCATAAACCTTTAATTATGCACATTATGCTGCCGAAATTATCAAGTGATTTCCATGCCTAATATTTTTATTGTGTATACCCATCCCAATTTCTACTCAATGTTTTCCACCTAGATGAACCTATACATAATTTATTTATTAATACTATTTTTGTAACCCAAAATCATTAATAATGGGATTAAAAGTGATAAAAGGCATCCTTATGTTGTATGATCTATGTGGCACCCAACTTCATGTACATGATATAAATGTGACAAGTGGGACCAAAATTATATATCAATCCAATGAATTTGGTAATGTATTTATCTATTGAGACACTATATATGGTGAATGGGAGGTCATACTAAGCACACCATGTTATTATTTCTAGTAATTTATTAGAGTCTTATGCTTATGATGTTATGTTTTATGTTGCTGCAACATTCCTATGTTGCCTTGATGTTATCATCTTATATCATGATTTTATATTCAATGTTATTGTTATCCCCAATTTTATGTTACCTTTATATCCCTATTTATTCACATTTATTAATTTTATCTAGTTATGATTTAATTATTCCCTTACTAGACTTTATATCACAACCCTTTCTTATGTACATCCCTAGGTTATCCCTTACAGTATTAAAGGATCAATGGAATATAAGGGAATATTTTGGATAATTTAAATAATGTTATTATATCCATTATTCAACTTGTTGTTGCATGTATCTAATTTACCAAATAATCTAGTAATCACAATGTTTTTTGATTGTACTAAGTGAAATTTTTTTGCAATAAATATTGAATTAAGGGGTATTAAAAATATGGGTTGTTATAGTTGGATCCAGAGTGTGGTCTAATTATTTTTAGGTATTAGGATTAGATATATTTAGTCAAATCCTTAGGGATAATACTAAAACTTTTAAAACAACCTAAATTTATAGTAAATTATAGATTAAGTGGTTCCCAAGAAATAAAATTTCTATCTGGATACTATAAGTGGATGTGGCTCTAACATAGTTTTACCTTGAGGTAATGACCCTGAAAAGGGAACATTGGCTATTAAATCTGACATCACTTAGTGCATGATAAATAGGCCTTGTTTTACACATGGTTCGAAACTACTAGGAGATATGACTTGGTGGAAATTTTTGAACCATTATAATGGGATGAAAAAATGGCCAAGAAATTTTTTTTAGGAAATAGGCCATGGATAACTTAGACTGAAACCAATAAATTAGTAGTTTTAGAAATTTATTTAATTTATGATTTATCAGTTAAATGTTCTTATTTTTTATTTTATGTGTGTAATATTTTGAAAATTATCATCCCTAATTCTATTTTGGTTGAAGTAAGTGATTAGAATTAGAATCAAATAGTGAAAGGTAATATTATAGTCTATTCATGAACTTTGAATATCATATGTGAATATAGTTCTTTGAATTTTTTCATATCATGAAATTTTTAGATCTATTCAAACACCAACTTAAAATATGTAAGTTGATCTATCAATGAAAAAATGGGGTAATTATTTAATTCCATGTATATAACTCCTCCCCTATCCGTATTTATGGGATGAACTTCCCACCAAACCTTATGATACTCTCTTTATCATAATTTAATGAAATTATATGTATTGAGTGAATTTCATTATATAGATCCAATATAAATTACTATGAAAAAGAAATCACCATCCTATTTTTTGTGGTGATTGAGGCCCTAAAGAGGGGATGAAGTGGCTATACAAAGTTGAAGGAATATTTACCTCATTAGAAACTCCTAAAACCTATTGAGTGAAGAGAATTATTGTATTGTTCATGGGTTTGGGTCTAGAGAGGTGGAATACTACTATTAAAGACCATCCCATTTAAGGTATGTATTTGGAATATTTGAAGACCCATTTTCATTTGGTTCCATTATCCTGAGAATGTGAGGGTGATGAATAAATTGGAGTTCATGAATGTTTATAAAGGTTATCAGTTGGTAAAGGAATACATTGAACATTTTTCTATTTTTGTACATTTATTCATTGAGCTACTCTACGATGATTCAAAAAAATCTAGGTTCTTTGAAAAATTCCTTAATCCCAATATCATCTCGGTGGTGTTTCTTTTATTCTTTACTTAATATTCAGAAGTGGATAATAAGGCTATCTTAGTTGAATAAATTCTCACGGGGAAGCCTATGGAAATCAATTATTAAACTATGTTTAGTGTCAATATGGGTGATCTGACCGATGAGAATTAGAAACTATAATAACTAAGACCATGTGGTAGTGACAATGTGGAATTACCCCTAACCCTATTTCCACAGTTTCAATGTAAAGGTAGTCGTTGGCCTTTTTCCAATGTGGGAAATTTGGGAATTATAATCCCACTTTTTTGATGAATTAAAAAACCTTTAATAAACAAGTCCACCTAAAGAACACTCATAGGTTTTATAGGTTTCCAAGTCATTGGGAGAAGTACCCTCAGTCCTAGAAAAAATCATGGTATTAGCTATGGTGGTGTCTCTATCCAATGTAAAACAAGTATTTTGGGAGATATTTGGGATAAAATGTGTTTTTTTATTGAATATTTTTTCAATAAGGGTATATAACTTCTCTTTTCATGTAAAATATGGAAGTTTTATCGATCTAGTTCTCTTTCCTTTTTGGGTGTTTCCTATGGTTGAATTTTATTGAAATTTTATGTGATCTCAGTCGATTGTTTCTGATATTTTTCTTCTCTTATTATGGTATTTATAAATGGTGGCGAGACCTATAATTGGTCTCTATATGGAATATCCATCCTCATTGGAGGGAATATTTCAATGTAGTTGGTCTCCCTTTTGATTTTGAGTTTTAGTGATAGTCATCCCAATGATCTTGAGGTGATCGCTGTTTTTTGATTTTATGGTTTTTTTATAATTGGATAGTTCTTGTGTGTGTTTGATCAGTGAGTTTTGAGTATTAATAGGATGTTTATATTAAGAAGAATCTATTTTTGTTCTTGAATTTTTTTGGAAGTAGTTGATCTGCAATCTTCTCTTTTCAATCGGTGATGACATTCTTGGGGTATAAAGTGGTATGATAGGGAGAATTGAGACAACCTAATGTTACTTTTATGTGAAAATTTTATTATATTTCTTATTCCATTGAGTTTTAAGTGTTTTAAGCTAAGAATTATGAAATTTTGGAACTTTTTCAGTCCTTTAATGTTTTTTAAACCATACAGCCTAAGTGTATAGCCTACTGTAGTTTTTGATAGTTGTGATGTAATGACCCGAACAGTTGTAAATAAAATTTCCATTTTGATTTAATTAAATGTATTATTATACAATACGGATATAGAAAACACATGAAATTATTTGATTTTATTATATCCTATCATATTTAAAATATATTTAGGCATCATTACCATTGATAATAAACCCATTGGATAGTGGTCACATGGTTAGTATAAATATAGGGTTTTAACAAAACCAATTGACAAAGACAAAGGAAGTGATGACCTAAAACAATAGGATCACACCCTATGAAGATAATTTATTAGATGTTATAAGGAAGATTACCTCAATGATATTTTCCCCTGACCAAGTGCAAGTTGAGATCCAATAACTTAAGCATGACCAAAAACTTTTATCGGAGAAGTTCAAGCTCATTTAAATCATGACCCTTACCATGTACTCCGAACAACCCCATGAAAGTATCACCATCACCACCTTACTCTTAGGGAGATTTTGGGTGTATTAAAGGGACATCTATTGATAACCTATCGATAAGAGTATTTATATTACTTTTTTATAGAATAATTGATATATTTTCATCCTCTTATTATTACTTTATAAATGATATTTATTTTGATACAATAAAACACAAATAATATTTTTAGATAATATTCAAATTCAATTAAGGAATTTATTTTGATTAATTAATGGATTTTTTAAATAAATAATATTTTAATAAAATATTATTATTAAATAATGTTTATGAAATATAAATGATCATATAATATTTATGAAGTCAAATGTAATTTTTATATGGGTTCAAAAACTGTTATTGTAAAAAAACCCAACATTTCTTAATAAATGTCAATTTTATTTTAAAAGTGAAAATTTATATATTTATAAAGTTGTTTAGATAAAATGAATATTATTTTTTGAATAATAACATTGAAATTTTTTTGAGACAGTTTGATTTTTAGGTAAAAATTAAATACTAAATAAATATACTTTGTGTATTATTTCATTATAATGACCTAAAAGTGATGCAATAAATACTATAAATGGGATCCATGAAAAAATATGTGTTTCCCTTTAAAATAATTTGATTTTGTGATTGTTTTGTTAATTTTATAAATCCATTATGAATCCTCCAAAACCATTAACAAATTTTAAGGTTTTAAAATCATTTCTTTAAGATTATGAGTCACCACTACATAATAAGGGGAATTGTTTTATTATGTTTTGATCTTAAAATTATATAATATTGAAATCCAATCCCATTTTGAAGAAACTGCGGACAAAACCCATGGGAATATTTGTGTTTTTGGTTATTTTACGATAGAGTAAAAAACCTATTTTGAGAAATAATAAAGAAATCCCCACTCTTTTCCTATATAAACCCACCCAAGATCCCATTTATCTTCACTAAAAATAATTTCATCACATAATTACTCCCACCCCCTATAAATATTCATCTCAAGGAACCCAAATATCCCAAGAATATTCTTCCAAGCATTTAGAGTCACACACTCAAGTAAAGGATCTTTTTCTTTCTTCTCTTATTTCAAGTATATTCTTTACCATAAATATTTTATCTTCATTTTATTATAATGGTATATGTTATTACATATCCTATTTAATGTCCAAGTTTTTTTACAAATTATTAGATACCCATTTCACTCTCATCAACCATTTTTTTTGAATTTTTAAGTGACATCGTTATGCTGCCAAAATTTACCTACGATTTTCCATGAAAAAACAACCATGCAGGGAATTCAATACCCATTTCCTATCAAGGGTGTTCAAATTTATTCACTCATACATATTTTAATTGGGAGTTACATGTTTTTATTCCACAATCCATGATCATGGAATAAAACATGATGATGAATGAATCCATTTTGTATAATCAATGTGGAACACTTAAGCATGAGAATGAAATGAATGTGACAGGTATGCCTAGAATTATATAGCGCTCAAACACATTGGGAAATGTTTAGAATCATGATACATTATGTTGGGACATAGATTGAATTAGATTCCTTTATGGGACTTTTTCCATCATGATTTCTTGGTAGTTATCCTTGACCTATGTTTATGATGCAGTGTTTTAAGTTGTTTCCACATTTCCCATGTTATGATTATCATGATATATAATGCGTTGTTATTCATGTTCATTTTATGAACCATTGATACCAATATTTTTTAACATTTATTATCTTATTCATGATATTATATTTTTATTCCATTACTATTCTTTATAACTCATCCCTTTCTTTTTTATGTCCCCAGGTTATCTCATGCAGTTTTAAGTGCGAGCATGTTAAGGAGGTTTTCCATAAAGATGATGTATTTCCTATGATAAATTGTTATGTAATGTACCTAATTCCTAAAGACACTATAATTCTTTATCTTTTAGGTTGTATTAAGCGTGATCATATGTAATAAATCATTTTTCAATGTGAAATAAATAGTAGGGTTATTATAGTTTGTATAAAAGGAAAAGTTTAGTTATTTTTGGTATTAGGATTATAAAACTCTAGAAAGATCCCTAGGGAGAAGACTAAGTACAAAAAAACATCCCTAATTTTTTTAAGTATAGAGTAAGTGGTTTATCAAGAAAATACATCCCTATCTAGATACTACAAGTGGAAATGTATCTAGCATAGATGTACCTAGGGCTAACAACTATGACAAGGTGTGTTAGGTTTAACTTAGAAAAACTTGATACCTGAAATTATCCTTAATGTTCACCTAGTTTGACACTCTTGAGGGATATTGTTTTCTAAAATAAAAATCTCATTACAAAAAATTATTATGGGAACAATAAAAATTCCCATAAGAATATATGTTAGGAAATGGATCATGGATAACATAGATTAAATCCTAGAAATTAACAATTTAAGGAAACAAATGTAATTTATAATTTATACCTTTAATATAAATGAATTCATATTTATGTTTTTAATAGTTTAAAAAATTTCACGCCTAATTTTCCCTTTATTATATCCAGTGATTAGAAATAGGAATAATCAAGTAAAAAATCAATGTGATGAGAATTGTGATGACTGCCACAAAAAGATGCCCAACCTGATGGGTGAGGGAATCATAAACTTTATGATGATAATCTCTCAACTAAATCAGGTTTTGAATATATACCTAGATCAGGAGGATATCCCAAACCCCCTAAAGAATGAAAAATCTATAATTAAGTCCTTTATGAGAGAAAGGACTTTGAAATTCAGTTGATCATCTAATCCCTTAATCATGGAATAATGGATCAAATCCATTGAGAATATATTATCCATACTTCATTGTTATTAAGAATAGAAGGTTATAAATTCTATTTATCATATGAAGGGAGAAGATGATCAGTGGTGGAAATTAATCAGGAATACGAAGCCCGAGGAAGGAATTGATGTGATGGTGTGGAAGAAATTCCTGAAAATGTTTTTCAATAAATATTTTCCTCACACTCACTATATTAAAATTGAAATGTATTTCCTTTCCCTCAAGAAAAAAGATGACAGATCTATCAGGGATTATGATGAAAAATTTACAAGACTTGCATAATACACCTCTGGATTTGTCGTTACCCCCAAATGCAAGGTTGACCACTTCTTTGGTGAGATAAAACCTAGTATACCTAAAGCCCTAGAGATCTGTGACTTTGATAGATATGATGAAACTATCTAATGTTACCTCAAAGTCGAAATGGATATTAACAATTCTAAAGGATATCTTGGGGATAATAAGTGGAATGTGGAGTTTAATTATGGTGGTCCAATAGAGATATATAATAGTTCTAAGAAATTTCAACATCTCACTCATCAAAGGTGAAGAAAGAATCACCCCATAAATTGACAAAAGGGTATGAGGAAATGATTTCGGTTTAGTAAGAAAGGGCACATAGATAATGATTTTTGATAGGAGAAATCCACTATTGTGATAGAGGAAAGGAATGCTCCAGTCAACCGTCGATGCATTGATTATTGCTTCAAGAACAATGATAAAAGACACTTTTCAAACCAATGCACAAAGACAAGGGTTTTCGATGACAACCAACAACATACAAGGTAGGAAGGGATAGATTTTTCCATAATAACCATTGAGTTTATAATGACTTGAACTTTTTGAATAATATTTGTTTCCTAAAAATATGTGTTATATTATTTTTCTATACTCAACATAAATATTTCTCATTAATAATGAAGTGAGTATAATTTCAAATGTGACCATTGGTTTTTTAATATTATATGACCTCTGGTAAATTATGACCATTTTTCAATATGACCATTGGAAACTATAATCTTAATAATGATTTTAACATTATAATTATTGTTTATAAGTAGAAATAAAAAAGGGAAATTAATATAGAAATAGATTAAATGGCCTCATTCAGTAGAGTCATTCTATATGAAACCCATTTTTCAGAACTTGTAAGGGAGTTAGTTTCATTGGGCTTCACTCTTGACCATGCCGAATCTTAGATTCAACATGCTAATCTTGAATAAAATCTCATATGGGAGAAGTTCAAGTTATTGGAAATTACCACTCATGTGATGTTTTCCGAGCCACCCCAAGAATATATCACCATCACACACATAACCCTTAGGTCATATGAAAGTGTTATAATGGGTTATGTGTTAAGGAATTTTTCACTTAATGTGTGATCCATTTGTATAAATAAAATTGTTATTCCATAAATTTTGTTTTGAAAATATTTTTTCATAAAAATTTAAAAAATTTGATAAATTTATTTCTCAAATGGAAATTTTAATTTTCAGAAAACAAATAATTATTATATTAAACTAAGGTATTATTAATAATTTTTATTTAAAAAAATATTATGATTAAAACACTCTTATTTAAATTTAAATGTTATTTTTTTCAATGTCAAAAAATTTACTACGCATTTTCTATCTACAATTTGTTTTAATAAATATGTATTATTATATTTTAAAGTAAAATTTATTATAATTAGAGAATTATTATAATAAAATAAACATAATTTTTAAAATAATCATGTCAAAATTAGGTTAGGATGAATTTATGAGAATTGTCTAAAATATTTTATTTTTCGATGAATAGTAAAAATACAGTTTGAGTTTTTTGGTATGTTTAATGACATCATAATGATGTAATATGTAATATAAAATTTTGATGTACGCTTTTTAATTATAATAACATGGTTTCCCAATTGGATAATACCATGGGGAAGCCCATTGTTTTGAATTTACAACTACCTAGGTGCCCAAGGAAATTATTACCTAAATCCTCCCCTTTTTCTATAAATACCCACTCATTTCTCCATTATATTTACTTTAAAATTAATCCTCTATGAAAATATTATTTTTTAACCTACCAAGGAGTCCTCCCAATGTGACCTCAAACCCCCAAGGTCCCATTTTTTTTAGGAGTTACTCTTCAAGGTAAGGGAAATCTCACCATCTCTTTTCCTTTCAAGTTCCCTTTTTTATGTGGTATGTATTTCAAATTTACAGACTAAATTCTTATATAAATTTTATTATAACCATTTACAGTATTAAGAGTATTTTTTATGAGATAAACTTTCCCCCTCTCTTTTTATTGTTTTCTAAAACCATGTTTCTTTCTTATTATGTTGCAAAATTTTCTTCTCAAAATTTCTCTATTTTTTTCAAGAAATTATTTTATTTTCATTATGTGAAAACCCACACCTCTTTATTTTATAGGGGTATTCAAAAATTTGTAAAAATTATTTATTTTTTTCTCAAATTGAAATACATAAAACTCTATTTCACTTCTTTTGGTTTATAAATGACTTAATGATCATGTTTTTAAGAACTTTTTAAAACGCCATGATTTTGATTTGAAACCCATTTATTTTATTAAACATGGGTTATTTATGAGATGATTGATTTTGATATATGGGGATAAAATGCAAATTAATAAATATTAAGGTCTCTCCCTTATATTTCTCTAATGCATTAGGTAAATAATTTAATCTCTAGAGATAAGTTGTTTTACAATACCTTGTTGAATAACCTTGGTAATTTTTATGAAACATCCTTGAAGAAGATTTTTTATATGCTTATGATTGTATAAAATAAATTATGTAGCTACATGTAAATTTTATGATTAATGTTATCTTATTTATTATATGACTCATGTTCACTTTTTCATTCCATAATGATATTCTTCATGTTCTTATTGAATTTCTTCAAGATTACATGTAAATTGTTTCCCTTACATTCCCTTACTGGGCCTTATGTGCACCCTTTCGTTTGATGTATGTGACCAGGTTATGATATGCATTAGTTTTACTTTGGATGAAACTTTTATTAATCCTTTAAAGTGGTTTATAAGAATGTTTTAAGTTTTTATTTATTATGTACCCTTTTTTCAAGAAACTAAACCTTAAAAGATCCTCTATTTTGGAAAATGTATTCAAATGTTTATGTATTAAAAAATCAGGATCTCATATTTGGAATCAAAGGAAGGTTTAGATATTTTTTGAAATTAGTATTTTAAAAATTCATGAAGAAACCTATATAAACATTTAAATATAGGAAAACCATCCTTGTATTTTGGTGAAATATTAAGTAAGTGGTTTTTGAGAAATGAAATACATGTAAGAATATGAACATGTAGATGTGGCTCTAGAAAAGATGTACCTAGGTGTAAAAAATCTAACAAGTTTCATTATGTCTAAGTTTTCATAAATTGGTACCCAAAAATTGGCCTTTCTGCACTCCGGGTTTGACACTCCTAGGGGATATGTTTGGTTAATCACAGGCTTTTTATTAACCATTATGAAGGATTTATAGAAAATTTAATTGTTTTTAAAGAATAAAATATATATGCATGATGTTTTAATCCATGAAATTAATTTAAAATTATAATATTATTAAATGAGACACGTTTCTCGCTAAGTTTTTCTTCTTTTAGAAAATTGAGGG
Source organism: Viscum album (assembly GCA_963277665.1). Classification (NCBI taxonomy): domain Eukaryota; kingdom Viridiplantae; phylum Streptophyta; class Magnoliopsida; order Santalales; family Viscaceae; genus Viscum; species Viscum album. The sequence goes on from OY728121.1 coordinate 439,600,661, forward strand.
AAATAGGAGAAACTACATAAATGGTGAGCACAACGGACCAGGTGATAAAGGATTTCTGATGGAAGCTGGAATGAAAATATTTATGAGAATAATGAATAAAATGAATCAAGTTATGAGAAATAACTTTAATCAAGCTGAGATACTAAATTAAACTCAGAGGAAAAAACTTTCCATTGAGTCCTTTATGCTTCAATGAACACATTATTTAAGTGGATCTACCGGACCATTGATTTCTGAAAAATGGATAAGATCTATGGAAAAGAGTTTTTCAATATTCCATTATTTGGAAGAAGAGAAAGTCACCCTGGATGTATATCAATTATAGGGAGAATCTGATCAGTGGTGGACACTGGTTAAAATCACGAAGCGAAGAGGTGATTTTGAAGCTATGGGGTGGGAAGAGTTTAGGGGGACATTTTTTAAAAAACATTTCCTCGTTCATTGTGAACTAAAACAGAGAAGGAATTCTGAGATCTGAATCAGAAGGAGAATGAATCTATTAGAATCTATGAGATAAACTTAAAAATACTTTCTTGTTACACCTCTATATTTGTCATGGATCCTAATGGGAATGTTGATAGTTTTTTTGGTGGACTAAGACCACATGTATGGAAGAATCTAGCCAAATGAGGCTATAATAACTATGATAAGATCATGACAAGTGCTGTGAAGGTTGAACCAGAGTTTGGAGAGATTCAGTTGTCCCATAGATCCAATTAAATGAGGATATCTTTGGATCCAAACTTGTGGAGGAGCTTTGATTAAGGAAGAGTTGGAAAACAAGTACAACTCTCCACATGTAAGAAATGTGGGAGGAAGTATTCAAGGAACTGACTACCTGAGAGAAAGAAATGTTACAAGTGTGGAATAGATGGCCATATTTCTTAAAACTTTCGTAGTGAGGTGAAGACTTAACTTCTCAACAATAATGATAAAGGGAAGATGGTGCAGACCCTACCTAAATTCCAATTCATCAAGTGTGGATAACTTGGTCACTTCACCAATCACTCTCCAAATCTAAAGTTAATGGAGGGGAATCACCATCAAGCTTAGAATAGGCTAATGGAGAAAAGTTATTATTTTTCTATCAATATGGTTGAATTTTAATCTCCAAATGATGTGGTGGCATGTACTCTCATTGTTCTCTCAAATCTAGAAATTACTTTGTTTGATTCTGGTTCTATGCATTCCTTTATTTCCTCTGAATTTGTAAATAATATAGAACCAATACATAAACTGCAAGAAGTGTAGTTATCAGTCAAGACTCTTGGAGGGATTATACAAGCATCAATAGTTTATAGAAACTATAGTATTCACTTTGGCAAGCATAATCTCATCATAAATATAGTAGTCATTTCTATATTGGAATTCGACATTATACTAGGGATGGACAGGATCTCAAAGTATAATGCTAATATCAACTATAGAAGTTAGAAAATTTTAGTAGTATTGAATGAAAATCCTACAGTTTTTTTTCAAAGGAGAGATATCTCAAACAAATCTTTTTCTAGAAGCACCACCAATAGCCTTGTTTTTGGAGATGATCGGTGAAGATGAAGAAGTAAATGAAAGTATACGAATATAAAATTTCCCCATTGTTCAGGAATACATTGATGAATTTATAGAGTAGTTACATGGAACTCTTCTAGAAAGATATATAGATTTCACTATTGATCCCATGCCTAGTTCCAAACTGATTTCAAAGACCCCGTATAGTATGGAAAATGTGGAGCTAGAGGAATTACAAAGACAACTCCAAGATCTTTTGGAGAAGGGGTTTATCTGAGTAAGTGTGTTTCCTTGGGGATAACCTATTATCTTTGTGAAGAAGAAGGTGGATCAATGAAGTTACACGTTGATTATAGAGAACTTAATGGAATCACTGTGAAGAAGAAGTACCCTCTTCTTTGGATTGATGATTTATTTTACCAGCTTCATGGGGATAAATTCTTCCTCAAGATTGATCTTTAATCTACTTATTATAAATTGAGGGTGAATAAATAAGATATTCTAAAGAACTCCTTCCAATCAAGATATGAAAATTATGAGTTATTTTTATGCCCTTTGGATTGACTAATTCTATTGTTGTTTTTATGGATTTTATGAATATATACTTTAAAGACTACCTTTATAACTCTGTGGAAGTTTTCATTGAGGATATTCTGATATATTCCAAAATTCTTGATGATCATGAGAATCATATAAGGGATATATTGAAAACCATAAGAAAGGAGAGGCTATTTGGAAAGTTTAAAAAATGTTAATTTTGGTTACAACAAGTTTCTTTCTTGGGGAACATTATAACCAATGAAGGAATCTTATTTATCCTTCCAAGACAAAGGTTGTGGAGGAGTGGCCTCATCCCACAATAGTAACTAATATGTTTAGTTTCCTTGGATTAAATGGATATTATAGGAGTTTTGTGAAACAAAATTCATGACTTTATAGTCCACCAACCAATTTAACTCAAAAAGGGGATAAGTTCATTTGGAATAAAAAGGGTGAAGAAAGTTTCCAAGATCTGAAGAAGTGATTGGTTACTACACCTGTGTTAACTCTACCCTATATTAGATAAGGATTCATTATTTTTAGTGTTACGTCTCTGAAAGGGCTTGGGTGCATCCTCATGTAGGATGACAAGGTAATTGTTTATGCATCTCAACTGTTGAAGCCTTAGGAGTAGAATTGTCCAATGCCTGACCTGGATATGGATGCAATATTTTTCCTCTAAAGATATAAAGGCACTATATTTATGGGGAGAAATGTGATATATACAATGATTTTAAAAGTTTTTAGTATATTTTCATACAAAAGGAATTTAACATGAGATAGAGGAGAAGTTTGGAACTTCTTAAAGACTGTGATTTTTCAATTCATTATCATCAAAGAAGAGAAAAAAAGTCATCGATGCATCAAGTAGGATATACCTTATTGATATAGAAATGATGAGGATTCGATGAGGTCCTTTGATCAAAGACATAATAAAACTAGAATTGGTAATTTTAAGGGAAGGGGAATCATCAACCCTATCCCAAATGATTTTCAACCATCATTACTAAAGAAGATCAATAAATCTCAAATGATATCCCTTTGTTTCAAAAGAAGATAGAGTTTTTGAAGGTTGGGGAGTTTCTTGAGTTCAATATTTATTAAGAAGGTGTACAAAAATTTCATACAAGAGTATGTGTTCCATCTATTCCAGAAATAAAGAAAGAAATGATGGATAAATCTCATAGATCTACTTTCTATATACATCTTGGAAGTACTAAAATGTAGAGGTACCTACATGATCATTATTGGTGGGATAACATGAAAAGAGATATTGGTGACTACACTATAAGTGTAAGAACCCAGATCTTCATTTCAGGTATGTTTTTTTTTCTGGAGTTTTTGAGAAAAATGGAGTTTCTGGAAATTTTTGAAGTACACGCCGTGTACATTCTGAGTACACACCGTGTACTCTTTTCCCGCTCGAAGCCGTGTACTGGCCATGTCCGGGCCACACACACGGTGTGTAGGGGTGACGTGGAGGCTGATTTTTATGGAGTACAGAAAGACCTAGTACACACCGTGTACTCTAGAAGTACATGCCGTGTGCTTTTTTTCATTAAATGGATCGGGGTTACACCTAATCGACGAAAATCTCTTCTTCTCCACCTTATTCATCCGAGAGCACCGGGAATCTGCGGATCTTTGATGAGCCACCGTTCCTCTGTCCATTCTCTGATTCAAGCACGATCGATTGCGTTGGAATCGTAGTGGTGAGTTCTTCCGTCTGTTGTAGCCTTGTTTTCCAATTCCTCCTCCTTCTCAAGATATTGTGGGTTGTGATTTTTGGGTGTTTTCTCAGATCTACGATGTTTGGGGGAGAATTAGTCATCATGGTTCAAGTATATCGATCTTCTAGAATCGAGGTAGGTGGTTTGTGCCTTACCTTTCAATGTCTTTGAGTTCTATGTGAAAATTCCACCAATACCCGTGAACGAGGTATTGCGTGTTTACCTTTTTGCCCTTATTGTTTTCCTGCCTTAATTGTATGATTGTGTAGAGGTAAATTAATCATGTTAGAAGATATTTTGTTATTCTTGGATGTTTTTCCCATTCTTTTCTCTATTTACAACCTTTGGGTCTGGTTAGCCTTTGGCTGTTAGGACTATTGACATGACTTGTGTCTATAGGTTGGAGTGTTTTGAATTACATGCTTGTTGCCTTGTAGGCTGTCTAGCCAAGTATCCCTGTAGGTGTACTTTGGTTAGACAAGTAGCTCTATAGGTGTACTTTGGACTTATAGAATTATTATGCACTGACTGGCACGGGGATGAGAGAACCTGGTACTATAGACTATAAGGGATAGACTGAGTGAACTTCCCAGAGAGTATTTGACATTATAGACTATAGGAGGGTAGATCGAGTGAGGTTCCTCAGGGAGTCTTAGACATTATAGGCCATAAGGGATAGACTGAGTGAGCTTCCCAGAGTGCCTTTAGATATTATAGACTACAGGAGGGTAGACCGAGTGAGCTTCCTCAGAGAGTCTTACCCTGTTTGATTTCTTTTTAAGACCCTTCCCCAGCTAGATGAGGAATTTACCGAGTGAGATTCCTCATAGAGTCTATGGTATACCTGAGGCTATAGGAGGAATTGACCGAGATAGCTTCCTCATAGAGTCTCTAGAACTTGGGGCTAAGAGGGTTAGACCGAGCGATCTTCCTCAGAGTGTCCCTGACTACCCTAGACTATAAGGGGAATTGACCGAGTGTGCTTCCCCAGAGATTCTCATAAATTCATATGACCAAGCCAGAGGGGTTAGGCTGAGTGCACTGCCCAGAGGGTTGTGGTACTTCTTGGATAGGACTAGAGGGTATGTATGCGAGTACTTCCTAGAGGTTTTTCCTCCTTGTTAACTATTTTCTTCACTACTGTTGTTGGTTGTGGATTTATTACTATTGTGTATCATATTTCTTTACTGCTTACTGTTTACTGCCTACTATCTTGTTGTTTCTGTTTAATGCTTATTGTACTTTTACCTGCAATATACTCACTGACTATTAGGCACGGATCTTCGGGTGAATGCCTACTGGGATTTAGTCTCACACCCTGTTTGGGTCATGCTTTTGGGCCCAAACAGACTACATTGTTGCATGTATAGACAAGGGAAAGTTCCCTTTGACTTTCGGTACTTGATTTCTTGGAGTAGGAGAGCATGAGACCAAGATTTGGCTTACGATGCTGAGGAGCTATTTTATTTTCTTTTGTACTTTCTTTGGTACTGTGGTGTTTTCCAACATTTTGACTTGTTTGGATGCTTTCCTAGATATGTATCATGCATCATTTCATATATACATATGTTCTCCGGTTGGTTGATTTAGTTTTCCGCTGTTTATTATTGTTGGTAATTCACTTCTTCCGCTATTGCATGTTTATTTTTATTCTACTGTGTACTCTGCCAATGAGGGAATAGTTTCCCAACTATCACACCCAAGGCCCTCGCTTCTAGTTGGTAGCCTCTGGAGAATGGGGAAATGCGCTTGAGGCCTTGGGACGATCCGGCTCAAAGCCCCGGTTAGTGGCATCTAGGTCAGGACGTTCCAAAGTGGAATCAAAGGCGTTCTTTTCTCTTGATTTACTATTTGGAGACTTTAGCCAGGGATAGGATGGATTTGGTACTTGGTAATAAGCTATGCCCGAGAGTTGCTAACCCGTGTACAAGGAAAAGCCATACTACCTCATTTATTGCAGTTTTCTGGTTTTGAGATTTTATGGTTGATATGATTTCACCTAGAGTGATTCACATGATTTGTGCTGTTATTATTTTGATATCACGGTTCTATTTCTATCACAACCCGATGAGATGAGGGTATTCCATCTCATGCATCATATAGGTACTTTTTAGAAATCACATGACATGAATTTTTGCCATGCCATCTAGGGTGCATTAGCAATTTCATGTTGTTTTGATAGACTCTGTGTAGATTATGTATGATGTTGTGATAGATACTTGATAGAATCCCTGCTGTTGTGATAGAGAAATTTATTGTGTTGTACTTTGCTTAAATGAACGCAAAATTTTGATTCTTGAGGTGTTATAGGCCCTCTTGAATCATAAGTTGGTGGATCATGATTCTATTTTCCCTTATACATGACTGTAGGAGATGCCAATCCTTGATTAGCGGGGAGTATGGGCCCTCACAGATCGGAATTTGGCACCTCTTTGCCTTGTTTTTAATGTTTCTGGGCATCTGTATAGTTTCTGAGCTACTGCCCAGAAAAACCCAGAATACACGACGTGTACTTTCTGGATACACGCCGTGTAGTTTTCAGGCCGTGTCACTGACCGTGTGAGAAGAAACATGGTGTCGTAAAAATAACTTCAGGAACACGCTGTGTGGGTAACGAACACGCCGTGTAGTTCGGAGCTGTGTACCCGACCGTGTCACTAACAACATGGGTCGGGGAAGCTTGAGAAGAACACACCGTGTGGGTAAAGAACACGTCGTGTAGTTTTGTCCTAGGTACCTGACCGTGTCACAAAAAACACAGGTCGGTGTTATCTTCTCCTATACACACCGTGTTTGTTCAGAACACGCCGTGTAAGGGCATTCGTGTAGACGACCGTGTAACTAACAACACGGGCTGCCGAGACCGTGTCTAGTATACACCGTGTCCCTAGGGAACATTCCATGTAGTCTGGGGTCAGTTTGGACTATGTGGGTTAGCCATGTAAGGAGACTCAGGTAGGGTTTTAGAGTTCAAGTACACACCGTGTGTGGGAACCACACGTCGTGTAGTTTGGGGTGTTACACGACCAGTAGTGGCAGGAGTAGATGCCCATGTTTTGGCTAAAGAAGACAGGTCGTGTAGTTCTTATACACTCCATGTAGTCATGTTTTTTAAAACATGATAGTTTCTTTCCCATATTTCCATTTTGTACTCCCATGTTTTCAGTCCTTGTTAATCCTGATTTAAGGTGTTCTTTTGATCTTTCAGAGCTATTCCTCCGAGACGTCCTCTGGTCGTACGTCAGTTTCCGGATGGTGACCAGACACTGGATATGGCCGATCAGGGACCTCCTGTTGATCCTCCTGCTATTCCATCCTTGGCACCAGCAGTTATACCCATCATAGGCCCTGATACACAGTTCAGGGAGGACTTCCTGAGGATGTTGCAGACTTTTCAGGGAGCACCACCTCCTGCCCCGTCGATGGCTGAGTTGAAGAGGGTTTTTCAGTAGCACCATCCTCTTACTTTCTCAGGGGATGGAGGGACCCAGGATGCAGAGTCGTGGTTTGAGGCCACCCTGACTATCTTTGAGCATCTGGAGATACCCCTAGAGAAGAGGGTAAAGCTGGCCACCTATATGATCCGGGACACCTCCAAGAGGTGGTGGGAGGTGATCTCACAATCAGGGTTCCAGCAGAGTATGTCATGGGATGAGTTTCGACGCACCTTCTATGACTACTTCTATCTGGAGACCCTGAGGGCCGATCGAGCCCGAGAGTTTATGAGTCTGTAGCAGGGTACTCTTTCTGTTATGGAGTACTCGTATCATTTCACTGAGCTGCAGCATTTCACACCGATCCCAGCAGGTGATGAGTAGTTTCTTACTAGGAAGTTCGAGGACGGTCTCAGGCAAGAGATCCATTCCTAGGTGAATATCTTCCAGTTGACCTCTATATCCTCCATCGTCAACGAAGTGATGATTAGTGAGCGCAATATGAGGGATTCTGGAGTAGTGAGCCAGGGCGGTTTGACATCTAGAACTGGTGTTCCTCCTACGGATAGTAGGAAGCGTCGCAGAGAGTCTTCTCGAGGAGATCGAGGTTCGCATGATGCATCTTCTGACAACCAGGTTGTATGCTACTAGTGTAACATCCTAGGTAAATAAATAATATTACATTCTAATGTGTATCAACATTTTTGAATACAATGTTAATATTACTTTAAAGGGAATGCTATGCTCGATGGCGTGCCCAATACGCAACAACGAGTTTCTTTGAAATCATTTGTTGCACACTAATAATATAATAATATTATAATAGTTAATGCCTAGACGTTTTAATGGTAGGAATGAACAGAAATAAATAAAAAATGATTACATATTTTTGTTAAATATTTTTACAATAAATGTTAGAGGCTTAAAATCCAAATGAATCCAATTTTAAGAATAAATACTCTAATATTTTTAAAAGATTGTTTTACCGCCTTTTGATGGCGAACCTTTTTTTAAATCTAAATTTTGACAATTTTATACGATATATTTGTCAAAATAAACTTATTATTTATTATTGGGACATTGAAATTTACTTTGGATAAATTTTTGGTATTTTTCTAACAATGTTCATTTTTAATGAATAGTGAAAAATACTGCATTTTACATAAAAACTGCTTTTTCATCTAATTTAAATATATGGTTAGATTATATTTTTAATTTGTTTTAAAGTTTAATTAGAATATATTTTTACCATTTAATTCAATTGTGGTCATTATAATTAATATCACTTTGAAATTGGGCATAAACAAGTGCCAAACTTTTCATAGATATTGTTTCAAAAAAACCCGCTATTTGTTTTGACAACCGGAATTATTTTTAGATTAATTATTGAAATTTCTGTGTTTAGAATTTGGTTCTATTTGATTCCATATTTGGAATTATAAGGTCCAAATTATGTAATTAAGACACTTGTTTTTTGACATTATGAATAGTAATGACGACAATTATCTTTAATTATCGCGATTAATTAGTAATCGGGTAGTTAAGGGTAATTAAATAATAACATAATAATATAAAATGACCCCAAAATGTGTCCTAGTGGTACTTTTTGTGTCATGGCCTACCATGGGATACCTTTTTCAAATCTTTGGGACCCCATGGAATCACTTTTGGGTGAAAGTGACACTTTATCATTTTATTTTAAAGGAAAGGAGAATATCACTAAAGAATGTATCACCCGAGTAAAACATTTTTAGTGTTTTATGTGTAAATTATATCGAAGACTATAAATATTAATTGGAAAGATAAAAATATTTCCTACATCATAGATTTTTTTTTATAATTTTTAGACATTAAATAAATTAAATTATTTATGACATCATGATGATACAGCGATTATCTCATTAATGAACGATTTAAATAAAATGAAAAGATAATGTAAAATATAAGACTTACACATTTAAAAGACCTATTATATGAGTATATTTCGAACCCTTATCAAAATATCCTTTAAATATATCAATGTGGGACCTTTAATATCCGAAACACATTTTAAAATAAAGTAACATTTCTTGACTTTCCCAGAGTTCCCCTCCTCTCCTCTTATAAAAGGCCCCCACCTCTACCTCCTTACCCACACCTCTCAAGACTTTGGCTCGGCCAAACCCTAACAATTTAATCTCTCCACATACCTCTATTCATCTTTGAAGCCTCACCTTAGGCATAAAGCTCTTCAAGAAACTCTTTTGGTTCAAACCAAGGGGAGTTACCCAATTTGAAGGTAAAGTCTTCCCTAATGTTCTTTTATTTTATTTTGCTTATCCAACCCCATAAACTATTTTTATTCCTTTATTTTGTAACAACACAAGTATATTAAATATACTAGGATGTTTTTATGAGAAATATTCGATCTACCCTTACACACACCTCCGTCTAATGGTTAAAGAACATGTTGTTTCTGTGGATGGAAAATTAATGCCTCACAAAACGATGATTGTTATATCTTCTCCTACCACCTCTCATGGTGTCCATTATGATGGAACTATTTTTATATGATATATATTATATTTATTTACTCTCTATTATTATGTATTTTATATTTAAGACATACCTTTATTCTTTGAATGTTGTGCAAATGCGATAATTTCATACGAGGAAGTGTGGACTACCGCCCCCTCAAGTGATGTGAATCATTCATGCAATACATGGAATGTATAAAGAATGAGATTAATGAACATATGTGACATATATAACATATATATTATACTGGAATTAAAATATATATATATCTCTCATTTATTTTTAATTCCATTAATATGACAAAGAAATGAAAGTATCATTCATGCGTACGTATGGCCTACCGTCTCCATGAACGGTGCATTTCATTTCTTTTTATCTACAAATGTTATGGAATAGTATAAAATGAATATGTACTGGATATATATGATATTTAAATAATTAATACTATTTTGGAGATTATGTAATTGTGACTACATTGACAATTATTTTCAAACAAGTTTATTTTTGACTAATGTACCAAACATCGACAAAAACATCTGATATGAACTCACATAATTGACTAATTATTATAACATTATAATATGTGATATGAATTCAATAATAAAATTTAAATTAGGTCCTTAAGAAAATATAAATTTACAAAAGTTTATTATTCAAGAATATTAAGAAATGAACAAGACAAGTCGGACTTGAGGTAAGAGATCCTACCTCTCTCTTTCTTTTTAAGTACTCTCTTTTATGTCATTTATTTTAAACTCATCTTTCTTATGTTTGGGGATGTTATTTTATATTATTCATTCTGTACTTTTTATTTTTATATTATGAGAGACCCTATTTGATCTCATAAATCCATTTTTGGAGGTTTTAAGTGGCGCCATTAGGCTGCTGAGTTTTCATAAGGGATTTTTCATCTCACTTTTATTCCCGTGAGATTTATGCTACATTTGCCACCATTTCCTTTGAGTGGTGTATGTACTTCTAATTATTCTACTCTTTGTGTAATATACTTTCATTTATGAGAATTTACATCAATGTTGTATAGTCCTTCTTTCATGGGGTGTACGTTTCAAAAGTTACCCAAATCGGCAAGGGAACCTTTCACCCTCCTATTTATAAAAGACTTATTCTTGTTTTGTCTTTTAAATTACATATTCTTATGTTGGGATTTGTTCTTATATATCCTTATTGCTATAAATTTTATGTCCAAGTGATTAGATACCCTTTATCTCTCTCATCAACTCATTTTCTAAAATTTGATGTGACGCAGTTAGGCTGTCGAACTTTTGTAAGGGAACTTCTTAACCCAATTTCATTTCTTTGGGTTAAACCTCTACTTCTTGATTATGTTGTGCTATGAATATGTGTAGATGAAATCTTATTTTTTTACACTGAGTATCAAATTATATTTGGTGTATTTATATTTGTCACACATAATTATGTCATTTCTTTATCCCTGCTCTAATGGCATGATCCTTGACTGGGATTACATCTCAATTTCTTCTCATTGAGACATTTCTTAATGATATGCACTTTTATTCTTTTATAAAGTGTATATACATACCCTTTGACATTCCATATCCATATTATGTATATACTAAAGTCATTTAAACTTTTTTAAAATGGTCTAATTTCTTATGTCTTATAATTTAAATGTTCAAAATGGAAAAGGGATCTTTTATTAAAACATTGTTTTAAATGGTTTTAAAGATTTATTATTTTAAACATTTAAAATACATGTCTATGTTTTAAAAATGTTTTTAAGGATTTATTTATAGAGACATGAATGTTTTAAAACTCTTTCAAAAGTTTTGAAGTGGTATGGGACACTTTGATTCTAAAATATCTTTTAAATGTCTTCTTTTAATATTTTCATAGTATAAAGGGATATTTCTCTCATAGAGTTTTAATGAATTTATTAAATGTTTTTATTTATGATAATATCATGATATGATCTCTTGTGATTGAAATGTGGAAATTTTATGTTTCTTTTATGCATGTTTTAAGTGTTATGATTATGTTATGGTTCTCGGGGAATGTTTATGAAATCGGGTGGTTCCGTGATAAACTAAGGGCGGGTGAGCCCAATATAGCTCTCCAATGCATTGTGTAACTTGAAGGAGTTAAACACGAAGTTTTCTCCGAAGAGATTTAGGGAATATACTGTGATGGGTATTCCAAAGTTAACCATGAGGGTTACTCCCTATGTAAGAATTTTATGAATGCCTTAAGTTACCTTTATGTATTATGATTTCTATGAGTTATTCGTAAATCTTATGATTTCATGAGGTATGTTAAAGTGCTTATGTTTTATGAGTAAAGTATGATTTCATTGATTCTTATGTATACAAGGAATTATTTTTTCATTACGTATTGTTATAACTCTTACTGAGCTTTTTATGCTCATCCCAAGTTTTTGAAATGTTTTTCACAGGACATAAAGTTGAATAGGGTAAAGGATGGGATCCAAGAAATGTCAGGCTATTTAAAACAAGGAACTAGACAAGACCCTTTTTTTCAAGAGTTTTTATTTTGCGAAAAAATGGAAACTGAGTAGATGTGTCTACTTTGTAATCTTTGCTATGTAATAGTTATGTCCTAATTCTCTAAAACTCTAAACATGAAAAGATCGTCAATGTGAATTATTCAATTTAATTCAATATTAAGTAATGTTTAAGGTCTGTCCTTATAGTTGGTATCAAAGGTCAGTTTAGATAACTTTAGAGGTTAGGGTATATTTTAAGCACAAGTGACATTACCATAATGGTTAGAATTTTAGAAAGGGTCATAGTTTTCGATAAAGTGAATGTGTTTAAGATAACATGAATAATTATATCTTTGTATTATATGATGATTCTAATGATATAATCACACTGACCTTTTTGGTTTAGTAAATGGATGGATCTAGCAGGCACCAAAGTGACAAAAGAAACTGTGGTGGTTCTCTAATTAAGAGACTGGATGAAATGGGGGATTCAAGGAGTAATATCATGGTTATTCTAAACCAACTATAAGGAGGAATGATTAACCACTTGAACCTTGGTGAGTTCTCTAATTCATCATGTACGAGATGAACAACTCGATGTAGAAGTTCATGTAATAATTATAAAGGTAACCATTAGGGTTTATATGATCCTTACTTTTGAGGTAATTATGGGTTACTATATGTTATGATGGAATATGAACGACATGAGATAAACTTGAGGAAAAATTATGTTATGGTTATTTTTGAAGATTTTATCTCTTTTTAGTGAATGTTATAAGAATTATGTAGTTTTGGAAAAAGGACAGCACGTAGACTGTGTGACAACCCGTCGCGTTAGACGAAGCTGCGAGAATAGAACCCACAACTAAAGTGCAACTTGTATTTATCGCCTACCACTGGACTACGTGAAGTCCCAAGTTAGTTTGACTAATTCTTTTTAGTTAGATGATCTTATGAATCTAGAATAAGTTGATTTTGGTTTATATGTGGAAATTATTAACCTATCATAGAGGATATGTGATTAGGTTAATTACTTTTCAGTATGAGACTTTAAGAATAACTGATGATTGGAGATAAATGTTAAGGTTTATATTAAGAGACTATGTGATTAAATCCTTCAGATATTTAGGTTTCAATCATAGTTTGGTTTATCTTTTAATAATTTTATGGACAATTTTTTATCGAATGGTCTTTGTTAAGATTTGGGTTTGTTTGACAAATTTTGGAGATTAAGAATAGATTTTATTTTTATAAAGGATTATCCATTTTGGGTATTATCTGATCTTGTACTAAAATTTTTTGTTTTGGTTTTGGTTATGGTCTAAATACATGAGAAACATATCGTTCTCTTTTGTGGATTCGGTGATTCTCAAGAAGTTGATTATAGTACTCTTAATGTGAAGAAGTTATCCTAATTTCTCGTCATTGGGAGAAAATATGAGTTTGTGTAAGAAATCTAGTAAAAGTTTAAAGTCAACATGAAAAGTAAGTATGTTTCCTTATGATTTAGTTAATCTCAAAAATAAATTCCTCAATGAAAATTAATTTAAAACATAAATTTTGTCTGTTAACTTTTCCTACTGGGGAATCGAATACCGTTTGACCCATCACAAGTTTGTGATTTTCTTATGGTTAACTTTCTCTTAGACATGTTTAATATCACTCTCCATCAGAACACGACCCTTTGATTTCTCCTCCATATCCATATTTTCCTACTTGGAATCCTATTATGGGTTAACTCGGGTGACCTTTGTACTTCTCTTTCTTTCTTTTAAAGTGATAGTAAAATTTACTCTTTTTCCGATGTGGGGCTTACAATGAAGTTTCCAAGCCCAATTTTGAAATTGCGAAGATGAAATTCCCAAAAGGGGGGAAAGATGTAACATCCCAATTAAATAAATAATATTAAATTCTAATTTTTATCAATATTTGTGAATAAAATGTTAATATTACTTTAAATGGAATGCTATGCTCGATGGCATACCCAATACGCAACAACAAGTTTCTTTGAAATCTTACGTTGCACACTAATAATATAATAATATTATAATAGTTAATACCTAGCCATTGTAATGGAGGGAATGAACAGAAATAACTACAAAATGATTATATATGTTTGTTAAATATTTTTACAATAAATTTTAGAGGCTTAAAATCCAAATGAATCCAATTTTAAGAATAAATACTCTAATATTTTTAAAAGATTGTTTTACCGCCTTTTGATGGAGATCCTTCTCTTAAATCTAAATTCTGACAATTTTATAAGATCTATTTGTAAAAATAAACTTATTATTTATGATTGGGACATTGAAATTTACTTTGGATAAATTTTTGGCATTTTTCTGACAATGTTCATTTTTTAATGAATAGTGAAAAATACTACATTTTACATAAAAACTGCATTTTCATATAATTTAAATTTATGGTTAGATTGTATTTTTAATTGGTTTTAAAGTTTAATTATAATATATGTTTACCATTTAATTAAATTATTTTAATTATAATTAATTTCACTTTGAAATTGGGCATAAACAAGTGCCAAACTTTTCATAGATATTGTTTCAAAAAACCCGCTATTTGTTTTGACAATGAGAATTATTTTTAAATTAAATATTGCAATTTCTATGTTTGGAATTTGGTAAAATGGATTCCATATCGGGAATAATAAGTTCCAAATTATGTAATTAAGATACTTTTGTTTTTTGACATTATGAATAGTAATGACGACAATTATCTTTAATTATCGTGATTAATTAGTAATCGGGTAGTTAAGGGTAATAAAATAATAACATAATAATATAAAATAACCCCAAAATGTGTCCTAGTGCTACTTTTTGTGTCATGGTCGACCATTGGATTCCTTTTTCCAAACTTTGGGACCCCATGGAATCACTTTTGGGTGAAAGTGACACTTTATCATTTTATTTTTAAGGAAATGAGAATATCACTAAAGAATGTATCACCCGAGTAAAACATTTTTAGTGTTTTATATGTAAATTATCTCTTAGAATATAAATATTAATTTTAAAGATAAAAATATTTCCTAAATCATAGATTTTTTTATAATTTTTAGACATTAAATAAATTAAATTATTTATGACATCATGATGATGCGATGATTATCTCATTAATGAACGATTTAATTAAAATGAAAAGATAATGTAAAACCTATGACTTACACTTTTCAAAGACCTATTGGATGAGTATATTTCTAACCCTTATCACCTTATCCTCGAAATATATAAATTTGAGACCTTTAATATCCGAAACTCATTTTAAAATAAAGTAACATTTTTTGACCTTCCAAGAGTGCCCCTCCTCTCCTCTTATAAAAGGCCTCCACCTCTACCTCCTTACCCACACCTCTCAAGCCTTTGGATCAGCCAAAAACTACCCATTTCATCTCTCCACATCCCTATCTTCATCTTTTAAGCATCACCTTAGGCATAAATCTCTTCAAGAAACACTTTTGGTTCAAACCAAGGGGAGTTACCCGATTTAAAGGTAAAGTCTTCCATAATGTTCTTTTGTTTTATTTTTCTTCTCCAACCCCCTAAAATATTTTTATTCCATTATTTTGTAACAACAACAGTATCTTCAATATAATAGGATTTTTTTATGAGTAATATTCTAGCTACCCTTACACACACCTCCGTCTAACGGTTAAAGAACATACTGTTTCTGTGGATGGAAAATTACTGCCTCACGAAACGATGATTGTTCTATCTTCTCCTACCACCTCTCATGGTGGAAATTTTGATGTAAATATTTTTATATGATATATATTATATTTATTTACTCTCTATTATTCTGTATTTTATATTTAAAACATACCTTTATTCTTTGCATGTTGTGCAATTGCGATAATTTTATACGAGGAAGTGTGGACTACCGCCCCCTCAAGTGATGTGAATCGTTCATGAAATACATGGAATGTATAAAAAAATAGATTAATGAACATATGTGACCTATATAAAACATATATTATACTGGAATTATAATATATATATCTATCATTTATTTTTAATTCCATTAATATGACAAAGAAATGAAAGTAGCGTTCATGCGTACGTACGGCCTACCGTCTCCATGAATGGTGCATTTCATTTATTTTTATATACAAATGTTATGGAATATCATAAAATGAATATTTAATGTATATATATGATATTTAAATAATTAATACTATTCTGGAGATGATGTACTTGTAACTACATGGACAAATCTTTTCAAACAAGTTCATTTTGACTCATGTACCAAACATCGACAAAAACATCTGATATGAACTCACATAATTAACTAATTATTATAACATTATAATATGTGATATTAATTGAATAATAAACTTTAAATTAGGTCCTTAATAAATTATAAATTGAAAAGAGTTTATTATTCAAGAATATAAATAAACGAACAAGAAAAGTCGGACTTGAGTTAAGGGATCCTACCTCTCTCTTTCTTTTTAAGTACTCTCTTTTATGTCATTTCTTTTAAGCTCATATTTATTATGTCTGGGGATGTTCTTTTATATTACTCATTCTGTACTTTTTATTTTCATATTATGAGAGACCCTATTTGATCTCATAAATCCATTTTTGGAAGTTTTAAGTGGCGTCGTTAGGCTGCCGAGTTTCCATAAGGGATTTTTCATCTGACTTTTATTCCTGTGAGATTTATGCTACATTTTCCACCATTTCCTTTGAGTGGTGTATGTAATTCCAATTATTCTACTCTTTGTGTAATATAATTTCGTTTATAAGAATTTACATCAATGTTTTATAGTCCTTCTTTCATGGGGTGTACATTTCGAAAGTTACCCAAATCGGCAAGGGAACCTTTCACCCTCCTATTTATAGAAGACTTATTTTGGTTTTGCCTTTTAAATTACATCTTCTTATGTTGGGATATGTTATTATATATCCTTATTGCTGTAAATTTTATGTCCAAGTGATGAGATACCCTTTATCTCTCTCATCAACTCTTTTTCTAAAATTTGATGTGACATAGTTAGGCTGTCGAATTTTTGTAAGGGAACTTCTTAACCCAATTTCATTTCTTTGGGTTAAACATCTACTTATTGATTATGTCATGCTATGAATATGTGTGGATGAAATCTGATTATTTTACACTGATTATCCACTTATATTTGATGTATTTATATTTGTCACACATAATTATTCCATTTCTTTATCCTTGCTCTAATGGCATGATCCTTGATTGGGATTACATCTCAATTTCTTCTCATTGAGACATTTCTTAATGATATGCAATTTTATTATTTTATAAAGTGTATATACTGACCCTTTGACATTCCATATCCATATTCAGTATATACTAAATTCATTTAAATGTTTTGAAAATGGTCTAATTTCTTGTGGCTTATAATTTGAATGTTCAAAATGGAAAAGGGATCTTTTTTTAAAACATTGTTTTAAATGGTTTTAAAGATTTATTCTTTTAAACATTTATCATCCATGTCCATGTTTTAAAAATGGTTTTAATGATTTATTTATAGGGACATGAATTTTTTAAAACTCTTTAAAAAGTTTCGAAGTGGTATGGGACACTTTGATTCTAAAATCTCTTTTAAATGTATTCTTTTAATATTTTCAAAGTATAAAGGGATATTTCTCTCATAGAGTTTTAATGAATTTATTATATGTTTTTATTTATGATAATATCATAATATTATCTCTTGTGATTGAAATGTGGAAATTTTGTTTTTCTTTTATGCATGTTTTAAGTGTTATGATTATGTTATGGTTCTTGGGCAATGTTTATGAAATCGGGTGGTTCTGTGATAAAATAAGGGAGGGTGAGCCCGATATATCTCTTCAATGCATTGGGTAACATGAAGGACTTAAATTCTTTGGTTTATCCAAAGATATTTAGGGAATATACTATGATGGGTATTCCAAAGGTAACCATGAGGGTTACTACCTATGTAAGAATGTTATGAATGCCTTAAGTTACCTTTATGTGTTATGATTTCTATGAGTTATTCGCAAATCTTATGATTTCATGAGGTATATTAAAGTGATTATGTTTTATGAGTAATGTATGATTTCATTGATTCTTATGAATACTTGGACTTATTTTTTCATTCTGTATTGTTATAACCCTTATTGAGCTTTTTATGCTCATCCCAAGTTTTTGAAATGTTTTTCACAGGAAATAAAGTTGAATAGGGTCAAGGATGGGATCAAGGAAATGTCAGGCTGTTTAAAACAAGGAACTAGACATGAATCTTTTGTTCAAAAGTTTTTATTTTCTGAAAAAAATGGAAACTGAGTAGATGTGTCTACTTTGTAATCTTTGAGATGTAATAGTTATGTCCTAATTCTCTAAAACTCAAAACCTAAAAAGATCCTCAATGTGAATTATTCAATTTAATTCAAGATTAAGTAAGGTTTAAGACCGATACTTATAACTAGTGTGGTAGGAGAGGGCATACTAGGCCTCAGTACCAGAGAGTTCTGATGGAGTGTCGATATTGCGGCAAGATGGGCCTTCTTCAGCACTTTTGTCACATCTTCTCACCTTCAGCTGGTGGATCGTTTCAGGGATGTGTTCCTAGAGGACTTTTCAGGTTTGCCTCCAGAGCGTGAGGTAGACTTCTCGATTGAGCTCATGCCAGGTGCGGCACCGGTGTCCATTCCTCCTTTTAGGATGGCTACACCTAAGCTGCAGGAGCTCAAGAAGAAGCTGGAGGAGTTTCCAGAAAAGGGTTTCATCCAACCCATAACTTCTCCTTGGGGTTTTCCTATCTTATTTGTGAAGAAGGAAGACGGTACCCTTCGACTTTGTGTGGATTATGAGAAGCTGAACGAGTTGATGGTCAAGAACCGATATCCCTTGCCGAGGATAGATGAACTCTTTGATCAGATTCGAGGAGATCGGGTGTTCTCAAAGATAGACTTGAGGTACGGTTATCATCATTTGTGCGTTAGACCATCCGATATACCCCTTACAGACTTCAGGAGAAGGTATGGTCTATACGAGTATACAGTCATGCCGTTCGGTCTCACGAACACACCTGCAGTTTTCATGGCACTGATGAACCGAGTGTTCCATCCGTACTTAGACTCCTTTGTGATGGTTTTCCTGGACGATATCTTGGTGTACTCTCACACTTGACATGACCATGCCACACATTTTGAGATCGTTCTGAGTATACTAAGAGATCATCGGTTATATGCTATGCTCTCGAAATGCCACTTTTGGGTGGATCAGTTTCACTTCTTGGGTCACGTTATCTTAGTGGCAGAAGTTTCAATGGACCTAGATAAAGTGAGAGCTATAGTTTCCTGGGAACAGCCGAAGAACGTCTTTGAGGTGCAGAGTTTTCTAGCGCTGGCCTAATACTACGGGCATTTCATACATGAATTTTCGTGCCTAGCAGCACCGTTGACAGGTCTGACCAAGAAGGGGGCAATGTTTTTATGGTCATATTCTTGTGAGTCAGCCTTTTAGAAGATGAAGGGGAGGTTGAAGTCAGCACCGATACTAGTCTTTCCAGAGCCGGGCAAGGGATATACTATTTACTGTGATGCTTCAGGTATCGGGCTAGGAGCTGTGCTTATGCAGGGAGATGGGGTCGTTGCTTACGGGTCTCAGTAGTTGAGTCCACATGAGAGGAACTACCCGACGCACAATCTGGAGTTGGCAGTAGTTGTTCATTCGTTACGCTGTTGGAGACACTAACTTCTTGGAGAGCACTTTGTGGTTTTCACTGACTACAAGAGTCTCAAGTATATCTTCATTCAACATGATCTGAATCTGAGACAGCGCAGGTGGGTCGAGTATTTTCAGTCCTTCGACTTTGAGCTAGCTTATACGTCGGGAAAGGGCAATGCAGTGGCTGATGCTTTGAGCAGGAGAACTCAGATTCAGGCAGTTCAAGAGGCCATTAGTGAGTGGAATCTTATGGATCTGTTCTATGAGATGCATCTAGAGGTGAACAAAAGGCTGGTACATACTTTCCTTTTATCTGTGGCTGTTACCTCAACACTTCTAGATCATGTGCGGATGAGGCAGCTATCTGATTCAGAGGCCTTAGTCCTGCGAGAGAGTGTGTCAGGAGGGGACCCTCTTCCTGGATGGACAATGAGCGAGGATGAGATCTTGAATTTCTAGGGACACATATGGGTGTCAGTAGACATACGCGAGGAGCTGATGTGATATTTTCATTCCTCAGTTTGGGCAGTTCATCCTGGCGTCACAAAGATGTATCGTGACCTACACCGCCAGTACTGGTGGCCAGGTATAAAGAGAGATGTTGCTAGTTTTTTCGTGAGATGTTCTACTTGTCAGCAGGTGAAAGTAGAGCATCAGCGACCAACAGAGCTTTTGCAGCAGTTACCCATTTCTGAGTGGAAGTGGAATGATGTCGCGATGGATTTCGTGACCGGGTTATCGAGGTCACCTCGGGGGAGTGATGCTGTTTGGGTTGTCATCAACAGGCTTACGAAGGTTGCACACTTCTTTCTGATCAAGGATACCTTCAATGTTGATTATCTGGGATGACTGTACATCTGAGAGATTGTACGTCTACATGGAGTTCCACACTCCATTGTTTCAGATAGGGATGCACATTTTACCTCTCGGTTCTGGTAGGGAATTCAAAAGGCTTTGGGTACACAAGTACTTTTGAGTACAGCATACCATCCCCAGACTGATGACCAATCCGAGCGCATGATCCAGGAGCTTGAGGATATGCTCTGAGCTTGCATTCAAGACTTCAGTGGTTCTTGGGAGAAGCATATACCTCTTGTCGAGTTCACCTACAACAACAGTTTTTAGGCGACCATTCAGATGGAACCATACGAGGCTTTGAACGGCAGGCCATGCCGATCACCCTTATGCTGGCTGGAGGTAGGAGAGGCAGCTTTGCTGGGACCTCATCTTGTTTAGGAGACCTTAGAGAAGATAGAGCTGATTCGTAAGCAGATGGCTACAACATAGTCTCGGCTGAAGTCTTATGCTGATCAGTGGAGGCGACCTCTGGAGTTTGAGGTCGGAGATCAGGTTTTCCTGCGTGTCACACCGAGGTTGGGACACAAGAGGATTTAGAGAAAGGGTAAGCTTTCACCGCGGTACGTCGGGCCATTTGAGGTGTTGGAGAGAGTTGGGCCGGTTACCTATCGGTTGCAGCTACCTCAGAGGTACCGGGCCATGCACGACGTCTTCCATATCTCTCAGCTCCAACGTTACTTTTTGGACCCGTCTCATGTCTTCCAACCTGAGGAGGTTGAGCTTGAAGCGGATGCGTCGTTTGAGGAGCATCCTATCTGGATTGTCGATCGCAGTATGAAGGTTCTCTGAGGTCGGTCTGTTCCTCTTGTATGGGTGCTATGACAGCATGGGCGAGTACAGGATGAGACTTGGGAGAGGGAGGTCGAGGTTCGATCGTAGTGGCCGGAGCTGTTCGGGGTTTCTTTTTCTATGCCTCTAGGGAAATTCGGGGACAAATTTCTTTAAGGGGGGAAGTTTTTAAGAACCCGGATCTTCGTTTCAGGTATGTTTTTCCTTTTTCTAGAGTTTTTGAGAAAAATGTAGTTTCTGGAAATTTTTGAAGTACATGCCGTGTACTTTCTGAGTACACGTCGTGTACTCTTTCACGCTTGAAGCCGTGTACTAGCCATGTCCAGGCCACACACACGGTGTGTAGGGGTAACGTGGACATAAATTTTGGCGGAGTACGGAAAGACCTAGTACACGCCGTGTACTTTAGAAGTACACGCAGTGTACCACTACGGGAAAAATGGTTAATAGCGACGGGGTAATTGCGACGGAAATTTTTCCCATCGCAAATACCTTTCGCAAAGGAGTATTTGCGACGAGCAACTATTCCCGTCGCAAATAATCTGTTATTTGCGACGGGTTTTTTTACCAGATGCAAATAGTTTGGCGCGAAGGTTATTTGCGACGGGGTTCTATCCCCGTCGCAAATAACCGGCGGCGGTTAAAGACTATTTGCGACGGGACTGCAGTCCCGTCGCAAATACCCAGGCGGCAGGGGTTATTTGCGACGGGACCCGTCACAAATAAACGTTTTTAATGCCGGCCATAGTTAAATGCGGCCAGGGTTAGTTGCGACGGGGATAGAACCCTGTCGCAAATAACCGGCAGCAGTTAAAGCCTATTTGCGACGGGACTGCAGTCCCGTCGCAAATACCCCGGCGGCAGGGGTTATTTGCGACGGGGCCCGTCGCAAATAACCATTTTAATGCCACCAAAAATAATATGCGGTCATGGTTATTTGCGACGGGTCTCGTCGCAAATATCGTTATTTGCGACGGGTTTTCCGTCGCAAAAAATCCCGTCGCGATTAATCCAACCTATAAATACCGCTAACCATTACAATTTTCCCACTCTCAACTCTCAACCGTTCCAATTTTTTCACTCTGAATCTTTTACGACTTTCAGTTGTAAATTTTTTTTCTGACTTCGAGGATTCAGTTGGTGGTGTTCTACAATTACAACGGCTCGACATTGACATCAAGTTTAAGGTTTTTATCTGAATTTTAATTTAATATTTATTTTATTTATTATATTTATTTAGTTTAATTTTTTAGAATTTTTCTTTTCTGATTTTTAATTAGAAATAATTATGAATAAGTATTAATAATTAACAGTAATTAGAGACAATAAACACTAATTAATTTAAAATAGTTATCTGTAATTACAATTAATTAGCAGTAATTATGAAAAATTAAAATTAATTTGAATTAATTAATAATAATTAGAAATAATTAACATTAATTAGTAATAATTTATAATAATTACCAATAATTAGTAATAATTACTAATAATTCCCAATATTCAATAATTGCCAATATTTGTCAATATTTGTCAATATTTTTTCCAATAATTACCAATATTCACCAGGAATTGCAAATAATTGTCAATATTTACCAATAATTAGGAATAATTACCAATAATTAGGAATAATTACCAATAATTAGGAATAATTACCAATAATTAGGAATAATTAACAATAATTACTAATAATTACCAATAATTACCAATAATTAGTAATAATTTCCAATAATTAGTAATAATTACCAATAATTAGTAATAATTAGTAATAATTACCAATAATTACCAATAATTAGTAATAATTAGTAATAATTACCAATAATTAGCAATAATTAGTAATAATTACCAATAATTCATAATAATTACCAATAATTACCAATAATTAGTAATAATTAACAATAATTACCCATAATTAGTAATAATTACCAATAATTACCAATAATTAGTAATAATTAGTAATAACTATCCCTAATTACCAATAATTAGTAATAATTAGTAATAATTACCAATAATTAGTAATAATCAGAAATAATTACCAATAATTACCAATAATTAGTAATAATTAATAATAATTACCAATAATTAGTAATAATTAGTAATAATTACCAATAATTAGTAATAATTAGTAATAATTACCAATAATTACCAATAATTACCAATAATTAGCAATAATTATCAATAATTAGTAATAATTACCAATAATTAGTAATAATTCGTAATAATTAGTAATAATTACCAATAATTACCAATAATTAGTAATAATTACCACTAATTACCAATAATTAGTAATAATTAGTAATATTTACCAACAATTAGTAATAATTAGAAATAATTACCAATAATTAGTAATAATTACCAATAATTACCAATAATTACCAGTAATTACCAATAATTCGTAATAATTAGGAATAATTACCAATAATTAGGAATAATTCGTAATAATTAGTATTAATTAGTAATAATTAGTAATAATTAGTAATAATTACCAATAATTACCATTAATTACCAATATTTACCAATAATTACCAACAATTAGTAATAATTACCAATAATTAGTAATAATTACCAATAATTAGTAATAATTCGTATTAATTAGGAATAATTAAGAATAATTACCAATAATTAGGAATAATTCGTAATAATTAGTAATAATTAGTAATAATTAGTAATAATTAGTAATAATTACCAATAATTAATAATAATTACTAATAATTAGTAATAATTACCAATAATTAGTAATAATTATCAATAATTAGTAATAATTAGAAACAATTACCAATAATTACCATTAATTAGAAATAATTACCAATAATTACCATTAATTAGTAATAGTTACCAAGAATTACCAAGAATTACTAATAATTGGTAATAATTACCAATAATTACCAATAATTACCAGTAATTAGTAATAATTACTAATAATTAGTAATAATTACCAATAATTAGTAATAATTACTAATAATTACCAGTAATTACCAATAATTGTTAATAATTAGTAATAATTAGTAATAATTAGTTTTAATTTTTAATAATTAGTAATAATTACCAATAATTAGTAATAATTACCAATAATTACAAATAATTAATAATAATTAGTAATAATTAGTAATAATTGGTAATAATTAGTAATAATTAGTAATAATTGCCAAAAATTAGTAATAATTAACAATAATTACCAATAACTAGTAATAATTACTAATAATTACCAATAATTACCAATAATTATTAATAATTAGTAATAATTAGTAATAATTACCAATAATTAGTAATAATTTCAATAATTACCAATAATTAGTAATAATTACCAATAATTACCAATAATTACCAATAATTAGTAATAATTAGTAATAATTACCAATAATTAGTAATAATTACCAATAATTAGTAATAATTCGTAATAATTAGGAATAATTACCAATAATTAGGAATAATTAGTAATAATTAGTAATAATTAGAAATAATTACCAATAATGGCCAATAGTGTCAATATTTACCAATAATTCCCAATACTTGTCAATATTTACCAATAATTAGGAATATTTACCAATAATTAGGAATAATTACTAATAATTAGGAATAATTAGGAATAATTACCAATAATTAAGAATAATTAGCAATAATTACTAATAATTACCAATAATTAGTAATAATTTCCAATAATTTCCAATAATTTCCAAAAATTACCAATAATTAGTAATAATTACCAATAATTAGTAATAATTATCAATAATTAGGAATAATAACATTATTACATTATTAGTATATATTATTATTAATATTAAAATAATATAATTTTCTATATTATATAAAATTCTCTTTTCATCTGTGTGTTTTCTATCTCCACATGTAATATTTGCATTCATTTTCAAAATTATCAACCTACTCACCAATGGAGAGGTGAAAGTGAATGCAAATATTACATGTGGAGACAGAATGATAAACACACAGATGAAAAGAGAATTGTATATAATATAGAAAATTATATTATTTTAATATTAATAATAAAACATACTAATAATGTAATAATGTTATAATGTTATTATTATATAATTAATATTTATGAATAAATAATATTAGTATTATTAAAATAATAAAAAATTTATATAATATTAAAATTATCAATATTTGTAACGGGTTTTGCTTTATTCTCAACATATTCAATTCTTAAAGGGTCAATTTTTAGGTCTATCTCAATAAAAGTTTGCGTCAGTCGTGTATGATGTAAACTCTATAATTATCCTTGATTTAGTGTTTTTTCTAACAAATTATTCAAAACCAGTAATGCTTTTATATTTTATAGAAAAAAATGGAACAACGAGGTCGTCAACAGTCATTATTAGATGAGCGCATATGGATAAATCAACGTAGAAATCCAAATGGTTCTGGTTTAAATCCAGTATATATAGAGGGTGTGGAGACTTTTTTATCATTTGCGACATTAAATCCAGAATTTGTTTTAGAAGGCAAAATAAAATGCCCCTGTAGAAAATGTGCATTGAGAACGTTTGACAGGTTTGACAAAGTGGGGGGGAAATCTCTTGCATTTTGGTTTTCAACCAAATTATGTTTTTTGGTATCAACACGGTGAATGCAGTTCCAGAGTAGGTGATACCAACTTGATTCCAGATCCATCCTGGTTTCAAGATTTAGTACATGATGTTGCAGGTTCATCTGTTCAACATACAGAAACTCCGGCTGATATAGCTTCAAATCCTGAGTTGGCACCGTCTGAATTTTATGAGTTGTTGAGGTCTGCTGAGGATGCATTATATCCTGGCTGCAAGATGAGAAAATTAGAAGCAGTTGCAAAATTTATGGCTATCAAATCAGATAATGTAATGTCAAACACCTGTTTTGACCATATATTTTCTTTTCTTAAAACACTGTTACCCGAAGGAAATGTTTTTCCTGCAAATTACTATGAGAGTAAGAGGCTGGTTCGAAATTTGGGACTTACTTGTCAGAAGATTCATGCATGTTCAAATGACTACATTTTATATTCTGGGGAAAATGAGTCATTGGATAGTTGTCCCACATGTGGGCAACTGAGATATAAAGAAGGGCAACATGGGAAGTCTGGTTTGATTCCTATAAAACAGTTGAGATATTTTCCTCTTACATACAGACTTCAGTGTTTATTCATGTCTAAGAATACAACGACAATGATTTCATGGCATAAAGTGAATATTTCAACCGATAAAAGCTTGAATCATCCAGCCGATGGTGATTCATGGAAACATTTTGATAGAGTGCATCCATCCTATGCTTTAGAAGCTAGAAATGTTCGACTGGGCCTTTCCACTGATGGTTTCTGTCCGTTCGGATCTTATGGTAGTCAGTATTCATGTTGGCCTATTTTTTTAACTCCGTACAATTTACCTCCATGGATGTTGATGAAGAAGCCATATATCTTTTTGACTTTACTAATTCCAGGACATCCGAAGAAGAATATTGATGTTTATTTGAAACCATTGATTGTTGAAATAACTTATTAATATATTTTTTTATTTATGAATTATAATTCTAATATTATTATATTAATTAAAATCATTTATTAATATTTTATTATTTTTTGTTTTTGAATTATAATTCTATTATTATTATATTAATTAAAATAATTTATTAATAATTTATTATTTTTATTTGTGAATTATAATTCTATTATTATATTAATTAAAATCATTTATTAATATTTTTTTATTTTTGAATTATAATTGGATTATTATTATATTAATTAAAATAATTTATTAATAATTTATTTATTTTTAAATTTTTATAGTATTTGTGAAGGGATACTATGCCCATCGCAAATAGTATTATTATTATATTAATTTAAATAATTTATTAATATTTTTGTAATTTTTTTTAAAATAGTAATTGCAACGGGCCCGTCGCAATTACTATTTTAATTTTTTTTATAAATATACGGACTACTATTTGCGACGGGAAGGATCACCATCTCAACTAATACTTTTAGCGATGGGACCATCGCAAATAATTGTTGTTGCGACGCCGTTTTCTACAACGGGCTATTTGCAACGGACCCCCATCGCAAAATCCTATTAGCGACGAGATCCCGATGCAAATTCCCTGTCGCAAATGCCATTATTTCCAGTAGTGTACTTTCTTTTTTTCATTAAACGGACCGAGGTTGCGCCTAATTGACGAAAAGCTCTTCTTCACCATCTTCTTCGTCCGATAGCGCCAAGAATCCATGGATCTTCGATGAGCCATTGTTCCTCCATCCATTCTACGATTTGAGTAGGATTGATTGCATTGGAATCATAGTGGTGAGTTCTTCCTTATGCTTGAGCCTTGTTTTCCAATTCCTCCTCCTTCTCAAGATATTGTGGGTAAAGCGTTTTGGGCGTTTTCTCAGATCTGTGACATTCGGGGGAGAATCAGTCATCATGGTTCAAGTATATCGATCTCCTAGGATCGAGGTAGGTGGTTTGTGCCTTACCTTTTGATTTCTTTGAGTTCTATGTGCAAATTCCACCAATACCCGTGAATGAGGTATTGTGTGTTTACCTTTTTGCCCTTTTTGTTTTCCTGCCTTGATTGTATGCTTGTGTAGAGGTAAATTAATCATGTTAGAGGATATTTTGTTGTGCTTGGATGTTTTTCCCATGCTTTTCTCTATTTACGAACTTTGGGTCTGGTTAGCCTTTGGCTGTTTTGACTGTTGCCATGCCTTGTGTCTATAGGATGGAGTGTTTTGCATTACATTCTTGTTTCCTTGTAGACTGTCTAGCCAAATAGCTCTGTAGGTATACTTTGGTTAGCCAAGTAGCTCTATAGGTGTACTTTGGCCTTATAGCATTATTATGAACTGACTGGAATGGGGCTGAGAGAACCTAGTGCTATAGACTATAAGGGATAGACCAAATGAACTTCCCAGAGAGTCTTTTCCATTATAGACTATAGGAGGGTAGATTGAGTGAGCTTCCTCAGTGAGTCTTAGACATTATAGGCCAAAAGAGGATAGACCGAGTGAGTTTCCCAGAGTGCCTTCAGATATTATAAACTACAGGAGGGTAGACCGAGTGAGCTTCCTCAGAGAGTCTTACCTTATTTGATTTCTTTTTAAGACCCTTCCAAGGCTAGAGGAGGAATTGACCGAGTGAGATTCCTCTGAGAGTTTATGGTATACCTGAGGCTATAGGAGGAATTGACCGAGATGGATTCCTCAGAGAGTGTCTTGACCTTGGGGCTAAGAGGGTTAGAACGCGTGATCTTCCTCAGAGAGTCACTGACTACCCTAGACTATAAGGGGAATTGACCGAGTGTGCTTCCCCAGAGAGTCTCAAAAATTAGTATGACCAAGCCAAAGGGGTTAGGCTGAGTGGACTACCCAGTGGGTTATAGTACTTCTTGGATAGAACCAAAGGGGATGGCTGAGAGTGCTTCCCAGAGGGTTTTCCTGGTTGTTAACTATTTGTTTCACTGTTTTTGTTGGGTGTGGATTGCTTACTATTGTGTATCATCCTGATTTACTACTTAATGTTTACTACCTACTGCCTTGCTGTTGCTATTTACTGCTTATTGTACTTTTACCTACCATATACTCACTGATTTTTAGGCACAGATCTTCGGGTAAATGCCTACTGGGATTTAGTCTCACACCCTGTTTGGGTCATGCTTTTGGGCCCAAACAGACTACATTGTTGCAGGTATAGACAAGGGAAAGAACCCTTCGACTTCCGATACTTGATTTCTTGGAGCAAGAGAGATTGGGACCAAGCTTTGGCTTGTGATGCTGAGGAGATGTTTTATTTTCTTTTGTACTTGCTTTGGTGCTGTGGTGTTTTCTAGCATTGTGACTTGTTTGGATGCTTTCCTAGATATGTATCATGCATCATTTCATATATATATATATGTGCTACGGTTGGTTGATTTAGTTTTCCACTGTTTATTATTGTTGGTTATTCACTGCTTCTGCTATTGCATGTTTATTTTTCTTCCACTGTGTACTCTGCCAAGGAGGGCATAGTTTCCCCACTATCACACCCAAGGCCCTCGCTACTAGTCGGAAGCCTCTGGAATTTGGGGAAATGCGCTTGAGGCCTTGTGGAGGACCGGATCAGAGCCCCAGTTAGTGGCATCTGGGTCGGGACGTTACAATATGGTTCTTAGTGTGTTAGCAAGTGAAGGTAGAGTGACAAATTCCTGAAGGGGTATTACAACCACTACCCATACCAGCATTGAAGTGGAAAAATATCACAATAGACTTTGTTACTGGTCTCTTAAAAAAGTAAAAAGGAAATAATGTGATACGGGTTATATTGGAACGTCTCACTAAGACTACCCATTTTATATCTATTTGGGAATAATTTTCACCCAAACACCTTTCCAATACATACGTAAAGTGGCAAGGCTACATAGAGTTCAACTTTCTATCATTTCTGATCATGATATAAGGTTCACATCAAAATTATAGATAATTATTAAATATTATCTAAATACTAAATTGAATTTCAATACGACCTATCACCCTCAACCTGATGGACAATCTGAAAGGACTATTAAGAATCTAGAAGTCATGCTGAGAACATTCAATATGGAATTTAAAGGTAGATCAGATCAAAATATCCCATAGGTGATTTTTCATACAAAAAAATCTTCCATTAAAGTATTCAAATGACACCCTATGAATCTCTATACGGGAAGTGCTATAGAACACCTACTTGTTGGGACATAACTAGTGGGAGAAAGCTTCTTAGTCCTGATATTATACAAGAGATGATAGTAATGGTTCATTCCATCCAACAAGTCATATTAGGTTGCTTAGAGTCGGCGTAAAATTTATGCTAACAACTATTGAAGGGACTTGTAGTTTTATATTGGCGAGAAATTATTCATTTGAATTTAACCATATAATGGAGTCATGCAGTTTAGGAAGAAAGGGAAGCCTAGCCCCTGGTTCCTTGGACCCTATGGAAACCTTAATTGCATAAGAGAAATGGCCTATCGACTTTCACTTCCTCCAAATAATTTTCAAGTTAATGATATGTTCCATGTATCTCTATTGAGGAAGTATATACCTAACCCTTCACATGTGATAAATCCTGAAGTGCTAAAAATGTAACATGACCTCTCTTATGAGGAGTAGCCGATGGAGATCTTGGACCATAGAGACAAGGTTTTAAGAAAGAAGACTACCCAACCTGTTAAAGTGTTGTGGAGGAACCAAAAATATGAAGAATACATGTGGGATTCAGAGGAGGCAATGAAGAAAAAGTACCCACACCTTTTCTCAACTGAGGGAACAAGCTGAAATTTTGGGGATGAATTTCTTATAAGGGAGGAATGTAATGACCCAAATTTTTTGAATAATTTTTTTTTTCGTGAAAATGCATGTTATATTATTTTTTGGTACTCAAGATAAATATATCTCTTTAATAATGAAGTGAGTATAATTTAAAATGTGACCATTGGGTTTCCACTGTTGTATGACTGTTGGTCTATTATGAGCATTGGGAAGTATGACGGTTGGAAACTATACTCATAATAATTATTTTAATGTTATAATTATTATTTATATGTATAAATGAAAAAGGAAAATTAATATAGAAAGAAGATTTGATGGACTCATCCAATAGAGACGTGATGTATGAAGACCATTTTTTAGAAGTTGGGAGGGAGGTAGCATCACTGAGATTCACTCTTTACTAATCCAAAGCTGAGCTTCAACATGTTAAGTTTGAACAAAATCACCTATGGGAGAAGTTCAAGTTAGTGGAAATTAGCACTCGAGCGATGTTATCCGAACTACCCCAAGAATATATCACCATGAAACACTTCTCACTTAGGACGTATGTAGGTGTTATAAGGGTTTATGTGTTTAGGACTTAGTTACTTAATGTGTAATCCCTTCAAACAAATAAAATTGTTATTCCATCAATTATGTTTTGAGAATAGTTTTTCTTAAGAAAATGAAAAATTTGATAAATTGATTTTTTTTCAGACAAAAATTGTACTTTTCTGGAAATATATAATTATTATATTATACTAAGGTATTATTTATAATGTTTATTTAAATGAAATATTGGGATTAAAATAATCTTATTTAAATTTAAATAATTTTTTTTTCAAGTGTCAAAAAATTTTCTATACTGTTTACTATGCATTTACTATGTGCTATTATTTTTAATAAATAAGGATTTTTATTTTTAAAAGATAAATTTTTCATACATAAAGAATTATTATTATAAAATAAACATCATTTTTGAAATCATCACATCAAAATTAGGTTAGGGAAATTTTTTTAGAATTTTATAAAATATTTTGTTCTTTGGTGAATAGTAAAAATACAGTTTGAGTTTTTTGGTATGTTTAATGACACCACAATGATGTAATATGTAATATAAAATTATTTTTGAATATTTTTAATTATAATAACATAATAGTTTTTCTATGTGACCAATACCATGGGAAAGCCCATGGTCTGAATTTACCACTACCTGGGTGTCCTAGGGAATTATTAAACAAATCCTCCCATTTTACTGTAAATACCCACTCATTTCCCCTTTCAATTTCATTAATAATTAATCCTATAAGAAACTATGATAGTTTTACCTCCCAAGGAGTACTATCATGGTGTATTTAATCTCCCAAGGTCCCAATATTTGATTTTTATGAGTTACTCTTCAAGGTAAGGGAAATCTCAACTTCTCTTTTCCTTTTAAGTTCTCTTTTTTTATGTGGCATGTCCTTTAAATTTACATACTATGTTATTCTATAAATTTTATTCAATACATTTACTTTATTAAGATTATTTAATTAATTTTATACCCTTTCCCCCCCTCTTTTTATTGTTTTTCCAAAACCATGTTTCTTACTTATTATGCTGCTGAATTCTCTTCTCAGAATTTCTCTATTTTTGTCAAGAAATTATTTTGTTTTCTTTATGTGAATACCCAGAACTCTTTATTTTAACAAGTTATTCAAAAATATGTAAAAATTATTTATTTTATTATGTAATTTTTATACATAAAACCATCATTCCATTTCCATGGGTTGTGAATGACATAATGATCATATTTTTAATCACTTTTTAAAACGCTGTGTTTTTGATATGAAACCTATTTCTTTTATTACCCATGGGTTATTTATGATATTATTTATTATGTTCTCTATGGATAAAATAGAAATTAATACATATTATGTTTTCAAGTTTATATTACTCCAATGTATTGTGTAAATAATTTAATCTCTAGAGATGACATGTTTTACGATACCTTGGTGAATAACCTTGGTAATTTTTATGACACCTCAATGGAGAACTATAGTGATATTCTTATGAATGTATAAAATAAATGTTTTAGCCAAATTTACATGTCATGATTCTTTTTATTTTATTTATGATATTCCTAATGTTCTATTTTTTATATCATAATTATATTCTTCATGTTTTTATTAAATTTCCTCAAGATCACATGTACACTGTTTCCCTTGCTTTCCCTTAGTAGGCCTTATGCTCACCCTTTCCTTTGATTTATGTCCCTAGGTTATGAGATGAAATAATTGTACTTAGGATAAACCTTTTATTAATACTTTCAAGTGGAATATAAGGATTTTTTTAGTTTTCATGTCTTATGTACCCTTTTTTCTATGAAACTAAAATTTAAAAGATCCTCTGTTTTGTAAAATGTAATGAAAAGTTTATGTATTAAAAAGGTAGGATTCCATAGAGTTGGATCCCAATAAAGAAGTGGTGAAAGGTACACCAGTTATTCATTCAAGAATAGAAAACATACTTTTTAATTCTGGTTCTAAGCATTCCTTCATATGAAATGAGTATAGTAAAACTATTCAAACACCACCAAAAATAATTGAAGTATAGATATCAGTGAAAACAAAAAATAGGGAAATTATTTCATCCCAATAATATAAACCATCTCCTACCAAAATTTTTAAGGTTCTCAGTTAGTGTATTTTTATCACTGAGATGGGGTGGGGTGAATTAGTGATACTATTTTTCTTTTATGTTTCTTTTCAATTGAAAAAACCTTCACCTCCTATTAGATATTTCAATTCCCTACTGAAAACAAATCCAACACACATCCACAGGAACATAAAGATTTACATGGTTAACTATTCAATAAGAATAGTTGCGTCCTTGGTATGGTTTGGAAATTATCCAATACCATACAATCCATTAGAAAAAAAATCCTTAGATTACAATGAGTAGGATATACCCTTTAAATCATGTAGCACTATGAAACAATCTCACTAGTTTGTCTGCACACTCTTATAAAAAATAGTGTAATTCAAATATTTGTGTAAGAACTCATGTTACCTATGATTATTTTCAATTAAAAAATGTATTCAATTGAAATAAATTCTTCAATTTCTTACCCAAAAGAAAGGTAAAAACCTCCCGGACATTGTTGCAGAAAACTTAATCCAATTTTCTTGGGTCCAATTCTCTAAGTTAGATTCCTCTGAGTATGATTCTACCAGTCCGATTTTCTTTCTGAATAAAATAGTAATGAATTGACACCACTTCAATTCATGAGTACCATAAACTTAGTTTGATACTTACTCATTCTATAATCCCTGTACAAAAATTTAGAATTAAAATAATTTAGCCCGATAAAATGATCTTCCAAATACAAATTCACTTCTCCGTTAAAACCTCTTCAACAAAATATCAGTACAAAGACTTATTATTCTCTTTAGAAACTCAAAGATTCCCTATCTACTGTGGTGAACAGTACTCCATTTTCATTCAAGTATAGTGTAATTTTTTCCTTTTTTAGGTGACTCAAAATAGGTTTAGGTAGGAACACCAAAACACTTTCCTGCTCACCTAAATTTACAAAAATCATAATTTCTCTTGAAATCTTGGAGCAATTTTGACTTTGTCAATGATTCTCGATTCTTCTCAAATCTTCTTCAAACTTCATATCATTATTCTCTAGACCACCCTTTCAATTTTCAGTATGATTACAACTATGAAGTATAATTTTTTAAACCCAATTATGTCAATATGATTTCTGAATTCGATTCTCAGAACCAATTTAAATCAAAATCTTTTATTTGAAAGTTAAGATCTCCCTCATCTAATCATTAAACAATATATTTTATTTAGAACCTTTATTAATTCAATTCAAATAAAAATCATCTTCTTATTATTTTATATTTATCCACTTGAAACACCTCTTCAAATTAAATCAACTCTTGACCCACTTGAAGTGATCATTTTTGAGAAAATCATCAATTCAAACAACCATTAAACTCAACCAGATTATGATATTCAGGGTATGATATTTTCCTTCATGAGCCTAAATACGATCATCCTAGATTCTAGGTAAAAAAAAGTTTCTGTATCATCTGATGAAATACATGATGTTATAGTATATCAACATCACCTCTTCAATCGATACCACCTCTTCAATCGACACCACTTCTCAATCAGCACCACTTTTCAATCAACACCACATTTCAAATTATGATTTATATTATATATGAATAAACAAAGCATCATCATAATTAATTCATCGTAGTCACACAGACTCCAATTCTTCATCAAAACAAACAATTATTTCTCATCGTATTCAGAGTGAATTTGATGACAATCAATTCCTCATTTCGATATTCTCCCATTTCAGACCCAAGGAGAGTCTGATCAAAACATTTTCTTCCAAAACAACTTCTTCTCATTATGATGGACTTTCATAGTGAGTACAATTCTTTTGAAAACATAAATCTGATTATTTTCAAAACATGGATCCGATTCTTTTGAAAACATGGATCTGATTATTTTGAAAACAATACTCAATATTATTTTTTCCATTAATAGTGTGAGGTGATCTCCAAAAACTTTCCTTGAAAAAAAAACCACACTTGACTGAAAACACCCACATCATCATCTTGGTCCTAATAATCTCCCCCTTTGGATTCTTTTGTCAACCAAGTTTCAAAAATCTTTGGACTTTTTATCCTCAAGAAAAATATTACATATCAACAATTCAAATCCTACTTGAGCTAACTCATTATAGGAAATAAGAATCATTAAAAAAAATACATGCTATCCAAAAGTAGTGATTATGAAAAAATCTTCATCATTCTTCCTCAGATCTTCTTCAACCTTCCTAGAATACAAAAAAAATTCTTTCCTAAAACTAATCTAATAAACATTTTGAATTGTTCACTCTGAAAACAATGCTAAATTCATAGAATAACTAAAACTATATCTTTTATGAAATAGATTTATGAAACAATACAATTATACCCTTGAAAATACAATCCAAAGGTAAGATGAGAGAGGGTACATAAACACATACCTCAAACTTGATGAGAAAAAGGATGGACAACCATGTTCAACCTCAATTTTTAGAATTATTCATTTGGTAATAGTTTTTTGAGAATGTTGGCCACTTTTTCCGATGTTAGAACATACTCCAACTTTAGTACATTCTTCTCTACACACTCTTTTATGAAATGATATTTTATATCAATATGTTTCAAATGAGTAGAAGCAACATACTCATATTCATCCATATTGAGATTTACTGAATTCTATTTCTTTGAAACTCCAACTAACACAATTATTTCCTATAAATAATATTCCACCAGATGTGGATCTTCTATCATCAATATTTCCTGCCTAATATGCTTGTGAATACACAAAAAAATTAATACTATCTAAGATGCAATGAATGATCCCAAATTCAGTTATTCCTTTGATGTATCTAAGAATTATTTTTCTATCAATAAGATGTGATTCTTTTGGAGTACTCTGAAATATTTCACATAAGGTAAAATTATAAAAAATGTCAGGTTTTGAGGCAGTTAAATACAACATGCTTCCAATTTGATTCCAATACTATTTATAATCAAATTATTTTCCTTATCCATCTTTAATCAGTTTTTTCCCACTAAAATTGGTGTGGAAACATGTTTTGAGATTTCCATGATGAACCTATTTAGAAGTTCTTTAGCACAATTTTCTTGGTAGAGAAAAATGTATTTTTCTTTTGTAATATTTGTATCCCAAGAAAATATTTCATTTCCCCCAGCATGGACATTTCAAATACCTTATTCATCTCTTCATAAAATATTTCAGAACATCTTGAATCATTAATGAAAAAGATAATATCTTCAACATAGATAATCATAATGAGGGAATACTCTTTAATTTATTTCATATAAATATTGTTATCTACTATTTCTTTCTTGAAATCCATATTCATTAAGAAAGTATTAAATTTGAAATACCATGCCCTCAAAGATTGTTTTACACCATAAAAGGCCTTATTTAATTGGAACACATAACTTTCATCTTTTCCAACAACAAATCCACAAGTTTGTTCAATTTAAACCTCTTCTTCATGATCACTATTTAGGAATGTGTTTTTAACATCCATTTGAAATATCTTATATCCCTATTGTGTAATAATTGAAAGAAAGATTATAACAGTTTCATGTATTTCTACTAGAGTAAAGGTTTCATCAAAATAAATACCCTCAATTTCTGAATACCCTTTATAAACCAATATTTATTTGTTTCTTATAACCTCACCTTCTTCATTAAGCTTGTTCCAGAAAACCCATTTTGTGCTAATGATGTTTTTTTTTTGGCTTGGGTATGAGTTCTCATGTATTTTTATTCTTCATTAATGGATTTAAGAAATTCCATATGCTCAAAATATTCTTTCACATCATTCAATTCCACTTTTGAATACAATTAAGTATGTGTGATAAAATTTTTTGTTCTCCTGGTTTGAACGTTTTGATGTTGATCACCAATTATCCTCCAAGATTCCACTTGTTTCTTCATCTTGGGATGAGATTTTCGAGTGTCTCCGACATCACTTGAAATTGATGAGTCTGTTTATTCTTCTTGAGTAGGAATACAATTTTCTATATCCTTATTAGAATTGTTTTCTTCATCTTTTTTCAACTTCCTTGTTTGCCTGAGCATGTTTATCTTCCCCTACCTTTTCAATTACTTTCACATTAACCGAATAAAAAATTCTTTAATGTCTCTTTATTGAAGAATCTATATCCTATTTCTTCTTAGAATAATGAATAAATATTCCATCTTCATCTTTTTGCTCAAATTTTCCATAGTTTACACCTTTCTTCTTTATAACACATGGAATCTCAAAAACCATCAAGTGTTTCACACATAGAGTTTTACTATAAAACAATTTATATAGATTCATACCTAATTGAGTCCTATAGAAACAAAATTTCTGAATATAAACAACAGTGCTCATAGCTTTCCTCCAAAATTAATAATAAAGGCCATATTCAAGTAACACAGTTCTTCTAATTTCCACAAAGGTTCTGTTCTTTCTTTCAGTAACCCCATTTTTTTCAGGAGTATATGGGGAACTATACTCATAGTTAATTCCATGATTCTTAAGATATTATTCAAACTGTTCACTTCTATATTCACCCCCATTATCTGTTCGTAACTTCTTCATATAGTACTCAAATTTAATTTTTGTTTTTCTTTTGAAACATTTAAACATTTTTAAAGAATATTATTTATGTTTCATATACATGACACAAGTAATGAGAGTAAAATAATCAATAAAAGTAATGAAGTACTTATCTCCATTTTTTTTATTGTTTTCTAATTGTCCCAAATATATCAAAATGAATCAACTCTATGGGTTGTTTTTGAATAAATCTCAACATTCTTATGCACAAAATTTGTAATTTTTCCTTTCTAGAAGATAGTGCAGCACAAATATCTTCTTATTGGAAATCCAAGAATGTCTCAAACACTTTCTATTTTAGATAACTTTCTCATGTTTCTCTAACACATGTGTCTCAGACTTTTATTCCATAATTTGTTCTCTTCCACCATACTCATTTAACAAGAGTTTTGTATTTCACCAATCTGAAACAAATTCCCTTTTGTACATTGGCCTATTGTAAAAATATTCCCATATTATTATCTCTTCACAAAAAACCCATATTTCCTTAAGATAACATTTTACCCTCATCAAAAAATTGTGAAACACTTAGAAAATGGTGTTTTATCCCATCAACATATAATGTTTTCTTGGATATCATTTTTTCTTTTCTAATGATGGATAATCTAAGACCTTTGATTTTCATGGATTCAACATTGTCAAATTTCACAATACCTTCTATATAATCTTACAAATTTTCAGCAATTTCAATTATACTGTCATATGAGAAGAACACCCACTATCGAGTATCCAGGTACAATATATTTTTTGGATTTGAATTCAGTTTCAACAACAAGAGAATTTTCTTATTTCTTTTATTTATTCACTTTCAACTTAGGATAATTAAGAATATTTTGCTGAGACGGTAACAAGATAATACATCCCTTTTAAATATGTTTATTTTGTTTACATATTTCACAAATAGTTTCCAATGGTGGGAACCAATTTTCAATCATTACTTTAACATTTTCATGTTTATTCAATGCAACCTTCTCAGTATTCTTTCTTTGAGAAGATTGAATCCCCCTCAAACTATTATTTTTATAACCCATGGGATAGTATAATTGTTGTTGGTTGAACCAAAACATAGTTTATGTGTGTCATAATGTACAAAAATACTAGCAATATCCATAGAAGGAGTATTTTTATCTGAAGCTTTTAAATTGATTGGAACTATGAATAAATTTCTCAGCCACCCTCTTCTCTTTATTTTCTATGCCAAATTTTTTTTATTGTTAATATGATTCTTATTATTCTTTTCAGCATTAATATAAGAGAAGTATTTGAAACTTTTCCAATTCTAGATAATATTTTTTCAGACTCAGGATGTTTTGTAACTTCTGAACTTTTGAATTTTGATACATATATAACTTTTCCAAATTTCTTTTTTCAGAAACAATTCCATATTTCTTCTCACCCTTTGAAGGTAACTTTTATTGAACCTTCTTAGGTTTCTAATTATGAGAACATTCATCAAATTCAGTAGTAGAGTTTTGGAAACTTTTTTTTTTCTCAATTTAGATTTAGATAACTTTTTTTGAAAAGTTACAACTCTTCTGATTTTGATTTTATCTTCACGTCTAGATGCTTCTTAAAATCCATTTATTATTAAAGATATTTATTAAAGTCACCAATAAATTTCTCTAGATTCATTTTCTCATCAGAACAATAATCTCTATTTCTCATTTAATATCATTCAACTTCCAACCTTTTTTTTCTTTTCAAGCCTTTTGATCTTTCTTATCCATTATTTCAATTCTTTTTTCAAATGTATTTCAAGTTGAGTTTATTCTTCTATAGAACTAATACTTCTAAATTATTGATCATTCACTGTTGCAATAAAATTATTTTCAATACCATAATCAACTGAGTTTTCATTTCCAACATCACTGCCTTCTTCTTCTTCTTCATCTTTAGACAAGAAACTAATTTTGGATTGGAATAATTTCTTTTCTATACCTATGTATTTTAATTTTTCTTTTTATCTCTATTTCTTCCATGATATTCTTGGATTTATTTCTTCATAATCACTATCCTATAAATTATTCCTTCATGGAAAGTTTTTCATAAAGTGAAGAACTCTTCCACATTCGAGAAATTGCAAGAGAAGTTTCCATTTGTATTTCCCTGTACATATTTTCACATTTTTAGAAAACAATGAGAAAATATCATTTAAGTCTTTACATACGTCATTTTCAAAGTCAGAATCACCATATTCCTCTTCAATAAAAATATTATTTGATTTTTCTTTTTTTATATCCTTGAAAGAAATTTCTATATCAACTTTTGTTTTTATCTTCATAGATTTATCTCCTCTAATTTCATAAGTAATAAGAGTACTGGGTAGATCATCAAGAGATAATGTTTCAGGATCTCTATCTTCCGATGAAGAAACTTTTGCATTGAATTTGTCTGGTAGGATTTTCAATATCTTTTCAATAATTTTAGAGTCATCCATATTTTCACCAAGACATATGATAGTACTCAAAATATTATTTAACCTTGTAAATAAGCCCTCAATAGATTCATGCTCACCCATTTTCAAGTCTTTATACTTCAATATCCATATTTTATGTTTCTCATTCTTGAATTTTGTATTTCCTTCATATATGTTTTTCAATTTGTCCTATATACCTTAGGTATTGGAAATAACTTCCACTATTAATAATTCACTTTCAAAAAGTGATGAAAATATAGAATTATTTTCCCTTCCGTCATTATATAGATTCTTCTTATCAATAGATGTAAGAGGAGATTTATCATCAATGGGATGAAACCCAACTATTTCAGCTTCAAGAACATCATAACTGATATAAATAAGATAAGGAAACATTATGTATTTCTAGATATGATAATTATTTCCATCAAAGACTAGAATACCTTTACTGTTCACATAGTTCAAATTCTCCATCAGTAAGGAATAATGAAGGGAACCGATGCTTTGATACAACTTAAAAGTTCCCAATCATGTATTTGTATCACAGAGAGGGGGGGGGGTATCTGTGATACTTTTTTCTTTTATGTTTGTTTTCAATTTGAATGAATCCAACACACATCCCCAAGAACACAAAGATTTATAAGGTTAAATATTTAATAATAATATCTACACACATCCCCAACACATCCTATTATGAAAATAATATCTACACACATCCCCAACACATCCCCAACACATCCTATTTGAGATTTCAATTATATTATGAAAATAAATCCAACACACATCCCCAAGAACACAAATATTTATAAGGTTCAATATTTAATTATAATATCTACATCCTTGGTATGGTTTAGAAATGATCCAGTAACATATAATCCACTGGAAATCAATCCTTGGGTTACAACTAGTAGGATATACCCTTTCACTCATGTAGCACTATGAAATAATCCCAATAGTACGTGTGAACCCTCTTAGCACAAATAGTGTATTTAAAATATTTGTGTAACAACTCATGTTACCTATTTTTCATTTGAATTACATAAATTTATTCAATTGAAAAAAATTATTCAATTTATTACCTAGAATAAAAGTAAGAACCATATAGAATTTTTTTTAGAAAACTCAGATCGATTTTCCTGGTTCCTGTTTTTCCAGTTCGATTCCTCTGAGCATGATTATCCTAGTTTGATTTTATTTCTGAATACAATAGTAATGAATCAGTTCCACTTGAATTCATGAGTAATATTAACTTAGTACGATAATTTATCAATCTGATAAACCCAATACAAAAATCCTGAAGCTAATTAATTCAGTCTGATATGATGATAAGTTGAATACAAATTCACTTCCCCTTCAAAACCTCTTCAACAAAAGATTGGTATGAAGACTTCTTCTTCTCTCTATAAAATAAATACTTCTCTCTGTACTACAGTGAATATTAATTCGTCATCAATCATGTACAATGTACTTTTATCCTTTTATAAGTGACCCAAAATAAGTTTAGGTGGGAATCCAAAAACACTTTCCCACTCAACTAAATTCATCTAATTCTTAATTTATCCAAAAAAACTCGTAGAAATCATGACTTTGTTAATTCTTATTGATTCTTCGTGAATATTCTTCAAACTTCATATCCTTATTCTCCGGACTAACATTTTAATTATTAGTATGATTATAACTAGTGAGTATGATTTTTTGAAGCTGTTTGTCTCAATCCGATTGTTGAATATGATTATCAGAACTGATTTGAATCCTAATCTTGTATTTGAAAGTTAAGCTCCCCCTCGACAAATCATTTAGTAATATCTTTTCTTCAGTACCATTCTTGTCATAATTCAAACACAGATCATATTTTTATTCTTTTATCTTGACCCACTTGAAAGACCACTTCAAAGTAAATCAACTCTTGACCTACTTGGAGAGATCATTTGAGAGGAAATCAATAATTCAAACAACTATTCAACTTATCCTAATTGCGACATGAAGGGTACGATATTTTCCTTCCTAATCCTGAATATGATCATCCTAATGCTGATCATCCATGATTTTGGATATGAAAATGTTTTTATCGTCTAAGGGAATACATGATGCTACAATAAATTGGAATCACCTCTTCAATCGATACCACCTCTTCCATCAACACCACTTCTCAATCCACACCACTTTTCAATCGGCACCTCCTTTTAACTTATGATTTATATGAAAAAAAAATCAGAAAATCATCATCACAATTAATTCATCATAGTCACAAAGACTCCAATTCTTCCTAAAAAACACTTCTTTTTCATCGTATTCAGAGTGAATCCGATGGAAATAAATTCCTCATTATAATATTCTCCCATTCCAAAGCCAAGTAAAGCAGGATCAAAACCTTTTATTCCAAAGAAACTTTTTCTCTTTATGTTGGAATTTCATAGTGAGTATGATTACTTTGAAAAAATGAGTTTGATTATTTTCAAAATAGGGTTCCAATTATTTTGAAAACATGGATCCAATTCTTTTAAAAATAATCCTCTATATGATTTTTTCCATAAAAAAGTTAGGTGATTTCCAAAAACATTCCTTAATAACAAAATACAATAATCGATTGAAAAACACCTTTATCATCAGCTTGGTACTAACAAATTTGTGGGCCGGGCTTCCCAGCGAACCTTGCCATACTCCCTTTGGGGGAATTTGATGTAATTATAGGCATGGATTGGATTTACCTATTTTGATCCAACATAAATTTCCATTAGAAGGAAATTACTCTCTGTATTGCGAATCATCACCCAATTTTGTACAAGTGAAAAGAGGAGGCTGAATCTTCTTTAGTACCAGAATCTCATGCATGGCTATTATTACCCTATGATAAATCGTATATAGCTCAAATGATTGATTCTAAGGAAGTAATCATCCTCAAATACATATCTATTTTTAGAGAATATGCTGATGTGTTTCCCAAGGAATTTCCTAGTCTTCCTCCTAGCTGATAGGTTGAATTTTTAACAAATCTTATAGTTGGGGCATTACCATTATACAATAATCCATAGAGAATAGATGTTGTGTAACTTAAAAATTTGATAAAACAACTAACAGAGAATATGGTTAAAGGGTTCATATGCCCAAGTGATTCAACATGGGGTGCACCAGTCCTCTTCATCAAGATGAAGGACAGTTCGATTCACCTTTGCATTGATTACCATAATCCAAAAATAATTGTGATAAAGAATAAGTATCCTCTTCCATGGATTGATGATTTATTTGATCAGCTATGTGGAGAAAAATAC
Organism: Viscum album; assembly: GCA_963277665.1. Taxonomy (NCBI): domain Eukaryota; kingdom Viridiplantae; phylum Streptophyta; class Magnoliopsida; order Santalales; family Viscaceae; genus Viscum; species Viscum album. Next base: position 439,644,336 of record OY728121.1, read on the forward strand.
TTCTCCAAGGTGGATCCATGGTTGGGATATTACCAAGTTAGGGTAAATAACAAGGATTTCCCCAAGGCTACTTTTCATACAAGTTACAATCATTATTAATTCATATTAATGCCATTCGAACTCACTAATGCTTCAACAATCTTCATGGACTTGATGAATAGTGTCTTTAGAGACCACCTAGAATAATTTATTGTAGTATTTATAAATGATATTATAGTATTATCCAAAACCAAGGAAGAGTATGAGGAGAATCTAAGAAATGTGCTAAAGACCTTGAGAAAGGAGAATATTTATTCCAAGTACAAAAAATGTGAGTCATGGTTAAAGGAAGTCTCATTCTTGGGGAATATCATCACAAGAAATGGGATATCTATACAACCTTTAAAGATAGAAGCAATTGAAGGATGGTCGAGGCTAACATCTATGATAGATATCTATAGTTTATTTGGATTAGCTAGGTATTATTATCGATTTTTTAGAAATTTTACTTGATCATCAAACCCTTTAACCAAGATTACTCGAAAGGGATTAATGTTTTCTTAGAATGATAAATGCAAAGATAGATTCAAGGAGCCGAAAAAGATTCTTATCAATTACCCTATTCTCACACTACCCACAAGTGGAGAAATTTTGGTGGTATTCAATGATGATTCAAAGAAGGGTTTGGGATTTAGGTTAATGTAGAATAGAAAAGTGATAGCCTACGATTCAAGGTAGTTGAAAGTTAATGAACAGAACTACCCAAAAAATTATATGGAGTTGGATATAGTGATGTTTTCTTTAAAAATATGTTGGAATAAACTATTTGGGGGAGAATTTTGAAATAATTATGGATAAAAAAGCCTCAAGTATATTTTCACATAGAAAGAGATGAATATACACCAACAAAGATGGTTAGTACTAATCAAGGACTATGAATTTTCAAAACGCTACCATCCTGGAAAATCAAATAAATTAAAAGATGGTTGAAGTAGAAAGATCCAGGAATTATATCATTGATGGGAATGGATAGGGATTTTATCTTCTTAGATTTGGAAAGGATTGACTTGGGAATTATAAATGAAGGATCATAAAAAATCCTTTCACAAATGATTTATCAAACATCCCTTTTGGAAAAGATAAATGGTTCTCATTGAAATGATGTGGGAATTTAGAAAAAAGTGGAAACAATAAGAAAAGGTAAATCCTTGAAGTTCTATTTTAATGAAGAAGGAGTTGTGATATTTGGGTCATCATTATGTTTACCATCAAATCCTGAGTTAAGGAAAGAGATGTTGGATGATGCACATAGCTTAACCTTTTCTATCCACCCAAGAAGTACAAAGATGTACCAAGATCTCTAAGAGCACTATTTGTTGGATACTATGAAGAATGATATCATAGAATATACATCAATATGTCTTGTACGACAGCATGTGAAACTGGAAAGGAAAAAAACCAAGGAGATGATGCATCCATTATCCATACCATTATGGAAATGGAAAAACATCACTATGGAGTTTTTCACTAGTATTCCAAATAAATCAAGAGGGAATAATGATATATGGGTTATGGAGGATTTTCTTAAAAATACCACAGACTTAATTTTGATTTGAGGGGACTTCTCACTAGATCAAATTGCACGGATATACATCAGAGAAGTGGTAAGGATACATGGAGTACCACTATTGTTTATATCTAATTGAGATACAAGATTCACCTCTAATTTTTGGAAAAGTCTCCAACAAGATCTAAACAATGAGATGAACTTCATAATGTCTTATCACCCCCAAACAGAAGGCTAATCTGGGAGAACTATACAAACACTTGAGGACATGTTGAGATCATGCTCAATTTAATTCAAAGGAGGATGAGATCAACATCTTTGTCGGGTCAAGTTCTCTTACAATAATAGTTTCCAATCAAGCACCCAAATGGCTCCCTATGAATACCTTTATGGGAAGAGGTGTAGAACACATGCATGTTGGGATAAAGTTGGGGAATGAAAATTGATTGGTCCTTAAATGGTTGAGGAAATTGTGGAATAGGTTAATACTATTGAACATCAAATCAAGGATGCTCAGAGTTGAAAAAAGATATATGCTGAAAATAGTTGACGGGACCTAGAGTTTGATGTTGGATACATGGTATTACTTTATATATATCCATGGAAGAAGGTGATGAGATTTGGGAAGAATTGAAAGCGTAGTCCAATATACATCATCCCCTTTGAGATCCTTGACCACATTAGATCATTGGGCTACCATCTAGCACTCCCACCTAACCTATCTCAAGTACATAATGTATTTCATGTATCTATATTGAGAAAGCACATACTAGACCCCACATATGTACTCAATCTAGAGGCATTACCATTATATACTGACCTTTCCTATGAGGAGAAGCTGGTGAAGATCTTAAATTTTAGAGATAAATTTCTCTGAAATAAGGCAATGCACCTGGTCAAAGTGCTATGGAGAAACTACACATTTGAAGTAGTGATGTTGGAACTAAAGGAATGGATGAATAATAGTTACCCTATTATATTTAAAAGTGGGAAATGAAAATTTAAAGGGAAAAATTTCTTAATGGGGGAATACTGTAATGACCCAAATAGTTATAAATAAAATTTCTCTTAGGATTTAATCAAATGTATTATTATGTAATATGGATATAGAAAAAACATGAACTTATTTTGTTTTGTTTTATCCTATAATATTTAAATGAACATTATGAATCATTACTATTGATAATAAATTCATTGAACCATGATCACATGGTTTGTTTAAATATAGGCTTTTGAACAATATAATTGAAACAAACAAAGTGATAAACTCAACTAGTAGGACTGTACTATATGAAGACCATATATTGAGAGTTATAAGGATATAGAACCACTAATATTTTCTCTTAAAAAATCCCAAGATGATATCCAAATACTTAAGAATGAGAGAAATAATTTATGGGAGAAGTTCAAGCTCATTGAGATTACAACCCAAACCATGAACGTCGAACCACCCCATGAAAGTCTCACCTTCCCACACCTTGATCTTATGAAGGTTATGGGTGCATTAAAGGGATTTGTATCAATAACCTTGAGATATGAGTAAGTACATTATTTTTTATATAATAATGGATTTATTTTCATCTTATTATTGTTACGTACTTTACAAATGACATTTATTTTGATACAATAAAACATAAATAGTATTTTTGGGTAATATTAAAATTTAATTAAGTAATTTATTTTGATGAATTAATGGATTTTTGAAATAAATAATATTTTAATAAAATATTATTATTAAATATTTTTTATCAAATATAAGTGATAATTAATTTTTATGAAGTCAAATATAATTTTTATAATGGTTCGAAAACCGTTAATGACGAAAAACCTATCATTTCTTAATAAATGTCGATTTTATTTTAAAAGTGAAAATTCACATATTTATAAAGTTATTTAAGTGAAATTAATATTATTTTTGGAATCTTAATGTCAAAATTATTCAATGTATTACTTTTCATAATTTTTTTAAACAGTCAAATTTTCAGGTAAAAATTAAATACCGAATAAATATACTTTGTGTATTATTACATCAAAATGAAACAAAACTGATTTTATAATTACTAAAAATGGTATATAAAAACAAATATATTTTTTTCCTTTAAAATAATGAAATTTTGTGTAATTTTGGTTAATTTTATAAAGCCATTATGAATTCTACAAAATAATTAATATATATTAAGGTTTTAAAATCATTTCATTAAGAGTATGACTCACCTCCACATAAGAAAGGGAATTATTTTATTAATTTCAGCTCTTGGAATAATAAAATAGTGAAAAAACTCCCATTTTTCAGAAACCATGGAAAAAAAATGTAAACGTTTGTGGTTTTGGTTATTTTATTATATAGAGTTTATAACCTATGTTTGAAAAATAATAAAGAAATCCTCACTTTTTCCAAAATAAGCTGACACAATATCCCATTTATCTTCACTAAAATTATTTTGAGAACATCATTAATCTTCCCTCCCATTTATAGATTTCTCCCAAGGTTCCCCAAATATCTCAATAATTTCTTCCCAAGCATTTGGAGTCACACACTCAAGTATTAGATCTTTTCCTTTCTCATCTTATTTCAAGTATCTTCCTTAACTTATGTATTTATATTCATTTCCATATGATTTGATATGTTATTAAATATCCCAATTACATTAAAATTTATTTAAAAATTATTATAGACCAATTTATATCTGATCAACTCATATTTATGAATTTTCAAGTGAAATCGTTATGATGCCAAAATTTCACCGTGATTTTTCTATACCAAAAAATTGTGTAGTCAATACCATACCAATTTCCTATCAAGGGAGTTCACATTTATAAACTTTTAACTCTTTTAATTTGGAATTACATGCGTGTATTATATACTCCATGATTATGGAATAAAATATTATTATGAATGAATCCATGTTTTATGATCTATGTGGCACACTTAAGCATGAGAATAGATTGAATGTGACAGGTTCACCCATAATTATATAGTGCTCCAATGCATTGGGTAATGTTTAGTATCATGAGACTTCCTATTGGGATATAGAGTTAACATGATTCTGATGTATTGGTAGTAATCCTTGACCTATGTTTATTATTTAGTGTTTTAAGTTGTTGTCACATTTCATGTGTTTTGATTATCATTCTATATCATGCCTTATTATTAATTATCCTTTTATAACCCATTAATATGCCTATTAATTAAAATGTATTATATTATTCATGTTATTACATGTTTATTACATTACTTTGACTTTATATCTCACCCCATTATAATGTATGTCCCCAGGTTATCCCATACAGTTTTATGTAAGAGCATGTTAAGGAAGTTTTCAACAAAAATAATATTTTTCCTATTTTAAATTGTTATGTAATGTACCCAATTCCCAAAGACACTAGAATTATTGATATTTAGAGTTGTATTATGTGTAATATTTTTTTATTAAATCATGTATTAATGTGAAATAAATAGAAGGTTTGTTATAGGTGATCTGTATGGTTTCCATAGGGTTTGGAAAACCATGCAGGTAAACCATAAACCCCACTCAGAAGAGAGTATTTTTGTTTTTTACCCATTTTAAGTGGGTATTTCTCTATTTTCTTCCCCTATTAAAATTGTATGATCTAGATTCATGTACTAGGAGATTATTATATTCTCCTCTCCTCCCTTGGTGATTCCAAGGTGATTTCTTAGTGATTTCAAATTAGGATTGAAGGGTAAGTGTCGATTTCTCCTTCTCCTTTCACTTTATATTTGTTTATTCCATATTTCCATATTAACCTTTAACCATAGTAGATAAGATGTACTATTATCCAGTTTGTGTTGTATTAAATTTAGGTTTTTGGTTTATTGGGATTTTGGGGTCCCTTTAAAGACCCAATCATGTGGTATTAATCTATGGTGACATTTTTCCATCGATTGAGGTAGGTGTCTCCATTTCAATCCATTTATTTGATATTTACTTTGGTGTTTTGTTCTTTTAATCTTATTTACCTAGATTATATATTATAATTAATGTTATATATGGGTGTTTTATTAAGAATTTATATTTTTTTACATTGATTTATTTTTACCCCGTGGGACGCAATGTCATCTCGGCTAGAAACGACTCCTTCCCAGCTAGGGATTCTCTGGAAGACCTCTTCATGGGGAGGGGGGTTCTCGAGTGTGGAGGGTTTGAAAAGGCCACTCTCGGGGATTCACTTTCCTTCAGATATAATGGTTTTTTTAAAATTAGTAGTTTACTTATGATATTTTGAACCAACTATGATTTGAAAAGTTGGGAGTTTCTTTTTTTATAAACATTCCTTATTTATGAAGGATGTTTTGACTTGTGTAAAGAGTTTTAGTGTTTTCATTATTGGTTATGATTATTATCTGATGTTTCTCATGTTTTATTTGGAAATGGTCTTAACTTTAAAATGAGATTCTTTATAAAAAGTTTTATTCAAAATCTAATGTATTCAATTAAGTTTAAGGCTTATTTTTCACCTTCCATAAAATGAATTTTAATGGATACAATCCACACCCATATTGATCCCATTTTCTTATCAATTATTTTTTTTCATTATTAAGGGATTAATATATTATTAATTTATTCATATGATTTTGATATGGGGATATTTATTAAATGTATTTTGGAGGTGGGATGGAAAATTTTATTGGTTTTTATTGCCTTGAACCTTTTAATTTCATCTGATTAATGGATTCTGTAAGTGGCACACATCCTTTAGTTATTTCACAGGGAAACCTAGGCCACTAAGTGGGAAATAAAGAGAAATATACAATGTTAGTTGATAATAAAAGTTGTAAAGAATCCCTAAGTTTTATTGTTATTACTCTAGTATGGGTGTGTGTCTCCCATGAGTTTAGTTGAGAGCGATTTGTTTGATGAGTGTTGAATTGTAAAACCCAATGGTAGATTTTTCCACCTAGGAAAATATATAGTTGTCCTATTATTCCTTAAGGTTGGGATCCACGATGTTTATAGTATGTAATATTTTTATTATTGATTATTTATCATGTGATTTTATTTATTCTTTGTTCATTTTTACTTTTGATGTACTAATTAATTCATGATCAACACTTTTTGTTGTAAAATTTTTCCTTGTATTATTGTTGTTGTTCCATTCATGATTCTTTATGGTAGTACTTTTATATGGGTTTTCCATTTTACTTATTATATAAATGAAGGGTGTGTAAAGGATTTAAGTGTAAAGGGTTGTTTTTATTTCATGTGATAATATTTTATTGAAAACAAATTTGAATACTATTTTAAACCTACCTATAAGAATTTTATTTAAAATGTGTTTTTTAAATCTAATTGGGGAACTGATTTTGGTTTTACTAGGGAAATTTTAAAATGATTTTTTATATCTTGTAAAGGTAATGAATACTATATTTCTACTATTTATATTCAAAATATAATTTTTGGATTATCTTATAAGAGGAATGAAATGGATTCTTTGTGGAATCCTTCTGGGAATTTCCTTATACCCTACTTACTCACATCAACAGGTAGATAGTGTCCATGTTTTATAAAGGTGATAAGTTCTTGAATTCCATTTCGGATCGTTACCACTTTCCATTGGATAACAGGTGGGTGTTGATTCATGGTGGTGACTTAGAGTCACATGGTGAATGCAATTTCTATAGATTGATTAGGATAGGTCGTTTATCAGCTTCATTAGCCTTCATTCCTTAATTTATTCTCTATTATGGACATTAAACTTTTTATTAAATGATTTCATTTTTTGGAAATGTCTATAGTATTTATTGTTGTTTTTTATAAAAATTTTATGTTTGGTTGTATCTTATTTCCAAAATGACATATTTATTCGGTATGACTATCCTATGCACAAAGACCTTAGGTTAGGTTCCCAGTTGGAACCCAATGATTTTATTTTGGAATTAAGAGGGTGAAATCATTCCCAATTGTTGTGTTTTAATAGCCACAGTGATTGGCGCTAGCCCGTGGTGATTAAGAACACACTTTGGGCCTTATGGAAGAGCGATCTAGGTAATGTGTCAAGTTAACCCATGCTATTTCGTTACATGATCCAACACACCCTTCCAACACCCACATGCTCTTTACCACACCGATAACTTCCACCCAAACCCCATTTAAAAGCCTTCACTTTCCCGTTCTAACAACTCCCTCCCACCTGCACATGCATTTCCCCATACCCCACCGACAACTCTTTCCCACACAAATCCCCTATGAAAACTACCCTATGTGCCTCATACCATGCCACATATAAGCACACACATCTCACAAACCCTAACACCCATTCAAAAAATATGTTGGCCACAAGTTTCAAACCTATGACACTTGTAAGCAACGCCAACCTCCATACTACTATGCCCAAGAACCTATTATATTATTTAATGTACTTGTTTGCATTTATATATACGTATTTTACTTATATATAAATAAAAATTAACACACACACACATATCTATAATATATATATATTAATATAATTCTACTTATAAATTTACAAATTTACATATATAAATTAATATATGAAATTATATTTTAATATATGCTAATATATTTGTATATAAATATAAATTAATATGTGCGTATATATCAATATAAATATATTCATACATTTTTATTTATATATTTATATAAATTAATATAATTATACTTATAAATTTATATATTTTTATAAATATTAGTATATATATAATTAGTAATTTGTAATATTATAACATATTTATTCACATATTTAGTCATTTATTATTAATGATCAGTTATTTAGCTATTACTAATTAATTATAACTATGTTTTAACATGTTTATGTTAGTATGTATCTATTTATTTATATATATTAATGTATGTATAATTGTGTGTGCATGTGCATATATATTAATCTTTTAGGAATAATATTAATTTATAATGTTATGCAATACTATTATATGTAATGCGTGTATATATATATTATTCATTTTTTTTATTTTTAATATTATATAATAAAAAATATGTGTGTGTGTGTGTATTAAATGTTATTGGTGAATGATATATTATGTACACAAACACAAAAATTATTTAAATCAATATTTCAATTAAAATTTAAATTATTTATGATTTTACATATATTAAATTATAATAAAGAATATATATATTTATATACTTTTAATATATCATTTATTTATTTTATTTAAAATTTAGTTAAAATAAAAATTGACCATGTTTAAAAAAATGGCTAAATTAAAAATTAGTCCTGTTTTAAAACATGACTAAATAAAAAATTGGTAATTTTTTAAAATGTGGCTAAAAAACACATATAAATACCCGTTTTTCTGACATAGATAAATTAAAAATTATACATGTTTTAATACATGGATAAATTCTCTATGTTTTAAAGAAAATGAGGCTAAATTAAATATTAGACATGTTTAAAGAAAAAAACTATAAAAAAAATGGTTAGTTGTTTGTTTTTTGGTAGTGTCTCCTCATGTGTCTGAGGATACATTTTCTTGGAGAGATGTTTTGCATATGAAAAAGGCAAAAATCCAACATTGAATTGCTCAATATCAAATCTCTTCAGTACATTGTCAATATATATACCTTGACTTAGTCCAAGTGGCCTCTTAGATATATTAAGACAGATATTCAAATCTATAATATATAACACTTCAATTAACTCCTATATTGAGAAGCATTTATTCAACCATTTCTTAATGGAATCTAAGATTGGAATATCATTTCCCATAAGCAATATGTCATCAAAATATACTATTATGAAACAACTACAGTCATACTAAACCATTTATAGACACAAGGCTCACATTCATTCTTTATGAAACAAAATTCTCTTGTGGATTCATCAAAATTAATTTTCCATGATCTGGATTCTTTCTTCAATCCATAAATTGTTGTCTATAACATGTATAATTTATTAGCATCATTTGGTGTCATAAAACCTTATGGTTGTTTCATATAGATATCTTCTTGAAGGTTCCCATTAAGAAAATATGTTTTGATATCCATTATCCAAATCTCATAATTGTGGTATAATATTATAACAAATATAATTTTAAAGGATTTTATCTAGGAAAATATGGAAAAGTTTTCATTATAGTCAATTTCTTGACACTATTTAAACCCTTTTGCAACTAGTCATGCCTTATAGGTACTGACTTGTCCATCCATGTCTATTTTTTTCTTGAATTACATCCAATAAAATTTATATCCACAAGAGGATCTACCAAAATCAAATTTTTTTTGTTGATTGAATCTATCTTAGAAATCATTACCTATTTCCACCTTGTATCTTCTAATATACATGCTTCATCCTTATAGAAGGGTGGCTCGTTAATATCAACTAGTAATATTTCACCTTACATGGTAACTATAAAACTATATCATTCACATTCTTTGAAATACCTTAAAATATTATGTGGAACTTATATATCTATACCAACATCTTCCATTGGGGTTTGGAGAATATATTCCTATGTTAAATACTATGTACCTTGATCCTCAAATTCATCGAATTCTATCATTCTACTAATATATATTTTAGATATGTTCTCCCTATCAGGAAACATAGTGTATCTTTCCACTATTAATTTTTTGTCTTAGTGGTCGTAGAGGTAATATCCCCTTATTTCGGTTTGTTATCATATAAAGAAACACTTTGTGAATTAGGGAGAAATCTTGTTACAAGAATTTTCCTTAGAAAACAATTAAAAACCCCATACACATAAATTAAATAACATAGATTTCATTCTACATCAAAGTTTGTTTGGATTATTATTTACTATTTTAGTTGTCACTTGGTTTAGGGTGTACAATATTTTCTATAATGCATATCCCTATAAGGATAATAGAATACTTATCTGGATCATCATATATATCACCATTACTAACAAAGTGTAATTCCTAATTTCACTTAAACCATTTCATTTTTGTGTAAAAGTATTTTTGAGTTGAGATGAAATCCAAAACTCATATAGATTAACAATGAACACTTGGTAAAGATACTCTCTACTATGGTCTGAGTGAAATTTCTTTATCATATTACCAATATTATTATCAAAGTTATTATTTTATTCTTTGAATATATCAATGGAATCTGACTTATACCTATTTATGTAGTCATATCCATATCTACTAAATCTGTCAGGAAAAGTCATATAGTCTGTGTATCCACCCCTTACTTAAATGATAAATGGTCCACACACATCTTTATAAACTCATTAAATAATCTTTTTTTCATTTTAGGATTTCCACCAAATGGTTTTTAAGTCATTTTAACTTGTAAACAAGCGTGACATAAACCAAGTGGTTTTAATTTGAGAGAATATAAATATATATCTAGATGTAATTTTGTTAAATGATTTTCATTTACATGACCTAGATAGTGATGTCATAGCTGGGTTTGATATGATTCATGAAATTTTTTTTTAATTTATTTCTTACACTTATTTTTCATATTCTATAACATTAATTCCATTGTTTAAATATACCACTCTATAAAAAATTGACTCTATAAATGAGGATGATTTTATTTTTCAAATTTGAAAAGACTTTCCACATCCATATTGAATAAATATATAATGTTTTTGGTTATATATGGAAGATAATAACAATCTTAAAGAACATGAATCAATCCTACTAACCACATTATATAATATTTTCTAATTGGTTCTTTTATTTGGATACAAATATGAGAACCAAAAATATGTATCTGATACATAATTTTTAAAAACAACGGCATTACAATTGATAATTAATACACACGAATATTTCCCTTTCTTCTTAGTTGATGCATAATTTTTCTTTCAATAGACCTTGTTGACATATGAAAAATATATAACATCATAATATCTTTCTTTCCCATTGAACTTCCTCTTCTTGGAAGGGAAATGTGAGGAGGATTTAAACCTAGTGTTATTATTGGACATGTTTACCATTACTTTACTCTTATTCACCATAAGAACTGAAGGATTTTCATTCTTCATATAATTATTGTATTAAAAATTAATGGTGATTATATTTGGGAGAGACTTCTCCATATTATTCATATTAAAATTCAAAATAAAGTTTTAGAAGGTTTGGTGTAATGTGGTAAGAATAATATTTGTGCACAACTCCTTGGGTAGCTTGAAACCCAATATATTCAAATGCTCAATGTATCTAATCATCTTGACTACATGAGGTCCCACTAGTTTACCCTATAGAAGCTTTCATGTGAAATATTCCTTGTATATCTCATACCTCTTCTATATAGATATCCCCTAATAAAGATCATTAATATGGGATAACATGTCATATACATTTATATACTCATATAGCTTGTGGATCTCATATGAAATTGATGATAGCATCATGAATTTTATATTTAATTCATCATCCATGTGAGATACATGGCGTATATAATGAAAAAAACATATATTTATCATATATGTAATGTATTACTTTGAATTCTTGTGTAATATATATGGTGTGTATAATGTCCAAACAACTTGTAGTTATGAAAAACCTAGAAATTAATTAAGAATTTATTATTTTGTAAAATCTTATCAATTGTCATGAACTCCAACTACATGATACTTTAATTGGTATTAATTATAAAATTATTTTTTATTTTATTTAATTAAATTTATGCAGAGTACATCTTTTCTCACCATTTTCTACATCTAAATAGGTATGAGTTACATGACGTTTACAGTAGATAAATAACATATAATTCATTTCTGTCTATCCCATGTTACACACCTAGTGACTCAGGGTATAATCTGGGTGGGATAAAACCATGATACATGGAATGTATTCTAGATACACATAATGTTACACAATTGGATATATTCCTCTCAACTATTGGTCATCACGTGACATGTGTTTTTATTACACACCATGTTCGTTGACCACAAGCCACCACTTTATAATGACCTAGACTCAAGTAACCTAGATTTTGTGTTTACTTTTTCACATCGGTATAAAATATATGGGATCACATCATAAAGGATCGAATTGTGTAGTAGTATTGGGATATATACATTAATTACATATTATACTGGAAACATAAAACATAACACAAAAAGATTCTTATTTCTCTTAATGAATTGTTGAATTCCTTCAAAAATCCCTTCTTCTTATCATGGGTAAAGGAAAAAAAATAATGGGGTGATCTCAAATTATCTATAAGGGTTACAGATAGTGGAAGATATCATTAATTAATAAGGAATAAGAAATATAGTATAGTGAATAATAAAAACATATTCCATTGAATCAATAACTTAATATCAATGTATATCCATCGATAAAATCAATATAATAATCACAAGGAAAATAATAACTGAATTCTCAATGATAGAATGCATAATATTGTACATATTAATCTTACCATCGAGGAGGCAGCTAATAAATCTTATATAACATTAAGGCCTCTCAAACAAGACATATTACATACCATCAATTCCTCTCAACTAAGTAATTATTGTTTTATAGACTAGAATACACCAAGCGATACCCATTCTAATTTTTCTATGGGACATATCAATTCATTGATGAGCTATAATGGAACCCACACATCACTTACTAATTTCCAATTTATTCCTCATATATTGAATGATCAATATAATTAATAATCAATATTACTTAGAAATTAATAAATATCCATATTGAATCATGTATATGGAATGTCAATATTTTCCCTTGTTAATAGAATAACATAATCATAAGCCATCCAATTAAATAAAGTGGATGATATAATTAGATAATTTCCCTAATGAGGCATAAAATAAATTAAATGATATTGATATATATTAAAACACCATTATAAATAAATTATAAAGTGTGTTTTAAAATAAAAATAAATATCCTTTTCTTTGGAAAATTTTTTAAAACTAAAAACTCCCAAAAAAAGGGAATACAATTTTAATTAAAAAACCATGAAAACATGTAAAATAAGTGTTGTTTTGAGTGTAATGATCTATATGGGGGAGGAATTGAGATTCCAATAAAAATAATTATATTGTTTGATATTTATTTAAAAATCCCTATATTTAAAACATCGTATATAGATAAAAATAGTAGGTATATATAATTCAATTATTTTAAAAAAATTATCAAAGGTAGTGATTTATACCAACAATTAAAATTAATTTCACTTTAAAATTATTATACTCACACAAAACATAGTATATATATCACTTATAAATTCTAACTATGAATATTTTATTTGGAAAATACTGTTAATATAATACTCAGTGAACAAATAATGTAGTGAAAGTAAAGGGTGAAATGCACCAAAAATTTTAAAAATAAGAAATTTAGTTACTTGATGAAACATAATATTCTCAAGTTGATAGTAATACACTAACAAGTAAGTTTTTTAAAGATAATAAACTAATCCACAACCTGAATTAAGAGTTTTATCCACAACCCAGATCAAGTTTCAGTAGACAACTACACACAATCATTAACGGATTATCACAAAGCCTATTCCATAGTTATTTATATGAGGTAAATAGTAAATAAAAAAATAAAGTGTATCACATTAATCATATTTATAGAAAATGATATTTTTATGAATAAATTTACACTAAATTTTAATCAAAATTTGAAATTAAATATAGACAGACAGAGATAGAATGGTGTAGTAAGAAGTGTGATGCATCTCTTCTATAATCGTATTCAGTTGATCAATAAGGCTATTTTCACACTATATTGCTGTTCAGTAATATTAGGTTAAGGTGACATAGTTATACATGATTCCTCTATGTTTTATCAATTTCCTAAAGAAAAAAGAGTATTGCTGGGGGAGTAAGAAGTATAAGAATGAGGTCAAAACAACACACAATTTTTTACTTTAAAGAATTCATGAAATTTATTGAAGAGTATTCTCAATGTATCCATTATAATATAATAATAAATATATCATCTAGATGATAATCCTCAACTTCTATAACACCATATTTAAATGCAAAAATATAGTCATTGGGAACATTGGTATGATTGGTCAAAACTCATCGTCAATCCTGGTAAGTGGCTCTAACTTACAATTGGTTGTTATGGTCTTATGGCCAGTCACAACCACATTTGGATTCATCGGGAAACACTTGAGGTTGATCTAATACTTATAGCCAGTTTATACTTCCAGCATGAAAAAAATTTATCTTGAATTTGGTCCTTGTATGGTCACTTTGAATCAATATGTGGTCTATCTAATTTTTTTAGTTTTGGTCGATAGACATGCATGGTTGGTAAGTTATATTCATGCAGTCAATTCAACACTTTGAACAAATATCAACTATGTTTTTCATGGTTAATCATGGGTAATATTTGTTCAATATTTATACTCATAATTAGTTGAAATCTTTTATGTGGCCAATAACTTAATAAAGTGGTTGATCGAGTACATTGAAAATTTTGTTTTGTGTTTGATGTAGTGAATATGACGTCGATTGAGTGAAATTCATAGCCAATCATGTACTTTTCATTTTTTCCTTAAATAGAAAACTAATTTCATAAAGCACAAAATTACATATAAATAAAATAAAAATAAATTGGTATTGTTAAAATAAGAAATTTTTGGACTAAGGAAAATAATATCCCTCTTTTTGATGATAAAAATCATGACATGAAATTTTTCCAATTAAAAAATCTCAAATATTAGAGTATTTTAGATTATAAAACATGGTAACTGATATATCACAAGTTTCCAAGTCATTCAACATAATAATGTTATAGATCATTCTCTCCTTTTTTGGATTATAAAAAAGATACTAAATATAGAATATATGAATTTCTTGAATAGAAAATATATAAGAGATATAAAATTAAGAAAAAAATATTGTATAATTCATTTATGAAAAAAATAAATAATGAAAAACACATTGAGAAATAATTTAAATTTTTTATAATAGGTTAGAAAAAAATGTAAACAGACTCTATAAGGAAATCAAATTAGAATTAGAATGAGAATCTCTCATGGATTTGGGATAAAAAGTTTCTTTTATTTTCTCTTTGATAATTCTTATGAGGTAGTGTGGGAAAAGGAGTAAAAGGTTCACCAATAACAACTTTTGAGAAAAAGGTCAGAGATGATGCATAGCCTGAGTAGTTGTATACCTGAATGGTGCTAAGATAGGTCCTTGAAAAGTGGTATGTGTTATAGAAATGGAAAATGAAGGTTGAGTAGGATATATCATTGGAATAAAAAAAGTTACCACCAAAATGGTTTTGATAATATATAGATATGGTTCCATTAGTTTGGTGAAGTAACCTAAATCATGTGAACCATGCTTCATAATCTCCAAAAAAAATCTGCTTTTCCTTTAGAAAGATTTCGAACTGAGGTGCATGTATTTTTAGATGATCAACTTGAGTCTTAAAGGATCAAGTTCATAATGCATATTCAGGTATCCAACCAAATTATTAAATAATAACTTCAATTTATCCTTTTTTAAAATCCATAAAAAATAATCCTTAATTTCCTTATTAATCATTTCTCTATCAATTCCAATAATTTAAGCATCATCCATTGCCAAATAAATAATATTTTTAGTCTTGGTTAAATATATTGATTTAGTCTCCTCTTGAGAGTCCAAAAAAATAATTTAACATATATTTTAACTCATCTTTAGAAATTTCCTAGATCATACATTCATTAATGTATGAATCAGTAGTAGGAGGTGGATGTTAACTTGATAAAGAGTCTTGTACAACTAGATTTATTTTTCTCTGAACATAATTTTGGATCATATCTTGAAGATCTTCCTAAAACATTCCAACTTGTTTTCAAAGATAGTAAAATTATTTTTCCATGAGACCAAGCTTAAAAAACCACCTTGTTTGTATATAATTTTAACAGTAGGTATATCCATAGACAATCCTTTCTCTATAGATGATTCAAAGGTAGATCCAAAATCCCTAAATAAATATTTTTAATATTTACCAAATCAACTTTAAAATCCTACAATTCATCTATTTTAATATAGGAAGAAGTAAAATAATGAGGTAATGGAGTAACCTTGGTAGGAGGTGATATAGATATCCTTTTAGGAGTGTACTATTAGCATAAAAATTATATTTCAATAATAAATAATCTATCTCTCTCAAAGAAAAAGAATAAAAGATTCAAACAATATCAAAATTTATAGCATCTATTTTCTCGTCATCTCCAATTAGTCTAGATTCAACATCTAAATTAGGATTTATAGGATTTGTTTAAAAATATCATCTAAAAATCAATTAAAAATTATATCAAATATTTCTTCTTGATTATTGAAAAATATGATAGAGGGGTTCTCAAAACTTTCCTTTAGGTCAAAAAACTCAAAAAGACATCATTTAACTTCTATAGGTGCAATTGAAATAGAATAAACACCATGATTTGGTGGACTAACTCTAGAATTATTATCACCATCATTAGAATTAGTGTAATCTATGGCAAAAATGTAAGATCCATAGGACATATCCCCCTTATAATGTGGTGTATCAAAGAAGGTTTCTCCCCTTTCCTCATCCACTAGTGGAGTTAATTTTTCACTCTCATACAGTGAGAAAATAGAATATTTACTAGATTCAACATATTTATAATGAGAAACTATTTTTCCCTTTGGTATAATCAATATTATTCACTCTCTTCAGCACCATCGTCAAAATATTCTTCTATTGAAGGTAAATATTAAGGAGTTTTAATAGGTCCATAGGAAACAAATCCAAATCCATAAAATATCATTGGTTCAAGAGTAGAACTCCTTTCTAATGAAGATCTTTCAATTTTAATCCTATGAACAACCAAATATTCAACATAATAATACTATAAAACTTCATCAGGTTCAATACCTGGATCAAGTTTTTCAATTATCGTCAAAGGATTCTTGATGTTTTTATTTTTCTTACAATTACTCACTATTATCTACCAATAACTTTTTTCATAGGTTACAACTGAATTTCATCCTTTTATAAATGGTTTGGTTCAAAAACATCCCATTTGAAGAGATACCATTTTTTTACCCCAAAATTAAAAGCCCTATTGACTTAAGAAAATAAGATTTCAACTTTAGGTAGGGTAGAGAATTAAACCTTGAGGAGTTCTTACATACTTATTCCATGTTCCTCAATGAAAATCAAGTCAGAACTATCTTGAAACCATTATTCAATAGATATATAAAAAAATTATCTTGGTTTCTCAGAATGATAAACTATCATTTCCTTAGTCATATTAGATATTTAATGAACTTGTATAATAATATAAATTCACTATCTAGTTCCATTATATTTGGCCCAATAGGGTTTTTATTCCCAGTCAGCTTCTCAAGATCTTCCTCAAACACAAAACTTAAATGTCCAATGGGATAATAGCTTTATAAATCCTCAAATTATCCACCATAAGGTAGAAATAAATTTTTTTCCATTTAATAAAATAAAATACCAACTCTTTCCCATTTACCATGGTTCAGATGAAATACTTATTCCATATAGTCTCAAACTCAACACTCAAATAGAAATCCTTAACCACTCTCAAATAGAAAGTCCACTCATTTTAAATATACCAATTTTTTATCCTTTCCATTTAATCATCTTCTATACTAGTTATTTTCATGATTTTAACCACTCATCATTTACTTATTTTTATGTTTTTAGCATTTAATTTGATAGGTAAGAGTTTCTAGGCATGATAGATGAACTAGAACTAGCTTTTGATTTCTTCATATGTGGTTTTTCATCAATAGGAGAAAACTTTAATTATATTTTAGCTCACACTATTTTCATATATGTTTGTGAGGCTCCAGTGGAAAGAATATAGAAAAAGAGGAGGCTCAAGGTTTTCAATTGATTAATATTTTGAGGGAAGTAAATTTAAATTATTAATTGGTCATTTGAAAATAATTTATGGAATAGACTAGAAAATAAGATAAATCTAGGGAAAAAGAGTTAAACATAATACTGTGAAAATTATAATTTTTTTTAGAATTAGTCATAGTAGCCTGACAAACTATTTGACTTACTGAAGGTTTACTTGATAAAGACATAATAACTTGACCTACCACATGACTTAACTTACAATAGCTTAGATGGTCATGATATCTTGATCTACCACATGAATAATCTATATGGATTCTTATTCAATACAATCACTTGTGACCTTTAAGATAGAATTACTACTAGTTGAAACTTAAAGCTTGAATGATAAAAATAAAAAAACAATAATAGTTAATCATTACTAATTTATTAATGATATTACTAAATATTTATATATTAAAAGGATTTGTAAATATATCAGCAAGATATTGTTCAGTGCTAATGAATTCAAGAGTGATATCAATCTTTTGAAAATGATATATTGAAAAGTGATGTTGTAAATTAATATATGTTGTCCTAGAGTATGAAATAATATTATTAAAATTGTTCATCACACTTATGTTTTTATTGTTTATAGGTACATTTCAAAGTTTATATCCATAGAATATGTTAAAAATAACTGGCTATAAGTATATACTCAGATTCAGTAGTAGACAATGCAACTAAATTATATTTCTTACTATAGTAAGATACTAGAGACTTTCCCAAAAAGTGATATGTTTTAGAGGTTATTTTTTATATAAAAATTAAAACTACCAAAATATAAATCAGAATAACTAACCAACTCAAATGAATTTCCTTTAGAGTAGAAAAATAAAAAATTAGTTGTATTCTTGAGGAATTTAAAAATAATATGAAAATCATTTAAATGATATTCCCCATAGTTTTCTTAAAAATGAGTACACATAAACTCACTAATCATAATATCAGGCTAACTAGGAGTTATGTAAAATAGACTCCTCATGATACCTATATAAATAGTTTGGTCAACAAGTTTCCCTATTTCATCCAAGTGTAATTTATAGGTATTAACCATAAGAGCATCAAACCTTTAGTCCTATCTGGAACAAAATTATTTAAAATGTCTTTTGTGTATTTGGTTTGATTTAACACAATTGTTTCTTTGTAATGAAAAGTATAAAAATAAATAAATAACATTAAATGACTCTTTAAAATTATTTCAAATTGATTTTATATAATTTTTTAAAATTCAATTCAAAAAGGGTTTTTAGATTAATTGAATATAAAATCATCAATAGAGATTTAAATAACCAAAAAATATTTGGAAATTATTTTTATAAATAGGTAAGTATAAACTTTACTTTTTGAAAAAATATTTGAAATTAAGAACAAGCTAATCTTATCATTAAAAGCTATAGGATCCTATTTTAAACCATAATGTTCTTTTGAAATTTTAAGAAACTTGATTTAGAAAATTAGTGTTTGAAACCCCATGGGGTTGTTTAACAAAAATATCATTAATAATATAACTATTTAGGAATTCACTCTTAAAATCCATTTGATATAGTTTGAAATTTATATGTGCTTCATATTCTAGCCTTATTATGATGGATTTAAGTCTATATACCATTGAAAATTTATCTCTATAATCAGTCCCTTCCTCTTGAATATAACCATGTGAAACCAATATATCATTATTTCAAACTATAGTACCAAATTATTTAACCTCGTTTCTATACACCAATTTACTACCAATAGTAAGGTATCATTAGAGTCTCTCAACTAATTCACATAATTTATCCATTTCAAATTGATTCAATTCTTCATTTATATCCATTACCCTGTGTTCATCCCTAATTGCTTTAGTAATTTTCTTAGGTTCAATTTTTGGAAAGAAAACTTGATTTTAATTATATTTTATAAGAGAAGATGAGGTTTGAGTTCCTTTGTCAAGATTACCTAAAACCTACTAAAGGATGGTGCTTGTGGGTCATAATGGTTCTGGGATTTGAATTTATTGGTTCTTCCAAGTTATATTCAAGGTTATGGTGGTCTATTTGGTCTTCCTTGGGAGATTTAGTATGTAAATAAGTAGTATATTTATAATTCTTAAATGGATTATTAATATTTATATTAGACACATCTTTTCCAAGGTCTTATGAAGTATCTTTAGGTGCATATGGATTTGTGTCATCTAATAGGACATAGATATGTTATTACACAATCTTGTAGTTTTTTTTAAAGACTCAATAAAATTTACTGGTGGTTGAATAACTTTGGGAAATCAATTTATAACTCTTTGGTAAAAATTTATTGAGATTCTATTTTGTGTTAAGAGTAATTAACTTATAATAAAAAAATATGAAATAATTTACGTTTGGTTTTATACCATTCCATATTTCCTAATGAGTCTTTTTTAAAATAAGTACTATCAGAAATCTATTAATTATATAACAGTATTTATTCATTGCTTCAAACCAAAAATTAATTGGTTATTCACACTCACCAAGCATGTTATGGGAAATTTCTTAGAGAGTTTTGTTTCTCCTTTCAGCAACCCAATTTTTTTAGGTGTTCTAAGGGTAGAGAAATTATGTCTATAAAAATGTTGTGAACATAATGTCTCAAAATATTTATTCTCAAATTCAGGACGATAATCACTTCTCAATGTATTAATGGTAAGTCCACTAAGATTATATATATATTTTTCATACATTATAACACAGGGATAAGTTTCACTTTTGTGATATAAAAAAACACCCTAGAGAATCTTGAAAATTTATTAAAAATTACACAATAGTAATAATTGATACATTGAATAAAAACTCTATATATTCAAAAAATTACTTGTGAACTAAATATATGGGTTGAGATATATAAAACTATTTCTTTGGTTTGAAATAATTTTTGTGCCGCTTTCCTTTTTGATTTATATTTACCACATTATCTTTTGAAAATTATAATTTAGGTTGATCTTTAACTGCACATGAGCCTCAACCCAGTTGGTGAGGTATCATTAAGTGAATCTACAAGACCCAAGTTCAAAACCAGGTAGAGGCATATTTCCGGGGGTACTGTAGCAGGCACTGTAGTAGTACTATAGCAGTATTTTACACTGTGCAAGTACTGTAGCAGAACTGTACATTGTACAGGTACTGTAGCATAACTGTACATTGTGCGGGTACTGTAGTAGGAAATGGTCAGTACTTTAGCAGTTGGAACTATTCACCTTGGGCCACCGGTTTTGGCTTGGAGTCCTTAAGGCTTTCAGGCCACCCAGGCCTTCGGGTTAGTAGAGATTTCAGGATACCTTTAAGGCCTTCGGGCCACCTCAAGGCCTTCAGGCCACATGCAGTTTCCCCAAACACACTACAAAAAAAAGGAGTATCCCGAGAAGAGGATTTAGAGCAGGTGCACCCACCAGATTAGAGCCAAATGGATGTTTCAGAATGAGTGGGTATAACTATGCCATCTGAACTAGCCTTTTCTTGTATGGGAAGCCTAGCCAGACGGACAGGCGAAGGTGGAGAGCTACTATCATGATACAGATGCTGGGGAGGGTCGTTCCTTGTAGATAGTCTGGTTGAATTTCTTAAGACCTTTGGATCAAGTAATCTCCTAAGCCTATGGGCCATGTAATCTCTGATCCTATGGGCCTTGTAAGGTTTCCCCCTCATCCAATTAAAGGGGGGTTATCAAAAATCAATAAAAATGAAGGCCTTTGGGCCATTCAGGGTTGATCCTTAAATAAACCTTTCTTACATACTATCTTAAGTTGGTGCATGTTTTAGTGATCTAGTAAGGTAATCCATATAAAATATTCTTTATAAAAATAACTTAAGTAAGAAATGTTTTTATAAAACAAAGAATATGAATCTATAATATATACATTATCATTCCTTAGAGAAAAAAAATAAATAATGCATAGTATGATAAATTTTTCAGGAAATATTTTCAAGCATAACATGGTAACCATCATCACAAAACTGATAAATTTTAGGTAAATTTAATTTTAAACCATAAATATATAAAGCAATATAATTTAAAATTGTTCTAGAGTTACCAATTTATCCAAGACCAAATATTTTTCCTTTTTTTATTGTCATTGAATGTGACAAGCCCACCATCTACTTTCACCAAGTTTTTGAAGCTTGAGTAGTCTTCCATAATATATATAGAACATCCTTGGTCTTGATAGAATATAATCTTACCGGAACTCTCCAAGTATGTTACTTATGAAAAATAATCCAAGAAATGATTTTGGTTCCCAGAATTTTTTATGTCCATTTTTTTAAAATAAATCCTTCATCATGAATTTTTTTCAGAGGTTTACTAATAAAATAATAAAAATTATTAGATAATAATGAATTTTTAGATCCATATAAATGATTTTTGTTCTTAGGAATGAAGGTATTATTGGTATATTTAGAAGCATGAACAAAACAATTCTTGTAAAACTTCATTTTTTGTCCAAATTGATGCCCAATGCCAGTTCTAGTTTTAGGTATTTTTGATCAACCTATTTCTTTTATAAAGTATCCCCTCCTTCTATAAACAATTCCATATCCTTTATAATATATTCATTATTAAATTTCAAGTAACTTTTCTCCTTTTATAATATATCATTATTTTCATTTTCATAAGAGAGATCAATTTTATTAAAAGTAGTTAAAACATGAAACTTCATCAAAATTTTATATTTATCATTAATATCATTCATGGTTTCATCAAGCATAGAATAATATATCTATAATTCCTCATTATTCATTTTATAATCATTATTTATATCAAAACAAAAAAGTATATGTAATTATTTGTACCTCAAATATAGTGGCCATGATACCCAAATTTACATGTTCACTTAAATTATCCATATTTGATTGAAAGTCACCAGAGTAATCTTCAAATTCAATATAGGTATGTTTTATTGCCTCATCAGGTTTCATTCATTTATAATCATGTTTATCTTATATTTTATCTTATGATATTCTTTTGTGTCCCTTACTCTTACATTCCAAACAAGTTATTTATCCAAATGTGTCATCATTTTTTCAATATCCTTTATAGTCAAATATTCTTTTTTAATTTAATTTTATAAAAAATATTTTATTCTTATAAAACTTTAAAATCTTCTTGATAAGTGATATATTTCCCCATTACTATCAAAATATTATTTTCTTCCACATTTATAATTATCCTTGATTACTTCCTTAAATTTTACCTAAGATGTTATAAAAGGAATAGATTTACTCTTTGGTTAAACATCCTCATTTTCAACTTTAATTTCTACCTTATACATCATAAAATTTCCAATACATCCTTTAATTTCAACTTATTTAGGTCACAAGATTCTATTGTAGAGACTCCTATACTTAACCCCATTTCTATTAAACTTATTTGAATTTTTATCACCTACATTTTCTCATCCATAGTCTATCACAGTGAAATCATTATATTTTTGATTTCATTTAACCTGTAGTATATTTTAAAAATTGTTTCATTAGTTATCCTTTTAAAATTATCATACCTTGTAGGAAATTCATTTAATCACATTTAATTAACATTGTATGTGGCATCATGAGATATAACTAGGGTATCCAAATTAGTTAAACAGTATTGCATGTATATACAAGATTGAATTTATCTTATCCTAAATCAAACAATATGGAATTCATGTATTTATAATTATAGTCAT
Source organism: Viscum album (assembly GCA_963277665.1). Classification (NCBI taxonomy): domain Eukaryota; kingdom Viridiplantae; phylum Streptophyta; class Magnoliopsida; order Santalales; family Viscaceae; genus Viscum; species Viscum album. The sequence goes on from OY728121.1 coordinate 439,668,355, forward strand.
AAATTTTATTCATATCATCACTCTAATAGTTCCTGGTATTTTTGGGGTTTTCATATTTACACTCAATTTTTCCCCAAACATGGAAGCCCATGCCCTCAAGATAAATTTACATTTTAAATTTCCATAAAGAATAATTTTTTCCATTAAAATAAGGAGGTCGATAGGATGGATGTACCTTAATTCTTGAATATTAAATAAATATAAATTGAGATATTAACCTCAATACTTGTCTATTGTTATAAGTAGTGAATACAACATGCAATTAAAAATAAAGATCCTAAATGAATAAGAAAAATTCCCTGATACTAAATGTTTATCTAAGTGGAATGCTTAAGTGGGGGAGGGTGGCGAATTGATCTTCTAATAAAAATATTTGTATTTTTGAAATTTATTTAAAATCCACTCAATTTAAAACTATTTAGTTAAAAAATATTTTAGGTATATATATATATATATATATTTGATGATTTAAAAAAATTCCCAAAGACACCGATCAATACCTAGTTAAAACAATTGAAATTTATTTAACATTGAAATAAGTCTACTTACACCGAAAAAAGTATATATATCACTTATAAATTAAAAATATAAATTTTTTATTTTGACAACATTATTTTTAAAATATTTAGGGAAATAATAGAGTAGTGAAAGTAAATAATGAAACACACAAAGGAATTTTAAAAATAAGAGTTATAGTTCCAAGGTGAAACCTAATCCTCTCTACTTGAAATTAATCCACTATAAAGAATGTTTTTTAAAATTAATAAATTGATCCACAACATGGATCAAGTTTCAATAAGATAACTACACACAAGAAATGCAAGCTTATCATAAAGGCTATTCCATAGTTATTCATGGGAGATAAATGGTAAAGATGAAAACAAAGAGTATAAAAATACTCTTCCTTATTGTATAAAAGATTGTGTTGAATAAATATAAAATAATTTATAAGAACAACTCAAAAGTAATTACAAAAAAAGAGAGATAATTTTTTAGTGATAATTGTGATGTAGATTTTAACTAATTACATTCAGATGATCATTAACATTATTTTCTCTATATATGAATGTATCATAAGTTGAGAAATATGATTTGTAGTTAGTTAGGATTCTTCTCATTTTTTTATAATGACATGCATAAAAATAGATCATCATGTAGGGAGAAGAAATTGTAAGAATGAGATAAAAAACAAAAACTTTTTAACGCATGAGGATTCATTGAATTTATATAAGAGTTTTCACTAAGTATCTATTATAAAAATAATAATAAAATATCCACAGACTATCAATCCTTAACTACTCTGAAACCTTACTTTAACAAAATATATAGTTGTTGGGAACTTTATCTTGATAGGTTTATACTCATGGTCAGTCCTAATAAGTGATTATGACTTTCAATAGGTTTCCTAGGTGTTGCAATCAATCAAATTTATGGATGGTCTGGAAAACCAATATTCATGGTCGACTAGATACTTGAGATCAGTTCATAATTTTTTCATGTGATAGATTCAATGTGCAATTAGTCCATGTGGGGATTAATGGAATCATCATGTGTTCAATACAAGATTTTTAGTTTTTTTGATAGATAATCACATTATATTTTTTTCCTCATGTAGTTGATATATAACATAGAAAAAATCTCGACTCTATGGAATATTTGATCATTAGTAACATATAGTCCTTTTTTAGACTAATGATAATTTGAAATAATTATTGTGGTTGATCAATTGATCATGAAATTAATCAAGAACTATGAAGTTTTTTCTTTATAGTTGATAGAGTCCTCATGTGGTCATTTGAGTGCAAGACACGGTCGATCCAGTACATAGTATTTTTCTCCAAAGAGCATATTCCATTCATAAAACATAAAAAATATTTATAATTAAAATAAAAATGATATTAGATAATTAAAAGTAATAATTTATTGAATAATATAATAATAATCATGATAAAAAATAATTTTCATGACAACATTAAAATGTGGTCAAGCTGTAAAGATTAAGAAATATTCTTTTCACACTTTTGTAAAGAAAGTTAAATGTTACCTGTATGGAAAATTTAAGAAGATTCATTTTAAACATTTTTAAATAAATTTAAATATATTTGAAAATTACATTAAACACACATAAAATTATTTAATCAATATAAAGAATGTGTACATGGAGTATAATTTTTTCTAAAAGACAACAAAACTTTTAAAGTGATGATTTTAAATAAAACCCCTTACATATTTTAAAATAAAAAACAAACTTGAAAGTAAAAATCTTATAATGAACATAGAATATAATTAGTATAAATATAATCAGGATATAATAGATAAATTATTAAGTATATACACCATATAAATGAATATAGGTGTATAATTGGAAACAAGTCCCAAAGAAGGAAATTTGAGATGAAGAACCCTTAGCTTGGATTCCTTCTTGGTCAGATGCATTCCAACCACATATATAATTAATTTATACTTATTATTAATATATATAAGATAAATATGTATATATATATTTCAGTATATCATTTATTCATAACTTATTTTATTGAATTTACTCACAATTAATTATTAAAATCAATTATTTATTTGCTAACTGTTATGTTTACACTATTTGTTTTAATTTAGTGGTTCCATTAATTGCACATTAGTGATGGTTTAATCACCTAAATAACATTAATAATTTCATATATATTATATTTATACATTAAATATACTTTTATAATCATATATGTAGGAAAATTTTGAAAAATGAAATACATTTTTTCATGGAGTAGGTAGTTCGCATGTATGCATTAGTGATACATTGATTTTTAAATGGATGGAAAGAAAGGAAGGTGGATACTGATATATTTTTCTAGAGTATTTTTTTTTATTTTATAAATATCATATTTATTCACTAAATATATCTATATAACTATATATGTGAGGTAATTATGAAAAAAACATCACTTCATGGAGGCAGTAGTCCTCACATACGCAAGGGTGTCATTTTTGATTTTCTATTAGATGGAAATGAAAGAGAAAATGGTTATTTCATAAAAATAATTTTTTAATATAGAATATATACCAATTTATGAATATTATTATAGTTAAAATACATCCAAATGAGGTGGAATAATAAGGAAACTAAAAATAAATCAGTTAAGACCTCTAGCTATTCCTTAGATATCCTCATTTGTTGTACACCTTAAGCATTCTTAGATTAGTTATTTGTGACAACAATACCAATATTATATATGGAGTAGATTTGGGAAGTGATTTTGGTAGATATTGTTCAATATAAGTTTCTAAAATTGTGTGAATAAGTGAGGGAGTGAGGGTTTTTTTATAAGTGAGGGCAGTGTCCATCTTGTTAATACTCTAAACATTAAAATAATATAAATTAATTTTCTTGGGAAAGTGAAAAAAATGGAAATAATTTATAATATAGTATGTGGTGGGGTAAAAATAGAATCATACAATAAAATTTATACATGTTTTATTGATATTTAAATATTTAGTACTTAGTTTAATCGTCTCGTTAACCCTATTTAACCCTTATTATGGTGAAAAACTCTTACCATGGTAACTATTAATTATGACTAAAAATAAAATGGAACTTATTGCATAATTTGAACCTTTTTATTCCAAATTTTAAATCCATTTCAAAATATTAAATTTTTAAATTTTGTGAAAACTAATTTTAATTTTTTTTTTCAAAGTCCAATAGAAAACAATTTTTCAGAAAAATGCCTTTTTAATCCAAAAATTGGCTTTGCACAAAAATCATGTATAGAATTAATTATCATGAAATTTATTGTCTCATTAATAATAAATTGGATTTATGTTACTTTAAAACCAATATAACACTTAATTCAACCTTTTTATTACTTAATTAAAGAAATGGATAAAAATAGCCCTTTTATTAGAATAAAACATCACTTAGGTTCTAAAATGTAAAAAATGGGTTTCTAAATTCAAAAAAACGTTTTTTAATTTTTTTATTTCGTTCATTTAATAAATATTTTGTTGAGAAATTTTTTTATATACTTCAAATCCACTATTATATCATGGAAATTTCTTAAAGGTGATAATATTTGTAAAAATGGATTTTTAACTATTCACTAAAAAAATAAAATACTAAATAAAATCCCAGAAATTAAACCTAAGATAATTTTTTCATGATGAATTAAAATTTTTTTGTTCATTTCCTCAAATATAAATTATAAATATATAACATTTTCTTTTAAATGAAAATATTAATTATAAAAAACATTTTTTTTGAAAATAACATTCTTAAACATCAATTGTTCTCAATCTTATTACATATACATTTATAATCAATTGAATGTTAAATTTTTTAGTTAATACATTAATGTATCTTAAAATAGATCAATTTATTAACATACTTAAAAATTCAAGAAAATTTCATTGAAAAATACCCATTTTGAACATTGAATTATTTTAATAATATCACTTTAATTATTTATTTTCTACTCATTAGAATAATTAAATAAAAAAATAATACTATGTAAGTATAATAATTAATCACTATCTTTATATTCATGAAATTTTTATTATTATTTTAATTTTTATATATCACGATTCAATTTATTTCAATGTTTCATGTGTTACAAGCTATTCAACATAGTATTTATTTAAAGGAAAAGTTTTATTAAATCATGAGGTGTTATATTATACCCCTAAATAAATTTCTTTCTCTAAATTGTATTTTTTTTGAAAAATAAAACATTTATCTTGACATTAGTATAACATCAGATGTAGATTTTATCTTGACAAATAATTCTTAAGTTACTACTAGGAATCTTAATATTTCTTAATTAAATATTTCTAAAACCATGCATTTAGCATTATTATACCCATACTTATGATTATTTTTAGAGGTATTCCTTGATTACTAATAAATATTTTTTACCTAAGACCTGATAAATTTATCTTACTATTAATAGAAATTGAAAAATTATTTTACCTTCAAGATAAAGAATATTAGAAAATATACATATTTAATTTCATTCCATTATATGAGAGTAATTTCATACATTGATTTTGTTTCAATATTTTTTATAACTTTTCTTCATTTTATATTCTTAATGATGAATAATAGGTGTTGTCATCTATTTTTTTCCACACACTCTTTTGTATAATTCATAAGTAGAAATGTGTGTTCCTGTCGAAAGAAGGTGTAAATTGGATTTCCATGCACTGAATGACTTCTCCTTACCAAGGGATAAATATTATTTTTAAATGATTCACAATATTTTTTCATGGTGGTGTGAACCTCCCACCGAGTTTGGGCTATAGATTCTATATAATGCTGATAAAAAAGACATTAAAGCCTTAAAACCCATTTTAAGTGTCTTCAATGCACTTGTTGGCATCATAAAACCCCTATTTGGGTGTATACACAATAAAAAGGGTATATTAAACTTTTCCAAATTCTATTTTACTTTTATAAGATACCAAAAGCACTTATGGATCAATAGTTATGATAGTTAGAAGTAAAAAAAAATTTATCAAGGAATTCAAGATGTCACACAGATCCATCTCACAGTACCTTCACCCACATCACATAATATGAAGAGAAACTATGTAGACTATCATGCATAAAGAACCTATGCAAACTAGCCTGTGTGGACCACTTTCACAGACCACCTGTAGGGACTAGCATGTGTGGAGCACCCACACATACCAACCTGCATGAAAGACCTATGCGGAACCACCCACTTATCCTTGGGTCCTAAGGTTGCCTATAAATAGGATCCTTTAGCTATGCTTTTGACACAAATAAAAGATGAGAAGACAGATCAAAGCTTTTCTCACTCTATTCCTTCACCAAAGTCCTCAAATCCCTGTAATCAGATCTCTAAGCTTCAAAAGAAGAGGTAATTAACATAATTCTATGAATTAGATTTCCTCCATGTTCTAAAACACGAGTGACCTATATGAGGAGATAATTACCCCTAGTCCAAAGGTACTAGGGAGCAGACTCTTTCTCAAGATCAAGACTTGTGTGAGACCCTCCTCAGAGTACTTAAGGAGACCCTTAGAGGTCCAAAAAAGGTATCAACCAAGTTTGGTTTTTCTTTTTTGTTTTATACAAGTTCTCCCTAGTTATAGTTGTGTGAGGTACCACCAAATTTTCCCAAGTAATACCTATGTGAGGTACCTCTTAAATTCTCCCAAGAATCTCCTGGGTGAAGTAGCCTCCCACTCACCCAGGTATCACCTGGGTGAAGTTAAACCCCATTCTTCTAGGTACCTCCTATAAAAAGTACCCCATGTTCCCCCTTTTCACATCTTCAATGATAGGGAACCCTTTTAATCTGGTCCCTCATCTGAGGTGAACCAAGCTAAGACCTCCTCCAAATCCTCCTTACAAGCATGGTATAATCCTAGTGCACATGAGTGTTCCCTCTTGAGAATATATTACCATGGTAAATAAGGTCTAACCATTAACCTAACCAATGTATAGGATCCTTGGAATGTACTCAATAACACATTCCTATGGTATTGAGGATCTCTACCTTATGGATGGTGGCTAATGGATTCTTGGGCTGGGCTGTAGTGTCTATTTTATATAAATCATAACTTGTCATCTGTATCCCCATCCTCTTACACTCTTACACCTTTTAGAATGGGTTTAATTCTTAGGGAATACCTCATAGATAAAACCCTATACTTTATTTTGGATATATCCAACCCTCTAAATCATTTTCCTCATCCACTAGAAGATGAGGGAGATTCTGCAAAATGCCAGATCTTCCACTTCCTCTTATTTCTCACATTGAGAATAAATCATGTGGGATTATATATTAGTGGTGATAATGTCACTATAATTATCATATTCCCTCTAATTAGCCTCCTTTTTAGGTGTATGAACCAACCATTCCAAACTATGCGTCATTTGATTTGTATCTAAATGGGATACCTAGGAGTCCACTTTGAGGTTCATACCCAATATCCTAAACTCACCCAAATCCTTGTTGGTCCATATTCCCTGTAGAATTATATCTAACCTAGAGGTCCATATTCCTTATAGGTTCCTCCATCCCCATCCTTATTGGGACATATTCTTAGTATGTTCATCCCCCTTACCTGGGAGGCTATATCCCATTTTGGTTCATTGGGCCATTTTCGCATAAGTCCCACACCAACTTTTTATAGGACACTTTAAGCTATACATCCTAAATGTATAACATTAAACTTAATGGGTTATTCCTTTTCACATAACCTTAAAAATTATGACATGTTTCATTAAGTGTTATCAAACTATCTTGGTTTTAATTCCACTCACTAAGATACATAGTAATCCCCTATCAAGGGATCGTTCCGAACATCAAAACAACTATCATATCCCTATATGAAAATAAATTCTAGAGCGCATAACTATGTGTCTTAAAACCATCATAAAAAATTGATAAACATAATCAATATAGAGAACCTATAATACATAAAAATTTTCTCCATCAATGGAGAACCACATATACATATAGATGGTCTCACATAAAGTCATGTCCACAATTGATTATTAATACATAGGGGAGACCAATTCCATATTTTTAATTTAAAATGGATTCATGAATATGTCTTAAATATATAAGAGATTCCTAAAGTAGGAAATTGTTCTCCCTAAGGGGATGTGATGATCTCACAATCCCATTCTCTCCAAAAATGTGAGTTATAAAGCATAGTTGGCTAAGATCTCTAATGAACGTATGCCTTTGGAAAGTAGAATCATGATCTATCATGGATATTAGAGTTGTTGGGTGTTTTAGGTTCCATGAATAAACCCTATTGTATATCGAACCTCCATGAAAATGGGTGATAAACAACCATAATGAAGTTTCTATTCCAGAAGCATGAAAATAAACTTTTAATGGATCATAAGATCCATAAAAGTGTGAAAAGTTATTCCTCCTATCATTATCCACTTATTAAAATAAAAATGGCGAGTTTGAGTAGTAACCCCCCAAAGAAATGATAACCTTAAAATGGTTTCTTATAAAAAATACCACTAATTCAATATAAATTATCTTATAAATTATCTAATAATTCCTCAATCCTCAAAATTAATTAAATCCCAAAAAATAGGATTATTTCAAAGTAAATCATAGGCATAACATCCATTTTTACAACTGGGGAATAACTGTTCATATTAATAGAGACTACCTAATATATTCTATTTGTAACTAGATTCACATTGGGAATCATAATTGAATATTACTTCCTTTTACTATCAATAAATTATTCAATATCCTTCCAAAATATCAAACAATGTGTAGACCTTAAATCAAGTTATGTATGAGTTTAAGATCAAAGTACCTACCAAAAAACTAATTGGATTTTGACTTTAGATGTAGTAATTATATACGATTGGCATTGTTCTATCAACCTATTATGATGTAAATTCCCTTTACTATTGAGGCATTGGTTCAAATAGTTCCAAATCTCTTTATAGATTAAACATTGGATATTGATAGCTTCTTTATTGCATTTACATTCATGATCCAGATCGACCATATCTCCAAAATTAAAATAGAATCACATTCCCTTTAAAAATGTACAAGGGGTTTTCCCAAAATTATCATATATTAAAAGTTCCATCCTTCCATTCTTCTCCTTTGCCTCATTTATTTTTCCTTGGTCTTCAGTCGTTCTCTTCTTCTCTTAATTAACATAGAAAATATATGACTTGGGGAATTATTTCTCTATTTTTTGGCACTTGATAACATATAATAATATGATAAAAATGATTAATAAATTATTTCCCTTAATATACCTTCCATAATCCTTTCAAAGAAATGGTCAATCATACTTTCCAAATTATATACATAGTATGTGTCCTGATTTTATAATATTAAATTTTTTACCTCATGCTCAATAACACGTTTTGCTTCCTTGAATATTAAATTAAGGAATTTACAATCCATATTAGTTTTTTTCTTTCAAGGAAATTATTTCTAGAAAATATCACCTTAAAAGTCTTCCATTCCATTTTTTATATCTCACCCTCCTCATTTATATTTTAATTCAATAATAACAATTGACCAAAATATCTATTTAAACAGTACACTAATAGAATAAAATTATCTATTAAATTACTTCTAAAAGTGAGAAATATATTTTCAAAGGACTTGATCCATTATTTACCTATCAATGGATTATTAGTTTAATTAATGGATATTGGTTTCTAGTACATGAAACAGTCCAACATCATCGCTTCTTTTTGTGAAGCAATATGTTATTATATATAGGAATGATTATTAGTCATAACCTGAGTCCAGTACATTAATATCTTTATAATATGCTCAACTCCATCACTGTCCATATTGTAATGTCCCACCACCATGAACTAGAGACTAGTGCCTGGACTGACCGTCACCATTGTTCATCAAGCACACCTCCCCATATTCCAGAGTCTACTGACTAACAACGACAGACTAATATGGTACTGTTGGTAAACTATACCCCCATATCAGAGTATGTAATAATAAAACCATCACAAAAAATCATCCAAAAAAGTAAATAATATGAAAAAAGAATAAATAAATAAATAAGGCATTGTAATAAAGGAAATGATGAAAAGGCGCAAACAAACATGTCATACATACATAAGAACACCCACTAGGACTATTACATAAAAATTCCAAAATAAGAAAATAAAAGACATTGGGTTCCTAAAATCTTTATAAAAAACTCATCCTCAGCTCCATGCACATGTCTGAGCCATCCCACTTGATTATCCCTAGGCCTCAGCTCAACTTTTTCCGACAACCAGGTGAAATTTTTCTCGGGTACCCAAGTGTAGTGGCAACCCAAGTAGTGTGTGAGTAAAAAACATAGTAGTGAACAACCAACATTGTCCTGCACTAACCAACATATTCCGTGACATGTTCATGTGAAATTCTCAACTAAAATATATGAATATAATAAAAAATATAACATACTACATGATTTGGCTCATTGTTAGAGTGCCTCTGAGCTCATTGTGAAGGCTTTCCAACCATAGTATTAAAAAACTATAATATGGGACTATTTGATATCATCATAGTCCTCATCATAATCAGTATACATTGTTATCATAGACGTCCACTATGAGAGTATACAATAGTCATCACATACCTACACTATGAGAGTATACATAATCATCATAGACCTCTACTATATGAGTATAAAATCATTATCACATACTTCCACTATTGGAGTATATAATATTTATCATAGACCTAGATCCAAAAAAACCTCAGTATAGTAGTCCAACAATGCCTCAATAGATAGAAGGACCCCAGGAATTTCACATGCTCCAAGATGCCATCATAAGGCCCACACTAGAATAACATGTGATAGAACACCTAGAAATATGAAATCTAAATCCATGGGATCATGACCAGTGCAACATAACACCCCAGTGGGAGTATTCTCAGTTAGAATAATCCCAAAAGGCATGTCATCTAGCCTCCCCTATGGGAGTGATCTATCCAGGAAATAAAACACCATGTATCACAAACCTCTCCTACGGGAGTGATCCATATGGGGAATATTGCCTATAAGTATTTTAGAATCTTCCCCTTTGGTAGTTTATATCAAATCATCAATATTACCTATGGAATGTACCATATAAAACATCAATATAAAAATTATAATCTTGGGAGGCCGTTTGCCTAACCCACCAAACAACCCATGTTCAGACTCCCCAGAGTATGATCCAACTTATCACAGCCTCATCAAGCTCAAAGCATTGATCCAGGTACTAATGTAACACCCACAATCATCTCCGAAATTACACATAACTTTCCTATCACCAGCATCATAGGTCATAGGGTACATACTAGGGTTACTATAGTCTCAGTATAATAGAGGGACACTCAAATGGGTCCTTGGTCTCAGCCACAGTCTCAAGTCATCACCCAACACCCTTGGATGTCGTATTACTTAACACCATAATAAGGGTTGAAAAACCTATATATATACATGGGATCTCACTAGATATGAATTAGAAGAGATATGGTTCATAAAATTTCTAAATGCTCAAGGTCACCCTAGGTTAGTCCAGTCACCCAACATCATCACGATCTGCCTATGGTCTATCCACCAAGTTATGCACATTAGAAAACAACCTTGCTTGGTCCAAAATCACTCTCAAGAGGTATGGAAGCCACAAGGTATATAAAAGGTCCCACCATCCCCTCACATTTTAATAATTACAAGTCATAACACCCATAAATTAAGGGGTGATCAAGGATCCTACACTAGGGCCACTAACTCTTAGTTGGTTTGGATTCAACTCTCAAGAGTTTTGGAGGCCTCCCAATTTCTCAAAATTCATGGCCTCAGCCATCAAAGGATAAGGTGACAAGCTACTGCTCAAGGTATTTTCTTAAACCATGGTGATCATTAATTTCAATTAGAAAATTTATTTTATTTAAAATAGTCTATATAATTTAAATCACCTAGGGTAATTAACCTTAGTAGCATTATCTAGTATCCACATGAAACATAAAAAAACATAAATTCCACAATGAAAGTATGCAATACCACCTAACTCAATTGATGATTTTACAATTTATTTTCAAGGTCCAACAGTAGATCCCACGGCCCATCCAAGCCTCTTCCATGATAAAAAAATCTTATCTCCATGACCAAATCCCATAACTCAAACTAGAAATCTGTAATTAATTAATTATAACATTTATAATTAACTAATTAATTAATTCAAATTCAATTCAGCATAATATTGGATAACTCTCTAAAATTCCATGTCATATTAGAACCACATAAAATATCACCCCAAGGCCCCATCTCACATTCCCAAATATATACTGAGTGAAATCCAAAAAATCCAATTCCAAATCAATTTTAAATTTAATTTAATTCAACTAATAACATAAGAAAATTTTATTATTCAAAATACCAAAATTAAAACTAAAAACCACTACATATATATAGTATCACGATTCACAATCTTCCTTGGTAGAGTGAAAGCCCCATTGTACAAGGATGATTCCACTATTATATGGTGTAATTGGTACCAAATATCTAAACTATGAAATCAAAAATTAAAATGAGACAGGGAGAAAAAAATAGAGTCCAAGGGAGGGTTAGAGTTACCTAGAATCACTAGAAAAAACCCAAGAAACCCCAAATCACGAAGGGAAGGGATGAGGAAGAGGGATGTTTCTGGATGGGGATGAATTAATGGGAGAAGAAGGAAAAGGGGGATCCCATCTTAAAACTTTATTGGATAAAAATGATAAAAACCCACTTTTAAAGATCCATAGGGCATGCCCATAGGGTTTGAAAAACCGTGTGCCAACCATGTGATAGAAAATTCCCAAGTAAAACTATATTATGGGGCAAGTATACATGGTTTTACAAACAATGTGTTAACCACATGAGTTAGCACTGTCTCAGTCTAAAATATTTCACATGATTTTTCTACAACAATTCATAAACCATTTACTATTCCCTAGGTCCAAACTAAGTTATATAGTTTCCTCTATGACCCAAATAGTTTCTTATAAACAATGTGCTAACCATTACATAAAACCATGCAGTATTGAAAAAGAACTAAAAACATCCTTGCACCAGGTATTCCATACAATTCCCCCTAATCCATGCCCACCAAATCATGTACAATGGACAAATTCCTATAAAACTACCATAAATTGACTTGAAATATCCAAATATCACTCAAGAACCCAAGATACATTAAAAGTCTCATTACAAGTAAAAAACATTACATTTAAGAATTAGAACTCTTTAAATTCTATTCCATGTCTCCAATCAAAATTTTACCAATCCAGTAATTTAAAATTAAAATTCCTTCTAAAATTTTCAACTTGCATAGACAAAAAATGTTACATATGTTAAAGGTTTCTTGGTAGATTTATCTGGAAATTAATATTCTATTTTTAAATATAGGTACACTAAGTTAATGGAACTAATAACTAAAAATTTATATATTCTATACCTAAATACCTTGTATATTCAAAATGTAAATTGTTTTAATACTGGCATAAATAAATCATAGATTTGGAATAGAAGACTTTGAAATTTCATTGTCTATTATTTAATATTTTTTTAGTTACTTTTCATTTTTCATTTTCCTTTACCTAAGTTGGTTATAAATAATTTTTTTGATGAATTCCAGATGGAAAAGAAACAAAAGTCATATTTCAAACTAATCAAGGTGGTTTCTACCTCTAGAAATTTGGAACTTATCCACATTGATTTTCATGGACCGTCTAGAAAAGAAATCATAAAAGCTAAATATTTTGTTTAAGTTTTAGTTCATTATTTTTCTAGATTAATATGGGTTTTATTTTTGAGCCTTAAAAGTTAATATTGTAATGTCTTTAAAAGTTTTTATAAGATGGATCCAAAATAAAAATATACCAAAATTATTTCTTTATTATGTGACTATGGGGGTGAATTTGAAAACCATGATTTTAATTCATTTCTTTAAAACATGGTATAAAACACATCATTTTCCTCTAGGTAAACTCAATAGAATGGTGTTATTAAAAGGAGGAATAAGTCCTTACAAGAAATATCTAGAAAAATTTTATGTGAGTATATAATACCAACTATTTTTTGGGTTGATGCTCTTATCAAATCATGATATATCATTAACAGAGTTATAATAAGGCATATATTAAGGAAAAATCCTTATGAACTATAAGGAAATAGAAATACAAAAGTTGGATACTTCAATTTTTTTTGATGAAAAGTGTATATTTTTAACACCAAGTATAATATTGTAAAATTTTATCCAATGGTTGATGAAAGAATATTTATTGGTTATTATAGAACTTCAAAAGATTATAGAGTCATCAGTAAGATGTCTCAGATTATTGAAGAATTAACTCAAGTATTTTTTTTGAAATTGATCATTTTAATAATAAAATAATTAATCTAGTGATTTATGTGATTATTTGGAATAAATTAGAATTGATCCTATTTTAACACTATAAATATGTTGATTTTGAAGTGGATTTTGGTGAAAACCTCCCTAAAGGGATAGAAACTAGTGAACCATAAAGTATGCTACCTAGAGAGCCCAAAACCTTGAAGAACCATCCCTTAGATACAGTTATAAGAATCTTACATAAAAAGGTTTTAACTTGAGTATATGTAGTAAACCTTTTTAATTTCTCTAAATTTATCTCTCAACATAAACCTAAGACCATATAAGAATAAATTTATAAGGAGAGTTGGGTTTTATCCATGAGAGGAGAGTTACACTAGTTTAATAGGAACAAGGTTAGAGAATTAATATATAGACCCTATGATTACCTTATTATAGGAACCAAGTGGGTTTTTAGGAATAAATATGATGATCAAGTTTTGATCACTATTAATAAGGATAGATTAGTTGAAAAGGGTTACAACTAAGAGGAATGAATAGAGTATGAGTAAACATTTGAACCTATAACTAGATTAGAATCCATTAGGATTTTAGTTGCCTATATATCTCATATATAATTTAAATTAATTTAAATCGATGTAAAATATTCTTTTTTATTTTTTTTATTTGCAGAAAGCTTATATTAACAACATCTTGTTTTTTGAAAATTCAAATTTTATAAATTTTGTTATTAAAGTCACTAAGGCTCTTTGTAGCCTTAAACAAGCACATAAAGGCCAATATGAGCATTTGAGTTCTTTTATTTTATAAAATGGTTTTATAATAGGTTTGGAAGACCTAATTATTTTTAATAAAACACCAACTTTAGATATTTTTTTGTTAAAATATATAACGATGATGTGATATTTGGTTCTACAAATCAGAAGATGTGGTTTGAGTTTTCAAAGAAAATTCAAAAGAAATTTGAAATGATTATGATGAGTGAGTTAATTTTATTTCTTGGTTTTCAAATATTTTAATTTTTTTTTAGAATTTTCTAAATCAATGAAAAATGTTCCTATACTCACTTAAATGTTTTGGAATTTAAATTAGTACAGGGTTATAAAACCATAAGTGTTCTAATATAAATCTTTATTTGGTTGAAGAAGGGAAACCAATTTATAAAAAGTTATATAGATGAATTATTAAGAGATTATTATATTTGAATAATATTGAACTAGAAATTATGTTTATAATATTATTTTTTTCTATATTCCAAGAAAATAGAAAATAATCCCATTTTAAATCTAATAAAATAATTTTAAGGTATACAAAATGTTCTATTTCTCCAACTTTATTGTTTCCCAAAACTTATGATTTTAATTTAATTTCATATTTTAATGATGACTTTTGTTGATATATATTATATAGAAAAATAACCTATGTAACCTTCCAATTTCTTAGAAAATAATTATTTCCTTAGTCTAGTAAGAAGAAACACTTAGTTTCATTATCTACTATAGAATCAGAATATAAAGTTTTCGGTAGTTATTGCACACAAGTTTTGTGGATGAAACACTTCTTGATGGAATTTGGATTAAGTTTGATCATTTTACAATATTATTTGATGAAAATAATTCAATCAAAATTTCCCAAAATCTTATAAATAATTTTAGAACCAAGCATATAGATATATGACATTATTTCTTGAGAGATCACAGTCAAAAGGGCGATATTTCTATTAAATTTATTTCTTTTGAAAATTAGTTTAATTATATATTTACCAAGTCTCCATCCTAAAAAATATTTGATTACATTATATGAGGGTTAGGTTTATTTGAGTTTAAATGATTTTATTTATAATCTTAATTTTTTTGAAAATATATTTATGATTTAGTTTCGTTTACTTTGTATTTTCTTGTGTATCTTATAAATTCAGAGTTAAGTTGTTCTATTGAAAGAAATTTTATAAAATTTTATTTTAATATTATTTTAAATATTTATATTGGGATACTATAGTCTCGATACTTAATCTCATATCTTTATTTTATTTTATTTTTGATTCTATAGCTCAAATCCCAAAAATCCTATATACCAAAACCCCTATGTATTTTAGCTGAACTTATAGCTCTACCTCTTCACTTGATTTCCCTACTTGTGATATCTGTTGACCAAAACACTTGAATCTTTCACAATATCTATTTAAATCCTAGATATATAGAATCTTATACATTGTTTGATTGTGGGGAAATATAATAAAATAGAGGAAGTCTACTTTGTACACTTGAATAAAGCCAAAGATTCCATCTTGTATCACTGAGTGCCTCCTATTAAGGTTGTTTATTATGGATGGTTGAATAATAAAAAAATTCTTTTGAAAATGGTATTGAGATTTCAATGTTAAAAGTACATGTTTTTTTGAAAATAAAAGTAAAAGTTTACATGTTCTTTGGAAATTATTGGATTCAGTTCACTCATAATGATGATATAATTTCCTCTAAGGTAAATTAAAGAAGATCTCAATATCCTCTAAAAAAATTGAAATAATTCACTATCATTATAAAGGGAGATATTAATTTATATAGAATTTTGTGAAAACCAATGAGTTTAGACCTTGTAATAATATTAAATCCCTTTTTGAGATAACTATGGTTGAGAAAAAAGAAGTTAAGAATATAGAACCTAAAAGAAAAGTTTTGTGTGAGTTAATTCATACTAGTATCAATGAAAGGAATTAAGAGTTTGAAAATATAAACTTCAATGATATGTATCTGATATATTTCTTATATAATAAAAAAAGGCTATCCTACCCAGATACATATTGAAAATCTTGAATCATTACTACCAGGGAAAGGGTAGGCTGAACTGTTCATATTTTCTTAAGATACTATATTTTCTATTTAGAAATAAATAAGTGTAAATGAATGAGGAAATTTTTTTTAAGTTACATAAAATTTACACTCTGAAAAACACTTTTATGAATATCTTTGGATATTATTGGTACTCATCTTCAAGTATGCTAGTTTCCAATGGAAAAAAGAGAAGATGTTCCAGTAAAAACACCACACACACTTATTGAGGAGGAGGGATATATAGTTGATCTTCACCATGATACAACTTCTACAGAGTTATAACCTACTAGGGATGAATGTATTGAATATACTATAGAAAATATATAGGAACCGTTCAAAGCCACTAGTGATATAGTGGGAGAGTAATATGATACTTACATATCTTTTTAGATTGAATTTTATAAAGTTGGAGCATTTGATAGAGTAATAAATGATGTACCTGAGATATTGGATCCCTCATTGAACTTTTATATGTCTAAGTACATTTATACTACTTATTTGGACCTTGATATACCTTTTGGATTACCTTCCCATGATGAGAATGTTATCGATGATATCCCAATACCTGAAGGAGCATTTAATGAAGAATTTATAGATGACTAAAGTGATAGGATATTACATGATACTACCAATAAAAAGACCAACTAGGTTTTGGATTATGATCTTAAATATCACACCCATGAGGATAATCCTTTAATAAATAAGGATAAAGATAACTTAGGCTTCAAAGAGAATGTTCAGGCATTTTCTATAGGGATCTCAATGAGTTTGAAATTATAAGAGGTCACTTTGATGAGCTCAGGGATAAACTAAAGGCCACCAAAATAAAATTTATGAGAATAAAAGTGAAATAAATTTCTTAAACCAATTTCAATAAGATTATGGAGTTAATGGATTCCTAGAATTTAATAATTAAGTAGTTATAACCTATTGAACCAGGTTTTTCTCCTTCATAAAAAAATGAGTTTGAGTCGTTGAAGATCTAGGTATATGAGTTAAATGAAATAAATGATACCAAATTTTTGTTTAATTTGATGATCATGTTAGTGAAATATTAATATAAGATTATCAAGAATCTACTTATTCTGAAATTAGATATTTTTAAAAAAATTCTTAAGGAAACAGAAGGTGTGAGGTCTAATTTGAAAGAGTTCTTCCTCGTATTGAAAGGTATAGTGACCAATCAGTTTGAGATACTGAAGAAGTTTCTAATTAATGTTACCTCTTATGGTATTATACTTACTCATGATCTATAATTATAGTTTGAAAATATATCTTCAGATATAAGTTTTGTGAATGAGTAGATAACATCTCTTTATTATGGCATGTTATCACTAGTATTTCAATAGGATCGTAGGAAAGAGATTCTCACAGAGTTTTGAGAAGTGATGAATGTAGTTCGATAGTGAAACCTTGACACACACCACCACTATGATAACATTGTTGAATTTATGGAGGATTGTATTCTCTCTATTCATTCCAAAGTGAATGAATCCAATGATATTTTGAATAGTATCCAAAACAAGTTGGACAATTATATAGGACCTTAGAACAATAATTACTTCATATTATTCACCCACCTAATGAAAATTCTATATGAGACTCAAAAAGTGTATTCTTATTCACCCTGTGAAGAAGTACTGAATGAATCAATTTTTAATAAGGGAAAGAAATCTATGATTTAAAAGTTTCTTTCTAGTTTACTAGTGTATTTAGTGACTACTTCTCCTACTATAGTTTCAATACATACATAAAAAGTTTCTCCATAACCTGTCTTTGATCGTGTTGTTTAGCTTGGTCAGGTATTAGTGAAAAATTGCTAATGTAGATCAGTAAATTAGATTCTTTTATGATTTTTTGGTGAATTTATCATGATTATATTGTGGAGGTTTGGAGAAATCTTCTGAGATAGTTTGGTATGAAAAAATCCAGATCATAAAATCCTATTTTGTTCTATTCCTAAAGGTTTTATATATCTAAAATAGAGTCTATAAAAGTTTTTTTGAACTAATCTCATGAAGTTATTTCTCATCACAATTAGAAAGGGTATAATATCATTCAAGACTTCTAAAAAGAGGATTCCATCAAGAGGATTGACAGGTGTACATATTTCATATTTCATATCATAAGAAGAAACTATATTTTCACTAAATAACCTCATAGATATAATGTTTCAATGTAGAAGTTATATCATGTTTAGAACTTTCTATCTTTTACCAACAAGATAACTGGAAGTCAGATAAGCCTGTTATACCAAAATAACCTCCTATTACTTCAAAACCTATGATGATCACTACCTATAGCAAGTAAAAAATCAGCATAACTTCATAGAATAGTGATAAAATACAAGATACTACTATGAGGATCTCTGGTCATGATAAAACAGGTTTTGGATGAGAAGTTCATTCTGATGTTGATGTCAGAAAAGTTGTCCACCCCCCCTATAGAACCTATATCTACATAATCCACTTCTCCTACATTTAATAAACCTCAACCTTAGTCATAAATTACCTTTTATTCTATGCTACATTATTAAGACCCCTTAATTCATGTATATGTATGTTGTATTATTGTTTATATTTAATTAAATTCATGTTTCCACCATTCTTTTGTAGATTATGTTGTTATTCATTTATATTTTATCAATTATTTCCTTATTATCCAAGCCAATGTCGTGTTCATATTCAATTTAGTACAATTTTCTTATAGTAAGTTATACTTGTGTTCCAAATTGATTTGGTTTTATCCACTTGTCTTCCTTTTAGATATAACAAAAGGGGGAGTAGATATGGAAAACAAAAAATTTGTAAGAATGTCTAAGTCCTTTTAAAATAAATTTTATATCTGTTCCTCTTATTAAACCCTTAAAAATGTTACAATTTTTATTGGTTTTTAACCATTAAAAATGGTGATATTTTTAGACTACTAATGTTTTTCTACTAGATACCATGTGTCATATGTTTTTATTCTCATAGAAACCTATTTCTAAATTTTTAATGGATATCCATATAAGTGTATTTAAATAGTTTTTAAATATATTTTTCATTTATAAAGTAAATTATATCCTTAGTGGAAGTTTTTTATGTACATAAAATTCCATTAAATTGATATTATGGATATATAAAATCAATTACATAAACAATCCACTTATGTGAAGTCGGCTATGTAGTGAGATCGAGTACATGAAATTCCTTATGTTGATACTTCATTTATATAGAATTGGACATGAAAATACTTCAATCATGTGGAAATAGATCCACAATATATTTTACCTATGTGTTTTATATGGCCATATGACACACTTAGATACACTATTTTGGCTATGTGAATGAGTCGCATATGCTGTTTTGGATATGTGGATATATTTTTTCTATGCGGAATTATGTACGTGGATTTCACCTACATATTGTATGTTTTTTAATTCTATTGCTACTTGAGGTATCTATTACCATTAGAGTATTTTAAGGACTATTAAGTTTTTTTAAAAGATTTGGAGTAATATTTTTGTAAATAAGGCATGCATGGCTTATTTAAATCTACAGGTTTTAAGAATGGTAGAATGAATACCTTATTTATTATTTCATTATTCTTGTTCAGAAAAAGGAAGGAATAATGATATCAGATTTTTTTCTCTTCTGTAATTATTTTAAATACACATAGAACCCATATTATTGATTTATTGTGACTTTATGTGGGAATATAAATAGTATAATCATTTTTTTAATAAAGAAAAATAAATATATAATCAAAAGTCTATATTTTGAAGTTTTGAAACTCTACACTATTTTCATAAAGATGAAATAATATTTGAATGTTACTGATTATTTTCTTTTAAGTATTATTTTTTTCTTTTAAAAGTTCCTACGTAAGATTATCTATAATTTTTACTCATTCTCCCAGAGTCTTCTAGTTTTTTAGTTGCTACTTGTAACTATAATCCATAACTATACAAATTATCTACTAATTTTCTTTGTTTCTCATGAGTTCTCACTCATTAAATTGATTATGGTTTTAGAATGTGTTTGGTCTTGGATTTAGATCCCTATAAAAGTAATATAACTCTTATAACAAGTGATGATTACTTTCACTCAACCTGGGCAGTCCCGATTAGAAGGAACCGACATAGTAAAGTACACCAAGATTGTAGATAGTGAGTGTGTGTGTGTGTTTGTGTTTTTAGAGTGGATTAAGTATACCCTGAATCACTATAAATTATATGTATATATTTTTTTCTTTTTTTTTTTCGTTTCCAAAATATAGTTTTTATAAAAGGATAATAATAGTATTTTTAGAAACTTTGAAAAATAGTTTTAAATTGTGAGTTGAATTTTAAATCTCAATTCACCCCTATTGATCCATTCCCTAAACTTATCTTGGGAAACAATTGATTCATTTTCTATTAATACCACTAGGCAATTTATTTAAGTAATGTAATTCACTTAATAATCTTAAATCATTAAAAATATTAGCCCATAACCTTAAAATACCTAAAAAGTTATTTAAAATTCAAGAGGTTTATCATACTGATCATGCTAAATATATTATTCTAAAATCATGTTCCATTGGTTCTTAATAAAATTCTTTTGATACTAACTATAATAACCCAAAATCAAGTAACCCAAAGATAGTGTTTAATTTATTATATTGCTACAATATATAAGGGATAAAATAATAAAGGATAGAACAATTTTTTAGTCTTGGAAAACTAGATACATACATGACTTTCATATTACTTTAGAAACATAAAACATATCACAAAAATTTGTTATTTCTCTTTATGAATCCTTGAATTAATTTAAAAACCACTTCTTTATTTCTTGGGGAAATGAAACAAATAAGGGTGTGAGCACAGATGCTTAGTAAATGTTTTTTGAAAATGTATACTATCATGAATAAACAAAACATAATCAATTTATCATAGTGATTAATCAAAACATACACCATTTAATTAATAACTTGATATCGATGTTTAAATGTGAATAAAATTAATATAATAAACACTGGGACCATAATAACTGAATCATCAATGATGGAATTCATAATTCATATCATATTAATCTTATCATTGAGGTATAGACCAAGAAATATTATAAATCATCAAGGCCCCTCAACCAATAAATCTTATATATCATCAAGTCCTCTCAACAAACAAATTATCATTATATTGATTGGAATACCCCACTAGATACCCATTATGGTTTATCTCATGAGACCTATAGATATATCAAAAGTCTATAATAAACCCCACCAATAACTTAAACTTTAAAATACATTCTATAAATATTTAATGATCAATACAATACATAATTAACTATAATTTTAAATCAATAAACATCCAGATTGAATCAAGTATATGGAATTTCTATATTTTCCCCAGAAAATGGAATAACATGATCATAATCCATCTAAAGATAGAAGGTGAACTGTATAATTGGATAATATCTCTAATTAGGCAAAAATAATTTAAAGGTTGTTGAAATTGATGAAAAATACCTATATAAATAGAAATTATCTTTCAAAATAAGAATGAATATAATTTTCTTTTGAATATTTTTTTTTAAAAAGTAAAACTTCCCAGAATAATGAGAATATTTTTTTTGATTAACCAAGAAAAATTATAAAGAAATATTGATAATTAATAACATTCATGAATGTGGTAAAATTATTTTAATCCCTAAATTTAAAAAAACATTATTTTCACACTTTTGAGAAGAATTTTAAACGCTTCCCACACTGATTTTTTTTTGAAGATTCCTTTTAAAAATCATTCTTTTCACTGCCACATTTGGTTTTGTCGAGAAACACTCATGGTCGATCTGATTCTTGTGGCCAGTGTATACTTCTAAGATGAAATAACTTTATCCTACTATTGGTCCATATTTTTCCACCTGAAATCAATATGTGGTCTGTCTAATTTTTTTAATTTTGGTTGATAGACATGCATGGTTGGTTAGTTTTCTTTGTATAGTTGATTCAATTATTTAAACAAATATCAACTATTTTTGGCATGGTTGATCATTTTTAATGTGTGTAAAATATTTAGAATCATAGTTAGTTGATACCCCTAATGTATTCAATCACTTAATTATGTGTTTGATCAAGTACTTTTATTTTTTTTGTGGTTGATGTTGTGAATATTCTGTTGATTGAGTTTTATGCACAGTTAATCCTATACTTATCATTTTTATCTAAATAGAAAACTACTTTTATAAGGCATATAAATACATAAAATTAAAATAAAAATAATTTGGCATTTTAAAATAAAGAATTTTTAGACTAATATAACAATTTCCCCCATTTTTAGGATAAAAAATCATGGTAGGAAAATACTCTAATTAAAATAAAAAACACTAAAATATTAGATTACTTTAGATTGTAAAACATGGTAACTTCTATATCATGTGTTTCCAGATCATTGAACATAATAATTTTCCAGATTATTCTCCCCTTTTTTAGATTATAAAAAAGATACTAAAGAGAGAATAAATGGATTTATTAAATAGAAAATATATGAGAGATAGAGTATTAAGAAATAATATAGTATAATTCATTAAAGTAAAAAATAAATCATGAAAAAATAAATAATGAAAAAAACATTGAAAAATAATTGTTGAAAAAAATATGTTAGAAATAGTAATATGTAAATAGGACCTATAAGGCACTACAATTAGAATTATAATGAGCCCCCCTCATGGATTTGGGATCAACATGCTTCTTTATTTTTTCCTTGAGAAGGATTAGGAGTTGGTGTGGGGAAATGAGTAAAAGGTTCACCAATAATAACTATTTGAGAAAAAGTTCTAAGATGGTTCATATCCAGAGTACTTGTATAAATAAATGGTGCTAAGATAGGTTCCTTAAAAGTGATATGTGTTATAGAAATGGAATATAAAGGTTGAGAAGGAGGTATTGTTGGAATAAAAAATTGCCTCACCACAATAGTGTTGGTAATATATATATGGTTCCATCAATTTGGTAAAGTCACCTAAATCATGTGAACCATGCATCACGATATCCAAAAAAATCTTCTTTTCCTTAAAAATATTTACAATAGAGGTGATATTATTTTTAGTTGATCAACTTGAGTATTATAGGATTGGGTTGATGATGCATCTTCAGATCACCATCCAAATTATGAAAGAATAAATTCAATTCATCCTTTATTGAAATCCTTGAAAAATAATCATTAATTTCATTGTTAATCATTTATCTATTTCTACAAATAATTTTTGAATCATCCCTTAATAAATAAATAATCAAGTCATCCTTGGTTGAATATATAGATTGCATCTTCTCATGAGATTATAAAAAAGAATTCAACACATATTTTAACTCATCTCTAGAAACATCCCAGATCATACCTTTATTAATATATTCATCAGTATTAGTTGGAGGGTATCAACTATATGAAGAGTCTTGTCTAACCTAATTGATATTTATCTGAACTAAATTTTTGATCATATCTTTAATATCTTCCTAGAACACTCCAACTTCTTTTTGAAGATAGTGAAATTATTTTTCCATGATACCTAGCTTAAAAACTTCCTTTTTTGGATATAATTTTTATAGAAGGTAAATACATAGATAATCCTTTATATCTAGAATATTGAAATATAGATGCATAATCCTTAAATAAATATATTTCATATTTATCATTTCAAATTTAAAATTGTACAATTCATTTTTGTAATATATGAAGAAGTAAAATAACGAGCTAAAGGAATAACCTTGTTAAGAGGTGATAGAGATATCCTTTTAGGAGTGTTATATTAGAAGAAAAATCAAATTTCTATAATAAATAATATTCTTCTCTCAAATAAGAAGTATAAAAAAATTGCGCAACATCAAATTTTACAGCATCTATTTTCTTAGCATCTCCAAATAGTCCAGATTCAACATCTAAATTAGAATTTTAGAAGTTAGTTCAAAATATCATCTAAAAATAAATAAAAAATTATATCTAATATTTACACTTGATGATTTAAAAAATATGATAGAAGGTTTCATAACCCTTTCCTTTAGGTCAATAAACTCAACAAGAGATCCTTCGACTACTATAGGTGCAATAGAAATAGATTGCAAATCTTGATTCAGTGGGCTAACTATATCATGATTATCACTATAATCAAAATTAGGGTAATATATATGAAAAAATGGAATATCTAGGGGACATATCCCCCCTTAGAATGTGGTGTATCAAAAAATTGTTCTCCCTTTTCCTCATCCACTGGTGAAGTATATTTTTCACTCTCATACACCGAGGTAATGGAATCCTTAATAGATTCCTCATTTTAATAATTAGAAACTCTTTATTTGTTAGGTGTTATCAAATATTATTCATTTTCTTCAAAACCATCATCAAAATTTTCTTATCTTGAAGGTAGGGATTAAGGAGTTTTAATAGGTCAATAGGAAACAAATACAGATCCAAAACTATCATTGGTTCGGGAGTAAAACTAATTTCTAAAGCTCTTTCAATTTTATTCCTATCAATAATAAAATATTCATCGAAATAATAATTTACAACTTCATCAGGTTTAAGAATTGGATTATGTTTTTCCATTAGGATAAAATGATTCATAACATGATTTTAGTTTTCTTACAACTTCTCACTATCAACTACCGATGAATTTTTTCATGGGTTACAACCAACTTTTATGATTTTATAAATAGTTTGGTTTAAAAAACATCCCATTTAAAGAGATTGGAATTTTCTCCAGCTAAACTTAAAGTCCCATTTACTCAAGAAAAGAAGACATCAACTTTTTGGGTAAGGCATATAATTAAACCTCAAAGAGGTCTTACATACTTATTCCATATACCACATCAAAAATCAAGGTAGACCTATCATGGAACCATTATTTAATAGATATATGAAGAAAATATCTTGGTTACTAAAAATTCCAAAGCTTTTTTTCCTCAGGATGATTAGATATTTAATGAACATGGAAAATAATGTACATTAACCATCTAGTTCCATTGCATTTGGTCTAATATGGGTTTTAATCCTAGTCAGCTTCTCAAGATCTTACTCTGACTAAAAACATGAATTTATAATGGGATAATAGATTTATAAATACTAACATTATCTATAATAAGGTAGAAATAAACATTTTACCGATTTTATTGAAGAAAATACAATCTCTTCCCCATTTACGAAGGTTTAGATGAAATATTTATTCCCTACAATCACAAACTAAACACTCAAATAGAAATCCTCAAACAATCTCACATAGAAATGCCATCCATTTTCACTAAAAAAAATTCTTCGTCATTTCAATTGAATCATCTTTTAGACTAGTGATTTTCATTATTTTAACTACTCATTAATAACTTATTTCTCTATTATTACAATTTATTTTGATAGGTAATATTTTTCTAGCATGATAGATAAACTGGGACTATCCATTGGTTTCTTCACAGAAGGTTTTTCATCAATAGAAGAAATATATAATTCTATTCTAGGTCACACAATTTTCATAGAGGGTTGAGAGTCTCAAGAGTAAAGGGTCTGAAAAAAGTATAGGTTCAAGGTTTTCAAGGGTTTATGCTTATGAGAAAATAAATTTAAATTAGGACTTGGGAATTTTTAAATACTTTTTGGAATCAATTAAAAAATAAGATAAATCTAGGGAAAAAGAGTTAAAAAGAATACTATGAAAATAAAAAATTTAATAGAATTAGTTATATTAGGATGACTAACCATATGAATTGATGAAGGTTTACTCGATAAAGACATAATATTTTGACCTACCACATGACTTAACTTACAGTATCTTAGATGGTCATAATAACTTGACCTACCACATGAATATACTTTATGGATTCTTATTCCAAACAATAAATTGTGACTTTTAAGATAGAATTACTACCAGTTTAGCCTTAAATATTGAATGATAACAAGAAACAATAATAATAATAGTTATTCATTCCTAAGTCATATATGATATAACTAAATATTTATATATTCAAAGGATTTGTAAATATATCAGCAAGACTTTGTTCAGTTCCAATGAATTCAAGAGTTATATCACTATTTTCAAAATCATATCTTGAAAATTGATGTGGTAAATCAATATACATTATCTGAGAGTGTGAAAAAATATTCTTATAATTTTTAATCACACTTGTGTTGTCATTGTTTATAGGTATATGTCTAAATTGATATCTATAGTCTTGTAATGTTTATTTGAAACATAGAGTATGATAAAACTAACTGGCTATAAGTATATAATCAGATTTATTAGTAGATAATGCAAAAAATCCAATTTCTTACTATACTATAATACTAGTGACTTTCCCAAAAAGTGACATGTTTCTGAGGTTCATTTTCTATCTAAATTACAACTACCAATATATATATCAAAATAACTAACCAACTCGTATGAATGTCCTTTAGAGTTGAAAAAACCCAAATTAGTTCTATTCTTAATGTATTTAAAAATAATTTCAACATCATTTAAATTATATTCCCTCTGGTTATCTTAAAAATGAGCACACATTCCCTAAATAAACATAATATCGGGCTAACTATTAGTTAAGTATAATGAAATACTAATCATACCTCTATAAATAGTTTGGTCAAGTGGTTTCCCTATTTTATCCAAGTTTAATTTACAGTAATTACTCATTGGAGTATCAAATATTTTGTTATATCAAGAACAAAATGATTGAAAATATATTTTTTGTAGTTTGTTTTATTTAACACAATTCTTTCTTTATTTTAAAAAAATATGAAAATCAAGAAAGAACACTAAATGAAACTTTAAAATTATTTCAAATTCATTTTATATAATTTTATTAAATTAAATTCAGAAATAGTTTTTAGATTTATGAAATATAATATCATCAACATAGATTTTCATAACCAAAATATATTTGTAAAATATTTTTATAAATAGGATAGGATCAACTTTACATTTTGAAAAACCATTTGAATTTAAGAAGGAGATGAGATTATCGTAAAAATATCTAGAAGACTCTTTTAAACTGTAAAGTTCTTTTGAAATTTTAAAAAATGATTTAGAAATCCTTCATTTGATAAACCATGGGGTTGTTAGAAAAACTATAATAATATAACCATTTAGGAATTCACTGTTAACTTCGATTTGGTATAGTTTGAAATTTATATTTGTTGCATATGATAGCAGTATTATAAAGGATTAAAGTCTAGGTACCATTGAAAATTTTTCTCCATAATCAATCCCTTATTCTTAAAAATAACCATGTGAAACCAATCTATCTTTATTTCAAACTATTGTACCAAATTCATTAATCTTGTTTCTATACACCAATTTACCACAAATAGTAAGGTATCCTTTAGATCTCTCATCTAATTCCCATACTTTATCCATTTAACATTGATTCAATTATTCATTGATATCCATTACCCAATTTTCATCACAAATTAATTCAGTAATGTTATTTGGGTTTAGTTAAGGTAAGTTAGCTTGATGTTACACCTAGTTTCTAAGAGAAGATCTGATTTGAGTTCCTGTATCAAGATCACCTAAAAATCATCTAAAGGATGGTGTTTGTGGGTCATAATGGTTCTAGGAGTTGATGTTCTTGTTTATTACAAATAATATTCAATTTTAGGGTGGTCTGTTTAGTCTCCACTGAGAGATTTAGTATGTAAATAAGAAATATGGTCTGAGGTCTTAATGGTTTTATTGACATTTACATTATAAACATGATTCTTAATGTCTTATGAAGAATCTTTACGTTTATATGGATATGTATCATTTATTATGACATATATAAGTTCTCCCACAATATTATAGTTTTTTATTAAAGAATCAATAAAATTTATTAGAGTTTTAATAATTTTGAAAAATCCCTTTATAACTCTTTGGTTCAAATTTATCAATATTCTCTTTTGTATTAAGAGTAATTACCTTACAATAAAAAACTATGAAATAATTTTCCTTTGGTTTTATACCATTCCATAGTTCATAATGATTCTTCTTTAAAATAGTATTTATCTAAAATCAATTAATTATATAACAATATTTATTCATATCTTCAACCCACAAATAAATATTTAATTCACTGTAACACCCCAAGCTTCTACGGTACGTTTCCCTTTGAATAATGTGATAACTTT
Source organism: Viscum album (assembly GCA_963277665.1). NCBI lineage: Eukaryota > Viridiplantae > Streptophyta > Magnoliopsida > Santalales > Viscaceae > Viscum > Viscum album. The sequence goes on from OY728121.1 coordinate 439,697,150, forward strand.
CATTGTACATAACTTTGAGATTCTAACACACCGCGACCAATCAAACTAGCCGTTGTGAATAGTAATACCCACTTTTTGAAATTTTATAAGTCTTATCTTTCAAAATGGACTTCATTTTTGGATTCAGAATATCGAAATTAGCTTAGGGTGAATTTTTGTTTTTTTTCTGAAAATTTTTCATTTTGGATGAATAGTGAAAAAACACTACGTTATTTGTTAAAACCGAATTTTTATTTAAATAATTAGTTATTTTATTTTAATTTATTTTAGGTCAAACTAGATACATAATAAATATATATGTTCAATTTAATTCATTGGAGTCATTTTATAATAAGTTTAGATATATTAAATTTTATCGAACTATTTACCGTCTTTTACCCCCCTCCAAGGAGCATTTGAAAATTTGTATAAAACTTAATTTTACCACATCTGTGAGTTGAATATAAAAAATATGAGAGACATAGTTAATATTAGTAAGTAAAATGTGGTTCAATAAGATGTAAATAATTTTTGGTGAATAGTAACTTCTTACTTTTATTTACCACGGTTAAAAGTAAATAGAGTAATTAAGGATAAAAATGATATCATAATTACCCTATCCCATGTCCTAATTCTATTGGATAAGTTTAATTCTACCCAAAAAAACCTTATTAATAAAATATGATCCCCTTTGGTCCACTTGGATTAGATTAGGACTCTTATTATTATTTTATTTAAAGAAGAGTTAAGAGAGTTAAAATCAAAGTTTAATAACTAAAACATTTTTAGTATAGGGTAATACATAAGATAAATTAGAATATAAATATTAATTATCAATCTAAAAATATTTTATACATAATGGCATTTTATTTATAATTTGTATATATTAAACAATTAAATTTATTTATGAAACAATGATGATGAAATAATTACCATATTAATGAAAGATTAACATAGTTGATATTATAAATATCAAAATAAATCTTATTTGAGACTTTTAATGAATTAAATTAATTATATAGGTTAATATAACATGTTAGGGTTGATTAAATGATTTTTTTCTACGTAATATTGCTTTTATAAATTTAAGAAAAACAAAATACCAAATAGTGTCAAAATTGACATAAAAGAGTTTTTAAAACAAATATAATATTATTAATTGGTATTCTATTCATAAAAATATAAGGTTCAGCCAATGGGCTTAAATAATATTATATATTTCATTAATTAACCACTTTAGGTTGTCTTGGATGTTTATAGTAAGTTTATTAACATTATAATATAAAGGTACAAAGAGACATGGTAAATATCGAACTATTTAACTAAGAGTTAAACTAAAAGATATGGTTCATATGATGAGATTAACCGATCTAAAACCTATTAGTTGAGAGGTTTCTGACCCATAACCACCTTATCCTTTAAATAATTCATTTTGGATCCATTATAAACAGAAAGTGATTTTATTATAAAATAATATTTCAAGCTTTTCCTAAAGAGACCCTCACCTCTCTTGTAAAATGGAACCTCCCCTTATATAAAATTTACACCTTAAAATCTATTTTTCTCAGCCAAAAACTTCCAAGATATCCTCTAAACTATCCTCCCTTCATCTTAGAGGCATTCCTTAAGTCATAAATCCAACCTAAGGAGCCCTTTTGATTAAACCAAAAGGAAGAACCCAAAGAAGAGGTAAATATTTCATCACCTCTTCCAAGTTCTTTTCTTCTTCCACTTCCTCTTTATTTTTTGTTTCTATTATAAAGTAATAAATCCAGTACCTTCTATATACATTGATGTTATTATAAAAGTGGTACAACCATATTAATTATTCTATCCCTTAAATAAATGACAAAGTCACCATACGTGCGTACATATGAATTACCGTCTCCACATCGTGGTGTAGTTTGTTATTCAGACACTTCATCATTTGGATGGGTATAATAATGAGTTTAAATGATTTAAATAATAAATATAACATGATAATTATTCTGTACATATGATATACCATCCAATTATATATTATTTTATTATCAAAAGTATGATATTGTTGCTCGTGCGTACATCTGGATTACTGTCTCCACGAACGCGTTGAGATTCATTCCCCATTGTAATCATTCAAGAATAATTTTCATTTTATGATTAAAAATAATGTTTATGAACATAATATCAATCTGTATCTGAATAAAATACATCCCATCCATAACAAACATGGCTTACGTAACCAAGCATATAAAGGCAAACAAATCAGTTAACACCCGAAACAATGATACTACTGAAATATCATTAACAAAGTCATATTAGAAGATCATATATGATATCATATTAATGTATATGGTTCTTGTATAATTTAATAACAATTATTTCACCATTATATTGGAGGTTAACCTACCCTCTACCAAGGAAAAGTACAAGGTAAGGGTTAATTTCACAATCTCTTCATTATCCGAGATTGTTTTTATGTAAGTATCTACTGGGACCTCTTTATCATCCACATCCATGTTTCTTAAAAATTTATTTCAAAACATTTTTAATATTTACTTGAATATGGTTTAAAGTCCTTTATACCCTTTTTTGAATTTTTATAAAATGGTTTGAAAGGAATATTTCCACCATTTTCCAAACAAGATACCTTATGACCTTTTCGACAAAATTATGGTAAGAATGTTTTTTTAACTTATATGGCGGGTGCGGTTATTTTATGCTGTTATAACATTGTCGAAGTTTCCCTTACAATATTATAAGAATATTTTCAAAGTAATTTTTTTCTTTTATAATTATATGACTTGTAAATGATTTCAAAATAGAAAGAGATATTTATCTAAAAAAAGTTTTGATTTTATCTCTGTCAATATCCTTTAATGGATTGTGAGCTTATTTGAAGTTGATTTGTTATGATAAAAAAATTCCATATTGTATTGAAGGTTTTGTGATATGTTTGAATATGGTTGTGTAATTTTTATACCATTCATGGTTTATGGATAAAGTATTGACATTTCGTATGCTTGTTTTAATATAAATGCTAATGTTATGTTTAAACCTTTTCATATGAGGAATGAATTGGAATTAGTAAGTAATGGGTACAGCCCAATATAGCTCCTTAATGCATCAGTAGGTCTCATGAGACAAACTAGTGTCTTGGAATAAGGCCTTTACGAAATATTATTTGTAGTCTAGGAATAAGGCCTTGACTATGTGGTTATGAAGTCTGGAATTATGCATTCCATCATTATGAAATTGGCTATTGATATTGCATGTGATTATTCGAATATTATAATATCCACATGAATAAGTAAATGACATTATTTGATTTCATATTTTCCATATTATGCTGAAGTTCAAGTTTAAAAGGCCTTTGTTTTAGTCTTACATTGCCTTAAATGTCTATGTTTATTTATGAAATTTTTCACTATATTTTTATCCTTACTGAGCATCTGAGCTCACCCCTTTCTATGTTTTATTTTCCCAAGATGTGAAGAAGTATATTATGACTGACCTGGATGGATAGTAAATAAGATATGAGTGTGGCCTATGGAGACTATGTTAATTTAGTTTTCCATTTTATAATGTAATGTACAACTTATGACTGTATCTTGTATTTCCAAGGATACTAAACTAATTAGTCTTTTGAGACTTGATATTTTGTGATCAAGAAAATGTTATGTCATAATGCACCGAATATGGGTAACTAGGGTTGGGGTGTTACAGTTGGTATCAGAGGAAGTTTAGTACAAACATTGGAAGCTAGATTTATAAAAACTCTGATCAAAGAACATTACCCTAAGATAGAATTTGAGGATTAGTGTAGAAGAACTTCCTAAAATTTTTATACTGTAGATATTTTGTGAGTTTTCCAAGAAATAAATCCATGTATGGATATGAGCAGGTAGAGGCAGCTCTAGCACAGATGTACCTAGGGGTAAAGCCCGAAAATAATGCTTTGATATAGACTCGAACGGGAACTAGGGCATGACAATGAGTGTTTCTGCACTCTTGGTTACGAAACTCGCAGGGGATATGCTTAGGATAATTATCATTTTAGCTATAAACTATTATGAAGGGATTATGAGTATATAAATTCTCAAAGAAAACATTTTTATGAATATGGATTATATCCATAAACTGTTCCATTTATGTTAAGTGTTTTAAAAGTTTGGAGTTCTGTATTGCGATTCATAAACTAATCTAGTGTATGCCATTGTTTAGAAATGGCACCTAGTGGAAGTAATGGAAATTGTATCAATATACGTAATCTATGTAGGGATTTACCTCCTACTCAAGATAATTATAGTGGGGCTGGTGAAGCAACTAGTGCTGATCATCTTATCACCATACTAGGACAACTCACTCAGGTTATGAATAATAACCTTACCCGTATAGAGCACCCTGATCAACAATGTGGTGGATCAATGTTAGACCGCTTTATGAGGAAACAACTGCCAACATTAAATGGGAGTACAAATCCATTAGTAGCTGAGAAATGGATAAATTCCTTAGAGAAAATATTTCATGCTTTGGGGAGTAGCGAAAGGGACAAAGTTTTCATGGCAGTTTACCATCTCATGGGAGATGCAGATCAATGGTGTTCATTGATTCAAAACACAAAGGAAGATGATGAAGTATTAAATATGAAATGTAGGGAGTTTAAAGTTATTTTATTAGAAAAATACTTTCCCCATGACCATCGAGCGGATATGGAAAGATAATTTCTGAGTGTGAGGAAAAAAGATGATGATAATATCACAAAATATGAGGCTAACATTACAAGGTTAGCAAGGCATGCAATAGATTATATATGTAACCCAAGGATTAAAATTAATCGATTCATTGATGGGTTAAAACCATTTCTTCTTCGCGAATTAGTCTCACAATCCTTCTCATCATACAAAGATATTGTCTAATGTACTATTAAGACAGAAAAATAATTCTCTATGTCTTACGACTTTAAAGCAAAGCAGGAGAAGAAGAGATCTACTGAACACTCCAAAAATGGAAATAAGTGGAAGAAGGGAAAATTTTAATATCCATCCTACAATAAATGTAGGAAGAAACACCCCGGTACTTTCCTAAAGGGAATGAGAGTATGTTACAAGTGTGGTGAAAAAGTCCACCAAGCTCGTGATTGCAAGGGGAAGAAAGAGGCTGTCAATGTTGAATGCTATAATTATAGAGAAAAGGGGAATTATGAAAATTAATTTCCTAAGTTCCAAGGGAACTTACCTCAGAAAAGGCCAAGGGAGAAAGGCCAATCTTATGTGATCACTACTGCTGATGTTGAAGCTCTGAAAGACATGAAGACAGGTAATTTAATGGTTCCGTCAAGTTTAGCCAATGCTTTATTTGATTCTGAATAATCACATTGTTTCATATCTTCTCAGTTTGTTAAGAAAATTAGGTATTTTGAATTTGACTTAACAAGGGAGTTGTCAGTCAAAACACCTAAGGGAAGTATCATCGCAACAAAGTTTTATGAATTAGTTCTCATTAGGGCATATAACTGTTATTTATCTACTGATCTCATCATCATACCTATGATTGAATTTGATATAATCCTCAGTATGGATTGGATTTTGGACCATGATGTGAAAATTTATTGAATAAGAAGGTGGTTACAATTTTCAAGGATGATAAGGAGTACCTTATCTTTAGAGCAGAAACATTGCCACCTGATTCTTATCTAGATCCACCCCCTTAGCTCTACTAAATTCAATTATTAGGGAGGATGTGAATGAAATAATTATGGCAGAGGAAAAGAATTTTTGAATAGTGGATTTACCTATTGTGAAAGAATATGTTGATGTGTTTATAGAGGATTTACCTGGACATCCTCCAAGATGAGAAATTTAGTTTTCCATTGATTTAATTCCTATTTCAAGGCCCATATCGAAGACCCATTATAGAATGGACACTATGGAATTAGTAGAACTAAAGAAAAAACAAGAGGAATTGAATAATAAGGGATTTATTCACCCTAGTGTTTCTCCATGGGGAGCCCCTATACTTTTTGTTAAGAATAAATATAGATCTATGAGGTTGTGCATTGACTACCGGGAGATCAATGCTATAACAATAAAGAAAAAGTATCCCCAACCTCGCATTGATGATTTATTCAACCAACATCATAAAGCTCAATTTTTTCAAGGATTTACCTTCGATCTAGATATCATCAGTTGTGTGTGAAGAAGGAATACATTCCAAAAACAGAATTTCAAACTAGGTATGGGAATTACGAGTTTACAGTAATGAATTTTGTGCTGACTAATGCACCCTTTGTTTTCAGGGATCTAATGAATAGAGTTTTCAAGGAATATCTTGATGACTTTTGGGGTGGTATTTATTGATGATATCCTGGTATACTCCAAAAGCTTTGAATATTATGAAAATCACTTGTGCACCATTATGAAAACCCTCAGAAGAAATGAATTATATGAGAAGTTGAGAAAGTGTGAATTCTGGATTCAAGAGATTTCTTTTCTTGGCCATATTTTCTCTAAGGATGGAATATCTATTGATCCTTCAAATACCAAGGCAATCCAAGAATGGCCAGCACCAATGAGTATAACTGAGGTATGTAGTTTTATTGGTTTAGCAGGTTATTATCGACATTTTGTTCAGAATTTTGCCTGATTGGCTTACCCATTAACCAAGCTCACACGTAAAGGGGTTAAATTTGTTTGGACAAAAGAGTGTGAATAATGTTTTGAAGAACTAAAGAGAATATTATTCAATTCTCTTATCTTGACTCTACTATTAGGGAACGATGAGTTTTTTATTTATAGTGATTCTTCAAAGAAAGGACTTGATTGTGTACTTATGAATAATGATAGATTTATTGCCTATGCATCACGACAGCTAAAAATTCACGATAAAAACTTTCCTACTCACGATCTTGAGTTAGCATCTATAATCTTTGCTCTGAAAAAATAGAGACACTATCTATATTGTAAAAAAATGTGAGATTTATACTGATCATAAGAGTTTGAAGTATATTTTCTCACAAAAATAAATCAACATGATGCAAAGGCGATGGCTTGAACTACTCAAGTATTATTATTGCACAATACACTACCACTCGGGGAAGGAATATAAGGTGGAAGATACTTTGAGTAGAAAGAATCATGGAGTTTTGAACAAGATTAGAGTTGAAAAGAATCCTATTTTCATGGATCTAGTGAAAATGGATATGAAAATAATCATTGAAGGTGAAACATAAATACTTTTTCAAAGGTTTGCCAAACCATATTTACAAGAAAGGATAAAAATTGTTCAGGCTGATGATGAGAATTTTCAAAAGAAGATTAACGCAGTGAATGATGGGAGATTGATTGAATTCATATGTGAAGATTGGATTTTGAAATTTGGGAAGAGACTTTGTGTTCCTGATATACTGGATCTAAAAAGGGAATTGTTAGATGATGCACATAAATCCAATTTCTCTATACACCATTGATGCACTAAGATATATAGAGATTTGAGGAATATTTTTGGATGGACAACATGAAGAGGGTGATTGATGATTTTGTGTCAAGATGTATGGTTTTTCAACAAGTGAAATCTGGAAGGAAATAGCCTGGAGGAGTCATGCAACCTATTCTAATACCTGAGTGGAAATGGGATAATATTATGATGGACTGTGTTATGGGGCTACCAAATACTCCTAGAAGGAATGATGCAATATGGGTCATTGTTGAATGTCTTACCAAGTCAACACATTTTCTTTATATAAGAGAAGATTTACCCCTTGAACGTCTAACAAGACTATATATTAATGAAGTTGTAAGACTTAATGGAGTACCCTTATTGATTGTTTCTAATCGTGATCCCTGTTTTTCATCAAGATTCTGGAAAAGTTTTCAGAAAGCCCTGGATACTGAACTTCATTTGAGAACTGCCTACCACCCTCAAACTGATGGAAAATCAAAACAGAATGTTCAAACCTTATAATACATGTTGAGATCTTTCTCACTTGACTTTCAAGGTATGTGGGATCAATATTTACCTCTAGTAGAATTTTCCTATAACAATAGTTTCCATTCAAGTATTCAGATGGTACCATATGAAGTGTTATATAGAAAGAGTTGTCGGACATCGACTTGTTGGGATGATATTGGTGAAAGAAAACTTTTATGCCCATAACTTTTTGAGGAAACAATGGAAAAAGTGAAGGTTATCCAAACCCACATCAAAGAATCCCAAAGTAGGCAAAAGCGATATGCCGATCACCGAAGGAAGGGTTTGGAATTTCAAGTAGGAGACCATGTTTTCTTAAAGGTATCTCCATAGAAGGGTGTTATAAATTTTGCTAAGAATGGTAAATTGAGTCCCAGGTACATTGGACCTTTCAAAATTCTAGAATTAATTGGAGTTGTAGCTTATCGTTTGGCAATGCCTCTAAGTCTCCTCAAAGTTTATGATGTGTTCCACGTATCACTGTTGAGAAAATACATGCCTGACCCAACACATGTACTCACCTATGAGGAAATTGAACTAGAACCTAATCAGTATTATTGTTAAGAGCCTATCAAAATTCTTGATACAAGGTAACAAGTGCTGAGAAACTAGACGACTTGTCTGGTAAAAGTTCTATGGAGAAACCATAAGATAGAAGATGCAATGTGAGAACTAGAGGAACTTATGATGAAGAACCACCTGAATCTTTTTATGCGGTAGTATTATAGAATTTTTTATAATGAAATTATTTGAAGGAAGGAAGAATGTAACACCCCATGCTTCCACGGTACATTTCCCTTTGAATAATGTGATAGCTTTCATTGTACGCAACTTCAAGATTTTAACACACTACGACCAATAAAACTAGCCATTATGAATAGTAATACCCACTTTTTGAAATTTTATAAATTTTATCTTTCAAAATGGACTTCATTTTTCGATTTGGAATATCGAAATTATCTTAGGGTGAATTTATGTATTTTTTTTGAAAACTTCAAATTTTTGATGAATAGTGAAAAACACTACGTTATTGGTAAAAACCGACTTTTTATTTAAATAATTTGTTATTTTGTTTTAATTTATTTTAGGTAAAAATAAATAAATTATACATATATATGTTCAATTTAAGTCATTGGAGTCATTTTATAATAAGTTTAGATATATAAAATTTATCGAACTATTTACCTTCTTTTACCCACCTCCTATGAGCATTTGAAAATTTGTATAAAACTTAATTTTACCACTTCTGTGAGTTTAATATCAAAAAAATATAGACATAGTTAATATCAATAAGTAAAATTTGGTTTAATAAGATGAAAATAATTTTTGGTGAATTATTACTTTTTCATTTTATTAACCACGGTTAAAAGTAAATTGAGTAATTAAGGGTAAATATGATATCATAATTACCCTAAAAATGTCCTAATTCTATTGGATATGTTTAATTCAACCAAAAAAAATATTAGTAATAAAATATGACCCCCTTTGGTCCACTTGGATTAGATTAGGATAGTTATTATTATTTTATTTAAAGAAGAGTTAAAAGAGTTAAAAGCAAAGTTTAATAACTTAACCATTTTTAATATAGGGTTATACATAAGATAAATTTGACTATAAATATTCATTATAAATCTAAAAATATTTCCTACAAAATGGAAGTTTCTTTATAATTTATATACATTAAATAATTTAATTTATTTATGACACAATGATGATGCAGTAATTACCTTATTAATGAAAGATTAAAATAATTGATATTATAAATATCCAAATAAATCTAATTTGAGACTTTTAATGAATTAAACTAATTTTATAGGTTAATATTACATGTTAGGGGTTTTTAAATGATTTTTTTGAAGTAATAATGCGATTATTAATTTAGAAAAAAATACCAAATAGTGTTAAAATTGATATAAAAGAGTTTTTAAAACAAATATTATATTATTAATTGGTATTCTATTTCTAAAAATATATGGTTCATAAAAAGGGAATAAATAATATTATATATGTCATTAATGAACCACTTGTGGTTCTCTTGTATGTTTATAGTATGTTTATTAACCATATAATATAAAAAAACAAAGAGACATGCTAAATGTCAAACTATTTAACTAAGAGTTAAATCTAAAATATAAGGTTAATATGATGACCTAAACTAGTCTAAAACCTATTCTATGAGTGGTTTTTGACCCATACCCACCTTACAATTTAAATAATTCATTTTTGAGCCTTTATAAACTGGAAATTATTTTATTATAATATAATATTTCAATCTTTTCCTAAAGTGAACCTCACCTCTCTTATAAAAGGGACCTCCCCCCCTTCTCTCAAATTCACACCTTAAAAGAGATTTTTATCAGAAGAACCCTAACCAAATATCCTCTAAACTGTCTTAACTTAATCATATAGGCCTTACTTTAGTCATAAAGCCAACCTAAGGAGCCCATTTGGTCAAATAAAAAGGAAGAACCCGAAGAAGAGGTAAATATTTCATCACCTCTTTCAAGTTATTTTCTTTTTCCACTCCCTCTTTATTTGTTGTTTCCATTATAAAATAATAAATAAAGTATATTACATATACTTTAATGTTATTATAAAAATTTTATAACCATATTCATTGTTCTATCCATCCTATAAATGAAAAAGTCACCATACGTGCGTACGTGCGGATTACCGTCTCCACGTTGTGGTGTAGTTTGTTATTCATACAATTCATCATTTATATGGGTATAATAATTAGTATAAATGATTTAAATAATAAATATAACATGAAAATGATTCTTTATATATTATATAACATCCAATTATATATGATTTTAATATCAAAAGAATGATATTTTCTCTCTAGCGAACAACCGGATTACCATCTTCACTAATGCGATTGAGATTCATTCCCCCTCATAATCATTCAAGAATAATTTCAATTTTATGATTAAAAATAATTTTTATGAACATAATATAATTCTATATATGAATCAAATACATCATATCCATAACAAACATGGATTACTTAACCAAGCATATAATGGAAAACGAATCAGTTAACACCCGAAACGATGATACTACTGAAATATCATTAACAAAGCAATATTAGAAGACCATATATGATATCATATTAATGTATATGGTTATTGAATTATTTAATAAAAATTATTTAACCATTATAAAATATGTTAACCTACCCTAGACCAAGTAAAAGTACAAGGTAAGTGATAATTTCACAATCTCTTTATTATCCGAGGTTGTTTTTACATAAGAATCTACTGAGACCTCTTTATCATCCACATCCATGTTTCTTAAAAATGTATTTCAAAACATTTTTACTATTTAATAGACTATGGGTTAAATTAATTTATACCCTTGTTTTAATTTTTATAAAATGGTTTGAAAGGAATCTTTTTGTCATTTTTCAAACAAGGTACCTTATGACCTTTTCGACAAAATTAAGGTATGAATGTTTTTTTTAACTTATATGGCGGGTGCAGATATTTTCTGCCATTATGACACTATCAAAGTTTCCCTTAAAAGATTATAATAATATTTTCAAAATAAATATTTTCTTTTATAATTGTATTACTTTTAAATTATTTCCAAATAGAAAGAGATATTTATCTAAAAAAAGTTTGGATTTCATCTATGTCAACATCCTTTGATGGATTGTCAGATTATTTGAAGTTTATTTATTATGATACAAAAATTACATGTTGTATTGATGGTTTTGTGATATGTTTGACTATGGATGTGTTATTTTTACACCATTCATGGTTAATGGATAAATTATTGACATTTCGAATCCTAGTTTTAATACGAATGTTTATGTTATGTTTAAACCTTTTCATATGAGGAATGCATTGGACTTAGTAAGTGATGGGTGGAGCCCGCTATAGATCCTCGATGCATAAGTAGGTCCCATGAGACAAAATAGTCTCTTGGAACAAGGCCTAGAAAAAATCTTATTTGTATTCTTGGCACAAGGCCTCGACTATGTGGTTATGAAGTCTGGCATTATGCATTCCATCATTATAAAAGTGGCTATTGATATTGCATGTGATTATTTGACTAGTAGAATATACTTGAGAATAAGTAAATAGAATTATTTGATTTTATCTTTTCCATATTATTATTAAGTTAAAGTTTAAAAGGCTTTTGTTTTAGTCTTACATTACCTTAAATATTTATATTTATTTATAAAAGTTTCTGCTATATTGTTATCCTTACTAAGCATCTGAGATCACCCCTTTCTATGTTTTATTTTTCCTAGGATGTGAAGAAGTATATTATGACTGAGCTTCAGGGATAGTATAAGGGATATGAGTGTGTCCTATGGAGAATATGTTTTCGTAGTTTTTCATTTTATAATGTAATGTAAAACATATGAATTTATCTAGTATTTCAAAGGCTACTAAACTAATCGGTCTTTCAAGACTTGATCTTTTGTGATTATGAAAATGTTATGTAATAATGCACCGACTCTCGGTAACTAGGGTTGGGGTGTTACATTCACAATCACCAATCATGTTTTGGGAATTTTCTTGTAGATTTATTTTTCCCCTTTCAACAACCCAATTTTGTTTAGGTGTTCTAGGTGCATAGAAATTGTTTCTATAACCATGTTGTGAATATAAAGTCTCCAAATATTTATTCCTAAATTCATGAACATGATCACTTCTCAATGTATTAATGGTACGTACAATAATATTATATATATATATATATATATATATTCATACATTATAAAATAGGAAAAAGCTTCTCATTTCAAAGCTAATAAAAACACCAAAGAGAATCTTGAAATTTCATTAAATATGACATAATAATAATGATTTATACCTTGAATAAAAACTCTTTATATTCAAAAAATTCCCTATAAACTGAATATATGTGTTGAGACAAAGAATACTCTTTATTTGGTTTTAAATAATTTTTGTGATGCTTTACTTTTTTATGTGGATTGCTGACATTTCCTTTTATAAACTCTAGTTTAGGTAGATCCTTGACTAAAACTTTCTTAGTTACCATTTTAAGTGAGTGCACATTGTAGTGACCTAGCATACCAATCCGTATAAAACATTCATTACAAAAATAACTAAAGCATGAAAAAAGTTTAAGAAATGAGGAATCTGAATCTAAATCATATACATTATCATTCCTTGAATCATAAAAAAATTAAATCATGCATAACATGTTAATTTTTTTCAAGAATTATTTTAAAAAATAACATGATAACTATCATCACACAATTTAGAAATTTTAATTAAATTTTATTTTGAACCATAAATATATAAAAGATTATAAATTAAAATAGTTTTAGAGTTACCTATTTATCCAAGACCAATTATTTTTCCTTTTTTATTGTCATTAAATGTGACATGTCCACCATCTAATTTCACCAAATTTTTGAAACTCAAGTAGAATTAAATCATATTTCTATAACATCTATGGTCTAGATACCATATAATATTATTTTAACTCTTCAAGTATGTTACCTAATAAAAAATCAACCAAGAAATGATTTTGGTACTGATAAATTCTAAGGTCCTAAAAATTTAGTAAATAAAGCCTTCAATATCTAATTTTTTTCATAGGTATACTAATGATAAAATAAAAATTATTAGAGAAAAATGACTTCCTAGGTCCATATAACTAATATTTGTTCTTGGGAATTAAGTTACTATTAGTATATTTAGAATCTGGAATAAAAAAATTATTGAAAAAGATCCTTTTCTATACATATTGAAATCCAATACCAGTTCTAGTTTTAGGTATATTTTTATTTCCCAATATATTTTATAAATTATCCTATGCTTCAGTAAAATATTTTATATCATTTATAATATGTTCATTATAAAATTCCAAGTAACTGTTGTACTTTAAAAAAATATCATTATTTTATTCTTCACAAGAAAGATAAAATTTATCAGTAGTTAAATCACGAAAATTCCAAAAAAATTTATATTTATCATTAATATCATTCATGTTTTACTCAAGAATAGAATAATATTTCTATAATTCTTCATTATTCATTTATAATCATCAATAATATCATAATAAAAAAGTATATGTAATGATTTGTACCTCAAATGTAGTGGCCATGAAACCCAAAATTACTTGTTCACCAGCATTATCCTTAGTAGATTATAAGTCACTACAGTTATCTTCAGATTCACTCTAGGTATGTTTTATTACCTCCTAGGGTTTCATTAATTTATGATCATGTTTTATCTTATATTTTATCCTTTTGTATTCAAATTTTATGTGTACATTTATCTTACATTCATAACAAGTAATTTCTAAAAATGTGTAATCCTTTTTCCAATTTCCTTTATTGTCATATCTTATTTTGAAATTTAATTTTGTCAAAATATTTTCTTATAAAATTTTTAAATCATTTGGGCAAGTGATCTATTTCCCCATAACTATCAAAATGTTATTCACTTCCACTTGTCTTATTATCCTTGATTATTTCCTTCAATTTTGGATAAGATTTCATTAAAGAGATAGATTTATTATTTGGTTCAAAATACTCATTTTCAACTTTAAGTTCTCCCTTATATATGATTAACTTTCCAACTATATCCTTGAATTGAAACTTATTTTTATCACAAGATTCTATTATGGTGACTCCTGTACTTTTCCACTTCTCTAGTAAACTTTTTTGAATTTAGACCACCTACCATTTCTCATCCACAATCTATCATAGTGAAATCATTTTATTTTTTATTTCATTTAACCTATAGTATATTTTAGAAATAGTTTCATCAATTCTCATTTTAAAATTATCATACCTTATAGTAAAAGTGTTTAATCACATTTCTTTAACAATTCATTCTCCCTAATAAGATATAACTAGGGTATCCCAAATTAGTTAATAAATATCACATGTAGATACAATATTTAATTTATATTCTCCTAAAGAATATAATAAGGAATTCATGGATTTAAAATTATAGTCATAAATTTAATTAATATCATCACTCCAATATTTCCTAGTATATTTGGGGTTTTTATATTTATACAAAATTTCCCCAAATGTGGAAGCCCATGCCTTCAAGATAAATTTACATTTTAATTTTTCATTAAGAATAACGTTTTCCATTATAAAGAGTTCTATTAATAGGATGTCCCTCAATTATTTAATATTAAATAAATATAAATTGAGATATTTCCCTTAAGGCATGATTAATGTTACAAGTAGTGAAGAAAACATGAACAAAGATATTGAATGAATAATCAAAATTACCTCATACCAAATGTTGGTCTGAGTGGAATGATTAAGTGGGGGGTGAATTGAGTTTCCTTCAAAAATATTTGTATTTTTTATTTTTTTAAAGTACAATCAATTTTAAACTATTTAGTCAACAAATATTTTAGGTATATATATATATTTTATGCTTTAAAAAAATTTCTCAAAGGCCCCGATCAATACCTTGTTCAAATAATTTAAATTTATTTAATACTTAAATTATTATACTCACACTGAACAAAGTATATGTATCAATTATAAATTAGAACTATTTAATTTTTATTTTTCAAAAATTATTTTTAAAATATATAGTGAAATAACAGTGTTGTGAAAGTTTATAATGAAACACATAGTGGAATTTTAAAAATAAGAAATATAGCTTCAATGTTGAATGTAATACTCTCAACAAGAAATTAATCCACTACCAAGAATGTTTTTTAAAACCAATAAATTGATCCACAACATGGATCAAGTTTCAAGAATATAACTACACACATGAAATCCAGGCTTATCAAAAAGTATTTTCCACAGTTATTCATGGTACATAAATGGTAAATAAAAAAATAAAGGGTATAAAAATACTCTTCTTTATTGTATAAAATATTATGTTGAATAAATATAAAATATTTTATAAGAAAAAATTTAAAGTAAATATAAATAAAGAGAAATAATGGTGCATTGAGAATTGTGATGAAGATTTAACTAATTATATTCAGATGATCATTAACATTATTTTATATTTATATGATTGTATAGTGAGTCAAGGAATATTATTTTTAGTTAGCTAGGATTCATCTCATTTTTTTGTAATTCCATGCATAAAAATAGAGTATCATTGAATGATTAGGAAGTTTAAGAATGAGATCAAAACAAAACAAAATTTTTTAAGCATGATCCTTCATTGAATTTATATAATAGTCTTCTCTATGTATCTATTGGATAATAATAATAAAGATATACCCAAATAGTCAATAGTAAACTACTCTAAAAACTTAATTTAAAAAAGGATATAGTTTTTGGGACTTAGGATTGATAGGTTTTTACTCATCGTCGATCCTGGTAAGTGACTCTGACATTGAAAAGGTTTCCTAGGTTTTGCAATCAACCACCTTTATTGATAGTCTGGAAAACCATTATTCATGGTCAACTAGATACTTGAGATTAATGAAGAGTTCTTTAATGTGATATATTCAATTTGTTGTTGGTCCATGTGGGGTTTCATAGAATCAACATGTGTTCAATCCAATATTTTTAGTTTTTATTGATAGATAAAAACATTCGATTGGTTTTCTTCAGGAAGTAGATATAGCACTTTGAAAAAATCTCAACTCTGTATGAAACATTTAATCATCAGTAACATCTAGTCCATTTTTAGAATCATGGCTTCTGAAATTATTCATTTATTTGATCACTTGATCATGAATTTGATCAATGAATTTGAAATTTTTTCTTTATGGTTGATAGAGTGCACATGTGGTCGATTGAGTGAAACACATGATCGATCTAGTACTTGGTATTTTTCTCTCAAAAGAATATTACTTTTATAATTAAAAAAATAATTATAATTAAAATAACAATTATTTTAGATCATTAAAAATAATAATTTATTTAATAATATAATATTAATCTTGATAAAAATAATTATCATGATAACTTGAAAATGTGGTCAACCTGTAAACATTAATAAACATTCTTTTCACACTTTGGTAAAGAAGCAAATTTTTATATGTACAAATTTTTTTAAAAAAGATTCATTTTTGAAATTTTTAAATAAACTTAAAAAAGATTTTAAAATGTACTTGAACGATCATAAAATGGTTTAATCAATATAAATAATGAGGACATGGAGTGGTAAATAGTTGGGTAAAAGACAACAAAACAATTATAGTGATGATTTTAAATGAAATCCCTTAAAAATTTCAAAATAAAATACCCCCTTGAATGTAATAAACTAAGAAGGAACTTATAATATAATTAGTATAAATATAATAATGATATAATATATAAATTATGTTGTATATACACCATATAAATGAATATAGGTGTATAATTCTAAACATGGCCCAAAGAAGGAAATTTGAGATGAAAAACCCTTAGCTTACGTTCCTTCTTGGTCAGATGAATTCCAAACACCTGTATAATTAATTAATACATAATTTTCATCTATATAAGATTAATATATATATATATATATATACTTATATCATTTATTCATAACTTCTTCTTACCCATTTACTCATAATTCATTATTAAAATCAATTATTTAAGTGTTAGCTGTTTTGTTTCACCAGTATGTTTTAATTTAGTGGTTCCATTACTTGCTCATTAGTAATGGTTTAATCATGTGAATAATGTTAATAAATTCATATATATCATATTTATACAATAAATATACTTTTATAACCATCTATTTAAGACCATTATGAAAAATGAAATACACTACTTTATGGAGTAGGTAGTCCGCACATATGCATGAGTGATATTTGATTTTTCAATGGATGGAATGAAGGGAAGATAGAAACTGATTTATTTTTATAGAATTATATTTATGTTCTAAATATCATACTTATTCATTAAATCAATCTATATATCGATCTATGTGAGGTAGTTATGGACAATAAAAAATGTCACTTCCTGGAGGTGGAAGTCCTCACGTACATGAGGGTTACATTATTTTAATTTCCATTTAATGGAAAGGAAATAGCAAATGGTTATTCCGTGAACACAATTTTTTTTAATATAGTATATATACCAATTTAATTATATAATTATGGTTATAATACATCTGAAGAAGGTGGAAGAAGGAAACTCAAATAAACTCAGTTAAGACCTTTACCTATTCCTTGGATATCCTCCTTTAACATACACCATAAGCCTTATTAGATTAGTATTTTGTGAGACCAATACATATAGGATATATAAAGTATAATTGGGAAGTTATTTTGGTAGATATTGGTTAAGATAACTTTCTCAAATTTCATGAATAAGTGGGGGGGGGGTGAGGTTTTTATTTTATAAGTGTGGTAGTCTAGTTAATACTCTAAACGTTAAAATAATATAAAATTAATTTTCTTGAGAAAGTGAAAAATTGGAAATAATTTCAAATATTGGATATGGTAGGGTCAAAATAGACTCATCCAATCATATTTAGAAAGGTTTAAGGGACATTTAAAGCTTTATTACATAGTTTAACCTATTGTTATTACTTTTTAACCCTTATTGTGGTGAGAAAATCTTACTATGGTAACTATTAATTGTGAATAAAAATAAAATGGAACTTATTAATTAATTTGAAAATTTTTATTTCAAATTTTAAATCCATTTCACAAGATTAAATTTTGAAATGCTGTAGAAATTAATTTTAATATAATATTACAAAGTGAAAATGAAAACATTTTTTTGAAAAATGTCTTTTTAATCCTAAAAATCACTTTACAAAAGAATCATGTATTGCATTGATTATCATGAAATTTTTTGTATTATTAATAAAAAATGTAATTTATGTGACTTTAAAACCAATCTAACACTAAATTCAACCTTTTTACTACTTAATTAAAGAAAAAGATCAAAAATAGCTATTTTATTAGAATAAAACATTAATTAGGTTCTAAAATGTCAAAAATGGATTTTTAAATTAAAAAAATAATTTTTAAAATTTTTATTTAATTATTTGAATACTTATTTTGTTGATAAAAATGTTTTATATACTTATAATCCACTATTATATCATGACAATGTCTTAAAAGTGATGATATTTGTAAAAATGATTTTATAACGCTTCACTTAAAAATAAAATATTTTTGAAAAATACCAATAATTGAACCTAAGATAATTTTGACATGATTAATTAAAAATTATGTTGATTTCATCTAATATAAATTATAAAAATATTGTATTTTCTTTGAAATGAAAAACTTAAATATAAAAATAGCTTTCATATAAAAATAAAATTCTTAAACTTAAAATGTTCTTAACCCTATTACATATAAATTTATAATTAATTGAGAGTTAATTTATTAGTTCGTACATTGAAGTATCTTAAAAGTGTTAAATTTATGAAAAAATATAAAAATTAAAAAATAGTTTTTTTTGAAAAATACCCATTTTTAACATTTAATGATTTTAATCATTCCCTTTATTTATATATTTTCTATACATTTAAATACTTCAATAAAAAAGATAATACGATGTAAGTATCATAATTGATCACTATCTTTCTATTCATGAAATTTTTATTATTCTTGTAATTTTTATATTTCACGACTCATTTTAGTTCAATGTTTCATGTGTTACAAGCTATTCAACATAGTATTTATTTAAAGGAAAATAGGTAATAAAATTATTAGGTGTTATGTTCTCCCCCTAAATAAATTACATTCTCAAAATTTTATTTTGTTCCTACAACAAAAAAATATTTCTTGACACCGGTATAATCTCAAATGTTGATTTTATCTTGATAAAGAATTCTTAAGTTACGACTAGGAATATTAGTATTTCTTAATTAAATATTTCTAAAAGCTTGCATTCACCATTATTATACCCATACTTATGAATGAGTTTATAAAGGTATACCTTGATTTCTAATAAATATTTTCTACTTAAGACCAGATAAATTTAGATTAGAATTACTAGAGATTGAGAAATTATTTTACCTTAAAGATAATGAATATGAGAAAATATACTTACTTAATTTCATTCCATTATATATGGACAATTACATCGATTGATTATATTTCAATATTTTTTATAACTTTTCTTTATTTCATAATCTTAATGATGAATAACCATTATTGGAATTGAAAAAATTTGTACCACACTCTTTTCCATAGAATTCATAAGTTGAAATGTGTCTCTATTTCAGAAGAAGATGTAAATTGGATTTGCATGTATTGAAATACTACTCTATCATGAACCATCCTAGAGGGGCCCATGCCATGACTACCCCAAGACCTACTCTAATAAGCCAGGGGCTCGTGACTAGCACCGGGTAGGTATATCCCATAAATGGGAGGCATTATCCTAAGTACCTATACACACACACACACACACACACACAAATCTAATCCACAAATGATTAAATATAAAAATAATAAGTAAAAAATGCATGATAACTACTATGTTCCACAACCAGTCTAAAATAGTGAATGTACTTGAAAGTAAATAGTGAAAAAAAATCCCACCAAAAGAAAAGAGTTTGTATCCACAAGTCCAACCTCTAAATTAAGAGGTACTAGGACTGTCATCTAGAAATATTCTGGAACAAACCTCAGACTATCCGGTCTCACAAGGAACTGCATGGTCCTAGTCATCCTGGGACTCGACCAAATATTTGATCTTCTACATAAGACATGACATGTGCAGGAAAATCCCATGTAGGGGTGAGTAAAACAATACTTAGTAGGACAACCAAAAATCACAAAGGAAATGCCATAAATGAAAATACCACGAAGGAATACCATAAAGGTATACAAAAAAGGAAAACCACAAAGGAAATACCATGAATGAATACCACAAGGGAAATTCCAAGAAGGAATACCCCCAAGGAATACCACAAATGAATTAATAGTCATATCCACACAAATTCTATTAAAAAACAGAATGAAATCCATGAACACATGCTATTTAAAACATAAATTTTTTGAATGAATTGTTTCGAAAAGATCAGGCCTCGGAGTCACACAACATCTTAGTGTCTGGTCTTGGAATTTTCCAAAATAATTTCTAGAAATAAAATCAGGAAAATTCAATTTATAAAATTCTCCTCACCTTGGGGATTTATATCCCCAAAATCCAAAAAAAGTTCTAATCAAACAAATGAGGGAAATGAGCACAAAAATGAGCCTCCAACTCCCATGTTCTAACCTGGAGATTCCCATACTACCACTGAACATACACCAGAGGAATCAACTACTCATTAAGGATCCTCTCCTATCAAACCTCAATCTCCACTGGGTACTCATCAAAAGTCGCACCATCATCGATGTCCAACTCAACCCATTCAATGATATTCTATGGGTCATGCATGTACCTAATCAACTTTGACACATGGAATATGTTGTGTACCTGCTCTAACTGCAGAGGTAGAACCAAGTTGCACGCCACATCTCCAACTCTACATAGTATCAAGAAAGGTATGATGATCCTTGGAGATAACTTGCCACCCCATCCATATCTCTATAATCCTTATCAAGGTGAGACCCCAATGAAGACATGGTATCCTTCCTAGAACTCAAAAGGCCTCTTCTGCCAATCAGGATAAGTATTATGAAAGCTTTCTGCAGTCTTCATCCCCTCCTAGATGATCTTCACCATCTCTGTAGTCGCCCGCACCAACTCTAGGCCCATCAGTGCTGACTCCCCTAGGTCAATCAAGAAAAGTGGTGACCTAAAGGGTTTCCTGTAAAAGGCCTCAAATGGTTCCATACCAATGGTGGAGTGGTAGATATTATTGTATGAAAACTCTACCAAGGGTAGGTGATCCTCCCAAATGTCGTAAAAATCTAACATGCAAGCCCTTGGTATCTCTTCTAGAACCTATATTGTCTGATCTCTCTCATCATCCTTCTAGTGGTGAAACGCTGTTCTTAAGTGTAACTAGGTCTCACACAACTCCTATAATCTATTCAACAATAGGGATGTAAATCAATCATCATGATCTGAGACTATCATCAATAGGAATCCATGGAGTTGAACTATATCCTACATGTAGATTCATCCCAAGCTCTCTATAGAACTCTACTCCCAAATAAATAGGAATTGGGCCAACTTGGTGATTCAGTCAATGATCACCCATATGGTATTATGTTCCCTCGATATATGTGGTAAAAATATCATGAATTACATCAATTTCCCATCCCACTTATATTCCAATGCCTTAAGTGGTTGAGTCAAACTCACTCGAACATGGTGCCCGACCTTCACTTACTGACAAGTGGGGCATTGAGAAACAAACCATACAACTCCCTTATTTATCCATGGACACCAAAATTGATTTCATATGTATTGATACATCTTCAACACACCTGGATGTATCCTCAAATGGGATTTATGTAACTCCCTCAAAAACCACCTCCAAGAATGCCACTAGTACTACTGTGCGTCCTTTGAAAAGAATGATGTGCTCAAAACCTTTCGAATATCCGTAAGGGGAATACCCTATATACATAAGAGTACATAATGTCTAGTAGTAAGTATCCCCATGTTGTACCTCCCTGACTCACTGTAAGAGTGGAGGGGTAAAAACCATTGACTTGAGGTAATCTTCTCAGTCCCCATCCACAAAGTATATATGCATCGAGGCCAACTACTCTGATGCCTCATTTAGTAACTAAAAACTAGATTTCCTACTAAAAGAATCTACCACCTTGTTCCCCTTCCTTTGAGTATATACAATCTAAATGTCATAGTCCTAGAGGAACTCTAGCCATAGCCTTTGTCTCAAATTTAGATCATTTTGGGGGAAGATACGCTTGAGACTCTTGTGGTTAGAGTATATGACAAACCACTCACCCATTAGGTTGTGTCATCACATCTTCAAAGTGAAGGCTACTAGTGCTAAATCAAGATCATGGGTCCTGTAGTTCTTCTCATGTGGTATCAACTAGTGTGAACCCTAGGCAATCATCACTTACCCATGAATCAAGACACAACCAATCCGGGTTCCTGATGGACCACAGAACACCACGTACCCATTACCCTCCTCTGGAAATCTCAAAATGGGAGTGTTCATCAATATCTACCTCAACTACTGAAAACTCTCTTTAATCTTCTATGTCCAAATAGAAGGATGTAATTTTCGTGTCAAAGCTATCAAGGATGATGAAACTTTGGAAATTTAAAGTAAAAAACTCCGATAGTACCTAGCCAAACCAAGGAAACTCCACACCTTAGTAACACTCTTGGGTGGATCCCAAGAAAGTACCACCTCAATATTTTCTAGATGTACTAAAACTATGGCCTCTAAAATGACGCGTCCTAGAAAATGGACCTCCAAAATCCAAAACTAATACTTCGAGAGATTTTTGTAAAGAATGTTCCTTGGAGTTTGTTCAAAACCAATATCAAGTGTCTCATGTGCTCATCCTTGGACATCGAGTATACTAGGATGTCATCAATGAAGACCACCAAAAACCGGTCTAAGTAAGGCTGAAAGATCCGGTTCATGAGTCCCCTGAACACTACTGGGGTATTCTTCACACCAAAAGAGACCACCGAGTACTCATAGTGGATGTAACAACATTTGAAGGCCATATTCAATATATCCTCATCCTGTACTCAAAGCTAGTGATAGCCATATATGAGGTCAACCTTCATGAACAACCATGCCCTTTCAACAGATGAAAGAAGTAATCAATCCTCATTTGTGGATACTTATTCTTCACATTCACCTATTTCCGGCACCGGAAGTCCTCACATAAAATCAATCTCTCATCCGCCTACTTGGAAAACAAAACTGGGGCTACCTAGGGTGAAACACTTGGTCTCAAAAAGCCCTTCCTCTGTAAGTCCTCAAACAGTACCCTCAGCTCATGATGCTCTGTAGGATCCATCCAGTATCTAGGTGAAGATATTGGTGTTATACTAGGGTATAGATCAATGTATAAGTCCACCTCTTTGTAGGGAGGTAATATTGGAACATCCCCAGGGAAGATGTCCTCATGCTCCGCCACCACTGCCAAAAACTGAGGGCTCATATCATCCACTACACCAAGGGTGAGGCTAGCCAATTGATGTGTAATCGGCTTAAACCTCCTATATGGGATTCCATAATACATATAAAGATTTTAATTTTGACCAAGAATGGACAAAATATTCCTATGACTAATGATAAAACACACTATGTGCCTAAAATAGTAAATATGAGCATGAATTATGGATAACCAGTCCATGATAAGAATGAAGTTGTAAGGCCTTAAGACCACTACCAAGAGATCCCAACCTAAAATATCACCTCCAAGAGTAAGGTCACATTATCACCAATGTGTTATCATCAAATCTCCTCCCATAAGATTCTCTAAGCATACGGGTCGTGTCAACGGTTCAACCAGAATTACCGAGTCTCGAACAAGTTTCATGGTAAGAAAAGAATGACTAACACCTGTTTCTATAAAAACTAAAAATAATTTGGAAAATAAATAGCTCATACCTCTAATAATCCATGGATAATCAAGTTCATAAGTCTACATTTCCTATATCTGGCCTCATCCATGTCCAACAGATCCTTGAAACTTTCATGGACCACCTGGGGGTGGTGGTGGTAATATCTCGAACCTACAACCACCTCCTTCCAACTTTACTGCTCCCCTTCCATGTCCGCCACCCTATAGACCAGGCCTCTCCAGCCTGATCACCATCCTCAGTGACCCCTCGACCATATCTTGATCAGTCATACAACGATTCAGGAAATCTCATTCCAGATTTCCTAGACCATTGCACGAGTAACATATCCTATTCCTTAGCTAACTCAAGCTACCCCGAGAGCCCTTCACTACTAATCCTATGTCTTTGGATCATCTACTAAATTGTATGACCTTATTGGGTCCCTACAATTTCTATCAGCTACTAGATGTTGTGGTCTAAGCTACTTGGTGCCAGCTGGAAGCTCCCACTGCTAGTTCTTACTCATCTAGAAAGATCTACACTAGCAGCGTTCTCTCAAGTACCCCAACATAAGTAGGAATGCTAAGGGATATCATGGATTCCATGATCTCTCGGAATAAGCCACTATTGAAGGTTCGAGCCTTGAAGAATGGGTCTTGTACCATATTTGTGGATTAGCAAGAAAGATCAGTAAATATTTCCAAATAATTTTTTGGATTCTAAATGCCCAACTATAGATGTAGAAGCTCTTATGTGCTCACCAACCACAATATGGCTGGAAAGAACTCTGCTCTGATGAGATTCTTGAAGTATACCCAAGAGAGATTCATCTCATCTTGTGTCTGGGTCACTAAGATCCACCATCTCCCCACAACACCATAAAAAAACTCACAAAAAGGAATTCCATCTGGTCGGATGGTGTCATAATAAGGCAGAAGACACAGGTAACTACCTTCAGAGAATCCTCAGCTTTTTGGGGGTTTGGATCCCCCTAAAACCTAGGAGTTCACTGCCTTTGAAACTCGTACATCATGCTTAGTTTACGTGATCCCTTAGCTGGTAGTGTTGGAAGTAGCTGCTACTTAATGGGTGGTGGTATAATTGGAAAACCACCGAGAGGTGATATCTTCAGCACATGCCCATGTACAGATGCCTCATCGCTAGGCAGATCATTCTTGTGATCAAAAAATAGAATCTGACCTGAATTCTTTCATGGAGGAATCTTGTAATAAAACAAGATATTCCATAGTCAATAGAGTATATCTTGAGAGCTAACTCAAAAAGAACATGGAAGATACAACCCAATCCTATATGGTGCAGGTACCATTATTTTTTCTCTAACCAGTGTATTTATATACTAAGTCAAAAATCAGGTGCTCAGAGTCCTAGTGTATGGTTACCTTGGTCACCACACTAAAATTAGATTCCCAATCATAAAATCTTACCACGAAACACTGAAAACTATTTCCCTAAACCAACTTCAAAGACTCCCAGTCCTAATGTTGAACCAGCCTGCCTCTGATTCCACTCTGTCAGGACCCATCCCAGAGGGGCCCATGCCGTGACTACCCAAATACCTCCTTCAATAAGACAGGGGCTGGTGACTAGAACCGAGTAGGGATATCCCATAAATGGGAGGCATTATCTTAATTACCCATACACATGCACACATCTCCTAGCCACAAATGTTGAAATGTAAAAATACTAAGTAAAAAATGCATAGTAACTACTATATCCCACAACCAAAGCACAATAGTGAAAGTATTGGAAATTAAATAGGGCCAAGACAAGCCCACCAAAAGAATAGAGTATGTAGCCACACGTCCAAACAGTAAATTAAGAGGTAATGGTACTATTGTTTGAAAATATTTTGGAACACTCCTCTTCCTTCCCACTCTCACAAGGCACTTCTTAGTCTTGGTCTTCCATGGACTCCGTCGAAGGGTCGATTATCTATGCATGAAATCACCTATGTGGTAAAAGGATGTGTAGGTGTGAGTAAAATAATAATCTTTAGAAAACCCTAAACCACAAAGGAAATACCAAAAAGGAAATACCAAGAAGGAATACCATAAAGGAATACAACAATGGAATAAAACAAAGGAATACCATAAAGTAAATACCATAAAGGAATACGAAAAGAGAAATATAATGAAGGTATACAACCAAGGAATAACACAAAGGAATACTACAAAGGAATACCACAAAGAAATTCATATTCATATACAGATAGATATATGTCTATGGTAAATATATCAAGAACATCCAGATATACTGAAACCAATAAGACACACTGTCTCATGAAGATGCACAGTCTCCATAAGACACACAGTCTCCATAAGACACACAGTATCTATAATACACATAGTCTCTATAAGACACATAGTCTTTACAAGTAACATAGTCTCTATAAAACATACAATCTCTTTAATAAACACAGTCTCTTTAAGACAAACAATATCTTGGCCACATCCAACCACAAAAACATTTGCTCGAAGCCTGATAGTTCTAGGAGAACTCAATCCACAAGACATTAGGTCATTTTCTCACTCATAAAAAAACCAATTATTATAACTTTAAATGATCGTCTCATCATAAGGTTCATAATGCTACTAAAAACTTGTTAGATAGATAAATCATTTGAAAGTTATGATCTTTCTAATTTTCAAAAGGGGGAGGTCACTAGGCCTATGAACCAACTGTAAGACCATTCCACTGACTGTGGTGATTGACCGCCCAATCCAACTGTCCCCATGGTTGACTGCACTATGGTATGTTGAGTTGTTGTGGCCGTCAGTCATCTGCCAGCTGCCATGACCACACGATGGTTGGGTCGGTAGTGGCCTAGTCTGGCTGCCTCGGGCCCGACCCAATCTGATCCCTCTCTTCCAGGTCCATCCCAAATCTACTGGGCACATCCCAAATCCACTAGCCCTATCCCATTTCTAATAATCCTAGCCCTATGCTCATGGGCCGGTCTTCCTACTTTGGCCTGTCCCACTCACACAAGGGGCGTGTGGCCCAATCAACATGGTCACCGACCGCGTCCCATGCGGTCGTCGCCGCTGCCACATCCCATTTCACAACTGCATTTCATGGATTCTGCCTCCACACATGGATACCCATCTTGTCCAAAACCCAACTTTTCAGAACCCAACCTCCCTATATGTCCCACACTGTAGGATCGAAATAATGATGTAGATGCTCAATATACAAGAGGGGGGGGGGGTGAATTGTATATTTTAAAAATTCCTTTGGAACCTTTAAAGTTAGTTAAGAATAACTATGTTTTCCTTAAGAGAAGGAAAGGGCTAAGTTTAACAAAGTTAAACTAAGTAGATTCACAACACCTCTAATTCCAAAAGCAAACTTGGAAAGAGATTCCGAACGTAGGTTCCGGAAATATGGTTCCGGCAATTGAAACTTAACAAAAGATTACAAAGTGAGATTCTACCTTAAAGCGTATAGAATCTAAATGAAACAGAGTACAAGTAAGGAAGTATAAGAAAGTTATACTTTCCTTATAATACAAAATGCAGCAGAATATAAACAAGTAGTTAAACTACAAGTAACAAGATATAATTCTTTTAACCCAAAGAGAAGGGTATCCAACAACCTTGGATAAAGGTCCCTTGATTTATACTTTCAAGCAAGTCTGTCTTACCCACACCAGGGTAAGCCCGCGATACGAAGATCGGAGTCTCTGTCTTGCTATACCTGCAAACCCTCAAATTCAAGGTAGTTGGAAACCTCTGTCTTCCTCAGCAAGGAAGCCCTCAAACTTCAAGGTAGTCGGCAACCTCTGTCTTCCTATCCCCGGAAGCCCTCGAATGTAATCACCAATATTCAGAGTCGCACGAAGCTTTGAGAGTTAATAAGAGCCTCTCTCTCTAGAATTCACTTCAACAACATGTATGCACAAAAACAAGTTGTTCATCTGTCATCAGTATCGAGCTCTTTCAAATGAGCTCCTATTTATAGGTAAGGTCGGCTCCTTCTCCAACGGTCATATTTTCCTTAAAGATCGGAGGGACCTGTACACGTGTCACTTAGACAACGGTTAATAAGAAACAGAATATACGACATCGTTTTATAACAAAACAAGTGTAACAGAATGTACGACATCGTTTTAAACTCTAACATAAAAGTTCGGAATGAAAACTTCAGAGTGAAGGTTCGGAGTGTAAGGAACAATAATAAAGAGTTGACAAATTATAGAAATGTAAGCAATATATAAGTTCGGAGTCTAACCAAAATATTTTTCAGAGTCTGAATTAATTCAGAGTGTATAAAACAAAGATACTCAAATTCTGTTTAATAGGTGAATTCGGAATGAGAATTCGGAATAGGAATTCGTCATCAGAAAACGTAATGAGAATTCGTCAACAGAATTTGTAATGAGAATTCTTCATTGGAATTCGTAATGAGAATTCTTCTTCAGAATTCGTATCCTGAATCTAGAATAGAACTTAGTTAGAGTTCATATCCGGAATTCGGAATGAAACTTCCTTATAGTTCTTATCCAGAATCTGAATCCTAAAACAAAACGCTTTATATCAAAGTTTCAATGATTCCGAGAAAATAGAAATGAATCCGAATCTCATACTTAAGAAAAATATGGATGAAAATAAGATAAGGATAATTTTTCTTATAAAAGAGAATTTGCTTATAAAAGCAATTTCTTAAGAAAGCATTTTTCTTATGAAAGCAATTTTCCTTAAGAAAACTATTTTACTTATAAAAGTGATTTTCCTTAAGAAAGAAATTTTTCTTATAAAAGCAACTTTCCTTAAGATAAGGTGTTTGTGATTTTCAAAACAATAAGGAATGGAAAAGTCATAAGGAAAACCTTATTGACTCAACAATCTCCCCCTTTTTGGAAAGCAAAAACATCCTTACGAAAAAGAAATTTAGAAGAAAGAAAAACATTAAGACTTATATCCCTTTACTTTAAGGATATTGATGAATACGACTAACTCCCCCTTAGGCTTTGAAACTCTAAGGATCGTATTCAGATTTCCGGAGTGATAAATAAGAAGGTCTTCTTTAATGAAAAATCTCCCCCTTAAACAAACTCTTATTAGAGTTTTTTCTTTTTCTTAAGGATCTTTTTCTTCTCCCCCTTTGATAAACTCTTATTAGAGTTCTTCTTTTTCTTAAGGATCTTTTCCTTCTCCCCCTTTGTGATTTTCAAAAATAATTGGAGGGAATGGAAAAAAAAACAAAGTACCTGAAAAAAAATTAGTAATGACAACAATAGAAACGACAAGAATGACTTTCATTAAATTTGAAATCTCAGCAACAAAAAGAATACAACAAAAAGATCGGATTTGGTTATTTCAGATCTTTTTCCTTCGACATGAGCCCCTTTAGAATAGTCTTGATCTTCTTTAGGTCTTTATGATCTTCTTCAGCTTGCTTCTCTAAGACAACTATTCTTGCGGATTGAGCTTCAATTTTTTCTTCCTGGGCTTTGATCTTTTCTTCCTGAGATTTGATATTTTCTTCCTGAGCCTTCATCCTTTCTTCAAAATCAATCCGATGATCCCTTTCAAACTTCCAGTTTTGAGAAACGGAATTCAGATTCCCATTCAGATCTCTCACTTCTTGAATCCAGAAGTTCTTTTCTTCTGTCATCTTCTCTTCAAAGGATGAAGTTAACTCATTTATCTTCTTGTCCTCGGTTTCAAAAGAATCTTTAACATTTTCTTGAAACTCATCGAACAACCTCATCTCTTCCACAGTCTTCTTCGACCAGTTTGTCATCCTCTTGCAAGATCTTCTATGAGCTTCATAACCAACAAAAAACGTTTTGAACTGAGCCTCAATCTCAACGCACTTGTCCATAACCATAGATATGGAGTCAGTTTTCTGATTCAAAGAATGTTGGAGCATCTGGCATCTTGAGTCAATACTAGAGAAGGTCGGAATAGTTCCCACCAACTTCTTTAAGGACTGAACAACAAAGTCATGCCCCAACGAGGATGACTCTGAATCTGAAATCTTGCTTGGAGAGTTTTCTTCCTCAATAAGCTCCAACTTCCTTTTAGATGAATCGCCAAATTCTCATTTCTTGCTAGCCACTGATTTTGGAGTTTCAACAAGGAGTTGCTTTCCCTTGTCTTTTTTCGGAATCGATTCTTGATCAGGAGTTTTCTGCTCGCCAGTAGACACTTGAATAATATCATCAACAATTTTATGAACAACATCTTCCTCATTCTTATTCTTTTCTGGAGTTACTAACTTAAAGGATTCAGCCTCTGAAGTTCGGAGTGATAGATGTTCCGAAGGTGATCCTTTATAATCATCCACTTGTTTCAAAAGATCTATTGTTTCACCACTTCCTTCAGCAACTTCTTTTTCCTCACCCACTTGATGAATCTGCTCGATTTTCTCAACATGCTCAGCTGTAGTCTCTTCCGGAAAATCAAAGTTTCTTCCTGGAGTCTCAGGTAGATATTCCAAGGAGTAAGATCTCGGAACTGGAATGCTTCCGGATACTATTTCATTAAATTTCAACAAAGCTTGGACTGCCTCAGCTTCTGACATCTTCTTCTTAAGATTATTTTCCTTTACTTGTTTTTGAAGCTCATCAGCAGTTTTCTCCTTCAGGGCCTTAGCTTCCGCAGGGTCCAATCCGAACTGCGGATCCCCTTCTTTCCTTTTCTCTTTATTTGCTCTCCACTTCGTAACAACCTCATCAGGATAGGCCTTATTCTTCTTTGGTTTGGGAGGAGCGGTTTGAACTTCCTTAGACTTAGGATCTTCAATTTCAGCTACAACTTCCTTCAGCTTTCTTTTCTTTACAGGTTTGGATGATTCCGGTTCAGCAGCCTTCAGAGCCGTTTCTTCTTGATTAGGTAAATCAACGAAATCACCAATCTCCTTGTCGAAAGCCACATCCATCCTCTTAAGGGTGTCATCACTAACCAACAAAATTTTACAAACCCTTGGCTTAGATGTGCAAGCTTCCTTGAAAGATTCAAGGCACCGAACTATCAACTTTGATAATATTGCTGGGTACATTATGATCTGAGCTCTGAGATTTCCTTTCTTAAGATTCTCAATGGTTATAAGAATGTGCCTCATGAAGTTAAACTTCCTTAGATTTATCAGAAAATCTAAGATATATATCTCACTCTTCTTCAAGATGTCTTTATTACCTTTCCTCGGTACGATAAGCCCTTGCACCCACAACTCTAGAATCCGGAAATTTGTAGGCAAACTAGCAATCTTCGGAGCCTTATCATCAGTCATTCCAAGAGTTTCTAAGGATTTTTCCTTGTCGAAGCTACCCTTAGAGTCCGGAAAAACATGAGAAATAAATTCAGCTTCTCCTTCATAGGACAACCCTACCAAGCTTGCAGCCTTAGTATAAGTAGGATTATAAGTCTTTCCATAAGACTTGAAAGAAAATTTCTCCCTATTATCTTCCTGAAAGAAGGAAACTGTTTCATAGAACTCAACAAGTAACTCTGTAAAAACATCATCTTGAGTCCCTAGTTTGGATACAGCAACATCTTCCCATCCATTCAACTTAATGTTCTTTGAAATAAGAGAATCATAGTTGTTGAAGAAATCCGGATGGACTAACCTTTCTCTGTAAACTAGCCATTGCGAAATAGGCTTAGTGGATGACATTTCTTGAGACGCTAACTCCGCAGACATTCGGATCTGTAATCCTCTGAGAAGTTTGGAACGGAGACAACTGTAGTTCGGAACGACCTTAAAACAGAAGGGAAGAGCTTCGGGACGCGAGAGCTTGAAATCGATGTGGGACGAGTATTTGGGTTACCTTTATATAGGCAATGAAAAGACGGTTAAACTTCCACGGTTGATCTAACGGTTGTGATAAGATGAGATGAGATCTGATGGTTGAAAACTTGAATCCGATCTTTTTGAGGTTTTTATTTAAACAAGGAATTAATAAAACTCAAATCTGAAAACATAATACTAGAAAATGCCAGCAAGTAAAATATGACTACGAAAACTTGAGTAAGGTAATCATACCTTTCGGATTGGATTAGGATGATTATTCGTAATGGGTAATATAACAAAGACTAGAAAAAAAACTTTATTATGAGAAGACAGATTTCGCAAAAAAATTTACTTTGGAAAATAAACTTAGTACGAAAAACTCATTATGGAACATTCATTACGGAAAACTCAGTATGAAAAACAAACTTAGTAAGGAAAAAAAATCAGTACGAAAAACTTAGTACGGAAAATACATTTCGAAAAATTTAGTATGAAAAACACATTACGAAGAATTTAGTATGAAAATTCCGTTATGAAAATTCTAGTACGAAATTTCCATTCCGGAAATTTTCAATATGAACACTTCCATTCCAGAAGTATTCTGTACGAACATGTCCATTCTAGAAAAATTGTAGTTCCGGAAATCTCCATTCCGGAAATCTTCGTTCCGAAAAGTTTGAAAACAAATTTTTAAAAAACTTTGTTATTCTATCAAACAAATGTACTCCCCCTATAAAAAGGAGTGTATTGCTGTAAGGAGAATTTTTCAACAGAAAGTTAATTAAGGAGGATTACCTTATGGTTATCATTCCTAACTTCTGTTTAATATATTCAAATCTATCAAAAGGCAATGATTTTGTGAAAATATCAGCAAGTTGATCTTGCGTTCCAATAAATTGAAGAATAATATCTCCTTTAAGTGTGTGATTCCTAAGAAAGTGATGTCTAATATCTAT
This sequence comes from Viscum album, assembly GCA_963277665.1. Classification (NCBI taxonomy): domain Eukaryota; kingdom Viridiplantae; phylum Streptophyta; class Magnoliopsida; order Santalales; family Viscaceae; genus Viscum; species Viscum album. The sequence goes on from OY728121.1 coordinate 439,730,132, forward strand.
GTGTTTTGCACGGGAGTGATGTGAAGGGTTCTTACTTAGGGCAATGGCACTTGTGTTATCACACAAAATTTGAGTTTTAGTAAAACTCAAGCCATAGTCTGTGAGTGTGTGTTGCATCCAAAACACTTGTGCACAACAACTTCTAGCTGCTACATATTCAGCTTCAGTAGTGGAGAGTGCTACAGAATGTTTCTTCTTGCAGGACCAAGAATCTAAAGAATCTCCTAAGAAATGACAAGTTCCGGATGTACTTTTTCTATCCATTCTACATCCACCAAAGTCAGCATTAGAAAATCTTTTTAGAACCAAATCATTTCCAGAAGTATAAAATAATCCTAGATCCATGGTTCCCTTAAGGTATTAAAAAATTATTTTTACTGCCTTTAAGTGAGATTCCTTAGGATTGGATTGATATCTTGCACATAAGCATACTGAAAACATTAAGTCTGGTCGACTAGCTATTATGTAAAGTAGACTTCCTATCATACCTCTAAAAGATGTTTGATCTACTGGTTTCCCAGCTTCTTCAAGATCTAAAGAGTTTGAGGTACCAATGGGAGTACTTATACTCTTAGTGTTGTCATAACCATACTTTTTAAGAAGATATTTAATATACTTATGTTGAGATATTTAGGTTCCTTCTGGTTTTTGAGAAATTTTAAAACCAAGGAAAAATGTTAACTCACCCATCATACTCATTTCAAACTCAGATTTCATTAGATTTTCAAAAGAATCAGTCAAAGATTGTTGAGTTGAACCAAATATAATGTCATAAACATAAATTTGAACAATCAAAACATTTTTCTTATCTTTATTTATAAAAAGGGTTGGATCTGCATTTCCCTTAACATAGTTATTTTGAAGAAAAAATCCAGTGAGTCTATCATACCATGCTCGTGGGGCTTGTTTAAGGCCATACAATGCTTTGGTAAGTCTAAAAACATGATCAGGATGTTTTGTATCTTCAAAGCCAGGAGGTTGTTCAACAAAAACTTTCTCTTGAACATAACCGTTAAGAAAAGCACATTTCACATCCATTTGGAAAAGTTTGAAATTAAAGAATGCTGCAAAGGCAAGTAGAATACGGATAGATTCAAGTCTAGCTACTGGAGAATAGGTTTCTTCATAGTCTATTCCTTCTTGCTGATTATAGCCTTTAGCAACAAGTCTAGCTTTATTTCTTATTATGACTCCATTTTCATCACATTTATTTCTGAAAACCCATTTTACTCCAATAACAGAAGTTTCCTTAGGTCTTTAAACCAAGGTCCAGACTTTATTCCTTTCGAATTCATTTAGTTCATCTTGCATGGCTTTGATCCAATCATAATCACCTAAAGCTTCATTAGTGCTTTTAGGTTATAATTGGGAAAGAAATTCTAGATGTTCTACTTCATTTCTTAAGGAACTTCTAGTCCTTACAGGTTGGTTTACATCACCAATGATACTATCACTGGGATGATTCTTAAGAAACACCTGATTTGGGTTTTTTAAAACCTGTTCATCAACATAGGGTAGAAAGTATTCTGGGGTAAATGATTCAGAAGTATCTTCTAGAACAATTTCCTTATCAGAAGGTTCTTCTATCAAAGGTTGAAAATCAGTTTTTGAAAACACATCCGAGGGAGAAGGCTGGGATGGTTTAAGAACAAAAGGATCTGATTCATCAAATTTTACATGTACCATTTCTTCAACAGTACAAGTATTTTTATTAAAAACTCTATAAGCCTTAGAGGTTGTGAAATATCCTAAGAAAATCCCTTCATCAAATTTTGGTGCGAATTTATGTAAATTATCTTTAGTATTCAAAATGAATACTTTGCAACCAAAAACCTTAAAGTAGGATAGTCTAGGTTTTCTACCATTCCATAACTCATAAGGAGTTTTATTAAGAAAAGGTCTAATCAAAACTCGATTTATAGTATAGCAAGCAGTACTTACAGCTTCAGCCCAGAAATGTCTAGCAATAGAATATTAACTCAACATGGTTCTAGTTATTTCTTGAAGAATTCTATTTCTTCTTTCAACAACAACATTTTGTTGAGGAGTTCTAGGTGCTGAAAAATTGTGAGTAATACCTTTCTTACTACAAAAAGTTTCAAAATCTGAATTTTGAAATTCTCCTCCATGATCACTATGAATAGTTTTCAATGGAAGGTTTTTCTCATTTTTAACTTGAGCTCTAAAAATTTTGAAATAGGAAAAAACTTCATATTTCTTTGCTAGAAAATAGACCCATGTAAATCTAGTGTAATCATCAACTAGAACAAACACATAGTATTTGCCTCCAATACTTCCAGTTTGTGTTGGACCAAAAAGATCCATGTGCACTAACTGTAATGCATCGGTTGTTGAGACTTCACCGATTGACTTAAAACTAGATTTATATTGCTTTCCATATTGACAAGGATCACAAACTTTAGAAGAATCAAATCTAAGCTCCGGTAGATCCTTAACCAGTTTCTTCTTAGAGAGTTTACATAGGTTTCTAATATTACAGTGTCCTAATCTTCTATGTCATAACCAGGAATGATCTTCCATTGCACTTAGGAAAGGTAAATCTTGGATTCTAAGATCTTCTAAGTTTAGAGTGTAAACATTCTCTTGCCTGTTGGATGAGAGAATAAATTCTTCCTTGGAATTGTGAACTAAGCACTTATCATTCCTAAAATTCACAAGGTAACCTTCATCACATAGCTGACTTATGCTAATGAGGTTGTGCTTAAGACCCTTAACAAAAAGAACATTTGAAATCAAGGTTTTACCAAGAAAAACAATATTACCAATACCAACAATCTCTCCCTTAGCATTATCTCCGAAAGTTACCTTTCCTCCTTTCGTTTTGATAATATTTTCGAAAAATATTTTGTTACCAGTCATGTGCCGTGAACATCCACTATCCATGTACCATGTATAGTTGCTGGTACTCTTTTTGTTTTCCTGAAATTAATAAGAAAATTAGATTTTCGGAATCCAAACTTGTTTGGATCCGAGATTTCCAGACAATAAAATTTTAGGTATCCACATCTTCTTAGAAAAGTAAGCTTTGTGAAATCCTAGAGATTGGATTTTGTTTAAGGAACAATTCTTTGCCCAGTGACCACTATATTGACACTTGGTATAAAATGGGGCACTTTGAGGAACAAAATAATTGTTACTGAAAATAGGTTTTTCATGGGTATAACCAAATCCGGATTTATTTCTTAAAGGTCGTATTTGGGAATACATCTTATCAAAATTTTCGTTACCATGGGTAAAGTTTGATAAACACTTCTTTAAGGAAAAAATTTCGGATTTGAGTTTTACAACCAAGTTTTTATCCTCAAAATCATTAGTTTTAGAACTAGAGTTTGGCTCAAAAACATTTTTCTTATAAATTACTTTTTCTAATTCTTTAGAAAGTTTGTTCTTCTCAGAACTTACTTCCTCAAGATTTTTTGAAATATTTTCAAAATCAGCATTTTTCTTATCAAGATCTTTAGAAAGATCTGATATCTCTTTCGTAAGAATAGAATTCCTAGAGTTTGCCTTATCAAGTTTCTTATTGAGTTTGGAATTCTCAATTTCAAGAAGTTCAGCATACCTAGAGACTTCTTCATAAGTAGGTAAAGTATTTTCTTCATCAGAAGATGATTCTTCCTCAGAAGAGTTATAATACTTACTATCATTAGAATTTAAAGAAACATTGGTCAAAGATTCAGCATTTCATACCTTAGCCATAAGACAATGATTATCAATAGGTAATCTGGCTATAAGACCAAGATTCTTCTGTCCTGAAGATTCATAATCAGAAGATTCATCTGAAGAGTCACCACCACTGGCACTCCAAGTGTCATTAGCTTTCAGAACTTTCTTAGTTTTAGCTTTATAATATTTCTTTCTGTTCTTGTCTGAATGTCTTTCCTTCCTTTCTTTCTTTTTGAGCATAGGGAAATCTGGTCTAATATGTCCAGCTCTTTTACATTCATAACAAGTAACTTCTCCATCTTTCTTATCTTTCCTTTCCTTTTTCTTATACTTAGATTGAAAATTTATCTGTCCAGCTATCTTGTTCATCTTTCGAGCAATATTTTCTAGTTCATTTTCAGAGAATTCACTCTCACTTGATTCAGATTGGAAAATAACTTTCTTAGACTTGGATCTGGTTACTCTCTCAGGAGTCTTGGCTTTCATCTGATTTAAAGTTGTTGTAAAAGCAACGGTACCATTTCCATTATTTTTCTTGATATTTTTAGCATCTCTCTTCATTCTGGTTTCATGTTGTAGAAGAGTTCCGAAAAGATCATCAAGAGTAATTTGAGTTACCTTCCTGTTCTCATCTATTGTTGTTCTCTTGGATTCCCACTCATTGGGCATAATATCAATTATATTATCCACAAGAGCTTCATCATCTAGACCTTTCTCTCCCATAGATTGTAGATTGTTGACGATAGTCATAAATCTCTGTTGAACTTTACAGATAGATTCTCCATAAGGAAAATTGAAGCCAAGATATTTAGCTCTAAGCATAGCTCTTTTAGTTTCACCCACCTTAGAAGTTCCAAAGTGTGTAACCTCTAACTTCTTCCATATACAATTAGCTGCTTCATAAGAAGAAATTTGGCTATATATATTTCTAGTCATTGAACATAGTAAAGTGTTGCATACCTTATAGTTGAGTTGATATTCTTGGTTTTCCTAGTTAGTAAAGGTTCTAACTTCCTTGTTAGGAATTTTATAATCACCACTAAGCATAACAAAGTTGTCTACTCCAGTATTGATAACAAAAGTCTTCATACGATCTCTCCAGTATTCATAATCATTACCATCAAAGATAGGTGGTGTTGTCAGATTTAAATTTTCAATTGAACCAACATTAATTCCTGCCATACGTATAATAACCTTGGACACACAAACTTGTTAGTAGAAAAGATTCGTAATGACAAAGTTCTTAATGAGAAAATTTCGGAATTAGAAAATTTTCGGAATGGGGAAGTGAGCAAGAAAAACTTATATGTGAGTACAAGTATTTCAGAGACCTGCTCTGATACCAAATGTAAGATTGGTATAGAGTAAGAGGTTTCCAACCTCTGATACCAATTGTAGGATTGAAATAATGATGTAGATGCTCAATATACAAGAGGGGGGTGAATTGTATATTTTAAAAATTCCTTTGGAACCTTTAAGGTTAGTTAAGAATAACTATGTTTTCCTTAAGAGAAGGAAAGGGCTAAGTTTAACAAAGTTAAACTAAGTAGATTCACAACACCTCTAATTCCAAAAGCAAACTTGGAAAGAGATTCCGAACGTAGGTTCCGGAAATATGGTTCCGGCAATTGAAACTTAACAAAAGATTACAAAGTGAGATTCTACCTTAAAGCGTATAGAATCTAAATGAAACAGAGTACAAGTAAGGAAGTATAAGAAAGTTATAATTTCCTTATAATACAAAATGCAGCAGAATATAAACAAGTAGTTAAACTACAAGTAACAAGATATAAGTCTTTTAACCCAAAGAGAAGGGTATCCAACAACCTTGGATAAAGGTCCCTTGATTTATACTTTCAAGAAAGTCTGTCTTACCCACACCAGGGTAAGCCCTCGATATGAAGATCAGAGTCTCTGTCTTTCTATCCCTGCAAGCCCTCAACTTCAAGGTAGTTGGAAACCTCTGTCTTCCTTAGCAAGGAAGCCCTCGAACTTCAAGGTAGTCGGCAACCTCTGTCTTCCTATCCCCGGAAGCCCTCGAATGTAATCACCAACATTCAGAGTCGCACGAAGCTTTGAGAGTTAATAAGAGCCTCTCTCTCTAGAACTCACTTCAACAGCATGTATGCACAAAACCAAGTTGTTCATCTGTCATCAGTATCGAGCTCTTTCAAATGAGCTCCTATTTATAGGTAAGGTCGACACCTTCTCCAACGGTCATATTTTCCTTAAAGATCGGAGGGACCTGTACACGTGTCACTTAGACAACGGTTAATAAGAAACAGAATATACGACATCGTTTTATAACAAAACAAGTGTAACAGAATGTACGACATCGTTTTAAACTCTAATATAAAAGTTCAGAATGAAAACTTCGGAGTGAAGGTTCGGAGTGTAAGGAACAATAATAAAGAGTAGACAAATTATAGAAATGTAAGCAATATAGAAGTTCGGAGTCTAACCAAAATATTTTTCGGAGTCTGAATTAATTCAGAGTGTATAAAACAAAGATACTCATATTCTGTTTAATAGGTGAATTCGGAATGAGAATTCGGAATAGGAATTCGTCATCAGAAAACGTAATGAGAATTCTTCAACAGAATTCGTAATGATAATTCTTCATTGGAATTCGTAATGAGAATTCTTCTTCAGAATTTGTATCCTGAATCTGGAATAGAACTTAGTCAGAGTTCATATTCGGAATTCGGAATGAAACTTCCTTATAGTTCTTATCTAGAATATGAATCCTAAAACAGAATGGTCTATATCAAAGTTTCAATGATTCCGAGAAAATAGAAATGAATCCGAATCTCATACTTAAGAAAAATATGGATGAAAAGAAGATAAGGATAATTTTTCTTATAAAAGATAATTTTCTTATAAAATCAATTTCTTAAGAAAGTATTTTTCTTATGAAAGCAATTTTCCTTAAGAAAACGATTTTCCTTATAAAAGTGATTTTCCTTAAGAAAGCAATTTTTCTTATAAAAGCAACTTTCCTTAAGATAAGGTGTTTGTGATTTTCAAAACAATAAGGAATGGAAAAGTCATAAGGAAAACCTTATTGAATCAACACACACTTCCCACTGTCACCTTTTGTATCCACCTCCATGGCTGCCACCTCTGGCCACCGCACCGCCTCGCGCTGCCTTACTAGGCTGTCGCACCAGCCCCACTTTGGTGGTCCCTTATATGGACCATGGATCCTCCTATGATGATTGGATTTATAAAACTAAGTAATATCTATAATAATCAGGTCCCTCTCTACATAGATCTGACCTATTTTTTTATTGTCCTATAATTTAGGGGTCTGATTGCATTCAGAGCCTCCCAGCAAGTTGATCCATGACCACGAGGGTCCAACTGTGAAGAATTCCAAGAATAGGGGAGAGAAAATAATGAATAAAACCTTAAGGAATATACCTCAATTTTTTTTCATGTGAGTCTCAATCCGTTCTTATTAGAACAAATATTGAAGAAGAATTAAAAACAATATCTCCTTAATAAACCCCATATTTATCAACCGTCCCGTAAAGATAAATCCGTAGATCAATATATTCAGGTATTGACCCACATTCATCATGAAAATCAAGAATGGGGAAATCAAAAAGTAAAAACCTCCCTATATAGAGTTTGGATTGATCATTGATGAAGAATGGTTGAGTTTCCATCATTGATGCGATCCACCAACTCTGTTAGTTCTACGGTCCCTAATCTGAACTTCGATCCATCATCATTCATCAGAAAAGCTCTCCAATTATTTTATGAATTTATAGGGTTTGAGTATCCATCCATGATGAATTCTAAAACCATAAATATAATGGATAAATAGTCTCCATGTCAATAAAATAATTTATCCTTAAATTATGTAAGGATGATTACCCCCTTTTTTGGGTTTTTCCAGAGAAGACCCACATCAAATAGAGTTAGGTCATGCATAGGGAAAAACAACATTATAAATTCAATGGTGGTTTCAGATTTCAAATTTGAGTAAATGTTCATGAGATATTTGGATTTTTAAATAAAATTGTTTTATTTAATTAATTTATTTACGATTACATCCTTGGTGACATTCTCTTCAGATGACCTATGATGACCAAGTGTTAGGTCATGCCTCGGGTAAATCCATGATTCTGAGCACAAAGATGCCCTCATATTTCTGATATGGGCACCAATTTAAAAGATATTAATTTTTTAAGGAAATATATGCACACATGCTATTAAAAAATTAACATTTTTGAACAAATTGTTTCTGGAAGATCGGGATTCAGAATCACAAGCTATCTTAGTTCCTGGTCTCTGAATTTTCCTAAATAATTTATAAAAATAAAATTAGGAAAATCCAAGTCATAAAATTATCCCCAACTTGGGGATTTACATCCCCAAAAGTGAAAACAAGTTCTAGTAAAACAAATGAGGGAACTAATCATGAATCTGAGCCTCCCACTCCCATGTTCTGTCCTGGATATTCACATATTACCACCAACCGTGAACTAGAGGAATAGACTACCAATGAAGGATCCTCTCCTATCAAACCTCGATCTCCACTGGGTACTCAACAAAAGTCAAACCATCATATATGTCCAACTCACCCCATTCCATGATGTGTGGTGGGTCATGAACGTACCTCCTCAACTATGACACATGGAATATGTTGTGTACCTGCTCTAACTACATAGGTAGATCCAAGTGGTATGCCACCTCACCAAATCTACATAATATTAGGAAAGTTTTGATGAACCTTGAAGATATCTTTCCATTATAGCAAAATATTTGTAGTCCTTTTCATGGTGAGATCCCAAGGAATATGGGGTCTCATTCCTTGAACTCTAAAGGCCTCTTTTTCCTATCAGAATAAGACTTATGACAGCTCTGTGCAATCTTCATCCATTCTTGGATGATCTTCAACTTCTAGGTAGTTGCCTATAACAACTCCAGCTCGATGAGTGATGACTCCCCTGGGTCCATTAAGAAAAGTTTTGACCAAAAGGGTCACCTGTAAAAGTCCTCAAATGGTGCCATACCAATGGTGGAATGGTAGATATTGTTGAATGAAAAATCCACCAAGGGTAGATAATCCTTTCAAATCTCGCCAAAATATAACATGAAAACCTATGGCATTTCTTCCAAAAACAGTATGATCTGCTCTGTCTGGCCATGTGTCTAGTGGTGAATGCTATTTTCAAGTGTAACTGAGTCCCAAACACCTATTATAATCTCTTCCACAACCAAAATATAAACTGAGCATCACAATCTGAGACTATCATCAATGGGACTCCATGGAGTCAAACTATCTCCTACATGTAGAGGCATCCCACTCTATCTGCTGAAATCTGCTCCCAAATTGTAGGAATTGGGAAAATTTGGTGATTTAGTCAACGAACACCAAGATTGTATTTTGTCCCCTAGACATACATGATAAACCTATCAAGAATTCCATTGATATCCCATCCCACTTCTGCTGTGGCACCTCAAGGTGTTGAGTCAAACCCTCTGGAACATGGTGCTAGGCCTTCACCTGCTGACAAGTGACGCATCAAGAAACAAACTATGTAACTCCCTTATTTATCCATGGCCACTAAAATTGATTTTATAGATCCTGGTACATCTTCTCCACAGCTGGATGTATCACCAAAGGGGATGTATGGAACTCCATCAAAACTACCTCCTTCAATGTGACTGATACTACTTTGCATCCTATGAAAAAAATGACGTGCTCCCAACCTTTCAAATATCAATCAGGGGCATGCCCTATAGACATATGAGTACAAAATGTCTCATAGTTAGTATCCCCAAGATGTGCCTCCCTGAATCACTGTAATAGTAGATGGGTAAAAACCATCGACATGAGGTAAACGTCTTCATCTCCATCCACAAAGGTTATCTCCATTGAGGAAAACTACACAGATCCATCATTAAATAACTGCAAACTGGATATCTTACTGAGAGCATATTATTACACATTCCCCTTCCTAGGAGTATATACAATCTAAAATTCATAGTCCTAGAAGAACTCTACGCAACAAATCTATCTCAAATTTAGATTCTTTTAAGAGAGTATATACTTGATACTCTTGTGGTCAGATTATATGATAAACTGCTCACCCATTAGGTTGTGTTAGAACATCTTCAATGTGAAGACTACTGGTGCTAAATCAATGTCATGGGTCTTGTTGTTCTAGTCAAGTGGTATCAATTGGTGTGAAGCATACACAATCATCAATTTCCCCTACATCAAGAGAAAACCAAGCCTAGTTCCTGATGCATCACAGAACACTACGTACTTGTTACCCTCCTCTGGAAATCTTATGATGGGAGTGCTCATCAATCTCTGCCTCAATTGAAGAAAACTCTCGTGGAACTTATCTTTCCAAACAAAAGGATTCCCCTTTCATGTCAAAGCTGTCAAGGATGATTCCACTATAGAAAATTGGAGTACAAACCTCTGATAGTACCCAAAAAAACCAAGGAAACTCTTCACCTGAGTAACACTCTTGGGTGGATCCCAACCAAGAACCACCTCAATATTTGCTGGAACCACTGCAACTCCAGCCTCTGAAATGACGTGTCCCAGAAAATGGACCTCCGAAATCCTGAACTGACACTTCAAGAGATTATTGTAAAGCTGGATAACTCAGAGTTTGTTCAAGACCATCCTCAAGTGTCTCGCATGATCCTCCTCGAATTTCAAGTACACTAGGATGTCAACAATGAAGACCACAAAGAACTGGTCTATGTAAGGATAAAAGATCTAGATCATGAGTCCCATGAACACTTTTGGGGAATTCTTCACACTAAATGACACCACCAAGTACTCCTAGTGGATGTAACAACATCTAATGGCCATCTTTAACATATCCTCATCCCGTAATCACAACTAGTGATATCCAGATCTGAGGTCAATCTTTAAGAACCACCATGCCCCTTTCAACCGATCAAATAGGTCATCGATCCTCATTAGTGGAATACTATTTTTCACAGTCCCCTGTTTTAGGCACCAGAAGTACACACATAAAATAAAACTCTCGTATTCTTTCTTGGAAAACAAAATTGGGGCTACCGAGGGTGAAACACTAGGTCTCACAAAATCGTTCCTTTGAAAGTCCTCCAACTGCACCCTCAGCTCAAGAATCTTTGTAAGAGTCATCTGATATGAAGGTGTAGATATCAGTGTTTTCCTAGGGTATAGATTAATGTAGAAGTCTACCTCTCTATGGGGAGGTAAACTTAGATCATCCTCAAGAAATATGTCCTCATACCCCACCACCACTGTAGGAAACTGAGGACTCATATAATCTACTTCACCCAGGGTGAGGCTAGACAAATGAGGAGTAATCAGCTTTACCCTCCTATTTGTGAGTCCATCCTACACTAAAAGAATTTCATTTTGACCAAAAAATGAAAACCTATACCTATCACTAAGGAAACACCACACTCTGCATATAAAATAGCAAATATGAGCATGAAATATGGATAAAAAATCCATACTGAGAATGATGTTGTAAGGCGCCGACATTGCTACCAAGAGATCCAAACCAAAACTCTCACTTCCAAGTGTAAGGTCACACTGTCATCACTATTGTGTGATAATTTAATATCCTCCCTTAGAAGTCTCTGACCACCTATTTACACCCTTCCTACTCCCCTTCCATGTCCGACACCATACAGACCACCCTCCTCTAGCCTTCTCCCCTGACTTGGTACTCCCTCAACTATATCCTGATCAGCTGTATGATGAGTTGAAAAATATCATGCCAGATGTCCCTGACTTCCACGTGAGTAACACAACCTATTCCTCAACTAACATAAGCTACATCGGGAGCCTTGCACTACTAATCCTATATCAAGGGATCATCTCCCAAAGTTTATAACCAAATTGGGTCCCTATGAACACCATCAACTACTAAATGATGAGGCATCAGCTAATTGGGGCTTTCTGGAATCTCCCACTATCGATTCCTACTCAGCTATAAATCCCCCCACTAAAAGGGTTCCCTCAAGTACCTCAACATAAGTAGGAATGCTATGGTATATCATAGATGCCATGATCTCCCAGTGTAATTCCGTATTGATGGTTCAATCCATAAGGAATGGGTCTTGTACCATATTTATGGAGTAGCATGAAAAATTAGTAAATCCTTCCAAATTCATTTCCAGAGTCTAACTACCGAGATGTAGATTTAGAAGATCCTATATGCGCACCAACCACAATGTGGCTAGAAAGAACTATTCTCTGAAAAGATACTCTAAGTATGCCCAAGAGAGATTCATCTTATCATGTTTTTGGGTCACTAAGCTCCACCATCTCCCCAAAGAGACCTAAAAAAGAATATAAAAAAGGACTACCATTACGTCGGAAGGAATCCTCAAAAGGAAGATGACACAGGTAACTACCTTCAACAAATCCTCAGCTGCCTGGGGGTCTAGATCTGCCATAAAACCTAGGAGGTTTCTGCCTCTAAAACTCATGCAACATGATTAGTGTATGTTCTCCCTAAAATGGTAGTTCTGGTAGTAACTGCTACCCGATGGGTGGTTTTATTGCTAGTAAACCACCCAGAGGTGCTATCTCTAGTACATTCACCTGTACCGATGCCTCGTCGCTGGGAAGATCATTCTCGTGATCACAAAATGGAATTCTTCCAGGATATATGCATGGAGTAATCCTATAATATAACAAGATATACCATGTTCAATAGAGTATATATAGAGAGCTGACTCAAGAAGGACATGGAAGACACAACCCATTCCTATTTGGTGCATGTACCATTATTTCCCCTAAAACCTGTGTATTCATGTACCGAGTCAAAAAAATGTTCCCAAAGTCCTGGTGTATGGATACATTGACTACCACACTAACACTAGATTCACTAGCATGAAAGATGAACTTGAAACACTTTACACTATTTCCCCAAACCAACATCACAGAATCTTGGTCCTAAGTTAGAACCAACCTGCCTCTAACACCACTCTGTCATGACCCATCCCAGAGGGGCCAATTCCATGACTACCCAAAGAATGCCTCCAATAATACAAGGGCAGGTAACTAGAACCAGGTAGGCATATCCCAAAAATGAGAGGCATTATCCTAAGTACCTTTACGCACACACACATCTCCAAGACACAGATGATGAAATGTAAAAACACTAAGTAAATAATTCATACTAACTACTATGTCCCACAACCAGAGTAAAATACTAAAAGTATTGGAAAGTTAAGAGGGCCAAAACAATCCCACCAAAAGGAAAGAGTCTATAGCCACAAGTCGAACCTTTAAAGTAATATGTACTTGGAATTTCATCTGAAAAGCTTCTAGAACACACCTCTACCTACCCGGTAATACAAGGCACTGCCTGGTCTTGGTCTTCTTAGGACTCTGTCAAAGAGTCGTTCATCTGCACAAGACATGAAAGGTGTGAGCAAAGCCCATAAAGAGGTTAGTAAAACAATACTCAGTAAGACTCCCTGAAAGCACAAAAGAAATATCACAAAGTAAATACCAATAAAGAATACAAATAAGGAATACAACAAAGGAATACAACAAAGGAATACCATAATGGAAATAACATAAAAGAATAACACAATTGAAATACCACGAAGGAATACCACCAAGGAATACCACAAAGGAATACCATAAATGAATACCACAAAAGAATGCATAGTCATATCCACAGAAATATATTTCTATAGTAAATATATCAAGAACTTCTAGATATATTCAAACCAATAAGACACACTCTCTCAACACGATGCCCAGTCTCGATAAGACACACAGTTTCCTTAAGACACACAGTCTCTATAAGACACATAGTCTCCATAAGACATAAAATTTCCATAAGATACATAGTCTCTATAATACACACAGCCTCTATAAGACACACAGTCTCTAGGTCACAACCAACCATAAAAACGTTTGCTTGAAGAACACTCATTCTGTGAGAAATTAAACCATAAGCCATTAGGTTGTATTCTAACTCCCAAATAACATATTTAAGATAGCTCAAAATTACCATCTCTTCTTAAGGATTCCAATGCCATAGATGGCTCGTCAAACATACACAATTTTTGAAAGTTATGCCAGTTTGAATTTTCAAAAGGGAGAAGACCACTAGGCCCATAAACCAACTGAGGTGGTCGACCATCGTGGTAGACCACCGCGATCGACCACCTAGTTTTTCCATCCCCACAGTCAACCGCACTATGAAAGCTCAAGATTCCACAACGGTGGACCGTCCTCCAGCTACCACAACCATGCGGTAGCTTGGTCGACCGTGGTCCAATATGACCACCTCAAATCCGACCTGGGTCTAACCCGATCCAGTGCGTCTGACCTAAACCTGTCCCTATCTTCTAGGATCAGACTAAATCTTCTAGGAACAAACTATTTTTTCTATGCCTATCCTGATCCTCTCTGTAAGGCCCGCCTCCTCTTACCCAGACCACTCACACACGGGCCATCTGACCCGGTCAACGCGGTCGTCAGCTGCGTCCCACATGTCCACCACCGCTTCATCCCGTGGCTACCATGTTTGAAACCAGTCGTTGCCATACATAGAATCCATCCACATACCACATGGACTACAATCACCTTTTGAGGCCACTACCATGACCACCACCCCCAATCATTGCACCACCTCGGGCTGCCTTTCCGGACCTCTATACCAGACCTGTGATGGTTGTCCCATCCACAGACCATCAAGCCACCTATGATGCTCAAATTTCTGAAACAAAGGAATATCAGAAATGATCAGGTCCTAATCTAGGTATATCTGACCTCTTTTTCTATTTTCCTCTAATTCGGAGGTCCGATTGCATTTGGATCCTCCCGACAAGTTGAGCTGCGACTATGAGGGTCCAATGATAGAGAATTCCAATAACAGGGGAGATAAAAGCACGAGGACACACTGATTAACAGACCTAGAAATTTTTTCATGTCAGCCTATATCTGTTCTCATTATAATGAAAAAATGAAGAATAATTTAAAACAACCCCCTTTAATAAACCCCACAGTTATAAACCATCCCACAGTGATCGATCTGCGGATCAATCTATTCGTGGATTGACCTGCGTTCATCGTGAAAATCAAGAATAGGGAAATCAAAAAGAAACAAATACCCTAACTAGAGTTTGGATCGATCATTGATGAAGAACGGTTGTGTTTTTTTTCATTGATGAGATCCTCTAACTCCGTCGGCTTGATGATCCACAATCCAAACTTCGATCCATCATCATTCACTAGGAAAGCTCTCCAACAATAGTATGTATTTCTATGGTTTGGGAATTAAACCCTTAGGAAATTCTATATCTATATATTTAAAGGAAAAAAATGCACCTCATCAATAAAAACTTTATATTTAAATTATTTAATAATGATTACACATTTTTCATGTTTTTCCACAGAAGACCCGCGCCGACTAAAGTCAAGTCATTCCTAGGGAAAACACCACAATAAACACTCAATGTTAGTATTAGATTTCCAATATAATTCACCATTCATGAGTTATTAAAATTTTAATATAAAATAATTTTATTTAATAATTTTATTTATGGTTATGTTATTGGTGAACTTTTCTTCAGATGACACGCACCAACCAAAGTTAGGTCACGCCTAGGGTAAAGCCACCATTATGAGCTCAAAGATGCCATAAAATTTTTGATACAACCAACAATTTAAAATATATTCCAATTTTCAAGGAAAACAATTTGTGCATGATATTAAAAACATAAATTTTTTCAATGAATTGTTCTGGGCACACCGTTCATCAGAATCACACACCGTCTGAGTGTCTGGCCTTAAAAATTTTTCCAAATAATTTCTAAAACTGAAATGGAAAAATATGATTCATTACACAATACTTTATAATGGGTACATATTCTTTATAAATTCTTCCCAATAATGCTGATAAAAAGGCATTGATGCCTTAAAACCCATTTTACCGATATTCCATGAATTTTTTTCATCAAAAAAACCCCTATTTGGGTTTATACACCATAGAAAAGGGTGTATTTCACTTTCAAAGAATCTATTTGACTTTTCAAAGAGCCCAAATGGACTTAAAAATCAATATTTATTGCCGTCAGAAGTCAGGAAATTATTATAAAGGAATTTAAGTTCTTAGGTAGATCCTTCACATCCTTTACCCATATCACATTATGTCATAGATATGAAAAGAACCTATGTGGACCGTATAGTATAGAGAACCTATATGGACCAGCCTGTATAGACCACCTACATAGACCACCTATGCAGACCAACCTATGTAGAGAACCTACACAGACCAACACACACAAAAGACCTGCGTGAAACTATTCACTTCACCCAGGGTACCATGGTTGCCTATAAATCTAATCCTTTGGATATGAATTAAACAAAAATAGAAAATGAGAATATTTATCAAAGATCTTATCACCCTATTCGTTTCCCCAAGTCATCAAAACTCTATAATAAGATCTTCATGCTTAAAAAGAATATCTAATTAATGAGAGTCTAGGAATTAGAGTTCCTCCAAGTACTAAAACACCAAATACCTATGTGAGTATCTAATTACCCTTAGTACAAAGGTACTTGGGAGAATACCCCTTCCCATGCTTAGTACTTGTGAGAGACCCTCCCAAAAGTACCTAAGGTGACCCTTGGAGGTCCAAAAAAGGTCTCACCCTGGTTTGGATTTCATTTTTTTTCATAAAAGTTCTACCTAGTAATAGTTGTGTGAGGTACCCCAAAATTTTCCCAAGTAATACATAGGTGATGTACCTACCAAAATTTACAAAGCATCACCTAGGTAAAGCAACCTCCCAGTCACCCAGGTATCACCTAGCTGAAGTCAAACCCCATTCTCCTGGGTACCACCTATAAAAAGAACCCCATGTTCCCTATTTTCATATCTTTGTTGATAGGGAACCCTTTTACCCTGGTCCCTCATTCGAGGAGAACCAAGATAATACCTCCTCCAAATCCTCCTTGCATGCATGATATGAACCTAGGAAACACGAGTGTTCCCTCTTAATCATACAGTCCCATGGTAAATAAGGTCCTATCACTAACCTACCCATTGGATAGGATCCTTGGAATATACTCAATCACATATTCCTATGGTATTAATGATCCCAACCTTAGGGATAGTGTCATATGGATTCTAGGAATGGGATGTGATGTTGGTTGTATGAAAATCACCCCTTATCATATATAACCCCATTCTTTTCCATTATTCCACATTTTAGAAGGGGTTTAATTCTTAGGGAATCCCACCTAGAGTAAGCCCCTATCCATTACTGTGGGATATATCCAACCTTCTACATACTTTTCCACATCCACTATAATATGAAGGAGATTGTGGAAAATATAATATCTTTCAATTAATCTTGTTTCTCACATTGAGAATGAATCATGTGGGATTATGGATTAGTGTTAATCATGTCACTAGAATTATCACATACATAGAAATGAGAATCATCTATAGGTGTAAGAACCAACCATTCCAATCTATGTAGAATTTTCTTTCTATTAAAATGGTATATATAGGAAACCACTTTGAGGTTCAAACCTAATATCCTAAACTCACCCTAATCCTTGTTGGTCCATATTCCCAATAGGGTTATATCTGACCTAGAGGCCCATGTTCCTTTTTAGGTCCCTCTACCCCCATACTTGTTGGGCCATATTCTTAGTAAGTCCATACCCAATCCTTGAGAGGCTATATCCCTTCAAGGTTAATTTATCTATTTTAGAATAAGTCCCACACCAACTTTTTATAGGCCACTTTCACTTAGAAATCCAAATCTTATTATATTAAACTGCATGGTTTGGTCCTTGTGACATGAACTTAAAAATTATGATGTGTTTCATTAAGTGGAATAAAAATATCTAGGTTTTAATTCCTCTCAGAAGGAAACATTGGAATCCCATATCAAGGGCCCATTCCCAACATCAAAAAAAAATCATCTCCTTAGATAAAAATAAATTAAAGAGCATCTAACTAAGTGGATTAAAACCAAAATAAAAAATTGAAAAACAAAATCAATATAAAGAACCGATAATATATAAAAATAGTCTCCATCAATGGATAACCTCAGATATATACAGATTGTTTCCCATGAAGTCATGTCCATAACCGATTGTTAATATATATGTGTGACTGATTTTATATTTGTAATTTAAAAGGTATTCATGAATATGTATTAAATATATAAGAAAATCCTAGAGTAGAAAATAATTCCCCCATATATGGATGTGATGAGATCAACCTCCCATCCTCTTGACCAATCTATGTTTTAAAACATTGTTGGATAAGTTCTCCAATGGCAGTTTTCCTATAATGGATATGAGAGTATTTTGGTGTTTTCAATTCCATGAATAAACCCTATTGGAAACTATACCTCTCTGAAAATTGGTAAGAAATAACCATTATGATTTTTTTATTCAAGAATCATGAAAATAAACTTTTAATGGATCATAACATCCACAAAATAATGACATTTTATTTCTCCATTGATTATCCATTAATTAAAATAATAATTGTGAGTGTGAGTAGAAAAAAAATTCAATGAAATGATAACGTTCAAATCCTTTATTATAAACAACACCACTAATTCATCATAAAGTTTCGTATAATTTATCTACTTATTACTTTATTGTCAAAAATTAATTAAACTGAAAAAAATAGAATTATGTCTAAGTAAATCATAGGTATAACATCTATTTTTGAAACTAGGGAATAACTATTCATCTTAACTGAGTCTGCCTAATATATTCTCTTTGTAATCAGATTCCCATTGGAAATCATAATTGAAAACTTCTTCCATATAGTTTCAAAGAATTGTTTAATATCCATACAAAATATTTAAGAGTCTGTAGACCTAAAATCAAGTAATGTATTGGTTTAGTATTAAAGTACCAACACACACAACATAATGTATTTTTACTTTAGATGTACTAATTACATAAGATTGGCCTTGTTATCTCCACCTCTTCTAAGGTAAATTAACTTTAATATTGAAGAATTGGTTCAAATAGTTACCTATCTAATTATAGAATAAAAATTTTATATTGGTAGATTCTTTCTTACCTTTTCATTCATGATCCAGATGGACTATATCTCCATACTTATATATAAATCCCATTCCTTTAAAAAATGCACTAGGGTGTTTATTTCCAAAATTATCACATCTTATGAGTTTTATCCTTCCATTCTACTCCTTTTCCTCATTTATTTTTCCTTGGTGCTCAACCATTCTCTTATTCTCCTAATTTACTTAGAAAATATAAGATTTGGGGAATTATTTAATTATTTATATAGAACATGATACCATATCATCATAAGATAATAATGTTTGAGAAATTAGTTCCCCTAATAGGCTAGGAATAATCCCATAAAATTAATGGAAATTCTTACTTTATGATTACCTACGTAGTATATTACATGATTATCTAATGTCCTAAAGTTTCCCTAAAGACCAAGAACACTTTTTTCTTCCTTTAATATTAAATTAAGTAATTTATTTTCCATATTATCTTGTTTTGTTAAAGTGAAGTATTTCTCTAAGAATATCACCTTAAAAGTCTTCCATTCCATATTTTATATCTCATCCTCCACATTTATATTTTAAATCAACAACCACCATTGACCAAAATATATAATTAAACAATAAACTAATAGAATAAAATTCTCCATTACATTACTTCTCAATGTTAGAAATATATTTTGAAGGGAATTTATCCATTATTCAACTATCAATGGATTATAAATTTCATTAAAGGATGTTGGTTTTTATTACATGAAGCTGTCCATCATCATTGCATCGTGTTGTGAAGTAGATGGATATTCCATAATGGAATGGTTATTAGTCATAACCCGAGTCAACTACATTAATATAGTCATAATATTCTCAACTCCAACATCATCCATGTTGTTATGTACCACCACCTTTAACTACTGACAAGTGCTCGGACTAAATGTGACCATTGTACCTCAAGCATGCCTCCCCATATTCCAGAGGCTACTGACATACAATGAGGGTATAAAATGGCGCTATGGGGTGACTATACCCCCATATCTTAGTTTGTAATAATAAAAAAATCACCAAAAATAATCTAAAAAAGTAGATAAACTAAAAACAAAGGCAATAAATATAAAAAGACTTTGTAATAAAGGGAATGATGAAAAGGACCAAAAAACCATGTCGTTCAAACACCAGAACATCCACTGAGATGATTACATATACATTCCAAAATTAAAAAAATAAAATACATTGGATCGAAGAAATCTTGATCCAAAACTCATCCCAATATCCATGCACATGTCTGAGCCATCCTGCATGATTATCCTTAGGATTGAGCTCAAATTGTTCTAGAAACCAAGTGATATTTTTATTAGGTACCCAAGTGTAGTAGCGACCCTAGTAGGGTGTGATTAAAAAACATAGTAGGGAAAAACCAACATAGTCTCGTACTAACCAATGTATTTTGTGATATGTTCATGCGACATTCTCATCTAAAATAAATGAACAAAATACACAAATTAAACTAACATGATTCATTCTTAAGCTCGATGCCGGAGTGCCTATGAGCACATCGTGAAGTCATGCCGACCATATTATCACAAAACTGAAATATGGGTGTATTCCATAATCATCACATTCCTCAACCTAGGTAGTATGCATAGTTATCACATACCTCCACTATGGGAGTATACAATAGTCATCACAGACTTGAACTATGGGAGTATACATAGTCATCATAGACCTCTATTATAGGAGTGCAGAATCATTATCACAGACCTGCACTATGAGAGTATATAATATTTATCATAGATCCCATTCCAATATCGCCTAAGTATAGCAGTCCAGCTACGCCTTGATAGATAGAAGGACCCTGGGCATTTCATATTCTTCAATCCCCCATCATAGGGCTCCCACCAAGAAAGCATGCTATAGACCACCTGGTTATCTGGACTCCAAATCCATGGAAAACCAACCAGTGTCACATACCTTCCTTATAGGAGTATTCTCATCTGGTATAAGCCCAAAAGACATCACATCTTACCTCTCTTTTGGAGTGATCTATCCATGTAATAACCCACCAAGCTTCACAAACCTCCCCTATGGGAGTGACCCGTCTTGGGAATATTCCCTATAAGCATTTTAGCATCATCCCCTATGGGCGTTTCTATCAAATCATCAATATTACCTATGTAATATACCATATCAAACATCAATATAAAAAAAATCTATACATGGGAGTCCATTTACCCAACCTTCCAAACAACCCATGTTCAGACTCCCTAGAGTATGGTCCAACTTATCACAACCTCATTAGGCTCAGAGAATTGATCTAGCTACTAAATTTCTACCCATGATCCTCTGAACCCTTACCCATAACTTTCCTCTCACTAAGGTCAAAGGTCATAGGGTACCTACCAGGGTCCCCTTGGTCTCAGTACATATGAGGGACCCTCAAATGGGTCCTTGGTCCTTGTCCTAGTATCTATTTATCACCCAAATCCCTAGGATGTTTCATTACTTTATATCATTAAAAGGATAGAATAACCTATCCATATATATAAGATCTCACCATATATGAATTAGTCAAGATATGGTGTATAAAATTTATCAATCCTCACGGTCTCCCCTAGTTACTCCACTTAACCAACTTGACATTAATATGAAAAATCTCCATCCACCTAGGTCTTCATGTTGGAAAAAAACCATGCTTGGTCCAACCTCACTCTTAAGAGGTATGGAAGCCACAAGGTATCTAAAATGTCCCACCATTCCCTCAAAATTTGGTTATTACAATTCACAACACTCTTACCTTAAAGGGTGATCAAGGATCCTACACTAGGTACACTATGTCTCGATTGGTATGGACTCACCTATCATGAGGTTTGGAGGCCACCCATTTTCTCAACAGTCTTGGCCTCAACCATCTGAGGCTGAGGCAATAAGATACCTCTCAAGGTTTTATCTTGACCCTTGGAGATCCTACATTTAAATCAGAAAATTTCTGTTATTGAAAACATTCTATTTAATTTAAATCACCCAGGGGAATTGACGTTAGCAGCATGCCAAAGAATCCACATGAATTATAAAAAAACATAAATTCCATATGGAAAGTAAGTAACACCACCTACCTCAATGAAAGATTTTCTAATTTATTGTCAAAATCCAACAATAACTCTAATAGCCCATGTAAGCCTCTTCCATGATAAAAAAATATTCTCTCCATGACCATATTCTTTAATTCCATCTATACATCCATATTTAATTAAATACACCATTTATATTTAATTAATTAATTCAAATTCAAATTGGCATGATGCTAGATAACTCATGGAAATTTCATGTTGTACTGGAACCACATCTAATAGCACCCCTAGGCCCATATCACATACCCAAACCTATACTGAGTGAAATCCACAAAATCTAATGATAAATACATTTAAAAATTAATTTAATTTAAATTAATAACCTTAAAATATTTGATGGTGCAACATACCTCAACTAAAATGACAAACCACTACATATAGATAGTATTTAGAGTCACAATATTCCTCGGAAGAGTGAAATCCCCATTTTTCATGGCTGATTTCACCATTATTTGGTGTAATTGGTACCAAATATTAAAAATAAGAAGCTAAAAATTAAAATGATAGTGTTAGAAAAATAACTGAGGCCAACAGAGTGTGAGAGTTACCATGAATCACCAAAAAACAACAAAAGAAACCAGAAATAAAAAAGGGGAAGGGAGGAGGAAGACCAGTTTAGATGTATGGGGATGAATTCATATGAGAATAATTCAAAGGGTATCACCTTTTAAAACATGAGTGGATAAAATTTTTAAAAACACAGTTTTAAAGAGGCATAATATGACAACCCAGATTTTAATACAAACTTAAACATGATTTATTACATAAACTATTCACTTGATAAAACATGGAAGATCGATAGGTCTAGTGTATTTGGGGCTTAGTATCATTACATAACAACTTAAAACATGAAATACAACATCTTTATTGAAAACTTCCTTTACATGTTCACTACATTCCCTCGTACTTAGCATTGCATGAGATAACCTGAGGACATGCATAAGAAAAGGGGTGAGCTATAAAGCCCAGTAAGGGAATAAACATGGAATACATGAGGAGTACAATACATGTTAGACAATAGGTATATCAATAGAGCCCAAGAAAAACATGAACATAAAGGCATGATAAAGCATGATAATCATAACATGGAAATGTGGCAACAACACTTAACATGGAATTAGCATGAACCAAGGCTCATTGCACATAGAGCATGAGTAAATCCTCACTGCACATGAAGCACAAGTAAAACCTAATTGCAATTGAATTATAAAGAGTCAACACTCATTGCACAAGATGTATCATGATACCATACTTTACCCAATTCATTGGAGCGCTATAAGGGTTCACCCTTCTTAAACATTTCATTTCATGCATAAGTGTGCCACATGGATCATAATACATGGATTCATAAAATATAATCATTTATTCCATGATAAAGGAATGTGGAATTCATACATGAAACTTTATAATAAATAAGTAAATGTCCATAAATGTGAATACCCTTTATGGATAAATGGTCATGGTATTCACTACATAATGACATTGGCTTAGAAAATCGGTGCGATTTCGGCAGCGTAACGACGTGACATAAGAATTCATAAAAATGGTTGATGAGAGAGAAAGGGGTTCCTCATCATATTTACATGTAATGGACAGTAAGGAAGTCATATAGATACATGTCCCAACAATTGTAATGGAATTTTGATTCATGATACAAAAGTATTTCTTGAATGTAAAAGAGGAGAGAGAAGTTCCTTTCGGAATTTCGGCATAGTAACAGGTGTACATGGGAGGAATTTAATGAGAGAGAAATGGGTATCCCATAATTAAAACATAAACAGGGCAGTATGAGAGAGGTACAAAACCATACCCCAACATTCATAAATGAAATTAAAAGGGAAAAACAACTTAAAGAAAATTGGACAAAAATGAGAAAAGAAGAAAAAACCCTTACTTGGAAGTGTGCTTCCAAAGGCTTGAGAGAGGCTTCTTGGGAGCTTGGGGCACCTTGGGAGGATTCTAGAGAGAGTAGGGAAGAAATTGGAAGAACTCCAAAGGCTTTTAGTGAGGAGGAAGTGGGAGCTTGGGTGAGTTTATATAGGAAATGTGAGGGAATTCTTTATCATTTAGGTTTGGGACACCTTACATTAAACTAATCCAAACCAAAAATCAGCTCATGGTTTTTACCCATGGTTTTTGGAAAAGGGGAGAGGAAATTTTTCTTTATAAGGCCAAAGTCCTAACTTCTTAATATAATGGGATTGCTTATGTGGAGGTGAGTCACATTCCCATGGAAAATAATTTAAAAAGACAAGATGTTTAATAAGTCTTGAGGGGTCCATTAATGCTTTGTAAAATAAGTCAAACAAACCCAAAATTACATTATTTTAATGTTAAAACATATATTGGCCGAACATAAAGCTTATAGTATTTTATTAAATCACTATTGTGTCATTATGATGTCATAAAATACACTATATATTTAAATGGTATATAATTTTTACCAAAAAATTTGACAGTCTCAGAAAATTATGAAAAAATCACCTTTGGATAATTTTGATGTCGCGATTCTAGAAATAACATTTATTTTATCTAAATAATTTTCTAAATATGTTATTTTTCACTTTTAAAATAAAAACCGATATTTATCGAAAATTCACGGGTTTTGACAAAAATGGATTTCGAACCTTAATAAAAATTACAATTACATTCATAAAATTATAAGATTATTTATTTTTAATAAAATTTAATTTAATAATAATAATAATATTTTATTAAAATATTATTTAATTCAAAAATCCCTTAATTTAATAAAATATAATTCTTAATTAAATAATAACTAAAAACACTATTTGTACTTTAAAAACTATTTACAATGTATCAATAATGACAAGAAATTATATTCATTATTATATACAAAAAAATAATGTACATGAACTTAGTACTAGAGATTTGTTACATAACCACTTAAAACAACCGCATAAGACCTAAGGGTAAGGTGTGCGATGGTGACAGACTCTTGCAGTGGCTCGGATAACATCACTCGAGTGGTAATTTCTATCAACTTCCACTTTTCCCGTAGACGGTCACGTTCTAGCTTGACATGATGAAGCTCAGCTTGGGCTTGGTCAAGAGCGAAGCCCAAAGATGCTACCTCTTTTTTGAGCTCTGAAAAATGGGCTTCGTATGGAGCAATTATACTGGATGAGGTCATCGCTTCTTTTTTCTGAGTAAATTCGATTTGTTAACGTCCTATATTTATACTAATCATGTGGTCACTGTTCAATGGCTATAAAAGTAACGGTCACAATTATTAACATAAAACCAAAGAAGTTGACATTTTATATAAACATTTTACATAAAGAGACATTTAATTAGATCAAGATGGATTTCCATTAATGAAACTTTGTGTCATTACAATATTACCCCCTTAAGAAATTTCACCCTCGAAATTTCCTTTGCCCACACTAAAACAGATGTGGGTAACTCAAATTCATCATTTCCTCTGATTCCCAAGTCACTTCTTCAAACTTGTGGTTTCGCCACAACACCTTGACCAGGGGCATTGTCTTATTTCATAGAACTTTTTCTCTATGATCTAAGATCTTCCCTGGTTGCTCCTCATATGAAAGATCATCCTCCAACTGTACCACCTTAAAAGAGAATACATGTGAAGGGTCTAGTATGTAATTCCTTAAGAGGGATACATGAAAGATATCATGTACTTTGGACATGGTAGGTGGAAGTTCTAGTCGATAGGCCACAACCTTGACACAATCAAGAATCTCGAATGGTACGATGTACCTTGGACTTAACTTCCCTTTATTTCCAAACCTCATGACCTTTTTCCTTGGAGATATGTGTAGTAAAACCATGTCTCACAATTTAAACTCAAGGTCTCTTTGATGATTATCTACATATCTCTTCTGTCGACTCTGGGCAGCCTTGATATGATGCTGAATGGTTTTCACCTTCTTCATCATTTCCTCGACCATTTCTGGTCCAAGCAGCTTACGTTCACTGACCTCATCCCAACATGCTGGTGTTCTGCTCCTTTTCCCATACAGGGATTCATAAGGTGTCATTTGGATGCTCAAGTGGAAATTTTTATTATAAGTGAACTCAACCAGAAGAAGATGTTGATCCCATCCTCCTTTAAAGTCCATCGAGCACGCTTTCAACATGTCCTCAAGTGTTTGGATAGTCCGCTCGGATTGGCCATCACTTTGAGGATGATAGGCCATACTAAAGTTCAGTTCAGTATTCAGAGTATGTTGAAGACTCTTCTAAAACTTAGAGGTGAATCTTGGATCTTAGTCAGACACAATAGATAGTGGTACTCCATGTAGCCTTACCACATTGCTAATATATATCCGTGCCAGTTGATCCAATGAGAAATCCAACCAAATAGTAATGAAGTGTGTAGTCTTTGTAAGACGATCCACGACAACCCAGATTGCATTGTTTCCTTTGATTGTCCTCGGAAGCCTGGTAACAAAGTCCATGTTGATGTTCTCCCATTTCTATTCTAGTATGGGCAATGGTTGCATCATCCCCTTAGACTTCTGCCTCTCTGCCTTCACTTGCTGGCACACTAGGAACTTTGATGTATATTCAGCGATCTTTTTCTTCATATTATCCCACAAAAAGTTTTCTCGGAGATCCCGATTCATCTTTGTGCTCCCTGGGTGAATAGAGAAATTTGAACTATGTGCATCATCTAAAAGTTCATTCTTCAGCTCTAGACTTGATGGAGCACATAGTCTTTTCCCAAATCACAAAATTCCTTCTTCATTAACATTAAACTCCTAGGATTTCCATTTTTCGATAGCTTCCAATTTTTCCTAAATTCCCAAAGCATCCTTTTGAGTATCCTTTAACCTTTCCAAAAGAGACGGTTGAGAAATCATTTGTGAAAGGATTGATGATTTTCCCTTCTTTATGATTCCCATGTCCATCTTCATCGAGTCTAAGAAGATTGGATCCTTCTCAATTCTCATCATTGATAGAATCACTAGGTCCTTTCTACTTAGGGCATCTACCACCTTGTTCGCTTTCCCAAGGTGGTAATGTATTGAAAAGTCATAATCCTTGATGAGCTCTATCCAACTTCTCTGGCGCATATTAATCTCTTTATATGTTAATATATATTTAAGACTCTTGTGGTCAGTTTATATCTCACATTTCTCCCCATAGAGATAATGCCGCCAGATTTTCAAGGCAAAGATCACCGCCACCAACTCCAAATCATGCGTTGGATAGTTTCGCTCATGTATTTTTAACTACCATGAGGCATAGGACATCACTTTATCATTATAAATCAGCACACAACTTAAGACCTTCTTCGAAGCATCACTAAATACCACAAAAATTTCCCCACTTGTGGGTAAAGTGAGCACGGGCGTAGTGATAAGCCTCCTTTTCAACTCCTTGAATCTTTCTTCGAATTCATTAATCTAAGAAAACTTTACACCCTTTTGAGTTATCTTGGTAAGAGGGTTGGAAAATCGTGAGAAATTTATCACAAATCGTCGATAATATCCAGCTAACCCCAAGAAGCTATGGATATCCGTTACCGATGTTGGCCTTAGCCATCCCTCAATTGCATTTGTTTTGGAGGGATTCAAAGATATCTCATTGCTTGTGATGATATGGACCAAGAATGAGACCTCCTTCAACTAGAACTCAATCTTTCTGTACTTTTCATATAGCTTCTCCTTGCGAAAAGTCTCTAGTACAGTTCTTAAATGCTCCTCATTATCCTCCTTGGTATTTTAGTATATTAGAATATCATCTATAAAGACTACCACAAATTTGTTGAGGTAATATCTAAAGACTCTATTCATTAAGTCCATGAAGATTTCTGGAGCATTAGTGAGTCCTAAAGGCATTACTATGAATTTATAGTGACTGTATCTTGTATGAAAAGCAGTCTTGGGGACATCTTCCTTCTTCACCCTTACTTGATAATATCCCGACCAAAAATCTACCTTGGAGAAGTATTGTGCTCCGCACAGCTGATCAAACAAGTCATCAATCCGTGGTAGAAGATACTTGTTCTTTATCGTGATTTTATTAAGTTCATGATAATCGATGAAAATCCGCATTGAACCATCCTTCTTATTGACGAGGAGGACTGGTGCACCCCATGGTGAAGCACTTGGGCATATAAACCCTTTATCCAGATTCTCCTGTAGTTGTTTCTTCAGCTATTCAAGATCCATGAAATACATTCTATATGGAGTGTTGGATATTGGTAGAGCCCCTGGTATAAGTTCAATTGAGAATTCAAAGTCTCTTTTAGGAGGAAGACCAGACAGTTCCTTGGAAAACACTTCAGCGAATTCCCTAACAATGGGCATTTCATCAAGGACGGTTTCTTCCTTGGACTCAATCATCTAAGACATATACACATTATCATAGGGAACTAATATCCATGCTTGAGATGATGGAGCTAAAGAATATTCATCTTCCTCCTTACACTTGTAAGGAATCGGGGGTCGATTCTCCATATAGTGTGTGATTTCCCTCTCCTAACAATTTATATTGGATCTATATAAGGAAATCCAATCCTTTCCAATAATTGCATAAAATTCCACCAGAGGGAGTATGATGAGGTTTTTCAGGAAATTCAATCCACATATTATAATAGCGGAGGACTTATATTCATGGGATGAAATGATTGCCCCATTTTCCGTACTCACCGACATCTTCACTTCCATGATTTTTGGTGGTGCTGGGATTGTTCTACTAAACTTTTGAGATATAAAAGAATGCATATAACCTGAATCAAAAAGTACGTTCACTATTATTGAATTAATAACTAGCTTACCTGTTACCACTTCGCTGTCGGGGTTCACTTCGGTAGAAGTGATGGCAAAATCTCTTCCTTGCTGCCATGGAGGTTGTTTGTTGCCTCTGAAAACCCTTGGATTAGGGCACTGATTTTATAGATGCCCCAGTTCATTGCATTTGTAGCAATTAACAACGTTTTGAGGTTCGAATGGAGCGTTCCTCTCCTCTGCTGAAACCGCGGGTCTTTCTTGCCGATAGTTAACAGCCAGGTGCCCTTCTCTTCCACACCTAAAGCATTTCCTTTCCCCCTTGAGGAAATTTATAGGGGGATTCTTTCTGCACTTTGGGAAAGTGGGGTGCTGGATCTTCTTAGCACCGTTGGATTTATCCATCAGACCGCCAAAATTGAATTATACCTTACGCTTCTAGTCCCCATGATACCCCTATGATTCCCCGATATCCATTTCGACCTTGAGGGAACATCGGAAAATTTCCTCATAGCTGTTGAAGTCATGGATCGCTAATGATTTTCACAGGCTAGGCTTCAGCCCACCAAAGAAGTGGTCAACCTTGCATTCGGGGGTAACGACAAAGCTAGAAGCATATCCTGCAAGCCTTGTGTAGTTTTCCACATACACTACAAGAGATTCTTCTTCTTTTTTGTTGAGGTAAAGGAAGTCCCTTTCCATCTTAAGCCAGAGGGTGCGTGGAAAATATTTATCAAAAAAAATCTTCCAGAAATCCTTCAATTCCAACGCCTCGATCTCCTCCTCAGGCTTCATATTTTTGATCAAGTTCCACCATTTATTAGCTTCAACCTCCATACTATAAGCCTCCAGGAGAACCTTCTCTTGTTCAGAAAATTGAAGGATGGAGAAGATCTTTTCAATGGAGTTTATCCATTGTTCAGCGATCGTGGGATCGGATGATCCACTAAAAGTAGGAGGCCTTTGTCTCATGAAGATCTTGACAGAGACTTTTTCTTTCTTAGAGGGGTTTGAACGTTCCTATTGACCCGTTTTTATATTCAAATCTTGAGTTAGATGAGAGAGAAGCGTGACAAAGTTTGCGATTCCTGCTCCCATTGGATTGGGCATCTCATTAGTACAGTCATCACACTGATCTTCACATCGGTTGTTAGCCTGAGTCCTATTACCGACCATTGGCTGGAATAATAGGAAAGTTAGGGGGTAACACATAAAGGGTAATCCAAAAACATAAGTCTATGACTTACAAATAAACTTTTATTTCCTTAACTCATGAGTCTATATGCTTTAATCTAGGCTTTTCATGATCTACTTTCTAACATATATTCTTAGGGGCATTTTTTTTAATTACCTTAGTAAGGGTTCATACTAAGATTGTGAATTTATCAAAACACATCCCCCAGGAGTGTCATAACCAAGAGTGCTAGAAGGCCTGTTGTCGTGCACCAGTTCCCGTTCGAGTCTAGCTCAATGCGGTGTTTTCGGGTTTTACTCCTAGGATACATCTCTGCCAGAGCTGCCTCTACCAGCTCGTATCCAGACAGGGATGTATTTTCATGATAAACCACATACTCAGTACTTAAGAAAACTTATACTTAGTCTTGTCTCTAAGGCTTTACTATGGTTTTCCAATCCTAATCCCAAAAATAACTAAACCTATCCTTTTATACCAACTATTACAACCCTGCTTTTAATACAAACTTAAACATGATTTATTACATAAACTATTCACTTGATACAACATTGAAGATAGAGAGGTCTAGTGTCTTTGGGGCTTAGGATCATTACATAAAAACTTAAAACATGAAATAAAACATCTTTATTGAAAACTTCCTTTACATGACCACTACATTCCCTCATACTTAACATTGCATGGGATAACCTGAGGACATGCATAAGAAAAGGGGTGAGTTATAAAGCCCAGTGAGGGAATAAAAATGGAATACATCAGGAGTACAATACATGTTAGACAATAGGAAAATCAATAGAGCACAAGATAAACATGAACATAAATACATGATAAAGAATGATAATCATAACATGGAAATGTGGCAACAACACTTAACATGGAATTAGCATGAGCCAAGGCTCATTGCACATAGAGCATGCGTAAATCCTCATTGAACATGAAGCACGAGTAAACCCTTGTTGCACTTGAATTATCATGAGTTAATACTCATTTCAGATGACATATCATGATACTATACTTTACCCAATGCATTGGAGCGCTACAAGGGTTCACCCTTCTTAAACATTTCATTTAATGCATAAGTGTGCCACATGGATCATAAAACATGGATTCATAAAACATAATAATTTATTCCACGATAAAGTAATGTGGAATTAATACATGAATCTTTATAATCCATATGTAAATGTGAATAAAGGTGAATACCCTTGATGGAGAAATAGGCACGGTATTCACTACACAATGACATTGGCTTAGAAAATCGGTACGATTTCGGCAGTGCAACGATGTGTCATAAGAATTCATAAAAATGGTTGATGAGAGAGAAAGGGGTTACTCATCATATTTACATGTAATAGATAGTAATGAATTAATATAGATACATATCCCAAAATTTTTAATGGAATTTAGATTCATGAAACAAAATTATTACTGGAATGTAAAAGAGGAGAGAGAAGTTCCTTTCAGAATTTCGGCATAGTAACGAGTGTACATGGGATGCATTTAATGAGAGAGAAATGGGTCTCCCATAATTCAAACATAAATAGGGAAGTATTAGGGAGGTGTTAAACAATACCCCAACATTCATAATTGAAATTAAAGGGAAAAACATCTTACAGAAAATTGGACAAAAATGAGAAAGGAAGAAAAAACCTTTACTTGGAAGTGTGCTTCCAAAGGTTTGAGAGAGGATTGAGAGAGGCTTCTTGGGAGCTTGAGGCACCTTGGGAGGATTCTAGATAGAGTAGGGCAGAGGATGGTTTAAATCCAAAGGATTTTAGTGAGGAGGAAGTTGGAACTTGGGTGGGTTTATATATGAAAGGTGAGGGAATTCTTTATTATTTAGGTTTGTGACCCCTTACATTAAACTAATCCAAACCACAAATCAGATCATGGTTTTTGCCCATGGTTTTTGGAAAAAGGGAGAGGAAAAAAATATTTTATAAGGCCAAAGTCTGAACTTCTTAAAATAATGGGGTTGATTATGTGGAGGTGAGTCACATTCCCATGGAAAATAATTTTAAAAGACAGGATGTTTAATAAGTCTTGAGGGGTCCATTAATGCTTTGTAAAATAAGTCAAACAAACCCAAAATCACATTATTTTAATGGTAAAACATATATTGGACGAACATAAAGCTTATAGTATTTTATTACATCACTATTGGGTCATTATGATGTCATAAAACACATTATATATTTAAACGGTATTTAATTTTTACCCAAAAATTTGACTGTCTTAGAAAATTATGAAAAATTCAATGTTGGATAATTTCTATGTCTTGATTCTAGAAATAACATTTATTTTATCTAAATAATTTTCTATATATGTTAATTTTCACTTTTAAAATAAAAACCGACATTTATTAAAAATTCACGGGTTTTGAATAAAATGGATTTCAAACCTTAATAAAAATTACAATTTCATTCATAAAATTATTTGATTATTTATTTTTAATAAAAATCAATTTAATAATAATAATAATATTTTATTAAAATATTATTTAATTCAAAAATCCCTTAATTTAATAAAATATAATTCTTAATTAAATAATAACTAAAAACACTATTTGTACTTTATAAACTATTTACAATGTATCATCAATGACAAGAAAGTATATTAATTATTATATACAAAAAAATAATGCACATGAACTTAGTACTTGCGATTTGTTACATAACCCCTTAAAACAGCCGCATAATACCTAAGGGTAAGGTGTGCGATGGTGACCGACTCTTGGGGTGGCTTGGATAACATCGCTCGAGTGGTAATTTCTATCAACTTCCACTTTTCCCGTAGACATTCATGTTCGAGATTGACATGATGAAGCTCATCTTGGGCTTGGTCAAGAGCGAAGCCCAAAGATTCCACCTCTTTTCCGAGCTCCGACAAATGGGCTTCGTATAGAGCAATTCTACTGGATGAGGCCATTGCTTCTTCTGTCTGAGTAAATTGGATTTGTTAAAGTCCTATATCTATACTAATCACATGGTCACTGTTCAATGACTATAAAAGTAACGGTCACAATTATTAACATAAAACCAAAGAAGTTTACATTTTATATAAACATTTTACATAAAGAGACATTTAATTAGATCAAGATGGATTTCCATTAATGAAAATTTGGGTCGTTATACATAAGGTGTGGCCACGTGGTTTTACAAACAATGTGCCAACCGTGAAATGGTAACTTCCCAAGTAAAACCATATTATAGTGTTAGGAAACATGGTTTTACAAACTATGTTCTAACCACATGAATTGGAAATGTATCGGTCTGAAATATTTCACATGGTTTTTCTGAAACCGTGCACAAACCATGCTCCATGCCCCAGGTCCAAAGTAATTTTCATATTTTCCTCTAAGACCCATATAATTTACTACAAACTATGTGCTAAACATTCCAAAAAACGATGAACTGTTGAAAAAGAACTAAAAAACTCCTCACACACTAGATTCCATATATTTTCCCCTAAACCTTTCACCCCAAATCATGTACCATGGACAGAGTCCTCTAAAAATACCAAAACATGTCCTGAAACCTCAAAATCTCACCCACAAATCCAAGATAACTTCCAAGTCTCATTCCAGGTCTAAAAACATTAATTTTAGTAATAAAAACTCTTAAACTTCTATTCTAAATCTACAATAAAAATTTTACCCCTACATTAATTGAAAATACAAATTACTTCTAAAAATGTCAACTCACATGAACATAGAATATTTCACATGTTGAAGGTTTCTTTGTGTATTTCTCTAAAAACTAATACTATATATTTAAATATAAGTACCATAATTTTAAAGAACCAAGAACTAAAAATGTATATATTATAGTCCTAAATTTTTTATGTATTAAAAATTAATTTTTTTTAATACTGGAATAAATAAATATTGTATTTGGAAGATAAGACTCGGAAATTTCAATTTTTATTATTTGATAATTTTTAAAGAGACTTTTGTTTTTTTATTTTACTTAATATAAATTTGATATAAAGAAATTTTGTGATGAATTACATATGGTTATGAAACACAAGTCATCTTTAAAACTAATTAACTAGGTTTCTAACTATATACCTTTAAAACTTATCCACACAGATTTGTTTGAACCATATAGAAAAAAAATCATAAGTGATAAATATTTTTTATGCTTTAGTTTATTATTTATTGAGATTTATATGGGTTTTATTTTGGATTCTTAAAAGTGAATCTTGTTATGTATTTATAATTTTTTATAAGATGGTTTAAAAATAAAAAGATACTAAAATTTTTAATTTAATATGTGAGTATGGTATAGAATTTGAAAACTATGAGTTCAATTAATTTTTAAAACATGGTATAAAGCACACAATTTTCTTCTAGGGAACCTCAATGGAATAATTTTATTAAAAGGAAGAATAAGTTCTTACTAGAAATATCTAGAACAATTTTATGTGAGTATATCATTCCAATTAATTTTTAGGCTGAAGCTGTTATCATGTAATTATATATAATTAATAGAGTTCTTATAAGGAATACCTTAAAGAAAAAACCTTATGATCTATGAAAAATTAGAAATTAAAATGTTTAATACTTAAATGTTTTTTGATGAAAAAATTATATTCTTAACACCATGGATAATATTGTAAAATTTTATTCAATGGATGATGAAAGAATATTTATTTGTTATTCTATAACTTCTATAGCTTATAGATTCATCAATAAGTGGTAAATGATTATTGGAGAATTAACTCAAGTGAAATTTGATTAAAGTGATCATTTTAATCATAAAAATAATAAAGATGATGAGTTATGTGATTATTTAGAAAACATGAGAATTGAACCTATTTTTTACACTATAAAAGATGATTATTTAGACCTTGATTTTGGTGAAAACTTCCCTAAAGGGATAGAAACTAGTGAAACAGATAGTGTGCTACTTAGACGGTACATTAACTTGAAGAACCATCCCTTAGATATATTTATAAGAATCCTAGATCAAGGAGTTTAAACTAGAAGATTTGTATTAAACCTTGTTATGTTTTCTATATTTCACTCTCAACATAAAGATAAAATCCTAAAATAATCCTTATTTAATGAGAGTTTGGTTTTATCAATGAAATAAGAGTTAAACAAGTTTAATAGGAATAAGTTTTGAGAATTAATATATTTACCCTCTAATTACCTTGTTATAGGAACCAAATGGGGTTTTAGGAATAAATATGATGATAATGGTTTTATCACCAATAATAAGGCCATATTAGTTGAAAAGGGTTACAATAAAGAAAAATTAATAGTTTATTGCTCCAATTACTAGATTAGAATCCATTAGGATTTTCCTTTCCTATAATTATCATAGAAAGTTTAAATTATTTTAGATGGATTTAAAATGTTCTATTTTGAATTTTTTTATATAGATGAAGTTTATTTTAAACAACCTCTTGGTTATTTAAAAATCAATTTTTAACTCACCAAGGTTCTTTATAACCTTAAACAAGAACATATAGGCTGATATGGGAATTTGCATTATTTTCTTTTATAAAATTGTTTTATAGTAGGTTTTTAATACCTAATTATTTTTAATAAAACATCATCTTTATATATTTTGTTCATTAAAATACATATTGATGATGTGATATTTGGTCCTACAAATCATAAGATGTGTTTTGAGCTTTTAAATCTGGTTTAAAAGGAATTTAAAATGTGTATAATGAGTGAGCTACTTTTCATTTTTGGTTTTCAAATCCATTAAATGGATTTTGGAATGTTATAAATCAAAGAAAATAT
The DNA here is from genome assembly GCA_963277665.1 of Viscum album. Classification (NCBI taxonomy): domain Eukaryota; kingdom Viridiplantae; phylum Streptophyta; class Magnoliopsida; order Santalales; family Viscaceae; genus Viscum; species Viscum album. Next base: position 439,765,634 of record OY728121.1, read on the forward strand.
ATAAAATACTCACTTAAAAGGTTTTTAATTGAGAGTAGTATGGTGATAGAAAATTCTAAGATTTTTAATATAATAATTGATTTGGTTGAAGATGGGAAACCCGTTTATATAAAGTTATATTTACGAATAATTTCAAGATTACTGTATTTGAATAATATTTTATTAGAAATTATTTTTCTCTTATTCTTCTATGATAGATTCCAATAAAATCCCAAAGAATCCCAAATGATTTTTAACAAAAATAATTTTAAGGTATCTAAAAGGTTATATTTATCTCTCTTTGTTGTTTCAAAAAACCTATGATTTTAATTTAATCTCATATTTTCATATCAAAGTTTATGGATACATATTATATAGAAAAATCATCTAAAGAACATTTCAATTTCTTAGAAAATCCTTAGTTTCTTATTCAAGTAAGAATCAACACTTAGTTTCATTATCTACTACAAAATCAAAATAAAATGTTTCTGATAGTTACTGCACACAAGAATTGTGGATGAAAAACTCCTTGATTGAATTTGGTTTTATGTTTAATAAAATTACAATAAAATTTGATGATACTCATTCTATAAACATTTACAAAAAACCAATAAATCATTTTAGAACCAAGCATATAGATCTATGATGTTATTTCTTGAGATATCACACTAAAAAGGTGATATTTCTATTTAATTTATTACTATTGAAAATTAGTTTGATGATATATTTACCAAGTATCTATCCTTTGAAATATTTGATTTTGTTAAAGGATAATTAGGTTTATTTGAGCTTAAATGATTTTATTTATTAGCTTATTTAATTTCCTTCAAATCTGTTTAAGATTTAGTTTCATCTACTTTGTATTTTCTTATGTATTTTATAAATTCAGTGTTAAGTGGTCCTATTTAAGGATATTTTATAAATTTATTTTAATATTATTTTAAATCTTCATATTCAGATATTATAGTCTTGATACTCAATCCCATATCTTTATTTTATTTTATTTTTGATTCTATAGATCAACCAAAACCACTATTTGTTTTAGCAGAATCTGTGGCTCTACCTCCTAACTAAATTTTCCTATATTCTTGCTCCCCTGACCAAAAATATTGAATAATTCACAATATCCCTTGAAATAGTAGACATATAGAATCTTATACCTAGTTTGTGTATGGGGAAAGCTAAAAAATAGAAGAATACACCTCTGTACACTTGAAGAAAGACAAAAAATACATCTTTTAGGACCAAGGGATTCCTAGTAAGGTTATCAATCATGGATGGTTGGAAAATAATTTTTTTTGTTGAAGGTTTTCATGAGATTTCATGGTTAAGAGTAAATGTTTTTTTAAAATAAAAGTGAATTTTTACATGTTTTTCGGAAATTATTGGTTTCAGTTCACTCATAATGAGGATATGATTTTCTCCAAAATGAATGAAAATCAGTTCTCAATATCCTAAGAATAAATAATTAAAATATCTCACTATCTTTATGAAGGGATATATCAATTTATATAGACTTTAGTGACTAATAATGAGGTTATACCTTCTAAGAATATGAATTCCCTATTTGGGATATTTGTGGTTGAGAAGAATGTAGTTAAGGACATAAAACCTAAAAGAAAGGTTTTGTGTAAGTTCATTCAGACTGGTATCAACCAAGGGGAAGAATAATTTGAAAATATACCCTTATATTATATTTATCTGATCCATCTATTATAGAATAAAAAATGTTAACCTACCCTGATACATGTTGAAAATCATGCATCATTATTTCTAGGGAAAGGGTAGGCTGAACTATTATAACTTTTGGTATGATACTATCTTGTTTGTTTAAAAATAAATAAGTGTAAATGAATGAGGGTGAAACTATTAAGTTACAAAAAATTTATACTATGAAAACCACTCTTCTATATACCTTTGGATACTATTTGGACTCATGTTAAAGTAATATAGTTTACATTGGAAAAGAAAGAGAAGTTGTTCCAGTAAAAAATGGCATGCGCCTATTTAGGAGGAGACCTATAGAGTTGATCTTAACCATGATACAATTTCTACAGAGTTTGAGCCCACTATTCATGACTGTATGGATCCTATAATGGAAAATATATAAGAACAATTGAATGATTCTACTATGATAGTGGGAGAGTTATATGATACTTCAACATCTATTAAGCTTGAATTTTATAAAGTTGGAGCAGTTGATAAAGTAAGAAATGATGTACCTGAGATAGTGGATCCCCCATAGAGCAGACCTATATATGAGGACTCTAATCCTACTTATTTTGAACTTGATCTACCCATTTCATTACCTTCCCATGATAGAAATGGTATTGACGATATCCCAATACATGAATGAGCATTCAATATATAAGTTATAGAAGATTATAGTGATAGGATAACACTTGATCCGATCATTAAAAGAACCAAATAGGTTGTGTATTATACCCTTCAATCTCACACCCCAGAGGATTCACCTTCAATGAATAAGGATAAAGATAAATCAAGATTAGAAGAAAAGTTAAAACCTTTTCTATAGGGATCTTCAATGAGTTTGAAAATATAAAAGGTGACTTTGATGAGATCAATGATGAACTAAAGGACAATAAAATAGAATTTAAAAGAATAAAATAGAATTCAATATTTAAAAATAATTTCAATAGGATGATAGAGTTAATGGATTCCTAGGATTTAATTATTAAGTAGTTACAACCTGTTCAATTAGGTTTTTCTACTTAATAAAAAAGGAGTTTGATTCCTTGAATATCTAGTTACATGAGTTAAATGACATGCATGATACCAAATTTGAGTTTAATGTGTTGAGTAAGATGGTGAGATCTTAATCTAATATGATCAAGAATCTAATTACATTTAAATCAGTTATTTTTGAAAAATTAGTTAAGGAAATAGAAGGTGTGAGGCCTAATTTGAAAGAGTAATTTATCCCATTGAAAGCTATGGTGACCAATCATTTTGAGATACTGAATTAGTTTCTAACAAAATTTCCCTCTTATATAATCATACTTAGTCATGTTCTATATTTATAGTTTGGAAAGATATCTTGCGATCTATGTTTTGTGAATGAGTAGATGAAATCTCTTTATTGTGGAATGTTGTCACCATTATTTCTACAGGGTCATAAAAAAGAGTTTCTCACAGAGTTTCAGGAAGTGATGAATGAAGTTAAATAGGGAAACTATGGCACACACCTCCACTTGGGTAACATTGGTGAAGTTCTTGAGAAGTTTATTCCCTCTATTACATCCAAAATGAATGAATACTATGATATTTTAAATAGTATCCAAAACAATTTGAAAATTTAGATAGGACCTTTGAATAAAATTTCATCATATTTTTCACTCACCTGATGGAAATTATATAGGATACTCAAAAAGTTTATTATTATTCACCCTCTCAATAAGTACCCAGTGTATCAATTTTTAAAAAGGGAAATCAATATGTGATCCAAAAGTTACCTTATAGTTTACCAGGAGATTTAGTACATACTTCTCCTACTATAGTTTCAATACTCACATCATCTTTTTCTCTATAAATTTTTATAGGTAGTGTTGTTGAGCTTGGTTAGGTATTAGTGGAAAAACTTGCTAATGTGGATCAGAAAAAAGGATCCTTTGATGCTATGTTGTTGAATGTTTCATGATTATACTGAATTGGTTAGAAGAAATCTTCCAAGATAGTTTGGTCTGACAAAATCCATATCATATCATCCTATTTCGGTCTCATCATGATGGTTTTATATATCTCAAATAGAGCCGATAACTTGTTTGATGAACTACTCTAATAAAATTCATGCTTAGTAGAATCAAAAAGGGTATACTATCATTCTATATTTCTACAAGGATGATGTCATCAATAGGATTGACTTGTGTAATGATTTCATATGTCATCCCATAAGAAGAATATATATTTTCTCAGAACCACCTAATATATATAATGTTTTTATATATAATTTAGATCATATTTTTGATCTTTCTAACTTTTAACATCAAGAGGATTGGAATTCAGTTGATAGTTTTAGATCAGAATCACCTCTTATTTCTTCCTCACCTATGATGATCACTACCTCTAGAAAGAACAAAATCAAGGTACCATAAGAGAATAGTGATACAATCATAGATAATATGGTGGGGATCTCTATTCATGAGAAAATTGGTTTTGGATGAGAGATTCATTCTGAAGTTGGTGGTGAAAAGTTGTCCCTCCACCTATTATAGAATTTTCACGTACATTATCCTCCTCTCCTACCATAAAGAAACCTCCACATTAGGCATTAATTACCTTTTATCCCATCCTACATTCTTAAGTCCCATGAATTTATGTACATGTATATTTTATTCTTGTTTATATTTAATGAAATTCCGTTTCCACATTTCTTTTTTAGATGATGTTGTTATTCTTTATTATCTATTCTATTATTTCCTTATTATCCAAGAGAATTTCAAGTTCATATTAAATCCATTACCATTTTCATAAAATATGTTAAACTTGTGTGAAAAATTGATTGTCTTTTATCCATTATCTTATATTCTTTTTTGTATCACTAAAAGGGGGAGTAGACACTGAAAAAAAAACATATTTGTAATAATGTTTAAGTCATTTTAAAATATATTTTATATCTTTTTCTCTAATCAAACCCTTTAAAATTTTATTATTTTTATTCCGTTTTTATCATTAAAAAGGAGGAGATAGTTAAACTACTAATGTGGTTCTAATAGATACAATGTGTCATGTGTTTTGATTCTCACAAAATCCCCTTACAATGTTTCTAATGGATCTCTATATAAGTGTGTTTAAGTAGTTTTTAATTATATTTTAATTTATAAAATAAATTATATCCTTAATGGTAATTTTTCTATGTTAAAAAAAATTCTAATATGTAGATATTTTGGATATATAAAATCTATTACATGAACAATATCTCTATGTGAAGTTGACTATATAGTGAGATCGAGTGTTTGAAATTCCTTATGTAAATACTTAATTTATGAAGAATTGGATCTATAAAGACTTCCGTAATGTGGAAATAGATCTATAATATATTTTAGCTACCTGGTTCATATGGCCATATGAAAATCTTAGATACATTTTTTTGGCTATGTGAACTAGTCACATATGCAGTTTTGGATCTGTGAATATATTTTTCTTACATGGTGTCTAGTACATTTATTTCACCAATATATAGTATGATTTCATAAATTATACTACTACTCGATGTATTCGTCACCATTAGAGTATTATAAGTAAAATTAAGTGTTTTTTTTCAAATATTTGGAGTAATATTTTTGTAAATAAGGCATGCATGACTTATTTAAAGCTATAGATTTTAAGAATGGTAAAATGAATACATTATATACTATTTTATTCATCTTATTGAGAAAATGGAAGGAAATTTTGATTCAATTTTTTTCTCTTAAATTATATTTTAAAATAAACATATAACCCATATTTTAGATTTATTATGACTTTATTTGTGATTATAAAAATGATAAGTATCTTGGATGAATGGAATGGAATAATATAACCAAAAGTCTCTATTTTGATGTTCAGAAACTCTAGCTTATTTCCATAAAGATTAAAAAATATTTGAATGTTACTGAATATATGATTTCAATAAATATTATTGTTTTAGAAGTTCCTCCTTGATATTCAATATAATTTTTAATCATTCTCCGAAAGTCTTCTCATTTTTCAGTTGCTTCTTGCAACTATGCACCAGAACTGGAAACCTTATCTTCTACTTTTCTGTGTTGATCCTATTTTCTCACTCATTATAGTGAGTGTGGTTAGAGAATATGTTTGGTATCATATTTATATCTCTATAAAAGTAATATAACTCTTGTCACAAGTTATTATTAATTTCACTGAGCTAGGGCAGTCCCCATGAGATGAACCTTACAAAGTAAAAATCACCAAGCTCACAAAAAGAGAGAGTTTGAGTGTTTATGGAGTGTATTAGTAGTATATTGTTCCCTAAATAACTATAAATTCTATGTATTTTTTTATTTTTCATTGCATAGTTTTTATAAAATGATAAGAACAATTTTTTTAGAAACTTCAAAAAATAGTTTTAAATAGTGAGATGAATTTTAAATCTCAATTCACCCCTTATTGATCCATTAATTACACTTATCTTGGAAAAAAATTGATTTATTTTCCTTTAATTCCATTAGGATCCTTATTTATGTAATTTAATATACTTAAAAATCTTAAATCATTACAAATATTGACCCATAACCTAAAAATACCAAAGAAGTTCTTGAACATTCAAGAGATTTATCATACTAATCATGATATCTATATTATTTTAAAAGGTAGTTATATAGATTCTTAATAAACTTATTATAATTCCAACTATAAAAACCCAAAATCAAGTAACCTAAATATGAAATTTAATTTAATATATTCCTTCAATATATAAGGGATCACATCATAATGGGTAGAATAATTTAGCAGTCTTGGGAGACTAGATACATACATGAATTTTATAAAAATTTGGAAACATAAAATATAGCAATAAAACTTTCTTATTTCTCTTATTGAATCATTGAATTCATTTAAGGATCCATTCTTCATATCCTGGGGAGAGGAAAAAAAATAAGGGGGCAAGATTAAATGCTCAGTAAATTTTTTACAAAATCGAATCTTTCTTAAATAAATAAACCATGATCAATATATCAGAGTGAATAATCAAAACATACACCCTTCAATAAATAACATGATCTCAAAGTTTATCCATGAATAAAATCAATATAATAATCACATGTACAATAATAATTGAATTACCAATGATGGAATACATAATGTGGATTATCTTAATCTTATCATTAAGGCATCAACCAAGAAATCTTAAAAATCATCAATGCCCCTCAACCAAGAAAACTTCTATATAATAAAGGCCTCTCAATAAAGAAATTATAATTGTAAGGGTTGAAAAACACCAAGAGATACCCATTAAGGATTGTCTTATGAGACCTATCGATATATCAAAGGGATATAATAAACCTAACCCATCACTTACACTTGCTAATTCATTCCTTATATATTGAATGATCAATACAATACAAAATCAATATTCTTTAGAAATTAATAAACATCCATATTGAATCAAGTATACGGAATGTCTATATTTTCCCCAAAAAATGGAATAACATGGTCATAATACATATAATGAAATATGGGGTATTGTATCATTAAATTATATATCTAACGAGGCATAAATATTATAATGGTTGTTGAAATAGATGAAAAATACCTCTATAAATAGAGAGTCACTTTCAAAACAAGAAGATATATCATTTTTATTGGAAGTTTTTTTAAACTAAAAATTCCCAGAATAATGAGAGAAAGATTATTTTGAAGAACCAAGAAAAATTGTAAAGGAATATTGATAATGAATAATAACCATAAAGGTGGTAAAATTCTATCAATCCCTAATTGTTAAAAAATATTTTTTTTCACACTTTTGGAAATAATGCTTAATGTTACCCATATGGAAAATGTTTTGAAGATTCATTTTAAATCATATAAAGATAGTAAAAGAGTCTTGAAAAGGAATTTAAACAATCATCATCATCAAATTTACTTTTTTATGAAGAATGAGACAAGACAACCAAACCAACAACAGAAACAAAAATTCCAAATGAGGTATGAAAAGATGAAGGTTGAGAGAATCCTCTATAATCAAATTTAACCCTTTGGATTTCAAAGTGATAATATCATGCATCCATACCTGATCATTACTAGGGGCCTCCATTAAAGCTAGATGATCAACCACTTGGTTACCCTCATGCTAGGATTTCCTAATTTTGATGTTTTTGTTGATCCGCCTTTTCAATTTTTGATAATATAGATAATAGACCATAGAGGAGAGAAAATATAATTTAGGATGTCGTATAGGATTTTGAGTCTGTTTTTACCTCTGATAATGTTAACCCCTTCTGGTGGCAGAGATTGATACCCATAAGTATATCCTTGGCCTCGACCTGAAGAGAGGAACCATGGACCAAACATGAGGAGAAGGCTAAGAGGATCGAGCCTCAAGAGTCCTGGACCACCCCACCCCCGTTCAAGACTCCCATCCTACAAAAACCTTATGTATTGAACTTAAGGCCCCTAGAGGGGGGGTTTCATTACACCTAGAGGCCTCAGGTACTACTGATGTCCGATTATGCATCATGTGGATGAGGAATCATCAACCGATGGGAGGGTTCATCCATCCAGTTTCCAATTAGCCAATCCAAATCGATGAGAATGATCTTAGTCCTAATGATGATAGAATTAACATATGAATGAATCTCATTATGTATAAGCTTATTACAGGCCTGAAATTTAGACCAACAACCTGGATGGAAGATCACTGAGCTTTCCATCTTCTTCGGCCCTCTGTCTCCTAAACCATAGAACCACCTATCCAAGAATGGGAGATCCACCAGGTTATTTTCATGCATTCTTGTGGACTCCCCAAATAAACGCCACACTTCACATGTCCAATCACCTATGAAGAAGAGGTGGTTGACACTTTCGTCCCTGTAGGATTTACAATAGGAACATCGAGAGATGTATGGGATACCACGACGCTTGATATTCTCATCTGAAGGGATGGCCCGATACCTGATCCTCCATAATGGAAAATTTTTATTTTGAAGGAACCACCTTGGACCAAAGGGTATCATGCCAGCTACCATAATCCTTTATTATGACCCGAGAGTGATGATAATCCTGAGTAGTGAAATCTCCTGAGGATTATGGAGTGAAAATGCAATGATTGGGGTCCTGCATCAAGATGATGAAATTGAAGATGGATTGTTTGTCCTCATCCAACACATACTTTATGAGGGCTGAGTACATGCTGCCCCCTGAAAGATATGGTGGTAGTAGGGCATCCCAGGAAATTGAGAACATTCCCCACCCAGTTTCGGTGCCAGAATAAAATGTCACACCTCTCAATAATCTATTGAGAGTGCGAATTAAGAACTGAGATCAGTTTAAATAAAGAAGGACATAACGAAGAATCCCATCCCTGAAATGAGGAATTATTACTAAATAGAGGGTTCATTATTTTAACCCATAACTTACTCTATTCCAGAACTTCTCATGCCAACCTTTCATGTATGCAACTGAGGGTTTCGTCTAAGATATGCATGTTAATACCACCTTCTCTAGCATGCCTTTCCACCCTTATCCATGAGTCCTAGTTCCTTTTCCCTTTAGTAAGAGGGTCCCAAATGAAACCATCTGTGAGCCTATTTATAATGGATATGACACCATTTTGTGCCTTTATAGCTGAAATATTGTGGATTGGAGTTGCCAACAGAACCCTATTAATGAGATCAATGCGACCCCCAAAGGAAAAGAACCTATTTTTCTAGTTGGGGATATGCACTGCGATCATGATGATAAGAAAATTGACGTCTTAAATCAGTATTCTTCCAGGGAAAATGGGTTCCCTAAGGTATTTAATAGTAAAACATCCTATCTGCATAACATGGGTGAGATGAACGTCAGAAATCCTTCTGGGTGAGTAGTTGTTGGAGATGAAGTAGAGGATCTTATCTTTATTGATAAGTTGGGCACTCTAGTGTCAGTAATCCTCCAAGAGGAAGTTCAAGCATCAAAATATTTTTTCCATGAATTAATAAACACAAGGGTGCTATCTGCAAAAATTAATTGAGAAATGGTCGAGGCCCTCATTCTCCTCTGATGGGCCAGAATATCTCTATTGTGGATACTCCTATGAATGATCCAACTGAGAACATCTTGTGTTAAGAAGAAAATGTTGGGGGACAATGGGTCTCCCTATATTAGTCCACATATAACTTTGAAGAAACCATAAGACTTCCTCAAGAATGAGACCACTATCCACGGGGAGCTAAAACATCTGAAAACAAGATCAATAGTCTAGGAAGAAAAACCAACACCATCTATAACTTTGATGATGAAGCCCCACTCCACACGATTATAAGCTTTGTTCATGTCTAGCTTGAGAGCCACATTAGAGCCACAAGATTTGTAGTTAATATCTCTATTCATTTCTTGGGAAAGGGAAATATCACCATGGATAAAATGACCCCTCAAAAATCTATGCTTTTCCAGGGAAAACCACCTTGGAATATTAATGGAAAATATGGCATTAATGAAACTTTTAAGAACTTTATAAGGGAAGTTTCACATAGACACCGGTCTATAGTGTGTGATCGATGAGGGGTTCTTATTTGTTGGGAATAAGAATCATAGTAGTGGCACATGTAGCCCGTGATAGAATCCCTCCCCTAAAGAAGTCCAGGATGGGTAGTATAAGATCCACCTTCACCACATCCCATGAGGCTCTATAGAAAGAGCCCAGGAAACCATCAGGTCCTAGGGCATTGTCTGAGTTAAGGTTTAGCATGGCGTTGTAGATCTCCTTTTCATATGTAAGAGAACTCATCCCCTCATTTTCAAGATTTGAGACACATTTAGGAATAACCTTAAAGATCCAATTATCTCTTCTTGTATAACCATTGGGAATAAAACTATTACGACCAACCAGCAAGTCCTTGAAGTAGGATAGAGCCATACCTCCCATGATATCCATGCTATACATATAAGAGCCATCGTCCATTAGAATGTTCAGTTTGATAGGTCTCCTCCTCTCTTTAATGCAGTCATGAAAAAACACTATGTTTCTATCTCCCTCCCAGATCAATTTAATTCTTGAAGATTCCCTATCCAATCACCCCCGAGACAATATCATAATAGCCTAAACATACTTCATGTCAGAAAGATACTCAGAAGATTTATCATCCCACTCCTCTTCCAAAAAACCTCTGAGGCTCTCAACCTCCTTCATGGCATCATTAATCTCACTATCAACTATTGGGAGGTCTTTCGGCCACATATGGAGAGGAGACTTAAGGCGTCACAATTTATCATGAATGGATACACATATTCCACCCTATCTTGGAGAATTCCAAACACCACAAACCATGTTCTGATATCCCGGATTTATGACCCATTGTTAAAGGATATGTAACCTATACTGATGATCCTACTCAGAATAAATCGAGACCAATGGGGGGAGTGATAAAAAATGACGTGAATCAGGTGATGCTCCTTAGTGTTAGAGAACTAGGTGATAGCTTCCATATTGGACATACATATATCTAATATGCTCCATGAATGATGATGTCCCATTCAGTTGTTTAACCATGTAAAGAAATCACCTGAGAATCCCGAATCAATGAGGCCCCTACCATCCATGAACTTCATAAACTCCCTAAGGGCCTTACTTTGAAAGGTATTCAACCTTTCCTTTCCTCTAGGTTGGCGATGATATTGATGTCCCTGCCGAAAAATCATGGGTGACTGCCTAGAATAAAATCATTAAGGTCACTCCATAACATGGTCCAATGAAGGGGATCATAACTCCCATACATGAAGGTCAAGAAATAGAATACATCTCCTATAATCACAATGGTAGTGATGAATTGGTTACCCGCTTGAACCAGCTTCGTAGAGGTGTTCTTGTTATAACCAATCCATATATGGCTATTAGTAGGTTCATTATGAAAGAATCCATGCATCTTAATCTTCCAAGTGAAGTATCGAATTCTCAAAGGGCTTTTCTTGTGCTCAATGATACCAAAGACATCGACCTTGTGTTTTATAATTTCTAAGGAGATGAAATCAGACTTAACCCCAGCACCAAGGCCGCACGAATTCTATATGAGCGTTAGGATCATTGGAAGGATAGGGATCTAGCCTTGTCCCAATAGATGGCATCCATCTTAAAGTGGGAGAACGAGTTCTCCTTGTAGTTTTGTGCTTGTGATCGATTGAAAAATCCCTCTCGAATGGGAACCTTTATACTAGATGAAGAAACATGACTTGAAGGGAATGTATTGGATGAACCTCGAACCTTGGATTCCGGCAGGGGTGTTCTCTCTTCTGAGGACATAACAAGGCAGAAGGAATTCCTGCGAACAGCCGAGATCTAAACAGAATATTGGAGGCCTCAAGAGTGAATGTAGCACTTGGAAAACCACTAAGGACGGTTTTGTAGAGCCTAAATGATCAACGATCATCCATTTCATGCACACCTCCTCCTTTGAAAGTGCCATAAATGGGAAGTCCCGAGAGATGCCTCCGTCCTCACGGGAGACCTTCAAGGATTAGAGACAGATATCTGGGAATTATGGATGTTGAGTAGTGTGAAGCGATCCATATAGAGAATACTTAAATGATCCATTCCAAGGGGTGTAGAAGAGCCGACTCCTTCTTGAGAAGCTGGAACTGGAGTTGACCAGACTAGGGAGGCATCCAGCGGGTGAGCTGACGGATACCCAATGATCTGAAAATTTGAAAAAGCCAATGGCGCATCAGGTGCATTCCCATAGGCAGAAGAATACTTATCCATTCATTGAATTAGATATAATAAAATTATTGAATCAATATAAATAATATGGACATGGAGTAGAAAATAGTAGCGTAAAAGGCTTCAAAACATTTAACGAGACTTTAAATAAAACCCTGTAAAAATGTTAAAATAAAAATCCCCTTAAGTAACCTAAAAATTAAAGAATATAAATTTAATCATGATATAATATTTCAATGAGGCAGTATATAAATCATATAAATAAATATAAATTCATAATTCAAAAACATGTCCCAAAGAAGTAAATTTAGGATGAAAAACCCTTACCTTGGATTGTTGCTTGGTCAAATGCATTCCAAAATACTATATAATACATTTATATTTATTATTAATATAAATAAGGCTCATATATTTATCAATATTTCTATATATAATTTACCCATAACTTATTTTCACCCATTTACTAATAATTATTTGTTAAAATCAGTTATTTATGTGTAAATTTTTATGTTTCGCCAACACGTTTTGATTTGATGGTTCCGGTCTTTACACCATTGCCTTGGTATAATAACAAAAATAATTTCAATAATGTAATATATATAATATTTATAATTTTAATACAATTTTATAACCATATATTTAATGAGGTTATGAAAAATGAAACACACTGCTTCATGGAGGCGATAGTCTTGACATATGCATGGGTGTCGTTTTCATTATTCATCAGATTGAAAGAAAAAGAGTTAGATAATGATTTTTATTTTAAGAAACTTAATTTTTTCATAAATATAATTTTTATTCACTAAATCTATCTATATAACCAACCATATGAAGAGGTGTTTAAAATTAAAATATGTCGCTTCTTAGAGGGGGCAGTCTGCACGTGCACATGAGTAATGTTTTTATTTTCCCTTTAATGAATGGAAATAGAAAATGGTTGTACCATAAAAATAAAAAAATTAAATATTTTACGTATAGTAATTTAATTATATTATTATGGTTATAATTTATCTGAAGGAGGTCTGAGAAGAATGAAACTCGAAGGAACACAGTTAAGACCATTGCCTCTTCCTTGGATATCCGCATTTGAGTTACACCATAAGCCTTCTTAGTTTGGCCTTTTTATGTGACCAAGACCTATATAATTTTGGTAGGATATTTGGAAAGTTAATTATATATATATTGGTTGATATTATTTTATCAAAATGTGTAAATAAGTTAATGGTTGAGGGTTTCTTTTTATAAGTGTGGGGGGAGACACTCTGGAAAATATTCTAAACTTAAAAATAATTTTGTCATTTTCATAGGAAAAGTGAAAAAATGTAAAAATTAAAAATATAGGATACTTTATGGTAAAAATAACCTCATAAAATTATATTTATACAAGTTTTAGTGATATTTTAAGTCTTATATATTATTTTATCCCCCTAATTATCCCTTTTAAACCTTACCGTGGTGATAAAATCTTACCATGGTAAATATTCATTATAACTAAAAATAAAATATTGTTTATTAGATAGTTTGAAACATATATTTCAAAATATTAAATCAATTTTAAAATAATATATTTATATTGGGTGTGAAATTTAATTTTAATATACCTATGAAAAATAGAAAGCAGAACAATTTTTTTTGAAAAATGTATTTTTAAGCCTAAAAATGATTTCACACCAAAATCATTTATATAATTGATTATAATGAAATTTACTGGTTAATAATAAAATATTAGAGTTAAATGACTTCAAAAGAAATCCACCAACAAATTAAAACTTTTTTATTTCTTAATAAAAAAGGATAAAGAATGTTTTTTTATTAGAATAAAACATCACTTAGGTTGTATATTGTCAAACATGGGTTTCTAAATTCAACATAAAATTTTGAAATTATTTTTTTCACTCCTTGAATATATTTTTGATTGATATAATGGTTCTATAAACATTTAATTAATTATTATATCATGATAATTTCTTAAATTTACTAATGGAGTAGCCTAGTTCACGCAGAACAGGCCCCAGAAGAGGATCAGAGCAACAGGAGTAGCATCCACCAGATGTAGAGCTAATCAGTTTGGAAGAATGAGAGGGTATGGTAGCCGCCATCAGGACAAGGCACCATGCAGCTTTGTACAGGGCAATTCTAGCCGATTATCAAGGATAGGTGAAGAGATAGGTGATCAATGATAAATAAATCTGGGGAGTGGTAGTTCAAGTGGGTTGGGCCTACAAGTCATGTATTGGACATGGTATGACTTTGGGCCTTCGAGTCATGTATTGAGGGTTTGTCGGGCCTTGTGTCTTTGGCCTACGAGTCATGTATGGGTTCCCCTTTGACCCTTAAAATGGGGATTATCCATAATAAAATAAAAAATAAGATGTTCGCTCCATTCGGGCTAAATGTGCTGATATTTTTGTAAATTGTATTCTTCACCATTCTCCTCAAAATAAAACATTTCATAAAAATTAAATAAATTCAACAATAATAATTTTTACACGATGAATTCAAAAATTAATTTCATTTAATAAAATTTATATTATAAAATATATAATTTAATCTTTAAATTAAAATATTAGATATAACTCAAAATAACTTTTATAGAAAAAGGAACTTTATAAACATTAGGAATTCTTAATATTATTTCATATAAATTTATAATTAATTGATTGTTAATTTATTAGATTATACATTAATGTATTTTAAAAGTGGTAAATTTTTTAAAATACACAAGACTTTTGAAATTATTCTTTACAAAATAACCCTTTTTTACATTGAATGATTTAAATCATATCACATTAATTACTTATTTTTAGATCATTAAATTCTATCAATCAAAAATAATTATAGTTAAATAAAGCTTTAATATTTTTTAAATTCTAATATACTATGAAATATTTGAGTTTTGTATCACATGTGTTATAATATATTCAACAAAGTATTTATTTAAAGGAAAATACCTACTAAAAACTTGGGGTGCTATAACATTGTGTGGAGTTACACATCATGTGCATCAATTACACATCCTGTAATGCTACAAATGGTGTTACACCTTGGTAGTCAATAAATGATGTAACAAAAAAGAATTTACATTCTGATTAATGACCCCCACATGACCATTCCTGATTGGTGAAAACATGTTGGCATGTGGTTTACCAAGATTACCTGATATGTAATTAGGTTAGATGCCTTGTAACTATGTCATGTATCTATTATCTACGATAACTCAAAATGATATCTCTATGCATTTATCACATGTCCATTCCCTATTCATGGACATATGATATTGGATAGAAATTTATCTCAACTTAAAGGATTATAAATGATATTCAAAATGAAAAAAATAACAAAATAACACACACACACACACACACATATATATATAGATCAATTAAATGTTAAATAACTATAAATTTAAATGTGATAACTCTGATACCCCTTGAAGGATCTAGGTGAATCATAAGCACTAGTCAAGCCCATTCCTAATGAAGGTTTTTCTTTGGATTAAATGGAATATCCATAAGGACATGAACATGAATGAATTTTTTCATGATTATACCCAAATAATCAAGATGAATGAATTTTGGAACCAAGATAGAGGATATTTCACATTACATTTATAATTAATTAAATAGAAATAAAATACCTCAGTCTTGAGATCTTTCTTCGATGTAAATGTTGATTGTTTGGATAAAATTCAAGTTATACCATCATTTAACTATGGGGATAAAATGTATAATCCCTCAATTAGTGATAACACATGATACTTTATCTTAAAACATCACAAACAAATATCTAGGTGATAGAACAGTGGTATCAATTGTCTTGAATTATACATGTTGATTGCAACACAATCCTCTGGACCTAAGGATTGTATTTATCTTGGTATCTCTGTCTTGAGGGGGAGGGGGAAATAGATAGATCTCCTAGGACTGAGAGAAGAAAATATAGATCATTCTTTATTAATTTGGTAACGTTAAGGGGAGATTAATTGTTTATAACAATTGAATTAGTCAAAATCTAACACTAGGAAAAGATAAATAAGATGAATTTATAGAAGTAAAGTTTTAATACTGATAATTTCACATAAGGCCCATTATCAAATTTTAAATTCTATACATTTACCATGCTAATAAAAATAATAATATTAATTGTAATAATAATAATAATAATAATAGTAATAATTCATAGAATGTGTAAATTAATGAGTTTTTAAATATAATTTTTTAAAGATATAAATTAATATGTAATTCTTATATCATTCTCATCACGAAAACCTTCTTGGACCATTAATTCCACTTGAAATTTATGAAACCACTGAATTATAGTATGTAGATATATTTATATGATCAATAAATAAAGATTATATTTACAGTGTTGTGAATAAATATCTATTTTATTATTCATTAGAAAAATAAAATAATATTATATTCATGATCTTATGAAAAAATATTTATTTTATTATATGAATAAGAAAAAAAATATTTTCTTACTAGTTAAATATATTTTGTTTATCACCTAGTGAATAAAAAAAGATTTAAATAAATATTTTATTTAATTTACTTGTAAATAAATATTTATTTAATATTTAAATCAAATATATATTCTATTATGAATATAACCAGTGAATGAATATTTTCAATAAGTAAAATCTTGAATTAATATTATTACTTGTACTTGAGAATATTATTTATTACAACTATTATCCTAAAATATAATTTAACTAAGATAAATGGAAACACTAAGTGTCCTTCCCTCTAGGCCCTTATTTAGTTCCATTAGGGGAGATTCCCAAAAGTCCAATATCAGCATGTAAAATCATGTAAATGAATCCATAAAGGAAATTAAATTTTCAATGAAAAAAACCACATATGAAGACTAAATACTTAATATAATATAGTTTTCTCAATATATATTAATTAACAAGGTTGAATACTTTCTTAATGAACTTATTTTATCTATTTATCATTCTTTAACTGTATGAAATGAAATCATTAATATAACTTGGGCATCATGTTGGATCGAGATAAATGAAAATAATGGATTAGAGGGGGGTGAACTATAAAAACCAATGATTTTTTTAGAAATATTTTTTTCAAATGAATTTAATCTTATTGTTATTTTACATTACACATAACACAGAGTTTAGCTTATGATAGTTGCAACCCTGAGTTTTAAAGAAACGTGTCATATTATGAAAGTGGTTTTATATGATAGTTATCATGTATTTGTTGGAGTAATGGGTTTGATTAAGATTAATTAAATTAGGAAAATATATGGTTTACAATTTTATATGAAATTAATTCTTTAGTGACCAATTAATTAAAAATTTAAATAAAAAAATATTTTAAAATAAATGAAATATTTATTTGAAAAACAATTTTTATAAAGAAAACTTCTTTTACCTCAATAAATTAAGAAAACAACTATTGGTGAATGATTTTAATGAAATATATATACATTAAATATTCAATAATAACATTCATCTTACATGTTTTCTAGAAAAGCGATAAGAATAAATCCTATTTTATACTTAAAAACTGTATTTTTCTAAAAGTAGTTTTTTTTCCTTTTTATGCACTTATTTCAAAAATATTTTTTGATTTTTTTGTGAATTTATTTGAAAAATTAAAATAAAATTTTTAAATAATAATTTCAAAATTATAATTGGATGAATTTTTAAAAGTTTCTAAAAAGATTAATTTTTTGATAAAGAGTGAAAAATAAAGAATTTGTATTGAAAACTCTGTTTTTTTTAAATTATTAATAAAGTTAAAATATATTTTAATTTGATTTTAAATTAAAATTATGTTAATAATATATATATTATTCCAATTTATGCCATTGGAATTATTTTCAAATTTAATTTTTATATAAAACCCATTTAAACTATTAAACCTTTGTTTCATTGAAAACTTGCTTTATCATCACATCCGTATGATTAATTTTAAATAAAAATTTTGAACTTATGAAAATTTAATTTTTAAAAATTCATTCCATATTATTAATAAGAATGATTTATATAATATAATAATTTCAGATTACTTTTTTACCATAATTAATAGCAATAACAGTAAAAATATTTTACTATTGTTAAGGAAAAAATGGGTTTATCGTAGTGTTAAACTAGAAATCTAAGATTTAAAATGACATGAAAAGTTTTCTAAAATAAAATTTATGTATATAGTTTTACCTTATAATTTATAATTCTCTATAATACACCATTTTTGAGCCTTTGGTCTTGAGAAAATCATTTTACACCATTTTATTTTCAAAACATTACAAGTGTGACACTCACCTCATTTATAAAAGTCCACCCCTATCCTCTCTTATTAACACATTAAAACCAGTTTAGTTCAGAAAATACATGCCAAAATACCTTAAAATTTTTATAATATCATCCTAAAATCTATATTGTGTGAATAAATCCAACCCTGGAAGGATTTTGGGCACACCTAATGAGGATGCCCAAATAAGAGGTAACGTTCTTCAACCACAATTTTTATTTTATTTATTCTTCCAACTCCTTAAATTATTTTTAAACCATGATGATATAATAACATCAGTATCATAAATATTCCAAGATATTGTCATGTTATGTTAATTACCTATAACAATCTACACATTCATCAAATGGTTTACGAAATCATCATTCGTGTGTATGATGAACTACCACCTTGCAAACCGATGCCATTCATTTTTCCATTACCACCTCTCACATTTTTTTATGATGATGGATATAAATTATATATATATATATGATATTTATATCATAATTATACCTTTATATAAATTATATCATACATAACTTGTTTATTTTCCATTCCATAGGGGATATGATAACATCCGTCATGGGTACGGCAGACTACCATCTCATAAAGTGATGAGATTCATTTTTCTATAATTATTTAGATGAAATATAATAAAGATAAATTTAATTAATATATATTATATAAATGATATAATTAATATATTTATGATATATTTATAATTTTTAAATGATAATATATCATTTTATTTCTTACCTTTTCACTCACTGGTAGATGATAACATCGTTTGTGTACGTGTGGACTACCACCTTCATGAAGTGGTGAAACTCTCTATTTTATTAACTACAGAAAATGGATGATATGTATAAGTATATTTAAAGTAATAATATGTTATTTATGATATTATTATCATTATTTAAAGAAAAAATATTACTTACCTCTTTTCCATAATGACCATAATGCAATTAATTTTTCAAAAACCCTTTTTAATGATTTGTATTAAAAGTATAAATTATGTATAAATATGACAATTATGCCTTGATTTTTTTTTATATTATTTACCCATGAGGATCGAAAATAAAAAATCAAAAAAATACAAAAAATAAAGCAGTTATTAGCAGAAACTAGATTTTAACACGAAATTGGTAATAAACAGGTAATAAATGGTCATAAGTAAATAATATATGGTATAATATATACAATTTTGCTTCTATAATATATTTATAGTAAAATAATTTTTATTATATTGGAGGTTTGAGAAAGTAAAAAGGGCGTCAAGACTTAAGGTAAGAGATTTATCTTCTCTCTTTTATTTACAGGAGACATACAAATGGTCACCACTCATTACTTTTGTATGGTGTGTATAATTACAATTTTAAATTTTATACCATGAATATACTAATTTTAATGATAATAAAAGTATCATTTTATGTCATGATTTATTGGGAGTTACGATTCAAAATAATAATAAAGCGGTAAGGGATTTCCATCTCACTTTTTACTTCTGCGTGATACATGCCATATCCACCACTAATTTATTATATATGGTGAATATAATATCCATGTATTTATTTTATATTTATAATAATTAAAATTATTAGTATTTAAATATCCATTTTAGTGTCTCTATTTCATGGGGTTTACTGTTGAAAAATTCCCATGCAGTAAGAGGTAATTGTCAATTTTTTTTCTTTGATAAATATGTTACGTTATGCACCTATCTTACTTATGAGGTGCATATATAGCCCATTTTACATTTAATATAATGATTTTATTTATTCTCATTATATTTTAAGTTTCATTTAATTTTATTATTTCACTGGGATTATGATTCAAAGTTACCAAAGAAGTAAGGTTTTTATGTTATAATCTCATCGTATACTGGGATTGCTTATTATTATGCTTCCAATAATGAAATATTATGATATAACTCTCATAAAACACATTTATTTTATTATAATATATTTTTTTAAAAAATTCATGTTTTCCCTTCATTTTGTACTCTTTATGTTCTCAATATTTTAAAATAATATTTTTAGAAAAATCATCTTTATTTCCCTCTCTGGACAAAAACTGATTTTCTTCCAAAACCAAATTTTCTAAAAATATTTAAAAAAATGTTTTTAACATTATGAAATTTTTTTATTGAAGTATTTTTTACTCATGTTCCTATTTTTTCTAATTTTTTAAAAGAAATATTCATATTGTATTCCAAACAATGCTTGTTTGACTTTTACCAAATGTGTGAAAGGAATCATTGATTTAATGTGTTTGAAAAGAAAGAAAATTGCCTATGTCATTATTATTATTTTAATTGAATCCTAATTATTAGGTTTTCAAATTTATTTTCAAAGAAAATTATTTTCAAAATTTTTTAAAATGGGGTTTTAGAGTGGAAAGGATGTTTTCTCCAAGAAGCATTCTATTTTTTTTAAATATTCTTTTATAAGTTTAAAATTTAATTTTCATAGAATGTAATTTCCAAAACTTTTAATGAATTTTTAGTTTTAAATATGTATTTTAAAATAAAATTTACTTTCCTCATGAAATGTTCAATGTGATTTTTCTTTCAAAATTATTTTCCATCTAAAATTATATGCTTTTATATAGATTTCTCTTTTGTGGGGATATGATCCAAGGAAACCATTATTATTCATTATCTAAATGATTTTGTTTATGATTAAATTTTTTTTATGATACACATTAATCTTTTATGGTTTTCACCACGATAAAATTTTTATGAAACCTTCTTACTTTTACATGGGTTATGCTATGTTGAAATGAAGAAATGATTATGAAACCTATCCATTTTCCACAGGTTATGAAAAGATGAAATGTTTATGAAACCCATTTTATTTCGTGGTTTATGATAAAATGAATGCATTATGTTATTATGGAACACATATGTATGATTTTCATTATGTTTCAATGGTTACATCATAACCAATGGTAGTTGTTATGTTATAAACAAAGATGGGTGGGACTTATATATTCTCTAATGCATTAGGTAATGATTTATGTCTCATGAGATAATAAGGATTGGATTGATGAGGTAAAAAATTTCAATAAGGTATTTTTTCCTCTATGATGGTCTTATGAATGAAACATGACTACTATAATGGTTTAGGGAGTAAAACCATTCAAATAAGAGAGCCGTGGAAGTATCGCTTGACTAATGTGGAAATGATTTTTATCCTTTTATATATGCCACAATTTCATGTATCATGACAATGTTATGATCTCATGGCTCATGTTCTATGATTTCCTTATGATTCATGTCTTATGAACTGTAAAACATTATGCCATGACTCAATATTCTGATCTTTTATATACAGGGTATGGTTTTCAAATGTTATGGCCATTTTATCATACCCATATTTTCATGTTATTATTTCTTATAACCCATGTTTACCCTTACTGAGCATATGATCTCACCCTTTCTTATTTTTCCTTTCCACAAGTTATGAAGGAAGGTTTTAAGTGTGGTGTGACTGTGAAGAGTACTAGAAGATGTGATCTTTATAGGAGATGTTTAAGATCTTTTTCTAAATTAAAATATTTTATACTTAGTATCCAAATACATTAAACTATTATGGTACTTGGGAGTGTGTTTGATTAATGTATTAAATATTCAACAAAAGAGATGTAATATATATGTATGAAAATACTTGGTCACTATAATTAGTATCAGAGGATAGGATTAGTTAATATTTGGAAACTAGGATGATAAAACATTAGTTATTTCCCTAGGGATTTTTGTAAGGATATGTCTTGGGATACATATAAGGATAATTATAAGGATGATTAAAAGTATATGAAAATGTCCTAGAATGATTATATTTGATAGAGAATGTGGTTTCCAAAAAATTACATCCTTGTATTGATACTACAAGTAGATGTGGATCTGGTAAAAAGGTACTTAGGAGTAATAAATCTGAAAAGGCTTCATTGAGATGGACTCGATCGTCTCTTAGTGCATGATAATGGGACTTATTTCACACTTGTTTTGAAAATCCTGTGGGATATGGTTAGGAAATTAACTAACTCTATACGAAACATCATGAAGGATTTAGAAATACTATGATTATGAATGACCCAAGATAAACCTAAGGTATTAGAGATTAATAAAAATGTATCATGATTTTGATATCCTATAAGTTATTTTTTAATGATTATGTTGTTTTAAACTAGGATTAGTGTTTCTCACACTAATATTTTAGTATTAGTAAAGGGAGGGAACTATAAGGAACTATGTTTACATTGAATGTGATAAAAAATCTACTGATGAGTAGCTAAATGGGATGAAAATAGATTAAAGGATGTTGTGATTATTCCTAAGTAGCTTTTATGAAACTTGATTAACTATCAATACCTTAACCAACTCTCAAAATCACAAAAGAAGTGAAGGATACTGTTTAATGAGATTTTCGATAGTGGAAACCATGTAGTAAAGAAGATTCAGTTTCATATATATAGAGAATATGGGAAGAATAAATCAATGGAATGTCTCAAAGGGATGCTGAAATGTTTTGGGTAAGGAAAATAAGGTCACAAATCAAGTAACTACAAAGGAAAAATTAAAATTTCAATTAATGTAATGAATGGAAATAATGGTATCCCTATGTTATCTTTAACCGTTGAATGTTTTAAATGTGGTATGTATGGGCATTATGTAAATCAATGTCCTAAGGGGAAAACTCATGAAGAGAACCAGAAAGGTTGTATGAGTAATAGATTTACTATTGAGGATCAAGTGACTATAGATGAAATATTAAAGGAAATAGGTATTAAGGAAAAAGATGATGAATCCTAGTTAATGGTTATAGAAAGAATTGGGATGATTGAAGTGTTAATGTATTTGAATTCAAGGATTATGTTTTATAAATCATGAAATATATAAGGATTGTTTTTGTTAAGGTTTTTTGTTAAGGATTTTCAAAAATATTATAAATATAACAGAAGGACTATAAAAGTGAATTCATACCAATGTGTTATTTTTATTAAGGGAAGATAATCCTTAATATTTTATGTATCTTCAGATATTGATTTTGGGATAAATAGATGTTGTATATGAATATGTAAATTGAGTAGTAATGATTACCTTGGAAAAAATTAATAATTTATTAATAATGTGGTTTATGCTATCATTGATAGAGTTTGCAACATTTTTAGATTTATGGAATATGTCAAATAATATGTGTTTTATGGATGTAATGTGGAAGCATGTATATTTTCAATAAGGTGTTATGGTAATTCAGATTATTACCATGTTTTAAGAGAATACAAGATGATGGTATTTACAAGTTTGGTATGTGATAATCAACCGTCACTTTATGTTTTATGGGGGATTAATGTTAAGTTTATTTTGAGAATTTTTTTGACCAAATTCATAAATTTTAAATTTTAGAAGGGTTATAAGGTTAACCATTTATGGAATGGGTTAAGTTGAACTTTGGATGATTTTTTAGAGATTAATATATTACTCCCCCGTATAAAGATTTATCCATATTGAATAACCAATGTTAACCTTATTTTTTACTAGATATAGAAGTCATAAATTATCACTCTATTTTGGAACTTATTTAGGGCTTAATACATGATAACAATTCATCTCTTAGAGCAAGAGATTAGTGGAAATTGATCATGGCACAACTAAATGATGAAAATTTTCCTATGAATTAAAAACATATCTAGCAAGTCAATATTCATATGATATTGGTATAGATGGAAAAGGAATTCCACAAAATTAGTAAAATGATCTTAAATTAAAATTTTGTCCCATTATCATCATTTTTTAGGATATCAGTGACTTTTTTCATGCCTCTTTGGTTTATGGATTTTTGGTCACTAACTTTCTCCATACCATGTTCTCTACCACCCTCTATTAGTATTAGGGTGTTAGTTTTCCCTCCCAAGTCCATGATTTCACTTTACACCAATGTTATCCTATTTGTAAACCTATCATGTGTTATTATAGATGACTTTCATGCTTCCCTTTATCTTTTTCAAGAGGATGTTTTATTAACCATTTTATGATGTGGGTTTTTATGTAGGAATTTTCAAATGTAAAACCTTTGATGTATGAGATGAATTTCAAGGAGAATTTAATTTTATGATGGGTAGAATGTAACACTATGATATTTTGTGAAATATTTTTTTATATGAATATAATATTTTTGATATTTTAGGTTACACATAACACTGAGTTGAGAATATGTTACACGTAATCCTGAGCTTAAATGAAACGTGTCCTATTCTTAAAATATTATTATATAATAGTTACCACATATCCATTGGAATAAAATGTATAAATAGTATTAAAAAAATTATGAAAATATATGGTTTACACTAGTGTATAAAATAAATTCTTTGATGACCAATTAATTAAAAATGTAAAATAAAAAACTATTTGAAAATAAAAGAAAAATTTCAAAAAATATTTTTTTGAAAAAACAAATTCTGGTGAATGGTTTTAATGAAATATATATACTATATATTTAATAAAGTATAAAACTTCCATATTATATATTTTATAAACAATATATAAGAATAAAAACAATTTTATGCCTAAAAAATGCATTTATCTAAAAAGTAGTATTTTTTCCTTTTGTGCAATTATTTTAAACCTAATTTTTAAATTTTTTATAAAATTATGTTAGAAATATAAAGTTATTTTTTGAAATAATAATTTTAGAGTTATCTTAGGATGAATTTTTATAATTTTCTTAAAATATTAAATTTTTGAAGAATTGTGGAAAATACTAAATTTCAACAGAAAAATGTATTTTCGAATAAATTATTTATAAAGATAAATTAAATTTTAAATTGGTTTTAAATTATAATAATTTAAATTATATATATATATTAATCCAATTTATTTCATTAGAATCATTTTTATATTGAATTTTGATATAAAAATGTTGTAAAATTTTGAACATTTTATCTTTGAAAACTCGCTTTCACACCATGTCTATGAGATTAATTATAAATTAAAATTTTTCATATTATGTGAATTGAATTTAGAAAAATGGATTACATATTTGGAATAAAAATAATTTATATTATATAATTATCCAAAACTAATCCTTTACCATAACGAATAGTAAAAATAGTAAAAAATATTTACCTCAATTGAGGTAAAAATGGGTTTACGTAGGGGTTAAACTAAAAAGATAAGGATTAAAATTACCTAAAAACGTATCTAAAATATATTTTATGGAAATATTTAGACCTTATAATGTCTAATACTCTATAATAATTTGATTTAGTGTTTTTTTTCATGATAAAAACATGGGTGCTCCCTTTTCTTTTAAAAACAATACAAGTGCGCCACTAACCACACTTATAAAAGGCCACAAACTCCCCTCTCTTATTCACCCCTTAAAACCCTTTTGTTTCAGACATAATATCACTGAATAAACTCAAAAAATTCCTCCTCTAATCCTATAAGACTTATTTTAAGAATAAATCAAACTGGGAATGGATTTTGGTACAAACCTATGGAGGATACTCAAAGAAGAGGTAGCATTCTTCAATAAGTTGTTATTTTATTTCATCACCCACTTCCTACAATTATTATTAAAACATGATGATATAAAAAATTTAGTATATTAAATTTACTTATATGTTGTTATGTTAAGTGAATTACCTACAACCATATCCAATATATTTAAATGGTTTACAGAATCATCATTTTTGTAAACGTCGGACTACCTCCTCAAGCAATGATGTCATTCATTTGTCCCTTAACACCTATAACAATTGGATATGATGATGGATATAAAGTATAAATTTGATATTTATAAAATAATTCTACCAATGTATTCATTATTTAATATATAAATTTATTTACTTTTTATTCTATAGGCGATATGATATCATTGCTCGTGTGTACAATGGACTATCGCGTTGCGAACCGATGTGATTCATTTTTCACTAACGCTTTACATGGAAGATAATAAGGATACATTTAAAGAATATATGTAATATAAATGAAATAATTATGATATTAATTAAAAATTTATCATTATAAAACAATAATATATAATTTTATTTCTCAAATTTTCACTCATTGAAAGATGATAACTTCGTTCGTGTATGTGTGGACTACCTCTTTCACGAAGCGAGGCTACACTCTATTTTCATCACCAAACCACATGGATGATATGTATATGTATTTTTAATATAATAATATTTTAATTATTTAAATATAAAATATTTATTACCTTTTTCCATAATTATCATTAAAAAATGGAAACATTACTCATGCGTACATACGACCTACCATCTCCATAACCGTAACATACTTCAATTCTAAAAAACCATATTTCATGATTGTTCTTAAAATTTTAGTTGATTTATAATTATTATAATTATTTCATGATTATTATTCTAGATAATATTAAACCATGATCAAATTAATAGGAATAATAATAAAAAATCAAGACATATATGAAAAACAAAAACGGTTATAACCCGAAATGTGATTTTTACAAGGAATTGGTAATAAATGGGTAATTAATGGTCATATTTAAATAATATATGGTATAATATATATAAGTATGGTTATATAATATACTTATAATAAACTTATATTTTCTATAAATGAGGTTTTAACATGTACATAAGAAGTTGATACTTAAGGTAATAGATTTATATTATCTCTTTTATTTCTCGGAGAAAAATGAAAGGTCTTGGAACTTTTCCATAATTTTTATTCTTTGGTAAATACGATATGTTTTGAAACTATATTATTTATGAGATGATTATATAGACCGTTTGAAATGTAATATCACAGATTTATTTATTATCATGAATCATAAGTTTTATTTAATGTTATTCTTTCAAGGGGATTACGATTCAAAGATACCAAAGTGGTAAGGTTTTAATGTCAGAATTAAATTTTTTATCAGAATTTCTATTGATTATTATTACAATGGTGAAATATTATTATCTAAATCTCAATAAACTCATGACATTATTTATCCTCTAGTTATTTCTAGAGAATGCATGTTTTACCTTCATTTTGTACTATTTATGTACTGAAGAGTTCAAAATAATGTTTTTTTGAAAAACCATATTTATTTCCCTTTTCGTAAAAAATAATTTTTCTTCCAAAACCATGTTTTATAAAAATAATTTCTAAAATGTTTTTAATATTATTAGAATTATTTATTGAATACATTTTTAGCCATGTTTTTCTTTTTTTTAAAAATATTTTTCAAATGAATCTTCATGTCATTTTCCAAAAAAATCCCATTTGAATTTTACCAAAATAATAGAGGAATATTTGATTTAAAGTGTAAAAAATGAAAGAAAATTCACACCATTGTGAATATTATTTTATTTAAAGATTAATTTATAATTTTTCAATGTTATTTTCAAATATAATGATTTTTAAAATGTTTTAAAAAGTGTATTCAATAAGGAAAATATATTTTTATTAAGAATTGTCTTAAATTAATTTTAAAGCATACTTTATAGGTTTCAAAGTTTATTTTCAAAGAAAATAATTTCCAAAATGTTTTATAAATTTTTAGTTTTAAAAAGGTATTTTCACAGAACATCTATTTTTCTCTAGAAAATTTCCATGTTATTTATCTTTCAAAATCATTTTCTATATAAGATAAAATATTTTAATATAATTTTTAATTTACTAGTAAAATGATCCAAGGATATAATTATTATTTCTTATTTTAATGGTTTATTTTTTATGATGAAAAGATGGTTATGAAACCAATATCTCTTCTATGGATTATACCATGATAAAATTTTTATAAAATTGACTTTTTTCGGTAGGTTATGCTTTGATGAATTGATGAAAAGATTATAAAACCTGACTCTTTTCCTCAGGTTATGATATGATGAATTTTTTAAGCCCATTTTACTTCAGGGGTTATGATAAGATAAATTTATTGTGATATTTTAGAATACATATGTAAGATTTAATTATGTGATGTGGTTATGTTATAACCAGGTATGGTGATTTTTAAAACCAAATATGGGTGGGACCTATATCTTTTTCTAATGCATTGGGTAATGATTTATATCTCATAAGATAAAAATGAGTGGAATAGAGAGTGAACCTGGTTTTGTAAGAGGCTTTGTCTACTATGATTCTCTTGGGAGGTAACCTTGAATACTTTGACAGCTTTTGGAGTGAACCAATTCCACTATGATATCCTTAACCGTGATCCTTGACCACTATGGAAATGATTTTATATGCTTATGTTTATGCGAAAATTCCATGTCTTATGCCAATTTTATAATCTCATGGCTCATGTTCTTTGATTTCCATATGATTGATGCCATATAAAATTCCTATATTTATTCCATGACTCAAGATTCTAATATTTGATATAAATTGTATGGTTTTCATATGTTATGATAATATTCTCATACAGTTATGTTCATGTTGTGCTTACTTATCCCCCTTGTTTACCCTCACTGATCATATTATCTCACCCTTTCTTATTTCTCATTTATCTTGTTTATAAATAAAGGTTTAAATTTGGGAATATGTTTTTGAGGAGTACTAAATGATAATATATTTATGGGGGATGTTAAAGATATTTCACCAATATAGAAGATTGTGTACCTAGTCTCGAAAGACACTGAACTATTATGGTCTATAGGCATTTATTATTTTATTATATTGAATATTAATATCCATGTATGAAAATTCTGGGTCATAATATAAATATTTTTTAATAGTACTTTAACACTTTTAAAGGAAATAATCAATCAAACTTTGAAATTTTATGAAAGAAAAGTGAAGTTTAATATTCATAATTTAGTGCAATAAAAATAAAAATATGAATATATTATTTTTTTAGTAGTTTAGATTACTAATATTATAGTCCACTATTTAATCTTCTCTACTCAGTGAGAAACTCTTTACCCACTAAGAGACCTCAATTATAGATGTTCCGTAACCTATTTATAGAACTTACCTTTTACAATACCCAAAGGTATAACCAATAAATCACTCTTCTAATGAATTAAAAACCTAATTTAATATGAATTTTATTTGGGAGTCACAAACCAAGAATCTTCCTTTTTATTTGTATAATAACCAAGACAATACGTTTTCTTTGGAAAATTCTATACTGACTCTGTAGAACAAACAAGAGAAAGAGGTATTGGTTAAAAAAACACAAGTCAGATGTTAAAATACTTAATTAAGGATATATAAGTTGGACATCTTGATGATTTATAATAGCATTAATATTATAGAGTAGAATGTTTAATCTTCTTTGTGATTTCACTTAAGAAATTAGTACTCATAGAAGATCATAGTTCTCGAAAGTGATGTATCAGTTCTATGTCTATCATTATTGAATAAACTTAGTAAATTTTATTTAATCATGTTCCACATGATAACATTCCAAAGGATTAATCCCAAATCCTTAAATTCATGATATTTTTGTAGTATGAATGAGTGTTTAAACAACCAATCACAATATTCCACAAGTTAGGGAATAATAATAATTATAATAATACTGTTTTGCTCTAATTTGAATTATGATGCTCATTATAAAGTAATTATCATGCTATTGTATTCCTCTATCAAATTACTCAAAAATAATTCCAATTTTATTGTTAAAAAAATATGTATTTTACAAAGTAATATAACTTTTAAAATAATTTGAATAAACTTTCTATTTATTTAAACATCAAAACATCATTAAAACAGAGAACCATAACACAAATTCTTCACGTGTGCTTTTAAAGATAATTTATACTCAAAATATTTAATAAAAAATGTAATAATTTTTTTTAAAATATAATTATTTAATAAATTAAAAAAAATAAAATATTTTATTTAGAATTCAGTAATTAAAAAAATTTCATTTATTTTTTTAGAAAAATATAATAAGTCCCACAAGTTATCACTAACAGAATGTGATATATTTCTAACTAATGGTAGAAGATTATTTCTATCACTATCACTAAATCAAAGTATATTCTCTAAATACTATTCTTGATAATTATATATAGAATAGGTTCTTCCATTATTGTTCATGTTACAGCTAAAACAAATGGTTTCTATAGTTTGAAGGAAGAAGTTCTACTATTACTATTCATTTTATTGATAGAACACTTTGTTTCTACCGTTGGAATAAATATTCATTATTACATTAGAACAAATATTCATGCTAATTGTAGATGAGGGGTGCTACCATTTTTTAATCTGAGAAATATGGGAGTGATACCATAAAAATATTGTACCAATAACTCTAGGAAATTTCTATCTTTAGAGTTAGGTGCTAGCACTATTTATGAACAATGATGCTACCACTACATAAAAATATTGCTACCATAATATGAGGATAGAGATGGATATGGAACTATTATATGTGCGAAAAGTTAAGGAGATGTTATGAAGGCATGTCACTATCAATGTGCATGGTTAAATGAATGATTTTACTGCTTCTGTTCACGCATGAATGAACATTACATCAAGCTATGTTGATGATGTCTAGTCTATGGAATCTGTTTTTTTGAATTACCAAAGGATTTTATTGAATTCTTAGTAGCATAACATAATATTTTTTCATGGAATCACATAAACATGAGGATAAAGAGTGATTATATGCATGTTCTTGGTTATACCTTTAAACAAATATACCTATACATAGATATTCTTCTACAGCAATATGTTTAAATAGGTATCCTTACCTGAATATAATTTTACATAGGTACCATTTTACATGTAGGTAGGTAGTATAAATGTTTTGGTACTTTTACATAGCTCCACTTGTAAACTTACAAAACATTGGGTACCCTCACACAATAACACAAGTTACCCTTACGCAATGTGTGGAACACATAGAAAATTGTTTAATTTTCAAGCCTACCTCTACATAACATTTCTAAAACTTGTTTTACCTTTATGAAATGGAATGAAATGTTATTTTTATATTTATATAATGATGGATTTTAAATGATACCAATACTTAGTTATGGATTTTCAATATTAAAAAAATTATTCAAATAAAAAATTTTAAAAGGTAAATAGTATTAAACATTAAAATTTTTAATCAGATGAGATATAACTTTAAACAAAATTATAATAATTAATACATGTGATATAAAAATGAGAATAATTTAAATAAACAAAATAAAATAATAAAGAACACATGATTATTATAAATGAAAATAAATTTGAGGTGTATGAAATTTAATAAAACACAAATTTTAAACCAAATAAATTATAAGAGTCTAAAATTTATAAAAAAACTAATAATATATTAATACCAAAGTTTAATACTTACACATAGATTTTATTTTCATATTTACATTCCAATAAAAATTCCTAAGATATATTATTCTAATATTGGAAGATTCAAATCCTTTATTGACTTATTTATTATTTACATATAACTCCTGACACAACCAACTTACCTAATTTTTATTAAACATATAACATCATAGTTTATCTCAATAAAAAAAAGTTTTTGACTCATTATATTCATTAATAATAATCTCAATTTAAGATCTTGGCTTTTCAATTAGTTATGGATCCTTTAAATTTCGGTCAAATTCTTTATTTTGGACCTAATATGGATGCCTAATGAGTTAGGAAAGTTATCAAGGGTGTCCGGAGCTTTTTTGGAGCTCATAACACATCTTTTTGGGAGAGCTAGACCTGGAGCATGGTTTATAGTAAATTATGTGTGGGAGGCCACACAGTTAGATAAAAAGGTGTGGGGATAACTTATGATTAGATAAAACTATGTGGGCAGAATCCTTTCTCAAATAGAGCCTTACTGCATGGTTGGTGCATGATTTCCCTCACCGTGTGATACACGCATTTCTCCAGGTAACCATGCATGGTTTTCACATGGTTTAGAAGACCACATGGACAAACCTTAAAAATTCTAATTTTTGGGTAATTTTACACTTTTACCCTTAATGGTCTATCTAAGCCTTATTCCCTAATATGATTTTAAGTTGACAGAGCCTCTATTGTATCCCATTTTGGATATTCTGAAGGCCTAACCTATGGATCAAGACATTATCTGTGATTTGTTTGAGGCTCCATTCTTCACGTTGGTTGTGCAACGATAAGTACTCAAGTCCTTTTTAGCCATTCTTTGACCCTCTTGCTCTCGAAATTGTTATCAAGGTGTGAGTGTTTTTACTTTTTCTCATATCTACTCCATTCCTATCTAAATTAGGGGCTAATAATAGATTAATATAGTCATAAAAGTCTAAGGTGTGTGGCCTATAACTCATCCCTCAAGTTATTTGATTTTTTAAATTATGTGTGGGGACCGTTGATTTCATTGCTTGTCATTTATTGAATTTATATTCCATGCCTATAATCATTAGAACCGTATGGTTATTCTCTTTCCTAATATGTGATTAGTTGTTAGTGGTTATACCCCCAACTCTGTCCATCCCATATAGGATGTTTTCCCATAATTTTCATTTTAGTGTTTGGACACATTTATTCCACCCCTCACGTGTGCCTTGGCTTGACATTTATAAGGGTAATATTTTCTATATTAAATGGCTTGATTTAAAATTTCAATTTCATAATGGAAAGTACCATGTAACCTCACCCCTTAACCCAACTTGTTTAAGTGATTCAATTTGATAATTAAATATGAAATGGAAATTGGAAAGTATACTAAGTATATGACTTGGCCTTTTTAAATGTGTTAGAATAATAGGTTGTATATCTGTAGCACCCCTCGCCATGTTAATGGAAGTTAGAAGAGTTATCCATGGTATATAAAAATGACATAAATTTTTAAAATTAATGGTTTCATGCTACATGATCTTGCCACACTAATTAAAGGCATGTCTTGAACCAAACAGATTTATGGATTAATTATGAATTGATTAAAAGTTTGCATGCTCAGTAAAACTGATCACACTAATGAAAGGTTAGGGATTGAACCCTATGAACTCTATAAGAATTAATTATAAAAAATAAGCATGTCCTGAATTGAGCTCACCTTGGATTCCTAATGGAATTCCTTGAGCACTCAGGGAACCC
The DNA here is from genome assembly GCA_963277665.1 of Viscum album. Taxonomy (NCBI): domain Eukaryota; kingdom Viridiplantae; phylum Streptophyta; class Magnoliopsida; order Santalales; family Viscaceae; genus Viscum; species Viscum album. Next base: position 439,799,253 of record OY728121.1, read on the forward strand.
ATTGTGAATTCAAGGATTTATCTTGCTTAGGTTCAGTCACATTTAGAACTCGATATTTTTCTAAATCTGGATGCCCAGTATGACACTGTAGGATCCCACATGTAGTATTATAGGTTTCCTTGGATACACTCCTTGGATCTAGTATTGACAATTAGGCTCCATGCTTAAATACCATTAGGCATAGTTATTTATTATCCCCATTTTAACTTGTATGAACTCCTTAGACTCGGTGGGTGTTTAATTATGGAATGCCTTAGACTATTCTCTATGAATTACACTCTTACCTTTAGCCAAGACACATTAATTATTGAGTTGGACACCCATGAGGTCTATGTTTACTTGTTTGTTACCTTGGAACTTGATTATTTAATATCAATATAGGTTTAGTTGTTACATCTTGGAACATTCACTATTTATTTCTTGTGACTAATTTATAAACTCGTAATAATCAAATAATGAATTGGTACATGTTCAAACACTAGCCAAGGGATGAATATGGTACTTGGTTATTTAGTTTTATTATACTAATTCATGTAATATATTCAAAATTTCACACTATTAAATTTTCATTACAGGGGCCAAATTTTATATAAAAAATTTGTGGTGACCCACTAGGATTTATCTCACACCCTCTTTAGGTGTCGTTTGGTACCCGAGGAAGATTACATGAATGATGGTGTTGATAGAAGGAATCATACGACTTAGAACATTTGATTTATTACTGTTTAGGATGGAACTTGTTAAAAGATGACAAAGATGAAGATCATGATGCTGGGGATATACTTTTCATTTCCTTTATACTTTTTCAGAACATGTTTTAAATATTATCTTTTTCCATGCTTTCTTGTTTTTGTGACCAGACATATCATCATATGTTATTCCATTTTACTCAGTTATTGTTATCCTTATCTATCTATTAACATTTTCTATTTCCACTATTTACTTATATTGATTCTTCTATTTACCTTTGTTATTCTTTATCTATCATGATACACTGTGGTAATGAGGGAATAGTCTCCCCACAGATACACCCTAGGCCCTCATTTCTAGGAGAAAACCTCTGGTATTTGGGGACATGCGCTTGAGTCTATGTGTTCCAATGCACTCGGGGAACCTATTAAGTGGAATTTAGATATGAGAGATTACAAAGTGGTATCAAAGGGGTTTTAATTTCTTGATTTAGTATTTGGAGATAGTATATTGATGATTAGTAACACTAGGGGACTTGGTCGTTAGATGTTCTTGGGCATCGCAAACTCAAGTTTATGGTAAAATACAAGTTTCCCAAAACATAATTATTGTTCTATTTTACCTATTACAGTTGACATTATTTCACCATTGGGTGATGCACATGCGGTGTGGTGTTGCTGATTATTACTCTAATTAAGGATTTATTCTATCCTTAGAGAAAGGATATGAGGGTAGGGAGAATAGTTCATTCATCATTATAGGCACATATAATTTTCATGTCATGAATTTTACCATTCCATATAGGTGCATTTCACTACTTTCATTGCTTGATATGCCCATGATTATTAAGGGATGCTATGATAGGAATATTATTCTTGTGATATTATTTGGTTTCAATTGAGTGATTACCTGTCTCAATTCAAGAGGTGCATGGGCCCTCATGGTTTGGGATGAGTAATTTACTGATTCAATCCATTAAAATATAAAAAAATGGGTGTAATATTTGGTGATTAGGTATGTGGGAACTGATTTAATTTGAATGGATATCTATTATAAAGTGAAAAATGAAAAAAAATAAAGTGGTTTCACATCCTTATCCCACCTTATCATGTTTATGAAAGGTAAAGGAGTGAAATTTTAAATTAAATATAAAATTAAATGAAATGGTTTCCAATAAATGATGAGGCAAGGTACTATTTACCCTTCTCTATTGAAACCATTGACACTTATACTTGATCACTTACCAGAACCTGTCTATCTAAGCACGTAGTTAAGGCAGTATACCATGGGTAGTGAGACTTTAATTGTTTAGCTTCAATATGTATCACTATCTATCGGCTTTAAGTTTGTTCTAAGGAGTGTGCTGATAATTTTGTAGACCAATGCTACCACGGTGTCCTCACATATAATGTCAGGAGGGTAGCGATGACCATACTCCAGACATGTTGGGCCATGAGCTTCTAGTATTACCTCTAAGAGTTACACTTGAGGCACCAACTACTATACCTAATTTGGGAAATTATTCCCAAGTTCATGATAGTTTCCTATGTCTGATACAGTCCATGCATGGTTCTCTACAAGATGCACCTACTATGACTGATATGACAGGTGAGTTCCAACTACATCAACCTTTTACCTTTTTGGAGGATGGATGTCCATAGGCTGTTGAGTCTTGGTTGGAGGACACCCTATCTATATTCGAGCATCTATAAACACAGCTATAATGTAGGTTCAAGCTTTCCACATACATGCTTTAGGATTCGTCCAAGCATTTGTGGGATGTCATTACCCCGGATGTTCGCCATCAGGGCATGGTATGGGATGATTTCTAGGCTTCCTTCTATGATGAGTTATTTTCTCAAACACTAAGATATGATAGATCTAGAGAGTACATTCATCTTTAGTATAGTTCTATGTCAGTTATAGAGTATTCAACACATTTCATTAAGTTTAAATGCTTTTCAAAACTTCTAGATGGTGATGAGCTTTCACCTACTAAATAATTTTAGGATGGGCATGTGTACTCCATTAGTATGCAGGTAAACGTCTTTTGCCTACATTGTTTTTTAAGTTTTCAATGAAGATCTTCTCACTAAGCATAACTTGAGGGAAGAAAATAACACCAGGCATAGTGGATCAGTACCACAACAGGCCAGTAGTTCTTCTGATGACATGAAATGTTCCCTCAAGGGTTTTCATTAGTGTATTGAAAAATAGAGTATCCATTTTGATAACTACATTGTGCTGCTTCAGTGTAGATGACAGGGGAACCAGAAGCCTCATTTTTATAGAGACATAGTGTAGTTCCAGTCTTGCAGAAATTTGGGGCATCTTTAGAGATTATCCAGGACCTTTCCACTGGCTTTGAGTGGAAAAGGATTAGTGTTAGCTCCACCTTCAAGATCAGGTTCTTTTGGGCCATCTCAAGTGGGGAGTTTGAATATCACTTACATGACTAGATGAAGAGTATTTCATGTCTATAGTATCTGGAACCTTAATCACCAACAACACCAATATATTATTTTTGACCATTGCAGTTAAGATGTTACATAACTCTATGGATCAAGCTAGTTTCATGCACTATAACCATTCCCCAAGGATAAGGATACCGAAACATCTACAATATGAGGTACTATTCTAGTGGAATCTAATATAGTATCTACTTTATTTGATATAGGTGCTTTTAACTCTTTTATATCCTTATCTATCATGGAAATTCTCAGTCTAGAGATACAATATTATTGTGGTGTAATGACACTAGGTACACCACTATAATTGAGGTCAGAAGGCATTCACCAACGTATGGACTGTCCCCTTAAGGTAAGTAATTACACTTTCTTAGAAAAATTGGTTGTCTTAGTATCATGATTTTTTAGACTACTATCACCATGTGGTATCTTTTATATTACAAGAGGGCAACGGTTATCTACATAAGGGTGAGTGGGATGTACATTCTGGTAGAGTAGGACAAGAGAATCATGGGCATGGTGGAGTGACCAACCAGATTGAAAATCTTTTCATGGTGGATCAAAGTTTATGTCATGGTGATTTCCCTTCAGTAATATATCATTTCAGGGATTTTTTTCCTTAAAACGTTTCTAGAATACCTCATGAGAGATAGGTAGAGTTTAAGTTGAGCTTTTTTGGGAGTAGCTCCAATGTCCATTCCATCATGTAGGATGGAACCCACTAAGCTCTAGGAAATTAAGAAGCAGTTAGAGGATCTAGTGGCTAAAGGTTTTATGTGGCCTAGTACATTCTCTTGGGGTTTGCATGTGATTTTCTCCATAAAGGTGGATGGGAAATTATATATTTTCATGGATTATAGAAGGTTGAACCTGTTTATAGTGAAGAAATGACATCCACTACCTCAGATAGATGATCTCTTCGACCAACTATGAGTAGTTAGGGTCTTCCCTAAGATCAACATGAGTACAGGATATCACCAAGTGTGAGTAATTCTATCAAAAATATATCATACAAATTTCTATAGAAGGTATGGTCTCTATGAGTATCTTGTTATGTTGTTCGGTTTTACGAATTCACCTGCTATTTACATGGATCTAATGAATAGGTATTTTCATCCCTATTTGGATTCTTTTATCACGGTCTTGGTGGATGTAATCTTGGTATATTCTCACACTTGTAGAGACCATGCTAAGAAACTCAAGATTTTTCTGAGTACACCATGAGAGCATGAACTTTATGATATTATTTCTAAGTGACACTTCTGGATAAAAAAGTTCTTTTTTTGGGCCATATCATATCAGAATCAAGAGTATCTGTTGACCTAGAAATGATTAGTGCTATAGTTTCCTAGGATAATCCAAAGAACATGTAATATATATGGAGTTTCTAGGGGCTGGTTGGTTATTATAAACATTTCATGCAAGACTTTTACCACCTTGCTACACCTCTTACTAACCTTAAAAATGAGGGTGTTAAGTTCCTTTGGTCAGAAGTATGCAAGAAATCCTTTCAAGATCTAAAAGGGACGCTTGTCTCGACACCTATTCTGACTCTTCCAGAGCCAAGAATAGGTCTTATGGGGTCTATAATGCATTTGGTATCAGTCTAGGAGTAGTGCCAATGTAGGAGGATAGAGTCATTGCATACGGATCTTGGTAGTTGAGGCCTCATGAGAGAAATTAACTGACGTATGAACTTGAGCTAGAAGTAGTTTTCTATACCATATATTATTAGAGATGTTATCAATTAGGTGAGCGATTTGTAGTGCAAACATACAAAAATAACCTCAAATATATCGTTTCATGATGTGAATTTAATCTTAGATTGTGTATATGGGTTTCATATCTTTAGTTCTTTGATTTTGAGCTTGTCTATATGCCTGGAAAGGGAAATGTAGTTATCGATGTGCTTAGTTAGAAAACTCAAGCACATGACGTATAAGAAGCTAGTGATGGATGGAATTTAATAGAACTCTTCTATTAGATGCATCTGGATTTTGATGATAGTTATGAGTAGTTTTACCTGTCATCCTTAATAGTCACATCCTCCCTCCTTGAGAAGGTGAATGGTAGAAAATTTTCAGATCTTGAGGGCATGGTTCTCTGTGAGAGTATATTACGAGATAACCAACCTTCAAATTGGTCTATGGATAGATAAGAAATCTTGTGTATTAATGGATATTTCTAGATTTCTACAGATATGATAGAGGAGTTGATGTAAGAGTCCCATGCTTCTCAGTAGGAAGTCCATATTGGCATCCCCAAAACTTACCGAGGTATGCGACACTAGTATTGGTGTCCTGGGATGAAATTTTAGATAACATGCTATATCACTAGATGTTACAACTTTTAGCAAGTGAAGCCAAAAAACCAGAGACTTGTAGGCTTATTATAACTACTTCCAGTCCTAGAATGGAAATGGGAAGATATTGTTATCGGTTTTTTAGTTGGCTTACCTAGGTCGCCGAGGGCTAGAAATGTTTTATGGGTAGTTATTGATCTACTAACAAAAGTAGACTCTTCATTCCTATTTAGGATACATTATTAGTTGATGGGATGGGAAGACTATATTTCTGTGAGATCATAAGACTATACGGGGTCCCTTGTATTATCATTTTAGATTGGGAAGCTCGTTTCACATCACATTTATAGTAGACCATGCAGAAAGCTATGGGTACATAGGTGCTTCTAAGCACAACTTTTCAACCTCAGACCAATGGAAAATTAGAATGGACGATACCAGTTTTAGGGGACATAATCTGGGAATGTGTCCTTGATTTTGGAGGTTCTTAGGAGAATCATATCTCTATCATCTATTTCGCTAATAATAATAGATTTTAGGTGACAATTCAGATGTCTCCTTTTGATTCCTTATATTGTAGGTTGTTCCGTTCAACCCTATACTAGCTATAGGTAGGCGAGGAATCCCTACTAGGTACTAGTATCATATAGAAGACTTCAGAGTAGGTTTAGCTGATCTGGAAGCATATGATTAGTCCTCAGTCTAGAAAGAAATATTATGTTGATCACCACCATTAACCTCTAGAGTTTGAGGTTAGGGATCATGTTTTCCTTTGGGAAACACCCAGGACAGGGAATAGATTATTAGAAAAGAAAGGGAAGTTGTTGCCTCATTACTTAGGTATATTTTAGATTCTAGAGAGAGTCAGGCGGGTAGCCTATCAGTTGTTATTACCTCATAGGTACCATTCCATGCATGATGTCTTCCTTGTTTCACAACTTCTCTAATATCAAACTGACCCATCTTATAACTTTGATCTTGATGAGTTTGAGTAAGATGCTGATGCTACCTTTAAGGATAATCCAGTATGCATCATTGACCAGAGCATAAAGAATCTATGAGGCCGATCTATCCCTATATTACATGTTCTCTAGTAGCATGACCGCGTTCAAGATGAGACTTGTGAGTGGGAGGCCTACTTACATTCTCATTGGATAGAGCTGTTCTCAAACAGTGTCTAACCACCCTTTGAAGGTGAACATGGGGAAGATTTCCTTTAAGGGAGGAAGATTGTAAGAACCCATATTTTAACTCAAGTATTGATCTTTTAAATTTCGGTCAAATTCTTTATTTTGAACCTAATATGGATGTCTAATGAGCTAAAAAAGGCATCAAGAGTGTCCGAGTACTGTTCAAAGCCAAGAACCCATATTTTTGGGAGAAATAGGATTGGTGCATAGTTTGTAGTAAACTATGTAGGGAGATTACACAATTAAAGAAAACCATGCGGGAGTCATGCTTTTTTTTTTCAGACAGAGCCTTACCACATGGTTTCCCTAACCATGAAACCTATCCTTGTGGTATGCCCCTTTCTCTAGGTACCAATGCAAGGTTTGCACACCATTTGGAAAACCAGGAAGTAAAACCATTGACATGATATTTTCTTTGTTATTTTACATTTTTACCCTTAATGATATAATTAATCTTTCTTTCTTCCCTAATATGATTTCTAGTGGACAAAACCTCCATTTCTTGCATTTTGAATCTTTTGAAGGCCTAACATTGAGATTAGGAGACCTCCTTCATCCAACATCCATTTGAGCCTCCATTGGTCATGTTTCCTATGAAATAGTATGTACTCAAGTTCTTTTTAGTCATTCTTTTCCCTACTTACTCTGAACATTGTTATCAAGGTGTGATCATTTTTACTATTTTCTCAGTATACCCCATTAAAAGAAAAATTAGTGGGTAATATAGGACTAGGAGAGTCATGAAAGCCTATGGTGGGTGGTCTATAACTCGTCCCTCATGTTTGATGATTTTTAAAATTACATGTGGGGCCCACCGATTTCATCAGGTGTCATTTATTGAATTTATATTCCATGAATTAGAACAGTATGGTTATGCTGTTTCCAAATATGTGATTATTTTTGAGTGGTTATTCCCACAACTTCATACATAACATGTAGTATTTTTTCCTATAATTTTCATTTTAGTGTTTTGACATGTTTAAAACACCACTCAGGTGTGAATTTGATTTTATTTTCTAAGGGTAATCTTTTCTATATTAAATGGATTGATTTAAATTGTGAATTGCATAATGGAAAGTACTATGTATTCTCACCACTTGACCCACCTAAGGCATGTGATTCAATTTGATAACTAAATGTGAAATGGAAATTGTAATGTATACTAAGTATACAGATTGACCTTTTTAAATGTATTTTAATAATAGGTTGCATGTTTGTTGCACCCCGTACCATGTTAATGGATGGTAGTAGAGTGAACCTTTATTTAAAAAAATGTCTTAAATAGATTAAATTAATGGATACATGATACTTGGCCTTATCAAACTAATGAAAGGAAAGGCTTGAACCAAACATACTTATTAATTAATTATGAATTGATTAAATGGTTTCATGTTTAATTAGCCTTGTCACACTAATGAAAGGTAATGGATTGAACCTTATAAAATATATTTGACTTCATTATAAAAAATAGGAGTGTACTGGCTTGATCTTTCCTTGTATTCCAGAGGTAATTCTATGAGAACTTGAGGACCCCATTTTGAAATTAAGGATATATATTTCTTAGGCTGAGACCCACCTTGAACACGATCTCTATCTAACTTTGGATGCTCGATATGACATCGTAGGATCTATTAGGTAGTAATACAGGATGCCTTGGATACACTCCTTGGATCCAATATTTAAAAGTAGGTGCAATGGTTAAAACCCATCGAGAACAGTCATTTCTTATCCCCATTTTACCTTGGATAAACTCCTTGGACTCAGTAGATATCTTATTCTGTAATGCCTTAAACTATGCTCCTTCGATTACACTCTTACCCTTACCCATGCTACATTCATTAATGATTTGGTGACCCTTGAGGTCTATTTTTCTTTGGTTGTTACCTTGTAAATTAATTATTTAATATCCGTACAGGTTTCCTTATTACATCTTGGAACCTTCACTATTTCCAACATGTGACATATTTATAAACCAGTCAAAATCAAATAATGAATTGGTTACATGTTCAGACACCGGCCAAGGGATGAAGTAGGTTCTGGTGTATTTAGTTACATTTTTCTTCTGTACGTTATATATTCATCCTTTCACACTATTAGATTTCCATTACATAGGACAGATGTTATAGTCACCATTGGTGGTGGCCCATTGAGATTTATCTCACACCCTCTCCAGGCGCCATTTGGTACCTGGGGAAGATTACATGAATGAAGGGGTTGATAAATGGAAAAATATGGATTCAAACACATGTTTGATTTCTGTTTAGGATGGACCTTGATAGCATATGACTGAGCAGGAGGTTCAAATGATTGAGTTAGTATTTTTATTTCCTTTATACTTTTGTGGAACATGTTATTCCTATTGTTTTTTATCCATGTTTTCCAGTATCTAGTGTCAAGACATACCATCATCATTTATTCCTATTGATTCAATTATTGTTATCCTTGTATATCTATTAATTTTGTATTCATATGAGGTTTACTTATATTTAAAATTTTATTTACATCTGTTATTATTTATCTGATGTGCTACACAGTAGTAATGAGGGCATATTCTCCCCACATGCACACCCTAGGACCTCACTACTAGTCGATAGCCTCTTGCATTTGGGTAGATACACTTGAGGCCATGTGGCCACCAGGCTCAGGGGAACCTATTATGTGGAATCCATGCCTGGGATGTCACACTCAAGTATAAGGATCATTACACACATTCATAAAAAGGAATATCTAAGGACTTGTAAACATGTGAAATTACTATAGTAGGTTTCTCTATATAATCTCTGATATTAGAGATTACTATATAAAAAATTCATAAGATGATATATCATCTAATTATAAGTATAAATAACTTCAAAATAAAACATAATATTCATCCATTTATTTAATTTTATCCTAATTATAAAATTATATTTAAGAATATTTTTATATCACATCAAGGATATCATCATATAAAGGTACTATTATGCCCTTTTTTGTGAACAATACTCTAAGGACATTATCAAATTGATGTAATGAAGAATAATATTCATCATATGATAATATATATTATTAAAATTCAAGTATCTAAATATATAAATGTAATATAATGTACTATGTAATTGGTTCTAGTGCACTAACTCTAACATGCAGACCATTAGCCTACTTTCTATCAATATGCCACCTGAAAGGATGATCTCTTATGGGATCCTGGATTATCCAATGACATATGTGATCACTATTATTTTCTAAATTAAAAAAAAAAGACATAAAATGCTTCCACAATAATTCTCAACCCATAGATACATCACCATACTATTATACACTCAATGTTTCCATTCCGTCCCACCATTCCACCTAATGGATGGAATGGATGCTATTCTATATCCCAGTGTAATGCCTCTTATTTTTATAATGTTGTTCAACCTTTATTGATATATCAAAAACTATAACTTTTAGTGGTGTTCTTTTTCAATATGAGGGATATAAGGGAGGATGAGTGGGGGGGTATAGATTGGGGAGTGTGAATTTTGAAATGGATGGGGTATCTTGGAAAATCCTTTTGAGCTATCACTAGTTGTACCATACTACACCAAGCTATGTGACATGGTGTAGGGTAAGGTGTTGGTTTCTGATGATGGAATTAATATCCATTCCCCTTTAGTGAGATCAATACTCCCTCAACCTTCACATGTAATCCCAAGTTATGATAATGTAAATAAATTAATTGTAAAAAATAACTTTGTGGAAATAAAAAAGCAATAAAGAAATCTAGAAAAAATAAATTACACACAATGTATAAGGAAAGATAAATTAAATTCCTACCTTGATAGGGATTCATCATCACTAATATATATATATATATATATTTTATATTAAAATTTAATCATCTCCAACTTTGATAACATGAAGCCCTAAGATCCCTAGTGTTTGGAATCAAGGATGGTTAATCATTTAATTATACGGATTAGATGGATATTTAAAGAGAATATATCATGAATTATTATGATCCTAGTAAAAACACCCCATAGTGAGAAAAACTATAGTTATTGACTTTCTTTCTATTCCATATTTAATAGATATTGGAAATTTCATGTCATTATCATGTATATGATAAAATTTAAAAATATTAAATTTAAAGTAATATTATTTAATTTCCTATGAAATAATTAAATATAATCTGGTTTTGAAACTAAATTATTATAATATTTATGAAAATACCCACAATATTTGAAGAAAAATCATGGAAACTACATTCTCCCCAACTCTAAGTATTTTTTTCCTAAAAAACATAACACATTAAAAAAGGTGAGGGTTATAAAATAAAATTTTATTTTCACACTCCCATGAGCTATCCTCAAGATTATCATTCTACTATAAGACACACCACAATTGTATCAATCATACCTAAAGGGACATTTTCTATTGGTACTTTATCATCAACAAATAGTTATAATGGTGGTGTAATCCTAAACATCCAGCTATCGTTAGTTAATATTATTCTGAGTCCTTTTCGAAAACCTCCCCAAATTTATCACATGGAATATGTTTTTCACCTAATCCAAATGAGATTGTAATTCAAGGAGATGATAAAACTTGACTACCCCATAGAATATCAGTAAATGCATAATGAACTTCAAGGAGGTATTACATTCCCAACCAAACCTCCTAAAATTTTATTATTGAAAGATCTTTAAGAAAAAATGATTTCTCTTCTTGAACACCAATATCCATTATATTTAGTCAAAATAAGAATTTAGATAACTCTAGGATGTATTTATAAACTTCTATATCACATGAACCTTCTTCACATTCAACCAAACAAACACTGGATCCATAAAAAACGACTCCCTAATCTCTTTCCAATCATGTGGACATTGGTATTATGTCATTTATAGGGACCCAAAAGGTTTCATGCTGATAGTGAAGTGGTTGGTATTGTTGTATGGGAAGTCACTAATGGTATGTGGCCACCTCATCCTTTTATGAAATTTATCACACAAGATCACAACATATATTCAAGAACCAAAATGGTCCTCTCATTTGAGCTATATTACTAGGGATATAATTATATACTCAACCATAGATGGGTCCCAAAAGTTTTATATAATTACATTCCCAATCAATATTTGAATCAATCATATCGATTATAAAACATCATCAAGGGAACACTATAAAACCATATGATTTAATCTATGTATATAATCTATAATCATTCAAATAAACTCTAGATGCAAAAATAGAGAATGTTGGCTGAACTAATTAGTTAATAGATGATTACCAAGACGATATCATGAAACTTTTATGAGAATAAAATTTATATCATGAAATCTATTTATATCCCATCCCACATATATGGTGGAACCTCAAGAGACTGGCTCAATCCATCTAGAACCTAGCACTCTACCTTTATCCATTTATATGTGAGGTACCAAGGCACCAACTTTGAAATAATTCTCTTAATGTTCATACATTATTACAGGAACCTGAGATCCTTATACAACTTTATAACACCTAAATGTAATGATAAGTAGAAGTGTGGAACTACCTCGTCACTTCATCATGGAACCTAACTAGAATAATATTCTTCCATTGAGTGAGGATGAATTTCTACCTACCTTCAATGAATACCTCAATATCATCAATTGAGTATATCTGGTGGTTATGAGTGGGTTCCCTAGATCCAACTCCTTTATGTACATTGATTATATTTACTTGTATAAAATTATATACATACATGTGTTTATTATTACCATAATAGTTTTCATACTTATGAATCCACTATTTACTTTATAATAACCTTATATTTCATGATGTATCAATAGACTATAACAATTATCATCTAAAATGAGAATCTAGAGATACTATGATAGCAATCCAAAACATATTTCCTATGTTCTAGATAAATCGTACTAGAGGGACATAGATGAAATCTAACTATCAGGTGCTGGGGTCTCACAAGCATTGAAATTTTTTCTTAATAAGTTCAGACATGGGGATCTCAAGTAGATTTGATCATGACGACATACCCTCAAATAGGAAAATGACATGTTTTAGGTGTCATTGGTTTTAATTTTCTACAAACATGAGTATTGGTCTATGGAATAAATACCATTATCAATGTTTACCATTTGATCACATTTTTGGATTGAAGGAAAAAACCATGACATTGAAGTTGTGGTGAGGTAGCTTGTGTTGGGTTTTTCATTAGTGGTATGACAGTTTTTTAATGATCAAGATGGAATTTTTCACTTCTGAGTTGGGGAAGAGATATCCCGTAGGACCATTTAAACCAAAATGGTAGTACCTTCACTAAATCCATGTACATGATACATAAAAAAGTACATCTAGTATGGTCATGGAATATGTAAATAAACAAAAGGATGATTACCTGAGTGTGCATCCTAGTTTATGAGATATAATGAGACAAAGAGATTATATTACATAGAGAATGTTTGTAAAAGGTAGTCATAGATATGAAATTATTTATCTACATAGGGGTCATGATGGGTTTTGAGACTCCACTCTTAGTCTATGGGTATGAGTCACTACAATTGAGATAAGGACATAGAGGGTTACAAACTAAGCATACCCACAAGTTGCAACTATATAGATGAATGGGATTTTAGGACCATGTGGGCCCCACATGAAGGGCCCAGTGAAATAATTGTTACATTTATAAAATATTTATTAATTCATACATGTGATCAAAGGTCTAAAATAAGGGTTATTACTTTCTAGGGGACAAAATGAAATTTTGGAAATTATAACCTAATTTTACATACACATTTTAGCCTCTCAAATAGCGTTGTTATCCATTTGGAATAATTTACTAAGGGAATATCCCTTATCCTTTCTTCTTAAGTTATTAGATAGAATTTTTGAAATAAGAACAAGTTCAGATCAATCCTTTCTTCTCGATCAAGTATGTATTCTTCAAACTATATAAGGGGAATAATAAAGGTCTTAAATATCGCACACTAGCTCTCGAAAAATGTATACTGATGATCTAGGAGTTTTAGTGCATGTGTGGATAATATTGAGGGAATCTAGCTAAGTGACTTTGAGCTACGACACGTCGACGTTTAGAAAATCAAATCGACGACTTCAAAGGAACAATGTATGGTTTATGATTTACTTTGATTTTATTTTATGAGCTTAAATTGAATTTCACATGATCCTTTAAAAAATCCATACAAGGGGTTTTTTTGGATTTAGTTTTTTTAAATTGAATCTAAACCCAAAATTTAAAATTTTCATTTTTTCATGCTTTTTCTACACCCCAGGTTTCTTTAATTGGTATTGGAGAGAACATATAATTATTTATTTTGAAAAATATAAAATTTGAATTAAATGTTCTATTATTGAATAATAATGTTTTAATATGGTCACAACACAAATTATGGGGCGTCGATATGAATTAGGATCACCAATATATGGACGATCAAGATCAACGTATTTTTCAGAAAAATTATGACAAAAATTAATGTTTTATTTTTTTCTTCAATTTAATGGCTACACAGATTTTTAGTCGGAGCGTGATTTTAGTTTATTTTATGTTATTCTAATATACCGGAAGTTGGTTAGAATATTCCATTGGAAATAGAATCTTATTGAGGAAGCTTTATTTAGTTTCCAAAAAACAAAAAAAATGACAAAGATTTCGTTGGAAACTGGTTTAATTAAGAGAATAAAGCTTTCCTTAGAAAATTTATTTTCTTCAAAAAAGGGATGAAGCTTCCCTTGAAAGACTTATTTTATTATATATATATATATATATATAAGGGCTCATTAAAAATTTATAATTTTATATTATTATATATATATATATTATATCCATTAGAATAAATGTCCAAATAGACATGGGATGGACTAGTATAGTTTGGGTCTAAATAGCCCGACCCATCACTAACCCTAAAATATTTTTTTGTGATCTAATTTATGTACAAATAGAGAAAAATAATTATGAAAAAATTTTAGAAATAAATTTAATTTTTTGAGATTTAGGAAAATTATTTCAAGATCTGTAGGATATATAAATTATTAATTAAAATTATTTTAAAGGATGTTGACACAAAAAAAATATCCTCAGATTGAATTTTAGAAAATTGAATTTTTCTTATGTAAGATAATTGTGTGTTGACTGATCATGAGCCGAGACCTCCCCTTGAATGCCTGTTTTATAGTTTATTTTATTTAATAATTTCATTTTAGTTTCAAAATGTAATAATTATTTTATTTTGATGATCTACACATTTTAAATCAATATATAATTTGGATAATTATCTATGTGTCCACATTTATGTGATAAAATTTAATTTCTCTCTTTGAGTTTCCATCACCTGCATGTGAGTATACATTTTAAAGATCACATGAGTTCAGGGGAAAGTGATTGAGTCGAGAGTCGTCATAAAAAAAACAAGTGAAATTAACCATAGTTGCGGGTGCTACAATTCAAGTCATGTATTGACTTAAAAAATTCCCATAGGGTCTTGGTTTATCTATTATTCACTTGATGGGTTAACCAATAATTAATTCCTCATGATCATTTCACTATATATTTATTCTATCATGTTCACGATTTATTATTTTGTGAATGTATATTTATTATGCGTGAACACAGAGTATAATAATAGAAAAGCATGAAAAAATAAAATTGAAATGTGCAGTGAATGTTTTATATTTAAAATAATTGTTATTCTATGAGTGTAGTCACCTATAACAATCATTTTAAATAAAATGATTTTCATTCACCTAGATTAAATTACCAAATCCCTCAAATAATATATTATCTCATAAATTCCTTCTTTCAATTGAATTTAAACAAAACTAGGTGTACTAGGTACTCAATCATCCAAAGATAAGGGTGCCTCCTACTACTAGAGGGTTCTCATGAGAACGATGGGTTGATTTAACTAATGTTTGTAAAAAAGTACCATCCATATCTTTCTTGGTGAAACTTTTGAGGCAATGTATTGAGAATTTAAAAGAAATTCTTTATATGATATGGGACTCCACTCAACAGATCAAGGATTTGTGAGTTAATATGGTTGTATGTTCAGATTCCTACATTGAAATTATTCGTGTAGTGGAATAAGAAAATCCTAGATTATATGGAGAGGTTTTAAGGACGGTTACTACTAGAATAATCAAGTGAAAAATTATTCCTACTATAACAGTGAGGGATACTAGGATATGATAAAATAGTGGGATACATTTAAGGATTTAATTAGTTATGTATAAATACTTATTCAATATAATATTTTAATATGTTAATATTATTTGTTGTGGATAAAATGGAAACAAGCACCAATTAAATTTCACTTTGATAAATATTGGATAAAGGGAATATTCTGAATGACCATAACCTCCATGAGTGGTAAAGGCGCTTATGAAAAGTACTATGCCAAGAGAAGAGTATTTATTCACTAGAATCTCCACTTCCTTCTAATCCCCCTCATAGAGAAATCAAGGTGGATAAAGATAAATAAAAGAATAATATGGATCATTTCCTATATCTGTTCAGTGATTCATGTTAACAATTATGTCCAATTATTTTCATAATATGAATAAGGAAAAAGCTTCTTTTTAAATGCTATATTATCACCAAGAGTTATACTATAGAGAGATTGACAAGAATGATATGAGATATCAAGTGCTCTGTATAGATGTAGTATAGAAAAAGGAAATCAATAAAGACCTTATATATTCAATATGATCTAGTACACCAAGAGGCTTGAGTCCCTTAGGTTAAAATTGAACCAATATCTAGAAACTCATCTCATTCTTTCCTCTTTACCATATTTCTTCTTGACTTACATTATTAATTATAATATTAATAAGATGAATAATTCACTCCTATTTTTTTGGGTTTAGTTCTACAAGATGATAAGTCTATGAGGAATTAAAACTCTTTGATCATTATGGTAAACAAGTGGAGGAATGGAAAGACTAAAGTGCCCTGGGATAAGTTTAATTAAAATAAATCTATGAACCTCCCTTCCAAAAATTAAAAAATATAGTGGGCGAGAAATGGGTAGGAGGTAGTTTTGTTTTCATGTGGTAATAAAGGCCACTGGATGAAGAACTACATAGTTGGGAAGAAGAATAATGTTTATGCTTTTTCCTCAGGTATATTTTTTGTTGAATGCGAAATGTCTATTTACACAAGTTTGGTATTGGATACTATATGTGGATCGTGTATTTGTATTCAAATATAGAAACTAAGTAAATTCAATACAATTGAAAAAGGTGAAGTAGATCTCCGAGATGAAAATTGCGAGTTTAGGACCATTATTAATGGGAGATTATCTTCTAAATTTTCCTTGTGGTTTGATTTGTATATTAAATATTTGTTATTATATAACTTCAATAACTAGAAACATAATATTTATGTCGAGTGTGGAAACTATGGGATTTTATTTCATGTTTTGAAATAAATTTTTTCTATTTTATAAGGATAACATATGCTATGGTATGGAACATCTTAAAAATGGATTATATATACTTGAACTTGAAGACCCTTTAATTATAATCAATAAAAAAACCAATGAACTTCAATTATATAATTACTACTTATGTACCTTTATGATATGTCATTTAAATAAGATGAATTTAAGAAAAATACCTCAAGAAGGGTATTTAGACTCCCTAGAGTTAAAATCCTTGGATGTATGTCATGATTGATTATAAGGTAAAAATGAACAAATAACCTTTCATTGGGAAGGTTAAATATCCAAAGAGCTATTGGAATTTGTTCATACTGATGTATGTGGTCCATTTCTAGTAGTGTAAAGGGGTCAATTTTCTTTCTTCACTGCTTTTACTGATGTATATAGTAGATATGGATGTATCTACTTAATTATGTATAAGTCATATTCCTTTAGCATGTTTAAGGAATTTCATATTGAAGTTGAGAATCAAATTGGTAAAAATATTGAGAAACTATGTTCAACCTGTAGTGGAGAATATCTTAACTAGGATTTCATCTATTTGTTAAAGGAGTATGGGATAATTTCATAACTCACTCAACCCTATACACCTCAGTAGAATGGTGTTAGTGAAAGGAAGGATCCAAATATTCTTGACATAGATGGATCAATAATGAGTTAGGTAACTCTACCATTATCCTTTTTGGGATATACACTGATGTCTATGACATATATACTAAACTTTGTACTAAATAAAGTAATAGATGAGATTCCATACAAGTTTTGGTATGGAAATAAATCCTGTATGTCACTCATATGTGTATGGGGATACAAGTATTTTTTTTCAATACTATGCCTATTGAAAAATTAGCATCTCATAAAATAAAGTGAATCTTTATAGGTTATCCAAAGGATACTAAAGGATATTACATATATAACCCTTTAGAGAGAAAAGTGTTTGTAGGAATACATGATACATTTCTAAAAAGGGAACTCATTTACAGGGGAAATAGTGGAGCAATATTGACTTTGAAAAAGTTGATGTTATAGATGAAAAAGAGTTAGAAATATAAAAATATTAATAAGAGATAGTGGGAAGTAAATATGTTCCCATGACACAATAACTATGTGGGCCTAATAAAGAGGATAAATAACTAGATAGATATGGATTTTTTTTCACCGAATCAGTTGAAACATTACTCTTAGAGAATGATGAACCTTTGCCCTATATAGAAGTAGTAGATAAAAACAATTCTTCAAAATAGAATACATCCTTGCATTCAGAAATGGATTCCTTTTACCCAAATCTTGTTTTGATTTTGGTAGAACCTCTATATGAGGTAAAACTTATTTTATGTAAATGGTTATTCAAGAAAAATATTAACATGGATGGACAAGTGGGAACCAATAATGAAAGGCTGACAGTGAAGGACTTCAAGAAACATTAGAGCATCGACTATAATGAAACATTATCTCCCATAACTATGCTAAAATAAATCAGAATATCACTTACAATAATAGACTTACATGATTATGAAATTTGGAAAATGGATATGAAAACTTATTTTCAAAAAGGGAATTTATTTGAAGACATATATATGACACAACCTAAATGGTTTATTATGTCAAAGAGTTCCAATATAGTTTCCAAGATATAGAGATCCATTTATGAATTGATGCAGGCATCACGATCAAGTAATATTCCTTTTGATGAGGAAATTAGGGAATTTGGGTTTATTAAGAATTATGGATTTCCATGTGTCTATAATAAGGTTAGTGGAATGGTCAACCATTTCTTATTATTATATTTTAATGACAAATTATTAATTGAAAATAAAGTGTAAGTGTAATAGTTAGTGAAGACTTGGTTAAATGAATTCTTTTTCATTAAAACCTTAGGTGAAGAAGACTATACTCTAGGGATAAAGATCTATCAAGATAGATCTTAGAGGATTATTGGGACAATTTAAAGTACATATATGATAAGGTACTCAAATGGTACTATATGGAACAATCCAAGAGAGAGTTTTTACTAGTGTCATATGGTATTAATCTGTCCAAGTATAATGTCCACAAAAATAGGAGGAGTTTGAAGGAATGAATAGAAAAACTTAGGCATCAACAATGATATCTATAATTTTTTCCATGCTTGGTATTATGATTGATATTTAATTTTCATTAATCATGGTGGGAAGATATCAAGGAAACCTAGAAGAGCTGCATTAGAAATCTTTTAAAACCATCCTTAAGTTCTTCAGGCATACAAATGTTATATTCCTGGTGTATAGAAGAGATGATGAGATAGTCACGAGGGGATACACAAATTCTATATTATAAATAGATCAAGATGATCTAAAATCACAATTAGGATTTTTTTCATTTGCCTAAATGGTGGTTCAATGAGTTTAAGGTGCTTGAAGTATTCTATGTTTGTTAATTATATAGTAGAGCATGAGCATACAAGGACTTGTGATTCAGAAAAGGAAGTAGTTTGGATACACAAAATTGTTTCTAATATTTTATTTTTACCAAGAAGTGAAACCCTATTAGAGAATACTGTGATAATACTCTAGTAGTTGTGATTTTCAAGGATCCTAGGTCACACTAGTGGATAAATCTTATACTTCATAAGTTTCATCTCTTGAGGGATTTTACTCAAAGAGTTGAAGTCATGGTTAAGAGAGTAGCTATAGAGGATAACATTTAAGACCCCTAAGTAAATCCATATATCAGTAGAATCATGATAATCATGTGAGAGCTAGTGGGTTGAGAATTGATAGTAGTTGGGTTTAGTATAACTGGGAGTGTTGTGGGTGGGTTCCCTAGACCTAACTCATTTATGTACTTTTATTTACATTAAATGTGTACATGGTGATATATACATGTGTTTATTCTTACCATAATAGTTTTGATACTTAATCACACATTTTTTAAATGGCAATGTAATTATATTACATGTTGTATCAAAAGGTTGTAGAAATTCCCAGATTTAATGAGAACCTTGAGCTACTATGAGATTAATCATAAATATATGTCATATAGATGAGATACATCATACTAATTTGAAAC
The DNA here is from genome assembly GCA_963277665.1 of Viscum album. NCBI lineage: Eukaryota > Viridiplantae > Streptophyta > Magnoliopsida > Santalales > Viscaceae > Viscum > Viscum album. The sequence goes on from OY728121.1 coordinate 439,819,378, forward strand.
AAATAATTTCTGAGTATCAGGTACTGGGGGAATATAAGAATTGATACTTCTACTCATAAAGTTATCACTTTGTGATCTCAAGTAGATTAGATCATGAAGACAGACCTTCATATAGGAACACCACATGTTTTAGGTGTCATTGGTTGTTCCTATCTATGAACATGTTTATTGGTATCCGGACTTGATCTCATTATCAATGTGTACCATTTGATCATATAATTTTATTCAAGGTAAAAACCATGGCATTTAATTCATGTAGAGGTAGTTTTTGGTGGGTTCATTATTGGTTGTATGACAATAGTTGAATGATCAAGATAGAGTTTGTCTCTTCTGAGTTGAGGGAGAGATATCTCATGGGACCAAATTTACTAGGATAAGAGTACCTTCATTAAATCCATTTTCATGTTATAAGAAGGTAATTTTTTCCAGTAAGATCATGAAATATATAAATAAACCAAAGGATTATGACACAAGTGTGCATCCTTATTTATGAGATATCATGATACAAAGATATTATATTACACATTGTGTGTTCGTAGGAGTTATTAGTAGATAAGAGATTATATATATCCTTAGGGGAATTGATAGGTTTCTAGAAACCGTTGTTGGCTTCTACATTGGAATCACTAATATCAAGATAAGGACATAGAGGGTCACACACTAAGTTTATCCACATGTTCCACCTATTCAGATGAATGAGAGTTTAGGATGATGAGGGCCCAATGTTTGGGTGTAGTGAATGTATGAGTATGACCGATCACAAGTAAAAATAATTTGATTATATTATTAATGATTAGAATAATGATTATTGAATTTATTTCTTAAGGTACTCACACATTGTTTGATCATAAAAGTGAATACAAGAAAATGAAAATGATCATTATATTTTATAGGTCCATTAAATTATTTGGGGAGCTTATGAGCCAAGATAATGGTTTTTATTTTATCATGTAACATTTTATAGTGTTATAAGTTAGTGATAAATTATTTGTTACATTTATTAAAAGTTTATTAAGTCATACATGTACGAAATGGTCTAAAATGAAGGTTATTACTTTCTAGGGACCAAAGTGGAATTTTTGAATGTTTAAACTAATTATAAAAACTCATTTTTTGCTCTTAAATGGAGTGATTTACTATTTTGAAGAATTTAGTGAAAGAATATCTCCAATAATCTATTCTCAAATTATGAGAGAGATATTCCAAAGGAAGTACAATATCAAATGGATATCGTGTTCTTGATCAATTCTGTGATCTTTATGCAATCAAAGCGATATCATACAGATATTTGATTTCCCTTGATATAAATCGAAAAATTTATATCGATGATGTATGAGATATGGTGCATGTTTTAATATTCTAGAGGATTCCCATATTCAAACATTTGATCCATGACATGTCAATGGTGAGAAAATCAAACCAACGACTTCAAGAGAACAAGGAACCATTTGCACTATAATTTTTTTTATTTTTTTATGACTAAATTGAATTTCACACTATCCTTCATGAAATAAAGGAAAGGTATTTTTTGTAATTAATTTTTTTTTAAAATGAATCAAAACAAAAAAAACTAAATTGCATGTTTTTTGGGATTCTGATGCGCCCTGGGTTCCTTCACCAGTTGTACAAGACATCACAATCTAAGTCTCCAAGTAGGGCCCTCACACCAAATGAAGAAGTGTGGAGGCTAACCCCATCAAATGAAGGAATACTATTTATCCCTATTCTACTATAAGAAATTATGTTAAGGTTATTTGATCCATCATACACCACTCCATATAAACCTACTTTTCAAGTGGAGAATGATATTTTTTTCATAGGGAGTTATCCACCATGTCTCCCTTTCCAAGAGTATAAACTATATCAAAGTCATAATCTCAATGGAATTATATCCATCCACTCTATCTCATGTTGGGATCTATATAAGTTAAAATTTACCTAAGACTATTAGGATCTTTGAAAGCAAAAAATCACACACTAAGAAGATAATATCTCAATGTATTAAAGGAAAACACTACTACTGGAAGAACTCGATCAAGGTTTATTTATTTCTAATCATGGGGTCTTAGCTTCATGGATACATAAGTTACCAAATAATTCCTCATAATCAAAAAAAATCCATGATTAGTCCTATCGGTATCACCAAACACCATATACTCAATTCATTGTTTTATTAATAAAAAAATTAAAGCTTTGGAAAACCATCAATTCATATTGTGAAAAGCTCTCTAATACATATTAGATTATACTAAAGGATTCCATTATGTGTACCAGAATCCATGGGAGCTGTAATCATAAAAAATTCCACCATTAATCCTAACTAATATCCTACCAACCCAAGGAAGATACATACCATGAATATATTCTTGGGTATCTCTAAAGTAATAAATTCCTTGATATTTTTTGTGTTGATTATGATTCCACCATCAGAGATGATGTTCCCTAGAATGTGGAATTCCTAGATTCATAATTTCCTCTTCAAGAGTGTACCATACAACTTGTGCTTCCAAAGAAAGCTTAGGAGGATTCTAAAATTATCTACAATATAGTTATATAACCTTGAATATATGATGTTGTATTTAATTAAGATCACTACGAATTGGTCCAAAAATATCTAGAAGAAAAATTTCACAATTCCTATGAATAAAAAATTAGTATTTATTACCCAAAATGACATCATTAAGGAATCATAGTACTTTTAGAAACACTCAAATTTCATTTTTCACATATCCTCATTTTGAGCTCAAAGATAACGATATCCAACCATAAGTATGGTCTTTGAGAACCAATTGACTCACTTTATCCTGTCAGAAATGTCATCAATCGTTTCTAGGGAATATTTATTCCTGATTGTCACCTATTTTACGTGGTTATAGTTAATAAAAAGACTCTATATAACATATAAATTATTAAATAATATTTCTTAATTAAAATGTGTAATATCAACACCACACATTGCAAAAAGTTCACAAGGTCACTGTAATTTAAATACTGGTGAATATTGGTCCTTTAACTCTCTATGGATAGGTTGGATTTTCAAGTTTTATTGGTTGGGTTTTATAGAAATTTAGTAAATGTAAATGGGTGGAAATATATGTTAATGAGGTAAATAAGAAGATAGTGGGGGTTAACCTACCTTTATACTCAAATACCTATGTACTTGCTTAATTTGGAGTGGAGAATAATGTATTGATGAATGGATCTTACCATCTATCCCAATTGCACTTACTTTTTATAAAGATGATGTTGGGAAAGAACCATGGAATCCCTTAAGATTCATTTTTCATCTGATCATATGGTCTTTCTTATAAATTTTTAATGTTATCATATGATTACATAATAAAATTCAATTAAAAAAGTGTTGTAAAATGATTTGGTTGTGTTGAATTTCTACCACAACCTATAGAGATTATATTTACTATGTGGGGTTTTAAGGCCATACATGTGTTGTTTTCAGGCTACACTATCCTTAATCAATTAGCAGTGTCCTATTCTATATGGTTCAATCCCTTTTTCCAAATTCTATTAAAAAAATGTTATATAATAATCTACACATTATCTATGTGGTAGAAACATTATTTATAAGATAATGGATCAACAAGGACTGAACTTTAGATAATAATAGAAAATATTGAATCAATTTAAATAAATCCAAAAAATTAATATTTAATCATAAGCATGGTGTACACCACGATAATATATGATAGGAGTGTACTAATGATGTTTTTAATTATCTAATATCATATTGTGCCTTGGAAGTATCCTCCATAGAATCAAAATACTCATAAATTCTTCTCATATACCCTCTTTTATGATTCCAGGAACAAAAAATGTTCGTCGGTTACATGACCAATGATGGGAAATAATCGAATTTGATGGCTAAATGATAAGAAAATTATAATTAATGACAAGTATAATTATTATATCCAAAGAAAAAATGATTATATAATCTCAATACTAAATATAGGATCCTTATATTAGTTTCATAATTAAAATAATATATAGAAAAATACCTCTATCTTGAAATATTTCTTAGATGTGGATGTTGATCATTTTAACACCATTTATGGTGTACCATAGTTTCACTATTTGGATCTAAAGTAAAATCCCAATAGTGGTGTTCTAGAATTTATCCTTGATCTCGAAACATTTACAACTTATCTTTCGATTCTAGAACCAAGGTACTAATTTCCATGTATCATTTTCATTAATAGAAACAAGTGATATTCGGTATTGAAGATCATATATCTTGGCCTCTTAGTCTAGATAGGGATGAGGAGGAAGAGGACATCTATCATTCTGGACAGAAAACCCTAGATATGTTTTTAAGAGAATATCTAGATAGAAAATTATGAGTACAATAATTCCACCCAGAATAAAATGAAATATGTTAGAATATATAGAGAAATTGTTTAATATTTGATAATACAACATAGTCCCTTAATCAAATAATAAAATTATTGTATTCCCCATTCAAATATTAAAATAATAATAACATTATTTCATGTAATGTTCTAACTCACTCATTTTTAAATATTATTTTGTTAAATAAATAAATTCATATTTATTCAAATGAAATTTAATGATTATATCATTATCGATACCAGGTGATCGGCTTATTCTTACTATACTACTTGGTTTTTATCAAACTTTGAATAATAAATATTTTCAAATATCCCAAGAGGGGGAAAAATAAATTATATAAAAAATCTAAATGAACCTATAATGTACTTAGAGAGACTCAATCTTAAGACCCCCCAAGACCCTATAGGGTTGCAACCACTAGGTTGAATCGATTGAGAATAATAAATAAATATGATTCATTCAATAAATATATAATAATTATTCCATGGTGTTGTAAATAAATATTTATTTTTCATATTCACATAAAAAAAATATATTTATTTTTAAAAAATAATATTATTTATTCCCTTGTGAATAAAGAAAAGATAAATTGTTATAATATTTGATGGTCATGAAAAAATATTTATTTAATATTTAACTCAAATATATTATATTTCTAATATAACTAGTGAATGAATATTTTCAATCAATAAAATCCTGAATAAATATCATTCCTTGTACCTAAGAATAATATTTATCTCAAATGTTACATTCAAAAATATTTCAACTAAGATATAAGATATGAACATCCTCAGGATATTCTGTATTCACATTTGTTTTTGAGGAGACACATATCTGGGTTGAAAACCTTATAACTCTATCTTTTCCAAGGTGAACTCCATAATATTCACTACATTTTTTGTAGCTTCACATAATTTTTTTTCATTATTGATCCTATCAAGAATGAATGGTTTAGTTTTTTTTGAGAGTATCAGGACAACGATACTCTTATTATTCCTATGTCTATCCTTAACATGTATAAGAGTATTAGATCCCTTTCAATCCTTATCATGTGTAGGGTTATAGGATCCTTCCTCTATAGAGTATCTGACAATTGGTTCACCATCCCATGATGGTAATGGATTGAACTATCATAATATTTTATTAGATATAAATAACTTCATTAGAAAAAATTTAGATCCTTTTGTGTGAATATATACATGAGGATTTTATGATCGATATATATGTCAGACTTCTCCCCATAGAGAAAATGTTTCCACATATTCTATGTGAACACCACAATATCCAATTCCAGACCATGTATTGGGTAGTTCTACTCATTTATATTTAATTATTGGGAGTTATATTCTATCACTTTTTCATTTTACATGAGCACACAACACAATCTATTTTTGAAATCTTAGTTGTAGGTCAAAAATAATTCCCCACCAGTGGATAATGTGAGAAAAAGTGTTGTGATTAGATACTTATTTAACTCTTTAAATCTATCTTCATATTCATCATTCTAAATAAAAATAACCCTTTTTCGAGTGAGATTTGATAGTGTGATTAAAAATCATGATAATTTTCTCACAAATTGATGATAGTAACTAGATAATCCAAGATAAATATAGATATCCAGCACATATGTTGGCCTTTTCCATTATTTATTTTCCATAATTTTTGAATGATATAAAAACATCCCTTTTCTAGCGGTAACATCCCACAAGAATGTTACAACTCCATCATAAGAAAAAATTTAATACAATTCACATAAAACGTTTAATTTTGAAAGTTCTTCTGTGAAATATTAAAATTCTCCTATTATTAATCCTTGATTTTATAGTATATAGGAATATTGTCTTCAAAATGTAGGATCAAAATAGTAATGTAGATGCTCAATATACAAGAGGGGGGGGGTGAATTGTATAATTTAAAAATTCATTTGGAACCTTTAAAGTTAGTTAAGAATAACTAAGTTTTCCTTAAGCAAAGGAAAAGACTAAGTTTAACAAAGTTAAACTTAAGCAAATTCACAACACCTCTTAACACCGAATGCAAACTAGGAAAGAGATTCCGAATGAGGGTTCCGGAAATATGGTTCTGGAAATTGAATCTTAACAAAATATTACAATATGAGATTCTACCTTAAAGCGTATAGAATCTAAATTAATCAGAGTACAAGTAAGGAAGTATAAGAAAGTTATACTTTCCTTATAATACAAAATGCAGCGGAATACAAACAAGTAGTAGAACTACTAGTAACAAGATATAAGTCTTTTAACCCAAAGAGAAGGGTATCCAACAACCTTGGATAAAGGTCCCTTGATTTATACTTTCAAGCAAGTATGTCTTACCCACATCAGGGTAAGCCCTCGATACGAAGATCGGAGTCTCTGTCTTGCTATCCCCGCAAGCCCTCAACTTTAAGGCAGTTGGCAACCTCTGTCTTCCTCAGCAAGGAAGCCCTCGAACTTTAAGGTAGTCGGCACCTCTGTCTTCCTATACCCGGAAGCCCTCGAATGTAATCACCAACATTCGGAGTCGCACAAAGCTTTGAGAGTTAATAAGATCCTCTCTCTCTAGAAATCACTTCAACAACATGTAGGCACAAAACCAAGTTGTTCATCTGTCATCAGTCTTGCAATAGCTACGAGCTCTTTCCAATGAGCTCCTATTTATAGGTAAGGTCGGCTCCTTCTCCAACGGTCATATTTTCCTTAAAGATCGGAGGGACCTGTACACGTGTCACTTAGACAACGGTTAGTTTATAACAAAACATACGACATCGTTTTATAACAAAACAAGTGTAACAGAATGTACGACATCGTTTTAAACTCTAACATAAAAGTTTGGAATGAAAACTTCGTAGTGAAGGTTCTGAGTGTAAGGAACAATAATAAAGAGTAGACAAATTTTAGAAGTGTAAGAAATATAAAAGAACGGAGTCAAAGAAATATATATTTCGGAGTCTGAATTAATTCCGAGTGTATAAAAACAAAGATACTCAAATTCTGTTTAATAGGTGAATTCAGAATGATAATTCGGAATAGAAATTCGTCATCAGAAATCGTAATGAGAATTCATCATCAAGATTCGTGATGAGAATTCGTCATCAGAAATCGTAATGAGAATTCATCATCAGGAATCGTAATGAGAATTCATCATCAGGATTCGTAATGAGAATTCGTCATCAGAAATCGTAATGAGAATTCATCATCAGGAATCGTAATGAGAATTCATCATCAGGATTCGTAATGAGAATTCGTCATCAGAAATCGTAATGAGAATTCATCATCAGGAATCGTAATGAGAATTCATCATCAGAATTCGTAATGAGAATTCATCATCAGAATTCGTAATGAGAATTTATCATCAGAATTCGTATCCTGAATCTGGAATAGAACTTAGTCAGAGTTCATATCCGGAATTCGGAATGAAACTTCCTTATAGTTCTTGTCCAGAATCCGAACCTTAAAACAGAATGCTTTATATCAAAGTTTCAACGATTCCGAGAAAATGAATCCGAATCTCATACTTAAGAAACATATGGGTGAAAATATGATAAGGATAATTTTTCTTATAAAAGTGATTTTCCTTATAAAAGCAATTTTCCTTATAAAAGCAATTTTCCTTATAAAAGCAATTTTCCTTAAGATAAGGTGTTTGTGATTTTCAAAACAAGAAGGAATGGAAAAGTCATAAGGAAAACCTTATTGACTCAACAATCTCCCCCTTTTTGGAAAGAACAAACATCCTTACGAAAAAGAAATTCTAAGAAGAAAGAAAAACATTAAGGCTTATCTCCATTTGCTTTAAGGATATTGATGAATACGACTAAATCCCCCTTAGGCTTTGAAACTCTAAGGATCGTATTCAGATTTCCGGAGTGATGAATAGGAATTTCTTTTTTAATGAAAAAGCTCCCCCTTAAACAAACTCTTATTAGAGTTTTTCTTTTTCTTAAGGATCTTTTTCTTATCAACCTTTGATAAACTCTTATTAGAGTTCTTCTTTTTATTAAGGATCTTTTCCTTCTCCCCCTTTGTGATTTTCAAAAAGAATTGGAGGTAATGGAAAAAAAACAAAGTACCTGAAATATTAGTAAAGACAACAAAAGAAATGACAAGCACAACTTTCATTAAATTTGAAATCTCAGCAACAAAGAAATACAACAAAAAGATCGGATTAGGTTATTTCAGATCTTTTTCCTTTCACATGAGCCCCTTTAGAATAGTCTTGATCTTCTTTAGGTCTTTATGATCTTCTTCAGCTTGCTTTTCTAAGACAACTATTCTTGCGGACTGAGCTTCAATTTTTTCTTCCTGGGCTTTGATTTTCTCATCCTGAGCCTTCATCCTTCCTTCAAAATCAATCCGATGATCCCTTTCAAACTTCCAGTTCTGAGAAATGGAATTGAGCTTCCCATTCAGATCTCTCACTTCTTGAATCCGGAAGTTCTTTTCTTCTGTCAGCTTCTCTTCAAAGGATGCAGTTAACTCATTTATCTTCTTGTCCTCGGTCTCAAAGGCATCTTTAACATTGTCTTGAAACTCATCGAATAGCCTCATCTCTTCCACAGTCTTCTTCGACCAGTTTGTCATTATCTTGCAGGATTTTCTATGAGCTTCGTAACCAACAAAGAAGGTCTTGAACTGAGCTTCAATCTCAACACCCTTGTCCATAACCATAGATACGGAGTCAGTTTTCTGATTCAGCGCATGTTGGAGCATCTGACATCTTGAGTCAATACTTGAGAATGTCGGAATGGATCTCACCAACTTCTTTAAAGACTGGACAACAAAATCATGCCCCACTGAAGATGACTCCGAATCTGAAACTTTGCTTGGAGAAATTTCTTCTTCAATAAGTTCAAGCTTTATCTTTGAAGAGCTACCTAATTACTTCTTCTTCTTCACTTCTGAGCTCGGAGTATCAGCAAGAATTTGCTTTCCCTTGTTTTTTTCCTGAATTGAATCCTGTTCCGGAGTTCTCTTCTCACTATCAGAAACTTGAACAACATTATCTTCTTCATCAGCGACTTCCTGAACACCAACCCCTACGATTTCCTTTTGAGAAAAATCTAGTAAAAGATGTTCTTCTTCTCCATGATAAGAAACTTCTTCTTCTCCTTTCTCTTATTCCATTGCTGGAGTAACTAGTTTCGAAGATTCAGCTTCAGAAGTTCGGAGTGATAAGTGTTACGAAGGTGTCCCCTTGTAATCATCAACTTGTTTCAGCACATCTCCGGTTTCACCACTTCCTTCAGCACCCTCTTCTACTTGTTCCACTTGCTCGACTTGCTCTACTTCCTCAGTATTCTTAGCAACAGCTCTTTCCAGATCAACGAGATTTCTTCCTGGAGTCTCAGGTAGAGATTCCAAGGAGAATGATCTTGGAACATGAATAGTTTCTGAAACCATTTCATTGAATTTCAACAAATCTTGAGCTACCTCAGCCTCAGACATCTTCTTCTTGAGCTTCTTTTGCTTTTCTTGTTTTTCAAGCTCATCAGCAGTTCTCTCCTTCAAGGCCTTAGCCTCCACAGGGTCTAATCCGAACTGCGGATCCCCTTCTTTCCTTTTCTCTTTATCCGCTCTCCACTTTGTAACAACCTCATCAGGATAGGATTTTTTCTTCTTAGGCTTTGGAGGTGCGGAATGGACTTCCTTAGACTTAGGATTCTCTGCTTGTACTTCCACTTCTTTCAGCTTTCTCTTCCTTACTGGCTTAGATGATTCCGGTTCAGCAGCTTTCGGAGCCGCTTCTTCTTGATTTGGCAAATCGAAGAATTCACCAGTTTCCTTGCTGAAAGCCACATCCATTCTCTTAAGAGTACCATCGCTGACCAGCATGATCTTGCAAACTCTTGTCTTAGATTTGCAAGCCTCCTTGAAAGACTCAAGGCACCGAACAATCAACTTGGAGAGGATTGCTGGATACATAATAATCTGAGCTCTCAGATTTCCTTTCTTCAAATTTTCAATAGTAAGAAGAATATGCTTCATCAAGTTGAACTTCCTTAGATTTATCAGGAAATCTAAGATATAGATCTCACTTTTCTTCAAACTGTCTTTATCACCTTTCATCGGTACGATAAGTCCTTGCACCCATAACTCCAGAATCCGGAAATTTGTAGATAGACTTGCAATCTTCGGAGCCTTGTCATCAGCCAGTCCGAGAGTTTCTAAGGCTTTTTCCTTGTCGAAGCTACCCTTAGAGTCTGGCAACACATGTGAAATAAACTCGGCTTCACCTTCATAAGACAGCCCTACCAAGCTTGCAGCCTTGGTGTGAGAAAGCTTGTAAGTCTTTCCATAAGACTTAAAAGAGAACTTCTCCCTATTATCTTCCTTAAAGAAGGAAACTGATTCATAAAACTCGACAAGTAAGTCTGAATATACATCATCTTGGTTCCCGGTTTTTGATACCGCAACATCTTCCCAGCCATTTAACTTGATATTCTTTGAAATGATAGAATCGTAGTTGCTGAAGAAAACCCGATGGACTAACCATTCTCTGTAAACTAACCACTGAGAAATAGTCTTAGTGGATGACATTTCTTGAGATGCTAACTCCGCAGACATTCGGATCTGAAGTCCTCTGAGAAGTTCGGAACGTAGACAACTGTAGTTCGGAATGGCCTTAAATCAGAGAGGCAGAGATTCGGGACGTGAGAGCTTGAGATCGATGTGGGACGAGTATTTGGGTCCCTTTTATATAGGCAACGAGATGACGGTTCACCTTCCATAGTTGATCTAACGGTTAGAATGAGCTGTGATCAGATCTGACGGTTGAAAGCTTGAATCCGATCTTTTTGAGGTTTTTATTAAAACAAAGAGTTAAGAAAATTATAATCCGAAATCATAATACAAGAAAATTCCAGCAAGTAAAATATGACTACGAAAATTTGAGTAGGGTAACCATACCTTTCGGATTGGCTTAGGAGGATTATTCGTAATGGTAGATTTCGCACAAATTTTAATATGAAAAATAAACTTAGTACGAAAAATTCAATACGAAAAACACATTATAGGTAATAAAATCGGTACAAAAATCTGGTTATGAAACTGCCAGTACGTAAATTTTCATTCCGGAAATTTTCAATACGAACACTTCCATTCCAGAAGTATTCTGTACGAGAATGTCCATTTTGAAAAATTTTAGTTCCGGAAGTTCCATTCCGGAAATCTTCATTCCAAAAAGTTTGAAAACAAATTTTGAAAAGCTTTGTTAAACAAACAATCAAATGTACTCCCCCTATGAAAATGAGTTTATTACTGTAAGGAGACTTTTTCAACATAAAGTTAACTAAGAAAGATTACCTTACGGTTATCATTCCTAACTTCTGTTTAATATATTCAAATCTATCAGAAGGAAAAGATTTTGTGAAAATATCAGCAAGTTGATCTTGCGTTCCGATAAACTGAAGAATAATATCCCCTTTAAGTGTGTGATCCCTAAGAAAGTGATGCCTAATATCTATGTGTTTTGCACGGGAGTGATGTGCGGGGTTCTTACTAAGGGCAATGGCACTTGTGTTATAACACAAAATTTGAGTTTTAGTAAAACTCAAGCCATAGTCTGTGAGTGTGTGTTGCATCCACAACACTTGAGCACAACAACTTCCAGCTGCTACATATTCAGCTTCAGCAGTGGAGAGTGCTACAGAATGTTGCTTCTTGCAGGACCAAGAAACTAAAGAATCTCCTAAGAAATGAAAAGTTCCGGGTGTACTTTTTCTATCTATTCTACATCCACCAAAGTCAGCATCAGAAAAACTTTTTAGAACAAAATCATTTCCAGAAGTATAAAATAATCCTAGATCCATGGTTCCCTTAAGGTAGCGAAAAATTCTTTTTACTGCCTTTAAGTGAGATTCCTTAGGATTGGATTGATATCTTGCACATAAGCATACTGAAAACATTAAGTTTGGTCGACTAGCTGTTAAGTAAAGTAGACTTCCTATCATACCTCTAAAAGATGTTTGATCTACTGGTTTCCCAGCTTCATCAAGATCTAAAGAGTTTGAGGTACCAATGGGAGTACTTATACTCTTAGTGTTGTCATAACCATACTTTTTGAGAAGATCTTTAATATACTTATGTTGTGATATGTAGGTTCCTTCTAGTTTTTGAGAAATTTGAAAACCAAGGAAAAATGTTAACTCACCCATCATACTCATTTCCAACTCAGATTTCATTAGACTAGCAAAAGAGTCAGTCAAAGATTGCTGAGTTGAACCAAATATAATGTCATCAACATAAATTTGGACAATCAAAACATTTTTCTTATCTTTCTTTATAAAAAGGGTTGGATCTTCATTTCCCTTAACATAGTTATTTTGAATCAAAAATCCAGTAAGTCTATCATACCATGCTCATGGGGCTTGTTTAAGGCCATACAAAGCTTTGGTAAGTCTAAAAACATGATCAGGATGTTTTGTATCTTCAAAGCCAGGAGGATGTTCAACAAAAACTTCCTCTTGAACATAGCCGTTAAGAAAAGCACATTTCACATCCATTTGGAAAAGTTTGAAATTAAAGAATGCTGCAAAGGCAAGTAGAATACGGATAGATTCAAGTCTAGCTACTGAAGCATAGGTTTCTTCATAGTCTATTCCTTCTTGTTGATTATAGCCTTTAGCAACAAGTCTAGCTTTATTTCTAACAATGACTCCATTTTCATCACATTTATTTCTGAAAACCCATTTTACTCCAATAACAGAAGTTTCCTTAGGTCTTTCAACCAAGGTCCAGACTTTATTCCTTTCGAATTCATTTAGTTCATCTTGCATTGCTTTGATCCAATCAACATCACCTAAAGCTTCATCAGTGCTTTTAGGTTCTAATTGGGAAAGAAATGCTAGATGTTCTAATTCATTTATTAAGGAACTTCTAGTCCTTACAGGTTGGTTTACATCACCAATGATACTATCACTAGGATGATTTTTAAGAAACACCTGATTTGGGTTTTGTAAAACCTGTTCATCAACATAGGGTAGAAAGTCTTCTGGGGTAAATGTTTCAGAAGTATCTTCTAGAACAATTTCCTTATCAGAAGGTTCTTCTATCAAAGGTTGACAATCAGTTTTTGAAAACACATCCGGAGATGTAAGTTGAGAAGGTTTAAAAACAAAAGGATCTGATTCATCAAATTTTACATGTACTGTTTCCTCAACAGTGCAAGTATTTTTATTAAAAACTCTATAAGCCTTAGAAGTTGTGGAATAACCTAAGAAAATTCCTTCATCAGATTTTGGTGCGAATTTATGTAAGTTATCTTTAGTATTCAAAATGAATACTTTGCAACCAAAAATCTTGAAGTAGGAAAGTCTTGGTTTTCTACCATTCCATAATTCATAAGGAGTTTTATTAAGAAAAGGTCTAATCAAAACTCGATTTATAGTATAACAAGCAGTACTTACAGATTCAGCCCAGAAATGTCTAGCAATAGAATATTCACTCAACATGGTTCTAGTTATTTCTTGAAGAATTCTATTTCTTCTTTCAACTACTCCATTCTGTTGAGGAGTTCTAGGTGCTGAAAAATTGTGAGTAATACCTTGCTTACTACAAAAAGTTTCAAAATCAGAATTTTGAAATTCTCCTCCATGATCACTATGAATAGTTTTCAATGGAAGGTTTTTCTCATTTTTAACTTGAGCTCTAAAACTTTTGAAATAAGAAAAAGCTTCAGATTTCTTTGCTAGAAAATAGACCCAAGTAAATCTAGTGTAATCATCAACTAGAACAAAAACATAGTATTTTCCTCCAATGCTTCCAGTTTGTGTTGGACCAAAAAGATCCATGTGCACTAACTGTAATGCATCGGTTGTTGAGACTTCACCAATTTATTTAAAACTAGATTTATGTTTCTTGCCATATTGAAAAGGATCACAAACTTTAGAAGAATCAAATCTAAGCTCCGGTAGATCCTTAACTAGTTTCTTCTTAGAGAGTTTACATAGGTTTCTCATATTACAATGTCCTGATCTTCTATTCCATAACCAGGAATGATCTTCCATTTCACTTAAGCAAGGTAAATCTTGACTCCTGAGGTCTTCTAGGTTCAAAGTGTAGACATTCTCTTGCCTCTTGGCTGAGAGAATAAATTCTTCCTTGGAATTGTGAACTAAACACTTATCATTCCTAAAATTCACAAGGTAACCTTCATCACATAACTGACTTATGCTAATGAGGTTGTGCTTAAGACCTTTAACAAAAAGAACTTTTGAAATCAAGGTTTTACCTAAAAGAACAATATTACCAATACCAACAATATCTCCCTTAGCATTGTCTCCGAAAGTTACCTTTCCTCCTTTCGTTTTGATAATCTTTTAAAAAAAGATTTTGTTACCAGTCATGTGCCGGGAACATCCACTATCCTTGTAACATGTATTGTTGCTGGTACTTTCTTTATTATCCTGAAATCAAGAAGAAAATTAGACTTTCGGAATCCAAACTTGTTTGGATCCGAGATTTCCAGACAATAAAATTTTAGGAACCCACATCTTCTTATAAAAGTAAGCTTTGTGAAATCCTAGAGATTGGGTTTTGTTTAAGGAACAATTCTTTGCCTAGTGACCACCACATTGACACTTGGTACAAAATGGGGCACTTTGAGGAACAAAATAATTGTTACTGAAAATAGGTTTTTCATGGGTATAACCAAATTCGGATTTATTTCTTAAAGGTCGTATTTGGGAATACATCTTATCAAAATTTTCTTTACCATGGGTAAAGTTTGATAAACACTTCTTTAAGGAACAAATTTCGGACTTGAGTTTTACAACCAAGTTTTTATCCTCAAAATCATTAGTTTTTGAACTAGAGTTAGGCTCGAAAACATTTTTCGTAGAAATTAATTTTTCTAATTCTTTAGAAAGTTTATTCTTCTCAGAACTTACTTCCTCAAGATTTTTTGAAATATTTTCAAAATTAGAATTTTTCTTATCAAGATCTTTAGAAAGATCTGATATCTCTTTTGTAAGAATAGAATTCCTAGAGTTTTCCTTATCAAGTTTCTTGTTGAGTTTGGAATTCTCAATCTCAAGAAGTTCATCAAACCTAGAGACTTCTTCATTAGTAGGTAAAGTATTTTCCTCATCAGAAGATGATTCTTCATCAGAAGAGTTATAATACTTACTATCATTAGAATTTAAAGAAACATTGGTCAATGATTCAGCATTTCGTACCTTAGCCATAAGACAATGATTATCAATAGGTAATCTGGCTATAAGACCAAGATTCTTCTGTCCTGAAGATTCATAATCAGAAGATTCATCTGAAGAGACACCACCACTGGCACTCTAGGTGTCATTATCTTTCAGAACTTTCATAGCTTTAGCTTTATAATACTTCTTTTTGTTCCTGTATGAATGTCTTTCCCTTCTTTCTTTCTTTTTGAGCATAGGGCAATCTGGTCTAATATGTCCAGCTCTCTTACATTCATAACAAGTAACTTCTCCATCTTTCTTATCTTTCCCTTCCTTTTTCTTATACTTAGATTGAAAATTTCTCTGCCCAGCTATCTTGTTCATCCTTCGAGCAAGACTGGCTAATTCATTTTCTGAGACTTCACTCTCACTTGATTCGGATTGGAAAATGACTTTCTTAGACTTGGATCTGGTTACTCTCTCAGGAGTCTTAGCTTTCATCTGATTTGAAGTTGTAGTAAAAGCAACAGTACCATTTCCATTATTCTTCTTGATGTTGTCAACATCTCTCTTCATTCTTGTTTCATGTTGTAGAAGAGTTCCAAAAAGTTCATCAAGAGTAATTTGAGTTACCTTCCTGTTCTCATCTATAACTGTTCTCTTGGACTCCCATTCATTGGGCATAATATCAATTATCTTGTCCACAAGAGCTTCATCATATAAACCTTTCTCTCCCATAGATTGTATACTGTTGACGATAGTCATAAATCTTTGTTGGACTTTACAGATAGGTTCTCCATAAGGAAAATTGAAGCCATGATATTCAGCTCTAAGAATAGATCTTCTAGTTTCAATCACCTTAGAAGTCCCAAAGTGTGTAACCTCTAACTTCTTCCATATACAGTTAGCTGCTTCACAAGAAGAAATTTGGCTATATATATTTCTGGTCATTGAACATAGTAATGTATTGCGTACCTTATAGTTGAGTTGATATTCTTGCTTTTCCTGGTTAGTAAAGGTTCTGACTTCCTTGTCAGGAATTTTATAATCACCAGTAAGAATAACAAAGTTGTCTACTCCAGTATTAATAACAAAAGTCTTCATACGATCTCTCCAGTATTCATAGTCATTACCATCAAATACTGGTGGTCTTGTAGGATTCAGATTATCAATTGATCCAACATTAATTCATGCCATACTAAAATAACTTTGCACACAAACTTGTTAGTAGCAAAGAATCGTAATAACAAAGTTCGGAATGGAAAAGTTCGGAATAGGAAAAATTTCGGAATGAAAAAGTGAGCAAGAAAAACTTGTATGTGAGTACAAGTATTTCAGATACCTGCTTTGATACCAAATGTAAGATTGTTATAGAGTAAGAGGTTTCCAACCTCTGATACCAATTGTAGGATCGAAATAGTAATGTAGATGCTCAATATACAAGAGGGGGGGTTAATTGTATACTTTAAAAATTCCTTTGGAACCTTTAAAGATAGTTAAGAATAACTAAGTTTTCCTTAAGCAATGGAAAAGACTAAGTTTAACAAAGTTAAACTTAAGCAAATTCACAACACCTCTTAACACCGAATGCAAACTAGGAAATAGATTCCAAATGAGGGTTCCAGAAATATGGTTCCAGAAATTGAATCTTAACAAAAGATTACAATATGAGATTCTACCTTAAAGCGTATAGAATCTAAATTAATCAGAGTACAAGTAAGGAAGTATAAGAAAGTTATACGTTCCTTATAATACAAAATGCAGCGGAATAGAAAAAAGTAGTAGAACTACTAGTAACAAGATATAAGTCTTTTAACCCAAAGAGAAGGGTATCCAACAACCTTGGATAAAGGTCCCTTGATTTATACTTTCAAGAAAGTCTATCTTACCCACACCAGGGTAAGCCCTCGATACGAAGATCGGAGTTTCTGTCTTGCTATCCCCGCAAGCCCTCAACTTCAAGGTAGTTGGCAACCTCTGTCTTCCTCAGCAAGGAAGCCCTCGAACTTTAAGGTAGTCGGCACCTCTGTCTTCCTATCCCCGGAAGCCCTCGAATGTAATCACCAACATTCGGAGTCGCACGAAGCTTTGAGAGTTAATAAGAGCCTCTCTCTCTAGAAATCACTTCAACAGCATGTAGGCACAAAACCAAGTTGTTCATCTGTCATCTGTCTTGGAACAGCTACGAGCTCTTTCAAATGAGCTCCTATTTATAGGTAAGGTCGGCTCCTTCTCCAACGGTCATATTTTTCTTAAAGATCGGAGGGACCTGTACACGTGTCACTTAGACAACGGTTAGTTTATAACAAAACATACGACATCGTTTTATAACAAAACAAGTGTAACAGAATGTACGACATCGTTTTAAACTCTAACATAAAAGTTCGGAATGAAAACTTCGGAGTGAAGGTTCGGAGTGTAAGGAACAACAATAAAGAGTAGAAAAATTTTAGAAGTGTAAGCAATATAAAATAACGGAGTCAAACAAATATATTTTTCGGAGTCTGAATTAATTCAGAGTGTATAAAAACAAAGATACTCAAATTCTGTTTAATAGGTGAATTCGGAATGATAATTCGGAATAGGAATTCGTCATCAGAAATCGTAATGAGAATTCATCATCAGGATTCGTAATGAGAATTCGTCATCAGAAATCGTAATGAGAATTCATCATCAGGAATCGTAATGAGAATTCATCATCAGGATTCGTAATGAGAATTCGTCATCAGAAATCGTAATGAGAATTCATCATCAGGAATCGTAATGAGAATTCATCATCAGGATTCGTAATAAGAATTCGTCATCAGAAATCGTAATGAGAATTCATCATCAGGAATCATAATGAGAATTCATCATCAGAATTCGTAATGAGAATTCATCATCAGAATTCGTAATGAGAATTCATTATCAGAATTCGTATCCTGAATCTGGAATAGAACTTAGTCAGAGTTCATATCCGGAATTCGGAATGAAACTTCCTTATAGTTCTTGTCCAGAATCCGAACCTTAAAACAGAATGCTTTATATCAAAGTTTCAACGATTCTGAGAAAATGAATCCGAATCTAATACTTAATAAAAATATGGGTGAAAATATGATAAGGATAATTTTTCTTATAAAAGCGATTTTCCTTATAAAAGCAATTTTCCTTATAAAAGCAATTTTCCTTAAGATAAGGTGTTTGTGATTTTCAAAACAAGAAGGAATGGAAAAGTCATATGGAAAACCTTATTGACTCAACACAAAAAATTCTATAAATTTATCAATGTAATCCCTAAGGAATCTATTCATTAAGTCTATAAATATTTCTAGATCATTAGCGAGTAGAAATGTAATCTCTTTGAACTCAGAGTTCCTATAAGTTTTAAAAAAGACGGTCTTGGGGATATCCACATTCTTCACCTTTAATTGATAATATACCAACTGAATATACACATTATATATGTACTAGGATCCATATATATGATCAAATATTTCATCAATAATTGGTAGAGGATAATTTTTCATCATCATTATCTTATTGAGATCATGATAACTAATACCTAGGTGCACTTACCCGTCCTTCTTATTGATGAAGAGGATTGTCCCCCCATGGTAAAGAACTTCGGTGTATAAACCCTTTATCCAAGTTATCCTGTAGTTGCTTCTTCAAATCTTCTCATTCAATAATGAACATTATATATTGAGAATTGGATATTAGAAAAAATCCAGGTATAATTTTGATTGATAACTCAACCTCACATCTTATATGAATACCATTAAATTATTCTAAAAACACAACCTTATATTTCCATATAATGGGAATGTCATTATGTATAATGTTTTCCTTAGTGTCAATCATTTTATCTTGACACATTTACTCATAGGGAAATAATATCCATGCTTTAGATGTTGATACCAATGGAAATACATCCTCCAACTCACACTTATATAGAATTAGAGGGCGATACATGATATGGTGGGACACTTTATTCTCTCAAAAATTTATGCTGGTTCAATTTGAGAAAATCAAATCCTTACCCAGAGATGCATAGAATTATTCAAAAGTTTGTATCGCAAGATTCTCTAAGAAGATAATCCTACAATTATGGATAAGTGAAAAGTGATTATCATGGGATGAAATATTTTCTCCGTTATTTATTTTTATAGATATCACAACTTATATTTTTAGGAAGTTTTTGAATATTTATATTAAACTTGTGTGATATGAAAGAATAAGTAGAACCAAAATCAAATATTACATTCACTATTAATGAATGAATAACTAGAATACCTATCACCACATCATTAATAGGATCCACCTCAGTTGATATGTTGATATAAGATCTCCATTTCTCTCTAGGATTTGGTGGTTTTAGGCATTGGTTATCATCAACAACCCTTGTCTTAGTGCATTAATTCACATAGATTTCTTATTACTTAAAGTTGAAACATTTAACTATATGATAAATCTTGAATGGATAATTAATTTATTCCGTCACATTGGTTGTCTTATCCCATTAACATTCACTAGCTAGGTTCCCCTCCTTCCCACACCTAAAACATTTCCTTATCCACTTAATTAATTTTCAGGATGCTTCTTCCCATAATTTTAACAATTAGGGTGCTGGAATTTCTTTTCACATGATATTTATCTGTTGAACCACCTTAATTATAATACATTCTCTTCTTATTATCTCTATACCCATAAAAACCATGAAATTTACTGATCTCCATTTCAAAATTGAGGGAATATCCAAAAATTTCCCCATATATTTCAAAGACTTGAATTGCCAAATATTTTTTCAAACACAACTTTAACCCATGAATGAAGGATTCAACATTACTTTTGGGGGAAATGAAAAAGCTAGAGGTGTATCATGAATGTATTGTAATGTTATCCTTATACAATTAGTTTGATTAATTGTCCTTTATCTTGAGGATAAGGAAATACCTATATAATTTAAGTTAGATAGTATGAGGAATATATTTACTGTAATGTATTTTCTATAATCATTTACACTCCATTATTTCAATCTTTTACTAGGGATTCATATTTTTTTATCAACGTCCACCACTGATCAAATTATACTTTCATATGATAAATATCGAGGATGACCATCTCTTACATATATCATTGAAGGATGGAGAAAAAAATTTCAATAGATTTTATTAATTGTTTTGTGATTAGGGGATCAAAAGTTCTAGGAAAATTTGGAGGACCTTTTCACAAAAATATTTCAATTTCAACTTTCTATTTTTTTGGGAGATGTTGGTTTTCCACATGATTGATGTTTTTATTCAAAACTATAGTTAATTGGGAAATTATTATCATAGAGTAATCACCTTCTTCTCCTATTCGGTTGGGAATCGGATTTGGGAATCCATTATATTGTTCATCACATTGTTTATTAACTCGGTTCCTCCCATTCCTAGCCACTGATAAAATAAAGCAAAAATTAAATATGATAATTTTACAACTACTAATAACATAAAT
Organism: Viscum album; assembly: GCA_963277665.1. Taxonomy (NCBI): domain Eukaryota; kingdom Viridiplantae; phylum Streptophyta; class Magnoliopsida; order Santalales; family Viscaceae; genus Viscum; species Viscum album. The sequence goes on from OY728121.1 coordinate 439,840,355, forward strand.
GGGAAATTATAAACATTGAATGGATAACTCATAAATTACATACATTCATAGACCTATGAATTTCTAGGTTTTAATCTAAGTCATCTAGGGTCTATTTCCTAACAAAAAATTTTATAATAATTTTTATTCCCTTCATAATTGTTCATAGAGAGATTTTGAATTTAGAAAATAATATTCCCTAGGAGTAACAAACTAGGTGTAAAGTAAGGCAACTTTTTCATGCACTAGGTGACAATAGATTAAAATCCCAATGCACTTTTTTTCTGGGTTATTACCCCTTAGTATAGCTATGCTAGAGCCACCACCATTTTCAGTATCCAGATATGGATCTTGTTGCTATGAAACCACTTACTCTATGATTAACAAAATTTAGGAAATTTTTCCTTTCTTTAGTCTTATCCCTAAGGCTTCACTGAGGTTTTCTAATCCTAATCCCCAAAATAAAAATACATTCCTATGATACTAACTAAGACAACTTATATCTTTAATAAACCTTAATTCATGATTTATTACAAAAATATACACACAATACAATCCCATAATATCTTGAGGAAAGTGTATTTGTGAAATTAGGGACATAACACATTATCTTGAAACATGGGTATAACAAAAATATATAAAAAATCCAAAACATTTCCTTATATTCCATCAATTTTATAGTACCAGAGGGGATAACCTAGGTGTGTACATTAGAAAAGGGTAAGCTCCGAGTAAAAAATAAATAAATCACAACATGATAAAAGTAATACATATTTTACAAGAGGTATATCTAGTTGATAAAATAGGTTTGAGAATCATAAAAATGATCATAAAATAATTACATAATATGATTACATCAAGGAAATTTGAAAATGTGGAAACAATATAAAAAAAATTATATCATAAGAATAAGTCAAGTATAACCACTAATATATCACAAGATAATGTTCTTAGGATAATCTCCCCTGAACCGTACATTTAATCTCATGAGATAAAAGAATTTCCAAATGCATTAGAGGGATATATATTTTTGGGCCTACCTATCACATTCACATTGTGTACATGTATTTGTGTACCATATAGATAATACAACATAAGAAAAAATCGAATCACTTTTAACCCCTTGATTTGGGAGTGTGGGTAACATACATGGAATTACCCAAACAAAGAATTATAGGTACATGTAACACCCGAGACTTTTATGTGAAATATTTTGTTTTTATGTTATATAAATCATCAAAGGAATATTTCACTACACACAACACTAGCTTGGCTTGCTTTACACGCAACCATGACCTTCCTTGACAGCTTGCGTCGTACGCAATACCGAGTTTCACTAAACAATGATATGCTATTAAAATATTATTAAAACTAGCCGTTATGAATAGTAATAACCACTTTTTGAAAAATTTTAAATTTTATTTTTCAAAATGGACTTCAATTTTGGATTCGGAATATCTAAATTAGCCTAGGGTGAAATTTTGGTATTTTTCTGAAAACGTTAAATTTTTGATGAATAGTGAAACCACTAAGTGGTAGTTAAAAAACTGAATTTTTCATAAAACTTAATTTTACCGCTTATATGAGTGGAATTTCGAAAATCCGAGAGACACGGTTGATGTCATTAAGTAAAATGTGGTTCAATGAGATGAAAATAATTTTTTGGTGAATAATAACTTTTTAATTTTTTTTACCACGGTTAAAAGTAAATAGGGTAATTAAGGGTAAAAATGATATTATGATTACCCTAACACATGTCCTAATTCTATTGGACAAGTTTAATTCGACCAAAAAAAACCTTATGAATAAAATATGATCATTTAGGCCCACTTGGATTAGATTAGGACATTTGTTATTAATTTATTTAAAGAAGGGTTAAAATAGTTAAAATCAACGTTTAATAAGAAAATAATTTTTAATACAGGTTTATACATAATATAAAATCGACTATAAATATTAATTGGAAAGATAAAAAGATTTCCTATATAATTTTATTTTATTTATAATTTTTAGACATTAAATAAATTAATTTATTTATGACACAACGATGATGCAATAATTATATTTTTAATGAAATATTGACATAATTGATGTTATAAATACCCAAATAAATGAAATTTGAGACTTTTTATGAATTAAACTGATTTCCCAGGTTAATATGACATGTTAGTATTGATTTAATTAACTTTTTTCGAACTAATCATTCTGTTATGATTTTCACAAAAATAAATTACTAAATAGTGTCAAAATTGAAATAAAATAGTTTTTAAAACAATATTATATTAGTAATTGTTATTTTATTCCTAAAAATCTATGGTTCGTCCAAATGACTTAGATAATGTTATATATATTAATAATAAACAACTTGGAGTTCGTTTGGATGCTTATAGTAAGTTTATCAACCTTATAGTATAAGAACACAAGAAGACACTGTAAAAGTAAAATTATTTAACTTAATGTTAAATGTAAATGATAAGGTTACAATAGGAACCTAAATTAGTATAAATTCTATTGTATGAGAGGCTTTCGACCCATCCCCACCTTAGCTTCTAAATAAATCAATTTGGAGCTATTTAAAACCGAATTTGACTTTATAATAAAATAATTGTTTTAGTTATTCCAAAGGTGCCCCTCTCCTCCCTTATAAAAGGGTACCTACTCCCCCTCTTCCTCACACCACTTTGAGCCTTCAATCTCGGCCAACCCCTGCCAATTTCTCCTCTCCACTTCCCTAGAAACATCCTAGAGGTTCTGGTCTTCTTCAAAGACCTATTTTAGTGCCGTAAAAGGAGGTCTCAAAGAAGCACTTCAAAGAAGAGGTAATGTCCGTTACCGATTCTTTCATCTTTATTTCTTCTTCCACTTATTCTTCTTTAGTTGTTTCATTATGAAGTAATAACATCAGTATCACTCATATAATGATATGTTATTATAAGTATGAAACAACCCTATTTCACCATCTATCCATCCTACGGAAAAAGAAATCACCGCGCGTGCGTAGGTACGGAATACCGTCTCCACGCCGTGGTGTAATCTATTTTCCACCACCACCTTACTTGGATGGGTATAATGGTGTAAATAATGACTATATATGACTATTACAAATTTATATTGATTATGAAATAGTATACATACACTCCAATACAATTCCACGATCATAGGAACAATATCATCACTCGTGTGTACGTACAGAATACTGTCTCCACGATGTGATGCGACTCGTTCTACATGATCTTCATTTCATAATGATTATATAAATTAATTTAATGAATGAATATGATATATATTAAAATAATAACATTCTGTAAATGAGGTATCTATAACCTAAAGAGAAGAATAAGAAATTATTCGACAAAACACGCATAAGAACAAAAAGTAATAAACACCCGAATAACAAGTAGTAATGAAATATTACTAATAAGAAGCTAAGAATATGACCATATATGATATCATAACAATAATTATGATACTTGAATAAGTCAATAACATTATTTAAATCATTATACAGGAGGTTCGGACACTTACGAAGCAAATCGGACCTAAGGTAAGGGAAATATCACAATCTCATTTTTATCTGAGATTGTTTATACATTGAAATTTAATAGGGTGTAATTTATCATCCACATCCATGTTTCCTCAATATTTAATATTATTTATATCCTCCTACAATTTTTTAAATCCAATTTTACCCTTCGGTGAGTTTTTAGTAAAAGATACGAAAGGAATCTTTTGTCGTTTTTCATACGAGGTACTTTTTGACTTTTCTGACAAAAGTACGAGAAGAATGTTTTTTTAACTTATACGGAACAAATGGATTTTTAAAACATTATTTCCAAGAAGCTTCCTTTAGAAGTTTTCAAGTTTATTTTTAATCAACTTCTTTTAGTTTAGAATAGTACGACATGTTAAGAAAGGAAAAGTGATTTTAAAGTAGAAATGATATTTTCCTCAAGAATGGAGTTCAAGTGTTTTATCAAAATTATTTTCCATCTAAGATAATAAAGGGTTCGGTTTATATCCCTATTATTACATTGATTTGATTATGTTGTGATGGAATTATATTTTTATGAATTCCATTAACTTATATGAATTGTTTTTTGATGTCACGATGTTTAAGATTCCCATTTTTATTACATGGGTTATGCTATGATGTATGGTTTCTGATTTTGTGGCACACATAAAAATGGTATCATTATGAGATGGGTGGGACCTATATCTCCCTCCAATTCATTGGGTAAAGATTTTATATCTCATGAGATAGACATGGCTAGAACGGTAGGTAATACCGGTTCAGTGAAACTGGACTGAAACGAGGAGTGAACTCGGTTCAGAAATGGACTTTGTCCACTGAGATAGTCTTGGCAATGAGTCTTGACTAATAAGAAATGATTCTATATGATTATGTGTGTATGAAACAAAGTTTCATGTTTTATATTATGATTATTGGGATTCCATTTCACTACTATGATTTATCCCATGTTATGAAATTATGCTCTCTTTTGCAGGTTAAGATTTCCAAAAGTTATGTTCTTATGAATATGATGTGATTGATATTTCTTTTGTTTACCCTTACTGAGCATTTGAGCTCACCCTTTTGTATGTTTTCTTTCCCCAGGTCAGGAAGAAGGTTATTAAGTAAGATATTCCAAAAGGGACTATAGATATGATGAAATAAATAGGAGACAGTGTAGACACTTTATGAACCAGTTGTTTATGTTTTCGAGTTTCTAAAGACACTATACATATACGGTCCTTTTGTGGTTTTGTTATATGTTGTAATAAGTATGCTTCAATTTTAATGTATTAACAATGTATGTAAAGTATGGGTCGTTATAGTTGGTATCAGAGGAAAGGTATAGTCAACCTTTGGAAACTAGGATGTGAAAGCCTTAGTAAGAACCCTAAGGATAAGTCTAAGCATAGAACACAATCATAGTGTTTTAGAAATGGACATGAATAACCTAGGATAAGACCTTAAGTGTGATATTTTATTCTTGATTATGTGGTTTTCCTATTATAATTAGTGTTGCTTACACTATTCTTCTTGGTTTTAGTCAATGGCTGGAACCCGAAGGAACCGTGTTAATGCGGAATGTGTCGGTAAATGCAATGATTGTCCCCCTGAGCAACCAAACGTTATGGGAGATAGAATGAAAAATCTTGTAGCCTTGCTCACACAACATTATCAAGCTATGAATCATGCAGGACTTCCCAATGAGCAAAGGAAGGAGCAACATTCTGTTGAATCCTTCACAAGACAGCGTCCACCTTCATTCAGCGGGTCTACTGATCCATTAGTTGCTGAACAATGGATTAGTACTACTGAAAATATATTTTCAGTTCTTCAATTTTCTGAGCATGATAAAGTCATCTTAGCAGTGTATCATTTGGAAGGTGATGCTGATCAATGGTGGAATCTTATTAAGAATATTAGGAAAAGGGATGAAATTGAGTCTATGGAATGGGACGAGTTCAAGAACTTACTTTTCAATAATTACTTCCCCCGTATTCTCCGAACAAATATAGAGAAAGAGTTTCTTGAACTGAAGTAAAAGGATGATGAATCTGTTGGTACCTATGAAGCAAATTTTACAAGAATTGCAAGGTACGCTTCTGGTATTATTATCTAACCTGAGAATAAGATCGATCGATTCTTTAGTGGCTTAAAACAAAGTCTTCAAAGGGCCTTCTCCATAAGGGACTTCAATAGCTACGAGGAAATCGTTCGATGTGCTATCAAAGTTAAGATGGAGATTGGAGTAACCCATCAGTTATATAGGTTTGATAAGAATAGGAAAATGGAATTCAAAGGAAAATCTATAGAGCACACTGAAAAGAATATGAGCTTCCCCTTATTCTCAAAGTGTGGAAAGAAACATGGAGGGAGTTTTCTTAAAGGGACATGTAAATGTTTCAAATGTGGAAAGGAAGGTCATCGGGCATTTGAATGCTGCGATGATGGGAAGAAGATTTCTAATGATGCAAACAAAGGAAGGGATACAAAGAATGAACCTACTACACTTCAATGTTTCAAGTGAAAGGAGATGAGACATTATGCCAATAAATGCCCTAATCCAAGGGTTGATGATGATGGTCTATGTCAACAAACTCTTAAGACTAAAGACAAAGGAAAGTCACAGGGAATTTTTATCAGCGATGTGAAGTATGATAACGATGTGGTGAAAGGTACACTTACCATCCACTCTAAAGTAGAAAATGTTTTATTTGATTCTGGATCCACCCACTCTTTTATTTCTGAAGAATTTTCTAAGGGTATCACCGTATTACCTCAACAATTAGATGTTGAGTTAGCTGTGACAACACCTAATGGCACAACAGTCGCATCAAAAGTTTATAATTCTTCTCCGGTCGAAACTTGTGGGAAAGTGCTTCCTGCAAATATTGTGATCCTTCCTATATTGGACTTTTATGTGATTCCTGGCATGGATTGGATTTCTTTATATGGATCTCATATCAATTTCCAAATAAGGGAAGTCACATTTCATATTCCAGATCAATCTATGATCGTCTATCAATGCAAGGATGAACATAACCTTCCAGTGAAAATTCCTTCTACCTTATGGGTCTTGATTCCACTAAATGAAGGTTATTTATCTCAAATGGTTTGTGAGAAACTCACGATTAAGAATATGACCGTTGTACGGGAGTTTGATGATGTCTTTCTGGAGGAATTACCGGGTCTTCCACCAAATCGTGAAGTTGAGTTTTCAATAGAACTCGTACCGGGTGCTTTGCCTATTTCAAAGACACCTTATAGAATGGCCCCAATTGAGTTGCAGGAATTGAAGAAGCAACTCCAAGAGAATCTTGATAAGGGATTCATACGCTCTAGTACATCACCTTGGGGAGCACCTGTTCTGTTTGTTAAGAAGAAAGATGGATCAATGAGACTCTGCATTGATTATCGAGAACTTAACAAGATCACTATCAAGAAAAAATATCCTCTCCCACACATTGATGACTTATTTGACCAACTACTAGGAGCTCAATACTTTTCCAAGATTGATCTTCGTTTAGGGCATCATCAATTGAGGGTCAAAAGGGAGGATATACCAAAGATGGATTTCCATACACGGTATGGGCACTATGAATTTATAGTGATGCCGTTTGGTCTTACTAATGCCCCTGTTATCTTCAGGGATCTGATGAATAGAGTCTTTAGAGACTATCTTGATCAGTTTGTGGTAGTCTTCATAGACGATATTCTGGTATATTCAAAAATCAAGTAAGAACATGAAGATCACTTGAGAATTATATTGAAGACCCTGAGAAAGGAGAAGCTTTATGCCAAATTTACCAAGTGTTAATTTTGGTTTCAAAAAGTTTCATTTCTGGGTCACACAATCTCAAAAGAGGGGATATCTATGGATCCAACAAAAACAGAGGTTATCAAAAGATGGTCGAGACCAACAACAGTAACTGAGATCTGAATTTTTCTTGGTTTGGCTGGATATTATCGAAGTTTTGTGAAAGATTTTTCATGATTATATAATCCACTCACCATGTTGACTCAGAAAGGAGTTAAGTTTGTCTGGACGGAGGAATGTGAAGATAATTTCAAGGAGTTGAAAAGAAGGTTATCCAGTGCACCTGTGCTCACACTGCCTTGTAGTGGAGAAAGGTTTGTGATCTATAGTGATGCATCCAAGAAGGGATTGGGGTGTGTTCTTATGAAAAATGATATGTTGATAGCTTATGCCTCACGACAGTTGAAAATCCATGAGCAAAATTACTCAACACATGATTTGGAGTTAGCTACGGTAATATTTGCATTAATGATTTGGAGGCATTATCTTTATAAAGAATGGTGTGAAATTTATACTGATCATAAAAGTTTAAAGTATATTTTCACACAAAAGGAGCTGAATATGAGTCAAAGAAGATGGTTGGAGCTGATTAAGGATTATGACTGCTCAATCCATTACCACCCTGGGAAAGCAAACAAGGTGGAAGATGCATTAAGTCGACAAGAGCATGCTAGTTTATCCATGTTGAGGATCACAAAAGATCCAATATTTATGGATTTACAAAGGATGGATCTTGGAATTATAATGGAAGGGGAAAAATATTATCTTTCTCAAATGAATTTTCAACCATCTATACATGTGAAGATTAAAGAGGCACAGAAAGAAGATGTCGAGTTACAAAAGAAGGTGAGAAATGTTCCTGAATTCAACCTTGATTGTGATGGGATAATAAAGTTCAGGAATCAGGTTTGTGTTCCTCCCATCACAGAATTAAAGAAGGAGATACTGGATGAGGGTCATAGTTTTTCATTCTCTATTCATCCTGGAAGCACGAAGATGTATAGGGACCTGAAAGATTACTTCTGGTGGGATGGAATGAAAAGAGATGTTGCTGAATATGTCTCTCGATGCTTGGTTTGTCAGCAAGTTAAAGATGAGAGACAGAAGTCTAAGGTAATGTTACAACCATTACCCATACCCAAATGGAAATGGGAAAACATCACTATGGACTTTGTCACATGACTTCCTATAACATCCAAAGGCAATAATGCTATCTGGGTCATAGTTGATCGTATTACCAAGTCTGCACACTTCATTGCTATTAGAGAGGATTTCTCTCTGGATCAGCTTGAAAGGATATATGTAAAGGAAGTGGAAAGATTGCATGGAGTACCACTTTCCATTATATCTGATTGGGATCCGAGATTTACCTCAAAGTTCTTGCGAAGTCTTCAGCATACTCTGGATACAGAGTTGAGTTTCAGCACTGCTTATCATCCTCAGATAGACAGTCAGTCTGAGAGAACAATTCAAATTCTAGAAGATATGTTGAGAGCTTGCTCTATGGATTTAAAAGGTGGTTGGGATCAACACCTACCTTTGGTGTAATTTTCTTATAATAATAGCTTTCACTCCAGTATTCAGATGGCTCCTTATGAAGCTCTCTATGGAAAGAAATGCAGGACTCCAACTTGCTGGGATGAAGTTGGGGAAAGAAAGCTATTAGGACCTGATCTCGTTGATGAAATGGAAAAAAGGTCAGATTTATTCCAAAACACATAAGATCAGCTCAGATTCGACAGAAAAGTTATGCCGAAAACCGAAGAAAAGACCTAGAGTTTGAAGTGGGTGATAGAGTTTCTTGCAAATATCTCCCTAGAAGAGAGTCATGAGATTTTGAAAGAAGGGGAAGTTGAGCCCTAGATATATCGGTCCTTTTGAAATACTGGATCGTGTTGGGAAGGTAGATTACCGATTGGTGCTTCCACAGAATCTCTCTCAAGTTCATGATGTGTTCCATGTATCTCTCTTGAGAAAGTACATACCTGATCCTTCACATATACTTAGCTCAGAAGTTGTACCACTGGAGCAAGATCTTTCTTATGAAGAACAACCGATAGAGATTCTGTATCGTAGAGAAAAAGTCCTATGAAGCAAGACCACTCGATTGGTGAACGTTTTATGGAGGAGCCACCAATTAGAAGAAGCTACATGGGAGCTTGATTATATGATGAGGGAGTGGTATCCTCATCTGTTTGTTACAAAGTGACGAATTTCGAGGGCGAAATTCATTTTAAGGGGGGTAGAATGTAACACCCGAGAATTTTATGTGAAATATTTTGTTTTTATGTTATTGTAGACGCCGGAAAAGTCCGTTGTTCCCAAACGAAGCTCCGGATGCGGAAAGCGAGGTCGTATTTGGAGTCGGAAGAATGTTTCGGAGGGCCCGGAGGCCTTGCGCGGAATTTCAGAGGTCTGCGCGCAAAGATGAGGATCCGCGCGCAAAACCCCCGGGATGCGCGCAACTCCCTTGCACGCGGTGCCCGATTCCGCGCCCGCGAGGAGAATTCCGCGCTCGCGCCTTGGATTCCGCGCCCGGGGTTGCCTATAAATACTAGGCGACCCCCAACGTTTCAAAGGTTGCTGGAAGTCGAACGGTCTCCCGTGCGCGCAATTCAACCCCTTCCGCGCGCAATGCCGATCCTCAGGTAACCTCCTTTCTTTCGCGCAATAGAGCCCTGCGGTCCGCCTTCGCGCGCAATCCCCTTGGCTCATTTCCTTTGAATAAATTTCAACCCGAAGGCCTTTGCGCGCAAAAGAAGCCTCTTGCGCGCAATTGCCCCCGGGTGCGCGCAATCCGACCCGATTGCGCGCACCCCCCATTTTCAAAGTGGCCATTCGTTAGAGAATGAGCCGTTGCCCCCGCGCGCTATCCGAAGCCCGGTGCGCGCAATCCCAACCTTCCGCGCACAAAGGGCTGGCCCAATTGCGCGCCAGCCCGCCATTTTTGCGCGCCGACCCGCGGTTTTGCGCGCAAAGCTCCTCTTTTGCGCGCAATCCGCCAGGGTCGCCTCCCTCGACCCCCTGAGGGCACCTGCCTGCGTGGCGCCTGATGATCCTCATCCTGGGTGCTCGCACCGTGCGTTGTCTTCCCGTGCGGCCCTCCAGGTTCGTGCGAAGTGACATGCACCCATCGTCCGGCAACCTATGCCCAGCATGACGTTAAACTGCATATTCGTCCCTCATGACGTTAAACTGCGCATACGTCCAGCATGACGTTAAACTGCATATTCGTCCAGCATGACGTTAAACTGCACATCCGTCCAAGCTGCACGACGTTAAACTGCCTAGCCCCCATCGTCCGCGCTGCAAGACGTTAAACTGCCAAGTGCTTCGTCCTCAACACACGACGTTAAACTGTACTTCGTCCGGCAAGACGTTAAACCGTCCGCTCCGTCCTCAACACACGACGTTAAACTGTACTTCGTCCGGCAAGACGCTAAACCGTCCGCATCATTCGATCCCGTGCCTCGCACGCAGGGTCTCCCCCGGTTTGGATGTGGCCCCCACCAGCTCGTCTCTGCAGGGATGTCGGGATTGTCCCCCTTTTGGGACGATTTAATGGGAGCGGCTTTTCCCTACGGGGGCAGGGTATTACAAACCCCTAGTTTCTCGTGGGAGGCTGCACATGTGTATCTCCATTGCGCCTCCCCACTGCCGAAGCCAGTAGAGGGTCTGACTGGGATCGAGGTGTCTTCTGCTTTCGGTCCAAGTCCCTTCCAACTGAGTTTTGCAGCATCCGGGCTGCCCCAAGTGCGTAAGTCCTGACAGAATGAACTACGTGGACTTTGATCCCTGTCTTCTATACAGGGTACGTAGGAAGCCTCCCTGAGGTCCAAGCCCACCACCTGGTCATCCCGGTCGTATTTACGTCGGTTCGTCAATCAGTGGACCCCTCCAGGGTTCACGCTTGCGTCGATTCACCTATGAATCCGCCCCTGTGGGAGACTGCCCGCGTGTATCTCCGCGGTGCCTCCCCACAGCCCCCCTTTTTCCATTTCCCCTTTTATCGTCCAGCATGACGTGAAACTGTGATCCACCCGGCCGTTCCATCCCCCTCTGTGCGAGGTGGTTCGGTTCAATCCTCCGCCCGGCGGCCTAGACCTCTTCGTGAGTCGGTTTGCCGACGTCCAGCATGACGTTAAACTGTATACCCGAACTACGTTGACTTTGATCCGTGCTAACGCGCGGTACGTAGGAAGCCCCTCCGGGGTCCAAGCTCTTCACTCCATCATCCATCCTGATCCTTACCCGGGCCGCCACATCCCGGTGGGGTCATGCCACTTCACTCCACTCCACATCATTTGGGAAGCCGCCCATGTGCTGGCCCCAGCGTCGGAGGTTCCCCTCAAGGGGTTCCGTCATCTGATCCACTTTTCGTGTTGATCGGTCCGATGCCGTCCCCGCAGGACGTTAAACTCGCGGCATACCCCGTGTTAAACATGGGAAGCTGAGGAAAACCTCAGGTGACACAGTTCCCCGCACCAAGTACGGGATGCCTCAGGCCATCGTGCCTTCGAGAAGCCCTATTAGGGACGGAAGACAGACGTGCAAAGCCGCAGTGTTACGACACGCCCCCAGCACCCAGAGCCACCCGGCCTTCTCACCGCAGGTTGCTGCCCCGCCCAGACTCCTTGGAACGTCCGGGCGGAAGCAGCGTAATTAACCGGTGTCCATGAAGATATGGCGCCGGGAACGAGATTCACGAACATTCTTAAGTCTATGAGGGAGACCCGGATTAGGCGACGAGTTCCGAGGAGACGTCCAAGGAAGGAGGAGCCGACATCCCATCATCCCGGTTTCGATCAAGGAGCAGACGCCCCTGAATAAGGGACGGATGCCGCCCGCCCTTGGAAAGCGGGACTGCGGGACCACAAGCCGCGCGCCCATCCCCTCGGGTTGACGGGTGCACGCGCGAACGCGTCCTGGCGGAACAGCGTAACCCGACGCACATCCGCACCGAAACAGAAAAATGGTGAACCCGACGTGAATCTCTTCTCCTCGATACGAAGACCGATGGCTTTCAGAGGTGTTGGAAGACCGGCGTGTTGCCCGGCCAAGCATTCAGTCTTACCCGCCAGGGGCTGGGGAAGTGAAATCGGGCACTCCGTCTCGCAACGTCGAGGGCCTGGGTTCCCCCCACGGAAGGCGTCGTGGCGCTAATGGTTGGTTGTCGATTCCTTTTTCCTGTCAGTGTTAATGGGTCTTTCTCCCTGCTTTCAGAAATCAGGTCGCCTGATCCAGTGCCCGATCGCCACCCGCCCACTGGCGCAGGGATAGGGGAAACACCGACGCGGCTACTCCGCGCGGTCCTGCCCGTTCCACAGTCGTCCCAGCAGCCGCAATTGCGGGACGACCACGCCCTCTCTCCCCCTCGGAGGTCATCCAGAGAAGGGTGATCAACACCCTGGTGCGGAGATACGAGGAAGAGGGAGTCATCCCCACTAGGGAAATGGCTCGCCTAGACCTTGAGGAGGCTGCGCCTCGCCACCACCGCCGCCCTCGAGGGCCGCGCAGGGAGGCACCGCTGCCTACCTCAACCTCCAATCGCTTCGGGAGTTTATCCCCAGAGCGCTCTGACAGTTCCCTTCCTTATGCGGATGAGGTGGGAGATGCCCGGGATCACCCTATCCGAGGTCCGCTCCAGGGATCCACGATAAGGGCTCCCGCCAGGCCACGACGACATCGCCGCCAGGCCCCTCAAGTCGAGGAACAGGCTCTCCACCTGCCCGCGACGCTCATTCCGACTCGCCTGTCCCGACGCCAACGTCGAGCACGAGCGGAAGAGGATGACCACCTTGGGGCTCTAGCAACAGCGGCCGCATTGGCCCAAGCCACTGCTGGCTCCAGTCGCCAGGCCTCTGCGCATCCTGAGCAGGGGAACTCCTATGCCCGACCTGGATCGAGGCCCCGACCGCCCCAAAGGCAGGTTGGGTCGACTCTCCCGGTTGCTGGCACTGGCAGTAGCCACCGCGGACCATCTCGCGGTAGCGCTATTCACCGGCAGGGTCTACTCTGCGTGGCCGATCCAGGAGGCATGGGTCATCCCACCTTCCAATCCCGGCCCGGAGGCCTGCCCGGAATCATCTCTCCCCGCGTCCCCTTTGATATCTGTCCCGGTGCCCCTCGCACCTTGGTTCCCAGTCCTCTTGGCCCCAGCACCAGTGCGGCCGGAGGACGCCAGGACAGAGATCAGCCCTGCCCCGAAGAACCACCCAGGGGCAGGAAGGCAAGGCGTCGACGCCGAGGGAAGAATGTTACGGAATTCCGGACAGAGATCCGACCGGTTTGCTTCTCTGACTCAGAGGCGGAGTACGATTCGGCGACAGAGCCCCTTCCCCAATCCCGCCAGTCAAGGGAAGGGGTAGGAATGCGGCACGTCAGCCTCGTGCTCCCCGAGAGCGAGATCGATGTGATCCCCGCTTCTCTCCGAAGGTATATCCGGAGTAACGAGGGCCTGGTAGACCCCCAGGGATCAAGCTTGTGGTTGGTACCGGCCCCTCCGGAAGTGCCTTCCGCCTCGATCGGAGAAGCCGGAGACTTTTTCTGGGGACCGACGGTCGAACCACGATCTGGTGCACCCTCGGCGAGCACCGATGCTACGGCAGGATGTTCGCTCGCCGGCCCGTCCTATCGTGATGTGGTAGCCAGGGCACCGCCACCCTCAGAGGGCGGCCCGGGACATGGAGGCCAATCGGCCTACTCGCCGTATTCACCGCCGGCCAGCCCGTCAGCCCGGCGGCCCGCCTCGGCACCACTACCAGTTTCCCGTCCGTTCCCAGCCATTGAAGAGGACCAAGGAGATCTGGGTCCCGAGTTTGAGTCGTGGAGCTTCTGGACCGTCCTTGCAGAGGGCCACTTCCCTGAGAAGTTTTGGCCAGTCGCAGGACCGGGCTTTGATGCACCCGAATCGCTCACCCCGGATGAGTTCGAATGCTTCCGCCGAACTCTCCGGGAGACTCGCTCCTGTCTTCACCGCCTACAAATGCCATACCCCGGGAGTCAAGCGCACCTGGAGGATATTCGTGAGCAGTGCCGTCAAATTGACCTGGCCATGCTCCCCGCGGTTCGGCACCCCGGGTCATTTGAGCGCCACGAGGCCCTCCAACAACGATGCGTTGAGTGTTTTCAAGTACTCCGCAAAGTTATCGAGGAAGCCACTCCCCACGTGTATATCCGTGGATGGGGGCAGTACGCTGCCCTACGCTTCAGTGTGATCCGCCGACAGCCCGATTCGCTGGGTGGCCCTGAGGGTATATCCCCAGGGACAGGAACGGTCAACATGGCTGACCTGTCGGGAGAGGGGAACGACTTGGAACTTCTCGACGGGGGCTTCCCCCCCGAAGACAAGCCGTCGTCAGACCCATCAGTGAGAGTTACTCGTCATCAGAGGAAACTCCTGGGGCTCCCCGCACCCACTGAAGCACTGACGTTGAGCCGAAACGTCAGCAAAGGAAAAGAGCACAGCGAGGCTATAAGGCCCGCCGACCCATCTGCCTCCATGCAGAGGGCAGAGGAGGATCCCGAGAAGGCTACGCTACGTCAGCAGCTCGCCGAACAGAAGAAGCTGGTTGACCAGCTCCTCGCCGAGCGCGCTGCAGAACGGCGGCCTGACTACGGTGATCCCAGGCCAGGACAGCAGGGATCGGAACAACCGCTCCTCGATGAGACTCTCCCGGGCAACCGTGATTATGCCGTGTTCGCCGACAGGAGAGAGGCCATTGCCTATGGCAAGAGGGCGCGGTATGTTTCGTCACACCCTCCCGAGCGGCGTGACTACTTGAGAGATCCCGCTCGGATTCCTCCCGCTGCCCCAAGGGCCGCTCCGCCCGCCATCCCACGAGCTGCCGAGTTCGACGACCCGGTCGACGACCCGATTGAAGGGCCATGCAATGCGCTCGTGGTTAGAGATCCTCGCCAGGACTGGAACCCATGTCCAGACGATCCGATGGCGGCACTCATTGCCCGCTTGTAAGCCTTGGAGACTCGGCAGGTGGCGATCCCACCGGACGGCAAGCCCTACCCAGCATGGGTGGATGACATGCCGGCGCCTCCGGGATTCGGGAATCCCACTTTCGCCCCCTTCAACGGAACTGGAGATCCGCCACAGCATTTAGCCCACTTCAACTCGAGGTGCGGGCCTATGTTGGGGACTCCGGCGCAGCAGGAGGCCGCTAAGCTTCGCTGCTTTGTTCAGACACTGGAAGGGCCAGCATTTGTCTGGTACAGCCAGCTCCCCGTCGGGTCGGTAACCAGCTGGGAGGACCTCCGTAGACAGTTCCTCTACCAGTTCAGTTCCACGACCCGGAAGACAAGTATCGCAGACCTCTTCAAGTGCAAGCAGAGGCCTGATGAGCGAGTCGCGGACTTCGTCGCCCGATGGAAGGGTCTCACGTATTCCCTCGACATGCCATTGACTCAGGAGCAGTTGCTGACAATGTGCGTCGGGAACGTCAAGACCGAGCTGGTCCCTTCCCTGATCACTCAGAATTACCCCGGAGGGTTCAGGGACTTCTCAGACAAAGCTCAACGTATTGAGGAAGCCCTGCAACAGGCCAGCCAGGCACACCCGCTGCCTCCTATGATTCCTGCAAGGAGAGCCAGCAGGGCTGAGCCCGCTGCTGTGGCCCAGATAGAGGCCCCCAGGCCGTTGGAGCTGCTGCCGGCGAGGCCAGCTCCACAACCTCACAGGAATCCGCCTCCACGGGCTCAGTTCCCGGCCCAGCAGCGGCAGCCTCAGAACCGGCCGGCCCCTCCGCGTAATGTACCGCCGCAACCCAGGCGAGATAATCAGGGTCCACCTCCTCGGCAGGCCCCTCCAGCCCCTCGTCAAGACCACGCTCCCAGGGGCCCGCGACACCTGACTTACTCATTCCATGAGGATCAGGTCCCCGGTTATTTCCGGAGCGCCCTGGAGCAGAGGATTGTGCGACTGCCTGAGTGTTGGAAGCCAGAGGAGGCACATCTTACGAATAACCCCCGCTACTGCCCCTACCATCGAGCCTTGGGGCACACCATCCAGCGGTGCTATGTGTTTAAGGACTGGCTCCAAGACCAGATTAACAACAATGTAATCAGGTTGGGCCCAGCTCCGGCACAAGTGGCGGGCGTATTCGTGGGATCAGATGAAGATAGTGGCAACGAGGACGAATGGCAGCTGGTCTCCAACCGCGGACCCCAGAAGTACAATAACTGGATGGCCCGCAAGACGACCATTCGCGCCCATGGAATCATCCGTGCGCGCTTGAATCAGCCTGATCCCCCAGAACCTGCGGGTACTGCTTCGGCATCGTCGTCCCAGTCTGCCTCCTCCAAGAGGAGAAAACGGCGGCAGCGCAAGAAGGAAGAGCGCGCCCCGCCAGTTCCGCCACTATCCCGTACTCTCGGCGATTTCATGCCCCCGGAGATTGGGGTCCCTCCTCGGATCCGCCCGGTGATGGATGATTCGTCCGATGACGGTATTGGGTACGCTTCGGTTAACACCGTCGAGCTGGTAAATCCCTTTTCGGTTCCCGACGTTGAAGAACACCAGGTGGACCTCCCTAGTGTCCCCGGTCGTCGCTACCGTCGGAAGAACCGCAACAGCAGGAGTCGCCGGGGCACAGCCGTCGGTACCTCCAGCCAGGCCGTGCACGCCACTGAGACTAGGCAGCAGGCTCAAGATCGAGCTCAGCGTGCGCAGGCCCCCCATTCGGGGATGACGGATTCGCCTCCGCCACTGTTTGTGGTGTGGGACCAGGCAGAACCGCCTCAGCCGCGTCGCGACCAGCTCCGCCCTGCCACGAGTCCATCCCGGCCTCCTGACTCCAGTACGGTGACCATTTCCCGGACTGCGACCAGTGAACAGCGAGATGCGCCAAGTACCAGTCGGCCGCCGATCCAACCAGCAAGGCCCGTCATGCCACCAACCGCAGAGCAACCCCCTGCAACCAGGGGCTCGCGCTTGGCCAAAAAGTATGATGTCCTGAAGCACTTGGCCGACATCCCAGCAAGGCTCTCCATCCTTGAGGCTCTGCGCATGTCATCTGAGATGCGCGAGGCACTCGCTGAAGCCCTGAAAAGCCCCCTCCAGTTTGAGACAGAGGTTGCGGCTGCAGAGGCCTTTCACGCCGAAACGATCGAGGACGCCGAATGTCAGGCAGTTATCTCGTTCTCTGGTAAGGATGAAGACCCTCCTATACAGGGACATATCCGTCCGCTGTATGTCACTGGCCAGTTCAATGGCCTTGAAGTCCGGCGCTGTCTTGTCGACACGGGGTCCGGGATTAACCTGATTCCAACTCGGACGCTCCGGAGATTGGGGTTGTCTGAGGATGACTTGATTCCCTCCGACCTCAGGATCCAGGGGTACGACCGCACCGAGCAAACCCCGGTCGGCAAGATACGTTTGAAGACCCAGTTCGGTGACTTGGTTGCCAACACCGAATTCATGGTAGTCTCTCAGGACACTGCGTATAACGCATTGATGGGCAGGCCATGGCTTCACCTTCACGCGACGGTTCCCTCGTCATACCACCAATGCCTCAAATACTCCCTTAATGGTCGAGTAGGCGTGCTTCAAGGAGATGCCTCTCCTTTTGCCTCATGTGAAGCCCGCTATCTGGACGCGGACTATTACAAGAGCAAGGATAAGCAGATCCTGGCAGGTGAGGTTGAGCCTGTCGCTGTTGCAAGCGATCCCTGGGCAAGTCTGGATGACGCTTACGTCCTCCCGATTCACCGGTTGGACGTCGCCATGGTCTTGACGGTCCGCGAGTCTCCCGATGAGATGGCCGCGACCGCCCGCGCCAGCACCAGTGGCCCAGCAGGATCTGGTAGCCCCAATGCAGTTTCCAACGCAGTCTCTCCCGTGGATGATCCCTCCCCGAGTGGAGAGGACGTGGAAGATGCACCCCCAGCCTTTGAGGAGGGCGTCCCTGCCACGGTCGATGAGTTAATACAGGTGAACCTTGGAACCGAGGCCGATCCAAGACCCACGTTGGTTAGTGCCTCCATGCCCTCTGAGGAGCGGCAGCAGTACGTGGAATTTCTCAGGCAGCACCGTGATGTGTTCGCTTGGGGCTATGACGAGATGCCGGGGCTAGATCCTCAGGTAGCCGTCCACCGCCTTGGTCTCCCGGCGAACCATCGCGGGTTCAAGCAGCCTCCCAGGAAGATGCACCCATCCCACGGTGCCATGGTTGAGGCCGAAGTTGACAAGCTTATCAAAGCCAACTTCGTGAGGGAAGTTCAGTACCCCAAATGGCTGGCCAACATTGTGCCGGTCAGGAAGAAGAACGGGCAGATCAGAGTCTGCATCGACTTCCGCGATCTCAACCGCCACTGTCCGAAGGACGATTTTCCCCTTCCAGTGACAGAGCTGTTGATTGATGCCACGGCAGGGTTCCAAGCCCTCTCCTTCATGGATGGATACTCCGGATACAACCAAATTCGGATGGCCCCTGAGGATGAGGAGTTCACTGCCTTCAGGGCCCCCCAAGGTACCTTTTGCTACCGGGTCATGCCCTTCGGCCTGAAGAATGCAGGTGCCACCTATCAACGGGCGATGCACCGCATATTCAAGCCAATCCTCGGCACGCTAGTGGAATGCTACGTCGACGACTTGGTTGTCAAATCGCGCCAGCGTCGGGACCATCTCAAAGATCTTGAGAAAGTGTTCAGCTTCCTCCGGTCTCGCTGCCTGAAGATGAACCCGTTGAAGTGTGCCTTTGGGGTCACCTCCGGAAAGTTCCTTGGATTTGTGGTAAGATACCGGGGTATTGAGATCGACCCAGAGAAAATCAGGGCGATTAGCCAGATGCCTCCCCCGGGTACCGTCCGGGAACTGCAAGGGTTCCAAGGCCACTTAGCCTATATACGCCGATTCATCGCGAATCTGGCCGGCAAGTGTAAGCCCTTTTCTCGGCTTATGAAGAAAGGTGCCACCTATGTATGGGATAAAGAGTGTCAGACCGCTTTCGAGGAAATCAAGCAGTACCTGCTTCAACCTCCGGTCCTGATGCCGCCTGTATCCGGAAAGCCGCTGGTCCTTTATGTGACCGCCCTGGAACGGTCCCTGGGTGCCCTTCTCGCCCAGAAGAACAACGAGGGAACAGAGAATAGCCTCTATTACCTCAGTCGCATGCTCCTCGATGCGGAAGTTAGGTTTTCCCCCATCGAGAAGAGCTGCCTGGCGCTCATATTTGCCGTACAGAAATTACGGCACTACTTGCAGCACCATGAGGTACAGTTGGTTTCTCGGGTAGACCCGTTGAAATATATCCTGAGCCGACCTATGTTGACTGGCCGTCTAGCGCGGTGGGCTGTGATTCTCCAGCAGTTCAACATCAGGTATGTGTCTCAGAAGGCCATCAAAGGGCAAGCGTTGGCAGACTTTCTGGCCGCTCACCCGACCTCCGCGGATCAGCCGCTGGATCTAGGCTTTCCTGATGAGACCATTCTCTCGGTTGATCGAGCCGATCCATGCTGGCAGATTCACTTTGACGGTGCCTCCCGGAGCCCCACCGGTAGAAGACTCGATAATCCTAAGCTCAACAGAGTGGGCTTGGGCATCGTCTTCATTACCCCGGAGCGAGCCGTGCTGCCATACTCTTTCCTGTTGTCAGAGGGCTGTACCAACAATGAGGCGGAATACCATGCCCTCATCACCGGCCTTGAGTTAGCTCTCGAGATCGACGTGCCCCGTCTGTGCGTGAAAGGGGACTCCGAGCTGGTCGTTAAGCAGATCAATGGCGACTACGTTGTCAGGAAGCCGGAACTTGTGCCACTGTTGGAGTGCACCCTCCTTCTGATGGCCCGGTTCCCTTCTCGGCCGGAAATTGTCCATGTTCCCTGGTCGCAGAACGGTCGAGCAGTTGCTTTGGCCAGCCTCGCTGCGTCACTTGCGGAGCCTGAACAGGACAACCTGATCGTCCGCGTGACGCGCCGCAGGCTCATCGCTCCCGTTATCCCGGAAGAAGATCGCGGCCCGTTGGTAAGTAACCTCACCACGGTTTCCCCCATGCCCGGAGCCCCGAGTACCCCAGATATGACAGTCGGATCAGCCCCTGATTGGAGGACGCCTTTGGTTGAGTACCTCCAACATGGCATTCTTCCATCGGATCGGGCCGAGCGCGAGCGAGTTCGACGTCGCGCATCGCAGTTCGTCCTCCAGAGCAGTCCCGGTCTGGAGCAGATCCTCTACAAACGCGGATTTGATGGTATTCTCCTCCGTTGCCTTCAGGGAGTTGAGATCCCACGAGTTATGCAAGAGGTTCATGCTGGTTCATGTGGCGCCCACCAGACTGGGCCAAAGCTGTCCCACCAGATTCGGAGGTTGGGATACTTCTGGCCCTCTATGATCCATGACTGCATCGAGTATGCCAGGAGGTGCCATGCGTGCCAGGTTCATGCGAACTTTGTGCATCGGCCTCCGGAGCCTCTCCATACCACAAGGTATTCCTGGCCCTTTGCAGTCTGGGGACTGGACGTCGTGGGACCTTACCCGCCGGCGACAGCTCGCCAGTGCCGGTTCATTCTGACCGCTACGGACTTCTTCTCCAAATGGGCAGAAGCGATTCCGCTCAGAGAGGTCAAATCATGTTCGATCGCTGACTTCGTGACCTCCAACATCATCTATCGATTTGGAGTGCCTCACGCTATCCTCACGGATAACGGAACCAATTTCCGAGCAGCCGAGTTGAAGAAGTTGTACGCCAAGTATAACATCCGCTCGAACCATACATCTCGCTATCATGCGCAGGCGAATGGACAGATCGAGGCGTTTAACAAAACCCTCTCTAACATTCTGCAAAATATGGTTGGTCAGAACAAGAAGAGTTGGCCGGACAAGCTCCCCAACGCCCTCTGGGCTTATCGGACGACGACTCGCAATTCCACCCAGATGACCCCTTATTCCCTGGTGTATGGAGCTGAGGCCGTCCTGCCCATCGAGATCCAGTTACCGTCCTTGCGCACTGCGGTCTACGACCAGCAAGCGCCGGACAGAGTTGCTGAAGCCCGTCTAGTCGAGTTGGAAGCACTGGATGAGAATAGACTTCGCGCTTTGCACAACTTGGAGAGGCATCAAAGCAGAATGGCTCGAGCTTTCAATAAGAAGGTTCGCCTCCGCTCCTTCCTGCAGGGTGATCTAGTGCTAGCCCTAAGAGCGCCGATGATCCCCGGCAGGAAGCCACCCAAGTTGGAGCCCAAGTGGGAGGGACCGTTTGTTGTCCACAAGGTCTATCCCAATGGCGCATACTCCCTAGCGACTATGGATGGTGAGCGTGTCACTCCTCCCACCAACGCTAGGTTCCTCAAGCAATACTTTGCCTGAGTGTTCATTCGTCCCGCATGACGCTAAACTGCACTTCGTCCTGCATGACGTTAAACTGCACCACGTCCTGCACGACGTTAAACTGCATACGTCCAAGCTGCACGACGTTAAACTGCCCAGCGCATCGTCCGCGCTGCAAGACGTTAAACTGCCAAGTGCTCCGTCCAACATGACGTTAAACTGTACATCGTCCTGCATGACGTTAAACTGCCTCTCAAGAACTACATGCGGCTTGATTCCCATCCTTATGGGATACGTAGGACCGCCTGAACATTCATGTTTCAGGCCCAGCCCCATCCTTCGGGAATTTCCACCCCATCTCGGGCCCTTGGCCCAGTTGCCCCCAGGTGTGCGGCGTATGGTGTGAGTGCGGGGCTATGCCATCATTCACGTCGGTTTGCTCGTCACGCTGTACGCCCCCCCACGTTTGGGGATGCCTTCTGCTCCCCCCTTCTTTTCCCCTCATCGTCCTGCATGACGTTAAACTGCACTTCAAGAACTACGTATGGCTTGATTCCCATCCTTATGGGATACGTAGGACCGCCTGGACATTCATGTTTCAGGCCCAGCCCCATTTCCCGGGAATCTCTATCCCGCGTTGGGCCTCTGGCCCCAGTTCCCCTCCTTTTTGTGCGAGGCGTATCGCGTGAGCGGGGGATTATGTCCTCATTCGCGTTGGTCTACTGGCCGCGCCGTACGCCTCCCCCGTGTGTGGGACTACCTCACACCCCTCATCGTCCTGCATGACGTTAAACTGCCTCTCAAGAACTACGTATGGATTGATTCCCATCCCTATGGGATACGTAGGACCGCCTGGACGCTTGTGTCTCAGGTCCAGCCCCGTCTCTTGGTTGATCACGGGGATCTGCCCCCCTTCGGTTGCTCTCAGGGTGAGTCCTCCGACCCTTTCCGGAGATCTGTTAACATGTTTTGGGTACTTCTGTCTATGACTCGTAGTGTCAGATTCAATCCCGACAAGCCCTGTGTTGCTTGTCGGTTCTCGCGCTTCCTCTTGTTTGAGCCTTCACTCAAAGGGATCCTCGTTAGCGGTTTGGGTACGATGCCTCAGTGCTCTCCCACCGCTCCGGGTCGATTTACCAGCGGGTCTTGGGCCGCAAATCGATATGAATCCTGCGATTGAGCGGTTGATGCTCGTTTGCTTGACCCGTCTTAGGCTGACGCGATCGGATGTTGTGTTGCGAATGCGTCAGCAAC
Organism: Viscum album; assembly: GCA_963277665.1. NCBI lineage: Eukaryota > Viridiplantae > Streptophyta > Magnoliopsida > Santalales > Viscaceae > Viscum > Viscum album. Next base: position 439,863,191 of record OY728121.1, read on the forward strand.
ATCCTTGATCGCCATGTCAGCTCTCTCTCAGGCTCTGAACATTGGTTGCGCAGTCCTCGTCACACTCCGCCTTTGTGCGTTGTAGTGGAATCTTGACACTCTCTTCATACTGACCTCCGGTACGCCTCTACACGTTAGGCAGACCAACCAGGGTAATGATGTCGTTCGAGGCCCCCATGATCTGAGCACCAAGGATATATGCGGATGTCCTCCCTAAGGGTCGTGCGTGGCTGGACCCTCGTCCCCATAAGGAGGAAGGAGTCGCCCGAACAATCGCGTTCTGGGCCCAGTATATCTGGAGGCTAGCATCTCTGCCCCTCGGGTGATGGACATATGCAGACCCCTATCCCAAGACTCTTCTCTTGGAATCGTGCGTGACCGCAGGGCTGGGTATGTTCCCACCTCCGCCGTGTCCGCCGTACCGCAATAAGCGGATTCCTCCATGGTCCGAACCACACGACCTTAAACTGTGTTGTCTGGTCCTACCACACGACCGTAAACTGTGATCGTCTTGGCCGCCCGACGAGAAACGGCACTGCATCGTGATGTCCTCCTCGGGGGACACTCATGTTGGGCGTTGGTTAATGACCACGCCATTCATCAATGCCTTCCATGGCTTGATTATTGTGGCGACGCCAGAGATTTCTCAATCACAGGCATGTCGCCGCACAAAGAAAAACCATTCATCTTTAAGGACAAACAAGAAATATCAAATGCCGCTCCTTCTGTGTGTGAGGGTCAGACCCGCACTCTTCCCCGCGCTGGTGCCCGATTGTGTTGCGCCACGCTTCAAGAACTACGTGCGGCTTGATTCCCATCCTTATGGGATACGTAGGAACGCCCGGATGTTTGAAACTTCGGGTCCAGCCCCCCACCTCTTAGAGATTCCCCCTTCTCTGGGGAGTCCGCCGCCTTCAGGTCACCCTCAAGGCGTGTTCCCCGACCCCTTGCCGTGGTCCACCGGTGTCAAGAGTACTCTGGTTTATTGCCAGGAGTGTCAGGTTCAGCTTGGTCAGGTTCCTTCCACTTTTCAGGCTTCGTGCTCCCTTTCATTCGGACCCATCGTCTACGCCCTGGGTGGAGCCCTCGTGAACGGTTCGGACACAATGCCTCAGTGCTCTCCCACCGACTCGGGCTGGTACCCCCAATGGCCTCGGGCAGCAAATCGATATGAATCCTGCGATTGAGCGGTCGATGCTCGTTTGCTGCCTCATTCCACCAACGGTTAGTGCGATATTGATGCTGCTTTTCTGCCACGGTCGGCAGTACTCCCATATCGTTACGTCGGTGCCCCCAGTCCTTGAGTGAATGGCCGCATGATTCACATTTTCCACCTCCCATTCTGACCAGGCGAAACCTCGACGCTCTTGACACTATCCCTCAGTGCATCTTCGCATACCCAGGGGATAGGACCACGATGTGGCATACTTTGAGCCCCTATGGTCCGAGCTCTAAGACCTTAAACTAAGATCTACCCTTATGGTCCGAGCTCTAAGACCTTAAACTAAGATCCCCCCTTATGGTCCGAGCTCTAAGACCTTAAACTAAGATCCCCCCTTATGGTCCGAGCTCTAAGACCTTAAACTAAGATCCCCCCTTATGGTCCGAGCTCTAAGACCTTAAACTAAGATCCCCCCTTATGGTCCGAGCTCTAAGACCTTAAACTAAGATCCCCCCTTATGGTCCGAGCTCTAAGACCTTAAACTAAGATCGCCCCTTATGGTCCGAGCTCTAAGACCTTAAACTAAGATCTCTCCTTATGGTCCGAGCTCTAAGACCTTAAACTAAGATCTCTCCTTATGGTCCGAGCTCTAAGACCTTAAACTAAGATCTAGCCCTTATGGTCCGAGCTCTAAGACCTTAAACTAAGATCTCTTCCTATGGTCCAAGCTCTAAGACCTTAAACTAAGATCTACCCCTACGGTCCGAGCTCTACGACCCTAAACTAAGATCTCCCCAAATGGGGTCCTACGTCCTGCATGACGTTAAAACTGCACTCTCAGAACTACGTGTGGCTTGATCTCCAGCCTGATGGAGTACGTAGGAACGCCCGGGCATTCCGACTCGGGTCCAGCCTCAGGGATCGTTAAGTCCCGCCCCTCCTCGTCGCCGGCCGTCTGGCCTGACTTCGGGTAGAGTGGTGCAGTTGTGATATTCTCCCCGATTCAGCTCGGGATGCCCCATTGCAATGGTGGGAAGGGACGGTTTCCTCGTCAAAGAGGTGCTGTCTGAGGATTGAGGTGATTCACGGCCAGATTAGTGCATCCGCCTAATACGCTTTCCCCACGGTGGCGCAATTTTGAGAGCGTTGGATTCTGTCCGAACAAACCGTCACTTCGCCCCACGCTTCGCATGCCCTGTTGATCTGGATTTTCCACCCTTGTGTCTGAAGGAACCCCAAAGCGGTATTCATGATGACATGTGGTCCGCCTCCTGCAATATGAATGATGACCTTTTTCGGTCCGTCTATTGCAGTTGTTATGGTCGATCCACTGTCCGCCTACCGTCTTGGGCATTTCCTGGAAGGCCGACCGTTGTGGGTGTCTGGATTCGGGACACGCGATTCACCCTTTCTCATTTCCCTATGTTCGGATAAAATCTCAACGCCCCTAGCGTTGTCCCGCTCGTGTGTTGGAACAAGTTGGGGGGATGATACATTGATTAGGTCTGAGGTCTCCTTTCCTAGGAATGACCTCCCTCTTTTCTCCAGCAATCCAGGCCCAATTATGGATGCCTGATGCTTGGTTAACACTCCCTCAAGACAACGAATTGTGGTTGAGCATGTTAAACCAAAATATGCAGATAAATATATTGATTCATACAGATGGATCAAAGTAGCGGAAGCAAATGTTTTGGGAATGGCAAAACAAAGCCCTTAGGGATTAGCGTGCTGAATGAGTCTTTCTAATGCCGCTACCCTTTGGCTGGTGGCCTCCAGAGCTGCTTCTCGCTCTCTGCGTGCCCTCTCTTCGTCGGCGGTCGCAGCACGCAGTTTGTCGATTCTGGCCTGTGCACGCTCCCGCTCGACCTGAATTGTGACCATCTGTTGACCCGCCTCCGTCAGCTGTACCTGAGCGTCAACCAGCTGGGCTGCTAGTTGCTCCACAAGCTCGGTACACGTTGCGACGAAGGCCTCCTTCTCTGCCGCCTGCCCTTCGAGGCGCCGGACTTCCTGCTCCGCCGCGAGGAGCGCCCGCGTGCTCTCCGACATGTCCCGAATTTGTGTGACGTCGGCACGCCGGCAGCTCTCGCGCATCTTTTCGGCCATGAAATCACGGACCGTTAGATGGAGGCGTTGAGCATCAGCTCCCCCGGCGCACAGAAAGCGCAGCCAGGTTTGAAGTGATCCCATGCGCCCCAGCCACTGCGACGGGTCTCACTTGAGCAAGCGCTGGATGCACTTCCACCCCCTACGGCGCGTTATCCGGCTCTCCTCGACCGCCTCCGTGTCTGAGTCGTCCATCTCCTCGGGATCGGCAGGCCGGTAGGCAGGGAAGGCAGCCAGCAGGTCTGCTGCAGGGTCCGCCCCTGGGAGGTCCTCACGAGGGATAGGTTCCCCAACATCCGGGCGACCTTCTTCTCTCTCCCCAGCGGCGCTGACACCCTCGTCAGCCCCCAACCTCTCTCCGATGGCAGCACCGCCGACGTCCGGAGCCCCTTGATCAGCAGTTGGTGGGGTCAGCTCGGTTTGGGAAGCCTGTTCCGGAGCAGGCGGCATGTCCACCACTGGTCCACTCGTAGATGGCCCGGGTTCGGCAACCCGATGAGCCTCCAGTGTTGAGATCACTGCGCAGGGCATGCCATGGTTAGTCACGGATCGTCAACGGCAAGCACCAGCAGTAAAGTAGGGAGACTTACGGGAGTTCGTAGCGTCATCTTCCGCTATCCCGGTCGCCGCAGGAACAGTTGCAGCAGGGGACCCCTTAGCGCTTGACAGTTCGATAATGGGTGCCTGGCCCCCGCCTTGTCCTGCTGGCGCCTCTCCTACTCCTGTTGAGGACGCCTGACCGACATCCGTGTGCTCCTGAGAAGGATGGAGAAACGGGTTAGAAGCTGCATAAGAGAATGGATGAAGCAAGTTGAGTAGGGATAGAAGCGGACCTCGAGGAGCTCAGTGACATCAACGTTGTCAGAGCCGGCCACCTCGCCGCTCTCCCGTGGGCTCCCCCGATGGGACCTTCCCTCGGAGCCTTCATCCTCCCCCGTCTCCTCCTCCTCCTCGGAGTCGTTACTGTCATCTTCTTCCGGCGGCATCTGTTCCGGAGCGGGCTCGAGGCCGAGCATCACCTTCACCAGAAGGGATGGCTCCGCGCGCTGACCACGTTGGCGCGCGTACTCGTCCATGGCCGTCAGATACGCATACTGCCGGTTGAAGTCCACTCTGTCGGCAATCTGGAGGCGCCCGACCTCTGGCAGATAGATTCCTTCTCTGAGTATCTTTCGCCAGATAGCGTCGGTCCCCAGTGACTGCCGCAGAGTCATCCAGGCCGACCACAGCGCCGGGAAGACCGCATCATGGGAAGGTTTGAGCAGACGTCTCACCTGCTTCCCGGGCCGCTCGTCGACCACCGCACGTGCCCCCTCTCTGGGCGCTGAGGTCGTGGCGGCAGCTCGCGATGTGCCCGCCGCCGAAGTCCCTGCCCGCGCCGGCTCCGCTGCTTGGCGCGCCTCCGTTCTCCCCCGTGTGGCGGCGCCTCGCCTCCTTCCTTGACGCCCGGTCTCCGCACGGGTAGCCTCGAGCCGCCGAACTAGCTTCCGCAAGAGCCCCTCGGGGTACGCGATGGCCCAGTGTTCGGCGTACTCGGTTGCCAAGCCTGCGTCAACTCCGGTAGGAGGGAGAGTGATGACGTCGCCAGAGCCGAAAGCGGCAAACATCAGCCACATCTGGCGAAGGACGCCAGGGTTCGTCTCCTCCCGGACAGCAGTGAATACCCTCTTCGGCATCCGTTGAAGGCACCCGAACTGCCTGGCGAACCGGGTCGGCACGTAAGGCTCGCAGATCACCTTCCCGTCGATCCGAGCCACGAGCACCCCGCCCCGCATGTTCAGGAAGTATTCATGCTGCTCCAGCGGACCCTGCCCATTGTCGATCATCTGGCCGACGGGAGTGGGGAACGGACTGAAGTTGAAGTTGGCATGATTGCCAATCCGGATCCGCACGCCCTCCTCACTTAGGGTCATCGGAGCGACCCCCGCGATGTTCAGCAGGGAGGGTCGCATGCCGTTGCCCGGAGGAATGATGGCGTTCGGAAACGTGTACCCACCGAGGTGAGCAGCCACCCAGCCGTGGAAGAACTGAAAGGGCCCACAGATCCTTCGTGGCGACCCCCCTCGTGAGATGCGTCCCAGGATGGCATACAGCCTCGCCAGCACTGGGACCCCGAGGTTGTATCTCTTGTTGGCGGCCATAGCGCCTGCCATCGCCAGTGTCGCCGGGCGAACGCCCATTCTCGCGTCCCGCACTGGCAGGAGCCACCCACTCAGAAAGGCGGCCAGGAACGCCGCGTACCGGACGTTTGGGTCCCGGGCCTCGATGACGCGGTACCCCCATGAGCGGTAGTCGCCCATCTCCAGGACCCGCCAGTACGACCCGTTCCGGCTCCTCTGAGCTACGGTCGGGCACCGCTTCCCCCTGCCTGGCATCTTGACCGCCGGGTCATGCTCCAAGAACTGGCCGAACCACTCCTTGTAGGCTATGTCCTTCTGGAAGTCCTTGATCCCAAGCCGCTGCGTAGCCAGGTCAAGGAGATGCCATGTCAGGATGGGAGTCCGTGACCTGTCTTCCCAGATGTTCTTCGGGGGCAGGAACTCATCGTATTGGTAGCCCTCCAGCGGGATACCTCCGATGCAGTGGATGTCCCAGAGACCGATGCCGACCTCCCCATGGTGAAGATGGAAGGTGTTGGTATCCGGAGACCATCGGGTGAACAGCTCCGGCCCGAGCTCGGACTGCTGGTAGAAATGGAACTGCGACGTCCACACCGCCTCGAACAGGCCGATGTACCGCAGCTCCTCTGCGAAGTGATCGCAAGTGTGGCGTACCCAGAACGCCCAGGCCCACTCGCTGGTGAAGTTTCCCCCAGACCGCAAGTCCCAGTCTTTCAGCCAGCCCTTGGTGTCGTCCGTGACGCTCTGGCGATATATGCTCGAGTAGAGGGCTGGAGAATTCTCTGCAGTAGGCTCACCCCCATCAATGGTTCGCGTCCTCGGGTTCAGGACATAGACATCCAAGTGTCTGGTCTCCCTGGCAGGATGCCCATTGTTGGTGATGTTATAGCAGAGAAGCTCGTCCTCCCGGGTCACCCAGGTCCGCGGTGCGTCATTCTCGAACCCTGGCACCGGAACCTCATCTAGGATGCCGAAGTTCCAGAGCGGCAGGTTGTCTGACAGGGATTGATTGTTGGAAACAATCTCCTTGGCTCTGTAAAACTCCTCGTTCGTCGCCATCTCAGCCCTGCGAGTGGCGGCATCCCCCTCATTTCCTCTGTGCGCGGCCATCTCAGAAGTTTCGGGAGTCGTGCGGGTTAAGGGATGAAGCGTGCGGGATCGGACGAGGCTGGTAGAGAAGTTTGAAGGCTGGCGCGCAATCCAAGTGGACGGCGCGCAATTGGGAAGACTGTCGCGCAAAGTTCCGGGTTTTCGCGCAAAAACAGGCGAAATCCGGACGGTTTTGCGCGCCGATCGGGCGAATTTCGCGACCGGAAGAGGCAATTTCGCACACGAGAGCTTTGGAGCTTATCGCGCGGAAGGCCAGAGTACGGAACGCGGGACCCAGCGCCCCTATTTATAGGCGAGGCCGGGTCCGCGCTGCGCGGAAAGCGCTTTGCGCGACCGCAGCGGCGAATTTCGCGACCGGCGCCCCTTTTTGCGCGCCTAAGTCCCGCGCCGCCCAGGACTTCGGCATTCCGGCGTCTCCCTCGGAACCCGATCGTTGCGACCTCTCGCCGATCAGATTCCGAGGGGGGGCTTTTGTAGACGCCGGAAAAGTCCGTTGTTCCCAAACGAAGCTCCGGATGCGGAAAGCGAGGTCGTATTTGGAGTCGGAAGAATGTTTCGGAGGGCCCGGAGGCCTTGCGCGGAATTTCAGAGGTCTGCGCGCAAAGATGAGGATCCGCGCGCAAAACCCCCGGGATGCGCGCAACTCCCTTGCGCGCGGTGCCCGATTCCGCGCCCGCGAGGAGAATTCCGCGCTCGCGCCTTGGATTCCGCGCCCGGGGTTGCCTATAAATACTAGGCGACCCCCAACGTTTCAAAGGTTTCGGGAAGTCGAACGGTCTCCCGCGCGCGCAATTCAACCCCTTCCGCGCGCAATGTCGATCCTCAGGTAACCTCCTTTCTTTCGCGCAATAGAGCCTTGCGGTCCGCCTTCGCGCGCAATCCCCTTGGCTCATTTCCTTTGAATAAATTTCAACCCGAAGGCCTTTGCACGCAAAAGAAGCCTCTTGCGCGCAATTGCCCCCGGGTGCGCGCAATCCGACCCGATTGCGCGCACCCCCCATTTTCAAAGTGGCCATTCGTTAGAGAATGAGCCGTTGCCCCCGAGCGCTATCCGAAGCCCGGTGCGCGCAATCCCAACCTTCCGCGCGCAAAGGGCTGGCCCAATTGCGCGCCAGCCCGCCATTTTTGCGCGCCGACCCGCGGTTTTGCGCGCAAAGCTCCTCTTTTGCGCGCAATCCTCCAGGGTCGCCTCCCTCGACCCCCTGAGGGCACCTGCCTGCGTGGCGCCCGATGATCCTCATCCTGGGTGCCCGCACCGTGCGTTGTCTTCCCGTGCGGCCCTCCAGGTTCGTGTGAAGTGACATGCACCCATCGTCCGGCAACCTATGCCCAGCATGACGTTAAACTGCATATTCGTCCCGCATGACGTTAAACTGCGCATACGTCCAGCATGACGTTAAACTGCATATTCGTCCAGCATGACGTTAAACTGCACATCCGTCCAAGATGCACGACGTTAAACTGCCTAGCCCCCATCGTCCGTGCTGCAAGACGTTAAACTGCCAAGTGCTTCGTCCTCAACACACGACGTTAAACTGTACTTCGTCCGGCAAGACGTTAAACCGTCCGCTCCGTCCTCAACACACGACGTTAAACTGTACTTCGTCCGGCAAGACGCTAAACCGTCCGCATCATTCGATCCCGTGCCTCGCACGCAGGGTCTCCCCCGGTTTGGATGTGGCCCCCACCCGCTCGTCTCTGCAGGGATGTCGGGATTGTCCCCCTTTTGGGACGATTTAATGGGAGCGGCTTTTCCCTACGGGGGCAGGGTATTACAAACCCCTAGTTTCTCGTGGGAGGCTGCACATGTGTATCTCCATTGAGCCTCCCCACTGCCGAAGCCAGTAGAGGGTCTGACTGGGATCGAGGTGTCTTCTGCTTTCGGTCCAAGTCCCTTCCAACTGAGTTTTGCAGCATCCGGGCTGCCCCAAGTGCGTAAGTCCTGACAGAATGAACTACGTGGACTTTGATCCCTGTCTTCTATACAGGGTACGTAGGAAGCCTCCCTGAGGTCCAAGCCCACCACCTGGTCGTCCCGGTCATATTTACGTCGGTTCGTCCATCAGTGGACCCCTCCAGGGTTCACGCTTGCGTCGATTCACCTATGAATCCGCCCCTGTGGGAGACTGCCCGCGTGTATCTCCGCGGTGCCTCCCCACAGCCCCCCTTTTTCCATTTCCCCTTTTATCGTCCAGCATGACGTGAAACTGTGATCCACCCGGCCGTTCCATCCCCCTCTGTGCGAGGTGGTTCGGTTCAATCCTCCGCCCGGCGGCCTAGACCTCTTCGTGAGTCGGCTTGCCGACGTCCAGCATGACGTTAAACTGTATACCCGAACTACGTTGATTTTGATCCGTGCTAACGCGCGGTACGTAGGAAGCCCCTCCGGGGTCCAAGCTCTTCACTCCATCATCCATCCTGATCCTTACCCGGGCCGCCACATCCCGGTGGGGTCATGCCACTTCACTCCACTCCACATCATTTGGGAAGCCGCCCATGTGCTGGCCCCAGCGTCGGAGGTTCCCCGCAAGGGGTTCCGTCATCTGATCCACTTTTCGTGTTGATCGGTCCGATGCCGTCCCCGCTGGATGTTAAACTCGCGGCATACCCCGTGTTAAACATGGGAAGCTGAGGAAAACCTCAGGTGACACAGTTCCCCGCACCAAGTACGGGATGCCTCAGGCCATCGTGCCTTCGAGAAGCCCTATTAGGGACGGAAGACAGACGTGCAAAGCCGCAGTGTTACGACACGCCCCCAGCACCCAGAGCCACCCGGCCTTCTCACCGCAGGTTGCTGCCCCGCCCAGACTCCTTGGAACGTCCGGGCGGAAGCAGCGTAATTAACCGGTGTCCATGAAGATATGGCGCCGGGAACGAGATTCACGAACATTCTCAAGTCTATGAGGGAGACCCGGATTAGGCGACGAGTTCCGAGGAGACGTCCAAGGAAGGAGGAGCCGACATCCCATCATCCCGGTTTCGATCAAGGAGCAGACGCCCCTGAATAAGGGACGGATGCCGCCCGCCCTTGGAAAGCGGGACTGCGGGACCACAAGCCGCGCGCCCATCCCCTCGGGTTGACGGGTGCACGCGCGAACGCGTCCTGGCGGAACAGCGTAACCCGACGCACATCCGCACCGAAACAGTTATATAAATCATCAAAGGAATATTTCACTACACACAACACTAGCTTCGCTTGCTTTACACGCAACCGCGGCCTTCCTCGATAGCTTGCGTCGTACACAATACCGAGTTTCACTAAACAATGATATGCTATTAAAATATTATTAAAACTAGCCATTATGAATAGTAATAACAACTCTTTGAAATTTAATAAATTTTATTTTTCAAAATGGACTTCATTTTTGGATTCGGAATATCGAAATTAGCCTAGGGTGAAATTTTGGTATTTTTCTGAAAACTTTCAATTTTTAATGAATAGTGAAACCACTAAGTGGTAGTTAAAAAACTGATTTTTTCATAAAACTTAATTTTACCACTTCTGTGAGTGAAATTTCGAAAATCCGAGAGACACGGTTGATGTCAGTAAGTAAAATGTGGTTCAATGAGATGAAAATAATTTTTTGGTAAATAGTAACTTTTTACTTTTTTTACAACAGTTAAAAGTAAATAGGGTAATTAAGGGTAAAAATGATATTATTATTACCCTAACACATGTCCTAATTCTATTGGACAAGTTTAAAATCGACTATAAATATTAATTAGAAAGCTAAAAAGATTTCATACATAATGGTAATTTATTTATAATTTTTAGACATTAAATAAATTAATTTATTTATGACACAACGATGATGCAATAATTATCTTTTTAATGAAATATTGACATAATTGATGTTATAAATACCCAAATAAATGTAATTTGAGACTTTTTATGAATTACAATGATTTACTAGGTTAATATTACATGTTAGTATTGATTTAATTAACTTTTTTCGAACTAATCATTCTGTTATGATTTTAAAAAAAATCAATTACTAAATAGTGTCAAAATTGACATAAAATAGTTTTTAAAACAAATATTATATTATTAATTGTTATTTTATTCCTAAAAATCTAAGGATCGGCCAGATGACTTACATAAGGTTATATATATTAATAATAAACAACTTTTGGTTCTTTTGGCTTCTTATTGTAAGTTTATTAACCTTATAGTATAAGAACTCAAGAAGACACGGTAAAAGTAAAATTATTTAACTTAATGTTTAATCTAAACGATAAGGTTACAATAGGAACCTAAACTAGTATAAATTCTATTGGATGAGAGGATTTCGACCCATCCCCACCTTAGCTTCGAAATAAATCAATTTGGATCTATTTAAAACCAAATTTGACTTTATAATAAAATAATAGTTTTAGTTATTCCAAAGGTGCCCCTCTCCTCCCTTATAAAAGGGTACCTCCTCCCCCACTTCCTCAAACCACTTTAAGCCTTCAAGATCAGAAAAACCCTACCAATTTCTCCTTTCCACTTCCATAGAAACATCTTAGAGGTTCTGGTCTTCTTCAAAGACCTATTTTAGTGCCCTAAAAGGAGGTCTCAAAGAAGCACTTCAAAGAAGAGGTAATGTCCGTTACCGATTCTTTCATCTTTATTTCTTCTTCCACTTATTATTCATTAGTTGTTTCATTATGAAGTAATAACATCAGTATAACTCATATAATGATATGTTATTATAAGTATGAAACAACCCTATTTTACCATCTATCCATCCTACGGAAAAAGAAATCACCGTGCGTGCGTACATACGGAATATCGTCTCCACGCCGTGGTGTAATCTATTTTCCACCACCACCTTACTTGGATGGGTATAATGGTGTAAATAATGACTATATAGGACTATTATAAACTGATATTGATTCTAAAATAGTATACATACACTCCAATATAATTCCACAATCATAGGAACGATATCATCACTCATGCGTACGTACGGAATACCATCTCCACGATGTGATGAGACTCGTTCTACATGATCTTCATTTTTTAATGATTATATAAATGAATTGAATGAATGAATATGATATATATTACACTAATACCATTCTATAAATGAGGTATCTATAACCAAAAGAGAAGAATAATAATTTATTCAACAAAACATGCATAAGAACAAAAAGTAATAAACACCCGAATAACAAGTAGTAATGAAATATTACTAATAAGAAGCTAAGAATATGACAATATATGATATCATAACAATAATTATGATTCTGTAATAAGTCAATAACATTATTTAAATCATTATACAGGGGGTTCAGACACTTACGAAGCAAATCGGACCTAAGGTAAGGGAAATATCACAATCTCATTTTTATCTGAGATTGTTTATATTTTGAAATTTACTGGGGTGTATTTTATTATCCACATCCATGTTTCCTCAATATGTAATATTATTTATATCCTCCTACAATTTTTTAAATCCAATTTTACCCTTTGGTGTGTTTTTAGTAAAATATACGAAAGGAATCTTTTGTCATTTTTTATACGAGGTACATTTTGACTTTTCTGACAAAAGTACGAGAAGAATGTTTTTTTAACTTATACGGCATGAATGGATTTTTAAAACATTATTTACAAGAAGCTTCCTTTACATGTTTTCAAGTTTATTTTTAATCAACTTCTTTTAGTTTATAATTGTATGACATGTTAAGAAAGGAAAAGTGTTTTTAAAGCAGAATGGATATTTTCCTCAAGAATGAAGTTCAAGTGTTTTATCAAAATTATTTTCCATCTAAGATAATAAATTGTTCTTTTTCTATCCCTATTATTACATTGATTTGATTATGTTGTGATGGAATTATATTTTTATGAATTCCTTTAACTTATATGAATTATTTTATGATGTCACGATGTTTAAGATTCCCATTTTTATTACATGGGTTATGCTATGATGTATGGTTTCTGATTTTGTGGCACACATAAGAATGGTATCATTATGAGATGGGTGGGACCTATATCTCCCTCCAATGAATTGGGTAAAGATTTTATATCTCATGAGATAGACATGGCTGGAACGGTAGGTTATACCGGTTCAGTGAAATAGGACTGAAATGAGGAGTGAACTCGGTTCAGAAATGGACTTTATCCACTAAGATAGTCTTGGTAATGAGTATTGACTAATAAGAAATGATTCTCTATGATTATGTGTGTATTCCACAAAGTTTCATGTTTTATGTTATGATTATTGGGATTCCATTTCACTACTATGATTTATCCCATGTTATGAAATTATGCTCTCTTTTACAGGTTAAGATTTCCAAAAGTTATGTTCTTATGAATATGATGTGATTGATATTTCTTTTGTTTACCCTTACTGAGCATTTGAGATCACCCTTTTGTATGTTTTCTTTTCCCAGGTCAGGAAGAAGGTTATTATGTAAGATATGCCAAAAGGGACTATAGATATGATGAAATAAATGGGAGACAATGTAAAGGCTTTATGAACCAGTTGTTTATGTTTCCCAGTTTCTAAAGACACTATACATATACGTTCCTTTAATGGTTTTATTATATGTTGTAATAAGTATGCTTAAATTTTAAAGTATTAACAATGTATGTAAAGTATGGGTCGTTATAGTTGGTATCAGAGGAAAGGTATAGTCAACCTTTGGAAACTAGGATGCGAAAGCCTTAGTAAGAACCCTAAGGATAAGTCTAAGCATAGAACACAATCTTAGTGTTTTAGAAATGGCCATGAATAACCTAGGATAAGACCTTAAGTGTGAAATTTTATTCTTGATTATGTGTTTTTCTTATTATAATTAGTGTTCCTCATGCTATTCTTCTTGGTTTTAGTTAATGGCTAGAACCTGAAGGAACCGTGTTAATGCGGAATGCGACGGGAAATGCAATGATTGTCCCCCTGAGTAACCAAATGTTATGGGAGCTGGAATTCAAAATCTTGTCACCATGATCACACAACTTTCTCATGATATGAATCATACAGGACTTCCAAACGAGCAAAGGAAGGAGCAACATTCTATTGAATCCTTCATGAGACAACATCCACCTTCATTCAGTGGGTTTACTGAACCATTAGTGGCTGAACAATGGATTAGTACTACTGAAAAGATATTTTCAGTTCTTCAATTTTCTGAGCATGATAAAGTCATATTAGCAGTGTATCGTTTGGAAGGTGATGCTGATCAATGGTGGAATCTTATTAAGAATACGAGGAAAAGGGATGAAATTGAGTCCATGGAATGGGACGAGTTCAAGAACTTATTTTTCAATAAGTACTTCCCTCGTATTCTTCGAACAAAGATGGAGAAAGAGTTTCATGAACTGAAGGAAAAGGATGATGAATCTGTTGGTACCTATGAAGAAAATTTTACAAGACTTGCAAGGTACTCTTCTAGTATTATTATCCAAACATAGAGTAAGATCGATCGATTATTTAGTGGCTTAAAACCAAGTCTTCGAAGGGCCTTAGCCATAAGGGACTTCAATAGCTACAAGGAAATCATTCGATGTTCTCTCAAAGTTAATATGGAGATTGGAGTAACCCATTAGTCATATAGGTTTGATAAGAAGAGGAAAATGGAATTCAACGGAAAATCTAAAGAGCACACTGAAAAGAAGATGAGCTTTCCCTTATGCTCAAAGTGTGGAAAGAAACATGGAGGGAGTTGTCTTAAAGGGACAAGTAAATGTTTCAAATGTGGAAAGGAAGGTCATCGGGCATTTGAATGCCGCGATGATGGGAAGAAGATGTCTAATGATGCAAACAAAGGAAGGGATACATAGGATGAACCTACTACACTTCAATGTTTCAAGTGCAAGGAGATGAGACATTATGCCAATAAATGCCCTAATCCAAGGGTTGATGATGATGGTCGATGTCAACAAACTCTTAAGGCTAAAGACAAAGGAAAGTCACATGCAATTTCTATCAGCGATGTGGAGTACGATAACGATGTGGTGAAAGGTACACTTACCATCCACTCTAAAGTAGAAAATGTTTTATTTGATTATGGATCCACCCACTCATTTATTTCTGAAGAATTTTCTAAGGGTATCACCGTATTACCTCAACAATTAGATTTTATGTTAGCTGTGACAACACCTAATGGCACAACAGTCGCATCAAAAGTTTATAATTTTTCTCCGATCGAAGTTTGTGGGAAAGTGATTCCTGCAAATCTTGTGATCCTTCCTATAGTGGAATTTGATGTGATTCTTGGCATGGATTGGCTTTCTTTATATGGATCTCATATCAATTTGCAAATAAGGGAAGTAACATTTCATATTCCAGATCAATCTATGATCGTCTATCAATGCAAGGATGAACATAACCTTCTAGTGGAAATTCCTTCTACCTTATGGGTCTTTATTCCACTAAATGAAGGTTATTTATCTCAAATGGTTGGTGAGAAACTCACGATTAAGAATATTCCCATTGTATGGGAGTTTGATGATGTCTTTCTGGAGGAATTACCGGGTCTTCCACCAAATCGTGAAGTTGAGTTTTCAATAGAACTCGTACCAGGTGCTTTGCCTATTTCAAAGACACCTTATAGAATAGCCCCAATTGACTTGTAGGAATTGAAGAAGAAACTCCAAGAGAATCTTGATAAGGGATTCATATGCCCTAGTACGTCACCTTGGAGAGAACCTATTCTGTTTGTTAAGAAGAAAGATGGATCAATGAGACTCTGCATTTATTATCAAGAACTTAACAAGATCACTATCAAGAACAAATATCCTCTCCCACGCATTGATGACTTATTTGACCAACTATGAGGAGCTCAATACTTTTCCAAGATTGATCTTCATTCAGGGTATCATCAACTGAGGGTCAAAAGGGAGGATATACCAAAGACGCCTTTCCGTACTATGTATGGACACTATGAATTTATAGTGATGCCGTTTGGTCTTACTAATTCCCCTGCTATCTTCATGGATCTGATGAATAGAGTCTTTAGAGACTATCTTGATCAGTTTGTGGTAGTCTTTCTATACGATATTCTGGTATATTCATAGAGCAAGGAAGAACATGAAGATCACTTGAGAATTATATTGAAGACCCTGAGAAAGGAGAAGCTTTATGCCAAATTTACCAAGTTTGAATTTTGGCTTCAAAAAGTTGTATTTTTCTGTCACATAATCTCAAAAGAGGGGATATCTGTGGATCAAGCAAAAACAGAGGTTATCGAAAAATGGTCGAGACCAACAACAGTAATTGAGATCCAAAGTTTTCTTGGTTTGGCTGGATATTATCGATGTTTTGTGAAAGATTTTTTCATGATTATATAATCCACTCACCAAGTTGACTCGGAAAGGAGTTAAGTTTGTCTGGACGGAGGAATGTGAAGAGAATTTCAAGGAGTTGAAAAGAAGGTTATCTAGTGCACCTGTGCTCACACTGCCTTGTAGTGGAGAAAGGATTGTGATCTATAGTGATGCATCCAAGAAGGGATTGGGGTGTGTTCTTATGAAAAATGATATGATGATAGGTTATGCCTCACGACAGTTGAAAATCCATGAGCAAAATTACCCAACACATGATTTGGAGTTAGCTGAGGTAATCATTGCATTAAAGATTTGGAGGCATTATCTTTATGGAGAAAGGTGTGACATTTATACTGATCATAAAAGTTTAAAGTATATTTTCACACAAAAGGAGATGAATATGCATCAAAGAAGATGGTTGGAGCTGATTAAGGATTATGACTGCTCAATCCATTACCACCCTGGGAAAGAAAACAAGGTGGCAGATGCATTAAGTCGACAAGAACATGGTAGTTTATCCATGATGAGGATCACAAAAGATCCAATATTTATGGATTTACAAAGGATGGATCTTGGAATTATAATGGAAGGGGAAAAATATTATCTTTATCAAATGAATGTTCAACCATATATACATGTGATGATTAAAGAGGCACAGAAAGAAGATGTCGAGTTACAAAAGAAGGTGAGAAATGTTCCTGAATTCAACCTTGATTGTGATGGGATAATAAAGTTCAGGAATCAGGTTTGTGTTCCTCCCATCCCAGAATTAAATAAGGAGCTACTGGATGAGGCTCATAGTTCTTCATTCTCTATTCATCCTGGAAGCACAAATATGTATAGGGACCTGAAAGAGTACTTTTGGTGGGATGGCATGAAAAGAGATGTTGCTGAATATGTCTCTCGATGCTTGGTTTGTCAGCAAGTTAACGCAGAGAGATAGAAGTCTAAGGGGATGTTACAACCATTACCCATACCCAAATGGGAATGAGAAAACATCACTATGGACTTTGTCACTGGACTTCCTAAAACATCAAAAGGCAATAATGCTATCTGGGTCATAGTTGATCGTCTTACCAAGTCTGCACACTTCATTGCTATTAGAGAGGATTTCTCTCTAGATCAGCTTGCCAGGATATATGTAAAGGAAGTGGTAAGATTTCATGGTGTACCACTTTCTATTATATCTGATCGGGATCCGAGATTTACATCGATGTTCTGGAGAAGTCTTCAACATACTCTGGATACAGAGTTGAGTTTCAGCACTGCTTATCATCCTCAGACAGATGGTCAGTCTGAGAGAACAATTCAAACTCTAGAAGATATGATGAGAGCTTGCTCTATGGATTTCAAAGGTGGTTGGGATCAACACCTACCTTTGGTGAAATTTTCTTATAATAATAGCTTTCACTTCAGTATTCAGATGGCTCCTTATGAAGCTCTCTATGGAAAGAAATGTAGGACTCTAACTTGCTGGGATGAAGTTGGGGAAAGAAAGCTATTAGGACCTGATCTCATTGATGAAATGGCAAAAAAGGTCAGATCTATTCCACAACACATAAGAGCAGCTCAGACTTGACAGAAAAGTTATGCTGACAACCAAAGAAAAGACCTAGAGTTTGAAGTTGGTGATAAAGTGTTCTTACGAATATCTCCCTGGAAGAGAGTTATGAGATTTGGAAAGAAGGGGAAGTTGAGCCCTAGATATATCGGTCCTTTTCAAATACTGGATCGTGTTGGGAAGGTAGATTACTGATTGGCGCTTCCACTGAATCCCTCTCAAGTTCAAGATGTGTTCCATGTATCTCTCCTGAGAAAGTACATACCTGATCCTTCACATGTACTTAGCTCAGAAGTTGTACCGCTGGGGCAAGATCTTTCTTATGAAGAACAACCGATAGAGATTCTGGATCGTAGCGAAAAAGTCCTACGAAGAAAGACCACTTGATTGGTGAAAGTTTTATTTAGGAACCACCAATTAGGAGAAGCTACATGGGAGCTTGAGGATATGATGAGGGAGAGGTATCCTCATCTGTTTGTTACAAAGTGACGAATTTCGAGGGCGAAATTCATTTTAAGGGGGGTAGAATGTAACACCCGAGACTTTTATGTGAAATATTTTGTTTTTATGTTACATAAATCATAAAAGGAATCTTTCTCTACACACAACACTAGCTTGGCTTTCTTTACACGCAACCACAGCCTTCCTCGATAGCTTGCGTTGTACGCAATACCGAGTTTCACTAAACAATGATATGCTATTAAAATATTATTAAAACTAGCCGTTATGAATAGTAATAACAACTTTTTGAAATTTTATGAATTTTATTTTTCAAAATGGACTTCATTTTTGGATTCGGAATATCGAAATTATCCTAGGGGGAAATTTTGGTATTTTTCTGAAAACATTCAATTTTTGATGAATAGTGAAACCACTAAGTGGTAGTTAAAAAACTAATTTTTTTTTATAAAACATAATTTTACTGCTTCTGTGAGTGGAATTTTGAAAATTCGAGAGACACGGTTGATGTCAGTAAGTAAAATGTGGTTCAATGAGATGAAAATAATTTTTTGGTGAATAGTAACTTTTTACTTTTTTTACCACGGTTAAAAGTAAATAGGGTAATTAAGGGTAAAAATGATATTATTATTACCCTAACACATGTCCTAATTCTATTGGACAAGTTTAATTCGACCAAAAACAACCTTAGGAATAAAATATGACCATTTAGGACCACTTGGATTAGATTAGGTCATTTATTATTAATTTATTTAAAGAAGGGTTAAAATAGTTAAAATCAAAGTTTAATAAGAAAATAATTTTTAATATAAGGTTACACATAAGATAAAATCGACTATAAATATTAATTAGAAATATAAAAAAATTTCCTACATAATGGTATTTTATTTATAATTTTTAGACATTAAATAAATTAATTTATTAATGACACAACGATGATGCAGTAATTATCTTCTTAATGAAATATTGACATAATTGATGTTATAAATACCCAAATAAATGTAATTTGAGACTTTTTATGAATTCCACTGATTTTATAGGTTAATATGACATGTTAATATTGATTCAATTAACTTTTTTAGAACTAATAATTCTGTTATGATTTTCACAAAAATCAATTACTAAATATTGTCATAATTGACATAAAATAGTTTTTAAAACAATATTACATTGGTAATTGTTATTTTATTCCTAAAAATCTATGGTTCGGCCAAATGAATTATATAAGGTTATATATATTAATAATAAACAACTTGGGGTTCGTTTTGATGCTTATAGTAAGTTTATTAACCTTATAGTATAAGAACACAAGAAGACACATTAAAAGTAAAATTATTTAACTTAATGTTAAATCTAAATGATAAGGTTAAAATAGGAACCTAAACTTGTATAAATTCTATTTTATGAGAGGATTTCGACCCATCCCCACCTTAGATTCGAAATAAATCAATTTGGAGCTATTTAAAACCGAATTTGACTTTATAATAAAATAATAGTTTTAGTTATTCCAAAGGTGCCCCTCTCCTCCCTTATAAAAGGGCACCTCCTCCCCCTCTTCCTCACACCACTTTGAGTCTTCAAACTCGGCCAAACCCTGAAAATTTCTCCTCTACTCTTACCTAGAAACATCCTAGAGGATCTGGTCTTCTTCAAAGACCTATTTTAGTGCCCTAAAAGGAGGTCTCAAAGAAGCATTTCAAAGAAGAGGTAATGTCCGTTACCGATTCTTTCATCTTTATTTCTTCTTCCACTTATTCTCCTTTAGTTGTTTCATTATGAAGTAATAACATCAGTATCACTCATATACTGATATGTTATTATAAGTATGAAACAACCATATTTCACCATCTATCCATCCTACGGAAAAAGAAATCACTGCGTGTGCGTACGTATGGAATACCGTCTCCACGCCGTGGTGTAATCTATTTTCCACCACCACCTTACTTGGATGGGTATAATGGTGTAAATAATGACTATATATGACTATTATAAAGTGATATTGATTCTTGAATAGTATACATACACTCCAATACAATTCCACGATCATAGGAACGATATCATCACTCGTGTGTACGTACGGAATACCGTCTCCACGATGTGATGCGACTCGTTCTACATGATCTTAATTTCATAATGATTATATAAATGAATTTAATTAATGAATATGATATATATTACACTAATACCATTATGTAAATGAGGTATCTATAACCTAAAGAGAAGAATAATAATTTATTCGACAAAATACGCATAAGAACAAAAAGTAATAAACACCCGAATAACAAGTAGTAATGAAATATTACTAATAAGAAGCTAAGAATATGACCATATATGATATCATAACAATAAGTATGATTTTTTAGTAAGTCAATAAAATTATTTAAATCATTATACTGGAGGTTCAGACACTTACAAAGCAAATCAGACCTAAGGTAAGGGAAATATCACAATGTCATTTTTATCCGAGATTGTTTATACTTTGAAATTTACTGGGGTGTATTTTATCATCCACATCCATGTTTCCTCAATATGAAATATTATTTATATCATCCTACAATTTTTTAAATACAATTTTACCATTCGGTGAGTTTTTAGTAAAATATACGAAAGGAATATTTTGTTGTTTTTCATACGAGGTACTTTTTGACTTTTCTGACAAAAGTACGAGAAGAATGTTTTTTAACTTATACGGCATGAATGGATTTTTAAAATATTATTTCCAAGAAGCTTACTTTACAAGTTTTCAAGTTTATTTTTAATCAACTTATTTTAGTTTATAATTGTATGACATGTTAGGAAAGGAAAAGTGTTTTTAAAGTAGAAAGGATATTTTCCTCAAGAATGGAGTTCAAGTGTTTTATCAATATTATTTTCCATCTAAGATAATAAAGGGTTCTGTTTCTATCACTATTATTACATTGATTTAATTATGTTGTGATGGAATTATATTTTTATGAATGCCTTTAAATAATATGAATTGTTTTATGATGTCACAATGTTTAAGATTCCCATTTTTATTACATGGGTTATGCTATGATGTATGATTTCTGATTTTGTGGCACACATAAGAATGGTATCATTATGAGATGGGTGTGACCTATATATAACTCCAATGCATTGGGTAATGATTTTATATCTAATGATATAGACATGACTGGAACGGTAGGTTATACCGGTTCAGTGAAACAGGACTGAAACGAGGAGTGAACTCGGTTCAAAAATGGACTTTGTCCACTAAGATAGTCTTGGCAATGAGTCTTGACTAATAAGAAATGATTCTCTATGATTATGTGTGTATGACACAAAGTTTCATGTTTTATGTTATGATTATTGGGATTCCATTTCACTGTTATGATTTAGCCCTTGTTATGAAATTATGCTCTCTTTTGCAGGTTAAGATTTCCAAAAGTTAGGTTCTTATGAATATGATGTGATTGATATTTTTTTTACCCTTACTGAGAATTTGAGCTCACCCTTTTGTATGTTTTCTTTCCCCAGGTCAGGAAGAAGGTTATTAAGTAAGATATTCCAAAAGGGACTATAGATATGATGAAATAAATGGGAGACAATGTAGACGCTTTATGAACCAGTTGTTTATGTTTCCCAGTTTCTAAAGACACTATACATATACGGCCCTTCCGTGGTTTTTTTATATGTTGTAATAAATATGATTCAATTTTGAAGTATTAACAATGTATGTAAAGTATGGGTCGTTATAGTACAACTAGGTGAATACCCTTGAGTGGAGACAGTGACCTGTATTCAATATATAAATGTTTGGTATAAAAAATCACAGGATAATTTTAGTAGCATAATAGGTTTACATAATGGTTTATTGAAGGGGTGAATGAGAGTGAAGAGTAGTTTCTCATTACATGGTAATTACAAGGGTAGTAAATAAATGTGTAAAAATACACTATAGCATGGAAAATTTGAAATAAAATTGCTTAGTAAAAAGAAAGTACTTGTAATAAAAATAATAAAATACATTCCCTTGACATGAGAGGGTACTTCTAAAAGACATGGAGGAGCTTATTAAGAGCTTGAAGACACCTTGGAATGGATTTAGTGTGGGAGAGGGAGTGAGAGTAATTTTTTTCTCGATAGGTTTTGAGTGAAGAGGAGTGGAAGGATATGTGGGTATTCTTAGAAAAATAGGGTAGGTGGATTCTTTATTAATTTCTAAACATTGGTTTTAGAATCTATATGATAAAATAATTGAAACGAAAAACCTTACCATTGTATTTGTATATGGTTTCTACCAAAGAGGAGTAATTTCAAATATTTTATTTGTCTAGGAACCAAAATTCTTAAAATAATACCATTGGTGATGTGGGAGTGAGCCATAATCCCTGAGGATAAGGTGTTCGATAGTGGTTCTTTCTTGGTGTGGTTCAACAAACATGGTTTTTGACGTCATCTCAAAATTCTTGAACATCTTCCATAAATAGTTTCTATCAATATTTTGTTGTCAAATTTAATATTTTTCTTCTTCAATGGTAAATCACAATGATTATATCTCCCTAAAATACTCTGATATATGGGATTCATAGGGTATAATCTTACTAGTCGAGGCCACCACTTCTTCTGTCTTTATAAACTAGAATTTATCATAACCCTTGATATATAATAATCTTATCTTTAATTATATAACAACTATATTATCAATGGTTAATATTACTAAAGGTATTTTAAATTTGGCATGATATATTTTATAATTGTTCCAAAATAACCAAAGTTCGGAATTTATTTTATATAACTACATTACTTAAAGATTTATTTATTCCCTCAAAATTGAATTTTATTTATAGAAATTTTGATCATTAAATGTGATACCATTGGGGGGATTTGAATTAGTGGTCTATTTTTTTATGTTTTATTCTTTGAGAAAAAACCTTTTCCTCCATTCAAATATAAATGACTCCATTTAAGTAACTCACACAATCACACCCATTAGAACATAATAATTTACGAGTTTAAATACTCAACATGTGTATATATTCATTTAAATAATTAAGAAACAATCTGAGATCACACGGTTCACTGTATTACAATACTTTTGGTTTAAATCAAGTAGGGTATAAACCTCACATGCACTTCACTATAGTCCTTTGATAGTGCATGTTTATCTCATACAATGGATATGCTTTTTTTAAATAGTGGAATAAACCATAACCAATATACTTCTAAACCTCATCATTATACTACTTGTATTATTCACAATTTTTTTTCCTATAAGTTCATTCCTCTTCTTCTTAAATTTCTTGCATAACAGAAAGTAATGACTTATTTCTTTATCCTCCTTTATTCTTCCTTTGATAAGCCTCTCCATCTCCCACATTCAAACAATCTATAAGGAATGTATATAATGAAATATGCAACTTCAGTTGCCTTCCTCTTCTTATATCTGTTTGATATTCACAATACCAAATGAATCAAATATTTTTAATTTTTAATATTGATTTGTAATTAAAAAAAATAATAATGAAATATTCACTCGTATTCTCACTATTTAAAATTATAGACTCATCTTTTTTCAGAAACCTCATTGATATCTAGTTTGAAATTATATTTGAATTAAATTATCGTAATACATATATGTTACGCTTCAGACTTATATGAAACCCTATAAACAAAACATAACATCAAGATCCAACTACATATGTCATATATTTATGTAAATTCACTGATGTAGAAAATTCCCATTTGCAAGTCATTTGAATACATGATCCATTTGATTACCTGATCCATTAATCTATGTTTTCCATTTGACTATTAAATCTATTCAAATATCAATATTTATGTGTAAATAAATTTTCATCTATGTATATTTACATATGTAGAAGAAAATTCAGATATATATATTCACCTATACAAAAAAAGTTTTGTGTATATTTCCATATATAGAGTATGTATATTGATTTATATATATGTGGTTTTGTACTTATTCAAACAATTTCAAAAACATAATTTTCTCCCCTCTACCTAATTCAATTATATCTCAACATTGAATACCCTTATCATGAATCATGATAAACTTTATCATGAAATTTAAACATTAGAAGAACACTTCTCTATGTATAATTAGATTTAAGAACTTTTCTGACCCTTACTTACTGATTTATATGTCGAAAACAAAATAAAACACCATGAAAATTCCCACTTAATGTTCAACAAAATTTTCAACAATCTAATAATAAAAATCAAAACTAAATGTTCTCATTTATACCCCTTTGGATTTTATTTTCAACCAAGTAACATAAATCAAAAATGCTTTGAAACTTAATATATAGATAATTAGCCAAAAATTACATTCTTATATAGGCTTGAGACGTGTAGGAAATAAGAATCATTGAATAATAATAATTTTTTTCCATGAAGTAGGGATCAAAAAAATTATTCTTGAAATATTTCTTTATATAAAACTTCATCATTAAATATTTAGGAAAAAACAATAACTTTAATATGTAAGGAATATGTTTTTTCACCCACTTCAACAAACTATTAAAATAGTTCACACAAATCACCGATGATGATTTCACATCATACCCCTTTAAGTAACTTCCCTTAAATATATGATTCCCCTAAAAAGGTTAAGCCCATATCAATAGATATATCTCAAAATAATTTTCTCCCCTTTGCAATTTCATCAGGAATAAAATATTATGAAATTTATGTTGTCTGATTTTCTCCCACTTTGACTAAAATATACAGTGATAATGAGTGAGAGGGGGAAAAACAATATCATCGACTTGAAGTGGGTATGTTTAAACACCCATTATAAACCATAGTTTCTCAAATTTATACTTCAAAAATAATTTTGTAAAAATATCATCCACCTTCTCTATTTTAGGAAAATACACCGACATTAGTTCATTTCTTTCCATAATCTCTTTTATGAAGTGATAATTCATTTTAATGTTCTATGAACTTGAATGTTGCAGTAGAGTTTTTATCAGATTGATAACATATTGATTATTGAAACCAAAGAGAAGAGGTAGTTTAATTTAAACCAATAAATATTCTAAATATGTATTCATTCACATTAATTGAGTTTTAGGATGAGTGAAAACAACATACCCGACTTCTTTAGTGTTTAGTGTAACACCCTAAGATTTCATTGTATGTTATTTCTTCAAAGTAATTCAACAACTTGCACTACACGCAAAACCGAATTCAAGCGCACCACAACTTACCAAACATACCATTCAAAAGTGGTCATGAATAATATTAACTGAATTTTAAACTTTATATAATACTTATAATTTTAGAATCAATATTATGAGTTTTTACACATAATGTAAGAAAAAAATAATTTTTTTCAGATAAAAGATGTATTTTTCAAAAAATGCACTTTTACCGACTTTTAGTGGTGAACCATTTTTAAATCCAATATTTGGAAATTTTATATATTCAATTTGAAAAAATAAACTTCTTCTTAGAATCGATACATAAGGATTTAGTTTCAATAAATTTTTGGTGTTTTTCTGATAACATTCATATTTGGGTGAATGGTGAAAAGTACTATATTTTAACTAAAAACAAATTTTTTAATCAAAATAATTTATACTGTTAAATTATACATTTTAATGGTTTTTAAGTATAAATAGATTATATTTTTACCATTTAATCCAATTCTGGTAATTGTAAGTAATTTTACTTTGAAATTGGACGTAAACAAGTGTCAATCTTTTGATATTTATTATTTCTTAAAAATACGCCTTTTGGTTTTGACAACAGGAATTAATTTTAAATTAATAAATGAAACTTCTATGTTTTTAATTTGGTAAAATAGACATCATTTTTGGATTCGGAATATCAAAATTAGCCTCAGGTGAATTTTTTGTATTTTTCTGAACACTTTCAATTTTTGATGAATAGTGAAAAACACTAAGTTATTGTATAAAACCAGATTTTTATTTAAATAATTATTTATTTTATTTAAAATCTTTTAGGTTAAAATAGATACATAATACCTATATAAATTCAATGTAATTCATTGGATTCAGTTTATAATAATTATAGATATATAAAAATTTTATCGAACTTTTTACCGTCTTTTACCCATCTCCTAGGAGCATTTGTAAATTTATATAAAACTTAATTTTACCGCTTCTATGAGTTGAATTTTGAAAATCCAAGAGACACGGTTAATATCAAGGAGTAAAATGTGGTTGAATAAGATAAGAATATTTTTTGGTAAATAGTAACTTTTTACTTTTATTTACCAAAGTTAAAAGTAAATAGGGTAATTAAGGGTAAAAATGATATTATTATTACCCTAACACATGTCCAAATTCTATTGAATAAGTGTAATTTGACCAAAAACAACCTTAGGAATAAAATATGACCCTTTAGGTCTACATGTATTAGATTAAGACATTTATTATTATTTAATTTCAAGAAGAGTTAAAAGAGTTAAAATCAAAGTTCAATAACTAAACCATTTTTAATATGGGGATATACATAAGATAAATTAGACTATAAATATTAATTATAAATCTAAAAATATTTCCTACATAATGGTATATTATTTATAATTTTTAGAGATTAAATAATTAAATTTATTAATGACACAATGATGATGCGGTAATTACCTTATTAACGAAAGAATCAAATAAATGGTATTATAAATATTAAAATAAATATAATTTCAAAGTTATTATGACATCCACAAATTTTATAGGTGAATAAGACATGTTATGATTGATTTAATTTATTTCGTTTGAAGTAATAATGCTGTTATTATTTTATCAGAAAACAAATACCAAAGAGTTTAAAAATTGACATAAAATAGTTTTTTAAAAAAATATTATATTATAAATTGATATAATAGTTCAAAAAATATAAGGATCAGAAAAAATACTTATATAATAATATATATGACATTAATGAACCAATTTATGTTTTATTGGAATTTTATAGTATGTTTATTAAGCATATAATATAAAAATACAAAGAGACGTGGTAAATGTCAAACTATTTAACTAAGAGTTAAATTTAAAAGTTAAGGTTAATATGGTGACATAAAACTGTATAAAACCTATTGGTTTTGTGGTTTTTGACCCATAACCACCTTAGCCTTTAGATAATTTTTTTTGGAGCCATTAGAAACCGAAAATTAATTTATTATAAAATAATATTTTAAGTTTTTTCATAAGGTGCTCATCACCCCTCTTATAAAAGGGCACTTCCGCTTCTCTCAAATTCACACCTCCAAAGCCATTTGGATCGGCCAAAACCTGCCCAAATATCCTCTAAAATTCCCTCAATTCACCCTATAGGCCTTCCTCTAGTCATAAATCCAACTTAAGGATCCCTTTTGATCAAATCAAAAGGAAGAACTCGAAGAAGAGGTAATAATTTCACCACCCTCTTTCAAGTTCTTTTCTTCTTCCACTTCATACTTCTTTGTTATTTCCATTCTAAAATAATAACTCCAGTATCTTCTATATATTGTGATGTTATTATAAATATGGTACATCCTTATTCATTATTCTATACATCATTTTAATGAAATTTCACCATATGTGCGTACATATAGATTACCGTCTCCACGTCATGGTGTAATTGTGATTAAATACATTATTATTTGGATGGGTATAATAATGATGTGTAATTCATGTATATAAGAATTATTACATGATAATGATTCTTTATATATTATATAACATCCAACTATATATTTTTTTAATATCAAAATAATGATATTATCGCCCGTACGTACGTACAGATTACCATCTCCACGAACACGATGAGATTCATTCCCCATCATATCCATTCAAGACTAGTTTTCATTAGATGATTACAAATATTGTTTAAATACTTGTTATAATTATGGATATGAATAAGATATGTCCCATCCATAATAAATATGACTCACATAACAAATAATATAAAGGAAAACAAATCCGTTAACACCTGAAACGACGATAATACTAAGATATTATTAACAAAGCAATGTTAAAAGATCATATATGATATCATATTAATGTATATGATTCTTGTATTCTTTAATAACAATTCTTTCATCATTATAACGGAGGTTAACCTACCCTTGACCAAGGAAAACTACAAGGTAAGGGTTTATTTCACAATATATTCGTTATCCGAGGTTTTTTATACGTAATTATCTACTGGGACATCTGTATAATACACATCCATGTTTCTTAAAAATTTATTTCAAAAAATTATTACTATTTTATAGACTATGAGTTAAATTCATTTATATCATTGTTTGACTTTTTATAATATGTTTATAATGTAATCTTTCTGTTGTTTTCCAAACAATTTCCTTTTTAACCTTTTCAACAAAATTAAGGTAGGAATGTCTTTTTTAACTTATACGGTGGGTGCGGATATTTTCATCAATTATAAAATCTTCTAAGTTTCCCTTACAATCTTATAAGAATATTTTGAAAGTAAATGTTTTAATTTATAATTATGTGACTTTTAAATGATTCAAAAAAAGAGATATTTCTCTGAAATAGATTTGATTTCATCTATGTCAACATATTTTTATAGATTTTAAGCTTATTTGAAGTTTATTTATTATGATACGAGACTTCCATATAGTATTGAAGGTTTTTTGATATGTTTGACTTTGGATGTATTATATTTATACCATTCATGGTTTATGGATAATTTATTGACATTTCGTATGCTAGTTTTAATACAAATGTTTATGTTATATTTAAACCTGTTCATATGAGGAATGCATTGGACTTAGTAAGTGATGGGTGGAGCCTGAAATAGCTCCTTGATGCATCAGTAGGTCTCATGAGACAAACTAGTGTCTTGGAATAAGGCATTGAAAAAATCTTATTTGTAGTCTTGGCACAAGTCCTTGACTATGTGGTTATAATAGTCTAGATTTATGTATTCCATCATTATGAAAGTGGTTATTGATATTGCATATGATTATTCGACGAGTAGAATATCCATGTGAATAAGTAAATGGAATTATTTCATTTCATTTTTTCCATATTATTTTGAAGTTCAAGTTTAAAAGGCTTTTTTTTAGTTATACATTGCCTTAAATGTTTATACTTATTTATGAAAGTTTCCCCAATATTGTTATACTTAATGAGCATCTAAGACCATCCCTTTATATGTTTTATTTTTACGAGTATGTGAAGAAGTATTTTATGATTAACCTACAGGGATAGTCTGAGGGGATATGAGTGTGGACTATGGAGACTATGTAGTTGTAGTTTTTTTTACTTTATGATGTAATGTAAGACTTATGAATGTATCTAGTGTTTCCAGGGCTACTAAACTAATTGGTCTTTCGAGACTTGATCTTTTGTGATCATGCCAATGTTATGTAATAATGCACCGACTCTGGGTAACTAGGGTCGGGTCGTTACAATTGGTATCAGAGGAAGTTTAGTATGAACCTTGGAAGCTAGATTTAGATAAACTATGATTAGAGAACATAGCCCTAAGATAGACTTTGAGGATCATTATAAAAGAACTTCTTAGAATGTTGGTATTATAGAGATTCTGTGAGTTTTCCGAGAAATACATCCCTGTCTAGATACAAGCAGGCAGAGGAGGCTCTGGAACAGATGTCCCTAAGGTTAAAACCTAAAAACACCTATTCGAGATAGACTCGAACGTGAACTGGTGCACAACAATGGGCCTTGCTGCACTCTTGGTTACGACACTCCTGGGGGATATACTTAGGATAATTCTCATTTTATTTACAACCCATTATGAGGGGTTTATGAGTATATACCTCCTCAAAGAAAATATTTTTGTGATTATGGATTATATCCATAAACTGTTCAATTTACATTAGTTATTTTACAAGTTTGGAATTATCCATTGCAATTCATACACTGACCTAGTGTATGCCATTGTATAAAAATGGTTCCCAGTAGAAGCAATGTGAACTCCAGCAATAAGTATGATCGAAAGAGTAATAAGGATCATATCTTTCATGGTATTAAGCCAACATTTTGAAGGGAAATAGTCTCCCATGTATTCTCAACATATGAAGAAATATTATCATGTGTTAATAAGATATGTAATGAATTCTCTGAGTCCTATGGCTTTGAAGGGAAGCAAGAAAAGAAAAGGATGTAAGAGATAAATATGGATAAAGGGAAGAGGGAAAATACGAATTTTCCCATATGTGATAACTGTGGGAAGAAACGCCCTGGAACATTCCTGAAGGGAATGGGAGTTTGTTATTAGTGTGGTGAAAAAGGACACCAAGTACGTGACTGCGAGGGTAAGAAAAAGGTTTCAAATGTACAATGGTTCATCTGCAAGGAGTTGGGACACTATGCGAATCAATGTCCAAATCATCATAGTATACCCCAAATGTTGCTATTGGATAATAAAAAAGTTATGACACTACCGAAGAGAAGAGGAATGATTATACTTCTTACGTTGTTATTAAAGTGTTGCGTCATTTGAGTACTATATTAATGATGTACATGTTATAATAATTATAGATTATATAAGGATTGTACTATAGTACTATTTCATTAAGGACTTGAGATTGTGTGGAACCAAGAAAAGTGACTCAATTGCTGGTTAAATTTATGGAAAATATATGGTTGAGAGAAAGATAAACCATAATATGGTACTGATACTGAGGTAGTGATTTTTAATTAATACATGATTGATTTGGATAAATTATATTTGATATTCTTGACTACATTGAAACTAATTAATGATTTTTATATTCCATCATTATAGGAGTTTACAACATTTTTGGATAGAAGGATTATATCCTGTATTCTATAAGGAATAAGGGAGCACGAATGCAATCAATAAGGTTTAATGGTAATTCAGGATGTTATAGTGTTTTGAAAGAATACATGATGAAGGTGTTCACATGTTATGACATGGAAAAAAGGATCTTCATTGTGTTTACCTTCCTTATAAATTTTGGACAGTGAGTTTGGAAAAAAGTATTTTGGATAATTCTAGTTTTAGATTATTTTTGGATTTCCATAAAAAGGACAACACGAAGGTCGGGTGGGAACCCGTCATGTCGGGAAAGCCAAAGAGACTTGAACCCGCAACCGAAGGGCGATAAGGGAGTATCACCTAACACTGGACCACGTGATGTCCTGGATTGAATAATATAGTTTTTTTAAAAGGTCTAGAATATAAATGATAAATTCATTTTTTTGTAACCCTTTACAAATAGAATAAATTGAATATTTTTTAAGTTCTATTATCTTTTAGAGTTAAAGATGAGTTTGTGGTAGAAATTAGTTAAAGGATAGAACTATAAATGTTAAGTATATATATATATATTTCTCCTCACTTATTCTATAAAGAAATTAATTGTCAATGTTTTGGTAAGGGGTTTCTTATCTCACTTTTAATTCCATGATATTTCCATTGTTCACCACTTATTTATTGCATGTGGAGTATTTTGTACTGCCATTTGATATATATTATCATAATTCTCTTTATAATCATGATATTCTGTGATTCATTTGGTGGTTATTGACTATTGTTCATACGACTTGATTGATTACAATGCATTGGTCTTAGTAAGTGATGGGTGGAGCCCGCTATATCTCCTCAATGCATGAGTATGTCTCATGAGTCAAACTAGTGTTTTGGCACAAGGCCTTGACAAAATATTATTTGTAGTATTGGCAAAAGGCCTTGAATATGTGGTTATGATAGTCTAAAATTATGCATTCCATCATTATGAAAGTTGTTATTGATGTTGCATGTGATTATCTGACTAGTAGAATATCCATGTGAATAAGTAAATGGAATTATTTCATTTCATTTTTTCCATATTATGATGAAGTTTAAGTTTAAAAGTTTTTTGTTTTAGTTATACATTGCTTTAAATTTTTATGCTTATTTATGAAAGTTTCTGCTATATTGTTATCCTTACTGAGCATCTGAGCTCACCCATTTCTATGTTTTATTTTTACCAGGATGTGAATAAGTATTTTATGAATGACCTACAAGTATAGTCTGAGAGGATATGAGTGTGGACTATAAAGACTATTTTGTTGTAGTTTTTTTACTTTATGATTTAATGTGAGACTTATGAATGTATCTAGTGTTTCCAGGGCTATTAAACTAATCGGTCTTTCAAGACATGATATTTTGTGATCATGCCAATGTTATGTAATAATGCACCGACTTTGGGTAACTGGGGTTGGGGCATTACATTTAGTGTCACTAAAAATTATTTATATATATTTCAACTCATATATCTCGCTACTAGAAAAAAGAATCCCCCGGAAATGGATCTTCTATCATCAGTACACCCTTCTTAGTCTGTATCTTTATATCCAAATGAATTCAACTTTTCATTTTTATCAACAATTATCCCATAATCTATAGTTCCATTAATATATCTAATAATTATATTTGTAGAAAAAATATGACATTTTTTTGTGTACTTTAAAATATGGAATAAAGGGGAACTTAAATAAATTAGGCCTTTTATAGAGACAATTAAATATAATATGATTCCAATTAACTTCAAAAATTCATTAGAATTAATATCCCTTATAACTTTATCCCTAAATAACTTTTTCCACTTATATGGGCGTGTAAGGAGGGTTTTAATCTTCCATTCTAAATCTTTTATGTAGTTTATTTTTTTTTTTTCTGATATGAAAATGAGATCATTCTCTTGATATATTTTCAGGCCAAGAATGTACCTCATTTATTCCAACATAGAAATTTAAAACAATATCTTTATCTATTAGGAAAATTATTCATAGTATTCTTAATTATTACTATAAAATATTACATCATCAATATAAATAATTTCAATTATAGAAGCCTCTTGATTTTATTTTATTTAGAGGTTTTTCCACTCTTTATTTTTTTATGATTTGCGTATTTAAACAAGAATCCATCTTGAAACTCTATGATATTTAAACTTTATTCAACCCATATAATTCTTTATTCAACTTATATAAATAGTTATCTTCTATTACAAGAATGAAACCACTTCACTAGTTAATATAGAATTCTTTTTTCCAATTATCTACTGATAAAGGAAGACTTGAAATCCATTTAAAATATCTTATATTTAATTTATTTTGTAATAATAATAAATATTTTTATGGTTTATAGTATTTCAACTAGTGAAAAGGTCTCATAAAAATCAATAACTTCATCCTATAAGTAACTTTTATAGAATAATCTGTATTTTCTTCTAACCAATTTACATTTTTCATTAAATTTGTTCTAAAAAACACACATTGTTACAATAACATTTTTATCTTTGGTTTTGGGAACCATCTCCCATGTATCATTCTTATCAATCTAATCCAATTCCTCATTAATTTAATTAATCCACTCTTCATGCTCTAATTTTTCATCAAAATATCTTGGCTCAACCTATGAAAATAATGGGGTAAGTAAACATTTTATATATTATATTTTGGTTTGAATCAGTTTTTTTTAATCTCCAAAGATGTTTTGGATTTATATATACTTTCTCATCCTTTTATATGATAAAATATTATTTTATGATTCACTTGAAATATTATATTCTTCCTATACTCCTTTCACAACATCCAAACTTTCATGTCTATCGATGACATCATCTTCTTTCTTATTATGAATAGATTCATTTTCTCCCTCTTTTAAATATTTATTTTCTCATGAAATTTTCCATTTTAAAATTTCTAACAATTTCATGTCAAACATTTCAATGAGTATTAGAGTCTTTTTATTATAACATATGCTTTCTATTTTATTTTGAGGGTAGCTAATGTAGATACCATTAAAACCCCATTGATCAAACCTTCCAATATTGTATCCTTTGACTTTAGTAATGAAAAGGATTCAAGATAACCTTAATTACTTCCAAATTGGGGACTTATTATAATAAATATCATATGGATAAATGTATGAATTTGGAAAATGGGAGTCATAATTATAAATGTATACTACTACACCAGTATACTGTCTCAAAAAGAACCAAGAAGTATCAGTTTCAGTCAATATGGTTAGATCCATCTCAACTAACCCACCATTATTTCTTTCACCCACACCATTTTTCAGTGATATTTATTGTGTAATAATCTCTTGAATAATACCATGATTTTCTAGATAATCCTTAAACTTTCCATTTATGTATTCAACACCATTATCAGTTCGAATCCTCCCTATAGAGTAAAAACAATATTTTTATACACTACTCTTGAATTTTTAAACACATTGAGATACTTTGATTTATTTTACAAAAGAATAATTCATATGATATGTGTGAAATAATATTTAAAGGAATTAAAATACTTATATTTATTAGTTAATTACATTCTCATGGTCCCACATAAATAAAATTAACAAACTATAATAGATGAGATGTATTTATATTAAACTTCTTGTGTATGGAATTTGAGAACTTCCCATTTTCAAATATAGAGAAACACTGGTTCACAACCCTCATCATATCAGGAATATCATAAAAAATTACTATTAGGTTCATTTTATTTATATTTATATTATACATATTTCCTTGCTTTATATTTCACAACTGATTTTCTTCCTTCATAATTAAATTACATGAATTTTGAGCATATCTAACCTGAAATAAATTTTTATTGGTTCATTTTCCTATCATCACAATTTATATATCTTTAATAATTTTAAAAATAATATCATAACTTCAAAATATTACATCATCTCCCTCATCAAACAACTATGAAACACTCAAAATATTATTTTTTAGTCTATCATAAAATAAGGAACTTATATATATATTTTTTTATCTTTTTCAGTTACAAGAGATCCAATACTTATAATTCAGAGAGACTCCTCATTCAAAAAATTCATTAACACTTACTTATAGTCTATAAAATTATCCATTATATTTAAATATCTTGTCATATGTGAAGAATAAACAATAAAAAATTTCTAATTTCATTCTCCTTTTGTATCCTTCAAAGATGTTTTAACAACAAATTATTTTTGTTTTTTCCTTTTCCTTAATTTTCATGATGTTTTTGAGACTTTACAATAATTTTTCATTAGTTTGTTAGAATCATAAAACATCTTCTAGTGATATATTAATTCTGACCACATCTTTAAAATGTTATTTCTAATAATTGAAATATTTTTTAGTCTTTAAACTAGATCTTTCGGGTTCTTGAATCTATATTTTTAGTAGTATTTACCCCATAAAAATCTCTGAAAAATTATTTCTAGATTCAATATAGTTATGATTATTAAACCAACACAACTTATCTGTATACCTATAGCATCTACAGTACCAATAATAGCTAAAGAAATAATTTTTTCCTTTAAAAACAACATGTTTTACATAACTTTGAAGAAGAATATTTTGAGTTTCGGTTATTGGATTGGTGAATAAGCTAGTGAACTTTAATTGGGAATTTTTATGTTGTTATATGTTTTTCCAATACATAAATATATATGTGAAGGTAGGAATAGTTATTAAATACTATCATGAAACGTGAAGTGTTCTTATAAGGTTAAAATTCCATGATAAAGGTTATCATGGTTCTTGAAAAGGGTGATGAAAATTTAGGGATGTTTTGAGGTAGAAAATAGAATAAAATTATGTTTTTGATGTTCTTTAAAGAACTTAAAAACCATGTGTGGGAATCTTCATACGAGATCCATGTATGTATATTCCACTTATGGGTTTTTCTATGTAGGTGAATCTACATATATAAATTTTCTACTATGTATGGGGATATAAATATTGGAAATTTTATTCATACATTAATTTTGATACATGAATGGACCACTTAGTCAAATTGATCATGTATTTGAATAAAAGACATATGAGTATGATTTAAGGTTCCTAAATGGATACATCAATGAAATTACATGTAAAGAGCAATGTATGGAGTAGGAGATTGATGTTTGGGTTTGTTTAGGGGGTTCTATATAAGGATGATGATCCATACAAGTTTATTATGTGAATTAAATTAAAATATAATGGTGAACTAAATTTTTTGGAGGTTTTTGAAGAATGATGTAACTATAGTTTTAAATGGAGAGTCTATAAGGGATGTTTTGATATTTTTTTAATGACTGAAATTATTGGTAATTCAAAATATTTGGTTAATGTGGTATTTTTGATATTGAAGAGAGAGAATAAGAGGAAGGAAACAGATTTTGTGTGTTTAATTATATACAATACTTTTTGATCTTGTGAATCTAGGATTTGGAAAGATTTATTAAATAAATAAGGTAGAAGAAATAAGAAATATGAAGAACAAATAAG
The DNA here is from genome assembly GCA_963277665.1 of Viscum album. NCBI lineage: Eukaryota > Viridiplantae > Streptophyta > Magnoliopsida > Santalales > Viscaceae > Viscum > Viscum album. Next base: position 439,899,173 of record OY728121.1, read on the forward strand.
ATCTTTATCATATTTATTTTAGAAATTAATGAGAAATAAAAAATTACTTATACTAGTAAAAGAGTGAAAATACATGCAGAATAGTGATGATGTGTTTAAAACAACTAGTAAAGGTCTATTCCATTTTGGAAAAGTTATTTTTATGATATCAATTGTGCCAGAAGAACATGAACTATCCAAGGAATATAGTATAATGCAACTAATAGATATACATTTCTATTTAAAAACCAGAAAGATTGTTTTCTAGTAGACCATGATATATCAGATTATTTCTAGATATTTTTAAGGAAATTCTACTCTTGTTGATCAGTAGACCTTTTAAATTCCTATGTTCTTGTGGGCGTGCCTATATGAGTTGGGTAAGTGAAGTCAATTCTCTTTAACTGAAGATAATGGTTTTTTCCCAGAGTAATATTTTAAAAAGAGAAGACTAATTCACACCCTCTTTGTAGTATCATATATCTTATATTATACCATACAATTGGAATTAGAGATAAGTTGTTAAAGGTTAATATTTCCATAGACAAGTTCTCCCAAGTGCATTGAAACTTTCTTCTTTAAGCCCCACCCACATAGTTTTCTCCCATAGGGAATTGCAACCACTCAAAATGGAAAATGAATCATGATATGTTTGGATCATTAATTTTTTATTAGGCATATGAAAACACCCATATGACACAACGAGGGACTATCTTCTTACTAACACCCACACATATAAAAAATATTCTTATTAGTCCCAATCACGAACATCCAGGGGAGCGCTGTACAACCCTGAGTATGAAAATCCCCAATAAGAAATACTTGATGGTTTATAAAGCTTCCCAAAAGTATTTGATAATAAGTATAGGTGTATATATCCTTCCATGAGTACTCAAATGTGTCACAACATTTTCCTCTCTAGGTCACCAATCCACATGGTTTCCCCATAGGGGATCACATTTGTTCAACATGGAAAAGGATCATGATAAGGGTTATATCACACCTTTTTTATTTAAAGTATGTCAACCTACCCATTTCCCAAACTAGGATATATGAATTACTAGAAGGAATAACTATAGGTAGTAGGTTAGAGACACTAATGGGAGAACAAAACAACCCTGGGCGCGATAACTTCATTGAAGTCAATCATTTTCTTACCATCTATTTTGGAGATGTTCTCCATATTATAGAATATGGTGTATCTTTATACTATAACATTTTTATCTTAGGGTTTTTATGGTTAATATACCCTTGTATCCTTATTATATCATGTAAATATAAACTCTGTTCCTCGAGATGCATTTTTTTAACCAAATGTGGATATAAGAAACACTTCACAACCCCACACTTGAAAATGTTATAATATGGATTTCCATCAACACCAAAGTTTTTATGGATTAATTTTTTAAAATTTAGTAGACACTTGGTTTAGTGTGTATAGTTCAATATATAATCCATTACCCTAAAATTATAATAGAGGAATTATATGTCTCATCCTAAATCTCACTATGCCCAATAAGGCGTAGTTCCCCTAATGCTTATAGCATTACATTGAGGTGTATAAAGATGAGTGATTTGGGATGAAATATCAAACTCACATAGATAATCAATGAAATATTTGTTAAGATAATCACCACCATATATAGAGAAGAGTTTATTTATCATCTTATCAATTTGATTTTCAACTTCATTATTATATTCTATAAATATCTCAAAGGAATCAGACCTATACCTAATTAAATAGACAGATTCATATCTAATCAATTTTTAGTAAATAATATTAATTATGAGTACCCAACTCTTGATTTATTAGGAAATAGTCCACAAAAATATCTACAAACCAACAGAAGAAGATCTGTGACCATTTCACCTTTTTCACTAAATAGTTATGTAATCATTTTAACTTGTAAAAAACCATTAGATATATGAATTGGTTTTAGTTTAAAAGAATATAAATATCCATCATGATATTGTTTTTTAAGTGATTTTAATTTAGAAGACCTAGTGAATGATGTCACTGTTGGGTGTTAAATGACTCATGAAAACTGAATTATTTATCAATTTCGAAGACATTATTTTCAAACTCAAGTACATAAATTCTATTTTATAATTATTATAAACCACAACATATATTATCTTTATAAAATAGTAATAATTTATTTCCAAATTTTAAAACAAAACAATCCATATCCATCTTGGATATATATATATATAAATGTTTTTTTTAAATTTGGAACAAGATACAAATATTTACTAAATATAATCATTCCATTTCACAGTATGAGGTAGTATACTCTAATGTCCAGTGTAGTCAGCCTCACTCCATTAAAAATACATAGATACCCTTAAATTTGGTAAATCTTATAGAATATACTAGGTTTCAATATTTTTACACAAATTTGAGAAACATGAACTATATGTAATTCACATTTTTTAGAAATAAAGTGATTATACTTGATAAAAAACACACCTGAAGCTTCCTTATAAAGACCTCAAAGCTGCAGTCTTTGATCAACTACAAAAAACATAAACTTCACATTTCTAAATTTGATATAGATAAATGTGGCCAATTTTTTCCATCTAAGCCTTACAACAAAAAAAGGAAATCTTATATAAAAAACATACCCAATTACCTTTTAGGCTTAGAGTTTTATAGAATTGGGAAGCACTATTAAAAACTTGCGTTCATAAAAAACTAGTTTATATAGATCTAAATCATCTCCAACTAGGTTCTTCACATTTATGAACCTTATTAGGCACAACATATTGATAAAATTTCTTCATAACCTATGAAAAAAGAGTACATAATATGGGTGATAAAAAAAACTCAGAAAGAGTAAACAGAAGAATTAACAATTGAGTGTTATTAGTGAGAATTAGATGAGCATAATGGCATGATGAAATAATCAATGTTCATTAATATAACATAAGATAATTCATAACCATCAGTACTTATAACATCAATCATGAGACATGGAAAAAATATTTTTACAAAAAACAAGGGCATATGATCTAATAATCATGAATCATGTGATCTATATCTTGATCGAACGAATTATTAACAACCCATATATATCATAGTTAGGACATGTTGGTATGTTATAACTTTATATTCATATAAACCTTACAATAACCATCACTATTTTATTAACCATACGGTCAAATTCCATACCCAATGCATTAAAATTCTATCGTGGACCTATCTATCCTTGGATTATAACAAAACCTCCCATCCTTGGTCAATGACGTAACCACCAATCCATGGTTTATAATGAAACCACCCATCCAAGATTTATAATAGAACCTACGTTCATCATAATTTTTTTTGAACCATAACGTGATTAAAGTACATTGATATTTCATATCATCATAAAAATCATTGAAATATCTATTATTCCTTTCATAACATGATTAACCCATGGAAAAGAAACGATTTCCATGATAATATATTTGAAACAATCATAATCCATTTAGAGAAATAATGAGGATTATATTACTATAAAATACCCATAGTATAGAATAAGTAACAATAAGGTATTTTTGGAATTGATGATTGGAAATACCATTAAATACCCTCAATTTCTCTTGTGGAAAATACACTTTTCACTTTTAAAACAACTTTTAAAAACTTAAAAATCAAATAAAAAATTGTGAAAATAATTTTCTTTGAAAACTAACATGTAAAATTATATATAAATATTAAAATAAAAAAAATTTCATTATGGTAGGGAAATCCATTCATTTTTAATGTAAATAATAGACATTCTTTAAAAAAATTAGAGGGAGTATAAAGCTACCCATTTGGAAAATGATAAGAAATTTAATTTTCAAATTTTTTTAAAAGAATCTCAATGTTAATGTTTGATACTTTATAAAAAATTTATGTTCATAAAATAATATTTTTGAATTTTTTTTATAAAATAAGGATATGGAATAGAAAGACTCCTAATCTTATAGAAGACACAAGATTAGTATCACTTACAAACAATATTCTTGATGTTTTATTAATCAATAAGGATGGAAAATGAATTTAAACATTTAACCCAAATTCATAAATACATTAGAATAAAATAAACAAGGTTTAATAAAATATGATAATATGATTTCTCTTCAAAAATACTTGAACTTAAAAATCCTGAATTAAAGGAGATTGTAACATAAAGCCTTCACCACTTCTGTAACTTTTCAATCATAATAACCATGAGATAATAACATCAAATGAATCTTTAACTATGAGTAACATAATTATATTCAAAATATATTATATAAAATGGACATTATGCATGTATCATAAAATAATATCGGTGGATTTTATAAATATATGACCCAAGGAAAGGGAATTTGAGACGAATAACACTTACAAAGATCATATCATATCATTGAAAAATATTTAGTTAAGAGATTATGATTAAAAAATTTAAATCCCCAAAAAACAAGTTTAAATACAAAATAAATCAAATTAGAGGTAAATTAATATATAATCATATCATAAAAAAATATTTAATAAGACTTATAACCCAACAAAAGGAAATTGAGTTAGTAAATCCATTACCAATTGGGAAATTTATTATCAAATACCCTTGTATTAAATAATTAAAATTTCAACATAAAATATAAAAAATAATGAATCATTAATGATATAAAATTTAAGAGGGAAAATATTTAACACATATAAAATAAATTAAGTGCTTAGCAATAAAATATGACTCACTGGAGGAAAATTGAGATGAAATCCCTTACCTCAAGTCCAAACTTTTCATGTTTTTCCTTTAACTCTGGTATAATAAAGTCATATAAATTATTTTATTTTTTAAATATTTTTTCAGGTTTAATACCTTATCATTAATCCATTTATTTCATTAATTTTATTTACATATTAATTTATTAACTAGTTAAGTCCACATCACGTACTTTGAGAATGTTCAGACCATAATTTAAATGCAGATTCAGTGAATTGACCTTGGTCAAATTGATCATTATTAAATCATATAAAGAATAATAATAATTAAATAATTTTAATTTTTATTAAAAAAATTTACATTTAAAACCAATCATGAAATATGGTTATGAAAAAATTAACTACTTTACAATCATTGAGATGGTAGGACGTACATACACATGAGTAAGTTTTAATTTCTCAATGATCATTATGGAAAGAATTTAAGTTTAATTTATATTTAAATAATTTTAATAGAATCATAAATACTGTATTACTTCTTTAAAATATCATATATATCTAATCCAAGTGACTTTGGGATGAAAAAAATCATATTATTTTACGAAGGTGGTACTCCACACATAAGTACGGACAACTTTATCATTTTTCAATGAATAGAAATGTGAGATAATAGAAGATATATTTTATTTTAAGAATTAAAAATATGTCTTTAATATCATATATAAACATTAATTCCTTCATTATAACCATATTTGAGAGGTGGGTATGGAAAACGAATTATATCGGTTCAGGAGGCCGTAGTCCGCAATACACACAAATGATGATTTCATTTCCCATTTAATGGAAGAAGAGACTAATATAGGTTATTTTATTAACATAATAACATCCTAGTATATGGATTATAGTATTGGTATTGTTTTTTCATGTTTTAATAAGATTTTTTGGTGGTAAAAAAATAAATAAAATTAAAACACTCAGTTAGGAAGTATAATTCCTCTATGAACAACCTCTTTTTCATTACACTTTAAGACTACTAAGGTTGGTATTATAAATAAAATAATGCCTCTAGAACTATGAGAGGGGTTTTATGAACTTATTTATTTAGGTATTCTATATAATTTTATTTAAATGTGAATAAAATAGAATTGGAGGCTCTATTTTATAAGAGAGGGAAGGGACACTATTGGAATTTCTTAAAAAATTAAGTAAATATAAATTAATTTCCATTTTAAAATAACTAAAAACACATATAATTGGAATATATAATGTGTATGGGCCAAAATAATCTCATAAAATTATGGTTTTTTAAGTTTATATTAGGGTTTTAGACTTATCTATTTGTTTTAACCCACTTTAACTATTTTTGAAAATTACTGCAATGACAAAGTTTTTACTCTTAAGGGGTAGATTTAGTTTCTATAAAAGGAAAATTTTAACATAAATGGATGATGATTTTTATTTTAAACCATATCTCAATATCGTGACAAAAAATATGATTTTTTGACTATTAAATAATTTAATAAAATTTTAATTATTTCAAAATAACACTAATGTAAATTTTGGAACTATTCATTTAATTTCAATTTTATAAAATAAAATAGAATAAAGTAATATGAAAATAATAAAATAAAAACTCTATAATATTATTTTTTTATCTGAATAAATCATGGAATACATTAACTCATCCAAATAATATTACCTTTAACATTTGTAAAATAATTTATTTCAATTTTCTATTAATTAAACAAATATGATGTTAGTGTTGCCTAAGAATTTAAGTTAATTATTTATTAAATTGAAATTAAAAATAAATTACCATGAGAAATAAAATAAGTTAGATTTAAAATTAATAGTTATAACTTTGAATACCCTTTGATTATCTCAATTTAAAAATGTATACATAATAAAACAATGGGAATGATATTTTGGACCTTTCATTATATAAAATCTTATAAAGGTCAAAATCATGGATAGATTGAAAAAATGACATATATTCAAATTTATAATGATTATGGATGAGATATAATAATTTAATTAAATTTATATAGGTGTTCAGGTCATTTTTTATTTCTTATCATTTTATCTTTATCCTTAATTACTTGATTTTCCCTTTATCGTGGTAAAAAAAATTACTAACGCTATGGTTCATAATGAAAAAGAGACCTATTTAATTTTTTTAAACTTTTGATTAATAAAATGTACTTAATTTTTCAATATTGAAATATAGAAGTTTAATAATTTAATATAAAATTATTCTAGCAAAACATGATTAAAAATGGGCTTTTTAGAAAAATTCCTTTTCAACTATGAAAATATTTTTTTTACAAAATTCCAGTATAAAATTTATTTTAAAAACCATAATTGGATTATTTTTATAAAAAATATACTAATTAAATTTTATAAATAATCCAAAATAGAATTTTACTTTATATACACTTTAATATAAAATATGGTTTTCAATAAAAATCAATATTTTTTATTATTCATTTAAAAATCGATCTTTTCAGAAATATATCAAAATTCCCCCTTAATATAATTTTGATATTATAATTTTAAAAAATAATTTAATAATATAAATTAAATTTTCTAAAATTTATAAAAATTAATTATAATAGTTTCTAAAAAAATCAATAATTTTAATAAGAAAATATATTTTTGAAGCGTAAAATGAATTTAATAAAATGTTAGTTCTTATTTCCTAAGAATTATTCAAAAAAATTATATTGATTTGGAAATTTTTATATATATTTCACAATAATTTTACTCTAATTCATACCTACTAATTCAATAACTAGGTCCTTGGAGTCATATTTAAATAATAATATTTCAGTGTTTATTTAAGAATAGTGTTATATATATTCTAAACTATCTAACATAGAATTTTTTTAAAATCTCATAATTTTACATTCTCCCCCTTTAAAAAATTGCATTCTCAAAATTTGAACTCTATTTTCATAAAAAAGTTTTAACATTTCAAAATTACTTTGTTTATAACACACTTCTAAACAAAGGTAAACAAAACCTCCTATTAAAAATAGGAAAATGGAAGTTTGAAGGTTATCTTAAATAACATAAAACTATGTTTCAATATAGGAGAACATTAGTAGGAATTAAATATATGGACATGGATGAAAAAAAATCTAAATAATGATGGAATGTGATAAAGAATAATAAAAAAAAGAAAATTAATGATCAAGAAAAGTTTATAACCACAAAACCCAAAACCAATGAGATGAAAAAAACCATCGATTCATTAGAAAATAAGGTATTAGGACAACATTTTTGTTTCAAGAACCTTTTCCTAGATTTTAAGAATTATATTACCATATATAATAAAAATATCAATGAAAATACTTACTTGATATGTATTATTCCATCCTTTAATAAATTCCACATAATGTCAAATTTTTCTCAAAATTATGATTATACAAGAAAAATTTTTTATGTCTGAAGCACTAAAATCAACTTCCATCAGATCATATACTTCCAAAAATGGATAAGAAGATATTTCTTAGGGAATTATAATTTATCCAAAACAGAAATGGTTTGAACAAGTTAATATTATTCCTAAAATTAAAAAACAATTGTATGAATAAATAATATACCAATCACCAAAATTCCAAATTAACACCCAAGGTTCAAACAAAATCACTGTAAATAACCATCTATAAAATTTTTCTATATATCCCTAACTAATATTGATACCCAAATATTATAATGATTTTATTACATATTATTCCATTATATATCTCTAAATAAAATTAATTACTCCTAAAGTATTAAACCAAAAATTCATATCCCTAATCATTTAATCTCCAAAATATTCTAATAATTTTCATAAATAACACGTTTCACTATATATACACATTAAAATCATATGTACTTCCAAAATAAAATTTAACATTTAATCCTCAAATAATATACAATTAATTTCTATTTACCATAATCATATGACGTTCCCAAAAAATATAGTAATATTTTACTAAAAAAATTTAATCAATTAATCACCAAATCACTTTTGACCACCATAGTTGTCTGTAAAATAAAACACATGTTCTCAAATTATGATAACCCATAATTAACTTAGTAAAAAATATCATATAAATTATAATGTTTATAAGTAACTTTTAACATTATGTACACAAAATTTAGACACATTCATCTTCAAATAATACTTCATGTTATACCTTAGGGTTACAAATATCACAATATAATAAATCATCTCCCAAAATATCAATAATAACATCAAAATTTCCTCACATTTTAACTTAAAATGGGTTTGTAAGACATTGAACTTATGATCATACTTGGAATTATAAACCCATTATTTTTCCATAATATTTAAGATAACCTCAAATTAAAACATTATAATCACAAAAGTTATCTAAATACTATTTTGATACCAATTACAAATACCCTTAACCTACACTCCCAAATTTGGTGATAAAAATGTAAAAAATATATTTATGACTCTAATATTGGTAAATATTATCAAGATTTTTCCATCCAAACCTTTCAATATCAAAAGGAATCATTAGATCACATACATACCCAAATAACTTTTAGGTTTATAGTTTTAAAGAATTAGGATGAACTCTTAACAAATATAGTTCATAGAAAACTTGTTTATAAATATAAATATAATATCCCACTAAGTTCTTCACATTTATCAACCATCTTAGGAATAAAATAATTAAATCCTTTCCTCACAACTTGGAGAAAATTAAAATATAAAGAGGGTGAGGTCAATTCTTAGTAAGAGTAACCTAAAGAATTATAAATTAAATGTCATTAGTGCGAATTACACGAGCATAAGGGAATTATGAGATAATAAAATTACATGAATATAATATAATATAATTCATAACCATTAATTTCTATATCATTAATCATGAAACATGTTATAAAAATTTAATTTTAAAAAAGTGTCACATGATTCAATAGTCACTATCCATGTGATATCAATATTTATCAAAGGAATCATTAAAAACCCATAAAAAGTATAAAAAAACATGTTATTATCATGTAAAATTATTTTCAAAGAACTCGTACAAGAATAATTATAATTGTAATAACCATATGGTCAACTTATATACCCAATTCATTATAGGGCTATCATGGAACCACCTGTCCTAGGTTTATAATGTAACCACCCATCCTTGATTAATAATGTAAGAACCCATCCTTGGATTATAATGAATCCTCATATCCTTGGTTTATAATGGGACCACCCATCATCATAAACAATTTATAATAATCATAACATGAATAAATTATATAGAGATTAAATATTATCTAAAACTCATAGAAACCTCCCTCATTTTTTTCATGACATGCTCAACCCGAGGAAAAGAAATGGATTCCATTAAAATCAATTTAAAATAATAAAAATACATATAGAGAAATTATTAGGATGGTATCATTACAAAATATCCTCAGTTTAGAATTAGAAAAAACCATTGTTGTTGGTGTCAATGAATGGAATTATTATTAAAATATTATGAAAAACATTCTTAAGGAAAATAATATTTTTCATTTGAAAATCACTTTTAAAAATTAAAAATTCATATAATATTGTTAAAATAATTTTCTATGAAAATACATTGGAAACTTATAGTGGAATAATCAATGAAAATAATGGTCATTATGATTGAAAAATCCATTCATGTTGTAAATGTTTAAGATAAACATTCTTTTTGAACGTTTTTGTAAAGGGTGTCTAAAATGAACCATTTGAAAAACATTAAGAAATTTACCTTCTAAAAACTTTTAAAATAAGATCAATTCCCATGTTAAATAGATTTATGAACTCATTTATTTTTATAAAATAATATTTTTAAAAAGATTTTAGAAAACATGGATATGGAAGAGAAATATTCTCGATCTAAAATAAGATACAAGATTGGTATCACTTACAAATGAATTTATTGATATTTCGTTAATTTATAGGGGTTGAAATTTAAAATAAAAATGTAAAACAAATTAATATATATTGGAGAAAAAATAATTTTAATTTAAGAAAATAATATCATATCATTACCCATAAAGGAACATTTAATATATACAATCTCTAAAACAAATGAGATTGTAACATAAAGAATTTTTCACTTTGTAAATTTTCAATCATAAGACCCGTGAAATTATAACATCAAATGTAACATTAAATATTATTAAAATAAGGATATTCATGACATATTATTACAAAGGGGTAGTATATACACCTCATAAAATAAGATAGCTGCATATCATAAATATAAGTCCCAAGAAAAGGAGATTTTAGTCGAATAACCCTAAGAAAGATAATATCATTGAATTGAGAATTTATTAATGAAGATATTATTTGTAAAAAATAAAAATACATAAAAATGTGTAAATATAGATTAAATTAATTTTCTTATTAATTGACAAATAATAATTTCACTACAAATTCAATGAATATGAGTTTATCCCAAATTGAGGTAAAACCCTTTACCACTTGATAACTTTTATGTGGAATCCCCTTGGATGAAATAATTCAAATTTAAATATAAAATTCCATTAATTATGAATTATTCATGACTTAAAATTTAAAAGGTTTAGTATATACACCATCTAAAATAATTTAGTTCCATAAAAAAAATATATTCCCCAATGAAGGAAAATTGAGATGAAATATTTTACTTCACATTGACAAATTCCATGTATGTCCTATAACCACTTTAAATTATACTAATATAAATTATTTTATTTTTTTATAAAAATTTAAAGGTTTAATTCCTTATCCATAATTCATTAATTTTAATGAAATATTTAACTACATAATTAGTTAAATCCTCATCTGGTAATTTGAGAACGTTCGGCCCATAATTTCAAATTAGATTTAGTTTGTTGACCAAGGACGAAGGGGTGTCTGTTCTATCATATCCATAATAATAATAATGAAATAATTATATTTTTTATACATGAGTTATAATTTTATAGTTAATCATCAAATTTGGTTTTGAAAATTGAACTATGTTAGAATCATGACGATGGTAGATCATACGTATGCATGAGTGACATTTCCATTTTTTAATGATCATTGTGGAAAGATGGTAAGTATTATTTTATATTTTTATAATGATTATAATATCATGTATACTATATTGTTTTGAAATACACTTATATGTATATATATATATATTCTATGTGATGTGGTTCTGAAAAATGAATCACTTCACTTCATGGAGGTGGTAGTCTAGACATACCCATGAACAATGTTATTATTTTTCAATGTATGGAAAAGTGAGATAATAGATGATATATTAAATTTTAAGAATGATAAATATATCAAGAATATCATATATAAACATTATTTTCATCATTATAACCATCTTTCAGAGGTGGTGATGGAAAATGAATTACATCGGTTCATGAGGCTGTAATTCGTTGTACTGATGAATAACGATTTTACTTCCCTTTTGAAGGGAGATGAGATAAATATAGGTTATTAAAGTAAATAAATTACATCATAATATATGGAATATACTGATGTTATATATTTTTTTCATTTTAATATGCTTTTAATGAGTTAAAAGAATGAAAAAAACTAATATGGTCGGTTAAGAACTATTTATCTTCTTTGGACAACCTCATTTTCATTACAACTTAAGACCCAAAAGGCATGTATTATAAAAAAAATAAAGAATATATAAGGTGGTTAGGGATGTTACTATGGTATTTGGGAAGGTAGTTTTTCATCCAAAAGGATTTTTATTTATGAATAATAGCAGAAAGGATTTACCCATTTCTAAGAAAGTGGAGAAAGAATCTTGGATTATTTTAAATAATTAATTATTATAAATTAATTATCATATTAAAATGGATATAAACTCAAATAATTCCAATATGTGATGGTTGTTTATGCAAACAATATCATATAATTATCTTTTGACATAGTTAGTTTCAGTTTCTATCCTTATCTATTTGCTCAACCTGCTTGAAAACATTTTAGAAATTACCATGATAACAATGGGCCATGGTTTTTATTTTATGGTTCAATATAAATACTATAAACGGAAAATTGACACATAAATGGACCATGGTTGTTATTTTAAACCATATACCAATAAAATTTATGAAAATATATTTTTTAACTTTTAAACAATTTAATAAGATATTATTCATTATAAAATAACATTAATATCAATTTTAAAACTTTTTATTTAATTTGAATTTTAAAACTATAATAAAACAAATTAATTCCAATATAATGCATTAAAACCTTTATAATATATAATATTTATGTAAAAAAATTATATAATTAATTAATTAATTCAAATAACTTTATTTTTAACATTTTTAATTTTATTTTATTTTATTTTCCTATTAATTAAATAAATACTATATCAGCACTGACTAAGAATTTAAGGTAATTATTTCTTCAATAAATATTTGAAAAAATAAAATGATAAAAAAATAATTTATATTAAAAATGAATAGTTACAACTGATCATATCCTCAGTTAACCACAATTTCCAAAATTTGGAGATAATAAAACAAAGAGAATGACATTTTTTACTTTTCATCGTATAAATTAAATAATGGTCAAAATGAAGGAAAAATGGAAAGAAAGGGCAATATATTAGACTTTTGGGTGATTATGTACGAGTTATAAACATAAAAATAATTTAATTATAGTGTTAGGGTTATTTTTTAGTCCTTATAATTTTATTTTTAACATTAATTACTGGATTTACACTTTATGGTGGTAACAAAAATTACTAAGGTTACTATTCATAATGAAAAAAAATCCAAACCACAAACCTGCCCAAGCTATCACTTTTTTGGTGGTAAAAAAAATTACTAATGTAAGAGTTTGTACAAACTCCAAAGGATTTGAGTGAGGAGGAAGTGAGAGCTTGGGTGGGTTTATATAGGAAAGGTGAGGGAATTCTTTATTATTTAGGTTTGGGACACCTCACATTAAACTAATCCAAACCAAAAACCCACAAATGGTTTTTTCCCATGGTTTTATACAAAGGGAAGTGAAAAGAAATATTTTATAATACCAATGGACGAAATTCTTAAAATAATAGGGTTGCTTATGAGGAGATGAGTCACACTCTCAAGGAAAACAATTTAAAAAGACAAAATGTTTTATAAGTCTTGGAGGGTCCAAAAAAGCTTTCAAAAATAAATAAAAGTAATCTAAAAAACATTATTTTAATTCTAAAACATATATTGGTATAAAATAATGTTTATAGTATTTTATTACCTCACTATCGGGTCATTATGATGTCATAAAACACATTTTATATTTAAACGATATTTAATTTTTACCCACAAATTCGACTATCTCAGAAAATTATGAAAAATTCACCGTTGGATAATTTCGACTTCCTAATTAAAAAAATAATATTAATTTTATCTAAATAATTTAACAAATATATGAATTTTTTTACTTTTAAAATAAAAACCGATATCTTCTGAAAATTCATGGGTTTTAGAAAAAACAGCTTTCGTTAATAAAAATTACACTTGAATTCATCAAATTATAGGATCATTTATATTTAATAAAAATTAATTTAATTTTAATAATATATTATTAAAATATTATTTAATTAAAATATCCATTAATTCATCAAAATAGATTTCCAAGTTGAATTTTAACTTTAAATACTATTTGTGCTTTAAAAACTATTAACAAAGTAACAATAATAAAATGAATGCACATTATTTATACAAAAATAATGTACATAGTCATAGTGATGGGGTCTTGTTACATAAACCCTTATAACACCCGCATAATACTGAAGGGTAAGGTGTGTGATGGTGACCGAATCTTGGGGTGGCTTGGATAACATTTCTCAGGTGGTAATCTCTATTAACTTCCACTTCTCCCGTAGTCAGTTCCGCTCAAGCTTAACGTGTTCAGGATCAGCTTGGGATTGGTCAAGAGAAAAGACCAATGACGTCACCTCCTTTCCGAGCTCCGTTAAATGGGATTCATACAGGGAAAGTCTACTGGATGAGGCCATCACTTTCTTTGTTTGAGTAAATTGGATTTGTTAAATCCCTATATTTATAATAATCATGCGATCAATGTTCAACGGCTATATTAGAAACGATCACAATTCATAACAGTATTTTAAAATCTAGAAACATAAAACCAATGAAGTTTAAAATTTATAAAATTATAATAAGACATTTAATTAGATCAAGAGGAATTTTCATTAATGAATGTTTGGGGCGTTACATTTTAGGCATAAAAAAGACCATTAAATTTTGAAAAATAAAATAAATAAAGTTACATTGATAATGAGATTTATGATGATTGATTTATCAACCAGATTATAAATATATCTTTTACCTAAGTATATAACTCCTTATATCAATATTATCTTGTGTTACAGTATTATACCATCAAACTGTGTATCTTCCTTGTTAGTTTCTCATTGAACACAATTATAAACCATCTCCTCCCCTTGGATCACTATCCTTTACATGTTTTACTCACATATTGGTAAGGGTAACCAGAGGTATTAGATGCATAAAAGAAACCATAGATATGTAGTCCCAATAAAAAATAATGGGAGTGATGTTATACATTTCATAATATTTAATTTGAAAAAAAATTTATCACATAAAAAAATATTAAATTAAATAGAAACTAGCACAAAAAATGGTTGTTCAAAAACTTATGATTGGTCACACATATAAAATGGAATTGAATTCATAAAAAATAACATACATTTAAAATAAAACATTTCACAAATATAATTTTTTCTTTAATTAATAATTAATATTACCATTAATTAAAAATTATTTATCCTAATTATAAATACAAATAAACTTGGAGATACCTATGATTCCCATATTCCATATTTTTAAATAAAATAAATATATAAAATCCATTTAGAATCCCTTATGTATAAAACGTGTAATGGAGGAAACATGATATGTAGAATTATGGACAACTCATACTCCTAGGATTTCATTTTCTTATATTGTGTACTCACATGATATTTAATATACATGGTGTGTTATAATATTACACAACATGTAGTTCCATGTGTTAGGAAGCGTTGTCATCTTAGAATTTATGACACATGGAAAAATTAATATATATAGAAAATTCTATTTTTAATTCCCATGTAACTTACATGATGTATAAAATAACCCTACATAGCATGTAGTCTTGAAAAATGTGGAAATTAATTATACATTTAAATCTTTATAAAACCCTATGACATGGTGTATATTCCAGATACAAACTGTGTTATTCGACTTAATGACATAATTAATTTCAAGTAAATGTAATTAATTTTATGTAGGGTATGACTTGGATTTTTTTGTTCTATGAATAAATGGGTATGAGTTATATGACTTATACATTAGCAACATGGTAACTACTTTGAAAACATTCTATGTTATATTCCATGGGAATCAATGTGTGTTTTAACACCCTGAGATTCTAAAAGAAGAAAATTATATTTGATAGTGTAAAGGAAATTAATCACCAAGATTATCTTATATTACATTTAACACATAGTTTACACTCTGATACACACCATAATGAGTTTATTCAGTATCTTGTGTTATATACATGACCAAATTTTAATAAACAATAATAACTATTAATATTATTATTTTACATGATATTTATCACCAAGATATTGGAATAATGGGCATGAAAATGATTATCTTAATTATGAAAACATGTTTTACACTTGTAAATTTAACGAACACTTTGGTTTCTTATTAATTAAAAATCAAAATAAGGCCCTTTTGAAAATAAAAAGAAATATTTTTTACAAAAACTTTTTAAATGAACCCAAGTGTGTTTAATACCAATAAAATAAAAAAAATCACCCTTGATGAACTATATTAATTAAATTTATATGTAATATATTCCATATAATTTTTAATGTCCATACATTGTTTTTTCTATAAAATTGATAAAAATAAATGAAATTTTATGCTTAAAGAACATATTTTTTTTTCTTAAAATTAGTTTTGTTACCTTTTTATGGTTAACTAATTTTAAAAGTAAATTTTATATTATTTTTTAATTTTTATTTCTAAAAATAATCTTATCTTGTTAATGTGTAATAAAAAAATTTTCTTAGGGTAAATATTTGGTATTTTTCTGAAATGTATCATTTTTTGATAAATAATGAAAAACGTAGAATTTAATTGAGAAATTTCTTTTCACATAAATTATTTCCAAAGTTATATTTTATTTTGAATTGGTATTAAATTAACATTATTAAAATTTTATATCAGTTAATCTAATTTAGTTCATTGGAACTTTTTTTATATTAAATTTAGATATAAAACATAATAAACTTTTTATAATTTTAACTTTAAAAACCATCTTTCTCATTGCATCTAATGGATTAATTTTTAAATTAAATTCATCGACATCTGTGAGTTAAATTTGGAAAAATTTCCCATATTTTAAATCATTATAATTTTTATTATATAGTATTTTCAACATAATGCTTGATGAAATCTATTGGTGAAATTAGTTAAAATTAATTACCACTATTTAGATAAAAACGAGTTGACTTAGTGGTTATACATTGAAAATATGGTCTAAAAATTTACCAAAACTTGTCCAAAACCTATTGGATGGATATATTTATACCATTATGAAATTTGGATCTGAGGTTACTTTCAATGAAGATGACCCATATAATATGTTGAATAATGACAAAAAAATATTCCTTTAATCCTTTTAGTTTCTATAAAGCTCTTCATATTGCGAAAAAATACACATGTTTGGTTATAAATACTATTTTGGAATATAAATGAGTTATTTTTTATAATAATTTTTATTTAATTTTTATAGATAATATAATTACATTAAATTCTTAAGAAAGGCTAATGCATGGATTATCTATTAAATAATAAAATAAAATAATTGAAGTTAAAAAAATTAAATGTGATATAAATAGAATGAATTATTATTTTAAATTATTTTTTATATGAATATATCATGTTAAATGGGTTTAAAGTTAATATATTCATATTCCAACATTTTCTTGATTTTTTTAAATTTAATTTAAATAAATACTGTCAAAATTGTCATTATTTTTATTTTAAAATAAATGATATTTTATTAAATGATTTAAAATTAATAAAAATATTGCATTCTTCCTTGTGATATACAAGTATTAATAAATATAAAAAATTTACATTCAATTACTGAATTAACTTTTATAACGAACATATTTACTCCTAAATAGTAAAAAATATGTTAGCACATTTAGGGTTAAGACGATGTTTTTCTGCATTACATGTGCCTCTATTAAAATTAATTTCCAACGAACATGATATTTTTAATAAATTATATATTGTATTTATATTTATTGGGTATAAGATTTATAATATTTTCACTTTAATTTAGTCTTAGAGGATAAATTACCTAGGTTATAAAACTAGTTATTGTGGTAAAAACAAAAAGGGCAAAATTTAGTAAACATAAAGACTAAGGAATAAAATGATAATTTTTCTTTTATTTTTGTGAGGTGTAATTTTGGGTAGACCATATCATCCCTAAAATGCATTATTTTTTAATTTTGGAAGAAAATTAGGTAAGGTATAAATCCCAGTAGTGAATACTTTTGAGTATTTAGAAGAATACAACTCCCCTCAACTATAAAATAGAACTCACTCTATAAATCCCCGACCTTAAAACTTACTTAATATTGAATTAAATGAATAATTCACATTGAGGATCTTTTCAGGTTTAGAGTTTTAGATAATTAGGACATAAAAATTACATCTAAAAAGATTACAAAGTAGTCACTTATACTAAATTTACATAAAATAAAAACTCTTAAAAAGAAACATGTCTAGTTCCATGTTTTAGATAGCATGACTTTCCCTTGATCCCATCCTTGACCCTATTCCACAATATGTCATGTGAAAAACATTTCAAAAAAACTTGGGGTGAGCATACAAATCTCAGTAAGGGATACACAAAGAATGAAAACTGTTAATTTTTCAAAACAACAAGTAATCCATGTATACTTTATTAAAGTAATACCTTTCACCTTTAGGAAGTAGTAAAAACTATTCACTGAATAAAATATCATTACTTACCTTTTTGTAACCAAAATATTACCATAACACCAATATAATGAAAACATAACATATAAAGGTAACTTGGGACATAAACATACTTAAATGGAATAACCATACGGTCGACTTCCACACATATCACTTAATGGAATAGCCATACGGCCGACTTCCATACCCAATGCATTGGAGGTTATAACGTAACCACCCGTCCTGGTATTCACGGCACCACCCGTAATATGGTTTATCACATAACCACCCGTAAAATGTACAAGTACCATCATTAAACATAAAATATTGAAAATATAAACATTTCAAGAACAACATTTCATTTGCAACCACAATAAGTAATTCCACGATATTGAATTAATAAATCCATTTTCAAAAACCATTTAAAAGATATTTTTGAATCAAAGTGTCCCATACCACTTTGAATATTTTAATGGAATTATAATTTTAAAACATTAAATAAATGATATTTTATTAAATGATTTAAAATTAATAAAAATATTGCATTCTTCCTTGTGATATACAAGTATTAATAAATATAACAAATTTACATTCAATTACCGAATTAACTTTTATAACGAACATATTTACTCCTAAATAGTAAAAAATATGTTAGCACATTTAGGGTTAAGACGATGTTTTTCCGCATTACATGCGCCTCTATTAAAATTAATTTCCAACAAACATGATATTTTTAATAAATTATATATTGTTTTTATATTTATTGGGTATAAGATTTATAATATTTTCACTTTAATTTAGTCTTAGAGGATAAGATACCTAGGTTATAAAACTAGTTATTGTGGTAAAAACAAAAAGGGTGAAATTTAGTAAACATAAAGACTAAGGAATAAAATGATAATTTTTCTTTTATTTTTGTGAGGTGTAATTTTGGGTAGACCATATCATCCCTAAAATGCATTATTTTTTAATTTTGGAAGAAAATTAGGAAAGGTATAAATCCCAGTAGTGAATAATTTTGAGTATTTAGAAGAATACAACTCCCCTCAACTATAAAATAGAACTCACTCTATAAAGCCCCGACCTTAAAACTTACTTAATATTGAATTAAATGATTAATTCACATTGAGGATCTTTTCAGGTTTAGAGTTTCAGATAATTAGGACATAAAAATTACATCTCAAAAGATTACAAAGTAGTCACTTCTACTAAATTTACATAAAATAAAAACTCTTAAAAAGAAACATGTCTAGTTCCATGTTTTAGATAACATGACTTTCCCTTGATCCCATCCTTGACCCTATTCCACAATAAGTCATGTGAAAAACATTTCAAATAAACTTGGGGTGAGCATAAAAATCTCAGTAAGGGAAACACAAAGAATGAAAACTGTTAATTTTTCAAAACAACAAGTAAACCATGTATACTTTATCAAAGTAATACATTTCACCTTTAGGAAGTAGTAAAAACTCTTCACTGAATAAAATATCATTACTTACCCTTTTGTAACCAAAATATTACCATAACACCAATATAATGAAAACATAACATATAAAGGTAACTTGGGACATAAACATACTTAAATGGAATAACCATACGGTCGACTTCCACACATATCACTTAATGGAATAGCCATACGACCGACTTCCATACCTAATGCATTGGAGGTTATAACGTAACCACCCGTCCTGGTATTCACGACACCACCCATCATATGGTTTATCACATAACCACCCGTAAAATGTACATGTACCATCATTAAACATAAAATATTGAAAATATAAACATTTCAAGAACAACATTTCATTTTCAACCACAATAAGTAATTCCACGATATTGAATTAATCAATCCATTTTCAAAAACCATTTAAAAGAGATTTTTGAATCAAAGTGTCCCATACCAATATGAATATTTTAATGGAATTATAATTTTAAAACATTAATGTCCATATAAATAAATAATGAAAACCATTTTGAAAACATGGACATTAAAGATAAACATTTAGAATAATGAATCTTTAAAACATTTAAAACGATATTTTTGTTAATGATTTTTTTAACAAAATGAGATACTCTTGAATAAAAAAAATTGCGGAATAAAATTTAATATGAACTTTATAATATCATGATAATAAATGGATTCATGATATAATATGTCAAAGGACAGTATACACACCATATAAGAGTGAATTTGTGCATAGAAACAATGAAGTCTCAATGGAAATGTAAATTGAGATGAAATCCATTATAAAGACGGTATCCATAAATTAAGGATAAATATATCACATAATTATGTGTGAGAAATTTAAATACACCCAATATAAGTTGATATTAAGTGTGAAAAAATCATAGGTCATTCACACATAATCTTGTAAAAACAAAACGAATGACATAGATATTTAACTCAATGAAATGATATTGAGTTACGATTTCCCATACAAGTTCGTAAGAATTTATCAATGAGATGATTATGTGTATAAATAGTATATCCACACAAAGGTTTGTGGAAATTACAACATAGATATTCCACACATAATCTTGGCATAATAAAATCAAGAAGTAGAGGTTTTACCCAAAGAATTGAAAGTGGGTTAAGAAGTTCTCTTACAGAAATCCGACAGCCAAATGACGTCACTTTAAAATTCAGAAAATGAGTTGATGAGAGAGAAAATGGTATCTCATCACTTGGAAATAAAATTTAAATAAATAAGTATATCTAAGAACATATACCAACAAAATACTATGTGAATTAAAATACATAACAAAAGAAGTCTTTTTAAAAAGAGGAGGGTGAAAGGCCCCCTTACCGAGTTGGGTAACTTTCGAAACGTACACCCCATCGAAGAAGGGTCATATAATGATGATGTAAATACCCATAAATGAAATTATACTACACAAAGTGTATAATAATGGGAATTACATACACCAATCAAAGGAAATATTGTCAAACGTAGCATACATGTCACGGGAATAAAAGTGAGATGAAAAATACCTTACGAAAACGCGGCAGCCTAACGGTGCCACTTAAAACTTCCAAAAATGGTTTTATGAGATCAAATAGGGTCTCTAATAATCTAAAAAAAATTACAGTATTATTAATATAAAATAACATCCCCAAACATAATAATTACGAGCTTATAAGAAATGACATAAAATAGAGTACTTAAAAAGAACGAGAGAGGTTGGATCCCTTACCTCGTGTCTGACATGACTCGATCGTTCTTTAATCTCCGGAATAATAAAATTTGGTCAATTTATAATTTCATAAGGAACTAATTTAAAGAATATTATTCAGTTAATATCACATATTATAATGTTATCATAATTGGTTAATAAAGTGAGTTCATATCAGACGATTTTGTCGATATTTGGTTCTTAAGTCGAAAGTGGACTTCTTACAATTACATGTTGTTCGTGTGGTCCAAGGTTCATTATATCCAGAATGATATTCATGATTTTGATATCATATATATCATATATATCCAGCGTATACATGTATTTATAATATTTCATAATCATTTATAGGTAAGAAATGAAATGCACTATTCATGGAGATGGTAAGCCGTACGTACGCATGAACGCTACTTTCATTTCTTTGTTATATTAATGGAATTAAAACTAAATGAGATATGTATATTTTAATTACAGAATTATATTAATCATTTATATGTAATATAAATCATATATATCCATTATATATATATACTTATTATAGTACATTACATTTGGGGATAAGAAATGAAATGCACCGTTCATGGAGAGGGTAAGCCGTACGTACGCATGAATGCTACTTTCATTTCTATCTCATACATTAATGGAAATAAATAATAATGATATAAAGTTATATTATAATTCCATTATAACATCATATATAATAACTTTAAATCCATCCTTTATACGTCCCACATATGGCATTAACGAATCAAATCACTTTGATGGGGCGGTAGTCTACACTTCCTAAAATGAAGATATCACGTATACCCGTAATGGAATCCATAAAGGTATGCCATAAATGAAAAATAAAGAAGCTTAAGGAAAACAAAAACATATTATATATCATATATAAATATAGTGACATCTCAATTTCCACCTTTTAAGGTAGTAGAAAAATATTG
Source organism: Viscum album (assembly GCA_963277665.1). Taxonomy (NCBI): domain Eukaryota; kingdom Viridiplantae; phylum Streptophyta; class Magnoliopsida; order Santalales; family Viscaceae; genus Viscum; species Viscum album. The sequence goes on from OY728121.1 coordinate 439,921,961, forward strand.
AACAATCATCGTTTCGTGAGGCAGAAATTCGCCATCCACAGAAACAGTATGTTTTTTAACCATTATATGTAGGTGTGTGTAAGTGTAACTAGAATTACTCTTATAAAAACATCCTAGTATATTTAAGATACTGGAGTTGTTACAAAAGAAATGAATAAAAAGAGTTTAGGGGGTTGGAGAAGCAAAATAAAACAAAAGAACACAAGTGAAGACAATACCTTAAAATCGGGTAACTCTCTTTGATTTGAGCTCAAAGGCTTCCTTGGGAAGACTTCTGCCAATAGTGAGGCTTCTATGAGTAAGATAGGGATGTGTAGAGACAAAAAGAGCAGATCTTGGCCGAACCAAAGGCTTGAGAGGTGTGGGTAAGTAGGTAGAGGTGGGGGCCTTTTATAAGAGGAGAGGAGGGGCACTCTTGGAAAGTTAAGAAAAGATACTTTATTATAAAATGATTTTCGGATAAAAAGGGTCCCACAATTATATATTTAGAGTATAATGTGATAAGGGTACTAAATCCACACATCCAATAGGTTTTTGACATGTGTAGGGCTTTTATTTTTCATTATCTTTTCATTTTATTTAAATCGTTAAATAATGAGGTAATTGCAGCATCATCATGGTGTCATAAATAATTTAATTTAATTAATATCTAAAAATTATAAAAAAATATCATTATGTAGGAAATATTTTTATCTTTATAATTAATATTTATTGTAAAAAATATGACTTTTATAACCCCATTTCAAAATTGTTTTAGTAAAACAACTCATGTTTGTGACATTTTTATTTTAACTTTAAATAAAAAGTTATTAATGTCATTTTCCAACCAAAGTGGCTTCATGGGGTCCCCAAGTTGACCCATGGATTGTCTTGGTCGGCCATGAAACATCCAATAATGGTAGGAAATGTGTCTAGGTCATTTCATATTATTAAAACATTATTTTTACCTTAAACTACATTAATTACCTCTAATCGCGATTAAGAACATAAAAATTACTATTCACCAAAAAATTATTTTAATCCCATTGAACCACATTTTAATTACTAATGACAACCATGTATGTTGGATTTTTTAAATTCAAAACATAGAGGTGGTAAAATTTCATTTAAATGAAAAATCTGTTTTTTAAGTACCACTTAGTGGTTTCACTATTTATCAAAAACTGAAGTTTTCCAGAAAAATACCAAAAATTCACCCAAAGAAATATTTGATATTCTGAATTCAAAAATGATTTCTATTTTAAAAAATTAAAAAATATATATGTTACATTAATTAAATTAATAATTAATTCCTGCTGTCAGAGCAAATAGCGTGTTTTTATGAAACAATAAGTATTAAAAGATTGACATAAGTTTAAGTCCAATTTCAAGATGAAATTAATTCCAAAGACCACTATTGGATTAAATGGAAAATATATATTCTAACTTCACTTTAAAACCAATTCAAAAGATAATATAATCATATAAATATATTAGATTAAAAAGAGGCTTTGAATTAAAATACAACCTTTTCACTATTCATTAAAAAATGAACATTATTAGAAAAATACCAAAAATTTACACAAAGTAAATTTTGATGTCCCGATTCTAAAGAAGAATTTTATTTTGTCAAATATAACAAATAAAGTTGTCAAAAAGTGTATTTAAAAGAGGTTCGTCATTAAAAGGCGGTTAATCAACCTTTTAATGAATATTAGAATGTTTACGCTTAAAATTGGATTAATTCACATTTTTAGTCCTCTAAAATTTATTGCAAAAACTAAAAATATTTGAAAAACATATATAATAATTTTGTAGTTAGTTCTGTTCATTCTCGCCATTAGAACAACATGGAATTAACTACAATTTAAAATAATATTATTTTATTATTAGATGCAACATAAGATTCCCAAGAAACTCGTTGTTGCGTATTGGGTACGCCATCGAGTATAGCGTCCCCTTTAAAGATATATTAATATTTTATTCACAAATAGGTATAAATATAAAAATTTTACATTCTTTATTTACCTGGGGTGTTACATCCTTCCCCCCTTTTGGGAATTGCGTCCTCGCAATTTTAAAATTGGGCTCTGAAACATCCTTGAAAGTCCCACATCGGAACAGGAGTCGGTAAAACAATCACTTTAAAATAAAGAAAGAGAAGTACAGAGGTCACCTGAGTTAACCCATACTAGGATTCCATGTAGGAAAACATAGACATGGAGGAGAAAACATAGGGTCATGTTCGGATGGAGAGTGATAGAAAACATGTTTAGGAGAAAGTTAACCACAAGAAAATCACAAACTTATGATGGGTTAAATGGTATTGGATTCCCCAATAGGAAAAGTTAATAGAAAAAATTTTTGTTTTAAGTTAATTTTTATTGAGTAATTTATTCATAAGGAAACATAATTACTTATCATGTTGACTTTCAAATTTTATTATATTCCTTAATCAAACTCATATTTTCTCCAAAAGATGAGTTTTTAGGAAGGCTTGTTCACATTAAGAGTACTATAATCAACTTCTTGAGAATCACCTAATCCAAAAAAGAGAAATATATACTTCCCATGTATTTAGACTTTAACCAAAACCAAAACAAAAAAGGTTAGTACAAGATCAGATAATTCAGAAAAGGATAACCCTTTATATAAAGAAAATCTGTTCTTAATCTCAAAAATTTGTCCAACAAAACCCAAAGTTCAATGAGGACCATTCGATAAACAATTTGTCCATAAAATTATTGAAAGAAAACCAACTAGGATTGAAACCCAAATATTTGAAGGCTTTAGTTACATAGTCTTCCAAGTTAAATTGTAACATTTATCTCCAAACAACATCAGTTTCTCTTAAAGTCTCGTATTGAAATGTAATTAACCTAATCACAAATCATCCATGATAGGTTGATAAATTTCCATAGATAACCCAAAATAAACTTACTCTTAATTCATAAAATCATCTAACTAAAAAGAATCAATCAAACTAACCAGGTACTTCACGTAGTCTAGTGGTAGGCGATAAATACCAGTTGCACTTTGGTTGTGGGTTCGATTCCCACAGCTTTGTCCGACGTGACGGGTTTTCACACGGTCTGCGTGTTTTCCTTTTTCCAAAAATATATAATTCTTAAAACATTCCCCATCAATGAGATAAAATCTTCAAAAATAACCATAACATAATTTAACCTCAATTTTATCTCATGCCTTTCACTTTCCATCATAACATATAATAACGCACAATTACCTCAAAAGTAAGGATCATATAAACCCTAATGGTTACCTTTATAATTATTACCTGAACTTCCACATCGATTGGTCATATCGTACATGATGAATTACAGAACATACCAAGGTACAAGTGGTTGATCATGACTCCTTGATAGTTGGTTTAGAACAACCATGAGTTTCCTCATTGAATCCCCCATTTCATCCAGTCTCTTAATCAGAGAACCACCACAGTTTCCTTCAAACCTATTGTCACTTTAGTGCCTGCTAGATCCATCCATTCACTAAAAACAGAAATGTCAGTGTGAGTATATCAACAAAACCATCATGTACTAATGAGGAAGATAAACACTAATATATACTTACTCATTCACTTTATCTAAAACTGGGACTCTTTCTGAAATTCTAACCATTATGGTAATGTCACTTATCCCTAGAGAACACCATAACCTCTAAAGTTATCTAAACTGACCTCTGATACCAACTATAAAGCCCCGACCTTAAACCTTACTTAATATTGAATTAAATGAATAATTCACATTGAGGATCTTTTCAGGTTTAGAGTTTTAGAGAATTAGGACATAACTATTACATCTCAAAAGATTAAAAAGTAGTCACTTCTACTAAATTTACATAAAATAAAAACTCTTAAAAAGAAACATGTATAGTTCCATGTTTTAGATAGCTTGACTTTCCCTTGATCCCATCCTTGCCCATATTCCACATTATGTCCTGTGAAAAACATTTCAAAAAAACTTGGGGTGAGCATAAAAATCTTAGGAAGGGATACAAAAATAATGAAAACTGTTAGTTTTTCCAAACAACAAGTAAACCATGTATACTTTATCAAAGTAATACCTTTCACCTTTAGGAAGTAATAAAAACTATTCACTGAATAAAATATCATTACTTACACATTTGTAACCAAAAGATTACCAAAAAACCCATATAATGAACACATAACATATAAAGGTAACTTGGGACATAAACATACTTAAATGGAATAACCATACGGTCGACTTCCACACATATCACTTAATGGAATAGCCGTACAACTGCCTTCCATACCCAATTCATTGGAGGTTATAACGTAACCACCCGTCCTGGTATTCACGACACCACCCGTCATATGGTTTATCACGTAACCACCCGTAAAATGTCCAAGTACCATCATTAAACATAAAATATTGAAAATATAAACATTTCAATAAAAACATATCATTTTTAATCACAATAAGTAATTCCACGATATTGAATTAATCAATCCATTTTCAAAAACCATTTAAAAGATATTTTTGAATCAAAGTGTCCCATACCACTTTGAGGATTTTAATGGAATTATAATTTTAAAACCTTAATTTCCATATAAATAATTACTAAATACCATTTTTAAAACATGGACATTAAAGATAAGGATTTAGAATAATGAATCTTTAAAACATTTAAAACGATATTTTTGTTAAATATTTTTTTAACAAAATGAGAGACTCTTGAATACAAATAATTGAGGAATAAAAATTAATCAGAACTTTATAATATCATGAGAATATAGGGAATCATGATATAATATGTCAAAGGATAGTATACACACCATATAAGAGTGAATTTGTGCATAGCAACAATGAAGTCTCAATGGAAATGTAAATTGAGATAAAATCCATTATAAAGATGGTATCCTGAAATTAAGGATAAATATATCACATAATTATAAGTGAGAAATATAAATACACACAACATAAGTTGATATTAAGTGTGAAACAATCAGAGGACATTCACACATAATCTTGGAAAAACAAAACCAATGACATAGATATTTAACTCAATGAAATGAGATTGAGTTATGATTTCCCATACAAGTTCGTAATAATTTATCAATGAGATGATTATGTATAGAAATAGTATATCCACACAAAGGTTTTTGGAAATTAAAACATAGATATTCCACACATAATCTTGGCATAATAAAATCAACAAGTAGAGTTTTAACCCAAAAAATTGAATGTGGGTTAAGAAGTTCCCTTACAGAAATCCGACAGACTAACGACGTCACATTAAAATTCAGAAAATGAGTTTATGAGAGAGAAAATGGTATCTCATCACTTGGACATAAAATTTACATAAATAAGGATATATAATAACATATCCCAACATAATATTATGTGAATTAAAATACATAACAAAAGAAGTCTTTTTAAAAAGAGGAGGGTGAAAGGTCCCCTTACCGATTTGGGTAACTTTCGAAACGTACACCCCATGGAAGAAGGGTCATATAATGATGATGTAAATACCCATAAATTCAATTATACTACAAAAAGTGTATAATAATTGGCATTACATACACCACTAAAAGGAAATAGTGTCAAACATAGCATAAATGTCACGGGAATAAAAATGATATGAAAAATCCCTTACGAAAACTCGGCAGCCTAACGGTGCCACATAAAACTTCCAAAAATGGATTTATGAGATCAAATTGGGTCTCTCATTAAATGAACAAAAAATTACAGTATTATGAATATAAAATAACATCCCTAAACGTAAGAATGATTAGCTTATAATAAATGACATAAAAGAGAGTACTTAAAAAGAACGGGAGAGGTTGGATCCCTTACCTTGTGTCCGACATGACTCGATCGTTATTTAATCTCATGAATAATAAAACTTGGTCAATTTATAATTTCATAAGGAAATAATTTAAAGATTATTATTCAGTTAATATCACTTATTATAGTTTTATAATAATTGGTTAATAAAGTGAGTTCATATTAGACGTTTTTGTCGATATTTGGTTCTTAAGTCGAAAGTGGACTTCTTACAATTACATGTTGTTCGTGTGGTCAATGGTTCATTATATCCAGAATGATATTAATGATTTGGATATCATATATATCATATATATCCAGCATATACATGTATTTATAATATTACATAATCATTTAGAGTTAATAAATGAAATGCACCGATCATGGAGATGGTAAGCCGTACGTATGCATGAACGGTACTTTCATTTCTATGTCATATTAATGGAATTAAAACTAAATGAGATTTGTATATTTTAATTCCAGAATTATATTAATCATTTATATGTAACATAAATCATATATATCAATTATATATATGTACTTATAATAGTTCATTACATTTGGGGATAAGAAATGAAATGCACCATTTATGGAGATGGTAAGTCGTACGTACGCATGAACGCTACTTTCATTTCTATCTCATACTTTAATGGAAATAAATAATAATTATATAAATGTATATTATAATTCCATTATAAAATCATATATAATAACTTTAAATCCATCCTTTATACATCCCACATATGGCATTAACGAATCAAATCACTTTGAGGGGGTGGTAGTCCACACTTCCTAAAATGAAGATATCTCGTATACCCATAATGGAATCTATAAAGGTATGACATAAATGAAACATACAGAAGCTTAAGGAAAAAATAAACATATTATATATCATATATAAATATAGTGACATCTCAATGTCCACCTTTGAAGGTGTTAGAAAAATATTGAACAATCATCGTTTCGTGAGGCCGAAATTCGCCATCCACAGAAACAATATGTTCTTTAACCATTATATGTAGGTGTGTGTAAGTGTAGCTCGAATGCTTGTAATAACAACATCCTAGTATATTAAATATACTTTAGTTGTTACAAAATAAATGAATAAAAATAGTTTAGGGGGTTGGAGAAGCAAAATAAAACAAAAGAACACAAATGAACACATTACCTTAAATTCGGTTAACTCTCTTTCATTTGAGCTCAAAGGCTTCCTTGGGAAGACTTTTGCCCAAAGTGAGGCTTCTAGGAGTAAGAGAGGGATGTGGAGAGACAAAAAGTTCAGAGATTGGCCGAACCAAATCCTTGAGAGGTGTGGGTAAGGAGGTAGAGATGGGGGCCTTTTATAAGAGGAGAGGAGGGACACTCTTGGAAAGTTAAGAAAAGATACTTTATTATAAAATGATTTTCGGATAAAAAGGGTCCCAAAATTATATATTTAGAGGATAAGGTGATAAGGGTTCTAAATCCACCCATAAAATAGGTTTTTGACATGTGTAGGTCTTATATTTTTCATTATATGTTCATTTTATTTAAATCGTTAAATAATGAGGTAATCGCTGCATCATCATGGTGTCATAAATAATTTAATTTATTTAATGTCTAAAAATTATAAAAAAAATATCATGATGTATAAAATACTTTTATATTTCTAATGAATATTTATAGTCAAAAATCTAAATTTTATAACCCTATTTAAATTTTTTTTTGTAAAACAACTCATGTTTGGGACATTTTTATTTTAACTTTAAATAAAAAGTTATTAATGTCATTTTCCAACCAAGGTGGCTTCATGGGGTCCCCAAGTTGACCCATGGATTGTCTTGGTCGGCCATGACACATACAATAAGGGTAGGACATGTGTCTAGGTCATTTCATATTATTAAAACATTATTTTTACCTTAAATTACATTAATTACCTCTAATCGCGATTAAGAGCATAAAAGTTACTATTCACCAAAAAATTATTATAATCCCATTGAACCACATTTTACTTCCTAATGACAACCATGTATGTTGGATTTTTGAAATTCAAAACATAGAGGTGGTAAAATTTCATTTAAACAAAAAATCAGTTTTTTAAGTACCACTTAGTGGTTTCACTATTCATCAAAAACTGAAGTTTTCCAGAAAAATACCAAAAATTCACCCTAAGAAATATTTGATATTCCGTATTCAAAAAATATGTCTATTTTATAAAATTCAAAACATATAAGTTACATTAATTAATTTAATAATTTATTTCTGTAGTCAGAGCAAATAGCTTGTTTTTATTAAACAATAAGTATCAAAAGATTGACACTAGTTTAAGTCCAATTTCAAGATGAAATTAATTTCAACGACCACTATTGTATTAAATGGTAAAAATATATTCTAATTTCACTTTAAAAAAAATTTAAAAAGATAATATAATCATATAAATAAATTAGATTAAAAAGGGGGTTTGAATTAAAATACAACATTTTTCACTATACATTAAAAAAAATGAACTTTATTGGAAAAATACCAAAAATTTACACAAAGTAAATTTTGATTTCCCGATTCTAAAGAATAATTTTATTTTGTCAAATATAACACATAAAATTGTCAAAAAGTGGATTTAATAGAGATTCGTCATCAAAAGGCAGCTAATCGAACTTTTAAAGAATATTAGAAAGTTTACACTTAAAATTGGATTCATTCGCATTTTTAATCCTCTAACATTTATTGTAAAAAGTAAAAATATTTAAAAAAAATATATAATCATTTTGTAGTTAGTTTTTTTTCATTCCCTCCATTACAACGACAAGGCGTTAACTACAATTTAAAATAATATTATTTTATTATTAGAGTGCAACGTAAGATTCCCAAGAAACTCATTGTTGTGTATTGGGTACGCCATAGATCATAGCATCCCCTTTAAAGTTATATTAATATTTTATTCACAAATAGGGGAAAATATAAAAATTTCACATTCTTTATTTACCTGGGGTGTTACTCACTCACCCAACTTCTCCACACCTCTAAAGCTATTTGGATCATCCGAACCATACCTCAATAAATCCCTATCTCACCTACCCTCACCCTTTATACCTATTTTGGGAAAAAATCAAACTATTCAATGTTTTAGTGAAAACCTAAGGAGGATACCTGAAGAATAGGTAATGTTCTTCTAAAAAAGTTTTTATTTTATTTCCTTCTCGGCCTCATTTAATTATTTTTATATCATGATTATATAATTAAATCATTATTTTCGATATACTAAGATGTTTTTAGGTTAATTGTATTACATACATCCACACCCACTTCCATCAAACGGGTTTGAAAATCATATTTCGTGTGTATAGTGGACTACTACCTTGTAAACTGATGTCATTCATTTTTCCATTAACAACTTTCAGAGTTGGGAATAATGATGGAAATAATGTTTATATATGATATATATGATATTTATGATATTATTATTCTTTAAAAAAATTTATATTTCACATTACTTCTTTCTTTACATTTTTTGGAATATGGAAATGTCGTTCGTGTGTACGAAAAAAACCACCTTACGAAGTGATTTGATTCATTCATGTTTTGCCTGGAATGTATTAACAATGGATTTAATGAACATATGTGATATAGATGGAATAAAAGTGATACTATATTGATAATATATATATATATATATCATTTATTTCTCTATCTTTAAATATGACAAGAAAATGGAAACAACATTCACACATATGTATGACCTTCTGTCTCCAGGAATGGTTTATTTAATTTTTGTTCACTAAATTTTATATATTATAATAAATACATATATAATTTATATATATGATATTTATATCATGGTTTTCTTTATTCACCACTTATTTTTTTATGTGGTATATATACTTCCCAAGATTGTATTTTATGAATCTTATCCTTTAATATATGGGGACTTTAATATCCATTTTAGGATCTATACTTAATGGGTTCTATGGTTTAAAAGATTCCAAATAATTAAGGTATTTTTCTCTCAATTTTACTTCATTGAGATGTATGTTATGTTATAAGCCTATCATTATTTATGAGGTGTATATACTTCCCCTTTTACATGTTATATCTTGAATATAACTATTTTCATGGTATTATATATTCACTTAATTTTATTATTTCATGGTTATTACGATCCAATGTTACAAAAGAGGTGAGAGTTTCATCTTAAAATCTCATTGTTTTATTACATTTGTTTGTGATTAAGACTGTAATCTTGAAATCCTATGATCTACCTCAATGGAATTTTCTGGAATTTTATTCTCCACTTTTTATTCCACGAGAATACATGGTTTACCTACATTTTCCACTTTTTATGTACTCAAGAGTTAAAAATAATGTTTTTATAAAAAATAAAATCTTCTATAGAAAAATATTTTTATTCCAAAACCAGTTTTTTTAAAAAAATTATATTTTTTAAATGATATTTTGAGATTATTTTCAATGAAAAGGATTTTGAAAATGGTTTATGTTTAAAAATAATTTATAAATATTTTTTAAAATATTCCTTTAGAAGATTTCAAGGTTATTTTCAATTAAAAGGATTTTCAAATGGTTTTATGTTTTAAAAATAAATTTTCAAAATGAAAAGTGTATTTACTTAAAAATGAATTTAATGAAATTTAAATGGTATTTCCATCCATGAAAGCCCAAAATAATTTTTGTTTATTATGATCAAATGGGGATATTTTTTAGTGAGTCCATCCTCATTATTTATCTGGATGGAATATGATTGTTTCAAAGAGATTGTTACGAAACTCATTTATTTTACAGGGGTCAATTATGTTTAAAAAAGATTGGTATTAATCCCCTTTATTAATATTGTTTTTATGATTTTTATAACCAATGTATTTTATTCATGACATGGAAGTTGAGTATTATATGAAATAGGTGATCCTGAAATAGCATATACAAAGGGTTCAGTCCCATTATAGATCATGGGTGAGATCGATACATGTCATATAAAGGGTTGAGCCCCATTATAGATCATGAAGAATTGGTGATTCCAATGTTTCTTATATGAAGGGTTGAGCCATATTATAGCTCATGGGTTAGCCCAATATAGCATATACGAAGGGTGAACCCCATTGTAGATCTCTAATGCAATGGGTAATGATTATATTGGAAGTATGTAGTACGATTATTCAAATTAAAAAGGTTTTTGAAAAGGATGTATTATGATCCGACTTACCAAAAAGGGTTTTAATTACTTGTAATTTGTTTATAATTTTTTTATGATCAAGATTATTATTTCATGTCTCATGATTATTGATTCTAATGGCTCTCTATTTTTTAATGATTTCATATTTTATGATACATTTACTTATGGGTACAGTTTCATTTATTTTTCTCTTATGTACTATGATTATGTTATCACACCATGACACAATTCTTATGAACATTGATGGATTCTACCAGTAATTATTATGTTTTCTCCTAAAAACCATTTGATACCACCCTTATTATGTTTCCTTTACCTTAATTTTAAATAATTATGTTGAAAAATTTATGTCAAGAAGGTGGTTTCATAAGGATGAAATGATTTATTAATGTGAAAAAGGAAAGCAGGGTTATGTTTAATAAATTCTACTTTGAAGTCATGTGAATTTTTTATGTAGGAGTTCTTAATAATTCTATAATACTCTAAACATAAAATTTCATTGATTATGTAAGTGATATAACACTTCATTTAGTTTTTTAGGATTTGATGAAAAGAATTCGGTCACAAATATCGATATTAAAGATAAAATTTAAAGATTACGATTTTAGAACCTAATCTAGGAGTGCAGGTTCATGGATTTTATATATGGTATCAAAGGTCAGGATTAGATAACTTTGGAGATTAGGGTGTTTTCATATGTGGTTATTTTAATTTTTAGTGATACCATAATAGGTCTACGAAAATTTCAATGTCACAGAGAACCCCTTTGCGGTTTTTTAAGTAGTAAAAAATTTTAGATTATTAATAGAATTTTCTGAGATGTTTTTTGGGTTGATGTATTTTTATCCCCTAGGATAAAAATGAAGTGTTATTTTATGAGTAATAAGCTTTAATGTTTAAATAAAAATGGGCAACCCATATGCTGGGTGATAACCCGTCATATCTAGAAAAGTGTTGGGGCTTAAACCTATGACAGAAGGACGATAAGGGTTTCACTCCTACCACTAGCCTATGTGATGTCCTGGTTAGTATGATGTTTTTATAGGTCAATATTATGTTTATTTAAAAAATATATGGTATATTATTTGGAAAATAAGGGTTTATTTTTATTGTAAGAATATATGATTAAATCCTTCTAATATTTTGGTTCTGAACTTTGTTAGGAAATGTTTGATGAATTTCAAGGATAATTATTTATTGCATGTTTTGATTTGAAATTTGGTTATTAATTTTGATTATTAGTGTATTATATAATGTTTTACTCATTTTGGTAATTTCCCTATAACATAGTAATGATTTTGGTTTTGGTTAATATCTAAAGACAGGTAGAATAGCTTGACTATCCCTTCTAGTGTTGTGTTCTCTTTAAATGTTGATTTTAGTGCATTAGGAATAAAAAATTCATCTCTAAAATTATTCATTTGGAGAAAAAGATGAGATTATAGGGGAAATTGATTAAAGGGTGAATTTATACTCATCAGGTATGTATATTTCAATATTCTCTAAGTGTAAATGGTGAGAGAATTCATCAATTATTAGAAAAGGATACTAAAAACAAAATGTTATCCTATTACCATCATCCCTTATGATATCAATGAAATTAATTGTAACGTACCAGTCCCAAGTGCCACCCAGAGGTGACCCTCTTTGGGGGTGATAGTGGGGAAATGATTCCCTCATTAGCAGAGCACACAGTGGAAGTAATAAATAGATATACAATAGCGGAAGCAGTAAACACACCATAAAATAGTAAACAGTGGAATTTTGAAAGTAAGAAGCAACTTGAGAATTTATTTAATGATGCATGATACATATGTCTAAGAAAGAAGATAATAAAACCACAACGCTGGAATAAAAATAGTACTAAACAAAAGTACAAAAGAAAAATAGATAACAGCTCCTCAACATCGCTTGCCTCAGCTTGGTCCCATGCTCTCCAGATCCACAACACTCAAGTACCTGAAGTAGAAGGGCCTTTACCCTTATCTATACCTGCAGTAATATAATCTGTTTGAGCCCAAAAGTATGGCTCAAACAGGGTGTGAGAATAAATCCCAGTAGGAAACCACCATAAGATCTGTGCCTAACAGTCAGTGAATATATGGTAGGTAATACACAAAATAAGGAAGTAAATAAGGAATTACTCAGTAGAAACCAATCCTACAGTTTCAAAGAATTCAGTTTCATATGTCAATTAAATATCTAATCAAGTAGGAAAAAACAAACACGTAACCCTTCGGGAGGTACTCATAGCCTATCCCCTCTGATCCTACCTAGAAACACAAGAAACCATCTAGGAAGCACACATAGTCTACCCCTCTAGTTCAAATTAGAAGAATACAACAAAGAAAATCTGAAGAAGCTCTCTTAGTCAATTCCCCTTATAGTCTAAGGTGTTAAAGAATCTCTGAGGATCCTCACGTGGTCAATTACCCATATAGTAAAAATTGATAAATACTCTCTGAGGAAGCTCAAACTATCAATTCCCCTTATAGTCTATTACACCAGGTTCTCACAACCATGTGTAAGTCAAACGATCATAGAAATGCAATAAGACCCAAGTAAACCTCAAGAACTACTTGGCTAACAGTCTACAACATATCAAGCATGTCAGATAAAATAATCACTTCATCCTATAATACTAGGCATGGGAAAACATCAAGGAAGCGTAATAGGAAAAACAGGACCAAATGGTTGTAAATAGAACATGCAAGGGAAACCACTTCCAAAGCATATAAATCAACCCTCTTCTCATCCAATTAACCTATACTCACACATACCATCATAGCAGGAAATTAATAGGGTTAAAAGAGTAAACACACAATACCCCGTTCAAGGGTTTTGGAAACAATTACACATATAACTCCAATAAATCACACAGAAAGGAATAAACCACCTACCTTAGTGTTGTTAGATCGCTATATGTGAACCTCAAGCCTTGAATCACCCAAGAACATTGTAGATCTACAAAAACATCTAAAACGTTCAATGGAGGATAACTTGAGAAAGAGGAGAAATCAGGAAATAAATCTCTAGCAGAAGGAATATCTTACATAGTTGATCCAAATACAATCGACGATGGTCGATTCGGATAACGGGTGCTCTATCGGGGCCTCAATGAAAGATCGTTGTTGTACGAAAGCTCTCAGATGAACCAGACCTAGAATAATCCCTTTCTGTCTGTCAGATGCGACCACAGTGTGTTTAATGAAAAAAAGAAAATACACAACATGTACTTTAGAAGTACATGACATGTACTTTCCATTTCTGTACTCTTCTTTAGGCGGTCCCCAAGTCACCTCCACATGGCCATGTGTGTGGACATTACACGACCAGCACACGGCTTCATGCGGTAACGAAGTACATGACATGTACTTTAAAAATTTCCAGAAATTCCTCTTTTTCTCAAAAAATGACCAGAAAAGGAAAACATACCTGAAAAGAAGATCTGGGTTCTTACAGACTTCCCCCATTAAATAAATTCATCCCCAAATTTCCCTAGCAAGGTTATGTATAAGAAGAAACTCCGAATAGCTCTGGCCACTGTGATCGTACATCAGTCTCCCTCTCCCATGTCTCTTCCTGTACTTGCCCGTGCTACCACATAACTCATACCATAGGAACATACTGGCCATAGAGAACCTTCTTACTTCGATCGAGAAACCCAATAGGATGCTCCTCGAATGATGCATCCACTTCCAACTCAACCTTCTCGGGTTGGAATACATGAGATGGGTTTGACAAATAACGTCAAAGCTAAGAAACGTGGAAGATGTCGTGCATATCCCGGTACCTCTGAGGTAACTACCACTGATTGGAAACCATCCCAACTCTCTCTAACACCTTAAACAACCTGAAATTACTCAACGAAAGCATACCCTCTCTCCAAATACTTCTATGCCCCAACCGCGATGTGACATATAGGAAAACCTGATCCTCGACCTCAAACTCGAGAGGTCATTTTTGCTGATTAGCATAATATTTCTACCACGACTGTGGAGTAGCCACCCTTTTCCTAGTGAACTCTATCTACTTTGTGGTCTCTTCCACAAGACGAGGTCCTAGGATAACTGACTCTCCTGCCTCCATCCAACATAAGTGTGATTGACATGGCATACCGTACAAAGCCTCATTAGGTGCCATCTGAATAGTTTCTTGAAAACTATTATTGTAGGAAAACTCTACAAGGGGTATGTGCTTCTACCAAGAACTTCCAAAATCCATAAAGCATGCTCGTACCATGTCCTCAACCACCTGAATCGTACACTCAGACTGGCCATCTGTTTAGGGATGTTAAGCTATACTCAAAATTACCTTTATACCCAAGGCCTTCTGAAGCCCTTTCCAGACCCAAGAAGTAAACGTACATCTCTGTCTGAAACAATTTAGTGTGGAACTCCATGTAAGTGCACAATCTGTTGGATGTACAACTGTCCCAGGTCATTAACACTGAAGGTCTCCTTAATCGGCAAGAAGTGAGAAACTTTCGCGAGTCTATCAATGACAACCCATACTGCATCATTCCATCGAGGCGACCTCGACAACCCTATCACGAAATCCATTGAAACAACTTTCCACTTCCACTTGGGAATGGGTAACTGCTATAAGATCACTACTGGTCACTAATGTTCTGCCTTCACCTGATGACAGGTGTAACACCTCATCACAAAACCAGAATAATCTCTCTTCATACCTGGCCACCAATACAGACGATGTAGATCACAATACATATTGATGACACCAGGATGAACTGCCCAAACTGAGGAGTGAAAGTACCACATCAACTCCCTATGTATGTCTGCCGACACCCATATACGCCCATGAAAAAGCAAGATCTCATCCTCATCTATGGTCCATCCAGGAATAGGGTCCTCTCCTGACATGCTTTCCTGTAGGACTAGGCCTTCAGAATCTGATAGCTACCTCATTCTCACTCGATCAAGTAGAGTAGAGGTAACAACTACATAAGAAAGAAACGTCTGCCACTATCTATCGTTCACCTCCAAAATCATCTTAGAGAATAGATCCATAAGCTTCCACTCACTACTATCCCCTTGAACAACTTATACCTAAGTCCTCTTGATCAAAGCATCAGCCACTGCATTGCCTTTCCCAGGTGTATAGGAAAGCTCAAAGTCAAAATACTAAAGGTACTCAAACCACCATCACTATATCCAATTCAGGTCACGCTGAGAGAAGATGTACTTGAGGCTTTTGTGGTTGGTGAAAACCAAAAAATGCTCTCCCAGAAGAAAATTTATTCAACAATGTAGAGCATAAACTACATCATCAAAATCAAGATTGCACGTCGGGTAATTTCTCTCTTGTGGCCTCAACTATTGAGAACCGTATGCAATGACCCGTTCCCCCTGCATAAGCACTTCTCCAAGCCTGATACCTGATGTGTCATAGTACACCATATAACTCTTTCCCAGCTCTGGAAATACTAGTATTGGTGTTGAAGTCAACCTACATTTCATCTCCTGAAAGGATGACTCATAAGAATTTGACCACAATAACGTTATACCCTTCTTAGTCAGACCCGTCAGTGGTGCTGATAGCATGAAAAGTCCTATATTAAACATCTATAGTAACCAGTCAGCCCTATAAAACTTTTTACCTCAAAGAAATTATTCAGATTCTCCCAGGAAACTACTGCTCTCACTTTCTCTAGGTTGACTGATACTCCTGTCTCTGAGATAACATGACCCAAGAAGTGAATCTCATCTATCCAAAAGTGGCATTTTGAGAGCTTAGTATATAACTGATGCTCTCTCAGTGTACTCAGAATGATATCCAAATGGGTATCATGGTCATGTCGAGTGTGAGAGTACACCAAGATATTGTCCACAATGACCACTATGAAAGAATCCTAGTATGGATGGAACACTTGGTTCATCAGTACCATAAAGACTACAGGCGTGTTCATGAGACAGAACAGTATAACCACATACTCAATAGACCATACCACCTCCATAAACCTGTAAGAGTTATATCAGATGGTCGAACGCTCTGCTGATGATAACCAGATCTCAAGTAAGTCTTCGAGAACACCCAGTCTCCTAGAAGCTGATCAAAGGGTTCATCAATCCACGACAAGGGATATCGTTTCTTGACTGTCAACTGGTTTAAATTCCGATAATCCACACAAAACCAAAGGGTACCATCCTCCTTCTTCGAAAATAGGACCAGGGAACCCCATAGAGAAGTACTGGGTCGGATGAAACCATTTTCCGGCAACTCCTCCAACTACTTCTTGAGATCCTGTAACTCTGGTGTAGCCATCCTATAAGGTGGAATGGACACCAATGCCTCTCCTAATACAAGATCAAAAGAAAATTCCACCTCTCTCTCCGGAGGAAAACCTGAAAAGTACTCTGGAAAGACATCTCAGAAACAATCCACCACTGGAGGAAAGTCCAACTGTGATGTGCCCTGGTCATCCAGATAAAGACTAGCAATCTGGGTTGTAACTCCTCTCAACCCATGATGCTCGGGTCCCGCTCTGCTCTCTTGGACATCCCATTTTCCCTTATGAAGAAACTATCTGCCTCCTGGTGGCATGAAACTCACTCTGTGGTGATATCAATTGACAATTGCAAGGAAGGTAACTAGCTAGTCCATTTTGAGTATGAAATCATAGTTTTTTTCTCTAAGACATAGAGGTCCCATAATAAGTGACACCCACGAACCTTAATAGGGAAATACTTGAATTGACATACACTAGCCGTTCTAGTTCCCAACAGATTGTATAACGTCAATATATCAGTAGAAGAAAAGATGCAGAGCCCAAGGCTCTCCACAACAGTAACATATATAAAGTTATGGGAATCCCCTGTATTGAAAAGATAAGAAGATAAAAACGAGGAAACTAGAATCATACCTCGAACTGTAGATGGTCCGGGATCCTGCTCTCGTGGGGTCTGCTCACCGCAAAATTTTAACCTACACCGCGGCCCTGTGACCCTGCCTGACCACTTTTAGCAAATCCACTATGTTGTTGCTGAAAGCCTGACGACTGACTACCATGGCCACAACCTCCACCTCAACCTGAATGTCTGGAAGAACTCCAGTTCCCTAACTGATGAGTAACTGGTAGTGCATATCCTAAATGCAAAGTCATTGAAGAACCCCTCTCACCAGTTGCTGGTGAAAAGATCTAATAGAAATGCTAAATGTGACCCATCTTGCCACATGATCGGAACTCCACTGGGTCTCTCACGCAATGTGGTCTCGTCTTCCCACTCTTATCGAACTGGTAGCACACCACCTGACTTCCATAAGATGCATTACTTCTACTCTGATCTCCTTGTTCAGTCTCCCTACAGTGCTTCCGGCTGTCGGCCAGAGAAGCCCTAACCTTGGATGTTGAACCGCCCTGGCCCACAAATCTAGAATCCCACATATTACGCTCAGTGATCAGAACCTGGTTGACTATAGAAGATATCAAAGTCAACCTGAAGATGTTCACCTGAGACCAGATATCCTTCTTAATACCATCCTCAAACTTCCATGCAAGGAACAACTCATCTCGACCTAAAAAGGGTGTAAAGAACTGCAGATCAGTGAAGCAAGAAAAGTACTCCATAATAGAAAGAGTACCTTGATCCAGACTCATTAACTCTCAGTCTCAATTGGCCCTCAAGGTCTCTGGATATAAGTAATTGTAGAAGATGTGCTGAAACTCATCCAAATCCATATTCTACAAGCATCCCACCTATGAGATCTCATCCCACCACCTCTTGAAGGAGTCTCGAAGCATGTACGTAGCATGTTTCACCCTCCTCTTCAAAGGCGTCTCCATATGCTGGAATATCGTCAACCTGGATTCTAGCACAAACTCTATAGCCTGGGGTCCTCCATCCCATGAGAAAGTGGGATGCTGCTTCTACTGAAAGAACCTCATCAATTCACCCATCGATGGGGCAAGAGGCGACGCTCCCTATAAGGTCTCTATCATCCTCAGAAAGCCCTCCTTGAACTGTGAATCGGAACCTCTGTCAGGTATAACTGCTGGTGCCATGACTGGAAAAACTGGAGGATCTATCGGTAGTCCCTGATCGGCCATGTCCGGTGTCTAATCACCACCTGGTAAATGTCATACGACTGGAGGATGTCTCGATGGCATGACTCGACATGATCAAGCTCACATCTTAGATCAAGATTAAGAGGGACTAAAACTTGAAGTGTAAGAAGGGACCAAGATAAGGAAATCATTTAAGTTTTCCAAAACATGTATACACGACATGTATAATGAATACATGGCGTGTTCCATGAATCCATTCACATGGGCCTGTACGTCTGCCAAAACTGGCCATGTAACACCCCATACACACGACGTGTTTTCCTAAAACATGGTGTGTACTTAGCTTCTCTTCCCCTGCCCGAGTTCTCTTACACGGTTAACCCACATGGTCCTCCTAGAAAATGCCTACAAAAAATGTTCTCTCCAAACATGACATGTATTAGACGAGCTTCACAATCTCATATTGTTAGTGACACGTCTGGTTACATGGCTGACTCTGCGTGGTATATTTCAGAGGGACACGACGTGAACTAGAAAAGATTTCACCAGCCCGTGTTGTTAGTTTCATGGTCGGATTCCAGGATTACACTACATGGCGTGTTCAAGACTGACACGACATGTATAACTTAAGATATATTTGTCTGTGTTGTTAGTCACACGGGCAGACACAGGGTAAATAGAACACGGTGTATAGAACCGATACCTGAAGTGTTCACCCAATGATATCCCTATCCCATGTCTCTTCCCACATAGTCTATGACAAGATTAGAGACTACCCGGCTTGTACATATAGTACACGGTGTGTAATTAAGAAAAAAATTTTCTTCCCAAACAAAAAACACATGGCATGTAGTCAAAACTACATGGTGTTTAGTCGGAGTTTTTCTAGACAGTAAGCCTCATAAACTACTCCAAAGCCCAGAAAAACACTGAAATGAATATAAAAGTACCAAATTCTGATCCGTGAGGGCCCATAATCCCCGCGAATCAAGGTTTTGAATCTTATACAAGTTATAAACAAGAATAACAGTGCAATGATCCACCAAATTCCAGTCCTTGAGGGCCCATAACACCTCAAGAACCAATGTTTGGTGTCTACTCAAGAAAAACCTTACACAAAACAATACCCTATAAAATCGTAGGTATTCTATCAAGGTATCTATCACAAGAGCATGCATATCTAGCACAACACATATCCCAACAACATGAAATCTCTAATTCATCCTAAATGGCATGGAAAGAATTTATAACATGTGATTTCTAGAAAGTGCCTATATGATGCATGAGATGGCATACCCTCATCTCATCGGGTTGTGACAGAAATAGAACCTCAATAACATCAATGGTAACAACCCGAAACATGTGAATCACTCAAGGTGAAATCAAATCAACTGTAAAATTGAAAAACAGAAAAATTGAAATAAATGAGGTTGATTGGATTTTCCCTTTACACGGGTTAGCTACTCCTGGGAACATCTTATTACCAAGTATATATTCTATCCTATCCCGGACTATAGGATCCAAACTGTAAGTCAAGAAGAAATTAATTCATATAATAACACTTTGTAAAGTCCCAATTCTGGGAGCCACCTAGAGGCGCCCTGTACCTGGCTGGTCACATGGCCTCAAGCAGATTTACACGAATGCCAGAGGTTGCTGACTAGCAGTGAGGGCCATGGGTGTGATAGTGGGAAAATTATTCCCTCATTAGAAGAGCACACAACAGAAGTAATAAATAGATATACAATAGTGGAAGCAGTAAACACATGATACAATAGTAAACAATGGAAGACTGAAAGTATGACGGAATTGAGTCATATATATAATGATGCATGATACATATGTCTAATAAATAAGCCAAACAAACCAAAATTCTAGAATTCTAACAATAATAAACTAAATTACAAGATAAAAACAAATAATAGCTCTTTAGCATCGCAAGCCTCAGCTTAGTCCCATGCTCTCCA
Source organism: Viscum album (assembly GCA_963277665.1). Classification (NCBI taxonomy): domain Eukaryota; kingdom Viridiplantae; phylum Streptophyta; class Magnoliopsida; order Santalales; family Viscaceae; genus Viscum; species Viscum album. Next base: position 439,942,901 of record OY728121.1, read on the forward strand.
GCTCCACAACACTCAAGTACCTAAAGTAGAAGGGACCTTTCCCTTATCTATACCTGCAGCAATATAATCTATTTTGGCCCAAAATAATGGCCCAAATAGGGTGTGAGAATAAATCCTAGTAGGCAACCACCATAAGATATCTGCCTAACAGTCAGTGAATATATGGAAGGTAATACACAAAAAAGGCAATAAATAAGGAAGTACTCAGCAGTAACTAATCCTATAGTTTCAAAGCATTCAGTTCTATATATCAAGTAAATAGCTAATCCAGTAGGAAAACACAAATAGGTAACCCTCTAGGAAGTACTCATAGCCTATCCCCTTTGGTCCTACCTAGAAACACAGGCAACCCTCTGGGAATCAAATAGTCTACCCCTCTGTTTCAAATTACAAGGATATAACAAAGACTCTCTAAGGAAGGTCTCTCAGTCAGTTCCCCTTATAGTCTAAGGCATTAATGACTCTCTGAGGAAGGTCATATTGTAAATTCCACTTATAGTCTACAACTCCAGGTTCTCACAGCCTTGTGTAAGTCAAACGAGCAAAGCAATGCAATAAGGCCCTAGTAAACCTCAAGAACAACTTGCATAATATTCTACAGCATATCAAGCTTGTTATATAAAATAATCACTCCATCTTACAATTATATTCATGGGAAAACATCAAGGAAGCCTAACAGGTGAAACATGACCAAACGGTCGTAAATATAACATACATGGGAACCGATTTCAAGGCATATAAATGAACCCTATTTGCATCCAATTAACCTCTACTCATGCATTCCATCATAGCAGAAAATTAACAGGGTTAAAATAGCAAACACGCAATACCCCATTCAAGGTTATTAGGATAAATTTCACATATAACACAAAGAAGTCCAATAGAAAGGCACAAACCACTTACCTCGGTTTTGTGAGATCACTATATGTGAACCTCAAGGCTTGAATCTCCCAAGAACACCATAAACCTACAAAAATTTCTAAATTGTTCAATAGAGGATAACTTGAGAAAGTGGAGAAATCAGGAAATGAAGATCTAGTAGAAGGAAAAGATTATTTAGGTGATCCCAACACAATCAACGACGGTCAATTCGTAGAATGGATGCTCGATCGGGGGATCAGGGAAAGATCATGGTCGTACGGAAGTTCTCGGATGAACCAGACCTAGAAGAAGCCCTTTCTGTCTGTCAGACGCGACCACAGTGTGTTTAATGAAAAAAAAGAAAATACACGGTGTGTACTTTAGAAGTACACAGTGTGTACTTTCCATTTCTGTACTGCGCTTTAGGTGGTCTCCAAGTCACATCCACATGGCCCTGTGTGCGGCCATTACAGGGCCAGTACACGACTTCATGCTACAACCAAGTACACGACGTGTACTCATAAAGTACATGACATGTACTTTATAAAAATTTCCAGAAATTCCTCTTTTTCTAAAAAATGACCAGAAAAGGAAAACATACCTAAAAATAAGATCTGGGTTCTTAAATTCATCATGCATATTTGTTTTATGGTTTTGTGATTGTAACATTTATCTTGAAATCCAATACATATAAAATTGGCCATATGAGCTCTAGTGCTCGGGATGATGCCAGTTTCAGTTCTTACTTTACGATGGTGGTGACCATCATGTTGTTACCTCCCCCTAGTGGGGGAGGGAAATTATTTTTCATAAAAGGGAGCGACACCCTTATTATACACCTTTCCAATCCCGATATCCTTCTTCCTTTCTCCCAATGTTCTTTGTGCCCTAAGATGCCTGATTTGTTCAATGACCACCCTAACCTCACGATCTCAATTGTGGAGTTTAATGTTGCTTTTGATCTCCTAAATCAGACCTTAATTTTTTATTTATCAAAGGATCGACCTTTGATAGACTCTTTAGATGAATTTGTGGTTGGATCTAGGGATTTACAAGAGTGATCTACCTTGTGGATTCATGATAGGAAGAATAATATGATATGATTCTCTTCGGATGAGGATATGATTAAATGATGGTCCTTCTCTCCCCAAAGTTTCAATGGGTCCCAATTATTTCCATTCAAATGGACCTATGAATATCACATGAAGCACGACTCACCCTCAGTTCCAATTTTTATAAGCTTTCCTAACCCCCATTTTCCATTTCAAAATCAAGTATTCTTTAGGATTATAGGGAACCTAGTGGGTAGGTTCTTGTGATTTGACAGTCACACTCAATCCCCTTTCCAACATATTCCTTCAATGGCCTCAAGGACTTAATTTTTTATTGATTTTGATAATCCACCTTTCAAGGGGTGAGGTGGAACCCTTACAATGCCCATAGGCATAAGTATTACATGGCCCATAGGCCTTAGAGGAATTCAATGCCCGTAGGATTCAAACATTACATACAACCCAGACTTGCTACTTGGAACTGATCCTCCCCAACATCTTCATCGTGAAATATTCTCTCTACCTTGGCATGGATGTTTGACTAGGATTTCTCATGGATTCAAAGGCTTGTCCCGATGGCAGGTTCCATACCCTCTCATTCTTTCAATCTATTTAGCTTCTACTATGGTGAAAATATCCTTGCTCCTCCTTTTGAAGTTTTTTCCTTTTGTTTGTCTAGTTTTCATCTGCACTTAAGGTGACCCTAAGGCCTTGAGGTGGCCCGAAGGACTTACTGATTCAAAGTCCTGGGTGGCCCGAAGGCCTAAAAGGACTCGGGGACCAAATTGGTGGCCCAAAGGCCCAAACGAGGGGATAATCCCGACTGCTACAGTGCCAAACAGTGCCTGCTACAGTTCCCACTATAGTACCTACTAAAGTTCTACAAAGTTCCTGCTACAGTACCTACTATAGTACTTCTACAAATACCTGCTACTGTACTTCTACAATACCCCTGGAAATTAACCCTTGTGTATGTGTTGAAATTGATTCCCCAAGAAACCATCTTGATTTTTTTGGACAATAGTAGGATAAGTGTTTTGGTATAGACAACTGGTGGTTTGTGAATCATAGGTGGATTTATGCTCAGTGTGTATGAGAATGGGTCATTCACATGAAATTTATAGGTGTGGTCCTAGGAAGTTGGATATGCATGTTGGTATAGATGTTTTAGATAGATTCAAGGTTTATGCATCTAATATTTCTATTGGATCTTGTGGTCAGGTTCATGTGGATTTAGAGATAATGAAAAAGGAATTCCCAAGGGAACCTCAGAATAGGAATCCATTGGTTACTGATATATTTAGTTGGATGAGGAAAGATATACAGGATCCTAAGCCTTATATGAAATATTTTAGGGAGAAAAGGAGTCCAAAAACTGGGAAGGATGCTGTCATAGAGCCTCAATGGGTAGTTTCTGGATGTTCTAAGACCCCTATGGACACATCATATGAGAAGGTGGTGTTTCCAAGGGGTAGTAGAAGTGCATGAGGATAGGAATTAGCTTCAATTAAACCCATAAAGGGTTATTTGGTAGGTTATAATTCTTTTAGAAAAGATTCAAGAGGTATGGATTTGATCTAGACAACTCCTTTTAGATTGGTGGTAGGCATTGAACTTGGTAATTGCTTTGAACGATTTCTGATTGAAGAACCCGTGCTAGAGTTTGAGGATGATTCGGTCATGCCCTCTTTGGATGGGAAGACGAGTGATTATAGTAAAGGTGATATGGAGGAGGATGTTCTAGGAGATAGTCCTATGAGTAAGAGGAGTGTTAGAAATTTGAAGGTCATATGTAAAGTGAGGAAGGATTACTCTTTTCTACCACTTCTAATGGAGACACAATTAGCAATGAAATTTAAATAAAAGTAGACAAACATTGATATTACTTATAAGCAGCAGAAGATAGATGAGGTGTTTGATCAAGCCTTGGAATTTACTATGAGTTAGGAGAATAAGTGGTTGATAAGGTCCTGACACTCAATGATTCAGAAGAGGAAGCTACCAAAATTATGGGGAGGTCATTGAGGGTGACCCTCAATGAGGGGAAATATTCCTATATTGATAAGCAGGACTTGATTCTTGTAAGGGGATTCAATAATAAGAATATTATCATTGAGGAATACATCAGAATTGGGATGAGTTGGACTTTTAGTTTGAATATCTGTTGTTGGATAAACCAGACACTCCGTTAACCAATATCTATTTGAAACTATTTTGGGAGATCAATTCTGGTAGGCTGAAACTATCTTTCAAAGGTTATGTTATATATTTCTGTGGTTGAATCCATGATTTCCCATGATTTCTTCAAAAGTTTTTCAATAATAAAAATTAAATTTTATATCAAATTTATCTTGATAATTCACTTTATAGTTATGGATGATCTTGGTGACTCTATATCCATATTTGGGCATTATATTTTTCTTCTATTCCCATATCTTCACTTTCCACCAATTATCTCCAATACAGGGACCAAGTTACAGGTTATTACAAATAAACCTCGTAATTAACTTTAAATTTTATGAAGTGGATTCGTTATTAACCCTATTTAAAATGTGGTTTTATAAAAAAATTATTTTTAAATATCTGACCTTGATTACCAAGATAAAGTTTAAATTGAAAGGACACAATTTATTAAAGGGGTGGGGGGAGTATGTAACACCCCAATATTTTGAGAGAAGAAAATTATATTCAATAGAATAAAAAACATGAAACATTGAGTTTATCTTCCATTACATGCAACACTTAGTTTATCTTAAAATATAGTAATGACTAGTTTCTTCAGTATCTTATGTTAGTTGAAAAAAATGAGTTTTAACAAAAAATAATATACTATTAATATTATTATTTAAGATGATAGTTATCACATAGTCATTGTAATGGAGGGTATGAACAAGATTAATGCATTTATTAAAATATTTTTTAAAAATTTATATATAATTTATTATTTAGGGACTAATTAATTAGAAATGTAAATAAATCCATTTTGAAAATAAAAGTAAATCTTTTTATGGTTAAACTATTTAAATAATCATAAGTTTGATTATAAAAATAAAATAAACAAATCACCATTATTGGATTAGATTAATGAAATTTATCTATAATATATTCAATCTAATATTAATTATTCATCGTATGTTTTTTCTAGAAAACAGATAAGAATAAATAAAATTTTATGCTTAAAAATTGTATTTTTGCTAAAAAACAAAATTTCACCTTTTTATAGAACACTTATTTAAAAAATAATTTTTAAAAATATTATAAAATTTATCTACAAAAAATAAACTTATTTTTTGAAATAGTAATAGTAAAATTATCTTAGGGTGAATTTCTAATATTTTTCAAAAAAGTTTAAATTTTTGATGAATAATGAAATTCATAGAATTATAATTGAAAACAATCATTTCAACAAAGTTATTTAGAAAGTTAAATTATATTTTGAATTTGTTTTAATTTATAATTAGTTAAAATTTATACCAATTAAACCAATTTTTGTCATTATAACATTTTTCATATTAAATTTATATGTAAAACGTGGTAAAATTTTAAATATTTTCACTTTAAAAACATGATTTCTCGTTATGTCTGTGGGATTAATTGTTAAATTAAATTCTTCCAATTTTGAGAGATAAATTTGAAAAAATGGATTACATATTTCAAATCATCATAATTTATATAATATATTGATGTAAAAATAATTTTTGACCAAGGTTATTAGTTTAAAAAATTAAAATTTGTTACAGTTACTAAGGTAAAAATGAGTTTACTTAGTAATTAAACTTACAATATAAGGTATAAAAATGAACCAAAAATTTTACAACACATATTGGAAGGATATATTTCAAACCTTATGACCTTAAGATCTAAATTTATGAGTTTTTTGGAAACTCTTCCATGAAATTGACCCATATAATATGTTAAAAAAAACAAAAAGACAAAAAATGTAGCATTATTACTTTTAATATCTATAATGATTTAGGGATACAGAAAACACTGCATAGGTTTGGTTATAAATATTATTTTGTGAGATAAATGATTTATTTTTATCCAATAATTTATCTTTAAATTTTATTGATTATATAATTACATTTAATTCTTATGAAACACAAATTCCTAGATTATTTAGTTAATAATAAAGTAAAATAAATGATACTAAAAACATTAAATGTGAGGTAAATAGAATGAATTATTGTGTTGAATTATTTTTTAGATGAATATATCTTGTAAAAAATTTGTGAAATTTTTATATTCATATTCCATATTTGTATTAATTTTTTTAAATTTAAATTAAATAAATAATGTCAAAATTGACCTAATTATAATTTTTTATCGAATGATATTTTATTAAATGTTTTAAGATTATGTAAAATACTATCATATTAAAAGTGATTTTTAAGTATTATTTAATATAAATATGTTTCATTAAAGTTCATATTTATCTAATATAATTAACATATTGACCCCTAAATAGTAAACACTTTGTTACGACAATTGGGGTTAAGGCAGTGTTTTTGCACGTCACACGCTCTTCTGTTTAAATTAAATTCCTAAACACTTGTGATTTCTATTTAATAATTTAAATATAATATTTAAAATCACTGAGTATAAATTTTATAATAAGTCTCAATTTAATTTATATTTATAAAAAAATTTACCTAGGTTAGAAAACTAGTTACCGTTGTAAAAATAAAAAGGGTAAAACTGAGTAAAAATAAAGACTAAGAAAATAAATGATAAAAATTGTTTTATTTTTTTTGGTTTAAATTTTCGTTGACTGAAAATTCTATAAAATAATTTATTTCTCAATTTTTGAAGAAAATTTGGTAAATGAGACCTCTAAATAGTGAATATTTTTGAGTATTTACATGAATTCCACTCCTCCTCAACTATAATGGGAACCACTCTCCCCACTTATCCACACATTTCAATCCATTTTAATCATCCAAAAAATAAAACAAATAAGTACAAAAATTACATTAATTAATTAGAGAAGATTTAGTTTTGTAATAAATCAATCCTTTCATGGTTTTAGAGAAAATGTAATGAGGATACGTGAGGAAGAGGTAATGTTATTCTAAAATATTTTTGATTTTATTTCCTTATCCACTTACTTCCATCATTTTTATATCATAATTATATAATTAACATGGTATTTTAAATATAATGAGATTTTTTTTATGTTAAGGTTATGATCTAGAACCATATATACTTCCATTAAATAGGTTTTGAAATCATCATTTGTGTGTACGACGGACTACCGCCTCATAGACAGATGTCATTCGTTTTTCCGTTTCCACATTTAATGGTTGGAAAGAATGATTTAAATAATGTTTATATAAAATATTTATGATATTTATGATATTATTATTATTATATAATTATTATATAACACATAACTTCATTCTTTATATTTTTTGGGAATACTATAACATCGTTCTTGTGTATGACAGACCACCACCATGAAAAACGATGTGATTCATTCAAGTTTTTCATGGAATGTATTTTGGATGGTTTAAATAAAAATATTTGATATATATGAAGTTAAAATTATATTATATTGATAATATATATATATATATATATCATTTAGTTCTCATTCTATTATCATGACATGAAAATGGAAACGACGTTCACGCGTAAGTACAGTCTACCATCTCACTGAATGACATATTTCATTTCCTATCACTAAATTTTATGGATTCATATAACTACATATATAATGAATATATATTAAATTTATATCATGGTTTAAATTTTTGAGATTATGAATCAATTATTTAAGAAAGTGGAAAAAATATAGAAATTTAAAACATATATGAAAAACAAAGCGGTTATTACCTAAAAAGTATGTTTATCATGAAATTATTAAGAAATAGGTACTAAAAGTTTTTAAGACAAAAATATATGATATTAAAAATATTATTATGGTTTTTAATAAGTTAATAACATGTTTAAAATAACTATACATGATTATAAAACTAAAAGTAAGTGTGAAGTAAGAGGTTTTCTCTCTCTCTTTTATTTCTGTGAGATGTATGCCTTATTCACCACTTGTTTTGTTTTATGGTGTATATAAATCTGATAAATTTATTTAATTAATATTATAGTTAAATATATTTTTATTTTCATATATATTTTTTGATATATGTTTCATTGGGTTTACAGTTTCAAAGTTTCCAAAGTGTTATGATATTTTTGTCTCAATTTGATATCTTTGAGAAGTAAGTTATGTTATACACCTACCTTAATTTATGAGGTATATATAATTCCCATTTTTAAAATTATAACAAGAATATAAAAATTTTCATGGTAATATATATTTCACTTAATGTTATTCTTTCATGGTGCTTATGATTAAATGTTACCAAAGTGGTAAGAGTTTCATGTTAAAATCTCATCATTTATCAGGATTGTTTATGATTAAGTCTTAAATGCATAAATCATATGATCTAAATCTATATAATATTCATAAATTTTATTATACTTTTTATTATTTTTTTATAAAAAAGTTTACCTTTATTTTTCTCTCTTTACTTCTCAATAGTTCAAAATAATATTTTTTATGAAAAACAGTTTTTTCCGTAGAAAACTCCTTTTCTTATAAAACTATGTTTTATAAAAAAGTTTTCAATATTTTTTTTAAATTAATTTTTATGATAATTTTCAAGTAAAATTATTTTTAAAATATTTAATTTTTAAAATGTATTTTTAATTTTTTTTGAAATATTAATTTATAAGCTTTGAAGTCAATTTTCAAATAAAAGGATTTTCAAATTGTTTGAGGTTTTGAAAAGTTATTTTCAAAATTCCAATTGTATTTTAATCAAAATATATTTAATGATATTTTATTGGTATTTCCATTCATCAAAGTCAACAACCATTATTTTTACCTATTCTTAAATGGGAATATTTGTTTGTGATACCATCCTCATTATTTCTCTAGATGGGTTAATATTGTTTCAAAAATATTGTTATAGAACTCATTTCTTTAACATTGGTAAATTATTTTTTAAATATATTGATAGGAAACCCATTTATTAATATTTTTTTATTAGATTTATGATGAATTTGTTTTATTTATGACATTTTAGTTGAACATTATATGAAATAGGTGGGCCCGATATAGCTTATATGAAGGGTTGAGCCACATTATAGCTCATTGGTGAGCCCAATACAGCTTATATGAAGTGTTGAGAAACATTATAGCTCATGAAAAATGGGTGACAATGATATAGATTAAACATAGGGTTAAACCACATTATAGATCAAGGGTGAGCCTAATGTAGATTATATAAAGGTTGATCCCCATTATAGATATCCAATTCATCAGGTAATGATTATATTGGAAGTCAAACATTTGGTTATTACAAATAATGTTTTATGAAAGGGTTTTAAGAAAATGATTCTTCGAGTTACCAAAAAGGGTTTTGTTGGACCATAGATGTACATGGACACTATCTATAAATAATGGTTTTATTTATACAAAATCATGTTATATATTAACATATATCTTATTTCATGTTACATCCTATATTATGACACAACATTTTCTTGAATTTCAGATCATTCCAATCATATAAAAATTTTTGTGTGCTTATGTCTAAATAAGATTTTAATTGAATATCTATATGTAATTATGAGGATTCCAAGTTTCTAAGTTTTTTGAATTGAAATAAAGACAAAACATCTCAAATTTTCTGAGTATAAGTCACTGAAAATGACAAACAGATGACTCACTATCATACATAAGTTTTTTTGGGAGACAGATCAAACATGCATATTTTCTAAGTATGTGATGTTGACATCATTGGAAATAAAACCGATAGACACAAGAATAACCATTGTACATGAAACTGATATACAAAAGATTCTCCATTGAACGTGAGACCGATAGAAAAAAGACTCACTGTTGGACGTGACACCGACAGATATAAGACTCACCATTTCATATTCTGTCGACACAAACAACCTACCGTTAGTTCAAGTTTCCTACCATTTCATGATGCTACCAATGAAAGGACTCACCATAAGTTTAAATTATTCACTTTTGGATCAATTGTCTTAGAAATAGAATGAAGGACTCACTGTTGATATGAGTCACTGTTAGTTCATATGTCTCACTGATTAAAGGAGAACCTGACACTAAGAGTCACCGATACAAATAGAAATGACTCACTGATGCCTAGAGTCACTAGTACCAATGGAAATGACTCATTGATGCCCAGAGTAACCAATAACAATTAAGAGGACTCACTGATATAAATATTCACAGATGTAGACAGACTAATGATAATGAGACACTTATACTTTAGACACACCAATATTCATAAATACTGTATTTTAATTTATTAATTAAAATTTATTTATAATGTTCATATTTAGAATTAATGTTTCTAACATTAATTAATGTTGTATTTAGGAAATTTAGTGGACAACATTAGTTACACTGAAAAGTAGAAAGAATAGAAGAACTGCGAACTCCTGCAACACTCCAGATTTCTTCCAAATCCCAAGAACTCAAAGAATCAAAATACGGGGACATAAACAAAACGAGAAAAACCACTTGATCTATAATTAACATCTTTCAAACAAGGAACTGAACATTTAAAACTCCTCGAAACCAGACCATAAAGTCTATGATAATCTATTTTGAAGATGAATTCAGGAAGAGGACTCCAATTCATTCTCTCTAGATCAGATGATTTCATAGCTTCATTACATAACACACGTAGACTTATAAACTCTATTGTACATATTTAGCTCTGTTATGTTATTTTTTTACATTTTTTGAGAAGTGTGTGTTTCTTTTTGTTACACAAACACTGACTCCTATGCACAACTAAAGGATACATGATGTCGTCAAACTCACTCAAATTATTGTTTTCTATATCCCACATAGAATAGTGTAAGAGGTCAAGTGTGACCTATTTTCTGTTTTTCCCACAAATAATTATGGTAGATGTCAAGTGTGACATGTAAAGTACTATTTACTATTGAGAACACTGATCCAGGTTCTGGATCATGTTTATTAATTTAAACTGCTTGGTGGTAAATGATCACTACATAGAGAGGACTAAGTCTCAGCTTGAGACTGCACCACCTATTTATTTCTAACGTGTTTTTCTCTTTAGTTTTACTCTATTTTATCTCCATTTCATAAGACTAAATTGAAATTTGATAGTTATATTTACAAGTGTCTATATATGTTTTGACTAGTAAGTTATTTTTAAAAGTTATACCAATATTCAGATTAGTGTAGCTGAGAATTAATCAATCTTATGAGAAATCAATTGAACAATCTGGACATTTATAAATTCCCTAAAAAATACTTTGATTATATTTTTAATTGGGGGAAACTTTATAAGAACCAATTTTAAAATAATATTTTTATAGTTAATCAATTCATCACCCTATTGAGTATCATACTCTGACTAAAAAGGTTTAAATTTATTTTTATGGGATTATAATGTTTCCTTTGATCAATATTGTTATCACATGGATCATGATTATTGATTCTGATGAATCTTTCATTTTAAAAGTTTTCATATTTGATGATCTAGGTATTTATGGGCATGAATTATTTTATGTTTCACTCATGAAGCCAAATTATGTCATCATACCCTTACGCACTTCTTATGCCCATTGATGACATTCAATTGCTAATGTTTATATTTACCCTTGTTGAGGATTTGATCTCACCATTATTATGTTCATTTTCCTTAGGTTTTAAAGAATGACATTGGATGAGTTACTTCTAGAAGGAGGTTTCATATGGATGAATATGATGTTTTAATGTGAAAAATGAATGTAGGGATAAGTGAAAAAATGATCTTTTAAAGTCATGTGAATTATTTTTTATAGGATTTTGTCCTAATTCTATAAAACCATAATCCTTAAAGATACTTGATGTTATAAATGATAAAAAAAATTCTTTTGATACTTTATATATTAGATGAGAAAATTGGGTGACAATTTTCAGCATCAGAGTCGGAAATGTATTGTTTATGATTTCAGTACCAAATCCGAGAGTGCAGGTTCTAGGTTTTATAGTTTGTTTCAAAGGACAGGTTTACATATCTTTTGATATTATGTTGTTTTCATGTGAGGTTATCTGGAGATTTATGGATACCATCATTGCTATTTCATGAGTTAAAAGTCTTAGTGACACCCATTTAAGTATTTACGTCATAAATATTTTGTGGTTATTAATGATTTTTTAGAGAATTATTTTTTGGTTAAGGTATTTGTAATGCCTTAGATTAACATGAAGTGTTATTTATGGAGGAATTATTTTTTATTATTAATGAAAAAAATGACAAACCTTTTGCTGGGTGGCAAGCCATCACATCTGGAAAGGTGATGGTTCTTATACCGATGACTAAAGGATGATAATGGTTTCTTGCCTACGACTGATCTATGTGATGTCCTGGTTAGTATGAGATTTTTATAGGTAAATATTATGTTTATTTAAGAATCATAAAGCATTTTATTTTAGGATTAATGGTTTATTTATCTTGTTATAATATAAGATAAAATCATTATAATCTTTGGGTTTTGAACTTAGTTAAGAATCGTTTGAATAATTTTAAATATAATTATTTATGAATGTTTTGGTTTGAACATTGGATATCAATTTGTGTGATTAATGTATCATATCAAGGTTTAATCATTTTGAGAATTATCATTCCATGTGCTAAAATTTTTGGTTTTGGTTAATTTCTACATATTAGTAGAATATATTAACAATCCATTTTATTTTTATGTGGTCCTTATAATTTGATTTTAGTGCCTCCAGTATTAAAAATTCATCTTGAATATTAATTATTTAGAGAAAATGATGATATTATGGTTGAAATTGACTAAAGGGTGAAATTATACTGATCAAGTATGTATTTTCCTATATTCTCTTTGTCTATATGGTAAGATAATTCCTCAAATCTTGGAAAAGGATTTTGAAGGAAAAATTTTATCATATTATCTTCATCATGGGCAATATCAATGGCCTTTTTTGTGATTCTTTGGTGTATGGTTTTTTGATTTTGATATTTATTATGATCATTCACTTTATATTTATCAATTATCTCAATCACTATATATTCTTATTTGGGATTTACATTTTTCTTCCATGACCATATCTTCACTTTCTACCAATTCACTCTTACGTAGAGACCTAGTTACATGTTATTCAAAATGTTCCTTATAATTTTCTTTTAATTTTATCAATAATATGTTTTAGTAACTATTTTAACAATGCAGGTTGACAAAAAATTACATTCAAATGTAAAAACATTAATTATAATGACAAAGTTCAAATTGTGTGGAGAAAATTCATTTTTTTCATAATAATTTATCTTTAATTTTTAGAGATGATATAATTCAATTAAATTCTTATGAAATACGAATTCATGGATTATGTTTTTAATAAATATATAAACAATTTGATTCTAGAAACATTAAATATGAGGTAAATAGAATGAATTATTTTGTTCCATTATATTATTATATGAATATATCGTTTTACACATGCGTAAAATTATTATATTCACATTACATGATTATCACAATGGTTTTAAAATAAATTTAATTAAATAATGTCAAAATTAACATTATTGTTATTTTATAATAAATGATATTTTATTAAAAGATATAAATTTACTAAAAGTAATATCTTATTCCAAGTTATTTATATGTACCAATGAATATCAAATATGATCCATCTAGGGACTGATTAATCTTTTATAATGAACATATTGACCCCTGAATAGTAAAAACTCTATTAGTGTGGTTAAGGTTAAAGCTGTGTTTTTACTTTTTTCATGAGTTTATGTTAAAATTAATTTCCAACATATAAGAGAATTTTATTTTATAAAATGAATATCATTTTTAAATAATTGAGTCTATATTTTCTAATAATTCTCTCTTTAATTTAGTGTTAAAGGATAAATCACCTAGGTAAGAAAACTAGTTACCCTCGTAAAAACAAAAAAAAGGTAAAATTGAGTAAACGTAAAGACTAAGGAACAAAATGATAAACATGCCATTATTTTTATTTTTTGTAAGTGTGGATCGACCATAAATTACCAAAAACCAATTAGTTTTCAATTTTAGATTTAAATTATGTAAGTAGACCTCCCAAAAGTGAATAACATTGAGTATATACAAGAATGACACTCCTCCTCAAATATAAAAGGGAACTCTCCCCCGCACTCGTAATTCCATTACCCTATTTACCCAGAGCCAGCGCATTATTTTAATACATTGGTGTGATTAAAATAAATTAAATCTCAAAGGACAGATTAGTTTTATAGTTTTGGAAAATATACTATATACATGAACATTTCATTACAATTCAAAACATAATATGCAACATAGTCCATTCTTTGAGAACACCATTATTCTCCTTGATTAACCCTACATATCAATCATAAAACACTTATTAGAATCATGGGAAAATAAAACAAATGAATGGGGTGAGATATTATTCTCAGTAATGATAAACAATATAGCAATATCTATCATAAGTAAGCACAAAATTTTAAGACAGTGTATAGAACTAAAACACAGGCCTTTTAAACATAATTTTCTGCATAATATGTCTAAAATATATCAAATAATTCAATTGAAACATTCACATAGAAATTATACGCATTGAATAATCACATGTAATATCAATAACTGATATCAAAATGAGGAAATTCATAATGTTTGACATTTGAAACAAACCATCGAGGCTTCATGCCAAGAATCTAATACTGTCAAAGATTTATCCTATGAATCTAATATTGTCAAAGATTAAAGACCAAATTCTAATACTTTCAAGGTTTCATGCCATGAATCTAATAAATTTGTAAGGTCTCAGCCAAAACCAAATCTATTTTGTTTCATGAAACCTACCGATGCATTAAGGGTCTATAGCAGACCCCACCCATTAGTTACTAAGTCCAATTCATTCCTCATATGAAAAGGGTGAAACGTAACATAAACTTTAAGATTAAAAATAACATATGAAATGTTAATACTTTAACCATAAAACATTAATGGTATCAAAATAGCACATCCATAGTCAAACATATCATAAAATCTATAATACAATATAGAATAATATATCATAATAAATCAAGTTTATTTAAGTATAAAATCCAACAATGTATGTTGACATAGATGAAAGTAATCTAAAAAATCTATTAATAATCTTTGTGAGAAATATCCCATTTTTTAGTTTGAAAACATTAAAAGTCATGAAATTTTTAAAATAATACATTTAAAATATAATTTTGAATCATAGTGTCCCATACCACTTTGGAACTGTTTAAAGGAATTAACATTTTAAAACATTCATGCCCATATAAATAAATCCTTAATACCATTTTGAAAATAAGGGCATTAATGAGAATGATTTTAAAGAATAAAACATCAAAGAATTTAAAATTATGTTTTAGTTAATGATTACATTAAATAAAACCTTAAAAAATATTCATTTTTAAAACATTTTTAAAAAACAAGGAAATGAATGATAAATACATCCCAATGGATATTTACGTATAAACAACCTCGAATAATAATTATATTGTGAAATTAACCCTTACTTTGTAATTTCATTTATAAGAGCCTGAGTTAACCTCATGTATATATGTTAATGCATTTTATTAAATTATTCCAGGACCATATCCATATTTATGAAGTCATATATGATCCTCTTATATCCTTTCGGTAAAAATATTTCAGTATTATTGTTGTTTTGAGTGCTAACTGCCTCATTTTCCCATTCCTATTTCATATTATAAGTCATGTTTATTCTACATAGGATGTATTTTATTCATATAAATAATGATATAACATTTATAATTTTTATTTTTATTCACCATGTAAATTTTAGAATCATTTTTTAATGGTTAACATGGTGAATGAATCTCACCACATTGTGGAGATGGTAGGCCATATGTACGCACGAGCGACGTTATCATTACCATGATTATTAAATGGTAAGTAATAGGATGGTATATTAATTATATTGAAAAATAATCATGTTATATTTCTTATTTATATCCACTATACTCGTCATTACAACCATCGAAATAAAGTAGTGTTGAATAACAAATTACACCACGACGTGGAGACGGTAAGTTGTACGTATGCACACATGGTGACATTGTTATTTGTATGATAGATAAAATGAAGAATATAGTTGTACCAAGATTATAATACCATCTAAATATATTCATAATACTAGATTTATTACTTTGGTATGGAAACAACATAGAAATAGTATATATAAGAAGAAAATAACTTTGAAAGAGATGATAAAATAATTTCCTCTTTTTTGGGTTTCTCCTTTTTATTTGCACAAAAGGTCCCATTATGATGCATTTATGCCCAAATTATGGAATATAGGATTATGTGAGGGATTTTTTAGGATAATTTTTCAGTGTTTGTATGAGAAAAGGTTTTTTAGGGGTGTGAATAAAAGTGAACGAGACGTTCCCTTTTATAATAGAGGGTAGGGGCACTTTTGGAAACTTCAAAACTATTAATTTATTATAAATTTATTTCAAGTATAAAATAGATCAAAAGTGAGTTATTTATATAATAATATTATTATGTGTAGAACCCCCCTCAAATAATGATTTTTAGACATGTTTATGTCAAAAAATTATCCTTATCTTTTGAGATTAACTGTAAGTTAAACAGTTTAACTATTACCGTGTCTACTTGCCTTTTTCTACTATAGGGTTAATTTAGTTATCATAAAATTAAAAACAAACCCCAATTTGATATTTTATATAATATTTGACATTATCCATGTTAGTTTTCCAAATCTTATATTTTTATGACTTTTATATTTCTTAATAAAATAGTATTTACTTTATAATATCATTTAGGTGAATTTTAATAATATTGAATATTTTCATTAAAAAAAATATAAAACCAACATGATAAATTAAAAAAATAATAATTAAAATATATCAATATCAAGTATAATTTATCTATATAATTAGTGGATGCCATTAATTATTTAAAATTATATTTATTTTAATTTTTTTAACACCATTTATTTGATATTTTTATTAATAAAATTATTTATGCTTCACAGTTATGTCTTCAATAATGGTAATTATTTAATATATAGAAAACATAAATAATTTTATATTATGTAGGTAATTTTTTTATATTTTAAGAGACTATTTATAATATATGTTATCTCCAGGAGATATCTATACTAAAATTATTATACTTATAATAAATAAGTGTGACATTTTTTCACATTCAGTAATTTTAATAATATTGATCTCATATACATGTAAATGGATCCATTAAATGATTTAATTTCCAAAAATAGGTTATATTTTTATAATTGAGTCATCAAATATGATTTTAATAGGTGTTAGTGTAATTTTATAATATTTTTTTTCTTTAATTACTCGATTTACCCTTAACCGTTGTAATAATAAAATACTATGGTTACAATTCATAATATCCAAAAAATAATAGAAACCTATTAAAATAATTTTAACCCAATGATTAAAAATATAGAATCCAATTTTGAAAATTCAAAACACATAATTAACACTGATTAAACTAAAATTAATCCCCATTGAAAAAATAAGAAGACATGTTTTTCAAAAGTAAAAAACCCTCGAAATATTGACATGTGTTTGTATCTGATTTTAATGTGAAAAAAATTTCAATGACATAGTTTATATTAAAAGATAAAAGAATAATCTAATTATAATTTGAAACTATTTAAAAGAATAATCTAACAATATAAATAAATTAGATGAAAAAGACGTTTTGAATTAAAATGTTGTCTTTTTCACTATTCATTAAGATATGAAAGTTGTCAGGAAAACACCAAACATTTGACCAAAATAAATTTTTGAATCCCAATTATAAAGAGGTAGTTTATATTTTTAAATTAAATATATAAAAGTATCAAATATTGGATTTAAAAAGGGATGTCCGTTAAAAGGTTGTAAAACAATAATTTTTTTGAAAAATACATCATTGATTTAAAAAATTGAATTTTTTCTTATATCATGTCTATAAAGTACATAATATGAATGTTAAAATTATTTGAAATATATAAAATTAAAAATTTGGTTAATAATATTCATAACCTATACTAAAATGGCTAGGTAATAGATTATGTTAAATAATAAAATTTTATTAATATATTGTTGTTTGTTAAATCTGGGCCTTGCGTTTAACGCAAGCCAACTCATTTTTTTGTGTAGCGTAAGCTTAACAGGGTATTGCGCAAAAATAAATCACGCAACAAAATTAAATTTATTTAGAAATATTATAAAGACTCAGGGTGTTAAAACACTTATCCACAACTCTCAATACATTTCTCTCACACATAGCCCGACTAAATCAATCCCCAACTTCCATAACCTCATTCTAGAATCCTTAGATTTGGTGGAAATCAAACCTTTAAATGTTTTAGTTCAAACCTAAGGCGGATACTTTAAGGAGAGTTAATGTTCTTATAATAGAGTTTTAATTTTATTTCCTTCTCCACCTCCTTAAATTAATTTTTTATCATGTTTATATAATGAAATATGTTTTTAAATATATTTTTTGGATTTAAGTTATTTTTAATTCCTAAAACTATTCAAACATGCATAAAATGGGATATGAAATCATCATTCGTGTTTACAGTGAACTAAAACATCACGAAATGATGTCATTCATTTTTCCATTACCACATTTAAAGGTTGATCATAATGATGTAAATAATGTTTATATATGATACTTATGATTTTATTATTATTTTTTAATTATTATATAATAAAAAACATCATGCTTTATATTTTGTGGGAATAAGATAATGTCGTTCATGTGCACGACAGACTACCACCTCACGATGCGATATGATTCCTTCACGCTTTACATGGAATGTATTAAGGTTGGGTGTAATAAGAATATGTGATATATATGAAATAATAATAATAATATAATTTTCATTATATGTATTAATATATCATTTACTTATCCTTATTTTAATACGATATAAAAATGGAAACAACATTCATGTGTTTGTAAAGCCTGCCATCTCTATGAACTATATATTTTATTTACTATAACTATATTTTATTTATCACAATATATATATATATATATATAATTAATATATATTATATTTATATCATGATTTAAATTCTAGGTATTTTGAAATTATTATTGAAAGAAGCAGACCAAAAGTATCAAGTCAAAACATACACAAAAACAAAGTTGTAATTACTCAAAACATAAATTTAACATGGAATTTTTAATAAATAGGTAGTAAAAGGTCATATTAAAATCATAAATTAAATTAAAATTTTTATATGGTTATATAATATTCTATTAAAATGTTTAAAACCAATATATATAAGGATAAAACATTTGCAACCAAAAAGAAGCATGAAGTAAGGGTTTTTCTCATCTCAGTTTTATTTCTATGAGATGTATGCGTTATTCACCACTTGTGTTTGTTATGTGATGTATAAAATTAACATGAATTTAATTTAATAATAAAATCCATTAATTAATTGTGACTTTCATATCCATTTTAGCATCTCTCTTTCATGGGGTTTATTATTTCAATGTTATAAAAGCGTTATGGGATTTTTGTCTTAATTTTTCTTCTTTGTGATGTAAGTTATATTATACACCGTCCTCCATTTATGAGGTGTATCTGACAACAATTTTACATGTTATATCAGGAATATAAATATTTTCTTGATATTATAAGTATCGATTAATTTTATTTTACCATGGGTCTTACGATTTAATGTTACCAAGGTGGTGAGAGTTTCATGTTACAATCTCATTGTTTATCTGGATTGTTTGTGATTAAGCATCCAATATCAAAATCCTATGATAAAAACATATATAATTATCATAAATTTTCTTCTCCTACTTTTATGTAATTATAATACATTTTCCTTAATTTTCTTCTCTTCATTTACTCATGAGTTCAAAATAATTCTTTTATGAAAAATATATTTTTTGGTTGGAAACTCATTTTGTTAAAAAAATGTTTTATAAAAACGTTTTCAAAATTTTTACATGATATTTTAATATAATGTTAATATAATATGAGTTTGAAAATGATTTATGTTAAAAAATAATTTTTAAAATCATCCATTATAATATTTCAATGCAATTTTCAAATCAAAGTGTTTTCAAAATGTTTTAGGTTTTAAAATGTGATTTTTAAATTGATTGGGGTATTTTACTAAAAAAATTCATTAATTATATTTAAATGATATTTAAATTCCTAAAAGTCAAAAACCATTGTAATTAACTATGCTCAAATAGGGATATTTGGTTATAATACCATCCTCATTCTTTCTCTAGAATGATTAATATTTTTTCAAAGAGCCTTTTATGAAACTTTTTTCTTTTACATGGGCCAATTGGGTTTAAAAGTGATTGATATGAAAAAAATTTATTAATATTTTTATGATTTTTATGATGAATGTGTTTTATTCCTGATATGGTACTTGGGAATTATAAAAAATAGGTGATATCGATAAAAGTTATACGAAGGGTTGAGTCCATTTATAGCTCACAGGTGGGCCTGATACAACTTATATGAAGGGTTGATAATCATTATTGCCGATAAATTTTTTTTGAGACTTATATAGATTATATGGAGGGTTGAACCCCATTATAGATCATGGGTGAGCTTAATATTTGTTATATAAATTCTGATCCCTATTAAATATATTCAACACACAGGGTAAAGATTATATTGAATGTTGGAGATATGGTTATTCTAATTAAAATATGGTTTGAAAGGGTTTTATGAAAATGATGTTCCATTTTATGAAAAATTGTTTTAATTTATTTTTAGGGGTTAATACTATTTCTCATGATCAATATTGTTATCACATGGGTAAGGATTATTGATTCTAATGACTCTTTCCGTGTACATGCTTTCATATTTGATGATCCATGTATTGATGGGTATGAGTTCATTTATTATTCTCTCATGCACTCTGATTATGTCATCATACCCATAATAGCATCTTATTCTCATTGAAAAAATTCAATTTCTAATGGTTATGTTTACCATTATTGTAGATTTGAGATCACTCTTCTTATGTTTCCTTCTCTATAGTATTTAAAGAATAATGTTGGAAGATTTGTCTCTAGAAGGTGGTTCATATGGATAGTGATGATGTATTAATATGACAAAAGAAATTTGGGTTATGTGGGAGGAATAATCTTTTAAATACATGTAAATTATTTATATAAGGATCATCCTTAAAGCTTACTTAATCTTGAATTAAATTGAATAATTCACATTGAGGATCTTTTCAGGTTTAGAGTTTTAGATAATTTGTACATAACTATTACATCTCAAAGATTACAAAGTAGACACATCTTCTCAGTTTCCATTTTTTTCACAAAATAAAAACTCTTGAACAAAAGAGTCATGTCTAGTTCCTTATTTTAAATATCCTGACATTTCCTTGATCACATCCTTGATCCTATTCAACTTTATGTCCTGTGAAAAACATTTCAAAAACTTGGGATGAGCATAAAAAGCTCTGTAAGGGTTATAACAATACAGAATGAAAAAATCAGTCCATGTATACATAAGAATAAATGAAATCATACTTTACTCATAAAACATAAGCACTTTAACATACCTCATGAAATAATAATATTTACGAATAACTCATAGAAATCATAAGACATAAAGGTAACTTAAGGCATTCATAACATTATTACATAGGGAGTAACCCTCATGGTTACCTTTGGAATACCCATCACAGTATATTCCCAAAATATCTTTGGAGAAACCTTAGATTTTAACTCCTTCGTGTTACCCAATGCATTGGAGAGCTATATTGGGCTCACCCACCCTTAGTTTATCATGGAACCACCCAATTTCATAAAAATTTCCCAAGAACCATAACATAATCATAACACTTAAAACATGCATAAAAGAAACATACAATTTCCACATTTCAATCACAATAGATCATATCATGATATTATCATAAATAAAAACATCTAATAAATTCATTAAAACTCTATGAGAGAAATATCCCTTTATACTTGGAAATATTAAAAGAAGACATTTAAAATAGATTTTAGAATCAAAGTGCCCCATACCACTTCGAAAATTTTGAAAGAGTTTTAAAACATTCATGTCCCTATAAATAAACCCTTAAAAACATTTTTAAAACATGAACATGAATTATAAATGTTTAAAAGAATAAATATTTAAAACCATTTAAAACAATATTTTAATAAAAGAGCCCTTTTCCATTTTGAACATTTAAATTATAATCCATAAGAAATTAGACCTTTTTAGAAACATTTAAAGGACTTTAGTATATACATAATACGGATATGGAATGTCAAAGGGGCTGTATATACACTTTATAAAAGAATAAAAGTGCATATCATTAAGAAATGTCTCAATGAGAAGAAATTGAGATGTAATCCCAGTCAAGGATCATGCCATTAGAGCAAGGATAAAGAAATGACATAATTATGTGTGAAAAATATAAATACACAAAATATAAGCGGTTAGTCAGTGTAAAACAATCAGATGTCATCCACACATATTTATAGCATGACATAATCAAGAAGTAGAGGTTTAACCCAAAGAAATGAAATTGGGTTAAGAAGTTCCCTTACAAAAATTCGACAGCCTAACTGCATCACATAAAATTTTAGAAAAAGAGTTGATGAGAGAGATAAAGGGCATCTCATCACTTGGACATAAAATTTATAGCAATAAGGATATACTAGAACATATTCTAACATAATAAGATGTAATTTAAAAGACAAAACAAAAAGAAGTCTTTTACAAATAAGAGGGTGAAAGGTTCCCTTACCGATTTGGGTAACTTTTTAAATGTACACCCCATGAAAGAAGGACTATAAAACATTGATGTAAATTATCATAAATGAAATTATATTACACAAATAGTATAATAATGGGATGAAAATACACCACTCAATGGAAATGGTGGAAAATGTAGCATAAATCTCAGGGGAATTAAAGTGAGATGAAAAATCCCTTACGAAAACTCGGTAGCCTAACGGTGCCACTTAAAACTTCCAAAAATGGATTTATGAGATAAAATAGGGTCTCTAATAATATGAAAATAAAAATTACCAAATGAGGAATATAAAATAACATCCCCAAACAAAATAAAGATGATCTTAAAAGAAATGACATAAAAGAGAGTACTTAAAAAGAAAGAGAGAGGTGGGATCCCTTTCCTCAAGTCCGACTTGTCTTGTTAGTTTTTTATATTCATGAATAATAATCTTTTTTCAATTTTCAATTTATTAAGGACCTAATTTAAAGTTTATTATTCAATTCACATCACATATTATAATGTTATAATAATTAGTTAATTATGTGAGTTCATATCAGATGTTTTTGTCCATGTTTGGTACATGAGTCAAAAATGAACTTGTTTGAAAAGAATTGTCCATGTAGTTACAAGTACATCATCTCCAGAATAGTATTAATGATTTAAATATCATATATATCCAGAAAATATTCATTTTATACTATTCCATAACATTTGGAGATAAAAATAAATTTAATGCACCATTCATTGAGATGGTAGATCGTACGTTCTCATGAATGCTACTTTCATTTCTTTGTCATATTAATGGAATTAAAAATAAATGAGAGATATATATATATATATATATTATAATTCCAGTATAATATATATGTTATATAGGTCACATATTTTCATTAATCTCATTCCTTATACATTCCATGTATTGCATGAACGATTCACATCACATGAGGGGGCGGTAGTCCACACTTCCTCGTATGAAATTATCGCATTTTCACAACATGCAAAGCATAAATTTATGTTTTAAATATAAAATAAATAATACTAGAGAGAAAATAAATATAATATATATCATATAAAAATATTGCCATTATAATGGCCACCATGAGATGTGGTAGGAGAAGATAGAACAATCATCGTTTCGTGAGGCAGTAATTTTCCATCCACAGAAACAGTATGTTCTTTAACCATTAGACGGTGGTGTGTGTAAGGGTATCTCGAATATTTCTCATAAAAACATCCTAGTATATTTAATATACTAGTTTTGTTACAAAATAAAGGAATAAAAATAGTTTAGGGGGTTGGAGTAGAAAAATAAAACAAAAGAACATTAGGGAAGAATTTACCTTTAAATCGGGTAACTCCCCTTGGTTTGAACCAAAAGAGCTTCTTTAAGAGATTTATGCCTAAGGTGAAGCTTAAAAGATGAATAGAGGGAATTTTAGAGATGAAATGGGCAGGGTTTGGCCAAGCCAAAGGCTTGAGAGGTGTGGGTAAGGAGGTATAGGTGGGGGCCTTTTATAAGATGAGAGGAGGGGCACTCTGGGAAAGTCAAGAAATGTTACTTTATTTTAAAATGGGTTTCGAATATTAAAGGCCTAAAAATGATATATTTAGAGGATAAGGTGATATGGGTTGTAAATATACTCATCCAATATGTCTTCGACAAATTTAAGTCTTATATTTTACATTATCGTTTCATTTTATTTAAATCGTTCATTAATGAGATAATCATTGCATCATCATGATGTCATAAATAATTTAATTTATTTAATGTATAAAAATTATAAAAAAAAATCTATGATGTATGAAATATTTTTAGATTTAAAATTAATATTTATAGTCTAAGAGATAATTTACACAGAAAACACTAAAAGTGTTTTACTCGGGTGATACATTCTTTAGTGATATTCTCCTTTCCTTTAAAATAAAATGATAAAGTGTCACTTCCACCCAAAATTGATTGCATGTGGTGCCAAATTTTGGAACAAGGAATCCCATGGTCGGCCATGACACAATAAGGAGCACTATGACACATTTTGGGGTTATTTTATATTATTATGTTATTATTTTATTACCCTTAACTGCCTGATTACTAATTAATCACGATAATTAAAGATAATTGCCATCATTAATATTCATAATGTCAAAAAACAAAAGTATCTTAATAACATAATTTGGACCTTCTGATTCCAAATATGGAATCCATTTTACCAAATTCCAAACACATAAATTTCAATAATTAATTTAAAAATAATTCTCATTGTCATAACAAATAGCGAGTTTTTTTGAAACAATATCTATGAAAAGTTTGGCACTTTTTTATGCCCAATTTCAAAGTGAAATTAATTATAATGACCACCATTGAATTAAATGGCAAAAATATATTCTAATTAAACTTTAACTCCAATTAAAAAGATAATCTAACCATATATTTAAATTAGATGAAAAAGTAGTTTTTATGTAAATTGCAGTATTTTTCACTATTTATTAAAAAATGAACATTGTCAGAAAAATACCAAAAATTTATCCAAAGTAAATTTCAATGACCCAATCATAAAGAATAAGTTTATTTTGACAAATAGAGCTTATAAAATTTTCAAAATTTATATTTAAAAAAAGGTTCCCCATCAAAAGGCGGTAAAAAAACTTTTAAAAATATTAGAGTATTTATTCTTAAAATTGGATTCATTTGGATTTTATGTCTCTAACAATTATTGTAAAAATATTTAACAAACATATGTAATAATTTTTTAGTTATTTCTGTTCATTCCTACCATTACAACGGCAAGGCATTAAATTTTATAATATTATTATATTATTAGTGTGCAAAGTAAGATTTCAAAGAAACTCGTTGTTGCGTATTGGGTAGGCCATCGATCATAACATTACCTTTAATGTAATATTAACATTTTATTCACAAATATTGATAAACATTAGAATGTAATATTATTTATTTACCTAGGATGTTACAATTTATATAGGATTTTTTCCTAATTATATAAAACTATAAATCTATATATTCTTTGAGGTTATAAGTGATCTAACTTTTCCTTTTTATGTTATAAGGTTCAGTTGAAAAAAATTGGGTCAAAATTATCAATATCAAAGCCAAAAATGTAAAGTTTATGATTTTATCACCAAATCCAGGAGTGGGGGTTATGGGATATTATATGTATTCCATGTATAATAAAACTACATTACACAACATATATGGTAGGTGCACTAAATGTAATGAAATTTTGCCCATGTTTCTTGGATATTAGTGAACACACACCATGTGTATTAAATAAACCTGACATCCATTGACTACATGACCACCATGTTGTGTGACATTACATGATGTGTACATAAGCTACATGTAATTTTATACTTCAAACTGTGTGCCACCTATGTAGTCAATATAAAATTTAATTTATGAGAAATTACATTCCATATAAAGATCTTCTGCACATGATTCTATGATTGAAAAAACCATGGATGCTTGTGGTTGAATGAGACTACATACTATGTATTTCAGTACATAATGTGTAGTTTGTTCATGAAGATATAATCCTAAAAAAATATTGATGATATATTCATCCATTATTCACATATTCATGTATCGTTCTTGGTTTTATTATTATGAATAAACATGTTATCTTGAATTTATTTATTATGAATGATAAATCAAAATAAAATACAAAAAAATTTGATACCGATAAAGCAAGAATCATATAATTATAAATTTAAATATGACAACTCTAATACCACATTAATGTTACGAACATAGTATAATCTAGTTGAGTCCATTACCAAGGATGGTGTTTCATCAAATCTTGTTGATAAAACATAAGAAAATGATGAAGAATTAAATTTCTCATGTTGGTCACAAATAAGGTTTATACACTGATATGGGTAGGGTTGAATCAATATATGTAAATTTAATTTTATCAATTGAAAATGATATTGTACTAATTTTAATAGAGACTCTTATCACACCCTGATGATTGATAAGAAACATTGAAATTAGTAAAGAGATAAATAAGATATTTTACTTGGTTCACCGAAATACTATAATTCAAGGGGCATGAATGAAAATATTTATATAAATCATATGAAAAACCAAATCTAGTCCACACTTAGACAAAGAACCAATATTTCACGTGACAAAATCAAAGGGTATTCCTGATCCCCATGGGCTAGAATAAGTGCCTGGGCATCTAGGAATCACCATTTGGGAATAGTTTTTAAAATTATAAGAGAAACATAGGCTGAAACCATGAACATAGAATAATACCAAAAAACTTTAGAGACTCATGACCTTAATAAGTGGTACGTTTCATCAACACATTGCAGGAATAATAAATAAAATGAATGCTAATATAACATCATGACATACAAAATAATCTACAGGATAAAAGTGTAGTCACCAGTCAAAAGAAAGAAATGATACATGATGGAAATATAAGATGGGGATATAATATATTTTCCCACAATTATTTAAAATCCCACAAAAAAATAGATCAAAACCCATGTTCATGAGACATAGAGTATCCACCCATTCCTTATCACCAACAAAAACTTATACACACCTAGTGAGAGAACCCACCACCTCTATGTGGTAGTTTTCAATTTCATGCATCAGATAAAGCACATTTTTCATACACCCAGGGGTGTATTAAGGTAGTGAGAAAACATCCTAGTAGGATCTGAGTAGTTTTTCCATATCCAACCTATGTTAGAAAGACTAATCATGCTAGTTTTAATATATCAAATGAATGTAATTGGGAGTAATTTCGATTAAAAAATTAAGAATATATAATATATTAAAGATGATTAGGAATGCATGAAGAGACTTTAAAGAATATTTTATAAAAAAATGATATCATATGATGCCATCCTTTGGTTAGTAGGGCAAGGGTCACTTAGGGGATATTTTTCTAGTGTCCAAAATAAACATAAGTAACAGGTCAATAACCAACGGGGAAAAATCACTATCCAAGATAGTGGAAGGGATCCAAAACCTCTTATATTATCTGACCCGATTTCTTGAGGTTCCCATGAGTTTCTTCAAATCCATAGTATCCAGTCACAATGACCTAGTATCAAATATTCCCAAAAAAAATCATTTTAAATATAATCACAAATTTTATTCAATAATATTCGAAGGTTCCACTCCTAAAATGGGATACCAATTAATTATTAATCAATGAATCTTATAATGTCATAATAATTATTTATAAAACCAATTTATAAGATTAAAAAATCATTAGGCATACTAACAATGGAAGGTATATAAAACCACCATCCAAAATCAATCTAAACTAGTGGAAATAGAGCTCCTTCAGAGGGAAACCACTTATAATGTCCAAGGGAATCATAGAGTGTAAATTAAAACTTATAAATACCAAAAAAATACTTTTTTTTTATTAACAATAATTGAATGAAAATATGGATTTTGGGAGAAGAGAAATCCAATAATGCGAGAAAGTGACACTGAAATGGGAAGAGATGAGAGGGTTTCTAGGTGTATATTTTAGATATTAAATAATAAAAACAATTGGAATATATCCTATTTGAGGTGATATGAGGGTCAAAAACTAGTGAAGGTCAAAAGAGAGATTTTGTTATTTTTATAATTTTTGGTATGACAAGATGGTTTGGTTGCATAGTTTAAAAAACCAATATCCCACCATGAAAACCTCCATAACATCAATTGGTAAATTTAACAGTTGGACCACATGGTTTGGATACCATATTAAAATAATGAAAATAGTATCTATTTAAAATTTCATAGGTATTGCATTGATTCTGCAGGATTTTTCACTCATTGTTCACCAATCGTGTGCCAATTGCAATTTTTTACCATTTTAAAAAATGTTATGGAAAAGACTTGGAATCAAAGGAGAATATCAAAAGGAATAAAATAATGGATAAAATACCTGAAAATGAGGTCATGGGTGTGAAAATTATCTCTAACATATCAATTTATAACCCATAAAGGTAACATGACACTTAATCGTAGAATAAATAAGGACATTTCACCTTCATATGAGCTTTCTCATCCCATATATCAAATGAATTTGACCCATGTTTCCATAACACATGAACCAATCCGATATATTTCCCATAGATCATGTTGTATTGAAATTTATTGACTTGAACGGTTCACTCAGTCATCAAGATATTTGGATCCAACTCTAGATCTTACTATAAAATTACATGGGATGGGTCAGGTATATATTTTTTTAGTTGAGAAACATGAAAAAAAATTGGTATTTATATTATCTGAGGTGGTAAATCTAACATGTATA
Source organism: Viscum album (assembly GCA_963277665.1). Classification (NCBI taxonomy): domain Eukaryota; kingdom Viridiplantae; phylum Streptophyta; class Magnoliopsida; order Santalales; family Viscaceae; genus Viscum; species Viscum album. The sequence continues at coordinate 439,971,935 of OY728121.1, forward strand.
CAACTTTCCCAATGTTCTCATTTATTTTCAAAGTATCGACGTAGCTCAAGGCGAGATTCCCCTATTTCTAAAAAATATGATAGATCAAATGGGGAGACACTCTAAATTAACCATGTCTCCTTCTTGAAATTCAAAATTCAAATGAAAATGATTGACATATGAATTATGGTGACTGCAATAAATCACTAAGTTTTATTGAGTCCTCCATATATTTCTAGTCATCTCTTAGACAAGGATAAGTCCCAATTGGGAGGTATCACCTATGTCAATCTAGTATAAAGGAGAATGGAATGGGAAAAAATAGAGGTCCTTGAATGGGGAAGTCTTGATAGAAGACCAATACCATTAGTTAAAAGAAAAAATGACAATCCCTAAGTTAGTACCCTAGGAACTGTTGAATTATAGTATGCATGCACAAAGAATATTATCCAAAACCTCATTATCCTACTCAATATTCCCATCATTTATGGGTGGTAAGATATACATATCTTTAACTAATTACCCTTTACCTCCAAAAGGACCTTCCATAACCTAGATGTAAAGAAAGGATCCTGATCTAATATTAAATAGGATTAAAATACCTTGAGTCTCATGACCTTATTTATGTATAATATTCCAAGGTCATCGACCTTTATTGACTCTTTAATTGGTATTAAATGAGAATATTTTTTCAACAATTCAATCATGACCCAAATATTTTTTTTCATCCTCAAGGTGTATGAGGTAGTGTAACAAAAAAAATATGGGAACCTCTTCCAACATCCAGGTCAGAATGGGTCAGGGTTGAAGAAGTAATGAAGGGCCTTGGTGATCGACCTTTACTTGGTTATAGGTGTAGTACTAAGATACAGAGTTAAATATGTCCCCCATCATTCTCGAAAAAATAAATTTATTCTTGATACTATTAAACATATTGGTTGTTATAGGATGGAAACCCCATTGGGATCAATTATATCCTTTCATAGATTAATTTTTTAATGATTAGGGTACCATATGTTTTCATCTAAGATAATGATTTATTCTATGAAAAACTGTCCTTTCTCTCATGGTCTCCCCACCATATAAAGTTTCTTACATGTTCCAAAATTAACTATCCCATATACTCCCAAAGGAAACAATCTCAAGAAGGGTTGGGGTCAAATAAATGATTCATAGAAGTATATAATCCTTCTCATCCAATACCTCGAAATGAGACTCAACCATAAGGCTCATAGGGTTCCAGTCCTCACTGGATTCTCAAACATCCCGAGGAGGAATCTTCTTTCCCAAATCCTTAAAATCTAAATTACCTTTACCTTTTTTGTAATAATAATAAAAATTAAAACTCTTAAGTAATTATATGAATTGAATTATCATACGTTATAATTCCCTTTGAGAGAAAATATAGAATATACTTTCTTGATCGGTAAACAATATAATCTTTTTACAAAATAGTTAATACCTCTTTAATTTACTTGTGTGCATGACCATATCAAATTATTAGGTTAGGGTGGGGTATTTTACCTATTATGGTTATATATTATACGATTCATAAGATACTACATGATTTCCCCGCATTAAATCATAGCCCAACCCCATACTTAAATGTAACAGTAGACTAAATAACCATGCATGACTTCAAGATGTATCAAAATAGGGGAAGATGCCCGACACTACTTTGTTTAATCAAATGAATCATGATATTTTGGATTATATTAAACTTTTAATCCCTTATTGGTGAGTTATTTAAAAGTATAATAATTTTAGGATAAATCTTTTATGTACCACCTATAATAAGTTTCTAGTCCAGGAAAGCTCTGTATTTCAAAGAAGTTCTTAGGATTCACCCAAGGCATAATGAATTCCATATTTTCAGATCAACCAAATTCCCTTTCTCAAAATTTACATTCCCTAACAATTTACCTCAATGGTACTAAAATTAAAATTTAGATAGTTTTAAATAAAGTTGATGGTCGCATATATTCCCCAGAACAATCATTAAGTACTGGGAATTCTCCTCTTCTAAATTAGAATAAACAAGGATTTATTCTAAGAACACTACTACAAACTAATCAAGGTACTAGTGGAACACCTAATTCATTAAATCATTGATTATTTATAGAAATTTTTCAATCCTAATTAAATTACAAGGTACTCATAGTAACCAGATCTACTTAAGAATTCCATTTTAGGAATGTTAACCTCTGTTACCATAAGATGTTGATACCCTGTTGGAAGGAAGATCTTAGAAAACCAATGTTCCCCAATGAATTGATAAGAAATATTATCAATTTGGGGAATGATATATTTATTTTTGATCATTAACATGTTTATATTTTTTAATCAATGAATATATAGAGAAAACCATTATACTTCACAGAATACAACATTGGGGGCTCCTAAAAGGACAAACTTAGGTGTATAAACCACATAGATTGAAGAAAGTCTACTATAGTATGAACACTCTCTATTAAAATGGGTCTATATATTAAGATGTTAGAATATGGGTTGTGTTTTCATAACTTGGTCAATAGAGAGAATGGCCTCTCGTTCAGGTGATAACCTTAGTATTCTAGGCACGCTTCATGAAATCCTACAACCATGAGAGGTAACACAGTACCATGATTTCCCTCAAAGGAATATCATAATAAAGAAGACAACTGATCCAAAATTCTACCCACATTGGGTAGTTGAGGTCCACTTAGCTGGATTGAGGATTCCAAACTCCTTGTAATATAAGAGTTTTCCTATTAGGGTTTATTAAGGATTCCTTTATATGAATATAGTATATGTAATCCTTGAAGGTGGTCATCAAGTCCATCCTAAAGAAAATATCCAAGAGATCTATTTACAAGAAAAGAAATTCCCAAGGCATCTTAATGATGGTTTTAGAACATCCATAGTTCGAGAAGAAATAAACGAGTGAGACGAACCAATATCAAATAAAGAAAATTCCATAGATGAATTTATAATAACCATACCCATCACTATAGTTGTCCCTACCTTTTATTTGTGGAAGGCCTGGTCCACTACACGAAGATATCAAATCTCTTCTCATGACTTAGTATGACCACTAGTATGGGGTTAATACCTCATCAAAATCTTTCCAAAATAATATCCACTTACCTTGGGCGTTTCGGACAATACCCATGATATTCTATAAGTTGAGGAAGTTGATCCCGTCTTGAATTTCCCCATTTTAAAACCACTAGAGATATCCCACAATTCCATATAATTAGAGATCCTTCAGTTCCTATGGACATGTAGGATTAAGAAATAATAAAATTAGATACTGATGGTAGAAAGTGAACATATTTATGGGGTAGGTAGAATAGGTCAACTATTATCAGAACCAAAAAATCATTCCACTTCCTTTGCTCAGTTTTCCTATATCCTATTTTTTGAATGAAAAATTGACTTTAACATGAAAAAGAAAAAGTACCCATTAGTCCAAGCATACCACCTTGGTCAATCTAGATCATAAGGAAGTAATCCACCACCTTTTTATATGTTGTAATCCTATAAAGAAAAACCAATGACTAAATAGTTATCCAATTTCCTATTTCAAACCTCTTAGCCTTCATCTAATCATTCTCTACTATCATGGGAGTAAAGTGGATAAGATCGGAAAAGTGATTGTCATATTCTATAACTCTCTGATAATCAAATAGAAGGATTTGGATATATTTTAATTTTTTAAAATACATTGTTTTGCGTCCAAATTACTAGAAAAATATCACTTTTATGCCTTTCTATTCAATATTCTCATGATTATTATCTTTAACAGTTTAATCCAACTATCAAATTCTGGGACCTTTAATAATGGAGGAATATAATTTCACCTTCAAAGCCCTGAGATTCCCTATGAACTCAAATATCCTCTCAATATTTTCCAACCAATCATTAGATTCCTATGGATCGTTTCCCACTTAGAAGGAGCGAGTTCTGTGATGATGTTACAAATGTTAATTTTCCAAATTCAAACTCGTTCCCACCTCTTTAGCTTGAGAGGGACCTAGGGCTATTACCCAGTATTGGTTATAAACTGCTCTCACTATATCCGTAATGAATTTCTGATCAATAAGATGATTTTCCTACGTAAAATTACCAATCTCTCCCTCCTAGGGGTTAGTTGGAGGGTCTTCCTAGAGTCATAACACTATAAAATTCCAATAAATTAAAACACATCAAAACATATAATAAAATATTAAAAAAAATTCAAAAAAATTTATTTATACAATAACAAAATGTTTGAAGAAAAATAAAACAAAATGAATCATATCCTCTAAAATAATTTCCCCAAGCCCGTGGTCTTCAAACCATGCAGTTAACACAACTGGGATACTAAATTGAATTCAATATAGAACATATAATTCCATACATCCCCTGATAACTCAAGGTGGGAAATTAATAGTTTCATCCATTAACCATTTTACATTGACTATCCTTGAGTACTAAAAATACTTTATCCACTCTACTAAAATACCATTATTATAAAAAAAATTTATAAATACCTCCTATGATACAATTTTTCACGAACAAAATCTAGGCCATCGTTGGATCAGACACCAGGCCAAATTGTGATAAATTTGAATGGAATTTCTGATCCCCATTTGATGGTCTAAGTTTCTGGACATCATAGATTCACCACTATGGAATGATTTTTCCATATGATAAAAGAATCATCAGCTCAAACTAATAACCCTACATGACCCCACCTTAATTTGGGGAGTCATTCCCTAAATAAGTGTTGAGATTCATAAAAAAATGTGAATAATAAAGAAAATGAATGCCACCAAATGATCATGACATACATAATAATAAGTTGGATAAAAGTGAAGTCATCCATCGAAACAGATAAAAGATATAAATGGGAATATATGATGGGGACACAATATACCTGAAAATAGATTATAAATTCCAAATAGGAAAAAATAGACTACAATCCATCTCCATGTGATACAGGGCATCAATTCACTTACTTTTCCCCACTATAAACTCAGAAAAGTATAATGAGAGAACAAACCATGTTAGGGTTGTTCGTTTCTATTTCATGGAATATATAATAAAAGGTCTTTATACAACTGGGGTGTGTTAAGGGTAAGAGAAAAGATAGGAGTAGGATCCCACTAGATGTTCCATATCTAACCATTGATAGAAATACTAAACAAAATAATTTGAATATATCAACTAAAAGTAATAGTGAGTCATTTTTATTAAAAAAATTAACAATATATAAACTGTTAAATATAATTAAGAAATAAATAGTACTCTTTAAATAAGATTTTATAAAACAAATCCCATGGGAAATAATCCTTTGGTTAATAAAGATAGGGCCACTTTGGACATACTTTTCCATTTTCTAGTATAAATAAAATTTCACACGTCATTTTACAATGGAGGGGGAAAATACTTCACCAGCTAAGATAGTGGAAGGGAAACTATCTCACCTAGGTTCTCTTAACCATGATCCCAAGGTTCCCATGAGTTTTTTCAAATATACATTATTTTAACACCATTCACTTTCATCAACCATTCATAAAAAAATACACTTTAAAGAAAAACAAAATGTTTCTCAGGAAAATGAAATTGACCCACTTCCAATACGAGAACCCCATTAATTACATTGTAATGAATCGTATATGATAAGAACAAGTATTTAGAAAACAAATTTATAAGAATCAAGCATCATTAGGAAAACTAAAAAAAGAGGGAATACGAAATCACCTACTAAAATTAAGTCAAACCAGTTGAAACCAATCACAATCCATGGAAAACCACCTATAATGAAAAATAGGATCCTTGGTAGGAAATGAAATGTTATAAATACTAAAACCCAATCCTTAAAATTCAATTAACAAGAACCAGAGGCCACTATGACTTTGTATAGAATAAAAATCCAAGAAAGAGAGAAGAAGATACTTTAAGGGGAATAAAGGGGAGGCTTTCTAGGTGTTTGCATTAGATATTAAAGAAGCAAAACGCATGGAATAAAGAATAATGGAAGGGATATGTGGGTTAGATCCATGAGGGAGGATATAAGTTGGGTGGGTTTATATTGGGGAAACAAAATCTTTGAATCAATGAAGGAAACAAATTAATTTTAGTATTTTTATTTTCTAGGTAAACCACATATTTTGACTAACTTGAACAAAATGTGGGGACCACCTAGACTTAACTTAGGAAGATTCATGGTTAGATTTAGAATTTAGGAAACCATGTAACAACTATGAAAAATGACTCTATTGAAAACTGAAGAGGTGTGTTATTTCTGCCACATAGTTTTCACTAACCAAGCTCGAACCATGTGCCAAATCATGTTTTCCAAAATTTTCACCAATATCCAGGAAAATACAAAAACGGTAATATAAAATGTATTGAAATAATATATAAAATACCTAAAATTTAGGTCTTGGGTGTTAACAACCTAAAGTAGTAAATCCCATTACTTTTGTTTAAAGGATTTGGAGAGGTCACACATACTGTCCAGATTCACAAAAAATAATTAAAGAAATCTGACTGCTCTCTTATATGATAGAACAAACTACTCTGTCTATAATTTTATCCTTCTCTAATAACTGAGAATAATATTAACCCCATAGTGGTGTATCACTATGATTTACATTCTTTTGTATGACGAAACTCTTGAGAAAATTAAAATTATAAGTCTACTAGATCACTATCCTTTTCTTCCTCATCATCTTTTTTCTTTCTAGTGCGAGAACTGGAACTACTACCAATAATGCATTTTTTTGAAATTATCTGTTCATTTTTTAATTCTATTTCATGTTGAAATATGCACACATATTTTCAAATAATTTATTATAAATATCTTTAGAACATTATAATCCATAATTTTTTTCAAAAACTATCACTTGAAATTTTAATGATAAATCATGTTTATGTGAAAATGGTTAAATTTATACTTTCTATGTCTTGAAAGTCATCCTTCAAAATTTATAAAGTAATACTTTAAAATAAAATACATCATAAAAAACAAGTTCCTTAATATTTTGGTAAATATTATATCTAAAAATACAATAAACATAAGTTGTAGCACCATCTATGCCACCACCTTACCTTTTGATGATGTTCTATATGGTCACTTTTTTCCCACAAAATTAGCCACAATCGCCCTTAAAATAACCAAAATATTAGGAAATTATTACCCCCTAATATTAGATTTATTATATCTATGCTATCATGGATGATTTATTAATCATATTTTATGATTAAAAAAATATATAAAATCTGTTGTTTCTTAGGTTTATTAGAAAAACCAAAAAGGAATAATAATTATACATAGATTCATCCTTATAAAGAATAAAAATCACAATTATATAAAATTATCCTTATATAAAACCCATGTGATCCTTATTCACACTTAAATTTATCTTTTTACAAACTCAAAATCAAATTTACACAAATATAAATGATTCTTACATGTTGTATAATGATCCTTACCTAGATCCTTGATAAATAAAAAAATATGGATCCATTCTTAAATAAACTCGATGATCTTGAAACAAGTTAAAATAATTATTTTATAAACCCCAAATAATGCTTACATTTTTCCTTCATTATTACAAGAATTAGGATGTAACATAGGGTTATGGAATTAGAAAAAAAAGGAAACCAACACAGAAGCTAACGTCTTTATAAAACACACTATAACTTTTTCTAATATTCCTGAAATGAATTTTTCAAAATTAAATCGGCCACATTGAATATTCCTTCCACAATCATATGAAACAAATCATCCCAAAAATAATTACTAGGTTACTTTTTAAGAAGAAATACACCACTATGGATTTATTGACAATTCCAAAACACTTAAAAATTGAAAAATCACCTTCCAAGTCATCTATACAAAAAAATTTAAAAAATACAATATCTAAATGGAAATCATATATTGAGACACTTTACTTAAAATACCCTCTAAATAATTCAATTGAAATCATATTTTGTCCCATTTGAATCAACCTTAGTGTTAGAAATAAGATTTATATAAAAATATATTCATGAAAACAATTCAATGATATTTAGACTCCTCAATTACAATTAATTTCCCCCTTTTCAATGAATCTAAGGATAACTTATTTGAATGTTTTCAAATGAAGTTTGGAAATATAGTAGGAGGGATCTATTTGGAATCCCATACATAACCAATGTCTATGAAAGGTTTTTTGGGTAGTGACATTATCAAAATATTATCTTGTTAATTTTTTATTGACACATACTATAACTTCACTAGACCTTGGCCAATTTTATTCAAGATAAATTGATACTTTATCTTGATGTTCTTTGTCCTTTAATGTTGGATGAGGTTTTTTATAATATTTATATCAAAAGAGTAATAAAAAATGATATAAATGAGATATTTCATGTCAACACTAATATTTTCAAGTTGTTTCTTCATCCATATAAATTGAGTGAAATCTTTAGTTGATGATATATATCAAGAATCCATGATGTTTAAATAAGTAATATATTGCTTGTTACTCAGAAAAAAAAATTAAAACCCCACATAGATAAAATGAATCTCTTAATTTTGACTTCCCATTATCAATTTAACCTAAAAAATATGCATCTATAAATCCGATTAGATATTCCTATCATGTATTATGATAAAAAACCCAAAATTTACGATAATATTATTGTATCATTGTATCCTCTTCATAGATATTATATGGATCTATTTAGGACATATATGGAAATTTGATGTTTTTTAGGTAGAAAAAACTATATTCAGACTTCCGGATATTAGGTACAACAAACTACAAATAATCAATCTATATTTAATCACATTAACCACATTTTCATCACTATATCTTGATAATATCATCTTGGCTACCACTAAAGTATTCCTTATCCTTGAATTCTTCATGTAAAACCTTTTAAGAACTTTATATTAATATTTTTTTGAAAGAAGTGTTATTTTAATTCCTTATACAATCTTTAAGAAAAATAAGAATGTCCACTCACCAATAAAAGACATTTCAAATTAGTAATTCATGTATTCTAAAAATAACTTTCATTATGAAACATCTAAAAATACAAATATGTTTTCATCCACATATATAAGCACAAAAATCAATTTATATTTTACCTTTTAATGTAAATTTTATTATTAAAGCCTCCAAATTTTTAAAATATATCCTATGATATTGATTGAGCCCTAAAAAGAAATCCTTTGATGCTTGTTTTAGGCCACACAAATCCTTTATTTTCCAAGACACTTTTTTCTCATCTTCATTCACTAGAAAACCTTATCGTTTCACTATATAGAACTCCTCCTAAAGAAGTCAATGATATAGATCATGTTTTTAAAATGTATTTTATTTAAATAATATATTTGACATCTTCTGGTATATGAACCATCAAGCTGAAACAAACCATGATATACTATTATTTAAATATAAATTTTTTTACAAACTCTTGGTTTGGAGGGTATTAGTAAGAATAAACATATTATGAAATATATATATATATATATATTTTCCTCAAATAAAAGTAATAATAAATTAAGAATTGATTATCAATTGGATGGAAATGACGATACAATCTGTTGAAGGTAAACTAGTTGTTTTTCATAAAACCATTTTTATGTGTTAAATATATTATTATATCAATAGATTATATTTATCATTACTAATAAATGATTATAATTATATAATTAGATTATATATATATATATATATATTTGATTTATTAAATTTACATTTAATGACACGATCCATTGGAGCCCGCCTAGCCAGAGGAAGACCAAGATACCACAACCCCAAGCCCGCCTCCATTGGTCAAGGGATGGAAACATGTTTCATCAAGGAATAAATAAATGGGAGGCCTTTACTTAATGTACCTGTATTCATGAACCCAATCAAATCCATGTAGAAGTGAAAAGGAATAATAAAAAGAGATAGTAACATCTAGGGTAAAAACCTTAAATGTAATAACATCTATTGAGTACAAAAGTGGGTGATAATCTAATCTAAAATTTAAATGGAGAAATGCAAAACCACCCATAAAATATGTCACTACCTCACACCAAATGCAATGAAAAATTGCTAATAGATCTCATATCCTAATAAAAAAACCTATACCAATGCACAAGTCAATGAACCCGAGTATCCCTATGCCCCAATGAAATCACCACTGATCTATCCATCATCTGTATATGAAATGTAGCATGAGTGAAAAACCCATTCAAGGGAGAGTATATACATACCCAGTTGGATTCATCAATATCTAAAGTGGGGTAAATAGAAAACATGATAGAAGTAGTCATCTCAACCCAAAGTAAGAGGGAAACTATACCCAAAATCACAAATATATAAGCTCATATAAGAAAACATGATGAGAGAGAATGGTTACCTCATTCCCATGACCTAGCTCAGGTCGATGAGTCTTCCAATAACTAATTCAATTCTATCACAGATTCCCAACATCTCGTGTATCAAACAAAATTACCACATGGAGAACCGAAACCTTTCTACCGTTCCATATAGTTATGGGGGCACAATCACGAAGAAGAGTACCGACATATTAGTATAATAAGGGGGTGGAACTCTGTAGATAAATAAAGGAACCATGTATTAGTGCACCAGGGGTTCCACTCATTAGGTTGAAAGTGGAACCATGACCTAGTGGGTCAGGGGGGTCCACTTAGAATTTAGAGGACCCACACCCTATTCCATCAATGGGTACCTCTCAAAAGATTGAGGACCTACAACCTAGTATATCCAGGGTTTCCACTTAGATGATAGAGGACCCATTCCCTAGTGCATCAGGGGGTACCAGTCAAAAGTTATAGGACCCATGTCCCAGTGCATTAGGGGGGTGTCACTTAAACTTTTGTAAGGAGTATATGGGAGCCACAACTAGTCACGATAGGGTGTTTCTAACCCTGGACTCTATATGATGATCTCAACTGATCAATACCATCATCATGTCTCTCCTCAAGAAGCTTCATATAAGAATCATTCCACGTTGTATCTTGAAATCTGATACAAAAGATATCATTTCATTCTTTGTGAAAAACTATATAGGATAGTCTATTCATTGGGGGAAAATTCAAGCCCATATATAGGGGATGTAAATGGTGGACGTTTCTTCAAGGTGGTACAAGATATTCAAAGTACCCACACGACATTAGGTCCCACTATTTTATAGGGATGTGCTCTCTAGTAGACATGGCTTGGGGTCCAGGTCATCATACATGTCATGTACCGAGGACACACAACATGTCTTGGATTTCTAGTGCCTACCCTCGTGCTTTTTTCAACATCTATGTTTTTTAGAACATGTCTGTGTACATGGAAACATACATATCCTTGCCCAGGTGATGACACATGAATTTTTAATCCTAGAATAAGTGGCACGTGCTCCCACATTAGGTCCTGACCATATGAAGCTGGCACACACATATCCACTCGTGGAGGTTCACATAGCTTGTGGCCTAGACACACGAGGGTGATTCTTATCTTAACCAAAACCCTATCCACCATAATCGGGTGGGGATATATAATGTTTGTTCATCAGACTACACATTGGGTTTCTCTTTTTTCCTAGAAACTCTAGGTTCCTCATGAGTTAACCAGATTAATCCATTCACATGAATCCTACACATGTGCACCGATCATCCACTATTTGAGGACCCAAAATTAGTAGAGGTGACTTATGGTAATCATTTCCTTACCTTTAGATGCCGAAAAATAGATTTTGTCCATTCGAATGAATCCTGCATGCACAACCACTCCTTCAGTCACCGCTCCTCAGTCCAAGATCCTAAATTTTGGTGAATAATCACCCATATCCCACAATAGAATCCATATCCATCAAAAAATAACTATAATGATCATCATTATCAAAACTAACATGAGTATATGGGTTCTATTTCACTCGAACCCACCTCGAAAATTTGAATGATGACCCTATAGGCCAATGATGAAGAATGCGAAGAATGAAGGTGGAAACAACCATAAAAAATGTTATAAAAATAATTTTAAAAGTTTATCATCCAAGAATTTTAAATCATGGAATCTAGGGTGAGATCGTGTTATAAGAAAAATTTAATAAAAAAATAAATTTGACAATGGGATCATGTGATGGGTGGGAACATGATGATCAAAAGCAGATAATCAAATATGTCTCAAATGATTAATGAAGAGTGTAACCCATAATTGATTATTCCTAAATCTATTATGGATCAATCATTGGTGAAAAACACATTTCATATTGATGAGGATGATATGTTTCATCAGTTGTATATCGATCCACCTTGATCCGATCATCGATCATTGACCAATGTATATTTTTCAATGAAAGTCACTGTAGAACCTCTCAATTATACTAGTGTTTACATGGATAACCCTAGAGAATTTTTATTACAAATTATTTATAATGGATTTAATCAGGCCATTTATGAAAATAAATAAATAAATAAATATATTATTTTAATTAAACTCTCCCACCAATGACTGCCTCAACCAGACATCTCACGTCAACCAACCTTATTACCCAGTGTAAACTTCACACTTCAGATTTAACTGTGGTCTCATAGTTCAAATCTAATACTTTTTCCTATGATATTTAATTGTTCCTTAAATAAATACATTCAAATGATATAAATATATTTAATATTTTCAAAAAATTAGTTATGTTCTCACCAAACCTCATAATCTCAAACTGTCTCTACATATAACTACAAAAATATTCCCCAAAATATTTCAAATTCTTACAAGGAAGAAAAAGACTCTATAGATTATTACATCATTTAATGTTTCTTACATAAAAAGAACAATCTATGTAAAATGTTGTGGATACTAAGGATGAATCTGGAAATCATGCCCCAAGGATCTCTCCTATATGATCCCATGATTCCACAACACAAAAACCAAGCGAATAATAAATCCATGCAGGATCCCCTCATGCCGATCCTCTACCACCAATAGGTACTCCAAAAAGGTGGATCATTACTCGATGTCCATCTCTATCTAGTCAATAACATGAATAGTTTCATGCATGTATCTCCCCTATTGTGACACATGTAAGGAATAATACCCCCATTCTAACTCTAGTGGTATGTTTTGGTAGTAGGAGACCTCACGAACCATCTATAAGATATTGAGCAGGCCGATAAACAATTGGTAGAGATTTCCTCCTCAGAAAAATATCATATTCCTCATTGTGAGGTGACCCTTTTGACTCCTTGATCAAACTCTGAATGAATATGATGTCTATATTTATAAGATTTATACCTTTTCTAGTATATCATCATCTTCTCATGGATCATCCGGACCTTCTTCATCATTTCCTAAACCATCTCTGGACCAACAAGGCATGCCCCACCGATCTCGGTCTAGTATAAGGGTGACCTTCTACGTCTCCCTTACAAATAATTTAAAGGTTTCCTCCAAATATTATATTGATAAATATTATTGTAATATGACTATGATAAATGAATATGATCCTACTAGCTTTGGAATAAGTTTAACAAGAAATCCCTCAATATATCCTATAATACCTGGACAATGTGCTTGGTCTGGCCATCCGCCTAGGGGTGAAATACTATACTCATACCCAAATGGGCCCTGAATTCCTCATGTAGAACTTTCCAAAACCCTGATTACACTTTCACATCACAGTCATACACAGCTAGCGAGCCCCCCTAAAGAAGGATGATGACCTACGACATGTAAAAATGCCATATACTCTCCACCCAATTCTGATTCTAAATAGAAAAGAAGTGTTCCAACTTGATATGTCTGTCAATTATCAACCAAATAAGATCCTAGAATCTCACTATCTGTGAAATAACTATCAAATAGTCCATTAATATTCTGCACCTTTTCCAATAGTGAATCTCATTAGGCTACAACAAACCATCTAGAACCCGATGCTCAACCTTCACCTGCTGACATGTGAGACACCAAGAGATGAAATTGGTAATATTTTTCATAATTAAATCCTAGAAAAAAATATATTATAGGTATCTATACAAATTACCCACATTTGTATGTATAATAAAAGGAGAAATGTGAAACTCCCTCTTTACCTCCTAACAAAATGTGACAAAAAACAACAAATAAACATTACAAAATGATGACATGATTCCATATTTCATATAATCAATGTAGTGAATCTATTGAGGATATCTATTTATGTAGGACCTCATAGTTTATATCTAAAAACTAACCCTTTCCCCACACTATATAAGAATAGTAGTCAACAACATCAACTAAAGAAAAGATTCACCCCTCTACCCCTAGGGTCAGCTACAAAGAAGGAAACTGCTCAAATGCCTCCTCCACCAGATGAGAACTAGACTTATTGATAAGGGAATATTCCACCATGTTTCCCATCATATTAGTATAGATTATCTCAAAGTTTTAGCCCTAAAAAAACTATAACCCACTCCTCTCTATTAGGTTTATATATCTATATGTGAAGATATACCCGAGACTCTGATGGTTTGAGTAAACAATAAAGTGTCTACCAAATGATAGTTTACCCACATCCTCAGAGTTAAGATGACTATTGGTAACTTAAAGTCCCGAGTTGTGTTGTTATAATCATGGTGTATTAACTACCTCAACCCATATTCAATTCCTACCTCTTCGTAAACACACAGCCAAGCCCAGCTCCAGAGGCTACCTAATGCACTATTTACTCCACTCCCTCCTTAGATAGTCTCAAAAAAGGATCACTAGTTAACCTCACCCTCAACTACTCAATGGATCTTTTACACTAGTCGATATTGGTAAATTTATACCCTTTCCACATCAGGGTGGTCCAAGGGAATGTAATCCTAGATAATTCATCCACAGACCTCTTATAGTACCCTACAAATATAAGAAAACTCCACACCTCTAAGACGTTCATGGGTGGATCCCAAGAAAGCACTCTATAAATCTTCAATGGGTCTATATCTAATCCATGTTGAAAAATAAAATTCCCCTTAATGTAAACCTCATGCATTTATTAAAAGTACTTTTATAGATTTCCATAAGTATGGTTCTCTTGGAGAATGTCAAGGTCCATACTTAAGTTATTTTTATGGTCCTCCTATGATGTATAGCAGATGAGTATGTCATCAATGAAGGTTTCCAAAAATCATTCCAAGAATGTATGGAATATATAATTCATTATATCTTTAAACATACTTGGGGAATTCATTACATCGAAAGGCATCACCTAGAGAGCATATTGTATATGGTGATATCAGAATTCCATCTACAGAATATCATCCTTATGAACCCTCAAATAGTTGTATCTAGACCTAATATTGATCTTCAAGAAAAATATCACACCTCAAAACTGAACAAAGAGGTCATCAATCCTTATCAAGGGTAATTTTTCTTTATCAAGTAATGATTTTGGTTACAATAATCAACAAAATACAACCATCTCCCATCCTATTTTTTTCATTAAAAAATGGATCTACCCAAGGGGAAACATTTGGTTTGATAAAAACATTCTCTCAATGGTCCTCTAACAACATCCTCATCTCTCATATCTCGATAGGGGACATAAAATATGACGGAGAAGATATTAGTTCATTCCCAAGATGTGAGTAGTTGAAAAAATCCATCACCAACCTCATAGGTATTCTTAAAAAATCCTCAAGGAAGATGTCGATATAATCCACCATGAATGAAGGATTCAAGATTCCTAAAGAGTCTAATACTCTAAGGGAGAAATCACCAACTAATGGATGATGGGTTATATATTTATAAGGACCGAGCCATAAAACATTACATAATCATGAATTACATGAATAATTCACATAGAATATCTTTTGAGGTTTAGAGTTTTAGATAATTAGGACATAACTATTAAATCTCAAAAGATTACAAAGTAGACACCTCTACTCTGTTTTCATAAAATAAAAACTCTTAAAAAGGAACATGTCTAGTTCTATGTTTTAGATAGAACCTCTTTCCTTGATCTCATCCTTGACCTTATTACACATTATGTCTGGTGAAAAACATTTCAAAAAAACGTTGGATGAGCATAAAAATCTCAGAAAGGGATACACAAGGAAGGAAAACTGTTAGTTTTTCAAAACAAGAAGTAAGCCACGAATAATTTATCAAAGTAATACTTTTAACCTTTATGAAGTAGTAAATACTGTTCACTGAATAAAAGATAATTACTTACCCTTTTGTAACCAAAAGATTACCATAAAACCCATATAAAGAACACATAACATATAAAGGTATCTTGGGATATAAACATACTTAAATGGAATAACCATACGGTCGACTTCCACACATATCACTAAATGGAATAGACATACGGCCGACTTCCATACCCAATGCATTGGAGGTTATAACGTAACCACCCGTCCTGGTATTCACGACACCACCTGTCATATGGTTTATCACGTAACCACCCATGATATGTCCAAGTACCATTACAAAATCATAACACATAAAACAAATACAATAGAAAGAAAACATTTCCACATTTCAATCACAATATATCACTTAAATATATTGACATAACAAATACATTATCAAAACCATTTTAAAAACCATTTAAAACATTTAATAAAGAGATTTTTGAATCAATGTGTCCCATACCACATTGAACCTTTCAATATTTTAGACCATTAATATCCATATAAATAAATCCTTAATTTTTTTTCGAAAACATGGATATTAACGAGAAATATTTATAATAATAAATCATTAAAACTTTTAAAATGATATTTTAGTAAAAGAGTTCTTAACAAAATGAGAGACACTTGAATAAAAATAATTAAAGAATAAAATTTAATCAGAACATCATAATATCATGAGAATAAAGGGATTCATGATATAATAAGCCAATGGACAGTATATACACTATATAAGAGTGAATTGGTGCATAACAACAATGATGTCTCAATAGAAATGTAAAATGAGATGAAATTCCTTATAAAGACAGTATCCTTAAATTAAGGATAAATCAATCTCTTAATTATGTGTGACAAATATAAATACACCAAATATAAGTGGATAATAAGTGAAAACAATCAGAGGTCATTCACACATATTCATGGGATGACATATTCAATAACTACAAGTTGAACCCAAAGAAATCGAAATTGGGTTAAGAAGTTCCCTTGTAAAATTTCGACAGCCTAACGGCGTCACATTAAAATCAGAAAACGAGTAGATGAGACAAAGAGGGTATTTTATCACTTGGAAATAAAATTTACATCAATAAGGATATATAATAAAATATCCCTACATAATAAGATGTAAATTAAAAGGCATAACAAAAGAAGTCTTTTAAAAAGAGGAGGGTGAAAGGTTCCTTTACTGATTTGGGTAACTTTTGAAATGTACACCCCATGAAAGAAGGATTATAAAACACAGATGTAAATACTCATAAAAGAAATTATATTACACAAAGAGTAGAATAATGGGCAGTACATATACCACTCAAAGGAAATGGTGGAAAATTTAGCATAAATCTCACGGGAATAAAAGTGAGATGAAAAACCCATTACGAAAACTCAGCAGCCTAACGACGCCACTTAAAACTTCCAAAAATGGATTTCTGAGATCAAATAGGGTCTCTCGTAATATGAACATAAAATGTACAGAATGAGGAATATAAAATAACATCCCCAAACATAAGAAATATGATCTTAAAATAAATGGAATAAAAGAGAGTACTTAAGAAGAAAGAGAGAGGTTGGATCCCTTACCTCAAGTCTGACTTGTCTTGTTCATTTCATTATATTCCTGAATAATAAACTTTGGTCAATTTATAATTTCTTAAGGAAATCCTTTAAATATTATTATTCAGTTCATATCACATATTATAATGTTATAATAATTGGTTAATAATGTGAGTTCATATCAGACTTTTTTGTCGATGTTTGGTACATGAGTCAAAAATAAACTAGTTTGGAAATGTTGTACATGTAGTTATAAGTAAATAATCTCCAGAATATTATTAATGATTTAAATATAATATATATCCAGTACATATTCATTTTATTCTATTTTATAACATTTGGATATAAAAATAAATTAAATGCACCGTTCATAGAGACGGTAGGCCGTAGGTACGCATGAACGCTACATTCATTTCTTTGTCATATTAATGGAATTAAAAATAAATGAGAGATATATATTATAATTAAAGTATAATATATATTTTCTATAGGTCACATATGTTCATTAATTTCATTATTTATATATTCCATGTATTGCATGAACGAGTCACATCACTTGAGGGGGCGGTAGTCCACACTTCCCCGTATGAAATTATCGCATTTGCACAACATGCAAAGCATAAAATTATGTTTTAAATATAAAATATAGAAGCATATAGACAAAATAAATACCATATATATCATATATAAAATACATTGTCATCATAATGGCCACCATGAAAGGTGTTAAGAGAATATTGAACAATCATCGTTTCGTGAGGCAGTAATTCATCATCTACATAAATAGTATGTTATTTAACCATTAGACGGAGGTGTGTGTAATTTTAGCTCGAATAATTCCCATAACAACATCCTAGTATATTAAAGATACTGTGTTTGTTACAAAAGGAATTAATAAAAAGAGTTTAGGGGGTTGGAGAAGAAAAATAAAACAAAAGAACATTAGGGAAGACTTTACCTTTAAATCGGGTAACTCCTCTTGGTTTGAACCAAAAGGGTTTATTGAAGAGATTTATGGAAAAGTTAAGGCTCCTAGGATTAATAGAGGGATGTGGGGAGATAAAATGAGCAAAGTTCGGTCAAGCCAAAGGCTTGAGAGGTGTGGGTAAGGGGGTAGAGTTGGGGGCCTTTTATAAGAGTTAGGAGGGGCACTCTTGGAATGTCTTGAAAAGTTACTTTATTATAAAATGATTTTAGGATATTAAAGGTACCAAAATAATATATTCAAAGGATAACATGATAAGGGTTCGACATCCACCCATAAAATAGGTTTTGACAAGTTTAATTCTTAGAGTTTACCTTATATTCTCATTTTAAATAAATCATTTATAAATGAGGTAATCGCTGCATCATCATGGTGTCATAAATAAATTAATTTATTTAATGTCTAAATATTATAAAAAATTTATCATGATTTAGGAAATATTTTTTTCTTTCTAATGAATATTTATAGTAAAAAATATGACTTATATAACCCCATGTAATTTTTTTTTAAAACAATACATGTTTGTGACATTTTTATTTTAACTTTAAATAAAAAGTTATTAATGTCATTTTCTTACCCATGTGGATCCATGGGGTCCCCAAGTTGACCCATGGATTGTATTGGTTGAACATGACACATAAAATAAGGGTAGTACATGTTTCAAGGTCATTTCATTTTGTTAAAACATTATTTTTACCTTAAATTACACTAATTACCTCTAATCGCAATTAATAAAACTTAAAAGTTACTATTCACAAAAAAATTATTTTAATCTCATTGAACAACATTTTACATCCGAATGACATCCATGTATGTTGGATTTTTTAAATTCAATTCACAAATGTGGTAAAGTTTAATTTAAATGAAAAATCGGTTTTTAACTACCACTTAGTGGTTTCACTATTCATCAAAAAATGATGTTTTTCAGAAAAATACCAAAAATTCACCATAATCTATATTTGATATTCTGAATTAAAAAATGATGACTATTTCAAAAAAATAAAAAAATATAATTTGAATTAATTAATTTAATAATTAATTCCCGTTGTCAAAAAAATAGCGTGTTTTTATGAAACAATATATATCAAAAGATTGACACTAGTTTAAGTCCAATTTCAAAGTGAAATTAATTCCAATGACCACCATTGGATTAAATGGTAAAAATATATTCTAATATCACTTTAAAACAAATTTAAAATATGTTCTAATCATATAAATAAATTATATTAAAAAGAGGTTTTGAATTAAAATACAAAATTTTCACTAAAACTGATCTTTATCGGAAAAATAACAAAAAATTACACAAAGTAAATTTTGATGTCCATATTATAAAGAAGGATTTTATTTTTTCAAATATAACAGATAAAATCTTCAAAAGTATATTTAAAAAGGGTTCTCCATCAAAAGGTGGTTAATCGAACTTTTAAAGAATATTAGAAGATTTATGCTCAAAATTGGATTAATTCGCATTTTAAGCCTATAACATTTATCGGAAAAAAGTAAAAATATTTGAAAAACATATATAATCATTTTTTTGTTATTTCTGTTCATTCTCGCCATTACAATGTCTTGGCGTTAACTACCATTTAAAATAATATTATTTTATTATTAGAGTGCAACGTAAGATTTCAAAGAAACTCGTTGTTGCGTATTAGGTACGCCATCGAGCATAGCGTTCCCTTTAAATTAATAATAAAATTTTATTCACAAATATGGATAAATATAAAAATGTCATATTCTTTATTTACCTGGGGTGTTACATCCTTCCCCCCTTTTTGGAATTGCATCCTCGCAAATTTAAAAATTGGTCTTGGAAAATTCATTGAAAGCCTCACATCAGAAAAGGAGTAAATTAAACTGTCACGTTAAAAGAAAAAAAAGGGAAGTGAAAAGGTCACCCGAGTTAACCCATACTAGGATTCCATTTAGGAATACATGGATATGGAAGAAAAAAAAGGGTCATGTTCTGATGGATAGTGATATAAAACATGTTTAAGAGAAAGTTAACCACCAGAAAATCACAAACTGGTGATGGGTTAAATGGTATTCGATTCCCCAGTAGGAAAAGTTAACAGAAAACATTTTTCTTTTAAGTTACTTTTCATTGAGGAATTTATTTTTGATCTTAACTAAATCATAAGGAAACATACTTACTTATCATGTATACTTTCAACTTTTACTAGATTCCTTACTCAAACTCATATTTTCTCCAAAAGATGAGTGTTTAGGAAGACTTGTTTGCATTAAGAGCTCTATAATCAACATCTAGAGAATCACCTAATGCAAAAAAGAGAACTATATATTTCTCATATATTTAGAAAAAAAACAAAACAAAAGTTGTTAGTACGTGATCAGATAATACCCAGAAAGTATAATCTTTTATAAAAAGAAAATATATTCTTAATCTCCTAAAATTTTCCAACAAAACCCAAAGTTCTAAAAATACCATTCGATAAACAATTGTCCAAAAAATTCTTCAAAGTAGACCAAACTAATATTGAAACCCAATTATTTGAAGGATTTAATCACATAGTCTTCCAAGGTAAATAAAAATTAACATTTATCTCTAAATAACATCAGATTCTCTTAAAGTCTCATATTGAAAAGTAATTAACCAAATCATATATCCTCCATGGTATGTCAATATTTTCCTAGATAACCCAAAATAAACTTATTATTGATTAATAAAATCATCTAACTAAGAATAATATTTCATACTAACCAGGGACTTCACGTAGTACAGTGGTAGGTGATAGATCCCAGTCGCATTTTGGTTGTGGGTTTGATTTCCACAGCTTCGTCCGATGCGACGGGTTGTCACAGGGTCTGCATGTTGTCCTTTTTCAAAAACTATATAATTCTTAAAACATTACCAAAAAATATATAAAATCTTAAAAAATAACCATAACATAATTAACCTCAAGTTTATCTCTTTCCTTTCATTTTCCATCATAACATATAGTAACCCATAATTACCTCGAAAGTAAGGATCATATAAACCCTAATGGTTACCATAATAATTATTACCTGAACTTCCACATCGAGTTGTTTCTCTCATACATGATGCATCAGAGAACTCACCAAGGTTCAAGTAGTTAATCATGACTCCTTTATAGTTGGTATAGAATAACCATGAGATTCCTCATTGAATTTCATATTTCATCTGGTCTCTTAATTAGAGAACCACCACAGTTACCTTCAAACCCATTTTCAGTTTGGTTCCTACTAGATCCATCCGTTTACAAAAGCCAAAAATTTCAGTGTGAGTATATAAACAAAATCATCATGTACTAATAAGGAAGATAAACACTAAGATATACTTATTCGATTTATCTAAAAACTATGAATCTTTCTGAAATCCTTGCCATTATGGTAATGTCACTTATGATTAAAGAATACCGTAACCTCTAAAGTTATCTAAACCGACCTCTGATACCAACTATAAGGACCCAGCCATAAAACATTACATAATCATGAATTACATGATTAATTCACATAGAAGATATTTTCAGGTTTAGAGTTTTAGAGAATTAGGAAATAAGTATTACATCTCAAAAGATTACAATGTAGACACCTCTACTATGTTTCCATAAAACAAAAACTCTTAAAAAGGAACATGTCTAGTTCCATGTTTTATATATCATGTCTTTCCATGATCCCATCCTTGACCCTATTACACATTATGTCCTGTGAAAAACTTTTAAAAAAAACTTGGGATGAGCATAAAAAGATCAGTAAGGGATACACAAAGAAAGAAAACCGTTAGTTTTTAAAAACAACAAGTGAGCCACACATACTTTATCAAAGTAATATTTTTCACCTTTATGATGTAGTAAATACTCTTCACTAAATAAAAGATCATTACTTACCCTTTTGTAACCAAAATATTACCATAAAACCTATATAAAGAACACATAACATATAAAGGTATATTGGGACATAAACATACTTAAGTGGAATAAACATACGGTCGACTTCCACACATATCATGAAATGAAATAGCCATACGACTGACTTCCATACCCAATTCATTGGAGGATATAACGTAACCACCCATCCTGGTATTCACGGCACCACCCGTCATATGGTTTATCATGTAACCACCCCTCAAATGTCCAAGTACCATTACAAAATCATAACACATAAAACAAATACAATGGAAATAAAAAATTTCCACATTTCAATCACAATATATCACTTAAGTATATTGGCATAACAAATCCATTATCAAAACCATTTTCAAAACCATTTAAGACATTTATTAAAGAGATTTTTGAGTCAAAGTGTCCCATACCACTTTGAAGCTTTCAACATTTTAAACCATTAATAGTCATATAATTAAATCCTTAATTTTTTTTGAAAACATGGATATTAACGAGAAAAATTTATAATAATAAATCATTAAAACATTTAAAACGATATTTTAGTTAAATAGTTCTTAACAAAATGAGAGACACTTGAATACAAATAATTGAGGAATAAAATTTAATCAGAACTTTATAATATCATGAGAATAAATGGATTCATGATATAATATTCCAAATGACAGTATATACACCATATAAGAGTGAATTGGTGCATAACAACAATGAAGTCTCAATAGAAATGTAAAATGAGATGAAATCCCTTATAAAGAAAGTATCCTTAAATTAAGGATAAATCAATCTCATAATTATGTGTGAAAAATATAAATACAACGAATATTAGTGGATATTAAGTGTAAAACAATCAGATCTCATTAACACATATTCATAGGATGACATATTCAATAACTATAAGTTGAACCAAAAGAAATCAAAATTGGGTTAAGAAGTTCCCTTGTAAAATTTCTACAGCCTAACGGCGTCACATTAAAATTCAGAAATTGAGTTGATGAGAAAAAGATGGTATATCATCACTTGGAAATAAATTTTACATGAATAAGGATATAGAATAACATATCCCTACATAATAATATTTAAATTAAAAGGCATAACAAAAGAAGTCTTCTAAAAAGAGGAGGGTGAAAAGTTCCCTTACCGATTTGGGTAACTTTTGAAATGTACACCCCATGAAAGAAAGACTATACAACACTGATGTAAATACTCATAAAAGAAATTATATTACACAAAGAGTAGAATAATGGGCAGTAAATATAACACTAAAAGGAAATGGTGGAAAATGTAGCATAAATATCACATGAATAAAAGTGAGATGAAAAACCCCTTACGTAAACTCGACATCCTAACAACGCCACTTAAAACTTCCAAAATGGATTTATGAGATCAAATAGGGTCTCTCATAATATGAACAAAAATTTACAGAATTATGAATATAAAATTACATCCCCAAACATGAGAAATATGATCTTAAAAGAAATTACAAAAAAGAGAGTACTTAAAAAGAAAGAGAGAGGTTGGATCCCTTACTTCAAGTCCGACTTGTCTTGTTCATTTCTTTGTATTCCTGAATAATAATCTTTGGACAATTTATAATTTCTTAAGGACCTCCTTTAAATATTATTATTCAGTTAATATCACATTTTATAATGTTATAATAATTTGTTAATATTGTGATTTCATATCAGATGTTTTTGTCGATGTTTGGTACATGAGACAAAAATGAACTAGTTTGAAAATGATTGTCCATGTAGTTATAAGTAAATCATATCCAGAATAGTATTAATGTTTTAAATATAATATATATCCAGTAAATATTCATTTTATACTATTTCATAACATTTGGAGATAAAAAGAAATGTAATGCACCGTTCATGGAGATGGTTGGCCGTACGTACGCATGAATGCAACTTTCATTTATTTGTCATATTTATGGAATTAAAAATAAATGAGAGAGATATATATATTTTAATTAAAGTAAAATATATATGTTATATAGGTCACATATTTTCATTAATTTCATTCTTTATACATTCCATGTATTTCATGAACGAGTCACATAACTTGAGGGGGCGGTAGTCCACACTTCCTGATATGAAATTATCGCATTTGCACAACATGCAAAGCATAAAGGTATGTTTTAAATATAAAATACATAATCCTATATAAAACCTAAATACCATATATATCATATATAAAATACAGTGTCACCATAATGTCCACCATGAAAGGTGTTAAGAGAATATTTAACAATCATCGTTTCGTGAGGCAGTAAGTCGCCATCCACAGAAACAATATGTTTTTTAACCATTAGACAGAGGTGTGGGTAAATGTAGCTCGAATCCTTCCCATAAAAACATACTAGTATATTGAAGATACTGGTTTTGTTACAAAATAAATGAATAAAAAGAGTTTATGGGGTTGGAGAAGAAAAATAAAACAAAAGAACATTAGGGAAGACATTACCTTTAAATCGGGTAAATCCTCTTGGTTTGAACCAAAAGGACTTCATGAAGAGCTTTCTTCCAAAGTTAAGGCTGCTAGGATGAAGAGAGTAATGCATAGAGATAAAATGATCAGAGTTTTGTCGAGCCAAAGGCATGAGAGGTGTGGGTAAGGGGGTAGAGGTGGGGGCCTTTTATAAGAGGGAGGAGGGGCACTCTTGGATTGTCTTGAAATGTTACATTATTATAAAATGGTTTTCGGATATTAAAGGTCCTAAAATTATATATTTATAGGATAACATGATAAGGGTTCTAAATACACCCATAAAATAGGTTTTTGACAAGTGTAAGTCTTAGATTTTACCTTATCTTCTCATTTTATTTAAATTGTTTATTAATGAGATAATCGCTGCATCGTCATGGTGTCATAAATAAATTAATTTATTTAATGTCTAAAAATTATATAAAAAATATCATGATGTATGAAATCTATTTATATTTCTAATTAATATTTATAATAAAAAATATGACTTGTATAACCCCATGTAAAAATTGTTTTGGTAAAACAATACATGTTTGTGACATTTTTATTTTAACTTTAAATAAAAAGTTATTAATGTAATTTTCTTACCCAAGTGGATCCATGGGGTCCCCAAGTTGACCCATGGATTGTCTTTGTCGCCCATGACACATCCAATAATGTTAGGACATGTGTCAAGGTCATTTCATATTATTAAAACATTATTTTTACCTTAAATTACACTAATTACCTCTAATCGCGATTAATAAAACTTAAAAGTTACTATTCAACAAAAAATTATTTTAATCACATTGAACCAAATTTTACATCCTAATTACAGCCATGTATGTTGGATTTTTTAAATTCAATTCAGAAAAGTGGTAAAGTTTAATTTAAATGCAAAATTAGTTTTTAACTTCCACTTAGTGGTTTCACTATTCATAAAAAATTGATGTTTTTCAGAAAAATACCAAAAATTCACCCTAATCTATATTTGATAATCTGAATTCCAAAATAAAATATATTTTAAAAAATTCAAAACCTATAATTTGAATTAACTAATTTAATAATTAATTCTCGTTGTCAAAACAAATAGCGTGTTTTTATGAAACAATATATATCGAAATATTGACACTACTTTAAGTCCAATTTCAAAGTGAAATTAATTCAAATGACCACCATTAGATTAAATGGTAAAAATATATTCTAATTTAACATTAAAAACAATTAAAAAGATGATCTGACCATATAAATAAACTATATTAAAAAGTGGTTTTGAATTAAAATACAACATTTTCACTAAAACTGATCTTTATCGGAAAAATAACAAAAATTTAAACAAAGTAAATTTTGATTTCCATATTCTAAAGAAGGATTTTATTTTGTCAAATATAAAATATAAAATCTTCAAAATTATATTTAAAAAGGGTTCTCCATCAAAAGGCGGTTAATCGACCTTTTAATGAATATTAAATGATTTATGATTAAAATTGGATTCATTCTCATTTTAAACCTCTAACATTTACTGAAAAGAAGTAAAAATATTTGACAAACATATATAATCATTTTTTAGTTAGTTCTGTTCATTCCCACCATTACAATGTCTAGGCATTAACTATTATTTAAAATAATATTATTTTATTATTAGAGTGCAACGTAAGATTTCAAAGAAACTCGTTGTTGCGTATTGGGTACGCCATCGAGCATAGCGTTCCATTTAAATTAATATTTAAATTTTATCCAAAAATATGGATAAATATAAAAATGTCATATTCTTTATTTACCTGGGGTGTTACAGTATTCCTACTCACAAGACCCACACATTTCACCATGATACCACTCTCACCCACAAAAGAGAATCCCATCCCATCTATTTGAAGGTATATAATTCATCTATGGTTATAGTCAAAATGGGCTTTGATCATAGAAAAATTGTTAATATTCAAGATGAAATTATAAGGTCTAATAATGAATACCAAGAGGTTCTAAAAGAATATATCTCCACCAAGCGATATCTCGCACTACTGGTAGAAAACTGATATTGAATAAGAATTCCCTATAGGAACCACAAGCCAAAGATGATAGACTACAGTCTCAACTAGGAGCTCTATTTCCTGCAATAAGAGTAAGGATATGAATGAATTAATTTCACATATGTATACTATTACTAATTCAAGATTAGAATAAACATATATCATAACTCTAATAATCTCGTGATCTTTTAGTTAATATGTCTCCATAACCTATAGTTTCCCATGGCCCTGGCCACCAGCTCCATAAGCATGATGTGGGCCTCTTCGTAGTGGTGGTGGAAGTATCTCATAATGTCACCCCCAACAAGAATCTATTTTATCCAGATCTATGACTACCCTTCTTTTAGCATCGCCAATGTGGGGGCCAGTGTGACCTCACCTAGAAGATCCATGATTGCAGCGCTATGTCTACTCTATTCTGGCGGTCTATACAAGATATTATTTCCCTCCTCAACACATCTGGTTAAGAAATAACATGCCATTTGAACTTAACCATAACATTTATTACATCATACCTCTCCAGGATGACTTATTATTATGCATGATCCCTATACCACAAGATCACATACCTGAGTCTGGTGATGAGAATGTCTCATATGCCAAGACCCTTCCGACTAGTTCCTACTAGCTGCTGAAGATGAATCAGCTCCATGATGATTATTACCAGCTCCATCTACACAAAGTCCCTCATATAGGAAGACCTCCATCACCAAAACTCTCTCTAGCACGCAATCATATGTGGTTATTCCTAAGGGTAAGAAATTGTCACAAATGTATTTATGGAGACCTTGTTAAAAATTGCATGCTTAGATGTTACCATACATAATCATGTCGATTGAGTAACATGTATGGACAGTAAACTTCATAGAATATTTAGAAATTTTCATCTCTATGTTTTTTTGTTCTAAAATATCTTGAATTCAAACTGAGCATAAGCACTAGAGGTAGTACTCTCCATGAAACAATAATTTAAAGTCAAACCATGAGAGTGCCTACTCATCATTCATTTACAAGACTGGACTCAACTAGAACACTACAATTCCATGTAAATGTATGATTCTAGCGCAACCATATGATCCTTCAGGGTCCACTCAATTATGAAAACATGAATCACTAACTCAAGATAGTCCTTCTCTATTTGTGGATCTGTCTTACTAAAGAACCTCAGTGGCCTTTTGTACTAGAACTTATAGAGTGTTATAAGACTACATGCATCCTCAATATAATCACATGGTATAATTTAATACTCTAGAGGAATGGGTTATTCTACCTTCATATATGGTGGATATACCTCATGAGATGGTCTTTGAATTGAGGCCCTATCTCTCATCAGATCATCATTATGATCTGGATATAGTAACCTAACTGGAGGTCATTATAGAGGAATCTTAAAAGTGGTCAAGATGTACCATGGTCAAATTAGCACACGCACACACACACGTGCACACACACACACACATATGGGGAGCTGACTGAAGAAGGAAATCATAAGAATCAATCCTATATGATGCATGAATCAATGTTCCCTACAACCAATTTCATGGTATTCCAAGTCAAAAAGTATGAAATTAGTGTCATGGTGAATGAATACGTTATCTGCCTCACCAAAAATCAGTTCTATGGCCTAGAAGCCACACTTGAGACACTTTGATACTTTTTCCCTATGTCCAAACCGAATCCTCATAAGGGGAAAAATCCAAACACCATCCCAAGGAATGAACTTCTATAATACCACTCCATAATGACTAGACCCACCAGGGTCTTCTAGATAGTGGATGACCAAGATGACACATCCAAAATCCCACATCCATTGGCTAGTATATGGAAATAATTTCTAAGAAGGAATATCTAATATTTGAGGCCTTTTCCAAAAGTACCTGTATGAATGCACCCAACCATCACTATATAGACATATATAGGAATAATAATAAAATATTATAATATCTAGTGTAAAAACCATTTATGTAATAACATTTTGAGAATACTAAATAGTGACACAACATAAACCAACATGTAAAGGAAATAATATATTCCCACCCAAAAAATATTTCCCAATCTGACAACAACTAAAATAAAAAATAGTTGAGGGCGCCCAATTCCAGATCTCCAAGCCCCAACCCTCAAACATAGTCTATACACCCAAGTATCCATATGATCCAATGAAATCACATCTGATATATCCAGCATCTATATAATACATTTCATGTGTGGGTAAATCCCATGCATGGGTGAGTATATACATACTCATAAGGACACCCATAAAAATTAAGAGATACCAATAGAAGACATGATAGTAGTTTTCGGCTCAACCAAAAGCTAGAGGTAATACAAACCCATATATATATATATATATATATATATGATCACATAATAAACCCATATGAGAGATAAATAAGATATTTATCTCACAGGAAATCCCAAGTTGACTAGTCTACCAATATCTCAAAGAAGACTATCCCTGATGGCTAACATTTCATGTTTCTGAAGAAATAACTATTTGGGGGACCTAAACCTCTCAACTATTCCACATGATTGTGCATGGAAAATATCTATGTATAAGACCCCCACATTATTATGATAAGGGGGTGACACTTATTATATATATATATGACCCACAACCCAGTTTTTAGGGGGTTTTACTCAGTAGGGAGGTAGAGGACCCATTCAATAGTGCGTCTGGAGGGTGACATTCCATAGATAGGGGACCCACACCATATTCTATCTAGTGGGTTCCACTTAGAAGATAGAGGACCCCTTCCCTAGTTCGTCAAGGGGGTGGAACTCATAATATAGTAAAACGAAACCCTAATGGGTCAAGGGGGTGACACACTAACTAGTACATAAAGCATGGGGGGCCCATAACATGGTATGATAGTGGGTTTATAACCCCCACATTTCACTGATGATCCTTCTATCTCACTAACATCATGAAGCATCACCAAAAGAAGTGTCATTATTAGAACATTCGATGTCATATATCAAAATACACTATAAATGCTACAATTATGTTCTACATGAAAAAATTCTTAGGATATGCTACTCACGGGCCAAAATCCATGTCCAGATGAATTGGATTGAAAAGGAGGATGTTTGTCAATAGGGGTACACGATATGTAAGGGTCCCACATGATATGTGGTCCTACTCTAATAGCTGGCCATTTCCTCCTCTCAGCATATCTCAATGGCCTTGTAACCTTACATGGATATTAAAGGGCCCACATTGAATGTCTCATCTACCCCAGGCCATCTTTTGAGATTCTAAACATTCTTATATTCGTTAGGAGGGGCCTGTGTACTTGGATTTGTACCTAGATGTGCTCGGGCATCGCCAAATTACCTTGTACTCCCAGAGTACGTGATTTTTCCTCCTATACGAAGTCCTGGATGTGTGTAGATGGGATGTGCTCATCCACCTATGGAGGACCACATGATGAGTGGCCCATCGACATGGTGTGTGATCCTTATCTTCCCAAAAACCATAGCCACTATATTCTGGTGAGGTTACATGATAAGGGTTCCATAAAATACATTCCATGTAGTAATGTTTTTTCACAGAAACTCTTGGTTCTTCACGTGTTCTCCAAATCTGGATTTCCTGCCAGGATTTCTACGATTTGACCACAAAAAATTGGGGCATGTCCCCTATAACCATCATTTCATGTCCTTTAGTGGATGTAAAAAGGATTTCATCCATTCACACAAATCCCTCATGTGTGCACCACTCCTCCGGTCACTACTATTTAGTCACAAATCTTAGATATAGGGGAATGATCACCTGTATCCCACAATGGAATCTCAATCAATACTTAAATATCCATAATAATAATAATTCACCAAAATTCCATGAGTCTCAGGGTTAAATCATGCTCAAACCCACCCCAATAAAGTCGAATCATGGCCTCATAGTCCAATGATGAAGAATGAGAAGAATGATGGGGGTAAATCACTATAACATGTGTGATAAAAATCATTGGCCTAACGTTATTAGACAATTATTTCAAATAAGAGATTCTATATAGAGATCTAGTCCTGAGAAAGAATAAATTGAACAAATAAATTAATTTGGAAATGTTCACATGAAAAGTGTGGGAACACGAAGATCAAAATAAGACAATCAAATATAAATGCTCAAACATTTAATCAAGGGAGGAGACCACAATTAATGAGCCCTACTATTTTTATGGACTATTCATTGGTGAAGAACTCATTTTCCAGTGATGAGGATGACCCACTACATCTGTTGCATGTCGATCCACCTTGATCTAATCATCAATCATTGTCCAATGTCGATTCAACAATAAAGGTTTTCAAATATCCTCTCAATTATCCAAGGTTTTAGGCAGATAATCCTTGAAATTTTTATGATGGATTATTTATATAGGATTTAATAAATCCATTTAATAAAACAAATATACAAACAAACTATTTATTTTAATTTAATGCACCCGCCAATGGCTGCCTCAACCAGATGTCTAACACCGACCATCCTTACGTTGTGCCAAGGGAAAACCCAATGTTCAATATTAGGCCATGGTATTATATTTTCTATTGTTGACCCTATTCAAGTGATATTCCATTGTTTTTCAAAAAACTTTTCATGTATGACATAATTATATTTAATGTTTTTATAAAAATAATTCCTAGATCACCATGCCTTGAAATGTCATTATATATCAGTGTTTGGATTTGAAAACAATCCATAATATATTTCAAATTATTAAGAGAAAAAGAGTCTCTATTAAAAAATAATTTAAATATTGTTATTAGGAAAATAATGTGAACAAAGTACCCATAATAGCATGACTCCTCTCTTCGTTCTCCCTTGGTGATAACCTAGCTGTGGTGATGGGGACCCTATCCTCCTTCACAATTCAGGGGGTGGGGAGATATTTTTTTGTTCTTTTTTCTGGGGATCGTTCATCCACTTTTCCCCATCTATCAAATCCCATTTCCATTCCATCCTTCCAATCAATATCTATTTTCCTGAAGGTTCCAACCATTTTCAATGGATCACCTCAGATATCAATTTCGACTTTAGAGTATGAAAAATCTTCAGAACTTTTGGATATGAATCTAGTGGCTCTATTCTAGTCTCATTGACCTTTAACTTCTAATTTTTAAATGTTTTTATTTTGTTCCTTGGGTCTTCTTGGATGTGAAATTGTGGGTGTTCTTGATAAGAATCGTTTTATGATCCATTTTTCTTCGTCAGGGACTTGATTCATGCTTAATAATGAACCATTCTTTTCATACAAAGATATTATGACTAAATAGATTATTATTCATTACATAAAATAAAAAAATCCCACCAGGGTCATATGAGTTTAGTGTATTTGGTAAATTCATAAAAAAGTGGTTTATAAAACAACTAAATCATCTCCCACTTATCCCTTTATAATTATAACGCCTTTTCACATGTCATACTGAATACCTTACTTCATATATTAAGAAAATAAACCTAAGAAACGGGTGAGATCAAATGCTCAGTAATTGTAAATAAGAGATATATCAATCATATAATAGG
The DNA here is from genome assembly GCA_963277665.1 of Viscum album. Taxonomy (NCBI): domain Eukaryota; kingdom Viridiplantae; phylum Streptophyta; class Magnoliopsida; order Santalales; family Viscaceae; genus Viscum; species Viscum album. The sequence goes on from OY728121.1 coordinate 440,004,471, forward strand.
GGCATATGAACATGAACATGAAAATTGAATATTATACCCTATATATATCATAGATCATAATCTTGAGTTATAGAATAAATCATATAAGTTCATAAGACTTGAATCATAATAAAATAACATTGGAATAAGATAAGTAAATGTGTTTCACACATAAAATACTATATTTTTAAACATGTGTAATTAGAAATAGGTTAACTCATTAAGTTAAGGACATGAAATCATTCCCTTACAAAAAATTATAGACATGAAAACAGGTCCACACATAAATTTTCTGACAATAAAGACATGCCTATGCATAAAATTGTGAACATGTAATCAGGTTCACACATAACATTGTGAATATATAATCATGTTAATTAATAACATTTTTAAACATATAGAAAAGGATATGTATAACATTTGTGAACATGTAATCCAGTTCACGTATAACATTTGTGAACCTGTAATCAGGTTCACACATAACATTTGTGAACATATAATCCGGTTCATGCATAACATTATTAACATTTAATCAGGTTCACACATAACATTTGTGAACATGTAATCAGGTTTGTCCATAACATTTGTAAACAAGTAATTAGGTTCACATATAATATATATGAATAATTAATGAGGTTCATGAATAACATTTGTTAATATGTAATCAGGTTCACACATAATATTGTGAACAAATAGTCAGGTTCACACCAAAAATTTGTGAACATGTAAATAGGTTCATGAAGAACATTTCTAAACATGTAATCTAGTTCAAACATATCATTTGTGAACATGTAATCAGGTTCACACATAACATCAGGTTGAAGCATTTTGAACATCTAATCTTTTCACACATAACATTTGTGAACATGTTATCAAGTTCATGTCTAAAATTAGTGAACATGTAATCATGTTAACACATAACATTTTTACTACTGAGTTATCCATATTTACAAAATGAGTTAGAGGTAGATATTGGTATCACCTGTTATAAAATAAAAATAATACATATATGGTTCATAGGAACATAAAACATTTATCACATTGGAACTCATGTAAAGAAGCGAGTTTCATAAACATTTTATCATAACATAACATGTTGAAAAGAAACAGGATTCGTAAACATCATGATGTAATAATCCTAAAAAATCTTTAAAAATAATGATAATAGTACATTTGAATAATTTCCCTAGTAAATCATATGTAACATCAAATAATTTTATCTTAGATGGAATTTAAATTTGAAATATCACTTGAAATAGTTCTTGGGGAAATATATTTTCTGTTTTTATTTTTATTAAATTACACAAAGTTATAAAATAATAATTTTTCATTAAAATAACCTAGTAAACCTGTAAATGAATATTAAAGGAATTATTATTTCATGATAGTTGGAAAATCCACTTATGATTTATAATATTTAGAAGTATTATTTTCATATTTGTTTCAAAAAAGTAACAAAGAAACACATTTAGAAAATAACACAAATAATCCATTAAAACCATTTTTAAAAGAAACCAATATGTGTAAAAATAATTTTAAACTATCATAATAGAATAGTAAAAGAAATCAGAGTCAATATCATAAAACATTTCCATGGAATAAAAATATATATTTAAGGGAAATTTTTAATAGATGAACTTTTTTTTAGAAAATCCTTTATAAAAATAATATCATTGAAGTGAAAATTAATAAAATTAATCAATTATGTGAATTCAATGTAAATAAACATAAAAAATTGTGAATTTAACATGAGATAATTGAATATAATCAAACACATAATCAAATCATGACATAATCAATGAAGTATAAGGTTAACCCGAAGAACGTAAATTGGTTTAAGAATACCCTTACCACTTTGAAACTCATCGAATAGTGTGAACCATAAAAGTAATAATTATCAAATGAAAAATAGAATAAACTTAATATAATTAGATTAATGAAATTATATTTTAAATGACAGTATATAGACCATACACAAGAAATTATTGGTGAATAATACATATATCTCATAGAGGAAAAGGTGAGACAAGACACTCTTACCTAATGTTTCGCTTTTGTTTTATGTAATTCACCATAATGTATAATGATTTAAATATATTTATTAATATTATAGAGAATTATATTCACGTTTATAATATCTTATATGAAAATTTTATATTATATTATAACCCATTCATTAATAATATTTCATTATTTTCACTATTTTGAGTGTATTCGTTTCATGGTTTCATGACAGGTTTATTTGTGTATAATTATGGATTTTGATGTCAAATGGAAATAAAACAACATAAGTTAAATAAAACAAAATTAATATACTTATATAAGTTTTAATTGTATCATTTATGATTTTTTCTTCTTGGCATTAGGAATATTCATTTGATAAAACATTAATAAAAAATGTTTAGTTTATTTTGGCTATTTTTTCCGAACATCGCAAAATAATTTCATTTTATATAACTTTATGTGTATATATTACATTCTAGAAAATGAAATAGGTTATGATATACCTTTTAAAATATTATTTAACCCTAATAATCCTTTTATGATAATCCATGAAGGCGATAATGGAAAATAAACAGAATCATTATTCACGTAGACGATTAACCATCTTAATCTGGACAATAGTTCTATTTGTTTGAATAAGAGGAGATGAAAAAAGAAATGGGTATGAGATATTACATTAGACTCATAATAATTTATTATTTACAAGATTCTAGATTTATTATTCCTTGATGGATGAAGTTGGTGAGAATAAAGTAGAAGAAGAGAGGAATATATGAGAGATGTTTGGAGAAAATGACCTCTTGAATGTTACCTTCTTGAAGGACCCCTTGAGGACCTTGAATTTGGTATTTTAGTGATACAAGAAGAAATTTTATCAGTGGTAGAGTTAATATTAGTGTAATTTAGAGATATTTTTTGAGCTTAAATTATTTTTATGAGAAATGGGGTGATATTTATACTTGAGGAGATGCGGGTTTAAGTGATTAAATAATGATTATTTTCATTTTTCAGGCAACCAAATTGAGGTGGAATTATTTTAAATGAATTTGGATGATAATTAATGTTATAAAGTATATTTATGGTCAATAAATACCTCATAAACCATTAAATTTTTTAATTTTTATTTATTTTAATACATTACCTTTTAATTTTAACCCGTTTCATTATTTTAGCAATACCGTGTTAAATCTTTCTTTTTTACCATTGTAAATTTTTTATGATTAAAAATTAAAATGACCTTAATAAATAATTTGTAACTTATATTTAAAAATATTGAATCCATGTGACCAAATTTTATTCAAATAATTGACAAAATTATATTTAAATTGATCCCACAGATCCGACGAGAAAAATGTTTTTAAAGTGAAAAAAGATCAAAAGTTTCACATGTTTTATTTCCAATTTCCCTGTGAATTTTATTATAATGACCTAAATTGGATATTTTTATGTATAATTGAACCCATTATACTTTAAAAAATAAAATATATAATTTAAATATATTAAAAAATTAAATTAAAATGCATTTATCAATTGAAATTCATCATTTTTTCACTATTCAACATGAAATGAAACTTCTCAAAAAAATACCAAAATTTAAACCTAAGATAATTTTGATATTATTATTGAAAAAAATAATTTTATTTTTTCAAATAAATCTTATAAAATTTTCAATGTTTAGTTTTAAAACTAGTTCACCATTAAAATGTTGTAAGATTTATTTTTAGAGAAATATAGTCTTTTATTATTAAAATTGGATTTATTATTATCATAATCTTATAAAACTTATTTGATGAATTTAAAAAAATATTTTGTAAATAAATTGTAAATTTCATTTTGATATTACAATAATATTTATTAATTTAATTTCTTACGATAAAATTCGATTATGGGCATAATTTTATTTATTAAAACACATCCTTTTTGTTCAACTTGTTTTTGTTTTCATTTCTAATTAATTGGTAACCAATTAATTAATTTTTTAAAAAAATCTATACTATATTTTCTTTATTTAGTTAATATGATTCACTACATCCATTACAATGGCTTGGTGGTAACTATAATAATTAAATAATAATATTTTGGAGTTTTCTTATGTTTTGTGTTTCATTAAATGTAAAATATATAAGAGATTAAATTTATTTAAAAAGAGGCATGTTGTAAAATTTTGGGGTGCTAAATTCTCCCCCCATTAGAAGAAATAATCCCTCTAAATTCATCAATTGGACACAAATAGATGATGATACCTCTATAACATCACATCATCAGATCCCACATACCTTTTTCAAATTAGAGGTTTTACCAAAAAAACATTAACCAGGTGAGTGGTCATGTTTTAAAGAAATTTATCTCTATGATACATAATCTTTACCAATTTCCCTTCATAATAATTATATTTCACTAGTGGTGTGACCCCTGATATTAGTAAATTTGAAGGATTTTGTATTCAATTACCCAAGATAGATAAATAGAACACATCAATAACTTGAGGGAGATTTAATGGAAGATTCAATTAATGAGATACTATCCTGATATGATCAGAAATTAAATAAATTTTCTTCCTTAAAAATTTGAAATTGAATATTGAATTTAAAAGGTGGATATTTAAAAATTTATTTATGGGAAACCCACATTGTAAAAAGTGATAATAAAACATCCTTTTAAAAAGAGGAAAAGTAAAATGTAACGATCACCACAAAACTATAATTTTGATTAGCGAGAAGTGAAAATATAAACATTGAATAAAATTCTAAATATAAAGGTCATATGGTGAATGATATAGGACATGGTAATTAGAAGGTTAAAAACCACAAAACCATAGACCAAATATGTCTAAAAAAGGTCATTGATTTCATAAAAAATAATGGTAATTTTTTTAATTATTTTCGAATATATAGTTAATTTAATTCATCTCATAGGTAAAATATTACTCTTTGGTAATGCCTTGATCAAGCTAATATTCATCTCTTACTCCATGAAATTAATTTGAGATTGTAATTCCTATAGAACTAGTGGATAAAAATATCTATAATGGGATGAAATGTCATTTATTTTGTCTCCAATTATCATAAAAAAGTTTTTATCAAAGATTATTCAATATTCAAAAATATTCATATAGGTAAGCAATAAATTAATCTCAAAAACCTTGTCCAAAGTTCAATGTAAACAATTTTCTTATTAGTTAACCTTTTGAACCTTCTAAAAGATTAAAATCCAAAATATTTTAATGAAGGTCACAAAATTTTCTTAACCAACTTATCGTAAATCCCCCAAACAAAATGATGTACCTTTTAAATATCACACACCAAACATGCAAATATCATTAACATTTGTTCACTTTAAACAATATAATAACCTAAATTACCTTTGTTAAAACATGATTGCTTTAAAAAATTTACTCTTTTCTTATATTATAGATCTACAATTTCAATAAACATTATCTTTAAACTACATTATTATAATATTAATAATCATATCCAAGTTAATAAATACTATACTATTTATTTTATCACAATAAAAAATTTATTTATATTATTATTATCTCGTTATCATGAACATATTATGGGTTATATTTCCCTTAATCATGTGTTCTCCAAAAATACAACCTTACCACATCAATCAATTTTCATGGTTACTAGTAACATTCAAAATATACTTTACTATTCATACAAACAAACTAAAGTGGAATAATTCATAGATTTTTCAATATTACAAAATTCATGTAGAGGGAAGTAATCACATGGAATTTCACTAAAGGATGAAAAATAATATTTCAATAGGTCTCACTCATGAAATTACCAACCGAGGAGGATAAATTTTCCCTAATTAAGAAACCTTACTTCATACATTGTGATTTCATAAACATTGCTTTTTTTCCATTACCTTCAGAGGTTTTTGTGGATTATTAACCATATTATCAATTGGATTATGGAATTTTTTTCATAATTTCCATACTCCTTTCATTTGAAACGCTAGAGTATTGGTGGTGAATTATATTGAGCTATCTCTCTATTACTTTCATTTCCAAACCTGTTTTCATTACCCCAACATTTTTTTTCTCGATGGCCAGGCTTTTCACACTTGAAAAATTTAATTATTTATTTTATACATTCATATGATTGTTTTTCCCACATTTTTGGAAAGTATGATAATGGAAAGTTTTCTTCCCCCTAAGTGGGTAATGACTAGAGTTTCCAAGAATCTTCATCTTCCTTTTCTTATCAATAAAACTTGATGGTTTCTAGCTTCCATTCCTAATTTTAGTTCAAAAATAGAAACTTATTATTATCTTCTAGAAAACCATTTGGATAATGAATTTCAAAGATTTGGTTTCATGACACCAATGAATAAATCAATTTTACTTGTAGGGATGATAATTATTCTAGAGTCATTCCATGCAAGCCTTGTAAAAGTTTCCTCATATATAACAAACAATTCATCATCCTTTACCTTCAGTTTAAGAAATTTATTCTATATCATTGTACATAGAATATATGGGAAATAATTTCTAAGTAATATCCCCTTAAACTAATCCCATTCCTTTGATTTTATTTATTCTTCTTCCATCATATTGTTGATAAAATTCCATCATTTCTCTTCTTCACTGTCTAGATGATAAACGAATAGGAAAACCATTTCATGTCCATAGGAATGAAGAAGAGAAAATATTTTCTCAATGGTGTTGATCTATTGCTCATCCACTAGTGGATCATAAGATCCCATGAATTAAGTTGGATGTTTCCAAATGATGAAATCAACAACGTGTTGATACCTTATTTCCTAAATTTGAAGACTTTTATAATTAATAGATTAAGTGAGTATAAAAATATGTTTTTTTATTTCTGGACCCATATCATTCAGTTTCTCATGAGTAAAATAATTTAATTTCCTAACACATTTAGTATTAACTTGGTTCCTTTTGGATGCAATCATTGACTAAAACCAAAAAGTATATAGTGAGGATCAATAGTCATAGTGAGAAACCAAATAATCTAGAGAAAATTCTTATAAAAGTTTAATTCATGACACATTACCCTTAATACTAGGTTATTTATGATTATTTCCAGAATTATATGATTTTATCCTATATATTGACTTATCAAATTAAGTATAGGGTTAACCCAATGAATAGAAATTGGGCTAATAATTCCCCTACCACTTTGCAATAAGTCAAATCATATGCCCCATAAAAGTATTAATTATCAAATGAAAAATTTAATAAAATTAATATAATAAGATTAAATATATTATATTTAACATGGCTATAAATACACCACACACAAGAAATAAGTGGTGAATAAGGCATATATCTTAGATAAGAAAAAGTGAGATGAGAAACCCTTACATCAGACTTACATTTAGTTTTGTGTACTTAAAAATCATATATAATGGTTTAAATAATGTTATTAATTTTTTCCAGAATTATTTTAATATTTATAATATCTTATATGACCCTTTTATAGCTTATTCACACCCTTTCATTAATAGTATTTCATTATTTTCTTTGTTTTACGTGCGTTCATTTCATGGTTTCATGATCGATTCTATTGTGTATAATTTTGGATTTTTTGTTCAAATCGAAATAAATCTATATAAGTTAAATGAAATGGTATTAACCTATGTCTATAATTTTAAATGATCTAATATTTTTTTCTATTTGGTATAAGGATGATTCACTTGATAAAATATTAACACAAATGTTTAGTTTATTTTAGCGGGTTTTCCAAACATCACAAACTAATTTAATTTTAAATAATATCATGAATCTATATTATTTTTAGAACATAAAATAGGTTATAATAAACCTTTGTAAATCTTATTTAATGATAACAATAATTTTATGAATATCCATGAATATGGTAATGTAAAATTAACAAAATCATTTTTCACAAAGATGATTAATTAGCATAATATGGATAATAGTTTTAATTATTTGAATAAGAGGATATGAGAAATTAAATGGTTATGAGATATTAGATTACCAATATAAAACTGTAGTACATACATGATTCTAGAGTTATCATGCTCTGATTTGTGAAGGATGTGAGAATAAAGTAGAAGAATAAAAGTAAATAAGAGAGGTGTTTTGTGAAAGTTACCTCCTGAATATCACTTTTTGGAAGGAACTCTTATGGTCCTAAGATTTGGTATTTTGGTGATACAAGAAGCATTTGGATGTGGGGAGAGTTATTATGTAATGACATGAGTTTTTAAAAATAAAATTCTCCTTATGATTTAGTTAAATATCTTATTATGTAATATAGTTATATAAATCATACACACTTCCTTGGTTCTATTTTATCCTATCAGATTTAAATGCCTATTAATAAATATTAGCATTGATTATATATCCATTTAAAAATGATCACATGGATAATATAAATATATGGTATTAACAATTCTAGTTGACATATACAAAGGGAGTTATGTACTCAACCAGTAGGATCATACATTATGAAGATCATTTATCATAGTTTACAAGGGAGATTGAATCTCTAAGACTTTCCCCTGATCAAGACCAAGATGTGATCTAAAAACATAAGAATGAGGAAAACTATTTGTGGCATAACTCCAATATCATTGAGATCACAAACCAAACTATTTATAAATGACCACCTAATGAAATTCTCATCATCGCACAATTTACACTTAGGGTGTTTTGGGTGTATTACAGGGATATGTATCAAGACCCAAAAAAATGATTATATAAATTATTTTTCATAAAATATTGGATATATTTTCATCATATTAATGTTACATTATAAATGATATTTATTTTGATACAATAAAACAAAAAAAATATATTTTGGTGATATTTAAATTCAATTAAGGAATTTATTTTGATGAATTAATGGATTTTTGAAATAAATATAGTTTTAATAAAATGTTATTATTAAAGAATTTTTATTGAACATAAATGATAATATGTTTTTTATGAAGTCAAATGTCATTTTTATAAGGGTTTGAGAACTATTATTGTAAAAAAATCCCATAATTTCTCAATAAATAGTGATTCATATTTTAAAAGTTAAATAAAAAATATATCAAAAATTAATTATATAAAATGGTTATTATTTTTGGAATGAGAATGTCAAAATTATCCAATTTTTAATCTTTCATAACTTCTTGATATAGTAAAATTTTAGGGTAAAAATTAAATACCTTATAAATATACTTTGTTTATTATGACATCATAATGACAAAAAAATGTAGTAATAAATAATATAAATTGGATCTAAAAACAAATATATGTTTTATATTTAATATAAGTTTATTTTATGTTTATTAGTTATTTTTATAAATCCGTTATGAATCCTCCAAAACCATTAATATATGTGATGGCTTTAAAATAATTTATTTAAGAGTATGACTCACTTCCAAATATGTAAGGGCATAATATTTTTAATATAGGCCCTAATCCTTATAAAATAATGAAAACCAATCCTATTTGGATTAAACCATGAGGAAAAACAAGGGAAAGTTTCTGGTTTTTGTTATTTTGTTATATAGAGTCCAAAACCTATGTTTGAGAAATAATAATGAAATCCCCACTTATTTCCTATATTAAACCACCAAATATCTCATTTCCCTTCATTGAAACTCTTCAAAGTAAGTCCTTACTCTTCACTACCCTCTCTATAGTCCTCCCAATGTTTCCCCAAGATCTCAATATGCTTATCCCAACCATTTGGAATCACAAACTCAAGTAAGGGATCCTGGCCTTCTCATCTTTACTAATGTTTATTTATTATTTTTTCCTTCTATTTATAATTCATAATGTTGGGATATGTATTTACATATCCTTATTGATTTTTTTAAATTATGAGAGACACACTTAAATATCATCAACAAATTAATGATTTTTACGTAATATTGTTTTGCTTCTAAAAATTCCCCATTATTTTAAATGGTAAAAAAATTATGTAGTGAATACCACACCAATTTCTTATAAATGGTGTTGACCATTATAAATTTATAACTCATTAATTGGGATATAAATTTATTTATTCTACTATCTATATTCATCTAATAAAATGTGATTATAAATGATTCGATATTTTTTGATCTTTGTGGCACATTTAAGAATAAGAATGAAATGAATGTGAAGGGTGCAATCAGAATTATATAGAGCTCCCATGAATGGGGTAGTTTTTATTCTCCCATGATGACATATTGGGATATGAAGTTATTCTAGTTACTTTATGGGACTTTTTACATCATGATTTCTTTGTTGTTATCCTTGACCTATGTTTATGATGCAGTGTTTTAAGTTGTGTCCATATTTCCCATGTTGTGATTATCATGATATAGAATGACTTATTATTCATGTTACTTTTATTACCCATTTATATGACTATTTCATAACATGTATTACCTTATTCCATGATTATTCCATCACTGGTATTTATGTGTCACCACTTTCTTATGTATGTCAACAGCTTATCCTGTGCAGTTTTAATGTACATGGAATTTTGGAAGCATGTGAACAACGTTTTCAATATTTTAGTTGTATCCCACATTATAGATGTTATCATATGTACCAACATCTCAAATTCAGTATTATTATCGATATTTTTCATCGTATTATGTGTAATTATTTGTAATAAATCATTAATTAATGTGTAATAAAGATCACAGTTGATATAGTTTGTACCAAAAAAATATTTTATTTATTTTTTGGGATTAGGATAAGAAAATATAGCGAAAGAGTTTGGGATAAGACTAAGTATAAAAATAAATCACTAATTTTTGTCAAATTATATATTAAGTGGTTTTTCAATAAAATACATCCATTTCTGGATACTATAATTAGATGTGGTTCTGGAACAGATGTAACTTGGGGTCACAACTCTAACAAGGTGCGTTGGTCCTGACTCAAAAAAACCCAGTACACGATAAAGAGGCATACTATGCGCCTAGTTTGACACTCCTACTGTATATTATTCGATAAATTCAAAATATCATTATGAACCATTATTAAGGGAAAAAATAACCAATATAATACGTGTTAAGAATAGCTTATGGATAATATAAGGCCCCAGCCTTAAACCTTACTTAATATTGAATTAAATGAGTAATTCACATTGAGGATCTTTTCAGGTTTAGAGTTTTAGAGAATTAGGACATAACTATTACATCTCAAAAGATTACAAAGTAGTCGCTTCTACTAACTTTCTATAAAATAAAAACTCTTTAAAAGAAACATGTATAGTTCCATGTTTTAGGTAGCATGACTTTCCCTTGATCCCATCCTTGACCCTATCCCACACGATATCCTGTGAAAAACATTTCAAAAACTTGGGATGAGCATAAGAAGCTCAGTAAGGGATACAAAAAGAATGAAAACTATTAGTTTTTCAAAACAACAAGTAAACCATTAATACTTTATCAATGTAATACTTTTCACCTTCATGAAGTAGTATAAACTTTTCACTGAAAAAAAGTATCATTACTTACCTTTTTGTAACTAAAGGATTACCATAAAACCCATATAAAGAACACATAAAATATATAAAGGTAACATGAGACATAAACATACTTAAGTGGAATAACCATATGTTCGACTTCCACACATATCACTTAATGGAATAGCCATACGGCCAATTTCCATACATACTTAATGGAATAGCCATACGGCCGACTTCCATACCCAATGAATTGGAGGTTATAACGTAACCACCCATTAAAATGTCCAAGTACCAATATAAAATCATAAAACATAAAACCAATATAAAGGAATGATAACATTTCCACATCACAATATATCATAATAGAATCCTTTATCAAAACCATTTTCAAAACCATTAAAAACATTTAATAAAGAGATTTTTGAATCAGAGTGTCCCATACCACCTTGATGCTTAAAATTTTAAACCATTAATATCCATATAAATAAATCCTTAAAACCATTTTGAAAACATGGATATTAATAAGAACAAATAATTAAAACATTTAAAATGACATTTTGGTTAAAGGGGTTTTACCAAAATTAGAGACACTTGAATACAATAATTGAGGAATAACATTTAGTCATAACTTTATAATATCATGAGAATAAATGGATTCATGATATAATACTCCAAAGGACAGTACATACGCCAAATAAGAGTGAATTGGTGCATAACAACAATGAACCCTCAATAGAAATGTCAAATGTGATGAAATCCCTTATAAAGAAGGTATCCTTAAATTATGGACAAATCAATCTAAAAAATATGCGTGAAAAATATAAATACACCCAATATAAGTGGATATTAAGTGTAAAACAATAAAAGTTCATTCACACATATTCAATGGATGACATATTCAATGACTACATGTTGAACCCAAAGAAATCGAAATTGGGTTAAAAAGTTCCCTTGACAGCCTAACGGCATCACATCAAAATGAGTTGATGAGAGATAAAAAGTGTATCTCATCACTTGGACATAAAATTTACATAAATAAGGATATATGTGAAAATATCCCAACATAATAATATTTAAATTAAAAGACCCAACAAAAGAAGTCTTTTAAAAAAAGAGGAGGGTGAAAGGTTCCCTTACCGACTTGGGTAACTTTTGAAAAGTACACCCCATTGAAGAAGTGTCATAAAATGAATATGTAAATACCCATAAATGGAATTATATTACAATAGGATTGTAATAGTGGGCAGTACATAAACCACTCAATGGAAATTGTGGCAAATGTAGCATAAATCTCACGGGAATAAAAGTGAGATGAAAAATCTCTTACGAAAACTCGGTAGCCTAACGACGCCACTTAAAACTTCCACAATGGATTGATGAGAGGAAATAGGGTCTCTCATTACATCAACATAATGTTTAAAGAAAGATGAATATAAAATAAAATCCCCCAACATAAAAAATAGGAGCTTAAAAGAAGTGACATAAAGGAGAGTACTTTAAAAGAAAGAGAGAGGTTAGATCTCTTACGAAAATTCGACAGCCTATCGGCACCACTCAAAACTTCCAAAATGGATTGATGAGAGAGAATAGGGTCTCTCATCACATGAACATAAAAATTAAAGTAATATTAATATAAAAGAACATCCCAATAACAATAAAGATGAGATTTAAAAGTAATGACATAAAAGAGTGTACTTAAAAAGAAAGAGAGGTGTATGATCCCTTACCTCGGGTCCGACTTGACTCGATCGTTCTTTAATCTCCTGAATAATAAACTTGAGTTAATTTATACTTCCTTAAGAACCTTTTCAAAGTTCATTATTCCTTTTATATCACTTATTACCATGTTATAAACATTATTTAATCATTTATGTTAATCATGTTTGTTTTGTCGATATTTGGTTCTTAAGTCGAAAGTGGACTTCTTACAATTACATGTTGTTCGTGTGTTCAAAGGTTCATCATATCCGAAAATGACATTCCTGATTTGGATATCATATATATCATATATATCCAGAATATACATGTATTTATAAAATCACATAATCATTTAGAGGAAAGAAATGAAATGCACCGTTCATGGAGACGGTAAGCCGTACGTACGCATGAACGCTACTTTCATTTCTATGTCGTATTAATGTAATTAAAACTATATGAGAGGTATGTATATTTTAATTCCAGAATTATATTAATCATTTAGATGTATCATAAATTATATATATCCATTATATATATGTACTTATAATAGTACATTACATTTGGGGATAAGAAATGAAATGCACCGTTCATGGAGACGGTAAGCCGTACGTACGCATGAACGCTACTTTCATTTCTATCTCATACTTTAATGGAAAGAAATAATAATGATATAGAGGTAAATAATAATTCCAGTATAAAATCATATATAATAACATTAAATCCATCCTTTATACGTCCCACGTATGGCATTAACGAATCACATCACTTTGAGGGGGCGGTAGTCCGCATTTCCTAAAATGAAGATATCGCGTATACCCATAATGGAAGCCATAAAGGTAAGACACAAATGAAAAATAAAGAAGCATAAGTAAAACATAAACATATTATATATCATATTTAAAAATAGTGACATCATAATGTCCACCTTTGAAGGTGTTAAATGAGTATTGAACAATCATCGTTTCGGGAGGCACAATTTCGCCATCCACAGAAACCGTATGTTCTTTAACCATTTGATGTAGTTTTTTGAAAGTGTAGCTCGAATAAATCTTATAACAACATCCTAGTATATTGAAGATACTGTTGTTGTTACAAAAGAAATAAATAAAAAGAGTTTAGGGGGTTGGAGAAGCAAAATAAAACAAATGAACATGAGAGAATGAATTACCTTTAAAAGTGTAACTCCTTTTGATTTGAGCCTAAAGGCTTCCTTTGAAAGGCTTCTGCCCAAAGGGAATCCCCTAGGATGAGGAGTGGGATGTGGAGAGAGTAAATGGTCAGGGGTTGGCTGAGCCAAAGGCTTGAGGAGTGTGTGAAATGAGGTAGAGTTGGGGGCCTTTTATAAGAGGAGAGGAGGGGCACTTTTGGAATGTAAGAAATATTACTTTATTTGATAATGTGTTTCAGTTTTAAAAGGTCCCACGTTGATATACTTCGTGGATAAGGTGATAAGGCTTCTAAATCCACTCATACAATAAGTTTTGGACATGTGTAGTTCATAGATTTTACATTATCTTTCCATTTTATTTAAATCGTCAAATAATGATGTCATCGCTGTATCATTATTATGTCAAAAATAATTTAATTTATTTAATGTCTAAAAATTATAAAAAAACTACTATGATTTAGGAAATCGTTTTATCTTTCCAATGACTATTTATAATCAAAATGCCGATCTTTATAACACCATATAAAAATTGTTTTCGTAAAACATATTATGTTTGTGTCATTTTTACTTTTACATTAAATAAAACGTTATTTATGTCATTTCCCAACCAAAGTGTCTCCATGGGGTCCCCAAGATGACCCATGACTTTTCTTGGTCGGCCATGACACAACCAATAAGTTTGGGACATGTTTCTAGGTCATTTTATATTATTAAAGCATTATTTATACCTTAAACTACCCTAATTACCACTAATCGCGATTAAGAACTTAATAAGTTACTATTCACCAAAAAAATTATTTTTATCCCATTGAACCACATTTTACTTCTTAATGACAAACATGTATGTCGTATTTTTGAAATTCAAAACACATAAGTGGTAAAATTTTATTTAAACGAAAAATCAGCTTTTATAAGTACCACTTAGTGGCTTCACTATTCATCAAAAATTGAAGTTTTTCAGAAAAATCCCAAAAATTCACCCTAAGCTATATTTGATATTCTGAATTCAAAAATTAAGTGCGTTTTACAAAATTCAAAACATATTAGTCACATTAATTAATTTAATAATTAAATCCCGCTATCAGAGCAAATAGCGTGTTTTTATAAAACAATGAGTATCAAAAGATTGACACTAGTTTAAGTCTGATTTCAAAGTGAAATTAATTTCAACGACCACTATTGGATTTAATGGTAAAAATATTTTCTAATTTAACTTTAAAACCAATTCAAAATATTATCTAATCATATAAATAAATTAGATTAAAAAGAGGTTTTGAATTAAAATACAACATTTTACACTATTCATTAAAAAATGAACTTTATCGGAAAAATACCAAAAAATTACACAAAGTAAAATTTGATGTCCCGAATCTAAAGAAGAGTTTTATTTGGTCCAAAAGAATGTATAAGAGTGATCAAAACTATATTTAATGACAGTATGCCATCAAAAGGTGATAAGTGAACCTTTAGTGAAAACTAGGGCATATACGCCTAAAATTGAATTCTTTCTGTATTTTAAGCCTTTATCTTTTATTAGATAAATGTAAAAACATTTAAAAACATATATAATCATATTTCAGTTATTTATATCCATTCCTGCCAATACAACGGCTACATGTTAACTACCATTTAAAATAATATTATTTTATTATTAGAGTGCAACGTAAGATTCCCAATAAACTCGTTGTTGCGTGTTGGGTACGCCATCGACCATAGCATCCCCTTTAAAGTCATATCAATATTTTATTCAAAAATATGGATAAATATGAAATGTCATATTCTTTATTTACCTGGGGTGTTACAGATATCATATATTAAATACAATAAATTCATAAGATAAAGAAATAAATGTAATTTCTATGTTATCCATTTAATGTCATTGAATTACCATTTATGTGTTTAATAGTTTAAAAATACTCATCCCTAATTTTACCTTTCATATACTCAATGGTTAGAAGTAAGATGAATTAGGTAAAACATCAATGAGATGGGATATATGATGACTTTCCCAATGAGATGCACAACCTTATGGGATTAGGAATTGAAAACATTATGATGATACTCTCTCAGATAACTCAGGTTTTTAATAGAAGCATGTATTAGGTGGATCAACCAAATATCCCAAAGAAATAATGAGATATAATTGAGTCCTTTATGTGACAAAGGCCTTTGAATTTCAATGGATTATATGATACCTTAATCACAAAACAATGGATAAACTCCATTAATAATATATTATCCATCATTAAATGTTCTGAAAAAGATAATGTTATACTGGATGATTATCAAATTGTGGTATAATATGATCAATGGTTGTCATTGATCAAGAATACGAAGCCTGAGGAAGAGATCTAAAAGACAGGGGGAAGGAATTTTGGAAAATGTTTTTCAATAAACATTTTCGTTGCACTCTGCATTTAAAAATGGAAAGGTATTTCAATTTCTTAAAGAGAAAAGAATATAAATCTATCTGGGCATACAATAATAGATTCACAATACCTTCACGATACTCCTCTATCTTTGTTGCTACCCCTGAATGTAAGTTTTACCACTTCTTTGTTGGGATACAACATAGTCTATGAAAATCCATAGAGATTTGTGACTTTGATAGCTATGAGGAAATTTTCTAATGTTCCCTCGAAGGTGAAATGGATATTAAAGAATCTCAAGGGTATCAAGGGGATAAGAAGCATAAACCAAAGTTTAATTCTAGTGGACTGATGGATAAATCTAACAGTGCTATTAAATTTTAACTATTCCACTTATTAAAGGTGTAGAAAGAAGCACTGTAAAAATTTCCTTAGGGGGATGAGGAAATTCATTAGGTACTGAAAGGGAACCTAAATTATGGATACAAATATGAGAAACCCTCTAATGCAATGGAGTAAAGGAATGATCTATTAAAACATCATCATATTGTTAATTTCTTCAAATTCTTGGAAACATGGATCTTTACTAATCAGTGAACTAATCCATTGGTTTTTAGAGATAAACAAAAACCTATGAGGTAACAAGTGATTGGTTTTCTTTCCAAACCACTAAGGTGGATCTTGAAAAATAAGTGGTGAAAAGTAAACTAGTTATTCATTCAAGATTATAAAACATACATTTCTATTCTATTTCTACATTTTTATTCAAATCCTTAATGTTTAATACTATAAATCAAACACCACCACAAAGCATGAATGTATAGATGTTAGTAAAAATGGAAAAAGTTGAATTTTTTTGTATCCTAGGTATATAACACCTCCCCTTTTACAATTTTTGGGTTAAAATTTTCAATGAAACTTGTAATTATTACTTTGGTGTAATTTCATATAATTATAGGAATGGATTAGATTTCATTATATAGAGCCATCATAAATTTCGATGAGAAGTAAATCACTCTCCATATTTCAAATCGACCTCCGATTCTATAAAAGTACTAGGAGGAGGATGAATCTTCATTAGCACAAACATTTCAAGAATGGATATTATTTCCCAATGAGAAAGTGTATCTATCTTAAATTATTGAGTTTAAGGAAAGAACCATCGTCAAAGACATACCTACTGTGAGGGAATATGCTGATGTGTTTCTTCAGTAATTGTCTAGTATTCCTCTGAGTCGAGATGTTGAATTTTAAACCAAGCATATTCCTAGGGAATTTCCATTATCCAAGATTCCATATTAAAAGGATGTTGTGGAACTTGAGAAGATTATTAAGAAACGATAGGATAGTCTAGATAAAGGGATCTTCTGCCTAAGTGCTTCACCATGGGGTGCAATAGTCCTCTTCATCTAGAAGAAGGACATGTCAATGCGCATTTGAATTGATTACCACAAGATCAACAAGATCATGTTAAACAAAAAGTATCCTCTTTAATAGATTGATGAACTTCTTGATTAGATAAATGGATACCAATAAATCTCTAGGGTGGATATTTGGTTGGAATATTACCTTGTTTGGGTGAAGAAGGTGGATATCCCCATGAATTCTTTTCGTACAAGGTTCTTGCACTATGAGTTCATTGTAATTCCATTCAATATCACTAATTTTTTGAAAATATTCATAAACATGATGAATAATTTCTTTTGAGATTACCTTGAAAAATTTTGGGTAGTATTTATAGATTATTTTATTATATTATCGAAAACATAGGAGGAGCATGAGGAGAATCTAAGAACTATTCTAAAGACCTTATGAAAGGAGAAGCTTTACGCCAAGTATACAAAATGTGAATTCTAATTGAAGGATATCTCAGTCTTCGATAATATCATCATAAATTATGGGATATCTGTAGACCGTTAAAATAAATAATAAATTTATGGATGGCCAAGGCAATCATATATGATAAATAACTATAGATTCTATGGTTTAGTTCGGTATTAAAATCGATTTGTAAGAAATTTATCACAATTTTAAAACCCTTTAGACAAGATAACTAGAATGGGAGTCCTATTTTCTTGAAATGAGGAATATGAAGAGATATTCAAAGAGATGAAAAGGTGAATTATCACTACCCATGTGCCCGAAATTCCCACAAGTGGGGTAATTTTTGTGGTATTCAGTGATTCTTTGAAGAAGGGATTAGTCTGTGTGTCAATGCAGAATGAAAAAGTCATAGCCAATACTTCAAGGAAGTTGAAAGTTCACAAAAAAAACTACCCAAAACATGATTTGGATTTGGTTGTAGCGATATTATGTTTGAAAATATGGATGTTTTATCTCTTAGATAAGAATTATAAAATGTACACAAATCACAAAATCCTCATGTATATATTCACATAAAAAGATATGAATATATTCCAATGAAAATTGTTAGAGCTGCTCAAGGACTATGAATGGTCAATCCACTAAAATCCATGAAAAGTGAATAAATTTGAAGTTGATTTAAGGAAAAAGGATCCATCCATTATATCATTTATGATATTTGAGAGGTATATGATCTTCTTAGATTTGAAAAAGATAGACATGGGTATCATATAGAAACAAACATCATGAATCCTTTCACAAATTATTTCTCAACCATCCCTTCCAGAGAGGTTAAAGAAATCTCAAATAGATGACATGGGAATTCATAATAAGGTGGAAAATATTAGAAAATGGAACCTATTTGTGTTCAATTTTAATGGATAAGGTGTTTTGATATTTGGGTTAATAGTTTGTGTACCATCAAATCCTGAGTTAAATAAGGAGTTGTTGGATGATCCACATAGATCAACATTCTTTATCCATCTTGGAAGAAAAAATATGTATCATGGTCTCCAAGAACACTATTAGTGGGACTATATGAAGAAGGATATAATAGAATATATATCGAGATGTATTTTATGTTAGCAAGTGAAGACAGAAAGGGAAAAAATATTGGGGTATGATGAAACAATTACTTATACCTGCATTGAAATTGGGAAGAATTACCATGGACTTTGTTATAGGAGTTTTGAAGACATCCAGAGGAAATAATGATATCTTGGTTATAGTGTATATTCTTAGAGAGACTACACAATTCATTCCGAGTCTAGAGGACTTCTCACTTGATCAACTTGTACAGATATACACAAGATAAGTGGTGTGGATTCATGGAGTACCACTATCAATTATATCCAATCGAGATATGAGATTAACATATATGTTTTGGAAGAGTCTCCAACATTCTTTGATTACAAAGTTGAAATTTAACATGGATTATCACCCCCAAACCAAGGGCTAATATGAACAGACTATCCAGAAACTTTTGGACATGTTGGCAGGATACTCAATTGAATTCAAAGGGGATGGGATCAATATATTCCTCTTGTTGATCTCTCTTATAATAAAAATTTATACTCAATAAGTCAAATGTATCCCTATGAAGCCCTCTATGGTAAGAGGTGAAACACACCATCAATTTGGGATGATGTTGGGGAATGAAAATATCTAGGTTCTAAAATGTCGAGGAAATGGTGGAAAAGGATAAGACCATTCAGAGACACATCATTGTCACTCAATGTTGATAGAATTTATATGATGATAATAATAAAAAATATCAAGAGTTTGATTTTTGATAAATGTTATTCCTCCACATATTTCCATGGAATAATTTGATGAGATTTGGGAAGAATTGAAAGCTTATTCCAAGATACATCGACCCCTTTGAGATACTTGATTGCATTAGAGAGGTGGCATGTCGACTAGAAATTTCATCTAACCTATCTCATATACATGATGTATTACATGTATCCCACTTTAGGAATTATATATCATACACCTCATAAGTACTAAATCCTGAGGTGGTACCATTTTTTAATTATCTTTCCAATTAAGAGAAACCAATCATAGATTCAAGGGAAAAAGTTCTACGAAATAAGAAAATGAACCATGTAAAAATGGTTTAGAGAAATCAAAAGTTTGAGTAAGAAACATGGGAAATAGAGGAGGTAATGAAGTGGACATACCATTGTCTATTTTAGTGAGGTAGATTAAAATTTCGAGGGGAACATTTCTTAAGGGGGATGATTGTAATGACCTGAACTATTATAAATAAAATTCCCCTTGTGATTTAATTAAATTTATGACCATGAATTTTTTTATAAAAAATTGAAACACTTCTATGGTTCTATTTTATCATAAAATATTTAAATTACCATTTAGAATCATTAACATTAATAATATTATTATTGAACAATGATCACAAGGTTAGTGTAAATATAGGGTTTTAACAAATCCAATTGACAAAGACAAGGGGAGAGGTGGCCTCAACCTATAGGATCATACCTTATGAATCCCATTTAAGAAATATTTTGAGGGAGATTGAATATATAGGATTTTACATTGATAAATCCCAAGATGAGATCCAATAACTAAAGTATAACTTAAATCATTTATAAAAGAAGTTCTAGCTCATTGATATGATGACCCAAACTATGTATGCTGAACCACCCCATGAAATTCTCACCATCACACACCTTACTGTAAGGGAGTTTTCTGGTTTATTAAAGGGACGTGTATAAATAACATAGATATATGAGTATGTAAATAACGTTTTATAAAATAATAGATATATTTTCATCTTATTATTGTTATATTATAAGTTATATTTATTTTGATACAAGAAAAAAACATAGTATTTTTAGTTAACATTCATATTCAATTAATAATTTTTTTTGATGAAATAATGGATTATTTAAATAAATAATATGTTAATAATAAATTATTATTTTATAATTTTTATTAAATATTAATGATCATATATTTTTTATGAATTCAAATGTAATTTTTTAAGGGTTCGAAAACTATTATTTTCAAAAAACATAGAGTTTCTTAATAAATATCAATTATTATTTTAAAAGAAAAAATAAAAATATTTTTGAAATTATTTAATTAATATGGATATTTTTTTGGAGTCATAATGTTGAAATTATCCAATGGTTAATTTTTCATAATTGTGTGAGATAGTTAAATTTTCTAGTAAAAATTAAATACAATATAAATATTCTTTACGTATTGTGACATCACGATGAACAAAAAATGATATAATAAATAATATAAATGGTATCCATTATCAAATATATGTTTTAACTATAACATAATGTGATTTTATGTTTATTTGGTTAATATTATAAATCATTTATGAATCCTCTAAAACCATTAATATATTTTAATATTTTAAAGCCATTTCTTTAGTAGTATGACTCACATACATATAAGAAGGGGTATTATTATTTTTAAGTTATTCCCTTGGATTTATTAAATAATGAAAACCAATCCCATTTTGTAGAAACTATAGATAAAATCAAGTTAAGGTTTTTGGTTTTGGTTATTTTATTATCTAGAGTCCAAAACCTATATTTGTGAAATAATAAAGAAATCCCCACTAATTTTCTATTTAAACCCATATCATATGCCATTTATCTTTACTAAAACTATTTGGATCACATCCTAACTATACCCTACCCTCTATATAGTCCTCCAAAGGTGAAACCAAGCTCTTAATAAGCTCCTCCCAAGAATTGTGGGCCACACACTAATGTAAGTGATCCTCACCTTTTGTTCTTTATTAATTTTCATTTTTATCTTATTCTATCTATTTACAATGACTAATGTTAGGATATTTATTTAAATATCCCTATTAATTACCATTTTATGACCAAATTATGAGAGACCTGTTTTCTCTCATAAAACCATTTTATTAGTTTTTAGGTGACACCATTATTCTGTCGAAATTTCACCATGATTTTCCAGGCCATGATAATTGTGTAGTGAATACCATACCCATTTACTTTCAAAAGTGTTCACATTTATTCAATTATATATATTTTAATTCATACTTAAATGTATGTATTACACTCTCCGTATTTGTGGAATAAAATGTGATAATAATTGATTCCATTTTTTATGATTTTTTTGCACACTTAAGCATGAGAATGAAATGAATGTGATGGGTGTGCCCAGAGTTATATAACACTCTAATGCATTGGGAAATTATTATTCTCAAAATAATTCATGTTTGGATATTTAGTGAACCTTATTACTTTATAGGAATTTTCTATCTTGATTTCTTTGAAATTATCCATGAACTATGATTATGATGTATTTTTTAAGTTGTTTTCACATTTCCAATGTTATGATTATCATGATATATCAGGCCTTATTATTCATGTTACTTTTATTCTTCACTAATATTACTATTATCTGACATTTATTACCTTATTCCATGATTATTACCTTACTAATATTTATAGATCACCATTTTCTTATATATGTCCCAAGTTTATCCTGTGCAATTTTAAAATCCATTGAATTTTAGAATTATGTTAGGGATGTTTTTAATAGTGTTATTGTATGCCATGTTCATGATATAATGATATGTACCTAATTCCCAAAGACAATAGATTTATCAATATTTTATGTTTTATAATGGTTAATTTTATATAATAAAATATAAATTAATGTTTTATATAGATAAGGGTTGTTATATATGAGTACAGGATTTGGAAGATATTTGAGGAGATTCAAGGCTTTTGCGGAGAAATTGGGTGGTATTTATACATGAAGAAGGGTGTGTTTAAGTGATCAAATAATGATTATTTTATGTTTTAATCATTCCACATTGAGGTGGAATTAATTACCATTAATTTGGATGATAATTAATTTTTAATGGATTTTTAGGGTCAATCAATACCTCAACCACCCATTAAATGTTGAAATTTTTATGTATTTTAAGACATTACCTTTTAATCGTAACCTGTTTTATTATGTTACCTATACCACAATAAATTTTTCATTTTCTATAGTAATGTTTTTATGACTAAAAATGAAATTGAACATACTACATAATTTGGAACTTATTATTCCAAATATTGAATCTATTTTACCAAATTATATTCACACAATTGGAAAATATATATTTAAAATTAATCATGTAGATGAAGTAGGAAAATGAGTTTTTAAAGTGAAAAAGTTCTATAAATTTAAATGTTTTTATATCCAATTTCATTTTTAATTTGATTCTAATTACCTAAATTGGATTTATTGATGTATAATTTGACTAATTTTACATTAAAACCAATTTAGAATGTAAATTAACTACAAAAAATTATATGAAAATAGATTTCAATTAAAATTAATTTTTTTTTCAGATAAAATTTTAAAATGTTTCAAAATATATTATTAAAACTAGTTTGTCATTGAAAGGAAACAAAATTGCCTTTTAGAAAAACATATATTTTTATGCTTAAAATTGAATTTATTCTTATGATAATCCTATGGAACATATTGGATGAATTTCAAAATATTTAATTAAATATTAAAAATGTAAATTTCATTAATATGTTTCAATAATAGTGATTAATTTAATTTATTATGATAAAATTCCATTATGGATATAAAAATAAATCTTTTATGTTCAATTAGTTTTTATTTTATTTTATAATTAATTGGGAACCAATTAAATTTATAATCATATATAAACTATATTTTAATGATTTTGTTAATCTCATCCATTTCTGCCATCCCAATGGCTTGGTGATAACTATCACAATTAAAGAATAATATTTTTTTTGTTAAGTTTTGTGTTTCCTGCATTATAAAATATCAAAGAGATAAAATTTATTTAAAATGATAAATACTATAAAATATTGGTGTGTCATATAATAACCCCTCAAATTGAATTTCTCCATAAAAATTCATCACTATGATTCAAATAGATGTGGATACCTCTACCTCATCACATACTTTGGTTTCTACATAGGTTCCTCAAATTGTTGGTTTTTCCACAAAACATTTACTAGGTGAGTGAAATTTTTTCCTAGAAATTTACCTCTACGATCCAAAATATCTATTGGTTTCTCTTTATAATAATGTTCCATCGGTATGACCTCTGATATCAGTATATGTGAAGGATCAGGTATTCACTTACTCAAGAGAGAAGAATGGAATATTTCATGAACATGAGAGAGATTTGGTGGAATATTCAATTAATGAGATGTTGTCCCTATATGATCAAGAATTTCAAAAGAAAGTAAATCCTCAAAAATTTGATATTACACATTGAAAATTGAAGGGGGATATTTTAAAACCCCTTTGTGGGAAACCGATATCATAAAAAGGGTCAATAAAACTTCCTCTATAGAAGAGGAAAATTAAAAGGTGAATATCACCACAAAACTAGGATTACAATTAGTGGTCTGTGAAAATATGATCATGGAAGATAATTATAACTGTCAGGTTCTAATGGATAATAAGTGAGAACATGTTCATTAGAAGCTAAATAACCACAAAATCAAAGATCGAATAGTTATTAAAAAAGGTCATTAAATTCATGATAAATGATTACAATTCGGTAGAATTTTATTTCAAAATCATTGGAGAAGATATAGTAACTTTAATTTATCTCTAAAGAACAATATTACACATTGGGTTTTCAATGATGAAAATTTATTCATTATATCTCTAGTTGTGATAATAATGTGGTTGATGTAGATTATTCAATATGCATAAATATTCATATGATTAAGTAATAAATTATTCTCTAATAACTGATCCAATGTACAGTGTAAACAATTTCATAAATTTATACCCTAATAAACCATCCAAAGGATTTAAATACAAAACATTGGAATGAAGGTCACAAAATTTTATAAATCATCATATAATTAATCCCCCAAACAACATGATGTACCTTTTAATTTTCATAGACCAAGTGTCTAAAGATCATTAGCTTGTATTCTCCTAAAACATGATTATAACCAAAATTAACTTAGTAAAAGTATGTATGATTTCCAAAGTTAACACTATTTTTATAGCATAAATCCTAAAATTCTATAAGAATAATTCATAAAACAATTTATAATGAAATTAATGATGATTTCTAAGGTCATCAATACTATCCCATTTATTTTAGCCCAATAAAACATCTCTTTATCTCATTAATTTCATCATATACATATTAAGGGTTATCTTTCCCTTATTAATGAGTTCTCTAAAAATACCACCGTACCTCCGCAATCACTTTTCCTGGTTATTAGTACCTATAACATCCCGAGTTATAATAGAGAAACACTATGTTTAATAGAATACATGATACATTACATCGATCTTAAACGAACAACTAAATATTATTATCTAAATTTTACCATTATAACCAAGATGTTGGAATGGAGGGAACAAATATTACCAAATAAATTACGAATATATGGTTTAAAAAAGTTAAAATAATGATTATTTGGTTACCAAATTTATTATAAATGTAAATAACAACCAATTGACTATAAATGATGCATTTTTATGAAAACCACTAAGAAAAGAGAATAATTGTGCTTATAAAATCATATGACCATTTACATATTTTCATACAATGAAAAATAAATGTTATATATTTAATGTAATGTTTTAAATTCATCTAATATACTTTATAGATATGATATAAGAACAAATTCAATTTTTCGGATAATAGAAGTCTGTTTCTAAAAATGATGTTTTACAGCCTTTTGATGGAGAACATTTTTAAAATTTAGTTTTTGACACCTTTATATGTTCTATTTGACAAAATAAACTTCTTATTTAAAATCATGACATCAAAATTTACTTTGGATGAATTTTTGATATTTTTCTCTTAACCACCACGTTTTGATGAATAATAAAAATATGATAAATTTTAATTTAAAATAACTTTTTGAATTAAGATATTTTATATGGTTAAATCATGTTATTTAATTTTTTTAATTTATAACAGTAATATATATTTATCATTTAATCCAATTTCAGTCATTAGAAGTAATTTCACATTGAAATTGGACATAAACACATGTCAATCCTTTGGTAGTTTTTGTTTTAAAAAACAAACTTTATGGTTTTGAAAATAGGAATTAATTTTAAATTAATTACAATTATTTCTGTGTTTTTAATTTTGAAAACTGGATTCCATATTTGGAATAATAATATCCATATTTTTTATATAGGTACCTTTTATTTTTGGACATTATGAATAATAACTTCCGTAATTGTTTTTAATTACCATGGTTAAATAGTAAATTAGGTAAATAGTGGTAGAAGATAATATTATAATAATATTAAACTTCCCAAAAATGTGTCATATTCCTATTCGATGATATATTTCTGACCATGATCATACTTAGGCAGAAATTCTGGCATTTTGGAGCCACTTGGGTGTGAAAATGATATTTTATGATTTATAATTTAAAGAAAATGGAAATATAACATAAACATATATCTTTTAATAAAACAATTTTTTACGGGGTTATATAGGTGATATATTTCACTATAAATAGTCATTAGTAATATAAAAAGTTTTACTACATCATGATCTTTTATTTATGTTTTTCAGACATTAAAGAAATAAATTTAATTGTGATGCAGTGATTTCTTCATTAATAAAGGATTCAAATAAAGGATTTTATAAATATTAAAATAAATTTAATTTTATTATTTTGATGTCATACACGAATTTTATAGATTATATTAACATATTATATTTGATTCAATGTCATTAGTTTGAAGGAACCATGTTTGTATGACTTAAAAAAATAAATTACTAAATTGTGTGAAAATTGGCATAAATGAGTTTTTCAAATAAATATTATTTTATTAAATGATATTATAGTCATAAAAATCTATGATTCGGTAAAATGACTTATATAATGTAAAAAATATCATTAATTATCCAATTTATGTTCAATTTTCATTTTATAGTAACTCTAGTAACCATATATTATGACAATACGAGAAAACATGGTTAGAGTTAATGTTTTTAAGTAAGGGGTAAAGTTAAAAGTTAAGGTTAGTTTTGTGATAGAAACTTGTCTAAAATTTTTTTTTTGGGAGTTTTGCGACCCCAAATCATATTATATTTTAAATAATTTAGTTTGGAAAAATTTTAAACTGAAAATAAATTTATAATGAAATAATATTTCAATACTTTCCTAAAGTACCCCTCCCCTCTCTTATAAATGGCCACCAAATCTACCCACTTACTCACACCTATCATGCCCCTTGGATCATCCAAATTATGCTCAAATAAGCTACCAAAATCCTTATAATCCTCATATAAGCCTTAAATTTGGTTTAATGAAATTCAAGAAAGTAGTTTCACTAAACTCAAAAGAAGATACCCGATTTAGGGGTTACATCATCTTCCAAGTTCCTTTCCTTTATCTTCCTTCTCCACTCCCTTTTCTCTTATTATTATATAATTAAATTACAAAAAAGTATCCTAAATATACTAGGATTTTTTTATGAGAATTATTCATACTATACTTACACACACCTCCATATAATGGATACGAACAAATTGTTTCTATGCACGACAAACTACTGCCTCAGAAAACCGTGATTGTTCAATTTTTATCACCTTCTATGATGGTGGAAATTATGATATAAATGTATTTATATATGATATAAATTATATTTATATTACCTATATGCTTATTTATTTAAATTTATAACATAACTTTAATCTTTTGAAAATGTATAAATATGATAATTTCATTTGAGGAAGTATAGACTACCACCCACTCAAAGTGATATTACTCGTTCACGCCATACAAGGAACATATAAAGAATGAAGTTAATGAAATTATGTAACATATATAATAATTATAAAATAGTGAAATTATAATATTCGTTTGTATCATTTAGTTTTCATTCATTTAATATGACAAAGAAATGAAAGTTTCGTTCATGCGTACATATGGCCTACCGTCTCCTTGAACTGTACATTTAAAATTTATCTCTAGAAATATATGATATGTTTGATATTTAAATCCTGAATAATATTCTTGAGATTATGGAATTTTAAACACATGGAAAATTTACATAGAAAACATCATTTTCCACTCATGTACCGAATATCGACAAAATGACCGATATGAACATAAATAATTATGTAATTTTCATAACATGATAATTGGTAATATTAAATGAATAATAAATTTGAAAAATGTTCTGAATCAAGTAGAAATAAATGTAATTTAATTTTTTAGGAATAACGAGGAACATACATAATAATTTGGACTCAAGGTAAGGGAATCAAACACCCTTCCCTTTTCAAGAACTCCTTTATTATTATTCCTTCTTAATTTATGTTTTCATATGTTGGTATTTGTCATTTAATATCCAAATCACTGTAAATATTATTTAAAAATGATGATACACCCTTTTTTCTCTTAATAAACTCATTTTATGAATTTTTATGTAACATCGTTAGGTTGCTGAACTTTCGTAAGGGAACTTCTTGACCCAATTCCAATCTTTATTTTGATCTTCTACTTCTTGATTATTTCATTCTATGATTATGTGAAAAATGAATTTTTATATCTTATATTTTATTTATATTTATTATATATATATATATAGTTAATACACATTATCTATATATTTTATTAAATAACGATCTTTGTAAGGGAATTTTTAAACTCCATTTCCAATCACTGGGTTTTACGCATAGTTCGTTGATTATATTATGCCAAGATTTTATGTGAAAACACTGTTTATTTATTTATGTTCTAACTTTTAATTCTCTTTAAGTGTATATACTTTTTCTACAAAATATCATCCCATTGATAATTTCTTACATTATTTATACGATCATTGTGAGGGAAATCTTAACTCAATCTACATTCATTGAGTTAAATATCCATGTTATTGGTTTTTTTCCCAAGAATATGTGAAAATGTCCTATGGTTGTTTTAAAATTAATATACACTTATATTGGGTGTATTTATATTTTCACACCGAATTATTTCATTGAATTATCCTTAATCTGTTGATACAATCTTTGTAAGGGACTACGATTAAATATCCTTTCATTGAGGAATATCTTGATATTGTGCACCTTTAGTATCCTATAGGGTGTATATCCAACCCTTTTGACATTTTATATCATTAATTTCTATATTTTCTTGATATTTAATGTTCCTTTGATGTTATTATATAATTATTTTTATTCAAGTGTTTCTCAAGTGTTACAATACTCTTTAACTAAATCATCATTTTAAACGATTAAAAGATTTATTGTTTTAAATAATTTTATTTCCTGACCTTGTTTTCCAAGTGGTTTTTAAGAATTTAGTTATATTGAAATGAATATTTTAAATATATAAATTTATTTCAAAATTTTCAATGTTTTATGGAACTCTTTGATTCAAATGCCTCTTTATTAGATGTTTTAAATGCTTCTAAAAATTATTTTGAGAATGGATTGATTATATCAATATATTGAAATGATTTATTGTGCAATGTGGAAATTTAATCCTTCCTTTAAGCTTGTATTATGTGTTATGATTATGTTATGGTTCATGGGAATTTTTTATGTATAATAGTGGTTCTGTGAAAAACTATTGGCAGGCGAGTATGAGATAGCTCTCCAATGCATTGGGTAACTTTACTAAGGTAAACGTTAAGGTTTTTCCTAATAGATTTAGGGAATATACTTTAATGGGTATTCCAAATGTAACTATGAAGGTTACTCCCTATGTAGATATGAAAGCTACAATGTAAGTGTGTTATGGATTCCACAAGTTACCTTTATGATTTATGATTTCTATGAGTTATTTATAAATATTTTTATTTCATGAGGTATGTTAAAGAGATTATGTTTTATGAGTGAAAAGTATGATTTCATTGATGTGTATGTATTCATGGACTAATGATTTATTTGTCTATTTTATAACCCAAATTAATATTTTTATGCTCATCCCTTGTTTTTGAAATGTTTTCATAGGTTATAAGTAAGGTTAAGAGAAAGGAATAATTCAAGAATATTTTTATTAAGAAAGGAATTCTTTCTTTATTTGAGGAGTTTTATTTTTTTGTGAAAAATTGGGTAGAGTAGAAGTGTATACATTGTAATTTTTGAGAAGTAATGTAATAGTTATGTCCTAATTCTCTAAAACTCTAAACCTGAAAAGTTCATCATTGTGAATTCATGACATAACTTAAGATTATGTAATGCTTAAGGCTAGGAAATATAGTTGAAATCAAACAGAAGGTTTATACAACTTTAGGGATTATGAGTTTTCGTTAAACACATGGTTAGTCTCTAGTTTTATTCTTTATGTTAAATGTTTGTTTTATAACTTTTTCTAACCAAGGAAAGTAGGTTTCAAATGGAAGGAGGAAGATCTCAAATGACATTCATATCTCTTCCTGATGACTTTCTTGAAATAATTATTGCAAGTTCATGTACAGATGATTTTGAATATTTCTTCTAACATAAATCTTACTTGAAAGTAGTTTTTTAAGATTTTAAATACCTCCACTATACCTAGATATCATTATTGATCCTGGTTTGTTTTTAATCAAATCCTATTTTCTTAATATTATCATATTTTCAAGAAAGGTAAATATTATCATGGAATTTTCAGATATTTTACATTATCACAAGATTTTGAAGCATATTATGATTTTGAAAAAGGTGATGATGAAGGATACCCTTGCACAACCTATTTATATTTGATTTTTAAATATAGTATTTCTGAACATAATTTTGGTATTTTAAAAGGACAATTTATTGATTTCCCAACTCAAACTCGGTATGAATGTTTAAAAAAATCAAATTGTATGAGATGTTTTTGAAATTATATGTCATACATGATTATTTTTGGAAACTATTTTTTTGAACACCCATATGACCCAAGTGATACAAGGTGTATTTGGATAACGGAAGAAAATGATTTTCAGGATCTCTAAATCATTATTTCAATGCATGTACCTTATATTTACGTGGGAAAGATGATGATGAAACCAGGTGGACACAGTTATTAAGGTATGATGTTCATTCTATTGGGAATAATTTTATTTTATCTTATGGAGGAGAATAAAATGTCAATATATATAAGACTTCATGAATTAATATGATGGGATCATAATTATTTTTGGTGAATATGAGAGGTATAAGACAACCATTGAGGTTAAAACATGTTTGAGTTATTTTTGAGTTTTATAAAAAGGAACAAGCCACCAGATGGGTGACAGCCCGTTGCATCTGGAAAGGCCATAGGAATCGAACCCACAACTAAAGGGTGAAAAGGTCGCATAGCCTACCAGAAGCCTACATGTAGTCCCTGGTTAGTATGAATTATTATTTTTAAATGATTTCATGGATCAAGAATATATTGATTATGGGAACTTCTATTTTATAAAATAGATATACTTATTATGGGAAAAAAATTTGGTTTTTAAGTTATAAATGTTATTTTTGAATACCTTTACTCTTTTGGGAAAACTATATACATATAAAAAATATAATACTATGGGATTTAATTTTATAATTAATGGTTGAATTTTATTTTGGAATTATCTATGTTTTTATTATGGATATATTGTAATTTGGGTTATTTATGGAGATGATTAACCTATCATCGAGAACATGTGATTATGTTAATTAATTTTATTTATGAGATTTTAAGTGTAGTCGATGTTATTTGGTGATAAATGATAAGATTTATCTTGTAAAACTATGTGATAAAATCCCTGTGAGTTTTGGGTTTCAATATTAATTGGATTATTTTGATGAATTTTGGGAATTTTATTTGTTGAATGGTATTTGTTGAACATTTTGGTATTCATTTGGATATTAAGAGTAGAATTTTTTTTATAATAAATTATTATTTTTGGGAGAAATTCTGATCATGTACTAAACATTTTGTTTTGGTCAATATATAAAGATAAAGGAAACATATGGTTCATATTTTGTGGATTATTTGATTATATAGAAGTTGATTCTAGCGCTTCAGGTGTGACCAAGTTATCATAAATACTCATCCTTTGGAGAAAAGATGAGTTTGAGGTAGATATTTAATAAAGGATGAAACTATACTTAACAAGTAAGTATGTTTTCTTATGTTCTTATTCTAAGTACTAAATTTATTTACAAACATTATGAAAAGGATATTGAAACAAAAATGTTTTCTATTTACTTTTCCTACTGGGAAATCAAAGACCGTTTAACCCACCACAAATTTATGGATTTTTGGGTGTTAAATTTTTCCTAATAATGTTTTCTATCACCCTCCATCATAACAATATCACTATTTTTTCTTCAATGTCCATGTTTTCCTACATGTAATCCTAGTTTGTGTTATCTCAGGTGACCTTCATGTTTCTCTTTCATTCTTTTATTGTAATAGTATTATTTAATCTTTTTTTATGTGGTTTTTTCAATGAACTCATCGTTCCAAATTTTAAAATTGTAAGGAATAAATTTCCTAAAGAGGCTAATGATGTAACATCCTGATTTTTAATAGATAAATACTATGTTTAATATCATACATGATACGCTACATCGATCTTAAACGAACAACTAAATATTATTATTTAAATGTTATAGTTATAAACTAGTAGTTGGAATGAAGGGAATGTGTAATATCAACTAAATAATGAAAACATGGTTTACATAAGTTAAAATAATTATTATTTTGGTAAAAAAATTATTATAAAAATAAATAAAAACCAATTGAATATAAAAGATGCATTTGTATGAAAACCTATTTTTTTTAAAAAGAGAATAATTGTGTTTATAAAATCATATCACCCTTTATAGATTTTTAATCCATGAAAATTATATGTCATATATTCAATTTAATGTTTTGAATTCATCTTATATTTTTTTTATAGATACGATATAAGAACAAATTCAATTTTTCGGATAAAATAAGTCTTTTTTTAAAAATGCAGTTTTAGATCATTTTAATGGAGAACCATTTTTAAATTTAATTTTTTATATCTTTAAATATTATATTTGACAAAATGAACTTCTTATTTAGAATCAGGTCTTCAAATGTTTCCTTGGATTATTTTTTTTATATTTTTCTTACCATCATCATGTTATGATAAATAATAGAAATATGCTAAATTTTTATTGAAAACAACTTTTTCCATTGAGATAATTTATAGGGTTAAATAATATGATTTATTGAATTTAAAGTGTAAATAGAATATAATTTTATCTTTTTATCCAATTTTGGTCATTAGAAGTAATTTCACAATGAAATTGGACATAAACTCATGTCAATCTTTTGGCAGTTTTACTTCTTTAAAATACTTTTTTTGGTTTCAACATGGGGAATTAATTTTAAATTAATTACTAAAATTTATGTGTTTTGAATTTAAAAAAATGGATTCCATATTTGGTATCATAAGTTCAAAATTTTTTAAATAGGTACCTTTTATTTTTGGACATTATGACTAGTAAATTGGGTAATTATTTTTAATTACAATGGATAAAGGGTAAATTAGGTAAATTAGGGTAAAAAATAATATAATAATAATATAAAAATACCATAAAATGTATACTAATTCTATTTTATGATCTATTTTTGACAATGATAATCTTTAGGCTGAACGTTTGGAATTTGGGATCCACTTGTTAGTGAAAATGACATTTTATGATTTTTAATTTAAAGAAAATGGAAATATAACATAAATACATATATTTTAATAAAAAAATTTATATGGGGTTATATAAGTGATCTATTAGACTATAAATAGTAATTAAAAATATAAGGTCATTTTATACATCATGAAATTTTATTTATAATTTTTATACATAATATAAATAAATGTAGTTGTGGCACAATGATGATGTAGTGAATGCTTAATTAATAAAGGATTCAAATAAATGATATTATAAATATTAAAATAAATTTAATTTGACTATTTTGATTCCATAAAGTAATTTTATGGATTATATTGAAATATTATATTTTATTTAATGCATTTTTTTTCTAAGGAATCAACTTCTTGTGACTTTAAAAAAAATCAATTACTATTTTGAATCAAAATTGACATAAATGAGTTTTTAAAACAAATACTACTTTATTAAATGATATAATAGTCTTCAAAATGAATGATTTGGGAAAATGAATTATATAATCTTAATAATATCATTAATTATCTACTTATAATTTTATTGACATTTTTTGTATCAATTGTAACCATATATTATGAAAATTCAGTAAGAAATTGTAAGAGTTAATGTTTTTAACTTAGGGGTGAAGGTGAAGAATGAGGTTTGTTTTGACCTAAACTTGTCTGAAAACAATTTTTGAGAGGTTTTAGTCCCAAAATCATCTTATATTTTAAATAAATGAGTTTGATACCATTTTAAACTGAAAATAAATTTATAAAAAAAATAATATTTAAAGACGTTCCTAAAGTGCCCCTCCTCTCTCTTATAAAAGGCCACCACATATACCCACTTAATTACACATCTAAATCTCCTTGGATCATGTAAATTCTACTAAAATAATCTCCAAACATACCCAACTTTCTCCTAGAAGCATTATATTGGGTATAAGGTAATTCAAGAATTCCTTTTGTCTCTAATCAAAATAAGTTACCCGATTTAGAGGTAACATCTTCTCTCAAGTTCCTTTCCTTCATTTTCCTTACCCACTCCCTATGCTATAATTATTATATGATTACATAAAAATACCACTATAATAAATAAATAGGATGTTTTTATGATAATTATTATAACTGCACTTGCACACACCTCCATCTAATGGATACAAAATGACGATTGATCAATTTTCCCCTACCACCTCTCATAGTAGACATTATGATGGAAATATATTTATATATAATATATAATATATTTATATTGTATCTATTCTTATGTATTTACTTTTACAACATACCATTGTTCCTTCCATAATGTGTAAATACGAAAATATCATTTAAGGAAGTGCAGACTATCGCCCCCACAAAGTGATATGACTTCTTCATTACATAAATGGAACGGAAAAAAGATGGTGTTAATTAAATTATGTAACATATATAATATATATACTATAATGAAATTATAATATACCTATGTGTCATTTATTTTTCATTCCTTTAATATGATAATGAAATGAAAGTAGCGTTCATCTGTACGTACGCCCTAACGTCTCCATGAACGGTGCATTTCATTTCTTATCTTAAAATATTAATGACTATTATAAATACATATAAACCAAATATATATGATATATATGATATTTTAATCTTTAATAATATTTTGGATATGATGGAATTTTGACCAGATGGACAATTTACATCAAACAAGTTCATTTTCAACTCAAGTTCCGAATATCGATAAAATTACTGATATGAACTTAAATAATTACGTAATTTTTATAACATGATAATTAGTAATATAATGTGAATAATAAAATTTAAAAAGGTTCTGAAGAAAGTATAAATTAATATAATTTAATTATTCATGAAGAATAAGGAACATACGTTACGATTTGGGATCCTGGTAATGGAATGTACCACCCTTCTCTTTTCAAGCACTCCATTAATGTAATTACTTCTTAATTTATGTTTTTATATATTGGGATTTTTAATTTCTTATTAAAATAATTTTACATATTATTTAAAAATTATTAGTGACCCTTTTTATATCAATTAACTAATTTTATGATTTTTTAAGTAATGTTGTTAGGCTCCCAAACTTTCATTAGGGAGCTTCTTAACCCAATTTCCAATCATTGGGTTGATATTATACTTCATAATTATGTCATGATATGATTATGTGATAAATTAATTTTGATATCTAATCTTGTATTTATACTTGATTTATGTGTATTTTAAAGTGAATACAGTTAATTTATCTATTTTATTAACAAAATTATCTTTATATGGGAATTTCTAAATGCAATTTCCTTTCATTAGGTTTTACGCATACTAAATTGATTATATTATTACATGATTATGTGTTGAATCACTATTTATTAATTAATGTGGTAATTTCCACTTCCATTTATTCAGATATACAATTTCTACACATAATCATCCCATTTATAAATTCTTACGTCATTTATATTAACTTTTTACGGAAAATCATAACTCAATCTATATTAATTGAGATAAATATAAATATCATTGGTTTTGTTTTTCCAAGAATATGTGTGTATGACCTATTATTTTTTTACAGTAAATTTAGCAACATATTTGGGTTTATTTATATTTCTCACACATAATTATTTTATTCATTTATCCTTAATATAATGATATAATATTTGTGAGGGACTACTTCTCAATATCATTTCATTGAGGCATATCTTGATATTGTACAAATTTAATATTCTATAAGGTGTATAAACAACACTTTTTACATTTTATAAATTGAATTTATATATTCTCATGATATTTAAAATTTCTTTTGATGTTATTTTACAATTATTTTTATTCATGTGTTTCCCAAGTGTTAGGAGAGTGTTTAACTAAAACATCATTTTAAATGATTTGATGATTTATTCTTCTAAAAACGTCTATTACATGACCATGTTTTCAAACTAGTTTTTAAGAATTTATTTATATGTACATTAATGTATCAAAATATAAATTTATTTCAAAAGTTTCAATGTGTTATGGGACACTTGGATTCAGAAGCCTATTTATTAAATATTTTTAATGGTATTAAAAATTATTTTGACAATTCATTGATCATGTCAATATCTTTAAATGATATATTGTGATTGAAATGTGGAAATTTCATATTTCTTTTATGCTTTTATTATGTGTTATAATTATGTTATTGTTCTGGGGAATTGTTTACGTACAACGGTGGCATCATGATAAACCAAGGGAATGTTAGCCTCAGATAGATCTCCAATGCATTAGGTAACATGACAGTGGTAAATGTTAAGTTCTCTCCTAAGAGAATTTGGGAATATACTTTTATGGGTATTCCAAACATAACCATGAAGGTTACTCCCTATATAGCTATGAAATCTAAAATGTAATTATTTTATATATTCCACAAGTTACCTTTATGATCTGTGATTTCTATAAGTTATTCATAAATCATATTATTTCATACTTTATGTTAAAGGGCTTATGTTTTTTGAGTGAAGAGTATGATTTCATTGATTTGTATGTATTCATAAACTAGTTCTTCTTTCATTATTTTATAACCCTTATTAATCTTTTTATGCTCATCCCATGTTTTGTAAATGTTTTTCAGAGGGTATAAGGAAGGTTAAGAGAAACGAATAATTAAAGAATATTTTTATCAAGAAAGAAATTCTCTCTTAATTTAAGGAGTTTTATTTTGTGAAAAATTAGATAGAGTAGAAGTGTCTACGTTGTAATTTTTGAGATGTAATGTAATAGTTATGGCCTAATTCTATAAACCTCTATACCTGAAAATATCCTCAATATGAATTATGAACTTTAATAAATATTATGTAATGTTTAATGGTGGGGCCTTATAGTACCATTCAACATATACTTTCAAATACTAATGGGAAAACTATAGTGGAACAATATATAAATGTTTCATTATTCTAGAATTTATGTAGAGGGAGGTAATGACATTAAATTTTCATAAATGATGTGCTATAATATTTTCATTGGTCTCACACATTAAATTCCCTACTCAAAAGGATAAATGTTCCTAAATTAAAAAAATTTACCTGTTCTATTTTGATTACATCAGATTTCCAATTTCCTTTTTCTTTAGTGTATTTTTTGGATTATCATAAACATTATTCCTTAGATTGGAGAATTGTTTTTTATAAAAAACAAACACTTTTAATTTGAAAATATTCATTGTGGGTGGTTCATTCTCTTGATCTATATCTGAATTTATTTCATTAATTTGACTCTTTTCATTAATCTAACATTATTTTTCTTGATGAACAAGCTTACCACACTAGAAAATTTTTCTTTTTTCCTTTAAAAAAATAACCTATGTTTTCATTCCCATATTTTTGGAATGTAGGAGGATGAAAATTTTTCTTCCCTCAATGTGAAAAACAACCTTAGTTTCCATAATGATCCATATTAATTTTCTTATCACTATAACCTTAATGGTTTTTGGATTCCATTTCAAATTTTAGTACACTTAAAATAACTTTTTTATAACTTTCAAAGTCCCTCATGGATAATTCCTTTATAGTAATTGGTTTTTAACCACTAAATAATTAATCAATTTTACTGTTAGGGATTATAATTTTATCAGAGGTATACCTGGAATTTTATTTAAAAATTCCCTCATATGTACTGATGGATTCATCCTCTCCTTTATTCAGATAAAGAAATTCATTATCCATATTTTTTGGAAGAAAATATGTGAAAAACATGTTGAGGAATATCTTCTTAAACTCATCCCATTCCATTGATTTAATTTATTATTCTCTCTTCTTATTCTTGATAAGATTCCACTTTGGATCTTCTTTTACTTCTAGATGATAAATAGTTAGGAAAAAATTGTCATGTCCCAAGAATTGAAGAACATAAAATATTTTCCAAATGGCGTTAATCCATTCCTCAGCCACTAGTAGAAAAAAAGATCCACTGAAAGAAGGTGGAATTTTACTTATGATGGACTCAACATAATGTTAATACCTCCAATTTTAATTTGGAATACCGTTATGATTCATATATTGTGTGAGTATAGAAATAATATTTTTTTATTCTAGATCCCAAATCTGTCAGTTTCATAGGATTAAAATCATTGAATTTCCCT
The DNA here is from genome assembly GCA_963277665.1 of Viscum album. Classification (NCBI taxonomy): domain Eukaryota; kingdom Viridiplantae; phylum Streptophyta; class Magnoliopsida; order Santalales; family Viscaceae; genus Viscum; species Viscum album. The sequence continues at coordinate 440,043,660 of OY728121.1, forward strand.
CCACATAAAATATTTGCACTGTTCCTTCATGTTCCAATCTGTGACTAAAACAAAAAAGGATAATGTGAGAATCAATAATCAATGTGGGAAATGAAATTATCAAGATAAAATTATTATAAAATTTCAATAAATGTCACATTAGGTTTAATCCTAGGATATTCATGATTTTTACCAAAATTCTAGGAATGTAACTTATACATAGACTCATCCTTAGGGATTTTAAATATGATTTTATCAATTTATTTTTCAAATTTTTTCTAAAACATTATCTGGTACAATATATAAAAATCCATAGTTTTCATGTAGATATATTATATTTGAATAGTTTATAATTCATTAATTAAGATATAAAAACACACTAGGATCATCTGGGTTCAGTGTCCTTAGAAACATGGAATCAAAAACAATTGGTTGATAAAACAACTATATCATCTCTTGCTTATCTTTTCATAACTATACCCCTTTTGACATTTCATACTCAATACCTTAATTAATATATTGGAAAAGTAAACAAAATAAAGGGGAGGGATCAAATAGTTAGTAAGGTTTAAAAAGAGGAATATCAATCTTGAAATAAGGGAATAAGAACACGAACATGAAATTCAAAAATAACACCTTGTATACCATAGGTCATAATCTTGAGGCATGGAATAAATCATAAAGATTCATAAGAAATGGAATATAAGAAAATAACATATGCATAAGACATGTAATTTTTTTTTAAACATCAAAATATTACTTTGTGAATATGTATAAATAGGTAAAAGTTCACTCATTAAGTTAAGGACATGAAATCAGGCTCTTTCATAATCGTATGGACATGAAACCAGGTCCACACATAAACTCATGGACATGAAAGATAAGTCTATACATACCATTATGATCATTTAATATGATTCCCCCATAATATTGATAATATATAATAAAATTCACACGTAAAATTTGTTAACATTTAATTAAGTTCACACATAACATTTTTTAACTTGTAATCAGGTTTATGTATAGAATTCGTGAACATGTAATCAGGTAAATTCATAAAATTTTGAACATTTAATCTGGTTTATGCTCTGCCTTGTGAACATGTATTCGCGATCACTCAAAAAATTTGTGAAGAGGTAATCAGGTTCATGTATAACATTTGTGAACATGTAATTAGGTTCATTCATAACATTTGTGAATATGTAATCTAGTTCACACATAACATTTGTGAACATGTAATCAGGTTTATGCACAACATTGTTAAAATGTAATCAGGTTCACACATGACATTTTTGAATAAGTAATCTGGCTCACACATAACATTTATCAACAAGTAATCAGTTCCATACATATCATTTTTTAACATGTAATCATGTTTACCGAAAACATTAGGTTCATGCATAACACTGAGAAGATGTAATCAGGTACACACCTAACAATTATGAACATATAATTAGGTTCAAACATAACATTTCTAAAAATGTAATCAGGTTAATGCATACCATTTTTACTCTTATGTTTTCCATATTTAATTAATTCATTGGATAAATATATGGGTACCACCAAAGAAACAATTTAAATCATTCATATATGTTTCAAAATAACATAAAAATGTCATCACATCGGAACCCATGTAAGGAAATTAGTTTCATAAAATTTTAATCATAACATAACTCGTGGAAAAGAAATGAGATTATTAAACATTATTCCATAATAAATATAAACCATCCATAAAAATAATGAGTATATTATCCTTGATTAATATCACCAATAAATCCTAAGTAACATCAAATAATTTCATATTAAATGGAAAGTAATTTTAAATGATTACTTGAAATAAATCATGAGAAATATCCTTTCTATTGTGAAAACATTTTTTTTAAAATGACAGACAATTATAAAAGAATAAATTTTCTTTGAAAATATCCTTTTAAGATTTTAAATTCTTCTTCAATTCATTAAGTAATCATGATGGTGAAAATATTAGTTGATTCTATTTAAGTAAAAAAAACATTTCTTTTGAGTTTTTTCAAAAATTTCACAGTGAAACTCATTTAGAAAATAACAAAAAAAATACATTGAACTATTTTGTAAAAAGTAAAAGAGGATTAAAAATTACTTTAAAAATTCATAATATTATATTAAAAAAATTTCTAGAATATATTTTAGAAAACATGTTCATGGAAAAAAATTTATATTTAAAGGAAATTTTTAAAAGATATTTTTTAAAAAAACCTTTTTAAATATAATATCATTGAAGTGATAACTGATAAAATAAATAGATTATTGGTATTAACTATAAATCCACATAAAAAATGGATGTTAAATATAAGATTACCAAAATTCATCTGACACATAATCATAAAATCAATTAATCAATGAAGTTTAAGGTTAACCAAATGAATGGAAATTAGGTTAAGAATTCCCTTAATACATTATAATCAGTCGAATCGTACACCCCATAAAAGTAATAATTAAAAAATGAAACACTGAATAAAATTAATATAGTACTATTAATTATATTACATTTTAAATTGTATAATATACACCACACACAAAAAATAAGTGGTGAATAAGACCTATATCTCACATAAGAAAACATGAGATAATAATCCTTTATCTCACACTTCCCTTAAGTATTGCATAATTAATTCTCATATATATTGGTTTAAATGATGTTATTAATTTTTTCTATAAGTATATTCATATTTTTAATATCTTATATGACTATTTAATATCATCTTACTACCCATTCATTAATATTTTTTCATTATTTTCATTGATTCAGGGTTCTTTCATTTCATAGTTTCATGAGTGGTTTGTTTTTGTATAATTTTGGATTTTCTTATAAAATAAAAATAAAAATATATTAGTGAAATGAAATTATATTAATTTACTTACATATTTTTAATTTGTATCATATATAATATTTCTTTTTGGTATGAGGATAGATCATTTGATAAAACATTAATAAAAAATGTTTAATTTATTTTAGCATTTTTTCAGAATATCACAAAATAATTTTATTTTATATAATATTGTGTATATATTTTTGTTATAAATTATGAAATTGCTTATAATATATATTTTAAAATTTTATTTAATCATAATTATAATTTTTTTCTTGCCCCGAAGGTGGTAATGAAAACTGAACAAAATCATTATTCACAGAGACGATTAACTTGCATAATTTGGATAATGGTTTCATTTGTTTGAATAAGAGGAGATGTGAAATTAAATTTCATTGTGATGTTAAATTATTAACATAAAAATAAATTATATACATGATTCTGAAGTTATTATTATTTCATGGATTATGTCCGTGCGAAGAAAGTTGAAGAAGAAAATAAAAAATGGAGGTGTTCTGAGTGATTTATGTCTTGAATATCACCTACTTGAAGGACGCCTTGATGACATTGGATTTGGCATTTTGGTGAGACCATAATAAATTTATGTGGGGATAGTGAGTAGTATATTTTTTGGTAGATATTTTAGGATCTTCAAGGATTTAGGGGTGGTATTTATACTTGAGGAGGGGTGAGTTTAAGTGATTAAATAATGATTATTTTATTTTAAAAGCCAACCACATTGAGGTGGCATTAATTTACACTAATTTGGATGATAATTAAATATTTAATTTATGTTTAGGGTTGATAAATATCTCAAGAACCCATTAAATTCTTTAATTTTTAGCTATTTTAAGACTTTAACTTTTAATTTTAACATGTTCTATTATTTAACCTATAACGTGGTAAATATTTCTTTCTATGATGCTAAATTTTTTATTCCTAATATTGAAAATGGAATTAATTCCTAATTTGAGATTTATGATTCCAAATATATAATAAATTTTACTAAATTCAATTCATATAAGTGGAGTAATTATATTCACAATTAATCCCGCATATTAAATGAAAAAACGAGTTTCTAAAGTGAGAAAGTTTCAAAGTTTGAAATATTTTTTATATAAAATTTCTTTCTTAATTTAATTATAGTTAAATATATTTTATTTATTAATTTATAATATAACTAATTATACTTTACAATAACTTTAAAAGATAATATAATTATATAAAAAAATTAGATGAAAATGCTTTTTTCGATTAAAACTCAATATTTTTGCATTATTCATAAAAATAAAATTCCTAGAAAAATACCAAAATTTCACCCTAATATAAATTTTATATTATTATTTATAAAAGTTATTATATTATTTCAAATAAACTAAAAAACTGAAAAAAATTAGTTTTAAAATAGGTATGCCATTAAAAGGCGGCAAAATTAACTTTGAGAAAACTATAGTTTCTTCTACATAAAATTAGATTTATTATTATCATAATCCTATCAAACATATTGGATTATTTTAGAAGAAATTTATCGAATATGTATCATTTGAATTTTTTATGATCTTTCACTAATAGTTATTAATTTTATTTTTAAAGATAAAATTCCATTATGGGCATAAAAATATTTTTTTTATAAAAAAACTCTTTATGTTCAATTGGTTTTTATTTTCATTTATAATTAATTGGTAACCAAGAAATTAATATGATAAACATATGTAAACTATATCTTCATAATTTATTTAACCACATTTATTTCCACCATTCCAATTACTTGGTGATAAATATCATAATTAAATAACAATATATTTGGAGTTTGTTTATGTAAAGTGTTTCATGAAATGTAAACTATTTAGGAGATTAAATTTATTTAAAAAGATAAAAATTTTACATTATTAAGGTTTTACACACTTGGTCTTGGGATCCTCACAACTATAATGAGATTCATTTCTTTGTTTTATAGTGGTTATATGAATTCCATATTGAATGGGATGCTCCTACTACAACATTATGGGTATGTTTCCAAGAACTTACCTTACCCTTTAAAAATTCATCAATTATTGATTTTTATGGAACTTTGGTTGAATGATTTATTTTTTTGGATGATATTACAAAATCATTTTTTCATCTAATTTCCCCCATTACATGTTTTGAATTTTATTTATCCATACCTTTTGTGGAGTGGATTTATATTGAAGATAGGGAACAGTTTTGTTGCAAGAAAACTATTGTATTTGAGTCATGGTTGGATTATTGTATATATTTAAAGAGTTTAGGTCACATTCCTCCAAATTTTCATCAAGGCCGTCAATAAGGAGTTTTGGTTTCAGATTCGATGACTCAAAAATCTCATAAAAAAGAGAATGTTACTACCTTAGTTCTGGTCAATATTGTTAGAAAATATCCAAGACCTTGGAATAATAATCTAAAAGTTATTGAAATTTTCATCCATATTAGGAATGATTTGGTTCTTCCCACATTAATAGATAAATATCTTCCGGTTAAATGGGAACTAAGGAGGTTAGTGGCACTATTTTCTTGGAAACTACCCCCCTCATTTTTAATGTTGGATCCTATGTAGGGCTCTACAGTCTGGTGGTTGAAATTATCCTTATGTGGCAATAAAAGTGACATGAAAGGAAGGTTAAATGGGATGTAAGGGATGTGAGAACTCAATACATGGTTTTTATGGTTGGGTAAAGGTTAAAAAGGGGTCCATTCTATGAAGGATCATAACTAGATAAAAAATGAGTAACCTATTTAGTGGTCCGAGAACTAAAAAGAGGGTTTTGGATCAAGGTCAGTATGATCAGGTAGAAACCAAGGATGAGAAAGAATTTTATATAGTAGAATCAATTAAAGAGGATTATTTCCATTTTTAAGGAGGGAGGGAAGAGGGATGGAATAGTAGAGGGCTGCGTAGCCTGGGAAGGAAGATAAGGTGAAAGGGAATCATGGACTCAAGGTGCTCCATTCTTGTAGAGGGGATGAAATCCAATGGGATGAATAATTATTCATACCTTATAAAACCCATAGTTATAAGAACTTTCTTGATGTTTAGGCCCAAGGAGATTTCATGTGATAATGATAAGTAACTTCAAGGTAGAGATGAAAATAATCAAGTGTTTTCAAGTGGTGTAATAGAATATCCTAACCGGATGCTTAGAAACTTTATGGTGACAGATATTTCCAACAGTGAAGCTTGTTTCTGGTTGGTCTACTGGTAATGATAGGAAGGTAAGGATACAACATATAATCTTACAACATGGGTTATTATCAACCTTTTAGAGGAATAAATATTGGATGAGTCCTTTCTGATTAAGGCGCCTATAAAGGTTGTAGACCAAATGTACGAGAGATTGATTATAGTGGACACAAATAAAGAGAACTAAAATTGGATCAAGGAGAATGAATTTATTCAAAAAGAGGATTTAATGAAAGAAAGATAAATGTGGAGGATTTCATCAAATGTGTGACAAGATTGAATGTTGGTTCGAAGACATGATCAAGGATATCCCCAATTAAGAAGTAAGAGGAGTTATATTGAAATTATATATGGATAATGCTTATAATAGTCCAAAATTTATTTTTATGTATAGGATATATATTATGGTGAATTATGAATTTGAATCTTTCATTTATGAGGTTTTTTAATTTTAACTAACAAGTATGTGAAAATTAAAAAAATGTAATTTTCATTTATTGTGAATAATTTAATTTTATGCTTTAAAAACTATTTTCTTCAAAAATGTGGTTTTGTTGCATTTTCTAGGAAACTTTTTATTTTATTTTTACAATTATAAGATATTTTATTTGATTATATGAATACAATTTTTAAATTCATGAATTCAATATTGGCTTAGGGTTATTTTTTAGACATTTCTAAAATTATTCATTTTCAATGAATGGTAGAAAATAAAGAATTTTGTGAAAGTGTCATTAATTTTCATTAAATAAAGTAACTAAAATGTAACATTATGTTTTCAAATTTATATTAAATTAATATAATACTCCTTTTATGATAAATAATATAATTAATCACCTTGAGTTTAGTACTACACTTGATTTTGGTATAAGTTCATTTTTAGGATTAAAGCACATTTTTTTCTAATATCATTTTTGTGCGTTCAATATGTTTTTATCTAAAGAAATAATATTATTATATATTTATTAAATTATTTAATCAAACTTAAATATTATATTCTAAAAAAAATATTTTAACCTTTATTTGTTGTTTTTTACTAGGTAGTGAATGAAATTACGTTTATTTTTATTCAAAAAAATTAATATTTATAAACATGAGATTTCATGGGGATTTTCATGTTTACTTCCAATTAATTGATGTCACATATAAAAATTAAATTTGATAAAATTTATTCAATATTTATAATAAAAATTTCTAAATTTATTGTCATGATAAATGTAATTATTGGTCATTACGAATAGAAACTTTGGTAAAAATTTCTCATCACGGTAAAAGGTAAATTGGTTAACCCAAGGTTAAAAGTAATCTATATGCCACAAAATTTCATCTTAATTATTATTTTATGAATTTATTTATACACTTATCATATTATTAGTTAACTATATTTGTTTTTTTGGAACGTTTCCATGAACATGACATGATAATATTTAATTCTTTTGAAGAAGCCTAAGTGTGTCCTCTCCCTCACTTATAATAGAGTCCCATATCCTTTTTTTCCTCACCTCAGAAGCCTATTATACCTAAAATTCCCTTTCCAAATCAATTAATTAGATACCTGGACACATTATTCAGTTATTTTATTTATAATAATACCCACCTTAGATCCAAATTTGTAAACGTAAGGTGGCTGTCAAAAGAAGAGGTAAAACACATAACTATGATTTTTTATTTTATTTCGTATTTTATATAATTAATTTTTATTAACATTCAGATATAATAAAATTTGTTTCTACACTATATTTATATATTATTATGTTTCTGGTTTTACCCTTTTCCATCTCATTTTATATTAAATGGGAAATGGAACTGTCGTTCGTGTGTACAATGGACTACCACCCCTCGAACTAATGCAATTTGTTTTCCATCACTGCCTCTCATGACTGGTTATAATGAAATATTTAATATAGGTATATATATTATAGTAATTAAATAATTATCATTATAATAAGGTAATATAATATATATATTTACCTTTCCATCCATTAAAAAATGATAACGTTATTTGTGCATACATGTTGATTACCACCTCCATGAAGTGATGCAATTTAGTTTTCATCACCACATCACGTGGATAATATGTATAATTTTATAAAACAATATAATATTGTATTTATTATATAATAATCATTATGTAAATTCATAATGATACTTACCTTCTTTTCCCCATTCTCATTGAGAAATGGAAACATTACTGAAGTGTAAGTACGAACAACCATCTCTATGTTGTAACATAATTCAATTTTCATAACCACTATACATGGTTGGTTAAAAAATAATAATTAATTTATAAAAATTATAAATTTATCTTGATTAATAAAATGTAAATTATATATTCTTGATCCATTTGACCATAATCAACCTAACGATGTCATTTTGTAAATATTAGCTGAATGTTCTCAGAATGTCCGACATGAAATTAATCGGAAAAGTAAATAAGTATAGAAAGGATATAAGTAAAATAAAAGAATAATAATCCATAAAAATGTTATTATTAATTAAAAAAATAACATATTTTAATTTTTAATGATGATAATTAATATATGTGAAAATTTAGAATCAAGGTAAGGGATACTTTCCCTTAATACATCATTTAAAATGTTTTAAAGATTTTCTTTATAATTAATTTTTCTACATATACATAATTTTAAAATTTATTTAGAGATTAATTTATATTGATAAAATTTAATTAGAATGTAAATTTTAAGTCTCTATTTTGAAGGTTTTCCAAATGTCTTTTTTAGTATTTTATTCAAAACATTTTTTATTTTTTTGCAAAAATGAAAAGGTATATTTTTTAACATATATGTATTGACCATTTTTTCTACCATCATAACTATTATCATTTTGTAAGATCCCTTTAGAAGTTTATATGGTTATTTTCAAATAAAATAATTTTCCAAAATATTTTTTTAATTATTAAATTTAAATTTTTTTATAATTAAACCAATATTTTTTCTCATATTTATGTGATAACAAGATGTGTTTTTGTTATGTGTTTAAAATAATTTTTCAAGGTATATATGATTAAAAGGTTCAAGATTAATTTTTTTTCATGATATGGTACTTGAGAATTATTTATGATGATGTTTTATCATGATATATCTTATATGATGGGTGAGCCCGATACAACTTCTATAAAGGGTGAGCTCGATATAGGTCTCTAATACATTGGGTATTGTTTATTGTATTTAATGGAAATAATGAGGGGGTTTACAAGGGAGGTTTCACTAATGGATTTAACTAGGTTCCAGTTATTTCTGTCATGAGTGAACAATGGTTATAAATATTATTTTCTATGATACCTAATTTTTTTCTATATTATTGTTATGTGTTTTAAAGATATTTATGAGCATAAAGTATGTTTTCCATTAAGATATGATTTATTTTATAATCTCAAAGAATAATGTGAAAAGGGTAAACATTTTATTCTTTTTCTTGTTTTTCAAATGATTAATATATTTATTATTTTTATATTCCTAAATATGATTTTTTTTCTCAATCCAGGTTTTTAATTTTTTTTCACATGCTTTAAGGCCGAGTAAGAACATAAAAGAAGTAAAGATAAAATTCATAAATATTTTTCCCCAAAGATAACATGTTTAATTTTAAATTTTATATATTTTGAAAAAATTTATATTGAGTGGAAGTGTATAATTTTTAATATATGGGTTTTTTATGTAATAGTTATGAAACTGTTTTATAAAACTCCAAACCTGAATAGTTATAAGTGAATTTAAAAAATTAAATTATTATTTTTTTAATCAAAATTACATAATTTAATACCTTCATATCTTTATAGTTGGCATAGAAGGAATTATTTTGATAAATTTAGAGGTGTGTATTTTATTGATGTTAAGTTAAAAGTCCTCTATAGCCACAAAAATTAGCATGTTATGTAATTTGTTTGTTGTTTTGGATAAATCAAAAGAGTTGAATAAATGATTTAATGGTTAATGATATCTAAGGTTTTATCATGTTCATAATATTGATTATTATGATTTTATTTTATATACTCACACTATCAATTTTTTTATGTAAATGGATAGAACCAGTAGAAACCAAATTAATAATGGATATAAAGGACAATGTGGGTGGTTATCTAAATGGGAAACTGAATAGAATAAAAGCTATAGTGAAACATGTTGGGGTTATTCTTAACATGATATTAAAAGTTTTAATTGACATCCCAAGCCCAGGTGAGTTTCTCAACATAACAAAGAAGATAAAAATGGAGTTCCATGGATGTTCATGTGATAATGATCAGGAAGGTAAAAATATTCAACATCTTATATTTCAATAATGTGAGAATAATCACCATGGGAAATTTCTTAAGGGAATGATAAGATGTTTTATAAATGCTAAATGAGGGAATAGATAAATTAACTAAAAATATAAAAAATAGCCCATTTAACACCATTAAGTGGAATATAATTCATTTGAATATATAAATTGAATTATTTAAGTATGGGGAGTATTTACATTATGGAAATAGATGTCCTATTGGGAAGTACAATATGGGAATAAACAAAACCATACAGATAAATGTTTACAATTATCTAAATCCATAGAAGTTGAATATAGGGAAACTGTGAATGAACTATAATAGTTATGAATTATATTTTTGAATATATTTTGATATAGATGATTCTTAGGACCTAATTCATATTTTTTATTTTAGAAAGTAATTATTATTGTATAAAATAGAAAATCATGGATAATGGATTATGAAGTTTGTTGAGATATTAAAGTGTATACATATAGTGATTAAAGAGTTATTATATAGTGATAAATTTATGGATGATTATTTTTTTAATGTAATTAGTACAATTTTTAATTTTTAAGGGATAAAAGTACTTTTAGAAATAATTATTGAGTTTTATTAAATGTTTGAGGTATATGTTACCCTTATGCTTTACTTTTGTTTTATTGAAATGTTCATTTAATGAATAAAGTTGGAATTATATTTTGGAAGTATGTTTGATTTTATTTTTTCTTTATGGTTGTTCAGTTTATTTAGGGATAATATTAAAATATTTTTCCGATTTTATGATTAATAAATATACATTTTTGGGTATATGGAATTATGAGTGACAAATATATTTTTTAGATAAATGTTAAACCGATATTGGATGAATAGTTGATCATGTCCCTATATTTTTTTGGGTTTTGAAATTGGTCCAGAATATTTTTAGTGTTTTTAAGGAATTATTAATTTTTAACATTGGTTGTTTTTTAAGAATTTTAATATTGACGTTGTATTTCTTCATATTTGATATTATCTAAACATGTGATAATTTTCTTTGGTTTCAATTAGTGCCAAAATATATGAGTAGTATCTTTTTATTCCTTTATGGATCATCTGATCAATTAAAAGTTGATTTTATATCTCAATAATTGAAAAATTAAACTTTAATAATAATTTATTGGAGTAATATATTATATTTAAGTGGGAATTTATTTAAGTATATCCAAAGAATGAAATTGTGCTTATGAAATGGAAAGAAATCAAGTAAGTATATTTTATCATGTTTTATATATTAATGGTAAAATAATCCATTATATATTTGAAAAGGATATTGAATTAAAAAATTTATCCATTTATGATCAATTATAATAGGTTGATAAAAATATTGTATAACATTATCTCTTAAATAGACCATCTTTCTAAGTCCGTGTTTTGATTTCCCGCCAATGCTCTCCTTATGTGGAAACCTAGTTATGTATAATTTTATAATACCTTCATATTTACATTTATATCTTTTCAAAAGGATATTTTATGAACCATTTTTATGATGAGGGTTTCCAAAAAAATTATTTTTTAATATTAAAAAGTTTTTCCTTTCAGATCATATGTTTTATCTTCCACTCCTCAGAACTGAATCTAAAAATGTTTTAAACCCTTTCTATTAGGAATGATATTAAATTTTTATAATGAAATTAATTTCAGGAGTGTAAAATGTAAGACCTGTAGTTTTTAGATTTTATTTTCATTTAATAATATATTTTATAGCTTTTAGTATACACAATGTCATGCTTAAACAAACTGTGAAGTACTATTATTTAAATGTAACAATTATTACCTAACCAACGATTTTCAAGATTTAATAGGAATAAATTAATTATGAAATATAGGTATAATTTTTTTTTACTTTTATAAAATTATTAATAAATAATGAATTGATCACAAAATTTTCTGTAGATGAAGATAATATATTTCGAAGGTAAAATAAATGTTTTCCATACAACTATTAAAATGTGTGAAATGTACTTTTATATTTAAAGATTAAAATTATAAATGTTTATAAACTATTATAAAAATATAATTATACTATATATATACAATTTAATTAATTAATTCATTAAATTATGGTTATTAGGGAAATAAGGAGAATAAAAACATTCAATGCTTCAAAAATATATTTTCTTTAAAAAATGATTTTTATTGTATTTTTTTCTCGAACAATATAATTAACATATCCCATTTTTAAATTTTAATTAAATAAATTAATATAATTTTTGAAATCATAATTTAAATATTATATTATTGTGATTTTATTTCTATTTTTATAAATAGATTTATTTTTCAATAAATAGTGAAAATACAATTTTTGGTAAAACTATCATTTGTTATCATTAAATAAAGTAATAGAAAAGTCCCATTAATTTGTTAATTTGATCATAAAGTAAAATTGAAACTCTATAATTATATTTAATCTAACTAATTATTTTACGATTAGAAAATAAATGATTTTGCTATAAGTTCATTTTTGGGCCAAAAATAACATTTGTTTTCTCTAGAAATTGTTTTTATACACACAATGTGTTTTTATCACAATTAATTATATTAATATATACTGATTACATTTTCAATTTAATTTATATGTTATATATTCAAAAAAATTAACTTTAATTTGATGGTTTTTTCTATGAAATGAATGAAAGTAAATTTCAATTTAATGATTGAAATTCATTTTTTCTAAAAACGGGTTTTGTTGCATTCTGTGTGATTAATTATTATTAATTTATTATAATTAAACATATTTAATTAGATAAAATAGATTCCATATTTTTAATAATCAATTAAAAATTTATTAATAATTGAAAATTAATTTTTCTTTCAGTTTGAATCCTAACTTGGGTAGACAAATGTCTCACCATTTGAAAAGGGTAAATTGGGTTATCGTTGGTTAAAAAGATGTGATAAGGCAACTAAATTTCATCTTAAATTTTATTGTATGAATTTTTTTATACTCTCATCACATTAGGCTCAAAATATATTTTTTATGGGAAATGTTTCTGTGAATGTGACTTAATTGTATTTAAATCCTTTCAAAAACACCATGTTTTTCCACTCCTTCACTTATAAAAGGAAACATATTCTCCTCTTTTCTCCACACATAAATTTCCCATTGGATCAAAACAAATTACCAAAATCAATTTATAACATCCCTAAACTCTTCTTATAGGTTATATTTTAATAATAATTCTCTTTTTAGATGTCCAATGGTGTAAAATAATAGAGTTTTTCGGAAGAAGAGGTAAAATGATTTACTAAGGTTTTAGTATTCTTAATTATTTTATCCCATAAAAACGTTTATTATACTTTAAAAATAATAAAAATAATATATAATCTATAATAATATATTTTATGTCGATTTCATAACCTTTATTCATCTCATATTCCCTCAAATGAGAAATGAAACCATCATTTCTGTGTAGGACAGACTACCGCTTCCCGAACTGATGTAATTCATTTTACATCATTGTATCTAATAGATGGTTATAAAAATAGATTTAATGTATATTTATTTTTTTCATGAAATAAATATCATTATTTAATATTAATATATAATCTATTTTATTTCCTTTCCATCCATTAAAAAATGATAACATCGTTCATAAATATATGTGGATTACCACCTCCATGAAGTGATGTGATTCATTTTTCACCACTGAATCACATGGATTATATATATATATATGTGTGTGTGTGTGTTTATTTAAGGAGATAATATTTCATTTATGATATAATATTTTTTATAGATAGATAAAATTAAACTTTCCTTCTTTCCCACATGTTCGTTGAAAATGAAAGTGTTACTCATGTGTATGTACAGACTACCATCTCTATGGTCTAACATAAATCATTTTTCCTAGAAACATTACATGATAATTTATAAAAGTATAATTAATTTATAAAAATTATAATTATAATGGTATTAATATTTTTTAAATGATATAATCATGACCCATTTGACCATAGTCAAACTAACAATTTTTTTGGACATATAAATTGAATGTTCTCAAAACATTCAACATGAACATAATTGATTAATTAATTTGGTTTAACATTGATATAAGTGAAATAAAATGAATAATGAACCTAAAAAACGTTATTAACAATGTAAGTAATTTAAATAATCTTATTATTCCATATGATAAAGAATGTACATGGAAAGTTAGACTTGAGGTAAGGGACACATTACCGTAAAACCTAATTATAAATGTTTTAATGATTTATTTTCAAAATATTTATACAATAAAAATATATAATTAATATTATTTCATGTATGTAGTTAAATTTAAACAAATTAATTATTAATTAAATTTTATGTCTCTTTTTGAATGGGTTTTATATATAATATTTTGTTATATTTTGAAAAAAAAAAATTTATATTTTCTACAAATGTGAAAAAGTATATTTTTTAAATATATACATAATGAACTATTTTTTTTTCATTATAGCCATTATTATTTATCAACAATCATTTAAAAGTTTACATAGTTATTTTCAATGAAAACCAATTCTCAATATTTTTGGAAATTTTAATTTAAAAATAAATTTTTATGAAAACAGATACATATTTTTATCTTCATAAGGTAATTTAAAGTGTTATGTTTTTAGGTTCAAAAATATTTTTCATTTTATTTTGGATTTAAGGTAAAATATTAAAAAAATTCAATTCACAATATAGTATTTGATAATTTTAAATGACCACAGGTGAGCCCCATATATTTTATATAATGGGTGATCCTGATACATCTTATAGAGTGGGTGGGCACGATATATATTTCCAATGCATTGGGCAATGTTACTTGTCTTCAAAGGAAATATTGAGGTAGTTATCTAGTGACATTTCTTGTAAGATCACAGTATTCATGAAGATATGTCCTTATTTAAATTTTGGTTTCAATATTTTTTTATTAGTTGTGAAAGGATTTCCAGAGGTATGAAGGGCCTAAAGGGTGTTCTAGGGGGTCAAAATATAAACATGTTGAAGACCAGGCCAATCTTTGCATGGTTCATGGTTGGTGTATGGTTAAGAAAACTGTGTAGCCTTCCTAGTAAATCACAAATACTTAGAATGTGGATTAACACATGGTTGGTTCATGGTTATTTAAACCATGTAAAACTCCACCAGTAATTGTGCGGTGCAACTTCCCTTAGATAGAGGCTTGCACATGGTTTGGAAAACCATGCGGGTAAACAATGTTTCTTAGTAAATTTGTAAAAACATATAGAATTTCCATTATATGATTTTTATGATCTACTCGAATTTTTTCTCATTATTCCCCTCTCAACCCTAGTGATGAGCTAGAACCCTCAAGATCTTCCAAGGGTCGATCTCCCCCATTTATTGACCATTTGGATCACCGTCAATTTTTGATCGAAGATCCAAATAAGTCTAATCCTCTTCAATCTTCTCTTTTCCAAAATAGGGTTTTTATTTTGGGGAAATCTTCTTCTGAATCCCTAAAACGCCATTTTATAGTGGAATATAGGTTGATTTTTCAAAGAGAGTTAAATCAGGATGTAAGGCATCAATTATTAGTTAATTCATTGTTCGATTTGAGGTAGGTGGTTTACATGTTATATCCCATTGTTTTAAGAGTATTTGTACATATGAGTATGTTTCTTGATTCCCTATTATTGTGATATGAATTAACTTGATAGTATTTAATAAAATAAACATATAAATAAAAATTTTAAACCCTCACGATCGTCGTGGGATGCATTGAGGATGATTTGATCAATTTGGTGCCACCGATGGGGTGCGTCGACAATCCCAAACCTAGGAATGTTAAAATCGATGGATGGAATTGATGAAAAATAATATAGAGCCCTTGATTAACATGATAATATGGTTAGTTTACTTGAATATGGAATATTGATATTTGTTCCTAGGTTTGATGATGATTTAAGGGTTTTTGGCATGGCATAGTAATGGGTTAATTGAGTTAAATGACATTGTGTCAAAGGGGTTATGAATTATGTTAAGATGACCAAAAGAATTATTAAATATGAAATTATGAGCATGTAAAATTGGAAAAGCTTGTGAATTTTAGATCATATAAATGGGTTACAGAAGGTAATCTATTAATATATTTAATGGGTTAGTACATGAGAATAATGGGGTATACCAAATGGTTTGAATAAAATAAAGTGGTTATGTAATGTGATATAAGAATTATACTTGAAATGCATAAGTGGGATGATTCTTGTGAAATCATAAATTGGGATAAATGTATATTAATTGTAATTGGAAAAATGTTTTAATGGGTTATAACATAGTTTTAATTACCATGTTGATATTTTTGGGATATGATTTCTATTTTACTTAGTATTGTTAGATTGGGATATGGTATGTGTGTTGTGTATGAATAAATAAGCATGTACATGTGTCTTGGCAGAGTGGGATATTGACATTAGGATATTTTCCTGTGGTTTTAGTTAGATAGAATCTCTAAACTCCAACCTAAAATGAATGGGTTTGGGAAGGGGACATAGGATCTATTCCCCTAACTGTTGCATTCCTCCTAGACCGAGGCTTCGAGGTGAGGATAATGTCTTGATGTGATGTGTTTATCCCATGTGAGATTGGAACTTGAATTATTCCATTATACATAGTGATTGATTTATTTATATACATATGTAGATGATGTATATTCCTACCCCGTTGAACACATGAATATAGTGAATTAAGTAAAGAAGATGTATAAGTGGTTCATATAGTAATAATTGATAAAAATGTTTAGGATACATATTGTTAACTATTGGATATTGATTTGTTATTTTTTTGGTTTACCTTGTCATTTTTTTCATCCCTTAATGCACTATCTATTAGAATTGATATTTTTATAGACACCATTGGTGGCGGCCTACTGATTTTTTTACTCACACCATACTTAGGCTACCATTAGGCACCCTAGAAGATTTCATGGTTGCAGGTCCGGACGAGGGAAAAGGTCTAATGCTTGGATGTTGATTTGGACATGAGATATGCACAAATAAGGATCCCGAATTATATTTTGGAGATGTTCTATGGATTTAGATTTTGTTTTTTATTTTGGGTTTTATTCAAGATGGCACTATTAGCATGTAATTACATGGTTAATGTTGAATTGTGGTTTGTACCCATTCTTGGGAGATGTATGGATATTATGGTTTATTAGTTGTTTAATATTGTTTCTAATATTAATGTTGTGTTCTACTATGTCTTAATATGGTAAAGAGGGTATAGTTTATCCATGTTACTTAATATACCCTCTCCACTAGTCAGAAACCTCTAGCATACATGGTGGTGCACTTAAGGTCATGTGAAGAGTTGGCTCAGAGCACCTGTTTGTTATAATTCTTGTCGGGGACAGTATAATGTGGTATTATAAGAGTTTCCTTTCTCATTAAATTGTCATAATTTTTGGTGATGGTAGATTGGATCCTAGGAAATGTCGGGCCTTGGTAATGAACTCATTCTTGGGTGTAGCTAACCTATGTATGGGGGAAAATTCATGTTACCCTGGGTGAGAGTTATTGTTTTTGTGTGTTTTTACAATTGAATGATATTTCACCATTGGGGGATACACATATTGTGTGATGTGACTGAGTTACGATATTTTTCTCCTGTCCATAATTCCATGAGGCTGGGAATTCATGCATCATATTAAGCACCTAAGGATGTAGGTGGAAAGCATCATGGAAGGTACACATGGGATGGGTGTGTGAGGCATAGAGAGTGGAATGCATTTAATTTCCTTAAAAAATTTGAATAAAAAGGTGTTTATTAATGGTAACACAAGTGGGTAAATTAAAATAATGTAAATGAATTTTCAAGGAATAATGTGTGTATTGAAATGTCATGAAGGGGTTAAAATTTTTGGTTTTGATAAATTGTAAATTTTGAATGGCGTCTAAAAAAGAAATATTTTTTATTTATGGTAAAATGGTTAATGAATATTGAATAATGAAAGGCGTAAATGAGATAAATTGGGTTTTTTATCAATTTGTGAAATAGGGAATCTATCTAAGGGAAAATATTTGTGTTGTGAAAAACGAAATGGTTTAAAGGGTTTTGTGATGAAATACTTGTGATTTCGAAATTTGGATTACCCTAAGTTGAACATGACCCATGGTAGGGATAGAAGAGGGTTGAATTTTAAGTGGGATTATGACCATGTGAATTGTGTAGGAGGTGTGGGTATTTTAAGGCTAATGATATAAATTCTTTTCCATGCGAGGTTTAAATTATATCATTCATTCATCAAATTGTTTTAGGAAATGTTTTGGGTCTTGTTAATAAATAAGGTAGTGAATTTCAAATGTTGGGTGAATGGAGATTTTAATATGTAAACGGATGAGTTCAAAGAATATGTTGAATTTAGTTATAATAGGATGTGTAATAGTGGATTTTTTGGTAATCCATGTAGTTTTTATTCCTTGTGTTGTGATATTCTTTGTGTTGTCGATTTGACCGGTGTAGTAGTGGTTTGGGTTAGTGAGAGTTCCCTTTTATGAGACCTTAGATTTGGGTAATAAGACCATGCTGGTTATAATATGGAATAGGATATGTGTTTTGACCCCCTTTGTAGAATTTTTTACAATGGTCCACAAGACATTGTTCAGTAATGTGAGTGTGGAAACCCTCATGAGTCATTATTGTATGGATAATATCATGTATTTTAAAGATGGTGCATGGGTTTTAGTGATCCTTTGAGTAGGAACCGTAGAGAGTTGTTTTTTTGATTCTAGATAGGGTGTCTCACATGTAGTTATGATGTATGTATATGGTTATCTTTGGTTTATACCTTAGAGTGAATGTTCACTTGGTGCGCTAGGCACAATGTGTTTTAGAAAAGGCGTGAGTGTTCCATTCACAAATGTTACTTTGTTCGTAACATGATGTCTGTGGTATGAGAAGAGGACCAATGGAATTTCCTTATTGTGACTCTAGTTTATGGATTTTGTAATATTTTACCTTAATAGTGACCTATGAGAGAGCTCAGATGGGGTTCCTAGTGCTTTTGGGTGTGTTTCATTCACCGAATGTCTTAGACCTTGTAAGTGGGATAGGGAGAGTGTTACATAGAGTGAGTTTGAAATAGATGGCTTAGTGGAAGATTGATGGCTAGTGACACAACTTGTGTAATATATTTTCTTTGAAAAATTCAATAAAAATAGCGGGTGAACTCATGGGAGGCTATCCTAGTGATACAGGAATCTTGGAATATAAAATATGAGAGGCACTTCAGAGGAAAAATCATTGCATAATTATTACCACCAAGATTCAGTAAATGTTATAGTTGTTCCCTAGTTCTTATATAAAGTTACCCTAGTGCTTGTGATAGGATCTAAGGTATGTATTGAAGGTTTGTATCATATGGATCTGTGAACTATCTATTTGGATGTCAATTAATGGAGGTGTCGATGTTGTTTTCGAGTGAAAGAGAAAATGGTGACTGAAGAATACATATATGATTTTTTAAGGGTGACGCATAAGGCGAGGGTGGTCACATGGATGATCATGTTTATATGAATTCTTTGGTAGTTGGGTGAGAATTATAGGATGCCTCAGGGATGATGAGGTTGAAAAATCAATATGCATGGTTAACAGAGTAAGGGGGTGTTCAGTTATGCTTAGGTAAAGGTTGGATTGTGAGAGAACATTGTATTTTTGTTGATTAACTATCAGGGATGCCCCAAAAGAATTTTAATTGTGTGGTAGTATTAGTTCTGTAGGAAACATTGGTTCACTACTACTTGGTGGATGGTTGTGGAGTGATAGTGTGTCTTGGTTGGCAATCAAACCTTGAGCGGAAGTGGTTAAGTGCTAATGAAACATGTGCATCGGGGAAGCCTGAGATCCCTGGAAGGTCATGGTTTAGCATGGGGGAAGGTGACATCAGTGATGGATAAGTAGTCGGTGGTGTTCTTTGAAATATTCTTTGTGTGCCTCAACAAATAACGATCATTAACTACATATTGACATCATCCCTAGTGAGTTGAGAAGCTATGGATGAACACAAAGTGACTTGAGGGTGTTTTGGTTGTATGAGGGACATCATAGTGGTTACATAAATGGGGACGGTGCATGTGGAGCTAGAATATGGGATGTACACCATCGATGGTTATGGGTGAGGTCCTCAAGATGGATTGCATGTTGAAAAATAAAGTGGGTTCCATTCATAGAAGCTAGTAATAGGAACTGGGTGATGTTGGTTTTCTTGTTTTGGGAAAAGGTAGATATCTGAGAATTTGGTTTGGGGTTATTCTGGTGATCGAGTGTAAAACCTGGTGATTGTAATCCCTTGTGGAGAGAAATGGTAATGCCACTCCTAAGGTGGGGAGTGACAAGTCAGTCATGTATGTGGGGAGGTGAATGTTGAATTGATGGAGAAGCTCCAAGATGCCAATGAGGAACCTATGAGGTTCATGTTGGCTTTCTTGGAGAGGCTATGTGGGACTCTGATGTTGTGATTGATGAGACAAGAATTGTATTTGGGCTCATGGTGGGTCCAAATGATTTTTGAGATGACTATGATGAAGTCATTGAAGGACATGGTAAGATATGACAACTGTTTTTGGAAAGAGTGGATAGGTTCTATAACTCCAACTAAAATAGAAGTAGACTTAGGTAAGTGTCTTGGGGTGGTATTGAAAGGTCTTGAATTTTGAGGTCACCTTGTCCATGTGATGTAGTTCCATTCCAGTGGTGATGCTAAGCATTCTAAGATGATTTAAAAAGGGATTTCTTGACTTGGCTAGGAGTGGGGGTTAGATGCGAAAAGTCATAAATTACATTTGGTAGATGTTTCGGATGAAAATTATGTTTAAAACATTGGAATAGGTTTGGGTGATAACCTAGCCTTATTAGTTGGTGTATGAATAGTATAAGTGTTTGTGTAAGGAATGTTAATGGGGGTGGTGAAACCTGATGATGGGTTAGAGGGAAATGATGATGTTGTGGAGGAATTCTATTGGATGTTAGGTAATGACTTTAATAGGGGAGTTGGATGACAGTTATAGGCTTCCAGTCAGTAATTTTATTGGGAAGTTAAAAAGGGGGTAGCATTCTTGTAGTGGAATATGGGTGTTTTGGGACAAACCAATTGGGGAAGGTCTGACCAGAGATAGTGAACAAAAATTGGTGTGGTGAGGGAGACCCATATCCAGTTCGATGTCATAGTGGAAAGTTCCATTTGGAAATGAAGTAGTTCTTGTGTTAAGTAAAGTTTATATTAGCCCTCACATTGATGGTTTAGGTATTTCCTCCTAGGTGGTTTCAATGGTAGGGATGGATGACAATATAGGGTAATATCCCAATGGATGTTCAAGAATGGTGAGTTGGAGCACATCAGGTGATGTGAAAGTTGATTTTAGATTATAGTGGTATTCTTTCGATAGTGGGGGTGAAAAGAAATAGAAAATGGTGGAGAGAACCATCATGGGAATTTTTTTTTGATAATGTGATCTGAGTTTTGGGTTGGGGGAACTCGAGTGACCACCGTTCAGGTGAGTTGGCCCTAATGGTGAGTATTGGCTTGGGTTTAATCGGTTAAGTTCCTTAAGCGTTTCGGGGCTTCATGGATGTACAGTTATGGAATCAGATCATTAGGTTTAGAGGGGTGAATCAATGGTAGTTAGGAAATGTTATTGGAAGTACCATGTGTTTTCCTTCAGATAATATCAATTTTTGGTCACCGTTAGGGTATTGAAGTGAGAAAAAATGGTGCTAACTATTTCAAGTCATGAGTTGTTAAGAGGATCATACTGATGGGGTGTCTTTTGGTTCTTCAAAAGCGGTATAGAGTGGTGTGTGAAGTTCCAAGTGTTCTTAATTAGGTAGTATTTCATAGTCGTTCCTACGGATTTCTAATGGTTGACATATGGTTAAAATTGATACGTTCTTTGAGGATTATCCAGATCGTGTTGTGAATTGTAGTTAGCAAGTCATGTGGCTAAAGGCCGTGACTCTGGTCCAAATTTTTTGGTAGCATTATAATTTTCAATGTGAATCATGTAAAATGGGAATGTATAAGTGGCAAAGTGGAATGATCTTTTTGTTACTAAAGATCAATGATTCTTGGTAATGAAACTTCCAGAAAAGATAATATTAGTTGTGGAGTTTGTATGATCATGGTTTTCATGAAGGTACATTCATATTTAAGTTTGGGTTTCAATCTCTTGTTTTTGGTTAACGAATGGATTACTAGAATTATGAGGGGCCTCAAGGGCTGTTTTTGTGTTCAAAATATATAAAGAGGTAAAACTAAGACAATATCTACAGGGCGGTCAGTTGGTGAACTGTTAAGAAAACCGTTCAGCCTTCCCAGGAAATCAAGCATCCTTAGACAGTTTATTAACACACGATTGGTACACGGTTAGTCAAACCATGCATAACTCCCTAGGTAACTATACTACCCAACTTCCATTGGAAAGAGGCTTTCAAATGGTTTGAAAAACCATACGGCTAAACTTGGTAACATAGTAATGTTGGGAAAATTAAAAAAATTCCAATTATGAGTTTTTATGTTCTACCATGTTTTCCCTTTATTTCTTCACCACTAAACCCAAGTGAAATGCTATAACCTTTAAGAGACTCCAAGGTTCGATCTCCCTCATTTCTTGTTTGTTTAGAGTGCTATCGATTTTTGATCGAAGATCCAGATAAATCTAATCCTCTCCTCTCCACTATTTTCAGAATTAGGATTTATATTTTGGGAAATCATGTTATGAAGCCCAAAAACCCTATTTGTTTTAGTGGAATATAGTTTAAGGATTCAAAAGGGGTTAAACTTAGGATCTAAGGCATCAATTAAGTGTTAATTCATTGTTAAATTTGAGGTCGGTTGTCTACAAGTTATATCCCATAGTTTTTAATGTTATTTGGGAATATGAGTATGTGTTTTTTCTTCATTCTTGTTGTTATTTGAATTTATTTTTTAGAATTTGGTAAAATGAACATCTATATAATTATTTGAAATCCTCATGATCCTCATGGGATGCATCGATGATGATTTGACCAATTTGAGGCCACCCATGGGGTGCACCAACATTCCCGAACCTAGGAATTGACAAAGTCATGGGGGGAATTGATATGTAATAACATAGATCCATTGTTGAGCATGATAATATTGTTAGATGAGTTGAAGAATTAATATTTAAAGTTTGGCCTTAGTTTGATGATGGCTTAAGGGGTTTTATGGAAAGTATTAGTAATGGGTTAATTAAGATAAACATGATTGTGTCTAAGGGGTTATGAATTATGTTAAGATGCATAAAAGAATGAGTATACATGAAATGGTTAGTGTGTTAAATTGGAAATGGATTTTGAATTGAAGAGAATGTAAATTGTTTGAATAAGGGAATTGAGGAATATATTGATTGGGTTAGTACATAGGAATTATGGGGTATACCTAATGGGTTGAATGTAATAAAATGGTTGAGTAATTTGTTATAAGAATTGTACATGAAATGCATAGGTGGGAAAATTATTCTGAAGTGACTAATTGGGATAAATGGTTATGAATTGTAATTGGAAAATGTGTTAATTGGTTGTGACATTATATTAATTCTCATGTTTATAGTTATGGGATGTGATTTCTATTTCACATAGTTGTGATAGATAATGATAAGATATGTGTATGGTGAATGGATAAATAATCATGTTCACGTTGCTTGGTAGAGGGGGGTATTGGCATGAGGATCTATGCCCACATGTCGAGTTAGATTGAGACAAAAAATTCTACCCCCAAATTCTTAGGTTAGGGAAGTGGAAGGATGATCTATTCCCCTAACGGTTGCATTCCACCCAGAATGAGTTTTCGAGGTGAGGATAATGTATTGATGTGATGTGTTAATCCCTATTGAGACATGGACTTGACTTATTCCCTTGTGCATAGTGATTTACTTCCTTCAAACCATGTGTAGATGATTTATATTTCTAACCCATGGAACAATTTAAGATAGTGGATTATATAAACAAGGTGGATAATAGTGAATGTAGTAGTAATTGAGAAAAATTGTTAGGATATATATTATTAACTAATGGATACCAAGTTATTATTTTTTGTTTTCCTTGTCATTTATTTCATACCTGCATTCACTATCAATTACACTAGATATTTTGTAGACACTATTGATGGTGTACTTCTGAGTTTTTTACTCACTCCCTACTCAGGTTACCATTGGGTACCCATGTACATTTCATGGTTGTAGTTCAGGACACATGAAAAGTAAAATACTAAGATGTTCAGTTGGACTTGGGATATGCACAAATAAGGATATGGACTTGGAGTTAGGACTCGTTCTATAGATTTATCCATTTGTTTTAATTTTGGGTTTTATTCACTATGACACTATTTGCATGTCATGAAATGGTTAATGTTGAATTTGGTTTGTACCCAGTTTTTGGAGATGTTTGGCTATGATTGTTTATTGGTTGTTTCATATTATTTCCACTATTTATATTGTGTTCTATTATGTACTACTCTAGTAAAGATGTTACAGTATCCCCACTTGACTTATTTGAGCCACACCACTAGTCAAAATCCTTGGGAATATGGGGAGGTGAACATTAGGTCAACTGAGGACTCATCTTGGGGAACTGTTTTAGTGGCTTCTGGGTCAGAGACATTAAATTTCATCCATGTATTTAACTTATATATAATTATTATTGACATGAGTAAACATGGGTTATGAATAAAATGATCTATAATGTCTATAAAGTTTTATATTTCAATTTTATGGGTTTGAAACGTTTTTTCTAATATAATATTTTACATGTTGATATGATTTACTTTAAATTCATAAATAATAATGTAAAAATGTAAATGATTTTATGGGTTTTCATTTTTTCACCAAAATAATGGATTTCTTTATTTTATATCCCTTAATGTTCTGATTTTTCCCATCAACAATTTTTAAATATTTTTTCATAGAGTTTGCAGATGACTTGGAAAAAATATGAATTTAATTTGAAGATAATGAATATTTTTCATGAAAATATAACATTTTTCATTTTAGAAAATTTATATTTGGAATAAATGGATTCTGAGAGGAAGTTTCCACTTTGTAATATAAATGTTTTTTATGTAATAGTTATGTGATAATTCTCTAAAACGATAAACCTAAAAATGTCCATAGGAATATAAGAAAATTAAATATTTTTGTTAATTCTATATTGTGAACTTTTTAATGGCTGAATCCTTATAATCCATTCAAGAATTCTAATTTGACCTCCATTTGATACACTTGGATTACTCTTTTCACTTATATTTCAAAAAAAATCATTTAATTTTTAAGTCATTCCTTGAGAGAAAATGTTTAGTCCACATCAATGAATTCTATTTTGGAATATAACTTCTACATAGAAAATTAATTATTTGAGACACATTGCAATTTTCATTGATTTTATTTCAGAAACCCCACATAGTTCTAATAAATGTTTTGTTTTTTTACAATAAAATAACTTCCCAAGTTTGGGTTTTTTCTTATTGGTATAGATCTTTATACAAAGCCTTGAACTAACACCCATACTTTACATTGCCTAAAAAATTTTGGGCTCTTTTTATGATATAAAATAATTTTCTACTTAGCCATCATCCATTGAGTTTTAATTGGATTGTTCTGGTCATTGAAAATATTTCCATCCCAGATTTTATCCCCACTATTAGATCTCTTTACTACCAATAAACTAGCCATATTATATCCATAATTAGTTTCCTCTTTTAATATTTTTTATATCCCCATGATTTCTACTAAATCCATTAACCTCACCATCAAATTATTCTTTAGTTTCATCATTATCTTGATGATTTTTTTAAACAATCATTATGTCTTCTCCTTCCACAATTTTTTCAATAATATATTTGTAGAATTTATATGCTTTTAATTTGAATAAAATTTAAAAGAGATTACTTTAATCCTTATTATTTTTTAAATTATAATTATTTTATTAATTTTGAATAAAAATCTATTTCATAAAACTTTAAAGTAATTGAGTATTGGATTCTTACCATACCATATCTCATAGGGGGAATTATATTCATTTATGCATAGTAAATATCTATTAGAGATATATACTGATGTATGAAAACCTCCTTTTAATAGGTATTTAGTATAATTCCTCCATGAGTCTTATTCATATTATATTATTAATAATGCAATTCTTATTTTCAATGACCCTATTTTGTTGAGGAATCCTTACAACTAACAATAAATTTCATATTTCATGGTTTTGAAGGCAATCTTAAACCTGATTATTGGTAAAAATTACACCATTATTTATCTATAATATTTTTAATTTTTATCCTTATCATACAATTTATTTTAATTTATGATGCATTGGAACCTATTAGATTTGTGGGCAATGATAATTATCCATTCCATACTTCTATAATCTATAATGAATAAGAAAAAATAAATTTTACTATCCATGGATTTGTGTTTCATTATACCACACACATCCAATTTCACTATATTTAGAAACATTATTGATTTATTCCTTTATCTCTTATTAGTATTTCAAAAAATAATTCCTTTTTGACATGAATATCACATGTGAGTTTGATCTCAAGAAATTGTGGGGGTCCTGATATCCTTCATTTTTTCACAAGACCAATAAGGTTTTTTGGTTAAAATATCCAAAAATATCATGAAACAATTTATTTTAAGCCTTTTAAGAGTGAAAACATATAACATCTTCTCTATTGATAAGATAGAGTTTTCTTTTGGTGTTCCTTTATTATAAAACAAGAATACCATCTTTTCAGTTTATAATGGGAGTATTTTTATGGAATATCACTATATGTACCAAGCCACATAATTTACTCACAATATGAATTTTTTGACTATTGCATTCAATTGATAATAAATCTATGTTCCTCTAGTCCTATGCACCAAATTTTTAATTATTGTAGATGATGAATTTTAGCATCTCATCATTTTAAAATCTCACAACACCATTATTTTCATATTTAATCCCTATAACATGGTCTATATTTCTTATCATGTGAGATGTTAGAATGGTATCCAAAATCAATGTGAAATCTCAATCAAATTCTCTCAATGAAATTTTTTTAATATTATAATTCTCTTTTATTCCATTTTTGATGTATTCAGGTTGTTTTATTCTATCAGTGGTAAATCAGTTTTTTCTACCTCCAGTTCCATAAATTCTTCCTCATATTTTAGATTTATATATTATTTTTTTGTTTTCACCTGACATTATGAATCTTCCAATTATTTTGATTCCCCATTAGGGTTTTTTGGTAAATCCCTTTATACGTTTGATATTTAATTAATTTCCTTATACCCAAAATCTTTAAAAAAAAACAATATCCATTTAATACACTTAGTATTAAGAAACTATGCTCCTATTTTTTTGTCCCATGCTCCCTAAAATTTTTTTTTACTATAGAGTAAAAATAGTTTGTGTACCCCATCTTTCAAAAAATAATAATAATATTTTTTGTGTATTTTTTGAGTTTTTTTCACGAAAAACACCTTTCTAAGACAGTTGGGAGTCACCCAAAATCACTTTCTAATGGTGAGTTGGTTCTTGGGGTTTACCATCAACTCATGTTGATTACTTCTTTTGATCATGTACCATGAAATAATTTCATTTTTATTTGAATATATACGACTTTGGGATTGTAAAATTTTCTCCAGTGAATACCACACAAGTATCCTTTATAGTCAATGCACATCAATTTCCATATGTCATACCATGAATAAGAATTCATTCCTAGTATTCACCCTTCAACCACCACATCATGAATTATTTTTTGAGTTCCCCCATTATTTTAAAATTTTCTTCAACAATGTTACTAATTTAATCTATAATATTATTATTTTATTTAATTTTCATCTAAAGATCAACTGATTTTCCTAAACTTATAGAATTTTAATATTTTAGTTTTTCAATCTCTACATTTCATTGTTAATTTTACTCTTTTTACTGATATATATAAACTTTAATTCTAGAATAAATCCATAAAATATCATTATTTTACTCCTCCAAATGTATATTTATTTAAGGTAAGCTTCAAGTTAATCTTTTTGATCAACTCAGTCCTGAATTAAAATATCTTCATCATTGTTGTATTCTACTTGGGGATTTTATATAACCACCACCATGACTTATTATCTATGGTTTTTATAGGCCTTATCCTCCACCATATATTCTTTATTTGATCTATCATATTCTTTAGATAATAGGTTATCCTTATTAAAGAATTTTTACTGTGGTTTCATTTTCAATTCATGCCTTTTAATTTTTTCTTCCCTAGTTCTTCCCCCTCATCAACATCATGGAAAGTAATAGGACAACTATCAACAAGATGTACAAATTTATAAAATTGAAAAAAGTGGATGTTTTCCCTTAAATTTATCTTTTCATATTTTAATATTAGAGGAAATAAAAACAGTATCTCATAAACTTATTCATTTTTAGGTTCATATCTTAATGAGTGTTTCTTCATTGCCTTAAATAATATCTCCTAAAAATTCTTTTTTATTATAGACTTGTTATCATTGTACCCAATTTTATATAAAATACGAGTAATACAGAGGTTATCAAATACCACATTTTTTTATAACTTTCTCTTCAAGAACCAAATTTTTTTCATTTATGTATGGAGGTAATATTCAATAAATTGTCTTAATAATTTTGAAATCATCAACTATATCACAAAGTCCATTCATATATTCCCCAAGAATATTCAAATAATTGAAAAAAACATCATCTTATTTACTCAGGATCATATTTAAATCATTATATTTGTTTTATAATACTCTTATTATTTCTTCTCAGACTTCTGAATTACCATCCTAAGTGCTAAGGTTCTTCTACCTTGTATAGTGATAGGTTTTTAAGGACATCAAATTTATATAGATAGGGTTTTCCAAACTAACCTAATGCATTTATCACCTTATAATCCTTATCCAAATCCCTATTATTTTTGTCTAAAACTGATCTAATCCCCATTATAGTCATGATAAAATGAATATATTCTATATACACATCCATTCCTAAATATAGAAAATAATTTTTCATTTCATTTTTCCACAACTAGAAATATATTCCATTAAAAATAGGGATTCTTTTATGATTTAAAATTTATACCATATATCTATTTAGAGAGAACTACACCACCGAGAATTATAATTGATACCAATTTATGACCCCAAACAATATTTAAAGCCTAAGAGGGGAGAGGGGTGAATAAAAGTATGTTTATTTAATTTTATTTATTTGAAAATGATCTAGTCCAACTTTTATTAGGGGCTATTCTCTTTTCCACATGGTTGAAATGAAATTATGAATCCAATAAATAGGGGTTCATGAGATTTTACTTGGTTCACACAAATAGGATAATACAAGTATCATGAATATAAATGTACATATATACAAAGAGAACTAATGCATGCAGATTTTTAAAATGATGTTGGAAGTTAGCGTATTGAACCTCCTAGTCCTAAACCATGAACCAAGGAAATCAGACCACCCACTTATTTAATGAAACACACTAATGATTTTGTAACTATATTCTTCTTCATGAATTAATAATAATATTACTCTAGTGGTGGTGTATAATAATGTTTCACTTTCATTTATCTAAAGGACATTACAATAACATTCTAGCGACAAGTCTCCCAGATTTCCTTCCTCTTCTTATTCTTATTTTTCTTTATTGCATGAGAACTAGAATTGATGCTCAGGAAAGATTTTCTATTACAATATATATCCTCTATTTTTTTTCTATTATTATATTATTTTTATCCACATTTATTTTCAAAGAATATTTTCTTCATATTTTTTGAATATTTCTCTCCTGATTTTTCTAAAAAATTAATAACAACCTTTTTAATGATAATATCTCTTTGAATGAAAAATAACTAACATTATAATTTCTATTCTATGAAAAATTCCTTCCAAATTAGGGAAATAATCCATTGATATAATATCCAGTATCTAAAATAGGATCCATAACCTTCTTTCAAATCAAATACTTAACATACACTCTACATGCTGTTTAACACCCTCCACATCTCCACATTCTATATCTTATATGTTTTGTGTTCCCTTTTTATTCCACAATATCAACCCTAATCTATTTTAAAATAACCAAAATATTATGGAATTATTATACCCTAAATCTCACCTTGATTTTCTCTTTACTGGGATGCCCATTTTTAAACTATATTTTATGATTAATAATATACATCGTACCTACTATTGGAATACTTTCTTCGAAAAACCACAAAAGAAAATATCTTTATAGAAATATGCATCCTTACAAAGAAAAAAATAATGCTTTCAAAAAATCATCCTTAAATAGAACCTGGATGATACTTATAAAAACCAGAAATAATATTTACATAGATAAGAATGATGCTTACAAATAATCCTCATGTAGAGCCTTGATCATTACATAGATATATATTCAGACTCTCAGAAACTAATTGATCTTTATTCAAGTAAAAATTATTCTTACCAAAACCCAAAATTATGGTTATACAATTTAATTATCATTATAAAGAGTATAATGATACATATGGTTTTAAAAATAGAAAAAAATAATCCTGTACAACTAGAAATCCAATCAGAACTTACCATAACTTCTTATAGCATTTAAAAAATGATATCCACACACATAAAAGGATACATTGAATATTAATTAAACTTTTTTTAATTAGGACAACCTAAAAATGAATACAAGTGTTTTTTACAAAATCTCATGATTATATTTGAATAAAAAATGAATAAAGAATCCCAAAACTAAATAGGGGGTCCTTTACGTTAAATTTATAATTAATTTATTTTCTTAATAAATACTTTTTCCATGAGATATTTCTCTGATGAAGATATTGATCGTAGAATTTTTTTTTGATTTATACCATTATTATGCTATCAGGGATCCAATGTTTAATTCCTAAAGAGGTGATTCATACATCCTCCTGGATGTTGGAATATTTCTTATATATCATTGTGTGCTAATATAGAGTTCCCAATTGACTTTATTTTTATGCGAAGATCACAACAATTAATCCTTGTTTCTTGAAGATCATATATCTTTGTCCCTTAGAATTCAGAAAGAGGAGGAGGAATCCCACTCCTCTATTTCTTAAATGGAAACTCTATAGATGTTCTTGAGATAATATATAGAGTGATAATAACATTTAAAACAATTCCACCAAGAAAAAATGATATAAGATTGATTATATATCTCCAAGGATAAATATTATATAATTAAATATATTATATTTATTAAATAATAAACCGATTTTATTCTCTATTCTGATATTAAAATAATAATTGTAATATTTAATGGCATTTCATAACTCAATTTTTTTTAAATATCATGTTATTAAATAAAAAAATTCTTATTTATTTAAATAACATTTAAATGAGATCATAGATACACATTGTGTGTAACCATCTATGATTATTTCTTAATGGCTTCAGACATGATTTCATAAATTCCAAGATTAGTGTGAGGAATTTCATCAAGGCGCCCATTGAGAATGATGTTTAAGTCACAATAAAAACTACCACACATGAACTCTCACTATTTAATATAATTCCTTTTTCTTTATATATCTTAATCAAGTAGGTTGAATACTTGTGTCATCAACCATTTTGCTTGATTAGTCTTTCTCTGAATAATTAAAATGAACTTGATAGTACATCATGGAGATGGATTTAGTTTTATAGTTTCAATCTAATAAAAGGGACTGAGATATATTATTCTAGTCTTAGAAAACATAAATCCTTTCTTGACATATCCATTAATATAGCATCACTTGAAACACACCCAACATATCCTAATTACTAGGAAATATAGATTATCATGGTATTCATTAATACATTATTGTACATGACTAGAAATAAAAAATAATAATAATATCTTGTATGAGGATAATATAACACTTTCATAGATAGAAATATCCAATGACAATTAATTCATATAATTCATATAGGCATGTATTTACACATAATATCTCATCATAGAGATTACCAAGTGAGAAATTTATGAGACGAAGTCTTATAAAATGAATAGTATCAATCACTTGGAAGAAAACAAACATTGTGTCCTATCAGGTGATGTTTTGTTTAACACATAACTATATTTAGGAATATGCCATGGACCTTCCAGGATCACATCATAATGGGGAACTTCTATTTTCATTTGATTAGACAAATACCACAAATATATTATCAAATTAATGTAACCCTAAAAAAAATCATAATATTCTAATATATTAATATTTATGTGTTTGAATATATACAAGTAATATAATGTAAAACATAGTTGGTTCTAGGGAACCAACTCCAACACTATTTCCTAATTCTACTAAATTCCACATCTTTTTATCATCATCCTCCTTTAATAAAAAACCAAAAACCTTGGATAACTCTATATTCCATGTAGTATACTAGGATTATTTAATATAAATTATCCTTCTAAAATATTTCTAAATTTTAAGTCAAACCTTGTGGTATTATGGTCTTTAGTGAGCTACCCATGATCTTTCATCTTCTATATTGAGCTCTATATAGCCTATTTGTTTATGTTTTAACCATATATTTCTAATCAGTTGAGTTAAGGGATGAATTATTCTCTCCTTGAAATTCATGGCCTCCAGATGGAGATTTTTTAATTAATGGATAGTATTTCCATAATATTTCCCAAACTCAATTATATATATTTTTGTTTTAATCATTTAATTTATTCTTATATAATTTTTATTTAACAAATTTATTCATATATGGCCCCGGATTACTCTTACATGCCCTATTTGTACTTGACTTGAATATTCCTTTGGTTTTTTACTCTTCGAAAAATGAAATTTAATCTTGACTAACCATTTTCATTTTCCTATTATTCTCACATATGATTATTTCAATCTTATATAAACAATCCAAATACGTATTTAATATTATATATATCCTCAATACCTTATTTCTTATAAAAAGTACTTAAACATTATTTAATATCCATATTGGCTTGAGATACTCTTTGATAGTTTTTTGTTATGATTATATAGCATATAAAAACTCCAAGTTAATTATATATGGTTGTTTGGTTACTCTTGCACAACTTGGAAATTATTCTTATATATCAAGTTTACAAACAAAGTTATTATCATGTAGCTTGACCCCTTTTGAAATTTTAATTCCTTCCATCCAAAATTAATCCCTTTCAAAAATAAATTAAATAAAGTTAGTAAATAATAATAATATTAAATAAATAAATACTCCATAAATACATGTTAAATAAATATAATTTAAATTTTAAAACAAATTAAATATTACTAAATTAATGTATCAATGATAAAAAATTAATTTTCATGTATGATAATAAATTTATGTTTAAAAAGTAATATGAATTTAGTATTAAAATTCATTTCTACAAAATAAACATGTAGTAGCATAAAAATGGAGAAGACATGTAAGAATAAATATTTTGGAATTAAATAACTAAAAAATACTCCAAAAATGATATGGAAAACTAGCTCAATGTTTTTATAATCACACCCAAACACTTAAACTTTGATTTTCCCCAAAAATCTACCACAACACTACCACATTAGAATTCAATACATATGTTAGAAAATATTCATTTTCATTTTGAAATTGTAAATAAAGAATTTACAGTAATTATTAATATTAAATCAATGAATCTTATCATTCTATCACTCTTAAAATAATTTTGAAGAAAATGAATACAATTAACTCATTTATAAATTTCATATTAAATGTTTAATTGATAATGAAAATTAAATTATGCATATATAAAATACATATACTCATCCTCCAATTTATCATATGTCATGAAATAGTGGTTCTAAAATATAATTTTATTCAATGTGTGTTGTATCATGTCCAAAACTAAGAAATTAAAATTGCATAAACCCCAAGAGTTTTTTTAATAGTAAATCAATTGATGTAACATTAAAATATAGACTCATATATTTATTTTTATAGTTATTCATTAAATTTGTTTGTGTACAATATTTGTATATACATGGACCATTTCTTTTTGAAAAGTTTTAAAATTATGTGTTACATTAATCATATTATTATATGAATTTAAATCATAAATAAATATTTTAAAATAAAACTATGAAACATCATACATATAAATACATATTAACCCACCCAAATTTAGACTTCATATTCCTTCCTATATGTTAACTAGGGAATTCAACCATTACAATTTAATTTAACAACTCAATGTTAATAAAATATAGAAAATCAGTTAATTAAATCCTAAGAAACATGTCTCCCAACATAGCAGAAAAATAACCTTATTTATATAAGTACCCAACTACCTATATCTCACCACACTTATCTTTTTGATACATTTCTAATAAATACAATTAAGTGATACATTTATATATTTATTTATAATTAATATGAATATATATTATATGAGTATAAAATTTATTGAATGTTAGACACTTCAAATGTTAATGTAGTTCATTCATCAAGGTAGTGGGTTGGATATCTGCTCTCTTTCAGTGAGACTCTAGGGACTACAAAATATGTATTGAGTATTAAAAAATGTTGGTAATTTATATTCAAATAATAAAATAAAAAAGGGTAAATACAAACTCTATAAGTATCTTTGGTCACCTACAAAGAGTTCTTGAGTTTTTAGCCCTTAAACTTAGCTCTCTTGATGAACTACCACTAGTTTGATAATGTGTCTAGGTTTGATAGATATAACCACCAAATATAAGATTCTCCTCTTCAACATGGAATGAAAAGTGCGTTTATAGATTTTAAGGTCCCATAGAAGCATGCAAATTAATTTTAAGTTATATTATGCCCAAGGAATTCCAAATATATTGTGTTATATATGAGGTAGTCCACATACTTATTTATGCCTGTAATGCAGTTCTAGTCTAGGGATCCTTGAAACATAGTGGTGGTTTCCATCTTAGTTTTTTACTATTTTCTAAAGCAGCTAGCTAACATCATTATGGATTCACTTTATATTATTGTACTTTTTATTTAGTATAGAATTAGTCCTCTTGGATAGGTTCATGTGCAATAGGTTTTCAATCATATATTTCTTACACTTATATTTTCATAGATAAAAGTTATCATTTATCTTTTTGATCATAGAAATACATTTTCTACTCTAATATAATGATAATACACCCTTAAATTTTGTCTTAGATGATTTGATCATGTTATCAAATCTTTAATCACCACTTTTCTTGGAACTCTTTAATTTCATTCAATCTATCAATTTCCAATTTTTATATACATTATGAGAAATAATTTATTTATAATTGTGTATATTGGGTTTTCCTAAGACTAAAAACATCATAGTAAAAAAATAGATTTCCAAATCAATCGCAAATGTTACATGGTGTGTCATGTTGTTCACTCCAAAAAGGTATTTTCATTTCCTACAAAAAAAATACTTCATAATGAAGAATAATAATGGGTGGAATCAAATGAAATAATACACATCTAAATAATTTATAAAAATATGAAAAACATAATAAATTAAACTATGGAATAAAACAAAGAAGGTTTTATTTATATATTTGTTATTAAGGATTTCTATTTTTTCCATTTTTTATAACTCTAAATTTTACAATTTTATGTGTTTTCAAGGGTTTTTGAGTTTTTCCTAAGAATACTAGTTAACGGAACATGTTTACAAGGTCACCATAGTAGAGATACCAATTTATAATAGAGAATTAATCTCTAGATAAACATTTTTGGTTATTAAGGGTTATTTATTAGATTATATAGAAAATTTATAAAAATAATGGTTTTTAAATGAATGTAACACCCCAAGACTTTACGATACATTTTATTTTAAATAAAACTATCTTCTTTGATATCTTATGATATATATAACCCAAATTATTAAAGAATCATAAAATAGTGTAGTGTTATAACCTAATTATTAAATTATAGGGAATGAATAATACATAATAAATCAGTAAAATTATGTTATTTTCACAAATATAATATAAATTAAATTTTTAAATATTTAATATAAATAAAATAAGAACCATTTTAGTGAAAAGTAATTGTTTTCTAGGAAATTTTATGTTTCTAAAAGGCGATTTAGTAGCGCTTTTCATAAAGAATTTAAAATTAATTTTTAAATTTTTTGGAAAATTTAATAAAAATAATATTTTTTTTAAATTATATTCGTTATAATTATCCTTGTTAACTTTTTTTGATAATTTTATGAAAAGATTAATTTTTTGATGAATAATGAATAACAATGATTATTATAGGAAACTTCTTTTTTATTTAAGATATCTATACAGTAAAATTATATTTCAATTTAGTTTTAAAGTAAAATTAGTTCAATAATATTAAAATTTAACCAATTTAGGTCCTTTTAAACTATTTAATATTTAATTATTATATAAAAACATTAAAAAAGTTTTTTTTTTGAATTATCATTTTTTAGACGTGTCTACAGGTTTAATTTTAAATTGAATTCTCCCACTCCTGTGAATTGAATTTGGAAAAAATGAATTCAATATGTTGAATCAGAATAATTATAATTATATAATAGGGTTAACATAATTTTTCAACTAATTAATAATACAAATATTAAAAATTATTTTCTTTGGTTAATGTTAAAACGGGTTTATCGGGGATTAAACTAAAAATATAATTGTTAAAAATGTCTCAAAACTTCTACAATTTCTATTTTACAGACATATTTTGACCTTATTTCTTCCGTTTTATAGAATAAAATATTATAGAAAGATTTTATAATGATAAATTCATGTATATCACTTTCTCTATTCAAAAATTCAAAGTGTGTCCTCTCCAACACATATAAAAGGCCAAACGTCTCCTAAAAAATTCACACTTACAATACCCTTTGGTTCGATCAGTACATACATAAATATTTTACTTACCCAATTCCAAAATTATATTGGATTTTTTATTATGAAACTATCCAAATAAGGGTTTATGTATAAACCTAATGGGGATCTTTGAAGAAGAGGTAAAATTTGTAACATGCATATTTTTTTATTTCTTCTTATACCTCCTTAAAATATTTTTGAATTACCATAATATAATAACAAAAGTGTATCATATATAATTATATTTTGTTATGTTAATTGAATAACTTGAATACATCTCCACTTCCTTCAATTGGGGATTGAAATCCTCGATAGTTTGTACGGTGGTCTACAGCCCCACAAACCAATGTAATTTATTTTACATCACCACCTTTCAAGGATCAATATAATTATGTATTTAATAAAATTATATGATATTTATGTCAATATTATAGTTTTTTAATAATTATATCACATATAACTTCATAATATCCATTTTGTGGGGGGATAAAACAATATCGCTTGTGTGTACGATGGATTACTGCCTCATGAAGCGATGCACTTCATTTTTCTCTTACACATTACGTGGATGGTAGTAAGGATACTATAAATGATTATTTGTGTTATTTATGACAATATAGTACTTATTTTAGTATAATTGCACTTATAACTTATTACGTTCCAATCCATTGGGAAATAATAAGGTCGCTTGTGTGTGCTTGTGGACTAATGAATTTAGATAAGGATACATAAATAAGGATAAATTTAATTAACATATATGATATATAAGACATAATAATGACTCTAGATAAGTATATATATAATTTACCCTCATTTCATTAAATTTTTATAAAAAATGTAAATAATTTTTATGTGTACAAACATCCCACCATCTCCATGAACAACGTAATTCATTTTATATCCCTAACAATAATATATTAATATAATTATGTGTACATGAATATATATGATATTTATAACATGATTATAATTATTAATATTATGTATTTAGGATCAAATAAAATGGATTGAAATTGATGAACTAAAACATAGCTGAGAAAACAAGGGAATTAACACACTAAATAGTTATTTAAAGAAAATGTTTTAATAAACAGGTTATATAAGAGTATATTTAAATCATATATGGTAATACATATATGATTATGGTTATATAATAAGTTTACAATAAATATATATTCATTATATTTTAGTTATGGACATGTACAATGTAAATCAAGCCTCAGGTAAGAGATTCTCATCTCACTTTTACTTCTGTGAGACATATGATGAATTCTCCATTTAGTTATCTCATGTGGTGTATATAATTCCTCTTTGATATATTAAATCATTATTCCATTTATACTCCTACTATTTCATGTTTCATTTGAATGTGTTTCTTTCATGGTGCTTATTATTCAAAAATTTCCAAAGTTGAAATGATTTATGTTAAAATATCATTATTTATCAGAATTGTTTCTGGATAAGTTTATGATGAAGAAAACTTAGGTTATACCCCTCATGAAACTCGTTAATTTTACTATTATAAAGTATTTCTTGAAATTATCAACTATTATTACAATTTTTACCCTCTTTGGTACTTAAAATGTATGAGAAAATGTTTTCAGGAATTACACATTTATTTCTCTTTCAATCGAGAATCATTTTTTCTTACATGGTCATGTTTTCTAAAAACAATTGAAATTTTTTTAAAGAAAACTTCCAAATGATTTTTGAAATAAATTTAAACAATTATTTAATATTTAATTTTTTTTCAAATTTTTATTCCTTTCATTTTCAAAAAATTCAGTTTTTGAATTTTTACTAAAATTGTGAAAGGAATATTTATATTATCATATATGAAATGTATAGAATTTTCTATTATCATGACCACTCATTTCATTGATGCTTCCTTAACATGAATAAAATATTATTTTAAAATAAAATATATTTCCTAATATTCTAAATTTTTTTATATTTTAGATGTGATGTTCATATTAAAAATGATATTTTCCTCAAATAAAATTTCAATTGAATTTTTAGGGAATCTCAATTCATAAAAAACCAATTTTTTACTTATGCACCATTCGTAAAATGTTTCAATGATACCATATTAATAATTTATCTTGATGGATTATGATAATTTTTATTAGGGATGTACTATTTTTATACCATTCACCATTTTAATCTTAATGGTTTAAGATTATGTTTATTGAATGGGGAAATTATTAACAATTCATATTCTTGTTTTTTAATATGAATTTTTATGTTAATTATACTTCCTATGTTTCATAAGAGTAATGAATTGGATTTAGTAAGTGATGGGTAGGTCTTTCTAGACCCCCTTGATGTGTCTATAGGTATCATGAGACAAACCAACATGGGTATTCAACCTTGGTCTTACCATTATGTAAGATTTATTAGAAGGTGGCCTTGAATATAAGGTTATTATGTCGTAAATTATGAATTCCTTCATAATGATATTTTTTATTCATTTTCCATGTGATTATATTATTATTTAATATATCCATGGTTATGTTTCAATATCATGTGATTATTTATATGGAATTATTTTACCTTCACTTATTTCTGCCATATTATTCAGAATACATTGATTTAATGGCATGTGTTTTGGTTATTTACCTTTCCATATTAATTATTCTTATTTATTCATTATAACATTCATTATATGTATACCCTTTCTATTCTATCAAGCTCACACATTTCTTATGTTTCTTTCCCCAGGATTCCACGATGTGAATTATGATTGGAATTCATGGTAATTATAGATGAAATAATGATATTCTTGATGAAAATACTATGTTTTATTTTAACATTTCCAATTTTAATATAAAATTCAAGTTTTTATCTAGTTTACCATGAATACTAAATTATTTGACCCTTTGTGTTGTGATTTCTCTTACCTAGAAAAAATTTAATAATGTGACCAAAGAAATTAGGATACTAGGGTTGGAGTATTTATTAGGAACATAATTAAGATATAAGGGATGATAATGAAATTCACATAGTATAAGATTCATCATACTATGTACCCATTTTACCTATAGTTTCTAATAATGTATGGGTAAATACATCCAACTATCCATCCCAATTTATCCAACTCTTTGTGAAGATGATGTTATGATTCAACAAAAGAAACCCTCCAAACTAGTCTCTTGACCAAACCTTAACAAGACCCAAAGGGTGTTCTCGATCCCCATGAGTTGTATAATGACTCCCAAAAATCCAACAATAAATAGAGGGAATTAATTTCCCAACATGAAAAGAGAATGGTATATATATAGAAACATAACAAGAATGGAAATATTCAATAGATCAAATATAATAACCAAAGAAATACAACTAAAGTTTCTATCCAAAACCAAAGTACATGGCCTAAAATAAAATAAAAAAGGTATCCCAAAATATAGAAAACTAATCCATGTGATAGGTGAGAAATATCCAGTTATGTCACGATCGACTCCACATACCTAGATGTCGTGAAACCTCACCACCTCCCTATGACACCTTTCCCTTTCTAAGCTTAGACAAAAAAACTTCTCCACACCCAATTTGGAGTGTGTAGTGTTTGAGTACAATAATCTATAAAAATATCGTCAAAGTGTTCCACATAAATTCTACGCCAATCATCACTAATATGATCAAAATATGAAAATTGTTGAAAGATAATATAGTTTTGAAATTTATATAAAAAATATAGAAAATACACTTCCATTTAACAATTATAAAGAAGATTCCTTATAACCAAGGTCAAAGAACATTTTAAAATATTCCCTTTATTAATTCTGGTTTTTTTTAAAAAATAATTCTATAAAAACTTATTCAAATAAACAAAATAAAAGCACAATAGAGTTGATCACTAGGATAAATAGATTTAGTATAACTAGGTATCTCATACCTCAGTAATAAATAATGACTTAGTGCACACTAAAAAATTCCCTAGAACAGAAGGCATATGGTATAGAAGAACACCCCAAGGATAAACCCTATATGGTGTAAGAAAATCAATTCCCTAGAACAATAGGTCTTAAGTGACATAGGTACAACCAATTATCAATCCCCCAATAAAAACAAGAAAATTCCTAATACTAAACCCCCCATCCTAGGTTCCCAAGGGTCCCATTATATATATATATAATCATTTAAAATGTTTTTATCATATTTCATAATTTTTTCCCAAAAATTAATTTATCATGAAAATAAATATTCGAAAACCAATTTCATAAATCATTCTATGGTACTTTGAAAGTATTTTTCTATTTTCAAAATAAAGGGAGAACCATCTTTTATGAAAAACTATTTATGCACAAATATTAATAAAAACAAGGATAATAAAAATAATAATTTAGAAAATGAGTTAGAGACTAATGAACAAGGGTTATTTAAAAAAAATTGAAACGGATCTACTCATCTCAAACTTGGGTCGCATTCTAACCACAATGGGATCCACACACTGGAAGGAAATTGAAAAAAAGAGAAATTAATAAGTGGGCCTAATATTCAATTACAAATTCTTAAATTTGAATGCATTGTCATGTCATGTCAAATTGATTATGATTTTATGATTGATTTTATATATTGGGAAGGCCCTAGTTCATCTCTCAAGTAGCGTTGATAGGTTTAGAGTATGAATTTTTAATAAAAAGTACTAAAAGGTGGGGTGACTTTGAAAACAATTTTAAGAAAATAACTTGATTTAATGTTAATAATAGTTGATCGAAAAAGGTTCAAATTTAAGAATTATGAGATAAGGATATCATTTCAAGTTCACTTAACTTCTTGGATAGTTCATTTTTCTGAAAATTTAACATGGTTTTGTTTAATTCTTTGGTGGAGGGTTGAAATGATCTTGAGTCCCCTCTTACCCCTTAAAACGATGCAAAAAAAACCCCTTGGAAAAACGATCACATTTTTAATTTTAGGTTCTCAATTATAGATCATTGGATAGAAAAGATTACTGAAATATCATATATGTGCGAGATAGAAAGGATTCTTATATTGTCTAATTGAAACAACCTGAGATTTCCACTTGAAATATCCACCCAATCGGTGCAGAAATAAAAATTGTTTCACTTAATTAGATCAAAATAAA
This sequence comes from Viscum album, assembly GCA_963277665.1. Taxonomy (NCBI): domain Eukaryota; kingdom Viridiplantae; phylum Streptophyta; class Magnoliopsida; order Santalales; family Viscaceae; genus Viscum; species Viscum album. The sequence continues at coordinate 440,085,917 of OY728121.1, forward strand.
TTCATTCAAGTGAGAAGCATGTAGAGATAAGAAATAAGTGAATTATTTAACACAAAGATTATAAAAAACTAGTAGAAGAACTAGTTCTGGAACTCCCTCCCAAGTGCGCGTAGCTCCCTCGAAATGATCATCCACCGTTTAGCTCGCCATCAAGTGGAGGAGGAAGCTCCAGTGGAGCACCTTCTTTATTCATGATCCCTCTATTAAGATAGGTGGCTAAAAAATATCTATGGAGATGAAATGATTTCTCTAGGATCATAAATTGGCAGAAATTCACTTTTAGTTCGAACTTGGAAATGAGGAGCCCAAGCATCCATTTTATAGGCAAAGTTGAAGGTGGTTTGGGCACAGGGATTATTTAAAACCCTTTAGACCATTGTTTTTTACCACTAGAAAGTTGAATATAACTTATGAAAAAAATTGAAACATGTTACCCCATATATGGACTATATCCACTAAAATATTGGAACTATTTGAATAACTAGAGCCCACGATATGGATAGATCACAACACATCGCTTTTGGCTTCATGCAGATTTGGTGTGCTTGACAGATCAGGTCGGTTGGGAAACGAGATATATTATTAAGTCTTGAGTTAATTCATATGAAATTAATCCTAATGAATTTTTTGGACCATCCCATAAAATTTCATTCGATTTGGATGAACGGAAATGTTGCAGTATGCAGTTTAGTAAACTGGTGTGCTGGGATCCTGCACAACTTGGCCCATTTTTCTTGGAATTCATCATGGGCCCTCCCAATCACCTCCACATTCAATGAAATTATAAAAATGGTAACATTTTCCTTTTTAATAGTTATAAACCAAAAATTGTTTAATTAAACATGAAGTTATATTTTATATTATTTTTATGTTTTTCAAAACAAAATTAGCTATCATAGTGGTGTAAGGGGTGCAAATGAAACAGTGAATCGCAGTGCGATCACCCCCCCACACCTAAACATTCACTCTCCTAGGAAAAGTCACATTTTCAGAAATTATTAAAGTATATATTTCCATCTTCGTAACGATTTAACATTCAAGGAAAATTTAAATCCTGATAGGAATTCGATTAAAGAGAAAATCACACAAAGGAGTTATTCTCAGCGATCAAACAAAAATATGTCTCAAAAATTGTATCAGCACGAAATTCAAGGAGTTAATTGATAAAAATTTGAGAAAATAGTTCAAAATATTACCATTTAACTAATTCTACATGTGTTTGTGCGATGAACTTCTAATTCTATAATTTTTACTTTCTATTGAGTAAATATAAGTTATTTTAAAAATTAACTACTCACATGATTCTTTCCACCGAACCCGCCCAACATCATTTTCAATAAAATTTCATGTCCCACTCACTTAAGAATTACTAGATGTCAAAATAAATCTATTTACCTAGATATCCCCATATTTTGTACATTTCATCACTCCCCTTATTTTTTTTAAAGTTTCACTAGGAAAAATCTCACACTCTTCTCCCAACCCTTGTTTAATCTCCTCATGACCTGAATTTTAATAGTTACAACAAGATCAAAAGTCGATGAATATTGTTTTTTGACTTGACCAGAATAAAAAACATTTCTTTTTGTTTTTTTAGGTTGTACAATAGTCAAATAATAGGTACACACACATAGGTAAATATAGTACAATAATGAAATAGATCAGATAAGGAATGAACCTATGGAAAAATGATTTTGGAAAGTAGATAAAAATAAACCAAGCTTATATTTACCTTTTATTAAGTAAAATATTTCATACTTCATGGTTGGGTGAACAGGTGTGTAGAAAAATTATGTGACACAATTTTCCATTAATATATTCACAAAAATGGAACCATTCTGCTCAAACGCTTAAAAATGATATAACCATTTATATCATCAACAAAAAAATAAATTTTAAGAGAACATCACACAAAATTATTTAATTCTTGCTAAAATACTCATTTCCTCATATATTTTTTGAATGCTAAAACAACATGAAATATAGAAATTGCACATGTATTATTAACAACATCCATGATTAAACAAGCATCATTTTCCATGATAAAGTAAAGAAAAAGTAATATTTGTTCACCATGAGTGGAGGGAATGGCGGGAAAGTAAAAAATACAATTCAGTAAGATAAAAAGATAAAAAATAGAAAGATGATGAAAATTCCTAAAAAACCTTGGAATATACTCACCCCCCAAACCTAGAGTTTGTGACATACTCACTGTAATAAAATAGAATGTGGGAAGGAAGGATAAAACCTAGTGGGTTTCATTGGTATGTTTATTCTTAGAAATGGAGTTCATCCATCTGAAAACTCTAGAAGGGCTTTATGGTAGTGCTTTAGCTGATTCCCAATAATAGTAATGGTTTGCTTGGATTCTTTAATTTGAACCTGATAAACACCAAATAGTGATATATTAGTAATGGTGTCTGGGAAAAACTAGCAGGAACGAATCTTACCTGGATGAATATACAACCTTTCATTGTAAAAGAAAACCTTATTCTTAATGTGGAACTAACGATAAAGGATGATACAGTCATGGGAAGCATTGGTTCACTCATTATAAATCATTGAGTTCTCATATGCATCTTTGCACATTTCCTCCAACTCATGAATATGAAGCTTCCTTTGAGAACCTGCTCTAGAAAGATTAGAATTGAATTGTTTGATGGTTGAGTAGCCCCAGTGCTCAGTCTAAACAGGGAGGTGAAAATTCATTCCAAAAACAAGCCTATAAGGTGACATTCTAATTGTGGGTTTAAAATTAGTATGAAAATACCATAATGAATAATCAAGTATAAGACTCCAATCTTTCCTATTGGGTTGAACAATTTTTTCCATAATTTTTGTTACCTATCTATTTGACATCTAGGTTTGACCATTGGCTTGTGGGTGATATGTAGTAGACATTCAATGACCGACTCCATACTGACACAATAGTGATTGCATTGTTCGGTTAAAGAAAGGAGAACACTGGTCTCTAATGATGAACCTAGGTAAGAAAAATCTTCAGAAGATTTGGGTTCTCAGAAATTCTACAACTACTTTAGAATCATCAGTCCTTATAGATCGTGTCTATACCCATTTTGACAAGTATTCAACTGCCATAAAAATGTAAAAGTTTCCAAAGGAATTGGGAAATAGCCCCATAAAGTCAATACCCCAAACATCGAAAATATAATGGAACATCAAGGGTTTTTGTGGAATTCCATTTCTTTTAGAGACATTACCCATTCTTTGATAGCGAGGAAAACATTCACAATGGTCATGGGAATCCTGAAACAATGTGGGTCAAAAGAGACCAGAATCGAAGACCTTGAGAGTAGTCCATTGGGGACCAAAGTGTCCCCCACAAGAAAGAGTGTAGCAGAACCTAAGGTCGGACTGAAACTCACTATCGGGAATAGAAAACCCGAGGACTTGATCACTAGATGTGGGCCAAAGGCAGCGGTTAATCCAAATGTACCAATGGGGCACATGTTTTAGATGGATGGCCTGGTTTTTTTTGAAATCAGTATGACTGGAAGATGCTACCATATAATTTACAATTTCAGTATACTAAGGAATAAAATCTTGCACTCGGTATAGTTTCTCATCAGGCAACATGTCATTTATGTGAATACAGGGTGATGAGTCAATGTTTGAGGTTGTGTAGATCATACAGATAAGTCCAACAACTACATTCTATGTTCCTTTTTTATCTCTAATTTCTAAATTGAATTCTTGAAAGAGGAGAATCTAGTGAATGAGATATGGTTTGGATTCTGGTTTGTTATAGAGATACCAAAGGGCTGGATGGTCTGAGAATATAATGAATTTGGACCCCAAAAGGTACGACTTGAATTTTTCCAGGGAAAACAAAATGGAAAATAATTCATTTTCAAATGTGTTGTTGTTTTCTTGGTAGGGTCTACTGTATGTGAAGTATAGGAAATGACATGTTGATCTCGATCAACCCTTTATGATAAGACTGCCCCAACTTCATAGTTAGAGGCATCACACATGAGCCCAAATGGTAAATCCCACTGAGGTGTTTGGATTACCGAGGGTTACGTGAGACCCCATTTTAACTTTTTAAAAGTTTCCTCACATTATTTATAAAAAAAAATTTATTTTTATTTTTGGAGTAACTAATAGAGTTGGAGTGAAATCTTACTAAATTCATAAATAAGATGATGGTAAAATCCATCCTGACTGATAAAGGACCACACATCCCATACTTTTTTGCGGAATGCTAGGGAGGAAATGAAATCCACTTTTGATTTATTTACTTGGATACCATCCCCAAAAATTTTATGTCCCAAAACTATTCCCTATCGCATATTGGAATGACATTTCTCATAATTTAGTACAATATTATTTTCAATACAACGACATAAGACTAAACCAATACTACTCAATCATTCATCAAAAGAGGAGCCATAAATAGTTAAATCAACCACAAATACTTCCATTCAATTCTCCTAGTAATACAAAAAATAATAAACATGCATCGTTGGAAAGTACCAGGATCATTGCACAGATCAAATAGAATCCTCCTATATGAAAACTTTCCAGTGAGGCAAGTTAAGGTTGTCTTTTCCAGGTCCTTAGGGGAAATATAGATTTGAAAGTATCCAGAATACCCATTAAGAAAATAGTAATGGGATATCTATGCTAGCCTCTCTAGAATTTTATAAATGAATGGAAATGGGAAATGGTCCTTCCTAGTGTGTTGGATTAGTCATCAATAGTCTATGCAGACACACCAATGATTATGTACACGATTGGGAGAAAATTAATTATTTTCATTTTTATTACTATAAGACTAGTTTTTTAGGAACTACTTGAATGGTAGTGACCCATTGGCTATCAGATATGGGGTAAATGATTCTAGAACACAATAATTTTAATATATCATTTTTTACAACTCTTAGCAAGCTTGGATTCAGCTGACATTGTGTGTGCCTTAGTGGTTCAACCACAACATTTAACAAAAAATGATGTGTGAAAATTGATCATATAATACCAGTAATGTATGAATGTGTCCATTACAATTATTATTTACGATCCCTCAAAAGTTAAAGCAATATCATTTCATTCTCAGGAAGGAGTGAACTTGAAATGATGACAGTCAGCTTGTTTCCATTCTCAAGATATGAATATTTTGAATCGTTAGGTAGTTGTTTTAGTTAAAATTATGGTGGATTTTGGTTTTATTGGAATGTGTGTGAAATTGAGAGTTCACAAATCACATCTAACGTCTCAATGGAATCATACTTATATAAGGAACGAGCTTTTACAAGCTTATTAGTATCATATAAGTTCATGTGGTCCTCAGTGTTCAAGAAATCATCCATTAATAAATATGCATGATATTCTTCTAGACCACTACAATAGTCAATGCATGAGTCATTTCCTATAATTTCAATTAATTCTGAAAACTTATAAAGGGGATCGGGGGAAATAAATGATGTTCTTTCAGGGGAATGGAGTACATCAATTGAATTAACAGAGAGAGGAAAGTTCTTCTGAGGGGTGCTTCATGGCTTCATGAGTGTTGAAATGGAAAATTTCACAACCAAACTCCATAGATAATTTACTAATGCAGACATTAATTATGTTTTTGTCAGATTTTGAGAAGGGTCTCCAAAATATAATCGGGGTATGTCCATTCATCAAATCATCTTCCATTTTAAGCAGCTAAAAATCAGTATGAAAAATTAAATTTTTCACACTCATAAGTACCCCCTCTAACACACCATAATTGTGTGTTGTACTCCAGTTGTCCATTTCAACAACAATTATAGTGGTATTTTGTTCCCCAACCTGTAATGTATAATAAATGGAGTGTTGAATCACATTTATAGAAGAATGTAAATCCACCATGGAATTGGAAAATGAATACTCCCCTATAGTTCATGGAATAGAGAATGTCCCATGATCGTTGCACTTAGTGGGAAGTGAGGCTCTATCTATGTTGATAAGTTCCTCCCCAATATCAACTTTTCATCTCCATGATGTTTCCTTTGGTTTGTACACATCTTTTTTAGAAACTTTTCATATCTTGGAATTTTTTTCATAGCATCAATCAATGGGATTTTTACCTTCACATTTTTGAAAGTATCCAATGTTTCCTTATCGAGTTCAGTTTCCTTTTGTTTTCTAGGTTGGGTGAACCTTTGGGGGAATGGAAGGGTAATGGGTGGGAGAGGATAATCATCGACACAAACACTCTTTCCTTTGGAAGGGTTTCTCTAAATACATGGGTTTTCAACATTTGGAACATTTTTAAGGGTTGGGATGGAGGTTTTCTCTGGAGGGGATGACTTTAATTGAGAATTTATTTGAATATATTTTTTTTCCACTACTAAAGGTGATTTCACTTACATTTCATTTATATCTAGGGTTGACTAATGGTTGAGATGGTAGTTCATCAGACCCGTTACTTTGAATTTACCCCACCGATTTTTCTAGTTGGACTAATTGGATTTTGAAGTCATGTATGGATGCCAGGTTTGTTTGCTGGAAGTGGAGATTGTAGGCAGCCATTTGATTCATAATCTCATCTAGGCTAGGCTCAGGTTTTGGATTTGGTTTTCAGATAGGCCTTTGGGGTGGTTGAGGATTTCCGGGTTGTGGTGGTGGATGACTACTCTGAGCCTGTTGGTTCCATTGTTATTTAGATTGGTTTGAATAACCTCTTGCCTATTGGATTGGTTTTCTTTCCACCTAGTGTTGGATGGATAGTAATGTTCTTGCCTGAAGGGTTGGATATAGGGGTGGAATGAAAAAATTTCCTCTCAAATTTATGAAGATTCTCTCAATTTGGTGAATTGGTCAGAGTAGTGGGTGTTAGAAGAACATATACCACAATGGATGGGAGGAGTAGATTGGTATTTTCCTAGGGAAAGAGTGGGTTATAAAACAAGGGCACTTACCTCTTCCAACCTTGTGTCCACATTCTACTTAAATTTAGTACTTTGAACCTCATGGACACCTCGAATGGGCACACTGGACTGTGAAAGATACTATTGAGTGTTTTGGACCATGTTCTCAATTAGGGTAATTGCAGGAATTGGGGATTTATCAACTAGCATACCACCTCTAGAAAAATAAACCATGCATATTTTAATAAGAATTTAGCCTTCATAAAATTATTTAATTAAAAGTTCATCACTTATTTTGTGGTGTGGTTAAATTGAACATAACCTTTTAAAGAATTCAAAATATTCATGTAAATTTTTACCTTAGGATTGCTTATACCAAAAATTTCTTTCCTTATAGTTTCAGTTTAATAGTTTGGGAAATATTTTTCAAGAAAAAGGCCTTTCATGTCCGCCCAGCCCCTAAATGGTGAATTAACATTGTAAATCCATTCTTTTACAATGTCTTGAAATGGAAATGCTTTGAGCTTTACTTATTCTTTATCCAAATTATTAGGTTTTAATGTTGAAAAAATAGTGTAAAATCAATTTAAATGATTATGTGGATCTTCTCCTACTAGTCCATTGAATCTTGGAAAAAAGTGAATTAGACCGGATTTTTATTCAAAATTAGGTGCCTCAACTTGTATTTGAATATTTGTGGGTTGGATATCGACATCAGGAGAGGTCAGTTCTTTTAGTATTCTATTTTTTTCATCCATGTAATACAAGTTTATTTCTGTTTTGATGTTGGTTCTAGAAGTAGAAGTAGTAGGATCAAGGGGAGTGTCTATGTTTTGTGTGTCATCCGTCAAAGGGTTCTATTCTGTGTCTCAGTGTCACTGACGTAGGATCCTCTCCGGTTTGGGTTTGAATGGTGGTAAGTTTCCCGAAGTAGAATGCATCATGCATAGAATCTAAAAAGAAATTAAAAATAAAATAAAAATATAGGTAAAGTTATAAGATAAAACAAATAAATATTCAAAAAATTTAGAAAAATATTATAAAAAACGCAAACTAAAAATAGAAGCACTCCACAGAAACAGTGAAAAAACATGAATGCATTGTCATGACACATCAAATTGATTATATTTAATATGTGAATTTGGAGTCTAGGGTGACCCTATGACATCTTTCAAGGAGAATTGGTAGGATTAGAGTATATGTTTTTATGATAAAGTACTAAAGATGAGGGTGATTTTGAAAATAGTTTTTAAATGAAATGACTTTATTGGAATTTTAAAATACAAAATGGATTTTTAAAAAAATGAGATGAAAGGGTTAATTGTGAGTCTACTAAACCCCTTGAATAGTTCTTTGTTCTCAATTGACTCAAAGGTTTTGTTGTAATCCTTTGGTTGAGGGATAACCGAGACCGTGGTTCCCCTTTTTTCCCTTAAAATGATGCACATAGAACCACCCCTTAACATAGCAAGTTTTTTTCAAGGTTTGGACCTTAACCATCGAGTGAGGTATACCGAAGAATACTGAAATCTCATGTATGTGGGAGAAAAATTGGATTCTTGTGTTGTCTAATATGAGAAACCCAAGATTCCCACTCGAATCTCAACCCAATCGGTTTTGAGATAGAAATGTTTTCACTAAATTAAACCAAAACAATGCATTCTAAAAAGTACAATATTAATATTGAATAAAATGGATATAATTCCAACAAAAATTACACAAAACCAGTACAAGCGAAAGTTCAAGAACTCCCTCTTCAAGTGTGTTACTCCCTCGATGTGATTTCCCAACATTTAGCTAAACATTGAGAGGAGGAGGAATCTTGGGTGGAGCTCCTTCTTCATTCTTGATCCCACTATGTGTATAGGGGCCTCTAGAACCTCCAAGGTGATGAAATGACTCCTATAGAAATTCAAATTGGAATCACTTCACTTCCGGTTCGAACATGAAAATGAGGAGCCTATGCATCCATTTTATAGGCAAAGTTTTAAGTGGTTTTGGGCACACAGATTGTGTTAAACTACTTGGAACATGGTTTTCGACTACTATACAGTAGAATCTAGAATTGAAAAAAACTATAAATATGTTTACCAACATATTAAATATCTCTATTGAATGTTTTGAAGAATTGGGAAAACTAGAGCCCATGATATGGATATATCATAGCACACTGCTTTTGACTTCGTGCAGATTTGGTGTGGTGGAATATAATGTCGGTTGGGACACCGGATGGACAAATGAGTCTTGGGCTCCTTCATATGAAATGTATACTATTGTATTTTGAGCCACACCTGAAAATTTAATCCAATTTTGATGCACGGATAGGTAAAATAATGCGGTTTAGTAAACTAGTGTGCTTGGATCCTGTGCAGCTTCGCCCATTTTTCTTGGACATCATCACGAGCCTTCCAAATCACCTCCAACTTCAATTAAATTATCAAAAAAAGCAATATTTCCCTTTTTAATAGTGATAAATACAAAATTATTTAATCAAACCTGAAGTGAAATTTTTTGTTAATTTTATGATTTTCAAAACAAAACTAGTTTAACACAATTGTGTAAGGGTGAAAATGAAACAGCGAATTATGGTGCGATAAATCACACATGTCAAACCAAAATGAAAATTAGATCCATCATCTGGGAAATGAATACAAGAAGAATATATAATGTATTGAGAGAAATAATAATATGATCAATGGATTCTAATAATTTATCCAATAATAACTACAATTTCTATTTGAAATAAAGGAAATTAGAGGGATTCAATCTCACATTCCAAATAGGGAACAAATGATCGACCAAAGATCAAAAACCCTCACAAAAGTGATGGAGAGAGACCATATAAAACTCTAATATGAATCACCATGTCTAATATGCAATTCCATATGAATTTATACACACCTCACCATATGTTAGAAACTATAGAGTACTATCTAGGGTCTAAAGGGGATAATAGAGTGACTATACACTGAACTAGGTTGCACAATAATAAATAAATAACTGAAAATGTAACAATATACAATAAAAGTATCAAAAAAACAATTAAATGCCTCCGATAATGAATGAATAAAATAGAATGAAACCCAAAAAATCATTCTCGAATACTAGGGCACTGATTACACACTATTATGATTAAATATAGAAAATAAAAAAGGAAGAAGGAAAAAATTGGATTTGTTCCCAACTCTTTGACACACCATCTCTAGGTCTCTAAACTCATAGGGATATATCCTACACAATGATCAAACCTATGCATCATCCTAACCGATACCTAAAACATGTTAGAGTTTTTAGGTCCCCCAGTTACATGACCACCCAATAATGGCGTGAGTATAACTATATTGGGAATAACCAAAATAGACCAGTACCTAACGGGTAAATTTATGGGAGATGCATGTGATAGGATAAAAATAAATTGAAACATAAATATAAAAACCAAAAAAGTATAAAATACAATAAAACAACAATAATAAAGAAACAACACCAAAATACCGAGTGGTCAGGAACTTACCAAGATTACACAAACCCCGACCACACCGACTTTGGATTCCTATCAGAAGTATAATAAAAAGAAATTAGATGTAGTAAAAAATAACCAAAAGTACAGGGAACCCTTTACTTAGTATTCTCAAGGCATCATGTTTTAAGTCGATCCATAAGGTTGGTAAACATTTAACTCAGTATCCAAAAGGTATAAATTTTTTGGTGGGGCCGTAAGGCCTACTAGTGAAATTCTTACTAAGTATACACAACACATGAATTTTGGGAAAAGCTAAAAGGTCTTCATATCCGGGCGATGCCTTAGGTGAGGTCATAGGGCCATCATGAAACTTCCCAATGTCCAGGTCCATCAGTATCATCAACACATTTCATGTGTACTCCACCTTGAAGGGGTATTCGTATCACGATATTAAACCTTTCATCAAATAATTTAATGGTCCAACAAATGGAACTATGATATATGAAAATATTTTCCATATAATATATATAAATGGAGCACAACAGATCATCAGATAACTCACATGTAAATAGTTTCATTTCACATATACTCACAAGAAAGGACTCCCAATCATGAGTATAAGTTTCCATATAAAAAATATTGGATCAAACATAAAAAATGATCTCATAGGATACACACATACACACATGTAATCAAGAAGAAAATATGGTCTCACATGATACACTTGTACAAACATGTGATTAAGCATCAGACATGGTCCTACAGGACACACACACAGATGTGGCCAAACATCATATATAGTCTCATGGGATCTTGGTCTCATGTAACCCAAGAACTCATCAAAAAAGGACTTTTTAATCAAAGGAACTCCTTAGTGATCAAACCCCAACTATCAATAGACAAAATCAGGCTAGTGAAAAAAGGGTCCATTGTTCCCCTTGGAACATTGTTCAGTTACATTATTCATTATTCCAGTAATTAGTTAAGACATGAATATGATTTACTAAAAAAAATTTATATATTACTCATAGTCATTTTCTGAATTAAGTATCATTATCCCATGGTGGTGAACCACATATAACATTCCAATAAACTATTCCTAATACTATAGGGTAGAGTGCATGGGGAAAACTACCTCATCATAGATCCAAATCCATCTAAGAAAAGAAAAACTTCTTTTTTTGAATCATCCAAGTCTATTTGGTCTCCACCAATCTTCATAAGGTCCGGGTATCACTGCCTTTCCAAAATCACGACCACCCACCCATGGAATTTCAAAAATAGTCACCCAAAATCATTTTAAAAAGAATAAATATTGTAAGGATGTAAGAAAAATTAAATTTCACCATACTCAAATTGGAACTTCTCAAAGATTTCCACTATGTTGCACACATTAACAATAATATCAACCAATGGATTACGAGGCACTCCCCACACACTTCTTATCTAAAGACATGGAAAATCCAAAAATTAATTATTTCATACAATGGATGAATCAACTAAATTAAATAAAAAACATTAGAATATATCACTAAGGGAAATACCATCAATCAATAATTAAACATACTAATGTTCTCACCAACCTGGAACATACTCCATCCATGTCGATCCAAAGCCCCATAGTTTTCAAAAAATTACACATTAATTAGATGGAATTTTTATCCAAATATTAGATTGATATTTATTCAATAATTAATAGATGATTAATATAACCAAGGAGTATTAAGATTCAATGAAAATTGAGACATTAAAGAATTAAAAACCCAAGACATGCCAAGGGGAATCATCCATATTTAATGGTTTAATGATCTTGAACCACATGAGGGGGGTGGAGGTCACAATCAATGAAGAACGAAATACCATTCATGAATTCCCCAATGGATCTCACATAGACCCATCCCAGTTCTAATAGATCTTATGGAGGGGTAGAGGAAGAGATAATTTTTGAATTTAACTAAAACATTAGATAAAGAATTTGTTATCCCAAGGGGGGCCTTATTCACCAAAATGACTAAAATGAATTTTCTTTAAATGTGCTTAGAATTCCCCAATGGATGGCTAGTGAGTCCTTCTCAGCATTAAGGATACTACCCACCACACTAGCTAGCCAGTGGGTGATATAGACTCACTGATGGCTACACCAGTTACCCCTGTTGATTTGTGCCTCCTCCTCTAAAAACCTATCCTATGAGTCTCCCACCACACTACCTTTCAAGTAACTAAACATCACTTAAATACCATTAAAATTAATAAAAACCTTTAAATATTTGGTTATCTGAATGATCATTCCACTTGAAGAAATGTTTAGGTGACCCATAAAATTCATAGCCCAAAATAATATAGGTCATTACAATCTCACTAATATAGCACTTCTCCTCCTCAATAAGTTGTGGTAGTAAGAGATTCATGCATCCCAGTCTGTGTTGATCATCACTCTTTATTTTCTCTCTATGTTCCATCCTTCAACACCAATTCATCCCACAAGTTCATGCAAATACATGCACATCCATCAAGGTCGTCCAACATGACTATAATAATGAACATAAAAGGTTGAGCTAAAAGCTCATTGTTATCCAACATTGAGACCCAAATCATCACACATATCCAAAATAACCCACCATATTGTCGTAAAATGATTCCTATTAAATAATTAAGGTGATCCCTACCATAGGAGTTGGATTATGGAATAAGAACTGCACAATCCACTGACACGGTCAGTGCATTTTAATTCAATAACGTTTGATCCAATGTAATGAATGTGATGAAAATTGATACCCAATACTCAATCCTCATTCAGAGATGAACTTATGAGTCCCTACCTATCAACCATTACCCAAACATTCTAACCTTTCTTGAAATTCCTTAAATTATCCCAAATTTAATGACCAAAACTTTTATATATAAAATTCCCCTTTCCATTTAATTAATTTTTTTTATTATATGTTATGGATATAGAAAACAGAATCAATTATTTGGTTTTATTAGATCCTATAAGATTTATAAAACATTAACCATCAATACCATTGATAATATATCATTCGAACACTGATCATATGATTAATATAAATATAGGTTTTTAACAAATCCGATTGACATGGAAATAGGAAGTGATTGCCTCAACCAGTAGAATCATACCATATGAATCCCATTTATTGGTGCTTTTGAGGTAGACAGAATCACTAGGACTTTTCCTTGGCCAAGTCCAATCTAAGATCCAACAAATTAAGAAAGAGAAAAACTATTTACAGGAGAAGTTCAACATCATCAAGATCACGACCCAAACCATGTACGAAGAACCACCCCATGAAATTCACACCATCGCACACCTAACCCTTATGTCATTTTATGGTGTTTTGAAGGGATATAGATCAATACAATAATTATATGAATATGGAATTTTTTTTCAATTTAATAATGTTCATATTTTTATCTTATCATTACTTCATAAATGATATTTATTTTAATACAATAAAATAAAACGTGTATTTTTAGTTAGTATTAAATTTCAATTATGATTTTTATTTGAATGAATTAATGATGTTTTAGAAATAAATAATATTTTATAAAATAAAAATGATTATATAATATTTATGATGTAAAATGTAAATTTTATAAATGTTCTAAAACCATTATGGTCTAAAACCCAACACATCTCCAAAAATATTGATTCTTATTTTAAAAGTGAAAATTAAAATACCTATAAAAATATTTTTATAAAATGTTGATTATTTTTTTAATCATAATTTATAAATTAACCAACAGTGATATTTTCATAATTTTTTGAGACCATCAAATTTTGAGGTGAAAATTAAATTAAATTTAAATATACTTTGTGTATTATGACATCATAAAAAAAGTGATATAACAAATACGATATAGGGTATCAATGACCAAATTAATTTTTCCCTATAATATAATGTAATTTTATTTTTATTTTATTAATTTTATAAAGCCTTTATGAATCCTCCAAAGCCATTATTATATTTTATGGTTTTAAAATCATTTATTAGAAAGTATGACTCACTTACACATCATCAGAGCTATTATTTTATTAATTTTTTCCCCTAGAATTATAACACAATGAAAACCACTCCCCTTTGGTAGAAATGATGGGGGAAAACATGATAAGTTTTTTAGTTTTGGTTATTTTATTATATTGAGTCCAAAACCTATGTTTGATAAATGATAATGAATTCCCCACTCATTTCCTATATAAAGCCGCCCATTATCCCACTTATGGTTACTAAAATACTAGAAGCACTTCCTTTCCCTTCCCTTCCCTCTCTAGTTCTTTTCTAAGGTTCACCAAATCTCACAAGGCGCTCCTACCAAGCATTTAAAGTCACACTCTCAAGTTAAGGGATATTTTACTCCTCTTTATTTAATCTTCTTCATTATCTTATGCCTTATATTTTCAATTCCTAATGCTGGGATATATTTTTACATTTACCTATTAATGTCCATAGGATTTATAAAATAAATGACCCCTTTTTCTCTCATTTTCTCATTTTTTGAATCTTTAAGTGGCGCCATTATGCTGTGGAAATTTCACTGTGATTTTCCATGCCAGAAAAATTATGTAGTGAATACTATACCCATTTACTATCAAGGGTTATATCCTTTATACAATTATAAATATTTTATTGGGGAATTAAATTTATTTATTCCACACTCTTTGATCATGGAATAAAATATAATGATAAATGATTTCATGTTTTATGATCTATGTGGCACACTTAAACATGAGAATGAAATGAATGTGGTTGGTGCACCCATAATTATATAGGGGTCCAATGCATTGGGTAATGTTTATGTCACATGAGATGTCATAAACCAGATTAAAGAGTGAACCTTATCCATTATGAGAACTTTTCATCCTGATTTCTATAAATTTATCCTTGAAATATGTTAATGATGCAGTGTTTTAAGTTGTTTTAACATTTCCCATGTTACGTTAATGATTTTCTTGCTATATTATACCTCATTGTTCATGTTTATAATTATCACCCCTTTTGTGTCCCATTGATATTACAATTTTATAACATTAATTAATTTATTCATTTTATTCAATTTTTATTCCCAAAATTTTATTTATATCTCACCCATTTCTTTTGAATGTCCACATGTTATCGCATGCAGTTTTAAATATGAAGGAATATTATGAACATGTTAAAGAGGTTTAAACTAAAGACAATGTGTTACTTATTTTAAGTTGACATTTAATGTATCTAATTCCCAAAGTTACTAAAATTATTGATATTCAAGTTTTTTTATTCAAACTATTATATAATAAATAATGATTTAATGTTTAATAAAGAGCAGGGTTGTCATAGTTGGTATAAAAGGAAAAGTTTATCTATTTTTGTGATTAGGATTGGATAAATTAAGAGAAATCATTAGGGATACGAATAATAAAAATAAAACATTCCAAAATTTTGGTAAGTATAGATTACTTAGTTTATCAATAAAATACATCTATGTTTGTATACTACATGTAGATGTAGCAGTGGAACAAAAGTACATAGTGATAAAATCCAAAAATACTACATTGAGCTAAACTTGACCGGGAACTAGGGAATTAAAATAGGCCTTACAGGACACCAATTTTGAAACTCCCAAGGGATATTATTTTTTTATTTCATAATATCATTATAATACATTATTTAGGGGACAAAAAAATGTCTATATGAATAAATATTAGGTAATAGATCATGGATAACAAAGATTAAAGATCAGAAATTCATAATTTAGGGAAATACATGTAATTTACAAGTTATCTATTTCATGTAATTGGATTCCCATTTATGTGTTTAATAGTTTAAAAATAATCATCCATAAAGTTACCTTTATTCTATCCAATGACTGGAACTAGGAGGAATTAGGTAAAAAATTATTGTGATGGGTAATGTGATGAGAACCCTATTGAGATACCCATCCCAATGGGAGTTGGAATCACAAAAATTATAATGATAATCTATTAGCTAACATAGGTTTTGAATAGAAAAAAAGATCCTGAGAATCACATAAATCACCCTAATAAATAAAAATATGTAACTGAGATCTTTTTGTGAAAGGGATCTCGAATTATCAATGGGTTATTTGATCCCCTAATCGCAGAACAATGTATCTACTCATTTAAGAAAATATGATCCATCTATAATTGTTTTGAGAATGAGAAGGTTATACTGGTTGTTTATCATATTGATAGAGAAGCTGATCAGTTGTCGACATTGATTAAGAATACAAATCATGAGGAATAGATCGAAGAGATGGGTTGGGGGGAATTCTAGGAAATATTTTTAAATAAATATTTTCCTCTCACTCTCTCATATAAAATAAAAAGGGTACTCTTTTACATAAAAATAAAATGGGAAAAATATATTGGGGTGTACGTGGAAAACTTCACCGGACTTGTATGATATAGATTTTTATTTATCGTTACCCCAAAATTCAAGCTTTACTGCCTCTTCATTGGGCTAAAACCTAGTCTACAAAAATCCCTAGGGATTCGAGACATTGATAGATATAAATAAATTATATGATGTTCCCCCAAAGTTGAAATAGAGATTGGGGAATCTCAAGGGTATCATGGGGATCAGAAGCTGAATATAGAGTTTAATTATGGTGGTCTAATGGATAAATCTAATAGTTCCAAGAAATTTTAAAATCCTACTTGTCAAAGGTGTAGAAATAAGAACCCCAGAAATTTGTTAAGGGGAATGAGGAAGTGATGCTGGTGTGAATAAGAAGGAATCATAACTATAAATTATCAAAAGTAGAAACCCACTAATGTGATGGAGGAAAGTAATGATCTAGTCAAACCACAACACATTGTTCATTGTAAAAACTTCAATGAACCATGTCACTTTTCAAACCAATGCACTAATCCAAGGGATTCTTGAGGCAACAAAAAACATCCAAGAAAACAAGTGGGATATTTTCTCATCACAACCAAATATGTGGATCCTGAAAATGAAGTGGTGATAGGAACACTAGTTATTCATTCAATAATAGATAATGTAATTTTTTATTCTATTTCTATATATTACATTATATAAATAAATTTTAGAAGACCTATTTAAACTCCACCATAAATCATATAAGTAGAGCTGCCATTGAAAATAGAAAATGGGGTAATTATTGTATCCATTGTCTATAAGTCCCCCTTATCAAAATTTGTTAGAGGAAATTCCTAGTGAACCCTTTAAAACTCCATTTGGTGAAATTTTATGAAATTATGGGTATGGATTATCTTTCCCTATATAGATCCAACACAAATTCCCATGAGATGTAAATCACTCTCTATATTGTGAATTGACCCATGACTCTATACAAGTTAATGGAGGAGGATGAAACTTCATCATAACTAACATCTTGAACATGGATATTATTTCCCTACGAGCAAGAATATCTAGGTCAAATGATTGAGTATAAGGAAAGAATCATCATCTAATACATTCCCATTGTGAGGGAATTCACTAAAGTGTGTCCTGAAGAATTTCATGGTCTTCCTCCTAGTTCAGAGGCAGAATCTTAAATCATGTTTATACCTAGGGTGTTACCATTATAAAAGACACTATATAGATTGGATATTATGAATCTTGAGGAGCAGAAGAAATAACTATATTAGAATCTATATAAAGGGTTTATACGCCCACGTGCTTCAGCTTGGGGTGCACTGGTCCTCTTCATTAAGAAGGGGCATGGATCAATGAACATTTTCATTAATTATTACAATCTAAACAAGATCATGATAAAGAAAATGTATCCTCTACATAGATTGATGACTGGTTCAATAAGATACATGGATTACAGTACTTCTCGAAGGTGGATCTGTGGTCACGATATTACCAATTTGGGGTGAAGAAGGAGGTTATCCCCAATGTCACATTTCAAACATGGTTTGGGAACTATTAGCTCATAGTAATTAAATTTGGACTCAAAAATGATCGAGAAATATTCATGGACTTGATGAATATATTATTTAGATATTTCCCAAAAAAATTGTTAGTCTTTATAGATAATATTATAATATTCTCCATTACCAAGGAGGATCATGGGGAGAATTTTAGAACAGTGCTAAAGACCATGTGAATGGAGAAGCTTTATTCAATGTGCATAAAATGTCAATTATGGATGAAGGAAGTCTCATTCTTGGGTAATATCATTTTAATCAATGTGATATCTATGAAACCTTAAACGATAGAAGAATTTTAAGGATGGTTGACACCAATATTTATGATTGATATACTTACATTACTTGTAATATTTGTATACTATCATTAATTTTTAGAAATTTCTCATGCTTTTATAACCTTATAGACAAGATAACAAAAAATGGATTCATGTTTTATTGAATTAATGAATGTTAATAAGTATTCATGGAGTTAATAAATAGGTTTATCACTGCACCTATAATCACACTGACCACAAGTAGATGAATTTTCTTGGTATTTAGTGATGCTCCAAAGAAGGGATTGGGCAATGTGTTAATGAAAAATGACAATGCGATAGCCTATGCTTTAAATATGATGAAATATCATGGTTAAAAATAACAAAAATAAGATCTATATTTGGATGCAGTTATCTTTGATTTGAAAATATAGCAACATTATCTCTGTGTAGAGAGGTGTGAAATATATACGGATCACAAAAGCCTCAAGTATTTATTCACACAGAAAGAGATGAATATGCTACACCGAAGATAGTTAGATATGAGTATGGTTAATTAATTCCCAATCCACTAACATCATAGAAAGTTAAATAAATTAAAATATTATCTACGTATAATGGTTCCATCAATAATATCATTAATGAGAATTAATAAGGATACAATATTATTAAACATAAAGAGGACTAACATGGGAATTATAAAGGAAAGAATATCATCAATCCATTAAATAATGATTTCTCAGCCATATCTTTTGGAAAAGATAAAGGATGATCAAAGAGATGATGTGGAAATTCATAAGAAAGTGGAAGGTATAAGAAAAGGAAAATCTTTGGAGTTCCATGTTAATGGAGAAACTTTTATGATATTTAGGTCCTGAATAGGTGTACCATAAAATCCTGTGTTAAAGAAGGATCTACTGGATGATGGGAATTGATTTAATTTATCCATCCATCAAGGAAGAAAAAATATGTATCTAGATCTATCATATAACAATCAGTGAGATAATAGGAAGAATAATATTATGGAATACACATAATGATGTCTTGTATGTTAGTAAGTGAATGTAGGAAATAATACAGGGGGATGATGCAACCATTACCCACACCTTTATAGGAATGAGAAACATCACCATGGAATTTGTCACTGGTCTTCTAAAGACATTAACATAAAATAATGTTATTTGGGTTGTAGTGGATCATATTATAAGGACATATAACTTCATTTCAAGTCAAGAGGACTTATCACTTGATTAAATTGGAAGGATATACATTATATTAGTGGTGGGGATACACAAAAAAACACTACTAACATTATCCAATTAAGATCTAAGATTTACCTCTATGTTCTGGAAGAGTCTCAAACATTCTCAAAATATATATTTGAACATCAGCATGACTTATCACCCTCAAACTGATGGCCAATCAAAGCTGATCATCCAAACACTCTAGGATATGTTGAGAGTATTCTTATTTTGATTCAAAGGTGGATGAGACCAACATATTCCTCTGTCCAAGTTATCATACCATAACAATTTACAATAAATCATCCAAATATCTCCCTATGAATCCATTTATGGGACGAGGTGAAAAAGACCTTCTTGTTGGGATGAATTCAGGGAACCCAAACATCTAGCTCTTGAAATAGTCAAGGGAATTTTTGAAAAGGTCAATCCCATTCAGTTACACAAAAAGACTTCTTATAGTTGAAAAATATCTATGTTGATAATTGTCGATGGGAGCCAATGTTTGACATTGGAAACATGGTATTCCTTTATATATCCATGGAAGAAAGTCGTGATATTTGGGAATAATGGAAAGTTTAATATAAGATATATCACCCCCTTTTAGATCATTGATCACATTGGAGTGGTGAACTATCAAATAGAACTCCCACATAAAATAACATAAGTACATGATTTATTCCATGTATTCCCCATGAGGAAGTATATATCGGACCCCTCACATGTACTCTATCTTGAGGGGGTACCTTTAGAGAATGAAATTTCCTTTAAGGAGTAGATGGTAAAGATCATAAATTATAGAGACAATGTTCTATAGAATAAAACAATTCACATAGATAAAGTGATATGGAGAAAACACAATTTTGAATAAGAAACATGGGAACTAGAAGAGGCGATGAAACTGAATTTCCCATATTTGTTTTAGTATGGAAAATTAATGTTTCTAGGGTGAAATTTCTAAAGGGGTAAGATTGTAACATTATAAACTATTATAAAAAAGTCCAATTATAATTGAATTAAATGTATTATTAAATGATATAGATATAGAAAATATATCTATATATTTGTTTTTATTATGTACTATTATATTTCTAAAAAATAAGCATCATTATTTTTTATAATATAAGCATTGGATAATGATCATATGATTAATATAAATATATGGTTTTAGATAATTCATTTGATATAGAAAAAGGAGGTGAGGGATTGAACCGGTTGGATCATACCCTATAAATCCCATTAATAGTAGATTTTGTGGGAGATAGAATCACTGGGATTTTCCCTTTACCAAAACAACGCTAAAATCATATAGCTAAAGCCTGAGCGAAACCGTTTGTAGGAGAAGTTCACACTCATTGAGACCACGACCACAAATATGTATGCCAAACTACCCCATGAAAGTCTCATCATCGCACACCTCACCCTTAGGAAATTTCTAATGTATTAAATGAATTTTTATCAAGAACTTAATAATATGTATATATATATATATTGTAATAGAATAATGTTCAATTTTTTCATATCATAAATTTCTAAATGTTTTTTATTTTTATACAATATAATAGAAATTCTATTTTTAATTAGTATTAAATTTTAGTAAAATTATTATTTTAAATAATTAATGGATTTTCACTAAATAAATAATATTTTAAAAAAATATAATTTATCAAATAATTTTTATGATGTCAAATGTAATCATTAAAAGGGTTCAAAAACTATTGTTTTAATAACCCTACATTTGTCAATAAATACAAATTCTTATATTTGAAGTTAAACTTAACATATTTAAAAAATAAATTTTAAAAAATGAAAATTATTTTTTGGAATTCGAATGTCAAAATTATCCAATAGTGATTTTTTCATAATTTTCCGAGATAGTGATATTTTCAGGTAAAAAATAAAAACCATATAAATATTAAATGTATATTATGACAACGTAATGAAACACAAGTGATATAATGAGTATTATAAATGGTATCCACAACCAAATATTTATTTTCTATTTAATATAATTTGATATTATGTTTATTTCATTAATTAAATAAATCCTTTTTGAATCCTGAAAAACTATTAAAATTTTATATGGTTTTAAAATCATTTCCTTAAGATCATGAATCACTTCCACATCAAAAATGGTATTATTTTATCAATTTAGTACCTTGGACTTATAAAATAATTAAAAATAATCCCTTTTTGAAGAAACCATAGGAAAAACCCTGGAAAGATTTTTGGTTTTGGTTATTTTATTATATAAAGTCCAAAACCTATATTTAAGTTATAATAATGAATTTCCCACTCATTTTCTATATAAAAACACCCAATATGCCACTTCACATCACTAAAAATCCTTGGATAACATACTCAATCTACCCTCCCCTCTCAAGAGTCCTCTCAAAGTTCCCCCAAACTCAAAATATGCTCCTCCCAGGCATTTGAAATCACACTAACAATGTAAGTGATCCTTTCCTCCTCCTATTTATTCTAGATTACTCATTATCTTATGCCTTTTATTTTCAAATCATAATTTTGGGATTTGTTTTTTCATTTACCTATTCCCCTTAACTAGATGAAAAAATGAATAAATAATCATGTTTATCTCATTAAATCATTTTTTTGAATCTTTAACTGGCATCAGTATGTTGTCAAAATTTCACCATGATTTTCCATAAAAACAATTGTGTAGCTAATACCATATTCGTTTACAATCAAGGGTGTCTACCTTTATAAACATATAATTATTTTATTGGGGACTTATATTCATTTATTCCACAATACTTTCTCATGGAATAAAATTTAATGATAAAAGACTCCATGTTTTAGGATCTATGTGGCACACATAAGCATGAAAAAGAGTTAGAAGTGACAAGTGTTCCCATAATTGTATAACACTATAATGCATTAGGTAATATTTTAGTCTCATAAGATGTAATGTAAGGCATTAGGGAGATAAAATAATCCATCAAGGGACATTTTGCATCATGATTCCTTGGAAGTAATCCATGAACTATGTTTTTTATACAGTGTTTTAAGTTGTTTCCACATTTCCCATATTTTCTTTATGACTATCAGGATATAGAATTACTCATTGTTTATTTTTACATTTCTCACACATTTTATGTCCCATTAATATTCCTATTTTCTAAAATGTATTAATTTAATAATTTTATTCCTTGTATATTCCTCTAATATAATTTTTAGCTTTCCCACTTCTTATGTATATCACTAGGTTATCCCATTCAGTTTTAAGTATGATGTAATATTATGAACATGTTAAGGATATTTTATTCAATGATGATATGTTCCTTATTTTAAGTTGTTATGTAATGTACATAATACCCAAATAAACTATAATTATAAACACTATAGGTAATATTATATGTAATATTTTTTAATAAATCATTATTTACTATGTAATAATGGGTAGGTTTATCATACTAAAAAACCTCCATCATACCCTATACGATGAGCTTGATGTGGTTCTAACCCACTTCATTTAGATTCATTTGGAAATAATAGTCAATAATCTTATAGATAACTTCCTATAATGGTTACCATCCAAATTAATGACACTTAAAAAATATACCAATCACTATTCATTATGCCTCATAGGAACTATTAAAGGAATCATACATCCTTACCTATGTTTGAACCAATATTGAAGGAATTTTCATATTTGGTTCTGGATAACATACATCATCCATGATTCTCTCATCTATGAACTAACCTATCAATGATTTCACTCACTTTTTGAATCACCAATTGTTCTGTGTGTTAGATTCCTACATCAGGTTAGTAGGGCTTTTGGGCCACCTTTAAGGCCTTCGGGCCACCTCAAGGCCTTCGGCCAACATGCAGTTTCCCCAGACACATTACAAAAAAAGAGCATCCCCATAAGAGGATTCAGAGAAGGTGCACTCACCAGAGTAGATCCAAATGGATTTTTCAGAAAAAGAGGGTATGTTTATGCAATCGGGACCAGACAACCATATAAAGGTGGAGAGCTACAATCATGATGTAGAGGCTAGGGAGGGGAAATTCCTTATAGATAGTCTGGTTGAATCCCCTAAAACCTTCGGGTCATGTAATCTCTTAAGCCTATGGGCCATGTAATATCTGAGCCTATGGGCCTTCTAAGGGTACCCCCTCATCCCTTGAAAGGGAGGTTATCAAAAATCAATAAAAATGAAGGCCTTCAGGCCATTCGTGCATCTAGTTCTACATCAAAATAAATCATTAGGAAACCACATTATAACTAGATGCTCTTAGTTCGCACACACATTAGTCTATAGAGTCACAATAATCATCCAACAGTTAATATTGTGCAAGAAAATAACCCTTTGCACAATATTTTTTATTCCCATTATAATCGGACCAATTTTCTATACTATAAAAGTATCTTAATCATTACCTGGAAATGCATACATCAACCTTCCAATCATCCAACTATTTTGTCACTAAATTCAAGGACTAAGAATTATCGTCAATTTGTACTTGATTTATAAGAAAAAAACCACACATTTCACATATCTAGGTTTCTCAAAATATAGTTCAATGAAATCAATGATCCATTATCTATATAATATATGTCCCTTAGAAACACATTCTTTGGTAGTGACCTCTTAACCAGATGGGTATCATCCATGCATATAAGGTACTACTCCAAACAACATCATATCCACTAAATAATTATTTGGGATGACCAAAATATATTACCCCTATTCATTACTGATTATTTCTTACAACATAAATACATTTCCAAAAAGATCATCCTTCAAGACATTGAGCCCTGTGACTTTTACACTAAATAGACTAACTTCTAACTCCATTAGTGATCCCAAACTGAAATCATTAGGGACTTACTACCACTTGCTCTTTAGAGATTATATATAGAACCTTAAACATTATCAGTGGTCAAATACCCTCCCCATTTCTCATGTTTATACTGAATCTAAAACTTACCATGGAAATGAAGACTCATGAATTATAGTTTTCCCACAAATTCAAGAAAAAAAACACTCTTTTCTTGGAAAAATTGATTTCGAATGAGTGTTAGACCTCCATGTTGGACTCAGATGACTCTTTTGTTATCCATTACCTATAAAGAAACAACTCTACCAAAAAAATAACCATTGATGATCCTTTTTAATATAGAAAATCTCCCTCATTACTCGATTTACCAAGAATTCAACTGCGAATAAAGAACCACTTGAGAACCATGGGAAAAACATACATCCTCATTGCATCTTCGAAGCTACACATAACTAATAGAGGTAGGTGCTCGAAAAATCCTTACTTTTAACCCAGAAATCATAACCTGAGTACTAGAACTAAAGGTAATACCTACTCAAAGGTTGTAAGTAATATATCATGATCCTTATCTGAGCCCTCCTAGGGTTATTCACATGCATAGGGAATTTCCTCAATGAAATCCACCCCTTAGGCAGAAACCTTAAATATCCCTTCACACATAGACATTATCATATAGATTAATACCATGTAGTTTGAGGAATTGAAACACTAGTCACTATAGAAAAACTTAAAAGACCATAATAATTTTCTATATAACTTGAAATAAGGTTTTTCAAGGGGTAGAAGCTCACTGAATATCATCTAGTTATATCTCTACATACATGTTGTGATGGGTTTTCCCTTATATTATCCACATAGAGGGGACAATAATTCATATTATAGTTAAAAATAATACCCCTTTAAGCAATATGAAAAAATCCAAAAAGATTTAAGTAAGAATCCTAATTAACCAGACCGATTTGATGACCCCTTTCATGGGACTTTGACTAAGGAAATTAATCCCCAACAATGACCTAAGAAGGTTCACTATGCCATTCATGCATAAATGGAATACATTATCACCACTACTATTGTTTTTTGTCATCTTATTGAACTATCTACACTACACTATATTCTTATATGACCTTCTACTATATGTATACAATCATAGGGGTATATCCAAATAGAATTTCACCAATATCTCATACAAGGAAAATAGTAAAAGTGTTTGACACACATGTAGAAGAGTCCTCCATATTCAGTACAATCACACACAAGAATTATATATTTCCTGTGAATAATCATTGAAATATTTTATGCATATGATGCCTATTGTAGATATGACCATGATTCAAATCAATATGAAAACAAAAACATCAAAATTCATGTCGTCACCTGAGGTGAAATCATATAACCACAACAACATAAACCAATAACATAAATCCCATTCCATGGTAACTGAGACTTACCTACAAAAATGTGTTCTTTATGTACCAAACTTGGTTTAATCACATGATTTGAGACATTACTATATACCCTACCTACCAACTCCCAAATCATAAATATAAGACCCTCTGATGCCATTTTGTAACACCTTGAATTTAATCACTAGGTTTGATCTGAAGTTCCACATGACCTCATCCATGAATCCCTGTATTTCATAGACTTATGACAAGCAGTGAGAGTCTTAAGTAGATCATAGGGAAACAGTACCCTCATTCAGAGTGTAAAATAATAGTTAAATAACCCAAAAATGTAATAATATAAATTCAGAGTATTTGGAAACCAATAATATACCACCATTAGTGAATGAATATGAAAAAATATAATCAAATGGTCATTCATATATACAAAGAGAATGGTCTCCACCTGGGATGATCAAAAATAAAGTATATAAAAGGATAATTTTATATAGAGGCTCAACACCTAGCTCTAAGAAACACCTCCACCTAGTGTCTAGAATTTAATTGAGCTATCCCACTTGATGATCAATCTTAGGACTCAGCCCAACCTCTACTTGCAATGAGTTAGCGATGATCAAGTACCAAAGATCCATCGCCTCTTGGGTAGGTTCTTTTTACTACTTAGTAAGGCACCAAAAATGTTTTATAGTTCTTAACCGTTAATTTTAGTGTACTAGCATGTGATTATCTTAGAAAAAAGTAAATGAGAAATAAATAAACTACACAAGAATTATATATATTCAACAAAGCGCAAATAAGAAAAAAATCCTAAATTCTAAGAATATTTCTAATTACCGAGATTCAATGTACCCCAGACGTACCTTCTTTAGCGACATGTTGTAAGGAAAATCAAAATATGTCAGAAGTGGTCAAGAACTAAAAAAAATACTATTAAATATATTACTCAGTTGCCTCAGAGCATCAGGTTTTAGGTTTAGACACATGTATAATGAAAATGTTACTCGATATCCATAACACATCTAGTTTTGAGTCAAGCCACAAGTCCAGTAGGTGAACAAGTTACTCGGTATCCACAATGAATCAAGTTTCAGATTTAGTCACAAGGTTGTGAGATCCAAGATGTTCCCTGAGGTATGTAATAAGGCTATTATTCCCATTCCCCACATCTCGTTCCATCATCGCCTTTGTCGTAACCTTTCTACACTCCAAATCTAAGGGGTAGTCATATCAAGAAGGTCTACTTTTCATCAAATACCAACTCAATAACTTGAAAGGAAATCTGAAATATCTAAAAAGGGAAGAACATACATATAAATAGAGAAAAATATATCCTTAGATACATCACATCAAAATAAATTTGTCACACATATAGGAACAAACAAGGAATACCAAGAAAAAGTATCGATGGACATATATATACACACATGTGATCAAACAACAAACGTGGTATCATGTGCTACACAGACATGTGATAAAGCATCAAACATGGTATAACATTCTACACACTCATGTGATCAAGCATCAGACAAGGTCTTTATGGATACAAATTGACACACATGTGATCAAGAATCAGATAAGGTATCATAAGATCTAGGCCCTGTGTAACAAAGCCATGGGGTTCCATGTAATCAAAGGAACTCCCTAGTGATTATGCCTTTATCATCATGAGATGACATCAAGAGATGGAAAAAGTTTCAATTGTAGCCCTTGAGATTTTTTTTAGTAAAATTACACATGGTTTATTTAATTAGTTAATACTTGAAGACAATTAACTAATAAAGAATTACAGTTTATTCAAAGCACATTTATGAAAAACGTGACATTCTGTCAAGTTGGTGATCCTAATATCACATGATAATGAAAAATCCCAAATTCCATTGGGAAGAGTACATGAGAACCCCTACCTCAACATAGAGCTAACTCCATCCAAGAAAAGCCCAATTTCATTGACTGAGTCATCCAAGTTCATTTAGCCTCTATGAATCACAGTAAGGTCTAGGTATCCCTGCCTAGATTGAACCATGAACAATCTCCCATTGAAGGGTTTAATCATTCATATAAATTAAATTTATAAAAAATACTTATTTTGAATTAAAAATACAAAGAACAATTAAATATAATTTAGTTGGAACCTCTAGAATAATTCAACATTGTGATGTACCTTATAGGAAAAATCAACCAATAGTTTTTGAGCCAATATAAGGAAAATTCTAATCCTAAGGCTTGAAAAATACTCAAATAAATTACCTAATATGATAGTCAATTTAACTCAATTTGACTGAAAAATATAGAATTGATCACATAGGGGAATACCTTCAATGAAATAACCAACAACTAAACAAGTTCATCATCACAAAACATCTTCTATACATGTTGATCCAAATACCCATAATTCTCATAAAATTCCAGGAATATTTGGTGGAATTTTCACCCAATTCATTGATTGGGATATAGTTAATAATCATTAGATGATTAATGTGATCCATAAGGAAGATGATTTCTAGAGAATTTAGATGTCACTAAATCAAAATGTTCAAGGTATACCCAAATAATTCATTCATGGAAAATTGTACAATGATCCCCCTGTACATGAGGAAGTGTGAGGTCACAATAAATGAATAACATAAGATATCATCCCGATTCTTTAATGGATCTGACCAAGATCCATCCCACTTGAACGGGATTTAATGGAAGGAGGATAGAAAGTGTGAATGAATGAATGCTCGTAAAACATTCAAGAAAGGGAAGTTAAACCCATGTGGACTATAGTGAAAAAATGTCCAATATTACCTTGCATGAAAGGGGACCAACATTCCTCACTTTCCATCTAGTATAGGATAATTGTATAGGTAGCAGTGTATATTTCTACCCAATGGAAAGAAGATGGCTCCAGTTGTAGCATCGACTACTTCGGGCCTCCTCCACTAAAATTCATACCTCCGATTCACCTATAAAAATTCATTTCAAGTATCTAAAAATATAATATGTATAGTTTAACTTTATTAATATATATTCAACACATAGTTCTCCAAATGATCCTTGCACTACATGGAATGTTGAAGTTCCCTATACAATTCACAACTTGAAACAATGGAGGTTGTTATAGGCCAAACCCACCCTATTGATACCCATGATTTTTCAAGGTGAATTAGGGTAAAAGGGGGTGATTAAAGGGTATACATAGGGAGGATTAGAAAATAAAATACCATTCATCCATTACTAAATCTTATCTATATCATCATCAAAGGTTGGACAATGCAGTCTACAGAACTACAAACCCTATCCCAGTGCATTCCAATGGATAGATAATGAAATCTTGTCACCACTAATTAATCTATATTGCTTTCATCCTACTCTGAACACGAAACACATGATTAACAATACTCCAAACATGATCAAAGACACTAGAAAATGGAAAAAAGTGACACAAAAAAGGGATCATACATATGGTTAAGGAATGAGGTTATAATTCTCCAAAACATAAGATTTTTTATTCAAAAAAAATCAAGAGAAAGAAGGATTATAAATAAAAAATGAGGCCACAACTCCCTCACCGATGATTCATGCTCCCAAAAATTATGAGATATGATCTATTCCACCAAAACACTTTAACCAATGGTATAGATTTCCAACACATAATATTCATTTTTGAGTCAATGATTTACACTTGATTCTCTATAATAAATGCATTAGGATCTAAATTTACATTCTTCTAATTTAGAATATGATAATGATTTTGATGATACTTCTTGAATTTGGATATATTGAAAATGCATTGAATACCTATCAAACAAGTTGATAATTAGAACCGATATAAAACTTTTCCAATCTTCTAAATGATCTAAAATGGTCAAACATATCTCAAATACAATGTAACTTGTTATCCAAGATGATGGTAGAAAAATTATAGATAAATATTTAAGAAAATTTGGTCATTAATAGAGAACTCCAAAGGATGGAATTAAAAATCCAGATAATATTTATACCAATTCTATGATTTATCAAAATATTATCATATAAATGAATCCTCACCAATGTCAACCGAATAATACACTATCCTATGAGGGAGGACTCACCAACCTATGTGAAATGCCTGGATCGGTTGTGATCACTGAGAGGGGAGGGGTGAATCAGTGATAACCTTTTCTTTTTAAGAATTGTTCCCTTTGAATTATCAATTCACCCTCTGCAGCTGGTTAAGGCCTAGATCTACTCTTTTAGTGGTGCAGTGATAATGAAATCACAGAACATAGAGATTTACAAGGTTCGGTACAAAGACCTACTCCTTGCCGTGTTGGTTACACCCCCCAACACGGATTCTTCACTATGCCAAAAGATGTTTACACAGTAATTGGTTATACCCCCCAATTACAAGTTGGTTAAACCCCCCAACTCCACAGCATCATCTTCATCATGGCTCCACTTCACTTCTTCAAAGGTGTTGTTCAAAACTTCAAGTAGCTTCAACAGTCTTCAAAATATCTCGTTGGTCTTGCTCACCAAAAAACCAATCACTTAGAATGATCAATTCTTTTGCATTCACACACTTAAGTGTGTACTCCTCTTCTCAAGGTTGGTCTTCTTCACTTGTGCCCACACAAGGATAATCCTCGGGTCTTCCTCCTTGCACACACACGCCCAAGTGTGGTATATGCTTCACCCAAACTCAAACACCAAAAGAGGCGCGC
This sequence comes from Viscum album, assembly GCA_963277665.1. Classification (NCBI taxonomy): domain Eukaryota; kingdom Viridiplantae; phylum Streptophyta; class Magnoliopsida; order Santalales; family Viscaceae; genus Viscum; species Viscum album. The sequence goes on from OY728121.1 coordinate 440,116,550, forward strand.
AAGGGGTGTGACCTCAATTCTTCAATAGCTGCGCAAGGTGTACGGATGGCCTCTGTCGCGCAGGGCGTGATACCCGTGGGCACGCAGGGTGTAACCAAGCGAGGGGCGCGCAAGTACACTGCCCGAGCTCTTCTTCCTGTCGCGCAAGAGGTAGCGCGCAGGGGACTTCTTCGGGGCCTCGAGTGGCACCGGGATTCTCAGTCGCACAAGAGGCCGCGCAGAGGTACTTCGCGTAGCTCGGATGGCTTCGCGGGACTCTCGAGTTCTCAAAGGATCAGCAGCATTTCCAAGGGCGCTGGACTTCTCATTTTATAGGAGAGGAGTGTGAATAAAGTCCGTGGGATCCAAAACTCAAACCCCCGAGATCTGCGGCATTTTGAAAACTCCAAACGCGTTAAATATCTTCCGTGTATCTCGTTCTTCTTCTCTGTTTTAATGCGGGTTTTCCATTTTTTGGTTTCCTTCACATGCATGTGTTTTCGAACGCATGCATGTCTCTGTTTAGGCCCATTCATGCAAAGCACGAACACCCGATGCCTCGGCATCTTTTTTTGCCTCAACCTCGACCGAATTCATCATCTCATTGAATTCATGCATATTTTAATGCATGGATATGTTCGTTATGGCCAGATGATCACAATGGTGGCTTTAGCTTGATCGGAGGTGGCCGGAAGCTCGACTTCAGTACTCAGAGGGCCACTGGTTCAGGCGGCGTTGCGGGAGGTGCCTCGGCCGAGCTCGAGGAAAGAGACGCCTCGGAGCCGTCGGATGCGGCGTTGAAAAGATCATCAACGGCTGGATTAGAACGCGGTGCGCGGAAGATGAGATGAGCGGCTGCGATCCAGCGCGCGATCGATCGTACGGCCGGGATGCGCTCCTGGTGAAATTTGCGCATCCCACATCGAATTGCCAAGCGGATTTTCCGCGGTTTATCAACCAGCCGCTCCCAGAGATGGCCAGTTGAATTTCCTCCCCTCTCGGTGCCGCCCCGCATCGAGTTCTTCTGCGGGCGCGCTCTGCGCCCACTCCTGCCACTCGGGCGCGCCATTGGCGCCCACTATGCACACACGGGCGCGCTATGCGCCCACCATGCGCTCCTCCGGGCGTGCCCCTGGCACCTATGATGCGTCCTGCAGGTGCGCCCCTGCCTCAGGGATGCTGCCTTGGCCTTGAGGGTTCCCCACGGGCGTGGTGACCTTGAGTCCCACAAGAGCCCTGGGTGATGACCCTCGGCTGGCCTCCTTGGTGGCTCTCTTTTTGCTTAAGTATTGAACAAACACTTTGTTTAAAAACAAAGTAAGCTCAACATGCCAAGTGCCACATTCCAAGTCATTCTTCCTCTTCCTATTCTTCCTTCTTCATTTCTTCTCTTATCTTCTTCTTAAGAATTCCTCCATTCCTCTTAAACATTTAATCTTCACCTAGGAGTGAAATTCCCGAAGGTTCATCTTCAACCGAAGCTCCTGAATCAAATAATTCTTCAACATTCTTCAGTGATCCAATAATAGATCAAGTTGGATCATCTTCAATTCATCATGCACTAAGAGATAGTGTATGGTCTTCATTAATGCACATCATCCACTCAGTGATTCTGGATGGATCATCTTCATCTCCTCATGCATTGTTATGACAATGCATGGTCTTCAAACATTGTTGTGACATTGTATCCTCTTGATAGAAGTTATTTGAACTTAAAGATCAGCTCAACAATCGTCAGATGTAATGATGCATCTCCAACCATTAGTCTTCAAGCTCTACGTCATCAGTTGACACATAGTGACATGTTATTGACAACAAATGCAATCACTTGGGCACAACAATCTCCCCCTTTGTATTTGGTTGTCAATACTCCGAAGCACATCATGAAGAATGTCAAAATGTGTATGTGCTGATTATTTCTCCCCCTTATTGGACAACAAATGCAAAGGGATGAATAGGAAGTCATTCCAAAAATGCATAGCTGCTTGACTCAGCAACTAATTCTCCCCCTCAATGGATGCACTCATCTCCTTCAATTCCCTGCATGTCAGTACAAAAACATATAAATTTAGGGAATAAGGAGGGAACTTTCTCTTCCTCAAGTGAGAGGAGAAGGCTGAACATGAAGTTTCAGCCTTAGTTCAACAAATCTTTCTATAGGCATAGCTTTGGTGAAAATATCTGCCACCTGATCTTGAGTAGAAATGTAGTCGAGATTGATGTCTCCACTGGTGACCCTTTCTTTGATGAAATGATATTTTATATCAATATGGTTGGATCTGGAGTGTTGTATAGGATTCTTAGACAAGCCAATTTCACTTTGATTATCACATAAGATCCTCAATGGTTTTTCAGCTTTAATTCTCAAATCTGCTAGCTGCACCTGCATCCAAATCATTTGTGTACATGCATGTGTAGCTTCCACATACTCTGCTTCGGCTGTGCTCAATGTTACAGAATTTTGTTTCTTGCTATACCAACTAACACATCCTTCTCCCAGAAAGAAGGCTCCACCAGATGTGGATCTTCTATCAGTGCAATCACCAGCCCAATCAGCATCAGTGAATCCCAACAACTTTATGTGTGTACTGTGTTTGTATAAGAGTCCATAGTTGAGGGTTACTTTCACATATCTCAAGATTCTTTTAGCTGCTGATAAGTGAGATTCTTTTGGGTCACATTGAAATCTTGCACATAAAGTCACTGCATATGTTATATCAGGCCTTGAGGCCGTGAGATAAAGGAGACTGCCAATAATTCTCCTGAACTCTTTCTGATCAACATTGTTGCCTTCTTCATCCTTGCATAGTTTGGTTCCAATAGAAATGGGTGTTGAGACTTTCTTTGCATTCTCCATTCCGAACCTTTTCACTAAGTCCCTTGCATACTTTTCTTGTGAAAGAAATATAGAGTTTTTCCTTTGTTCCACCTGAAAACCTAGAAAATATGTCATTTGACCAAGCATGGACATTTCAAAGGTTCTCTTCATCTGCTCAGTGAATTCATCACATAGTAATTCCTTGTCACCAGCAAAAATAATATCATCCACATAGATAATGACTATGAGAGTACCAGTGGTCATTTCTCTGACATAGAGATTACTGTCAACTATTCCTTTGACAAACTTCATGCTCTTAAGACAACCATCCAACTTGGAGTACCAGGCTCTGGGATCCTGCTTTAACCCATACAATGCTTTCATCAATCTGCATAACATGCTACCATCTTTGTCTAGCACAAATCCCTCTGGTTGTTCTATATACACTTCTTCTTAAAGATCTCCATTTAGGAATGCAGATTTCACATCCATCTGATAAACCTTGTACATCTTGTGTGCTGCAACTGCTAAGAACATTCTAATAGTCTCCAGTCTTGCAACTGGTGCAAACGTTTCTTCAAAGTCGATTCCTTCCATTTGTGAATACCCTTTGCATACAAGTCTGGCCTTATTTCTTGAAACTTACCCTTTCTCATTGAGTTTGTTTCTGAAAACCCACTTTGTCCCAATTACATTTTTATTTTTGGGCCTTAGCACAAGATCCCAAGTGGAGTTCTTTTCTATTTGATTGAGTTCCTCATGCATAGCTTGTATCCATTCCTCATGTTCAACTGCTTCAGCCACTGTGTGAGGTTCCACTTGAGAAACCAATGCAGTGTGATATTCCAATCTCAATCTTCTCCTAGTTTTTACTGAGGACTGTGGGTTAACAAGGACATTTTCTGTGTCGACATGTTTCTTCAATTTATTGTATCTCCTTCTTCCATCTTCATTACCTTCCTCTTCATCACTGGTGTGTTCAGAGTTGATCTCACCAGCAGTTGGTGTTGGCTCAGTTAATTCTTCATTCTTTTGTTCCAAGGTTGAGTCATTCATTGAGTCATCATTATACACAGTGTATGGTTTGGTGTTGTTTTCAATTATTCTGACATCACTGCAGTCAATCATTTTGTTCAACCTCTTATTCCAGCATCTGTAGCCTTTTCCATCAGGTAGGTAGCCCATGAAGATTCCTTCTTCTGCTTTTTCCTCAAACTTTCCCATATTAATGTTTTTAATCTTGATGATGCACGGACTGCCAAAGACTCTGAAGTACTTAACAGTTGGTTTTCTGTTAAACCACATTTCATAGGATGTCATTTGTGTTTCTGGTCTTAGGAGACATCTATTTTGTATGTGTATAGCTGTGCATACTGCTTCTCTCCAGAAAAACTTAGAGATATTGTGCTCAGCCAACATAGTCCTCCCCATTTCAACTATGCTTCGATTCTTCCTTTCAGCCACTCCGTTTTGTTGTGGAGTATATGGTGTACTGTATTGATGCTGGATTCCATGCTTGACCAAATAGCTTTCAAAATTATCACAAGTGTATTCTTTTCCATTATCTGATCTCACTTTCTTGATACAGATTCCAAGTTCTTTCTCAGCATGCCTCCTTAAGTTTTTGAACATCATGATTGCTTCTGACTTGTGTTTCATGAACATGACGTTGGTCATCCGAGTGTAATCATCAACGAAGGTTATAAAATAGAGATCTCCTCTTGTAGACTTTTGTCTCATCGGTCCACATATGTCTGTGTGAATGAGTTAAAGAGGCCCAGTAGACATGATATCTACTCCTTTGTGTGAACTATGGTTCAGTTTTCCCTTCTGACATGTGTCACAAATTTCATCTCTTTCTCTATTTAATTTGGGTAGATCTCGTACAATATTTTACTTCAGAATTTTACTCATACTTCTTTGACCTAGATGGCCAAGTCTTCTGTACCAAAGATTGTTTTCATCTTTAGAACTAAGATAACAAGAATTGATGGACTCACTAATTTGAAATAGTTTTCCAGTGGTTCTTTTTCCTTGAGTGATGATTTTTCCAACCTTTGAGCTCTTGATGATGCATGAATCCTTCTGGAACAACACCTCATGTCCATAATCACATAATTGGCTTACACTCAGTAGGTTGTGCTTTAATCCTTCAACAAACAACACATCATTGGATTTTAGATTTGTTGTTGCAGTCATAGCCTTTCCAACTCCCTTGATTTTCATAGAACGATCATTTCCAAACACCACGGTTCCTCCCTCATGACTTTCAATGTTGCTTAGAATTTTTGTATCACCAGTCATGTGGGATGATCATCCACTATCAAGAATCCATGACTTGGTTTTACTGCTGGCTTTTAGAGCCACTTCAGCAAAGCATATGATTTCATCATTGGTTTCTTGAATGCCTTTCCCTTTCATGTCTTTGACTTTTTGTTTAGGAAGAGTTGTCATACATTTATCAGCTCTATGACCTTGTTGGTCACATCTTCCACAAGCTTCACTCAGGCAGTCAAATGTGTTCTGAATTGGAGGTTTTGATGCTTTCTGCAAAACACTCTGGGTTTCAGGATGTCTCCCCCTTGACTCATGCCTCATGCTTGGAAGAGACATGTTATACCAGCATGCATAGGCCTTATGTTCAAATACACCACAACACCAGCAGTAGCCTCTGAACCTTGACCTTCTTTGTTGATAAGAGTCATGTTGTAATTTTCTGTCCAAGATTTGAGTAGTCCTTCGTGGGGATTTCCTTTCTTCCATTGAAGATGATTTTACACAGGTTTGTTCATGCCATGTTTGTCTCAATTTTATCTTTGAACCTGCATTGTTAGAAATAACAGATGTATTTAGAGATTTACTTAGTGGTAAATTGACCTGCCTCTGAGCACCAGCATAAGATGATTCTGCCTTGACCTCAACAGCCTTGTTGAAGTCTTCTCTCATCTTTGTCAAGCTATTCTGTGCTTCAATCCACTTGGAATGTGTCACTGATTTCTCTTATTCTTTGAGGTAAAGTTTCTCCTCAAGATCTTTTTCTATCTTGTCCAGCTCCACTACCTTCAGTTTGTGTCTATTGATTTCATCAATGTACATTGTATCTTTCTTCATACATTCTTCCAACTCCTCAGTCATCCTTTTGGTTTCCTTTTGTAACAATATCTTCTCTTTCTTGAGTTCAGTGTTCTGTTCAAGGCAAGCCACTAGTTCATCTTTCAATATGTGTTCGATCTCTATTCGTTCACTTTCATCATCTTCACTGCTGCAGGTGTCAAACCCTTTTTCCACATGAGCTATAAAATTTGTTTCTTCATCTGATTGACTGGCTGAAGTGAAGTTTGATTCTTCCTCTTTGCTTACATAGCTTCTTCTTTCACCAGGAACGATCCTTTTCTTTCTTGCACCAGATCTATTTCCTTCTCTTGGGTATCTACTCCATTTCTTCTTTTGTGACTTATCATCTTCAATATCTGGAGCACTAGATCTTTTCTTAGGACAGTTAACAGCAAAGTGTCCGATGTTATTGCAATTGAAACATCTCGATGGTGATTTCCCTTTTCCCCTGAATTTAGTTTTTCCAAACCTTTTAGAAAAAAGAGAAATAATCGTGTTGAGATCTTCATCCTTTTCTTCATTGTCAGAATCACTTGATTCTAGGACTTCGTCATCTTTTATCTTGAGTTGTCTCATGGACTCAAAATCCATCTCATCCTTGATATTCTTCTTGAATACTGGGATCTTCCTCATTTCATATGCAATGATAATGTTGTGTAGTTCATCAAGAGAGAGATCATCTCTGTCTTCTAATGCTGAGACTTTGGGGTCAAACCTGTCAGGAAAATTTCTCATTAGTTTTTTAACAATAGTGGAGTCCTCCAACTTTTCTCCAAAGCCCCGAATGTTACTGACAATTTCATTGACTCTTGTGAAATAATCATCAATATTTTCTTCTTCTCCCATCTTGACATCTCCAAACTTGCTTCTCCAAATTTGTAATTTGGCTTCCTTGACTTTCATGTTGCCTTCATAACTACATTCCAATTTGTCCCAAATTTCGTTAGCATTCTTGAGTCCCATGACTTTTGTGTATACTTTTTCTGAGAGTGACATAAGAATGCAATTTTGAGCTTTACCATCAACTTCCATATTTCTTTTCTCATTCAGTGTCATAGAAGCTTCATTAGCAAGAGGAGGGAATCCAAATAAGGCTGCATCTCTAACATCAAGGCCGAGAGATAGAAGGTAGGGAAACATCCGATTTTTCCAGCTGTGATAATTCTTTCCATCGAATGTAGGGACACCCCTACTATTAACAGAATTTAGATTGTCCATTTTCTCAGAAGTAGATCCTAACAGAGGTAACCTCGCTCTGATACCACTTGAAATGCCTGGATCGGTTGTGATCACTGAGAGGGGAGGGGTGAATCAGTGATAACCTTTTCTTTTTAAGAATTGTTCCCTTTGAATTATCAATTCAACCTCTACAGCTGGTTAAGTCCTAGATCTACTCTTTTAGTGGTGCAGTGGTAATAAAAGCACAGAACACAGAGATTTACAAGGTTCGGTACAAAGACCTACTCCTTGCCGTGTTGGTTACACCCCACAACACAGATTCTTCACTATGCCAAAAGATGTTTACACAGTAATTGGTTATACCCCCCAATTACAAGTAGGTTAAACCCCCCAACTCCACAACATCATCTTCATCATGGCTCCAATTCACTTCTTCAAAGGTGTTGTTAAAAACTTCAAGTAGCTTCAACAGTCTTCAAAAGATCTCATTGGTCTTGCTCACCAAAAAACCAATCACTTAGAATGATCAGTTCTTTTGCATTCACACACTTAAGTGTGTACTCCTCTTCTCCAGGTTGGTCTTCTTCACTTGTGCACACACAAGGCTAAGCCTCGGGTCTGCCTCCTTGCACACACACACCCAAGTGTGGTATATGCTTCACCCAAACTCAAACACCAAAAGAGGCGTGCAAGGGGTGCGGCCTCACTTCTTCAATAGCCGCGCAAGGTGTGCGGATGGCCTCTGTCGCGCAGGGCGTGACACCCGTGGGCACGCAGGGTGTAACCAAGCGAGGGGCGCGCAAGTACACTGCCTGAGCTCTTCTTCCTGTCGCGCAAGAGGTAGCGCGCATGGGACTTCTTCGGGGCCTCGAGTGGCTCCGGGATTCTTAGTCACGCAAGAGGCTGCACAGAGGTACTTCGCGTAGATCGGATGGCTTCGCGGGACTCTCGAGTTCTCAAAGGATCAGCATCATTTCCAAGGGCGCTGGACTTCTCATTTTATAGGAGAGGAGTGTGAATAGAGTCCGCGGGATCCAAAACTCGAACCCCCGAGATCTGTGGCATTTTGAAAACTTCAAAAGCGTTAAATATCTTCCACGTATCTCGTTCTTCTTCTCTGTTTTAATGCGGGTTTTCCATTTTTCGGTTTCCTTCACGTGCATGCATTTTCGAACGCATGAATGTCTCTGTTTAGGACCATTCATGCAAAGCACGAACACCCGATGCCTCGGAAACTTCGTTTTCCTCGTCCTCGACCGAATTCATCATCTCATTGCATGGATGCATATTTTAATGCATGAATATTTTCGTTATGGCCAGATGATCACAATGGTGTCTTTAGCTTGATCAGAGGTGGCCGGGAGCTCGACTTCAGTGCTCGGAGGGCCACTGGTTCAGGCGGCGTCATGGGAGGTTCCTCGGCCGAGCTCGAGGAAAGAGACGCCTCGGAGCCGTCGGATGCGGCGTTGAAAAGATCATCAACGACTGGATTAGAACGCGGCGCGCAGCGGATGAGATGAGCGGATGCGATCCAGCGCGCGATCGATCGTACGGCCAGGATGCGCTACCGGTGAAATTTTCGCATCCCACATCGAATCTCCGAGCGGATTTTCCGCGGTTTATCAACCAGCCGCTCCCAGAGACGGCCAGTTGAATCTCCTCCCCTCTTGGTGCCGCCCCGCACCGAGTTCTTCTGCGGGCGCGCTCTGCGCCCACTCCTGCCACTCGGGCGCGCCATTGGCACCCACTATGCACACACGGGCGCGCTATGCGCCCACCATGCACTCCTCCGGGCGTGCCCCTGGCGCCTACGCTGCGTCCTGCGGGTGCGCCCCTACCTCAGGGCTGCTGCCTTGGCCTTGAGGGTTCCCCACGGGCGTGGTGACCTTGAGTCCCACAAGAGCCCTGGGTGATGAACCTCGGCTGGCCTCCTTGGTGGCTCTCTTTTTTTCTTAAGTATTGATCAAACACTTTTTTTAAAAACAAAGTAAGCTCAACATGCCAAGTGCCACCTTCCAAGTCATTCTTCCTCTTCCTATTCTTCCTCCATTTCTTCTCTTATCTTCTTCTTAAGAATTCCTCCATTCCTCTTAAACATTTAATCTTCACCTAGGAGTGAAATTCTCGAAGGTTCATCTTCAACCGAAGCTCCTGAATCAAATAATTCTTCAACATTCTTCAGTGATCCAATCAGAGATCAAGTTGGATCATCTTCAATTAATCATGCACTAAGAGATAGTGCATGGTCTTCATTAATGCACATCATCCACTCAGTGATTGTGGATGGATCATCTTCATCTCCTCATGCGTTGTTATGACAATGCATGGTCTTCAAACATTGTTGTGACATTGTATCCTCTTGATACAAGTTCTTTGAACTTAAAGATCAGCTCAACAATCATTAGATGTAATGTTGCATCTCCAACCATTAGTCTTCAAGCTCTACGTCATCAGTTGACACATAGTGACATGTTATTGACAACAAATGCAATCACTTGGGCACAACACTATGAATAAAAAAGTGGTGACCAACACTGGTGGCCAAAAAATCCTCAAAATGTGTCATTTTAATAGATTACTAGTTCATGTTAACATATGTAGACTTAATCGTTTGTAGATGGATATCCTAGGATCCTCTAAAATCTACGACACAAGATCATGGAATATCCTCTAAAATCTATAAAGCATGTTCGGTATGGATATCTATTTTTAGATGATATGCTGTACTCAACCTGACCTAAGTCCCCATCACCTTTTTGATACCATTCAATAAAAATGATGTGAATATGAGATCAGTTTTAGAGACAACAGCATAGGGGACCCCATGATATCTCATAATTCCTTGAACATACATCATACTCATATCTTAGACCATAGTGGTATCCTGGATAAAAATGAAATGGGATTATTTCATCAACCAATCAATCGTCATCCAAAAAGCATTATTTTCATAGGGAGTATGTGGTATTCCCACTATGAAATCCATGGTTACCTCATCCCATTTCTCTACTAGAACTAAATGGGGATTGATAAATCCAGAAGGATTTAGTTACATTAATTTAATTTTATGGTTAGTGTAATAGAATGTAACATAATCATAAATGTCATGATTTATACCCTTCCACAAGAAAGTCTATCCATTATAATAATACAACTTCATAGTTCTAGGGAAAATTACCCAAAATGAAATTTGACAATCATACATCACCAAAACCCTAATAGATAAAGGGACGTTCAGTCTAATTCAAAATCAAATAATTTAATTAAAGGTGAGAGACCAACCAAATGAGGGTTCCCCACAAATATAAGGATTCTCTGATTCCTTTGGACTTATCATCATACTATTGTTCCTACTAAATTCACTCTAGGAGAGATTATGAAAACTAAACACTGGTTAGAACTATACCTGAATCATCCTCCAGTGCTTCTATATGTACCTGAGAAAAAATCCCCATAATATTCCACTCCTCATTCTCTTTCATGATGGACTAAGAAGGCAATTTCCTATTGAGAGTGACAAAAAATTAATCCCCTTCCAAGGGGTGTACAAAATTTCAATGTCAAATGACTAGAGGCACTCCACCACATTCCCCTACCCTAGGTTTAGGTAATTCTAAGATAACATATAACTTAAACCCATCTAAAATGAATAGACTATAAAAATCACTTCTAAATGATAGTTTCACTAATACTTTAGAGAATGGATAACAATGGAGTGATACAAGTAATTGTTGGAATATGTTTTTCTATGTGGCTAGATCTTACAAGAATCACATGCCACCACATGATCATCTTTTATAATCATAAATCCTATAAAAACACTAGAAGCATCATAATAAATCATATATCTCTTTCTAGATTCTTAAAGAATTATAATAGAAGCTAATTTCAGACAATATTTCAAAAAATCAAAAGAGGCTTGGTATGTATAATCCCATGAAAATTTTACCCCTTTCTTAGTAAGTGTAATTAATAGTGACGAAAACATTGGGAAATATCTTAAAAACCAGCAATAATACCCATCTAGACCTAGGAATCTTCATATATCATAGATACTCCATGGTTTATCCAATAAAAATATAAAATTCACACTTTCAGAATAATAAAATAGTCCATGATTTGAAATCATTTTCCATAAAACTTTAACTCTCAAATCTTTAAATTAAATTTTGATATCTTGGAAAAACCATGGTGAGTCCCCACGATTTCGAAACCAAAATTCAGATGTTATTCATTCTTTTACTCAATTCTTTAATAGAGTAATATACCATCTAGGAATACAACGAAAAAGCTATCAAGATAATAGTAGAATATACAGTTCATCAGTTTCATGAACACTAAATGAGTGTTAATTATGAAAAAATACATCATGAGATATTTATAGTGTTTATGCCTACATCTTAAAGGGTTTTTAAAGATATATGATTCTATATGTCTGAGATGAAGATAAACCAACAAAATATTTATTTTCAAATACCACATGGACCCCTCTAACTAATCTCACATGTTATCCTCTTAAGGGAAATGATATTTATTCTTAATAATTACCCATTTAACTTATGATAATGTGTTAAAATACAAGGAGAACCATCAGACTTCTCAATGAAGAGCATACTGGCCACCCATGGAGAAAAACTAGAATGCACAAAATACATTTCTAATTGGTCAATCCAAGTAGATTATGATCTGTTTAAACTCTATAGGATCCATATGATTAGTGGGTATAGAAATTTATTGAGTATTAGGAATAAAATCAATTGATTAATATATGCCAATTTTTAGAGTAATATAATATAATTCATTTTGGAATACCTCATTAAAGTGTCAAACAAATAAGGGAAGATTAAGATGAGAAGATACATCACTAGGATAAATTGTAATAATAGAAAATATATTCCTAAAATATTGAAGAAAAATTCCTACATGACTAGACCAAAAATATCAATCTTCTTGAAACACAATGGAGATCCCATCAATAATAGTCAACAAAACATATCAATGATAATAATTAATCTTGGAACGATGAGCATCTTTAAAATCCATAAAAAAGATAAAATCAAAATTATTCAGATAAAAAACAAGAATTTCACCAACTGACAAAACATCTTTAATTGAAAGATAATATTAAGGACACTGAAACCCCAACTCTATCATCTTTCTAAGAGGCATCACCGGCTCCATAATAGAAAATATGTTCTTTGTCGAATATTTCAACATATCCACAAAATGGGTAGATATAAATGATTGTGAAGAACCCATATCTAATAAATTAGTTTCTCTATAAAATGAAATAAAAATGGAACCACTAACTACATATTTACAAACAACAACATCCACCAAAACATCTCCACTACATCAAAATAAATCACTCCAGATGTCTACAGTTGGAGCCTATTGACATTGAAACTTATGATTGTTCAATAGAAAATTTGAAACCAATTATCATAGTATTTTCAAGATATAGACGGAGATGGGAAAAATATGTATAATTTTGATGACCACATAGACTATAGGTCTTCTTAGGTGGGGGGGGGGTTATCTTAAAATGTTCCCAACCATTCCACACTAGTATCAAGTCATGGTTACACAGTGATCCTTAAACAATGGATTAGAAAAAATCTAATTGTGGACAACTACCACCACAACTTTTGTAATTATCATTACACATAATCTTCTTCCCATGTGCGCCAACAGAATTATCACTGGGAGGAAGAGAATACCTAACAAAAATGTTCTTTATCTCTATGTCAATATATATGATCACAGAACTACAAACAATCTCAACATAGGTGGTGATCTTTAGAATATACACCTACAATCAGATATAATGTCAAAATCCTTCTTTGTATTTTTAAGCCTTTAACATATCATTCATCACCACATATGGAAAAAAACAAACCAACTCCACAAAAATGGTTCATATAATAAGTCCCTGGATGCTTCCCTATTGGAATGATTGTAATTCTATAAACATTTCCATCATCAAGGATTATGGATTGAACTTATAAGATGATAAAATAAAAGGTTCTTGAAGAATTTAAACTACAATATCACATACTGATTCACATACACAATATATTAACAAAAACTTTTTAAAGTACCATTAAGATTAAATATATTTCACTTCACCTTTATATATTCATGTGTCTCTGGGAAGTCAAAGAACTAATCAATTTTTCTAGACATCCTTATGCATCTAGAGGTTCATTAGTACCCTTAAATTATAGTTGATTCTAGTGTAGGATCTATAATGATTAATACTTGTATCCTCTAGTTCAATGTTTTACCTTTTTAGCTTGGTTTTAAATTAGAAGTAAATTAAGATCTACAACATGAATTTCCCAATTGATAGCCTTGATGAGGTTCGAATCAAAATGAGGATTCCCTTTAGTTTCAATTAATAATTCACCCCCCTGAGAAATAATTTGGATATGTGTTAGTGGAATGATTCTATACACCAAATAGAAATAAAAAATTAGACAATGAAAGAATCTTAGTTTATACTCCAAAGAAAATAAAAAATTGAAATCTAGATCAAAACCCATCACATGAGTCACCCAACTAATCATCCCATTGTTAATTAAGGCTCATTATAATGAAATATATCTATAAAAATGCATAAAACATATCATTTAGGAGTTGATAATTCTATATCATACCCACCAAACACCAAAAAATAAGAATACCTTATGTTAAAACTCATATTATTCCCACATCACATGACCTAACCAGGGAAACCTATCAAACTTGGATCTTAACTAGTCCACAAAAGACTCTAAGGGTGTTCTGAATCCCCATAGGCTGGAGACTAGTACAAAATAATCCAACCAAAACTAGTGGAAATGATTTTCATTACCCAAAAAAACATGGTATATATATTTATATAGATAATAAGAAATTAAATTTTCCAAAACTAAAAACCATTAATGGTAATGATAAAAATACAGTTTTTATCCAAAACCAATGTAAATAACCAAAAATTCAACAAAAAGTGAAACCTAAATTATCAAATAATACTCCATTTGATATGAGGAAAGTATGAAATCATATCACAAACTAGTACCCATGCCCAACTAACACAAAAAATCAATACCTTACTATAACACCTTTACCTTTAATTTATCATACCAAACATGGTCTACACACCCCAAGGGACTTTGTAGAGTGTGAGTACAATAATTATAATGGTATCCTACCCAAGAGATATATAGAAATTATTTGTTAAATAATCTAAATAGGATCAAAATATAAAAATCATGGCCCGATTAGATAGTTTTCAAATCTATATCAAAATCATGGTAAACACATTTCACATTTTACAATTGTAAATAAGATTCCATATAACATAGGTCCAATCATAATTTTAAATAAACTATTTATCAAATCATGTATCATTTTTAATATCAAATCCATAAAAAATTATTCTTGACAATGTAATGAAATGAACAATGGGGATCACCTCTATGATAAAATTTGACTGGACTATCTAGGTCTCTCACATATCGGTAATAAATCAAGACTTATTTCACATTAAAAAGGACTATAGAACACATGGAATATTTAATAGAGGAACAACCTAGGGATAAAACCCCCTATAGTGTCATATAATCATTTCCCTAAAATAAAACGTCTAATAGAATAAAGGAAAACAACATGAGTTAACCCCTTTAGAAACAAAGATAATGACCAATTATAAAACCCTATCCAAGGTACCCAATAGTCCCATGTGTTTCCTATGTCATATCATTTCTAAAAGCATTATAATATTTCATAAATTAATTACAAAACTATGATTTTCATCAAAATCATGCTTTGAAAACCAGTTTTCTAAATCATTCCATTATGCTTACAAAAAATATTTATTTTACCAAAACAAGTGGAAAAACATATTTTATTAAAAAATATTTATTCATTCATATCATGAAAATTATGGATCAGGCCAATAATCTTTTTGAAAATGAGTTAAAAACAAAACAACATGTATGTTTCACAAATAAAAAACATGATATGGAATCACCCACCTTATACTAAGGTTGTATGTCAACCCTAGCTGGATCAACATTTTAGAAGGAATGGGAACACCAGATCATTTGAGAGGATTCACTAAAAATTCCTTACCAAATATTAGAATTGAGTTTCCATAAGCATAAGGTCTAAAAATAGGTTAGATCACCACATAATATAGGGATCACATGCACCAAATAAATCAATAAGAGATCTAGCCTCTATGTAACTGATGAATAATGAATCAATGATCTAAAGAGATAGATCACAAAATAATCAATAAATTCAAATAGTTCATTCTAGAACCACTTATAATTATAAGAGAAACATAGGAAATGAGGGGAATTAAATAAAACTTACCAAAGATAAAACAACTAATCTAACATAGATAATCAAAACTTAAAATAGTGGTGTAGAGATCTCAAGCGTACCCTAGAGAACCCCTAGATTCATTCAAGTAGAATTACGGTTTAAGGGGTGATTAGAGAAGATAGACCAGGTTTTTGGGTGATTAAAATAATAATTATACCTTAATAAAATATATCATTATTTTCATCATCAGTGAGATGGTGGACATGGTTGGGATGTTGTACCACTTCTAGGTCTATCAACATGATGGTGGGGTTGTAGAATTATATAACATCTTCATGATAGCACATAATATTTAGTTCCATCAACTAGAAAGCTTGTCTACTCCATTATCCACTGGTTATTACAGATTTGTTTCCCCCTATTTTGAACACCCAACGATTGATTATCTATCCAGAAAACATTATCCAAGACTTTAGAAAAAAATTGAAAAAAGTGCTTATACCTAAGGGTAAGGCAGGATGCTACAAATGATGTTAAAGAAACAACCACTATACCCCTTAAAATTCAAATATAAAGTCATCCTAAGGTACTTTTATTGAAGTTGTAGGTCCTTATTAGCATAAAAATTATTATTTAATAAATAAATATATAAAACACTAAAAATGACGAAACTAAATAAAAATAAGTGTTTTTTCATTAAATCACAATAAAATATTACAAAACTTTATATGAAAAATTTACTCAAAATGTTACTAATCATATAGATTGGGAGATTCCCATGGGGATTCTCTGAGATGAATAAAACCTTTCTTTAAAATGTCGTGTAACTACATCTTTAGCTCACTAGGCCTGGTCTATTCCATCTGATATGCTATCAAAGATAATGGTTTTTTTCTTGTGAAGCACGTAAATTCAATATTTTATCACTTCAAGAAGGGTTATATTAGGAAATAATTAAGAAAAATATCCTTTAAATCCATCCCCACTATAAGAATATTCTCTATAGAATCATCTACTATTTTTAAAATAAAGATTTTTAAATGGTGGGAAATCATATTTGAATTCTAATTGGTAGGCCCCTCTAATCTCGTCTAGAATCTAACTTTCTCTTTATTTTCATGGAAGGTGTTTCACGTTGACCCAAGAGGGGGGGGGGGAGGGGTTAATTGGGTTGTTGAATTTATCACCTACTAATAAAATACTCATGAAAACATAAATGATTCTGATATTCATTCCAAAACCCAAAAGATGTGGCATATTAAAATTGAGGATATGTGAAAAAACACTAGAAATACACATTGGTTTGGGTTAAAAAGATCCCACAGTACACTACACCAAGCACTCTCATAATGAGAAATATTATTTTCACAACATAGACCCTTTTTCTAGGGACTATGATATTTGACTACAAGGAGTTTAAACTTTCTACAAATGTTCCAAGAGCTTTTACTCAGCACTCCTTTTTAAAAGACCTATATAAAACAAATATTTTGGATCCTTTAAAATATAGAATATATTCTATAACATGTGAAATAAGCTACAACTAATATAAAAAAACCAAAATAAATTTATACAGAATTGTTAACAATGATATAATAATAACTAATCAGGTAAAACTTTAATATTTATTAAATTTAGACAATTAATGATTAATATATCTTAATATTGAAAATATTATTTTCAATAAAGGATTTTTTATGTATATTATATATTTTCTTTTAGGAAGATAAATTTATAAATTCTGGAATTCGAATTTAATAACGTAAAATTCATTTTTTTATTACCACAAAGAAATTATTGTAGGATGTATTTTTGAAAATTTTCTAAACAATTTGGGTTTTAAGAGAATAGTGAAAAATATTCATTTTAAAATTCCACGAATTTTATATGAATTGTTATTTTTGAAATATTTCCAAATTAAAATTTATATTATTAATTCATTTTAAAATACTATGCTTAATTTATACCTTCATTCTCTATATTTTGTAAATTTTTTTAGTGTTTTGACGAAAGATTTTTTTTCAACTGTTTCGTATAATTAATTATAAAATGGTGAAATAACGTTTTTGTTTATTTTATTGTAAAATAAAAAATAATTTAATTATAAAAAATATTTTAAATTAATTGGAATTAATGTTAAGGGTAACTCCATTCTCATTATAAGTCATTTTTCTTAAAGATAAGTTTTTGAAAAACGGGGTTTTTACGTGATACCTGCAAGAACGTTATGAATAATTTAGTTACACAATAGAAAATAATCTTCATAAAATGAATCTCATATTTCAGATAATAATTATCATACAATTTAATATATAAAATTTAATTTTCAAGTTTAAAATATAGATTACTTGGTTTAATGAAAATTACAACAATAATAGTGAAATAATAATTTTAAATTTTTTCTTTTATTAATATCTAGGATAGTTTCTCAAATTAATTAAATTAAAATCATTAAAATATTTAAAATATTTTTATATATAAATAAAAAACTAAATATATTAGCACTCATTTAGTTTGTAATAAATTAAAAATAATATTACGAATCCATAATGGTCCAATGACTTTTTTTACTAAAATAGTCTTTGTACACATTATCTGGTTTATCAATAAAATAAATTTTAAAATATTTACAAACATAATTGAATTAAATATAGGTTAATTTTAGTTTCAAAACACCAAAACTTGGTTATATGGGTTATATTATATATATAATAAAACATAAAATTACATAGTTAAAAACTAGATACCTTTTTTCAATGTAAAAGATTAAATTGTAAAAAAATAATGAAAAAAACCTATAAAATATTTAAAAAATTTGAGTAATAGATTAGTAAATACTTTAAATACCTTAAAATTATACAAAATACATTATTTATAAACTTTTTATCCATTTTACTTGAATTATTGGCATTTTTTTATTAAAATATTTTGGGTGTTTCAAAAATCTCCTTTTTCCCAATTTATAAAAGCGGATCAATTACATCCATTAAAATACACACATATATTTAGATTTAATCTTTATAAATATATAATTTTACCATCTCTATAAAACCATCCCATAAACATAGTCCCAATATCTCTCATTGTTATACTAATCCAATGAATTTAATGGAAAATTTTCAGAGAAAAATCAAGTCTCCAATTTAAGTGTTCTCTCTTATTAAGATTTTTTTCTTAGTCTTAATATTATAAAAATATTATACCCATAATTACATTATTATTTAAAGATAATTATTATACAGATATTTTGTTAAATTATTTGTAATAAAATTATTCATTCATTACCATCCACTAACAAGAACATAAGAACATATTTAGTGAATTGTGTGGACAACCACCTCCACTAAGAGACATTTTTTCTTTTTCATTAACACTTTTCATTGATGGTATTAAAATATGAAATGATTAATAAATATGATATATAAAATATAATTATGAATATAAAATCTAAATTAAATATACACCTTCAACCCAACTAACACATTGAGAAAAGTGAATGCGAATCATCCGTACGAGCAAATACCCCCACCACATTGAAATGTTTTTTGTTTATTCATTTAGATTTTATTGAATTATCTAAAAAAATTAAATATAGTTATAAATAATAATAAAATTATAATAAAATAACCATTATTTATTAAAATGATATTATTTCAAAAGAAACACCTCCTTAACCATACTCACTAATGAAGATAAGTGTGTTCTAGTGTGAGTCGATCTAACCACCTATATGAAAAATCATTTAAAATATAATAATAGATGTCAGTAGATACATGAAAAAAATATTAATATAATATAATAATTAAATAATTATTATTATATGTTTATATAAATATTATATAATGAAGTTAACGTATCATTATGGTAACATTTTCGTTCATTAAAATTATTGAAATAAGCTATTATTAATATGATTTTCACATAATGTAATTGAAACACAAATTGAGGGAAATAAAAAAATTTAAATAAATGTAATTTATATATTATAAAAACATATATTATATATATAACTAAAATGGCACAAAATTATGGGTAATGATATCAAAATTATTTAACATGAGAAAAAATGTAAAAGATATTAACACAATATAACCATATTATGATTTACATAATTAATGTAATCATGAAATATAATTAAAATTGGGATAATAAACGGGTTATATTTATGAGTAAACTTTTAAAATATGATATAATATCATATTTGTTTTTTATAGGAGGTTATATCATTAATAGCTAAGCAAGGAAATAAAGTAAGGGTTTTATGTCTCACGTTCACTTTCATTGAGGCATGATTTCTTATTTTGAACCTATTTATATTTGATATGGTCTAAATATTTACCATATTAATTAATTCATCATATCTCACCCCTACTCAGAAGATATACATTTTTTATTTCACAATATCTATGAGATGTTTTTTCAATTAATTCACTCCTCAAGTTGTAATTTTTTCCTTATCTCAAATTTGAATTCCTTGAGAAATATTTTTTATAAACACCATATTTAATCATAAATGGAATAAATACTTTCCCATTATAATTTTTTATCATTATTATATTATATTTCGGGACATTCAATTATTTTAATATTTTAGCTCTCAATGATTTTTGATTAAAAATTTATAAGGGTAGTAAGGAGTTTCCCTAACTCAAATATCTTCACTGGGTCATAATCACTATTATTTGAAGTTATTTTTTAGATATTAAAATATTAAAACATATGGTGGGGTTATATTTTATTTATACGATCTTTTATGGGGAACTTACATCACATTATCAATATAAAATTATTTGATTAATTTATTTTGAAGAAAAATGTATATCGTTAGTAAGAATAACTTGCATTCTTACCTATGGATATATCATACCATATATATATTTTCCTTTCAGAAAATGTTATCCTTTATTTTTGGAAAATAGATATGAATTATTTTATATGATTTTTCAAATTATTTATCTATTTTCAGAAGGTAAACTTAATAATATTTTAACAATTTTGGTTTTTAATAATGTTATTTCAAAGTGATGAGAATATCTTTCCATACTTCCAAAATATAATGTTTTAGCAACCACTCCACATTTTAATTTTATTAACTTTCTATCCTTTTCAATTCTAAATTGTTAAATATTCTTTTTAAAACTAAACTTTTCAATGTATTTTCACTTTCCCTATTCCAAACCTTTATATCTTTAAAGGATATATTGTTCAGATCTCTTTATAATATAGGTTTCAAAATATTTATCATTGAATTTAATCCTGAATTATAATTTCTATATGGATCTTAGTGACTCCAACTCCATTAATTTAGTTACACAATATCTTATTTTAACTATTTTTACAAGAATATCCCATTTAAATTAATATTTTTTACTTCTGGGGAAAATATTTTTTGAACTAATTCCATTTCCATGAAAGGTTTAATTTTAATTTTTCTTAAAAATAAAGGATAATTTTGAAAGGAGATCCATAAATATGAATTATAAAATAAAAATTTAAAAATATTTCCAAAAGTAATTTTATTTATTATTATTTTTAATTATCATAAAGTTATCTATCTAATTGGAGTTAAGTTTCATGTTTTACCCCATATTATTAATTTTTGTGATTATTTTTAGTAATCAAGTTTTAAATATCAAATATTTTAGTTCTTTATGTTATTTTATACTTTTGGGAGATATTATGAATCCCATTTTTTCAATGGGTTCCTTTTTTGATGATTTTAAAATTTCATGAAAATTCTTTTCTTTATATGGGTAATTTTATGATTTGATAAGTGATTTTTATGTGGAACATAAATGTTTGAATTATGTGATATGTGATACCTATATCTCCCTCCAATTAATTGGGTAAATAATTATATCTTATGAGAAGAAAATGTTATTTGAACATGTTAGATAGTAGTTAGGTTCACAAAGGGTGAGTGTGTTTGAATTAAGAACTTATCACAATTTTATGTGTGAACCATTTTGAGAGTATCTAGGTTCTAAAAGGGTGAGGAAAATGTCATTAATATTTACTCACAATTTTATGTATGAAGAATTTAATGAGTAATAAGTTCATATGGGGTGATTATGGTAGTATTTTTTTATTCTTAAAAAATTTACATGTGAACATGCTAGTAACAATCTAGGTTCATAGTGAGAAGGAATCACATGTTTATGATTGTTACACCTTTTCAATTTTATTATTAGTTCATGTTATGTTTTCATATTTATTACTTATTTTTAAATTGTTCTTCACTTTTATATCTTGATCACATGTTTTATGATTATTAATATTTGTTTTTAATATAGAGTATTTATTTTATGATTATATAATTATCTTCTAATGATATTGTGTTTCTCAATCAAGTTTTGTGATTATTATCCATGGTATTTTTATCTTTTATTATATTTTTTGTATCCTTCCCATATTCTCCTTAATGTTTATGATATTATCCTTTATGATATTTCTTGTCCCTTAATGGGTGTTTGACCTCACCCCTGTATTATGTTTCAATGCATAGGTAATGAAATTGATTCAATGAGGAGAGTTGTATCAAAACTGTATAGATGATCTTGATTCGAAATAAAGGTTTTCATGCATTTTAAGAAAATTTATTTTTATAGATATTCTATAAGAAACTAAAACATTAGGTTCATGGGTTGTGAAACTATTATCGATATGTATTATTTAAATCTTGATATTATTGTAGTATCAATTTCATTATTAAACTTGGTTGCTTTCGATGGTATCATAGGAGGGTTTATCCATTTTGGATATTAGTATATATATTTTTGGAAATCAGTTTTTTTACCATTGGATTCAGGGTTAAAGAACCTTAGTGAAACTCCAACTGTCGAGTCCAAGTATAGGATAATATTCTATAACATTATTAAAGCATTTATTAAGTGGTATTCTAAGAAATATGTCCATTTCGTGATTCTAGAAATTTTATTCATCTATGAAAATGATTCTATTAGGTTTAATAACCTTGAAAAGGGTTGGTTGAGTGGTGACTCAATTATCACGCACATGCACGATGAGTGGGGTAATAATGCACACATTGCTAGACAATTCTCGAGGATATGTTTAAGTTGGTAATATACTCTTTATGAATTGTTATGAAGGTCTAATTTCCAAGCTACATAGAGGGATTAGTTTGTAATGTATGTGGGAGTAAAACTTAATGTAACCTAGGAAATACCAAGAAAGTTGTTCAATTTACTAATTAAAAAATAGTTGATATGAATGTTTTATAAGTTTAAATGAATGCTTCATTGGAGATGAAATCAAAGTATTGAGATTTATATACAAATATTCTAATTATTTTTGATATTATCATAGCCATTGTGGTTTTAATATTTGGTTAAATATAGATCAGTAAAATTAATATGTGTATGGTACAACACTAAGAGAACCATAGAAGCATATTTGGGAAAATTTGTTTCCTAAAATTTCCAAGGATAATGAGATTTATATATTAGTTGAATATATATCATGAGTTTCTCCTAGATTTCATAGCTCCTTTAGTAATTTATAATTAAAAATTATGAAGAAGTAATTTTTAAAAGGGGTAAAACGTAACGACCAAACATTTTGGATCCTTTAAAATGCTTACAATGTTCAATAATTTCTATAAAAAATGTACAAAATCACAATATATTCGGAATAAATTATTAATAAAGCTATAACAAACACTAATATGGTAATCCATTATTAGATCATACCTTTAGAAGGTAGATAATTAATATAAGTAAATATAAAAAAATTTATTTTCAATAAAAGACATTTTTTATATTATATATTATATTTTTAAAAGATAAATTAACAAATTTTAGAAATTAAATATATTAAATTAAAATTTATTTTTGAATTCCTCATAAAAAATATTGATTAATATGTATTTTTTTGATTTTTTTGAAAATAATTGGGTTTTAGATGATTAATGAAAACAATGATTTTTTTAATAACACCAATTAAATATGAAATATATTTTTTTGAAATTTTTCATAAAAAATTGATACAATAAGTGTAATAATTAATTTTAAAATCCTATGTTTAATTTATAATCTCTGGATCAACATTATAAAAATGTTTGAAACATTTTAATGAAAATAATTTTTTTTGAAAATTTTGGTTTATTAATTATAACATAATAAGATAAAGTTTATGATTTATTTTAAATAAATAAAATTTTAAACATTATAAATATTTTAAATTAAAAATAAATGATTAAATTTTTAATTTCATTCTAATCATAATTGTTTTTCTTAAAAATAGGAATTTTCCAAAATATGTGTTTTCTATGCGATACAAGCACTAATGTGATGATTAATTTCCAAAAACCTCGAAATTTAATTATATATAAATTTTACTATTTTTTAGAAAATAATTTTAGAACTATTTAATATGGAAAATTTCATTTTTAGGTATAAAATTTATATTTCTATGATTAATGTTAATTACCATGACGATAATGAAAGAATTATTTTAAAATTATTCTTTTCATAATATCATGATATATGTATCAAATTATTTATATAGAAGTAATTTATATAATGAATATATTATTATATATATATAAATAAAAAATATATATAACCACTCGTTTGTTTGGTAATCAATACTAAATAAGATTAATAATCCATAATGTTCAAAATAAATTTTTTTATATGAAAACAATTCTCTACAAAATATCTATTTTAATTTAAAGGTAAAATTTATAATATTTATAAATGTAATTTTATTAAATAGTGGTTTTATTTAGTTCCATATCACCAAAATTTGGTTATATGTTATATGTTATATGTTTAATAAAACATATAATAAAATAGATAAAAACCGGTTACCTACTTCAAAATAAAAGAGTCAAATGTAAATAATTTGTTGTAAAAATCCAATAAAATCATCCAGACATGTGATTAATCAATTTTTTGAGCCTCTATAGACCTAAAAGTTATAAAAAATCCATTATTTGAAAACTTTTGAGCAATTTTCCTTGGAATTGTGCCATACATTTTTGAAATATAAGGTGTGTTTCTGGATGTTCCCTTTTCCTCTACAATAAAGGGGATAGATTTCAGCCTTTAAAATAGATGAATATATTTATAATTACTCGCTTATAATATTACTTTTTACTCACATTAGTTTTGAGAAAGTGTTGTTTTCAACAATACAAAATATTGTTATTTAAACGGGGAGTTTATATTAATACTCTATCTCTTTATGTAAATTTTGATGCTCACAAATACCCTTATGTATTTTCTAATTATTTTATTTATTAATCAGTTTGTAGGAATTTATCATTTTATTTTACTCTTGAAATTACAGGAATTTATTATTAAACTATTCTTATTTAGTGTGTTCTGGAAACACTGTTCATGCGCTACTTATTCAGAATCTGCTTGAGCGTGTTCTGGAAACATTGTTCATACCCTACATGGATAAACATAGCGTATGGATAGAAACTATGCATACTTTTTGAGATAAGGAAAAATTATAGTTAAACAACCACAAGTTATCGGTAAAGTATGGAAGAAGAACCCTATGTTAGGAAGGAACCCTACGTTTGGGATATCAGAAAAGTATGGAAGGAGAACCATACGTAAATATTAAATGTTACGTTTGTTTCTAAAATGTATGGATCATCAACCTCACTTTTGTAAACAACCATACATTCTTGGAAAAGTATGGATCATGTAAAAGTATAGATCTTCTATCGTACGTTTGAAAGTTGAAGGGAAAAGTATGGATGACCAACCCTACGTTTGGAATGAATCTTACGTTTGTTGTCAAGTTTACATTGACAACCTTACATTGTGAACCTTACTTTTGAAGACCATGTCATCAACCTTACGTTCACATGATGCATACAGTTCGACTTAAACTTACATTTGGCATCGGAGAATTTAAAGTCGATATTTTTATACAATGGTCAATACGCTGATTATTAGGCAGATTTCAAGCCAAGATTTAAAGCTAATTTTAAAGTACGACTTTGACTGATTCAAAACCTTTTCATCAATGATTTGATAATCAAATTAAATGGAGATTTTTATTCCAAGTCTTCAGGGAAGTTACGACTGCTCTGTAAATTCAAATGTTTGAATATCACGATTAAAAAAGGCGACTTTTGTGGATTTAATTTTACAGGAGAAGTTCTTACCGTTCTTTTATTTATATGCATCGAAGATTATTGATCGTGTGTGATCTTTTGATTTTTCTAAGTAAAGAAAGAAAAACAGAGACTACTGAAACACACCGATCTGCTGATTCAAAAGGTGCATCAAATCTCTGTTTGTTAAAAGAGGAAGGAACATGATAGAATATTCACTTGTTCTACAATGAAGATCTACTGTGAATTTTCTACTGCCGAAGTTTTGAATTATATTTCTATATCTACTGCAATGGGATCAACTCAAAACGTTTCTTATGTGATGATTATTATTTCTAAAGGCGATGATATTTATACTGTCAATTGCATACTATTGTAATTGTGAAGAACATCTGGAAAGTATTTTCAAAATACGAAAATCTTTTCTTTTTATTCTTGAGTGATTGGCTTCTTGTACTAAGTTGTGTAAGTTCTATAAGTGAAACAGAAGGCTCTGTTTTTTCCTAGATTGTAAATGTGTCAACTTACTCAACTCAGTTGTGAACCGGTCTGTTGAAATGAGGACCGGATAGTGAAAATCATGAAGCTCGTGGAGTAGAGGATTGGTGGAGTGGACTAGGGGCTTTCTGTTCCCCGAACCACTATACGTCTTGTGTTTATCCCATTTAAATTTCCATTGCATCATTTTTTCTGATTAATGTTAAAAGGAAGAACACAATATCGTAAATATTTGTTAAAAGACACAATTCACCCCCTCTTGTGTATATTTGGTGTAATCTGATCCAACAATTGGTATTAGAGGTTGAGCTTTCTGAAAATGTTTTAACAAGATGAAAGTAATTATACATAGAACAAGATGACTGATACAAGAGAGGGAATGAATATGGTTAGATAACCATACTTCAATGGAGAAAACTATTGATGTTGGAAGTCTCAAATGATTATCTATCTGAAAAATCTTTGATACAGAGTCTATTCTAAGATTCTAACTATATATGAAATACCAGAAAAACCTGAATCATGGAGTGCAGCTACTAAAGCATAATATGATATGAATTCGAAGGCGATGAATGAAATTACATGTGGTCTAGGAACTGATGAGTTTAACAGATTATCTCAATGCCCAACAACATATGAAATGTGGCAAACTATTTTTGTTGCTTACGAAGAAACTAACAATATTAGGGAAATGAGATATGCAACTGCTAAGCTTAAATTTGATACATTCAGAATGTTTAAAGGTGAGAGTATTTCTCAAATGAATGGAAGATTGAAAGAGATTTTCAATAACATAACTACCTTGGGAGATACAATTAAGCAAGCTAATCAAGCTTTAAAAGTGTTGAGTGTGCTGCCTGCAAAATGGAATGGAATCTCTGCAGTAATCAGACAGTCAACACCTGTCAAAGATTTAACCAAGAGAGAAATAATTGGAACATTAATGATGCATGAAGCTGAGATGGAAGATGAAGCTAATGAACATAAAGTGATTATCAAAATAGAAGATACTTCCTTGAAAGCATCATCACAGAGAAAAAATAGAAAGATGAAGAAAAATGAAAAAGAGAAGTCATAGAGTTCTGAGTTATCTAATTCTGATGTGGAATTGGCTTAAGTTGCACGAAGATTCACAAAATTATATAAAAATAAATGAGGTTTCAAGAAATCCTTTAAGAAATATGATAAAGAAGTAAGATGCTATGAATGCAAGAACAAGGGTCATATTAGACCTGACTTTCCTCAGCTAAAAGAAGACAAGAGAAAGAAATTTTTCATAAGAAATGACTATGAGCATAAGGACAAGAAATCCATAAAAGCTACTTGGAGTGTATCTGAAGACTCCAGCAGTACCTCTCAATTAGACTCAGAAAAGGAGGAAGCAAATCTGAAAGCCAACATGTGTTTTATGGCAGAAACAGATGAGGTACAATCTTACTACTCTTCTAATTCTAGTTCTAAATCTAATTACTCCAATGAAAAACATTCAGCCTACTGAAATATTGTTGAAGAAAAATATAACTCTCTATTTATGAAGCATAAGTCTTTAAAGAATGTTTGTAAGAATATTTCTGATGAAATAGATACAATGCTAAAACATTATAAGGAGTTTACTGAAAAATTTTATTCAATTAATTCTAACAATACAGATTATAAATCAAAGATAAAAGCACTACAAAATGAAGTCGAAACTTATAAAACTGCATCTCTTTTATTTACTAAAGGAGAAAATACTTTAAATGAAATCCTTGGGAAAAATGTCATTAAAAAGGAAAGATTTGGAAATGGCAATAAAGGTGAAAAACCTAAGTTGTATAAAAACTATTTTATTCCAAGTGCTAAAAGTCTAAATTGTAATTACTGTGGAATAAGGGGACATATTTCTAAAAACTTTTTCATAAGGAAACCACAAATAAGCGGCATTAAGAAATATTTTGTATCAAATGATCTATTCGACTCATTTAAAATTAGAAAAACAAAGCAAGTCTGGATTCCCAGATCATTGCTAGCTAGCACTACAGGACCCACCAAAATATGAGTACCAAAGCAATCTATGTAAATGTCTTTACAGGGAGTAGTTCACAAGAGAAAAAATAACATATGGTATATGGACAGTGGATGCTCAAGAAATATGAGTGGAAACTCATTGAATTTCTCTATACTCACTCAAAAAGATGGTGGACTAGTCACTTTCTGTGACAATGCCAAAGGAAAAATCATCGGTATTGGAATAGTTGGAGATCCAGAAGCTGTATCAATTAACAAAGTACTTTATGTACAAGTATTGAAACACAATCTGATAAGTATCTCTCAACTGTGTGATGATGGTTATGTTGTTGTTTTTTCTAACAATTTATGTTCTTTTTTTCAAAAATAAGTTTCGTAAATTTTGAGCATCAAGAACTGATAATGTGTATATCCTGGATTTAAATTCCTTGTGTAAACAACAAGTAAATTTATTAACTGCTAAAATGAATGAATCTTGGATCTGGAATAGGAGACTTGGACATTGTAATATATATGTTTTAAATAAGTTATCTAAGAAACATTTAGTTTCTGATTTTTCTATTTTCAAATTTGAGTGTGACAGATTCTGTGATGCATGTCAACTTGGAAAGAAACAAAAATCATCCTTCAAATCTTTTAAGAAAATTTATACATCTGAACCTCTAGAACTTATTTTTATGGATTTGTTTGGACCTTCAAGAGTAGCAAGCTTGGCTAGTAAATTATATGTATATCTTTTAATTAATGACTATTCTAGATTTATATGGATTTTCTTTTTGAAATTTAAAAGTGAAGCTTTTACATTATTTGAAAGTTTTTGTAAAGCTGTTCAAAATGAAAAATGTTTTAAAATTATTTCATTAAAAATTGATCATGGTGGAGAATTTGATAATCAGGAATTTAATTCCTTCTGCTCAAATATGGGTATTAAACACACCTTCTCTGCACCTAGAACACATCAACAAAATGGAATTGTTGAAAGAAGAAATAGGACTATTCAAGAAATGGCTAGTACTATGCTAAATGAATACAACCTTCCTAAATACTTTTGGGCAGAAGCTATAAGCATAGCCTTCTATATAATGAAAAGAGATTTAATTAGACCTCTTTTGAATAAGACACCCTATGAACTTTGGAATAACAGAAAACCTAAAGTTAACTCCTTTAATGTTTTTGGATGCAAGGTTTACATCCTAAACACCAAGGATAATCTTAGTAAGTTCGATCCAAAATCTGATGAAGGAATTTTCATAGGATATTTATCTATTTCCAAAGCTTATAGAATTTATAATAAGAAGTCAGTGATTGTTGAAGAATCAATTCATGTGAAATTTGACGAATCTGATCCCTTTGAGAAACGGAAAGATCAAATGGATGAATCTGATCTAATGATAACATGAGGCTTGGGAACTTGAAAAATGATTTTGAAAAAGATATAAATAAAATTCATTCTAGTTCAGAAGAACATGATATTGAAGAACCTATAAGTGTGTTGACTATACAGACTAGAACCCTGAAAAATCACCCTTTATATACTATAATAGGCGACTTAGATACAGGAATAAAAACTAGAAGAAATATAGTAAATCATGTAGAATTATATGCCTTTCTATCCCAATTAGATCCCATGACTATAGAAGAAGCTTTATATGATGAAAGCTGGATGATAGCAATGCAAGAAGAATTAAACCAGTTCAAAAAAAATGAAGTCTGGTAATTAGTTAAAAGACCACAAAACTCTCTAGTAATAGAAACCAAATGGGTCTTTATGAATAAGCAATATGATCAAGGAATAATAACTAGAAATAAAGCTAGACTTGTAGCTAAATGATATAATCAGGAAGAAGGTATAGATTATGATGAGACCTTTGCACCTGTAGCTATATTACAATCCATTAGAATCATATTAGCCTATGCATATCATATGAACTTTAAATTATTTCAGATGGATGTTAAGTCTTCCTTTTTAAATGGTTATTTAATGGAGGAAGTTTATGTTGATCAACCTCCTGGTTTTGAAAATTCTCAAAAACCAGATTCTATTTTTAAACTTACTAAAGCTCTCTATGGCCTTAAACAAGCACCTAGAGCTTGGTATGAAATATTAATCTCTTTTCGTTTGAATAAATATTTTACTGTAGGAATGTTATACCCAACACTGTTTAAGAAAACTATGAATTATAATATTTTATTGGTTCAAATATATATTGATGATGTAATTTTTGGATCAATTAATAAAACCCTTTGTTATGTTTTTTCAAATTTAATGCAAGAAGAATTTGAAATGAGTATTATGGGGGAACTAATTTTCTTTTTAGGACTTCAAATTTATCAAAAATATTTTGTAAATGTTTTTAATAAAAGAAAATACATTACTACTTTGTTGAAGAAATTTGGACTTGAAAACAGCAAGACATATACAACTTCTATGTGTACTAATATAAAACTTGATTTGGATTAACCTGGAGAGTTAGTTGACAAAAAGTTATATAGAGGTATGATTGGTAGTTTATTATATCTTACTACTAGTAGGCTAGATATAATGTATTCAGTATGTCTTTGTGCTAGATTTCAATCAAATCCTAAATAATCTCATCTAACTGCTGTTAAAAGAATTTTTAGATATTTAAAAGGAACTATTTTTCAATCTCTTATTTATCCCAAAACATTTGATTTCAAATTGATTTAATATTCAGATGTAGACTTTGGGAGTTGTATATTAGATAGGAAAAGCACTTCAGGAACTTGTTACTTTTTAGGAAAATCTTTAGTGTCATGGTCAAGTAAGAAACAACATTCAGTTGCCCTGTCAATAGCTGAGGCAGAATATGTTTCGGCTGGCAGTTTCTATGAACAAGTGTTGTGGAAGAAAAACACTCTTATGGACTTTGGACTAAATTTTAATAATACTTCTATTTTATGTGATAATACTAGTGCTATAAATATTTCAAAAAATCCTATTAATCATTCTAGAACTAAGCATATTGATATCAGACATCATTTTCTAAGAGATTGTGTTCTTAAAAAGGATATATCTTTGGAATTTGTAAGTACTAAAATTCAATTAGCTGAAATTTTTACTAAACAACTTCCCACTACAAGGTTTTATTTTATTAAGGGGGATCTAGTTTTATTTTATTTTAAATTAAATTTTATTTTACAAATTGTAGTTCTTTATTTTAATTCTGCTGAAAATAATTCTGTTATTTTGTTTTTTAAACAGAATAAGTTTATTTTCCCCGTGTAATCTATTTTATTTATTTTTAAATATATGTAATTATTATTAAAAACATGGGAATAAAGGTTGTCAGAAACCCTTTCGACCTCTAAACCGTTTCATTTCTATCGAATCCTTTTCGAACCCGCAAACTGCACCTTTTCTTGTGAACCCTAATCTTCGAACCTATGAAAACCTAACCTTCAAACCTTTAGAGATTCTCGCAGAATTGGTATGGACTAAAAGAGCCAATGAAGCCGAGAAAAGAAATTCCAAGAGACAACGCTTCGAAGGAATAAAAATCTTATAGGGTAAGGTAATCGATCTCGACTGGTTATTTCAGACAAATCTACTATTGAAACAAGCATTGTCATTTCAGAACCTTGAACAGATGTTCAACAGTGAAAATGTAGAATTTATGTATGAGGTAGAACATAGATACTTCTTCAAATCTGTATAGTTTAGTCTGGGAGATACTGAGGATAGTATGATGGCTAATATAGATGATAGGGATTTCTCAATCTCGTCAGTAGAAATTGGTCAGATTCTAAACTTCCCTCATGAGGGAGATTTTCATTTCAATTTGAAAAATATTGGATATTCTATGCATAAATAAGAGGACATAATATCGTTTCATTTTTTGTGCTAAGACTATAAATAAAATGATTATCACGGATTTGGAGCTTGGTTAGAAAATTTTGGTCAAATTTGTGCAAATCGGGATTGCACCGAGGATATATGAGATGGAAAAGATATTATATCCCGATATGTATATAATTTATCTTTTTCTTAGTGATGTCAAACTCAATTTTCCTAGGTATATGGTTAGATACCGAAGATATTGTTGTCAGAGTGATGCCCGAATGAACTTTTATCCTTTTGGTCGATTCATTTCTATGTCGTTGCATTAGAAGGACATGGTGAGATTAGTGGATGCCTGAGTACACTGTCATCACAGTAATGAGTTTAATGCTATAACTTTAAGGAAGATTGGATATTTCTAGAGTGATATCAGAGGAAATTTTTTGAAAGTAGGAGCAGATGATGAATCATTGAATGCTTAAGCTCAATCTGTAAAGCCCAAGGAGGGACAAGCTGAATCGGGAGTCAACACTGCGGAAAGGAGGATCAGATTTGAAGTGGTAGGAAATGAGGAAGAAATAAGTCAGGAGTGACTTCAAACTCAGAGGAAACAATCTGTGACTGAGGAACTTACTTGTCCTTCTTTAACTACAGGAGATTTACTCTCTTA
This sequence comes from Viscum album, assembly GCA_963277665.1. Lineage (NCBI taxonomy): Eukaryota > Viridiplantae > Streptophyta > Magnoliopsida > Santalales > Viscaceae > Viscum > Viscum album. The sequence continues at coordinate 440,149,026 of OY728121.1, forward strand.
CAGTTTTGTTAGAGAAAAGGTTGTTGAACAACCTCAAGAACAGAATGTAACTGTTACAGATTCTGATCATGAAAGTATTGTAGTTGAAAGATCAGAACAATAGGTTATAGCTGATGTTGCTGTTGACATTCAACAAGAAAATGAGGTAGAGCCTAGTGAGGAAGTTTCCAGACCTAAGGAAACTCAAGAGAATATCATTTTAGAAATTTCATTAAATTATCAAATTGCAGATATTCATGATGATCATGCTTTTGAAGCTCACATAGAAGTTATTCAAGATGATTTTTATATGGAAGAGTCCGAAAAAGACCCTCAAGGAAAATATATGGACCAACCTACTCAGGTCAAGGAGAAAGAAAAATCTAATGTTGAATCATTACCTTTAGTACTACTTTATCACATAGAACCTGAGAATGTGAATCAAGCACCAGGAGCTTATGATTCATGGAATAGGGAATCTGAAGAGTTGTACAAAAATTTATCTCAACTATAATGTCAGAATGATTCTCTAAGAAGCATCTTAGCATCCGAACAGTTGAAATTTCAAAATATTAAGTAGAGTACTATTTCAAGACAAGAAGTTGAAATTTTTAAAGAGGATATGCTAAATGCTGTTGCAAAATTGAAATCTGAAATGGTTATGAAGTCATATTTCTTAGATCTTAAGTTGTTTCTGGAGACACAATTTGCATAAATTGGAAATAGTGATACTAGTCGATCAGGAACTTCACCTGATTTAATCATACCATTTCAAGATATCACAGCTGCAATGAGAAATATGAATGCCAGGTTGCAAGATATTCAGTGCAACAGTGCTCCATTGTCTGTTCTCTTAGATAATTAGAAATTCTTAGTTGATCAGTTAACATCTAGTGAGCCAGGAATCCATTCTGTCTTAGAAAAATTCACTGAGAAGCTGTCTTTGATTATGGATAAAGAAGAAAGGCTTCACAAGTTTTTCAGAGTCAATATCATTGATGATATTCATATGACTCAAGAGGCCAGAGATCTTATTATTAAGCTTGGTGATGGATTAATGAAAAGGTTGAGAGACCATTTAGAAGTAATCAAGTCTACATTCCAGCAAAGATAACCCTACTTATTCACTGCAACAAAAAAACCCTGATTCCTGGGTTTATCATCCTTGTATCTATTTTTGATTTTTAATGAAAATCTATTTCTTTCTTTCTATTTGTTTTACTGTCTTTATTTTGATATGCCAGTACTCCAAATTTAATTATTGATAAACAGTTAATAATAGCATTTACCTACAGTTCAGTGCAACATTAAATGTGTTCAAATTCATGATTTATCATTCTTTTTTATATCAAAAAAGGGGGAGAAATTTGGATAAACAAAACATTTTATTTTAAAAACATTATTTAAATTATTTCCTATATATTTAATGTTTTGGATTTATATATATTTATACTTATACAGAAAACAATTTTAAGTTATTAACAGTCATTTATTATAAAGGTAAATTTTCTTTTTCTTTTTATTCAGAGGGAGAAATTTGGATAAAACTAGAAACATTTATTTTTAAAGAAAAATTATTTTATTTTCATGAAGGGGGAGTAATTTATATTTATTGAAATGATATTGTTAAAATTAAATATTGTTTTATTCTCTCAAAATTCTAAAACTTTATGTAACTAATTTTAAAAGTTAATTTCATTTAATTAGTCTTATTATTTTATGGGTTTTTTGATTATCAAAAAGGGAGAGATTATTGAGAAATTGTTGTTTTCAACAATATATAATATTGTTATTGAAAGGGGGAGTTTATATTAATACTATATCTCTTTATGTTAATTTTGATTCTCACAAATACCCTTAATTATTTTCTAATGAATTTATTTGTTAAGAATTTTTCAAGAATTTTTCATTTTATTTTACTCTTGAAATTACGGGAATTTATTATTAAAGTATTCGTATTTAGTGGGTTCTGGAAACACTGTTCATGTGCTACTTATTCAGAATCTTCTTGAGCATGTTCTGGAAACACTGTTCATACCCTATGTGGATAAACGTAGCGTAAGGATAGAAACTATGTATAATTTTTTAGATAAGGAAAAATTATGGTTAAAAAACCATACGTTATCGGCAAAGTATAGAAGAATAACCCTACGTTAAGAAGGAACCCTAGGTTTGGGATATCAAAAAAGTATGGAAGGAGAACCATATGTAAATATTAAATGTTACGTTTGTTTCTCAAAAGTATGGCTCATCAACCTTACTTTTGTAAACAACCATACGTTCTTGGAAAAGTATGGATCAATTAAAAGTATGGATCTTTTACCATACGTTTGAATGTTGAAGAGAAAAGTATGGATGACTAACCCTACGTTTGAAGTGTACCTTACGTTTGTTGTCAAGTTTCCGTTGTCAACCTCACATTGTGAACCTTACGTTTGAAGAATATGTCATCAACCTTACGTTCAAAGGATGCATAGAGTTCAACATAACCTTACGTTTGGCGTCACTGAATTTAAAGTAGATATTTTTATGCAACGGTCAATACGTTGATTATTAGGTGGATTTGAATCCACGATTTAAAGATGATGTTAAAGTACGACTTTGACTGATTCAAATTCATTTCATCAATGATTTGATAATCGAATTAAAAGGATCTTTTTATGCCGAGTCTTCAGGGAAGTTATGAATTCTCGGTAAATTCAAATGTTTGAATATCACGAGTAAAAAAGGTGACTTTTGTGGATCTAATTTTACAGGATAAGTTCTTATCGTTCTTTTATTTATATGCATCGAATATTATTATCATGTGTGATCTATTGATTATTACAAGAAAAGAAAGAGAAACAGAGACTACTAAAACACACCGATCTGCTGATTCAAAAGGTGCGTCAATACTCTGTTTGTTAAAAGAGGAAGGAACACGATAGAAGATTCACTGGTTCTACAACGAAGATCTACTGTGAATTTTATACTACTGAAGTTGTGAATTATATTTTTATATCTACTGCAATGGGATCGACTTAGAACGTTTCTTATATGAAGATTATTATTTCTGAAGGTGATGATCTATCTACTGTCAATTGCATGCTGTTGCAATTGTGAAGAACATCTGGAATGTATTTTCAAAATATGAAAATCTATTCTTTTTTATTCTTGATTGATCATATTCTCATACTAAGCTGTGTAGGTTCTTTAAGTGAACCAGAAGGCTTGGTTTTCCTTGGATTGTAAAGATGTCAACTGCATGTACTCATTTATGAACTGGTCTATTGAAACAAGGACCAGATAGTGAAAATCACCAACCTCGCGGAGTAGAGCGTTGGTGGAGTGGACTAGGGGACTTCTATTCCCCGAACCACTATACATCTTTTCTTTATTCCATTTAAATTTATGCTGCATCATTTTATCTAATTAAAGTTAAAAAGAAGAACATAATCTTGTAAAGATTTTTGAAAAGACACAATTCGCCCCCCCTCTTGTGTATATTTGGTGTAATCCGAGCCAAAAATTAGAACCCTATCAAAAAATATAACCCTCTAGTCACACATAGTTAACATAATCCCTTGAATTTAAAATAAACATATAAGGAAAAAACCGTGTCCCCAATCTATGTATTATGTCATCTTAAGATTTTATTCATAATAAATCTCTTAAAAATACATCATCCCCATAATAAAATGATAAATTAATTATTTTTATTATACTTATTTGTTGTTATTGAAGGTTGTGGGTGCAACAGATGTGTGGTTGGGGCCGGTACCCAACTTTTACTTTTACCATGATCAATGATTATTCCAGGATCAATATGATGAAAAACGCTCATCTCCATGGAATATAATCAAAGATTTTGAAAAATAATTAAGAGGCCCAAAACATTTAAAGAGGATCCTGCACATCATGTTTATAATCAATTTAATTGATTTAATAAAGAAAATAATACCTGGATCTTTTGTATTTTCTTCATTGATGATGTTGATCATTCATAATGAACCTTTCATATTTTCTTGTTGCGCTTGCAAAGATCAATCTATAATCCCCCTAGTGGTGACCCACACATGCTCTGATGGTCGCCGATCGACACAGCTCATTCTCTGGGTGCTAGCTTAGTGAAGCGAATGTCTTGTATCTATCATTCTTGATCACTTGTTCTTTGGCCATGCAGAATTCCTCTTATTATTGAGATGGGCGGTAAGAGGATTTTAGAGAGAAATTGTTTATCTCAAAAATTCTCAATTCACCAGGTGTGAAATTCTATACATGGAACAATAGACATATGTGTCTATTTATTGACATGGGGATTCAGTTACAATATTTAATTCTATAACCACAATAAAATACATTCATAAACTCAGAGAAAAAAATGATATTAACAATAATACAATATCCTTATTTATGGTTTGACATCATGCGAAAAATAGAATTATAAATAAAATATAGTGTCACAAAATAATAGTATAGTTATTTTAATTTGGGCCAACTAGTTAAATAATTATTTATCATCTTGAAAATAATTATTTTAATACCAGACCGACCTTGGTCCTCTTTAACTCTACTTCAATTTGTTGAACACATGAATAAATAAATAAAAAATTTATTCTATTAAATAAATATTTTATTTACAAATTAGTAAATAAATATTTATTAAATGTTCAATAAAATAAATAAATATATTTTACCCACAATCTAGTGAATAAATATTTTTTAAATATATATAATCATTTTAACATGAATAAAATTATTCCATTGTATTGAGAATAACATTTATTAATTAAATTCACAAAGAATTTAACCAAGACCACCTGAAATAGTTAGTGTGTGACCCTCTAGGATTCTTTCTCATTATAATTAGGCGGGCTTGCCTAAAGTCCATGAGTATTGTATGGCAAAGGGCCAGGGCACCCAAGATAAAGAACATAAAGTTACAACAATTACATCCACATACGAATGCTCACTCTGTAATATAACCACTTTATCGCAATATATCATCTTTCATGTTTCATGATAGTGTCATCATCTTTTATTCTTGATACGTCACTCTTTGACAACTTGAAATAAGCTCTTTGTTACAACATGGCCATGAAATTTCACAGAATGGTTCTATTTCAGTTAATGGGATGAGAAATCAACTTCCATAAATGGTAGAAAAAAAATCCTTCTTTGACTTATCCATTAATAACATTCCACTCATGACCCATAATAGTATGTCATCCTACCATAGAACTGTATTTAAGAATATTGTTATAACATTTCATGGTTCTCATCATAAGAGGGAACTACCATGGCCTTATCAATGAAACAAATACTCTAGGACATTATTACTTCATAGTGATGCATAAAAATGTAAAATATGTAATAAGATGTTTAATATTTAAATAAATTAAATTCCAATGTAATTAAAGTACAAACAGTTAGTTATAGGACACCGACTCTTCCAAACTCTCACATGGACTAGAGCCAACTGCCTATGACTTTCAGTCTGCCATACCTCACATAGTGATCTTGTTTCTGCTGAGTCAAGGATTTTTTCAAGGGTTCCGCCACATTGTCTTATGTGGAAATATTATTCACTACAACTTCACCTCTCTGAGTTATATACCTCAAGAGATGATACTTCCGAAGTATGTTCTTTCTCCTATAATATAACCTTGTCTCTTTTGTGAGGGCCACTGATTCCGTATTATCACAATACAGTGTGATGGGATATTTACTGCTAGGTATCACATTAGGCACCTGGATGGAGCTTTTCATCCAAAATGATTATTTATCTATCTCAGAAGCTGCAATATACTCGAAATCTCTTGTAGAATCTACGACCATACTCTTCTTTGAGCTCTTCTAGCTCACTGTACCTCCATTAAAAGTGAATATGTATCTCATTTTCAATTTTATTTCATCTTGATCAGTATGGAACCTATCATATACATATCCTTTGATGACTAGTTCTTCATATCTTTTATAAACTAGGATCATATCATTAATACGCCTAAGATAATTTAGGATACTCTTGAATGCCATCCTATGGAGGTAACCTAGGTCATCTTGTTATTGTCTTACACAATCAATATATAGGCAACATCCAATATAATATATATCATGGCATACATGACTGACCCAATCACTGATGTGTATGGAGTCCTTACCATTATTTTTATTTCCTCATGTGTCCGAGGACACATTTTCTTGGAAATATAAATATCATGTGATTTTGGCAACAATCTCCTCATGAATTGTTCCATACTGAATCACTCCAGTATCTTATCAATGTATTTACTTTAAATTTGGCCCAACAATCTCTTGGATCTATCTTGATGGATCTTTATCCCAAGAATATATGATGCCTCACCCAAGTTCATCATCGAGAAGCATTGATTCAACCATGCCTTAATATATTGTAAGACTGGTATCTCATTTGTAATAAGTAATATGTCATTAACATATACTATTAGGAAAATGACTTCAATCCCACTAAACTATTTCTAGACACAAGGCTCACATTAATTCTTGATAAAACCAAATTTCATTATGGCTTCATCAAAATTACTGTTCCATGGCCTAGACACTTTCATTAATCCATAAATGAATTTCTACAACTTTCATATCTTTTTGGCATCTTTTGGAGTCTTAATCTCTTCAGGTTGTGTCGTATAGACATCTTCTTGAAGGTTCCCATTAAGGACGACTATTTTGACATCCATTTTCCAAATCTCATAATCATGGTAAGAAATAATTTCCAATAGAATTATGATGGATTTCATCATTGCAACTGGTGAAAAGGTTTCGTTATAGTCAATGCCTTGATGGTGTTTGAACCCTTTTTCAACCTTTCATGCCTTATTGGTACTAACATGTCCTTCCATGTCCAATTTCTTCTTGAATTCCCATTTGAAACTAACAGGATTTGCATCCAATAGAGGATATACCAAAATCTATCCATGGTTTTGGTACATGGAATCCATTTCAGAATTCATGTCCTCTTTCAACATGGGAATATCTGTTCTTGTACCAACTCTTATGTACCTTGAGCCTCAACTTCATTGATGTCTCTCTCACTCCCACTATCTCTTTTGTAGGTGTACTCCCTCTCATGGATTATGGCATGTCTTTGTGCTATAATCTTTTTGTATGAGGGGTTATATAGTTAATATACCTTTTTTTCTTTAGGTATACTATAAAGGTACAATTTGTGCCTTAAGGTGGAATTTTGTTACCTGAAGAGGCCTTAAGAAACACATCGCTTCCCCACACATGTAAATTCGATAATATGGATTTCATTCCACTCTAGAACTCATATGAAATTTCATTTATTGATTTAGTTGGTACTTGGTTTAGTATGTTCACCACTGTTTGTTACGTATATCCCCAAAAGGATAATAGAAGACTCGCTTGACTCATCATTGATCTCACCATGTCCAATAGGGTGCGGTTCCTCCTTTAGCTCACACCATTCCACTAGGGTGTGTGTAGAGGTGTGAGTTTAGATAGGATCCCAAACTCTTGTAAGTAATCAATGAAGTCTTGACTATGATATTCTCTACCTCTCTCTAAGAGGAGTTTTATAATCTTCTTACCAAGATGGTTCTCAACTTCATTCTTGTATTCATTGAACATATCAATAGAATCCAATTTATACCTCATTAAGTAGATATATACATATCTACAAGAATCATCAGTAAAAGTTATGATGTATGAGTACCCACCCCTTACACCAACTAAAAATGGTCCACACACATTGGTATAGATGAATTCAATAAGTTCTTTATCCCTTTCACATTTCTCACTAAACGGGTCTTTAATCATATTCCCTTGCAGACTTTCATGACATACACCAAGTGCTCTTAGTTTGAAAGTATCTAAATATACATCTTGATTTATCTTTTTCAAGGATTTCTCATCTACAAGACATAGCCGGTGATGTAGAAGTTGGGTGTGGAATTATTCATCTGAGGTATATTTCTTATTAATTTCCATTACATAGTTTTCGTAATCCAACATGTAAAGACCATTGTATAAAGGTTCCCTACCAAAACAAATCCACCTTTGTAAAAGAATCAACATTAATTTCCAAAAATGAAAAAAATACATCCATAACTAATCTGGATATAGAAATAATTTTTTAGTAACAGAAGGCACATAATAACAACCCTTTAACACCATGGTCATCCTAGTTAGCAATGTGAGGTTGTAGTCCCCGATTGCTACAACATCAAGTCTAGCTCTGTTGGCTACTTGTAGATCTACCTCCCCTTGATCAATCTTCTTTAATCTACATGGTTCATGTATTTGGATACATATGTGAGAACCACAAGCTATATCTAATACCAAATTTGTAGAAACATATTTATTTAATTCGATAATAAACACACCTAAAGCTTCCCCTTGCTTCTTAGGCTGAGTGCTTTTCTTCTTCCAATGACCATTCTTTCCACATACGAAATAAAAAACCTCCTGTTCCATTGCCTCCCCTTTGATCTTCCTATTATTGAAAGGCTTTGAAGAATCTTTGGGCTTAAATCTCTTCACCTTCCCTTTCCTCTTATACTCCATAAGGATATAAGGTATTTCGTACATCATATATGTTTTCACTTGTATAATGAGGATAAGAAGATCATATAGAGACTTCTTAATGTTTTTCATAATGTAATTGACAACAATGTTATAGATTCTCTGAGGGAGTGATGTGGGAATGAGATTGGTGCCCAGTTCTTTGGGCATTTTAAACCCTAGAACCTCCAGGTTCTCAATGTAGCAAATGATCTTGACTACATGAGGCCCAACTAGGGAGCCTTCTACAAGAATACTATGAAATAGTGCCTTATAGTCATCAATCCTTTTCTGTCTTACTATCTCCTGGTAAAGACCACAGATGTGCTTGAGCTTTCTATAAGAATCGATGTTTTCATGAGATTTTATGAGGTCACTAGACATTTATGATATCATCAAACATTAAATGCCGGCCACATCATTCATATGTTTCTCATAGACTAGGAAATCCTCATCACACACCTCTTTGGAAGGTGAATCAGGTAATTCTGACTCCATCACCTATGACTTCCGTTCATAGCATAGGATAACCCGAAGGCATCTCTACTTTTCCCAGAAGTTACTTCCAGTGAGGATGTTGTCTTTATCTAGAATTTATCGCAAGGATAGTGTGGTTGACAAGATTTTAATTTTTATTCTAAAATTGAAATAGTAGATCATTAATACATTATTTATTACATTTTATGAGAAATAATAAATTTTATTAAGTCTCCCACTATTTTAAAAGGTCACAATATCCCTCACCATTGAACTCAGAATATCCAGTTTCCATGAAATTATAGTGGTAAGGATCCATTTTCCCTTCTCCAAGCCACAACAAGGGTTTTTCAAGCTATTATAAGGTATTTAGGTTGGTATGTCTTTTCCAACTGTCGGCTTGCAACTCCTTGATTTTTTGGGTGGACTCCCCAAACATGAAATAATGACATTGGATTTTCTCAACTCTTTCTTGCAATATTACACCTAGTCTAGCAGGGGATACTCCTCATATTAAAATATGGTTAAATCAAAACTAAACCTTTCATAATGGATTATTATAAAAAATTAAGTATCCAAACAAGGGTTGGTCAAACACATAGTTTTATTGAGTTGTCCCCTGATCAAGTAGCGGAAGGCTTGGACTGACATAATATTCTATTTGAGGTATTTTTATCTCTTATGCATGAATTTATTATAATCATTATCACATGATTGTTAATATTAAGTGTAACTTACTTAAGTGATTAACCATGTATTGATAATATTTACGCATAATTATGGTTTATTTTAGTTCTATCTTGTATGCTTGTTTAATTCATTAATTATTTGATCATAACAATACATCCACAATGATAAAACATGAAAATGTAAAAAATAATATAAAGGGAATGATCATGATATTTTCTAACGGTTAGTTTATCTAGTAGTTGATAGACTAACCCGTACATACAAGAGAAACATCTTGAACCTTTTGGGTTCATGTTTTACATATTTCCACTTGTCAACCTCTATATCTTTTGGGATTGGTTTTGTCTCAGCATCAGCTTGAACCGCCCCCAATAGATTGTGAGTTCAATCCATTACATATGCCTTTTTTAGCTCACATGCATGTGAGGTGTTAAAAGGGGTTTTACATTAAGGAAACTTTGGGCACGGAGGCCCAACATATTAATGAGGATAAGGCTTGCATAAAAAAATAATTTAAATAAATAAAATAAAAGAAACCATCCACATACAAAGCTCTTATTCTAGATGATGATCATCCATACATGCAATGATATTTATGTATAAATAAAACTTGCATTCAATTATTTAATCATTCTTATTTTATATAAATCCTGATGGAGTCAATTAATTATAATATTTAATTAATTAATCCTTTTACCTTAAACCCTTTTCTGAATTTCCTTGAGATTATCATCCATCATAATTTTAAAAATATAAATTCATTTAAAATTATCTTTGTACATAGCTTGTACCTTGGTGGAAACCCAGTGAATTCCTATTCAAAACTACCCAATGAGTATAAATGAACATTACATAGCTATTAAATTAAAAACATACATATAAAACATGTATAACTTGTTGTATATCAGCTTTATGACCGCATGATGGTACACGTCTCAAGGGTTTGTATAATATAATAATAAATTTTAATAAATCTGCGTAATTTGGATGAGTACACAACATCTAGTTCCAACTACACTGAGTGTAGTATTTTTCAATTCCCATCTAAATTACACACCTAGGGAAACAGTGTGTGAGTGTACTTTGAAAATCTTTAGATTTCACAGCATGTCTAGTAGGCCACATGTCGTGTAGTTGCTCATTACATTGTCTTTAGCTGGGCAAGCTGTGTATGGGGTACATGGTCCAACCCTAACTCGAAGAGACTAAACATCATGTCCAATAGACCACACGATGTGTATTCCAGAAACCACATGCCACCTATTCCTAGTCAATACATAGAGTCATTAAGACTTATAAAAGATCCAATGACATAGCTTTGTTTGGCAGACTAGACCCGGTGCCTTGAACCCTGTCTACACAGCGTGTACTACTGAATACACATTGTGTGTTCTGGTGTTGTATGGACAGGAACCTTTGACACATCCAGATGAGATCCTCTATTTTATTTTAATGAAAATTAAAAAAAAGTCCATTTCAATAAGGAGAACGAGAAACAGAAGAGGAGGAACATATCTCAAGATTCATATTTTCCAAATGATTTACTTGAATTGTAAAAAACTAAATTATTAAATGCATAAATCACCAAAAAAAATATTTAAATAATTATAATCTAGGATGTAACCACTATGATATAAATTTGAAGGTTATGGGCGCAGAAGAAGCATGGTTGGGGATGATACCCAAATATTATTTTTACTATGATCAATGATTATTCCGAGATCAATACGACAATGAAAGCCAGTCTCCACAAAATAGAATCAAATACTTAGATAAAGAAGGAATAGGCTCGAAACATTTAGAGAGGTTCTTGGAAATGATGTTTATAATTAATTTAATTAATTTCATAAAGAAAATAATACCTGGATCTTTGGTAGTTTTTTCATTTATAAAGTTGATCTTATAGAATGACCCTTATGGATTATCTTGTAGTGGTTGCAAGGATCCAGACAGGAACCCCTCTAGTGGTGATCCATATGTGTCTGATGGCCTCCAATCGACACTGATCATTCTATGGGTGCTAGCGTGGTGAAGTGAGTGTCTTGTGTCAGTTGTTCTTGATCACTTGTTCTTCGGTATTGATGAACTTCTCTCATTCATGAGAGGAGTGGGAAGATGATTCAAGAGAGAAATTGTTTAGCTCAATAATTCTTAATTCCCTCGGTGTGCTGTTCAGTATATGACACAATAGAAATATGTGTCTCTTTATGGACATGGGGATTCAGAAACAATATTTAATTGCGTAATAGAAATTAAATACATTAATATACTTATAGAAAACCCATGATATTAATAATAATTCCACATCATTATTTAAGGTGTGAAAACATTTGAAAAACAGGATTATAAATAAAATTCCACATCACAAACTAATAGTACCATTATTTTAATTAGTTCCAAATTTTTAAATAATTATTCATCATCTTGCAAATAATTATTTTACTATTCGACCAGCCTTGGTCCTCTCAAACTCCACTTCCATTTATTGAATACCTGAATAAATAATTATATAATTTATTCTCTTAAATAGATATTTTATTTACAAACCATAAAATAAATATTTATTAAATGTTCAATAAAATAAATAAATATATTTTACCCACAATCTGGCGAATAAATATTTATTTAATTTATGCATTCAATTAAACTTGAATAAAATTATTCCATTGTCTTGAGAATAATATTTATTAATTAAATTAAAATAAAATTTATCCACGACTAGTAAAAACACTCATTTGTGACCCTTTAGGATTCTTTCTCGTTGTCATTAGGCGGGCTTGTCTAAAGTCCAAGTGTAATGTATAGAAATGGGTCAAGGCACCCAAGTGAAAGAACATAATGTCACAATAATGAAATCCACATTTGAACGCTCACTTAATAATATAATCCCTTTGTTACAATATCTCATCAAGCAGGTTTCAAGATAGTGTCATCAACAATTTTTCTTGATACATCGTTCTTTGACTACTAGAAATAAACTCATCGTTAGACCATGGACATGAAATTTCACGTGAAGGATCTATTTCAATAAAAGAGTCGAGATATCAAATTCAATAAATGGAATGGACAATTGATTCCTTTACTTATCGATTAATAACATGCCACTCATGAGTCACCCAATGTACCCTACTTCTCGCCAACTATCTTTGTGATGGTTTTTGTCAGTAAAACGATGTGTGCGTGTCGTGACACATATTAATGATAATAATAAAGTCTAAGGATCATTACCCATTCTCACATATGTAAATATTTAATGACACCATAACATGAAGAATTCCTACTTGTGGGTTTGTTCTCATAATCTTATTTCTTGGAGATTTCCAAGTGAGAACTTCATGAGAGGAAGTCTCATCTTCTTACAAGTAATCACACTTGATGGTCTGCAATCTATGTGTCCCATAATATTATTTTATTTAATAGTAGAACTATATTTAATAATATTTTCATATCATTTCAAGGTTATCATCATAACGGGGAACTTCCATGACCTTATCAGTGCAACAAATACTCTAGGACATTGTTAGATCATAGTCATACGGAATAACGAAAAACATGTAATAAGATGTTTAATAATTAAATAAATTTAATGTACATGTAATCAAATTAAAACTAGTTCATTCTAAGAAAACAACTCTTATAGATATACTAGTGGTAAAACCCTTATTTATTCTTTTCCATTCACTTAGAAAAACAAAAGAACATTGTTAGTGAGTTCTAGGAACTACCACATCCACAAAGTGATGTTTTTTGCTTTTCATTTTTAATTTTCATAGATTGAATTTATAGTGGAAATTATAAATAAATTTTAGGAGTCATATATAATTATGATTCTGAAATTTCAATTTAATATCATCCTTTACCCCCTCCCAGGAATCGAGAAACAAGAAAACTAATCATGTGTATGTGTTGATTACTACCTCCATGATGATAAATTATTCATTTAAATTTTCATACATTATCAAAAAATATTAAAATATTGTAAAATGTGAAAAACATAATGTCACTTTTATTCATTTTTAATGTTATTTTTTCAAAATAATCATCTTTTTAACCATACCCACCAATCGAGTTAAAACATGTTCAAGTTCGCTTCAGTTTGACCATCTATTGAAACAATGATTTAAAATACAATTATGGATTACTGTGGGAATATGAAAACTAATATTATTATAAAATATTAATTAAATAATATTAAAAATTATATTTCTATTTAAATTTTATAATTTTTATTTAAATTATTATTAAATTATCATTTTACATAGTTAAAATTACCAAAATAAGACATTATCAATTCGGTTTTCACAAAACATAACAAAAACACATATGGAATGAAATAAGAACATTTTAAATAAATATAATTTATATATTTTATAAAATTAGTGTATATATAAATAATTATCTTTGTATCAAATGATGGGTAATGATATTGATATTATTAAACATGCAGAAAACATTTCAAGTTATTAACACCAAATAATCATAACACAATATAACTAATAAATATATTCAACATAAAGAATTATAATAGGTATTGTAAAAGTGTATTATTTATGATTAAATTTATTAAATAGTATATTATGTTTTCTATGATTATTCTATAGGATGTTGGTGTGTCATCAACTAAACAAGGAAACGAGGTAAGGGTTTGTGGTCTCAAGTTCACTTTGGTTGAGGTGTGATTTATTTTTGTTCACCTATTGATCATTGATTTGTTATATATACTAGAAAAATGAATTAATTGTTCATAAATCAACCATGTTCATGATATACAAATTTTTAGTTCATAAACTCTCTTACATGCTCTTTTAATCCATTAACTTCTTTAGTTGTAAGGGTTTGTTTGTCTCAAATATGGATCCCTTGAGAAATATTTATTCTAAACACAAATTTTAATTTAAAAGAGTGAAAATGTTGCCCAATTTTATGTTTTTATCAAGATTATATTATATTTCAGGAAATATAATTTTTTTTAATTTTACTCCTCTCCCGAGTTTTTTTTATCAAAAGTTAAAAATGTTGTAAGAGGTTTATGTGACTCAAATATCCTTATAGATTCCTAATAACTATTCTTTGACTATAATATTTCATGATTAATATATAAAAACCTATTATAAAGTTATGTTCTCTATCAACATTATTTTTTAAGGATATTACTTATATTTTTAAAGTATAAAATTCTTGGATTAAATGTTTTCCAAAGGAAAAATGTACCATTAATAATAATAAAACCCATTCTTACCAATCAATAGTTTCTGACATGTATGTATTTTCATTCCCACAAATGTTATCACCACATTTCGTAAATCCAAAATGTTTTATTTTAAACTATTTTTATGTATTATTTATATCATTTAAAATGGAAAATTGAATGAATTTATAAGACTCCCACATAGAAGAGTTATATTATGATGAAAGTGAACTATCATATTTTGAATCAGGAAATATCATAGAAAAGGAAACTTATTATAGGAGTTTATTACCAATGGATGTTTAAAAAAATAATTATGAAGTGAATACTGAATTGGATAACTGTAATTTTTTTAATAAATAAAACAACCAAGACAACGGGTGATAAGAGTTGAAAATTTTAATTTTACGTACTTTTCTTTGAAATTAACCCCTTATTTAATCAAAATACCACATAGTAATTAATTTTTTTTGGTTCTGCTGACTTTGAAGATTTAGTTTTAGATGGATCAATTGATTACATTTATTTATATATCCATATCATGATATAATAAAAAAAAATTCTTTCACGGATTTTGTCTTCCGAAATTTTGATTTTGGAATAAATGTGATTTGTATATAATAAAAATTTTATGATTTGAAAAAAATGGAATTGAATTTAATGGAAATTAATTCAAAATTATTTTGAAATCTAATTAAGTGAATTTTATATTATTCAATTATCTTATTTTTCTTGGAATTTTTTTTGATAGTAAAAACATTATTGTTGAAATGATGGTTTGAAATGGGTATAATAAACAAAGTGACATAACTTGAAATTTAAAACTAACCTCATGCTTAATTATCATATGAACATACCATCCAGGTAACAATAAGTGAAATACCATATTAGACACATGTAGAATTTTTATGTGGATACTTTTCACAATGGTTCACTTCCCAAGGTGACCTCACTTCCTTCTCACAATCACTATTGTGATTGTAAGCCTTTACATCCCGCAACTAACCATAGTCACTATCGACTGACTATGGAAGATAATTTCAAGTGACTGAGTATTTGAATCCAAATATTCCTATAAGTTAATAACAAATGACCACTATCTTATCATATTCAACCTAATAGTTCTTTAATGTAGCTTATGCTACTTCCTATTCAATCAATCCCAAACTCACACCGAAGTCGTGTCGATGATCTTACAAGCCCCAAGAAGATGGAAATTCGACCATGAAGCCAAAGGATATCTACCAAAGTCCAATGAATCAAATCACATATTTTTCTACTGGTGATCATCATAGAAATTAAGATTCCACTAATCCATAAATATCTATCAAGGTAATCCCCCATGCGAATCGTCCGAATTTATGGAAGATGGTAGCTCACCATTGTGGAAGATGAAACTGAAGGCCTCTGAAGAAGTTGGATTCACATGGAGGAAACATTATAGCTCTTCATTGTGGACCATGAACTCGAAGCCTATATTCATGAACAAAAAAGGATGATTGTACCTTTATTAAATAAGAATATTAAATAGACATCTGCATGTTTTAAGAATACACACCACCTTTTTCGGTGAAACATAAATGATGCTAGAGTAGAACCCAAACAATTGAAGTCATTTCTTGACAAAAAATCACTATGATGTATATCTTGGAGAATATTATAAAAAAATAAATCAATTATCACCTTAGTTAAATCCTTATAGGCTAAGATATGAAACCTATAAATCGAATTAAAATTCTCAGGATGAAGTAACCCTGAGTGTTCCACCCTATTCTCACTAGAAGGATGAACACGACTTACCACTGAAAGAAGAAATAACCATGCCACTTTAGAGTCCAAGATGTTCCAATCTAGTTATACCAAATGAATAAAAAAGGTAACTGAATCCAAATCGATGAGACTGAGAATGTCATGATGATTTTTTTATTATTTTTTTCAGGTTATTTTTTTCCTACGTTGGAATTCGATGATGGTGAGGCCACTGGTCCATCTTAACATACTGATTGGACAATTACAATCCCACACAAACTTTTTGTTTTTCAAATTTCCACAATGAATGATACATATTATTATGGAGGATCCAGGAACACAAAAACGTTATCGTGACACCTAATTTAAGCCTAAAAGGTTTTACCCAATAATAATTTTTGGGCCCAATTGAAAACACCAGGTCAAATACATAATTGTGAGAACTCAACATCAACTAAATGACACGTGAAATTTCCCTTATGAGAATATAGATCATGGATTTTCAACTGAATTCATGAAGTAGATGTGAATTTCACCATTATTATAATTGAGGATATTTAGTGTACAATCATGGGAAGTGGAACTTTTTAGTTATAAGATTCAAGTGATGTGGATATAAAAACATATTCGTTACATATAGAGACCATCCAAGAAAGTAATATATTTTTCCTCTACATCGAAATCCAGGAGATAAATGATAAAAAGACTCATGTATATTTAAATATTTTCTTTTCCCCCACATTAAAAATATTCTCCTCCTATCAATTGTATCCTCGTTTGTCAAAATAATTTATCTTTTCATTTTAATTATAATTTCATTTTGTTTTAATTTATCAATAATGTTCTCCTCTAACCCTTATTTCTTCATCTTTCCTCCAACCTATGTGATTGTTTATGTCTTAAAACTCAATGAACGTGGATTACTAACCTAAGGGTTAATTTATTTTAGTATTTTAGTATATCATGAATCCTAATTTCAAATTATAATGTATTTATTTAATTGTGATGATGTATCTAGGCTATTCTGGGATTGGGGTGGTGATCATCCACCCTATCAGATCATAATTACTTTTTCATCCACTAATTTTTTGATTCTTACTCCCTCATTCTGATTCTCTTCATATGTGATAAAATTGAGGGAGTTGTGTCATGAAAAACACAGAATAAAATTTGGTGGAGTTTGATAGTATGTATGTGGTTATGGAATGGTCATCAAATGAGACCATATTAGAAGTATAATTCTACATGCCTTAGATATTTTTGAATGTTTATAGGATCTTAATATTTTAGTAGAGGGTGGTGGTTCATGAAGTATATTGAGTTCATTAACAATTGGATGAAAACATTGATAATATATAATAAATGTTATTCGTGGAATAATTTTGGTCATAAACATTCCCCAATCATAATTTTCATTTTTTTCTATTCCCTTATTTTATTCTTCATTCAATGAATCAAAAACAAAAGAAGTAAAAGTTTCTGGAAACTTTAAAAAATATTAATTATACATTTTATATAGTAAAGAACTAACACAAACAAAATCCTTGGAAAATTACCATGGTTAGAACTATACTATATTACAAGTTATAATAGAACAAAAATTCAGTTTGATAGTTACCCACATAAAATGTTTAATCAACTTGGTGCAATTTCTATAGAGTTAGGGTATAGTTTTCCCAATATGTAAAAAAACATTAATTAGTTTTTTATTGTTTTCATTGTTTTCATGATTTTTTCTTTTTTCCACCAATATAGGATAAACATCATAGTGGGACTATTCATTTACGGATCCCTAAACACATGCCTGTTTCCCATTCCCACAAGTTCCCTGGGAGGAATAATACCCACAAAAACTAATGTACAACCATTTAAGTTGGAGAGGAATTCACGAAGAAGAGATCATGAAAAGTGAAATTTAAGAATTAATGGATATACTGGACTTGATCAATAAAGATTCCCTAGTGTCAATAAAATGGAGTATGATATACCATGCTTGGAAGAGATAATGCACCTACTTGATGAAGTGTTTTCCAGACTCCAAAATTCTTGATAAAAACAAGAATATAAGGAATTATAACCCATAGTATTTTCTCAATAATACATTTAAGATGATGATGAGAGTTTTTAGAAATAGAAAATCTCCCACTATACACCATTGAGCACAACTTCATAGAGCTGTCATACATTGAAAAGAATCTATAAGTTGAGACTATTGAGAGAGATCCTTTATCGGATTTCTCATTATGTAATTTTAATGAGAACCAATTTTATTATAACCTCCCTCATGTTGTGGATAAATAACTAGAAAATATTTTTATATTTTGGAGTATAAAGTTAAAAATAAGGAGATTATATTTTATTAAATCATTGAATATCCTTTACCACCCCCATTCATACAGGAAAAAATCATAGTTTCATTACACTCAATAAATGGGATATATGATAAGACTAAAGAGGGAGATACCACCAAAATGTTAATATTTCAATTTATATTTTATCAAGATGAATTATCTTTTATTCTATCTAGTAATAATTTCATATACTCATCCAAAATAATTCCTCTCTTGGATTATGATGTAGTATAATGTGTGGGAAGCTGATTTGACATAAGAATTGATGAATCAAGTTCCATAAAAATTATAAATGACCTTATAATGGTGTTTCATGACCAAAAAGTGTTTCAATATGATTTATTTTTGTGAGTTAATAAACCCTTAAACTTGTTTGAATTTTAAAAATGTGTTTTACATCTTGATCTTCCTATTTTTTCAGATTCTAGAACCAATATCATTTTTGATTTCCCTTGTAGATGAAAAGGAAATAAAACCTATGGTATCTACTTTATAAGAATAATAGGAGATATAAATATTATAAGTAGATATATAGTATTTAAAAACAGGTAGATAAAGACTAATTTGAAGACCTACTAAAATTTTCTATGGAAAAAGACTCACTAGTGGCTAGAAACCCAATGGTTGTACATGATGAATATCCTTTGGGACCTATGGTTAATGAATTACTCCCTCCACCTCACACTGAACATAAAATAGAGGGAGTAAAACTAGAAGTATTCTCAGTGACTATTCATGTATATAAAAAATTCATGATGTATATGAAGGGAAACTATTAACATGAACTCAACATTATTTAATTTTATACAACATAAATTATTTACTGGAGATATATATGATGAATATTTTGAATCAGAATTAATGGATCTTACAATGGATGAGAAATATTCAACAATAGGTGTGGTCAAGGATAAGGATACACCATATATTATCTTTCCCACCCCACTTTATCTGATACACCATAATATTGTGGGAGTGGAATTTAAGAACTACGGTAAAGGGTCCCTCCAAGAAGTAGTAGAGTTGTGTAGCTTTGGATAGAATAAAATGTCAGGTTTTACCCCATATAAAACCCATTCTCTATTGGGTTGGGGATAAACATGATATATTCCATATTTTGATAATCAAAATACAACCCCTATTGGTAGTGTTACCCAAATAATCACCTCTGTTCTCTTTATTTTTTGGTTTTAATTTTAATTACTTTTATGTGATTATTTGGTTTTTTATATGTTTCCTTAAGTAGAATAAACTCATGATATTTTCTAAAGTATATCTACAAGAACATCTATGTGATATCATTCCTCAATCCTTTTATACAAATAGAATAACCATTTTGTTTTTATCTTTAAAATTTGATTTTGACACTAATAATTGATAATATACCTTGAATTGATAAAATTTAAAGTTATAAATCCTTGAGGGTATTTTCATTACTAATTATGGTGGGGGAGGGGGGGATTAATACATGTTTAAGTGTAGTTCTAAATCATTTTTATTAACTAATTTAGTATTCTATGATACAACTCTATTTACTATTTTTAGTGAATTCATTCCAGAAAAGAAAATTTTAAAAAAATGTCATATAAATGATGTAATTATCTTTTGGGTTGTTTTTTATTCATTATAAATTTTCATGATAAAAATGATTCCCTACCTATTTGAAGTTTCATGTGAGCATTAAGGAGGTCTACTATTTTAAAAATTTTACAAGTGAAATTATATTTGAGTGGAATTGTCACTGTTATCATGATTTTTTTAGAATTATAAAAATGGAGTGTGAGTGAAATGGTTTTTGTGGTATAAGAATTATAACATTAGGTCACATGATTTTTGAACGTAATCTATGGAGAATTTAGATATATGAAAATGATCACCTTAGGGATAAAAATCAAAATAAGTTCATATAAATCATTTAAACCTAGTGAAAATTTGTAAAATGAGATCCCACAATGAATATCTTCGACATTAGCCATCGGGTGTGTGAGTAATCCATATGTACATATTTTAATAACCTCTATTTATGATTTCATCACTTATACATGGTAAGGAATTTATTAAAAATATTAAAAATGTTCCTTATATTTAAAAATGATTTCATTTGGCTAATGTGAATATTGAACCAAGATGAATAAGGGGATAATTGAGTTATAATAAATTCACTTGAGTTATGCCAACGAAGTGTAACGTTGAACTTGGTTTGAGAAACTTAGTAGAGTGGGGTAAGTAGAAGTGCTTATTTTTAAAAAAATTATTCCATTTGAATCTAATTTTATCCAATCCTAGACATGAAACTATTAATTGAATTAATGCGAGGATTTAATTGAAATCATTAAATAGGAATGATAATTCAAACATGGGATAAATATTTGATTTCTTTCTTCCATATTATATGTGTTCAAATGAAGGAATGTTGAATTAATTTTTATTTTTAGCTGGAATAATGATATTCAATGATAAAATTATTTGAGGGTTCAGTAGTTCATGTGTGGAGGAGTGATGTGTGTTGGAAATTTGATTTTTTTATGATTTCATATAAATTAAACTCTAATTTAACCCGAGTCTCAGTTAAACATTTTTATGGACCTCTTTAATTTGAAACATTATTTTAAAATGTATCAAATGATTATTTTTATTTATATATTCATTTATATAAATAATGAAAACTCCTTACATTGATTTTGTTTTGTGAATTTACGATTTGAAATAATGTAACTTTTAAATAATATATATTTTTAGTTTTGAAAAAAATATGCTCTAAATTGAATGAAAATGCATTCATGTTTTTCATGAAATCTAATTAAAGTTATTTGATATGATTTAGTCGATTGGGTTTTTTTTTAATATTTTGAAAATTATTTTTTGAAATGTAGGTTGGAAATATGGAAACGTCCCTAAGTGAAGACCCTTGAAATTTACTAATCACAGTATGGTAGAAAATCAAGTGATTGTACCCTCCATGTAATGGCAATAAAAATATTTAACTAAGAATGTTTAAATATTTAATGTGGCCACATGACACTCAGAGTCAGTTCCAAAAGTTACTGCATTTCCATATCACAATCTTTGAACATTCCACAATTTTTTTACATCCAACAACCTACCGCACATTCAACAACAATACACTACCCCTAATAAATTAAATTAACATTACTGCAAACCAAGTGGGCTTACATCAGCAGAACATCATCGATGAATCAATTAATTCATTATTTAGCATTTATTGTGAATTATCTAATTCTATTATTCATAGAAAATTCAAGCCTTTCAGAAAAATCCCCAAAATTCACCCTTATCATTTTTCAACTTTTAGAATCCAAAAATGAAGTCCATCTTTCAAAAATAATTTTCTAAACATATTAATTTTAATATTTAATTAAAATAATAATTTATTATCAAAACATGTTTTAAAACATTCATTAACTTATTCTAAAATATAGGTATATCGTACTTACAACTTGAATATTATTTTTATTCCACCATAGGTGAGGCTACTATTCATTAGGTTATATCACTATTCATATGGGTATGTTACTATTCATTAGGGTAGCTTACTATTCACTAAATATTATTTTTTCCTTATCAGACTCCAAATAACATACTGATTACAATTGTGTATGCAGGATTTTTGAAATTCCAAACACATTAGTGAAAAACTTATATTTAAAGGTCACTTAGCACTTAGTAGTTCATTATGTTGTGTTTTCATGTGATTTTATGACATACTTATGAGAAGGGGGTTTCCATTTAAAAAGATTGGGTCATTACATTATTCCCCCCTTATGAAATATCACCCTCGAAGTTTCATTTTACATTCTATGCCAAAAACAGGTGTGGGTACTTTTCCTTCATTGCTTCCTCCAATTCCAATGTTGCCTCTTCATACTTATGGTTTCTCCATAGTACCTTGACCAGATGATTAGTCTTTTTGCGTAGAACTTTTTCTCTACGATCCAAGATCTTCACTGAATGATCCTCGTAAGAGAGATCATCCTCCAACTATACCACCTCTTAAGAGAGTACATGTGAAGGGTCTGGTATGTACTTCCTTAATAAGGATACAAGAAAGACATCATGTACTTTCAACATGGTAGGTGGAAGTGACAGTCGATAGGCCACAACTCCGACTCGATCAAGGATCTCGAAGGGGACAATGTACCTAGGAAATAACTTCCCTTTCTTCCCAAACCTCATGAACATCTTCCATGCTGATATACGTAGAAATACCATGTCTCCAACTTTGAACTCAAGGTCTCATCAACGGTTATCTGCATAACACTTCTGTCGACTTTTGGCTACCTTGATATGATACTAAATGGTTTTCAACTTCTCCACCATTTCATCAACCATTTCAGGTCCTAGCAGCTTACACTCACCAACTTCATCCCAACATGTTAGTGTTCTGCACCTTTTCCCATAAAGGTCTTCATATGGTTCCATTCAGATGCTCGAGTGGAAACTATTGTTGTAGGATAATTCAACCCTTGGAATATGTTGGTCCTATCCTCCTTTGAATTCCATTGAACATGCACTCAACATGTCTTCCAATGTCTAAATAGTTCTCTCAGATTGGACATTAGTTTGATGATGATAGGCTGTACTAAAGTTCAGTTCAGTGCTCAGAGCATACTGGAGAGTTTTCCAGAACATTGGGATGAATCTCAGATCACGATCAGACACAATGGATAGTGGTTCTACATACAACCTTACCACTTCTTTGATGTAAATCCATGTAAGTTGATCCAATGATAAGTCCTCTAGAACTGTGATAAAGTGGGCTGTCTTCGTAAGACGATCCACAATGACCCATATAACATTGTTTTCTCTAGATGTCTTTAGAATCCTAGTGACAAAGTCCATGGTAATGTTCTCCCACTTCCATGCCGGTATGGGTAGTGGTTGCATCATCCCCTTAGACTTTTGTCTCTCAGCCTTCACTTGTCAACATACGAGGCACTTTGATATATATTCAGCAATCTCCCTTTTCATATTGTACCACAAAAAGTTTTCTTGTAGATCTCGATACATCTTTGTGCTCCCTTGGTGGATAGAGAAGGTCGAGCTATGTGCATCATTAAATAGCTCCATTTTTTTCTCTGGATCAGATGGTACACATAATCGTGTCCCAAATCATACAACTTCTTCTTCATCAATTTTGAAATCGGAGGATTTCCCATTATTAACAGCTTCCACCCTTTTCTAAATTTCCACATCCTTTATTTGAGTATCCATTATTTTCTCCAAGAGGGATGGTTGAGAAATAATTTGAGAAAGTATTGATGATTTTCCTCCCTTAATAATTCTCATGTCCATCCTTTACAAATATAAGAAGATTAGATCCTTTTCAATTCTCATCATTGATAAATATGCATGATCCTTTTTACTTAGAGCATCCACCACCTTGTTTGCCTTACCGGGATGGTAGTGGATTGAGAAGTCATAATCCTTGATGAGCTCTATCCATCTTCGCTGGAGAATATTAAGCACTTTTTGTGTGAATATATATTTGAGACTCTGGTGGTCAGTATATATCTCACATTTTCCCCATAGAGATAATGCTGCAAGATTTTCAATTCAAAGATCACAGTCGCCAACTCCATATCCTTCATGTGGTAGTTTTTTGTCATGGATTTTCTGCTACCTTGAGTCATAGGCTATCACTTTATCATTTTGTATTAGCATACAACCTAATCCTTTCTTATAAGCATCACAATACACCACAAATAGTTCTCCACTTGAAGGAATTGTGAGTACTGGCGCAGTGATAAGCCTTTTTTTCAACTCCTTGAAACAATTTTCACATTCCTATGTCCAGACAAACTTTACTCCCCTCCATGTCATCTTGGTCATTTGGTTTGACAATCATGAAAATTTCTTCATGAATCGTCGATAATAACCAGCTAGACCTAAAAAGCTACGGATCTCCGTTACAGAAGTTGGACTCTACCACTCTTCAATTGCCTTCGTCTTGGAAGGGTCCACAGATATCCCTTTCTTGGTGATAACGTGCCCCAATAATGATACATCCTCCATCTAGAACTCACATTTACTGTACTTTTCATAAAACTTCTCACTTATCAATGTCTTTAACACAGTTTCCAAATGCTCCTCATGTTCCTCCTTTCTCTTGGCGTATATTATAATATCATCAATAATGACCACCAAAAATTTGTCGAGGTAATCTCTAAAGACTCAATTCATTAAATCCATGAAAATTGTTAGAGAATTAGTGAGTTTGAAGGGAATCACTATGAACTCATAGTGTCCATACCTCGTTCGAAAGACAGTCTTGGGAACATCTTACTTTCTCACTTTTAGTTGGTGATATCCCAACCGAAGGTCCACCTTAGAGAAATAATTGGCCCCATAAAGTTGATCAAACAAGTCATTTATTCATGGAATGGTATACTTGTTCTTTATATTGATTTTATTGAGCTAACAATAATAAATGTATGGGCACATTAATCCATACTTCTTCTTGACGAAGAGGACTGGGGCACCCCACAGTGAAGCACTCAGGAATACAAAACACTTCTCCATATTCTTCTGTAACTGCTTCTTCAGCTCTTCTAGTTCTACAGTGGCCATTCTGTAAGGTGTCATTGAGATTGGAAGAGATCCAGGGATATGTTCAATTGAGAACTCAACCTCTTAGTCAGGAGGAAGACAATGCAACTCTTCTGGGAATATATCAGTGTCATCCCACACAATGGGCATGTCTTCAAAAATGATTATATTTTTCCCCAATCATTTGAACTAGATATGCTTCCTCACAAGGAAGTAGTGTCCAATCATGAGACGAATATTATAAAAGAGATTCATATTCCTCCTTACACTAGTAAAGAATCGTAGGATGCTTCGGGATGTGAAAAGTGATCTCCATTTCATGACAGTTGATGTAGGCCTTGTACAAAGATAGCCAATCCATGCACCAGATAGCGTCGAACTCCACTAAGGGATGTATGAAAAGATTTTCTGGTAGGTTCAGTCCAAAATCATTAACCAATGAGGAGTTATAAACCATGGATGCAATAATTTTCTCATTCACTGTTCCCATAGATAACATTTCCTCCAAATTTTGAGGTGGTGTTTGAATAGTTCTACTAAACATCAAAGATATGGAAGAATGTATGGAACCAGAATCAAATAGTACATTCTCTATTCTTGAATGAATAACAAGCATACCTATCACCACATTGTTTTCCAGCTCCACCTTAGCAGCAGTGATAGCATAAGCACTTCCTTGTTTCCTTGGAGGTTATTGCCGATTGCCCCTGACAACCCTCAGCTTAAAGCAATTGTTTGCATAATGACCAAGATCCTCGTAGTTGTAACACTACACTGCATAATGAGTGTTGATATGAACCTTCATTCTTCTTCATAATTAGTGGGATTTTTCATGTCCCTTTGGCAATTCTTGGCCAGATAACCAAACATTCTGCATTTGAAGCAATTCTTGGTTCCCTTGAGATAGTCACTAGTATGCTTCTTCCCAAAATTTTCGCAAAGGGGAATGTGAGGCTTCTTTCCATCATGGGGTTTGTTTGATGAACCACCCATGTTGTTCTCTATTTTCTGCTTCTTGTCACTTGGCCCATAAGACCACTTCGAGTCTCTAATATCCATTTCAACCTCGAGGGAACAACAGAAAATCTCCTCATAGCTGTCGAAGTCTCGAATCACCGACACTTTTCATTGACTCGGCTTTAGTCTGCTATATAAGTGATCCACCTTGCTTTCGGTGTTCATGACAGAGCCAGAGGCATACCTTGCAAGCCTTGTAAAGTTCGCTTCATAATCCCCGATGGACTCATCTTCCTTCTTCTTGAGTCCAAGGATTTCTATTTCCATCTTGATATGGAGGGTTCGAGGAAAATATTTGTTGAAAAACATCCTCTTGAATTCCTCCCATTCTATGGAACCAATTTCCTCTTGGGAATTTGTATTCTTGATCAGTTTCCACCACTAATCAACTTACCCATCAAAATGATAGACTACCAGTACAACTTTATCTTCTTTTGAGCACTAGAGGATAGAGAAAATCTTTTCAATGGAGTTAATCTATTGTTCTGCAAGGAGGGGATCAGAAGACCTGCTAAACATGGGAGGCCTTTTTCACACGAAGGATTCTATAGAAACTTTCTCTTTCCTTGGAGGATGGTGACGTTATACATGATTCAAGTTATTATTAATAACTCGAGTCAGCAGAGCAAGTACTGCCATGATGTTTTGAGCACCCACTTCTATCACATCAGGCATGTCATTAGGGAAATCATCACATTTCCTATCACATTGGTTGTTGGAACATGTTCTTATATTTCCCTCCATTAACTATGAAAAATGACGTATAATTAGAGGTCTTGAATACTTAGCTATTGAGAAAAAAAGGAAACTTTGAACATAAAAGTATGAACTTATAAAGAAGAAGTATATCCTGACCTGTGATTCCTTAGGTTTATATCTAAGTTATCCTCAATCTATTTCTTAACTTATATTTCTATTGGATTATTTTTTTCCCTTAATAACAGTTTGTACTCAACTTGTGAATCTACCAAAGCATATCCCCCGAGAGTATCGTAACCAAGAGTGTAGCAAGACCCGTTATCGTGCACCAGTTCCCATTCGAGTCTATCTCAAAGTGATATTTTCGGGTTTTACCCCTAGATACATCAGTGTCAGAGCCGCCTCTACCTGCTCATATCCAGATAGGGATGTATTTTCTTAATAAACCTCTTACTCTATACTCACCAAAATTTAGGAATACTTTCTTATATTTAGTCTCATCCTTATGGTTCTCACTAAGGTGCTCTATTCCTAATCTCCAAAAATAACTATACCATTCCCTGATACCAACTATAGTGACCTGATCCTTTTATATGTAAAATTTCATGATTTTAAGCATTATTAATCATCAGAGTACTACCAAGGATCGTTATGTCTAGTGTCTTGGAAGACTAGGTACATATAACATAAAACATGGGGCTAAAAAAATTCTTTATTTAATCTTCATAAAGAGATTCTAACTTCCTTTGATCCCTTATATCTGCATAGGGTACGCTGGGGAACACATGAACAAAGGGATGAGCTAAAAAGCCCAGTAAGGGAAAGAACATAAGGATACATCTCAAGCACACTAGTTAGGAGGCATAACATAATGATATACAAAGATTGAAACTTATAAAATCATTTAATATAATCATGGGATCATATAAAAATGGAATCATATAAATGTGGAAGAATTATAAAACATTTATTTAGTATGGGTCAAGGCTAACCGTCAATCCTGCTTCCCATTTCAGTATGGGTCAAGGCTAACCACCAATCCCGTTTCACATCGCATCTAATGAGACTTATCTTTACCCAATGCATTGGAGTGCTATCTAGGAACACCCATATCAATATTTTCATGAATATTCTTGCCACATAAATATTATTACCACATATAAAATCATACATAATCAACCATACATAAACATAAGGGTACCCATGGAAAGAATTAGGTACCACAATCATGACATAAATCATAACCATTGGGTGTATCATGAAAGTGTCCATGTAAGGAAAGAATTAGAAAATACATGGACGTTAATAGGGTAAAATAGGCATATAACATGGTAAGTGGTGTAAAACATAAGTTACAACATATGAGAAATGTATTTTCGAAACATTAGTATTAAAACATTTTTGTGCGGTTTTAAGGAAAATACTTTAGAGATTTTAAAATAGTAAAGAAGAAATCTTTTTATATAAAACCAGAATTGAACCAAGAAGGTTTTCATAATTAAAATACTGAATTTAAAAAGACAATGGTGTCTTAAAACAGAAGATAGAGTGCACTTGAAATTGGGTAAAAGTTCGGGAAGTTCCTTTAAAACGAGTGTGCTTATTGGGAAGTATCGAGGAGAGATTCACTTAAAAGCATGTATATCCTCGAAAGAGAATAAGAGGTGGATATTAGAACATGAGTTTGGTGCATATAAACAGAATTTTTACATTCTACACAAAAATAAAATACAAATATGTTTTGTTAGAAAAAAGATAAAGCAACCCAAAGGAATAAAGGAAGTTTGGGTAGAATCCATTATGGTTTGTTGCCATGGTATCAGGTGTAACTAAGCAGGATTGATGAGAGAGATAAGGGATTTTTAATTACTTATAAAACATTATGGAAGTATGGGTATGGAATATAAATATACCCCATCACTTGATATTACTCAAAAAAGGCATCGCAAAGAGAACAATCTTGATTAAGAGTGAAAAGGGGAGGATCCCTTACCTTAAATCCGTTGGTGTTCTCCACTTGTTATTAATGACAAGAATAAAAAAATTAAGCTTATTAATTAATAAGTCCAGAACCTCTTCTATATCTAATATTTTTATTATAACCCTTTTTAGTTCATTCAAATACTTTTTTTTGGTTAGTTATATGGTTTAATTTTACTATTCGGGCTCGTTTGTTTAGTTGGTTTTAAAAGATCGGTTCACATATATTCAAGTTTGGATTATAAGCAAGATGAAAGTAGTTGTCCAGATTTGAAGTTATATTCTTTAGTTAATATCATAGATATTACATGGTTTTAATTCAAATTAGGTTACTTGTAATGAAGTAAAATTATTATATATATAACTATAGTGATAACCATTTTTGTTAATCGGTGGATTTGATTACGAGGAATGTGTTTTGATTTATTACAGAATTACTTTTTTACCAAAGGATTAAAGAACCAAAAATAGGATATATTACATATATTATAATATGGTTCAACCAAAACACAAATGGTTTCATTACCATAATTAATGATAATAATAGAAATTGATAAACCGTTGTCCTTGAATGTGCTAAATTAGCACATCTCAAACGGTGCTTTCATTTCTTTCAAATAAAAGGGTGGAAATGGAGAGAGGATAATGAAATATAACACTTGAATGACAACATTACATTACATGTATGTTACTGGATTTATCATACTATTATGGTGAAGGTAGATGAGGTAATAAATAAAAAAGAAAAGAACATAAAAGAAAATAAGAAATTGGGAAGATTAATTTACCTCTTGAGACTTCCTCCTTTGAGAACCTCTTAAGGGGAGAGGTTTTGGTATTTTTGGGAGGCTGAGAGATTATGGACGTGTGGGAGGACCTTGGGGAGAAATTTGGGTAGAATAATGGAAAGGAACAAGGCTTTAGAGGAGTGGATAAAAGAGGGAGTGAAGGGATGTTTTTATAGTGGAGGAGAGGAGGGATTTCATAATATTATAATCAATAATTTATTATTTATTCCCAAGGCAAGGAATAGTAAGTATTCCATGACCAATAATAGTGATTTTATCATGTGATCCCATAACAAGTGGGCTTACATCATCATAACATCATTGATGACTCAATTAATCCATTATTTAGCATTTATTGTGAATTATCAGATTCTACTATTCATAAAAAATTCAAGCATTTCAGAACAATCCCAAAAATTCACCCTAACCATTTATTGATGTGTATAATCCAAAAATGAAGTCCATTTTTCAAAAATAATTTTCTAAATATGATTATTTTAAAATTTAATTAAAATTATAATTTATTATAAAAACCAGTTTTAAAACATTCATTAACTTATTCTTAAATATAGGTATATCATACTTCCATCTTGAATATTATTTTTATACCACCGTAGGTGAGGATACTATTCATTATCTTATATCACTATTAATAAGGGTATGTTACGATTCATTTGGGTAGGTTACTATTCACAAAAAATTAATTTTTCCTTATCGGACTGCAAATAACTTACTGATTACAATCATGTAAGCAGGATTTTTGAAATTCCAAACACCGAAGTGAAAAACTTATGTTTAAAGGTAATTTAGAACATAGTAGTTCATTATGTTGTGTTTTCATGTGATTTTATGACATACTTATGAGAAAGTAGTTTTCATTGAAAAACACTAGGTCATTATAAATGATGATTCCATTAATTCAAAAATACTAAGGTAGATGAAAACAAATGCATGACACCATACTGATAGAAGATAGTAAATAGCCCATGGAGAAGCCTAAACTGAAGGCCTCTCTAGAAGATAAACTTTCATGGAGTAAAAATTGAAGTTATCCATTGGGGATAAATTATTCAAAGCTATTACACTTGAAACCCCATGGTTAATTCCTGATAATTTGAAAAAGGATAATTACACCAATATCGACCAATTTAAAAAATCTACTCCTCCTATTCCAAGAAGATACAACCCTAGTAGATTTGAACCCACACACTAGAATCGATGTAATGATGAAATATCACATTGAGTCCATGAATGGAGAATTTGACTAAAATATGAATCCAGTACCACCTTGTGAAAATCATTTCTATCTAGGATATAAACCATTGAAATTTTATTGTAATCATGATTCCAGAGTACCATCGAGTGTAGTACCATGTTCTCACTGAAAATATAAATGAGTCGCTCCATTGAAAGGATAATGATCTACACCGATGAATAATATGACCTGAGATTCATAGTTAAAACAAATGAAAGATAAAGGGATACTAACTTGAATTGATGAAACTGATAAAGCTGTAAAAAGTTTTTTTATTAGTTTTTGGTTTTTGATTTTTTCCTTCAGATGGAATTTGAGACAACGAGGTGATGAGTCCAACCCAATGAACCAATTGAAAGTTTCAATACTACCAACCCATAGTTTTCATTAAAATTATCCAATGAATGCATTATATTCAAGCTGCCGATTTAAACACATAATATATCCATCTTAAAACCTCCACAAATTCCAATAGTTTTGGCCCATGAAATGAAGTCTGGGCCTACATAAAAACATAAAACCGAAATCATAATTTTAATAACTCATTACCAATGACCCAACACATGAAATTAAACTTTTGATCATATAGTTGATAGATTTATAATTTGATTCATTATGTAAATGAGAATTTCACCCTGATTATTCTCTAGGTATTCAATGTGCAATCATTGGAAGAGGAATATTTCTATTTTAATATTCGAGTGGTGTGGATTTGGACCATCCACCACAATATGTGAATAATATATAAGTAAAAAATATCTCACTCCTTAGAACAAAAATAATGGAGTAGAGTTAGAAAAAGGTTCATTTGTATATAAATATTCTTCTCTCCCCCACATTTAAAATATTTATCTCCTATTGATTGTAGATAGGTTTTTTATGTAATTCATCCATGTATTTTAATTTGAGTTTCATGTTCTCCGTGGTTATCTTTGAAATTATATTCCTCCCCTCTTTATTCATGTTTCCATTAACATATATGATGTTTTTTTCATCACAAAATAGTGTTTCCATGGATTACATATCTGACAATGAATTCCTAGAGGAGGTTCACTCTTTGTCTAATTACCATTAAATTTTTATTATGTTTTTATTTAATTGAGATGATTCGATTGGGGTGTAATGGGATTGGAGTTGTGATCATCCACAATCTATAATATTTTTTACTATTTTTTCGATTTTATATTTATTCTTCCCCTTATTGTAATTCCCTTAATACTAAAGGAAATGAAGGGAGTTGTAGCATGAATAACATACAATGGAGTTTGGTTCAATTTGATGACTTGTCTATGATTGTGGAATATACATTAAATTAAACCATGGAGGAAGTGTAATTATTTTTCATTAAACAAATTGAAAATGTGAATAGAATTTTTCAATTTCAGTATAAGATGGTGATGTCAGAATGATATTTAGTTCTTTAAAAATTGGATGAAAACATCAATAAAAGTTAATGAAAGTTATTAGTGTCATAATATTGGACCGACCATATCAACACTCATTATTTTATTTTATTTTCACTGAATTATTTTTTTCCACATAAAGAAATTATAAAACATTATATATTACTTAAATATTAATAAAATATAATCAAATTTTAAGAAGTTATCTGGAATAGTGAAGAATTGACCCACACATGCACTTTGGGAAATGACCTTGGTCAGCTTTATGATGAAATCCACATTATAATAAATAAAAAACCTATATGGCCACGTATCAGAAGAACCAAATAATATAAATTAGATTTCATTATTTTGAATTATATTGAGACTCAATTGGTTTTGGATTAAGGGTTTATTTCATGAAAACTGGTATGGAAATATATTTCTCAAGGATAGTTGAGAGTGGAGGATACAAATGGTGCATCTCATAAAATGTTATATCTTAACCTAAATCCCCTCTAATACTAACTTATTCTCACTGGGATAGTTTCCCTAGACAAACTATGATATTTTCTCTACAATAAATCGATTCTTATTTATTATACATATTAGAATGAGTGAAGGGGACCTTGGTAATGGAGGTTAGAGGAGATATTTTTTGGATTTGACCTAAATTCATCTAAATCTATTTTCATTATAAATAAGAAGAATCAAAGGTAACCTGGATCTTTTTCTTGGTAACATAAATTTAATCATTAACAACGTAGACATATTTTTTTTAGAATTTTAGATGAAGTAGAGAATATATACACATATTTTTGAACATGTTGATATACTATCTATGGAATTATAGAATGATTGTATTAACCTTCCATATTTGTTTCTGAACACATTAGAGTATCACAAAAATCATCTTTTAAAGAACACATTAGTGAAGATTTATCATTATTGAAAATTAAATCCTAAAATCACTTATGAAGGAACATATAATACAACCATAGGTTGTGGTGTATAGAAATAAACCCCCACCTATCTCTTGGAGGATTATTTCAGAACAAGAACATCTATATCTGTAGCCTATTTAGAATAAAACATAGATTCTAATGTAGGATAGGCCTTAGGATTATATTGAAATATATTCAAAATAACATCTAAGATATTAAAATTCTCGTCAATAAGATTATCCATATCCTTTGGTCCTCATTAAAGGAACTAAGATACTGCATATACTTTTTTCTAAAGTCTCCTTCATAGAGAAAAAATCCTCCCTATGAAAAACACCAAGATCAGAGAGATTATTATTAATCCTATGAACTCCTTCCCTGTCATTATATTTAACTTCACTGAATTAAAATGGTTGGTCTCTTTAAACTTCTTGAAATTTTTCCAAAGACACAATGTCATATTGCATGGATGTAATCATTTTGGTAAAAGAATCAAGAATGGGGGAAACATCCAATAACATATCCTTTATTTATCTTGGTATATTTGAAGAACCGGTTCGTTATTAATGAAAAGTTTTCAAAAGATGTGGTTGAATAGTCAGATTATTTTTATTGATATACTGAATTGAGATATCATTTTTTCATAAAATATAAATCATTTTTTACTTCAACTTTAACATATATTGTTTCTTCCATGAATGATATAAAGGCATCATTCTGCACAACTATAAAATTTTTAATTGTTATTATGTGAATTTATTTCACTTTCTTTATCTCATCCATATTTTACTCTGAAAGTTTATTCTATTTTAGGTTTTCCCCGTGTTCATCCATAGTACCCTTCTATACACTCATGATTATGAGTTTGAAAACCATTTCTCGATAAAGGATTGATGTTAGCTATATAACATAGTAATTTTAGATCCTTGAACTGGTGGGAAATTTTTTTATGTTTTTTATATTTTTAATGATATGGTTTAGTAGGTAACACTCCACTTTTCATGGGACTCAATACTAAAGAATCTCATTCTCTTCCTTTTTCATATGATCAATCACTTCATATCTTAAAAAGGAATATTTCTAAAACTAATTAGATTAGAGGGCCCTAAAACTTTATTTATAGTTCTTTTTTTGGTATTTTAACATTTCTGATGGAAATATTTATATGTTTGGGGTATTTATCTCACAACCACAAAAAAATACTATAATAATGATAGATGGAGTATATAGAGAATCCATATTAGGAAATAAAATATCATGATCTTGAGGTTAAACATTAATAAAAATAGACATACTTCTTTAGGTTCCTAAGGAGAAGCCTTATTACTATCAAGTACTTTGTTTTCAACTTGAGCTTCACCAACAAGCTCAAATTGGGTAGCATGAAATTTTATATTAGATAAAATTCATATAAATCACCAATCTTACACTAATAGTAGTTTAAACAATAGTTTATGCTTCTACAATTATTGGGTAATGATTGAAATTAGATATTTCCATCCATCTGATCCTTGTTATTGAAAGAAGCATATTTTCCCAATCTTCTTCTATGTTAGCAGCCTAAACATTAGAAATCTAAACACCATCACTTATAACAAAAATATCTCCCAAGAAACTCCCTATTAACATGAGAAGGGATCACTTTATCATTTTATCCACTTCTAATTAGAATTATATTCCAAAAAAAATATGTTCTAAAAGTAGATAATTTTATTTAGAATTATAGCTTCAATTGTGTTCAACCAATGGAAATTTTATTATATTACTTCACTTTACTATGCTCCCTATATTGGAAAAAAGAGTGTTAGCATTAATCACAAGGGGAAGAAGCTCCAATTTATTTTATTTCAAGGACCCATATATCCCATTTTATATCTGGGTATATAAACCTTATTTTTTATCCATATAATGTATAGAATGTAGAAACTGTGAAATAATTCTTTTTCAAACACAACATTTAATTTGGAAAAACCAATTGGAGAAATTTCCATAAAACATTTCACTCAGTATCCAAATATTTAAGAGGATTTGTATTTGTAAATGGATTTAAAAACCACGATATCATAACATGAATATTTCATAGTTCATCTACACTTACCATAGATTCATTAAAATCATAACATAGTTCATACAGGAAATGAAATTATTCACCTTACTAGATTGAAGTGATCGGCCATTTCGTTACATTTATAAATGAGGCCACACAATCCTTATCATATCCCAAAATAATCTAATAATTTTCATAATATTATCATATATATTTCTCAAAAAATGTCGTAGTCCTTTTCTAGAAAATGAAAAGCTCCCATTCTTATATGTTCATAATGTTCCTCAGAAGCAATTTCATGAGTTCTAGCCAATCAAAATCAATGGATTCCATACATAAGACTCCGTGAAGAACATTTCCTCTCTTAAAAAATCTAGAATAAATATATTATAATTCTATATAGTCAGTGAGAGTTATTAGGCATGAAGGTCAAAGGATTCTCTCCAGAGTGATAAGGTTTCAAATTTAGGGAAGAAAGTTACCCCAAAAGGTTTTCAAAAGAAGAAGAAAGGATTAATAACATCTCTTATAGATAATGTGTACTGTAAATAATATTGATATAGTAAAAATAATATAAATTAAATAAAAATGAAAAAATAGTTTTCATGTGACTTTATAACCCAAAAAGTAATTTTAAAAAACAAATTCCAATTGGTAATTGTGAAAAACAAACTTATTACCTATATTAGTAAAATATTATTCCAAAGAAAACATAAATAAAAACACTAAATAAAATATATAAAATTCCTAATTAGAAAAAAAAATATTTAAAATTAAATAGAACAAAAAAACATTTTACAATATCAAATAATTTAGCTGATAAAGTATTTGTAGATATATCTATATACTGCTATTCATTTCTTATTAATTTTAGAGAGATATTTCTCTTCTAAAAATGATTCCCTAAAAAATTATGCCCACATTCTATATGATTCATTCTAAAATTACTTATTTGATTCATGGAAATGTTGATATAAAAATTTGTATCTTATTTAATTTGAATATGATCCAAATTAAATCCAAAGTTCTTTATATTGTGTTACTCATCTATTTTATTTGTGTCGAACAATATCCATTCACAATATAGTCATCTTCAATAATTGACAATGGCACAATGTTACTTTTTACTAGACTAAAAATCTAGATATTTTCCTAGAATGTTTCATGTTTCAAATGTACATTTTATATCTAATATAAACTCCCTAAATTTAGTATCATAAAATGAAACTAAACGGATGTCACATGTTTTTTAAAAAATTTAGAGAGTCAAATAGTTTATTTTAAAAAACATAAAATTCATCTAGAAGATGTTAAA
Source organism: Viscum album (assembly GCA_963277665.1). Classification (NCBI taxonomy): domain Eukaryota; kingdom Viridiplantae; phylum Streptophyta; class Magnoliopsida; order Santalales; family Viscaceae; genus Viscum; species Viscum album. Next base: position 440,185,995 of record OY728121.1, read on the forward strand.
TGTGACCATTTTTGGTTTTCTTCAAATATTAAATAAATACATTGCGAAAATTTGATATACATTATAATTTTATTTAGAAAAAAAGATCCCAATTATTACCCTACAAATATTGTTGTCAACCAGTTCCCCAACTTCATACAAATATAGATTAATATTAAAAATCATTGTAGTTGAATATGTATTACTATTTCAAATGACAAACCATTTTAAAAATTCATGTATGTAATATTATTTTATTTATAATATTTCCAAAATATTTTTTGTAAATTTTAAATCTAAGAAATAAATTTAGTTCTACCATTATAATCATTTCAAAATCATTTTTCATTTTCTTTGAAAAATAAATACGATTTTTTTTATGTGTTGAGAAAAAAATATATCATCAAGATAAGTATGAAATAATTTTGTTATTGATGCAGTTATTTTTTGAAAAAATTGGTGCTATAAAGGATTAGTAAAACTTTTTTGATAATTAAATGACCATAATATTTCATAAAAATATATTTAGGTTCTTGTTTAAGAACATAAATAGATTTGGTATGATTGAAAATCGAATTTTGAAAATTAGCATCTTTAAAACATTGATGTTTTACAATTAAAATTTTATTAATTATAAATAAATATATAATTTTAGATTTTACATCCATTTAGAATAATTTAAAAATTATATTAGATGTATATTTTAATATGATTCTAATAGCTTCTAACATAGAATCGTTGGAAAATATTTCTTCATACTCAATTCTACCCTCTAAGCTGTAACCTTTATAAAATAACCTAACCTTATTTCAAGTGATTACACCTTGACTATATTGAATATTTCTAAAAAACTATTTTGTTCCTATGATAGGATATTCATAGGGGTTATTAACTAATTCAAATTCCTTGTCCCTCTTTAATTGGTTTAATTTTTGTTATTTGGAATCAACCTAAATCTTATCATTCAAGGACTCTTATATGAATTTTTATTCAAGCCAGTATATAAAAGAGGAAAATTAAACAAATTTTTATATCATTTCTTATATTCCTAACTCCCTCATCAGGGATTCATATAATTGTGTATAATGGATGGTTTTTAGGAGTTCTAGTAAATCTATATATCAAACATTCAAAATCTTTATTTTTTTTTCTTTCTAGACTGGAATGTACATGATCATGTTTCACATAAATATAATTTATTTTATTAAAGATTGTTTCAATTATTATCTTATTTAAATAATCACTTTGGTCATGTAATTTTATTTTTATTATCATTAAAGGGATCTCTTTTATAAAATCTCACTTGAGTGGATTCATCATGAATTATTTACTTCTTATTGAGAAAACAATAGGCTTCGTTAGTGGTACAATAGCTTAGTAATATTCCTTCTTTGGACATTAGATTAAATTTACCAAGATTTTACTTGGTTTGTGTGATATATAGTGTGCTTCCAAAATCCATTAAGTATATAACATTTTTTCTATTATTATATATCTCATAGGGTATTATCTTCAAGATGGGGCTTATTAAAACTCTTTTTGTGATATAAAATTATATATTAACAGTTTCAACTCGTAAATGAATGGTAATTCCATCTTTACATAACACACTTCTAGAAATTAATTGAAACCTTTATTTCTCCATTTAATAACACTATTATATTTTTGATTCCTAGGGACTTTGAAACAATTTTTAATTCCACGTGTTGAGAAAAATGAATTGAATTCATGATTATTAATTTCTTTCCATTTCTCCATTAATATCGACATATTTGTATTATCTTTTTCATTTTGTAGTAGAAACCATAAGTTTATAAAAACATCACAAGGTTAACTATTATGTCTCAAGTAATAATCCGAAGTAAATATAGAAAAATATTATACTAAAACATAAAAAAATATATTAAATTTAATGATAACTATTATAAATAAAATAAATTTATCCATTTAGATAAATTTTAATAGTTTAAAAGTAGTAACATTCGTAATTGGTGTGAAGGATGACTTGCGTTGCTTTCCCATTTGGCGTACATCACATAGTTTTTTATTTAAATTAAATAAAATCAGAAATTATTTTTTTAAAATAATTTTCTTAAGGAGAAAACATTAAAAGTTATATGTATTATATGCTAAATCAATTATTCATAAATTTTATTATTCAAAAATTTAATAATTGGTTTATATAGTTAATGAATACCTTGTGTGTAAACATTTTTATCTAGGTACTATACGCTTATGAAATCAATCTTTAAAAGGAGAAATAAAATTATAATAAAAATAAATATAAAATTCATCTTCACAGTGATTAGAAATATTTATAGGGTTATGTTTTATGTCTTTAAATTTAAGTAATTTGTTGATCAGGAATGATTATGGATCTCCAACACTTCATACTATAATAATCATTCATTTTTCATTATAACCAAATCTAACAAATACTCTATAAATATTAGATATTGTTCCAAAGTTATAAAAATTTCCACTGATACGTGTTGAAAAAACATTATCCATAAACCATTTTTTAGATTTTTTTGTAAATTTTTTCATACAATGAAATATTGGACAAGAAGGCTCTATGGTACCTAAAATATCAAGGGTCTAATAATGTCATCTATAAAAAACAAAATATATATATATTTTCCATAAAAAATTATATAATTTTTTATTAATATATAAATAATTTAATCCACAAATATGAGGTCTTATAAAACAAATATCGTTACTAGAATGACCATTTATTCCAAAATGGGAAAAATAATATTATACATGATTCTATTCTTATAATTATAAAAATAATAATTCTTTTAAAGCTTGTGTTCTACTCAGTGTCTTTCTATACCTATTTTAAAATTATTTTATTTATTTTTACCAAATACATGATTTATATAAATAACCAACTTAGTAAATTCACTTTTAAAAAATTTCAGACCTCAGATTCTAGCCATTAATTATTTTATATTATTATTATAAACATCACTATTAAAAGAAAAATCATCTTCCATGGGTTTTAGTCAAAACATTTTTTTATGAAAAAACATATTTTTCATTAATTTTAGTATCATAATATTTATTAAGAGAATTTTTCTTTTTATTAAAAGACACATAATGCCCTTCTATCATTGAACAATATCCATTTTATTTTTCATATGTTCAATTTTTTGGTTCATATATTGATTCCAAAGAAGAGTAATAAATATGATGTACCTATTCTTTATGGGCCTCAAAGAATATGTTTTCTTTTTTGGTTTGACTTCATAGATTCTGAATGATAACAAGAGTTAATATTGGAGTCTCCAAAAGCACTCGAGGTTGACCTAACTGCTTTCTTCTCTTTTTAAAATATATTTACTATAAAATTTATTTTTTTTGTTTCATATTCTATTAAAGATGAGGAAAAACATGTTCAATGTGTCTTAAATTTTTACATTCATAATATCAATCCCAATTGTAATTTTTATCAAACATTCTATTCTTATTGAAGGTTTTTTTGAATCTACTTCTATTTATGTCAAACATATTGAAGTTCATTGAAAACTAACAATGTTCAACATTATATTTTGATATACTCCAATATTATTCATAATATGTGTAAGATAATAATTTTTTAGTTTCATTCCGTCCATTTAAATATACCATTTCGAAGAAACATTCTATTTTTTGATTTTCTTATGATTAAACTTATCAGTCTCCATTTCTACTTCAAATATCATCATTGATTCATTGAGATTATTTATTTTAAGTATTTTATATTATTTTATTACTTATTAGTGATTGATATTATTCTCTATATAGAATTAAATATTCTAAGAACCTTCATGTACTAATTTTATTAGGAACTAGAGTACCCAATGTAGTTACATCATATATAATTTTAATTAATCTTCAATTTTACTCTTTGATGATTTATCCTTCCACAATTCTAAATGTATATAACTTTAACATGGAATTAATATATTTTAGTTATCTGAAATTTTTTTTAACTATAATAAAATAAAATATTAGTTCATATTTCATTAGCTATAATAGATTGAGGCACAAATATTAATCCCCTCTGAAGACAATCCATTATTTTTGTCATTCATGATTTAAAATTTGTGATCACATTCAACATGAGAGGTATAATTCTATATCTCTTGTTAAATTTTAATTATTTCATAAGATTTTAAAACCTTTAAATAAACATACAAAATAATAATATTAAGGTAGGTAATCATTTGATCTTTCTGACACCTATAGTTTTCATCCTGGAAGTATGGTGTGTGAATCATGGAAATTAATTAATTAGAATCATCCATTTAATAAAATTTGGAAAATATATTTAGACCTAAAATTAACAATTTTTTAGAACTTGAAATTTATTTTCTTTGATTCCAATTATTTTCTAGGTAGGTGTTAGACAATAACACATGCATGATGGGGGTAAATCGAGTTCTTAAAATTTTCACCAATATAAAAACCGCATTATTTATGCGAAACTATTATTTCATTAAACCTAAAACATAAAAGTAGTGGAATATTAAAATATTAGAGTAGGAAAAAAATGCATGAAACTTATTTTCATCCAAGGAACAAAGATTCCTAGTTTACTCCAATAATCACTCTCTCGACATGATTTATTTTGTTCACTGTATAAGTGCTTTTTTGAGGACACCGGTAGTTGAGTGAAATAAACTAAAAGTTATTACAAAGATTCCAAGAGATTATATTAGGATATCTAATTTAGAAGACCTTTCTATATCCTTTAAATAATTGGTATAATTAGTGTAAACTTTAAATATAAATAAAGGTAGAAAAAAATAACAATTTGGGTACGCAATAACAAGAAGTAGCTGACCGGTGGTGAAGAAAATCCAGAGAGATTAAATGTAGATTAAAAGAGCATCCCAGTAGGGTTTTTTAGCTATAGAAAATAATATTGAATGAAAAACAATAGAATATGTTCGTTTTTTGTAGTTCAAATAGAATATTTGTTAAAAAATAGAGCATACGGTTCCTGTGACAGTTCTAATGAACCTTAATAGTAGCTCTACTTATATTTAAATATGAACAATACTTCCAATTCTATATCCATGAGAAAAATAAAAAAATGTGAAAATACGACCTCTTAATTCTCAAGTGGCCTTATCCTATAATTGTAGTAAATAAAAACATAGTAATTAAATTTAGCTTTATTGGTTCATGGAACAATACATATTTTGGAAAATTGAAATAATATTTACGGCACCCTATCCTATGATGAATTCATAAATTTTGTTAAAAAAATGTAGGTGTGGAATTTTACTAGAATACATAAATTGTAATAATATCCTCAACAATCCAAATTAAATATTGGAAAATATTTATCAGCATAAATTTTCAGTTCTGTTATACATTTCACTATAGTTCATATGAACATATAAAATTATCTTGATCTAAATAATTTTCTTATATTCAGAATTCATTAGAATTTGGTATGATAAATTAACACTAGGTATGGATTTAAACACAATTGAAAATTTATTCTACTTAAGAAGATACATTATTTATAAAAGATATCTTATATATTTTATGAGTTTTTACTTTGAAATAAATCATTATTCTCATAAGATATTTTTCACCGTATGATGTTTTAAAATTTATGAAATTACTATAAATACTATTTATTAGGAAAATTTTATTTTCCATTGGATATTCATTTCAAACATACCATATTTGAACTTTTTATAAAAAATGGATTTATTAAAATATTGTTTTTTTGAAAAAATTATCACATTAAATATTTTAATTTCACTCATATCTAGAACAAAATATTTTTTTGGATCTATAGGATAATAATGCAGAAAGTTTCCATTAGTATGATATTTCTTCATTAATCATTTGATAGTTCACTTTCATCACAAGACAATTCATCTACATGGTACTCTCAATAATATTTAATTTTCCATATTTATGAGATTTATAGTCATCTCTTAAGATAATCTGAGTGTATATGTTAATGAAATATTTGATCTTGATAGTGTGTGTGATATTTGACAGACTCATAATATATTCACCCTAGGTTTTTTTTTAAAACTCAAAAGATCGTAGATTGATCTAAGGATTTCAAATGGGATTAATATTTGAAAAAATAAAAATTATTCACCTAAAATTAATTAGGATAAACATACTATTAAAAAAAATTTGGATTTTTGGCCATCAAAATAGAAGATATATTATGATATTTTGGTAGCACTAGTCTTCCAAACACCCATGAGAGATGACCATGATCCATAAAATTAATAGCATACCCCCCTTTGATGATAAAAATTCACTAATCCATGAACTAAGGATAGCTAGTATAAATTATGTTTTACATTATTGGGCTTATTACCCACTATAATGTGGGATTACAAAAATATATCATCAATAAGAGAGAGATCAAATATCCAGTACATGTGGGGGAGCTTGTGGTCCCCCCCAACAAGAGTCACTATCCACTGAGGTTTGTATATGAGTTCTACTTGATGATCTAACTATCTGGATAATGATATTGTGATAAAATAGAGTATCATTATGGTGTTGAAAAGTAAAATTTCCAGTGTAAAAAGGATATATATTTTACCTTAAACCGTATCTATAGATACCTATTAAAATCCCTCCACATCATGTTGTTGTCTATTTCTTTGCCTATAAATACCAAGATCTTAATGGGAACAAACCAAAGGTGGTGATAGTGGAAGTGGATTGAAGCCTTATCCACCTTTTATTCCAATATATACCCTTATTTTACTACCCCATAAAGGCCTGAACTACCCACTATAAAACAATCATTTCTTTTTTCATGGTATCTAATGAGGAGGTTTTTCCACCATACTACCCATTTTTTCCTCCAATACTAGTCTAGTTGGACAGTCTCAATCCATGTGCCCACATCCTTTATAAGTAACAAAAATCTTATCTTCGTAGTGATTTGGCCCCCAATGAGACTCTACCTTACTTCATCCATAGTACTGGAATGGTGCAACCATATGACTCTTCAAAATACATCATGATATATGTCTTCTGTAGGTTATGTATGATGACTCTTCTTTAGGGAAGCCAGAACCTACCCTAATAATTGGACACATTTCTCTCAAAAAGTAATCAGTAATCGTTGCTCTCTCTAGAAATCCATCATGATAAGGGTTGTGTGATTCTATAACCCCATCATGAATTTTTCTCTAGAGGCAATATAATAACTTCCAAGATCATGGTAATCTGTTATAGAACATATCAAGGGAGAACATTATAAGATATATTAACCATGAGGTTTAATCCACTATAGTAATAATTCCAGGATGGATATCTATTATCTAAATCACCTAACCCATCCACATAGTCTAAAAATATACATCCTCTTATAAATAAACTTTAAACAATATGAAATTTAGATTAGCCTCATCGTCGGTTTGTAGAGCCCGGTCCCACCAATAACTCTCTATACCAAAAATAAGGATTAATTCTATTAACACCCTATGATCAATGTGTATCTAAAATAATATGGACACAAAGGTAACTACCACCAGATTTTCCTTGATGGTATGAGGTGTAGAATTTCATAAATACCTAGTTGGATAATATCAATATAATTCATGTAGTTCATTGAATTTATACGTTATCTCATCTTCCTTAACTAGAGTCATCCTCTACATAGAAGCCCCATTGAAAAATATGTAGTAAATATTCCTTATGTATATTAGTTAGAGGGTCCTCAGCCTGCTCCCTTAGAAGAGAAACCAGTTGGTTGATTCTCCAATTCAACGCATCAATAATGAAATGCTTTGTGATGAGAGGATCAATAAATTGTAATGGATCGTTGTGAAATTTCCTTAGAATCAAGGTTGTTAATTTAAAGTGTGAATCCATTATTTAACAAGATGATCCAACTTCCATTGAATTATTTTTGGGTGAGTTGACTCAAAAATAACATAGAAATCAATAATTGGAAATTATATATAGAAATTACCATAGAATAAATATCTTGAAAAGAATAACTTAGACTTTCAATTTGACTAACAAATAATTAGTTTCCCAGATAATTGATATGTCATTCATATGAACCATACAATGAGTTCCCTAGCCTGGAAATTTAATTCAAAACCCCTTAACACTTTCCCCTTATTTTACCAAACAACCTCACAAGATACCTAATAACAAAAACAAAACCTAAAACTAAAAAACTGAATTTTATGCCACTTTGACATGACTTGAACCACTCGGGAACTATCGTGGCCACCAGTTAGGCTGAGTGTTCCACCCCAAGCCCGCCTTTAATTATTTAGGGGCTATTTACTAGAGCTATGAAGGGATAACACACATGGAAGGACTTCACCTAAATAAAGCACAAAATATCCACAAATATTAATATCTAAGATAAAAAACACCCAATAATGTTAAACTTTTTGAAACATAAAAATTGTAAAATAATATACATGAAATAAAAAATCACCATCCATTAAAATACTATAAGGGAAAATTCTAGAAGTGACACTAAAAGAATATAATTTATCTTAGATCTAACATTTAAGGTGGATATAATATCCATTATAATTAAAATACACCATATTTCTATGATATATTATTTAGTATGGATTCAATAATTATACAAGCCGAGTAATGATTAATATATCATGAATAATATTAATTTTTTATCAGATAAGTTATCATGAAAGAGTGAGTTTTTTAACTAGGATAAATATATTATTAGGTTTTTATTGGGTGATAAGTACTTTATCATGTAAATAAAACAGTTTAAAAACCCTAAAACCACAAGATCTCATTGATTTTTATATACTGAAATCATGGAAAGAAATGAATAATGTGTTGTTATCCGTAATAATACCTTAAACTAATTTTCATATACTACATTTTATTTTTTTATGATGTTCTTGATAAAGATCATAAGAGTGTTATAAAAAATCATTCCACCTTAAGAGTTATCCATTGGTTTTTCCTGAATCAAACATTGTATGATCATCAATACTAATAAATCATAACGTGCAAGTTCCACTGAAGGAAAATGTGGTAAGTGATTAAAGAAATGAGGTTTTAGGGAGTATTCTCCTATCTTGTTGAATTCATCCACTACATTAATCAGATGATAGTGGCCTTTTATAAGTTACTTGAGGGAGTTCCTTGAGCATTTCTGTGTTAAATCAGATGTTATAATGCATAAATTAATACCTTTATCAATAAATTCATTGTGTACATTAAACTCCCTCCATGTTATATCTTATGTGACATGCCTCTTAAAAATATGTAACAAATGAAAAAATTATTGAATGATAAAAATTATCATTTTAGCATTATATTGTGCCAAAGTATCATTTACAATAAGCATCCCTTGAATATTTGTATACATATGTGCTAAAATATTCTTAATACTTTATTTACAAATACATTTGAAAAAATTTAATCTCAAAGACATGTCCACCAAAAGGAATCAAAATTAATTATAGATTTGGGCCATATATCTTTCACAAAAATTCTCCAGACTAAATCCTTCACATAGAAGTGTTTTTTAAACATATTACAAATATATCCAGGATTATTTTTGTGCACACACTTCTCTGAGGAAGATTTAACATATATCCGAGAAAAATAAATATTAAAAATTTGAAATATATATATAAAAGGTCTACATATTTGTTTATAAATAATTATATGAAAAAAGATATATTTAAATTTATTTATATTTATGAATATTTATTTTCATATAAAATATATATATATATGGGTGCGTATATATAGACACAAACACACATAAAAACAATTTTTTATAATGATATTTTAATATTTATAATATATGTATTTAGACAGATATATGATTATTCATCTACCTATTACAGTAAATGTATATATTCTAAATAATCAAAATAATTTAAATTTTACTAATTTAATTCTATTATTAATGATTTTATATAGGAATGTGTGTGCAATAATTGAAATATATAATTATTTTTTTTAAATTAAATTTTATTAATTTCATTGTATGTATGACTGTTTATTTAAAAATTAAAAAGAAATTAAAATTTGTTTTAATATATATATCATAGAATTGTGTATATATTTTTTATATTTATTAAACACAAAAAGTTTACTTATTTTAGTATATATTTATAACATATATTTATACTTTTATATATAACTATAAGAATATAAAAAATATTTTTATTATCTGATTCCACCAAAACCCTTCTTCGGTCAGTAGTAAATCTAGATGTGACCAATGAAACCTACCTCTAATTGACCACTATCTAATATCATGAAAATATCTAGTGCATGAGATTCATACAAAAAAATAAAAAATAAAAGTAAACTATAGCAAAAAACTACTAGTAAATCCCATCAATATAACAATAGATAGTAACATGTATACCTCTAAGGTACATGAAATAATCTATAATACAAAGATCCTATTATCAACCCTAGTCATCCAACTAATTACACACAAAAAATCCATAAAAATCCATGCAAACTTTTAAATAAAGGTATTTTTGAGAATAAAATCGGTTGAGTAGGCCATAGCCTAAGGATGAACAACCAAGTTAATATAACACAAGTGTAATAATCAAATTTGTAAAATCATAATATATTTTCACATCCCAACCAACCTAAATCACCCATGGGTAAATTAGGTCAAACGTAAATTATAAAGTTATTTTATTCCCAAGTATCATTGGTTACCATGAAAAAATTTATTATATTCTCAAATTTTATGAGTCATTAAAAGAAATATATATCCTCATTTATACATATTCACCTTAAGTAGTCCATTATCAATATCACCTCATACATTATATACTAAATAATAGATTATATATATCTTATAACATGTAATAAGACAACCCTTATTAGCATTTTAATTTTCATGTTTTGGGTGTGGGAGGTTCCAAGAGGATATTTGGGAGATAAAGGTGGAGTTTGGGATTTTATTCTAGATGGGGGGTAGTGATTCTGTGTTAATGGAGGTGTTGAGGTATGTATGGTTGGGTTGGATTCAGAAATGGAATGGATATGATGTGGAATATTTTTTGTGGTTTATTTACTCTTCCATTATAAGTATTCAAGATGTGTCCAATGCCACCATCTCATAGAGCCTTTGGTATATGGGATTGTGTTTCTATTATTTTAAGGGGTTGCCGCACCTGGAGATCAGGGGTCATGATTCTATCACTGTAACTTTTTAGGGTACCATGAATTATGGTCCTTTTTCCATGGCATTGTTCAATTATGAATTTTATCAGGACAGAGAAGTACACAGATTTTTAAACTTGGTATCATTGATATGGTTTGGAGGATAGGGTGGTCGATTTTCAAGTTATCCATTTGGAAGCCATTATGCCCGAGAGCCTATGCCACATCATGATTTTATTTGAATACTTATTTATTATTTTGGGAATTATAGGATTGTTTAATGGAGTTATTATATGTTCTTTGTCCCATTCCTTAGTTATAATGTATTAAAGGGTATATAGAGTTTAAAGGAGGGATATGTGAAACACGATTTCTAGAGATTCATTTGATCTAACCCTTTTGTGGTATGACTTGTTTCTATAATTCTCTAGCCTTATGTTCGTCCATCCCAGGTATGAATTCTTAAGCACCACTAGATCTAATTCAACAAGATTTTTTTTTAATTTCACATTGCTATACTAACGTTCATTTTTGGGAAACTTTTTGGTGACCTTTTTATCATCCTTTATCCTAATCTTCAGAAGAACCATTATTTGAGATTTGATGTTATATTTTATCATATTCTCCATATTTTTCACCATTATGTTGTCTAGTGATTTTGGATAGCCATTATGGTTCGATTGGGGTGATGTTGGTGTGTGTATTTTGACAGTGTTTTCTATGATTTAAGTTGACGAAGTTTTCCCTTATATAGGATTAGGTATACAATTTTCTTTTTCCATCATTATTATATAACATCTTGTGAAGCATTTGTTTAGGTTGGTTATTATAGGATTCAATCTCTTTTATACATTTCCATCTACTAAACTAACATTATATGAATTTCATTGGGTGGAGAGTGTAGATTGTCTTAGTGAATTTTATGAAAAAATCTAAAGTAAATAAATAGTTAGGGGTGATTCCTATGTGATTGTATATTTTTATTATTTCTAACGTGGTTGATGAATGATTTTTTTTTCTACTAAAAGTTTTATTATTTCTATAGATTTTGTACTATGTTGTGGTTTGGGAATTTTATCCACAATTTATAAAAGAATTTTTGTGGAAATTTGGAAATAAAATTGTTTCTTGATAACTTTTAATAATGGTAACAAAGATTTAATTTCCACACCTAATTTCTTATTAATTAAGTATTTAAAAGTTAATGATTTGTGTGACTTGTTTTTATCCTTTTGTATTTTTTCTACTTATTACTATTTTTCGATGAGTGAATGATATGTATTTCTATTGTAACATTATAAAATATTGTTGATATGCTTTTCATGTTCATAATTGGATAAATCACAAAAAATAGGTAATCAATTAGTTATGTCGAAATCATTACTTTAGGGTAAAATATTTGTATGTATAACGTTTTTAAGGGAAGAATTATGTGGTGGTTAGTTTCATGTGATTTTTTTGAATGGATGAATAAGGGATATTATGGTGGTTGGTTTGGAATGTGTCATGGTTTTTGATATGAGGACTGTGTAGTTGTGTTTATTTTATGGTATTATATTATAGTTTCTCAATTTTAGGTATATGATTTTTAATAATGAGTATGTTGAGGGTTGGAAATAAATGAACACGTTTGTAAGAAAATTAGGAAGGTTTGGATTTCAATAGGAAAGGGCTTGAATTAAATATAATTGGTGGATAATGATGGATTAAAAATGAATATGGTCTTTAATGAAATGTGTAATGGCTATTAAAAAGTTTAAGTGATGAAATTTATGAAAAATTATTGGAATGGTTTTGATTAAATCATGGTAATAATTTCATGAATGAGAACATAAATTATTAAATGCACCGACATTGAATATAGTTACTTAATTACAACATGAATGTAATATATATGTTAAAGTAGTAATAACTGGAATTGTTATGTGGTGAAACTTAAATGAAAATCTATGAATGTTGATATGGTTAATTTGTGTGAAGGATGAGATAGGGAATTTTCTGTAGATGGAAGCAATGGATAAAGAATAAAGTAATGATGTAAAGGTTGTGATGGTTTTAGACGTGATGCATTGGTATAAACCTTATTAGGTTGGTTTGTGTGTGGCCATTTATATTTCAATTTTTTATGTTTTCAAATTCACCCAACCAGGTAAGATATCCTCATTGATTAAAAAAGTTTTTTTTGAGTGTTTTTCCCATCATCCGGTTCAGGTAGGGAATGCATGGATAAAAACCCACTCTTCCCCACTCTCACTTCAAAAATGTTATTTTTGTGATAGAATGTTGTTGGATGTGTGATTTATGTGATGATGATACATAATATATAGCATGGTCCTTCATGGTAAGATTAGTGTATGAGGATGATATATTTAAAGGCCATAATGCCATATTATGATGGAAAAGTGATGTACGATTTAATTATGGACATGTGACATGTAACCATTGGTACATGGTTATGATATATTAAGTGGATATTTCATTAAGTCTATGGAATATTTATAAAAAAATATTGGATCTGAAATAGGTTGGGGTAGGTAATTCTACAGTCTAACCTACATGAACTTTGATTTTATATCTGGATAGAAGGGATTAAATGAAATTACATTTAGCATTTGAACATGAGAGTAGAAAACTAGTAGATAAGTGGTTACAAAGTTCCTTTTAAAAAAATTCTATTAATAATATTCTCATAATAAATATTTATGATATTTTATTAGTGATCCTTGGTGAGAAGGGGTGATAAAAGAATTGATAGGTTCTAGTTAGATTTTGTATTTGTTCCTTGAGGAATTAGCATGATTCATCTAAATTTTCATGAGAGGTCTTAAGGATCATACTACTTAGTATGGATGAATTCTCAACCAATCTATATATATATATATATATATGTTTTTTTTTCAATTTTACAATGTAGGTTCAGAGACCATGTTGTACCATACATGATCAAATCTTGGATATATTGCTTGATTTGTTTCATATGAGTTTACATCTAGATATTTTAATTCTGTAACTTCTATTTTTATAATATATCATACTGTGTGTATTGTTGTATGATATTATTTTTATATTAAATTATGGTGTAAATTTTTTGTATCTTATTTTAATCAAAGGATTTATGGGGAAAATGCATTCCATTTTCATATTTTATACCCTTGATAGTATTCTCCAACCCATGGAATGTGGGAGGAAGGCCTTACAAACCTCTTTATTCATCAATATATATTAAAGAGGTGTTCCTAGTGGGGATGATCCATGAAAAAATGGTATCATAGATTTTGATGGAAATTAGTATGGATTTTGGAGTTAGTCACTAGTGAGAATTATATGGGATTGGTAGGGGAAAATTTTAATAATGCTTAGTGTGTGATATAACAATACATAAAGCAATAAAATAGGAGTTTTGGACCCCCTATAATCCAAAATAAAAACTAAATGTTTCCTAAACACCTAAGAATTGTAATACCGATTTCAAGGTAGAGACTTATGTGAGGAATTTGAATCATTTTTGTTAGTAATTATGATTTAACTAGTGTTATTATGGGGTATTAACTAAAATTAATATATTAAAATAAACATTAATGAATTCGATTTTGTTAGTAATATGGATTTATTTCATATTAGTGAGCTAGGTTTATATTTTTAGGATGTGAAGGGAGGATTATTGGTGTCCTCATTGTTGTTTTTTCTACTATTTGGAGGTGTGTCTAGTGTATTTATGTCTTCTATCATGAATTTATTCTAGCCCAAGTTTATTTTTAATTTTAACAATGTAAATATTGATATATTTTATGTTATGTGTTTTTATTGTTTAATGGGTTAGAATATTGTATTGATTCGAAACCCTAATGAATAATGAATCTCATTTGATGTTAATGGAAAATTGAAACCTTGGAAATCATAATACCCACCTTATGATTTTGAAAAATTGGATTTTTTATTTAGGTTCCTTATTAGCAGTTGGTGATATGTTATTAATTTAATTGACCCTTGAATTAGAATTTAATGTAAAATTATAGTCTCATGTCTTGAAAGACATTCTATTTTTTAACCTATGTTTTTTGGTTTTGAAGTTAAACATATTGATATTGATTAGATAAAAAACATGTTATATCTACATTTGTATACCTAAATTTGTTTTGAAATCATAGTATCCCCTCAATTTGAGATATGTTAGTTTTCAAAGGAAGCATCCTTATTATGTTATGATATCCATCATGATTAGTATCCCTTGAATTTATCTGGATTATTAATTGGATTAATAGTAATCATGTTAAAATTTTAATTTATAAATTATTGAACTATTAATATCATCTTTTGAATGATAAACTGAATTATATAGATTATTGGGTGATTTGGATTTTTTTATTTTAGAATACTTATTTTCAGAACTCATTTTGTACTATGTAGTGATATGTGAAGTTAATTGAAATTTTCCTAGAATGACTTGTTTGAATAATAGTTTCCATGAAGGAAATATGTTTTCTTATATATTTTGAAGATTTTATTTTAATAAATATTGAATTTATTTTAAAATTTTTCTTTCTAAATGTACTGAGAATGTTTAACAATATTTTTATTTTACAAAAGGATTTTAGTTATACATTGTCTTAAATAAAGATTAAAAGTTTTTCATTTAAATTGATTTCCCACGTTTAAAAATATTTGTCCTAATTTTTGGTGTTTTTAATTTTTTTTATTCCAAGGATTCGTTTTCATGTTTTGACATAATTTTCTTCCTTTAGATTATTTCCATCATGAATAAAGCGATGAATTTTTTTCAATGTAGTTTGTTGTTTCCATCATGGTTTTAGTTGATATATCTTCTTGGATTAGTAATTTTGTTCTCATTTTGTGGTTTATATTATTGCTAGGGAGAAGGAAGGTTATTTAATTTATTAATGTTTGGATGAATAATGTCATGGTATTGATGATTCAATGTTTTGTTAGAGGAGGGAAGGATTTTGGCTACATAATATTTTGTATTTTTTCTATAAATGATGAATTAATTCATCTATGGTTCACTTGTGAATCCACTAATATTGGAGTGTGGTTTAATTATATATACTACCCTTAATGATTTATGATGTTGAGTTGAATATATTTCATCATAGAATTATTATGGAGTTGTACTCAGGAATCCGAATTGGTAAGGGGATGAGGTGTTGTTCAGATGTCTGCAATAGAAGGTTCTG
Source organism: Viscum album (assembly GCA_963277665.1). Lineage (NCBI taxonomy): Eukaryota > Viridiplantae > Streptophyta > Magnoliopsida > Santalales > Viscaceae > Viscum > Viscum album. Next base: position 440,202,299 of record OY728121.1, read on the forward strand.
AAGTCCCTTAGTCGAGCCTTTAGTGTTGAGGTAGAGGAATCAATTAGAGAGCTTGAGATTTCCTTAAAATTAACCTGGAATATCAATTAATTCCAAGATTCATTAGAAGCGGTGTCACTTAGAGGGTAGATCCAAATTTTTTGAAGGTGAATCGTGGTCAATACAATTGGGTTTCTTAGGAAGAATTCCTTATCTAGTCCAAGAGGGTGTTAATTTCCTCTTTGAAAATGGATTACCATATAAAGGATCACATAGAGAATCAACATTAGAGTCTATTTCATATTCCCCTGGGGTTAATTCTACGCATTAATGGTTTATTTTCCAAAACACTTGGTTGATGAAGAAATATAAAAACGAAATTTTTAATTAAACCTTTAGTCCAGAATTTCAAAGAAGGGTGGAATTTTTTTAGTTGATGTCTAATTAGGAGGTGAGGGATCATGCATAGAATATTTTGATGGGTCTTATCTAATCTAACTAGGAGGAGGAGATATATCTTGGAGTTTTATTCCTTATGTTAAGTGAAATTAGTTCATAATTAAGTCTTATTGAACCAGACAATGGCTTTGATCCCTAATGTAAGCACCAGTGTTTTTCCAGACCTTCAATTTCTAAAGAAATTGATTTTTTTATTACAGTTTATTTTAATGGTTAAATTGGAATTTTTTATCCAAGTATATGATCTTGACTAATCCAAGAATAGGTTGTTGAGCCTATTATACGAGTTTGGTGGAAATTTGAGTCATTCAAATTTTATCAGAATAATTATTAATTAATATTTAACAAATGTAATATAATTTTTTTGTTTAGGATTTTTTGGAGATATATCTTAAGTATAGCATCAAATTTAGATTTCCACTCCACTATTGAGTCTATAATAGGGAGTTTTTACTACGTTAGGAATAAAATGGAGTTGGGGACTAGGGTCGGCCTGTGCCCAATTTTCTTTTCTTTTCTTGTTATTCTTTTAATTATTTTCCTTTTCATTTCTTTCTTTCCTTCATTCCTTCTCACATATGCTCTTCCTACGGCTTCTCCTACACCACATGAATGAGAGAGTAGTGGAAAATGGATAAAGTTAGATAAATAAAGAGATATATAGGAATGATGAAGGATTCATCATTGAAGGGATCTCAATGTGATGAATTATTGTGAGGAAACAGTGGAACATAGTTTTAGATGAAGCTTCAGATGTTTCTGACCAAAGGTAGTACATTTTGAGTTTTTGAGGTATAACCCAATAGATATTCATTTTCCTAACTTTTAATCCCTATTATTCTTTCTAGTGACCCCAAGGAGAGATATTATGTTTTGGGGGTGAAAATGATTGTTTTTTGTGATCCAAAGATTTTTAGATTGGGAAAACTGGGTTACACGGTGTGTAGTTTAAGGTGACATGCTGTTTGTTCTTCCCATTTGGGGAAGATGAGGTTTTTGGGAGTACATTCCATGTATTAGGTCATAAATTCCATGTACTAGTAATCAACCCCATAGCTGAGTACTCAGCCCAAGATACCTATGTAGGGGTACACAGCTCTGTAGATTACATGGCTAGAACTCGTGGGGGTAGGACGTCGTTTATAATTACAAGGACTAGCCAAGTATACAGACATGTAGATTGAGGGACATGAGTATGTACTCAGGGTTTGGTATACATTGTGTACCAACCGTACACGTCGTGTACCTAGGGAGTTTACATGCATAGGTTGGTGGAAATACACACCCATTTGAGGCTTTTAGGGTACACATAATGTGTGGTATTTACACACCATGAAATCCTCTTTTGGCACCCTTTGAAGATATTTTCCTATTTTAACCTCCTATGTCACACTTGTAATTAATATTAGTCCATTATAAGTAGTTTTTTATGCATAGAATGTGATGGTGAAACCTGTAGAGTGTTATAAAGACTCTTAGTGGTAGTTTTGGGTTTCTCTCTATATAGAGTGGTTCTTCCCACAACTTTTAAATTTATTCATCTCCTTAGAGAGACTTGAATGAGAAATATAGGTTTGGTGTTCAGACAAATCTTATTTAAGAACAAGATATGAGAGGATCTATGAGCTATATCTTGTGATCGTCGCTCTCATAGTGTTTCCTTTGAGGATGTCTCCCTTGCGAGATGTTCCCTTCTAGCTTAAGAGGTTGTGAGACTAGTTTTCTTTTGAGGATTCTCTATAAGATTCCTCTTCTTCTGTTTTGACCTATAGGATCTTGAGTAGGTTTCCTCTATCATCTATCTTCTTTCCAAGGATCCCCTGGGGGATAAATTTTCTTATATGCTGATATAGGGGTCCCTTTTAGAATCCCCTTACCAGTCCATCATCTTGAGGATTCATTATAGAGTTCATCTACATATTTTGTTGTCAATAGGGTCCCCTAGAGGATGACTTCATATTTTTCAGTTTTGAGGATCCCATGTTTGATCCCTCAATCATACATTTCATTATGAGGATCCAGTTTTGGATGGATCTGTATGCTTAGCCCTCAAAGATCCCATGTTGGATTACTTATTTATCACTATAAATAAAGAGAACATGTAGTTTTTCTTCTCTTGTGATTAGATATATAGGATCCCAAATAGGACTTCTATTTAATGTTTTTACTTGAGAGGCCTAGTGGGTGACCATTTTTTGACCTACCTTGAGTTACTCTATTAGGTTTGGGCAGAGATGGTAGTGGGTGTCACCTTTGAACCCGTGCCGAATGGATAAGGCCTTGGGGCTATAGAAGTAGTGGTGGGTTTAGGAATTCATCAAACCCCACTCTCTTTATATTTCACATGTTTATTTTTGATGTAATGATTATTACTATAGGTTCTTCCCAATAGGTGGTCGTTGAGCCTGATGTAAGGTGTCTTTCTTTTTTTTGTATTCCCTAACTTACTTCTTAAGATCCATGATGATTTCTTGGATTCCCAAACGTGATTTTCATGCATCCAACTTCTTATCCTTGTTATTTCTAACATTTAGTTGTATACCTTGAGGTACAACATGGTACATGGATATTGAGCCTAGATATATTTATGATTATTACATTGATGGGATGTACATATGTGTTTCCCTGTATCTGGTCATTGAGCCTTACAGGATTTTTATTGTATCCCTTGAGTGATAATTGGATTCCAATTGTTATAATGGATTGGATAGACTCATTTGGAATACGATATGTGGTGGGGATGATTACACTCTCCTTAGCCTATGATATATGGGTATGGACCCCAATACTCATGGATTATTTTACTATTCTATGTGGTGGGGATGACAACGATTTTCCCAGCCTATGATCGAGATGATTACACTATCCCTGATCATTAAGAGACTTGATGGGTGTTTCAGTGAATCTCACTGGTGAGTTCTATTAATATGGGTCTGAAAACCAAGACTCATGGATCATTATTCTCATCTGCGTGGTGGGGATGATTATGATCTCCTCGACCTATGATTAAGATGATTATGCTCTCCCTGACTAGTTCTGAGACTTTAGGAGTGTTCTATGGAATATCACTGATGATTTCTCTTTACAGGTTACCTATTGTTATGACTATTTGGGAATATATGAGTTTTGAATTTCATGAAATCCTATAGACTGAAACCTAGGTCACAAATGTTGGAAAAATATACATGTCCTAGGAAGCATGGAAACTGGATCAATGGTAATTTATAGGATTTATGGTTATACTCCCAAGAATCCTTATTTTTAGGATTGATCGTCTGCATATGGTATCCTTCTTTATATGATTGACCCTTAATATATTGTATCCTTCTCAGTTATAGGAGGTGAGTATGGGTGCACCCATGTGAAGTATCCTCCTATGGTGGATTATATTTCCTAGATATATAATTATAACATTAGCCAAAGAAGGTATTTTTTTTGATTGGGATTATGGACCCATAGATCGAATTAATGATACATGACTTGGGTGGTAAGATACCCAGCTCAATGCTCTTACCTAGGATGTCCTGGTGATTGAGATTATAGTCCCAAGGATGAAATGTCGATAGGTTTTTATGTAATTTGTTTTTACATAAAAATGAATATTCATATTTATGAATATATGTATAGGTATGGGGCCTTACATATATTAACATATATATATGGACATCCATGGTGGATGTTTCCCACTAGTCTAGAATTACAGACAAAGGGTTTGACTGTGGTTTCAGATTTGTTTATATATTATTTTAAGTTGTGTTTTAGCTTGGTATAACACGTTTCTTTTTCATACACTTATAACAAAAAATTTATTGGTTACTCATTGGAGTGTCTTACTAAGATTATTTATATCCCCTTCACATGGACCTCAGTGTATGTTTAAAACTTATATTTATGTTTTAGGTTTAACAAGAGTGTCATGGTGGATATGGATGAACCCCAGGGTTTCTTGTTCAAGTGGAGCAACCTGTGTGGGTTATTCTAATCAGGATGCTACAGTTCTAACATTTTTGGAGATCATGTACCTAGTATACCTCAGTGTTTGTAGAAGATCCTTTTAATTTTACTTTCAGTTTTTTTTACATTTGAATATTTATATTCAGTTCTGTGGGTGACTAGTGTTGTATTTCATGAAATAGTTTTTTTTGGATTTTACATCATTTATTTTATTGTTACAACAAGTTCTATTTCAGTTTATTTACGTCATGAACACAATATGTTTTCATTATGCTATATATAATACTTATTTATTTCCACAATTTGATTACTCTGATATTAGGGAATAGTCTTCTCTATATCACACCCTAGGTCCTCACTGCTAGTCAGAAGCCTATAGAATATTGTGAGGGGAACTTTAGGCCTCATAACCCACCAACTTGGAGCACTAGTTTAGTGGCATATGTGTTGAGATGTTACAAAGTAATATCAAATCCTTTCCTTTACTGGAATTTACTATTTTGGATATGGTTGAAATGATTATTAATAATGTTTTGGAACATGTGATGGATATTAGATGGGTGCATTAATGACATTTTTTTTCATATGAAGTCCTGGTTTCCCGGGTATGGGATTGCTATTCTGATTTTGGATGTTATAGTTTTATATGATTTTCCCCTTGGGAAACACATGTATTTTCTGAATGTTATGATGTCCTATGGATATATGGCTCCTTCCCATTGATGAGAGTCTTATGATGTATTTTTAATCTTTCATGGTAAAGGTAAGGGGAATCTCATGCATTATATTTGGATGTTAGGATTCACATCATATAGGAATTTCGGTGTGTAATTTTACTGATGACTAATGCCTATTCATTTGGGACTACTTACACATATATATTTCTTTCTGATAGAAGGTAATGTGGATCTACATTGAGGTGTTTTTTTATCTAGTTGATGACGTAGTCCTTATGAAAAGGATGTATAGTGACACCAATAGGTCAATATGGCATGTGATTTATTTTATTCTTAACCCTTATAGGGTGTTGTTTCAGATCATGGTTATCTTGTCAAATCCCTGAGTATAATACTGACAAGAACCGAAACATTTCCCATGAAATAGAACTCCATGTGTTATTAAAATATTTGGATGCTCAATGAGTGTCAGTTAAATTTCCCTTCTTCATTTGAATCATGACCTCCGGGGAGAATTTCTGCATGAGGATTCATGGCGGGGATAAGGCCTTTGTAGTCTGAATTTTTTGTTTTAAACCTTATGTTTCATTTCGATACTTACATTATTTTAAAAAAAATTATTTTTTGGGATAGGTGGATAGAACTTATGACCTAATATTGAGGAATGTTCAGTAGGGATGGGTGGGAGACCTAGAGACCCTTAGATTTGACTTAGACCCATTCATGTCGAAAACCATTTTGTTTGAGGGTACCCATGTGATAGGTTGGTCAATGTCTTTAGATGCCTTTTTGGGTAGTGAGTATGGTTTCTCACTAATTTTTAGATATATGCACAATATGTTCCCATGTTTTTCATTATAATCATGTTGATGCCTTCTTCTTTTGGTAAGAACTTTGGGTAATTGTTTTTTCAAATCTGGATTTGATGGGAATTAATGTTTGTGTGCCTAGCCCGGTCGACCAGTGTTTCCACTATTGATAATGTTGTCAAAGAGTGGGTAGATTCTTATGACTATAATGTCTCTATTTTACACATGGTCCTGGAACAAATCTTGGTATGGGTGAGTTACCCAATTTTGAATATCAGTTCCAAGGAATCGTATTTCTAGTTAAAATTTATAAGCTATGCAGCACGATCATCTAATCATAGTTATGGATGACCCTCTAGAGTATGATTCATGTGATTATGGTACATTCTGGTTGTGTGTAGTATCATTTGAATAAATATTAGCGAGTGACCATGTATGATTGAAAGGCCACTGTTTTCTAGACTCACCGTAGGTCTTGGTTTGACGAGAGTTGTGGTTTAAGTGATGGATGTTCCTCCATGTTATAGGTAACAATGTGAGTAAATTGGATACGGTAAGATACTTGACCCATGGATAAATCTTGATTAGGTGTTGACGGGATATTGAGCATAGATCAGGGAGAGATTCAGACATCCTTTTGTTGAATCATGGTGTACTATTGTTATAGACAATCATACTCTGTCATGATTCATCTTGATTGTGATGAGAGAGCATCAACCCTAAAATGATATACTTTTATTTCTAAATTTTCTTCCATGTTTGGGAATGGGGAAACCTATTGAGGTTTCCCTAGAGGAGCGGTGTAAGGTTATCTATATGATGGGGAATGAACTATTGGAAATTTGAGCGTGGTTACCCTCATTTTAGTTGATCTTTGGGGTTTTCTGTTATCTTTTTAGCTCCAATATTTTATTAAAATGATGATAGGGGTATTCCTATGGTGGGGAGTACCAAATTGGTCAATTTTAAACATCTTCCGTGTGAGATATTGTTGATATTTTGATGTAATTTGTTAGAAATTCTATGTAGCTTGTTTGTGAGAATGATTCGGTTGTGAGTGTTAATTCTAGTTATTTCACTAGGCTTATCTGGGATGAGATAGTCTATAGTGGTGTGTTTGTAAGGACCCATATTTTTCAAGACTGCGATTTTGAGCAAACATTTGAATTTTTGAGAGGTTTCCTATAAGGGGTAAAATTTTATTTTCCCCTAGAATATGATCTTGAGTAATATGTTGGACCACCCTATTAGACCTCAAATAGGTTTTTTACCCTAGAAAAATAGTTTTGTAAAATATGAACCATTCAAATTTTTGTGGAATAATTAATATTTATTATTTAATAAATTAAATATTAAATTGTTTTCACTTGTTCATTCAATAATCTTATTTAAACAGAATATTGAATTGATATTTTTGTCTCCTATGTTGAGTTCATAATTTGTAGTTACTCCTAGTACAGACATAAACTGAATTTGGGTAATATGGTCTTCCCATGACCCTTTTTCTTTACTATTTCTTCTTTTATATCTTTTCATTTTTTTTATTATTTCCTTCTTTACTTCTTGTGTTTGATGCTCCTGTAGATCCTCCTATGACATTTCATCAAGATAGTAGTGGGAGAGAGAGAGAGAGGTGGAGGAGGAAAGGGGTACCATCGTGGAGTGATCTATGCGCCTAATCACCGTGCAGAAACCGCAGATAATGATTTTGGATAAAGCTTATACAGTTTTCACCCAAAGGTATGCATTTTTTAATTTTAGTGTTTTATCCCCATAGATTTTCTATTTTTTAATTTTTAATCTTTATTATGATTTATAGTCTCCCCTAGTGGCCATATCTATTGTTTTGGAGGGTGAAAATGGGGGTTTTGGGTGATTTGAAGGTTTTCCATTTAGGAAAACTAGGTTACACTGCATGTGGTTTAGGGTGATATGATGTGTATTCTTCCCATTTGGGGAAGATGTAGGTTTTTTTAGTACACATAATGTATTGGATCATAAAGCCACGTACTTGTACTCATCTGTGTCGCTGAGTACACGGGCTTGGCTACCCATGTAGGGGTATATAACTGGGTAGAGTACACAGTCAAACCTCATGTGGGTAGTGGACTATGTACAAGTACATTACATGGATATGTGTATGGACAAGCTTTTTGTGGGGAATTGGAATTTACCCTTTGTTAGGTACACTCTATGAACCCACCTTTCATGCCATGTACCTCGGGTATTTACATAGCCATCCTGGAAAAAGTACACACCCATGTGAGACTTTGAGGGCACATATGTTGTGGGGTCTTTATAGGTTGTGTACTCCTCTTTTGGTACCAATTGAGGGATGTTTTCTATTTCATTCTTTAGTGTTGTATTTTGATTTACGGTTTTTCCATTATTAGTATTTTTCTATGTAGATCATGCTGGTAAAACCCATGGAGCATTCTAGGGACTCTTACTTGGTGTTTTGGGGTGTTTATCTAAAGAGTGTGGTTCTTATCCCATCTTTTGAATTAAGTCATATCTGAGAGAGGATTAAATATGGAATATAGGTTGGGTTTTTTGAACAAGTTAGTTTTAGAACATGATCAGAGACGATCCATAAGATATCTCTCATGATCGTTGCTTTCATATCTTTTTTATTCGAGGAAATATCCATTGAGATATATTCACTTATAGCCAAAGAGGCCATGAGACTAGTTACATTGGGGGATTACCTATAGGATTCCTCAGATTATGTAATGTCCTAGAGGATTATGAGTACGATTCCCCTATCTTATATATGGTTACCAAGAATCCTCTAAAACATTCCTTTTCTTAAGTGCTGATTTAGGGATTCTAGTATATAGCCCGTCTAACTTTGTAAAATTCTAAGGATTCCTTTTCGAGTGCCTCTGATTATTATGCTATCTTGAGGTTAATTTGGAGGATGCCTTCAACTTCTATTATTATTTGGATCCCATGTAGGATGGTTCAATATTATTTGTTATTTCAAGGATCTTTTATAGGATTCTTCCTTATGCTTTCCCATAAAGGATATCATGTCATATTCTTTATTTACAGCTACAACTATGGATCCCAAGTATGATGAATTTGGTTTAGTTTAAACCTCAAGGATCCCAAGTAGGACGACTTTCATTTTTTTTACATGAATGACCAGGCATGTGCCTTTTTTACTGACCTTGAGTTAGAACATTAGGGTTGGGAATTGATGGTAGTGGGTTTCATATTACAACCCGTTCATAATGGATAATCCCATAGGTCCATGAAAGGTGAGGTGGGTTTAGGCATTCAGCCACCCTCAATCATTGTTTATATTTCACATATTTATTATTGATGTATAGATGTTTACCAAAGGTGATTCCTAGTTGGTCAATGTTGAGCCTGATGCAAGGAATCTTCCTATAATTTGGGATGAATAGATTTTCTTTCGGGGATCTGTCAATGTTTTTGGAATTCCTAGACCTTCATTCTTGGGATTCAGATTCTGAGACATGTTATTTCTAATCATTATTTGTATAGCTAGAGGTGCTACTAAGGTCTTTGTTGTTGATCCTGGATATATTATTGATTATTGTATTGTTGGGATGTCCATATGTGTTTCTTGGTATCTTCATATTGAACCTTAAATGATTTTTAATGTATACCTTGAGTGATTCTTGGATTATTGTTGTAGTAATTCCTTGGATGGACTCATATTCTAGATGATATGTGGTGTGGATTATTATTCTCTACTCGAATAGTGATATACCGATATAGTGCCAAAGACTCATGAAAGATTATTCTCTCCTAAGTTTTGGGGATGATTACAATCTTCTCCACCTATGATTGGGATGATTTATCTCTCCCTGATTAGTTAAGATACTTGAGGGGTGTTTCATGGAATCTAAATAGTGACTTATCTTTTTAAGAGTATGGGAACTAAGGTTCATAAAGGATTATTCTCTCCCGAGTGGTGGGATGATTATGATCTTATAATCCTATGATTGGGATGATTTCACTCTCCCTAATTAGATACAATACTTGTGGGGAGTTCCATGGCATATCACCGAGGAGTTCTCTTTATAGGTCACCTAAAGTTTATACCCTTAGGGACTGTGTGAGTTCATAATATCATGACCACCTATAGACCAAGACCAAGAACTCCGAAATTTGACTTGATTTAGGTGGCTTGGTTAGCAAGGAGACTAAATCAGTGACCATTTACAATATGTCAATATGTACTCCCTAGATTACTTCTTTGAAGGATTGACCATCAGTATACTGTATCCATTTCAGTTATTAGAGGTGAGTACGAGTGAACCCAGGTGTAGGTCGAGTATCCCTCTATGGTGATGTAGCTTTCATAGAGATATAATTATGATATTTTCTAAATATAGTATTTTTTATTGGGTTTATAGACCTAAATATTGAATTAATGATACAAAACATGAGGTACATGACATCCAACTCAATTCCCTTGCACAGGATGTCCCGATGATCAGGATTACAGACCCATGGATCGACTATAGATTGGTTTTCATGTTATTTTTTTCAAATAATAATTAATATTCATATTTATGTATATATGTATAGGTATGGGACTATACGTATATACACATGTTTATATAGACATCCATGGTGGAACGTTCGCAATGTACTAGGATTACATACCCATTGTTCGACTGTGGTTTCACATTTGGTTTTAAATTATTTTTAGTTATCTTTATTCCCGGATGAGTACATTTCTTTTTCATACACTTATAACATCACATTTATAGGTTACTCATTCGGGTTCCCTAATGAGATTATTTACTTCCACTAAATGTGAACCTTCGTGTACGTGTAATCCATATGAATTCTTTTTAGGTAAATAAATATTTTCATGGTGGATAAGGATGAGGCCCAGGTTTTCATGTTCGAGTAGAGTTGGTCATGTAGGTTCTTCATATTAGTTTTCTTTATTTCTAGAGTGTATAGAGACTAGGTATGTGGTATGGAATAGAGTTAGTAGTAGAGACTTATAATTTTAGTTTTAATTTCTTTTTTTATTTTTGTATTTCTATGTTCAGCCTAGTGGGTGACCAGTATTGAATTGTTTGACATAGCTGTTTAGGATTTTACGAAATTTCTTTTATTATTAAAACGTATTGTATTATTGTGTATATACTACATCTGCAATTTTTTATAATGAGTATGATGAGGGTTGGAAATAAATGAACACGTTTTTAAGAAAATTAGGAAGGTTTGGATTTCAATAGGAAAGGGCTAGAATTAAATATGATTGGTGGATAATTATGGATTAAAAATGAATATGGTCTTTAATGAAATGTGTAATGGCTATTAAAAAGTTTAAGTGATGAAATTTATGAAAAATTATTTGAATGGTTTTGATTAAATCATGGTAATAATTTCATTAATGAGAACATAAATTATTAAATGCACCGACATTGAATATAGTTACTTAATGATAACATGAATGTAATATATATGTTAAAGTAGTAATAACTGAAATGGTTATGTGGTGAAACTTAAATTAAAATCTATGAATGGTGATATGGTTATTTTGTGTGAAGGATGAGATAGGGTATTTTCTGTAGATGGAAGTAATGGATAAAGAATAAAGTCATGATGTAAAGGTTGTGATGGTTTTAGCAGTGATGCATTGGTATAAACCTTATTAGGTTGGTTTGTGTGTGGCCATTTATATTTCAATTTTTTATGTTTTCAAATTCACCCAACCATGTAAGATATCCTCATTGATTGAAAAAGTGTTTTTTGGGTGTTTTTCCCATCATCCGGTTCAGGAAGGGAATGCATGGATAAAACCCCACTCTTCCCCACTCTTACTTCAAAAATGTTATTTTTGTGATAGAATATTGTTGGAAGTGTGATTTATGTGATGATGATACATAATATATAGCAGGGTCATTCATGGTAAGATTAGTGTATGAGGATGATGTATTTAAAGGCCATACTGCCATATTATGATGGAAAAGTGATGTACGGTTTAATTATGGACATGTGACATGTAACCATTGGTACATGGTTATGAGATATTAAGTGGATATTTCATTATGTCTGTGGAATATTTATAAAAAAATATTGGATCTGAAATAGGTTGGGGTAGGTAACTCTATAGTCTAACCTATATGAACTATGATTTTATATCTGGATAGAAGGGATTAAATGAAATTACATTTAACATTTGAACATGAGAGTAGAAAACTAGTAGATAAGTGGTTACAAAGATCCTTTTAAAGAAATTTTATTAATAATATTCTCATTATAAATATTTATGATATTTTATTAGTGATCCTTGGTGAGAAGGGGTGATACAAGAATTGATAGGCTCTCGTTAGATTTTGTATTTGTTCCTTGAGGAATTAGTATGATTCATCTAAATTTTCATGAGAGGTCTTAAAGATCATACTACTTAGTATGCATGAATTCTAAACCAATCTATATATATATATATATGTATGTTTTTTTTTTCAATTTTACAATGTAGGTTTAGAGATCATGTTGTACCATACATGATCAAATCTTGGATATATTTCTTGATTTGTTTCATATGAGTTTACATCTAGATATTTTAATTTTGTAACTTCTATTTTTATAACATATCATACTGTGTGGATTGTTGTATGATATTATTTTTATATTATATTATGGTGTAAATTTTTTGTATCTTATTTTATTCAAAGGATTTATGGGGTAAATGCATTCCATTTTCATATTTTATACCCTTGATAGTATTCTCCAACCCATGGAATGTGGGAGGAAGGCCTTACAAACCTCTTTATTCATCAATATATATTAAAGAGGTGTTTCTAGTGGGGTTGATCCATGAAAAAATGGTATCATAGATTTGGATGGAAATTAGGATAGATTTTGGAGTTAGTCACTAGTGAGAATTATATGGGATTGGTTGGGGAAAATTTTAATAATGCTTAGTGTGTGATATAACAATACATAAAGCAATAAAATAGGAGTTTTCGCCCCCCTATAATCCAAAATAAAAACTAAATGTTTCCTAAACACCTAAGCATTGTAATACCGATTTCAAGGTAGAGACTTATGTGAGGAATTTGAATCATTTTTGTTAGTAATTATTATTTAACTAGTGTTATTATGGGGTATTAACTAAAATTAATATATTAAAATAAACCTTAATGAATTCAATGTTGTTAGAAATATGGATTTATTTCATATTAGTGAGCTAGGTTTATATTTTTAGGATGTGAAGGGGGGATTATTGGTGTCCTCATTTTTGTTTTTTCTACTATTTAAAGGTGTTTCTAGTGTATTTATGTCTTCTATCACGAGTTTATTCTAGCCCAAGTTTATTTTTAATTTTTACAATGTAAATATTGATATATTTTATGTTATGTTTTTTTATTGTTTAATGGGTTAGAAGAGTGTATTGATTTGAAACCCTAATGAATAATGTATCTCATTTTATGTTAATGGAAAATTGAAACCTTGGAAATCATAATACCCACCTTATGATTCTGAAAAATTGGATTTTTTATTTAGGTTCCTTATTAGCAGTTGGTGATATGTTATTAATTTAATTGAAACTTGAATTAGAATTTAATGTAATATTATAGTCTAATTTCTTGAAAGACATTCTATTTTTTAACCTATGTTTTTTGGTTTTGAAGTTAAACATATTGATATTGATTAGATAAAAAACATGTTATATCTACATGTGTATAACTAAATTTGTTTTAAAATCATAGTGTCCCCTCAATTTGAGATATGTTAGTTTTCAAAGGAATCATCCTTATTATGTTATGATATCCATCATGATTAGTATCCCTTGAATTTATCAGGATTATTAAATGGATTAATAGTAAACATGTTAAAATTTTAATTTATAAATTATTGAACTATTAATATCATCTTTTGAATGATAAGTTGAATTATATAGATTATTGGGTGATTTGGATTTTTTTAATTTTAGAATACTTATTTTCAGAACTCATTTTGTACTATGTAGTGGTATGTGAAGTTTATTTTAATTTTCCTTGCATGACTTGTTTGAATAATAGTTTGCATGCGGGAAATATGTTTTCTTATATATGTTGTAGATCTTATTTTAATAAATATTGAATTTATTTTAAATTTTTTTTCTAAATGTATTTAGAATGTTTAACAATATTTTTATTTTACAAAGGGATTTTATTTATACATTGTCTTAAATAAAGATTAAAAGTTTTTCATTTAAATTGAATTCCCACGTTTAAAAATATTTGTCTTAATTTTTGGTGTTTTTAATTTTTTTATTCCAAGGTTTGGTTTTCATGTTTTGACATAATTTTTTTCCTTTAGATTATTTCCATCATGAATAAAGAGATGAATTTTTTTTCAAATTAGTTTGTTGTTTCCATCATGGTTTTAGTTGATATATATTCTTGGATTAGTAATTTTGTTAACATATTGTGGTTTATATGATTGGTGGGGAGAAGGAAGGTTGTTTAATTTATTAATTCTTGGATGAATAATCTCATGGTATTGATGATTCAATGTTTTGTTAGAGGAGGGAAGGATTTTGGCTACATAATATTTTGTATTTTTTCTATGAAGGATGAATTAATTCATCTATGGTTCACTTGTGTATCCACTACTATTGGTGTGTGGTTTAATTATATATACAACCCTTAATGATTTATGATGTTGAGTTGAATATATTTCATCATAGAATTATTATGGAGTTGTACTCAGGAATCCGAATTGGTAAGGGGATGAGGTGTTGTTCATATGTCTGCAACAGAAGGTTCTGAAGTCCCTTAGCTGTGCCTTTAGTGTTGAGGTAGAGGAATCACTTAGAGAGCTTGATATTTCCTTAAAATTAACCTAGAATATCAATTAATTCCAACATTCATTAGAAGCAGTGTCACTTAGAGGGTGGATCCAAATTTTTTGAAGGTGAATCGCGGTCACTAAAATTGGGTTTCTTAGGTAGAATTCCTTATCTAGGCCAAGAGGGTGTTAATTTCCTCTTTGAAAATGGATTACTATATAAAGGATCACATAGAGAATAAACATTAGAGTCTATTTCATGTTCCCCTAGGGTTAATTCTACACATTAATGGTTTATTATCCAAATCACTTGGTAGATGAAGAAATATAATAATGATATTTTTTATTAAACCTTTAGTCCAGAATTTCAAAGAAGGGTGGAATGTTTTTAGTTGATGTCTATTTAGGAGGTGAGGGATCAGGCATAGAATATTTTGATGGGTCTTATCTAATCTAACTAGAAGGATGAGATAGATCTTGGAGTTTTATTCCTTATGGTAAGTGAAATTAGTTCATAATTAAGTCTTATTGAACCAGACAATGGCTTTGATCCCTAATGTAAGCACCTGTGTTTTTCCAGACCTTCAATTTCTAAAAAAATTGATTTTTTTATTACAGTTTATTTTAATGGTTAAATTATAATTTTTTATCCAAGTATATGATCTTGAATAATTTTTATGAAGAACCTATTGGTCCAAGAATAGGTTGTTTACCCTATGATATGAGTTTGGTGGAAATTTGAGCCATTCAAATTTTATCAGAATAATTAATTATTAATATTTTACAAATGTAATATAATTTTTTTTCAGGCTTGTTTGGATATATATCTTAAGTATAGCATCAAATTTAGATTTCCACTCCACTATTGAGTCTATAATAGGGATTTTTTACTACGTTAGGAATAAAATGGAGTTGGGGACTAGGGTCGGCTTGTGCCCAATTTTCTTTTCTTTTCTTGTTATTCTTTTAATTATTTTCCTTTTCATTTCTTTCTTTCCTTCATTCCTTCTCACATATACTCTTCCTACGACTTCTCTTACACCACATGAATGAGAGAGTAGTTGAAAATGGATAAAGTTAGATAAATAATGATATATATAGGAATGATGAAGGATTAATCATTGAAGGGCTCTCAATGTGATGAATTATTGTGAGGAAACAGTGGAACATAGTTTTAGATGAAGCTTCTGATGTTTCTGACCAAAGGTAGTACATTTTGAGTTTTTGAGGTATAACCCGATATATATTCATTTTCTTAACTTTTAATCCCTATTATGCTTTCTAGTGACCCCCAAGGAGAGATATTATTTTTGGGGGGTTAAAATGAGTGTTTTTTGTGCTCCAAAGATTTTCAGATTGGGAAAACTAGGTTACACGGTGTGTGGTTTAAGGTGACATGCTGTGTGTTCTTCCCATTTGTGGAAGATGAGGTTTTTGGGAGTACATTCCATGTATTAGGTCATAAATTCCATGTACTAGTAATCAACCCCATAGCTGAGTACTCAACCCAAGATACCTATGTAGGGGTACACAGCTGTGTAGATTACATGTCTAGAACTCGTGGGGGTAGGGCGTCGTTTATAATTACAAGGACTAGCCAAGTATATAGACATGTCGATTGAGGGACATGAGTATGTACTTGGGGTTTGGTATACATTGTGTACCAACCTTACAAGTCGTGTACCTAGGGAGTTTACATGCACAGGCTGGTGGAAATACACACCCATGTGAGGCATTGAGGGTACACATCATGTGTGGTATTTACACACCGTTTAATCCTATTTTGGCACCCTTTGAAGATATTTTCCTATTTTAACCTCCTATGTCACACTTGTAATTAAGAGTAGTCCATTATAAGTAGTTTTTTATGCATATAATGTGATGGTGAAACTTGTAGAGTGTTATAAGGATTCTTAGTGGTTGTTTTGGGTTTCTCTTTATATAGATTGGTTTGTACCACAACTTTTGAATTTATTCATCTCCTTATAGAGACTTGAATGAGAAATATAGGTTTGTTTTTCAGACCAATCTTATTTAAGAACAAGATATGAGAGGATCCCTGAGCTATATCTTGTGATCGTCACTCTCATAGTGTTTCCTTTGAAGACGTATCCCTTGCGAGATGTTCCCTTCTAGCTTAAGAGGTTGTGAGACTAGTTTTCTTTTGAGGATTCGCTATAAGATTCCTCTTCTTGTGTTTTGACCTATAGGATCTTGATTAGGTTTCCTCTATCATCTATCTTCTTTCCAAGGATCCCCTGGGGGATAAATTTTCTTATATGCTGATATAGGGGTCCCTTTTAAAATCCCCTTACTAGTCCATCATCTTGGGGATTCATTATAGAGTTCATCTACAAATTTTGTTGTCAAGAGGGTCCCCTAGAGGAAGACTTCATATTTTTTCAGTTTTGAGGTTCCCATGTTTGATCCCTCAATTATACCTTTCATTATGAGGATCCAGTTTTGGATGGATTTGTATGCTTAGCCCTCAAAGATCCCATGTCAGATTACTTATTTATCACTATAAATAATGAGAACATGTAGTTTTTCTTCTCTTGTGATTAGATATATAGGATCCCAAATAGAATTTCTATTTAATGTTTTTACTTGAGGGGCCCAGTGGGTGACCATTTTTTGACCTACCTTGAGTTACTCTATTAGGTTTGGGCAGAGATGGTAGTGGGTGTCACTTTTGAACCCATGCCAAATGGATAAGGCCATGGGGCTATAGAAGTAGTGGTGGGTTTAGGAATTCATAAAACCCCACTCTCTTTATATTTCACATGTTTATTTATGATGTAATGATTATTACTAGAGGTTATTCCCAGTAGGTGGTCGTTGAGCCTGATGTAAGGTGTCTTTTTTTTGTATTCCCTAACTTACTTCTTAATATCCATGATGATTTCTTGGATTCCAAAACTTGATTTTCATGCATCCAACTTCTTATCCTTGTTATTTATAACATTTATTTGTATAACATGAGGTACAACATGGTACATGGATATTGAGCCTAGATATATTTATGATTATTACATTGATGTGATGTACATATGTGTTTCTTTGTATCTGGTCATTGAGCCTTACATGATTTTTGTTGTATCCCTTGAGTGATAATTGGATTCCAATTGTTATAATGCATTGGATGGACTCATTTGGTATATGATATGTGGTGGGGATGATTACACTCTCCTTAGCCTATGATATATGGGTATGGACCCCAATACTCATGGATGATTTTACTATTCTATGTGGTGTGGATGACTACGATTTTCCCAGCGTATGATCGAGATGATTACACTATCCCTGATGGAATCTCACTGTTGAGTTCTATTAATATGGGTTTGACAACCAAGACTCATGGATCATTATTCTCATCTGCGTGGTGGGGATGATTATGATCTCCTCGGCCTATTATTAAGATGATTATGCTCTCCCTGACCAGTTCAGAGACTTTAGGAGTGTTATATGGAATCTCACTGATGATTTCTCTTTACAGGTTACCTATTGTTATGACTATTAGGGAATATATGAGTTTTGAATTTCATGAAATCCTACAGACTGAAACCTAGGGCACAAATATTGGAAAAATTTACATGTCCTAGGAAGCATGGAAACTGGATCAATGGTCATTTATAGGATTTATGGTTATACTCCCAAGAATCCTTATTTTTAGTATTGATCATCTGTATATGGTATCCTTCTTTATATGATTGACCCTTTATATATTGTATCCTTCTCAATTATTGGAGGTGAGTATGGGTGCACCCATGTGAAGTATTCTCCTATGGTGGATTAGATTTCCTAGATATATAATGCTAACATTAGCCAAAGAAGGTATTTTTTTGATTGGTATTATGGACCCATAGATCGAATTAATGATACATGACTTGGGTGGTAAGATACCCAGCTCAATGCTCTTACCTAGGATATCCTGGTGATTGAGATTATAGTCCCAAGGATCAAATGTCGATAGGTTTTTATGTAAATTGTTTTTACATAAAAATGAATATTCATATTTATGAATATATGTATAGGTATGGGGCCTTACATATATTAACATATATATATGGACATCCATGGTGAATGTGTCCCACTGGTCTAGAATTACAGACAAAGGGTTTGACTGTGGTTACAAATTTGGTTATATATTATTTTAAGTTGTGTTTTAGCTAGGTATAGCACGTTTCTTTTCCATACACTTATAACAAAAAATTTATCGGTTACTCATTGGAGTGTCTTACTAAGATTATTTATTTCCACTTCACATGGACCTCAGCGTATGTTTAAAACTTATATTTACGTTTTAGGTTTAACATGAGTGTCACGGTGGATATGGATGAACCCCAGGGTTTCTTGTTCAAGTGGAGCAACCTGTGTGGGTTATTCTAATCAGGATGCTACAGTTCTAACATTTTTGGAGATCAGGTACCTAGTATTCCTCAGTGTTTGTAGATGATCCTTTTAATTTTACTTTCAGTTTTTTTACATTTGTATATTTATATTCAGTTCAGTGGGTGACTAGTGTTGTATTTCATGAAATAGATTTTTTGGATTTTACATCATTTATTTTATTGTTACAACAAGTTCTATTTCAGTTTATTTACGTCATGAACACAATATGTTTACATTATTCTATATATAATACTTATTTATTTCCACAATTCGATTACTCTGATATGAGGGAATAGTTTTCTCTGTATCACACCCTAGGTCCTCGCTTCTAGTTATAAGCCTGTAGAATATTGTGAGGGGAACTTTAGGCCTCATAACCCACCAACTTGGAGAACTAGTTTAGTGGCATATGGGTTGGGATGTTACAAAGTAATATCAGATCCATTCCTTTCCTGGAATTTACTATTTTGGATATGGTTGACAAGATTATTAATAATGTTTTGGAACATGTGATGGATATTAGATGGGTGCATTAATAACATTTTTTCTCATATGAAGTCCTAGTTTCCCGGGTATGGGATTGCTATTCTGATTTTGGATGTTATAGTTTTATATGATTTTCTCCTTGGGAAACACATGTATTTTCTGAATGTTATGATGTCCTATGGATCTATGGCTCCTTCCCATTGACGAGAGTCTTATGATGTATTTTGAATCTTGAATGGTAAAGGTAAGGGGAATCTCATGCATTATATTTTGAAGTTAGGATTCACATCATATAGGAATGTCGGTGTGTAATTTTACTAAAGACTGATGCCTATTCATTTGGTACTACTTACACATATATATTTCTTTCTGATGGAAGGTAATGTGGATCTACATTGAGGTGTTTTTTTATCTAGTTTATGAGGTAGTCCTTGTGCAAAGAAGGTATAGTGACACCAATATGTCAATATGGCATGTGATTCATTTTATTCTTAACCCTTGTAGGGTGTTATTTCAGATTATGGTTATCTTGTCAAATCCCTGAGTATAATACTGACAGGAACCGGAACATTTCCCATGAAATAGAACTCCATGTGTTATTACAATATTTGGATGCTCAATGAGTGTCAGTTAAATTTCACTTCTTCATTAGAATCATGAACTCCGGGGAGAATTTCTGCATGAGGATTCATGGCAGGGATAAGGCCTTTATAGTCTGCATTTTTAGTTTTAAACCTTATGTGTCATTGCGATACATACATTCTTTTAAAAAAAATTATTTTTTGGGATAGTTGGATAGAACTTATGACCTAATATTGAGGAATGTTCAGTAGGGATAGGTGGGAGACCTAGAGACCCTTAGATTTGACTTAGACCCATTCATGTCGAAACCCATTTTGTTTGAGGGTACCCATGTGATAGGTTGGTCAATGTCTTTAGATGCATTTTTGGGTAGTGAGTATGGTTTCTCACTAATTTTTAGATATATGCACAATATTTTCCCATGTTTTTCATTATAATCATGTTGATGTCTTCTTCTTTTGGTAAGCACTTTGGGTAATTATTTTTTCAAATCTGGATTCGATGGGAATTAATGTTTGGGTGCCTAGCCCGGTCGACCAGTGTTTCCACTATTGATAATGTAGTCAAAGAGTGGGTAGATTCTTATGACTATAATGTCGCTATTTTACACATAGTCCTAGGACAAATCATGGTATGGGTGAGTTACCCAATTTTGAATATCAGTTCCAAGGAATCTTATTGCTAGTTAAAATTTATAAGCTATTCAGTACGATCATCTAATCATATTAATGGATGACTCTCTAGAGTATGATTCATGTGATTATGGTACATTCTGGTTGTGTGTAGTATCGTTTGAATAAATATCAGCGAGTTACCATGTATTATTGAAAGGCCAATGTTTTCTAGACTCACCGTAGGTCTTGGTTTTACAAGAGTTGTGGTTTAAGTGATGGATGTTCCTCCATGATATAGGTAAAAATGTGAGTAAATTGGATATGGTAAGATACTTGACCCATGGATGAATCCTGATCAGGTGTTGACAGGATATTGAGCATAGATCAGGGAGAGATTCAGACATCCTTTTTTTGAATCATGGTGTACTCTTGTTATAGAAAATCATACTCTGTCATGATTCATCTTGATTGTGATGAGAGAGCATCAACCCTAAATTGATCTCCTTTTATTTCTAAATTTTCTTCAATGTTTGGGTATGGGGAAACCTATTGAGGTTTCCCTAGAGGAGCGGTTGAAGGTTATCTATATGATGGGGAGTGAACTATTGGAAATTTGAGCGTGGTTACCCTCATTTTAGTTGATCTTTGGGGTTTTCTGTTATCTTTTTTGCTCCAATATTTTATTAAAATGATGACAGGGGTATTTCTATGGTGGGGAGTACCAAATTGGTCACTTTTAAACATCTTCCATATGATATATTGTTGATATTTTGATGTAATTTGTTAGAAATTCTATGTATCTTGTTTGTGAAGATGATTCGGTGGAGAGTGTTAATTCTAGTAATTTCACTAGGCTTATCTGGGATGAGATAGTCTATAGTGGTGTGTTTGTAAGGACCCATATTTTTCTAGACTGCGATTTTGAGCAGACATTTAAATTTTTGAGAGGTTTACTATAAGGGGTAAAATTGTATTTTCCCCTAGAATATGATCTTGAGTAATATGTTGGCCCATCCTATTAGACCTCAAATAGGTTTTTTACCCTAGAAAAATAGTTTTGTAAAATATGATCCATTCAAATTTTTGTGGAATAATTAATATTTATTATTTAATAAATTAAATATTAAATTTTTTGAACTTGTTCATTCAATAATCTTATTTAAACAAACTATTGAATTGATATTTTTGTCTCCGATGTTGAGTTCATAATTTTTAGTTATTCATAGTACAGGCATAAACTGAATTTGGGTACTGTGGTCTTCCCATGACCCTTTTTCTTTACTATTTCTTCTTTTATATCTTTTCATTTTTTTTATTTCCTTCTTTACTTCTTATGTATGATGCTCCTGTAGATCCTCCTATTCCATTTCATCAATATAGTAGTGGGGGAGAGAGAGGGAGGTGGAGGAGGAAGGGGGTACCATAGTGGAGTGCTCTATGCGCCGAATCACCGTGCAGAAACCACAGATAAGGGTTTTGGATAAAGCTTATACAGTTTTCACCCAAAGGTATTCCTTTTTTAATTTTGGTGTTTTATCCCCATAGATTTTCTATTTTTTAATTTTTAATCTTTATTATGCTCTATAGTCTCTCCTAGTGGCCATATCTATTGTTTTGGAGGGTGAAAATGGGGGTTTTGGGTGATTTTAAGGTTTTCCATTTAGGAAAACTAGGTTACACTGCTTGTGGTTCAGGGTGATATGATGTGTATTCTTCCCATTTGGGGAAGATGTAGATTTTGTTAGTACACATAATGTATTGGATCATAAAGCCACGTACTTGTACTCGTCTGTGTAACTGAGTACACGGGCTAGGCTACCCATGTAGGGGTATATGACTGTGTGGAGTACACAGCCAGACCTCATGTGGATAGTGGACTATGTACAAGTACATTGCATGGATATGTGTATGGACAAGCTTTTGTGGGTAATTGGAATTTACCCTTTGTAAGGTACACTCTATGAACCCACCTTTCATGCCATGTACCTGGGGTATTTACATAGCCATCCTGGAAAAAGTACACACCCATGTAAGACTTTGAGGGCACATATGTTGTGGGGTCTCCACAGGTTGTGTACTCCTCTTTTGGTACCAATTGAGGGAATTTTTCTATTTCATTATTTAGTGTTGTATTTTGATGTACGATTAGTCCATTATTAGTATTTTTCTATGTAGATCAAGCGGGTAAAACCCATGGATCATTCTAGGGACTCTTAGTTGGTGTTTTGGGGTGTTTATCTAAAGAGTGTGGTTCTTATCCCATCTTTTGAATTAAGTCATATCTGAGAGAGGATTAAATATGGAATATAGGTTGGGTTTTTTGAACAACCTAGTTTTAGAACACGATCAGAGACGATCCATAAGATATCTCTCATGGTCATTTCTTTCATATCTTTTTATTCGAGGAAATATCCATTGAGATATATTTACTTATAGCCTAAGAGGCCATGAGACTAGTTACATTGGGGAATTCCATAAAGGATTCCTCAGATTATGTAATGTCCTAGAGGATTATGAGTAGGATTCCCCTATCTTATATATGGTTACCAAGAATCCCCTAAAACATGCCTTTTCTTAAGTGCTGATATAGGGATTTTAGTATATAGCCCGTCTAACTTTGTAAAATTCTAAGGATTCCTTTTCGAGTGCCTCTGATTATTATTCTATCTTGGGGTTAATTTTGAGGATGCCTTCAACTTCTATTATTGATTGGATCCCATGTAGGATGGTTCAATATTATTTGTTATTTCAAGGATCTTGTATAGGATTCTTCCTTTTGCTTTCCCATAAAGGATATCATGTCAGATTCTTTATTTATAGCTACAACTATGGATCCCAAGTATAATAACTTTGGTTAAGTTTAAACCTCAAGGATCCCAAGTAGGACGACTTTCAGTTTTTTTACATGAATGACCCTGCAAGTGCCTTTTTTTACTGACCTTGAGTTAGTACATTAGGGTTGGGGATTGATGGTAGTGGGTTTCATATTACAACCCGTTCCGAATGGATAATCCCATAGGTCCATGAATGTTGAGTTGGGTTTAGGCATTCAGCCACCCTCAATCATTGTTTATATTTCACATATTTATTATTGATGCATCGATGTTTACCAAAGGTGATTCTTAGTTGGTGGATTTTGAGCCTGATGCAAGGAATCTTCCTATAATTTGGGATGAATATATTTTCTTTCGGGGATCTGTCAAGGTTTTTGGAATGCCTAGACCTTCATTCTAGGGATTCAGATTCTGAGACATGTTATTTATGATCATTATTTGTATAGCTAGAGTTGCTACTGAGGTCTTTATTGTTGATCCTGGATATATTATTGATTATTATATTATTTTGATGTCCATATGTGTTTCTTGGTATCTTTATATTGAACCTTAAATGATTTTTAATGTATACCTTGAGTGATTCTTGTATTATTGTTGTAGTAATTCCTTGGATGGAATCATATTCTAGATGATATGTGGTGAGGATTATTATGCTCTACTCGAATAGTGATATACCGATATAGTGCCAAAGACTCATGAAAGATTATTCTCTCCTATGTTTTGGGGATGATTACAATATTCTCCACCTATTATTGGGATGATTTCTCTCTCCCTGATTAGTTAAGATACTTGAGGGGTGTTTCATGGAATCGAAATAGTGACTTAACTTTTTAAGAGTATGGGAACTAAGGTTCATAAAGGATTATTCTCTCCTGAGTGTTGGGATGATTATGATCTTATAATCCTATGATTGGGATGATTTGACTCTCCCTAATTAGTTAAAATACTTGTGGGGAGATCCATGGCATATCACCGAGGTGTTCTCTTTATAGGTCACCTAAAGTTTGTACCCTTAGGGACTGTGTGAGTTCATAATATCATGACCACCTATAGACCAAGACCATGAACTCCGAAATTCGACTTGTTTTAGGTGGCTTGGTCACCATGGAGACTAAATCAGTGACCATTTACAATATGCCAATATGTACTCCCTAGATTACTTCTTTGAAGGATTGACCATCAGTATACTGTATCCATTTCAGTTATTAGAGGTGAGTACAGGTGAACCCAGGTGTAGGTCGAGTATCCCCCTATGGTGATGTAGCTTTCATAGAGATATAATTATGATATTTTCTAAATAAAGTATTTTTTATTGGGTTTATAGACCTAAATATTGAATTAATGATACAAAACATGAGGGACATGACATCCAACTCAATTCCCTTGCACAGGATGTCCCGATGATCAGGATTACGGACCCATGGGTCGACTATAGATTGGTTTTCATGTTATTTTTTTCAAATAATACTTAATATTCATATTTATGTATATATGTATAGGTATGGGACTATACTTATATACACATGTTTATATAGACATCCATGGTGGAACGTTTGCAATGTACTAGGATTACAGACCCCTTGTTCGACTGTGGGTTCACATTTGGTTTTACATTATTTTTAGTTATCTTTATTCCTGGCTAAGTACATTTCTTTTTCATACACTTATAACATCACATTTATAGGTTACTCATTCGGGTTCCATAATGAGATTATTTACTTCCACTAAATGTGCACCTTCGTGTATGTGTAATCCATATGTATTCTTTTCAGGTAAATAAATATTTTCATGGTGGATAAGGATGAGGCCTAGGTTTTCGTGTTCGAGTAGAGTTGGTCATGTAGGTTCTTCATATTAGTTTTCTTTATTTCTAGAGTGTCTAGAGACTAGGTATGTGGTCTGGAATGGAGTTAGTAGTAGGGAATTATAATTTTAGTTTTAATTTCTTTTTTTATTTTTGTATTTCTATGTTCATCCTAGTGGGTGACCAGTATTGAATTGTTTGACATAGCTGTTCAGGATTTTACAAAATTTCATTAATTATTAAAACATATTGTATTTTTGTATATATACTACATCTGTAATTTTTTATGTTTAATTCATATTGTGTATAATAGTTATTTACACTATTTTCTTACTCCAATATGAGGACATAGTATACCCACTATTACACCCTTGGACATCACAGCTAGTCAGCAAACTCTGGATTATGGGGAGGTGTGCTTGAGGGCTTGTAACTCACTAGCTCAAAGCACTAGTTCCGAGGCATCTAGGGTGGGATTGTGTAGCTATTGGTTTCTATTGATGTTAGTAACCTCTAGTAATTAAAAAAGTGGTACCTTGAGTAGTTTAATCATCCTTAAGTTTAGGTAGTAGTTCCTTTTAATAATATTGGTATTTCTTCTGGATGTATCCACCTTAACAATTATGTTTAGGAGTTTCTTTCCCTAGTAAAAGTTGATGCTGAAGTGATTTATTTCATGGATTTATGTTTATGGAATTTTTTCCATGAGACTATATTTTATTTAGTAATGTTGTTACCTATATTTTAGAGGTATGTCTAGAAAAAATTGGGTTTGGTGGCCATCATTTCTTTTCAAATATGGTTTTGACTCTTAGAAAAGAGAATCATTTGGAAGGTATCTATAGTAATGTATCAAACCTCCCCACCCTTAAGTATTAATTATTTTAGTATGGGAGTATCTAATAGGTAATTTTAGGGAGAAATTGGAGTCATTTTGAAATTTATTGTGGAGGGCTGTTTGCGGCATTGGGGGTGGAACTGTATCATGGATTGTCAGGTTGGAGATAGGATATAAAATGGATGGTTGAGTTGTGACATGTAGTAGTTTTTGGAGTTTATTTATTTAACTATGAATAGTATCCATGGTGCTTCCATGGATATCATGGAATACATCATAGGGTATATAGGGCATTTTCCCATTTTAGGGGTTATTGTGTGCTGGTTCCTGAGTAGTGCCCTGGAGATCATGGATTATAATTCCATAGTTATTCCATTTTTAGGGTCCCCACATCGTGTTCCTTTAT
Source organism: Viscum album (assembly GCA_963277665.1). Classification (NCBI taxonomy): domain Eukaryota; kingdom Viridiplantae; phylum Streptophyta; class Magnoliopsida; order Santalales; family Viscaceae; genus Viscum; species Viscum album. The sequence continues at coordinate 440,228,911 of OY728121.1, forward strand.
ATATGTCATGGTTTTGGAATTGGGTTGATATAGAAAAATTAGTGTAGGGAATTTTAGATTGGTGATCACTATTACATCATGGATCCAAGAGTAGTAGATTATATAGTTATCCTTTTTGATATCTCTCACTTGTGGTACCTATAGAGCACGATGGTTTTATTTAAATGATTCCTTTTTATTTTTTATATTGAAATACTGTGGCATGGTGGTACTCCTTGTGTGAGGTCCCATTTCATCATTATATATAATTATACAGTTATCCAATTTTAAGTGGGGGGATACGAAACATGTTTTATTGGATATTAATTTGATTTAACCCCATTTTAGAATTCACTATACCCCTTTCATCATGTTATTATGTTTCTCTAGACTATTTAAAATTTTAAAATAACATATGGATCTCATTCGACATCCTTTGTCTCCATAAGCTTTAGGGAAACTAAATTTCATTTTTGGGAGACCTTTCAGTGTCGTTTCCTCATATGTTAACATTTGATTTATGAGATCCCTTCTTCGCAATCCTAGTTTTTTATTTATCTTCCCCATCTTTTTAGACATTATATTATATTAGGAGTTTGGTAATATAGTAATGGTTTATTTTGGGAGATATCAGATTATGTATTTAATGCTATTTTTTATGAGTTAGATTTATTGTGGTTTCCCTTCTCTAGGTCTGGTCTTACGTTCTTCTCTTTCCATCATTCGTTCAATGAATCCTCTGGTTCGCCAATTTATATAGGGGATTCAGGGTTTATATTTCTTTTCGTTATTTATATCAATGTAACTAACCATAAAATTCTTTCATTGGGTGGATAATAGGGATTAGTTTAGTGAAGATAATGATTAGAATAAAATAAATTAACGAGAAGGGTGATTCACATGTGATTTTATGTTTTATGTCATTTCTCATGTGGTTGAGTCTTGAATCTATTTTTTTCTGATATTTTTCTTATTACTATGGAATATTTACCTTGTTGTGGTTTTGGATTTTTATTTACATTTTGAAAAATAATAATCATGTAAATATGGTAATGAAATAGTTTCTTGAGAACATGAAATAATTTGAATGATGTTTTTATGGATACACTTAAATTCTTCTAAAATAAAAATTTAAAATGTATGGCTTGGTGTCTCTTGAAACTATCTTGATATATTGTTATTTATTATTATTTTTATTTAGGTAAATGTAGTATTTTGTAGTGATAATAATGGAAACTATAATTAATATAATTTTTACCTTTATAATAAGATAAATTATGTAAAGCGAGTAATAAATTGGTTATTTGAATAGATGAAATCTATAGTAAAATTTTTTGATGTAGAAACCTATTTCTAATGGAATAATTATATTCTGGTTCCTTTAAAGTGATTTATATAAATTGAGGATGAGGGGATATTGTAGTGGCTAGTTTGGAATGTGTGGTGGTTATTGATATTATGATTTTATAGTTGTGTGGCCCTTATGGGATTACATTATCATTTCCTAATGGAATTGATATGATTTTTAAAATTGGTATGATAAGGGAATGGAAATAAAACAATGTGGTTGTCAGAAAGTTAGGAAGTGCTATAATGAAATGGGTAAGGGATGGAATTAAATCTAATTGATGGATACTGAACAATTAATAATTTATATGGGATATAATTGAAGTTATAACGGTGATTAACAATTATATGTGGTGAAATGAATGTCTAATGATAGGAATAGTTGTAATTAACATGTGGTAAGAACTGTATGAATGGGAACATAATTTATGGAAATGATTGATATTTAATACTATTAATGAATGAAATAATGATTGTAATATGGCCTATAAAACGGTAATTATAGAAATAAGTAGTTGGTGGAATCAAAATGAGAAATTCTCAATGATGAACTTCTTGTGTAAAGGACGTTATTGGTTATTTGTATATGGATCAGATTCGTGGACAGAGAATGGTAGCATGAATAATGTTTTGTTACAGTTGTGGTAGTGATGTGTTGGTAGTGACCTTATCATGATGTCTTGTGTGTGAACGTTTATATCTTTATATTTTCATTTATTTTCATATACACTCGACCATATTCATAAATGTTCATAAATTCCAAAAATAATTGGGTTCAGAGTGTTTTTTTCAATATATTGGTTAGAGAGAGAACAAATGTAAGAATATATCCCCTTCTCTACACACCATTTATATTTGGTTTGGCTTTGATTCCATAGATTAAAAATGTGATTGATGTGATGATTATGGGATTATAATGTGTTATATAATATGGAGGATTTTCATGGTAAGGGAAGGGAATGAAGTTGACATCATTCAGGTTCACGATTCCTTAATATGAAGGAATATTCAAGTGAGATTTAGATATATATATATATGGAATATGGACATGGTATATGGTTGTGTGGTAAGATGTGGAAATATGGTTCTAGCTATAGACTAGTTCTAATGATAAATGTTGGACCCTTTGTAGGTTAAGGCAGATAGAGGAGTGGTCTAACCCATATCATTTATGTTTTGATATATATTTATATATATGAAGCAAATTAAAATGTAGGATATTTGATAATGGGGAATGAGAGAAAAATACCAGTGGAGAAGTGGTTTAATGGTGTATTTTCTATATATTTTTTTAATGCCATTATTTTTACACCTGGTTTTGATACAAGATGAGGTGTTATTCGTGAAAAGGGGCTATATATGACCTTATAAGTGGTGGTTGGTTCTTATCCTTATTCACTAAGGCATTATAATTAGTATTCCACATTTTCATGAGATGTAATATGGATGATCTTATGTAGTTTTCATGTATTCTCACCAATATATATATATAATATATTTTTAGGTTTCTAGGTTGAATTTGGAGTCTCATATAGACTTTACAATCTCATATTTTAGAATTGTAATCATAATTTCTTCATTGGATATTACATTTTGAAATTTCACATTAGAGACTTTTATTTTTATAGAATATCTTAAATTTTAGATTATTATAGGATACAAATTTTCTATTATATGATAGTATTGATGGGTGTTTTCTTGTTATGTTCCTCATATTTTTGAGGGTAATGACTCCTATTTTCGTATTTTATACACTTAGTGCTAGTTTCCAACAAAGGTCAAATTAGAGGCAGGCCTCAGGGGTCAGTAAAATATTCACTGAGGTCTCAAAGGTGGTTTTAGTGTGTTGGGGATCATGAAATAACACATGTTATAAAAATATATAATCCCCCCCCAAAACATAAATATATCATCTAGTTACTTATATTCTCTAATGAATAATGTCTACTAACAAATCCACTATCATAGTCACACATTAAATGAATTTTGGGTGTCACCTATGATACTAAATCATGTTGTAGGATACCTATTGAAATATAAATCTATCACTCAAGTTACATAAAAAAATAATCAATATCCCACACAACCCATTACTGATGTTTATCTACTATCATTGGTTATTTTCATAATATATTTGTTAAATTTTCATCAATCATGAAATCCACCCCATTGCATCATCGTCACAATATGTTTCTCACCATCCTATGATAACTAAAAACAATAAAAAATTCAAGGTAATACATCCAAAAATCATTACATAATTATCTACCTAGAAATATTCATCTTGGGAGAACCATATATACATTATAGTCATACTATAAAAAAAATAATCATCATAAGGATGTCTCAGAGAGTGTGTTTCTCCATGTAAATCCACTAAAACAAGCTAGTGTTATAAGATACATTTATACAGTGTCAATAAAAATCCATTATGCTATAATGGTTACCTAGTGGACCATTTGATAATTCCTCAACATGTATGAACCAAAATATTCATGAACTATCCTCCAAAACTATAGAACATTAAAGATAATGAATATACTTACTTTCATAGTCACATCATAGAGTAATTAGGAGTAAAAATTACATGTGATATCATATCATACCATAATCTCACATTGACAATATTATAATGTAAAAATCCTCACTAGGTTAAATTTAAAGAATATCTTTAGGATGTCCACACTTTTAGTATAAGGATATCTACACATAACAACATTAATTATTCACATAAACCAAATTAAGATTCTCAAATATCATATGATATTTTCTCGACTCAATGTTCGTTCCAAGGATTTCTATCATTGTAAATCACAACTATAAATCCTTATATCTTTTTAAATCACTAATTTATATGAGTCATTGTAATTTTACAAATGATAACGATACTTGATAAAGTATTCTCAAACATATAGATTTTTGTAGATGTTTTTAGGCCACGTATGTGTACACTAAAGTCCTAAATCATTAATTTTCATTTTCATTAACTTTGTGTGATGAAATTTATTAATTTAGGGCGACACAATTTTATTCATATAAAAATGGATAATGTATACTATTAAAACATTTTTCTAGTTGGCGATCATCATCATAACACTTAATATTTTGTAAAATGTCAAAAAAACCCAAAAATTAAACTTGAATATCATATAAATTTTCACCATCATGATCTACATAGAAAATTAATTGATACCAACTATATAATGATCAAACTCAGATGCTTGGGTGAAGAAATACATTTTAAAAAACTTTTTCATGAGGGGGATTATGGAAACTCAGATAACTATGTCATGGGTTAGAATCATATATCGCATATAGGTATTGAATTATTCTTCTAAATGATATGATCAAAATTTCATAGATTGATCATGAATATGATATTAGATCATGAAGTTATTGAAAAAATAATATTAATCATTATTGAGAATAGAGAGAAATTAAGAAGATTTCATTTAAATAAAAATATATAGAATATTAATCAATACAAGAGATGGGACACATGTTACCTAGCTTACCCCCTTAATTGAATTTTATTTTATTTTTTTTACATGGATGTAAATTATTAAATGGGGGAGGGAAGAAGTATTTTATTAATGTGGTCCCCACATCTCTAAACCCTGTTCACATTTACCCGATCACTTTTTTACTTGAATGAGGCTCACACAAGTGGCTATATAATTTATCATTAACTATATAATTATTATATTTAATAATTAACAACATAATTCATATAAATATCAAATAATGTAATAAATATTAATACATAAGTAATTAGTTAAGATAACTAATAAAAAATTGTATAATTAATGACAAATAATATAATTAATAATTTATTAATTTACCTAATATATTTTTTAATTACTATTGTTAAATAATTAATTAATTAAAATTTATAAATAATAATAATTTTTTAATATGATTAAAAATTAACAACATTACTAAAATAATTAATTTATAATAATCCAAAATGAATCCTGTGTTTTATCCCCTAATGATCATATTTACAGAATTTTAAAATTTCATTAAACTTTGATGACACATATGATGCACTACTCATGTAGTCTGTTAATTATGAACACCCTTGAAGACCTTCTTTATGAACTCCCCAATATTAGTTTTTATATAGCGATATGTGTTATGGAAATTAGATGCTAATGACAATATCTCCTTTAGAATCTCTATATTTTAATCATACACTTCATAGTTGGTAGTTAAAATTTCTTCTAGTTGCTAATTAAATTTTATTTTTCAATGCTCATAAACTAAAAAAAGTTTATATTAGATTAATTTTAAGGAAAAGTAAACAAATATAATATATATATTTGTATAACGAATCATACCCTACATAATCACGACATTATTTATTTAATCATCCGTAAAATGTCTGTTGACATTAATAGAACATTTTTTGATTCAAAGAAGTTATTAGAATTAGGTTGCTTCCATTATAGTTTATAAAAGATTATTAACTATATAATCACATGATGAAAATAAATTTTTATGAAAAACACATGGATTTTCATAACAAGTATGCAAATAAATTCCAAGGTCCTACTCTATGAATCCAAATTATTATTCTCAATAACATTGAATTTAAGTAAGAAATGTCCCTAATTTGATTGGATTTGGGTGATCATTTAATGAGATTTTGTTTTAGAAATAAAACCATAAATGTTATATTTATCTTCAATAGTATCAACATGAATAAGTTTGATGAATATAAAACTAATCATACATGAGGAGTTTCTTCATCCATCTCTATTTCACAATGGTTTGTGAGGATCACTATAGAAGTAGCTAGATGCATCCTACCTCTATGGGATAACACTAAACTGTGGATCCTAATTCATGATAAGAGGATTCATGTTTCTCAATTGGGTGTTATCACATTAAATGAATATTTATAAAGAATGTGGATATAAAGAGAGTTTTTTCCTTAGATTGCATTTAACAAGTATACACACGATGTGGGGGATAATATCACTTTTATAGACACTCTTGAAAATCTTCATTAAATAATATAAAGATCATTGTCTTCCATCCTATGATAGTTGAGATAAATTACTACCTATTGGTGTTTATAAATTAATCAACACTTTAGTGATTACTTTATCTAAAAATAAATTATCTAATAATCCATAACCAATGTAAACCATTTGGATGATGGGAAGACGACCAATGAACTCAAACACTATATCATATTCTAATCGTATGATTTGATATAGAAAAAAAAATCACACCATGCATCATTATTATACAATAAAATCAAATCCTATGATATTAACATATGTATGTTATAGTATATGAACAATATATATCATAAAATATTATATACCCTTATTTTAGTCTATATCCAATAGTATATCACTTTCAAAACAATATGATAAGGAATTTATAAAAAAATATCACAACTATTCACAAATCCATCAAAAAAACTTTTGTTTATGGTTTATCAAAATATCTTGATTTTGGAATGAATACTTTTTCAAGAACTTAATCCATATACAATGTCTTAACTACGCGACCTTATAGGAAATTGTTGCGCTGAAAAAAAATGAAATAATCATTTTAAAGATATAATAAATAATTGGCCTCTTTCGAAGAATCAGTGATACTCAAGAAACCCAAGGGTCTTGTGTGATCTAAATCAACCAAACTCAAATATATTTATAGGAATTTCGACCTAAATGTTCATCATATACACCATATTTACACCTATATAATCATTTTCTCTATGACATTGCGTGACCACAAGATATGGAATAATTTTAATCAGATATAATCCATCAAATATTTTATTGATTCTATAAAAGGGACTGATTTGGTGAATGATTACATCAAATTTCATTCATCATGTAGATGAGAAAATAACATATTCCACATCAAAGTAGATGATAATATAATATGTGACTCAACTAATCATTGGAATGCATTTCCTTAATCTAATACAATAAAAGTCTAGATACTATTCCTCATTATACGAGTGGTTAAATATTATCATTATTGAGCACCAACTGATCACATGATCAACAACATACTCAATCACCAACTAATTAGCTATGCCTCAAGGATTTAATAAGAAATGTATCAAATTATTATAGTTTTTGTTGTTTGTATCTTTGCCACCCGAGGTCAAATGTATTGATAAAAAGCCTAAACCCCAAAATATATTGATACTGATTGAAATTCCATTTTATATAATTTTGTGTGATATTACAAATAATAAGTCTCAACTTATTAACTTATGAGTCCACTACTCATCATAATGTTAAAATATTATCATAACCAGAATACTCCATGATGATAATTATATAAGGATAACTTAAATCCATACATTATGGGGACAATATCAATAAAATATTCATGTAATATAAATTATATCTCACATGAATGAATAATTAATATATATTTTATTTTATTATAAGATCATGGTACATTTAGAAACGTCACATCCATATGTTATGTATGATATAACAATAGATTTAACATGATCCTCATGCTTTTGATGCATTAATGGTTTCAACAAAGGGTTTGTTATATTGTAATATGTATCCACCCAATACATCCTAACTCACCCCTCTCATTGATCTCCAATATTAGATAAAATTTATAAATGATGTGTTTGGTCCTTTGGTGAGACCAGGTTTCCTTATCCTATTAAATAAATCCATTATTGTCATGATATTTTTTGTTCGATCACTCGATGCTAATAAAAAATTCATGTTCAATAATGAGTTTTTTATTCAAATATCATGTCTTATAGCATTTTTTGTAGTTATATACTCCACATTTTTATTTATTCCACCATGGTGGTTAATTTTGAACTCTTACAACTAAAAGAACTGCTATTTAGGAAATAAAAAATCCTAGATTGAGATCTCATTTCATCTCTATCAAATTGAAAACAAGCATCTGTGTCACCTGTTACTCAAAGATAATCCTCTCCATTAAATATAATTAACATATCCTTAGTAATTCATAACTACATCATGATTTTCTTAATAATAATACAATAACTATCACAAGGATTGGATTTGTTATCAATAAGTCATTCTACGAAAATATGTGACATCAGGTGAAGTACACGACATTTTAAACCGGATAGTTTATTTAGTTTATTAATAGGAAATTATATCCATCATTTCTGACTCTTCTAAAGGATTCAAGATCTTCCTAAAATTTATGCCAAGAAACAATGGTTAGGACCCCTTTCTTGAGTTATATGTGTTAAACTAAATTAAAAAATTTAAGTGTTCTAAATCATTCCAAGAAAACTCTTAAATATTTATTTATATATCTTCATTCCTAATATGTAGGTTTCTTCACACAAGTATTTTACAAATAATCTTTTTCTCAACAACATATTTATAAAATTTAATATTGGACATCATTTTTTATTAGACGTATTCCATATACATACAATTTTAGAAAACCTGATACACTCACACTACTATACATATAAACACATAATTTATTTAATTACTTTTGAAATAAATAAGTTTTATTTCCTCATCAAATAAAATATTCCAGCTTTGAGAAGCTTTCTTCAATCCATAAATGGACTGTTGAAACCTTGAAACCATAACACATATATTTTTCACTTTAGATCCATTTGATTATATCATACACATGTCCTTGATTATTTTACCATCCATGAAATTGGTTTTTTTAAATCCATTTTATATATCCTATAATAAAAATGAGTTTTTGTGGAAATAAAAATCTGAATAGACTTTATGATTGTGAGAGATGAAAATATTTATTCATAGTGAATACAATGACATTGTTTATAACTATAAGACCTAAACTAAATTATAGTGATTGAAATTTATATTTTAATAAAAATATAATAAAATTAAATTTTTTATATTTTTTAGAAAAAGATAATAATTTTACAAGTTTAATATATATTTTTAACTAACTTGATCAAAATAATCCTAGATCTAATTTTTGATATTTTCCATCTGAACTATGATTTTATGAAAAAAAAATAGTGATTTAGTATTACTATTTTTAATTATAATATTTTTTTTATTAAAATTTATAATTGAAAATATATTATATATAAATTTTATATAAAAAAAAATATCATTTGGAGTTAAAAATATGTATATTTTCAGAAAACTATCTTTTTCTACAAAAAACTGTTTTTGTTTAAAAGGACAAAATGTATAACCATTTTAATTTATTTAAATAATATTAAATTTGTAATATTTTTAATGAAAAGAATATATTATATTTATAAATATAATAATTTAAATACACTTAATGATGGTTACTACTCATATAGTTAATTTAAGATCATCCACTGCTTGAAAAATTAATTTTCTAAAAAATTGTCCTTCGACAGGAATTAATGGTCTTTTTGATCTAAATTCAGAAACTAATGTGACTTGAATTTAATAAAAATGAATAACATTTTTAATCATAATTATTAATATTATTTATTTATTTTCACTACATTTTTTATTATAACAATTAGTAAAAATAGGGAAAAATAATTAGTGCAATTAAAGTAAAAACAAGGATCTATGCATTTCAAGCGCTTATCTAAAAATTAATTTTCTAAAAAAATAGAATTTTTATTTGAAAAATTAGATTTCATATTTTTAATTAGTAGGTATGAATTATATAGTATGTCTAATTTTATTTGTTTCTTAAAGGTTTATTTTTCTAGTTTATAAATCTTGTTACCATGATGAAAACATAAATGGTAAAAGTAAATAAAATTAGAGGATAAGGGGATAACATGTCTAAAAAATATTTATTTTTATTTATTTTAGGTGTGGATTAAATAAAAAATTTTTCCAATCCATTATTTTACAATTTTGGTGGCACATTGGGTGAGAGTGAATTCCCATTATTTAATAGTTTTAGTTATTTTCAAAAATGTCACTCCACCTCAATTATAAAAGGGAACTCTCTCCCATCACTTTTTCACAACTCTCAAGATATATGAATAAAAAATATCTTACCCAAATATCTCACCAAAATTCATATCCATGTTATATATATTCTATTATTCCAAAAATAAAAACCCTATGGTCTTTGATAAGAGATCCAAAGGAGGGTTCTCTATGTGAATATAACCATCTTAAAAATGTTTGTTATTATTATTTTTTCTTTTAAACCCTTTAATAATGTATTAGAAAATATTATATTAACCCCAAAATATATCCCACATATGAATATGTTATTATATTTATGTCATTATATTTTTTCCATTTTTTCTAAATCAAATTAAAAATATCCATCGCTCATGTGTACACCGAACTACTACCTCACAAACATATGTAGTTTTTCCCCTCACTGAAGCTCTTGGATAAATATAATGATGTAAATAATGAATATATATTATAAATATGGCATGATTTTAATTATTTAAAAATAATATATCATCCAATTCATTACTGTTTCACCAATTTAGTGAATAATATCGGTACTCGTGCGTGCGTATGGCCTACTGTCTCCATGAAGTGAAGTGATTAATTTTATTTGTATGAAATTAAATAATGGTTCCAAAAATGTATCTAAAAAGTAAATATTATATTGATTATATTTATATAATTCTAAATATCATGTAATTATATCCTATATACATGTACCGACACTTTCATAACTAAATAGGCTTGAGAAAAGAAGTCAATTAACATAGGAAACAATAATTAAAAAATATTATTAATGAATGAGTGGTAAGATAATATAAAAGAACTATATATGATTTTATAACCCTGAATTTAGTTCTTTTATAAATTAATATATTTCTTAAAACAAATATTTATGAGTTTAATGTGTGTTCAACCAAAGGGAAGTGAAAGGTAAGATATTTCATCTCAATATCCATTTCAAGGAGGCATATTTGTTAGTATATACCGATTCACTATTATGTGGTGTATATAGTGAAATTTTTTCTTATTTACCCTAAAAAATATTTATTCATGATGGTTAATTTTTCAATTAATGTTTATTATTTCAATGGGTTGAAATTTATAATCCACAGAAGAGGGAAGTATTTATTTACAATCTCATATTATTATGGGATTGGTTTAATTTTCATTGAAGAAAAAATGACATTAATCCATCATAATATCTAATAATATTATTAAAATCTACGAATTTAGTTGGATTATATAACTTGTTCTATATTTTCCCCTCCTTGGTACTATATCAGGAAAATAAAATATTAAAAGAAAAACTGAATATATTTTTGTTTAAATGAGACATATTTTTCATCCATGTCGATGTTTTCCAAAATTATTTTAAAAAATACATATTAATTACTAAAATGATTTATTAAAGAAATTTTAATTTATACTTGACTTTGAAATTTTTTTTAAATGAACATTTCTATGGTTTTTTGAATTGTGGTTTTCAAAATAAAATTCAAAAAGAAATTTTTTATCTAATCTGATGATAATTGAATTACACCCCATCATAATGGTTTTACCAAATGTAGCTTAATATATATATATTTTAAATATTTTTACAATAAAAACTATTATGAAGTATCATTTTAATATTTCACTTAAATACCATTTATTCTTCCAAAGTACCTAATTTTATTGCAAAAATATATTTTCTCGATGAATCGATGGTAACATATCATCTATTGATTTATTTTTAGATTATTAACTTTCCCTTAAAAAATCAATTTATTTTGATATTTATTTATTAGATATTAAATTAATCATAAATATACATATTCTTTATATGATTGATATTATTATTTCCAAAACCAAATAAAATTTCTATATATAGTGTTTACTTATAATGTTATTTGATTAATAAGGGAAACATTGATAAATACATTTTATCTATTCAATAAAAATTTATTTAATAATGAATATTGATTATAAATTAAATTGATTATTGGTTATATGAGGAATAATTTGGACATGTGGTGATGGGTGGGGTCTAAAATTTTATACGCCCTTGATGAATTAGTAAGTCACATGAGAAAAATTAGTTGGCCAAATTAAATTGTTATTTACCCACAATTTAAATTGTATTATGAAAGGAATTGATGGTATAAATATCATGATTCTTGATATAATGATGTAAAAAAGTATGAATTTACTTCATTGAGAATTAAATTATTATTATCCATTAGATTATTTCAATTACATTATCCCTGGATTATTTTGTGGTCAAGTTATTAATTAAGTAGAGTGTGTGTTCAACTATATACCCTGCAATATTTATTATAAATTACTGATTTGTGATAGCTGATGTTGCACGTTACCCATATTGAGCATTGGATCTCACCATTTTTCTCCTTTACCCATGATATGAAGAAGAATTATTTGATTGAGTTCAAGGACGATGAATGTTTTCTACAACTATGTTTTTCATTTTATCCCCAATATAAAATGCGAATCATGTTTTTAAATGGATCTTCATGATTACTAAAATGATTTCTCCATTAGAATTTGACCCCTTGTTTCTATGACAACAAAATATAGTAACAACCAGATCAAGGGTATTGGAGTCTGGGTTATTACATTTGGTAATAGAGAAATTTTAGTTGAAACCTTGGAAACTATATTAAGGAAAACATATATTAGTTAACATAACACTGTGGTAAACATTGTGAATAAGTATAAAATAAAATACGATTTTTTTGTAAGAAATAAATTATGTTGTTTTTCCTATAAATAATTCTATGTTTGGATACTTCAATTGGACAAGTCTCTAGCATAGTTGTATATAGGGGAAACAACTCCAAAAATGGTGTATTTGGATTTGACTCGATTATCTCCTGGTGCACAAAAACTGACCTTACTACACACCTATTTTTTTACATTCCCAGAGTATGTGCTATGGATTATTCAAATATTATTTATAAACCATTATGAATGATTTGAAAATATTGATGCTCATAAAGAAACCATGTTTAAGGTTATGATATTAAAAATGAATAATTTTTTGATTTATGTTAAGTGTTACATATGATTTATAATTATAAGTTTTGATTTAAAATTCATTATTTAAGGATATAATATAGTATATGATATTGTTTAGAAGTGGAACTTATTTGGAAGAGGGATATCAACACTCTTAGATAATGTAGATATTTCTCTACTGACCAAACTAATATAGCTGGTATTGGATCCGAGCTAATCATAGATATATTATTAATGATTAACATGTCATGTTAGATATCCTTACATGAATGGATAAAACTATCATTTCATAGAGTTATTATCATATGTTTTATCTCTTCATATGATATAATATCTCATAATTTCGTGAGGATACTAATTCAGTGGTAGTGGATAAATGAATTAAGTTCCTTTAGAAGATATTTCTCACCTTGAGATGCGATGAAAAGGAAAATTTTATAATGGATTTATAATTTCTGAAGGGTAAAACTAATAAATGGTGTTCATTGATTTTGTATATAGGTAGGAATAAGAAATAGAATATGTATAATGGAGAGTTTTTAATGGAAAATTATTTGAAAAATATTTCTGTCATGAGAAATGAAGCATTATGAATAGAATGCTCTCTAGGTTAATGGAAAATGATGGAGAAAATGTTATAGAGTATGATTTTGATTTATAATACTATCTAAGTATGCTATATATTATATACATAATGATAAATTCTATATCGACCACTTCCTTGAAGTCTATAATCCATGTCTCTAAATGGAGTTGGTCTCTCAAACATTTTTATTATACGATAAAATTGTTTTATGTGCCATAAAAAATAAGATGAAATTATCTTGATCCTATATATTCCAGGGTAATTCAGAGAGTAATATGTCATAAAAAACCATGAAAATGGAATGAGATAAAGAAGAATAAGATAAAGAAATTTAAATCATGTGAATATTCTGTTAAGAAACATCCTGTAAAATTCTATAAGTTTAGGGGACTTTGTTACAAGTGCAGTGATATGGGCCACCAAGCACATGAATGAAAGGTAATAATCAAATAAATTATTTCATGTGATTCAAATATTAATGAATGTGCCATATTTCACACCATTTCCACAATGGTCAAGGGAAAATACCATAGATGTAACCAAGGGGAGAATGATAAGCCTCTGTAATCAATACAACTAAGGTGGAAGCACCTAATGATGCGTTGGATGATACTTTAATCATATCCTTAATTTTTTCAAATGATTCATTTTATCTTTTATTTCCAAAAGATTTTATATATTACTTGTTTTTCAATAAAACTATATATTTAACTAGAACCATAATAAGTGTGTTTTTAGTTAAAAACATAGTGGAAGTCTCACCATAACAAGGATGTGTCTTCAAGTTCTCCTTATGAAACATAAACATTCTCTATTATCTGAATTTATTATCATACTTATGGGTGAATTTGATATTGTATTTTCTATCTAATATAATTCATAATATTATACAAACATTAATTTTAGGGAGAATGAAAATAAATTTTTTGATGAAGATGTCAAATTCCTTATCTTTGGAGATGAGACATCATCATCTGATTAATGTCTAGACCCACCATAGTAGAACTTATAAATGGAATTCTTGGGGAAGAAAATAAAACAAAAATTTTGTTTGGAATAGGTAATATTCAAATTTAGTAAGTATATATTTTATAATAATAAATTTATGTACGTCCTGAGTAATTAATGGGACATCAACCAGAGCATGAAGTGGAGTTTTCCATTAAATTAATCCATGAAAAAAGTCTAATGTGAAAGAGTCCATACCAAATGGACACTCTAAATTAGTAGATTTAAAGAAATAATTAAGGGATTTTTGTGATAAAGGATTTATTCACTCTAGTGTTTCACCATAGGGATCCCATGTTCTCTTTTTTAAGAAGAAAGATGGATTCATGAGGCTATGCATTGATTATATTTAAATAAATTCAATATGATAAAAACATGTATCCTATGGCTCATGTGGATGACTTATTTGATTAGATTAATTGACCAAAATATTTTTAAAATATCGAACTTCGTTCTGGGTATCATAAATATAGAGAAAATAATGAATATATTTCAAATACAACATTTCAAACAAAGTATAGATATTAAAAGTTTACAATAATTCCATTTGGATTGAATAATTAAACAACAGTTTCTATGGATGTAATGAATAGATTATTTATAAAATATCTTTATTATTTTATTTTAGTATTCATTGAATTCAAGTTGGTATATTCAAAGAGTTTTTTTACCATGATAATCACATATTGATCATACATGATAGTCTTAGAAGAAAAGAGTTATATATGAAATATAGAAAGTGTGAATTCTGGCATCAAGAGGTTTCTTTTCTTATTCAGACTATATTTAAGTATAGAATATTAGATGATAATGTGATGAAAGAGGTAGTTAGTGAATGACCTACACCTACTATCACAACTGAGGTATGTTGTGTCATTGTTTTGGTAGGTTACTATTGGAGATTCATCCAGAAGTTTTCCCAAGTGGCATGAACATTAAACCAAATTACATGTAAAGGGTTTATTTTCATATAGAAAATTGAATGTGAATAATTTTTTGATTAATTAAGTAGGATATTGGTCAATACATGGATTTTGACTCTACCATCAAGAGATGATGGATTTGTTACATACGGTAATGCATCACAGAAATGATTGGGTTATGTACTTATGAAAAATGATAAATTTATTGTAATGAATGAAGGTAGTTAATGATTCCTGAAAATATCTATCCAAAACATGATATTTATTTGGAAGTTATTATATATTCTTTGATGATATGGATACATTATATTTATAGTGAATGATATGAAATATCAATATACCATAATATCCTAAAATAAATATTTTCACAAATACATATCAACATGAGGCAAAGGTGATGGCTCTATCTACTCAAGTATTATGATTTTTTTAAACACTACCACCCATAGAAGGAAAATAATTTAGTTAATACTGTAAACTTGAAAGATCATGGATTTATGAACCAAATGAGGATTGAGAGGGATATTATATTCATGGATCTAGTAATTATGGAAATGGTAATTATTAAGGAAGTGGAGACATCACTCCTTTTTCAAATGATTACAAAACCATAAATGTTATAAAATATAAAATTTTATTAATATAATGATGATAATTTTCAGGAGAAAATTAATGTTGTTAATGTTTTTAAGTTGACAAGATTTGTTTGTGAAGTTGACATCCTAAAATTTAGAAAGAGATTATGTGTTCCATATATAATGGAGATAAAAATTGAATTTTGGGGTGATAATCATAGCTTAAATTTATCAATACCACATGAAATCACCATGATGTATAGGGACTCTACGAAACATATATTTTGGGATAACATGAAACACAAAATTTCATATTTTTTATCAAGATGTTTGGTATTTCATAAACTAAATACTGAGTTACAACATCCTCCTATTCATATATGGAAATGGGATATCATTACTTTGGAATCTTTCATAAGACAACGAAATAATACTAGAAGGAATTATACAATATGGTTTAAGAGGATATCCCAACTAAATATTAAAATTTAATCACTATAGAAGTATATTTTCTTCTTGAGCACTACACAATGATCTATTTTAATAATGTTTTAGAACATAATGGCTCGCCAATTTCTGTTGTGTTTAATAATGATCCCCAGTTTATATTGAAATTCTAGAAGAGTCTTTATAAGGATATTGATATTGAGCTTCATTTGAGTACAGTCAACCATCCTCAAAATGATGGACAAATATAAAGAACTATTAAAACATTAGAAGGCATGTTGAGTTCATTATCACTTGATTTTTCATGGTATATGTGATCATTATTTTCCTTTGGTAGATTTTTCCTATAGTAGGAGTTTCCCATAAAGTATAAAAACTGACTTATATAAACCATAATATGGAATGAGATATTATACTAAAACCTATTAGGATAATATTTGTAAAAGAAAACTTGTAGGCCTAGAGCATGTCGGGAAGACATTATCAAATGTAAATACAATTCAGGAAAATGTTAAATTATAATAAATTAGGAAAAATAGTTATGGAAAAAATAAGAGGATATATTTTGAATATCAATTAGGAGATCAATATTTCTTTGGTGTATCTCCAAGGAAGGGTGTCATATTGTTTGTTAACAAGGAAAAAATATGCCCCGGGTATGTCAAAACATTGGAAATTTCATAATGTATTGGAGTTGTGGATTATCAATTGTAAATAATAACAATCCGATATAAATTTCATGATGGGTTAAATGTATCATTTTTAAGTATTTACATGCCAAACGAAATGCATGTTCTCACATGTGAAGGAATATAATTGAAACATAAACTATCTTATTATGAATATATCATCTCGATTATTGATAAAAGATAAAAATTTCTGAGAAATATGATTACTTTACTTGTAAATTTCTTTTTGAGAAATCATAGAGTGGAGAAAACAATATGGGATCTAGAGTTTTTTATGAAGAGGAACCACCCTCATTGAATTAGAAGGTAACGTCTAATAAAATAGGGAAGAAAAAAATTTATATTATGGAATAATGTAACACCTTAGCCCAAATTATAGTTGGTGAAACATCTATTTTAATAAATCAATAAAAAACTTAATTTTTTAATATTTCATGGAATAAAAGTATAATTTGATAGAATTAAAATTTATTTGGAACATACTTGGTCAAAATAATCCAAGAATATATTTTTTTGAAATTTTTCCTTAGAAATAAGCTTCTATAAAAAATAAACAATTTTGTATTTAATTATTCCCCATATTAAATATACAAATTTATATTAATATACTAAATTAAATAATTATTAACAAAATTTTTATATAAATAAATATAAGATCATTTTGAGTTAATTATTGATATTTTTTCAAAAAACTATTTTTTTCATCCGAAAATTGATTTTGTTTAAAAAAGAAATAACTCATGTCCATTTTAATTAACTAAAATAATATCTATTTATTAATGATTAAATTAAATTTATTTTTTATATTTATAAAAATAATAATTTATATTCATATCATTATTATTACTATTCATATTGTTAATATAAGATCATATTTTGCTTGAAAAAAGTATTTCTTTAAAAACCATTATCGACATGAATTGCATACTTTTAATTAAAATAAATTCACCCCCATAGAGAATTGAATTTAATAAAATGTATTAAATATTTTTAATAATCCAAATTAATAGTATATAATACGGGAATGTTCATTTTTGGTCATAATGATTAGTAAAATGAGTAAAAATTAATTAACATGGTTATAGTTAAAGTGAGGTTTTGGGCATTGCATGTGCTTATTTTAAAATTAATGTAACACATGTATATAATTTCTTATTTGATAAAATGTATTTAATATTTATAATATTTATGTAAATATTGTCTAATAATGGTCACATTATTTTATTCTTTAAGGATAAATTATATTGTTTAAAAAACTAGTTATCGTGGTGAAAACTAAAATTGTAAAATTAACTAAACAATGAGGAAAACAAAGTATCATGTAAAAAATGTTTCTTTTTATGTGGTTGAGGGTATTATCATCCTTAAATTCACAACACTCTTTTATTTATCAATTATTCATGTACATTTATAGAGGGAGACTTCCAATTAATGAATAGTTTTGGGTATTTACAAAAATGTCACCCCTCCTAAATTATAGAAGGGAATTTCCTCCCCTCACTTATTCCTAAAAATCAAGAAATTTGGTTGAAAATAACCTAAAGAAATATATCTCCAATATCCTTAGACACATTATAGAGTGATTGTTCTTCCCAAAACTCTAACCCTAGGACCCTTAAGAAGTGATTCAAAGGTTTTTATCTAAGAGAAGGTAATCATCCGAAAAAAGATCTTTATTTTTCCTTCTTATTTTATAAATATAAATTATGTTTTATCAAATAAAATATATTAAAAATATTATATCCCATATAATGAGATGATATTATGTTGATTTAATAACATTCATCGATTTCCTTCCCCATTAAATTGGAAACAAAGCAATCTCTTTTGTTTATGGAAGACTACTACCTTGCGAACCATTATGGTTTGTTTTACATCACTAATTCACATGTCTTTATGAATATCCAATGTGACCATAGAATATTTATTTATTTTAGATAATACCCTTTTTAAGTATATTGTGGGGGAACCCTTACACAAACCATAGGCCTAATGGAACAAGGCCTAGTACATGACCCAAAGGACCAGAGACCCAACTACCATTGGAAAAACCACTCCCAAATATCTATTTTATTAATGGAGTGTTGATTCCAACCCCGTATAACTAATTGTATAAAATTTAACAGTGTAAATCACTATAGTTCAATGTAATTATATAGATTTCCAAACCTGTTCCTTTACTCATAATCCAGTTAGCTTTGTTTGGTGGCTGCTACTTACTCTGATTCCTCTTAGGGGCCTACTCTTGTGTGTTTCAACCTAACAGATTCTTTTCCTAGTGGACATTGTTTCCCAAACGGATATGGCCTATTGGCATGAGGTGGCCCAATGTCCAATTTGGGCCAAATTCCAATGTGGCCCCAAAGGCCCTGTGGCCCATGGGCCCGATCGAGTGACCAAAAGACCTGTATCAGATTTATATTTTTAGCTGATATAGTACCACAAAATAACTAAAATAGTACTATTACACTAATAATATAACATCCCAGAAATATCCCTCCACCATTAATTTCTCCTGTGTTTCATGCAGGATTGAGGGGTGTGTTAATAACTTATCTACCACCACAACTGTAACATGGACTCCCATTGGTAGAAATAATAATGGAAATAAGGAATATATATGATATATTTGACATGATATTAATTACATAAAATGAATATATCACCCACTTAATTACAATTTATACCACTAAGATATTGATATCATCACTCATGAGTGCGTACGACATACAATCTCTCCAAAGCGATGCGATTCATTTTCTATGTACAAGTTTCAATAATGGCTATAAAATTGTATCTAATGAGTAAATATTATATCATTATAATTAATATAATTCTATAAATGATGTATAAATATCTTATACATAAGAACCATAACATTCATGATAAAACACGCTTGAGAAAACACGACAATTAACACATGTGTCTACAATAATAACAAAATAGTTTTAATGAACGAGTGGTGAGATGTTATAGAAGGATCATATATGATATTAAAAACATTAATATGGTTCTAGAATAAATTAATAACATTATTAAAACCATTATAAAATAGCATAAATTGTGTTCAACTTAAAAGAACCATGAGGCACAATAGTTTGTCTCAATTTCCATTTCATTGATATATATTTGTTAAAAAATGCCTATTCACTTTTATGTGATGTATATACTATATTTTTATTTTATTTGACATTAATATTTTTTTTAATGATTATTAATGTTTGGATTCAAATTTATTCTTTCATCGGGTTAAAATTTAACATCTATTGAATCACTAAGAATCAATTTACAATATCACTTTCTTTGAGGATTGAATTTATTTTAATTGAAGGATACATTTAATTTTCCATTGATAAGATCAAATAATTTTCTTATACTATTTATATTTAAGTAGTTTCTATATTTTCTACCAAATTTCTCTCCCACTGGTACTTAAAATGATAAAATAAATTTTTAAAAGAAAAAAAAATTATTTCTCTTTAAATCATACATATTTTTTATCCATGTCCATGTTTTCAAAAATTGTTTCACAAAGGACCTATTATTTAATCAAATTATTTATTAATTAAATTCTATATTATAATTGAATACTAAAAATTATTTGAAAGGAGTATTTCTACTATTTCGGGAGAGGTTCTTTTTTAAAAAAAGTTAAAAAGGATGTTTTTTAACATATATTTCAATAACCAACTTCCTCACCACCATAACCATAAGTGAAATTTATTTTCTTCTATAGGATTTTAGTAATATTACAAAGATAAATTTTTTATGAAGACATATTTTAATATTTCACTTCCATTCCCTTTATTTTTCTAAATTATATGATTTTATTGTATTTACCCATATTTCTGTTTAACCAATGGGCACCTCTCAACTCCGAATTTATTTTTTAATTGTTGAACATCACTAGAAATAATAACATTCTAGTAATAATTTTTCATGTGAAATTTTATTTCACTTAAATATCAATATTATTTGTATAATTGATATAATTATTTCCTTAACTATATTCCATTTATACATATGGTGTCTACTTTGAATTTTCTTTGGTGAACATGGGAAATATTCTTAAATTCATACTCTCTATTCAATACAAATATTTATCGATAAGACATATTTTTCGTGAATTAAATTGACAATTCGATATATGAATAATATTTTGGATATGAAGTGATGGGTGTGGCCCAAAAATATTTACCACTTGATATATTGGTAGGTCTCATGAGACAAATTAGTTAGCAAAATAAATTCATTTTTTACCCATAGTTTTGAACATTCTTGTAAAAGGTCTTAGATGTGTTGAAATTAGGATGTATGAGATCATGAAATAAAATATTAATAATTTAATTCATTTATATTTAAATTTTTATTATCCATGAGAATATTAAATTTATATTATCCATTAATGCATCATGTGCTCAAGTTGTTGATCAAATGGATTTTGTGTTCAGTTATTTATCTTTCCATATTCATTATGCCTTATTGACTCTTGCTATCTTCCATTTTATGTAACTCATACTGAGCATTTCATATCAAAATTATTTTGTTTACATTCTATAAGATTTGAATAATAATTCATTTAAGGAGTTACAATATGCTTAATTTTCACATTAGTATTGTAACACCCTGATATTTTTTGAAAAATATTCTTTTTAATTTCATTAATGTCCTGTGTTGTATGCTACACCAAAAGGAGCTTGCACAACACATATCCTTGACATGCCTTTCATTACACGTAATCGCGACCTTCCTCGATAGCGTGTGTAGTACGCAATACCGAGTTTCACTAAACAACGATATGCTATTAAAATATTATTAAAACTAGCCGTTATGAATAGTAATAACCACTTTTTGAAATTTTATAAATTTTATTTTTCAAAATGGATTTCATTTTTGGATTTGGAATATCGAAATTATCTTAGGGTGAAATTTTGGTACTTTTTGGATAACATTCATATTATGATGAATAGTGAAAATTACTAAATTTTAATTAAAAACAAATTTTTTAATCGAAATAATTAATAGTTATAAATTATTAATTTGAGTGATTTTAAAGTATATTTATAATATATTTTTACAATTTAATACAATGTTGGTCATTGGATGTAATTTTACATTTAAACCAGACATAAACAAGTGTCAATCTTTTGATAGTTATTATCTCTTAAGAACACGCTATTTGTTTTGATGACGGGAATTAATTTTTCAAATAATTAATGCAACTGATATTTTTTGAATTTGGTAAAATAGACATCATTTTTGAGTTCATAATATCAAATATAGCTTAGGCCTAATTTTTGGTATTTTTCTGGAAACTTTCATTTTTTGATTAATAGTGAAACCACTAAGTGGTAGTTAAAAAAATGAATTTTTCATAAAACATAATTTTACTGCTTCTGTGAGTGGAATTTCAAAAATCCGAGAGACACGGTTGATGTCAGTAAGTAAAATGTGGTCCAATGAGATAAAAATAATTTTTGGTGAATAGTAACTTTTTACTTTTTTTACCATAGTTAAAAGTAAATAGGGTAATTAAGGGTAAAAATGATATTATTATTACCCTAAAACATGTCCTAATTCTATTGGATAAGTTTAATTCGACCAAAACCAACCTTAGGAATAAAATATGATCATTTAGGCCCACTTGGATTAGATTAGGACATTTATTATTAATTTATTTAAAGAAGGGTTAAAATAGTTAAAATCAATGTTTAATAAGTAAATAATTTTTAATATAGAGTTATGCATAAGATAAATTCGACTATAAATATTCATTAGAAATATAAAATGATTTCCTACATAATTGTATTTTAGTTTTAATTTTTAGACATTAAATAATTTAATTTATTTATGACACCAAGATGATGCAGTAATTATCTTATTAATGAAATATTGACATAATTTATGTTATAAATACCAAAATAAATGTAATTTGAGACTTTTTATGAATTAAACTAATTTTATAGGTTAATATGACATGTTATTTTTGATTTAATTAACTTTTTTTAAACTAATCATTCTGTTATGATTTTCACAAAAATCAATTACTAAATAGTGTCAAAATTGAAATAAAATATTTTTTAAAACAAATATTATATTATTAATTGTTATTTTATTCCTAAAAAAGTAAGGTTCGGCCAAATGACTTATATAAGGTTATATATATTAATAATAAACAACTTTGGGTTCGTTTGGATTCTTATAGTAAGTTTATTAACCTTATAGTGTAAGAACACAAAAAGACACGGTAAAAGTAAAATTATCTAACTTAAAGTTAAATATAAATGATAAGGGTAAAATAGGAACCTAAACATGTCTAAATTCTATTGTATGAGAGGATTTCGACCCATCCCCACCTTAGCTTTGAAATAAATCAATTTGGATCTATTTAAACCCGAATTTGGCTTTATAATAAAACAATATATTTAGTTATTCCAAAGGTGCCCCTCTCCTCCCTTATAAAAGGGAACCTCCTCCCTCTCTTCCTCACACCAATTCGAGCCTTCAAGCTCGGCCAACCCCTACATACTTCTCTTATCTACTTCCCTAGAAACATCCTAGAGGTCCTGGTATTCTTCAAAAACCAATTTTAGTTCCCTAAAAGGAGGTCTCAAAGAGGTGCTTCAAAGAAGAGGTAATGTCTGTTACAGATTCTTTCAACTTTATTTCTTCTTCCACTTCTTTTTCGTAGGTTGTTTCATTATGAAGTAATAACATCAGTATCACTCATATACTGATATGTTATTATAAGTACGAAACAACCCTATTTCACCATCTACCCATCCTACGAAAAACAAAATCACCGCGCGTGCGTACGTACGGAATACCGTCTCCACACCGTGGTGTAATCTATTTTCCACCACCACCTTACTTGGAGGGGTATAAGGGTGAAAGTAATGAATATATATGATTATTGTAAGGTGATATTGATTCTGTAATATTATACATACACTTTAATACAATTCGACGATCATGGGAATGATATCATCGCTCGTGCGTACGTACGGACTACCGTCTCCACGACGCGATGAGATTCATTCTCCACGTTAACCATTCATGAATGATTATAAAGTATATATAATAAGTAATCATTAAATATATGACATAATAATGATACTGGATTTATTTGTATATATATATGTATTTCATCTGCTAAATTCCATTCAACTCAATAAGGAAACGAAAACAGCGTTCATGCGTACGTACGGCCTACCGTCTCCTTGAACGGTGTATTTCTTTCCATTTACTGATCAATTATATATATTTATATTATGAATATATATTATATATAAATCATGTTTTACATTCTGGATTTAAGTAATCATGATCTACGTAATGATATGAATAATTACAAGTTAAAACACGAACAACAAATGAGACGATTTTACCCAAAATCCGCTTTAACATGGAATTTACAAAAGAACTGGTAATATAAAGTCATAAGTGAACCATATATGATATCATAACAATGAGTATGATTCTGGAATAAGTCAATGACATTATTAAAATCATTATACAGGATGTTCGGACACTTACGAAGAAAATCATACCTAAGGTAAGGGAAATATCACAATCTCATTTTTATCCGTGATTGCTTATACTTTGATATTTACTGGGGTGTATTTTATCATCCACATCCATGTTATCTCAATATGTAATATTATTTCTATCCAGCTACAATTGTTTAAAACCTATTTTACCCTTTGGTGAGTTTTTAGTAAAAGATATGAATGGAATCTTTTCTCGTTTTTCGTACGAGGTACTTTTTGACTTTTCCGAAAAAAGTACGAGAAGAATGTTTTTTTAAACTTATACCGAATGAATGGATTTTTAAAACATTATTTCCAAGAAGCTTCCTTTACATGTTTTCATGTTTATTTTAAATCAACTTCTTTTAGTTTAGATTTGTATGACATGTTAATAAAGGAAAAAGTGTTTTTGAAGTAGAAAGGATATTTTCCTCAAGAATGCAGTTCAAGTGTTTTATCAAAATTATTTTCCATATAAGATAATAAAGGGTTATGTTTTTTCCCTATTATTACATTTATATGATTATGTTGTGATTTAAATATTTTTATGAATTCATTTATCTTATATGAATTGTTTTATGATGTCATGTTGTTTAAGAATCCCATTTTAATTACATGGGTTATGCAATGATGTATGATTTAAGATTTTGTGGCAGACATAAGAATAGTATCATTATGAGATGGGTGGGACCTATATCTCCCTCCAATGAATTGGGTAAATATTTTATATCTAATGAGATAGAAATGGCTGGAACGGCAGGTTAAACCGGTTCAGTGAAACAGGACTGAAACGAGGAGTGAACTCAGTTCAGAAATGGACTTTGTACACTAAGATAGTCTTGGAAATGAGTCTTGACTAATAAGAAATGATTCTCTATGATTATGTGTGTATGCCACAAAGTTTCATGTTTTATGTTATGATTATTGGGATTACATTTCACTACTATTATTTATCCCATGTTATGATATTATGATCTCTTTTGCAGTTTAAGATTTCCAAAATGTTATGTTCTTATAAATATGATGTGATTGATATTTCTTTTGTTTACCCTTACTGAGCATTTGAGCTCACCCTTTTATGTTTTCTTTCCCCAGGATATAATGAAAGGTTTTAGGTAAGAAAAAAAGGGAAGATCTTTATGGGAGATGTTAAAGATCTTTCACCACGATTAGAAGATTATATTCCGAGTTTCCAAAGACACTAAACTATTATGGTCCTTGTGTGTGTGTTTTTGTTATGTACTAAGTATTCCACAAAAGTAATGTATGACCATGTACTTCAAGCTTCAGGTCTCTACAGTTGGTATCAGAGGAAAGGATTAGTCAACCTTTGGAAACTAAGATGCGAAAACGTTAGTGAGATCCCTAGAGATACTTCTAAGGTATGTCTAGGGATGTCCCTAAGGATAAGTATACGTATAGGATATAGTCCTAGAACTATGGTAAAGATATTAGATTAAACCAAAGATGTTAGATATTGAAGTTACTCCCCATTTATTATGATTTTTTCCTCTCACACAATTCTTTTTGGGTTTTAGAAAATGGCTAGAAACAAGATGATTCACGATAATGGAGGATATGATGGACAATGGAATGATATTCTTCATGAGCAACCAAATGAAATGGGATTTGGAAGTCTAAACATCATTATTATGCCGAATCAGCAATCTCATATTATGATCAATAAAGTAAAATTTGGTAAGTTTCCTGACTCAACTAATAAGAGAAAGATGGAGTTTCATGATGATCATAGAGGAAATAAAGTTCAATTTCCCCTATGTAAATCATTTGGGAAGAGGCATCAAGGAGAATGTTTCAAAGGAACTAGAAGATGCTTTGGGTGTGGAAAAGAAGGACACAAAGCCAGTAAGTGAAAAGGAAAAGGTTCAGTTAACACCAGGGATGAGGATAATGGTATTGCTACGACATCAACAATGGTTAAATGTTTTAAATGTGGAATGTACGGGCATTATGCAAACCAATTCCCTAAGGGAAAGTCTCATGAAGTGAATCAGTATGGTCGTATGGGTAGTATTTATGTTGATGATGATGAAGAGACTACAAATGATATGTGAGATGAAATAATTGTTGAATCTTGGTCAATGGTTTAAGAATTTAGTGGAATGATTACATGTTTGTCATGTGTAATGTTGTATAAGTAATCTCATGGTACTATGGAATAAAGAGACATATAAGGATTGTTACACTGTTGCCTTTCCTTGAGTTTTGAAAGTGTATGATTAATGGTACCAGTATCCATGAAAGGTTATTCAGATATTATTGGAATGTAGATGATATACACATAATGAAGGGATAAAGAGAAAATTAAATGTTTGATAGTATTCATGAGCTCATGACTGATATAAGGAGAAGGTTATATCATGGTTTGAGTATATAGAATTTTTGGATTTTGGTATGTGGAAAGAGTTAACTTTTTACTGCATTCATGTTTTCACTAAGGTTCAATGGGTATTCATTCTTCAAGAGAATACATGATTAAGGTATTCACATGTTTGTAATTTGACCAACAAGATATATCTGATGATATATGGGGGATAAATGATGGCATTCACGTGATTGTTATGAGACATTTCAAGTAATCATTTTCTTTATACTATGAGCTTAGACCGAAGTATTTTAGATAATCCTAAAGATTGGAATGGATTATATTGGACATAATTTAGGATATAAAATTTTTGCGATATTATTTATGGGATGTTATAGTAATATATCTTTAGAAAAAGGACAACCTTTAGGACGGGAGAAAGCCCATCGCAACTGACAAGGCTGTGGGAATCGAACCCACAACCGAAGTGGGATTGGCCTTTATCGCCTACCCCTTTCCTACAAGAAGTCTCAGTTTAGTAGAACCTAGTTTTATTATATTAAGCATAATGATATATAAAGTATAAGTCCATTTTAGGAACCATATATGATTAATCTCACTATAGATGGACTTATGTATTTTTGATAACTTTTATAACCTTTTGTTTGAGACAGATAGAATGACCCATCATTCTATCACATGATCTGCTAACACATCACGAATAACAAATTCAACTTCATTTCATTAAGGGATGAAGTGGAAATTGTTCAATTAACGAACAACAGTGAGATTGTACCAAAATCATGTAAGTATTTCTTTTAATTCATCAACTTTAGGGAAATGATCTTAAAAACCAAAAAAATGTTGTCATAGTGCTCTTATATCTGATGAATTAGATGGTACCTTAGATCATCACAAATCTATGTATTTTTGATTTTTGGCTTTTCCATAGCCATGTTCTCTACCACTCTCCATCAGAACATGATGGTTAGATTTCTCTTCCATATCCATATTTTCACCTATGTGGAAACCTAGTGATTAGTTTATTTGGGTAACCGTTACGTTTCATAATTTTGTTTTTAAAGATTGGTTTTGGTATTCATTTTTACGATGTGGGTTTCTATTAAAAAAACTTTCAAGTAGTAAACCATTTATAACCCCCAACGAATTTCAACGGCGAAATTCATTTTAAGGGGTGTAGAATGTAACACCCCGAGATTTTATGAAAAATATTCTTTTTAATTGCATTAATGTCTTGTGTTGTACACTACACCAAAAGGAGCTTTCAAAAAACACATCCTTGACTTTCTTTTCATTACACATAATCGCGACCTTCCTCGACAGCGTGTGTAGTACGCAATACCGAGTTTCACTAAACAACGATATGCTATTAAAATATTATTAAAACTAGCAGTTATGAATAGTAATAACCAGTTTTTGAAATTTTGTAAATTTTATTTTTCAAAATGGACTTCATTTTTGGATTCTAAATATCGAAATTAGCTTAGGGTGAAATTTTGGTACTTTTCGGATAACTTTCATATTCTGATGAGTAGTGAAAATTACTAAATTTTAATTAAAAACATCTTTTTTAATCGAAATAATTAATAGTGATAAATTATTAATTTGAGTGGTTTTAAAGTATATTTAGAATATATTTTTACAATTTAATACAATTTTTGTCATTGTATGTAATTTCACATTTAAACCAGACATAAACAAGTGTCAATCTTTTGATAGTTATTATCTCTTAAGAACACGCTATTTGTTTTGACGACGGGAATTAATTTTTAAATTAATTAATTCAACCGATATGTTTTGAATTTGGAAAAATAGACATCATTTTTTAGTTCATAATATCAAATATAGCTTAGGCCTAATTTTTTGTATTTTTCTGGAAACTTTCATTTTTTGATGAATAGTGAAACCACTAAGTGGTAGTTAAAAAAATGAATTTATCATAAAACTTAATTTTATCGCTTCTGTGAGTGGAATTTCAAAAATCTGAGAGACACGGTTGATGTCAGTAAGTAAAATTTGGTTCAATGAGATAAAAATAATTTTTGGTGAATATTAACTTTTTACTTTTTTTTACCACGGTTAAAAGTAAATAGGGTAATTAAGGGAAAAAATGATATTATTATTACCCTAACACATGTCCTAATTCTATTGGATAAGTTTAATTCGACCAAAAACAACCTTAGGAATAAAATATGATCATTTAGGCCCACTTGGATTAGATTAGGACATTTATTATTAATTTATTTAATGAAGGGTTAAAATAGTTAAAATCAAAGTTTAATAAGTAAATCATTTTTAATATAGAGTTATACATTAGATAAATTCGACTATAAATATTAATTAGAAAGCTAAACAGATTTCCTACATAATTATATTTTATTTTTAATATTTAGACATTAAATAATTTAATTTAATTATGACACAATGATGATGCAGTAATTATCTTATTAATGAAATATTGACATAATCGATGTTATAAATTCCCAAATAAATGTAATTTGAGAGTTTTTATGAATTAAAATAATTTTATTGGTTAATATGACATGTTAGTATTGATTTAATTAACGTTTTTCGAACTAATCATTCTGTTATGATTTTCACAAAAATCAATTACTAAATAGTGTCAAAATTGACATAAAATAGTTTTTAAAACAAGTATTATATTATTAATTGTTATTTTATTCTTAAAAATCTAAGGTTTAGAAAAATGAATTAGATAAGGTTATATATATTAATAATAAACAACTTTGGGTTCGTTTGTCTTCTTATAGTAAGTTTATTAACCTTATAGTGTAAGAACACAAAAAGACACGGTAAAAGTAAAATTATCTAACTTAAAGTTAAATATAAATGATATGGTTAAAATAGGAACCTAAACTTGTCTAAATTCTATTGGATGAGTGTATTTAGACCCATCTCCACCTTATCTTATATATAAATCAATTTTGAGCTATTTAAAACCGAATTTGGCTTTATAATAAAATAATATATTTAGTTATTCCAAAGGTGCCCCTCTCCTCCCTTATAAAAGGGCACCTCCTCCCTCTCTTACTCACACCAATTTGAGCCTTCAAGCTCGGCCAACCCCTGAAAAATTATGTTCTCCACTTCCGAAGAAACATCCTAGAGGTACTGGTCTTCTTAAAAGACCAATTTTAGTGTCCTAAAAGGAGGTCTCAAAGAGGTGCTTCAAAGAAGAGGTAATGTCCATTACCGATTCTTTCAACTTTATTTCTTCTTCCACATCTTCTTCTTAGGTTGTTTCATTATGAAGTAATAACATCAGTATCACTAATATACTGATATGTTATTATATGTATGAAACAACCCTATTTCACCATTAATCCATCCTACAAAAAAAAAAAATCACCGCGCGTGCGTACGTACGGAATACCGTCTCCACGCCGTGGTGTAATCTATTTTCCACCACCACCTTACTTGGAGGCGTATAATGGTGAAAGTAATGAATATATATGATTATTTTAAGGTGATATTGATTCTATAATATTATACATACACTTTAATACAATTCGATTATCATGGTAATGATATCATCGCTCGTGCGTACGTACGGACTACCGTCTCCACGACGCGATGAGATTCATTCTCCACGTTAACCATTCATGAATGATTATAAAGTATATCTAATAAGTAATCATGAACTATATGACATAATAATGATACTGGATTTATGTGTATATATATGTATTTCATCTACTTAATTCCATTCAACTCAATAAGGAAACGAAAACAACGTTCATGCGTACGTACGGCCTACCGTCTCCATGAACGGTGTATTTCATTCCATTTACTGATCTATTATATATATGTATATTCCGAATATATATTATATATAGGTCATGTTTTACATTTTGGATTTAAGTAATCATGATCTATGTAATCATATGAATAATTACAAGTTAAAACACGAACGACAAATGAGACGATTTTACCCAAAACGCTCTTTAACATGGAATTTACAAAAGAACGGGTTATATAAAGTCATAAGTGAACCATATATGATATCATAACAATGAGTATGATTCTGGAATAAGTCAATGACATTCTTTAAATCATTATACAAGAGTTTCAGACACTTACGAAGCAAATCGTACCTAAGGTAAGGGAAATATCACAATCTCATTTTTATCCGAGATTGCTTATACTTCGGTATTTACTGGGGTGTATTTTATCATCCACATACATGTTACCTCAATATGTAATATTATTTCCATCCACCTAAAATTTTTTAAAACTTATTTTTCCCTTTGGTGAGTTTTTAGTAAAAGATATGAAAGGAATCTTTTGTCGTTTTTCGTACGATGTACTTTTTGACTTTTCTGACAAAAGTACGAGAAGAATGTTTTTTTAAACTTATACGACATGAATGTATTTTTAAAAAATTATTTCCAAGCAGCTTCCTTTACAGGTTTTCAAGTTTATTTTTAATCAACTTCTTTTAGTTTATAATTTTATGACATGTTAATAAAGGAAAAGTGTTTTTGAAGTAGAAAGGATATTTTCCTCAAGAATGGAGTTCAAGTGTTTTATCAAAATTATTTTCCATGTAAGATAATAAAGGGTTCTGTTTTTATCCCTATTATTACATTGATATGATTATGTTTTGATGGAAATATTTTTATGAATTCCTTTATCTTATATGAATTGTTTTATGATGTCATGTTGTTTAAGAATCCCATTTTTATTACATGGGTTATGCAATGAAGTATGATTTAAGATTTTGTGGCACACATAAGAATGGTATCATTATGAGATGGGTGGGACCTATATCTCCCTCCAATGCATTGGGTAAAGATTTTATATCTCATGAGATAGACATGGCTGGAACAGCAGGTTAAACCGGTTCAGTGAAACTGGACTAAAATGAGGAGTGAACTCGGTTCAGAAATGAACTTTGTCCACTAAGATAGTCTTGGAAATGAGTCTTGACTAATAAGAAATGATTCTCTATGATTATGTGTGTATGCAACAAAGTTTCATGTTTTATGTTATGATTATTGGGATTACATTTCACTACTATGATTTATCCCATGTTATGATATTATGATCTCTTTTGCAGGTTAAGATTTCCAAAATATTATGTTCTTATAAATATATGTGATTGATATTTCTTTTGTTTACCCTTACTGAGCATTTGAGCTCAGCCTTTTATGTTTTCTTTTTTCCAAGATATAAAGAAAGGTTTTAGGTATGAAAAAAAAAGGAAGATCTTTATGGGAGATGTTGAAGATCTTTCACAACGACTAGAAGATTACATTCTGAGTTTCCAAAGACCCTAAACTATTACGGTCCTTGTGTGTGTGTTTTTGTTATGTACTAAGTATTCCACAAAAGTAATGTAATGACCATGTATGTCAAGCTTCGGTTCTCTACAAGTATGTTTTATATTTTATCCCCATTGTTAAATGGGAATCATGTATATATCTGGCTCTAAAACTCTAGATAATTGATCAGTCCTTTGGGATTGGACTGATTGTATCTATACCAACTCAAAATGTAACCATAATCTACATTTTACTGGTTTTTTGGCTTTTATAGTAAACCTTTGAATATGTATATTCCTATAGGTTGACACTCTATCACACACATCAGTTTTCTTATGAAAACCCACTTTCAACCTCTGGGTAATACCGCATCAGGTACATCCTTAATATTAAAAAAAATTCTAGTGCACATGGATTTTATTTTTATTGTACATGGATTTAAACAATTTATCATATTTAGAAATCTAATTGGACTCTAGGAAGGTAAAAGGTTTATCACCTATGAACATTAAATTATCATCATTCATAATAATACATTCTTATCTCTCATGAAATAGAAGAATCCTACTAGTCCTTTTTGGTAATCATATAACATGAGTTTGTTATTCTCCCACAACTCTATGGAACTCACTCAACTAGCAACTCAAAAACTCTTAATATTTTTTTATATTAAACTAATTCAGGTTAAAATTGACCCCCATTTATACCTCAATTCACTATATTAATTATGGAGAATTACAATAGTTTTTAGTTGTGGTTTTAGAAGCCAAGATTAATGATTAAAAAATATTTCTAATCCTTTTTAAATTATTATTTTTAGAATCATTGAAAATTATATTAATTTGTGGTGTTTTTTTTCAAAATCACCCCAAAATAAATTGAATAAGTATTTTATAGTTTTTCAATTAAAACAATAAATATTATTTTTTTTTAAAACACGTTGACCTTGGCTCCTCCAACTAAAAAGATATACGTTTCTTAACTCTGACCTTGATTTGTATTGGACCCACTCCAATAACCTCCACTTAGTGCTAAAATAATTATTAATGCAGGAAATCCTATCATCCTTAATAGTAAATTCCCCTCTCTAATTTCCTCTTATCCTTTAAACAACTAGATGGTTTGAATGACTTCTAGTCAACTCGACCACACTCTAATTCCCCCTCAGATTCATTTCACCATAATTAGGGATAGTTGATTTTTTTCTCAATTTCAAGGAAGATTAGTTTAATAGAATGATGTTTAATAAGTTCTCTATTATATATCTTATTTAATGATTTTAGTTTAGTAGATCTATGAATTCAAAGTGTTTAAGGGGTATTTTGGGATCCATTCATTATGTTGTTTGTTATTCTAGTTTGAGATTGGTATCCTATTAGACTCTATGATATTTATTTTTATTATTTAATAGAAAGAGATAGTTTATATTATGTTTCATTTTTTGTGTGTGAACACAATTACTTGATAATTGAGTTAAATTATTTGAGAATTATTTTACATGAATTGATAATAAATAAACAATATATTTGATATTTATTTGAAGTAAGGATAGTGAAATTATATATAAAAACATGTTTAATTGGGTAAATGGTGAAATAATTTTGAAATTGAGGATAAAATTATTATAAAAATAAAAAAAATCTGATAGAATTCTTTTAGTGTTATTTTGTTTTGTTATAGTGTGGTGTATTATAATAACTGGTGAGATATATCATGGAACGATTGCTTGGGTACAAATTATTTATATGAATTCTAAATAAATAAATAAATATATTTATTTATTTATATTTTTTTGATTAAATAATATTTTAATATAAATTTATAAATAAAATTTCATGTGAATTAAAAACTTATGTGTCTTTATATGTTTATAATAATTTCAAAATTAAAATTCTATACTAATTTGAAATTAAATGTTTTTATTTTTATATATAATAATGTAATTTTAATTTATATTCACAATTTTTAGGAAATAAAGTACCTATGAATAAATATGGGATTAACTAATCGTGGAACAGAACTTATTATGTTGCGGGTTTGAATATATTTTTAGATTTTGAAATTGAAAATCAATATGTGGATGAATATATCAAAATTAGATATCCTAAATGAAAATTTAGAAGACAGTGAAGTGATATGAAATATTAATTCATTTGATAGTAAAATATTTTCCTCTTGATTATGAGCATTGAATTTGATAAAAATAATTGAAAATTTTCAAAAATTCATTCAGTAATCCCTATTGTTAAAATTAGAATGCCAATTCCCATATAGTGGATAATGAAATTAAAAGAATAATAAATGATTATTTAGGAATAGACGGTCAACTCCATCCAGAATGTAACACATCAATTGATTCACTTATTGATGTCACATATATAAATGATGATTTTAGAATTTTAGGACATACTAATCTAGATAAAAACATATTAATGGATGATTTTGAAGAGTCTAATCCATTGGAAAACCTAATGGAGGAAAAAAATGAGTTTTGTATATTAGTTTTAGGAACAAATAATGAATTTTAGGAATATTATTCCATATATTCATTATTTTATTTTCTATTGATTTTGTACCATATAAAGTTTTTATGTTGAATTATAAATAAATTAATGTCCATTATATTGGAATTATAGTGTGATGGATTTACTAAAACTAAAATCCCAATATCATTTTATCATTTGAATAAGATGACATTCAATATTGAAATAATTTGTATGAAGATAGATGCATGTCCTAATGATTGTATTGTTTAATAGAAATAATATTACAATATATAAAATTATAAAATATTGTTCACATCAAGATGTAAATAAAAAAAATTATAATTTCATTTTGAATACGTATGATACCATAAAAAAGAGAAAAATAAAATTTCTGCAAATTATTAAGGTTAATTTGCACTAAAACTGCAATTAAAATGATTTTTAGTTATACTAAAATGACTAAAAATATGAAGTGACGTGGTTATAATTATAAAAACGATGTCATCATAAAACATATATGATATTTAAAATCATAGAATATCTTCTATTCATTAAAACTATATTTCTCTTCTCTTTTTGGAAATATAATCTTGTTACTAGAATCTAATGGATTCAATCCATTGATAAATTTAAGTAGATGTTATAAAATTAGGCTAGTTGTTTTGATCCGTTATAATAAACATCATTTTATTTATACATAATATAATTAAATCAGTATATCTGTTATTATTATTGGAAATAAAATTTTTTTAAATGACAATGATTTCTACCTGCATCATTTAATTCAATAAATATTGGAGTTTTGAAATGACTGTGTATAAAAAAAATGAAAAATCTATAATGAAAATGATTAGAATACATGTTTATGTTATGGGTACCATTAGTGTGTTTCCAAGACTATGATCTTTTTCAAGATGGAACATACACACTTGTTTTTCGTGTCTAGTTTGTAACATTTTTTTTGAGTCTCAATGGATAATTTATTGAAGAATGTGATGTTTCATGTTTCATCATCACTTACATGATACATCTCATGGATTTTGATTTAATAAGTCACTTTTTAATGGAAAAACTGACTTGGGGATTCCAACAAAATTATTTTTTGGAGCATAGATCCTTAAATAAATTTAAAATCTTGTTATAGAATTAAGAAAATATATTTGTCTGAATACATTTGGTAAAAGAGTTAGAAGAACATCAGTTACAACTAATGAGAAATAATTAAGGAAAAGTGCATTTTTTTTAACATAAATATTGGGGATTTAATTTTTTATGTTCTATTCTTGATGATATAAACATTGATAAGAATGTTCATTATAATGTGATGTTTACATTGTTTATTGAGAAGGGAAAATCAAAGGATAATTTAAATAAACATAAGTACTTATAGGAAATTGATATTAAACATGATATATAGAAAAATGATAAAGGTTAGTATCTAAAAAAAATTTCCAATGAAAATCCATTAAAAAGATATTTTCCTTTGATGGTTAAAAAAATATGAAATTTACTAATGTATATTCCTATAATGTTTCACAATTTTTTGACTTGAATCATAGTAAGGTACTTGGTTTGAAATGTCACGACTCTCATGTATTTATGGAGTGATTTCTTACATTAGTAATGCATAATTTGTTACCTAAAAATTACTATTACTCTAATGAACTTTTTCATAA
Organism: Viscum album; assembly: GCA_963277665.1. Taxonomy (NCBI): domain Eukaryota; kingdom Viridiplantae; phylum Streptophyta; class Magnoliopsida; order Santalales; family Viscaceae; genus Viscum; species Viscum album. Next base: position 440,265,691 of record OY728121.1, read on the forward strand.
TCATTATATTTTCTTCTGAGAAGACATTGAACACCAATGAATTACACAAGCAACAAGAATGATTTTTAAGGATGTAATGAAATTTTGAGATTTTATTTCCCTAATCATTTTTCACCATGATGATCCATATGATGGATTTTTTATCTAATGATGCTAAACTTTTGGGGTCCATACATTATCAACAGATGTATCAAATAGAGTTTTATTTTATTAATATATATTTCATTATAGAAAATTAATTTTCTTAGTGAATATTTAAAAACATTATTTATTAATTTATTAACATTTATTATGAGGTATCTCATCATTTTATGTGTTATCTGAAAAGTAAAGCTCGTCATGAAGGTTATATTACTGAAGGTTTCCTTCCCAAAGAGTTTCTAACCATTTTTCCTGATATTTGGTTTTGATAGAGACTAGATTCAATTGAGTGGGACATGTTGAGGATATTTTGTTTCAATTTAGACATAATAATGATTCATAAATGTTTCCAGATATTGGTTGAGTAGATGGAAAATACTCTTCATTTTCATTGAAAAATATACAGTTAAGGAAAGAACATAGATTTTTTTCTACCAAATAATGTTATTGTTGATCCTTATGTCTAGGAATTAGATACAAAAATGTAAAAATTCCTAGGATTTTAACATATAATTAGATAGAGATAAAAGAAGTTATTACTAAAGAAATTTTTGAATGGCTTTACCATCATGTATGATTTAAATAGAATTCTTATATTCAATACTCTAAATTTTATTTAAATTAAAAAAAAATATCAACTTATATAGGTAATGAAAATTGATAACTGAGGTTAAATATTTGAAAATTCAACATTTTTAGCTCAGGTTCCTTTGAATAATTCTCAGATAATCAATTTATATATTATTGGTGGTTTTACGTTCTTTATTAAAATGTAATAGGGTGAATATTAATAGGGATATAATGAAATATTCATTACAATTTACTTATTTTAATTTCTACCATTTTATCAATACTGGAAATATGTAATAACATAAAACATATATTTTGGTCTTCTAATAAATAAATGGTATATATTTTTTGATAACATAGTGGATATGGGTGGAGTTTATTTGTCTAAATGAAACTGAGATACAGTTATGAAATGTGTGATGAAGGTGAAGTAATTTTTAACAGTGAAAACCATCAACAACAACATGTTGAATTTTTCATACCTGATGATAGCGAAAATTTCATTCCTGTGTGAGAGAGTGAAGAAGAAGAAAAAGAATAAAAATAAATAATTTTATCAATGGAACCTGACAAACCCAATACTATATTGGAATATAATTTGAAATTTTTTTATATTAATTAATGGAAAAGTTTATTTATATTAATAAATGAAAGGAATTTTTTATAACATTGATTAATTAATGGAATGTTTTTTAGGTATTACATACTAGGAGATGTTTAGTCATAGTAGTCTCTCTAGGTCAAAGTATTCTGATTCTACCTCTACAATACAATATAAATATCATCAGAAACCATTAACACCTTTTTATATCATTTCATCTTATCCAAATACAATATATTTCACATTTATTAAATTCACTAATAATGTTCAGAAATCAGGTTATACAACAATAATGGAACCTTCGGGTAATCTGGCTGACTGTTAGTTTCCATCGAGTGGTTATTAGTGGGTCACAATCGTCGGTATGTTAATCAAAGTGACAAAATTAATTGATTAAATATTTATACTAATAGTTTAAATCATATAAAAAATAGATAAAAATAATAATAATATATATACAAATATAAAACCCAGGATTTATGTAATTTTACTAATGTAATGTTAGTTGTTCCTTTAGATTAATATTGGGTACCCACTAAGGATTTAGTAAGAATTTTGGGGTAGCTCCTTGAGAATTTATCATGTGAAGTTTAATACCTCTCTACATATTATTTATATTTGTGTAACATTAAATAATAATGGAAAAATGAGTTTTTTAATTCTTAGATAAAGTTAGTATCTTTATTATGTTTTCATATATGATTAAATTAATTTTATTTTCTTAATGTGTTAATAATTATTGAGTTTTATGTATTTATTTGTATATGGTGTTCCATTTTCATGTGAAAAATTCCATTTCATGTCCATGGACATTAAAAATATTTGAAATAAATAAAAATATTTCATGTGGTGATTATAGAATGAAATAAATGACACATCTCTATCAATGTCTCCAATTTATGAGAAGGTCCTCAAAGGTGTACCTAAGGACCAACAAAAACCATTTGTTGACCATCAACCTGTAGAATCAAATATGGTGTTATATTAAATCTCAGTAGATTAATAATAATGTCTTAATAACATTCTAGGTTTTTATATATATAATTTTTTATGATCATTTTTATGAGGTATTTAGTCAATCCATAGAAGAATCAGATTCCCTACACTTCTGTGGCAATGATTTTCACATGGAAAGATCTTGGAAAAGTGACATTAAATTTTTTAAAATAGATATTTTTAACACTTAAATTAATCTAATTTTTCAATACATTAGTTATTTACCTTTTGGGAACATGTGAATTTGGATTTTCATTATTTTGGAATGATAAAGTTATGGATTGATGTCAAAATGAGATTGAATTTATGTTAATGACTATATAGAAAATATATTTTTGTGAATTTAAATTATTTATCAGTGTTAATAAATTTTTTATAATACAATTTTATTCATTTTATAGTTTTAACTTGAATAGGCATGTGATGCCAACCCAATTATGTCTATTTCATGTATCCCGGGAGGACATCATGGATCAAGTGATTGGAAAAAATCATTCTGGTCTTTTTGGGGGGATAGGTTGTGTGCCATCTCTATCAGGGGTGTTTAGTAGGGAACATACATACTTATTAACGATTTTTGTAGTGGTGGGAGGGTTATAATATTCAATGATCTCGATGCACAAAAAGAAATTTATTCCCTAACAAATGCTATTAATGATAAGGAATCACATGTTAATACAAAAAATGATTGGGTCATGGTATTATAGAGTGAAATGTCTATTATGTTCCCTGACATGAAAAGAATTATTCCTAAAGAAATTGAAAATTTCATTTTGGCTACATGAGATGTAAATTTCATAAATTCAAAGTTATATTCTTCATTTTAGTATTTACTTTTTGTTCAAAAAATATTGTAAAATATTCTCAATGAAAAACTCTAATGTCCAAAATAAAATATTTTAAATGATTTGGTCCAATCCATTATTATTTTATATTTAGTATGAAATTATAGATTCAAAATTTAAATATAGAAAAGAAATTTCATTATATATATTCATGTATGTAAATATAGCTCATTAATTTTTAAATATGATAAAAGTTTATAGTGGGATGGTGAACTTCTCCCAATTTAATTTTAGATTCTTTCATTTAGAAGATATAACATTAATGATGGTCATAGTTATTGTTTATTAAATTGTATTGTGGAAATAGAAAATATAAGATAATGAAATTCAATATCCAACTATTAGAGCCTTGTGATGTATGTAATTGAGTAGATGTTCAAATGAATCATCTAGAATCTTGTCATATTTTCTTGGAATACACATGGATTGAAACTGTTTATTATTATACCATTACATAAAATGAATTTCGATCAAATCAAATATCATTATAATTATACATCATTTGTTATTCGTTGAATATGTTCATTAAAGATGTGTGGTTATCCACTTTAAATTCATGCACCAGAGTTAAGATGTTGGGAAGGGGTGATGGGAAGTTTTATGAATAATTAATGGAGTGTGAGGGGAATTCATATAGGTAGAGTAGCCTGGAGACAAGTCTTTGATGGAATTTTTTGAAATACAATATTTTGTACACTATGATGTAATTTATTGTTGTATCATATGTAATGTAATGTTTATTGATGCATGGAAGTTGTTGATTTTATTATACTATATTGGATGCCTAATTGTTTTTATATATTTTTTGAATTTTTGTTTGCGAGGATCTGGAGGCCATCAAAATATTAGTTTCTAAAAGTAAATTAGTACCTGTAATTTTAGCCACAATGAATAAACTAGTAGAGGTTAAAACCACTTCTCATTAATTTTTTGGTAAAAACTATTGCAGTAAAAAACAATGCTATATTTGGTACCATATAAAACCAACTCTAATAAAAAAAATACACTATTAAATATATATTTTCCCACCACAAAAAAAATTAATTCTAAAAAAAATCATTATTAAATGTTCATTGAAACGCCTTGTTTTATGTTTAAAAAAACCCTAAATACGTTTAAAGGCTATTAAAATCACTTTAAATAGAAATAACTGCCACTATATAATGGTTCTTCTATAGTGACTTATGTATCACTTTCCAAGGAAAGAAATATGATAGGCTACAAACACATTTTTTTATATAGTGTTGTAGACATAATATCCTTTTACTTCAATGGGATAACCAAAAAATAATCACTTGTCAAATTTAGGGCCAAGTTTTTCAGAATAAAATCATCGTATGAGTTCATCATAACCATAAATATTCATAAAAGAAAACGTGGTAAATTTATGAAACCATATCTCATATTCTGTCTTTATGATGTATTTATATGGAATGAATTTTGTTAGTAATGCAGTAGTCTCCTGGGAATAACACTATAATGAAATAGGAAGGCTAATATAACTCCCAATTGATTGAAACATTTACAACATGGTATGATTCCTACTCATGGACAAACAATTCCACTATGGTGTTCTGCAAATTGTTAGTTTCTGAAAATATCAAAATTCCATAAATGAGCAATGAATTACTAATCCAATTTTTAACCACACTATCGGATTAGATACTCTTAATACATTTTTTCAATTGGTTATATAAATTGTTCTGAATCACTTTTCAAATTTTACAGGTTTCATACATGTTTCAAATTAGAAACACATAACCATACTGACTAAATTCATCAGTAAAAGTAACTAAGTACCTAAAACCATCACTTTATTGAGTATGAATTGGTTTATAAAAATCGCTATGGATGAGATATAAAAGATCACTATCCTTTAACATTTTCCACTGAAATTTATTTTGAATATTTTTTCTAATAAACATGTTTTGGATGTGAGAAATGAATCATAATTTAATTAGTCTAGTAATCCATATCTTTAGAGTCTTTGGATGTGTTTCTAATTTTTTTTATCTATGTTGATAGTTCCATTTGTGGGTGGGATTAAAATAAACCAATTCCTTTTTATTCATAATTTTATAGACATAATTATCCATGTATAAAATGTATAAACCATTAATCATATTACAAATCCATAAAAAATTAATTCTTATATTTAGAATAGTTATCATTCTAAAAAATTAATAGAAATCCCATCTTTTCCAAAAATATACGAAAATAAAATATTTGTTTATAGAGAAATCATAATAATATTTTTCTAATTTTGTAACTAATCCACATGGTAAATTCATTTCAGAAGTGTTTACATCCAATGAAACTACCATTTCTCTATTCCCAATGTAAAGATCTAAAAACCCCTATTTTACTTCCCTCATATATTTTTTTGGAGAAGGTGACAGGGAATGGATTCCCAATCCATGCTGGAAGAAATTTATTAAATGAAAAGTTTACAATGACGTCTCAAGGTGCAGTGACTTTACACCATCTGAAAATAAGAAAACAACCAAACAGAAATGAAGCTTTAAAGAACCTGGTATACAACATCGGAGGCCTCTAGGAAATTAACACTGAAGATTCAACCAACAACTTCTAGGTGTGTGTAAACACAGAGGTTCCTGATCATCAAAATTTGAGAGGGAGTGGATATAAAGTCACCTTGTTGTAGCAGAGAAGTAGATCAATCTAAGCAGACAAAGAGTATCATCTTGCCAAATATCTGAATCTGAACTCAAACACACAGTAAAGCTCCAGCTAAAAGGAAAAAACGTGCAGCGAAGCTCCATCTAAAAGGAAAACCATTCATAATTCCACTGACCAGATCAGAACTAGTTCCAAGAAAGAGGAAAAGATAACTGGGCAGATTCAATTAATCCAAACCATTTCATCCAGATCGAGAAAAAGATCTGACCTTTGTAGGAGGAAGTAGAAAACCAAAAGACTCAGGATCCAAATCAACTGATAAAAATTCGAATATATGATACAGAAGTCTAGGACATTAACTGAAACTAAATCCTCATACTGATCATGACTGTCCAGAAATAATCCAGAGACACAAACTCCAAGAAACTCAGCAACATTCCAACATATATAATCTCAAGACAAATCGAAATAAATGTCTATCATAACAATTAGAAGTCAAGAGCAAGATATACAGCAGAGTAAAACCAAGAAATAAGCATCAAAAATACCAAAATAATACAGGCTCTTTCTGAACTACCTTTGAAAAAAAAAACAATCAATAAATCTAGAAAAAGGGATTGAAATCTCTAAATGAGGGATATTCAAGACAAGAGCAACATCCCGACCAGCTTCAAGTTGATTTGCTGTTCATCTTTGATTTTTCAGTGGAGATGGATCTTTTAATAGAGAGATATTTCTAAGTTGAAATCTTACATTCCTAAATCTCCTGATGAGCAATCTTCTATTGTCTATCCATATGATTGATCCATTCCTAAATATCATGATCATCAAAAAGCAGCGAGAAGTAGTACAGAACAGTACTGGAAACTGATACTTGAGGAATTTCCTAAGGGACATTAGCAGGTTCTGATTTGGGAGTCTCGACTTGAGACTTCTCTTGGGAGATTTCTACATGCTCAGCTTTAGAGATGTCCATTGATCTGGTAACAATGTATGTTTTATGTTTGAGTAGTCTTTACGTTTTCTAGTTTTTCTTGGGTGTGGAGTGATGTACCCATCCTCATCAACCATAGGTTTTTTTGCCTTTTTTGGCCATATTATTTAAGTAGGATTCTTCCATCTGAACTGATTTGTCAACTTCCTCAAAATTGGAATCTAAGGCATCATGATCCTCTTCTTCTGAGTTTTCATTTGGTATAATAGTATCATTTTGTTCCTGAAGGGGGAGGGAAATCTAAGGTTCGGTCTTCTTAGAATTACTAGAGTGCTGGGTTCCATTAGGTTCAATCTTAGAGGGGGTAATATTTTTTTAGTAATAAAATTGTTTGATGGATACCTAGTATAAAATACCCATGAGTTACAATTTGAGAAATTGATATCTATAACACTAAAATTTATATTATTATAATGATTATCTTTGAGAAAATTAACCAACCCAACATTTAAATATAGAACTGTTCTATAACACAGACCTATATGTGGTATCAAAATGATTAATTTTATGTATTAAAAAATCTATTATAAATAAATATATATTGGTGAGTATCATGTTTTATATCTTTTAATCAAATAATTTTAATGAATGTACTCCCAATAAAAATTATTACCCCCCAAATCATGTCTATTTAGTGATACAAGCTCCATATTAAACTATGGATTATGTCTTCTATGGTGTTCATCATAAAACTTAGTTATTTAGGTAGGAAATCATGATAACCCTGACAACTATCATTATTGGATAGTTGAGTGGATAAATCTTTATCTTATCTATGATACGAATTCACTCAACTCTATTCCTATGGTATCCTTATCGTTATAGTTTCCAATCTATGTGTAACTCAAATAAAATTCCGAAAAATTGGACTTAAACATTAAGTTAACTTCAAAACATTCTTTTCATATACAAAAAAACATACAGAGGCACTCATCCCAGGCATGAAACTACCCAATTTTATTATATAATCCTAGAAAATTTCCTTATTAGAAGGTATTTCATAATTAAAATTTATGTGGGTTTATATTAAAAGTCTCACCAGTTTAAAATTCTTTATGATATTGATGTTCTTTGAAAAGTAGAAAGAAAAAACTATTAATTTATTGAAGAAACTTATTGTGATATTGCCTATGGGTTTAGGGTGACCATAAAATGATCTTTGTTAGTGGAAAAAAACACATATATTCTATATTTATCTTTAATAGTATGAGTAAGCATTAATTGAGAAATATAAAATTAGGAATACGTGATGAGTAGAAACCCCCATCATGTTTTCTCAATGCACGATGGGGATCACCATAGAAGAAGTCAGGAACACTTTCCTTTGAAGGATAACACTTTCTTATGGAACCTCATTAAAAATAGGAGGATTCATGTTCTTAAAAGGGGTTTGGATTATTTGGTGAAGAGGAATGAATAATGTGGAATCTAAGAGAGTTTTAGACTTATCTTATATTTATAAAGAGTATAAACAATGGAGGGATCACTTCACTTTTATAAAAATGCATAATGTTATTTATTAAATATATATATATATACATTGAGAATTGGTATTCATATTCTAGTAGATGCCATAGGTTATTTTCCATTTTTTCTTATCTGTTTTTGAACAATTCAGTGATTACTTTATCCATAATAGTATCATCTTATGACTTATAACTGATGTAAAAAATATTGAAGACATGATAGTATCTCATGAACTCACACCCCATATCTTTTTCCAATATTCTGATATTATATAGGAAAACAGAATCATCCCATGCTTCATTATGATATGAGCATATCATAGCCCACAATGTTCATCATATGAATATTGTAGTATCCAATTTGTGTATATCATAAAATATTCTATACCATAATTTTAGTACATATCCAATATGAATACCATATTTTGAGGTGATAATAAGTTGGAAAACAACATATATTATAAAATAAAATGTTTAATCCATAATAATTAATTGTTTTCAATAAGGTTGTTCTGAAATACATATTCTAAATGCAAAAAACATCATACAAGACTTTATCATTAACTGATCAAGATTCATTTTCTAGGAGACAGAATCAATGGTGTTAAAAGGATAAGTCTTGATTTTTAATAGAAAAAACCCACATTAGATGAGGAAAACCCATATATAATTCATCCCAATCACTATATAATTTTCCAATTACAATTTTCATATCCAAATAAGCATTACAATATGATATCCTATATTAAAAAACTACGATTTTTTCATAGGAATATGACACAAGAATTTCACAAAAAGTTCACATCCTCTCAATAATTTCAATATATATATTTTTTATCTAGTGTAAATTTATCCAATAATAGGACTGGGTTTACACAAGTTTGTGGAACTTTAAAATTAGATATCTTATAGTATGATTTTTTTTATAAAATTTTTCCCAAAAGTAAAAATTATATTATGACCCATATTTGTCACACCGAATAATGTATTTTTCCTTTTTTGAATCATCAACTATGTATGAAAAATTTCTCTCAATGTGGTATTTATTAATCATATATTTCATTTCATTTTTACTTTAAATTTCCCTTCCACTCTATAATGTGTTATTAGTTGGTGTATATGCGTTACCAATAATTCATAGAAATTTCCTACTCAGTGTAACAATATCTAAATTAAAATGGTATGAATATGAAATTCCTTCTTCTAATAAAGTAAAGGATATGGGATTATTAAGAATTTATAGTGATTAGATGTCATATAAAGTAAACTCAAAAATATGATTGATAATATCTTCCGCACTTTCCTTATCTTCTATCCCATCATCAGATACTTTCACATTAGGGAATGAATCATTCATTTAAATAAGTGTATCAGAAGGTATACCTCAATAATTTCTCTTAAAAATATATACATCAAGAGTCTCTATTACCATAGTAATATCATAGTATATGGAATAATTTTATTGGGAAGTATGGAATTAAACAAATCTCCAATAATATGGTTCTATTGTAATAGTTTTCAACCCAAAAATAATAGAACCGAATTGTTACAATTCCATTAAACCATGAGATAGAGTTAATTACCTAGAAATAATTTATTTATAATTTTTATTACCCAATATATTTTAAGACAATAATATTAATAGTTGAATATAATATCACATTATATATTTTTTTCTATGTAATGTATATGTGATAATTCTAATGGAATATCTATCTCATTAAAAGGTCATATCAGTTCCCCACCATGATGATGTCTTTGAAGTTATATCAAAATATTCATAAACACATGTTCTATAATCAAATAATAATCTAGGATGGGACACATTTCATGTTTTAATACCTGGTACTTGATACTTATATGTGGATGAAACATCATATCATGGTATTCACATCTAGTAATATATTAAGAGGGGTTTATGTAAACAAATTGCATGTAGGAATTATACATGTTTTGTGTCATTGTGTATTCTTATTTCTATATGTGTGTAATAATACTTTCACTTGATATTATTATTAATTCATATCATGAGTCATGTATTTTTATTTATTAAAAAAATTTATCTCTATATTCAATGGTGTCACGAACCAGCCCGGGTACCCTGGTAACCCGATAACTGAGCCGGCCCTGACATAACCCGAAGGGCGTTCCCAATCCCCATGGGTTGGCAACAAGCACATGGCATCGTATGACATAAAAGTGGGAACGATTTTTCCACAAGAATGCGGAAGCAAGAATAAACAAACAGTATGCATAACAGAATAATACTCCACTGGAAGTAATGTACCAGAATACAAAGAGGCATAAAAAGCCCAAAGTACCACAACCCAAGTAATAAAAATGGGGAAAACAGCCCCAAGGTCCCTAAGGACACAACACACCAAGACCAAAGATCAACAGTTGGATCCACCTCCAAGAGATCTTTTCCCTTCGCTCGAACCTGGAAGAAGAAAGTCTACAAACACTCGAAGGCAAAAGTAGGGTGTGAGCCTAAGCCCAGTAGGATACCACCAAAGATTCCATAAAAGATTCCAAATATAGATTATCCAAATAAAAGCTATCAATTTTAAAATAAACAGGTTTGGCAATTCAAAAGCATATTTAAACAGAACATGCTATACATTTTCAAATGATGGAAATAAATATTTTAAGGATTTTACAAATGATGGAATATTTCTAAAACAATGGCTTAAATGAAACATTTATATAAAACAGTTTATATAAATTTAGAAGGCATGTAAAGCAGTTCAAAAGCATTGGAATACATTTATATCTCAAATATAAATAAACAAGCATGCAACATGGTCATCTGCCAAAAGGTACGATAGTATTAACTAGTTATAGGATTCCACACTCTCTATGTGAACTTAGAAAAATGTGTATACACACGTCCCTATGACACTGGACAAAGGAGACTCGTCACCAACCCATCAGGGATGTGACCCGCCGCAAGTATGTTTTAGAATGTTGTCGTAGTGTAGAGTGTATCCAAATAACTCACTAACTACCCAAAGCTTGCATGTGCTCTTACATGATGGGAGAACTATTTTAAGACTGCTTAAAATACGATCAATCCCATTCTTCCATTTCAAAAATGTCAATTTCTTTCCATTTAAAACCAAAACAGGTTTTATTCAAAAACATGCCTTTCCACAAGATAAAACCATTGGGTTTCTAACAAAATCATTTTAAGACATTTTCAGGAGTTTGAAATTCATTCAAAACAAATTCCATCGTTAAACAATTTATTTCCACAAATAAATTGTACAATTTAATTAAAATAATTTCCATCAAATCTACGATTAAATTTAAACAATTTAAATCATCCAATTTCCATAAACACACCCAATTCAATGGAATTGGGGTTTTCCAAATTTTCATGCCAAAACCATTTCAAATATCTCGATTCACTGGAATCAAGGTTTTATCAATTTAATTGAAATCAAATTTGAGAAATTGAATTTAAATCAACCATTTAAATAAATCAAGCAATACAAGGATAATTAATTTGAAAAGTCGGGATGGAACCACCTACCTCAAGGTCATAGATGGCAACAGCAAAGATAAATCACGCCATCTAGTTTAATACCCCTCCTCATGACCTTATTATCAGAATCGTCATCACACAAATTCTCAACATTCATTAAGGGTTCCTAAATCCAAAACCCACTATTTTATTTCAAAGGAAAATAAAATATCACATGTGATGATAGTTTCTCTCTCCAGAATAATTCTCGAATTGTAATTTTAATTATCACATGTGATAATACTTCCAATATTTTTATGAAATTCCAAATTATCATTTTATGTCAACACATATGATCACAAAATTTTCCTTAGAATATTTATAAACCACATTTGATATTATAACATCTTTAGATTAAAATGATAACACATGTGGTAGTCCTTCATAATTATTCATTGATAATTAAAATAATTATCCTTTGATAAATTCTTTTAATAATTATCATATGGAAAACTCACGATTATGTCATAATTATTCATTGTAATTATCATTTGATAATTATTTATAATCATCACTTCAACAATAAGTGTGAATTATCATTTGATGATTCTTTATAATTATTATTCGGCAATTGGACATAGTTTTCTTTTGATAATGTGTTTATAAATTATCCTCAATAAATAATTTAATTATCATTTGATAAAACTTTACCATTATCCATGAAAATTTCTAGAATTTATCCTTTGATAATTTATTTTCAAAGATCCATTAGAGGGAAAAAATATCGGATTGAGGAAATACGTTGCTGCCTTTGAAAAAAAATATATTATTTTGTTTCTACTCCTCGAGATGAAATCAACGGTACTAACGGCGTGCAATTCTGATCAATAACGAAGACATTATGTAATTTAGAAGATTGGAATAGTAATAAAAAAAATAATAAAAAATAATATTAAAAGAGGAACAACCTGTTAGGGCGCTACGCACGGGAGATTTCCCATCGGTTCAGTGGAGGAGGAAAAGATCAAAACTCCATGAATCACAACCTTGCAATCGCATTCATGGAAGATTTGTATTGTATAAACTCGACATGATCGAGTAATAATCAAAACCAAGTTGTTTTACCGGTTTAAGAACCCTCAAAATGCCTGTTTGATAAACTTGATTTATAATATCTGATTTAACCCACTATTCAACTGAAAAAATATTACGGAGTCATTAAATTCACATGTTTAATGTGTTGGTGACTTAAACGGATAAAAATGGCTAAAAAACGAAGCTTTCTGAAATTGAAATGATAAAGAAAGGTGTTCTTCCGTTTGGAGAAGACGAGTGAATAGTGTAGACATTTTTTAAAAAAATCTTTTAATGAATTTAATTATTTAACAAAAATTAAATGATACCAAAATCCCATTGCGAATAAACGTCATACTCTGTCTAGGGTAAACACCCCATTCCGGACTCAACAGTGGTTTCAGATTTCTCAAACAATGAGCGGTTTGAGAGATATTAATGAATTTTTAATTAAAACCCGGAATAATTAATTAATTAATATAAAAAGTGGTATTATTGCGATCGAGGTATCCAAACACCCGATGTGAACAATAGTTGTACCTTGTCTAGGGTAAACCCCTTATTCCGGACCCATCGGTGGTCTCAGATTTTCCATACGACGCACCGTTTGGGAGATATTTATTTTATAATAAATAATATATTAAATATTATTTAAAAACTTTATCTCACGAGCGAGACATCCAAAAGTCTGGCACCTTCAAATGTTATACCCCTCCTACGGTAAACACTATATTTCAGATATAACAGTATGCTCAGATTTCTCATACGATGGACCGTTTTGGAGTTATTCAATTATATTGAACAAATTGCCCGTGCTTAAAAATAATATAATTAATATTTTTATTCTGTCCCCTGCAAGACTTTGCAGACCTTGGAAAATAATACTTACCCAATGTTTAACACTGAAAATATTCAATTGAATATTATGGGGTGTTAATTGGGCGTTTTTACCATTCCACGACGTGTTTAACAAAAATGCAACTTTTTACTAATAAACCATTTTTTTCAATTAACATAATAAGGTTTACGAAAACCTGAAAAAGTAACAGGATGTTACAACCTCCCCACCATAGGAACTTTTTGTCCCCAGAAAGCCTACGAAGAACCACGTCAAAAAAATAAGGATAATGTTCTCTCATCAGTGCCTCCCTCTCCCACGTCTTATAAGAATTAGAACCATGCTTCCATATCACACGGACCAAAGGTATCATCCTCCCATTAAGTACTTTGGTTTCAAAAACAACAACTCTGACTGGTCGTTTAGTCAAAGATAAATCAGGTTCAATATCAAGATCACTCCAGCTCAAAATGTGAGATGGATTAGAGAGATACTTTCACAGCTGTGGTACATGAAACATATTATGTATCGACGTTAGTTGCGGTGGTAGTGCTAAAAGGTAAATAATTTTCTCCACTTAATCAAAAACCTCAAAAGATCCCACAAAACATGGAGCAAGCTTCCCTTGCCTCCCAAGCCGTCGATGACCCAACCAGGGTGAAACCTTTAAGAATACAAGGTCACCAAAACTGCTGCTTCAAGTTGTAGAATTTCTTAGTGCTTGCTAGGTGCACAACCCATTGGTAAAAAAAATGAAAATCCACTATTATAGCCTTCCTTGTCGCTAACAGTGCAACTTAATAGTTTTGATAACATAGAACACTGTCTTTAGAGAACAACCACTAGGCATCAGTCTCCCCACCATAAAGAGAATCTTTAATGCTTATGAAATTTGTCAAAAACTTTATGTTCCTGAATAATCATCTCGAAAAGAAAGATGTAAGAGAACCATTATCTTTCTTGGTGGAGAGAACCGACACCGTCCAAGGTGACACACTTTGGTGAATAAAGGCTTTCAAAAGAAGATCGTCCAACTAGAACATTAATTCTTTCAGTTCAGTTGGATCCATTTTGTAAGACGGAAAAGAAACTGGTTGAGTAACGACATCGAGTCAATAGAAAACTCAACCTCTCTTACTTGTGGAAAACCAAAAAAATATAAGGAAACACGATGGGAGACTCGATGACAACTGGAGGAAGATCACCCCTAAAAGAATCTCGCTCGATATCAAAAGTAAACACTAATATCACATTCCCCAACTCCAGCTAAGTTATAACTTTTCTCGACCTTAGGTCTCATTCTCCTTAAAAGACAAGAGGCACACCAATGGGTGTATTATGGTAGAACCTTCAGAGATAACAATCAATCCGGGCTTTATTGGAAATAATCCAATCCATATTGAATGTGACGTCATGAGGTTCCATGTTGATTATGAGAAAACGCCAAGAAAACTCAACATTTGATAGGGAGAAGACACAATCAGGACTATAGAGACCATGCTCTCTCTTCGCACCAAGGGGTGCAGTAATATCCATTGCACAAGATAAAAGTTCCATAGGAAGATTATGATTATTAAGGATATAAGTTGAAAAAAAACAAGTAAGATGCACCGGTATCAAAAGTGTAATCACTAAAGACAAAGATATAGTAATGATACCTATTATGGTCATTAGACATGTATTAGCTTCCTCTGGAGACTCTTTCACTGCGTGAAGAAGCTTCGTTCCGGATGCATGTGGCTGGAACACTTTTGTACATGAAGCATTTGATTGCCCCACAGTTTTTGATGATCTTGTGGTGCTGCGTGGAGTGGGAAAGATGTGGATTAACTTATACAAGTCCCCCAAACATCTATAGGAGCCACAGTTCTTTTATCCTGCTCATGCTTGAAAAACTCCATGGCTTTTTCCAACACCATTGTCTCCAGATAGAACTATTTGGTGAAAATATCATTGGTGTCCTTCCAATCTAAGCCCTCATTTTTCTTTGTCATCACTATCGTGCCCCACCATCTTCATCCTGGTCCCTTCAACACAAAAGGTGGCACACTTCACCCTGATCTCATCCGGTGTCTACAAGAAATAAAACAGAAGTTCTATCCCGCCAAACCATTCCTTAGCATGTTGAGGATCAGTGGAGCATTTGAAAACCGATAGTTTCTGGTAAAACAACTCTTCAGAAAAATTTAAATGAGAACCCCCCAGGTTCCACAGCTAGAGCCTAAGAAAGGTATTTAGAGGTGGTTCCTATCCTAGAGCTTGGATAGTGCACAAAATCACCTCCACTAGGCTCGGTTCCACTGGAGGATTTGCTCACAGATGTTCAGTAGTAGCCACTTCTTGGATTCGATTCACACGTCTTCTCGAAGGTATGATGTTACACAACATCAGCAGACAGAAATGAAGACATTATATAACGCTCGTATATAACAACGAGGAAAAAAGATGCTGAATGGTAGAACATACATGATTTGGATTTCACACTATCCAAATCAAAATAGGAAAAGACATAAACTAATCCACAAGTCGTCTTTCCCTAACCACCCCTGGTGACTTAAGGTTCATAGTGGCGAGAGCTGACCAGGCACTCAATCGCAACTACCTCCTAAGTCCAAACAAGAATACTCAAATGCATACTGTCATCAAGGCAAGATGTTTAACCTCCCTCTGATACCATTTTGTCACGAACCAGCCCGGGTACCCTGGTAACCCGATAACCGAGCCGGCCCTGACATAACCCGATGGGCATTCCCGATCCCCACAGGTTGGCGACAAGCACCTGACATCGTACAACATACAAGTGGGAATGATTTTTCCACAAGAATGCGGAAGCAAGAGTAAACAATCAGTATGCATAACAGAAGAAAACTCCACTCGAATTAATGTACCAGAATACAAAGAGGCATAAAAATCCCAAAGTACTACATACCAAGTACTAAAAATGGGGAAAACAGACCCAAGGTCCCTTAGGACACAACTCACCAAGTCCAAAGATCAACAGTTGGATCCACCTCCAAGAGATCTTTTCCCTTCGCTCGAACCTGAAAGAAGAAAGTCAACAAACACCCAAAGGCAAAAGTAGGGTGTGAGCCTAAGCCCAGTAGGATACCACCAAATATTCCATAAAAGATTCCAAATATAGATTATCCAAATAAAAGCTATCAATTTTCAAATAAACAGGTTTGGCAATTCAAAAGCATATTTAAACAAAACATGCTATACATTTTGAAATGATGGAAATAAATACTTTATGTAAGGATTTTACAAATGATGGAATATTTCTAAAACAACGGCTTAAATAAAAAATTTATATAAAACAGTTTATATAAATTTATCAGGCATGTAAAGCAGTTCAAAAGCATTGGAATACATTTATATCTGAAATATAAATAAACAAGCAAGAAACATGGTCATCTGCCAAAAGGTATGATAGTATTAACCAGTTATAGGATTCCACACTCTCTATGTGAACTCAACAAAATGTGTATACACACGTCCCTATAACACTGTCCAAAGGAGACTCGTCACCAACCCATCGGGGATGTGACCTGCTGTATGTATGTTTTAGAACGTTGTCGTAGCGTAGAGTGTATCCAAATAACTCAATAACTACCCAAGGCTTGCATGTGCTCTTACATGATGGGAGAACTATTTTAAGACTGCTTAAAATACGATCAATCCCATTCTTCCATTTCAAAAATGTCAATTTCTTTCCATTTAAAACCAAAACATGTTTTATTCAAAAACATGCCTTTCCACAAGATAAAACCATTAGGTTTA
This sequence comes from Viscum album, assembly GCA_963277665.1. Taxonomy (NCBI): domain Eukaryota; kingdom Viridiplantae; phylum Streptophyta; class Magnoliopsida; order Santalales; family Viscaceae; genus Viscum; species Viscum album. Next base: position 440,283,102 of record OY728121.1, read on the forward strand.
TAACAAATCATTTTAATCCATTTTCAGGAGTTTGAAATTCATTCAAATCAAATTCCATCGTTAAACAATTTATTTCCACAATTAAATTGTACAATTTAATTAAAATAAATTCCATCAAATCTACAATTAAATTTAAACAATTTAAATCAGCCAATTTCCATAAACACACCCAATTCAATGGAATTGGGGTTTTCCAAATTTTCATGCCAAAACCATTTCAAATATCTCGATTCACTAGAATCAAGGTTTTATCAGTTTAATTGAAAGCAAATTTGAGCAATTGAATTTAAATCAACAATTTAAATAAATCAAGAAATACAAGGATAATCAATTTGTAATGTTGGGATGGAACCACCTACCTCAAGGTCATAGATGTCAACAGCAAGGATAAATCACCGCATCTGGTTCAATACGCCTCCTCATGACCTTATTATCAGAATCGTCATCACACAAATTCTTAACATTCATTAAGGGTTCCTAAATCCAAAACCCACTATTTTATTAAAAGGAAAATAAAATATCACATGTGATGATAGTTTTTCTCTCCAGAATAATTCTCAAATTGTAATTTTAATTATCACATACGATAATACTTCCAATATTTTTATGAAATTCTGAATTATCATTTTTTGTCAACACATATGATCACAACATTTTTCTTAGAATATTTATAAACCACATTTGAGATTATAACATCTTTAGATTAAAATGATAACACATGTGGTAGTCCTTCATAATTATTCATTGATAATTTAAATAATTATCCTTTGATAAATTCTTTTAATAATTATCATATGGAAAACTCACGATTATGTCATAATTATTCATTGCAATTATCATTTGATAATTATTTATAATTATCATTTGATAATTATTTATAATCATCACTTCAACAAAAAGTGGGAATTATCAATTGATGATTATTTATAATTATTATTCGACAATTAGACATAGTTTTCTTTTGATAATGTGTTTATAAATTACCCTCGATAAATAATGTAATTATCATTTGATAAAACTTTACCATTATCCATGAAAATTTCTAGAATTTATCCTTTGATAATTTATTTTCAAAGATCCATTAAAGAGCAAAAATATTGGATTGAGGAAATATGTTGCTTCCTTTGAAAAAAAATATATTATTTTGTTTCTACTCATCGAGACGAAATCAACGGTACTAACGGTGTGCAATTACGATCAATAACAAAGACATTATGTAATTTAGAAGATTGGAAGAGTAATAAAAAAATAATAAAAAATAATATTAAAAGAGGAACAACCTGTTAGGGCGCTACGCACGGGGGATTCCTATCGGTTCGGTGGAGGAGGAAGAGATCAAAACTCCATGAATTAGACCCTTGCAATCGAATTCAAGGGAGATTTGGATTGTATAAACTCGACGTGATCGAGTAATAATCAAAACCAAGTTGTTCGACCGGTTTAAGAAGCCTCAAAACGCATGTTTGAGAAACTTGATTTATAATATCTGATTTAACCCACTATTCAACTGAAAAAATATTACGGAGTCATTAAATTCACATGTTTAACGTGTTGCTGATATAAACGGATAAAAATGGCTAAAAATTGAAGCTTTCAGAAATTCAAATGATAAAGAAAGGTGTTCTTCTGTTTGGAGAAGACGAGTGAATAGTGTAGATGTTTTTTTAAATTCTTTTAATGTATTTAATTATTTAAAAAAAATTAAATGATACCAAAATCCCGTTGCGAATAAACGTCATACTTTGTCTACGGTAAACACCCCGTTCCAGACTCAACGGTGGTCTCAGATTTCTCAAACAATGAGCGGTTTGAGAGATATTAATGAATTTTTAATTAAAACCTAGAATATTTAATTACTTAATATAAAAAGTGGTATTATTGCGTGCGAGGCATCCAAACACCCGATGCGAACAAAAGTTGTACCTTGTCTAGGGTAAACCCCTCATTCTGGACCCATCGGTGGTCTCAGATTTTTCATACGACACACCGTTTGGGAGATATTTATTTTCTAATAAATAATATATTAAATATTATTTAAAAACATTATCTCACGAGTGAGACATCCAAAAGTCTGGCACCTTTGAAAGTTATACCCCTCCTAGGGTAAACACTATATTTCAGATATAACAGTATGCTCAGATTTCTCATACGATGGACCATTTTGGAGTTATTCAATTATATTGAATAAATTGCCCGTTCTTAAAAATAATATAATTAATATTTTTATTCCATCCCCCACGAGAATTTACAGACCTTGGAAAATAATATTTACCTAATGTTTAACACTGAAAATATTCAATTTAATATTATGGGGTGTTAATTGGGCGTTTTTACCATTCCATGACGTGTTTAACAATAATGAAACTTTTTACTAATAAACCATTTTTTCAATTAACATAATAATAATTTAACATAATAAGGTTTACGAAAACCTGAAAAAGTAACGGGATGTTACAAATGGGAATTTGGATATGTTGGGTGCATGATGGATGATATGAAATGAATGGATAAATAAATATAGGATTTCCCAATATATTTATGGAAGTTGATATCATAAGACCTTTTATTCTAATGGTTCTTTCATATAAAATACATGGATATGGTGATCCATCACTGAGTTTATTTCATATATTAAATGGAAGAGTAATTGAGAACATAGGTTGATGATGTGAGCATGAAACCATCTCGATTAAGAGATTTCGAGATAGAATTATTATATTATACAGTTATCATTGGTATGTGATTGTTGTCATTGTAATAATAATATATTTCTCTCTAAATCCCTTGATGTTTTTCTAGACACTAATCTTGGACATTAAAAATCCAATCTAATGAAACTATTTAATGATCCTATATGGTCAAACATTAATGGTATCCATGATTTTTGTCCAATTCTCTTTAAATTTAATATTTGGAACAAAAAATATATCCAAGATAGAGGAATAATATTTATTACGTATTTTGATGATCATAGATTTTTAGTCACCAAATAAATTATAATTACAATATATATATATATATATGAATGAATATATAAATGAAAGTTAAATATTAAAAAAATATTTTTCACAAGTCTAATGAATATAATATTTATTAATATCTTATTTTATTCACATAGTAATAAATCATATTTTTTAGTTAAAAAAATATTAGTATAAATATTTATTTATAGAACCAAGACTATAATATTTATTTAATATTCAAATGGATAATATTTATTTATTATTCAATTTTCAATAAATTTTGAGGAGGAAAGTCGATAAAGGCCATGTGAATGATGATGAAAATGATATAGGTGTTATATATAATGTAAATAAATATGGATTTATTTATTTAAGAAAAATGATATTTAATAATGTATGATATAACAAATTCCATGAAATAATAATTATTTTTATTTTAATTTTTCATAGATAATATTGTAGGTTTATCAATTTATGAACGAGATTTGTGAAATTGTTGATAATAAAACCTTATCACGATATATTCTATCATAAATCATTTTGAGATGTGTGGATTCATTTTTTGGTAGTGTACAACACGTCTCATCCTAGGGTTATCTCTTAATGAGTAACTTATCTAGGATTATATCAAGACAAAAAGACTGTACACCTCTTCCTAATGAATTTCAAGATTGAAAGATCCATAGATGTGATCATTATGACTAAAGGATCACCCATTGAAATACCCATTAATTACCTAAGGAAATGTTTACCTATATTATAGTACCTGTAGATCTATTACTATAGTTTAGAGATTATAGTGAATTTATGGATCCCTACTATAGGGATTATATTTTGTATCCTCATTGAACAATGATTATATAACTAAAATGGTCTTTGACTGATAAACACATTCATTAGAGAAATATATCTACATCAAGGTATTTTATTGTTATTAAATTAATCATAAATTAAATGTGAAAACCATATCTCTGGATTTGGGATTCCTTCATTATGTTTCATTAGATATAATCATGAGATAAGTCATTCTACTTCTGGTTATTATGGTTTATTTATCGGATTCAATGAAAAACCATCATTGGGCATGAACCAGACCATGTTTCTATACTCACTAAACCTGTGAGTTTTATCAAATTGGTCACATTTAAATTTAAATTTATTTTTTTATTATCATTATCACAATAATATTGTTAGTTTTTCATTTAAATTTTCTTTGTTAATCAATAATGTTGATATAACATGTTCATTAACTACATTATTAACAAGAAGTGTCCAAATACATATGAATATCAAAAAATAATTACATTCAATGATGATAAATATTCAAGATAAGTGATCCCATTATACATCATTTAACCTGATTACATGTCATGTAGATTCTGTCACCCTCACTCGAATGTGATTTTTTAATAATAGGGGGTCATTTGGAAGATCATTACATGACATATAATTGAAAATTAATTGAACAATGTATTTAATAATAGGTTGGAAGAAACTTTTCCTAGTTACACATTTCATTACTAACGTACACATCATGCAAAACCACATGACATGATAGTTGGGTGATCTGTGGATGTGGTTTGTATTTAATACATGCACTACATATTGATTACTATGAAATTTCCCTAGGATATATATGATTACACCAATGCTTCTGATGTACATGTTGTGTGATGAATTTATTTTGTAAGAATATTAATGTTGATCCCTTAGGTATGTGATTTGGATAACCAGTAAAACGGGAATATATGTCGTGTATCCAGGTACATATTGTGTAATATCATCATACTCACAAACAGACACACCATGACTTACATGTCATGGGATCCAAAGCATGTAATTAAGAATTAAATACAAATTACACAATATATTTTTGGTTATACATGTCATGTGACATATATTTAAAGGCATCATAGTATACACTTTGTATCTTATCATATCGATTGAAAATTAAATTCTCAATTAATTCTTGTTAATATTCACAGTATATGCCATGTATATAATTTGTAGATGTTTTTTAGTTTTAGATAAAAATATATAGTACATGAAGTGTATATTTATGGTGTGTAATGTGGTCAAACTAATCATGGAGACTTTATATATTGACCCAGAGAACAACACGCCATTTAATATCCTAAAACACCAAGAATGATGATATTCCATATTTTTATACAGTATGAAAACAATACTATAAAAAGTGTATAGTAAACATTTTGTAGTGTGGAAGTCCACATCATATAATTTTTAATCCATAATAGCTAGATTTTCTTGATATATAGTTTAACACATTGTCTCACCTTCTGTACATGTTGGGTATGTAATTAAATTCATGAATGGATTTAATATAATTTGAAAATTACATGTCATGTGTGTGATCAGTCCACACCTTGTAAAAATATAATTTAAATAAAACCAATTTATTTAATTTTTTAAATTATAAAAGTGATTAGAATCTAATGTAACACTATGTCAAATTATGTATTAATTAATATAATTAACCAATTAATATATAAGACACTATTTATCAATTCAAGGAAAATTTATCCTAATTTATAGGAGTGTTTTGAAGTGGATTTTTCATTTTTTGAATGATATGTTGTTTAATGTGCATGAATAATCATGATATTGAAAAAGAAATATGTGTGGAGTTTATATTTAATTTAATATTATTTCCTTATTTTTATTTTGTGATAAGGTTTTATTAAATTAAATATGATGGAATGTGTTTCATCCACCCACCTTTATTATATAGCACCTATGTGTTGATGGATTATTTAAATAACACCAATACCATGGTTTCTATGACATGTGAGTGAGTGGATAAATTCCAAGAATAGTTCTCCAATGGAGTGGTCGCAATTTATGACCCGAGCCAATGTAAAACCAACTAAGAAGATACAAAGGTCGATGGTGGAATGTTGCAACTCGAGCTAGATATGGATCAAGAAATTTTTCCGTTAAGGATAAATATTATTTTTTTTATTCCTAATAAATAAATAATAATAATGATCCTGATCAAGTGTCTTTATTTATTTAATTTTGTTATATTAGTGATTATTTATTTCGATAATGAATGTTTATCTGATGGTTAAAAATAATGACTTAAAATAAATAAAAGAAAAAGGATGTTAATAAAAAATCAAATAAATGGATTATGAACAAATAATTATTTTGAAATGGTTTATAAATAATGTAATATCTATATAATGTTAAAAATGAATGTAAAATATAAATTAAAAAATGCATAATTATTTACAATACCTTCTAGAAAATATTATGTAAAATGTGCCTTCTATTTCTTGATTAATAATGCAATCATTGAACTTAGTGTCGGTCTGATCATTATTAAGACCCTAATTTTATTAGATTAAGTATGAGTGTTTTGGGTTAACTTAACCATGTTTATATAAAGATATGTAACCCCAAATATATTTGATGTAGCTTTTATTCAAGTATTGAGGAAAATGATAGTGGATTTTAGGATTAGGGAGTCAACTTGACAAACCAAGGAGATACATTTTATTAGTTTTTGACACCACCTTCCTAAATAACTTTTGAGTAATTGAGAGAATCCACATCATAGTTATAAGAAGGGAAATGTGTATCCTTTCTTTTATAATTTCAACATGATATGAAATTATAAATCTAATTGGGTGGGATATTTATATTTGATATAATATTAGTTGATTAATAAAATATTTTTTATGTCACTCCTTATAATTAATATAAATTACTAATAACATAATATTATTAGTATAATCAATTAAAAATGAATCCTATGTAAACTGTAACATTTTATGGACATAGACCAAGTCCTCACCAGTACAAAAAAACATAAAATGACTAGTAATTTAATCATTCCACTTCTGACACCCTGTGTTCCTTTTGTGGGTTCTAATGTATTATTTTATATAATATTGTTGTATTTTATTTTGATGTTTTGGTCTAGAACTTGAAAATCTATATTTATTATTGTATTACATTTTTATCATTCATTTTTAGGGTTTATTCACAGAATGGATCTTTCATAAAGATTTTTTAGGATTAATTTTTTCTTGAATGATTTTCTTAAATAGGTAGCATGTTTTTGAGTCCAATAATTTTAAAATTAAATCTAATCCTTGTATGTAACATTTGGATTGTGGTTTTTTCACTTGACATACATAATATTAGGAGATAATATGTGTATAATCATTCATAACTGTTTCAGTTTTTAGTAGTGGGGTTTTCACAATTTATTCATGGTTTGGTAAACCATGTTTCCAAACCATGCAGGTGTGTTGTGATTTTACCATGCAAGTTTCATGGTTGGTGTATTGTTTACCAAACTATGAGACCATACACTATGAGCTATATCTTTTTAATTTAATGGTGATTTCACACATTTTACCTCCTTGATTTTTAGGTATTGGATCACCTTATCCTTCCTCTTAATCAACTGAAGGTGGGGTGTACAAAGGGTGTCCATCCCTTCATTTTACCTTTGATTCAAACCGCATATTATCCATTTAAAAGTATATTATTCAGGTTTTACTACTATTATCTCTCCCATAATCCTCCCTTAATCCTTTATTCTTGTAGTATCATTTCTCTGATGACCCATACTAGATATGAGGCTGAAATTTAGGATTCATGTGTGTCTAATGATATAGATTTGTGTTATTTAGTGTCATGGGGGATGCATTTTTTATTTTATAGTAATTATCCATTGATGAGGTGGATTTTTGATATGGTTATACTATAAATAGGTAGGTATTTTTTGAAAATTACATTTTATGAATTGTCATGTGAAACTTATATATTTTTTATAAATTCCGTCATAAAAAATTAAAATGTATACGTTATATGCAATCATGGTTTGGAAATAATATTCAAAGGATTTAATTTTTGGTTTAAGAATATTTTTATATATTTTTATGTCTTGATTTGGAAATGGAATATCTTTTCATACTAATTGTTGGATAAATATTTTAATATATTTTTCAAAGGAAAATATGTGATATTGAAGAAGTTCTTGGAAGTAGTTGGCATTCAAAGTCATGTTTTTATTTTTTTAAAAGTAGTTGAATAAGAAGGATGTGTGTGTGAAATATGTAAATGGTTTTAGTAATTAATGTTATTTTGGTGGGTTTGGATTGATTTTGGATGAAATGGTTGATTCCCAAGATGAAAATCGATGTATGATTTAATAACTGGTTTTAAGTAATTCATTATAATGGAATTTCAAATTGTGTAAAATAACGTAGAATTATGATCTTGTTATAAGATGATTAATTTTTTTACTTTAAACTATTATCTTAGAAGTGTGTATGATCCTTATTTAAGCCCCTTAATATTGGTTGAATATTTGTAGTTTTTTACATAGAGTGGGGTAATTTATTGTGTTATATCATTTTGATTATTGTGATTGGATGTAAAAGGGGTTGTTTCCTGAGAAGGTGTCGGAGGTGATGTGGGGGTAATTTTATGATTCTTTAAAACTATTATATATTTTTATATCTTTCTTGGATACTTAATAACCACTATTATTAGAGTCATGGTAACCTAGATATCTTAGTTTAAGGTCCAGATGCACATTATTCCTATATTCTTGGCTTGGTGGTGTGGAACTTATTTAATTATTGTTTCGTATTTTATTTATGCTTCATTGATATCTTGGTGATGGTGTGTTTTTATAATTTTATAATTTTTCATTTTTTTTAACTCCAAAATTTTTTACAATTTTTTTGGAAAGCGTGGTTCAATAGAATGGATATATATTTTTTAATAAATGAGATTTCTGAATATGTTTAAGAATATGTTTCCTAATAAAATGGTGAGTTTTTATGATAGAGAGATTTTAATTTTTTGGTAAATGGGTAATGGAGAAGGAATTTGATTTTTTAAGAACATAAAGAATCCCTTTTTTATGTTTAGAAATGGTTATTCAAAATGAGGATTAAAAAATGGTTTATATGTTATGGGTGTATGTTTTATTGAGTGATTATAAATTTCAATTTAGTTTCCATTACCCATTAATGTGAAATCCAAATATTCTATTTTATGTTCAAACTATAATTTATAAAAAAATATATTAAGGATATTTCATAGACTAATTGGTGAGATCTTTCTGGGAATGTTTATCTTACACCTTATTTTTTCACTGGTGAATGTGTGTGTATGTAACATATATGTTTCTCATTCCGAATCATAGTTATGGTTCTATTTGTGAGATTTAGGTAAGTCAGTTTATGTTTTAGTGGGATGTGTTGAGTTATAGTGGGTCACATGGTGGATTTTGGAACCGTTTGGGTTTCATATTATTTTGAGATGTGGTATTAGCCAATTCTACTTCGTGTATTTTGTGTTTTTACTCATTTTTATAATTCTGATTTGTCTTGTTGTGTTATATATTTTGGGATGATGGTTATTTAATTATGATTTGTTTTTATGTTTCATAAATTTGTAACTTGTGATTCAATATACATGGATGTACAACATATGGATTGGTCACGTCAGATTATCAGTAGTTACAACTACATGTTTTTATTATCAGATGAGGGTGAAACCATTCCCAAGTGAGAATTATTGGAACATAGGAACTAGTTTCCTACAAATGGGTATTGGAAATTATTTTTGATCATGGTGGGAATATTTTTTGGGTGATATGACATGTTTTTTCAAGGAGGTTAACTACAACACTATTGTTAGAAGGACTATATTCTTTTTTAGAGTCCCTTATTCCTGAAAAATCACCTCACCAAGTGGATAAAGGTAAAAACTATACCAATAAACGTTTAAAGGAAGATTATTATTATGTTTATTTCATTATGATATAATTTATTTCTAGGAATATGATAGATAAACATAATGACATGGAATATTACACTATGGTATCTCATCTCCTATCACTAGAGAAATATAAGGAATTTCTAAGGATAAATGAGGTTTTTCATATACTATACAAATAAAAACTGGAAGAGGGGTTCTTTTAATGATATAATGTCTTTAAAAATATATATTACATTTATTATATTGAAAATTTTTACTTCCATTTGGATAATAAATTTTCCATTAATATCAAATTATCATCCTTACCAACTAAGTTTTCCACATTTGTTAGGTATTTCTATGTAAAAAATGTGGATAAGCTATATAGGAATCCATTTTATATCCATACAATTAAGGAAAAATATTGGTGGGAATGGGGTTTTATAACTCCTAATGATGATAAAAGGGAAACATAAAGTTCAAAATCCCATTAAAAATTAAAATCTAGTGGTTTCTTTACAAAATCCTTCATTGAAATGAATGATCCACAAGTAGAGCTATGAATATGTTTCTATCTAATTATCTTATGGAAGGATAGGTCATTGGATGTGGAAATTTGATGAATTGAATATGTAGTAAATAGAATATTTTACATCACGTATATTTATCATTACATGATATATTCTTGTTATACTTTTTGGAAATTAAATATAGTATAAGTTAAACTTATATATATATATATATGTGTGTGTGTCTGTGTGTGTTTGTGTGTTTGAAAACCAATTAAGTACTAAATGAATTTATTAGGTATGGTTAAATCTGTAAGTAGATGAGAAAGGGTGATTCCTTAGTCAATCAAGGAGAGGACACAACTTTGGAATTTCAAATTGGACTGATTCCAGTTTGTATTGAGTATTTACAAAACATATATCTTAGTGACCATTTAGACGTAATGAAAGAAAATATCATTATGGTGTCAATGTTGTTATGGTTTTTCATATACATATATTAATTTAAAAATACTTTAATCAGTAGTATCAATCCTGAAATAATGACGAATATAAAAATATAAGACTCTAAATTGAAAATTTGTGGAAGGATAGTTACTTTCAGTTTAAAATTGATATTGATGGATGTGTTTATGTATATATTAGTTTTTAGAATCATTTGATATAAAACACTAGATATACAGATAGAGATACTTATCAAGTTTCAAACAATGAATCCTTTAGAAAAAAAGTTGCACAAAAGGTCATATAATTAGTTCAAAAAAACATGTAAAAAAATATATGGGTAAGATGAATGTATGTTCATAAAATTTATGAGGTTACTTTAATAAATTTTTAGGAATGTTTCATTTAAGTAATGAATATTTTTAGTAAAAAGAATTAGATTTTCCAAGAGGGATTATTAGACGATATCTTCACCAATCATTCATAAATCATTTTAAAATTTGAGTGAAGTTATTCCAAAAACACATCACCATATACAAATAAAATATGCTATAACAATAAAATGAGGATTTATTATGAGTCTTATAGGTATTGTAAATCTTTCATTATTCCTTCCAAGACATTTTTCAAAAATAAATGTGTAACATTTAGCCATATGAAAATAAAATATACTATTGAATATCATACCAATATGATAAAAGATCAATTCGATCAAAAATTAGTTTTCATTTAATATATGATGTTTTTTAAGTCCAACAACACATATAAAAGGAAACCCTACTTGCATCGCATTTAACTATTCTATAATTACATAGTATATTTAAATCCTTAAGATGGAAATGTAAAAATAATGTCTGATTATATTTATATTAGAGGGAGGAGTATCTCTATTGATTTGGTGGGAGATTATAAGAATTTAATTATTTCTAGGAATAAGATGCACTTGTAATATCCCAAACCTCTCTGGTCCATTCCTTTGTAGAAATATGGTGTTTGAGGTGTTCCGAGTGGTCAAGGTGATATATCCCCAACACTTTTCAAAATTCACTGTTTTGTGAACAATACGATGGTAGACTTAGGTGAACAGTGCAATGGTAGCCTTAGGTGAATAGTGAAATAGTAGCCTTATGTGAACAGTTTCATCGATAGGCTTATGTGAACAGTGCCAATTGTGAGGTCCAACAGTAACCTCTCTTTCCTTTTCCAAATTGTGAGTTCATGAACTTTGTTTACAGAATGGTCAGGTTCCAACAGTAACCACTTTCTTTGACAAATTTCAAGTTCAGGAATAGTGTTTCTAGAACGATGTGGTTCAAATGGTGAGGTTCCAATGGTGAGGTTTTTGAATAGTGTTTCTAGAATGGTGAGGTTTCAATGGTGAGGTTCATGAACAGTGTTTCTAGAATACTGAGGTTCGAACGGTGAGGTTTTATTGGTGAGGTTCATGAATAACGTTTCAACAAAGGTGAGGTTCCAACAGTGCGGTTTCATTAGTGAGGTTCATGAATAGTGTTTCCAAAATGGTGAGGTTCCAATGCTTAGATTCATGAACATTGTTTCCAGAATGGTGAGGTTCCAATAGTGAGGTTTCAACAGTGAGTTTCATGAATAGTGTTTCCCGAACGGTGAGGTTCCAACGGCAAGGTTTCAATGGCGAGGTTCTTGAACAGTTTTTCTAGAACGGTGAGGTTTTAATGGTGAGGTTCATGAACAAAGATTCCATTACTGTGAGGTTCCAATGGTGAGGTTTCAAAGGTGAGGTTTCAATGGTGAGGTTCATGAACAATGTTTTTCCTCTTCCAAATTTTGAATTCCTGAACAGTGTTTCCAGCTTCCTATAGTTTCGCCCCTTTAATGATTCCTTTGACGTAAAATGCATTTATAGCCTCATTTTAAGGACCCTAAGGCCTATTAAAAGGCTATAATTCATATATTAATTTCCCTAAGTATCTTAATTGTCTTACTTTTTCAAACCAAGTGGTAAAATGTGATCTACTTTTAATGGAAAATATAGTGTATCCTAAATCGCTTCTCCATTATATCTTCTAATGGGATGAGATATCCCCCTCCATAGTTATTCCTCCTTATTCACATATGTGAGATGCTTTAACCTTTCATCCCATCCCATCAGATTTGTGAGATCAAACATTCCTCCTTGGATTAGTTCCCCTCTATTTATGATGCAACCAAGCAGCATCGATCAGTCTTCGATATAAGGTATGATCTATCATCATTCGTTTGGGTTGATATCCTATTTCTCCTTGAAATTTTATGGAATTTTACCCCCATGTTCCTAATGGTATTTTATTAGGTTTTGGCTTATGTGGTGGTGTCTCTACATCCTTTGGTGGATAGAGTGGTCACAAGGGAGGAGATCGTAACCCTTTGTGTGGCTCGTTCTAGTATAAAGAATGTCAAGAACTGTTTAAGGTCGGGAATTCATTGTATCTATTTTATTTTACGTGAAACTGTATAGTAAGCCTATTTTATCCCACTAGATCACAATTTAATTGACATAATAAAATTTTTAATTGGATAAATAAATTTATATTGATCATATGTTATTGCAACCAATTTTTCTAGATAGTGTGATATCTAGGCTTTCTTTTTTTAGATTTTCATTCTTGATGGAAATTGTTAAAGATCTTAAAGACATAATTAATTGATAATACTTTGTCTAATGATAAATAGGTATGTAAATTAATCTGGTTCTTCTTGTTGTAATTTGATGTTAATCAAATTAGTGTTGTAATCATGTATAATTATTTGTGATAGCTTACTATTTAGGATTCCCGATTTTGGAACCTACGAATATTGAATTAATAAATCCAATATGGATTAAATAACATGTTATTTGATTAATGTTAATTCTTTGTAGGGTTCTGATTTACCCTCTTACTTGTTTAAGGGCCCATATCCCAATGGATATGATGGTTGTTTTCTTACTTCTTCTGTTGTGATGTGATCCTGGAAGGCTATTGTGACATGTGGGGACAGGGAGGCCTATTTTTTGTGGCAGTAGTTTATGCCTAATGTGGTGAGATGCATTGGTTTATGCATGTGGGTGTCAGGGAGGACATCAGGGATGATGTAACGGGTTGGATGTGAATGTTTGGATGATTTCTCATTTTTATTGGTTCTTTATCTACTTTACTTTCCCCACTACTCAAGTAAAATCATATTGATTTTCCTTTTTCTGAAAGGGGTGAAGGCGTGTGGGGTATTCCACATGCTTTCCGTGTTTATCATCTTAAGGGATGATGTGTCTACATTTTTACTATAGGTGGAAAAAACTCGATGGGTAGTTCATCTACTCAATGTGTTGAGCACCCTTGTGTTTAGTAGCATAGAATGTTTTTTATAGAATGCCTGGGAATATGGGAAATTCAGGCTGTAAATAAATAATTGAATAAATGATGTTAACCCATGGGGTTGGGGCTTGCTGGGATGCAATGCTGAGTACAATAGACTTTGGGAGTTTTGCTAATGAAATATAATGTGGAATTGTTAATGGTTAATTAATTTTTTAAAAAATTAATTAACGTAAAGTGAAACTGATAAGAAGGGAATTAAGTGATGTATTAAATCTCTTTAAATGGACGTGTTCTTATAGGATACCTAGTATTAGATGTGGCGGCCTGGAGTCTGAGAGACGTTAGCTGTAGTGGAATCTAATATAAGGTTATGACCGTAGTGTGGTTGTGATGTATAGTATATTTTATAATTTTTGTGTTTATGTATGCTAATCCACCCCAACAGTTAGGTAAACAGACACCCCAATGATTCTTAGCCCTAGGGGGGATGTTTTCCCCAGCATTCTTGTAGGAGGATGGATGGCTGACTACCCCCTTTGTCCCCAATCTCTTCTCTTGGTAGTTACTTATACTGGAAGGCACAATGGTTAGTTTTCCCCATATATGTGTGTAGAGGGATTTAATGGCTTGTGGTTATTCACACACATATATTACGGATATATTTTCCTATGGACTAATATAAGTGTAATGTGTATAGGAAATGATGGCTTGAGGATCCTTACTCGGTGTGTGGGATATAATGACTTGAGGTTTAATACCCGACGTATGATATACGTTTTGGGAGCTGTGGTGGATCCCAAAAACTACCAAATTACTTTTCCTACATTGACGTGGTGGTTTTTTTGTAGGAGGTTCATGTTGTGGTGCTTTACCCAGGTGTCTACAGGAAATCCTTTTTTGATAGAGATTCTTAGGACGTGTGATGTTGGGGAAAAGTGACAAACTAGTGGGGAAGTTGAAGCGTGGTACCCTTGATATTATTTTTTATATTAGATACTCTTGTATGTGTTACTTGGTGGGAGTATCCATGGTGATTCTGGGAACATAGTATGCCTTTTTCGGTGATGAGTCAGTTTCACTTGTTGTTCACTGTGATTTAGAAAGCTTTCTTTACTGTTCTATGAGAGGCTTCAAGGAGGATCCTACTGGGTATACTGTAATACTTACAGTATGTTTATATGAACTATTATTCATGTCACTTGGATCAAGTTGGAGATCAGGTTAGTTTCTATTAACCTGGGGTTGTAGGAGTAGTTTTTGCTTCTTGGTTGTTGTTGTTTTTACATTATTTTGGGTACTTTCAATTTTCTCCTTTCAGTTGTAGTAGTTTTGAATGATATTACATTTGTGTACTTGGGATTTAATTTATATTGTTGTCTGAGTTGGTGTTTTTTGGTTTCTATCTTATCTCTCTATTTTCAATGTGTTCACTTAGAGGGTAATGCCTCCCATTTGTGTGTTACTATACCCTTGGTGCTAATCGCCAACCCGGGGCCTACTGTTGGTGGGACTCGGGGGTCATTATTTACCTTCTAACATTTCCATCCCAGGAGAGGTACACCTTGTGGGGAGGGGTCATAACAGAGTGGTATAAGAGGTTTGGTTGAAAGATTGGCTGGATTTTGGTGTTAGGCACAGGTGAGGTTTCATGGGTTTGTAGGGAAACATTGAAAACCAAGTTTAGCAAGTGATGTAAACACTAGAGACCAGCTGAGACATAGGATTTTAGGCCACCCTATGTAGAGATGTAAAGACATTTAAAATTACAATGGATACTAAATGATGTGATACTAGTTGCAGGGTAGAGACCAAGGAAAGGATCATGAATCATTCTTCTTTGTGCCTTTGTTTGAATGGGTAGACCATGGGATAAGTTAAACTAAAATGAATAAAAGAAAACAATTAATTAATTAATGTTGATTATTCTATATTTCATGTTTAGAAGCTATAAATATTTTTCATTTTGATGCTCTGGATCTAGGTTGACGTCCTTGTTAGGATCATATAGAAGATGTCTAGCAGGCAGTGCTAGCAGATCTCCGCCAGGTAGAGGTTGACAACAATGACACCTGGAGGAGGACACTAAGAGAGTTTTAGTTCTAGAGTCTGCCGATGTACGCGGGCTCCGTTTCTGATGCAGTCACGGAAGACTAGTAGGAGGTGGTCGAGATAGGCTTTAGTTCAATCAGTGCTCAGAAGGAGCATTGGGTGTCCTTGGTTGTGATGATGCTGCGTGGAGCTGTGAGGCAGTGGTTTTTTTATCCTTAGGGATTGAGAGGAGTCAGTGATCTCATGGGAGGAGTTTTTAGTCATGATTAGAGTTGAGATTCATTCTTCGACCACAAATACGTCTAGTCACCCAGAGCTTCTTACCCTTTTACAAGGGAGATCCAATTTGCAAGAGTATAGAATACATTTTAAGGACCTTTTACAATATGCTTTGGAGTATTTGCTAAATTAGGAGGCCATGTTGAGGCATTTAGAGGAGGCTTTGCATCCATAGATCTAATGCCAGGTCACCCCATTTATGCTGAAGACATATCTTGAGGTGTTAGCGAGGGTAGAGGTCATCGAGTGGACATTGGATAGAACCATATCATCATGAGAAGTGATTCGTCATGATTTATCATGAAGTGGATCTGTGGTCTGGGGTTCTTGATTTTTAGGGCATAAGAGTTTCCATCCAGCCGGGGGTAGGTACCAACCCTTCGCATGTCGTTTATTCGAGGGCAGTGGCCCTCTGGCCTATGCCAAGGGAATAGGAACTTTTTTTCTTATGGTGGTAGAGGTCATCAGTATCTAGAATTCCTAACCTTTAAGAGCAATCATCGTGCTCTAGTTGTTCTGCTCCAGGTTCCTCCATTGAGGAAGTTCCAACCGAGGCAACAACAGCAGGTTGCACCAGCTTTAGATTAGCAGAGGGTAGATGGGGAATGCTGAGGAAAACCCCATGATTCTCCGCATACATAGAGAGAAAAGCGCTACCATGGTGGTGGTCACCATTAGGGTTAGAGAGGCCATGGAGGAGGTTATCCTCAACTTCATGCTTTAACGTTGCCAGCTCCAGGCGAGCTAGAAATCGTTTGAGGTACCCTTTTCTTGTTTTCTACCTTGGTGTTTTACTTGTTTGATTTATGAGTGACACAATCCTTCATATCACCTAAACTTGTCCATGCTCTGGGACTTGAGGTAGAGAGGCTTCTAGTGCCCTTGGCATTGACTACGCCAGTTGGAGGTCGAGCAGACTTGTTTGAAGTATGTAGAGACAATGAGATAGTGTTTGGGATCACCGCACTTGGGGAGATTTCCTATGTTTAGAAATACAACAATATGATGTCATCCTTGGATTTGATTGGTTTTATTTTGTTCAGGATATCATGGATTACTTCAGGAGGCATGTTGTGTTATTTGATGCAGATAGAGAGTTGGGGGTGTTTGTTTGCAAGCGAGACCCTCAGATGGGTCAGGGGCATGTTTCATCCTTATCATCAATTATGGCTGAGCTGATGCTGAGATCTTCAGATATTCAGTAGTTGGTGTTTCGTAGGGTCATAGAAGAGTACTCTGATGTCTTTCCAGAAGAGTTTCTAGCATTACCCCCTCAACCAGAGAACGAGTTTCGGATCGAGCTACAACCAAGAGAGTCTCCTATATCTATGTATCCATATAGGATGAAACCTAATGAGTTAATAGAGCATAATATACATCGTGATGGTATATTATAGTGCAGGTTTGTTCGGCCGATTGTGTCACCATGGGGAGCACCATTTTTGTTCATGAAGAAGGATGATGGTAGTTTGCGGTTGAGTGTCAATTATCTTCACTAGAACAAAGTGAAAGTGAAGAATCGCTATCCTCTTCCACATATTGAGGATTTATTTGACCAACTGAAGGGTGAATTTTGGATCTAAAAGATCAAATTGTGGTCAGGATATCATCAGATGCATGTGAAGGATGAGGATATCCCGAAGACTGCTTTTTGTTGTCTTCCTGGGCATTATGAGTTTGTTGCAATTCTGTTCGGAGTGAATAATTCTCTAGTTGTGTTCATGGGATTGATGAACGCTATGTTACATGAGTTCTTGGAAAAGTTCATGGTGGTTTTCATCGATGACATCCTTGTGTACTCCACGTCTGAGGAGGAGCATGAAGAGCATCTGCATGCAGTTTAGGGAGATCTTCGTCAATATCAGCTGTTTGGGAATTTGTCGAAGTGTGAGTTTTTGGATCGAGAATTCTGTTTCTTGGGTAATGTTGTGTCCTAGTAGGGAGTAGATGTGAATCCATTGATGATAGAAGAACTTGTGTCTTGGGTATCACCCAAGACAGTGTCAGATGTGTGATGTTTCCTTGGTCTCACAGGCTTCTACAGGAGGTTCGTAGCCTATTACTCTTGAGTTGTGACTCCTCTGAAAGTTATTACCAAGAAGGATCATGTGTTCATATGGATTAATTAGTTTCAGGCATATTTCAAGTATCTAAAGTAGAAATTAGTAAGTTCTTTGTTTTTTGTCTTCTAGAAGAGGGTGTTCAATTTGATGTTTTCAGTGATGCTTCACATCTAGGATCAGGATGTGTTTTTATGCATTAGAGATCAATTGTTTCCTACGGGTCTAGGTAGTTATGTCCCAATGAACGTAACTATGCCTCCCATGATCTTGAGTTGGAATCCATGGTGATTTGAATGAATTTTTGGAGACATTACCACATTTTCATGAACTTTTTGGTTTTCACCGATCATAAGTGTTTGAGTTTTGTTTTCTCCCAACGTAACTTGAACTTACGATAGAATTAGTGGATGGAGTCTTTAAAGGAATAAGACTTAGAAATATCATATACACCTAGAAAGGGGAATGTTTTAGTTGATGCGCTGATTCGGAAGTCATGTAGTGATGCAATGCATGAATCTGGTGACACATAGAGAGTAATGGAGGAACTTTTATCATTACATCTCAATATGGGAGAATATGGGGGTAGATGTTGTTTCTTCATGATGACGGTGCAGTCATCTCTGGTGTAGTAGGTGGAAGAGTCCTAATTGGGGGATCTATAGGTGGAGGTATGGAGAGACTATGTAGTTTGTGTTGAGGCCCGTGATGGTTGGTTTGAGGATGGACAACACCAGGTGTTGTATCATGGAAGGATATTTGTTCCTTTGACTATGCACGAGACAGTTATCAGAGAGTTCCATAGTTATCCTTTAGTGGTGCAATTTAGCATTAAAAAGATTCACCGATCCTTGATGAGCTAGTTTTGGTGGCCTAGGATGAAGTGTTCGGTTGTAGAGTTTGGGTCTCTGTGTTTGGTCTGCCAGAAGATGAAGGCCCAACACCATGATGCATGTGGTATTCTCCAGCCATTAGATGTTACTCAATGGAAGTAGGAGTAGATATCAATGGAATTTTTATTATTTTACCTCATACTTAAAGGGGACATGATGCTATTTGGGTAGTATTGGATCATTTAATAAAATAATCCCACTTCATAACAATCAAGGAGTCAAGCTCAGTGGATGTTTTGTTGAGGCAATATTTGGAGGAGGTGGTGAGACTTCATGGAGTCCCAAAGACGATCATTTTCGATTGAGATCCTCGTTTTATATCTAGGGTGTGGAGAGGTCTCCCACATGATTTTCCTTTTCTACTATTACATAGCATTTCTTTTCATCCTCAAATGGACGGTCGAACAGAGTGGACCATGCAGACTCTGGAAGACATGTAATGCTCTTGTGTCCAAGATTTTGGAGGTTCGTGGATGAGGCACTTACCCTTGGTGAATTTCACTTAAATACAATTGTTTTCAAAACACCATTGGTATGGCGCCATTTGAAGCCTTATATGGATGACCATGCCTTTCTCCGTTGTGGTTGACTGGGGTAGGAGAGTCAGTGATTCTCGGATCAGAACTAGTGTAGAATACAACAGAGATGGTTCAGGTGATTTGTGAGAGGATGAAGACTATAGAGGATCATTAGAAATAATATTCCAATCAAAGTATGAGACCCTTAAAGTTTTATGTTGGGGATCACATGTTACTGAAGGTGGATCCCTGTTGTGGGCAGTGAAGGATTGTTCGTGGGAGTAAGCTTTCTCCCTAGTTTGTTGGGCCTTTCGATGTGTTAGCTCGTGTTGGAGCTGTGGTGTATCAAGTATCACTCCCCCCACAGATAATCTGGATACATGATGTATTTCATGTGTCATAGCTCTGTCGTCATCTTCATGATGACTTTCACTTCATATATTGGTGAGATATCTATTTTTATAAAGATTAAACCTTTGAGGTGGTACCTATAGAGATCCAAGATAGAAAAGAGAAGGTGTTACGTGGGCGTTCTATCCCCAAGGTTTGTGTCTTGTGGTGACGCGATGGCATGGGGGAGAGTACTTGGGAATTTGAGACACATATACATTCTTAGTACCTAGAGTTTTTTGATTTTTAACTCTTTTCATGCAACGATGACCCATTTGTGGTTATAGAACTTTTGTGTTTATGAGATGGATTTCCTTGGTTGCTTATTGTGGCTTGCTCTATTTTGAGAGGTATCTCGATGGGTGGTTGTTCAAACTTTTTTTCTATTCCATTTTAGGTTGTTTTTTAATTCTAGAGGACTAGAATGTTTTGAGAGGTATCTGATGTAATGGCTTGGACCACTCTGGTCCCTTCATTTGCTGAAATCTATTGTTTGAGGTGGTCTGGGAGGTCAATGTGACATATCCCCAACACTTTCCAAATTTCCAGTTTTGTGAACAGTATGATGGCAGCCTTAGGTGAACAGTGCAACGATATCCTTAGGTGTACAGTGCAACGGTGGCCTTAGGTAAGTAGTGAAACGATAGCCTTATGTGAACAGTGTCATCAGTAGGCTTATGTGAACAATTCCAACAGTGAGGTCCAATGGTAACCTCTCATTCCTTTTCCAAATTTTGAGTTCATGAACAGTATTTACAGAATGGTGAGGTTCCAACAGTAACCTCTTTCCTTTTCCAAATTTTATATTCATGAATAGTGTTTCTAGAATGGGGAGGTTCCAACGGTGAGGGTCATGAATAGTGTTTCTAGAACGATGAGGTTCCAATGGTGAGGTTTCAATGGAAGGGTTCATGAATGGTCTTTCCAAAATAGTGAGGTTCCAATAGCGAGGTTTCAACAGTGAGGTTCTGAACAGTGTTTCAAAATGGTGAGGTTCCAATGGTTAGGTTTCAATGGTGAGGTTCATGAACCGTGTTTCCATAATGGTGAGGTTTCGACATTGTGGTTCATAAATATTGTTTCCAGAATGGTGAGGTTCCAATGGTGAGGTTTCAACAGTGAGGTTCAGGAATAGTGTTTCCAGAACGGTGAGGATCCAATGGTGAGATTCATGAATAGTGTTTCCAGAATGGTGAGGTTCCAATGATGAGGTTTCAATGGTAAGATTCATGAATAGTGTTTCTAGAACTGTGAGGTTCCAATGGTGAGGTTTCGAGGGTGATGTTCATGAACAGTGTTTTCCTTTTTCTAAATTTTGAGTTCATGAATAGTGTTACTAGATTCCTAGAGTTTCGCCCCTTTAACATTTCCATGGACATAAAATGCATTTAAAGCCTCGTTTTAAAGACTCTAAGGCCAATTCTAAGGCCATAACTCTAATATTAATTTCCCTAACTCCTGTGATGCATTTACTTTATCAAACCGTGTGGTTTAGTGTGTTCTCCTTTTAATGGAAAATCCAATGTATCTTAAACCACTGCTCTGTTAAATCTTCTAAAGGGACAAGATATCATCCTCCCCAGTTCATCCTCCTTATTCTCATCTGTGAGACACTCGATCCTTTCATTCCATCCCATTGGATTTGTGCAATCAAACTTTCCTCCTTGGATTGGTTCCCCTCTGTTTCTGATGCAACCAAGTAGTATCAATCAATCTTCGATATAATGTTTGATCTTTCGTCATTATTTTGGGTTTGTCTCCTTCTTTTTCTACTTTAACATTAATTTAATTATACCCCCATGTTCTTAATGGGTTTTTCTTTAGTGATGGATGATGTGGTGGTGTCTCTACATCCTCGGGTGGATACAGTTGTCACAGGGGAGGGGATCGTAACCCGTTGTGTGGCTCATTCTTGTATAAATAACTTCAAGAACCATTTGAGGTAGGTGATTCATTTCTTCATTTTTATTTTATGTGAAAATTTATAGTTAGCATGTTTATCCCACTCGATCGCAAAGTAATTGACATAATAAATATTTGAACCAGATAAATAAATTGATATCGATCGTATGTTATTGCCTCTTGTTTTTCTAGATAGTGTGATATCTGTGTTTTCTTTGTTTATATTTTCATTCATGATGTAATTTGGTAATGAAGGTTAATCGAAAATCTATTGATAATTGTTTGGATAAAGATAAAAAGGCATGTAAATGAATCTGGTTCTTCTTGTTGTAATTTTATGTTAATCAAATTGGTGTAGTAACCATGTATAATTATTTTTGATAGCTTACTATTTAGGTTTCCCGAAGTTGGAACCTATGAATAATTAATCGTTTAATACAAGATGGATTAAAGAACAAGTTGTTTGATACAAGATAATTCATTATAGTGTTCTGAGTTATCCTCTTTCTTGTTTAAGGGCTAAGATCCCAATTGATATGAAGGTTGTTTTCCTGCTGCTTGTGTTGTGATGTGAGCTTGTAAGGCTATTGTGGTATGTGGGGGTAGTGAGGCCTATTGTTTGTGTCATTAGTTGACTCCTAGAGTGGAAAGATGCATCGGTTTATGCATGTGGGTGTTGGGGAGGACACGATGGATGATTGAATGGGTTGGATGCGAATGTTTGGAAGATTGCTGGTTTTTATTGGTTGTTTATCTTCTTTACTTTCTCCATAGCTCAAGGGATATGGTCTTACATACCCTTCTTCTGAGAGGGGCGAAGAAACGTGGGGTATGCCATGTTATTTCTGTGTTTAGCATCTCAAGGGAGGATGAGTCTACCCACTTTTTATATGCAGCAAAGACTCGATGGGTAGTTCATCTAGTCACTGTATTGAGCTCCCATGTGTTTAGTAGCATACAATTTTTTTTATAGAATTCCTAGGAATATGGAAAATTACTACAATAAATAAATAATTGAATAAACAATCTTAACCCATGGGTTTGGAGTTTACTGGGGCACAATGCTGAGGATAACAGACTTTAAGTGTGATGCTAATGAAATATAATGTGGAATTGTTAATGGTTAACTAATGTTTACAGAATTAATTAACGGAAAGTGAAACTGATAAGAAGTGAATAAAGTAATGTATTAAATCTCTTTAAATTGTTGTGTGCTTATAGGATACCTAGTCTTAGAAGTGGAAGTCGTGAGTCTGAGAGATGTTAGCTGCAGTTGTGTTTAAGACTAGGTTATGCCCATAGCGTGGTTGTGATCTATAATATATTTTGTAATTTTTCTGATTCTATACGCTACTCCACCCCATTAGTTAGGGAAAATGACACCTCGAGGATTCTGATCCCTATGGGTGTTTTCCCCAACATTCCGGTGGGAGGATGGATGGCTAAATTCCCCCCTTTTCCCCACTCTCTTCTCTTGGTAGTTACTTGTGCTGGTAGGCATAGTGGTAATTTTTTCCCATATATGTGTGTAAAGGGCTATAATTTCTTGGGGTTATTCACACACATATATTATTGATTTAGTTTTATATGGACTAATATGAGTGTAACATGTACAGGCTATGAAGGATTGTGGATTCTTACTCGGTGTATGGTTTATAATTGCTTGAGGTTTAATATCTGACGTATGATACATGGTATGTGTGGTGTGGTGGCTCCCAAAAACTACCCGGTTAATTTTCTTACATAGAAGGGGTGGTTTCGTTGCACGGGGTGCATATTGTGGTGCTTTATCTAGGTGTCTTCGGGAAACCCTTTTTGGAGAGAGAGGCTTGGGATGTGTGACTTTGGGGAAAAGAGGAAAACCAGTGGGGAAGTAGTAGTGGGGTGCCCTTGATATTCATTATTATATTATATACTCTTTTTTCATGTTACTTGTTGAGAGTATCCATGGTGAGTATGGGAACATAGTATGCCTTTTTTAGGTGATGAGTTTCTTTAACTTGTTGTTCATTGTACTTTTCCATGCTTTCTTTACTATTGAATGAGAGGCTTCAGGGTGGATCCTATTGAGTATACTGTTATACACACATGATGTTCATTTAAACTGTTTTTCAGGTCACTTGGAGTTGGTTGGATATCAGGATGGTTTCTACTAGCATGGGGTTGCAGGAGATGTTTGGGCTTCAAGGTTGGTGTTGTTTTTACTTTCTTTAGGGTACTTTTAGTTTTCCTCTTTCCGTTATAGTAGTTTTTCATGAAATTACATATATATACATGGGATTTCATTTATACTGTGGTTTGAGTTGGAGTTGGTTGGTGTCTATCTTATCTCTCTCTTTCGTATGTGTTCTCTTAGAGGGTAATGCCTCCCATTTTTGTGTTTACTATAGCCCCGGTGCTAGTCGCCAACCTAGGGCCTAATGGATGCGGGACTCGGTGGTCATTATATCCCTTCTCAAATTTCTGGCCCGAGAGGGGTACACCTAGTGGGGAGGAGGTCGTGACCACACATGTGTTGTCATATGAACAAAGATTCCACTATGCTCAATGGGAGGAGATTTTTTACAGACACAAACTACATAGAAAGTAGAAACTAAAGTGTTATTCTTATAATCACCGTAGTGGGTGATATATATATATATAATTATATTATTAATAATAATGAATCCAATAACAATGAATTAAAGGAAATGAAGAAAATATTGATAAGCCTTTTGGATTTCAATATTCGATGCTAGGAAGAAACATTCAGGGTCTTTATATTTGGGATGATTATAGACATGATACCCTTAGGGAGTATTCCAGAGAAACTAGACATAGATTGTATAAGGAGGCACCAATAAAGAATAATTTTTTATTAAAATGTTTATATTATGTATTGGAAAGTCTGTTATAAAACCACTGCACCAATTGTCATGATAAACCCATCAAAATTATATTTATCACAGAAATATTTTGTTATCATTATGTTAGGAATTTTGATGATAAAGAAAATTTAATTAATAGAAACCCATTGGAATGTACCAGTATGAAATAACCAAAAGTTTTAGTGGAACAATTTATTACCAATAAAATACATGTATTGAAAAAAATCCATTTACGGAAAACATAAATCATAGTTATCATAATAGTTTTTTTTAAAAGAAGGAGTGTCACGTTTCTATAATATGTTAGTGGAAGTGTTATTATTTTTCAAAATAGATATGTTTAAAATATATGGATAAAATATATTAAGTCATTCTAATTAGATGATGCAAACGAGTGGTTCTCTTTATGAATTAATTAAATTTGAAACCAATTTCTAGGGAAAATGATATATATCCATGATTTTTTTTAAATCTACGCATAGTACATACTCTAAAAAGACATGATAATTAAAGACTAAATTGTTTCCCATGCCACATGGCTCATTAGCATTCCTAAAAATTGGCTTTTATAAATATTATTCCACAAGATTATGTTCTTGGAATATCACTAATTTTACATGATATGTATATGTTATTGAATTGATTATGAAAAAAAATAATTTGTAGATTTAATACATAACCAAATTCGGGTAACACACTTTTAGCTATAACTATTTAATAGAACTCTAGAGGGTTAAATTGATGCATTCCAGGTAAAATGAGAAATGGAAATGCATGTGGTTAGGGGGAAATTACACCATCCTTCTTTAAGATCAATTTGATCATGGAACATAGTGAGGTTAATATAATATATAAGAAAAACATATTACATCCTATGATAAACATATCTAGAGTATTAGAGTACACTATGGATTAAATGCAGCTTAAGAAGTAGTCTAGTAATACAGTATTATATTTTTTGGTGGTAAAAATAGTAAGAGTATTGATTTATTTATAATAATCTTCCACTATATTATTATTCAAGATTTCATGTTTCTAAAAAGGGAATAAAAAGTAAATAAATTTTATGTAAATACATGAAGGATTTTCTTATGTCAGTGAGGTTAAAGTGAGTAGATTTATCAAAAATTCATGGAAAGACCAACCACAGACACATAAGAACATTTTAAGTCCCCAATATATAATAATAAATAGTAGAATAATTCTTTTCATGTGATAAATAATAATAAAGTTAGCAGTTAGGCCAAGTTTTGGTGGGAGAAATTTGAGGTTTTTTCCCTAGAATCAACTACACAATACTTTTGATTAAGAGATATATTTAAAGACCATAATATTATTTATTGAATATATTATCAAATGATCATTTTTATTCTATGTAAATTTATTTTGATAATGTCCTTGGGGTAACTTTTTCATTACAAGGATATATAAGTTCCATGATACGATGACATCCTTGATGTGTTATGATAAAATTCTTGAATACATGTTCTATAATCAAATAAAATTCTATGAAGACACATAATATGAATAAATTTCAGGTTCTTAGTATTCATGAAAATACATAGAATTTCCATGTATTTTTTTTAAAAAATATGGGAAATTTACAAGTTTGTGAAAATTGACGGCGCATGATTTCGAGGCCTGGTGTGCCCGGAATGAACTTATGAACTTTTTTTCATGTACGTTCAGTAAAAGCGTGAGAGGGTTTTTATAACTTTTGAACCAGTGCTCGGAATTGAATTTCGAGGGCACCGTTGAACTCGTAGTGACAGTATTGGCTTAAGGAGACCTTCACCTCGACCATAGCAGGTCGATGGTGGAAGTTAGTATTTCACTTATTCGTGAAATAATAAAATAAAATAAAATTGTGTAACATATTATTTTTATATTCTTTTGAAACACCCATGTGGATGTTTCACAGTTGAGGACCACTGAACTAAAACCTCACATGAGAGGTTATGGAGGTGGGGACCACTGAGCCTAAACCTTCCATGAGAGGTTATGGTGGTGGGAACCACCCAAGGGTAAACCCCCTTGAACTCCCTCTTATGTGTGGAGAAGCCTTTTAGACGTCCCCCACTTTAATGGTGCCACCCCCTTTAATTAATTTTGTTCCAACCTCATCAATTAATTATCTGGAGCCAACTTAAATTATGTCAACAATTAAATTGGGGAAACATATCAGAAGTTGGAAACATTGCAATTTGGTTGAATTGGGAGAGCAGAAACATTGGAAGGATTATAATTCTCCAACAAAGAATTTCTTCCATGATGAATGTTACTCCAACGAAGAAATCCAATGCATGACTTATACTTCTTCCTCAGGACATCCTCCAACATGGGACGTCTTCAATCGATGACCGTTCTTTCCTCCCCGTTGACAATAACAATCGAATGAGGTTGGAGTTTAAATTGGGTATGATTATATTCCCATGTTCTTCCCTTCTAAAAAAAGATTGCAGATCAACTCAATATCAGGGTGATCCACAGATGTTTTATTTTGATGGTTGGGAATATTTATTGTGGAAGGTTCTATGGTGGTTGTTTAAAATTCTTCCCTTTTTCATTCATGATGAATCTTTTTAATTCAAAGAGAGTTTATAGCCACTTGCTACTGCTCTAATGGGGAGAGAGTACGAGCCAAACAAACATGTCCTGTCATCTCTGCATTTCTTGTGATGATTTGTGGTGTTCATCACGGTGGAGGATGACGGTGACCAACCATGGTGGGGTACAAGAACGGCGGCCGACACCATCACTGGCCATGAAGAAGGCGACGACGCAATGGGGTCACCCCACGGCCACCGCCGCCCGCGACCTCTACTTCCCCAAAACCATTTACTCCCCGTGGCCTCTACGCTCTGTGGCCATGCTGCCCCATGGACAAGCCTCACCACGACCTCTGTGCTCTGTGGCTGAGTCGTCATGGGGCCTCCTCTCCCCGCGGTCGAGCCGCCTCGCAGCCCCACACCATCCGCAGCCGAGCCGCCCTGTAGAATCGCCATTCAACAGCCCCTCATGGACCTCGTGGCCTGTTGGACCGCCCAGTAGGCCGGGATGCCTAATGGGCCGGACCGGAGCCAACAAATCGGTCTGGGTCGGGCCGGGTTGGTCTGATCAGTTTGGACCAGACCAGGCCAATTTCGACCCTATACTCTCATTTGGCCATAACATTGGCACCAGGCGTCCGTTTAATGAACCATCAGTAGAGCTGGAAACCATTGAGTGATATGGTCCACTTGGTATACCCCACTGGAGAATTGGATAAAGATGGGGTATGGTCAGGTGGGATCGAGTACGAATCCAACCGATCCCCCAAGACTAAAAGGCTAATAACTCATGGTCTGGGTGTCCAATTAACACGCAATCTATTGCATTGATAAGCATATGACATGGTGGTCCTTTTACATACTTCTTCATGAGAATTAGTGGAAGATGGAGTATTGACTGGTGGCTTGTGGAGCGGATCCTCTCAGAGACAAGCGAGCATAGTGTTGGAACCCTATAGCTGGCTATGACGTGAAGAATGAAGAGTGATCCTAAGTGGCTAAACACCTAGCGATCTTGTGTGGTTATGTATGGAGAGATCCTTTGTGGGTCAGTGCCTAGAGATCCTGTGTGGGTCAGAACTTAGTGATCCTATATGGGTCAGGACCGAGCGATCCTGTGTGGGTCAGCACCGAGTGATCCTGTCTGGGTCAGCACCTAGCAATCCTATGTGAGTCAGCACCGAGCGATCCTATGTGGGTCTTCCTCCTAATAGAGTAAGATAATTCAGTAGTTACATTTAATAATATCTAATACTGTACCTAAGTTATACCAGGTGTGAGCTGAGTCAGTACCTGTGTGGTACTTATCCTTGGTCGTAATACCTTGGGGGTATTCTTCTGTGTGATGTACCTATGTGGTACTTACCATTGTTTTATTACTTCATTTGTGGAACAATTGAACTTTGGGATTTTGAGTTGGACTCTGGGTTTCCTCATGATTGAGATGGGTATACTTGATAACATAGGTATATGTATGGGCATATACCTAAGTAGGGTAGACATTTGTTTACATGGTGTGTGGTTTATACTTTTTGGATTTTGTGAGACCTTGAGGGTATCAGTGTCCCTACTGAGTATAATTATAATCACCCCTGCACAGGCTATGCCCGCACCTCATTGTGTTTGGTGCAGAAGATGGACAGAGCTGATTGAGGACGAGAGTACTAGTAGCGAAGGTGGATCGAAAGTGGACATTAGAAGAGGGTAACCAGAGAGACGGCCATTCATGAGCTGTACCTACCCTTCAGGTAGGACTCGTGGTGGATGATTCAAGAGCTGCTTCTCAGCTATCAGTTTACTTATACTTTAAGTTTCTTGTACTTTTTAGTTGGTCTTGTATTCTAGCCCCTTTTTTTTACTGTACTAACATTGTTTAGAATATAGTTTGCTTGAGTATGTACCTTGTGTGTGCTTTTTTGTGTGTACTTACAGGTTATAAAGGCAATGAATTCCCAGTTGCAGGGGAAATGCCTTCGGTGTAAGTCTCTGGCCCCTAGCCTATGGAAGGCGGGCTTCAGGTAGTCACGGAACGGGCCCTAGGGGATGGGTCATGACAAATTGGTATTAAAGGAGTCGGTTCTACCGTAGAATATAAAACTCTGATCATTCTTTTTAACTAAATTATTGTTAAGTGTAGTTAGTGTGGTTATAAGTTTAGGGAATCCAGTGTTGGTTCGGTGGTCGACGTATCCATACACCAGGACCCTGACTTCTGATTTCTGACTTTGTGCATGAAAAAACTGATTGAATGTGTGTTTTGAAGAGTTTTCTTTGTGATCTCTTTTAGTCAGCTCACCAGGTATAACTTATTGACCGTGGTTCTCCTATTTCTTTTTAGGATGCCTCCACAAAGGCAACCGACTAGGGTTCCAAGAGTAGTACACACTAATATCCCACCGAGTAATGAGGACTCGGTGCAAGGCCCTCTTCCAGTAGAGGCGCTAATGGAGGAACCATCGGTACCATTACCCATTGGGCCACTGATTCCACCAAACCTAGTAGCCAAGGGAGCACACTTCTGGAGCGCATTGCATGAGTTCCTGCACCAGAGGCCACGCAGCTTCAAGGGAGAGACGAACCCACAGGAAGTTGAGGATTGGTTGGAAGTTATAGTGAGAGTCTTTCGACTGGTAGGGACACCCGATGATCTCATGGTGATCCTTTCTGCAATCATTCTATAGGTAGCAGCAGGCAGATGGTGGATCTTGAGGCTCCAAGTTCATGATGAGGTGACACTTCTCTAGGCAGACATCAAAAGCTTGTTTCAGGCATAGTTTGTCCCAGTGACTCTTCGCGCAGTGCGCATACAGGAGCTCCATCATCTACAACAGGGTAGCATGACCTTTCATGTTACTCCACATATATGGTGAGAGACCCATTTTTCAGGTCCTGGACCTTCGAGTCGAGGCTCAGGAGAGATATCAGGGCTTTGATGATTTCACTCACTATCCCGACGCAGGATGGGGTGTCAGAGAGATCCCTCTTAGTGGAGATTTTCCTTGCTGATTAGTCACCAACAATGAGACCCACCACCAGTCATCACGTAGCGGAGTCCTCTACAACGGGTAGCAGATAGATGTCGTAGAGGTCAAAGAGGACCAAACCTATGGGTGGACGACCACAGGATTCAAAGTCAGTTGTTTGGGGCACGTGAGGCAGAGCCAATCATGCCAAGAGTGGGCAGTGTTACTTATGCGGCGGGCTGGGTGACATGGCTCGTGACTGACTGACCCGTCGTATGGATGATCAGCAGACAGTCGACGGAATGCCTAGGTAGAGATATAGATTCGATCTAGGTGGTCCGTAGGGAGCAGGAAGACATGGCAGAGGAGCTGGTCGTGCAGCTAGCGGTGGGCGACGATTCAAGATGTTACCGCCACCACCACGAGGTGGTCCACCCAAACCATAGGGAGTAGGTGCATAGGGGAGAGCCCATCACCAGGCAGGTGAGGCCAATGATCACAGCACTCTATAGATAATACGAGGTATGATCACTGTCTATTCCACCTTATCTACAATACATATAGACATAGGTGCAATCTATTCTTTTATTTCCACTACCCTCATTCGGAGCTTGGAGAATCCAATGGAGTCGTTGGCTCGATCCTTACAGATAGAGACTCCTACGGGAGAAGATTCAATGATTATGCACTGGTGCTAGAAGTGCGAGCTTACTCTAGGAGGTGAGAGAATTGGCTGGGATCTCCTAGTATTAGCGTCGATGCCTTACGACGTCACCTTGGGTATGGTCTTTTTATCAATTGTCCATTCTAAGATAGACAGTATTAGGCGCAAAGTGCGGTGTGTTCGCATGGATGGGAACAAACCTACCTTCAACGATGAGAAAGGAGCCTTTGTAGTACATGATAGACTTACCTAGATGAGAGTGCAGCTGGTCACTCATCAGTTAGCTAGACATACCCTTGGAGCAGTTGATGCGGAGATTATGAGTTATACTGTAGTGGTTTACCAGTATTCGGATGTCTTCCCTGATGATGTCCAGGGTCTACCACCTCACAGAGAGGTGGAATTTTAAATTGAATTGTGCCCCGGGACAGCACCGATATCTACACCAGCATATCAGATGGCTCCTGTGGAGCTTGGTGAGCTGTAGGTACAACTGGAGGACATGCAGGGGAAGGGGTTCAGTCGGCCCAGTGTTTCTCCCTGGTCTGCCCCGATTTTATTCTCAAAGAAGGAAGATGGGAGCTTGAGACATTGTGTCGACTATCGGTGCCTGAACCAGGTGACCGTGAATAAAATGTACCCACTTCAAAGGATTGACAACCTCTTTGATCAGCTAATGGGAGAATAGTGGTTCTCGAAGATAGACCTCAGGTCAGGCTATCACCAGCGAAGAGTGCGGGATGAGGATGTGCAGAAGATGACTTTCAGATGTCGGTATGGCCATTTTGAGTTCTTGGTTATGCCATTCGGAGTGACCAATGATTTAGCAATGTTCATGGGACTCATGAATAGGATCTTTCAGCCATACCCTGATCATTTTGTTGTAGTCTTCAATGATGAAATTCAGATCTACTAAACTACTAAGGAGGATCATGTTTATCATTTGCAGGTAGTACTGGACACACTCCGAGAGAACCAGCTTTATGGTAAGCTCTAGAAGTGCCATTTCTGGATCGGAGAGGTTCACTTTCTGGGACATGTCATATTAGAGGCTAGAGTTGCAGTGCATCCAGCGAAGATTGAGGTGGTACTTTATTGGGAGCCACCCAAGAGTGTGACAGATGTACAGAGTTTCCTGGGTTTGGCCAGATACTACCTAAGGTTTGTGCTATATTTATCCAGATTTTCAGCACCACTATCAGTGTTGACGAAGAAAGGGAAACCCTTTGTGTGTTTAGAGAGATGCCAACAATGTTTTTAGAAGCCGAGGTAGAGGCTAACTAGTGCCCCCATCTTGAGGCTTCCAAAGGAGGGCATATGGTACATAGTCTACTGTGACGAATCAGGGACCAAGCTCAGATGTGTCCGGATGCAAGAGAGAGAAGTGATCACATATGGTTCTTGACATCTAAGACAACATGAGAAAAACTATGCTACCCATGATCTGGAGTTAGCAGTAGTGGTCTTTGCCCTGAAGATGTGGCGACATTATCTGATGGGCGAACACTTTACAGTGTACTCTGATCACAAGATACTCTGGTATATCTTCTCTCGAAAGTAACTGAAACTGAGATAGCAACATTGGATTGAGTTCCTCTAGTACTATGAAATCAAGATAGTCTATACTCCTGGGAAGGGGAACGTTGTATCAGATGCCTTCTACAGGAGATCTGGTATAAAGTTTCTTGGTGAGGCGAAGAAACAGCTGGTTGCCTTGCATACATCCTTTATATATTAGGATGGAGCAGTTTTTCTTCAGTCCTTTATAGTCACTCCCCCACTTCTTTAGATATTTAGGGAGGCACATCGTGGGGACACTGACTATGAGGCACAACATGCTCAAATTTCCACATGACATGCACCTAATGGATTTTCTGATGGTGGGGCACACTTTATTCTCTTCAGAGGATGTACCATGGTATCAGTGTCACTTCAAGAGGAAGTGTTGAGGGAGTTCCACATTTCCACTCTAGAGGTACATCTAGGAGTGGATAATATGTACCAAGATCTCTGAAGATATCTCTGGTGACTGGGAATGAAGAAAGCAATTGCAGAGTTTGTCTCTCGGTGCCTCACTTGTCAGCAAGTGAAGGCGGAACATTAGGTACCAACAGGCCTGGTTAAGCCTTTAGAGGTCCCAAAGTGGAAGTGAGATGGGATATCCATGGACTTCGTGATAGGACTAACACGCACATCTAGGGGTCATGACTCTATTTGGGTGATCGTCGACCAAATCACCAAGTCGGCCCACTTCCTACCGATCCGAGAGTAGGGTTCGGTAGAGAGCTAGGGATGCCTTTATGTGGAGGAGATTGCGCGCTTACAGGGAGTACCCTCGACGATTGTCTCCGATTGTCATGCATGTTTTACTTCCTGGATATGGAAGAGGTTTTAGGAAGTTTTCTGTACATAACTTCATTTGAGAACCGCCTTCCATCCTCAGATGGATGGCCAGACTCAGCGGACTATTCAGACCCTTGAGGACATGGTACGTGCATGCATCCTCGACTTCAGTCGCAGTTGGGAGGATCACTTGCCACTGGTGGAGTTTGTATAAAAAAATAGCTATCACTCCACCATTGAGATGAATACTTTTTAGGCATTGTACAGGTGACCTTGCAGATCACCTTGTGCTGGACTGACCTAATGCAGTCAGCACTTGTGGGACCAGAGATGGTACTGGCTACCATATAGAAGGTGAAGATCATCCAATATTGGATGAAGTTTGCACAGAGCAGGAAGAAGTCATATGTCAATAGGAGATAGAGTCCTCTGGAGTTTGAGGATGGGGACCACATCTTTCTATGGGTCTCACCTCGATGAAGTTTACAGAGATTTGGAAGAGGCCGAAAGTTATTTCCGAGGTTCCTCAGACCCTTCCAGGTCCTTATTAGAGTAGGCGAGGTGGCTTAACACTTAGCTCTTCCACCTCAGTTGCACCAGGTGGATGAAATATTCCATGTATCCCAGCTAAGGATATAAGTGCCTGACCCTTCCCACGTCATCGACCATGGAGAGGTGGACATTGACGATGGGGTGAATTTTACAAAGGTTCCAGTTGAGATTGAGGATCAATAGGAGCGAGTCCTTCATTGGCGGTTGATACCTCTAGTGTGCGTTCATTGGAAACACGAGAACCTCCAAGAGAGAACATGGGAGTGGGAGGCTCATATGTCTTCTCAGTACCCCCACTTGTTCCCTTAGTTTGAGTTGTGACTATTGGGGGCGCAAAGCCCTGAGGTGGGGAGAATGTAATGACCCGGAATTTCCATGTAATTTTTTTATATAAATGTGAATTTTATGAGTCTAGGAAAATTTATGGCGCCTGATTCCAAGGCCTGTTGTGCCCTGAATAAATTTCTAAACTTTTTTTAGGTACGTTCAGTACACGTGCCAGCTGGTTTTTCAAACTTTTGAACCGGTGCTCGGAATTGAAATCTGAGGGAACAGTTGAACTCAAAATGCCTATATTCGCTTACAGAGACCTTCACCTCAACCGTAATAGGTCGAGGGGAGAATTTAGTTTTTCACTTATTCGAGAAATAATAAAATAAAATAAAACAGCGTAACATTTTATTTTTGTTTTATTTTGAAACTCCTATGTGGATGTTTCATTGGTGGGGAACGCTGAACTAAAACCTCCCATGAGATGTTATAGAGGTGGGGACCACCAATCCTTAACCACCCATGAGAGGTTATGGTGGTGGGGACCACCCAAGGCTATACCCCCTTGAACTCGATCTTATGTGTGGGGAATCATTTTAAACTTCCCCCACTTTAATAGTGCCACCCCCTTTAATTAATTTTGTGCCAACCTCATCAATTAATAAAGCAGGGACAACTTATATTATTTCAACAATTAAATTGGGGAAATATATCATAAGTTGGATACATTTCAATTTGGTGGAATTGGGAGAGGAGAAATATTGGGAGGATTAGACTTCTCCAATGATGAACTTTTCCATAAAGAACGTTCCTCCAACAAAGAATGCTGATGCACGACTTCATCTTCTTCCTCATGACATCGTACAAAGTGGTACATTTTCAATTGATGACCATTATTTCCACATCATCGACAAAAACAAATGAACGAGGTAGGGGTTTAAATTGAGTATGATTATATTCCCATGTTATTCCCTTCTAAAACAAAGAATTTAGATCAACTCACTATCAAGTTCATCCGAAGATGTTTTTTTGCGGGTTGGGAATAAATATTGAAAATGGTTGTAGGGTGGTTGTTTGAAATTCTTCCCTTTTTCATTCTTGATGACTCTTTTTAATTTAAAATGAGTTTATTACTACTTTAAACTGCACTAATGCAGAGAGAGTGTGTGCCAAACAAATATGGCCCATCCTCTCCGCATTTATTATGATGATTTTTGGTGTTCTTCATGATGGAGGAGAATGGGGCCAACCACGGTGGGGCACAAGAACAGCGGCTAGCACCACCGCTGGCCGCGATGTTGGCAATGACACAACGGCGCCGCCCCGTGGCCGCTACCACCCACGGCCTCTGCCACCCCACAACACCACCGCCCCACGTCAACCACCGACCATGGCCTCTACCGCCCCCGGAACCATTGCCCCATGGCCTCCATGCTCCGTGGACGAGCCACCCTACGGTCGAGCCGCCCTGTGGCCACCGTCCTCTGTGGTAGATCCACCCTGCTAATGATCCACCCCGAGGCCTCGAGCCGCCCCGCAGCCTTGCAGCATCCGCGACTGAGCCACCTAGCAGCCGGGCCACCCTGTGGAATCCACACCCCATGGGTGAGCCGCCCCACGGCCTCACACTCTCTATGGCCGAGCCACCCCACGACTAATCTTCCCTACGGCCTCGCACCGCCCACGACCTCGCACTGTTTGAGGCTGAGCCACCATGCGGCCTTGCCGTTTCGTGGATCCCATAGCCTCACGCAACCCTCGCGGCCTTCCGGACTGCCCAGCATTGGCCAGGCCTCCTTATGGGTCGGGCCGGACCCAGCGAGTCAGGCCGGGTTTGTTTGACCGGGTCAGACTAGACCCATGCCAATTTCGACCCTATATGCTCATTTGGCCATAACTTTGGTGTTAGACATCCGTTTGATGAACCATAATTGGTGATGGAAACCTTGGAGTGAGTCAATCCCCTTTCTATACCCCACTAGAGATTTGGATAAATATGGGGTATGGTTAGGTTGGATCAAGTACGAATCCAACTGGGGCCGTGGGACTAAAAGGATAATAACTCACAGACCGGGCATCCGATTGATGCACCATCTGTTGTTTTGAGACCCCTATGAAGTGGCGGTCCATTGAGATACTTTTTCTCGAGACTTTGTGGTAGTTAGAGTATCGAACAGTGGCTTGTGGAGAGGATCCTCCCAGAGACAAGCGAGCATAGTGCGAGAACCTTGTAGTTGGATATGACGTGAATAATGAAGATCAATCCTATGTGGGTCAGTACCTAATGATCCTATGTGGGTCATCCCAAAGAAATACTATGTGGGTCAACACTTAGAGAAGATTTTTGGGTCAGCACCAAGCGATTTTGTGTGGGTCAGCACCGAGCGATCTTGTGGGGGTCAGCACCGAGTGATCCTGTGTGTGTCTGCCTCATGACAAAGTAAGATGATTCAGTAGTTACATCTAATCATCTCTACTACTGTACCTAAGTTATTCCTGGTGTGAGCTGAGTATGTACATCTGTTGTAAATTTCCTTGGTGGTAATACCTTAGTGGTATTCTTCTTTATGGTGTACTTGTGTGGTATTCCTTCCTTTGTGGAATATTTGAGCTTTGGGATTTAGAGTTGGACACTAGGTTTCCTCATTATTGTGATAGGTATACTTGATAACATAGGTATACGTATGGGCATATACCTAAGTAGGGTTGACAGTTGTTTACATGCTTTGTGGTTTATCCTTTTTGGATTCTGTGAGACCTCGAGGGTTTCAGGGTCCCTACTAATTAGCATTATACTCTCCCTTACATGGTCTATGCCCACACCTCATTGTGTTTGGTGAACACAACAGACAATGCTGACTAAGGATGAGAGTACCAGGACTGGAGGTGGAACAGAGGTGGATGTTAGACGAGGTGAACCACAGAGATGACTCTTTGTGAGCTGTACCTACCCTTCAGGTAGGAATCGTGGTGGAAGATTCAGGAGCTGCTTTCCACCTATCAGTTTACTTGTACTTTTAGTTTCTTTTACTTTTCAGTTGTTCATGTATTATGGCCCGTTTATCTTACTGTACTCAATTTTTTTTCTATATAGTTTTCTTGAGTTTGTATCTTGATGTGTGCTTGGTTGTGTGTTCTTATATGTTATAAAGGCAATTCCTTCCTAGTTTTAGGGGAAACGCCTTCGATGATAGTCTCCATCCCCTAGCCTATGGAAGGTGGGCTCAGGGTAGTCACAGAATGGGCCCCATGGGATGGGTTATGACAATTCATAATTGAAATAGACCTCATCTCATTAATCCAACACTTGGTAATATATTAGATATGAGGTTAAGATAATAGACCCATCAATTGGAATTAAATGTGTAAGATGTCAATGTATATATCTTGTATGTGAACATGTGTAATTACCTTTTTTTACATGATATTATTATTAATGTTTACCATGAATTAATTACTTTTATGTATCGAAATAAATTATGATACTCTATATTCACTAGGATGTATGACACCATGGGTGCATCACGAGTGATATAACATTAAAAGTTATGTTAATATATAATCTTTACCTTCCATATATGGAAGTTGATATCCTGGGATATTTAATTGAAATAGTAATGTCTAATAAATTTTTTGGACATGGTGCTAAATCTACAAGTCCAATTTATATGGTCAAAAAAATATTAATCAACCATATGTACTAATGAAACTATAATACAATATTTTTTGTTAAGGTATATCAATAAATAATGATTTTATTACATAGTGAGTATTTTAATGTGATGGTTTTTGTTTTGATATTGACTACTTTCTCTATAAGTTCCAAGATGTGTTGCTAGAAAATAATCTAAGACATTTGGTAAGGTCACCTAATGGTACTAAGAAAGAGGCCAAAAAGGTAACACACCATGTATATCCATGAGCTCAATTAAATTATATTAGAATTTAATAGGTGGAATAAATAATATTCTGAAGTCCGAGGAATACTATTTATTCGGTAATTTTTTCATCGCAAATA
Source organism: Viscum album (assembly GCA_963277665.1). Classification (NCBI taxonomy): domain Eukaryota; kingdom Viridiplantae; phylum Streptophyta; class Magnoliopsida; order Santalales; family Viscaceae; genus Viscum; species Viscum album. The sequence continues at coordinate 440,321,399 of OY728121.1, forward strand.
TTCAAAAACTTGTTAAATTTGAATTTGAATATATATTTGATTTCAATATAATATAAATATTATCCACAAAATCAAGAAATAAAATATTCATTAATCACTTGTTTTGTTCAATGTTTAACAAATAATATTTATTTTATAAATATATATTTAGTTACCTAAATAATAAAATAAATATTTATTTGTAAGACCATGATTATAATATTTAATTATTTTTTGAATGAAAAATATTTATTTATTAATAATTATTCATGAAATGCTCATAATGAAAGTTAGGAAGAGTCACAAACCTGATGATTATAATGAGGAATATGTTGGGTTTATTATTTGAAAAAGTTTATTTGGGAAATTCTGAATAATAAAACCCTTGAGGTATATATTCTATCTTATATCATTTCAAATTTTTTTGATTCAATTTGTCATTGATTACCACAAAAATTTTTATAGGGTAATATTTCCAAGAAGAAAACATATTGGATACTATTAAGACCAATAGATATCTACATCTTCCTCCTAGTTGTTTAGATGAAGAGATAAAGAGATTTAATATTCGAGACTGAAGGATCACCCATTACGAAGAAGCTGAACGATATATGGTAATTATTATATTTATGCTATCACCCATAGTTTTTTTGGGGAATTTATATATTATAGTTCACATGTATATAACTTATATTGGGATTATATTATTAATATATATAGTACAACAATGGTACAACTTGAATGAAATCTAAACGATCAACACCTTCATTGGAAAAAGATCACAAGATCGAGGTATTTTCATGTCCATAAATTAATTTTAAATTTAACATGAAAGAGTATATATATGATTAAAGTATAATTTTTATATGTTTTATTAGATTTCATCATGATACAAGTCATTCTCCATCATTTTAATTTGTTATACACATTAAATTAAATGAAAAGTAATCATTGGGTATGGACCTTACCAATTTTCAGTATTACAGAAACATGTTCCATGACCACGCTATGGAATGAATAAAGATAATTATTCTCCCCAATCCTCATCATCAATTATAGAATATGAAATATACTATATGTTTCTAAATAATTATGATCTCAATATGTGATTGAATTTAATAATTTAAAAACTATAAGTTTTTTGAGATTATGAATCTTGCTACTTAATTTCTCTAATATTATAACACCCCGAGCTTTTATGGACCTTTTTTTCAAATAATGTAATGTTTCATTCATTTATTATAATTAAAAATTAAAAAATTAATTTTGTAACACCCTGACACAAATTACCCAGAGTCGGTGCATTATTACATAACATTGGCATGATCACAAAAGATCAAGTCTCGGAAGACCGATTAGTTTAGTAGCCTTGGAAACACTAGATACATTCATAATTGTTACATTACATCATACAGTGAAAACTACAACAACATCTTGTCTCCAAACTCATATCCCCATATACTATCTCTGCAGGTCATTCATAAAATACTTCTTCACATCCTGAGAAAAATAAAACATAGAAAGGGGTGAGCTCAAATTCCCAGTAAGGACAACAATATTGCAGAGTCTTTCATAAATAAGAATAAACAATTAAGGAAATGTTTAACTAAAACAAAAGCCTTTTAAACATGAACATCATCATAATATGGAAAAGATAAAATGAAATAATTCCATTTACTTATTCACATGGATATTCTACTAGTCGAATAATCACATGCAATATCAATAACCACTTTCATAATGTTGGAATGCATAATTCCAGACTGTCATAACCACATATCCAAGGCCTCGTGCCAAGACTACAAATAAGATTTTGTCAAGGACTCGTGCCAAGACACTAATTTGTCTCATGAGACCAACCGATGCATCAAGAAGCTATAGAGGGCTCCACCCATCACATACTAAGTCCAATTCATTCCCATATGAAAAGGTTTAAACATAACATAAACATTCGTATTAAAACTAGTATACGAAATGTAAATACTTTATCCATAAACCATGATTGGTATAAAAACAACACATCCACAGTAAAACATATTACAAAACCTTCAACACAATATGGAAGTTTTATATCATAATAAATCAACTTCAAATAAGCTTAAAATCCATCAAAGGATGTTGACATAGATGAAATCAGAACTATTTGAGAGAAATATATTTTTTTTTTAAATCACTTAAAAGTCACATAATTATAAAAGAAACATTTACTTTTATAATATTAGTATAAGCTTGTAAGGGAAGATTTGGTGATTTTATAATGGTATAAAATATCCACACCAACCGTATATGTTAAAAAAAAGACATTATTTCCTTAATTTTGTCGAAAAGGTTAAAAGGACCTTGTTTGTAAAACGACAGAAAGATTCCATTATAAACATCTTATAAAAATTCAAAAAAGTGTATAAATAACTTTAACCCATATTTTTTAAAATTGTAAGAATGCTTTAAAATACATTTTTAAGAAACATGGATGTGGATGGTAAAGAGGTCCCAACAGATAATTACGTATAAACAACCTTGGAAAATGAGGAGATTGTGAAATAAACCCTTACGTTGTACTTTTACTTGATAGAGTGTAGGTTAAACTCCTGTATATTAGTTAAATCATTTTTATTAAATTATACAAGAATTATATACATAATTATGATATCATATATGATCTTTTAATATTTCTTTGTTAAAAATATGTTTGTATTATCTTCATTTCGGGTGTCAACTGATTCATTTTCCTTTATATGGTTTGTTACGTAAGCCGGGTTTGTTATGGATAGGTTTTATATTATTAATATCCAGAATGATATCAAGTCCTTAAACATTAAATTTAATCATCAAATGAGAATTAGTCTTGAATGGATATGATGGGGAAACGAATCTCATCGCGTTCGTGGAGATGGTAATCCGTACGTACGCACGAAAGCTACTTCCATTTCATTTTTCATTTTAAAAGGAATAAAAACCAAATTATACATAGGTATATTATTATTCTAGTATAATATAATATCTTATATGTGTTACTTAAGTTCATTGACACCATCCTTTATACATTCCATGTATGGTATTAACGAGTCATATCACTTTGAGGGGGCTGTAGTCCGCACTTCCTCAAATGAAATTGTAGTATCTATATATAACATGAAATGAATAATGTTATGCTATAAAATGGAATTAAAGAAGCTTATATATAAAATAAATATCATAAATATCATATTTAATTATAGTTACATCATAATGGACACCATGAGAGGTGGTAGGATATAATTGAACAATCATCATTTCGTGAGGCGTTTGGTTGCCATCCACAGAAACATTATGTTGTTCACCCATTATATGGAGGTGTGTGTAAGTTTAGTTCGAATGATTCTAATAAAAATATACTAGTATATTTAGGATACTGTTTTTTTACAAAAGAAAATAATAAGAAGAGTTTAGGGGTTGGAGAAGTATAAAATAAGAAAAGAAGCTAAGAGAAATCATTGCCTTTAATTTGGGTAACTCCCTTTGGTTTGAACAAAAAAGGACTCTTTAAGTTCCTTCTACCTAAGGTAAGGCTTGTAGGAGGAGTAGAGGGATTTAGGGAGCTTAATTAGGAAGAGGTTGGATGAGACAAAAGGATTTAGAGGTGTGAGGAATTGTTTAAAAGTGGTGTCCTTTTATAAGGGGGGGGGCTCTTTTGGAAAAAGATAAAGTATTAATTTATAATAAATTCATATTCAGTTTATAATGGCTCAAAAGGGGATTATTAAAAGTATATGGTGGGGATGGGTTGAAAACCACTCGACCAATATATTTTAGATAGGTTTGGGTCACTCTAGTAACCTTATCATTTAGATTTAACTCTTAGTTTAATAGTTTGACATTTACCGTGTCTCTGTGTATTTTTATATTATATAGTTAATAAATATACTATATACTTCCAAGCGACCCCAAGAGGTCCATTACTGATAAAAATATCATTATATAAGTCCTTTTTCCGAGTATTATATTTTTAGGAATATAATATCAATTAATAATATAATATTTGTTTCAAAAAACTCTTTTATGTCGATTTTGACACTATTGGGTATTTTGTTTTTTATAAATTCATAACAGCATTATTACTTTGAATAAAAATCATATAACCAATAGAAATATGTCATATTAACCTAAAAAATTATTGGAATTCATAAAATGTCTCAAATTATATTTATTTGGGTATTTATATTATTAATTATTTTTATATTTCACTAATTAGGTAATTACTGCATCACCATTGTGTCATAAATAAATTAAATTATTTAATGTCTAAAAATTATAAATAAAATACCATTATGCAGGAAATATTTTTCTCATTCTAATTAATATTTATAATCAAATTTATCTTATGTGTATCCCTATATGAAAAATGTTTTAGTTATTAAACATTGATTTTACCTCTTTTAACTCTTTTTGAATTAAATAATAATAAATGTCCTAATCTAATCCAAGTGGACCTAAATGATAATATTTTATTCCTAAGGTTTTTTTGTCGATATACACTTGTCCAATAGAATTAAGACATGTGTTAGGATAATATTCATATTATTTTTACCCTTAATTACCATATTTACTTTTAACCGTGGTAAATAAAAGTAAAATGTTACTATTCACCAAAAATTATTTTCATCTTATTGAACCAAATTTTACTACTTGATATTAACTGTGTCTCTCAGATTTTCATAATGCCACTCATAGATGTGGTAAAATTATGTTTTATGTGAATTTGAAAATTCTCCTTGGAGGTGGGTAAAAGACGACGAATGTTCCATAAAATTTATATATATATAAAATTATTCTAAACTAACTCCAATGAATTAAATTGAACTTATATAGGTATTATGTATCTATTTTGACATTAATTAAATTTAAATAAATAAAAATTCTGTTTTAAACTATAACTCAGTGTTTTTCACTATTCATAAAAAATTGAATATTTTCAGAAAGATACCAAAATTTCACCCTAGGATAATTTCGATATTCCGAATCCAAAAATGAAGTACATTTTGAAAGATAAAATTTAAAAAATTTAAAAAATGGGGTATTACTATTCATAACAATTAGTTTGATTGGTCACAGTGTGTAAGAATCTCGAAATTGCATACAATGCAAGCTATTGCATTATTCAAAGGGAAACGTACCGTTGAAGCTTAGGGTGTTACATTCTCCCCTACTTCAAATAATTTTGTCCTCGAAATTTCTAGAATATTATTACTTAAAAAGACTCGGGTGGTTCTTCATCATAAGTTCCTCGGATTCCCACGTTGCCTCTTCCATCTAATGGTTTCTCTATAGAACTTTTACTAGACGAGTCGTCCGGTTTCCCAGTACTTGTTCTCCTATATCAAGAATCTTGATGGGCTCTTCGCAATAAGACAGATCAGGTTTCTGTTCTAATTCCTCATAGGTGAGTACATGAATTGGTTCAGACATGTATTTTCTCAACAGTGATACATGGAACACATCATGAACTTTGGAGAGATTTGGAGGCATTGCCAAACGGTATGCTACAACCCCAATTCCTTCTAGAATTTCGAATGGTCCGATGTACCTAGGACTCAATTTTCCTTTCTTACTGAAACGTATAACACACTTCCATGGAGATAACTTCAAGAAAACATGATCTACTACATGAAATTCCAAATCCTTCCTTCGATTATCGGCCTAACTCTTCTGACTACTTTGAGCTTATTTGATGTGGTTTTAGAATACCTTCACATTTTCAATCATTTCCTCCACCAGTTCTGGGCCTACGAGTTTTCTTTCACCAACGTCATCCCAACAGGTTGGTTTGCGACATCTCTATCCATATAATTCTTTATATGGTGCCATCCGAATACTTTAATGGAAGCTATTGTTTTAGGAAAATTCCATCAGAGGAAAATATTGATCCCACATACCCTGAAAGTCAAGTGAGCGGGATCTCAACATGTCTTCTAAGGTTTGAATTGTTTTTTCTAATTGTCCATCTGTTTGAGGGTGGTAGGCAGTGCTCAAATGAAGTTTAGTATTTAGGGATTTCTGAATACTTTTCCAGAATCTTGATGTGAAACGTGGATCATGATCAGAAACAATCGATATGGGTACTCCATGAAGTCTCACAACTTCATTAATACATATTCTTTCTAGACGTTCAAGTGGTAAATCCTCCCTTATAGCAAGAAAATGTGCTGACTTAGTAAGACGATCAACAATGACCCATATTGAATCGTTCCTTCTAGGAGTCTTTGGAAGTCCCATGATAATTTCTACCGTGATATTATCCCATTTCCACTCAGGTATGGGATGTGGTTGCATGACTCCTCCAGGCTATTGCCTTCCAGCTTTCACTTGTTGACAAACAATACATCTTGATAAAAAATGAGAAATCTCCCTCTTCATGTTGTCCCACCAAAAATGTTCCTTCAAATCTCTATACATTTTGGTGCTCCCAGGGTGTATAGAGATATTGGATCTATGAGAATCGTCTAACAATTCCCTTTTCAGATCAGGTATATCGGGAACACAAAGTCTCTTCCCAAATTTCAAAATTCCTTCTTCATACAAAAAGTCTCTCAATCTCCCATTGTTCACAGCTTTAATCTTCTTTTGAAATTCTTCATCATCAGTATGAGAACTCTTAATCCTTTCTAGTGAAGATGGTTTGGCAACCATTTTAAAAATCATTTATGTTTCACCTTCCATGGTGATTCCCATATCCATCTTTACTAAATCCATGAAAATTGGATCCCTTTCAACTCTCATCATGTTCAAAACTCCATGATATTTTCTTCTCAAAGCATCTACCACCCTATTTGCCTTCCCTGGGTGGTAGTGTATAGTGAAATTATATTCCTTGAGTAGTTCAAGCCATCTCCTTTGCCTCATGTTGAGTTCTTTCTGTGATAAAATATACTTCAAACTCTTGTGATCGGTATATATCTTACATTCTTCACCATAGAGATAATGTCTCCATATCTTCAAAGAAATGATTACAATAGCTAAATTAAGATATTTATTAGGATATTTTTGCTCATGAATTTTTAGCTATCATAGTGCATAGGAAATAACCCTATCATTCTACATAAGGACACAACCTAGTCCTTTATTTGATGCATCACTATAAATAACGAACTGATCATTCCCTGATGGCAGTGTCAATATAGGAGAATTGACTAATCTTATCTTCAGTTCTTCAAAACATTATTTGCACTCTTTTGTCCAAACAAATTTAACCCCTTTACTTGTGGGCTTTGTTAAAGGGTTAGCCAACTAAGAAAAATTCTGGACGAAACGTCGATAATAACCTGCTAAACCAATAAAACTGCGTACCTTGGTTATACTCGTTGGTGATGGACATTCGTGGATTGCTCTTGTCTTAGAAGGATCAACAGAGATTCCATCTTTAGAGACAATATGTCCAAGAAAATAAATCTCTTGAATCCAAAATTCACACTTGCTAAACTTCCCATATAATTCATGTCTTCTCAAAGTCATGAAGATAATGTGCAAGTGATTTTCATGATCTTCGTAGCTTTTGGATTATACCAAGATATCATCAATAAATACCACTATAAAATCATAGAGATATTCCTTGTAAAATCTGTTCATTAGATCCATGAAAACAGAGGGTGCATTAGTCAGCCCAAAAGGCATTACTGTAAACTCATAATGCCCATACCTAGTTCGAAATACTGTCCTCAGAATGTCTTCCTTCTTCACACACAACTGATGATATCCAGATCGAAGGTCAATATTTGAAAAGTATTGAGCTCCATGCAGTAGTTCAAATAAATCATCAATGCAGGGTAGGGGGTACTTGTTCTTTATTGTTATAGCATTGATCTCCCTGTAGTGGATACATAATCTCATAGATGCATCTTTCTTTTTAACAAAAAGAACTGGGGATCCCGATGGAGAAACACTAGGATGAATAAATACATTATTACTCAATTCCTCTAGTTTTTTCATTAGTTTAACTAATTCCATAGTTTCATTCTATAAGGGGTCTTCGATATAGGCCTTGATCCAAGAATTAAACCAATGGAAAACTTAACTTCTCATTCCGGAGGATGTCCAGGTAAATCTTCAGGAAACACATCAACATATTCTCTCACAATAGGTACATCCTCTATTTGAACATTAATTTACTTACCCACAGTTATTTCATTCTCTTCCTCCCCAATAATTGAATTTAGTTGAGCTACTGGGGGTGGATCTAGGTAAGAATTAGGTGGTGATGATTCTTCTCTAAAGATAAGGTGTTCCATATCATCATCATCAAAAAAAGTAACTGCCTTCTTGTTACAATAAATCTTTGAATCATAGTCTGAAATCCGATCCATACCAAGGATTATATCAAACTCAATCATATGTATGACAATGAGATCATTAAATAAAGAACATTTATGTGATCTAATGGGAACTGATTCACAGAACATTGTAGTAATGATACCTCCCTTAGGAGTTTTAACTGAAAACTTCCTTATTAAATCAAATTGGAAATATCTAATTTTATTAGCAAACTGGGAAGATATGAAACAATGCGATGATCCAGAATCAAATAATTCATTTTCTAAACATGAGGAAACCATTAAATTACCTGCCAACACATCTTTCGGAGCTTTTACCTCATCAGTAGTGATAGCATAAGCTTGGATTTGATCCATTGTCCTTTTCTGAGGTAAGTTACCCTGATTCTTAGGACTTTCATTTGCATAATGTCCCATCTCCCTGCAGTTGTAGAATTGAACATCATTAGCTTTTTTTCATCCCCTTGCAATCACGAGCTTGGTGGCCTTTTTTCACCACACCTGTAACAGACTCCCATTACTTCAAGAAAGTACCAGGGTGTTTCTTCCCACATTTACTATAGGATGGATAATCAAATTTCCCTTATTCCTTTTATTTCCATTTCTAGAGTGGTCAGCAGATCTCTTCTTCTCCTTCTTTTCCTTAAAGTCGTAAGACTTAGCGAATTCCTTTTCTGTCTTGATAAGACATGAGACAATATCTTCGTGCGACGAGAAATATTTTGAAACTAATACTCGATGGAGAAATGATTTTAACCCATCAAAGAAACGATCAATATTACTTCTTCAGTTATGTATATAATCTGCTACATGCCACGCTAACCTTGTAATGTTAGCCTCATACTTTGCGACATTCTCATCCTCCTTTTGCCTCAGACATAGAAATTTCCTTTCCATATCTGCTCGATGGTCACGAGGAAAGTATTTTTCTAATAAAAGCTCTTTGAACTCCCTCCATTCCATATTTGATACTTCATCATCTTCCATCATGTTTTGAATCAATGACCACCATTGATCAGCATCTCCAGTGAGGTGGTAAACTGTCATGATAACATTCTCCCTTTCACTACTCCCCAAAGCATGGAATATTTTCTCTAAAGAACTTATCCATTTCTCAGCTACCAATGGATTTGTACTCCCATTGAATGTTAGTGGTTGTTGCCTCATGAAGAAATCTAACATTGATCTTCCACGTTGTGGATCAGGGTGCTCCATACGGGTAAGGTTATTATTCATAACCTGAGTGAGTTGTCCAAATATGGTGATTAGATTATCAGCACCAGTTTCATCACCAGCTCCACTATAATTATCTTGAGCAAGAGGGAAATCCCTTCATGGAGTGTATTCATTAATACAGTTTCCATTCATTCCACTCGGCGCCATTTATAAACAATGGCATAAACTAGATCAGTTTATGAATCAAAATACATAATTCCAAACATGTAAAACACTTAACATAAATTGAAATGTTTATGGATATAATCCATAATCATACAAAAATGTTTTATTTGAGGAAGTATATACTCATAAACCCTTCATAGTGGATTATAAACAAAATGATAATTATCCTAAGCATATCCCCCGGGAGTGTCGTAACCAAGAGTGCAGCACAACCCATTGTCATGCACCAGTTCTCATTCAAGTCTAGCTCAAAGAGGTGTTTTTGGGTTTTACCCCTAGGTACATCTATGCCAGATCCGCCTCTACTGGCTCGTATCCATATAAGGATTTATTGCTTTTAAAACTCACAAAATCTCTACAATACCAAAATTCTAGGAAGTTCTTCTATACTATTCCTCAATGTCCATCTTAGGTCTATGTGCTCTAATCAGAGTTTATCTAAATCTAGCTTCCATGGTTTGTAATAAACTTTATCTGATACCAACTGTAATGACCTAACCCCAGTTACCCAGAGTCTGTGCATTATTACATAACAATGGCATGATCACAAAAGATAAAGTCTCTAAAGGCCGATTAGTTTAGTATCCCTGGACACACTAGATACATTCATAAATGTTACATTACATCATACAGTGAAAACTACAATGACATATTGTCTCCACACTCATATCCTCTTATACTATCCCTGAAGGTCATTCATAAAATACTTCTTCACATCCTGGGAAAAATAGAACACAAAAAGGGGTGATCTCAAATGCCCAGTAAGGATAAAAATATAGTGAAATCTTTCATAAATAAGCATAAAAATTTAAGTCAATGTATAACTAAAACAAAATACTTTTAAACTTGAAATTAAGCATAATATGGAAAAGATAAAATGAAATAATTCCATTTACTTATTCAGAGGGATATTCTACTAGTCAAATAATCACATGTAATATCAAAGACAACTTTCATAATGATGGAATGCATAATTCCAGACTATCATAACCATATACCCAAGGCCTCGTGCCAAGACTACAAATAAGATTTTTCCTGGGCCTCATGCCAAGACAGTAATTTGTCTCATGAGATCTACCGATGCATCGAAGAGCTATAGCAGGCTCCACCCTTCACTTACTAAGTCCAATGCATTCCCATATGAAAAGGTTTAAACATAACATAAACATTCATATTAAAAATATCATATGAAATGTAAATACTTAATCCATAAACCGTGAATGGTATAAAAATAACACATCCACAGTCAAACATATCACAAAACCTTCAATACAATATAGAAGTTTTGTATAATAATAAATCAACTTCAAATAAGCTTAAAATCCATCAAAGGATGTTGACATAGATGAAATCAAAAATATTTGAGAGAAATATCTCTTTTTTTGAAATCACTTAAATGTCACATAATTATAAATGAAAACATTTACTTTGAAAATATTTTTATAATCTTGTAATGGATTCTTAGGAGATTTTATAATGGTAGAAAATAGCTGCACCTGCCGTATTAGTTATAAAAGACATTCATACCTTAATTTTGTCGAAAAGGTTAAAAAGGATCTTGTTTGGAAAACAAAGGAAAGATTCCTTTATAAACATCTTATAAAAAGTCAAAAAAGTTTATAAATAAATTTAACCCATATTCTATAAAATATTAAGAATGTTTTGAAATAAATTTTTAAGAAACAAGGATGTGGATGATAAATAGGTCGGAGTATATAATTACGTATAAACAACCTCGGATAAAGAAGAGATTGTGAAATAAACCCTTACCTTGTACTTTTCCTTGATAGAGTGTAGGTTAACATCCTGTATAATTGATAAATCATTGTTATTAAATTATAAAAGAATAATATACATAAATATGATATCATATATGATCTTTTAATATTTCTTTGTAAATAATATTTTAGTATTATCGTCGTTTCAGGTGTCAACTGATTCGTTTTCCTTTATATGATTCGTTACATAAGCAGTGTTTGTTATAGATAGGTTGTATCTTATTCATATACAGAATGATATCAAGTCATTAAACAATAATTTTAATCATCAATTGAGAATTATATTTCAATGTATATGATGGGGAAATGAATCTTATCGCGTTTGTGGAGACGGTAATCCGTACGTACGCACGAACGCTACTTCCATTTCATTTTTCATTTTAAAAGGAATCAAAAACAAAAGATATATAAGTATATTATTATTTCAGTATAATATAATATCTTATATGTGTTACTTAATTTCATTAACACCATCCTTTATACGTTCCATGTATGGTATGAATTAGTCATATCACTTTGAGGGGGCGGTAGTCCGCAATTCCTCAAATGAAATTATCGTATATATATACAACATAAAATGATTAACGGTATGCTATAAAATAGAATTATAGAATAATATATATAAAATAAATATCATTAATATCATATTTAATTATAGTGACATCATAATGGCCACTATGAGAGGTGGTAGGAGATAATTGAACAATCACTGTTTTGTGAGGCGTTTGGTTACCATCCAAAGAAACATTATGTTCTTCAACCATTAGATGGAGGTGTGTGTAAGTGTAGTTAGAATACGTCTCATAAAAATATCCTATTATATTTAGGATACTATTTTTTTACAAAAGAAAATAATAAGAAGAGTTTAGGGGTTGGAGAAGTAAAAAAAAAGAAAAGAAGCAAAGAGAAATCGTTACCATTAATTTGGGTAACTCCTTTTAGTATGAACCAAAAATGAATCTTGAAGTGACTTCTGCATAAGGTAAGTCTTATAGAAGGAGGCGAGGGATTTAGGGAGATTAATTGGGTAGATATTGGACGATCCAAAATTCTTGAGAGGTGTGAGGAATTGGTTAGAAGTGGTGTCCTTTCATAAGGGGGGAGGGGCTCTTTTTGAAAAACATAAAGTATTAATTTATAATAAATTCATATTTCGTTTTTAGTGGCTAAAAAGCTGATTATTAAAAGTATAAGATGGTTATGGTTCTAAAACCACTCAACCAATAGATTTTAATCAGGTTTGGGTCACTATAGTAACATTATATTTTATATTTAACTCTTAGTTAAATAGTTTGACATTTACTATGTCTCTTTGTATTTTTATATTAAATAGTTAATAAACATACTATATACTTCCAAGAGACCCCCAAGTGGTCCATTAATGATACACATATCATTATATAAGTTATTTTTCTGATATTTATATTTTTATGAATATAATATCAATTAATAATATAATATTTGTTTTAAAAACTCTTTTATGTCAATTTTGTCACTATTGGGTATTTTGTTTTTCATAAATTCATAACAGCACAATTACTTTGAATAAAATTAATATAACCAATAATAATATGTCATATTAACCTAGAAAATTATTTTAATTCATAAAAAGTCTCAAATTATATTTATTTGGGTATTTATATTATCAATTATTTTATTATTTCACTAATTAGGTAATTACTGCATCACCATTGTGTCATAAATAAATTAAATTATTTAATGTCTAAAAATTATAAATAAAATACCATTATGTAGGAAATATTCTTATCTTTCTAATACATATTTATAATCAAGTTTATCTTATCTTTAACCCTACATTAAATATGTTTTAGTTATTAAACATTGATTTTAACTGTTTTAACTCTTCTTTGAATTTAATAATACTAAATGTCCTAATCTAATCCAAGTGGACCTAAATGATAATATTTTATTTATAAGGTTGTTTTTTTTTCGTGATACACTTGTCCAATAGAATTAGGACGTGTGTTAGGGTAATATTAATATCATTTTACCCTTAATTAACCTATTTACTTTTAACGGTGGTAAATAAAAGTAAAAAGTCACGGTTCACCAAAAAATATTTTCATCCTATTGAGCCATATTTTACTCCTTGATATTAACCATGTCTCTTGTATTTTCTAAATTACACTCACAGAAGCATTAAAATTATGTTTTATGAGAATTTGAAAATTATCCGAGGAGGTGGGTAAATGACGGTGAAAGTTCAATAAAAATTTTATATATTTAAAATTATTCTAATCTAACTCCAATAAATTACATTGATCTTATATAGGTATTATTTATCTATTTTTTCCTTAATTAAATTTAAATAAATAAAAATTCGGTTTTAAACTATAACTCAGTGTTTTTCACTATTCATCAAAAATTGAAAGTTTTTAGAAAGATACCAAAATTTCACCATAGGCTAATTTTGATATTCCAAATCCAAAAATGAAGTCCATTTTGAAATATAAAATTTATAAAATTTCAAAAATTGGTTATTACTATTCATAACGGCTAGTTTGATTGGTCACGGTGTGTAAGAATCTCGAAATTGAGTACAATGCAAGTTATTGCATTATTCAAAGGGAGACGTACCGTGGATGCTTGGGGTGTTACAAATTTCACATGACATGGTATTTAAAATATGTAACACAAAACACAAACTTGGTTTACATTACATGCAACATCAACTTGGTGTACATTACACAAAACATCAACTTGGAGTATGTTACACACAACTACGATGTTTTTATGAAACATCATTTCATTGTTATAATTATTTAAATAAGATAATTGTAACCTATAAAATATAATTAGTTATTGGAATAGAAATAAATTCTTTAAAAATATTTTTTATAATTTTATTATATAAATAAAACATATTTATAATGAAAGATATGATTTTTGGAAAAGCATTATATGTTTACAAATACCATTTCCTTGAATGAATTGATTTTAATGTCATTCTATGAAAAATATTAAAATTATTTATATACACATTTATAAATTTAATATGGTAAAATAAAAAAAAAAATTAATTTAGAAAGTAGAAATTTCTTTAGGGTGAATTTTTGGGATTTTTATGGGAAACTTCATTTTTGAGGAATAGTGAAAATACTGCATTTTAGTTTATCACTACCTTTTATTTAAATAATAATTAATGTTAAATTATTCTTTAAATTTTATTTATGGTCACATTATATCAATTATAAATATATTAATATATTTTAGTTCATTCTAAATAATTTCACTTTGAAATTGAATATAAAAACATAACACGTTTTCAAACATTTTTCTACTTTAGAGACCAATTATTTCGTCTTGTCTGCAGAATTAGAATTAATATTAATTTTTCTGATTCAATTGATTGAATTTATAAAATCAGAAATTAAAAAATTATATTATATATAATATTTAATGTGTAATAATATTAGCTTAATTTTTTACAAAAACGATTAGTAAAATTGATCAAAATTTATCGTAGTGATTAAGGTCCAATTAAGAATAATTAGGGACTAAACCATAATCTTGGGGACCCAAATGACCTAGAAAATTTTAATAAACCCATTATATTGGAATATTTATTCCATAAAAATTCCATTTATTTTGTTTTGTGACATTTTTTAGGTAATAACATGCGTACACCTAACTTTTTAAAAAAAAATTGAAGTGAGTCATTTTGCTTCTCTATAAAAGGTCACCAACATTCCCACTTTTTCACACCATTAAAACCAATAACGTTCAGAAAATATCTGAAAAATTTTCTTTAAAACATCTCTACCTTCCTCATAGAATACTTTCTTTTAGAATAAATAAATCCAATTATGCCTTTTGGCACAAACAAAAAGGAGTTACCCGATTAAGAGGTATTGTCTTCTCCCAAGTCCTTTATTTTATTTTCATTCTCCACCCACTCCTTTATATTAATTAAATTATTTAATAAATCACTTATATCCTCAATATACATGTATTATTATATTCTATGGGTTCATCCTATACTTACACACACATATATCTGATGGGTAACGAACATAATGTTTATGTGTACGATGAACTACCACATCATTAAACAATGATTGTCAAATTTCCCATACTTCCTATCATGGTGAAAATTATGTTGTTAAATATCATTATATATATAATATATTATAATAATTATTTATTTAATATAATTTATTCATTTTAAAAATCATAACTTTTTTACTTTCCATTTGGTGTTAATATGTTAATTTTGTTTGAGGAATTGTGGACTACCTCCCCCTAAAAGTGATGTGATTTTACACACTACATGTAATGTATTAAGGATGGGTTTAGTGACATTATATGATATATATGATATAATAATTCTTATAATTTAATGATATATATATATATGATTCATTTTCCTTCTTTCATTAAATACGATAATAAAAACGGAAACAACGTTCATCCGTACGTACGACTTAATGTCTATTTTAATAGTGTATTACATTTCATACTTATATATTATATATATTATCGTAAAAAAATTATAACGGTTATAAATTATATATATATATATAAATCATGTCTTACATTCTAGAATCATGATTTAAGTATAAGGACCCATGCTATAACAAATAAAGGAACACACAAAGAACAAACTGAATATTATCTGAAGTGAAACCGTTACATAGGATGGTTAATAATCAAGTAATATGAGGTCATAATAAAACCATATATTGTATTAGATATAATTATATGGTTCTTTAAAATATTTAAAATAAATTTATATTTATTATACAGGTGGTTTGAATGAGTAAAATTAGAGTCAAGACGCAAAGTTATGGGATATCTTCCCAATTTTTATTTCTGTGAGATACATGCTTTGTTCACCACCCATTCCTTTTTTGTGTTTGTAATATACTTGAATTAATTATATTTATATTACAATTAAATTTATGGGTATTCACATATTTATTTTAGGACCTTTATTTTATGGTATTTATGTTTCAAAAGGTACCAAATCAGTGAAATAGTTTTGTCTTAATTTGCCTTCATTGAGACTAGTGTTTTGTTATGCACCAAAATAATTTTTTTGGGGTATATAATATATTTTTTAAAAGTTATATAATGAATATAATTATTTTTAGGATATTTTATGCTTCATTAAATTTTTATTTCTTACATGGATAGTATGATTCCATGTTACCATGTTATAAGAGTTTATTGAGACAATCTCATTGCTTTATCGATATTGTTTATTCTTATGCTTCCTTTGATGAAATATTATGATCCATATATCAAGAAAACTCATGATTTTACTTATACTAAATTTATTCCATATATTCTCATGTATTAGTACCATTTTCCATTCTCTGGTACTTGATATAATTTTTTTAATTAAAATAAGATTGTCTCTCTCTCCTGTCCAAAATCTATTGTATTAAAAAATTGTTTTCAAAAAAAAAATTCAGAATTTTTTTCAAATGATATTTGAATGCCATTTTCACTGAAAATGGATTTGAAAAACGTTTTTATATTTTCAATGATTCCTTTATTTGGCTTAAATATATTTTAAAAGAAAAATGTTTTCAAAAAGGTTTTATTTTTTATGACTCATTTTCAATGTAGAAAGGTTATTTTACTAAAGAAATGTTTTTAAAAGATATTTCAAAATTATTTCCCATATAACATAAAATTCATTGGTGTTAATCATGCCATTTTGTTGAAATTATTCAATGTTTCCATTCATATTCTTTCTCTGAATGAATTATTTATTAAGGGCATGATGTTGATGAAACCTATTTCCCTTTAAATGGTTATATAATTTTGAAACCAAATTATTTTCATGGGATATGTTTATGATGAAATTATTTTGAAACTTATATCTTTCCATAGGTTATGATATTATTAAGGGTTTTCAATACCCATTTCATTTCATGGGTTATTATATGATTATTTATGTTCTTTTTAACATGTATATATGATTTCATTATAAGATGGGTGGGACCTATATCTTACTCCAATGCTTTGGGTAAAGATTTATATATCATGAGTTAGACTGAGATGGGATCAGGTATGAACCGTGAATATGAATATGGCCATGGGAGTGAACCATGACTACCTAGAAAGTTTGATGAGGGGACTCGTGCTACTCACATGGCCATGGGAGTGGACCATGACTACCAAGAATATATGGGGGATGAACCAATACTACAATGATAGTCTTGGGAGCGATAGCCTGGCTAATATGGGAATCATATTATATGCTTATCTGTCTACCAAAATTCCATTTTTTCTTCCAATGTTATGCTTTCATGGCTTACTCTCTTCATTTACTTATGATTCATGTATTATGAACTGCCAAGCCTTATGCCAGGATTCATGTATATGTTATTTAATATGCTGGGTATGATATTTTATATTCATGACCATATTCTCATACCCTTATTCTCATGATTATGTTTATATATCTCCCTAGTTTACCCATATTGGTCATTTTTCCTCACCCCTTTTTTCATTTCCATTACCATTTTATAAAGATATATATTATTTTTTATGTGTATAAGAAGTGTTATTGTGAAGAATAAACTAGTGAGAGATACTATTGCTCACTTATGTATCATTGATTATGTTTCCATGTTTCCAATGGAACTAGACTAGTATATCATTTGGGCATCTATTTGTATAATGTTTTAATTATTATGCAATATAATGTAATGTCAATGTATGAAAATAAAGGGTCACTATTTTTGGTATCAGAGTAATATTTTAGTTAAATATTGGAATCTAGGATGAAAAAATATTTTTGAGAACACTAAGGATATGTCTACAGATGAGTCTTAGTATAATGATAAGTATAGGAAAATGTTCTAAAATTTTGGTAAAGGATAGAGTGAGTGGTTTCCTAGAATTACATTCCTATAAAGATACTACAAGTGGATGTGGATCTATAATAGATGAACCTAGGGGTAAAAACATCGACAAGATGTTCCAAGCCCGACTCAAGGTAATCTGGTACACGACAACGGGCCTTACTGGACACCAGGTCTAACAGTCCAGGGGGATATGCATTGGAAATTCACAAAAATATCACGAACCATCATGAAGTATTTAAATAGAGTTTGGATATTAATACCCTTGAAAAAACCTAAGGTTTCATAGATAATGGAAGATGTCACAATTTAGACATCATATAAGTGAGTTTTGATGATTATGGGTCTCCTCACTATGATAACTATTTCTCACTCTATGTGTTTTGAATTTAGTCAGTGGATTGAACCTGAAGGAACCACTTTAATGGTGATTTGTGATGGAAAATGTGAATATTTTACTCCTTACCAATCAAAATATATGGTATTTTAAATGAAAAACCTCATTTTTTTCTCACACATCTTACTATTGATATGAATCCTGGTGGAATTCCAAATGACCAAAGGGGGGAATAACATTCATTTGAGTATTTCAAGAGGAAACATCCACCATATTTTAGAGTGTATTATGATCCTATTATTTCGGAACAGTGGATCAATACTATTGAATTGATATTCTCCTTTCTCTAGTGTCCGAAGCATGAGAGAGTCGTTCTAGGTGTCTATTAGTTAGAATGAAAAGTAAACTAGTGGTGGAATCTAATACAAAATATGGGAAAGAAAGATCATATTGAATCCATTGTATTTTCATGAGTTTAAGAACTTATTTTTCAATAATTACTTCCCTCATATTCTTTGTACTAAGATAGAGAAAGAGTTCCTTGAGTTAAGTCAATGGGATGATGAATTTTTTGGTAACTAAAAGGCAAAATTTATGATACTTTCAAGGTAGAAATCAATAATTATCATCCCACTAGAATGTAAATCTGATTCGTTATAAAGTTGATTAAATCCATGTCTCAAAATGGAATTGTCCATAATATACTTTAGTATCTATGAAGTGATTTTTCATTATTCAATCAAGGTTGAAATAGAGGTTGGTGTCACATATCAATATCATGATTTTTTAAAGAAGAGGAACATGGAGTTTAAAGGAAAATCTAAAAACCATGAAGATAAGAAGATGAGCATCCATTTATGATCCACTTGTGGAAAGAATAATGGAGGAAATTTCTTTAAGGTTTATAAAAAATAATTTATTTCTGGAAGGGAAGGTCATCTAACATTTTATTGCTCAATTAATGGGAATATGTTAGCTAACATTTTGAATGGGAAAAAACAACAGAGAATGTAAGGACCCAAACATAAACATTACATAATCTATAATTAAGTTAATAATTCACATTGAGGATGTTTTCAGATTTAGAGTTTTAGAGAATTAGTCCATAACTATTACAAAACTTCTTGAATATTACATGTAGAAACTTCTACTCAATATCCATTTTTTAAAAAATTAAAACACCTAAAAGAAAAAAGACTTATTTTCTTGATAAAAATATTTTAGATCTATTCCTTTCTCTTACCCTTCCTTATACCCTATGAAAAGCATTTCAAAAAACATGGGATGAGAATAAAAAGCTCAGTAAGGGTTATAAAATAATGAAATTAAGACATTAGTCTATCAATACATAAAAAAAAGCTCTTTAACATACCACATGAAATCATAATATTTATGAATAAAACATAGAAATCATAAATCATAAAGGTGACTTGTGGCATCCAAAACATTCTTACGTTGTAGCTTTCATAGCTACATAGGAAGTTATATTTGGAATACCCATCACAATATATTCCATAAATCTCTTAGTAGAAACATTAATGTTTACCTCTGTCACATTACCCAATAAATTGTAGAGGTATCTTGGGCAAACCCACCCTAGGTTTATCATGGAACCACCTGTATATATAAACAATGCCCAAGAACCATAACATAATCATAACACATAAAAAAAGCATAGAGGAAATATAAAATTTCCATATTGAAATAATAGGATATCAGTTCAAGATATTGATATAATAAATTCATTTTAAAAAAACACAGTTAAAACATTTAAAAAGAATATTTTTCAATCAAAGTGTCCAATACCACATTGAAACATTTAAATGAATTACATTTTAAAACCATAATGTCCATATTAATAAATCTTCAAAACCATTTTGAAAACCTG
This sequence comes from Viscum album, assembly GCA_963277665.1. Classification (NCBI taxonomy): domain Eukaryota; kingdom Viridiplantae; phylum Streptophyta; class Magnoliopsida; order Santalales; family Viscaceae; genus Viscum; species Viscum album. The sequence goes on from OY728121.1 coordinate 440,341,924, forward strand.
GACACTAATGAAAAATATTTAGAAAAATAAATCTTTGAAAATTTTAAAATGATGTTTTAGCTAAAGAGTCTCTTAACACATGAGAAAGACTTGAATATAAATAATTAAACAATGACAAAGAAAAACATTAAATATCATTATAATATAGAAATTAATATTATAAAAAGTAAAAAGGGTTGTATATACACCTTATATGATACTAAAAGTGCACAATACCAAGATAAGCCTCAATGAAAGGAGATTGAGATGAAGTCCCATACCTCGTTTCTGATTTGATTCGTTCATTATTTAATCTCCTAAATAATAAAAATATGTTAATTTATAATAGCTTAGTAAGTGTTTCTAGTTTTGTATTCCTTTTATATTACTTATTACCACGTTATAAACATTACATAATCATTTAAGTTAATAATCGTAGTTTTATCGATATTTGGTACTTGAGTCAAACACGACCTTCTTATAATTACAAGTTGTCTATGTGGTTAAAATTACATTTTATCTTGAATAATATTCATGATTCGGATATCATATATATCATATATATCTTGTAGTCTGCATTTCCTCAACTGAAATTATTATATTTACCTATTATGGAAACCATAATGGTATGATAAAACTAAAACATATAGAAGAATAGAGACAATATAAATATAATATATATCACATATAAATATAGTTTCATCTTAAGAGCCACCATAAGAGGTGGCAGGAGATAATAAAATAATCATCGTTTCATAAGGCAGCAGTTCACCATCCAGAGAAACAGTTTGTTTGTATCAATTAGATGGAGGTGTGTGGAATTATAGTCAGAATCATTCTAATAAAAAAACCTAGTAAATTTATTATACTGATGTTTTTATAAAATAATGGAATAAATATATTTTAGGGGGTTATAGAGGGAAAATAAAAGAGAAGTACTTGAGAGAAGATGTTACCTTAAAATTGGGTAACTCCAATTGGTTTGATCCAAAAGGATTTATTGATGTGCATTCTACCTAAGTTCAGGCTTCTAGGTAGAAGACAAGGATGTTGGGAGATTATTTGGGCATGGGTTGTATGATAAAAGGGGGTTTGAGAGGTGTTAGTAAGGGTTAGTGGTGATGTCTATTTATAAGGGGGAGGAGGGACTCTTTAGGAATGTTTGAAACTATTATTTTATTATAAACTGAATTTAAATATCAAAATATCCCAAACTCATTTAATTCACAGATAATGTTATTATTGTTATAAATCCTATCATCCAGTGGGTTTTATACAAGTTTACAACATAAAATTAACCTTATCATTTGGATTTATCTTTTAGTTAACTAATTTAACTTTTACCATGTCCTCTGGTATATTCATACTATATGGTTAATATATTTACAATAAACTGACAAGAGAACCAAAAATGGATCATTAATGACATTATTAACACCATATATGTAATTTGGACGAATCATAGATTTTTAAGACTATTTTATCATTTAAAAAATATTGATTGATTTAAAAACTCATTTATGTCAATTTATAAACTATTCATATAAAGACTTTTAAAAAATCAATAACAACTTGATTATTTCAAAAAACTTCATTAATTAAAAGATAAAAATTTATAATCATCCATATAATTCGTGGATGGAGTAAAAAATTTCAAAATAAATAAATTTTAATATTTATAATCTCATTTATTTAAAACATTCATTCATGAGGTAATCATTACATCATCATTATTTCATAAATAAATTTATATATATGTTGTCTAAAAATTATGAATAAAATACCATGATGTAGGAAATAATATTAGATTTATAATTAATATTTTTGGTCTAAAATATCACTTATATAACCCATTATAAAATTTTTTTACTACGAGATATATGTTTATGTTACATTTTCCTTAACTTTAAATTAATTTTTATAAAGTGACATTTTCAGTTACAAGTTGCTTCTTGGGGGTTCCAAAATCAGCCCAAGGATGAAAATTGTCAGAAATATATCATACAATTGGATTAAGACATGTTTTAGGTTAATTTAATATTATTATACTATTATTTTATTACCCTTATTTACCAGATTTACCCTTTAACTGTGGTAAATAAAATATTTACTAAAGTAACTATTTATAATGTCTAAAAATAAAAGTTTCCTATTTACACAATTTCAAAATACTGATTTCAAATATGGAATATATTTTTCAAAATTAAATACATAGAAGTTACAGAAATTAATTTAAAATTAATTATTATTGTCAAAACAAAATGCGCGTTTTTAATAAATAATAACTATCAAACGATTAACACTTGTTTATGTTAAATTTCAAATTGAAATTACTTCAAATGACAAACATTGGATTAAATGGTAAAAATATAATCTAATTAAACTTTAAATATCATTAAAAATTTAATCTATCCATATAAATAAATTATATTAAAAGGAAGTTTTGAATTAAAATGTAGAATTTTTCACTATTCATTAAAAAATAAACATTATCATAAATATACCAAAATTTTATCCAAAGTAAATTTTAATTTCCCGATTCTAAATAAATATTTTATTTTATCAAATAGAATATATAAAAGTGAAAAAACTATATTTAAAAAGTGTTCTCCATCAAAAGGTTGTAAATCATCCTTTTAATGAATATAAGAGTATTTGTTCTTAAAATTGGATTCATTCACACTTTATGCCTATAAAATTTATTAGATAAATGTAAAAACAATTAAAAATACATTTATAATAATATTTTAGTTAGTTATATTTATTATTCCCAATACAACGGGTGGGCGTTAACTATCATTTAAAATAAAATTATATTATTATTTTTCAGTATGACTCAGCATTATGTGCAATATGATATTTTCGGTAAAAACCATTGTTGCATGTCAGGTATTCCATCAAACATAGCATCCCCTTTAAAGTAAAATTAATATTTAATTCAGAAATATTAATAAATAAGAAAATATCATATTATTTATTTACCTAGGATGTTAGATCCTTACCCCCTTTTGGGAATTGTGTCCCTGCAATTCAATTCGCTTATCAAATAAGTGGGGGTATTTATCCCTCATAGATTTTTTATATTCCAATGTTGCCTCTTCTTCAAAATAGTTTTTCCCAAAACCTTTACCTGATGAATAACAATATTCTGCAACACTTTCTCTCTGTGGTCAAGAATCTTGACTGGTTGTTCCTCACTAGAAAGATTCTCTTCCAACTGAACTACCTTGGGACTCAAAAAATGAGATTGATCTGGCATAAAATTTCTCAACATTGAAGAATGAAAAGCATTTTGTACCTGGGATAAACATGGAGGTGTAGCCACTATATAGGCAACTGATCCAACTTTCTATAGGATTTCATAGGGTCTAATGATTCTATGACTCAGCTTTCCATTCACACCAAAATGCATAACACTTTTTTTATAGAGAAAATTTGAGAAAGACATGATTACCTACCTTGAAAGATAGATCCTTCCTTCTGTTATCTATATACCTTTTCTCCCTGCTCTGAGCTATTCTCATGTGCTTATCAATCAACTAAACTTTTTCTACCATATCTTCTACCAATTTTGGTCTCATAAAACTCCTTTCACCTACTTAATCAAAAAAATATAGAGTTTGAAACTGCTTTCCATATAATTCCTCAAATGGTGACATATGTATAAAGGAATGAAAACTATTATTATAAGAAAATTCAACTAAAGAAACATGTTGGTCCCAACATCCCTGGTAATCCATTGAGAAAGAACGTTACATATCTTCTGATGTTAGAATTTTTCATTCGGACTACCCATCTGATTGTGGATGAAAAGATGTACTAACATTTAATTCAGTACCCAATGACTTCGGAAGGCCTTTACAAATGTTATAAGTTAACCTTGGATCATGATCTGATACAATAGATATGGGAAATGCATTCAAGGTGACTATATATTTAACATACAATCGATAACATTGATCTAGAGATAGATTATCTTGAATAGGAAATAAATGAGTAGATTTAGTTTATCGATCAACAATAACACAGATTTCATTATTACCTTGAGAAGTCTTTGGTAATCCCACAATGAAGTCCATGGATATATTTTCTCATTTCCACTATGGCACTGGTAAAGGCTGAAGCATCCATTTTGGTAACTACCACTCTGTTTTAACCTATTGAAAAGTAAAACACATCACAGTTATGTCAACAATATATCTTTTTATTCCATCCCACTAGTAATACTCTTGAAGATCTCTTTACATCTTAGTACTGCTGGGATAAACTAAAAATAGAGAACTATGAGCATCACATAACAACTCTTTCTTCAACTATTAATTACAAGGCACACATAATCTTTTCCAAATCCTCAAAACACAATATTTATCAATGTTAAATTTAGGTAACTTACACTCTTGAACCAACTCTTCATTTTTCTGAAACTCACCATCTTCTTTATTTTCTTCCTTTATTCTATATTCTCCGGATGATTTCAATGAAACCAAAAACAAAACAGGGGAATTCTTTGACCCAACAAATTCTATGACAAATTTCATCAAATAATTAATAAATGGATCTTGTTTCCAAACGTAACATGGATAGTGTATAATTACTCTTTTAACTCAAAGGATTATCCACTTTATTTTCCATTCAATAATGGTAATGGATCATGCAATCATAATCCTTGATTAATTCCAGCCATCTCCTCTATCTCATGTTCAATTATTTTTGAGTGAATACATACTTTAATCTTTTGTGGTCATTTTATATTTCAAATTTTACTCCATACAAATGATGCCTCAAAATTTTTAGAGAAAAAACAACAATATATAATTCCAAATCATGTGTAGGGTAACATAACTCATGATGTTTCAACTAACGTGAAGGATAATCAGTTACCTGATCATTCTGCATAAAGACACAACCAAGTCCTTTAAACAATGTTTTACTGTAGATAAAAAATTCACCATATATGGGAGGTAATTCCAAAACTAGATCAATCACCAATCTTCTTTTTAATTCCTGGGTCAATTGGCCCATCCCTATAAAAAAAACTGCTCAATTCTGATTTTGACCATCTCAGGATGCTGATTTGGAAGGTTATTTCCCTCTATATTCCATCCCTGTATAGCTGCCTTATTTCCTCTAAAAAAACCATTATTAACAAAAATATCTTAGACGAAGAGATATGGTAATCCTCAAATGCTATATTATTTCAATGTTACCATAAATTAATTTTTGGATATTAATTTAACAATATCCTAAATCCTAAAGTTGTCTAAACTGACCTCTAATACCAACTGTAAGGACCCGACCATAGACATTACATAATACTGAATTAAGTTCATAATTCACATTGAGGATCTTTTCAGTTTTAGAGTTTTAGAGAATTAGTCCATAACTATTATAAAACATCATTAATATTACTTGTAGACACTTCTACTCAGTTTCCATTTTTTTCATAAAATAAATACTCTTAAAAGAAAACAGTAATTCTTTTCATGATATAAGTCTTCTAGAAATATTTCTTTCTCTTACCCTTTCTTACACATAATGAAACAAATTTCAAAAAATCTATGATGAGAATAAAAATCTCAGTAGGGGTTATAAAATATAGAAATAAAACATTATTTCAGTAATAGATACAAAACATAAGCTCTTTAACATACCTCCTAAAATCATAATATTTATAAATAACACAAAGAAATCATAAATCATAATGGTGACTTGTGGAATCCATAACATACATACATTGTATCTTTCACATCTATGTAGGGTGTTACATTTGGAATACCCATCACAGTGTATTTCCTATATCTCTTAGGAGAAATATTAACATTTACCTCCTTCATATTACCTAATGCATTGGAGAGCTATCTGAGGCTAACCCACCCAAGGTTTATCACAGAACCATCCATATTTGTAAATAATGACCAAGAACCATAACATAATCATAACACATAAAACAAGCATAAAGGAATGATAAAATGTCCACATTAAAATAATAGGATATCATTTTAAGATATTGACATAATCAATTCATTTTAAAAAACACATTTAAAACATTTAAAAAGAATATTTTTGAATCAAAGTTGCCCATGAAACTATGAAACTTTTAAAGGAATTATATTTTAAATCACTAATGTCCATAAAAATAAATCCTCATAACCATTTTTAAAATAGTAACATTAATGTGAATGATTTATAAAAAAGAAATCTTTAAAACTTTTAAGCCTATGTTTTAGTTGATGAGTCTCGAAACACTTGAGAAAAACGTGAATAAAAATAATTAAATAATGAAATCAAAAAAACATTAAATATCATGATAATATATAAATTCATTATATAAAAAGTCAAAAGGGTTGTATATACACCTTATAGGATACTGAAGGTGCACGATATCAAGATATTCCTCCATGAAAAGAGATTGAGACGAAGTCCCATACCTCATGTCCGACTTGACTCAGTCATTATTTAATCTCCTGAATAATAAAATAAAGATAATTTATACATTCATAGGAACATTTTTCAATTTTATTTTTCCTTTTATATTACTTATTACCACGTTATAATCATTACATAATCATTTATGTTAATAACGATTGTTTTGTCGATATTTGGTACTTGAGTAAAAAATGAACTTCTTATAAATAAAAGTTCTCTATGTGGTAAAAATTATATTATATATAGAATTATTTTCATGATTTATATATCATATATATCATATATATCAATTATATATATTTATTTATAATAGTACATGACATTTGGAGATAAGAAATAAAATGTACCGTTCGTGGAGACGGTAAGCCGTATGTACGCATGAACACTACTTAAATTTATATTTAATATTTAATGGAATGAAAACATAATGATAAATAGGTATATTATAATTATAGTACAATATCATATATAATTTCAGTAAATCCATCCTTTATACATTCCACATATGGCATGAACGAGTCATATCACTTTGAGGGGGTGGTAGTCCGCACTTCATCAAATGAAATTATCGTATTTACCCATTAAGGAATCCATAAAGGTATGATATAAATGAAAAATAAAGAAGAAAAGAGAAAATATAAATATAATATATATCACATATATACACATTTACATCTTATTGTCCACCATAAGAGGTTGGTGGAGATAATTTATCTATCATCGTTTTGATAGGCAGTAGTTCATCGTCCACAGAAACAGTATGTTCGTATCCATTTGATGGAGGTGTGTGGAAGTGTAGTTCAAATAATCATAATAACAACATACTAGTATATTTAGGAAACTTTTTTTGTTATAAAATAATTGAATAAAGAGAGTTTAAGGTGTTAAAGAAGGAAAATAAATGAAATGAAATTGATAGAAGACATTACCTTTAAATTGGGTAACTCTCTTTGGTTTGAACCTAAAGGATTTATTGAAGTTCTTTATACATATTTTAAAGATTCTTGATGGAATAGAGAGATTTAGCAATATTATTTGGGTAGAGGATGGATGCTCCAGGGGGATTGAGAGGTGTTAGTAAGGGTTAGTGGTGATGGAGTTTTATAAGGGCGGGGAGGGGTTCTTTAAGAAAGTTTGAAAGTATTATTTTATTATAAACTTATTTTCGATTTTAAAAGGACCCCAACTCATTTAATTCAAATATAAGGCGAGTATTATTCTTAATACTCTCAGACAGTGGGATCTTGACATGTTTATGGCATAAAATTAACCTTATTGTTTAGCTTTAACCTTTAGTTAACTAATTTAACTTTTACCATGTCCTCTTGTATATTGATACTATATGGTTAATATATTTATTATAAAATTAAAATAGACCCAAAAATGGTTCATTAATTACACTAGTAAAATCATATTTGTCATTTTTAAGAATATTATATTTTTAGGAATATTTTATCATTCAATAAAATATTGATTGATTTAAAAACTCATTTATTTCAATTTATAAACTATTCATATCAAGACTTTTAAAAAATCTATATCAAAGTTATTATTTAGAAAAAACTACATTAATTAAAATATAAGAAGTTATAATAATCCATAAAATTCGTGGATGGCATTAAATGATTCAAAATAAATTTATTTTAATATATATAATCTCATTTATTTAAAACGTTCATTAATGAGATAATCCTTACATCATCATTGTGTCATAAATAAATTTATTAATATGCTGACTAAAAATTATAAATAAAATACCATGATATAGTAAATAATTTTGGATTTCTAATGACTATTTATAGTCAAAACAAACACTTATATAACCCATTATAAAAATTGTTTTACTAATAGATATATGTTTATGTTATATTTTTTGAAACTTTAAATTAATTTTTATAAAGTGTCATTTTCACTTACAAGTGGCTCCATGGGGTCCCAAAATCAAACCAAGGATGAAAATGGTAGTAAATGTATCATAAAATAGGATTACTACTTGTGTTAGTGTAATTTAATAATATTATACTAAAATTTTTTACCCTTATTTACCTTATTTACCCTTTAAACATGATAAATAAAATATTTGTTGAAGTTACTATTCATAATGTTTAAAAATAAAAGTTACCAATTTACACAATTTGGACATCCTGATTCCAAATATGGAATCCTTTTTTCCAAATTCAAAACACATAAGTTGCTGAAATTTATTTGAAATTAATTCTCATAGTCAAAACCAAAAAGCATATTTTTAAGAAATAATAACTATCAAAAGATTTGCACTTGTTTATGTTCAATTTCAAAGTGAAATTAATTCCAATGATCATAATTGAATTAAATGGTAAAATTTTAATATAATTAAACATGAAAAAAATTTAAAAGATAATCTAAAAATATAAATAAATTTGATTAAATTGCAATTTTGGATTAAAATGCATTTTTTTCACTATTCATTAAAAAAATGAATATTATCAGAAAAATACCAAAAATTCATGGAAAGTGAATTTTGATGTCCCGATTCTAATGAATAATTTTATATTGTAAAATATAACATATAAATGTGACAAAAAATATATTTAAAAATGGTTAAATACCATTTAAAATAATATTATATTATTATTTTTCGGTATGAATCAGCCTTATGTGCAACGTGAGATTTTCAGAAAAACCCATTGTTTCGTGTTAGGTACACCATCAAAAATAGAATCTCATTTAATGTAAAATTAATTTTAAATTAAAAAATATTAATAAATATGAAAATATCATATTCTTTATTTACCTAGGATGTTACACAGAATGCACCTTCCATGATTAAGTGCTACAAGTGAGGAGAACATGCATTATTCTAACCACTTCCCAAACCCTAGGTCTAGTGATTATGATTGACATAAAAAACCTATTAAGCTGAGGAAAAATGGTCATTATCGTATTATGACTATTTATGATGAGGTTTGTGATAATTACATGACTAATGGAACACTAACCATCTACTCTAGAAATGAAAATGTCATATTTGATCCTGGATGAACCCACTTTTTCATATATAAATAATTTCATTAGGGTATTAAGATTCCACAAAATAATTAGATACCATATCAGTAGTTTAAATCCCTAATGTTAGAATAATTTAATATCAATTCTATGATACTTCTCTGTTTGATGTTTGTGGGAATGTGATTCCTGGAAATCTTTTCATTATTCCTTCTGTTGAATTTTATGCCATCTTAGGCATGGATAGACGTTCTATAAAAAATAACACATAAATTATAATGTAAGGGAAGATATATTTGATATTTCAAACACTCGTATGATCATTCATACATGTGATGATAAGTATAAAATTCTTTTGGATATTACTTCCAGTGTATGGGTCATAATTCCCATTCAAAAGGTCTATTTATCTCAAATGGTTGGGGAGATAATCGGCATCATGGTTGTTGTTTGAGAGTTTTTTTATGTCTTTCTATAAGAGTTCCCTAGTCTTCGACCAAAATGTGAAGATGAGTTCTCAATAGAACTTATACATAGTTCCACACAAATTTCTAAGACTCCTTGTAGAATTTCTCTGATTGAGTTGCATGAATTAAAGAAGAAACTCTAAGAAATCCTTGATAAGGGATTTATTTGGCCAATTGTGTCACCTTGGGTTACACCGGTTCTTTTTTTGAAAAGGAAATATGGATCAATGAAACGATACGTTGATAATAAAGAGTTAAATAAGATCATAATCAAGTATAAGTATCCTCTACCCCATATTTATTACTTGATTGATCAATTGTGTTGAGATCAATAATATTCCATGATTGACCTTTATTTAGTATATCATCAACTGAGGGTCAAGATAGAAAATATACCCATGACAGAATTCCATATAAGATATGGAAACTATGAATATATAGTGATGCCTTCTAGTCCTACTAATTCCCCTTATATATTCATTGATTTAATGGAAAGAGTCTTTATATATTACCTCAATTATTGTTTTCGTATTTATAGATGATTTTATTATCTATTAGAAGAGAAAGGAAGAGCATGAATATCACTTGATAATTTTACTAAAGACCCTAAGGAAGGAGAAGAAATATGTAAAATTTAAAAAGTGTTAATTTTTGATACAAAATCTTTCATTTTTAGGCCACATAATCTCAATAGATGGTATATAAGTAGATCCATAAAAGAAAGAGGCTATTGAATGCTAACTGAGACCAACCACGTTGAATGAATTACATAGCATTCTTGGATTATCCATATATTTTAAATGGTTTCTATATAATTTATAATGACCATCTAATCCTATGACCAAGTTAACTCAGAATGGTGTCACGTTCCTCTAGACAGACTAATGCGAGGAAAATTCCAAGGAACTAAACAGAAGGTAAGTCAGTGCACCTGTTCTTACATTACCCTATAATGGAGAAGGGTTTGAAACCTATAGTGATGCATCCTATAAAGTATTTAGATTTTTTTTTCTATATAATAACATGGTTATCACTTATGCCTCATAGGAGTAGAATATTTATGAGAAAAATTTCCAAAAGCATGAATTAGATATAGGAGTGTTAATGTTTTCCACAATGATATAGATTAATTTTATTTATGGTGAAATGTGTGATATATACACTGATCATAAAATTTTGAAATATATATTTATATAGAAGGAGATGAATAAGTTCCATAGAAGATATTTGGAGTTTATAAAGGATTATGACTGCTAAATACATTACCACAATGGGAAAATGAAGAATGTGGCCAATACATTGAGTCATAAAGATCATGCTATCTTATCTATAATAAAGATGAAAAAGGATCCAATATTAATGGATTAGAAATGGATGAATCTAGAAATACTGATAGAAGGGTAAAAATATTATATTTCTCAAATAAATGTTCAACCACTATCCAAGTGAAGGTTAAGGAATCATATAAGGAAGTTTAAGTGATGAAAAAGAATGTCATAAATGTTCCTAAGTTTAACCTTGATCAGGATGGAATGATATGTTTTAGGAACCGTTTATGTGTTCCTTCCATACTATATTTGAATAAGGAGATGGTAGAGGAAGCTCAATGTTATTCACTCTCTATTCATCCTAGAATTACAAAGATGTATGGAGACATGAAAAAAATAATTCTTGTGTGATGGAATGAAGAGAGATATCATATATTTTTCTTGGTATGACAACAAGTTAAGGCTGAAAGACAAAATAAAAAGGGTATTTTTCATCTTTTACCCATACCAAATGGAAATGGGAGAACATAAATATGGATTTTTTTCACGGGACTACCCAAAAACTAAAAATGGTTTAATTCTATATGTATGGTAGTTTATAACCTTAAAAATTATGCACAATTCATTTCTATTAGAGAATACTTCTCTTTGGATCATATTTCTAGGATATACAATAAGTAAGTGGAAAGGTTTCATGGAGTATCACATTATATAATATTATATTCGGTTCCAAGGTTCACATAAAAGTTATAGAGAACTATTCAATGAGAAAATGATATATAATTGAGTTTCAACACTACTTATCATCCTTTTTTAGATGGTAATTCTGGAAGAATAATTCAAACCCTATAGGATATGTCGAGATCATGTTCTTTGGATGTTAATGTCAGTTGGGATCAACTCCTTTCTATATTTTATTTTTATCACAACAATATCATTCACTAAAGAATTAAAATGGAACATAATTAATCCCTTTTTGGATGAAATGTTGAGCTCCAACATGTTGGGATGAAGTTGTAGAAGGAAATCGATTGGGATCTGATATTGTTGAAGAAATGGTTGAAAAAGTTAGAACTATTTAGTAGCATATCAAGGTAGCCTAATGATGGGAAAAAAGTTACATGGATAACCATCATCACGATATTGAATTTGAAGTTAGTGAAAATTTGTTTCTTATAATATTAACATTGAATAAGGTTATGATATTTGGGAAGAAAGGCAATCAACTCCCAAGGTATATCAACCCCTTTGAGATTCTTGATCGTATCGGGAGGGTATCTTGTCTCTTGTAACATCCTCAAAATCTCTCTCAAGTTTGTGATGTGTTCCAGTCATCTATCCTATGTAAGTACACATCTAACCATTCACATGTACTGAACTCAGAGGTTATACCTCTGGAGATGGATCTTTTTTACGAGGAGCAACCTTTTGAAAATTCGGATCATACCAAAAATGTTCTACAAAACAATACCACTAACTAGGTCATAGTTTTGTGGAGAAATCATTAGTTAGAGGATGATACCTGGGAACTTGAGGATATGATGAAGAAAAATTTTCCTCATTTTGTTTTTACATGAGGGATGAATTTAAAGGGTGGAATTTATTTTAAGGGGGTAGAGTGTAACACCCCATATATTTATAGAATTTATTAGAATAAATATAATTTTTCATTTATTTCTTCCAATTAACTAAGTAAAATATTCCTTTAACATGACATAAACATGTAATACATAAAATGAATCATTAAATTTCAGCACATTACATAGAACATTTAATTGGCATATGTTACACCCAACAACTGTGTTTCTACAAATCATCATTTTATTGTTATAATTATTTAAACGAGATAATTATAACCAAACCATTAAAATTAGTTATTGGAATAGTAAAAAATATTTTTCAAATAATTTTTATAATTTTTTATACTAATAAAACATATTGATAAGGATATATATGTTTTTTTGGTAAGGTCCTTTTATGTTTCAAAATACCATTTTCTCAAATGAACTGATTTTAATGTCCTTTTGTAAAATATAATAAAATTAATTTTAGAAACATCTAGAAATTTAATTTTATAAAATGAAATTAATTTTTTTATATGAAATAATGAAATTATCTTATGGTTAATTATTTGGATTTTCCTAAGAAACATCAATTTTTGAAGAATAGTGAAAAAATACTACATTTTAGTTAATAAATGCCTTTTCATTTAAATAATTATTAATGTTAAATTATAACGTTAATGTTAAATTAGATTAATTAATAATGTATTAGTAATATTTAGGTCATTATAAACATTTTATCTTAGAAATTGAATATAAAAACATAACGAACTTTTGAACATTTTTCTACTTTGAAACCTCATTATTTCACCATGTCGATATGATTAGCATTCATATTAATTATATTTCTTCAGGGAATTGAATTTCCACAAAAAATATATAAAATATTTTCATAATTATAATATTTAGAGTCTAATAATGTAATCTTAATTTTTCCCAACATGATTAGTAAAAGTGATTAAAATTTATCAAAACGATTAAGGTCAAATTAAGTATCATTATGGACTAACCATAATCATAGGATCTTAAATGACCTATAAACTTATCAAAAACCCAATATATTGAAATAAATTTTTCATAAGCCTTAAATTATTAATTTATGTCTGTTTTCATGACTTTTTTAGGTGAGAAGTAGTGTAAACCTTGTTTCAAAATATTCCAATTGCGTCGTTTTCCTTCCCTATAAAAGGCCACCACCTCTACCACTTCTTCAAAACTCTCAAACCTATTATGTTCAAAATTTTTGTACCCAATATACTTCCCAATATACCTCCCTTCCTACATGAATCCATATTTTGGGCATAATGCAATCCAATGATTCCTTTTTGCACAAACAAAAAAGAGTTACCCGATTAAGAGGTAACATCACCTCTCAAGTACATTATTTTATTTTCATTCTCCACCCCACCAATATATTTATTATATTATCATATAAAACAACAGTATAATAAATATAATAGGATATTTTTATGATAAGGGTTCATCCAAAACATAGAATCACCTCCGTCCAATTGGTAACGAACATACTATTTATGTGTACGGTGAACTACCACCTCACAAAACAATGATTGTTCAATTTTCCTTACAGCCTCTCATTGTGGACATCAAGAGGTTCTATATATATATATGTAAAATATTATATTTATTATGTTATTAATCTTCTATATTCCTTTTAGAAAACATATCTTTTTAATCTCCATTTGGTGTTAATATGATAATTTTGTTTGAGGAAGTGAGGACTGCAGCCCCCTCAAAGGGAAGTGAGTCGTTCACAAACTACATGAAATATATTAAGGATAAGTTTAGTGAATTTATAAGATATATATTTTATAAATATTATAATGTAATAATTATATATATATACATAAATACATATATATATTCACATATATACATATTTCATTTAACTTCTTTCTTGCAATATGATAATAAAAATAGAAATAACAGTCATGTATACATACGACTTACTGTCTCCATTAATGGTGTGCATTCCATTTCATAAATCTATATTATATATATTTTTATAATAAAAATATATGCGATATAAATTATATTTATATCTTTTTTTACATTATAGATTCATGATATAATTATAAGGACCAACGATATAACAAATCAAAACACACATGAAGAATAAAGAGAAAATTATCTGAAGTGCAACATTATCATTGGATGGTTAACAAGAGGGTAATTTATGGTCATAATAAAAACATATATGGAATTAGATATAAAAATATGGTTCTTTTAAATATGTATAGTAAATTTATATTTATTATAATAGTGTTTTGAACGTGTGCGATGAGAGTCAAGACACAAGGTAAGTGAATTTCATCTAACTTTTTATTGTCAGGAGATACATTCTTTATTCACCACACATTCCATGTGCATGGTGTATGTAATAAAAATTAATGTATTATATGTATCTTATACATAATTTAATTTGTAATCACATATCCATTTTATGATTTTTATTTCATGGGTTTTATGTTTCAAATGCTACCAAATCAGTGAAATAGTTTTGTCTCAATTTCCCTTCATTGAGACTCATGTTTTGTTATGCACAAAAATTATTTTTGTGGTGTATATAATTAATTTGTTGAAGTTATATCATGAATATAATTTTTTTAATGATATTTTATGCTTCATTAAATTTTATTTTCTTATATTCATAGTATAATCCCAATTTACCAAGTAATAATAACTTAATGAGGCAATATCATCTATTTTTTAAGATTTTTTTTGTTATGATTATTGTGACGGAATTTTATGATCCATATCTCAAAAAATCTCATGAGTTTCTAAATCCTTTGTTTATTCAGGATATCCTCATGTATTAGTTCCATTATCCACTATTTTGTACTTAAGATAATGTTTTCATATAAAATATTACAGCCTCTCTCTCTAGTAAAAAATCTATTGTATTCAAATACCATGTGTTAAAAAAAATACAATATGATTTAAAAATATATTCGAAGCCCATTTCCAAGTAAAAAGTTTTTTAAAATTTTTTATGGCTTCTAATTCCTATATTAAATATTTTTACAAATATATTTTCAAAGAATTTTTTTAAAAAACTTTTTATGTTTTAAAAGTCCTTTTTAATGAAGAAAGAATATTTTCCTAAATAAATGTCTCTAAAGTATCTTTAAAAATTATTTTCCATATAAGATATAAAATGTTCATGTTACACATTAATTTTTGTGGAAATTATTCACATTTTCCATTCATATTATTTATCTGAATGGATTTCGTTTTGTGAGCATGATGTTGTTGAAACCTATTTCTATTTCCCGTGTCACATGTATTTGAAACCCACTTCTTTTCACAGGTTATGTTTTTGATGAAATTGATTATGAAAATGTTCTATTTCAAAAGGTTATCATATGATTGCATGTTTATAATACCAATTTTATTTCATGGGTTATGATATGATTATTATGATCTTGTGGAACATGTATGCTTGATTACATTATGAGATTGGTGGGACCTATATCTCCCTCCAATGCATTGGGTAAAGATTTATATCTCATGAGATAGACTATAATGGTCTTTGGAATGAATCTTGACTATTAATATGGTCTTGGGAGTGCACCATGACTACCAAGATGGTATGAGAGTGAACTAATTCTACTAAGATGGCCATGGGAGTGAACCATTAATGCAATCATGGTATGTGGAGTGAACCTATAATACTAAGATTGTCTTGTCAGCGATGCATTGGATACTATAGAAATAATATTAAATATTTATGTTTCTATCATTATTATATGTTTTATTCTAATTTTATAATTTTATGTATTATGTTATTTATTTTCTTATGATTCATGTCTTATAAATATCCAAGCCATATTTCATGATTCATATATATGATATTTTTTATGCATGGTATGATCTTCAATTTTTATAATCATGTTCTCATGCTATTATTATTATGATTATGTTTACATATCTCCCTTGTTTATCCATACTGATAATTTGATGTCACCTCTTTTTATATTTCCTTCCCTATGTTATGATGATTTGTATTATTTTGGATAGGTCTAAGAAGTTTTCTAGTAAAGATGAACATAGTGGGAGGTAATGTAGATCAATTATATTTCAATGATTATTTTTTGATGTTTCAAAAGGCAGTAGAGTTGTACAATTTTTGGGTGTGTATATGTTCAATTTTTTAATTATTGTACAAATATTATGTAATGTTAATGTAAAAAAATATAGGGTCTTTATAAATATGATTAAATGTTAATGATTAACAACTTGTTTTGGTGGTAAATTATAGATATGACATCTATCCTTATAAATTACTTATCTATTGTAATATATGAATGAATAAATTATTATCTATCATAAAAATTTTATTGATTCATTATATATATTTATTATATATAATCCAATTAATGATTTTTTTAGATAAATTATTGTTTCTGTATATTTTGAGTTTACCTATTAATTGATTTATCATTATATCAAAAATAAACCATGAATTAGGGGAAAATTCATTAGGCCTATATTTTCTCAATAATAAATAGTATTTAATATTCTTTCATTCATTGTGTATAAATCCATCATCGAAAATCCTCACATCTAGAAGAAACACCTATTTATAGAAGATTACTCACAATAATGTGATTTGAACCCAGGGTTTATGATTCAAAATAGTTTACCCAGAAATTCATATCCTTACATTCTTAAATATAGTAATGACACATAAGTAATCGTTGAAAAAATGAAATGAAATTATTATAAATTATTTAAACAATTTTAATATATTTAAAACATAATGTACAAAACATTCATTGAATTTTATTCTCTAGATCAGTCAACATCACTTTATTTCTCATGTTTTTTTTGGATTTCTATATATTTGGTATATACAATCATATTAAGAACTGATTAAAAATTATCCTTAAAAATAGTGTGATGACTTTTAGATTTTACATATTGTGAATTTATTTTATCAAGATATGATAAACCAATCACAACCAATAAATAAATCATCATATATATTGATCAACTCAAATCACAAAACAAATAATTTGGATTCAAACAACATATATGTATAATTAATTGAACGTTACCAACAACTATGATGTCTCTATTTTATATAATATTACACACATGAAAGTGATATTATCAAGGGATTATGATACTTTAAATTTATCATCCACACACATTTCTTATATATAAGAGAAAGATATTATATGAAAATAATAAAAACATTGAAAATAATTATTGTAAATTATAAATAAAAATAAAAACATTTAATATACATTGGTTGATATAGCTCATGATGATTAACTAATCATATTATTACATTTATTATATCTATATATAAATTAGATATCTTAATCTATTATTTATTTAAAAAAGTATAAATTATAAAATTGACTTATTATGTGAATAAACTAAGAAAATAATTAAATAAAAACCCCAAGTAAATAAAAATAATAAATTAATAATAAAATAAAAAGACTAAAAAAATCCAATAAATAAATTATACCTTCACGTGGATCATAAATAATAATTTGATAA
The DNA here is from genome assembly GCA_963277665.1 of Viscum album. Classification (NCBI taxonomy): domain Eukaryota; kingdom Viridiplantae; phylum Streptophyta; class Magnoliopsida; order Santalales; family Viscaceae; genus Viscum; species Viscum album. Next base: position 440,360,143 of record OY728121.1, read on the forward strand.
TGAATAAAAAATAGTAGTACTTTACTTCATAAAATACATTATACCCATTTTAAAAGAGTGGATCACGACCTCTATCCATGATTATAGTATTTCATGAACCCCATTGACAAAAGATAGTGGTAGAACACATTTGAATGGGGTTCACATAATCAATAATAATGTTCTTGTGTGAAGTTCATTCAAGTCAAATTCAATATCAACTTTCATGAATCATTTTTATGAAAGTTGAGACACATATTTAAATTTTTCTAACCTTTCACTTATTTTATGATTTTTTGAAAACCATTAATAAAATATACATCTTTATCCTTTGCCAACAATTCCAAAACAAATTGTTTTTATCGAAAAATAAATAAATAAATATATATATATTTAATAAAACATTTTTTATTTTTTTTAATTTAGATCGAGCAAGTAACTATTTACAGGAAAATTATACAAAACTAGCTTGGTTCTATCCCAAAACCTAATAAAATATAACATTAAAATATATTAAAACATTTATACTATAGCATCGAAACACTGATGGAATTTCAATTCATGTTATGGTTTGTAAGAAAATTAATTAAACATATCACAAAAAATTATATAATTAATTAATTTAACAAAATGAAAAGTATGGAAATGTTCTAAAAAACAAACATATATATTTTGGTAAAAAATAAAATTTATAGTCAATGTAATTCTATAGTTTTGTTTCAGGATCAACATCCAATTGAAATTATCATTTTTTATTGAAAAATAACAAGGTTTCCTTTTCAATAATTTAATATTTTAAATATCTATTTTTTCATCAATAAAAACTCATCCAAATGAATGAAAACATACACCCTAGTGAAAAAAATCACATTCTCAGATCAATGAAATGATCATATTTTTTCATACTATTTACTTTGTTAAATTAAATTCTTGGCTAAATAGGTGAAAACTGACCAAAATACCAAGGAATTTCAAAAAATCCAAAACTAATAATTAATTTCATTATAAATAATAAAACATCAAAACAATTATTTGTAGAAAATCATAATCTCATCATTACAATCTCTAGATCTCTGATACATTTGGTTTTGAGAGGTCTAACATATGATATATCTTAAAATATGTACCATGAAAATGGGTGGAATAGAATCTAAATATATGTACATAATAAGATTTACAAATTCAAAAACCCTAATCATCAATTAAATAATTTCACAATGAATAAAAGTTATTAATTTAGTAATTAAATCCTCTCTAATTCATTCCCAGTCATTGTATCACTCCTATAGATTATAAAGAAAGATAATAAAATCAAAGCATTGTACACTCATATGGAATTTTGGCCTTTCATGTGTTCACCTTGACACCTTGTTTCAAATATCATACTCTAATATTGGGAATAATATACCCCACCCAAGGCCTATGGTTCATTGTCCCCAACACTTTTTCTAAGCTATAGTCATGTATAGTCCATTATTGTAAATGATTATGTAACCCTCATTAGTAACATCACATCCTCATTAATTATCCAGGTCAATTTAATAGAATGTAAATATCATAATATAATAATATTGTAGAATTATTTCTATACAAATATATTATCTCAATAAAAAATTCTCATTTAATTAAAATCCACCTCATAAAAAAAACAATATGAGCCATTATTTTTATTTTAATAACTAAAAAACAATTTATATTCCAATGGTCTTCAATATTATGATCAGGTGCCCTAGATATAACTCCTATATGATATTTTATTAAAATTACATTATATAGTTTGATATATTCATGTGTTCATTCATACCCTAATTTTTTTGATACTTATGAGACCAATATATAAATTATAATGTCCTTAGATTACTTATCATTTCAAAATGTTTTATAAGTTCTCAATTATAATTTAAACCTAGAGGTACTAAGTCAGTAATATTAACAATATTTACTATAGTCTAGATACATAATAATGAGGGTTCACAGATGTAGTATGAAAATAAAGTGTTGTAGGATCCTAATAATTGAGAATTATTCTCATGAATTTGACACTTGGTGATCTTACGTAGGTGAGGTCAGGAGTACTCACTCTCCAATAGGAAAACTACATGTTTCAAGTGTCATTGGATGTTCCTATCTAAGAAAATGTGTGTTGACATCTATAATTGATATCATTATAAATTTTTTCTATTTTATCATATTCATTTATGGAATGAAAAATCCATGAAATTGAAGTCATGGAATGTTAGATTGTGTTTGGTGTTTCTTTGGTAGAAAGGTATTTTTTGAATGGTCAAATAGAATTTTTCACTTTCATGTTGAGGAAAAGATATCTCATGGTCCCATATTGAAAAGGATAGTAGTACCTTACATGAAAAACAACCATGGTTAAATAAGGTGAGCTCATCTCACAATATCTTGAAATATAAAAATCATCAAAATAATGATGAAAAAAGTGTCTATTATAATTTTGATATATTAGGAGAAAAAGAGAATACATTTCACACAACATGTTCATTTGAGGTAGTTTTATATATTAAATTACTTACCTCCTTTGAAAAAATGATGGGTTTCTACGTTCCACTCTTGATATATGGGGTGGAATCCCTACCATCGGGACAAGAACCTTGAGGATCACACAGTATTTGTATCCACATGTTCCACATATTCATATGTATATGAGTTTATGATGAAGTGGAACCCTCATGAGAGGCTGGTTATCTTCAAAGTGTGATCGATCAGATTAAAAATAATCCAATTATATTATTAATGTTTCTAATAATTATTAATTAATATATTTCCCAAGGTATTTGTAAGTTTTTTAATCATAAATGTTAATATGATATGGTATAATATTTTTAATGACCACAACATGTTCGAGGTTTGTTAAATTATCTTGGGATATTATGAGACTCTTCAACAATTTTTATTTTTGTAATATAACGTTATAAAAAGGTTTAGGTGACTAATAAACTTCTTTTGAAATTTATGAAAATATTAAAAGTGTCATACAAGTGTGCAGGGTCATAAATTGAAGGTCATTACTTTCTAGGGACCAATAATTTTTTTTGGAAATGATAGCCTTGGTATATAAGTTTATTTTACACCGTTGAATGGGGGATTCGACCATTTAAACAAATTTAAGAGCACTCCCATACTATCTCCCACGTTTAGAGTGAGAAATTGAATGTAGAACATGGTTGAATCGATCTCATCTTCTAAATTGATCCCGCATTCTTCAGACAACCAATGCGATGTCATAAATATCCTTTATTTGTAAGGCCAACACTTGGGAGTTAAAGATATATTATCCATGAGTTTTGGTGAACGTGTGGATGATCTATAAGATTTTTATATTAACAACTATGAGATATGACACACTAAATGTGGGTGAATCGAATTAGAAATTTCAAATGAAAAGATACCATTTACGGTTTCCTTCTATTTTATTTTTCATGCATAAATTTATTTTCACTTGATCATTTGAGAAATATGGGAATGGGGATTTGTGGATCTAGTTTTTTAACATGAATTTAAACCAAAGTTTTATATTATATATTTTTCACACTTATGTTGCACCGTGGGTTTATTCATTTAGTATGATAGAGAATATTTATTTTCTTAAGTCGATGAACATTAACATTTTTATTAACATATTTATTATTTGAGAATATGGTTTCGATAATGTCACAACAGTAGTGATGAAACAAAAATTCTAGTTTATATAGACAAGATATGGAATATTTCATGTTGATCGATTATAACTTTCTTTTTCACAACAAATTAATGGTTTTTTGCATCACTTTAAGGGTCATTGATGCGATCAATTTTTTGTTGGATCACAACGCGATCATGTTTGTTTTTAGCTGGAGATACAAAAACCCAAATGGGATATTGTGTTAGCAATAATGATTAATATGAAATACTAATTGGATATCCAAAAAACCAAATAAAAAAATTATATCCTTCCAAATTGAAGGATAATATTTTCATAATAAAATAAAAAAGGAAGATAAGATTTCACCTCCTAAATGGGTGTTGTCTTGTTGTCACTCCCCAATTATGGGTAGGGTGATTGATTTTTTGACCTTTATATAATATATGTATATATGTATATATTATTTTGTTTTATAATATATAATATATAATATATATAATATAATATTTTATATTATATATATATACACACACACATATATACATACATATATATACCCATAAACAAATGCCCAACTAGACTTGGGTCAGATCAGGTTATTCTAGATCCAACCTACCCGACCCGTCAACCCTATCAAAAGAAGTAAATTAATATCATAGGATCTGATTTAGGTCCAATCCCTAAAAATATAACGAAAATATTTTGAAATTAAATTTAATTGTCTGAGATTTAATAAAATTATTTCGTGTGATGTGTGACTAATTGATAATTCATTAAAATTATTTTAATTAACGTTAAAGAGTTAAAAATACCACTGAGTTTAATTTTAGATATTTTTTTTAAAAATCATAATTACATGTTCACTGATCATGATCTGTGACCATGCCATTCTTTTTGGGACTTTTATTTATTTAATTTAATTATATAATTTTTGTTTTAAAATGTCATAATTATTTTATTTTGATGACCTTGACATAATTTTTCATCTTAAATTTTTATATATGTTTTCTTGTCTAAATTTGTGAAATAATATATAATTTCACTCCCCATGTTCCCCTCACCTACATGTGATTATAAATTATAAATATTATAGGAAATTATGGAAAAGTGGTTTGATTCTATATATGGGTTAAATCAAACAAGTGAAGTTCACAAGTGTTTCCAACACATTAATTCAAGTTAGGTATCAAATCAAGGAATTATTTAAGGGTTTTGGGTAATATTATATTCACTTTATGGATTAACCTATATTTAATTACATACGATCATGTAATTATTGTTTTATTTTATTGTATGATTGTTTTATTATTTTGAGAATATTTATTTAATTCACAAGATCTCATAGTATAGTAACAAACAAACATGAATAGGAAAAATAAACATGTGTGGTGAATGTTTTATATATAATGCATGGTTAAATTATGAGTATAGTCACATAAAACAGATATATTTACCATAAAACGATTTAATTATCCAATATTAAATTACCATTTTTCTCAAAAAAATTAATTCATTAAATTTCTAGCATCACTAGAATTTTGACAAAACCAATTGTTCGAGGTTCTCTTCTGCCCCAGTGGATAGTGCCTCTTATTTCTATTGTGTTATTATGAAAGTGGTGGACCATATTAACTAAATATGATAGTGATAAAGTATCCATAAAAAAAATTTAACATTAAACTCCAAGCATTGATTAATAAAAATAAATTCATTACAGGAGATGAGACTCCACTCAACAGATCAAGGAGAAGCGAGTTAATGCGGTTTCCCAGTCAAAATCCTACCATAAACTCTAAGAATAGTGGTGATTACATAGATATGGATATGAAGATTGGTTTAATGATCATTTACAATAGAATAATCATGAAACAAAGTATTATTAATCCATTAGTTGATGGATACTAGGATTTGATAAAATAATGGTATACATTTAAAATTCATAATTTGAAAATGTTTATTGGTAATCACTGTAAAATAATAATCTAATAGATTTAATAATTTTGTATTAAATAGAAACCCCCACTAATTCAATTTCATTATGATAATGTTGGATTAAGAGAATATGATGACCATCCATAACTTCTATGAGTGTTACATGCTCTTGTGAAAAGTATTTGACCAAGAGAGGAAGATTTATGTAATGGAGTCCCTATTGATGATGAAAATGACTCTCAGTGGAAACCATAGGGGAATCCATGAATATATATAGGTTAATAAAAATCCTATTTTTTAATACATTTCTAACCATGGGAATCCTTGGGTTGATTTTGGGACCCCGTGGAGCCACTTAAGAGTGATAATGACACTTTATATTAAATAATTTAAAGTAAAGACAAAAATGGCATAAACATATATATTTTAGTAAATAAATTTTTTGACTTATGGTTATATTAGTTATATATTCAAATATAAATATTCATTTGAAAGAAAAAAATATTTTCTACATCATGGTATTTTTTTATTTTTAGACATCAAAGAAATAAAATTATTTATGACACAATAACGGTGTAGTGTTTACCTCATTAGTGAATGATTTAAATAAATAAGATTATAATGGTTAAACCAATATCCAAAACCGGTACAATTATTATTGGATTATTTTATTTCAAACATGAGTCATCTTATATTTTACTTTAATAGGGTTTGGACCATTGGAAAACTAAAATCAATATATAATAGAATAATTTTTTAAACTTACCTAAAGAGCCTCTCCTCCCCTTATAAAAATCCCTCACTTCTAACCCATCCATCACACTTATCAAGCCCCTTGGCTCATCCAGACTCTTCCAAATTATTCTCCGTACATCCCTATATTCTTCCAAAAATCCTTCCCCATGGAATAAGGTAATTCAATTAAACCTTTTGGATCAAACCAAAGGGAGATACCCGATTTAATGGTAACATCTTCTCTTAAGTTCTTTTGTTTAATTTGACTTCTCCAACCCCATAAATCTTTTTATTCATTGATTTTATAAAAACACCAGTATCCTCAATATACCATTTTGTTTTTATGATAATAATTTTAATTACTCTTACACACACCTCCATCTAATGTGTAAAGAACATACTATTTCTCTGGACAACAAACTACTCCCTCACGAAACGATGATTGTTCAATCTTCATATATCACCTATTATGGTGGTCATTAAGATGGAACTATATTTACATGTGATATATATTATATTTATATTGTATCTATACTTCTGTATTTTTCATTTATATCATAACATTATGGTTTCCATAATGGGTAAATACGATAATTGCATTTGAGGAAGTGCGGACAACCACCCCCTCAAAGTGATATGACTCATTCATGACATATGTGGAAAATATAAAGGATGGAGTTAATAAATTATATATGATATTATATTGTAATTATAATATACCTATGTATCTTTATGTTATCATTCTATTAAAATACTAAATTGAAATGAAAGTAGCGTTCATGCGTATGTAAGGCTTACCGTCTCCAAGAACGGTGCATTTAATTTCTTATCACAAAATGTTATGTACAATTATAAATATATATATATATATATATATATACTATATATATATGATATATATTATATCTAAATAATTAATATCAATCTAGAAATAATTTATTTTTGACCACATGAAGTACTTGTAATTATAAGAAATTCATTTTTGATTTAAGTATCAAATATCGATCAAACAACCATTTTTAACTTAAATGATTGAATAATGTTTATAACATGGTAATAAGTGATATAAATAGAATAATAAACATGAAAAATGTTATTAATCAATTATAAATTAAAACTATATGATTATTCAAAATATTAAAGAATTAACGGGTCAAGTCAGACATGAGGTAAGAGGTTTCTTATCTCACATTTAATTCCAAGAGATTTCCATTATTAGCCACTTATTTATTTCATGTGGTGTATTGTGAACTTCCATTTCATATATATTATAATGATTCTATTTATATTCATGGTATTTTGTGATTCATATTGTGGTTTTTAACTTTTGGTCATACGACTCCATTGATTACAATGTGTTAAGGGGTTTTCATATCACTTTTTATTCCCATGAGATTTATGCTATATTTTCCACTATTTACTTTTGTGTGTTGGATGTAATTCCCATGATTTTATTATTTTGTGTAATATAATATATTTTTTGGGTATTTACATCTTCATTTTATTATCATTCTTTCATGGATTTTATGATTTGTATGTTACCAAATCAGTAAGGGAAGTTTTTAACCCAATTTCCATTCCTTGGGGTAGTCTTCTAATTCTTAATTATGTCATGCTATGATTATGTGTGGAATCATGGTTTCTTTATTTATGTTTTAATTTACACTTCCGTTTTTTTGGATATACTTTTGATACACATAATCACTCCATTGATAAATTCTCAAGTCATCGATATGAACTAGGTTAGAGTAATTTTAACTCAGTTTGCATTCATTGAGTTAAACATCCAAGTCATTGGTGTTGTTTTTACAAAAAAAAATTTGAATGTTTTCTGACTGATTTACCCTGAATATCCAATCATATTGTGTGTATTTATATTTGTTACACATTATTATGTAATTGATTTATCCTTAATCTAAGGATTATGTTTTTATAAGGGATTTCGTCTCAATTTACATTCCATTGAGACTTCATTGTTGTTATGCACCAATTAAATTTTATATGGTGTATATAATATCCTTTGGAATGTTATATCATGAATCCCTTTATTTTCATGATATTATAATGTTATAATTAAATGTTATCCATCAATTATTTTTATTCAAGCGTCTCTCGTTTTGTTAAAAACTATTAAACTAAAATATCGGTTAAAATGTATTAAAGATTTATTCTTATAAACATTTCCCATTAATGTCCATGTTTTCAAAATGGTTATTAGGATTTATTTATATGGATATTAATGTTTTCAATTGATGATTCATTTAAATGTTTCAAAGTGGTATGGGACACTTTGATTCGAAAATCTCTTTATTAAATGTTTTTAATGGGTTTGAGAATGATTTGATAAATAATTGATTATGTCTATATCTTGAAATGATATGTTGTGAACGAAATGTGTAAATTTTATCTTTCCTTTATTTTTATTTTATGTGTTATGAATATGTTATGATTATTGGGCACTATTTATGTATATGGGTGTTCCGTGATAAACCTAGGGGGGGTGAGCCCGAGATAGCACTCCAATGAATTGGGAAACGTGACAGTGGTAAACATTAACGTTTCCTCTAAGAGATTTAGGGAATATAAGGTGACTAGTATTCTAACGTAAATCCATACATAGATTTGATAGCTAAAATGTAAGTATGATATCGATGCCACAAGTTGCCTTTATAATTTATGGCTTGTATATTTTTTTCATAAATATTATGATTCAATGAGGTATGTTATGATAGAAAAGAATGGTTTCATTGATTTGTATTTATTGATTAGTTAAAGATTCCTTTACTTATTTTATAACCCTTAATGAGATTTTTATGCTCATCACATGTTTTTAAAATGTTTTCCAAAGGACATAAAGATGAATAGGGTCAACTATGGGACCAATGAGAAGTCGTGTTGTCTAAAAAATGGAACTAGACAAGTTTCTTTTTAATAGATTTTATTTTTATGAAAAAATGGATACTAAGAAGTAGTGTCTACATGTAATTTTTCATATTGATATGTAACAGTTATGGCCTAATTCTCTAAAACTCTAAACCTGAAATGATCCTCAATGTGAATTATTAATTTAATTCAAGATTATGTAATGTTTTAAGGTCAGGTCCTTATAGTTGGTATCAGATGTCGGTTTTGATAATATTAGAGGTTAGGTTTTCATTTAAGCATATGTTACATGACCATAATGGTTAGCATATTATAAAGAGTCATAGTTATTTTAGAGATGATAAATTGTTATAACATTTTAAGATGGAAAATGAAAGGTATTAGATAAACTTTGAGGATAAAATATGTTATGTTTATTTTTGAGGAATTTGTCACTTTTTTTTGGGATGTTATGAAATTGTATAGTTTTTGAAAAAGGACAACATGGAGACCATGTGACAACGCATCGTGTCGGACAATGTTGTGGGAATCGAACCAATAACCAAAGTGTGATTGGGATTTATCACCTACCGTTGACCATGTGAAGTACCTAGTTTGTATGACTAATTTTTTTGTAGTTAAATGATTTTTTGGATTGAGAATAAGTTTATTTGGGATCTTATGTTTTATCAAATGAACATCCTTACTGTAAGAAAATGATTTGGTGATTAAGTAATAATGGTTATTTTGGAAGACATTCTCTCTTTTGGGAACACTATATGCTTAAGGAAAATAAAATACTATGGGATTTAATTTGTGGAGTAATGGTTGAAATATTATTTTTGAAGAATCTATGTTTATATTTTGGAAATAAAGTGATTTGGGTGATTTATAGAAATGATTAATCTACGATAGAGAATATGTGTTTAAGTTAATTACACTTTAGTGTGAGATTTTAATAGTTGTCAATGTTTTTTGATATAAATGTTAAGATTTACTGTGGAAGACTATGTGATTAAATCCTTTTGAGTTTTGGGTTTCAATATTTGTTTGAATTATTTTAACAAATTTTAAGTATAATTGTATATTGAATGGTATTTCTTGAACTTTGGGTTCTTGTTGTTGATTTTTGGAGATTAAGAGAAGTATTTCTTTTTATAAATTATTTTCCATTTGGGGATTATCTCATCTTTTACAAACAAATTTTGGTTTTGGTTGATGTCAAAAGATATGGAAAATATATTTTTCATATTTTGTTGATTATGTGATACTCTAGAAGTTTATTCGAGCACTTAAAGTGTGAACAAGTCATCTTGAATACTTTCTGTTTGGAAAAAAGATGAGTTTGAGGTATAATTTTATTAAAGGGGGACACTACACATGAAAAGTAAGTATATTTCCTTATGATATTAGTCTAGTTATTAATAAAATTAATAAACTCTATGAAAAGGATCTTGAAGAAAAAATGTTATAAGCTCTCTTTTATCATCATTCTTTTACCCAACCACAAATTTATGTTATTGTGGTGGCTAATATTCTGTGATCATGTTCACTATCACTCTCTATTAATATATGAGGGTTATTTTTTCTTCTATATCCATTCTTTCATGGAATCCTTGTATTTGTTGTCTCGGGTGACCTTTGTTGTAAAGACCTGAAATTTCCATGTAATATTTTTAAAATAAATGGGAATTTTACGAGTCCACGAAAATTGTCGGCACATGATTCCAAGGGCATGAGTGCCCGGAGAGAATTTCTGAACATTTTTTTTGGTTATGTTTAGTAAACCTACGAGAGTGTTTTTATAACTTTTGAACCGTTGCTAAGAATTGAAATCTAAGGGCACCGTTGAACTCACAACGCTGGTATTCGCTTAAGGAGGATTTCACCTCGATGAAAAATGGTCAAGGGTAAAAGTTAGTTTTTGGGTTTTTCGTGTAAGAATAAAATAAAAATAAAAGTGTTTGAAATTTTGTTTTTATTTGAAACACCCATGTGGGTGTTGGGAGGTGGGGTCCACCAGAACTAAACATCCATGTGGAATTTGAGAAGTGGGGACCACAAGACCTTAACCTCCCATGAGAGGTTATGGCGGTGGGGACCACCTGAACCTAACTTCCCATTATAGGTTATGGTGGTGGGGACCACCCGAGGCCTAAACATCTTGAACTCCCCTAATTATGGTGAAACAAACCTCTCAAACCCCCCATTAATGTGGAGGAGCATCTTGTCTTCCTCCACATTAATTTTTCCAACGCGCATACCTTTAATATTCCAACCTAGTTAATTGATTAGGATAATTTGAATTTTTTCCAATGAAATAAATAGAGAACTTAATCTATTATCCTTGGCATGTTTGGTTAAATTGGGAGGAAGGAGCTCTTGGGAGAAATATCTTTAATGAAGAATGCATTCTTCCATGAAGAATGCTCCACCGATGAAGAACACTCCGCCAACGAAGAATGCCGACCACTTTGACCTTCTTCCATGGGACATATTCCGATGTGGGACATCCTCATCTATGAAGAATCGATGACCGTACTACCTTCTTGTGCCAACGCCATCAAAAAAATGAGGTAGGGGTTTATTTCTATTCTATTATCACTCCCCATGTTATCACCTTATAATTATTTTATGGGATTGGGAATAGATATTGATGAGGTTTTTTGGAAATTATGTTTTAAAATAACTTCCATACATGTTCATGCTTCGTTCATTGTGAACTGCTTTCTACCACACTAAATGCGGAGGGTGTGGGCCAAACAAACATGGCCCGAACCCTCTGCCTTTCTTCTTTGAGGTGTTTTTTAAAATGGAGGAAGGAGATGAATGTGAAGAAGAAAACAACACTGCCACCCGTGGCCTCCGCGACCCATGCCGCCTGGTTGCGGTTTCCCCTCCCGACCGAACCGGCCCCACACCCGACCGAGCTGCCATGCCACCGCCATACTGAGCTACCATGCCACCCTAGGCGGAACCCCCTCACCGCACCACCGCTATGCCGAGCCACCACACCACCGCCATGCCGATCCGCAGTGCCGAGCCTCCATGTCATCGTCGTGCCGAGCCGCCATGCTGCCCTGGGCTGAACCCCCTTGCCGCACTGCTGCCATGCCATGCCGCCACGTTACCACAATCCTCCATGCCAAGCCATCACGCTACTGCCATCCGCCAAGCTGCATCGCCGTCCACTGAGTCGCGCCACTATCCAGGCCAAGCCGAGTCGCGCCGCTGTCCGGGTCGAGCTGAGACGTCTCGCCGCCGTTCCAAACTACTGTTCGGGCCAAACTGAGCTGCTGCCGCTTCCGTGCCCTCACTGCGGCCCTCCAAGCCGCCCTCAGTGTGGCCTTATGAGCCACCCCGAGCCGAGTCGGCCCGCGGTTGAGCCGTTCCATGGCCGAGCCTCCCTCACGGCACCCTCTAAGGCCGAGCCGCCTCTACGGCCCCTCACGGCCATCGGGTAGGTCTGAACCCAATGGGTCGGGCCACCAGTGGGCCGGGCAGAGTCGGTCTGACCTGGTTGGACCGGACCTGTTCCCACTACGACCTAGTTACTTTCTTTTGGCCATAACTTTGGAACCAGATATCCATTTGAGGAACCGTCCATGGCACTGGAAATCATGGAGCGAGACGGTCCCTTTGAGTGATATCCCAATGTGTTTTTTGATTAATATGGGGAACATTCAGGTAGGATCGTGCACGAATCCAACCGGGCCCCCTGTACTAAAAGGCTAATAACTCACAGACTAGGCATCTGATTGATGGACCGTCTATTATGTTGTGACTCCTATGACATGGCGGACATTTGAGACACTTCTTCGTGGGACTTTGTGGAAATTGGATTGTTTTGACCTATGTCTTGTGAAGCGGTTTCCCCAAGCATGATATATACGGAACCCTGCAACTGGATGAGACTTGACGAGTGCTGACTGTTTGGACTCAGTGTGAAATTACTGGCCCCATGGGGAGCACCTTGGTGATGTGGCAGTCCCACAGTGGGGAGCATCTTGATGACGTAGAAGACCCACGATACTCGACAGGAGGAGTACCTCAATAGGCTACAAGGGGGAGCAACTTCGTGTGACACAGTAGACCAATGGTACTTGATAGGAGGAGTACCTCAGCAGTCCAAGGTTAGTGGGGAGCACCTCTGTGTGACGCGGTAGGCCCACCGTACTCGATAGATGAGGAGTTTTCCAATAGCCAAGGTGTTCTATGTTGTGACTGGGATGTTAGTTGATATTACCCATAGAATAAATCCAGGTTTGAGCTGAGTCAGAACCTCTATGTTTTCCTCATGATTGAGATGGATTAATTGATAACATAGGTATATGTATGGGAATATACATAACTAAGGTTATCTGTTGATTTCATATTTTTTGTTTTAACCTTTTTGGATTTTGTGAGACCTAGAGGGTCTCAGGGACCCTTCTATGTATCGTTATACACACCCCTGCATGGGATATTCCCACACCATGTTGTGTTGGATGGAGATGACAGATAGTGCTGACTGAGGTTGAGGGTACCAGGACTAGACGGTACCTGAAGGTGGACCTTATGAAGAGTCAGTACACAGAGGAGACGGACGAACAAGGAGTGATGAGGAGGCGATATGTACCTTACCTTCAGGTAGGAATCTCAGGGGACGACACAACAACTGACATTACCTTTTATTAAGTAGTATTGTATCACAGTTGTACTTGTACTTTCCATTTGGGTTTATATTCTGTCCCCTTTTACATTCAACACTCTTTTTTATACAGTTTACTTGGTATTTAATATCCTATTGTGTTCTTTCTTGTGTGTGTGTTTACATGTTTTAAAGGTAATGCCTTCCCGGTTTTAGGGAATTATTCCTTTGGTGCTAGTCGCCTACCCCTGACCTATGGAAGGAGGGCTTGGGGAAGTCACGACATGGCCCACGGGGGATGGTTCGTAACAAATTGGAATCAGAGGAGTCGGTTCTACTGAAGATCTAGGACTCTGATCTTTTCTATGAAGCAACAGTGTTAAGGGTAATGAGTGAGGTTTTCAGTTTAGGGTGCCCAGAGTTGGTGTGACGTCTGACGTATCCATAAACCAGGACCATGACTTATGATTTCTGACTCAGTGCAAGAAAACACTATTTGTGTATGTGTTTTGAAATTTTTTCTTTGTGGTATTTTGAGTCATCTCACAAGGTATAACTTTCGGCTCACTAGGTATAACTTTTGACCTTTCCATACCTATTTCTTTTCAAGATTCAACCACAAAGACATCCAGCTAGAGTTCCGAGAGTTTTACGCACTAATAGCCCACCCAACGAAGATGCCTCAGTTTTGGGACCTATCCTAGTAGAGACACCAGCAGAGGCACTAGAGGTACCATTCCCCATGGGGCCAACGATGCCAGAAGCCCCAACAGCAGATGGTGCACACTGCTTTATCACATTTAACGAGTTCCAGTGCTAGAGGCCACCCAGGTTAAGTGGAGATATGGACCCACAAGCGGATGAGGATAGGATGGATGTTGTAGTGAGAGTCTTCTGACTAGTAGGGACACCTGCTGATTTCATGGTGATCCTTGCCGCCGGCCTTCTACATGTAGCAACGGGTAGATAGTGGAGCTTGATGCTCCAGGTTCAAGACGAGGTGAAACTTCATTGGGAAGACTTCACGAGCCTGTTTCAGGAAGAGTTTGTCCCAACAACTCTTCACACAGTGTGCATATAGGAGCTTCTTCATCTGCAGTAGTGCATCATGACTGTAGCTCAGTACTCAGTGAGGTTCACTGACCTCTCATGCTACTCCATATATATGGTGTGGGACCCATTCTTTAGGGCCCGAACCTTCGAGAGGGGCTTATGCGATAGATCACGGCTTCGATGATCTCACTCCACATCCAGACGTAGGAGGGGGTGTTAGAGAGACCACTATTAGTGGAGAGTTTCCTTACTGAGCATTAACGAGTTGCGAGACCCACCACCAGTTTTCACGCAATGAAGTCTTCTGCACCTGGAAGCAGACAGATGTCGTAGAGGTCCAAGAGGACCAGACATGTGGGTGGACAACCACATGACTCGAGATTGGTTATGCGGGGGCACCTGAGGTGTAGCCGGTTATACCAAGAGCTGGAAGTGTTACACATGCGGCGGGCATGGTCACATGGATCGTGACAATCTGAACCACCATATGGATGATAATTAGACAGTTAAAGGACTACCTAGGAAAAGTGAGAGATTCGACCGAGGAGGTCTGCAGGGAGTAAGCATACGTGGCATAAGAGCTGGTCCTGTAGCTGGCGGTGGCTGACAATTCGAGATGTTACCGCCACCACCACAAGGAGGTCCTCCCAGATCGTAGGGAGTAGGTGGACAAGGGAGAACTCAGATCCCAGAAGTTGAGGATTACGATCATGGTGCTTCAGAGATGATACGAGGAATGATCTCTGTCTACTCCACCATAGCTTTAGTACTTATAGGCACAAGTTCCAGTCATTCTTTTATTTCTACAGCCCTTTTTTGGATCTCGACGATTCCGACAGAGCAGTTGGCTAAATCCTTATGGCTAGAGACTCTTACGGGATCAAATTTGGCGATTACGCACTCATTCCAGTAGTGAAAGATTATTTTAGTAGGTGAGAACTTCAGATGGAATCTCTTAGTAGTGGCGTCGTAGCCTTACGACGTCATTTGGGGTATAGACTGGTTATCTACAGTCCATGCTCATATTTATTGTATTAGGCGCAGAGTGAGATGTGTCTGCACTGATGAGACTGGGTTTACCTTCATCGGCGATAAGGGAGCCTTTGTAGCGAATGATGGATTTACCCAGAGGAGTGTGCAGCCAATCACTCATCAGTTGGATAGCCTTACCCTCAGAGCTGTTGATGTGGAGAGTCTAAGTTATCCTATAGAGGTGGACCAGTATGCAGACGTTTTCCCTGATGTTGTGTCGGGTCTACCTCCTCACAGATAGGAGGACCTTTACATTGATTTTTACCCCAGGACGACACTGATATCTACACCATCATATCAGATGGCTCCCGTAGAGCTTCGTGATTTTTGGGTACAGCTAGAGGACTTGTAGGGGAAGGTATTCATCTGGTCTAGTGTTTCACCTTGGGAAGCCCTGATTTTGTTCACCAAGTAAGAAGATGGGAGCTTGAGAATTTTTTTCGACTATCAATGCCTGAACTAGGTGACCGTGAAAAAAAAGTACCCACTCTCGATGATTGACAACCTATTTGATTATCTGAAGGAAGCACGGTGGTTCTCAAAGATAGACCTAAGATCAGGCTATCACCAACTTAGAGTGTGAGATGAGGATGTGTAGAAGACGACCATCAAATATCGGTATGGCCATTACAAGTTCTTGGTCATGCTGTTCGACATGACCAATGCTCCAAAAGTGTTCAGGGGACTAATGAACATGATATTTCAGCCATACCTTGATCGCTTTGAAGTGGTCTTCATAGATGACATTCTGATCTACTCGACTACTGAGGATGAGGATGCCTATCATTTGCATGTAGTACCAGACACAATTCGAGAGCAACAATTTTTTTTGTAAGATCTCTAAGTTCCAGTTTTGGATCCGAGATTTTCACTTTTGGATACATTTCATATTGGTGGCTGGAGTTGCAGTGGATCTTGTGAGGTGGTACTTTCTTGGGATCCACCCAGGAGTGTGACAGAAGTACGAAGTTTCCTGGTTTTGGATGGATATTACCAGAGGTTTGTACCAGATTTCTCCAGAGTTTCAGCACCACAATCACCCTTGAAAAATAAGGCGAAAACCTTCAAGTGGTTGGATAGATGCCACTGGAGTTTTCAGGACCTGATCGAGAGACTGACTAGTGCCCCCATTTTAAGGATTCCAGAGGAGGGTGTAGGGTACGTAGTTTAATGTGACACATCAGGGACCTGGATCAAATGTGTCCTGATATAGGAGCAAGAAGTGATCACATATAGTTCTTTACAACTGATACAACATCAGCAGAATTACGCTACCCATGATCTGGAGTTAGCAGTAGTGGTCTTCTTCATTAATATGTGGAGGCTCTTTTTGATGGGCGAATGTTTTACAGTGTACTCTGATCACAAGAGTCTGTTGTATATACTCTCTCAGAAGGACCAGAACCTGAGATAGTGACGTTGTCTTGAGTTCCTCTAGGACTATGACTTTGATATAGTCTATACTTCTAGGAAGGGGGACATTATAGTAGACACACTCAGTAGGAGGTTAGGTATACAACTTCTAGGTGAGGCAACAGAGCAGCTGACCACTTTACAGATATCCGTTGTGGATAGAGACGGATTAGCCTTTCTACAGTCTCATAAAATCAATCCACTACTTCTTCCATGAGTCAGGGAGGCATAGAATGGGGATGATGACTATGAGACATGACTTGCTCAGATAACCACATGATAGGAACCTGCTGGACTTTCTGAAGATGGGGAGCATGTCATCCTCTTCAGAGGATGTACCATGGTACCAGTGTCACATTAGGAGGAAGTGTAGAGGGAGTTCCACACATCCCATCAAGTGGTACATCCAAGAGTGGCGAAGATGTACCAGGATATCTGATGATAGAAAAGGTGTCCCGGAATGAAGAAATCAGTTACAGAGTTTGTTTCTCAGTGCCTCACTTTTCAAGAAGTGAAGGAGGAGCATCAGGTACCAGCAGGCTTGTTTCAGCCTTTAGAGGTCCCAGAGTGGAAGTGGGATGGGATATCCATTGACATAGTGATGGGACTTCCATGTACATCCATGGGACATGACTCTAACTAGGTGATCATCGACCGAATCAACAAGTCGGCTCACTTCCTACTGATCAAAGAGTAAAGATCAGTAGACAACTTAAGACGCCTCTATGTGAAAAAGATTGTGAGGATACATGGAGTACCTTCGACAATTATTTCTGATCATGATGCACATTTTACATCCCAGTTATTAAAGGGGTTGCAGGAGGATTTCAGGATGAAACTTCATTTGAGCACCACCTTCCATCATCAGATGGATGGCCAGACTGAGTGGACCATTCAGACTCTCGAGGACAGGATGCATGCTTGTGTCCTCGACTTCAGTGCCAGTAGTGAGGATCACTTTCCTTTGGTAGAGATTTCATACAATAACAACTATCACTCCACCATTGGGATGGCACCTTTCAAGGCATTATACGAGTGACCTTGCAGATCACATTTGTGCAGGACTGATCTTAGGGAGTCAGCACTCATGGGACCAGATATGGATTGAGCTACCATAGAGAAGGTTCATATCATCCAGGAGTGGATCAAGACTGCACAGAGTAGGAAGAAGTCATATTCCTACAGGAGATGGAGACCTATGGAGTTTGAGGATGGCGACCATGTCTATCTACGGGTCTCAACCCGAAGAGGTTTATGGATATTTGGTTGAGGTGGAAAGTTATCTCCGAGATTAAACAGACCCTTCCATGTCCTCAGTAGAGTTTTTGAGGTGGCTTATCGCTTATCTCTTCCACCTCAGATGCATCAGGTGCATGACGTCTTCCACATATCCCAGCTGAGAAGATATGTGCACGAACCTTCTCACATCATTGACCATGGAAAGCTAGACATCAACTATGGGGATACTTTTACAGAGGTTCTAGTAGAGATTGAGTATCGACATGAGCGGGTCCTTCGTGGATGGTCGATACCTGTAGTGCACATTCGCTGGCAGCACGGGAATATCTAGGTGATCACATTGGAGCGGGAGACTCAGATGTGTGCTCAGTACCCCACTTGTTTACCTACTTTGAGTTGTGGCTTACGGGGAAATAGAGCCCTAAGGTGGGGATAATGTAAAGACCTAGAATTTCCAGGTTATTTTTTTTCAATAAATGGGAATTTTAAAAGTCCACAAAAATTGATGGCACCTGAATTTGAGGAGCAGAGTGCCCGGAGTGAATTTCTGAACTTTTGTTCGGGTACGTTCAATAAACATGTCAATGGGTTTTTATAACTTTTGAACCGGTGCTTGGAATTGAAATCCGAGGACACCGTTGAACTTGCAACACCAATTTTCACTTAAGGAGACTTTCACCTTGACAACAGATGGTCGAGAGTGGAAGTTATTTTTTGGGGTTTTCTTATAAGAATAAAATAAAAATAAGAGTGTGTGACATTTTTTTATATGAACCACCCATGTGGTGTTGGGAGGTGGGGTTCACCAGAACTAAACCTCCGTGTGAATTTTGAGAAGTGGGGACCACCGTACCTTAACCTCCCATTAGAGGTTATGGTGGTGGGGACCACCCAAACCTAATCTCCCATGAGAGGTTATGGTGGTGGGGACCACTCGAGGGCTAAACCTCTTGAACTCCCCTCAATATGGAGAACAAAAACTCTCAAACCCCCCATTAATGTGGAGGAGCCTCTTGACATCCTCCACATTAATTGTTCCAATGCACATAACTTTAATATTCCAACCTAGTTAATTGATTAGGCTAATTTGAATTTGTGACAATGAACTAAATAGAGAACTTAATCTATTATCCTAGGAATCTTTTGTGGAATTGGGAGGAATGAGCTCTTGGGAGAAAACTCTTCAACGAAGAACGCATTCTTCCATGAAGAACACTCCATCGACAAAGAACACTCCACCAACGAAGAACTCCGACCCCTTCGACCTTCTTCCATGGGACTTCTTCTAACGTGGGACATCCTCGACTATAGAGAATCGATGACCGTACTACCTTCTTGAACAAACTTCATCATGAGAATGATGTAGGGGTTCATTTCTAATTGATTATCTCTTCCCATGTTCTCCCCTTCCAATTATTTTGCTGGATTGGGAATAGAGATTGACGAGGGTTCTGGGAAATGATATTTTAAAATATCTTCCACACACGTTCATGATTTTTTCTTTGTGAACTACTTGCTACCACTCAAAACATAGAGGGATCGGGCCAAACAAACAGTGCTCGACCCCTATGCCATTCTTCTTTTATGTGTTCTTCAAAATGGAGCAAGGCGACGAAGGCAACAACACCAACACTCGTGGCCTCCATGCCCGAGCCGCCCTGTGGCGCTTCGCCCTCCTGGACAAACCGACCCCGCGCCTGGATGAGCTGCCACGCTGCTGCCAGGCAGAGATATCATGCCGCCCAAGGCCAAACCCCCTCACAGTGCTACCGTCGTGCTGAGCCGCCGCACCGACCAGGCTGAACCCCCTCACTATGTCGCCACTATGCCAAGACACTATGCCGCCACCGTCTGCTATGCCGAGCCGCTGCACCGCTGCCGTCTGCCGAGCCGTGCCGCTATCCACTAAGCTACGCCACTGGCCAGGCCGAGTCGAGTCACGCCACTGCTGGGCCGAACTATTGATTGGGCCATGCCGAGCCGCCATCGTGCCCTTGCTGCATCCCTCCAAGCCACCCGAACCACCCAAGCCACGGACTTGCATGGTGCCCCGAGCCGAGCCGGCCCATGGCTGAGCCACCCTCGCGACACCCTCCGAGGCCGAGCCTCCTTTGAAGCCCCTCGCGGCCGTTGGGCCGAAATAAATTGGCCAGGCCACCCAGCGGGCTGGGTCAGACTGAGTGGGTCAGGACAGGTCAACCCGAACCGGGTCGGCCTAGTCCAGGTCGGGCCGAGTTGGTCTGACCGGGTCAGACCGGACCTGGGCCCACTATGACCCAGTTACATTCGTTTGGCCATAACTTTGGCACAAGATGTCTGTTTGACGAACCGTCAATGGTTCTAGAAATCCTGGAGAAAGACAGTCCCTTTGAGTGATACCCCACTGTGGTTTGGTTTAAGATGGGGAATAGTATGGTTGGATCAAGCACGAATCCAACAGGGCCCCCAGGAGTAAAATACTAATAACTCACAGACCGGGGGTCTGATTGACGCACTGTCTATTACGTTGTGACCACTATGACGTGACAGACCTTTGAGACACTTCTTTATGGGACTTAGTGGAAGTTGGAGTATTTTGTCTTGTGGATTGGGAAGCGGTTTCCCCAAACGCGATACGTACGGAACCCTACAACTGGTTGAGACATGATGACTCATGACCGTTTCAACTCTAAGTGACTCGAATGGCCCAATAGGGATCACCTTGGTGACGTGAAAGACCCACGGTTGGGAGCACCTTGCTGACACGACAAACCCATAGTACTCGACAGGAGGAGTACCTCAGCAGGCCACGAGGGGGAGCGCCTATGGGTGACGCGACCGAACCATGATGGGGAGCTCCTCTGTGTGATGTGGTTGACACACGGTACTCGATAGGAGGAGTACCTCAGCATTCCAAGGTTAGTGGGAAGTGACTCTGTGTGACACGGCATGCCCACTATATTCGATAGAGGGGGAGTTCTCCAGTAGCTAAGGTGTTCGACGTTGTGACTGAGATTTTACTTGATACTACCCCTAGAAGAAATCCTAGTGTGAGCTGAGTCATAATATCCATGTATTCCATATGATTGAGATGGATTACTTGATATCTTAGGTATATATGTTTGGGCATATACCTAAGTAAGGTTATATGTTGATTTCATACTTTTTGATTTATCCTTGTCGGGTTTTGTGAGAACTAGAGGGTCTCGAGATCCCTACTGAGTATCATTATACTCACCCATGCACGGGATATGCCCGCACCTCGTTGTGTTTGATGCAGACGACATATAGCGCTGACTGAGGCCGAGAGTTCGAGGACTGGACGGTACATAGAGGTGGTCCTTATAACGAGTTGATACACGGAGGAGACAGATAGACGAGGAGTGCTGAGGAGGTGATCTATACCTTCCCTTCTGGTAGGAATCTCAGAGGATGACACAACAGATGAATTTCCATTTTCTTAAGTGGTATTGTATCACAGTTGTACTTGTACGTTCCAGCTGGGCTAGTATTTTGGCCACTTTTACTTTCAATAATCTATTGTTATACAGTTTATTTGGTATTACGTATCCAGCTGTATGCTTGCTTGTGTGTGTTTTTACATGTTTTAGAGGCAATGCCTTCCTAGTTTAAGGGAATTACGCCTTTGGTGCTAGTCACCATCCCCAAGCCTATGTAATGAGGACTTGGGGTATTCACGACCTGGCCCCCAGGGGATAAGATGTGAAATATTAGTATAAGAGGATTTGGTTCTACGGAAGAACTAGGACACTGATCTTTTCTATGGAGAAATAGAGTTAAGGGTAATGAGTGTGGTTTTCAGTTCAGGGAGTCCAGTGTTGGTGTTGTGACTTTCACATCTATACACCAAGACCCTGATTTGTGATTTCTGACTCAGTGCAAGGTAACACTGATTGCATGTGTGTTTTAAAAAATTTTCTTTATTATCATTTCAGTCAGCTCACCATGTATAACTTCTAGCTCACCAGGTATAACTTTTGACCATGGCATACCTATTTCTTTTTAGGATGTCACCACAAAGACAATGAGCTAGAGTTCTGAGATTTTTACACACTGATAGCCCACCGAGCAACGAATCCTCTCTGCAGGGCCCTCTTCCAGTAGAGGCACCAGTGGTACCATTCCCCGTTGGGACAACGATTCCACTCGGCCTAATAGAAGATAGTGCATGCCGCTTGAGCGCGTTACACGAGTTCCAGCGCCAGAGGCCACCCAGGTTTAGGGGAGAGATAGACTCACATGAGGCTCAGGATTAGATGGAGGCTATAGTGAGAGTCTTCCGACTAGTAGGGACACTATCTAATTTCATGGTGATCCTTGCCGCTAGCATTCTAAAGGCAGAAACAGGAAGATGGTGGAGCTTGATGCTCCAGGTTCACCATGAGGTGATGCTTCTCTGGGAAGACTTTGAGAGCTTGTTTCGTGCAGAATTAGTCATAGCAACTCTTCATGTAGGGCGCATAAAGGGATTCTTCATCTGTAGCAGGTCAGCATGACTATAGCTCAGTACTCAGTTTGGTTCATTGTCCTTTCATGTTACTCCATAGATATGGTGTGAGACCCATTATTTTGGGCCTAGACCTTCGAACAGGGGCTCAGGTGAGAGATCTGGTCTTCGATGCTCTCACTTAGCATCCCGACATTGGTGGGGGTGCTAGAGAGGGCCATATTAGTAGAGAGTTTCCTTGCTGAGCAGTCACCAGTAGCGAGACCCACCATAAGTCATCACGCAGTAGAGTCTTCTACAGCTGGCAGCAAACAAATGCTGCAGAGGTCCAAGAGGACCAGACCTACGGGTGGATGACCGCATGACTCAGGATCAGTTGTGCGGGGTACTCGAGGCAGAGCCAGTTATACCAGGATCAGGCAGTGTTACACATGCTGTGGGACGGTTCACATATCTCGTGACTTTAGGACCCTCCGTAAAAATGACCGGCAGATGGTCGAAGGACCACCGGAGTATAGATAGAGATTCGACCAAGGAGTTCCGCAGGGAGAAGGCACACATTGAAGAGGAGCGAGTCGTGCAACTGGTGGTGGTCAACGATTCAAGATGTTACCGCCACCACCACAAGGAGGTCAACCCCGACCGCAGGGAGCAGGTGGACAAGGGAGAGCTTAGCTCCAGGAAGCTAATGCTTATGATCATGGCACTCCGGAGATGATACGAGGTATGATCTGTGTATACTCCACCATAGCTGCAGTAGTTATAGACACAGTTTCCAGTCATTCATTCATTTCCACTACCCTTTTTCAGAGCTCAGAGATTTCGACGGAGCCTTTGGCTCTATCCTTATGGCTAGAGACTCCTAGGAGAGCGGATTCGATGATTACGCACTGGTTCCGGCAGTGCGAGCTTACTCTAGGAGGTGAGATCATCGGCTGGGATCTCCTAGTAGTGGCATCGAGGCATTACGATGTAATTTTGGGTATGGAATGGTTATCTACATTCCATGCTCATACTGACTGTACTAGGCGCAAAGTGTGGTTTGTCCGCACAGATGGGTCCAAGTTTAAATTCACTGGAAAGATGGGAGCCTTTGTAGCACAGGATGGACTTAATTGGAACAGAGTGCAACAAATCACTCATTAGTTGTCGTGCCTTACCCTCATATTTGTTGATGTGGAGAGTCCGAGCTATCCTATAGTGGTGGACCAGTACGTCGACGTTTTCCCTGATGAGGTTCTGTGTCTACCTCCTAGTAGAGAGTTGGACTTTTACATTGATTTGTACCCCAGGAGGACACTGATATCTGCACCAGCATATCGTATGGCTCACGCGGAGCTTTGTGAGCTGCGGGTACAGCTGGAGGACTTGTGGGGAAGGGATTCATCCATCCCAGTGTTTCACCTTAGGTAGCCCTGATTTAGTAAGCCAGGAAATAGGATGGGAGCTTGAGACTTTATGTCAACTATCGGTTCCTGAAACAGGTGACTGGGAAGATCAAGTACCCACTCTCAATGATTTACGACCACTTTGATCATCTAAATGGAGCACATTGGTTCATGATGATAGTCCTCAGATCGGGATATCACCTGCATAGAGTGCGAGACGAGGATATGACGAAGATGGCCTTCAGATGTCGGTATGACCATTATGAGTTATTGGTTATGCCATTCGGTGTGACCAATACTCCAATAGTGTTCATGGGACTCATGAACATGATATTTCATCCATACCTTGATCGATTTTTGTGGTCTTCATCAACGACATTATGATCTACTCGAATACTAAGGAGGAGGATGCCTATCACTTGCAGGTAGTACTAGACACACTCTAAGAGCACCAGCTTTATGGTAAGATCTTTAAGTTCCAGTTTTGGATCTAAGCGGTTCACTTTCTAGGACATGTCATATCGGAGGCTGGAGGTGCAGTGGATCCAGTGATGATTGAGGTAGTACTTACTTGGGAGACACCCAGGAGTGTGATGGAGGTATGAAGTTTCCTGGGTTTGGCTGGATGTTACCAAAGGTTTGTACCATATTCCTCCAGGGTTGCATCACCACTAGCATCCTTGAAAATGAAGAGGAAACCCTTCATGTGGTCAGAGAGATGACACCATCGTTTTTGGGAGTTGAGGTAGAGGCTGACTAGAGCCCCCATCTTGAGGCTTCCAGAGGAGGGCGTAGGGTACGTAGTTTTCTACAACAATTCAAGGACCGGGATCGGATGTGTTCTAATGCAGGAGAGATCCGTGATCACGTATGGGTCTCAACAGTAGAGACAAAATGAGTAGAACTATGAAAAACACGACCTGGGGTTTTTAGTAGTGGTTTTTTCCTTGAAGATGTGGCTCTACTATGTTATTGGTGAACGTTTTATATTGTACTCTAATCACAAGAGTCTCAAGTATATCTTCTCTCAGAAGGACAGGATCCTGAGGCAATGACGTTGGCTTGAGTTCCTCAATGACTATGACTTCGAGATAGTCTATATTCTTGGGAAGGATAATGTTGTAGTAGATGCGCCCAGCAGGAGGTCTGGTATACATCTACTAGGTGAGGCAATGGAGCAGCTGACCACTTTACGGATATCCTTTGTGTATAGAGATAGAGCAGCCTTTCTACTATCTCTTACAGTCACTCCCCCACTTCTTCAGCGAGTCAGGGAGGTGCAACATGGGGATGCTGACTGAGAGACATGACGTGCTTAGATATTCATAGTATAGGAACCTGAAATATTTTTTGAAGGTGTGGAGCATGTAATCCTCTTCAGAGGATGTACCATGGTACCGGTGTCACTTTAGGATGAAGTGTTGAGGGAGTTACACACATCCCATCTAGCGATACATCCTAAAGTGGTGAAGTTGTACCTGGATCGCCGAAGAACTCACTTGTCCCTGGGAATGAAGAAAATAGTTGCAGAGTTTGTTTCTTAGTGCCTCACCAGTCAGCAAGTGAAGGCAGAGAATCAGGTACCAGCAGGTTTGGTTCAGCCTTTAGAGGTCTCAGAGTGGAAGTGGGATGGTATATCCCTGGACTTCGTGGATATAATTCAACGTACATCTAGGGGACATGACTCTATCGATCTTCGACCAACTCACTAAGCCATACTACTTCCTACCGATCAGAGAGTAGGTTTCAGTAGAGATCTTGGAATGCCTCTATGTGCAGGAGATTGTGCGGATACATGGAGTAACTTTGACGATTATCTCTTATCATGGTGCATGTTTTATTTCCCCACTATGGAAGGGGTTGTAGGAGGATTTCAGGATGAAAATTCATTTGAGCACTGCCTTCCATCCTCAGACGGATGGCCAGACTGAGCTGACTATTCACACCGTCGAGGAAATGTTGTGTGCTTATGTCCTCGACATCGGTCACATCTAGGTGGATCACTTTCCTTTGGTAGAGTTTTCATACATAAATATCTATCACTCCACCATTAGGATGGTACCTTTTGATGCGTTATATAGGAAACCTTGAAGATTGCCATTATGCTAGACTAACCCAAGGGAGTCAGCACTTGAGGGACCAGAGATGGTTTGGGCTACCACAGAGAATGTACAGATCATCCAGGACCGGATGAAGACTGCACAGAGGAGGCAAAAGTCGTATGCCGATAGAAGACGTAGACCTCGGGAGATTGAGGATGGAAACCACATCGTTCTACGGGTCTCACCCCGATGAGGTTTATAGATATTTGGCTGAGGTATTAAGTTATCTCCGAGATTCATTGGACCCTTCCAGGTCATTAGTAGAGTTGGTGAGGTAGCTTACCGCTTAGTAATTTCACCCGAGTTGCACCGGGTGCACGACGTCTTCCATGTATCCAAGCTAAGGAGATATGTGAATGAACCATCTCAGATCATCGACCATGGAGAGAAAGACATCAAAGATTGGGAGACTTTTATAGATGTTCCATTAGATATTTAGTTTCTACAGGAGTGGGTCCCTCATGGACGGTCGATACCTCTGGTGTGTGTTCGCTGGCAGTACAGGAACCTCTAGGAGAGAACATGGGAGCGGGAGGATATGATGCCTACTTAGTACCCCCACTTGTAAACCTAGTTTGAGTTATGGAATATAGGGACATAGAGACCTAAGGTGGGTAGAATGTAAAGACCTAGAATTTCCAAGTAATATTTTTAAATAAATGGGAATTTCATGAGTCCGGGAAATTTGATGGTGCATGATTCTAAGGCCTGGAGTGCCCAAAGTGAATTTATGAACTTTTTTTCGAGTACGTTCAGTAAACATGTGAGCAGGTTTTTCTAACATTTGAACCGGTGCTTGGAATTGAAATCTAAGGGCACTATTGATCTCGCAATGCCGATATTCGCTTATGGAGACATTCTCATCGACGGTAGATGGTTGAGGGTGAAAGTTAGTTTTTGGGTTTTTCGTGTAAGAATAAAATAAAAATAAAAGTGCGTAAAATTTTATTTTTATTTGAAACACCCATGTGGTTGTTGGGAGGTGGGGTCCATCAGAACTAAACCTCTATGTGGAAGTTTAGAAGTGGGGACCACCATACCTTAACCACCCATGAGAGGTTATGGTGGTGGGGACCACCCTAACCTAACCTCCCATGAGAGGTTATGGTGGTGGGGACCACCCAAGGCCTAAACCCATAGAACCCCCCCCATTATGGTTAAAACAACATCTCAACCCTCCCTCATTAATGTGGAGGAGCCTCTAGACTTCCTTCAAATTAATTGTGCAAACACATATACCTTTAATATGCCAACCTAGTTAATTGATTAGGCTAATTTGTATTTGTGCCAACGAACTAAATAGAGAACCTAATATATTATCCTAGGCAACTTTGGTGTAATTGGGATGAAGGAGCTCTTCGGAGAAAGCTCTTCAACGAAGAACGCGTTCTTCCATGAAGAACGCTCCACCAACAAAGAACGCCGACCCCTTGACCTTCTTCCACGGGACTTCTTCCGACATGGGATATCATCATATATAGGGAATTGATGACCATAATACCATCTTGTGCTAACGTCATCAAGTGAAAAAGGTAGGGGTTCATTTATATTTGATTATCGCTTCCCATGTTCTCACATTCTAATTATTTTATGGGATTGGGAATAGAGATTGACAAGGGTTGTGGGAAATGATGTTTAAAAATATCTTCCATACACGTTCATACTTTTTTCTTTTTGAACCACTTATTACAACTCTAAAAGCGGAGGGTGTCGGCCAAAAAATCATGGCCCGACCCCTCCGATGTTCTTCTTTAATGTGTTCTTCGAAATGGTGGAAGGTGACGAAGGTGACGAAGGCAACACAGCCACCACCCGTGGCCTCCGTGACCCGCGCCACCCCATGGCGCTTCACCCTCCGGACCGAACTAGCCCCGTGCCCGTCCGCGCCACCACCACGCCGAGTCACCACACTGCCATGGGTCTAACCCCCTTGTTGTGCCGCCATCATGCCGAGCTGCTACCATTCCAAGCCTCCATGCTAGGCCGCCTCACCACCGTCATGTCGTGCCGCCGCGCCGCCTTGGGCCGAACCCCCTCGCTGTTCCGCCATCATCCCGAGCTTCCACGCTGCTGCCATCTTCCGTGCTAAGCCGTCGTGCTGCCACCATCCGCCGAGCTGTCGTGCCGCCATCTTCCAAATGGCGCCGCAGTCCGGGTTGAGCCGAGCCATGGCATTGTCGTGCCGAACTGTTGTTCGGGCCCAGCCGAGCCGCCGCCGACACCGTACCATCACCATGACCCTTAGAGCCGCCTGATCCTCCCTCACTGTGTCCTTTTGAGACCCTCCGAGCTGAGGCGACCCATGGTCGAGCCTCCCTCATGACACCCTCTGTAGCCGAGCCGCCTCTGCGGCCCCTCACGGTCATCGGGCCTAACCAAACGGGCCGGGCCGCCCAACGGGCTAGGCTGAACCCAATGGGTCGGGCCGAACCCAATGTGCTGGGCCACCCAGCGGGTCGGGCAAGACCCAACCGGTTAGGTCGGGTCAACCCAAACTGAGTCAGCCCAGGCTGAGGTGGGTTGAGTTGGTCCAACCGGGTCGGACCAAACCCAGGCCCACTACAACCCAGTAATTTTATTTTGGCAATAACTTTGGCACTGGACGTCTGTTTGACAAACCGTCAGTAGTGCTGGAAATCATGGAGTGAGACGGTTCAGTTGAATTTTACCCCACTGTGTTTTTGATTTTGATGGGGAATGGTCTGGTTGGATCAATAATGAATCCAATTGGGCCCCTGAGACTAAAAGTATAATAACTCACAGACCGGGTGTCCAATTGATGCGCCGTCTTTTACAATGAGACCCCTATGACGTGATAGACATTTGAGGCACTTGTTCATGGGACTTCATGGAAGTTGGATTATTTTGACCTGTGGATTTGGAATTAGTTTCCCCAAGAACGATATGTACAGAACCCTACGACTGGCTGAGCCTTGACGACTGCAGACCGTTTCCACTCGGAGTGACTCGACTGGCCTAGTGGGGAGCGCCTTGGTGACGTGGAAAAAACATGGTGGGGAGTGCCTTGGTGATGCGGCAGACCCATGGTACTCGACAGGAGGAGTACCTTAGCAGGATAAGAGGGGGAGCGCCTCTGTGTGACACGACAGACCCACGGTGGGGACCCATGGTGGGGAGCACCTCTATGTGACACGACAGACCCATGATACTCGATAGGAGGAGTACTTCAGCTTTCTAAGGTTAGTCGGAATCACCTATGTGTGACGTGGAAGGCCCACTGTACTCGATAGAGGATGAGTTCTCTAACAGCCAGTGTGTTTGACGTTGTGACTGGGATGTTACTTGATACTACCGCTAAAATAAATCCTGGTGTAAGGTGAGTCAAAACCTCCGTGTTTTCCTCATGATTGAGATGAATTAATTGATAACTTAGGTATATGTATGGGCATATAACTATGTAAGGTTATCTGTTGATTTCATACTTTGTGTTTTATCCTTGTTGGATTTTGTGAGAACTAGAAGGTCTCGAGCTCCCTACTGAGTATCGTTGTACTCACCCCTACACGGGCTATGCCAACACCATGTTGTGTTGGATGTAGATGACAGACAGCGCTGATTGAGGGAAAGAGTACCTGGACGGGACAGTACCTGCAGGTGGACCTTATGATGAGTCGGTACACGATGGAGACATACGGACGAGGAGTTCTGAGGAGGCGATCTATACCTGCCCTTCAGGTAGGATTCTCGGAGGATGACACATCAGCTGACTTTCCCTTTTCTTCAGTTGTATTGTATCACAATTGTACTTTTACTTTCGAGTTGGACTTGTATTTTGGCCCCTTTTAGTTTCACTACTCTTTTGTTATATAGTTTACTTGGTATTTCGTATCTAGCTATGTGCCTACTTGTGTGTGTGTTTACAGGTTTTAAAGGCAATGCCTTCCCAGTTTTAGGGAATTACGCCTTTGGTGCTAGTCGCCAGCCCCTGGCCTATAGATGGTGGGCTTGGGGTAGCCACAGCACGGGCCCTGGGGGACGGGTCGTGACATTTTTAGTTCTCTTCCTTTATTTTAATGTTATATTTTTATTGACTTTTTTCTGATGTGGGACTTTCAATTATGTTTCAAAGCCAAAATTTAAAATTCTGAGGATCCAATTCCCAAAAGGGGGAAGGATGTAACATCCCAGGTAAATAAAGAATATAATTTTTTTAATATTTTTTAAAATTTGTGAATTAAATATTAAATTTAATTTAAACGTGATTATATGTTCTATGAAATACCTGATATGCAACAATAGGTTTCATTGAAAACTTACATTGCACACAACGTTGAGTTTTACTGAAAAATGTTAATATGATATTATTATTTTAAATAGTAGTTAGTACATAGTCGTTGTATTGGTGAGAGTTAATAACTCTATCCTTATTATGATTAAATATGTTTCTTAAATTCTTTTAATTTTATCCATTAAATTTAACAGGCTTAAAATAAGAATAAATCTGATTTTAAGTATAAATAATCAAATATTCCTCAAAAGGTCGATTTACCACATTTTGATGGCTAACCCTCTTTAAATATAGTTTTGGTAATTTTATATGTTCTATTTGACCAAATAAAATTCTTCTTTAAAATCAGGACATCAAAATTTACTTTAGGTAAATTTTTGGTATTTTTCTGATAAAATTCATTTTTTCGTGAATAGTGAAAAATAATGTATTTTAATTCAGAACTGCCTTTTAATCTAATTTATTTATAAGAATAGATTATCTTTTTAGTTGGTGTTAATGTTTAATTATATTATAATTTTTACTATTTAATCTTATTTTAGTCATTGGATGTAATTTCACTTGGAGATTGGACATAAATAAGTTTCAATATTTTGATAGTTATTATTTCTTAAAAACTTGATTTTTGTTTTGACAGTTGGAATTAATTTTAAATGAATTTATATGAGTTTTTTGTTTTGAATTTTTAAAAAAGGATTACATATTTGGAATCTAGTGTTCTAAATTGTGAAAATTGGTAAATTTTATATTTAGGCATTATGAATATTTACTTTAGTAAATATATTATTTACCATGGTAAAAAAGAGTAAATCAAGTAAATAAGGGTAATAAAATAATATTATAATAATATTAAATTACACTAACATGTGTCCTAATCCAATTAGTTAAATAATATCCAACCATGGGCATCCTTGTGTTGATTTTGGGACCCCATGGAGAAACTTAAGGGTGATAATGATACTTTATATTAATTAATTTAAAGTAAAGACAAAAATGACATAAACATATATCTTTTAGTAATTCAATTTTTTACATAGGGTTATATAATTTATCTCTTAGATTATAAATATTAATTTAAAATCGAAAAATATTTCAAATATCATGGTATTTGTTTATAATTTTTAGACAACAAATAAATAAAATTATTTATGATAGAATAATGATGCAATGTTTACCTCATTAATGAATGATTTAAATAAATAAGATTATAATGATTAAAAAATATCAAAAACATGTATAATTCTTATTGGATGATTTTATTTCGAACATGAGTCATTTTAGCTTCTCCTTTAATAAGTTTTGGACCTTTAAAAACCAAAAAATAATTATATAATAAAATAATATTTTTAAACATTCTTAAAGAGACCCCCATATAAAAATCCCTAACTTCTAACTCATTACTCACAATTCTCAAACCCATTGGCTCGTCCAAACTCTACCCAATTAAGCTCTCTAAATCCCTCTATTCATCCAAGAAGCCTTCCCCTAGGAACAATGGAATTTAATTAATCATTTTGGTTCAATCCAAAAGGAGATACCCGATTGAAAGGTAACATCTTCTCTTAAATTATTTTATTTTATTTTACTTCTCCAAGACCCTAAACTCTTTTTATTAATTTATTTTATAAAATAAAAATTTTCCTAAAAATACTTGGTAGTGGTTATGATATTTATTCTAACTACACTTACACACACCTCCATCTAATATTTAAAGAATATATTGTTTCTGTGGACGACAAACAACTAACTCATGAAACGATGATTGTTCAATATTCTCCTATCAGCTCTTATGGTGGTCATTAATATGGAACTGTATTTAATTATGATATATATTATATTTATAATATATCTATACATCTTTATTTTTTATTTATATAATAACTTTATTGTTTCCATAATGGTTAAATATGATAATTTCATTTCAGGAAGTGCAGACTACCGCCCACTCAATGTGATATGACTCGTTCATTCCATATGTGGAATTTATAAAGGATGTAGTTACTGAAATTATATATGATATTATACTATAATTATAATATCCCTATGTATATTTATGTTTTTATTCCCTTAAAATACTAAATAGAAATTAAAGTAGCGTTCATTCCTACGTACGGCTTACCGTCTCCATGAACGGTGCATTTAATATCTTATCACCAAATGTTATGTACTGTTATAAATAAATATATATACTGGAAATATATGAAATATATAATATCTAAATCATTAATATAATTATGGAAATAATTAATTTTTGACCACATGAACAACTTGTAGTTATAATAAGTTCATTTTTGACTCAAGTACCAAATATAGACCGAACGACCATTATTAACTAAAATGATTGAATAATGTTTATAACATGGTAATAAGTGATATAAAAGGAATAAGAAAATTAAAAAGGGTTCTTAAGAAATTATATATTAACTTTAGTTTATTATTTAGTATATTAAAGAATAAACATGTCAAGTCAAACATGAGGTAAGGGGTTTCTTATCACACTTTTAATTCAATGATATTTCCATTGTTCACCACTTATTTATTGCATGTGGGGTATTTTGTACTTCCATTTGATAGATATTATCATTATTATATTTAAATTTATATTATTTTATTATTCATTTTGTGGTTATTAACTTTTGGTCATATGACTCGATTGATTATAAAGTGGTAAGGGGTTATCATATCGCTTTTTATTCCTGTGAGATTTATGCTATATTGGCCACTATTTCCTTTTATGTGGTGGATGTACTACCACAAATGTATTATTTTTGTAATATAATTTAATTTATGGGTATTTAAATCTTAATTTAATTATACTTGTTTCATGGAGTTTATGTTTCTTATGTTACCAAATCGTAAGAGAACTTTTTAACTTAATTTCCATTCCTTGGATTTATCTTCAAATTATTAACTATATCATGCTATGATTAGGTATGGAATCACAGTTTATTTATTTATGTGGTAATCTCCACTCCCATTTGTGTGGATATACATTTGATATACATAATCAATCCATTGATAAATTCTCAAGTCATCAATATGAACTTTATGAGAGTAATTTTAACTCAACTTCCTTTCATTGAGTTAAACATCCAAGTCATTGGTGTTGTTTTTTTAAAAAATATTTGTGAATGTTCTCTAATTTATTTACACTGAATATACAATCATATTGTGTGTATTTATATTTTTCACACATTATTATGTAATTTATTTATCCTTAATCTAAGGATACCTTTTTTATAAGGGATTTCATCTCAATTTACATTCCATTTAGACTTGATTGTTGTTATGCACCAATTCACTCTTATATGGTGTATATACAGTCATTTGGAATATTATATCATGAATACCTTTATTTTCATTATATTATAAAGTTATTAATAAATGATATTACCCAATTATTTTTATTCAAGCATTTCTAATTTTGTTAAAAACCCTTTAACTAAAATATCTGTTAAAATGTTTTAAATATTTATTCTTTTAAATATTTCTCATTAATGACCAGGTTTTAAAAATGGTTTTTAGGATTTATTTATATGAACATTAATGTTTTAAAATGATTATTAATTTAAAAGTTTTAATGTGGTATGTGACACTTTGATTAAAAAATCCATTTATTAAATGTTTTAAATGGTTTTGAAAATGGTTTGATAAACCATTGATTATGTATGTATGTTGAAATGATATATTGTGATTTCAATTTAGAAATGTTATTTTCCCTTTGTTCTTGTTTTATGTGTTCTGAATATGTTGTGATTATTAGGAATCATTTACGTATGCAGATGGTTTTGTGATAAACCTAGGGCGGGTGAGCCCAAGATAGCTCTCCAATGCACTGGGTAACATGACAGAGGTAATCGTTAATGTTTCTCCTAA
This sequence comes from Viscum album, assembly GCA_963277665.1. NCBI lineage: Eukaryota > Viridiplantae > Streptophyta > Magnoliopsida > Santalales > Viscaceae > Viscum > Viscum album. The sequence continues at coordinate 440,394,729 of OY728121.1, forward strand.
GAGATTTAGGGAATATACTATGATAGGTATTAAAATGTAAATCCATACATAGCTATGATAGCTAAAATGTAAGTATGATATAGATGCTACAAGTTAAATTTATGATTTAAGATATCTATTTGTTATTCATAAGTCTTATGATTTCATGAGGTATGTTATGATAAAAAATTATGGTTTCATTGATTTGTATTTATTGATGGGTTAATGTTTTCTTTCCTTATTTTATAACCCTTAGTGAGCTTTTTATGCTCATACTAAGTTTTGAAATTATTTCCACCAGACTTAAAGATGAATAGGGTCAAGGATGGGATCATGGAAAAGTCATGATGTCTTAAACTTAGAATTAGACATGTTTCTTTTTAAGATTTTTTATTTTTATGAAAAAATGGATACTGAGTAGTAGTGTCTACATGTAATTTTCAGGTTGATATGTAATATTTAGTGAGAAATTTTCTAAAACTCTAAACCTGAAAAGATCCTCAATGTGAATTATTTATTTAATTCAAGATTATGTAATTTTTTAAGGACATGTCCTTATACATTGATTAATCATGGGACTCATTCAAACATGGTCATGTAACAAGTTATGGATTATAGAGCACTATAGTGGAATGGATGCTAGAGTAGATTGTGCTTATTACTTAGAAGTGAACCACCAACACTGTCAAATTCCTAACAGATAGAATTCAATGTTTGTGATTGTGATAATCTCAAATAATATTTATAAAGTCAATTCCTAAACTACACAAGAATAAAAAGAATCACCCAAGAACATGTAAGAAACAATCAACCATATATCAAGTGTATATGCACTAAAAAATATTCCATGAACCCCTGATCATAATTTCATCAGCTTCCTGACTGAAGAATATAATCTGTTGTATCACATGACTAAGATCATCCCATGGATATTTTTTTACATTAAGGACAATTTATGTTCAACCATTATGGACCAACTCCACTCCCACCACTAAGTATAACTCATAACCATGGCTCATGGTTACCTCCTCTCCTATGATGGTACACATGCCTGGAACACCCAAACAATGGGACCTATCTCATATGAAAGGACATTAAACATCATTATACTAAACCAAATTATATCAAAATTCTTCCAAAGGTGATATAGAGTTTCCATATACATTCCAAGGTAAGGTTCCAACCATACTATGTTGATATATAATAAATATACAATGTCATCCTACATTCCATTTAATGTGTCAGTTATGTCTATCAGAAACCCTTTCCAACATGAATACTGATATAGATATTCCACTTCCTATGCACAAAACCACATATAATGTATAACATAATATGTAACAATATATCACAATAATTAATTCCATGGGATATGAAATATTACACAAGTAATAAATGATATATTAATAAACATCATGGAATATTGAGAAACCGTATTGATCACAAGTATCATTAGACACTCACACCCATGTGATAATTATAAAACTTTGGTATCACATGCTACACACACACATATTTGTGTGATCAATATCAAATCTAGATCTCATTAGCAATAAACACAGACACATGTGTTATAAACTCCTGAAAGACCAGTGACCGATATTAAGGTATTGTGAAATGTTACATGAAGGCCCTATTAACCAAGATTAGTTCTTTAGGAATATTTCCTTTAATTAGATAAGCCTTTTTTCTCATTAAATTAATTAATTATTATATTTTTTCATTAAAAATTTATTAATTTAAGTTAATTAACCTAATTTGTTAAAAAATTACCACTTTCTAGTAAAATATTCTTAATACCATGGAGTATAGTACAGAGGACCACCAACCCCAAAATGGAGTCAACTCCTATCCGTGAAAATACCATAAACTTTGTATAAGTCCATTTAGGCCCATCTAGACTCTATTAATCACAATGAGGTCCAAAATTGTTTCAATGAATTCCAATTTTATTAATTTTTACTATGTTATTGTTAATTAAATGATTAAAAGTAGTCTCACAACCAAAGTTGAAAGGCATAATTGCTGAATGACTCACTGGATATCACTGCCTAGCCGAAACAATGATCAACCACCCATGGAATAGCTAAAACACTATATTGACATAAACCTTGGAAAAATCCATGTCGTATGATAAAAAATCGAAGGAAAATTCAATATACATAAATTATAATCTCAAGGAGAAATCAACCAAGAAATATAACTTTACCGTAATGTCATCCGATAGATTTTTTCCAGTCTCAACACACTCTTGGATCTAAGGAACAAAAAATACATTATTTAATTACATGATATGATCGTCTATCTAACTCAATTAGATAAAAACACAGTGAAAAATACCATGGGATATGATTTCAATGAAATATACAAGAATGACACATGTTTATCATCACCAGATACCCTTTCACCAAAAATATCAACAGACCCACATTCTCAGATGATTATACAATTATTTGATGGATCTATCATCTAGTTATCTCATTAGAATAAATAAAAATATCTATATATATAGAGGAATTATAAAATATTTGATACCTCAATTGATATAAAAGGATAAAATATACAAAAATGAATCCATAGTAATATGTAGTGTTTTAATTAATGAGAAAATATGGGAGGGGGATCTCCTAGCGGCCAAAACCATTCATTCCCATATAAAATCACATAGTGGAATTAGGGAAATGAAATGATGGAGTTATGACTTGAGACCCTTATTTCAAAACCCATAAAATACTACCAAGGAGTATCTCACAATTTGAAACCTGGTTTCATGTCATGAAAATTTAGGGGAAACCCTCATTGATTCATAACCCTCATAATTCATGTCCAAATAAATTGTGTCAAAGTGTGAATCCTTCTTGTATTCCCTAACTTCCAAAGGAAACCTTATTAATTCACTTGATCTCCTTCCAATACCACCATTCATATCAAAAGAATTATTTTATTCATAAAAATACTATTAATTGGTGTCCAACCCCAAAAATTAGAAACCTAAAATCTACTTCTCAAAACAAACCAAACAATACCTAAATATGTAATAATTTTCTCGAGAAAATTCAATCCCCAAAAAACATGGGCCATTAAAACTATGATGGTAATACAGAAATGGAAAAGTAATTTGATAATGAAGAAAAAATTTTAGGTAATGTTTAATCTCATTTATATAAATAAATTACAAAATATATGTAAAACATCATATTAGTAAGTATTCTAACATTTCTATACATTATTCATTAATGAAAAATTTATAGAAATATATAAGAAACATTTTTTGGAATAAGAAAAACCACTTATGTTGTTCCCTATGACCATAATGTAACTTCTAAGTGTAGTAATAACACTAATATGATTATTTATAGGAATCACATACACCATCCCACTAATTACCATTTACTACACATCCCATTACACATATATAAGTTCGGAAAATGTTAGGAAACACCAGCATGGAGTATATAGAAATATAGTCACCATGAAATGATGGATGATACTACATTAATGATAAGATTTATAAAAACTTTAAAAAGGCCTCAAATTTTTGGGATTTAGTATTATAGAATGAAATATAAAAATATATATGAAATAGATGCTTACAGATGGTTATTCTTATCGGTAGCATCCCCCTACTTAAGATAAGATGATATTCTAATAAGAAATAGTAAGAATCTAACTAAGATAGAAACAAAGGATCTAGAGGATGAAATGGAAAATAATTTAGGTGTTATAGTCATAAGTAATCCATTTTCCCCTTATATAGTGATTTCATAACTTAAATAATTTCTTAGTTAACTTTTGGAAAAACTAGGAAAAAAATCATTATAGAAAAAATGTAAAAAAGGGAAAAGTATAACTCAACAAAAATTTATTTTTCAATAAAAAAATATTTATCCCAAAAAAATATCACGCAACCAAAAAGTATCACTCAATATAAATAAATTTGTACTCAAACCAAAATGATTACTCAATCCATCAAAAATATTACTCAATCCAGAAAAATGTTTTTCTCAAACAAATTTATATCTTAATTGTTATATACATATCAATTTTCCATTATAGAATTATTTATATTAATTTTATAGAAATCCATCCATAATTAGACATTATTCCATTTCAGAAAGAGTTATACCCATTCTTGATTCATTCTTATTCAATCCATACATATCAAAATTTCTGAAAATATGTGGCAAGTCCTACCCTCCACCCCAAACATCAAAATTCAATTTTTTGACCTTCCAAACATGTGAAAACCGTTAAATAACTATAGATTTATATGGTAATCACCTAAAAATTTTAAATAAAATTTAAACCCCCTGAGACCACACTAAACTCTATGGATAAAACACTAACAAGTACCAACAACCCCAACACCTCTACAGGTTCCAAAATCACTAAGTCGATCCAATAACCAACATAAATCACTACAATAAAAACCCGTGAACTTAAGACCTCCAAAAATTATTATATTTGATCCCTGATCTACCCTATCCACTTACCGACCAACACTACTAAAACACAATCATTTCTGTATACACATTTTCATAGCACCAAGAGAATACCGAACACTACTATATCTTCCCCACATACTTGGACTACCTCATATACCAAACATAATAAATTTATTCCTTCCATGAGAACTACCCTCTATATGAATCGCCTATTCCATATCATCTCAACCCAACTAACCAACAAAATTTTTTATCTACATCTTTCCATTCCGGAGACACCGATTATGCGTATAATTTTTTTAATCATCCATATTTACTAACAATCATCTTGATACTCACATATCATCCCATATGAAACACAATTTCCACTATATATCTAATCATAACAGATTCCATGTTTAATATCACATCATAGATGATATCCACATTTACTGTTCATCGTATCTGATGTTCATAAATAAATCAACACTTGGTTGACCCATTTATCAAATACATTCACCTCATGTTTCAGTATATGTTATATAAAACCAAATACTAGGGTTAGATTATAATGGAATTATTATGAATATTATGGGATTCCCCCCTTACTCTGTTATTTTGTTCTAACTACATGTAACTGACCCAATGTTCGAGTACCCGATGCATGTCCTCCCTATAGATTTGTACTCCCCTCAAGATAATGTCTTTAAAACATTTTATATTTCCCACTTCCATGTCTTGCATATGATGTCATTTCCTAACTACTAAATCTCAGTACTACTCATAGTCCTAACTCTGATGCATAAGTTTCCTCTGATACATGGATTCTAGCTACCTACGAGGTCCTCAAATAAAACCTCTCCAAATGTCACATATGGACATCTAAACTAAACTATTTACATGGTCTATCATACTATGTATAAGAATTTACAATCTACCCAAACTATAATAATGTTATTGATGATCCTCTTAATAGTGGAATTATCATACCTTAACTCATCATATAAATTTGATCCTACTCACATTCTTACATCTAAAGACCCTGAGATCCCCTATTTGTCTCACCCAACAAACCATCCATATCAACTTCAAATTATCTATCAATACACGACTTCCTACCTCCAATATCTAGGTCATCCTAAATTTTTTAACCTGGATGTTGATTCCATGTCCAAAACATCTTCAAACTAGCACAAAATAATGATCACATATCCTACCATTGACATTGAAAATTGTAATAGATCTATGAACATATTAGATAATCCTTACCAGAGACACCTTTATTCTATATGTTCCTGAACTTTTTGGCTCTATCCACCCCTACTATCTTGAGAATGAAGCGTTCAAAAAATAAATCCTTGAAATCCTTCAACATTAACCCCTCATGCCTGCCTACTTGTACATGTATATATATCCTTTATTTAATTATTCTTATGAGCATATATGTGGAAAAAATTAACCTTCACCCTTGGGGTGTCTCAATATGGTAAAAATTTTTATTCACAGAATCAATCTAATAATCCACTACTTTGGATCCACTATATCACTAAAATAGGAGGATACTATGATTGGAAATCCCATGTTGAGTATTCTATAGATTCCTTATCTCTTTAAGATCCCCAATCAATACTTTGGATAACATGTACCAATTTAACCCTGAGCTTCAGATCTTACAACTCTCCTAGAGAAACTGGAGACCCTATATACTAATCAATTTTTTAGTACATATTTTGTAGTATTGATATTGTAAATAGGGAAATATATAACTGAATGTGTGACTCCCTAGAACTTACACTTCCTTAATAAAACCAAGGGGAAAAAAATCATACAACCATACTGCCCCTCTCTACCCACATCTAGGTCAGGTACCACTCCATTATATCTACATAGGATCAAATATATATCAGATTATGTTTCATATACTATGATGTCTAAGGAGAATGTCTACGATAAACTATTTGGTAAAAACCATGAGGTTTTTTTCACTCACTATAAACACCCCACAACCCTATTTCAGTTCTAAAACCACTACCCTTCCAAGGTTAACTATGTAGGATTCCACAAAGAGACTACGTAGGCAAACACTATTTATCATGTTTTGACACTTTAAAAAACTAACCCTTAATTTTTATTTGATATTTTAACTGACAATCACAAGTAACACACATAACCCAACTATAACCCCAAAAACCAAATAATAATCCTAGTTTAACTAGAAACACTAACTTCATATCATGTAGATGATAACTAGACACACAATATGGCATTCATCCAATTTTCCAAAACATCCCAAAATCCCTAGTCCACCACAACCCAAGCATTAAATATAATTCATGATAATATATCTATAATACCATTTGGTGATACCAATTTGGAACTACCTCACTCAGGTATTGCATTATAAAAACCACACTTCGATACCACTCTGTAATTCCACCATTTGTGAAGCCTCAGTAGAATTTGGACCAGGTCACTAATGGATCTTAGGCCTACCTACCCACAAACCAAATTATTTTTACAAGAAGTGAGGGTCTATGGGGTGATAGTTGAGATATAATACTCTGCAGTGATAAATAATAACAATAATAAACAAATCCTCTCTCCACATTAGGCGAGGTGAGATTCTGATAAGAAACATAAAGGTTCCTAATTAGAGAACAATAATGGAATGATTAGATGATTTTTATGATATTTCCTAATTTTTGGTTATGAGGAGGCCCTAATTTCTGTTTTAAAGTGCCTCTAAAAATTAAATAATAATTTATCTCATTTTAGGTAAATTTTGGGAGAAAATTCATAAAATTGAAAATTTACCTAAGGGAAATATATTTCTTAGAAAAAAAATCAAACACAATCCAGGAAGAGTCTTACTCAATCTAGAAAATGTATTACTAAAAAATCATAATTTTTTTAGAAAAAGTCAAAATCAACCCATAAATTGTCTTACTCAATTCAATTTTTTTACTCATCCCACAAAATGACATAGTAAACCTAAAATAAGTCTTAGTCAATCTATACATATCCATTTTTTCATTCTAGAAAGAGCTATGCTTATTATGGAATATGTATTAATCAATAAAAACTTTGAAATAATATTATTCTTTAATATATAATACTAATTCCAGAATTATTATTAGTTAATCTAAACATATTCAGATTTTAGAAAATCTATTTCTAGTCCCATACCCACCAAAACTATTAAAATTCATTTTAAGTACTTCCAAGCATCTTAAAAACCCTAAATAAAATTAAATTCAAATATTAAACCCTTATATCACATTTTAATAACATTTAAACTAATAGTCCTAGAAAAAGTCTGTTTCACATTCCATGTCCTATTCCAACACCCCTAACACCTTTACCATTTTAGAATCATACATTTGATCTACAACCACCCACAAATAACTATTAAAAATTCATTTTATCTTATATAAGTAACATAGTTTTTTTTTTGAAAAATATATAACCAAAAACATCCAAAAATGAATCTATTAATAAAATATAACTTTGGTACATTTGTATAACTATTATCGCCAATCATACCATACATACCATTACAAAATCATCATAGTATATACATCATCATCTACCAAGTCTTTGACATCATAAAGTTAAGGAAATACTTATAATGGTAGTGATACTAATATATGCCTTAGAAGACACCATTTGGGAGAATTACATACACATTATAGGAAAATAATAAATTCTTCTATACCAAAGTAATGTTTAGAGAGTAAATTTCTCCATAATAATCCACTATATGAAAACTACTAGATACACGATACATTTATCTTTTTTCAACAATAATTGGTTATACTATCATTGTTACATAGTGAAGAATTAGATAAATTCTCACCTTGTAATGAATCACACTCTTTGTACACTACACTCCTATAGTATGTAATAATAATGGGAATGAAAATCCAATGGTTTTTATCACATTATAAAACAAATTTTAAGCACACTATAAATTTCAAATCATGTCATACCACAATTTCAAATTAATTATATAATGTTGTATAACATTTCACTATGTCAGGTTTAAGTCATTTCCTTGAGATGTTTAAATTCTTGGAAAAAGATTATTAATGACTTAAACCTTTAATTATCTAAGAACACCATTTTAAATATGTAAAATCATTTTTTATCATTTCTCAACATAAATAACTCCCGAAGTATTCATCCCCACTCCTCATTATAAATAAAATCTATAAATCCCTAAGTCATATTGAATCGTTGAATTGTATGAGGTATTGTAATGTTATACTTGATCATGGGTCTAACTAAATACTTTACACACCTCCTTATCATCAAAGATGTTATGGGTTTACTACACATATACTCATATCCAATATCACAATTCAACATTTTCATCAATTCTGTGTCTAAAATTGACTAATAGAGGGTGTTGGTGTGTTCATCTTGTGAAATTGATATCGGTAGTGCCTTCAAAAAATTTTTATGTCTGTCATCATTTTCCTAACACCAATATTTTTGAAACATCTATGAATTCAACAATAATGAATTAATACACCTTGAAAATTGATTCCATAATTTCATATAATTAATATTTATTTATATAGATAATTAATTTATCAAAATATATCACGAAGGTGGAGAACTATATTTAATCAAATATTTGAAATAGATGGAGAACATGGTAAGATTAGGCTCCACATCATGTGTTAAAATATATAACATATGAGTCTTGAATTATTCCACTCGGTATTATGATAACTATTTCACTATTAGATTATAAATTAGATTTTGTAATATAAAGTTACTAATGAAATAATATTAATGAATAGTGTGAAGAGATAGAAATTATTAATATATTATTTAAATAAGATACATAAAATATTAATCCTACTACGGGATGGGGCATGTTTTTAATAGATTACCCCTTATTTTCCTTCAACTCAAAATGCCAACATGTTTTCTTTATTATTGGGTTCTTAGTATTTTCATTTTTTTTCACCCTCTACAAAATTGTTTTATATTTATATAATATATGATAAACCCACCATTTTCACAAGACAATTCCACCAAAATCCATGAGTTGAAACACCTCATAGATTCAACCTAACATTTATATATGATATTTTTTTAATTTTAAAAAGTTTTAAATAAAGGCTAGTTTTATCTACATATTATGAAGCTCATGACTCATAGCTATATAAAAAGGAACCCTAACATCCCATATTCCACCAAAACCATGCATAACCATGAACAATCTGAAACAACTCCAAAAATATTGTTTCCCATAACTAACTATAAAAATGTTACATTTTTTAAATGAAAAAATAAATTAATATAAATAAAGATAATTCAATCACAGAAAGTTTTTAAAGAATTAAAATAATTAAGAAAAATGATCCAATAAAAATGATCCACAATAAAAAAACCATAACATGGAACATATAACTTCAATAAGAAAAATAGTAGAATCACCAAATCATCCAAAATAAGTGACAGAAAGTGCTAGCCATTCCCTGATGTCGCTAAAAAATAAAACACTAGGAAGAAATCTAAATTTAGGAATGTCAAGCTAGTAGATACAATTGGCAACACATAAGACAACACCCCCCCATAAATTTAGAATGCCCATTATCCATGAAAGCTATCAAATACCACTCCCCAATTATATAATAATATCCAGAAAGATTCCACCTCACATGATTTCACATCCCTTTATGAATATGAGACATATGGATCAACTGACATAGACACACACACTAAAAACAGAATTGAAGGAAAAGATCTATATAAAAATATTAACATAGTAACCCAGAACTAGGAGTTAGAACACAAGTTGAAGTACACCTCCATGTACCTAGGAAATAAAATATGAAATGTTAGGCCCCAATGCTCCTTACTCAGATCCTGAGATTGATTATAGGAGATGTAATATTTTTTCCATTTTTTTATAAAATGAAAAAAACAGTAAGTTAAAACTAGTTAATATGTGAAACATAATTTAGTCATTGAAAATCAATGTCAAAGACACTAAGAAGAAATTAAACCATTTTTTTTATCTAGATCTATAATATTAAATAAAAGAAAAATGCCTAAAGATTAAAAAATTAAAAGGAAGATATTAAATGAGAATTTGTACAAAAATAACTCCAGGAGGGAAACAATTTTTTTAGAGAAAAATGAAAAAATAAAAAATTAACTAAAAAGAACAAATCCTAATGCACTAATAGAGGATATCTTCATCACATTAAGGTATACAAATGGAATTAAAAATTTCAATAAAATTAGGAAGTTCATCAAATGAAAATTATAGAATTTATATAAAATCAAACTATTTTTTAGTTGATATAATACTAAAAAATAACTAAAATTTGTTTATTTTTATAAGAATGTGAGTTGAAAAATATCCATGGAGTAATGATTTTTTTTATTTCATGAACTTATAAAAATGGAATTTGGAAATAAGGGACTAGGGATAGTAGATCGGTTGTCTCCATCCAAGGAAATCACAACTCCTTTATGATAAATTCTTGTTTAGTAAGATGAAAAAAGAACTAAAATGGACATCTAAATTTTTTTATATAATATTTGACTTTAAATTGAACTTTTTATTAAGGATATACATAAAGGGTAGGGTAGATAATGGAGTTATAAAATAGTGAAGCCTAAGGGAATCACCTCTTATAGGGGGAATATAGCTAAGCATAATATATACTAAATTATAAAAACAAATATTGAAGTATTACAAGATAACTGTTGAAGTCAAAAATAAAAAATAATAATAAAATTTAAATTTAATAGAGCATTATATATTAGAGAAAACTGTATCACTTCAAAACTTGATTCTGGAAAAGTATAATTTAATTTAAAGGGAAAATATAATATTTTATTTTTCATTATTTAAATTCATAAGTCAAGACATCATTATTGAATGTATTAGAAAATTAATTTTCAATTAAAATCATTTCTAATTCACATAGTGTCTATTATGACATGGATAGATGAAGATATATATTTGTCAACATCATCTTAGAAAATCATCACTTTTCTAATGCAACCACAATTGGTATTATAAAAAATCATTCGATATGATAACCATGAAATTTTGAATTTAATGATAAAAAAATAATATAACATGATTTTATCAATTACCAAGGTAATAATAATTTTAAATGGATAGGTTCCTTAAATTTTATATCAATAAAAATATTTTCATTATCATTGTGTTTCAAATAATAATAAAAAGGTTTGTAATCTTACATAAATTATTATTAAAAAATAATTTTATAATTTTAGTTAAAAAATAAAAACATTTAGTGACCAGGTTTGAATTTTATAAAATAGTAAATTGATGACATATTTTCATCACATGTAATTTAAATGAAATAACTTGTTCAAAAAATGTCCACCATAGAAAAATTGGAAACAGTACCATAATTCACATCTTCATAAATTTGTTCCTTATTAAAAACTACTATTTTTTCTTCTAATATAGTATTTATACCAAAATTAAGTGATTTTTATATTCCAGGATTCATTAATAACCCCATCCATCTTATCAAATATTTTCAGAGAATAAAATCAAATCTTTTATTTTTATTCTTGCGTTGTCAACTTTCATCTCTTCCCCTCAATGGTTTTTAAAAACATAGTTAACTTCATATAATATTTTATACCAAATTCATCAGATAGAGATGAATTAACAGTTTTTTAAATAATTTCAACACAATACATTAGGATATGAAATTAATACATCATCTTGTTTGTAATAATTGTAAATTTAAAACAAATAATTTATTAAAAAAAGCATGTGCCTGGTTACAACTCTAATACATTCAATGTGACTTTATGAATGAGTTATTAATACTACTTCTTATGTAAATAAATTTATATTGGTATTTATAACATACCATCAATGTCATTATCCCTGAAAAAAATTTATAAATACGTTTTATATATGAAAAAAATCAATCTTTGACACTATATTTTTCTATGTCAAATATACATGATTTAGGAAGTGATGACCACTTAAAGTGTTAAATTATCTATGTTCATCATTATGAATATTTTTTTGGAAAAATTTATGTTTAACATTCATTTTTGATAAAATATCCTTACCTTATCCTCTAATTTCCTCAATGTTGAATTTATGATCGACTAAATCAACTATATGTTACTTTAAAATCCCAAGGATGAATGTGCCATTAATATTTATAATGGGAAGACAAATATCCTCCACCTGGAATTTAAATAATTCCTAAATATCCAAAAATCTTATGATTATTGATATATGTTGTTCATTACATAGATATGGTTTATAATAAAGGATAATTAAAAAATATTCCTCTCTCATGATATTCTTTGTGATTTTTTCTTTTACTATATTCCCAAAATATATTAAATTCATTGTAAGTTTTTTGTATAAGATAATTCATTTTTATTATATTACCTACAATACTACGAAGATGACGATGTATACCATGACCAAATTCAGCCCAAAATTTAATAAGTTAAAAATAATTAAATTATCCTTCTCATAAATATCCTCATTTATTCCATGAAATTGTAAGTTATTTTGGGAAATTTCCTTCCCAACTATAATGATTCAAATAACTATCATCCTACAAGAAATTAATTCCTTATCTATGATACATTTAATGATTTTAAATATTTTTTTTATTTTCAAGTACAATTTTAACATCCCCACCTAAATATAATATGAATGTATTCATAATTTCATTCATTCTACATATCATTATTTGGATGTTATTTTCAATCATTATTTATTCTTTTAATAAAATTTTTGTTCATTTATTTGAATTAAATAATTTAGGTAAAAAACATTACCAACACATAATAATAAACATACCTCTTTAGTTTCGGGTTTCTCACTATTAGGAAGGTGGAAAACAAAGATCATAAGTAAAGTGTCTCCCATGACTAACCTCCTAATGAAATTCATCATTTTATTTTAATATATTAAACAAGTATAAACCAATTTTTTTTTAAAATCACTTAAAATTACATATAATAATAGAATGTAATTAACATGAAAATCATTTTAAAATTATAGTATTATTTGGTCTCTAAGATCAAGAATAATATGAATAGTATTGTCATTATCATCCGCCTAATAATTTATATCCATACCTTCTTCATTTATCATATTAAAACAATTAGTCATTGGTTCCTCTATCGATTATTTCTTCAAACATATAAACATTTTCACCTTGAGACAACTCATAAAATTAGTTATATTAACTCATGTTTTTTACATCTTGCAAAATTTTTTTAGAAATTGAACCCACAAATTATTTTAAAAATACATCCCTAATTTTATTTATTTTTATATTTTGAGATATAGAATTTTGAATTACGTTCATTGTGGTGCGTATAAGTGAAAAAATATAATTCAAATAATTATAATTCATTTATATCTATATGTTTTAATATATTTATGGTATGTATCCAGATTTAAAGAATATAAACCATAATTCTAGCTAATTGATTTTTTATTTAATATTATATTATCTTTCTAAATGTTTCACTAACAAAAAAAAAAATATAAATCAACAAATACATTTAATAGCTAAAATTTGATAAATATAATCACAAATTTCCATCAACAGAATAAAAAATTTGAAACATGATTATTTAAAAGCAACAAATTCAACATTAAAAAAATAAATTATAAATTTTGCCTTTCTTTTACAAAATTATTTATGTTTTAATTTTTTTAGTCCTGAAAATGTAATGAAATCAGTAAAATAAAATAGTTTATAACATGTTTTAAAGAAGTGAAAAAATTTATTTAAAAAGATAAATGGATTCTAAATTTCTTTTATTTAATAATTATATCATTTTAATTTTCATTTCCTCAAAAATATTTATGGATTTATATAAAATAATAGTTTTTGTAATGTATTTTTAAAAATTTAAAACAACAATTATTATTTAAAACAAAAATATATTTACAAATATTTTAATAATAGATTATATTTTTAAAAATTAATAATTAATTTAAAATTTAATAAATTGGAAAATATAAAAAAATATATAAAATGAAAAATGTATGGATGAACATCATTATAATGTACTGTGTAAATTAAAAATAACTCTTTGAAATTTTGTTAAAAAAAATACAATATGATCTAAATACTAAATATTTATAAAATAAAAGAAATATTAACTTTGAATTAATTACCTATGGAAAAATAAGAAATCTAAAACCAAATTGATGGGGGCACTGATGATGTAATGACCCAAACATTCATTAATGAAAATTCCTCTTAATCTAATTAAATGTCTTATTATGTAAAATGGTTATATAAAATATGCACTTCCCTAGTTTTATGTTTTTGGATTTCAAAATACCATTAAGAATTGTGACCATTGCTAATATAGACGATGAATAGTGATCACATGATTTTTATAAATATAAGGCTTTAAAAAATCCAATTTACTCAAAAAAGGAAGTGATGGCCTCATCCAGTAGAATTTCTCCATACGAATCCCATTTCTCAAATCTTGGAAAGAAGGTGGCATTATTGGGCTTTTCTCTTGATCTAGCCCAAGATGAGCTTCAATACTTTAAGTTTGAATAGAACAGCCTATGGGAGAGGTGGAAGTTGATAGAGATTACCACCCGAAAGATGTTATCTGAGCCACCCCAAGTGTCTGTCACCATTGCACACCTTACCCTTAGGTCATATGCAGGTGTTATAAGGGGTTTTGTAAGATTCCCCTAGCATTATGATTATGTTCATTATTATTGTATAAAATAAAGAATATGCATTCATTTTATTATTGCTACTTTGTAAATAGTTTTCAAAGAAAATATATTATTTTTAGTTAATATTCAATTAAGAAACATATTTTGATGAATTAATGGATTTTATAATTAAAATATATTTTAGTAAAATATTTTTACTAAATTAGATTTTAATAAATATAAATTATCTCATAATTTTTATCAATATAATTGTGATTTTTATTAGGGTTTGAATGCTGTTTTATTTCAAAACTCATTAATTTTCAAAAAATGTCAGTTTTTATATTAAAAGTAAAAATTCACATATTTTTAAAACTATTTAGATGAAATTAATATTATTTTTGGAATTAGGATTTTGAAATTATCCAATGGTTAATTTTTTATAATTTTATGCGACTATCGAATTTTTGGGTAAAAATTAAATACCATTTAATAATATAATGGGTTTTATGACATCCTAATGACCTAATAGTGATGTAATAAAACACTATAAGTGGGATTCTCGGCCAATATATGTTCTACCAATAAAATAATTTAATTTTATGTTTGTTTTATTTATTTAAAAAAGATTTAGTGGACCTTCCATGGCATATAAAATATTTTATCCTTTTAAAATGCTTTCCTTGAGAGTGTGACTGATCTCCACATAAGCAAGCCCAATATTTTAATAATTTCATCCATTGGCATTATATAATAATGTTTTACACTCCCTTTTGACATAAACCATGGGAAAAACCATGCGTTGTTTTGTGCTTTTGATTAATTTAATGTGTGGTGGCCAAAACCAAAATAATAAATAATTTCCTTCCTTTTCCAATATAATCCCATCCAAACTCCCACTTACTCGTCACTGAAATACTTTTGAGCTCCACCAACCTCTTCCCTACTCTATATAGAATCCCCAAATGGTACCCTATTCTCCCAATAAGCCTTTCTAAAGCCTTACCCAAGCCATTTCGATCACACATCCTATTATGGGATTCCATCATTTCTAGTTTTATCAAAATATATTAGCATTGTTATATCCTTTTATTTTCAATTGTAAATGTTGGGTTATGGTTTAGAAACTCCCCCATACTTCCCTATTTATGTTTTAATGATGATATACCCCCTTTTATCTCTAATTAATTCCTCCCATGTACACCCGTTACCATGCAAAACGTCCGTAAGAAATTTCCCTCTCCTCATATACATTCAAGAAATTTTTTTGTATTATGAATCAACATTTCATTAAAAATGTTGGGAAATGTATATATATGAACCCATTACATTCCATTTCAGGTAAATATTGTGATACAACCCTTTCTCTCTCATCAACCATTTTTATGAATTATTATGTCACATCGTTATGCTATTGAAATTGCACAGTGATTTTCTAAGACAAAGTCATTGTATAGTGAAAACCATGTCCATTTCTCTATCAAAGTTATTAACCTTTATTCAAATTTACTTATTTATTAAATAGTTTAATATATCTATTACACATTCCTTTTTAATGAAATAAATTATTATGTTTCATGTATCCATGTTTTATGATCCATTAGGCACACTTATGGATTAAATGAAATGATTAAGAAGATTGTGCCCCGATAGCGATCCAATGCATTGTGTAAAGAATTGTATCATGATATTTAATGTGAAATGGGGGTTTCCTCTTGCTAATTAAAGTTAAATGGGGGTTTACTCATGATCCATTTTCAATTAGCCTTGGCTCATGCTAATACCATGTTAAGTGTTGTTGCCACCATTCCATGTTATGATAATCAGGCTATATAATTCCTTTATGTTCATGATTCTTTAATGCTTTGTTGATTTGACTATTTTCTGACATTTATTGTATTATTCATGTAGTTCCTCATTTTCCCTCTTACTAGGATTTATATATCACCCTTTTCTTATGCATGTCCTTTTGTTACCCCATGCAATGCTATGTGTGAGGGAATGTAGTAGTCAGGTAAAGGATGTTTGCAATAATGATGTTGTATTTCGTGTTTTAAGTAGTTATGTAATGTTCCTAAGCCCCAAAGACACTAGACCTATCGATATTCCATGTTGTATCAAGTTAAGGGTTAAGGTAACAAAACATGTTTATGTTTGTAATAAAAAGCATGGTTTTTATAGTTGGTATTAAAGGATATGTTTAGTTATTTTTGGGATTAGGATTCGAAAAACATAGTGAACGCCTTAAGGATAAGACTAAGATTAATAATAACATCCCTAAATTTTGGTTAGTATTGATTAAGTGGTTTATGAAGAAAATATATCCTTTTCTGGATCAGATTAGGTAGAGGTGGCTCTGGCACAGATGTATCCTAGTGGTAAAACCAGAAAACACCGCTTTGAGAAATACTCGAATGGGAACTAGTGCATGACAATGGGCCTTTATACACTCTTGGTTACAACACTCCTAGTGGATATGATTTGTTTAATTAATAAGCCTAGTATGAACCATTGTTAAGGGAATAAAAAATACCCATAAGAATATATGTTGGGAAGTAGATCATGGATAACCTTGATTGAATCCAATAAATTTATAATTTAAGGAATTAAAATCTATTTATAAGTCATCCACTTTTGTATTTGGATTTTCCTTTATGTGTTTCCCCTAACATTCCATTTATCCCATCCAATGGCTGGTAATATGATGAAACGGGCTAACAACCAATTCGAAGATCAATGTGACGACTGTTCTAACAAGACTCCCAATTCGATGGGAGGGGGAATCATGATCTTTGTCATGATAATCTCTCAGTTAAATCATGTTTTGAATAGAAAAATGGGACAAGAGAAACATTCAACCTTCCCTAATAAAGAATAATTCACAATATAAAGCTTCATGAGACAAAGGATTCTAACTTTTAATGGATCAACTGATCCCTAAATCGTCGAATAATGGATCAAATCCATTGAAAATATATTCTCCATCCTTAAATGTTACTAAAAAGTGAAGGTTATTCTAGGTTCTTATCGTATAAAGGGTGAGGTTGATCAAGGGTGTACATTGATCTAAAATACAAATCATGAGGAGGAGATTGAGGCGTTGTAATGGAAGGATTTCCAATTTTTTTTTCAAAAAATAGTTTCCTCACACCCTCAGACTTAAAATGAAATGGGCTTCCTTCCCCTCAAGAAAAAAGATGACAAATCCATCAGAGCATACAAGGAAAAATTCACAAGGCTTGCATGATATGCCTCAGACTTTGTCATTACACCCAAATGCTAGGTTGAACACTTCTTTGGTTGGTTGAAACCTTGCCTATGGAAAGCCCTGGAGATCCGTGACTTAGATAGCTATGAGAAAATGGTATGATGTTCCCTCAAGGTCGAAATGGAGATTGGTGAATCACATGGGTATCATGGGGATAATAAGTGTAAGGCGGACTTAAATTCTGGCAGTCCGATGGTTAGATCAAATAGTGATAAGAAAAACCCAGTACCCCACTTTCTAATGGTGTGGAAAAAAGAATCATTGATATTGCCTGAAGGGGATGAGGAAATTCTTTAGGTGTGGAAGTGAAGGAAACCTAATCATTAACTGCCGACAAGAAAAATCTGTGGCTGTGAAAGAGGAGTGCAACACTGCATTCAACTCTCAAAAAATTGTTCATTGCTTCAAGTACAAAGAACCATGGAACCTTGCTAACCAGTTCCCTAAGCCAAGGGTTTTCGGAGGCCACCAACTACCTCCATGGCGTTAAGCGTATGCTTTTTTCCATCACTACTGCCAAAGTGATCCCAAAAAACAAAGTGGTGATAGGAACCCTAGTTTTTCATTCAAGAATAGATAACATACTTTTTTATTCTGGTTCCACACATTCCTTTATATCCTGAATGTTTAGTAGAACAATAACAACACCACAACATATTATGGAAGTAAATATTTCGATGTGTATGGAAAATGGGAAAATCATTACATCCCATGAATATAACTCATCCACTGTCGTAATTTTTGGATTGAACATCCCTAAGAACCTTGCCATACTCCCTATGGTTGATTTATGCAATTCATGGCATGGAATTACTTTCCTTTTATAGAGCATAGATAAATTTTTGTGATAGGGAAATAACTCTCCATTTGGAGAATCAACCCCCAATTCTATAAAAGTGCAATGAAGAAGATGAATCTCCTTTGGAACCATCATCTCAAACACGGATATTACTTCCCTATGGGCATGTGAATCTGGATCAGATGATTGAGTCTATGGAATCAACCATCCTTTAAGACATTCCAATGGTGAGGGAATTATCCAAAGTGTTTCCTAAGGAATTTGTTGGTCTTCCTCTAACAAGATATGTTGAATTTTCAATTCATCTTATACCTTGGGAGTTTCCAATATCAAAGAATCTGTATAGAATGGATTTTGTGGATCTTGAGGAGATGAAGAAACAACTACATGTGAATCTAGATAAAGGGTTTATACAACCAAGTGCTTCACCATGGGGTGCACCAGTCCACTTCATGAAGAAGATGGATGTGTCCATGAGCCTTTTCATTGATTATCGTGAGCTCAACAAAATCAAAAGATAGAATAAGTATCCTCTACCCCGAATTGATGACTTGTTTGGTTATGAACGTAGAGCACAATACGTATCCAATGTGGATTTTTTTTATGGATATTACTATGTAAGGGTAAAGAAGGAGGATATCCCCAACAATAGTTTTTGTACACGGTACTGGCACTATAACTTCATAGTAATTCCTTTCGGACTCACTAATTGTCCAGAAAGCTTCTTGGACATGATGAATTTAGTATTTAGGGATTACCTCAAAAAAATTGGTAGTATTTATAGATGATATTATAATATAATCCAAAACCAAGGTGAATCATGAGGAGAATCTAAGCACTGTACTAGAGACATTGTGAAATGATATGGTCTATGCAAAGTACAGAATGTGTGAGTTCTCATTGCAGGAGGTCTCACTATTAGCATATATCATCACATGAAATGGGATATATTTGGATCCCTCCAAGACAGTTGTAATAGAGGGATGGATGAGGCCAACATCAGTAACAGATATCCATACCTTCTTGGGATTAGCAATATATTATCATCAATTACTGAGAAATTTCTCATGATTGTCCAACCCTCTTACCAAGATAACATGGAAGGGAGTAATGTTCTCTGGGAGTTATGAATGTGTAGAGAGATTCAAGGAGATTAAAAGGATGCTAATCACTTTTCCTGTTCTCACATTACTTACAAGTAGATAAATTTTTGAGGTATTTAGTGATTCTTCAAAGAAGGTCATGGGCTATGTGTTCATGAAAAATGAAAAATTCATTGCCTATGCTTCAAGGCAATTGAAAGTTCACGAGAAAAACAATCAAACACATTATCTAGAGTTGGCTATAATAAATTTTATATTTGAAAATTTAGAAAGACTATCCCTTTGGGAAAAAGTGGTAAATATATATGGACCACAAAATCCTCAATAATATATTCACACAGAAAGAGCTTAACATGTGCCAACAAAGATAGTTAGAGCTGAACATTTACTATGACTGCTCAATCCATTACCACCCAAGGAAACCGAAGAAGATGTAAAATTATCTATGTATAAGGGACTCAAAAATTATATCATTGATGAGAATTGAAAAGTATATAATCTTCTTAGACTAGATGAAGGTGGACATGGGAATAATAAAGAAGGGAACATCATTAATACTTTCAAAAATGATTTCTCAATAGTCTCTTTTGGAATGGTTAAATGATTTACAAAAGGATGATGTGGGAATTCAGAAGAGGTGAAAAATATCAAGAAAGGGTAATCCTCAGAGTTCAATGTGAATAAAGAAGTAATTGTGAGATTTTGGTCAAGACTATGTGTTCCATTGAATCTGGAGTTAAAGAAGGAACTTTTGGATGGCCCACATAGCTCAGATTTCTCCATTCACCTAGGAAACACAAAGATGTATCGAGATCTACAAGAGCATTATTGGTGTGATAATAAGAAGAATGAGATCGCTAAGTATACATCAAAGTGCCTTGTATGTTATAAAGTGACGGGTGAGAGGCATAATTCTATGGGGATGATGCAACCATAACACATTCCACCATGAAAATGGGAGAAAATCACCATGGACTTTGTCACCAGACTTCCGAAGACATCCAAAGGAAACAATGCTATATGATTTATTGTAGATATTCTTACAAAAACTGATCACTTCATTGATATTCAGGATGATTTCTCACTCAATCAATAGGAATGGATATACATTAGAGAAGTGGTAAGGCTACATGGAGTACCACTGTCTTTTGTATCCAATTGAGATCTATGATTCACCAATATGTTTTGGAATAGTCTTCAACATTCTCTGGATACTGGTCTGAACTTCAGTACAGCTTATCATCCTCAAATTGATGTCCAATCTGAGCAGACTATATTAACACTTGGGGACATGTTGAGAGCGTGCTCAATGGACATCAAATGAATATGGGATCAACATCTTTATCTTATTGAGTTCTCATACAATAATAGTTTACACCCAAGATTCCAAATGGCTCCTTATGAGGCCTTGTATGGGAAGAGGTGTAGAACACTTCCATGTTGGGATGAAGTTAGGGAGATAAAACTCATAGGTCCATAAATGGTTGAGGAAATGGTGTAGAATGTTAAGACCATCCAGTAGCACATTAAAGTTGCTTATAGTCGACAAAAGAGCTATGATGATAATCATTGAAGAGACCTAGAGTTTGATGTCAGAGACATGGTATTCGCCCACATATCCCCATGGAAGAGAGTTATGAGATTTATGAATAAGGGATAGCTTAGTAAAAGGTACATCAACCCTTTTGAGATCATTTATCGCAATAGAGTGGTGGCCTATCTACTAGAACTCCCACCTATCATATCTCAAGTACATGATGTATTCCATGTATCACTCTTGAGTAAGTACATACCTGACCCCTCACATGAAGTCAATTTAGAGGTGGTACCATTAGAGAATGACCTCTTCTATAAAGAGAAGCTGGTGAAAATCTAAGATCATAGCAAAAAAGTTATATGAAATAAGACAATTCGCCTCATCAAGCTGTTGCGGCAAAACCAAAATTTTGAATAAGCAACATGGGAATCATAGGAATTAATGAAGCAGAGTTTCCTGCATCTTTTTTAGTGTGTGAAAAAGAAATTTCGGTGGAGAAATTTCTTAAGGGGGAAAGATAGTAACGACTCAAATATTCATTAATGAAAATTATTCCTGATATAATTAAATGAATTATTATGTAAAATAGTTGTATAAACTAAGAACTTCCGTTTTTTATGTTTTTTAATTTCAAAATATAGTTATTAATTGTGACCATTAATAATATATCTATGGAATAGTTATCACATGATGAGTATAAATATAGGTCTTTAACAAATCCAATTTACCCAGACAATGGAAGCGATGGCCTCATCCAGTAGAATTTTTCCAAACGAAGCCCATTTTTCAGAGCATGGAATGGAGGTGTCGTCATTGGGATTCTCTGTTGACCATTCCTAATCCAATATTCGACACGTTAAGCTCAAACAGTATAGCCAACGGGAGAAGTGGAAGTTGATAGAGATTACTACCAGAGCGATGTTATTTAGAACCACCCCAAGAGTCTGTCACCATCACACAACATACCCTTATGTCATATTTGGGTGTTTATAAGGGGTTATGTGACCAGACCATAGCCCTATGATTATGTGTATGATTTTTTATAGAATAAATAATATTCATTCATTTAATTATTGTTACTTTGTAAATAGTTTTTAAAGGAAAAATAGTATTTTTTGTTAATATTAAATTAAGTAATTTATTTTGATCAATTAATGGATTTTTTGGATTAAATATTAATTTAATAAAATTTTATAACTAAATTAATTTTTATTAAATAGAAATTATTGTATAATTTTTATGAATAAAATTGTGATTTTTATTGAGGTTTAAAAGTCATTTTTTTCCAATCTAATGAAATTTGGATAAATGTCAGTTTGTATTTTAAAAGTAAAAATTCACATATTTAGAAAATTATTTAGGTAAAATAAATATTATTTTTGGAATTAGGACATTGAAATTATCCAATGGTGAATTTTTTATAATTTTCTAAGATAGTCAATTTTTTCAGTATAAATTAAATAACATTTAATTGTACAATGTGTTTTATGACATCATAATGACCTAGTAGTGATGTAATAAAATACTATAAATCGTATATTCTACCAATATATGTTTTAACATTAAAATAATGTGATTTTATGTTTGTTTTATTTATTTTAAAAAGCATTAGTGGACCCTCCAAGGCTTAAAAAATATTTTAACCTTTTAAAATGTTTTCCTTGAGAGTGTGACTCACTTCCACAAAAGAAAGCCTAATATTTTTAAAAATTTCTGACAATGGCCGTATAAAATAATTTTTTCCACTCCCCGTGTGAAAAAATCATGGACAAAAACCATGGTTTTGTTTGTGGTTTTGATTAGTTTAATGTGTGGTGGCCGAAACCTAAATAATAAAGATTTCCCTCCCATTTCCTATATAACCCTACCCAAGATCACACTTCCTATTCACTAAAAGAATTTTTAGATCCTCAAAAATCTTTCCTCCTCTCTTTAAAATCCTCCCAAGGCTCCCCAAGCTCCCATGAATCCTCTCTCAAGCCTCTCCCAAGCCTTTGGGATCACACTTCCAAGTAAGGGATTCCATCCTTTCCCATTTTATCGAAGTTTCTTAATATAGTTATTCCCTTTTATTTTCAATTTTAAATATTGGGGTATGTTTTTTCACCTCCACCATACTTCCCTAATTATGTTTTAATGATGATAGACCCCTTTTTTATCTCCCATTAATTCCTCCCATGTACACCTGTTACTATGGAAAAATTTAGAAAGGAATTTCTCTCTCCTCCTTTACATTCAAGCAATTTTTTTGTATTATGAATCCAAATTCCATTAATTATGTTGGTAAATGTATCTATATTACCCCCTTACCATAAATTTTATGTAAATATTATAATAAACCCATTTATGGATCATAATTGTTTTTATGAATTCTTATGTCACGCCTTTATACTGCCTAAATTGCCCCACGATTTTCCAAGACAAATTCATTGTATAGTGAGTAACTTTCCCATTTCTCTATCAAGGGTATTCACCATTCTGTAAATTTAATTATTGATTAAATTTTTTCATGTATTAATTCCCACATTCCTTTATCATTGAATAAATGAAGAATTTTAATGAATCCATGTTCTATGATCCATGTGGAACACTTATGCATGAAATGAAATGATTAAGAAGGGTGTTCCAGGATTGTGCTCTAATGCATTGGGTAAAGAGTAGTATCATGATACATCAAGTGAAATGAGGGATTACTCATGAAAATTCAAGTTCAATTATGGTTTACACATGCTCTACATTGAATGATCCTTGGATCATGCTAAAACAATGTTAAGTGTTGTTTCCACCTTTCCAGGTTTTGATAATCATGCTATATCAAGACTTTATGTTCATGTTTATTTTATTATCCATTGATATTCCTATTGTATAACATATATTGTATTCTTCATTTTAAACCTCTTTTACTCCCTTACTAGGATTTATAGCTCACCATTTTCTTATTCATGTCCTTAGGTTATCCCATTTAATTCTAAGTACAAGGGATTATTGTGGTCATGTAAAGGATGTTTTCAATAAAGATGTTTCGTTTCAAGTTTTAAGTCATTATGTAATGTTCTTAATCCAAAAATACACTAGAACTTTCGATATTACATGTTTTATCAATTGAATATTTTATGTAATAAATCATCTTTAAGTGTGTAATAAAATGTAGGGTTCTTTTAGGTAAATCCATAATTCAAATAATTTATGAAAAATAAACAATAATATTAATAAGAATAAAAAATAAGTACATTAATATATGAAATATAGAAAAAACCCCATAGGCCCAAATCACCAACCCTATCATGAATTACTTATGGGTGAAGATGTTTGCAAGCTATCCAACAAGATGGAGGGATGGGGGATCTGATCAGTGTGGGCATTGTTAGCTAGCCATAGGGGCGGCTCACGTGATATGGGGACATCGTAATATCCATCCATCATCGATGAGTGATGTTGGAGTTGAAAGAAAATAGCATGGAAATGGGATGAGGATGAGAGGAGAGAAGGTAGGTTATAGGGGTAGTGGATGGTGTGGGATACCATGAGGTTATGAGTAAAGGGGACATCACAAATGGTGAGGGGAATCATGCATTTCCTCTCAAAGGTGCATTACACATAGAGAGTGGTGTGGTTCTTCTATGTGCAGGATGAATAGGGATGCATCAATTTTCAAGGGTCATAGAAAAAAATATTGTTCTATTTATTTATAAATTTGGGGGAACACTAATCACTAATGGTCATGTTTTTATTTTATGTTATATCATAATTCATTGAGTGAACACTTGGGGTTTCACTCGAGTCTGTGAAAACAACTTCCACAAAGTCTAGTTCCAATTTCTTGTTTATTAATCTAGTTAATGATCATTCATTTTTAGTATCAAATTTAATTAACTTATTGTTAGATGTTTGTGTTATACAAGGAAAAAATTATTAATTTTTGATGAGATTGCCTCCCTAGTAATGACACTATGTGTCATAAATGCCTTATCATGGGGCATGGTATGACAATTTATTTCCTAAGTTAAATATAGTTATAGGTATGACCTAGATTATTTCATATAGAGTATTACACACACAGAAAAAATATTGTTCAATTTTATTGATTCATGAGAATGGGTGATGATAGTGGTTTGAATACAATTTATTTGAATTTGATTTGGTTGTGGTAGGATAAGCCTATTGCAAGGCTATCATGGTTTCCAGTTTTCCATTCTTCTTCTTCTGTAAGGATGATAAGAGGGATATTCCCATAATCACTTCCTCTACCCCCATGACCAGATAGTGATGGTGAGAATATACCTAATTGAGATATCAACGTTTTATACCCTCCTTTATATGTGGGACTATGTTTCATAGGTTCATTCTAGTAGACTTATGAAATTCCCAATCAGGGATCATTATTCCTAAACCAACGAATGTTCCAAATTTTACTTTAACTAGTGCTGGAGATCACCTAGAACATCACCCCAATCGCTATTCTATTCCATCATTTATATACTAAATTGTTTTGGTGGGAGACAATACATCATTGACCAATGAAATAAGAATTATCATTATTCAAAATAAAATATGATCACACAAGAGAATGAATATTGTAAATCTAATATTAAAACTAGTTTAACAAAAAAAATATATTTAATTATATAAATCAAATGTACTGGTGAATTATAAATAGTGTTCAACCTCCCTTCCTTGATCACTTAAAATTTTACAGCTACATGCGAAGGGAAATTGAGTGGAATGGGAAAGAGAATATCATTAATAATTTAAATAGAAATGAAAACATAAAAGAAATGAAAACACAAAATGTAAGAATAGGTTAATTTGAAAGATTACTTTACCGATCATCCTCCCTTAAAGGCACACAATTTATTTCTTATATATTTCTTTTCAAAACTCTAGAATCAACATGTTTGGAATAATAAATGTTTCCTTTTTTGTTATACTAAATTTTTTCACATAATTCAGTATTCCATAGAATATGTGGATTACTTCCTTGATTAATTATTGAAATAATATTCATATAATGATCCAAATGGGTTCCTTTTATTTTTTTCATATATTATGACATTGAAGGACTAGGGTTCGACTATAATTGAAGGTGATCCTTCATTCATGGCTTCATACCCTAATATAGCCTATATATTTCATTGTGTACCCAAAAATACCATATTTTGATGGCCTAAAATATCAAAAATTATAATATATATTAATTACCATATGTGGGTACTAACATATTAAAATTTGGTTATGTAAACTAGATCCTAAATTTACATATGTGAATGATTCACATGCATGGATCATTGCGTAGTTGAATTCGCATATGGGGATGATTAACATATATGGATTATTTTATAACTGAATTCCCATATATAGATATGCCTTTTCTTATATATAATTATCTTACATTGTAAATTTTTCAATGTAATTATATTCATGTAGCTTAATTCATGTACATTGGTGAACTTGATATTGTGAAAATCTCCAATGTGACTAATTTGAAAACGTGGTAATGATGAATTTTTAGAACCCAAAAAATCAACTCTGAACTTAAATGATTCTTTATGATCTCGTCTATACACATGAAATAACCCTTAAATCATATGGAAATAAATACATGACTTATTCTACTAATTCCAGAGGATGAAATAATAAATCAAAACATAATATTTAATCAATTCATCAAATATACTTAAGATTCTCTATAAAAGTATCAATTATTATAAAAATAAACCATTTTATCAAAATGGTGGGTTTAAAATCATTGACACTAAATATAAAATGTTATAAAATATTTCCTTTTTAATTACACCACACATAATCATTTCACTCATGACAATTAAACCATAAAATATTGTAAAAGAAATGTTCATCTACCTATAAAGTGTGAGTCATACTTTTTAATACCATGTTTCTGAAATTATCATTCAACCTCAATCTTATTATTTCAATTTTCATCATTAAGTGTACTTAATTAATTCAAAATTATTTCAACTATTATACAAACTTATACAAAACTTCCTTGAAACATTTAACTCTATACTCTTATATGATTTCCAAGATTTTTTTTCTCATTCCATGTTCATACAAGCTTCACAAAAGTCTTGATGAATTTCTTCATCTCCACCCAAAGAGTCTTGTATTTTTACGTATCATGAGGCATTATTTAGGGTTTTATTTTGGGAATAGGGTTCGTGTGGTTTTATTTTCATATTATTAAGGATAAATGAGGTAGCCTTGCTCAAAATTAAATGTTGATAAATGATGTTTAGTTTCATCCAAGTATGAATTAGGCTATCACTTCCACTTATTATCTATTAGGTAATCTTCTTAAAATTATTTATGGAAAATACACACCATTATTTCACTCTAGAAGATGTAAACAATCATGTCCTATATTGAAGGAATATTGATATTTTAAATTCTCTTCATGAGGGTGTGGGAGCTTCTCCAAATTCTTGTATAATAGATCCATTATAAAAAACACCATTAAATCTCCACTATATCTTAATAACATTATTTTAGTTTTTTATATCAGGATTTAACATTAGAATCATATTTTCTTATGAGAAGGAGATGGAAATTTTCACTTAAAAAAGTGGTGGGTCTCGATGGAGTTCCTTGGATAGTGTTAAGTATATTAGCCACTATTTTAATCTTGATTATTCTCCAAAAATAGAGGAAGAAATCTCACTAACCATATCAGATACCTGAGTACCCTGATAAATGATCTAGGAATCACATGTCCTGAAGGGTGTTCCTGATCCCCGTGGGTTGGCACCTAATTCCTAACATCACACAATATAAAACTATCAATGGGATTCCACATAAATAGTGGAAGAAAAAAATAAAATTCAGTATGTTAAAAACAAAACACCATTGGGGGAGCTGCACTAGAAGTCAAATAGGTAAACAAACCAAACGTTCAACCACAAGGTACCCAAAATAAGATAATAACCCAAGTCCTAGTAGACATAGAAACTCAGAGCCCAAAGATCAATAGAAAATATAACCTCTAAGTGGGTTTTTCCCCTTGCTCAAACTTTGATGGAGGAAATCAATAAACATCCAAATAGAACATGTATGGTGTGAGGTAAAATCCTAACATGACCTCACCGAGGATTTTATAATAAGATTCCATGTTGATTAACCAAATAAAGTGTTGAATTTTAAATAAATATTCATTTAATATCAATATAATATTTTAAAAAATAATTATTTTCATTTAAATTAATGGAAGAAATTCCAAAAAAAATCTTAATAAAAATTTTATATAAAACAATTTATATAAAATCACATGGAATTTATAAAATATTTTTTAAATAATATAATATATATAAAATAAATCACAAAGGAGTAGCATGGTCATCTTCCAAGAGGTATGATAGTTCCATGTTATGGGATCATAACACACTCATGTGATGATAAAAATAATGTGAAAACATGTCACTTTTACACAGGAAAAAGAATACTATCCAACGTCCCATTGAGGAATTTTTTTTTCAATAATATTATGTTATAGTTAGGAATAATTAATCCATTTCCATAGAATTCCCATCATAGTATGTCTTCCCTAATAACTAACTAACTATCTAGACTATCAAGTGCTCAAAAAATAATCAATAATGAGAAATTAATTTTAAAATAGTTTAAAATACAATTAAACCATTTCCAATTTCAATAATAAAATTTTCATTTAAAACCAAAACCTATTTTTAATCCATTAATTTTTTTAGTGGGTAAAACAAATGTGTTCTTAAAAAAATTATTTTTATCCAATTTAAAATTGATATCAACTTCAAATATCAATTTCACAATTAAAATTCCACAAATTAAATCATAAAATCTAATTTCAAATTTTTTTATCAAATCTACATCCCACCCTAATTAAGTAGAATTGAGGTTTTTCCCAAATTTCATGCTAAAGAAAATCAAAATCCTAATTTGTAACATATCCTGTTTCCATAAACCAATTAAATGAAATTTAATTTAAATAATTCAATTTAGGGTTAAATCAATGGGCTAATAATAAATGGAATAACATATCTCAGGATCATTGGATCACGAATCACAATGCCCACAACAGAAAATTCTAATAAAGCACATCGATAACACAGATATGAGAATCAACCCTAGATTAATGATCTAAAACAATGGGGATTAGATCCTTAAATAATACATAGATCTAAGAAACACTATGGGAGGGAAGAAGTGTGTAATATATAGAGAACAAGAGAAGAACTCATACTTTCGAAGGATTGAATACCTTCTTCCACACATTAATACACATAATAAGGCATTTACAAGATAAAAAATGGTTCCATGGGAGCTTCATAGATGTTGGAGGATGTCCAATCATGAGTTAGGACTATGCGGTGGAATAAATAGTGGTTTAATAAAATTTAAGTGTTCTTTTGGTATAATTAAATTATGTATGCCTAGTTTCCTGGGTAGGGGCACATGGTTTATCAAAACATCTATAATAGCATTGACAACCTTCTGGGGGGGTTTCATGGTTACTCATTGGTGGGTGCATGGTTTTTCAAACTGTGCACCAACCATACAATCTATCACTTCTTGGGTTCTCAAGGATTACACTAACAGGGTGAACAATTAGGGTCGAACATGCACTAATCATACACAAACAAAGTGCCCTTCAAAATTTAAATTTTTTTTACCCGAAAAATCCCTAAATTATACCCAACCAAACCATGATCAAAATAGGGCATAACGAGTATATGAAAACTATACAAGGATTTTACAACCTCCCCTCTATAGAAACTTTTTATCCCTAGAAATCGTGTTAAGAAGCATCCTTTTCATAAAGATAAGGCCATCAGTCTCTCATAAATTCCTCCCTCTCCCACATATCATGATAATCATAACCATGCTACCATCACAATCTATACAAAAGTATCATAATTTCATGAAGTACCTCAGTTTCAGAATCAATTATCTTGATGGACTGTTCAATAATGTATAAATCAGTCTCTATATCAAGATCACTCCAACATAGAACATAATATGGATCAGAAAGATACTTACAAAGTGGTGATACATGGAAGAAGTTATGAATAAACATAAACTATATTTAAAGTTTATATACGATAAGAAACATTACCCACCTTCTTAAAAACCTCAAAAGGTCACAAAAAACGAGGAGAAATCTATCCTTGCCTCCCAATTTTCCAATGGCCCAAAAACAGTGAATCTTTCAAGAACACCCAGTCAAAAACTGAAAATTCTAACGACCTGTTAAAACAATTAGCATAATTTCAAGTCCCATCCCAATGTGGAACGTGTTGCGACTCCCCAAGACCACATCCAATAGGCTATGGGCTGGAAACTAGCACTGAGTTGGAATGTCACGAACATGGTAAGCCTTCACCAAAGTTCATGTACACACACACACATATCCAAGCCTAAAAAATTCTAAAATGTAAAATCTACAATGAAACCATGGATGAATACATCTAAATCCCACAACTAGAGTATGATAGGATGTAAAGGAATGTAAATATTTATAAATATAATTCCACCAGAAATATTACAAAACATGTTCAACATGAAAGTAAAGGAACAATTGTCTGAATACCATAGGAACACACCCTGGTGTGTCTAGTCTCATTAATTACCATCTTGTCTTGGTCCATCAAGGACTCTGTCATATGGTCAGTTATCTTCACAAAAAATGATATGGGTCTGAAAATCCCAGGTATGGGTGAGTATTAAAATACCCTTTAGGACACCTAGAAACCAAAAAGAATACAACAAATTAAATACATTCATTTCTACACTTGTATAAGCTTACAACACACATAATAATAATATACTCATATAATCCACAAAGAGACATAGTCTAAGGGTAAGTCACCGACGTACTATTCCAGCCTAGGATTCCAGCTTGATGATTCCGTATAGGACTTTCCTATTACAACACACTCATAAGTATGATAGAAATGATGACATCTATATAGAGATGATTCATAGTTGAGGATCACTCCAAAGGCCCTGGGGAGATACCAACAAACTCAATCTTGATTAACCCACAAAGTAGAGGATCTACATCCATGCATTGTTGGTCAGGAAGATACGATGAACTCAACCTTGGGTATGAAGATGAATAGATGATATCACTCTAGGCCTCATGGAGGTTTTTCAATGGGTATCCAAAAATTCATAAAGAATGGATCGTTGTCCTCGGTGTATAAGAAATTACCATCATATCCTTCATATAATGGATAAAAAAATCCATCATAATGAAACATGTCAATTTCACTAAGAAAAAGAGCTTCAATATATGAATAAAGGAGTATGCAGTGTATAGAGGGGTCACATTTTGTGCCACTCGACCTTGGGTCCCTCCCTTGTAAAAAAATGTTTCCTGAATCCTTGTCCATGTGGCGGAGTGCATGCCAGGTAGGCTACCCCAATACATCACCACATATCCTTGTGTCTCTAAGGTATACACTGGCCCTCTATGGAGGGTACATACACCATGGGATTGGGCCACACACAACGTGATGCTAAATTCCAACCCAAAACCCTAGCCACCACATAAGGGAAACCACAAAGCATGTAGATTTGGTTTACATGCCATTAAGTGCATGATTTTCCAAAATTTTAGATATGTACACCAGTCGTCTCCTCCTTCGCTCCGACATGTGATTCAACAAAGACTTCTCAAAAAACTAAAGGAAAAACTTCATTTGAGAATTTACCTTGATAAAAAAATGAGTTATGGCCATAAAATATGTTTCTGAAATAGAATCATCATCTTTATTCATTTCACTCCAAATAAAATCAACAACAAAAATAATGTATCCTCTATTGTAAGATTCATCGACACTTAAACATTCATACCACTATCATGTCATAATGATATGAGATCTATGATATTGAATCAATGCACCAAAAAATTGGTGTTAGATGATCATTTGATAGAGAGATTTCAACATGTGGTCGAATAAAATAACTCCCATGATGAAAAAAGAAATAGGGGGATGAACATGGAAAAAATATAGATTCGAACCACCATTAATGTTTCTGTCGATCATGATTCATTTTTGTTAGAACAAAAATAAAAAATAAAAAATTCAATCATGATGAAAATTCCACTAGAACTCGAATAATATTACTTATCCTGTGGGAAGATAGATCCACGAATCAATCTATTTACCAAATGATATATGTTATTCATAGAAATCATGAACATGGAAAAGAAACAAACCAAATATCTCTTATAACTTTATTTGGATCAATCATTGATGAATAATGATGTGGAGTCATTTTCATTTGTGAGTTCCATTGATTCAATTTCACACCGATCATTGAATCATGATACGATCATCATTATCCTAAGAGTAATCTATGAATGATATCCAGCGACACTCCAAATGCTCCAGGGTTATGTGGATTACCCTTGTATTTCTCCAAAATAGTCTATTTAAAGACTAACTAATTTTTTCATCAATAAATCTGAAATAAAATAATTTATTTTAGTTATTTTATTCATTTTTGTGATCAAGATGAATTTTCCACAAATGACCCATGATGACCAAGGTTAATTCAGTCACAGGGTAAAAAATCATTTTGAATTTAATGGTTCCTTCTGATTTACAATCTATGAATCCATTGAGAAGTTAATTAACTTTTTTAGGAAAACTATTCTTGGAAGTAATTTAATATATTTATTATATTTCAAACATTTAGTCAAGACACTCTAGACCTTGGAGTCTTAAGACCTATCAATGAATGATCTAAACAATCATCCCTTCAATATCTAAAAATAATAAATGTAAAACATTAGTCATTACATTCTCTCCATATTGGGTATTTACATCCCAAAAAAATCAATATAAGGTCTATTGAAAGAGATGTGTGTACTAAGCACAAATCTGAGCCCCACTCTACCACATGATCTCTGGAAAATTATCATGCTACTAACAAAAATGAACTAAAGGAATTAATTTCCCATGAAGGATCCTATAATACCGATCATTGAGTTCTATTAGGTATTCAGAAACGGTATCTCCACCCTCAATGTCTAGCTCTCCCCTATCCATAATGTATGATGGTTCATGCATTTTTCTCCTCAGCTGTGATACATAGAAGAAGTTTTATACCCAGTCTAACTCTTAAGGTTGAGTTATGTGGTGTGCCACCTATCCAACTCTGTGATGTATCTGTAAAAGGAAAATGAATCTCAGATGCATCTTTTCACCCCAACCAAATATCTATAATACACATTGAGGTGAAACTTGCTGGGACATACGGTCTTTTTCTTTGAAATCTAAAGGCAAACATCATCTAACTACATAAAAATCCTGATGGGTATTTACATCCATCATCAAATTTGAATGATTTCTACCTTCTTGGTGGTTTCTCTCACCAACTATGGGCCCATTAGTGAAAACTCTCCATGATCATTCCATTAAAGTGTTGACCTACAGGTTAACCTAAAGAAAGGCTCAAATGGTTCCATACTATTGTAGGAATGGTATCTTTCATTGTATAAAAACTCCACCAGTTGTAGGTTATCCAACCAAATGTTGCCAAAGACCAACATAAAAGCTCAAAACATGTCATTCAGAACCTAAATTGTCCACAAACTATGGCCATTAGTTTGGTGGATGAAACACTATACTCAAGAATGATTGAGTCCTAAACTCCTCATGTAATCCCTTCCATAACTAGGATGTGAATTGAACATCATGGTTAGAAACGCTCACTGATAGAACATAATGGATCTAGACTATCTATAGAATATAGAGGAATCACAAGCTCTCTACTGAACTCGGCTCTTGAATTACTAAGAATTGGGTCGACTTGGTGAGGCGGTCTACGATTACGCAGATGGAATCATGTCCCTTGGACAAATGTGATAAGTGAACCACAA
This sequence comes from Viscum album, assembly GCA_963277665.1. Taxonomy (NCBI): domain Eukaryota; kingdom Viridiplantae; phylum Streptophyta; class Magnoliopsida; order Santalales; family Viscaceae; genus Viscum; species Viscum album. Next base: position 440,429,406 of record OY728121.1, read on the forward strand.
AGTCCATATATATACCATCCTACTTCAACTCTAGAACCTCAAGGGGTTGATCTAAATCCACTGGAACATGTTGATAAACTTTAACATGATGAAAAGTAAGGCATGGAGAGAAAAACTCCAAAACTCTCTTCTTTATTCCTGGATACCAAAACTAATGTCAGATTTCTTGGTACATATATTCCACACCTAGATGTACTAGCAAAGGATATTTTTGTAACTATATCAGAAACTCCTCTCATGAAATCACTACTACAATCTATAATCCTTTGAAAAGAATGACATACACCCCAACTTTAGAAAATCCAATGGTAATATGTGAAGTGGATACCTGAGTATGTATGGTCTCACAGTCGACATCCCGTGGTTGTGTCTCCCTAAATTGCTACAAGATCTGATGGGTAACAACCATCGACTTGAGGTATATTTCTCCATATCCATCCATAAAATATTTCTAAAATGGTTCGAAGAGCTATTATTCCTCATTTTGAAACAAAAAATAATGCATTTTACTAAGATCATATGCCACCATGTTATTTTTTCCTAGGAGTATAGACAATTTCTACGTCATAATATTGTAGAAACTCTAGCCACCACCTATGTATCATGTTAGGATCCTTCTAATGTAAGATAGAATTGAGACTCTTGTGATCAGAATAGAATATAAACCAATCACCCATCATGTATTGTCCCAAATTATTTTTTTGGGATACAACAACTATAAACTGAGGATCATGGGATGTTTAGTAGTACTCATGTGGTATCAATAGACATGAACCATATGAAATCACTAGTTTCTAATACATAAAAACACAAAAAAGACATATTCATGATGCATTGAAGAAGATTACGTAATTTACACCCTCCTCATGCGATAACAATATGGGAGTACTCATAAAACTATTCCTCAACTACTGAGAAATCTATTGGAAACTACCTTTCCACATGACAGACATCCCCTTTCAATTCGAAGCATTTATGGACGATGATATGCTAGAGAAATCAGAAATGAATCTTCATTAATAGCCTACAAACTCATGGAAGATCCTCACCTCCGTCACACTCTTGGGTGGATCCCAATTAAAGAGTTCCTCAACTAGGGTTGGGTCCTCTTTCACTCCATCTTTTGAGAAAACATGTCTGACAAAGTGGACCACCTTAATCTATAACTTCAACTTCATGAGAATTTTCTAATTTTGGTTATCTAATGTTATGTCTAGAACCATACACAAGTGCCTCTCATTCTCCTCATTGGATGAAAAGTACACAAGGATGTGTATGATGAATACTACTAGGAACCTGTCTATGAAAGGATGAATGATCTAGTTCATGGGGCCTGAGAATATTGTTGGGGAATTCTTCAAAGAAAATGTAATCAGAAAAACTCATAGTGACCTTAGAGACATCTAAATTATATATTCGGTATATCCTCATCCCATACTTGCAACTGGTGATAAATTGAGATGAGGAGAGCCATCATGATCCTTTTAACTAATGAAATATGTAATCATTCCTTGGAAGTAGGTAATTTTTCTTCATAGTCACCTAGTTCAAGCACTGGTATTCCAAACACAACCTGAAGCTCACATAATCCATTGTGGAAAACATTATCGGGGCTTCCTTGGGTGAAACACAGGGCCTAAAAAATCCATTCCTCTACAATTACACCAACTACACATTAATCCAATTAAGCTCTATGGGATACATCTGATATGCTGGCACATATATTAGTTTCATCCAATTGTGTTGATAAATGTAGAAATATATCTCTCAAAGGGGAGATTAACCTAGAAAATCCTCAAAGAATATGTCCACATACTCCGCTTCCATTGTAGGAAACTGGATACTCATAATATCCACTACAACAAGGGTTGGGATAACCAACTGATGTGTAATTGTCTATACCCGCATATGCATGAGTTCATCCTAAACATCCTGGGTTTCCTTTTCACCGACAAAGTAAAACCTGGTTCCACCACTATAGAAACACCACACCCTTCACCTAAAATAGTCAATTGTAGCATGAACTACTAATAACCCATACTTACCATGGATGAAATGGTATTGCATCGACATTGATTCCAAGATATTCCAATAGAAATTCTCTCCTCCAGGAGTCAAGTAACACTACTTGTACTAGTGTGTGCTCATTGAATCATATTTAGTAGGAGTCTCTAAGAGCATGGTTTGATCCCAGTGCTCAAATGGAATATATATGTCTCAAACAAGGTATGTGGAAAGAATTTATTGACTAAGACATGTGTATATTATATCTTCAACTAAGTTATAAATGACATAGATTTTACCTCGAATTATTCCCAGAGCTTCTGGGTCATAAGCTTCAACTACATACAGCTTTCCCCATTCCTATCGTCTAGCTCCCAGAGACTGGAATAGACCACATGGGGGGGTAGTACTGGTAATTGTTCAAAGAGACAACCACCAACTTCTTATCTCTTACTCTGATTCCATTTCAGCCAGACTACATACATGCTTCTTTTTCCACTGACTCTACCTTGGCATCCCATCCATGGTTTCCCTATCATCTATATGACTAGTTAGAAAATCTTGTGAATGATGTATCCTTATGTCACATAAGTATCCCCACCTCTCTCTAGAAATACGAGACAGAACCTCTAGGAATATAACCACAAACACTCCACCCTGGAACCTCCTCTTGGAAGTTCTCACACATCTTGGTCCCTAAGACAGGCATTATCTTCCTAACACCAAGGTCTCTACCCCTGTATGCCCACCACTAGTAACCACTGGCAGTATCTGTTCAGTGAACAAACCTTCAACCACCAATGCTCTCTCTAGAACCCCAACATAAGTAGGAATTAATATGGGGATAACAATTGACCATATCTCTCTACGTAGACCTTGATTTAAGGTATGATCCCTGAGGAACTAGTCATGCTCTAGATCCATTGAGTACCTAGATAGGTTGGCGACCCTCGATGATTACTAAACTACTTACATGATACCCTGATGGAGTAGGAGAATCTATTTTATACATAAATCCCACAACATATTTAGTGTAAATACAATCTAAAAATGACCTCAAACTCTGACAATGGTAGAGTTTACTTGTCAAATTCTTCGGTGACTAAAACCTACCATCCCCCTTCTGATCCATGGAGAATTCGTGCTGGCAGTACCACCATATGTTCTACTACTGTCCTAACCAGATGGTAAACTAAGGTCACTGCCTAAATCTAGTCCTAAGACACCTGTTGGATGGGATCATCTAGGAACCTAAGGGGTATCTATGCCTTAAACTCATGAAGTTCCCTTATCCTACACACCTCTTAGGATGGTAATGAAAGTACCTCGTGATTCTCCATAGGTGGTGGTATAGTCGCTGTACCACCTAAATGTAACACCTCAAGAACTGGTCCCTATAATGATGACTCATCACTGAGGAGATCACCCTCATGATCATAATATTGTGTCCTAGCTGGTATATTTCACTTAGGCATTCTAAATCAAAAATTATGTGCCACTATCCATGGGTATATGTCGAAATCTAACTTCTGAAGGACATAGAATCCAACACTGATGCCTATATGATGAATGTATAATTTTTTACCTAAAACTTGTGTTTTCATGTACTGAGTAGGAAAGTAGTTGATTTTGGTCCTTGTGTATGGATATATCAGCCACAACCCCAACATTGGAGTCCCCAGCCGAAAATCCAAACTCGAAACAATTACCAATGTTTCCCCAAACCATTAAAATAGAATCTAGGTATTAATATAGAATAGATGATTAGATACAGTTTTGTCACAATAGTCCCCAATGGGGCCCATTTTGCAACTCCCAAAGGCTACCTCCAATAGGCTAGGGTAAAATGATTAACACCAAGTAGGAATATCACTAACATGGGAGGCCTTAGCCTAATTACCTATACACAAGAACACATCCCCAAGCTAATGAAATGATGAAATGTAAAAAAATTGATAAACCATGGATGCATAAATATATATCCCATAAGAAAATTACAAAATGAAGTAAAGAATAGTTATACATATCAATGGGGCCCATATCATGACTCCAAAAGTATACCTCTAACAGGTCAGTGGTTGTCAAATAAAACCGAGTAGGCATATCAGTGTCATGGGAGGCCTTAGTATAATCACCAGTAGACACCCACACAACACCAAACCTACAAAATGATGATATTTTAAAAAAACTGATCAACCATGCATTCATACATTTAAATACCACAACCAGAGTATAACAGGAAGTAAAGTAAATTAAACAGATCCAAATACAATCCCACAAAAAATATTTAGAAACAATTCCAACCTAAAATTTAATGGACGGTTGTCTGAATAACACATGAAAACATCCTTTTATTTCAAGTCTCACTAAGTACCATGTAGTCCTAGCCCATTAATGACTCTGTCATATGTTCGGTCTTCTGCACAAGGTGTGACACATACGGGAAAATCCATTGTATGTTTGAGTATAACAACACCTAGTAGGATACCCAAAAAACACAAATAATACAAAAAAAAAGAAATAAAATCATCTCTAAAAATGCATATTTCTACAACCCCTATAACAATAATATCTAGATATAGTCAATAAAGACACATAGTCAAATGTTAATTCACAGTCGTAGTATACCAGACCAGGAGTTGGGCTTGAAGATTCCACATAGCACTCTTCCAAGAGAACATAATCTTGATTTTGATAGTAGCGATGATGTCTAAAGAGATATAATACATAGATGATGATCATTATTAAGGGCATGGGGTGGTACCAACAAACTCAATTTTGATTAACCTACTATGTAGTGGATAGAAACCCACTTACTGTTTGTAATGCACTGACCCCAGTTACCCAGAGTTGGTGCATTATTTTAATACTTTGGAATGATTACAAGGAATCAAGTCCCAAAGGACTGATTAGTTTACCATTATTGAAAAATAGATTACATACATGAACGTTACATTAAATTTTAAAATGACAAACAACAACAACATTCTCTCATTTTTAAAACATTAATATACCTTAGCATATCCCTGTAGGTCAACCATAAAATAATTCTTCACAACCTGGGAAGAATAAAACATAGAAAGGTGTGATCTTAGATGCTCGTTTAGGATAACAATATAGCAAAAAAATTTAAAAATAAGCATAAACATTTAAGGTAATGTATTATACTAAAACAAAAGTGTTTTAAACCTAAAATTCAGCATAATATAGAGAAGATAAAATAAAATAATTACATTTAATTATTCACATAGATATTCTAATAGATGAATAATCACTTACAATATCAATAGACACATTCATAATGGTGGAATGAATAATTCCAGAATTCACAACCACATTGTCAAGGCCCTGTGCCAAGACTACAAAATTTTTTTTTGTCAATAACTTGTTCCAAAACACTAGTTTGTCACATGAGACCTACCGATGCATCAAGAAGCTATAGAAGGCTCCACTCGTCACTTACTAAGTCCAATGAATTCCTCTTATGAAAGGGCTTAAACATAACATAAATAATCATATTAAAACTAGGATACGTAATGTTAATACTTTACCTGTAAACCATGAATGGTATACAAGTAACACATCCACAATCATTCATATCACAAAACCTACAATACAATATGTAATATTTTTATTACAATAAATCAACCAAGATCATGAATAATATCTCGTAAAGGATGTTGACATAGTGAAAATGATCAGTAAAAATATTTGAGAGATATATCCCTTTTCATGAAATCATTTAAATGTCACATAATTTGTAAAGGAAGTCATTTAAAATATAGTTTGGAATAAAATTTTCCCATAGTACATTGAAACTTTTGAATGGAAATAACATTTTAAAACATTCATGTCCATATAAATAAATCCTTAAAACATTTTTGAAAACATGGGCATTAATGAGAAAGGTTTAGAAGAATAAATCATTAAAACATTTAAAATGATGTTTTAGTAAAAATGTCCCTTAAAAACAATCCATTTTAAAACACTTTTATGAAACATGTACATGGATAATAAATATGTCCCAGTAGATACTTACGTAAAAACAACCTCAGATAACAAAGAGATTGTGAAATTAACCTTTACTTTGCACTTTCTATTGGTCGAGGGTACGTTTAACCTACATTATAATGACCATAGTATGCTATTAAATTATACTAGAACCAAATTCATATTTATTATATCATACATGATTCATTTATGTCTTTTTAATTCCAATTTAATAATGATTTCCAGGTAAAATTAACATTTTGGGTATTAATCGCTTTCTTTACCATACGTGTTTTAGCATGAATCATTTAGATGATGATTTAAATACATACATAATATAAAAATTGATTTTTATATAATATATATTTAGAATATATATATTTATAATAGATAGATATATGAAATAGAAGGCACCGTTTATAGAGATGGTAGGCTATACGTAAGCATAATCGCTATTTCCGTTTTCATATCGTATTGAACAGAAGTAAGTAAATAAGATATATTTGAGTAATACAAACATATATACATGTATATATATATCCAGTAGCATTATTATGTCATATATTACATACTTATTAATAATATATATTTTTATAATCATTGTTGAATGGTGAACGTGGGAATGAATCTCATTGCGTTGTGGAGATTGTAATTCGTACGTACACACGAGCGACAATATCATTATATTAATGGTTAAATCATATGTAATTGGATGGTATATAATATATAAAGAATCATTAAAATTTTATATTTATTATTTACATCAGTTATACGCATTATTATACCTATCCAAATAATGAAGTGTTTGAATAACAAACTACCCCACGACGTGGAGACGGTAAGTCGTACGTACACACGTATGGTGACTTTGTCATTTATAGGATGGATAGAATAATGAATATGGTTTTTCCATATTTATAAAAACATAAAAGTATATCTGATGTATTGGTGTTATTATTTTGGAATGTAAAAAATAATGAAAGAGGAAGTGGATGAAGAAAAGAACAAGAAAGAGGGTGATGAAAATATTACCTCTTCTTCAGGTGTTTCCTTTTGAGTTGATCAATAGGGCTCCATAGATTGGATTTTTGATCAAAGTAAGGAGTATCGTTTGATGTGAGGGAAGTTGGGAAGATATTTGGGCTGGGTTTGGCTGAGCCAAATGGATTTGGAAGTGTGAAATTCAGAGAAGGGGAAGTAGCCTTTTATAAGAGAGGTGAGGGTCATTTTAGGGAAATCATGAAAAATTATTTTATAATAAAGTAATTTTCAGTTTATAATGGCTCCAAAATGATTTATTTCGAGGAAATGTTGGGTATGGGTCAAAAAATGCTCAACCAATGGGTTTTAGACAGGTTTAGTCGTCATATTAACCTTATATTTTAGATTTAACTCTTAGTTAAATTGTTTTTCATTAACCATGTCTCTTGGTATTTCTATATGATATGGTTAATAAAAATACTAGAAAAATTAAAAAGAACCCAAGTTGTTCATTATTAATATATATTAACTTATCTTAGTCCTTTTGTCAATCCTTTGATTTTTAGGAATATTATATCAATTTATAATATAGTATTTGGTGTAAAAACTCAATTATGTAAATTTTGACACTATTTAGTTTTTTATTTTTTTGAAAGCCATAAGATTTTTATCACTTAAAATATTTTTTAATCAACCCTAACAAGTAATATTAACCTATAAAATTAGTTTCATTCATCAAAATTCTAAATTTACATTAATTTTGATATTTATAATATCAACTATTTTAATATGCCATTAATAAGGAAATTACTACATCATCATTCTGTCATAAATAAATTAAATTATTTAATATTTTATAATTATAAATAAAAGACCATTTTGTAGGAAATATTTTTATCTTTCTAATGAATATTTATTGTCGAATTTATATTGTGCATAACCCTATATTAAAAATGGTTTAGTTATTAAACTTTTAATTTAACTCTTTTAACTCTTCTTTAAATAAAATAATAACAAATGTCCTAATTTAATCTATGTGGAACAAAGAGTATCATATTTTATTCCTAAGGTTTTTTTTGTTGAATTATACTTATCTAATAGAATTAGGACATGTGTTAGGTTAAGTATGATATCATCTTTACCCTTAATTACCATATTTACTTTTCATCGTGGTAAATAAAAGTCAAAAGTTACTATTAACCAATAAATATTTTCATCTTATTGAACAAATTTTACTTATTGATATTAACCTTGTCTCTCAGATTTTTGAAATTCAACTCATAGAAATAGTAAAATTATGTTTTATGCAAATTTGCAATTGCTCATAAGAGGTGGGTAAAAAACGGTAAAAAGTTCAATAAAATTTTATAAAACTAAAATTATTATAAAAGGAATCAAATGAATTAAATTGAACATATATAAGTAACATATATCTATTTTTTACTTAAAATAAAAAATTATTTAAATACAAATTCATTTTTAAATAATAAAGTAGTGTTTTTCACTATTTATCAAAAATCGAAATTTTTCTGAAAAATATCAAAAATTTATCCTAAGATAATTTTGATATTCTGAATTAAAAAATGAAGTCTATTTTACCAAATTCAAAACATAGAATTTTCATTTATTAATTTAAAATTAATTTCTGTTGTCACAACCAAAAAGCTGGTTTTTAAAAAGTAAAAACTATCAAAAGATTGACATGTGTTTATGTAAAATTTACATGTGAAATTACTTATAATGACCTAAATTGTATTAAATTATAAAAATATAATCTAATTATATTTTAAAACCTTTCAAATGCATAATTTATCACTATAAATTATTTCGATTAAGAAAGTTGTTTCAATTAAAACATAGCATTTTTCACTATTTATCAAAATATAAAAGTTATTGGAAAAGTACCAAAAATTATCCAAACTAAGTTTTTATGTCCCATATCTAAAGAAGAATTTAATTTCATAAAATTGAATATATAAAAGTGTCAAATATTTGTTTAAAAAAGGTTCTCCCTTAAAAGGTGGTAAAATTGCAGTTTTTTAAAAATACTTATTTTATTTGAAAAAATAAATTTGTTCTTATATTATGTCTAAGAAACACATAATATGGTTGTTAAAATTGAATAGAGTACATATGATTCAAAATTCAGTTAATATAATTAATAACCACTTTTTGAACAGTTTGTTAGGTATGTTTTTGTGCGCTCGAACTTGGGTTTTTGTGTAGCACAAGCTATTGAATTACCTTAATGAGATAACGTACTATGAAATCCCGTGGTATTACACTATTGGAAATCATGATACTAAGAACTCTACCTAGGGCATGAATATTAATTGATTATCTCACTATAGTCCTCATAGAGTGATTCCGATGAATCTATCTATAAATTTCATCTAAAGCGATCATTTTCATAGGAGTAGGAGATGATACAAAACATTCAAGGATAGGATAAGGGAAACACACTATAACAAAAAAAATTTCATTTCACTAAGGAAAAGAGCTTAAACCATATATAAAAAAGTGCATTGAGTGTAGTAGGGGGCACACACTGTTCCACTCGACCCCAAGTCATAACCATGTAAATTACCTATGTCATGAATCTATGTTTGTGTGGGGGAGTACAAGATATGTATCCTACCCATGTACTTCAGCCCATGTTCGTGTACCTATAATGTACACACTGAGTCTCTAGGTAGGGGTCACACATCACCTGAAAGGGAAACACACAACATGATTCTTATCTCTTACCCAAGAACCTAGTTTCTACTTAGGGGGAGACACACAATGTGTAGATTTGGTTCACACTCTGTCTAGTATAAAATTTCCCAGAAATCAAGATCCTCACTCAGGTCATCTCGTCTATCACATTTTCCCCCAATCCGACCATGCCTTTTTGGAAAACTCCATGAACCACTTCTCCCAACACATTCCTTCCATAAAAAATGAGTTCTAGCAATCAAATCCATTCGGGAAATAGAATCATCATTATTATTTTTTGTGCACTAAATAACACCAAATAATTTGAAATCAGGTGTCCAATATCATTTAATTCATCACCACTTCCACTTTCACACCATCGTTATGTCGTACCAATCCTGGATCTATGATATCAGATCATTATGTCAAAATATGTTTTCACAATGGTCGATTCATTGTTATATGTTAAACTATTGTCCAAATGAGGAATGAAAAGGATGAACTCAGATTCGGGGGAATAAATTACAAGAACCAAAGATATGAAAAAAAGTTAATCAATGTTTTTTTGATCTTGATTCATTATAGTTATAACAATAATATAAAATCAATAGTCTAACCATGAATAAATTTTTTCTTGAACCCAATTAATGTAACCCATATATGAAGATGGCTAATTCATGAATCAATCCATTTGTCGATTGAATTACATTTGTTATATAAATCAAGCACCGAGAAAATAAGAATTATAAACAAACAACATACCATGATTTGAATCAATTTATGAATAAAATAATGAATCATCATTTCATTTAGAGAGATCCTTGAATTCCGTTGCGCGTCAATATTCAACCCATGATCATGTTATTTTTTTCCTAAAAGGAATCCTCCAATTCTCTCTAACGACCCTCCAATGGTCCACGGTTATGAGGAAAGCCTTAAGATCTATCCATAATAGTGTATTTAAATTATAACTAATAACTTCAACATGAAAATTTAAATAATTTTTTTTAATTTTTTTTCCACTTTTGTGCTTGTGATGAATTTTAAACAAACACAATGCACCGACTAGGGTTATGTCATTATTAATGTAAAACCCACATTCTAAATTCATCAATTCCCTCAGATTTTTGATCCAAGAATATATTCAAAATGTTATATAACTTTTTTATGAAAATTGTGCACTAATGATTTGTAACATATTTAATACATTTTAATCATTTATTCCTAGAAAATTGAGCCTTGGAATCATACGCTGTATCCACACCTGGTCTAGAAAATAATATATACAATAGCCAAAAATATTAAATGTAAAATATGAGTCATTAGACACAATATTTATTCTAGTTATTTTCCGTCAATATTCTCTGTCAAATCAACTAAATATTTTATTTCATCCTTAGACCATTATCTTTCTAATCAAGGAACATTCACCAATATCTGGCCAATACAAAAGATATTTTTAAGGCCAAGTATACAATCCTTCAAAAAGATCCATTCTGATCATGGGATCATAACTATTTCTGTAAGAACACTCAACCAGTGTTAAATAGTAACCCCAAGCTCCACCAAAGTCAAGAAAATATGCACATAGAAAATCCTTAAGAATATATACATCTCCGTTTGTTTATCCATAAGATAGTGGATAAGATTTTATACTCAAAAAATCATATGATCATAGTGTCTCTTGAATAAATCTCTAAAAACAATAATAAAAACAAGTATCTATTTCAAAAACTATAGAATATAGAAATCCACGAAACACCAAAATCTTTTTCACATAGTGATTTCCCTACTCCTCAACATTGGTTGTATCATGATTGTGAATAAAGTGAGACAATTTGGAAATTATGTGGATCACAACCCAAATATATTTTTTATTTCTCAAGGTATGTGTAAACCAATCCATAATGGTTATATAGATCTAATGCCATTTCTAGATCATCACTAGAAGTGGGTGATGTAAACTCGAAGGCCTATGATGATCCACCATAACATGTTGGAATTTATAACAATGAGATAAAAAATTAGCAATTAACCATATTTTAACTGGTTACAAGAATCATCACTGCATATCATAAACATCTTCATGGTTCCTAGGAGAACTTACCATTAGGAATTATGGAAATCTTCAATCACAGTTCTCTTAATCGATAACAGTATAACAAAATTATTCCGTGTAATGACCTAGAACTCTATCAATGAAATTCAATTTCGTATGCTTATTTCGTATATTATAAATCACTTATCATCATATAGATAACACAATAAAAACAATATAAATGATAATTAATAAAAAAATATTTATTTTTAGAAGTTAAAGAACTTATACCAATAAATATTAACTTGGCCTTAGGAATATTGATATGACACTTATGAATAGTAAATCAGATGAAGGAATATTAAACTCACCCATGTTTTTATAAATAAAAGTCAAGCATCTTATAAATGATAGTATGATATAATTTTATAATTTTTTAGGAAACAAAATATTTTTAAAAATATTAATTAATTATTTGTATTTTATTGAGTCATAAATATTTAATTATAGTTTTATAATTAATAAAATTACATTAAATAAATTTATTTTTTATAAAATTTATCCCCAACTCAATATATTTTTGTTTTACGATATTTGGATAATTTTACGTGACCTTAGATAAATTTTGAAAGTGTTATAAGGTAAGTTATAGATTTAAAATCCGAATTTTTTGATTAAATGATAAATTTCATTAAACATAAAATTTATCCTATTTAAAATAGTATTTCTGTAATACCCAAACCATAGTTACCCAGAGTTAGTGCATTATTACATAACATTGGAAATATCACAAGTGATCATGTCTAGAAAGACCGATTAGTTTAGTAGCCTTGGAAGTACTAGATACATAATTATGTTTTACATTACATCATAAAATAAAAAAACAAAATTTTTTCTCCTTTGAACACACTAATATCCCATAGAATATCCCTGCAGGTCAGTTATAATATACTTATTCACATCTTAGGAAAAATAAAACATAGAAAGGGGTGAGATTAGGTGCTCATTAAAGATAACAATATAGCAGAAACATTCATAAATAAGCATAAACATTTAAGTCAATGTATAAGACTAAAATACAAGCCTTTTAAACATAAACATCAGCATAATATGGAAAATAAATTCAAATAAATCCATTTACTTATTCACATGGATTTTCTACTAGTCTAATAATCTCATGTAATATAAATATATAATTTCATAATGATGGAATGCATAATGCCGGAAATCATAACCACATATTCAAGGCCTCATGCCAAGACTAAAAATAATATTTTTTCAACTCCTTGTGACAAGACACTAGTTCTTCTCATGATACCTACCTATGCATCGAGAAGCTATAGCTGGCTCCAACTATCACTTACTAAGTCCAATGAATTCCTTATTTGAAAAGGATGAAACAAAACATAAAAATTCATATTAAAACTAGAATATGAAATGTTAATTTTTTAACCATAAACCATGAATAGTATAAAATAACACATCCACAGTCAAACATGTCACAAAACCATCAATACAATATAGAATATTGTATAATAATAAATCAACTTCAAACAAGTGTAAAATCGGTCAAAGGATGTTGACATAGATGAAATCAAAACTATTTGAGAGAATATATCATTATATTTTGAAATAATTTAATTGTAAAATATTTTTTTTGAAAATATACTTATATTATTTAACGGTAGCTTTGAAGGTGTTGTAATGGTGGAAAATAGCTGCACCTGCCATATAAGTTAAAAAAAATTATTTCCTTAATTATTTCGAAAATGTCGTAAAGGACCTTATTTGAAAAAAGAAGGAATGATTTATTTATAAACATTTTATAAAAGGTCAAAAAAGGTTATAAATGACTTTAACCAATATTCTAGGAAATATTTAAAAAATTAAATTCTTTTTAAAGAAACATTGTTGTGGATGATAAAGAGGTCCCAGTAGATACTTACGAATAAATAACATCAAATAATGAAGAGATTGTAGAATTGACCCTTACCATGTACTTTTCCTTGATCGAGGGTATGTTAAACTCTTATATAAAAGTTAAATAATTTTTTTCAAATTATACAAGAACCATATACAAAAATATGATATCATATATGATCTTTTAATATTTCTTTGTTAATAATATTTTAGTTGTATCATTGTTAAGGCTGTTAACTAATTAGTTTTTTATATTTTTTGTTAGGTAAGTAATTTTCGTCATGGATAAAATGCATTTTATTCATATACATAATGATATTATGTTCTTAAAAATTATTTTTAATTATAAAATGAAAATTATTCTTGAATGATTATGATAGAGAATGAATCTCATCGCGTTCGTGGAGACGGTAATCCGTACGTACGCATGAGTGACAATATCATTCTATTTGTGAAGAAATCGTATATAATTGGATGGTATATCAAATATAAAGAATCATTAAAATGTTATATTTATTATTTAAATCAATTATACTCATTATTATACCCAACCAAATAATGAATTGTTGAATAAAAAACTACACCACGACATGGAGATGGTAAGCCGTACGTACACACGTATGGTGACACTGTCATTAATAGGATGGATAGAATAATAAATATTGTTGTACCATATTTATAATAAAATAAAAGAATGTATAAGGTATTGGATTTATTATTTTGGTATGGAAACAACAAAAAATAGAGCAAGTGGAAGAAGAAAAGAACTTTGAAAGATGTGATGAAATTATTACCTCTTCTTCGGGTGCTTCCTTTTGATTCGATAAAAAGGGATCCTTTGGTTGGATTTATGATCAAAGTAGGGCCTCTAGGTGGAATTGAAGGTTTTTGGGAGTATATTTGAGCAGGGTTTGGCTGATCTAAATGGATTCAGATGTGTGAAATTAAGATAAGGGGAAGTATACTTTTATAAGAGAGGTGATGGTCACTTTAGAAAAAACAAGAAATGTTAATTTATTATAAAATCATATTCTATTTATAATGGCTAAAAAATGATTTATTTCAAGTTTATGGTGGGATTGGGTCGAAAAACATTGAACTAATAAGTTTTAGACAAGTTTATGTCACCATATTAACCTTAACTTTTAGATTTAACTCTTAGTTTAATAGTTTAACTTTTACCATGTATTCTTGTATTATTATAATAAATGGTTAATATACTTACTATAAAAATCCAATAGAACCCCAAGTGGTTAATTATTTATATATATAACCTTATGTAAGTCCTTTTTCCAATCCTGTAGATTTTTAATAATATTATATATATTAATAATATAGAATTTGTTTTAAAACTCATTTATGTCAATTTTGACAATATTTAGAGTTTGGTTTTTTCGAAAGTTATAGCAACATTTTCAGTTCGAAAAGAATTTATTAAATCAACCCTAACATGTTATATTAACCTATAAAATTCGTGGAATACATAAAAAGAATAAATTTACAATTAATTTAATATTTATAATATAAATTATTTTAATCTTTCAATAATAAGGTAATTACTGCATCATTATTGGGTCATAAATATATTTAATTAATTAATGTCTAAAAATTAGAAATAAAATACCATTTTCTAGAAAATATTTTTATATTTATAATGACTATTTATGGACGAATTTATATTATTTATAACCCTATATTAAAAATGATTTCGTTATTAAAATTTTAATTTAATACTTCTAACTCATCTTTAAATAAAATAATAATAAATGTCGTAATCTAATCCAAGTGGTCCAAAAGAATCATATTTTTCTTTAATAAGGTCGATTTGTTTGAAATAAACTTATCCAATATAATTAATCCATGTGTTAGGTAATTATAATATAATTTTTACCTTTAATTACCTTATTTACTTTCAACTGTGCTAAATAAAATTTAAAAGCTACTATTTATTGAAAATAATTTTCATCCTATTGAACCACATTTTACTTAATTATATCAACCATGTCTCTTGGAGTTTTGAAAATCAATTCCTAGAAGCAGTAAAATTGGGTTTTATGTAAATTTTTTAACGTTCCTATAAGGTGGGTAAAAGACATTAAAATATTCAATAAAATTTTATACATCTCATTTTATTTTAAAATGCATACAATGAATTAAATTGAACTAATATAGTCTTTATATATCTATTTTTACTTAATATAAATTTAGATAAAATAAATAATTATTTAAATAGAAAGTTGGGTTTAAACAATAATGCAGTGTTTTTCACTATACATCAAAAAATTATTGTATTTTAAAAAATACCAAAAATTCACCATAAAGTAATTTTGATATTATGAATCCAAAAATGAATTTAATTTTAAGAAATAAAATATATAAAATTTAAAAAATTGGGTATTAATATTCATAACAGCTAGTTTGATTGGTCATGGGGTGCTAGAACTCGATGTTGCGTACAATGAAACTATTGCATTTTTTAAAGGGAAATGTATTGTAGATGCATGGGGTGTTTCATTATTTACTAATTAAAATGTTTTCTTCCTAAAAATATCTATAATACTACTAAATGAAAATATTTTGGTGGTTCTTCATCATATGTTTCTTGGGTTCCCACGTTGCCTCTTCCATCTTATGGTTTCTCCATATAAATTTTACCAGACGAGTGATCTGATTTCTCCACACTTGTTCTCTAGTATTAAGAATCTTGACAGGCTCTTCACAATAATAAAAATCAGGTTCCAGTTCTATTTCATCATAGGTGAGGACATGCATTTGGTCAGGCATGTATTTTCTCAATAGTGTTACATGGAACACATCATGAACATTGGAGAGACTTGGTGGTATTTCCAAATGGAAACTGATAACAACAATTCCTTCTAGAATTTTGAAAGGTCTAATATACTAGGGAACCAATTTACTATTCTTACTTAATAGTAAAACACCGTTACATGGAGATACCTTTAAGAAACCATGATCTCCTACCTAAAATTCAAAATCCTTTCTTCAGTTATCATCATAGCTCTTTTTCCTACTTTCAGATGCTTTGATGTGTGTTTGGATAATATTAACCTTTTCTATTGTTTCTTCTACAAGTTCTTGGAATATGAGTTCTCTTTCACCAATATCATCCCTCTAAGTTGGTGTGCGACATATCTTTCCATATAATGCTTCATATATTGCCATTTAAATACTTTAATGGAAGTAATTGTTATAGGAAAATTCTACCAGAGGTAAATGCTGATCCCACATTCCTTGAAAGTCGAGTGACCAAGATCTGAACATGAATTATAATGTTTTAATAGTGCGTTCTAATTTTCCATCAATTTGAGGGTGGTAGGCAGTTCTCAAATGAAGTTCAGTATCCATATATTTCTAAAGACTTTTCCAGAATCATGATGTAAAATGGGGATCATTATCAGAAACAATCGATATAGGTACTCCAAGAAGTCTTAAAACATCATTAATATATAGTTTTTCTAAATCTTCAAGTGTTAAATCTTCTCTTATATCAAAAAAATGTGTTGACCTGGTAAGATGATAAACATGACCTATATTTCGTTATTCCTTCTAAGAGTCTTTGTTAGCCCCATAACAAAGTATATCGTAATATCATCAATTTCCACTCAGGTATGGGAAGAGGTTTCCTGGCTCCTATAAGATGTTATCTTCTATCCTTCACCCATGAACAAACCATACATCTTGACACATAATTAGTAGTCTCTCTCTTTATGTTGTCCCACCAAAAGTGTTCCATCAAATATCTATATGTCTTAGTGACTAACAGGGTGTACAGAGAAATTAGATCTATGAACATCATGGAACAATTCCCTTTTTGTATCAGTAATGTCCGGAACACAAATCCTCTTCCCAAATTTCAAAATCCCATCGTCATATACGAAGTCAATCAATCTCACATCATTCTCAGATTTAATATTCTTTTGAAACTCCTCATCATCATTTTGAGAACTTTTTATCCTTTCTAGTAAAGTTAGTTTGGTGACCTTTTGAAAAATTATTGATGTTTCACCTTCCATGATTATTCCCATATCCATATTTTCTAGATTCATGAACATATGAACCCTTTCAACTCTCATCTTATTAAAAATTCTATGATCCTTTATACTCAAATAATTTTCCACCTTATTTTTCTTCCCTGGGTGGTAATGTATAGTACTATAATAATCGTTGAGTAGTTGAACCCATCTTTTTTGCCTCATTCTGAGTTCTTTTTGTCATAAAATATAATTCAAACTCTTGTGATCAGTATATATCTCAGATTTTCACCATATATATAATTTCTCATTAGGTTTAAAGAAAATATTACCACTTCTAACTCAAGATCATGAGTGGGATAATTTTTTTCCTAATTTTTTACCTATCATGATGCATAGAAAATAACCCAATCATTCTGAATAAGGACACAACTAAGTTATTCCATTAATGCATCAATATAAATAAAAAACCCATCATTCCCTGATGGTATATTCAAGATAGGGGCATTGACTAATCTTGTTTTCAGTTCTCCAAAAAATTTTCACACTCTATTTTTCAAATATATTTAACCTTTTTACATGTGATCTAGTTAATGGGTTTTCCAATCGGGAAAAATTATAGACAAAACACCGATAATCATCGTTAAAACCATTAAACCTGTGTTCCTTAGTAATACTTTTCGATGCTGGCCATTCTTGGATTTCCTTGGTCTATGAAGGATCAACATAGATTCCATATTTAGAGTCAATATGGCCAAGAAAATAATTTCCTAAAGCCAAAAATCACACTTGATAAACATCCCAGATAATCCATTTCTTATGAGGGTTTTTATAATAGTACACAAGTGATTTTCATTATCATTGTTTCTTTTTGAGTGTACCAATATATAATCAATAAATACCACTAAAAATTCATCTAGATAATCCTTGGAAACACTATTCATTATATCTATGAAAATAGAGGGTCCATTAGTCAGTCCAAAAGGCATTACTGTAAACTCAAAATGCCCTTACCCAGTTTGAAATGTTGTATTCAGTATGTCTTCCTTCTTCACACACAACTAATGATATCCATATAAAAGGTCAATCTTTGAAAAATATTGAGCTTCATGAAATTGGTTGAATAAATCATCAAAGCAAGGTAGGAGATACTTATTATTTATTGTTATAGCATTAATCTCTCTATAGTCAATGCACAACCTCATAAATCCATTTTTATTCTTAACAAAAACAATCGGGGCTCCCTAGGGAGAAACACTATGGAGAATAAGTCCTTTATTACTCAATTACTCGAGTTTTTTATTTAGTTCCATTAATTCCACAATCTACATTCTATAAGGGTTCTTCTATATTGGCCTTGAACTAGAAATTAAATCAATGAAAAACTCAATTTCTCATTCTAGAGGATGTCCAGGTAAATTGTCTGGAAACACATCAACATATTCTTGAACAGTAGACACATCCTGTATTTGAAAATTATTTTCCTCACCCATAGTTATCTTATTCTCTTACTCCCCAATAATTGAATTTAGTAGAGCTACTAGGGTTGAATCTAGATAAGAATCAGGTGGTTACATTTCTTCCATAAAGATAAGTTACTCCTTGTCATCAACAAAAATTGTAACCTAATTCTTCTTACAATAAATTTTTGCATCATGGTATGAAATGCAATCCATAATTAGAATTATATAAAATTAAATCATGGATTTGTCAATGAGATCAGTAGATAATGAACATTTATATGCCATAATGGGGGCCGATTCACCAAACATTATTGCAATGATACTTCCCTTAAGAGTTTTGACTGACAACTTCCTTATTAAATCTAATTGGAAATATCTAATTTTCATTGCAAACTGGGAAAAAAATGAAACAATGCAATGATCCAAAATCAAATAAATCATTGGATAAATTTGTGGAAACAATTAAATTACCTTCCACCATATCATTTGAAGATTCAACCTCACCAGTAGTGATCACATAATCTAGGCCTTGGTTCCATGGCCTTTTCTAAGGTATGTTTCCTTGGAACTTTGGACATTCATTGGAATAATTATCCAGTTCTCTACAATTGTAGAATCTAACATTAACAACCTATTTCTTTCCCTTATAATCACATGTTTGGTGGCCTTTTTCACCACACTTGTAACAGACTCCCACTCCCTTCAGGCATGTACCGAGATGTTTCTTCCCACCATTACTGCAGGGTGGAAATTCAAATTTTCCATTCATCACCTTATTTCCATTTCCATAGTGTTCATTAGATCTCTTCTTCTATTAATTTTCATTAAATTCATAAGACTTAGAGAATTCCTTTTCTGTCTTGATAGCTCATAAAACAAAATCTTCATATGATGAGAAGAATTGTGAGACTAATGCTCGATGGTGAAATGGTTTTAACCCACTGATGAAATGATAAATATTACTCTTTGAGTTACATATATAATATACTGCATGCCTTGATAACCTTGTAATGTTAAGCTCATAATTTTCTACATTATAATTCTCCTTTTTCCTCATACTTAGTAATTGTCTTTCCATATCCCCTCGATGGTCCCGAGGAATGTATTATTCAATGAAAATATATTCAAACTCCCCCATTAAATATTTTATACCTTTTAGTCCTCCATTTTGTTTTTAATTAATTACCACCATTGATTTGCATATCCCGTGAGGAGATAATCTACAATGACAACTTTTTCCCTTTCCCTAATCCACAAATGATGAAATATTTTCTCTAAGGAACTTATCCATTTCTTAAGATAACATATATTATAGTCCCATTGAATGGTGGTGGTTGTTGCCTTAGGAAGTGATCTTCCATTGATCCTCCAGGTTATGTATTGGGGTGCTCCATATGAGTAAGGTTATTATTCATAACCTGAGTGAGTTTTCCCATCATGATTATAAGTTGTTCAACACCAGTTTCATCACCATCTAAACTATAATAATCTTGAAGAAGAGGGAAATCCCTACATGGATTATGTGCATTGATACAGTTTCCATTCCATCCACTAGGTTCCTTTTCTAAAAAATGGCATACACTAGATTAGTTTATGAATCACAATACATAATTCCAAACTAGTAAAATACCTAACATAAATTGAACATTTTAGGCATATAATCCATAATCATAAAAAATGTTTTTTTTTGAGGAAGTATTTACTAATAAATTATTCTTAATGGTGTGTTAATAAATGTGAATTATCAAATGCATATCCCCCAAGAGTGTTGTAACCGAGAGTGAAGCAAGGCCCGTTGTCGTGTACCAAGATTCCTTGGGTCAAACCGAAAACTCATTGTCGGATTTTACACTCTGAGGTACATATATGATTGAGCCACCTCTACATTCATGTATCCAGTCTGGGATATATTTCTGGGATAATACACAAATTATCTAAATTACCTAAATTTTATGAAGTTTTTCTATACTAAACCTCAAAGTGTATCTCAGGGTAATATTCTCTAATTAGTGTTTTTTCTAAATCTTGCTTCCGAGGTTTTTAATAAACTTCCTATGATACCAACAAAAATGCCCCGACCCTGGTTACCGAGAGTCGGTGCATTATTACATAACATTGGCATGATCACTAGTGATCAAGTCTGGAATGACCGATTAGTTTAGTAGACTTGAAAGTAATAGATACATATATAAGTTTTACATTATATCATGAAAAAAAAAATTTATCCTTTGAACACACTCATATCCCATATAATATCCTTGAAGGTCAGTCATAATATACTGATTCACATCCTGGGAAAAATAAAACATAGAAAGCGGTGTGATCAAGTGCCTAGTAAAGGTAACAATATAGTGGAAACCTTCATAAATAAGCACAAAATTTTAAGGAAATTTATTAGACTAAAACACAATCCTTTTAAACTAAAACTTCAGTATAATATTGGAAATATAAATCAAATAATGCCATTTAATTATTCACATGAATATTCTACTAGTCAAATAACAAAATTTAATATCAATAGCCAATTTCATAATGAAGGAATGCATAATTTTGGACATCATAACCACATATTCGTGGCCTCATGCCAAGACTACAAAAAAATATTTTATTAGGGCCTTGTGTGAAGACACTTGTTTGTCTCATGAAATATACTGATGCATCGAAGAGCTATAGCGGGCTCTACCCATCACATACTATGTCCAATGCATTCCTCATATGAAAAGGTTAAAACATAACATAAAAATTCGTATTAAAACTACTATATGAAATTTAATACTTTAACCATAAACCATTAATTTTATAAAAATAACACATCCATAGTCAAACATATCACAAAACCTTCAATACAATATGGAAGATGGTGTCATAATAAATCAACTTCAACCAAGTGTAAAATCTATCAAAGGATGTTGAAAAAGATGAAATCAAAACTGTTTGAGAGAAATATTTTTATTTTGAAATCATTTAAAAGTCAAGTAATAATAAAAGAAAACATTTATTTTGAAAATATTATTATAATCTTAATTGGGAAGCTTATAAGGTGTTATAATGGATGAAAATAGCTATACCCGCTGTATAAGTTAAAAAAGCATTCTTTCCTTTATTTTGAGGGAAATTTCATAAAGGACCTTTTTTGGAAAAGGAGGGAAATATTACATTATAAAATTTTTATAAAATTTAAAAAATGTTATAAATGACTTTAACCCATAGTTTAGGAAATAGTAAAAATGTTTTGAAATACATTTGTAAGAAAAAAAGATGTGGATAATAAATAAGTCCAAGTAGATACTCACATATACAGAACCTCTGATAATGAAGAGATTTTAGAATTAAACCTTACCCTGTAATTTTCCTTGATCTAGGGTACATTAACCTCTTGTATCATAAATATGATATCATATATGTTCTTCTAATATTTCTTTGTTAATAATTTTTCATTAGTGTCATTGTTTCAGGTGTTAGCTGATTCGTTTTCCTTTATATGTTTTTTAGGTAAGTCATGATTGTTATGGTTAGGATTTATTTGATTCATTTCTATGATGATATTAATTTCTTAAACATTATTTTTAGTCATAAAATTAAAATTATTTTTAATTATTATGATGGGGAATGAATCTCATAGCGTTCGTGGAGATGGTAATTTGTACGTAAGCACAAGTGAAAATGTAATTTTATTAGTGGTGAAATAGTTTGTAATTGGATGGTATATAATATAAAAAAAACCATTAACATGTTATATTTATTATTTACATCAATTATACTCATTATTATACCCATTCATATACTGAAGTGTGGAATAACAAACTACACCATGACGTGGAGACGGTAAGTCGTACGTATTAACTTATGGTGACATTGTCTTTCATAGGATGAAAAGAATAATGAATATGGTTGATCCATTTTTATAATAACATAACCGTATGTAGAAGGTACATTATTTATTATTTTGGTATGGAAACAATAAATAAATAGGAAGTGGGAGAAGAAAAGATTTTTGAAAGAGGGGATGAAATTATTACCTTTTCTTCAGGTGATTCCTTTTGATTGGATCAAAAGGGATCCTTAGGTAGGCTTTCTTATCAGTGTAAGGCCTATAGGATGAATTGAGGGTAGTATGGGGGATATTTGAGTAGTTTTTGGCTGACCCAAATGGCTTTGGAGGTGTGAAAATATGAGAAACGGAGGTACCCATTTATAAGAGAGGTGAGGGTCACATTAGGAAAAGCTTGAAATAATATTTTATTATAAAATCAGTATCTGTTTATAATAACTTCAAATAGATTTATTTAGAGTCTAAGGTGGGTATGGGTACAAAAAATCTCCAACAATAGATTCTTGACAGGTTTAGTTAACAATATTAACCTTTTCTTTTAGATTTAACTCTCTGTTAAATAGTTTAACTTTTACCATGTATACTTGTATTATTATAATAAATGGTTAATAAAATTAATATAAAAGACAAGAGAAACCCAAGTGGTTCATTATTGATATATATAGCCTTATATAAGTCTTTACGCCGATACTTATATTTTTAGTAATATTATATCAATTAATAATATAGTATTTGTTTTATAAACTCATTTATGTCAATTTTGACTTTATTTAGTATTTGGTTTTTTGAAAGTAATAACAATTTTATCACTTCGAAAAAAATATATTTAATCAACCCTAACATGTTCTATTAACCTATAAAATTCATGTAATACATAAAAATTCTCAATTTACAATTATTATAATATTTATAATATTAATTATTTTAATCTTTCAATAATAAGGTAATTACTGTATCATTATTGTGTCATAAATAAATTTTATTATTTAAAGTCTAAAAATTATAAATAAAATACCAATATGTAGGAATTATTTTTATCTTTCTAATGAATAGTTATAGTATAATTTAGCTTATGTATAACCCTATATTAAAAATGTCTTGGTTATTAAAATTTGAATTTAACACTTTCAACATTTCATTAAATAAAATAATAATAAATGTCCTAATCTAATAGAATTGGACCAAAAAGATCATATTTTATTCCTGAAGTTGATTTTTTTTGAAATACACTTATCCAATAGAATTAGTATATGTGTTATTGTAATTATAATATCATTTTTACCTTTAATTACCCTATTTATTTTTATTGGAGGTAAAAAATTTCAAAAGTTGGAGTTCACCAAAATATTATTATCATCTTAATGAACCAAATTTTAATTATTGATTTCAACCATATTTCTTGTTTTTTTGAAATTCAATTCGTAGATGCTGTAAAATTACGTTTTATATAAATTTTATAAAGTGCCTAGAAGGTCTGTAAAAGGCTTTAAAAAGTTGAACAATATTTTATACATCTAATTTCTCTTAAATGACTCTAAAGAATTAAATTGAACTAATATAGGTATTATGTATATATTGTTTTTCTTAAAATAAATTTATTTAAAATAAATAATTATTTAAATAAAAAGTTGGTTTTAAACAATAACACATTGTTTTTCACTATTCATCTAAAATTGGTTGTTTTCAGAAAAATATGAAAAATTTATCCTAAGGTAATTTTGATATTCTGAATCCAAAAATGAAGTCCATTTTAAATAATAGAATTTATAAAATTTAAAAAAGCGGGTATTACTATTCATAACGGCTAGTTTAATTAGTCTTGGGGTGCAAGAACTCGATGTTGTGTACAATGAATGCTATTACATTATTCAAAGAGAAACATATTGTGGAAGCCTGGGGTGTTATTATTTTCCTAAAATTTAATTCATTATTGAATTCTTAATGTATAAAATGGGTGGATTTAATTTACGTAATTTTTCTAAAATACTTGTTTTTATGGTGAAAATGTTAAATATGATAATTTATAATAAATGATAAAAAATGATTTAGTGAGTCAAAGATGATATTTGGATAATGTAAGCACCCTTGTATTGAAATACCATGAAATTATTTCTATATTTATCCACAGTAATCAACACTATTTCTTATTTTTGGGAAAATAATAAAATAATGAATAAAATAACGAGAAATCACCCCTCTCCTCCACTATAAATACCATCCCTCACCACCTCTTCTCCATACACCTTCCTAGATGTGCGTCTTTTAAAATTTCAACCCAATAATATTCCCAAGCATCTCACCCATTTCCATGAGCTCTTGGTATCATCAAAATACCAAAACCAATTCTCTTAAAGAGGTTCTCAAGGAGAAGTATTCAACTGGTAAAATCCACTTTCTTTTGCCCTTAATTTCTTTTCGTGTTATTTTCTTTTATTATTCTATATTCACATCCTTCTCCCAAATGATCATGATAACTCTATTATCATACATATAATAGAATGATAACATTTTAATGTAATATCCTTGATCAAACTCCATTCTCTCTCTCTCACTCTCTTATTTTAAAAACGAAATCATCTTCTGTAAGGTGTCGATTTACAACCTTCATAGATGAAGAATTTTTATTATTCAATTTATCCTTCATGGATGGTAATAAAACCATTTTTTGGTTAAACAATACTATAATATAATGATTAAAACCCTTATTATTTTCTAGGTGTAACATTTTTACAAATTTACATATTCACATAATACAAAACAATAAAATAAAAATAGTTCATTATGATCAGTAACCATCATAATAATGTAAAAAATTATCATTAACTATTTTATCTAATGATTCATCCTCATAACATATAAAAAAATTATATATATAACCATTTATAATTATTTATGTTTATTAATATCACATAAATTTAATTCTATAGAATTTAATTCTTCATTTGGGTTAGGCTTTCTTCCTCTATACAACAATTTAATTCTTCATTTTTTTATAATTATTATAAATTATATATATAATTTCTAAAATCATATATCCTAATAATTTAATCAATATTTTATGGGATAATTAATATTTTTCAATGATCCCTTCTCATTTTTTCATGACACTCTATCTCGATTAAAGGGAACATCTCTATTTCTTACCAATTTTCAAATACCATCTATATATTTTTTTTAAAACCGTTATTTTTATAAAATGATTACTATTATCATGAGAAACTATCTTAATTAATTTATGTTTTTATATCAATAATTTTAAAAAATAACTCATTGCAATGTAAAAATATTATTTCTCTTAAAAATTCATCGTTGATTTTATAAGATTATTTTCATATATTTCAACACTCTTGTTGGATTTTATATTTTGTTGGGATTAATATTTTATGATATCATATACCATTTTTAATTTAATGGTTTAAGATTAGTTTGACTATGGATGTTCTAGATTGATTCCATTCACCATATTACTCCTAATGGTTAGTGATTATGTTTACTGATTGGAGAATGTTATTTACATTTTATATGTTAGTTTTAATATGAATGTACATATTGATTACGTTGCACACCTTTCATATTTGAAATACTTGGGACATAGTAAATGTTGGGTGGCCCCCACTATTTCCCCACAGTTCTTCAATAGGTCTCATGAGACAAGCTAGTTTGGGTTTTTACGCATTTATGTATGGGCTTGGCATAAGGCCTTGACGGTAAGGTTATGTTTCCTCACATTATTCATCCCCTAGTTATGAAACTAGTAGATGATATTCCATGTGATTATTTGACTAGAATAATATAAATGGTTAATTGTTTTTATGGAATTATTTAACCAGTCTATATTTATTCTATATTATGATCATGTTTACTTTAAATGTAAATAGTTTTTATCCATTCACCATGAATTATTGATTATTATGCATCTGATGCATTTTATACCCTTAATAAGCATCTGATCTCACCCCTTTATTATGTTTTCTTTTTTCCCAAGATGTTATGATTTGTATTATGAATGACCTACATGGATAATATTGGAGATTATGCGTGATTCAAAAGAAGTTGATATGTTGTATTTTATTTCATGTTTTAATGTAATGTTCCTATATGTAATAGAGTTTTCCAAAACTACTAAACTATTTAGTCCTATGTGATGTGACTCCCTTGTTTATATTCCAATTTAATGAAGTATGGCATTGGATTCGAGAAACTGGAGTCTGGGTATTTATAGTTTGTATTAAAGGAAATTTAGTAGAATCCATAGAAACTAGATTTATAAAACATATATTATGAAACATAACCCTAAGATAGGGTTTTTGGATAATAATGGAAGAAAATAATAAAATTTTGGTAAGGTAGAGATTATGTTGATCATCCATAGAACACATCCATGTTTGGTTACTACAAGTGGATGTGGTTCTGAAATAGATGTACATAGGGGTAACAAGTCCGACAAGGTGTCCTTGGCTAGACTCGGGGTAACCAAGTACATGATAATAGGCCTTACTGCACCCCTAGTTTAACACTCCCAGGGTATATAATTAGGATAATTAAAATTTTATTTACAAAACATTATGAAGGAATTAAATATTAATATGTCCCCAAATAAACCATGATTTTGATAATGAGATTAGAAGTGTGTCAAATTTAAATTTATATAATGTGTTTTCCTGTTCGACATTAAACATTATTATTCATATATTAATTTTCGGTATTCCATTATTTAGAAGAAGCATCTAGGGGAAGAAATGGAAAGTACATGAACTCAAATATCCCATGAAGGTATTTCCATGTTATAAATGATAATGATGTTGGTTCTGGTGCAGTTATTGGTGTTGAGAAACTTATAACTATTCATGGAAAACTTACCCGAGTTATGAATAATAACCTTACCTATATGACGCATCCATATCCATGACGTTGAGGAGTAGTGTTGGACCACATTATGCGAAAATAGCCTACATCATTCAATGTGACTACAAAACCATTTTTAGCAGAGCAATGGATAAGTTATTCGGTGAAGATGTTTCTCTATTTGGGATGTAATGAAAGAGAGAAGGTTGTTATGGAATTTTATTATCATTAAAGAGATTCCAATAAATGGTGTTCATTAATTAAAAATAAGTAGGAGGAAGAAATATCATACATGGAATGGAGAGAATTAAAATAAATTTTCATAGAAAAATACTTTCCTCGTGAACAATGACCTGATAAGAAAATGTAGTTTATTAGTCTGTGGTAAAAGGAGGATGAGAATATTACAAATTATGAAGATAAATTCACATGGTTAGAAAGTAATGATGCGTAATACCATGGTAAACCAATTATTAATATTTATTGGTAATTTTGTGCTTTAAAACCATTCCTCTAATGGGCACTAGTCTACCGAACTTTCTCATCATATGAAGATATAGTCTCATGTTCTATCAATATTGATAAATAATTATCTATTAAATGTATGAATAAAATGGCCACCAAGACTGTGATTTCAACGAAAAGAAATAATCTTCAAATTTTCAATCCTATAATTTTAAAGATATGGGACATTATTCACATGAAAGTCCTAATCTCCAAGGAAACATTCCTCAGAGAAAGTCTAGTGAGAAAGTCCAAGATTATGCAATCACACCTATAGAGGTTGAAGTTCATAATGATGTGGTGGTTGGTAATCTAATCATTTCATCAAACATATCCAATTATTTATTTAATTTTAGAACATAACATTAATTTATATCTTCCCAATTTTCCAAGAAAATTAGACATTTTTAATTTGATTTAATAAAGGAGTTGTTAGTCAAAACACTTAAGGGATGTATCATTTCAAAATATATGTGTCTATCATTCCTATTTATGACACATAAACGTGCTTTAGATTCTGAACTTATCATCATACATTTGATTGAATTTTATATAATTCTTGGTATGGAATGGATTTCAAATTACGATGTGAAAATATGTTAGGAGAAGAATCCATTATCATTAGAGTAGAAACCTCTCCATCTGATTATAATTTAGATTCACCCTTAGTAGATCTTCTGAATGTAATTATTTATGAGGAAGATAAAACAATATATATGGGTGATGAAAGATATAAAAAAATTGATGATGTACCTATTATGCAAGAATACATTGATGTATTTCTATATTATTTACTTGAACATCCTCTGAAATGGGAAGTTAAATTTTCTACTGAATTAATTCCTGGTGCAAGGCCTATATCAACAACTCCTTATATAATGACCATAGTGTAATTAGTGGAGATAAATGTACAAATAGATGAAATGATTGATAAAGGTGATATTCCCCCTAGTGTTTCTCCATGGGGAACCTCTATTATATTTTTGAATAAGAAAGATGGATCGTTGAGGATGTGTATTGACTATAGAGAAATAAATGCTATTATGGTAAGGAACAAGTATCCTATCCCTCACATTAATGATTTTGTTGATCAAATTCATATAGAATAACATTTTTCAAAGATTGAACTTTAAAATAGATATAATCAAATTCTTGTAGGGATGGAAGATATTCCAAATACATCATTTCAAATCTGTTATGAGCATTACAAGTTAACAGTAATTAATTTGGATAGACTAATGCACCCTATATTTTCATGGATCAAATTAATATAGTTTTTTAGGATTATATTGACTATTTTTATGGTATTAATTTATGATATATTGGTATAATAAAAAACATATAAAGATCATGATAATCACTTTAACATTATTCTAAAGACTCCATGAAGAAACAAGTTATATGTGATGTTTATAAAGTGAGAATTATAGCATCAAACAGTTTATTTTCATTTCTATATTGTCTGTAAGGATGAAGTCTTAGTTGATACTGTGAATAAAATAGATGTTTTGGAATGGATTATATAAAAAACATAACTGAGGTATGTATTTTTGTTGGTGTATAATGTCATTATTGGAGTTTCTCTTAGAACTTCTCCCTATTAGATAACTCATCAAGAAAGATTATATGAAAAGGGGTTATGTTCGTGAAGAATTTTTTAAAGAATTACAGATGATATTAGTGAATTATATGATCCTAAAACTACCATAAAAATGGTGGGTTTGTGATTTATAGTGATGCATCAACGAAAGGACATGGATGTGTCCTTATATTTAATGAAAGAGTTATTTTTCATACATCAAGGTAGTTAATATTTCTTGAACAAAACTATCCAACTCATTCTCTTGACTTAAAAAATTTAATCTTTACTATAAGGATATGGAAACACTATCTATATGGTGAATGGTATGAGATATAAATGGATCAAATTATCTGGAAACATATGTTCTCATGAAATAACTCAACATGTAGAAAAGGAGTTGACTTGAACTACTCAAGGACTACAATTGTTCAATACAATACCATATAGGAATGGAAAATATGGTAGCATAAGCTTTGAGTAAGATAGATCATGTTGTTCAAAAAAAATGAAAATTTTCAATGATTTTGTGTACATAGATCAAGGAAATATGGAAATAGGAATTATCAAGGAAAGTGAAACATCATTACTTTTTTAACTAGTTTGCTAACCATCTTTATTCAAAACAATTAAAATTTCCTAGTGTGAGGATAACAATATTCAAAAGTTATTTAATGTCTTAAATGATTGGAAGTTTCCAAACTTCATGTGTGAGGATGGAATTATGAAATTTTAGAGGAGTGTTTGTGTTCCCTCAATACATAATAAAAAAATAGAGTCATTATATGAATCCAATACCTTGAATTTCTCTATACATCCTGGTATCACTAAGATGCATAAATATTTTAAAGAAAATTTCTGGTGGGGTAATATGAAGTGTGAAATTTCTGATTATATATCAAGATGTTTAGTATAATAACACGTAAAGTCTTGATGAAAACATCCTAGAGGAGTCATGAAGCCTCTTCCATTTCCTACATGGAAATTTGATGACTTAACTATGCATTTTTTTTATTTCTTACCCAAAACACCAAGAATGAATTATGGAATATAGTTAATTTTGGATCGACATTCCATATCTACAAATTTATTCATTATAAGGTAGGATTTACCACTAGAGATCCTTACACAAACATACATTAATGATGGTGTAATAAATCATGCAGAAAACCTTTCAATAGAATGTGATCATGATACACAATTTACATCAACATTCTGGAAATGTCTTTTGAAAACCATGGATACTGAGATTCACTTGAGTACTACTGATCTCCGTCAAACTGACAGGCAGTATGAAAGGATGGTCCAAACATTGGAAGACATGTTGAGATTATTCTCACTTTAATTTCATGGTATGTGTGATTATTAATTACCATTTATAGAGTTTTCCTACAACAATATTTTCCATTATAGTATTCAAATGGAATTGTGTTAATCATTGTATGGAATGAGATTTCATACACCAACTTGTTGGGATAAGGATGGTGGAAGAAAGTTTTTAGGCCTAGATATTGTGGAGGAAACAATAGATAATGTAAAGATAATTCAAACCCATATAAAAGAAACTCAGAGTAGGAAATAGATCATTGTCAATAATCAAATAAAGGATTTGGAATTTCTTGTGTGAGATCATGTTTTCTTAAATGTATATCCATGAAAGGGTTTTATAATATTTAGAATGAAAGAAACACTAATCCTCATGTTCATTGGTCCTTTTGAAATCATGGAGATAATTAGAGATGTTATATATCCTCGAGATATGCCACCTAGATAGTCTAAAGTACATAATGTGTTCCACGTCACTTTGTTGAGGAAGTATATTACAGAACCATCACATGTCCTCAATTTTGAGGAAATATAATTGGAACTTGATTTATCTTACTATGAAGAGTCTATCCAAATTATAGACACTAGAGAACATGTGCTGAGGAATTAGATGAACCGACTGGTAAAGATTCTTCGGAAAAATCATAAAATTTAATAGGTGGCGTGAGATCCCAATGGGAATATAATGAAGAAAAACAATATTCATTTTTTGGGGATGAAAATATAGTAATTTTGAGGATGATTTTTTTGTTCTATGGGTAAATGTAACAAACAATAACTCTATAAATGAAAATTTTCTTCTTATGTTTATATCATATAGTATAGATAACAAAAAATCACTTAGTGAAAAACAACTGCCTTTCCTTTGGAGGGCTTATTAATTTGGTTAATTGTGTTGTAGTTTCTATTCCCATGCACCTCATGTCTACTATAAAGGTTAAAAAAATGTGATCTCAAATTTGGAATGAATAATGGTCTCTTTCATATGGGACATCAAGATGGAGAGCAAGCACCACTGGGACCCAAGGAAGCATTTATCAAGACTAGTGTCTGAAGGGGGCATAAATTTGAGTAGTTTATCTTCTACCATGCAAGAGATGCATTCCATTATATCATGGGAGAAAATTGAGGGAAAAATATTGTGGGGCTAGATAATTAAAGATAAATACAACTTGTATTTGGAATTGAAGAGGTTTCAGCCATCGAGATCATGGAAGTTCATTCATCCTTACTCTGAGTTTCTTCTTCCTCATGCACGATGGCTGGTGGGTAGAAGGGATGTGAATTTTTGGAAGGAGGACTAGGGGGGACTATCTGGTTTCCCGGATGTCCAGTACCTAACATGAATTTCATAAAATCCAATGCACACCCAGATTTCATCCTTTCCATTATCAATGAGGATCAGATCAATGCATTCAAGGATATCGTTCCATGTGAGGACCCTGACCGACTCATTTTCATGGGTGCTACATCAGGCGAGTTTTCTATTAAATCTTTAGTTGTATAGGGTGGGACCCTATTCCAGGCGATCCATGGGGGGTATCGTTATGGTTCATGGGTATCTCTTCAATGATTAACCATGTGCTATGGAGAGTGAAACATAAGGCCATGCCCATTGATGAAAATATACAACTCATGGGTATAAATTGGGCATTTAGAGGTCGGTGCTTCATTAAACCCTAACATCAAAAATAGACCTTTTATTCTTCAACAGTGATTGGGCTCGATGGAGTTGGTAGGCACATGGACAGCTCTTAGGATGGAAAGCATCAGGTGGGAGGCAGGAGGAGGTTTTGAACTAGTGGTTTAATGGTGCTGGTGAGCATAGTTCGTAGAGGGAAAGCCAAGATGTCATTCTTGTGGTGGTTTGATGGATTATTTATAAAGAAAGGAATGATGTGAAGAACAAGAAATCCTCTAAAACCCATTTTAGCATCAACTTCAAAAATAGAAATACAATAATGGACTTAGTTAATTTATGCACAGGTTGTCAAGATGCTCCATCGATAAGATATCTTACCTATTGTGTGGGCTTTCAATAGGAGAGGACGAGTATTGGTCATTGGGCACATTGGTATCCCCAATGTGTTGGTTCCAAACTCAATACTGAAAGATTTCACCTGTGGGGGAGATAAGTGGTGGTGGTGTTATAAGAGACCAAATGGGGTCTGTTGTGGTGGCCATTTCATCGTTTTATGATAGAGGTGAGGCTCTTCAAGTTGAGGAAAAGGCAATAGCCATGGGTCTTGAGGTTTGTGAACAATGGAATATAGCGTTGAGGTTGGTGGAGATAGATTCCTTTATTTTATATAATTCTTTATCAGGATGTGGAAGTATCCCTTAGAGCATAGATTATATTATCCATAAGTGAAATAAGATCATGAGCGCCAATATGGGTATCTCCCACATATGGTGTGAGGGGAATAATGTTGGAGACTTCTTTCCAACTTAGGCTTCCTCAATCCAAAATGTTTCCCTCTATCTTAACTTATGTTACTTTCCACTTGGAGGCTATCTTTTTATTATCAATGATTCATTGGGCCTTCAATAATTCCATCCACTTTTATTTATCTCTTATTTTTGTATGTATCCTAAAGAAATAAAAATTTTAATGTTTTAGTCAAGAATCAATGAAATAAGAGGTATTTCTAGATGTTAAGAAACCTATAATGATGAAATAGTAACTTGACCATAGGAATAGTAATATGACCCTTATGAATATTAAATTGGAAAACTGAGTTGTAAACTCACCAATGTTTGTATAAATTAAATTTTGGTATCTTATAAATGAAAGTAAAATATAATTATATCATAGTATTGGTAAATTAATATTTTAAAAATTATTAATTAGGTGTTTGTATTTTTGTGAGTCATAAATATTGAATTAAAATTTTGTAATTAATAAAATTATTTGAAAGAAAATTTATTTCTGTAAAATGTAATTATAAGTATATATTTTGTGTCCTTATGATTTTAGGATAATTTTATAAGACCTTAGTTAATTTTTTAAAGTGTTATAAAATCAATTATTGATTTAAAATATGTATTTTTTTCATGTAAATGATGGTTTTAATTAAAAATTAAATTTCATATATTCATAAAATTATTTTCATTAAATGGGATACATTTTTAAATTCTAAACATTGAAAAATATTTAGGGTGATTTTTTCCAAATTTTTTAAAATACATAAAAATTTGGTGAAAATGGAAAATATGATAATTTACGATAAATAATAAATAAATAATTTATTGAGTCATGTGTGATGTTTGGATGATTTAATCACCCTTGGTTCGAGATCAAATAATCCTATTACAGTATTTAGTGAAAATAATAATCATTATATCCTATCATGTGAAAAAATAATAAAATAACAAATAAAATAATGAGAAACATCCCCTCTCTTCCACTATAAATATTACACCTAAAAACCCCTTTTCCTCACACCTTCCCTGATTTTATCCTTATCTAATATATTCCAAATATTCTCCTGAATACTCTCTTTTACATCTAGGAGAACTTTTTCTCATCAAAATACCAAAACCAATATCCTTAAAGAGGTTCTCGAGGAGGAGTATTAAAGAGGTAAAATCCTCTTCCTCTTTTGTTTTTAATTTCTTTTCAAGTTCTTTTCTTTTATTTTTCTATCCTCAAATCATATTTTAAAATGACCATGATAAATATGGTATCATCTATATACTAATATTATATCATTTTAAAGGAATATCCTTCTCTAATCTAGTTTTTCTCTATCATTTATTTTAAAAATGAAATCATCATCTGGGAGGTGCTGATTTACAACTTTTTTGGTTGATGAATTTTCATTCATCAATATCACCTTCAAGTATGGTAATGAAACCATTATTATGGTTAAATAAGACAATAATAAATTTATTACAACATTTATTATGTTATGTATGTGACATATATATATATAATATAAAATGATAAAACAAAATGATTTCATTATGATCAATAACAGATATAATAATCTAAACGATTATCACTAAATATATTATCTAATGATTCATCATCATAAAATATAAAAAATATTAAATTTTACCATGGAAATTTTTTTATTTTCATTAATATCATATAAATTCAATTTTTTTAAATTATACCCATTCTACAAGAACTTCCATACTGATATACAAGTATACAAATCATGAAAATGAAGGAAACGAATGCTCCTAATCAATAAAATTGTATATTATAACTCATCAAAAATTAGATAAAATAATATAATAAAAATATAATAAATAAAATAAATGTGTAAAAGTTTCTTAATTAATTAATTAATTAATTTTATTATCCAAGACATTAATGTTAAGTAAAGAACACATTCAGACATAAGGTAAGGGTTTTCTTCCGAACCTCCATTTTCATTCGGGTTATTATTTCTTCCTCTATACACCATTGTAATTATTAATTTTTATATAATTAATAAAAAATAAATATATGTGTTAAAAAATCATATATCTATATCATTTCATTAATAATGGATGGGATAATCAATGTTTTGCAATGTTCGCTTCTCATTTCATCCTGGCACGAAAGCCTGATTAAAGGGAACAACTCGATTTTTTAACCATTTTAAAGTACCTTATTTAATATGTTTTAAGAATTTTTTTTATAATATCATTAATGTTTTCTTTAAGAAATATCTTAGTTATTTTATATTTTTATACATTTTTTCCAAAAGAACTCTTCTTTATAATGTAAAAAACATTGCTCTCATTAATTATTCAATGACTTTATATGAGTATTTTCAAATATTTTAACACACTTGTTGAATCTTATGTTTAGTTGGGATTAATATTTTATGATATCATCTACCATATTTTATTGAATGGTTTATGAAATGTTTAATAGTGGATGTTCTCTTTTGATACAATTCACCATGTTACTCCTAATGGTTTGTGATTATGTTTACTGATTGCGGAATATTATTTACATTTCACATGTTACTTTAAACATGAATGAATACATTTATTATGCTTCACATTTTTCATATGAGGAATGAATTGGATTTTGTAAGTGTTGTGGGGCACTATAGGCCCTTAGTGCATTGGTAGGTATCTTGAGACAAAAATGTTTGGGATTTTACCCATTTATGAATTCCCTTATTATTAAACTACTAATTGACATTCCATGCGATTATTAAACATGAAGAATATCCACGATTAATTATTGTTAAGGAGTTATTTAATCAATCTATATTACTTATCTATTATGGTTAAGTTTAAATTTAAAAGAATATGTTTTTAGTCATTCACCATGCGTTATTATTTATTGTTCTTTAATTATATTACTTACCCTTACTATGCATCTGAGACGGCCCCTTTATTATGTTTTATTTTACCCAAGATGTGAAGATGTACATAATGATTCACCTACAGGGGTAATCTATGATTTTATTTCAGATTCAAAAGTAGTTGATATGTTTTATTTCATTTAATGGTGTAATGTAATGTTCATATATGTAATCAGGTTCTCCAAATCTAGTAAACTATTCAGTCCGTTAGGATGCTTCTTCCTTGTTTATATTATAATGCAATGAATTAATTCAACAGATAAGAGAAATTGGTGTTTGAAGCTTCACATTCTGATAGGATAGAATTACTTCCATGGAAAAAAAATAGTCCACAATAGTCTCCAAACCATAAATAGAGTGTCTAATTCCAAGGAACTAATCATAAAGTTACTGCTCCAAATAAATCATCTCAATAAGAGTGGAGGTCAACATAAAACTATCCAAAACAACATCATCTGTTGATTCATGAACTCTAATATGAAATTGTTAAAAAATATCCATCCAGTTCCACTGTTATGATGATTCATTCACAAAATGGGTATGATGATTCTTGATTTAATAAATCATGAAGGCATTCCCTTTCCCATATGTATTGGAGATTAAAAATTGAAAATGTTTCTAGTATTCCACCCAATACCTTTGGAGGAGATTCATGTATATTTTATAATAGATATAACAGAAGCCATTGTGGTTATAAAACCTGGTAAATAATTATCTTAAAAGGTAAGGCCATCAACACTTAATTGAGTGCATCACATCTGTATGTTCATGGTTATGGGTAGGATTATTATTCTCATGAGGCCTAAGAATCCAAGAGCCATATAAAACCACATGATCACCCCACATAATAATGAATAACAAACCCGAAACTAATGCGTTATAGAATAGCACATAGCCCTGCTCGGCCTCTGTAATAGTCAACACCGGTGTATTAGTCCAAATACATTTCATATCAATAAAATAAACCAAAAATTTCTCTTATAAAAAAACATAAATCCCTTCTATGTTATTGTAGTCATTGTAGAATCCATCTTTGAGAAGTCCTTTACCAACAGACGATAATATCCTACAAAACCAAAAGATCCGAGTCCCAAAAACATTTCACGGGTTATCCCATGACAAATTAGATCTCACCTTCTCAATATCAGCTAATATAATATGTTTTTACATCACTTGTAACACCCCTATATTTTTATGAATTTTTTTTAATTTCGTTGATGTATTGTGTTGTACCCTACACCAAGATACGCTTGCATAATACACAACACCGAATTAGCTAGTGGTATATGCAATTATATGATTGGGTAATGTTACCCAAAATTTCATGTTCTTTTTATAGAGCTCATTTCACCGAGTATAAGTTAAAAAATTAATATCATTATGATACCATAAAACTAAGTCATTATAATGTCGGGTATAAACACTATTATATTTCTTATGAAAAACTATTTAAATGAAAATAATTGAGTTTATATAAGAATAAAATCAATATTACTAGTATTTATTATTTAATTAAAAATTTAATATATTCAATATAATGTTTAGAATCCATCTTATATGTTTTCTAGAATGATATATGAACAAATTAAGTTATTTATATAAAATAACTAATTTTTAAAAAATGCAGTTTTTCCTCCATTTGATGGAACACCTATTTTAAATCTAGTTTTCAAAACAATTATATATTTTATTATTTTAACATAAAAATTTTCTTTAGAAAAAGGATATATATAAATTTACTTTGGATGAACGTTTGATATTTTTATGATATTTTTAGGTTTTGATAAATAGTAAAAATACAATAAATTTTAATTGAAAACAACTTTTTTAATTCAAAATAATTTATACAGTTAGATTATATTATTGAATTGGTTTAAAGAGTGAATATAAAATATATTTTTTTCATTCATTATAATTTAGTTCGTTGACATTAATTTTATATTTAATTGAGATGCAAAAACATTTCAATATTTAGCAACGTTTTAACTTTTAAAACGTGTTCTCTCTTTCCGACAAAATGATAAATTATAAATTAATTAATAAAATATACATGTTTTTAATTTTTAAAAATATAATATATATTTTTTGTCTTTATATCCAAATTATGTAAATATATTTCTTCTCTTTTTTGGCATTATGAATAGTAAATTATGTAATTTTTATTAATATGATAAAAGGGTAAATTTGGTAATTAAGGGTAAAAATAATATTATGAAATTACTATAAAAAGTTTCTTAATATATTTGGATTTTTTTGACCTATATTATCCTTTATTATAAATGGTGTCTTTCTTATGTCACTTGGATGAGATTAAGACATTTAATTTATTTTATTTAAATAAAAGTTAAATATGTATCACTCAAATTTTAATAACTATATACTTTTAAAAAAACTGTTATGCATAAGATAAATTTGATTATAAATACTTAGTTTGAATATAAAATTTATTTACTTAATTTGATAATTTATTTGTAATTTTTAGGAAATAATTAATTACCTTAGAAACATAGACTTTAATGATGCATAAATTATTTAAGAGATGATAAATGAATAAAATAATTGATATTAAAATTTTAATCACCATTAAAAACCCAAAAACTTCACTTAATATTATTTCAAGAGTAAATATAGATCATAACTATGAAAGGGTCTATTTATTGACCATTTGGAGCCTTATTGAAGAGATTATGACACTTATATTATTTTATTAAATGCGATGATAAAGTTGTCACATTAAAGTTTTTGTAAGTATATCATTTTTAATATTGGATTTTCAAGAAGTTATATTCAACTAAAAGTATTCAATTGAAATATATTAGTATTATCCTAATCATAGTATTTTATTTTTTATTTTTATTCAACAGATAAGTGTATTAAATAATTACACACAATTGTTATAGTAGTTGTTTTGTTAAGAAAAATATCAAATAAATGTAATTAAAAATATTTAAAAATATATAATTTCGGATAATTAATAAGTAAAATGAATTTATTTGATGAACTATACCTATTCATAATATAATAAAATAATTTTTTTACAATTTAAATTTGTATTTTAATATTTTTAAAAGTCAATTAATTGAATTCTTTCAAGATTGAAAGTGTTGATGTTTTGTCAAAAAGTGTTTTATTAAATTATTTAAAAATTATAAATTTTTTTTAAAAATATTTAATAATTATTATGTGGTTGAATATCTTATAAGGTATTTATTTATTGTGTAATGGATATCAAATAAGTAAAATTTTCACCCTTTTAATATTTTATAATTTATTACCCTAGTTAAAAATTAAATACGATAACTAAGTGTTAATTAAAATTATAAGGTTTAAATTGAAATAAAAACTTATCTAAAATCATTTTTTTGAAAAGATTATGACTCTATCTTATATTATAAACAAAATTGGGACAATTTTGGATTTTATATGGGTTTTGATATCATTATAAATTTTCATTTTTGGAGATCCCAAAAGTGTCCCTTACCTCTATTATAATTGCGATCCTCCTAACACATTTATTTACTTCACTGTGAGCTTTTATGATCAGAAATACCTTAAAAATCTACCTTATGAACTTACCTAGTCACAATCTAGTGGTATTGGTCATCATAAAAGGCCAAATTTATTGACTTTAAGAGGATATCAGGATGAAGTTCATCAAATAAGAGGTAATCTCCTCAACCGATTCATTCAAATTATCTCTTCTTCTATTTACTATTCAATATTTGCTTCCATCCTAATTTAATAACTCCAGCATCACTTTTATGCTGATATGTTTTTATGGTTATGGAATAACTATATTCTACCTTCCATCCATCATATAAAGAACAAAATCACCACACTTGGGTTCATACGACTTACTATCGCCATGCAATGGTGTAATTTGATTTTCACCACCACTGTAC
Source organism: Viscum album (assembly GCA_963277665.1). Lineage (NCBI taxonomy): Eukaryota > Viridiplantae > Streptophyta > Magnoliopsida > Santalales > Viscaceae > Viscum > Viscum album. The sequence continues at coordinate 440,469,791 of OY728121.1, forward strand.
ATTGATGGGTTTAATGAGGGAAATAATAATTACATATTATTATTATAATATGATATCAATAATTATATATTGTACACCATAAAACCCAATACCAATCAACAATTATGGGAATGATATCGTCACTCGTGCATATGTACAACACAATATCTCCACGATGCGATGTGATTCATTATACATGATATTCATTAAAGAATAATTATATAAATGAATTAAATGAATTAAATGAGTAAATATGATATATATTATACTAACTAGTACTTTCTCGAGCTATTGCACGACGTTTTAGATTAATGGTTTTTCTTTTAATAAGATATTAATATTTATAAAAGTGGAGAAGAAACAATAATGTAGAGAATATTTTAATTAGAAAGTAATGGTTTATGATAATGGAATATAAGTGCATAGAATATGATGACAACATTAAAATAGTTGAAAAATAAAAAGGATAAAGTAAATGTATATGAATTTTTAAATTTCTAGGAAGAAGATTTGAAGTCATATTCACTTTAAATCACAATAACTATAATGTGGGCACTGAAATAAAGTCAAAGAGAAACAAAAGATAAGAAATAGGTTGTAATGATATAAATGAGAAATGTGAAAAAAATTAAATTATAATAAATTTAATGAGTGGGATGGTTGGGAAAAAAGAAAACAGTGTGAATCTATTCATCATGTATATGGAACAATATATAATGAGGGATATAGAGACCAGAGACAATGATCAAACAGAAGATGCAATTTAATAAAATAAATAGACGAAGACAAAGAGTCGACAACCACTTCATAATACTCGAAAACATGAAATTGAATCAAAAAATAGATAGAAAAATTGAATCTGTTTGTTTCTTCAGTAATTGTTAATGGTCATGGGTTGTATATCTATATTTAGAACCTAACCCGTGCATTTTTATGACATGATCATTTAATTAAACATTCACTTGAATAAAATTTGGATTGTTTCCAATATGAATTTCTGAAAAATAAATGCATATTTGAATGAAATTATATTCTATATAAGTTCATACTGATAATGCATAATGGAAAAACATTGATTACAAGATGACATACAGTAGTCATGTCACAATAATTTTTTATCTAAGTGAAAACTGATAATGCATGTGACAATTTCTATATAAGTGCAAACTGGTAATACAAATGAAAGTAAATTTATTTGACCTAGTTAATCATATATTTTAATTAATGATTCTTTGTCTGATGAAATTGAGAAAAAAATTTCCTATATATTGTAAATATAGGTATGTGAATAAATAATATTCAAAAAGCAATGGTAATATTTCTTGATGTATTATATGAAATTTGATTGTAATTTCTATGAATTTATACACATGCATGAATATATAATACATAATTAATATGTACATGTCATCAAAAATCAATGAAACAATGTGATTGTTGAATAAGCTGTGTTTTCTCTCATTATGTTCCCACACCTTTCTCATGAGTAGCTATGCTACATCCACTTTTCATGCTTCTAGAAGTTCTTATACTTGTTCCATGAGGTTCCTGATTTTTTTCCTCTAGAACAGATTGTTGTCTTTCCATTTCAGCTGAGATTGGAGGTGGCGGTGCGACTTCAACTTCCTGAGCAAGGTGTTCTCACCCATACCTAACACTTATTTCAAGAATCCGAACATAAGAATATTTTAGAACCTATTACAGAGAGTATAAAAAAGATAATAGTTTTAGTGTACTAATGATTGATATTAATCAAATCTATAAGAAATTAAGGTATGAAATAAGATATTTAAATAGCACATACTTTTGACTAAAATGTGAAAGGTTGTTTTGACTAAATTACAACTTTACCCATTTTAAGTCAACCCTTCAATAGGCACATTCCTTCAAAGCCATATCCTATGTTTCACATACATTAATTTACTCCCAATGAAAGATCTCAATTTTAGTATTTCAAAGGCCACAACAGAATCCACCCTTCCACTGAAAACCCATGTTATGCAACCTATAATTCCACATGTACCTGAAAATATAGATGTGAAAGAGTTTGTCCTTCCCTTGATAGATTCCATTCTTCCCAATATCTAGAGAAGAAAATGTGGTATGCGGATTCATGATGAGGCACGAAGTAGCAACCGAATCTATGAAATGAGAACACCCACCAAACAAACAAAAACTGTAGAAAAAATATAAGTCTAAATAATTTGTTGAAAGCTTATCTAAAATAAAAAAGTATTTATAATTTTCCTAGAAGCAAGGAAATTTACAATGGTGTTTGTATGAACAAATATAAAAATATATGAAATAGTCAAACTAGTATATGTGTTGTGGATATGTCATAGATATGAGAAATTAAAATTATATTGGAACAGAAACATGTTTAAATGATATGGAATAGAAAAATATTCAACTGATATGTGAAATAACCACATTAAATGGGTGTTTTAAATATTATATGGATCAGAGAAAACGCATTAACATGGAATAGATGTTATGCAGTATCCATGCCTGAGGATAATTCAGAATACATGGTAAACATATTCCATTAACCCTAATGTAAATATCATAGTTTAATATAGTTTGGAATTTAAAAAAATGTAGAAATAAAATATGAAAAAATATGAAATGGTTAAACTGTAGTATTACCTTGCAATTACAGCTATCAAATTCACTCAAAATTTTCACTCTTCTTTGCTGAGTTCTCTATCCATAAAAGTGGAATCTATACATAATGATTAAAAAACCAATTAAAGAACATGAAGAAACATTGTTTTATATACATTTAGAAGATATTATATTACCTTACATGATTCATAGGCATTTCTACTAGAGAATACAGATAAAGAAATATGGTTTCAATGAAAACCAGTTATAAGTATTGGGAAAAAATGTAACTTTAGATTTTAAAAAAAACTTAATTTTGTTAATATAGATGCATTTTTTGTAGAATACATACCAGTTGATAGTGGTGTTTTTTCAATTCTAAAAGTAGACCAACAAAAATAATAAATATAAAGGTAAGAAATTATAATTTTTTTTAGAATTTGTTCCATCAATTGTTTGAACATTCAGCATGCATGAAAACATGAACTCATCCTTCAAAGAAACTCAAGAGTATCATGTTTTTGGTTTTAAATCTCACCTAAATAGGGACAAGTAGTGGGTAATATTAGGTTACAAAAGTATGTATTATTTCACTAATCTTTAAAATCAATTCATATGCATGGGTAGTTTTGCAAGCAATGAATATCTATAAAGATAGTGTAAAAAGTTATTAATACAAATGAACATAAAAAGTGGTGAAGTGGTCATGTTGAATGTATAGATACAATGTTGTAAATAACTGGTTAAACTAGTATATGTGCTATGGATATGTCATATATATGAGAAAATAAAATTCTATTGCAATAGAAACATGTTCAAATGATATGGAAGAGAAACATTTTCAACTAATATGAGAAATAACCACATGAAATTGTTATTTAAACATTATATGGATCTGAGAAAACACATAAACATGGAACATATGTTATGTTGTACCCATGCTAGATGATAATCCTGAAAACATGGTAAACATATTCCAATAACGCTTATGTAAATATAATTTTCTAATAGAATTTTGAATATAAAAAAATAATATAGAAATCAAATATGAAAAAATATGAAATGGTAAAACAAAAAAATATGAAATGGTGAAAATGGTATATGTGCTGTGGATATGTCATAGATGTGAGAAAATAAAATTATATTCGAATAAAAACATGTTCAAATGATATGGAACAGAAACATGTTTAACTAATATGTGAAATAACCATATGAAATGGATGTTTTAAACATTATATGGATCAGAGAAAACATATAAATATGGAACATATGTTATGAAGTATCCATTTCAAATTCTAATTCAGAAAACATGGTAAACATATTCCATTAACCCTAATGTAAATAGCATAGTATAATATAGTATGGAATGTAAAAAAATAATACAAAAATAAAATATGAAGAAAATATGAAACGGTCAAACTGTAGTTTTGCCTTCCAATTACAACTATCAAATTCAGTCAATTTTTTCAGTCTTTTTTGCTATGTTCTCCATCTATAAGAGTTGTACCTGGACATAATGCTTAAAAAACCAACTAAAAACTTGAATAAACATAGTATTATCAACATTCAGAAGGTATTATGTTACCTTGCATGATTCATATGAATTGCGACTAAATAAAATAGATCTAGAAATCGTGTTTCAATGAAAACTAGTTATAAGAAGTGGGAAAAAATGTACATTATGATTTTAAAAAAATCTTCATTTAGTTAATATATATGCATTTTTTTGTAGAATACATACCTTTTGAGAGTGGTGTTTTTTTAATTCAAAAAATATATCAATACACGTAATAAATAGACATTTAAAAACTTATAAACATCTTATAGTTTGTTCCATCAATTGGTTGAACATTCCGCATGCATGAAAACCTAAACTAAGCCTTCATAGCAGTTCAAGAGTGTCATGTTGTCGGTTTTAAAGCTAACATGAATATAGATAGGTAATGGGTAATAGTAGAGGTTTCTAGAGTTTTTCTCACTTATTAGAGACATTCACCCATGCCAAGAAGCTAGAGAAGAGAGCTGTAAACCAATTGAGAAGACCTAACAACATGAAATTGAATTAAAAAAATATATATGAAGATAGATTGAATCTTGGTGTAGCTTAAGAATCAATATAACCATTCTATTCAACATTGAAGCTATATATATATATATATATATATAATAAATACATTAATTTAATTTTACACTGCCCATTAATTGACATACCTACAGTAAAGGAAATTTAATCAAGAATCCACACCAAATTTCCAAACTCTCACCTAGTTGCTGTATTCTACTGATGTTAGGCTTGTAAAATGGCTGACCCATAGGTTTTTGCCTATAAGTAATCATAGAAAAAACAATGAAGGAATATTATAAATCAATATATATATATAAATATAAATTTTTGTAGACAATACGTTGAGGTGGGATGTTCACCCAGAAGATACAACTGAAACTTCACCTACAAATCATTAATGGTCGCCCCTAAAGGGAATCTGGAAGTCGTCATGCACTGATGTTGGTATCGTAGGGCATCTAATGTGATAATATTTTCCAATATCTATAATGCATGATCCACTGGTCTAAAATTCATGATCTATTATAACAAATGATTCACTACTCAAATAAAACACATGATCCAATGCCAAATTCATGATCCACTACCAAAAAAATGCATTCTCCACTTGTTATATAAAAATCATCTTCCACATATCCTATAAAAAACATGTTCCACTGCTCTAAAATAATTATCTAGTACTAAAATAAAAAACATGATCAAATCCACTAGTCATAAGAAAAGAAAGATACACTACAAAAAAATTGATCCACCGGTCTAATACATGTCCAGTTATATTTAGTATAACTAAATGTAACTAATAACTCAAATAAAATGTAATGATAAACAGCTCTATAATATGTCACTAAACCTATCTTCTACAAAAATCTAGTGTTAGTCCATCATGTCACCTATTATACAGGATCAAAACCTTGCATCACCACAGTGGAATGGTTCACTGAATTCATACTTATTACTTAAATACTGTTTTATTATGTGTTACAATTGGATATTAAATTCTTCATGACCAATCATAAAAAATTTATAAAAATAAAGATGTTTTTTAATTGAATTTTTATTTGTGAGTTATAGTTTCGGAATAAAAGGTAATGATCCAGGAGATTGAGCACCTTCAAAATCATCAAACATGTTTACCTACAGATACAGTAATGTTTAAAAATCAGAAGAGATACTAATGATGGTTTCCATGAAAATATTATGTATTCAAACCTCATATCCTATATGGATTCATTTTTTACATACTAATACCGCATATCAAACTAACCATATCAACCTCCTATGGTGATCATAAGAAATTTGGAAGCAGTTTTCCATAAGTAGTATAGAATCACTTATTAAGAAGTAATACATAATCGAAAATCATCTAATCCCATATTGAATATCATGGTTTTTTAAAGGCTACATTGGCCTTATTAAAGTATTCAAACCTTATATCCTATCAATATTCATTCATTATATACTAATGTTGAATATCAAACTATTCATATCAACCTAAAATGGAGATCATTAGAAACCTAGAAATATTTTCTCATTAGAAACATGAAAAAATTTATGCATATGAAATTTTTGAAAACACTATGTGTGAGAAGTTGGGAAATAGTTTAATAATAAATACATAAATATCTATTTACAAGAAATATTGAAATATTTACATAAAAAATCACGAAACACTTATTTTTTCACAACGTGTAAGAAATGAAGTAAATTTCATGGCTATCTGAATACAGGTGCACCTAATTGATATATCCATGTAATACAATGATATGGTAGGTAGAATTATATAGATATGTCAGTGGGGACATAGCAGTATCCAAGACAAAAGGATTACCTAAATCACATTCCTCTACCAATGATTTTTTATAGGTGATGAATTGAATTTCCCAGTGGAATATCATTGACATCCCCAATGATTCCCATGAGTTCCACTATTACTAAAACAGAAATTCTACCCTAAATAGAATGATAAATTAAAAACACCTAAAGACATGATGCACCACATCAACATGAAAATAAAAAAATAATCAAATATCACCTCCAAAAATATTTATATTGATGGTTTGTGAAGATTATCTTGACCATATTAACTAATCATACCTGATATCATACATGGATTCATTCATTTAATTATAATTCTAGATATGAATTTATCTATATCAACCTATAATGTTTACAATAATCAATTTGGAAAAAAGTTTTCATATGTAATTTGTAAATGGTCATATATAAGAAACTTGTAAAAACATTATGTTTGAGAAACTAGGAAATAGTTGTATAAGCAACCCATAAAAGTGATAGTTGCTAAGAAATTTAACATTACCAAAATCTGACACAACATTTTTTGTTTTTGAAAAGAATGTTTAGTTTTGAAACAAAAATCTGAAAAAAATTTATATAAGAAAACCCTTATGTATAATAAATCTTCAAATAATTAAGTATATGCAATCTGCAATCTGCAATATGAAAAAAATTATATATAAGAAATATAAAAACAATAATTTATTGAATCCTTTTAAGAAATCCGTAATAGTAAAAAACGTATATATAAGAAACCTTATAATAATCGAATACATTTATAAAAACACCAATTTTAATCTACATGATTGAAACTAACAAACATGTGTATTGAATAAAATTAGTTACGCACACCTAAAATGGATCACACATTGATGTGGTAGAGGATATCAATATCAACCATGGAAGAAATTTTAGATACAAAAATATTGACAAAGAAAAATATGTATATACAATGATTTGTTAATCGAAACAGGTGATGTATTGTATTGATGATTGAATAATCCATATGTTGCTGGAATAACTAATTCTTAGAGAGAACATAAAACCTTTCCAGAAAATTATGAGAACCCTCCATTTTTTAAGCACTGAACCATATTACAGCCTGCAAAATTAATATGAACAAAGTGAAATGCGTAACTATAAATCAGATATAATTGTTACTCAGAAGATATAATGGAGAAAATACCATATTCTAGATGCATTGATAGGTGGATGGATCTGCGCACAGTGAAAATTTCAGACCCTAGTTTATTTTTACAAAAGTACAGAATAGGGAGATAGATTTTCAATGAAAAAAGTAGGTTTTTGTGATGGTTAAATGAATCTCAAAGAGGGTTTTGATGATGCTTCACCATGGTAGCTCTTAGAGGAGACAACTAATATCGTGAACCCTAGGAGATGGTGAGGGATTTCGCGAATGGGAGGGGAGGGGGTTGGATGGATTGAGGGTGGTGTGAAGTAGACTTCACTATAGGATAATGTCAGTAGAGCTCAGAAGAGATGAAAAGTACGAAAAAACAAAGGATATGGGAAACTAGACTTCTAATTCTAGAACTGTATAACGATTTCAGTGGACCGTAGAAAATCACCCGATACAAAAGAGGAGTGAAATGGCGATGAGGATGATGACAGGGGTTTGTAGGAAGAGCTGGATTAGGGAAGGAGAAATCGTACCGAAAACCATAGTAGAAGATAGGGAAAAATGAGGGGGATAGGGTTTGGAGGGAGTGGGTTTTAGGAACCCTAGCTGATGGATAGGGAGAACCCATAGGAATTGGTTTGCAGGAGGAGTAGAGTGAGATGGTTCTTGAATTTGGAGGGAGAAATGGTTTTTTTCGGGCGACACAGATGATTGAAGAGATGACACGTAAGAAAAAATGGGCGTGGATGATTATTAGCTTGACACATGGCATTAGGAATGCCAGGATTAGTATATATAGACATCATTCAGTAAGTGATAATACTATAACCTAAGAAGAGGAATAAGAACTTATTTTCAAAACATGTGTTAAAAAATAATGAACCTAACACCCAATGGACGAGTAATAATACTAAATACAAGAAGATGATAATATGGTGGTATGTGATATCATAAAAAATTAATATAATTATAATTTAAGGTAATGAATGTATTTATATCTTTACCTAGGAGTTTCAGATACATAAAAAGGAAATCAGACCTAAGGTAAGCGATTATTTTGTCACGCTTTAATTTCTATGGGACATATGCATTATACACCACCTATTTATTTTATGTTGTTTTCATATTTAAAATGAATTTTTAAATGATACTTATTATTATAGTTATTATATTTAATTATAAATATAATTTTATTTAGTTTATGAGACATATGAATCGACTAATTACAAATTTGTAAGTGATAATTTCACTATCTCATTTTTATCAGGGATTATTGACACGTAAGTATTTACTGAGGAATATTAATAATCCACAACCATGATTCCAAAATATGTATTCCAATGTATTCATTATATCCTTAGAAAATAGTTTAAACTCAATTTTAAACATTGGTGAATTTTTATTAAATGTTATGAAATAAATATTTATTCATGTTTGGTACGAGGTACTCATTGACCATCTAAAAAATGTATGAGAAGAATATTTTATTTTAATATATATTAAATGAATATATTTTTAAACTTGTATAAAACCTTATTTCTATGAAGATTACATAGCATGATTTGATGTTTATTTTTAGTGAAATTATTTTCTTTTAAAATTTTGTGGCATTTTTAGAAAAGAAAACATTTTAGAAAAATAAAAGAAATTATCCTCAAGAATTAATTTCATGTATTCTATCTAAATTGTTTTCTATATAAGTTGACATTATTTAAATAGGGTTTCTTTTATATCCATATTATCACTATGATTTGATTGAGTCTATAATGGAATTATATTTATGAAATTCTTTTGTTTTATATAGTTTTTTAGGAATGATGTTTAAGAAACCAATTTTATTATTTGGGTTGTGATATAATGAATGATTTATGTTCTTTTAGAACACATAACAAAGATTTAATTATGATATCGCTGAGACCTATATCTCTCTTCAATGCATTCGGTAAAGATTTATATCTAAGGATATAGAGTTGACTGGAACAACATGTTAATCTGGTTTAGTAATACAAAGTTGGGACGAAAAGTAAACCTGTTTTAGTAATGGAACTTTTCCACTATAATGGTCCTGGAAATGAGCCATGGGTAATACGGAAATTATTTTCTATTCATCTGTTTATACCATAATGCGATGTTTTATGCTAATTATTTTCTAATGGATCATGTTCCTTAATGATTTTTGACTTATGAATTACCATGATTTATTCCAGGAATCTAAATTTTTTATATTTTATGATATTCATAAGTTATGTTCGTGTTTTTACTTTCTTATGTTCATGTTTTTGATTTTTCCCTTACTAGGTATCTGATCTATAGCTTTCTTATGTTTCCATTACCCAGGTTATAAAGGATGATTTTTTTAGGAGTATTAAAGGGGAATGTCATTATGGGAGATATTGAAGATATTTTTCATGTTACCAGAATTTATTCCATGTTTCCAATGTCACTAAACTATTACCGTCCTCGGGCATGTGTTTGTAAAATATAATGAATATTCATCTAAAAAAGATGTAATATTCATGTACATCATACATCGATCATTATAGTTGGTAAAATATGAACGGTTTAGTCAAACATTGGAAAATAGGATGTGAAGACTTTAGTGAGATCCCTGGAGTTGTTTCGAAGGATATGTCTGGGGATGTCCTATGGATAATTATAAGTATATGTTACAATCCATGAGTTTCTATGATAATCACGAATAACCTAGGATTAAACCTAATATTTTATAGATTAAAAGTACTTATCATTGATTTATTTTCCTAGTATGATATTTTCTTCTCACACAATTCTTTTTGGGTTTTGGAAAATTGATGGAACCTGAAGGAACCATTTTAATGATAAATGCTATGGGAAATGAAAGTATTGTCCACATAAAAAAATGTTGTAGGAGATGAAATGACAAATCATATCACTATACGTAAACAAGCTATGAATTTTTATGGAATTCCAAATGAGCATATAACGAAACAATATTATGTTGAGTCCATCATGATGAAAATTCTAACATCTTTCAGTGGGTTTTCTGATACAATTTTTTTTGTCAATTTATAAGTTCCATTGAAATTATATTTTAAATCATTAACTATTAACAATGCGAAAAATTTGTTTTTGATGTTTATCCTCTATAATAAAAAGAAAACTAGTGGTGAACTCTAATCAAGAATACAAGCCACCATGATAAAATTGAATCCTTGCAATGGGTTGAGATCAAGACCATATTTTTCAATAATTACATTCCTCTTTTTCTTCGAATGAATATGGAAAACGAGTTCCTGAAGATTATAAAAAGGTATGATGAATCCATTAGAAAATATAAGGAATTTTTATAGGAATTTCAAGGTATAGTTTTGGATTTATCATCCCAAATGAAAGTAAATATGATCATTTACACAGTGACATAAAACCAAGTCTTTGAAGGGTGTTATCTATAAGACACTTTATTAGATATGATGATTTTTTTCACTGTGCAATCAAGGTATATTTGGATGTTTGGATTACATATGAATCTCCGGGTTTTGATAAGAAAAAAAATATGGATTTTAAGGTAAAATCTCAAAATAATAGTGAATGGAATATGAGAATTTCCTTATGATAAATGTGTGGAATAAAGAATCATGGAGACTATTTTAAAGGGACCATTAAATGTCTTAATTTTTTAAAATATGGTAATTGGGATGTTGAGTGCCGAATTAATGGGAAAATGGAATCTAATGATATAAATAGAGAAAATGATATACAGAATGAACCTTTCACACATCAATTCTACAAGTGCAAGGAAATGGGTCATTATGCTAACCAGTTCCAAAATCCTAGGGTTATTGATGATTATCAACATTAACAACCTTTTAAGTCCAAATAAAAAAGTAAAAAAAATGGATCACTATTGGAAATGTTGATTATGAAAACATTGTTGTGGAAGGATTGAGTTTTTATATAATGGGAGCTCAGAATAATGTTATAGAATCTCTTTAATACTATTATGGAATATTTAAATATATATTTAGAGGTCCACTGTAGTTTTCCACATGTATTTTAATATATATGTTTAGTGTTACTAGTAACCATGAAAATTTATTTATCTAATAAGGTGATGTTTTTGAAAAAACACTTGATTAATGGAAGGATAAACCATAATATGAGTATGATGTTGAGATAGTGATATTTATATAAAGATATATTGGATATGAATAGATAAATTGGACGATATTATTTACCATGGAACTTGTTAAGGATTTACTGACATGTGGGTTATGAAATCATGGATGAATCTTATATTCAAGTAAGTATTTAATGTCATGTTCTTCAACATTAGGAAAAGGATATTGAAAACCAAAAAATGTTCTCACATAACCTTCTTATCTGATTATTCATATAGTCCCATAGATCATCAAAGATTTATGGCTATGGGATTATTAACTATTTCCTAACCATGTTCTATATCACTCTGCATCAGAACATTATAGTTATAAATCTCTTCCATATACGTGCTCTCACTTCCAACCTATGTTATACTATGTGTAAACCCAATGATGAGTTACTTTGGGTAACCATTTTGTTTCTAACATTCTTGTTTAAAACAATGTTTTTGCATTCCTTTTTACAATGTGGGTTTATAATAATGAAAATTAAATGCATAAAAAACTAGTTACAGTAAAAAAAATTAGGTTGAAATTCATTTTAAGGGAGGTATAATGTAACACTGCGACATTTTTATGAAATATATATTTTTTAATTTCATAGAGGTCTTGTTTTGTACAGTACACAAGGATAATATTTTGCAATATGAAATGCCATATTGGCTTGCGGTATATGAAACAATGTTCTTGGATTGTGTTACACTAAATTTCAAGTTATATTGATAGAATTAATTTCATGATGTATAAGTGAAAAACTAATTAATATTATGTTACCTTAAAACCTAGTCATTGTAATGGCGAGTATGAACAGTATACCTTTATTCTAAAAAATAATTTAAATGAAAATAAGTGAGTTTATAAAATAATAAAATCACTATTTATGGAGTTTATTAATTCAAAATATGTTTAATATATTCAATAAAAAGATTAAAATTTATCTTCTATGTTTTCTATATATTATATAAGAATAAATTCAATTTTTTGGATAAAAGAAGTAATTTTTCATAAAATGAAATTTTTCCGCCTTTTGATGGATAACTAATTATACTTATTTTTTTTACAATTTTATATATTCTATTTAGAAATATAAACATTTTATATGGATTTTTTATATAAAAATTTACTTTGGATAGATTTTTTATATTTTTCAGGTAACTTCCCAGTTTTGATGAATAGTACAAATAGTGTAATTTTTAAATGAAAACAACTTTTTTCATCGAAATAATTTATATAGATAAAATAAATTTCTGAATGATTTTAATGTATAAATTAAATACATTTTTTAGGTAATAAAATTTAGGTCTTAGTAATTAAATTTCAGTTGAATTCAGATATAAAATCATTTCAATCTTTTGCAATGTTGTAACTTTTAAAACTCATTCAATATTTCAGAAAAAGGGATTAATTTGATTTTAATTGATGAAAATTTTGTGTTTTGAATTTTTATAAATGGATTCCATATTATTAATTAGTTGGTAAAAATTATGTAAATTTATTTATTTTATTTTTAGGAATTATGAATAGTAACTTATGTCATTTTTATTAATAAAGTAAACTATTAAATCAAGAAATTATGGGTAATAGTAATATTAAAAAATTATCCTAAAACATTTCCTAATATCATTGGACGATTGTGTTTATATATAAATCCTCATTGTGTGTAAATGTTGTCCTTTGGAAGCCACTTGAATGAGATTAGGACATTTAATTTATTTCATTTAAAGAAAAGTTAAATACTTGATACTCAAATTTTTAGGGTTAAATCATTTTTATAATATAATAATATAGAAGATAAATTTGATAATAAATACTAATTATAAATATAAATTTTTTCTTTTTTTATCATGATAATTTATTTGTATTTTCTAAGAAACAAGTAATTACTTTAAATAATTAGAATTTAATGATGTAGAAATTATTTAATTGAAGAGGATTCAATAAAATAATAATTACTAAAATTATAATAACCTTTAAAAGGCCCATAAAATTGAACAAATCTTAAAGGAAAAGTAATTCTTGGCCATAACCATCCAAGGGTCGAGTTATTAACCATTTAGAGCGTTATAGAATAGAACATGACACTATTATAATTTTATTTAATGAAATGTTAAGGTTGTCACATTCATGTTTTAATAAGTATTATATTTTTAATATAGGATTTTCCAAAAGGAATATTTGACTAAAAGTATACTTATAAAATATAGTAGGATTAAAATCATCATAATATTATTTTTAATTTTTATTCAACAATTAAGTGTATAAAATAATTATAGAAAACTGTTGTACTATTAATTTTATAATGGGAAATATAATATTAATGTTATTAAAAATATTTAGATATATATAATTTGTGATAATTAATATGTCTAATTAATTTTGTAGATTATATTGAATTCATTGAAATATAATAATTTTTTTACATTAACTTATTATTTTAATTTTTTTTAAAATAAATGAATTGAATATTGTCAAAATTAAAAATATTGATAAATTTTGAAAATAATGTTCTATTAAATTAGTTAAAAATCAATTTTTTTTTAAAAATATAATAATTATTATATGGTTTCAAATTGTCTACTTTATTTATTTATTGTATAATTGACATCAAATAAGTAAATATTGAAACCACTTAATATTGAAATATTTTTTATCCTGGTTAAAAATTTATTAGAATAACTAAGTGTTAATTAAAATGATAAGGTAAAAATTAATAAGAATCCTTTTTAAAATCTATTAGTTGAGGATATTACAACCTTATATCATATAGTATTTTGAATTCGTACATTTGGTGACTTTTGTATAGGGTTTGATTTTATTATAAATTAATATTTTTTGTGAACCTAAAAGTGCCTCTCAACTCAATTAAAAAAGAGAACCTCCTCCCCCATTTCTTCACATAACATTTAGTATTAGAGCTTGAACATCCATTGAACATTTAGATTATCAACTTCCATAGTCACATTCCAAAGGTGATGGTCTTCTCAAAATACTACCTCTAGTTCCTTTAATAGGATATCTAGAGGGAACTCCTCAACGAACAAGTAATCTTCTCTACCGATTCTTTCAAATTATTTATTATTATACTTTCTATAAATGATTTTTTCCATAAAATAGTAACAAAATAAGCAATACTTATGTTATGAGATGTTATTATGGTAATGTTAAAATGATATTCCACCTTATATTCCTCTAACGAATAATGAAATCACCATGTGTGCACACATACATCTTATGATCACCATGTTATGGTATAATCTATTTGTCACCACCACCTTACCTGGATTGGTATACTGAGGGAAATAATAAATATATATAATTATTATAATATGATATCAATTCTGAAATATTATACACCATCCACTTCAATACCATTAAACAATTATTGGAATGATATCGTCACTCATGCGTACGTACAACCTACCATGTCCACGATGTGACATGATGCATTCTACACGATCTTCATCAATTTATGATTGTATAAATGAATTGAATGAATAAATATGATATATATTGTAATAAAATAATTGATTGAATTATATAACTGTATCCTAAGAAGAGGAATAAGAACTTATTCGGAGAATCATGTATAGGAAAATAAAGAAGTTAACACCCGATGAATGAGGAATAAGGTTACTACAAAACAAATGATAATATGATCATATATGATATCAAAAAAAATACTATAAATAAACAATAATTCAATTACATTATTTAAATCATTATAAAGGAGGTTTAGATACATAAGAATGAAATTAGATCAAAGGTATGAGATTATTTTGTGACACTTTTATTTTTTTGGGACATATGCCTTATACAACCCCTATTTCTATTGTGTGGTATTTATGTTTTCCATGAATATTTAAATGATCCTTATTATGATGGATATGATATTTACACATTAATATTATTTTTTTATTTTATGAGACATATGAATCAATTAACTATAAATTTTTAAAAGTTAATTTCTCAATCTCGTTTTTAACTGAAAATTATTTATACATAAGTATTTACTAGGGAATATTTATCATCCACATCAATGTTTCCTAAAAAGGTATTGAAAAATATTTTTTATATCCTTATATAACATTACAATTTCTGTTTTACCCATTTTATAATTTTTATTAAATGGTTTGAATTAATAGTTTTTCATTTTCAGTATGAGGTACTTTTTAACTTTGAGACAACGGTAGGAGAATAATGTTTTATTTTAACTTATATGGAATAAAAATATTTTTTCGCTTTAATTAAATATTATTTTTATTATGATTCCATTACAATATTTCACGATTAATTTCAAACAAATAATTTTAATTTAAAATTGTTAGGTATTTTGGGAAAAGAAAACATATTTTCAGAAGAAAGGATATTTTCACTAAGAGTTAATTTCAAGTGTTTTATCTAAATTATATTCCATATAAGATGAAATTAATTAAATTGGGTAATTTTTATATCCCTATTATCACTATGATTTTATTTTTTTATTATATAATTATATTTATGAAATCCATTAGTGTTATATTTATTAATATGGAATAATGTTTAAGAAACCCATTTTATTCTTTGGGTTATGCTATGTGTAAGGATTTTTGTTTTTTTGGCACACATAAGAAAGATTTCATTATGAGATGTGTGGGACATATATCTCTCTTCAATACAATGGGTAAAGATTTATATATCATGATATTGAAATGAATGGAATATAAAGTATATATGGTTTAGTAATATAGGGCTGTAATGGAATGTAAGCCAAGTTCAATAATGAACATTTTCCACTATGATGGTATTGGCAATAAGCCTTGGTTAATATGAAAATGATTTTTATGATTATGTATCTGCCATAATTCCATGTTTTATATAAAGGATATTTTCTCTGGGATCATGTTCCTTTATGATTTATGCCTTATGAATTATGAGGATTTATTCCATGACTCATAATTTTATAGATGGAGTGATTTTCAAAAGGTATGTTCATGTTTTTACATTTTTATGTTTATGTTTTGTCTGTTTACCCTTAATGAGCCTAAGAGCTCACCATTTATTATGTTTCAATTCCTCAGGTTATAAATAAATCTTTTATGTGGGAGTACTAATGGGTAATATCGTTATGGTAGATGTTGATGATTTTTCACATGTTAGAAGAATGTATTCCATGTTTCTAAATACACTATACTATTACGGTCTTTAGGTGTGCTTTTGTAAAATGAATGGATATTCATATAAAAATATGTAATATTAATGAAAATAATTCTTGGGTTGTTATAAAACATGTCCAATGGACTTCAATTCATGAATCCCAAAATAACTTTTCAGATATCTTTTCATAAATTACGTGATTTCTCAACAATTTATAGAACAGATCTATGATGATGTATAAGATCCTCCTTAGACATAGAGTAAACCAGGATCTCAACCAGAATGACTACTATTATGTTATTGAGATACTACTAGAAAATAATTTTCAATAAATCCATAAATAATATCAGAGAGTTGGTTTAACTAAATGGCATGATAAGGTATTAACAATGGATATACTTTCTCCGGAAGGAAGTTTTCACAATGTCGGGTTCTATTATTCTCAACTAATGGTAACCTGATGGAAGATCAGTCTTTGGAAACCAATTTTTCTTCTCAAATGATCTACTAGGTCATTAATTAGTGGAATAATATATTTTTTCTTTACTTTGAATCCGTTGAGTTTTCGTTAATCAACAAAGAGATAATGTTACCCATCTCGTTTTAAAGAAAAAGAACCCATGCCACCCAGGGTGACACACTTGGGTATATAATGACATTATCTAAAATAGAATCCAAATGACTCTTCAACTATTTTTTTAGTCTTCATCCATGTGGTATGATGCAATAGATTCCTACTATGTACCAGACACCATATCAATGGAAAACTCAACCTCCTTTACTAGTGGTAGACCAGGTAGTTCAGAAGAAAAAGTGTTAGGAAGCTCAATTAAATATAGAGGAAGATATTTGTAAAAATATTATCACTCTATTAAAAAGGAAAAACATATATTACATTCCCCAACATAGGATTAGATGTTTCATCTCTACTTAACCTCGATTCCCATTCTCATTGAATGATACAACACAAAACATTAGGTGTAGTAAAGGAGACCGATGAAATATAACAATCTATTCATGATTTATTTTCAATGAGAAAATCCATACCTAAAATGATGTCATAAGGTTTCATGTATGGAACCATATAATCCCTTGTAAGATCAATATGATACAATGAGCAAATAGAAGTAGGACTACAGATACCCTAAACTCTCTTTATTCCAAAGGATTTTGTAATATCCCTCAAATAAGATAAAATCTCTATAAGATTAAGCAAGTTTAGAATTCATGTTGAAAAGATCAAATGAGATTATATAGTATCAATAAAGTAGTCATAAATGATGTATCTATAGTGATGGTTCCTCTCACAGTCACTTGACCCATATCTTCTTTATGTGGATACTATTCCACTGCATGTAGAAGATTCGTTCGAAATGAATTTTCCTAGAAACCCACTATTCATGACGAATATGATTATACCATAGTTTTTTAGATGTGAATGATCATATTATAATACATGAAGTGGAGTATACATGGAATAACTTTATCAAGTGATCTGAGTGTGAAAAATAATTTCATATTTTAGGTTCCATAGTGCAAACCCATTTCACATTCCAATGCATTCCACACTGATAAAAAATCAAAGGGTCTCCTCTATGAACTGAATGAGGTATAGAAAAAACCCTTCAATCATGAAACACTATGAGATTCATCACACATACTCTTCTATTTACGGGAACTCATATAATTTCTACTGGTAAAAAAGGAACTCCTATCAACCTGGAATTTCCAGTCAGATCCATTTCAACAATCAATTTCTATCATGCACATCATCATAAGAGGGAATCGTCCACAAGAAAATATGAGAACTAAAATTAGATAAAATTATATTCTCAAATCACCATGTCAAAATATTTTCATTTGACAAAATCTTAGGTGAAAAATACACAAGATCAAAAAAATGATTTTCATATTTTGTCACGGTCCTATCAGCTTACTTGAGTTTTAAAAACTAAATAACCTTTGATAGAGCCATCAAATATGGATTGAACTAGTCATTGAAAAATAATTTTATGTCTTTTCACTCTAATACCTTGAGATTCTTTTCTATCACCATCTTATCCTGGCGTCTCCTACTAAGTACATATAACTTGAAGCAGGAATATTTCACCATAATTTGATCCAACATCTCCACGGACTCAAGCCTAAAATCGATATCTCTAAACCAATTGTCATCTAGTTGAGGATTATTATATAATTGAAATTCTTGTGGCTTTTGGCGAAGAAACTTATGAGAATGATTTTTTAAAACATTCCATTGAGGTTCCACAGATGGAGCCTAAATGGGAATGGGTTAAGGTGTTATTCCCAGAGCTTCGACAACAAGAACAATATAATAACCCAGTCTTAACATAAATGGATATTTCATCATTTTATATGAATATTCAGTACATTTCTATAATACAGGCCTGAGGACCATAATAGTTTAGTATATTTTGAAACATGTAAACAAAAACTTTTATCCTAGTAAAATATCTTCAACATCCCACATAAAGATATACACCATCATTAATTAAACCTAGAGCCATTCTTCGTAAGTTAAGGAATGAAAACAAAATAAATGGGTGATCTCAAATGCTCAGTAAGGGTACAAAAGGGAAATATGTAAGGTTAATTATTAGCATACAGGTATTATAACACGATAATGAAAATAGAAGTTCATACACAACATATCAATGATCATATACATGAATCATGGTATAAATATTTCAAGCTCAGAAGGCATGAATATTATAGAAATAAAGAACATAATCCATGAAAGCATAATATAGGAATAAAACATGGAATTTTGGAAGACATGTAAGAATATAAAATGATTTCCATAAGAGTCAAGGAATTACTTCTGTGACCATATTAGTGGACAAAGTCATTTTCTAAACTGGGTTTAAAACCCATTCTATCCCTGTACTATTGAACCGTATTCCCCCCACAATCTAGCCAAGTATTATTGAACTAAGTTTATTTCCCATTCCAACCGCATAATACTGAACATAGTTTATTTCTCATTCCAGCCCTATAATAATTCACCGAGTTCATTTTTAATTATTCTCATGTTTATATCATGAGATATAAATCATTACCCAATCCATTGGAGGTAGATACATGTCCCTCCACATCATAATGGAATCATACAGATATGTGCCACAATATCATAAACAATCTTACCATAAACCAGGAAATGAAATGGGTATTATAAACAAATAAACATATCACTACCTATAGTAAAAGATAATGATTTCATAAACATTTAATATAATTAATAACTTGTGAAAGAGAAACATATTTATTAAACACATAACCTGTGAAGGTGAATTAGATTTCAAAAACATATAACCCATGATATAGAAATAAATTTCTTAAAAAATTGACCCATAAAAGAGAAACATAATTATTAAAGACCAAGACATTAAGCATATAACATTGATAGAAATAATATGAATTGAAGTTTTAGTTCATTTCCAAGAATGGAATGTGTGCCATAGAAGAATGTAATCATATATGTAAAATAATCTTGAAATATATTTCAAAAAAATTTATTTAGTAAAATATCCTTTCTTATTTTGAAAAGTATTTTTAATACGTAAAACCATTTCAAAATCATTTTCATAAAAAAAATACCTTGGGAACTAATAAAGAAGAATTTAAATCATTTTTAAAACTATTTTTCTTGACACTTATAAATTAATATTCAAAACATTTTAAAAATGTTTTTCTCTATAAAAACACTAAACACATATATCTAAATCATGAAAAGGTTTTTAAAAGCTGTTTATATAAAAAAATGGAAATTTAGATTGAAAATGAAATAAAAGTATTTAATTTAAAATAAATTGAAAAAAGATAAATGAGGATTGAATGAATTTTGAAAAAAAAAATTCATGAAAACTTATAAAATAATGTTGCAAACATTGTGAAAAAAATTCCATGGAAATCACTTTTTTTTTAAAAAAATATTAAAAATTTACGTTTTAAAAATGCAGAGGAAGCATCAAATAAATGACAGCGGGAAAATCTATAATGCCATACGAGGTAAAAAGGACATTCCATTTTCATGATAAAAATGTTAAACAAATGAAATTCTCAGAAAGTAACCTGAAGATTCATTTTAATATATTGATAAAATAAAAAAAAGATTAAAAATTTATTTTAAATACAAATAGAGAGAAGAATAATATTCTTGGTAACCCTTTCTAGAAAATGTTGTTTTGAAGGAACATTGATTTCTGGCCGAAGAGGGGGTAAAT
The DNA here is from genome assembly GCA_963277665.1 of Viscum album. Taxonomy (NCBI): domain Eukaryota; kingdom Viridiplantae; phylum Streptophyta; class Magnoliopsida; order Santalales; family Viscaceae; genus Viscum; species Viscum album. The sequence continues at coordinate 440,490,887 of OY728121.1, forward strand.
ATGGACTTTATTAATTTTTTGTACTATATCTGGTACCAAAGAGTAAAATAAATGTAACCAATATATAAATAAATAATTAATAACCATAGGAGATTAAAATTCATGGATTTTCTTAATATATGGAACATAAGATTTTATCAAAGGAAGTATAAATGCAAACAATATTGGAAAGTGAAGAGATAGTCTTAATAAACACTTATAACATGGTAACTTGGGTTCATACTCTTCTTGTAAGAAAAATAAATTACTTGAAACATAAAATACCATTAAAATAAGAACATTAAGGATATAAAATGTAAAATAGATTTATATACACCTCAAAATAGAATTTAGTTGCATAACAAAACCTGTGCCCCAAATATGGAAAATTGAGACAAATCTATTTGACTGATTTGTGAATTTTAAAATATAACCTTCTGAAAGAAAGATAAAACAATGGATATGTGAATACCCATAAATTTATGTATAATACACATATAATAAAATCCTATTTAGTATATACGCCACAAATAAGGGAATGAGTGGTGAACATAGCATGTATCTCCTGGAAATAAAAAGTGAGATGAAATCCCCTTACCTTGTTTTTTGACTCTCTAGAAAATCCTTCAAAACACATTTATCAAAAATATAATTTTATTATAAATATTAAAACAATATTATTATCTCTAATACCATATATGGTCTGATTACTGCGTTATATTACCGGCTTTTTAACTATCCAATGTTAAGTTTTCATTATGATTAATATTCACTTTGGTTTTTGTATATGTCTTAATTTGTTTTTTTTGTTTTTACTAATAATTATATCATGATACCAGAATGTATAAAATGATAATAATATAATTTATATACAAAATATTTTTATTATATTAATCTATTTAATATATAATTATGAAACAAAATATACCGTTCATGGCGACGCTATGCCGTATGTACGCATGAACACTATAACCATTTAATTACTATGTTGAGAGAAATAAAGTAATATATATATGTGTGTGTGTTCTTATAACTATTAGAGTAGATTTATTATATCATAAAAATAAAATATATTAACTAAATCCATGCTTCATATGTTCCATGTATTGTGAAAAAATCACATTGCTTTGTGGGGGCAATGTACACACTTCCTGAAATGAAATTATTATATTAACACTAGATGGAAAGTAAAAAGATATGTTTTGTAAAAGGAATAAATAAGATTCAATAAATATAAAATAGAAAATATATAAACATATTTTCTATCATAGTGTCCACCATGGTAGGAGGTAATGGAAAAATGAAAAATCATCTTTTCGTGAGGCAGTGGTTCTCCGTACACAGAAACAATATGTTTGTTACCCATTAGATGGATATGAATGTATATTTATCTAGAACCATTTAATTAACAACATCATAGTATATTTAGGATATTTTGTTTTTATATAATCATAGATAAAATTATTTCGAGGGGGTGGAGAAGGAAAATAAATGAAAGGACCTGAGAGAATATGTTAACAGTTAATCGGGTAACTCATTTTGGATTAATCCAAAAGGCTTCCTTGGATATCCTTACTCCATTGGGAATGATTATATGAGTAAGGGAGGGATATTTTGAAGTTTATTTCATATATCTAAGTCATATTTAAGTGTTTTAGAGGTTTGATGATGTGGGAGATGTGGTAGACTCTTATAGGGAATGAAAAGTTATCACATTGAATTTTTGAATATGAGTTAGGTGTACACATGTTCTTAACTAAAAAAAGTGATAATAAACCAAAAAAATAAACAATGAAAGGGTTAGGACCTATATATGTTTATAAAATGGATTTGGGACAAGTGTTTCAGTCATTTGGGTTCCTAAGATAACGGTTTAGTCCATAATTAAGCATAATTTAACGTTTATCACTATGATTAATTATATTCACTTTTATTAATCAGTTTGATGAAAAATAACCATGATCTAATTATAATTTAAATATTATTATTATTACATAGGATTGTTTTATTTTTTTCTAAAATTAATTCAAATACTCAAAAAAATTACGATTAATGCCAATATCATGCAAGAGATGAAATTACAGGATTCTAATATAGAAATATGTTCAAAAGTATATTCTGTTTTTATGTTCAATTTCAAAGTGAAATTTATTATAATTATCCAAATTATATTAATAGATCTATAAATGATCTAATGAGTCCTTAAAAAAATTAGTGAATAATTTAACATTAGTAATTATTTAAATGAAAAGAGAGTTTTAAACTAAAAAGTAGTATTTTAATTATTCATCTAAATATGAAGTTTATGAGAAAATACCAAATCTTCACCCAATTATAATTTCAACATTATAAATTCAGGAATGAATTCTATTTTAACAATATAAATTTCTAAATTTTTTAAAATGTTTTTTTTTGTTTAAATGAGTTCATGTGATAAAACAATATTTTTAAACATATAAATGACTTCACCAAAAATTATATCATTCATTATCAATATGATTTACTTCAATAAAACAATTATCAAATATTTTTTAAATTATTCATTAATATTCATATCAATATGTTTAATGACTATGTAATACTTATATCATCTGAGAAATAGTAATAAAAATTATTCTTCATAGAAGCTCGTTGTTGCATTTAATGTACCATAGTCAATGTTGCATGTAGCATACTAAATATCAGTATTACATGTGAAAGGTATTTTTTAGTTAGGGTCTTTATATATAAATTTATAAAAAAAAATTTCACTATCCCTAGAAATTAAAAATATCAGGATGATAATTTAATTAAAAAAATATAATTCACAACATCTAGGGGTGTTACATTCTACCCCCCCACCCCCTTAAAATGAATTTTCCCTTGAAGTTAATCTTGGTTGTCAAAGGTTTAATAATTTAAAGGTTTATTCATATAAAACAACTTCATATAAATGAATAAGAAAAAAAACATTAAAAAGGGAAAGATTGAACCATAACAGTTTCTCATTATAACATATAACTAGGTTTCCACATAGAATAAAATAGGCTGGGAGTGATGGTTGGACATTGAGGAAAAGTGTAAATATTTACAAGGAGTGATTGAGGTCAACAATCATAAATAGTAAAGTGGTCAAGAAAATGTTGAGGGTCGGAATGTCATAAATCTGTGATGATTTAAAATTCCACCAGTTAAAAAAAATTAAGGTATTAAAACCACACATTTTCATTTGATAATTATCCCAACATTCTGTAATTATTTTATTAACCAAGAATATAAAGAAATATACTTACTTGACCCAATTCTATAAAAAAGTAATTATTTTGTTTTTTAACAATTTATAATTCATCCATTACATCATATTAGGTAAATCTAGAAATTTACTTTTATGATTGAAGTACAAAAAAACAATTTGAGTAGATCATAATTCTCATAAAAGAATGAAATGTATAACTATTTTTCTATAAATATTCCAAAAAATGAATACATTAATCTATAAAAATAAAAAGTGACGTTGTTATTTCATCATAAAATATTATTTATCAAAAATAATTATACATTTATAAGGAAATTGAGTTGGCCAGTGGTAGGTGTGAAACCCTTATCGTCCTTCGGTTATGGGATCATGAACTGTGGCCTTTTTAGATTTGATTGGTTGTCACCCCAAATACATGGGGTCCTCTGATAAAACTAGACTAATATAATTTCCAAAATATGATGGAAAAATACGAAATAAGGTTAATAACTAAAGATCCTTTTAACCAATGTTTTCTATTCAATCTCAATACATAAATAGTTCCTATGAAGTTTAACATAATCTTTTCATGAATGTATAGCCTTATAACCCTTGTGAAAGATGAAAATACATCGAAATAAAGTCATGATACCATCTTACCATTGATCCCCTATATATCAAAAAATAGCACTTGGTACTCAAATTTAAATCATGTGAATACACTCATGGTAAAATATATTTGAACATAGAAATGACCCGAATTACCATAAATCCCTTTTTGAAAACATAACAATTCCTTATTCCATAGATTAATGGATATATTTTATAAATACAACAAGTTTTTAACTTCATCTATTAAAGGATAAACTACATGTCAAAATTTTGAATTTTTTTTGAAGATAATTAGTACATTCCAATTTACTTATTCATGTCCCACATATCATTATACAAACAACATTATCATAAAATAATAACATAATAAGGGTTATCTTTCATTTAATGATGTGTTTTCTATCTAAATCACCTTCTCTTTATATAACATTCATATTCCATAATACCCATTAAATGTGTTCTAGTAAATCCATAAATAAAACATAAACTGAACAATCCTTATATATTTCATCTTTCAAATAAAATTTTTCTTGAATCCAAATGCATACAATATTTTATTTTTCCACCTTACCCATATTCCATTAACATGTATACCTTATCCTATTATACAATACCTCTTTCCTTTTACATTTCATCTATTGTCTTGTCATCATACACAATGTTACCATTACTCGCACCACCTTTATTGTTCCATTTTGGTGATTTACTCTTGGGATATTGAGTTTCATAATGACCATTTAATCCACACATAAATCACCTAACCTTTGATGATGTATAAGGGAGGCCAATACTCTCATATATTTGGTTAATTGATATCTATATTTTCCCCTAACAGTCAATTTCATTGTGTCCTTATTTTCCATAGTCATAACATCTTCTTGTTCCACTAATAATTTCACTTAGGTTATTCCTTCCATATTCTTGACCTATAGGAAAAAATATTATTTCCTCCATGGTCTCTATTACCCAAACTATTAAATAACTCTTTATTCCTCACCCACGATGAGTCTGTGAGTTGGTAATGGTATACTTTTTTAATCATATTCCATCAAAAGTGATTAGGCATGATCACAACATCTCTTACTCCAATGATCATCCCACTTGAATTATCATCAGAAAACAGTCCATCACATTCAATATTAATCCAGTTCCTTCTGTTTCTATCCATTGACAAAAACCAGAAGCATAGTGTGAGCATTACTTATCATTGCAGAAAACCATATAGTCCTGAAAAGAATTACTGATAGGATGTCTAAATCCTGACATATCTATTAATAAATTAATCCATGGTTTTATCCTAGGTTATTCATGGAAAACTTATATTTAAATACTTTATGATAGTTTCTAAAGTGTTTTGTGAATTTTCAAAGCATATCCCCAAGGATTGTAAAACCAATTATGTAGCAAGGCCCATTTTAATGTACCATATTTCCTTGAGTCAGGAATAGAGCATCATTTCAGAGTTGTTACCCCTTATTACATCTATTCTAGAGCCACATACAATTGTACTATATATACATGGATGTATTTTTAAGAAACCAATCACATTACCCTTTACAAGAATTCCAGGAAGTTTTCCTAATAGTTAAATCATCCTTATACTTCTTCTTAGATACATACCTATAAATATTCTTAGAAATATTTATAGGGATCTCACTAGTGTTTTATCTAACTATTTTCGAAAGGATGACTACATTTCCTTTGATACCCACTTTAATGACCCAGGCTTAACATATATAGATATTACATCATTTTATATGAATATTTAGTACATTACAAAAATACGTGCTTAAGAAACATAATATTTTAGTGTCTTTGGAAGAAAACAAAACAAAATATTTTATCTTAGTGAAAGATCTTCAACATATCTAATAAAAATCTACACCTTTATTAATTCTACCTAAAACATTTCTTATAACCCATGGAAAGTGAATATAAGAAAGCGGTGAGCTAAAATTCTTAGTAACAGTAAAAAAGGGAGGTATGTAATCATAATAATTAGAAGAAGGGTATGATAACATGATAATAAAAATATAAGATCATACCCTACATGTCAAAGATCATATACCTGAATCATAACATAAATACTGGTAGTTCATAAGGCATGAATCATATAGAACTAAAGAACATAATCCATCAAAGCATAACATTGGAATAAAATATGGAATAGTGGTAGACACATAATTATATATAATTAATTCAATATTTGTCTTGATATTGCAACAAGGTCCATCATAGTGTAAAAATCTTTATATTAAACTAGGTTCAGACCCCATTCCATCCCTATATTAATGTACTAATTTCACCATTCGTTCCAGCCCAATATTACCAAACTAATTTCATTTCCCATTCTAGCCCTGTAATACTAAACCGAGTTCATTTCTCATTCACTCCCTGTAATACTGAACTAAGTTCATTTCACATTCCATCAATCTCATGAGATATAAAGAATTACCATAAGAATTGGAGGGAGATATAGGTCTGAACAATATCATAATGAAATCATATATAAAAGTTCCACAATATCATCATCAAACATATCATAACCCATACAATTAAATGGGTATGATAAACATGAATAAATATCATAGCCTATGAAAAAATATATAGGTTTCATAACCATATATTTTAAAGCACAACCCATTAAAGAGAAAAATATTTCATCAAAATAAAAATAGTTAAAGAGAAAATGATTTCATAAACATATAAAATGTGAAGTAGAAATGGATATTATAAACATATAACCCATTAAAGAGAAATATATTTTCATAAATACAAAGACATTTAGCATAACCAGTTTATAGAAATAATATTATTTGTATAATTAGATCATTTCTTTGTAGGGAATGAGTAACATCAATGAATGTCATAATAGATGGAAAATTATCTTCAAATATCTTTAAAAAATGTTTCACGAGGGAAATTTTCTTTCAACTTTTGAAAATTATTTTAAATATATAAATACATTTGAATATAATTTTCAATAAAATACCATAAAAAATTATAAATAATGCTTGAAATAATTTATAAAACCTCCATGAAACTTATATAATAAAATTCAAATCATTTTAAAAAACTATTTCTTTGAAAACACTTTTAATACATATATAGAAATATTGAAAATATTTTAAAAAATTTTTTACTTAAAAACATGTGAAAGGGTCTTTAAAATGATTACAAAACAATTTCTTTGAAAATACTCTAAAAACATATAAACAAGTCTTGAAAATATTTTGAATTTTATTTCATGAAAACATATAATATAAGGTTGAAATAATTTTGAAAATAATATTCCATAAAAATAACATTTTAATTTTCTTTAAATTAACCCTTTTAAAATTCCATGTAATCTTCAATAAAATGTTATAATGGTGAATCTGTACATGTTGTACGAGGTAAAAAGAACATTACCTTTTCACATTAAAAAGGTTATAAAATTACCATATTCAAAAAGTGAAAATAATATTCCTTTTAAGGTATTGGTAAAAGAAAAAAAGGTAAAAAATTTATTTTAAACATTAAAGGATAGTGGTACAATATTCTGGAATCCCTTTTTAGAAAACATGGTTTTGAAGGAATATTTATTTTTGACTAAAGATACGGTAAGATAGGGCCTTCTTAAAAAATATTTATTAACAATATTATGTACCAAAGGGTGGATGAAATTGTAACACTATATGAATAAATCACTAATAAACATAGGATAAATGTTTTTGGAATGTTAATAAATTATGGATTATAAGATTTTAATAAAGGAAGAATAAAAACCAAAAAATCCTGAAAAGTGATGATATTTTCTTAATAAACTCTTATAACATGGTAACTTGGTATCATACTCTACATGTATGAAAAGGAAATTACATGAAAATTAAAATATCAGTAAAATATGAAAATTCATGATATAACATTGAGACAAAACTATTTCACCAATTATGTAACTTTAGAAACTTAACCCATGTGAAAGAAAGGCATAAATTGGATAAGTGAATAAATATAAATGTCATTATTATATAAATAAAATAAAATAGTGGGAATTATAAACCACACAAAAATGAATGTGTGGTGAACATAGCATATATCTCACAGAAATAAAAAGGGTGATGAAATCCCCTTACCTTGTGTCTTGACTCTCATTGTACTCATTCAAACCAAATGTATAATAAATATTAAATTATTATAAATAGATTAAAAAATAGTATTCTTATATGTAATACCATATATTGTTTTATTAAGACCTTATATTAGACACATGTTAACCATCCAATGTTAAGGATTCATTTTGTGTAATGTTATCTTTGTTTTTTGTATGTGTCTTAATTAGTTATATTGTTGGCCATTATAATTATATAATTATTCTATAAATTAAACCATTATATAAAAAACATGTATATGTAGTATAGTTTTATTATAATAATCTATATAATATATAAGAAGAAAATGGACTACACATTTCATAGAGATGCTATGTCATATGAACGCATGAATGCTATTTCCCTTTAATGATCATGTTGAGGGAAGGAAAGTAAAAGAAAAATTTGTATATATATGTATATATATCATTATTAAAGTATCCTTATTATATATTATATATCCAATAAATCCATCCTTAATAAATTCCATGTAGTGTGTGAATGAATCACATCACTTTGAGGGGTTGTAGTCTACACTTCTTCAAATGAAATTATCGTATTAACACAAAATGGAAAGTAAAAATCATATGTGAAGTAAAATGAATAATGAAGATTAAATACATAAAATATATAATATATAACATATATAAACTTATTTTCTATCATAATTTCATCCATGATAGGTGGTAATGTAAAAACGAACAATCATCGTTTCGTGAGGTAGTAGTACCTTGTACACAGAAACAATATGTTCATTTCCCATTAGATGGATGTGTGTGTAATTGTAGGTCTAAACATTTACATAAAAAAATACTAATATATTGTTTATTATGGTTTTTTTATATAATCATATAATAAATATATTTCTATGTGGTGGAGAATGAAAATAAATGAAAGGTCTTGGGAGAAGATGTTTCCTATTAATTGGGTAAATCCTTTGGGTCTATTCCAAAAGGCTTACTTGGATTGCCTTATGCCTAAGCGAATTGATAATTTAGTAAGGTGGAGAATTTGGGAATTATATTATTCAGATATTATAAGAACTAAAAAGGTTTTATAGGTGTGAGGATATGGGAGAGGTGGTAGCCTTTTATAAGGAAGAAAACAGACTCACTAGGAATGTTTTAAAACAATTTATCTGTAAACATGTTATAACTAAAAAAAGTCCTAAAAAACCAAAATAAATCATAAATTTAAGGTTTATGGAAACAATATTGACATAAAATGTTTTTGGATAAGTTTTATGGTCCTTTGGTCTCTTAAGATTATGGTTTGGTACCTAATTAACATTACTTTGACCATAATTGATGTGATTAATTTTAATCACTTCTATTAATCATATTTGTTAAAAATAAACAACATATAATTAAATTCAAAATTTTATAATGATTACAATGGTGTATGTATGTTATTTAAATTCAATTTATAGAATTGAAAAAATTAAGATAAACGTTAATCCCAAAGACGGGATGAAATTTCGAGGTTTTAAAGTAGAAAGAAGTTCATAATTTTATTATGTTTTTATATTCAATTTAAAATTGAAATTGATTATAATGAAATAAATTATTTCAATATATTTATAATATATCTCATTTGACATCAAATATAATTTAGAATATAATTTAACAATAATAATTAATTAAACATAAGAAATTTATAAGTAAAAATTAATTTTTTCATTGTTCATTAAAAAATTACGTTTCCCAAAAACAAATTCACATGAAGATAATTTCAAAACAATAAATTCCAAAATTTAGTTTAATTTATCAAATTAAATTTATAAATGTGTCCAAAATTAATTTTATTATTAAAATTGGGTCTTTCTAGAAAGTTATATTTTTAAACCTAAAAAGTACTTTACCAAAAATTATATCATTTGTTATCAATATGTTTTATTTCTATAAAAAAATTATAATAAGTATTTTAAAATTAGTTATTAATATTCATATCACTATTTTTAATGGGTATTTAATTCTTTCAGGATTTAAAAATAATAATAAAATGATGCTTGAGAGAAAATCATTGTTGCATGTAACCTATGCCAAGTCGGTGTTGCGTGTAAAACTAGGAAATCAATTATTTCATGTGAAAGGAATGTTTGACATAGTGTTTCAATATATATATATATATATATATATATATTTTAAAAATCACATGTAATGAAAAACATCAAGAAAATAAATTAATTCAAAAATAATATTTCCCAAAAACTAAGGTGTTACACACAATAACGTCATGCATGTTCTAGTACATGAGTGGATTTTTTCTCTATTGTTCATTAGAAGAATCCTCATAGATTTGATTAACATTTATTATTAGATTAATGCTTTTAAAAAACAATAGTAGACAACCTTGATTACATCAATTTAACACTAAAATAGAGCAACAATCTAAATAAGTGACAATATATACTCATACAAGATTTGGGTTTCAATATATCCAAATAAAATATAGGGAGAAGACTAGAACTAATACTCAAGGAGACTCTCGTAAACCAAACAATGCAACTTAAGGCTCATTAATGTAGGATCTATCCAACTACATGATCTTAACTACCTCTAAATTATCAATAATATTACTCAACTGCATCCCGAAATTAAGTAAATATGCTTAACCTGAAACTTAAATACCAATTTGTAATGAAACAAATCAAATACCCTAGTTTACAGATAATCAAGCTGGTGTTGACATGGTCTGAAGGGCATTATTGTTCCACAAAGTTTGGAAAATGAAACCAAGAATAATAAATGATAAATATGCCAATATTTTTTTCCACATAAATAGTAGAAGAAAAAGTTAGATGTTATTATTCTCAAAATAGAAATCCATAGGGAGAGTTTTACCAGAAGTAAAAATGTTAACCAAACCCAAAGTGTGACTAAAAATATCAATAAATATGAAAAAAACACACGTTACAGTAGATATAATAGGATAATTCCCAAATATCAATAGCAGCTACCACATCCATGTTGCGTTTTCCACTTTCTCAAGCCTAGAAGTCAAAAATGAAAAAACTCCCAAATAGAACATATTGGGTGTGAGATATAATCCCATCAGGTTCCCACTAAAGATTAAAAAATAACATTCAACAATTATTAAAAAAATAAATCATTCTATTTTAAATAAATTATAATTGAATTTAAAAAACATATATAAAAAAATAATACAATACATTTTAATTTATGGATACATTTCTATGTAATTTTTTAATAAACATTTTTTCTAAAATAGATTATTTAAATCCGTAAGGAATCTATAAAATAGTTTACAAATAAAATAATATGTATCAAATTAATCAAAAATCAGAAACAAATTCATCTTTCAATAGGTATGATTTTTCCAGTTTATAGGATCCTCAAACAAACATATGATTATAATGGAAATGTTCACACAGGTCTCTATGACACCAGACAGATAATACTAATAAGCATATCGTTGGGGGTAAGATCTATAAATAAGTTTAGGATAGAGTAGTAATGTGTCAATTAATTTTCAAGGTATTCCCATCCAAACATGTTTTCCCCTAATAACTCACTAACTAACAAGGACTCCATGTTTAGATACAACATTCAATAATGGGAAATAAATTTAAAAACTATTTAAAATAAAATTAACTCATTTTCCATTTAAATATTCCAATTTCTATTTAAAAACTAAAACATTTTTTAATAAATTGGTGCATTTTACCAGGAAAAAACCAATGGGTTATTATGAAGGAAAATTATACTATTTTCCCAAAAAAACTAAATCAATTTTTGAATTTAAATTACACAAATTAACTTTCACAATTTAATTTCACATTTTAAATTAAACTAAAATCACATCCCAATTCCTTGGAATTGGTTTTTCTTCTCAATTTCATTCCAAAGAAGAAAAAATTCCCAATTTATAAAAAATAAGGATTTCAAAATAAAATTTAATGAAATTTAATTTAAATCATGAAATTTATGGTTAAATGAAATGGACAATACTAAATGAAAACACCTACCTTAGAATCACATGATCACAAGTCACAACTCCCAAAACAAGAAATTACAACAGAGAACCTTTAAAATGAAAATCTATGTGTGAATGCAAGATTAAAAATCTAAAACAATAGGGATTATATCTTCTAACAACAAAGAAATCTAATAAACCCTTGGAGAGATAATAAGAGAGAGGGAGACAGAAATCATTATATAATTCTTATAGGGTAAGGATTGACGGTCGATTACTACACTTTGTTTTAATTTGGAACTGTAATGGAGGAGCCAAAATTGGTCATTTAGAGCTCTGGAAACCATGGGGGATGTTTAATCCCACATTAGGGATGATTAGGGGAAGTAATAGGGGTTTAGGAAATTTTATGTAATTTTTGGATTAATTAAATAATGTACTCATCGTTTCTTAAGAATGGCCACATGATTTGTCAAACAGTGCCCCTTAGTCATATAGACCTAAGGCTGTGGTTTCATAGTTTGTCCTGTGTGGTAATAGATTTATTCAAACTATTTTAAAACCATGAACCCCACTTTTTTCGGTTCCATATATTTCACTAGTTGGGTCCCCGATTTGGGAAAACTAGGCACCAACTGTGAACAACCAAATGGCCTATCAAAAATTATAAAATTTTACCCAAAGAACACCTAAATGTACACAACCAATGAATGATAAAAATATGGGTTGAGTATTACCATAAAATATAAATATTATATTACAAATATTTTTTTAGAAACATCCACCTTAAATTAAAATAGAATATACAAAACAATTTTTTGTAGCTATATTCTTCCTCCTCCCACACATGAGTTTAACATAGATTATGCAATAGCTACTATATCTTGGAAGATAGAGGTATGAGTATTATAATTTTATAATCTAAAAAATTAATTAATGTTAATTATGTAATAAAAAAATTAATATACATGTAATCTTTTTAAAATGAGTATACTGAAAAGGGGGGATAAAAATAAATAAAAAAATTGCTCAGTCATTTAAAACACAATTTCACTAAATTAACTGATGTTTTGATTATAATACTCAGTAATTATTGGTTATTAATTTATCACATTATTATCTTATGAAATATGTAATTATAAAGAGAGGGTAATAATTTGTTCAGAAGCCTCTTGGTTAGGTGTTTAAAAAATAAACTGCAATATGTCATGAAATGAGTTTCAAAATTGGTGGGATTTTTATGATATTTATTCATTTCAATTTTTTATAAATAATTTCAAAATGAATCTAAGAAAATTTTATTTTTCCAATTTATTATTTATCATTGAAATTACTTTAATGTTTTAATGGTTATTGAATTTAAGGTTACTGGTTACAAAAAAAACACTAAAAATAAAAAATAAGATAATAAAAATTTAGAAAATTTGAAATGTTCAAAAACTATAAGATTCCCTTCCCCACACTAAATAGATATAATATTTAATTTTTTCCCATATTTATTTATTATATAGTTAGTTTTTAAATAGATTCATATATTGGAATAAAACAGTAAGAAAGAAATAACATAGTGGGTTCTTTATTGATAATTTGTTTTGTAGAGTGTGATCTCCTCCAATAGTTCTTAGGGTATGTACCCATTGAACTTATTTAGCCCATTCCCATTAATTGAAAGTGGGGTTTATAATCCTTCATTCATAATTTTCATAACACCAAAAGGGTGTACACTTGTAATATTAAAGGATACTTTTATATAGAATGATGTTCACTTGGAATCATCTTCAGTCAGGAGTTGAATAATACCACTTGATCCTTAGGATAAACAGATTTTTAATGAATTAGATTTTCATGACACATCATTGAATTGTATTTCATAATTTTTCAATTTTTCAATTATTTTCTCTTTATTTTCACTTGTTCTTTTAGATGTAATCTCTTCTCCTTCCCAGAACTGTTAATGTTAGATTTATCACCCATATAGCCTAGTAGGCTTTATGTTCTAAGTCCACTATAAAGTGGTGGATTGTTTTGTAAATTAATCTATAAGGGATCATTAATATGGGTGTATTGTAGTATTTCATATAATCCCATAAGGTGTATTCCAATATTTGGCTTGGGTCCTTCATATTTGGTTTTACTGTATTTTCTAGAATACCGTTTATTTCTATATAAGGAAATTTATGTTAGATTTTTTTGGGATGATATTGTGTATATTTATTATCATATATTCTGTACTTCTTCAGTAGTTCCATAATTCTACAATTAAAAAAGTGTGTACCTTTATCACTAATGTTGGATATGGGAGCTATAAACATATATAATATGTTATCACCAAAAGAATCACAAACAACAAAATAATCATTATTTTTCGTGGCCTTGGATTCTATAACAAGTAGAACAATAGACTTTAAAAATAAAATAGTCAATGTTCAAATGAAATTGACAAACCAATTTTTTTTTAAAAAATTGTTATCTTTTTTCAACTTCTTATATTGAGAAAATATTTCTATAAAATGACATGTTTCCGCATTACACTCAAAATTCATGTGCATCTTTAAACATGGAGGAAAAATAAATTCTATATTTTTGGACTTTTTTATACCCTATATGTTCCAAAGTGGCCTCCACAAGCTGAAGTGTGATAAAACATTAAAAGAATTTCAATTTTACTTTGATCTTAACATCAAAATATTACATGATCATTATAATTTTTTGAATGAAATAGATCTATCCTAATATAAAATAACGATTTAGATTTTGTGTTTTTTTATTTATGTGAGAAAAGATGACATGGAACACAATATGTTTCCATATAATTTTTTGTTTTTATATTCAATGGTTATTACACTTCTACTATGTAATGTTTTTATCCTATAATTAGTTCATTCAGTGGGGTTTGGTATGGGGTTTCTACTTTACTAGTATTAGGATTTTTTCTCATGTAATCAGTATCCTAATTTTTTTATCTACTTTTATAATTGATTTCGAGTTTGAACTCTTACATATGTAGAATCATTTTTACAATAATGGAAATGGAATTTACCTCTTTTATCAAATATATCATAGCAACATGAATAGAAAAACATACACATTATTTCCAGGAATATATGATCTAAATATGTATAATGAAAATAAACCTATCAAAGATTAGTTTTTAATGGTTTTATAGTTTAATTTGACATCATCTCTGTTTATTGACTCAATGTTAATGAATTTTGATTTTCTATTAATTATTTGAAATAAATACTCCAACTACATGATTACAAGAACCACATTGTAGTTTGAATTGATGACCCTAGTTAGGTTGTTGTATAACTAGTAGGGATATCAATATCATCTTTGATTCATTACATGATACACTACACTCTTTATTTAAGAAAAATTAAATTTATTTTTAATGAAATATGCATAGACGGATAAATGTATTAATGAGATCGTTGATGAAACTCCGATAAAATACTATATTCCCTAAAATTGATCTACCATGCTTCACAAAAGTGGGGTAAATATAAGAATTTATTATATTAATTGTTTATTTATTCACATAAATTTATTTTTCTAAAAGGATTTTCCAATAGAAAATTCATTTATCCATGAGAAATTGAAACTTTTCAAAATTAATGACAAGATTTTTTTAATGAAAGTGTTTCAGATTTTATCATGATATTTCAAAAAATGATCAAAATAGTTTATATAAACTATGAAATCATTGAGAAATATATATATTAAATACTAAATGGTGTCATAATATATATTTACCATGTATTTTTTAATGGTACATGTTTTATTGAAATGTTTAAATGAAATCATTAAATAATTAACATTTCTATGGGAATGTAAAATTGATCTTCTCTCAATCATTAGTAGAAATGGGTACATGGAAATAATCAAAAAATTTCATCCAATAAAAAATTATTTTTTCTACATAACAATATCTATCGGATCTAGTCAATGAAGGTTATAAGAAAGTTATCTTTATGGATGACCTAATTTAGCCTCCCATAGTATATGAAAACTCTCCAACTATTTTGAATTCTCATAATTATTAATTCGTTATTTTAATCCCTCATAATGGTTAGGCTGGTTTTATTAGTAACTACATGGATAGAGATGACCTATTTAAAGAATTAAATAGTATAGAAGATCAGTAATTTTAATATTTTCATAATTTAATTCATTACTACCTACATCAAGGTGGGATTTATCCTCCAATAGGGCTATATTATTGGTTTGGAATCTCATTCAAGTAGAATTTTATGTGAGAATATTTTTTGGTTTATTTCTATGATATCATTAAAGACCCATCCTACTTATTAGACATTATTTATCAAATTGTTAATCATAATTTTTATTTTGTATTTAGGTAGATTACTAGATATTGTAACTGTTAACTTTCCCAATTCCATTGATTGAAAATATTTCAATTCTGTAGGAATGATATTTAATTATATAATTTGGGGTTATTTAATTGATTAAATTAAATTGTTTTTCCTCACACCTAATTATTTCATAACCTGAAAAAAATCATAAAAAATCGTTTCTTTTTTCTATAAATAAAAAATAAGATCCATTAGAAATTATAGGAGTTGTATCTTTTTTATATTAATAATAGAATTTATAGAATTATGTATAGGAATATTTTTCATGAAATTTTAAATAAAAAAACATTCTTCTAGGGTTAAAAATTAATATAATATACCAAGATCACTAATCGGTGTAGATTCATCAAGGTTTATAAGTATAAAACGTGAAGGGTCATTCAAAGATATCATCATGGAAAAAAATGTGGAAGTGTACCATGTTGTCAAGAAACTCTATGGTGAGTGTTCCCTTATGGAATCGATGATGGTATTCTCTATATTCCAGAAACATCTATCAAATATGACTGGTGAGGAACCTTTTTCATGATCCCCATCAATGTTTATAATATAGATGATTTCTATAAAAAGGAGGTCATGGACATTTATAAGGACAACATATAAAAATCCTATTGAAAAAATATGAGTTTTATAGTTGGACTATAACCCTTGTGGGATTTAAATATTATTAATTAAAATTTATATTGATACCTGACTTTTACTAAGGAACAAAGGTCACACAATTCCTCAGAATAACTCAAGGAGTCAATGGTGTAGGAAATAACAAATGTCCCAATATATAGAAATTTTATGGGTAGGTGAGGTGTGATAAAGGAATTGAATATTACTATTAAATTATCATTATCTTAAATCCTCCTACTCATTGTGAATATGTCCATTAGAAACATAGAAAATATTTTTATTAGTTTTAGGGATTCAAGAAGTGGGATATTCATTTCAACTTTAAAGAATGTGTCTATAATTTATTTTGAATTGTTTTATTCTGAATATTATTATATTTTGTCATTTCATATGTTAATGGTAGGGATATATCTTTATTATCCATTTGTTTTTTTGCAATTATATTTCTTATTACATTCTATAAAGTATATTCTTCTCTATATTATCGTTCCTTCTATGTGTGGATGTTTTCCTAGTTTTTTCCATGAATTTTCAAAATTTCATTCTCCATGCATATATATTCTTGGTTAGATAGGTTTATTATTAGGAATTGATAGTGGTGGATGTTATTTGATTTATTTATTATGATTATATTCATAGTATAATTGGGGTTTGGTACAATTTGGTCATGTTGTAGCCCGTTGTTTTTGGAAATTTATTCTATCATTTATCTGATATATTTCATTTCAATCATGATTTCCCCCACCTCTATACTTTGTTGTTTTTAGACCAGAGGTTTTTCACAGGTGGATGACATATCATTGGTTTTATTTTCTTAAACAATTGTATTTTTTAAGATTTATTCTAAGGATATTTAATTTTTTATGGAAGGATGGTGGGTTTTGTATCTTCTAGTTTTGTTTTTTTACTACGGATTGGTACACATAATAAATTTTATTGGGGTATTAGAAAAGTTCTATTGATATTAAAATATATTATAGGATTTATAGGATTTATTTATCCCTATTTTGATTTGGATTTCCATGCATGAATAGTATTTACCCAACATTTCATTCCCCACACTTCATTAGTTAAATGACCTGGTGATTAACATAAACCACCTAACTTTAGTGTTTTTACTAACATGATGAAATGAAATCGGTTTCATCATATTGATTAGCCATACATGTTTAGTTTAAATTAATGGTGATGAATCAATGGATCATACCATATGAATTCATCTTGTACCAATACTAATTTTGATTGATTTTAGTGATTTTTCAAAAATATTCTCATTTAGACATTTTATTTTTGTTAGTTTTTTTTCTATATATGCTCCTTATAGTGTGGAATCCAATATGTTTCTATCAGTTTTGAGTAGGCATTGGTATAATAACAAGTAGAAACTGGCTTCTTCAATAGCTTTTTCATAGAAACAATCATATAGGTTTTTTAACCCCTCATAATATTATAAGAGAGTATCTCTATATGCTAATAATATGAAATATTACTATTTTTTGATTATTATACTCATAGATGAGAAATAATTATTTATACGAAGACCATTTTATGATTACCCCAATAATGTAATTAAACTAGTTGTAGAATCTAAAACCATTCTATGGAATCTTCTTACAGTTATAAGGGTAAATATCTACACATATTTTATTCTTCAGCTACTCTAAAAGGAATAAAATTGTAAAACATATGATTGAATTACAGTATGTAGCTATTGGGTTTATTAGAATTAGGACCCTGAAACTAGGGAAAAAATTGTATTTGTCATATTTTTAATTTGAAATTATTTTTTAATTATATATTATAACGTTGGTTGTATTAATTAGTAAATTGGGGAGTATAGAGATCTATGAAGGTCTGGTTGGGATATCCAGCCACTTCATTAACCTCAAAGTGCATGCTATGGGGTTCACTTGAGTCCATGAGGACTACTTTCTCAGTACATGGTTTCAAACTCATGTCCCTTAAAATAGTTATGCTTTTTCAATTTTAGGGTCAAATTCAATTAATGGATTGTTAGATGTTTCTATTATGAAAATTTATAATTAGGAATTTTATGGAAATGATTAGCTATAAATGATGTCATGTTTAATTCCCTTCTTATATTGTGGAATGGGGAAAAAATATTTTATATGATAAATATAGTTATAGTTATTACATATCTTTTCACATAGAGAGGAATGTAAAAACCAATAGTTACCACTTTTTTTAATTAATGACAAGGGGTTTTGATAGTATTTTTAAAATAGTTTATGAGACAGTTATCTTGTCAAGGTTGTCTAAACATAGTAAAAATATACCAGGGTTCCAAAATAATCCAATCATCTTATACTATGATGATAAGAGAGAGATTCAAAAATCACTTCTTCTCTCTCCCGTGATATGATGCTGATGGTGATAACATACCTAACTAAGTTATAAATAGTATATAACCATATTTTTATGTGTGATAGAATAAGATAGAGTCCTCCTAGCTGATATAGAAAATTACCAATCATGCCTTCAAATTCTTGAACAACTGAATTCTTCCACTAGCAGTTTAATATATGATTCTAATCACTAAGCACTTCACCAAATATCTCAATCCCATTATATCTTATATATACTAAAACATGGTGGAGGGAAATAATGGATTATTTTCCAAGAAAATAAAAATAAACAAAATCAAAAATGAAAAATAATATTTTACTTGATAATGATGGATAATGTTTGAGTATTGAAACTAATTTAATAATTGGTTTAAATGTTTACTTTTATGATGAACACATAATAAATATTTACAAATGGTTTTAACATAATATTACCTTAGTAACTCTATATTTTACCCCTCAATGTGATGGGAACTTGAGAAGGAAATGGAAGATACATGAATTAGAAAATGGGACAAAAATGAAAATTTGAAAGAAAAGAAAACACCATATTTAAAAACAATTTCAATTGGGGATCCCTACCTTAAATCTAACTCCATTAAACGATCAAAGTTTAATTTTTTATTGTTTCTAGTTAAACCTATTAAATATCCACATTTTTAAATATAAATGTTTCATTTTTCCCTATACTATATATTTTATCATGATATTACTACCACATAATCCACAACTTTCTTCCATAATTAGTGATTGAAATAAGATGTATTCAATATCCCATATAGTTATTTCTTATTATTTTCAGGGATGAGGATATAGAATCCTAAGGATTTTTCTTGAAGTGTACGGATCCTTTATTCATTACTACACATCCCTTTGTAATCAAATTATTTCCATACATATCAATCTATACATATTATGAATCACCTTACACAGCTAAATTTATCGTCAATAAATTCCCATACATAGTTGTTATCATAGCCATATTTTTATATTTTCACTAGATCCAAAATTATCATACATGAATGATTTTTGTACGTATATAATTATATAACTAATTTCCAAATATTGGATAATTCACATACACTCACTACTAACAAAATATAAATATCCATATATCAATAATTTTTTTTAAAATATGGGTATAGGCCCCACATATGGCCACATTTTTGGAAAACCATGTCTATTGGTCATTAGTTGTTGGTTATAGACATGGTTTTGTAAAATTGTGCCTATAGGTGGCTGATATAGTCAAGTTTCTGTTGAACTGTGGAAATATATTTCTCCAAAAAAATAATTTCCCTTGAGATGTTGCTGGGAAAATCTATTGCCACCGTGTATTGATAAATTGTGTCTATAGGGAAATTTTAATTGGATATGGCAATATTTTTATTAAACCATGTCTATAGACAATACCTATTGAAACAATTTCAATGAATATTTTCTATACTGTCCTTATGGATTGGCTATTTCCATAGTTTTATAAAACAATGGCTATAGGTTGCCCATATATTGGCTATAACTATAATTTAACTTATATAGTAATGGTTATGAAAGATATATATGATATATTATAAATATATATGTCAATTAATATTCATAACATAGTGGTTAAGCATCAAAGTACACGTAGAGGCTGTCTGGTGTTTGATTCCTACCAGTGTAATTTTATTTAAAATTTCTGTAGCAATGGCTTCATAAAAAATGGAAACAAATTCCATTTAAATGGTTGAAAAACTTGGAAATATCCCTCCAATTCCTAGAATTAGCTTGATGGTGGAATATTTTGAAAATATCCCTTGATATTATGTCTATATATTTGACCTATATCCACACAAATAGTATCCACAACTTATTGGAATTGGATCAATAAGCTATAACCACTATATTTTTCCTATAGAAACAATTTTAGACTATGGGTATCGGGGAAATGTCTAGTTATGATGGATCAATGTGTATTAGAATTCCCAAAAATATTTTATTTACAAACACATATCACTTGATAGTTGAATTATAGCATATAGATAAAACTTTTCTTATATAGAAATCTCTTATATGGTAAATTCCCCTATGTGGTTGGATTCACATAACCAAATTCTAAATGTGGGTGAATTCACATATTTGGAGTTATCCTACATGGAATTATTTTCATACATGGTAATATAATATTTAAAGACTCCTCAAAATTAGCTCTGAAATTCAATTATTTTTCAAAACACAATCTAGATATATGTAACAATCATCAACACATCCTAAAATAAATATGGCATTTATTCAAATAATTACACTGGATCAAATATTTAATTAAAAATTGTGACTTAAAATATTTATCATATAAAATACATATTATTCATTGAACAACATGTTATGATAAAGGAACAAGATTTTATCAAAATAGTCAGCATAAAATCATTGAGAGTCAATATTATTATGGAAAATATTGGTTTGACAATTATATAGTGTTTTTCATGAGGCAATAGTGAGAATAGTCTTGGGAATTCCCTTCCAACCTTCACTTTACCATTTTCTAGGCCCTATTATTATTTAAGGGGTCCCTTGTGTTAGACCTATGACCACTCCACCAACCTCAACTTTTTATACAACATCTATCACCACCACTATATTGAATAGATGTTTCCACCACTTCTCCAAATCTATTTCTTTTTTTGGCCCATTGCATCATTAAAAGGATATAATTCACCTATTGGATAATATTCTCTAGTGCAGATCAAATATAATTTTTGAACCCTATATATAGCCACTAACGTCATAGAAAAATAATAATTAGTAATAAATTTAAAAGATGAATCATAAATACTATTCAAACCATTAATAGTTTTCTTTATAAAAATATTAATATACAAAAAAATCATATATATATATATTTATATATTCTAAATACTCTAAAAAAACCCTCTCAAACTTGGTTTACATAGTTTAAATAAACAATAAAAGAAAATAAAATAGATACACTATTAATAATAGGATCCCTCTAACTAAACATACCCAGTTCAATACATATATAAAAAATAGAAAACAATAAATTGGACTCTTATTTCCTAGTGGATCCCACATTCTTTTGTTTCTCCATATATATATATATATATAATGATGAAAAACCCTTGTGACTATGAATTTTTCTTGAAAATTTAGTTGGAATAGCAGCCATCTTCGAGACCCAAATAGTTAGCAATATAGGTTATTTATTTGTAGACTCAAATGATCTGGGGGAATGATTACCATACTGAGAGCTTAATAATGTGTGGTGTAATTACACCCATTTTTTGGGATCAATAATGTTGGGAGGAATGACACCTATATTTTAAACCCAATGATATGGGATGAATCATTCCCATATTAATGGCCTAAAAATATGGTGGAATATCACTTTTAATTTATAGGGTATGAAGGGGATTAATCTTTTTTAATTAGTAGAACTGATAAAAACCCCATCCCAACCATAGTGATTGAACATTTTGGTTTAAAATCAACCAATGAGAAGTGAAGATGTGGTATAATGTACTATTGTAAATGTACAATGACTCATCTATATCACATATATATCTATTTGAGGTAGATCACATGATTAAAAAAATCATCCCACCTTTCAAGGAATCTATTTGTCAATCCAAATCCATGTGTGTTTAAGAGGATAATTGTTCCTTCCTGAAATGATATTTCCCCTCTATACAAATGAAATGAGAGGAGATTTAAAGGTTATATATTTTCATCATATTACATATCTATGCATCTAACACACATCCATAGAATGGAAGTTGGATATATAATGTCTTAAAGACACTCTTTTTATGATTTGTTCATTTACTCATGTGTCAAAATATATGAGTTAGTTCCTTTTATAGTTTATGATTTTCATGCATGAGTGTGACTCACTCTCTTTTTTTAATAACATGTAACATAAAATTGATGATATTTTATGTTGGATGATAATTAACTAATAACATTTGGTCATTTAATATATCAAAGGATGAAATGTTTCACATTACAATCAAAATACCTTTAGTCATACAATACGATTGATCAGTTTATTTGAAGTCAGAAAAATGATTTCATAAAACATTCACATAAAATTTCCCTTCAACTGTAAGATACTATATACCCCATAAGTATCCCACGTAAATGGGTGAATATAACACCGTATGATTGATTCCTCAATCATAAATTATTATACATCATATGTATATATATAACACCATTTTTGACATATATATTACATTCTATGATTGGATATATCATATCATACATTATACCATTACAATACAATACATACATACATATACATATATATATATAATTCGTTTAGGGAAAAATTCCATTAGTCTTTCAAAACAAAAATGAATTGGGTGATTTATTTTTTTCATCAGTGATTCGAGATTTGGTGAAGAATCCTAATTGGATTCAAGAAACTAAATAGTGATAAAAGTATGGAATAATCATGATATTGATCTAGGTATCTTGATGATAATTTAGGAAATGTTGATCTTTATTTATGTTCAAAAAGATTGATCATGTAAAGATGGTTAATGGAGATCCAAGAAATATGAGATAAGCCTAACTAATTGGATATATGATGTAGAAAAGAAACTATGAATGATACTGGTTACATAATGCGAGCTCAGAAATGAAGGGTGTGGGGAAGTGTGGGGTTTTCATCAGTAGATAGAGAGGTTTGTGATCCAATTTTGTGAATTTTGTAAAATTAGTGTTGGAACATGCAGTGTATTAGGAGGTTGGTGATGGTAGATGGAATTCATCCTTCCAAATTTACATTAGTTAATATGCCACCTCCCTCATTAATGTGGAATATCTTACAGTTCTTTTTAGAGTTATGGAACTTACTCTAATACCATCCTGAAATAGAATACCTATAATCTATTAGTCTGAGTGAGTAATTCTTGATTTGATCAAAACATGTAGGCCCTCCTTTCATTCCATATATATTATGTTAATGAATATTATTTTTTCTTTTGTATTTAAAATCAAAATACCCTCAAGTAAGAATTGTTTTAAAATTATGTATATTGTTTTAATTTTTTGTTATGTGGATCATTTTTCTAATGAAATTAAATCAAGAGATTCATTGGCCATTATGTTGATTTGAACATTATCCATCAGATAGATTGAACTAATTAGTGGAACTGATTAACTTCATATGTTGATTTAGTGTTTTTTTAAATCCATTGGATGATAAAGTTTTTTCTCCTAATACCATTACGATGTAAAGCAATTTTTTCATAATCCTTATGTTGAATTTTTTCCTTTAAATAAAACCTTTATTTCCAAGAACAAAAGAATATTACTTACAATTATAAAATATTTTGACCTTATTAACATCTATACCATCTTGTGGTCTAGATTACATCTGATTATATTCTTATTTATGACTAGTTTTATCAATATATTTTTCTTGTGATTATTTTATTAAAAATATATCCATCATTTACAATTATTATTATTGTGTTTATGATCATTTTATTTAATGGATTCAAGGATAATATACGTAGTTTCTTTATTTAATTGTTTAATCAAGGTATTTCAATTGTAATAAGACATTGTTCCCTTCATACATATTGATAATTATAAAATCATAGGGTTATGAGCTTGTTGTGTATGATTAAGTTGATCAATGGAATCTATGTTTCAAAAGATAAAATACCTTCCAAAATGTTTATAGTTTCGAACATTCTATGTACCGATTAAGGATACCTAGATTCATGTCAAAGAATATCCTAAAATTTTAGATAAATGAAATGTATTTCAGGATTACTGTTTATTTTTCAAAAAATATCTGATAAAAAAGTATAAGGAAATTCCTCCATTAATCTATGAATTGATTTTAATTTCCACTCCACACATTACATTAGTTGGATAATGTTTACTATCAGTCAATTTATCTTCAATTGTGCATTGTACACCACAAAAAAATTTCATAACTATTAATTATCTTAGTATTTAAAATAATTTATATTATAAACTGATATATTTTGATTATTTCATATAGTGCATAATATTACCTTCCTAAACATTGTGGGGGGAAATTTTAAATCTTATTTTTTGGAATATAATTTACCTCATCTCTTATAGTTCTTTATATTTCTCATATAGATCAACACATGGTATTAGTGCATTTATCTTTATATCTATTTTAGATTAAATATTTTTATATTGTCTATTTATCTCAATACTTTCCATTGTTGGTTTTATTACATACAATAATTTCATTATACCGATGTGTAAAAGAGTATTGATTTTATTTGTTCTTTATATAGTAATACTTCCAATCAAAACATTTGAAAAATTAAATCTAAGAAAACCATCGATAT
Organism: Viscum album; assembly: GCA_963277665.1. Lineage (NCBI taxonomy): Eukaryota > Viridiplantae > Streptophyta > Magnoliopsida > Santalales > Viscaceae > Viscum > Viscum album. Next base: position 440,516,462 of record OY728121.1, read on the forward strand.
TTGATCATGTAAACTATGAATATTCTTGTAGCTAAATAAATAATTTTATTTTAAATACTGGAATTGAACATTTTCTTTTGATGAAAAAAGATACTAGATTCGTTATAAATATTTCTCTACTTTTAACCACGATTAAAATCTAAAATGTCATCAAAGCTATAAATTATGGATTTAATTACACTCTTCTATGGACTATAATACAATTAGTCATATTTAATAATGAAATATTGATAATCGGATATGGAAGAGTTTATAAATAACTCAAATTTGAACATATAATGTTCTTGTAACTCAAAAATCTATATCAAGTGTTGATAATTAATCATTTAATTGTCAACATTATGAATCACTAGTTTAGATTCCTCATAGATTATAATATTTTTTAATAGGATTAAATCTCAGGGTGAGAAAGAAATTTTGAAAGATTATTTTGTGGATAAAATTATCAATGTACTTCTAAAGGAGTTAGAAATCAATAAAAACAGTTATAGATGACATGAAGAACTTTATGAATTTAAATCCGAATGAAAACATTATAACTTTAAATAATGATGAGAGTCATCTAAAATGAAATGTTGATATGGTGAATAGAATAAATGATATTGCTTTTATATAAAACTATTTTTTTTAAACAATATATTATCAGGATTTAAGACTATTGTTGTAAATAAGAATTAAAAAAATTTGTTAGATAAAAGTAATATAGAAGAGTTTGAAGAATAATTTACACAGGTTATGATGAGAGTGAATAAGATTAAAAGATATAAAATATATTACAATGACTATTGGGAGAAGGAAAATGATACATGAAAAGTATTATTCAGACCCTATCTATTATGAATGCTATGAAAATATGACTTATTAGGATATATTTTCTTAAGTGGAAGAAAAACAATTATGGTGAAAAATATTCAATGAATAATAACATAAAATTATTTTTATCTATTAATGACATGTGGATTACTAACATGTATTTTTTTTATAATATGAGAAGTGATTTAGATTATGGTTGTTGAATGATAATTGGATTCTATGAAGATTCATCTTAGAATGAACATTTCTTGATTGGTATGTTAAATCCTAATATTTTCGATAACTATCCTAAAATGATAATGTTTCATTTTCATTAGATGATAAAAATTAAAATTAATATTGGTTGTATATTATATAATATCTAGTAAGTAAATGAATAATTATATGGATTACCCAAAAATGGAAAATAAACTATTAAATAAGGAACTATGTTCATTCAAATTTATGGTATCTATGGTTAAGGTTAATGATTATAAGATTAATTTTTATATTTCTAAAATTACTTTTAAATCTAATTTCCAATATGTTGAAATTTTATAAACGGAGAATAAAAAGAATAAAACCATTAGGATGTTAACCTAAAAAGATAGAGGTTGTGATTTTCTAAAATCTGATTCTGGAACCTATAATAGTGAAAAATTTGTAACTACTAATATTAGTCACCTTTAACTCCATAATTTAATAGAGATTTTATACAATTTAATGAAACCCTTTAATAAATCACACTGAAATTGTTTTTTAAAAACTCAGTAACTAACTATTTTTGAGAGAAATGTTTGAGTACATATTGATACACTATAAATCATGTTTTATTATAATTAGTTTAAATAAAATTCATTATGAATTGTGTATTAGAATAATGGAAAATTTGCCTACATCAACATTTTTGGATGTAAAGTATTGATTTTGAGTACTAAATATAATATTCATAAATCTAATCCAAAATTATATGAAGGTATATTTTTTGGTTATTTCACCACTAGTAAGGCATATTGAGTTTTTAAAAAATGGACTTGAATAATTGATGAAATCATTCATATTATGTCTAACAAAACTAACAATTTTGATTTTGTAAAACTTGTTGTATTTATATAACCAGATTGTATCATTAAAAACTCATATATTTATTCATTAAATATTTAATCTCATTAACTATATATTAATACAACATAAAATATAAAAATTAATGTTAGACTAATTGATGTTAGTTCAGTGGAAGTTAATACAAATAAATATGAAGATCAATGATTATATTTTCCTAGACACCAAAAAATATTATGGAATAGACTCAAGATGAAAATTATTAGTGATGTTTGCCAAATTGTTAAAACCAAAACTTCAGAAATCATTTATTTTTTTATCATTAATATATAAAATAATTTGAACCTAATATAGCCAATGATTTTATAGAATATAATAGTTTTGTATTTTTAATTCATTAATAAGTAAGTAAATTTGAATGAAAGATGGTTTTGACATTAACTGAGTGTTTGATGGATTTAACAATAATTAGCAAAAAATAGTTCTTCATAAATGAATGTAATGAAAAATATATTACATTCTTGAATAAGGGAAGTCTAGTTACAATGTGATATAATCAAGAATAAGAAATATACATTTTGGAAATTTTTGCCAAGTATTTAAGATTGAATCCATATGTATACTTTTGTCATTTATTTTTTTTCATTAATTTACATTGTATCAAAACATTGTTAAGAGTTATTTCTTATAATGATATTTATAGGAGGAAATTTATGTTGAACAATCCCAAGTTTTTTCATTGAAAATTTATGATAGAACGTTTATATATTAACCTAATATTTATAAAGATATAAATTATCTCTATGAGTGTGGTGTAACTTTTAATATAGATTTTTTACTTTAATTTTTTTTTAAAATTAATTAAAAATCATACTCATTTTAATAATTTTTTAAGGACACCATCAATGTGTAAATTTATTTCAATGTAAATATTTTTTTCTTAACTTAAAAAAATATATTGGATTATTTTTGGGAACTTATGTAGAGTTAGTTATTGAAAAGAATGATGGGTGAACTAAACTATTTCCTTGGATTCCAAATAACCCAATGGATAGAAGAAAATACTCAAAGTAAACTTAGTTATATAAGATATTTTTTCAAAATTTCCAGTTTTGACAATGATTCAAGCATTAGTAAATTTTTGAGTACCTCTTGATAACATGACCATGATTAATCTTAGAAATTGGTTGATCAAAAATTATTTTGAGGAATGATCATAATACTAAATTATTTTAGATGATGTTGACTAAATATTATGTTTTTGTATAATTATGTGTGATATTACCTGAGAAACTGAATTAATCCCAAGAAAATGCAATTAATAAAATATTATGAAACATTAAGAGGAAATCAAAACATGTTTTATTTAATTCATATTGAATTCTGTATAATATAATTAATTTCTCCAACTCTAACATTAAATGTTTTAAAATTAATAAGAAGAGTAAATACATAAAATTTAATTTCTTAGAAAATATATAGTGTCATGGTCTAGTAGGAATCAAATCTAAGTTTCACTTTTTACTGCAGATGTTGAATATGTTCTAGCAAGAAATATTTGTGCCTAATATTTGAGGATATGAAACTCACTCATTGAATACATATTGTTATTTACTCAATGTACTATATTATATGATTTATAAAGTGTTAAATAATAATCTATGAACCATGAAGAAAATAGTTTGGTGGATAGTATAAATATAAGGAACGAATTATTTACATATTAAAACACCATAAGATTTTTTGAATTTTTTTATAATTAATATAATAATTTTTTATTTTTAATTTCACACAACACTAACAATAACTTTTGTATACAAATGAACTATGTTAAAATTATGATATACATAATTTTTTTTCATATTTCACAACATTTAATCTTTATATTCTCTTGTGGTACATGAAAAACTATGTTTGTATTGTATTACACATAACATAGAGTCCCTTCGATAGCTTTCATTACACAGAAATCAATGTTTTACCAAACTACAATATACTATTAATTTTATTATTAAAATATAATTATAACTACAACTTAGCCATTTTAATAGAATTTACGAATATGATTAAATAGATTGTAAAAATATGATTTAAAAATTTATATAAAATTATTCCCATGGTTATCGATTAGTAAGAAATGAATGTCAGAGTTATTTGACAATATAAAAAATACTTTTCTATGAAAACTATTTTTATATGTACAAACAAAATGTGATCATAATTAATAAATAAAACCACTTATTATGAATGTTTCCAATAAAATTTAAATAATATATATTCAATAAATAGTTTTTATACTCATCTAGTAGATTTTACAAGTATAAGATAAGAAAAAAATCCAACTTTATGAATAACAAGATGTATTTTTTTATAAAATAAAAGTTTAACTCTATTTAACGGAGAACCCATATTAAATATAAATTTTATACATTATTTTTTTTTTTGATAATAGAGACTTCATATTTTTAATTATACTTTTATAATTTACTATGGGTGAATTGTTTTTATTTTTTTAGATGTTTCATTTTATTGATGAATAAGGAAAATACTGAATTTGAATTCAAAACGATTTTTTCATAAAATTTATTTATATAGATAAATTATATATTAATTTTTTTTAAAGTATAATTATATCAATAATACATTAATTAATATAATATTGGAAATTGTAAAAAATTTCACATAATTAGATATAAAAAAATTTCAGTATTTTGGACTTTTTCATTTTAAAAACCCACTTTATCATCCCATTTGTGGGATTAATATTAAATTAATTTCATAAAAATATGTGGTTGGAATTTGGAAAAATTGATTTCATATTTTGAATCATCATAAGTTTTAATTTCTAATATTATTAACTTAGTTTTTTATCAAAATTATTATGGAATATAATTAAAATTTATTACAACGATTACAGTAAAAATGAGTTTACTTGGTGGTTAAAAATTTACTTAAGTGGACAAATAACCTAGAAAAAAGTAAAAAAGAAATATTATGGATATATTTATACCAATTGTCTTTTAGGTTCTATCTTGAAAAATGATTTTAGGAACATGATATAAGGCATACCTCTCAATAGTGTTTACATTTTTATATTTCAAAGTGATGGGAATCGTTTACACATTAAATGGAATATATTAAGGATGGTAGTAGAAAAATAATATGATATATATGAAATAATAATTCATATTTAATTATATTATAAATATATTTACATATATTTTTTTAACATTCTTTCTTTCAATACACAATAAAATCAAAACATTGTTCTTACATACGTACGACCTACTGACTCCATGAACGATGTCTTCCATTTAATATTTATATATTATATAGATTATTAAAAAAATTATTTAATTATTATATATGATATTAAAATAATTATTTACATTATTTAAATAATTAAATAAAGATATAAGTAATAGGATCAAGAATAACATGTCAAAACACAGAAGAAAAACAAAGCTGATATTACCCATGACATTACATTAAGATGAAATTATCAATAAAAAGGTAATATTAAGACATAATAAAATAATATATGGTATTAAATATAATAATATTATTATATTATATATTTATAGTAATATTATATTTATTATACAAGGGATTTGAATGAATACAATGACAGTCACGACATAAGTTAAGGGGTTTCTCATCTCACTTTTATTTCTGCGATATTTATGCCTTATTCACCAATAGTTTTTTTGTGGTTTATATAATTAAAATTAATATATTATATTATTATTATAATGAAATTCTTGGTATTTAAAAATCCATTTTATAATCTCTAATTAATGTGTTTTAGACTTCAAAAGTTACCCAATTGGTAAAGTAATTTTGTATTAATTTTCATTCTTTGAGACACAAGCAATGTCGTGAACCTATATTATTCTATGAGGTGAATACACTGCCCTTTGATATGTTATATAATGAATATAATTATTTTCATGACATTTTAGGATTCATGAAATGATATTATTTCATGGGAATTCTGATTGAAAGTTACCGAAGGTGTAACATTTTATTACTACAATCTCATTATTTACCAAGCTTGTCTAATATTATACTTCAATTAATGAAATATTAAGAATAATAACTCAATAAAACTCAAGAATGTTCTTAAAATATTTTAATCCATGATATATTCATGTATTATTACCATTTTCATTCTTTTATACTTAATATTATTTAGAATATTTTTTTATGGAAATACATCATTATTTATATTTCTGACCAAAAATCTATGTAATTTAAAAACTATTTTTTATAAAAGTATTTTAAAAATTGATTTATGTTTAAAAATAATTTTAAATTAATTTAAAATAAAATTTCAAAGAAAATGTTTTAAAAATGTTTTGAAACATTATTTATCAATTTTAATCGTATTTTCAAAGAAAAATGTTTCTAAAAATGTTTTATGTCTTTTTTATATGTTTTAAAAGTATTTTCAATTAAGAAAAATTGAAAAAGTTTTCAATATTTATTTATAAGTTTTCAAATAGTTTCTTTTCAAAAAAAATCATGATTCCATTATATGTTTTCAAATAAAAAGTTTATTAAATTTTTTTCAAGTATTCTTTATAGGTTTTTCAAATTATTTTCAATGAAAAAATGTTTTCAAAATGTTTTGAAGCATTAATTATAATTATTAAAAGTAATTTTAAAGAAAAGGGATTTCACAATGTTTTAAATCAATCATTTTTAGTTTAAAAAATATTTTCAACCAAAAATGTTTCAATTTTTTTGGGATTTATTTATATATTTTCAAAGAAAAGGGTTTCCAAATTTTTTTTAGGATTATTTAATATATTTTAAAGTAAAATAGTTTTCAAAATTTTTTCCAACATTATTTTATAAGTTTTATAAGAAAAATGATTTCAAAATGTTTTTTTATTTAAATAGTAATTTTTCAATGAATAAATTATATTTTCCTTAAGAAGTGATTTACAAATATTTATAAAAAAATTTGTTCCATATAAGATGTCATCTGTTGGTGTTACTCATTCCTTAATTGGTAAATTATCGAAGGGTTCTATTCATATTATTTATTTGAATGGTTTTTATGGAATTATTCTTACTAAACATGATTCTATTTCATGGGTAATATGTTTATGAATCCCATTTATCTTTTAAGAGTTATATGTTTATGAAACACATTTTTAAATAATAATTTAAATGTTTATAAAAGTCATCTCTATCCCATGGGTTATATTCTTATGAAACTTGCTACTTTTCGTAGGTTATGCTTTAATGAAATGATTTTGAAACCTGTCTATTTTCCCTAGGTTATGATACGATTAATTGTTTATGACAAGAATTTCATTTCATGGGTTATGAAATTATAGTTTATGATATATTAGAAAACATATGTATAATTTCACTATGATATGGGTGGGACCTATATCTCCCTCCAATGCATTGGGTAAAGATTCAAATCTCATGAGATAGACGTGGTTGGAATGGGGAGTGTACTCGGTTTAATAATGGTATTTTTCTACTACGATGGTGTTGGGCATGAACCTTGACTACTAGGATGGTCTGGGGAGTAAACCATGACTACCAATATAGTGTGGGGAGTAAAGCTATACCACTAATGTAGAGTTGGAAATAATAATTTTCTATTATATAAATAGTCACACAAGTGATTTTCTTAGAGGGACAAAAAGAAGTTTTATATTAGGGAAATAAGTACACAAAGAAAGTAAATACAAAGGAAAAAAAGGGTTTAGTTATAACAATGGATGAAAATATTTTCCTTCCTAATATATCATCGAATATTAAATGATTTAAGAATGGAATGAATGTTCCATAAAAAAATATATGTCCCAAGTGGGAAGATCATGAAGAGAATCAAAATGGTTGTACGAGTAATGGTTATATTCCTGATGATGAGGAGACTATAAGTGAAATGTTAAAAGCAATATGTATAAATAATACGATGAGTAATCCTTTTTAATTAAATAAGGATAAATTAGAAAATTCAAATAGATTATGTATTTGGAATCAATAATTATGAATTGAGAAATACATAAGGATTATTCATTGTACATTTTTCACTAATGATTTACAAGAATATGTTGAATGGATCCAATTGTCTAGAAAAGTGATCTAATAGAATAATGATATTCACATAAAACATTTGATTAATGAAAAAATAAACCTTAATATTTTACTAACGTAGATATAATTATTTTTTTATAGTGACATGTTAGATATGATTAATAAAATTAGATATTACATATTATCATGGAACTAATAAAATATTTGTTGACAGGTGGTTTATAATATCATTGATGAAGCTTACAACTTTTTGGATTAAAGTAATATATCCAATAAACATTGGAATAAGGAAAAGGCATCTTTGAAATAATGATTTATGGTAATTTAGGTTATTACCATGTTTCATGGGAAAATATGATATAGGTATTCATAGGTTAGTTATATGAAAAAAGGAATATATTTTGATATAAATGGGATCAATGATAATATATTTTTATTAAATTTAGTGACATTATTTATAATGTTTTTTAATTCTATCTTTTTAATGGGTAATAAGGTGAACCATTTATGGAATGGTTTATATTAAACATAAGATGTGGTTTTAGAGAATTAAGTACCATCTCACCATATGAGGATTTATACATATTTTATAACATGTGATAACATATTTTTGTTTTAAAAAAGACTTATGGAATCAAAAATCATTCTATTTATATATCTCATGATCTAAAAATTCTTTGGGAATTAAAATTTCAATTTCTCTTATTTGGAATAAGAGATGAAGTGGAAATTCATCAAGGCCCAAAAAAGGATTACTTTTTCTTGAAATAATATTAGTATATCTTCCAATTAAAATTTCTAATCTTTAAGAAAATGGTTTTCAAATAATTTTTTTCCCATTATCACAATTTTTAATTATATCAATGATCTCTTTCATGATTGTTCATTTTTTGGTTTGGTAATTGATAACATTCTATATATCAATAACCTTATTGTGATTAGTGATCTTTATTAATCTTTATGATTATTTACTCTTTTTTTCTATGTACATGTTTTCACTTCCAACCCATGTTATCCTATGTGGAAACATATTTATGTGTTACATTGTGAAAAAAACATAATAGGGGAGTGTTATATTGGGACACCATTAAGTTTCCAATGTTTTAGTGCTCATTTTTATGATGTGGGATTCTATTGTTCGATCCTTCAAGTATTAAACTTTTGATGAGGAAAAATATTTTTGATAGTGAAATTCATTTTAAAGGGATAGAATGTAACACCCAGAGAAATTAATTTCACACAACACTGAATATAGATTTTATTATAAGAAGGCACAATGTTTGGTTTACATTATAAAAAACACTATGTTAATATTTTACTACAAACAATAATTAGATTGTTTTTTTGTATAGGAGAAACTATTTTTTTCTTGTATTACAAACAATAATGAGCCCCACGGATAGCTTATGTTACACAATTGTTTTTACCAAACTAGAATATATTATTAATATTATTGTTTATCAATTATTATAGCACCACATAAACATTGGAATAGATGTTACAAATAATTTTAACTAAAATTTAAAAATATGATTTAAACATGTATTTAAATGGAATATTTTTGTTATTAGTTAGATATAAATGAATGTAATAACTATTTGAAAATAAATAAATTTCTTTGTAATGGCACAATTTTATCTAAATAAATTAAAAAACAATTATAGGGAATGTTTTCAAAAAATATTTATATATTATTTAATCAATAAATATATTTTATACTCATATAATATATTTGATAGGAATAAGAATTGAATAAATCCAATTTTATGAATAAAAGGTTTTATTTGTTTAAAATTTAATTTTACCACCTTTTAATAGTGTGTCCATTTTATATATCATTTTTTACACTTTTATAATTTTTATCTTCTAAATTAAACTTAATTTTTGGAAGAGGAATATCCAAATTTACATTGGGGGATTTTTTTGTATATTTTAGAGATGTTTCATTTTATGATGAATATTGAAAAAGAATGAATTTTAATTCAAAACTTATTTTTCATTAATATATTTATATAGTTAAATTATATATTAATTTGGTTATAAAAGCATAATTATATCCTAAATAATCCAATTAATGCAATTTATTCCATTTTATTCCATTTTATCTAATTTCACTTTGAAATTAGATATAAAAACGTTTCAAATATTTTGACTTTTAGGTTTTAAAAACCCAATTTCTCATCCCATCTGTTGGATTTAAATTAAATTAATTTATGAAACATATTTTATTAGAATTAATAAAAATGGATTAATTATTTTTGAATCATAATAAATTATAAATTTTAATACGGTTAAATTATTTTTTGACCAAAAATATTAGTGAACGTAATTAAAATAATTAGAATGATTAAGTTAAAAATGAGTTAATATTGTGGATAAGTATTATCATAAGTTGGAAATAAGCTAGAAACGTGTACCAAAGATATTATATGAATATATATAGACCAAGTACAATATTTTATAGAATTTATAAAATTTATTGAGGCACTTGATGCAAGGTAAACCTCTCAATATTGTTAAAATTTTTATATTTTTATAAATGCAACTCCTCCTCCAATATAAAATGGAAATTAGGACCCCGCTTTCTCACACCTCTAAGAAAATTTGGATTATCCAAAACCTAAAAAAATAATATCCCAGGTTTTTTACCTTCATCCTAAAATACCCCCATTTGGAATAAATCCATACATATAATCAGTTCGGTGCAAACCAAAATGATATACCCAAAGAAGATGTAACATCCTTCAACACGTTATTTTTTTATTTACTTTATAAACTACCTAAAATATAATTATTACATGCCTAAAGAAAAAGATAATAATCCTAAATATATTGATTTGTTTTTTATTAATGTTTCCACCCACACTCACTCACACTTATATCAAATTGGATACGGAATCATCATTTATTTGTACGATGGATTGCCATTTCACAAAGTGAAATCATGTATTCTTTGATTTCCACCTACCAAGGTTTATATAATGATATAATTTATATTTTTATATGATATAATTAATATTTATGGTTTATTTATTCTTATTTTATTGTTATTTAACTCATACCATTATACATTAGATTTTGTGTAAATAAGATAACTTCATTTGTGGACTTGTGTACTAGAACCTCCTCAATATGATGTGATTCATTAAAAATTTACATGGAATATATTATGGGTTGGTTTAGTAAACATATATGATATATATACAATAATAACTATAATGTAATACTATCATAAATTTATATATATACATATTTTATTTACAATATTTTATGCCTCATTCACCACTTGTTTATTTTATGTGGTCTACATAATAAACATAAATATATTATATTATTATTATCCCTAAATTAAGTGTATTTAAATATCAATTTTATGATATATCATTAATGGGGTTTATGGTTCAAAAGTTACCAAATCTGTAATGTAATTTGTTTCTCAATTTTGCTTCTTTGAGATACATGTGATTTTATGCATCTATATTCATCTATAAGTTGTATAAACTACCCTTTGACATTTTATATCATGACTTAAATTATTTTGAGGATATTTTATGATTCATGTAATGTTATTCATTCATGGGGATTATAATTAAATGTTACCAATGTGGTAACAGTTTATTACTAAAGTCTCATTGTTTATCGTGTTTATTAATGATTATTATTCCATTAATGAAATATATTTATCCACAGCTCAAAAATGAATATTTTTATTATCCTATAGACATTAAATATATATTTATGTATTATAACCATTTAACCATTAATTTTTACTTAATATTATTAACATATTTGTTTTTGAAAATCCAAATTGTTTTTATATTTTCAGTCACAAATTTTTATTCATTCAAAATTTGGTTTTGTAAAAACATTTTCAAAAATGGTTTATGTTTAAAAGGTGTATAAAATTATTTTCAAATAAACGTTTTTTAAAATTTTCATTATTTATTTATCAGTTTTCAATGTATTTTCAATTAAAAGGTTTTAATTTTTTACTTATATGTTATGAAAGTATTTTTAGAAACCAAGTATTTCAAGATTTATTTATATTTTTTCAAAGAAATGTTTTTCAAACAAATTGCAAGATTCACTTATAAAATTTCAAGAAAAATGGCATTAAAAATTGTTTGATGAAATCATGATTAATTTACAAATTATATTGATAGAAAAATGACTTCAAATTGTTTTCAAGAATTATTTATATGTTTTGAATGTATTTTCAAAGATTGTGGTTTTCAAAATGATTTCAATATTTCTTCATAAATTTTAAAATTATTTCCAAAAAATGTATCAAAATGTTTTCAGGATTCATTTATATGTTATCAAAGGAAAATGTTTCCAAAATTTTTACTATCTCCTTTTATATATTTTCAATGAAAAACTCTTTCAATTTTTTTTTCATGTTTCCTTTATATGTTTTTAAATAAAAAGGTTTTAAAAAATGTTTTCAAGTATTTCTTATAAATTTTAAAGGAGAATGGTTTTCAATAAATTTCAAGTATATATTATAATTTTTTATTGTAATTTTCAACGAATATGGTTATAAAAAAGTTTTATGTTTTACAATTTTTTTTGATGAAGAATGGTTATTTTCATTATGAAATTATTTTAAATGATTTCTAAAACATTATTTTCCATAAAAGAAACAAATAGTCAGTGTTAATCATGGATTACTGGGGATATTATCCAAGGTTCTAATTCAGATTATTTATTTGAATTGGTATGGTTTGATGTCATGATTCATATTGAACCCATTTCTCTTTCACATGTTATATGTTTGTGAACCCCATTTCACTTCCACATGTTATATTTTTATGATACACATTTATCCATCAGGGGTTATATATTTATGAAAAATATTTCTCTCTCATAGTTTATATTCTTATAAAACCAATGGGGTATATCTTGATTAAATTATTATGAAACCTATATCTTTTCCGAAGGTTTTTATTATTACTTGTTTATTGTACCCATTTCATTTCATGGGTTGTGAAATGATTATTTATGATCTAGTGATAAAAATATGCATGATTTAATTTTGAGATGGTTGGGAGATATATCTCAATCTAAACAATTGGGTAAATATTTATATCTCATGAGTCATACATGTGTAGAACAAGGAGTCAAATTTCCTATGTAGTATAATTTTTTGACTAAGATAGTGATGACAGTAAACCTTGACTACTAAGATGGTTATGAGAGGGAAAAAAGAATACCAATATTGTATGGGGAGTGAACCCATACTACTAACCTGACCATGTAAATAAACCTTGACTACTATAGGAATCATTTTATATGATTATGTCTCTACCAAAAATTCTATGTCTTCTTCCTATGATATGCTTGCATGGATTATGCTCATGATTCCCATATAATTCATGTCTTATGAACTACGAATATTTATTCCATGATTATTGTTTATAATATTTTATATATAGGGTATGATCTACTTATGTTATGTTCATATTCTCATATACTTATACATGTGCAATTCTTACATATCCCCCTTGTTTACCCTTAATGAGAATCCGAGATCACCACTTTCTTATTTTTCCCGTCACTAGGTTATGATAAAGAGTTTCAAGTGGGAGGACTAGTGAGGAAGATCATTAAGAGATATGTTGAATATATTTCACCAGGATAGAAGTTTACATTTCCATGTTTCCAAAGAAAGTAAACTATTATGGTCCTCAATAATTTATTTTTATAATGTGATGGATATTTATAGAAAATGATGTAATATCCATGTAAATTAAGCTTGGTTTTATAAAGATATCATAAAATCAAGGAATATATCATTATATATTTTATAAAAACAAAAAATTAGATAGAGGATATTTTCACTAATACATTCAATTACAATAGATTTTAAAACAATAAATACAAGATTGGAATGATCAAAACTACGTGATTATACATTCCACTTCTTGTTTCAACTTTCTCCTGACAATAAAAAACTCAACAAGGAAGGGGGACAATATTTTCTTTAGAACTATATATTATGCCTCCATATAGATATTTTATATTAATATAGAACATAAATACATTTTATATCATTATAAAATATCTATATTTGAATAAAATTTATATATATTTTTCTACATTTTTTGTTCTAATTAATGGATCCTAATTCCTGAATGGTATATTTTTTTATATTAGGATTTTTTTAAGAATAATTAATTATTTGATAATCCCATATATAAAAATTAATACTTTATGATTTGATATATTTTATTTCTTCATTATCTGATATACATTTTATATTTTTTCCTCTAAAATTAAAATATTATGGAAGAAATAATTTATATTTGTGTCTACTATAAGAGTCATTTTTTAATTCTTAAGAAGATTATACATATCAAGTTGAATATTTTTCTCATGGAATATTCTTCAAAATAAGATCATCCATAGGTATAAAAACATATATTATTAATGTTTCAATTATTTTAAACCTATGTTTGGATGAATTAATTTTTGTCTTTATATTCCATTATTATTCAAATTTTTTGATCTCTTATTGCTATGATTTTATTATATAATCATTTTTTTAAAATTTAAAATTCCCTAAAACAATAAAAACCATTAAATAAAAAAAGTAAAGTAATATTTAATGGTGAAGAAATGAAATGAATACAATATGTTTTTTTTATTGAAATATTTTTATTAAGGAGAAGAAAATGTATATTATTTATCATTATACTATAATAAATGAAAATCTTGTTTTAGTTTAATTTTTTTCTTCTTATGGAGTTATTTTAAAAAAACAATGAGGGAGAAATTTCCATAAATTCCATGTTTACTAATGTTTTATTTATTTAATATTTAATAAATGATAGAAGTATATTTGTTTTATTAATGTGAAGAATTTTAATATACATACAAATGTATAAACATTGATGATGCCATAAAAATCATCAGATGTTTCTGGATATTCACTTTTAATTTTAGGAAACATTATTTTCATTTGTCTTTGTGATTATCAGTAAGGGTGTATTATTGAGTAAAAAAAATCCTTTTTTGAATTATTTTTTATAAAAAAAGTAAACTCATATTATTGTTTTTTATCTTAAGAATATATATTTTTATTTATATGTTGTGAAGGAATATTATCAAATTATGTTATATCAATAGTTTCTTTGACATTTATATTGATCTAAAAATTATCCGTCGGAAAATATGAGATTTATAGTGTTATATATTTTCTTCATGGAATGATATAACACATTTTTGAATCCATAAAAATATGGAGTTGTTTCTTCCAATTCCATTATAGTTAAACATGAAATTTTGGGAGTCAAACTATTAATATTTTTCATATAAGGAAACTGTTAAATCATGTAATGTAATAAAATTGATTTCAACTCGAAAGTTGTGTGACCATTTTGAAGTCTATAATTTTTTTCAATACCTATTTATAATATATTTTCATTTCATGATTTCTTAATGGCCCCATCATGTGATCCATTTATTGTAATTATGATATATTTTTCATACTGAAATCATTTTTTTATAATTTCGTCATGGTGATTCTGAGTTGGGAATCATTTTTTCCCTAATCATTTTTGTCAAGGTATTTCATTGTGAGGAATAATGATTTCCCTTTTAATATTGTAACTATTATTGAAGCTCTGGGGCATCAACTTTCTGTTCTTAATCAAGGGTATCAAAGTACATCAGGGTTTGAAGAAATAATACATATTGGCAGGTTTATAATTGATGTCCTTTAAGGAAAAGAAAAACTATACCTAGAGTCATGTCAAATAATATCCCCATACTTTTTATTAAAGTGAAGTTCATCACGATAAAAGTGTGTTTTATTTATAATATCATTTTAAGGAGTAAAAGGATTTATATACATTACTCTATATTTTTTTATTTTTTATGATCTTTATTATGTTATTGTGATATTTTTTTACTATTCAATAATTTATTTTTCATTGTACATTGTATATTATCTTATAGTTTCATAAATAATTATTTCCTTAATATCCAGTACAATTTATATTATATTCTGATATTTTATAATTCATTTAGAGAATTTTTAATCTAACCTACCATATCCTTAAGGGGGAAACAAATTGTGAATTTTATTTTTTAGATTAATATTTAACCCCTCCTGTAATGTAATGAGTTCTTCATCTGGGATAACAAAAATATTTCCTTCGATTTTTTCTATACAACTTGCCATTTTTTACCTCTTACTGTGATATCATAGATGTCTCATGTACCCCTATTAAATAACTAACTATTTTTGTCTAGGACATTGTTTAGTTTAACTAGAATAAATTTATTAACATTGAGTTGATTGAGCAAGATTATTCGATGTGATGCACCAAATGGGGGGGTGGGGTCTAGGACATTGATGAATAGTTGTGGTTTTGGACATAAAGGAAGTTTCAACTAAGGCCTTTCCCAACTCATCTTTTTTGGATTAATGAATTATTTATATGATAACAAATCATTATAATTAGTGGTTATACCAGATGAAATTATCATAGAACTCTTGAACCCAAGATATTGTATACATCACATTGAATTCATAATTAATGTAATATAATAAATATACCTCATCCTTGGGTACTTTATTTTATGTTGATATTGAATTCTTACTCAATATATTTCTCTTGAATAACTCCTCCCACTATGTTACGTGCACTCTAATGTTCCCATGAATACTTATGAGTAACTAGATCCACATCCACATAGGTGTGAAGTGTGCTCCCACTATCTGAAAGGAAACATGTATACCTTATATAAATATAATAATATTTTACTAATTCATTTGTATATTGGGATGTAAATATCCTTAGTTTTTATAGGGTAAATCAATGAGATTCATGTTGTGTTTCTTTTGAAGTGCCTTTTTACAAAAAATGTTTTCCATCAAACACATAAATATTTGATATAATATATTTACATAACATCATAATTGATATGATATCCATTAATCTATATATTTGGTTTATGGTTAGTTATTTTTCTGCAATTTTTAATTAATTTCTTAGAATAAATTATAGAAGACTCTCAATACATATAAGTCTCATAATTTATCTCTCTTTTACTACCACCATTATATTGATTTAAATACGAAATTATGAGTTTGGGAATTCCATCACTCAACATGTATATGATCGATGATTACTTTGTTAAAATATCATTTGATGACATTCACATATGAACTTTTTTATATTACCATCCATAATCTTTACTTCGTTGAGAATTACTAAATTCTATTAATGTAATATTATAAAATATATAAACATTCCTTTAGAATACTCTTAGTATACTTCACATGTCCTTTTTGAACAAACTCCAAAATATGTATAGTGAATTTTTTTGTAATGGATTATTTTTATTAAACAGGATAAGGATTTTGTTAATATACCTCTAATATTATATCATTAAGGGACTAAAACACATTTCTAGATATAAAAAATGGAACTACTATTATATTTTTATGAAAAATCAATTATCTTTGCACAAAAAGTTAAATGAATCTTTTATTTTAATCACCATAAATAAATGTGGAATTTTTATGATTCAAGAATTATTGAACTATTATTGACATATGAAGTAACATAACAACACACATTTGAAATATGAAATAATTCCTCATTACTTCTAAAATAAATGTTAGGATAATTTTTTTAAATAATGGATATAAAATTAATTTCACTTGAATCATTATACAATGAAATAAAAATCTTGTGTGCTTTTCCTTACTGATCTAGTAATCACTGTTCTTCAGTGCCATTGAGAACATATCTTACATATTAAACTATTTATATACTTTTTAATGGACCAGACCCTTCCAACCAACTACATTGTTAATTTTGGGTGTTCAAATCCCTAGGATGGGATTGAGGATGGGAGATTAATAGATAGAGTCAATTATATAATTAATGGTTTTGATTCACATTTTTAGTCACCACTTCATGTTTTATAATGTTTTTCCTGGTAAATTCACAAGTTTTTCTAGGATTTATTCTTGGTTTGATTTAAAACGTACATTACTGATCACATTTTGAGTGTTTATGGTTGAGTGTTTGGAGTTTATCACTTTAAATCTTTCATGACATGGAATCATGTACTTAATAAATTAAATCCATATGGGTTGTTCAGTTTATGTGACCATTTCAAGAGGATGTGAAACAAGTGAAGCTCATAGTGTGAACCATCCATTCATATTGTAATTTGGTAGATTTCTATGTTTTCTATAAATTTGGGTCTCCCAATAATCTCCCTTATTCTATCATAATTATATTAAGATATGGGGTTTAATGTAGTAAAATTTGGTTGCAAAAATATCCCTTAATCCTTGGTGTTCATTGTTGTCATATAGAGATTTTGGTATTGGCGATTTGGGGTTTTTTTATCTTCCCATTATCACTGTGTTATTCCTTTTTACATAAAAAATTCTATAGTGTCTAATTTTTTTGTAGTTTGGGAATTTTCTGGAGATTATTTTGATGGTTTTGGAACCACAGGTCATCTATATTCACCTTGATTTTATATAATTAATTAAAAATTTTATTTTGAATTAGGGGATTCAAGTTATCTCCCTTTCACAAGAATTTATAGGATTATCATGGATTTTATTTTAGTAAGGTTAGTGGTATGAATTGAAGTATCAATTATAGAAAATCATACATATAAAATTAAAATGTAATGGTTGGTTTCACATATGGTAACTGATTTTCAGGAAATTGTTAATTTTGTTCCATTACATATGATTATTAATATTATATTAATTATAATGAATGATTTATTGAGAAAAAAAATTAACAGATTAAATTATTAATATTTGTAGAAGAAAATACAATATTGAATATGATTTTTTATGTTTGAATTGTTGTGTATGGTTTAGTGGAAATCATTGTTGGCGTCTTGGTGTCCTTGGTTATATGGCTTGTTGGACTTGTTTTTGAAAAAATAGTTTGAAATGTTTGTTTCATGGTTGTGTTTTGGTAGAAATGGAATAATATTTGATTATTAAATGATGTGTAATTGTAAAATAATTCATGGGTGTGAATGTAAATTGATAGCTAAATTGGTAATGATTTGTGGATAATTAGTTAGATAAAATAATTGGAAATGGAACCCAGTTTATGGAGCGTGGTGTGATGCTTGTGTGTTAGTTTTTATGAATTAGTGGAAGCTCTTAATGTTGTGATGTTCGTTATATTTCTTACGGTGGTTGTGGTGGTGTTTCTTATATACACCCATAGGTTCGATCTTGGGTGAGATTACAATATACCTATATTTTTATATTCTTTCTTAAGCATCCCACCCATGTATGGTAAACCAATAAGCACCCCTAGATATTTAGGGGTCTTTTTCTAACACAAAGGATTGTTTGGACATAGATGGATGACTTCCCCTCTACCCTGATCTCCCTTGAACATTAGTTTTTTGTGACACTGATGGTGGATGACTAAGATATATTGTTTGTGATATGAGTGGTATGGGGAGGGAATGAGGTTGATATCCTATTAATGAATGATTCCCTTATACCCTAGTTATGTGATATTATATGGTCATTTTGTTTTGGGAGATGTGTTATGTTTTCAGTTCAATAATATATGACATAATTTGGTTTTGTCTTTGGTGGATTTGTATGGAATGAGAGAAAATAATTTCATTTGATTAGGTGGGAGTGAAAAATCTATGCTTAAGTTTTTGTAGTGTTCCTAGGATTATATTCTTCCAATTATCATCTTATTATACATAGATTCATTATTTGGTGAGTGAGGCATGGCGAGGCTAGGTGAATAGTTAAGCATTTTATTTTATAGTTAGTTCTTTTTTTTAGAATAGGGATTTGGAAAGACATTTTTCACATTTGAAAGAGAGACCTTGGTTATGATCCTATTGAATATACATGGTATGATAACCCAATTAATATATAAAATTCTATTCAGGTATCTAAGTATGTTTTGGTTATAATTTTATATAGTATTGTCTTAGATATTGGGTTGTTGTGGTTGCTGACACAAAATTTTCTTATTTTCATTGTTATTTTAGATTTAGTTAAAGTTGTATCTCTTTTATATTTAAAAATATGGGATATTTCTTATAAGGGATTTTGTCTTATTTATTTTAGTGAATGGTTGATTTTTTTTTATTATGTTATGAACAAGAGATATTAGTGTTAATTCTTCCCAATTGATTATTTTATAATCTTAGTGCTAATCCTAAACTGAGGGATTATTAGTGGTGGATCATGGGGTCAATCTTCTTCACAATCGACCCAATATGGGTTAAAGTGGGTGGGGGTGTTGTGATAGAGTGGTATCAGTGGTTTTGGTTATTATAAATGGTAGAGTTAGGAATTAAAAACTTGTGAGGAAAACTTGATTTGGTGAG
The DNA here is from genome assembly GCA_963277665.1 of Viscum album. Taxonomy (NCBI): domain Eukaryota; kingdom Viridiplantae; phylum Streptophyta; class Magnoliopsida; order Santalales; family Viscaceae; genus Viscum; species Viscum album. The sequence continues at coordinate 440,536,742 of OY728121.1, forward strand.
GAAATAGTGTTAGCTGAATTTATTATGTGATAATAACATGTGAGACCAGCCAGGACACAATATTTTTAGGCCCCATGTTATCAGATACAATGACCTTAATCTCTCTTAGTGTACTATGTAGAGTTGTATTTCGTACACGATAGAGACCTAGGATAGATACATGGATTATTCTGTATTGAGTTCCATTTATAAATGGGGTGTGTGAATTCCTAGACCCGGATTCTACTTATACTAATCCCTAGCACCAGTTGGCCACATGACCTCATGTACATCTCCCCATATTCCAGAGGATTCCAACAAGATTTAATGGTGTATGTGTAATATATTGGGTAAACTATACCCTCATGTTTGAGTAGAACAATAGATACAACAAATAGAAAACATTATAAAAATAAAAACACAACAAATCAACTCCATAAACAATAGAAGTATAAAAATTAACTAAACAACCAAAAGGATAAAAATTAGATAACTTAAAAACTATCAAATATATATAACAAAGGGCCTCTATGGAAATGTCTAGTAAAATGATGCATGGAATTTTGATAATACAGAAATGAATTGGAAGAAACATGCATGTTATACAATAGTACAAATGTAATCAAAAGGATAAAAACAACTCCATGTGCATCTCAATAGTAAGCCTGATCATCTACTCCTAAGATCCATCAATGTAATAAAATTCAACGACACATTCAAGTGTCTTTATCATTTCCAATACCTATAACAACGTAGTCTTCTTGGGTGCCAAGGGCATCCCAAGTAGTATGTGAGATAAAAATAGTAGTAGGCCACCACCAATGGTGTCTTTATGTAATCCAAGTAAAATATCATAAATAAACAGTGTGAATATACATATATATATATACATATATATATAAGAAGTAATGTAAAGAAGAATAAATAAATAACCTCCCTCTCATGTTCCGAAGAGACACATGGAAGGTCTATCTGCTTTCTCCCATGGATGATGTTTCATGTCAATTTAATATATTTATATAGTATAATTATATACACACACACATATATATATGTTTGGATGGAACAATATGTAACACTCAATCATCCAATGCCAAGGGAAGCTCTCACTATCTTTCCCCTAAAAAACTCTAGGAGATCTCATGGCCTCTTGACTTTCATGTGCTGGAAGGGCTGGGACATAACCCACCTTCATCCATTACCATGGGAGCTATCACTGCCAATCCCATGGCTCTAGATGATTCCAATATCAAGACACAACCTAAAGTCGTCCACCATTGGGGGAGATCTCATGGAAAATCCCATAGCTGTAGCTAGGAAGCTAAAAAAGTCACCCCTCGTAGGAGATCTCATGGTCCCTCGTATCCACATCCCATATGGAATAATTATTTGTAATATATATTAATAATTCATTTTCATTTTCACATTAGATAACATGATAAAAATTCATTACCTCTTATGTTATTTTTCTGGTCGTTCAAAAAGAAACCATGGTTTGATCAAATATACAACAAGACACATTAGGAAAAACCTCCCATGAGTTCCACTAACCATATTCAAGTAATTATGGGAATCCCATTAAGAATTTATCATTTACACAAAACATGAACAATTCGTTGGTTTCACCATCCACTAATAAATTTCATTTAAATGAAAACAATTCATTTCATATGGTGCATTAATATAAATCATGAGCATGAGAAAGGCCACACCATCCCTTGAAATCATTCCATATAAAACCAATTTATTAAAAATGGTAGTATCCATATTTCACAATCTATATTATATATATCAAACCATTATATTTACAAAAACATTGCAAATTCAAATATAAGGAATACATACCAAGAGTAAGGCCATGTTACAACTAAATCACCCATTTGAAAAATTAAAAATTTAATGGCACTAAACACCTATGGTGATTCTTGATTTTAGTGAATCACATATGATATAAATGGATATTACTTTCAAATATTCAATCCAAAGGTCAATCTTTGTTCCAATCAATTTTAACCATTTGAAAAAATGACCAATTTCATGATGAAACACCTATGGGTTTCCATTGTAGGTATTTTTAATGTATAAACCCCCAAAAAAAGAATAAATTCACCTATACCAAAGAGCTAGGGTCATTTATACAAGATGTAACCATCAATATATGGATTCATGGTGAGAATCGACATATGGAAGGATATAATATATAGAAAATGACCAAAACTCAAATTTAAAACATCGTTACCACCTACTTTAAACCATAGACGAAGCCTCACTCCGTCTTAACATTAGATTTGAAACCGATTAGATGAGATATAAGTTTCATTAAATGTTATTAAAATAGGCTGAATGAGCCTACATTTAAATTGAATAATATATGGTGAGATATTCTGAGGAAAGAATGGTGAATGAGGTTAGCCTTACATTTGGATATCAAACACCTTCGATGGATTTGAAAATGGGTCCCAGGGGAGAGATTTCTATGAGACTGAAGCATGAGGGATTCAAAAACCCCTGGGAGATAAAAATATTGGAAAAATGTTAGAGGAATATGAAGGATTACGTAAAAAGGGTTTCAAATTTTAAGAGGGAAAAATCATCATTTCACCCCAAAATTTGGGGCCACATAGTTTAACTACATGTTTTAAAAAATGTATGAAAACCAAGCCGTAAAGCTCTTTCCAATATCTAAAATCATCCTAAAAATTCATTCATCACGGCCTATACAGTTGTATACAAACCATGTGGATTTTTTGGTTCCCCAATCTACAATCGTACGGTTTAGAAAAACTATGTGGCCTAGGTCAAATAGTTTCACTAATCATGTGGCCCAACCTATAGACCCCTTTTCTATTTCTCTGATCTTTGAAAAATCCCCAGACGCTCATTGTATAATCCCAAGGCAGTATCATACCTTTTCTATGATTAATGGAATGATTCATAACGAAAAAATAACAATATTTATATTCATCAAAATATGGATCATTAAAACCTTCCCTCCTTAAAGAAACTCATCCCCGAGTTGGCCTTATGAGGGTGAATAGGTACTTTTAGCGAAGATTTTTAAACACTGATATTTTGTATCATATTCTCATTCCTAGGTCACATCCTATACATGGTTGAGATTCTACATCACTCATAAAATATGGACAAAACAACCTGGGAGTGTCTTCATTCTCTGATCAGCAATACATACCAGATACTCCTTGAAGGTGGAATCCATATCCATCTTAACATAATCTGGTTGAAAGGATGGTGACATGTCTGGATAGTTTCTGAAAAAATTACATATATGAAATACATAATGCATATACTAGTATCACTAAGGATATTCCAACTGGTATGTTACTAGCCTGGTACACTTCACTACCTCGAAGGGTCCAATAAACCTCATTGATAACTTAACCTATAACTAAATACGTCTATACCCCAACCTGGAAATAAAATTTAGGAATACCTGATCTTTTACCTCTAACTCAAGAGGTCTTCGACAATTGTTGGCATAAGAATGTTGTCTATAATGAGCTGTCAACATGCATTTTCTGATCAATTGGACCGGCTTTGTTGTCTCGTAGAAAAGATAAAGCCTAAGAAATTCTAATTCCCATGACTCTAACTAGTACATATGTGAGTGAAATGGCCTACTAAATAAGGATCTATAAGGATCCATATCTATGGTATCCCTAATGATGTTTGTAAGAAAACTCTACCATAGGAATATTTTTCTCACAAGAGCATCCAAATTTGAGAATTATTTCATGGAGAATTTACTCTACCTCAAGAATTGTCCACTCTGTCTATCCATCAGTCTATGGGTGATAGACCATGCTCATAAATAGTCTCATTCCCAAGGCCTACTACAACACCTACCCATACTGTGACATGAAATGAACATCTCTGTTCAAAATGAAAAAATGAGGAGCTCTGTGAAGATGTACCTCCACTTTTAAGTACTTTATTCATAACTCCATTAACAAGATGACCTCTCTCACTTGTAAGAAGTGTGAAACATTCATCAGTGGATCTGTGATATCCCACACTGTATTGTTTCCATGATTTGATCAAGGACCAGTCCTGATGTCCATTGAAACAACATCCAATTTCTACACAGGAATTGACAGTGGGTAGAGAAGCCCTATAAAATGATGATGTTCTTCCTTCACCTTCTATAAGGTGTAACATTGAGTGAGGAAACCATCTATCTCATGTTTCATTCTTGGCCACCATTATTGGTGTCATAGATCTCAATACATTTTGGTGACACTAGAGTTACCATCCCAAGTTGAGTTATTGAAATCCTACATCATCTACTATCTGGTGTTAGCTGGGACCAATACACACCTACATGACAATATATTATCATCCTCATCCACTAACCAACCAAAATATATACCAATTTCTAAGAAACATTCCCAAAGGATGAGGTCTTCATGATAAAATAGTTTTATCGATCATACATTTTGAAAAAGAGTAGACGTCTTTGCTAAGGTAGATAGGATAGTTGGACTACAGTCCCCTAGAGTCTCAACATGAATCTTTGAGAATAAGGTCATAAGCTTCCATTCATCACTAGATTCCTAGACCACCTATGTTGGAGTCTTTTGTTACAGAATATTGGATGCCCATAATTCTTCCCTCGAGTGTAGGCAAGCTCGAAATCAGAAAACAATTAGGTACTCAAGCTACCTATACTTCCTATGATTCAAATCTCTGTGTGAGAATATGAATTTTATGATTTTATAAGCTAATAATCCCCTAAAATTATCTCCCAAAAGATTGCTTCCGGAAACTTCTGTCATGCACAATGGTATCAAGCTTGAGGTTGTGCATTGAGTAATTCCTCTCGTGAGGACTCAACTTATGAGAACAATATGAAACTACTCTCTCATACTACATTAGAATAGTTCCAAGAACAACACCTGATGAATCATGGTAGACTATATAAGGCCTTCCTAGCACTATTATGTTTAGTATTGGTTCCAGAGTCACTCTTCCCTTCAACTCCTGAAATTATTCTTCACATGATTTATACAATTCAAATTGCATACCCTTATTTTTCAAGATTATAAGTCGCACTGCAAGGAAAGAGAGATCCTAATTGAAGTATCCATAATATAAAAAATCCTCAAGAAACTGATAATGTAGAAGACATTCTTTGGATTTTCTAAAGAAAACACAGCTCTAACTTTCTCTGATGAAAATAAACTCCTAACTTCGAGATGATATGACAAAGGAAGTGAACTTTTTCGAACAAAAAGTGGAATTTAATGATCTTAACAAAGGTCCAATACACTAATAATGTATTCAGCATGATCTCAAGATGGGTTGCATCATCATGTCTTGAGTGTGAATATGCTAATAAATTTTCAAAGCAGAAAACCACATATGAATACAGGTATGGGTGGAAAACCTGGTATATAAAACCCATAAAGACAATAGGAGCATTCATGAGTCTGAAGAGAATAAATAGGTATTAATATAGACTATTAATACACCTAAAAGTTTTACAAGTTATGTATAATTTCTTAAAACACACATGATGAAAGCCTAACCTTAGATCTATCATTGAAAACACCTTCTCCCCTCATATATGGTCAATGTGTTCTTCTATTCTAGGATGTGGATATTGGTTCATTAAGAAAATTCAATCGATGTTAATGTACAAAAATTATTAGGGTACTATCCACCTTTTTGGAAAATAGGACTATAGAATCCCTTTGATATGTGCATGGATGAATAATAACCTTCACCTCTAGATCCTACAACTGATTCTTGATCTCGAGAAGCTATATATATTCTATCTTATAAGGTGGAATTGTCACATGTTTTTATCCTAATAGAAGATCAATATTAAACTGTACCATTCACTCTAAAGTTATACCAAAGAAGTCATCTTGAAATATTTCTCTTTAAAACTCCAAAAATAAAGGAAATATAGTGGGTTATAACCCCTGTTCATCTAGTTAAATATTGAAAACCTGTACTATTCCATTATCCATACTTTTCTACTCGGGACCTGAGCATGTTGCACAAAGATACCATTCCCCCTCATGCACCTGTGTAACACCCTATGGGTGATTCGAACATCACCCTTCGATGATAGGAGTCAATAAGGGCCTTGAAAGAACTATCCATTTTATCCCAAAGAGTACATCATAGTAGGAAATTCCAGGGATGTATATGTTCCATATGAAAACATAACCACCTATCTTAAGGGGGAATTCTGACATTGGAGGATTCCCTCTGAATGGGTACCAAATGGTGTACAAAGATTCATGACTCCATGATAGTAATTGATATGAAGGCCCAAATTCATAGTTAATTTCTTAGATATAAATTAGTGAGATGTACCTTTATCAAATAAAGAAGACCCTAAAGTAGACATAACAAGAGTACTACATCATACAATAGATGTTATGATTCTCTTCTCCAACGACATAGTCTAGACATCATGTAACTGTCTTGTACCACAAACCTGAGTCACTGCCTGACTTCCCTAAGTAGGTCCACTAATCTGACACTAGGTGTCATAGGACTGGTTATGTCTACATTGACCACCACCTCATCCTGATTGGACGGTGGTATTCTAGCTAGCTAACTATCATGTTCAAGGTTACTCCGCTCTTGAACAAGGGGTTAGTGCATATCCATGAGGGCTTAGAACTACTGGGAAAGTCCTATAGAAATGGTGAATATGTACCATCCTTCTTTATCCATTGTGCTCCAATAGATCCCATAGAAACTGAAATCTAGTGTTCCCTATCTTTACACATTGTTCTCTGAAAATATCACAATTAGATCAAGGACCCTGACTACTAATTTCCCCATTAGAAACCTCAAAGCATCTATTTTTTCCAGAAGAAGAACCATTGGAATCCCCAGACACTGAACCACTATGGATTTCACCATCATTATCCCTAAAATATTGTTTTATAACTAGGGTTTGGATGAATATTTCCAAAATAGTCATCAATCTGAATACATTGACCAATGATTGGATGTCGTAACATAGTCCATCCTCAAATCACCCACTAGCCTTCATATCATTAGTTGATAGAGAGGGAAAAAACTCTTGCAGTTCATTGAAACATGATGAGTATTCAGTAACAAACATGGTCCCCTAATACAGGTTCATAAAATATCTAACTATATCATCCCACATAGTACGAGGAAAGAATTATTCATAGAAAATGGTCTAAAAATCATCCCATATGATATTCCAGTTCATTTTTTCCTAGGTGATGACATCCCACCACCTCTTACCTAAATACCATACCATGTAAGAATCTATTATAAACCTCCAATATTGAGGATTATTTATTTTATTGAATTCTAAAAAGATCACCTTGGTCCAAGAGTCTATTGGAAGTGGTCCTCCATCACCCAAGAATGTGGGAGTATGCGGCTGTCAAAACTCATGAGTCTGCTCTTCCATACGTAGGGCAAGTCGTGCTACACCTTGCATAACCTGAAGCATATGTAGAAAACCCTCTATAAAATGGGTGTCAGTGCCCATATATGGAATAAAAATAGGATCCAGAGGTGGATCAATTTATGGAATAACTGGTGGGTCATGACCTGCCACCTCAGTAACGTGATCACCACCACCTTCAGGGTGCGTGACTCAAGGAAGTCATGGATTAATAACACTATAATTCTATAAAAAAAATTCATAAGGGATTAAAAAAATATATGATATTGTATATAAGACGCTTAGAAATGTACTCAATCCTTCCAAAAATAATTAACATGCCTCTATTATGAATTTAGAAACCATGTCCAGATGATGGAATAGACCATAACGGGCCACAAGAATAAAGATATACCTACAACACAGTACCAAGTCTGGGTTATTTTCTTGTTTCTTTTTTCATCATTTGAAGGATGGTTATTGTGAATTTATATGTTAGTTCCCATCTAAAAATGTGACCATTAATACATTTAAAACATTTGAATATGATGATCCAATGATATTCAATTTTCTAGTCCATTAGGGCTTATACAAATTAGAAACCAAAACATGGAATTATCTCAGGTATCATTTTCCATTATATTGGGAAATCTCAGTTAATTATTCCAATTATAAATTTTTGATCTAGATAAAATTACATCTTCAAATCCATAAGGGAATATACACATCATGACTCAAAGAGTGGAACCCCCTAAACTCACACCATATCACTTTCATGGTCCTGTAATAGATGTCAGCAAAATTTAACATATAAAATGATGCACAATCCATATGCAATGGGAAATTCTCACTAAAAATTAAACATGGATTGGAAAAATTCCTGGTTTGTAATTCATGATATTCCTATTATAATGCATGACCAATTGCAAAACCCTAGTTTCATTGGGTCGAAGTAATGAAATAAAAATTCCAATTAAACCAATATCAATAACATCCCAAATAAGAAAAGTAGCGGAAATTGAAATAATATCATCCATAATAATCATAAACAGAACAACAATGAAAATTTAGCCAATATGGAATTTATGATGTACACGGGTTTGTGACGGAGAAGAATATCTTATGACCAAGTACCTAGAGTTTCCCAATCTAGAATATATTAGTTCCAAATAGTAAAGCATTAATGGAACCACTCAGGTACCACTTTGTATCATCTCGGACCGAGATTCCACTTATCCCATCCCCCATGCCATGTAGGCCAGATGACCTCAGGTGCGTCTCCCCATATACCAGAGTCTAAGGACTAAAAGAGAATGTGTAAGGATATTATAGTGGGGAGACTATACCCTCATGTTAGAGTAGCACATCATATACAAAAAATAGTAAATAGTATCATAAGCATAATACAATAGACATAAATAATAAACATTAGAAGCACAATATATTTTCTAAATAATGATGTAGATGACGTAATATATAATAAAAACTCAAATATATATATATATATATATATATATATATCAAAAGTCGAAAAAGGAAGTGTCTAATACAATTATGCATGTTATGATGACAATACATAATTGAAAGAGTAGATAAAATCATACTATACAATCATACAATAGGAAAAAAAATGGACAAAAACAACTCCATTAGAATCTTAAGCCTATGCCTGATTATATTCTCATATTCTTTAGAAAATTAGTTCAAGTAAACAACTTTTAGAAGGTTATTTACCCTTTCTAGTACCTATAAAAATATAGTCTTCTCAGGTCCCAAGGGCATCCTAAGTAGGGTGGGAGATAAAAATATTAGTAGCAAACCACCAATGGTGTCTACCTATAATTTGATTGGGTTTTCTTAAATAATCATTTTATAGATATATATATATACAAGAAATTAATGCATCGAATAAAAAATAAGTAACATCTTTCACTTGTTCTCAAAGGCCCCCCTGGAGGGTCTACCTATTTCATCCCATGTATGGTGTGTCTGACCAAGTTACTATATATATAGTATAATTATATATGTATATATTATGGGATGGATGAGGACATAACTCTCCAACATACAATACTAGGGGAAGTTGTCCCAATTTATCCCATTTAATAACTCTAAGATCTCCAATGGTATCCTTGCATGCATGTGCTAGAAGGATCAGGATATAACCCAATATCATTTATCACTAGGTGTGATATCACGGTCAATCTACTGGATCCATCTACTAGAAGGATCAATATGTAACCCAAAGTCATCCATCAGTCTAGGATCTCTTGTATTTAATCCACTAGCTCCAAACGAGAAGATCACAGAGTCTCCCCTCCTAGTATCTCTCATGGTCCCTTGGCTCTAAAACCTATATGGAATAATTATTTATAATATATTATTATAAATATTAAGTTTGTTGAAATTATATAAGATGATCATAAGTCACTATCTATTATGTCATTTTTTTATTCCATCCACATTGAAACCATGGAATGATCAAATATACCGTAGGAAACATAAGGAAAAACCTTTTATGTGTTTGTTTATCCATATTCAATTCATTAAAGAAATCCAATTTTGCATTTATCATTTACACAAATCATTAAAAAGTATTGGGTTCACCATCCACTAATCATGGTCATTTAAAACAAAGTAATTCATTTCATATGGTGAATTTTTATAAAACCTGAGTAAGGGAAAGACCATTCCATCCCATGAAACCATTCCACTGAAATCCAAATCATTAAAAAGGTTAGTATCCATCTTACCCTATCCATCTTATACAAACCAAACCATTCCACTTTTCTAAATATGGAAAATAAAATTAGATGGCATAAGTTTCAAGGGATATGTTATTTAACAACTTAATTTACCATTTGGAATATTCTAGATTTAAAGGGACAAAACACCAATGGGTTATTTTGTGTTTAGTGAATCACATTTGAAACATAGTCTGTTAAATTAAAAAGATGAACCAAAATTCAATTTGGGATCCATGAATTTTGAACCATTTTGAAAAAATTAACAATTTCATTATGGAACACTTATGGGTACCCTTTAAGGGTGTGTGTGAAGTATGAACCACTAAAAAAGAACCAATACACCTATATCAAGGAACAAGGCTCAATAAGACATGTTCTAACCATCATAATATAGATGTTTGACAAGGGATGGAATATGGATCAATAGAATAAATATGAAATGAAAAAAACTCAAATGGAAAACTACATGACCTATATGGTTAACTATGAAGGGATATTGAGGGTAATGTCCCTCATTGAGTATTTTATACGTTTCACACTAGTCACTAACCTATGTCCTACTAGAGGTTAGACTTGAGGGTCCATCAACTTCACTACCATATTATAAAGGGTTCTATTAGGGGATGTGACATACTTAAATGGTTTTATTATTTAAATATATATATATATATGAAAATATATTTACAAGAATTTTATTAGGTACGTTACATATAATGATAAGTATACATGAGATAAAATTTTCTAATTTTTTATCCTTTAATTAAATGAAGTATTTCATCAAATGAAATTTCTTGGCACACAAAAAGAAAATAACCATTCATTTATTACCTTACCAATGAATCATTTGTCTCCTCAAGGAACATTGTAAAGGATCCATTATTTAAAAAATTTAAATTATAATTTTAAACTTATAATTTAATTTTTTTATTATAAGGAATGTGGAATCATGTTGCAAAAAACATTATTAATACGGTGCGGTATAATCAAAATATTCCCGAGTGATTTAAATATATTGTTCATCCATTCTTAAATGAATATGTTAACCCATTTTGGTTAGTATGATAAAATTATTTTATATGGTAATTAACTAACAAATAGAATATCAATTATAATAAAATATTAATATACACATGAATTTTTAAGACATAATCAATAGCTAGGTGGACTTCATCCAGTTTACATCGATATTGTTTAGTGAAAATATCATTTCTTTCTCACATATCTTTCTCTTTATTAAGTGATTTCAGATGAGATACCATAGAATACACATACATTTCCTTATGTTCCATCATCACTTGCCTAGACAAAGTTGATTCTATTATACAACTGTTATAGAATTTATCTTCCATGAATCTCTAATAGGTATAATTTCCAACATCGATCACTTTCATTAGAAGTTAATGAGTAATTGGATATTATAACACATAATTCAAATTTTATAATAGTAGAGTTGTGTATAAACATTAATTCATCTCCAAACAAGTTTTTCCTGTGAGTACATTAACCGAGTCAAGGAATAATTGTATTGTTTTTGTTGTCATAATTTTTATTTTATATAATAATTAAAAATAATTTATAATTACTTTTATTGATTGACAAAATATATGCGGTGTAATAATTTTAGTTATCTTATTAGTCTACAGATATTTTATCAAGTCCCAAAAAACCCACACCTTTTGACATAGTATGTCATATCATAAGGAAATTCTTGTTGATAAGATCCATATCTTCCATCTCATAACCCATGAATGAGACTAGTTAATTTCTCAAAGATCTTTAGGCAGGAGTTCATTTCAACTATAGTCTTTCTACTACATGATTCATTGAGTGGAGTCCCCAATCCTAAAATCCTGACATGGAATTATTAATCCCCTTCCTCCAAGATAAATCATGAATATTCAGGGTTACTCCTTTTGATATCAACAAGGTTAATCCATCCAAATACCTTTATAAGAAATCCCCATAAAAATTATGTTTACCGATAAGGGATATAACAATACTTAGTTTGATGATTGTATCAATTAAAAAATTATGTAAACATGATTTATTGATATTATCTTAATAAATTTGGTTTATTATGCATAAAATGTTTTATTTTATATTTTTACATGCATTATTTAAGTTATCATGTTTTATATAATTAATTAACCATGTGATGATAAAAAATTTACTCATTATTCCATTTATTTTTATTTTATATTTTATTGATTTAAATTATTTAAATTATTTTATATTTATAAATAATCCATAAAAATAACCTTAAAACAGCTAGAAATAAAAGAAATAAAATTATATAATAATGATATTACTAATGGTGGATTTATTGACCAAAAAATAAATCAAACAATGACTATGGGGGGAACTCTTTGATTTGATCATGGCTCATGTGTTGCATCATTCCATTGTTGACCACTATAAGTTCTTGATGTGTTAAACCTTGTCTCAGGTTCTAATTTGATACCTCTCTTTGGATATCCACCCATTACATATGCCTTTACCAATTTGAATGTGAGGGGAATCCAAGGATTGGTTAGGGGGTTTAAATGAAAGAAACCATAAACATCCATGTTCTACATAATAAATGGGATAATATGACAAGCCTGAAATCATAACCAAATTTGATGAAACCTCTTTAGATAAAAAACACATGAAATAAAATAAAAATAAAAAGAAACACAATCCATACATTGGCCAATAAAATCTCAGGATTATTCAGATATATCCAATGACATCACATTCATACAAGATGACACGTATTTATAATCACATAATAGTTTAAGATAAATTTCACATGAATTAATAATTAATGGTGTTATTAATTAAATAATTTTTATTTTAACTATTTTTCCAAGAATTCATTGAGATACATGAGATAAACCATCCATTTTAATTTTCAAAATTTAAATAAATAAATTTTATAATAAAAAAGATAGTATGTGGAATGTACTAATAGTTGACATGATTTGTACCCATCAAAACATTGTTTGGGTTTCTTTGGCCATATACTATCTAGTCACATAGCATTTAGAAAACACAACGTATTGCACATTTACATTACATATAAACACATGATTAACCTACATGAAATATAAAACATCATGTTACATACATAGAGTGTGTGATAACTACACACAATATAGTTATGAAATTTAAGAAAAAATAATTAGGTATTTAATATTTTATAAAACATTATCACGCAGTGTGTACTCCATCTACAATTTTTTATAATTTGTTTTAATTCCATGATTAATTTTTCCCCCATAATTTATTCTATACATGTAACAACTTGATCAATGCGTACATCATGTAAATGGTTATGTGTCAGATGACATGTACACTAGATTTATAGAATATAACCCCATTTTGGAAAATCATGAATTACATGCCTAGGGACTTAGTTAATATTCAAGGTAGAAAAATCATGTGTTACATGACATGTTTTCTAGTTACCCCCTTTTAAAATAGTCATCATTATATTTTTCTTCTTCTATTGAACCCAGGATTTGTTTATTTATTACTCTCCACATGTATTGATCACATGGACACCACATTATGTGGGTGTTTAATGGTATGTAAATCATTCAGATTCCCTATTACCCAAAAAACCTCATGCATAATGGATATTCATATGTAGTGTGAATTAATACCCATCAATTAATGGAATCCACATGACAAGACACTATTACCCGGAGAACATCCTTTTGTGATGATTAAGGATGTAGGAAATGTATTTTGGTTACACATAATTTAATTTTGTGATCCCACCGTGAAATCTTCCACCTCAAGATAATATCTCTATATATCTTTCACCCATTCGTAGTTATAAAAAAGTGAATAAACAATCTACCTCATTTTAATGTATTACAAAATATTGTAAAAATAAAAAAAACTAACAAATGAATTATGATAATCAATTAATAATTAAATGACTAAAATTTAAAACATAACAACTCTAATACCACTTGAATGTTCTATAAATAGAATAATAACCTATTAGCATTGTCCCTAAGTCAAAATTTTTAGAATAAATTAATTGTCATAAATGTATATGATAATGAATCTTCATGACCGGTGGTTATACCTAATGAAATTTACATCGAATGTAAAAACCATAGTGATATAATATTTTATTTCATATTAAAATTAATAAAATAAAATTATTATTAATTTATCTTGGGTTCATTATTTGATAGTGATGTTTTTCATTTGATCTTTCATTTGAATAGTATTTTTATTATTCTTTGAGGATTCAAGTGTAGAATTCCTTGAGTGGTAATCTATACATTTTCATTTGATCTCAAATAATCACTGACAGGAATATAGGTTATAGTGTATTTTTATTTCCTTGTGTTTCATCACAATAAAATTATCCATGTTCATATTCAATAGAAAATGGTTAAATACAATGTGTGTTTGAAGTATTGATTTTAATTCTTTAATTATTATAAATGGATGAATTAGTTTTGGAATTATTTTGGGCATAATAGACAACCCATTAAATTTTATTCAGGGTAGAATTCTCTTGTATGAAAATAATTGTGTGTAACCAAATATTTTTCACATATTAATTGAGATTATATAAAAAAAATATCCAAATTTATGGTTAGAGAGTAGGTAATTTCATTGAGGCAATTATCCAATATATTAATATTCTAAAAAACCCATGTCTAACAATAATAACAATATTATTATTATTTCCATGATGCAAACACGTCTCATTGATAATATAAATATTAATAAATAAGTTAATATTTTTTTAATAATATTTTGTATACCACCATTACTAGTAACTGGAATAAACCCCTGAAGCAATCCTAGTATTATATAGAACCTTTAATAAAAAATATTATTAATTTTTTATATAATAAAAATATATATATTCACATCTTTATGAATAAGTATTAGTATAATATTCAAAACACATATAAATGTGGTGACATGATATTTATAATCAATAAATTGGAAATGAATATTATCTATTGATATGAATAATATTTATTCTAACTTATAAATACATTATTATTTGACTATGATCAATGGAATCCCTAATTTTTTGGCCCTCTGAGCCTCTTTCTTGGTCTCATTAGGTAGGGTTTCCTAAATTTCAATACTAGTGTCTAACAACACAAAAAATCATCCATAGATGAGGAAGTAAAAATCAAAATGCAGAAAACAATATATAAACACTCACTATTTAATATCATACCTTTTTCTTGATATAACATTAATATTGTTCCATTTTCATGTATTAAGAATATATTCTCAAATTGAATCCTTAAACTATCTGAAATGATCTTATCAATGAACCATTTCTATAGAATTCAGTTTGAAGGTTTCATTCCAATCAAAGGGTTGAGATATCAACATCCATAAAGATCTAAGGGTACAATCATTCATTGAATTAATAATTAATTCCATATCACTCATGATTCCACTAATATATACCACAACACACTTAATATATGGAAGCATGGTTTTTTTAATTACGTCGAAGTACATGGACCGTGACATACATTACTAATAATCTCAATTCCAAGGATCTTTTCACATGCTCACAAGTAGGAATATAAAATTACCCATAATCAAGTTGAATTCCCAGTAACTCGGACATTTCATACATTAATATTAAATATTTCAGATGAATAATCGATAAATTACACAAACATGTACCTGAAGACAGTACTAGTTTAGTGTATTTCGGGATTAGGTACCCAATTTTCTAAGTTGGTGAAATATCATCAATATAACTCATAACAATATTATCCTTTAGTATTCTTCAAAAACATACCCTACATTAAACCTTTCATCATAACCTAGGAAATGGAAACACAGGAAAGGGTGTGCTCATATTCTTAGTATGGGTATAATGGAGAGATACAAATACATAACATGAAAAGGGGTTTGAAAACATGAGAAAAGAATATGAAAACCATTCCCAACAACTAAAAGATCATAATCATGATTCATGTGATAAATATTACCAGTTTATAAAGAATTCATCTTATGTAAATTAAAGAACATTTTCCATAAGTTCATAATATTAGAATAAGGCATGGATTTTTGGCATACACATAACTATAAAAAGAATTTCCATATTAGTCAAAGATCACTACCAAGGATATCATAGTGGAATGGTTTCATTCCCCCAAACCATGATAGTATTCATGGTTTACTCCCAATACCATCATTGGAGACAATGCCCCTTACTGTACTTGGTTCCCTACATGATCCAATCATTAAAATATCATGAGGTATAAATAATCACCCAATGCATTGAAGGGAGATATATATCTCATCCATAATATAATAAAAAACATATGTGTGTGTACCATAATGTCATAAAACATTCATCTTATCATAAACTATGAAATAAATGGATTTCATAGACATTTTATCATAAAATAATTAATTTAAAAGAGATTTTTTTTGAATCATTTCATGCATTCATCATAGTAGAACCCAAGTATTAAGAAGCAAGTTTGATGAGAATATTTTAATCGTATCGTCCCTAGAAGAGAAAAAGGTTTCATAAACTTCATGATATCTTAAAAATAAGGAATTAATAGAAATAATAATAATGGCATCCTTGGTTTATGTCACCAATACATCATATATCACATCAAAGGATGTCATATTATGTGGAGAATGATTTTTAAAGATAAATTACTTGTAATATTTAATAAGTGAAATAAATTTTAATTGAAGATCACTTTTTAAAACAGAAAATTCATAAAAAATTCTAGAAATCCTTTTATTTTAAAATTTACATGAAAGCACATAAATTATGTCTTAAAATTATTTTAAAACTTTTATTCTAAAAAATATCTTTTCCAATTTTACAAAAAATTGAAATTATTTTTTAAAAAATACTATTCTTTGAAAATAACCATGATAAAATTTATTACAAGATTCTACTGAAATAAATTTCATGACAAGGGAAAATCTATTCTTGACATACATGTCAAAACAAATATTCCCTTCACATGTTTAGTAGAATTGAAATGAACATTGTTCGGAAAAAAACATGAAGATTCATTTAATTTTTTTAAAAGTAAATCATGGATAAAAAGGTATTTAAAAAAAATTATGAATTTTGAAAAAAAAAATTAATTTTTTTTTGAAATTATTAATTTTAAATAAAAATGAATTTTCTCCAAAGGGGGAAATGATTATAGATTTTACAATAAACATTTAATCAATCGTATTAAGCACCGAAGAGTAAAAAAATTGTATGATTATTTTATAATTTCATAGACAAGAGTATGATATGAAAATTCATGTGAAATGTTGAGATTTAGGTCAAATAAGTTTATCATCGGATACATAATCATAAAACATCCCAATAAATAATGATATTTTAATATAAATTCATTACCTTTATGGTAACACTGAATCATATTCCCCATTAAAGAATAAAATTAAATAAAACTTCTAATATAATTGGAATAAATAAATTCATGATATTACATCAATGGGGTTGTATATACATATCATATAAGAATATAGGTTCATAACCTAATTTAAGTCCCAAAGAAGGAAAATTGAGACAAAAAATCCCCTACCGATTTGTAAACTTTTGAATGGTAATCCCTATGAAATAGATATCCCCAAATAGATATATAAATCCAGAAAAAACATAAGTCTAATAATAATAAAATACATTCATGTGAATTATATACACCACATAAAAGAAACACATGGGGAATATGTAATTTGTAACATAGAAAATAAAAGTCAGATAGAAACCCCTTACTACTTTTGTAATCTTTTGAATTGAAGGCCATAATAAATAATAACTTCATATGGCAGTTTAAATTTAATTAAAATAATTTTATTTATTATATTAATTTTCAAATGGAATGTATATATAATAAAAACAGAAACGATTGGTAAATTTTTATATGCCTCCCATAAATAAATAATACTTCAAACCCCTTACCTTATATCTTGACTTAATTAATACACATTCAGACCTCATGTATAAAAAATATATTTTTATTTAAAAATATTATATAACCATAATTATATGTAATATATATTATATTAATTACTTATGACCACTAATTACTTTTTTATTACCAATTCCTTCATAAAATAATGTTTCCGAAAATATTCGGTTTGATTTTCATGAATGTTTTTATTTGTTATCCTTGGTCATCTTACATTGATCATGGTTCTATAATAAATAGAATAATGATAAGGAAATAATTTTATTATTAATACATAAATTATTATTTTAATACAAATCCTGAAATATTCTTTTTAGAAATTAAGTATATTATGATCATGTAGATGATAGGACGTACATATGCATGAGTAATGATTCAATTTTTCAACGGTTGTTATGTAAAGAAGGTAATTAATATTTAATCATAAAATAATTATCCTAATATCATAAATAAAATATTATTTATTTAAATATAATAAAATATATCATTCATTAATTTTGGTGATTAAAATATATAGTCACGTCACTTCATGAAGGCGGTAGTCCACACGTACACAAACACTGTTATCCTCTCCCACTGAGTGAAAAAATAAGAAAGAAAATGAAATATTTATTATTATGAATGATGAATATTATATTAATGTCATATTTATTTAATTTATTTAACATATATTCATTATATATATATATATATATCCTTATAATCTTTCATATATGGCGTTAGTTAAAAATAAATCACATCCCCTCATGAGGTGGTAGTTCGTCGACCGCATGAGCTACGTTATCACATACCTTACGAAATGGAAATTTAAAAAGGTATATACGATAAAATGAATGAATAGGTATAATTATGTAATAAATATCATATATATATATATATATTTTATATAAATAATCACAACTAAATGTGAGAGGTGGTAATTGAAAAATGAATGACCTTAGTTCTCGATGCAGTAGTCTGCCGTACGCATGAATAATGACTTTGTAACCCAATTGATGAAAGTGGGGATGGTTGTAAGTAATTAAATTTACATATAAATATATAATTATATATAATATATTTATTTTACTATACAATAATGGTTTAATTATAATTCAATGAGGTGGAGGAAGAAATAAAATAAAAAGGCTTGTTGAAGAAGATTACATCTTCTTCTAGTATCGTCCTATGGATTTCATCAAAATCCATCTTAAGTTAGAATTATACCAAAAATATTGATTCCAGGAATATCAGAGGTATTTTTTAATGTTATTTGGGTTGATATTGGATGAAGTAAAATGTTTTGAAGGTGTAAAGATGAGTGTAGAGCAGTGACCTTTTATAAGTGATATGAGTGGCACACTTGTAATGTTTTTAAAGAAAAATGTGTAACCCTGCCTTTAACAAGAAAAAAGGTTCCAAAATAGATTATTATAGATAATTTATCTTTATATGTTTGAAAAAATGTCATTTAATATATTTTATATATGATTTTAGGTCATCTTAACCCTTATCATTTTAGTTTAACCCTCGGTAAAACCATTTTTTCCTTAACCGTGGTTATTGATTTTTATTAATTTAAATTTTCACATTGATAAAAAAATTAATATTAAATTACTATATAATATAAATTATGGTTATTGAAAATATGATATACATTTTTACTAATTCGATTAATATTAGTGGAAAATTTTATTTTAAAATTAATCCCGTAGACACGACAAGAATGTAGGTCTTCAAAGGGAAATGTTTTCAACACTTTCAATGTTTTTATATCAAAATTAAACATGGAAAATATTCCAATGACATAAATTGTATTAATATATTTATAATAATAATAATATTAATTTTAACCAGATTTATAATGTTATTTATCTTTATAAATTATTAAAATGAAAATACCATTTTAATTAAAATTAGACATGTTTCACTATTCCCCAAAAAATTATCCTCTTTAGAAAATTATCAAAAATTCACCATAAGATAATTTTAACATGATGAATTTAAAAAATAAATATATTATTTTTAATAATTTTTATAAAACTGTAAACTAATAGTTTTAAAATAATTTAAAAAAAAATAGACCAAACAGTTTTTTCAAGTTATAAATTTTATGAATAAAATTGTATTTATTATTATATATTGTATTGAAAACACATAATATGATTGTTAAACATTTTCTTGAGAATATATTATATAAATTTAAATAAAATAATTCATTAAATGTAATTTTATTTATTTATTAAGGTATAATATATTTTTGTATATACAAATAGTTTTTTTCGAAAAGGATTTCATTTATATAAAAGTAGTTTTTAATTTCATTTGTAATCAATTTTTCAAAAAATAATTCATTTTGTATTCATGTGTAGATAATATATTTATATAATTAATTTAAACATATTTATACCATCTATTCCAACAGCTAGGAAATAACAATCATATATACTAATAATATTTTAATAATTTGTTTCGTTTCATTTAAACGCATTTTATTGTGTCTCGAAAGTTACAATCATTGTTTCTTGTAACACAAGATAAAATCACTATATCATGTAACAAAAATATCAAATAATTTAAATTTATTTGAGAAAATATATTCCACAGAATATCATGGTGTTACATTCTAGACCCATTAAAATGAATTTCTCAATCGAAATTCATCACTTTTGTACCAAAAAATGAAGAAACTTCTACCTCATCTCATCCTTTGGTTCCCAAATTGCTTATTCCAGCTAATTATTTCATGAAACAACATTGACCTGGATAGTGGTCATGTTTCATAGGACATTCTCATTATAATATGGAATCTCTGTTGACTGTTCCTTTTACAAAGGATTAGGGTGTAGTGGTATAAACTATAGGTTTAGTACATATGAAGGATCGAATTTGTACTTCCTCAGGGGAGGTATATAGAACACATTGTGAAACTGGTATAGTTTTGATGGAAGAGATAATACAATTACATGATTTTTTCAGGTGTGTCAAATGTATCGATTTACAAAGAGCTTAGTTTTCCCTTGCTTCTCTAAAAGATAAATTCATTTAAATAACTTCTCACAAAATTTAAATTCTATATCCTGTCATTGACTATCAATATACCATTTATATAAAATTTTTCTTGTCCTAGAATGTTTCTAAATGGATATTACCTTTTCTTCCATCACATTAGCTTTCTCAAGTCTTGATATATTCCATTTTGAAACTTCATTCTAGTAAATTGTGGTCCTATACTTATTTCCACAAATGGATTCAATGGATCCATCTAAATGATTGAGTGAAATATATTGTTTCAGGAAAACTCAAATTGAGGAAGGTGTTGATCCCAAAAAAAAATTGAAATACAAAAAAAATATCTTAGTGTGTCCTATAGGGTTTGAATTATTCTCTCAAACTGAACATCTGTAGTGATGAAACTCAAATCTACATCAAGAGAATGCTAATGAATTCACCAAAACATCAAGTTAAACTTCAAATACTGATCAGATAAAATTTGTTGTGGTTCCCCATGAAACCTTAATACACCAATAATTTATATTCTGAAAAATATGATCTTGACATTTTTTTTCTCTAAAAGAAAATAAGTGTGCTAACAATGCATAATGATAAAAAGAAACACATATGTTCGTCAACCTAAAAGATAAGATAAACCCAAAAGGTTACCAGTAACTTTAACCAAATTTTCAAAAAGTATAAATCTATTCCACCTCAAATTCATTATTCACTAAAACAAGTACAAAAAAAGGCTTGTATGCATTAAATGTATCTTAAAATATCAATAATTTTAGTAAAATCTCATCACATCAAACCTGAAAAGTGGTGTCAATGAATTTTATTTTATAGTCAAATATAATCTCAGGAACCCATAATAGTTTACAAACTCTTAATTTAATCTTACATGTAGATATATATTCTTCCAAAGGATAATTCACCCCTTATTTTTAAATATGATATTATCTTATACAAAAATACTTCCCTTAAAATATTGGATTCAACATTGTATTTATTGAATAGAAAATGTTATTTGATTATTCAATAAAACATTTAGAGGGAGATAAAAAATTATCAAAATCACTTGAAATTTTGCTGAAGGATGAAAAATAATGTTTTTATTGTTCTCATTCATAAAAAATCAGATATAAAATTTCCTACTAGTGAGTATAGAATTTTTGTTCCCTGATTATTATGATTCACTTCAACCATAATGATTTCATAATATTTCCATTTTTCCTTCTTCCTCATAGGTTTTGGTGTCCTATCATCTTCATTAGACCTTGGATTGAGGGTATATTTTTTTAAATCCTAAACTCCTTTCATTTTAATCACCAGAATGTGGGTGGTATATTCTATGAATCTTTCTCTGAATTTCAATCATTGTCTAACCTCTTCCCATGAATTTGACATTTGAAAACCTAATGACCTTAAATTCCACACTTAACTAATTTACTTGTCACCATAAGGAAACTTCCTCTATGTTTTCCCCTGAAAATGAGGATAAAGGAAAGATATTTTTCTTCTATACATGGTTTTATTATTTTCCTTTAAATTTAATTTTTATATTCTAAAAAACAATGAGATTTATTCGAAAATACAACCTCCAATTCCACCTTGATGTAAAATTTTATAATATTTTTATAGCTACTAATCTATGTTATGGAAAATTAACATTGGATACTTGGTTTTATGCCACTAAAGAATCAATCAACCTTACCTTCATGTTGGATGATAATACCAAAATCATATATAGAATGTCTTGTAATAGGTTTTTTGTAGGTACCAAAATATTCATTATCACTATGACTTAGCTCTAAAAATTAATTCACTATAATTGTATGAAGAATATAATGAAAGTAATATTTATAAAATAAGTTCTTGAACTCATCACAATCCATTAAGTTAATTTTATCCCATTGCCTTAATTTTCTTATACTCTTCCACTATTTATTTTCATCACCATCCAATCAATAGTCAAAAAAGATTAAATCTTTATGTTTTTAAAACTATAGAAAGGAAAACATATTTTTAGTGGTGCTGATCCATTATTTAGAAACTAGTGTATCAGAAGACCCATTTAATGAATGTGGGAATTTCCTTATGATGAAGTCAATAAAATGTTGCACCCACATTTGTTCATCAGGATGTAAAACATGATTTAGAGTTTGAGAAGGTTCAGCGATCATAGAATTGATATTTTGAATTCAAACTCCCATAAAAACAAGATCTCGAGGAGGAAAATAATTTAATTTTTCATCACACTAAACATTAACATTATTCCTTTTTTATCCATCCATTGACTACAAAAAATCAGAGTGTGTAAGATTCTGGAAATAATTTGAAAACAAAAAATCAAGAAAACCATATTTAATATTTTTAAATAATGAAAAGTTATTTTTAAACTCGGAAATATTAGGTTTATAAGAGTCCATTTGTAGTAATCATCTAATTTAATACTTTATGATAGTATATAAAGAATTTTTGAATTTCATAATCATATACCTATGGAGTGTCAAACTAGGTGTGAAGAATGTCTCATTATCATGCACCCGTTGGTGATCGAGTCCTAATAAACACTACCTTTTCTATTTTATTACCCCTAGGTACCTTTGTGTATATTCCATTTACAATTTTATTATTAATAAATGGATATGACTTCAAATAAACAACTTTCTATACCATGTACCATAATTCCAAGACATTTTCCTATAATTTGGATCATCCTAATACTTATCCACAGAGACATACCAATACATAAATATTGAAATATCCCTAAGGTATATCACTAATGTTTTCTCATCCAAACTTCAAAAGGATATATAAACAATTAATACTAAACATACTATAGGGGTATGGACATTGGATACATGGATATTAAATCTTTTAGATGAATATTCAATACATTACAAAACAATTCCTAAGGACTATAATAGATTACTGTCATTGGATACTAGGAACAAAATATTTTTATTTGGTGAATGATCTTCACCATCTCCTATAAATATATTCTCCTTTAGATATATTCAGAAAAATACACTACATAAATCTTTCCACCATATCATTTAGAAACTAATCATAAAAATGGGTGAGCTCAGATTCTTAGTATATGAAAAAAGGGAGATATGTAAGCATAACTTGAACATATGGGAATGAGAAATTGAGATTTTTTTTAAATAAATACCCTTAAAATAAAATATTTTATTTTTGAGTCATGGAATAAATTTTAGCAGTTCATAAGAAATGAATCTAAAGAAAATCATAGAACATGTTCTATGAGAGCATAAAATTTCATAAGACTTGGAATTTTAGAATTCACAAAACCATAGAAAATCATTTCCATATTAGTCAAGGCTCACTACCGTGGATATCATATTAGAATAGGTTCACTCCCTAAAACAATATAGTAGTAAAGGATCACCCCCAAGACAACCATATTAGAAATATACCCTTAAAAACGATGTTACCTACCTATTATTTTCCTTTCTATCTCATGAGATATAAATCTTTACCCAGTGAATTAGAGGGATATATAGGCCCCACCATTCAAATAATTAAAATTATATGTATTCATTACAAAAGATTAGAAGACATTAATCATATCATTATCCATGAAATTAATTGGTTTTTATAAAAATATCATCATATTATAACTTGTGGAAAAGAGGTGGGTTTCACAATCGTTTCATCAATTCATCTTATCATAACCCATAGTAAAATAAAAATATTTGATATGATTTTTTCACTGTATAACCCATGGAATAGAAGCATATTTTATAAACATCCGTTCATCATTAACATAAACAATTCTGTAATGGCCCAACCCCAAAACCTAGAGTCGGTGCATTATTTTAATACATTGGCATGATTACAAGGAATCAAGTCCTGAGAGACCAATTTGTTTAGTAGTTTTGGAAAATAGATTACATACATGAATGTTACATTACACATTAAAAAAATAAAACACGACATAAATGATCTTTTGATAATTCCATTAATCCCGTAGCTTAACCTGGGTTATCAATCATAATACACTTCATGGAATCCTGGGAAAAATAAAATGTAGAAAGGGGTGAGCTCAGATGCTCAGTAAGAATTACAATACAACATAAACATTCATAAATAAACATAAAAATTTATGGAAATTTATAAGACTAAAACTAAATACTTTTAAACTTAAAATTCAATATATTATAGAAAAGATAAATCAAAAAATTCCATTTACTTATTCAGATGGATATTGTACTAGTCGAATAATCACATGTAATATCAATATCCAATTTCCTAATGTTGGAATTCATAAGTCCAGACTTCATAACCACATTGTCAGGGCCTTATGCCAAGACTACAAATCATAATTTTTCAAGGCCTTGTGCCAAGACACTAGTTTGTCTCACGAGACCTACCGATGCGTTGAGGAGCCATAGCGGTCTCCACCCGTCACTTACAAATTCAAATGCATTCCTCATAAAAAAAGGTTTAAACATTACATAAACATTCATATTAAAACTAGTATAAGAAATGTCAATAATTTATCCATAAACCATGAATGGTATAAAAATAACAAATCCATAGTCAAAAAATATCACAAAAACTTCAACACAATATGGAGGATTTTTATCATAATAATTCTACTTCAAACAAGTATGAAATCAATCAAATAATATTGACTATGATGAAAATTATTGGTAAAAATCTTTGAGTGAAATATCCATTTTTCATAAAAAAATTGAAAAGTCACACAATTTCGAAAGGAAGACATTAAAAGACATTGTGTAATCAAAGTGTCCCATACCACGTTGAAACTTTTTAAAGGAATTAATATTTCAAAAACATTCATGTCCATATAAATAAATCCTTAAAAACCATTTTGAAAAGATAGAAATTAATGAGAATGATTTAGAAGAATAAATATTTAAACCATTTAAAATTATGATCAAGTTAAAGAGTCCCTTCCATGAAACCTTAAAATATTCATTTTTAAAATATTTTTATTAGACACAGATGTGGATGATAAATAGGTACTAGTATATAATCACGTAAAAACAACCTCATATAATTAAGAGATTGTAGAATTAACCCTTACCTTGAACATTACTTTTAGAAAGGGTACATTTGAACTCAAGTATAATGACCATAGTATGTTATTAAATTATACCAGAACCATATTCATATTTATTATATCGTACAAGATTCATTTATGACTTTATACTACCCATTTGATAATGATTTCAATGTTAAATTAACATTTCAGGTAATAATTGCTTTCTTTATCGTATTTGTTTTTACTTGTTATTATTGATCATATAATTTATATCATGATTTAAATACATCCAGAATATAAAATTTTATTTATATATCATATATATTTAGAATATAAATATTTATAATATATAGATACATTAAATGTGAGGTACCGTTTATGGAGACGGTAGGCCGTACGTACGCATAAACGTTGTTTTTGTTTTCATATCGTGTTGAAAAAAAGTAAGTGAATAAGATATATGTAAGTATATATATATATATACATATCTAGAGTATAATTGTTATGTCATATATTACATACTTATTAATAATATATATTTTTATAATCACTGTTGAATGCTGAATGTGGAAATGAATCTCATCGCGTCGTGGTGACGGTAATCTGTACATACACACGAGCGACAATATCATTATATTGATGGTAAAATAATATGTAATTGGATGTTATATCATATATACAGAATCATTAACATGTTATATTTATTATTTACATCCATTATACTCATTATTATACCCATCCAAATAACGATGTGTTTGAATAAAAAATTACACCATGACAGGGAGATGGTAAGTCGTACATACACATGTATGGTGAATTTTGCATTATAGGATGGATAGAATAACGAATATGAAACTGGAGTCATTATTTTAGTATGGAAACAACAAAGGATGAGGAATTGGAATAAAGAAAGAACTTGGAAGAGGGCAGTGAAATTATTACATCTTCTTCTGGTGTCACCTTTTGAGTTGTTCAAAAGGGGTCCATAGGATGGCTTTATAATCAATGTAATGCCTCTAGATTAAAGTTAGTATAGTTTATAAGGTAATTTTTAAGGGTTTTTCTATTGAAAATGGCATTGGTGGTGTGAAATTAAAAGAAGGGGATGTGCCCTTTTATAAGGGGGTTGAGGGTCACTTTCGGAAAAGATTAAAATACTAATTTATTATAAAATCATATTCGGTTTATAATGGCTAAAAATGAATTTATTTTGATAATTAGGTAGTTATGGATCTAAATACCCTCAAAAATTGGGTTTTATACAAGTTTAGGTTACCATTTTAACCTTATCGTTTAGATTTAACTCTTAGTTAAATTGTTTAACTTTTACCGTGTCCTCTTGTGTTCATACACTATATAGTTAATAAACATACTCTAAACTTCTAAGAGAACCTCAAGTGGTTAATTAATGACCTATATAATATTATATAATCCCTTTTGACGAACCATAGATTTTTTGGAAATTTTTTTCACCCAATAATATAGGATTTGTTTTAAAAAATAATTTATGTCAATTTAGACACTATTTAGTATTTGGTTTTTGTGAAAGTAATCACAACTTGATTACTTCAAACCAAATACATTGAATAAATAATAACATGTCATATTTACCTAGAAAATTCATGGATGGCATCAAAACATTCAAATTATATTTATTCTAATATTTAAAATATCATTTATTTGATTCTTTTATTAATAAGGAAAATACTGCATCATTATTGGGTCATAAATAAATATATTAATTTTATGTATAAAAATTATAAATAAAATATCATCATGTAAGAAATATTTTTGTCTTTGAAAATAATATTTATAGATGAAGATATTAGTTATATAACCAGATAAAAAAATGTTTTTCTAAAAGATAAATGCTTTTGTTATTTTTTTTCTTTACTTTAGATTAATTAATATAAAACGTCATTATCACTCCCAAGTGGCTCCATGGGGTCCTGAAATAGACCCAAAGATGCCCATGGTTGGAAATGTATCATAAAATATTGTTAGGACATGTGCTAGAGTAATTTCATATTATTCTAATATTATTTCTTTACCCATATTTATCGGATTTACCCTTTAACTATGGTAAATAAAATATTTACCGAAGTAATTATTCATAACGTCTAAATATAAAAGATACCAATTTACACAATTTGGACCTCTTTATAAAAAATATAGAATCAATTTTTTGAAATTCAAAACACCTAAGTCGTAGAAATTAATTTAAAATTAATTTCCATTGTTAAAAACAAAAAGCGTGTTTTTAAGAAATAACAACATTCAAAATATTGACACTTGTTTATGTCCAATTTAAGTGTGAAACTATATCCAATAAACTAAAATATATGAAAGGATAAAAATATAATCCAATAATACTTAAAAATCATTCAAATTTATAATTTAACACAATAAATTATTTCGATTAATAAAGTTTTTTTAATTAAAATTTAATATTTCTTCACTATTCATCAAAATATGAAAGTTATCAGAAAAGTACCAAAAATTTATCCAAACTAAATTTTTATGTCCCTACTATAAAGATGAATTTAATTTAACTAAATTGAATATATAATAGTGTCAAATATTAGATTTAAAATGGTTTTCCATTAAAAGTCATAAAATTGTATTTTTTTTAAATACCTCTTTTATCTTAAAGGTTGAATTTTCCTTATATTATATCTAATAAACACCAAATATGAATGTTAGAATTATATAAGATATATAAAATTTATAATATGTTAATTTGATTCATAAAACCTTTTTTGAATTGCTAGTTTGGTATGTCGTGGTGTGCTCGAACTCGGTGTTGCGTGTATCAAAAGTTATTGAAATATATTGAAGAGATAACATACTATGAAATCTTGGGGTGTTACAATTCTGTGACTGAATAAGAATGGTATCCTTAAATTATACCCCCAGTAAAGTATATGTTTTATCAATGGATTTCATAATATATTGAGAATTATTTTGAAATAAAATTGCATTGAACATTTATTAAGGAAGATAAATTTTCAAGGAAAATAACTTTTAAAAACTAAAAAATATTTAATATTTTGTAAATAATTTTCTATGATAATAAACTTTAAAACATAAAATTGAAGCTTTAAACGCCATTTAAAACATTTTATGTGTAAAATAACATTTTCACATTGAATAAAAATTATTTTAAACATAAACCATTTTAAAAATCCATTTCATTGATAATAAGTCCAAAACATAAAATGTTATATTCAAAGAAAATAATGTTCATGATGATGGAAAATTCCTTTCATGATGTACATGTTTAAACAAGGATTACTTTGACAATTTTGTTAAAATAAAAACAGGAATTGTAGGAAGTTTAAATGAATATTACTTTGAATTTTTTTATAAAAAGTAGTACATGGGAAAATATATTTAATAAATGATTTTGAATAATTTTATAAACATTTTTAGTAAACATGGTATTTTTAGAAAGAGAATTTTCAACCGAATAATGAAATAAAGTTGGATTTTACAAAAAACATTTTTTCAGTAATTTTATTTGACTAATAGTTGAAAAATGGAACTATAAAATGAAATTATAGTTAATAAAAAGAGAAGAAAAAAATTAATGAGAATAATTAAGAGTTATATCATAATATTTTATCATAGGAGACTTAATCATAAATAATCATGATAAACAATGATAGTGTAATAGAAATACACTACCACATTAGAAACATTGGATAATAATCCCAACTAAAGAATAAAATTAATTGAATCTCGTAATATCATGATTGTAAATAAATTTATGATATTATATTTCAATCGGGTATTATATGAACCAAATAAATGAAGATAATTTCAAAACATATCTTATGTGCCAAAGAAGGAAATATGAGAAAAAAACAATATGGATTTGTTATCTTTTAAACTATAAACCCTAGGAATGAGAGATACTCAAATGGATAAGAAAATCCACAAAAAAATTAATTATATGAATAATAAAATACATTAATTGGAATTATATTCACCACATAAAAGAAAAACATGGTGAATATTCCATTTTTCTCATAGAAAATAAATGTGAGATAGAAATTCCTAACCACTTTAGTAATCTTTTTAATTTTATTACCTAATAAAGAATATGATGAAATGAAACATTAAATGATAGGAAAATAATTAAAATAATGATATAAAATTTTAAAGGGGTGGTATATAAACTACATGAAAGAAACAAAAGATGAATTTTCATATGTTTCTGAGAAATAAAAGAGAGACTAGAATTATCTTACCTTATGTCTCGATTTTTTTTGTACATGTTAGAAACTCATGTATAATTAATATGATTTTATAATAAATATATTATAGAACCATACAAATATTTATATATACATATTACCATATTTTAATTACTTATTACCATTTATTACACATTAATTTCAAATTCCATATTAAAATCCTGTTTCTAGGAATAACCACTTTATTTTTTTTCATATTTTTGGATTTTTTTTTACGTCCACATACATTGATCGTGATTAAATTATATAAATAATAATAATCATGAAATAATTATCATTTTTATATATCAAATCTATTTTTATCCAATCATGTATTTTGTGTTTGAGAATTGAGGTACGTTATAATCCTGAAGATGGTATGTTGTATATATGCATGAGATACATTTCATTTTTTTCAATGATCGTTATGTAAAAGAGGTAAGTAATATTTAATTTTTTAAGAGTAATAATAATATTATAAATACAATATTTTTTATTTAAATATACTTACAAATATTATCCATTAGGTGTGGTGATTAAAAGAGAGAGTCTCATCTCTATGTGAAGGTGGTAGTCCACATGAACACGGATGACATTATCATATTTTAGTGAGTAAAAATACAGAAGTAAAATAATATAATATCTTTTAATAATGATAAATATGGCATTAATATCATAATTATTTAATTTATATCACATATTTTCATTAAATATATCCACATTATCAATTATGTAATGCTTTATTGGAAAACAAATCACATCGCTTTGTGATGTTATAGTTTTCTATACACACAAGAGACGTTATCATATCCCCTATAGAATGGAAATTAAAAAAAATTGTATAATTACAAAATTGGGAAAAGTATTTTATAAATATAATTTATATACTTTATACCCATCATCATAACAAACTGTGAGTGTTGGTAATGAAAAAATGAATGACATCAGTTCGTGATGTGGTAATTCGATGTACACATGAATGATAATTTCGTAACCTGTTTTATGGAAGTGGGAAAGATGTAGGAAATTACCTTAATATAAAATCATATAATTATATAAAATACACTATGGTTATAATTT
The DNA here is from genome assembly GCA_963277665.1 of Viscum album. Taxonomy (NCBI): domain Eukaryota; kingdom Viridiplantae; phylum Streptophyta; class Magnoliopsida; order Santalales; family Viscaceae; genus Viscum; species Viscum album. Next base: position 440,568,154 of record OY728121.1, read on the forward strand.
CATCATTATTTAATAATAATTTTAGGAGGTGGAGGAAGAAGTAAAATTAAAATGCTCGTTGAAGAACATTATCTCTTCTTTGAGTATCCTTCTTTGGATTCCACAATAATCTATACTAGGTAGGATTAATGGATAATATAAGGATTCTATGAAAACAATTTAGAATTTTATAGTGTATTTTCGTATCTATTGGCTTATGCACAACGGATTGATGGTGTGTAGAGTAGAGGATAGTGTGTGGCCTTTTATATGCAAGGTATGTGGCAAACCAGTAACTTTTGAATAGAAAGAGGTGTACCCTTGTTTTTTCACCTAAAGAAAGTGTAAGAATTGATTATTTTCAAGAACTATACATTATATGGTCTATATAAATACAAAAAATATTTTTAGACATGTTTTTATGTCATTTTATTCAATATTGTTTTAGTTTAACCCCCGGTGAAACCATTTTTACCTTAACCATGACAATTAATTTTAGCTATTTTCTGTATTAATTATGGTGAGAAATAAAGTTGATATTATTATATAATATAAATTATGGTGATTTAAAATATGCAATCAATATTTCAAAATTCCTTTTGAAACATTTTAAAAAATAAAATTTAAATTTTCTCCCACAAGCATAGCGAGAAAATGTGTTTTCGAAGAGAAAAGGTTCAAAAGATTACATGGTTTTATATCAGAATTCAATATAAAAAATATTATGATAAAATAAATTTTAATAATATATTTATAATTCAATGAATTTTAATTTAAAAAAATATTTAAATATAATTTATCTTTATAATTAATTTTCAAAATGTCATTTTTCAATTATAATTTAATATTTTTCAGTATAAATAAAAAAATTAGAAAAAATTTAACACTCATATAATTTTAAAAAGATTATTATAAAAATAATTTTTTTAAAAAAAATAAATTTTATATAATATTAAAAAATTATTTTTATAATAAGTTCGTAAAAAATAAACAAAATGGTTTTTTTAGAAAATACAGTTTTTAAACTTAAAATTTGGTTAATTATTATATATTATATAGAAAACCCAAAATATGATTGTTAATTTTTTTTTCAAATATATAATATAAATATTTTTTTAAAATAATTCACCCAAATTTATTTTTTTAATTTATATATTTAAAATGTATATTTTTGAATAAAAATAGTCTTTTGTGAAAATATTTTCTTTTAATTTTAAATTTTAGAAATTTTAATTTATAATTAATTGGTCACAAACTAATTAATTTTATAAACAAGTTTATATCATATATTTTGATACATTATTTAATATTATTCATACATTCCATTCCAATAGTTATGCGATAACTATCATATTAATTGATAATATTTTAAAAGATTGTTATGTTTCATTTAAATTCATTATAGAATGTATTGAAAGATAGCTTAATTGTTGTATGTAATAGAAATTAAATTTAGTGTTTCATGTCACACAAAATACCTAAAATATTAAATTTATTTTTAAAAAAATTTCAAAAAATTTCCGGGTGTTATGGAATTCCTACTTGTTGAATGTTCACATAACATCCTCTCTAAGAGATCTCCATGTGTAAACCTCATAAGATAAAGTCTCGACTTATTATGAGTAATCAAACCTAATAATAAATACACTTTTATTCAGTCATAGAAGCTTATCAGGCCATAGGTTATAATTAGGAATATGTCATATCACTTCAAGAATATCATTTGAGTGAGGAACTATAATGTTATTTTTAATGAAAGATATCCCAAGGACATAATCACAATAATTTAATATAGAAACAAATTGACATATATTAAGTAATTTAATAATATTAAAACCCATAAATATTTAGGTTATTTAATGTGCAAAGTATTGTTTTTTTGGGGAAAAACACCAAAAAACTCTCACTTACACTAGATCAAATAGATAATAACATTTAATCAACTAGCTCTCAATTGATATGTGTGATTTTCCTAAATTTGAATACAACTATCAGACCAAACATATCACTCTATGGATAGTGTTGGTTTTTCTACAAGCCAATATTGAATTTTTTTTACTATGGCGTAAATCCCTGTAGAAAATTCCATCACATAGTGATATCACTATGTATCCACCTATTATTATCTTTTTATAAACCTAGAATCATTACTAAATCCATAGTAAATATTTATGAAAAAATGAAAATCCAATTACTATTGGTATAACTCAAAATATGAATAGGATGTTCATGAAGTACTTCTAAAGTTGTATTAGAAGATTCAACTTACTCGATTACTAAATATTTAGAAACCATTAACTATAATAATTTTTCATTTCTTATAAACGTTTCCTAACAAAAATACAATAAGAAGTTGATTTGAGTAATGAATACTGTTCGATGAAATCGATCACTAAAATTCTGACTTATCTAGACACTAAGAAACCATATGGTTCTAATTTCTCATGTACAATTAGATAGTTCAAAATACAATTTAATGTAGTTGTCCTATTCCTATTTGATAACCACCTAGTATACATCATCCCTAAAAATACCAAACATCAGTATATATAATGTAATATAAGATAAAAAACTAACAACTAAGCTTGTGAATTTATATTTATCTAAATAATATTTTCCTATACCCACACATGTTTTCATGGAATGATTATATGAAATGTGAAATCAATAAACATTTAGTATTTAATTATCTCATTTAATATTTTTAAATTTTTATAAATATATTTTTGATGAAAATTATTTTCAAACCTAAAGATCTATAATTGTTGTTTTTTCTTCCTAGAACTTGGTTGCTACTTCAAGTCATTTTTAGTGATATTCATTCCTTAGTCTTAACTAACTAGTATCAAATAACATCTATTTTCCATATGATATAAAAATTTTATCTTCAAGAACTATAATACTACCACTAACCTCTAATATACATAAGTAACTCCGTCATATCAAATGAATATTCTATGATAACTATGTATGTTATTATTTATAAATGGATTTATGTGACTTTAATATCTTATATGAGTTTATTTATATCTCAAAATGTTTCTAGCTATTCCATATAAACATATTCCACATGGTCTCTTTTTAGTTGTATCATATTGATATCTTCAATATTGTTTCTTCTAAAGGATGTATCCTTAATAATCAATATCCCAATATAATTAACAAAGAAAAATTCATCAAAATAATGATTCAAATGTCTTGATTATTATTATTCAAGTAAATGTTTTGGCATAACCTATATTTATAAATTGTATAATGATTTTGATAATCAATATTCATTATTGGTACCTTCTTGTACCATCCCTATCGAGTATCTCTTGAATAATAACCAGCTATTTAAATTATAGAAACATCCAAAATAAAGTGACCCTTATTTTTTTACATGGAATCCATAATTGATTTCATAAATACTTTTCAATATTAGCATGATATTATTTACTTATTTATTGTAGGATTCATTATTCTAAAAATTATAAATATATATATATATATATATATATATCACCCATAATGGTAAATATAAAACTATAACTTCCTACATTGTATGTGTCTCCAAAAAAACTCCTTATATTGAGATAAGCATAGTCTAGTGTTTCAGTGCCATGTTATGTGAATTTCAAGCCTTAACATCAAATTAGTTAAGTATAATCCACCAAAAAAAATTTATTATATTTTCAAACATAATTCACATTATGATTATGTGATAAAATTGAATTTTAGAAAAACAGACATGTAAACATGCCCATGGGGAACCACCATTGCTGACATGAGAAATCCATTTTGAGGGAATATGGAGAAACAAAACAAAACAAAAAATAGCAAAAAAAGTCATGATAATGAAATCAACCAAGTCATATTCAGGATGGGAAAAACCTAATAGATGGATTATATCCATAAAACCTTGCACACCTGCCCAAACATTGAGTGGTGCACCCATACCACACCATTGAGTCATTCACCCTGACATCATATAGAACACCACCAAATTAGGGAAAAATGAAAATATCCATCAACATTCCATCCCATGACATACACTATGATACACCAGAACCTAGACACCAATGATGCATGAACACAAACCACAAGGCTAAGGGCTAGCCAAGATAGAGGACACTAGAGAGGAACAAGGCCAAACTATTTCCAAGATGAACCTGGAGAGAAGAGCATGCACCACTAAGGATAGGATGGTGAGGACCAAGAACCATGGGAGAATACCTCCATCTTTGGAGCCACTAGAACCATCCCAAATTACCCTTTAAACCATGGAACATATTGATTATGGGGTAATTCATGGACGAATAGGGAAGAAATGGTAGAGGAGGACCAACGATTGATGGTTCCAAGTAGGGGAAGAACACTAGGAAACCAAAAGGGATTGGACAACACTAAAGGAAAGATGATGATAAACTATAACACAAAGTCCCTCAAGTAGAACCATCTATAGAGAGGGTACAATGGTAGGGGCTTCATCAATAGAGCTCTGAATGTGTCACCATTGGATCATTGGACCAATAAAGGACCTATAATCTAGATAATGTTGATCAAGAAAGGACAATACAAACATCGTGGAATAAACATGATTGATAAAGAGGAGAGAGGGAAGGGGTGACCACTAGAATCAATCTTTATTAAGGCCACAACTTTTTGCTTTGTAGTGACTTGAAAGGCTGATGAAGACCTCACCACATTCTGACCCCAATGAATCCAATAGGCTGAGCACCCAACAGAGACCACCAAGCATGACCTGGACCACATCCACAGAACACCAAACACGAAGGTACCGAAGCTTCTTAGAAGCTGAGAGGAGGGGTCGTTGGGTGATGGGGAAGCTCTGTAGAGCACAAATATCTAACATCACTGAGGAGAATCCTTAGAGGGATCATGAATGTAGTATCCCTTAAGGGCTCACAAGTCTACTCCTACCATCTCCAAAGATGTGTTTATAACATATAGTTATATAGTCTGATTTTACAGATACCTTACTATACATGGGATGTGAATATCCCAAGTAGTTATCATATAAAACATTTTTATGAAATTTTTATTTCATTGGATGTTAGTTTTTATATCCCATGGCTCCCAGTAATTAATTAATCCACAGAAATCACAATGTCTAATAAATCTAATAATAAAAATATCATTATTACCTATTTGATATAATTTCTTCTTTCTAATAATATAAATTTCAATAAGTATGTTAATATTTACTTAAATGAATTAATTATACCATTTACATTAATAGGAATTTTTTCATCCTTGTATACCTTCCTAGATATATACAAAACCTCAAATAATTAATTTTTTTCATTTCCTAAATAAATAAATAAATATATATATATATTAAATTCATGGTAGTTTAATAAATATTTATTTAATACTCAAATAAAAAATAAATATTGTTACTAGATATTTTTGATCAAAAAATACATAATAAATATTATTTCTTGATAGTTTTTTTATTTTTCTGACTACTAAATTCATGTAGTATTTAAACAAGATCAATGAAAAAACTATATTTGTGACCCTCTTGCCCTATTCACCTATGGAATTAGGGAAATTTTCCTAAATTCTAATATCAACATCGAGAAATATGTAATGGAACCCATAGAGGATGAAGTAAATGTTGTAATAAAAACAACCATATATGAACTCTCATAGTGAAATATAATCCTTTTGTATTGATATCATTTCAAGCAAGTTTCACTCTCATGTTATCAATTTAAATGATCGATAAATTATTATTTTACTAATTAAAATAAACCCATAAATACACCATGTCTATGGAATTTAGTTGTATTGTTTCATTCCAATAATAGGGCTAGTTTATCAATTTCAATAGTGGTATAAGGGGTGAATATTTTATTGAATTATTCATTAATTCTATTTTATTCATGACTGACCCAACATACCCCAATTCACCATGAACTAGTTATATCAAAGTCTTAATCAATAAATAAATTTATGCCATTCATGATATGCATTAATAATAATATAACGTCCCAGGATTATTAATATGATCACAAATTGGAATATTCAATGACACACAAACATGTGTAATTCCTACAGGTGGCTCGATTCTCAAAACCAACTCCCTTGGATATTACCTTATGATAGTATCATGAGATGATGTATCATCCAATTATGAGAACTCATACTCCAACAAGAAAATAAAATGCATCCTTAAATTTAATTTTACCCAACCATTGAAAATATTTAAAAATATTTCATAACACTTCATGGAAGTCATCATAACAGGTAACCATTATGTCCTTACTATGTGACATATTTCCCAAGAACATTATCAAATATATATACTGTAGAAGAAAAATAAATATGTGATAATTAATTTATTATTTTATAGATCCATGAATATAAAATAAAGATAAGATATAATTTTTTTTCTATAAGGAACCGACTTAAAAAAATGGTTCTATGGTGTGGACATTAAAGGCTACACGATGATCGATGATCTATAGTGGGTGGTTCTTAGAAAAAATTCATCAACAAGTAGTGATAATATATTTTTAAAGAAACTAAAATTTTATATATAATGATACATAATAATGTAATAAACTATGTGCTAAATTCATAAAATAGTGATAATATACCTGAATGAAATTTCATGGGTTTGAGATCCTATTTTAGGGGGACAATATGATCCTTTTTAAGATCCTCTACTGATCTATATTATCCAATGTAATTATAGGTAGTATATAGAGTGGGTCTTTATATATAAAAAGGAAAATCCTAGAAAATGGATTCAAGATGGATCTAAACCCCCAAAAAGTTAACATCACCTTAAATTGAAACAACACTACTTGAGTGTCATGATGCAGATATAATTTCTATCCAAATTTATGTTTACTAGAAAATTAATTAAACTTGTTTGTTGAAAAATTATTATTTTAATAAAATACTCATAATGTTATGAAACATTGAAGCATTAAAAACCTTCACATTTGGGAAAACATGCATCTTGAATCAGTGGTGTGTTCATATTAATATATTGAATTGTCTCCCTTGAGAATTTCTTATTTTTCTTCAAACATGAAAAATATTCATTATCACTTTTAAATAATTTAATATTTAAATTTTTATTTTTTCACAACATAAAACTCATCCAAAACAAAACAAATGTACACCATTGTGTAACCACCCAGTTCATTGATCAATATAACCATCATTAAAATTCTCGAGGGCTATTTTACTAGATTATATAATTATTTATACTCTCTCGAGGTTAAAACTAACCAAATTCCTTTGGAATTTACAAGCTCCAAAAATAAAATTCTACACACTTTATATGTGATAAATAATAAATATTTGTGTGTTAGTGTTATATTTAAATACATAAAATATATATACTACTACAAATATGTCTTTTTTTTTCTCTAAGATTTTCTTTTATCGAGGATAAAAAATAAAAGGAAATTTTAGGTTCCATTAAAATCTAATTACTATTATAATCTATTTTATATCATTGATGATATAAGGTACCTTTATCAGTATTTTCTGGATGTTATAATATTTTATTATTTTTTATAAAAATCTAGTAAAAAATAAATTAGGTTGGTCACACAAACTAACCCACCCCCTCGGTGATGCTATATTTGAATCCATAGGACCCCCCACTCACGGAAACCACACACGTGACCCCCAAAATCAAGCATGCATGACGTGACACCATTAATCCCACCACACATGTGACCCGATCTACTAAAGATTGAATTAATTTAATGTGTATGATATTTGAACCCCTACCCAAAGCATTCTCATCAACCTCCCTCACCTCAAGTATAGAGGATTTTACATGTAATGTATATACATACATATATATATGGATATTTATTTTCTCATTATATACATACAAAAAATATTTATTTATTTATTTATCTATTTATATATATTACAATATATATATATGTAAATGTTTTTAAATATACACACACACACACACACACACGAATATATATATATATATATATATATATATATATTAATTTTTTAGATATATAAAAATTCATGAATTTTTATAATGTAAATAAAATTGATAAATATTTATTTTAAATAAAATTGGTAATCATTCTTAATTTTTATATGTTTTACAAACCAAAAATATATTTTAAATGTCAATATGTTCAAATATTTATTTAATGTATTAAATTTTAATATGTAAATATATAAAAATATGTGTATATATATATAATAAGAAATGACCAGAAGATATAAAAAATGATAAATTTTCCACATCAAAACATTCATATGAATGTATACTAAAAAACTAGATTCAACTGCCAATAAAAAAATACAAGAATACCAACTTAAAAAAATAAAAAAGTCTGTTGAATGTTAAATCAATATGGTATTTAATCAAAACACTCAATTTTAAAATCCTTCCAAAACATTATGACTAAGAAAAAATGGGTGTATGGTAAAACCAATGTTAATAATCACAAATCACTTTTCAATCTTTGATAAAAAGCTTTTACATCCCAAATGGACACCTAGATCAAAATGTATGACTGTTTTATATTAAAGTATTATTTTATACATAAATTATGTGGTAAATTAATTTTTTATCACTAAATTATTCTTAAAAAACTATTAAACAATAATAATTAGTAAATTTTAAATTGAATTTTTTTAAACTATTTTTAACTAGTCCAATTAATTTTTATGTCCAAATAGATATTTAATATCATATAATATGTATTTAATAAAATTTATTATATGAATATAAAAAAATATATATTTTAGAGTCCCAGTGGATTATGAATACATGTTTGAGATGGGAATTGAATAAGGTGTTGTCAAAATTTTAACAAATTGCAAATATTATTTTAATGACTAAACATTCTATTGTATTTTGTAAATTCTTGTTTTATTAATACACAAAAAGTTATTATTTTTTCATCCAATTGAAATTTACCATATATTAGAAATTAATGCTATAAATTAAAACATGTAGTGTTTTTATATGGTTTTACACCAATTTGGGAAAATGACACCAAACTATTTTTGTTATCCATGTCATTGATTTTCTATTAGTCTTTTTTATCATCTATAATGTAATGAATCAATACAGGTTGACCCGACCCATGAACCAAGATGGAGTGCCACTGAAATCGAATCTTGCTTCCAATATACAAGATTTCGAATCAAGAATCAAGAATAATGAATAACTTATTGGTAATGGTTTTTCCCATTGTAAACCAACATTACCTGTACATGAAATAATAAAACCACAACAATATCATTTAATACTATGAAATTAAATTAAATTTTAGGGTAAAACAAAAATGAATAAAAAGACACCATAATCAATAACATACATCATATGAAAAAATCTATAAAAGGACATAAACACTGTATCTATTGTAAAAAAACATGAAAGATTTGGAAAAATGAAAAACAATTCCAATACGTATTTCCCAAATAAAAATTCTCCAAAACATATCTTCATGATATAATCAAAGGGAGACCACATCTCCTCAAAAAATATGATTAATAATGGTAATAAATAAGATACATGAATAAACATAGTTCCCCTTCCTTTGCATGTGGCATGCAAAACAAATTCTACATATAATGAAAGGAATATGTTCAGTGTGAGGAAATAATCCCATTAGGATACTTCCATGAATATATTTTATTATTTTAACCATGGTAAACAAATAAACTAGCTTGAAAACTTAATTTCAAAACAAATCCACTTTACAAACATAATGATTTCAAACATGCCTTTGAAATCCCAATGGTTTCTCATTTAAAATAAAATGTATTCTAAAAAGAAATAATAACATTAATAAAAAATTCTACTAGGAATAACTAAATTGATAAATATATTATTAATCATATATCCATATTAATATAAACGAGAATAAAACATGATATAACAGTTGTCCTGGAACAAACATAATTCATAATATCATAAATATCAATCCAAAAAGAGTAATGTGAGCCAAGGGATATAAATATAATGGTATAATATGATTGAGACTAAAATAAGGTTTGATACTTTACTAAACATGGTGGAAGATCTCACAGGCTTCCCTGGGCCTAACTCTATGAGATCACATAGTCTCCTACCCAAAATAACGGTTGTTCTAACTGTGTTCCTACCAAAAGATGTTATGGTCCCTTAGAGAAAAAACAAAAGATCTCCATTTCTTTATCCAAAGGCTCTCATAGTCCCTTGGAAAACCAATTGAATCTATATCATTATTCCAAAAATATAATTTTATGGGATTATATATAATCCCAACTCATACACCAGATTTTCTACATGTTCTATTCAATTCCAATCATAATCACATCACAAGTTCCACATGTTAATGGAATTTAACATCCCACTTTGATAAAAAGGAATTCCAATTTAAAAATAAAAATATCAAAAAGGTAAAATCATATCTAAATTTATTTATAAATATATTTTAAATAACAAAATAATCACTGATCTATTTTATCAAACATTTTTTGTTCACTGAAGACACCCCCATTGGGAAAACTCACATTAAACAGCCAATTTACAAACCAAAAAATTCAAAAAATAAAACATGGGAAGGTCATCAACCATATATAATTTATTTTAAATTAGACTAAAATAAACCAAAGGTGTTATATGACTAAAATGAGTGTCATGGAAAACAACCAAAATTAGAGATACCTACCTTGGAAATAGCTCCATCCTTGTTGCCTTTAATAACAAACACCTCAAAGAGGAAAGATAAGATCCCAAACACCTAATACAAACAAAAAAACAAAACATAAAAAATTCAATACCCTAGAATTGGAAAGAACCACATCACAGGATTACACCTTCCATAAAAAATGGAATATCAAGATAGAGAAGGGGGAACTGATGAAAAAAACCTGAATATTTGGAATTACCTTAATAGAAACCCCTAAGAACCCACATAGAATCAAATAATTATGGTGTATGAATGTATCCAAGGTAATAAGGAGTGGTTACACATGAATAGGTGAAAAAGGGTGGGAAAAGAGTTAAAAATTATATATGAAATTTTGATAAAATCACCAAAATTATCAAGGTGTTGGAAAACATTCATGGTTTGACTAAAATTTTGGAAATAATGCACCAATCATGTGGTATATACTTCCTCACCACAAATAGGCCACATGGTTTCTCCAACTATTTTCATGGTTTGAAAAAACCATTATCAATATATGTAATAATAAATTGTCCCTCAAACCATATGCTCACATGGTAAGCTACATGATTATCGAAATTGTGCGCTAACCATGAAACATGGTCCATCCCCCCCCAAACATGATTACAAAACCCAACACCAGGGAAGTCAAAAAAACCAAGAGAAAAAAAAATAAATCTAAAATATAGATGAAACTGTGACCTTAGGGGTGTCCCAAACTCTCCCCATGAAACATTATTCAACTAGAAAGTCATTATGCATCCTTAGAAGAAAAAAGGTGTGGCCAATTCTCCCACTCCAAATCATCATAATCCCCTGACTTTTGATTATTTCTTCAATGATTCAAGATAAACTAGACCAGTTGGATATAAATACCATGAAGCACCTTGTTTTGATAATCTAGGACACTAATAAGCTTCTCTAAAATAGCGAAATCCAGATCAACCTCCAGATCATCCCACAAAAACACATGATATGAGTGAAAATGGTATTTCTTCAACTGATAGATATAAAAGATATCATAGATCAAGGTCATATATGGTCCAAACCCCATCCATTAGGGTATCATCAAATGATGTTCCACAACATGAAATGATGATACATTAGAAAAATCTAGTTGTCCCTAATTTTTAATGACATAGTATTCTACTATCATATCTGCCCATTGAAACACCTAACCACCCACTTCGAACTCCAAAATGAAATGATATTGATCCGAATATGACTTATAGGGACTCTAATAAAATAATAACATTTTATGAATCATCCATACTCTCTCCAACATCCATGGTATAAGATTTGTTCCCATAATGAATGTTTACCCACCTCTACACAAAACTATAAGGACTGGGACAATATCCCATATAACACCTCAAATGGGGAAATCATGATCAAATCATGATAAATTTTATTATATGAAAACTCATCCAATAAAATGTGATTATCCCATGAACCTGTGAAATAAAAAAACCTCTCACAACATATCCTTGAGAGTCTGGATGGTCGATATAGGATAACCATCCATCTAGAGATGATTTTTGGTGAAAAATTTCATCTTTGTACCCAAGGCCTCATGAATTCACTTCTAAATCCCATAAGTGAAGTGAGAATCAAGGCGAGAAGCTATATTTTAGGCTACCCCACCAATCCTAAAAACCACTAAAACATTTATGCATCCTAGGTTCACCACCATAATAAACTATCTAATGGGAAGTAAGTGTTATGATTTCATTAAATGATCAAATATCACCTATGTGAAATATTTCCCACCTAATGTAAAATGAATAACAACCATGAAATACATGATGATTTTATACCACAAACACATCAGGATGGGAATAGGCTATAATAACCTAAATGGCCTCTAATGATCCATTTTGATTCTATGCAAGGTCAAATTTCAATAAACAAAATATACCACCGAAAATCTCATCCTGATCCACCAATACTAACAAACCATGGTATAAAATATATTGGTTTCCACTTGTTAGATGACACAATTCAAATTATGTTCCTCATAAACCAATATATACCTCATTATCAAACAAACCACCAGTCATTTCTTGAAAAGGGGTGATCTATAAAGAGATCAGGGGTAGTCACTAGAGGTCTCCCCATCATTTAATGCATTGCTATTATACTACCACATAAGTTCAGATAGTATTTCAATTTTAACCAGATAAAAAAGATAAGGTATGACCAGAAAACATTCATGAAACACTTTCTCCCATCATATTACTATTCCTAACTCAAATCGAAAAACAATTTATCAGAACCCACCCCTATGTTGATTTTTCAATAGCCTTAACCAAATATACCTTTATAAAGCATCATTAAATTAATTTCCCATCATGAGGTTATAAGAAATATCAACATAATGTTTTTTATATTTTATGAAACATGTTTATATATGTTTCATGTTCCATGGGTTAAAAATATTATTCAGTCTTTACTGATTGGAAGAAACTATAAAATTGTCTCCAAATAGGTAATGTCACCACATCATCAATGCATGAATCTTGGAATCCAATTCCAGGTGATGGGGGACAATTTAAATCATGTAGGATTATCTTACATGATCCATATGCCACAACATAGTTATCCAACATCATAAAACACCCCAAAACCTTACCATAAGAATCAGAAAACAAATTACTATACTTATATGGATTGAGAAGAAAAAAAAATAGTTCAATTTTAAAATATACTTAAATTAATCTAAAGATCATTGGAAATTCTCATCCCCTTCCAAATTCACCCACTTTTACTATAATACATTAGTGTAGAATCTAAACAGAATAAATCCATGGTGAAAAATATATAATACTCCTCCAAACCCAAAAAAACTATTATCCTGAACACATTCATTGGTTGTTCCTAATACATAAATACTCGAACCATATCAGGATAAACTAAAACCCATCTCTCAAAAATCACATGGATAAAAAACCTCACCTCTTAAATCCAAAATAGTTATTTGGAAAAAATATATAATATAAAAAATGTTTCAAAAAAACTACCAAATGAACCACCAGTTTGGCAGCATTATCCTCCCCTATCATGTATTAAAAAAAGATTTTTTCAACCAAAACAACCATAAATGTTTCAAAATAGTTGTGGAAGATCTAGTTCATTATTTTGATAAACACCATATGAGCCTTTGTAAACACACAAGGCATAATAAAATACTCCAAATGTCTATACTAGCTTTAAATGGTATCCTAAAAAACATCCTCCACCAGGACCATCATCTAGTGATACCCAGATCCAAATTCAATCATTGAAAACACATAAGATCCTCAGGGATGATCACAAAGATCATAAATTAATGAGAAAATGTATTTATTCATTATATTCACATGAATAATATTACAATAGTATATGAGAATTTAGAGGCATCCTTCCACCCTTCATTTCATATTGAATAAATATAGCCCATAGAGATACACATGGATGGACCAATCCATTTCTCTCAAGATCCTACAGTTGAAATTTATAATCTTTTAGAATATACAGATCCATATAGTAAGATAGTAAAGAAGTGTGTCTCATAATATGGCGACAATCAGTGGTATAATTTTCCACTCTCTTAGATAGAAAACCAAAAAATTAATCCAGTAAAACAACAGGCAACTCATCCTTGACCACTAAAATTCCACCAACTAAACTTTTCTCTGATGCAATGAAAAATTACGTGGACAACTGGCATGATATTAGACCCATATCGAAAGAAACTGGTTCTATCTTCCCTGATCAGAGAATTCAATCACCCTGGAAGAAGTGAATTCTCCCATTAGGAGTAAGTAACTATACCCTATGGTGATAATATTTTATTTTCACCTTTATACTAATCAACTAATCCATGAATATAATAAGGTTGAAAATGTTAATTTCTAAAATGATAATATTAAAATGGAAATGACCATATGTGACGAAAACACAACATTCAGAGCACTTGAATCCATTATCATTACTCCTACGCAATGGGGTATGAAAATATATTTAAAAAGGAATTATACCTGCCCACAAACCCAAATATTTAAGAAATTTAAGAGAGATAAAAAAATGTGATGTTCCTCATACGATCTCATGTTTTGGAATTGTTGAATTTTTCTAAATGATTATGAATTTTCATTTGGTGGATGATCCAAATATTAAATAGAGTTTGTAAATAGAATCCAAAAAGATAGGAAACTTTAAAATGATCTTTATAGATGGTGATTAAGGTATGATAGTATTGTCAAGATTTCAGATGATTTTTAAAAGTATCGGTCATAGAAAGATTGATTTCGTAAAATCATGAACCTGAGGTCATGTGACTGTGAGTAATGTTTATAGAAAAAAATGAAGAGTTGAACCACATGTCTTGAAAAATGTTTTTCTAACAATGTGTCTAGCCCATGCATGGTGGGGGGGGGGGGTTGTTGAGTGCATGTTGTGTGAATGGTTTTTAAAACCATTAATCTAGCTTATATTAGGTGTGGATCCTAAATATATGGGTCCAAATGGTTGTTTAATGGTTTTGGAAATCCATGTGGACAAACCATAAACACCATTAAAATTTAAGAAATACCCATTTCCCCTATTTAATTTTACCCAAATCATCCCATTATCCTCTTATTTAACTAATAGTGGATACTTGAGCTCCCCCTCAACTCCTCCCTTGGATTTCAGAGATCACATTGGATTCTTCTCATATTCAATAATTTTCAGTTTCATTAGATCACACTCAGTTAGCCTATGATTCATTTCCCTTCTTATATTATTTTTTATCACATTCATGATGATATTTCTATGTGTGCTCATATGCCCTATATTTAGGGTGTCTCTCTATTTCAAAATTTTTTATCATTACATCTTTACTCAAGGTTTTCTAATATAGAATTTTATCATCATATTTATATGGTGGGTGGTTGACATGTATTTCCACTAATGCATTTCCATTTATAAAATGCATTGTTGGTCCAAACACCATGACTTCTTGGTGTTTCACCTAAAATGTGAAATCCGTTAATTAAACTGGTTATCCCTTTTTATATACACTCGATTAGAACCTTATCATTGTCTATTTTCATCTAACTTGTCTTTTACAACCACATTGAGCCTGTTTAATAAATTTAAATTTAAACATTATAAATGTGTTTGTGAAAAAACCAACATCTATGTTGGGTTGGATTGTCTCCTAGTTCAGAAAGGTAAATTTATTAAATGATGGGTGAATTGTAAGAACATGCCACATATCCCTTGAGTAATTAAAAAATATGCTCAAGACAATTAATATTATAAATACATCATTTGGACCCTTTTATCACTAGTATGTGTGCTGTAAAATGTAAGTAAATATATCATAATGATAGAATATATTCTCCACATTTCCTATGGTTAATTATTATGTACAATGTTCATATTAATTTTAAGATAAATTTGAGATACTTGTTTATTATGATATTTCATTCCATGTATAGGATAATAAGTCACATGAAATTGAATGAATTATAATCATCAAGTGATGTTGGACATGATGTCCCTCATTAATTATTTATAATTTTTGGACATGACATTACTCATAATTTATTTATAGATTTTGGACATGATGTTCCTTATATAATGTATAATTACAGACATGAGTTTCCTTATGTATATTGTATTGATGATGAAAATGATGGTTGCATCGACTATTTACAATTATTGGACATAACATTCCTCATCATCACTTATATAGTTGGATACGATGTTCCACATAATTACCACTTTGTAAATTGTTATAAAAAACATTCCACATTATTATTTTTTATTGAAAATATTTTTAATGGTGCACCTCAAAATTTATTTGAATTTTGGTAAATGATGCCCACATCCCATTGTGTTTGATATGTAGATTAACACCATCATTTTAAAATAAGATCATTTCAATCATCATTACATATAGATTCTTTACTTCTCCATGTGTCCTGCATGAATAGTTTTACAAATGGAAATCTATTATCATATACATGGGTCCCTTTTCAACATTACTATTATCATGAGTAAAATTTCCCAACTTATGTCAAAGTAGTTTGATTCGTCTAGCTATCCCAGGAAGAAACATATAATAATGTAGTTTCTATTTACATCATTTAATTACATTCCACATACCTACACAATAAATCATATTATATTTATATATTGGAAATTTATTATACAACTTTGTTGGTGGCCTACTTTGTTTTAGCCACACCCTATTTAGGAATTCATTTATTACCCAGAAGTATTTATTAGTTGTCGGATAAGACCTTGTATTGTAAATCTTTAATATAACTCTTTATGGAATAACACATGACATGGAGTTGGGGGTTTCTCATTTACTCAGGAAGCTTATAGATTTTGGTATTTCTTTATTTATTCCCTATTCAATATATCCCTGTGGAATGCACTATCTTCTATATTTTAATTTAATTGTATTTTAGGGCTTAGCATGTTCATTCATAGTTATTTATTTAGAACAATTATGGTTACCTATTTATTATTATTTTTCATTAATCATCCATTTTTTTCAGTAATTTATGATTATAATATTTTCATTTATTTCCCAGAGGGTATAATATCTCCACTGTATGACTTTTAAATCCTCTCTTGTAGTTTTTAGCATCTTCCATATGGGGATGCGCACTTTGGTCCTTACCACCCATCAATTCAGGGAACAATTTTAGTGGTTCCTAGTTTGAGACGTGACAAATTGATATTATATAATATTTTTCTGATATTACAATTTTGGGGAGGTATAATATAGATTAGGAATGTGTCTTCACTTGATAAATAGCTCATTTTTTTGGTGTAGGAAAATATGTCATGGGGGTATTATCTGGTTTCTAAGGAACTAATTGTTGTATATACTATTTGATATTATAGATGAT
The DNA here is from genome assembly GCA_963277665.1 of Viscum album. Lineage (NCBI taxonomy): Eukaryota > Viridiplantae > Streptophyta > Magnoliopsida > Santalales > Viscaceae > Viscum > Viscum album. The sequence goes on from OY728121.1 coordinate 440,585,696, forward strand.
TATTATTCCCCCTTGGATGATTGATGTAATTTTACATTGCTTACTAATTTATGATATTTATCTCTCGTCCTGGTAGGGAAAGATATTATTTACCTCTTCGCAGAGATGGAAAGAAATTAGTTGTGTTCATGCATCATTTCAGGCTCATAGTATTCCTCTGTAATTAGCATTCTTATCTTTATACAATGCTTGTGTGATTATTTTTCATGATCACTAATATGCCATGATTTAAGGATTTATTTTACATATCTATTTTATATGACGAATTTATAAGTTTCCTTACAATGGATATAGCGTAGGGTGGGTTAAATGAAGTTCCAAAATAATCATAATCGGTGCATTCCCACATAGCCCGATAGATGAATTATTTTTAATTAGCCTGAGGTTAATGTTATAAATGAAATGGTTATTTGGTTAACTCGAAAAAAACTTTTACATTATAATGAAATCAGTTTTCATTAATAAATTCAATGAATTTATTATGGATGTTAATTAAATAGTTTTCTAATTTAAACTAATAAAGGAAAGTACCTTCCGAACATTCAAATTATATCCCTTGTAAATAAATACTTAGATAATTTACTCGATCCATACAGGTGAGTTTTCACATCATATTCCTATGAGTTATCCTCATGAGGGTCTGTTAAAAATCATGATATGTTTAACTATTATGGGTTTCACAAAAATGGGACAACAATTGTTTATTTATAAATCATTTCCTCCATAAATTGGGAATGGTTGCCCAGATAATTGAAACCAAGATTAGTAATATGAGCCCTTAGTAAGTGTAATCATTCATCATATTCTTAATTCATAACCCCGTGGTGGTATAATTAGGTTAAATTATAAGGTTATTTAATGTTTTATTATCCAATCATATGGTGATTTTTATAAATGTAAGGTGGAATATTACTTCACAAATCCCCTTAATTTGATAAAATAATTTTTTTATACTTTTTATATTTATTAGATTTTAGGAACCAGTTAATTTAAATTACAATCATTAAACAAGGAGTGTTTTTACATATAGAGTGGAATTGATATTTTCATTAAATTGTCCAAATGTGTGAATTTATGGAAAAGATAATGATGACTACAAGTAAATTATTAGATACATTTCCTAGAATGATATATGGTGTTAGAAAAATATGTTTTAATTATAGTATAAGACACACTATGAGTAGTATATGTTATAACTTATATCTGACCTTCTTTGATAATTATAATAATTGTGAATCTATGAAATGGATTTAATGAAACATTTAGTGGTGTTCTTATCTTAAATCCCATGGCAGGGTTAGAGATAACTTTTTGTTGATAGATGATTTGATTGGAAACATGGATGTTCCCCATAAGTTAAAATTGCCTTCTTTTATATCTCTTATTGAAACTAGATGTTAGGTAGTAGATCCTAGTGACCATTAGGAAATGACCTTTCTTTTAGAATTGGTTATTTATGATTTAATGAAGGGTCAACCAGATTTTGGTGGTTCCCTTAGAAATGAAAAATCAATTGACTTTTCAACTATTTATCTAGGAAAGGTAAAAACTCTCAGTCTGATCATTTGAGCTGGGTAGGGGTATTAGTTGATAAAATGAAACCCCGTGTTGGCGGGTGGATCTTGGATATGTTGAACCTTGAGGGGGGATTATCATATATAGATATAAAATTATTTTTAACTCTTTAATCTTTTTCCATTTATGTTTTAAAACTTGAGCGATCACTCCCCATCTGGATTCTTGGAGAGGATTAGTGCATAGTAGGACAATTCAAAGTAGGTGAAACCGTTATGGATATATTGATCAATTTGACCTCTATAAGTTGATTATATGTTATTTATCTTCAGTTTTACCTCTTTAAATAGAGAATACATGTCTGTTGGATACAGTGTGATAAAGACACTTATGAGGAGTATTCCTTTCATGTGGGAGATATTAAGTATTTTAGGGAGACCTAGAGTCCATTAGGTTCACTAGGACTCAAATGGGTTAGTGCATTGGATTGATCAAGTGAACCATAAGAGTGATTTTTTCATGAGGTTTATAATTGAATTTAGAGGTTGTGTGAAGGTTTTAAAGTTGTTTTAATGATAATTCAAAGAGGGTTATCATTATTTGTGGTTTTTTAATGGCGATTCATTTAGATTTCATGAAGTTATCAAGATTTTTGGGTATTGAGATAGCTTCAATGGGAAGTATTGTTCAGTTTTTAAGACCAACTAACGGATAGTATTTTTGTTGACACTCAAATTTTAGAAATTATGCAATGATGCAAGTTACTCAAAAATTAATTTCATAGGTGTTACACCCAATTTAAAATTTTAGTTCCAAGGGAAAATCCAATATATTAAGAATGATGTGTCGAGTAGTAATATCACCTTAGACTTATTGATGCATGACTCACATGAGTGGGAGTCTTGATTTGAATAGGGTGCTATGAGATCATATATCCACTGTGTGTTACAAGTTCATTTCATTCAAATTTCATGTGGGAGAATTTGATATAAAACATTAATGAGTGCTTGGGTATGGCCCAAGGATCGACGGTTTATATTTATACAAATATGGGAATATAGACCTAATGCTTTTGGTAAATTAAATAAAGTTCTCTTATGATGAGGTCTAACTTAGAAATAAACTATGAGTCATGTGAAGATTGACCTATTAGTGGACCTTGACATATATTATTAGGAGAAAGGGTGTCAAAGGAATGATAAGGAATGTATGGAAACATTTTTGTGAGTGTTCCTAGGGAGAGGGTTACATTCATATTTGTGAAATCATTGTGCACTCTTAGATTAACGTATATCATACCCAATATCTTGACATCATCTTTAGTGCATTGATAGAGAGTCAGATATATTCCAACCTATCCAAATATCTTTTCTTATTATATGGAGAGAATAATTGCGAGTATCTCTCAATGACATATTTTATAATAAGGCATTTGGTGGGTGATTACACCATTCTCCATTAATGAGGTGATCCTCATTATGATTTGAAACATGATGACACCATAAGAACAATTCAAGGGGATCAGGTGTTGGTGATGGGTGAGGTTTGTTTTAGTGGCTTAGGGTGTCTAGGTTTCTCGCTACATTAGTATTTATGTGTAGTGATGGATATGACATTGGATGATGGTATCAATTTTGTTTCGTTGGTGTGATGACCAGGATGGTTTTAAGGTGGCTAAATGGGTATTTTTACCTGGAGTTCGACCCAAAATAGTGAAGGGTCATGAGACCATGAGACCTGTTTTGTGTGGGTTTTTTGTTTGTCATATTACATTGGTAAAGATGCAAAAATGTATAACTATATTTCCCAATTAAATTAATGTAAATGGTTTGAATATATTTCTATGTAGAATATGATTGTGGGTGTCAAGACCAAGTTATTTTTTATGATTCATGGGTTTTTTGATCAGGTATATTCTAGTTCTTGCACTGAAACATGATGATAGAGATGGAAATGATATGTTTCAACTAGGATTCATCACCTTAATTCTATTATGGGATTTGGTGAGAATAATTTGAATAATCTCAATACACCTTTGGATAGATGATTTTGAAATCGAGTGTTGGTGATATATAGGTTATGGAATCTGATAATTTTAAAAGATAGTCAGCTAGAATGAGTTCTACATGAGTTTCCTAAAATGATAATTTACTTACAATGAGAACCATGTTGATTATTCTATGGGATGATATGGTTTTATTTTAAATACGGGATTGATATTTTGATGGAAGAGTGGTCCTATTTAGGATAGCATATTCCATTTGGATTAAACTATTTATAGAAATTGATAAATAATGGAAAGTTCAACATGTGTTATCAGGATTGGGAATTTAATCTTGTTTGGAGTTTTTTTGAACATTGAGGTCATGATTTAATAATAAATTGTGATTTTTGGAGTACTGTGACTCATAATTGGATGATATAGACTAGTAAATTTGTTGGAAAACACCATAAGTAAGATGATGAATGTATAGATGAAATTATTGTGTCTTAGGATAGATAGACTCAGGTAAGAACCTTCTTAATTTTTATGTGGAAGTTATAAGCATTGGATTGATTAATCATGTTTTATGAACTGAATGATTTAAATTATTCTTGGAGATGTTGTGGGAATTTTAAATCACAATGTTTCCATTTAAATTGGAACCCATTTTCGAAGTAGGTCACACTATAAAATATTTTACATTTTCCAACAGGGACATATCTGTTGGTAAAAATGAATTTTCTATTGGTAAATTTTTTTACCAACATATATATCCCTGTCACTAAACAGCTGGTAAAAAATCTATTGCTAAATGTTTTTCTGATAGATAAAATAGTTCTTGTTGCAATTATAATAATACCAACATATAATATATATGTTGGTTAAAGTGTTTTGAAATAGGTTCTGATGACAAAATTATCTGTTGGTAATAATATTACCAGTATATAATATTTTTTTATAAATTAAATTTAAAAAAAGATTATAACTTTTTATTGCTAAACAAATTTCATATTATATTTATTAATTTATCATATATAATACATATGTTATAATTGTAAGGGTTGGTGTCCTGAGAACCAACTGTTTTGTATTTTGATTTCATGAACGTTCACTTATTATATATTGTTCATTGTTCTGCATGACTATAATATAATAACACCCTGAAATATTTTTTGCACTGATAAGGTCATGAAAGATCCCTAATATGATGAGAAACTTGAAATGAAATAACAATATTCATAAATAAAGTTCTACAGTTGGATTAAATACTATGATAGGACACATAGTATACAGGCAATCATGTGGGAGTACTCGTAAGATGACGAGACTCTATCTCATGGAGTTCTCACTTAGTAATCTCCAAGATAGTAGATTTTGAGAACAAACCTGCCAGTAGAAATTATGCATGCCTTGGTGTCATCGGACATTGCTATATACGAGTGTGTGTAATGGTACTTAGACTGGAAGATTATCATTAACCCATGTCATGACCCGTGCACTTAGATTTACTGATGAAAACAGTCATGAAGATAGTTGGCAGGAAGTAAGGTACGTTGGGTGCGTCACGAATGACATGTTGTTAATGGATAAGTCGAGGAAGGATTTGTCCCTTCCATCTATGGAAGTTGATATCTTGGCCCTTTCATTGAAATAAAACTGTCACATTAAATTCAATGGCCATTGTGTAAAAATGATTTTATTTCTGGTAGTCAAAGAATGATGGATCAAGCATATAGGTTTATAACACTTCCATGAAACCTTCTTGATGAGATATTGAGACAAAGGGATTAAATTACCCAGTAAGCGTTCGTATCAGGTGATACTTCAATGCGGCTTCAACTTCTTTCTCTTGGGTGCCTTGACCCGTTGCTAGACAGTAATCTTGGACTTTAGGCATGTCCATCTAATGCCATTGAGAAAGAGGCCTAGAGGGTCACACACTAAGTGTATTCAAGTATCTCAAGTAGAATAAATATTACATCCTTATGTGGTTTAATAATTATTCAACGAAGCCTAAAATCATTTTAATGTTTGAGGAAGAATAAAATAAAACAAGTACATGCTGTGTATCAATAATTACATGCCATGTAGTTATATTTTGAAAACAAGTACATGCCGTGTATTATTAAATTTACACACTTTGTAGTTTTCATTTTGGAAAGGAAATGAATAAATGAAAACAAGATATACATGTCGTGTACATTAAATGTACATGCTGTGTAGTATTCAATGAAAAACAAGTACATTCCATGTATTTCTTAATACACGCTGTGTTGTTTTTCTAGTTAGTATTTGGGGGAAATATAATTTTATTAAATGATATTTATTATAATCAGTGTGGGCGCAGGTCAAGGAATTAATGACTCGACTTGGAGTTTTTAGAGGGGAGATAATGAAATAAATAAAACGTGTAACACATTTATTTATTGTTATAACTCTACAACCTCAAACCCGATTATAAATATCCTCACAACCCCAACTCTTTTACTAACACAATTGAATCGTTATACACAACAATTCTGGAGAATTCTTTCAAGGACAAAATAACCTCTTCCTCTGAGAAAGCTCTCAGGACTGTAAGAGATCATCTTCCATCAGATCAAGATGATCTAAGTCGGACAACAGAAGCAAAGGTTTCTCCATGCTAGCACCCGGAGACCCCATTGGTGATGTCCATAGATACGAGTTGCATGTGTGGATCACTGATAGAGGAAGTCTACACTTGGATTCTATAACGCAATGACGAATCACATCAGAACGTGATCAAGAACATAAATAAAGAAAGAACACCCAAAAGGTATTTCTTTTCAATTGATTAAATTAATTATAATCATCCTGTAATGATCCTACTTTATGGTTCCAGGACTTTCCTATTATTTGTCTGTTTTTGTGATTTGATCTGTGGAGATTGGCATTTATTGCCGTATTGATCCCGGATTGATCATTGTCAATGACAAAAATCCATGTGGTCACATCCACCCACGTGCTTCCACTGTGCCCAAAACCATAAAATGGTATTAGAGCGAGGTTACAATGTTGATTATATTTATTTAATTTTCATTGATAACTTACGAAATTATTTTTTATTCAATTCAAAATAAATCATTCTATAAATATGAATTAACAATATCGGTTCATCCTTCATTCATTTCTCCTTTCATATCACAGCAATGGCCTTTTAATTATAATTTTGATTAAAATAAAAACTATGAACTCATCCGAAGGAGCCTCTCTTTCTTTCTGTACAACACGGGAATACACGGCGTGTAATGAAAAACTACACGTCGTGTACTTGGGTTCAACGAACTGGTACTGGTCCGCCAAAAAAAGCCATGTGAATTGATTACACCAAAGAATTTAACACCACGTTTTGACCAGAATTAAATGGCACGTGGGAACCAGAATACATGACGTGTATGTTGGAGCCACATGCAGTGTAGTCCGATCTGGCCCATGTGGTACCGTGTAAAAGGAGAAGCCACATACCATGTACACGGGATCACCAGACCGGTTACCGTGTAACAAGGAATTACACACCATGTATGATTTATCTACATGCCATGTACTCCAAAATTTCCAAAGTACAGAAAACACGCCAAAGCCCCCGGCGTGTACTTTGGATAAAGGGTGAAAATAAATACACGCCGTGTAAATATAAACAACACACCATGTTCTTTCCAAAAATTTCACCAGGTTTCCTCCAAAATTACAAATAGTTGTTCAAGGAATATAGATGAGAAGAATATCAAGGAAATTAAGAAAGGAATTTAAGATAAAGAATTGATTAATTATAAGATCATAACTAATTGAATTTGAGAGTGAATTATCTAAAATAAAAGAACGATTAAAATAATTAGAATTCTAAATATGCGTAAATGTCGTTGCATGATATGGATGATCATGAACAAGACCAATGACCCCTTGTATGTGTGTATGATTTCATTTAAATTTGTTTAATTTAAATTCGTTGGCTTGCAAGCCTTCTTCCAATAAAATGTAGGGGTTGTGTGCCCATGGTTTCTTTAATGTAAACCCCATGTAATGGAGAATCCCTCATGCCAGAGGAGATGGTTTGAAATTCGAAGTTGAGGAGAAACCAACCTAAGAAGATACAAAGGTGGACAGGTGGGAGCTAAAAAACACGAACCATCAGGTTCAAGGTGTTTTCCCTTGGTCAGGGTTAGCTTATGAAAATCTTCTAGATAAGATAACCAATAGAATCTCATGATCATGCCATATTATATTAATTCTGTCTGATTACATGGTTTATTTATTATTATATGTGTTTTCACGATCAAAAAATTAATAAACAAGCATTAAAATATGGAACAAAATTAAAAATGGACTATACATAAACATTATCAGAACATGGTTAATCCCTTAAGAAAGAATCACTTAATATTAAAAATCATGTGATAATGAAAAACTATGCATAAAGAATGAGATCCCTCAAATACCATATAATGTTAGACCAGGCCTTCCATTACTTTATTAAGGGAAAGACTCAATAATACTATGTGTTTGATCAACCCTTGTTGGGACACTTACATTTATAAAGGAATCCCTTATGAATGGTTTCATGTTAACTTCACCATACAACATCAAGAGGAGTATCCCTTGCTAGACTTGATGTAATATTGGAGGCAAGAGTTGAGAAAATCCAAGTCAGGATTTCAGTATTGGGGAGTCCACTCAACAGATCAAGGAATTGTAATCTCATAGTTGGAAAAGACCTGCATACCTAAATACCTTCAAATAGCATGGACAACCCTTGTTGGGGTTATGCGAAGGGGAATATGGATCCTTTCCACTAAAATGTCAAAGAAACAGGAAATTATGAGTTCAATGGTGAAGGCCATTGGGACTTGATAAAATAAGCAGAGAATTAATAAATTCGTTTATTATTTTTAATAAAATGTAATCAAGAATGTACTGATAAATCTACCCATTTAATTTGTAGAATTGATATTACAAACTCGTCAACCACGTTTTCTCTACGATCAATTCTGGATAAAGACAACATCCTCACCAGTAGTAACTTTCAGGAATGGTTTAGGCGCCTTCAGGTTATCCTACACCATGAATGAAAGTTTTATGTGATGGAGTCCTCATTTCCGGATCTTCCTGCCCAAGGGGTGAGTGATGAAGATTTCCTAGTCTATGATCAACATTTGAGTGATGCAATCGACGTTCAATGTTTGATGCTGTCATCTATGTCTTGTGAGTTCATGAATTCTCATGAAGACATGGATGCCTATAGAATGCTCGATCACCTCTGTGGTCTATACCCGGAGAGAGCAAGACAAGAATGGTTTGATATCTCCAAGGATCTATTTCAATGCAAGAATGGAGAGGGTTACCTAGCTGGGCCTCATGTAGTCAAGCTCATTTTCTATATTGAGCGCTTGGAGGTTCTAGGGTTTAAACTCCCCAAAGAATTGGGCACTGATCTCATTCTTGCATCACTCCCCCAGAGCTTCTCAAACATTGTTGTGAACTTCAATATGAACAACATCAAGAAGTCTTTGTCTGATCTTCTTATCCTTATTCACCAAGTGGACAATTACATGAAGTGTGAATAGATTTAGGTCCTCATGGTGAATAAAAGGAATGGGAAGGCGAAGGGCTTTAAGCCCAAAGCTTCTTCAAGGCCTTCCAAGAAAATGAAGATCAAAGTGGAGGCAAGGGAACATGATGTTGTTTGTTTCGCATGTGTCAAGAAGGCCCACTGGAAGAAAAACTGCACCCAGCCAAGGAAGCAAGGGGAAGCTACAGGTGTGTTTGTCATTTACTACAATCTATCTGTTTTTACAAATTGGGTATTAGATATAGCTTTTGGTGCTCACATATGAATCCAAATACAGGAACCAAGTAGATTCAAGAAGATTGATCGAGGTGAGGTAGATCTATGAGCATCCAACGGAGCCAGACTTACTATTGCAGCTATTGGGGACTACCACCTCACATTGTCTACTGGGATGGTCTGGGGTTTGAATTGTTTTTATTTTTTACCCTCTGTAACCAAACAAATTATTTCATTATCTATATTAGATATTTATGGATTCATCTTCATGTTTGGAAGTGGATACTACTACTTTTATAATGATATCATTTGTTTTGGTGGGGAAAATTTATATAACAGCCTTTATGTGTTAGACTACAAAAACCAAGTAATGGAAATTGATGACAATGTTAATGCACATGAGTCATACCAAACCCATCTTTGGCATCACCAACTAGGTCATGTCAATGAGAAATATTTGAAAAAATTACATCAAGATGAGTATTTAGATTCTTTCGAACTAAAACCACATAGTGTATTTCATGAGTGTCTATAAGGAAAAATGACCAAAGCTCCATTTAGTGGGAAAGGTGAAAGGGATAAAGGGCTTCTAAGATTAGTTCACACAGATGTGTGTGGCCCATTTCCAGTTAATGAAAGGGGTGGGTTCTCGTACTTCATAACATTTACTGATGATTTTAGTAGATAAGGATATATTTACTTTATGAGGTATAAGTCGGATTCTTTTGATCGGTTCAAAGAATACAAGAATGAAGTTGAGAACTAGCTTGGTAAGAAGATTAAGAAAACTCTGCTCAAATAGAAGAGGAGAATATCTTAATCAGGAATTCATTGATTTCTTATGGGAGTTTGGGATTTTATCTCAACTCACTCTTCCTTAAACACATCAGTGGAATGGTTTAAGTGAGAGGAGGAACCACAACCTATTTGACATGGTACGATCAATGATGAGTCATGTGACTCTTCCATTATCCTTTTGGGGATATTCATTACAAACAGTAGCACACATTCTAAACTAGGTAACAACTAAATCGAGAAATTGTATTCCATATGAGTTATGGAGTGGATGCAAAGCAATGTTATCGAATTTACATGGGAGTGGTAGTGAAGCATTTGTTAAGGCCTATTCAGGTAAAAAACTCACACCCCGTGGCACAAAGTGTATCTCTATAGGATATCCCAAGGAAACAAGGGGATATTACCTATACAACCCCTCAAACAAAAATGTTTGAGTGACAAGACATGCCATATTCCTTGATAGGGAGCACATCTCCAAATGAGATAGTGGGAGTGAGATAGACTTCGATGAAGTTGAGGCTCAAGATACACAAGAGTTGGTACAAGAACAGATTCCACAATGCCCTGTGGAAGAACAATCTATTCCAGAGACACAAGAACTGTGTAGGAGCACGAGAGAGGTGAGAGAACCAGAACGATATGGTTTTCTTGTCACTGAGGATGGTGACTCATTATTGGTTGACAATGATGATCCTCTTACCAACAAGGAAGCAGTTGAAGGCATAGACGTTGCCAAGTGGTATGAAGCCATGAATTCTGAAATGGATTCCATTTACAAAAACCAAGTCTAGATTTTGGTAGATCCTCCCGTTGATGTAAATCATATTTGTAATAAATGGTTATTCCAGAAGAAACTGGACATGGAGGGTCACATCATCAACTATAAGGCATGAATGGTTGCAAAAGGTTTTAGAATGCGTCAAGGAATTGACTATGATGAAACCTTTTCACCGGTTGCAATGTTGAAATTCATTAGAATCTTATTGGCCATTGCTGCTTACCATGACTATGAAATTTGGAAAATGGATGTCAAAATATCTTTCCTTAATGGGATCCTCCAGGAAGATGTCTACATGACACAACCTAAAGGGTTTGTAACTCCAATGGATGCCAACAAGGTATGCAAGTTGCATAAATCCATTTATGGATTAAAGCAAGCATCAAGGTTTGGGAACATTCGTTTTGATGAAGTCGTAACAATATTTGGACTTGTTAAGAATGAATTTGATCCTTATGTCTATAAGAGGTTTAGTGGAAGTGCAGTCATTTTCCTAATTGTATATGTTGATGACATATTACTAATTGGAAACGAAGTACCTTCCTTACAGTCAGTTTACACATGGTTTCATAAATGATTCTCCATGAAATAATTGGGTGAGGCAACATATATTAATTGGATCAAGATCCATCGTGATAGATGCAAGAGAATGCTGGGCCTGAGTCAAAGTATATACATTGACAAGATACTAAAGAGATTCAGTATGGAATAGTCCAAGAGGGGATTGTTGCCAGTTTCCCAAGGCATTCATCTTTCCAAGAAAATGTGTCCTCATACACATGAGGAAATAAAGAGAATGTCAAGGATCCCTTACGCATCCACGATTGGTTCAGTCATGTATGATATGCTATGTATGAGGATAGATGTTGCTTACACATAAAGTGTGGTAGGCAGATATCAAGCTGATCCAGGAGACCGCCATTGAATGGCAGTTAAGACTATCCTTGAGTATTTGTGGTGTACTGAGGATATGTTCCTATTTTATGGAGGAGATGAGGAACTAGTCATAAGAGGACATGTAGATGATAGTTTCTAGACTGATCAAGATGACATGAAGTCGCAGACTGAATACATCTTCAGTTTGAATGGAGGTGCAGTGAGTTGGAAGAGCTCAAAGCAATGTGTGTTGGTAGATTCTACAGCAGAGTCTGAGTATATTGCAGATTATGAGGTAGCTAAAGAAGCAGTATGGATGTGAAGCTTCGTCCAAGAGATGGATGTAGTACCTAGAAGTAAAGATCATATCACACTCAATTGTGATAATACTGCAGCAGTGGCACTTGAAAAAGAGCCAAGGTCACATCAGTGGAAAAAGCACATAATTTGTAAGTATCATCTCTTGAGAGATTTTTCATAGAGAGGTGAAGTTGCAGTGAGCAGTATTTCCATGGAAGACAACATGAGGACCCCTTGACTAAAGCCTTAACTCAGCAGAAACATGATCATCATGTGAGGTCTAGCAGACTAAAAGTCTTAGGCAGTTGGCTCTAGTCTAAGTGTAAGTTTGTAAGGGTTGGTGTCCTGAGAACCAATTGTTTTTTATTTTGATTTCATGAATGTTCACTTATTATAAATTTTTCATTGTTCTGCATGACTATATTATAATAATGTCCTGGAATATTTGTTGCATTGATAAGGTCATGTCATATCCCCGCTATGATGAGAACCTTGAAATGCTATCACAATATTCTTAAATAAAGTTCTACGATTGGATGACATACTATGATAGGACACATAGTATATAGACAGCCATGTACGAGTACTTGTAAGAGGACGAGACTCTCGTTCATGGAGTTCGCACTTGGTAATCTCCAAGATGGGAAATTATGAGAACAGATCCACCAGTAGCAATTATGAATGTCTTGGTGTCATCGTACATTTCTATCTACGAGCATGTGTAATGGTCCATAGACTGGAATATTATCATTAACTCATATCATGACTCGCGTACTTAGATTTACTGATGAAAACCGTCACGTAGACAGTTGGGGGGAAGTATGGTACATGGGGTGCTTCATGAATAAAATGTTGTTAATGGATAAGTCGAGGAAGGATTTTTTCCTTCCATTTATGGAAGTTTATATCTCAACCCTTTGATTGAAAGAGAACTGTCACATTAAATTCCATGGCCATGGTGTAAACGACGAGTTTATTTCTGGTAGTCAAAGAATGAAGGATCAAGCATATAGGTTTATGACACTGCCATGAAACCTTCTTGATGAGATATTGAGACAAAGGGATTAAATTACATAGTAAGCATTTGTTTGAGATGATACATCAATGCGGCATCAACTTCTTTCTATTGGGTGCCTTGAACCATTGCTAGACAGTAATCTTGGACTTTAGGCAAGCCTGTCTAATGCCAATGAGAAAGATGCCTAGAGGGTCACACACTATGTGTATTCAAGTATCACAAGTAGAAAAATGATTACTCCCATACATGTTTTAATAATTATTCAAGGAAGCCTAAAATAATTTTAATGTTGGAGGAAGAATAAAAAAAACAAGTACACGCCAGGTATCAATAATTACATGTCATGTAGTTTTATTTTGAAAACAAGTACACGCCCTGTATTATTAAATTATACACGCTGTTTATTTTTCATTTTGGAAAGGAAATGAATAAATGAAAACAAGATATACACACCATGTATATTAAATCTAAACTCTGTGTAGTTTTTAATGAAAAAAATGTACACACCGTGTAGCTTTTCCAGTCAGGATTTTGAGAAAATATCGTTTTATTAAAAGATATTTATTATAATCAGTGTGGGAGTATGTCAGAGAAATAATGACTCGACATGGGGTTTTCAAAAGGGAGTTGATGAAATAAATAAAACGCGTAACACGTTTATTTATCATCATAACTCTACAACCTCTAACCCGATTAAACATATCTTCACAACACCAACTCTTCTCCTAACACAAGAGAATCGTTGTAGACATCAATTCTAGGGAATTATTTCAAGGCCGAGAGAACCACTTCCTCCAAGAACACTCTCAAGACTGATAGGAATACTCTGCCATTGGATCAAGACAATCTATGGAAGACAATGCAAGCAAAGGTTTCTCTTCACTAGCACCCAGAGACTCCTTTGGTTATGTCCATATATACGAGGTGCACATGTGGATCACTTCTAGAGGAATTCTACTCCTGGCTTCTGCGATGCAATGACGAATCACATCATAACGTTGTCAAGAACATCAACGAAGAAATAACACCCAAATGGTATTTCATTTCAATTGATTAAATTAATTATAATAAACCTGTAACGATCTTACTTTGTGTTTCCAAGAAAATCATATTCATTGTCTATTTCTATGATTCGATCCGTGGAGACTGGCGTTTATCATCATATTGATCCCGGATTGATCATTGTTAATGACAAAAAGCCAAGTGGGCACATCCACCCACACGCTTCCGCTACACCCGGAACTGTCAACAATTATTAAACTGAAGATGATTTTGATACATGTTTAAAATTAGACAAGAATTAATTATTTTAATGATGAAATTCATTACAAACATAACCTCTTGGATCCCCACCAAGATTGTTCCACAATTTTGTTCCAAATTTCTGGACAACCCTACCCCCAACTGGATCCCCCCCAAATAGGATCCACCACCGTAGCAGCTACAACCCATCATCATTAGTGACTCGAGCACTAGTAGCTCCAATCCATCCATGTCAGTTCCAGCCCCATCCCATCCATGCCAACTCCAGCCCCATCCATTACAACTCTTGTCTATGCCAGCTCATCCAGCTCAATCCTCATCCATGCCAGCACCAGTCTGTGCCAGCTCCGCTCATCCATGTCAGCTCTAGTATATGCTAGCTCTAGTTTATTCTCCATCCATTCCAGCTCTATTCGATTAAAAAACATATGAGAAAAGGCCTCATATAGAATTGAGGGATGTACAGGGACACGTGATAGAAATACACATACAAGATAGGGATAAAGGTAGTACCTGGACAACAAGGAATAAATTTTTTTTTTGAACTTCTAGCATTTGTGTTTAATTTCCTTTTGACTTTCAAAAAAGGTAGTACCTACACAACAAGGAAATAAAAATTCAAATACAACCTTTTATTTAGAAAAAATATAGACTTGATATTTGGTTTGAAATAATAACTTACAAAGTACTAATGATATCATATTTTTTTAGTCAGTGGACCAAAAAAATATCGATAACCTACCTTCCAACAATCATCTCCAAGAACATGACACCAAATCTGAACACATGTGATTTGGGAGTCAACTGGCCTACCCATGAATACACAAAAGCACATCAAACATAGGTCCCCATAAATAAAATAGTTGAAGATATTTCATGGTATGATTCTGATTTTTCCCACCAAGATTATAGGGAACTAAATTTAATAACTCTCTATTCTATTTATAATGAAAATCCTGGTTTATACCCCCTGGGGGGGCCCTTCCTCTGTTGCTACTTTTTTCACCTGAATCCTATTATTATTAAGGTAGTTTTACTTGCTATGTTTCATTTTATCCTACTGATTTATCTTCTTCAAGCATCCATTATAATCCCATAAACCAAATTTCGTAACAATTAAAAGAAACTACTTAATGTTTTTTAAAAGGAATGTGCACAAAAATGTGACTACATCAATACTCTGAATAAATTAATAGAATAAAAAACACATCAGAATATAAAACCATGATCCAAATCCACCACCATAAAAAAAAATTAAGGAAACTCAATGTAAAACTAAAATTTCATAGGTTGAGGAGGATGCATCTTATCGACCAGATTCTACAAGCTACATGGGATACATTCCCTAAAATAAAATGATAAGTACCCATACACCTTGTCACTAGAATAACAAAACAGAACCTGAGAATCAAGGAAAAGATAATAAGACTTACAACGAGGGGTCACATTGCTCATTAGTACATGAACATAGATGATCTCATCAACTGTAACTTGAATATGAACGCCCACTCTACTACACGTCATTATATTATTCACATTTCCTATAAGAACTGATTATGAGAACACTAAAATATATACAATATTCCAAAGAGAGTGAAATAAAAACTCTAAAATAGATTCTAGATTCCAAATTTAACACATAAGCCATATGTGCAATATAGGTAAAATCTAGACAATGTTCGCAAAGTGGAACACTAAGAAACCAAAATGAAAAATATGTGAGGAGATCGATTGCATAGACATCAATTCACATTGAATTAATACCAAATAAAAATATGCATGTGTCTAAAAATATTCCCTCTTCTGAATAAATGTAGTGTACTTTCTAATCACTCTCATCAGATTTAACTAGTGCACATGTCATCTTTCCAATGGTTCTATATTGTAAGACAATTGATTAATTGGGAAAAAGAGAGGTCAATGTACCTTTTATTATTGGGATGATTTTCCATTTACCTTCTAGTTGAAAAATGTCAATCAATATTGATTCATTCGTCAAATAAAATGAATGGGTACATGTTCAGCATTTATCTTTCTATCGGTAAGACATTCGGCCTCTTCTTTGTGGCTTCACACATCCCCTTCTGAAACTAGTAATGTTACACCACAGGCCCGAACATGTGGTCCTGACATTCAATTCTCACACTCTCCCTATAATAAAAATTCCAAATTTCACATATAGTACATAGATTCTACATATGGTCTGGTTTCCAATTCTTATACTCTCCCTGTAATGAAAAATCCATATTTCAAAAATAGTACAGAGATTCAAGATTTCACACACACTAAGAGAAAACATGGCTTCTGCAAATATTACACACATGGAAGAGTCATAGACTACACAAATGAACGGGGAATTAATATTTTGTTACTAAGAACACTAAAATAGATTCCAAATTAAAAACCAAGGCATTATAAATAGGTTAGGGGAATTAATATGTTAGTGAGAACGCTAAAACAACAATGAGGCAACAATATAATTCCTTAATCATGCGGTCTAGAACACTCCACACAATCCATGACCAACTATGGATGAAGTATCACCTTATGGATATTCATGATACACATTATCAAGGAATCAATGGAATACTACATTTCCATGTCAACAACTCTGACAACTTTATTTTGTTCATCCATAAGAGTTAGAGGAAGCTAAAAGTGAAAACACAAGTAAGAAATGACATCATTAATGTATTATTATCATCATCAGGAATATTGAAAAGATGTTTAATAAAACAATCAATTTTTACCACATCTATAAATTTATCCTTCTCATTTTGTTGGTGAATTTGGAATTGAATTCAACGCGATTTGTCCCTTTTGATGTTGTTAGTGCGTCAATCCAACAGCTTCATTCGAGATAGAATTATAATCATGAATTTAAAAACATAGGGGATACGATCATTTTATATTATTTATAACTTAGCACATCCAACATAAGGTTTCTAATGACCATCAATCTAAAGAGAATAGATTATAATTAATGTTAAGAGGAATTGGGGAAAAAAATATCTTATCTCAAATGAACCACATCCATAATAAGATCTTAGTCCTCATCTATAATGGAAAGATTGTCTACAAAGATAATGAAAGTTCTGTTATCATTATTCTTACTAATTGAGAGTTATCATAAATAATAAGTCTATGATTCACTGTTATTAATGGAATTGTCTCTGTAAAGGAAAGAACACACAATACCTACCTGGTTATGAATAAATACACAGTTATGTTTATTGATACCTAAAAAGATCATAAAAACAAAAAAAAATGCAAGATCCATCCCCACCAAAATGAAAAAAGGGAATAATATCTATTGAATCTAATCCTTGACCACCCATCATAGTAGAAGTACAGTTACTTCCATCAAAGATCTTTTTTCACCCCCCATGTAGGTTAATAAAATAAAAAAAACCATGTAAAATCTTGTACAAGTGAGTAACCTCAAGTTGTTATGCCACACCTTTTAGCTCCAAGATCTTCATCGCAAAAAACCAATGAGAATACCAACATATCAGTACAAAATACATGCATGAATTGAAACAAATAAAAAATAATTTTAACACCAGTACCAGTGGAGAACCTCATGTTTCTACTATTCCACATCATTCGGCTCTAATATCTACAACACACAACCAAAGAGAATACCCACAAATCAGTGAAAATTGTCTACATTAATTGAAAACAAAATAGAAATAAATGAAAATATAATAAATGATATGCCTAGAATGAGTATTTTTCATTTATCGTCTCTGTTGACATCTTAACAAATAAAGACATATCAAGTGTCAGTGATGACCCTCAAGTCAATTCAATGCCACACCATTCAACTCCATGATCTAAACCACACATAACCAAAGATAATACCAAAAATTCCATTCAAAATATATACATGAATTGAGACCAAAATACTAAAAAATGAAAGTATAAAAAATGAAGTGAATGTGGAAGAAATAATAAGCATGAAAAAATCATAGAATTTTTTGAGTTCCCTATTTGAATGTGTTTTCCATGTTGGGTGGATACAAGCATTAACTGATTTTTATCTTGATTTCATAAGGAAATTAACCAGAAGAATAATAACATAACTAGAAATGAAGTGCTACCAAGAGTTCATTTTAACTAAAATAACTATCCCAGGGACCCAACAAGTTTCCCCTCTGCTTTCTAATATTGGAGCTTCAACATGGACCTCTGAATTTGGCACTAGACCTAAACCTTCATGCCCATTTTCCACACTATGCTGATGTGATTTTGATCCTACTATTACAAATAGATGTTTGGCATCTAGTAACCCAACATTACCTACTAATAATGAGGATTAGGAGCCAGAATCAGAACTGGCTAGTGAAAAAACATATAATGGACCCCTGGTTTCAAAAACTTATGTTGTCGTCCATAATATGTTTTCTACTACTAATGGGATGTATGTGAAATAAATTTCGGATGGTAATGTGATTAAAGCCCCAATTGACCAAACCTAACCTGATGATCTTCAAACCTATTAGCCTTCGTAATGAGTTTCTTACCAGCGAGATGACAATCCATAACCTCATGTGTGTCACACTACATGGTTCGTAGGTCACAGATTTAGAATCAATTTCAATAGTATCAATGAAAAAGCACATACAACTCATGATTATAAGGGCCAGTAACAGGGTGTTCATAATGAAATTAACCTTTGAAAATAAATTATATCCAAGGACAGAGAAAAAAAGGAAAATCCAACTAGAAAATAACTTGATCATTACATTCAATGTTCTTTGAGGTGAAACCCAGAAAATATTATAATATGTTAGAAAATAGAGTCCATGTTATACTACTAAAAACATTTCTCTTCGATTCCTACACCACATAGATCACATAGAAATACAATTAATATCTTTTGAGAATGTACATAAAAAATGCATGAGTATTAATTTCAAAAATTCTTAATATGATTGTAATACAGAATAGTCAACTATGATATTAAAAATTCATAAAATTATACCATGAATAAAGTACTTGAATAATTATTTCATGTCAACATCTAAAATAGGATATATGTTTAAACCATAAAAGTATATTTTATAGTAAGATAATACAAAACCAATAAATAGTTGATTGAATTGTGTTTGTGTTTTTGTGGAGTCTAAGGTATTCATGTCTCATTCCTAAAAGATAATATATAAAAATCAAACGATGTTTGACATCTAGTTGATCAGAACTTAGTGATTTTAATTTATAAAAATCATTCATTCCAACTGAAGTATTCTGTCAAAGCCACCATGAAAATTATTGAATTCATGTATGAGAACATTTAATGCTAGAAGTCACCCTTCATTAGCCTTTTTTGTTGATTTCTTAATAAAGGTCAACACAAATACCATGTGATAAGCACCAATGCATGATGTGCTTCCTATGTTTGATGAAACAATCATCCATTTCATAAAAATCCATAACTGGTCGATCCAAGGTTTAGGTCATCTCCCTAATGGGAACTTATACATCTATGCAAAAAATGATAATTAGTTCATCTTTGAAAAGGTAATTTACTGTCATTTTTAGAGATATAATCAATCTATACTAATGGTCCACCAATAACTTGTTCTGTGGGAGAAGACTATGTCCCAGAGCTATTGTTTGAGAGCATCAGTGGATTCAGTTGATGTGATAGATCATGATGAAGATGAAATTCCAGATCACATTCTATAGATTACTAAAGGGATAAATAATTAATGAAGAAGAAGATGAATTACTCATGACCTGTTAAGTGTACATGGGTCATATCCTGATTTAATTACACCCCAAAGACTCTTTAGAGCAGTATGCTATGATATTAAAAATGTAGAATATTCTAAAATGATATTAATGCAGAATAGTCTACTATGATAATCTAGAGCTGTTCATTTAGCATGACTATTAAAGAAGATCAAAATACTATGATATTAAAAATACAGTTCTCAAAGAGTTTAATAACCTATGAGGGAAATACATAACTGAAAAAATTTATCTTGAAACAACATGACTATTTAAGTCACAAGTTGCTAGAATTAAATGTCCAACCATTGAAGTGAATCTGATAAATAATATAAAAATCATATTAAGAGAAAATTTTGTTGCTTCTAGAAATGATTGAAACATTTCCAGTGATGCTTAGCAAAACCCAACCAATTTTCAGCTACATCGATACTCTAGCAGCATCAACGTCATGCACCCCATTTTCTACCTATCTATTTCATACCAGACATATAAAAACCCTCTAAAAAGAATAATATGTCATTAGAACCAACACTCCCCCACAAAGAACCACTATAAAAAATAGTGAGCAATCATAATTGAAGAAAAAAATTAATAAACATAGAATAAACCTATTTTTTAACCAAAGGGATCAGATGCCTATCATTGGTGCCCAGAAGGTGAGGATTGTTCCATTTAACCGCCTTCATTTTCTATATTATGAATGGTAGGTTGAACTGGTAGGGTTGAGCCTAGGTTTCAAGGGGATGTGATGAGAAACCTTTAATGGTATTTTTTGACAATACATAAATTTCATAATGCTACCATAATTAGTAGTTTTCCACCAAAACCCACTGGAATTTGGGAAATTATCAAGGAATATTTTTCCCTTTGGAAAAAATACTAAATCATCTAAGCATGAAAAAAATATTATTATAACCATGACAATGTTTCTTTTACTATGAAATTAGGCTTGAGTTGGTTTCCCAACCTGTTCCCCGCAAAAATTTACTAATGAAAGTGAAGTATACAGTGAAAACACAAGGTGTAATGTGCTTACACTATCACGTAAATAAATGAGATAACAAACAACTTGACATGAAACACACATTAGAGGAGATACCAGGATAAGTTGTTAATTCAATTATCTACTCAGACCATTCCCAAGTACAGTTCAGACCTCCCATGATTGTGACACATGAATCTGCTAATGTATCAGGTGAACTCCAACACTGGAAATGATGATTCATTTCCATCTTCATCAGAATGTCATTACATCCTATCTTGTCCTCAATTAAGAATATGTGATCCAAGATTTCTGGTAAATACAACATGATAAACAGAAAGTTGTCATTAATAGATGTAGCACCTTTTACATTTGATACCTTCAGGTGGAGTATCAAAAATCTCAATCATGCTATTATGAGAAGTAGAGTCATGGTGATTTATCAGACCTCCATCTTTATATTGTGAAATAACCTCCAAAATACACACAGTTCATTCCATTATACTCCACAAAAAAATTCAAACACATTAGAAGGGGCATTAGAGTAGTAATATCCCCAACAAAAGATCATATATTTCAATCATTTTAATTATTTGGATCCAGTTCAAATAAATCATCATTCAAAACCTGAAAATTGAATGCAAACCAAGAAAAAATTAGCAACCAACATAGAAAACATCAAAGAATCACATCCATGTTGATCGGTATTTTTTAGCAATGAAAAAACAAGGGTTTAGTATTCAAATAGGGGGGGACTGTAAAGAACTCATTACCATGGAATTTCATATAAATTAAAGTCAGGATTTATCTTATATTTCTCAACCAAAGGTATTAATAAATCTTATTACAATTTAATACTGATTATAAAATGAATTAAAATGCAAACTAAAACTAGAAAAATTCTATAATAAAAGGAAACAAACTAAAATTGAATATTAATTTTTCATTTTTTCATAATTTTTTTCGGGCTACGGAAGAAATTCAATGCTCAGATAAAAATTACCTATGGTGAAATAGGTGATTGGTCGATAGAGGGAAGCAATGAATAAATATTTATTGAAATAATTAAGATGATATAATATAAACCAAATGAAAAATCGTTTAGCTGATGAAGAATAATGTAATGGGAAGTGAGAAGCGAGTAACATCAAATATAGAATTTAGGGTTTCCACAGTACCCTGTAGGGTGCCAAAACGGATGGGATTTTATGTTGCTGGAAGGTCCTTGGTAAATATTTTGGATCATGTGCAGATTTTCCGGGCAGCTGAATGGATTGAAGGTGGCTGTGAATCCCAGACGGCGTGGGGAAAAATGATCGCGGATGCATTGGGGTCTCCAGTTGAACTTTAGGGGATAAATTATTTAAAATTAAAATCAAATAACTAAAATATCAAATAAAAATTGTCATTTAATATTTTAAATAATAAAAATAATATGTATGATTATGAATAATTTCAATATGTAAAATTAAATTACTAAAAGAATAATATTACATAATTGATTGTTATGTTTTTATTTATTAAATTTAGATAACTATGTTTTTGAATTTATTTTGAAGATATTTAATAATTTTTATTAAATTTAAATATAAAAATTAAATGATCATGTATAGATAGGTTATTGATGATA
This sequence comes from Viscum album, assembly GCA_963277665.1. Classification (NCBI taxonomy): domain Eukaryota; kingdom Viridiplantae; phylum Streptophyta; class Magnoliopsida; order Santalales; family Viscaceae; genus Viscum; species Viscum album. The sequence continues at coordinate 440,608,382 of OY728121.1, forward strand.
TATGTAAAAATATCAAATATGATAATGATTTATTTTTTTTATAATGTATATTTAAATTCTTATTAATTGAAGAACATTGACAAATATAAACACTATTAATATTTGGATAAAATTTAAAATTGAAATCTAATAATGACATAGTTTTAATATAAACCTAGTAAATGGATATTTACTTTGGTCATAAAAAATAATAATTTGTATAAAAAATATGTTTTCTCTTAATTGGTTATTGATAAAATATTTATTATTATTTAATTGGTTGTTGTGAGAATTTTTATTTATGGTAATATATTTTTTTGTAATAGTTATTATTAATAATAGATTTACCTGTTAGTAAAACAAATTTTGGTATTATTATGATAAAGCAACATATATAACTATTGGTAAAAGATTTTTTGGTATTGAACCATCAGTATCAATAGATATATCTGTCAGTAAAAACAACTGTCGGTAGTAAAAATTAATATCGATAAAATTTAATATCTAATGGAATTACTCATTTTTACAAACAGATATATTATCAATCATTAAAAATATATTGGAAAATGTAAAATATTTTGTAGTACCACTTACTATATCCTTAGTCCACCAGAACTTCTCTGGGGAAAGATGTTCTATGGTGGGGACTTGTCAGACCCCTGATTTAGAAGGGATGAATTTTTATAATGGTGTTGGAATTTTAATTTATTGGATGGTCTAATTATTAAATAAATATTAACAGTTGATTTTTGAGAGTCGGGAAACATTATCATGTTTTGTAGATGTTTTTTAAGGCTGAAGAGGTGTATTAAGAGTGTATAAAAGTTTTAGGATAATACAACGTAAAAAGACTTATTTTTTTGGTGGAGACAGAGTGGCATGCATTTATCACACATTTAGTGATAACCATGCACCTCAAACATAAATATATATAGTGGTGTCACATAGTTTATGAAACCATGAACCCAAGTACACATAAGCATGCAAGTGTTCTATAGAAAAATGAATAGGTGTATTACCAGGTTTTTCGAATCATGTTCCTTGCTAATGTTGGATGTGGGGATGAGAGAGTGTCGATACCACATGGTGTTCATTATTTTTCAAATCATATTCATATCCTATGCATGGTGTTGATCCAATAATGAGGGATCATTAGTATTTAATAATGGATTTTAAAAATATCATTCCAAACAGGGATCCCCTTGAAAGTGCTAGAAATGAACATTTTTTATATTTGGGTATTCAACCCAAAATCACTACACTCTCATCCCATTTTATGCATAATAGCTACTCGAGCTTCCCATTGTCTCCTCCATAGGATTTGGGATATCTCATTCATTTAATAATATAATTGATCACTATCTTCTTCATTGGATCATCCTTGGTTGATATACGATTCCTCTTTTTTCTTATCTCATTTCCCTTCCCCATCATGGATGTTATTACTTTGAAATATAATTTTCACTTTTCTCAAAAAAAATTCAATTTCATCATTTTTTATGATTTTTTCACAATTATATGCCTGATAATAGACAACTAAATCTTCATATAAATGATTTAAAAGGTTTACATGTATTTCCTCTTAATTTTTCCCATTTTAAAAATGTGTTGTTTTACCACATGACAAAAAATCCAACCATTTCACATCAAATGTGAAATCATTTTATTAAAATTATCAACCCATGTTTGATATAGTCCCTTAGACCATTTTCATTGTAGAAGGATGAATACATATAATAGTATAATCTCTTTTGGTTTGTTTAATAAACTACCTTTGATAGTTTATAAATTTTATTCTGACCAAACCACCATCAATGTGGGTATGGATTGTCTCTTAATTTCGAATGGTTAATTGATTGAATAAAAGGTGAATGGAAAGACCATGTCACTTGGCCATGAACCAATTATGAAGAATTATCATAATAAATAATATTATAAATAATTCATTTGGTCCCTTTTACCATTAGCAAGTGTGGAATAAAATTTATGTAATTGTATTGTAATGTTGGAATGTGTGTTTCACATGACATATATTTAGGTATTATAAATAACATGCTTATTAATAGTTAGTGGTCCATGAGAACACTACAATAATTTAAGGTAATTTTAATGGGGGATTTCTGACAGACTCGCATAGAAAAATGTCATTTGTGATGGGAGTCCATCATAAATACCCCGTCATTGATTGGGGAGTCTCACATTTTTTTTATTTGTGACGACCCATCATAAATAATAATTATTTGCAACAGATTCTTTTGTCATTACAAAGGGCTCCCATAAGGGTTTATAAAAAATGTTTTACAATGGAGTAAACCATCTGTCACAAATAAAAAATTTTCCCAACAAAAAAAAAACAAAAATAAAAAAACAATTAATTTTATTTTAAAAAAATATAAAATTAATGTAATAAAAAGATTTAGAAATTTATTTTTAAAAAAAAATTAAATATTAAATAAAACAAAATTATTTTATAGATAAAATATACTAAAAATTATTTAAATTATAAAATTATTAAATTTAATTAAAATATTAAATATATAGAATAATAATATATATATTTTTGAGAGTAATTTAAATCCTAAAATTAATTAAAATATGTTAAAAAAATTAAAAAATTTAGTAAATTTATAAATATATTATGGAATTATTAATGATTAAACTAATTACAATAGATACAAAAGTAATACATCAGCTAAAAACTAACATGTCTGCCATACCAAATTATAAAAAAATTAATGAAAACCTCAAAAATCATGAACTATCATCTGGTGGTGAAGGATCATAAAAAGGACTAGGTGGAGAAAACTCTATAATAACACCATGTGAATGTGACCTCATATACTCCATCATATCCTCACATTTCAGACGCTACTGCTCAAGCTCTTCCTCCATCTGCTACTTCATCTGCTATATCATCTCATCCTGAGCTCTCAATCTCTCCTTATACTATGATTCAGATGATGACGTCGATGATGAATCTCCATGAGCTCCCTTTGAGCCTATTGACTCCATCACAGAATTCCCATAATAACTAGTAGGTGTCATTCGAGAACCAATACCAACCCCTTGAACATTCTAAACACCAACGAAGTTGCCTATATCCAATCCCCCTCATAGGAACCCAAATCAGAAGTGAAAGCTTCTTCAGTCTCATTTTGAATCTCGGGAGAATGAGAATTATGGGCCTCATATGTTTTCTATTAATACAATTACAAATTATAATAACAATAAAAATAATATTCAAGATATTTTTAAACAAAACCACTAATCATAATATGGTACTGTTGTTCCCCTCCAACTTCTCATGTACGGGGATCATAATACATCTTCTTTTAAACATCAAACTCCATAATAGATGGACCAGTATCGGCCTGTATAACACATCCCAAATTTTATAGATAAAAAATAAATTAATAAATAATATCATATACCATATGTCATCGATGTGTGCTAAATATATGAATCATATCCCTATGGGTTACCTCTTTCCTCCCCCAGCACTAACATCTAGATGATGATATCCTCCTAAAAGTCTCTCCCAGTCCAATGGAGCCCAACCCACCCCATACCCAAACTGATATATAGTCAGGATTATGGTACACACAAGACTGATAAAAAACAGTAGCACAAGATTTATCAGTTGATAATTTTCTAATGTTGTTTAGAAACTGATTAATGGACTCATGTATACAATTATCCCTTTCCTTTGAGACATGACCTCTCTAGATATCAAAAATTAGAGAAATAAATTCTTAAAGGAAATTAAAAAATATATTGGTAATTAAATTAATTTTAAAAAATTATATATTATTTAATAATGTAAAATCCAGTGGTTGAACATCCGGTCACACATGGTGATGGGTACTAGGTCCCATGATACCCATGGCTTAGAAAAATAATTTTAATGAATCTCACCAGCCTTCCATGTGGTGAAATGAAAAAAACCATATAAATAGAAAGAAATTTATATTGATAAAATTATAATCAAAATAAATGAACATAGTTAATATAAAAAAATATCTTATAAAATTAAACATATAACTATAAATAATGTTAAAAATCAATATATGGTCTTCTATTTATAATAGGATCTGGAATAAGTAATCAAGAAAGACAACACCCCCTTATAGTAGGCACACTATCCTGAGGTATAGAAGCATCATCATGCACAACATCAGGATGTCCAGCACCAGTGAGAGAGTGTAATAGATAGTTAGGATCATCTCGAGCCATCTGAAACAGATTTTCATAGTAATAAGATATTTCTGTTACAAATATGATATATAATAAACTAATTAATTTCATAATAAAATAATTTTACCTGTAACATATTTTTTAAAAAAATATGAAATTTTAAAAAATAATAAATATCAAAATATAATAATTACTTCTATCAAAAGACCTGAATACAATCAATCGTCACCTTCATCACAATTTTCATCAAAAGAAATGTATTCATCCTTTTCTTCATCAACATCCATATGAATTTTAGTTTTTTCATCCCATATTACTTCATACACATTATATATATCATCGACCATTAACTTAGGGGGGGGGGTTCATCATCAATATTTATATCCCATTGGGTAATAGATATTTTTTTAGATGTTTCTTGAAAAAATTCATGATGATTCACTTTTAAATATAAATTATCATTTTCAACAAATAAATTGTCATGTGAATTCATTTTTATCACACTCCAAGAGTCCTTCAAATCACTCAAAACATCAAAGTAATATGAATTCTAAACATTATGTACATGATGATCTTATATAATTGGTTTATTTGATGCATGAAGACAGTTATTTTTAATGTCAATGACTCCATGTTGTGGATGAACAACCAGTCCCCAATCAGTATCAGACCAATGACATTTAAACATTTAATCATTATTTGGTTCTGGATAACATGACTCAATTATTTGATCTAGAATACCATAAATGTCAACATCACTTTCCATATGATGGTATCTCTCAAACAACACCACTATTCATTAATTTCTTTGAGTCCCCATACATGCACGTATGGAATCAAAATCCACTAACCATATACCCATTATAAAATCTTACCAATTTCTATGGGGGGTGAGAACACATAATCGACTGTCAATTTTATTTTCATGTTTTGTTACCTATAAATAATAAAAAAAATTAATAAGAAAAATTATTGAAAAATTGATTTATCATTCCATCAGAAAAAGTTATCTTACAAATCTTTGAAACCAATATGAATTTTTTTTCCTGATGTTCATCAAGAGAAAAAGATGTAATTTAAATAAAATGATTTTGGATATGGTCATCATGTAGTAAAAAAATTAATTTAAATAATGAGATTAGATATATATATTAAAAATACTAATTATAATGTAGTTTTTACTGCATAAATCATGACATTTCTTTATAATTTATCAGAACTTACATATGAGATCTGTGTAGTTATTTTTATAAAATCCATCCCCTATGATAACCACCAAAACAAATCTTAGGATGATTAAAAAATGACAATTGATGGTTTGAGACATCATTAATATTTTTTCATTTCAACCCATGCGATTATGTTTTGATGTATATTTTTTACTGAAAATAATAATAGAAGGAGTTTGAAATTTAATCCTGTATGTAAGTTTCAACAATTCACCCTTCAACTATTGATTTGTTATATAAATTATTCTTTAATTTTTGTATTCATATATAGAATAGATACATCCCCCAGAATTTTACCTGACCTCCAATTTTAGATTCATATGGAAAATGAAATATTAAATTTTCTATTGAATCAAAGAATCCTGATGGGAATATTTTCTCTAGTTTAAATAATATTAAGACAAAAACCTTTTCCAGACAACTCAATGCATCATAATCTAATGTTTTCACACCAGTATCGTAGAAAAAATATGATATTTTAGTCAACGCGTCCTATATTGAAGAATTCAATAACCATATAAGACTGAAATGCCTTAATTTTTCAATGATGATATGACTGTCAGGAATTTTTAACTCAATAATTTGTACATTTATGTGCAACAAGACAAATTAGAAGCCTAAAAATATAGTAAACACAAATATATAATCTATTGATAGAATAATAAATGTTTTTATTTACTAAGTGATTAAGCTGATTTTGGATTCATTAATTTGTGTGATCTTTCATCTTCAAATAATTGAAGATCATGACATCTTCAAAGCTAGGCAAGATATAACTATGCCTTTACATTTGGTTTTAAAAGTTATTCCAAACAAGGTATAAAACTTGTTATAAAAAACATTATTCTCAATATGCATTACATATAACATGTGATGAACCAACATATTAGACCAATATGGAAGGTCCCAAAAAATAATCATCTTTATCCAATTATGATATCTCCCATAACCATTTATATTTTTCTCATTTATGGTTGGTCCCAAAAAAATATGATGTAATACAGAGATAATAGATTTTATCTGATTACCTAAGAGCACTACTATAGGAAAATCTATTTCAATTTAACATTTTTTAAAATTAATTTTGTTCCTTCAAAAATGGTGATCCATAGGAAGGAATCTCTTATGAAATAAAAAATAAATAACTTTTCTACCATTACCATGCATAAACACTTTATTCTCATGCATGAAGAATGAACATGATTTTAGACCATGTGTTCTCCATATAAATAACATACTGTACACTAGAAACTCACTGACCATCCATATTATTGAAACCATGAGTATAAATATTTGATATTCTAGTATTTCAAATGTAGTCACACCATTGTTACATAATGAAAATAACTCATCAATTAGTGGTTTCAAATAAATATCAGCACACATATTTATATGTCTATGAATTAATAGTGTCAAATATATATATATGGTTCCATAATCAATATCCAAGGAGGAAAGTTGTAATGAGTGATGGAAACAGGCCATCAAGAATATTGATTACCATAAGAACCAAATGGAAAAAAACTATCCATATAAAGGCCCACCCATATGTTATGTGGTTCTGAAGAGAAATAAGATGTGACTAAAAAAATGATTCCACTAATCACCTCCACATGGATTTTTTTTTGAAAAGTGGAGCCTCGGTCAAAGACCCAAGCACAATTTATTAATGAAAGAAAGAAAGGAGGCTACAATAATCTGAAAGAGGGAGACTTATTACAATCTTTCTCAAAATGAGGAATCGAGTCGTCAGGAAAAACATCCAACCAGGTAATGTCCTGATTGAATCCTATATTGGATAGACTATCCGCAACCATGTTTTCTTCACAGAACACATGTGTAGAAATGTAGGAGAGATCCGCAAGCAAGGTAAGGCATTTCATCCATCTAGAGGAATGTGGACATGCAAGGTGCACCACCCCTTTCCAAATAGCTTGGACCACAGTGGTAGAGTCGCATTCAATCCAGATCTTGTTCCATCCTTTTTTCTTGGCATAATCCACAGCATGTATGATGACCAACATTTCAGCTTCCAATGCCGAAGCCGTACTGCATCCGCTGAAGAAGCAGCCAAGGCATCTTCCAAGAAAGTCTCTGAAAATGGCGCTGCATCCTGCCGGTCCCGGGTTACCCCTAAAAGCTCCTTCAACATTTACATTGATCCATCCTGGAAACGAGGCTTTCCAGAAGACCTAAAAGGTATGTAGAGGTTGTCTATAGGACCCCGCAATCCAAAGGCGGCGAAGGATCTCAAAATCACCAACAGAATTGTCACAATGATCCTTCTGAAGCAAGGCGACATACTTGATGGCAGAAAGAATACATATTTTACCTGCATTGATATTGAAAGAGCAGTTATTGTGAATAAAATTATTAAGGCCAAACCATATCACATGTAAAAGCTCTGCCAACGCATCCAAATAGAGGTTCCTTATTTGTTTGGAAAAATCCCCATTCACACATTGTTGGAGTTGAGAGTTTATAGTTCTAGGGAGAGTCCATCTGCAACCAAAAATGTTAGAAATGTAATTCCAGAGAGCTGCAGCTGTAGAACAAGACAAAAACAGATGGTTAGCATCCTCACGATGTTGATTGCAGATATAACATTTAGAACATAGAGAAATCCCAAAAGTTTGAAGGAATATATCAGTAGGGACTCTATTATGACCAACTCGCCAAATGAGGGTGAGGCGCGAGGGCCTAATCCAAGGCTTGTTAAAAGTTTTCAACCAAGCAAGATTAGAAACAGAATCATTATAATTTTTATTGTAAAAACGTTTAGAATCAAGGACACCATTAGAAGCAGGTTCCCAGATATGAAAATCATCAGTGTTAGAGAAAGAATAGTTTCCAATAATGTGCCTGATATTGTCCAGAAGGGTGATGTCATTAGAGTTGACAACCTCTCTTATAGTAGAAGTGGTGTTCTCAGGAAGAGTGGTGGGCGTAAGCATAGAGATTAAAGGAATACCAGTCCAGTTATCCATCCAAAAATTCAAGGAGGAATCATCACTAACAATCCACCTAGAGTTATTCATGGTTTTGATAAAAGAGCATCTAATGGAAGGCCATATGGAAGAAGTGATGTAGCCTAGGTTACCATTTCGAAGTTTGGTAACAAATCTCTTCTTAAGAAAGACTAAGGAGTCAGAGTTGCTGTGAATCAGGTTCCAAGTCATTCTAACTTGTAAAGATTCATTAAAAAGCTTAAGATTATTGATACCAAGGTCACCTTTATCCAAAGGTTTACAACAAGTGGACCAGGGTATGGTAACAAGCTTTCTTTCAATAATACTGCCTGTCTAGACAAAATTTTTGATGCAAACGTTGATTTTTTTGAGAAGGCTGGCGGGCCAGCTATAGACCATCATCGAGTAAACCATCTTGGAAACAATAGTTGACTTAACAAGGCAGACTCTACCAGCCATAGAGAGAGATTTACCCTTCCAAGAAGATAATTGATTGATAATTTGGTCAACAATCTTGTGAAAATAGCTGGATCTAGGTCTCCCCCAGAAGATAGGGACCCCAAGTTATGTGAAGGGGAAAGAGCCTTCTTTTATTCCTAGGTAGTCAATGATATTTTTTTTCTATTGGAGTTGATGTTTTTTCCAAAGAAAACAAAAGATTTATTCCAACCAATCACTTGTCCCGAAACATCCTCATAATGTGCCATCACACCTCCACATGGATGATTTAATATTTTTATGATGGAAATATTTTATTTAGGTTATGTAATCAATTCATCTATGTTGTGAGAAATAAATAAACAATGTAAATGAGGTGTCATTAGAAAATATCTCATCTGTTTCATGGGAACTATGGACTTTCTTTATCGTGCCTCATTATACCTTGATTCTCCACATGTTAGAAAACTATCAAAAGATTCATAATCACGATAATATAAGATGTAGTTATTTAAACACACCTCGATATTATGATAACATAGACCTAAATTATTAACCAACATATTAGTTTCGTAGAATCCTGTAGGAAATGTATTTATGTCTGGTAAAATGACTCAACGAAAGATAATATGTGACCCAAAAAACTATTAGACATTGAAAAATTGGATTTAATTGCCATAAATTTGGTATCAACTTCATGTTTCTTCATCTGGATTCTTTGATATATGAATTACTCATCAAATTTCATCAAATTTTAAAACTAATAGGGTTCTGATTCAATATTTGGAATATAATTCTGAGTTTTCTTAGGAATAGATGGACCCGGTTTCACATGTAATATATTCTATAATAATGGATGTTGGACAAAAAATTTGTATTTTTTACTAAACTGTTTTCACCAATTTGATACTAAAAAATATGATAATTCCAAAAACAAAAAATCAAAAGATAATGTCCGACATTGTTAAATGTTTTGAATGTCATAAATCACATTTTTGACATGTAAATTTAATTGTTCATTTAGAAAGAAAAATCTAAAAGTGACGATGAAAATGATATAAATTATTGAACACCTTCATTATAGACAGGATTTAATCCAAATATTTTTAGATTTTTGTGATTATTGATCCAATAATTATCATGTTATAGGTACTGGGGTATACATAATGAGTCCATAGTTATATAAAAAACTATAAGAATAAGAATAATTATTTATGATCATTTTGACTAGTAGAAAATTATTATTATATTATACCATTTTAAAATTTTATATGAATTATGAGCAGAGTGAGGTATTGGGTTATCACTAGTTTATGAGGCATGTAGAGAACCTGGGTGGATAAAAATTAAAATATTAATTATATTATATAATTCACATGCTCTTCTTTGAAAATAATATAATATCTCTTCAATGAAGAATCATATAATAAATTGAAGATCCCTCTTGGGTTCGAGATGTGAGATTCACCTTAGAATTGACATAACATTTGTTAGCGTCGAGTGTTTCATTATATTTTAGGCAAGTAAAATTCATTTAATATTTACATTATAATTTCTTATTAAAATTTAAAGTATCTCCAAACTATTTATCATATGAAAAATCAGAGACCACTATTAGGTCTAGGATGTGGAGTTTACCCTAGAGGCGACAAAACATTTGTTAGCGTCATGCGTTTTGTTACATCACATGTGGGGTTATCATTTTTACTCTTTTATTAATATCATTTATATAATTATTTATTTTTTTATATAAACATATATATTAATTTTTTTTTACAAATTATGAATGAAAATTATTCTAATTAATTAATCATTTATACGAAATGATAATTAATTAATTAACAATTACTATATATATCGTAATTTATTACAAATTTTGTAATGAATATTATTAATTATGTAATGATTTTTATTATAAATTATGTAATGATTTTTATTAATTATTATAAATTATGTAATTATTATTATGTAAAGATTTGTATTATTACAATATCATAAATTATTTAAATTATTATAAATTATGTAATGATTAATATCAATTTATTTATATTATTATTAGAATTTTAATAATTATATATATATATATATATCACAATTTCTTAATTAATATGAATACATTAAATATATTCTAGCTTATTTTTAAACATATATACTATAAATACTTTTACTTAAAGTTATTTTCTAATATAAAAAATTTATTACCTTGAATATATAATTTATATAAATAATTTCCCAATGAAATTGAGTTCATATTTTTGAATTTATAATTTATTTATATTTATAATTATATTGAATTATTAACTTCTAATTGAATATTTTTTATCCTATATGATATATAATTTTTCTCCAAGTTATGTGTTTTCACAACATTTATACTAAATATTAATAATTATTATTTTAATTGATAAAAAATTTTATATGAATTATTATAATAATATCAATGTTGTTAGATTTTTTATAATTATTTTACAAATTATTATCATTTTATAATTAACAGTAATATTTACAATTTATCAATTATAAAGACTCATTAACTATTACATATTATAAATTATTTATTGATTTTTACAAATTATCTAAATTAATACAACATTTTTGAAAATTAATATTTTATTATGAATTTATAATAATTTTTTATATGTGTATTATTTTTTAAAAAACTATTACAAAAATTTATCATAATCATTATTAACAAATTTTTTAATAAATAATACATATTTTATATTATCATTGTTTATCATTAAAAAAATTTCTAATGTTTTTTATAAAAAAATTCTTTTAAATAATGGTTTATAAAATATTTTCCTTAAATTAATTTTCTTATCATTATAAAAAACCAATCAATTATATTTAGACATACAAATATTTAGATATACATACATACAAGTGCATGTGCCAAAAAAATATTATAAAAAATATTATTATAATCAAATATTATACGCATGTAAAAAAATTATTATTATGCATTTGTGAGAAAAAAATTTACAAAATAAATATTTAGATATTCAAATATTTACACATACATATATACATGCATGTGCACGAAAAAAATATTGTTATAAACCAATATTATGTGCACACAGAAACATTAATTCAAACAAATAATATGTGTGCACACAAATATTATTATTTTAAAAAAATAACATAAAATATATTTTGACATACATAAACATGCTCACAAAAATAATTTAAAATTGGGAAAAAATGAAAAGAAAAAAAATCCAAAACAAATAAGCAACCAATAATGGGTAAAATTATAATAAATTGCCCGCAACAGAAAAACTCCATGAAATATAAAATAAAACTAAGTGTTGACGAAAAAATCATATTTTAAAATTAATAAAAACTTCTAACATATTTCAATAATAATAATATTTAAAATAATAATAGAAAATAATAATTTTTTTTCAACCACAAACACTAAGAAAAATCTATACAATTTAAAGATCAAACATTGTGAAAAATACTGTAAATCAAATTAAAAAAACATGTGCATAATAAATACACCCAAACCTACAATAATAAATTTATACTAACCCTACATGTCAAATAAATCATCAAAATTGGATAAATTTATAATCCTAGGTCTTGTCAATTTATCATTTTGATGAAAACACTCAAAAATTGACGAAGGTTAGAAGTAGTGTTCTTACCTTGCAGATCTACTTTGAAATCACCACAAAATGGAAGAAATAGAAATTTTGGGGGCTGTTGGAGTGGGGTGGCAAGCAAGGTTTGGTCACATTCTGGAGAGGGTGTAATGCCTCGACCCTAGTTACCTAGAGTCGGTACATTATTACATAACATTAGCATGATCATAAGAGATTGTGTTTTGAAAGACCAATTAGTTTAGTAGCCTTTAACATACTAGATACATACATAAGTTAAAAAATACATCATGAAATATAAATACAACATTGTGTACCCTTTTAACACACTCTTATCCTTTGGCCTATCTCTATAGGTTAACCATAATATACTTCTTCACATCCTGGGAAAAAGAAAAATATAAGAAAGGGGTGAGCTGAAATGCTCAATAAGGATAACAAAATAGGGGAAACTATCATAAATAAGCCTAAAAATTTAAGGTAATGTATAAGACTAAAACAAAATCCTTTTAAACATAAACATCAGAATAATATAGAAAAGATAAATAAAATAATTCCATTTACTTATACACATTGATATTCTACTTGTAGAATAATCATATGTAATATCAATAGCTAATTTCATAATGATGGAATGCCTGATGTGAGGCATCATAAGCACAAAGTAAAGGCCTCGTGCTAAGACTACAAATAAGATCTTTTCAATGCCTTGTGCCAAGACACTAGTTTTTCTCATGAGAGGTGCCGACACATCAATGAGCTATAGCAAGCTCCACCCATTAATTACTAAGTCTAATGAATTCCTCGTATGAAAATATTAAAACATAACATAACCATTATTATTAAAAACAGCATACGAAATGATAATACTTTAACCATAAACCATTAATGGTATAAAAATTACACATCCACAGTCAATCATATCACAAAACCTTCAATACAATATGGAAGATTGTATCAAAATAAATCATCTTCAAACAAGTATAAAATCAATCAACGGATGTTGACATAGATTAAAACAAAACTAATTGAGAGAAATATCTCTTTCTATTTTGAAATCATTTAAATGCAATTTAATAATAAAATAAAACATTAATTTGGAAAATATTATCATAATATTTTATGTGAAGCTTTTAAGGTTTTATAATGGTACAAAATAGCTTCACCGGTCGTATAAGTTAAAAAATATTCTTACCTAATTTTTTTGAAAAGGTCATAAAGTACCTTGTTTGGAAAACGATTAAAAGATTCCATAAAAACATATTATAAAAAGTTAAAAAAGTTTACAAATGAATTTAACCCATATTCTATGAAATGTTAAAAAAGTTTTGAAACACGTTTTTAAGAAATAAGGATGTGGATGATAAAGAATTCCATGTAGATGTTTACTTATAAACAACCTCAGATAACAGAGAGATTGTAAAACTAACCCTTAACATTTAATTTTCCTTTGTCTAGGGTACATTAACCTCCTATATAATAGTTAAATTTTTATATTCGCTTATAAAATAACCACATACATAAATATGATATCATATATGATCTTCTAATATTTTATTGTTAATAATATTTCTGTAGTATAATTGTTTCAGGTGTTAACTAATTCATTTTCCTTTATATATTTTGTTAAATAAGTCATGTTTGTTATGGATAGATTGTATTTTATTCATATAAAGAATGATATTTAGTTCTTAATTTTTTTTTAAATCATAAAATGAAAATTATTCATGAATGGTTACGATGGGGAATGAATCTCATCACATTCGTGGAGACAATAATCTGTATGTACGCATGAGCGACAATATCATTCTATTGAAGGTGAAATCGTATTTAATTGATGGTATATCATATAAAATAAATAATTAAAATGTTATATTTATTATTTAATTAAATTATACGCATTATTATACCCATCCAAATAATGAAGTGTTGAATAACAAACTACACCACGACGTGGAGACGGTAAACCTTACTTACACACGTATAGTGACATTGTCATTCATAGGATGGATAGGGTAATGAATATGGTTGAACAATAATTATAAGAAAATAAAAATATGTATAAGGTACTATATTTATTATTTTTCTATGGATATAACAATGAAAGAGTATGTGGAACAAGAAAAGAACCTTGAAAGAGGTGTTGAAGTTATTATCTCTTCTTCGGGAGCTTCCGTTTGATTTGATCAAAAGGGATCCATAGATTGGATTTCTGATCAATGTAAATACTCTTGGGTAAAATGAGGGTAGTTGGGAGGATATTTTATTAAGGGGTTTCCTAGAAAAATGTTTGGAGGTGTGAAATTAACAGAATGGGAAGTACCCTATTATAATAGAGGTGAGGGTCACTTTAGGAAAAGCATCAAATTTTATTTTATTATAAAATAATTTTCAGTTTCTAATGGGTTAAAATGAATTTATTTAGTGTAAAAGGTGGTTATGGGTCTAAATATTCTCAACTAATTTGTTTTAGATAAGTTTTTTTCACCATATAAACCTTATCATTTAGATTTAATTCTTAGTTAAATAGTCTAACTTTTACCAAGTCTTCTTGTATATTTATATTACATGGTTAATAAACGTACCATAAAATTCCAAGGCAACCTAAAATGGTTCACTGATGAAATATATATCATTATATATGTACTTTAGATGAACCTTATATTTTTAAGAATATTATATTATTTAATAATGTAGTATTTGTTTTAGAAACTCATTTATGTCAATTTTGACACGATTTAGTATTTGGGTTTTGTGAATGTCAAAAAAAACATGATTACTTCGAAAAATATATATATAATCAACCCTAAAATTTCATATTATCATAGAAAATTATTTTAATTCATCAAAATAATCAATTTACATTTATTTTTATATTTATGATATCAATTATTTTAATCATTCATTAACAAGGTAATTTATGCATCATCATTGTGTCATAAATAAATTTAATTATATAATGTCTAAAAATTATAAATAAAATACCATGATGTAGGAAATATTATTATCTTTATAATAAAAAATTATAGTAAAATTTATCTTATATATATCCCTATATTAAAAATTGTTTAGTTATTAAACATCGAATATTATACTTTTGACTCTTCTTTAAATAAAATAATAATAAATGTCCTAATCAAATAAATTTAAATTAAAAATGATCATATTTTATTTTTAAGGTTTATTTTGGTCTAAAAAAACATATCCAATTGAGTTAGGATAAGTGTTATGGTAAAAATAATATAATTTTTACCTTTAATTACCCAATTTACTTTTAACCATCGCAAATAAAATCCAAAAGTTACTATTCACCAAAAATTATTTTCCTCATATTGAACCAAATTTTACATACTAATGTGAACTATGACTTTGGGATTTTTGAAATTCAATTCATAGTAATGGTAAAATTATGTTCTATGAAAATTTATAAATGTGCCAAAATGGTGGGTAAAATACGTTAAAAAGTTCAACAAAATTTTATACATCTAATCTTATAAAAAAATGACTCCAATGAAGTAAATTGAACTAATATAGTTATTATGTATCTATTTTGACTTAAAATAAATTTAAATAAAATAAATTATTATTTAAATAAAAAGTCGGTTTTAAACAACAACGTAGTGTTTTTCACAATTCAACAAAAATTAAAAGTTTTCAGAAAAATAAAAAAAAATTCACCCAAATCTAATTTTGATATTCCGAATAAAAAATGAAGACCATTATGAAAAATAAAATATATAAAATTTAAAAAAGTGGGTATCACTATTCATAACTACTTTTAAAATGGCTAGTTCGATTAGTCGTGGTGTGTTAGAACACGAAGCTGTGTACCATGCAAGCTATAATATTATTCAAAGAGAAGAATACCATGGAATGTTGGGGTGTTATTGATGGGAGAAGAAGAGTAAAGGAAGTAGAAAGAAGGGTATCATTGTGTAATATCCCAATAATTTTTGCGATAGAGTATTCGCTGTGGAATTAATACTGTTACAAGTCAGTCATAATTTTTTTGACACGCATTAAATCTCGTCACAAATCATCACGACTCAAAGGGAATTTGTGATGGATTATGAAATAAATCAGAAATATCCTTTGTGAATGATTTTCACACTAGGAAATTTGAAACCATGCCAAAACTATTTGTGATGGGTTTATAATTCCACATCATATAATTACTATTTGCGAAGGATTTTTACCTCTAACACAAATAGGTTTTGTATGTGGACTATTTTTCATGGGAAATTTTTCCATCACAAATGTCTAGTTTCAAATACATGTTATTATACTAGGGTTTATCCTTTAGTTTTTATATGTAACCCCATTAATGGGATTAGATGGAACTTGAAATTAATGAATTATAATTGTTATGTGATATTGGACATAAAGTTCCTCATTCGTTATTTATATTTTTTGGATATGATCTTCCTCATAATTTAGTTATATTTTTTGGACATGATTTTCCTTATATATGTATAGTGTATAGATTTGGGACATGAAATTACTTATATATAATGTAAACTTGTTGGGCATGATATTTCCATCATCAATTTAAAATTATTGGATACGATATTCCTCAACATTACTTGTATAGTTGGTAATGAAATTACTTGTAATTATCATTTCCTACATGTTTGGAAATGAATTTACACATTATCGTTATTTATTTAAATTATTGTAGATTACATACCTTGCCATTAATTTAATTTATTGATAATGGTTCCCCACATCCCCTTGATATAAAAATTTATATTGATGCCCAAATTTTAAATATAGATATTTTGGATCTTTATTACATATAGATTCCATGGATTCACCTTAGGACCCTCTTGAATAGTGTCACAAACAGACTCGTAGGCTCAAATACATGGGTCCCTGTTCTACCTTTCTATTCTCATATTCTAAGACTTATGGATTAGGTCGAAGTAGGTACAGTTGTCCAAGTTTCCCATATAGAACCTGATCTTGACATAGTTTCTATTTACATCATTACATAAACTTTTATATACCTACACACTACTTCATTTTATATTCCCATAATAGAAATGATTTAAACACCACTGATGGTGGACGACTGTGTTTTATTCACACCTTGTTTAGGACACAGTTTGGAACCTAGATTGATCTATTGGTTCACGGAAAAGACCCTGGATTATGCCTCTCTAGAGATACTCTTTATGGAATAGGACATGAAACAGAGTTAGTGGATGAGCATATATTTGGGCTTCCTAAAATATTAGGGTAATTTTTTATTTATTTATTTTTATGTCTTTTCATGTTTATTTTATTATGTTATGTATTTTGAATTCCTGGTATTTTATGACTTTAAAGATTCATGATTAGTTTTTCATTTAGAACTATATGGTTGGCTTACTTATTACTATTTTTAGTCATATTAAAACTAATTTATTTTATTAATTACTTTTATTTGTCCATTACTTCTCAAGAATGTATAGTCTCCCCAATGTACCACAATAATATCCTTTCTACTAATCGGTATCCTCCAGGTTACTGAGAGGCACACTTGAGTCCTTTCAACCAATAAATTTGAGGAAAAATTTTAGTGGATCATGGGTCATGATGTTCCATTCAAAAATAAAAGAGAATATATTCTATGTATAAAGATAATAAACATCATACCTATCATTGTGGATGGATTGAAATCTGACTCCTTTTCCATGACGTCAACTACATGAAGACAAAAAGACTCTATCCCCCCATACCCTTATTCACCAATTTAAAATCCACCTTTGCATGAGGAAAATAACCTCCACCATTTTTAGCCTCATATTACACCTAAGAAACATTTGATAATGGGTATCCTACGCTACTCCCCCACAAAAAAAGATACAAAAGTGCTGAAGATGAAATGATCCTCCATATAAGTTGAAGTCCCTCGAATTCTCTAGGAAGTATGACCTATTGTGATCTACCTTCCCATAAAAATAATAGAGAACTAGTTTATTCCCCATAAAATACTCAAGATATATACTCAATGAGTGTTTATCATTCTTTTCACTTCTCCAATGAGACTCTTCTAACCTCCTCTTTTAACCTGAATATGATCTCTAGGTACCTAACATTGAATAAAAACCAATGAGATTGGTCTTACTAGTAAGATTAGCCTATTACAAAGTTTTCAAGTCAAAAACCTCTGTGTACATGACTAAAAATAGAAGAATGATCATTTAAATTATCTTTGGCCACAAGCCTAACTCAATATTCCAAGACATAAGGTAGTCATTTGCAAGGCGATCCAGAGAAATATGAACCATCCCAGTGAACCAAGTTGTATAATCCATCCAAAAACATTATCATTACTCTTGTTTTAAGAACTTATGGGTTTTTTACACACTATAGTTTTTTAGTAGTTTTTTTATTATTGTCTTCGTTGAAGGTAGTCCACATGAGATCCTTGTCCCATATTGTAAGAAAAATTGATTCCATATATTTTTTAGATGGTCCTTCCAATAAATTTGTGGTAAAGGTATCATTGGAATTATTAGGGGCATTATGAAACTCATTTATTAATCCAATATTACACAACCATTAATTAGATTCCTTGGGTACCTTGTCAACATAGAAAATCTATGGTTTTTTTTCATAAAAACCCGTCCACGGTCCACCATTAATATCTTCTCCTAAACCCCCACCTATCCCATGGAATGGAATATCTGAATAACAACATCCACATGATCTAGATCATCTAGGGGTTTCTTATAATGTATTCTCTATAACACCCTTTCTAAGACTAGGGGAGGTATTTTGGGAGTATTTTTTACAAGATACAAATAACAAGATCAATAAAAATGATGTAATCTCAAACCATATCAAAAAAAATAAATTATTAGTATAGTTCTCAATAAAAAACATAAAAATCATATTAAACCCATAATAAGAAATGAGAAAATCATAAAATTTTGGGTATTTACCACTATGCATCGTTTGGATGCATAGTTAATAAAAATATTCACCAATCATGTGGTTGTCACTAGAGCTGGAAGACAAGGAAGACTAGGATATTTACAATTTCTACCAATTGTGTACCTCTTCAAGAGCTACTCGTTTCACTCTAAAATTTGAATCCAACACCTAATGATCACCCTGAGACTCCACACCAATTTTTTACTAACTCAAAATATCTTAAAAACCAATAAAATGTGTCAAAACAAAAACAAAATCACATACCACCAGTGTAAACTCCAGGTTCATCTAGGGGAAGATATATTGAGGAACTCCTCCACTCAAACATCTGAAATCCTGATAATCCATGTTATATTCTACCATTGACTCCCAAAAAAGGCTCTAAAAACATTTTAAAATAAACTGACCTGGGATTACCTGAATTTTCACTCGAGATAGTTCACCGCTGGGCCCAAAGTGCATTATTGATCACTACAAGCTGGTGAAGAGAAATGGGTATAATGAACAACCACATATAATGTTTTTCTACCATTGTAAATCAGCATAACCCATTCCTGAAATCAGACTACCAAACTAATATCCTCAAATTTGATTGAATAAAATACAACATCCATGGTGATTTTTAATGAGTAAATAGATATCATAGGAAACAACATACATTATGTTGAATATATTCCATAAGAGGACTTAAGAATGGTATCTCTAGTCAAAATCTCAAAACTCAAAATAATGGGAATATGACAAAACAAGGCCTATAAATAAATCCAATAGAATAAGTCTCCAAAAAAGGATTCACATGAGATGATCCCAATGAGACTGCATCTCCTCCAACAAGACAATGGATGGAAAAAATAAACAAGAGCCACCAATATACATAGTACCCTTTCCTTTACATGTGTCTTTAAGATCAATGTCTACATACACCCAATGGCATATGCATGGTGTTTGGGAAAAATAAAAATATGATTCCAACATAAACCAATTTAAGGAATTTAAGCCTGAGAAACTATTGAACTATTTTCAAAACTCATTTTCAAAACTAAACCACATTTAAAGCATTATGATTCAAAGAAAGACTTCTAAATCCCATTTTTTTCATTCAAAATGAATTTTTTTTCAAAAAAAATACAAACAATGGTAAATATAACCAACAAGTAATAACAAGGGTAAGATTAGTCATATTTATCATATATCCATATTAATGGAAATATATGTACCAAATTATATCACATCAAACAAGTAAATAACAAATTTCATAAAAGCATAATTATCAACATCTCATGAGTAATGTTATCCAAGAGCTCTAACAATAAGTGTATAATGTGATCGGTACTAAAATAAGGTTTTCCAATAAACTAAATAGTGTCAAGATCTTAATATATTCCCATGGACAAAATCCATCACCTCTCAGGGTCTCATGTTCAAATGTGTGGAAACTCTCTTAGTCTTCCTTTAAAAGGCTCTTAGAGTCCCATCAAAATATAATAAAATATCACTCAGTCTTCCCACTGAAGGATCTTTTATTAACTTTGAATACCAGGGGAATCCCTCTTTCTCTTCCTATTAAAGGCTCACAAGGTCCCTTAGAAAACCCCGGTTTTTACCCTAGGTATTCCAAATGATATAATCTATTTTAATTAAATCAAATCGAAAGTGCCACACGTTAACAACCATTTTACAAGGAACTTAGATAAAAAAACATTTCTATTCTATTAAATGATTTTCCAAAATGTTTAATCATTTATAAATATATTTTGAAATATATTTTAAAAAACCACTTTGATTCATTTTATTAACCACATGCAGTCCTCTCAGGCCCCCCCATTAGGAAAAGTCATTATAAAACCAAATTTCCAAATAAATCCATTGTACCAATAAATCATGGGACAATAATTTACCATAAATCATTTAATTTATGTATAAAAAAAATAAATAAGATAATTAATTTGTTGGTATGCTATAAAAAATTCCCCTAAATAGAGACACATATGTCAGAAATGGATTCAAACTCATCACCTATGAATTCAACCACTTTAAATTGGAAGTATAAGGCCTCAAAAACCATATTCATAAGAAAAAATCTCTATAGAATACCCTATGTTCATACAACACACTATTAAGGGATTCCACTTTCCATAAAAATGGATTATCAATAATGTGATTGGGGAAAGGATGAAGAAAACCTGATGATTTTTACTTACCTCCAGATAAACCAAAAAAGAACCAAAGTATAATTCAATAAATATGTGAAGTGAATTATTCTAATCTAAGGAGGACTGGTTTTGAAAATAATGTAGGAAAAAGAAGGCCTAGGGGTTAATAATTCAAAAGGAAATTTGGTAAAACCACCAAAATTTTTATTTTCTTGGAAAACCACATGGTTTGGAAAAACTATTATGAAAATCAAAAACCATACATGTGGGAGATAATGTATCCCTACAAATAGGAAAAAAATTTCTCTTTTTCTATGAATGGTTTGAAAAATAATTCTCATACCGTTAAACAATGAACTGGTCCATAAACCAACCCTTAAAAAATTATCATCATGGATTGGAAAACCATATGACAACCACAATATTTGGTATGTTTCCCCAAATAAATCGATGTTTTGATCTCATTAACATGGGAACTCCAAAAAACCCAATAGGTAAAAGAAAAGTGAATGTTATTCCTAAAATGACCCCATGGCTGTGACATATAAGTGGAAGTCAATTTTTGTTGTCCTAGCAAGCTCCACACCCCCCATATTACTCAGGTGAGTGGTTCACAATATTACACATGTGGCAGAAACAACCATTTTTTATGGATAAAAATGTATCTTTATACTAAATTCTATAGTATTCATCTATTATTATTATGCGTATTCTTCCTTCACTTCTTTCTAGTAGATAGTAATCTCTCTAGGGATATCTCTTCCCCCATCAGTTCAGATAATATTCAAAAAATAATGTCTCTATAATCCTTATGATTCTTCAAAACCACCAAATGTAACATAGTATCTATATATAGTGAAGCATCCCATATTTTATTCAAATTAATTTTCTATATTCTCCCAAAAAAACCCCTGAAATCAAAAACTAATTTATAATCTATAAAAAACATTATATTTATCCTTACTAGAGTATTCTTATTTTACTTTCTCTTGTTATTATTATTAACTTTATTATTTTATAGTTATATCGTGTACAAATATTTCATAGGTTCGGATTCTTATCCATTCATCAATAAAATAAGAAATGAATGATCTTTATCTTTATTCTTCTCTGATTGTATTATTATTTATCTCAAAAAACTCTTTTGACACACCCATAGTTGATATTGATGTATTAGTATTCTAATTTTTTATATTTAACTCTATGTTTTTTGAACTCATACATTGTTATATTTAATTTATAATTTCATTTTCTATATCCTGAAATAATATTAAAATGATACTTTCTCACCGCTATCTAAAAATAACTATAATATAATCCCCATTTTTGGGTTCCCATTATTTTTCATGAACCAATTTTGAACTCAAATTACATTCTAAAGTGACCCTCATTTATTGTTTCATTCATAGAGACAAATATTTTTATTTTTTATCTAGTAGAATCAACCTCACCTTTCTCAAAAATATATTCTCCAAAAATCATCAAAAAAGATTTTTTTTCATTCCTATATTAAAATATAAAATTTTTTAATCACGTCAGTTGGAGCTTAAATAAATTTTTTTCTGAAAAATTCACATGAAAAACAATATATATATTGGATTGAGTCTATACATAACATTATTAATGCATATCATAAATCTTCTCCCCAATTATTGAATCAAAAATATTTTTAAATATTTATAAACATGGAGGACAACACTATCATTATAATATTTACATTAAAAATTTGATGTAAATAGTAATGAACCCTGATTTCAGTCTAAAAATATCAAAAGATAATCATACCTTAATATTTTTCCCAAAAAATCATATCAAAATGATTTAAGATTTTTTTAGACTGATCAAGGATTTATGGAACTATATATTTATTATTCTTGAAAAATTATGAAGTTTCATATTCTTCATTAGATGACCCATCAACCAGATCTTCTCATTATCACCTCAAATTTATTTCAAACTTCTATCATTGATAAATATAAAGTATTTATTTTTGAAAAAAGAAATTTAATCACCATAATCATCTAATTTAATGTCATCAGAATTAAAAAATATTATAACCTCTATTTTTCACAACTTGATTTGATCTTACTTTTTATTTCATGATGACAAACCTACCAAAAAAATTCATTTTTGGATCATACAATATTTTAAGTGTTTTTTATGTTTATAAAATGGTATTATAGATCTTTTTTCATTATATTCTATTTAAATATTCAAATTTTAAATATATAAAACTCAATTTTCATTTTTTTAGATTATTTATATTTTTCTACCTATAGAATTCCACAACTATAACCGCTTGATGAGAGATACACATGTCAGAATGATGTTTACACATCTTAAAATCACAATTCTTCTAAGCCAAATTCATGCATAAAATCATCATGCGTTGTCAAAATTTTCATAAATGTTGAGCATCACACATGCACAATATATCAAATGACTCATACGCATTAAAATATATCTGAAATATTTCTCTTTATGAAATATATTTTAAGGATAAGGAGTCATATAATTTCAAAATTTCATATAAGATAAAAACTTTATATAGTAAAAACCCTAAATGTATGCAACAAAAACAACTCCTAATTAGTCTTCAATATCACATAAACTGGGAAAAAATAGTTATTTCTTAGTTTTATTTTATATGACATAAAGGATTGTTAAAAATTTTAAAAATATCATCCATGTGGGTATAGAAACTATTGAAATAGAAAATATTTTATGTACAACAATGATTATGTCTATATATCTTTTGACGTGATGGAAAATATGTTAATATTGTCATACCAGATCAATATAAGAATTAGAAAATTCATCATCTAATTACCAAACACAAATGGATTTCCATTTCAAACTCCACTATTGAAGAAAATATCTTACATCACATTGAAAAAAAAACTATGTTGGAAATAATGGTGGTCACAATGATAAATTGGTTTAAAGGTGAAGAAAAGAAAGAACAAAAGATGGTAAGAAGATAAACATGAGATATGCTGATTTATGTGGTTATGAAAGAATAAGTAAATATAGGGATATGTTAAACAACTCAATATTTTAGGATCCAAATTGCAAGGTATAATCTTAGAGTATGACACCCTAGCTTAAATGGGTACATAAATTGGGAGACAAAAATATACCACCAACTGCATTATAAGATAATTTTTGTATATTGACATGTGGATGGAAGTCCATAGAGCTAAAATACCTTTATATTTAAATTTTGAGTTGATATAATAATCATGTCAAGATATACACTACTACAGTTCCATGTAGATTTTTCTTGGTAAGATCCACTACAGTCTGATTAGAGTTTCGACAGGTCTAAAATTCTTGAAAATAGATTGATGTGTAGTCTGGGCCTATACTAGTCAGCCCAAATTCATCCAAATGGAATGGGATTCATCATTATAATAAATAAATTACAATCCCTTACAAATATAAGGGAACTGTAGTCCCCACTATATATTTATTTCTAAAACCAATTTCAAGTCCAAATTCATTATATATTATCACCCTAATTATTATAATTAATGAAAATGGAGGAACATATTTTATTAGGAAGGATTGATTATTTATTATTCCCGGGGATTGTACCACACCTTGATGGAAAGGTTCAATCATTCCAAATTAACACATCTAAACATTAAATATTAGATTCCCTATATGTTTTTTCATCAACCATTCGTGTTCTATATAAATCCCATGTGGGAAGGGTGGAATCACATTTTCTATAAGAAAGTTCTATAAACCCATTAACTATATGTGTAGTTGGACTAATTTATTATATAAATCAAATGTGAAAATCATAGAAAACAAATTTTTCCATCATCAAATCTTATGTGATACCAATAACTTCTAATATAACAACTTATGTTCTATATATATAGTTTTTAAGAACTATTCAGAGAACTACACTCACTTCAACACCCACATAAATACAATTTAAGTGAAATTAATTTCCTCCCAAATTTGGATAGATAATCATTCCACTTGATAAAAATATTAATCATTAATAAAAAATGTGATGGGAAAGTGAAAATAATATTTAAACCTACAAATATTTTTTTGGTTGTCCAAAATTCTTAATTAATGGGAAATCAAAAATCCCTAGAAGATTCAACTCTCTTGTAAGATACCCTATAAGGTATTCTCTCCATGACATATCACCTTCAATTACCATGTTTCGAAAACATATACAATTTATTAGGGAATAATATTTATCTTCCATTAACTCCTCTTTATGAGAAAGTGGGATGAGATATATTTCCCAACCTAATGACTTCATTAATTGAAGGTTAAAGGTGTCTTGAACACTTCATTATTTCTCTATTGTTATGATTATATATCTAATCATCATTGGGGATCGTGATATTATTATTTGACTATTTTCTATAACTTTAAATAGGTTTATCAATGTTGGGAACTAGATTAGTTTGTTTATATAGGCTCATGGTCCATATTATTTGAAACATTGTTCATGGTGGAATGAGTCATGGGTGCTCTTCCTTTTACTTATAAAAACTTCACATGTGGTAGAAGAAATTTTTTTAATTTGGTTGATATTTTTTCTACCATTTCACACCATCTACACACACCTTTAAAACATTAACCTTCCCCCTTACGGGGTAGTTTATAAACATCATTATTAGGAATGTCCTCCAATAAGTGAATATCATTATTTCATTCTTTGATTAACTATTATATTAAAGGTTTTAAATTTTTCCATTTAAAAATATTTTTTCTAGAAATAATGCAATGTTCCATGATGTGAAAGACCCTCCCGTAGTATAATAAACCTCTACATATAGGATTTTCATCCTTATAAATATTCTTCTTGGGTTTAATTTGTTCAACCTTATTCATTATTTTTATTCCAAAAGATTAATTAAAAACTTTATTTTATTTATTTACAAAATTATATGGCCTTATATTTCTATAATAATAACATTTAGACTGGTATAGTGCATATGAAAACTCTTTATAATATTTTACATATATATATATAAAATTACAAAAATTATTTCTTTTTAGCACATTTCACTTTAGATTTGGATATAATCCCATTGTTTTATGAAATATGACACTTGTATAAATTTAAATGTTGTGACTAAATATAATATCACTATACCCAAATTCCAAATAACACCAATATCTCCAAAAAACCATGTTTTGGTCATTTTAAGGGACATTTTCCCTGAATTTACATACTACCGGCCTTTAATTTTTTTGAGGATGGAACACCAGCCTTTTGAGTTCCATTTACGGAACAATTATTTATAATATTAATCAATTAAACCACTGAATTATATGTGTTTTAAAAAAATTATTACTCTATGAAATTTTTACCGACTTTAAACATAATAAGCATATACAATGGAAAAAACTTTTATGACTAATACATTTAAGTTGGTTTTACAAAAACATATTCCATGATCATGAGGTAAAAAATCCTCTATATTATTTCCTGCACTTTGGGACACTATTTTTTGTATTATTTGATGAAAATAACTCATTATATACTCCTTGGGAAACATTCATTTTCTTATATTTTTGGTAAATTAATGGTTTTAATCCGTACATATTTTTCAACTCAATTTCATGATCGATGAATATTAAGACGAGTATCTTCTTCACAACCTCTATAAATATCAATATATCTTCCCTAAAATCCTTAATATTTTGAATTTGGTCATTAATAATTCAATTGTACTCATTATACATCTTATCAATCACTTTAAACTCGTTTTCCTTGATTTACAATTGATAACATTTGAAATCTATTAAGACATTATGAAGATACTGCATTTTAAAAAAACTTATTCCACAACCTTTTGAAACACCTCATTCTCACATTAACCAATTTTTATTTTGTAAATAATTATAGAAATAATTTCATTATAAATTGTGGTAAATTTTTCTTTGAATTTCACTAGTATTGTGAGGTTATTGGTACCAATCTTGTTATTTTCTAATTCATTTCTTATAGATTAAACTTCTTATTATATATATAAATTTTAATCGGTTAGTGCACTGATATAAGAAAAAATATACAAAAAAACATTAGTTGGTAAAATATTTAAAAGATCATTAATTTCTGAATAAAAGTTACTATGATACTCATAAAAGGCATATTCATCATATATTGTAAATAAATCACAAGAGGAACAATTTCCAATTGATATACCACAACATTTACCACGTTGAAGTCCCTTACATAGTGGTGCTTCCTTTTCCTTATTTAAATATTTTCTTATATTCCTGGAATCATTTTAATCATATTTATAAATAACATGATGAAATTTACAAATCCATTTCAATAGGGACAGAAACAACTTCTTCCATATGAGGTGATTATTCAAACACTTCCAATTTTCGTTTCATGTATTCATATAAAAATAAAATGCGAAATAAAATTTAAAAACCAGTAATAAATTGATCCTTTTATTATTATTACAGTTGGTGTATAATTTATGATACAATCATAGGGAACCTATGTCATAATACCACCCTAGATTCATAGTGAGTCATATAGGGATACCTAGGTGGTGAATAAGGTGTTTTAATACGTTAACCAAATTCAAAATCTAATTTTAATGTTTAAAACACCATTCATATTTTGAAAACCTGTGTTTAATTTATAAATAAATGGATCATACTTTTTTCACCTTACGCAAAGTAATCACCTGATGTAACACCCCAAGATTTCATAGTGTATTATTTCTTCAAAATAATTCAATAACTTGCACTACACGCAACACCGAGTTCAAGTGCACTACGACTTACCAAACAAGCCGTTCAAAAGAGGTTATGAATAGTATTAACTAAATTTTGAACCTTATATAATACTTATAATTTTAGAATCCATATTATTAGTTTCTTATACATAATGTAAGAAGAAATTCTTTTTTTCAGATAAAAGAAGTATTTTTAAAAAATGCACTTTTACCAACTTTAATAGTAAACCCTTTTTAAATCCAATATTTTAAACGTTTATATATTCAATTTGACTAAATAAATTTATTTATAATGGGGACATAAAAAAAATATACAATGTAACACCCCAAGCTTCCACGGTATGCTTCTCTTTGAATAATACAATAGCATGTGTTGTACGCAACTTCGAGTTCTAACACACAACACAACTAATCAAACTAGCCGTTATAAATAGTAATAACTAATTTTTGAAATTTTATAAATTTTATCTCTCAAAATGGAATTCATTTTTGGATTTGGAATATCGAAATTATCCTAGGGTGAAATTTTGGTACTTTTCGGATAACTTTCAAATTTTGATGAATAGGGAAAATTACTAAATTTTATTTAAAAACAACTTTTTAATAAAAATAATTAATATTGATAAATTATGGATTTGAGTGGTTTTAAAGTATATTTAGAATATATTTTTACCATTTAATTCAATTTTTTTCATTGGACATAATTTCACAATTAAACCAGACATAAACAAGTGCCAATCTTTTGATAGTTATTATATCTTAAAAACACGCTTTTTGTTTTAACAACAGAAATTAATTTTAAATTAATTTATGCCACTTCTGTGTTTTGAATTTGGAAAAAATGGATTCCATATTTGGAATCAGGATGTTCATATTGTGTAAATAGGTATGTTTTATTTTTAGACATTTTGAATAATTACTGCGGTAAATATTTTATTTACCATGGTTAAGGGTAAATCCGGTAAATAAGGGTTAAAAAATAATATTATAATAATACTAAATTACCATAAAACGTGTCCTAACCTTATTGGTGGATACATGTCCGACCATGGTCATCTTTGGGTCAATTTTGGGACCCCGTGGTGCCACTTGTAGGTGATAGGGACACTTTATTTTAATTAAGTTAAAATAAGTACAAAATGACAAAAGCATAGATCTTTTAGAAAAACAATTTTTACATAGGGTTATATATGTTGGATTTCTGACTATAAATATTAATTAGAAAGATAAAACGATTTAATACATAATTATATTTTATCTATAATTTTTAGACATTAAATAAGGTAATTTATTTATGACACAATAATGATGCAGTAATTACCATAATAGTGAAAAATTAAAATAATTGATATTATAAATACCCAAATAAATATAATTTGAGACTTTTATTGAATTAAAATAATTTTATAGGTTAATATGAGATATTAGTATTGATTTAATTGACTTTTTGAGAAGTAATCATTCTGTTATGAGTTTCACCAAAATCAATTATTGAATAGTGTCAAAATTGTCATAAAAGAGTTTTTAAAACAAATATTATACTATTAATTGATATTAAATTCCTAAAAATATATGGATAGTCCAAGTGACTTATATCATGATAGGTGAATCATTAATGGACCACTTTGGGGTCTCTTGGATGTATATGGTAAGTTTATTAACCATATAATATAAAAATTCAAAGAGACATTGTAAAGTTGAAAATAATTAAGTAAGAGTTAATACTTAAAGATAAGGTGAATATAGTAACCCAAACCTGTCTAAATTCTATTGGTTTAGTGGTTTTTGACATATCCCCACATTAAAATTTAAATAATCCACTTTGAAGCCATTATAATCCGAATATGAATTTATTATAAGATAATATTTCTAGCTTTTCCAATGGTGCCCCTCACCCCTCTTATAAAAGGGAACTCCTCCTTCTGATTAACTCACACCTTAAAAGCCTTTTTTTAGGCCAACATCTGCCCAAATACTCTACAAACTTCCCTCAATTAATCCTATATGCCTTACATTAGTCAGAAAGCCATCCTATGTGCCCTTTTTATCAAATCAAAAGGAAGAACCCGAAGAAGAGGTAATGATTTCACCACCCTTTTCCACGTTCCTTTCTTCTTCCACTTCTTCCTTCTTTGTTATTACCATTCTAAAATAATAATTCTAGTATATTATATATATAATGTGATGTTATTATAAATATTGTACAACCATATTCAGTATTCTATCCATCCTTTTAATAACATGTCACCGTACGTGCGTACGTACGACTTACCGTCTCCACGTCGTGGTGTAATTGTTATTCAATAAATTATAATTTGGATGGGTATAATAATGATGTTTAACTCATGTAAATAATAAATATAACATGATAATGATTCTTTACATATGTTATACCATCCAATTATATATTATTTTAATATCAAAATAATGATATTGTCGCTTGTGCGTACGTACGGACTACCATCCCCACGAACGCGATGAGAATCATTATCCATCGTATCCATTCAAGTATAATTCTCATTTGATGATTAATAATAGTATCTAAGGACTTGATATCATCCTGGATATGATTAAGATACAACCTATCCATGAAAAACATGGCTTACATAACAAAACATATAAATGAAAATGAGTAAGTTAACACCTGAAACGACGATAATTCTAAAATATTATTAACAAAGAAATGTTAAAAGATCATATATGTATCATATTAATATATAAGATTCTTGTATAATTTAATAAAAATTATTTCACCATTATACAGGAGGTTAACCTACCCCCAACCAAGTAAAAGTACAAGTTAAGGGTTTATTTCGCAATCTCTTCATTATCCGAGGTTGTTTATACGTAATAATCTACTGGGATCTCTTTATCATCCACATCCATGTTTCTTAAAAATGTATTTCAAAAAAAATTTACTATTTAAAAGAATATGGGTTAAAGTCATTTATACCCTTTTTTGACTTTTTATAAGTGGTTTATAAAGGAATCTTTCCATCGTTTTCCAAACAATGTCCTTTTTGACTTTTTCAACAGAATTAAGGTAAGAATGTTTTTTTAACTTATACGGTGGGTGAGACTATTTTCCGCCATTATAAAATCGTCGAAGCTTCCCTTACAAGATTATAAGAATATTTTCAAAGAAAATTTTTTATTATATAAATATATTACTCTTAAATGATTTCAAAATAGAAAGAGATATTTCTCTAAAAAGAGTTTTGATTTCATTTATGTCAACATCGTTTGATGGATTTTACACTTATTTGAAGTTGATTTATTATGATACAAAACTTCTATATTGTATTGAAGGTTTTGTGATATGTTTGACTGTGGATGGGCTATTTTTATACCATTCATGGTTTATGGTGAAAGTATTGACATTTCGTATGCTAGTTTTAATACGAATGTTTATGTTATGTTTAAACCTTTTCATATGGGAATGCATTGGACTTAATATGTGATGGGTGGAGCCCTCTATAGCTCCTCAATGCATCAGTAGGTCTCATGAGACAAACTATTGTCTTGGCACAAGGCCTTGAAAAAATCTTATTTTTGTCTTGGCACGAGGCCTTGGCTATGTGGTTATGATTGTCTGACGTTATGCATTCCATTATTATGAAAGTGGTTATTGATATTGCATGTGATTATTCGATTAGTAGAATATCCATGTGAATAAGTAAATGGCATTATTTCATTTTAATTTTTCCATACTATGTTGAAGTTATCATTTAAAAGGCTTTTGTTTTAGTTACACATTGCCTTAAATTTTTATTCTTATTTATGAATGTTTCCGCTTTATTGTTATCCTTACTGGGCATTTGAGCTCACCCCTTTTATTTGTTTTATTTTTCCCAGGATGTGAAGAAGTAATTTATTAATGACCTGCAGGGATAGTATGTGGGGATATGAGTGTGGAATATGGAGACAATATATTGTGGTAGATTTTCACTTATTGATGTAATGTAAAACTTTCGGAATATATCTTGTGTTTCCAAGGCTACTAATCCAATAGGTCTTTTGTTATTTGATCTTTCTTGTGATTATGCCAATGTTATGTAATAATGTACCGACTCTGGGTAACCGGGGTCGAGGTGTTACACCTGAAATAAAAACAAAAATTTAAATCATGTGGTTTTTGATAAGGTTTGAATCTAATATGTGAAACTACTAATTTTCTTATTCATTTCTATCTGAGTAATATATTTTAAAATATAATATTTATATGAATTATAATTATAAGAGTTATATTTTTATCCAAGCCCACTTTATGACTATATTAAAAAATAAGAGAGTTAAAAATATTATTAATGGTAACAATGTTTCTATGATATTATTCATGGAAAGATGACTATATTATGCATCCCATAGTCTTTATATCATTATAGTATTCATCGTTTTCATTCCCATATTATTACTATATACCAATTTTCCTAGGGTTATATATATATTTAAAAATTATGATCTAATTCCTCATATAGAGTCTTATAATTCCTAGAGATTCTTTAACACAACCATATGAAAATTGGTCTATGTACACTATGAAACTTCCCTTTGTTTCCTTAAATTTTCACTCTTCCTTCTATAAACTAAAAACTCCTAGAAGTCTCCATCTATTATATAATCTATAGAAACACCTATTACTCAAAATTTCATCACACTTATTCTTTATATTTCTATTCATCTTCATCTTCGAGACTTTTTTGGGGTATAACTTCAACATTGGTTTAGAGTTTTTTTCCTCACTATAGAATGCAACAAATCCTATTCCTCATTCGTATTCTTATAGAGTCTTCTTCTTTCACATTGAAAACACTTTTTCACACAGCCAAACACAACATCAGTTATTATATATGTAACACTCGATTATGGTAAAATAAGAACATTGTTTTTTATAGTGTATGTGACATGACACACCAAGCTCAAATTCCGCATGAAATAAAATTCTCAAAATTTAATCTCATCAATTACTTACACTACATGAAACCCTGAGTCTAAATGAATTGAAATATAGTATACCATTATACCCTAACACTAAAATTGGTAGGTATGAATAAGGAAGCTTAAAATTTAAAAATTACACATTTTACCCATATATAAAATAAATTAAATGGTTATCTATTTATTAGAAATAAAATAAAACAATTTTAAAGATATAAAAATATTCAACATAAAACTTCATTTTTCTAAAAGAAGGTTTCATAGTGTTTTGTGAACATACATTGAAATTAATTTTTACCAAGTATGGAAAAATTATTTTAGATACTAAAATATGTTTTCAAAAATAGTATGTCATAATTATCTTAGAGTGATTTGTAACAGTTTTCTGAAAATATAAATTTATATACTAATAGTAAAAATACCAGTTTTAAATAAAAATTTCCTTATTATTTAACACATTTAAAAGTTTTTTTAATTATTTATAGAAGTAAAATTAGTTATATTATATTAATATAAAAAAAATTAATTAATTTTTATCAATTAAATATTTAATTTTGATTTTAAAAACATTCTATACTAACGAAATTTATTTCTTTAGAAAACCTCTATTTTATCATGTTAGCGGGATTAATTTTATTTTAAAAATATATCAATTATGTGAATTTAATTTTTAGGAATAGATTGTCTATTTTATGTAAATATAAATAATGTTATATAATAAGCTCAACTTAATTTTCTATCATGACTAATAGTAAACTGTAAATATTAATTACTGTTGTTATGGGTAAAATAGGTATACAAAAGGGTTATACTTAGAAGATATGGGTTAAAATGACCATGAAACATGTACAATTTCTATTTTATGGACATATGTAGACTGTATATCATCTGTGGTTTGATAATAATTCTTTTTAGGTCATTTTGTAAAATAAAAAACATGGGTATCAAATTTCATTTTCAAAAATACCATATGTGTCCTCTCCCCCACATATAATTGGTCACCCCTTCTTCTCTACTCATTACACTCCTAATTCATTTAATTTTGTGATAGTAATTTCAAAATAAGTTATTTTAATACCTAAACACATTATATAGTCCTTGTATTTATCAGAAAAGTGATATTGGAAGGCTTTATTTATTAACATAAATAGGTTGTCCGAATAAGAGGTAATGTTCATAACCATGTGTATTCATTTTCCTTCTTCCTTTATCTGCATAAAATATTCTAAAAAAATGGATAAAATCCCAAAAATTTATATAATATATAATGACATGTCGTTGTTTTTATTTAATAATCAATATAAATATTCTCTTCCCTTAAATGGGAAATGTAACTATCAATCATTTGTATGGTGAATTACCACCTCACAAACCAATGTAATTCATTTTCCATCACCACCTATCATGGATAGATATAATTATAGATTTAAAATATTTATAATATATTTATTAAATTACTATATTTATTTAATTATACTATCACATATACCTTCTTACCTTCCCATCCATTGGAAAAAATAACATCTCTCATTTTTAAGTGTGGACTACTGCATCCACACAGCTATGTCAATTATTTTTTTCAATTTATTTTTACATGGAATGTAATAAGGATATATTTAATGAATATATATATATATTTAATTTAATAATATCTTCATTATTTTTTAATATTATTTACTATTCTTACATTCTATCTTGTGGTAAAATAGAAATTGTTTCTATGCGTTTATACGACCTACCGTCTCAAAGAACAGTGAATCTCATTTTCCAATCTATAAAATTATGGATTATAATATGTACTTATATAAGTATTATATAGTCTATTAATATCATTGGTATAATTGTGAAGATGATTTAACTATAATCATTGTAAATGTACCAAAATTAAAAAACCAAAACATTCATGAAAATGGATGAAATAATCAACCGAAAGAGTTATTTTCATAAATAATTGTTAAAAAATTATTAGAAAATTTAATATATAAATCATATATGGTTTGAAATATATAATATTTTTACCAAATAGATTTATAATAAAAATATATTTATTATATAATATTTATAAACATCTATGAAGGAATGTGGGTCTAAGGTAGTGGATTCTCTTCTTGCTTTTACTTCCGTGAGACGTGTCCCAAATTCCCACATTGATTTTTTTGTATATAAATTTCACCTATTATATGTTATAGAATATATCCATTAAAATTAATGGTATTTATGTTTTCACTTGATTTTATTTTTTCATAGGTATTATGATTCAAAAGTTACTAAAGAAGCAATGGTTTATGTTACAATCTCATTGTTCATCCGAATTGATGATGATTATGTTTCTAATGATGAAATATTTTGATCTATATTTCAAGAAACACATTAATATTCATATCCTATAGTTATTCCTATATAATTTAATTTTTCCCTCATTTTACTCTCTTTATGAAAAAATGTGACCAATTTTTTTTTAATGAAAACTGACTTCATTCTTCACATCAAATAAAAAGCCAGATTTTTTCAAAAAAAATATGATTATGATTACTATTTTGATCCCACTAGCCTTATTACTCTGAATGGTATATGATTATGATTACTGATTGGGGAATGTATTAAAATTTCATTTGATTGTTTTTCAGAATGACTTTTGTATATTAATTATGGTTCACTACTTTCATATAATGAATTAATTGGACTTAGTAAGAGATGGGTGAAGCCCTCCATAGCCCCTCAATTCATAGGTACGACTCATAAGTCAAACTTGCTTTTGTTTTTTGGCTAAGACCTAACCCATTTTTTAAGATTTCTTGGAAAAAGGACTTGAAAGTATGGTTATGATGTTCAGAATTATGAATACATTCATTATAATATTAATTATTGATATCCATGTGATTATTTTATTATTTAGAATAACCTGGGATATATTTCAAGCTCATGTTATTATTTATAGAGCATTATTTCATCATCACTTATTTTTGTCTTATTTTCCCAATTAATTCAGTAAATGGAAATAGATTTAGTTATTTACCTATACATATTTATTAGGACTTATTCAATAATGATAGATTCCATTTTATTCACACCCTTACTAAGAAATATATCTTACCACATTGTTGGGTTCCTTTAACAGAATGTGTGAGGAAGTGTGCTATGATTGTTATAAAGGGATATGAAAAGGGAATAATGGTGCTCTTGAAGATAATTTAAGTTATATAATATGTTTTAAATAAAAATGTGAAATTCATGTATATATCTAATTTTACAATACGGAAATTTTTTTCGATACTTTGGGATGTGATTTATTATATTTGGCACCAATATAATAATGTAACAACTTACTCTATGCTATTATGGCCAGATTCATTATGGCATAAGTTCCCCAGGATATCATCCACCACTGAGAGGGGGGTTGTGAATCAACTATAATTACCTTTTGAATTTTTTTTGATTAGAAATAAACCATTAATAATTGTTAAGGAATGATACCCTCAGTTTACAAGACCCATCCTTATCTGAATAAACAGAAAAAACATTGAAGAAAAGGAATTGAAAAATTGAAAAGGCTCATACCAAATGTTAGTTCCTACACCTTTCCATGATTGAATCCTATCAAGACCTATATTCCCCACTAAATTATTATAATAAAATAATAGTGGATAGTCCAGGTATCATCATATAGACTAGTCTATATATTTCCTATTTTAGGTTAAAAATATCCCACTCATAACATTGATTCTTAATATATGATAAATATAACTTGATTCTTTAGATAACTTCTCTGACATATTATGATATTCTCTGTGATCCTTGAGAATAATCATGACAACATACTAACTCATTGTAGTATCTGATATAGATCTATTTAAATATTCCCAAAAAAAATAATTCATTCACTGGATTTGGGTTCTCCAAAAGATGTATATGATAAGAACACAACTTTTTACACTGGTATCACTGTCTCCATCTCAATATATTTCTCTCACTAATTACTCTCTTATATGAGAACACATATTTTTTATTCAACTATCAAACAATCTTCCAAACATTAGTTTTATAAAAAATATTTCAATTTAAGAGAAATGTCTATCTCTCATTGAACTCAGTATCAATAAAAAAACCCAAGAATAATGCCAGGTTCCCATCGAAAAAGTATAATTATAGAATTCCCACTTTTGGTTTCCTAATTAATTTATTTCATAAACTATAATGTTACCCATGTAAAGTTACTTTTCATGCATCATTAGATCATAATATTAATGTTAAATTATATATATAAATTATGTATTGAAGCCTCTTATTTCAACTCATTATTGAATAGGAAAAATATAAAATCCCATCTTCATCAATAGTTAATTATTTGACTCTAATGGATCAAAATAAAAATTCTATTTTCTTTTAATCATCTTGGGTAATTAAAAATATTAATAATATTTCTCTTAAAAACTCAAATGAACAAATCATCCTACATCAATTTATATTTATAAAGTTATTAAAGACATTAATAATGAAACAGTATTGTAATAATTATATTCTAGTTTTAACATATGCAGTTTCATACGAAAAGTACCATCTTTGATATATTGGGAGGTGTAGTCTATTTTAGCTCACCAAAATTTCATCAATATGAAATATGTTCACCAAAATTTATTTTTATGGATAATGGTTTGAATTTGTGGCATGAAAATTGCTATAATGGCATCTTCAATGACAATAGTTCTATAACGTCCTGGATTTGGGTGTTTCCCAAAGGTGCCCCATACCAAGTCGGCCATGTGTCCTCAAGAAACATTCACCAAAGTCATGAGGCTTCTAACTTGAAATATGTTCGTAGGGTGTGATAGTGGGGGAAATATTCGCCCATTGGAAGAGTATACACATCTAAAAACCAATAGTAACAATATCAGAAGAAGTAATACAATACGACAGAAACACACTTTGGAAGACCGAAATTAAATCCAGCAGAAGCCTCAATATATATATATATGTGATGTATGTAATATTTATCTAAGAAAATATCAAAACAAGTCACAATGCTGGAATGAAATAAAGAAACAAAATTACAAAAGAATCAAGTAAACTCCAACAAAATTGAAATCCTCATCTTGGTCCCATGCTCTCCAACACCAACAGCAATTAAGCAGCCAAGGATGAGGGTGCTAGGCCTTATCTATACTTGAAAACATATAATATTTTTTATCTCTAAAAAAATGACCCAAATAGAGTGTGAGATTAATCCTAGCAGGGAACCACTAAAATATTTTTTCTTAACTATCAGTGATTATAAATTGCAAGAAATGTGAAAAAATGAATATATGTACTAGGATGTACTCAAAAACTGGATAGTCCTACAGATTTCAATTAAATTATTTTAAATTTTTAATTCAATATATTGAAACATGTAAACCTTGGGATCTATCCTATACTATATATCCCCATATGTATGTAATAGAACATATGTCTCAGAAGATCATCTACAAATAACAAGTATTACAAAATCTATGCTTGTGCTTTATCTTGGAAGATGCTTAAAAATCATTCAATTATTCAATAATGACCCTTTGGGAATGTTCTCACAGTCTAATCCCTATGTTCTAACAAAAAAGCAATTCTTTTAATAATGAACCTCTGGGATGATCACATAGTATAACCCCTTTGGTCTAACATAACACTACTCATTTGAAATTGACCACCTAGGATGCTCTCACAGTCAATACCCCTTGGTCAACATAGCATCAGTAAAATATAGATGACCACTTGGACAGCTCCCACGATCTAAACCCCCGAGTCAATGACCACATGGAAGCTCTCACAATCAATACCCCTAAGTCAACATAATTGTAAAACATACATAAATGACCCAACCTTGGGAATATATCACAGTGAAATTCCCCTTGGTCTAACCTCTACAATGCATGTCACAGGCATATCATATAATTAGTAACTCCATCATAACAAAACAAGGCATGGAAGAAAAGGTAAGACTAATTTTCATTCTAGACCAAACGACCATAAAAATCAGTAAAGGGGAAAACACCCATCGGGTGTCCATAACATGATATATAGCCTAACACATAAGAAATAACCCTTTATTAATCAGTCTAACCCTTACAGGTGACAAACACAGTAACATTTCAAATAAAAAATACCTCAATCATGGGTATGTAGCACATTTAGAATATATAATACAAAAGAAACACAACAAATCACCTAAATTGACATCGTACGATCGATAAATTTGTAGATCGACCATTGAATCAGATTATATTGGCATAGATATACAAAATACAAAAAAAAGCCAAACCATGAATAATTCATTGGAGAAGAGGAATCTATAATACATGATCTAGAGGAATTGGGAACTCACTGGTGGAATTCCAATTCACCTAACAACATCTCAATAAGAGGTCTGGTTGAGAATTAGGGGTTCGATCTTCGTTCGTCGTTCCCAAGTGCTCTTGCACGAAACATGGTAAAAAGATGATAATTCTAGACATGATACGTGACCCAGCTCCAATTTATCAACTACAAAGAAAACAACATGGTGTGTTCATTCAATGTATGTGCCGTGTAATATCCTTAACTATCCCTCAACTTAAGCGGTCTTCCAGGTAACCACGTAGCCATGTACTCATCCATTATACAGCTGACCAACGGTTTTACGCGGCATGCTAGGTACATGTCGCGTACATATAAAAACACCATTTATTCATTTTTCCTAAACAATAAAACAAAATCACAATCCATACCTAAAATAAAGATCAAGGTTCTTACAAAATTCCTCCCTTGATGAAAATTTCCCCCAAATTTCCCTTCCATGGGTGGTAAAGAAGAAACTACGAACAACTTCATCCATTGCGATTGTAAATTGGCCTCTCTCTCCCAAGTCTCATCCTGCACTCGCACATGATGCCATAACACCCATACCAGATAATCAGAATAGCCACTAAGAACCGTAAAATAATAATCCATAATTCGAATAGGTTTCTCCTCGAAGGATACATCCATTTCTAACATAAACTCCTCGTGTTAAAAAAAATGAGAATGGTCTGAAAAGTAAAGATGTAGCAGAGAAACATGAAAGACGTCAGGCATAACCCGATACCACTGATGTAACTGAAATCGATAGGAAATAAATCTAACTCTATATAAAACTTCAAATGCTCTGACATATCTTGGTGAAAGTTTTCCCGATCCCCTAATCCTCATGTGTCACAACCTCGGTGTGATGCACAAGAAAACATGATCTCTAACCTTGAACTCTAGAGGTTATCTCTACCAATCTGTATAAGATTTATGTCGAGGCTGTGCAGTATCCATCCTCTTCCGAATCAACTCCACCTACTCACTTGTAACATACCAAGTACGTAATGAATAATAGATATTTTTATCTATGTCTATTAGTGAATTAGATAGTGTTTAGAGGCCTAAAATGATAGTAAATCCAATCTTAAGCATGGAATACACTAATATTTTTAAAATATTGTTTTACTTCCTATTGATGGAAAAACATTTTTAAATCTATATTTTGAAAATTTTATAAGCTATGTTTGTCAAAATAAACTTCTTATTTATGATTGGGACATCAAAATTTACTTTGTGTGAATTTTTTGTATTTTTCAGACAATGTTCATTTTTTAATGAATAGTGAAAAATACTTCATTTTACATCAAAACTGCTTTTTAATCTAATTTATTTATATGATTATATTATCTTTTGAATTGGTTTTGAAGTGAAATTAGAATATATTTTTACCATTTAATCCAATGGTGGTCATTGGAATCAATTTTACTTTGAAATTGGACTTAAACTGGTGCCAATATTTTGATATGTATTGTTTCATAAAAACACGCTTTTTATCATGACAGTGGGAATTAATTATTAAATCAATTAATGTGACTTATATTATTTGAATTTTGTAAAATAGACATCATTTTTGAATTCAGAATATCAAATATAGCTTAGGGTGATGTTTTGGTATTTTTCTGAAAAACATCGATTTTTGATGAATAGTGAAACCACTAAGTGGTAGTTAAAGAAACTGATTTTTCGTTTAAATGAAACTTTGTCACTTCTGTGATTTGATTTTCAAAAATCCGACATACATGGTTGTCATTAAGAAGTAAAATTTGGTTCAATGATATAAATTTTTTTTGGTGAATAGTAAATCTTAAGTTCTTAATCGCGATTAGAGGTAATTAGTGTAGTTTAAGGTAAAAATAATGCTTTAATAAAATGAGATGAGCATGACACATGTCCTACCCTCATTGGATGTGTCATGGCCGACCACGAAAATCCATGGGTCTACTTGGGGACCCCATGGAGCTACTTTGGTTTGGAAATGACATAAATAACTTTTTATTTAATGTAAAAGTAAAAATGACACAAACATGAGATGTTTTACTAAAACAATTTTTACATGGGGTTATAAAGATTAGATTTTTGATTATAAATAGTAATTGTAAATATAAAAATATTTCAGACATCATAGTATTTTTTTATAATTTTTAGACTTTAAATAAATTAAATTATTTATGAAATCATGATGATGCAGTGATGACCTCATTATTTAACAATTTAAATAAAATGGAATGATAATGTAAAATATAAGACCTAAACATGGAAAAAACCAATTGTATGGGTGGATTTCGAACCCTTATCACCTTAACCTTGAAACACATCAATGTGGGACCTCTTAAATCCGAATACCATTTTAAAATAAAGTGACTTTTCTTTACCTTCCAAGAGTGCCCCTCCTCTCCTCTTATAAAAGGCCCCCACCTCTACCAGCTTACCCACACTCCAAAAGCCTTTGGCTCGGCCAACCCCTGCTCATTTTGTCTCTCCACTTCCCTCTCTTACTCCTTGAAGCCTAACTTTGGGCGTAATTCTTCCCAAGGAAGCTTTTGAGCTCAAACCAAAGGGAGTTACCCGATTTTAAGGTAATGTCTTCTTTTGACTCCTTTTGTTTGATTTTGCTTCTCCAACCCCCTAAAATCTTTTTATTATTTTCTTTGGTAAAAACTAAAGTATCCTCAATATACTAGGATGTTGTTATAAGAAGTATTCGAGCTACACTTACACACACCGGCATCTAATGGTTAAAGAACATACTGTTTCCGTGGATGGTGAATTTATGCCTCCCGAAACGATGATGGTTCAACATTCTTTTAACACCTTCAAAGGTGGCCATTAAGATGTAACTATATTTATATATGATATATAATATGTTTATGTTTTCCTTAATCTTCTGTATTTTTCATTTTGGGCATACCTTTATGGTTTCCATTATGGGTAAACGCGATATCTTCATTTTAGGAAGTGCGGACTACCGCCCCCTCAAAGTGACTTGATTCATTAAATACCATTTGTGGGACGTATAAAGGATGGAACTATAATATTATATATGATATTATACTGGAATTATAATATACCTTTATATCATTATGATTCCATTCTATAAAATACGAAATAGAAATGAAAGTAGCGTTCATGCGTACGTACGGCTTACCGTCTCCATGAACGGTGCATTTCATTTCTTACCTCTAAATGATTATGTAATATTATAAATGCATGCATATACTGGATATATATGATATATACATAATTATTATAATTATGGATATAATGGATACATGAACAACATGTAATTATATAGGGTTTATTTTTTACTCAAGTACCAATGATTGTTAAAATGACCGTTATTAACTTAAATAATTAAATAGTGTTCATCACATGGCAATAAGTTATATAAAATAAATAATGAACTTGAAAAATGTTCTTAAACAAGTAGAAATTAACTCAAGTTTATTATTCAGGAGATTAAAGAACGACCGAGTGAAGTCGGACCTGAGGTATGTGACTTCGTCTCAATCTCCATTCATTGAGGCATATTTTGTTTTATACACAACCTTCTTTTATACGGTGTATAAACCCCTTTGAATTT
The DNA here is from genome assembly GCA_963277665.1 of Viscum album. Lineage (NCBI taxonomy): Eukaryota > Viridiplantae > Streptophyta > Magnoliopsida > Santalales > Viscaceae > Viscum > Viscum album. The sequence continues at coordinate 440,651,479 of OY728121.1, forward strand.
TACGTTTATCCAAAAGGAATATTTTTTATACGAAGCGTTTTACTCAACGACAAAAGGGAATGTTTTGTCGTACGTATGCGGCGACAACGACTTCTCCGCCGCCGTGACCATTATTTGAGTTTCGGCTTCCTCTACAAGCCATGCCTTCTTTTCAAAAGAAAAATAAATTCCATGTTTTACTTTTCTTTTATTTTGGTATTGAAAATGGTTTTCATAATGTTTCTATATCAATATGTTGTATTGATATATTGTGATTGAAAGGTGGAAATGTTATGTTTCCTTTATGCATGTTTTATGTGATACGATTATGTTGAGGTTCTTGGGCATTATTATGAAGATGGGTGGTTCCGTGATAAAATAAGGGCAGGTGAGCCCGATATAGCTCTCCAATGCATTGGGTAATGCGAAGGAGTGTAACGTTAAGGTTTCTCCGAAGAGATTTAGGGAATATACTGTGATGGGTATTCCGAACGTAACCAAGAGGGTTACTCCCTATGTAAGAATGTTATGAATGCCTCAAGTAACCTTTATGTCTTATGATTTCTATGATTTATTCATGATTTGATGAGGTATGTTAAAGTGCTTAAGTTTTATGGGTAAAGTATGATTTCATTCTTATGTATATATGAACTCATGTTTCCTTTCTATATTTGTTTTTATATATAACCTATACTGATCTTTTTATGCTCATCCCATGTCTTTTTTTTTGAAATTTTTTTCACAGGTCAAGGGAAAGGTACATGATATGATGACAGTGTCAAGGAAGTGTCAAGAAAGAATCCATGTTTTATTTTAAATATGTTCCGTTGATGAATACTATCTTTATGTAACCACTTTGTTTAAATGTGGAATGTAATGCAAGTTTTATGATCTAATTCTCTAAAACTCTAAACCGGAAAAGATCCACAATGTGTAATCTTATAATAACTCAAGATTAAGTAAGGTTTAAGGCTGGGGCCTTATAGTTGGTATCAAAGGTCGGTTTATATAACATTAGGAGTTAGAATTCTGTTAAATGATTATCCAAAAAATATTTTTTTGAAATGATATATCATTTGAAGATTACCATGTTGCTTCATCTAAGACATGTTTTTTCAGAATGGTTTTCTGTAGAGGAAATAAGGAAGCAGTGCTAGGAAGGCATACAGAAGGAAATAACCTTCCGAATCAGTATCCTGAGATGGTCAGAATTGGAACTGAACAGTTTTTTGCAGTAATGGCGCAGTTGACACAAGCGATAAATGGTGGTGGTATCCATGCACGAGATCAGCCAGATCAACCGCATAGGAACATGTCAGTGGTGAAACATTTAATGAGGCAACATCCCCAATCATTCAGAGGATCATTTGACCCTGTGTTAGCTAAAGGGTGGATTAAAGCACTGGAGAAGATTTTTGATGTCATGGTGAGTTCAAAAAATCAAAAGGTTAGTCTTTCTATTTACCGTTAGGAGGGTGAGGCAGATCAGTGGTGGTATATGGTTAAAAATATCAGGGACGCCGATGAGATTGATGCTCTTGACTGGTATGAATTCAAAGTTATGTTTCTTGAGATGTATTTTCCTAAGGCTGTTCGACTTTGGATGGAAAATCAATTCTTGGAATTGAGGCAAGAGGAAGACTCAGTGGCTACCTATGAAGAAAGGTTCACTCGATTGGCAAGGTATGCTCCAAATTTTATCCGAGACCTTGATAGTAAAATAAATAATTTTTACTCAGTATTAAAGCCAAAATATCAAAGGGATTTAGCTTCTCGTGAGTTTAAAAGTTATGAAAAGCTTGTTCGATGTGCTGAGAAGGTGGAAATAGAGTTTGCCGATGATCAAGTGTTCTATAACAGCCAACAGAAGAAGAGACTGAGGTGGCAGGAGAAAGGTACGAATTCTTCAAAAAAGTCTGATGGTAAGAAAAATAAGTTTCCAGTTTGTGATAAATGTGGCAAAAGGCATGCTGGGGAATGTCTTCTGAATTCTGTAAAGTGCTAACGATGTGGTAAGATGGGACATAAGGCTCGTGATTGCACCGAAAATGATCAGGGTGATGGTAAGACCAAATTTGATTTACAGTTAGTGAAATGTTATAAGTGAAATGATATGGGTCACTATGAAAACGAGTGTCCGACAAAGAGCTTGAGTGATGGGAAGCAGTTAGACTACAAGCATAAAGGGGTGGTGAAATCCTTTGCAACTACTTCAGCAGATGTCGGGCCATCAAATGAAGTTTTAGCAGGTACTTTGTTTGTTTTTTCATAATATGCCAGTGTGTTGTTTTATTCGGGGTCTACACTTTCATTCATCTCTGAAACCTATTCTAGTAAAATGGGAATACCATCTCAAGAAATGACTCCTGAAATTTTGGTAAAAACACCTGGGGGAAATGTTGAGGCAAAAAGAATTTATAAGAATCTTCCTATCCTTATCTGTGGAAAGAACATACTTGCAAAACTTATTGTTCTTCCCCTAGTAGAGTTTGATGTTTTCCTGGGTATGGATTGACTCTCTATTTACCATGCTAAGATTGACTGTAGTTCTAAAGAAGTTTCTTTTCAGAAAGACTTTCAGTTTGTGTACAAGAATGAACCCTTACTGTTGATAACATATCAAGAGGCTGACAAAACTTGTAAAAGATGGAAATGAATGTTACCTTGCACACATCATTGAAAATAAAGGAACTGTTTAGATTAGTGATGTGCCAGTGGTAAATGAGTATCCTGATGATTTTCTTGAGGAGTTGCCTGGAATAATACCAGATCGGGAAGTTGAGTTTACTGTTGACTTAGTTCCTGATGCTAAGCCAATTTCAAAACCCCCTTATCGAATGGCTCAAGTTGAACTTTTAGAGTTAAAGAAACAATTGAAGGAGTTATTGGATAAAGGTTTCATTCGACCTAGCACATCACCATGGGGTGCTCCTGTCTTGTTTGTTAAAAAGAAAGATGGTTCTTTGAGACTTTGCATTGATTATATAGCCTTGAATAACATCACTGTTAAGAAAAAATAACCTTTGCCTCATATCGATGATTTGTTTGATCAGCTCCAGAGAGCTCAGTATTTTTCAAAGATTGACTTGAGATCGGGGTACCATCAGCTGAAGGTAAAGGAGACTGATGTTCCGAAGACCGCGTTTCGTACAAGATATGGCCATTATGAATTTGTAGTAATGCCTTTTGGGATAACCAATGCACCCGCTGTATTCATGGACTTAATGAATAGAATTTTCCCTGAGTTCTTGGATAAGTTTTTGGTGGTTTTCATTGATGACATTTTGGTGTTTTCTAAAAGTAAAGAAGAACATGAAAGACATTTAAGGTTCATTTTTCAAACCTTGAAAGAAATGAAATTGTATGGTAAATTCAGAAAGTGTGAGTTTTGGTTGCAACAAATTTCTTTCCTTGGTCATATTGTTACTAAATATGGGATAATTGTTGATCATGCAAAAACAAATTTTGTTGAAGAATGGCCAAGACCCACAAATGTAACAGAGATTCGTAGTTTCCTTGGTTTGGCAGGCTATTACCCAAGGTTTGTTAGAATTTTTTCACGGTTATCTAGTCCAATGACTAAGATAACTCGGAAGGGTGTTAAGTTTATCTGGACGAAAGAATGTGATGATTGTTTTCAGGAATTGAAAAGAAGATTGGTGAATTCTCTAGTTTTGGCACTACCTTCCAGGAATGGTGAGTTTGTTATGTACAGTGATTCTTCATTGAAAGGACTTGGTTGTGTCCTAATGTAGAATGATCAGGTAATTGCTTATGCTTCACGACAGTTCAAAACTCATGAGGTAAATTACCCTACACATGATTTGGAATTAGCTGCTGTTGTTTTTGCTTTAAAAATTTGGAGGCAACATTTGTATGGAGTAAAGTGTAAAATATATACTGATCACAAAAGTTTAAATTATATATTCACTCAGAAAAAGTTGAACATGAGACAAATGAGATGGCTTGAATTAATCAAGTATTATGATTGTACAATTCATTACCATCCAGGAAAAGAAAATAAAGTGGCTGATGATTTGAGTCGAAAAAGTAATACTTCATTAGTTAAGGATGAACTTTGGCATAGAAGTTGTTGGTGCAGGATGTTCTTCTATTTTGTTTCAGGTATCAGTGAGATCATCTCTATCAGACAGAATCAAGCAAGCACAAAAGCAAGACAGTGAGTTGCAGGAAAAGGTAGAGCTGGTTCAGAAGGGTAAGTTGCCTGAATTCAACATTGATAATGATTGAATTTTGAGATTTGGGAAGAGATTGTGTGTTCCTTGTGATTCACAGTTGAAGAGAGAGTTGTTATGTGAAGCTTATAGTTCTTTGTTTTTAGTTCATCTAGGAAGTACTAAGATGTATAGAGATCTTCAGGAGTATTACTGGTGGGATGGAATGAAAAGAGATATTGCTGATTTTACTATGAAGTGTTTGACTTGTAAGCAGGTTAAAGCAGAGTGAAAGTTACCGAAAGGGATGCTTCAGCCTTTACCAGTTCTAGAGTGGAAATGGGAGAATATATCCATGGACTTTGTTGTGGGATTACCGAAGACTTCTCAAGGTAATAATGCAATTTGGATTATTGTTGATCGCTTGACCAAATCTGCTCATTTCCTTGCTATACGAGATACTTTTTCCCTAGATCAACTTTCCCATTTGTATCTTAAAGAGATAGTCAGGTTACATGGAGTTCCTCTCTCCATTTTATCTGATCGTGATCCCAGGTTCACTTCTAACTTTTGGAAAGGCCTTCAGAAGTCGTTTGGTACAGAATTAAACTTCAGTACAGCTTTTCATCCTCAATCAGATGGGCAATAAGAACGAACAGTTCAGACCCTGGAGGATATGCTATGAGCTTGTTCGATGGATTATCAGGGAAGTTGGGACCAACATCTTTCTTTGGTTGAATTTTCATATAATAATAGTTTTCATTCAAGTATAGAGATGGCACCATTTCAGGCATTATATGGGAAGCGGCGTCGAACTCCACCTTTCTGGGATGAAGTGGGTGAAAGGAAGTTGATGGGACCAGAATTGGTAGAAGAGATGGTAGAAAAAGTTCAGCTGATTCAGAGACACATGAGAACAGCTCAGAGTAGGCAGAAGAATTATGCAGACAACAGGAGGAAGGATCAATCTTTTGAGGTAAGTGATCATTTTTTTCTCAAAGTATCACCAAGGAAAAGTGTGATGCGATTTGGTAAGAAAGGAAAGCTGAGTCCAAGGTTCATCGGACCATATGAAATTATGGAGAGAGTTGGATCAGTTGCTTACCGAGTGGCTTTACCTCCATGTTTATCTCAGGTACACAATGTTTTTCATGTTTCGATGTTGAGAAAGTATATGCCAGATCCATCTCATGTTTTGAGTCCAGAGGTAGTTCAGCTGGAAGAGAACCTATCTTATGAGGAACAACCGGTCCAGATTCTTGACCATAGGGGGAAAGTGTTACGGAATAAGGTGATTAATCAGGTAAAGGTTTTGTGGAAAAACAACTTGATGGAAGAGGCAACATGGGAATCTGAAAATGTAATGAGGGATAAGTACCCCCATTTATTTGATAAGTAAATAAATTGCGGGGACACAATTTTCAAAAGGGGGGAAGGATGTAACATCCCAAGTAAGTAATGAATAATATATATTTTTATCTATGTCTATTAGTGAATTAGATCGTGTTTTAGAAGCTTAAAATGATAGTAAATCCAATCTTAAGCATGGAATACACTAATATTTTTAAAAGATTGTTTTACTGCCTTTTGATGGAAAACCATTTTTAAATCTATATTTTGAAAATTTTATAAGCTATGTTTGTAAAAATAAACTTATTATTTATGATTGGGACATCAAAATTTACTTTGTGTGATTTTTTGGTATTTTTCAGACAATGTTCATTTTTTTAATGAATAGTGAAATATACTGCATTTTACATCAAAACTGCTTTTTAATCTAATTTATTTATATGATTAGATTACCTTTTGAATTGGTTTTGAAGTGAAATTAGAATATATTTTTACCATTTAATCCATTGGTGGTCATTGGAATCAATTTCACTTTGAAATCAGACTTAAACTGGTGTCAATCTTTTGATACTTATTGTTTCATAAAAACACGCTTTTTATCAGGACAACGGGAATTAATTATTAAATTAATTAATGTGACTTATATGATTTGAATTTTTTAAAATATAAATAATTTTTGAATTCAGAATATCAAATATAGATTAGGGTGAAGTTTTGGTATTTTTTCTGAAAAACTTCAATTTTTGATGAATAGTGAAACCACTAAGTGGTAGTTAAAGAAACTGATTTTTGGTTTAAATGAAACCTTGTCACTTCTGTGATTTTATTTTCAGAAATACGACATACATGGTTGTCATTAAGAAGTAAAATTTGTTTCAATGAGATTAAATTTTTTTTTGGTGAATAGTAACTCTTAAGTTCTTAATCGCGATTAGCGGTAATTAGTGTAGTTTAAGGTAAAAAATAATGCTTTGATAAAATGAGATGAGCTTGACACATGTCCTACCCTGATTTTATGTTTCATGGCCGACCAAGAAAATCCATGGGTCAAATTGGGGACCCCATGGAGCCACTTTGGTTGGGAAATGACATAAATAACTTTTTATTTAATGTAAAAGTAAAAATGACACAAACATGAGATGTTTTACTAAAACAATTTTTACATGAGGTTATAAAGATCATATTTTTGATTATAAATATTCATTGGAAATATAAAAATATTTCCTACATCATAGTTTTTTTTTATAATTTTTAGACTTTAAATAAATTAAATTATTGATGAAATCATGATGATGCAGCGATGACCTCATTATTTAACGATTTAAATAAAATGGAATGATAATGTAAACTCTAAGACCTACACATAGCCAAAACCTATTGGATGGGTGGATTTCTAACCCTTATCACCTTACCCTCGAAACACATCAATGTGGGACCTCTTAAATCCGAATACCATTTTAAAATAAAGTGACTTTTCTTTACCTTCCAAGAGTGCCCCTCCTCTCCTCTTATAAAATTCCCCCACATCTACCACCTTACCCACACCCCTAAAGCCTTTGGCTCGGCCAGCCCCTGCTCATTTTCTCTCTCCACTTCCCTCTCTTACTCCTTGAAGCCTCACTTCGGGCAGAAGTCTTACCAAGAAAGCATTTGAGCTCAAACCAAAGGGAGTTACCCGATTTTAAGGTAATCTCTTCTTTTGAGTTCTTTTGTTTGATTTTTCTTCTCCAACCCCCTAAACTCTTTTCATTCTTTTATTTTGTAACAAATACAGTATCCTAAATATACTAGTATGTTGTTATAAGAAGGATTCGAGCTACACTTACACACACCTACATCTAATGGTTAATGAATATATTGTTTCCATGGATGGTGAATTTATGCCTCCCGAAACGATGATTGTTCAACAATATTTTAACACCTTCAAAGGTGGCCATTAAGATGTAACTATATTTATATATGATATATAATATGTTTATGTTTTCCTTAAGCTTCTGTATTTTTAATTTTGGGCATACCTTTATGGTTTCCATTATGGGTAAACGTGATATCTTCATTCAAGGAAGTGCGGACTACCTCCCCCTCAAAGTGATTTGATTCGTTAAATACCATATGTGGGATGTATAAAGGATGGAACTATGATATTATATATGATATTATACTAGAATTATAATAAACCTTTATATCATTATGATTCCATTTTATAAAATACGAAATAGAAATGAAAGTAGCGTTCATGTGTACGTACGGCTTACCGTCTCCATGAACGGTGCATTTCATTTCTTACCTCTAAATGATTATGTAATATTAAAAATGCATTTATATACTGGATATATATGATATATACATAATTATTATACTTCTGGACATAATGGATAAATTAACAACATGTAATTATAAAGTGTTTATTTTTTACTCAAGTACCAATGATCGTTAAAATGACTGTTATTAACTAAAATAATTACATAGTGTTCATGACATGGAAATAAGTGATATAAAAGGAATAATGAACTTGAAAATTTTTCTTAAACATGTAGAAATTAACTCAAGTTTATTATTCATGAGATTAAAGAACGATCGAGTCAAGTCAGACCCGAGGTATGGGACTTCGTCTCAATCTCCTTTCGTTGAGGCATATTTTGTTTTATACACAACCTTCTTTTATACGGTGTATAAACCCCTTTGACTTTTAGGTTTATCCAAAAGGAATATTTTTTATACGAAGCGTTTTACTCAACCAAAAAAGGGAATGTTTTGTCGTACATATGCGGCAACAACGACTTCTCCGCCGCCGTGACCATTATTTGAGTTTTGGCTTCCTCTACAAGCTATAACTTCTTTTTAAAATAAAATTAAATACCATGTTTTACTTTTCTATTATTTTGGAATTGAAAATGGTTTTTCATAATGTTTTTATATCAATGTGATGTATTTATATCTTGTGATTTAAAGGTGGAAATGTTCTGTTTCCTTTATGAATGTTTTATGTGATACGATTATGTTGAGTTTCTTGGGAATTATTATGAAAACGGGTGGTTCCGTGATAAACTAAGGGCGGGTGAGCCCGATATAGCTCTCCAATGATTTGGGTAACGCGATGGAGTGTAACGTTAAGGTTTCTACGAAGAGATTTAGGGAATATATTGTGATGGGTATTCCAAACGTAACCAAGAGGGTTACTCCCTATGTAAGAATGTTATGAATGCCTCAAGTTACCTTTATGTCTTATGATTTCTATGATTTATTCATGATTTGATGAGGTATGTTAATGTGCTTAAGTTTTATGGGTAAAGTATGATTTCATTCATATGTATATATGAACTCATGTTTCCTTTCCATATTTTTTATATATATAACCCATACTGAGCTTTTTATGCTCATCCCAAGTCTTTTTTTTGAAATATTTTTCACAGGTCAAGGGAAAGGTACATGATATGATGATAGTGTCAAGGAAGTGTCAAGAAAGAATCCATGTTTTATTTTAAATATTTTACGTTGATGAATACTATCTTTATGTAACCACTTTGTTTAAATGTGGAATGTAATGAAAGTTTTATGATCTAATTCTCTAAAAATCTAAACCTGAAAAATCCTCAATGTGTAATCTTGTAATAACTCAAGATTAAGTAAGGTTTAAGGCTGGGGCCCTATATCAGTGGTCTCCTGGACAAGATGAGGTCATAAAATAGATGCCTCTCCTACCTCCATCCAACATAGGGGTGATTGACTTCGCCTGTCGTAAAAAGCCTAATAAGGTGTCATAGGATCATTACAAAAAAACTACAACAGTAGTAAAACTCCACCTGTGATATGTTTATCTCCCAATATCTTCAGAAAAATAGAACGCATGCCTGATGCACATCCTCAAAAACCATAATTGTACACTCTGACTATCCATCTGTGCTAGATGCAATGTTGTACTCAGAAGTACCTATGTACCCAAAGCCCTCTTTAGTCGCCTTCAGACCTGAGAAGTAAACCGGGAATCCTAGGTAAAAATGATAGAGTGTGGAAAAACCATGTAAACCTATAATATCTTATATGTATATCATTCGAAGATCATCAACATTAAAGTTTTTCTGGATTAGAATGAAATGTGAATCCTTTGTGATCCTATCAATAACAACCCAAACTGCATCATTCTTACAAGGTGACCCCAGAAAACCCGTCACGTAATCAATCATGAAATCTTTACACTTCCACTTGGGAATGGGTAACTACTGTAAAAGACCTACAATTCGCTTATTATCCATCCTAACCTACTGACTGGTGGAACTTCTCATGACAAAACCAGCTACATCCCACTTCATGCCTAGCCACCAATATTGACAACGTAGGTCTCCATAAATCTTGGTGAAACCAAGATGAAATTACCATATTGAGGCATGAAAATATCGCAGTATCTCCTCACACATGTTTTTTGACACCTATATGTGCACATGAAAACACAAAACTCACCATCACCTATGTTCCATCCAAGACTTGGGTCTCTTCATGAAAAACTCACTCTTAGGACAAATCCTTCAAAATTTGATAGATGCCTCATTTTCAATAGTTCCAAAATAGTAGTGGTAATAGCTATAGGAGAATAAAATGTCTTCCCATATCTATCATGTACCTCTAAATGAATCTCAGAGAATAGAGTGATAAGCTTCCACTCACTCCTGAACTTCTAAACTGCATGTATCTTAGTCCTCCTTCTCAAGGAATCAGCCACTACATTGAATTTCTTAGGCATGTAGGGAAGCTCAAATTCAATGGACTGAAGGTACTCAACCCACCTTCACTATCTTAAATTCAAATCTCATTAAGTAAAGATATACATGAGGCTTTTTTGGAATGTGTAAAACAAAAAATTCACTCCCATAGGATAATGTCTCCAACAACACAAAGCATGCTCATCTATGGTCAATTCGAGATTATGTGTCAGGTAATTCCTCTCATGTGGCCTCAACTACCAAGAAACATAAAATATAACTCCTCCACTCGACATACGTACCACTCTAATCCCAATAAACGATGCATCACTATAAACAATGTAAATCATGCCTGGCCCCGGAAAAATCATTATTGGTGATGAATACAATCTCCCTTTATGCTCCTAAAAGGATCAAATGTAAGAATCTATCCACAAGTACTTCTCACCCTTCTTAGTCAATCCCATCATTGGAACTGAAAAGTGTGAAAATTCCTTAATAATGCATTTTTAGTAACCATCCAGTCCCAAAAAACATTCAACCTCAAACATGTTCTTCGGATTCTCCCAAGAAACTACTTCTATTACATTCTATAGGTCAATTTATACTACTGGATCTTAGATTAAATGACCCAAGAAGTGAATGTGGTGCATCCAAAAGTGGCATTTTGTGAGATTTTCATTTAAATGATGCTCTCTCAGTGTACTAAATATGATCTCAATATGGACGGAATGGTTGTGTCTAGTGTGAGAGTACACCAAATATCATCCATGAAGACTACCACAAAAGAATCCAAGTAAGGATGAAAAACATATTTCATCAATGCTATGAAAACTACTGGTGCATTCGTCAGACCTAACATCATAACCATGTACTCGTATATATCATAACTACTCCGAAAGTTTATACGAGGTATATTTTTTGGTCTAACACACAACTGATGATGACCGAATCTCAATTAAATCTTCGAGAACACCTGGGATCCTCAAATATAGTCAAAATTAACATCAATACTTGTAAATGGAAATGGATTCTAGACCATAAACTATATTTTTTGCAATAATCCACACAAATATTGAGGGTACCATCCACATTCTTCACAAAAAGTATTGATGAACCTCCATGAGAAGTATTGGGTCCGATAAAACCCTTGGTATGAAACTCCTCTAACTAATTTTAGAGCTCCTATAACTCTATTGTAGTCATCCTATATAAGGGAAAGGACACAAGTGCTGCTCCTAGAACAATATCAATAGTGAAATCGACGTCTCCCTTCAGAGGTAAACCTGTAAAGTAATTCGAAAAGAAATCTATAAATTGGTCCACCACTAAAGGAAAGTACATCTGTGAAGTCCTCTAGTCTTCTAGATTAAAACAAGAAATATGGGTTTTGATTCCTTCCAACCCATGATGCTCGGGTCTAGATCTACTTGCTTGGACATCCCATTCGCACTTGTTTAGAAAAGACCCATCCTATAGTGAGGTGAAACTAACCATGTTGAAATTGTTGTCAACAAAGGAAAGAGAGGAGAAAAACCAGTCCATTTCATGAAAAAACATCAAATACTTTAATCTCTAAGACATAGAGGCCCCATATAATGTGACACCCACCAACCTCAATAGGGAACTCCTTGTACTGACATACAATATTCATCCTAGTCCCCAATGGGGTATCTAGCATCACAACATCATCAAGAGTAATGATACAGATCCTAAGTCTCTCCACAATGTCAATTGATATTAAATTATAGGAAGTACCTATATCTAGAAGATAATAAGCTAAAACTATGGCAACCAGAATCGTACCTCTAACCGTAAACGGTCTGGGATCCTTCTCCTGCTAGGACTATTCCATCGAAAAATTAAGAAATGTATTGATGCTCTGCAACCCTTCTGGGATTCCCTGAGATGATCCACCCTATAATTTCTAAAACGCTATCATTTGGCTACCACAGCCATGACCCCCTCCTCGTCCTTAACATCCTGACGAACTCTAGTTACCAAACTGATGAGAAAATAGTGGTCCTAGTCCTAAATTTGGATCCATAACAGATCCCATCTCACTAGATTCTGCTGAGGATATCTAGAATAAATGCTGAAGATTACGCATCTTGTTACAAGATCGATACTCAACTCGGTCTCTCATGAATTGTAGTCTCGGGTGCCCACTCTTTCCTCCCTAGTATCACACCAGTTGGATACCTGAATAAACATTATGTGAAAGCTCCCAGTAGCACTTCTTGGTTTCGGTTGAAGGAGTACCACCTCTAGATGCTAAACCACCTTTGCTCGTAGCTCCAAAATCCCTTATATTTCACTCGATAATTAGATGTTGATTTACTATAGAAGTCAACGAAGTCAGCCAGAAAACATTCACCAATGATTTTTGGATATACCTCAGACCATCCTTAAACCACCCATCCTATGATAACTCATCACCTCCCAAAATAGGTGTGAAGCATTGAAGATCTATAAAGCGAGATGTATAATCTATGACTGAGAGAGCACCCTATGCCTAAACTCTCGGGCTCATTCAGACCTCAACATCCCGGGAGAAGTAATCAAAGAAGGACCTCTGAATATCTTCTAAAGACATATCTAGATGAAGTCCCACTTGTGTGAAAAATTCCCACCATCTCTAGATGGAATTTTTTTGAATGTAGCTAGCGAACATCACCTATTTTGGTGGCATCTCTAGATATTCAAAGAAATAAATCATGGCCTCCAACCATGACTATACATCCTGTAGTCCTCCATCACCTAAGAAAGTATGAAGATGCTACTTCTAGAACATTCATGACAACTATTACATAGTAGGGGAAAGATGTGGTGATCCCAGGAATGTTTTCATCATACTTATAAATCCTTCATAGAACTTTTAATTATCACATGTGTTAGGTATAACATCTAGTGCCAAAACAGGCACAATAGAAGGATTTTCTAGTAGTCCTTGATCAACCATTTTCAGTGTCTGATCATCGCCCTGTACCTATTGTACAACTGGATGATTTCATGGTAGCATGACTCTGTAAGGTCAAGATCACACCTTAGACAAAGATAATCATGGACTGAAAAATGGATGTGCAATAATGTTACAGGAGAAGGAAAACATTCAAGTTTTACAAAAGAGGGTTACATGATGTGTATAACCACTATAAAAACGGTTCTATTAAAATTTAACATGGGATTCTACCTCTTCAAGCCAAGTCATGTAACACCCCATACACACAACATGTTCCTCCGGATACATATCATGTACTTGAATATCTCCTCTAACCTAGGTACTACTAAATGTCTAGAACTACATAGTCCTACTGGTGTAATACTACATGATGAGAACACTCTAGAAACGGTCTGTACAATGTAAGTTCCATCCCCTTGTGCTGTTATTCACATGGTTGGATACATGTTCGATTACTACATGGTGTTTATGAGATATAAACGGCATGTATAACCCAAGTTTCATACACCCATGTCATTAGTCACACGACAAAATTCATGGTCTTGTACATCCTGACGTGTAGTCTTAGTACACAATGTGTTCTGCCAAACATTTATCAACCCAGTGCCTTTTCTCACATAGTTAGTCACACGGTCAACAGCTACATGGAATATACATAGGGTACAAGAGTGTACTTATGAAAAGTCATTTATTCTTCAATAGAAGAACACATGGTGTGTGTTCATAAACTCATATGTCGTGTTGTCTGGGTTTCTGGACAATAAACCTCTGTAACATCTCTGGAACCCCCAAAAATCATCTTTTTTTATCCAAGGGGTGCCTTGTTCCAGTCTTTGGGATCCCATACTCCCCACAAATCAATGTTTGGCATCCTTATTAATGTCATATCATAACAAAATTCAATTAAAGTTCAAACATTACCCCCAAAATTCCAATCCAATAGGGGCCATAACACCTCAGGGACCAAATTATGGTATCCATCCAAATGAATCTTTACACATACCACTAACCTATAAAAAAATAGCATGTATTTCTGTTGCGACATCTATCATAATATCTTGCACATGTAGCACAACATCTACCACAATAGCATGAAATCAATACTTCACCCTACATGGCATGACAATAATGCATAACATGTGATCTCTATAAGATGAATATATGATTAGTGAGATGGAACAACCTCATATCACTGGGTTTAATCATAATATAACTCCAATAATTTCAATTCTAACCAAAAAAACAAGTGAATCACCCAACAGTGATATCAAATCAACTGTAACAATTAAAAAACCAAAAAAAAAAATATTTGAGGTAACTTGGCATTTACATGTGCATGGGGTAGCTACATTGGAGCACATATTTTTACCAACTACTCATTCTTTCCGATCCCACTTTATAGGCCCCAAATAGTAATGAGAAGCTGAAAATAAACTCCTCGAATACAAATTTTTAATGTCACAGATCTGGGTGTCACCCAAAGGTGCCCCATACCCATTTGGCCATATGGCCTGAAGCACATGTGACCAAATTCTAGGGGCTTCTGTCTAGAAATAAAGGATTAGGGGGTAATTTTGGGAAAACTATTCCCTCATTGGTAGAGTAAACACATTGGGAATCCAATAGTAACAAAAGCAGAAGTAGTAATACCATACAATAGAAATAAACCGTGGAAGATAGAAAGTAAATCAAATAGAATACCCAATATATATTGTGCATTTCATATATATCAAAAAATCATCCAAACAAATCACAATGCTGGAAAGAAATAACTTAATCCAAGTAAAAAAGTAACAAGTAAACTCTTGTAGCATTACAAGCCTCAGATTGGTCCCATGCTCTCAAGATGCAACACCAAGCAAGTACCTAATGAAGAAGGGGGATTTCCCTTATTTTTAACTATAATCAAATAATATTGTTTGGTCCAAATCATGACCCAAATATTGTTTGAGAGGAATAATAGTCAGAAATCACCAAAAAATATATGCCTAACTTCTAGTGAATTTATATAGTAAGCAATATGCAGAAATTAAGAAATATACAAGGAAGTACAAAAAACTAATAATTCCTAAAAATATCAATTACATTCATTAACATTTATCAGTAAATCCGTTGAAACATGTAAAACTTGTGATCTATCCTAATCTTTGTATCCCTTGTGTATGTAACAGAATATATGTCTCAGTAGACCATCTACACAAAACAAGTAAGGCTAAATTTATGATTGGGATTCTTCTTGGTAGATGCTTCACAATCATTCAATTATTCAATAATGACCCTATGGTAATGTTCTCACACTCTAAACCCCCTTGTCTAACATAAAAAAAATAATTTAATAATGACCTTCTAGGTAGCTCTCATGGTCTAACCCCACTAGTCTAACATTGCACTAGACATTTGAAAATGACTACCTAGGAAACTATCACAGTGAATACCACATGGTCAACATAGAATCAATAAAATATAGATGACCACCTGGGAAACCCTCACTGTCTAAACTCTCGGTTCAATGACCACCTAGAATCGCTCACAGTCAACAAACCTGGGTCAATATAATAGTAAGACACACATAAATGGCCATACCTCAGGAATCTCTCAAAATCAAATTCCCTTTTTTAAAACAACCATCATGCATTCACAGGTATCTTAAATAATTATTAACTCCATCAAAACCAAACAAGGCATAGAAAAAAAAAGGAATACCTAACAGGAATTCTAGACCAAATATCAATTACAATCAATCAAGGGAAACAAACCCATGGGTTGTCCCATAACAAAGTATCTAACCTTATTCATATGAAAAAACCCTTTATCAACTCTAAATCATAGATGATGATAAAATGTGTTACATTACAAATCAATAAATAACCCAATCATGGGTATGAGACACTTTTAGCATATATAATCTAAGACAACACAATGAAAGGAACAAATCACCTAGCTCAATATCATACGATTGATAAACATGAACATAGGCCCTTGAATTAGACTACATTAGCATAGATCTATAAATAAGTGAAAAAATCATAACCATGAATAACTCATGAGAGAGGTGGAATCTGGAATAAAGGCACTATGGGAATTGGGAAGTCACCAGTGGGATTCCAACACACCTGATAATATCTCAATTGAAGGTCGGATGCATAATCAGGGGTTCAATCTTCATTTTTAATTATTGAGTTCTCTTATATGAATCGTTGGAAGAATAAGATGGTTCCGGACATGAGATGTGACCTAGATACGATTTATAAAATGAAAAGAAAACTACATGGCGTGTTTATTAAATTTACACGTCGTGTAATATCCTTAACTGGACCCTAACTTAAACGGTCTTCTAGGTCACCACACAGCCATGTACTCGGCTGTCACAAGGATAGCACACAACTTTACATGACAAGATAGGTACATGATGTGTACTCAGAAGTACATGGTTGGTACATAGAAAAACCCTATTTCTTCCCTTTTCCTCAAAACAACCTGAAATCAAGATCCATACCTGAAATGAAGATCTAAGTTCTTAAATGTTCTATCAGATGATTTTTTAATGATGTTTCTATGATAATGGACTAAGTGGTCTATAAGTTATGAAATGTTTATGTGTTATCTAGTTGGGAACAAATATTTCATGGTTATGCCTCACTATTTAGGTGTTCAGGGTAGCAGGTTTATTTTTTTTTGACTCATTGTGCTTAGTATATAAGTTCACAGGACCTTCATTGTATGGTGGTTGCGTGGTTCAATTAATTATTTATGGAAGAGTTGAAAATTTATCATGCATTAATTAACTTGGTAATATATTTTTATTGACCTTTAATATTCCTTTTATAATAAATAATGAAATAGTGTGTTTTCCTAATTCATGTTTGACATAGTCTGATCCATGTTAAATACATTGTGTTTCTTATTTATTACTATATTTTAATTTCATGTTTTACCATTAAATGTATTTTTGTTATATTTTTTATTATTTTAGGGTGTATGAGATGAAAACATGGTGAATTGGGTAGGGCGTAGTGAATACCAACATCCAATGAACTAATACATAGGGAATAAATCATCTGAATATCAGTTTCCCACAATGCAATGTTTCTTACCTATGATCCTTTAGGGGACTGACATGATAGAATCCAGTTGTCTTATCATTTGAAGAAATATTTTTTATGGGATCCTCCAATATAATTAGTACCAAAGGTGGTTCATTATTCATATGTTAAATACCTTGATTTCTATATAGGAATGACATCAAATAAATAGAATATCAATATCGATAGATTTTTTTGAACATATTTTAGACTCTATTAATTATGGATTGAGTACCATATGATTTTAATTTAATTGGAAGCCCCATTATTTTGGGTAAATCTATTTATAGTAGAGAATAATTATTTTGAATACTTGGATATAAATATTCTGTTTTTGTTATGAATATCTCACTCATGAAACTTTATTTTCAATATTAGGGGGAAGAATAATACAGTGGATGTTAAGAATGAGTTGATATATTTGTATGAAAAATTGATGGACCATAATAATGTTTTCACGTTTTAGTGGTTGTGTGGATTATGGTTGTGAAAAGGATAACTAAAAAAATAACCAATTAATGATTTTAATATGATTCGTTGGTATCCCCAATTAGAAAACGTAACATTAATTTATTATTAATGGGAATTTCTACGATTATTTTTTGTTTTTGGAGATTTGAGATACAATGGTTACTATAGTTAGTCACTCAAAGATAAATCGACTTGCTGTTTTGTGGTATTTGGAATATGAATCTCAATTATAAACATCAGAATTAAAATGTTCAATTTCAAACTAGTAGTGACCTTAATACTGATAGAAGAGGATGTTCTCCTAAACAGAAGTAAATATAATTAAAGAATCCATTAGAAGATAAGTCTCATGAAATGAAATGGGAGAAGAGGTATGGTAAGTAAGTTGTAAGTAATCATACATAATAGTAATGTGAGAATAAAGAACACATCATTAATGATTTTAATATTCAAAATGATAACAGTCAAAGAGAATCAATGATTGGTATTTTTTATTTTGATAGTTAATCCAAAAATAATAATAATTACTTGACATGAACTAATACTCTTAAAGAATCATTGGTGACTGAATTTAGAGACTCATACCATTCAACTTGTGATCAATGATGTTTAATCAAATATGTATCAGGGTTGTTTTGGAATTTCTATATGGTGGATTGTGAATTCATTGATTTTTTTAGATAAGTATATGTCCATATCTAGATATGGAATGGGAGAGACTTGAAATTATAATTATATTTAATCAAATATGTATTGTGATTAATGATGTTAAATCGAATTTGTATGGAGGATTGTCAAAAGGATGATTTAAAAAAGAACCTTCTAATGATCTAGATCTATGGAAATATTTGTTTGGTCACCTTAGTGATAATAAGATTACGGTTTTAAAATAAAAAGTCATATTTAATCATGAACATGAACATATTTTTATGTGTGAAGTTTTTGTACTAGGAAATCATAAAAGAGTGGGATTCCACTTAGATGGCCAGAAGCCCATGGACTGAGAGTTAGAGTTTCTACAATGATATGATTGGGAAAATAAACTTATTCCATCAAATGGTGTTTATATTTAATTTATTAGCCTCATTTAAGATTCAATATGGAAATTTTGGATTTACTTATTGAATGATAAGTCTAATGTATTTTAGGGGTCTGTTCCATGGAAATCATTTAGAAGAAAGAGAAAGTAGATAAAAGTCGAAATGCATTTAAATATAGAAAAAACATGATTGCAAAAGACATAACATATAAAATTTATATAATATGGATAGAATAATTAATGAGATGATAGTGTACAGAACTCCTCCATATAAAGGAGTGTCTGAAGAACAAGCTAGACTCTAATAAAAATTGATCAGATTGTGAGTACTCACTTGGGAATGCCTAAGAAGATTTGGGTGGATACCCTCAAAATAGATATTTATCGTACAATAATAAGTCCATATTTGATAGTCATAAAGGAACTTATATAGGAACTATGGTATGGATAAATATAAAAAATTTATCACCTCATAGGATTTAGTATATTGGATTATGTACATATAAATTCCATGGATCGGGAAAATCCTTATTTGAAATCCAAAATATATTTGAACCTTGGTTATAGAGATAAAAATTTTAGATATATATCATGGCAAGGTTAGAAGGAAAAAATAATCATAAGTAGGGATAATTCCTTTTATGGGATGGTTCTATAGAAGAACTATAAATTTCCAAACTAGGAAGTTAAAGAAGAATCAACTATTGTAGTCCAGGTTGATCAAAGTACCAGTAGAAGTTTTTTGAAGATTACAGATTAAGTTGTTGCAGGAACCAAAAGTAATAAAATATAATTTTAACATAAATACTATAAATTTATAGGATGGATGAATCTCATGTTGGGGAACTACAATTAGGTTCTTATGATATATGTGTACAATAAGTATAGGTAATAGTAGAAATTGTAGATCCAATTGATTTAGTTTAGCCAATTTGTTTTAAGAGACAAACTATAATCAAAAATAAATTTTAGAGGTATGTGGATTATTTAAACTTTATATACCTAGAAAATATTGGAAAACCAGGAAATATGGAGTAAGTTGTTGTTGGGAAAAATCATTCAATGTAACATTAAATTGTAATTGGGATGATTGTGTTGGTTGAAAAAGATGGATTCTAATGGGAGTTGTAGTGTTCTAGATATATTTTTGTAGTTATATACTAAAAAAATATCCATGTCAAAGGAATAGATCCCTTTAATGTGGTAAACCAATTTTAATAGACAAGGTGGCCTTGTTTCCCAATTTATTGAAATATTTTGTGGTCAAAATTTAGTGGTTGGATTAGTCATTACGAAAGTTGGATTTCCATGAATTCATGAAAAAATTCTGGAGAAGGCATGATTTTCAATAATATTTGAGTTTCATGAAGTTAAAGAGAATTAAAAATTCATTTGGTGTTGCAAAGGATACTTTTCACACTGACTTGGGGCATGAAGAATTTGTGATGAATATGGTAGATGTCCCCAACTAAAAGAAGTGAAGAACTGGGAATGCGTAATTAAAAATGGTACATAACAAAGATTATGTGATGTGGAGAATCACGAATGATAAATTTTCATGGTGCTTTATGAAATCATGGTGCGTCATGAACTATATGGGAGAGTTTCATGAAAAGGGGAGGATGTGGATGGAATCTTCAAGAATGAGAGGAAACACTTATAAATAGGCCTCCAATCCCCTCATAAAATTAGAGTAAGACTTAACTAATATTGTATGGCTCCAAATTCGAAAAGGTTATTCAGGAGGATTGTTCTTACAATAATGTTCCTAAAGA
Source organism: Viscum album (assembly GCA_963277665.1). NCBI lineage: Eukaryota > Viridiplantae > Streptophyta > Magnoliopsida > Santalales > Viscaceae > Viscum > Viscum album. The sequence goes on from OY728121.1 coordinate 440,672,009, forward strand.
TAGGAGGTTTGCGAAGGCAATGAAAGTCTACCAAATTTTTTTAGAATCATGAATGTATTGATGTTCTTGAAGGCCATAAAAATACATATGCAATTTATGAGATTCACTAAGGATTAGTAATCATTGAAAATTTATAGATATTTGTGTTGTAAAATTGAGCTTCGTGAAATGTAGGATATTCATGAATTCTATGTGATATTTGTTAAAGGAATGCAATTTGTGATGACTATTTGAGAATCACAAAAGAGGTGAGATTTGAGGAGGAAGTGAGAATTCTGAATGTTTTAAAAATGGTTTACCCAATAAATATTTGGAAATGCAATATCCATCAAGTGGATGAGAGTGGGACTTCATAATAAGATCTACGTACAGTTTATGATGCTTTCATTATTTCTAATTAAGGGACCTACATGCCTATAAACTATTTCTTTTCTTGTTTAGTGAGAAAATGAAGTGGGAGAAGACAATTCTTTCCACCGATAGTCAGTTATCGAAGAAGTGATTGAGGGAGTGACCCAAGGATAATGTGAGAAAAACCAAAACATTGAAAAGATAGTTAGCCTGGGCATTGATGTGGTTTAACCCAAACATTGAATTGGTAGTGAGCCTTAATAAATTTGGTACATCATCACGTTGTCATTATATACTCCTTGAGAATAGCCTAATGATAGTGAACCAAGTAAAATGACTGTTTCTCAGGAATTATTTTATTTCTATTCATACATTTCTATGGGAAAGGGAGAGAATAGTTTTTTTAATAAATAATAGGATCAGAAGGGGTAGTTGTTTTATTCCATCATACCATGATTCACCCCACCCCCACTTATGTTATTTAATATAGTTTAGATAACTGTTTTTTCTATTAGTGACTCTTCTAAAAGGATGTTAGGGTTGAATAAATTGATGGATTAATTAATTATCAACAAAAATTGTTATATTTTTGAACATTCAATGTGTAAAAAGTCACATTAAAAAATGTAGTTTTTTCATATTAATGATGAATATAATAGAAATTAGAGACATATGGTATGATGATTAGTGGGTGGGTTTCAATAGAATAAAAGATGGTATTTCTTGAAAATATATCCACTGGTAGTTATGAATTCTACCATCTAAATATTTTTAATCATTATTGCATCAAAATATGTTTATCTAGAGGACATGGATGTTAAGACTATGTTCCATCATTGTGAGTTAGAAGAGGATGATTTATATATAAAATAACTGATAAGTCTACATGTATAAATGAACCAATATCTAGTTTTAATGTTGAATTAATTCCTCTATGGTCCATAGAAATTCACTCATCAATCGAATAAAAAATTACATTCATTACATCGAGAGAAGTTTTCAGAACATATAATGGAGATCATTATTTTTATCAATAGAAATTAGAATATGGTATATTCAAAATAATGATTTTATATGTCTATAACTTACTAATAGTTGGACTAGATGCTATAAAAATATTAATTATGATTTTTAATTTGTTTAAAATATTCATGATGAAAGATCCTGGATAGAAGAATAATATTTTGGGGATGAAAATAACGAGTGATAGAAAATATGTGACTCTGGTTTTATCAAAAAAAAATATATCTAGAAGATCATGGAATGGTTTTGGGTGGTTTGAAGTAAGAAATTCTCGCCCCTCTTGATAATATCATCATGTTTTCTGATTCTCATATTCCAAAAATATATTTCTAGGCTTAGTCTAAAGATGAACTACTGTGTTCATCAGTAGACAAAAGTTTTATCGATAAAATGGTTTGCACTCGAACAAATATTTCACATGTAGTAGGAGTTGTGATTTTATGCATAGAGAATATGTGGAAGGTACAATTTGAGGTTCTGATGTGGGATCATCAATATTTTATTTGATTATAAACTCATGCTCTGTGTTGTGTATCAAATGAACAGTTACTATGATTCTTGGGCTCAAACTTTTGAGGTGATATGTTTACCTGGAAAATTATATATAGTTATGTGTTTATAATTGAATGAATTGATATCACCTGATTATATATGTTGCAAAATATTAGTAATCTAATTTCAATAGAATCTTATTATATATGTGAAATAAATTCTAGGAACAAAATGGATTAGTTGAAGCACTTATAAACTGAGTTTATAAGGGTTTAATCAAAATTAGGGATTTACTCTGACATCCAAATGCCATTCATTTGGGAAAAAATATAGCATTCCAAGTATGGAAAATCATATCAAACTAAAGTATTTATTCACAAATAATTTCTTAATTAAAAGGATTTGGATATATCAAATATAGAAGAATTCAAAAATCTTGAATATATATTCACCAATATGGTAGTTCTGGAATGACTATGGGATTATCGATCTTTAATGGGATATGGATGAATGATATAAGGAATATATAATATCACTTCATGCTACATTTTTGAGAGTTTAAAATATTTCCTGAAACAAATCTCACGTGGGATACTATTGAGTTGTAATTTCTAATTCAATTCATTAAAATTTAATCCATCAAAATTATATTCACCAGAATTTTGTGTAATGGATGATGGGATAAATGTAACATAAAGAATTATGTAGTTGATATTATATGACTATCGGTGGTCCATTAGAAGTTTTTTATACCAATGGATCTATTTTGAAGTAGTGAATGTTTCATAAGATCCTAAAATATGAATGGTTACTGGGTCGGTAACCAAGCTCAAGTAGTCATGCCTCATGATCTATATTTTTAGGGGAGTAGTTTTATAACAACCCTGATCTTTGTTACTCCTATAAAAATTATTTATTAGATATAAATGAACTTAATAAAACCCAAAATATGGAGATTTACAGTGTATTTGGAAGCTTAGAAACATTACATGACAACACAATACATAAAATACACCATCTTTATTGAAAACTTTTTTACATGACCATAACATTCCTTCGTACATAGCATCACATGGGATAACCTGAATACATACAAAAGAAAAGGGTTAGATAAAAATCCTAGTAAGGGTGTAAACAATGAATAACATGAAGAATACAATTCATTTTAGTCAATATACATATCCATGGATCATATTAGAAACCTGAACATAAAGGCACGTTATAACATGATCATTATAACATGGCAATGTAGCCACATCTTAAAAAATTGCATCATAAAAATAAAGTAATTGGGTAAACATGTTTCCCAGAATGATGGATATATTTCATAGAAGGAATCATGTAAAACCTTGTCCCAACATTATATATAATGATACTAAACATTACCCTATGTATTGGAGCGCTATCAGGGTGCACCCTTCATAATCATTTCAATCTTCTGTTTATGTGTTCCACATAGATCCTATAACATATATTCATTCAACATAATCATTTATTTCATGATAATGGAATGTGGAAAATATAAATGAATGTATATAATAAATAAGTATATGTTCATAATTATGAATATCCTTGATAGATAAATGACCATGAAATTCACTACATGATGATATTGGTATGGAAGATCGCAGTGCAATTTTGGCAGCCAAACGACGCGACATAAAAATTCATAAACATTACTGATGAGAGATAAAGTCATATCTCAGCATTTATAAATGCAATGGATAGTAAGGTGGTCATATATATATAGTTATTACCATAAGTAATTTGGATATAGAAGGCGTAACATAATATAGAAACATGGCGAAAGTGGAGAAATGGAATAAATCTTACAAAATTATGGCATGGTAATGACTGTACATGGGAAGGATCAGTGAGAGATAAAGAGATATCCCAACATAAAAACATAATAAAGGATGTCTGGGGGAGGTGGGAAAACAAACCCCATCATTTTTAATTGAATATAAAAGTGCATAACAATATAAGTAAAATTGGATAAAAATGAGAACGGATTGTGACGATCCCTTACATGAGTGTCTTCTTTCCAAAGCATGATGAGGGGCTTCTTGAGGGATTGGGGAACCTAGGGAGGATTCTAGAGAGGGGAAGAAATAGTAGGGGAATTATATAAGGATTTTTAGTGTAGATAAGTGAGAGCTGGGGTGAGTTTATATAGGAAATGAGAGGAGAATTTTTTTATATTTCACAAACATAGGTTTTGGAATCTATATAATTAAATATTAAAAACCCAAAAACATTCCCATTGTTTTCCCATGTTTTTTCCAAAAAAGGAGTGTAAAATATTTTTTATAAGTACAATTTCTGAACATATTAAAATTTTATGTACGCTTATGGGGGGTGAGTCACATTAATAAAGAAATGAATTTAAAATAATAAAATATATTACACTTTTTGAAGAATTCACTAAGGATTAATAAAATAATTGAAACCAATCTAAAATAAAATTATTTTAATGGGAAGAAAATATATTGGTCTTATAATACCCATTATAGTATTTATTATATCATTTTGGGGTTATTATGATGTGATAAAACATATATTTTATTTATAAGGTATTTAATTTTTACCCAAAACAATTACTGTCTAAGAAAATTATGAAAAAATCACCGTTGGATAATTTCAAAAATCCTGATTCCAAAAATTATATTCATTTATTCTAAATAAATTTCTAAATCTGGGAATTTTTAATTTTTAAATGAAAAAAATATTTATTGAAAATTCATGGGTTTTGACAAAAAATTATTTTCAAAGCATATTAAAAAAATCTATTTGACTTCATAAAAATTATATAGTATTTTATTATTATTATTAAAAGTAATTTGATAATATTATTTTATTAAAATATTAATTATTTAAAAAATTCAATAATTCCATAAAACAAATTCATTAAAAATACACTTTTTGGTTTATCATATAAAAAATATAACTCTTATAAAAGTGATTACGTAATCATTTACAGATAAGGAACAAATATAACCATCATTTATAAAAATTGTTTTTATAATATTATTAATAAAAACAATAGTTCAATATAATAATGTACATATTTCCCAAAAGTACCATTTTTACCCAAATAGTCAATTAATCAAATTCATCATTTTTAAATAAAGAATATTCTCATAAAGGAATTAATGGAATAATACTTTTATTAATAGAAAGGAATTAAACAATAAGTAACTAATACCATGTGACATAACTGTAATACCCCGAGATTTTATGAAAAATATTCTTTTTAATTTAATTGATTTCTTCTGTTGTACGCTACACCAAGATTATCTTGTGCTATGCGCAACACTATATTAGCTTGCAGTATACGCAACCCAGACTTGGCTTGCATTACACGCAATCACGACCTTCCTCGATAGCGTGTATTGTACGCAATACCGAGTTTTACTAAACAATGATATATTGTTATAATATTATTATGAACTAGCCATTATAAATAGTATTAACTAAATTTTTAATTTTATGGAATTATTATTCATCTTACACATTTTCTAGAACACGGTGTAAGAACAAAATAATTTTTTCGGGTAAAATAAGTATTTTTAGAAAAAATGCAGTTTTGCCACCTTTTAATAAAGCAGCCACATTAAATCTAGTTTTTGACATGTATATAAGTTCAATTTTACAAAATAAACTTCTTCATTTGAATCAGGATATAACAATTTACATTGGATAAATTTTTGATATTTTTCTGATAACTTTCATATTTTAATGAATAGTAAAAACATGCTATATTTTAACTAAAAACAACTTTTTCATCGTAATAATTTATATGGTTAAATTATAATATTGAATGGTTTTAAAGTAAAAAGAGAATATATTTTTACAATTTAATATAATGTATGACATTAGCATTGATTTTACCTTGAATTCGTAGGTTAAATCAATTCAATCTTTTGCAATGTTTTAAACAAAAACCCGTTTTCTTTCAACAACGGGATTAATTTTAATTTAATTTCTGAAACTTTTTGTATTGAATTTTGAAAAATGGATTCCATATTTGGAATCAGTGGGTCCAAATTATATTAATAAGATACTTTTTATTTTTGGGGCATTATGAATAGTAACTACGGAAAATTTTATTTAACATAGTTAAAGGTAAATCGGGTAATTAATGGTAACTATAAGACTATAAAATTACCCTAACACTTGCCAAAATCCTATTGGATGACTACAAGTCGACCCATATAACCTAAGGGTCGGATTAGATTAATTAAATGGACATTTTTCCATGAAAATAATTTCATTATTATTAAAACCAAAGAAAGTGACAACATGTCACTTTCATAAATCTTATAAGTATAATAATTTTAATTTAGTGATAAACTTAATGAAACATAGAACATTAATAATCTCCAAAAATATAGTACAATTATCTACATCATATAAATTTATTTATAATTTTTAGGGATTATATAATTATCATTAATTATGACACAATAGTGATGTTGAAATTATTTTATTAATAAAAATTTCAAATAAATGGTTTTAAAAATATTAAAATAAATATTATATGAACTATTTAATGTGCTCAACTAATTTTCTAGATACATATGACATTTTATGAATCTATTAAAGCTTTTATTTCGAAAATATTATATGTATATATTTTATTTAAATTCAAATAAATGAATAGTGTCAAAATTGACACTATTGTTATTTTATAAAAATAAAATATTATTAAATTGTTTAAAAATCACAAAATTATTTAAAAATTATAAATTGAAATTTATATAGTCTAAAATGTCATAAAGTATCCAATTATGGAAAATTAACAACAAATAAGTGATTATTTATAACCATTTAGAATTTAGAATTTTATTACCACAAATAAACTTAAATAGATTAAATAAGGATAAATCAAAATGATAAGGTTTAAAATAAGATCAAAACATGTCCAAATTTTATTGGTTGATAAGATTACAAATCTATATCATCTAATATTCTAATTGAATCATTTTTGGAGGTTTTTTTGTGGGGTTTGAATTTATATTAAACTAATATTTTTGAGGATTCCAAAGGTGCCCCTCTCCTCCCTTATAAAAGGGCACCTCCTCCCTCTCATCCTCACACCATTTTGAGCCTTAAATTTAAGAAAACCTCTACCCATTTCACTTCCCCGCTTCTCTAGAAACCTTATAGAGGTACTGGTCTTCTCAAAAGACCTACCCTAGTTCCCTAAGAAGAAGTTTAAAGGAGGTGCGTTGAAGAAGAGGTAATCTCTTCTAACGATTATTTCAAGATTATTTCTTCTTCAACTTCTTCTTCTTTAGTTGTTTCATTATAAAGTAATAACATCAGTATCCATAATATCCTTATATGTTATTATAAATATTAAACAACCCCATTTCACCTTCTATCCATCCTACGGAAAATGAAATCACCGCGTGTGCGTACGTACGAAATACCGTCCCCACGTCGTGGTGTAATCTGTTTTCCCATCACCACCTTACTTGGATGGGTATAATGGTGTAAAGAATAAATACATATGATTATTATAACATCATAATGATTCTAATATATTATATCATTCACTCCAATTTGATTCAATAAATATGGTAACAATATCATCGCTCGTGCATACGTACGGATTACCATCTCCCCGACGCGATGAGATTCATTTTCCATGTTAAAAATTAAAGAATGATTATAAAGTATATATAATAAGTAATAATGAAACATATTAAATAATAATTCTACTAGATTTATTTATATATATATATGTATGTTATATACTTAATTCCATTCAATTCAATAAGGAAACAAAAATAGCGTTCATGCGTACGTACGGCCTACCGTCTCCATTAACAGTGCATTTCTTTACATTTATCGATCCATTATATATATGTATATTATGAATATATATTATATATAAATCATGTTTTATATTCTTGAATTAAGTAATCATGATCTAAGTAATCATATGAATAATTACAAATCAAAACACGAACGACAAATGAAACGATTTTACCCAAAACACTCTTTAACATGGAATTTACAAAAGAACGGGTAATATAAAGTCATAAGTGAACCATATATGATATCATAACAATTAATATGATTCTTTAATAAGTCAATGACATTATTTAAATCATTATACAGGAGGTTCAGATACATATGAAGCATATCGAATATAAGGTAAGGGATAATATTGCAAATCTCATTTTATCTGAGATTGCTTATACGTAAGTATTTACTGGGGTTATGTTTATCATCCATGTCCATGTTTTTTAAAATTGTTTTCATAAAATTTTTAGTATTATTACATGTATTTTTAAAGTCATTTTTACCCTTTTATGACTTTTACCACAAGGTTTGTAAGGAATCTTTCTTTTGTTTACCATACGAGGTACTTTTTGACTTTTCCGACAAAAGTACGAGAAGATTGTTTTTTTAAAATTATAAGGAATGAAAGGATTTTTACTATTTTATAAAGACTTATTTTCATGAAGCTTCCTGAAAAATATTTCATGAATATTTTCAACAAAATCTCTTTCGTTTAAAATTGCATCCCATTTTGTGAAAAAAAACTTATTTTGAAGAAGAAAGGATATTTTCCTCAAGAATTCATTTCAAGTGTTTTTTCAAAACACTTTTTTTCATATAAGATGACATTATATCATATGTGTATGTTTCAAGTAGAATTTCTCTATGATTTAAATGGTTTCAATTTTCTTATTATGAAATGATATTCATTTCTTTTATATGGATTATGTGATGATGTTTATGAAACCCATTTTATTCATTGGAATGATGTATGTTTATTTTGTGGCACAAGTAAGAATGATTTCATTAGGAGATGGGTGGGATATATATCTCACTATAATGCATTGGGTAAGGATTTATATCTCATGAGATAGACATGGCTGGAATGATAAGTTATTCTGGTTTAGTGTTACAGGACTGAAACGAGAAGTGAACTCGATTTATAAAGGGACTTTGTCCACTAAGATGGTCATGGAAGTAATGCCTTGGATACTATAGAAATAATATCATGTGATTAATGGTTTCCATAATTACATGTTTTATTCCCATGATAATTTATCATGATTAACGTTTCTTCATGATCTATGACTTACGTACTGCCATGTTTTATGTCATTTCTCAAGATTTTGATGTTTAGATTTTATGCTCATGTTTTTTTACATTAAAATATCTAAGGATTGTTTTATGTTCTCTATGCTTACCATTCCTGAGCATTTGAACTCACCCTTTATATGTTTTCTTTTCCCCTGGATTTAAAGAACAGTTTCAGGTAAGAAAACAATAGGGGAAGATCATTAAGGGAGATGTTGAAGATCTTTCACCACGATTAGAAGATTATATTCTGAGTTTCCAAAGACGCTAAACTATTACGATCCTTGTGTGTCTGTTTTTGTTATGTATTAAGTATTCTGAAAATGTAATGTAATGTCCATGTACGTCAGGCTTCAGGTCTCTACAGTTGGTATCAGAGGAAAGGTTTAGTCAACCTTTGGAAACTAGGATGCAAAAATGTTTGTGATATCCCTAAAGATATTTCTATGGTATGTTTAGGGATGTACCTAAGGATAAGTATACGTATAGGATATAGTCCTAGAACTATGTTAACGATCGTAGAATTTAACCTAAGACGTTAGATATTGAGGGTACTCCCCATTTACTATGTTGTTTTCCCTAGCATGATTTTTGCCTCTTACGCTATTCTTTTTGGGTTTTAGAAAATGGATGGAAACAAGAAGATTCATGATAATGGAGGATATGACGGACAATGGAATGATATTCTTCATGAGAAACCAAATGAAACGTGATTTGGAAGTCCAAACATCGTTATTATGCCTAATCAGCAATCTCATAATATGATCAATAATCTCAACTTTGGTAAGATTCCCGACTCAGATAATAAGAGAAAGATGGAGCTTCATGATGATAATAGAGTAAAGAAAGTTCAATTTCCCTCATGTAAATCATGTGGGAAGAGGCATCAGGGAGATTGTTTCAAAAGAACTGGAAGATGCTTTTGGTGTGGAAAGGAAGGACACAAAGACAGTAAGTGCAAAGGAAAAGGTTTAGTTAACACCATGGACAAGGATAATGGTATTGATACGACATCAACAATGATTAGATGTTTTAAATGTGGAATGTAGGGGAATTATGAAAACTAATTCCCTAAGGTAAAATCTCATGTAGAGAATCAACATGGTCATATGGGTAGTATTTATGTAGATGATGATGAGGAGACTAAAAATGATATATGAGATAAAAGAAGTGTTGAAGCTCAGTCAGTTGTTTAAGAATGTAGTGGAATGATTGTATGTTTATCAAGAGTTATGTTGTATAGTTAATGGTACTATGGAATAAAGAAACATCTATGGATTGTTACACTATTGTTTTTCCTAAAGTATTTGAAAGTATATATTGAATGGTACTGGTAACCATGAAATGTTATTCAGATATTTTTGGAAAGTAAATGATATGTTCATAATGAAGGGATAATAAGATAATGAGATGTTTGATTGTATTCATGAGCTCATGGATGATAAAAGGTCAAAGTGATATCATGATTTGAGTATATAGATTTTATTTGGGATTTTTGTATGTGGAAAGAGTTAAACTTTTGACAGAATTCATATTTTCGCTAAGTTTCTATGGTAATTCATGTTTCAAGAGAACACATGATTAAGGTATTCACATGATTGGAATGTGATCAACAAGATATATCGGGGACAAATGAAGGAATTCACATGCTCGGTAAATGACATTTCTATTAATTGTTTTCTTTATACTATAAGCATGGACAAGAGTATTTTGGATAACCCTACAGATTTGAAATGGATTATGATGAATATAATTTATTATTGTTTAAGGCTATAACTTTTTTTGATATTATTGATGGGATGTTATAGTAATGCAGTTTTAGAAAAAGGAAAACTTGCAGGATGGGCGACAACCCATCGCGTTGGAAAAGGCTGTGGGAATCGAACCCACAACCGAAGTGCGACTGGCCTTTATCGCCTACCACTGGCCCACAGGATTTCCCTAGCTAGTAGAAACTAGTTTTATTTTATTAAAAAGTATGATATATGAAGTATAAGTTCATTTTTGGAATCATATATGATTAACCTCACTATAGACGGACTTATGTATATTTGATAACATTTGCTAACCTTTTGTTTGAAACAGATGGAATGACTCATCATTCTATCACATGACCTATTAACACTTCACAAATAACAAATTCAACTTTATTTCATTAAGAGATGAAGTGGAAATTGTTCAAATCATGAACAACAATGAGATTGTACCAAAATCAAGAAAGTATTTCTTCTAATTCAAAATTTTCAACTTTAGGGATATGATATTGAAAACCAAAAATGTTGTCCTAGTGCTCTTATATCCGATTAATAAGATGGTACCTTAGATCATTATAAATTTATGGCTTTGTGATTGTTGGCTTTTTCATAGCCATGTCCTCTACCACTCTCCACCAGAACATGATGGCTAGATTTTTTTTCCATATCAAAATTTTCACCTATGTTCTCCTACGTGGAAACCCAGTGATGAGTTAATTTGGCTAACCAATATGTTTCATACTTTAAAATGAAGTTTTTTTATTCCTTTTTACGATGTGGGTTTCTATTTAAACTTTCTAGTACTAATCCATTTATAAATCCGACGAATTTCGAGGGTGAAATTCATTTTAAGGGTGGTAGAATGTAACACCCTGAGATTTTATGAAAAATATTATTTTTTAATTTCATTGCTGTCTTCTGTTCTACGCTACACCAAGATTATCTTCCGCTATGCGCAACAATGTATTAGCTTGTAGTATACGCAACCCTGACTTTGCTTTCATTACACGCAATCGCGACCTTCCTCAATAGCATGTGTTATACGCAATACCTGGTTTTACTAAACTACGATATATTGTTATAATATTATTATGAACTAGCCATTGTAAATAGTATTAACTAAATTTTTAATTTTATAACATTATTATTAATCTTACACATTTTCTAGAACATGATATAAGAACAAAATAAATTTTTCGGGTAAAATAAGTATTTTTCAAAAAATGCAGTTTTTTCACCTTTTAATGGAGCACCCACATTAAATCTTGTTTTTGACATGTTTATAAGTTCAATTTTACAAAATAAGCTTCTTATTTTGAATCAGGATATAAAAATTTACATTGGATAACGTTTTTATATTTTTCTGATAACTTTCATATTTTAATGAATAGTAAAAACACGCTATATTTTAATTAATAACAAATTTTTTCATCGTAATAATTTATATGGTTAAATTATAATATTAAATTGTTTTAAAGTATAAATATAATATATTTTTACCATTTAATATTATTTATGTCATTATCATTTATTTTACCTTGAATTCGTAGGTTAAATCAATTCAATCTTTTGCAATGTTTTAAACAAAAACCCGTTTTCTTTGGACAACAGGATTAATTTTAATTTAATTTCTGCAACTTTTGTGTATTGAATTTTGAAAAATGGATTCCATATTTAGAATCAGTGAGTCCAAATTATTTTAATAAGCTATGTTTTATTTTTTGGGCTTTATGAATAGTAACTACGGTAAATTTTATTTACCATAGTTAAAGGTAAATCGGGTAATTAAGGGTAAATATAAGATTATAAAATTACCCTAACAACTGAAAAAATCTTAATAGATGACAAAAAGATGACACATATCACCTAAGGGTCGGATTAGATTCATATAATGAACTTTCTTCCATGAAAATAATTTAACTATTATTAAAACCAAAGAAAGTGACAACATGTCACTTTATTAAATATTATAAGTATAATAATTTTAATTTACTGATAAAATCACTGAAACCTTGAACATTAATAGTCTCCACAAATCTAATAAAATTATTTACATAATATTAATTTATTTAGAATTTTTATCGATTAAATAATTATCATAAATTATGACACAATAGTGATGTTGAAGTTATTTTATTAATTAAAATATCAAATAAATAATTTTAAAAATATTAAAATAAATATTATATGAACTATTTAATGTGATAAAATAATTTTATAGACACATATGACATTTTATGAATCTATTAAAACTTTTAGTTAGAACATATCTTCTGTATATATTTTATTTAAATTCAAATAAATGAATAGTGTCAAAATTGACACTATTGTTATTTTATAAAAATAACATATTATTAAATTGTTTAGAAATATAAAAAATATTTAAAATTTATAAATTAAAATTTATATAGTCTACAATGTCATAAAGTATCCAATTATGGAAAGTTAACAACACATAAGTTATTATTTATAACCATTTAAAATTCAGACTTTTCTTACCACAAATAAACTTAAATAGATAAAATAAGGATAAATCAAAATGATAAGGTTTAAAATAAGATCAAATCATGTATAAATTTTATTTTTTGATAAAATTACAACCCTATCTCATCTAATCTTCTAATTGAGTCATTTTTTAGGTTTTTATGTGGGGTTTGAATTTATATTAAACTAATATTTTTTAGGATTCCAAAGTGCCCCTCTCCTCCCTTATAAAAGGGCACCTCCTCCCTCTCTTCCTCACACCATTTTGTGCCTTAGAGATCGGCCAACCTCTGCCCATTTCACTTCCCCACTTCTCTAGAAAACTTATAGAGGTACTGGTCTTCTCAAAAGACAAACCCTAGTTCCCTAAGAAGACGTTTAAAGGAGGTGCGTTGAAGAAGAGGTAATCTATTCTACCGATTATTTCAAGATTATTTCATCTTCAACTTCTTCTTCTTTAGTTGTTTCATTATAAAATAATAACATCAGTATCACTAATTTACTTATATGTTATTATAAATATGAAACAACCCCATTTCACCTTCTATCCATCCAACGAAAAACGAAATCACCGCGCGTGCATACGTACGGAATACCATGTCCACGCCTTGGTGTAATATGTTTTTCCACCACCACCTTACTTGGATGGGTATAATGGTGTAACGAATAAATACATATAATTATTATAAAATCATACTGATTCTAAGATATTATATCATTCACTCCAATTCGATTCAATAAATATTGGAATGTTATCATCGCTTGTGCGTATGTACGGATTACCGTCTCCACGACGCGATGAGATTCATTTTCCATGTTAAAAATTCAAGAATGATTTTAAAGTATATATAATAATTAATCATGAAATATATGACATAATAATTATACTTTATTTATGTATATATATGTATTTCATATACTTAATTCCATTCAATTCAATAAGGAAATGAAAACAGTGTTCATGAATACGTACGGCCTACCGTCTCCATGAATGGTGTATTTCTTTCCATTTATCGATCAATTATATATTTGTATATTCTGAATATATATTATATTTAAATCTTGTTTTATATTCTGTAATTAATTAATCATGATCTATGTAATCGTAGGAATAATTACAAGTCAAAACACGGACGACAAATGAAACGATTTTACCCAAAACGCTCTTTAACATGGAAGTTACAAAAGAATGGGTAATATAAAGTCATAAGTGAACCATATATGATATCATAAAAATGAATATGATTCTTTATTAAGTCAATGACATTATTTAAATCATTATACATGTGGTTCAGATACATACGAAGCATATCGAACATAAGGTAAGGGATAATTTTTCAAATCTCATTTTATCTGAGATTGCTTATACATAAGTATTTATTGGGGTTATGTTTATCATCCATGTCCATGTTTTCTAAAATTGTATTCATAAAATGTTTAGTATTCTTGCATGTATGATTAAATTCATTTTTACCCTTATATGACTTTTACAACAAGGTTTAAAAGGAATCTTTCTTTTGTTTACCATACAAGGTAATTTTTGACTTTTTCAACAAAAGTATGAGAAGAATGTTTTTTTAAATTATATGGCATGAAAGGATTTTTACGGTTTTATAAAGACTTATTTTCATGAAGCTTCATCCAAAATATTTAATGACTATTTTCAACAAAATCACTTTATTTTAAAATTGAATGGCGTTTTGTGAAAAGAAACTGATTTTGAAGAACAAAGGATATTATTCTCAAGAATTCATTTCATGTGTTTTATCAAAACCATTTTTTCATCTTAGATGACATTATTTCATATGTGTATGTTTCAAGTATAATATCTCTATGATTTACATGGTTTCACTTTTCTTATTATGAAATGATTTCCATTTCTTTTATATGGATTATGTGATGATGTTTATGAAACCCAGTTTATTCGTTGGGTTATAATGAATGATGTATGTTTATTTTGTGACAAAAGTAAGAATGATTTCATTAAGAGATGGGTGGGACCTATATCTCCCTCCAATGCATTGGGTAACGATTTATATCTCATGAGATAGAAATGGCTGGAACGGTAAGTTAATCCGGTTCAGTGTTATAGGACTGAAACGAGGAGTGAACTCGACTCAGAAAGGGACTTTGTCCACTAAGATGGTCATGGAAGTAATGCCTTGTCTACTATGGAAATCATATCATGTAATTAATGGTTGCCACAATTACATGTTTTATTCTCATTCTAATTTATCATGATTAATGTATCTTCATGATCTATGACTTATGTACTGCCATGTTTTATGTCATTGCTCAAGATTTTGATGTTTAGATTTTATGCTCATGTTTTTTTACATTCAAATGTCTAAGGATTGTTTTATGATCTCAATTCTTACCCTTACTGAGCATTTGAGCTCACCCTTTATATTTTTTCTTTTCCATAGGATTTAAAGAAAGGTTTTATGTAAGAAAAAAAAGGGGAAGATCATTAATGGAGATGTTGAAAATCTTTCACCATGATTGGAAGATTATATTCCGAGTTTCCAAAGACACTAATCTATTACAATCCTTGTGTGTCTATTTTTGTTATGTACTAAGTATTCCGTAAATGTAATCTAATTTCCATGTACATCAGGCTTTGAGTCTCTACAATAACCCCTTATAACACCAACATAAGACCTAATGTAAGGTGAGCGATGGTTATTGACTCTTGGGGTGTCTTGGATAACATTGACCATGTGGTAATATATATTAAATTTAAATTCTCTCATATGTGATTCTATTCAAGATTAACATGTTGAACCTTGACATTGGATTGGTCAGGAGGAAATCCCAATGGCACTAGCTCCTTTATGAGCTCTGAAAAATTAGCATCATAGGGCCTGAGTCTACTGGATGAGGCCATCCTCTCCTTTATATGTGTCTGAATTTTTTTAAAACCTCATATTTATATCTGTTTTGTAATCAATGTTCAATGACTATAATATCAATGCTAATGATACATAGGGGTCCTATAAACCCAATTATAAAAAAGAGTTCATGTGTTTTTGATATCCCTATGATATTAAAATAAAATGAATTTTATTCATAAATGTTTGGGTCGTGACAACATTCTCCCATTAATAAATTTATCCCTCTAAATTTCTATTTCCCTGACTTAAACAGATGATGATAACTCTACCACATCACTTCCTCTGGTTCCTAGGTTTCTTCGTCAAACTTATGGTTTCTCCACAACACATTGATGATGGGAATTTTCTTACTTCATTGAACTCTTTTCTCTAAGATGTAATATCTTAAATAGCTTCTCTTAATAAGAGTGGTCATTCTCCAATGCTACCACCTATGTATTGAGTACATGCAATGGGTTAGGTATGTACTTACTTATGAGTGATATATGTAACAGATCATCATCTTGATATATGTTAGGTGGGAGTACTATATGATAGTCTACTTTTTCCAATCCGACCAGGGGTCTCAAAAGGGTTGATGTACCTTGGACTAATCTTTCCTTTCTTCCAATGTAAAATAACACTCTTCCATGGTGGTATATAGATGAATACCATGCCTCCAACATAATTCTCTAGGTATCATGGATTATTGTTTGCATAACTATTTTTTCGACTTTGATCATCATTAATGTACTACTGGCTGGTCTTTACCTTCTACAACATTTCTTCAACCATTTTCTAACCTAGAAGTACTTTCTCCACAACTTCTTCCCAACATGCCGATGTTCTTAACCTCTTCCCATAAAGGGATTCATATGGATCCATCTGGATGCTCGATAGGAAACTATTGTTGTAAGTTAACTCTACCAGAGAAATATGTTGATCCCATCATCTTTTGAATACATTGATCATGCTCTAAATATTTCCTCAAGTGTTTGTATTGTCCACTCACATTGGCCATTAGTTTGAGGACAATAATATGTATTGATGTTCATCTCAATATTCAGAGTTTGTTGGAGACTCTTCCGGAACATAGAGGTGAATCTTCTATATAAATTTGATATAATCAATTGTGGTAAACCATGCATCCTTAAAAATTATCTAAAGTATATTCTTGCCTGTTTATCCAATGATAAATACTCCCTAATTGTAATGAAGTGTGTAGTATTTTTTTAAATCCACAACAACCTAAATAGCATTGTTTACCATTAATTTCTTCACAAGTCTAGTGAAAAAGTCCATAGTGATGTTTTCCAATTTCCAATTTGGTTTAGGTAATAGTTTCATCATCTCTATAGATTTCTGTATTGTAGGATTTACATGCAGTCACACCTAGAACTCTGATATATAATCAGTGATCTCCTTATTTATGTTATCCCACCAATAATACTCTCTGAGATCCCAAAACATCTTTGGGTTTACTAGTTGAATGGATAAATTCGAACTATGTGCAAGATCCAAAATTCTTTCATTGTCTCTTAATTTGATAGAACACATATTCTGGACCCAAATCTCAAAATTCCTTCTTAATAAAAATTTATCTCTGAGGATTTCCCTTTTTCTGATAGTATCGACTTTTATCTGAATTCCCACATCATCATTTTTAGAATCCTTTAACATTTAAAAAAGAGATGGTTCAGTAATAATTTGTGAAATGATTGGTGATGTTCCCTTATTTATGATTCTCATGTCCATCTTCATCAAATATAATAAGATTATATCCTTTTAAATTCACATCAATGAATGAGTTTTAGGAACCATTCTACTCAGAAAGTCTTCCACTTTATTCACTTTCCCCATAGGGTAGTGAATTTATCATTCATAGTATTTTATTATCTCTAACCATATTCATTGGCATATATTAAACTCTTTTTGTGTGAATATATAATTAAGGCTCTTGTTGTCTATATATATTTCACACTTTTCCCCAAATAGGTAATTTTTCCAAATTTTAGAAACAAGGATCACTACATCCACTTGCAGATCAAGTTCTAGATAGTTCTCCTCATTGACATTAAATTTCCTTGAAACATGGGAAATGACTTTGTCATTTTTCCCCAACACACCTCCCATGCCCTTCTTTGAAACATCACTTAATACCATGAATAGTTCTCCCCTTGTGGGTAGTGTGGGCATGGTCACAGTGATAATCCTCCTTTTCAAATACATGAAGATCTATTCACATTCATCAGGCCAAGAAAACATGACTCTGTTCCGAGTAAACTTGTAAGTTGGTTTTAAAATAGTTATAAATTTCTCAAAAATTGGGGATAATATCCCGCTAAACCTAGGAAGATAGAGATATTTTTCACATATATTGGCCTCATCCATCCCTCAATTTCATTTTTCTTTGAGGGATCCATAGATATCCCATTGCATGTAATGATATTTTCTAATAATGAGGATTCCTTCAACCAGAACTCAAACTTTCTATACTTTTCATATATATTCTCCTCTCTCAACATCCCTAGTACAGTTCATAGAAGCTCCTCATGATCCCCTATGGTTTTCCTATATATTATATTATCATCTATAAATACTATCACAAATTTTTTGAGGTAATCTCTAAAGACTCTACTCATCAATTCCATGATGATTTTTGGTGCATTAGTGAGTCTAAAAGGCATTACTATGAATTCATAGTGCACAATCTTTATACAAAAAGTATTATTGGGGATATCCTTCCTCTTTACCCTTACTTCTGTAATATCCCATCCATATATCCACCTTGGAGAAGTATTTTCTCCACATTACTGATCAAACAAGTCCTCAATTTGAGGAAAAATATATTTTTATCATGATTTTTTTGAGCTCATGATAATCAATGAAAAGGCACATTGACCCATCCTTCTTATAGACAAAGAAGAATAGTTTACCCCATGGGGAAGCACATATGCATATAAACCCCTTATCCAGATTCTCTTGTAGTTGTTTATTTATATCCTCAGGATCTAAAACATCCATTCTATTTGGAGTCTTGGATATTAGAAATTCCCTAGGTTTAAGATCAATCGATAATTCAGCATCTCCTATAGGAGGAAGACTAGAAAATTCCTTAGGAAACACATCAGTGATTTCCATCACAATAGGCATGTCTTTGAGGATGGTTCCTTCCTTAGAATCCAGAATCTGTTAAAGATATTCTTTCTCATAGAAAAATAATATCTATTCTTGAGATGATAGTTCTAAAGAAGAATGATACCTTTCCTTTAAATAGTATAGAATCAGGGGTCGATTTACCCCACTGAGAGTGATTTCCCTCTCAAAGAAATTTATGTTGGATCTATATATATAAAGCCATTCAATTCCAAGAATTGAATCAAATTCCACAAGAGGAAGTATGAAAAGGTTCATCGGGAAGTTCCATCCAGAAATTGTGATAGGGTATGAGTTATATTCATGGGATTCAATAATTTCACTATTTTCCTTTCTCTCCAAAATCTCTACTTCTATTATTTGTGGTGGTGTATAGATTTTTATACTAAACATTTGCGATATAAAATAATGTTTAAGACCAGAATCATAATGTATGTTCTCTATTATAGAAGAAATAACTAGAATATCTATCACCACTTTGTTTTCAAGATTCGCTTCAGTGGTAGTGATGGAAAGAGATCACCCTCACTACCTTGGAGGTTTTTGTGTTCCTTCGGAAACCCTTTCCATAAGGCACTAGTTTGCAATGTGCCCTGGTTCATTGTTGTTGTATCCATGAACAATGTATTCAGGGTCGAACAGAGTGTTCCTCTCCTATATCATAGTAGTGGTTTTTTCTTGTTGGAAAAAATTGGCGAGGTGGCCATCTTTTTGAACCCTAAAGCATTTCCTCATCCCCTACATGAAATTTCATGTGTGATTCTTTCTACACCTTTGACTAGTGGATTGTTGGAATTTCTAAGCAGCGTTGGATTTATCCCTCAGACTGCCATCATTAAAGTCCAATTTTTTCTCCTTATCCCCATGATACCCTAGAAATTTTCTAATATCCATTTTGACTTTTAGGGCACATCAGACATTTTCCTCATAGTTATCGAAGTCATGTATCGCTAGGGATTTTTGTAGGGTAGAATTTATCCCACCAAAGAAGCAGTCAAAATTTTATTTGCGGGTAACGACAAAGTCGGAGGCATATAATTCTAGACTTGTGATGTTTTCCTCAAACGATCTAATGGATTAGTCATCTTTTTTCACGAGGTAATGTATGTACCTTTCCATCCTATGTTCGAGGGTGTGAGGAAAATATTTATTGAAAAACAATTTCTAGAAATCCTTATATTCCAACACCTCGATCTCTTCCCTAGTCTTCATATTTTTTATATATTTCAACCATTGATCAACTTCAATATTCATAAGATAAGCATCCAGAAGATCCTTCTCTCATTCAGAATATTGAAGGATGGAGAAGATATTCTCAAAGGAGTTGATCCATTATTCAGTGATTGAGGTATTAGATGATCCAATGAAAGTAGGAGGCCTTAGTCTCATGAAGATCTCAATTGTGAAATTTCATTTGGGGGGGGTAGGAGTTTCCTCTTGACCCATGTTTCTATTCAAAATATGAGTTACCCGAGAGAGTATCATGACAATATTTTTGATTCCCGCTCACATGAAATTGGACATATCATTAGAACAGTCATCACATTGATATTCTCATCTGTAGTTAGCATGTTCCATCCTATTACCGGCCATTGGCTGGAATAAAAGGAAAAATTAGTGGTAAGAATTTTAAAATATTAAACACATAAAGGGAATCCAATGAAAAAAATGAATAACCTATAAGTTAAATCTATTTCCTTAAGTTAGGAATTTCTATGTTTTGATCTATGTTATCAATGATATACTTCCTAACCTATATTCATAGGGGAATTTTTTTCTATTAAAAATGGTTTATATTAATATTAAGAATTTATTGAAGCATATACCCCAAGAGTGTCAAACCAAGAGTGCACCAAGTCCAGTTGTCATGAACCAGTTCCCATTCGACTCTATCTCAAAGTGGTGTTTTCAGGTTTTACCCTTAGATACATCTATTCCAGATCTACCTCTACTTGTTCAATCCATATAGGTATGTGTTTCTATAATAAACCAATTAATCCATAATCAATCAAATTTAGAGATTATTTTCTTATACTCAGTCTTATCCCTATGGCTTTCAATACTGTTTTATAACCCCAATACAAAAAGTAACTAAACCTATCCTTTGATACCATATTTAACAACCCTAATCTTTATTACACACCAAAACATGATTTATTAAAAAAACATGCACTTAATACAACCTAGAAGAACAAGAGGGTTAATTTCCTTGGGGATTAGGAACATTAAATCACAACTCAAGACATTAAATACAACATCTTTATTTAAAACCTCGTTTATATGACCCCAAAAATCTTTCGTTTATAGCATTGCATGGGATAACCTGAGGAAATACATAAGGAAAAGGCAGGCAATAAATCCTAGTAATGGGGTAAACACGGAATAACATATAGAATACAATACATATTTTCCAATATACATATCAATGGAGGATAAGAGAAACATGGATATAAAGTAATGATATGACATGGTCATCATAACATTTTTTTAAATGGTGGTTCCACGGTCAATGGCCAAAGCACAGAAGATAATATAAAAACATCTAATTACATAAGTCTAAAATATGGGATTCCCTTAGAATCTATGTAATAAAGGGGATGTAATTCAACTGGAAGTTCCTCCAACCATGGGGTGACATGGTTGACTCCAATTTTTTCAATACCATCTTCCACCTTATTCACTTAACAAATGTAATACATAAAAATGTAGATGATGTCCAGGAGAGTATGATGACCGTCCATCTAACGTCTTATAAGAGGTCATGCGAGGTGCGTCACACCATTCCAAATGGTCTGGATGATAGTAATTGAGTCACTTTCAATATAGATGTTGTTCCAACCATTTTTCTTGGTAAAGTAGATATCATAGATCACACTCATCATTTCGGCCTCTAGAGCTGAGGAGATGCCATAAGAACCTTAAAAACATCCAATAATCTGTCCAGAGTGATTTATAAAAATGGTACCACAACCCGAAGGACCCAGGTTGCCTTTAGAAGCACCATCAATATTAACTTTCATCTAGCCTGGGAGTGGATCTTCCCAGAATACATCAAATGTTCATCTAGGTTGAGGATAAATACCATTAACCCCAAGCCGCCCCAAAATCCCGATGTCCCTCACTGTGTTGTTGCAATTTTTTTGTATTAAAGTAGATTCCTAAATATAATTTAGGATCTTTATCCGACCTGCTTGTAAGCTCTGTGAGTAATTGTTATTAAGAATAGCATTCATTTAATAATAGAGTACATGCAGGAGTTCAGAAACAACAATTAAAAAAAGGTTCTTCTATTGTTGAGAGTCATCAAGATCCACAAAACATTTTAGCCATGATTTGATTGAATAATAATGTAACCATCTGCACTCAAAAAGATCAAGCCCATAATTCCAAAAATAAGTATCAGTAACAGAAGAGAGAAAATAGGGTTAATATCTTCGTGATGTTGGTTACAAAGATGTCATTTTGAGCAGAGGTGGATCCCAAAACACTGAAGGAAAGTGTTAGTGGGAATCCTATCGTGAGAAATACGCCAAATAAGGGTGAGTCTCAAAGGTTTTAACCAAAATTTAGAAAATTTATTATCCAACTAAAAGTGTATTCATTATTAATAACACTATGATTGTGAACTAATTAGAGTCTATATTTCTATTACGAGCAGGTTCCCATACGAAAAAATTCTCAGTGTTGGTAGAAGGGTAGTTGTAAATACATGATTGACACTGTCTGGAAAATTAAGTTTATGAGAGGTAACGACCTAATTGATATTATAGGTGTAATCAGAGGTTTGGGTAGGTGGAATCATAGAAAGTGTAGGATCACCAGCCCTTTTTTCTAGCAAGAAATTCATGGAATAGTCTCTGCTCACAATCCTCCTAGAGATAGACATGATGTTGGAAAAAAATTCTAAAAGGAAGTCCAAATGGAAGAGCTCATGTAATTAAAATTTCCCTTCTTCAGTTTTTCAAGAAATATATTTTTAAGGAAGGAAATGGAGTCTGAGTTTTTATAAAAAATATTCCAGGTGAGTCTGTCTTGTAAGGAATCATTAAATAGTTTGAGATTTTTTATACCGTGGCCACCCTTCTCCAGATGTTTGAAACAAGTAGACCAATGAAAATTCACAAGTTTATTTTCAAGTGTACTTCCACTCCAAACAATGTTTTTATGGAAACATAAATTTTATTGTGAAGACTAATAGGCCATTTATAAATCATCAAAGATAAAAAAAAATTTATAAATAATCGTGTATATTACAATACAAATGCTACTGGCCATATAGAGGGATTTCCCTTTCCTAGATGACATTTATTGAAGGATTTTGTCTACAGCAGTAGAAAAGTAACAATATTTTGGTCTTCCTAGAATATTGGAACACTTAGATAGGTGAAGGTACGGGATCCTTCTGTAATACTTAGATAAGAAATAATATTGGATATCCAATTATAATGAAACCTTCTCCCAGAAAGGTAAAGGATTTGTTACAATTAATTATTTGAACAAAAACCTATTCATAGTGTGAGAGGGAACATATGAGATTTTGAATATTCATTTTATTCCCTTGTAATAATAAAATAATATCATCTTCATATAAAATGTGTGTGGGAACATTCAAATTCCTGGAAGCTTTAATCGACTTAACAGTTTTTTATCGATAGGGAAAGTTGTCAACCTAATTATGTAGTCCTCTGAAATTGAAAAAAGCATGGAAGCGAGAGGTTCACCTTTCCTAATACCTTGGGATCCTTTAAAATAACCCTTTGGAGATCCTTAATAAGGACAAATCTATTATTCGAGTATAAAAGAGTTTTAATTCTGATGATAAATGAATTATTCAACCAAAAGTTCCGAATAACCTTAAAAATAAAACCCCAATCCATTGTATCAAAATCCTTTCTAATATCAAGAATAATGGAAATATTTCCCCCCTTATAGGAATTATTTTATAGGATAGTGCATTCAGAGGAAAGACATAAACTGTCTTGAATAGACCCACCCTTGACAAAACCACATTTATTCAATGAAACAAATTTTTTAATAATTGGTGATAATCTATTGGAAATACGTTTGGTGAAAATTTTATAAAGAATATTGATAAAATAAAAGGGTCTGAATTGATGGATTTCAGCGGCATTAT
The DNA here is from genome assembly GCA_963277665.1 of Viscum album. Lineage (NCBI taxonomy): Eukaryota > Viridiplantae > Streptophyta > Magnoliopsida > Santalales > Viscaceae > Viscum > Viscum album. Next base: position 440,696,380 of record OY728121.1, read on the forward strand.
CCATCTCATGGTCATCATAACATGGAAATGTGGAAACAACTTAAAACAATGCATCAATAACATAAAGAAATCATGTAAACTCATATCCCAACATAGTGGGAAAATGTACAAAAATTAATTACATAATATCATATCCCAACATGAAGTATCATTATACAAAAAATTACCAAATGCATTGGAGTGCTATCAGGATGCACGCTTCATAATCATTTCAATCTCAGGCTTTTGTGTGCCCCATAGATCATATACCATTCATTCACTCATCATCATAATACATTACACAACAAGTGAATGTTGAATAAATACATTTAGGCATATAATCAATAATAATATGGTCATAATTGTAAATATAATTAATAAAGAAATTTTCATTATATTCAATAAATGATAATTTTGGTATGGAAAATCACGGTGCAATTTCAACAGCCTAACAATGTAACCTAAAAATTATTAAAAATGGTTGATGAGAGAGAAAGGGGTCTATAATCATATATACATGAAATGGACAGTAATGGGGTCATGTAGATATATTCCCCAACACAAGTAATTTGGAAATAGAAGACATAACATAATAAAGAAACCTGAATAAAGAGGAGAAATGGAATAACTCTTACGAAATTTTGATATGGTAATTGGGGTACATGGGATGGATTAATGTCAGAAAAAGAGGTCTACCATCATAAAATAATAATAATAGAAGTATGGGGGTTGTGAGAAAACATACCCTATCATTTTTAATTGAAAATCAAAGGGTATAACAATATAATGGAATTTGGATAAAAATGAGATATGAAGGAAAATGAGGATCCCCTAATTGGTTGTGTGACTTCAAAAGCTCGAAGAGGGGATTATTGAGAGATTGGGGTGCCATTAGAGGATTATAGAGAGGGTAGGATAGATTAGGGACGTGATAAAATTTTGTTGAGTGAATAAAAGAGGGATCATGGAAAGGATTATATAGTATATTAAAGGAGAATTCATTAATAGTTCACAAACAAAGGTTTTGGAATCTATATAGTTAAATATTCAAAACAACAACCATCCCATTATTTTTTACCATTATTTTTTTCCAATAAGTAGTGTAAAAAATAATGATATAAGGAAAATTTCCTAACATATTAAAAAAATATCCTTTTTTATTTGGAGGTGAGTCACATTATTAAATAAATGAATTTAAAATCAAAAAATATATCATATATATTGGAGGATTCACTAAGGATTGATAAAATAAGTAAAAAAATATGAAGTCACATAAATTTAATGATCAATAATATATTGGTCCATTAATGGAAATTATAGTATTTATTACATCATTTGGGGTCATTATGATGTCATAAAACACATATTTTTTCTATAAGGTATATAATTTTTAACAAAAAATTCAACTGTCTTATAAAATTATGAAAAATTCATGGTGGGATAATTTCAACATCCTGATTCAAATAATGATATTAATTTCATCCAAATAATATACTAAATATGTGAATTTTCACTTTTAAAATGAAAAATGACATTTATTGAAAATTCAATGGTTTTGAAAAAAAAAACAGTTTTCAAACCTTAATAAAAATTACATTTGACTTCACAAAAATTATATTCTAATTTATTATTAATAAAAGTAATTTTATAATATTATTTTATTAAAATATTATTTGTTTCAAAAAATCAAAAATTCCATAAAATAAATTCATTAAATATACACTTTTTGTTTTATTAAATGAAAACTATAACTCTTATCAATCTGATTACCTAATCAGTTATAGATAAGGAATTGATATAACCATTATTTAGAAGAACTTTTTTATAATATTATTAATAAAAACCATAGTTTAATATAATAATATACATATTTCTTAGATGTTCCATTTTTACCTGAAGATTCAATTTATCAAATTCATCATGTTTTTTTTAAGAAACACTATTCAGATAAAGGAATTGACGGAATAAGACTTTTATTTATAAAAAGGTATTACATAATAAATATCTAATACCTAATTACATAACCCCATATAAGAAACACATAAGACTAAAGGGTGAGGTGTACGATGGTGATAGACTCTTGGGGTATCCTAGATAACATCTCTCATGTGGTAATGTCTATTAACATGAACTTATCCTGTAGGAGATTCTGTTCAAGCTTAACGTGTTGAATCTCGACTTGGGATTCATCCGGAGATAATCATGGTGATTCTACCTCCTTTCCAAGATATGAAAAATGATCTTCGTATGACCTAGTATACTATATGAGGTCATCCTCTCCTTTGTTTATGTCAAAAGGTTTTTTTAAAACCTAATATTTATATTAGTTGTGTGATCATTGTTCAGTGGATATACTATCAATGGAAATTATAGAAAAGGGACATTTAAATCCAATAATAATAATAAAAAGTGAATTTGTTCTCTATATCCCTAAAACATTAAAATTATGGGAATTTTATTTATAATTTATGGGGTCATTACAATTTATAAATTCTTTTATCGACTGTGGTTATTATATAAATGCATCAAACATCGGGTGAAAGGTGGTGTGGTGGTTCAACTAAGTATTAATTGAATAGATGATATGGTGGTGAGGATTACATGTATTTGTAATATATTATTCCCCTATAAATTCCTATTTATAATAAATAAATTAATAATTTATTCCACCCTGAACATAGAACACATTCCCAAGCATGTTAAGTACTCTATGTAAATTTTAGTTTTCAATCATTTTCCTATATAGTTTCTTATATAATTGTGGTGAGGTGTGTGCGAGGAAAACATTTTACACTGGGTAGGGTTTATTGATTACCTACTTATAGTACACACCTTTTTTGGGATGTAAAAAATCTGAAAATCAATTTTATTATATAAATAGTCTCTTATGTGTGATCTTTTTGTGTAATGATGTGTGAGAATTTTGTGGTCTTATCAGTAGCACAGAGATAAGTTTTTTTCACAAACTCTTCCCCAATATAATCAATAAAGTAGATATTGTATCTCAGATCATAAAACTAATATTAAAAATAGTATTCATTTTAAAAATATCACTTGAATAAGTTTTATTCACATTTCCCATGTTATTTTTTTCATTGAAGATTATTTCTCACATCATCAGATTTTTTTCATTGAAGAATTCAATTTCTAGAAAATCTATTTTACAACTTGTTGAATCTCCGAATCTCTCTACATTTCAATGTTTCACACTGGGAATTAAAATTCTTACATCCAGTAAACATGTATGATCTTTACTAAATAATTTTTATCAGATAATTTTAATCTTACGACTAGTTCCAAAAATTTACACTCTACAATCGTAGATTTATTCACTCTACTGAAATTTCCCAATGACTAATGTGGAATTTATATTAGTGAAATATAATACCCAATATAGATTAGTAAACCCATATACATGTTATTAAAAAAAATTATTGTCCTATAATCTATTGTTGAGTGTTCCCTTCATTTATATCCTAATCCTCTTGGATTCCAGCATATGTGATTCTTTTAGCAAACTTAAAACTCGTACACACAAAGTCACTTATAATACAATATCGGGACTTGATAATATAAGGTAGATAATTCCACAAATAATTCCTTTGAATTCATTTTGATTGAACTTTTTCCTTCCTCATAATTGATCAATTTATTCCCCTGTACTGTAGGAGTGGATACTTCGATAGATTCTATTATTGAAAATGTTTACAACAAGATTTTTGTACATATTTCTTAAGATAAGAAAATTTAATCCGCTTATTTCAAAATTTGAAATCCCAATAATTAAATCACCTCAACCAAAAAATAAATATCAAGAATATATTTTAATTGATTTTAAAATTATTCATATAGATACTATAAATCAATTGAAAATATTTTCATCAATATAGATCAAAATTCTAAGAAAACTAGTGGTTCCCTTTTTCATGAATAAGTTGTTGTCAACATTACATATCAAAAATCAGGATTCTTTATAAAATAATAAAGTCTGTAGAACTAAGAAATTGGATGCTTTTTAGGAAATCTAATTCCTTATTTAACTTTAAAACCTTTATTACATATTAATTAAATATTAACTACTTAGGATTCTCAATTAAAATCCACCTCTTCAATATCTCCATTAAAAAGAGTATATTTCACATCTATCTAGAAAACATTATAATTTCTTTTAGAAACCAATTATAATATATTACTTATGGATTCTGCCCATGAAATAATAGATGATGTTTCATAAAAATATTTTCCTTTTCTTTGAGTGTTTCCTTTATAAGTAATTTGGTATTTATTCCTTGAAAACTCCCCTTTAACGTTATGTTTTTTTAAAACCTATTTGGTTGGAATAAATTATTTCTTTTCAACACACAAAAAAGGTTTTTAAGTGTTTTTAATAACAATGTTATCTAACTCCCCGTTCATAGATCAAATCCACTCATAATTTCAAACTTCCTTTGAATGTTTTATTTGGTTAAATTTTGTAAATTACATAAATTTAGTTCACAAATGTCATATTTATTGTATTGTATATTTGTTCCTCATTATTACAAATTATATTATAAGTAAAAAATGTTTTCTAAAAATCTAACTCATCATTATCTGACTATCATTAGATTCATAATCATCATAAGTATGATATGAATCAACCACTTCAATTTTATTCTCATTGTCTTCTTGTTTGACAAGCTGGATCATTGATTTCTTCACACTGTTATCCTCAAAAAAACCATATACTACATTAATTGAACCTCCTATATTAGGATAATTTTTAATTATTTTCACCCCATAATTTTCTTAATTTTTATGTGTCCTATTTTTCCAACACTTGTATCTTCTTTTATTTGAATAAAATCCCATGAGAAATGTGATAATATTATTTATATTCAAAATTTCCAAGATTTCCCCCATTAATATTAATGAAAAACTAACATCTAGATAATTTAATGCATTTAATGGTAGTATTTATCTATAACTAAATAGCATATGGGGATATATTTTTATTAGTAATCATTAGGAATCAATTCAAAATATATACATTAGTTTACACTACTTATCCTAAAAAATTGTTAGAAATATTACACTCAACTAAAATAGACATTCCTATTTCATATAAAATGAATTTTTTCTATTATATATTCAATTTTATTTTTTAGGAAAGGTATAATTAAATTTATTTTTAATTCCATAAATTTCAATATAATTTTCAAATTCATTTCTTTTATATTCCCTTCCAACATCTATTCAACGCATAAAGATGAACACTCCAATATCCTTCTCAACTAATCATCTAAAGATATAAAACAAGTTAACAATATCAGATTTCTATTCCAAAAACCTATTATTTACATCAAAGTGAAACCATAGAGGAATATGATAATTTATATTTCACCACTGGTATACTGATAACAGATATATTAGTGTGTATGATTTCAAGCGTTCTTGTTGACTGAATCTCCACAATTATACATATTGATTGAACCATTTTCTCCTATTTACATGTTTTGAAAACTACCACTAATTCTCTTTTATGTTGGTAATTACTTATACCATTATGTAATTTATCATAGGACTTATTTTCTATTGAACAAGGCGTCCAGGTCTACTGTGAAATTATTCATTTTCTTCTTCATAACTCAAGAAGTGTGAGTTAGTTGGATCACTAATTTGGAATATATTATCACCTTTTATTTCTCCAATTTTGATGATACACCAAATTTTTTAATTTATTATCAACCATGAGTTTTTATGAAATGAAAATTCATGGCCTTCATTACACAGTTGTCCTACACTCATGAAATTGTTCTCTTTCCCACCCATATAAATTATATTTTGTTAATTGACCTTATTTTAGTCAATCTCAATTGAGATGACATATTTAATTTTCAATTAATTTCTATTTCTGAAATTTAATAATCCTCCATCATGATATTTAATTTCATTAAGTAGTTTTTTATCACCTGATATATGTGATAAGAAAACACTATCTAGGATCGATGTCTTTCTTCCCCTCCTTTCCTTCAAAGTGACCTAAAAAATGAATGATCATTCTTCTTTGTATTAATTACATTTTACTCTCCCCATTGAAATATAATGAGGTTCTCCAAAAAAAATATTCATAGAAGATTCATCTTCAGAACCATGTTCTTCACATATTCTATATAGATTATCTAGATATTCAAATCCATTTTGTACATGAATATGAACGGTTTCCTATCTATTAGCTTTCTTTATGGGTGTGTATCTTATAATATACTTATAAATCCATCCCCATTAGTTTTATTTTATACCTATTAAATAAATATTTTTTCATTGGGAAGGATCCATATGTCTAAAAATACCCTATCACCGGCAGTACCACCTAAAAATGGGTCTTTTATCAAAATATGAGAACTGCGTGAATTTTAATAGGATTGACCTAATATTAACTCACTATAGTTCCCCCATGGATATTTTATATATATTAATATATTATTATATTTATTCAATGAGTTATATGGGTTCCCAAAACCATTATTGGCCCTGGTATGACCAAATATTGAATTTGAACATGCATTGTTTTGTATAAAATCTTTACATTCGTGTGTTCGATGATATTTTTACCTAAGTGTTTATGTATTCATTTTAATAGACATTGATGATTCATCCTTGATATCTCTATATATATTATAATCAAAAATTAGGATATTCAATTATTTTTTAGATTTAATATTTTTAGACTTAGCCTTTTGACCCCTTCTTCTCCCATATTGAGTTTCTCCTCACAATATTTCATAGTCTTTTCAACTCCTAGAACCTTAATATTGATAATTTAATTTCCTCAATATTAAATACATATATTTTGGTCAAATAATCATGATCTTTAGCATTCATTTTATCCCCCATCATGTTTTTATTTCGTTTTTAGGTTTTATAATCTATCTAAGTATCCCTCCAATTAAAACAATTTAATATCATGCATTTAGGTAATATAATTTTCATCACTTTCTATATGATATGTTTACTCATGTTTCTATACATTATAAATAATGTTTGTAAAATTTTTATCATCTTTTTATCTAATTGGAAAAAATTAGAGTCGTATTCCCCATCATCCTTGCTTAAAATATTTCTTCCTTTTTTTCTTATAAATATATTCTTATTCCCAACTAATTCAAGGTCTTTTATTGTATATACCCCCCTCCTTTTTAGTCTTCTCATACTCAGCATCACACTCTCCACTTTTCCTATTTAAATAAAAAATGATGAAGTTACTATTATCATCAAAAATGAAATATTTTAGAGGTAGATTTCATTTTTATATTCCCTTTTCACTCATATTTTACTTCATGATATGATACATGATTATCTTATGTTCATAATCTATCTCATCTTCACTAGAAGTGTCACTAATTTCTTTAGAAACTTAATCATTGAGCTTTTGGATTCTCATAGCTTCAATTTCATTAATTTCATTTTAATAGATTATGTCTTTATCATTTCATATGCTTTTAGAATGTTTTATATATCACAAAGGTAAATGACATCACTATATTTTAAAGCTAAAATACTTGGATAAAACCAGTTTGTAATGATTTTTAAAAACATATTTACAGTAGTGAAATTTTATACCTTATCACTGAGTCCTCCATTGTTACTAACTATTAATTTATCCCTTATGATTAATGAATCAAAATATTCATCTTTAGAGATATTTATATCATCGAATTGAATCATATATATTTTTTTCTTCACATATTTATCTTTGATGTTTCCTTAAAATATAATTTCAACCCCACACAATATCTCTTTCGCTATTGGACATATTATCCCTATAGAGTATAATATATTTTATAAGTACATAAGAATATTATTTCCTAACATCCCATCAGTACCTACATTTATTTTATTAGTAAATTTCATTAGATAACTTATGTCAACTGGTGGGAAACCATATGTAATCGAATCAAAAACTTCAAGGCCAACTGATAAAGGAAAGGGAATAATAATATTCATATAATAATGTTAGTTAAAAACATTTAATTTGGAAATAACTAATATTTTTAGAATTTATACAACCCTTTACAATCAATAGAAGGATCTGATTGAGGGAACCCATCTTTTATACCACTTTCAATTCCCCAATATCCTATGCACCACTGAGAATGGGAGGTATGAATTAGTTACAAATATATTTTTCAAATTTACTTGAGTAGAAATAAACATATTATACTAATTAATACATGAACCCCTTAGTTTTCATCATTTTTCCTTATACATATGAGAATAATAGATGGTCAAGAAGTGGGGATGATAGTATTTACTAGGTTAAAACACAGTGTGGGTTTATCCTCAATGTTGCGATTGACTCGTGATGATACATGAATTCTCTAATGAATTATTATAGTAAAATATAAGTGTATAGGTCGAGTATCATACTATAGCATAGTTTATTAGAATACCACTAAATTTTATACAACATTTCACTAGTCATAATGAATTGTATCAAATGAGAAATATCACAAGAATATATTGGTTACTTCTACAATAGAAAAATATTTTCTTCATGAGCCATCATAATATTATTAATAGTAGAACACCTCATTGAAATATCTATTATTGATCTGATTCTCTGTAATCATACTGAAAAAATCATTAACTATCTATTAGAGATGAATCATATATAGATTACAAGATATACTATTTTCACACCTAGATCACTTTCTCCTCCTTAGTATCTTTCTTTCACTACATTTTATAGTGGCTAAAATGATCTATTTTCTTATTAATGAAACAAAAAATATTATAATAATATATTTTCAGACAAATTCTTTTTAAGAGAATTAAAAGTATCTTATCATACATTGTATCCATATGCGTAAACTTTGAATTATTTAAGGATTACTTACAAAAATTATAATTATATTGTTCACAATTTTTGACTCCCACTACTATCTTTTTTCTTCCCAATAAAGTTACCCATGTGAATTTAGTTTCCCAGTTTTTATAAAATAGAAGACTAAAGTTCCCTTTCATGAAAAAGTTTTCTGTTGAGACATATTTTTTCTACTCAAGATTCAATAACATAAAAAATCATCTTATTCTGTTTTCACTTATTTGACTCAACTAGTTCAATTTCAATATTTTAGTTAATTTTAATCTGTTAGCATCATGAACATGATCACAAAAATATATATTTAAAAATAATTTGAATAAGTTATATTGAATCCCTTTTTGATTAACATGTAATTTAGGTTATTAAGAATATTATAAAATTATCATAATAACATTTTATGTGTAATATATGTTGTTTCTCATGAATAACATCAACTAAGAGAGACATAGTTACTTTATAGATATTCTAGTTAAGGTCGTTAATAGATGTTAACAATAATTTTCATTTTTTAAATCTCACATGAATTAGCTTGAGTCACATTTTTGATAAAATAATATTTTCCATTCAATATCAATTATTACATCATGAGACCTTATTTCATAAGAAAATTCGATTTACAGAAATGTAAAATTTCACCTAATAAAAACTCAAAAAAAATTTATAGATGAAAGATTTATTCTTCGAATTAAAATAACTTCACCGAATGAAGAATTAAAATTATCACCAAACACTTACACTCGAATATAATTTATTATTATTAGTGCTAGATACTTATGATCAACAATCAAAGCAATATGAATGTTACCCAAAGCATTACACTCAGTCCTTTCTCAAATTTATCCAAAAAACATTAAATGATATCCAAGTTGATTAAATACATTAAAAAACATATAAAAAATATCTCCAACAATATAAAAAACATCTCAGTAGCCGCAAATGACTCTTCAATGTTATTTAGCTGGAAAACAACAAATTCATATAATTAACAACATCATGAAAAAATCTAATGGAATTTTAAAATTTATATCATTATTTACTTTATTAATATTTTAATTTTTTTGAACATTAATTTGGTTTTATTTAATGTCTCTATTAATTTTCAATATCAAAAAAATTATAAGAATATATTACTATCTCACTAGTAGATAAAAAAATCACTTCATTAGAATTCACTTTTTTTGGGTTCCCTTATTTCTAACCACATTAAAACAAATTGTATATTATGATACTACCCTAATTTGTTACTAATCATATGGTCAAAAATATATTTCATATTTTCTCCAATACACTTGACATTAGATTCTAGAAAAATAATTCTAAAAAATACCTCCAAAGAATATTTCTCTCTTAACTGTATTAAAATATATAGTAGTAACATCATAAATGTGGAAATTCACTCAATTATTCTTGAGAACATAATATGAAAACCCATAATTCCATTAGATTATGTTATTAGTAAACAATAATCATTTATATCATGAATCTTATTCAACTTGTTTTACTCATCAGGATTTTTAATATTTAAGATCTTGAAGACCAACACCATCATTTGGAGATTTACATTTCTAGATAAAAATAAAAATTAAAGAATCCACATTTTAAGATAGAAATAAAAATATCAAAAATATATCCTTGATCAACAATATTCTCAATATATAATATAAAAATGATATATACTTTATTGGAAAATTCCAGCATCAATGTATCTTCATCTGCATTATTCATAAAAACCAAAAATGTTTCATTTTTATTATTAAATGTCCCATCGTCCTTATATTTTTATTCATTGAATCCAATTAATTTATATAAGTTTGGAATAAAACATATGTAATAGCTTGATGAAACATACGTAACTCAAAATGACACATACACTACTTAAAGTCCATCATACACTATGTGAAATTCACATATATGTAGATGTTTTCTTGGTCAAATTTCTATTTCAGAAAATCATTACCCTTAAATATTATATCAAATGACACATCCTTATAGACATGTGAATCATACATTTCTCTAGATGACACATATGTTAAAGAAAATAGCTCATAGTTCGTCTTGAGTTCCAATGAGATGAAACAAAAAATATATTTATAAAAAATTATATCAATAAAATTTCCCATCTTATAATTATTTAATATAATATAAATCACATGAAATCAAATAGAGAACATAAAAAATCATTATAAATGAATACTTAATGAAATAATTGGTATTTATAGACGCTAAGGAATATATACCAATGGACTAGTAATTTGTCCTTTGAAATAGTAATATGACCCTTATGAATAGTAAACTGGCTAATATAATTGTAAACTCACTAATTAAGGTATAAATAAAATTCATCCAATATATAAATGAAAATATAATATAATAATGTCATATTGTATCTAAATAAATGATGTCAAAATGAAAAATTAGTTTGTATTTTTATAAGGCATAAATGTTTATTTACTATTTTGTAATTAATATAAAGGGTTAAAATTAAATTTATGTTCTGGAAATACATTATTATATTAATAAGTTGTTATCTTATGATTATAATATAACTTTATGAGACCTTGTTTAATTTTTGAATGTGTCAAAAAATCAGTTATATTATTGACATTGGAATTTTTTAAATAAATGATGAAATTAATTAATTATTAAATTTATCTTAATTATAAAATTATTTTCATAATTTATTATCCATTTTTTAATTCTAAATGTATAAAAATGGTTAGGTTGATTTTTTGTAATTTTCTAAAACAGTTTAATTATTGGTGAATAATAAAATATGATAATTTACGATAAATTCCAAATACATGAATTATTGAGTAATGGATGATGTATGGCTGATGTATCCTATAATATCAAAATCTATTACATTATTTTAGTATATTTATTGATAATTCTCAATATATCCATAGTCTTGAGAAAAAAATAATAAACTATTGAATAAAATATTGAGAAATCTCCCCTCTCCTCCCCTATAAATATCACCCCATACCATATCTTCTCCTCATAACTTAAAATCTATGATACTTGTCCTATTTAGTCCCAATAATATTTTAATACCCTCACCCATTTCCTAGGTCACTAATTATAATAAAAATAAAAAATATTTTCCCTAATAAGGTTCTCAATGAAGATAAAATCAGGAGGTAAAAACCTCTTACTTTTTTTATTTCATTTTCATGTTATTTTTTTCTTATATTTTCATCGCCTACCTATACCAAAGTGACATCATATATACTATATATTTTACATTATGTAATTATATTATGTTTAGGGAATAATCCACCATCATTTATTTTCCATATCATTTTGAAGTAAAAATTAAAACATCATACATGGTGTGTTGATTTATTTCATTCAAGGATGAATAGTTTTCAATTTCAATTACCGACTTCATGTCTGGTCATAAAACCAATTTTATGGTTAAAAAATATTATAATATATGTATTAAAACATATTTAATGTTCTGGATCCATTATATATACATTATGCTAATTAATAAAACTAAGATAGTTTGTGATGATTGAAAAACTGCCAAAATAATCTAAATGATTATCACAAACGTCTTCTCTAATGATTCATACACAGAAAAACAAAAAAAAATGAAAAATACAACCATTTAATATTATATATTTTCATTAATAAAATAGAATTGTAATTCTGATTATATATTCCCATTTTACATGATCTTCCACAAACTTATACAAGTAAACAGATCCTGAAAACCAAGGAAATAAACTCTTCTCAAACGATGAAGTTGAATCTTATAAGTAATAAAAAACATAATAAATTAACTTAATAAAATTATAAGAAATAAAATAATTGTTGAATATTTTGTGAAATATATTATTAATTGATATAATTTAATTATTTATGATGTTACATATAGGTACATAATTGTTTCAAACATAAGGTAAGGTTTTCTCCCTGAACATTTGTTCTTCATTCGGGTTATGTTTTCCTTCTATTTAACCCAATTTAATTATTAATTATCCTTATTTACTACCCAAAAATTATGTTATAATGTTCTATATAAATTTATCAATCTTAATCTTTCTTTATTTTATTGGTAGTTACATAATTTATATGGATCCTTTCTGAAATTCTTCCTAATAAGTAAACCCGATTAAAGGGAACATCCTAGTTTCATACCCATTTTATAGTGCACTACATGAAATGTTTTAATCCAACATTATTTATTAAAAAATAAAAAAAATTTTTATGATAAACAACCTTTTTCATATATAGTTTTATTAATAATTATTCATTTTTCAACTTCAAGGACTCTACTATTTTCCCTTAAACTGCATTAAAGCAGCTCATTTCTAAAGATTCTTACATCATCATTTAACATGTTTTCACATTAGTTGGAAATAAATTATACCTTAAATATAATTTAATTATCCCTCCATTTTCTTTTCTGTGATATACATGTTATAATATGTTTTTTTTCAAATACTAATGACATTCCAAAAGAACGCTTTTTTATGAATTTAAAAAACCATATTTCTCTCAAAAAATACTCAATGATTTTATTATAGTATTTTCATCGATATTAAAACCCTATATTGAATATAATTTTTATTTAGAGTGATATTTTTTTATATCATTGACCATATTATTTTAAATTTTTTATGATTAGTTTCCCTATGAATGATCTATATTGATACCATTCGCCATACTACATAGAATGGTTAGTGATTATGTTTAAAAATTGGGGAAAGTTATTTACACTTCATATAATATTTTTACAATGAATTTATATATTTATTATGTTTCTATACTTTCATATGTGGAATTTATTGGGATTTTTAAGTGATAGGAAGGGCCTCTATATCCCCTCTATGTATCTGTAGGTCTAATGAGACAAACTAGATTTTGGTTTTACCCATTGTGTATGGTGTCTTGGTTATAGCCTTGATGGTATGTTTACGATGTCGGGAATTATGAATTTCCTAATTATAATATTATTAACTGATATCCAATTTGATTATTATACCATTATAATATCCATGGTTATGTTTCATTCTCTAGTGATTATTTTATATAGAATTATTTATTGAGCTTTTATTCACACCATATTATTCGCAAGTTTTTTTAAATGGAATGTGTGTTTATTTATACACCATTCCTGATTGTTAATGTTGATGATATCTTCTAATGTATTTTCTACCCTTACTAATCATCTGATCCCACCCCTTTCTTATGTTTTATTTTTCCCCAAGATATGAAGATGCATATTATCAATAAATTGGAGGGATAATTTAGTATTTTATGGGTGTATCTAATATAGTTTCTATGTTATCTTTCCTATCAAGTAGTAATGTAAAGTTAATGTATGTAATCTGGATTCCAAAACTACTAAACAGATCTATCCATTTAGATTCGAATCTTGTATTAATGCCAACATATTAATTTAAGGCACCCTCTCCAGGTTATTGGGGTCGAGGTCTTTCCTTTGGTATTATAGAATGTTTAGAAGAATCCTTAAAAACTATATTTAGAAAACATTGATTTGGGAATGTAGAGCTTAGATATACTTTGAGAACAAGAATAAAAGAACATCATAGAATTTGGGTAATGTAGATATTATGTGGGACTTATAGAAATAAATCATTATCTTGATACTACATGTAGACGTGGTTCTAGAATAGGTATACCTTTGGGTAATAACTTCTACATGGTATCCCAAGCCTCACTCAGGGTAACCTGGTACATGAAAATGAACCTTACTATGCACCTAGTTTGACACTCCTAGGGAATATTCTTAGGATTATTCTCATTTTGGTTACAATCCATTATGATGGATTTGAACGTAAATATGTCCCCAATTAAACCATGATTATGATTATGAGATGAAATATGGATAAATTTTCAATTTATTTAAAGTGTTTTTATAGTTAGAAATTATGCATAATCTAATTTAGTGTATTCCATTGGTTTAAAATAGATCCTTTTGGGAGGAACATAAATTGTATCAGCACACATAAAACATATTGTTATTTTCCTAATATGAAATATAATGATGTTACGACTAGAGATTCAGCTAGTGGTGAACCACTTATAGCTATATTGGGAAAGATAACTCTTGTTATAAACAACAACCTTACTCATATGGAGAATCTTGATCCAAAACAAGTAATAATAATGTTAGACCACTTCATGAGACAATAACATCTATCATCCAAAGGGAATACAAATCCATTTGTTATTGATCAATTTATAAGTTATTTGGAGAAGATATTCCTTTATTTGGGAAGTAATGAAAGGTATAACGTTTCCATGGAAAGTTATCATCTCTCTGGAGATGCATATTAATGGTGTTACATGATTCAAAAAAAAGAAGGAGGATGAAGAAATATAGAACATCGAATTAAAGTATTTTGAGGAACTATTCTTAGAAAAATATTTCCCTCATGAATAACTAGAAGATATATAGAGACAATTCGCGAATCTGTGGAAAAGGAATATGTGAATGTGTCTAAGTATGAATGAAACACCACAAGGTTAGAAAGGCATGTTTTTGATTACATATAATATCCAGATAGAATGATTGATCAGTTCTTTGATGGGTTAACAACAATCCTTTGAAGAGCACTAGTCTCCCAAAAAATTTCACCATATAAAGATATAGTCTAGTGTGAAATCAAGATAGCAAAACAATTCCCAAATTATTATGACATTAAATGAATGAAAGTTAATAAGAGGGTTATAAAACACTCTTGAAAAAGAAACAAGGAATAAGAAAAGAACATAAGATCTGAATTTCTATCATGTGATAATTATGGAAGAAAATTCCTTTATAATTTCATGAATGGGATGGGATTTTTTGACATGTTTGGAGAAAAATTAAACAATGTCTGTGACTAAAAATGAAATAAAGAAGCTACAAATATTCAATTATACAATTGTAAAGATATGGGACATTATGAAAAATATTTTTCTAAGTGTCACGAAAAAATTCCTTGGAAAAGGACATGGTGGAAATGGAACGTTTTTTTATCACAACTATTTATGTTGACGTTAATAATTATTTGTTGGTGGGTACTTTAATTTTTTCCTCAATTATAGACAATGATTTATTTTATTTTAGATCATATCAGTCTTCTATATCTTCCATGTTTACTATGAAAACTAAATATTTCTATTTTGATTTAATAATGATTTTGTCAGTCAGAAATCCGAAGGGAAGTGTCATTACAACATAGATGTATTAGTGAACCCCTTTATGACATGAAAATGTGCTTTAGTTTTTTACCTTGTCATTATAATTATGATTTAATTTTATATAATACTTGGAAAGGAATAGATTTCAAAATATGTGTCGAAAGTGTACTAAAAAAAGAAAGAAATTATAATTGGCGAGGAAGATGTAGAATCCCTTTTCTTCAGAGAACAATCATTATCATTTGATTCATATCTAGATCCACCTCATTTATCTTTTCTAAATGAAATTCTTGGGTAGAAAGAGAAAACATCATCAATGGATGAGGAAAGAAATATTCATAATGAATATGTACCTATTGTGTAAGAATATATAGATGTATTTAAAGAGGATTTACCTAGACATGAGTGTGAAGTTAAGTTAATTATTGATTTAATTCCTAGAGAAACACCTATATCAATGAATCAATATAGAATGGCCACTGTGTAATTAGTTGAGATGATGAAACAATTAGAGAAATTGAGTTATAATGGAATTATTCTCTATAGTGTTTCTCTATGGGGATCCCATTTTATCTTTTTATAGAATAATGTTTGATCCACAAGGTTGTGAATTAACTATCGGGAAGTCAATTCTATTATAAGAAAGAACAGGTATCCCCTTCATCGTATTGTTTATTTATTTGATCAACTTCACAATAGTCAATATTTTTTAAGTATGACCTTCAATCTAGATATCATCAGTTGTGTGTGGGGAAGGAAGATATTCCAAACATAGTATTTTGAAATATGTTTGGACATTACGAGTTTACAGTAATTCCATTTAGAATGTCTAATGCACCCTCTATTTTTATGGATATGATGAACAGAGTGTTCAAGGAAACTTTTTCCAATTTTTTTGTGTATTTATTGATGATATCATGATATATTCAAAAAGATATGGGGACTTTGAGAACGACATACATGTTCTTATGCAGACTCTTAAAGGAATAAATTTATATGGGAAGTTTAGAAAGTGTGAATTATTTGTTGAAAAATACTTTTTTAAAGTCCACATTGTCTCTAAGGATGGAATCTCATTTGATCCTATGAAGAAAAAGGAAACCAAGAATGACCTACACCAACGCACATTACTGAGGCATGTAGTTTCACTGTTTTAGAAGGTTATTATTAGCGTTTTATTTAGAATTTTTCTTAATTTCCTAAACTATTAACTAACATGACTCATAAAGGGGTTAATATTTTATATACAAATGAATGTGATGAATGTTTTGAAGAGTTGAAGAAAAGTTTAATGAATTCTCCGATCACAAATCTACAATCAGGAAATGGAGAATTTGGGATATATAGTGATACAATAATGAATAGACTCGATTGTGACCTTTTAATGAATGATAGAGTTATTAACTATGCATAAAAGAAGTTAAAACATGTTAATAAAACCAATTAATGCATGATAATTAATTAAAATTCATAATCATATATCTGAAGATATGGATACATGATGTTAATGTTAAAAAATGTGAGATATAAACAGATCACAATAGCTTGAAATATTTCTTCTTAGAGAAAGAAAACAACACTAGGAAAAGGATATGGATCGTGCTACTCAAGGATTGTGATTGATCAATACTCTACCTCATAGGGAAGGAGAATAATATTTTAGATGCATTTAGTAGAAAGTATCATGGAGTTCTTAAAAAAATGATGTTTTATAAGGATCCATTGTAGGTGGATATGGAAATATTGATATGGGAATTGTCAAGGATGCTAAAACATCATAACTTCTTTAATTGGTCACCCAATCATATTAATTGGAAAAAATTAAAAGTTATCAGTCTAATGATGTGATTCATAAAAAGAAAAATGATGTCATTATTGATGGGAATGTGGCATAGTTTATGTGTAAATATGGAATTATGAAATTTGGTAATAGGTTTTGTGTTCTCTCTATACCCGATCTAGAAAGGGAGTTATTGAATTATTTTGATAGCTATAATTTCTATATAAAACTTAGTAGAACTAAGATATATACATATTTGAAGGAACATTTCTAGTGGGATAACATAAAGTAGGAAATTTCTGATTATGTATCAAGATGATTAGTCTGTCAATAGGTGAAGGAGAAAAGACAACATCCTAGATGATTCATGAATCCTATATTTATTCCTAAATGTAAATGGGATGAAATAACTATGGATATTGTCAATGGAATACCAAAAACTCCAAGAATAAATGATAAAATATGGTAATAGTGATCGACTTAACGAATATGCATATTCCCAATAAATAAGGGTGGATTTTCCACTAGAGAGCCTTGTACAACCCTATATTAATAAAGTTGTAAGACATTATGGAGAACCAAATTAAATGTTTTTGATAATGATCCACTATTTACATAAAAAATCTATAAAATTATAAAGAAATATATGGATACTAAGTTTTATTTGATTATTTATTATTTGCCTCAATCTAAAAGGCAGACTAAAAGGATGATAGAATATTTTGAAGACATTTTTAGATCATGATAACTTCACTTTAAAGGCATCTCTAACTAATATTTAACTTTGAAAGAGTTTTCCTAGAATAATAGTTTCCATTATAGTACTCAAATGGAACCTTGTGAAGTATTTTATGGAACAATTTTTCATACACAAACTTGTTAAGATAATGTCGCTGAAAGGATGCGTGTATGACTGAAACTTGCGGAGGAACCAAAAAACCTATAAAGACTATTCGAACCCTTATCAAAGTAGCTCAAAGTAGGAAAAATAGCTATGTTGATAATTGAAGTAGGGGTTTCGTATTTCATGTGGGATATCTTTATTTCGTAAATGTATCTACATCTATGGTTTTATAATATTTGGGATGAAATAGAAACTGAGACACATGTATGTTGGACCACTTGAAATCTTATAGAGAGTTGGAGTAGTGGATTATCAGTTGGAAATTCCACCTATCCATTATAATGTACCCAATGTGTTCCAAATATCTTTTCAGAAGAAGTATATTCTAGACCCAACACATGTACTCAATTTTTATAGAATATAATTGGACCTAGATTTATCTTATCGTGATGTGTCTATTTATATTCTATACACTAAATAATAGGTGTTGAGGAATCAGATGACTGAGAAAGTAAAGGTACATTACAAAAATCATAAAATTGAAAAGGCTATATGTGAAATAGATGAAATTATAATGATGTATTATCTAAATAATTTTATTAAGTGTAATTATATAAATTTTGAAGATGAAATTTCTGTAAGAGGGGAGAAAGTAACAAAATGGAATTCTGTTAATGAAATTTCTCTTTTTATATTAATTTCATATCGTGTAAATCATAAAAATATAACATAGATAACATAATAATATCTTTTTAAATGAATAATGAAGGAAATAATAATTATTTCTAGATGTTAAGGAACCTATACTGATGGAATAGTAACATGATATTTCGATTAGTAATGTGACCCTTATGTATAGTGAACTGGACAATAGAATAGTAACCTCACCAGTTAAAGTTTTAATAAAATTTAACCATCATACAAAGGAAAATATGATATAATTATAGCATAATTTATGTAAATAAATTATGTGATGTTGATAAATTAAGTGTTGGTGTTTTTATATAGAATATATTTTATTTACAATTTTTAATTAATATAATTACTAAAAATTAAATATATTTTTTATAAAATACATTAATAAATTAATATTTGTTTATATTATGATTATAAGATAAATTTATGAGACCTTTTTTTATTTTTTAATGTGTCATAAAATTTGTTCTAATAATAAAATTTGTATTTTTTTGAATAAATGATGAATTTAATAAAAAATTATCTTCTCATATTCAGAAAATTATTTTCATAAAATGGAGTCCATTTTTTATTTCTAGACATCACTAAATTATTTCATTAAATTTTTGGAATTTTTATAAAATATTTTTAATTTTTTAAAATCGCAAAATATGATAAGTTATGATAAATGCTTAATACATGAATTATAGAGTCACTGATGATGTATGGATGATGTAAACCCATAATATTTAAAATTAGATCATTATTTTAATATATTTATTTATTATTCTCAATATATTCATAGTCTTCAATAAAAATAATAAACTAATGAAAATAATAATGAGATATCACCCCTCTCCCTTATAAATATCACCCCCACCACCTTTTATCCTTAATCCTTACCAACATTGATCCTTTTCTAGTATATACCTAATCATCTTCTTTATACCCACTTGCGCATCCTTGAGTACATGGGCTCATCAAAATACTAAACCCTTTTCCCTAAGGATGTTCTCAATGAGGAGAAATCCAGATGTAAAAACCTCTTTATTTTTTTTTATTTTATGTTCAATTTCTTTTATTATCTTATATTTTCCTCAAATCCCTATCTGAAAGTGACATGATATCTCAAGTATAATTTATATAATAGAATTTTTTTATGGAATAATCCATCATCTATTTTCTTATATCTCATTTTGTTGTAAAAATGTAAACATTTCTGGTGATGTGTTGATTGATCACATTCAAGGATCAAGAGTTTTGATTTTCCATTAATGCCTTCAAGGCTGGTCATAAAACCATTTTATGGATAAAAAATATTATAATATATTTATTTCATACTATTTAATTTTTTTAACCCTTATATATACATGATTTTAATTAATATAACAAAACTATTTTTGGATGACCAAGAAAACGCCAAGATAATCAAAACGATTATCACTAACGTCTTATCTAATGATTCATCATCACCAAAATAACAAAATAAATTATAAAAAAAATTTAATATTATGTACTTAAATAAAAAAATATAACTTAAATTTAGTATGTCTATTCCCATTTACAATATCTTCCATACATGTATACAGGTAAACCGATCATGAAAACAATGGAAAGAGTTCTTTTGGAATGATGAAATTGAATATTACAACTCATCAAAAAGACCCCAAATTTCCATAGTAAAATTATAATAATTCAAATAGATGTTGAATAGGATATAAACAAAATTATTTATGAATATAATTTCATAATCTAGAATGTTATGTATAAGTGTAGAATGCTTTCTTACATAAGTTAAGGGTTTCTCCCCAAACATCTATTTTTCAATCAAGTTATCCTTTATTTATCGTTACCCCAATTTAATTATTAATTAGGATTGTTTAATACACCTAAATTATATTTTAATGTTATATATATATATATATGTATATATATATGTATCTAGTCGGATCCTTCTTTCATTCATGGTAATTTACATGTTTAATAAGGATCCTGTCTGAAATTCATCCTGATAAGCATGCTTGATTAAAGTAAACATCTCTGTTTCTTACCCATTTTCAAGTTCACTCCAAGAAAATTATTTACACACCATATTTTTATAAAATAAAATATTTTATCAGTAAAAATTATATGTGGTCATTTCTGGTATTACACAAAATTTATGCCCTTTTCTATTTTAAAGACTCTTTAGTTTTTTTTTCTTTAAACAACACAAAAGAGGATCATTACTAAATATTATTAAATTCTATTTTTAAATATTTTCACATCACATGGAAATCATTTCATTCTTTAAATATTTTTCCCATCCTTTTATTTTCTTGTATATATGTGTTATAATATAATTTTATGACAAATACAAATAATTTTCCATAAGAAATTTTTTTCCTGAAATAAAAAAATTATTTCTCTCAAGAATTCCTAAATGATTTTATTATAGAATATTCATCTATTTCAAAACTATCTATTTAATATTATATTTTATTTTTATTTATATTTTATGATATCATTTACCCTATTTTATTAAATGGATTTTGATTATGTTGACGGTGGATGTTTTATCATGATACTAGTCACCATATTACTCAGAATGGTTAGTGATCATGTTTACTGATTGGGTAATGGTAATTACATTTCATATACTAGTTTTAATATGAATTTATATGTTCATTATGATTCAACCATTTTACATGAGTAATTAATTGTAATTAATAAGTGATGGGTTTTCCCGCTATAGCCCCTCGATGCATCAGTATATCTCCCAAGACATGCTAGACTAGGTTTTTACCCATTATATATAGATTATTTTCTATATAAATGATGGTAAGATTAGTGTGTCTAGAATTATTAATTCATTCATTTTGATATTAATAATTAGTAGCCCATGCGCTTATTTGACAAGTATAATATCCACGATTAACTTTCATTATCATGTGGTTATTTTTTGTTGAGTTGTTTAATCAGATTGTATTCCGGCCATATTATGCTGAAGATTATGTTTTAGTGGATTTTTTTAGTTATTCACTATGAATTATTTTTTATGATTATGATAGAGTACTCTTTATTACTAATCCTTACTGAGTATCATATCTCACCCCATTATATAATGGTTATTATAATGACTCATGTATTTATTTGTCTTGGGTTGTGTGGGTATCCCAAGAGGCCTCTTCCTAAGGTCTTATTACAA
Organism: Viscum album; assembly: GCA_963277665.1. Lineage (NCBI taxonomy): Eukaryota > Viridiplantae > Streptophyta > Magnoliopsida > Santalales > Viscaceae > Viscum > Viscum album. The sequence goes on from OY728121.1 coordinate 440,718,872, forward strand.
CTATTTAGGCCTGTATGGGAATAATATACCATTTTATGAGGGACCATATAGATTATTCATGGTTAGAGAGGATTTTTTCACATAGAATTGTAATTGATGCTGGGGCTGTCCACTTAGTAACTTTGACCACAATGGAGTCGTTTGAGAATGGTTGGGGAAATTTATGCAACAATACATAATGAAATACATTTAATTGCGTTTCTATTTCATTGATAACAATTTTGATGAAAAATCATAATGTATTTTTGTTTCTTTTGGTGGACTTCAAAGTACACTTGGGATGAGTCAAGATCATGTGTTCGGCCTCCCAATAACCATTGGGATAGGATGGGTTGAAATATTGGACCTCAGATAAACCATTGGGATAGTTTAGAGATATATTGTAAACATCTAAGGAACCTTTGGGATGTGTTGGTGTGTAAGATATTGAAAACCATAACTCCCTCAGGATGGGTCATGGTGCTAGTAAATCCATGAATTATGTGATTATAATGTTCCATGGGTTATTCATAGCTATGACTATTCTTATAGACCATTCTTCTGGAATGGTGCCAAAGTAGGTAGGTTCTTTGGTTTTGGTTCCTAAGTTAGTGCATGATTCCGTAAATTAGTATTATTTAATTTGGTATTTATTATCTATCAATTCATCCTACTCTACAAAATAGATTCATTTAGGTTAATGGTCCATAGGTATGGTTCTACTATGTTTATTCTAACACAAAAAATGATCATCTATATTCACAAATATACATCATCATCAGGAAGTTGACTAAAGGAAAGGGACACATGAAATATTTATTTTTAGTTTTTGGTTTTAGATCCGGAAAATATAGGGGAAAATATGATATAATAAATGGATCATTTATTTATTTTCTTTTACATCATTTAATAAATTTATCCTCTAATTCTATGGATCCGTGTTTACTATTCATTATTACTATGGAAGTTTTATTTCAATTTTTATATCATGTAATATTGATGATGTTGTTCTATTTATTGGTTACTTATTATGTTTTATGATTACTCTGATATTTGCAGAAACTGAGGTTATAGTCTCCCTATATATTACCTAGGTCTTTTCCTCTAGTAGGAAACCTCTTCAATATAGATTTTTTCAACTGAGTTGATGCACCATATCATTTCGGATAGGGTAATTCTTGTATTGGAATTACAAAATGATATTAGAGGATGCTTTTTCTATGATAAAATATATGGGTCATGGTAGAATTGAGATAGTGTGGATGAGACACGTTTACAAGATCTACCCTCTGATTAGACAACACATTTGTAGTGGAACTCTAAGTTACATGGTAAATTGTTTTTAATTTTTTAATTTATAATTTTTATTTTAATTTCACTCCATGAATTTTTTTTTGTTATGGTTTATAGTATTTCACTCCTTTCTCATAGTAAAGAGAATTTGAGTTCATGAATTATGATTTAGAACATAGTCCCACATGTCATAAACATATCTTCTTGTGATTAATGTTGGTGAAAACTAATTTAACATAAATTATTAATATATTCAGTGTTTTTCCAAATAAATCATTTGATGAAATATAATTAATATAACCTTATCATGATTATTTTTTGATTATTATAATAAATTGAATAATTTTCATGTTCCATGAGGTTGGATTATGCCTTTGGTAAGTCTTAGGTGGGTATGAAAAGTATTTTTGGGTATCATTATGTTTTCTTTCTAGCATTATGTGTTTCAGTGTGCACCATCTAACTATTTATGTTTTCAAATGTGGAATCATAGTATATTTTTAGGGATTCATTTTGTATTTTATATAGTGTCTACATGTTGATGCCCCATATTTTCATCTTAGTATCAGGGTGAGTACACACATGAAGTATATAGTATTCCAAGGCTACCCCCATATATTCAAGAGATTTAATATGATAATTCCCCGGATACATCTCATGTGGTTCAGGTGGAAGAGACCCTTCTACTGGGCATGTACCATATCATACCAGTAGCGTTGGAGGTTCCCACTAGGGAGAGATGGATATAATTGATTTCACATAGGTATTCAAGGTGAAAATCCATAAATCCTTTTAGCATATGAGTGGACCCAAGGATATGTATATTTATATTGAGATAACTGGTAGGATATGTGAATTTATGGAGGCCCCTATCAATCATGCAGTAAATTTGGAAAACATTATGTTTTATAGACCTTCCAGAATGTAGTGGGGTGTGATGATATAATTTGGTTGACATGATAACCTAAAATTTGTAGATTTCATGGACCTAATATTTTAGGAATTATTTCATTATTCCATGAGGCTTGACAGATATCTGGATGTTATAGAACTATAGTAGGATATGGCATCAATGGATGATTATGGGATCCATTTTACGGAGTTGATTCATTTTTATTTATTGTTGGTAGAAAAAAGGATATGAAGGATAGGAAGTTCAAGAATGGGATTCATCAAAATGTGGGGAATTAGTTTTATAATATTGATCTGACCACATATTTAGAGGTGGTTCAAAATGATCATACCATTGGGAATGTATTGTATGAAGAATATATAATGATATTTCCTTTTTATTTCACTATTGCTTTTTTGAGTTCCTTTTGTGCACCTTTTTGTGGTATGAAGTGGAGGTTCAATGAGATTCTTGAGTGTGGAAATTGAATTATAGGATAGTGGAGGGTCTCATCTCTTATATTTTCAAGAGTGAATCTCCCAGTGTGTTACTAGTGTATGTATATAGGGAATTATCATACTTCATGTTCTAGTTAGAATAACGAGTTCCACTCCTGTTGATGGAAAAGGAATCAACAAAAAATTTTGTTTGAAGATTCATTAGGATGGTATTGGAAGACGTTCATGGTAGACTCTGTCCTTGATGTCCATATCATGAATACCCCATGTGGATAGTAATTCTTATTTTTGTTGATCTGGTAGGGTATGAGGCCATAGACCTCAACAATAGTTGTTATTTATTTCACATGGTTTATTACCTTTGGTGAATCAAGGACAATAGAGAAATGTCTCTTGGTCAAATACTAGTAAGGTGTATTCCATGTATGAGGTTCCATATAATGATGGGGGATGGACTATTAATAATGATATGTACAATTCTAATTTTCCCAAGACATTGTGTTTGTTAGTTAAACAACAAGGATTTTAATTCCTTTATTTATAACTGAGTTGTTTCTATGTACGGTTTTATATAAGTGTTGTCCCTTGATTTTATGTCATTTGATTTTTTTTTGGAAAAGTGAATATTTTATGTAAAAGTGTATCGCTTGTGTCACATAGGTCGGAGACTACATGAATTTTTAGGATTTATTTGTCCATTATATGGGGAACATCAATTTTATATATGGGATGGATTGGTAGATGTTTTTCCATGTTGACATCAATTATTATATGATGGGAGTGGCCTTTCTATCTCTTAAGGGGTGTGAGTACATCCTTAATGGGGAGTATCATGTGGAGTCCGAGAGATCCGGGCCAAACTATAGAAATATTTGGTTCACTATAGCACATGTAGAAGGTTTGGTGCTCATAGAGTACCAGGTGATGGATATATCCATTTTTCATTAGTGGTAGATTATTACCAGGACATATTTTTACATGATTCCATTGGACATAGACTTGATAGGATAATTGGGTTCAATATAGATATCATTCCTAGTGTTTAGTCTATATCGATTCTCTCATATCAAATAGCACCGACTGAGTTAAGGGAGCTTATGGTACATCATCATAACCTAGATATTAAGAGATCCTTTTAACCAAGAACATCTCATTAGGGTTCTCTATTTTTCTTTATTAAGAAGGTGGATGATATCCTCCAATTATATAATTATTATAAATAAGTTTACCAGTCTACGGTGAAAAATTAGTAAAAACTACCTATGATAAATGAACTATTTGACCAGTTGACGAGAGCTCAATGGTTCACCATGATTGACCAATGCTCATGGTAACATGAGTTATGGGAATAGGCTGAGGATGTGACATGGTGACATTCAGTGGTATGTACATGTTATATGTTTATCTTATGATGTCATTATATTTTATGAATATTCCAGTAGTGTTTCTATATCTTATAAAGTGGGATTTTCACCCTTAGATGGGATATTTTTTTGTGGCCTTTATTTATGAAATTCAAATATAATCCAATCATAACAGATGCTTACCATGAATCATGAGATTGTTTTGAGAAGACTATGAGAACATTGGATTTACACCAAATTCTCTTTGATCCATTTCAGGATCAACGAGGTAATAATCCTTAGACACATGTTTTCTAACAAGGATATCTATATTGATATTGAAAAAGTTGATGTAGTTATGTCTTTTCTTCGACCACATAATGTTTTCAATATCTGGATATTCATTGGATTGGGGGGATATTATATGTGGTTCATTCAATACCTTTAATGATTTGATGTTCCTATGATAGAGATGATGAGGAACAGTGTTAATTTTTAGTGGATGGACAACTGTGAGGAGGCCTCCCAAGTGATATATAAGAGGTTACAATATACTCGAACATAGATTCTACTAGACCTATGGATTGGGTAAAATGTTTGCTGTAATTATTTGGGGGTAGGACCGGGGGTATTTTTGATACATCATGAGCAGGTAGTAACATATGGGTCATGAAATATGACCCCATGACTGTAACTACAGTACTCATGTCCTTAAGTAAGATATTTTGGTTCATGAACTAAATTATTGTCACCATTACCTTTTTAGTGATATTTTTTCATCATCACTAAACAAAATATCATTTAATATATTTTTACATAGTGTTACATTAACCTATGTAGATACTTTAGGTTGAATACATTCATACCATTGATTTTTGGATGGTGTATTCCTTTGGGAAAGGAAATTTCATCATAGACACCCTCATCAATAAATCATAGTAATTGGGGATTCAAACATCAGATGATTTGTGGAAACTCATGTGTCTATGAGATAGTTCATTGATGGATGTTTTGGTGGACTGGGAGGTTCTGGGTTATGCTCCGTTGGATATCAAATAATCATTGGTGGACTATTAGACCGATCTGGAGCATATTTTATATTATCATGTGATGTGAGAGAATTTCATGGTTATTGATTCTATTACAGGAATGTCCATGGATTAGAAAGACATACTTCATGTGCATGTGAGATTTTTCATTCCCACAGTCATGGGAAAAAAATTTATGAAGGTCCCTCACACTTCAAAATGGGATGTTCATCTGGGATAAAACGAAATACAATAGGATATTAATCATCAATTTGGGTGGATGGGTGTGAAAAAGGATGTGTTTGGGATGGTTTTACATTTCCATACCAATTAAAGGGTGAAGTCGGTGTACCAGCAACCATGCATTTTTCTTTAAACTCTTCCAATGTTTTTGTGAATATGGTATGATGTGACTATCGAATTTTTTATGGATTTTTCCTTGAACCATAGGGGTCAAGATGAAATGTTGATTTTTTTACCATATGATTTAGTTTTCACACTACTTATGGTGATCCAACCCTTTTATACATATTAATACATGGTCTTTTTAACATAATAATCAAATAAAAACTACCCAATGGTCATGAGTACATGTATATTTGGATTCCTAGGTATATAATACATTAAAAATGAACTTGAAAATCTATATATTATTATCCACAATGAGATTATAAATCTATTAGATCTCCCAAAACTAAAAGAGATAACATGGGGAATAGATAAATTAATGTCTGAACTATAAATCCTAGTAATATAATTAACACGGCGGTGAAGCATGACATATGATACATAAGAAATAACATTACACCATAGAATACAAGTATAATTAAAAATTATGAACTGGCATACATACATTTATTGGTATCAAAAGATGATCGAAAAATAGGAAACTGACAATAACATAAAACATGACATAAGCATAAGTCATGGATAACCACCAATACAATATCGCATGGTGAAGAAAGTCCAATCATGGATTTGGTTGACTCCATAATTACATACATACCAATTCATGAGACAAAACATTTCCAAATGAATTAGAGTGAAATCTGGGTGCACCCATCATAACATTTAAATTCTTATTTGTGTAATAAAATGGAATAACCCATATGTTATATACAAAATAATTACCCATAGAAAAAAATGTGGCTCTTAATATTACCTCATATCATAAAAAAAAATTCATTAAAATTCCAATGCGAAGAAAGAATTAAATATTTTTAACATTAATACCTGAGTAAAAAATCACATGTTTCATAATATAGTGATCATTTTGAAAATACATCTTGGGAAAGGATAGAGAATTGGGTATAGAAATGAAAGTTTGAAATTGTTTTTAATGAACCAGTTAATGAAATTTTAGAGACGGAATAAGTGAAAAAAGTTCATTAAAAATCAGTTGGAAACCACAATTACTATAGATAAAACATTAAATTATTTAATGAAATAATGAAGGTTAATAGAGGATTTAAATTGGCGTTACACTAAATTACCAGGGAATAGAAAATATCTCTTTCATCGTGTTTGATTTTAAAAAATGCATAAGAGAAGTGAACATAAGGATTGTATTAACCTATAAACCGAAGGGGGAATAAGATTGATAGAAAATAAAGAGACATATATAAAAAAATTATAATAATTCAATAACTTCAAAGATATAAAAGAAGTTAGTTGAAGAGATAATGATCATAACCTTAAGAAAAAGGTTGGCTCTAAGAGATCACATGCCTTATATTCTAGAATCGTTTTTCAGAGGCACTTAATGTCATGAAGAATAAAAGTAAATTTTTTAATTAAATTATATTGAAAATATTCCATACGTATTTTATTTATTTTAAAAATTTTATGTTAATTTATAATAATTTAAATTACCACCAATATTATCAATTTATTTTATCATAAAAGAGTACAAAGGAAGCTCATAGAAACAGATTAAAAATTGTCAAGTGATGAAGGGGGTCTAAAGTAATAAATACCCAGTGAGTTTTCACTAACTTGGTTGAATCCCTCTAGAGGGAAGGACCCATAACCTATGAAATAATAATTCTTCACACCTTGTATCTCCATGTATGTGAGAAAATTAGAGACAACATTCAATTTCCCCCATGTGTGACAAATATCCATGTAGTTTTTCGCTAGCCCCTTGCACTTCCAAATGGAATATTCAGTAGAATATAGGATAGAACCAAGTTAAAAAGATATGTTTACATAATACGTGAATTAGTTTTAATATCTACAATGTGGATATTAATTCTGATGTGAAATAGGATATTGGTCAGCATTGCTTGACCCTTCACATAAAGGGAATCACCTCAACCAATGAAAGCACAACAATCTTGGACCGTAGAGCCCATTATGTCTAATCCCACCCCACCACCCCCACATAAGACCAGTTTTATATGAACATGTTGTGTTCCTCATGAGTTCCTCATGATGAGGGTATCTGCAACCCCATCTCCCCTATATAGAACTATGAGAAATGCAGGGTGTGCATGTGACAACACAAAGAGGCCTAAGAGAGAGGTATTCCTCACAATATTTACAGAGTCGAATTAAATAATTAAATAAATTCATTGGATTGAAGATGAGACCCATTATTGTACCTAGAACTCCATTATGTAAGATCTGTTCCTCTCTTTCCAGATAAACTATCAACATTCTGCAATGATTTGCACTCACGCCATTTTCTATGGTCTATAACTCAACACCCACTAGAACCATCGATTGATGGAGGTTGTACACAAGGGATATTGTTTAAAAAATAAAATGAAACCATCAAACTCATATTTCCCCAAGATCACCCAATCACTTTTAAAAAAATAGATGTTCAATATTTTCAATCCACTGCTCCCAATAGTAGGGGAACTTTCAGGATAGACTGACACAAAAACCATAAATATCAACCTCAATGAGAACTAAATTGTTAAAACCCATCAACACAAGAAAATAGAACTTCATTTTTATATCTTCATTCCAAATCAGTTCATCTCATTCATAATCACTATGTTCCATACATTTTATTCTATAAAAATCATTAGTTGAGAAGACACCCCATAGGGTTTTTATGGTTCCATGGATGGATAAATTATGATTAATTATGGATGTTATTTTAAAATGGGAACAAAAACCCAAAAGTGAAATAAAATTATATTCATTTCCTTAAAAAAAAGTAGTGGTCACCGATATTCTTTTTTGTTCTAGATAGGGGTAATTCAACTAATAAAATTCTTAAAGTCATGTGGTCATAGAATTTATAAAATTTTACCGATAATCATGAAAAGATTTTGTATTATTTAATATTATATCTAAATATTTATTATATAATATTAAATAAGTTTTAAAATTCATGTTACAGTCTTATTTAACCTTAATATTTTTATGACCATCCTTGAAGTTGGTAATGGAAAATGAAAAATCATCATCCAGAGAAGTGGTGAATTGATAAAATGTGTTAAATGGTTTCATTTTAAGAATTAGTGGTTAAGAGAAGATCATTGATGGTAAACAGTCCAGTTGAAATAAAAATTATAGTATATATTTTTGATACTATAGTCATTATTGCATATGGGATGAGAGAGGTGATAAGGTGGAAGATGATGAAAAAAATTTATGATAGGTAGTTTGAGGATATTACATCTTGAATGTCATCTCCTTTAAAAACAACCTGAGGAACATTCAATTAGTCTTTTAATGAGACTAGTTAAACAAACACCTATGGGATATTATTATGATGGTAATTGGAAATAATGTTTTCATGCTCCATGGATTATAATTTGCAAGGAGATGGGGTGGTATTTATAAGTGTTTGAGAGGGGTGTTTTTCAACATTATATTAATTAGTTTATTATTTTGGTTCAATACTATCAATAGTTATGAATTTTTGGATAAAATATTATAAATGAAGAAATTTATTATGAAATAATGGTTTCTTGTATCATCCTAGACTAAAAAAATAAAAGTTTTGTTCTTATATTATTAAATAATGTAATATATCGTATTTCACTTTTCACTAAAAAATCAACCATTTTAAAAAAATACCAAAACAATAACCTTTTTTTACATTTAGATTAAAAAAATGAAATAATTTTATGGATATATTTTTCTAAATATGAGAAATTTATTATTTAAATAAAATCCTAATTTAGTTGAAAAGACGAATTTTAATATTACAACCAATTATATGACACTTTGAAACAATTATTATGTATCATAAATTTATATTATCAATATAGTAAAATATAATATTAATTTATAATTCCTTGTTAAGAAAATAAAATTTCATTTAAATCATTATATTTCTTATAAAAGTGAAGTTAATATATTTACATGTTACAAAAATGCTGACACATGATTTAGCATTTTTAGAAGATTTATTTACTTGTAGAAAATTATAAATATATCATATTTTTTTAATTAGATACCTAAATATTATTTTAGAAATCCATAGGTAATGATACTATTCTAATGACCATCTTACTATTCCCAAAAATTATATTACTATTCCAAAAGATAGATTACTATTCCAATGATCAAATTAGTATTCCAATAGTTTGATTTGTAATGATAATATGGGTTTCCTAAGGTATATGAATACATTATATTTCATTCCTTTTTCATTCAATAATAATTTATCTTATGTTACTATTCCAATGGTAAGAATATTTTTTCATTCATTCTTCATTTACTCCATTTTTCTCTTATGGTTATTTCTATAATATTATTTGTGAGATTGATTATTATGGAGGATTGAGCACATATAAATTTTCCCCTTATTATACCGTCGTTTTTTCATAATTATAATAAATTCAATTCTTATGTATATATTTATTCTCTAAGTATAAGGAATAAATTAAGATAATTATTTTTTCCGGTTTCACCATGTCGTGACTGTGCGTTATATTATGTTATTAAATATGATAATTTTTATATTCAAAAATGAAATACCCTTGATAAAATTAGTTTTCATTATAGTTCTTTCCCATTCAAGAGACCCAGTCAGTGGATTTTCACGAAATTATTTATGTGTGAGATAATCTTTTGTCACATGATCACCAAAGATAACAATGTGAGATCAAGAATATCATTAAAGTAATTTTTTTCACTGGGGATTCAGAATGTGTTGTGAACAAAACAAATGTGGACTACACTATATAACCCTCAAAAATATAAAAAATATGAGAGGAAGATCAATATTATATAGGACATGCCCTGAGAATCTGTGTTTAATTTTACTGGGGAATGGAGGACTACTTAACCTTAGTAGAGTTCACATGAAACAATAGTCTTCATTAATCAATTCAAATTTCACCCTTTGAGGATCAATATGGTTGACCATGTATATGAATATAAAGCTGGAATGAGATAAGTGAGTTGTTAGTGATCATACCGTGTTTGGTATAGAATAATTCTAAGTGTGTGAAGCTGATCTATAGGTGGTTGGTTACAACCTTAAGTACGAAATGTTAATATTACGACCAAATGTGATGAAAATTGGAGTTATTTGTGTGATACTATGTATTCTTGTAGGTGTAACCTATTATAGGACATTGACATCTAAAGAAATATGGGAATCTTTTACTCCTGTTCATTAGTCCGTTAGAGATTTTAGAATGAATTGGCCATGGAATATTAATTAGATCTCCCTCCATGACATTGGGGTTTAAAAATATATTTCTTTTGGAAAAATATCAAAAGTATGATCCCAACCATATTTACAATATATATGGTTAGGATTTTGAGTTGGAGGTGGATTCATTGTCTGAGGAACATCCTGTTTGGAGTTTTAACTAAATAGAGAATGAATTATGCATGAAGACAAAGCGTCTTGTAAGGGTATTATGGTAGAAATGGAAGAGTCAAGAGGGAATATTGGAGAGAGTTTCCAAAGTATAAACACAGTGGCCAATTATATTTTAATTGGAACCCTAGGAGTGATTCTTGGGGATGAGAAGGTGTTATATGTGGAGTTTGTAATCCCCCTTGAAAATTTAATATGCATTGTGTTCTGTTATTTTTTTCAATTTTGTTGGATCATTGATGGTGAGGGTGGTAGTTAAAATAATATATACATTAGTCATGGACTAAAAAAATATGATTCAGGTCAACCATATTTCCAATGGACTATCAAGGGTGTTGGGCTGTTTTTTTGGACCCACCAGCTAGCCGGTGGAGTCCGACGGAAAGGCGGTGGGCTCTTATGGAGAATTTTAATTCAAGGCCATTATAATTTTTTTTCGAATATCATATTTCACCACTTTATCCTCTCCTACAACTCATTACAAAATTATTATTGGGATAGGCTTTTAGAGATTTAATTTTATATCCAAAACAATTTTATTAGATGTCGTGATCTTTATTTTTTGTGTTGGGTCTCCTTATAAAAATCCAATATTTTTCCATCATCCAATCATGTGTTCTTCATTGTTTTATTATTTATAAACCTAAGGTAATGAATTTGGTTCTGTTTTACATGACTTGGAGTTTCAATAATGGTATGTATAGAATTGCACGGTTGTTTTGGTTTGCCTCACCTATGGTAGGAAATTCCATAACATTATACAATATTTTATAAAAAATTGCATACACTTAATGGTGTGTGGGTAGTATGAGAGATGTCATCTTAAGGACTAATGACATTTTTTATACCCTTGTGGGTGTGGTGAACTATTTATAGGGGGTCCATTAGGGAAATTCAAGGTAATATAGAAATTTTCACATAGAATTTTCGTTGATATTAGGGTTATCCACATATGAACTTTGACATAAAGTGATTCGTTCGAGGTTGGTTGTATTTAGTTAGGCCCAAATAGATTATGTGTGACACAGTAAGGTGTTTCCCATGATATGATATCAAAACTAATAAAAAATTATAATTTTTTCTTGTTACCTATTGTGCACTCCAAAGATCCTTTGGGATGGGAAAGGGTGACATGTTTTTCCTTCCATGAAGATTTGGTATGTGATAAGGTGATCGATTGGGACTCCTAAGATCCATAGGGATTGATCAAAGTGATATGGTGAACCAATAAAGATAACTCATGATGTGATTTGGTGTTTTAGAGTTATTCATATAATCCTTATCAAGGTTAAAAACACATTGAGACACAAATACTTTTCTTGTAGGGTTATTGAAATAATAACCCAAAATTTCTTTAGGATAATAAATAAATTATTATTTTATCAATATGGGGATAATCTAATTAAAATTAATTAACTGCATGAGTTCTTCACAATCCCAAATCCTCAAAAAATACAAACTGTTTCATTTCCCATGTAAAATCACAGATGGTGTCTTTATATGTGCATCACATGGGACCTGATTTAGGAAGAATGTTACAATATCTAGAGAATTACCCAATAATTTAATATGATTGTCACACTGAATCATCATCAGCTACACCATGAATAAAATATAATGGTTACTGTTCTTAGAATCAACATTTGACTATGGTATTCTAGGATGAGTGTCTTTCTAAACAATTCCTCAATCCCTCAAATGATCAGTGAATTCCATGTTGAAGTATCCACCAACCCAGTCGGATTGGAGAAATTTATTAATTTTCTTTGCTAAATCTATAATATACTTTGAGAATCTTTGATGTTTTAAAAAATTCATTTGTGTCTCATTAGAAAAATAGAATCATACTGACTAAAGTGACTAGTAATGGTATAAATGTACCTATAATCACCACTAGACTGAGTTCTTATTTGTCTATGTACATAACTATGTATGATATGCAACAAACCACCATATATTTGACTTTTTCTACTAAAAAGTTATTTGATTATTTAATAAATAAAACAAATTTACCATTCTCAAATGATTCATAATTTAATGGTTACATTAATTAATCTCTATAGATTCTTTTTGTATGTTTTTATTTATTTTCCCAAGTAGATACATACAAATATATATGAGATTATAATAAATCCAAAAATTACTGATATAAATATTATAATTATGATAATTTATACATTGAATGTACAAACCATTTTTCATTTTCCTGAGGCCATGAATAATTTCATTCATATATGTAGAACAACCCTTGTTCTTAATAGTCAATGAATGTCTCTTCTTTTATAAACATGATACATAAATAAAAATTCTATTTTTAGGGGATTATTAATAGTTCTATAATTTTAGGATTAATCCACTAGGTAATGTCAGTTCAGAAGTGTCGACATATAATGAATCAACTATTTATAAATTAACGACACAAATATCTACATCACACTTTTTCAAGTACCTCATATCTATGATTATATATTTATTAGTAGGTATGTGAGATTAAAACCCAGTATCCAATACCCACAAGTATGAGGTATTGAGATTGACCACTATAACATTTTCATTTAGATGCTTAGAATTCTTCTCTTTGAGAACACTTCTCAACCAATGATACCAATATTGAACCATTCTATAGTTCTTACAATAAGGGTAATCAATATGAATATTATGACGTAATCAATAATCTAAAAAAATTGAATATATATACATCAGTATCATATTTTATATCCCTTCATTTAGGAAATTCAACCATGGAACACCCATTAAAAATGATTGCCACATACATCACATCAATTTAATAAGATATGTTTATATTTTACTATCTAAAGAGTCTTCTTTAGATTTCAACTTTCCATATAGTTATTTAGGAGAAAAATAATCCATGACCTTATAATTATAATTCTCTGATAGTTGAGGAGGTGAATTTTCCCCAGATCCTCCAAATGTATATAAGCACAACTATATTCCTACAGTATCCTAAATTTTTGGTTTTCCTAGCCTTGTATTTATCAAAGGCCACATAGGTATTTGGTTATATAACCTTTGGTAATAACCATTCCCATAATTCCTTATACAAGTTAATTCATGGGATGTTAGGTATTTCATGATCCTACTTTATTAGAAGATTAGGGACATCACATGTGAAACTTAAAAAGGAATCCCATGATTAGTATTTTATTAGTTTTTTTAAAAAATACAACAATTTAATATACATCACATCCATATTAAAACCTTTTCATCTAAATAAATCATTATATTTTCCACTTTTATTACTAATTTTGTATACATGTTTCTAAAAATTTATTTTTTGAATTTTTATTTCATCCACAAAATTATTTTCTTTACACCACATTATGAGTAACTATTTATATAACTAATAATTTTGTTCAACTAAAAAAAATAGTATCCAAAAAAAAAATATATATATATACATATCATTCCAAAATAACATGATATTTTCTTGTAAATGAATTGAGTGGTTTGAGATCAAAAATCTCCACATGGTAAAGGTTGTAGAAATAGGTAGATATCCCATACCATTGTAAAACAACTCTCAATCCTTTAGGCTACTTGGAAATCCAACCCCAAGTCTCTCTCCCAGAAGAAACTATACTCAAGATAGACATCATTTCATGATATTTATAAAACCTAATATAAAAAAACACCCTTCAACTACAATTCTCAATCTCATATATCTAAACAAAAAACACAGGTCAAGGTAGATTAAAACTAAATATTAGGATATAACACATAGAATATAATACAAGGATATATCTTCGAGAAAAATCATTTTCTATATATAAATAATATAAAATATTTACATTTCATTATCAATTTATAGTCATGAATATTTTTAAAAGAATAAAAAAATAACTAAACACATTAGTTTTTTTAATATAAAAAAAAATGTTAACTTTTTATTTTTAATTTAAATATGAAAAATATTGATTCCCAAGTACTAACACTTATAACATATAAATTATTTATAAATAATAATAAATTTTTTCAAAATGTTAATTTTTTAGTCATTTAACTCTGTCATATTTTGTGAATTATAATATTATAATCAGTCATAAAATTTAATTAATATAGGTTAGAGCCATATTTGATTCCAATTATATCCTATGAAATGGTATCAATTTCACACTATGATTGGTATTTATGAATATGTCTAACATTATAATATTCAACTATATAGAAGATATTATTTTTATTCTATGAAACATTATTTTTATAAAACTATCAATTCTGGAATATTTATGATATCCCATATCATATTCTATGACATAGTAAAAATCCATGGGTTTATATAAGTAAGTAATATGCTATAACTAACTAAAATAGTAGGTTTTTTCATATAATATTTTATGAAACCAGTGAAAATTACTTATGATTTTCAATTATTCAAAAAACCAATGAAAATTACATGATATTTTTTTGATTAAAAATTTTATGATGCCACTGAGGGGATTTTATTGAACAAATTATGAACATTGGTAGTGCAATAACCCTATGAGAAATACCATTTATTTTAAATAAATGTTTAGATAAAATAAAAAAAATAACATACATATAATGTTGCAATAGTAGAATCTATCTCAATGGATCAATCTTGATGACAACCAATTGAGTGGAAAAAATTTCATCTAACCACCATATGTCTGTTACCCTTGGATCCTAGTTCATGTCATATGGATCCAAATTCAATGAATAGGTGTTAATATATTATCTTAGAGATTAATGGTGAAATGTTAAGGATTGTAAGAACCCGGGTTTTTAGAACGGGTCAAAATCCTAACCCTGTATGAATATTTGACTTGATTCAGAGGAAATGGGAAAAATGGGTAGTTTATTGAAATTTCCAGACTACAAACCATGTACTTTAAGTACATGTAGTGTTTGTGTAGGTGAGTTACTGGTCATGTTCTCACTGAGTACATGTCGTGTGATGGTCGTGTAGAAATTTCTTACTACACGGAGTGTAGTTTTGTAGCATGCTGTGTACCCTTGGCCATGTAGAGGCTATACAAGGCATGTAGCCAGTTGGTCGGGTAGATTTTTTTAACCATGTACACACCGTGTTCCTCCTGGACACGCTATATAATCTAGTTGTGTAAGAGAGAAATACATGGAATGTGGGTAAGTCGGTGAGGAAGGGAAGAAAAACCATGTACGCGCCATGTATCTTTTGATACATGCAATGTAATCATGTTAGCAGGTTCTGGAAAGTAAGTCAGTAGAATTCCATCCGTCATATGAACTGTTAAATGATATACACAGTGTCTAGTCCTGAAGTACACGCCACATAGTTTCTTTTTTGCATTAAAATCGGCAGTAGCCTCATATTGAAAGAAAACCTCATATGTTTCAGCCAGTTTCATGAAATAAACCTGCCAGACCGTAATTATCTCCCTGGATCTTTCTCTGATGTATGATTCAATCACCGATAGATTCATTGGAACCCCCCAGTAAGGCCTTTATTCTTCTTAATCCATTTTGTTTTATTTCTATTCAAGAACGAGTTATAGGGGTTTGAGCGGTTTGGATTCTTTTGTAGATATACCACCTTTTAGACAGAATTGGAGGTTGTTATCGAAGGAGTAGCGTCATACAAGTCTCAGGTTGGTGGTGTATACCCTTTTTTGTGTTTTGGTGGTCATTGGGGTAACGCGACCTTCAGCACGTTTTCGAGTATTTTGAGCAGGACCCATTTTATCTGTTGTTTCATATTGAATATATTGTTGGACCTATGGGATGCTTTTGGGTATTCCATGTTAATAGTTTTTCTTGATCAGGGCCAGGTGAGGGGTCGTAGCTCGACGGGGCATTTTGGCTAGGGGATTCCAAAATGGTTATTTTTGTTTTATATTGTTATAAACTGTTGAGTTTAACTTATTAAAGCCTAATATAAATTGTTAGAAGCATTCAAGACCTCAGTGCTGGTATGGGACAACACCTAGCGTAGTACAAATTAACTATTTAGAATGTTTTTCTTGGTCATGTTTTCTATTTAAATATGTATGATATGAAATTTCTGAATTGCATCTGCTGGACCCTTTGGGTGGTGTTGGGCATGGACCGTATGTTCTTGAGTGATGCGGATCACTGGTTGGGCTTGGCCCAGGTTACATTGGGTGGTTTTAACCACATGATTGGGCGTAATAGACGTCGGTTTGAGGCAGCATGACTGTTAGGTTGGGAACTGCCCGGGTTACTAGGATGGTGATGCCATCAGACTTGAGCGACATGGTCACAGGGACACGAGGTGTTAGAGATGTGGTGTCTTAGGTACTACTTTTTGTGATTACCACTCACCCAGACTTTGAGTAGTGTGAACACATAGAGACTCTGTTATGAGGTGGTTTTTACCAGTTGTGTTGGTAGAGGCCCCCTGTAGATGCGGTTTAGGTACATCGGTTGGGGGTGTTTGCCGTAGAAAGCCACGTGGGATGTGAGGAGCCTTCAGACGATAGAATTAAGGATATCCGGTTTGGGGCTGAGGCTCACCGTTATTTAAGTACAGGTATATTTTTCCCTTAGGATATGTTATTTGAGGGTAGACATCGTTGTTCCACTGGGTTACTTCTTGGGCATGCCTTCAGAACATCTGTACATGAGGTACGAGACGTCAAGAGGCTCAAGATTCTATGTTACTAATCTTGGGCGTTCCTTCGTGACGTCGACACTTGAGACACACGGTGTCAGGTGGCACATGGTACTGGGTTATATGACAGACATTCCAGCGTTGGCCGATGTAGGTGACACTACATGGTAGATTCTGAGCACCAGTGGAGTTAGTATTTATTTGTGCATTGTTCTGTTTACAGCTTTTCTTAAAAATGCATGCCTATGTAAACACTTATATTAGGTATGCACCATTGGGTGGTATCGTACTGAGATTTGTCTCACACCCTGCATAGGCCCTTCAGGACACGTGTAGACTTAATAGATTTCCATGCAGTAAAGATGTCAGCCATAGGAGTTGGGTTTTGTTAGATGTTGCGTGGAGATGGTATGGACCTTATGGTCTTACCTAGCTAGGGTTTACTTTTATTTGTTTTCTTTCCTATATAATCATGATTTCTTGTTGTAGCTAATTATGGTTAGCCATTGGAGCCCTTCAATCTGTATATGTATGAACTATTGTAGATGCATGTAATATTTTTCATTAGTTGTTACAAGTGGTCAGTATGCTGTTGTGTTTATTTCGGCTGTTGTTGTTTATATTTACTACTTCAATTGTTTATTGATATTGAATGTGCTTCCGCTCTGCAGGTCAGGTTAGAGCCTGCTGGTTCATTTATTCTGTTGCAACTTTACTGTTATACTAGGACCATTACTGTTGATATTATCCTCTAAGAGGGTATAGACTCCCCACTATACCTATCAGACCCTCGCTACTTCTCGGCAGCCTATGGCATTCAGGGAGGTGCGCCTAGGGTAGTAGCATACAACCCCTTCAGCACTCTTTGGGGGCTCTTCGGGTCCGGATCCTTACATAGTGGTATCAAAGGAAGGTTCGTGACAGGGATTTAGTAGCAGTGTTTTCTAGATACTAATGAGATTGAGACTTCTCTATTTATTTCTGTTACTTTTACAATTTGGGATATGGTATACTGGAGATTGTTGGTTAATGGAACTGGGTTTCTATCTTGTGCATGGGTGCCTGCATCCCTAGGTACAATGGTTGGACCAAGTTACCTTGGGTGTGAATTGTTGTTTTCTTTTTGCTCAGATTATAGTTTATATGATTTCCACCCCAGTGGCTCACTTGGTGTGTGGGGTTATTGATTTTGATATGTGACCCTTGACCCAGTGCAGTAAGGGAGAATTGGACCTTGGCCCAGTTGGGCAAGGCTCATTTTCTTGGATTTGATAGGCACTTTTTTAGGGTATTTCTATTTCATAAATGCATGTATGCTTTGTGAAGTGATAATACCATGTGAATAAAATCAATTTCCCTGCTTATATGATTTGAAATATAAAAAGGTGAGATTCTGGATAGAATTGTTTGTTGTTGTAATGTGTATGCCATGCTTTATTTTTGAAGAATTGCATGTGGCATGATATTTGGGTCTGAAACTTATGAGAGTAGGCATGTACTATCAGTTGAGGTGATTTTGATCACCAGGATTGGGCAACTTGGTTATCGGTTTGAGGCAACGCTGGTTGTCGGGTTGGGAATAGCCTGAGGTACTCTTCATACATGGCTCTGTTAAGGGCGGGTAAGGAGGCCATGAGGTCGGGATGTTGTGGGGCTTGGGTTGTAGTGGGGGAGAGTAAGGGTAGTAGTTATGAACTACCTTTTACTAATTTCCTTATCTATATTGAATATATATTATTATGTATATATATGGCTTGTCTCACCATTTCTGGTATTCAGCGGGTTCCTCTTGAACATATAGATAAAGCGTCAAGAAAGTGAGTATACAGTGTTGTGGGAGCAAGATTAGGTTCAGGATTCGGTACAGGAAGAGCACGAGCCTCAGGTATAGGCTTAGGGATAGGATCAGTTTCAGGATCCAGTGCAACCAGGACAACAACCGTGTTTGGCATCATTCGGGATGTGGTGCGATGAGAAACTCCGAGCGAGCCAGGTACAAGTCTTGCAGGGGATCGACTGAGGTGCGCAGGGTATATATCCATCCATGGAATACCTGATGAGGGAGTTTTAGTTGTAGCACCCACTGCTTTTTAGGGTGAGGGTGGTCCACAGGCAGCTGAGAACTGGATCGAGAGCATGAAGATGAGCATCGAGTAGCTCGAGACACCTCCGGGGTGGAGGGTCAAGCTAGCGATGTACATGCTAAGAGGACCGGCGAAGAATTGGTGGGATTTTCATGTTCATTCTCGTAGGCAAGAGGGACTGCCTTGGAATGACAATGAGGATAGGTTCTTTGAGCACTTCTACCCTAAGACATTGAAAGTAGAAAAAGATCAGGAGTTCTTGAGTCTTCAGTAGGGAGACATGTCTGCCACTAACTATGCAGCTACCTCCACAGAGTTGTCTCGCTTTTCACCTGGTATGGTAAGCGATGATGCGGCTAGGGTGAGGAGCTTTGAGGATGTCTTGGGACATGCCAATCAGATCCAGATGAATATCTTCAGGTTGGGTCCTTTTTTAGATGTGGTGAACCAGGCGCTCATAGCAGAGGGAAACTAGAGGGATAGGCCCCAGGATGGCCGGGTGACGGCTTCAGGTGGTGGTTCAGATAGAAGGAAGTGAGGAGGGGATGAGTTCAAGCAGGGTAGTCAGGCTAGGGATTCAGCTAGACCACCTCGTGGTAGTTCTTCAATGATTTATGTTTAGTGTGGATAGCCAGGACATTTTCGGACTCAGTGAGATAGGCCTCCAAAGGAGTACCAGGCATGTGGACAGTTCGGGCATCTGGAGAGATTTTGGAGGTAGCCTTCTCAGACAGCCAGTAGATAGGGACCAGGACAGACAGTGGCATCTAGAGTTGGTTCGAGTTTGGTACCAGAAGAGGGTAGCCGAGGTTCAACAACACATGAAGGACGTGACCGAGACAACATGATCTAGTTGAGGGGTCAGTAGCCAGTGACTAGAGTAGTACTATGCAGAGTTCAAGCATAAGGCATCCATTCATCCAGTTAGCTGCACACTTTGGAGTTTCCAGGGGATGATAAGGCTGATGAGCTGACGACAGTTACTGGTACACCGCGTGTGTGGCCGTGATTTCTCATTTTCTTTTTTGCATGACCTGCTGAGGCATTTTCTTTTTGAGTGCACGAGGTGCACAAGATTAATGTTCACTGACCAGATGCTAGTCAATGGGATTTGCACTATATAGTGTGTGTGATATATATATATATATATATATATATATATATATGAGATGTGTAGAATTAGGGGAATCGTTGATGTATGTTACTTGAGGTGTCGTGGGCATCAGGGCATCGAGGATGCCGGTTACTTGAGGTGTCATGGGTATCTGGGAATCGAGGATGTAGGTTACTTGAGGTGCTAGGTACCAGGACCTCATTGAGGCAAACACCGATGCGGTGTGGGATACGTTGGGCATCAGGAATGACATAGGAGAACCAATAAGGTGCACGGTTGACGATGTGTCACAGAAGGGCTATGAATCTAGAAAACAGGTTAGTAAACCTTGTTTTCTATGAGTTTTATTGGGTTGAGACTGAGTTACGTGATTCCTAATGTGGGGATCCCCCTAGAAGAATTTAACCAGGACCTCTGAGACCGGGGATGTCCGGGTTACGTTGAACAGGGTGGTATGTTTGGTGCCAACTCCTGGTTTCGTTTGATAGCTTGGGGACCAGTTATGTTAAGTTGGGGAGATTTAAAGAACCTGGGTTTTTAGAATGGGTCAAAATCCCGACCCTGTTTGAATTTTTGACTTGTTTTTGAGGAAACTGGAGAAAATGGGCACCTTTTGGGAATTTTCATACAACACACCAAGTACTTTAACTACACGCCATTTATTTGTAGGTGAGTGACCGACCGTGTGCTTAGCGAGTACATGCCGTGTGATGGCTGTGTGGAAATTTCATACTACACGGCATGTAGTTTTGTGACACGCCATGTACCCTTGGCCCTGTGGAGGCCATACATGGTGTGCAGGCTGTTTGGTCAGGTATATTTTTTTAACCAAGTACAGGTCGTGTTCCTCTTGGACACGCCATGTAGTCCGGCTGTGTATGATATAAATACATGGCATGTGGGTAAGTTGGTGAGGAAGGGAAGAAAAACCTAGTACACATAGTGTATCCCTAGGTACATGTTGTGTACTCATGACAGAAGGTTCTGGAAAGTAAGTCGGTGGAATTCCAGCCATCATATGAATAGTTAAATGATATACATGGCGTGTAGTCCTAATGTACATGCCGTGTAGTTTCTTTTTTGGGTTAAAATGGGAAGTAGCCTCTTATTGAGAAAAAACCTCATATATGTCGCCTGGATTCACGAACCAAACCGGTTGGACCTTAATTCTCTCCTTGGATCTTTGTCTAAAGTCTGATTCAATCACTAATAGATGCATTGGATCCCCCTTTATATGTCCTTGATTCAACTTGAGTCGTATTGTTTGATTTCTGTTCTAGAATGAGTTATAGGGGTTTGATCGGTTTTGATTATTTTGTAGATCTACCTTGTTTTAGACAGAATTGGAGGCTATTATCGAAGGAGTATCATCGTACAAGTCTCAGGTAGGTGGTGAAAACCTCTTTTTGTGTTTTCCTGATCATTTGGTTAATGCGGCCTTCTGCACGTTTTAGGGTATTTTGAGAGGGACCTGTTTTATCTGATATTTCTTATTGAATTGATTTTTGGACCTATGGGATGCCTTTGGGTATGCCATGTTACCAGTTTTTCTTGATCGGGGCCGGGCAAGGGGCCGTAGATCAGTGGGGAATTTTGGTCGGGGGATGCCAAAGTGGTACTTTTTGTTTTATATTGTTATAAACTGTTGAGTTTAACTTCTTAAATCCTAATATAAATTATTAGAGTCATTCAAGACCTCAGTGCTGGTATGGGACAACACCTTGAGTAGTGAAAATTAACTTTTAGAATGTTTTACCTGTTCATGTTTTCTGTATAAATATGTTATATATGTAATTGCTGAATTGCATCTGTTGGACCCATTGGGTGGTGTTCGGCATGTCTCATATATTATTGAGTGATGAGGATCATGGGTTGAGTTTGGACTGGGTTACTTTGGGTGGTTTTGACCATAGGATTGAGAGTCATGGACGTCAGTTTGAGGTATGATGACTGTCATGTTGGGCACGACTTAGGTGACTAGGATGGCGATGCCATCAGACTTGAGCAACATGGTCGCAGGGACATGATCTGTCCGAGATGTGATGGATTATGTAATATTTTTGGTGATTACCACTCACACAGACTTTGAGTGGTGTGCACATAGAGATACTTTGTGATGAGGTGGTTTTGACCACTCGTGTGGGTAGAGGCCCACCGTAGATGCTGTTTAGGTACTGTAGTTGGGGGTTATTGCTGTAGAAATCCACGTGGGAGTTGAGGAGCCTTCAGAGGATATCATTGAGGATATCAGGTTGGGGTATGAAGCTTTCCGTTTTTTGAGGGCAGGTATCTCTATCCCTCAGGATTCTTTTTTTGTGGGCAGAGATCATTGTTCTTCCGGGTTACTTCTTGGGCGTGCCTTCAGGACATTAGTACTTGAGGCATGAGGTGTCAGGAGGCACAATGTTCTAGGTTACTAATCATGGTTATGCCTTCGGGATGTCGGTACTTGAGAATGTGGTGTCAGGTGGCATATGGTTCCGGGTTATATGACAGAGATTCCAGTGTTGACTGAAGCAGGTGACACTCCATGGTGGTTGTTGTTCACCAGTGGAGTTAGTGTTTATTTGTGAATTGTTATGTTTACTAATTTTCTTTTAAATTCATGCCTATGTAAACAATTGTATTAGGTACACACTATTGGGTGGTATCCTACTGATATTTTTCTCACACCTTGCATGGGACCTTCAGGATGAGTGTAGACTTTATCGATTTGCATGTAGGAAAGAGGCCAACTATAGGAGTTGGGAAGCGTTAGATATTACCTGGATATGGTATGGACCTTGAGGTCTTACCAAGATAGTGTTTACTTTGTTTTTTTCTTTTCAATATCATCAAGCTTTTTTGTTGTAGCTACATATGGTTAGCCATTGGTGCTGTTACATCAGGATATGTACAAACTGTTTTGGATGCATGTGATAGTGTTTAGTAGTTGTTACAAGTGGTCAGTATGCTGCTGTGTTTATTTATATTACTGTTGTTTATATTTACTACTTCCACTATTTATTGATATTGAATGTGCTTCTGCTCTGCGGGTCTAGTTTTTCTGCTGAGTCATTTATTCTGCTGCATCATTACTGTTATACTTGGACCAGTACCATTGTTATTATCCTCCGAGAGGGTATAGCCTCCCCACTACACCTATCAGACCCTCACTGCTAGTCGGCAGCCTTTGGCGTTCAGGGAGGTGTGCCTAAGGTAGTAACACCCGACCTATTTAGCACTGTTCAGGTGGCTCTTCAAGTCCGGGTCGTTACAAGGATGATATATTTAACAGTTTTATCATGAAACCGATTAAACCATCAAGATAAAACCCTATCGTTATATAATCTTCCATGATTCATATCATTTAATGATTTATGACCGTATCAAATGCATTGAGTTCTATCTTATTGAATTCATGTGTTAAATCCTTTCGATGTTCATTAATTAAAATCCTTCAATTAATTTATAATAAGTGATAAATGATCTTTATTATTAGTCATAACTGATTAATAACCATATAGGGATGAGTTCTTAAAATATAGAAATCATATCACATGCCATATCAAACTCCTCGATATAGGAATACAACAACACATATATTTCCATTACAATATATACATACGATAAGGTATGATATGTATGTAACATCCCAAGTAAGTAATGAATAATAGATATTTTTATCTATGTCTATTAGTGAATTAGATAGTGTTTTAGAGGCTTCAAATGAGAATAAATCCAATCTTAAGCAAGGAATACACTAATATTTTTAAAAGATTGTTTTACTACCTTTTGATGGAAAGCCATTTTTAAATCTATATTTTGACAGTTTTATAAGCTATGTTTTTCAAAATAAACTTATTCTTTATGATTGGGACACCAAAATTTACTTTGTGTGAATTTTTGGTATTTTTCCGATAGAGTTCATTTTTTAATGAATAGTGAAAAATGTTGTATTTTAATGCAAAACCACTTTTTAATCGAAATTTATTTATATGATTATATTTTCTTTTGAATTGTTTTCGAAGTTAAATTAGAATATATTTTTACCATTTAATCCAATGGTGGTCATTGGAATCGATTTCACTTTGATATTGGACTTAAACTAGTGTCAGTCTTTTGATACTTATTGTTTCATAAAAACACGTTAAATGTCATGACATCGGGAATTAATTATTAAATTAATTAATGTAACTTATATGATTAGAATTTTTTAAAATAGTCATCATTTTTGAATTCATAATATCAAATATAGATTAGGGTGAAGTTTTGGTATTTTTCTGAAAAACTTCAATTTTTGATGAATAGTGAAACCACTAAGTGGTAGTTAAAGAAAATGATTTTTCATTTAAATGAAACTTTTCCACTTCGGTGATTTGATTTTCAAAAATACGACATACATGGTTGTCATTAAGAAGTAAAATGTTGTTCAATGAGATTAAAATATTTTTTTTTTGCGAATAGTAACTTTTAAGTTTTTAATCGCGATTAGAGGTAATTAGTGAAATTTAAGGAAAAAATGATATTATAATAATATTAAAATACCAAGACACATGTCCTACCCTTATTGGATGTGTAATGGCCGACCAAGAAATGCCATGGGTCAACTTGGGGACCCCAAGGAGCCACTTTGGTAGGAAAATTACATTAATATCTTTTTATTTAATGTTAAAATTAAAATGACACAAACATGAGTTATTTTACTAAAACAATTTTTAAATGGGGTTATACAAGTAAGATGTTTGACTATAAATATTCATTATAAATCTAAAAAGATTTAATACATCATGATAGTTTTTTTATAATTTTTAGACATTAAATAAATTAAATTATTTATGACATCATTATGATGCAGCGATTACCTCATTAATAAAGGATTTAAATAAAATGAAAAGATAATGTAAACTCTATGACCTACACATGTCCAAAACCTATTGGATGGGTGGATTTATAACCCTTATCACCTTTCCCTATAATTATATCAATGTGGGACCTTTTGAATCCGAAACTCATTTTAAAATAAAGTAACATTTCTTTACTTTCCAAGAGTGCCCCTCCTCTCCTCTTATAAAAGGCCCCCACCTCTACCTCCTTACCCACACTTCCAAAGCCTTTGGATCGTCCAACCCCTGACGATTTTGTCTCTCCACTTCCCTCTATTACTCCTTGAAGCCTCACTTTTGGAAGAAGTCTTATCAAGGAATCCTTTGAGCTCAAATCTAAGAGAGTTACCTGATTTTAAGGTGATGTCTTCACTTGTGTTCTTTTGTTTTATTTTTCTTCTCCAACCCCCTAAAGTCTTTTTATTCATTTATTTTGTAAAAACTCAAGTATCTTCAATATACTATGATGTTGTTATAAGAATATTTAGAGATACACTACACACACATATATATCTAATGGTTAAAGAACATACTGTTTCAGTGGTTGGCGAATTTCTGCCTCACGAAACGATGATTGTTCAATATTCTTTTAAACACCTTCAAAGGTTTCCATTAAGATGTCACTAGATTTATATATGATATATATTATGTTTATGTTTTCCTTAAGCTTCTTTATTTTTCTTTTCTGTTATACCTTTATGGTTTCCATTATGGGTAAACACGGTATCTTCATTTTAGGAAGTGCGGACTACCGCCCCCTCAAAGTGATTTGATTCGTTAATGTCATATGTGGGATGTATAAAGGATGGAGTTAAAGTTATTATATATGATTTTATACTGGAATTATAATATACCTTGATATCATTATTATTTCTTTCCATTAATTTATGAGATAGAAATGAAATTAGCGTTCATGCGTACGTACGGCTTACCGTCTCCATAAACGGTGCATTTCATTTCTTATCCCCAAATGTAATGTACTATTATAAGTACATATATATAATGGATATATATGATGTATGTTAAATATAAATTATGAATATAATTATAGAATTAAAATATACATACCTCTCATTTAGTTTTAATTCCATTAATATGATAATGAAATGAAAGTAGCGTTCATGCGTACGTACGGCTTACCGTCTCCATGAACTGTGCATTTCATTTCTTACCTCTAAATGATTATGTGATATTATAAATACATGTATATGCCAGATATATATGATATATATGATATCCAAATTAGGAATTTCATTCTGGATATAAAAAACCTTTGACCACATGAACAACATGTAATTGTATGAAGTCCACTTTCGACTTAAGAACCAAATATCAACAAAACAAACTATATTAACTTAAATGATTACATAATGTTTATAACATGATAATAAGTGATATAAAAGTAATAATGAACTTTAAGAAGTTTCTTAAGCAAGTAGAAATTAACTCAAGTTTATTATTTAGGACATTAAAGAACGATCGAGTCAAGTCAGACCCGAGGTAAGGGACTTCATCTCAATCTCCTTTCATTGAGGAATATTTCATTTTATACACAACTTTCTTTTATATGGTGTATAAACCTCTTTTACATTTACTTTTATACAAAAGTAATCTTCTTCTATGAAGCGTTTTATAAAAAGACAAAAAGGAATGTTTCTTTTAACGTACACGGTGACAACGTCCTTTTCCGCCGCTGCGAGTATTATTTGGTCTTTGGCTTCCTGAACAAGCCGTAATGTTTTTCTTAAATGAAATAAATACCCTATACTCTTTTATGTATTTTGGTATTTAAAATGGTTTTTTATAATGGATTTGTTATGTCAATATATTTAAGTGATATATTGTGATCAAAGTGTGGAAATGTTTTCTTTCCATTATATTTGTTTTATGTATTATGATTTTTATAATGGTACTTAGACATTTAATGGGTGGTTACGTGATAAACCATATGATGGGTGGTGCCATGAATACCAGGAATGGTGGTTACGTTATAACCTCCAATGCATTGGGTATGGAAGTTTTCCGTATGTCTATTCCATTAAGTATGTATGGATGTTGGTCGTATGGCTATTCCATTAAGTGATATGTGTGGAAGTCGACCGTATGTTTATTACACTTAAGTATGTTTATGTCCCAAGTTAACTTTATATGTTATGTGTTCTTTTTATGGGTATTATGGTAATCCTTTGGTTACAAAAGGGTAAGTAATGATATTTTATTCAGTGAAGAGTTTTTACTACTTCATGAAGGTGAAGGTATTACTTTGATAAAGTATACATGGTTTACTTGTTGTTTTCATAAACTAACAGTTTTCATTCTTTGTGTATACCTTTCTGAGCATTTTATGCTCACCCCATGTTTTTTGAAATGTTTTTCACAGGACTTATTGTGGAATAGGGTCAAGGATGGGATCAAGGGAAAGTCATGCTATATAAAACATGGAACTAGACATGTTTCCTTTTAAGAGATTTTTTTATTCTATGGAAACTTTGTAGAAGTGTCTACTTTGTAATCTTTTGAGATGTAATAGTTATGTTCTAATTCTCTAAAACTCTAAACCTAAAAAGATCCTCAATGTAAATTATTCATTTAATTAAATATTATGTAAGGTTTAAGGCCGGGGCCTTATAGTTGGTATCAAAGGTCGGTTTAGACAACTTTAAGAGTTAGAAAAATGTAAAATTATAAGTTAATTTATGGTACGATTAAAATGATATAGCATTTAAATATTACCATGTTGCTTCGCCAAAAATATTTCTGTTTTTAGAATGGTTTTCCGCAGAGGAAACAAAGAAGCTATGTTGGGACGGCATCAGGAGGAAGACAAACTTCCAAATCAGCAACCTGAGATGGTCAGAATTGGAACTGAACAGTTGGTGCCATGATGGCACAGTTGACTCAGGCAATAAATGGTGGTGGTATCCATGCATGAGATCAGCCAGATCAACCACAGAGGAACATGTCAGTGGTGGAACATTTCATGAGGCAACATCCCCCATCATTCAGAGGATCATCTGACCCCGGGCAAGATGAAGGGTGGATTAAAGCACTGGAGAAGATTTTTTATGTCATGGGGTGTTCAGAACATCAAAAGGTTAGTCTTGCTGTTTACCATTTTGAAGGTGAAGCTGATTAGTGGTGGTCGATGGTAAAAAATATCAGGGATAGTGATGAGATTGAGGATATTCACTGGGACGATTTCAAAGGTATGTTTCTTGAGAAATATTTTCCTATGGTGGTTCGTCTTAGGATGGAAAAACAGTTCCTAGAATTGAGGCAGGAGGATGATTCAGTGGCTGCTTAAGAAGAAAAGTTCAATTGATTGTCATGGTATCCTCCAAACTTCATACGAGATCTTGATAGTAAAATCAATCATTTTTACTCAGGATTAAAACCAAAATATCGAAGGGCATTAGCTTCTCGTGAGTTTAAAAGTTATGAAAATCCTGTTCGATGTGCTGAGAACATGGAAATGGAGTTTGCTGATGATCAAGTGTTCTATAACAACCAGTAGAAGAAGAGACCGAGGTGGCAGGAGAAAGGGAAGAATTCTTCAAAAATGTTTGATGGTAAGAAAACTAAGTATCCAGTTTGTGATAAATGTGGTAAAAGGCATGCTGTGGAATGTCTTCTGAATTCTGGAAAGTGCTACTGATGTGGTAAGATGGGACATAATGCTCGTGATTACACTGAAAAAGATCAAGGTGATGGTAAGCCAAAATTTGATTTACAATTAGTGAAATGTTTTAAGTGCAATGAGATGGGTCACTATGCAAACGATTGTCCGACAAAGAGCTTGAGTGATGGGAATCTGAAAATGCAATGAGGGATAAGTACCCCCATTAATTCGTTATGTATATAAATTGTGGGACGCAATTTTCTAAAGGGGGGAAGGATGTAACATCCCAAGTAAGTAATGAATAATAGATAATTTTATCTATGTCTATTAGTGAATTATATAGTGTTTAAGAGGCTTAAAATGAGAATAAATCCAATCTTAAGCATAGAATATAGTAATATTTTTAAAAGATCGTTTTACTGCCTTTTGATGGAAAACCATTTTTAAATCTATCTGTTGACAATTTTATAAGCTATGTTTGTCAAAATTAACTTATTCTTTATGATTGAGACATCAAAATTTACTTTGTGTGAATTTTTGGTATTTTTCCGATAGAGTTCATTTTTTAATGAATAGTGAAAAATGTTGTATTTTAATTCAAAACATCTTTTTAATCTAATTTATTTATATTATTAGATTATATTTTGAATTGTTTTTGAAGTAAAATTAGAATATATTTTTACCATTTAATCCAATGGTGGTCATTGGAATCAATTTCTCTTTGAAATTGGACTTAAACTAATGTCAATCTTTTGATACTTATTGTTTCATAAAAACACGCTATTTGTCATGACAGCGGGAATTAATTATTAAATTAATTAATGTAACTTATATGATTTGAAGTTTTAAAAATAGACATCATTTTTGAATTCTGAATATCAAATATATCTTAGGGTGAAGTTTTGGTATTTTTCTGAAAAACTTCAATTTTTGATGAATAGTGAAACCACTAAGTGGTAGTTAAAGAAACTGCTTTTTCATTTAAATGAAACTTTTCCACTTCTATGATTTGATTTTCAAAACTCCGACATACATGGTTTTCATTAATAAGTAAAATGTGGTTCAATGTGATTAAAATAATTTTTTTTGGTGAATAGTAACTTTTAAGTTTTTTATCGCGATTAGAGGTAATTAGTGCAATTTAAGGCAAAAATGATATTATAATAAAATGAAAATACCTAGACACATGTCCTAACCTTATTGGATGTGTCATGGCCGACCAAAACAAGCCATGGGTCAACTTGGGGACCCCATGGAGCCACTTTGGTAGGAAAATTACATTAATATCGTTTTATTTAATGTTAAAATTAAAATGACACAAAGATGAGTTATTTTACTAAAACAATTTTTAAATGGGGTTATACAAGTCATATTTTTGACTATAAATTTTCATTAGAAAGATAAAAAGATTTCATACATCATTATATTTTTTTTATAATTTTTAAGCATTAAATAAATTAAATTATTTATGACATCATGATAATGCAGCGATTACCTCATTAATAAAGGATTTAAATAAAATGAAAAGATAATGTAAAATATATGACCTACACATGTCCAAAACATATTGTATGGGTGGATTTAGAACCCTTATGACCTTACCCTCGAATTATAACAATTTGAGACCTTTCTAATCCGAAAATCATTTTATAATAAAGTAACATTTCTTTACTTTCCAAGAGTGCCCCTCCTCTCCTCTTATAAAAGGCCCCCACCTCTACCTCCTTACCCACACTTCCAAAGCCTTTGGATCGTCCAACCCCTGACCATTTTGTCTATCCACTTCCCTATATTACTCCTTGAAGCCTCACTTTGGGCAGAAGTCTTCCCAAGGAAGCCTTTGAGCTAAAATCTAAGAGAGTTACCCGATTTTAGGGTGATGTCTTCACTTGTGTTCTTTTGTTTTATTTTGCTTCTCCAACCCCCTAAATTCATTTTATTCATTTATTTTATAACAAATCCAGTATCTTAAATATACTATGATGTTTTTATAAGATGATTTCGTGCTACAATACACACACATCTACATCTAATGGTTAAAGAACATACTATTTCTATGGTTGGTGAATTTTTGCCTCACGAAACGATGATTGTTAAATATTCTTTTAAACACCTTAAAAGGTGGCCATTAAGATTTCACTATATTTATATATGATATATAATATGATTATGTTTTCCTTAAGTTTATGTAGTTTTCTTTTATGTCATACCTTTATTGATTCCATTATGGGTAAACATGATATCTTCATTTTAGGAAGTGCGGACTACCGCCCCCTCAAAGTGATTTGATTCGTTTATGCCATATATGGGATGTATAAAGGATGGAGTTAAAGTTATTATATATGATGTTATACTGTAATTATAATATACCTTTATATAATTCTTATTTATTTCCATTAATGTATGAGATAGAAATGAAAGTAGCGTTCATGCATACGTACGGCTTAGCGTCTCCATGAACGGTGCATTTCATTTATTATCCCCAAATGTAATGTACTATTACAAGTACATATATATAATGGATATATATGATGTATGTTACATATAAATGATGAATATAATTCTGTAATTAAAATATACATACCTCTCATTTAGTTTTAATTCCATTAATATGACAATGAAATGAAAGTAGCCTTCATGCGTACGTACGGCTTACCGTCTCCATGAACGATGCATTTCATTTCAAACCTCTAAATGATTATGTGATATTATAAATACATTTATATGATAGATATATATTATATATATGATATAAAAATCAGGAATGTCATTCTGGATACAAATAACCTTTGACCACATGAACAACATGTAATTGTAAGAAGTCCACTTTCGACTTAAGAACCAAATATCGACAAAACAAACATTATTAATATAAATGATTACATAATGTTTATAACATTATAATAAGTGATATAAAAGTAATAATGAACTTTAATAAGGTTCTTAAGAAAGTAGAAATTAACTCAAGTTTATTATTCAGGACATTAAAGAACGATCGAGTCAAGTCGGACCCGAGGTAAGGGACTTCATCTCAATCTCCTTTCATTGAGGCATATTTCATTTTATACACAACTTTCTTTTATACAGTGTATAACCCCCTTTGAATTTTACTTTTATACAAAAGGAATCTTTTTCTACGAAGCATTTTACAAAACAAAAAAAAGGAATGTTTTTTTAGAGTACGCGGTGACAACGACCTTTTCCGCCGCCGCGAGTATTATTTGGTCTTTGGCTTCCTAAACATGCCGTAATGTTTTTTAAATGAAATAAATACCATATACGCTTTTATGTATTTTGGTATTGAAAATGTTTTTTTATAATGGATTTTTTATGTAAATATATATAAGTGATATATTGTGATCAAAGTGTGGAAATGTTTTCTTTCTATTATATTTGTTTTATGTCTTATGATTTTTATAATGGTACTTGGACATTTGACGGGTGGTTACGTGATAAACCATATGATGGGTGGTGTCGTGAATACCAGGATGGGTGGTTACGTTATAACCTCCAATGCATTGGGTATGGAAGTCAGCCTTATGGCTATTCCATTAAGTATATATGGAATTTGGCCGTATGGCTATTCCATTAAGTGATATGTGTGGAAGTCGATCGTATGGTTATTCCACTTAAGTATGTTTATGTCCCAAGTTACCTTTATATGTTATGTGTTCTTTTTATGGGTTTTATGGTAATCCGTTGGTTACAAAAGGGTATGTAATGATATTTTATTCAGTGAAGAGTTTTTACTACTTCATGAAGGTGAAGGTATTACTTTGATAAAGTATACATGGTTTACTTGTTATTTTGATAAACTAACAGTTTTCATTCTTTGTGTATCCCTTACTGAGCTTTTTATGATCACCCCAAGTTTTTTGAAATGTTTTTCACATGACTTAATGTGGAATAGGGTCAAGGATGGGATCAAGGGAAAGTCATGCTATATAAAACATGGAACTAGACATGTTTCTTTTTAAGAGTTTTTTTATGGAATCTCAGTAGAAGTGTCTACTTTGTAATCTTTTGAGATGTAATAGTTATGTTCTAATTCTCTAAAACTCTAAACCTGAAAAGATCCTCAATGTGAATTATTCATTTAATTCAATATTAAGTAAGGTTTAAGGCTAGGGCCTTATAATGTATCTCTTGAATATCAAACAATATGACTCCAGAAAGTCATATAATATGAACAATAACATTTTTATTCGTATATATGAATTGGTGCGAATTAATTTTTTAATTGATCATAACAGTATTTACAAAATAATAAAAATATTTTTTCTTATTATTTAAAAAAACATATGAAGAAGTAGAAAATAATGAAAAAATAATGTAATTTAATCAAAATTAAATAAAATATGTGTACAAGGTATTAATTTTCATTTATATGAAATCCATTATTAAACGTGGTTTCCAAAACCATGCTCAAGTTACCTAAACACTAATAATAGGTTCTCTATGACATCATCAACAATTTCCTAATTTTGGACCATTCCATTATGTTTTGACTGATATTCATATTTAAAATAATTAAAGAATAAATCTAAAATGTGTTTATATATGTATACACTTGAAATTATCTCTTCAAATGATTCTTTATTATATTCCTTATTATTTAATTTTTTCTGTACATATTTTAAATAGTAAAATCCATCAAAACACTTTTGTCCCCATACATCTCATTAAATAGAAAATGTACGTTTTAACATTCTATACAATCAATAAAGGTAGGAAAAACATTTTTTTAAATATTTATAAAAAAAGAAATATAAATTCTTGATGAATACATAATGTCTAAATTTTTTTAGATGTGGAAAAAGTATCTTATAAAAAATATTTTATTTCTTTCAACATATCCTAAGTAAGAGAATATAATAACCATTTAACCACAATAGGTATTTCTCTTTCCATTATGTCATATGAATCAAGAATTTTTAAATCGATAATATGATCATTTCTGACACAATAATACAAATTATATGAATATCCATCTTGTAACATCAAATCTAAAATATATTAACAAAATAAAAATTGAAATTTTTATAAAGTGAATCTGTTTATTTTTTATTCGTTAAATTTTTTGATTTTTCATTTTAAAATAACTAAAATTTACCACCCCTAAAAATTTGGGAAAGACCTAACCATTCCTTTATTGTATCATTGTAATTTCCTCGAGTATAAAGCATGGTATAAAATATTTTTTAAAAATAGTTTTTTTAAATGTTTATTATGTCTATCTTGTAATATACTAAAAAACAAACTATTATGGGAGGTTTATAAAAATAAATCACTTTTTTTATTTTAATCTCTCCCAAAGCCATATTTTATTCTTTTGTTTATAGTTATTCAAAATGATATATGATTTAATGGATATAAGATATATTTTACCATAATACTTGAGAGAAATTTTTTAGGTCAATATCCATCAATTCTATTATTCGTAAAATTATATTTATTACATTAATAAAGGATTATCAACTAGAGTAAATATCTGATGATAGTAAAAATACATGGTTCTATTCCATTGATAATAATCAGTGCTTATCGTTACCCATGTAGTATACATAGTATTTTATAAAATTATAAAAATAAATTTCATAGTATTTTAGAAACATATTTTTATGAATAATTTAAAATCATGGATTGCTCGCTTTGCACAAAATACAGTGCTTTAATGAACCAAAATATACTATTTTTATAATTGTTTTTGTTGATTTTTGTAACATAGATTTTAAATATGAAGGTAGGTTTAGGGATAAAAATTCTTTAAATATTATATATAATGGGTTTAGATAAATAAATATCTTTAGAATATGTACTTAATTTTTCTAATCCATTAAATTCTACAAAAATTCATTTTCCTCAAAAAAATGATTTCTGTTTATTTTTATGAGATATAATAAAATTAAATTTTCCCCCATTTAGAAAATTTATTTTATAAAATTAATGTCATTTTTGGAATCAACATATTAAAATTATTTTTGGGGTATTTTTTTTAATCTCTCTAAAAAGAATTACTTTTCGATGAATATTGAAAACATTGGTTTTTATAGAAAAATACATCTTTGTTCAAATAATTTATAATGTAGTTTTTTTTAAATAGTTTTAAAAGATTTTTTTTTTTAATTTCTTAATTAATAATAAATTTTACTTCATCAAAATCCATTTCATATTGATTTTTTTTATGATAACTTTATAAAACATTTCATGGAATTTATTTTAAAAATCATTATTTCATCAGGTTTATAAGTTTATTTGTAAATTAAAAATTTCCACTTATGTGAATTGAATTTTTAAAAATTAATTATGTATATTGAATTATAATATTTAAAATTACATAATATTTTCAAATTAATTTTTTTTTAAAATTTAATAAGTAAAACAATTATAATTAATTACGGTTAAGATTAAAACGAGTTTACTTTGGGTTATACTAAAAAAGGTCAGGGTATGAATGCAATCCAAATTTATCTAAATCTGATTTGATGGGAATATTACAATATTATCCATACCATTTTCTAATATATGTTCATTTGGGATCATTTTTCTTAGGAATGACATTATCACTTTCGATTCCTTTAGAAAATTTCCATGTTGTTTCCATGAGGGTTTCTTTCCATGCTTAATAAAAATAATATCCTCTATTTTACTCTCCATAATCAATGACATTTGTTTAAAAAAAATACCATCACTAAAACATTCTATACTTCCCTACCCATTTCTTGGAGGCCTTATATTGATTAGGAAACCCTCTTTTGAGGGTTTAGCTATAAACCTAAAGAGGCTCTACAATGAATATGTGTACCTCTTAACCATGCATTATCGTTTTATTTATTTTCCCCTCCTATAAATATTATTCATCTAGGAGGATATAAAAACAATAGTATCTCAAATATAATAAGACATTATTATCATAATTTTATATCCTATATCCATAACTTCTTTCATAAATAGGGAAACAAAACTGTCAATCATTTGTACGAACGACTGCTATCTCACAAACCGATGTCATTCATTTCCTATCACCACTTCTCATGGATTGGTGTAATGATGGATATAAAGTATATATATGACATATTTTTAATATTTATTCTTATATAATCATGATATCCCAAATTAATTCTTACTTTTAAATCTGAGGGATACAATAATGTCACTAGTTTGTTTGACGAACTACTACCTCAACAAAGATTGTGATACATTTTTTTACATATATAGTAGATGAAAGGTTATAAGGTTAATTTAGTAAAAAAATGTGATATATATGAAATAATATTATTTCTAGAAATTTAATTTATTATTCACATTTCTTTTATTCTATCTTCTTAGAAAATGGAAATAGTGCTTATGCGTGCGTACGACCTACCATCTCCATAAATATTGTAAATGATTTTCCATCTATAACATTTATAGGTTACTATAAATACATATGAAATGATTATATATTATATTTATATAAATTATAACATTATTTATATAAAGTAACCATGATAAAAATAAAAATACCAAAAATACCAAATCAAAAATTACCTAAATAAAAAATCATTTATTACCCAAAACAACATTTGAACAACAAATTGTTAATAAATGGATTATAAAATGTTATAATAAAATAATATATGTGATTATATATATAAGTACGTTTATTTTATATATGTATAATAAAAATATATTTTTTTGACAGGAGGTTTTAACTTGTAAAAATTAAGTGAAGACTTAAGGTAATAGATTTCATTCTCTTTTTTAATTCTGGGAGACATATACCATATTCACCACCTATTTATTATAGGTGGTGTTAATATTTATCATGATTTTATTTTATGACCATTATAACTTAAATTATGGGATATACATATCCATATAATTTTATCTCATTTATGGGTTATATGATTCAAAGATACCAAAGTGGTAAGGGCTTGACGTTAAAATTTCATTTTTTATCTGGATTTTTTTTATATGCTTCTAATGATGAAATATTATGATATACCTATCAATAAATTCATGATTATTTTTTCTGTAGTTATTTATTTATAATATATTTTCCCTTTATTACCCTCTCTTAATATACACGATATAAAAAATACTTTTATTTATGATAATTGAATTTATTTATATCATTGGTTGAAACTACTTTTTACACCATATCCATGTTTTCTATATGAATTTTCAAAAATATTTTTAAATTATCAGAAGGATTTATTAATTATTTTTTAACCCATGAAAAACGTTTTATAATGTTTTCTTAAAGAAATAGTCATGTCATTATCTAAACAAGGCCTATTTTTTATTATTGAAAATATGAAAGAAATATTTTTTTAAATGTATGATGTGAATAGAATTTACTACGATAATGAACACTCATTTTTTGAAAGAATCCATTATACGATTTGTAGGCTATTTGAAAATAAATGTTCATTGAAAATGCTTTATATTTTATAAATTGTTTTTCAAATTGATGTTAGTTCCCTCAAGTACTATTCCATACTATCTTTCAAAATTATTTTCCAAATAAAATTTGATCCTTTGATATAACATATTCTTTACATGGGAAACTATCCAAGTATACAATTATTTTTCTTACTCTAAATGTGTTTTTATGATGAAAATATATTTATGAACCCCATTTCTCTTCAATGGGTTATGCCAAGAATAAATGTTTATCTAACCCATTTTTTTCATGGGTTCGTATATGATAATTGTTTTATAAAACACGGTTCCATTCATGGATTATTATATAATTAATTGTTTATGATCTTGTAGAATATGTGTGTAGGATATTTATTTTGTGGTGGGTGGTACCTATATCTCTCTCCAATTAATTGGTTAATTATTGATATCTTTTGAGATAAATATGACTAGAATGAGGAGTGAAAATAGTTCAATAAGGGACTTTTTCCACTATGATTATTTTGTTAGTGAACTATAACTACTACATTGTTTAGGGGAGTGAATCGATTCCACTATAATATATTTTTAAATGAGCATTTACTATTATGGAAATAATTTTATATCCTAAAGTGTATTCCAATATTCCATGTCCTGTTCTATTATTATATTCTAATGTTT
This sequence comes from Viscum album, assembly GCA_963277665.1. NCBI lineage: Eukaryota > Viridiplantae > Streptophyta > Magnoliopsida > Santalales > Viscaceae > Viscum > Viscum album. The sequence continues at coordinate 440,757,005 of OY728121.1, forward strand.
TATATTCTTTGATTCCTTTATGATTCCAGTCTTATGATATTCCGATCATAATGACTCAAACAAATATTATGATCTTTGATATTTATACTATAGTTTTCAAAAATCATTCCCATATTCTCATACACTTATACTAATGTCAGGTTTATATATCTACATAACTGACCCTTACCGGGAATCGTAGCACACCTTCTCTTATGTTTCCATTCCCAAAGATCTGAAGAATGGTACTATCTATAATTAGACTAATATGGGTTATATTTGTTAGGATATATGTGGTAAATGATGTAGAACTATTATGAACTAGTTTTTTAAGTTTCCTTTCTTCTAAAAGTAGTAGTCTTAAACATTTATTCAATATATTTATATGTTATATAAAAAATATTTACATATTAAGATTTAATATCTATGTATCAAATTTTCAGGTAGATATTGTTGGGGTCAAAGATAGGTTTAGATAACTGTTGGAAACATGGATGAGAAAACATTACTGAAGTACCCATAAGATAAGTATAAGTAAAGGAAAATAACTTGGAATTTTGGAGCAGGATTGAGTGAGTGGTTTTCAATAAATTACATCCATTTCTAGATAATAAAAGATGATGTGATTATAGAATAGAGTGTACCTAGGGGTAAAAACATAGAAAAATATGTGTTAGTCTTGAATTGAGCTTTACTAGGTACAAAAAATGGGATTTACAATGAACATAGTTTTTCACTCCAACAAAATACGCTTTAGAAATTCATAAACACTATATAAACCATCATGGAAGATATTAAAAGATATAAAATTTTATGTCCTAGGTTAAACCTATGGTTTTATAGATTATAAATAAGGATTCATGATTTATAAATCCTAAATTATTATCCATGACTATTTGTTTTCCACTATGATTTTGTTGGATCACGCAATGTTTTTAGATTTAGTAAATGGATGAAACAAAAAGCAACTGGGATAACCTATAATTTAGTGAGATATGTGTTGAGGGTTATCAAAATTGGATAATTACTAGAGGTCAAGATATTGTGATTATGTTTAATTAGCTACCACAATATATTATAAACAATGTGACCTTTTTTGATATTCCAAAAATGTTAAATAATTCGAAGATAGAAATTTATGGATGTTAATGTGTTAATGAACATAGAAGAAAAATGATTCAGATTTATAAATATCTATAAGTTAGGATGGTTCATTCAAGTAAATATATCCAATTAATGATAATATGATATATTTATTGAGAATAAGGTCATAGAATAAGTGATTTCGAATAATAAATGAAAATTTTAGTCAATTCAATGGATTAGAATAATTATTTCCATAAGTAATCATGAACTGTTGTATTTCTTAAATGTTAAAATTATATCCATTAAAAAAACCATGGACTAGATGGAAATATAATAAAGAAGATAAAAATGTTTTTTGGAGTAAAGAAATTTTTGTTAAAGATGAAGATACTAAAAATGATATATGAATTGAAAAAGATATTAAGGGATAAGATGATTAACTGTAGTTAATGGTTTATAAATATAGTGGTATGATTAATTTTTTAGTGTATTAGAACTGAAGAATAATTTTATGTGAATCATAAAATATATAAGTATTCTTCTATATAATTTTTACATTATGGATTTTCATGAATGTGTTAAATGGTACTGATGACTAAAAAAATAAATTTAATAGAAATGTGACATTTTATGGAAAAAATTATTAAGGGAAATATAACCGTAAATATTTTTATAATGTTTAGATAATGAATTTGGGATAAAGAGATGATGTATATAGATGAATTAAATTAGATAGTATTGATTACCTAGAAACACATTAAGGATTTTATGAAGATTTGTTTTATGTTTTCATTTATGGTGTTTAAAACATTTTTAGATATTTGGATTATATTAAATAATATGTTATTTTATTTAAGGAATGAGGAAATAGAGAAATTTTCAATGGATTCTTGTTTTCATTATGTTTTATGGTAATTCGGGATATTAGCACGTTTTAAGAGAATATATAATCAATGTTTTCACATATTTGGTATGTTATATTATGATATACTTCATATTCATTGGTGGATTAATGATAAGTTGATTTTGGAAAATTTGGGACCTTATTTCTAAATTTTTAGATTATAATATTGGACGGACATTAAGAAGACATGAGTTTAACTATTTATAGAATGGATTAAGTTGAACTTTGTATGTTATGAGATAACTTTTTGTAACCATTTTGATTTCAGTATACATTAATAGGTGAATTGGATTACTTATGGGTTTGATAATGATTTTAGTGGTTTAGTCATGAAAAAAAATCAACATGAATATTCACATAATAGATGATGTCGAGATTGTTTAAAGAACAACCAAAGGTTCAGGTTATGATTATGATATAAATGAAATTTTTTCCCTAGATATTTTGGTCCCTAGTAAATTTTTAATTATATCACGACCATATATAATCTCTTGGAACTTCCACTTAACCTCTCTCAAGTTGACGATGTGTTCCATGTATCTCTAATGAAGTAAGACATACCTCATCCATAAAATATAATGAAAAAAATGTTATTTTACTAGAGAATGATATTATTTATGAGGAAAATCAGTGGATATTATAGACCACCAAGATAATGTTCTAAAAAAATCACTTTCCTGGTTAATATTTTGTGGTGAAACAACCAGATTCAAAAATCTATATGGGAACCGAAGTATGTAATGATCTTTGATGTATCCTCAGTATCTATACAAAAGGAATGGAATTTAGAAGGAGATATTAATTTTAATGGGAGTAGAATGTAACACCCTCATTTTTTAGAAATTTTGTTTTGAATAATATAATTTCTTTTATAGTTTTCATTGCACACAACACTGAGTTTTAATAAACCATAATATTATATATATTTATATATATATATATATAGTTTTTTAAACAAGACTGTTATATCCTAATAGCTAAACATGGTTGTATGAATATTATTAACAACCTTTTAAATATAAACAATAATGTCTTTCAATTATGAAAATATCTTTATAAATAAGTACTTAATTATTGGTAATCTCTTTATATGAATAAAAAATAAATTTTTATTAAAAAATGATTTTTATTGATTTTTCTGAAAAAATAATAAAACTTATTTCCAAATATTTTAGAAATAAATTCAAAAAAGTAACTATGTTTTTTGAATCAAAATTTCAAAATTATATTGGGGTGAATTTTATGAATTTTCCAAAAGAAATATATTTTCTACAGAATAGTGAAAATTATAGGTGTTTATTGAAAACAATGTTTTCATTTAAAGAAATTATAGAGTTCCACATTGTTTTAAAATAGTTTCAGAAGTTACATTATTTATATTATATTTTTAGTAGTCCAAATATTTCATTAAAATAAATTTTAAATTTTGTGTATATATAAAAATTCTATAAACATTTCTGTGTTCATTTATATGGAAATCCATTTTTTATCGTGTCTCAAGGTTTATTTTTAAATTTAAACTTTCCAATTTTTTGACTTTTTTTAAAAAAATGGATTCCATATTTAAAAAAAATAAATTAATATTATAAAATAATTTAAATTTATTTTTTATTCCAAATAAATATTTAAAATAGTAGAACATAATTAATGTGGTCAATTAAGGTTAAAATGGGTTTACATAGGGTTAAAAATGACTTGGGTAATAATGCCATCCCAACATGTATAAATCCTATTTTATAGACATATATCAAAATTATACATCCCAAATTATAATCTATTTTCAATTGGAATATTTTCACTTGGGAATTACTTAATCACATTGTATTATTTTGGGAAATGTCCACATAGTTTCCAAGTGGGTTCCTTTCCGCACTTATAAAAAGGGCATTTTCTCTCCTATTATCTCCACACTCTATGATACTATTTTGTTCATCCATTAACTTACATAATTCACTCTTTAATTAATTTTCCAGATCCACAATGCCTTTGTTTTATTAGGAGACCCTACTATGAAGGATTTATGTACATACATAAAGATCATCTCTAAAGAAAATGTATAACTCTTAACAGGGAGTTTTCAACTTATTTATTCTTCAGCATTCCTAAAATATTATACAACTAAGCTGATATAATAAAACCATTGTATCAAATGTAATTAGATATTATTATGTTAATTTCATATTCTATGTCCATATCATCTTCAATCAAAGAGGAAATGAAACTGATGATTATGTATATAGCGGGATAATGCCTTACGAACCGATATAATTCATTTTCAAAACAATTTCACCTGTATTGGTGTAATGATAGGTATAAATAATATATATAATATTTTAAACATTGTAATTATTTAGGAATCATGATTCCAAATATTCATTCATGCTTTCATTTCTATGGTGATATAATAATGTTCCTTGTGTTCACATCAAACTACTACGTCATGAAGAAAAGTGATTTTTCTTTCACATATGCTATACATGGAAGGTAATAAAAAAAGTAAATGTTAATATGTGATATTTATAACATAATAATTTTTTTTGGAAAGTTATTATATTATTCCAATTTATTTCATTTCATCCACCAATAAAATGTTAAATGAGTTCATGCATATGTACAACCAACCATCTTCTTGAACGGTGCAATTGATTTTTTATCTCTAAAATTAATTGGTTAATAAAAATACACAAGTAATGATTATGTATGAATTATGAATGTAAAAAATTATAAAAAATAATATATGGTATGATATATATGATTTGTTCTTTATATATGTATAATAAAAAAAATTATTGTACGAGAGGTTGGAACATTTACAATTAAAGTCAACAGTTAAGGTAATGATTTATATCTCTCTCTTTTATTCAGGGAGACATATGCCATATTCAGAACTTGTTTATTCCACGTGGTGTGTATAATGATAATGAATTTATTTTATGATTACTGTCATGGAAATTTCGGTGTATACATATTAATATAGGGTTGTTTCTTTTATAGGGATTATGATTCAAAAAATTTTAAAGTGTTAAGGTCTTGATGTTACAATCTTATTATTTATTGGGATTATTTATGTATATCCCTCTTATACTTAAGTATTATAATCTTAATCTGAATAAAATCACGAAATTTATTATCTACCAGTTATTTCTTGATAATATATTGTATACCTTCATTCGCTTCTCATTAGGTACCCAACGTTCTGAAAGAATGTTTTTACTGGAAATCAACTTTATTTCAATCTTTAGTAAAAAAACATTATTCCTTTCATATACATGTTTTTTTAAAAGAGTTTAATTTTTCCCACATTGTCAAAATTATTTAATAATGATATTTTACCCATATATAAATTTTTATAATGTTTTTAAAAGGAAAATTCACGTCATTTTCCAAATAACGCATGTTTGAATTTTATCTAAAATGTGAAAGGAGTATTTGTTTTAATGTGTACGACATGAATGGAATTTACCACCATCATGAAAACCCAATTTTTTAAATATTACATTATATGTTTGAAAGATTATTTTAAAATAATGTTATTCTAAAAATGTTTTATATTTTGAAAATTTTTGGTAAAATAAAATGTTATTTTACTCAATAAGTTTTCCAATTTATCTTTTAAAATAATTTTCCATCTATGATGACATCATTTGAAATAAATTATGAATTAATGGGATAATAGTCCAAGGATACCATTATAAATCATTATATATGTTGTTTATTTTTATGAGGAAAATAATTTAATGAAACCAATTTATTTACCATTGGTTATGGTATGATGAAATGTTTATCAATTACATTTTATTTCATGGGTTATTATTTGATGAATGCTTTTTGAAACCCGTTTCATTACATGGATTTTGATATGATAAATTCTTTATGATATTGTGGCACATGTATCTATGGTTTTCATTATTTGATGGTTAGGACCAACATCTCTCTCAATTGAATTGGGTAATGATTGATTTAAAATTATATAAAAAAGACAAGAATGGTGAGGGAACCCAGTTCAGAATAGGAACATGTACAATATGTTAGTCTTGGAAGTGAACCATGAATAAGATTATGTTTTACGATGTGAATTCATTCCATTTTAATAGACTTATTAATGAGCCTTGAATATTGTGTAGTGATTTTCTATAAATATATGTCTACTATAATTCCATGTCTTATGATAATGTTATTCTCTCAATTCCCATGTTCTCTAATTACATTCTAAATAATATCTTATAAAATTCTAATATATATTCAATAACTCAAGATTATGACCCTTGATATATAGGTTATGGTTTTCAAAGGTCATTATCATGTTATTATACCCATACTCTCATGATATGATTATGTGTCTCCCTTATTTAACCATACTGATCATTTGAGCTCATCATTTCTAATGTTTATTTTCCTATTGTTACAAAGAAAGGTACCATGTGTGTTAAGTCAATGAATGGTTATAGTTATGAGTAAATATGTGGGAAATGATATAGAACTTTTATCAGTCATTTCTTAGGTTCCCATGTATCTAAAGGCACTAGGCCTATACAGTTTTTGCATAGATTATTTATGTAATAAATATTATTATATTAAGATGTAATATTTATGTATTGAAAATATAGTTCACTATATATAATCTAAAAAAATAATATTTAATACAATAAATATTGGCTAATTTCTATGTGAATGTTGATATAAGTGTAAAATGTTTTATTGTAGGTATATCATATGTAGTTTCACAATCACTCCACAATAAAACTTACTCATAAATAAGTCACATAAAGTATAAAATGATACCCTTATTTGGATTTACTAGAATTAATAACACGAAATAGATATGTATTTTCCATTATCAAAATCGAGGAATTTATGTTCAGTGATACTAAAAAAATAGGCCAACAAAAATACTGATTATTGTAAACACCAAATGGAAAAAAACTCAGTAAAATGTGATTATGATGTGTTATGAGGATAAAAAGAATAATATGGATTTACTCAATCAATTATACTTATGAAAAACAAATCAAATGTAATATTTAATCCATTAAATTTTCAAATAATACATATATTCTATTTTAGGAAAGCAACTATTCTCGGAATCCTATATAGATACTACAATCTAAATATAATCACAAGATACCTCAACTGTTTAATGGGAATAAATATGGACCTTCCTTTTAAAAAAATATAATACCTTGACTGTATGAATTTTAGACAATTGACTAATGAATCATATTCACAATAATATAAGATGTATTCATTTTTATATGAATGTATATTCTAATAACCAAGAACCAAATTACGGACCATCATTGTTATTTCATATAAATTTGAAGGTAGTGTATTTCCCTCAAGAAAGAAATATTTACCCAAATAAAGTATTTGAGATTAATATAGATTTTATATTCTAGAAATTGAATTAATACCCACTAGTTATGTAACAAATACAAATTTTCTTATCTGGTATCTCATATATCTAGCCCCCTCTGAAGATTTAAAAAAAAATAATGATATTTATTACAAAAAAATTTCATATTTCCATGCTAGAAAACGAAGTAAATATGTCCTTGGACTATGGCCATAAGCTAAGTCCATATTTCACATAGTTTTCATGGTTGTTGTCATTGGTGTACGGGTAAAACCTATGACCAAAGTCATAAATTTGGGCTATGTATCTTTTATGACATTGGTTGTTTGTTGGATGCCCATCCACACCTATGACCATAGTCAACATGATCCTGGTCGTAAGATTCCAAAAACAAATTCCTACATGATTTGATCCTTGAACCAACAACACCATTCAATCTAAGACTTTAAGACTAACCTTCATCATTCTATATGGGTATATATATACTAAAACATATATATATATATTCATATAGTTCTATATATAATTATATATAATAATTATTAATATTATTTTAAAATAAATATAAAAAATTAATGCCCCTACATCCTCTAGCCACGACCCATGAATGATTGGAGTCGTGGGACCCCAATGACCAGAAACATTTATGTAACATGGTCATTAGTGTCCTGCAAAATCCATACGGTGAGAGACACTTGTTTATTGTGTCCAATGGTGTCTAACATCCATGGTTCACTTCGATTCGTGGTCGTAGGACTCTCCCTTGTTCATCCCCTGAAAAAACAATTCTATGAGAGGGTCAATAAGATTAATACGACCATGGTCCTAGGTCCATTATGGTTTTCAGCCTCTTATGACTATAGTAAAAAATGATTGTGGCTATAGCTGGCCTATGACTATGATATAGCGTGGTCGTGGATATAAGTCAGGATCATAGACCAAATTCCAACATGTGAATTAGGGTGGTTCAAAATCATAATTTGAAATATCAATACACGTATTTTTCTAAATTCATGACCCAACAATATGATGTAGTTCATATTGAATCTATGATGGATGTGGATAAAAAAATTATTCTAAATTATGTCCACCATGTTGATTAATAAAACCTAGTTTGTCTAAACACCAAAACACAATAGATGAACTCCAGCCTTATCATTAGTCTAAAATTTCTATAAATCACATTTATTACATGGACACTTAATATTTTCTTTAAAAACATAATTCAAAGAATAAAATGATAAAAAAAGTTCCCCAAACTAAACATAGACATGATTTATACAGGATTTTTTTTTATTTCACTAATGATTTATCTGATCATAATGTCATAACAAAAACTCAAGTCGGCTTTCAAGGTCCATAGTTATCTAATAAACAACATTAACTATTTTATTATATAAATTAATTTTTTTTAATATATTACATTTAATTTAGGAAAATTATTATTCATTTTATTTTTAGTAAATTAAATTTTAAAAAACACAAATTCAAGAAAATTATAATTTTCTTATTTTTAAATTTTTAAATTTTTAAATTTTCTTATATTTAATTATTTTGATGAAAATATTTAATATTTTATCATAATAATCGAAATAAAAATTTATTTATTTTAATATTTTTTAAAATAGTTAAATTTTTATTTATTTATTTTTATTTACTTTTTAATAATTTTTTTAATATTGAAATATTTAGTTTAATATATTATTCATTTTAATAAATGAATAAATTATAATCAAATTTATTTTTCAGATGATTTACTAGATTTAATTAATAATAATTATACACTATAAAATTTCAAATATTTTATAGAAATATACTTAAGTTCTTTTAGTAGAATTTTATTAATTTTTTATACTGTGATTATAATATAATATATAATAGAAATTTATAAGTGTTTTTCAAAATAATAATTTATTATTTTTTAATATTTTATATTTTTTTAATTATTCCAGTACCTAATTATTTTTTTAATAATTCCAATTTTACAAATATTTTTTCAAAAATTTAATTAACTATTATAATGTATTATTGACTTCTAGAAATTTATCAATATATATTAAAACCATTTTTATTGATAAATTATGAAAATTTAATTATTTTTTATTTATTTATAAAAAAAATTAGAAATATTTTACAAAATAAAAATAGTTTAATAGTGTGAGTATTGTTTTATTGGTTTTAATTATTAGACTTATAAAATTATATAAAATAAAATAGTTTTAATATATTTTAAATTATTAATTTATTAGTAATTTATTATTTTTTTATTTTGTACTACTATTCTCATAAAAATTTATTTTTTTTCTAATTTTAATTCATACATATAACAATTTTTATAATAACTCTCTTATTTATATAATAAATTATTAGTTTATAGACTACTAAATTGAATTCAAATATGTTTTACAATTAATTCTGTAAAATTTATTCATTATTTAATTATTTACTATAAAATTATAATTATTTTTAAATTTATGATACATAAGAACTTTTCATAATATTTTTTACTTTTTTATATTTTTTATAATATTATATAGAATGATGACACCTGAATTGTTTTGAAATTACTAATTCATTAGTTCTTAATAATTTATAAACATTCCCCATATTATCTTTCAAATAACAAATAATAGTTTATTTATTACAAATACAATTTTTTTAATTATTATTAATTTAAAGATAATAAATTTATAAAAATTACATAAAATATTAATACATAAATATTTTCAGCGATATTTAATTGTTTTTTGTTATTTTATTTGTAATATCGAATCATACAAATAATATTTTTAAATTTATATTAATTTTTTTAATTAAATAATATTAATAACTAATTAAAATTATAAATTGGAAAATACTTTATGTTCAACTAAATAACAAAAACAATTTTATATCTAAAATTTTAAATTAATATAAATGACGAATTCTATTATAATTAAATAATATTTTTACAAAAACTGAATTTCCTTATGAATTTAAATATAAAAGATACGACTTCACTATCTAAAAACAACCATCAATTAAATCCCAATAATTTATTTTAACAGTATGTATGTTTTATGTAGAGAAATATAGACAAAAAAATTTTCTTCGAGGGGGTGGGGGATGTTCTAGTGGATTGTTGTTTTATAATTGAATTATTTGTGATGTACTTTTTTTGTTGAAAGGGTTTCAACAATAAATAGTTTTAATTAATTCCCATAATTATCATCAGATTTATTTCTGATAGATAATTGAAACTGATAAAATTTAATTTAATGGGTATTTATGATGGTATAATTAACTATCATAAAAATTCCACAAATATTTATAATGATTTGTGATGGAATAAAATCCTTCCAAAAATATTTCCACTACATATAGACACATTTTTGACGTACTATGTCAATAAAAAATAATACACAAATATATTTACATTTATCATTAAAAAATAATTGTGATGAATATAATATTATCAATCACAATTAGTTTTTTTAAGGAAACACTGTAATATTCCATTGTAAATAATGATTTATTCCAGATGGTGGGTAATGGAATGCATGAATGAAAAAACTAATTGTGAAAAATACTTATCCGTCACAAATTATTTTTATAGTTGTAGTTTTCTATAATGGAATTATTTTTTTATCATAGATAAGCATAAGAAGAAATATTTGTGATAGAAATATGTTCTAATGAAAAATACCCATTACAAATAAAAAATTCATGTGAGATCCACATAAAATAAGAGGTTAAAACGCATATTCATTGCAAAGAACTCTTGACATGATACTTGAAAGTATATATTGCCATCAGGAAATACTATTCACAGGATTTACCAATTACACATCCTGAGAGATCACCCTTGATCTATCCTCTATATGTATAGACACAACATGTGTTGGATGAAATGACCCAGTTGGTGTGAGTACAAAAATATCCAGTAAAGCACCCTGAAAACAAATGAGGGGACTAGAAAAAGAGCCAGTTTAATACCAATTATAGAGGTTAAAGGGACCCAATATGCTATAATGACTATGATGACTAATTATATATTGAAATTCAAATTTTATAGTCTAGTTCCACAAAAATATCATTATCGGAATCTGGGGGTAACAAAAAAATTATATTTCATGTAACACTTGTACATTCTATATTTAGAAAAACCATTCCTCCTCACTGATTCTGTAGTATGGGGTGTTGAGCCAAAATATATTTTTATACCTTTACATATGAAAATCATAATTCACTACTAAAACTATTCTATTATTAATCATTATTTATTACGTAGTATAATGTTTTTAAAAGAGGAAATTTAGTTTTATCATAAGAAAAAAAATTAAATACTATCCAAAAGACATATATTAAGTATATTAGTTTTGCATGTACCATGTATATCAGAGAGATGTGTACCATGTACCATGTACATACTTTTACCATGTACAACTAAAATACAGGATAGAGTACATCTGGAAATTGTATATAAATTATATCTTTGAATGTATTATAAAGTCCATTAAACATAGATATAAAAAGTTCATTTGACACAGTTAAAAAAATAATATCAAGTAGATTTATAGAAATTCCATTCTACATAGTTGAATAAATTCTATTGGATGTAGAAGTACAAATTTTACAAGATATATTTTTATTAATCCGACTGAATATAGGGGTATAAATTATATTGGATCAATATTTACTATATCTATTGGATGAAATTATATAAAGAATTATAATGACTCTAAATTACATGAACATCAGATAGAGTGTTGATATTCAGAGAGATGAAGATTATGTTTCTATTTCTATTTCAATTGATCCTAATAAATGTAGAACATGACTATTGGATGCTTTTCTAAAACAAACTCAAGAAGAAAAAGAAACATACTAACTCTCTATAATCAAAATTTATCTACTAACATTTTTGTTATATATACTTACTGAGTTAACTTCATTTGTAATCATTATAGATACTTAATTAAAGTGTACATTTGTGGGTTTAAAATTATAAATAATTTACAGTTTAACTTTTTTAAATGTTATTTATCTGATATGATGGATCAATGTCTCTTAATTATATTGAGATAGATGTTTGTCCAATCTTTTGATTTAGGGCTCTCGGGTATATAAGGAAAGAGACATGTTTGAACATGAGGATTAAAAAAATATATGGTTTGAAAGATAGACAAAAAAATAATTTAACATTATGGATACCATATTTTGGGATCAAATACCTCTTTACCACTTTAGGTGAAATAAAATACCTTTCTTAGTAATGTTTATTAGATTTTTTTAATATTATTTTTAAAATATTGTTAAATTTTTTTAATGTTTTCTATAAAATTTTATATTTCTTCTAAGAATTATATATAAAGTTTGTACTATGTAGTGTTAACTACCTTATTATTCAATGATAAATTATATTGGAATAATAATTTGATCGATAAAATTTATCATATTAAAAGTGTTTGGAAAATTGTATGTTTAAATTTTTTTTAAAATCAATTCACCCTCCCCCCTCTTGTAGAATTTTCAATACTCTTAATATCATAAATGGGACCAGTGCATTACCATGGTATTTTATTTGTTCTATGGAGTATTGACCCTGTGTCAAGGATCTAAGGACTATTTAAGGAATAAATTTTATTTGACAGAGTACCAACTGAATGGATTAAGGAACCAAAAGTCAACATGAGGTGTATTTCCTTACCCAAATAATATATTGTATGGTGTCCCATTCCATTAAATGTGTGTATAATTTTATAGAATGATTTACCATTGAATGATAGTGGAACCACTCCCTAATGCCATGGGGATATTTCAAAAGTTATATTTTACTTGGGAGACTAATTCCCTATCATTAGTATGTTTTCAATGGATTACCAAACCTTCTTTCTAATCCAAACATATCACTCAAACACAATAATCAAACCTATAGAGATAAAATATATAATATTACCAAAAAATATAAAATACCTATGATGGTGAATATTACCCTATAATTATGGTTTATAATGAAAAATTCTATGAATGAGCTACTCATATGGTTTATTTCGACACAAGGGTGATAAAGTAGGAAATCACCAAAAATGGGGTTTATCGAGACACATGGTGGAAATTAATGCCCTTAATATAGAGATATGAAGGAGGGATAAGGATCCCTTAGTGGCATTAACATCCCACTCATGTATAGAAGAATGGGTGCATGGATCTACACAAGCCCCTATATAGCTAGTCATGTATGGGAGGACATCACTCATGTGTCTTCTCATCCAGTAGATTGAGATACATGAGGGGTGGTGGGTGAAAACCATAATCACCCATAAATCACATAGGGGAGGTTATTTTATGGGTCTATCTACATATACCACTTAGCAGGGTCAGGCTAACACATATGACCAACTTGAGCTCACTCCACCCTTAGAATAAGTGTGGGATACTAAATGGATAGCTCATGCCACCCAACCCAAAAATATGGTGGGCTAGTATTGGGACTATAATATTGACTTGTCTTACAATACATAATCACATAATCCTATAATGTGGGAAGAAAATACACTATATATAATTTATCCACTAAAAATCCCTAATGATGCATCATTTTATTTTGATAAAACCTTTCTACCAACTTCTCATAGCACGTAGATCATCATCACTTTTGTTTTTCATTCCACACATGAGCCTAATGCGCAACCTTGGAGTTCCACATTATTTCCATAGTTTGTACTATTCCAAATATCATCTGGCTTCCACTTCCTACATTGATGTCATGTTTCCTCTATTAAACAATTATCCACTACCAACACTACTACAAATACCTCCTTTACCAGCACTCAAATTCACATTTATCAACATTTTAAAAGAATTTATGATATAATCACTAATAGTAGGATGTTTCTCTAGATATAGCTAATAAACCATCGATAAAATCACCTTTTAAAGAAATAAAAAACGATGGATAATAGAAAACCATTACAATTAAATTTTGACCATTTAAAAATAAAACTTTTACCAGTTCTATTTTGAGGTCAATTAAAGGATTATATTATTATAAAAACCCATTTTTTATAAAATTCATATCTATAATATGAGGAACTCCCTTTAAATGTTCATAGGAACCCGCTAAACTATTCCTAGATCCCTTTTTAGAAGTAATTACCCCCTACCGCTATTTTAAACTCTTATACTTACTTATCCACTAACACATATGAAGACATGAACTTGGGATATACTTATACTTGGTGAACACCATTACCACTTCATTATTTGTTTTTCCAAAATATTTTATGATATGTATATATATATATATATATACATTGATATTTTATATATATATATTTCTATAAATATATATAATTATATAATTATTTTTCAATATATTTATAAAATATACTAATATATTTACTTTTATATTTTTATATTTACATATTATTTTATAATTATATAAAAATATCATATCAAATACTTGTAAAATGAATATTAATTTTAAAAATATTTCTATGTTTGTGTGTATATATATACTTGTATTTGTATTTGTGAGAGAGAGAGTGTGTGTGTGTTCGTGTGTGAGTGACTATCTCTCTCCCTTCTGCCTCTCACTCTCCATATACGTACACACACACACACACAGATATATATATATATATTTTTTTGTTGGTGTGTCTATATATATATGTATGGGTTTATCAATACATATGAATGCATAAATATTTTAATATATAGCTTTTGTAATGTATATATATATATATATAAACAAAAAACACACTTACCACTAGCCTATAATATATATGTGTGTGTGTCTGTGTGTGTGTCTGTATGTATGTATGTATATATATTTTTTGTAATATATACTTATTTTAATATATATATATATATATATTCACATATATTATTAGGATATATACATAAATTTATATATGTTTATTAATACACAGACGTATATACATGTTTATATAAAAACATTATATATTCATCTGTAAAGGAATATATATATATATTAATTGTTTTATAATGTAAATAAAATAGGTAGGTTGTTAAAATAAGATAGATACTAATTTTTTATTTAAATATTATTTATATATGGGAAGAGATATATTATAGCAATTTTTTAAAATATTAATTCATACTATTAAAATTTATATATATTAATTTGTGAAAATTTTTATATATATATATATATATTCATATATTTAATTATAAATCTCGTTTAATTATCAATAAAGGTAAATTTTCAACACTATAATATCCATATAAGTGCAATCCTTAGGAATAAACTGATTCTACACCGAAACAGATAAGAAAAATCTATTAAACGATGCGGAAATTCCATCAAATATTAACAAATTATGGAAACTAAATTGAAAAAGCATTTTAGATGCATTTTGATCCTTTTTTGAATTAGAGAAAATACATTCCATGTACCCCAATAAATTGGGAGTATATCTCTTTGTAATCATCAATTTGATATCTCATGTAGCTAAAAGAGACACCTGAATCAAAACCTATGGATATTTTGATTTCAAGTCGTATTTTCAACTTATCATAAGATATTAATTAATTTATTAATTTTCCAGTTTCCAAATGGTTATTAAATATATATCACTCAATAATAATTAATAAATTATTAATTCTTATTAATTGTTATTTAATTTTTTAAAACATTTTTCACTAAATATATTAAATACAAAGTGTCATTACAAATATAGTATTATAAAATGATTTTTTATGAAAACATATTTTAATTATTTAAATACAAAAGTTATTATATTTTAAAATGATAATTTTAATAACTTATAACTTCTTTATCAAGATCAATTTTTATCATTTCTAAGAAAATCATTGATAAATGATATGAAAAACATTGATAAAAAGGTTCTTTATAAGTGGAAAAATATCATTGGAGAAATCCAACATTTATTAGTGCCTTTTTAGAATCGATAAATCCCCCATTAAACTCTCATTTACCTAGAACAGATAAATGTACCTTCGTTATTAGTGTTTTTTGGCAATAATAATGGGTGCCGATTAATATTGAAAAATATGTAGTAATGAATGGCCGATGATAATCTCATTTTCTAACAAGGATATTATAGTATATTATATTGGAGAGATAGAGTGATAGAGTGAGTTCTAGAGGGAGATGATGGGGAATTGTGTTCTTTTCATGGGGGGCTTGATCAGCCTTTGAGTTCCATTACAAAATCAAGCTACTAAAACCCTAATTTTTTGTGGTTGGCAGCATTAGGTAGGCTGATTGGTTGGTGGCCAACAATTGTCCAACATGCATTTCCTATTTTTCAAAGATGAAATTTTTTCAATAATAACAAAAACTATTATAAATCATCCTCTTGAAAAACATTTATGTTGAGGATTAAATTGGATGTCTAATTAAAAAGTAAATGTTTTTTTATTTATTTTCATTCATCTCCTACATGTTGTTATTCTGAATTCAATTATTTAATTCAGTGTGATTATCCCAAATACCATTTATTTCTAAAAAAAATCATTCATATGGGTTGTAAATAATAATGGGGAACATTTCCATTGAAATATAAACATCATTTTTGTTTTTGTTAAATT
The DNA here is from genome assembly GCA_963277665.1 of Viscum album. NCBI lineage: Eukaryota > Viridiplantae > Streptophyta > Magnoliopsida > Santalales > Viscaceae > Viscum > Viscum album. Next base: position 440,773,885 of record OY728121.1, read on the forward strand.
ATTAATCATATCTATATATTTAACCTCATCAAACAATATTTAGTGAGTCTAAAATTACTACACATTGATAGTGGAATCTAATGACTGGGGCTAAGGTTTATATGTAACCATAAGCATATAACCTGATCGCTTGAGCTAGAAAACTAATCCCAGAGGTTGAAATTGAGATTTCAGGGTATTATTTTGGTTTAATAAATAAATCCATATATATATGCTATGTGAAATTTAAATAACTTAAATAATATATTTAATATAAAACTAAACAAAATAACCTGATATAATCCCAAATGTATAACAAGTGATAATGACCAAACTCACCACATGAAAAAAATCAATATATTAAAATTAATATAATCCTCCATGACTCCAGCACGAACACCATTGGGATATATCTATTGAAGGATTTTTTATCTCACTCGTGATAAAAAAATTCATCAAATTTCCACCACTAGGACCCATTAAGATTACATGTAAACTAAATTCTCAATATTTTGGGGTAGTAAATAACTCAAAACATAGTTCTAAAAATTACACTAAGTTCATTTTATGAATAAGATAATCCAAAATTAAATCCTAATTCCATACATACTATTTCAAACCATTCCTATATCATCAAGAAAATTAAAATATTTTCATAATATATTTTTTTCCTAAATGGAACAATAAAAGTTATTTCTAAAAGTTATTTTTTCAAAATAAAACAAAAACACAATATTCTTAAACAAAATGAAGTATTGGAAAAAAAATATGCTTTTATTTATTATAAATGACATTTGTTCCTCAAAAAACATTTTTAAAAAAATTCCCAATTTTCCCCTTCTATCAACCATTAGAGGAACTCACCTATTTTCATAAATAATTTATTATGTCATTAAAAATAATTTTCAAAAAAATAAAATTTTTTCGAGGAATATACCATATTGTAAAATAAGGAACCCCACCTACTATTATTTTAACATAATGGGAATGAGTCATCACTCACCCATACTATCATGTGGACTAGATCATTACACGTATTTATATAACATTCACCATATCTGTCATAATCAACCACCATTAAAACAATAGAGTTGTCTTAATCAATATTTCTTTATCGAATGTTACTCATAATATCACCCATAAACCTTATAATTTCTTTTATAATGACCCACTATGACATCAATTTAAGAGTTTAAGAAACAATCCAACGAAAACTATAGAAACAAATAAAAAAAATAATATTTTATTTCTGAATCACCATTCTCAATCCCAAAACCAAAAATTCTAGAAAACAATATCTCGAGAGAAAAATACAAAATTTTAACATAAATGTTTCCATCTCAAAACATTTAGAATAAATAAAAATATATTACATGATAATTTATTTAAATAAAAAATATATATATTGTTTTTAAATCATCATAGAATCTGAAAATCGCCAATCTAATTATGGAAATCACATTTCCCAAAAACTCATTTTTTTAAATAAAAATTATTAATTTATTATAAAAAATTTATAATAATTTTTCAAAAAACTAAATTTCCTTAATCATTAAAATAAATATTTAGCTAATCTATTGGAATAAATTTAGGTTATATATGTTGATGTTACAAATTAATATTTTTTCCGATCTATAATGATATCCTACATTCATTATAGAAACCCTAGATTCTTATAATCAATGAGCCATTTTAAAAAACCAATAATTTTGGGAATTATGATCATACCCGTTTAATTTAAATATAAGAGAAATATAAAACAAATATATGAGATAGGATAACAAGAGAATGGAATTAGGTTTTCTCCTATTTAATTGATCTTAAATTTTCTAATTGGATTATCTAAATATATAAAAAATGGTTTTTAATCCTAAAATGACATTAGAGAATTAATATGGTCAATAAATCACAATCTAAGATTTTATATAATTATTAAGTATTAATTATAGGCATTTTAAAACTAAATAATTGTAGTTTCCTTATTGGGATTAGTTAGATCTCATGGATATTTTATACATTAAACTATATTTTGATCAAATTTTGTTTCAAAACCCACTATTAAAAATTTAATTGTATATTTTAGATACACATTCAAATAACCTCATATTTTACAATTTATAAAAAAACTATGCCCAATTACCCTGTATAGTTATATAACTTTGAAACTGAAAAATTATTTGTCCAAAAAGTCTATAAAATCTCCTCCAAAAATTTCAAGAAAAATAATAGTGGTACTTACCTAAATGATTATGGGTGTTATAATTCTCCCAATTATTAGATCATCCACTCATGTATATTCATCAAAATCATTATTGAAATAATGTTGATCATCCCTCTCTACCATTTCATATCTTGAATCATTTCATTATTTATAAATTCTGCTCTAAAGGAGTAGTAAATCACTTTAAATTACTTTATAATCAAATTATTATTCTCATAAATCACTCCACATATGTAGAATATAATGACTGAAATACAATTTTTTTTTATTTTTTATTTAAAAACCTTATAACAAAAGGTATTATAGTTTTATAGTGCTTGGATACATCATAGAATTAATTAGATAAGAAATAAGTGAAGGGAACTGAAAACTATTCAAATTTACTACAATACTAAAACAACCCAGAGTGTCCTCGACTAGACACTCACTTATACTTGTCATTATTCCGCATGAAAATTGGTTTTGAAAATATAGGATGAGAAAAAAAAATCTTTTTAATGGGTTTCATGACATGTGGAGGAAAAATGGATTATTAATTGAATATAAATGTAATTTTTTTAATAAAGTTCGAAAATAAATACCTTTGAAATAATGAGTTATTTAAAAATAATACTTTTTTCTAAATAGATTTCAATATATTTAACATTTTGGAAATCTATTTCATTCATTCATAAAATGATCATGGTTTCTCTTGAAAAATTATAACCATTCAAAAATAACTATTAAAGGCACCTTGTATTCTAACATAAAGTCATAGTTCACTCCCGAGACAACATAACTTTTTGGACATAGTCCCATGGTGGATTAGTTTCACTATTTCATTTTTCTATGCCTGGGTACACTTGGACACACTATCTCTTTTTATTTTCTTGTTTAGTTCCCACATAACTATAAAGTTATTTTATATGGAAGATACCAAAAATAGGTGTCATGGATATGGTTTTAGTTTCAATCCCTAATCCCATAGTGTTCCTTGGAAAATCCTCTGACACACCATACATGACAGCTAGTGATATTAAAATATTACACCATGTATTGATTCTTTATATAATTCTTGTCTCACCTATCACATGTTTGGAATAATGTCCCAAAAGGGTTTGGGTTCATTCCCCACCCCTACCTTAATTAATCTAACATCCAATTAAAATTTCGAGGAATTAAAATGATTATAATTTTATTTTACATTAAAAGTACCATGAAGATTCATTAAAACCAAGAGCATCAATATCCATTACATATAAAGTATTTACTTGTTTATACGTGTTTCATAATAAAATTATTTTCAAATGAAATGAAACGTGTAAATTTAAATTTATATATATATATAACTGTTTTATATAAAAAAATATATTTATATATATTATTGTTAACATATATATTATTATTGTTATAAAACATGATTCCATATTCATAGAATTATTTGTAGAAATAAAAAATAAAACTAATTTCATAAAATTAAACATAAATATATATATATATATATATAAATACATGTATTTACAAAAATATATATAAATATCAAGAATAAAATAGGTTTACATAAATGGATGGATATATATACACACACGCATTTGTAAACACATACCAATTGATGCTAGATTACAAATCTATTTCAACTAAAATATTGCGTATATATATAGATTTTTAATAAAAAATTATTCTTATGAAATGATATATTTATGAGTATATATACATATATTTTTTTGAAGACAATTTTAACTTAAAAAATGATTTTGAGAATTTGATAACCCCACTTTTACTTATAGAGTACAAATTAAGATTATTTAAAAAGTCAAAATAATTTTAAATAGATAAATATATGTTTAGGCATAATTTTTTATATTCCATTATGCATATATATTTATATGTATTCAACATAATTATTAATAAAATAATTTTTAAAATCTAATATCACCCCTTGTATTTATAAGAGCCCAATTATGGTTCTTTAAAATTTTAAAATAATTTTAAGAAAATACATCCCATGGAAAGAAGATATTTTTTGTATATATTTTTAAATATAATTTTGACTTGAATCATTGCAGTGGAAATAATTTATAATCTCAAATAATCCCCCTTACCATTTTAAAAATAATTAAAATACCATTATAAAAATTAGTGAACTAAAACAATTCTGTATACAAATATTAAATTCATAATGGTTTTAAATATTTAAGCATAGATTTATCAAAATTTCCTTTACTATCATAATAATATGATGAAAAAAAATATTTCCATAAAAAGATATTACCAATTTACTAAGACAGTTTGGAATATAATATCTGAAAGGCATAAAATAAAAAAAATATCATACAATCATAAGAACATAATAAAAATTATTTAACCAATAAAAAAATCAATCAATTATGTTATTTTTTCAAAAAAAAAATTCAAACATATAGACCAACATACTATAGAGAGATTCTAAAGAAAAACACCGACTTCTGGACATCATTAAATTACATAGAAATATATATATATGTGAATTTCATCCCAATATATCACTAGAAAAAACAAATATACAAATGAAATTTTAAATGAAAGATCTCCATTCCCGACATAAAATCCCCACATTCGAAATAATAATTGCCTATTCTGAGTGGAGGTCCAAAAGTGTGGAAACCTAAACTGAATATTGTTATTTTATATTCCCTCACATGCCTGTCTAATTCCTTCATATCCATGATATCTAACTCATCATCGTTTTATGGTATTCGAAGAAGGTTCATTCAATGAGAAACACAATGGTCATAGGGTAAAGGAATCATGGTTCCCCTGTTTGAGTTGCAGGTCGACCAACCATTGGTATTGAGAGGAAGATGAAGATGGGAGGTGGTCTGTTGGATTCCACCCCCACCAAAAAACAATAATCCCATATTTCCTAAATCGTTTTATCTTTATTATTTTTATAAATTATTCTTATAATCATAACAATTCATTATTATTTATTTTTTGACTTATTATTATTACATATATATTTAAATCTATTATATTTTATTATTTTATCTTATCACCATTTCTATATTTTTATTTGTCACGTCATTATTGTTATTATAATTTATTATTATATTTAATTATTATTTAAGAAATTATTTCCACGTTTCTATCATTATTATTATATCCTCTAATTAAGTTTTATCATCTCTTTTCCCTTTTTGTCATGGTATTACTATTTTTATTAGAACCCATTATTATATCTTATTACCATTATTCCAATATATATATATATATATAATAATTTTATGTCATATAAATTATATATTTATATCTTTTAACATGTAAATTTATGTATTATATTTTATTATCATTATTGCATATTATAGTCATTATTAAGTATTATTTCTTATTATTATTATTAATTCAAATACATATATTTAAACATTTTTGTTACAAAATAAATACAATGGAGGCAATCACAAATTATCTTTTCTATAAACATATATTTAGGTTTTTATTTTTAAAAGAAAAATAATCATTTTAAAAGAAATGTTTTAGTACTTGAAATAATACATTCTAAATAAATTAATTTTAAAAAATAAACTATATTGAAAATACATTTTAGGTTACTAAAAAACATTCACATTAGAATTAGAAATATAATAAAACATTTTCCAGTTTTGTAAATATTAATATAGTTCTTTTGGAATAACATAAATATTTAGTAATAATATATATTTTTTGTGTGTGTTTATATATATTTGAATAAATAAAATTTTAAGGTAAATTTTCCATGAAATAAACTTATATAATGAAATAAAAACATGAATAAAATTTAAAATTGGTTAATTAACTAAAATTTTCTGGGTTTATTTTAATGAACTATATTTTTTACATGATATAATTTATATTTATACACACAAAAAGTCTTTTAAGTCATGGTTATGAGTTAAAATATTATTTTACTTACTGTTAATAAAAATATTTAACAAAAAATAGATAATGTATTTAAAATTATACTTGAAGACAATTATTTGAAATATTATATTTACTATTACTCAGGATATTACAATATACCCCCTTAAAAAACTGATTCTATGTAATTCCTTTATTTTAGTTATATAAATTCTTAATTTGACTATTTTTAATTAGGTAAACTATAACACCCCATGATTTCACGTTACGTTATTTCATCAATGTAATTCAATAACTTACACTACACACAACATCGAGTTCAAGTGCATCATGAATTACCAAACTAGATATTCAGAAGCGGTTATGAAAAGTATTAACTGAATTTTGATACATATATAATCCTTATAATTTTAGAATCCATATTCTGAGTTTTTAGACACAATGTAACAACTAATTCACTTTTTACCGGTAAATGAAGTCTTTTTAAAAAAATATACTTTTACCACCTTTTAATGGGGAACCCTTTTTAAATCCAAAATTTGAAAATTTAATATATTTAATTTGAAAAAATAAACTTCCACTTTAGAATTGGGATATTATAATTATTTTCAATAAATTTTTTGATGTTTTTCTGATAACTTTCATATTTGGGTAAATAGTGAAAAATAATATATTTTAACTGAAACCAACTTTTTTAATCAAATTAATTTATAGTCTTAAATTTTACATTTTAATGGTTTGGAAGTATAAATAGATTATATTTTTACCATTTAATCCAATGCTGTTCATTGTAAGTAATTTCACTTTGAAATTGGACATAAACAAGTGTCCAACTTTTGATAGTTATTATTTCATAAAAATACACATTTTGGTTTTTACAGCGGGAATTAATTTTAAATTAATAAATTCAACTCTTATGTTATGAATTTGGTAAAATATAATTCATTATTGAGTTTGGAATATCAAAATTAGCTTAGGGAAAATTTTTGGTATTTTTCTGAAAACTTTTAATTTTTGAGGAAGAGTGAAAAACACTAAGTTATAGTTTAAAACTGAATTTTTATTTAAATAATTATTTATTTTATTTAAATTTATTTTAGGTTAAAATAGACACATAATACCTATATAAGTTCAATGAAATTAATTGGAGTGTGTTTATAATAATTTTAGATATATAAAAATTTTATTCATCTTTTTACTGTCTTTTACCCACCTCCTAGGAGAAATTGTAAATTCATATAGGGCATAATTTTACCACTTCTGTGAGTTGAATTTTGAAAATTCAAGAGTACCAGTTAATATAAAGGAGTAAAATGTGGTTCAGTATGATAAAAATAATTTTTGGTGAATTGTAACTTTTAACTTTTATTTACTACAGTTAAAAGTAAATAGGGTAATTAAGGGTAAAAATGATATTATTATTATCCTAACACATGTCCTAATTCTATTGGATAAGTGTAATTAGAACAAAAATAACCATAGAAATAAAATATGACCCTTTAGGTCTACTTGGATTAGATTAAGACATTTATTAATATTTTATTTAAAGAAGAGTTAAATGAGTTAAAATCAATGTTTAATAACTAAACCATTTTTAATATAGGGTTATACATAAGATAAATTAGACTATAAATATTCATTATAAATATAAAACTATTTAACACATAATGGTATTTTATTTATAATTTTTAGATATTAGATAATTAAATTTATTAATGACACAATGATGATGCAGTAATTACCTTATTAATGAAAGAATCAAATAAGTGGTATTATAAATATTAAAATAAATATAATTTCAAATTTTTTACGAATTAAAAAAATTTTATAGGTTAATATGAAATTTTAGGGTTAGTTAGATAAATTTTTGTCGAAATAATAATGCTTTTATTATTTTAAAAATGGAAATACCAAATAGTGTAAAAATTGACATAAAATTGTTTTTAAAACAAATATTATATTATTGATTGATATAATGGTTATCAAAATATAAGGTCGACCAAAATACTTGTATAATAATATATATGACATTAATGAACCAATTGGGGTTCTATTGGCAGTTTATAGTAAGTTTATTAACCATATAGTGTATGAATACAAGAAGACACGGTAAAAGTTAAATTATTTCACTTAGAGTTAAATCTAAATGATAAGGTTTAAATGGAAACCTAAACATGTAAAAAACCTATTGGTTGAGAGCCTTTAGTCCTATATCCACCCTAGCCTCTAAATAAGTCACTTTTGAGCCATTATAAACTGAATATGAATTTATAATAAAATAATATTTTAAGTTTTTCCAAAGGTGCCCCTCACCTCTATTATAAAAGGGAACTCCCCCTACTATCTAATTAACACCATCAAAGCCTTTTGGCTCTACCAAAATCTGCCCAAATACTCTCTAAACTATTATAAATTCATCCTAGAGTACCTCTTTTAGTCATAAAGTAATCTTATGGAGCCATTTTGATCAAATCAAAAGGAAGAACCCGAAGAAGAGGTAATAATTTCACCACCCTCTTTCAAGTTATTTTCTTCTTCCACATATTCTTTATTTGTTATTTACATTCTAAAATAATAACTCCAGTATATTATATATACTATGATGTTATTATAAATATGGCACAAATTTATTCATTATTCTAACCATCTTATGAATGATAATGTCATCGTGCGTGCGTACGTACGGCTTACCGTCTCCACGCCGTGGTGTAATTTGTTTTTCAACACTATGTTATTTGGATGGATATAATGATGAGTAATATGTATATAAATAATGAAATTAACATGATAATGTCTCTATAAAATTAATATACCATCCAATTCCCCACCTTTAAAGAAATGATATTGTCTCTCATGCGTACATACGGATTACTGTCTCCACAACGCGATGAGATTAATTTCCACGTTCACCATTCATCGACAATTATAATATATATATATATATATTACTAATAAGTATGTAATATTTGACATAATAATTCTAATTGAGATATATATATGTATTTACATATAACTTATTCACTTAGTTCCGTTCAACACGATATGAAAACGGAAACAGTGTTTATGCGTACGTACGGACTACCGTCTCCATAAACAGTGTTTTTAATTTCATATATATTCCTATTATATGTAACATCCCAAGTAAGTAATTAATAATAGATATTATTATCTATGTCTATTTATCAGATAGATAGTGTTTTAGAGGCTTAAAATGAGAATAAATGCAATCTTAATCATGGAATACACTAATATTTTTAAAAGATTTTTTTACTGCATTTTGATGGAAAACCTTTTTTAAATCAACCTTTTGACAATTTTATAATATATATTTGCCAAAATAAACATATTATTTATGATTGGGACATTGAAATTTACATGGGATAAATTTTTGGTATTTTTCTGACAATGTTCATTTTTAAATGAATTGTGTAAAATACTGCATTTTACAACAAAACTGCTTTTTAATCTAATTTAATTATATGGTTAGATTATCTTTTTAATTGGTATTAAAGTGTAATATTAATATATTTTTACCATTTAATCTAATGGTGGTCATTAGGATTAATTTCAATTTGGAATTGGACATAAACTAATGCCAATCTTTTCAAAGATATTGTTTCAAAAAACCCGCTATTTGTGTTGACAACGAGAATTATTTTTAAATTAATTATTTCAATTTTTGTGTTTGGAATTTGGTAAAATGGATTCCATATTTTTAATCAAAAGGTCCAAATTATTTAATTAATAATCTTTTGTTTTTGGACATTATGAATAGTCTCGATGGTAATTATCTTTAATTATCTTGATTAATGAGTAATCGGGTAGTTAAGGATAATAAAATAATATCATAATAATACAAAATGACACCAACATGTGTCCTAATGATACTTTTTGTCTCATGGCCAACCATGGTATGCCTTTTTCCAAACTTGGGGACCCCATGGAATCACTTTTGTGGGAAAGTGACTTGTTACCTTTTTATTTTTTAAAGAAAGTAAATACAACAAAGAATGTATCACCTAAGTAAAACATTTTTAATTTTATCTACATAGGTTATATTTTGGACTATAAATATTAAATGGAAATATAAAAATATTTACTACATCATAGTATTTTTTTCATATTTTTTAGACATTAAATAAATCAAATTATTTATGACATCATGATGATGCAGCGATTACCTCATCATTAAACGATTTAAATAAAATTAAAAGATAAGGTAACATATAAGACCTAAACTTGTCAAAAACCTATTGGATGGTTACATTTCGAACCCTTATCACCTTATCCTCGAATTATATCAATTTGGGACCTTTAAAATCCGAAACTCATTCTAAAATAAAGTAACTTTACCTTACTTTCCAAGAGTGCCCCTCCCCTCCTCTTATAAAGGCCCCCACCTCTACAACATTTCCCACACATCTCAAGCATTTGGCTCGGCCAAAACCTACCCATTTTGTCTCTCCAAATACCTCTATTACTCCTAGAAGCCTCACTTTGGGCAGAAGTCTTCCCAAGGAAGCCTTTGAGCTCAAATCATAGAGAGTTACCTGATTTTAAGGTAATGCCTTATCTTGTGTTCTTTTGTTTTATTCTGGTTCTCTAACCCCATAAATTCTTTTTATTAATTTATTTTGTAAAAAATACTGTATATTAATTATACTAGGATGATTTTATAAGAAGAATTCTAGCTACACTTACACACACCTTCATCTAATGGTTAATGAACATACTGTTTCTGTGGATGATGAATTTCTACCTCACGAAATGATGATTGTTCAACACTCATATAACACCTTCAAATGTGGCCATTAAGATGTCACTATATTTATATATGATATATAATATGTTTATGTTTTACTTATGCTTCTGTATTTTTTATTTAAGTCTTACTTTTATGGTTTCCATTATGGGTAAACGCGATATCTTCATTTTAGGAAGTGCGGACTACCGCCCCCTCAAAGTGTTTTGATTCGTTAATGCCATATGTGGGATGTATAAAGGATGGATGTAAAGTTATTATATATGATATTATTTTGGAATTATAATATACCACTATATAATTATTATTTCTTTACATTAATGTATGATATTGAAATGAAAGTAGTGTTCATGCATACGCATAGCTTACCGTCTCCATGAACGGTGCATTTCATTTCTTATCCCCAAATGTAATGTACTATTATAAATACATATATATAATGGATATATATTATTTATGTTACATCGAAATGATGAATATATTTTTGGAATAAAAATATACATATCTCTCATTTGGTATTAAATCTATTAGTATGACATAGAAATGAAATTAGCGTTCATGCGTACGTACGGCTTACCGTCTCCATGAACGGTGCATTTTATTGATTACCTATAAATGATTATGTAATATTATAAATTCATGTATATACTGGATATATATGACATATATGGAATCTAAATCATGGATATCATTCTTGAGATAATGGATATTTGACTACGTGAACAACTTGTAAATATAAGAAGTTCATTTTTGACTGAAGTACCAAATATCGACAAAATGACCGTTATTAACTTAAATGACTACATAATGTTCATAACATGGTAATAAGTGATATAAAAGGAATAATGATCTTGAAAAATTTTCTTAAGCAAGTAACAATTAACTCATATTTATTATTCAGGACATTAAAGAACAATTGAGTCAAGTCGGACCCGAGGTATGGGACATCGTCTCAATCTCCTTTCATTGAGGCATATTTTGTTTTATACACAACGTTATTTTATATGGTGTATAAACCCCTTTGACTTTTACACTTATTCAGAATGAATCTTTTTTATACGAACCATTTTACAAAATGACAAAAGGGAATGTTTTTGTCGTACCTATGCGGCGACAATGACTTCTCCACCGCCGTGAACATTATTTGAGTTTTGGCTTCCTATACAAGACATAACTTTTCTTTAAATGAAAAATAAATACCATGTTTTACTTTTATTTTGTTTTTGTTTTGAAATATGTTTTGATAATTATTTTATTATATCAATGTGTTATTGATATCTTGTGATTGATATGTGGAAACGTTATGTTTCTTTTATACATGTTTTATGTGATATGATTTATATTATGGTTCTTGGGAATTGTTTATGAAGACGGGTGGTTCCGTGATAAACTAAGGGTAGGTGAGCCCGATATTGCTCTCCAATGCATTGGGTAACGTGAAGGGGTTAAACGTTAAGGTTTCTCCGAAGAGATTTATGGAATATACTGTGATGGGTATTCCAAACGTAACCAAGAAGTTTACTCCCTACGTAATAATGTTATGAATGCCTCAAGTTACCTTTATGTCTTATGATTTCTATGATTTATTCACGATTTGGTGAGGTATGTTAAAGTGTCTATGTTTTATGGGTAATGTATGATTTCATTCTTATGTATATATGAACTCTTGTTTCCTTTCCATATTTTTATAACCCTTACTGAGCTTTTTATTCTCATCCCAAGTTTTTTGAAATGTTTTCACAGGTCAAGGGAAAGGTACTTGATAAGATGATATTCTCAAGGAAGTGACAAGAAATAATCCATGTTTTATTTTAAATATTTTTCCGTTGATGGGAAAAATGAATACTATATTATTTGTAACCTCTTTGTTTAAAATGTGGAATGTAATTCAAGTTTTATGATATAATTCTCTAAAACCATACACCTGAAAAGACCCCCGATGTGTAATCTTGTAATATCTCAAGATTAAGTAATGTTTAAGGCTGGGGCCTTATAGTTGGTATCAGAGGTCGGTTTAGATAACTTTAGAAGTTAGGATTTTATTAAATGTTTTTCCAATTTTTATTATTATAGTCAAATTGAAGTGATATATAATTTTAAGATTACCATGTTGCTTCATCTAAGACATGTCTGTTTAGAATGGTTTTCCTCAGAGGAAATAGGAAATCAGTGCTAGGAGGGCATACAGAAGGAAATAACCTTCCGAATCAGCATCCTGAGATGTTTGGAATTGGAAATGAACAGTTTGTTGTAGGAATGGCACAGTTGACTCAAGCGATATTTGGTGGTGGTATCCATGCACGAGATCAGCCAGATCAACCACAGAGGAACATGTCAGTGGTGGAACATTTTATGAGGCAACATCCACCATCATTCAGAGAATCATCTGGCCCTGTGCTAGCTGAAGCGTGGATTAAAGCACTAGAGAAGATTTTCGATTTCATGGGGTGTTCAGACAATCAAAAGGTTAGTCTTTCTATTTACCATTTGGAGGGTGAAGCAGACCAGTGGTGGTCGATGGTTAAAAATGTTAGGGATGCTGATGAGATTGATTCTCTTGACTGGGATGAATTCAAAGTTATGTTTCTTGAGAAGTATTTTCCTAAGGCTGTTCGACTTAGGATGGATAAACAATTCTTGGAATTGAGGCAAGAGGAAGACTCAGTGGCTGCTTATGAAGAAAGGTTCACTCGATTGGCAAGGTATGCTCCAAATTTTATTTGAGACCTTGATAGTATAATCAATCATTTTTACTCAGGATTAAAGCCGAAATATCGAAGGGCATTAGCATCTCGTGAGTTAAAAAGTTATGAAAAGCTTTCTCGATGTGCTGAGAAGGTAGAAATGGAGTTTTCTGATGATCAAGTTTTCTATAACAACCATCAGAAGAAGAGACCGAGGTGGTAGGATAAAGGAAAGAATTCTTCAAAAAGGTCTGACGGTATGAAAACTAAGTTTCTAGTTTGTGATAGATGTGGTAAAAGGCATACTGGGGAATGTCTTCTGAATTCTATAAAGTGATACCGATGTGGTAAGATGAGACATAAGGCTCATAATTGCACTGAAAAGGATCAGGGTGATGGTAAGACCCAATTTGATTTACAGTTAGTGAAATTTTTTAAGTGTAATGAGATGGGTCACTATGAAAATGAGTGTCCGACAAAGAGCGCAAGTGATGGGAAGTAGTTAGACTACAAGCAGAAAGTGGTGGTGAAATCCTTTGCAACTACTTCAGTAGATGTCGGGCCATCAAATGAAGTTGTATTAGGTACTTTGTTTGTTTTTTCAGATTATGCCAGTGTGTTTTTTGATTCGGGGTCTACACATTCTTTCATCTCTGAAAACTTTTCTAGTAAAATGGGAATACCATCTCAAGAAATGACTCCTGAACTTTTGGTAAAAACACCTGGGGGAAATGTTGAGGCAAAAATAATTTATAAGAATCTTTCTATCCTTATCTGTGGAAAGAACCTACTTGAAAACCGTATTGTTTTACCTCTAGTAGAGTTTGATGTTATCCTGGGTATGGATTGGCTCTCTATTTACCATGCTAGGATTGAATGTAGAGGTAAAGAAGTTTCTTTTCAGAAATGCTTTTAGTTTGTGTACAAGAATGAACCCTTACTATTGATAACATATCAAGAGGCCGAGAAATTTGTAAAAGATGGAAATGAATGTTACCTTGCACATATCTTTGAAAAAAAGGAACTATTTAGATTAATCATGTGCCAGTGGTAAATGAGTATCCTGATGTTTTTCCTGATGAGTTGCCTAGAATAATACCAGATCGGGAAGTTGAATTTACTGTTGACTTAGTTCCTGATGCTAAGACAATTTCAATACCCCATTATCGAATGGCTCAAATTGAACTTTTAGAGTTGAAGGAGCAATTGCAAGATTTATTAGAGAAATGTTTCATTCAACCTAGCACATCACCATGGGGTGCTCTTGTTTTTTTGTTAAAAAGAAAGATGGTTCTATGAGACTTTTCATTGATTATAGAGCCTTGACTAACATCACTATTAAGAAAAAGTATCATTTGCCTCATATCGATGATTTGTTTGATCAGCTCCAGGGAGCTCAGTATTTTTCAAAGATTGACCTGAGATCGGGGTACCATCAGTTGAAGGAAAAGGTAGAAGATATTCCGAAGACCGTGTTCCGTACAAGATATGGCCATTATGAATTTGTAGTAATGCCTTTTGGGCTAACCAATGCACCTGCTATATTCATGGACTTAATGAATAGAATTTTTTCCATGAGTTCTTGGATAAGTTTGTGGTTGTTTTCATTGATGATATTTTGGTGTTTTCTAAAAATAAAGAGGAGAATGAAAGACATTTAAGGGTTATTTTGAAAATCTCAAAAGAAAAGAAATTGTATGGTAAATTCAGCAAGTGTGAGTTTTGGTTGCAAAAAATTTCTTTCCTTGGTCATATTGTTTCTAAAGATGGAATAACTATTGATCCTGCAAAAACAAAGGTTGTGGAAGAATGGCCAAGACCTAAAAATGTAACTGAGATTCATAGTTTCCTTGGATTGGCAGGATATTACCGAAGGTTTGTTAGAAATTTAACACGGTTATCTATTCCAATGACTAAGCTAACTCTGAAGGGTGTTAAGTTTATCTGGAAAAAATAATGTGATGACTATTTTTAGGAACTGAAAAGAAGATTGGATAATGCTCCAGTTTTGGCACTACCTTCCAAGAATGGTGAGTTTTTTATCTACATCGATGCTTCATTGAAAGGACTTGGTTGTGTCTTAATGCAGAATGATCAGGTAATTGCTTATGCTTCAAAACAGTTGAAAAATAATGAGGTAAATTACCCTACACATGATTTGGAATTAGCTGCTGTTGTTTTTTATTTAATGATTTTGAGGCATCATTTGTATGGAGTAAAGTGCGAAATATATACTTATCAAAAATGTTTAAAGTATATATTCACTCAGAAAGAATTGAAATGAGACAGAGGAGATGGCTAGAATTAATCAAGTATTATGATTGTACAATTCATTACCATCCGGGAAAAGAAAATATAGTGGTTGATGCTTTGAGTCGAAAAGTAATTCTTCATTAACAATGTTGTGTTTGGAACGTGATCCTTTGGTTAAGGATTTGATGAAATTTGGCATAGAAGTCGTTGGTGCAGGATGTCCTTCTATTTTGTTTCAGGTATCAGTGAAATCTTCTTTATCAGACAGAATCAAGCAAACAGAGAAGAAAGAAAGTGAGTTATAGAAAAAGGTAGAGCTGGTTTAGAAAGTTATGTTTCCTGAATTAAACATTGATAGTGATTTTGTTTTGAGATTTTGGAAGAGATTGTGTGTGCCTTGTGATTCACAGTTGAAGAGAGATTTGTTATGTGAAGCTCATAGTTCTCCTTTTTCAGTTCATCCTCGCAGTACTGAGATGTATAGAGATCTTCAAGAGTATTACTGGTGGGACGGAATGAAAAGGGATATTGATGATTTTATTGTGAAGTGTTTGACTTGTCAGCAGGTTAAAGCAGAGAGGTAGTTACCGAAAGGGATGCTTCAGCCTTTACCAGTGCCAGAGTGGAAATGGGAAAACATATCCATGGACTTTGTTATGGGATTAACAAAGACATCTCGAGGTAATAATGAAATCTGGGTTATTATTGATCGCTTGACAAAATATGCTCATTTCCTTCCTATTCGAGATATTTTCTCTCTAGATCAACTTTCTCGATTGTACCTTAAAGAGATAGTCACGTTGCATGGAGTTCCTCTATCCATTGTATCTGATCGTGATCCCAGGTTTAATTCTATTTTTTGGAAGGGCCTTCAGAAGTCATTGGGTACTGAATTAAATTTTAGTATAGCTTTTCATCCTCAATCAGATGGGCAGTCAGAACGAAAAATTCAGACTTTAGAGGATATGATACGTTCTTGTTCGATGGATTATCAGGGAAGTTGGGACAAACATCTTTCTTTGGTTGAATTTTCATATAATAACAGTTTTCATTCTAGTATATAGATGGCACCATTTGAGGCGTTACATGGGAAGTGGTGTCGAACTCCAGATTTCTGGGATGAAGTGGGTGAAAGGAAGCTGATGGGACCATAATTGGTAGAAGAGTTGGCAGAAAACGTTCAGCTGATACAGAAACACATGAGAACAGCTCAGAGGAGGTAGAAGAGTTATGCAGACAACAGGAGGATGGATCTCTCTTTTGAGGTAGGTGATCATGTTTTTCTCAAAGTCTCCCCATGGAAAAGTGTGATGCGATTTGGTAAGAAAGGAAAGATGAGTCCAAGGTTCATTGGGCCATATGAAATTATGTAGAGAGTTGGATCAGTTGCATACTGAGTGGCTTTACCTCCGAGTTTATCTCAGGTACACAATGTTTTTCATGTTTCGATGTTGAGAAAGTATATTCCAGATCCATCTCATATTTTGAGTCCAGAAGCAGTTCAGTTGGAAGAGAACTTATCTTATGAGAAACAACCTGTCCAGATTCTTGACCACAGGGAGAAAGTGTTAAGAAATAAGGTGATTCATCAGGTAATGTTTTTTTGGAAAACCCACATGATTTAAGAGGCAACATGGGAATCTGAAAATGCAACGAGGGATAAATACCCCCACTTATTCGATAAGTAAATAAATTACGGGGACACAATTTTCTAAAGGGGGATGGATGTAACATCCCAAGTAAGTAATGAATAATAGATATTCTTATCTATGTCTATTTATTAATTAGATAGTGTTTTAGAGGCTTAAAATTAGAATAAATCCAATCTTAAGCATGGAAGGCACTAATATTTTTAAAAGATTGTTTTACTGGCTTTTGATGGAAAACTATTTTTAAATAAAACTTTTGACAATTTTATAATTTCTATTTGCCAAAATAAACATATTATTTATGATTGTGACATTGAAATTTACATGGGATAAATTTTTCGTATTTTTCTGACAATGTTCAATTTTTAATGAATAGTGAAAAATACTGCATTTTTCATCAAAACTGCTTTTTCATCTAATTTAATTATTTGGTTAGATTATCTTTTTAATTGTTCTTAAAGTGTAATTGGAAAATATTTTTACAATTTAATCCAATGGTGGTTATTAGGATTAATTTCACATTGGAATTCGGCATAAACTAATGCCAAACTTTTAATAGATATTGTTTAATAAAACCCGCTATTCGTGTTCACAATGGGAATTATTTTTAAATTAATTATTGCAATTTATGTGTTTGGAATTTGGTAAAATGGATTCCATATTTGGAATCAGATTTTCCAAATTATGTAATTAAGACTCCTTTGTTTTTTGGACATTATGAATAGTAACGACCGTAATTATCTTTAATTATCTTGATTAATGAGTAATCGGTAGTTAAGGATAATAAAATAATATTATAATAATAAAAAATGACACCAACATGTTTCCTAATGATACTGGTTGTCTCATGGCCGACCATGGGATTCCTTGTGCCAAACTTGGGGACCCCATGGAATAACTTTTGTGGGAAAGTGACTTGTTACCTTTTTTTTAAAGAAAGTAAATATAACAAAGAATGTATCACCTGAGTTAAAAAAAATTAATTTTATCTACATAGGTGATATTTTGGACTATAAATATTAATTGGAAAGATAAAAAGATTTCCTACATCATAGTATTTTTTTCATATTTTTTAGACAATGAATATTTTAAATTATTTATGAAATCATGATGATACAGCGATTACCTCATTATTAAACGATTTAAATAAAATGAAAAGATAATGTAAAATATAAGACCTACACTTGTCAAAAACCTATTGGATGGGTATATTTATAACCCTTATCACCTTATCCTATAATTATATCAATTTGGTACCTTTAAAATCCTAAACGCATTCTAAAATAAAGTAATGTTACCTTACATTTCAAGAGTGCCCCTCCTCTCCTCTTATAAAAGGCCCCGACCTCTACCACCTTACCCACACGTGTCAAGCCTTTGTCTCGGCCAACCCCTTCCAATTTTGTCCCTCCAAAACCCTATATTACTCCTAGAATCCTCACTTTGGGCATAAGTCTTCCCAAGGAAGCCTTTGATCTCAAATCAAAGAGAGTTACCAGATTTTAAGGTAATTCCATCTCTTCTGTTCTTTTGTTTTATTTTACTTCTCCAACCCCCTAAACTATTTTTATTCATTGTTTTTGTAACAAATCCAGTATCTTCAATATACTAGGATGTCCTTATAAGAAGCATTCGAGCTACACATACACACACCTTCATCTAATGGTTAATGAACATACTATTTCTGTGGATGGTGAATTTCTGCCTCACGAAACGATGATTGTTCAACACTCATATAACACATTAAAAGGTGTCCATTAAGATGTCACTATAGTTATATATGATATATAATATTTTTAGGTTTTACTTAAGCTTATTTATTTTTCATTTAAGGCCTACTTTTATGGTTTCCATTATAGTTAAACACGATATCTTCATTTTAGGAAGTGCGGACTACCGCCCCCTCAAAGTGATTTGATTCGTTAATGCCATATGTGGGACATATAAAGGATGGAATTAAAGTTATTATATATGATATTATACTATAATTATAATATACCTCTATATAATTATTATTTCGTTATATTAATGTATGAGATTGAAATGAAAGTAGCGTTCATGCATACGTACGACTCACCGTCTCCATGAATGGTGCATTTCATTTCTTATCCCCAAATGTGATGTACTATTATAAGTACATATATATAATGGATATATATGATGTATGTTACATCTAAATGATTAATATAATTCTGGAATTAAAATATACATATCTCTCATTTGGTTTTAAATCCATTAGTATGACATAGAAATGAAAGTAGCGTTCATGCGTACGTACAGCTTACCGTCTCCATGAACGGTGCATTTCATTTCTTACCTCTAAATGATTATGTAATATTATATATTCATGTATATACTGGATATATATGATATATATGGAATCTAGATCATGAATATCATTCTTGATATAATGGATATTTTACTACGTTAACAACTTGTAAATATAAGAAGTTCATTTTTTACTGAAGTACCAAATATCGACAAAACGACCGTTATTAACTTAAATGACTAAATAATGTTCATAACATGGTAATAATTGAAATAAAAGGAATAATTAAATTGAAAAAGGTTCTTAATCGAGTAGAAATTAACTCAAGTTTATTATTCAGGACATTAAAGAACGATCGAGTCAAGTCGGACCTGAGGTATGGGACTTCGTCTCAATCTCCGTTCATTGAGGCATATTTTATTATACACAATATTCTTTTATACGGTGTATAAACCACTGTTAATTTTACACTTATTCAAAAGGAATCGTTTTTATACGAATCATTTTACAAAATGTCAAAAGGGAATGTTTTTTTCGTACGTATGCGGTGACAACGACTTCTCTGCCGCCATGACCATTATTTGAGTTTTGGCTTCCTCTACAAGCCATAAATTTTCTTTAAATGAAAAATAAATACCATGTTTTAATTTTCTTTTGTTTTGGTATTGAAAGTGGTTTTTATAATTTTTTTATTATATCAATGTGTTATGGATATCTTGTGATTGATATGTGGAAATGTTATGTTTCTTTTATGCATGTTTTATGTGATAGTATTTATATTATGGTTCTTGGGCATTGTTTATGAAGACGGGTGGTTCCGTGATAAACTATGGGCGGGTGATCCCGATATAGCTCTCCAATGCATTGGGTAATGTGAAGGGGTTAAACATTAAGGTTTCTCCGAAGAGATTTAGGGAATATACTGTTATGGGTTTTCCAAACGTAACCAAGAGGGTTACTCCCTATGTAAGAATGTTATGAATGCCTCAAGTTACCTTTATGTCTTCTATGATTTATTCATGATTCGATGAGGTATGTTAAAGTGCCTATGTTTTATGGGTAATGTATGATTTCATTCTTATGTATATATGAACTCATGTTTCCTTTCCATATTTTTATAACCCTTACTGAGCTTTTTATGCTCATCACAATTTTTTTGAAATGTTTTTCACAGGTCAAGGGAAAGGTACAAGATAAGATGATAGTGTCAAGGAAGTGTCAAGAAAGAATCCATGTTTTATTTTAAATATTTTTCCGTTGATGGTAAAAATGAATACTATCATTTATGTAACCTCTTTGTTTAAAATGTGGAATGTAATGCAAGTTTTATGATCTAATTCTCTAAAACTCTAAACCTGAAAAGATCCCCGATGTGTAATATTGTAATATCTCAAGATTAAGTAATGTTTAATGCTGGGTCCTTATATTATACATATTTATATTAAAAATATATACCATATACAAATCATGTTTTATATTTTGGAAGTATTAAAATCTTGATCTAAGTGATACAATCTAGAGTAACATGTTAAAACACGTACGATAAAGAAAATGATTATTACCCAAAATGTTAATTTAACATGGAATTTATTATTAAATGGGTAGTATAAAGTCATAAATAAATCATGTATGATATCATAAATTTAAATATGGTTCTGGTTTAATTTAATAACATACTATGATATTCATACAAGAGGTTAAACGTACCATCGACTAAAGGAAAGTTCAAGGTAAGGGTTAATTTCACAATCTCTATAATTTCCGAGGTTGTTTTTACACAAGTATCTACTGGGACTTATTTATTATCCATGTCAATGATTCATAAAATAGTTTTCAAAGGGATTATTTGAAGGAAATATTTTCTAAAACATCATTTTAAATGTTTAAAGATTTATTCTTCAAACCCATTCTCATTAATGTCCATGTTTACAAATTGGTTTTAAGGATTAATTTTAATGGACTTGAGTGTTTTAAAATGTTAATTACTTTAAAAAGATTCAAAGTGGTGTGGGACACTTTGATTCAAAATTTATTTAAATGACTTCCTTTCTAAATTGTGTGACTTTTAAATGTTTTCATGGAAAAGTGATATTTCTATCAAAGAGTTTTACAAATCATTTTCATCTATGTCAAAATAATTTAATGGGTTTTAATCTTTTTTGAAGTTGATTTATTATGATACCAATCTTTCATATTGTATTGAATGTTTTGTGATATGTTTGATTGGGGATGTGTTATTTTTATACCATTCATGGTTTGTGGGTAAAGTATTGACATTTCGCATTCCAGTTTTAATACAAATGTTTATGTTATGTTTAAACCTTTTCATATTATAAATGAATTGGACTTAGTAAGTGACAGGTGGAGCCCGCTATAGCTCCTCGATGCATTTGTATGTCTCATGAGACAAACTAGTGTCTTGGCACAAGGCCTTGACTATGTGGTTATGATATTCTGGCATTATTAATTCCATCAATATGAAAGTGGTTATTTATATTTCATGTGATTATTAGACTAGTAGAATATCCATGTGAATAAGTAAATGGAATTATTTCATTTTATTTTTTCCATGTTATGCTAATGTTTAAGATTAAAAAGATTTTGTTTTAGTTTTACATTTCCTTAAATGTTATTGATTATTTATGAATGTTTCCTCTATATTTTTATCCTTACTAAGCATCTGAGCTCACCCCTTTATATGTTTTAATTTTCTTAGGGTATCAAGAAGTGTATTATGATTGATAAGCAGGGTTAAGCTAGGGGATTAATGGCATTATCAAAGTATAATTTATGTTGTGTTTTATTTTCTAAAGTGTAATGTAACATCCATGTATGTAATCTATTTTCCAAGACTGCTAAACCGATCAGTCATTCAAGACTTGATTCCTTGTAATAATTTCAATGTATCAAAATAATGCACATACTCTGGTTAACTAGGTTCGGGGTGTTACAGTTGGTATCAGAGGAAGTTTAGAAATAAACATGGAAACAAGATTTAGATAAACTCTTATAAGAGGACATTACACTAAGATAGACTTTGAGGGTTATTATAGAAGAACTCACAATAATTTTGTTAATTTAGATATTTTGTGAGTTTTCTGAGAAATACATCCCTGTCTAGATATGAGCAGGTAGAGGCAGCTCTGGAACATATGTACCTACGGGTAAAACCCAAAAACACGGCTTTGAGTTAGACTCCAATGGGAACTGGTGCACGACAACAGGCCTTGCTGCACTCTTGGTTACGACACTCCTAGGGGATATGCTTAGGATAATTCTCATTTTCTTTACAAACCATTGTGAAGGGTTTATGAATATATAATTCCTTAATGAAATCATTTTTATGATTATGTATTATATCTATAAACTGTTCAATTTATGTCAAGTATTTTAGAAGTTTGGAATTATGTATATTGATTTGTAAACATGTCTAGGGTATGCCATTGTGTAGAAATGGCACCTTGTAGAAGGAATGTGAACTCCAGAAATACGTATGATCCAAGGAGTAAGAAGGAGCATATCTTTCACGGTATTAAGCCATCATTTAGACAAGAAATATTTTACCATGTATTATAAACCTATGAATAAATAGTATCATGTGTTAATAATATATGAAATGAATTCTCTGAGTCCAATGGATTTGAAGGGAAGCAAGAGAAGACAAGGATGGAAGAGAGAAAGATGGATAAAGGGAAGAGGGAAAAGAAGAATTCTTTCATATGTGATAACTGTGGGAAGAAACACCCTAGAACTTTCCTGATGGTAATGGGAGTTTGTTATAAGTGTGGAGAAAAAGGACACCAAGTATGTGACTGCAAGGGTAAGAAAAAAGTTTAAAATGTAAGATGCTTCATCTTCAAGGAGTTGGGAACCTATGAAAACCAGTGTTCAAATCATCAGAGTATTCCCCAAATGATGCTATTGGATAATAATAAAGTTATGATACTACCACAGATTAAGAGAAATGATTAGTGTTCTAATGTTTTATATTAAATAATTATTTCATTTGAGTGTTGTATCAACGCTATACTAGTTAGAGTAATTATGGAGTATATAAGGTTTTTACTGTAGTACTATTTCATTAAGGACTTGAGATCATGTGGAACTAAGATAAGTGACTCAATAGCAGGTTAAATTTTTTGAGAATATATAATGAGAGAATGATAAACCATAATACGGTTCTGTTACCGAGGTGGTGATTTTGGAATAATACATGATTGATTTTGATAAATTATATTAGATATTCTTGACTACCTTGAAACTGATTAATGATTTGTATATTTCATCATTGTTGGATTTTACAAAATTTTTGGATAGAAGTAGCATATCCAGTATTCTATAAGGAATAATGGATCATGAATGTAATCAATAAGGTTTTATGGTAATTCAGAATATTGCAGTGTTTTAAAAGAATATATGATGAAGGTGTTCACATGTTATTACACTTAAAAAAGGATCTTCATTGTGTTTACCTTCCTTATAAATTTTGGACTATGAGTTTGGACAGAATTATTTTGGATATTTCTAGTTTGAGATTATTTCTGGATTTCCATAAAAGGACAACCCGAAGGTCAGGCGGCAACCCATCGCGTTTGGCAAGGCTGTGAGTCTTGAACCCACAACCAAAGGGCGACAAGGGTCTAACACCTACCACTGGACCACATGATGTCCTAGATTAAATAATGTATTTTTTTTAAAAGTTCTGGTAGATGAATTAGAAATTCATTTTTTTGGAACCCTATATGAATAGGATAAATGGAATATTTTTTTGTTGTATTATCTTTTAGAGTGAAAGATGAGTTTTTGGAAAAAATTAGTGAAAGGATGGAACTATACTTGTCATGTATATATATATTTTTTATACTCTTATTCTATGAAAAAATTAATTCTTAAAAATTAGGTTAGGTATCTTAAAACTAAAAATGTGTTATCCTAATACCTTTTGTTTTGTTGAACCGATTATATTTTAAATCATCATAGATTGATGGATTTGAGGCCCTCAAATCTAAATTTTTTTGTGACTGATGGCCTCAATCACTCAATATAAATATTTACATTTTTCTTTAAATTATGTGTCTTTAATTTCCACCAATGTTCTTATAATCGAGATCATAATTTGGTGGTGACCCTTTCATTTCTCTTTTCCTCTAATTAAGAATAAATCTTATTAACCCAATTTCTGATGTGGGTTTTTCCACCAAAGTATTTTATATTTTCAAACTTTTATTTTCAATAAATATTTCAAATTGCGATGATTCAATTTCTTGAAGAAGGGAATAATGTAACACCCCGATATTTTAGTTTACGTTAGTTCTTCAAAGTAATTCAATAACTTACACTATGCACAACATCGAGTTCAAGCGCCCCATGAAAACTAGCTGTTCAAAATAGGTTATGATAATTATTAAATTAATTATGAACTATATATAATACTTATAATTTTAGAATCCATATTATGATTTTCTTAGATATAATGTAATAACTAATTCATTTTTTTCAGATAAAAGAAGTATTTTTCAGAAAATATACTTTTACCACCTTTTAATGGTGAACCCTTTTTAAATCCAATATTTGAAACTTTTATATATTTAATTTGACAAAATAAACTTCTTCTTTATAATCGGGACATAAGAATTTAGTTTTAATAAATTTTTGGTGTTTTTCTGAAAACATTCATATTTGGGTGAATAATGAAAATACTATATTTTAACTGAAAACAACTTTTTTATTAAAAATAATTTATAATCTCAAATTATA
Source organism: Viscum album (assembly GCA_963277665.1). NCBI lineage: Eukaryota > Viridiplantae > Streptophyta > Magnoliopsida > Santalales > Viscaceae > Viscum > Viscum album. Next base: position 440,799,311 of record OY728121.1, read on the forward strand.
CATTTTAATGGTTTGGAAGTATAAATATATTATATTTTTACCATTTAATCCATTTCTGGTCATTTTAAGTAATTTCACTTTGAAATTAGACATAAACAAGTGTCAAACTTTTTATAGTTATTATTTCTTAAAATTATGTCTTTTGGTTTTGACAGTGAGAAATAATTTTAAATTAATAAATGGAACTTATATGTTTTGAATTTGTTAAAATAGACATTATTAATGAGTTAGGAATATCAAAATTAGTTTAGGGTGAATATTTGTATTTTTCTGAAAACTTTTAACATTTAATGAATAGTGAAAAACACCGAGTTTTCGTTTAAAACCGAATTTTTGTTTAAATAATTATTTATTTTATTTATATTTATTTTAGCTCAAAATAGATACATAATATCTATATATTTTCAATGTAATTCATTGGAGTCAGTTTATAATAATTTTAGATATATAAAAATTTTATTGAACATTTCACCGTTTTTACCCACCTCCAAGGAGAATTTGTAAATTCACATAAAACATAATTTTACCACTTCTGTGAGTTAAATTTTAAAAACTTGAGAGACTCTGTTAACATCAAGAGTAAAATGTGGTTCAATAAGATAAAAATAATTTGTGGTGAATAGTAACTTTTTACTTTTATTTACCACGGTTAAAAGTAAATAGGGCAATTAAGGTTAAAAATGATATTATTATTACCCTAACACATGTCCTAATTCTATTGGATAAGTGTATTTCTACCAAAAAAAATCTTAGGATTAAAATATGACCATTTAGGTCCACTTGGATTTGACATAGACATTTATTATTATTTAATTAAAATAAGAGTTAAAAGATTTAAAATCAACGTTTAATAACTAAACAATATTAAATATAGAGTTATACATAAGAGAAATTCGACTATAAATATTCATTAGAAATATAAAAATATTTCCTACATAATGGTATTTTATTTATAATTTTTATATATTAAATAATTAATTTTATTAATGACACAATGATGATGCAGTAATTTCCTTATTAATGAAAGAAGAAATAAATGGAATTATAAATATTAAAATAAATATAATTGCGAAGTTTTTATAAATTCCTATAATATTTTAGATTACTATGACATGTTAGGGTTTTTTAGATGAATTCTTTTTCGATGTAATAATGTTGTTAAGATTTAATCATAAAACAAATAGAAAATACTGTCAAAATTGACATGAGATAGTTTTTAAGAAAAATATTATATTATTGATTGATATAATGGTACTAAAAATCTAAGGTTTGGAAAAACGACTTATATAATAATATATATGACATTAATGAACCAATTGGGGTTATATTGGTAGTTTATAGCATGTTTATTAAACATATAGTTTAATAATACAAGAAGACACAGTAAAAGTTAAATTATTTAACTTAGAGTTAAATCTAAATGATACGGTTAAAATGGAAACCTAAACTTGTCTAAAACCTATTGGATGAAAGTATTTATATCCCTCCCCACCCTATCCCCGAAATAAGTCACTTTGGGGCCATTATAAAATGAATATAAATTTATTATAAAATAATATTTTATGTTTTTCCTAAGGTGCCCCTCACCCCTCTTATAAAAGGGAACTTCACCTTCTCTCTAATTCACACCTTCAAAGCCTTTTGGCTCTAAAAAACTCTGAAAAATACTCTCTCAAATATCCTCACTTAATCCTATAGGCCCTACTTTAGTCATAAATCCACCTTAAGGAGCCCTTTTGATCAAATCAAAAGGAAGAACCTGAAGAATAGGTAATGATTTACCACCATCTTCCAAGTTCTTTTCTTCTTCTGCTTCATCATTCTTTATTATTTCAATTATAAAATAATAAATCAAGTATCTTCTATATAATATTATTTTATTATAAATATGTATCAACTTTATTCATTATTCTATCTATCTTATGAATCATAATGTCACCATGTGTGTGTACGTACGACTTACAGTCTCCACACCATGGTGTAATTTGTTATTCAACACTATGTTATTTAAATGGATATAATGATGAGTAATATGTATATAAATAATTAATCTAACATTATAATGTCTCTTTAAAAATAATATACCATCCAATTCAACACCTTTAATGAAATGATATTGTCGCTCGTGCGTACGTACAGATTACCGTCTCTACGATGCGATAGGATTCATTTCCACGTTCACAATTCATCGACAATTATTAAAAATATATATATTCTAATAAGTATGTAATATATGATTTAATAATTCTATTGGAGATATATATATGTACTTACATATATCTTATTCACTTAGTTTTGTTCAACACGATAAGAAAATGGAAACATCATTTATACGTACGTACAAATTATCGTCTCCATAAATAGTGTTTTTCATTTCATATATATTTCTATTATACATATTTATATTCTAAATATATATTATATATAAATAATTTTTTATATTCTATATGTATTTAAATATTTATCTAAGTGATACAATCAAGAGTAACAAGTTAAAACACGTACGATAAAGAAAACGATTATTACCCGAAATGTTAATTTAACATGGAAATTATTATTAATTGGGGAGTATAAAGTCATAAATGAATCATGTATGACATAATTAATATTAATATGGTTCTTTAATAATTTATTTAAATACTACTATCTTCATAAATGAGGTTAAACGTACCCTTGACTAAAGGAAAGTGCAAGGTAAGGGTTAATTTCACGATCTCTTTATTAACCAAGGTTGTTTTTAAATAAGTATCTACTAAGACATATTTATGATCCATGTCCATGTTTATAAAATAGTTTTCAAAGGGAGTATTTTAAGGGAATCTTTACTAAAACATCATTTTAAATGTTTTAAATATTTATTCTTCAATAATATTCTAATTAATGTCCAGGTTTTCAAAATGGCATTAATGATTTATTTAAATGGACTTGAATGTTTGAAAATGTTAATTACGTTCAAAAGTTTCAAAGTGGTATGGGAAACTTTGATTCAAAAATGTATTTAAATGTATTCCTTTCTAAATTGTGTGAATTTTAATTTTTTTCATGAAAAAGGGATCAAAGAGTTTTACAAATCATTTTCATCTATGTGAAAACCATTAATTGATTTTAAGCTTGTTTGAAGTTGATTTATTATGATACAAATCTTCCATATTGTTTTGAAGGTTTTGTGATATTTTTGACTATGGATGTGTTATTTTTATACCATTCATGGTTTATGGGTAAATTATTGACATTTTGTATGCTAGTTTTAATAAAAAAGATTATGTTTTTTTAAACCTTTTCATATGAAGAATGCATTAGACTTAGAAAGTGATGGATGGAGCCCGCTATAGCTCCTCGATGCATCGGTAGGTCTCATGAGACAACCTAGTTTCTTGGCACAAGGCCTTGATAAAATATTATCTGCAGTCTTGGCACAAGGCCTTGACTATATGGTTATGATATTCAGGAATTATGCATTCCATCATAATGAAAGTGGTTATTGATATTTCATGTGATTATTCAACCAGTAGAATATCCATGTGAATAAGTATATGGTATTATATCATTTTATTTTTGGCATGTTATGCTGAAGTTCTAGTTTAAAAGGCTTTTTTTTATTTATACATTGCCTTAATTGTTTGTGCTTATTTATGATTGTTTATTCTATATTGTTATCCTTATAGGGCATCTGAGCTCACACCTTTCTATGTTTTAATTTTCTCACGATACCAAGAAGTGTATTATGATTGATAAGCAGGGTTAAGCTAGGGGATTAATGGCCTTATCAAAGGATCATTAATGTTGTGTTTTATTTTCTAAAGTGTAATGTAACGTCCATGTATGTAGTCTATTTTCCAAGACTACTAAACCGATCGGTCTTTTGGGAGATGATTCCTTGTAATCATTCCAATGTATCAAAATATTGCACCGACTCTGGGTAACTGGGGTAGGGGCGTTCCAAAAACTAGGAGCGCATTACCCTTCATTAATGTTAAAACCATGAGATTTTTTAGTTGAACTCTATAGGTTAAATGGATTTATTTTTATCCCAAACTATAATGTTTACTAAACCAAGGCTCTAATACCAACTATAACTTCCAAAATCCTAATCATTTTTTATGTTTTTTAATTTAACATGCATAAATGAAAAAAAATTAGTGTCTTAGAGAGTCCAAATACATCAGAGAATTAGTTACAAAAACTATAAAAGAAAGTACATGAAAAATATTATTATTCCTTACAATATTAGAACTCTATAGAGGGACCTCAACCACTCACTCGCTTCTAGAAATCCTTATTCCCTATGAAATGAGGTTTTGAAAACTTAGTCTCAGTGATAAAAAGCTCTGTAAGGGGTTTGGAAACATGTAGGAACCAAACATGGTTTTTCCATTCATTATAAAATAAAATAATGCAGTAAAGTTGAAAATAAGAACCATATAATTCCTGACTAATTTAAAAAATGAACTTTTTCTAAATATATTTCAATATATTGAACAATTGGTAAATCTATTTCATTAATTCATAAAATCATAATGGTTTCTCATGAAAACTCATCATTATTCATAAATAATTCCCACAGGTACCTTGGATCATAACATAAAGTCACAGTTCACTCCCAAATAAATATAACATGGTGTAAATAGTCTCATTATGAATTATGACAACTCCATAATCCCATATTATACTTAGCATAAACTACCCACACACCATACATGACATCTCAGAAGATTAAAACATTACCCAATGCATTAGAGCACTACATAATTCCAGGCACACCCATCACAAGATTGGAAAAAAGACTAATAAGGTTTGGGGGTTAATCCACAACCACTCCCTCCATTCATATAATATCCATGTGAAATTATATTGAATTATAAACATTATAACTTTTATTTTACATCACAAGGACTATGAAGTTTCTTTAAAACCATGAGTATCGATATTCATTTCCTCAAAAGGATTTACATGGTTAATCATTTTCAGGATAAAAGTAGTTTTTTATGATATGACATATGTAAATATATATTAGTAAACATATACATTTATAAAAAAAATTTCATAAAAACATTCATATATAATATATATAAATATATGTTGGGAAAAAATCCCTCAAGGTATCATTAAAGCATTTTTGAGGTGATTGTGTTTGTTGACAAAGCAGACATCTATGTTGTGTTTGTTGACAAAGCAAACCATGGTGAATGAGTGTGTTGAAAAAGGGGGTTTAAATGGTGATTTATCGAGTTCAAGGGATGCTTTCAACAATCCATGATTGATTGAAGAACCTTGACAAAGGAATGGATGATCTGGAGGCGGTACAAAAAGAGCAGATACAAGGTGGCGTCGTTTTCCAGTGTTTGCCAAATTTATGGGCCTGAAAATCGCCAATGGAAAATGGAGTGATATGTTTTTGGAAAAGGTTGAGGAGAGAGAAATGAAAGAGGTGCGCGGAAAAATTAAACGTGGCGTGCAAAATTAGCGGGTTGCGCGAAATCTTGAAGTGTGGCGCGCAAAACAGCGGGTTGCGCGAAATAGTATTTCGCGCAAAAGATGTTTCAAGGCCGGAAGCTTGAAAATCGGCAAAGGCATTAGGCGCGCGCAATTTTGGAGACCTGCACGAAATAATTACGCGGTGCGCGAAATTCGGGCGGATTGCGCGAAATAAAGGGATGAAGTTTTTCGCGTAAAAGGTTTTTCGAGGTCCGAAGCTCGGAAAATGGAAAAGGCATGAGGTGGGTGAAATTATGGAGCAGTGCGCGGAAAATGGTTGTGCGCGGAAGATTTGTATTTCGCGATCAAAGCGGATTACGCGCTCAAGGAGGGTTTTTCGCACGGGGTCGATTTTGCCTATAAATATGAAGTGACCCTCCTCCATTCAGAATAGTTCAAGACATAGAAAATACCCGAGCTCTGGTGCGTGAAATTGAAGTTAGAAAGGGTGTTGCACGTAAACTTAAAGTTTGCGCGTAAAGTCAGATGTTGCGCGAAAAGCTAAGGCTGCGCAGAAAGTTGGTGTTGGCGCGTAAAAGGAAGGTTGCACGAAAAGTGGATATCGCGCAAAAGCAGTGGATTGCGTGCAAGGCAGTTTCCAGGCTGCGCGTAATATTTGGAGGTTGCGCGAAAAAGGAATTTCGCGCAAATCATAGAAATTGCGCGCAACACACCGTAAGGGTTGCACGTAAAAATTGAGGTTGCCTGGTACATCTGGTGCAAAGTGAGATTCATCTGCGGGTGAAAGTTGGACTTCAACAGAGCATCTACATACAGAGGACGATGAATTCCTTCATGAAAATGAAGAGACCTACAGGTCTATAAACTGTGAGTGGATTCCTTCCAAGAGCAGTGTGCTTAGGAAGCAGAAGAAGGTGATCCTCTCCACTGGCAGTGAGCCAGAGAGAGAGAAACATGGAGTGACCCTTGGGAAAGCAGTGAGCTGACCCTAAACTTTATAAAGGCAGTGAGCCTGGGCATAGAAGTGATCTAGCCCGAACCTTGTAATCCACAACTAGTGAAGATTAGTGGAATTTGGTACGACCGGCAACCTGTCGGCGTATGCTCCTTGGACGTAGCCCTTAGCAGTGAACCAAGTAAAATTGTTGTGTCCTGTGCTTGCTTTACTTTCTGTTTATATCGTGCAGCAGGAAAAAGAGAGAAGAGTGTTTTGCTTAACAGTGAAACAAGATCAGAACGGGCATTAATTTTCAATTAGTCATACCCTGATTCACCCCCCCCTCTCAGGGTATCCAGCCTAGTGGACCTAACAATATATATATATTAATTTACATATATATTTATATTGGCATATAACATGACTTTATATTCAAAAAAATATGCGTAGAAATAAAAAATAAAAATAAATTCCTAAAATGAGTCATAAATATATTTATATACATTTATTTACATGTATATATATATAAATCAAGAAGAAAATAGGTTTTCAAAGTTGATTTATATATAAAAACATTTGTATACATTTATCTATTTTTGTTGGACTAAAAATCTATTTCACCTAAAACGATACGTATATAGATATATTTCTATACATTTAATAAAAATTATAAGAAATGATATATTTATTTATATATATACATATAATTGTTTGAAAAAAAGTTAACTTAAACACCTATTTTGAAAATTCGATAACCTTTCATTCACTTATGGAGGCCTTATCAAGATTATTTAAAAATTAAAAAAATATAATGAGAATCCATGGGTCGACATGATTTTATACATGGAATGATGTATATATATATATGTACACAAAAATTTGCGACATTATTATTAAAATAATAATTTTGTAAATACAATAACATCTTCTATGTTCATAGGATCCCAATTAAGGTTCTTTGACAATTCAAAATAATTTCATGAAAATATGTCTCAAGGACCAATGAATGTTTATGTATAAATATTTAAATATAACAACGACATGAATTTTTGTTGCAGAATAATCTAGTATACTCATAAAAAATAACCCTTCACATTATAAAAATATCTAAAATATCATTATACATTACTGGTTAACTAAATAATTTTATGTATAAAATTATTAAATATAGAATAATTTTTAAATATTTAAGCATAAATATTAGAAAATTTATCTTAATACAATAAATATATAGTTAAAAAATATTTAAATAGATAGGAAAAAAAATTAGAAATCAAGTAAGATAGTTTGAAATATAATATTAGAAATACAGAAACCGAAAAATTCCCATACCATCTTAATAACATAATTAAAATTAATTAAATAATAAAAATAACTTTATTCGACTACAATAATTTTTAGACAAAAATTTAAATAGGGAAACCACCTAAAATATTTAAGTATTATAAAAAATACCAAGAATAATAACAAAAATTAATTACACATTAAAAATAATCTCAAAATTTTAAATCTATAGATAGAAACAATTAAATTCAGATGAAAATAGCCTTTTGTGAAATATTGAAGTAGTTATTTAAAAAATAACAATTCATTTTCCTTCGTGTTTATTTGTTCTCAGAAGTGGGTTTCAAGTCCACTACCTCACAACGAGGAATATTACACAGAAAGGATCATCAAAACCTGGAAAAATGAACCACCAAACTCTTGTGATATTTTTAAGAAAACTACATATGTCCGGACCAATTTAATGCCATGGCATTGTATATATATACCCGTCATCCCCAAAATCACCATAAAAACAAATATAAAAAACATAGTGAAAAAAATGTCTATAATCCTAACACAAAACCCCTACTTTTTTAATGAATATTATCATATTCCAAATAGAGGTTGCCTAATGTGGAAACCGAAACTAAATATTAGAATTTTATATTAGCTAACAAACTATCTAATTCATTAGTATCCCTAAGATATGACTTATTATTGCGCTAAGTGACTCACAGGAGGGTCATTCCATGAGAATCTCAATGGTCTTAGGGTGATGGTATCATCGTTTTCTAGCTAGATTTGTAAGTTGATCAATAACATGCAGTGAAAGGATGATGAGGATGCGATGGGGGGTGTTGGCTTTGTTCCCAACCAAACAATGGGAATCAACTATTTCCCAAATCATGTTATCATTATTTTGGTTATCACAATCTTTTATTATTATAAAAAATCATTATTATTAAAGTCTTAAATTATTATCATTATTATGTATATAGTTATATGTATTATATTTTGTTATTTTATATCATCACCATTTCTCTCTCTTTCTTTATCAGGCCAATATAAATATTATTATTATTATGTATTATTATATTTAAGTATCATTTCACACTTTTTTTCATGTTTTTTTCATTGTTATTATATCCTAGTATTATATTCTACAAACTATTTTCCCTTTTTTCATATAATTACTATTGTTATTATAACCCATTTTTATATCTTATTACCATTATTACCATATATATATATTTATATTAAATTTATATCTTATGCATTATATAATTATATCTTATCACATATATATTTATGTATTATATTTTATTATGATTTTTTAATATTTTTGGCATTGTTATTTCTTATTATTATTAATTCATATACATTTATTATAACATTATTTTTTTGAAATAAATACAATTAAGGGTAGAACAACTTATCCTTTTATAAACTTATATGTACATTTTTTAATAAAACAAGAATCAATTTAAAGGAATTTTTTTAGCATTTGAAACAATTATTTAATTTGAATAGTAAGTTAAAAAAATATAAAGTATAAAAACAATTTAGGTTTTTAACACAATATAACATTCAAAATAAGAATATAACTTGAAAAAATATATTATCTACTCTTATAAATATTAATATAGTTCTTTAGGTTTATCTTTAATATTCACAAATAATAAAAAGTTTGTGTGTGTGTGTGTCTATAAATATGTATTTATATATATTTATCACATTTTAATTTTAATTGGGCATGAAATAAACATATATTATAATTTCAAATCAAGAATAAAATGTAAAATTGATACATTAACTAAATGTAGCATTGTTTATTTTAATTCACTAAACGTTGTTATAAGATATTATTTATATTTACATAGAAACCATGATTATATATTACAAACTATGGTTATTTATATATATTATTTCACTTATTATTAAAACTAATATTTATACAAAAATAGTGAAATTAATTAAAATTATACTCGTTAACATTTGTTTAAAATATTTTAAATACTATAAATCGGGATGTTACATATAATCCATCTTCATGTGAAACACTCTACAACAAAATAATGTGAGATAGATTTGGTTGGTAATTCAAAAATTAGGATATATGAAATATATTATGAATTTTGGAAAAATAGTTTGGTTAAATTGACCAATATAATTATTAAACAATATACACCATAATGTAAAATGGGCTAATATAAAATTGTATCGAAATTAGTTTTTTAGATTTCATTAAATTTCAATTAATTTATTAATTCCACCTCATCATGCCCCTCTAATTCTCCCCCAACAAAATCTCCAATCCCTAGAAACTTTATGTCGTGCATAGGATAAGCACACCATTTTGATCCCAACCATACACACAAAGATCCTATTTGAGACTTCACAAAGGAGTTATTCATATTTCAAATAGAACTATGTGCACGTGAAAAAATATATTAAACATTTTTGAATTCACCACTCTGAGCCTCCTTGGGTCCTCGATTTCAACACCGACTCCTTACTCGGATTTCGAAATATTCCCATGAATATTATAATGTATTATGGGTCAAATACCAAGTCATTAGAGTAAACCAAGAGAATATTCATGTAATAAAGAGTTTTCTAATGTTGATTCCATTAGTGTTAAATTTAATTTATTGTAGGAGAATCATAGAATTTATTTCCAACAAGATATCAAGGAATTTTACAACTCCTCAAGAATTATACAAAATTAATGAGATTTTGACCAAGATTAAAATGAAATGAACTGAGGGAGAAATATTTCTAACAAGGAAAATGTAATCCATGGTAATAAGATGGATGTAAAATGATTATCTCATATTTAATAGAATATGATCATGCCTATAAGTGATTATTCTAATCACTTGAAAATAATGAGAACCAAAAATATTCCTCATTAAATTATGAATGTGGATCGCATAAATATTTTTTTCCCTTAGAGTGATTACTCAGACTGGTTGATTATAGTTATTATTATCTGGAACATTATGTCATTTAGTTTTGGGTTTTATGATATTTTTTGGTGTTCGATGAATTTGGTTGAGGGTAGATACCCACCATTATTTTCTCCATTTTTTTATATTAATTTTATTTTTTCAATAAAAGGGGATTTGACCATAGGCTATTTAGGTATGATATAATGTAATTTTTCTCAATTTTTTATTTATGGTATTTAAATATATGATCAAATGGTATTGGATCAAATTCAACTCAATTATCTTATACTAATTAAAATATTCTATGATAAAGAAAATAAAATTAAAATAATTTATATATATGTTCATTATAAATGACACCAAAACATGTGTAATAAAATTTATATCATTTATGAAGATGAGAATAATTTGAAGGATTCAAAATAAAAATTCTCAAGATTTTTTCATTTAATAAGGATTCCAAATGTACATTATGAAACAAATAATACCAAATGAACCCTGGGGGGATTAAGATATGAATTGTTTTTTTATATATTTGGATATTGTTCAAATGATTCTAGGAATTAATTAAACTTATAAAAATCAACTTCACATCCTACTATATCATAAATTTTGAAAATTAAATACGGTACACCAATTTAACTTTAATCACCAATAAGTGATACATTCAAGGAGAACACACTGATGATGTATCAATGTTTGAAAATTGAATAAACATCACTAGTTTTATGGATTTAATTTTTTGTTCATTTTTACTTCATGTGGTACTCATTACCTTTAATAATGTGTCTAGGGATTAACAAACTACATGATTAAAAAAACTCCCATTGAATCTTACTTTTATCATTACATTACATATATTACTTATAATTTTATTGATATAATGATCAATTCCATATCAGATAGAATGCATACCATGACTTGTATAATTTATTTCTTAACAATATACTATAATGTAACCCAAAATATCAAGGAATAGTCTCTAACAAAAATGTATAACTCAAAATACATGTGAGTGTAATCATAAGTTTACTCATGTTCTTGTTTAAAAAAATCATGATTTCTTGTGTATGATTTATGTTATGGGATATTAGAAACTTAGTTTCAATGTTATTTACTATTCACTTCATATTGTATTGATCCTAATATTACTTCAGTGTATATTCTTACTAATACACTACCTTCTGTGTACATACATTATTGCAATGTTCATTAAAAAATAGAGTGATTAACTCAATATAATCTTTATCCAATGCCTTATTCCCTACCAAATGTGATTTTTTAGTTTCCGATTTATATGATAATATTCCCAAAATAAAAATATCCGCATAAGATTTGGAAACCCTATATAAAAATGATTCCATTTATTGAAAAATGATAACCTAGGCATAAAAACAAACCTCTGTGTTCAGAGTTTCATGATAATCACATAAGATCTTATTTTTTTGATCTTTATGCCACATCATTTTCATTATCTCTAACAAATCTAACTCTATATAATTATTTTTCATGTTCCATAAAAAAAATTCATGGAATTATAGTCCACAATTAATTATTCCATATATATCTTCTTTATTTGTAATTATTTCACAATGTTTCATCATTTAACACTTATTTGTTTATTAATAAATCTTTTATGGAGCCACAAAATGTTTTCATGGTCCCATGTTAATATTTATCTCATGATCCAAAAAGTCTCTTAACAACTCCAGCAAATATAATTTCATTTAAACAACTCCAATTTCTCTAGATTTTTGATTATATAAAAAATATTTAATTTGGAAAAAACGTTTTCTTAAACAATTATTCATAATAATGATTTAAAAACCTCTTGGGATTCAATATTAAGTAACAAATATTTTCACAATAGAAAAATTAAAAAACTTCTCATTTTTATTTTTGACTCAATTTTAAACTAGGAATTATAAAAAAAATGGATTGAAAAAACATACCAAACTTCTCTATAGAACAATAAATTCCAATATTTTTTTATAACACTATCCAACAAATGTCATTGGGTTTTATAAACTTCATAATAAATCACCTAGGTTCCAAAATTTGACCCTTTTCTATTTGTTGGAAATCAAAGGTGTAATTAATTCCAAAAATCCAATTTCATTACTTCCAAATTATAGTTGAATAACTCATCTATTATTCTATTATATATGAAAATTCTTATTATTGAAAACAAGGTTTCAAGTTAGCTATTTTTTCCTCATGACATTATATAGTCAATCCAATTCTATTACTTTATTTTCTACATATCCCCTATATTTAGGATCATACACATTTCGTTCAACAAGGATTATATCAGCCAAAAAATATAATACAAGTTAATAAACATTAATGACATAATTCACCACTACCTCCACTTGTTAGTAAAATAATAATTGTTTACATATTTTCCCTGAATGGGCCACCATCAAATATCTAATTGAATTTTTCCACCATCATAGTTTACCACCATTAAAAGAAAACCTAAATGAAATTAAACTTCTAAAAATGGAAAACATTTTAAAATAAATATAATCATATGGGGAGTGGGAAATATATAAACCTACTTATGTTAATAGAGTTGGTTGAACACTAAGGTTTAACCACTTATTGATTTATTCCAACAAGATCTATTCTGGTCTCTCCATACCCCCACATTATCTTTGTTAATGTGATATATTTTATCAATGTGTTTGGTTTGATATGGATGGTCTTGAATTTTTACAAGGTTGATAGGACTCATATTATCATATAATATCACTATATGTAGTTTCACTTTTTCAATAATATCATTTATTTTTATATCTATAGATTCTATGTGCATGATTTTTTCATTGAGATATACTATACGTCTAACATGATAAAATTTGTGTGTTCCTACTTATTACTCATCCAACCAATTTTTTTATCCCCAATAATGAATATATAACCCCTTGTCAACTTTTATTCCAATACATTACAAGACTAGTCTATAACAACCTATGTTTTTCATACATGGACATTTCATCATTTTTATATATTATTTAAACATTAAACAATCATATCCCAAAGACTGTATTAGTTTAGTTCTTTCAGAAAAATGGAACACAAAATTCTAGTCTAGATGAAGATATTCAATTATTCCCACTAATATCTTCTCCTTTAGTATTCCAACCCAAAACCATCCTTTATTACATGGTGAAAATAAACTTGGGAAATAGGTGAGATTAGATGATCAATAAGGGTAAAAACAAGAGATATAAATCATAACATAAAAATAAGGGTACAATAATTTAAAAATAACATTTTATTATTAAACCTGACATAAAAAATATCATAATCATAATTATTGGAATAAAACAAAAAAAATCATAAGATATGAATCATAAAAGAATAATTTTGGAATAAAACATGGAATTTTGGTAAAGAGATAAGAATAAAAAATAATTTCTTCTGTATTCAATTAACACTTCCATGAATATTATAGTTCAATTGGATAACTCCCTAGACAATAGTAGTATTCATGGTTCACTCTTAAATTTATCTTGTAAGACAATGTCCATTGCTGAACTGATTTCACTTCTCGTTCCAGTCCTATATGAACCAAGTTAAATCATTTTTTCAGTCATTTCTGTCTCATGTGATATAATATCACTACCTAATTAATTTTAAGGTGATATATTTTTTACCCATCACATAATTAAAATAAAACCTATGTGTACCATAATAACATAGATAATTTATTATATCAGAACCCATTGAATGAAATAAGTTTCGTAAACAACACTCAATCATTAAAATAAGTCAAACAAAAGAATAATAGGGAGATTATCGTTGAAAAATATACCCTTTAAAATATAAGTAACATAATAAAATTGTTATATATCAAAAATAATTTTGTGATATTACTTGAAAATAATTATTTTGGTGAATATTATTTCTTATTCGAAAATATTTTTTTCTTAAAATTCCAAAAAAATATAAAAGAAAAAATTTTCATTGAAAAAAGGATTTTTATAATTTAATGGAATATTTGAGGAACTAAGGAGTCATGAATTGAAAAATAAGTCCACTGTTGTCATAGAATTTAAAAAGAATAACCCTCTCATACTTTTTTTTAGAAAATTTACAAAGTACATCATTTGGAGAACGAAAAAAAACATTCCTGTCAACCCATTTATTAAAAATTGATTCATGGGTAAAAATGAGATTAAATTTTTTTAGTGTAATATTAATAATATTTTGGGAAATATTTTTTAGAATCATTTACATGGATGATAAGTATTTCCGAGAATATACTTAAATAAAAATAATCCTGAATAATAATTATATTGTAAAATTAACCCAAAACCTCAAAATTCAAAGAATAAAATACCCCTTTAATGAAATAAAACTATATGTATTTTAAAATAACATAATATTAATTAGAAGACTCATAAATTACATTAATGGTAAGTATATACACCATGAATATGTAACAAGTAGTGTATAATACATGTGTCCCACAAAATAAAAGAGAGACAAAAATCTCTTACCTTATGTCTTGATATTCTACATATAAATTCAACCCTCAATTATAATAAATATATATATATATATTATTAATATAACATAGAACCATATTCTTCTATATAATACTATATATGAATTTCTTATGACTTTATATTACTTTCTTATTAACCATTATATATTAATGTTATATTTTAGTTAATAATCTCTTTGCTTTTCATATATGTTTCGAATTATTACCCCTGTCCATCTTACATAGATCATGATTTCATCATCTAAAAAATTATTAAAATAATATAAATATCATATTTATATTATTTATATATATATATTCCTGGTGATTCATACAATTTATAGTTATAAAATAAAATACACCGTTCATAGAGATGGTTGGTTTCATGTACGCATTAATGTTGTTTTCATTTTATTTTCATATAAAATAAAATAAATTTATATGAAATACTATAAAAAGAAAAAAAAATTATATATATCATATAATTTCATAAGATTTATACATATTACCATCCATGTGATATATAGATGAAAAATTAATCACACCGTATGATGGAGTTGGTAAGCCATACGTACGCACGAGGGACATTATCATTTCCCAAAAAATAGAAGGTAAAAAGGTAAATATGATATTTTCCCTAAATAGGTATATTTATTTCATAAATATAATATATATACATTAAACCCATCATAATTACCCCTTAAAAAATATTTTGATGGAAAATGAATTATATCTCTACATGGAAACAGTAAGCCATACGTCCACATGGGCGATAATTTCATTTCTTATTCAATGGGAATGCAGCGATATAATGGAGTTTTAATAATACTAATAAAATTTATGATTTTTTTTAATTTTTAACTAATTATTTTATGATATATATTATGTATTTATAAGAGGTTTAGAAGTGTATAAAAAGATATTGAGAGGTTAGAGTGATTACCTCTTCTTCGGAATAACTCCTTTACATCTCCTCTAAAGTACTATACAGTTTGTCCTTTGGGAAAAACTCTATAATGTGGATAGGGAATTTTAAAGAATATTTGATATATTTTGGTTGAGCTTTAAGACTCGAATAGTTGAAATGTGACAAGGGAAGTGGTTTCCTTTTATAATATAGGTGATGGACACCTTTGAAATTTTACAAAACATTGATTTATAATAAATTAAATCTCCATCCAAATTCATCAAAATGGAATGTAATTAGAAGATGATAGTGGATAGGGGGGTAATACCATAAACAATGTGTTTTAATACATGTTTTCTTGTAATTTTAAACCTTATATTTTTTGTTAACCCATAGTTAACCTATTTTAATTTTAACTAGGGTAACAACATTTTCATTATTAAAATGTGGATATATTTTACTTATATGGTGTATATTGAACTATAAATGGTATAATTATGATATTTTAGTTGATTGTTTTATCATTTTTTTCATATTATTCATTTTTATGAAATTTAACTTATTTAATAAAATATTATTTTTATAAAATACCATTGGTGTCAATTTTGACACTATTTATTACATTGATTCTTAGAAAATCAATAAAGTATTATTACTTCTAAAAAAAGCATTTATTAAACCCCTAACATGTCATATTCTGATCTGAATTTTTTATCACCAATGTAATGTTATATTATATTTATTTTAATATTTTTAATACCACTTGATATTGTTTAATATTAATTTAGAAAATATTGAATCATCATTGTGAAATAAAATTGGATAATTATATAATCACTAAAAATGAAAAATAAAATTCCATTATTTAGATAAACCTTTTATATTATAAAAGAATATATATAGCTGAACATACCTTCTATTTATCCACTTAATAAATATATTATAATTATTAAAATTAAGAGTGTGACATTTTCTAACATTCCTTGATTTTAAAAATATATAACTCATTTTCATTGAAAATTTCCAATTAAAATCGTAAATATAGAAAAGTTAGTATTAAGTGTAGAATTACAATCTTTCAATAAAATTTTGGCAAGTGTTAGGGTCATTTTATAGTACTTATCACATTATATTTTTAACCTTAATTAACCAATCTACCCTTTTCATTGGTAACAAAATTACAAATGTAACAATTCATATAGTCCAAAATTAAAAACAAAGACCTATTTAATAAATATTTAAATACCGATTAAAAATATGGAATCCATTTTCTTCCATATTCAATTTAGTTATTTTTCAGAAATTGATTAAAAAATAATCCCACAAACAAGATGAAGTAATTGGTTTTAAATGTAAAAATGTTCAAATGTTTGGAATTATTTTATATCCAATTTAAAATTAAAATTCATTCAAATGAACTAAAATTTTAATTTAATTATATAAAATTAAAATAATTATTCTTTAAAACCATTTTTAAATAATAAATAATTTTCTTTATAAAATTGAAATTATTATCATCTCTTGTCTAAAAAACACATTGAATTAAAGTTAAATAGTTTATTGAATAATATATATATATTTAATTAAAATAATTTACTAATTTTTTTTAATTAATTCATTACATTATAACAAAATAGATTCGATAAATATAGTTTTCCACCAATATATTACCAATATTTTCAAAATGGTTTTTCTCATTTCTAGTTCATTGGTGACCAAATAATTCAACTGATATACATGTTTGAACCATATTTCTATAATTTAATTAATTATATTCATAAATAACATTCCAAAAAATTTATGTAAACTATAACAATATTTTTATAATAATATTAATATAAAATTGTACTTTAGTAAAAGTAGGTCTTGCGTGTAATGCAGGATATCGAAGGAACTTGACAATATGTGTTACAGAAGACAAAAATATTGTTGCTTGTACCATAATCTAATTTATTTGTTTTGATTAGTCAAAGATTAAATTGCTGTTTCATGAACCACAAAAAAAACATAGCACTTTCATATAACAGAAGCTATATTTAGTTTTGTGTGAAATGAAAAATATCAAAAAGATTTAAATAAGTAAAAAATTAATTCAGAAAATATTAGGGTGTTACCTTCTACCCTCCTTAAATTGAATTCATTTCTCAAAATTAATATGGTTTACAATGGTATTATACTTGAAATTTCCATTCCTAGAAACCCACAACATAAAAATTAAAAAAACAACTTCATTCAAAATAGGAATGTTTTACCGTAATGATTACCCAATGTAACTCAAAACTAGGTTTCTATATAGGTAATAAAAGGTTGAATATGAAATCATGGACATATAATAAAATCCTAAATAATCACAGTGATTGAAAATGATCGCTGATCAAAAGAATGTGGGTGATCTGGAAAATGTTAACAATCACCAAACTTGACATTGGGGAAGTGTGAAAGAGGTCATTGATATAATAAAAGATGATGATAAATTAAAAAAAATATTTCAATTCACTTTTCATAAAGATGAATAATTTTCCTGAGAATATATACTTACATGATTTTAGGAATGAAACTCCCTTTTTTGTGCCTTGATCAATTTCCAAATCATCTCTTTTTTTAAGAAATGAAGGTGAATTTGTCATTTCTAAAGCATCAGAAGATCATGAGATATATAAATATCAAGAAAGGTATTTTCTTATGTATTTAGTTATAAAAAAAGGTTAGTAAATGTTAACCGATATGCATTAATCCTCATATGGTGTGTAACACCCCGAGATTTTATGAAAAATATTCTTTTAATTTCATTAATGTCTTGTGTTGTATGCTACACCAAGATTACCTTGCGCTATACGCAACACCATATTGGCTTGCAGTATATGCAACACAATTCTTGGATTGTGTTACACACAATTTTGATAATAGTTATTCTATGCAACATTGAGTATATATATATATTTATATATATTCAATTTATAAATAAAATATGGTTGGATTATGTTATACAAAACAACAAAGGATTCTTGCACAGCATGTAACCCTGTCTTGGCTTGCATTACACGCAATCACGAACTTCCTCGATAGCGTGTGTTGTACGCAATACCGGGTTTTACTAAACAACGATATATTATTATAATATTATTATGAACTAGCCGTTATGAATAGTATTAACTAAATTTTGAATCTTATAAAATTATTATTCATCTTACACATTTTCTAAAACATGGTATAAGAACAAAATAATTTTTTCGGGTAAAATAAGTATTTTTCAAAAAATGCAGTTTTGCCGCCTTTTGATGGCGCACCCACATTAAATCTAGTTTTTGACATGTTTATAAGTTCAATTTGAAAAAATAAAATTATTATTTGGAATCAAGAAATAAAAATTTACTTTGGATAAATTTTTCATTTTATTCTGGTAACTTTCATATTTTGATGAATAGTAAAAACACGCTATATTTTAATTAAAAACAACTTTTTTCATCGCAATAATTTATATGGTTAAATAATAATATTTAATGGTTTTAAAGTATAAATATAATATATTTTTACCATTTAATATAATGTATGTCATTATCATTGATTCTAGCTTGAATTCGTAGGATAAATCAATTCAATCTTTTGCAATGTTTTAAAGAAAAACCCGTTTTCTATCAACGACGGGATTAATTTTAATTTAATTTCTGCAACTATTGTGTATTTAATTTGGAAAAATGGATTCCATATTTGGAATCAGTGGATCCAAATTATGTTAATATGCTACTTTTTGTTTTTGGGCATTGTGAATTGTAACTACGGTAAATTTTATTTACTATAGTTAAAGGTAAATCAGGTAATTAAGGGTAAATATAAGATTATAAAATTTCCCTAAAACTTGGAAAAATACTATTGGACGACTAAAAGTCGACCCATATCACCTAAGGGTCGGATTAGATTCATTTAATGGATTTTTTTCCATGAAAATAATTTAATGATTATTAAAACCAAAGAATGTGACAACATGTCACTTTCTTAAATCTTATAAGTATAACAATTTTAATTTAGTGATAAACTTCATGAAAATTAGAACATGAATAGTCTCCAGAAATATAATACAATTATCTACATCATAGGAATTTATTTAAAATTTTAATGATTATAAATTATCATTTATTAAGACACAAAGATGATGTAGTAATTATCTTATTAATGAAATATTGACATAATTGATGTTATAAATACCCAAACAAATGTAATTTTAGAATTTTTATGAATTAAAATAATTTTATAGGTTAATATGACATGTTAGTATTTATTTAATTAACTTTTCTCGAACTAATCATTCTGTTATGATTTTCACAAAAATCAATTACTAAATAGTGTCAAAATTGACATAAAATAGTTTTTAAAACAAATATTATATTATTAATTGTTATTTTATTCCTAAAAATCTAACGTTCACCCAAATGACTTAGATAAGGTTATATATATTAATAATAAACAACTGGGGGTTCGTTCGTCTTGTTATAGTAAGTTTATTAACCTTATAGTGTAAGAATACAAAAAGATACGATAAAAGTAAAATTATCTTACTTAAAGTTAAATATAAATGATAAGGTTAAAATAGGAATATAAACTTGTCTAAATTATATTGGATGAGAGGATTTCGACCCATCCCCACCTTAGCTTCTAAATAAATTAATTTGGTGCTATTTAAAACAGAATTTGACTTTATAATAAAATAATAGTTTTAGTTATTCCAAATGTACCCCTCTCCTCCCTTATAGAAGGACACCTCCTCCCTATCTTCCTCACACCACTTTGAGCCTTCAAGCTCAGCCAAACCCTGACGAATTATCTTCTCCACTTCCCTAGAAACATCCTAGAGGTTTTGGTCTTCCTCAAAGACAAATTCTAGTGCCCTAAAAGGAGATCTCAAAGAGGCGCCTCAAAGAAGAGGTAATGTCCGTTACCGATTCTTTCAACTTTATTTCTTCTTACACTTCTTCTTCTTAGGTTGTTTAATTATGAAGTAATAACATCAGTATCAATAATATACTGATATGTTATTATAATTATGAAACAACCCTATTTCACCATCTATCCATCCTACGGAAAACAAAATCACCGCGCGTGCGTACGTACAGAATACCGTCTCCACACCGTGGTGAAATATATTTTCCACCACCACCTTACTTGGATGGGTATAATGGTGTAAATAATAACTATATATGATTATTTTAAAGTGATATTGATTCTAAAATAGTATACATACACTCCAATACAGTCCCACGATCATGAGAACGATATCATCGCTCGTGCGTACGTACGGACTACCGTCTCCACGACGCGATGAGATTCATTCTCCACTTTAACCATTCATGAATGATTATAAAGTATATATAATAAGTAATCATGAAATATATGACATAATAATTATACTGGATTTATGTGTACATATATGTATTTCATCTACTTAATTCCATTCAACTCAATAAGGAAACGAAAACAGCATTCATGCGTACGTACGGCCTACCGTCTCCATGAACGGTGTATTTCTTTCCATTTATCGATATATTATATATATATTCTGAATATATACCATATATAAATCATGTTTTATAATCTATAATTAAGTAATCATGATATATGTAATCATATGAATAATTACCAGTTAAACCAAGAACGAAAAATGAGAAGATTTTACCCAAAATGCTCTTTTACATGGAATTTACAAAAGAACGGGTAATATAAAGTCATAAGTGAACCATATATGATATCATAACAATGAGTATGATTCTGGAATAAGTAAATTAAATAATTTAAATCATTATACAGGAGGTTCGGACACTAATGAAGCAAATCAGACCTAAGGTAAGGGAAATATCCCAATCTCATTTTTATCCAAGATTGTTTATACTTTGGTATTTAATGGGGTGTGTTATATTATCCAAATCCATGTTTCCTCAATATGTAATATTCTTTCCATCCACCTACAATTGTTTAAATCCAATTTTACCCTTCTATTAGTTTTTAGTAAAAGATATGAAGGGAATCTTTTGTCGTTTTTTGTACGAGTTACTTTTTGACTTTTCCGACAAAAGTATGGAAATAATGTTTTTTTTACTTATACGGAATGAATGGATTTTTAAAACATTATTTCCAAGAATCTTCCTTTACAATTTTTCATGTTTATTTTTAATTAACTTCTTTTAGTTTAAAATTGTATGACTTGATAAGAAAGGAAAATGTTTTTGAAGTTGAAAGGATATTTTCCTCAAGAATGGAGTTCAAGTGTTTTATCACAATTATATTCCATCTAAGATAATAAAGGGTTCTGTTTCTATCCTTATTATTACATTGATTTGATTATGTTGTGATGGAATTATTTTTATGAATTCCTTTATCTTATATTAATTGTTTTATGATGTCACAAAATTTATGATTCCCATTTTTATTACATGGGTTATTCTATGATGTATGGTTTATGATTTGGTGGAAAACATAAGAATGGTATCAATATGAGATGGGTGGGACCTATATCTCCCTCCAATGCATTGGGTAAAGATTTCATATCTCATGAGATTGACATGGCTGAAACGGTAGGTTAAACCGGTTCAGTGAAACAGGGCTGAAACGAGGGTGACTCGATTCAGAAATGGAATTTGTCCACTAAGATAGTCCTGGCAATGAGTATTGACTAATAAGAAATGACTCTCTATGATTATGTGTGTATGCCACAAAGTTTCATGTTTTATGTTATGATTATTGGAATTTCATTTCACTACTATGATTTATCCCATGTTATGAAATTATGCTCTCTTTTGCAGGTTAAGATTTCCAAAATGTTATGTTCTTATGAATATGATGTGATTGATATTTCATTTGTTTACCCTTACTGAGCACTTGAGCTCACCCTTTTATGTTTTATTTTCCCCAGGATATAAAGAAAGGTTTTAGGTATAAAAAAAGGAAGATCTTTATGGGAGATGTTGAAGATCATTCACCACGTTTAGAAGATTATATTTCGAGTTTCCAATGACACTAAACTATTATGATCCTTGTGTGTGTGTTTTTGTTATGTACTAAGTATTCTGCAAATGTAATGTAATGTCCATGTATGTCAAGCTTCGGGTCTCTACAGTTGGTATCAGAGGAAAGGTTTAGTCAACCTTTGGAAACTAGGATGCGAAAACGTTAGTGAGATCCCTAGAGATATTTCTATGGTATGCCTAAGGATGTCCCTAAGGTTAAGTATAAGTATAGGTTATAGTCCTAGAATTGTGCTAACGATCTTATAATTAAACCTAAGATGTTAGATATTGAAGGTAATATCCCTTTATTATGTTGTTTTCCCTAGCATTATTTTTTCCTCTCACAATATTCGTTTTGGGTTTTAGACGATGGCTGGAACCCGAAGGAACCGTGTTGATCAATGCAATGGATAATGCAATGATTGTCCTCCTGAACAAACAAATGTTATGGGAGATGGAGTGAAAAATCTTGTTGCTATACTTACACAAGCTATGAATCATTCTGGACTTCCAAATGAGAAGAGAAGGGAACAATATTCTATTGAGTCCTTCATGAGGCAACGTCCACCTTCTTTCAGTGGGTCTTCTGATCCGCTTGTTGCTGAACAATGGATCAGAACCACTGAAAAGATATTTTCAGTTTTTCAATGTTCTCAACATGATAAAGTCATCTTAGCAGTATATTGTTTGGAAGGTGAAGCTGATCAATGGTGGAATCTTATCAAGAATACGAGGCAAAGAGATAAAATTGAGTCCATGGAATGGGACGAGTTCAAGAACTTATTTTTCAATAAGTACTTCCCTTGTATTCTTCGAACAAAGATAGAGAAGGGGTTTCTTGAACTAAAGCAAAAGGATGATGAATCTGTTGGTATATATGAAGCGAATTTTACAAGGCTTGCAAGGTATGCATCTGGATTTATCATCCAACCTGAAAGTAAAGTTGATCGATTCTTCAGTGGCTTAAAACCAAATCTTCGAAGGGCATTAGCTATAAGAGACTTCCGTAGCTATGAAGAAATTGTGTGTTGTGCTATCAAGGTAGAAATGGAAGTTGGTGTTACTTATCCATCTCATAGTTTGGAAAAGAAACAAAAGATGGAGTTCAAGAAGAAATCTCAGAATAATGGTGAAAGGAAGATGAATGTATCCTTATGCTCAAAGTGTGGAAAGAAGCATGGTGGAGATTGTCGTAAAGGGAAAAGTAAATGTTTTAAATTTGGAAAGGAAGGTCATCTGGCATTTGAATGCCACAATGATGGGAAGAAGATGTCTAATGATGCAAACAAAGGAAGGGATGCACATAATGAAACTATTACACTTTAATGCTTCAAGTGCAAGGAAATGGGGCATTATGCTAATAAATTCCCTAATCCAAGGGTTAGTGATGATCAGCATGGGCAAACACATAATGCAAAGGACAAAGGAAAGTCACATGCGATCACCATTGGCGATGTTGAATATGATAACGATGTGGTGGAATGACTATGTGTTTATGTAATGGGATTACAAAATAATGTTGTATATAGTATCGTGGAATATTGGAATATTTATGTATTGGTCTACTGTGGTTTTCAATAATTTTATGGTACCGGTAACCATGGAAAGTGATTGAGATATTTTTGGAAAAAAAGATGATATGCGCATAATGAAGGGAAAACGAGAAAATGAAATATTTGACAGTATTCATGAGCTCATGATTGATATAAGAACTAAGTGGTATCATGGTTTGAGTATATAGAATTTTGAGGATTTTGGTATGTGGAAAGTGCTAACTTTTAACTGCATTCATGTTTTCACTATGGTTCAATGGGTATTCAAGAGAATACATGATTAAGGCCTTTGAATGTTTGGAATGTCACCAACAAGACATATATTATGATATATGGGGATCAACGATGGTATTAAATCTCTGTTAATCATTTTCACTATATTATGAGAGTGGACTGCAGTATTATGGATAATCCTAAAGATTGGAATGGATTATGTTGGAAATAAGTTAGTATTGTTTAAGGATAGAAGTTTTTTCGATATTATTGATGGAATGTTATAGTAATATAGTTTTAGGAAAAGGACAACCTGCAGGACGGGCGACAGCCCATCGCGTTGGACAAGGCCGTGGGAATCGAACCCACAACCGAAGTGCGACTGGACTTTATCGCCTACCACTGGCCTACAGGATGTCCCTGGTTAGAAGAAACTAGTTTTATTTTATTAAGCGGTATGATATATGAAGTATAAGTCATTTTTGAAACCATATACGGTTAATCTAACCATAAGATGGACTTATAACTTTTTCTAACCTTTTGTTCGAAAGAGATGGAATGACCCATCATTCTATCACATGATCTGCTAACACATCACGTATAACAAATTCAACTTCATTTCATTAATGGATGAAGTGGAAATAGTTCAATTCACGAACAACAATGAGATTGTACCAAAATCATGGAAGTATTTCTTTTAATTCATCATCTTTAAGGAAATGATCTTGAAAACCAAAAATGTTGTCCTAGTTCCCTTATATCCGATGAATCAGATGGTACTTTAGATCATCACAAATTAATAGCTTTTTGATTGTTGGCTTTTTCATAGCCATGTTTTCTACCACTCTCCATCAGAACATGATGGTTAGATTTTTCTTCCATATCCATATTTTCACCTATGTTCTCCTATGTGGAAATCCATTGGTGAGTTAATTTGGGTAACTGTTACATTTCATACTTTAGTTTTTAATGCCATGTTTTGGTATTCCTTTTTACGATGTGGGTTTCTATTAAACAAACATTCGAGTAGTTAACCATTTATAACCCCGACGAATTTCGAGGGCGAAATTCATTTTAAGGGGGGTAGAATGTAACACCCCGAGATTTTATGAAAAATATTCTTTTAATTTCATTAATGTCTTGTGTTGTATGCTACACCAAGATTACCTTGCGCTATATGCAACACCGTATTAGCTTGCAGTATACGCAACACTATTCTTGGATCGTGTTACACACAATTTTGATAATAGTTATTCTACGCAACACTGAGTATATATATATATATATATATATTCATTGTATAAATGAAATATGGTTGGATTATGTTATACGAAACAATGAAGGATTCTTGCACAGCACCTAACCCTGACTTGGCTTGCATTACACTCCATCGCGACCTTCCTCGATAGCGTGTGTTGTACGCAATACCGGGTTTTACTAAAAAACGATATATTATTATAATATTATTAAGAACTAGCCGTTATGAATAGTATTAACTAAATTTTGAATCTTATAACATTATTATTCATTTTAAACATTTTCTAAAACATGGCATAAGAAGAAAATAATTTTTTCGTGTAAAATAAGTATTTTTCAAAAAATGCAGTTTTGCCGCCTTTTGATGGCGCACCCACATTAAATCTAGTTTTTGACATGTTTATAAGTACAATTTGACAAAATAAAATTATTATTTGGAATCAAGAAATAAAAATTTACTTTGGATAAGTTTTTCATTTTATTCTGGTAACTTTGATATTTTGATGAATAGTAAAAGCATGCTATATTTTAATTAAAAACAACTTTTTTCATCACAATAATTTATATGGTTATATTATAATATTGAATGGTTTTAAATTATAAATATAATATATTTTTACCATTTAATATAATGAATGTCATTAGCATTGTTTCTACCTTGAATTCGTAGGATAAATCAATTCAATCTTTTGCAATGTTTTAAAGAAAAACCTGTTTTCTTTCGACAACATGATTAATTTTAATTTAATTTCTGAAAATTTTGTGTATTGAATTTGGAAAAATGGATTCCATATTTGGAATCAGTGGATCCAAATTATGTTAATAAGCTACTTTTTATTTTTTGGGCATTGTGAATAGTAACTACGGTAAATGTTATTTACTATAGTTAAAGGTAAATCAGGTAATTAAGGGTAAATATAAGATTATAAAATTACACTAAAACTTGGAAAAATCCTATTTTATGACTAAAAGTAGACCAATATCACCTAAGGTTCGGATTAGATTCATTTAATGGACTTTTTTCCATGAAAATAATTTAATTATCATTAAAACCAAAGAATGTGACAACATGTCACTTTCTTAAATCTTATAAGTATAATAATTTTAATTTAGTGATAAAATTCATGAAAATTCAAAAATTAATAGTCTCCAGAAATATAATACAATTATATACATCATAGGAATTTATTTAAAATTTTTAATGATTAAATAATTATCATTTATTATGACACAAAGATGATGTAGTAATTATCTTATTAATGAAATATTGACATAATTGATTTATAAATACCCAAATAAATGTAATTTAAGACTTTTTACGAATTAAAATAATTTTATATGTTAATATTATATGTTATTATTGATTTAATTGACTTTTTTGTAACTAATCATTCTGTTATAATTTTCACAAAAATCAATTACTAAACAGTGTCAAAATTGACATAAAATAGATTTTAAAAAAAATATTATATTATTAATTGTTATTTTATTCCTAAAAATCTATGGTTCAGCAAAATGACATAGATAAGGTTATATATATTAATAATAAACAAATTGGTGTTTTTTTGGCTTGTTATAGTAAGTTTATTAACCTTATATTGTAAGAACACAAAAAGACATAGTAAAAGTAAAATTATCTAACTTAAAGTTAAATATAAATTATAAGGTTAAAATAGGAACATAAACTTGTCTAAATTTTATTGTATGAGAGGATTTCGACCCATCCCCACCTTATCTTCTAAATAAATCAATTTCGAGCTATTTAAAACACAATTTGACTTTATAATAAAATAATAGTTTTAGTTATTCCAATGGTACCCCTCTCCTCCCTTATAAAAGGGAACCTCCTCCCTCTCTTCCTCACACCGCTTTGAGCCTTCAAGCTCGGCCAACCCCTGAAAAATTCGCTTCTAAACTTCCCTAGAAACATCCTAGAGGTTCTGTTCTTCCTCAAAGACCAATTTTAGTGCCCTATAAAGAGATCTCAAAGAGGCGCTTCAAAGAAGAGGTAATGTCCGTTACCGATTCTTTCAACTTTATTTATTCTTACACTTATTCTTATTAGGTTGTTTCATTATGAAGTAATAACATCAGTATCAATCATATACTGATATGTTATTATAATTATGAAACAACCATATTTCACTATCTATCCATCCTACGGAAAATGAAATCACCGTGCGTGCGTACATACAGAATACCGTCTCCACGCGGTGGTGAAATCTATTTTCCACCACCACCTTACTTGGATGGGTATAATGGTGTAAATAATAACTATATATGATTATTTTAAAGTGGTGTTGATTCTGAAATAGTATACATACACTCAAATACAGTCCCACAATCATGAGAATGATATCATCACTCGTGCGTAAGTACGGACTACCGTCTCCACGACGTGATGAGATTCATTCTCCACTTTAACCATTCATGAATGATTATAAAGTATATATAATAAGTAATCATGAAATATATGAAATAATAATGATACTGGATTTATGTGTACATATATGTATATCATCTACTTAATTCCATTCAACTCAATAAGGAAACGAAAACAGCATTCATGCGTACGTACAACCTACCGTCTCCATGAACGGTGTATTTCTTTCCATTTATCAATCTATTATATATATATTGTGAATATATATTATATATAAATCATGTTTTATATTCTGGAATTAATTAAACATGATCCAAGTAATCATATGAATAATTACAAGTTAAAACACGAACGACAAATGAGACGATTTTACCCAAAACACTCATTAACATGGAATTTACAAAACAACGGGTAATATAGAGTCATAAGTGAACCATATATGATATTATAACAAAGAGTATGATTATGGAATAAGTCTATGACATCATTTAAATCATTATACAGGAGGTTCAGACACTTACGAAGCAAATCGGACCTAAGGTAAGGGAAATATCACAATCTCATTTTTATCCGAGATTGTTTATACATTGGTATTTACTGGGGTGTATTTTATCATCCACATCCATGTATCCTCAATATTTAATATTATTTCCATAAAACTACAATTTTTTAAATCCAATTTTACCCTTCGATGAGTTTTTAGTAAAATATATGAAAGGAATCTTTTGACGTTTTTCGTACGAGGTACTTTTTGACTTTTCCGACAAATGTATGGAAAGAATGTTTTTTTACTTATACAGCATGAATGGATTTTTAAAACATTATTTCCAAGAAGCTTCCGTTACATGTTTTCAAGTTTATTTTTAATTTACTTATTTTATTTTAAAATTGTATGACATGTTAAGAAAGGAAAATGTTTTTGAAGTTGAAAGGATATTTTCCTCAAAAATGGAGTTCAAGTGTTTTATCAAAATTATTTTCCATCTAAGATAATAAAGGGTTCTGTTTCTATCCCTATTATTACATTGATTTGATTATCTTGTGATGGAATTATTTTTATGAATTCCTTTATCTTATATGAATTGTTTTATGATGTCATGATATTTAAGATTCCCATTTTTATTACGTGGGTTATGCTATGATGTATGGTTTATGATTTGGTGGCACACATAAGAATGGTATCATTAAGAGATGGGTGGGACCTATATCTCCCTCCAATGCATTGGGTAAAGATTTTATATCTCATGAGATAGACATGGCTGGAACGGTAGGTCAAAACGGTTCAGTGAAACTGGACTGAAACAAGGGTGACTCAGTTCAGAAATGGAATTTGTCCACTAAGATAGTCTTGGAAATGAGTCTTGACTAATAAGAAATGATTATATATGATTATGTGTGTATGCCACAAAGTTTCATGTTTTAAGTTATGATTATTGGGATTTCATTTCACTACTATGATTTATCCCATGTTATGAAATTATGCTCTCTTTTGCAGGTTAAGATTTCCAAAATGTTATGTTCTTATGAATATGATGTGATTGATATTTCTTTTGTTTACCCTTACTAAGCATTTGAGCTCACCCTTTTATGTTTTCTTTTCCCCAGGATATAAAGAAAGGTTTTAGGTATAAAAAAGGAAGATCTTTATGGTAGATGTTGAAGATCTTTCACCATGATTAGAAGATTATATTCCGAGTTTCCAAAGACACTAAACTATTACGATCCTTGTGTGTGTGTTTTTGTTATGTACTATGTATTCCGCAAAAGTAATGTAATGTCCATGTACGTTAAGCTTAGGGTCTCTACATGGTGTGATAATACTTTAATATCAAAAACCCCATCTTATGATTGTCATCACTATTACTTAAATTTGTAAACTGATAACCCTTATGAAATATTAAAGTCAAAAATATAATAAATAAGGTCAATAAATTTCCCATTAACATATCAACACTGATCCCCTATATATCATAATGTACCTATTATCATTCATATACAAAAAATGTGAATACTTTCATCATGAACTCTCTTGAAACATGGTAATAAGTTGAATTACTGAAAATCCTTGTAAAAAACATTCATGTTTCCATATTCTAAAGATTATTGGTTATATTATTTAAATCTAAGATTTTTTAAAAATTATCATTTTTAACATAGACCGATTTAATAAAAATATATAATCCATTCTGTGGTAATAAACACTATCCAATATTCTTTATCCAGTACAATCATCTCTTTACCCAAACTAACTATAATTTTCTCAATATTAGGATTACATTAAGGGTTACCTTCCATAAATAAAAATATCAAATTTACATTAAATCACTAATATTTTTCTTCAAAACCATTAAATGAAATATTTTTAATCCATAATGAAAAAAATATATAAAAAATATTTATATACTTCCCGATTTTTATAAAATAATATTCGAATTCCAAAACATATACACTTCAATCATTCAATATTATTCTTAAACCATTACTCAAGAATCATCATATTTTTTTAACATCGCTTTCCTACAATATGAAACAGGAGTCATTTATTAATATTAATTAACTTTATTCTAATCATTCTTCTTACATTTCATGTGAACAATACTGTTATAACATCCCATACCTTTCACATGTCGTTTGTAGTCTCTTTATCTCCATAGGTATAACAAATACACATTCCACCTTCTTGATTCTATTTATCTAATTTCCAATTAATAATTCACTTTTAATAATTCCTATACTTTTCAAAATTGAAATATTAAATTGTAACAATGTTCTTTATAGTTATCTTCATTGACTAAAACCCAAAATCACAGTGTTATAAAAACTTATCATTGTACAAAACCAGATAATCATGAAACAATACTTATCATATTCTAAAATCATAAAACCTTCTATTAAATATATGACACCGGAGGATTATACAAAGATTAATCCCATTAAATATTAATAGAAATATCCCTTGGTGTGTCACAAAAGTATTCTCATCCTTGTTTCCAATGGTTAAATAAACATTTTCTCCGATACCCACAATAAGGAATGACGATTTTCATTCATATACATTACATATTTTTTCGGAATATTTTAAACATTATAGAAACAAATTCTCAAATAATATACTATTTTACTGCCTTTGAATGCTTGGAACACAAACATAAAGTCTAGTGAAATATCTTTAATGTTTACCATAAATATCTACCTTATTAGTATTCCTACCAAAAACCATTCTTTTAACCTGGGAAAAAACATATTAAAATGGTGAGCCTAGATGATCAGTAATAGTAAAAAATGAGATATAAATCATAACATAAACATTAAAGTGTACGAATATGAACATAACATTTGAAAATTATACCATTTATAATAAATATCAAAATCAAGAGCCACTGGATAAATCATAAAAATTCATAATACATGAATCATAATTGAAGAACATTAGAATAAAAAATGGAATTGTGAAAAAAAAATAGTCCATGAAAATTATTCTTTACAATTAATGGATATTTTACAATATTATCATATTGGAATGATTTTACTCACCAAACCATTATAGTTGTGAAGTTTAACTCCCAATAATATCGTGGTTGAAAAGTCCTTTACAGAACTATTTTCACTTCCCATTCTTATACTGTGTGAACTGAGATCAATCACCATTATAGTCATGTGTATATGAATAGATATAATATCATTACCTCATTAATTAGAGGGATATATAGTTCCCACCAATCACATACTAAAAAACTTACATATTTTTTCCACATGAACTTAAATCATCCATCAAATGACAACCCATGGAAAAAATGTGTTTCATAAAAAATACATAAATCATAAACATAAAAAATATATAGGAATAATAGGGACATAAACTATTAAAAATAATCCCATTAAAACATAATAACACAAAATAGTTTTATTTTATAAGGAAAATAATTTTTTGAGATCACTATAAAATAATTCTTAAGGATAATATCATTTCTTCATTGAAAATATTTTATTTATCTTAAAATGACACCCTATTTAAAATGAAAACATTTTCAGGGAAAATAAACATATAAAATTCTGATGTATTCTTCATTCCATTAAGGAATAGTCAAAGAGGAAATATCCTTTCATGTCGTATATGTTGAAAATTAATTCCTCTCATACATAGTTGGAAAAGTTACAAATTACCTTATTTTTAAAATGAAAAATAGACATTCATTTTAATCCATTTATTAAAAATTCAAGCATGGGGAAAAATAAATTTAAAAAATTATAGTAGAATATAAAAATTAAAATTGATTTTTTTTAATAAATATGGACTTGTAAGATAATTATTTCCAAACAGATATGTATGTATAAATAATACCAAATAATAATGATATTGTGAAATTAAGCCTTAATACATTATAATCATTAGAACTTTTTTCCCTGTGAAAGAAATAAAATTATATTTATATAAATATATCCTAATCTTCAGGATAATAATCATAAAATAAATTTACTGGCATCATATAAACAACATACAAGAATCATGTAGTGTATATTACACATGTCCCATATAAATGAAAGTGACAAAAAAACTTTTACCGTAAGTCTTGACTTCCATCATATATATTTAAACCTACTATATATTACAGATAAGTTTATTATAAATATAATATATAAATATATTAAAATATATAATTCCATATATTACTGATATGTGACTTTATATTACTCTCTTATTAAAAATTCTATGTTAATATTACATTTCTAGTAATAGTCGCTTTGTTTTTTGTACATGTTTTTACTTGTTATCCTTGGTCCTTTTATATAGATTATGATTTAATCATCTCCAAAATTATAACCATGATATAAATATCACATATATATATATATTAATTATACATTTATTCATGGGGATTCAAAAAAATTGGATGTTGAAAATAAAATACACTATTCAGGGAGACGGTCGGCCCTATGTATGCATAAATGCTGTTTCCACTTTATTATCATTTTAAAAGAAAGAAAAGTATATTATAATTAATCATTTAAAAATAATTATTATGTTATATATATCATATATAATTATAAAATTCATACATATTTGCATCCATGTTAAATATATATGAAATAAATGAAATTGCATCGTGGATATGGCAATCCATAAGTACGTTGTAGCAATATAATCATTTCCCAAAATATTAGTTAGTTAAAAGGGAAATATGATGTTATCGTAAAATATTTATAATTATATCTACAATATATTATATAAACAATAATCCCATCATAATATCCTCTTATAAAACATGGTGATGAAAAATGAATTGTATCGCTACGTGGAGATGGTAAATAGTACGTACACATGAGACACACTTTCACCTTTTCTTCAATGAGAAAGGGGATTTATAATGGTGTTTTCATTATCATAATAAAATTTCAACTTATTTAGGGTGATTAATGTTTTATATTATGACATATATCACAAATTTAGAGTAGGTTTAGAGGACCATAAAAAGACAATGATCAGTTAGAGCGATTACCTCTTCTTTGAAAAAGATCTTCTAGATATTAGTTATATAAATATAGAGATGGTCCATTATGAAAAACATATCCTCTATAATGTGTATTGGGAAGTTTAGAAGTTAATTTTTCTATGTTTTTTCAAATAAAATATGAATATATATGGAATAAGATGAGGGAGGAGGTGTCTTTTTATAATAAATGCGAGGGGCACTTTTGAAATTTCTCAAAAGAAAAATTAAAATAAATTAAATCCTATTTGAAATATATGAAAATTGAATTTAATTAAAATATAATTTGGGATACGTAGGTAATAACCTCATCTAATCTATTTAATACATGTTTTTTTGTAATTTTATACCTTATCTTTTCTATTAACACTAATTTTACTTATTGTAATTTTAACTACAGTAACAATATTTTAAATATAAATAACATTATATTTTTACATATAATGTCTCAATTAAACCATAAATGATAAATTTAAGATATATTATACAATAATGTATCCCCTTAGTCTTTATTTTTTTTTATGATTTATTACAAATTCAATAAAATATTATTTTCATAAAATATCACTATTGTCAATTATGAAACTATTCATTACATTGGCATTAATAAAATCAATATATCAAGATAAATTAGAAAAAATTCATTGAATACCCCCAAATATATCATATTCACTTATAAAATTCTTGCATCACCCTAATTAATTCAAATTTATTTTAATTTAATATTTTTAAAATCACTTGATTGAGTTTTTAATTAATTGCATAATTAATGCATCGACATTGTGTCATTATTTATGATTATTATTTATTGACTAAAAAATAAATATGAAATTACATAATGTATTTAAAAATATTAGATTAAATAATATATATGGTTTATAAAATCTTAATGTTAACCCCATAGTAAAAATATTACACATAAAAAAATTAAGAGTGTTACATTAGTTCACTTTCTTTGATTTTGATAATATCTAAGTCATTTTCATGGAAAAGTGTCCTTTAAAATTATAAATTTATAAAAAACTTTAATAAGGGTCTAATTAACATCATCTAATAAAATATTTTCAAGTGTTATGACCATTTTATAGACTGTATTACTTTATTTGTTTAATGTAAATGACCAAATCTACCCTTTATCGTGGTAACAAAATTACTAAAATCATTATTCATATAATACAAAAATTAAAAACACATATTTACTAAATTAGGTCTTTTTGAATAAAAATGTGGAATATATTTTTTCCAAAATTCTATTCATATAATTTTATGAAACTAATTAAAAAATAATCTCATATATGAGAGAGGATAATAAATTTTTAATATAAAAATATTCAAATGTTTGGAATGTTTTTATATACAAATTCAATGTGAGATTTATTCCAATGAAAAAAATTGCATAAAATAATATAAAATTGACATAGTTATACTTTAAAAAAATAAAAAGATATTATTTAACACTATAGATTATTTTGATGAAAAATATATTTTCAATTAAAATTTGAGATTTTAACTTTTAATCAAAAAAATTAACTTTTCAGAAAAAATCTAAAAATTTACCCATAGTAAAAATTGATATTAAAAATTAATAAATGAAGTATATTTTATAAAATAAATATCATAACAGTTTAAATGTTTTTATTTAAAATGGGTTCTCTATTAAAAGTTGGTTAACTTAGCTTTAATAAATATATATCTTTTTATTATTAAAATGAATTAATTAACATATTTTTTCAAGAAAACACATAATATTTAACTTAAAATATATACAAAATAATATATATATATATTTATTTCATTAAAATAATTTATCAATTTTTTTTAAATAATTTATTGTTTTAAGAAACATTAGATCATTTAAGTATATATTTCAAACAAATTATTTTAAATATTTCCGAAAGTGCTTTTTTTCAAATCTATTTAATTGAAAAAGAAATTGTTAATATTATATAAAGTTTTAAACCATGTTTTAATAATTTAGTTAATGATATTAATAAATAAAATTCTAATGACTAGGTTGTAACTACAATAATATTTTTATAATGTTTTTAAAAGCACATTTTAGTTTGGAAAATCATGGTATTTCATGTAACACAAGGTATAGAAAGAACTCGTCACTGTGTGTAATAAAAGGAAAACATTGTGTTTCATGTACCATAAGATAATCTATTTGTTGTGTGTAGTGCAAGACTAACATGGTTTTTCATTAAACACAACCCAAACATAGTACTTTCCTATAACACAATCTATATTCTGTGTTGTGTGAAATTAAAAATATACAAAATATTTAACTAATTCAAAAAATATATTTTTAAAAAAATATTGGGGTGTCACATAGCATGTATCCAAATATTCTGATAAATCATGATCCTTTCTATAATCTAATTCTGATAAATACATAATGGTATTGTGTATATAACTCATTTTATTCTTCACTATAGTGAGATTATCTTACATTATAATTATCTCGAAATGGACCTCCAAAAATATTGAATAAACAATATCTACCTGTGTTCAACTCAAATATAATAATCACCCAGTTACTCTCTTATAAATGTAGAGATACAAATATTTCCCTTATTCATGCTTCCCTATCAAGTTTCACACGATAATTGGAGTTGATATTAGGTTGGATTCATGTATTTCAAAATTCTTCACTATCTCTTTTACTTATTTTTCATGATGGTTAAAGGAATATATCTCTTTTTGAACCAGTTTCATCCCCATAATATATGTAATCACACTATCATTTGACCTAAATCTATAAAATAATGATATTATAAACATTTCCATATATGTCTTCTTTCTTTTACCAAATACAATGTCATGTACATAAATTCTCACCATGAGTTATTCATCATTGGATGACGTCCCATAGATGTTTTGATCAAGACCACCTCTTCTGAATTCTATATTTTTATAATATGTGTTCAAACATGCATACCAAGTTTATGGTTCTTATTTTAGTCTATAAATATCATCTTTCCCCTGTACACTATAGTTTCCTCATTACCAATCATGTTATCCATTGGATGATCAATATAAACCGCTTACTTGAGTACATTGTTAAGGAATTGCATCTTCACAACTATTTGATAAAAAATAAATATTATTTTAATTTTCTCTCCTATGAATATTCTTATCCCCCTAATTAAAGATAGAAGTGAATAAATCCTTTCAGTGTAAACAACTTCAATTTTCTCTTTGTCATTACACAAAAAATGTTCTATATGTCATAACACATTTCCATTATCAATGAATTTATTATTAAAGAATAAATTTATTCCAATCAATTTTTTTGATCAAGACTATATATAAGCTCTTAGGATATATTCTCATCAATTTGAAACAATTACATGTTCATGGTTCTATCCTATGATGAATCATTGACTACCACTTCAAATGATTTCAACTACACACTTGAAAAGAGAGTATCATGCTCTAAATTTCTTATCATCTTTAGTTTGGGTTGGGGATAATTTCTCTATAATAATATTGGAATGATCGATAACTATTCTTCCAATTGTATTTTGAGTTATAGACTGGATATATTGAATAATTGTTTCTTCCTAGAATTCATCTTCAGAATCTCATTCATTTGAGGAACTGTGTAAAATATAATTCTTTTTAAAGATTCATCAATTTACCACATAATCAATAAATGTCTAAATTTATATAATTATTCACATTCTTTACCTGAATAATCATTAAATCAATTCTCTAAATTATTTTATTCATCATTTTATTAAGGTATTTGAATGCCATAATATTTATCATGTAGCTTAATAAAACCCCTTAATCCATTGTGTCATAGTAAATTTTTTAATTTCCCACTATTTTAGATATATCATTTTATTTTGAAGGCTGAATAGTGATTCAGTGGGGGTTTCCTTCTATAAAACATTTCATATGGTTCCCTCTGTACCCTAAACATCATAAATACCCTGTTTTTAGTGTACATATTAATGTATACTTCCACAATCCAATAGTGGGGATATATTCCACTCTATTTAATAAATGTTTTTGATATATTTTTTACCATTTTATTTTACCATTACACTGATTTATTTTTTGAAGAGTTCTCACTAAGGATTCCTCAATCTAAATTCCTTATTTCACAAGGTAGTTCTTTACCTCAAAAAATGTGTACTCTATTCCATTTTCATAGTAGTGGATACTGACTAAGCATTTAGTTTCATTTTTGACTCTTATTCAAAACCTATTAATACTCTTTGTAACTTATTGATTACTATTTCTGAACATAATTCCTTCTATTATACTATAATAATCAATGAATATGTTGAAATACCTCTCTTCACATTTTTGAAGTTGATTCATTAGACCACATACATCCTTCACAACCAAATATAATAGATTGGATACTATTTTATTTATTTATTGAAAAGTATTTCGTACTATTATTACTCTTATAATTTAATTACATGTTTTTTCATGGTCTCACTTCATCTTCAGAATATCCTCCACAAATTATATCTTATAAAATTTCTCCATTATTTTTTTGGTGAAAGTTACTTATCCACGAAATATATAATCAATTCAATTTTTTTAAAATAATAATGAATATTATTTCCTTAAAAAACAATTGTTATATATTATCATTTATTATATTTCCCTTTATCAATTAATTGTAGTCCATTATTTTAATGAATTACCCATTTTGGTTAAATGTAATCTCATGTACATATCTAAAGAGTTGGCTCATAGTTAAGAGGTTTATCATAGCACATTAATATAGATAACCTTTGTATATAACATCTAATTAATTACTATATTTTATTATCCACTAACATTGTTATTTGAGCATACATAAATTCTAAATTGAACTATTCTGTCAAATCTTCCATTCACATTCATCAAGAGGTTTCTGTTACTAGTCATATGAGATGAAAACACACTATCAAGGATCTATGTGATTACATTTTTATTTCTATGAGAGTGATTTCTGAGAGTTTATCATTTTTTATATTTTTATTTTCTTTCTAAGATATTATCAATTGAGTTATGACATAAGATGGCCACTCATACTTGGATGTCATATTTTTAGTGTAATCAAAATTAACTTCTCACTCAATTATGGAGTGTAAATTTTACAATGGAATAATTTTTAGTCATTATGAATTCATAAATAATTGAATTATATGTCCATATATTTTTCCTCTCCATTTCCTATTATCAATATTTTTTTTTATTAGATCGTAGAAAATAACTTCAATAGAAATAAATAATTTTCTATAATAAATGATATTGAATTACTCTTCTTACTAGTTATCCCTTTAAATAGATACCCAACCCATCCAAACTTATTATTGTGTTTCCATGACAACCATGAAATTATCATATCTTATAAAAATATCATATAACCTTTTCATCTCTACATTTATCGAAACATTTAATAACATCTTACACCTAAATGGCCCGAAGCCCGTGTTATTTTATTTTATTTTTAATCATCCCCATTTCAAGGGTTTAGGGGTAACCATCACAAGGCTCATATTCATAGTGTATTACCGGACCCTAAGGTCTTATAGAATTCCTCATAGGCATGAATGAATAGAAATTCTTCTCCCTAGTGTCTATATCATAATGTTAGATTCTAACCATTACATTATGTTTTTGGCTAGAAATACTTGTGTAGAGGTTCATAGGACTTCTCTGGATGGAAATTTACATTCTATATCTTTCTTCCAAATCTGGATAGCTTTGTTCTAGTGAAACCTCCTTCTCTGTGTCCTCATTTGGAGCTAGTTCTTTTGGTCTTTTTGGTTGAATCTGCACTTAATGATCTGAATGGGGTGGACCAAGGTACTTGATGTATCAATATCAAATACAACTCATGTTTTACATTCATAATCTGGGTTTTTATCATTAAATGCATTCTCAATACCTATACTACCACATTTTATCATTCCCAATAATTTTTATCTCGAGAACATTTTGAACTGTAACTTCTTCTCTGGATCACATGATCTTATTTATAATTAATGTTTGTTTCTTAGAGTAACCATACTTCTTAACCAGATTCATCCCTCTTTTTTTACTAATATATAAAATCATCAACGTACAAAAACAACTTTCATTATTTCTTAATATTTTGCTTGATGTCCATTACTTCTCTATAGTTACCATGACTAGATGATTGATCTTATAAATACTTTTATATATATTCACTCATAGATTTGTGATTATTTACATGTTTATAATATTATTTTAATGACACACTAATCAATTTATTTTTATCACTTTACAAATCGATCTCCTCGTGAGCTAATGAAAGATCCACCAGAAGATCAATAATACCTTCTGGTTGATTGTATTTTTTTCATTTTGATATTTTTATTTTTTATAGTTTCTAACATATAAATGTTTTTATAACATAAATTCTATTTCAAACAAATCTAAATAATATTACTCCCATTGTTATTCATTTATCTCCAATATCTTACTTTGAAATATCTTTCCAAATGAATTTTATGAGTTGACATTCCATCAGAGTGGAACTTCTTCCATGGTTTTTTTGTGGAATCATCTTTACCTCCATCATAATTATATCTATTTGGAAGGTGAACTATAATGTGATCAAATTTACCATATTTATAACATATGAAGAGTATCTTTCCTTTAAACCTATAATTTCCTCTTTTGAATTTCCTTTCATGTGTGATTTGAATTCGATACTTAAATCTTATTCATAATATAATTATATAATGATATAAATTTACTAAAAATATTTAAATGAAATATCATTATTTTATTGATTTTATATTCATTATAGATTTAACATCATTTAATATGTGACAAAAAAACATTGAAAATTATCTTTTGAATGTTCTTTAATTTCCTTCTCTTTATGAGATAACACATTGGGATCGTGAATATGTGGAAACCGATTTAAAATCTTCTTAACAGTGTAAATATATTTTGATTCTTAATCATTTCATCAAATATATCCAAATACTATGATGATTCTATTGAAGAATTCATCAACATATTTATCTTGATTTATTTTCAAATAATCAATCATTTTTTGAAGCACATAAATCCTCACCTTGTTCATTATTATTTCACATGATATATATTTGAAACATTATCCCATATGGACATGCATGTAGTGAAACTAATGACCCTTGTAAAAATTTGGTCTAAAAAATATCCAAATAAGTTATTTTGTGATTTGGAATCAATATCACGAAACAAATTATATTCTTTGGTCATGGATAATTCTGTTATATTACATAAATTTGTCTCATGTACTATAAAAGAGAAATCATTAATTGATTCCTAGAGGCATATAAATTTATTCCTTTAGACATTAATACTCTATTTTCATTCACTCTATTTTCTATAACAATTAACTTCTAATTATTAATTCAACTTTTGTATCCTATGGATCAGATATGATTTGTTGAGACTAGGTACCCCAAACATAGCCTACGTGGGAGGGACAAGGGGAAAGGGGAATTAGGGTGTGGAATTATAATCATGTATTAGTGGATCATATTCCCTTTCTGTTTGGGAATCATTAATACTATCAAAAGTATGTGAACATCCAATAAAACAAAAAATTTAAAAATTGTATGGATCATAATGCTTTTCATTTTCAACCATTATGGGATACATCTATGAAGAATAAAAAAAATGATGTATTGATGTTACAAAATCTATAAAACTATTATAATTTAATAGAACCATTTTTTTGGTCATAGTTATATATATAGGCTCATTTCCTTAACAAATGTGTTTACGGATTAGTGTGATGTCTTCCTTAGGACACCCTCATAGACTCCTACATCACTCACATTGGATGGATATGTTCTCAGTTTATCGATATGAAGGTCTCTCCCATATCATACATAATTTATACAATGATTTTTATTAGTAAATCATGAATATTATTCTCTAATGTAATCCAAAATTTTAAATAATAATGTCCAACAAATATCTTGAACTCCTTATACAAGTGGGTGTAACCTTAGGTGCACTTATGTTTATTTTTTCAAACAAATCCAAATTTCAATGTATGTATTATGTAATAAAGTATTTAATATATTTGTTCTGTTTCAATTAATATTCACCACATAAGTTCTTCACCCAAATCAATATTCTATGAATGTTATTCATGGAACACTACCTTCTATATAAGTTCTTCACAGTATTATTAGTCATCCAAATATAGTGGTAAACGCACTCGAATCTTACTACAATTCCTTATTATCTAAAAAATGAGGTTTGTAGATGTTTATTTATAAGAAAATATTTCCAAAAAAACATATTCTTTATACGATTTAGAGACTTTACAAAAAATTGAAACCTTTTATTTGTAAATTATTACATTTTCATTAAATATGGTCAATATGTTCCAGGATTTATGGTAACCTTATAATATCCTCCTTTCATGGTCCGTATACCACTTAAACTTATTTTTAACAAAAAACACCACCCGGTAATTAAAAAGTTTTTTGGCATTATATAATACATTCCCTATATCCAAATATCCTTGTAATTATTTCATGTGCATCATTTTTTCATGTAATTACTTCAAAATGTTCCTTACATTGCCCAATATTTTCACTCAAATAAATATTTCATGACCTTGTTCAATTATTTAACGGTATTAATTAAACTTCATAACACGATTAAAAAATTATCACACCAACCCCAAAAGTGGAAAACAATTTTTCTAAAATTATCCCTTTATTAAATATTTCTGAGTATAAAAAAAATTAAATATTTTTTTCTGCATAGAAGATATAAATTTATGGATTAAACTTTATAGTGATTTATAGTCACATGATGATTTTTTTCACAATGGAAAATATTAAACAAAATCTCAATTTAAATTGAAATAGATTTTTCAGTGAGGAATTGTAAATAAAATATGTATCAACAATAATCAAAACATACCTAAAATCATTATCAAGTGTTAAATTTTTATATACACATTAAAACATTCTCCCAAGAAAAAAATTTATTCTACCAACCATAAATATTTATCACCATTATTTCAACAAATGTGTGGATGATTTACAAAATAAAATTATTGATATTCCTTGAACTATGAGTTTAATTGACTTAAAACCCGAGGATATTTATATTTTTATGATGAATTTAATGATTATTATACCTTTTCAAAATGTAAAGGTTTCAACCATTTTAGAAGGAGACTTAATTTATATTCCTCTTATTTTTTTTAATTTCATTAGTGTCTTATGATATGAAAGTTAATGAAATAGAATATTTTTTTAATCAACTAATGTGGTATTTATAAAACAATGGATTACCTAAAATTTTTTAATGAAGAGAATGAATAGTATATTAGTGATGATTTTATTATTTCAATATCCAATTGTATTAAGAAATGGAAAATAAATTATAAATGAAAAATATGTTTTTCTTGTATTAATTATGTAATTTTCTTGGAATGTTTCTAATACATATCCCAAAATAAATGACCCATACGATGCAAAGGATAATTCCGTAAGAATATTTTAAAACAAATTACAACAAAAGAAGAATAAAAAATTGGTTCTCAACTCAATGAGAATGATGTAATTTTAGATAAAGAAGATTGCTATTGTAAAATAAAAGGATTTTTAATATTTATATGAAAAACAGGATTTATAATTTCAATGTGGTGAAGAATAACTTATAGTGGCTATGTTAAATTATAGTATAGAAAATATAGATTTTATTTATTACTTTAAAGGTGAACTTGGAAACATTATTGGGAAAATGGAAACATGAAAGAAGAAAACAAAAAAGACTAAGGGCATATTAAATTAATCATATGACTATATAGATGAAAATAAAGTAAAAAATTAAAATGGTATAATAGTTTGTTAAAACAGAACATGATTATTAAAAACTCATAGATTATATAGCTATTTTGGAAATGAATAATAATGTTATTTCTAATATTTATGATTATCTGAATTCATATACTGAAAAAAATGAAATAATATTGAATTAATTCATCATAAAATAGTTATTGTCAAAAATAATCTCTATGAAGAAATAATTTTTTGAAATCAAATATTGAATTTAGGTAGTTACAACTACACATAAAAAAAAATTTATTATGGAATAATTAATAGATAGTTTGAGAATAAAAATTTCTAATTTTGTGAATAAATTTTAATTTGGTTACATAAGTGAATAATAAAATATATTTTGTATAATTATAAAATACCAAATTGAAATATTGAAAAAATAATAACATTTAATAAAATTTTAGTGATAAATCATTGGGAGTATTAAAAAATTATTATAATTTTTTATATATTTTGAGAAAGGCTGATTGGGAGTTTTCATTTTTAAAATGACATCTTTATGCCTATCTTGGCCACATAATGATATTTTTTTGTTATTACTAATGATATTTTAGAAGTAAATATATGTAAAAAAATATAATATATTCATATCATTTTTATGTAATAAAAAGTTTATTTTGAGGTTGTATTTTTAGTTTCCATAGTTATTCTTGCTAGAAAATTTATTTACATAAAAAACCCTACTGGGAAGCTGGGTTTTCCCAACTCTTGTATTCCAACAGTTCAACAGAACCGTTGGTATATGGGTATAAAACAAGTATTTCCCAACGGTTTGAAGAAACTGTT
The DNA here is from genome assembly GCA_963277665.1 of Viscum album. Taxonomy (NCBI): domain Eukaryota; kingdom Viridiplantae; phylum Streptophyta; class Magnoliopsida; order Santalales; family Viscaceae; genus Viscum; species Viscum album. Next base: position 440,843,824 of record OY728121.1, read on the forward strand.
GGGAAATCTAAAATTTTTTCTCCCTTTCCCAATGATTTTTACAAACCGTTTGTAAAGGCCATGAATTAGGAAGGATTTCCCAATGGTTTGTGTAAACCGTTGGTAAAGCTCACCTTTCCCAACTGTTTTAAAAAAACCGTTGGGAACGTTTTCCCCTAAAATCCCAGCAATCCCGATATCCCATCCATGCAATTGAACTGGTAATGTTGAGACCTATGATCTCTCTCGCTTAGAAAATCATTCCACCAGATCCATATTCAATCACAAAGTTGTTTTGTTCTACACTTCAAATCTGTAAGTAGTACGTTATGTTTAATGTTTTGTATCTAATTTTTTTCTTTTCTATTTTGATTTGGCTTCAACTTAAGGTTCGAGAATTATGGTATACCCAACAATTTCAATTCTATTTGTTATTTGTTTTCTGTTTTTGTTCAGGTGTCATGTGTGAATCAATTTTTTGTTCTATTTTTGTTTTCTGTTTTTTGTTCTGGTGGGAGGTGCTGGGGGTGTAGTAGGTGGGGTGAGGGGGTGTGCTGGTGGGGTGTTTAGGTGGGGGGAGGGGGTGTTCTGGTGGGGTGTTGAGGTGGGGGGTTATACAGGTGGGGGTGGGTGTGGGTTGTGCAGGTGGGGGTGGGGTGGGGGGAGGGGTGGGTTGTGCAGGTGGGGGTGCAAGTGGAGGGGGTTGTTTTGCAAGTGGGTGGGGGGGAGGGGAGTGTGTAGGTTGGGGGGGGGGGCTAGGTAGGTCAGAGTCTGTTGGGGGGGTGAGGTGGGGGTTGTACAGGTGGGGGGGGGGGGGGGGGGGGGGTTGTTCAAGTGGGGGGGTGAAAGTGGAGGGGGTGCTGTGGAAGTAGGTGGGGGGAGTGGAGTGTGTAGGTTGGGGGGGGTGGGCTTGGCAGGTGGGAGTCTGTTGGGGGTGAGGTGGGGGGTGGGGTTTATAGGTGGTGGTGGGGGGAGGGGGGTGTGCAGGTGGTGGTGGGGGGAGGGGGGGTTGTGCATGTGGGGGGGGGGTGTATGTGGGGGTGGCTGTGTAAGTGTGGGGGGGGGGGGTAGGGGAGTGTGTAGGTTGGTGGTGGGATGGGCAGGTGGGATTATGTTGGGGGGTGAGGTGGGGGTGTACAGGTGGGGGGGTGGGGTGGGGTGGGGGGAGGGGGTTGTGAAGGTGGGGGTGCAGGTGGGGGTGCAGGTGGGGGGGTGTGCAGTGGGTGGATGGGAGGGGGCTATGCGGGTGGGGGTGGGGGAGGGGGGTTGTGCAAGTGGGGGTGCAGGTTGGGGGGGGGGGTGGGTTGTGTAGTCAGTGGATGGGAGGGGGTTTGTGTAGGGGGAGTCTATTGGGGGTTAGGTGGGGAGGGGGGTCTGTGCAGGTGGGGAATTCATAACTTTTATATTTCACCAATATGCACGGGGAATTCTATCACTTCTAGAGATTTGGATAGTTTGAGGCCTCTTTGGTTTGGTTCTTGTCTAGTCATCTTGATGAGTAAGGAATCACATGGGTCCTAAAAGTGAAATCAACTATATAGGATTAATTCCTTCTCCCACAACAAATTTTTCTAGAAATAATATATCCTTGGAAGGTTGTGGGAGCCTTTTAGAATCCAATGCCCCAACATTTTCCCAATTGCAAACTTGATACCATCATGTAATCAAGTCACGAATCCTACCAAATTGGATTTTCACTAAAAAATACTATTCTAATACTTAACATCCATCTTTTTTTTATAACATGAATGAAAACCTAATTAAATCCCATAGCTCTCAGTCACACCCCTATGAACAGCTCGCCCACCCCCCCTGGACACCCCCCTACCCCTTGGACATCCCTGCCACCCTCGTGGATAGTCCCGCCCACCCCCTGGGCACCTTGTAACCCCTGGGAGAACCCTGCCACCCCCGTGGAAAGCCTTCCCACCCCCTGGACACCCCTACTCCCTGGATAGCCCCCCAACCCCGTGGATAGCCCCCGCCCACCCCCTGGAAACTCCCCCAACCCCCCGGACACCCCCACCCCTGGACACCTTGTACCCCCTGGAAAGCCCGCCCCCCACCCCCGTGGATAGCCCTCTCACCCCCTGGACACCCCCTCACCCATAGATAGCCCCACCACCCTCATGGACAGCCCTCCCACCCCCCAAGACACCCCGTACCCCCTGGACAACCCCGCCACCCCCGTGGACAAACCCACCCCCGATTATACAGAAGCAAATAACTTTGAATTTCCCCCGATTTCCAGAAGCCCCCACGCAGGTGAACCCTAACCTGAGGTCTTCCATCTGATCGTCTGCAACTCCCCCCATCCAGGTTAGACTCCTTCAACCTCTTCCCAAATACAAACATAGAATCCCTCATTGAGGTAATTGACATGGTTGGGGTAGTGGGGTTGGTGGTTTTCCTTTTTTTAGTGGGGTGATATGGTACTTTCTGTGGACTTTATTTTGGGTGTTATGAAATGTACTAAATTTTCACAATATTTACATTTTTTAGAATCAATAACTTATTTGAAAAACTCTCTTTACACATTCTACATATTTCATGAAAGGCCTTCACAATGTAATATCTTGAACAATGTTTTATCAGGACTATGGTGTCTTCTTGGTATGTGATAAATGAAAAAATTACAAAACGCATCTCACCTCAAATCTAGGCACACATAACTAAATTTATTATTATATCTTTACATTGTTTTAATAGTTAACTTTATCAACTATAAACTCATTCCTTTATCGTTTACTTAAGTTTATTTTCTAATCAAGTTCAATATTATTGATTTGTTTATGACAAAATGACTTATATAAATTCTTTTTACATAATGGACAGAAGATGGATGTATGAAACCGATCGGATCTCAAGCGATTTTCAAAACAATTTGGAGAGATTTATAGATTTTTAATTTCACAATGCTTCAGATAGTGGTTGCATACACTGCCCATGATCCAATTGTGTTGGTAGAACTTGGTTGACCTTTGAAGAAGTCAGCTACCACATAACCAAAAATGGTTTTCAAGCAAACTAGATTGTTTGGTATCACAATGGGGAGAAAATGAAATCTCAAATTGGTGATGATCAACATGAAAGGACTGGAATGGAGAATTTGTTAGATGATCAGTTTCTGTTTATTCGTAATCATGAAAAAGAAAGGATTTTGACTCATGAAGACCTCGATATGAGTAAAACTGATGCCTCTAGTGAAAATGATGCTACTGATATGGTGAAAAAATTGAATGATTCTTCCACGACTCCAGTATATCGACAATGCAATAAAATGAAAAAGATGGAATTTTTAATCCGATTGTTTCATGAGAAAACTATGTATGGGATTTCTAATACAGCAATCGATTACATTCTTACCCTCTTGAAGGATTTACTTCTAGAGATGCATTTATTCCCTCAAACCACTATATGGAATGGAAGTTAGTTGGGGAACATGGATTTTCAAGAAACAAAATTCTTTCTTGCCCGAAAGATTGTAGTTTATTCTGGGAGGAAACCACTGAACAAAATGATTGTATAAAATGTGGAACATCCCGCTAGAAGTCAAAATCTGATGGAACACCATCCCGCATTCCACAAAAAGTAATGTGGCACTTTCCATTAATCCCCAGAATCCAGAATCTTCTTTATACCTGATGACATATCAATAATAATGAGATGGAATGATACCGAGAGAAAGAATACTAATGATGAGTTGGTTTATCCTGTAGATGGATTTTCATGGTAGAGATTTGATGCTCGACATACTGATTTTATAGCCGAGGTGCATAATGTGAGGCTGGGTCTTTCATGTGACAGTTTTAATCCGTTTGGACAGATTCTTACTTCACACAACACATGGCCAATTTTTATACACATTTATAATCTACCCCCATGGTTGTGTATGAAAAAACCTTTCACTTTCATGAGTATACTCATATCTGGTTAATCTGATTCTGACATTGATATCGATGTATACATGCAACCTTTAATAAAAGAGTTGAATCTACTTTGGGATGTGGGTGTGCGCACATACGATGCAAGTTCGAAAGACATATTTCAGATACATGCCGCGCTTATGTGGACGATCAATGATTTTACAGCTTATGCAATGATGTCTAGATGGAGCACGAAGGAAAAACTGTCATGTCTAGTTTGTATGAAGAATACATGATCTAAAAGACTGAAACATCATTGTAGATTCAGTTTTATGGGACATTGACGATTCTTGCCCAAGGATCATCCATATAGAATGAATCGTCGAAGATTTGATAATACAATTGAGACCGATGATCCACCTCAGCATATATCTGGAACTAACGTTCTTAATGAATTGAAAGATTTCAGATTTTCATTCTGGAAGGGTCAAATGAAATATGGAAAGGGAAATAATGTTTCCACTGAAAGCTATTACAATTGGAGAAAGAGGAGTATATTTATTTATTTTCATTATTGGTCAACCAATTTGTTACGTCATTGCTTAGATGTAATGCATATTTGAAATAATATATGCGAAATTTTGCTTTCGGTTCTTCAAAATGTCAAAGGGAAGACAAAAGATGATTTACGATCTTTGCGTGACTTGGTGGATTGGGGCATCAGACCAGAATTGCATCCTGTGCATATCAGTGAAAAAAATGGAAACTTCCATGTGCTTCTTATGTGATGACACCTATTGAAAAAAAACAATTTCTGGAAGTATTAGAGACTATTAGAGTTTTAGATGGCTATTCAAGAAACATATCTAAATGGGTCAACATAAGAGATGTGAAGCTAAAATCATTGAAGACTCATAATTATCACGTTCTACTACATGAGTTTCTTCCAATAGAAATCCGTCATCTTTTGTCTATTAATGTAAGGGTGGATATTATTTGGTTATGCCATTTGTTTAGAGATCTTTTTTCTAAGAAGTTATCCAAGTCTTTCTTGAAAAAAATATTGATAGATGCCCCATTAATTTTATGTGAGTTTGAGAAAATATTTCCTCCATCTTTTTTCACATGCATGCTGCATCTGACTTTCCATATTCCCAGTAAAATACTTCTTAGAGGACCTGTTTCTTTTTGTTGGATGTATACAACTGAAAGAAATATGTTCACATTAAAGTCGTATGTCCGAAATAGAAATCATCTTGAAGGTTCTATCATGAACGGTTACTTGGATCAAGAATGAATGGATTTCTACTTGATGTATTTGTCTGATCTTACTACAAGATTGAACAGAACAATGAGAAATGAATAAGAATAGTATGAGAAAATTGAACCCAGTTTTCCATCACTTCCTCAAGTAGGAGTAATTCCTGGATCATATACATTGAAGACATTAATCCATGAACAGCGAGAGATGGCACATCGCACAGTTTTGTTCAACTGTGATTTGTTCAATGACTATATCAGGTAACTAAATTGATTAAGTATATCTTACGTATACATCTGTTAAACTATTCATATTTTTTATCTACAGGGAACATTAAAAAATGATAAATGGGAAGCATCGTTCTTTATCTTTGAGAATGAGAGAAACTTTTCATAGAAAAGAGTTTTCTGCATGGTTAAAATTGAAGGTATAAAAAAATTAATGTTTAAAATAATTATATCAATATTTAATTAAGTTTAATAGTCATTTATATTGCAGGTATTGAGTTTGTCTGCTGACTCTGTCTCTGAGGAAATAAGGTCTTTGGCTTTTGGTTCTAATACAGTGGTTCGTGGCTGTAAATCAATTGTTATCAATGGGTACAAATTTATTGTCACTGAACGAGCAAAGAGCATGAGAACACAACATGATGGTGTTATGGTTACTGCCACAACAGACTGTTATGCTAGTGCATTAGATAGTAGACCACGATTTGAAAATGTGGGGTTTTATGGAGTTCTTGAAAAAATAATAATATTGGATTATTACTCTCATGGACGAGTCACAATGATGAAATGTCATTGGTTTGATTCGATGATGAGATGTGGCACATTTATTTTGATTGTGGATTTTGAGTAATTAATATGACTCGCACTCGTGCAACCGGAGAACCATATGTGTTGGCATCAATGGCTAAACAAGTTTTTTATGTCAAAGACCAACTTCAACCTGAATTTGGTGTCATAGTTGAAGTAATTCCAAGAAATATTTTTTATGATGGTGGTGATGTAATTGACCCTGTCCCAAGTTCCATTGGAACCAATCCATTTATTTATTTTGATAACTCAAATAGCTCAATTTTTAGAGTAGATTGTGAACCTGAAGTTGTGGTTGAAAATATATAGAATCATTCATCCATGTTCTCAATTCTTTTGGTTTAGCTCGAGTTGGGTTGTTAAGGTTGGTAATATTCAAATTGATTTAGTATTGATCACAAGTATGTTTTATCTAACTTGACTGTTATGTGAATTTTCAATGTTTATTGGTTTTAGTTTTATTTGAATTGAATTTTCTAATTTGGAATGGAACTTTATTCAAACATAGTCAACCAATATTTATATCATGGTGAACATTACAACTTTTATGATTTATTAAATCCATTCAAGATCTTCTAAAACAATTGATAGCTGACATGACCGTTATGTGAATTTTCAATGTTTATTGGTTGAAGTTTCATTTGAATTACATTTTCTAATTTGGAATTGAACTGTATTCAAACATAGTCAAACAATATTTCTAACTTGGTGAACATTACAACTTGTATGATTTATTAAATTCATTCAAGCTCTTCTAAAACAATTGATAGCTGAATTGACCGTTATGTGAATTTTCAATGTTTATTGGTTGCAGTTTTATTTGAATTGCATTTTATAATTTGGAATTGAACTGTATTCAAACATAGTCAAACAATATTTCTATCTTGGTGAACATTAAAAATTGTATGATTTATTAAATACATTCAAGCTCTTCTAAAAAAATTGATAGCTGGCTTGACCATTATATGACTTTTCAATGTTTATTTGTTGCAGTTTAATTTGAATCGCATTTTCTAATTTGGAATTGAACTGTATTCTAACATAGTCAGAAAATATTTCTAACTTGGTGAACATTACAACTTGTATGATTTATTAAATCCATTCAAGCTCTTCTAAAACAATTTACAGCTAAATTACCAATGAATCCCCCTATTCCCTCATATATTTAGTTTTCTTGGGTCACACATTAGTTTTCTTTTTCTAATTAATTACATATCTATTTTCAAAATCGGGAAATGAATCCAATTGAAGAGAGACGATGGAAAAAATTGTTGGAGAACAATCATCAAATGACGGAGTTAGGAATTCCATCATTAGTGCCTATAGTGAGTACTTTATTTAAAATTGATATATTTAAAGAATATATAATGTCATGTGATTATTTTTTTGTAAACATTTTTTTAGGATCCACTTATACGTCGATAGTTATTCGACGACGAGCCTAGAGTTGGACGAGGAGGGTCCGTACTAGAGGTGGACGAGCAGCTGCGCGTACCCGACTAAACCCTACACCTCCCACTGACATGTCATCCTTCCCACATTCTGATCCTAGTGTATCGTTAGGGACACAAGGGATATTTATTACTCCCATGTTTTCGCTACCTTCTGCATCTTTTGTCCCATCATTTTCACATCCCATGATGATTCCCACTCCCTAGTCAGCATCCAGTCAGACAGCTGTCCCATCTTCTTTTCCTTTTACTTCTGTCTCTCCGAGCTTCTATATTCCATCGTCTTCGACTCCTGTTCCACCATAGGGTGTTCCATCAGTTTCTGTGGATCCAGCGGCGCTCAGCGATCAGACCGGCACATGTATATTTATAGAACCTGAACAAATTCTTATAGCAATATTTATTTTCATTATAACATGTTTTGATAAAATATTTATTTTTCTTTCATGTCAGATACATCTACTGACAGGAGGCATGCGCGGGGGCATACATGCATGCGTTCGGTGTGGAACCACTGCACACAGGTTATGGTGGATTATAATGAAGACTACCAAATGGTTGAGAAAACAGGGCAGCAATGTCGGAGTTTTTTGGCGACGCTTTCCAAATACTCTAACATCATTCCCGTCAGCCCGCTATTGTGGAGATATTTGCCACATGAGGTCAATGATAGAGCTTGGGTAGAGATATGGGTAAAAAAATATGTCTTATTTAATTCCATGAATTATTTTTGTATTTATATGAATTAATATTTTGATTTCAGCTTCGATATAATTTTCCCGATGGTGAGGGTCCACGACCAGAACGTCTAAAGGATTTAAGCGAGCTTTGAAGATCCTACAAGAATAAGTTGTATATTGGCTGAGTTACTAGAGTTGGAACTGAGTTATAAGCGGTACCAGTGGTGGATGATTGTCCTATAGAGCAGTATCATCAGATGATTACTCATTGGACGAGTACCCAATTTAAGGTATTAATAAAATTTTAGGTATTCAAATAATAACCTTCTTGTTTTTTATTAATACTATCTGTTTCATTTTCAAATTTTATTTAGGAATCACCTGGAAAAAATAAAAAGAACATTGATGCAAAAAAATACCTCCACACACTGGGACGCACTACGATGTCTGATCATGAGATGAAGCAGGTGTGACAATTGTTTATAAGTTTTCTATACGACTTACACTTTCTTTTTCTTCCTCAATTATATAATAGTTTTCTAAAGTTTTCATATGAATTTAGTTTTCAATGTCATTGTAGAGGAAAATAAAAAATATTGAAGGACGTGTGCCTTGAGCAAAACTGTTTTGCTCGAGTAGACGGAAAAAGGATGGAAGTGCCGTCAACGAAGTGACTCAGCAACAGATTGTAAGTTTTAATCTGTTGAATTTATATTTTAATATCTATTTTGTAACTTAATTATATATTAATATTTGTAACATGCTACTTTAGAGTCCCTCTATGCCCAGGAACTAGACAATTTTGGGCCAACAGATCACTTACATCAGGTGTTGGGAGAGGAGCATTCTGGCAAAGTACGCTGCCGACCTAGGATAGTCCCGACGAGGTATTGGCCCTCCTCAGGTACGAGCTAATGTGCCACCAAGATTCAGAAAGTTAGGGCACAGGAAGAACAGGCTGAGAAAAGCGCCACAGAGACGGCAGAATAGTCTGCTAGGGAAAACAGTGCGTTTATGAAATTTATTGAAGTTCTACGTCCTACACTTCCAGCAGAGGCCAGCCCATCTTTTGATGAGTATATGTCACCGATACGTTCTATATACGGTGCACCATGTGGTAGTTCTAGTGGTAGTCAGGACGTTGTCCATCTTGATGATGATGGCGAGGAGTCTGATGTGGAAGAGGAGGCAGAGGAGGAGTGCGTGGTGGGTGGCGAGGGCGAGGAGGAGGGCGAGGACAAGGAGGAGGGCAAGGGAGATGAGGGAGAGGATGATGATGGGGATGAGGAAGAGGGTGATGATGATGGTGATGATGGTGATGGTTATGTGGGACAAGTTGATCCATTAAATTTTTTTCTGATATTACTGAGATTTGATATTTAATATATTCTGGTTGTTTGTTTTATCTAGACTCGTAGTATAGTATTGGAGTTGAGTTATTTTTATAAATTATTTGTTTTTATGGATGTTGTTGTCTTTTAGTGGTTGTGTGTTTGGGAACCCCCCTCCTTCCTAGACCCTGGACAACCCCCCACCCTCCTTCCTAGACCCCGGACAGCCCCACCAGACAGCCCCCCAGACAGCCCCCCGGACAGCCCGCCACCCTCTTCCTTGGACCCCGGACAACCCCCCGAACACGGCCGGACAGCCCCCGGAGAGCCCCCCAAACTATTCCCCGGATAGCCCCCACCCTCCTCCCTGGACCCCGGACAACCCCCTAGACAGACCCACAGACAGCCCCCCCCCCCCGGACAGCCCCCACCCTCTTCCTTGGACCCCGGACAACCCCCCAAACACCCTCGGACATCCCCCGGAAAGCCCCCCGAATAGCCCCCGGACAGCCCCCCGGACAGCCCCCCAGACAGCCCCCCAGATAGCCCCTCCACCCTCCTCCTTTGACCCCAGACAACCCCCCGAACACCCCCCGTATAGCCCCCCACATAGCCCCCACCCTCCTCGCTGGACCCTGGATAGCCCCATTGACTTCCCCCCAGACAGCCCCCCGGACAGCCCCCCCCCCCCCCAGCCTCTTCCTTGGACCCCGGACAACCCCCCGGACAGCCCCCCACCCTCCTCCTTGGTCCCTGGACAGCCCCCCAGACACACACCGGACCAACCCCGCCAGACAGCCCCACCCTCCTTGATTTCATTTAATAATAGAAAATCTATAATATATATTTTATTTATTTTCATCATGATAATAAATGTAAATCACATTTACACATCTAATCAATATCATAGATTCTTGGTATGTTATAAAAGAGATGTATTCATTGGGCATGACATTGTTAGCTCCGAGATGTTTCATAGCATTATAAAATAAAATATAATCCAAAAAGAGAATGATATAAAAATATTTTATATAAATATCCACAAGATTTTAAGTAAATACCATTCCACTAATAGACACATGAGAATTCTCATAAAATGAACAAAATTTTATGTACAAACGGAAAACTGACCAAATGAATTTGGTTTCCATTTAAACATTAGGAGGATGATCCATGGGTCATATGTGACATGTAAGAATAAACCCCACCTCAATCCGAGGCGCGGTGTGTCCTCCACCACTCAAAGTGTTTGCCTTTTGTTTCAAAAGGACGTCATTTTAATTGAAAAAATGAATTGGCATATGGAAAACTGACCGAACGCATTCATATTGTGTCAATACTTTAGCACAACGATCCATGGGTCATATGTGACATGTACGAGTCAACCCCGCCTCAATCGGAGGCACGGTGTGTCCGCATCCACTCAATGTGTCTGTCTTTTGTTTCAAAAGGACATCATTTTTTGTAAAAAAACATCAACTAACATACGGAAAGCTGAAAAAACGCATTCATATTGTGTCGATACTTTAGAAAAACGATCCATGGGTCATATGTGATGTGTACGAGTCAACCCCGCCTTAATCTGAGGCACAGTGTGGCTGGAATCACTCTAAGTGGCTCTCTTTTGCTTAAAATGGACAACATTTTAAGTACATATGGAAAACCAACCAAACACATTGGGTTTCTGTTGAAAATTTAGGAGAACGATTCATGGGTCATATGTGACGTGTACAAATCAACCCCGCCTCAATCTAAGATGCGGTGAGGCCGGCACCACTCAAAGTGTCTGTCATCTGTTTCAAAAGGACGTCATTTTAATTGAAAAACATCAACTGGAATATGGAAAATAGACCAAACACATTCGGATTGTGTCGATACATTAGCACAATGATCCATGGGTCATATGTGACATTTACGTGCCAACCCCGCCTCAATATGAGGCGTGGTGTGGCTGCCACCACTCAAAGTGTCTGCCTTTTGTTTCAAAAGGACGCCATTTTAATTGAAAAACATCAACTGGCATATGGAAAACCAAAAAACGCATTTGGATTGTGTAGATAGATTATCACAATGATCCATGGGTCATATGTGACATGTACGAGTCATCCCTGCCTCAATCCAAGGTGCAGTGTGGCCGGAACCACTCAAAGTGTCTGGCTTTTGTTTCAAAAGGACGTCATTTTAAGTGAAAAATATCAACTGGCATTCGGAAAAGTGATCAAAAACATTCGGATTGTGTCTATGCATTAGAAAAAAAATACATGGGTCATATGTGACATGTACGAGTCAACACCACCTTAATATGAGGCACGGTTTGGCCAGAATCACTCTATGTGGCTCTCTTTTGTTTAAAATGGACAACAATTTAAGTACAGATGGAAAACCAACCAAACACATTCAGTTTACTTTGAAACATTAGGAGAATGATCCATGGGTCATATTTGACGTGTACGAGTCAACGCCGCCTAAATCCAGGGCATGTTGTGGCTGGAACCACTCATAGTGTCTGCCTTCTGTTTCAAAAGGACGTCATTTTATTTAAAAAACATCAACTGGCATACGGAAAACCAAACAAACACATTCAGATTGTGTCGATACATTAGAACAACAATCCATGGGTCATATGTGACATTTACAAGTCAACCCCTCTTCAATCCGAGGCACGGTGTGGCCGCCACCACTCAAAGTGTATGCCTTTTGTTTCAAAAGGACGTCATTTTAATTGAAAAACATCAACTGGCATACGGAAAACCTACCAAAATCATTCTTATTGTGTCGATACTTTAGCACAACGTTCCATGGGTCATATGTGATGTGTACAAGTCAACCCCGCCTCAATATGTGGCATGGTGTGGCCGCCACCACTCAAAGTGTCTGTCTTTTGTTTAAAAGAACGTCATTTGAAGTGAAAAACATCAACTAGCATATGGAAAACTAACCAAAAACATTCGGATTTTGTCGATACTTTAGAAAAACGATCCATGGGTCATATGTGATGTGTACGAGTCAACCCCGCCTTAATCGGAGGCACGGTGTGACCAGAATCACTCTAAGTGTCTCTCTTTTGCTTAAAATGGATAACATTTTAAGTACATACAGAAAACTGACCAAACACATTAGGTTTCCTTTGAAACATTAGGAGAATGATACATGGGTCATATGTGACATGAAAGAGTCAACCTCGCCTCAATCCGAGATGCGGTGTGGCTGACACCACTCACAGTGTATGTGTTCTGTTTCAAAAGGACATCATTTTATTTGAAAAACATCAACTGGCATACGGAAAACCGACCAAACGCATTCGGATTGTGTCGATATATTAGAAAAATGATCCATGGGTCATATGTGACGTGTACGAGTCAACCGCGCCTCAATCTGAGGCACGGTGTGGCCACCACCACTGAAAGTGTCTGCCTTTTGTTTCAAAAAGACGTCATTTTAATTGAAAAACATCAACTGGCATACGGAAAGCTAACCAAACGCATTTTTATTGTGTCAATACTTTAGAATAATGATCCATGGGTCATATGTGACGTGTACGAGTCAACCCCGCCTCAATCCGAGGTGCGGTGTGGCCGCCACCACTCAAAGTGTCTGTCTTTTGTTTCAAAAGAACGTCATTTGAAGTGAAAAACATCAACTAGCAAACAGAAAACTGACCAAACGCATTTGGATTGTGTCGATACTTTAGAACAATGATCCATGGCTCATATGTGATGTGTACGAGTCATCCTTTTATTAATCGGAGAAACTATGTTACTGGAATCACTCTAAGTGTCTCTCTTTTTCTTAAAATGGACAACATTTTAAGTACATACAGAAAACCGACCAAACGCATTCGATTTCCATTGAAACTTTATGAGAATGATTCATGGGTTATATGTGATGTGTACGAATCAACCCCGCCTAAATCTGAGACATGGTGTGGCCATCACCACTCCAAGTGTCTGTCTTCTGTTTCAAAACGACGTCATTTTAATTGGAAAACATCAACTGGAATACAAAAAACTAACCAAATGAATTCGTATTGTGTCGATAATTTAGCACAATAATCCATGGGTCATATGTGACGTGTAGGAGTCATCCCCGCCTCAATCAAAGGCTCGGTGTGGCCTCCACCACTCAAAGTGTCTGCCTTTTGTTTCAAAAGGATGTAATTTTAATTGAAAAACATCAACTGGCATATGGAAAACAGACAAATGCATTCGGATTGTGTCGATAATTTAGCACAACGATCCATGGGTTATATGTGACGTGTAAAAGTCAACCCCAAATCAATATGAGGCATAGTGTGGCTGGCACCACTCAAAGTGTCTCTCTTTTGTTTCAAAAGGATGTAATTTTAAGTGAAAAATATCAACTGGCATATGGAAAAGCTACCAAACACATTCAGATTGTGTCGGTACATTAGTAAAACAATACATGGGGAATATGTGATGTGTATGAGTCAACCACACCTAATCTGAGGCATGGTGTGGCTGGAATCACTCTAAGTGGCTCTCTTTTGTTTAAAATGGACAACATTTTAAGTACATACAGAAAACCGACCAAATGAATTTGGTTTCAATTGAAACTTTAAGAGAATGATCCATGGGTCATATGTGATGTGTAAGAGTTAATCCCGCCTCAATACGGGGCGCGGTGTGGCCGGAACCACTCAAAGTGTCTGCCTTTTCTTTCAAAAGGACGTCATTTTAATTGAAAAACATCAACTAGCATACGGAAAACTGACCAAATGCATTAAGATTGTGTCGATACTTTAGAAAAATGATCCATGGGTCATCTGTGACTTGTACGAGTCAACCCCACCTCAATCCATGGAGCAGTGTGTCCGTCACCACTTAAAGAGTCTGCCTTTTGTTTCAAAAGGACGTTATTTTAATTGAAAAACATCAACTGGCATATGGAAAACTGACCAAACACATTCGGATTGTGTCAATAGTTTATCACAACGATACATGGGTCATATGTGACGTGTATGAGTCAACCCCGCCTCAATCCGAGGTGCGGTGTGGCCACCACCACTCAAAGTGTCTGTCTTTTATTTCAAAAGGATGTCATTCGAAGTAAAAAACATCAACTGGCATTCGAAACACTGACCAAACGCATTCGTATTTTGTCGATACTTTATCGCAATGATCCATGGGTTATATGTGACATGTACGAGTCAATTCCTCCTTTATTGGAGGCACGGTGTGACCAGAATAACTCTAAGTCGCTCTCTTTTGTTTAAAATGGACAATATTTTAAGTACAAACGGAAAACCAACCAAACACATTAGGTTTCCATTGAAACTTTAGGAGAAATATCCATGGGTCATATGTGACGTGTACGAATCAACCCCTCCTCAATCTGAGATGCAGTGTCGCTGGAACAACTCAAAGTGTCTGTCTTTTGTTTCAAAAAGATGTCATTTTAATTGAAAAAAATCAACTAGCATACAGAAAACCGACCAAACACATTCAGATTGTGTCGATACTTTAGCACAATGATCCATGGGTCATATGTGGTGTGTAAGAGTCAACCCTGCCTCAATCCGAGGTGCAGTGTGGCTGGTGGTACTCTAGGTGTATGTATTTTGTATAAAATGGAAATCATTTCATGTAAAAATATATGGTATACAAAAAACCGATCAAATTATGAATTTTCTTCTGGATTCCACGTATAATTTTCATCTAAATTTTAAATTTAATTCTAAATGAATTGTGTATGTTTATAATTGCGTTATGAATTCTAATTTAATTATGGATGTGTATAGTTTCAGCATTATATGTTAAATGTGTATGTATTTGTTCTCTATATGTAAGTTTTAGTTGGTTATTGCAAGTACAATAATTGTATATGTATGTGTTAGTTTATTTCAGGTACAATATTTGGATTGAAAATGAGAGGGAAACCACAAAATGAGACCTGGTAGGCAAATTTTAGAGCTGCTGGGCAAATTGCAAAGCTGCTGTGCAATTTTCCCAGCATAGGCTATGCCAATGGTTTGAAACCGTTGGCATATAATGTATGGGTTTTGTTTTACCAACAGTTCATAGAACCATTGGTAAAACACTTTTCCCAATGGTTCTAAAGAGTTGGGAAAGATGAGACCTTGGGTTTTCTCAACGGTTTGGCCAAACCATTGAGAAAAAAATGGTAATTTTCTCACCCTATCCCAATGGTTTTCCAGAACCGTTGGGATAGGGTAATTTTTCTCCACCCTATCCCAATGGTTCACTATAAACCGTTGGGAAAAGATTTCCCAATAGATTACTTCCCTATGGTTTGCAGAACCGTTGGTATGACATATACCAACTCTTCAGCAGCCTTTCCCAATAGTTCTAAACCATTGGGAAATCCTGTATTTCCAGTAGTGAAAAATAATTTTTAACAATGTATTTTTATCATCAAGAATAAGTAAAAATAAACATATTAGAAATATTATTTTGAATAAAAAAATTTCTACTATAGTGAAATATGATGGTGATATTGAACATATTGTTGAAGAATGTAATAGAGTGGGGAAAAAATGTAATGCCTCTAGGTAAAATGAATAAAACAAAAATGAAAATATCATAGTGGTAATGTTAAGGACATGTAAAAATAATGTAATCTAGATACTTGATAGAAAGTGTTTTCCCCATGTGATTAAGAAACATAGTGATGTTAAAAAGAAAAAAATATTATTGAAATGGAACTTTCATATTTTGAAAAGATGAGGATTTTTTAAAAAATGGATGTAGCTAAACTACAATTTAAGAAAATGAGTTAATTAATAGTAAAATTATTTTTTTATTAAAGGGTTCAGACACAATAGTCATGTTGTAATTCAAATTTCGGACTCATACATGGAATTTATATTCAACTAAAAGAAATAAAATTATCTACTTAATGAAAGGAAGGGGGTTTAAAAAAATATTTATCATGTTTATAGAAAATAAAAAACATTTATATTTACTAATAATGATTAAAAAATATTATGAAAGAGTGTGTTAGGACATATTCTTCTACAAAATATAATTAAATGAAAAAAAATACAAGGATATAATTAATAGAACTATTTTTAAGTGTCAAAATATGATTATTTGTGATGCATGAATAAATTGGAAGGTTGTGATAAATTCTTTGAAACTAGGGGTTGAATGATATATAATTCAAAATGTCTTGGTTTATACAAAATTTTATAGTACTGTGACATTAAAATGGACCGAAGGTAAAAGATATTACGTTCTATTTATATATTATGATAATTTTTTTTAATTTTTTTATTTCGATTCAAAGATTTATATAGTAAGATTAATTATGAATTATATAAAGGTGATTGAAAACTAGTGCAGATGAATTATAAATACATTAATATTAGATAATGGTATTAAATTCACATTAATTTTAATTAAAAATCATATTTAGATTCATGTTATAAGAATCAAGATCTCATCTATATGGAATTTATTAATAAATGTAGATATAGAAATATGAAACAAAATTATTAAAACTCATGAAATTTAATTACAAAAAGGGAGTATATTTTTACTGCACTATTGGAAGGTAGATTTATAATCTACTTTTAATATTTAAAATAGAAAATTACATTAAATAATAAATGGTGTTACGAAATATAAAGTATGAAATGGGATATATCCAAATATAAAATACTTTATATTATTAGGAATCCGGTTATTCATTAAAATAAATAAGGAGAATCTATGAAACATTAGTTATGTTTTTAGTGAAGGAATATTTAAGGTATATTATTTTAAGATATATTCTCAAAAATATTTCTCTAGGAGGCTAAAAAATAATACTAAATAAAGTGATATAAAAATTATCAAGTTGGAATCAGAAAACAAATATAGTAGATCTTTATTAGGATTAGTTAATGAATGTGATAATGATACATATTTTATGAAAAATATTATAATCCTTTTGATGAAGATTAGATTGTTTTTTAAATGTTTAATACAACATATATAAATCATCTCCAAAGCCTATATGATAAAAGAAATTTATAAAAGTAGATCAATCCAATATTCTATGTGATATGACATCACCTACTTAGGATAGAAATAAAAATATTTAGAGGAATTATTTATCATCTCTAGATAGGAATAGTTAATTTATTGACATAAAAAATATTCCTAGGTTAAATATATGAATGACGATATTTATCTTATTGATAAATTAATACAAGGATATTGGTAAATAGTGTAAAGGTATATAATTATATTAATGAAAAATTGTCTTTATAAAATAAACATGATGAATAAGAACATTTTTTGTTCAAAATATCTACAATTGTGTAAAAAAGTTATGCATAGGATGATGGAAGTAATATAAAATAATATATTTTTCTTATGGTAAGACATAAATCCATATGAATATTCTTATATGTTGTTCAATGAATATGAAAAATATTTCAATTTTTTTGAATAAATTTATTGAATACAGTACAAAATAATTATGTATATATTGAACATCCTCATTCTTGGTAGTCCATAATCGACACTTTCTTGATGATGTGGGAGTTTAAAAGTGTAGGTGTAGATAATAATCAATATATAAAGAGAAAAAGTGAAGAACAGTTCTTGAGATTGGTTTATATAAATGATACCATATTTAATGGATGAAATATTGAATCATGTGAAAAGGTTGTAAATATTATGAAATAAATATTCCAATCATGCAGGATTTGTGATCGAATATATATTTATGGGATAGAATTGAATCATTAATGTGAGTATGTTTTTTTCTAATATGTGTAGTATAATAATGAAATATTAATGAAATTTATTATACACGGTAGATAACTCAAAATGAATATAAAGTGGTAGGTAATAATATAAGAGTGAGATTTGATGGGAAAAAAATAGATTCAACACTCGATAGGAGAATGAATTGTAGAATATTTTATTAGAAAACTACATGAATGAATGCTATGTATACCACATGTTTCACCATGTGACATTATGGTTGAATGGAATTATTTATGATATAAATAATGAATTCTAAAATATAATGATACTAATTATGAAAAAAATGTATAGGATATAAAATTAATTTGTAGTGGAGATTCTTTTACTATAGAGAAATTTATAATGTTGAAAAGACAATAATTGGATAGTACATTAAATAATATTACAAATATTGAATATATTTTAATTACTAAGGATTGTAATCGATTTTTCTTGATAAAAATAATCAAAACATCTCAGGGAAGATTTATTAAAACATTAATGGATTTTGTATCGAAAGAAGATAGTTTTTGACCTTATAATGTGACTAGTTGTAGTGAATGTTATTTTTTCAATAACACTTTAATGTATTTTTAATAATATTTTATGACTTTTACTCACTAGTTATTCACTTTTTCTATCAATAGTGGCAGAATAAATAAATTATTTGACAAATAGATTATTTTTTACTTATTGGTGTGTGAGTAGAAAGAATAATCATTATATTATGAGTGTATTCCAAAAATGTAAATCCTTCACTATAGTTTTACATAAGATTATTGGTTTTCTTATGAGGAAAGTTATAATCATTGTCGACTTTTTTGGCCCCTTGACTAGGCCCATTTTCAGTTTTTTAATTAAAAACACCATGTTGACCAAATAAATATTATATAAATTCTTCCTTAAGTCCCCCAATGTTCGTTTTATATAATTTTTCCATAAAATATCTGTAATAAATATTTGTGGATTGAGGATTTAATTATTTGATGAATTGAGGTTGAATCAAACGAGTGAGCATGGATCATAAGGAGATAGTGAACAAAATTGATGGTCGTTCCCTTTAATAAAATTAATTCCTCCATATTCATTTCTTATAATAATAATACTAATTTTTAAATAATTCTTGTTGTTTCAATCATTATTTTAAGTACAATGGATTATTTTTATTAATTTTTTGGTTTTTTGGGCTATTGTTGACAAAGGGGTTTTTTTGATTAATGACCAGAATTCCATAATTTGAATCCACTATCCCTTTTCCACTCCCTAGATTACATAACTAGTTGGGAAATATACATTTAGTTAGCTCATATTAGTGCATTGGACTCCCATAAAACTATATCACCATTTCTTTCTCCCCATTGGAATAAATTATGGGACATCGACCCTCACTGTGGATCATAGTGAGTGATGAGACACAGGTAAATGGTGAGATGTAGTTTAACAGACACCCCTATGAATTGAATTTGGGATGAAAATGGTTCAATTTTCTAAGATGTCGTGTATAGTAAGGTTTACCATGGATGGTATTTTCTAATTAATTGTAGGTCAACATGGTCTTCATAATGAAACAATACATTCTTCAGAAGACATGGGGGTTTGGTGACGATAAGAGTGATATGAAAGGGAGGTTTCTAGATACCAGTTAGAGAATGGAGAGGGGAATAGCGTAAGAAATTGTAATGGATATTGTTTCATGAAGGTCGATTATGTTAAAATTTTTCCCATTCATTATATTTTCTCATATCTAGTAAACACTCTCTCACCATTTGGTTAGGGGAGTGGTGGGTTGAGACGCATATGTGGGACGAGATGGATTCCAACTGTGTATGGTTTTTGGAAATGAGTTATCCAGTTATTTTTCCCAACATACATGACTTATTTTAAATGTATTTTCCATGTAATTTATATTCTTACTTTATTGTGGGGGTTTCCCATGCATTTTATGAGTAAATGGTGGGGTTTCATGATTTTGGACAAACCGTGAGCCCATTTCCAGATTTAAAACAAATTTTTTTTAGTTTTATAAATATTTCATTATTCAACATCTTTCAGCCATTATACTTCTCACTTGGACTTCCCTGTCCTATTCAAACCACCATATCCATTTGGACCTCTTATGTATCCACAATCATGGTGGATTTGGGTGATATATTATGTCTTTGGACCAACCCGAGAGCCCGTTTCCTATTTAAAAAAATATGTCTTTCATATGTCATTAATAATTCAATGTTATTCAGTGATTTTACCTCTCACCTGAGCCAAATATCCCTATACGTTCCCCCTTTTTTTCCTCCCTTTTTGGAGCTCATCTACATTGCAGAATTGGGAAAAGTTTCCCAGGATTTCTCAAATCATTCTAATTTGAATAGGTAATTTGATTATTATATAAATCCTTTATTTTTTACTCTTTATCACCCATTTTAGTTCCCACTTGACCTCCTCATCCTTATTCGATCCTCCATATTAGTTTTCGATGCTTGGAGATTCACCTTTTGTTTTATTTGGGGTAATTTTTTCATGATATCTTAAGTAAGTGGGTTTCCTTCCTTCCACCTCCCATTTTATTAGGGATTATTCCATTTTTATTGAAGTTACTAATGTCCAAAATGTACAGATTCTAACCTATGGTTTGATATTGGGTTTATTAGACTAATCTTTGGTTTTATGTTTGATTTAACACCCTTCTGGTGCAACAGAAGTACGGTTGACCTTTCACACAAGGATTTGGTGTTTTTGACACTTATGGTACGTGATTCCATGTGTATATACTACTAGCAGAGTTATTCATACATAATATATATTGTTATACTAATCCACTATCATTGTTCCTGCTGAAAATATTATTTCTGGTGGTATTTGTTAAGAAATTGATTTTGAATATCTATTTTGTGTGAAAATTGGTGTTTTGAATGTACATTCTATGTTCTGACATTTGAGGTTGTTTTATAATTCATGTAAGGGTGTTATTAAAATGTTTTTATACGGCTAATTCTTATTTAGAGAGATATTGGTATTCATTTGGATTTCAAAAAGGGTTTTAGATGGATTTTATGTGTAATGTTTGGTTTTATTCATTGAAAATGTTTTATGGACATTATAAATGGTTTATGGAGTTACATAAATGGTGAAACAAATGTGTAGATACTATTTTAAGTGCGTAAGACGATAATTTTTGTTTTTATATGAAAATTTTATTTGGTTATATGTGGTATTTTTTTAGCACAAAGGGGTAACCCGAGTATCTATGTGGGAGGACATGTACTAGTATGGTTGTAATCTGGAGTGGTTTTGTCCATATTTAACTAAGAAATTTAGACATTTAAAACTCATAACAAACTATAATCATGATGACTGGGGACAACTAGGTAATGGGTATGTTCCCTACTGGTGGATCTTTCTTGAGAACATATATTTTTGGGATTACATTACACTGAGATACGAGGTACATGGTGCCCAAAACAAACTAGTGCATAGGTGTGTTCCCAAGAATTTTGATCAATTAATATTTCGTATTTATAATTCTTTTGTAGTGTGTTTGGATGGAAAATTCCATAGAATATATTTTTTATTGAAAATTTTTCATCTATTGAAATCATCCTTTGAAAATTGTTTACTTCCAAAAGTTTAATTCTTTTGAAATTATTTCCACCATTTCTTGTTTATTAAAACATGAATGATTTTTATCTTGTAATTCATACCATATAGAGTATTTTGGGTGATTTAATATTGGTCATAGGTTCACAGTTTACTTATACCCTATGGTGTACATATACTTGATCATGTTTGGCACTGGTAAAGGTAAGGTCTTGGGTGGTGGTGGTTCGGGTTGATAGTTTCCTTCTCTGGTGTGACGTTGTGGAGATGGCTCATGGGTGATAACCCCTTATCATGTGGAGTTTTATAGGATAGTTTTTTCTTCTTACATTTTTGTATTTTTGGACCTCTTGTGTCTTGTTTAGACCCATTTATTTAGTTTGTAATATTATTTAAGTCTTATTTTGTAGGAATTTATAGATTCATTTTATTAATTTTTTTGTTTTTTATGTATCTATACTCAGGTAAATAATTCCCAAAACAATATTTATGAGACCCAGAGACATTTTGAAGCCCATGGGGATAGGGATCACTGATCGAGCCTTTCCATGGGCTAGGTTGTTTTCTGGTTTTTATGGCGACCAGATTTGGTTTGTGACAGAATGGTATCAAAGGTGGTTAATTTGTTTTTGTTATATTATTTTTTTGGGACAATTTGGTCAAGAAAGGAGCTCATATTGTCAGAGCTCTGAGATTTGGTATCGAGTAGTGTGCCTGACCTAGACCTCTCATGAAAAACCTTAAGTCACCATTGGACATTGTAATTATTTGTTTGAATTCACTTATAGGTGAGATGTCTAGGTTGTAGACTGCATGTGGACATTGGGTGGGGTGAAATAGTTGTTTATTTCATTGTTGTAATGTGTTTTGGATTATTTATATTTGATGGTATTGATGAAATTTTTAAAAACAATTGTTCTGGGTTGTTCTATTATGACTGTTGACTTTTGTTGAAACATGGCTACTTGGAGAACTCACACGTGCCCACAGGAGGAAGCTGGATAATGTTATCCCTCACTGGTTGTTTAGAGGTTGGTTGAGCCTAGAGTCTTGGCTATTCAGGCTCTAGGAAAATAAGTGAATCATTCACCTTCCCCTGGTCCAGTTAGAGAAGAAAATTCTCGTCCTAGGAAGGACAAATCCCATGATTTCCTAAAGAACAAGCCTCTTTCTTTCCGAGGTTTCACAGAACCCCATGAAGAAGAGAAGTGTCATGAAAATATTGTGCATGTGTTTGAGTTCCTAGACACACATGAAAAGGTCAGGGTGAAATGTGACTCTTTCTTGTTAGAGTCTCTTAGCCCCAATACTGCCATGAAGTTTTGGCATATGGATGACCTCAAGAGTTTATCGAACATGTTCAGGGGGATCATTTGTTGATGGAGTATACCAAGAATTTTGTCAAGTTGGTCCAATATTCTCTGAAAATGGTCACCAATGAGCAGATGAAGGCCCAAAAGTTTCAGAGGGGTTTGCGGCCCGAGATCTATTCAGAGGTCTTCTTATTCAAGATGAAAACCTATGCTAAAGTGGTTGATAGAGCATTCATGTTGGTGATTAACAAAAAGGGGAGGGATGGTTTCTCTATGATAGTGTTATTAATGGGAAGTGGTATCACTTTTGAGAAGAAAATGAAGTGGGAGGAGTAGGGATAGAAGGGAGCTGGAAGCCTAGGCCAACCTTCCAGGAAGTATTCTTTGGTGGCTTTAGATGTGAGGTCTGTTGTGTGCCACCAGTGTGGGAGGCCATGGAAAATATGTCCAGCATAAAAATAACCTATTAATCCCAATTATTATTGTAGAGGAATGTGACACATTCTGATCTTTTGTAAGATGGCACATCCACTTGAGAGTGGGGTAGGTCCAATGGATTTCTGGGGAGTGCCATCCCAGTCAAAGCTGTCGAGGATGGGAGGATCATGGTTTGGTGGCCAGGCGGTTGGTTCAGATCATCTATTGGGTAGATCCAGTTTAGGCCATAACCATAGTTGAGTGGTTGTTCTTAGGCATATAGTAATTATCTTCATGTGGTGGAGAAGGCATCAGCGTGATCAGATTCAAGTCCTTCGACAGTTCAATGTACCATCTTTATTTCATATTCTATAGATGTTGTTCTTTTTTATACCAGTTATTATATTTCATTCATCTCTACTCATATTTTTCACATAATTAATTATTCAACAGAGCTTTTTTCATTTGTGATTGAGTTGGTGACACCGTTGGGAAAGAATAAGGGGAAGGGTCTCAGGTGACCATCATGTTTTCTTTCTGTGTTAGTGGATGAAATGTAGTGGGACATCCTAGTCTTAGATAAGGATCTCTTTGAAATGATACATGTAATGTATATCCTAGTACACTTTTAGGCATACCTCAATTTCTATAGGTGGCTAGTGAGTGTCACAACACAAGATGGAAGTCTGGAGTTTTTGGGTGGGGAATGGGATCCTTCGTTGGGTTGTGTGGGACCTCCACTCCCAAATTTGGGGAGTCTTATTTTCTAGTTATCGTCACTCATGAAAGAGTAATTTGGATCTTCTCATGAGGGTGGGTTACCTCATGTAGTGGATGGGTTCCCAGAGGTATTCCCATATGATTTTTAGGGTTACCCCTAGAGCGGGACGTGGAGTTCTCGATCAATTCAGCACCGAGAACACAACCGATATCTCTTCCCTTATATCTTATGTACCCCCCCTGAATTGAGGGAATAAAATATTCATATGGATGATTTAGAATCCAAAAGATTCATTCTCCCAATCGCCTCTCCTTCAACTGCTCTTTTTCTCTTTGTGAAGAAGTATCACAGGTCCCTTCTATTGTGTATTGATTACCCGAAGCTGAATAAGGTAACCATCATGAACAAATATACTTTTCCCCAAAGAGATGACTTTTTTGATCTGTTGAAGGTTTAAAGTGGTTTTCTAAAATTGGATTGCATTCATGTTACCACCAAATCAAGGTGAAATATGCATATATCTAGAAGATAACCTTCAAAATCATGTTTAACCACTTTCAGTTCTTGGTAATGCCCTTCGGATTGACCAGTGCCCTAGTGACCTTTATAGAACTCAGGATTTGGGTACTCCAAAATTATATCATCTCGTTATTTGTGGTATTCATAAATGAAAATTGGTTTACATTGGATATGATGAGGATCATGAGAATCATTTTTGGATCATTTTGGGTACCTTAAGAGATCATCTATTTTATGTGACCTCTTCCATGTGCACTTTTTGGATCATGGAGGTGAAGTTTCTAGGGCATGTTATATCGGAGTAGGGGGTTTCAGGGGACCCTGAGAAAATTAGTGCATTTATATGATGAGAGTAGCCGAAGAACATGTTCGAGATCACGAGTTTCCTCTACCCAGCTGGTTACTATTGGTGGGTTGTTCATGATTTCTCTCAGCTTATATCTCCCATGACCAAGATCACCAGGAGATTGGTGAATTTTCATGTATCCAGGAATGTTAGGCATTCTTCGAGGAGATGAAGTAGCAGTTGACTACCTCCCATGCATTGATCTTGATATAATATGGTAAGGGATACGTGGTGTGTTGTGAAGCTTCAGGTATGAGACTCAGGTGCATTCTTAGTTATGATGAAAATGTGGTAGTGTTTGGCTCCCACTAACTCCGACCACCCAAAAAGAATTAACTGACCCACAACTTGGAGCTAGTATATGTGATGTAGGATTTGAACATGGATTCACTACATTTGTGGGGAAATTTTTTTCGTCTATTTTGAAGACAAAATCTTCGCCTATATCTTCTCTTATATGGATCTTGATCTGAGGCAGTGCCACTAGATCGAGTACTTTCACGGGTTTGACTTTGACGTTTTCTATACCCCAGGAAAGGGAAATTTGGTGGTGGATTCATTGAGTAGAAAAGTACCAGTGAAATCCATGAAGAAGTCGACTTATGAGTGGTCTCTGATGGGTTTCTTTTATCAGATTCATGTGGAGACTATAGAGAAAAATGGAGGATCATTATTTATGAGCATTTAGTTGACTTCTTCTCTATTATATTTTATTCAATGAGAATAACCCTGTGATGAGTTTTGTCAGCATTTGAGGCAGTTTCGTCATGGTGGGAAGACATCTACTGACTGGTCTTCATACCCCGAGGGTATCTTGTGCTTCAAGGGCCACATGGTGGCGCCATTGTCTCCGCTGAAGGTGGTAATGCGGGATATCCACTAGTCTCAATGGGTTTTCCATCCTTGTTCTACCAAAATGTATTATGAAGAGCATTGACAATTCTGGTGGATAGGTATGAGATGAGACATAGCTGACTTCATTTCATGATGCTGTAAATGTCAGCATGTGAAATCAGAGCATGAAAGGCCATCCGATTTTCTCCAGCCATTACCCATTCCAAATTTGAAGTGGGGATAGGTCACTGTAGATATACTTATTGGATTTTCTCATACACCTCAGGGAAATAATTTGATATCAAAAGTAAATAATCATCAAACCTAATCATCCCACTTAATTCCAATTAAGCATACAAATAAAGGTGATTAGTTGGGATGATTGAATCCTCAAGATGGGGTAAGGATTCATGGTGTTCCATCTACAATTATCTTGGATATGGACCCCATGTTTAATCTCTTGGTTTTGGTATGGCCTTCTAAAGGCCATGGGGAATTAGATTAAAATGATTATGACTTACCATCATCAAACGAATGGTTAGACATAGATGGAGAATATGATTTTGGAAGACATGCTCTATGAATGTGTTTTGGACATTAGAGGTTATTGGGATTGCCATTTGGGATTGGTTGAGTTGGATTATAATAATAGATACCAATACACAATCAAATGTCTCTATTTGAGGTGCATAATTGTTGGCCTTCTTAGTCCCCCCTGTGTTGGGATGAGGTAGGAGAAATGTCACTATTGGGGTCAAGTCTTCTGTAGGTGAATTTTGATAGGAATAAATTGATTAGGAAGAATTTATTGAGAGATCAGAGTCACCATAAATCATATGCGGATCAGAGGCACCGAGACCTAAAGTTTTTGGTATGAGATCGGCTGTTTTTTAATGTGTCCCCACATCTAGGTCATTGACATTTGGGAAAGTA
Organism: Viscum album; assembly: GCA_963277665.1. Taxonomy (NCBI): domain Eukaryota; kingdom Viridiplantae; phylum Streptophyta; class Magnoliopsida; order Santalales; family Viscaceae; genus Viscum; species Viscum album. The sequence goes on from OY728121.1 coordinate 440,870,601, forward strand.
GGGAATTCTAACCCCAAGATATGTTGGAACTTTTGAGATTAATATGTATTATGGAACGGTTTCATATAGGTCATACTTCACTTCTTAGTTGACATCTATCAGTGAAGTCTTCAATGTCTCACAATTGAAGAAGTACAACCTGGATATGTCCCATGTGCTAAATTGGGAGGATTTGGATATAGACCCCAATCTGCCTATGGTTGAGTGACCAGTGAGTATTCTAGACTCTCGAAAACAAGTGATTAGAGGGAAGACTACTCTTCTGGTTCAATTCCTCTAGCAACATGGTACTGATAGTCATGAGACATGGGAGCATAAGTCTTGGGTCAAGGAGTAGTATCAGTTTCTCTAATCAGATTATGCTTCAAGATGACTTTACATGGGAGGATAGTTTTTATAGTGGAGATAATTGTCACATAAGAATATTTATTTTAAACGATGTTTTCATTTAATCTATATTAATACTTTGTTTTGGGGGTTTCCCATGAATTAATGGACGAAATGGTGGGTTTTCATGATCCATGCCAAACTATGAGCCCATTTGCAGATTTAAAAAAATTGTATCCTTTATAAATCCTGTGTTTTTTAACTTTTTTCATCCAATCCAATTCCCTCATGGCCTACACTAACCTATTCAAACCACCATATCCATTTTCACCACTTATGAATCCACAATCAGGGTGGATTTGGGGGATATATTGAGGTTGTGGGCCAACATGTGAGCCCATTTCCTATTTTTAAATAATATTTGGTTCATATCTCATTAATTTTTTAATTTTTTTGTTGATTACACCTAAAACCTAAGCCCAAAATCCATATTCACCCCCCCAACATTCGTTTCTCCATCTTTGGAGCACTTATTCATCAATGAATAGGGATAATTATCTCAGGCCTTCTCAAATTCTCCAGGATTGAATAAATAATTTGTTTCTTCTCATAACCCCTTCATTTGTTTCTCGGTTTCCCCTATTTCAGTCCCAAATAAGATTCCTTAGCCTTATTCGAACCACCATATCAGTTTTTCATACCTTGTGATTCACATATTGGTGTATTTGGGGAAATTTCATAATGATATCTTAAGTACGTGGGTTTCCTTCATTCCTCCTCCCATTTTCTTAGGGTTTCATCCATTTTCATGAAGTTCATAAGTTCTAAAAATTATGTCTTCGAACCTAGGGTTTTATGTTGGATTTCATGGTCTAAATCAAACCAAAAGAAAAAATATTATTGATGTTTCTAGAACTATGAGTTTAATTTACTTAAAAATTGAGGATATTTATATTTTTAAGATGAATTTAATGATGATTATACCTTTTTAAAATGTAAAGGTTTCAACCATTTTATAAAGAGACTTAATTTATATTCCTCATTGATGTTTTTAAATTTCATTAGTTATTTATGATATGAGAGTTAATAAAACCAGATATTTCACTAATCAACTAACGTAGTATTTTTAAAACTACGGATAGCCAAAAAATTTGTAATGAAGAGAATGAAGAATATATTTGAAATGATTTTATTATTTTAATATCCAATTGCATGAAGAAATGAAAAATAAATTTTAAATGAAAATTATGTTTTTATTGTATTAATTATGTAAATGTTTGGAATGTTTCTATAAGATATACCAAAATAAAAGACCCATATGATGCAAAGGATAATTCCATAAGAATATTTTATAACAAATTTTATCAAAAGAAGAATAAAAAATTTGTTCCCAATTCAAAGAGAATGATGTAATTTTATATAAAGAGGAATGATATTATTAAATAAAAGGATGTTTAAAATTAATATGATTAAGAGGATTTATAATTTCAATGTGATGAAGAATATGTTATAGTGTCTATGTTTAATTATTGTATAGAAGATATAGAGATTATTCATTACTATAAAGGTGAACTTGAAAATGGTATTGGGAAAATGTAAACATGAAAGAAGAAAATAAGAAAGAATAAGGGAATATTAAATTGATCATATGACTATATAGATGAAAATAAAGTAAAAATTAAAAAGGCTAGAATAGTTTGTTAAAACATAACATGATTATTAATAAATCGTAGTTTATATAGCTATTTTAAAAATAGCCATTCATTCAAGTTACCACCAACTCAAGGTGAAAGAGGTTGTTATCCCAAAGACAACCATCTGAAGCATGTACATCCAATTTGAGTTCTTTGTAATGCCCTTCAGATTGACCAATGCTCCAGTGAACTTTATAGAACATTGGATTTGGTTATTCCACCAATATCTCAACTCTTTTTTCGTGGTATTCATGAATGAAAAATTGGTTTACTTTGGATATGAGGAGTATCATGAGCATAATTTGAGGATCATGTTGAGTACCTTGATAGATCATCACTATTATGCCAAGTCTTCCATGTGCACTTTTTAGATCATGGAGGTCAAGTTTCTAGGGCATGTGATCTCGAAGTAGGGTATTTCAGTGGACCCCAGGAAGATTAGTGAATTTATGTCATGGGAGTAGCTGAAAAACATGTTCGAGATCAAGAGTTTCCACATCCTGGATTGTTACTACAGGTGGGTTGTTCATGATTTCTCTTGGCTTAATTCTCCAATGACCAAGATCACCTGGAGAGGGGTGAATTTTTTTTGGATCCAAGAATGTAAGGCATTCTTCGAGGAGCTGAAGCAGTTGTTTACTACCTCCCCTATGATGATCTTGACAGAATCTGGTAAAGGATATATGGTGTGTTGTGAAGATTCAGGTATGAGTCTCATGTGCTTGCTTATGTAGGATGATCATGTGTTAGCGTATGTCACTCACCAACTCCAACCACAAGAAAAGAATTACCTGACCCATGACTTGGATATATTAAATGTGATGAAGGCTTTGAAAAAATGGCTTCACTTCCTCTTTGGGGAAATTTTTTTGGTCTATTTTGATCACAAAATCAAGGCCTAAATCTTCTCTCAGAAGGATCTTGATCTGAAGTAGTGCCACTGGATAGAGTACTTGTAGGGGTTTTACATTGACATTTTCTATACCCCGGGCAATGGAAATGTGGTGGTGGATTCATTGAGTACAAAAGTAAGAGTAAATTCCTGGAAGAAGTAAAGTTATGAGTGGTCTCTAATGGATCTCCTTTCTCAGATGCATGTGGAGACTATGGAGCGCAGTGGTGGTTCGTTATTTGGAAGTATTCAGTTGACTTATTCTCTACTAGAGTTGATTCAATGAGAACCACCTAGTGATGTGTTTTGTCAGCAGTTGAGGTAGTTTTTCATCATGGGGAGACATCTTCTGACTGGTCTTCATACCCTGAGGGTTTTTTGGGATTCAAGGGCCACTTAGTGGCGCCTTTGTCTCCACAGAAGGTGGTAATAGAGGAGATCCAATAGTCTCAATGGGCTATTCATCCAGGTGCCGCCGAAATGTTTTATGAGGTGCATTGACAATTTTGGTGGACAGGTACGAGATGAGACATAGCTTACATTGTGTCATGATGCTATACATGTTAGAATGTGAAATCGAAGCACCAAAGGCCTTCCAGTTTTCTCCTACCATTACCCATTCTTAATTTGAAGGGGGAAGTGGTCACCATGGACTTCATTATTGAATTTAATCATACACCTAAAGGTAATAATGCCATATCAATAGTAATTGATCATCTAACCAAATCATCCCACTTCATTCCCATCAGGGATACAGCTAATGTGGATGAGTTTGGCCGATTTTATCTTCAGGATGGGGTAAGGTGTCATGGTGTTCCATCTACAGCTATCTTGTATAGAGAGCCCCTATTTCACATATCTGTTTTGGGATGGCCTTTTAAAGGCCATGGGGACTCAAATTAAAATGATCATGGAATACCATCCTCAAATGGAGGGTCATATAGAGCTAGCGAATATGATTTTGGGGGACATTCTCTTTGAATGTGATTATAAATTAGAGGTTTTTGGGATAGAAATTTGGGATTGGTTGAGTTGGCTTATAATAACAGTTACAATCCTCAATAAAATGGCTCAAATTGAGGTGCTTTATGGTTAGCCTTGTCTGTCACAATGTGATGGGATGATGTAGGTGAGACCCCACTATTGGGGCCGAGTCTTTTGAAGGAGACTTCTGATAAGATGGCATTGATCAGGAAGAATTTATTGATAGCACAGAGTCACCATAAATTTTATACTAATCAGAGGCATCAAGACCTAGAGTTTTTGGTGTGTGATCTGTTGTTTTTGAATGTATCCCCTCGTCCAGTTCATTTCCATTTGGGAAGGTAGGGAAAGATAACACCAATGTATGATGGACCTTGGGATATTACTAAGAGGTTTGGAATGGTTTCATATAGGTTATATTTTCTTTCACAGTTGACATCTATCAATGATGTCTTCCATGTATCATAACTGAAGAAGAACAACCTCGATATTTCCCATGTGTTGAATTGGGAGGAGTTGGATATATGCCTAATCTGGCTATGGTTGAGCAAACAGTACGTATTCTGGACTCCAGAGAACAAGTGATTAGAGGGAAGACTATTCCTATAGTTCAATTCCTCTAGCAACAAGGTATGATGATCATGAGACATGGGATCATAAGTCTTGGGTCAAAGAGCAGTTTCCATTTCTCTTATCTGATCAGGGTTCAAGATGAGTTTACATGGGCAAAAAAATTTATGGTCAAGGTAATTTTCATATAAGAGACTTATTTTAAAGTTACTTTTAATTTAATTTATATTAATACTTTTTGTGGGGGTTTACCATGAATTTATGGAGGAAATGGTTGGTTTTCATGATTTGGTCGAAACTGTGTGCCAATTTCCAGATTTAAAAAAAAACTTTTATAACTCCATTGTTTTTCAACATTTTTCATCCATTCCAATTTCCAATTTACGTACCCTAACCTATTAAAACCACCATATCCATTTTAACCACATAGGAATCCACAATCCTAGTGGATTTAGGGGGTATATTTAGGTTGTTGGCTAAACCTTGAGCCCATTTCCTATTTTTTTAAAAATATTTCTTTCAGATCTCAATCATTTTTTACGGTTTAATTTTTATTACACCTAAAACCTAAGCACAACATCCATATTCACCACCCCCCCAATGTTGGTTTCTCCCTCTTTTGAGAACGTCTTCATCGCAAAATAGGGAAAAAATTTCAAGAGTGCTCAAATCCTCCAGGATTGAAAAATTAATTTGTTTCTTTCATAACCCCATCATTTTTTTTATTTTCCCCTCTTATAGTCCTCAATTGGATTCCATATCCTTATTAAAACCTCTATATCAGATTTTTCTTCTTGGAGATTCACCTATTGGTGTATTTGGGGTGATTTCTTAAAGATCTGTCAAGTGCGAGGGTTTCTTTCATTTTTCCTCCCATTTTCTTAGGGTTTATTCCATTTTTCTTGAAGGTCATAATGTCTTGAATTTATTTCATCAATCCTAGGGTTTTATGTTGGATTTTTGGGACTAGTTTTGATGTTTTAAGTTTGATTTAAAACTCTTGTGGTGGTGCGGTGGTGCGGTTGAACTTTCGAACAAGGATTTGGTGTTTTTGACACTCGTGGTAGGTGATTCCATGTGTAAGAAGTACTAGATGACTTAGCCTTGATTGATTCCATAAAAACAAATTTTGTATCAACTGAATATTTTTTTATCACAATGGGGGAACCTAGGTATCTAGGTGGGAGGTTGTGTACTAGTATGCTAGTGATCCAAGGTGGTTTTTCCATGTTTCACATATAAATTTAGACATTGGAAACACTAAAAAACTATAATTATGATGATTTAGAAAAACTAGGTAATGGGTATGATCCCTACTAGTGGATATTTCATGATAATAGATATTATTTTGGTTACTTTACATCAAGATATGCGGTAAATGGGGCTCGAAACTAACTACTTCCTAGGGATGTTCCCAAGATTAGTGATCATCAGCTCTTTTGATATTTATCATTGGATTGTGGTGTGTATGGATGGAAAATTCAGTATCTTACATGTTTTATTGAAATCTTTTCTCCTTTGAAATCATCCTATGAAAACTGTATTCTTTTAAATGTTTAATTATATAGAAATTATTTCAACCATATCTTGTTTACAAAAACATCCATGATTTTTATCTTGCAATGATTAACATATGTCTTTTTGGGTGATATCCTATTGGGATTAGTCTCACACCCAAATTAAACAACATTGGAGTAAGTATATGAGATCATGTTTGACATAGGTAAAGGCAAGGCCTTAGGTGGTGGCGGTCTGGGTTGTTGGTTTCCTTCCATGGTTTGGTGTTGGGGAGATGGCTTGGGGGTGATGAAGCCTTATAGTGTGGAGTTCATTGGGCTATTTTTTTCTAATTTTATGTATATTTGGGCCTCTTTGGTCGTGGATAGACCCATGTATTCAGTTATGAATTTTATTTAAGGTTTATTTGGCTTGGATTTTCATGTTCAGTTTATTGATTTTTTTTGGATGATTATTATATCTATACTCAAGTAAATCATTCACAAACAAATATTTATGATTCTCGCACACATTATCTGGCCTGTGGGGATATGGAACGCCCTTCATGCCTTTCCATGGTCTGGGTTGGGTTTTGGTTTTGATGGTGACCAGATTTAGTGCATAATAGTTTGGACCTACATGAGAACAGAACCCAATCTTAAAGATAAGTGATGATAATGGATCTAGAATAGTTACCCTATAGTGATAATTTTTTTGACACATATATTCAATATATTTTATGAATAATTATCCATCAAATAGAAACCAAGGATCGTAAAGTATAGTTTATTTGGAAGATTTGATAAATAAAACTGAAAAAATGGAAGTAAAATAAAACATCACATTATTATTATTTATAATCGTCTACTAAATCCAATTTTTTTCCTATAACTACATTTTACAAACTAGGGAATAAAATGAAAAATGTATGAGTTGAAAATCGTAGTAAATAAATAAACTTTTGAAAAAAGAGAAACACTTGTGTTGTAAGGAATAACAAGATAAAAAAAGTCATGGAACATAAATAATCATATCGAAGCATTGAACATGGAACAAATAATCATATGGTAATGAAAAAATATTGATATGTAAGAGAGATATAATGAGAGAGAAAGAAGTTTCTAGGATAACTAACGAGACAATATCACATGGTGGACTATGTCCCGTAACAAATTTGATTTACTCTCTAATATCATACATGATGTCTCATGAGACTAAAACATTACCCAATTAATTGGATCTCTATTTAGGAACACCCATTATAACATGTTCATAAATATGTGTTCTAAATTAATAATCAAACATAAAGGATGACCATAAGTATTACCAAGGAAACAAATCGGTATCGTAATCAAGTCATAATGTGTTAGTAGGTGGCCTTTAACAATGTTATCCCTAAAAGAAGGGATTTAAATAAATCTTGGAAATTAATAAAGTAAAATAATAATAGTATATTAGGAATAATGAAGTACAAATGAATTTAAATGAAGAAGAAGAGTGGTTGGATACCATTATAAATATTCCACTAAAGTATAGTTTTAGGAAAAAGAATAAAGAGTCTTTAAAGAGGATGAATGCCTATTAGTTTCATAAAACAATAAATTAACTAAGTTATTTTTTTCAAATAAAAATATTTATTTTAGATAAATATTTTAGGCTTAAAATTGTTTATTGAGTATACTTAAAAATGTGTATTTAATGGGATAAGTTCCTATTAATTGGGTCTGATTATCGGGGGGAATTCAGAGGGGATTCTTATGAAAAAATAATATCCCTATAAAAAAGGATGAATTGATATGGATACATACGTTTGGAACATATAAATAGGTTTTATATTAAGTATATAAGTATAATTAATAATTTCATTTATTTAAATATATATAAAGAATAACCCAAATTTAATTTGAAATTTCGGAGAGATCTCATACCTTATGTATAAATGTGTTTTGCACTTGAACTTAATATCTTTTATAATAAAATTAAATCCATTAATTTCATAAATAACACCCATTTAAACATATATATTATTTATTATAGTATTATTAATTTCATTTTGGTACATTTCAATGGGTTATAATGTCTAATTTTGTTGTTCTGGGAGCGTTTATTTCTTGGTTTTATGGTCAGTTCCCTTGAGTATAACTATGGATGTTGATAACTAATGGATGAAAAAAATAAAATACTGTAATTAAATAATAGTAATACAGTAATATAATTTAAAATGGTCCCATATATAGTTTTGGTTACTGGTATGACAATTAATCATTATATAAAACATTAATGAGAAATGATTAGTTTATTTTGGAATGTTTTACGACCACCAAAAACTAGTATAATTTATACACTATTATGACTATATATATTAGTTCCAGAACATTTAATACTTTATAATATAAGTATTATAGACATATTTAACAATAATAATGGTTTTATGAAACTCCTTGGAGGTGGTAATGAAAAATGAAAACTCGTCATCCTCGAAGGTGGTGAACCGACACAACACAAACACTATTTTCATTTCAGGAATAAATGTAGAAGGGAAGATATTTGATGATGGATATTCCATGAACAAAATTAAAATATAGAATATATATTATACTAGAGTTTCCATTCTCTTTTTTATATGGTAGGTGAGGATAAGGTTGGAGACAAATTCAATTTAAAAGAGAAAGAAAGAGGATTTTACCTCTAGAACTTCTTCTCATTGAGAACCTATTTAGGGAACATGGATTTGGACATTGGTTGAAACTAGTAGGTTTTGGATATGTTTCAGAGGATTGGGAAGGGATATAATAATAATTTAGACAAGATATAATACTTAGGAGTTTTTTTGGAGAAGGGGTGGTGATGGGTGGTATTTATAGTCAGAGGAGACGAGTGTTTTTCATTATTATATTCATTAGTTTTTTATTTTGTCTCATGTTTATAAATAGTGTCGATTACTATGAATAAATCAAATAAATGGTTTGGGAGAGTTATAACCAATTTATTCCGACTTCGTATATACAACATCTATGAATCAATAATTCTGGTATATGTTAATACTATAAATTATTGTATTTCACTATTCACCAAAACTTCAACTATTTATAAAAATCACCCTAATAATTTTTCAGTGGTTAAATTTGAAAAATTGAATTCATTTTATGAAAATAATATTCCAAATGCGAGAACATTAATTTTTAATTAAAATCCTCAGTTATTTAAAAAAATCCGATTTTAATATTATAATTTATTTTATATATATTTTCAATATTCCTTAAGGCCACATAAATTCATATTTTAATGATTATAAAATATTTTATTATTTATGAATATATTTTTTGAAAATAAATTTTCTTTTAAACCATTATATTGGTTATAAAATTTTAAATAAAATATTATGTATTATAAAAATTCCAACACAAAATACAATGTTATTAAAACATTTATTTACTTATTACATGATATAAATATATCATATTTTCAATTATATGATTCCTAAAATATATTTATAATTTTATATGGGAGGTTATTATTCTAATGGCTAGATTACAATCCCTAACTGTCAAATTACTCTTCCAACAATATGGTTATTATTACCATCATATAGATTCATTATTTTATATAAATACCTCTTATTTTATTCAATCTGCATTCACATATATGTTCTATTAAGGATATCAATATACTTTAATAATAAAAATAGATATTTTTTTTATTGTCATTATTTTTTATTTCTATAGCTTTGTTCATGAGTGTGGTCATTCAAGTGGACAGAGAGGATCCAAGTTATCCTATTCTAGTAATAATATTTCTTAATTATTATCCAACTATAATATTCAAAATTATTATTGGTTTATTTGTCCACTAATGTTTCCATATTCCTTTATGAGAATAATATATTTTAGTTTCTCTATGTTATTTTTATGATTTAAACTCTATAATATAATTTTAAGAAAGAAATTTTCATTGATAAAATTATAGCATGTTATATTATTACACACTTATGAAATTTCTCCCCTGAGATTTCAATTTAAAAACTAAGGTGATACTTGTTGAGAGTATTTCTCCTTTATCTCATCCACTTGTTCCCATGTCCCATTTTCATTATTAAAATTTCTCCATAGCACTTTAAGAATGTGAGGAATGTTTTTGAACATGCATTATCTCTAATGTCCAAGATCCTCACTAGCTGATACTTGTAAGAGAGATCATATTCCAGTTGTATGACATCCCAATTAAGTACATGAGAGGGGATTGGTATATAATTTCACTAAAGGGATAGATGGAATACTTTTTGTAATTGAGACATGGTTGCTGGATGTTTTAGTGGACATTCCATAGTTCCAATGCGATCAATAAGGTCAAAGGGTTTGATGTTACTAGTGATTGACTTTTATTTCTTCCCAAATCTCAGGTCCCTCTTCCATGATGATATGTGGAGGTATAATTTATCACCATCTATCAACTCGAACTCTCATTGATGTTCATATTCTCATCTCACCTATTATATTTGGGCTTCCTTGAGGTGATGATAATTTATTTTTTTCCTATTCTTCCATTTCTTCAACCATTTCAGGGCCCCAATATCTTACGTTTACCAACATCAACCCATCATGTATGTGTTCGACATTTTTTCAATTATGGGATTCATATGGTTCCATTTGGATTCTTGAGTGGAAACTATTATTGTAAGAGAACATGACCAGTGAAAAATGTTGATCCCATTTTTCCTTTAAGTCCATATAATAATATTTTAACAATTATTCAGGTGTCTGAATAGTCTTCTTAGGTTGTCCTTCAGTTTCACAATGATAAGTCATACTAAATATTAACTCAGTATTTCGAGCATATTGTAGACTCTTCCAAAACGTGGGGGTAAATCATGGAACATGATAAGTTATAATTTATAATGGTACTCAATGTATACCCAATCCATCAAAATGTACATTTTTATTAATGAATTTTAATGAAAAATGGGAAACTATAGTTTGGAAAAATGATACCACTATGTGCCGAATGATCTCACAAAATGATTAAACACAATACTAAGAAAACATAAATCTTCCACTCTATATAATTACTAATGCAGAGAACTATCTTGGATATCTGGATCCTCACTAAAAAGTTCTTAAAGGTAAGTAGTCGTCCAGTCCATTGTCTGAATAAATTCCTCCAAGTAGATTTTGCTCAGGTTAAAGCATCAGGACTGTATTCAGTATTTTTATCTATCCACAATTTTTGATCCTCATTGGCATCAAATTGAATCCTTCTTTCATAAAATCCTTAAATCTCATATTCTGATACTTTGTGTCGAATAACTTTTTCATGAATTTCTTCCCTAGAGTGCAGGATAAGATTCAAGCATTCCGCATCCTCTTCATCCTTGTCTCATATTTTCCTCCTTTAGTATCTAGTTTCCCCATTCGGTAGATATTTTCATTCCTCGTTTCAATCCTTATTGGATGACATAGTCTCCATTAGTTTTGGAGAGTGGGAATAATATTTGCGTCCCATTGGTTTTTCCTTTGGACCACAATACATTTCCCTGAGTCTTGATTTCCTTTTTTACCGTTCTTACTTATAGGACTGTGAGGACCTTTCAGTCGAATTCAGTCCAGACTATCCACTGAGAGTTGTCTATATCATTCATCACCTGATGTATCCTCCTCTTGATTTAATGATGGTTCTTGAACATCCAGACCTTCAAATCGATTTCCCAACATAAACATTATGCCTTCTTTGAGGGGACTCTACTTAAACAGAGCTTAAACGCTGAGACTTCTATGATGATCCAAAGCTACATTGAATTCCTTTGTTGAAATTGTGATCTAGGGCAAACATTGTGATATTCAGGGACCTTAGGAAAAATGAGGTTCGACGGTAATGGAGGGAGGAATTCTGGGTTAGTGAATGGGATGGAGGACTCGGGAATGAAAAAGTAAGGATGTCTGTTCCCCCTACCCCTAATGGGGAAGAGGGGACCAGAGCCTTCGGCATATGTATTTGGAATAACTCCTCTCAAATTTCTAAAAAAGTGAGCTTTCTTTGTAGGATGATACACAAAAACCCATATAGAATTATTTCCTCTGCATTTCATCAGATCTCTGGTGAAAAATTACAAGGTGATATTTTCCTAATTCCATATAGGTATGGGGAATGGTTGCATCACACCTAAGATATTTTAATGTAATACATAACTTTTTGGCATACAAGGAACTTTAATGTATATTCGGTAATTTTCTTCATCATTTTTTCCATCCAATTGTGCTCTTAAAAATCTCGATACATATTTATTGTCCTTGGGTGGATAGAGAAGGGAGAGCTATTAGAATCATTCAGAATATCCCCATTTATATCATCATTAGATGGTACACATATCTGTGAACAAAATCTTATGATTATTTCCTCATAAATTTTTAACTATGAAGATTTCCCATTACTGATAGATTCAACCTTCTTTTGAATGTATACATCTTCTCTTTGAGAATATTTTATATTCTCTTAATGGGATGGTTAAGAAAACATTTGATAATTGATAAATGATTTTCCTTCTATAATTATTCCCATTTACACCAACTTCCTGAATAAAAATATTTTATCCTTCTTAATTCTCATCATCAATAATGTTGAAAGATTCTTTCTACTTAGAGAATCCACTGTATTATTTTCTTTTTGTCGATGATAATGTATTGAGTATTCATAATCCTTGTTTACCACTAATCATATATGATAGTGCATATTAATCTCCTTATGTGTGGATATATATTTGAGGCTCTTTTGATCAGTATATATCTCACACATCATCCAATAAGGATATTTCCATCCAATTTTAAAAGTAAAGATCATAGCTTCCAACTATAAATCATTTTTGGGGATAGTTTTTCACATAAACTTTCAACTTCATTGAGGTGTAGTCTATCAATTTATCATTTATTCATACATAGAATATTACCCTCTTTTAAGAATCTCAATATACCACAATTAGTTCTCCACTTGTGGGTAGTATAAGTACTGATGCAGTGATAAACCTCATTTTTAACTTTTTAAAGAAGTTTAATCATTCACTAGCACTGAAAAACATTACTCCCTTTAGATTCATTTTTGTTAGTGGGTTTCAAAATTATGATAAGTTCTTCATAAATATTTTTTAGTACACTACTAAACCATTGCAACTAAGAATATCCATTACAAAAGTTGGTACGAGACACTCTTTAATTGGTTTTATCTTGGAAGGGTCCACAAATATTATGTTGTTGGTGATAACATTCCCCGTGTATCATAATTTATCCATCAAGAACTCTCATTTACTATAATTGTTGTAATGTTTATCCCTTATCAATTAATTTTAAAAATGATAAAATAATAAGCTTGTTCCTCCTATCAATTGGTGTATATCATAATATCATTGAAAAAGAAATCCAAATATTTTTCAAGCTAATATCTATAGGAAAAATTCACTAAGTCGATGAATATTTTTAGATCATTTGGGACAATGATGACAATCACTAAAAAGTCATAGTATTCATACCTCATTCAAAATTAATTCATCAGTATATCATCCTTCCTCATAGTTAATTTTGGATATACCAACTGATGATCCACATTAAAGAATTAATTTCCCCAACATAACTAGTTGAATAAATAATATATCAATGGTAGTTGATAATTTTATTTTTGTAATTTTAAATCTCATGATAATTGATGCATATGAAAATTTACTCATCATTATTTTAGATAAAGAGGACTAGAAAACACCATGGTGAAGCACTCTGGTGTATAAAACCCTTGTCAATATTCTATTGTAACTGCTTCTTTAATTTCTCCAAATCAATTATATCCCTATAGTAAGGAGTCCATGAAATAGTTATAGATCAATGTATATGATCAATTAAAAACTAAACTTATTGGTTAGGATTAATTCCATAAAATTCATTAGAGAACACATCGGTTTAGTCCCTAATAATGGGAATGTATTTGATAATGATCCTCTCCTTTATCTCAATAACGCGAGCTACATATTCTTTCTTATAAGCTTAAAATACCCACAATTGAGATGATAATTCAGAAGGAGATTCTTCCCCTTCATTACGCATACACAGAATTGTAGGATTACTTGAGATGTGAAGAGTGGTCCCTAATTCCATAAAGTTGACGTTGAGTTTGTGTAAATATAGAAAATCGATTCCCAATATAATTTAAAACTCCAAAAAAGGATGTAAGATGAGATTTTATTTGAGGATAAGACCCCCAGCATAAACTGGGGAGGAGTTATATAATTTAAATCCAATAATTTCCCCGTTTGTAGTTCTCATAGATAACTGAAACATAATATATTCAGGAAGTGTTTGAATAATTATACTAAACATGTAGGATATGTAAGATTGTGTAGAAATATAATAAAAAATTACCTTCACTATTCATTAATAAATAAATAGTATACCAATCACCACATCATTATTGGGCTCCACCTTAATATTCTTGATAGAATATTCACTTCCTTGGTACCTTTGAGGTTATAATTGTTGATTGGATCCAAAATTCCTTTCCTTAGGGAATTAGTTATCATAATTTCTATATTCCTTACAATTGAAACACTATACTATGTGCCGATTATTGGAATGAACCTTCCTTTATTCTTCCACATTAGTGGGATTCTTCAAATCCCTTTTGAAAAAATTATCCTGATGAAACTATCTTCTACATTTGATGTAACTCATGGTTCCCTTTATTAATTTTCCATGATTCTTATTTACACACTTTTCACATGTTTGATGTTAGGTTTTCTTTCCTTCATGATATTTAGCTTTTTATCCTTCCATATTAAAACCGATTATCCTATTTTTATCTCTGACCCCATGAAACCACCGAGAGAATCCAATTTCCATTTCATCCTTATGGGATCTATGGGAAATTTCCTCCTAACTAGAAAAGTCTATAATATACAAGTATTTTCATAGAATCTCCATGAATTTAATAAATATATGGTCCACCATGAATTCAGTGTTCCTGAAAAAACTAGAGTCATATCATGAAAGTATTGTGAATTTGGGTCATATGCCCCGATAAAATCTTCTTACTTTTGTATCAGTTCGTGGAACTCCCTCTCTATATTAAGATGGAGCATTTAAGTAAAATTTTTAATGAAAAATATTATTCTGAATCCTTCCCAATCCATTGAATCGATTTTATCCTTATACTTTGTGGTTTGGATTAGTATCCACCACTAATAAAATTCCCCATCAAAATGATAAACCTCTAACATGCCATTCTCATATTCATAGAGTTCATGGACAAAGAATATCTTTTCAGTGGTTTTAATCCATTATTTGAAGATAATGGGATCAGAAGATCCACAAAAAAATAGGATGTCTTCATTACATAGAGGATTCAAATACAATGTTCAATTTCTTAGGAGATGGAGGGAGATCCACACGATTCATGTTATTAATCATAACCTGATCTAGTTGATCCAGTGATTTCATGACGTTATGTGCTCTTGTTCCTATAAAATTAGCATATAATTAGGGTAATTGTCATAGTTCTTATCACATTGATTGTTGGCATATGTTTTCCTATTTTACACAATTAATTAAGAAAAATAAATAAAATAAAATAAGGTGGATTTAATACATAGATTAAAAGAATATAAAAACTCAACTTCGAATATATAATGATAAACCTATAAATGAAAACTATATCACAACTTGTGATTCCCTATGATTCAATATTTTTATCAACAGTGTTATAATTATACATATGGGTTATTTCTAAAATTTTCTCGCCTTAATCCCCCAAAAATACTAGATAATTCTTTAATATCAAAAATATAAACCAATACTTTTTTCACAAATTATTATATGATTTTTATCATAATTATCCATTAAATATAAATAACAGGTCGTAATGTATATTATCTTTGTAAGATTAGATATATGATGCTGAAAACATAGAAATAGAAAAAAAAATTATCTTTATTAGTATCCATAATGAGCTCGTAACTCCATTTTAGATCCCATAACATCAAAGGAAATCCAAGAGAATAAATGGACCAATGAGATGAGATAAAAATCCATGTAATGGAAGAAACATGAGAATAAAGAATAACACATGAGTTAGAAGGCATAACATGATAAAAAAAGTCATGGAACATAAATAATGATAGATAATCATTTCAAATAGAACAAGGAATCATAAAACCATGGAATCATTGGATTGTGGAAGAAACATAAAACACGACTTCAACATGCGTCAAGGCTACCTATTAATACAATATCACATAGTGGAAAATTTCACATAATGGATTGGGTTAACTCCCTAATCCCATAAAATATGTATCTTGGGACTTAATCATTTTCCAATTAATTTCATTTCTATCTAGGTGAACCCATTAAAATATGTTCAGGGATATTTTTTCCACATGAAGAATCAAACATAAGGTATAATCATAATTTTTACACATCAAAAGAATTGGGCACTGTAATCATGTCATAAATCATAACCAAGAGGCATATAACAATAGTATCCATAAAATAAGGTGTTTAAATAATTATTTTGAATTAATAAATGAAGAAATATGCATATTTCATGAATAATGAACTATAAATGTTGTGAAATCATGAAGAAGAGTTGTTGGATAACAATAGAAATATTCCAC
The DNA here is from genome assembly GCA_963277665.1 of Viscum album. Taxonomy (NCBI): domain Eukaryota; kingdom Viridiplantae; phylum Streptophyta; class Magnoliopsida; order Santalales; family Viscaceae; genus Viscum; species Viscum album. Next base: position 440,887,204 of record OY728121.1, read on the forward strand.
ATAAAAACGGTTTTATGGAAAAAAACTGTCATTAAAGAGGATGAAGAATTATTATATTAACAAAAAACATAATTTAACTAAGTTGTATTTTCATGATAAAATGAGTGATTTTATAAAATATATCATAGGATTAAAATAGTTTGTTCTGTGTACTTAAAAATGGGTAAGAGAAAGGAGATGTTCCCTTTATTTGGGCTTGCTTATTAGGAGAATGGAGATGGAAACCTTTAAAAAAATTGAATTGATCCGGGTATATATGTTTGGAAAATATAAATAAGAATTTTAATAATTATACAAGAATAAATATGAAATATATTTCACTAAAGAGAGATAATGTATTAACCAAAGGTAATTTGGGGTTTTCCAGAGATCACTTTCCTTTTGTCTGAATGTGTTCTTCACATGCACATAATATAATGGATAATCAAATTATATAATTTATTTACATAATTAAGATAATTATCCACATATATTTTATTTATTATAGTTTTTTATGTTCATTTATTTCCATATTGTTGGGTTATAATGAATTATTCTGTTATTCTGGGAGATTTCATTTCATGGTTTTATGGTCGGTTACATTGATTATAATTATGGGAGTTCATTCCAAATGGATGAAAAAATCCTGAATTTGAATTAATGGTATTAATATACTTCTAAATTTTTAAATTATCTCATATATTATTTTATATAAATTATAATAATGATTCATTTAATAAAGCGTTAATGAATAACAATTAGTTTTTTTCAAGTTTTTACCACCATCACGAACTAATATCATTTTATTTAATATTAAGGTCATATATATTTGTTACAGAACATGAAATAAGATATATTATACAGATTATACTCTTATTTAATCATAATAATGGTTTTTAACTAGTGTTTATTATGGTAATGAAAAATAAAAACTCATCGTCCATGAATGCGGTGAATCGACACATCATGAACGTTGTTTTCATTATTAGAATAAAAGGAGAATAGAAGAGATTTGATGATTCATATTCTATTAACATAATAAAATTTTATTATATATATTATATTATAGTAATAATTCTATTTTTTATGGGGAAGGCGAGGATAAGGTGTAAGAAAAAACAAATTTAAATGAGAAAGAAAAAAGATATTACCTCCTGAATGTCGTCTCCTTTCGAACCTCTATAAGGAACTTGGGTTCTTCCATTTGTTGAGTCATATGGGTCATGGATGTGGGGAAGGATCTTGGGAAGGTATTTCAGTAGAATTTATACAATATTAATGGATTATGATGAATATAGAGAAGGGGTGGTGGGAGGTGGTATTTATTTTGGAAGGAGTGTGGTGTCTTTGGTTATTATATTCATTAGTTAATTATTTGGCCTCAAGACTATAAGTATTGTTAATCATTATGACAAAATATAGTAAATTGTTCTGTATATTTTGAACCAATGGGTTATTACCTCATACATGCTTCATCCATGATTCAAAAAATCATGTATTTGTAAAATACATTAAATTATCGTATTTCTATTCCACAAAAGAAAATCAACTATTTTAGAAAAATTTCAAGAACATACCTAACCATTTTTTGACATGTATATTTCAAAAATGGAATCCATTTTATGAAAATAATTTTTTAAATATGCACACTCTATTTTTAAATAAAATCTTCATTTATTTGAAACATAATTATTTTAATATTATAATCGAAGTTATAACCCCATGAAAAATTATTTTAGGTCTCATGAAATTATATTATAATTATAATAAAAAATAATACTAATTAATTAATATATTTTAAGAAAAATAATAATATTTTTGTATTATAATATTAATTAGAAAATTATAAATAAAAATCTATGTTTTATCAAAATACCAAATCATAATTGGTCTTTTTTAAAACATGTATTTCCTTAAACTACGGTATAAACAAATAATATTTTCATTTTTTAGAATCCAAAATTTTACTTATAATTTTATACATGAGGATACTATTATAATGGAAAAATTAATATTCCTAAAGGTCCTAAAATAATTCCAACTGTCAGGTTACTATTATAGTGGTATAAAATCTTTCATTTACATAAATCCTCTAATATCATTCATTATTCATTCACATCTATTTTATATTAAGGTTATGAATATTCTTTCATATACAAAATTAATATTTATTGATAAAATTATTTTCTTTTCATCTACTTTATCCATGACTGTTACCCATCTAGTGGATTGAGATGTTCCAAATTAACTTATTCTTATTACATTATTTTATTTTTATTGTCTGATTGTATTATTTGGAATTATTAATTGTTTATTTTATGGATAATTTATCATTATTAATTTATGAGAAGAATATTTCTTTGATGATCAATTTTATTTTTGTGATTTTTAATATTTGACATAATTATATGAAGTAAATTTCCATTAATAAAATTTGGTTTTGTTACAACCCCAATCTAGTCATGAGGATGGGAATCCTAGTGTATAAGTCAAGTACTCTAGACCTAAATCGGGGGTATGCATAATTTCCAACCATTCAACCTCTTCCTCGCTTTCCTTCAGGGGAATATGGGATAAAATCCATGGGTGGGATCCCCTCCAATGCATCCTAGCCATCATGCATATAGTGGAAATGAATCCTTGATCTACATTTGACATAACTATTCCCAAATTTCAAGAAAGGAACATATGAAATTATAGGCACACATATCCCTTTCCCCAAAATGGTAAAACATGTAACCCAGGGGTGTGATACCACCCACTCCATAGTAATACATGGTGAACCTCAAGGACAAATATGTGACATGATATGAGTTCATTAGATCATTTTTCATGAATTTTCTCACATGGTTCATAATCATACATGTACATAGTCTATTTTGATAATTTTTCCATGCATAATGAAGTAATGTGATCATCATCACCAACATAATCTATATAATTGGTGATTTGGTAGATTTAGTTCATTATATCTATATAGATGGAAACTAGGATTAGGTTAGATGATTTTAGCTAATATGGGGGTTCATAACAAATCTAGAAATGTGTATATTAAAGGGAATTATTCTACTGTATAATAAGGGAGTTGGTAATCCACCATAGACATAGGGTGTGGGCACCCTATATGACTGATGGGGTAAGGGACTCCACTTTAGATGGGGTGTGGGTCTTTTTGGTGTGGGGATGACACTCCCTCGATCAAATTATATTTATTTGATAATGTTTTGGGCTTAAAGATGAGGTTTTAACTCACTCAAGTGGTACACAAATCATAGTGATTCATGGGAACCCTGATTATAAGTTTTGTGGGTGGTATGAATTTTTGATTGTTGGTAAGTCTTGATATAATGGGTGTTACTATTTACTGATTACATTTTGTCACATGTTCTCTATGATCATTTTGAATTTTAGATGAGATTATAGGACTTCCCTCACACTATAACTATTTCGAACCATATGAATTATGATTCCTCTTATTTTTATTATTTTATTAATTTTGATCTGAATTGTCTTTCTATCGATCATTATGTTTTTAGGGAATCCTACTAGGTATGTTTATACTCACCTTAGTATTGGTGTATCTTTAAAAATCATTGAATATTATATAGAATATATAAATTTTGTGGTTGATAATATATGATATTGAATTAATTGATCTAGGGCTTAGTGTTTCACAATATTTATTGTCACTAATAATGTTTATATTGGGAACTGGCGTGATGTGGTGTTTTCCTCCTTTCAATTTTATATCTTCCCTCATCATGGTATTTTAATATTTTATATAATTTATTCATACCTTTTTAATTTATTGAATTATTATGTATATTTATAATTTATCACATTCATATTACAATATTTTTGTTTATTGTTCATACTATTTCATGTTTTAACGCTCTGACCTGATGGCCACTAAATCTGGATCCATAGGCTGGGTATCCACATAACCTCAGGCATGCCTCCCCATACACCATAGGTTTCCAACTTACAGCACATGTCTTCATTGATGCATTAGAGAGACTATACCAGATTATTAGAGTAAAAATACAATAGAAATAATTGAAAACGTTATAATAATGATCAAGAATACTAAATGGATACATAAGAAAAAAACCAAGTAACAAATTATATATTATTATTATGAACAACATACATGTTTGGAAGTGATGCAAATAAAATACCAAATAACAAAACCATAAAATATCCAGAAAATAGTCCATGGTTCCAACCTTATCTTAACATCCCATGCTCCAACACAACATCCAGTGCATGAACCAAACACAATGTCTCTTTCTTGAACTCGTGATATAAAACAAGTAGTAGTTTCTTGGGTATCAAAGTACCATAGAAGCTCGATCCTGACATGAATACATCTCAAAAGTCCACCACCAATGGAGTCTAAATAAATTACCATTATGTAAATCAGTTAATCTAGATTAAAAATGTTAAATTAACTAAACTAACTGTAGGAGAAAATATGTTTTACAATTAAACAGTTGGTAAATTTCCATATATATCTTTATGTTCTATTATATCATCATCATGGGAATTATTTCATTTTATTTTACCTATATATTCATTTATCCATTACTTTAATCTTGTGAGATTTAGATAATCAATTTTTTTAACCTTGCCATATATATCTAGAGTGACATTTTCAAAATCGTGGACACTAGTCAAAGAATCCAACGAAGATCTGATACGTCATGTTTGGCCATCCCAACCACTCTTCCACAAGTCAAAAAGAATAGAAAATCAAATCTAAAATCCAACCAAGACATAAAACTCCATGTTTTACCATCCCAAAAATTAGGTCACATGTTGGTAAATATGGTGCATCATTCCATGAATCTAACTAGGATTTGAATCATCATGTTTGACCATCCCATCCTTGATATTGAACACCATGTCCATACTCATGGGTTCAAGATCATAATTCCTTCCCCCAAAAAACTATGGTCTATTGGGGTACCTAGAGATCCCTCCAAAAACTAAGATGTAGAGTGTAATTACAACATCCAAAACTATTAGTCATAGGTTATAAAAAATGAAACATCTGTCTTTGAATCCAACTAGTATTTAATACATCTCATCTAACCATCCCCAACAATTACCTTATCAATAATTTCCATCTTTACAATGTTATTTATCATAATCTATTTCACATAATCATTCATTATTTAACATGGTCCCTATATACCCCTAATAACACACACATCATAATAAATCTTGAACCCCTTTTCAAAAATTCACAAACACCACTTTAATATTTTCAGGGCCATATAACCCCCACAATCCAAAAACATTTTAAAATAACCCTTCTACAACAGTATTTCATTGTAAACATCAAATCATGGATAGAGGTCATCCCTTACCTTGAATTCATTAATATTTACCAACATAGTATTTTTCACAAGTTTAAAACCACACACACAAATCTAACCCCATTTTCAATCCAACAAGAACCCCTTTTCAAACACATTGAGGTCAAAACAACATTTCCAAAACATTATCAAAATTCAAAAAATAATTTCCTTTTTTGAAAACAAAAACTATATCAAAATAAAAAAAATTACATTTAAACCATTTCCAAATAATTTTAATAATTTTAAAAAGATAGCACATAAAGAATTAAAATTTTCCCTTCCAACCATTAACACATACCAAATTAACAATTTTACCCCATACTAACACTATATAAACTTTTAGTAATTAATTTCACAATTTTCAACGGTTTGGAATACCCCTTGGGCAGCCCTATGTCCAATTTCAAATATTTTGTGGACCCAATGAGGTCTATGAAGTGTCATGCTCCTCACATTAATACCCAATTTACATTCCATAACCTAATAAAAAACAAAGCAATGCATAAATTTGGAGCAACCACATACACATATTAAAACATAATGAATATGTGGAAAATCATATAGTCCACCAGCCACATGTTGGAAGACAACTGATCATCAGACCATGTCCCTTGATTCTATCTCAAACAACTATTAGCATCCAATACTAAAATATTATAGATAAAAGTGTATTGGGGATTTAAAATGAATTAAAACAACACATAAAACCTATTTTAGAAATTTTAAGGAAATAGAGTTCAAGACATACCCAGAGATTTGATTCACACCCAACAACACTTCAAACACCTATGAATAGAAGGACAAACACATGTGGTGGAAGTGGAGGTTAATTGTGTGTCGCCCAATATGGTGGGATTCTAATGGGGAGAAATTTTGGAGAGGATTAAATTATATCAGGAGGGAAAAATTCTCACCAAACCCACATCTATAGAGGTGAATAGTTTTTCCACATGGTTTTCCACACTGTGTTCCAATCTTATGGTTCCCTCTTTACAAGAGGAAACTATTCCCCATGGTTTTCCTAAACACCCACATGGTTTGACCTACCATGTGGTGGCCATGTGTTCTCCACTATCCATGTGGACCTCAAGACACACTACCTATTGGTCCTCATAAAAAATTTCCCTAACTATGTACAACCTTCTTTAGGCCACAATGATATGGCACACAATTACAACTAATCATGTTCCAACCAGGATGTCAATAAATATTATCCTCTTTTACTACATTTATATGTCCATAACCCTTAGGAAACCCCCTTGAAAATTCCTACTCATGGGAAAAATTACCTACAATAAAATTTAATATCAGACAAACCATATATTGAGGTTTGGATCTAATAACCACCACACCTTATAACAAATCATCCTTTAGATTCATTCCTAAACATCAAAAAACATCGAATATAATTAGTTGGACAACCAAATCCACTTATTAACTTTCATATCCCAATATTTTCCCTAAAAAATCTATTTCATCCCAACACACATTCTATATAAATAGTTTGATCACATGGAATTTCCCTATTGTGATCCACCACATGTGCCTGATGATCCAGAAGGACACATCATTCTTAACACAACATTATCAACTCTTACTATAAAAACATCTCATTACACATAGCATCACCCAAAGTAACATGCTATTAACCAAACACATCCCCCGCCTATGTAGGTTCACAACCTAGGAGAAAATATATTCATCCAACACCATAACATTTGGAACACAATCAATGAACAACAATCATCTCAAGATATTAACCATTCAAAACCCAATCCGACACCCATTTTGAAACCCAAACACCAAGATGGTATTTAGAAGGTCTATCCAACTAGAAACACCAATCACATCATCAATCAACCACTTACCCACTATGATTCACTCCATAATGTGATTTATCACACAACCACCACCTTATGTTTTTTGGAACCTCCATCGTTGGAAAAGGACCCCTAAAAACAAAACTCAGATTCCACAAAACCCCTAATGCATTTCCCAACGCACTACACTGGAACATCCACAAGGTAACTATCCTACATTGGATTCTATCCATGCCACAAACCCACATTGAATGGGTATACCTCCAATGTCGATTCACAAACTAATGACAAATTGTCCCCCCCAGATGTATGTACCCATTTATAAAATTCACATTCAATTTGAAAACATCAATTGTAGGAGGATTAACACATTCCATATTTTTTCCTCTTACAACACCAAGTTAGACCATCCTAAGATAAATAATCATAATTTTCCAAAATCCCACTATCAGTATGTTACAACCTCATCTATCTATGGTTCCTTCTCCTTAGGTAACACAACCACTATTTGAAAGAACCTTTCAGAATACATGGCTTCCTATTTGTAACATTCAATCTCCTTACCTCCATTTCCCACCAACATTCTAAATTCTTCACTAAACCCGCCAACATTCCTAAAATATAAACCTCATATCACATATGTAATCATCATTGGCCCAAACCAGATGCACATCTTGAACATTCATTGTATCTAAGGCATATGTGGCCTTCCTCAAGGAATCCAAATATGTTCATCACATGTTTTGAAATTTGAATCCATGTGCCACTACATCCATTCCAGGATTTGCTTCCCACATCTACAACTAACATATCACTCCCACCTTAATAGTTTCATTATCACCACCTCAACCAACCAATTTAGACCACCATGGCTAATGATACCTTCATTATTGGGACCAAATGGCTGATGTTTGCATCTCAGCCCCACTTGAGCAACAAAAAAAATGATAATCATTACTCATCCCTGACAACATTTAATGATTCCTCCAGTATTCAGTCACATGAAAACCATCAAAAAATCCCATTAGAAGACAAACGGTGGAGTACACAAATATTTACTTAACAAAAATCACCAAAAGGGATTCAAAATAAATATGTCTCTCACATAGAAAGAAATTTATAACTTTTTATTAGAGAAATGATAGGTTATTATCCCTGATCCAGCTATTCACACATCCCAAATGGCATCAAGAATATCTATAACATGCCCAAAATTCACACCTCATAAAAAAACTCATGTTCCCACACTTTCTGGAGATCACTCACTAAACTTAACTTCAAATCACATGGATTTTACATTATAAAAACTAGTCCCAAACACCATCTCACAAAACTATCCTTGCATCCTATTCTGTCATCGCCATCGGTATTGAGGTATCCTATATGTTTCCATCCAACAACCCAAACTTCGACACAACCAATCTAAACCACATGAGCACCCATCCATAAGTGTATCAGTTCGATATCAAAACATCAATCTAGAGTTAAACTCGATCCGCACATTGAAATTTTCAAAAATTAGCTGGATTATAAATTCAAACAGTTCATCCCTTCCGAGAATAACCTTATAACATACCAGAAGCACTCATTTTCTTCTCCAATAAAGAATAAAAGGTATAACAATGACCATTACCAAATATTTATGCCACCTGCATGCATCAATTCCATCTCTGAAGCACCTGCATGTGCTTCACATACCATGAATCCCACACCATTAGGACAACCTCCCTAGAGGCTACCCTCAATTTACAAAAAATACTTGTGCATGACCAAATCATAAGTTAAATATCCAATACAATTAACAAATTCACATATCCCTCTAGGCCAAACATGAACTAGATTGTTATCTATTCTCACTACTATCAAATTATGGAACATCCTCTTATGCCATATACACCCAATAGCTTTAGCAATTGGACCCACCTATCCTATTGGTCATCCTTGAAGATAAAATGATATTAGCTCGATAAACTAGAGTCACATATATCATAGGCCATGGCCTCTATCTATAATCCATACACATAAAATTCAAACATGTTTCTTTTCCCAAGAGGCACTCTTATATTTTTTCTGAAGAACATTCTTCCAAACCCACCATGAATCCATTTACTCTATGTTAAACGACTAGATAAAAAACCCCACACATAAACACCATTTTACACACACTCAAACTATGGTCCAAGCACAACTCACAGGGTCTCAACCCACATGGATCACCACATCCATATTAATAAAAGACGTTTCAGCAACTCAAGTTCACTTTCTAACTGATGGAACAAAGAGAACACATCATTAACCAAACATTAAACTCACCAATACCTTATGACCTATGTCCATTGATTCACACTTGGGTACCCTAATTTCCCAAACCACACCAACATAGGGTATAATCACAACAAAATGTATACTCACTACCAATGCCTCTAAAGATCCAATATTATACATTCTTATTTAATTAACTTTACCATTTTAAAAACTAGAGAATTAATTTTTCAAGACATTCCATCTTCTTAGGACCAATAGGGGCCTATATACCCTGAGAGGGGGGTGAATCAGGGTATGGATATTCTTTTTCAAAGTTCTTTCTACCCCACTGGATCTTGTCCTCTTTATTACAAAGGTCACTTTGTTTGCTCTTGTGTGTAAAATAAGATCACATCTTTACTTCTTTATCTAATGATGATGCTTTGAATGCAATTCAGGGAAGCAAACAGGTAGACACAGAGATTTTTACTCAGTTCACCCTCACTGGGCTACGTCCAAGGAGCATACGTCAACAGGTTGTCGGTCGTACCAAGTCCACCAAACTTCACTATCTGTGGATTACAATGTTCGGGCATAGTCACTCTGTTCCTGGATCACTGACTTTACTTGTTTAGGGTCAGCTCACTACATTCCCAAGGGTCACTCCCTATTCCTCTCTCTCTCAGGCTCATTGCCGGTGGAGAGGATCACCTTTTTCCTCTTCCTAAGCTCACTGCTCCTGAAAGGGATTCACTCACAGTTTATAGACCTGTAGGTCTCTTCATTTGCATGAAAGAATGCATCCTTAACTGATTAAGTATTCTCTGTTAATGTCCAAATTTCATCCAATGATGAATACCTCTTCGTCTTTGAACACTGGGAAATTCCTTTTGGAAACACTTTCGCAAATCACCCTACATCGCAAAGCTCCCAATTTTGTGAAGCTCAAACAAGCCTTTGAAGAGCTCTTGCCTTTTCGTGAAGCACTTTCGCGAAGCACTCTCACGAATCTCAAGCTTTCGCAAAGCAACGGCCCTCGTGAAGCTTACTAAGACAATGCAGAGCATGTAGGATTCGCGGAGCTACAATAGCCACTGCGAAGGTCCTCTTTCGCGAAGCACACTAAATCCGCAAACCACCTTCGCAATACGAGAGAAAAATATTTTCTCTAAAAATTCTCTCTACTTCGCTCGAGGGGGTCGACCTCTATTTATAGGCAATTTCACCAACCCTCCAACTTTCCATGCGAAGTCAATGCCACATCATCCCAAATCGCGAAGCTCCGATGTTTCCGCTGGAATTCTATCTAAATCGCAAAGCACCACGGAAATTTTTTGATCGTGGAGCTCGTCGTAATCGCGGAGCATTCTGTCAATTCCATCACGCCTTCGCCACAAAGCTCCCTCGTAATGCCCCTCATCACCATGAAGCTCCCTTGAAAATCCCTTCACCGCCGCGATATTCTTCAACCTCTGTCGTTCGTGAAGCTTGTCATAATCGTGTAGAATCACCACCTCCATTCTTCTAGTCTTCGCGAAATCCAAACCATGAATCTTTTCTTCGCGAAATTCATGACATTACCATATTAAATTATGATATTCATGATAATCCTATTTTCGCGATGCTCACCAACTTCTAAATTTTGGACCCCAAAAATTTGGCAAATACTGGAAGACGGCGCCACCTTGTACTACTCTTTTTATACCGCCTCCAGATCGTCCTTTCCTTTGTCATCATTCTTTTTCTACATGTATTGTCAAAAAATTCTCAGGAACTCGACAATTCTCCATAGAAACCTGCTTTGTCAACAAACACAATCAACCCAAAAATACTGCAATGGTACCTCAAGAGATTTTTTCCCAACACATCTCTAAAACGCTAATATTTAGAATTTTTAAATACTTTATTAAACAACATTTAAAAATTAATAGATTCATTAAATTTTACTTCTTTAACCTTCTTGGTTGAACATCATGTTTTTCAAAAGTCATTGACATGAAGCATATAGATAGCCTATCAGTCCTATGTTCCCAGCATGATGCATGAACACACACACCCTATTCTTACATACATGGACTAGAGAAAAAATATCATTAATCAATAACATCACATCCATGTGAACCACCTGATGTGTATGTATCTATCAACCATAAAATCACAAAATAGAATGCCAATTTCCACCATTAGGAACATAGGTTTTCCATCGGTGGTGGGGATGTAGAAACCCACCCATGAGCTCATTACCAATCCCTAAAAAGATTGTAGTCTCTTGACTACTATTACTCAAATAGTATTAAAAAATACAACATCTCGTATACCATATTGTAATGGCCTAACCTGGTGGCCACTAAAACTGCTTCACCAGGTCGGGTCACCACATAACCTCAGGCATGCCTCCTTGTTTTCTAGATGTTGTCGACAAGAATCATGGGTCTATAGAGATGAGTTGTTTATACTGTACATGCTTATCAGAGTAAATAAAAAAATAAAAAATTATAATAATATATTTGATAACCAAAATGAATAAAAAATTAATAGAATATTTCAATAAACAGACAAGTAACCATGTAACACATGCTATAACAATTTGATGGAAAACATACAAGGAATGTAGTGATTCAAATAAATTCCCAACACCAATACCAAAAAATATCCAAAACATGGTCCAATGTCACAACCCGATTTTGAAATCCCATGATCCAACCCATTATCTCATGCATAAACCAAAGGCCATGTCTCTCCCCTAATCTTTTCAAAGGAAAAAAGTTGCATCTGCTCATGGACCCAAGTGTTATGGCAATCCTAGAAGGGTGTGACCATAACACGGTAGGCCACTGCTAATGGTGTATAATGCAATAGATAGTTAGTAAAACAGTGGATACAAATAAAAAAGGTGAAATTAATATATAAATATAATTTGAAAATAAATTTTACATTTACACATTGGTCAATTATCTATTTACATCTTTATGTTTTGTCATATAATAACTATAGAAATTATAAAATTTTATTTCATAGGCCTATTCATTTATCTATTACATTAATATAGTCTACATAATAGCATCATTCTTGGAACCAATACCTTATATCATAGAGGTAACAGGTTCTAAATCGTGGAACTTGAGTCTAATAATCCAATTGGGATCTGGTATGTCATATCTGGAAATTCCAACCATTAGGCAAGAAGTCGTAAAGAACAGAGCATCTGTAGATGAATCTTACTAGGACATAGAGTCCCATGTAAAATCATCCCAAACATTCGGTCCTAAGTTATAAAACATATAGAATTAGTCCATGAATCCAAAAAGGACTCATTAAGTCATGTTACCCCATCCCAACCATGATATGGAATGCCATGTCCATATCCTTGGGTTCATGAGCATAATTGATTCCCCCACAACACTATGGTTCACTTGAGAACAATTATAATCAATCAATCCTATCAAAAATAGGTATTTTATCATCATTATAGCTTTTGAGACAATTATTCGCAGGTTAGTAATCATGGAGCCTCAGTCCATGAATCAAACATTGATTCAGCACATCGCATCTGACCATCCCCAATGAATACATTGTCTATAATTTCTATATTTATGACATTATATATCATAAACCATTAACCTTAATCATTCAACACTTAACATGGTCCCAATGGACCATAAAAACCAAACATTTCACAATAAGGCCTAATCCTATTTCACAATTTCAAAAACACCACATAAACATTTTGAGTGTTTCTCCCCGACCCCTGTTTCATGTTGTCTATGAAATTTTTTATTACATTGGCATGATCACAAGAAACTGAATCCTGAAGGATTGATCATATATGTAGCATTGAAAAAACAATATATGAACAGATGTTTTACATTACATTTTGAAATGAAAAACAACATAGTTTCTCCTTTGAAACCCCTCATATACCATAGTCTATCCCAACATGTCAATCAATATATACTTATTCTCATCCTGGAGAAAAATGAATCATAAGAATGTGGGGATCTCAAATTCTCAGTAAGGGTATAAAATATAAATGGAACTAGCATAAATAAGCATAATCTTTCAAGGAATGCTATACAACTGAAACCCTTTCCTTTTAAAAATATTCTTAAAAATTATATGGAATGAATTAATCGAATAATTTACTTTAAAATTTCAAATGGATATTATAATATTTGAATAATAATATATTTAATCATTAAGTAATCTTATAATGAGGGAGTGCATAATGTCGAACATCCTAATTACATTGTCAATGCCTCATGCCAATACCATACTTATGCGGGTAAGACGTTAGTCAAATCCCAAAATAGTCTTTCTCATGTGAACTACCAATGCATCGAGGGGATTTCATTAACTTGTCTCAAACCTATAGGTATTTCATTAAGCATTCTATAACCCATCACTTAAAAAGTCTAATTCCTTCCTCATATGAAAAGGGTTAAACATAACTAACATAAACCTTCATTTTAAAACAAGAATATTAAATGTTAATACTTTAACTATAAACCATGAATGACATTAAACTTTCACATCCAAAGTTAAACATATCATAAACAATTCAATAAAATATAGATGATTGTATCATAATAAATCAACATCAATTATGGTTAAAATTGATTAAATGATTTTGACATATATGAAAATTGTCTAATAAAATCATTAAAACTCTTTGAGAGAAATAACACATTTTACGTTGAAGTCATTTAAAAGGTATGTAATTATAATAGAAAAAATGTAGTTTAAAAATAACTCTATAATATTGTAAGGGAATCATTAAAATGTAATGGTGTATTGATGGATGAAATATAAGTTCTTATAGTATAAGTTAAAAAATATTTACTCCTTAATTTGTCAAAATGTCCATAAAGTACCTCCATTAGAAAATAATAGAAAAATTCATTTAATTTTTTTATAAAATGTAAAACATTGTTAAAAATGAATTTAAACATTTTTTATAATAATTTTAAATACATTTTTAAGAAACATGTAAATGAATGATAATGTGTCCTATTAGAAACCTATGTATAAACAACCTCTGATAATAATGAGATTTTGAAATTAACAATTTCCTTATAATTTCCTTTAGTCAAGGGTGAGTTAACAACATGTATAATTCTTAAATAATTTTATTAAATTATAACAAGATCATATCCATGTTTATGATATCATATATGATCCACTAATATCATTTTGTTAATAATATTTCATTATTACTATTTTTTCGGGTGTAAACTGCTTCATTTTCCTATGCGTTTTTTGTCATGTATGTCATGTATCTTATGAATAGGATATATTTTATACAAATATAAAAACTTAAGTTAGTAATTATTATATATACTAATATTATAAATTTTATAATCATTCCGTAATGGTTAATGGGGAGAATTAATCTCACCGCATTGTGGAGGTGTTAGGTCATACGTACGCACAAGCACCAATATCATTCCCATAATGGTTGAAGGGTATGAAATTTGGTTGTATAATAGGTTTAAATAATAATTATCATGTTTTATTTATTATTTATATTTGTTAAAATAATAAATATACCCATCCAAATAAATTAGCATTGAATAATAAATTACACCATGACATGGAGACAGAAAGTCGTACGTATACACGAATGGTGATATTATTATTAGTAAGATGTATAAAAGGAGGAATACAGTTGTACCATAATTATAATCACATATCATATTTTATATGATATGGGATTTATTAATTTGTCCTAGAAAAATCACAGTAATTTGAATTAGAAGAATAAAATAACTTTGATAGAGTTGATAAAACAATTTCCTCTTTTTTAGGTGTCTCCTTTTTATTTGAACTAAAGGACTCCTTAGGTTGGATTCATTCCCAATGTATGGCCACTAGAATGTAGTTAGGGATGCTGGTAGTGGATTTGAATAGAATTTGGAAGATCCTAAGGGTATTATAGGTGTTAATATAAGGGAAGGATAGGATCCCTTTTATGCGATACAGGAGGGTCACTTTTGGAAACTCATAAACTATTAATTTAAAATAAAATGTTATTCATTTTCAAATAGGTCCAAAGTGAGTTATTTCATTGATAAGATGAGGATGGGTCTAAAGCATCTCAAAAAAATATTTGTTTTTGAATTTTTAGGACAATAAAATATTTTTAGACATGTTTAGGTCAAAAAATTAACCTTATCTTTTGGATTTAATGCTTTGTTAATGAGTTTAACTCTTAACGTGTTTACTTGTATTTTTATAATATATTGTTAATATAGTTACTATAAAATTTAAAAAAACCCCAATTGGATAATTTTTTATATTTGTAACATTATTATGGTTTTTTGGAAAAACCATATATTTTTATTTGTTTTTTAACATTTAATAAAATATTTTTTTTAATGTATCATTTAAGTCATTTTTATACTATTCAATATTTTCATTTTTTAAAATATTAAACCAACCAGATAACTTCTACAAAATTCTTCTATTATTTCATAACATTTTCATGTTATCTAATAATGTTTTTATGTTATTAATTGAATAATTTTATATTATTTTAATATTTTTAACATCATTTATTTGATATTTCAATTAATAAAATAATATATTTTTGACTTTTGTGTTAGAATTTGTTGTAATTATTTAATAACAAAAATTTATAAATAAATTTCCCTTATATAGATTTTTTTTTATTTTTACATAGAATATTTATGATCCATGTTTTTTACTTTTGATCTCTATATTAATATTTTTTTTATAAGAAATAAGATTGTGAAATTTTCTCCCATTCGTTGATTTTAATAATATCCATGACATTTTCAAGGAAAAGGGTCCATTAAATAATCCCATATATATGTATGTATGTATATTAAAAGGGTGTAATATAGTTATGTAATTGGAATTTTAAAGGTGTGATGGTAATTTTATAATAGTATTTTTATCTTTAATTAACTCATATAACCATAATCATGTTAATAAAAAGGTACTAAAGTAACAATTCATAATATCCAAAAAATAAAATAAATCTATTTAAATATTTTGAAAAAACTTATTGAAAATATTGAATCAATTTTTTTATAATTTTAAACATAGAAGGAAAATAATTAATTTTAAATTAACTCATGTTGACAAAAACAAGAAAACATGTTTTTAAAAGTAAAACAAAATGAAATTGTTGGGACGTGTTTATATGAAATTTTAATGATAGATTAATTAAAATGACCAAAATTTTATTAAATAATAAAAAAATATAATTATACTTCAAAACCAATTTATAGGATAATCTAATAATACATATAAATTATATGAAAAGGAAGTTTTGAATTAAAAAGTAGTATTTTTCAATATTAATTAAAATATAAAATTATTAGAAAACACTAAAAATGTTTGTAAGGTAACTTTTGATATCTCACATCCATATAAGATGATTATTTTCTAATATTTAATATATGAATGTTTAAAATATTGGATTAAAAATGGGTTCACCAATAAAAGGCAGTAAAATTGTTTTTTTTTAAATAGCTCTTTAATTTGTATTATTGTATTAATTCTTTTATGATGCCTATAAAATCATTTGGGTGTATTTAAAAACATTTTATTTATTATATTATATATAAATTTCATAATTTTGTTAATAATAATCATAACTTATTTTCTAATGGATGATTGGATAGGTCATAGCGTGCTCAAACTCAGTGTTGCATGTAGTGTAAACTATTGAATTATTTAAATAATTTCATATCATGTAATCTTTGGGTATTAAATTCATCCCTCATTTAGAAAATATCATCCTCGTTATTTCTTGGTTAGTACATCAGAAAATTATTTGGGTGGTTCTTCATCATAATATCTCTAGGTTCCCATGTCACCTCTTCTAATTTATAGTTTCTCAAAATAAATTTTACCAGGTGAGTTATCCAATTTCTCAACACTTATTATTTGATATCGAGAACCATGATATTCTCTTCACAATGTGATTGATTAGGTTCCAGTACTATTTATTCATTGGTGATTACAAGTGTTTTTTCTAGAATTTATTTATTTTACAATGATATATGGAACACATCATGACCTTTAGAGGGACTTGGTGGCATTCCAAACTGTAATCTATGACTCAAATTTTTTTCAGTTCTTCAAAACTTCTGGTGTACCTAAAATTTAATTTACCCTTCTTACCAAATCTTTTAACACCCTTCCAGAGATATGCATTCAAGAAAACCTAATATCCTACTTGAAATTCAAAATCCTTCCTTTGGTAATTGGAATAGATCTTTTACCTACTTTGAGATATTTTTATATGGGTTTGAATTATTACATAGTTTTCTTTTATTTCCTCAACAAGTTCTAGGCCGATAATTTTTCTATCATGAACATCATCCCAACAATTAGGTGTATGATATCTATTTCCACATAACACTTTATATGGTTAAAATTGAAAACATGAATATAAGATATTGCTATAAAAATTCTACTAATAGTAAATACTTATCACACATACCCTGAAAATCATGTGAGAAAGATATCAACATGTCTTCTAAAGATTGAATAGTTGTTTTATATTGTCCATCAGTGTTAGCATGGTAGGTAGTGCTCAAACGAATCAGAGTATCTTGGTATTTTTGAATACATTTCTATAATATTGATGTAAAACTGGGATCATGGTCAGAATCAATTAATAAGGGGTAAACCATGAATTATTAAAACAACATTAAAGTAATGTTGTGATAGATGTTCAGGTAGTAAATCTTCCCTTATGGTAAGAAAATGTACTGATTTGGTATGACAATCAACAATAACACATATTGTATCATTTATTCTGGGACTCTTTGGTATCCCCATGGCAAATTAAATTGTAATATCATTCCATTTACACACAGGTATATGGAATAAGTTTCATGAATCCTTATTGTTGTTGTCTTCCATCCTTCACCCCTTAAAAAACACAACATCTAGACCCATAATTAGTAATCTTTATATTTATTTTTTCCCTCCAAAAAATTACTTTTAATCTCAAAACATCATAGTGATACTAGAGTGTCTTGAGAAATTTTATCTATGAGCATTTTCCAATAATTCTATTTTATCCCAAGTATAGAGAGAACACAAAGCCACTTCCCCAACTTAAAAATTCCACCTTCAAATACAAAGTCAATTAGTCTACCATAATTCACACATTTAATTAACTTTTTAATATCATTTTCATCAGATTGATAACATTTTATCCTTTATAATAAATATTTTTTGGTAATGATGTGAAAATTTGGTGAAGTTTCACCTTCCATGACAATTCCCATATCCACTTCTACTATATCAATGAACATACAATCCATTTCAAGTCTCATATTATTTATAATTCCTTGGTCCTTACTAATTAAATCATCCTCCACCATATTTTACCTCCCTAGGTGGTAGTGTATTGAGAAATCATAATCCTTGAGAAGCAAAAGCTTTCTCCTTCATCTCATGTTGAGATCTTTCTTTGAGAAAATATATTTCAAACTATTTTGATCAGTATATATCTCACTTCATTCACTGTAGAGATAGTCTCTCCATATCGTCAGAGAAATTATTACTATAGATATAAAAGATCATGGGTTGGGTAGTTTTATTCATGAATTTTTAATTTCCATTAGGAAAAATCAATAACTCTGTCATTTTTTATAAGGACACAACTAATTATTTTTCGTGATGAATCACTATAAATGACAATCCAAAAATTCCCATATGGTAAAGTCAAGATACGTGCATTGACTAGTATTCTCTCTAATTCTTCAAAAAAATTATCACACTCTTTTTTTCAAATGAATTTAACCCCTTTACGTGTGATCTTGGTTTATGGGTTATCCAATCAAGAAAAATTCAGGATGAAGCCCCGATAGTAACCTGTTAAACCAATAAAATCATGTACCTCAGCTACACTCATTCATGTTGGATATTATGGGATTTCATTTTTCATTAAAGGATCAACCGATATTACATCATTAGAGACAATATTGAAATGAGATGATATTTCCTAAAGATAGAATTCCCACATTCTAAACTTCCCATATTACATTATTCTCCTATGAGTCATTGGAACAATCCATAAATAGTTACCATGGTCTTCATAGCTTTTTAATTATACTGATATGTCATAAAATAATACTACAAAATAATCATCAAGATATTTCATGAACACTCTTTTAATTACATACACAAAAACATAGGGTGTATTAGTTAATCCAAATGGAATTACTATAAATTTTTTAAGGACCATTCCTTGTTTGAAAATCTTTCTTCAGAATGTCTTCCTTATTTACACACAATGGATGATATCTAAAATTTAGGCCATTCTTCAAAATATATTGACCTCCATAATTTTAACAAATGAGTCATCAATGATTAGAATAGTATACTTGTTCTTTATTATAATATCATTGATTTAAATAATGTCAATATACAGTATCATTGATACATCTGTCTTCATAAAAAAATGTATTATGCCTTCACATGGAGAAACACTAAGGTGTTTAAATTTCTTATTACACAAATCCACTACTTTTTTATTTAGCTCTAATAATTCCACCATGGACATTCTATAAGGATTCTTTGATATTGGCCTGATATCAGGGATTAAATCAATAAAAAAATAAACCTCCCGATATGGAGGATATCTAGGTAATTGTTATGGAATTATATCAAAGTATTCTTATACAATTGGTATATCCTAAATTTGAATATTTCTTTCTTTACCCATGGATGATTTTTTCTCATTCTTCCACAAATTTCATTTAGAATAGTTATTGTGGTTAGATCTAGATAAGAATCAGATGATGATGATTTATCACTAAGGATAATGGATTCTATATCTTCATCAGAAACGGTATCCTCCTTCTTTATGCATGAAACATTCACATCTTATTTTGATAGACAATCCAGATAGAGAATTATATCTGGGTCAACTATAAGTATGATGAAAATTTCAATAGATAAAGAATATTTGTATTCCATAATATTAACTTCCTAAAAAATATTTGTTTCAATGGTACTTCCCTTATGGGTTTTGATAGTCATCCCCTAATTAAATTAAATTTTAAATATCAAATTTTTATAGAAAACATGGAGTATTAAAAGGAATTGAAGGATCCCAAATCAAATAAATATTTTTCTAAATTTGAGGAGATGATTATAGTACCTTGAACCACATCATTAGGATTTTCAACCATTGTTGTTGTGATCACATAAATTTGGCCTTTCTCCCTTGGCCTCTTCTGGGGAAAACTTCCTTGACATTTAGGACAATCACATACACAATTTCCAATTTAGTAACAATTGTAACATCGAACATTGACAACTTCTTTCTTCCCCTTGAAATCAGGAACATGGGGGACTTTATCTACACACATGTAAAAAACTCCCATTCCATTTAAGAATGTACTTGGGTGTTTCATCATATAATTACTATAGGGTGGAATGATAGTTTTTCTCTTCTTAACATTATTTCTTTTTATATAGTATTTAGTATCTGTCTTTTTATCTTTCTTTCCTTTAAATTCATAAGACATAGATAATTAAATTTCTATCCTAATAGCACATAAGTCTATATCTACGTTTGATAATAAATATTGTGAGACTAATTGCCCATCGAAGGAATTGTTTTAATAGAAAGAAACTAATTTTTCCCTTACGTATGGATCCTTTAATTTTTTGTCTAAATCCTTACATTGTATCTAATATAAATGCCTAATGGGCTAGTAAAGTTTTAGAGGTTTCATAGGGCTTGTTTGGGGCCCAGAACCCATTTTTTATGGAAAATAGGCTTTGTGCACATTTTAGAGTAAACCGTGTGGAATTTGGCATAGTTAACCTAACTATGTGGATGATATTTTTTGGAAAGAGCCATTTCAAATTGTTTTTTCAGGGTCATGCAACCTAATAGTGTGAAAAAACTTTTTTCCCTAGGTACTTGTGCATGTAATGCACATGTTTTGATCAAACCATGCGGAAGATGAGATTTTGGGCCGAACCATCTTACGCAGTTTGTGTACGGTTTGATAAATTGTACAGACAAACTATGTGTTGGAAAAAATCCTGTTTAAATTTATAGTTTCTTCTTTAATAATCTATTAAGCTAACCCTTCCTCCTTAATATGAGAACTAGTGTGATTAACCCCTTTTCCTCTCATTTTGGATCTTTTTGAAGGCCAGAGATAAGGATCAAGAGATCTCCTTCATCTGGTATTCGATTAGGATTTCATTCATCACGTTGTATGTGCAATAGTAAGTACCAAATTCCTATTTATCCATTCTTATTCCTTCATACTCTCAACCCATGTATCTTCATGTGAGTGTTTTTAACCTTTTCTTATATCTACTATGATCCAAGGAAAGTTAAGGGCTTATATCGGAGGAGAAGGATCATACAACCTGAATGTGGGTGGTCTATAACTTATCGCTAAAGTTTATTGTTTTTTTAAATGTTTGTGTGGGGCCCAAAGATTTCATTGTAAGTCATTTGTTAAATTTAAATTCCATCAATTTACTTTTTAGAATCATATATCTATGCTATTTATAAATTTTTGATTATTTATTAGTAGATACACCCACAACTCAATCCATCTCATGTCGATGGTTAAGACATATTTGTGTTTTTAGTGTTTCAGCAAGTTTAGGCCATCATTCAGGTGGGCCTTTTCTTGACCACCCTAAATGTGAGCCCTTATATAATAAATGGTTTGTTGTTAATTAGAATGGAATAGTTCCATTTACCATGTATGCTCACCACTTGACCCTCCTAAGGTAACTATTCCAAATATTTATTAATGGTTAGATGTGAAATGGAAAGTATACTAAGTATATAATTTGTCCTTAAAAAATGATATTGAATAAAGGATACATGTCTTCAGAACCCCATTCCATGTAAATGGAAGGTGGTGGAGTGAACCTATAAAATTTAATATGCCTTAATGTTTAATTAATACTTCATTAAATGGTTGAAAAACAACTTAGCATATCCACACTAATGGAAGACAAGGCTTGGACCAATAAATAAATTTTTTCAACTCTAATTGACTTATCCACACTAACAGAAGGACGTAATTGAACCAAATTTTTTATTTTAAGATTAAAATATCAAATAGGAATGGAATGACACAAGCACACCTTGGATTCTAGGAGGATAATACCATGGGTCATCAGAACCCGATTCTGGTTCAAGGATGTGGTTTTCTAATGTTGATATCCACTAGAGTTTGGTTCTTGTATATTCCACAGATGTCCAACGTACTACCATGGTGTCCATTAAATTATTACAGGATACCTCAGATACACTCCTTAGATCCATCATTGGCTAGTAGGTGCCACGGTTAAAGCACATAAGGACCTATTGTAACGCCCCAAACTTAGTTACGCAGAGTCGTTGTAATATTACATAACATTGGCATGATCACAAGGGATCAAATACTGAAAGACCGATCAATTTAGTGGCCTTGGAATTACTAGATACATACATAAGTTTTATATTACATTTTGAAATGAAAAAAACAACATTATGCCCCCTTTGAACACATTCATATCCCTTAAAATATCCCTGCAAGTCAGAAATTATATACTTCTTCACATCTAGAAAAAAATAAAACATAGAAAGGGGTGATCTCACATGATCAATAAGGATAACAATATAGCAGAAACTATCATAAATAAGCATAAACATTTAAAGAAATGTGTAAGACTAAAACACAAGCCTTTTGAACATAAACTTTATCATAATATGGAAAAGATAAATCAAATAATTCCATTTACTTATTCAAATGAATATTCTACTAGTCGAATAATCACATGTAATATCAATAGACAATTTCATAATGACGAAATGCATAATCCCGAACATCATAACCACATAGTCAATTCCTTGTTCGAAGATTACAAATAGGATTTTGTCAAGGCCTTGTGCTAAGACACTAGTTTGTCTCATGAGACCTACCAATGCATCAAGAGCTATAGCAGCCTCCACCCATCACATACTATGTCCAATGCATTCCTCATATAAAAAGGTTGAAACATAACATATACAATCTTATTAAAACTATCATACAAAATGTTAACACATTAACCATAAACCATGACTCGTATAAAAATAATACATCCATAGTCAAACATATCACAAAACCTTTAATACAATAAGGAATACTGTATCATAATAAATCAACTTTAAACAAGTATAAAATCCATAAAAGGATGTTGACATAGATGAAATCAAAATTATTTGAGAGAAATATTTCATTATATTTTGAAATCATTTAAAATTCATATAATTATAAAAGAAAACATTTATTTTTAAAATATTTTTATAAGCTAATAAGGTATGCTTCGAAGGTTCTATAAAAGCGGAAAATATCTGCAAACGCGGTATAAGTTAAAAAAACATTAATTCCTTAATTTCGTCGAAAAGGACGTAATGGACCTTTTTTGGAAAAAACAAAAATATTAATTTATAAATATTTATAAAAATTTAAAAAAAAACTTTTAAATGACATTAACCATAGTCTAGTAAATAGTAAAAGTGTTTTGAAATACATTTTTATGAAACACAGATGTGGATGGTAATGAGGTCCCAGTAGATACTCACGTATAAACAATCTTAGATAATGAGAAGATTGTAGAATTAACCCTTACCATGTACTTTTACATGATAAAGGGTACGTTAAACACATGTATAATATTTAAATAATTTTTATTAAATTATTCAAGAATCACATACATAAATATGATATCATATATGATCTTATAATATTTCTTTGTTAATAATATTTTCATAGTATCATTGTTTCTGGTGTTAACAGATTCGTTTTCTTTTATATGATTAGTTACCTAAGACTTGTTATGGATAGGATTTATTTGATTCATATTCCTAAATATTTAAGGTCTTAAACATTATTTGTAATCATTAAATTAAAAGTATTTGTGAATGGTTAGGATAGGGAATGAATTTCATCGCGTTCGTGGAGACGATAATCCGTACGTATGCATGACCGAAAATATAATTCTGTTGATGGTGAAATCGTTTATAAATGGATGGTATATCATATTTACAAAAATTTACATTTTATATTTACTATTTTAATCATTTATAATCATTATTATACCCATCCAAATAATGAAGTGTTGAATAACAAACTACACCACGACATAGAGACAGTAATCCCTACGTACGCAAGTATAGTGACTTGTCATTCATAGGATATATGGAATAATGAATATGGTTGTACCATGTTTATAATAACTTAATAGTATTTATAATATAATGAAGGTATTATTTTGGTATGGAAACAACAAAGAAAGTGTAAGTTGAAGGAGAAAAGAACTTTTAAAGAGGGGGTGAAATTATTACCTCTTCTTCGAGTGTTTCCTTTTGAGTTGATCAAAAGGGCTCAATAGGTGCACTTTCTGATACTTTTAAGACCTCTAGGAAGAATTTATAGTTGTTGGGATAATATTTGAGTTGTTTGTGGCCAATAAAAATGGAATTGGTGGTTTGATTTTGAGAGAAGGGGATGTACACTTTTATAAGAGAGGTGATGGTCCCTATAGGAAAAGCTAGAAATATTATTTTATTATACAATTATATTCAGTTTATAATGGATCCAAAAGGATTTATTTCAATTATAATGTGGTTATAGGTTAAATTTTTTTCAATTAATTGGTTTTAGTGAGGTTTAGGTCAGCATATTAACCTTATCTTTTAGATTTAACTCTTAGTTTAATAGTATAAATTTTACAATGTATTCTTGTATTGTTATAATAAATCGTTAATAATCATGATATAAAAAGCCATGTGATCACGAACTAGTTCATTATTGATATATCTAACCTTATCTATGTCCTTTGGCCGACACATAGTTTTTTATGAATATTATATCAATTAATAATATAGTATTTGTTTCAAAAAAACATTTATGTCAATTTTGACACTATTTGGTATTTGGTTTTTGTGAAAGTCATAAAAAAATTATCACCTCGAAAAGAATTTAATTAATCCACCCTAACCTGTAATATTAACCTATATTATTAGTGGAATTCATAAAACTCCTTCATTTATTTGGATATTTATAATATCACTTATTTTAATCATTCCTTAATAAGATAATTACTCCATCATTATTGTATCATAAAAAAATTTAATTATTTAATATCTTAAAAATATAAAATAAAAACCATTATGTGGGATTTTTTTTTTGATTTTTATTGAATATTTATAGTTTAATATATCTTATGTATAACCCTATATTAAAAAAGGTTTAGTTATTAAACATTGAATTTAACACTTTCAACTCTTCTTTAAAAAAATAATAATAAATGTCTTAATCTAATACAAGTCGACCAAAAGGAACATATTTTATTCTTAAGGTTGTTTTTGATCGAAATAAATTTATAAAATTGAATTAGGAATTTTTTTTAGGTAATTGTAATATTATTGTTTACCTATAATTGACCTATTTACTTTTAACTATGGCAAATAAAAGTCAAAAGTTACTATTCACCAAAAATTATTTTCACCTTATTGAATGAAAATTACATACTGATATCAACAGTGTCTCTCAAATTTTTAGAATTCAATTCATTGAAGTGGTAAAATTACTTTTAATGTATATTTGAAAATGCGCCTAGAATGTGGGTAAAAGATGGTAAAAAGTTCAATAAAATTTTATATATCTAATATTATTATAAAATGACTCCAATGAATTAAATTGAACATATATAGGTCTTATGTATCTATTTTTACCTAAAATAAATTTAAATAAATTATCTAATTATTTAAATAAATATTCAGTATTAAAAAATAATGTAGTGTTTTTCACTATTCATCTAAAATTGATGTTTTTCAAAAAAAGACAAAAAAAATCACCATAATGTAATTTTGATAATCCAAATACAAAAATAAAGTCCATTTTGAAAAATAAAAATTTCAGAATCTTAAAAAGTGGATATTACTATTCATAT
The DNA here is from genome assembly GCA_963277665.1 of Viscum album. Classification (NCBI taxonomy): domain Eukaryota; kingdom Viridiplantae; phylum Streptophyta; class Magnoliopsida; order Santalales; family Viscaceae; genus Viscum; species Viscum album. Next base: position 440,913,563 of record OY728121.1, read on the forward strand.
CAACTAGTTTGATTGGTTGTGAATTGCTAGAACTCGATGTTGCATACAATGCAATCTATTGCATTATTCAAAGATAAACATATCTTGGAAGCTTGGTGTGTTTCATTCATACCCCCTTCAAATAATTTCATCCTCAAAATTTCTATAATTCTACTACGTAAAAATATTTAGGTGGTTCTTCATCATATGTTCCTTGGGTTCGCACGTTGCCTCTTCCATCTTTTGGTTTCTCCATAGAACTTCTACCAGACAAGTCGTCCTATTTATCAGCTCTTGTTCTCTGGTATTGAGAATTATGATAGGCTCATCACAATAAGACATGTTGGGTTCTAGTTTTATTTCATCAAAGGTGAGTACATGCGTTGGGTCAGACATGTATTTTCTCAATAGTGATACGTGGAACCCACCATGAACTTTGTAGAGACTTGGTGGCATTTCCAAACTGTAATCTACTACTCCATTTTATTCTAGAAGTTAGAATGGCCCAATGTACCTAGGGCTTAATTTAAACATCTTATCCAATACTATAACACCCTTCCACAAAGATACCTTCAAGAAGACATTATCACATACTTGAAATTCCAAATCTTTCATCTGGTTATCGGTATAAATATTTTTCCTACATTGAGCGGCTTTGATGTGGGTTTGGATAATCTTCAACATTTCCATTGTTTCCTCAACAATTTTGGGGTCTATGAGTCTTCTTACACCAACATCATCTTAAAAAGTTAGTGTGAAACCTCCCATACCATATAATGCTTCATATGGTGCCATCGTAATACATAAATTGAAGCTACTATTACATAAAAATTATACCAGAGGTAAATATTGATCCCACATACCTTGAAAGTCACATGAGCAAGATATCACAATTTCTTCTAAGGATTTAATTTTCCATTCTGATTTTGCATCAGTTTGTGGGAGGTAGGCATTGCTCAAATGAAGTTTAGTATCCAGGGGATTCTAAAGACTTTTCCAGAATCTTGATGCAAAATGGGGATCACGATCAGAAACAATCGATTGGGGTACTCCATGATGTCTTACAACTTCATTAATATATAGTTTTTTTAAATTTTCTAGTGGTAAATCTTCTCTTTTTGAATGAAAATGTGCTGACATGGTAAGACGGTAAAAAATTACCCATATTGCATCATTCCTTCTAAGATTATTTTGTAGCCTCATGATAAAGTCCAATGTAATATCATCCCACTTCCAATCAGATAATGGAAGAGTTTTCAAGACTACTCTTGGATGTTGTCTTTCATACTTCACCTATTGACAAACTAGACATCTTTACACATAATCAGTAATGTCCCACTTTATGTTGTCCCATAAATAATGTTCCTTAAAATCACTATACAACTTAGTGCTACCAAGGTGTATAGAGAAGTTGGAGATATAATCATCATCCAATAATTCAATTTTAGATCAAGTATTTTTTGGAACACAAAGTCTCTTCCCAAATATCAAAATCCCATCTTCATATATGATGTTAATCAATATCCCATTGTTCACAACATTAATTTCCTTTTGAAACTCCTCATTATAAATCTAAGAGGTTTTTATCCTTTCTAGTAAAGATGGTTTGGAAACCATTTGAAAAAATATTGATGTTTTACCTTACATGATTATTCCCATATCTATCCTTACAATATCGATGATCATATGTTCCCTTTCAACTCTCATCTTGGTCAAAAATCCATGATCCATTTGGATCAAAGCATCTGCCACATTATTTTCTTTCCTTGGGTAGTAGGGTATAGTGAAATAAAAATAATTGAGTAGTTCAAGCCATCATCTTTTCCTCATGTTGAGTTCTTTTTATGAGAAAATATTCTTCAAACTCTAGTGATCGATATATATCTCACATTTTTTACCACAAAGATACTGTCTCCATATCATTAAAGAAAATATTACAACTGCTAACTCAAGATCATGAGTGGGATTGTTTTGCTCATGAATATTTAGTTTTCTTGTTTCATAGAAAATAACTCTATCATTCAGCATAAGTACACAACCATGCCATTTCTTTGAAGCAACAATGTAAATAACAAACCCATCATTCCCCAATAGTAGATTCAGGATAAGAGCATTGACTAATCTTATATTCAGTTCTCCAAAAAATTCTTTACACTCTTTTATAAAAAAAAATTTAACCCCTTTAAATGTGAGATTGGTTAATGGGTTAGGCAACCAAGAAAAATCTAGAACGAAACATCGATAATAAATTGCTAAAACAATAAAACTGCGTAACTCAGTTATACTCATTAGTTTTGGACATTCTTGGATTGCCTTGGTCTTGGAAAGATAGACATGCATTCCATACATAGAGACAATATGGCCAAGAAAAGTAATTTCTTGAAACTAGAATTCACACTTTTTAAACATCCCATATAATTCATTTCGTCTAAGGGTTTTCATTATAGTGCTTAAGTTATTTTCATGATCTTCATGGATTTTTGAGTATAAAAATATATCATCAATAAATACCACTACAAAGTCATTAAGATATTTCATAAAAACTGTATTCAATAGATCCATTAAGATATAGGGTGCATTAGTCATTATAAAAATCATTACTGAAAACTCTTAATTCCCATATAGAGTTTGAAATGATGTTTCCAAAAGGTCTTCCTTCTTCATACACAATTGAAGATATCCATATCAAAGGTCAATCATTGAAAAATATTGAGCTTCATGAAGTGTATCGATGAAATCATAAATGTGAGTTAGGGGATACTTTTTATGTATTGTCATAGAGTTGATCTCATTGTACTCAATGCATGACCTCATAGATCCATCTTTCTTCGTAACAAAAAGAACAGGGTCTCCCAGTGGAGAAACACTAGGGTGAATAAATACATTATTACTAAATTCCTCTAGTTTTTTCTTTATCTCCATGAATTCCACATTGGACATTATATAATAGGACTTTGATATGGGCCTTGAACCAGAAATTAAATCAACGGAAAACTTAAATTTTCAATCTAGAGGATTTCGAAGTAAATAATATAGAAAAACATCAACATATTCTTTCACAATAGGTACATCCTCTATTTGATAATTCCTTTCCACACCCACAGTTATTTAATTGTCTACCTCCCCAATAATTTAATTAATAGAGATAATAGGGGTGGATCTAGATAAGAATAAAATGGTGAAGTTTCTGTTCTAAATATAAGGTACTACTTATCATCCTCAAAAATTGTAACATCCTTCTTCTTATAATAAATTTTTGCATCATGGTCCAAAATACAATCCATACCTAGGATTATATCAAATTCAATCATCGGTATGACGATGAGATCAGTATATAAAGCATGTTTATATACCCTAATGGTAACTGATTAACAATAATTTGTTGTAGTGGTACTTCCCTTAATAGTTTTGACCAAAAACATCCTTTTTAATTAAAATTGTAAATATATAATTTTCATAGAAATCTGGGAAGATATGAAACAATGCGATGATCCCGAATCCAATAAAGAATTGTCTAAATATTAGTAATACATTAAATTACTTTCAACCACATCATTCGGAGCTTCAACCTTAGAAGTAGTAACCAAATAAGCATGGCCTTTCTCCCTTGGACTTTTTTTATGTACATGTCCCTGACACTTTGGAAATTCACTTGCATAATTCCCCATTTCTCTACAATTGTAGCATTCATCATCGAGATCCTCTTTCTTTCCCTTGAAATCATGAGCATGGAGGACTTTTTCACCACAATTGTAACAGAATCGTATTCCCTTCAGGCAAGTACCTGGGTGTTTCCTCCCACATTTATTGTAGGATGGAAATTCAACTTTTCCCTACTACCCCTTAGTTCCAATTCCATATTGTTCAACAGATCACTTTTTCTCTTGATTTTCTTTAAAGTCGTAAGACATAGAGAATTAAATTCCAATGATGATAACACTTAGAAAAATGTACTTGTATGATGAGAAGTATTGTGAGATAATGAACATTAGATAAATGGTTTTATCCCATAAAATAATCGATCAATATTACTCATTGGGTTACATATATGATCTATTTCATGCCTTTCTATCCTTGTAATGTTATAATCATAATTTGTGACCTTATCATTCTCCTTTTTCTTCAAACTCAGAAATTTTCTTTCCATATCCTATCTATGGTCATGATGAAATTATTTTTCCTTCAAAATATCATTAAACTATATCCATTCCATATTTTATACTTCTTCATCTTCCTTTGTGAATTTAATTAATTACCCCCATTGATATGTATCTCACATGAGGTGATAAACTACCATGAAAACATTTTTCCTTTCGCTACTCCCCAAAGCAAGAAATGTTTTCTCTAAAGAACTTATTCATCACTCATATACAAATGGTTTTATAGTACGATTGAATGTTGGTTGTTTTTTCCTCATGAATCATTCTAATATTGATCCTCTATGTTGTAGATTAGGGTACTCTATACAGTTAAGGTTATTATTCATAACCTGAGTGAGTTGTCCTAGTATGGTGATAAGTTGATCATCCCCAGTAGCATCACCAACTCCACTATAATTTTCTTGAGTTGGAGGGAAATACCTACTTGGATTATGTTTATTGATATTATTTCTATTCCTTACTCTAGGTTTCATTACTAAACAATGTTATACACTATATTAGTTTATGAATCACAATACATAATTCCAAACTTGTAAAACACTTAACATAAATTTAACAGTTTAAAGATATAATCCATAATATTAAAAATGTTTTTTTGAGGAGTAAAATACACATAAATCCTTTGTAATTATTTATAATGAAAATGTTAATTATCTTAATCATATCCCCCAAGAGTGTCTTAACCAATAGTGTAGCAATCCCTATTGTCGTGTACCAGGATACCCTTGGTCAAGCCCGAAACTCCTTATCGGAGTTTTCACTCTAACGTACATTTGTGCCAGAGCTGCCTCTACCTACTCATATCCATAAAGGGATGTATTTCTTAGAAAACTCACAAAATATCTACAGTACCAAAATTCTAGGAAGTTCTTCTATACTAATCTTCAAAGTCTATCTTTGTGTAATATTCACTAATCAGAGTTTTTCTAAATATAGTTTCCAATGTTTGTAATAAACTTCCTCTAAAACCTACTGTAATGTCTCATCCCTTGTTACATAGAGTCATTGCAATATTACATAACATTGTCATGATCACAAGGGATAAAATCTTATAAGACTAATAAGTTTATTATCCATGGAAGTACATGATATATACATATGTTTTACATTACATTATGATATAAAAAAACAAAATTGTGTATCCTTTTAACACATTAATCTCCCTTAGACTACCCCTGATGGTCATTCATAATATAATTTTTTGCATCTGGGGAAAAATAATATATCTAAAGGGGTGAGCTCTGATGATCAGTAAGGATAACAATATAGCAGAAACTATTATAAATAAGAATAAATATTTAATGAAATGTACAAGACTAAAAAAGGATTTTAAACATAAACATATACATAATTTGGAATAGATAAATCAAATAATTCATTTACATAGTATCATGGATATTCTACTAGTTTAATAATCACTTGTAATATCAATATCTAATTTCATAAGGATGGAATGAATAATGTCGAACATCATAAACACATAGTCAAGGCCTCCTGCCAAGACTACAAATAATATTTTTTCAAGGACCTGTACCAAGACACTAGTTTGTATCAATAGACCTACCAATACATCAAAGAGCTATAGTGGGATCTACCCATCACTTACTATGTCCAATGCATTCATCATTTCAAAAGGATAAAACAAAACATAAACATTTCTATTAAAACTAGAATACAAAATGTTAATACTATAACCATAAACCCTGAATGGTATAAAAATAAATCATCCATAGTCAAACATATAACAAAACCTTTAATACAATATGGAAGATTGTATCATAATAAAGAAACATCAAATAAGTGTATAATCCATCAAAGAATGATGACATAGATGAAATCAAAACTATTAGAGGGAAATGTCTCTTTCTATTTTAAAATCATTTAAAAGAAACATAAATTTAATAAAAAACATTTTTTTGTAAATATTATTTATAATCATATATGGTAAGCTTTGAAGGTTTTATAATGGCAGAAAATATCCGCACTCTCCGTACATGTAAAAAACATTGTTTCATTAATTTTGTCAAAAAGGTCGTAAAGGACCTTGTTTGGAAAGCAATGGAAAGTTTCCATTAAAAAAATTTATAATAATTCAAACAAGGGTATACAAGACTTTAACCCACAGTATAGGAAATAGTAAAAATGTTTTGAAATACATTTTTAAGAAACCCAAATGTGGATGATAAAGTGGTCCCAATAGATACTCACTTATAAACAACCTCAGATAATGAAGAGACTGTATAATTCACCCTTACCAGGTACATTTCCGTGATCAATGGTACATTAACCAACTTTATAATAGTTAAATAATTGTTCTTAAGTTATAAAAGAACCACATTCATAAATATGACATCATATATGAACGTCTAATATTGGTTTGTTAATAATATTTCATTAGTATCATTGTTTCAGTTGTTAACTGATTCGTTTTCCATTGTATGCTTGGTTACTTAAGCATTGTCTGTTATGGATAGGATGTATTGGGTTCATATCCAGAATGATTTGAAGTTCTTAAACATTATTTCTAATCATAAAATGAAAATTATTTTTGAATGGTTATGATGGGGAATTATTTTCATCGCGTTTGAGGAGACGGTAATCTATATGTACGCACGAGCGAAAATATCATTCTATTGACAAAATACACCACAACGTGGAGACGGTAAGTCATACATACGCATGTATGGTGACTTATCATTCATATGATGGGTAGAATAATGAATATGTTTGTACGATATTTAAAATAACATGACAGTATATATATGGTACTTGGGTTATTATTTTGGTATGGAAACAACAAAGAAAGAGGAAGTGGAAGATTAATAGAACTTTGAACGAGGTGGTGAAATTATTATCTCTTCTCCCGATGTTACCTTTGGAGTTGACAGAAAGGGCTCCTTAGGTTGGGTTTATGATAAAAGTAAAGCATCTAGGTAAAATTGAGGGTAGTTGGGAGGATATTTGAGTTGGGTTTGGCTGAGCCAAATGGAATTGGAGGTGTGATTTTGAGAGAAGTGGAAGTACCCTTTTATAAGAGAGGTAAAGCTCACTTTAGTAAAATCTTGAAATATTATTCTATTATACAATCAGATTCGGTTCATAATTGCTCAAAAAGGATTTATTTCGAAGATAAGGTGCAGATTGGTGTAAAACATCTCAACCAATAGGTTTTTGACAGATTTAGGTCACCATATTAACCTTATCTTTTATATTTAACTCTTAGTTAACTAGTTTAACATTTACAATGTATTCTTCTGTTATTATAATAAATGGTTAATAAACATAATATAGAAATCCATGAAAATAAAAAGTGGTTCATTATTAATATATATATTCTTATCTATGTCCTCTAGCCAAAAATTAGATATTTAGGAATATTATATCAATTAATAATATAATGTTTTTTTTTAAAACTCATTTATGTCAATTTTTACAGTATTTGGTATTTTGTTTTTTTAAAAGTCATAAAAACTTTTTTAATTAGAAAAAAATTATTTAATAAACCCTAACACGCCATATTGACCATGAAAATTAGTGTAATTCCCCACAATTATCAATTTACATTTATTTGGATATTTATAATTCCAATTATTTTAATCTTTCATTAATAAGGTAATTACGGTAACATTATTGTGTAATAAATAAATTTAATTATTTAATGTCTAAAAATTATAAATAAAATATTATTATGTAGAAATTATTTTTAGATTTCTAATTAATATTTTTAGTCGAATTTATCTTATGTATAACCCAATATTGAAAATGGTTTTGTAATTAAATATTGAATTTTAGACTTTTAACTCTTCTTTAAATAAAATAATAATAAATGTCCTAATCTAATCCATGTGGACCAAAAGGATCATATTTTATTCCTAAGGTTGATTTTGGTCTATATGCACTTATCTAATAGAATTAGGAGATGTGTTAGGGTGATTATAGTATCATTTTTTCCTTTAATTTCCCTGTTTACTTTTAACCGTGATAAATAAAAGTCAAAAGTTACTATTCACCAAAAAAATTCATCTTATTAAACCAACGTTTATATACTGAATCCAACTTTGACTCTTGGATATTTTAAATTCTATTAATAGATGGGGTAAAATTAAGTGTTATGTAAATTTGCAAATGCGCATAGAAGGTGGGTAAAAGACTGTAAAAAGTTCAACAAAATTATACATATATATAATATTATTATAAAATGACTCCAAGGAATTACATTGAACATATATAGGTATTATGTATCTATTTTTACTTAAAATAAATTTAAATAAAATAACTAATAATTTAGTCAAAAATTCAGGTTTAAACAATAACACAGGGTTATTCACTATTAATCAAAAAATTTATGTTTTCGGAAAAATACCAAAAAATCACCCTAAGATAATTTTGATATTCAGAATTCAAATATGAAGTTCATTTTGAAGAATAAAATTTATCAAATTTCAAAATGTGGGTATTATTATTTATAACAGCTAGTTTGATTAGTCATGGGGTGGTAGAAATTGAAGTTTCACACAACAAAAGATATTGAATTATTCAAAGAGAAAAATATCATGAAATCCTGGGGTATTACATTGATAGTTTTAAGCCACTTTTTACCTTGGTAAATCATCATGGACATGGAAGGTGCATTATTGTGGAATTCCTTGGATTACACTCTTCCTCGTTAGTGAGACTCGTATATTACTGAGTTAGTGTTCTGTAAGATTTACGTTACCTTGGTTATTACCCAGGAACTACCTTACAAGATATCATTGTAAGGTTTCATTGTTACATCATGGGTCCTCCACTACTTATACAATCATGAGGTGATGTCAGTGTTGGCTATACTCATGTGACCTATTACAATTAAATGTTGATTACTTAATTAATGAACTGGTTACATGATCAGGCAACAGAAGAGCGCTAAAGAAGATACTTGATTATTTAGTTATATTGTACTACATTGTTTAATTTATACCTTCATGTCTTCACAATACTGTATTCCATTACACGAGCTAGATGTTATAGACACAATTTGTGCTGTCCCACTGAGTTTATTCTAACACCCTCTTTGATTGTCGTTTGGTACCTAGAATAGATAGCATAGTTATAGGTATGGACAGAGGGAAGCATGAAACTTCCAACAATTGATTATGTACTGATAGGATAGATCTTGATAGCAGATGACCGAGTATGATCTAGGGATTCTTGGAGTAGCCTTTGTTTTTTGTTACATTGTGGAACAAGTTATGTCTAAAATCTTGTATCCATGTTTTCCAGTTGTCAAGGGACATGTCATTAAATCATGATTTTTTCATTTGATATTGTTATTGTTATTCTCATTTAAATATTGCATCAGCTTGATTATGTTGTTTATTTATATTTCTTCCACTATTTATTATTCCTTTATATTCCTTCTAATGTGGTGCACTCTTCTAATGATGGCATAGTCTTCCAATAAACACATCGTAGGCCCTCACTACAAGTTGGCAGCATCTAGCATTCAGGGAGATGCGAATACAGTCATGTGGCCAACTAGGCTCGGGGTAACCTCTAAGTGGAATCCATGTATGAGATGTCATAATGTGGTATTAGTGGGGGTTTTTTCATTCTTTACTATTTAGGGACAATAGATTAAAGAATATGATTTCTTGAGACTTGGTCATAAGTCGTTCTTGGGTTTCATGAACCCATGATTAGGGTAAAAACCAAGTTTCCTAAATTATAATAGTTATTACATTTTATCCTATTACGGTTGATATTATTTCACCATTGGGTGGTGTAGATGATATGTGGTGTGGTTGATTATTAATCTATTTGAGGGTCTTAATTTATCCTTATCCTGATAACATGATGGAAGGGAGATTTGCTACACGCATCATTATAGGCATGTAGAATTCACTTGTCATGCATATTTCCATGAAATATAGGTATATTTAAATAATTTTCATTGGTTGATATGCTTGTGATTTTTGAAGGATGTTTTGACAGTTTATTGTACATATAATACTATTGGTTATGATTGAGTGATTTCCTGTCTCAATTCATGAGGTGTATGGACCCTTATGGGATGGGATGAGTAATTTACTAAGTTAAGAAATTATCCTATAAAGAAATGGATGTCATTTCTAGTGATAGACATATAGGAACTAATTAATTAGAAATGACTATCAATTGTAAATAGAATCTTAAAATCTAAAATTAATTGGTTGCGCATCCTTATCCTTCCTTGTCGTGTATATGGAAGGGGAAGGAGTGAAAGTGGAAAAAAACCGTAAAATGAAATGAAACATATACTTTTGCACTTACCGAAAGATGGCCATCTATGAGTGTAGTGGGGGACGTATGGCTTGGGTAGTGTGTTTCCTTAAATTTATATTCCATTAGTGATGTTATATCCTATATTGTAAGATTGTTCTGAGGAGTGTTCATGGAATTTGTAAACATATGCTGCCACGAAACTCTCGTGTCATTCGCCAGGTAGGTGGTGATGATAATAATCCAGACATGGTGGTCCATGAGCTACCAGTATTACCTCCAAGAGTTCAACCTGAGACATTTCCTGTTGTATCGTATTCGAGAACTGATGATCAAGTCCATGATAGTTTACAACATCTAATGTATTCATTTCAAGGTGCTCCATAGGTTGCACCTACGATGGTTGATCTGACCCGCGAGTTCTAGTAGCAGTATCCTACTACTTTTTCAGGGGACAGAAGTTCTCGATCTGTTGAGTCTTAGCTAGATTACATCCCATCTATCTTTTAGTATTTGTAAATTCCATTAGATATGAGAGTTATGCTTCATACATACATGCTTTGGGCTTCCTGAAAGTGTTGGTGGGATGTGGTTACCCCGGCTGGTCATGAACAGGGATTGTTATGGGTTCATTTTTGACTACCTTCTATGACCGGTTCATTCCAAAGGCATTGAGAGCTGACAGAGCCAAAGAGTTCATGTATCTCACCTAGGGATCTATGATAGTTATGGTATATTCTGCACGTTTCAGTGTTTTGGAGTTCTTTGCACCGCTTCGAGCTGGTGGTGAGCTATCATGTGCTAGACGTTTTGATAATGGGCTCTAGTATGCCATATTAACTTAGGTGAATGTATTTTACCTTCCTACCTTATCTGTAATAGTTTATCAGGCCCTTACCACTTAACGTAACTTGAGGGAAAACCTGAGTACCAGGTTCAAAGGATCAGTGTCGTTCCAGGCCAGTACTTCTTCTGGTGGCAGGAAACATTCCCTTGAAGATTTTTTAGGGATGTGGCAGCTAGAGTATCCAATTTGATTTCTCAGTGGTGTGTCATTAGGGTGGAATTTCGTGGCATAAGAATCACCAATGTGATAGTGACCCAAGGTATTTTCTTTCCTTCGGCTTTATAAGGCATCTTCATCACTTTTTCAGGACTTTTCCACCAGCTTTGAGTTTTTAAGGATCAACATCAGCTCCACATTTAGGAGAGATTTATTTTGTGCTACATCTGGAGGACTCTTGGTAAATCACCAACATGTCTGGTCGAGGAGGAGTTTGTGGTCATGTTAGTCCTACCCCTGATCACCAGTAGCACTAGCAGAGCAGTCATAATTGTAGTAGCCCATTTGTTGCACAAGTCTGTGTATCAGGTCAGTTTCATGCTTTACAACTGATACCCATGGTTCAGGTTGTAGGACCATCTACAGTGTGAGGTACTATTCTAGTAGCTTTCACTGGTGTTTCTGTTTTTTTGATATACGTGATTCAAACTCTTTTATTTCTATGTCAATCATTTAATTTCTTAGACGAGAGATACAATATCACTATGGTGTAATTACCATCGATACACCATTGGGAATACTGATGAAGGGAATATGCCAGTTCAGGGACTATCCCCTTGAGGTTGGAAGTACGATTTTCTTGTGGAATCTTTTTATTCTAGAGATAATGGGATTCTATTTCATTATTGGTATGGACTGGTTATTCCACTATAACACCTTTGTAGATTGCTTTCACAATATGGTTTCTTTTACATCACCAGAAGGTAGTAGTTATATTCTCAACGGTTTGTGGGATTTCCATGATGGGAGAGTTTGACTGAAGCATAATGGTCTAGGTCAAGTGATCGACAAGATTTCAAATATTTTCATAGAGGATCTATGTTTTCTTCAAACTGATTTCCCTCTAGTAGTTAATTGTTTTAGGGATAACTTTATTGATGACTTTTCTGGCATACCTCTTAATAGAGAGGTAGAGTTTATAATTAATATTATTCCAGTAGAAGCTTTAGTTTCCATTCCTCCATACAGGATGGCACCTACTTTCCTTTAGGAGGTCAAGAGACTGATAGAGGACCTAAAGTCTGAATACTTTATATTTCCATATACACATACTTGGGGTTCACCCATTATTTTCTCCAAGAGGTAGATGGAGCCTTATGTCTATGAATAGATTAAAAAATTTTGAACCAGATTATGTTCAAGAACAAGTATCCACTTCCTCTATTAGACGATCTCTTTGACTTGTTTGAGGAGAAAAGGTCTTCTCTAATATCGATCCGAGATTAGGTTATCACCAGGTTCAAGTCATACCATCAGACATACCTCTTATGACTTTCTGTAATAGGTATGGTATTTATGAGAGTCTTTTTATTCAATTTGATCTTACGAAGACTCCTGTCATTTTCATGACTTTAAGGAATAGGGTTTTACACCCATATATGGAAACTTTTGTTATGGTCTTTGTGGATGACATCTTGGTGTAATCTCACACACGTAATGACCATTCCAAACATCATGAGATCATTCTGAGTACACTGAGAGAGCCTCAACTTTATTCTAATCATCCAAAGTGTGACTTATGGATTGATAAGGTTAACTTATTGTGTCATATAATTTCATAATACGGAGTATATATTGACCTAGAAAAGTTTAGTGTTGTAGTTTCACGTGAGTATCCCGAGAATGTGTTTGATATCAGGAGTTTCTTAGGGATCATTAGATATTACAAGAGTTTCCAAGTAGACTTTTATCATCATGAATCACCACTTACTAGTCCTAAAAAGAAGGTTTTCAAGTTCACATGGTCCGAATCATGTGATAAATCTTTTAGGAACTAAAATGGAGGCTTGTGTTGGCACCTATTACGATTCTTCTAGAACCTAGATAATGTTATATTGTATCTTGTGATGCATCATCCACTGGAATAGGAGAAGTGTTCATACAGGAAGACAAAATTTTTGCATACAGATATCATCATTTGAGGTCGCATGAGAGAAATTACCTGACACATGACTTTGATCAAGCAGTAGTTGTCCAGGACTTACATTTTTGGAGACATTATTTGTTGGGTGAGAAAATTCTGGTGTATATAGATCAAAAAAAGATCAAATTATAACATTTAATAGTGTTACATGAACTTCATACTATTAATATTGGTTGAATATCAAGAATCCTTTGATCTTGAGCATGCCTATATCCTAGAAAGGGAACGGTGGTTTCTGATGTACTGAGTCGTAAAACTAAAATGTAGGCCATACAAGAAGCTAGTGATAAATGGAAGTTAATGGACACCTTTTCCGAGTATCATCTGGAGTCTCATGATAGTCACGATAAGTATTACCTCTCATCCTCTACATTTACCTCTTCCCTCCATGAGAAGGTGAAGAGTAGGCAGTTTTCCATTCTTGAAGGTTTGGCTCTCCGTGAGATTATATCAAGAGATAACCCACCTCTGGATTGATTTGTGAACATGGATGACATCCTGCATCTGTGAGGATGTATATGAATTCCTCCAGATATGAGAGAAGAGTTGATTAATGATTCTCATTATTCTCAGTGGGATGTTCATCTAGGAATATCAAAGATGTGTCGATATATGTGACGCCGGCATTGGTTCCCTGGAATGATATGTCATATTGTGGGCTCTATCAATAGGTGTTCCACCTGCCAGCAGGGGAAGGCAGAGCACTAGTGACCGGAGTCTGGTTACAACTACTTCTAGTCCCAGAATGGAAATGGGATGATGATTCTATAGATTTATTTGTTATATTACCTAGGTCGATGAGGGGTAGCGATGTTATCTAGGTATTCATTGACCGACTAATGAAATCATCCCACTTCAATCCTATTCGAGAGTATTTATCAATTGATGAACTAGGAAGACTGAATGTTCATGAGATCATACGACTACATGGGGTTCTACGTACTATCATTTCAGATAGGGATGCTCGTTTCACTTCACAGTTCTAGAAGGGTTGGAAAAAATCTACAGGAACTCATGTACATATATGAACAATTTTTCACCATAAAACTGATGGACAATCGGAACAGAAAATATAGGTTCTAGAGGATATGCTCTGATCATGTCTCCTTGATTTTGGTGGTTCTTCAGAGAAGCATTTCACACCCATCAATTTTGCATGTAATAAAATTTTTCATGTAACTAATTAGATATATCCTTTTGAGTCCTTATATAGTAGGCCATACGGCTCAACCATGTGCTAGCTAGCAGTAGGTGAGGTAGCCCTACTAGGTCCTCCTCTTGTTTAGGAGACTTTAGAAGAGGTTCAGCAGATCAGGAAGTGTAATACTACTAATCACTCTAAAATTAAATCTTATGTTGATCGTCGTTGACAACCTCTTGAGTTATATTTTGGGAAACCTTTTTTTCTTTTGGTATCACATAGGTAAGGGAATAAGAGATTAAATAATCTATTAATGATTTCACCTCATTACATCGGGCCGTTTGAAATTCTAGAGTGATTCCGACCAGTATCATATTTCTTTCTACTACCTCAGAGGTACTGTGCCATGCACGAAATCTTTCACGTCTCATAGCTTTTCCAATATCATGTTGACCCATCTCATACCCTTGATCCAATGGAAGTGGAGTAAGATTTTGATTCTACATTTAAGGAATATCCTGTAAGCATCATTGACTGATGTATGAAATATCTATGAAGAATTTTTTTCCCTCTCAAACTAGTATTATGGCACCACAGACGAGTACATGACAAGACTTGGGAGAGGGAAGTCAACGTATGTTCCCAATGACCATAGTTTTTCTCTGATAGTGTTTCTATACCCTTACAAGGAGAACTCGGGGATGATTTCCTTTAAAGTGGAAGACTCTAAGAACTTATTTTGTTTCTTAGGTATTGATCCTTCAATTTTTGGTATAAACCTTTACTTTGGACCTAATACAGTTGAATAATGGGTTTGTAAAGGTTCTAATGGTTTTTAGGGATTAATTAGAGCCCGAAACCCATTTTTTCGGGGAAAATAGGCTTGGTTCACTTTTTTGAGTAAGATGGGTGGAATTATGCACGGTTTTCCTAACCATGTAGATTGTGTATTTTCATAAAAATCCATCTCGCATGGTTTGCGCATGGTCATGCGTCCTAACCATGAAAATTCACCCTTTTCCCCAGGTACCTATGGATGTCTTGTGCTCAGTTTGATAAAACCCTATAAAGGATGAATTTTTCGGCAGAATCGTCTCACATGGTTTTCGTACGGCTTGATAAACCATGCAGACAAACCCTTTGTAGGTTAAAATCCTATTTAAATTTCCAATTTCTCAATTAATGATCTATTAAGCTAAACCATACTCCCTAATATGAGAACTAGAGTTATTAAACCCTTTTCCTCTTATTTTGGAGATTTTTGAAGGCCAAAGATATTGATAAAGAGATCTCCTATATCTGGAATCCAATGAAGCTTCCATTCATCGTGTTGGATTCGCAACAGTAATTACTCAAGTCATCTTTATTCGTTCTTCTTCTCTCTTACTCTCGACCTTGGTATCTTCATTTGATAATTTTCACCATATTTTAGATCTACTCTGATCCCAGGAAAACCAAGGGATGATACCGAAGAAGAAGGATCATAAAACACTAAGGTGGGTTTTTTATAACTTATTCCTAATGATCGTTGTTTCTGGAGTGTTTGTGTGGGACTCATGATTTCATTAGAACCTATTTCTTAAATTTAAATGCCATGATTATAATTTTTAGAATTTTATGGTTATTCTCTTTTCAAATACGTGATTAGTTGTTAGTGGTTACACCCACAACTCAATCTGCCGCATGTTGAAGGTTATTCCATGTTTGGGTTTTTAGTGTTTTGGGACGTTTAAGCCACCGTTCAGGTGTTCATTATCTTAAACTTATTAAAGGTGACCCCTTCAATAATAAAGGGTTTTTTTACTAAGAATTGTATAGTAGAATGTACCTTGAATGCTCACCACTTGACCAGCCTAAGGTAAGTTCTTCCAATTGTCTATTAACTGTTAAACGTGAGATTAAAAGTATACTAACTATATAACTTGTCCTTAACAAATGATATTGAATAATGGTTACATGTCTGTTGAACTTATTTCCATGTTAATGGAAGGAATCGGAGCTAACCTCTATAATTAAATATGACTAATGGTTAATTAAGACATGATTATATGCTGGTAATGGTACATGGCCTATCCATACAAATGGAAGACAAGTGTAGGACCAATAAATATATTGTTGTAACTCTACTTGAACTATCCACACAAATGGAAGGAAATACTTGAACCAAATGATTTATTACATGATTAAAATATCATATAGCAATGGAATGACTCATGGTCACATTGGATTTTGAGAGGAGAATACCTTGGGTCTCAGTAACCCCATTCTGATTCAAGGATTCTTTTTTCTTAGGTTGATACCCACTGAGACATTGTTTCTTGTCTATTACTTAGATTCCTAGTATAAAACTATAGGGTCCCTTACATTATTACAAGATAAATCTGATGCACTCCTCAGATTCAAAATTGTTATGTTGGTTCCATGGTGAAAGCCCATATGTCCCTGTCTTTTCTTATCCCCATTTTACCGTGGTCGATCACCTTGGAATCGGTTGGTTCCTTATTATGGAATGCCTTGGATTACGCTCCTAGGATTACTCTCTTACCCTTTATCTAGACTCAGATACTATTGAGTTACCATTCCAGGATATTTACGTTACCTTGGTTATTACCATGGGACTACCTCAATGGAAATCTTTATCAGGTTTCCTTGTTACATATTGTGACCTTCACTACAAATACTATCCCGAGGTGATGTCATTGTTGGCTATGATAAAATGACCTATTAACATTAAAAATTTATTAAGTAATTAATTAACTGGTAACATGTTTAGACACAAGAAGAGGGATGAAGAAGGTACTTGGATATTAAGTTATATTGTACTACTTTATTTACTTTATTTATGCATGCATGCACACTGCTATATTCCATTATGTGGGATAGATGTTATAGACACTATTGGTGGTGGCCCACCATGAATTAACTCACACCGTCTCCAGGAACCATTTGGTGCCTGAAATGGATTACATGGTTGAAGGTATTAACAACAGGAATTATACAACTTCCAACACATGATTACATACTGATAGGATAGGGATTGATAGAAGATGACTAGGTAGGCTCTCGGTATGCTTGGATTATCCTTTGTTTTCATTTACTTTGTGGAACATGTTAAGTCTATTTTTTTGTATCCATGTATTACGGTTCTCTAATGACTTGTCATTACATCTTCATTTGGTCAGTTGATACAGTTATTATTATTCTCATTTATCTTTTGCATTAGTTTTCTTCTACTGTTTATTTATGTTTTTTCTTATGTTTACTATTCCTTAATATTCCTTTCCCAATGCTACATATTGGTAATGAAAGAATAGTTTTCGCACATACACACCCTAGGTCCTCGCTACTAGTCATCATCATCTCGCATTTGGAACGATGTGCTTGAGGCCATGTGGCCCACCTGGATGGGGGAACCCGTTATGTGGCAATTGGGTCACAGATGTCATATTAATCCATCAAATAATTGGTCAGTCTTACTTCTTGTGTTACGCATGTAGTCCGCAATAGTACATTCTATCCTTGTGAATTTGGATTTATTGTTTTCCACATTCTCATCCTCCTTCTTCCCTATACACTAAAATTTTCACTCCATATCTTCTTGTAGATCTCGAGAAAAGTGATTTTTTTAGAAATGTTATTTGAACTCCCTCTATTGCATATTCTCTACTTCTTCATCTACGTTCATGTTTCTAATTAATGACCACCATTGATCTGTATCTCTTGAGAAATTTATAAACATCCATGATAACATTTTTCCTTTCATTTCCCCTAAACTAATGAAATATTTTCTCTATGGAACTTATCCATTAATCAAAAACAAAATGTATTTGTAATATATTTGAGTGTTGGAGGTTATTGTATCATGAATCAGTCTAACATTGATTCTCTACAATGTTGATTGGGGTGCTCCATATATGTAATTTTATTATTAATAACCTTATTCAACTGTTCCAGTATAGTTATAAGATATTTTATGCCAATTGTATAACCAACACCGCTATCATTATCTTGCATAGAAGTTCAATCCCTACATGGATTCCGTGAATTGATACGGATTCCATTACTTACACTAGGATACATTTTTAAACAATGGTATACAAGATATTATTTTATGAATCACATTGAATAATTAGAAACAAGTAAGAAAATTAACATAAATTGAAAAATATATGCATATATAATCTCATAATCATAAAAATGGTTCCTTTGGGAACATATTTACATTTAAATCCATCAGAATGTTTTTTAAAGAAAATTTGAATTGTCCTAATAATATTCCCCATAAATTTGAAAACAAATTCACAGTATGACCAGTTTATATGTACTAGGTTACCCCTAGTCAGGACTGGAACACCTTGTCGGAGTTGTTACTCATAGGTACATCTATTCTAGAAACACATCAAATAGTAGTATCTAGACTGAGATGTATTGAATTGAATTACCACATAATCTATACATTACCAAAATTTTTGGATGTTATTCTATAATTATCTTCAATTTCTGTCTTAGTGTATTGTTTCTCAATCATAGTTTTTATTAATCTAGTTTAATATTTTTTTAATAAACATTCTCTAATACCAAATATAATGCCCTAACTCTAGTTTCCCAGATTAGGTGCATTATTTTATAACATTGTCGTGATCACATGTTATCAAATCATGAAGGATCAGTCAATTTTGTGGACTTGAAAAAACTGTGTAGCAAGATGTGTTTTACATTACATCTTGAAATGAAAAACACCATAGTGTATCCTTTTAAAACACTAAAATAACTTAGACTATCACAATATTTTAGTAAACATATAATTATTTTCATCATAGGGAAAAATTAATCATAAAAAATTTGTGAGCTCGGATGCTCAGTTAGGGTGAACAATATAGTGCAAACAATAATAAATAAGAATAAACATTTATGAAAAGTTATTAAACTGGAATAAAAGATTTTTAAATATAATATTGAGAATAATATTGAAATAATTAATCAAATAATTACCTTTAAATTTTCACAAGGATATTATACTAGTCAAATTATAACATGTATGATCATTATCTATTCTCATAATGTGGGAATAGATATTGTCGAACATCATAATTATATTCTCAAGGCCTCATTCCAAGACCATACTTATCTAGGTAAGACATTTTTCAAAACCAAAAATAGTTTTCCTCATTTGAACTACTGATTAATTGGGGGGATTTTATTAAATAGTCCCCAACCTATCACTTACTATGTGCAATGAATTTCTCATAAGAAAATGTTGTAACATTACAAACATAAACATTTGTATTAAAACTGTCATATGAAATATTGATACTTTAACCATAAACCATGAATGGTATGAAAATAGAACATCAAAATTCCAAAATATCATAAAATATTAAATAATATATGGAATATTATATCACAATAAATCATCCTCAATTAAAAATAAAATCCAACAATTAATGTTGATATAAAAGACAAATAATAAAATAAAATCATCAGAA
The DNA here is from genome assembly GCA_963277665.1 of Viscum album. Classification (NCBI taxonomy): domain Eukaryota; kingdom Viridiplantae; phylum Streptophyta; class Magnoliopsida; order Santalales; family Viscaceae; genus Viscum; species Viscum album. Next base: position 440,933,556 of record OY728121.1, read on the forward strand.
GACTTTGAGGAAAATAACCCTTTTTTACTTTGGAACAATTTAAAAGGCACATAATTATAAAAAAATTAATTTTAAAATAAAAAAGTAATCATATTAGGAAAGTTAGAAATTTGAAGGCATTATGATGGAGGAAAAAGATACTCATGCTGTATAAGTTAAAAACATTCTTTTTTTAATTTATCAAAAATGTAATAAAGTAACTCATTTGGAAAATAATAGAAAAACTCCATTCAAAAAAATTTATAAATATTAAAACAGGGGTAAAATTATATTAATAAATTTTCTATAATATTTTGAAATATATTTTTAAGAAACATGGACATTGATGATAAATTTTCCCCAGTATATACTTATATATAAATAACCTCGGATAAAAATGATTTTTCAAAATTTACCCTTACCTTGTAATTTCCTTTAATTGAGGTTTATTTTAACTATTGTATAATGGTAAAAGAATGTTATAAAATTATAACAATACCATATCCATATTTATGATATCATATATGATCATCTTATGAAATTTTGTTTATAATATTTCAAGGTCACTATTGTTTTGGGTGTTTACTACTTCATTTTCCAATGCATGTTCTGACATGTATGTCGTGCTAATTACACAAAAGATATATTTTATACCTATATAAATTGGAATTAAGTTCCAAAAATATATATTTACTAATATTATAAATTTTACAATCATTCATTAATGGTTAAACAGGAGAATGAATCTCACCCTGTTTTGGAGATGTTAGGTTGTATGTACGCACGAGCGACGATATCATTCCCTAGATGATTAAAATGCATGGAATTAAATGGTATATTAATTATATAGAATAGTTATAATGTTATAATCATTTTCTATATCCATTATACTGATCATTATACTCATTCAAATAAAGTAGTGTTGAGTATTAAATTACACCACGATGTGGAAATGGTAAGCCACACATACACACACATGGTGATATTATTAATCATAGGATGGATAAAATGAGGAATATGGTAGTAAAATAATTATAATAAAATATAATAAGGTATATGATACAATATTTATTACTTGGGAATGGAAACAACATTAGAATGAGAATAATTATTAGAAATGGACTTGGAAAGAGTTGAAAAAATAATTACCTATTAATTCATGTATCTCCATTTCATTTGAATGAACAGAATCCATAGGTTTTATTCATGACCAAAGTATGGATAGTTGGATTTAGTGAGTGATGTTTTTTGGATATTTTGGAAGAGTTTGGATGATCCGGATGGATTTAGAGGCGTGAATAAAAGAAATGGAGAGGATACCATTTATAAGAGATTGGAGGGGCACTTTTGGAAACCCCACAACTATTAGTTTATAATAAAATTAATTTCAATTTAAAATTCCTCCAATGTGAATTATTTAGAGGATAATACGAGATTGTTATAAATACTCTCAAAAAGTTCTTTTTATAAATGTTTTGGTCAAAACTAATACCTTAACTTTTGTATTTAACCCTTAGTTGAAAATTATAACTCTTATCGTGTTTACTTGTCTGTTGGTAATATAGGGTTAATATTGTAACTATAAAATGGAAAAAACCCAATTGGACCAGTTATAAAATATTTAAAATTTTACTAGATATATTTTTTCAAACCTGATATTTTTAATAATTTTTCAATATTTTTTGAAAATATATATTATTTTAGAGTATAATTTATGTCAATTTTGCTATTAAAAAATATTTTCATTTTTAAAAATATTAAAACAATATGATAGCTACAAACCAATTTTTCAAATATGTCACTAAATTGTATATGTTATCAATAAAATTCATGGATTTAATTAACTAGTTCATATTCTTTTTATTTTTATATTTTTAATATCATTTATTTGATATTTTTATTAAAAAAATAATTCCTCTTTTACTATTATGTCATTATTAGTGGAAACTATTTAATGACCAAAAATTATAAATAAATTACTGTAATTTATATAATTATTTTATCATTCCAGATACTTTTTATGATCAATATTATATAATTGTGATCTCTATATAAAAATTAGTTGTCTTATAAGAAATGAGAGTGTGATATTTGGACTCATTCATTGATTCTAATAATATCCATGTCATATTCCTGGAAAAGTGTCCATGAAATGATTCCATTTAGAACCATAGATGATAATTGTAGTATTTATCCATCAAATAAATTTTTTATAGGTATTAGGGTGATTTAATAATATTAATTTTACCTTTAATTCCCAGATTTACCCTTAAACGCGATAATAAATGAAATTACTAAAGCTAATATTCATAATATAGAAAAAATAAATTAAAAGTAACCTATTAACATAATTAATACCACTGATTCCAAATATAGATTTAATTTTTTAAAATTTTAAACATATATTGTGTAGTAATAAATTTAAAATTAATCCCCTTTGAAAAAATGGGAATATGAATTTTTAATGGTAAATTTCATAAAAAATTTACATGTGTTTATATCAAATTTCAATGGGAAATTTTTTAAAATAACCAAAATTAGATAAAATAATAAAAACATAACCTAATTATACAATAATAATAATATAAATTATAATATAATAATACTAATAAATAATATAAAAAAGAATCATTGAATTGAAATGCAGAATTTTTCAATATTAGTTAAAATATGAAAGTTATCAAAAAAACACTAAAAATTTATCCAAAGTAAATTTTTATCTCACAATTCCAAATATATATTTATTTTGTCAAATTTAATATATTAATGTGTAAATTATTTTATTTTTAATGGGTTTCAAATTAAAATGTGGTAAAATTGTTTTTAGAAAAAAAACTTCTAATGTGTAATATTGGATTAATTATTATCTTATGCTAATAAAATAATTTGGATGGATACCAAAATATTTTATTAATTATATATTATATAAATTTAATTATTCTTAATATTCTATTAATAACCACTTGTCAAAGGTCCTATTTGATTGGTTATACTACGCTCAAAATTGGTGTTGCATGTAGCGTAAGCTATTGAATTATTTAAAGAGAAGTGTAAAGTTTAGTTTGGGGTGTTAAATTGTGGTACTTAACAAAAACACACACTTGATCACAATATTTTAAAACAAACCCTCAATAATTTTCCTTGAAATTAAACAATAAAACATGGAAAATGTAGAACCCTTCCCTTTGATACTTAAAATAAACCACCATATTACATTCAAAAGTTAAAAACAACATACAGAAATAAAATACAATTTGAAATCCAATAAGAACCCATTTTAAAAAATGATGAGTTCAACACCTCATTTAAAAAATATTAAAAAAATTAAAAAAAATTTCTATATTTTAGAATAATAACTAAATAAAACTCCAAAATATGACATTCAAACCATAGCAAAATAGCCTAAATCATTTCACAGGGATAACCTACATAATTTTCAATTTCTCACTTTTAACCATGCACACATACAATGATAAAAACTACACCCCATTCAATTTTATAATTACTCTATCTCAAATTTTACTTATTTATTTAAACAATTTCAATTGTTTGGAATACACCATGGGTAACCCTAAGTCCACTTTCAAATCATTAACAGAATAAACAGGGTCCATGATGGGTCCATCACCTCATGTAATTTTCCATTTTACTCTCCTTATCCAAATACATAAAAATATAGTGAGGAATCAACATTTAAAAATAAAAAAACACATACAAATATCATGAAATTGCAAAAATTATTATAGAACAACTACCTGACGCTCATAGACAACCACATGTCCAACATTAACCCATGATTCTGGCCCAAATATTCCTTAGCATTCAACTCAAGATTATTTTGTAAAATAGGTTTTTATGGATTCATAAGGTGAGAAAAAATAACCCCAAGCATCATATAGAAAATTTAATAAAAAGGAGTTGATGACATACTCATATCATCCATTCTCACCCAACAACACTCTAATGCAATACGAATTGAAGGAGAAACCCCCATGGAAGAGGTGTAGGCTACTGGTTCACCCCCCGAGGTGGAGGGGGTCGAATGGGGGATAAATTTAGAGGATAAAGAAATAAGATAATGATGGAATAACGGTAAACACACCATTTTAATGAGGAAAATGGTTTAGCATCATGAGTTTTTGAACCATAATCAAACTCTGTGATTTCCTCTATATAAGAGGAAACTGAGACATATTTTTTTTCTGAACACCATCCTGGTTCAACAAAATTTGTGGTGGTCAGGAATTCATCACATTCCTTATTAACCAAAAGGTTAATGATCTCTATGGACACCGTTTATGGTTTCCCTAAACCATGAACACCCTTTTGGAGGATATATAGTTATAGTATATCATTACTAAAAATATTACACTAATCATGCTATCAACATAGATTGACATCTCTTGTTATATTTCTATTCCATGAACCCCACGATGTCCCCAATACATAACTTACTCCTTGGAACCATTCTTTAATATTAAAATTGAATTTGATACATACCTTATCTGAGGGTCGGGATCTTATGAATGTTATATTCTATTTGGATGATATGTGGTTATGTACAACATTTTCATGATAAAGCCTCTAATATGTGTGATATACCTTCTGAGTGATAGTCACTATCCCCTAGAATATTCTTGGAGGTCTTCGGATAAAAAACATAGTAAAACTATAATCCTAGTTATGGTCCTAGAAATCCAGGTAATGTAAGAGTGGTATCAAAGAGTTCATTATCTTAGAAATTGAGTTAAGAGTTAGTAGTCATGTGAGGTTTATAGTGGAAAACATGGAGAAATAGTTTCAAGGGATCCTGATTCTGGTTTTTATAATTGATAACCCAACATATGTTTACGAATCCAACCTTTTCGTTCACAAATACATTAATAATATATTAATCAATATAGAACATTCAGCTGTAATCAGCAGAAAATAAACAAGATGTTACACGAATCATGTTTTATTTGAGCTATTTTTTCGTCAATATCATTCATTAGTGGACACAAAAATATATATATTAATAAAAATTGGTTTATATTTTAATTTATATAATTTTAACCAGTATTAAAAAATGAGGATTCTATGGATTGAATTCTATGATCTAGTGCTAATTTTGGCGTCTCCAACTACTTATATTTGGAGTTAAGAGGCCCCAATTTAGGGACATGATCAATAAAACACTCTTCTAGGAATGTAAAGTGTAAACCATTAGGATTTTCATCATAAAAAATACTGAAACTCTATTGTTTAGGTGGATGATCCTCCTACCACCATGTAGTGGATGATCATAGTTGAGAATGATGAGATAACCAATAGGATTAGTGTGCTGCATGGATTTAGTGATAGTGAACAATTAGGTTTCATGGTAATCCTTATCCAAAGGCCTTAGAAGATTGTTTAGATATGGTGAATCAGATTTTTCTTTTAGTTTATATTCCTACAGAATATATTTTATTAATGGGGTCAAATATTATATAGGTTACAATGGACTTTGACTATACAGATACTTGATGAGTCTATGCTTCTAAGGTCAGAGTAAGAGAGATTATTTGGGAGGATTATTAACTAGATATGTTATAGATTTTTTATGTTCATGAATAATTGGATAATTAAAATTTTATAATGACTATATATTATTTTTATTTATGGTTTAAAAACCTTAAAAACACTCTCTTGAAATTTTATATTACTAATTTTATTAAGAACAAAATCTTAAGAATTCTCTTAAAAGAATGATTTGAACTAGGGGTTTTCCATTATGCATCCAATATTATGAAAGAGTTATGGAGAGATTTTTTTTATTTATATTTTCTATAAATGAAGCATCCAAGGATATGGGAATGATCAAATTACCTAGGGTAGAGTTATATTTGGAAATGAGTCCGTGAAAACCATCTAGATCCCATTATCAAAGGAACACAAATGAATTATCTCGGTATTTGGATCAATATACGATAGTCATATATAGGATAAAACTAGAAAGGAGATGAAATTTTATCTTGGTGAATATATCAAATCCAGATGTCTCAAATCTTTTTGAATAGATATTTAGCTGGGGAACCTAGAGTAACCTATTGGTTTTACCTACCAGTCAATGGAATATATAAGATTGAGGGTCTCTCTATATTGGTTCGAGAAGTCCCATGGGGGTTATTTTATAGAGGATATGGAATGGTAGTTGGAGGGGTCTTAGGTTAATGATTCTTTGATCCCATTCCATGAAATACAACTTTATATTTTCCTCACCAAGATCTGGGATATTAATAATTGGGAAATATATAGATGAAAATTATAGAGTGTTAAAATCTAGTAGTGTGACAAAGGAAATAATTTTTAATATATCATTTTATTTTTTAATGATTTTAATTCAATAATACTGTCATGATAAATGTAATTTTTTATTATTTTAGTATATCAGAATAATTCACACCTTATTATGAAAATTACATATTTTTTTGTAAATTATTTTAGCTATACATGGAATTAGTTGACTAAATTAGATATATAATTTTGGGCTATTTTTTGTTTTGATGTCAGGTCAAGAATTTATGTTATTATTTGGTGAAATTTGGAATATATATTGTGTTTAAAATAAATGGGAATATTCCTTATGAATGTAATTTAGATATAAGGACGTTTTGAATTTAATAATACTACATTTATATGGTTGAGTCACATGTTCATAAGGATTTGATGTGTCTTAGATAGATTATTTTATGGGCGAGTTCTTTCATCATTGTAATGCTTAAAAAATATGATGTTATGTTGTGAAATATATTTGTGTGGTCGATACAAGATTTGAAAATTTTACATGAGTCAATTGTAAGTTGGGTTAAATACATTTTATGATTTATCAGGATATTAAGGATTGGATTATAGGCAGCATATTGACATTCATTCAATCAATTAGTGGTGTTCATGAAGAAAATAATAAAATAATTAATCATGATATTTCTATAAAATTATAGAGGGGAAGCTAAATATTTTAAGGATAATAATATCATTATTGGGAAATAAGACCGTGGAAAAAAAGAAATCTTGAATAAAATTAAAAGAAAAGTATCTTATAGGATTGAAAACAATTTTAAAATTAATGGATTCCTATATAAAAGAAGATAAAATAACTATTAGAAGATAGTTTTCATGGGTTGAGTTATCATTGGGAGAGTTTTAGTGTGGGGTAGTTCAGATGGAATTCTACTGTAGGAATTATATTTTCTTTCTTTTAATTCATTTTGTTTTCATTTCAAATTCAATATATTTTATATATTTCCTATTTATATAATGTTTTCCTGTCTAGTTATATCCCAATTATCTTCACTATTATCTCTTATAGTGAGTGATTGTAATGATCATCAACCTATCCTTATAATCATTATAAAACTCATCCTATTCTCTATAAAATAATCCATTACCTATATTTAATTATGAATTATTTTTATAATACGGAGTTTATTATGTTCGAGGGGTGAAATTAAATATGATGCAAGTGATTCATGGAAGGTGCCACACTATCGATTAAGGTGTTTTCATCATTATTAACTATTAAATGATGCGAGTTTTGGTTTTACAAAGACATATCCAATGAATAATATGATTCAAACTGAAATTAGAGGATTTTTTTAAGTTTAATTAGATAAACTATCATATTTAATTTGAATTGTAAAAATAGATAATGATGTAAATTTTTAGCTAACCCCATGACCATCTTCTTTCAGGTTAAAAACTATTTCGAGTAAACAAAATATTTTTATTTGGTATTTTTTTCTATATTCCAGATCACTATATTTTTATTTCTTTTATAAAATATTAAAATTAATAATAATAATGTGTTTTTGTGTCGGGAGTGATTGATTTCTAATGATCCTTTAGTGTTATCTATAATTATATATTAGAAAAAATATAAATAATATTTTTTATCACACCACGATATATGTGGAAAATTTTGAAACTATTTTTGGGGATGAAAACATATCTTCCACTATTTATTTATTTTTACATCTTACTTATAGATTTCTTTATTTTCATAAAAATGTTAAAAATATTAAATAATATGTCCATGATGTGTTCTAATTTTTATTATTTTTTATGGAATAACTATTGTTGTATAGTAAAATAAGATGATATCTATTATGTTATATATGTTCAATTGTATTATATTATAGAATACATATAGGAGGTGAGGAACCATATGAAAATTTTAACATAATACCTCATTACATACAATGAGTGGTAACTAGATTACGAACCAAAACTAGAAGAGGGATAACCCTTTCCACTCATATTTTCTATTATATAACCTGGGGATGATAAGATGGAATTGATTGAATATTTACAAAAACACCTTTCATGAACATGGATTGAAAATGTTGTTGAAGAATAATTTTTTAGTTATACACATGTGGGAAATCAATAAAATTTTGATGAATTCTAGAATCACTTTTTAGAACGAAACCAACAACATGTTCTGCCATTTTAGTAGAAGTGTATTAAATGCATTCATAACATTATCTATATTATGAAAAGTTATCACTGAAGTGGAGGAATTTGAAGAGAAGATAGATCAAATTTACTATGAGCTTCCATCAAATATAACCCAACTCCATGTATTATTATGAAATCAAGATAAATTTATGTTAATCCAATCTAAGGAGGTATTATTTTAACAAAATAATTTTCTTCAATTTTTAATAAAAATAAATTTACTATAATATCTCGTTTATTTGATATTTTATATTCATAAAACATATGGATTTTCTTAGAGGATGAATAGGAAATTCATAATACATTATATTAAAAACACATGGAGCCCACTCAAGCTATTGAACTATCTATTATTGGAGTAAAAGAATAATTTTGTTGGTTTTCCTTAAATAAAAATTATTACAACATATTAAATTTAATTGGTATATTTTAAATATTCATTCATCTTGTTATAATTCCATTTAAATTTAATTATTCTATAAATTACCCCTTGTTAAACATTTTAATGAAACACACCATGATAAATACATGGATATTGAAGAAGTGTCCAAATATTTTTTAGTCAATTAAATGGAAATAGATAAATTATTATTCATATCCCCACCATACAAGATATACCATATAAAACTAGGAATATACCTAAATTACTATATCCAAGTAGTATTCAACAAGAAAAGAAAGCTGAAGATAACTTGAAGGAAATATATCTGGTGACTTATCTTTCATAAACTACACCGACCATCATTAATTATTTAATGTATAGAACTCCGACAATATGGTTAACAGAACCCCAGTAACCATTTGTTTATTAAACAAATATACATTTTTCTCTTCTTTTCCATTTTACTTTATTTTATTACTCTTTCAGTAATTTTTTATGTGTCTTATTTTCATCCTTAAATATCTGTTTTCTATGAGAATCACTTTTGTGATTATCTCAAATATATCAAAAATAATAATTCAAGTTGTGTCACACGTTTTATATATCATATTTTTTATCAAAAAAAGTAATTTAGCATGGAATGAATCTATGAAAAATTATAAATAAAAAGGGGTTGTAACATTTTATGTGTGTGGGATTCATTACCATCTATTTTATAAAATTCATTTTTTTATTTTTATTTTTTTGAGTTTTGGATATATTTTTGGGATCATTGAATATTATGAGAAAATTAAGACCATAATGACGTTTAAAAAATAGATTTTAACTTCTATTGTTTTAAAAGTTCAAATTATTTTTTCTTATTTATTTATATCTTTATAATTTAATAATGTTTTCTCAAATGTGAATATTTTATGTACAAGTACTATAAAATGAAAATGTTTTACCAAAGAATATCGTTTTTTAAAATGATTTTTTCAGATTCTTTATATTTTTATTTTTTATATACAGTCTTTCAGAATGTTGTGAAATATAAAACTAGAAGTTTTTCTCTTATTCAAATCTATTATATGTATGAATAATTTCAAAAATGATTTAAAAACCAATTTGGTCACCCATTTTGACATTATATTCCATTTTTTATCTCACCATTTTGTCTAACATATTTATTTTTACAATAGTATCCATTAGATACCGTTTTATGTATCCATATTAAAATCCAAGAATTCCATTCCAACTTACCAATGAAGTAATTTCATGAATATTGTCTAACTATATATATGAGAGGGATAATTTTTTGGTTTTGATATATACTGATGTTGTTTCACAATGTGAATTAAATTATTCCTAGTGTTGTGTGTTATGGAAATACATCCTAAAAAGATTGAGGTATGAATTATATTTCAGTTAAATCATAGTAAATGAGTTCATATCATCCTTAATGATCAAAATATGCCACTATTTCCTTCAAAAAAATTATTTTATACTATATTTATGTATATGAATTCACATCTAATAAAGATATATGTGGGAAATAGGGAATAAAATATCATTAAAGGTAAAATTATCAATGTGTGGAATTATAATGAGATTGAGTAATTTTTTAGTTGTCATTGTTTTGAAGGGTTGGGTGAGTGAGAATCCATTCTTGATATTAATTTGTCTTATGAAGTTTTCATCATATTTGATCCATAATGATCCTCATTCCAACTGTTCTATTTTAACAGCATATTTCATACCATCCCCTTAGCCATAGACATACTCTAGTGATTCCCAAATATTTGGAGCATTTTTATGTTTCTATGAATTAGGGATTTGAAAATTCATAATTCCTTTGGAAACATGCATTATTGTATGAATCCAAAATCCAAATTTTAAAATCCGAGAGTAATGAGAGAAATTCTTTGGAAGGTATGAAAATGTATATGAGGTATGATATCTGAATCAATGGATTTTTATATTAAATGACTGAATAGTTAATTGTAATCTATATATGAGTCACATTTTTTCATATGGGTTTTCAATTGAAAAGTGATTAAATTTAAATATTATGAAATATAAATTGACCAAAGTATAAGATGATTTCACAATAGGGAAATATTTATGTGTTATGTAATTGATAGAACTACAATTTTTTGAAATTTCACTCAATTTTTTAATTATTTTCATCAAAACATTATTTCATTTTATAGGTTATTGTAATATTTTTAGTATATTGTAATTATTCAAAAAATATTATTAAAATGGATTAATTAAGGATTTCTTATTTCTTTATTAAAACTTAAAATTTGTAAAATGAATCCTATATAAAATTCATATCGCAATTGATTAATTTCTAATATTATATGGGTAAATATAGATTTTTTTTGGAGAGGAGATAAAATGAAAATGTATTGATGCATGTGAGAATGATATAAGGTCGTGATATGTTTAAAAAACAGCTAATGTAATGTTGAGACAAGTATGCATAAGATTTAGATATTCCTCAGACACATGTACTTATAGTTGACACATTTTAGTATCTAAAAGTGTAGACAATATCAAATAAGGTTACAACATGCCATTATAGGATTGATAAAATCAATCATAAGGTTCGTTAAAGTCCCATGTAGGGTAGAAATGGAACTTCATAAGGTTCATTTCGATTTTAAGCTGTATCATTATGTGACACTCTAAAAATTCATTTATGATATTAATAAAACTATTCTTTTAGAATTAATTATTTATTATGATCACAAATAAATGGTTTTATATTTCCTAATAAATTTACCCATCATGGAAAACTACCACTAGGAATTGTAAATGTATTATATAAGTATATAATAAACATTAAATTAATTTCAAACACTATAAACATATTCTATTAAAAATTTGTTTCATGGAAAATTTATATATTTCAAATAAATATTATTTTCAAGAAATAATCTAATTAATATTTTTTTAAATGAGAATATAATTTAATGAAATTATAAGTAATTTTTGAAATTCCCAAATTGAATAAATTATTATAAAAATTATTAATTTTATATAAGTAATGAATTTTAATTAAATATTTTAATTCTATATAGGATATAATTATTTTGATAAAATTAATTTAAATTTTCAATCATTAAACCAAAAGAATCATAGGGTAAATGTATGTGATTTTTTTTTTAAAAAAGATGATTTTTTAGTGAAAATGTGAAAATTGTTGCTTTTGAGCACTGTGATGTTACGAAATCATTATAATGATACTACTATTAAATTTTTTATAAAACCATTTATTAAAGAAAAAATTAAATCAATAATAAATACAATAAAATCATAAAAATAAATTTTAATTTATAAATTTTTACTTCACCTATTTTGAACCAAAAATGGATTTAAAAATTCATTTTTGAATCTATGCAATAAATGGGATGGTTGGGAGGCATGTATTGGTTTAGGAATTACAAAGAATACCATACAACTTCTCCCACTAATTAATATTAAAAAAATATAGGTAATTGATTTTCACATCAAGTCGTTTTTTATAGAATAAAATAACCAATATTTAATCTTATAAAAACCACCCCTACCCAAGTATAAATGACCACATTCTATCATCACATTTCACACAAAACCCATTAAACATTAATTATAAACAAATAAAACAATTAATATTAGCTCTATGTTAACTCATAGTATCTAAAAAGTCCATCTCTAGCTTAAATAAGCATCCACCAAAGGTAAGGGATCTATTTCTCCATTTTTTCGACTCAAATTCTTCTTTTGTATAACCCTTTGTTCTTTTTGTATATTAAATTTATTTTGTAGAGACTATAAATTCCCATAGTAATATTAATGTTATGTATTGTTAATGATATATTTCCTTTCACTATCATTATATATTTTTCCTAATTCATTACCCCCTTAAAATTAGTGTTCTCCACCCTCTTTTACAAATACCTTTTTAATACATTTTAAATTATTTGTTGTTTAAATGCAAAAAATTATTATTGAAATTGTTATAATTTCATTACTAATTTATTAGTGATTGATCACTATTCCTTATCAATGTTCTAGCATCATAATACATTATACTTTTCAATCACCATAATACCCAAAAATGTATCTTAATTTGTTTTAAAGAAAAGTGTGTTTGGTTTTCCATGTAATTACAACCTTGTATGGATACTAAAAGTACATATGGTTTTGGAATAATTATACCTAGGGTTAATAATCCCAAAAAGCGTGCATTGGGATTTTAATTGATCATCACCTAGTGGAAAACAATGGAACTTTCTATACCCCTATATTGATAATCTATAGGGATTTCAGTTGGATAATTAACATTCACATTATGTACTATAATAAATTATTAGAATATATGGATGAATATTTACCATTAATTGATATCCCTATGCTCAGAATGTATCCTCAAATAATTATTTTTTCCATCACCTAAATTGGAGTACATCCTTTTTATAGGTGAGCATCCTATTTTTCTTATCTTGATTGTTTTCTATTCACCATGATAACTACATTAATCCATTGAAAGGGATTCTTTACCACCCAATTTTTATACCAAATAATAAGTTTAATATCACTCTCTATATTACTCATGTTTTTTAATCATCTTATATATGTCCATGTTCCTATGTATATGTTTTATGGGGGAATTGTGGTATCTATAGCGAATGATCAATCATTGCCTTTGTCTTACCTTATCATTAATGATGCTTAATAAAATATTTTTTTCTAATACCTTTGCATGTATATTACATAACCCAATTATTTGGATTTAAGTCTATCCCCATAGATACCTATAAATAAATTGAATGGGAAAATCATATATAAATATTTGACCATTTTATCTATATGATGTGAATATCCCATAATTCATTATCTTATTTAATGAATATTTACATAGAAAGTTATGAAATTTAATAGTATAGCCATTTAATATTGAATGAGCTTATCATGTTGTTGTTATTTTATGTATGATTTTGTGTGGATCAAATTAATTAATATATATTAAGGGTTATCCCGGATAATGCTTTAGTTAATTGGCTAATGATATGGAGTAAACTTGATTGAAGTTAATCATAAGTGATGATGGAGTTATGTTAGTCATAAAAGATTACCAAGTTTACTGGTTATTGGATATTCTAAAGAGATATGGTAATTATCTAGATATGAAATTTCATTATGAATTTTTTATGTTTCGAGATACCGACAAATTTTATTTTTATTTTCTATTACTTTGATTGGTTCATATGATCATGATTGATGTCACATGACTCATGATTATTTATTCTTATTAATCATTGACTTATGTCCATGTTCTTATTTTATGCCCTATTTTTTCACCCATGATATTAATCAATGCCCTTTTTAATGGATTATCCAATAATATTATTTATAGCTAACCCCTCTCTTATGTTTCTACATTTTCCAAGGAATTAAAATAAAAGGGATAGGTATAAGGAAATTATATGTGTAGAGAATTCTTGTATAATAAATGTGCATACTACCGTGTGATTAGATGTAAATACACCTAGTTACCAAAGACATAGAACATTATATATTGGGATTTTTTTTAAATAATGTGATACATTAAAAATTATGTATGTCTATCACAAGATCTAAAATTTTTGTTTTGGTGTTTCTTATTTGGTATTTGAGCATAGATTGGTTATTTTTGCGAATTAGGATTCAGAATATTTTTGTATATATCCTTGTATACATATCCATTTTCTTAAGGGAATAGGAATCAGTATAAAAATTATTAACTGATAATATTTACAAACTTCTATGTATTCATTAGGTTCCATTTTTATTGATATAATTTACATGAAAATTTTGTTTTAGTAATTGGTATTCAATGAGTAAAATTGTGAGGTAGAAATTTATTGGTAGATTGTAATGCATTAAAATTTTATTTTGGTTATTAATATAACTATTTTTTTATAATTAATATTTTGTTATGAGCACATAGAAAAACTTTTAAAATTCACAAAAAAAATTACACATCAAATACAACTACAACTAAGAATAGTGAAGGGTTTATATAATGATACAATAAAAATTTTATTATTTTTAGACAATATAAATACATTCTATAAAAAATGTTTTTCATTGTAAATGTAGAAGAATAACATAGATGTTATTTTCTTGAAATAATTTTATTAAACATTTTCTGAAATGATAACATACTTTAACAAAGTCCAAAGTAATTTTTATGATGACCAGAAGGGTTACTATGATATAAAAAGATTAAAATAACAATATGAATATTTATTTAAATGTTTATATTTTAATATTTAGTGAATTAGTTTGATAAATTAATAATTTATGGACTCACCACATAAAAAAATTTCATTGGGAGATTTATTGGGAATTTTAGGAAATAATGGATTTTTTTGGAAAAAAGTGAAAATTACTAATATACAAGAACAATGAATGTTTGAAATAATTATCATTTAATCATGATTAAAAAATTTATTAAACATTTTATTCCATAAAATTTACATTAAAAATAATTAAAATTAATTTATAAATATAAATATTAAAATATAAATTTATACATTAATTTTTTTGAAAAAAAAATGAATTTTAGAAAACCAAATTTTATAATTTGCATTAAATTGTTTGGTAAGGATGTGGGTTACTTCTTTGAAATTACTCGGATATCAATCCAATTTATACCACTAATTAATAATCTTATAAATTTTATGAAATAGATTGAACCGACAATTGATTAGCTTATAAAATAAAACAACCAATATTAAATCCATTAAAAACCACCATTACTCAATGATAAATACCCCCACTTCCACCTCACATTCCATAAAAAATACAATGATCATGAATACCATTTCATTAAACCTTTAAATATTATCTCTAAATTGATTTTATGGATCTATTGTGTCACTCGGTATTATGAATAATTACCCTCCCATGGTAAGGGATGATTTCGTTCTTTTTTTCTATGCAATTACATATTTTGTATAAGCCATTGAAAATCAAATTCTAAGGATATAAATTAATTTTAAATTAAAAAAATTTCTATTAATATTTTTTAATTATATAATTAATTTATGTCCCATGATATATTTTTTATAAGTCATTACTGTAACACCCAAAAATTTTATGACAAATACTCATTTTAATTTATTTTATGTCTTGTGTTTTAGGCTACACCAATATTATCTTGTGCTATACGCAACAACCTATTAGCTTGTAATATACACAACACTATTCTTGGCTAGTGTTGCATGCAAGAGTGACCTTCCTCGATAGCGTGTGTTGTACGCAATATCGAGTTTCACTAAACAATGATATATTATTATAAAATAGTCGCTATGAATATTATTAACTAAATTATGAATTTTTTTACATAATAATTCATCATACACATATTATAGAACATGGTATGAGAAGAAAATAATATTTTCAGGTAAAATGAGTTTTTTTTAAAAAAATGCAGTTTTGCTGACTTTTGAAGGCGCATCCATTTTAAATGTAATTTTTAACAAGTTTATAAGTTAAATTTTACAAAATAAACTTTTTCCTGTTAATCAAGATATAAAAAGTTTTTTGGATAAAGTTTTAATATTTTTCTGATAATGATCATATTTTGATGAATAGTAAAAACACGCTAAATTTTATTTAAAAACAAATTTTTTCATCCAGCTGATTTATATGGTTAAATTATAATATTTAATGGTGTTAAAGTATAAATAGAATATATTTTTACCATTTAATATAATTTATTTCATTATCATTAATTTAAATTGTATTTATAGGTAAAAACATTTCAATCTTTTACAATGTTTTAAATAAAAACGTGTTTTTTCAACAACTGGATTAATTTTAAATTAATTACTGCATATTTTGTGTCTTGAATTTGAAAAATGGGTTCCATATTTGGAATCATTAGGTCAAAATTATGTTAATAGGAAACTTTTTATTTTTGGGCATTATGAATAGTAACATAGATAAATTTTATTTAGCGCAGTTAAAGGTAAATCAGGAAATTAAAGGTAAAAATAATTTTATAAAATTATCCTAACACCTGCCAAAATTATAATGGATGAATAAAATTTGACCAATATCACCTAAGAGTCTGAATAGATTCATTGCATGGACTTTTGACCATGAATATGATGTAATTATTATTAAAACCAAAGAAAGTGACAACATGTCACTCTCTTATATCTTATAAGTGTAATAATTTTAATTTAGTGATAAACTTCTTAATAAATCAAAAATAAATATAATAAAATTATCTAAATCATGAAAATTTATTTATAATTTTTAGGGATTAAATAATTATCATCAATGGGGACAAAATAGTGATGCAGAAATTGTTTATTTAATGAGAAATCAATAATACAGTTTTTATTAAACTAATAGTGACCATAAAAGGCACAAAAAACTAACCAAAACTTATTTTTTGTATACATGTAAACCATAATAATCCAATGGTTTAATATTTGACCATTTTTAGCCTTATAAAAGTGATTATGACACTTATATTATTTTATTTTAAATGATGTCAAAGTTGTCACCTTCATGATTTAATAAATATAACAATTTAAATGTTGTGATTTTAAGATTATAAATTAAATTAAAATTACTATTATGAAATATATTATATTTATCTTCATCATAGTATTTTATTTTTAATTTTTATTCATCAAATAAGTATATTAAATAATTATACAAAAATGTTGTAGTAATTATTTTATTAAGGGAAATATTAAATAAATGGTTTTAATAATATTAAAATAAATGTTATATGAAAAAATTAATGTGATCCATGAATTTTTTATATGAATATGACAAGTTAGGAATATATTAAATATTTTGGTTCGAATATATCCTCTCTGTGAATTTTATTTAATTTCAAATAAATTAATTGTGTCAAAATTCACACTATTGTTATTTTATAAAAATAACATATTATTAAATTGTTTAAAATCACTAAAATATTTAAATATTATAAAATTAAATTTATAAGTTCTACAATTCCATAAATTATCCATTTATGGATAATTCACAACACATAATTAATTATTTTTAACAATTTAAAATTTAGAATATTATTACCAAAAATATAATTAAATTTCTTAAATAAGGATAAATCTAGTTGATAAGGTTTAAAATAAATTCCCAACACGTATAAATTTTATTAGATGATGATATTAAAACCATTTCACATCACATATTCGTATTTGAGTCATTTTTGTTTGTTTTAAAGTGGGGTTTGAGTTTATTATATATTAATATTTTAGAGGTTTCCATAATTTTCTCTCTCCTCTTTTATTAATGGGCATCTCCTCCCTATCCTCCTCATACCACATTGTGCAATCAAGATTGGAAAGCCCATGACCATTCCTATTCTACACTTCCCTAGAAACATACTAGAGATCCCGGTATTCTTCAATGGCCACCTTTATTTCCCTAAGTAGAGGTTTAGAAGAGGCGCGTTGAAGAAGAGGTAAAATCCTTTACCGATTCTTTCAAATTCATTTATTCTTCCACTTACTATTATTTTGTTGTTTCATAATAGAGTAATAACATATGTATCAATAATATACTGATATGTTATTATTTATGTGAACCAACCATAATTCATCGTCTATCCATCCTACGAAAAACGAAATCACCGCGCATGCGTATGTACAGAATACCGTCTCCACACTGTGGTGTAATCTGTTTTTCCACCACCACATTACATGGATGGGTATAATGGTGTAAATAATAAC
This sequence comes from Viscum album, assembly GCA_963277665.1. Lineage (NCBI taxonomy): Eukaryota > Viridiplantae > Streptophyta > Magnoliopsida > Santalales > Viscaceae > Viscum > Viscum album. The sequence goes on from OY728121.1 coordinate 440,952,132, forward strand.
TATATATGGTCATATTAACATGATAATCATTCTTATATATTATATCATTTACTTTAATTCCATTCAATAATTATGGGAACAATATCATAGCTCGATCGTACGTATGGATTACCGTCTCCACGATGTGATTAGATTCATTCACAAAGTTAACCATTAAAAAATGATTATAAAGTATATATAATATATTATCCGCAAATATATTCCATATTCATGATAATGGATTTATGTATAAATTATTTAATTATTTCTATTCAATTTAAGAAGGAAACAAAAACAACGTTCATCCGTACGTACGACCTACCGTCTCCTTGAACACTATATTTATTTCCTTTTATCGATCTATTATATATATGTATATTCAGAATATATATTATATATAAATCACGTTTTACATTATAGAAGTATTTAATAATGATCTAAGTAATCATATGAATCATTACAAGTCAAAACATGGACAATAAATGAAACTATTTTACCCAAAACTCTACTTTGACATGGAATTGACAAATGAACGGGTAACATAAAGTCATAAGTAAATCATATATGATAAATTAAATATTATTATGGTTCTATTACATGTTAATAATATGTTTAAACCCACTATACAGGATATTTAGACACTTATGGAAGAAATTGGACCTAAGGTAAGGGATTATTTTGTCTCACTTTTATTTCTGTGAGACATATGCCTTAATCAAAAAAGTATTTTTTTTATGGTGTTTAATCATACCATTAATGGTTTATGATTTTTATTATGAATGATATGATATTTAATTATTCATTATATTTTCTTTACATTATGATATGTATTATTCCGTTGATTATAAATGTTAAGGGATAATTATTCCAATATCATTCTTATCCGAGATTGTTTATTTGTATGTATTTACTGGGGTTGTTTTTATCATCAATGTCCATGTTTAAAGAAACATTTTCATAAAATGTTTACTATTATTCCATGTTTGTTTAAAGTGATTTTTACCCCTTTTATTGACATTTAAAATGATTAATGGAAGGAATATTTCTTTTGTTTATCATACAAGGTAATTTTTCACTTTATTGGTAAGAGTGAGAGGATAATGTTTTTTTTAAATTATATGGCATTAACAGATTTTTACAGTTTCATTACACCTTATTTTCATGAAGCTTACTCTAAAATAATTCATGACTATTTTCAACAATTTTTTTTAAAATATCATGGCATTTTGTGAAAGGAAAATGATTTTGAAGAAGGAATGATATTTTCCTCAAGAATTCATTTCAAGTGTTTTATCAAAACCATTTTCCATATAAGATGACATTATTTCGTATGTGTATGTTTCATATATAATGTCTCTATGATTTACATGGTTTCATTTTTCTTATAATGAGATGATATCCATTTGTTTTATATGGATTATGTTATGATGGGATGATATTAATGAAACCCATTTTATTCTTTGGCATATGATGAATGATTTTTGTTTATGTTGTGGCACCCGGAAGAATGATTTCATTATGAGATGGGTGGGACCTATATCTCCATACAATGCACTGGGTAATGATTTATATCTCATGAGATAGACATGGCTGGAATGGAAAGTGAATCTGGTTCAGTAATACAGGGCTAAAATGGAAAGTAAACCCAGTTCAGTAATGGACTTTGTCCACTATGATGGTCTTAGCAGTAATGCCTTGGCTACTATGGAAATCATAAGATTTAATTAATGGATGCCATAATTCGATGTTTTATTCCCATGACATTTTATCATGATTAATGATCCTTTATGATGTATGCCTTATGTGATGATATGATTTATGTCATGTTCATGTTTTTACATTCAAATGTTTTTGGATTGTTTTATGTTCTCCATGTTTACCCTTGCTAAGAATTTGAGCTCTCTCTTTTCTTGGTTTTATTTTCCTAGTATATAAAGTAAGGTTTTAGGTAAGAAAACAAAAGGGGAATATTTTTATGGGATATGTTTAAGATCTTTCACCATGATTAGAAGTTTGTGTTCTGAGTTTCCAAAGACACTAAACAAATACTTTCATTGGGTGTCTGTTTTTGTAATGTATTGAGTATTCCACAAAAGTAATGTAATTTCCATGTACGTCAAGATTTTTGTCTCTACAGTTGGTATCAGAGAGATGGATTAGTTAACCTTTGGAAATTGGGATGTGAAAACTTTAGTGAGATCCCTTTAGATATTTATGAGCTATGTCTAGGAATGTACCTAAGGTTTAGTATAACTATATATTACAATCCTAAAGTTATGTTGATGATCATGAATAACCTAGGATGAACCTAAGGTGTCATGGATTAAAGAATGTGTGATAAGTTAAACTTTTTATGATTATGTGGTTCCTCAATATTTTAACTGTTTCTTACACCATGGTTTTTGGTTTTGGTCAATGGAGGGAACCAGAAGGAATTGGGTCAACATTGAATCCAATGGAAAAATTTGTGAATATGAGAAACAAAATTGTGTAATGCCTAGAAAGAAAGATATTTTTATTATACAGAATCAGTCATCGCGATATATGATTAACATGGTGAACTTTAGTGGTATTCCTAAGTCATCAAATAAGAGGATGATGGACTTTTATGCATGTTCGCATGGTGAGGAGCATAGAGAAAGGAAGATTGAGATTTCTAAAGAAGAGAAGAAGAACCTTGATGAATACATCAAATGGAGGGGAATATGTTATCTGTGTGGGGAGAAGGGTCATAGAGTGACATACTGTTATGGAGTTTAATGTCTTATCTGTGGAGAACATGGGCATTTCCTAACTCAATGCCCTAACATAAGAGGTTACTTCTAAATCAAGGAAGGACATATTCCATGACAAAAATAGAAGAGTATGGATTGAAGTGTTTATGTATAGGTATTTAAGAATAATTTTGTTGAGTTACTTTTTTGGTACATTGGAATATCTATGTATTGGTCCATTGTGGTTTCCATAAGAATATGGCACCGATAACCATCAAATGGGATTGAATTTTTTTTCGAAAGCAGATGATATGTGAAAAATGAATGGATAAGGAGAAAATAATATTTTTGATAGTATTAATGAGCTAATGACTGATATAAGGACAAAGTGAAATCATGGTTTGATTATATAGAAATTTTGGGATTTTGGTATGTGGTAAGAGTTAACTTTTGATAGGATTATTGTTTTCACTAAGGTTCTATGGTAATTAATGTTTCAAGAGAATACATGATTATGGTATTCTCATTTTTGGAATGTGACCAACAAGATATATCGTATGATATATTGGGGATAAATGATGGTATTCACATGCTTAGTAGATGACATTTATGGTAATCTTTTTCATTATACTATGATATTAGACAAAAGAATTTTCGATAAGACTAATGGTCGGAATATATTAAATTAGAAATCAAATAGTATTGTTTAAGTATAAATCTTTTATATAGAATGTTATAATCTTATAGTTTTAGAAAATGGACAACATGTTGGATGGACGACAACCCTTCGCGTCGGACAAAGTTTCCGGAATCGAACCCACAGCTGAAGTGAAACATGCCTTTATCCCTTACCACTTTCCTATAGGAAAGCCTCTAGATAGTATAGAATAAATTTATTTTATTAAGCGGTATGATAGATGAATTATAAGTCAATTTTTTGAACAATATAAGATTAATCTTCGCATGGATATACTTATGTATATTTAATAACTTTTTCTAACCTTATGTTGGAGAAAGATGGAATGACCTATAATTCTATTTCATGATCTTATAATACTACCAGAATTAAAAGTTCAACATCATTTATTTAAATAAGAGATGATGTGGAAATTGTTCATGGAATGACCAACGATGCTATTAAACTGAAATCAAGTAAGTATTTCACTTTATGTAAAAATTCATCAGCATTAGGTAAATGATCTAGAAAACCAAAAATGTTGTCCTAGTATTCACATATCAGAGGAATAAAATGGTACCATAGATCATCACAAATTTGTGGCTTTTTTATTGTTGGATTTTTCATAGCCATGTTCTCTACCACTCTCCATCAAAACATGATGGTTAGATTTCTCTTCCATATCCATGTTTTCACCTATGTTATCCTATATGGAAACCCAGTGATGAGTTAATTTGGGTGACCACTACATTTCATACTATAATTTTTAAAATTATGTTTTAGTATTCCTTTTTACGATGTGGGTTTCTATGAAATAAACTTTCAAGTAGTAAAAGATTTAAAACCCCGATGAATTTTGAGGGTGAATTTCATTTTAAGGGGGGTAGAATGTAATACCTCCAAATTTTATGAGAAATATTCTTCTTAATTTCCTTGATATATTGTGTTGTATGCTACAAAAATATTAGCTTGTGCTATATTCAACACTGTATTAGCTTGTAGTAAATGTAACACTATTCTTGGCTTGTGTGGCACGCAAGAGAGACCTTCCTCAATAGCGTGTGTCGTACGCAATACCGAGTTTCACTAAACAATGATATATTTTTATAAACTATAAATTATGAATATTATTAACTAAGTTTTTAATTTTATTACATAATAATTCATCTTACACATATTCTAGAACATGGTATGCGAACAAAATAAATTTTCATTTAAAATAAGTATTTTTCAAAAAACACAGTTTTGTCACCTTTTGAAGGCACATCTATTTTAAATATAATTTTTAATAAGTTTATAAGTTCAATTTTACAAAATAACCCTTTTTTTGTAAATTAGAATATAAAAATTTATGTTGGATAATGTTTTGATGTTTTCCTGATAACGTTCATATTTTGATAAATAGTAAAAACACGCTAAATTTTATTTAAAAACAACTTTTTTCATCAAGATAATTTATATGGTTAAATTTTGGAAATTAATGGTTTTAAAGTATAAATAGAATAAATTTTTACCATTTAATATAATTTAGTTCATTATCATAAATTTAAATTGAATTCATAGGTAAAAACATTTCAATCTTTTGCAATGTTTTAAATAAAAACTCATTTTTTTCGACAACAGTATTAATTTTAAATTAATTAATACGTCTTATATGTCTTTAATTTGGAAAAATTGATTCCATATTTGGACTCATTAGTTCCTAATTATGTTAATAGGATACTATTTATTTTTTGGCATTATGAATAGTAACTACGGTAAATTTTATTTACCGTAGTTAAAGGTAAATCATGTAATAATGGGTAAAAATAATATTAAAAAATTATCCTAACACCTTCAAAAATTCTATTGGATGATTAAAAGTCGACCCATATCACCTAATGGTTAGAATAGATTGATTTAATGGACTTTTGACCATGAAAATGATGTAATTATTATTAAAACCAAAGAAAGTGACAACATGTCACTCCCTTATATCTTATAAGTGTAGTAATTTTAATTTAGAGATAAACTTCTTAAAAATTAGAACATAAAAAGTAATAAGTAAGATAATAAAATTATATACATCATGTTAATTTATTTATAATTTTTAGGGATTAGATAACTATCATTAATGGTGACACAATAGTGATGCAAAAATTGTTTATTTAGTGAAAATTCTATAATACAGTTTTTATTAAACTAATAGTGACCCAAAAAAGGCACAAAAACCTTACCAAAACATATTGGTCATGTAAAGTTAAACCATAATAATGCAATGGTCGAATATGTGACCATTTCTAGCATTATCAAAGTGATTATTACACATATATTATTTTATTTTAAATGATGTTAAAGTTTCCACGTTCATGATTTAATAAATATAACAATTTAAATGTTGTGATTTTAGGATGATAAATTCGATTAAAAGTCTTCTTATGGATTATATTATATTTATATTCATCATAGTATTTTATTTTTTGTTTTTATGCAACAAATATGTATATTAAATAATTATACAAAAATGTTGTAGTAATTATTTTATTATTGGAAATATCAAATAAATGGTTTTAAAAATATTAAAATAAATGTTATATGAACAAATTAATGTGATACAAGATTTTTTTAGATTAACATGACAACATAGGAATATATTAAATATTTTTTTTGGAATATATCCTCGTTTTGGATTTTATTTAAATTCTAATAAATGAATACTGTCAAAATTTACAGTATTGTTACTTTATAAAAATATCATATTATTAAATTGGTTAAAAATCACAAAAATATCGAAAAATTATAAATTGAAATTTATATGTTCTAAAATATCATTAGTATAAAATTATGGAAAATTAACAAAAAATAAGTAATTATTTATAATAATTTAAAATTTAGAATATTATTACCACAAATAAAATTAATTAGATTAAATAAGGATAAATCAAGTTGATAATGTTTACAATAAATTCCCAATATGTCTAAATTTTATTAGATGATGAGATTACAACCCTATCTCATATCATATTGGTATTTGAGTCATTTTTGGAGGTTTTTAAGTGGGGTTTGAGTTTATTATAAATTAATATTTTAGAGGCTTCCAAAAGTGTCACTATCCTCCCTTATAAAAGGGAACCTCCTCCCTCTCCTCCTCACACCACTTTGAGCCTTAATAATCATTCAAACTCTGAAAATTTCTCTTCTCAACTTCCCTAGAAACATTCTATTGGTCATGTTATTCTTCAAATACCAACTTTTTTCCCTAAGAGGAGGTTTAGAAGAGGCGCGTCGAAGAAGAGGTAATATCCTTTACCGATTCATTCAAATTCATTTCTTCTTCTAGTTCCTATTATTTTGTTGTTTCATAATAATGTATTAACATCAGGATCACTAATATACTGATATTTTATTATAAATATTAACCAACCCTATTTCACTTTCTATCCATCCTACGGAAATTGAAATCAATGTGTGTGCATACGTACGGAATACCGTCTCTACGTCGTGGTGTAATCTGTTTTTCCACCACCACCATAATTGGATGGTTATATTGGTGTAAAGAATAACAATATATGGTTATTATAATATGATAATAATTATTAGATATTATTTCATCCACTCTAACTCCATTAAATAATTATGGTAATGATATCATCGCTCGTGCATATGTACGTATTACCGTCTCCACGACGCGATTAGATTCATTCCCCATGTTAACCATTCAAGAATGATTATAAAGTATATATAATAAATAATAATAAAATATATGAAATATTAATGATAATGGATTTATTTATATGTTATTTACTTACTTCCATTCAATTTAATAAGGAAACAAAAACATCGTTCATGCGTATGTATCGCCTACCGTCTCTATGAACGGTGTATTTCTTTCCATTTATCGATAAATTATATATATATATATATATATATTTTGAATATATATTATATATAAATCATATTTTACATAATTTAATTAATTAATCATGATCTATGTAATCATATGAATAATTAAAAGTCAAAACACGGATGATAAATTAAACGATTTTACCTAAAATGCTGGTTTAACATGGAATTGACAAATGAATGGGTAATATAAAGTCATAAGTGAATCATATATGATATCAAAATTATTATTATTGTTTTGTTACATGTTAATAATATTTTTAAACCCACTATACAGAAGTTTCAGACACGTAAGGAAGAAATTAGACCTAAGGTACGAGATTATTTCATCTCACTTTTATTTTTTGAGACATATGCCTTAATCAACAACTATTTCTTTTGTATGGTGTTTAAGCCTCCCATTAATGTTTTATGATTTTCATTATTAATGATATGATATTTAAAAATGCATGAAAGTTTATTTACTTTAGGACACATATGATTCCCTTGATTATAAATGATTAGGGATAATTATTCCAATCTTATTCTTATCTGAGATCGTTTATTCCTAAGTATTTTCTGGGATTATATTTATCATCAATGTCCATGTTTTAACAAAAATGTTTTCATAAAATGTTTACTATTATTAAATTTTTTTAAAGTCATGTTTACCCCATTTTTTTGAATTTTACTATGATAAATGGAAGGAATATTTCTTTTGTTTACCATACGAGGTACTTTTTAACTATTTCGATAAAAGTACAAGGAGAATATTTTTTTAACTTATATAGTTGAACGGATTTTTAAGGTTTCATAATGACTTATTTTCATGATGATTAATCTATAATATTTCATGAATTTTTTAAACAAAATCCTTTTATTTTAAAATTTCATGGCATTTTATGAAAAGAAAATGATTTTGAAAATGGAAGGATATTTTCCTCATGAATTCATTTCAAGTGTTTTATCAAAACCATTTTCCATCTAAGATGAAATTATTTCATATGTATATGTTTCTAGTATAATGTCTCTATGATTTATATGGTTTCACTTTTCATATGATGATATGATATCAATTTGTTTTATATGGATTATGTTATGATGGAATGATGTTTATGAAACCCATTTTATTTTTTGTTTATGATGAATGATTTATGTTTATATTGTGGAACACGTAAGAATGATTTCATTATGAGATGGGTGGGACCTATATCTCTCTCCAATGCATTGAGTAATGATTTATATCTAAAGAGATAGTCATGGATGGAACAAAAAGTGGACCTGGTTCAGTAATACAGGGCCGGAACGGAAAGTAAACCCAGTTCAGTAATGGAATTTGTCCACTATGATGGTCTTAGCAGTAATTCCTTGGATACTATGGAAATCATAACATGTTCTTAATTGATTACAAAATTCCATATTTTATACCAATTACATTGTATAATGATTAATGTTATTCTATGATCTATGCCTTATGTACTGCTATGATATATGTCATGTTCATGATTTTACGTTCAAATTTTTGTGGATTGTTTTATGTTCTCCATGTTTACCCTTACTGAGAATTTGTGCTCACCCTTTTCTATGTTTTCTCTTCCCAGGATAAAAAGGATTTATTTATGTAAGAAAACAAAAGGGGAAGATCATTATGGGAGATTTTGCAATTCTTTCACAATGATTAGAAGTTTATGTTCAATGTTTCCAAAGACACTAAACTAATACGGTCATTGGGCGTCTGTTTTTGTCATCTTTTGAGTATTCCACAAAAGTAATGTAATGTCCATGTACATCAAGCTTCAGGCCTCTACAATTACTCTACCGAAATATGGGTTCCTCATCCCTCTTTTATGACTAAATTTTCAAGACATTTTAATTTACTTATTATTTCAGTATGAAATACTACTATGTGTTATTGTTATAATTTACGAACGATTTTATTACTAAAATATCACAATTACATACCAATTTTATTCCTTCATAAGATTTCATAATTTTTATATCATTCCCATTATAATAAAACCATTCTTAATTTTGGTAGAAAACATGTGTGGTTTTCTGATAAATTACATCATTGTTTGGATAAAACATGCTGATGTGGGTCTATGATAGTTGTTCGTAGGAGTAATAAACTCCGAAAAGGAACATTTTAATTTGAATAAATCATTAATTGGTGCATAATAATTGGCATTACATCACAAATAATTTTACACTTCCAATGGATTTGCATTGGATAGTTCATATGTAGTTTATGATCCATAATAAAGTATTGGAATATATGTATTGATATTTACATTAAACTAATATACTAATGCCATGAATTCATCATTATCTACTTATTTTACCATTCTATCAATTGGAGTATTATGTTTTTCAATGTGAGGATCATATTGTTCCTTAGATTATTGGTGTCCATTCACCAAGATAAGCTCATTAATACATTGAATGGATTTCATAACTTCCTAATTTGTATCTAGTGAACATTATTTCTTTAAATATCCATATTAATCATTTATTTTAGATTTATTTAATACGTACATGTTCCTTTGTATACATTTAATGGTGTAATTATGTTCTCTATTGATAATTATATATCACATTATTTGTTTTTCCTTATCATCAGCAATGCATCATCTAATATTTTATTCTAACACCCTTCTATGTGAATTGAATTTATTGGTTATCTTGATAAAAGGGTATTCCCCTAGATACCCATACATCAATTAACTAGGAAAATTATTTTCTAAACCATATCTTCTTTTATCTATATGTTATAAATAATTCAAAATTCATTATCATTATTTATGTGTATTTTCCCAGTAAGTTATCAAATTTAGTTGGATACCTATTAAATTTTAAATGGTTATATCATGATATTATTATATTATATATGATTTCCTTAGGTTGAACATATAAATTAATACATATATGGGGTTCTGCTTCATATCTCTTGAATGCATTAGGTAATGATATGGAGTAAACAAGATACAAGTTACTCATAAGGGATGACAGAGTTATATTACTAATAATCTATGGTGTATTTTAGTGGTTATAGGTCACTCCTAATATATATGAGAATTATCTAGATATTTAATTCCATTATGAATGGTTTATGTTACAAGATACTAACACATTTTATTTATATTTTCTTTGACATTAATTTTTTCTTTCAATTAATATTGATAACTCATGGAAAATAATCATTAATTAATGTAAATATTTTCCTTATGTCCATGTTATTATATTATGAACCATGTTTAACCCATTATGATAATTTATTCAATGTTTCATTTTATCCTCAATTGGTCTTTATAGATCTCCCCCTTCTTATATTTCCCATTTTCTCTAGGAATTTCAATGAAAGGGATACATATAGTGAAATTACATGTGTGTAGAATCCTTGTGGAAGAAATGTGTATTCTACCATGTGTTTAGTTATAAATGTACCCAGTTCCCAAATATAGAAAACATTATATCTTTGTAATTTATTTTATTTCATTTTATTTATTAAAAATGTTTTAATGGTTTGTATTAGATCCTAATGTGAAGGTTTGGGGTGTCCTGTTTGATATCATATAAGAGTTTGGTTATTTTTAGAAATTAGGATTCAAAATATTTCGTTGTATATACATAGGTATATATTAGTTTTCTTAAGAGAAATAGGTTTTGAATAATGATTTTTACATGATAAGTTTATCATCTTATCAGTTTTCATATTTTTTTCCTTTTAACAAATAGGATTTATTTGAAAATTTGGGTTTAGTAAGTGGTATTCAATGAGTAAAATTGTAACGACAAAATTTCTTTAAGGGGTTAGAATGTAATATTTTGAAAACTGAATTATGTTATTAATAAGACTCTAATTTTATAATTAATGATTTATTATGATCACATATAAATATTTTTTCACTATATAATTTATTTATGCATTATAGGAAACTACATCTAGGAACAATAAAGTTATTATTTAAGGATATAATCAAAAATAAATTATTTTTAGATACTATAAACATATTATATTAAAACAATCATGGTAAATTTATAAGTTTTAATGAAAATATATTTTCATTAAATAATTATATTAATCATTTTTTATAGGATAACATATTATAATAAAATATTAAGTATATTTTATAACGACTAAAATATTTATTATTCTATAAAAATTGTTATTTTTATGTATGTAATTTTATTTATAGGTATAATTTTTTATATTTTGAGAAAAAATTTTCAAAAAATAAACTTTTCCAATCATTAAATAAAATTTATCTTATGGTGATTTTTTGATAATTTTATAAAAATTTTGATTTTTTGTGAGAAAAAATTAAAATTCGCTCTTTACAACCAACAACATTTAATGACATCATTATCATGTCAGCCTGATTAAAATTTTTACGAAACATTTTATTTAATAAAAAATAAATTTATCAAGTATAAAAATGATTTTTAAAATATTATTTGTATTTACAAATTTATATATTACTTTTTTTGAAAAAAAATTGATTTTTAATTAAAATTGATTTTTGGATTCCTGGAATTACATGGGTTGGTTTAGAGGTTTGTATTGGTCTTTTAATTTCATATAAATCTATCCTCCTTATCACACTAATTTATAGGATAAAAAATTTGATGTAATTTATTTTGGCTGAAAGCTATTTTCTTTTATAATAGAATAAAAAATAATAAATATTTTAAAATCCACTCATCCTCTAGTATAAATACCCACGATTCCCTCAAAAATTTCAAATAAATTCCAATGAGAGTGAATCTTCTCTAAATTACCATCTCAATAATCTCTCCATGCTTTTTACAAAGTTTTAATAATTCGGTATCTGACTTTAAGAAGAATCCTCCTAAGACAAGTGATCTTTTCCTCCATTTTTTCAGTACATTTTTATATTTTGTACAAGACATTGATTAGAAATTAATTATGTTGTCAAGTGATTATAAATACCCCCATTACTATGAATACTATTTAAATATTATGATGTAATTCATTTGTATCTCATTATTTATTTTTCATACGTCATTACTATTCTGAAATATGGGTTCATCACCCCTTGTTTAGGATTACCATCTAGTTCACGACAACGGGGCTTGTCGCACTCCCAGTAAGTCACTCCTAGGGAATTTTCTTTTGATACATTAGATGAATTTTATTATCCCTAATAATGGAGTCAAATATGTGCATTTATATTTACATTCTATTGATATCCATATTTCATGAATTTATCCATAACTATATCTTATTAACATTCCCTCAATTATATTAATTCATTTTTAATGTGAACATCCAATTGTACATAAGTGGATATTTTTATATTTACCAAGATGACCACATTAATACATTGAAAGGGTTTCTTGATCGACCAAATTGTAACCAAAGAAATTATTTTCATTAACTCTCTATATTCATCAGTGATTTTTCATTTCTTTGTAAAATCCAACTTCTCTATATATATGTTTTATAATGGAATTATGACATATATAGAAAATGATCCATCACTACCTCTGTATTTCCTTATAATCATTAACGTGTAATCAAATATTTTATTTAAATACCTTACCATGTGAATACACGTGAATTATTATAATGATCAATGAGTATTAAACTAGAAACCCATGCATCGATTGGATGGGGAAAATTATTGGCTAAACTGTATACCCTTCTATCTATAAGGTGTAAATACCCCATAATCCATTACATTGATTGATATGTATTCACCAAGAATTTTATCGATTTTCATTAGTTACCTCTTTAATTTACAACAATTTTATCATTTTTTGAATATTTTTTATTTCTTCCCTAGGCGGAACACATGAATTAATAAATATAAAGGGTGTTCCTTGATATCAATTTTGTGAATTGGGTAATGAGTTAGAGTAAAGTAGATTTATGGTACACCTATGTGATGAAATATTTATGTTACTCCTAAGATACAATAGAGATTACCAATTATAGGTCACTCCTAAATGATATGACAATTACCCAGATTGATACTTCAATTATGAATTTTTAAAGAAATAATATACCAATAAACATTATTTTTGTTTTCTATTACTTTTTTTGGATCATCTGATCAGGATTGATATACATTTTCTCATGATTATTGATTCTTATAATGATTTTACTAATATCAATAGTCTTATATAATTTCTCATGTTTCACCCATGATGTTAATTTATGATCATTTTTCATTGATTATCCCTTTCTCTTCATCACAGCTAATCCTTTTTCATATATTGCATCTTTTTATTAATAATTTCAATGAATGGGATACAAAGAATGAAACATCATGTGTGGAGACTCCTTGTGGAGGACTTTTTTGTTATTCAATGTGTTAATTTGTTATTGTAAGTTATTCCCAAAGACACTGAAAATTATATCTTGGGATTTTTTTTCAATTCATGTGATGTACAAAAAATTATGAATGATTTTCACCAAATCCATAAGTGAATATATGAGGCATTTCAATTTTATTCTACATCAACATTAATTTTATAAATAATGTGGCCATGGGGATTATAATGAAAATTTGATGTATGATTTTTTATCAAGAACATAAAGGTAATTATAAATATATAATAGAAGAATGGATTGTGACAGGGAAAGAAGACAAAAAGAAAAATATTAAAGAATTTTGATAGAAAATGAATCAAAATGGTTTGATCATGGTATGAAGAAGAACGTATATATATATATATATAAGAGGATACCATATCGGTTGAAGGAGATTTCACATGGTGAGAGTTCATATTGGGAGAATTTGAACATGGTTGAATTTGGTATAAGTTTAACTTTGGGACTTATAGAGGTATTTTTGCCACATTTTTTTCTTATTCAAATTATATCACAGTTTTAATATTTTTATAAAATTTATCTCTCAGAATTTTGTCTTCCAGTCTCTTCAATATAACCTCTTACACCCATGATGGTGAGTAACTTTATTATGGCATGTCCATGGGGTATGCTTTATTAGTGTTCCCTAAATTCATTCTCTTAAATTCATTAAATTTTTATCCTGTTGTAGAATGGGGGATCTAGTGTTAGGGTTCAGTGTTGTGATCACCCACCTATACCTGAAATTATTCTCAATATCATATTATTAACTAAAAATAATTCATTACATCCCATCTCCTGGGAATGTTTTTTCATATGACAGAGTTGATTCTGTTTGATGAATGAAATGACATGTGATGTCGTTGTGTCTTGGAAAGTTATACAATATCAATTGATGTGTCGTCATCATTCATGATTATTAGAGGAGGTGTGTTTTTTTTGTGCTAAATAGATCATCACGGCATGATAATCTTCACTATCGTATTAGGGGATGGTGGTCCTTATATGATCTGGAAAATAACAAATAGTTTTTATAAAATAAAAATGCATCCTTATGGAACCTAGATAGATAACCCATTGACCACATTATTTCCATACAACCTCTATTGATATTTAAATATTGGAATTAAATTTATTCTTTTCCTTCATTTCAAACTATACATACCTTTATTTCTTCTATGAAATATATAAAACCAATAATATAATAATCTGTTTAGGTGTAGTGAGTGATTAATTGAAATTGATTTTCAAGAGAGATTATTCTGGTTAGCCCCTATTCTATACTAAAAAATATATAAATAATAATCTTTACCACCCCATGAATAGTGTGTCATAGTGGTTGATATGTTCTAATGTATGATCTTATACTTATCTACAATAGAACCAATACTTATTGAAAAAATCAAAATAGTTTTATTTTTATTCTCTGTCATTGCTCTATGAGTTAACAACCTAAGTATAGTCCCTCTGCTGACATATTTGGAAAGATATTCTTGTGATTGGTAACCACACATTAACCCAAAATCAATAAAAGATAAAATCATTCACATAGAGGGGAGTGGTTTTTATGAGACCTCGTTTTTGGGGAAATTAAACCCTATGAAATAATCCTATGATTGGATTATATATCATCAATCCATAGCTAGATTTAATTCTATTATTAGAGAGTAGAATGTTATTGAGAATATGGATCATATATCTCCATCTTGGGTTAGTAGGTTCGTCTATTAGAATGGGGAGGGAATACCTAAAGGAAGATCAGGTTGTACACCCACAAGGTAGAGAGGTTGGGTTTATATGTACTAGGTGATTCATATGATTAGAAACATGTAACAAGGGTGGTGAACATGGATGTTTTTAGATTCGATGTTTCAAGATTTCCATGTATCAAATAATCCAATTCTACACCAATCCCCCTTAATATCAAAATGATATATTTTATAACTTGACAGTTTTCCTAACTAAGATAGAGGATATGAAGTTGTACTTAAATGAGCTTTTAGAGAATATATTTATCAACCACAATGTATCCCTCTCAACAAATAATATTATATTTTGTTATAAAGAGAATAAAATATTGAGTATTTGTATTGACATTTACTACCTAAAACATATGAATTTTGAGGAAAAATACCGATTTTTGTGGATTTATGACCTCTTAGAACATATTAATAGAGTGTAGTGGTTTTCAAAGATAACGTCAGTTTTTTGTATCACTATCTTTATGTTTGGGGGAGGTTATTCTACAGATGACATTCAAGTGTCACAGTGGGTACTATGAGTTCATGGTGACACTATTTGGTGTAATGAATTCCCTAGATATGTTCATGGTACACATTATCATAATATTATAGTAATTTTTGGATTTATTCATTTTGGTCTTCATCTATAACATCCTTATATATTAAATCCCATCTAATGAACATGCAATTCATTTAATGAATATCTTAGAATAGATTTAAGAGTAATAAATATGCAGAAAACACTCAAAGTGATTTTTTTTGATTTGGTAATCCTATTTTCGTGGGAATTTCATACCAAAGGGTGAATTAGCATCTTAACCCATGATGGTTGAGGCAATGATCACTTAGTATATTTTTAGGATATGTTTGGGGTGTATTGCCTCCATTTGTTGGATAGATATTAAAAAAATTCATTGAAGACTATATAATATTATAAATCACATGATTGTTCTAATAAGTATGGGTAATATATTTATCTCCATCCACTAATATCTGTTAAATTTTGAGATTTAGTGATTTCTGACTAGTGGTACTCTTTTGTGTTTTTTTGAGGTAGGTTTTGAGCATGTTCTGTTTAGTTATTCCAATTAAAATAAGCAAGACCGTGTGTTGATATATAGGTTCGAGATGATTTCATAGGATCCTAGGAATCTAAGACCATAAGATAAAAAAAATTAACCCCTAAATTAGATCTCAAAGGATTCATTTTTACCTTAAATACCTTGAGAAATTATCATATTAGTGATACATTTGTGGTATACAAAGATAAAAAAAGGATCTGTTATATTTTACACTAGTGACATCTAAACGTGAGATAGTGGTGATGGAATGAGTTACAACATTATTTAGAGTTCAATATTTTCTATTATAAATGAAATAGAAACAAGTTGGATAATTTCCTTAGTATGAAATCAATTTCACATAAAGTGTAGGATGTGTGAGAGAAATTGGCTAGGATGTTGTTAGTTTTAGTAGATAGAAAAGATGTTCCTTACATTTGATTAATGGTGGTGGCCCCTACACTACTAAAAAAAATATAGGGTGTCCTACATTGGGGAATTTGATTACAAGATCATACATGACCAAATATTCACATGAAATATATAAGAAAAAATCATTCAAGGTAGGTAGTAGGTCATACTCTCCTAGGGGTAGACAAAGGCTCTAATTTTTCTATTTTCGGACTTGATGTAGACTTTCAGACCAATACATTGGATGTGAGTACTAGTCAGATGAAGATTCAAAAAAATAATATTTTTCATTATTTTTGGACTAAAATGAATCATACTATTTCAGAGTCCCAATCTTGTGGAATCTCATACCAATTCATGATGGTAGAGTACCTTTTTACAATGGATATAAGATTCCATCTCAAGGTTACATCATTTATGTTTGATCAGATCTGAATAGAATATGTGATAGGAAATCCTTGTTTAGATAAGGGTTATTATGTTTTCTCTGGGATCATTGACCAACTATCTATGTCACCTTACTTCCATCATGTTAGTGAAAAATGTTCTACTAATATTTTGGGATTCTTAATCAGGGATGATACTCTTTATTTTTAGTGGTTACCCTTGATGATAATATTTTATTAATGAAATCGATTTTTATCATAGAAGTAAAATGGTTTTAAAGATGATTTTATGATCTAGTTAAGTTTGATTATATATTAGTTTCCCAAGAAATCAACTATAGAGGGAGAAACATTTATGTTATTAAGGATATGTTGGTTCTTGAGTGATCATTTTTAGTATGAGTAGGGATGATCAAATACCATTAATATAGTTTCTAAAAAAATTTATCTATCACTCCATAAATGTACTATAATATTTAAAGGCCATAGATGGGATACCATTCTGGTCAGACCTTTATTTGATAGACACTAAAGAGTAATCACTTATGGGGATACTGCTAGTTTATTTGATGAAAAATATTGTTTGGTAATCTATAAGATAATGAGGGTATCTCAAAGGAATCATAATTAATATTTGAAACAATAGGAGAGGTCCTTTGAGTTCTCTAATGGATTATATGAATTCTCTAATGTCTAACCCTCATTTTGTTCATGGATTTTTGTTCGGGGGAGAATTATTTCTTTTAAGTCCATCCAATAATTCTAGCCCCTGTACCATATTTGTGAAGTCTCTTATCACCGAGTAATAACATTGAATTCAGACTTTGAATCTATCATTTTCCATGTATTGAATTAAAGTATGTTTGTGCATGAATTTTCACAAAATCATGTTGGTTAACTGCTAAATATAATATAAGATAGTATATTTGAGGATTAATTAATGGTGATCAAGGATTGATAATATAATACATTTCATATGAGGGTGATGCTTCTGGTGCACATCTTGTGGTTACATAGAAATATTTAAGAGATATAAATTTGATAAAAATATTATAAGTTATATTATTATCCGTAAATCTTAGGATAAGATATTCAATTAGATATAAAAATCCTACATGGTGTGAATGATATAACAAATTATATGTTTTATTGAACCATTTATAAATTTTTAAATAATATTTTATATTGTAGTCCGATGGATGGGTCTCAATATTTATATTACATAAGCCTATGAAAATAAATAATATTTCTAATATTTTATTATCTCTCTTTTGTTCAACTGGTTTAAATCATTTATATATCGAAAATAGACGCTTATGTGTAAAATAATTCAATGTTATTTAACTTGGTATGTGTTGTTTTACCTAGGGTATGTTTAATCTATTTGTAGTTTTTGGGCTTTCACCAGGCCCATCTTGCGATTTTATGTTATAATGACTTGGTTGACCAGATTATTCTATATAAATTCATATATATATATGAGAATTGGGAATGGAAACTATTTTTCCTTAAATAATTAGTGGGGGTTATTAAAAGAATATGGAGATAGTTCTTGGATGAATTAATATCAGATCATGGAGATTGATTGTATCATGAGGAGGATATAATTGAATCATGGGGTAAGAATATTTTGTTAAATTCTTTCATGGTTATGTATGACTTATAAATTTATTAATAAATTTTACATTTTTAATCATGTGTTGATCATCATAATTGTGTTCTGTATGATATAATTATTATTTGGGATTTTTATTTGTCACACCATTGATAGAGTATAATGAATTTGGATCAAATATTGAGTGTATATAATTAGCACATACTTCGTCCCTCTCTCTTCTCAATCCATATTCCATAGGCAGTACTGACCCTCTAGTCATATAAGAAAAGAATTTACATTAATAGGTAAACTAGGACTCCTAAACCCCCACATTTTCCTTTTTATATCAACCCCTCTCTTATAATAGATGACGAAAATCCAAACTTCATCATTTTCAGTGACTAGTGTTGTGGTGCATGAAGGGGTAAGTGGAAAGTGTAGTTCTCCCCAGGTGTAAAGAAGAGAAGAAAAATGAAACAATTGTTCTAGTGGATGAGTGACCAAGGATGTGTCTTGGGTAATACATAATGGAGCAGTTCTGATGACTAGTGATTAATAGTTATGGTTGAAGCATTGGTGAGCGTACTGTCTAGCGTTTTTTGATGGGGGAAATGTTAGGGTTTTCAACAATTATATTTCCTCGGATCTGAGGTACTCACACCCAAAAAATAATTGATATAGATAGAGTTGTTAACACCAACTATGGGTTTAATTGTCCAGTCTCTTCATTGTATCAAAGTCTCATACCAATGGCAAGCTCCCCCATGAATTCCAACTAGTCGAGGTTACCTTGTAAAACAACCCAAATTTACTATGGGTATAAGATATTGATTGGGTTATGAAATATATCATGACCTGTATTAAGGACATATATGACCTCATGTAAGATGTACACTCTCAAGGTTGCACTGAGTGGTGTGAAAACAACCACATTGAACTGGATTTCTCTCCGAGTGGTATTTCCTTTCAATTATATGGGGTTAGAAAAACATCATGCCATGTCTGACCTAATGTGTTCCAATTTTTTTCAAAAAACATGTGTTTATTCTTATCCATAACTCAATTTACAACATATATGTGTACACAAAAACCATGGTCACACTATCTCACCACTTTATAATTCTATTTCACATTCCCTGGGGTCCACCACATGGAATATTATGAGCTATATAGAGTGTTTTTTACTTTTTCCAATGTATCAAAATAATAAATGTAAATTGTAATGGACTAGGAATTTGGGAGTTGTAATTATGGTAGAATATCAAATTAAACATGTATATCTAGTAGGTTTCATGGAGTTGGGAATGTTTTTGTATGTCAAGAATTGAGATTTTAGAGTTAGAATAGGCTCATGGATGTAATTCCACCATAGGTAGAAAACCATGAAATGACCTAGGTAATCCTACATGATTATGGGATTATATAGGATCACACCATATCTAAGGGAAACCATGGTGGATTGGAGTTTAGAAACTCAAACAAAATTGTAATGTAATCTTAAAGAAGGGTGTACAACTAATCATGAAAAATTGGTATATTCCACATGTGTTAGTGTCACCATATGAGTGTAAAGGTAATTCAATATTATGTAATGGTTACTGGAATTGGGATTGAAAAGTGCTAATGTATCTAACATGTCAGGGTTAATCTGGATGATAAAAACCAGTTGATCTAGTTGATATGTGAGGATCGATCTAGATGATATATAAGGGTTGATCTAGATGATACATAAAGGTTATCTATATGATTTGAAAGAGTAAAAAAACATTAGTATACTTGATATGTAATGGTTGATCTGTATGATATGTAATGATAAATACGTACTTTTTGAGAAAATTGAACGGTATATATTGGAGGTTGAATCATGCCCTGATGGGTGTCTAACAAAGGAAATCACACCATGAGGCATGGAGTTATATTGTTACAAACGTTATGTCATTTTTTTAATAATTAATTAATTTATTAATTTAAAAATTAAAAGAGGGTCCATCCGCCTCATCCATCTAGTAGTATAGTGGGTATGCCTCAAATCATCTCTCTCTCTCTCACTATCTTGTTCTTCCATCCCTCTTGAAAGATATTCAACAACTATTTTTTTATTATATTCCATTAATCAGTAGGATTAATTATTTATAGGTATATTTTACCTTGGGTTTCTATTATGGTTTTGTTTTATCATTTCATTATTTTTTATCGATTTTTCAAAAAAAAAATCCAACATTATCTGATTTTTTTATCTGAACCAAATCAACCTATGTTACTTAGAGAGGGGATCCCTTATAACTCCTGATTGTTGGTTCCTAGATATTTACTACAGTATATGTTTGATATTCATTGTGTGATAAATTTTCTAGAGTAGGGTAATGTGACAAATAGGTAATAGAACCGCTTATGGTTTACATTATTATTAAAAGATAAAATAGTTTAGTCTATTGTGATAAAAAATGTTGGACATGGCCTGGTAGGGATTTTATTACATAATGGTTTGGATTTATGTTTTGATGGGTATGGTTTGGTGTGGTGTGGATAAGTATTCATGTGATTCAGTGATTAATGTGGTTCTATGCGAACTCAATGGACGTAAACCATAAAGTTGTAGTTGATTTTGAACACATGGAATTGGATGATGTGCCTCACCTGTATGATGTGGATAGTGTGGAACATTTACAAGGTTGGTGTAGGAGTTTTCTATGTTATGGTCCTTGTTTGCTGGTAACTTCCACTCAACATAGGGCTGATTCCAGTGGTGTAATGTGCACATAAGATAGGGATGTTAGTAGATTGGGTTGATTATGGGTTATAGTGTGGACCATCATTAAGTAGGGGGTATACCATAGGTTTCCATAGGATCATGGTGGGGATTAATACCAGCAAATGGGACTGTGCAATATTTGTATATGTGAGATATATTGGAAAAAATAATCTAGGCTTGGTAAAATATGGGCATCTCTACGCCATGGGTTTCATTTGGATATTTGGTGGAAAGTTGTTAAAGGGTGTGGTTGGCCATGAGACTTGTCATCTGGTTTCTAAACTAACTATTAGGGTTTCATGGTTGACTCCAGATAGTTATTTAGTTATTGTTTGTTATTTTATTATGTGTGATGTGAAATTTGTGGAATAGATATGAGATCTTCTCAAATAATAGAATATGAATACATTATTCCACACCGACATTTTATGAAGTAGGTAAAGGCTCATTCATAGATAGTAATGAACTTGTTGGGCAGGCTGACTCATATTATTTAGTTCTTTTGTATTACAATTTTCTTACACTCATTTGCCTGTAAATATTATCTAGGGATTTAACACCCTAAGATTTGTTAATTTATTTTAGAATCAATGTAATTTCATAGATAGTTTCAATTTTACACAAAATTGAATATATATTTTTAATAAATGTAATATGTGTTGATTAATTCATAAATAACACCACATTGATAATCCGCTACACACAACACATAGAGTTGATTGTGGTACACAAAAGACCGATTTTTACAAAAAATATAATATAATACTAATATTATTATAAAGATATTATAATAGATATCACATAGAAATTTGATTTTGTCTTATAAATAAGATTAATTAAATTGTGATAATATCATTTTAACATGTATATAAAATAAATCCTTTTGTAATCAATGAGTTATAAATTAACATATGAATTATTGGAGATTAATTAAATTATATTTTCACAAAAATTATTTTACTATGTAAAAAAGGATATTTTATCCCAATAAATTAAACAATTCAATTTTAATAAATGTTTACCATAAAATTTATATATAATATATTCCATCACTATTTTTTATACACATCCAATATATTTTATTACTATAAGATAAGAATAAATACAATTTTTTTGGACAAAATGATGTATTTTTCTAAAAAGTAATTTTGCAGCCTTTTAATGGAGAAAACAATTAAAATATAAATTTTTATAATTTTTATATTAAAAAATAATTTTCATTTGTTGAATTGTAATATCAAAATTTACTCTGGTTAAATTTTTTGTATCTTTTTGAGAAGTTTCATTTTTCGATGAGTAGTGAAAATTGCAGAATTTCAATTAAAAACGGATTTTTTTTATTAAATATATATATATTTATATTATATTTTAATTTTTTATTGAATTATAATTGTATAAAATATACATGAATTAATATAATTTATTTCATTGGCTCTAATTTTACAATGAATTTTGATATAAAATCGTTTCTGACTTTTGGACCTTCTTTCATTAAAAAACATCATCACATCTTATCTACAAGATTAATTTTAAATTAATTTCTACCAATTATATTATTATAATTTAAAATATTGGATTAAATATTTGTAATTATAAAAACAAATATTATCTAATAATTTCAACATATATATTTAAAAAAATTATTGAATGTAAATAAAACTAATTTCTGTGATTAAGCTAAAAATGAGTTTACATAGTGGTTAAACATTAATATAAGGGGAATAATACCCTAGAAACATGTAAAAATAAATTTTAATGGAAAAATATATAATATATAATTCCCTCTATCAAAAATTGTAAATTAATGGAGGCACATTATGTAAGGGAAACCTCTCCATATAGATAACCATTTTATATTTAAAATAATGCCACTCCTCCACTTTAAAAGGGAACTCACACCACTCGCTTAATTACACCTCTAAAGTAAATTTTTATAAAAAAAATCCAAAAAACTATCCTCCCAAATTCCCTCCCTTCATCCTAGAAGCCTCCCATTTGGTCACAAGGCCATCCAAGGAATCCCTTTAGTGAAAACCAAAAGGATTTACCCAAAGAAGATGTAACATCCTTCCACAAGATCTTTTGAATAATTTTTATTCTCTACCCCCATAACTATTCTTATTACATGGTAATATAGTAACGAAATTATTTCAAATAAACTAATTTTTTATAATTTTAAAGGATTAACATACACTCACACACACTTCCTTCAAATGGGATACAAAATCATAATTTGTGTGTACATCAGACTACCACCTCACGAAATGATGTCATTTGTTCTTCCATTTCCACCATTCATGTCTGTAAATAATGATGTAATTTATTTTATAATAATAAATATATAATATTTTTCATTTATTTATTTTTCTATAATTATAATATAAAACATAACTTTATACATTCCATTTTTTATATATACCAAAACTTTATTTGTGGATGTCTATACAACCACCTCCTCAAAGTGATGTGATTCATTAACACATTCATGGAATTTATTCATGATGGATTCAGTAAATGTATATGATATTTATGATATAATAATTCTACTTTAATGATAATATATATAAATATATCTCATTTACTTTCTTACTTTCAATATGATAAGAAAGAAGACACAATGTTCATGCGTACATATGACATACCATCTCTATCAACGATGTATCCCCTTCAATATATATATATATTATAATAATTATAAATTTTTATATAATGAATAAATATTATATTTTAATTATTTTTTATAATATGTAAAAAATTAAATCGTTATCTATGTAAGAGTACCAATAATAACATATAAAAACATATACAAAAAACTACGCAGATATTACCTGAAACGTAACATTAACATGGAATTATTAATAAAAGGGAAGTTAAAGTCAT
This sequence comes from Viscum album, assembly GCA_963277665.1. Taxonomy (NCBI): domain Eukaryota; kingdom Viridiplantae; phylum Streptophyta; class Magnoliopsida; order Santalales; family Viscaceae; genus Viscum; species Viscum album. The sequence goes on from OY728121.1 coordinate 440,976,528, forward strand.
AATAAAATAATAAATGTTATTAAATATAATAATATGGTTCTATGGTAGATTTATAATACACTTATATTTATTATATAGGAGGTATGATTTTGTATGGAGAAATTCAAGACTTTAGGTAACGGTTTTCAAGTCCCACATTTATTTCTATGAGACTTATGCCTTATTAACCACTCCATTATTTTGTGTTGTGTATATTGTTCCCATGAATGTATTATATGATTCATATACTTAAATTTATGGGTATTTACCTACCCAAAAAATGATATTTATTTCACGAGGATTATGTTTCAAATGTTACCAAATCTGTAATGTAATTTTCACTTAATTTTTTTTCATTGAGATACATGCCATGTTATGATTCTATATAATTCCATGAGATGTATAAACTGAACATTGAAAAGTTATATTATGAACCAAATTATTATAAAGATATTTTATTCTTCATGTAATATTATTATCTCTGGGGTATTATGATTTAAGGTTACCAAATGTTTAAGAGATTATATCTAAAATCTCATCATTTATCACAATGTTTTTACGATTATGCTTCTATTGATGAAATATTATAATCCAAATATTAATAAAACTCATTAATTTTCTTCTCACATAGTTATTCATGTTATATCCATGTAATGTAAAAATTTTACCACTCTTTGTTACTTATGATAATTATTAAATTGTTTTAATAAAAATATGACTTTATTTATCTTTTCGGTCGAAAATCTGTGTTCTTTCAAAACCATGTTTTCAAAAAATAATTTCAATTTTTTATACTATTATAATATGATGTGTAAAATAATTTTCTTTGCATTTTTTTTCATTTTATGAAAATGTTAATAAATTAATCTTCTTTTCATTTTCTGATAAATTCTAATTTTGAAACTTTTTAATGTGTAAAAGGAATGTTCAGAATGCATGAACTTATCAGAAGTCATGAATGTTGTTTCAATAAAGATTTAATTTTATGTTTAAATGTTTTTTTAAAAAAAATATCTTTCTTAATATAATATAAATTTTTTAATTTTGAATTAGATTTCAATTAATTTTTTTTCATAATCCGTTTCTGCTTAAAATATGTTTTAAATCATTTTAAATGATTTTAAATGATTTTAAATGATTTTAAATGATTTTAAATGATTTTAAATGATTTTAAATGATACCTTTATATATTTTGAAAGATATTTCAATGATTTTTTTCAAAAATGTTTTTTTAAAATTGTGTAAACTTATTTTAAAATATTACTTAATATGTTTTCATAAATATTTTAAGAGAAAATGGTTTTTAAATTTTTTTTACATCTAAAAACACTTTTTTTCATTGAGGAATAATGATTTTCCTTAAGAAATGATTTAAATTATATTGTAAATAATTATTTAAAATAGAATTATTTCATATGGTTTTATGAAAAATGGATTTGCAAAGAAGATATATTATCCTTAATAAATAATATATGTGATCTTTCAAAATCCATCTCTATCCAGTATGTCAAACTCAGTAATAGTTTATTCTTTACTAGGGATATTATCCAAGAATATCATTCATATTATTTAATGAATGGTCGATTTTTTGATAGAATGATGTTTTGGACTACCATTTCCCTAACACAATTCATATTCACTTGAAACACACTTAATTTCAAAGGTTTTAATTACATAAAATGATTATGAGACCTATCTCATTTCCATAGGTAATGATATGATTAAATTTCTATGATACCCATTTCAATTCATTAGTTTTGATAATATTTTTATGAAACAAGACTCTTTTTATGGTTCATGATTTGATAAATGTTTTGTTATCATGTGGAACATATATGTATGATTTTATTTTTTGATGGGTGGGACCTACATCTCCTTCCAATGAATTGGGTAAAGATTTATTTTTTGTGAGAAAATGATGAGAAACAAGATGAAGAGAATTATACACAATGGGAAATAGGTGTATCCAGATCCAATATGGGAAGATTTGGAAACCTGATCCACTATAGAAAGATAGGGAAACACAATATACAATGGGATCAAGGGGAAACCAGATCCCTTATAAGGAAAAGGTTGTGATTATAGATGGTGGTGTGTCCGACCTAGTAGGTGTAGTCCCCATGATGTTCCCTAATATGTTTTGGAAATGAGCCTATACATATGGAGAATGGTTTTTATTAATGAACCTGATTACAAATTCAAAAGTTTATATGCGAACCTTGTTGCAAGTCCGTAAGTTTATGTGAGGTCAAGATTTCATGTCCTTAACTAAATTAGTGAAACTTTATATATTTACACAGTTTTACAATGTTATATGATGGTGTTTATGCAACAATTCTATGTCTTATGCCTATGTTATCTCTTCATGACATATTCTATTTGACATCCTTATGATTATTTTCTTATGAACTAGCAATAATTATGACATAACTCTTTATTATAATCAATTATATGAAATATATGATCTTATAATGTTATAGTCATGTTCTCTTACAACATTTCAAATGTTATGCTTATATATCTCACTTTTTGACCATTACTGGGAATCTAAGCTCACCCGTTCCTGATGTTTCTATTCCTCAGGTTATAAAGAATGGTTTTAAGTAGGATTACTAAAGGGGATGTTATTTTTGGGAGATGATTAAGATCATTCCCCTTTTTAGATTATCTTGCTTCCATGTTTTCAAAGACACCAAACTATTATGGTCCCTGGGAAATTATTTTTTCAATGTTCTAAATATTCTTGTAAAATGATTTAATATCCATGTATTTTATTCCTAGGTCCTCATAGTTGGTATCAAAGGAAATGTATAGTCATCCTTTGAAATATAAATGAGAAAAAATTAGAGAGATCTCTAGAGGTATTTCTGAAGATATGATTAGGGATGAATCTAATGATAAGCCTATGGTGTTATAGAATTAATATTAAGTGTCATGATTTATACATAATATAATTAATTTATAATCACTATTTTTTATATTATGATAATTGTTCCTCTCATAATGATTTTTAGTTTAATGTTTGTTTGGGGAAACAAATGGAACATGATTAATGATGTACGTGACCTATAACTTTATCATGAGTAGTCAAATGGGATTATCACTGGATTGGATAACACTGTAATCATTCTTAATCAATGTTCATGGAATATTATTCATAATGTGTACCTTAATCAACTCTCCGAATCAAAAAATAAGAAAAGCAAAGAGTTAATTGATAATTTATTTAATAGAGACCAGGGAGAAAAGAATATTCAGTATCCGTTGTGTCGAGATGTGTGAAGAAAAGCCCAAGTGAATGTCTCAAAGAAAGAAGAAGATGTTTTGACTGTAGAAAAAACAACACAAATAAAGTAACTAAAAATGGAAAATGAGAAGTTCATTTACCTCAAGGGATGGAAATATTTTCCTCCCTAATTTATTATCAATAATTAAATGTTTTATTTGTGGAACGTATGGGTATTATGCCGATCAATTACTTAATGGGAAATCTCATGATGTAAGTCAACAAGTTTTTGGAGTAATGGTTTTTTCATCAATGATAAAAATACTATAAAACATATGAAAGGTATGTGTTTTTCTAATAGTATTTTTTATAATCATGATTAATTTTAATTTTATGAATGACAAGACAGGACTTGTATTTCATATTTTTCAAAAGTGATATTATGGAATACGATGATTAAGAATTGTTAATATATTATGGATAAAGTGGAATAATTAAATTGTTTATGTATTTTCAATAAAAATGTTATATTAATTTTGAAATATATTGGGATTGTTCCGTTTATGTTTTTCAATAAAAATTTAAAAGAATATGTTGAATGGTTCAGACAGACTAGAAAAGTCATTTAATGGCAAGGTGATATTCATGAAAAACACATTATTAAAGGAAATATAACCATTTATATGTACATAATAATGAGATAATGATGTTTGGATAAATATATGTTTTATATGAGAATGTAAACTGGATGGTACTGATTACCTTGGAACTGATTATGTATTTCCTTGAAAAGTTGTCTATATTATCATGGATGATGTTTACCAAATTTTTTTATTTAATGACTATATCCACCAAACATTGGAATAAGGAAACATGATGATTTTCAATAAATATTTAATGTAATTTAGGTTACTTCAATGTTTCAATAGAATCTATGATGAATGTATTCCCACGTTTGGAATGTGAAAACCATGAGCTGCTTAATGATATATGTGGGATCAATACTATGTTTTTTTGAGAAATATAGTAACCTTATTTATAATGTTTTGGATCCCCATATTTCATATGTGTTATAAGGACAACCATTTATAGAATTTTTTATCTCAATACTTTTTAAGGATTTAGATATTAAAGTATTATCTCACTATTTTATGATTTATACACATTGGATAACTTGTGCTAACCTTTTTCTTTTGGATAATGAAAGAAGAATTGACTCATAATTAGATTTATGGATTTCATTATCCACTAATGCTTTCAGAATAAAAAATTCACCTTCATTTCTTGGTGTGAGAGATGAAGTTGAAGTCATGAAAGGCACAATCAGAAGGTGATATTGTGCATATTAAAAGGAATAAAATCCACTAATTATATTTCCTCATTTACTTAATCTATAAACCAATTCCTCAAATATATAAAAATGATATTGGAAAAGATAAATCTTAACACCATAATATATTTTGAATCAATACCATTATAAATAATCATGGATATATGGTTTTAATTTCCTTATATTTCCATTGATAATTCACTTGCTGATAATCAATAATCGTTATCACTCTAAAGTTATTTTTGTTTTTACTCCATGTATAATCGTCACTCAAGACCTATGTTCTCTAACATGGAGACCTTGAGATACCTTTATGGTTCCAAAATTTATATTATAGTATGTTTTAGTAATCATTTTTTATGATGTGGGTTTATTTTAATGGAACTTTTAGGAATAAATCGTTTATTAACATATTTGAATTTCAGGGGTGAAATTCATTTTAAGGGGGTATAATTTAAAATATCTATATTTTGTGAGTTTGTTTCAAATTAAGTTAATCTCATTGATATTTTTCATTTCACACAACACTAAATATATATTTTCTATATGAAAGAAATGTGTATGGATTACATTGTGTGAAACACCAAGTCGATTTTGAGCTACACACAACACATATATTATCTTGTGGTATACAAAACAGAGAGTTTTCTGAAACTAAAAATTATTATTAATATTATTGTAAAAATATTATTAATATTATCTCCGAGACCTTGGAATTTATAATAAAAATTATCTTAACTAAAATTTGAAAATATGGTTTACACATGTATATATAAAAATTCCTTTGGATATAAATTAGTTATAAATGAATGTATGAACTATTTGATAATAATGAAATTACTTTTATCAGAAAAATAATTTTCTATATACAAACACTATTATATCCTAGTAAATTAAAGAAACCACTTTTAATGAATGTTTTTAATAAATTTTATATATTATATATTTAATCAAAAATTTTGATACTCATCCAATAGATTTTGTAGGTATAAGATAAGAATAAATAAATTTTTTATAATTAAAATATGTATTTTTCTAAAAATTAATTTTACTACATTTTAATGGAGACCCAACTAAATTCAATGTTTTTACAAATTTTAAATATTTATTTCAAAATAATTCATAATTTAAAACATAATATCAAAATTATTTTGGGTGATTTTTGGGTATTTTTCTCAGAAGTTTCATCTTTTAATGAATAGTGAAAGACACTAAATTTAAGTTCCATTCTGTGTTTCATTCAAAATTAGTTATATTGCTAAATTAATTTTTATTTTTTTAATGTATAACAATATAAACTATATATCAATTAATCCAATTTAGGTTTTCGGGAAAAATTTAACCATTAAATTGGATATAAAAACATTTCAAAAATTTGGTCTTTTTCACTTTAAAACCCGTCATGTCATCCCATATCCAGGATTATTTTTAAATTAATAAATGACACTTATATGGTAATAATTAGGAAAAATTTATTCAATATTTTAAATAATAATAATTTATAATGTCTAATAAGTTCAACCTAGTTTTTTACCATAAATTATTTTGTTAGAAATTAAAATTAATTAGAGTTATTAAGGTAAAATCGATTTTAATTAGTTGTTAAAATAAATTGTAAGGGGTGAAAATACCCTGTAAACATGTCCAAAATCCATTGTTTAACCATATTTTCACTATATAATTCTCTATATTAAAAAAGGGAAATTTTTGAGACACATGATGTAAGCGAGACCACTCAATAGTGCTTACATTTTTATTTTTACAAGAATTTCACTCATCCTACACTATAAAAGGGAGAACATCCCCTCACTTCATCATACCTCTAAATACATATTATCGACCATATGATACTCAAATCCCCTGACTACATCACTCCCTTTATCCTAGAATCCTTCCATTTAGATATAAATCCAACCAATGAATCCCTTTGATGAAAAACAAAAGGAGTTGCCCAAAGAAGGGATGGAATTCGTCTACAAACTCTTATGTTTTATTTTCATTCTCCACCTTAAAATATTATTTTTCCATTCTTATATGATAACCTCAATGTATTCAATATTATGATATTTTTTTATGTTAACGTTTCAACCTATATAATAACCATGCTCGTTATTTCATATTAATACATGATTTATTATATAAAATTACACTTAATAAAACTCAGATGATCGATAAGTATATTGTATTATGTAATTAGGCACATTATATAACAACATAAAAAAGAATAAAAAACTTCTTTATAAAAACTTCCTAAACATTATCATACTCAAAACATCATTGGATGACCTAGTTACAGACATAAGAAAGGGGTGTTTTATAAAGCCTAGTTAGGGAATAATCCAGGAATAATAGGAAAATAATAATACCTATTATAATATAGTAATTAAACGAATGATTAATAATCAGAAAAATTAACAAAAGTAGTTGACATAGCTTGATATATAATTATAAAGGAAGCAAGGGAAATGTGTCGACAGCTTAAAGCACAATATCATAAAACTAGGTAATGGCTAACTACCATCAAATCATAATGGAAAATGTCCCATAAAGGAATTAGGTTTACTAAATATCCCAACATGATGTCTCATGGGACTAAACACTAACCAATGCATTGGATTTATATATAATTTTGGGCACACCCATCACTTTCATTACATTATAATTCTTATGTATGCCCCACATATTATAAAATGTGGATTAATTCATCAACATATTTTATTCCATGATCAAGGAGTATTGAATAAACATATTTATGTTCAATGTCAAATAATTGTAGGTTTATTAATTTGAACACCCTTTATAGTAAATGGTTATGGTATTCACTAAAAAATTATTTTGGCATCGAAAAGAGCAGTGAAATTTTAGTAGCATAAAAGCATAACATAAAATTCCTAAAATGGGTTGATGAGAGCGAATTGGGTCTCAAATAATATTTACATAAAATTGTAAGTAATATGTACATCTATAGACCTATATCAACAATAGGAATTGGAAATGGAAATCATAATATAATAAATAAACTATAATAAAGAAGAGAAGGTGGGGACCCCTTACCATGAGACTGTGGCATCAAAAGATTTAGAGGAGCTTCTTGAGAGCTTGGGGCACCTTGGGAGGACTCCGGAGAGAATAGGGATAATTAATGATGTTCTCCATGGATTTTTAGTGAATTAAAATGATATGTTGTGTGGGTTTATATAGGAAATTAGTGGGGATCTCATTATTATTTCTCAAACATAGGTTTTGGACTCTATATAATAAAATAACAAAAAACGCCATCCATTGGTTTTTCCCATGTATTCTACCAAATGGTAGCTATTTTTATCATTTTACAAGGAAATGGGTGGAAATTATTAACATATTACCCTTGGTGATATCAAGAGCAGTCACACTCTTAAATAATTTTTTTGGAAACTGTAAAATATATTAATGTTTTTGTAGGCTTATTAAATTATTTACAAAATTATCCAAATAAACATAATATAAATTTTTTTAAAGGAAAACAAATATTTTTTCATGAATTTTTTTATTGTATTTATTACATAACTTTTGTGTCATTATTATTTCATAATACTCAATATATATTTATATAGTAAATTTTTTCTCGTAAATTCCTCTATCTCGTGAAATTATGAAAATTTATACTTTGGATAATTTGTACATACTGATTCCCTAAAAAATACTCATTTATTCAAAATTATTTAAAAAATATGTTAATATACTCTTTTAAAATAAAAATTTACATTTATAGAAAAAATGTTGGGTTTTTTGACATTAACAATTTTTTGAACCCTTATAAAAATTACTTTTGAATTCATTAATGTTATATAAAAATTTATATTTTATAAAAATTTAATTTAAATTAATATTTTTTTAAAATATTATTTTTTACCAAAAAACATTAATTCATCAAAATAATCACCTTAATTTAATTGGAATATTACCCAAAAATACATTTTTTGTTTTATTATGTCAAAATAAAAAACGTTTATAATGTAACAACAATAGGATGAAATTTTTTTCCTTATTGTATAATAAATAATTTACATACACATATTTCTAGGGTCTTGATACACACACATTTAATAATTTTAAAAATTAATTAAGCTTAAGGTGCGCAATGGTGAGACTTTTAGGTGGCGTTCGACGTACATGCTTTGAGTCATGATCATGGTAACCTTTAGTTTCTCTCATAAATGATTTATCTTGTTATTAAGTTGTTGAATATCAACTTGGTATTGGTCATGGTAAAATCACAATGATGCTATCTTCTCTTAGAAGTGCTGATTAATGGGATTCATAGGGTATTATCCTATTAGTTTAGGCCATCACTTTTTTTTCAATGTCAATTGGATTTTTTAAAACACTATATTTGTACTAATCTTGTGATCGTTGTTCAACAGAAATATTAAAAATGATAATGATTATTAACAGTCTTGCAAATATAAAAAGAGATAATAAAACAAAAAATGTTCATGTGTTTTATATTTCGATAACATATAATAAGACATTTAATTAAATTGAAAGGGGGGTTTTATTTATAACAGTTCAAATAATTAAAATTTTGACCCATTTAGAAATATCACCCTCAAAATTCTCCTTTAACAGACTAAAATGAATGTGGGTAACACTGTTTCATCACTTCCTCTGGTTCCCACATCACTTCTTCAAACATGTGGTTTCCCCACTACACTTTGATTAAACATATTGTCTTATTCCACAGAACGTTTTCTATTTGATCTGAGATATTCACTGGATACTCCTCATAAGAAAGATCATTCTACAATGGTACCCCCATTATATTGAGTACATGTGAGGGTTCTGATATGTACTTCCCTAATAGGGTACACATAATACATCATGTACTTATTATAGGTTAGTTGGGAGTTCTACTTGATAGGCCAACACTCCAAGGTGATCTAGGATCTCAAATGGGCCAATTTATCTTGTACCGAGCATTCATTTCATCCAATATTTCATGAATTTATTCCATCAGGATATGAAAATATTTCCATGTTTCTGACATCAAACTCTTATTCTCATAGATTATTATGAGAATTGCTCTTATGTCGACTCAAAGTAGCCTTGATGTGCTACTGAAGGGTCTTTACATTTTCTACTATTTCCTCAACAATTTTAGGACCTAGTAGTTTTTTTCCATAGCTTCATCCAAACATACTGGTGTTATACACCTCTACCAATAAATATATTCATAGGGACCCATTTGGATTCTATAGTAAAAAATATTATAATATGCGAACTCTGCCATAGGATGATGTTGATCCCATCGTCCTTTGAATTCAATTGATCAAGATCTCAATATGTCCTCAAGTTTCTAGATAACCCACTTGGATTGGAAATAATTTTGATAGTGATATGTCATAATGAAGTTAAACTCTATTTTAGAGCATGTTGTACACTCTTCTAGAGGATAGAGGTAAATATTGGGCCTTGATCTTATATAATTGATAGCGGGGTTCCATGTAGCCTCACCACATCTCTTTTGTAAATCGTTACAAGTAGATCGAGATAGAATTCATTTCAAATTGAAATAAAGAGAGAATTATTCACAGTATAATACACCAAAACCCAAATAACATTATTTCATCTTGATTTTTTTGGAATATGAGTGAAACATTCCATGGTGATGTTAACCAATTTCCATGTTGGTATGGAAAATGGTAGCATCAACCCCTCATATGTTTTCCATTCTGCCTACACTTTCTGACATAAAAGACATCCTGATGTATATTTTTCAACACTATATTTATATTTCCCCACCAATAGTGATCTTAGGGATCTTAATACATATTTTTTCTTCATGGATGAATGGATATGTTCAAGTTATATGATTCTTTTAATGAATCCTTATTTATTTTCAGATTTCATATCACACATACTCTTGACCCAAATCTTATAAATCCTTAATCATTGTCATTAAAATCCATGGATTTCCATTTTAATATAGATTACACATTAATTTAAATACACTCATATACTCTTTTATAATAATTTATGATTTACATAAGATATGGTTCATAAATCAATTGTGAAATGATTTACTTTTTTCCTTCAATTATGATTCCCATGTCCATCCTCTTCAAATATAAGAAGATCAGATCCATCTCAATTATCATCAATTATAAAATTGGTATGTACTTTCTATATAAAGCTTATGAAATGTTATTCACATTAATAGGAAGATAGTGAATTGGGAATTCATAGTCCTTGATTAGCTCTAACCATCTTCTTCAGTGCATATTCATCTCTTTATGTGTGAATATATTCTTGAGGATTTTCTAATTTGTATATATTTCACACATCTTAAAAAAGAGATATTTTCTGCATATTTTAAAAGATTATATCACTACATAAAACTCTGGTTCATTTATTGTGTAGTTTTGTTCATGAACTTTCAACTCCCATGAATCATAGGTTATCAAATAATCATTCAACATTAACACACAACTCAAGACCTTCTTCAAGGAATCTTTGAATACCATAAAACGGTCTCCACTTGTTGGTAGTGTGATTATAGGTGCAATGATATGCCTCTTTTTTATTTCATTAATATATATTCACATTAATCATTCCCGGATAACATGACTCAATTAAATGTTTAATTGGTTAGAGGCATTGAACGTCATAATAAATTTATCACAAATCAATGATATTACCCAAATAATCTAAGGAAAACACATATATCTATCATAGATGTTGGGAACAACAAATCTCCAATTTCTTCCTCCATTGAAGGGTCCACAAATATTACGTTTCTTATAATGATACGACCTAAGAATGAGACTTGCATAAAAAAATACACATTTTCTATAGTTGGAATAAATATTCTTTATTAATAAGGTTTTTAGCACACTGGTTAGATGCTCTTCATGCTCCTCCTTACTATTAAAGTATTTTATAATATAATATTTAAAGACTAGATAAAATTTGTTTAGGTAATATCTAATTACTATATTCATAAAATCCATGAATATTAGTATATAATTATTGATTATGAATGGAATTACTATGATCTCATAGTTCTTCTACCTTGTATGAAAAGTTTTCAAGATGATATCCTCCTTCTTTAAAATAACTTTTTAATGTACCACTACAGATCTACTTTGGAATAGTATGGCAGTTCATGTAACACATCAAAAAAGTAATCAATAAATCATATAAGATAATTGTTCCATATCGTGATCTTTTTGAGCTCATGATTACAGATGAAAATGTGCATTTACACATCCTTATTCTTGAATAATAGGAATGGTGCACCCCAATCGGATGAACATGTGAATATAATCCCTTTATCTGGATTCCCTTATAAATTTTTATTAAGCTTATAATTTTATAAAAAACCTAATATATGTGGAGTATTTTCTCATGGTAAATACTTATGTATAATCTTTGTTGAAAATATAACTTCTCGCCTTGGAGGAATACTATGAAATTCATTGGGAAACACATCATCAAATTCGATCACAATTGGAATGTATTCAGGGAAGATTTTTTCTTTTGACTCAACTGTTGGTTAAAGATATTATTTCGTGTAGGTAAATAACATCAATGATTGAGATGTTGGTTATAAAAAGGATTCATCCTACTCCTTTCACTTGTATATAATCAGATAATGATTCATGATACAGTGAGTGATTTCCCTCTCATATAAATTTATATTGACTCTATATAGGTAAAGTCAAACCATGAATTTAATTGCATCAAATTCAACCAATGGGGGTATGAAAAATTTCTATGGGAAGATCATCCCATAAATTTTCAATAGGGGAGGAGTAATATAATTGGGATGTAATAATTTCCCAACATAACGTTTTCACCCACAAATCTACTTGCATGATTTGTGGTTGTGTTTGAATAGTTATACTAATCTTATATGATTTGATGGAATGTGCAATTCCAAAATACAAAATTATGTTATATATTATTTAATTAATAACTAGAGTTCATTTAACCACTTGAATTTTAGGATCCACTTTAGTGGTTTCGATAAGAAAAGATATCCCTTACTACCTTGGAATTTGTTGGTTATATCAGAAAACATTAGCATAGTGATTTGGTCTATAAAGTTATATGGGTCCATGCGGGTGAAGAAATGAATAATACACTGAGGTTTAATCTAATAATTACAATCCTATAATTCATTAGTAGGTTTCTCTTTTCAGAAATCACATGCTAGGTTTCCTTCTTTTCTACAACTAAATCATTTCCTCATTCCCTATATAAAATTTCTAGGGTGCTTCTTTCCACATATTTTACAAGTGAGATGTTGAAATTTCAGAGCACCATTATATTTTTACATCAAAAAATGAAAAGTAAATTTCAATTTATATATATTATTCCCAGGATAACATTGTGATTCTCTGGCATCTATTTGGAATTTGAGGGAATGTTAGACAATTTCCTCAAATCTATTGATGTCATTGACCGACATGGCTTTTATTAGACTGGGTTTTATCCCACAAAAGAAGTAGTAAACCGTGAATTCATGGGTAACTAAAAATCCATATGCATATCATGCATTTCGTGAGAAGTTTTCCTCATACATCCAGATAGATTTTTCTTTTCTTTTTCTAGATATCATTGAAATCCATTTTCAATTTAGTCAAGTAGTTCAATGAAAATATTTACTGAAAAACATATTCCAAAATTCCTTACACCCCATCACATTGATCTCATCCTTAGGCTTTGTATTCTGGTTCAATTTTTACCATTGATCATCTTCTCCCACCATACAAAAAACAACCAGTAGAACCTTCTCTTACTCCAAACATTGGTGTATGGAGAAGCTCATCCCAATGGATTTGATCCATTATTCTGTGATTAAGGGTTCAAATGATCCATTGAATTTCGTGGGCCTTTGTCACCATAATCAGTCAATTGAACCTTTTTATTTTTTCAGTGTATTTGGTAAGTCCTCCAAATAATGGATTAAATTTAGAAACGGAGTCATCTAATAGAGTATCTTCATTAATTTTTCAATTCTCTCTCTCATCATGTTGGGAATATCCTTGGGGTATTCATCACATTGTCTGTCAAAGTGATTATTTACTCAATTACTCATATATCCACTAATTGGATAAAATAAAAGGAAAAATATATATGATTATTTTTAACTTTTGAACACATAAAAGGGAATCCAAAGAAATAAATTAGATATCTTATAAATTAAATTTATTTTTTTAACTTATGATTTTCTTAAATTCAATACTTGTTATGCATGGTTTATTTCCTAACATAGTCACATGTGTTTATTTTTTGGTCCCTTTATAATTGTATTTTATGAGATTATAAATTTTCCAAGTCATATCCCCCAGGATTTTCAAACTAGGTGTGACGGAAGTTCTGTTTTCTTGCACCATTTCCATGTCAATTCTTTCACAACATAGTGATTTCAGGTTTTACCCCTATATATCATTATTCTAGATCCAAATCCATTTGTAGTATCTAAAACCTAATTTATTTTCTTGATAAATGATTAAACCTATAATTACCAAGATTTAGGTATGTTTTTCAATTCATAGTTTTGTCCCCAATGGTTTTTCTAAAGTTTTCTAATCATAATCTCAAATATAACTACACTTTTCCTTTGATACCAACAATAAGAACCCATCTATTTAATTCACAACAATAAATAATCATTTACATAAGATTACACATAATAAACAATATAACAAAGCAATTTGTAGTGTATTTGGTAATTAGTTACATTACATAACAACATAAAATAAGTAAAAACATCATCTTTATTAAAAAAATCATTAAATTTACTATACATAAAATTTAATGGGATAGCCTATAAACATATTTAAGAAAGGATTGAGATATAATGCCTACTAATGGAATAAAAATGGAATAAATTGAATATAATAATACATTTTATAGAATAGGCCTATCAAAAATGAGTAAGAATCATAAACATGAACAATGAGACATGATATGTCATGATAATCATAAAGTTAACATGGAAAATGTGGAAACAACTTAAAACATTGCATCATAAAAATTGTTCAAGGATAAAAACAAATAAATCAGGATGGAAGAGGTATAATATAGGAATAAGGTTCAATCCCTATCCCAAAATGATTTCTCCTGAATCTAAACACTAGATAATGCATTAGAGTGCTATATTATGAAGGGTGAACCCGTCACTTTCATTTTATATTCATGCTCAAGTGTTCCATGTAGATCATACCACATGGATTCATGGAACACAATATTTTATTCCATAACAAAGGATTGTTTAATACATACATTTATGTCCCAAGTCAAATAAGTAAAACTTTATGAATATGGACACACTTGATTGGAAATGGGCATGGTATTAACTACACAACTGTTTTGGCATTGGAAATCATGGTGAAATTTCAGTACCATAACAACATCACAAAAAAATCATTAAATCGTTGTATGAGAGTGAAATGCGTATAAATTAATTTTCACATAAAATCTTAATTAATTGGGACATGTAAAGCCATATTCTATCATTAGTAATTGGTTATATAATGCATAAGGTAATAATGTATTTTTAAAAAATAAGAGATGGGGATGATCATGTACCTTGAGAGTGTGACTTAAAATTATTGGGAGGATATTCTTGAGAGGTTGGGGGAACCATGGGAGAAAAATAGATAGGTTGGAGTAGTATCAAGATGTTCTCAAAGTATTTTTGGTGAAATTTTTTTTTATTAGGTCGGTTTATATGTGAAATGATTGGGGATTTTTGTATTATTTCTCAAACAGAGGTTTTGGAGTCTATATAATAAAATAAACAAAACAAAATGCCTTTATATGGTTTTCCCATGGATTCTATCAAATGGTAGTTGTTTTTACTATTTTATGAGTCCAATGGTATAAATTATGAAAATATTTCCTCAAGGGGGTGGAGGTGGTTCACACTCTTAATGAAATGTTTTTTAAACATTAAAATATACTAATGGTTTGTAGGATTAATAAAGGATTTATTAAAAATAAATAAATAAATCTAAAATCACATTATTTTTAAGGGAAAAAATTGATTTTTAGTGGACACTAAATATTGATTTTATTAAATAAACTATTGGTCATTATGATGTCATAATACACACTGTATATTTATTTGCTAATAAATTTTAATATAACATCTCAAAAGTCTCTAAAATTTATGAAAAATCACCCAATAGATAATGTTGAAATCCTGATTCTAAAAATAATATTCATTTTTTCAAAATAATTTTATGAATATGTCAATTTTATCTTTTAAAATATAAATTGGCATTTATCGAAAAACAAGGTTTGGTTATTTACAAATAATAGTTTTTAAAACCATAATAAAAATTATATTTTACTTAATATAAATTATATGATAATTTATATATTATAAAACTTTTAATAAAAATATTTAATTTAAATATTATTTATTTAAAAAATACATTAATTTTTAAAAAACATTACGTGATTGAATTTTAATATTTCCTAAAAAAGTTTGGGTTTCATTGTATCAAAATAAAAATCATTTGTAATGTAATAATAATAGGATGAATATATATTAATTTTTATACAAAAATAATCTAAATAATGATATTTATTGGGTCTTGAAACATATACATTTACTAAAAAAGCAAACATCCTTAGGGTAAGGTGCATTAATTTAGGGGGTGAGTAAAGATACATGGTTTGATCCTTGATCTTGATGAGAATTATCTTCTCCCATAAATAGTTTTTCTCAAGCTCAATTTATTGGATCTTAGTATGGGATTGGTCAAGGGCACAGTCCTGTGAGGCTATCTCCCCTCGGATACTCCAATAAATGGGATTTATAGTGTATGATCCTACTATTTGAGTCTATCACATATTTTGTCTATGTTAATTGGATTTTTTAAAACCCTATATTTATACTAATCATGTGATCATTTTTAAATGACAATATTACCAATGATAATGATTCTTATAATTCTTATAGATATTATATGATATAATAAAAGAAAACAAGGGAATATGTTTCTTTATATCAAAAACATATATTAAGAAATTTTATTAATTTTTTTGTGGAATTTTATTTACAAAAATTTGGTTAATTTCAACCTACACTTATACACTCTTCCATCAAATGAGATATTCAATCATTGTCCGTGTGTATGGCAGACAACCACATCACAAACCGAAATCACATGTTCTTCCATTTTCGCCATTAATGGTTATAAATTATGATGAAATTAATGTTTTATATGATATATATGATATTTTGTTTACTTTATCATTATTTAATTATTATATAAAATATACCTTTATACATTCCATTTTGAGTAAATATAATAAATTCGTTTGTGGAAATGTGGACTACCACCTCCCTAAAGTGATGTGATTTATTGACACATTGAATTGAATGTAGAAAGGATTGTTTTTAAAAAATATATGATATTTATTGATTAATAATTTCACTAAAATAATAATATATATACATATATTTCATTTTCTTTATTCCTTTCAATACGCCAATAAAATAAACACAACGTTCATGTGTATGTACAGACTACCGTCTCCATAAACGGTGTATTCCATATCATATTTATATATTTTATATTTTGTTATATATATTTATATACTGAGTATATAAGATATTTATATCATTTATTACATTCTGTAAATAATTAAATCATGCTCTAAGTAGGATTTTCTTGAATAAAAATAAAAAACATACAGAAAAAACAATGTGAATATTACCCAAAATGTAACACTAACATTGAATTTTTAATAAACAGGTAATATAAGGCCCAAATAAAACAAAATATGGAATTAAATATAATAATTTTGTTATGTGGTATGTTTCTAGGAATATTATATTTATTATACAAGATGTTTGAACCTATAAAAAAAATTCAGGACTTAAGGTAACCGTTTTCTTGTCTAACTTTTATTTTTTGGGGGATGTATGCCTTATTCACCACCAATTTGTTTAGTGATTTGTATATACTACCAATTAATATATTATATGATTCATATACATAAATTTATCCGAACTTATATATCAATTTTATGATCTTTATTTCACTGTTTTTATGGTAAAAAAGTTTCAAAATAGGTAAAGTAATTTTTCTCAAATTTCCTTCTTTAAGATAGATGCCATATTGTGCACATATATTTTTATATGATATGTATATAATTCCCTTTTACCTATTATATTTTGAACCTCATTATTTTAATGATATTTTATGCTTCATATAAATTTATTATCTCAATGCGATTATGATTTAATGTTACCAAAGTTGTAATAGTTAATTGCAACAATATCATCTTTTGTTTTATTTAATTTTTATTATGCTAACATTAATGAAATATTATAAGAAATACCTTAATAAAAAACACTCATTTTATTCTATTCTGGTTATTAATTTATTTTAAGGTAATGGTACCATTTTTAAGTTGTTTGGTACTTATTATAATTAATATATTGTTTTTATGAAAATTCAAATTTAATTATCCTTTTGGTAAAAAATCATTGTTTTTTCAAAACTGGTTTTCTAAAAATGTTTTCAAAAATGATTTAATATTATCCTATGATGTTTAAATGAATATTTAACAAGTTTTTTACATTTTTAATTTATTTTTTTAAAAGGAATATTTTTAATTTTTTTATAAAGGAACATTTCAAAACTATTTATGGTGCTAAAGGAATGTTTGGCATGTATGTACATACCTTTCTTCATTATCATCATTTACATGAAGAATCCTTTTTTATTTTGAAAATGTTATTTTTAAAGATAATATTTAAATAATATTATTTAAATTTATTGGTTGTAAAATAATTTTCAAATATGAAGTTTTTTTAAATAAAATATATTTATAAAATGATTTAAGTGATTTTTGAATCCTCCTTTATATGTTTTCAAATATATTTCAATGAAAAATATTTTTAGAAAACTTTTTATTTTATAAAATGTTTTAAATGATTTTGGAATATTTAATTATATGTTTTCAAATATATTTTTTTAAGAAAATGGTTTCTAAAATTCATTATGTTTAAAAAAAATCAAAGTAGAAAAGATATTTTGCTCGAGATATGTTTTAAATGAAATTTTAAAGCATTCTATTTCGTTAAATTATTTTACAAATAATTATATTTTCATTATTGTTGGACTACTCTTGTTTGATCATGTTTTAATGATCACAAATCATGAAAATCATGCTCATTAGTTTTAAATTAGGTTGGTCTTCATATGATTCCATTTTTACTGTTTTAAATTCATAATCTCCCATGTTATGCTTAATCGGTGTATATTTTGTTTTACCAAAAAATTTATTTAATAAATTTTGTGAAGGAAACTTCTTAAGACTGTTTACAATTATTTAGCTGAGTTTGAGAAACTATAAGTCGGAAATCAGATCTGGATTTTGGAAAATTCCCAGACACCAGTACCAGACACAGTGACTAGACATTGTGAAGAGACACCACAACCCCGATATTGTGACTAGACACATTGACCCAGACCTCGTGACATGATACTGTGACCCTAATACGAAGACCCAAACACCATGACCTGATACCGTGACCTTGATACAATGACCCAAAAACTGTTACCCTGATACTTTGACTACACAGAGTGACCCAAACACCTTGACCTAATAGTGTGACCTAATATCGTGATCCAGATTCTTTGGCTCAAGAACTAGTCAAATATTTAACAAAGGACTATAAACCACTATTAGAGACAATGTGATCCTAACACTGAATATGTTCTATGCATTCCAAATGTTAACAGAGTTGTGGCATCATGACTATCTCACCGCTCAAAGGAAAAGGAGAAGACACTGTTTTCAAGTGACATTGATTCTTAATGAAACCATTTCTATGTGACACTGTTTTGAAGTAACATCATGTCAAGAAAAACTGTGACACCGTCCTTTATTAATTTTTTGGTTTTCAATTTAGTTTCTAACCATCATATTCATGTTATTAAATGGAACTGACATCATTAATGTTTCTTTTTAGACATGCCACATGATGGTACGAGGTTCCAGGTGCAGAATACAGGCATCATGTTGGCTCAAACATGTACACCCTCAATTAAATAGAAGATAAGACGTTGCTGAAGCATAAAAAGATAAATTGAAAAAGAGAAATCATGCATGCAACATACTAATGAAGAAAAGATGAAGCATTATCGATTACTAATGCCTAAACTACCATAAATAAGAGCTTCAAAAATCTTCGCAGTACCAACAATAAGAACACGAGCTACATAACTCACAACTTCGAACTAGATACCAGTTGTAAGAACCCCGGTTTTGAGCTTGTAAGACTTCGAATTTCTCTTGATGTTATTCCAGAGAAGGGCGTTCTAATGGCATGCGATTCTGAGCCCTGGTGTGGCCGAAAATAATTTTAGATTGCGTTCACACTGGGTGGGATAAATAAATAGAATAAATCCTGGATAGTAGCTCGTATGGTAAAACTGAGGGCACCGTTGAGTCCAGAACGTGCAATTTTCCCCAGGGGGAATAATTTTCTCGGGCGCGGGCCAACTGTGAAAAACGCCACCATGGGAATTTTTGTAATTTGGCGGGCTCAGGCATCTAATTTTATAACTTTTTATTGACGGCTCAAATTAAAATTTTGAGGTGGACATTGCGCTCCGGGCATGGAATTTACCCTAAGGGAGGATTAATCTCTGCCCCGACGAAAGTTTGGGTACGGGCCGACGAGCGGGTGGTTAAGTGTATTTTTCTATTCAAAAAAACCACCGACCCTTTTCACCGCTCCTTAGAAATTATTACCTTGAAAAAGTGATCCCAACATGAATCCACCCTCTCCTCCATCACTCTGGCAAGGCACGACGGCTCCGGCATCCCGATCGTGAAGTGTCGGGCAAAGCCCCTCGAGGTTGGCTTGTGTTTTACCTTTTCCATTCTCGCAATGTTCATAAATTTAGTGTAGTCACGTCGAATTATTGTATGATCGTCGAGAAAATCCCTTGGTTTCATAGGGATAGAGTTTATATTCAAAAATATCCTTTTGGATAAATTTTTGGAGTCCCAGGGTGCCCGGGGTGGCCCCAGGAAGTTTTCCATCAAAATACCCCATATTTCTGGTGGATCCAGGGTGGTCCGGCGACCCAGGGCGGTGGTGCTGCGCGTTCAAGTGGTGGCGGCGAGCTCCAGCACGGTGGCGTAGGCGGCGGACTGCAGCTCCTGGGGGGGCGTGGCTTGCAGGTGGTGGGCTCTGACTCCAGGTGGCGGCGCGGCTTGCAGGCGGCGGTGCAGTGCTTCGAACGGGCGGCGGCGGTCGTCCGGGTAGACCAGGGTCGCGGCACGACCCCTCAGTGGGGAACCGAGACACACTGAATGTGGGTCTCCACGTATACCAAATACTAGAAACGAGGGCCGGTCGGCTGAAGTGGGGACTGCGGGCCAGCGGCCAACCGACGTGACAAAGCCTCGGGCCTGCACAGACCGGCCCAGGCCGGGCGGACCAGCCGGCTGGGCCGGTCCAGCCTAAGGGGCTTGTCCCCTCTGGCTTTGGACACCCGTAAAAATCGTTACGGGTGTCCGCTTTACAAGCCATATATGGCAGGGTAATCCTCATCTTGAGGCGTATGTTTTGAGGTGGTTTCGAGGATTTTTAATTTCCAGAACATGGGCTCAGTAGCGCGTCACGTGTGTTAAGTGCTACGCATGAATTCTTGTTTTGGTTGGCGCAGACACATCCGATGTCTGATTTGAGAACCGTCAGCAGTGATACAACCCTGACGTCGAGGAGGAGATTTATAGTATGGTTTCGGGCATTCAAGTGGGAATTGAGACATGTACCACAGGGGCCGTCTTTGAGCTGCGTACAGCATTTTTTTGGCTTTTTCACCAGATGTCCGTTCGGGGCGTAAGAGTAGTTGTCTCTGCATGCCTTTCCGAGAACATCGTGATGGCACAGTTCGCCCGATGTGTATCGGATCCGGGGTGCAGGCCCCACATTGGCGGAATACGTTGAATAGTACCATATTTATCAGTTGTCCGTTTCGGACGAGTAAGTAGTCTATCCCACGTGTTTTTCTGTGATAACTACAACGATGCAACCAGTTTTGGATTGTGTAGCCTCCTTTGAGATCTTGTTAATATGGGGTGGAGATCTTCCTTTATGCCCTTTGAACCAATGTACGATGGCGTTATGAGTGACACCTGGGGATATCAGTAGTATATCAGAGCTATCAAGATGATTCAGGGTCTACCCTTCAGTAGGGCTGGGCCGTGGGTCACCCGACGACACCTTAGGGTTTACCCTCCAGCAGGGCTAGGCAGTGGGTCACCTGTCATCTTATTCTAGGTCTAACTTCTAGTAGGGCTTGGAAGTGGGTCACCTGTCGACATGTTTCAGTTCTACCCTCTATCATGGTTGGGTAGTGGGTCACCCATCATCTTATTCTTAGTCTACCCTTTAGCAGGGCTGGGCAGTGGGTCTCCTATCGACGTGTTCCAGGTTTACCCTCTAGCAGGGCTAGGCATTGGGTCACCTGTCGATTTATTCCAGGTCTACCCTCCAGTAGGGCTGGGCAGTGGGTCTCCTGATGATGTTTTAGGGTTTACCCTCCAGCAGGGCTGGGCGGTGGGTCACCCGTTGACCTTTCAGACTCAGCCCTTTTCATGAGGCAAGTTAGTGAATTTTTCCTCCGTGACTACTGGAGCAGGACCCTGATTGTGCAGATCGGTGGTGTGATAGTTTTAATGTTACCTAAGGACCCACAAGTAAGAGGGTTACTTTCTCCACTGAGGTGCATCCTTGAGACGCGACCTAAAACCTTGAGAGTAAATTAGTTCTTCCCAAAGCGGATAGTATTGATGGGTGGTGATTGAGCCCCTCTGAGTTGGGCTTCCTAGGTGGATGAGATGAGATGTTGGGCAGTGAGGATGGATTTATTTGGAACTGATGGTGTCCTACCCTAGGCTAATCTTGGAGATGGAGATCCCCTTACACACTCGTTTGGGTTTCTTGTTGAGAATATATATATATATATATACATAATTGGACCCTACTTTCATTCCCACTCCCTGGGGTTAATGCCTACATATTTTCTGTTGGGTTGAGCTTCACTCTCTTTACTTAACTTTTCTATTGTTCTTGTTAGTATACTGATCACCTCTTTAGTGCATCCTTTTTTTCTCCCTCAAGCTTTCGGGGCATCCTACTGAGTATCTTTATACTCACCCCTGCTTGTGCTTTTCCCACATTTGTTGTGCCCTTGCAGATGACGAACAGGTCGATCTTGACTACGGAGGAGTATAGAGGTCACAACAGTTGGAGCAGCGTACCACGTTCGTGCTAGAGTATTCAGGTGGGAGTCTGTCCAGTTGTCTTCTTTTGTTCACCAGTTGCTGGTTTGTTGCATCTTTGTGGTTGGGCGTGTGTTTTCCATTTTTACTTTTCAGTTTACGTTTCAGTACTTCCAGCACTTTACTTACTCTTTTTAATTGTTGATGCATGGTTGTGGTTGGGGTATAGCTGCATGTATTTTGGTTTCTTTCTTTTACTATACACTATTGCGTCTTGTGGGTTGTGTATGCATGAGTATAGGTTCTTAGCTGAAGGCATCCCCAAGATTGTTACGCCTTCGGTGCTGGTCATGACAAAGTGTTATCAGAGGTTGTTCATTCCTTGGGGCGTTGTTCGGACGTCCCTAAAAGGGAATTGGTTGGGTGTTAGGGCAATGATGTCGATGTGTCTTGAGAGCGGCTCTCAAGCCAGTGAGTCCTGTAATGGTATGGGCGGCCGACATATCCATTCACCAGAACCCTGATAACCTGCATGTTGACTCGGCACGCTGAGACTTGTTGTAGGGAATTTTGAAACATGCATCCCATAGGAATGAGTCTTTGACTGCCTTTGTTTGAGTTAGATTCCCATTGTTATTACGGTTGTGTATATATATGCTCATCTGATCGTGGTATCCCTTGATGTTTTTCAGGATGCCCCCATGATGGCAGCCAGCCAGGTTACCCTCTCCAGCTCGTGACAATGATCTGGCTAGTGACGAGGTGTCTGTTCAGGGACCCTCACATGATCTCCTTCTTTCCAGTGCTTCAGCAGCAGCCCCTACACCTGAGGAGCCGAAGATAGTACAGGTAGCTCAGGCTGAGGTTGCGTACAGACTGAGCGTGCTTCAAGACTTCCAACGTCAGAGGCCACCGAGGTTCTTTGGGGACATGGATCCGAAGGTGGAGGAGGATTTTCTTGAGTCAGTGGAACGACTCTTCAGGCTGGTACAGACCCCAGCAGACCAGATGGTGGCCCTAGCCTCCTGTCATTTCCTTGGGACAGCCGGGTGATGTTGGGATCTAGTGACGCAGACCCATGACGAGTCATCCCTCACATGGGATGGATTCCAGTAGCTATTTTGGTAGGAGTACTCCCCCTCATGTTTGTGTTCCTTTCGGATCCAGGATCTTATAGTGCTGAATCATGGAGGGATGTCTGTGTCCCAATACTCGGCCTGGTTCACTGATCTTACATGCTACTCATAGGACATGATCCGCGATAGCTACTTCCAGGCGCGGAAGTTTGATCAGGGTCTTCATAGGGAGATCTGAGCAAGCGTGGTGCCCTTGTGCATCCCCACATACACTGGGGTGTTGGAGAGGGAACTTTTAACCGAGAGCTTCCTTGTCGAGGGGCTCCAAATAGCAGGACCAAGCAGTGGCCATTTTAGAGCAGAGTCTTTAGCAGGCAGACGATTGAGGGATTGGCCTCAGCCAAGGAGGCCCTTCCGTGAGAAGACCCAGGGCCAGGGTCGCACACCGTAGTGGCGCCATAGGGTGATAGGGCAGAAAGGAGAGATCCGATGCTATGCTTGTGACGAACTGGGTCACCTAGTACAGGACTTCCCAACCAGGCATGTAGATCATCAGTGGGAGGCAGCGGGCACACCACAGAGGTAGAGGCAGTGTCATGACCAGGGGTCACCTAGGCAAGAACTCGACAGCCCTCAGGGAGGTGGCGTAGGCAGAACGGCAGGACCAGGCGGTGGGGGACAATGTTTCAAGATCCCCCCAACCACCACCACTGGGCGGCCCACACCAGTCTCAGGGAGCTGGCGGTAGGGGACGTGGGAAGCTTCAGGCCATGGGTGTTCGAGATCCTCGAGTGCACAAGATGGCCTGCGGTATGCTTTGTGTTTACTTCACACATGCTTCGGTACTAGTAGACACGGGTGCTAGCCATTCCTTTATATCATTTCTGTTGGTACGGGTGTTGGGGCTTCCAGTAGAGGTGCTGACACCTGCACTTAGCCTTGAGGTTCCTATGGGAAGTGCCTCGTTGGTAAATTTTATCTAAAAACAGTGAGAACTATCATTCGGGGGAGGGAGTTTCACGTGGGACTTGCTCATCATCACGATGGAACCTTACGACGTCATCCTAGGCATGGATTTTCTTTCTATGGTTCACGCTCAGATCGACTGTCGTCACAGAAGAGTTAGAGGCGAATTTTATGATGGGATGAGGTTCAACATCATGGGTGACCAAGACCTCATGGCAGCGAAGATGGGTACTCTGAGCAGGAGACCCTGACCTTTTTTACACCAGCTGGCGAGCATGACTCTCGGAGCAGCGGACGATATAGGAACCTGGATCACTACCGTGGTAGAGGACTACATGGACGTCATTCCCAAGGATGTTTCAGGACTACCTCCGAGGAAAGAGATGGATTTCTTCATTGACTTGCAGCCGGGGACTACTTCGATATCTTGTGCAGCATATCAGATGGCACCCACAGAGCTTTGAGATCTACGACATCAGTTGGATGACCTTCTTGAGAGGGGATTCATCATGGCCAGTGTGTCCACTTGGGAAGCTCTAGTTCTTTTTGTGAAAAAGGCATATGGGAGTCTATGGCTTTGTGTGGATTATCGTCGCCTGAATCAGGCCATGATAAAGAACAAGTACCCTTTACCGATGACCGAAAACCTCTTTGACCAGTTGTGAGGTGCGAGGTGGTTCTCGAAGATCAATCTTCGATCTAGTTACCACCGGGTGTGGGTTAGTGAGACTGATATTCTAAAGCTGGCCTTCTGTTGTCGATATGGGCACTACGAGTTTTTGGTGATGCCCTTTGGTGTGAAAAATGCCCCTACTGTCTTCATGGCTTTGATGAACCAGATTTTCCATCCGTACATGGACCGGGTATTGGTTGTCTTTATTGACGACATACTAATTTACTTGGAGACAGAGGAGGAGCACGCAAAGCATTTGAG
Organism: Viscum album; assembly: GCA_963277665.1. Lineage (NCBI taxonomy): Eukaryota > Viridiplantae > Streptophyta > Magnoliopsida > Santalales > Viscaceae > Viscum > Viscum album. The sequence continues at coordinate 441,002,294 of OY728121.1, forward strand.
GATGGTCCTAGACTTACTTTGGGAGAACCAGCTGTACGTGAAGCTCTCGAAGTGCTAGTTCTGGATTCACGAGGTTATCTTTTTGGGGAACGTCATTACGGAACATGGTTTGGCTATTGATCCCGCAAAGATAGAAGCGGTGATTTCTTGGGAGCCACCCAAGAATGCGTCTGAGGTGCGGAGTTTCCTTGGGATGTAAGGTTACTACAGGAGGTTTGTGGAGGACTTCTCCAGGATTGCTTCCCCTTTGACAACATTGACACGGAAGGGGCGACCGTTTACCTGGACAGATCAGTGCCAGCAGGCCTTTGAGGAGTTGAGGTAGAGGTTGAATAGTGCACCGGTGTTGAGTCTACCAGAGGAGGGTGTTGAGTTTGTCATATATTGCGATGCTTTAGGAGTGGGGCTCAGGTGTGTGTTGATGCAGCAGTGGGCAGTGATCGCTTATGCATCGAGGTAGTTGAGGCCCCCTGAGCAGAATTATGCGACTCACGATTTGGAGCTGGCAGCAGTAGTCTTCGCATTGGGGATATGGAGACACTACCTTTTGGGTGAGCGTTTTTTGGTCTAATAAGATCACCAGAGCCTCCAGTATATGTTCACTCAGAGGTATTTTAACCTGAGGTAGAGTCGATGGCTGGAGTTTCCACAGGACTATGATTTCCAGATAGTCTACACTCCAGGGAAGGGCAACGTAGTAGCAGATTCCCTTAGCAGAAAGTCCCAAGGTCATCTAGTGTGGGAATCTTCATAGGAGTTGTCTTCCCTTCGGCTGACGTTGGTGGAGCAGGAGGATACAACTTTTCTACAGTCAATGGTGTTGACTTCATCTCTCCTTGAGCATGTGAGAGAGTCGCAGTTGGGAGATGTCGATAGTGAGGTACTGCGTGATCAGATATCCATGGGCGACACACTTGATGGGTATTCTGAAGGAGGGAATCATGAGATCCTGTTTCAAGGGAGAGCTGTAGTACCAGTGGAGATGCGGGAGGAGGTGATGCGGGAGTTCCAGACTTCTCCCTTGGCCATACATCTCATTGTGGGGAAGATGTAAAAATACCTTCGATGGTAGTTTTGGTGGTCTTGCATGAAGCGGAGCGTAGCCGAGTTCGTTTCTTGGTGTCTTACCTATCAGCAAGTGAAGGCAGAGCACCAGGTTCCGGCAGGGTTGTTGCAGCCCCTTGATATCCTGAAGTGGAAGAGGGATGGTGTATCTATGGATTTCGTCACAGGACTTCCATGCACAGCCAAGGGCCACAACTCCATTTGGGTGATAGTGGACCAACTCACGATTTTGGCACACTTCCTTGCTATTAGGGAGCAGTTCTCGATGGAGAGTCTGGGATAGATATATGTTCGGGAGATCATCTGTCTTCATGGAGTACCCTCGACGATCGTATTCGACCGTGACGCGCGGTTTACATCATGGTTATGAAGAGGCTTGTAGGAGGAATTCAGGACTTAATTGCAGATGAGTACATATTTTCACCCCCAGAATGATAGGCAGACCCAGCGCACTATCCATGTGTTGGAAGATATGCTCATGGCATGCGTGTTAGACTTTGGCCGGAGTTGGGAGGATCACATGCCCTTGGAAGAGTTTGCATATAACAACAGTTACCACTCTACTATTGGCATGACACCTTTTGAGTCCCTCTACGGGAGACCCTCCAGGTCACCCTTATGATGGACGGAGGTTGGGGAGACCTCCCTCGTGGGCCCAGAGTTGGTGCAGGCAACGATGGAGAAGGTGCAGGTCATTCGTGAGCGGATGGGGACGACTCAGAGCTGACAGAAGTCCTATGCAGATCGGTGTCACTGGCCCTTGGAGTTTGAGCAAGGAGACCATGCCTTTTTGAGAGTCTCCCCATGGCGTGGAACAAAGAGGTTCGTCCAGGTAGGAAAGCTATCCCCGAGGTTCATTGGGCCCTTTGAGATCGTGTGCCGGGTTTGTGAGGTCACCTACCGTCTCGCTCTTCCCCGCAGCTGGAGAGAGTGCATGACGTCTTCCACGTGTCTTAAATGAGGAAATACGTGCATGACTCCACGCCTTTCATCGACTGGGGAGAGCTAGACATTGATGACGGAGGAACCTTTGCGGAGCCCCCAGTGGTGATTGAGGACTGGAAGGAGCAGACTCTGCGTGGATGGGCCATTCGCCTTCATCGCGTGTTGTGGCAGCACGGGAGGGTGCAAGAGAGCACCTGGGAGCGGGAGAGCCAGATGTGGGTTTAGTACCCTGAGCTATTTTTATAGTTTTGTTTTTTGGGGATGAAAAATGTGAAGGAGGAAATGATGTAAGAACCCCAGTTTTGAGCTTGTAAGACTTTGAATTTCTCTTGATGTTATTCCAGAGCAGGGCGTTCTGATGGCGTGCGATTCTAAGCCCTAGTTTGGCCAGAATAAATTTTGGCGTGCGTTCACACTGGGTTGGCTAAATAAATAGAATAACTCCTGAAAAGTAGCTCGTATAGGAAAACAGAGGGCAACGTTGATTCCAGAACATGCAGTTTACCCTGGGGGGGGGTAATATTTTTGCGGGCGTGGGCCAACTGTGAAAAATGCCACCAGGGGCATTTTTCTAATTTGGCGGTCTCGGGCGTCTAATTTTATAACTTTTGAATGAAGGCTCAGATTAAAATTTTTAGGCCTCCATTGTGCTCAGGTCATGGAATTTTCCCTAAGGTAGGCTTAATCCCAGCCCCGACGAAAGATTGGGTGTGGGCCGACGAGCATGTGGTTAAGTGTGTTTTTCTATTTAAACAAACCACCCACCCTCTTCAACCCTCCTTTCACATTATTCCCTAGCGCAAGGTCTCTCAACGAGAATCCACCCACTCCTCCATCACTACGGCAAGGCGCGACGGTTCTGACATCCCGATTGTGAAGCATCGGGCAAAGCCCCTTGAGGTAGGCTCGTGTTTTATCTTTTCCATTCTCGCAATCTTCTTCAATATAGTTTAGTCGCGTCGAATTGTTGTCCGATCGTCGAGTGAAGCCCCTAGCTTCATAGGTCTTGATTTTATCTTCACAGAGATCCTTTAAGATCAATTTTTGGAGTCCAGTGGTGCTCAAGGTGGCCCTGGGAAGTTTTCCGACCAAATACCCCATATTTTCGGTGGATCCAGGGTAGTCCTGCGACCCATGGCGGTGGGGCGGCGCGTTCCAGCGGCAGCGGTGAGCTCTGGAATGGTGGCGCAGGTGGAAGGCTCCATCTCCAGGCAGTGTCGTCACTCGTAGGTGGCAGGCTTCGGCTCCAGGTGGCGGCGTGGCTTGCAGGCGACGGCGCGGTGCTTCGAAAGGGCGGCGACGGTCGTCCGGGGCAACCAGGGTCGCGGCGCGACCCCTCAGTGGGGAACTGAGACCCGCTGGAAGCAGGTATCCGCGTAGAAAAAATACCGGCCATGAGGGCTGTTCGGTTGAAGCGGGGACCGCAGGTCCGTGACCGGCCCGCGCGGCAAACCCACGGGGCGGTCGGCACATGCCGGCACATGCCGGGCGAACCGGCCGACTGGGCCGGTCCAGCCCAAGGGGCTTGTCCCCTCTGGCTTCGAACACTCGTAAATATTGCTACGAGTGTTCGTTTTACACGCCGTCTATGGCAGGGTAATCCTTGTCTCGAGGAGTATGTTTTGAGGTGGTTTCAAGGATTTTTTATTCCTGGAACGGGAGCTCGGTGTCGTGTCACGCGCGTTAAGTGCTACGCCAGAATTCTTGTTATGGTTGGCGCAGACACATCTGATGTCCGATTTGAGCGCCGTTAGGGGCGATGCAACCCTGGCATCGAGGCCGAGATTTCCAGTATGGTTTTGGGTGTTTAAGTGGGAATTGAGATGTGGAACCCATGGGCCGTCTTTGAATTGCGTGCAACGTTTTTTTGGCGTTTTCTCCAGATGTCTGTTCGAGGTGTATGAGTAGTCGTCTATGCGTGTCTTTCCAAGAGAATCGCAATGGTGCAGTTCGCCCGACGAGTATCTGAGCCGGGGTCCGGCCCCCCACGGGCCGACTACGGTGAATAGTACCATATTCAGCGGTTGTCCGTTTCAGGCGAGTAAGTAGTCTATCTCGCGTGTTTTTCCGCGATAACTGCAATGGTGCAACCCATTTGGGAATGTGGAGCCTCCTTTCAGATCGTGTTAATGTGGGGAGGAGATCTTCTTTTTCGCCCTCCAAACCAATGCATGGTGGAGTTATGAGTGACACCTGGGGATGTCGGTAGTAGTGTGGAGCTATCATGATGATTAAGGGTCTAACCTCTAGCAGTGTAGGGCAGTGGGTCACCCGATGACACCATAGGGTCTACCCTCCAGCAGGGATGTGTAGTGGGTGACCCATCATCTTGTTCCAGGTTTACCCTCTAGCAGGGATGGGAAATGGGTCACCTGTCGACGTGTTTCGGGTTTACCCACCAGCAAGGCTGGGAAGTGGGTCACCCATCGTTTAATTCAAGGTCTACCTTCCAGCAGGGCTGGGCAGTGGGTCGCCTGTCGATGTGTTCCGTGTTTACCCTCACCTGGGGCTAGGTAGTGGGTCACACGTCGATTTATTCTAGGTCTACCCTCCAGCAGGGCTGGGCAGTGGGTCACCTGATGATGTTTTATGGTTTACCCTCTAGCAGGTATGGGCAGTCTGTCACCCATTGACCTTTCAGACTTATCCATTCTTATGAGGCTAGTCAGTGATTTTTTCCTCCGTGACTACCGGAGTGGGACCCTGATTGTTCAGATTAGTGGTGTGACAGTTTTAAAGTTACCTAAGGACCCACAAGGAAGAGGGGTACTTTCCCCACTGAGACGCATCCTTGAGATGCAACCTAAAACCGTGCAGGCGAGTCAGTGCCACTCAAAGCGGATAGTATTGATGTGCGGTGATTGAGCCCCTCTGACATGGGATTCCTAGGTGGACGAGACGAGATGTTGGGCTGTGAGGGTGGATTTATTTGGAACTGATGGCGACATACCCTGGGTTGAGCTCAGAGATGGAGATCCCCTTACACACTCGTTTGGGTTTCTTGTTGAGCACATATATATATACATAATTGGACCCTACTTACATTCCCACTCCCTGGGGTCCGTGCCTACATATTTTTTGTTGGATTGAGCTGCACTCTTCTTACTTAACTTTTCTATTGTTCTTGTTAGTCTACTTCTCTCCTCTTTAGTGAATCCTTTGTTTCTCCCTCGAGTTTTTGGGGGATCCTACTAAGTATCTTTATACTCACCCCTGCTTGGGCTTTGCCCACATCTGGTGTGCCCTTGTAGATGAAACACAGGTCGAACATGACTATGGAGGAGTTTAGAGGTCACAATAGTTGGAGCAACGTACCGTGGTCATGCTAAAGTATTCAGGTGGGAGTCTGTCCAGTTGTATTCTTTTGTTCACCTTTTTCTGGGTTGTGGAAACTTTGTGGCTGGGCATGTGTTTTCCCTTTTTTACTTTTCATTTTACATTTCAGTACTTCCAGCACTTTACTTAGTATTTTTAATTGTTGATGCATGACTGTGGTTGGGGTATAGCTCCATATCTTTTCGTTTCTTTTCTTTTACTCTACACTACTGCATCTTGTCTGTTGTGTATGTGTGAGTACAGGTTCTTAGGCGAAGGACTCACCAATATTGTTACACCTTCAGCGCTGGTCGCCATCCTCTAGCCTATGGAGGCGGGCTTGAGGAAGTTGTGGCTCGGAACTAGGAGGGTCGGGTCGTGACACCAGTGTACCAGACTTACGATACATTGTTTTTCACAAGAGGACTCTATGATTTTATCTTCTTCATTATACATGTCCAGAGATGCATATAATAACACTCAGTGCACTTCTAATACTTTCTCAACATCTTTGATATGTTTTTTTACTAATTATACCTTTTGATAAGTGTGTGTGTGTGTGTCTATATTAAAAACACAGATTGTATCTTTTATTAAACTAAAGGATACAAGATATACTTCTTCTCATATATTTTTATATTAGTTTACTCCCATAGATAAGTGTGGAAGTGGTCATTGTGTGACCTTGTATCTTATTCCTATGAAGAAAAGTGGAAGAGGTCATGTGACCTAAACAGTTCTGTGTACTAATGTTTTACCCTGATCCAGGGTGTGGGTCAATCTCATATCAATAAATATTACTTGGTTTAAAGTGATCACCATGTAGAGTAAATTAAGACTCAGTATGAGACCGAAATACTTGTTTAATCCACTATGTATTTTAATTTTGTTTTTCTATGATTTAGTGTATATTTCAGAAAAACTAGATTTTACATTGATAGTTATTCTTGGATATAAGTTATACCTATTTTTTGTAGATGCATCAAATAATACTTAGACCATTTATAGTCCTTTTTCATCATCTCTATACTGTTGGGTACTGTTTCTATCCATTGAGCAGTTTGGGTTTGTCTGTAATAAAAAAATGGTATCCTGTATTACACTGAAGGATACTAGATATCCTTCCTCTCATATATTCATACAATTTTTTACTCCAACTAATATGTGTGGAAGAGTTCCTTGTGTGACCAGGTAGATTATTCAGACAAAGACTATTGGAAGAGCTCATGTGACCTGGACTATCCTATGTACTATTGTTTTACCCAGATCTAGGGTTTGGATAAATATATTATCTATATAGACACCATGATGAAAGGTGATCACCAATTTGAGTGTATGAATATTTGTCTTGAGATTGAGCCATTTTTTTATCCACTATGCCTTTTAATTTTGGTTTTCTCTTCTTTACTGTATATTTCAAAAAAAATGATCTTTTTCATTGATAGTTTGAATGGGATAGAAGTTATAACTATTTTTCCTTATTATAATAGATTCAAAAGTTATATAATTAACTCAAATTGATATCACAGATAATTAATCAATATTCTGAGAAGTTATTTGAACTTTAAAACCTTTATAACCATATTAACAAGATTAACTGGACAGTGTAATTTCTTATTAGGGAATATTTTTATGTAAAATTTTAACATAAAATTTTATAGATACTCAATTCTCTCCCTATTGAGTATTCTTCTCTGACCATATTTTTGTATCAAAGGAGTTTATTCTAATTAATGATCTATTTTTATATATTTTCAACTTTGATTAGTTGTACTTAAAAGATTTATAAATTTTTGTTAGTTCTAATTTTCTTACTCTTTAATAGTGTTTATTTTCTATGGAAAATAGACAAGAATGTGTTGCAACAAACAAAAATCTATTCATTAATGGACCAAATTATGCCCAATGGAAATTTAAAATGAAAAAGAATTTAGAAAGTAAGGGTTTTATATTTATTCTTCAATTGTTGATGAGTATAAGATTCCTAATATTGATAGAATTACTTGGTATTACTTAACTAAGATTGCTTATATAAATTATAGAAAATCCATAAATGCCCTATAATTCTCATTAGGAGATGTGGAATTTAGCAGAATATCTACATGTAAAATAGCCCAGTAAATTTGGGATACTTTCTCTATCTCGCATGAGGGAACCACTAATGTGAGGGAAATGAGAGTTAATACTTATACTATTAAATATGATAACATTAAAATAAATCCTTATGAGCCTATTTATAACATGTATGTCAGGTTCAATGAAATTTTCAATAAAATGATCTCTCTGGGAAGCGATGTTACAACCAGAGAACAAATCATGAGTATTCTTAGATGCTTACTTGATAGATGGATAGGAACTTATATCTATATTATAGAATCAAGTGAAATTTTCCAATTACCTGTCAAAGAACTCATTGGGAAAAAATAATGTATTAAGAATAGCTGAAAGTGCACAAGGAAGATGTAGATGAACCCAAAATAAAATTTGTGGAATTTAATACCACTACCTCTAATCACAAATAAAAGGAGAAACTGAAAGTCTCTATATAAACTTCCATTAGTGCCGAGTATTCACATGAAAATTATGAAGATATGGATCAATTAGTGAGAAGGTTTATGAACATTTAAAAAAGGAATAAATTCTTTACAAATCCTAACATCAAAGGAAGATATGGTCAAAAGGGAAGATTGAAGAAGGGCTGGAAATGAAATAACATTTCTAATGAGATATTATGATATGAATTTAATGGAAGGGGACATGTAAAGGCAGACTTTACCAAGATTAGGTATAAAAGTAAATATGAAGACAATGATAGAATGTATAAAAAGGAATTTAAATCAACATGGACTTCTTATAATGATAGTTCAAGTGACTCAGAGTCTTTACAAGATAAACAGGTTAACAAAGACAATATGTGTTACATTAAAAACACATCTGAGGTAACTATGAACCATCCTGTATGACATTCCTATTATTATCTAGATGAAATTGATTCTAAAAATATTTCTAAAGAAAAAATGTTTGATTATTTCAATTTGTTGTAAGATACATGTAATGAACTAAAAGATAGATACAATCCTTTAAAGAGACAATATGCTCTTTCCTCAACTGTTAAATCTAATCTTTCTATAGAAAATAAAAAAATTCCACTAACTAAAAGAAAAAAATGAATTGAATATTTTTCATGAGAACTTTAAAAATATCCTTGAATGGTTTATTAATGGTAAATATGTTTTGGTAAAAATGTTAAGTATAAAAATTACCCCAAAATACAGTATTGTTATTGCATATAAACCTGGTGAAATAAATTTTCGAAAAACCAATTTTGTTTCTAAATCTAGAACATACAAATTTATTCCAAGTTCAGGAAAAAAATATTCTAGTTCACACTATGATACATCCTCTACTATTTCACGTTCTTCTGGAAGAAATCAAGTTTAATTCTCATATAATTTATATAATGCTTATAGGAAACCTATGAGACGATGTGGTTGTCTGAAGCACTAGTTACTAATATCCCTAGACCCAAACAATTATTGGTACCAAAGAATATATTTATTAGATTTTTTTGTAGAAAAATTGCTTGAAGAGATCCTATAAAAGATTATGGTACTTGGATATTGGGTGTTCATGATACATGATATAAGACAAATCATGCTTCAATAACCTAATAAATATTAATGGTAGGAATATCACTTTTGGTGACAATGATAGAGGAAAAATCATTGGCCTAGACCAAATCAGTAACTCTAAATCTATTTTAATTTCTAAATTACTTATTGTTGACTGATTGAAAAATAATCTAGTTAGTATTTCACAACTATGTAATGATATATTTCATGTTAAATTTGAAATTGATTCTTGTAATGTTTTTAATTATGAAAATAAATTAGTATGTTATGCATTATGAAATGAAAATGTATATTATGTTAACATGGAATATTTAGTTTCTCAAAATGATTCATGTTTTAGTGTATTTCCCAATGGGTATTGGATCTGACATAAAAGACTAGGACACTACAATTTTCACTCCCTTAGAAAGCTAACTACACAATTTTTAGTCAAGGATCTACCCAAACAAGAGTTTCCAAATGATAAAGTGTGTAATCCTTGTCAAAAGGGAAATTAACACCAAATTTACATCAAACTAAAGAAAAAACTATCAACTTCTCAACCTCTCATGTTGGTTCACATAGATTTTATTGAACCATATAGAGTGTTCTAGATTAAATTGGAATCAAGATTTTTATGTTCTTTTATATGCCTTTTCTAGGTATAGGTGGACCTTCTTCTTGGCTCACAAAATTGAATCCTTATCTCACTTCACCAAGTATGCTAAAACAGTTTAAAACCTTAGTGGACATAAAATTAAATATCTATGATGTTACCATGGATGTGAGTTTGAATATCAATATTTTGAATCCTTTTTCTCAAAAAATGGCATATATCATAATTTAACAACTCCTACAACACCTCATAAAAATGGAGTTATAGAAAGAATAAATAGGATCATGCAATAAATTTATAGAACCATTGTTAGTGAATATTATTTTCCTATTTATTTTTAGGTGGAAGCTGTAAATATAGCATGATATTTTATTAAAAGAGTGTTGATTAGACTTATTTTAAAAATAACTCCTTATCAATTGTGGAACAATAGAAAACCCAAAGTGAGCTACAATAATATATTTGGCTGCAAATTTTATATCCTTAATTACAAGGACAATCTTGAAAATTTTCATCCAAGCATGATGAAAGAATTTTTATAGGATATCTAATCCCTAGTAAAGCCTATGGTGTTTTTAACAAAATAACTAAATGTGTGGAGAAATATGCCCATGTCATGTTTGATGACATAGAAACAGATGTTCCTAAGGCCTTTCTAGATAATCTTGAGGATGATATGTCAAATAATTACATTAATGCTAAATCCTCTAACCATCCTATAAAGGAATATGTAAAAACATTTAGTTTAGAAAACTCTGCAGATTCAAGCCATAATGAATCCAAACCATGGGATGAACCTAAAATAACTAGCCCAACCTTTTCTAGACCAACTAGAACCATTATAAACCATCCCTTAGTTTTTTTAGTTGATGATTTAGATATATGAAAACAAACTAGAGCTTATATTATAAATTAGGTTGAAAATCAATCTTTCTTTTCACAACATTAACAAAAAAAACACCAATAATGCTATCAATAATGATTTTTTTGTGATGGCTATGCTGGAAGAACTTAATCATTTTGAAAGGAACCATATTTGAAAACTTTCTGATAGATCCAGAGACATTTTTACCATTTTCACTAATTGGGAGTTTAGAAATAATATAGATGATGCTGGTAACATAGTTAGAAACAAATCTAGATTGGTTGCTCAAGGCTATGGTCAAGAAGAAGGAATCGAATGTGTGGGGACCTTTGCACCAGTATATAGAAATGAATCCATCAGAATCTTACTTGAATATGTGCCACATATTAATTTAAAACAATATCAAATGGATGTTAAGAGTGAATTCCTAAATGGGTATATAGTAGAGGACGTTTTTGTTGAACAACCCCCTGGTTTCAAAAATCCTCACTTTCTAAATCATGTTTTTAAATTATAAAAATCTATTACAGTATAAATGAAGCTCCAAGATCTTTGTATGATAGATTAATTACTTTTTATATTTCCAAATGTCTTACAAAAGATATATCTTATCATAATATTTTTTAAAAAAAATTTCCAATGATGTTCTATTAGTTAATATTTATGTAGATGATATTATTTTTTAATCCTTAAATAATTATTTTTGAATTGAGTTTTCTAAAATGATGCAAATTGAATTTTAAATGAGTTTAATGGAAGAACTAAAATTTATTCTCAGATTTCAAATCATTCAGAATAATGATGCTATAATTTTAAATCAAAGTAAATATACTAAAGATCTTCTAAAACATTTTGGATTGGATATCACTAAAAGTAGTGATACTCCGTTGAGTACTACATGTAAGATGGATCTTAGTGAATATGTAAAGTATGTTAATCAAACCACTTACAGAGGAATGATTGGAACCATACTCTACTTAACTGAAAGCCAACATGATATTATGATTAGTGTATGTATGTGTGTTCTACTTCCAGAAAACACAAAGGAATATCATTTAAATGTTGTTAAAATAATTTTCAAAAACTTCAAACTTACAACCAATATGGGATTGTACTATCCTAGGGTAAAATAATTTGAGTTAGTTAGCTATTATGATGCTGATTTTGGTGGTTGTAAATTAGATTGAAAAATCACCTCTGTAAAATGCCACATTTTAGGAAAGTCTCTTATGTCATGGTGTAGTATGAAACAAAAGTCCGTTGCATTATCTACTATAAAATATGAATACCTAGATACTGGTAGTTGTTGTGCACAAATTTTGTGGATGAAACACACATTACGAGACAATAGATATCAATTCATACATGTAACTATAAATTCTGAAAAAACAAGTACTGTTAACATTTCCTAGAATCATGTTTTACACTCCAGGATAAAACATATTGATGTAAGGCATCACTTTTTCAGATACCATTATCAAAAAGGTAATATCAATTTTTAATTCATTGGAACTAAAAATTAGTGTGAAGATATATTCACTAAACCATTAAATTATGAATGGATAAATTACATCATACATTAAATAGGGATGATAAGTATTATGTGAATGGCTTCCGATCATGAACTGACTATTTCAATGTTTACAATTTCATACTTCACAGCGTCACAAGATTACAGTCTTGAAGTAATTGTTTCATGTTTACGGTCTCACAGTTGATGTCTCTTAGTTACTGTCCGGAACTTACTATCTCAAATGATATGGATGAACTATTTAGAGTCACATCGTAAGGATGACACCGTGAAAACCTGTTCCAGAATCACCTCAAGGACTCAATTATCTATTTTTTCTAATTGTATTTTCCATATTTTTATTGATTATTTTATTATTCTTTTGTCCCATATTCTTGTATATGATGGTTGGAATTCATAAATGATAAAAACCAGATATTTTTCAATTCTCTCTTCACCCGATCTTTCATCTCTCGAAACCAAATCCCTTGCCTTATTAATATCCTACTCACCATCAACTCTTTCTCCTTTATGTACCAAGTGTTTTATGCCTAGAATTAAGCAACCCTCTTCATTGACTCGAGATAAGAGAAGGTCTCACAAGAAAGAAATAATGGTATCGCGAATAGAACTTGAAGTACTGCTGAATCCTAGTCTTGTAAATTGAGTATCTGTTCTTGAAAAGGAAGTATGTATGATGTTTCTACTATGATGTAATTTTCAGATCATGAGAGTTCTAACTGAATAAGGCTAGTTGGACTGGTTTACTAAAGAAAAAAGGACACATTTATCCCAAAATTGTCTCTCAGTTTTATTAGTATGTTCATTTTTAATTGAATACTGAAGAAGACTTTATTTTATGAAGCTAGATTAATGGTCAAATGTGTAATTTTTCCTTGAGGTTATGGGATGCCAACCCAGGAATACCTCATTAAGGAATTTATAAGGATTTTCATCAATAACCTCATCCTCCATGTTTTATATTCCTCTTGTAAGAATCTTTGGATGCCTAAATAAAAATAAGAATAAAAGAAAGGAAATTGTTGGTGAGCTACATGCTGAGACAATGTTGTTGTTTATGTTTTCAAAGAATATTATTAAACCATGAAGAGGGTATTTTTCTACTCTTAAATATCATGATGTATTATTTATACAACTTATGAAGAATGGGACCAATATTAATCTGTGTAATTATACTGTATGTCACATGTCTGAATTGATCAAGACTTCTTCAGAGTCTACCTCTTTGTTCTATTCAAGAGTAATCTCTACAATGTTGTCTGTGAAAGGAGTTGTTGGACTGAATAAAGAATCCATTGAAGGTTAATAGTTATATATCTCAATGGATACACTAATAAGGATGAAGATAAACTATAATCCTTGGAAAAAGTCATGGGTAGAGGTCAATGAAAGGATATAAGAAAATTTAAATCCCATTGAAAATATTTCAAGGCCTAAGGAAAAGTGTGACCCTGGCCTAGAATCTGATGAGTTGGGGGAATACTCATGTGAAGAATAATAGGATTCCAAAGCTCCATATGTGGACATAACTATCTTGGAATAATACAATGGCTTACTTGAACAACACATTGGTGAAGAAATAGTTGATAAAGGATTTTTTGATAATGCAGGACATGTTATTGGTCTGGAAGAGAAATTTGTTCCTGAGGAACATCTAGAAGAACCTTTTATTGAGGAATGTCTTAATGATGTAGAAAGGTCAGAAGAACAATTTGAGAATGAATTAATCTTATCAGCTAAATAATTATTGGACCAAGATTTTGGAAATCTAGAACAGAAATGGGTGATCTTGAAATTGTTTCTAACCTAGAAATAGAGCAAGAGACTAGACCTCTCACTCTTACAGATTATGAAAAAAATTTGGAGGAGAAAACCCCCATTCTAAAAACTAATCAAGCTCAAAGATCTGTTGAGAAAATCCCTATGAACAATTTTTATAGATTCCCTAGCTATTCTGATGTATCAGACTCCCATGTGGCGTCACTGGGAATAATTTTCCTTACAAAAGCTTTTTAATTGAAATATTTTTCTTTGACATTAGTAATACCTACTATGGATCCTAAAGCTATTGAGGTCTCTGAACTTGAGACTACTCAAGAGGCCCCAAGCTCTGTATGCCATTGGGATTTTAAGGTATTTGGAGAATATATGTTGGTTGGATTTTAGAAGCTTTTGAAAGATCAAACTCTTCTTGTAACTCATCTAAGTGAACAGTATGCTAGTATGATTTTGTAGAAACATATATGGAAAACACAACCTCAGATGTTGCATGAAATTCATGACGTAAGAATTGAAAATCAGAAGATAAAATAAGAGGTAATATCTTTATGGTCTTTGGTTGAGGAACTAAAGAAAGAGTTTGAAATTGTTGAACCTCTTGTTGGTCGATTTAGTACTGAAGATGCTGAAATGATAGCTAGAAAAGTCACAGTAATTATTTGACCAAATCTAGTAGTTTTTGTTGAAAAACTAGAAGCAAACAATGACACGTTGGCAGAAGAAGTGTGAAAATTAGCATATTTAATTGATTCATTGCCAAGTATTTTTTATGAAACTGTTGAAACAGTTGTCAAGAGCCTTCCTAAACCACATACAACCATCATAGCTCCTTCCTCCTCATCCAATCCTCTTAAATCATCTTAGTCAAATAGTGATTCTTAGAGAACGATTATTCAAGAATATCATAAATCGTTGTAAAATCCATCTGTTCAAGAAAGCCTCTCAAAAATTGTTCAAAATAGTGAACATGTTCATGAAATGGTTCAACAATTCTCTAATGAAGCACCTATATCCTATGATGAGATTATAAATAAGTTGGATTTGTACTTCAAAAGGATTCTTACAAAGCTTCAATTGAATGGTAATTTCATGTTCATTGTGGAAAATTTGAAAATTTCTCCTATTACTCAAGAATTTAATGACCAAGTACAGAATATAAAAGTGTTCACACCTACCTTATAAAGGCTTATTGAGAATAATGTTGATGTTGAAAAAGAAATTAAGTGTGGTGGTTAGGTCATCACTAATTTCAAAAAAAAATTGAAGCCCTATCTCAACTTGAAAAGCACTGTTATAGTGTCTCCTATAACTGCTCCCTTGAGAGCTTGTTACACCCCTTCCTCAGCATCTCTCTTTTCTCATATTACCATGTCCGTATCTTAGACTCTGAGCCAGATCTGATCGATTATTCTTGAAAAAATATGTTCCTCATTTTCAGAACAAACCCATAATTTCCCATTCAATTTTTGAAGGTGTGTCTCTTCCTTCTTTCACCATTGGATCACTCACAGCTACCACTTCCTCTTATACTCCTGTGGCTCCTCCTGTAGATTCATCCATGGGAAAAGAGAAGTCTATTTCCTCTGAACAGAAGTGAATAAATTATTGTTTTAGAGAATTGTTATCTATTTTTTCTATTGACTAATGTATGTAGTGGATTATCTCTTATATTTTTTTCAATGAAATATTTATTATTGTTGTATGTGTTTAGTCTCTATATTTATTCTCTTATTATTTTTTTCTTTTTATTTTCTTTTTTATACTCTAAAAAGGTGGAGAAAAAATTAAGACCTTATTCATTTTTAGATAGTTAATATATTCCATGATTTATGATCATAAAATCGAGGTATATTGTTGGAATCCTCCTATTTTATAATGTTTTAATACTCAAAAGTCATGAAAATCAAGAAAATCATGTTTAAATAATTTTGTTCTTATTATGATTTCATGTTTACATGTTTAAATTCCTAATATCACAAGTTATTCTTAATATTTTTCTATTATGTTTTACCAAAAAATATGTTTAATTCATTCTGTGAAGGATACCTCTTAACACTATTTATAGGTATTTGGATATGTTTGAGAAACTGTATATCTGACAATGATTCTAGATTTTGGAAATGTTCTAGAAACCATGACCTGACATCATGAACAGACACCATAACCATGATACTATGACCAGACATAGTGACCGAGACACTGTGACCAGATACCGTGACCCTGATACCATGACCCAGACACTGTGACATGATACCGTGAACCTGATACCATGACCCAAACACTATGTCCTGATATAGTGACCCTAATACCTTGACCTAGACAACATAACACTAGTATCGTGCCCAGAAACAGTGATCCAATCACTATGACCTGATATCGTGACCTGATACTGTGCTCCTGCCACCATAACTCAAGCACCGGTCAAAGTTTTCAAAAAGGACTAGACACCACTACTAGAGACACTGTGATCCTAACACCACATCATTGCAACGTGTTCCAGATTTCAAGATAGCTATGGCACTGTGATTGTTTCTCCACTCAAAGGAAAAGGAGAAGACATTGTTTCACTGTGACTCTATTTTCCTGTGACACTATTTTCATGTGACACAGTTTCATGACAAAGTTTGACATCGTCCCTTAATCATTTTTGTCATTTTCAATATAATTTCTAGAGATCATATTCATGTTATTAAATGGAACTAAAATAATTAATGTATCTTTTTAGACATGTCACCTGATAGTACGAGGTTCGAGGTGGAGAATACATGCATCCTGTCAACTGCAACATGTGAACCCTCAATTTAATGGAAGATAAGTTGCTGCTAAAATATACAGAGAGATATTGAAAAATATAACCCATTATGGCAACATACTACTGAAGAAAACATGAATCACTATCGATTATTGAATTCTAAACTATCATATATCAATGCTTCAAACATCTTCGTAGTACCGACTAGAAGAACACTAGCTATATAGCTCACATCGTTGAACTGGAAACCAATGAACCACTATTGTGGTACTCTTTTTTTCACAAGAGGACTCAATACATGCATCTTCTACATCCTAAATGCCCATAGATTTATAGAATAACACTCAGATCACTTATAATTATTTCTCATCATCTTTTATCAGTTGTGTACTATTTTTAGCTTTCGAGCCATGTGTGTGATGTATTAAAAACACACACTGTCACTTGTATTAAATTGAATGATAAAAGATATCTATCATATCATATCTTCTTACATCTATTAAATCCCACAGATAAGTGTGGAATAGGTCCTTGTGTGCCCTAGTAGCTTATTCCTATAATAAATAGTGGAAGAGGTCATGTGACCCGGGTAGTCCTGTGTACTGTTATTTTACCCCGATATAGGGTGTGGATCAATCTATGATACATATAGTCTTCATGGTGGTATGTGATCACCAAGTAGAGTGGATTAAGTCTCAGCTTAAGGTTGAACCACTTTTTTATCTGTTGTTTCTTTTAAATTTGGTTCTCTCTGCTTTACTATATATTTCTGGAAAACCAGATTTTACTTTGATAGTTAGTCTTGGATAGTAGATATAATTATTTTTCCTTATTAGAATAGCTTCAAAAGTTATATAAATAACTCACATTGATATCAGTAAGAATTAATTAATATTATAAGAAGTTATTTGAACAGTCAATCCTTTATAACCGTATTACCTTGATTGAGTGTCATGTGTACTTTATTATTGGGGAATCTTTTTAAGTAAACTTTATAACAAATTTTTTTATAGATACTAAATTCTCCCCCCTGTTGAGTAATCTACTCTGACCAACACTTATGAAATACTCAATGTGTAATTTCACAATCCTTATCTATTTATTATGACATACTTTGTTATATTTTATTATTTCAAGGGGATATGATCCATGAAAACCATTCATATTCATTCTTGAATGGTTGAAATTTTTATGGAATGATTAATATGAAAAACATTTCTCTTCTATGGGTTATATGTTATAAAAACCCACTTATTTTAATGGGTTTCAATTATTAAATGATTAAGAGACCTATCTATTTTCTAAAAGAAATGATATGAGGAATATTTTATCACACCCATTTCATTTAAGGTGTTTTGATATGATTCTTTATGAAACCCATCTCTTCTTATGGGCCATGATAAGATAAAATATTTATTATCCTGTCAAAAATGTATGTGTGATTTTATTATATGACATGTAAGACCTTTATCTCATTCCAATACATTGGGTGAAGATTTATATTTCATAAGACAATGATGGGAACAAGATTACGGGCTTGATCCAAAATGTGAAACATGTGTGTCCGGATTTACTATGGGAAGATGGGGAATCCCAATCCACTATAGGGAGATGGGGAAACCAAATACACTATTTGAATATTGGGAAACCTAATCCACTATGGGCATAGGGGGAAGTGTGATCCCTTGTAAGGAAATGACAATGGCTGTGGATAGTGGTGTCTCATTCCCTATAGGTGTAGTACCCATGAAGTGGCCAAATAATTTTTTTCCATGAGCCTTAAAATCTAGTTAATGATTTTTATGTGTGAACCAGATTACTATATCGTAATGTAATGTGTGGACATTGTTGCATGCCCATAAGTTTATGTGAGGTCTTGAATTCATGTTCATAACTAAATGAGTTATTTTACTTCTATTTATACATTTTTCACAATGTTATAAGTAGATTTTTATGCTAATGGTCTATGTATTATGCCTATGTTATATTATCATGACTTATACTATTTGACTTCTTTATGATTAATTTCTTATAAACTACTAATATTTATGCCAAGATTATCGATTATTATAATTGATATGTAAGGTATGATATTCTAATGTTATTATCATGTTATCATAACCATATGATCTTGTTATGATTAAATGTCTTCCTTTTCTACCATTACAGAGAATTCAAGCACACCCATTTCTTACATTTCCATTCCCCACGTAATGAAGAAAGGTTTTTATCACCCTTATTGAGGTGGTTAGAACTCATGTTTTAATTATCAAAAAATCATGACAATTATTTCATTAAAAAAATTAGGTTTTCTATTATCATTTTAAAATATATGACAGATTGGTGAAATTTCACTATGTATGAGTCACCACTAGAAAATGTCCCTCCATTGAGTATAACTCACCTTTAGTGTGGAACATGGAAAAGTGTTTGAAACACTCACCATCAGCTAAGTGTAGCCTCCAGAATGAAAATCGGGTATTATATAGAAAAACCTACTTCCAGAGGTGGACTCACCCTTAGAATGTAAATTGGATAAAGTGTTGAATAGACCTACCCTCTAAATGATGTCACCACCAGACATAGTCATCACCATAATCAGTCCCCACCAGACTCAGTCATCCCAAGATTAAATCAACATTAGAACTAGACATCACCAGACTATCTCACCATTCTAAACAATGATCACTACTATTTTATATTTATTTTTAATTTAATATTTATAGTGGATATAATATGGAATTTAATGATTAATATTATTTTAATAATTTTTACATAAATTATAAATAGAGATTCTTTAATTTTTATTTCATACATACAGTATGAGGAGCATATGATCTAAATGGTTCTTCTAACTCCTTCTAAACATAAACATTGAAGTAGAATCCCTTATGTGGATATGAACTGAATAGAGAAAATAAAACACACATGTATATTGAGTGATTATCATAATCAATCATCATTGACCCAAAAAATATTAATGAATATGAAGAAATACATTTTTATAATTTCTTACTTACTACTACTTGCCTTTATAAATCTTTAATGAGTGGTTCATACAAAACATGGAGTTTATGACACTATATTTTATTTAAATTTTCAAAACTCAACTCTAGCTTCATTTTAGACCACATTCATGGTTTCATGATCTATAGATCTTTTTAGAAAAATAAAAAATATATATTTTTACACCTTTAATTTATAATTTTCTATTTCATTTACATTACGAGTAGTGTGTGTTCCTTGTATTAATAAAAACACACATAGTCTCATGCATGTAATCTAGAAGATACTATATATCCTCTCTATAGTATCCTTACCTATCATCCCATGTTTTTAACTATAGGTCTAGTTGTTACAAGTATATTAGTTTACTCCCATAATTATTTTGTAAGTGGTCAGGTGTTTCTTGAATATATTTTTTCTCTTGAATGGAAGGTCTATGTTTGGGATAATATATTGTTATTATACAATCGTTTTGGTTGTAGGTGATTTACAAGTGGATAGGATTAAGTCTCATCTTGATACTGAACTTATAATATTAATTTTCTATTATGTATATTTAATTTTTTTTACTTTATCTCTAAGTAGTAAAAATAATTATTTTTTAAACTGTAAACTAAACTAAAACATTGATAGTTCATAATAATTAGCATTCAAATAAATTTTTATTTTTTTAAATTTATTTCAATGGATAAATTAATATTATATTTTTAATCGATACCGAATAAATCTTTTTAAACTATTTTAAGTGGTTAAAACTTATATCAATTAACAATTTTGGTTAATTGGGTTGTTCTTAATTAAATTGGAGATTCTAATTTAAAATGATTTAGAAATAAATTTTTATTGGGTACTCAATTCATCTCCCTCTTGGGATACCGACTCTGACCAAAATTTGATATCAATGGTTTTCAAAAAATATTAACAATAATTTTAGATGTAAATTAAAGATATTATATTTATTTCATTTCTAAATTTTACTCTATAAATGGATAATAGACCAGAATGTTCTTCTATCAAGTGACCTCTTTTTTTAATGGTAATAATTATTCTAAGTGGAAAATAAATATGAAAATTCATATAGAAACTATTGGTTCCAAAATTTTGACTTCTATTAAGGATAGATATGAGATTCCTAATACTCTTAAAAAATAATTATATGATTCCTATAAGATTCATTATAATTAAGTTTTAAAAGTAATTAATGGTATTTATTGTGCTTTTGGAGATTAAGAATTCAATAGTATGTCTTCTAGTAAAACCACTTTTGAAATATGGGATCCTTTAGATGTTTCACATGAAGGAACCTGTAATTTATGGGATATGAGATTGAAAACATATACTATTAAATATAATACTTTTATGATGAAGCATGATGAATTAATTTCTAATATGTATTTCTTGATTAACATATTAGTGAACACCATGATCTCACAAGGAAATATAGTATTTTATATGGATCCGATTATGATATTTCTCATTTACCTTCTAGAGAGATAGAGAGGGACATCCATGTCAATAATGTAATCCAAAGACATCCAAAAACTACCATTTATGCAATTAATTGGAAAACTGATGATGTAATATGAAGATATTAATGTCAATAGAGAATAATATAATGAATCCAAATGAAAATTTGTAGATATTAGGTACATTAAATAAAAACAGAAAGAGAAAATATTTAAGTTTGGAGTTCTAATAATAATGATTCACCACAAGACAATAATGAAGAGATATCTCCTCTGTCCAGAAGGCATACAATTTTCTATAGAAGGAATATATTTTTTACAAATCCTAGTTATAATGGAATGTTTAAAAACAATAGTAATTGGAAAAATGATAAAAAATATGGTAAAACTAAAAATGATATAAACTACTATGAATGACTGCACAGTTGACATGTTAAGGAAGAATTCAAAAAAATGAAAAAATGAGGATAAGGATAGAAAATTCTAGAAATACATGAAAGAAAACTGGAGTGAATATGAGGAAAATGATTAGTGAATCAGACTCTTATTCTGAAGATAAGTTTGACTGAGCCAACATGTGTTTCCTGAAATAATTATCTGAGGTTCCTATGGTATCTTCTTATTTATCTTTTCTTAATTATGGGAAATCTAGAAGTGAACAAAAGTTAGATGATATGTCTCAAGAAAAATTGTTTTTTTACTGAAGAATGCTTGAGTAAACATTAAATGAACTTAAGGATAAATATAAATTTCAAATGAAACACCATTTTATATCATCTAGTATTGAAACTTATGATACCTTAGAGAAAAAAATGAGTATTTGTTAAAAGAGAATACTGAACATAAATTGTACAATAAAAAACAAAAGAAGTAATTAGAAAAGTTTACCAATGGGAGAGAAACAGATACAAATATTCTAGTTGAATTTATTGATCCACTGTATGTTACATTTTTGGGATACTAAAAGAATGACCGATTATCACCTATCGACCGTTCAAAGTTCTGGTACTCTGCTAATGTCTGTAGCAGCATTCTAGTTGAATTCTCAGCAATGATACTTTTTAATAGTCGATTGTTTTTAGTTGATTGTATTATTATTGGGGGTTTTGTTTGCAGTTCTTATGAAATTATTTATTGATAAAGATTGATTTATAAAATTTATAAATATAGAGGGGAGTTCATCGTCAAGTTGTTGAGCTTTTGATATACTTGAACCTTTATTTATATTGCATTAAATTAACACCCTTGTCACAAGTTGACATTGATTGGAATTCTTATGTGTTAATTCTTGAATCCAAGAATTATCTTAACTAATATTCTATTCTCAATCAGAACTTGATTGTGGTAGTGTATTTATGGTTCCAATAATCAATGTAAACCATATCTTAAACATAACAAGTCATTAATCCCGAACATGTTAAGTCCAACATAAACAATGTTAATTTAAATAATATTCATCAAGAAAAATCTCTCAATCGCATAACAAATATAAATTATAACTCACCCCAATTCTATATTTACTCACCCATTGAAATTATTAGTAATCTTGTTATAATTATTATGATGATAAATTATGATGATAATAAAAATAAAGGTATATGAAAAGATTGGTGTGACGAACACAAACACAAATGATGATGATAATTAAAACACATTAGATTGAATGTGAATGAAAACGAAGGGAAGGGGATTCAATGGTATTTAAAATATATTAATAAAATTAATATTAAACTCTAGAAGGTGGATGAGAATAAGAGATTACTTAAGAAGAAACTTGCATTAAAACATAATTACAAAAACATACACTTACGAAATTACAATTAATAATGAAAGGAATGATCCAGAAATGAAAGAGAGGAAGAATGTTCACTCAAGTAAAAACTTGAGTTTGGAATTTCCTCTTAGTCCTTTGGAAGAGGCTTGGTTGTGCCAATTGATCCTCCTCTATTCTGAATTTCCAACCCTTTTGAAGGAGAGTAGGGGGATGTATTTATAGCCCAAGGAAGTAGAATGTTTTCATTCCCAATCTGTCCCTACACTTGAATTGAAATTATGTCAATACAGACAGCTGAATCTCAAGATATCTCCTTATTCTAAGAATTATATAATAATTTTGGTCAACTACTCTCAAAATTTTGAGGAATTTTGACTTATGGAGCAAATTTTATGGCCATTTTATTAAACGATGTTAATCTGTCCATTTCAATCTAGTATTTTTTAAAAGATAAAATTTAAATGGATTTATCAATAGAAATATGCCTTCGAATCCAAATGATTTCTTCAACAAAGTCGGCCCCATATACCTCATCTTTTACACTACAAAGGATAAAATTGATTTGATGAATATATTAGGAGACATGTCATGAATACTGTACTGAATTTAATTCTCGTCCAGAATGGTGGACTGAGATTAAATAAATCCACTAGTCCCCTTGTATTTGGATTTGGGACTTGAAATTTTTATCAATGACTCCATATGATGTCCCTAGAAAATTCTAGAAGAATAAATGAATTATTAATTATGTATTGAGACCAGTAATTCAATCTTCATAGTTGGTCTAGTTTCTTCACAGTTTTTTTTTTGATCTTATTTTGTGGACCATATGACCCTTATAATGGAAGCATTGTCCCATGATTCCTTCAAATTAAATGTTTTATATTGAAATAGTAATGCTAATATATAATTACAATTCAATTTAGATAAGTTGGGTGAGATATATTATTAAATAATTAAACAGACCTGAATCTGGATGGATTCAAATAGTGCTAAAAAATTTAATTAATATTTAAACATTAATATATCACACAAATTATGAACATTTCATATAAATTCAGTAAATTGAGTATGTAAAAAGTTATAATAATATTAATAACATCAAATCCCCTTAACATAGTCTTGTGCATGTCCTCACGTGAAAAAAATATAAAAAAAATTCCAAAATCATTTTCACTCACCAACAAAGATTAAATTGTTTCCCCCAATCAGGGGAGTTTTAGACAATTTCACTCATTCATATTGAATTAAACCACATGTTATTATTGAAAAAATATTCCAAAAACAATGCATTTTATTCATGATCATATATATAAATGGGAAATGGTGTCCCACAAAACATACTCTTCTCAAGATGATAAAATTAATTTACAGAGCTTCTCTCAATTTCCAACCAATAGTGAAAATCTTAGAGTTTGTAAGAGCTCAAAGCTTCCACTCCCAATCCAAAGGTGCTCAAAATTCAAGAGATATTTTTATGATATTTTCTTTTTCAAGGGTACAGTAGGAAGATGATATCAAAAAGATAGAAAAAAGGGGGTAAAACACTAACATGGAAAAAAACAATGCCCACTATCTTTGAAATGAAACATAGAAGGAAATGAAAACACATATTTACAAGGGAATTATTTTGTGAATAAAGACACAAGAATGGAGGAAATTTTTAAGGGTATGAGAAGATGAAATATTTTCAAAAAACAAAACCTCTCCCAATTACATAAGTGTTCTTGTTTTTCGTTTATTTTCTACATTTTTTTTTCATTTTTTGAAAGATAAACTTGAAAAAGATATCACAGTCATATCCCAACACTTGATTGATCACCTCACGACATTAATTGTAATATTTATAACAAATTCAAATGTTGAAGAAGAGTGATTTTTGACCCACCCAAGACACAACCCATTCTTATTTTCATTATTTTGTTTGATTTTTTAACGTTTTTATCACTTGACGATAACATTTACAAAATTAAATAAATGAATATAAATTAAATTCCCCAAAACACACTGAGTAACAACCGCCCCCACATGGAAATGGATGCTTACCCTCATACATATGATAACATGGTGAAATCAACAAAGGGTACCAAAAATGAAATCTTTTGCCACCCACACTTAAATTTTAAAAAAAAATTGAAATGAAAACCCCTGTTGATATTGGGTGGGAAATGATATTGGACCTATATTGTGGCTATCAATGGACATGTTTTCATTGGCTAAAGGGGCTTCAAAAATGAGGATTAATGTAAGGTAAATGGGAGGAGATTTGGCTATTGTGATTCTATTGTGGTTCAGAAAATGCCTCTATCGTATTAATGCACACTATAGTAGGAAATTCAGCTCGAAGGTCCACAAACTCAAGACTCAAAAATGGGGGGTGAAAAACACATTTTGAAAAGATGGTCATATTTAGAATTGGAATGAACGAAAATGTTGTTCCTCAATGTTGGGGAAAATAATTTTCCAAATCAATAACTGAGCATTCAAAATTTATTATTCTTGACACAAATTTTTTTATTAAAAGTCTTGATGAAAATACAAAATATTTAAGATGAAAAAATGGCTTTTTGACTCACCAAAATGTTTGGAAAAATTTTAAAAATTTAAAGGTGAGTAATCATGATTTTGTTTTTCATATTGTTGTTAAATTATTAATTTCTGTTTTTTGGTTTTTTAAAGTTTTTTTTTTAGTTTTTTATAAAGACACGCCTACACAAAAAATAAAGAGTAAAAAAATGTTATGACGAAAGTGGTAAAAAACAAAAAGATATTGGGGGAGTAAGAAAAATAAAGAGAGAGAGATAGATAGATAAGAGGAGTTAAAGGGAACGTGGGCCCCCCTCGATTGGATTTGGTGGGTTGCCATCTCCATCTAGTGGTTGGTCAACTGTAGATGTTAGGGATCTAATAAAAATGAATGTGCTTCCAAGATTGTGTGTATTTAAATGGTGATGCTTTAATCGATGTCCATTATCTAAGAATGCCTTTTTGAAGAGGGTACATGGCATGGAAAACACCAAATATGGAAACATTAGTAATAATAACAGGACATTCCCAATGAAAATTAAGCTTACCTGGGTGAAGTCTAAATCAAGTGTGGAAAATCATTACCGTTTCACCCTCATTAAATACCTTTCCCAGGATGTGTTTATCATGGAGTGCCTTAGATTTTTCTTTGTACAGATTGTAATTATCATAAGAATCAAGTTGAAGCTCCTCCAATTCATCGAATTACAACAGTCCTTCTTCACCATATTTTTCAAAATAAAAATTACAAGTTTTCATTGCCTAAATTGACTTATATTAGATTTAAACTGGAAGAAGAAATGTTTTACCAAAGACTATACTAAAAGGTGACATCCCAATGGGAGTTTTATAGGTAGTTCGATTAACCCAAAGTGCTTCACCATGTCTTTCATACCAATATTTTCTGGTGGGTTTTACAATTCTGTCACGCACTCTTTTCACTTCTATATTAGAATTTTCATCCATTCCATTTGTTTCGGGGTGATATGAATTTGAATTTTTTATGTACAACAATATTCTTTTTTAAATGATATTCCATGGTTTTATTACAAAAAGGGTTCCTAAGTCACTTATCATGGCACATGGTGTGCCATGTCGGTGGAAGAAGTGTGTCTTTAAGAACTCACTAACAGTATCTGAATCATCCTTTCTAGTGGGATTTCCCTTGACCCACCTAGAAGTATAATCAAACCCAAGAAGAATGTATGAGAATCCATTATAAGGGGGAATGGTCCCATGAAATTGATGCCCCAAACATCTAAGTCTCATATAAAATTAAAGGCTGTTGGAAAATTTTATTTCTCTTTGAAATTATGCTAATCCTTTGATAAGTCAGACATTATTGATAGAAGTCATGTGAGTCCTTAAAGAGTGAAGGCCAGAAGAATCTAGAGTCTAGGACCTTTCATTAAGTCCATTGTGGTCTAAAGTGGCCACCTCTAGGAAGTGAGTGACAGAATTCTATGATAGAGGAAATTTCATCTTCATAAACACATCTCATAATTATCATGTCTGAATCAGTTTTCCAAAGTTTATTTTCTTCCAAAAAATAGTTTTTTGAATCACATTTCAACTTCATTTTTTGTTCTTTTGAATAAAATTTAGGAAAAACACCATAAACCAAGTAATTTACAATTGGGGTATACTATGGTACCTTTGGAGGGAGTGATGAAAGGATCTCAGTAAGGAATTCATGATCAATGATTTCAGAATTAGAAGAATAAGAAATTCAACTCAAGTGATCATACATAGGGTTTTATTTTCCATGTCTATCTTTGATTTGATGGTCAAAATCTTGGAGCATTAGGATCCATCTTATTATCCTTGGTTTGGAATCAAACTACTGGAAATTCGAGCTATAGCCACCGTTCTAAACCGTGGATATAGGCCTTAAAACTGTGGCTATAGGTAATAGCCACAGTTCCTCAAACCGTGGCTAAGTTTGGCGTGGCTATATGCCTAGACCTATAGCCAAGGTTCCAAACTGTGGCTTTAACACTAGAGCCACGGTTCAAACCGTGGCTGTATACCTATAGCCATGGTTGAAACCGTGGCTATACTAAAGGTCGGACAGACTTAATTGCCACAGTTTAAAACCGTGGCATTATGTCTATAGCCACGGTTAATAACCGTGGTAATAAACCAATAGCCACGGTTTAAACCGTGGCTATAGGGTGTCTAAATCCATAAAAAAATACCCCCCCCCCCCCACGACACCCCCTCGACATCCCCTGGACACCCCCCTACCACCCCCTGCCACCCCCTACCACCCCCCTGCCAGTCCCCCCTACCACCCCTGCCAGTCCCCCTACCCCCTGCCACCCCCTGCTAGTCCCCCATGCCCCTCTGTTAGTCCCCCCTGCCCCTGCTAGTCCCCCCTGCCACCCCCTGCTTGTCCCCCTGCCAGCCCCCCCTTCCCCCAGCTGGACACCCCTCCCCCTGCTAGACAGCCCTCCCCCCTGCTGGACACACCTCCCCCCTGCAGGACAGCCTCCCCCCTGCTGGACAGCCCCTCCCCCTACCTGGACACCCCTCCCCCTACTGGACACCCCTCCCCCTTCCTGGACACCCCTCCCCCCCTGTTGCACAGCCCTCCCCTCTGCTGGACAGCCCTCCCCCTGCTGGACAGCCCCTCCCCCTAGCTGGACATCCCCTCCCCCTACCTGGACACCCCTCCCCCTGCTGGACAGCCCCTCCCCCTGCGTGGACACCCCTCCCCCCCTGTGTGGACACCCCTCCCCCTGCCACCCCCTACTTGTCCCCCTGCCTTTCCCCCCTTCCCCATGCTTGTCCCCCCTTCCACCCCCGGCCAGCCCCCCCCCCCCCCCCAGCCCCCTACCCCCTGCTAGTTCCCCCCTGCCACCCCTGCTTGCCCCTCTGCTAGCCAGCCCCCCTGCCCCTGCCAATCCCCCTGCCACCCCCTGCCAATCCCCCCTGCTAGTCCCCCTGCCAGCCTCCCTACCCTCTGCCAGCCCCCCTGCCCCCTGCTAGTCCCCCTGCCCCCTGCTAGGCCCCCTTCCCCCTGCTAGGCCCCCTGCTAGGCCCCCTGTCAATCCCCTGCTAGCCCCCTGCCCCTTGATCTGATAACCATGTTTATCTGATCTGATAACCACAACATCTTCAGCACTGCCAGATTCAGTTTTAATAGGTACCAATTCACCAATTCTGACATGTTTAGCAGCATGAGATAAGACAGGAACAGACTAAACTACATCAGATTTACAGACCATGTTTAGCACCCCTCCCCCCTGCTGGACACCCCCCCTGCCTGGACAGCACCCCCCCTGGACAGCACCCCCCTCCCTCCCCCCTGGACACTGGACTCTCCCTACATATTTACCCCTGCTGGACACTGGACCCCTACTGGACACTGGACCCATAATCCCCCCCACCCCTACCAGCCCCCTTGTACCCCTGCTGGACACAGGACTCCCCCTGGAAACTAGTTCTTGGGATGCCCAAATCATATTTACCCCTATTGGACACTGGACTCCCCCCCTGGACACTAGACTCCCCCTATATATTTACCCCTGCTGGACATTGGACCCCTATTGGAAACTGGCCCCATACTATAGGTTCTTAGTAGGACCAACCCATACTATAGGTTCTTAGTAGGACTTGGGAAACAATTGAAACAAAATTCAGAAGTAGCTAAATATGAGTAATCTAGGAAAACATACATATAATCAGTCTGGAAAATAAAACAGAATAAACTATAAAATTTTTATGGAAATAAAATAAAACATATTTGAAATTGGAAAACATTACCAGAAAAACTGTTTATTAAATAAAGAAACTACTTGGTGAAATCATGGTCACACATTCTCATCCTCAGATAAAATCTGCTTGCATTTCATGTAGTACTGCATTAAACAAAACATTGGAATTATGATTTGAAATAGAGTCACCAGATTTTATAGCACCGTGCTCACTATTTATAGGTGGTGAAATAGTTATACCTGGTGCCTGTGAAGTATCTGTGGGATGTTTTATGATATTTTCCAGATCTGGACAGCACTGCATTTTCTCTATAGAGACATTCATAACCTACATGGGCTTAGGTTCCTGGATATCCCTCTTGCACCACCTTGCAACCCCCTGGACAGCCCCCTTGAACACACCCCTGCACCCCCATGCCCCCCTTAGTCTCCCATGCCCCCCTGCACCACACTAGATAGCCCCCATGCCCCAACTAGACATCCCCACTGGACAGCCCCACTGGACACCCCCTGCACCCCCTGGATAGCCCTCCCCCCTGCCGGACACCCCTCCCCCCTGCTTGGACAGCCTCTCCCCCTACTGGACACCCCTCCCCCTGCTGGACACCCCTGCCCCCTGCCCCTACCCCCTGCACCCCACTGGATAGCCCTCATTCCCCAACTGGACAGCCCCACTAGACACACATCCACTCCTGAAGAACTACCCCTGAATGTCGATTTTCCAAATGAGGCTACCCTCTTAGTGGATCATGTCAAAGAGTATTAGAAAACATATTTTGATGGTTATTTTCAATGATTGTCTGAAATAATGCTTAATAATTCCAATCATAATTGAGTAGGCCAGGTGGTTGTTTTATCACACAAACACAAGACATCCAATCATACTTTTTCCTATTTTTATAAGGTTTCACTGATGATGAGGCAAATTATTAGGCTCTCATTATTGGTCATCAGTTATTAGATGATATTTATTTCCCCCAAATGGATATGAAGGGAGAATCCAAGTTATCCCTCAAATATATTAATGGTGACCAGAGGAGGGGAGTCCGTCTGGAGGAGGGGAGTCCGTCGGGGGAGGCGCGGTCGTCCAGGGAGGACAGGTCGTCGGGAGGAGGGGAGTGCATCGGGGGAGGAGTGGAGTCTGTCGGCATCGGGGGAGGCACTGTCGTCCGGGGAGGGGGGAGGCACGGTCGTCCGGGGAGGGGAGTGCGTCGGGGGAGGGGAGTGAGTCGAGGAGGGTTCCGTAAGAGGAGCCTGAGAGAATATTGGCCAAATCGCAGATATAGCCACAGATGAATTTTTATCTGTTGGTATAACCATGCTATAGCCACTGAGAACAACATAGAACATACATTTCTTGGCACATATTATTTGCGAAATAGGTGGAAGGAATACAAGTTGAAGATGTATAGAAGGTGTGCTGAAGGTTTATAGAAACAGAGGACACACATTTTGTTAGGAATAAAATTGAGAGAGGGGAAAACAAGAAGGTACACTGGTTAATTTCGGTATTGAGAGCAAGCAGTACAGAGAGATAGAGAGAGAGATACAGTTTGGGGGAGAAGAGGAAGAAGTGGAAGAACCATTCGCCGAGTCCTTGCATAATCTGTTGAAGGACTATTCACCGAGTCCTTGCATAATCTGTTGAAGTCAAAAAAAGAATACCAACAATAGACACCACAGCTAGACACCCCTCCCCCTGGACCGCCACCCCTGGACACCCATGGACCACCCCCTTGGACACCCCTCCCCCATGCTAGACACCCCTCCCCCCTGCCTGGACAGCCCCTCCCCCTGCTGGACACCCCTCCCCCTGCTGGACACCCCTGCCCCTGCCCCCTACCTCCTGACCCTGGACACCTCAGGACAGACCCCACCTCAAGACAGACCCCCCCAGACCCTGGACACCCTTTCCAGTCTTGCCCCCCCAGACCCTAGACACCCCAGGACAGACCCCCCCCCCACTGGACCCCCTAGACACCCCATGGACAGACACCCCAGGACAGCCCCCCCAGACCCTGGACACCCCAGGACAGACCCCCCCCCCCACTAGACCCCCCCCCCCCCACAGGACCCCCTAGACAACGGATGGATGTCATGGGCTATTGCTAAAAGGCTGAATCCGGCTGTTGAAATCAGCAGTAAGTAAGAAGAGGTAAATGAAGAAAAATGAATAAAATTTTCCCAATATACTTGGGGAATTTTACTCATCAGCAGGAAGAAGAACAGAAGAACGGTAGCTGAGAGTTCCTTCCCCGTAGGTGGAGAATGATTTTTTTTACATAGGATCTGTCTAATATTTAATGTAAGAAATAGGGAGAGGAAATTAAGTACCTCATTACAAGTGGCAGCATCCAACAAATTCTCTTCCAATGGAAAAAAATATTACAAAAAAAATATATAAACCTTCTATCTCCTCTTGTGGCTTCCAGGTGTCCAGGTGGTTAATAATTTGGTTGAGGTGAGGCTGTGGACTCATGGGGGAAAGCATGAAGGAAACTAAGTTGGACTGGATTTTAAGTAGGCTGCTCTTGTTTTTTTGAAGTGGCAGGGCTAATTGGGTCTAAAATAAGTGAGTTGGAACAAGAATTTAGATGAGGGCTTCAAATGTTAAGGGGTCTGGTTTAATTGGTTAGAATTGGGTGAGGTTTGGAATGGTTTTAAAGTGGGATGCCAGGTAGATAATGTGGGGTTGGTGGCTTAGAAGTTGAGAGGTGGGTAGGCTTGATTGGTGGTCAATTTGTGGATGGGTTGCCTAGGTGGATTGAAAAATGGTGGGGGACTAGAGGAGTAACAGCCGCATGGTGTCGTCCTAGACCAGGGCCAAATCACGGTGTGACCGCGGCGTGACCACGGCGTGACCGCCGCGTGACCTCCGCAGGGTGTCATCCTGGGGGAGTAACCGCCGCAGGGTGTCGTCCTAGAGCAGGGCCAAATCACGGCGTGACCGCGGCATGACCGCGGCATGACCGCGGAGTGATCGCCGTGTGACCGTGGCGTGACCGCCGTAGGGTGTCATCCTAGAGGAGTAACCGCCGCAGGGTGTCGTCCTGGAGCAGAGCCAAATCATGGCTTGACCGCGGCGTGACCGCGGCGTGACTGTGGCGTGACCGCGGCGTGACCTCCGTAGGGTGTCTTTCTGGAGGAGTAACCGCCGCAGGGGGTCATCTTGGAGTAGGGCCAAATCACGGCATGACCGAGGCGTGAACGCGTCGTGACTACTGCATGACCACGGCGTGACCGTGACGTGACCGCGGCGTGACCGCGACATGACCACGGCGTGACCGTTGCAGGGTGTCGTCCTGGAGGAGTAACCGCCGCAGGGTGTCGTCCTGGAGCAGGGCGAAATCACGGCGTGACCGCGGCGTGACCACGGCGTGACCGCTGTAGGGTGTCGTTCTGGAGGAGTAACCGCCGCAGGGTGTCGTCTTGGAGCACGACCAAATCACAGCGTGACCGCGGCATGACCGCGGTTTGACTGCCTCAGGGTGTCGCCCTGGAGGAGTAACCGCCGCAGGGTGTCGTCCTGGAGCAGGGCCAAATCACGGCGTGACTGCAGTGTGACTGCGGCGTGACCGCGGCATGACCGCAGCGTGACTACTGCAGGGTGTCGTCCTGGAGGAGTAACCGCCGCAGGGTGTCGTCCTGGACTAGGGCCAAATCATGGCGTGACCGCCACAGGGTGTCGTCCTGGAGGAGTAACCGCCGTAGGGTGTCGTCCTGGAGTAGGAACAAATCACGACGTGACTGTGGCGTGACTGCGGCGTGACCGCTGCATGACCGCCGCAGGGTGTCATCCTGGAGGAGTAACCGCCACAGGGTGTCGTCCTGGAGCAGGGCCAAATCACGGCGTGACCGCGGCGTGACCGCGGCGTGATCGCGGTGTGAACGCGGCATGACCGCGGAACGACTGCCGCAGGGTGTCGTCCTGGAGGAGTAACTGCCGCAGGGTGTCATCCTGGAGCAGGGCCAAATCACTGCGTGATCGCGGCATGACTGCGGCGTGACCGCCGCATGGTGTCATCCTGGAGGAGTAACCGCCGCATGGGGTCGTCCTGGAGCAGGGCCAAATAACAGCATGACCGCGGCGTGACCGCGGCGTGGCCGTGGCGTGGCCGCGGAGTGACCATGGCATGGCCGTGGCGTGGCCGCTGCATGACCGCCGGAGGGTGTCGTCATAGAGGAGTAACCGCCGTAGGGTGTTGTCCTAGAGCAGGGCCAAATCACGGCGTGACCGCGGCGTGACCGCGGCATGACCCCAGTGTGACTGCCGGAGGGTGTCATCCTGGAGGAGTAACCGCTGCAGGGTGTCGTCCTGGAGCAGGGCCAAATCACGGCGTGACCCCCGCGTGACAGCGGCGTGACCGTCGCAGGGTGTCGTCCTGGAGGAGTAACCGCCGCAGGGTGTCGTCCTGGAGCAGGGCCAAATCACGGAGTGAACGTGGCGTGACCGCGGCATGACCGCAGTGAGACCGCGGCGTGACAGCGGCGTGACCTCCTCAGGGTGTCGTCCTGGAGGTGTAACCGCCGCAGGGTGTCGTCCTAGAGAAGGGCCAAATCACGGCGTGACCGCCGCAGGGTGTCATTCTGGAGGAGTAACCGCCGCAGGGTGTCATCCTGGAGCAGGGCCAAATCACCTCGTGACCGCAGCGTGACCGCGGCGCGATCGCTGCGTGACCGCGGTGTGACCGTGGCGTGATCGCGGCGTGACCGCGGCGTGACCGCCGCAGGGTGTTGTCTTGGAGGAGTAACCGCCGTAGGGTGTCGTCCTAGAGCAAGCCCAAATCACGGCGTGACCACGGAGTGACCACGGCGTGACCGCGGCATGACCGCGGCGTGACCGCGGCATTACCGCGGCGTGACCGCCGCAGGGTGTCGTCCTGGAGGAGTAACCGCCGCAGGGTGTCGTCCTGGAGTAGGGAAAAATCACGGCGTGACCGCGGCGTGACGGTGGCGTGACCGCGGCGTGACCGCGGCGTGACCGCGGCGTGACCGCGGCGTGACCGCGGCGTGACCTGGGCATGACCGCGGCGTGACCGCTGCAGGGTGTCGTCCTGGAGGAGTAACCGCCACAGGGTGTCGTCTTGGAGAAGGGCCAAATCACGGCGTGACCGCAGAGTGACCGCGGCGTGACCGCGGCGTGACTGCGGCGTGACCGCGGTGTGACCGCGGTGTGACCGCCGCGTGACCATGGCGTGACCGCGACGTGACCACGACGTGACCGCCACAAGGTGTCGTCCTGAAGGAGTAACCGCCGCAGGGTGTCATCCTGGAGTAGGGCCAAATCACGGCGTGACCGCGGCGTGACCGCGGCGTGACCACGACGTGACCGTGGCGTGACCTATTGGAAAGCCCCTCCCCCTGCCTGGACAACCCTCCCCCCTGCTGGACAACCCTCCCCCCTGCTGGACACCCCTCCCCCCTACGGGACAACCCCTCACCCCCTGCTGGACAGCCCCGCCCCCTGCCACGATAGCCCCTCCCCCTGCCTGGACAACCCCTCCCCCCTGCTGGACAGCCCCGCCCCCTCCTAGACAGCTCGCCCCCCTACCGGACAGCCCTCCTCCCTGCTGGACAGCCCTCCCCCCTGCCGGACAGCCCCTCCCCCTGCTGGAAACCCCGTCTTCCCTGCTGGACACCCCTCCCCCCTGCCGGACACCCCTCCCCCATGCCGGATATCCCCCCCTACCTGACAGCCCACCCCCCTGCCGGACAGCCCACCCCCCTGCCGGACAGCCCGCCCCCCTGCCGGACAGCCCCACCCCCTGCCTGGACACCCCTCCCCCCTGCTGGACACCCCTCCCCCTACTGGACAGCCCTCCCCCTGCTGGACATCCCTCCACCTGCTGGACAGCCCCCCTGCTGGACAGCCCTCCCCCTTGCTGGACAACCCCCCCTGCTGGACAGCCCGCCCCCTGCCTGGACACCCCTCCCCCCTGCTGGACACCCCTCCCCCTGCTGGACAGCCCTCCCCCCTGCTGGACATCCTTCCCCCCTGATGGACAACCTTCCCCCCTGCGGGACATCCCTCCCCCTGCGGGACAGCCCCACCCCCCTGCTGGACAGCCCTCCCCCCTACCGGACAGCCCTCCCCCCCTACCAAACACCCATCCCCCTACCGGACACCCCTCCTCCCTGCTGGACACCCCTCCCCCTTGCTGGACAGCCCTCCCCCCTAAACCATAACTGGCTGACAGCTGCCAACCATGCAGACTTCACACACCCAACTGCAATGACATGGATGTGCAACAAAAACCACATAAGTTCATCAGTCAATATAACATAAAACCAACCAATGGAATATCCATGAATTCTTCTTGATATTATTCCAGTATATTATGGTTACTATGGTATAAGAAATCCATTTAATATTTGAGGCCAATGATTTATAAATACAATCCACTTGGAGTACATGTATGGCTCAAGGGATAAATAATACTAGTATGTTTTATCTAACTGAATTAGGAAGAAAGGAAAAAATACTAAAAAAATAGTCCAGATGTACAAGCTAGTATCATCCTCCTCCCTGAAATAAATAAAAAGGGAAACCAAAAACATCATGTAATGCATATATAATGTAAATGAATATAAAGAGCCTACAAATAAGTACCCAAAAGAAAACCTTAGGTAGTGACTCAGCAATAACCCGGATGTACAAGCTAGTATTATCCATCATGGCCTATGAAGTCCTCCCCGAAACCGGAAAAATAATTTGAATATATATTGGGTGATTATATCATGAATACATAGTAGAATCATACACATGTTCTCTCATAAAAAAGTGAAAAAAGAGTACTAATTAATCAGTGGATGAATACCAGAACCAACATGTACCTAAAAAACAACCAACCAATCCCATCCCCACCATGAAACACTCACAAAATAAAACATCTAAGTATAGTAACAAAATCTTAATAAAATTGATAAAAATTGGTATCCCACACCGGTTTCCAAAAAAAAATTCCACTCTTACACCCCAACATTATATTTCATAGCACTCCCATCCATTCCAAATAATCGTGTCTGAGAACTCCTAGGAAACTGAAACATACCAAGAATCCTACATGAAACTAGTCACATCATCCTTCACAAAGACACATGGGAATACACATCAAACCATGCACCCTATGTGTAACTAGTCATCACATCCACATACTCTATGAATACTTCCACATATCTAGTATATTATGTTATCATGAACATGAAGGACATCGACCACATGCCCTCCTCCAACTATGAACAACACACACTATGAACAACCTCATCAATCTAATAAAAACAAAAATAAGTTCTCTATATTTTTAGGTTATCACTTCTCATGTTTAAGAACCTCACCTAGAAGAGAGAGTGTGGAAGAGTGGGTATCCTACCCTTGGACCTCACTGTATAGGATTTTTGGAAAAACACCCCCCCCCCCAACACTTGGGTTTCAACACATAATTATCAATGTTGGTGGTGTGTGTATAAAAATCGCAATAAATACATAATATATTATATTATTACACATAAGAACAAACTATGGGTCTATAAAAAGAGTAACATCATATCATAAAACATAACCTTAAAGTATCATTCCCTCTACCACTTTCACAGCAACCTATAAATTAATTACACCTCACAATCAAGACACAAAACACAAAAGACATTCCACATTTCCTTTTCAAGATAATCCATTTCCAAATTTTTCAATAATAAGCCATCTCCCATTATCAAGCCCATTCATTTCATGTTTAACAATAAAATCCTTAACCACACTTCCCATTTTATTTCAAAAGTTCATTATCTATTCCAACTCATTAAATTTTGGATTTTTTCATTATCATTTCACTCCATAACAATATAGAAACTAGCACAACACGACACAACAAAACTCATCCTATCAATGTAAAAAATCCCCATATCACAACCACCACATATCAAAACCACCAAACATCTCAACCACCAAACATCATAACCACTAAATATCACAACCACCACACATCACATTTAAATTTAAAGAAAGGTATTTAATCATATTTACTTCTTTAATATCAAGGGTGTTCTAACACAAACCAAGATTCAATAGGAAACTAGTTTATTATCTAGATATGAATTCTTCACCTTTTCATGTGTGTTGATTCAATTAAAAAGGAAAAATAATATTCACCAATTCAGTAGAAAAAAACATAGAAAATATCAATATAATCAAAATTTGAAATGTTTAATGAACCAACACAAGTTGACCACAAACCGATCACCTGGGTCGACCTGAGACAAGTCCCAATAGGCATTACTGATCCTTCCAGGCTAGTAACTAGTGTCTGGGCATCAATAGAAAAATAATCGAAATGATTTCACCCAATATAAATAAAATAAAAAATAAGAAATAAAAAGATTGTCCTAATTAAATGAATACAAATTATCAAATTGAACATAATTTATAAAAAAATAAAAAAACAACAAAATTAACAACAAACCCAAACTGAACATAATGACCACAATGTATCCATGTGACTTTGTGGTTCACTATCCAATACCAAAAACAACCATCTCCCACAATGATCGAAACCATGTAGGAACCAATACCAAAAGATAACAACCAGAAAGAACTATAGGCTTGAGTATTAAAACTCAGTAGGCCTTCCTAAAAAAATCTTTTTGGAATGATTTCCCTTTAAATAAAGAAACATAAATTTTATGTTTGAAATACAATATAAAAAGGTAAGTTTTCACAAATTTACACATTAAAACAAAACATGATATATTTCCATATTTCATTCAAATCTATATTATTTACCAAGGAAGATACATTAGAATTTTAAAGGATAATGAGGTTGTTTTCATTTAAATAGGGGGATATAAGTGAAAAACCTTTCCAAAATATTTTTTCCGAAAACCTTTGAAAAAAATTATCAATCTTCTAAAAAGGGATACCACACAAGAGATATATAGAAATGATTAAAAAAATAAAGGAAATAGAAAATAATATGCACAGGTAACGAACCAACAATGCATCTCAATTATCCAGTGTGGATAACTAAGTGTCGTAGGACATAGGAGAACCTAGAAGCTCAGTTGAGCAGTCTTGGACATACATAAATTAGAATCATCATGAATCCATGCCTCACTCTATGACATCAACTCGTCCATAGGCTCCATTTCACCCTACCTGTTCTAGTTGAGGGGAACTATCCCAAATCGAAGAAATTTCTATGCTAAGGGCCACTACACAAAGCAGAATCTTAAGCTAGTGCAACAACCATTCACCAAAAATCTGATATCTATTCTAGGTTCTTATGTCAATACTAAAGTGGGGTTGAGCTAATAATTCCAAAAAAGCATCCAATCATATGTACATACATCAAACACAAACAAAACACACAACAAGTCACCCCCAATTCACCCCAAGGAACAATCTCTTTCCATTAAACCATCTAATCACATGGGAGTCTCTCAGCATTGAAATCCTATAACATTCAACATATCCAACAAAATATAATTATCCAAGGAGAGTTTTCATGACAACAAAATTTTAAAACTTCTAAATAAACCTCAAACACCCTTATAGAAATCATACTTTTCTAAAAGGAAACCAACACTTTTTTGTAACAAGTCAAACCATTTTCAAGATCCAAGCACACAATTATTTTAAATCCAAAACCACTCATTAAACCCATTTAAGAAACCAAAACCATCATTTTAAAAGACAAAAATACATTTAAAAATTCTTACCATGCTTCAAAAACCATAATCTACTTACAAAGTCTAACCAAGAAACTTATCAAACACTTGGAGTGCATAGTTTAAAAAACAATTCCATATACATCAAAAGAATTAAAAAAACAAACACATTTTATATCAAAAAATTATTCTAAAAATGATACATTGTTATTTAATATCTAAGGAATGTGAAAAAATACAGAAATCAATGATTCTTAAATTTAAAGGGAAGGTGCATAGGGAAACCTACCTCAAACTCACAACTCTTCAAAAATAGAAACCTAAAACAACTTTGTGAAGGCTCGAAGAAGACAGAAAAACCAAGAGGAGCCTTAACCAAGAAAAACACCTTATTAAAACACAAAGAAACATGAACCCTAGATCCTTAAGACAAAGAAAGAATATGAACTCAAGAAAAAATGGAAGAAGTGGGAAGAGGAAAAAGAGAGAAGAAGATTACAATGAGAAATAACCACAAAACATTGAAAAACCCCCTAGATCCAACCCTTGGAAGAGGAGAGGAGGATTTGATAGGTAGAAAGGGCCTCCATTTCAATCAAAATAACTAGGAGGGGAAGAAATTGTGAATTTTGGGGACAAAATCAGAATAGGGTAGAAAGGATAATTCATACGTTTAATGACTAGGGAATTGTGCATGGTTAGGCTGCATGGTTTCCCAAACTGTGCACCAATCATGCTCCCCTTACTTGACACACTAAGCACCCAGACCTTTTGACCACATGGTTTAGTAAACAATGTGTAAACATTATGACATAGTTCTAACCAAATTTTCAGAACCACGGGCATACCTTCTTCACAGTTTTCCTAGATGTGCACCCTCGACCAAAAGCACACATATATTTGTATGGTTTCTCTCAGGAAGCATTCATTTTAGAAACAATTGTTTTCACTTCATGAAACTCAAACCATGAATGTTTAAAATGAACTAAAATGAGACTCAGAATCAATATGTCAAACTGTTACCCCTTAACCGTGCACCTAAACTGTGTAACTAAAGAAAAAACATCCAAAACTCAAAATTTAAATCCTGAACACCTAAAACTGTAGATAGGAAAAGATAATCCAAGAAAAAAAGGAAAAAACTAGGGTGTAATAATTTTCCCTGCCATTATTATTTCTTCCCTCAAAAAGCCAAAAAATCCCCAATTGATCTATTCAATGTATAAGGTTCACATGCTCACATGGTTTAACTGCTAAAATCAAAGAACATATCAACCATTATGAAAACAACTTACACCCCTTACCTGGAACGATACATTGATCGAAAACCAATTCCATAAAAATGATGAAAAACATGGGATAAAACTTCTAAAACCTTGATTCAAACTAGACCATTGGGTATTATCTAAAATACAAACATTCACCAGAAAATAAATACTTGAAACCAACAACCCCAAACTAAACTACCCATTTCCAAGCTACACCAGATACAAAACTGGATTACCAGTATGGGAGGGAAAAATAGACTCCCCACCATTAAAAACCAACAAGAACTGACCGATATGGGAAACCCAACATTATCCATCCAAGGAACTCCCCATATAGACCGACCCCCCCCCCAAAAAAAGGGGGGGTAGTGAAAGAAACTCTACACCAAGTGGGAAAAAAATATGATTCATCATCTCCACAAGACAAAACCATCTTGAGATGAGTACAAACCAAAACCAAAATGGACTCACAAGGTCAAACCAATCAGATATTAACTTCCAAAAAGGGAAAACCGCTAGATTTTCATGTGGATAAGACCAAAATGATTTTTTAAACAAGGGGAAACATTCAAAGATAAAGAATACCATAACAAGAACATTTAAACTTACTACCCCCCAATGGTGGATACAAGAGCTGAGTCGAGGTTCCCCATACCTCTAGTGATTCTTAGAGGAATGAAGAGCTTCACTTTTGGACCTATGGAAAGAGACCTGATGTCTTGAAACATGTAATTCCCCAAATTTAGGAGTTGATAATCCCTAACCTGAACTTCTTATAATGGTTCCATGAGTAGCCATAAATTATCCTAATTAGAAGAAAAAGAACACAACACACAACTAGAATCACTTGGATTTGTCAATGAACCTCCACCAAGTAATGCTCACTGACACCATGGAGAGGAGGGCACGACGTGGAGGAGGCGTCGGCGAGGAGGCGTCGGGGAGGAGGGCGCGGCGAGGAGGCCTCGGGGAGGAGGGCGCGACGAGGAGGAGGGTGTGGCAAAGAGGGCGCGACGAGCAGGGTGCGGCGAGGAGGGCGCAGTGTGGAGGAGGCATCAGCATGGAGGCATCGGGGAGGGGGAGGGCGCGGTGAGGAGGAGGAATCATGAGGGGCAGGAGAAGGAGCCCGATGGGTTTGGGAAAAATAAAACAGGGCTACTGGATATAGCCACAGATGACATAATTATGGATTAATCGTCAATAGAAACTAGCATGAATGAGGAATAAATTGATGTCTCGAATAGAAGTGGGCTCAAGAAGTGGATGGAACACTTCAATTTTGTTAGGATTGACTTAAATACCATATTTTGAAACTATGTTCCCAAGAACAATCCCATTTTCCCCCATGAAGTGACATTTTTCAAAATTTAACATAAGGTTAAACATGACACACTTTTGATGGACTAGAGATAGTGAATTTAAGAAAGATTCAAATGACTCACCATAAATGGTAAAGTGATCTATGAAGACATCCATGTTTTGTTCAATAAATTCATTAAAGATACTTATCATACACCTCTGGAATGTTGCATGAGCATTTCAAAGACCAAACAACATTCTCTTATATGAATATTTTTCAAAGGGGCATGTGAAAGTAGTATTTTCTTGGTTATGAGGTGTGATTGGGATTTGGAAGTTGCTGGTGTATCTGTCAAGAAAGCAATAGTGTGACATTCCAGCTAATTATTCCAGAATTTGATCAAGTAATGGAAGAAGGTAGTGATGTTTTCGTGTTTCAATATTCAATTTCCTATAGTCGATGCACAGACGCCATTTGTTCTTCACTCGATCTGTGACTACCTCACAATGTTCATTTGTGACAACAGTTATCCCACCCTTCTTAGGTATAACCTTAATTAGACTAAC
Organism: Viscum album; assembly: GCA_963277665.1. Taxonomy (NCBI): domain Eukaryota; kingdom Viridiplantae; phylum Streptophyta; class Magnoliopsida; order Santalales; family Viscaceae; genus Viscum; species Viscum album. Next base: position 441,044,058 of record OY728121.1, read on the forward strand.
CCATTCACTATCAAGAATTGGGTAGATAATTATAATACCAATTTGAAGAATCTTGGTAATATCTTCCCTAACTACCTCAAGGATGAGTGTATTGAGTATTATTTGTGGTTTTCTAATTGGTTTGGATGATTTATCAATATGGATTTGAAGCATGAAAAGAGTAGTGTTGATTCCTGGTATGTCATCTAGGGTCCCCTTAAGGAGTTTTTGTTTTCCTTTATGACATGAACATGTTTTTACTCCTTATTTTTAGTATGTTGTGTGGAAATAATGACAAGATAATTGTGTTCCTAGAAATGGAATGCATATTTCAGGTGTTCAGGAAGAAAATTCAGATTACTCTCATCTTTCATTTGTAGTTTAGAAAACTCAAGAATGGAGGAAGGAACTTCAGTTGTTTCATATTAAATTTCCATAATACTGTCGAAGGTGGAGTAGTAGATATTAGAGTTGAAGTGGGAATCAAGAGAGTTTTCAAGTTCCTCTAGATCGATAGAGTCTTTGAATGAGAGGTCCACATCAACTTCACCATTTATGACTTAGTTAATCATGGTGATCATTTCACAAGATCCTTTATTATTTATAATTGAATAACACGATGGATTGGAGTTCAATTTACTCTCAAAAGTTTCCTCAGAAGCATGGATTGAGAATGTACAGTGATCCTGAGATGGGTATCGCATGGCTTGGAAAATGTTGAACTTGACCAGTTGGTCACCAAATTCCATGGATAAGATTCCTGAATGGACATCAATCCTGGTTCCCACTATCATTAGGAATGTTCTTCCACGAATTAAGGGGGATAGAGAACAGTTTGTCTCACCTTTCATGTCAAGGACATAGAAATTAGTAGGGAAGATAAGATCAATCACACCGATACATAAATCCTCTTTTATACCATCCGGATTAGTCGTGCTTCGATTGGCCAATTGAATTAAAAGACCTGTTGGATGTAAGGGACCTAGACCAAGGTTGGAGAAGAGGGATTTGGGCATGATATTAATTGAGGCTCCTAGGTCAATGAGTGCATCATTGAAGTTGGAACTTCCAATTTGGAATGGAACTGTAAAGGTCCCAGGATCTTTTCACTTAATGGGTATGGAGTCTTCGGGTTGAAACATTTTAAAAGGTCCTAAGTTTCATCTTATGGGTACACCACTCCTTGAGAAACATAGAAAACATAGGAATTTGTTTTATGGAATATAAGAGGGAGGTTTTCACTTCAACACATCTAAACATGTCCGGAATTTTAGGATCGGGTTTAAAGGACTTATTTGGCTTAAAAATGGCTTCATGAAAAAGAATTGGGTTTTTATATGGAATGGAAGTTGGTGAGGGAATGGATTCAGGTTCCTTTTCATATTTCTTTTTCCTTTTATTTTCTAGGTAAACATTCACAGAAGGGTTGGAGGACTTTTCTTCAGGCATAACAATTTGTATTACCAATCTAATTACAATTGCACTTAAATTACCATTGGGGTTGTTTAATGGTGTATTTGGGAGTTGGAAAAAATTTGATTGTTGTTTCTGGTTCTGGTGGGATTCAAGTTGACCAAATTGTGTTTCAATATTTTTAAGGATAGAACAGGTAAATGTGTAATGATCTTCAACTTTTCTTTCTCATGGTTTCGTGAAAGAAGAGGCTTGTCCCGAATTGGGATTTCCTTGATTTTGGTTATGGGGAAAGTAATTGTATTGGTTTGGGAATTGGGAAGGATCACTAGGATAGTGGAAGCCTAGAGGAGGAAGATTAGGATTTATCCATTGAGGATGTGGAACAAAAGGCTAATTTTGTTTGAAGTCTCCAACACCTTGACCATATTATTACTTGTTTGAGTTTTGATGAGGGTATTGATGGGGATGAGAAATGGGATTAACATATCTCATGATAGGGTTATATTTAGAAGTGAATGGCTCAGAATGGGTTTGGTTGTTGTTTCTAACAAACCTACTTGATTGTTGAGGGTTAGGGTTCCATTGAGAATATTTGGCATTTATCTCCGTTGTTCTAGATGAATTAGATGGTTCGTCTTGAAGTTGTGGACATGTGTTGGTTTGATGAGCAGGTGAGTTGCAGATTCCATAGTATTTCACAGGTCCACAAAACATTGATTGTGAAGAAGATGAGGTTGGGGATTTGGTAGCCACATCTTGTTGACTCACAAGACATGTAAGTTCACTCATTCACTATTTCATCTTTTTTGGCTCTAATGATTGATTATATTGGTCTTGATTGACTTGATCATGTGCTTGAGTGTAGAATTGTTTTGTGTTTTCAGCCATTTTTCTTATGAGATCTCTTGCAGCTACATGAGTTTTATTAACAAGAGCATTACCACTTGGGGAATAAATGAGAGTTATCTCCATAGCCAATAGCCACTCAAAGAAGTATTTGATAAAGAGTTGATAAGGGATTTAGTGGTTCGGGAAGTTTGCAACAGCTTTTTGAACCTATCCCAGTATTAATGGAATGATTCACTTGGGAACTGATGGATACCACTTATTTCCTTTTAGATAGAAGTAGTACGAGAAGCAAGAAGGAGTTTCTCTAAGAAGAGTTTCTTCATGTCATTCCATGTGGTTATGGAACCAGGAGGTAGGTAGTAGAGCAATGACTTAGATGTGTCAGCTAGGGAGAATGGGAATGCTCAGATTTTGATTCGTTCCTCAGAAAACCCTTAAGGCTTCATGGTAGAGTACACCACTTGGAACTCTTTAAGGTGGAGATGTTGATTCTCATAGGCTATCCCATGTAAATAGGGGAGAAGATGAATAAAAAATGATTTGTTTTTTAAGTCAGATTCTGTTTTTGGATATTTAATACAAAGATGTTGGTAATTTAATTCACGGGCAGTAAGTTCTTTTAGTGTTTGTTCCTTAGGATTGGCCATTTCTAGTTCAACTTGTTGGACAAGGATTGGTTATTGAATTATTTAATTATCCCTAAAGTTCCTACTTAGTTTTTGAAGAGTTTTCTCAATTTCTAGTTCAACCAAATCTGAGGGACTGTTTGGGAGGATATGGGGAATTCAGAGAGATATTGAAAGAAAGAGGAAGACATGTTTTTCTTTGTGTTATTTATGTTTATGATTTTTTTGAGAAAGTGGGGTTTTCTTTATTTTTTTCATATTTTTTTTATAAAAAATAGGTTTTTTTACAATAAAAAAACTAATGATTACATAAAGCACCATCCCCAGCAACAACTCCATTTGAAAGTGTGGCTGATTGTCTCCTATCGACCGTTCAATGTTCCAGTGCTATAATAATGTGTATTACATCACTCATGTCAAATCCTCAGCCATGATACTTTCTAATAGTCTATTGTTTTTAGTTGATTGTATTCTGATTGGGGGTTTTTTTCCAGAGCTTACAAAATGACTGATGATTAAGACTGATTTAATAAATTTATAAATATTGTGGGGAGTTCATAATTTGGTAGTTAATCTTTTTATTTCTTTGGGCCATGATTTATATTTCATTAAATTAACACCCATGTCACATGATGATTGGGATTAGAATCCTATTTAAGTTGGTTCATATGGATTTATGTGGACCATACAATGTTTTTAGTCAAAATGGGATCCAAAATTTTTATGTACTTGTAGAAGAATACTCTGGGTATACATTGAAATTAATTTTATCTCAAAAAAGTAAATCATGTTATTATTTTACCAAGTATGATACGTATTTAGAAAACGTAAGTCATCATAGAGTTAAGACCCTAATAAGTGACTATGGTTGTGAGTTTGAAAATAGGGACTTTAAATCCTTTTTCTCAAGAAATGGCTATATTTGTAAGTTCAATTCTCATAAGACCCCTCAACATAATGGAGTTGTAGAAAGAATAAATAAAACACTTCAAGAGATATCCTAGACTATGCTTATTGAATATGACATACCTACCTACTTTTGGGAAGAGTCCATGAATAGAGCCAGCAATATAATGAATATACTTTTTATTAGACCTATCATGAAGAAGAAACCTTATGATTTTTGGAATAATAGGAAACATAAAGATAATTAAATTAATTCATTTCACTAAAAATTTTCCATTCTAAACCCTATGTATAATCCTAATATGTTTGCATCCAACAACGATGAGGTAATTTTATTAGGTTATTCAACCTCACGTAAATCTTATATTATTTTTTAAAAAACGTACAAAGACTATAGAAGAGTATTTTTAAATAAAGTTTGATGAGATAAATCTAAAAGAGAATAATAATTTATTAGAAAACATTGAATATGATTAATACAACTTGAACCTAATTTTCTATCCTTTTGATTCTACTAGAAAGAAAGTATAAAATCATCCATTTTTTAGGAACATCCAGAACATAAATCTAAAAATTTATAGAATGATGGGTAACCAGCCCTTATTTTCTAGAGTCTATTAGGAAAATTCAAAATCATCCTTTAGATTATATAATTGGAGACATAGATAGTGGTACAAAAACTAGATCTTCTCAAAAAAATCATGCTGAAAACATTGTATTCTTGTCACAGATTGAACGAAATAACTTCAATGATGTAATTAATGAAAAATTTAAGTTAATGTAAATGCATGAATAAATCAATAAATTTGAAATAAATAACATAAGGTAACATATTTATAGATGAAAAGAAACCATCACTATAGGAATTAAATGGGTGTTTTGAATCAACGGCGATGTATCTAACATGACAGAAAGAAAAAATTATAGACTAGTTGTGTAAGGGTATATTCAAGAAAAAAAATTGTTTATGAAGACACCTTTTCACCACTATTAATAATTTAATTCATTATAATACTTCTTTCTTATTCATATCATCTATATTCCAAAAATTATCAAATGGGCTTAAAGAGTGCATTCTTAAATGGGTATATTTTTTTAGGATGGTTTGGTGGAACAACCCCCTAGATTTAGAAATACCTATTTCCCCAAGCATGTTTTATGTTATAAAATGCATTATATAGATTGAAACAAGATCCTAGAAGATTGTTTTTATAGTCTAAAATCTTTCTTTATTTCAAAATGGATTTCAAAATTTATAGTTTGTCTACAAATATTATAAACATTATTTCAAAAGATGTTTTAGTTATACAAATTTATATAGATGATATTATATTTAGATCTTAATAAAATGTGTTCTACTTTTTCAAAAATGATATAAAATGATTTTGAAATTACATTAATGGGTGAACTCAAATTCATTCTTGGAATTTAGATTTTTTAGAATAAATAATGATTTAATTTGATTCATAGTAAATATACTATGGATCTTTTAAAATTTCTTATTCTGGATAACACTAAGAGTAATGAAAATACTCTGAGTACTACCTGTAAGTTGGATCTAGATGAATCTTGGAACATTGTGTATAAAATTATTTAAGGAGGTATTGATAGAAGTATTCTCTAACTAACTATTAGTCAACCTGATGTTATGTTTAGTATGTTTATGTGTGCACATTTTCATAAAAACTCAAAAGTGTGACACTTGGTTATTATAAAAATAATATATAAAAACATCAAATAAACGACTAATATATGATTGTTCTATCTAATATGATAAGAATTTATTTAGATAGTTATTTAGAAGCTGATTTTGGTGGATGTATGTTAGATAAAAAATAACCATTGGAACATGCCTCCTTTTAAAAATGTCTCTTATTTATTAGTGTAGTAAGAAACGTAATGTTTTAACTCTAAAATGATGAAGCTAAATATAAATCTAGAATTATCTATTGTGAAAAAATTTTGAGGATGGAAGAAAAATTACCAGACTATGGATATCAATTATGATAGGTGCCTATACATTGTGACAACAGAAATACAATTAACATTTCTATGAACCAAGTATTTCATTCTAGAGTAATGAATGTTGATGTTAGACATCACATTTTGAGAGATCATTTTCATATGGGTGACATCACTCATGAATACATTGATATAGACCATCAACATGATGATATATTAAAAATTAATATGAATCATAAGGGAATAAATTAAATAAAACACATGTTATGTATGACTATTTTATATTGATATTAATTTTATGGGACTCATCATTGTAATTTTTTCACCATTGTAATTTTCTCACCCCTTTGAAAAGTCTAACCATTGGAAAATCACACTATTGGTATGTCTCATCATTGGAAGACTTTTTTCCTTTTTTAGTTTTTCTTTGTATATATTTAAGCATTCAATTTTGTTTAATTTATAAATTTTTTATTTTTATTATTCGATTCATTTTTACTCTATTTTATTTTCAAATCTCAAAATCCCAAAATGATATAAAATTAGAACCCATCTACTTTCAATACATGCCTCTCTCACACCCTTCACCCGAAAACAATTGCAACCATTTTTCCCTACTGTAGTCCTTATTTTTATTTCTCATAAACCTTTTATGTTTTTCATCATGGTTAGAGTGAAATGAGATTCTATGTCTTCACCAGGCTAGTAATGTACTTCTAAAAGAAATAAAAGTGAAATGAGAAACTCAATTATTTTTGAAGTAGTAAATATCGTGCTAGAAAAGGATGTATTTATACCCGAAATGGAAGTTCAAATAGATTGGATACTATTTGTTATGTCTTTAGTACTTCAATTTATACAAGACCAAGGATGGATGGAATGTTTCTCCAGTAAAAAGAGACATTACTATCCTTGATTAGTATATTAATTCATTCAGTTTGTTCTATTTTATTTTTATGATAATGAAGATTTGGTAAGAATCTAGATTAATGGATGAAAATTTGTTTTCTCTTAGAAAAAGTTGTATATTTTCTTAGAAACTCATCATAAAGAGAGAAAAATGACTATTAATGAATGGTTCTGGATGATAGTGAAACTTTTGTCCTTTAAATATACTCATGATTAGTTGATAGTATATGGGATTATTAGAATACCAGTAGATTATTAACATTTAGGTGAATTTATATTACATTTATATTTTATATAGCACATTTTTTGTTAAAAAAATGAGACTTTGATATATTGATAAATAAATATGTTTACCTATTATGTCTAATGAAAATATGATAGAAAAAAACCATTGTAGATACCTTATTCTTTAGAAGTTTCAAATACCTAAGACCTATTCAAGATCAAATTCCCTAATCTACAATTAGATTATCTCGAAAATTCTAGAATCTAAAGGTGTGGTTCTTAAAGGTGATGAATATATTGTAGACTAAAGTGGGTTTTTCATCATATGAATAATTTGTAAAAGGATGAAAGTAAGTTGTAATTAATGGAAAAAGAAATATTTGAATGATAAATAAAAGTTATATGACATGTCAATTCCTATAGAAAATCCTTCATGACCAAAAGATCTTCTTGACCCTATAATTGATCCTGATGATGTTTCCTAATATTCTAATAGTAATGAGGAAAAACACTCTCATTACTTTATAGATGGAGAGGAGATGGAATTATCTTTTGATGAAGTAAGTGATCCTGATCTACCTCATAGATATCTTGCTATTATATATGGGGCTACAAGTCCTCCTAGGAGACACTTTTTTAGAGATAAAATCCTAAAATAATGTTGGGATGTAGAATAAAAATAAATTTTTGGTGAACAACAATTCTAGAGATCTTCCAAATATTCTAGAGGGAATGAAAATTAGAATGTTGATGATGCTAATAAAGAATTTTTAAATGTAGGAGAAGGAGGAATAGATTATTATAATGAAAATAATGATGTAGAATATGATAATAATGGAAACGAAAATGGTGAGGGAAGTGACAATCATTGTTATTTTTATGTCCCTAATAATCAGATTAGAGTTGAGGATGTTTTCATTCCTCAAGTATGTATTTATTCTTCACATGCATCTAGTTCAAAATATGATTAAAATACATGATTACTTAAGGATATGAATAGATCAATATGATAAGAAAAATAATCATCAGTTGAGAAGAAGAAATCCCCATTTATAGGGAGTCACCAAATCTTCTATAGATGGTGACAATGTGCCTACTGCTAATGATTAAATAGTTTTAGACTAGTTTTTTGATGATATGACTATTATTGAACATTGATTGGATAATAAATTTAAGGTTGTTGATAATTTTGTTCAGTAATTTTCATATAAAATTATGTAATTTGAGCCTACTACTTTTTAAGAGACATATTTTGATCAGTCATCTAATTTATAGATGAGTTTGGTACATATCATTGGTATAATTGTTAAAAATTTGGAAAAATATTTTTCTATGTTGCTGGATTGAGTTTTGGAAGAATGGAAAATATTCCTTGGGTATGAAATATTCGGTGCTAGTCACTGCCCTCTGTGGATTAGGAACACCCTTCAGGCTATGGTTGAACTATCTTAGTTATCAAGTTACTAGGGTACCTGGGAAATTTTGTGACAAAGAGGCATCAAATGTATAGTTATTCTGATTTTTTATTGAATTCAATATAATTTTTTTTGAAATTTCGATTGGGAATTAAGGGATAGTGTCGATTAAGTGTTTGGCCATCTCTCACCTCAATGAACCTTAGGTCACGAGGGGTGGTTAGGTAATGTCATCTTGATGATTAGTTCTAGGATTTTCCATATTATGATTTTGTATTGAGTGAAATAAAAATATTATATGTCTTTTATGTTGGGATTAATTTCCTTGTTTCTCATTTTGAGTTTTAATTTCATGTATTACTTGTTTTATACTAATTTTTGTATAGCATCGTGCCTCTAAAAATAAAAACAAATCCATTAAAAGAGGATGCTACAACTGAACTATAGTGAGTGAATCCTCAAGATGACCCAAATATAGTTAAGGTGATTATGTCCACTATCCATGATCTATGACCATGACCACCTTCTATCCCAAATCATGCTCCAACTATGGTTCCATTGGGGGTGTTATTTAGAATCATAATCAATAGTTACTTCACTATAATCCACCAATTTACAAAGGATCCAAGGATCCACAACATTCTAAGGAATGGTTGGGAATTATAGAACATAAGTTTTAGTTCTTGGTAACACTGGACTAAATCAATGTAATATGTGTCACCATTCTACTGGATAGACCGAGCATGAGATGGTGGGACAAAATGGTGATGAAATATAAATTTGCGGGATTAGCATGGAATGACATCAATGTTTATTTAATAAACTAGTTCTATCCATATTCAATTATTTTGGCCAAGGATGTGGATATTTTCATGTTTGATAAGGATGGTAGAACCATTTCTATGTGTTCATATCTCCTTGCAGAGCATCTGTAGCTTCTGTCTGAGATTGTATCTAATGAGATGGAGAAGGATTGATGGATCGAGTTGGGAATTTTTTTAGACATACATTGTTAGGTTTTCTTAAAAATGATACCCAATTATACTGATGTGATAGATAGGGTGATGATGGTTAAGATGGACCTGGATTGAAGGTCAGGGTTGACAGATGTTCCTTTTACTCCTAGTGGTAGCATCAGTTCCCTCAAGGGAATGAGGATTTGTGATGATTATGAGGGTATTCATTGATGGCAGGGCCATTCTAGACTTAATATAGTTCCAGGAATAGTTCCATGGAATTTTTATCTGTGTGGTAATCCAAGACATTCTAAGAGGGTTTTTAGGAAGGTGCCCAATAATTGTAGCTCCTTCGGACGTTCATGGCACTTATATAGATTCTTTAATATCATTTACAGTCCTCATAGTGGATACGTATCATCATATCCTTCTATAACTATGGGGGAAATCAGATTTATTACATATAAAAGGCTTCCATCCATAAGTATCTACCACAAAGCTACTTCACGTAGAGGAAGAGTCTGCAAAGGAGTCAAACACAAGTCCAACAACTTTGAGAGGAACAATTACTATTGCATTGTTATTAGTTACTTTTGTATTTAATATTGGTATTTATAATTCATTTAATTGAAACCATATTTTTAATTACATAAATATTTAAATGGAGATTTTATCTTTTGAAAATGATATTTATACACCCCTTAGAACAAAGAAAGAGCAGTACATTAATAGTACCACTTGTTTCTTCTCTCTATCACACGCTGAGCAAGCTTGTAATTTTTTTGGTCCTTGAAAAAAACCTATTTACATTATTTTCAGAATGGATTGTCTCATTATCAATAAATCCCAGATGGATTTTTATCTTTAGAAGGTCTACCTGACTACACCCAGTGGAGTGTCACTTGTATTTCATGTAGAATGGGACCTAAGGTCAAGATGATTTGGACAATAATATCCAAATGTGGGAAAAAATATTACTGTTTTTTAATTTGAAGCAGGAATATAAGTGTATTGATATCCCTCTAGTTGTTGTAGAGTTTCCTAACACGTTTCCTTCTGATTTCTCTGGGTTTCCACTAGTAATATTGTTTGAGTTTTCCATTGACATAATTACTATTGCTGAACAAATTGTTATTCCATCTTACGTCATGTATCCAACATAAATGAAGGAGATGAAGTCCCAGTCCGATGACCTTATTGAGAATAGAATTATATGCCCATGTGTGTTAACTTGAGCAGTTTCAGTTCTCTTCACTAAGAAAGATGATGTTTCTATTTTTTTATGTATTTATTATCGAAAGATAAATCGAGTTACAGTGAAGATAAGTATATGTTTGCACGGATTGATGATCTATTGGATATGTTTAAATGGGTGAAGTGGTTTTCAAAGTGAAACCTTTGATCTAGTAACCATTATTTGAGGATAAAAGAAACTGGCATTTAGAAAACCATCATCCAAAGCAGGTATAACCATTATGAGTACCGTGTTATGCCCTTTGATCTAACATATGGTCCTATGGTTTTCATGGCTTTTATGAATAGAATTTTCCATAAGTATATGGATGAGTTTTTGGTTTTCTTTTTGTAAAATATCCTCATTCACCCATATGTCTGAGATGGATCATATGCATTACCTAAGAACATATCTATGTCTACTAAGAAATCATCAACATTATTCCATTATTTTGAAGTTTGATTTCTGGGTTTGGTTAGTGAAATTATTGGGACATGTGGTATCTGGATAGGGTATATCAGTCTATCCTGATAAGTTGAAGGCAATTGTAACTTGGTAGAAATCATGTAATGTCTTCAGGATTCAGTGATTATAGGGCTCAACTGGATATTATAGTATGTTCATGATGGACTTCTCAATGTATCCTTCTTTATTTACTGGTTTAACTCAGATTTTGGTGAATTTTTCTTGGAATGATAAATATAAAAAAAATTGTTAAGATGAAATTCCTTTTTGCAAATGTACTGTTGTTGACTCTTGAAGTGGCAGAGTATGGATATGTGGTCTTTTTTGATGCATCGGGTTTGTGAATGGGCTGCATTCTTATGTAGGATGATCATGTAGTTGCTTTTGGACATCATTATATTAGGCCAAATGAGAAGAATTATCCTACCCATGACCATGAACATGAATCTATGATGCACACACGTAAGAGTCTATGGTAATAAATTTTCATAGAAAGGTTTACTGTATATTCAGACAATAAAATCTTTAGTTATATCTTCTCAAAAAAATATTTGAACCTCCACTAGAGGCATTGGGTGGAGTACCTATTATATTTCAATTTTGACATCACCTACACCATGGGGAAAGAGAATTTCGTTGAAGATGTGTTGAGATGGAAACTTCAAACATAGGTTGCGAGTGAATCTTCAGAAGAGTGTAATTTAAGGGATCACTTTGCAAAGTTTCATATTGGAGATCAAGAGAAAGGGTTTAATGTTTCTTTTCCCCGCATTAAGTTGAATTCTTCTCTTCCTGAAGTTATTATTTTGGATAAATAGATTAGTGATGAATTTCAGAGAATTAGAGACTCCCTTTATGGTAGGGAGTCAGTTTCCCAGTGGACTTTTTCTAAAGAGGGTGTTCTATGCTATTGGGATCTTTTAGTTGTTTTTTTAGAAATATGAAAGTCTATAAAAGGCGAATTTTCATAATTCCTAGGGGGTGGTACACCCAAGAACAACTAAAGTGTTTTGTGACATGTGGTAGTAGTTCTAGTGTCCAGGTATGAGATGGGGCGTTGATGAGTTTTTTTATCGTTATTGTACATGCCAATAGGTTAAGGATGAGTGTCAGAAGCCTTTAGGTTTACATTATCCAATTCTAGTTTGTACATGGAAGTGGGACGAGATCTCTATAGACCTTGAGATTGGGTCTCCTCATTCCCATAAAAAGAATAATGTGATAAGGGTTGTGATCAACATGCTTACCAACTCAAATCACATCATACCCATTTGTGATATAGATAATGTTGGGGAGTTACGAAATCTATAAATGATAGTTATTATATATTTTTTAGGAGTTTCATATTTATAGTTTCTGTAATGGATTGATATCTCACTTATTTCTTTTGGAGAGGCCTTCAGGAGGCACTGGGATCTCATTTCCATTTGAGATCAAACTATTATCCACAGTCAGATGGCTAGATTGAGTGAGATATATAGATTCATGAAGAAAGGATTCATTCATGTGTTATTCACTTTGGTGCGGTATGGGATTATCACCAGTGGATGGATGAGTATTCTTATAACAATAGTTACCCGTCCACAATCAAAATGGCTCCTTTTGGGGATTTTATGATCTTCTAGGTAAGTCTACATTTTGTTGGTCAGTGATTGGTTAAATTTCCTTAGGTAGACCATGTTTTGTGTAAGAGATGACATAAAATTTTTAGTTAATTCACCAGATATTATTGATGTCATACATACAATATAATTCTTATGTTGATCATCACTATAGGCCTTTGAAATTATTTGTTGGTGACTAGGTTTTCATAGATGCTTCACCCCAGTCGGGTTATCGACGACTTTGGGAGAAAGATAAACATTCTCCAAATTTTGGTTGACTATTCCAATTTGTTGACAGGGAGAAGTTGAATACCATTTATCACTTCCAATATAGTTTACATTGATACATAATGTATTCCATGCATCACATCTGAGAATGTATTTATCTGATCCATCTCATGTTTTGATCTGGGATGATCTATATATTGAACCTCATTTACATATGACTAAGGGGCCAGTCAAGATAGTTGATTCTGAGAAAAATGTACTTCTTATAAAGAAGACACCTTTGGTTTATTGGATATTTTTTTCATGGTTATGATAATCTTAAAATGTGGGAGCGCGAGTAACCAATGAGAGAGAAATTTCCTCATCTTTTTGTTGTGGAATCTTCCTTATAGTCTTTCTGGGGACAAAATGTTTTTATGGTGGGGATATTGTAACATCATGAAACCGATCTAACAGGTATTTCATAAACCTTATCATGTTTTATACCTTTTTTACATGGTATGGTTGATAATGAAATGGTAGGATTCCTATAATTGTGAAGTTATATATTTGTTGGACAATCACCTTTAACTGGCCTTTTCTACAGGCTTTCTAAGGGTTACGTGTCGTGTCACTAGGTTACACTCAATATAAAGGTTTCTAGGTGCTTACAGTCAAGGGTCTACACCTTGAATGTTACATGAAATTATGATTTATTACACATCATGAGTTCATTAATGATTATATTTTAATTCAAAGTGATACATTTTTTAGAGGTTCCATAAATGTACTATTTCATTATGTGTAGTGGGATTAAACATCATGTAATAACCTAATTTATGTTTTTAAATAGGTAGTATGGTTAAGATCCAATTTTCCCCTCCTCAACAATTTTATTTCACTCATACCGAATCCTTTCCCAAGAGATCTCAGATCCGTCCAATGCTTCTGGGATCCTTTATTTATCGTTCGATCATCGTTGCACTTACGGTGTGGATTCATGGGTGATAAATCTACATCATTATTTTCCTTCCTCTATTTATCCTCATTTTTGATTTCAATGGATCATCATGAAATTTATTGACCTACAAAACATAAATCTAGATCTCATTTCTTGGTTTACTTTTTAGGTCTTCTACACCTTCGTTATCATTGACAGGTTCTGTTGCAAGTGTTGTTTTCAGAAAAAAGATAGGTGATTTTTTTACATCGGGCCAAATTGATTAACCTCTAATTTCATTATTTATTTCAATTGTTAATTTAAATTTTATTTCCCAACATGATTTCCATTTATTTTATAAAATCCAATTCTTGTGAATTTGGAGATTTGTAATGAGTTTGGCTTGAAAACTCACAAAACCCCCAATTCCATTTAATTAGGATGAATTTGTAGACATTGGTTGACATAAATTATTTAATTTATATTTTAATTTTGATGTAGTATATTTTAATCAAATAATTTAATTTAATTATGGGAATTCTTTATGAAATTTATGGAAGAAGTTTTGAATTTATTTCAAACCTGTGAGGATGGATTAAAATGTTTTGATAGAAACCTAGTAGTTTTATCTTTCTAAAGAGGTGTGTTATTGATTAAAACATTTTTTATAAATGGAAAATTTTCATTTAAATTGGGGGAATGGGATTTTATTTTATTTTATGAAGTCTTAAAATAAATTCCCCATATTTGATTGTATAAGAGAACATGAAATCCTTAGGTAGTTTTTGGGTTATTTGGATACACTATATGCTTATACAATGTTGTAAAACAAAAATGCAGCGAGCCACATCACTGATGGGATGGTGATGAGTAACCATTAACCAGTGTCATAGGGACATTTGTATGCACATAGTTTTGTGATCAATTATAGAATACAGTAACTCATAACCAAGAACATTCATACCTTTTTGGTTGATTACCATATTTCTTGAATGTTTTGTATTTGATATATAAATATATGCCAATGTTGTTGAACAACATTACATACCTTCTAGATTTATTTAAATTGTTTTATATAAATTTTTTATTTATTATTTTCTTTTATAAATATTCCATCTCTTGTATATTTATTTCTTAAATTATTTACCATTATTTTAACTATATAACCTGATTTGTTTAAATATTCATTAGAATTCAAAATCTTTTAATCTAAAATTTAAAGCATTACTTTGGTTAATTTATTTTTTTCATCTTATATGGATTCCTTGGTGATACCCTACACTACTTTTTAGCTCACACCCTACTTGTTCCTTTGGGTGTTTTTGGATTATCTCTTCCCAGTTTCGATTAGTGGGGAATGATCTTTTGGGGATTTATCTCGATATTAAACCTTTGATGTAGTGAGTGGTGTACTTAAGGACAATGGTTTCACCTATTTTAGGACTTGTTCTGTTTTATATTTTACTTTAATACCTTGATGAATTCTTTCAAATTAATCCCATCAGAGTTTCTTTTGTATGAAAATTGTCATTAATGTCTTTCTTCTGCTATATTTTGTGGAAACTTCATTCCCACTTGCATGTAGTACTATTCCTAGTGGTAGTCACCAAGCCATGGGGATTGGGAATTCACTTTAGGATATATTAGGGCGGAACTGGTTATCTGGTTAACTGGGTACCAAGGCTGGTTTATGAAAAAAAATAATATTAATTCATTCAATACATATACTTGATTTTATGTTCTTCATGGTGACCCATGGGGAAGATTACATAAATATTTTTGTCAATTTATTATATTGAACTAATAGTTTTCATAATTATTTTTCAATTATTTTATTCTATAAATGATTATATTATAATATTATACTTTAATGAAATTACTAGATATTCATTTTATATGGATTTTTCATATAATAAATGTTCTTAAATATATACAAATTATTATAGGTGAATTAAAAATAATAAAATAGTGTGTTACACAAAGTAAATTATAATAAATAAATCAATGAATGACCGACAACCAATTAAATTATAGGTGTTTATCTCTATTTCAAAGGAAATCATGTTCATCTACTCATTTCTTCATAGTCATCAATTAAGCATATGATATTTATATGAGTATCATAGTATCAAAACTTCTATTTTTCATTCTTAAATTTAACACATTCGCAATATTATATACAATATATATATATATATATAATTTTAAAATTCTCCCATTACAAAAAAATTTCCCCTTGATATTCACTATTAACATTGCATCATGTGTTACCCATTAAAGGGTCATTAAAACATCCCAAATTGGATAATCTACATATTTTAATAACCTTTTAACACATAACATTTTTGAAAAGAATAAAAAAATATAGGTTTTATGAATCTAATTTAAACCAATTATTTTTTGTATTTAACCATGGAAAAGTTTTCCTAGAAATTTTTTGACCATAAAATCAATAATATATAAACCAAAAACACCATGAATATTTTTAATTTCATCCTTATTAGATTTCATTCTTATCCATAAAAATTAATTTTCCTATCATCATCCAATATATAGTTTTCCAAATGAATATTACAAATTAATATACTATTACTGAAATTTTACAAAATATTTCACTTTTGTCATGTCATCCCATTTTAAAAAATTAAAAATTTTTTATACTCGAATACAAAACCTATACATCTAAAAATCACATTTTTGATAGGTATATTATAAAAAATTAATCATTGGATGAACATACACTATGTTTATAATCTCTTATTAAAGTTATTTAAATTATGGATTTTTTATTTAATCATTATCATATACAAAACACACCAATATTATTTTCATTGTTAATGTAATTTCAAATACAAAGATTAAATATATCATTAAAAAATTATTGGGGCTAAAACTAGAATTAAATAACTATGACATAGTGCAATTTAACATGATGTGGGTTATATATCTATTTTGTATAGTAGTTATACACTTCTCCTGAAGTGAACATGGATGAATCATAACTAAAAAAATGAAATATTTAATTAAATTTTACAGTTTACATTCCTAATATTTATAAGCTTATTATTTTAAAATAATTTTAAAACATATAAAAGATTAATAATGTTCCAAATAAATATGATGAATCTAACATCTAATAACATATCATTTCCAGATATATGTAAAATCAGCATTATCCTTAATATTTATAATATTAAAAATATTATAACCTTATCCCAATATATTAGCAGTCATTTCAACCTTAGTGATTGTTATAAATTCTGTTATATGATGATAAGATATTCTAATTTTTTAATTAAGATAATTTTTCAAATCTCCCATTTAATGATTCTTCTTTATAAATTTCATCTATACTCTATCAATATCCAAAATAGACAATTGAGATCATTTTGGTTAACTCCAATCCCATTTTAGTACCTTTGTATATAGAAAATATAATCTATTTTAATTATTCCCGTATATACCACTTATTTTAATATTTCACCTTTCATCAATAAAAATTGGTAAACTATTATACTCCTCTAATCTGATATGTATTATATATATATTAGTATTGAATACATATTTCTCCCTACATAATTAATATCCCCCATTTATTATATCTCTTTTATGATCAATACAATATACTTATCTTTTAAAATAATCTCATTATTTTTATTCATTTTTATGGAGAAGAGAGTAAGTACAACAAATTTACCATTACCGAACAACATATTTCTACTAATTTGATAATAAATCCAATAGGGGTCTTGTAATCCCCAAAAGATATTAAAATAAATTTAATAAATAATTCATAACACATAGAGTCTCTGGTAAAAAATACTTTTTTATTTATATGAGTTAGTTATAAACTAGATTTTAGACATAATTTTTCCACTTCTATGTTTTGAATTTTGAAAAAGGGATATACACAGTCGTGATCAGTAAGATATTTTGAGTATGTTATGACCATCATATTTTTTGGTGAATAGTAACTTCACCCATATGAATAGTAATAAGACCCTTATGTATAGTTACCTAACCATGTATGTATAATATAAATTTAAGCACCTTATAAATGAGAATGAATATTTTAAAAATTAATAATTAAGTGTTAGTATTTTTTAGAGTAATAAATATTTAATAAAAATTTTAAATTAATAAATTTATTGAAAATAAAATTCAAATTCTTAAATGTATTCTTAAATAAATATTTTTGTGTCCTATTATTTTTTGTATATTTTACTATGAACTTAGATAATTTTTAGGGTGTTATAAATTCATTTTTAGTTTTCAAAACTATATTTCTCATTTAAAAGATTATTGTTTTTACAAATAATATTTCATTTATTTATAAAAAATTATGATTAAATGGACTCCATTTTTTATTTCTTCATGTCAAAAAATGGTTGGGGAGAATTTTTGGGATTTTTTTGAATTACTTGAATTTTTTGTGAATAGTAAAATATGATAATTTATGATAAATTTAAAATACATGACTTATTTTAGTCATATGTGATGATTGGATGATGTAAGAACACTTGTTTCTAGAATTCATTTTCTAATTACTATTTGTAGTAGCAAGAATGAACACTATTTCATGTATTGAGAAAAATAATAAAATAATGCATAAGATATTAAAAATCACCTCTCTCCTCCACTATAAAAATTACCCCTCACCCCCTCTTCTCCTAAGTCCTCTAAGCCCAAAGTATTATAAATTTCCTACCCAACTTCTCTTCCCCAGTCTGTACCTACACCCAAGAGCTCTTGTTCTTTCCAAAATACAATAAACCCTACCCTTAAGGTGGTTTTCAAAGATGATATTTCAAGAGGTAAATCATCTTCCATTTTCATTTAATTTAATTTCAATTTATTTTATTTTCATAGTATAACACTCAGCTAATATATTCAAATTATATTGGAAAAACAAGTATAATCAATATAATATAATGATCCATCAAAAATCTCCTTACTCTCTCTCTCTTTTATTTTTGTAACAAAATCATCCTCCGAGAGGTGCCAGTTTACAACCTTTGTGGCTGACAAACATTCTTTCTTCAATTTATAAATGAAATATGGCAATGAAACCATTTTTATGGTTTAAAAAGACTATAATATATGTATTATAACCTATAAAATGTTATTTAACTAGTATATATACATAATATTAATTCATACAAGAAAAATATTTCATAATAATCGAAATACTTCCAAAATAATCTAAATGATTATCACTAATGTCTTATCTATTAATTTGTCCTTATACCATGTAACCATATTATATATATATATATAAACATATATAGTTATGTACGTTCATTAATAATATATATATATATATATTCAATTATGTATAATTATATTTATTCCACATGAACTTCCATACTCATATACAATAATATCAATCCTTAAAACCAAGGAATCAAACGATCCTGAGTGATTAATTTGTATCATATAACTCATTCAAAAGTCCATAAATGAAGATTATAAAATTATAATAAATAAAATAAATCTATATAAGGTTATTAATTAATTAATTAATGTATTTAACTTTATTATATAGAACATTATGGTCAAGTACAATATAGATTCATACTTAAAGTAAGGTTTTCTACCTGAACCTCAATTTTCTTTCGGGGCACTCTTTTTATCTCATTAAAAAAATGGCATTCCTAAATTATTCTTAAGTAATAATCTTAAATTATATTTTAATGATCTATATATTGGTACCAATTATAATCCTTATTTGTTTAATGGGTAGTTACATGTTATAAAATGATATTTATCAAATTCTCCCCAACAAACACTCCTAATACATGGGAACTTCTCTAATTCTTACCTATTTTTAAAGTCAGTCTATAATATCTAATAAGAAACCAATATTTTTCTAAAATAACTCAATTTATTTCAAAAATACTATATTATTTAACATCTGGTTTAATATGAATAATTTTCCAAAATAACCCTACTTTTCAAATTAAAAGAGTATTTCTTTCAAAAAATTTAAATGATTTTATAAGAGTATTTTAATCACTATCAACACCCATGTTGATTTGTATGATTAATTGGGAATAATATTTTATTACAAATATACCCTATTTTATTTAATGGTTTAGGAATAGTTTTTTATGGATTTTTTACCTTCATACCATTCACTGTATTCTCTAAATGGTTAGTGTTTATGTTTATTGATTGGGGAAAGTTATTTACATTTCATATATTAGTTTTAATATGAATGTATATGTTTTTTATGTTTGTAACTATTAATATGAGGAATTCATTGGCCTTATTATGTGACAGGTTGGGCCCTATATATCCCCTTGATGAATTGGTATGTCTCATGAGACAAACTAGCCTGGGTTTTTTCCATTCTGTATTTTGTCTTGGTCGAGGCCTTAACAATATGATCCTGATGTCTAACATTATGAGTTACCTTATTATGAAAATTTTAATTGATAGTTCATTTTATTATTTTACTAGTATAATATCTATGGTTATGTTTTATGGAATTATGTATTCATCTTTCATTTCGACCATATTATGATCATGTATATTTTACAGGGATGTGTTTTTAGTTTCTCACCATGAATAGTGTTTAGGTTTATTATTAATTTCTTTATACTATTTACCCATAATGAGAATCTGTACTCACCCATTCCATTTGTTTTATATTTCCATAGGATATGTAGAATTATATTATGAGTTAATTTCAGGCATAATATAGAATTTGTGTATGTTTAAGATGGAATTTACATGTTGTTTTTCCTTTCAAATTGTAATGTTTGACTTATGTATGTATCTTGTTTTCCAAAGATACTAAACTATTCAATCCATCATGAGATTACATTATTATAATCATGCTAATGTAAAAAAATAATTCACTAGCTCTGGGAAACAAGGGTCAAATACATTACATTTGGTGTCAGAGGATGTTTAGTAAAAAACATGGAAATTATATTTAGAAAGCATAGATTATGGAACAAACCCATATGGTAAAAATTGGGGAAAAGAATACATTTAAATCTTATAATTTTGGTAAGGAAGATATTATTTGGATATTACAAGAAATAAATAACTATATAGGCACTAAAATAGGATGTTCTTATAGAACAGATATATCTAGGAGTAACTACTCTGACATGGTGTTACAGGCTTAACTCTGGGTAACATGTTACAAAATAATTGCCTTTACTAGGGAAATATTTTGATAGTCTTGTGGGATATGATTAGGATATTTAACATTTTATTTATATAAAAGTATGAATGATTTAAATTTAAATATTTCATCAAGGAAACCATTTTTATAATTATGATATTAGCTATGAATTGGATTTCAAATCATGTTAATTATTTTTAGAGTTGGGATTAAACATTACGATTCATAACCTAATATAGTGTATGAAATTATTTAGAAAATTTTCCTAGAAATGGTAATAAAAATTGCATTATTTTATGTATCTCATGTAGGGATTTACCTTCTATTCAAGATTATTGGTTTGGTTCAAGTGTTGTGACTAGTGCTGGGAAACTTATAACTATGCTAGGAGAACTGAATCAGGTTAAGAATAATAACCTTAACCTTATGATGCATCCTAAACCACGCTATTGAAGGGAAATGTTATATATATTTATAATACAACATCCACTATAATTAAATGGGATTAAAAACCCATGTAGCATTATAGTGGATATTTTTCCTTAAAGAATATATTTCTCACTCTGGGAAGTAACAAATGAGAGAAGGTTGTTATGGTGGTTTGTCATTTACTGAGAGATGATGATCCATAGTGGTCATTAATTCAAAACACAAAGGCAGATTAAGTGATTGATAATATGAAATGGATGTATTTTAAGGAAATATTATTAGAAAAATACTTCCCTTGTGAACAGTGAGAAGATATTGAATGGTTGCTTATGAATTTGAGGCACAAAGAGGATGAAAATATTCCATTGTCTATAGCTAACATCACAATGTTTGAAAGGATTGAAATAGACTACATACATAATCCGATAATCAATATTGATCATTTCATTTATGGATTAAAACCATTACTCTGAAGGGAAGTGGTATCCTGATGTTTCTCATCATACAAATATATAGTATCATCTCCAATCAAGACATAAAACAAATTATGTAAGTCATAAGACATTAATAGAATGCAAGATAGGTAGAGGGATTATGAACACTTCATAAAGGGAAATAAGGAAATAGTTAGGAATGGAATAATTGATTTCCTGTCCTATGATAATTTTGGAATGAAACACCTCGGTACTGGCCTACAGTGTATTTGTGTTTATTACAAGTGCAGAAGAAAAGGCCCCCAAACCCGTGATTGATAGGGAAATAAAGTATCTACTAGTTTTCAATTATACAATAGATAATATATTTCACATTATGAAAAATAAATTCATAAGTGTTGAGGAAACATTCCCCCAAGAAGACCACGTGAGAAAGGTAAATATTATGGGGTCATAACTGGTGAGGTTGATGTTCTTAATGATGTGATGGTAGGTATATTAATATTTTCCTCAAACTAAGCCAATTATTTTTTTGATTCTGGATCATCATAATTATTAATATCTTCCTTATATTCCATAAAAATTATACATTTCCAATTTGATTTAATAAAGGAGTTGCCTAAGGTAAGTAACATTGCAAAAAAGAGGTGTGGATCAGTTCCCCTTATGACACATAAAAATGATTTATTTTCCGACCTTATCATCATACCTATAATTACCATTGATATAATTCATGGTATGGATTGGATTTCAAATTATGATTTGGAAGTATATTTTCAGAAGAATGAATTTTCAATTTTTTAGAATGATGTAGAATCCGTTATGTTTAGAGAAAAAACCTCTTCATGTGACTCTTATATAGATCCACCCACAATAGGCCTAATGAATTCAATTCTTGAGAAGGAAGAGAAATCAATATCTTTGACTGAGGAATTAAATCATAAAATTGAGTGTCTACCAATTTTGAAAGAATATGTTGATATGTTTTCATAGGATTTACCTAGACATACATCAGAGTGGGATATTGTGTTTTTCAATTGATTTAATTCCTAGTGAAAGGCTGATATCAAAGGGTCCTTATAGAATTTCCACTGTGGAATTAGTATAACTAAGGAAGAAACTAGAGTAATTGAGTGATAAATGATTTCTTATCCATAGTTTTTGTCCACGGGGAGCCCCTATTTATTTTTAGTGAAGAAATATAGATCTATGAGGCAGTGAATTAACTACAAGGAGATCAATACAATTACAATAAAGAAAAAGCATAATCATCCTCGTGTTAATGTTTTATTTGATCAAAATCACATACACCAATATTTTTTGAGGATTGAACATTTATCTGGATATCATCAGTTATGTGTGAGGAAAGAAGATATTCCAAAGACAAAATTCTTATCATGGTATGGGAATTAAGAGTTTATAGTAATTCAGTTTGGATTGATAAATACACCCTCAGCATTCATGGATCTAATGAATATAGTTTTCAAAGAATATCATGATGAATTTATAGTGGTACTTGTCACTAGTGAAAAGAACATTTTACACTTCAGCATTTTTCACCTCTGATCTATATAACCAACATGAAATGATGGAAAAAATTGATTTTTCATGTCGGTTATAAAATAACAGATGCGATAAAACTCCGTATATCATGTCGGTTATTTTATAACCAACCTAAAAAAAGAATTTCTAAGTTGGTTACTAAATATAAGACGTTATAAACATAAAAAAATAGTTTATCGTGTTGGTTATTTAATAAACATCGTGATAAATATTTTAAATGATTACTTGGGCATTGTATTCAGTCATTCTGTTTTCTTCGATCGGGAATCCTGCGACTCATCTCTCTCATACGAAAAACCTATAAATGATTCTTCAAAATTGTTCCCACCAACCTTGTTTTTCCAACATCATTCATCATCTTTATTATCACCAGATCTATCAGGTTTACTCACAACACTAAATAAATCCTCAGACGCCTCAGTTTTATTTTTTATTTTTCACATTGACCTAAACTTATGTTTTGAGATGTTATTTTTCTATCTTTGTTCTTACTATCATTGTAACTACCACTGTGTTATTTTATACCATGAAAATTTTGTTTCTGGTTAAATAAAACATGGAACTGATATTATACAGGTTTATGGTTTTTTTGTGTTATATCATGTGCGTTTTCATGTACTTTCATGTGTGTGTGTGGGGTGGTGTCAAGGGGGGTTGGGGGATGTCCATGTGGGTGGCGAGCTGTCCAAGTAGGTGGGGTGTCTGGCAGTTTCGAAGGGGGTGGGGGTGGTGCCCATGGGTGAGGGGGATTTCCAAGGGGTATGTTTTCTCAGGGGGTGGGAGGGTGTCAAGGGGGGTGGGGGCTGTCTATGGAGTGGGGGTCGTCCAGGGGGTTGTCCAAGGGGTGGGAGGATATCCATGGGGTGGGGGCCTATCCAGTGGGTGGGGGCAATCCAGGGGTTGTGTTGTCCATGGGGTAGGGGTGGGGGCTATCTAGGGGGTGGGTGTTTGCATGGTGGGTGGGGCTGGTGTCTAGGGGGCGGGATTGTGTCCAAGGGTGTAGGGGGTGGGAGGGTTCTAGGGGGTGTGGGATGTCCAAGGGGGTGGGAGGGTGTCCAAGGGTGTAGGGGGAGGGGGTGTCTAAAGGGTTGGGGGATGTCTAGGGGGTGGGGGTTGTCAAGGGTTGTGGGAGGAATATCCAGGGGGTGGTCAGATGTCAAAGGGGGTGGGGGTTGTCTAAGGGGGTGGGGGGGGCTATAAAAGGGGTGGAAGGGTGTAAAAGGTTGTGGGGGGGGGGTGTCCAGGTGGTGGCGGTGTCCAGTGGGTGGGGGCTCTCTTGGGGGTGCAGGCTGTCCAAGGGATGGGGGTGTTCAGGGGGTGGGAGGATTTCCATGGGGGTGGGGGCTTTCAAGGGTGTAGGGGTCGTCAAGGGGGTGGGGGTGTCTGGGGGGTTGGAGGGTGTCCATGGGGGTGGGGACTATCCAGGGGGTGTGAGCTATCTAGGGGGTGGGAGGGTGTGTAGGGTGTGGGGGTTTCTAGGGGTTGGGAGGGTTTCCATGGTGGTGGGGGGGTTGTCTTGCTGGGCGGAGTGGTGTCTTGGGGTGGGGGTTGTCTAAGGGGTGGGAGGGTGTCCAAGGGTGGGGTGGGGGTGGGGGTGTTCATGGGGGTGGTGTGGGGGGTCCAGGGGGTGGGAGGATGTTCAAGGGGGTGGGGGCCTGTCTAGGGGGTGGGGGACTGTCCAGTGGGGTGGGGAGCTTTCTAGTGGGAGGGGTGGTGTCTAGGGGGTGAGGGTTGTTCATGTGGTGGGAGGGTGTCCAGGTGGTGGGGGGGAGAGGGGCAGGGGGTGGGGTGTCTAGGGGTTGGGGGTAAGGGGGTATATCCTAGGGTTGGGGGCTTTCCAGGGGTGTGGTATTTGTTCAGAGGGGTGGGGGTGTCCAGGGGGGGCTTGTCTAGGGGTGTGGGGGGCTATTTAGGGGGTGGGGGTGTCCAGGTGGTGGGAGGATGTCCAAAGGGGTGGGGGCTGGTCTAGTGGGGTGGTGTGGTGTCTATGGGTGGGGGGAGTCTGGGGGGTTGGAGGGTGTCCAAGGGGTGGGGGTAGTGGGTGGGGGTGTCCATGGGGGTGGGGCTATCTTGGGGCTGGGGGCTGTCCAATACTGTGGGGGACTGTCCAAGGGGATGGGGGCCTATCCAAGGGGGTGGGGCTATCCTGGAGGGTGTCCATGGGGTGGTAGGATGTCAAAGGGATTGGGGGTCTGTCTAGGGGGTGGGGGGTCTCTAGGGGTTCAGAGGGTGTCTCGGGTGTGGGGGGTGTCCAGAGGGTGGAAGGGTGGGGGGCTGGTTAGTGGGTTGTTGTGGTGTCTATGGGGTGGGGGTTTCCAGGTGGTGGCAGTGTCCATGGGGTGGGGGTGTCTAGGGTGTGGCGGTGTCTAGAGGGGTATGGGGTGTCCAAGAGGGTGTCTAGTGGGGTGGGGCGGTGTCCATTTCGTGGGAGGGTGTCCAGGGGGTGGGGGCTGTCCAGGGGGTGGCAGGGTATCCAGGTGGTAGGGGTGTCTAGGGGTGGGGGGGGGGGGCTGTCATGGGGGGTGGGAGGGTGCCCAGTGGTGGGGGCAATCTAGTGGGGTGGGAGGGATGTCCATGGGGGTAGGGGCTGTCCAAGGTGTTATAGGTTTTTTAGTTGTCATTGTAACTCTTCATAGTTATTTATGTGAATGATTAATTTTTCTTTGGTTCTTGTTTTTTTAGTTTTGATGTTTTTCTAGAATGTATTCTGGTTTGGTTTTGGTCTATTTTCTGCATGTTTCATGTATTCTTGGGTAGATCATATTAATGGTTGAATGGTTTTATTAAAAAAAATTGGTTTTTACATCATTTATTTTATAACCGATGTAATAAATGCATGAAAGTAGTGTTTCATGTCGGTTATTAAATAACTGACATAGTATATATGTTTTCACATCAGTTAAAAAATAACCGGCATGATTAAAAATTTACAGGCAGGTTTTTACCTCAGTTATTTTATAACCGGTGTAATAAATGAATGGGAATTATTTTTTACGTCTTTTATTTAATAACCAACGCAGTTTATTTGTTTTCACATTGGTTAAAAAATAGTCAATGTGAAAAAATGACTTCACAACATAGTTTATCACGTCGGTTATGATATTAAAAATCATTATAAACTTGTTCTGTCATTGGGTTTTAAATTACTGATGAAATAATGCTTCCTAGGCACAATTTATTATGTTGGTTATTAGATAACCGACGTAATAAATGATATACGTCATCCGTTATTTTAAAACCGATATAATAAATCACTACTCTGAAGCATTTTCCATGTTAGTATTTTATTAACTGACTTGAAAAAGAAATTAGGATTTATGTTTTTTATGATGGTTTTAAAATAGTCGATATAAAAAAAAATATTTATAATGCCTCATGTAATAATGTCATCAAAAAACTGACATAAAAAATTAACTGATGTAAAAAATGTTTTCTACACTTCTATGTTGATGATACATTGGTATACTCTAATATATTTGAAGGCCATGAGAATCACTTGTGGATTATTCTAAATAATACTTGAAGGATTAATTATATGGGATGTTTAGCAAGTGTGGATTTTTGGCATCAATCAATTTCTATTCTTGGTCATATTTTCTCTACAGATGGAATCTCAGTTGAATTTATTATGAATATGGTAGTTGAGGATTGTCCAACTCTTATGAACATAACCCAGGAACATAGTTCTATTGTTTTAGCAGGTTATTATCTGTGTTTCATTCAGTACTTCACCCGATTAGCCAACCCATTAACCAATCTCACTCGAAAATGGGTGAAGTTTATATGGAAAAAAATAAAATGAAGACCATTTTAAATAAATGGAGTAAAGATTAGTGAATTACCTAATCCGGAATTGACAATACAAAAATGGAGGATTTTTTATCTAATGTTATTCATAAAAGAAATGACATGGATGTCTCCTTATATATAATGATAGAGTTATTGCCTATGAATCAAGGTAGTTAAAAATTCATGAACTAACTATCCATCCCATGATATTTATTTAGTAGATATAATCTTTCCTATGATGTTATAGAGACAATATCTATTGAAAAATGATGTGATATATATAGGTATCAAAAGTGCATAAAATATAAATTCTCATAGAAATAACTCAACATTAGTCAAAGGATATGCCTCGAGCTACACATGGATTATGTTTTTTCCATACACTAAAACCTATGAAAGGAAAATAAGGTAACTATTTCATTGATTGGGAAGGTTCATAGAGTTTTAAGGAAAATGAAAATTGAAAAGGATCCTATGTACATGGATATATTGAGGATGAAAATGTTAATTATTATAGAAAGTGAAACATCACCACCTTTTTAATGGGTCTCCCAACCATCTTTATTGAAAATTATTAAATGTTCTCAGTTTGATGATGAGAATATTAAAATAAAAAATAAATCTTTGAATGATGGGAAGTTGGAATACTTCATGTATTAGGATGGAATTATGAAATTTCATAGGAGGTTATGTCTTCCCTCTATGGAGATGTGGTAAGCACACATGAAATCTTGTGGAAGATGAACATTCTATAAATAATAATTATATGTATAATGTTTATATATAATGTAATATATATATATATATATATTATTATAAAATAAACTAGATATAAAACATTTATTTTAAAAGTATATCTTAAAATTTAATTTAAAAAAATGGATAACTTGTATTAGTGAAAAACGTGTCTTCACATGTGATATTAAAATAAAATAAGATAACTCATATAATTGAGAAAATATAAAAGATATGATAAATTAAATTTTTAATCTTAAATTATTGAATAGTATTATTAAAATAATTCATATATTAACACATGAAAAAACTATTTCATTTTTCTGGACAATGAAACAGAAAAAAATATATATGTATTTTTTTAAGAAATTAACACATATCACATAAAATTAATAAAATATAGATTAAAAAAAATTAGTTTAAATTAATTTTAGGTAATTATAATATATCAAAACAGGAATGATAAAACATTAACACACAAGTTCAAATATTAAAACTATAATGTTAAAAATAAGATATCATCAAATTAGAAAATTGATCAGATGTATCCTTCGTAACTTAAAAAATATGATACAATCAACATAATTACTACAATAATTTGTCACCATTAGATATATCTATAAAATTATTTTAACTAATATCACATATTATTAATTCAATATTCTTTAT
Source organism: Viscum album (assembly GCA_963277665.1). Classification (NCBI taxonomy): domain Eukaryota; kingdom Viridiplantae; phylum Streptophyta; class Magnoliopsida; order Santalales; family Viscaceae; genus Viscum; species Viscum album. Next base: position 441,072,508 of record OY728121.1, read on the forward strand.
ATATGTATATAATCAAGTATTTAAATATCATCATGCAAGTTTTATGTTGTACAAAGCTTTTATTAAAAGTGTCAACATACATTTATAATCATAAAGATTGATTTAAAATGATAATTTTGTATGAACCAATTAATTATCCACAATAATCAATAAATTAATCTTCAAATCCATTATTGAAATTTATTTTAATTCACAACAACCAAAATAATTTTTTAAATTTAGTTTAATCTGTCAGTGTGAATGTACCATTAATATAAACATCCTCAAAGTGGTAATACCCATTCAAAATAAGAAGTGAATCGTTGAAAAAAACATTTACATGAAGATTTTGTTTTATTCTTAGAAACCCATTCTTTTCCAATAACATTGTATTTTTTTTATCAACTTCAAATTCTACCACATATTTCAATTTTTAATATAATCGAGCTCTTTATTCATGGATCTAACCAACGATTATTTACTTCATTTCTTCATCAAGGTATATTTGATCCCCAATAGATAAAAAATATATATATTTCCTAGATAATTATTATCATTTATGTTTGTGTTGATGGAATTTTTACAATATATGATATTAGATCCATCGTCATGTATTATTGAAATATTTATCTAAGATAGTGAACATTTCACTTAAATAAAAAATTTATCTTTTAATTTTATATCAAAATTACCTTCATGTGACATACATAACCCATATATAAGTATTGATTCATGATAACATTATTCATAATTGTTTTCTCATATATTTTAACTATATTATTTATTTATATCATTTTCATCAATCCATTACACTTCCTTTTTTCAATGCATTTTTATACCTTACACATTTTTGAAAAATCATAAAATATACCTTCATACTCTAGGTTTTTAAACATTACTCATGTGTATTTATTATTTAGTAATGATTTAATAAAGAAAATTTAAAATTTTTATATTTTGTTTCATTCTAAACCACATTTTTATGCAATTATATTTTTTTACAGACTAAGAAAATTCATAATTTGAGCCAAAAATGAATCAATTATAGCTTCATTCCAATAGTGACTTAGAAGAAAACTCATAATTATTAAATGTACTTCCATATTATTCACCATGTGATGATTATTTTAAATTAAACTATTTTATGTTGAGTTATTACTAATGACACTTTATGTTTGATGAAATAAATTCTACATAATTCTCAACCACTATAAAAATGAAATATAATCCCTTATCAAATCATTATGTTTTAATCAACCCCAAAAATTAATTTCCAACATAAAACTTCTATATTTTGATAAAATTAGACACTTCCTTAATTTTGTTTATAAAAATTATTTAATCCTTTAGGTTTTAATGTTATACTAAAAAAATGAAATATCATTATCCATTTGTCAATTATTGTTTCAGGGTGTCTCAAATATTTTTTATACCAAATAAAGAAAATATAAGGGTCCCTTATTTATTATATTATATGGATTTAAATAGATCATTAATATCATGATTATATGAAAATACTTCTATCATCCCCTTTTTAGAGTAATAATATCAATTATCACTCAATTTTTAACATATATTTCATTGTTTTTCTCTTAATAGTCTAGTGTAATTGTGGTTATGTGATATTTTACTCTTAAAAAGTGATGTAATAATCACTTACTTTTCTTTCGAAATAGTATCAATTGGAATTAATTACTCTTGATTACATTAATGAATCTCTATTTTGATGGCTTCTATCTGAACAAACATTTCAAATTCTAAAACACAATTATTTTTTAAAAAAATGGACATGTTGATTTATATCAGAGATGAGGAATTGAAATATGATAAGTATAAAATCATAAAGTGATGATTTGAGATATCAAATGAGGTTCATAAGGTAGCTCTGGTGTTCAGGTGTCCCTCAAGATTATTGAACTATGTTTTTGATGTTTTGGAGTGGTTTTATAGGGATAACCATTTAGGGACCAAAAATTATGGTTTTTGGAACTATTAAGATCAAATAATTTTAAGTTATTTTCATATAAATGATGGATTTCTTGTATCATTAGAGTATGGTTAAGGGAACACCATGAATCATTTAAGGGTAAATCTTTTTTCAATTTACAAAGGGGTAAAAAGTTGTTCAACATGGTGTAACACATAGTTAATAACTATAAAACCAAACAATGTTAGGATGATGGTATGAATGTAGATTCATCATCAGGGTTGGAACATGTTTTTTCTAACCATGTAGTTAAATAGTGAATCCTGTTAATAAGGGGACATTTAGCATGCCCCAAAATTTAAAGAGGGGGTTATCCCCTTCCCCCCTTTTACACTCTTATGAGACTTGGGGGTTTAGTCCATATTATTATCCTATATAGTACATTTTATTGTAGTTATTCATGGATTCTACAATGATATATGGTAGACCTCTAACTCTAGTGATCTTCATAGAACCTCTCATCCTATATTAATAATTTTATTTTCTCTCAACATATGGTTTTCATCTAATCCAATATGATTATGATGGAATCAACCAAATGATTTGGGACCTTTATTCTATTTATGCTGAGGGAATCCCAAGATGCCACCTACCATTTGTTACTATATGATTTTATGTGGTATGTAACCATTATTATTATTTATAGGTTTTTACCAATTTAAAATTAAATTAATTATCATAGTGGTTCTATATGTTGGGGATTTTAATCTCCTTGAACATAAGAGCATGTTTAGGGTTGTGGAAACACAATTTATCAATTCACTGATTGGAAGATAAATACCATCGTGTAGTTGAAAAAATTCCAGGTTTAAATTGATTTAATTTATTAATTAATTATATTTGTTATATTTATTTATTATTTATTTTTATGTTGAGATAGAGGATATAGTTGTAGAGACATGCATTCTTGACCATGGATGAGGTCGGACGGTCATAAAAAGACCATTATAGATTGTTATGGCCATTGGAAATAAATGTGAAAAAGTAATTAAAGTTATGTTGTATTATACATGATCCATTTGGTCTTTATGTAATTAATACGTGGTCTATGTGGTGTGGGATTTCAACTATAGGCAGTTCCCATATGATTATTTGGGTAAATGGATTAAAAAAATTGAGAATTGTAATTATTTAAAATTTTTAAATAATTAATTGAGATTCATTGGACCCTATATGGAGCAAAGGGATGTGATGGTATTTTGAACTCTAGTGAGATGACTCAACCACTAATTGTCTAGGTCATGAAATTGTTTTATATTGTCTAAGATATCTACACCTTGATGGGTGATATTTAATTTAAATTAAAATAGACACGGTGATGGTTCCATGCATAGAGGATGCATCAATTAATTTTATATCCATCTTGGATTATAGTATTAATTTAATTTTAATCATTTCCAAACATGATTAAAATGAAATTTAAAATGAAAATAGTAGATTACATGAATATTTTAAAATTCCCAATCCAAAAGAGAGGGATCTTCAAATGTATTTTATAATTAATTCATGAGTAGATATAGAATTACCCCAAAATTTAATTCCCCTTCCAATGATGATCCGGTTTACTAGATATCATTGTACCATCAGTTTTCTATAGGATCCAAGTATATAATCCCTCGATATATGATCAAAACATTCATCACAATCTCTAAACATCATTGTATAATCATCAAGTTCCATCAAGACCCATACAAATTGCATGAGTTTTTTATGGTTGAAGACAAAAGTATTCTTCTTGATGGAGGAAGATCCCTTGTTTCTTTCTCAATGGATTGAGATTGGAAGATGGTAGAATTACTTATGGTGATTAAGAAAGTCTCTCACTATACATAATACTCACAAAACATTATGAACGAAAGTAAATTAACTAGATAATTATTATGGAATGTTTAGGGTTGAAAATTTTTAAACTAAACCCTCTTCATCATTATCATTCTTAATTAACCCCTGGTACTTAAATATTAAAAGTATTATTATTAATCACTTGAATTGTGAAATAAATTAAAAATATTAATAAATATCATTTATATTATTTCTAATCAAACAATCATGCTTGGCACACATTCCAACATCGATATTTATTGACCATCAAATAATGAATATTTAATTAATAAAAAAAACATCCCTTTATTATTCTATGATAAATGTAATAAATATTATAATTAAAAAATATGAAAATAAATATTTATTATTTATATTTATCTAACTTATTCATTTAAATAAACTATGATTAAATTATGGAAATCAATATAACATGAATAAATATTATTTATTTTAACATTTTAAATTCAACACTTGAATTTAATTGAGATTTCGTATATATGTATTGTGTGACCTTATATACCTCTTTCTCGGTAGAATTAGGCATAACTACTTAATGTCTATGTTAACATATAGAAACATGTAAAGGCACCCATAGATAATGAATTTAATATCTCAACGACATCCAACCTCTTACGAATGATTATAATGTAATATAATTACTTTATTGTTATATCTCTAATCAAGAAGGTGGAATACTGGTGACATCAACCTATGTGCACAATTTTTCATTCATTGACTTTCTAAGAAATAACTCGACCACCTAATACCATGGTCCTAGATTAATGTAGGTAGTTTTATTTTTATCAATGGGGAAAATGTAACAACTTCCATCATGGGATATAATGGATAAATCCTTTCTTTCATTATCCATTAATGAAATGTAACTCATGATATACCTGATGTACCTTACCACACTATAAGTGTATGTTATCATGGTATTCATAATTACATTAAATTATAGGAGTCATGCTATTGATTAGTAATAATCATAAATTACAAAAATTAGTACACATATTCATAAATAAGACCATCTAATGACCATAGAAATGTGGATATCCTATTTTGAGGTATATTCCAATAACCTCATGCCTTGGATATTACATAGGTTGAACTCCGTGAGAGGGTGCCTCAATGTCTTAGTATCCTCATACAACTAGTAACCTATATTGTTTATGTCTTAGTAGACCATATCATCTATCAATATAACATAAATTCATGAATGATGTTGCAAAACCTCTATGTTATCATCATTGGGGTATTTAATATAAAATTCCAGTGAAATATTTATTCTTATAAAGTTATCATAAAAAATATTCACAAAACAAGAAAATAATGATTTGATAAGAAACTACATAAAAAATTTAATCATGTACTACGAAAGTTGGTTCTACGGATACAACTCCAATAGACTACCACATTCACTAGATCTGACTAAATATAAAATTTAGTACCAAATTTGTAACATGATATTCATTTATCTACTGAGATAAATACATAGTCAAGGGGTCTACGATGATTCCTCAATGGAAATCATAACCCCTAAACAACACCTCATTGAGAAAAATCCTTCGGGAAACAAAATATCAAAATTAATTAATTTACCTTTTCATTTGGAATTGACTATTTGGAAAGGGAAAACAGTACAATATTATCATATTAAAATGTCATTGGGTCTTTACTACTATGTAACACATAAATATATTGTTTAAATTTATGAATACAAATATACCTTCTTGGTAGCACCAGAAGTTGAGATATACTCATAATCCAATGTATAATTAGTGAAAATGGCTATTTTAACTATTCCAACATGTAGATCCATTGTTGGAAAAAAAGCTATATCTTTACTATTACATTATATCATTCAAAATTTTGAAAATATAGAACCTATATAACCCCTAATGACTAGATCTTCATCTCCTATACACACTAGATACATATCCTTAGTTCTCCTAATATACTAATGTATATCCTTGGCAATTGCATACTGATTTTCACTTGAGTATTCAAGGTATTTTTCTAAGATGATAAAATAATATGAAAAATAAATACGTGTACACAACAAGATATTCATGATCGATTCTATCACTGAAGAGTATGGGAAATTTCTCATTCTCCCTCATTTCTTTTTACGTCTAAGGATACATTTTAATGTAAATATGTATAACATGTGACACAGGAGCTAATCCCCTATTGAATTTTCCCATATTAAATAACTTAAGTTTTTCAATGTTTATATCTAGATCTATAACACATGATCATGATTGCTAGAATGTAGGTTGTTTCACCAATGTCCTTTATAGTGTAGAAAATAATCAACCATGAATTATATTCCTGTAAAGATGGTATATCGTTCCCAGTTATTAATATTTCATAAATAAATAATATAATAAAAACCATTTGACATCCAATAAACCACTCATATACACATGGATAAATTTTTTCATAAGGAAACAAAATTCCTTTATGGATTTATCAAATTGAATGTTCCATTACAAGGATTCATTTTTAATACATAAATAGATCTATGAAAATTTCATATATTTTTTAAATTTATTGGAGTCAGATACCCTTCCATTTGTGACATATACAAATACAATTAAATCTTTATATTATGTAATGTAGTTTTGAAATAAATTTTCTGAATCTCATAATCATGGTCATCTACTATAAGATGAATTTTTTTGACCCATTTAATCATGTAAACATGATAAAATATCTCTTCATAGTCAATTAATTAATTTTTTCTTCACCCTTTATCCACTAGATATTATTTATAGCCATTGAACTTACCTTCCTTGTCCATCTTTCTCTTGAATAACCATTTTTATTCAATATTATTTACAAAAAATGGAGGATCAATAAGCACAAAACATAGTCTGGCTTCATATAATTCAAATGATAATTCATGGATTATTAACATATTGTAGCTTATGAAATCTTTATTACGTCCTATAAAATTAGAGGCAAATTGTTTTCAACTAATATCGAGTCACAATTATTTCATATTATAAAACCATTTCTCTATGATTCTCTTAAATATCAAGAACTCATACATAGCACTTGTCTTTTAGGAACAACATCTCAAATGGGGACCTATGGATTTGGTTATAATACAAAATAATTTATTTCATAAAAATAAACATCATTAATTTCAATATTTCTCCCACTATCCGTATTATGGATGTGAACCCTGTTAATAATGGCATATTTTATTAAGAATTATACTTTCATGTCTAATGGGTTACATAGATAGTATACCCTTGTTTCCCTAGGATACCATATAAAAAAACATTTAATAACTTAGGGTTCTGGTTTTCTTGTTGGTATAACTTTAATAAAATCATAAAAATACAATCCATGATCATGTCACAAAACACGTTTCTTTTCACTCTATAATTTGAAGGAAATATCATTTTTATCTTTAGTTGTTACTCAGTTTAGTAACTTTGATTCCATATATAATTCATATACCTAAAATGATAATAGATGTTTGGATTGAATATTCATAAAACATATCATGTACAACAATGTTCAATTTCTATTTTTTATCACACCATTCCCATATAGTGTATACGATGGAATGAGTTTATATTAAACCACATACTAATATATAATGTATAAAGGGACTTATTTACCATCTTAAAATGATAAAAAAATATATTTTTACCTGCATAATATACAACTTAATTCTTGAACTCTTTGGAATTATCAATGGATTCATACTTGTACCTAATGAATGATATATAATCATATTTAATCATGTCATCAGTAAAAAAAATTATGGGAGCACACCTATTGACACTAATTGACATGGAATGCACACATAATTATGTACTAAATCTAAATTTTTTATTTCCCTTCAAAAATTTCCCTCGAATGGTGGGTTGGTCATCAAACCTTTTAAAATGGAATAAAACATTTCAAATGATTTATGATTAAAATATTCGAAGTAACCATCATTATAGAGCTTTTTGAAATTATTATTGTTTACATGGCCAGGATAGTGATTCCATAAACGAGTGTTATATGAGTCGTTAATATTTTTTCATTAATAATTTCCAATATATGGTTTTTAATTTAATTTATAAAGACAATTTTTATAATTTTCCATACCATAACATATTCTATATTTAGAAATGTAACATCCTTAAACCTGTACTCCTATATCTACTGCTAAAAACATAAACATTAAATTTTTTGATAGAACAACGATAAATGAGACCAAATGGATTCCATAAAAAATAATGGTTAAAGGAAATTCTGGATCCCTTAAATTCCCATAGAACTTTTATCTTTTAATTTTTCTGAGAATTAGGAAAACCTCTTAAAAATTCGGTTCATGAACAACTATTTCATTGTTAAACTAATCATCTAAAACGAAGTTCATCATATCTATCACCCTTTTGAGCTTATCATAAATAACACATTTCATTATAATCTAGAGAAAGGAAAAAATAATAAACTGGTGATTTAATATTATTATTGAGGGTAAATAAGGGAGATATCAATGATAAAATAAGAATAATATGAGCATAAGGGTGTTTGAACATGAGGTTAATCTTTTAAATTTACAACATTCATATTGTAGATCATAATATTGTGTCATGGAATAATGATTAGATATTCATAAGTAATGAATAATAAAAGAATTATAGAACATGGGACTTGATAGTATAAAATTTATATAAAAAATAGAATTTTTTAATACACATAATCAAATAACACTATGAACATTTATAAATAGAAAAATGTTCACTCCATATGTTTAGGATATGAAATCATTCCCTCAAATAAACTTATGGACAAGAAACAAGGTCCACACAAAATATTATGGACATGAAAATAAGGTCAAAACATAAAATAATTAACATCAAACCAAGTCTACGCATATTATTATGGACATGACAGCCAGGTCCATGTATAAAATTATAGACTTGAAATTCAAGTCTATTTATAGACATATGAACTTCTAAACTCGTTCTATGAATGAAAATTTAAAAATGAAACTCGGTTCAAGAAAAACATATTTAAATCATGAGTTATCATTATTTACCCAATTTAATGGAGAGAGATATTTGTAACACTATTCATACAAATAAAATCATATATATGTGTTTCACATGATCATAAAACATTCATCATCATAGAACACATGAAATTAAATATTCTTCATAAACATTTCATTATTGTATAACTTGTGAAGTAGCGAACAGGTTTATTCCATATCATTTTATTATAGAAAACATCTAGAGAAAGAATAAATATGGTATCCTTGTGTAATATTCTCAAAAAAGATTATGTAGCCACAAATATAGACATATTAGATAGAAAATTAGGTTAATAGATCATTTTGAATAATTCTTGAGGAAAATAATCTTTCCATTTTCAAATCACTTTTTTATAAAGTTGTGGACATATAATGGGAACAATATTATTTATAAATAAGATTGTAAAAATATAATTTATGATTATAAGTAAATAATATTCATGAAAGTGAGTAAAATATGTTCATTATTAAAAAGTTCAAAAAACATTTCTATTTTATTTTTTTGGAAAAGTCACAAAGTACCTAATTTTTAAACTAATAGAAAGATTCCATTAATTTTTTTTAAAGATAAAAAATGGTAAAAATAAATTTAAATGATTATAATATAATTTTAGAAACATTTTTGAAATTTCTTTAGAAAACATGGTTATGAATGATAAATATTTCCCAATAGACACAAAAACATTATCATTCTCGAATAATAATGAGATTTTGAAATGAAACCATTACTTATTTGGAAACATTTGAATAAAAATCCTCATAAAAGAAAGAAAATTATATGGGTATTTAAATCCTTTAATATTCATGATAATAATTATAAAATGAATTCATGGTTCTTTTATACACCACATAAAATGAAAAAGTGGTCAATATGTTAAATTTCCCAAGAAAGTAAAAGTGAGAACAAAATACCAAACAATAGGTTCAATAAACATCACACACATTAGAGCCTCCTATTTGATAAATATATATTTATTAAACATATATTATATAAAATTACTAATAAATACAATATATTAATTATATATAGTATTTCATTACACATTTTTATCAATTATTTATTAAAGTCAATATTCTGGGTGATATCTACTTCGTTTTTCATGAATATTTTGGTCTGGTATTGCTGGTACTTATATATTGAACATGGTTACATTATATAAAAAAAATTAATAATGATATATATATAATATATCTTTTAAATAAATAGTTACAATCATCCATAAAATTTAGATATATAAAATAAAATTAAATTGTTCAAGGATATGATAGGTTTTACGTACGCAAAAACATTGTTTTTATTTTTCGAAGGATAGAATGAGAAAAGGTAAATAATAATTAAATATTAATAATAATTATACTATCATATATATAACCTATATATATTTTATTTATCCTTATTAACATCCAATTAAAATGGAAATGAATAATGAATCACATTACTTTATGGAGGTTGTAGTCTACATATACGTACAGAATATATTATCATTTTCCAACGGGTTGGAAGGTATTAAGTTAGTGTTATATTATAAATACGTAAGTGTAATTATGTTATAAGTATCATATATAATATTTAAAACCATCATACTAACCATACATAAAATATGATGTTAATAATATAATTGTGTCGCTACATGGAGGTGGTAAGTCGTACATACACACGAGTGATACTTTCCCTTCTTGTACGATGGAAAAGATGGCGTATAATAGGTTTTTTGTAATCACAATAAAATTTATTTATATTCAGAATAATAATTTTATTATTACATAAATATTATAACTGGTTTAGAAATTTTAAAAGGAGACTAAAAAAGATAGTGATTGTTTGGGGTTATTTTCTCTTCATGGATATGACTCTATTAGAACTCCTATTAAGGTTTCTGGGTCAGTATTTTGAGAGATAAATCACATATATAATCAAGATAAGGAAGTCAGGAAGAAAATTTTGTTGGTTATGATTGACATATAAGATAAAATTTGTCATAAATAAGTAATGTAGTAGGTTCCCTTTTATAATTGAGGTGTGGGGAAATTTTAGAATATTTTTTACAAAAAAATTATTATACAATTATTTTAGTCCCAAATACTTCAAAAACGGTAAATAATTATAACCAAAGTTTGGATATGTTGGAAATATTATAAAATAACAATATAATTCATGTTTATGTTCAATTTAAGACATTATATTTTGTATTAACCACTTCATTTACATATTTTACCATTAACTACAACAACATATTTTTTATACTTATTGTGTTATAATTTTAGATATAAAGAAAATATTGACTCATAAATATATAATGTACTGAATTTAGGACCACATAATATCCCATTTTTTCTTTATATAATGTTTTTATGGATTATAAAGCATATATTAAAATATTATTTTCAAAAAAGTTTATTACTGCATTTTGTGAAAATATTCATTACTTTGACTTTATTAACATCAAGAAAAAAAATTGAATTCATAAAAAATATTTTATTTCATTAATAACATGAAATTGTGATCTATAAAATCATTTTATCACATTAATTTCCTAAAAATATATTACTTTTAATATTTTTAATATCATTTATTTTTTTATCCTTTAATTGAATAATTATCGTGTCCTCATTGTGTTAGCATTTAAAGATATTATTTCTTCACTAGGATTTAAAAATAAATTACCATGATTAAGATAAATATTTTTAATTTAAAATTAATATTTATATTCAATCATATCCTCCCATTTTCCTCATTTTAAACAATATTATACTTATTAAAAATGATAGTGTGACATGTTTGACTTTTCCATAAATAAAATAACATAATGGTCATAATCTCAACCAAATAACCAAAAGATGTCATATAACTAAAAAATAGACTAATATGGATGGAATTAAATCATAAAAAATATTTAGAAATATCATTGGTTCATATAGTTGTCCATATAATTTTATTTTTAACATAAATTGCCCAATTCACCCTTATCGCGGTAATAAAATTATTATAGTTACTATTCGTATTGAAAAAATAGAAGAAAACCATTTAAAAATATTAAAACCACTAATTAAATATATTTAATATATTTTTCAATATTTTACACATACAATTTTTATAATTTAATTTAAAATTAATCTAGAAAAACACAATAAAAACTATTTTCTGGAAAAAAGTGTTTTAAATGAAAAACAATACTTATAACAAAAAAAAATATTAAGATGATTAAAATATAATTAATTAGAATATATTTGAATAAATATTAATTATGTTACCTTTAAGTAAAATTAATATCATAAGGATACCTTTTAATATAATGAAAATGGAAGCTTTATAAAATCATTGTTTTTCACTATTCACTAAAAATGTAATCTTTGTAAAAAAAATCAGAAATAAATCATCGGATAATATTGAAATAATCAATTAAAAAATTAAAAAAAATTAAATTACATTGTCAATAAATTTTAAAAATTATTTATAATTTTCTCTCATTAAAAGATTGGGAAATCATTTTTAAAGAAAACATATTTTTTTGAATAATAAAATGACATTACTAAAAATTTGTGATTATTTTCTAATAATTTATTAATAAATTAATATCAGTATGAAAATTTATATATATATATCCTAAATTAGTTAATCCAATTCATATTTACAATTTAATGGCTATGATATAATATTCACATTTAAATAATAGTATTTTTTTGTTCGTTTAAGCTCGGAGTTACATATCTTGCACTCTATAGAATTTATATTTAAAATATTGGGATATTACATTCCAACCCCTACTAAAATGTACTTAATAATATTAAAATTTCCTTAAAATGAAGGGTTTGAAATTTCAACGTACCACTGTTGAAATTCAACAACATAAAAAAGACTAATAAAGAATCCACCTGAAAAGAGAGAAGAGAAAGTATGAAGCTCATCTATAATAACACATAAAATATTTAGATGTTTTAAAATAGTAGAGATAAGTTAAAACAAAGATATAATAGAAAACACTAACTCCCATGGACTGATTAAGAGTGATAAAGAATATAGTCATGAGAAAGTTATCCATCACTAAACTGTAATTCTGTAATAGGTTAAAACTCTATTTATTTCTTGATAAGAAAAGTAAATGGTTAATGTTTTTATTTATAAATTATTTACCTAAATTTATGTAATTCAATTAATTCTATTTCTATTAGTATCATGAAATATACTTACATGACAATTAGAGTTTCATTCTTTAATCAATTTTCATCATAATCTCATCTTTTCCTCCAAACAACGAGCTTTTAAGCATAATTTCTCTCTCCTAATTCACTAAAATTAACTTCTAATAGATCTAATAACCATTAAAATATTATTAATATATTCCTATTTTCATTATTAATTAACAAAAACTAAATTCTTTATCTCATGATATGATGATTCCAAAAAATAATAAACCTGTGTGTGAGGGAAAAAGAGTAATCTCAAAAATTCAATACTAATTACCATATAACACTATAGATAATTCAATAAATAATTATTCATAAAATTACTCAAAATATTTCTGATTAATATTGAAATAAAAATATCATGTGGATTTCATAACATTACTTTTTGAGATAAATTTTGCATTTGTCTCCCAAAATGTGCTCACCTTAAGCATAGAATCTCCATGATATGCTAACCATTTCTATAAATAACATTAATCTACATAAATTTACAATAGAATAATATATGAATCCAAAATAAAATCTAACCATTATTCCTAAAATAAAATTCCATAATATTCTATTTACCTTAATAATATTAGGTTCCTAAAATAGCGAACATCATATAAAATAACATTAATCACATAACACAAAATCAATTTACAATCCCATGGTTATGTATATGATAAAACATGTGTTTAAATAATTGAAAAAACATTTATATACCCAATAGCTTAAATAAATAGATAAAATTTCATACTAAAAAGTACATCTTGTATTCTAGTGTGAGGAGGTGCACCTTTATCACCCTTCGGGTTTGGGTTCGATCCTCACGATTATTCCAGATGTGATAGGTTGTCACTCAACCTATGGGTTTTCCTTTTTCAAAAAATATATTATAAAATATTTATAAAAATTCCAAAAATATAATAAAATATCTCAAAAATAACATTAATATTTTAAAAATGAGTGAAAATTTATAACCTCAATAGTTATCTCATACCATTCATTTTTCATCCCAAAACTGTTATAACCAATACCTACCTCAAAATCAAAGATAATATAAACCCTAAAGTTATTATATAACAATAATAATTATTACCACAAAATGTAAATGCATTATTCCTAAAATAATAATTCATTTTAATCCTAAAGTTATATATAATTGTCCTAAAATATCATTAACCTCCTTAAAATTACATTAATTAAAACCTATAAAGAGATGTCTAAGCCTCTGAACATATAGTCAACCTCAAAAATATATACCTATGATGGAATAAATATCACATAATATAACTAATCATGAAAAAATGATAATCTCAAAAGTTTGCTATATCCTACTCTGATACCAAAATTAATATCCCTTAACACACACTCCTTGATCTATGGCTAAAAACATAAATATTAAATTTATGGCTCTGTTAATGATACATTTGGCCCAATTTCATCCATTAAATAAATTATTACATCAAAATGAAATATTTTATCAATTATATATCCATATAAATTTTAGGATTATATATTTATAGAATTAGAAAAAAAATATTAACAACTTGGGTTTATAAAAAATTAGTTCATACAGGAACATCATCTTCTAACATTAAGTTGTTCATATCTAGAACCCTTTTAAGGCTTATCATACAAAAATCCTTTCTTCATAACCAGGTGAAATGAATCATAGTAAAGGGGAGATATCAGAAGCTTAGTTAGGGTAAATAAGGGATATATTAATGATAACATAAATAAAATAATAGTATAAGGGTGTGAGAACATGACCATAATAGTTAAAATCTACACCTTGTATATCATTGATCATAATTATGAGTCATGACATAAATCATGGAATTTCACAAGACATTAATCATAAAAAATCAATGAACAAGTGAAATGAGAGTATAAAATTGGCCAAGATATAGAATTTTTTCACACATATAAACTTTTAACTTTTTTAATGTTTATAAATAGAAAAATGATCCCTCATTAAGTCAAGGATATGGAATTTGGCCCTTGTATAAACTTATGGACAAGAAAGTAGTTCCTCACAAAAATGTATGGACATGAAAGCATGTTCAATGAATAAAATCATAGACATGAAACTAGGTCCACAAACAATATTATGGACATGAAATCAATTTCCTTACATAAACTTATATAAATGAAATCTATGTCCATGTATAAACATATGGCCATGAAAACCTATTCCATGAATAAATTTGTTAACATGAAATAATGCTCACATATAACATATTTTCCACATGGGTTATAAATATTTACCCAATTAATTGGAGGGATATATATAGGTCCCACACTTTATACCATGAAAATCAGTTAAAACTATGCCACATGATTATAAAACATTCAATATATCAGAACTCATGAAAAATAAATAGAATTCACAAACATTTCAACACTTTATAACCATGAAAATGAGAATGAGTTTTATTAACATATTTTCATCATAAAATACACATCCAAATAAATAAAAATTATGGTATCCTTGGATTATATTTCTAATAATGATTATGTAACCTCATATGTTATTATATTGGGAGGAAATTTTTTTGAAAGATCATATCCTTAGTAGGAAGATGAAATTTTCTCATTGTCTTATCCCAATGGTCTGTGAAAAGTATTGGAATTTTTTTATATGACAGGATATCCCAATGGTTCTTTAGTAACCATTGGGATTGAAGATCCTGTTCCAATGGTTTTTTAAAACCGTTGGAATAGGGGTTCCCCAATTTCCCCAACATTGAACCATCTTATAACTCTACCCCTTCTCTCATCCCTTCTCCTAACTTCCCTACTCAAATCCTAGCATCTCCATCCCTAGAACATTTCTTGTTCCTTCCATCATGACCCCATGTTGTCTTGTTCATCCCATCATGATCCCTAGTATCACTCCAATCAGTGTAGTACTCTCATTTCATTCACTAGCTACACTCCCATATATATCTTCTTTGTGATCTAATTATGATCTCCAACTCATGTGCACCCACCCCATTGATTTCTCCCAATAATGAGCCCTATGAGTGATTCAGACCTACCCCCCATCCATGAAGACCGATACTCAAGCATCTGTTTTCATCCATTTTTTCTTCAATATCAAATTAGTGTGTTCAATATATATCATTTAGTATTCCCTTATATTTTCATCTATTTTTTCATCAAACATTTGAATTATTTTCAATGGATCATACGTGGGAGTTGTTTGGTTTTCAATTTTTAAATATATTTGTTGTTTTAATTAGATATTTACATGATAAAAAAATTAATGTATATGGTTGTGAAATAAATCAAAAAATTTAGTGACTTGTTGATTTTTTTTTAAATTCTAATTATTATTATTCAAACATTATCAGATGCTCGAGTACTTTGGTTAGATAACCTTGATTGGATTGGTTCCAGACCCACTACCTATAGTGATTCACTAAATAGTTTTATTTCTATATACACATTACACTTTCCACTAACATATATATTTCATCAGTCTAGTATAGTAGTTTTCTTGTTAAAAAATTTTAGAGTTCAATGATTTCTGTTCCCCAATCCTTTTTGACAATAGTTTGATTTCATATGTAGCATGTTTTATAGTATAGTTATTCACATTTTTTATTTTGATATTATTAGACTCTTTTATTTTATTCTTCATCTACAATGGTATTTACTCTATCATTATCATTAACTCCATTTAATAAATATAGTTCTTAAGTGTATTTAAATTCTTACTTTTAAATACTACATAAAAAGTTTTTTTTAAATGTTTACTTTATTAATAAAGGTTTCGATCTATTAAAGTGTTTTCATTATGATATTTTAATTTAATTAACAAATAATTGAATATTCATAAAATTATTCTGAAAATTTTATTGACCTTTATATTCATATGTAATAAAACATATTTTTATATATTTTATTTCAAACAATAAAAAAAGAAGATTTTATTTAATGTCTTAAACTTGGTGTGTTGTTTCCATTTAAAATCCAACTGATCTAATTTTCTCATGCCCATAATTTATAATGTGGCCATATTTTACCTTTATTGGGTTCTCACATAATTTTTGTGTGCAATTCTTAATGTGGAGTAATCCATTCCACCATCACATTCCAACACTATACAAATTTAACATGAGATCTTCAATGCTGCAAAACCTTCCTCTTTAGAGTGATATATTCATCATTGTGGTGTGATTCTCAATCAATTACACATATATACATTGAATTTACAATTAAAAATGAATGGTTGTAATGATTTTCTCTCTTATATAGAATTTTTTTTCTCTTATGCAAGATAGATAATAGAATTATCTCTTCCTTCATGGTGTATCAAATCATCTATCATCCCATATTAATCATACTTTGAATAGTTTTTGGAATGAAATATACTCTTATGATGTGGTATCGTAATATGTAATATTATATGGAATGTGATTATTATTATTATATGACCATTTTTTATTCTTTTGTATAACTTAATGTAGTGTAAAAAAAGCTATATATTGAAACACATTCTCTATCTCAAAAATAATATTCTAATATAAAAAACCACAAGGATCAATAATCAATGTTAAAAAAATTTAGGATTGTTATTTACAATTATTTCATACATCCTTTTCCAAATAAGTTATGAGAGAATATTAGATAATCATATCACCTTATGAATTATATAACTGGGACATGATAGATAATTTAACATGATATAATTCAAATATGGTATTTAATGAATTTCTAATCTCATCTTTATGAATGCGATCATGGTTTATTGAATAAAGAATATAGATTCTAGAGATCCTATTATCCTGATATATTGATGAATAAGTTTTCGAATGATATTGTAACCCTAGGGTATATGTGATAGATGTGAATCACTCTTTCTATTAGGTTCTCTCCTGTAATCCTTCGTGAATATATTACACACAATAAGAATGATACATAAACCCTCTAGAATAATTTTAATATAAATATGTACCACATTATCACAAATATTAAAAAAAACAGAACTGGCCAAATTCAATGGAACCTTGTTGTACCAAGTTGAACCAAACAATATCAAACAACAAAAAATAAAACCAACTATAATTGATTTAAACCAAAGTAAATAGATCCAATTTTAATGAATCTAACCAACATTTAAGCATACAATTCCAAATTAAAAAAAATTGAACAAACCTATATCCACTTGAACTAAATATACCCACCCCCAAAGGAATGAAAATAGTTTAATTCTATTATATCGTACCTAAATAGACTAAAACTAAATTTAACCGAACCTAATTGAATTTAATTATACAAAAAAAACTACAATGAATAAAATTTACTTGAACAAAACCAAATTGAATGGGATGTTCACTAAAGAATCTTTCTAAAGGTCGATTATACCTCATAAATTTATATCATTTTGTTATAAATTTTGTATTTTGTTGTCTTTTATATTATGGTTCTCATATAGAATGGTGTCTCAGTTATGGTTTCCTATAAATTGATGAGTTCTGATTTCCTTAAATATATTTTTTATTAAACATAAATATTATTTAATTTCTTTTGTGAAATGAAATAAAAATATTTTTTACTGGATGGATAAAATCTAGATATATGAAATTGATCAG
This sequence comes from Viscum album, assembly GCA_963277665.1. Taxonomy (NCBI): domain Eukaryota; kingdom Viridiplantae; phylum Streptophyta; class Magnoliopsida; order Santalales; family Viscaceae; genus Viscum; species Viscum album. Next base: position 441,091,118 of record OY728121.1, read on the forward strand.
ATCCCACACAATTTTGAAAACAAGTTAAAGATATTTTTAGATTTTCATTTGACTATGTTTCAAATAGTGGCCACATGAATTTCCTATTTTTTCATAATGTTGGAAGACCTTTGTTGACCCATGAAGAAGTAAGCTACCATATAACCATATATGATTTTATAAAACTAGTATGTGTGGTATCACAATGGATTGAAAATGAACTCTCAAAATGAAAGTGATCCAAATGAGGGGGCTGGATTGGAGAATTTGTTTGATGAACATTTTATATTTATTCATCAACATGTGAAGTATGGGATGCAGAGCCAAGAAGACTTAAATGCAAGTACACATTATGTATCTAATGAAAATGATTATGGTGAAAGGATGAAAAAATGAGTTATTGTACAATTACTCTAGTATATCTGTAAAGTGGAAAATGATAATGTTTTAATTTTTAATATAATTGTTTCATGGGAAACAATGTAGAGTATTTGTAATACTTCCATCAATTACAATCATACATTTTTAAGGAAATTCTTCTAGATGATGTAGATAATCCTTCAAACCACTCGATGGCTTGGAATTTAGTTGATGAACTTCCATTAAAAAAACAAAATCTATGCTTGATCAAAAGATTGATGTTTATTCTAGGAGGAAACATATGAATGTTATAATTGAATAAAACATTTTACATCCGGAAGGAATCCAAAAGAAGATGGAACACTATCCTTTATTCCATAAAATTTAATGTGTCACTTTCCATCGAACCCCAGACACCATTATATTTTCATGTCTGATGAAATATAAACAAAAATCTGATCGAATGATACCAAGTGAAAGAAGAATAATGATGTTTTAGTTCCCACTCAATATGGATTTCCATGAAAGGGGTTTGATGCTAGATATCATAATTTTTCAGCTGATCTGCGTAATGTGAGGTTGAGTCTATCATGTGACCATTTTAATCCATTTGGTAAGATGCTTACTCTGAAGAGCACATGGAATTTTTTTTACACATTTATAACCTTCCTCAATTGATAAGTATGAGAAAACCTTTCACATTCATTATTATACTCATATATATACCTTCTAATCCCATTAATGGTATAGTTGTATAAATGAAACATTTAATAAAATATTTGAAATAGATTTGGAATGTCGGTGTGTGCACATATGATGCATGTTAAGAAGTTATATTTCAGATGAATATTGTGTGTATGTGGAAGATCAATAATTTTCTAACATAGGTAATGATTTTTGGATGGATCATTAAAGGAAAACTATAATGTGTAGTTTTTATGAAGAATATATGATCTAGAAGACTAAAATATCATTATAGTATCAACTTTATTACACATCGACGATTCATGTCAATGTACTATCCATATTGTAATAATTATTGATAGTTTGAAAATACCGTGGAGGCATAAAATTGAACGCAAAATTTTTATGTAAATGATGATCTTAATTAATAACAAGATTTTAGTTTTTCATTCAGGGAGGGTCAATTGAAATATAGAAAGTGGAAGAATTCTTCTACTTAAAAATATTACAATTGGAAGAAGACGAGTGTTTTATTTGAGTTTCCTTATCGGTCAACCAATTTGTTAATTTATTTATTACACATAATTCACTTTGAAAATAATATATTTTAAATGTTTATTTTAATTCTTATAATGTCAAGGTAAAAAAATGTGATTTACGATCTAGTGTGTGACTTGGTGGATTGGGGAATTAGACTAGAATTATATCTTATGTGTATCAGGGAAAATATATTGAAAGTTATTTTTTCATCATATGTGATTAAACTGAGGGAAAAATAAATTTATGGATGTACTTGACACTATTACTGTACTAGATGTATATCCTAGAAACATATCAAAACTGGTTAACAGAAAAGATTTGAAGACAAAATATTTAAAGAGATGTGATTATCAAATACTTCTACATGATTTGATTCTAATTGAAATATATTATCTTTTGTCTAATAATTTATGAGTGTTATTTATTTTGTTATTCCATTTATATAGATTTCTTTTTATATGATGTTTTCCAAGTCTTTATTCCTATAAAATTTGGTAGAGGAACCATTAATTTTTTTGTGATTTTGAGAAAATATTTTCTTCATTATTTTTCACATGTATAATTAAAATAACAATCTATATTCCAACCTAAATAATTCTTGGAGGACCTATTTATTTCTATTGTATATATCCAACTGAAAGAAACATGTTCACAATGAAGTCCTATATCCAGAACAGTAATCCTCATGAAGTTTCATTCATTAAATGTTACTTGGAACAAGAATGTATTGATTTCTATTTAATGTATTTGTCTAATTAGACTATGAGACGAAACACGCTAATGTGAAATGAATAAGAATAGTATGAGAAGGTGGAATCTTGTTTTCCAACTCTTCCCCAAATATGTGTATTTCTTGGATCATACACATTGATGAAATTAATCATTAAAGAGAGAGAGATGGCACATTGCACAACTTTTTATACTATGATTTGATGGATTACTACATCAAGTATGTAAATTGAAAATGTATATATTATTTAATCTCATGTAATTTTACATATATGTTAAACTATTTCTATATTTTAGGTCGGGAACATAAGAAATTATAATTAAAAAGAATCATTCATTACCACTGATAATGAGAGAGATTTTTCATAGAAAAGTGTTTTCTTCTTTGTTGAAATTGAAGGTATAAATACTACTATAATAAATTAATAAAATCCTAATTTAACTAAGTTTAATATTCATTTATATTTGAGTTATTTAGATTAAATTATGGATCTATCATTGAGGAAATGATATCCTTTTATTTTGGTCCAAATTTAATGGTTCGTGAATGGAAATAAAATGTGGTCAGTGGGTATAGATTTATTATCACTCAATGATCAAAGTACATTAGAGTACAACATGATGGTTATATGTTAACCACAATAAAATACTATTATTCTGGTGCATTGGATAATAGAACTAGATTTAAAAAATGTAACTTATAATCAAGTCCTTTAGAAAATACTAATATTGGATTATTAATCTCATAGTCGAGTCACTCAAGTGAATTGCTAGTGGATTGATTCTATAACGAGGCATGGAACATTTATTTATGGTTGTGGATTTTGAGTTATTGACCTGGATTGAACTCTTACTACTGATAAACCATATATGTTTGTATCAATGTTGAAACATGTTTTTTTTTCAAAGATCATCTCCAACCTGATTTTGGTTTCATTATTGATGTTATCCCAAGACATATTTTTAATGATGGTGATCATGGAATTCACACCATCCCTTCTCCCATTAGCCCTAATCCAATTATACCATATTATGAATCGAATACGTCATTTTTTAGAGTTGACTATGATTCTAATGTTGTGGTGGGAAATATATAGAATCACCCATTAGTGTTCTTAGTACGTTTGGATTAGCTCAACTTGGGTTATTGAGGTTGGTTCTATAAAAATTTATTTACGATTTATTACAAATATTTTGTATCCAACTATACCTTCATGTGCATTTTTAACATTTATTAGTTGCAATTTTATTTGAGTGGAATTATCTATTATTGAATTTAAAAATATTAAAACCTACCAAAACAAACTAAACTAAAACCATGAAATGGTATCAAAAAAAGAATTCAATTTGACATATTTAACTATATGATAAGAAAATCATAACCAATGAAAATAATTACATAAAGAAAATGAAAAAAATAACCTAACTCAAAATATAAAGAAAATGACCTCAGTCACATAAAAAGGTAGAAATGACCTCATCAATTGACAAGAATGAACCAAATGTCCTAATACAGAGAAAAAATAAAAAAATGACATAATCAATTGACCAAAATGAACCAAATAACCTAGCCAAAATTGAATTGGATTTAGTGGAAAATATAATAAAACTATATCATACCAACTCTAAAATGTTAATTTGAACGTAATAGTTTTTCTATGACATGTCTTCTATTTTGATATTATTCACACTAGGCATAAATTTTATTTGATATATCACTATGTATCCTATATTTGGTTTGAAAAGTGGTATTCGATAATGAAGTCATGTTGCATCTTATTTCTTCATTGAATTACACATTATTAATGTATTTATAATTAAATACATTGTTTTTTTCAAATGTTTGAAATAAAGAACAATCAACAAAAATGAAGAAGAAATAAGGTAGACAAAAATTGAATAATGAGTGAGATATGAATACCCACTCTAGAACCCATTGTGAGTATTTTAATTCAAATACATGTATAAATAAAAAATAATTTCTTCTGGTTATTTTTGCTAACATTTAATTAGGATGAACCACCAGGGTGTCAGTTGTTCACTGAACACCCTAGTGGTTCTATTGATCAAGCTTGAGATTTGAGGGGGTGGTACTAAAGCTTTGAAATATGGTCAATGTGCCTGATCATACCCCAACCTTCTCCTTGACGAACAATTTCTATAGTTTCTGGTCCTGGGCTTTTGTTATAGAAACCAATGATATCTATGCTACCCATGTTTTCAACTATATTTTTATCTAGTCCTCCTCTCCTCTATATCCGACATCCATTGATTATTTTAACTACTAATCCTTATTATGCATTTGCACAGTCCTCATTGCATTATTCTTTTCCTTATACATCCATATATTTAGGCTACTACATTCCTACTTATTTGAATGATGCTCTGACACCTTTTGACTTTATAGATAATACACTTGGACCCACTACATCCATACAAATTGTCATTCCATTATTGTCTATGGATCCCAGGAACTCCCAAAAATCAAACTTCCTCATATATATTTATGGAACCCTAGTAAAAAGAATAATTTATTTTCATTATATGATTTATTGATAAAATATTTTTTTCTTCTTTAACAGTTTTATCTACATATAATTGATGTGGGCATACATGCATGCTTGTTTTATGGAACCGCTATACATAACTGATGGTGGATTACAATGAATACAAAAAAATATTTGGAAAAATTGGATGAGAATGTAAGTGTTTTTTTTGAAACGCCTGGAAAATTCACCAGAATCGTTCATGTCTGTCCACTCTCATGGAGACAGCAGGAAATTTAAATAAAGGATAATATTTAGGAAAAATTACGATTACTGAATTAATTGTATATTATGTCATATTCTTATGGTATTTATATTAATTAATATTTTGGTTCCAGTAAAATTTTATTTCACTGATAGCGATGCTTCAAGGAAAGCACGACTTTGGGAATTTGGTGAGATCTATAGAGTCTATAAGCATTCATTTTATTGTGTCTTGTATTATAGAGTTGGAATATATTTTGAGGCCATACCTATCATGGATGAATTCTCAGTAGAGTATTATTGGGAAATGATTACTCATTGGATGAGTACTAAGTTCAATTTATTTATAATTTTTTTTGGTTTTAAAATGAAAATTACCATTACTTCCATTAATACTAAATTTTGTATTATTGATTTTTTTTGGAATACTTGGGAAAAATACCAAAAAAATATGGCATTAAAATCCTCCACACTTTAGGGAAGATTATGATACCAGACCATGAGGGGAAGTAGGTACAAAACTCATTTACATAGATGTAATTTATTTTTTATATCTCATGAAAATATATGGTTCAATCAGCTTACACATTCCATTAAAAATATAGAATATCTTGAAGGATATAATCTAGGGTTATAACCTAAAATTTATTGATCACTTTAATGAGAAATTTCTTTTAATATTTCTCTAATCTAATGTACAGGTATTAAACTCTCTTAATAATGTTATAATCCTCATATACATCAAAGTTTGAACTTGTTATTTCAAAAGGATCACTCTTCATATAATTGATATTTAAATGGTGAACACTTTGAACTAGTTCTTGATACTCATTTTGGGCTTCTAGATTTTATACAATTTAGTAGAGTACATGAAGTGGCCACCAAGTTAACCTATATAAATTTCCTTCATTTTTTACCATTAATCCTAGAGGATAATCCTTAATACCGTGTATATATAGGATATGTAATCATTTTATTGTGTCCAAAAAATGAATAAAAAAATATAAAATTAAGTTTTCCATGTAATTATTTCATGCATCTGATTACTAAATTGTTGAGTAAAATTACCTTTTCTTGTTTTTTTCATCGATTTTTAATTTAAAAAATCTCACTAGCTAGTTAGAGTGTATGATGATATTTTATTATTATTTTTATTTGTGATAACAGTCACACAACCTTTATTTTGTACTCTATGTAATGGAATCACCTAATAACTATTATCAGAGTCTTTTCCACTTTATGACTATTTTGATAGAGTCTCCTATAACACTAAATAATTGGGATAGCCTTATCCCCCATGATATTTTCAGGAATATATATTGTAGGTGTTATTTCCTTAATGTTTTATTTTGAATATGATATAATTGTATTATTACTATTTAGTAGTTCAATAATGTTTTTTGAAGTGGATTTTGATTTGTTGATGTTGTTGTTAATGGTTTTTATTTTTTTCCAATATAGTAGAGAATATTCAGAGTTTGTTAACATGTTTTTTATGTTGTTTGAAGTGTTTTTTGAGATATTTGAATATGATTGGAGTAATCTTAATGAGATTTAGGAATCAATATTTGATGTTTTAATGTTTATTTTACAATTTAATGATTTATTATAAATTTGATGAAGGGCCCTGGAAAAGAATTTTGAGAACTGACATAAGTATTTTGGGTATCCCATGAAATGCTTTTTTGAAAACATATGAATTTTTTACAATGCCCAAAATAGAAAGTAATGAAGATTAATAATTTTCATATAATTATATTATTTATTGACAACTGATGAGTATTTTTATGCCCATAAATACATCTTAATAAGATTTTATGGATCTCAATGCTATTGTAAGTTCTAGAAAGAAGACGATGGCTGTTCTGGTAATTATATGTGAATGTAGGGAGGAAACCCCATGTAATATTCATTAATTAATCTTAGGATGGAGTATTTAGGAACACTAAAATAGTGAAATACTCAAGGTAATTTCTTTTAGTTTCATCAAGAAAAATTATCATATAATAGTTTCGGTATACGAAAAGGATTCCTATAATTAATTAAATGTAAAACCAAAAAAAGTTATTTCTTAAAGAAACATAATGTATAATCGAGAAAAATAAACAAGAGAAGATGTCATGTTTATAGATGTTATCATTAATAAACTCATAAAAAATGAAAGATAATATTTATTAGAGGTGTGAGTAAAATGTGATAAAGGTTTTTTATCATGTTTTGTCACCTTACAAGGTTTTTTCCTTATTCGTATTGTTTTTATGGAGATTTAAAATGTTCATTGCATGATTCCATTTAGTTTAGAGGAATATATTAGTTACTTTAGCTCATTAGGACTAAAATCTCTTAATGTAACTAGATCACTAAACATTAACTTCAATAGATCATTATAATTTTTTTCAATATACTCTTATTTTTTCATAGTGAAATAACCATGATGTATCTTCACGTAGATTTTTTGTTCAAATGTACTAAAGCACATTAAACACAATTTCATTACCACTTAATATTTTTATGATATCTATAATAAAAATCATATGTGGTTCAATTATAATTGATGGGCCTTAACACTTTTTCATCTGTTTGATTTTAATGAATTAAAAAAGAATTATTTTACTTATGTAAAAAACATTACAAAATTACATAAATTTTAATATTTTATTTCTTTTAATTAGATTATTTTTTATACTAAGAAATTAATTTCATATGGTTGGGTTTTTTATATATTGAATACTTAAAAATGGTAATTGAATGATTAAATTTTTTAAATGAAGTAGGGTAATTTTTCTACTAATCTAATTGTTTTTTACTTCTATCATGTTCAAATCAGTCTCATTTCTATATTTAATGATTATCTAATGTTGATATAACATTATTTAGTATTTTTTTAATATTAAATCATTTTTTTATTAGAATTGGATATTGAATATATTTTTATTATCTAATTTTTATGATTAAAATTAGAATAATAATGTCATTTTACAGGTTGTCTTTCAATATTGATGGGAATTTTCTTCGAGAAGGATTGTTTTTATCATGAAAAAATAAAAAATATAGAATGAATTGTATGTTTAAGTTTTTTTTTAATTTATATTATGTATTTTTTATTATCATAATAATATATTTATATTTGCAATAGTATTCATTGGAGGCCCTGGATACTCAAGAACCTAAAAACTTTGTCTTAAATGATAACATGAATAAGGTTTTGGGAGATGAGCACCTTGAAAGTATACGATATCAACCAGGGAAGAGTATTGTCCTGATGTGGTATTGGCCTAGACCAGGTGAAGGTTCTAGAAAAACTGATTTGAAACATGGAGCATAGAATGAGGCCATGTAATAAAAGGCTTAAAAGGGGCCATATAGGTGGAAGAACGGTCTCAACTAGAAAATGTAGAATTTCTAAAACTGATGGAAGTATTATAAACATTAATTCCACCATATACTATATTCGAATGAATATATATCGAGGATGTGTTTTTTTATAGAGCACTTGCCAGTAGTCCTAACTGTGGTCAGGATGATGATGTTCTTAGCGATGATGAGGATGACTGTGAGGAAGAGGGTGGGGTCAAGGATGAGGAAGATGATGAGGATTAGAATGAGGAAAAGGGTGAGGATAAGGATGACAGTGAATATAATGACATTGATGAGGGATATAATAATCTGTTACATTTTGGACGAATATTTTTTAAATTTGTTGTTTGATGATTTGGTGAGAATGGAAATATAAGATATTATTTTATCTTTGTTATATTTTTATAAATTCTTAAATTGATTTAATCAATTATGATTAGCTATTTATTGGTTCGTTTCTATTTTAGAATGATCTATTTGTTGCATTGTTGGTTCTATGTATTGAGAATGTTTTTTCATTTTAATTGTTGGATTAGGATGTTCTATTTTTATTTGTAGTTGTTGAGTTTTGAATAATGGTTTAGTGGGATGTTTTCTAACCATTAGTGTAACTGCCCGAGATTTTATGAAAAATATTATTTTTTATTTCACTAATGTCTTGTGTTGTACGCTTCACCAAAAGGAGCTTGCACAACACGCATCCTTGACATGCCTTGCATTACACGCAATCACAACCTTCCTCGATAGCGTGTGTAGTACGCAATACTGAGTTTCACGAAACAACGATATGCTATTAAAATATTATTAAAACTAGCCGTTATGAATAGTAATAACCACTTTTTAAATTTTAGAAATTTTATCTCTCAAAATGGACTTCATTTTTGGATTCGGAATATAGAATTTAGCCTATGGTGAAATTTTGGTACCTTTCGGATAACTTTCATATTCTGATGAATAGTGAAAATTACTAAATTATAATTAAAAACAACTTTTTTAATCAAAATAATAAATAGTGATAAATTATTAATTTGAGTGGTTTTAAAGTATATTTAGAATATATTTTTACAATTAAATACAATGTTGGTCATTGGATGTAATTTCACATTTAAACCAGACATAAACAAGTGTCAATCTTTTGATAGATATTGTTTCTTAAAAACACGCTATTTGTTTTAACAGAGGGATTTAATTATAAAATTAATTAATGCAACTTCTATGTTATGAATTTGGTAAAATAGACTTCATTTTTGAATTCGAAATATGAAATATATCTTAGGATGAAATTTTGACATTGTTCTGAAAACATCAATTTTTGATGAATAGTGAAACTACTAAGTGGTGGTTAAAAAACTGAACTTTTCATAAAACATAATTTTACCGCTTCTATGAATGGAATTTCAAAAATCCTAGAGACACAGTTGATGTCAGTAAGTAAAATGTGGTTCAATGAGATGAAAATAATTTTTGGTGAATAGTAACTTTTTACTTTTATTTACCACGGTTAATAGTAAATAGGGTAACTAAGGGTAAATATGATATTACTATTACCCTAACACATGTCCTAATTCTATTGGATAAGTGTAATTCGACCAAAAACAACCTTATTATTATAATATGACCATTTAGGTCCACTTGGATTAGATTATGACATTTAATATTATTTTATTTAATGAATAGTTAAAATAGTTAAAATCAAAGTTTAATAACTACAAAATTTTTAATATGGGGTTATACATAAGATAAATTCGACTATAAATATTAATTAGAAAGATAAACAGATTTCCTACATAATGATATTTTATTTATAATTTTTAGACCTTAAATAAATTAATTTATTTATGACACAACGATGATGCAGTAATTACCCTTTTAAGGAAATATTAAAATAATTGATGTTATAAATGCTCAAATGAATGTAATTTGAGACTTTTTATGAATTTCACTAATTTTCTAGGTTACTATGATATATTAGTGTTGATTTAATCTATTTGGTTCGAACATATAATTATGTTATGACTTTCAAAAAAATCATATATCAAATAGTGTCAAAATTGACACAAAATAGTTTTTAAATCAAATATTATATTATTAATTGTTATTTTATTCCTAAAAATCTAAGGTTCGGCCAAATGACTTATATAAGGATATATGTATTAATAATATACAATTTGTGGTTAGTTTGGCATGTTATAGTAAGTGTATTAACCATATAGTGAAAGAAAACAAAAAGACATGGTAAAAGTTAAATTATTTAACTTAGAGTTAAATCTAATTTATAAGGTTAAAATAATACCCTAAACTTGTCTAAATCCTATTGGTTGATAGGATTGCAACCCATCCCCACTTTAGCTTCGAAATAATACCCTTTCGAACCATTATAAACCGATTTTGACATTAATATAAAATAATATTTTGAGGTATTCCTAAGGTGCCCCTCTCCTCCCTTATAAAAGGACACCTCCTCCCACTCCTCCTTACACCAATTTGAGCACTCAAGCTCGGCCAACCCCTGCCAAAATATATTCTCCACTTCCCTAGCAACATCCTAGAGGTTAAGGTCTTCCTCAAAGACCAATTTTAGTGCCCTAAGTGGAGGTCTCAAAGAGGCGCTTCAAAGAAGAGGTAATTACCGTTACCAATTCTTTCATCTTTATTTCTTCTTCCACTTCTTCTTCTTAGGTTGTTTCATTATGAAGTAATAACATAAGAATAACTCATATACTGATATGATATTATAAGTATGAAACAACCCTATTTCACCATCTATCCATCCTACGGAAAAAGAAATCACCGCGAGTGCGTACGTACGGAATACCGTCTCCACGACGCGATGAGATTCATTCTTAATGATTAACCATTCATGAATGATTATAAATTATATGTAATAAGTAAAAATGAAATATATGACATAATAATGATACTGGATTTATTTATATATATATATATATATGTATGTCATCTACTTACTTCCATTCAAGACAATAAGGAAAGGAAAACAGCGTTCATGCGTACGTACGGACTACCGTCTCCATGAACGGTGTTTTTCATTTCATTTATCTATCTATTATATATATATATATACTGAATATATATGATATATAAATCATATTTTATATTCTGTAAGTAAGTAAATCATGATATAAGTAATAATAATGTCAAGAACAACAAGTCAAAACACCTACGATAAATGAAACTATTTTACCCAAAACGCTTCTATAACATGGAATTTACAAAATAACGGGTAATATAATGTCATAAGTGAACCATATATGATATCATAACAATGAATATGATTCTGTAATAAGTCAATGACATTATTTAAATTATTATACATGAGGTTCGGACACATACGAAGCAAATCGGACCTAATGTAAGGGAAATATCACAATCTCATTTTTATCCGAGATTGTTTATACTTTGGTATTTACTGGGGTGTATTTTATCATCCACATCCATGTTTCCTCAATATGTAATATTATTTCCATCCAACTACAATTGTTTAAATCCAATTTTACCCTTTGGTGAGTTTTTAGTAAAAATTATGAAAGGAATCTTTTGACGTTTTTCATACGAGGTGCTTTTTGACTTTTCCGACAAAAGTACGAAGAATGTTTTTTAACTTATACGGCATGAATGGATTTCTAAAAAAATATTTCCAAGAAGCTTCTTTTACAAGTATTAATGTTTATTTTTAATCAAATTCTTTTAGTTTAAAATTGTATGACATGTTAAGAAAGGAAAAGTGTTTTTGTAGGAGAAAGGATATTTTCCTCAAGAATGAAGTTCAAGTGTTTTATCAAAATTATTTTCCATCTAAGATAATAAAGGGTTCTATTTTTATCCCTATTATTACATTGATTTGATCATGTTGTGATGGAATTATTTTTATGAATTCCTTTATCTTATATGAATTGATTTATGATGTCATGATGTTTCAAGAATCCCATTTTTGTTACATGTGATATGCGATGATGTATGTTTTATGATTATGTGGCACACATAAGAAAGGATTCATTATAAGATGGGTGAGACCTATATCTCCCTCCAATGCATTGGGTAAAGATTTTATATCTCATGAGATAGACAGGGCTGGAACGGTAGGTTATACCGGTTCAGTGAAACAGGACTGAAACGAGGGTTACTCGATTCAGAAAGGGACTTTGTCCACTAAGATAGTCTTGGCAATGAGTCTTGACTAACAAGAAATTATTATCTATGATTATGTGTGTATGCCACAAAGTTTCATGTTTTAAGTTATGATTATTGTGATTACATTTCACTTCCATGATTTATCCCATGTTATGAAATTATGCTCTCTTTTGCAGGTTAAGATTTCCAAAATGTTATGTTCTTATGAATACGATGTGATTGATATTTCTTTTGTTTACCCTTACTGAGAATTTGAGCTCACCCTTTTATGTTTTCTTTTCCTCGGGATATAAAAAAATTTTTTAGGTAAAAAAAAGAGGGAAGATCTTTATAGGAGATGTTGAAGATCTTTCACCACGATTAGAAGATTACGTTCCGAGTTTCCAAAGACACTAAACTATTACGATCCTTGTGTGTGTGTTTTTGTTATGTACTAAGTATTCCGCAAATGTAATGTAATGTCCATGTACGTCAGGCTTCGGGTCTCTACAGTTGGTATCAGAGGCAAAGGAGGTAGGAATGTATCCGGTCCTTGGTAACTCTCACATGTGAGCGCTGGACGAAGCATGGCTCTCCGCCCAAGGGCTTCATGCAGAAATGGCTGCCACTGGGGATGGTGGTGTGTCCCACCCAGGGGGTGTAGCCGCCCATGGAGTGCCCTGATAGGTATCAATTATAGTCCACTGGAAGTAATTCTAGACCGTTACAGTTGGTATCAGATCAAAGGTTTAGTCAACCTTTGGAAACTAGGATGTGAAAACGTTAGTGAGATCCCTAGAGATATTTCTACGGTATGTCTAGGGATGTCCCTAAGGTTAAGTATACGTATAGGTTATAGTACTAGAACTACGCTAAAGATCATAGAATTAAACCTAATATGTTAGATATTGAAAGTACTCCCCCTTTATTATGTTGTTTTCCCTAGCATGATTTTTGCCTCTCACACTATTCTTTTTGGGTTTTAGACGATGGTTGGAACCCAAAGGAACCGCGTTGATCAATGCAATGGACAATGCAATGATTGTCCTCCTGAACAAACAAATGTTATGGGATATGGAGTAAAAAATCTTATTTCTATACTTACACAAGCTATGAATCATTATGGACTTCCAAATGAGAAGAGAAGGGAACAATATTCTATTGAGTCCTTCATGAGGCAACGTCCACCTTCTTTCAGTGGGACTTCTGATCCACTTGTTGCTGAACAATGGATCAGTACCACTGAAAAGATATTTTCAGTTCTTCAATGTTCTGAACATGATAAAGTCATCTTAGAAGTATATCGTTTGGAAGGTGAAGCTGATCAATGGGTGAATCTTATCAAGAATAAAAGGCAAAGAGATGAAATTGAGTCCATGGAATGAGACGAGTTCAAGAACTTATTTTTCAATAAGTACTTTCCTCGAATTCTTCAAACAAAGATGAAGAAGGAGTTTCTTGAACTAAAGCAAAAAGATGATGAATCTGTTGGTATATACGAAGAGAATTTTACAAGACTTGCAAGGTATGCATCTGGCATTATCGTCCAACCTGAAAGTAAAGTTGATCGATTTTTCAGTGGCTAAAAACCAAGTCTTCGAAAGGCATTAGCTATCAGAGACTTCAGTAGCTATGAAGAAATTGTGCGTTGTGCTATCAAGGTAGAAATGGAAGTTGGTGTTACATATCCATCTCATGGTTTTGACAAGAAACGAAAGATGGAGTTCAAGGAGAAATCTCATAATAATGGTGAAAAGAAGATGAATGTTTCCTTATGCACAAAGTGTGGAAAGAAGCATGGTGGAGATTGTCTTAAAGGGACTAGAAAATGTTTTAAGTGTGGAAAAGAAGGTCATCGAGTAGCTGAGTGTCGAAGTAATGGAAAAAAGGGATTCTAATAAAGAAAACACTACAGAGAACGCACCACCAACACTTCAATGCTTCAAGTGCAAGTAAATGGGGCATTATGCTAATAAATGCCCTAATCTAAGGGTTAGTGATGATCAACATGAGCAACCACTGAAGGCAAAGGACAAAGGGAAGTCACATGCGATCACTATTGGAAATGTTGAATATGACAACGATGTGGTGGAATGATTAAGTGTTTATGTAATGGGATTCCAAAATAATGTTGTATCATTGAGTATTGCAATATTTATTGATGTGGTATTCAAAGTGATTGAGATATTTTTTGGAAATAAGATGATATGCGCCTAATGAAGGGAAAACGTGAAAATGAAATGTTTAATAGTATTCATGAGCTCATGATTGATATAAGGACTAAGTGATATCATGGTTTGAGTATATAGAATTTTGAGGATTTTGGTATGTGGAAAGTGTTAACGTTTAACTACATTCATGTTTTCACTAAGTTTCAATGGGTATTCAAGAGAATACATGATTAAGGACTTTGAATGTTTAGAATGTGACCAACAAGACATATCTTATGATATATGGGGATCAACGATGGTATTAAATCTCTAGTAATTGTTTTCACTATATTATGAGAGTGGACTGCAGTATTATGGGTAAGCCTAAAGATTGGAATGGATTATGTTGAACATAAGTTAGTATTGTTTAAGGATAGAAGTTTTTTTTAGAAAAAGGATAACCTGCAGGACGGGCGACAGCCCATCGCGTCGGACAAGGATGTGGGAATCGAACCCACAACCGAAATGCGACTGGCCTTTATCGCCTACCACTGGCCTACAGGAAGTCCCTGTATAGTATAAACTAGTTTTATTATATTAAGAAGTATGATATATAAAGTATAAGTCCATTTTAGGAACCATATATGATTAATCTCACTATAGATCGACTTATGTATATAAATTTTTCTAACCTTTTGAGACAGATGGAATGACCCGTCATTCTATCACATGATTTGCTAACACTTCACGAATAACAAATTCAAATTCATTTATTTAAGAGATGAAGTGGAAATTGTTAAAGGAACGAACAACAGTGAGGTTGTACCAACATAAAGTAAGTATTTATTCTAATTCAAATTCTTCAACTTTTGGGAAACGATCTTGAAAACCAAAAAAATGTTGTCCTAGTGTACTTATATCTGATTAATCGGATGGTACCTTAGATCGTCAAAAATTTATGGATTTGTGATTGTTGGCTTTTCCATAGCCATGTTCTCTACCACTCTCCATCAGAACATGATGGTTAGATTTTTCTTCCATATCCATATTTTCATCTATGTGGAAACCCAGTGATTAGTTTATTTGGGTAACCGTTAAGTTTCATACTTTTGTTTTTAAATATTGGTTTTGGTATTCCTTTTTACGATGTGGGTTTCAATTAATGAATCTTTCAAATAGTAAACTGTTTATAACCCCAATGAATTTCGAGGGAGAAATTCATTTTAAGGGGGGGTAGAATGTAACAGCCCGAGATTTTATGAAAAATATTCTTTTTTATTTCACTAATGTCTTGTGTTGTACGCTTCACCAAAAGGAACTTGCACAACACGCATCCTTGACATGCCTTGCATTACACGCAATCGCAACCATCCTCGATAGCGTGTGTAGTACGCAATACTGAGTTTCACGAAACAACGATATGCTATTAAAATATTATTAAAACTTGCCATTATGAATAGTAATAACCACTTTTTGAATTTTAGAAATTTTAGCTCTCAAAATGGACTTCATTTTTGGATTCGGAATATCGAATTTAGCCTAAGGTGTAATTTTGGTACCTTTCGGATAACTTTCATATTCTGATGAATAGTGAAAATTACTAAATTATAATTAAAAACAACTTTTTTAATCAAAATAATTAATAATGATAAATTATTAATTTGAGTGGTTTTAAAGTATATTTAGAATATATTTTTACAATTTAATACAATGTTGGTCATTGGATGTAATTTCACATTTAAACCAGACATAAACAAGTGTCAATCTTTTGATAGATATTGTTTCTTAAAAACACGCTATTTGTTTTAACAGCGGGATTTAATTATGAAATTAATTAATGAAACTTCTATGTTATGAATTTGGTAAAATAGACTTCATTTTTGAATTCGGAATATGAAATATAGCTTAGGATGAAATTTTGACATTGTTCTGAAAAACATCAATTTTTGATGAATAGTGAAACTACTAAGTGGTAGTTAAAAAACTGATCTTTTCATAAAACATAATTTTACCACTTCTGTGAATGGAATTTCAAAAAACCGAGAGACACGGTTGATGTCAGTAAGAAAAATGTGGTTCAATGAGATGAAAATAATTTTTGCTGAATAGTAACTTTTTACTTTTATTTACCACGGTTAATAGTAAATAGGGTAACTAAGGGTAAATATGATATTACTATTACACTAACACATGTCCTAATTCTATTGGACAAGTGTAATTCGACCAAAAACAACCTTATTAATATAATATGACCATTAAGTCCACATGGATTAGATTATGACATTTAATATTATTTTATTTAATGAATAGTTAAAATAGTTAAAATCAAAGTTTAATAACTAAAACATTTTTAATATGGGGTTATACATAAGATAAATTCGACTATAAATATTCATTAGAAAGATAAAACG
The DNA here is from genome assembly GCA_963277665.1 of Viscum album. NCBI lineage: Eukaryota > Viridiplantae > Streptophyta > Magnoliopsida > Santalales > Viscaceae > Viscum > Viscum album. The sequence goes on from OY728121.1 coordinate 441,108,206, forward strand.
ATTTCCTACATAATGATATTTTATTTATAATTTTTAGACCTTAAATAAATTAATTTATTAATGACACAACGATGATGCAGTAATTACCTTTTTAAGGAAATATTAACATAATTGATGTTATAAATGCTCAAATGAATGTAATTTGAGACTTTTTATGAATTACACTAATTTTATTGGTTACTATGATATATTAGTGTTGCTTTAATCAATTTGGTTCGATCATATAATTCTGTTATGACTTTCAAAAAAATCATATATCAAATAGTGTCAAAATTGACACAAAATAGTTTTTAAATCAAATATTATATTATTAATTGTTATTTTTTTCCAAAAAATCTAAGGTTAGGCCAAATGACTTAGATAAGGATATATGTATTAATAATATACAATTTGGGGTTCGTTTGGCATGTTATAGTAAGTGTATTAACCATATAGTGAAAGAAAACAAAAAGAAACGGTAAAAGTTAAATTATTTAACTTAGAGTTAAATCTAATTGATAAGGTTAAAATAATACCCTAAACTTGTCTAAATCCTATTGGTTGATAGTATTTAGACCCATCCCCACTTTAGCTTCGAAATAAGACCCTTTGGAACTATTATAAACCTATTTTGACATTAATATAAAATAATATTTTGAGGTATTCCTAAGGTGCCCCTCTCCTCCCTTATAAAAGGACACCTCCTCCCCCTCCTCCTCACACCAATTTGAGCACTCAAGCTCGGCCAACCCCTGCCAAAATCTCTTCTCCACTTCCCTAGAAACATCCTAGAGGTTCTGGTCTTCCTCAAAGACCAATTTTAGTGCCCTAAGAGGAGGTCTCAAAGAGGCGCTTCAAAGAAGAGGTAATTACCGTTACCAATTCTTTCATCTTTATTTCTTCTTCCACTTCTTCTTCATAGGTTGTTTCATTATGAAGTAATAAAATCAGTATCACTCATATACTTATATGTTATTATAAGTATGAAACAACCCTATTTCACCATCTATCCATCCTACGGAAAAATAAATCACCGCGCGTGCGTACGTACGGAATACCGTCTCCACGACGCGATGAGATTCATTCTTAATGATTAACCATTCATGAATGATTATAAAGTATATGTAATAAGTACTAATGAAATATATGACATAATAATGATACTGGATTTTTGTATATATATATATATATATATATATGTATGTCATCTACTTACTTCCATTCAAGACAATAAGGAAAGGAAAACAGCGTTCATGCGTACGTACGGACTACCGTCTCCATGAACGGTGTTTTTCATTTCATTTATCTATCTATTATATATATATATACTGAATATATATGATATATAAATCATATTTTATATTCTGGATGTAAGTAAATCATTATATAAGTAATAATAATGTCAAGAACAACAAGTCAAAACACCTACGATAAATGAAACGATTTTACCCAAAACCATTCTTTAACATGGAATTTACAAAAGAACTGGTAATATAATGTCATAATTGAACCATATATGATATCATAACAATGAATATGATTCTTTAATAAGTCAATGACATTATTTAAATCATTATACAGGAGTTTCGGACACATACGAAGCAAATCGGACCTAAGGTAAGGGAAATACCACAATCTCATTTTTATCCGAGATTGTTTATACTTTGGTATTTACTGGGGTGTATTTTATCATCCACATCCATGTTTCCTCAATATGTAATATTATTTCCATCCAACTACAATTGTTTAAATCCAATTTTACCCTTCGGTGAGTTTTTAGTAAAAATTATGAAAGGAATCTTTTGACGTTTTTCATACGAGGTGCTTTTTGACTTTTCCGACAAAAGTACGAAGAATGTTATTTTTAACTTATATGGCATGAATGGATTTCTAAAAAATTATTTCCAAGAAGCTTACTTTACAAGTATTAAAGTTTATTTTTAATCAACTTCTTTTATTTTAAAATTGTATGACATGTTAAGAAAGGAAAAGTGTTTTTGAAGGAGAATGGATATTTTCCTCAAGAATGAAGTTCAAGTGTTTTATCAAAATTATTTTCCATATAAGATAATAAATGATTCTATTTTTATCCCTATTATTACATTGATTTTATCATGTTGTGATGGAATTATTTTTATGAATTCCTTTATCTTATATGAATTGATTTATGATGTCATGATGTTTCAAGAATCCCATTTTTGTTACATGTGTTATGCGATGATGTATGTTTTATGATTATGTGGCACACATAAGAAAGGATTCATTATAAGATGGGTGGGACCTATATCTCCCTCCAATGCATTGGGTAAAGATTTTATATCTCATGAGATAGACAGGGCTGGAATGGTAGGTTATACCGGTTCAGTGAAACAAGACTGAAACGAGGGTTACTCGATTCAGAAAGGGACTTTGTCCACTAATATAGTCTTGGCAATGAGTCTTGACTAACAAGAAATGATTCTCTATGATTATGTGTGTATGCCACAAGGTTTCATGTTTTAAGTTATGATTATTGTGATTACATTTCACTGCCATGATTTATCCCATGTTATGAAATTATGCTCTCTTTTGCAGGTTAAGATTTCCAAAATGTTATGTTCTTATGAATATGATGTGATTGATATATCTTTTGTTTACCCTTACTGAGCATTTGAGCTCACCCTTTTATGTTTTCTTTTCCCCAGGATATAATGAAAGTTTTTAGGTAAAAAAAAGAGGGAAGATCTTTATAGGAGATGTTGAAGATCTTTCACCACGATTAGAAGATTACGTTCCAAGTTTCCAAAGACACTAAACTATTACGATCCTTGTGTGTTTGTTTTTGTTATGTACTAAGTATTCCGCAAATGTAATGTAATGTCCATGTACGTCAGGTTTCGGGTCTCTATAGTTGGTATCAGAGGCAAAGGAGGTAGGAATGTATCTGATCCTTGGGAACTCTCACCTGTGAGCGTTGGACGAAGCATGGCTCTCTGCCCAAGGGCTTCTTGCGGAAATGGCTGCCACTGGGGATGGTGGTGTGTCCCGCCCAGGGGGTGTAGACGCCCATGGAGTGCCCTGATAGGTATCAATTATAGTCCACTGGAAGTAATTCTAGACCGTTACAGTTGGTATCAGAGGAAAGGTTTATTCAACCTTTGGAAACTAGGATGCGAAAACATTAGTGAGATCCCTAGAGATATTTCTACGGTATGTCTAGGGATGTCCCTAAGGATAAGTATACGTATAGGTTATAGTACTAGAACTACTCTAACGATCATAGAATTAAACCTAAGATGTTAGATATTGAAGGTACTCCCCCTTTATTATGTTGTTTTCCCTAGCATGATTTTTGCCTCTCACACTATTCTTTTTGGGTTTTAGACGATGGCTGGAACCCGAAGGAACCGTGTTGATCAATGCAATGGACAATGAAATGATTGTCCTCCTGAACAAACAAATGTTATGGGAGATTGAGTGAAAAATGTTATTTCTATACTTACACAAGCTATGAATCATTCTGGACTTCCAAATGAGCAGAGAAGTGAACAATATTCTATTGAGTACTTCATGAGGCAACGTCCACCTTCTTTCAGTGGGACTTCTGATCCACTTGTTGCTGAACAATGGATCAGTACCACTGAAAAGATATTTTCAGTTCATCAATGTTCTTAACATGATAAAGTCATCTTAGAAGTATATCGTTTGGAAGGTGAAGCTGGTCAATGGTGGAATCTTATCAAGAATACAAGGCAAAGAGATGAAATTGAGTCCATGGAATGGGACGAGTTCAAGAACTTATTTTTCAATAAGTACTTCCCTCGTATTCTTCGAACAAAGATGGAGAAAGAGTTTCTTGAACTAAAGAAAAAAGATGATGAATCTGTTGGTATATACGAAGCGAATTTTACAAGACTTGCAAGGTATGCATCTGGCATTATCATCCAACCTGAAAGTAAAGTTGATCAATTTTTCAGTGGCTTAAAACCAAGTCTTCGAAGGGCATTAGCTATAAGAGACTTCAGTAGCTATGAAGAAATTGTGCGTTGTGATATCAAGGTAGAAATGGAAGTTGGTGTTACATATCCATCTCATGGTTTTGACAAGAAACGAAAGATGGAGTTCAAGGAGAAATCTCAGAATAATGGTGAAAAGAAGATGAATGTTTCCTTATGCACAAAGTGTGGAAAGAAGAGTGGTGGAGATTGTCTTAAAGGGACTAGAAAATGTTTTAAGTGTGGAAAAGAAGGTCATCGAGTAGCTGAGTGTCGAAGTAATGGAAAAAGGGATTCTAATAAAGCAAACACTGCAGAGAACGCACCACCAACACTTCAATGCTTCAAGTGCAAGGAAATGGGGCATTATGCTAATAAATGCCCTAATCCAATGGTTAGTGATGATCAACATGAGCAACCACTGAAGGAAAAGGATAATGGGAAGTCACATGCGATCACTATTGGCAATGTTGAATATGACAACAATGTGGTGGAATGATTAAGTGTTTATGTAATGGGATTCCAAAATAATGTTGTATCATTGAGTATTGCAATATTTATTGATGTGGTATTCAAAGTGATTGAGATATTTTTTGGAAATAAGATGATATGCGCATAATGAAGGGAAAATGAGAAAATGAAATGTTTAATAGTATTCATGAGCTCATGATTGATATAAGGACTAAGTGATATCATGGTTTGAGTATATAGAATTTTGAGGATTTTCGTATGTGGAAAGTGTTAACGTTTAACTGCATTCATGTTTTCACTAAGGTTCAATGGGTATTCAATAGAATACATGATTAAGGACTTTGAATGTTTAGAATGTGACCAACAAGACATATCTTATGATATATGGGGATCAACGATGGTATTAAATCTCTGGTAATTGTTTTCACTATATTATGAGAGTGGACTGCAGTATTATGGGTAAACCTAAAGATTGGAATGGATTATGTTGAACATAAGTTAGTATTGTTTAAGGATAGAAGTTTTTTTAGAAAAAGGAAAACCTGCAGGATGGGCGACAGCCCATCACGTCGGACAAGGCTGTGGGAATCGAACCCACAACCGAAATGCGACTGGCCTTTATCGCCTACCACTGGCCTACAGGAAGTCCCTGTTTAGTAGAAACTAGTTTTATTATATTAAGCAGTATGATATATAAAGTATAAGTCCATTTTAGGAACCATATATGATTAATCTCACTATAGATCGACTTATGTATATAAATTTTGCTAACCGTTTGAGACAGATGGAATGACCCGTCATTCTATCACATGATCTGCTAACACTTCACGAATAACAAATTCAACTTCATTTATTTAAGAGATGAAGTGGAAATTGTTAAAGGAATGAACAACAGTGAGGTTGTACCAACATAAAGTAAGTATTTATTCTAATTCAAATTCTTCAACTTTAGGGAAACGATCTTGAAAACCAAAAAAATGTTGTCCTAGTGATCTTATATCTGATTAATCAGATGGTACCTTAGATCGTCAAAAATTTATGGATTTGTTATTGTTGGCTTTTCCATAGCTATGTTCTCTACCACTCTCCATCAGAACATGATGGTTAGATTTTTCTTCCATATCCATATTTTCATCTATGTGGAAACCCAGTGATTAGTTTATTTGGGTAACCGTTAAGTTTCATACTTTTGTTTTTAAATATTGGTTTTGGTATTCCTTTTTACGATGTGGGTTTCTATTAAAGAAACTTTCAAATAGTAAACCATTTATAACCCCAACGAATTTCGAGGGCGAAATTCATTTTAAGGGGGGTAGAATGTAACAGCCCGAGATTTTCTGAAAAATATTCTTTTTTATTTCACTAATGTCTTGTGTTGTACACTTCACCAAAAGGATCTTGCACAACACGCATCCTTGACTTGCCTTGCATTACACGGAATCACAACCTTCCTCGATAGCGTGTGTAGTATGCAATACTGAGTTTCACGAAACAACGATATGCTATTAAAATATTATTAAAACTAGCCATTATGAATAGTAATAACCACATTTTAATTTTTAGAAATTTTAGCTCTCAAAATGGACTTCATTTTTGGATTCGGAATATCGAATTTAGCCTAAGGTGAAATTTTGTTACCTTTCGGATAACTTTCATATTCTGATGAATAGTGAAAATTACTAAATTATAATTAAAAACAACTTTTTTAATCAAAATAATTAATAGTGATAAATTATTAATTTGAGTGGTTTTAAAGTATATTTAGAATATATTTGTACAATTTAATACAATGTTGGTCATTGGATGTAATTTCACATTTAAACCAGACATAAACAAGTGTCAATCTTTTGATAGATATTGTTTCTTAAAAACACGCTATTTGTTTTAACAGTGGGATTTAATTATAAAATTAATTAATGCAACTTCTATGTTATGAATTTGGTAAAATAGACTTCATTTTTGAATTCGGAATATGAAATATATCTTAGGATGAAATTTTGACATTGTTCTGAAAAACATCAAGTTTTGATGAATAGTGAAACTACTAAGTGGTAGTTAAAAAACTGAACATTTCATAAAACTTAATTTTACCGCTTCTGTGAATGGAATTTCAAAAATCCGAGAGACACGGTTGATGTCAGTAAGTAAAATGTGGTTCAATGAGATGAAAATAATTTTTGGTGAATAGTGACTTTTTACTTTTATTTACCACGGTTAATAGTAAATAGGGTAACTAAGGGTAAATATGATATTACTATTACCCTAACACATGTACTAATTCTATTGGATAAGTGTAATTCGACCAAAAACAACCTTATGAATATAATATAACCATTTAGGTACACTTGGATTAGATTATGACATTTAATATTATTTTATTTAATGAATAATTAAAATAGTTAAAATCAAAGTTTAATAACTAAAACATTTTTAATATGGGGTTATACATAAGATAAATTCGACTATAAATATTCATTAGAAAGATAAAAAGATTTCCTACATAATGATATTTTATTTATAATTTTTAAACCTTAAATAAATTAATTTATTTATGACACAACGATGATGCAGTAATTACCCTTTTAAGAAAATATTAACATAATTGATGTTATAAATGCTCAAATGAATGTAATTTGAGACTTTTTATGAATTAAACTAATTTTATAGGTTACTATGATATATTATTGTTGCTTTAATCAATTTGGTTCGATCATATAATTCTGTTATGACTTTCAAGAAAACATATATTAAATAGTGTCAAAATTGACACAAAATAGTTTTTAAATCAAATATTATATTATTAATTGTTATTTTATTCCTAAAAATCTAAGGTTCGTCCAAATGACTTAGATAAGGATATATGTATTAATAATATACAATTTGGGGTTCTTTTGGCATGTTATAGTAAGTGCATTAACCATATAGTGAAAGAAAACAAAAAGACACGGTAAAAGTTAAATTATTTAACTTAGAGTTAAATCTAATTGATAAGGTTAAAATAATACCCTAAACTTGTCTAAATCCTATTGGTTGATAGGATTTCGACCCATCCCCACTTTATCTTCGAAATAATACCCTTTGGAACCATTATAAACCTATTTTGACATTAATATAAAATAATATTTTGAGGTATTCCTAAGGTGCCCCTCTCCTCCCTTATAAAAGGACACCTCATCCCCCTCCTCCTCACACCAATTTGAGCACTCAAACTCGGTCAACCCCAGCCAAAATATATTCTACACTTCCCTAGCAACATCCTAGAGGTTCTGGTATTCCTCAAAGACCAATTTTAGTGCCCTAATAGGAGGTATCAAAGAGGCGCTTCAAAGAAGAGGTAATTACCGTTACCAATTCTTTCATCTTTATTTCTTCTTCCAATTCTTCTTCTTAGGTTGTTTCATTATGAATTAATAACATCAGAATAACTCATATACTGATATGTTATTATAATTATGAACCAACCCTATTTCACCATCTATCCATCCTACGGAAAAAGAAATCACCGCGCGTGCGTACGTACGGAATACCGTCTCCACGACGCGATGAGATTCATTCTTAATGATTAACCATTCATGAATGATTATAAAGTATATGTAATAAGTACAAATGAAATATATGACATAATAATGATACTGTATTTATGTATATATATATATATATATATATGTATGTCATCTACTTACTTCCATTCAAGACAATAAGGAAAGGAAAACAGCGTTCATCCGTACGTACGGACTACCGTCTCCATGAACGGTGTTTTTCATTTCATTTATCTATCTATTATATATATATATATACTGAATATATATGATATATAAATCATATTTTATATTCTAGAAGTAAGTAAATCATGATATAAGTAATAATAATGTCAAGAACAACAAGTCAAAACACCTACGATAAATGAAACGATTTTACCCAAAACGCTTCTTTAACATGGAATTTACAAAAGAACGGGTAATATAATGTCATAATTGAACCATATATGATATAATAACAATGAATATGATTCTGTAATAAGTCAATGACATTATTTAAATTATTATACATGAGGTTTGGACACATACGAAGCAAATCGGACCTAAGGTAAGGAAAATATCACAATCTCATTTTTATCCAAGATTGTTTATACTTTGGTATTTACTGGGGTGTATTTTATCATCCACATCCATGTTTCCTCAATATGTAATATTATTTCCATACAACTACAATTGTTTAAATCCAATTTTACCCTTCGGTGAGTTTTTAGTAAAAATTATGAAAGGAATCTTTTGACGTTTTTCATACGAGGTGCTTTTTGACTTTTCCGACAAAAGTACGAAGAATGTTTTTTTAACTTATACGGAATGAATGGATTTCTAAAAAATTATTTCCAAGAAGCTTCTTTTACTAGTATTAAGGTTTATTTTTAATCAAATTCTTTTAGTTTAAAATTGTATGACATGTTAAGAAAGGAAAAGTGTTTTTGAAGGAGAAAGGATATTTTCCTCAAGAATGAAGTTCAAGTGTTTTATCAAAATTATTTTCCATCTAAGATAATAAAGGGTTCTATTTTTATCCCTATTATTACATTGATTTGATCATGTTGTGATGGAATTATTTTTATGAATTCCTTTATCTTATATGAATTGATTTATGATGTCATGATGTTTCAAGAATCCCATTTTTGTTACATGTGTTATGCGATGATGTATGTTTTATGATTATGTGGCACACATAAGAAAGGATTCATTATAAGATGGGTGGGACCTATATCTCCCTCCAATGCATTGGGTAAATATTTTATATCTCATGAGATAGACAGGGCTGGAACGGTAGGTTATACCGGTTCAGTGAAACAGGACTGAAACGAGGGTTACTCGATTCAGAAAGGGAATTTTTCCACTAAGATAGTCTTGGCAATGAGTCTTGACTAACAAGAAATGATTCTCTATGATTATGTGTCTATGCCACAAAGTTTCATGTTTTAAGTTATGATTATTGTGATTACATTTCACTGCCATGATTTATCCCATGTTATAAATTATGCTCTCTTTTGCAGGTTAAGATTTCCAAAATGTTATGTTCTTATGAATACGATTTGATTGATATTTCTTTTGTTTACCCTTACTGAGCATTTGAGCTCACCCTTTTATGTTTTCTTTTCCCCAGGATATAAAGAAAGTTTTTAGGTAAAAAAAAGAGGGAAGATCTTTATAGGAGATGTTGAAGATCTTTCACCACGATTAGAAGATTACGTTCCGAGTTTCCAAAGACACTAAACTATTACGATCCTTGTGTGTGTCTTTTTGTTATTTACTAAGTATTCCACAAATGTAATGTAATGTCCATGTACATCAGGCTTCGGGTCTCTACAGTTGGTATCAGAGGCAAAGGAGGTAGGAATGTATCCGATCCTTGGGAACTCTCACATGTGAGCGTTGGACGAAGCATGGCTCTCCGCCCAAGGGCTTCAGGCGGAAATGGCTGCCACTGGGGATAGTGGTGTGTCCCGCCCAAGGGGTGTAGCCACCCATGGAGTGCCCTGATAGGTATCAATTATAGTCCACTGGAAGTAATTCTAGACCGTTATAATTAGAGTGGGAATGTATGGTTTTTCTTTGTTCTATTCTATTGAGTATTCCCACTAGAGTGGGAATTATAGTTTTCCTAAGCGTTTTATTTGGTTTATTATTCCCACTAGTGTGGCCATTGTTGGATGTTATTTATTTTGTTTTTCATTATAGGTTCTTTGTGAAGTGTAGGTGTTATTTTAAAGTGATTATACCCACAAGAGTGGTAATTTTAGGTTCTCTTTGTATGTCCAGGTCTTCTATTATGTTTCTTATGCCCACTAATGTTGGCACTGCCCACTGGAGTATTCCCACTTGAGTGCCCATTATTGTTATTTTTTTATTGTTGGTTCTTAGTGTAGGTAAAGTGGAGTGGGAAGTGGGATACTATAGGTTGAGGTTGTGGGGGGGGGTCTATACCAATAGGTCCATAACCATTGGTATACATCTATTCTAATGGTTTCTTAGGAACGATCGGTAAAATAGAAGTTCACTACCTTATACCAACAGTTCACTGTGAACATAGATATTTATGTAAATCATATAATTTTCCAATTTAAAATCATAAAAGACATTAATGGTATGTATATATACTACATAATATAAAATATTGCTATATATTTAACATCCTATTACTATTTAAGGTATTGATAAACCCTCTTATGTCAAATTATTAATATCTTACATTAAATTAGAAAAAATGGTTTATGAGTGAAAAGTTTCTTTTTTGTTAAACACATCTTTGAATTGTTAAATTTCCAATTAACACATCATAATATTCAATTAAATATATTATATGTTTATCATTGAGTATATATGTGTTTCTGAGGCTGAAAAAAGCTAGCCAAATATTGAAGAAAATTATTACATAGAATATATTACGTTTTCAATATTTATTCAAAATATTTAAATAACACTAAAATTGTGCATCTTCTAAGAAATATGAGACCACTATTATGTACAAAATATGGTTTTTACCCTTTGAGGGGTGTAAAATTAAAATGTGTCGGACATTTGGATGTCTGACTCGGGAGATAATGTTATTAAAAATATTTAACATATTATTTAGTAAAAGTAATTAAATATATTTCAAATAGTGCGTGACGACGGGTCTGGAATGAGAGGGTTACCATAGATAGGGTTTTACATTTGTAAGAATCGAGCATTTAGATGCCGGTCTAGAGAAACAAATAACACATTTCATTTTAATTAATTAATAGTACCTATTTTTCATTAATAAATCTTTAATATCCCTCAAACAGTTCATCGTTTGAGAAATTTGAGACTACCATTATATTCAAAAAAGAGTGTTTACCCTAGAAAGAGTGTGAACTATTTCATTCAATGTGTGTTCTGTGTGGTCACTAATTAATTTATTTTTTTATAATTATATTAATTAATTTGTTATTTAATCAATTAAAAACACAAGTATTGTTCTTCTTCACCCCAAAAAAACGTGAAACCACCATTTTTAACCCACTAACTATTTTAAAACCATGGATTTCAACCATTTTTTACCATTTAAAAATTTGAAACCTATTAAATGGGTGAAATCATTAACATCAACATAAATTTTTGATTGAAATGGTAGATTTATTGAATGATTGGAATTTAACACAAATGTAAAGTGATTTTTGGTTTATAAAATGGTCGAATAACATGGTGTCTCCTGGTGGGTCGATATGCTCAAGTTAAAACAACCCTAAAACCCATTTTTACATGTTATGAGAACCTCCAACAAAAAAATCATCATTCCTCTTCAATTACAGGAGTCACAGGGGACACACTCCCTAGCACCTTAAAGGAGGTGTTGTATATGGTATTTTATTCATTCATTTTGTTCTCATATTATTTTAATTCATTTATATTCTTATCTATTATTATCTAAATACTGAAAAATTGGGGTTTTATACATAAAATATATATATAACCTCAATTATCAAAGAATAAATATAAAAAAAGATTAAATGATAATTACCCAAACTATTCAATGATAATTATAAAAAATAGATTTATCAATTGATAAAACCCAAATAATAGAAATAAATTCTTTTATAAATTTTCAAAATAAAAATTTGGGACAGTATCAAAGATAATTTTATACTAAATATCATATGATAATAGTGAAAAATCCTTAAAATATAAATTGATTAATATTTTTAAGGATAATCATGTGGGATTATAAAATGGTAAATTATTAAATGAAATTATTAAAAAATAATTATGTCTTATTGACTAATAATCATGAAAAATTATTACAGGATAATTTTTATTATAGAAATTATAATTATAAATAATTATCATATGATAATTACATAAATAATTTATTTTCAAAATATAATCTTGTTAAAAGGAAGGATAATCGCAAATAATTATCAAGCTATTGAACGGATAATTGTTTAAAATTATCAAGATATAATTATTTGGATTATCAAAAAATAATGAATTATCTAAATATTTTTATATATAGTTAGATATATATTTTTGATAATTTTATTGAATGATAAGGATAAATTTATTATATATAAAATTATCGACATGTAATTGCATGAACTATTGACAAATAATTTTCCTACCACATTCTTGGACATTAATAATAATTTATAAATTATCAAGGAGAGATATTGTATCATTGTATGTGATATTTTTTTCATTTTGATATAAAATAGATGGTTTTGGATTTAAGAACACTTAACTAATTTAGATCATTTGTGCACTGATGATTATAATAATAAGGACATGAGGAGGCGTATTGAACCACATAAGGTAGTTTATCCTTTCCTTCGACATTGACAACCTTGATGTAGGTGGTTACATTCTGATTAACCAAATTCATTATCCTTGTATTTCTTAATTTATCTCAGTTATTTATTTAAATTCAATTGCTCAAATTTTCATTCAATTACATTGATAAAAACTCTATTGTAGTGAATCAAGATATTGAAATCATTTTGGCGTGAAAATTTGGGAACCCCTTGATTCCATTGAATTGGATGTTGTTAATAATATTGGCTGATTTAAATTGTTTAATTTAAATTGTGGATTTATTGGAAATTATTTTAATTAAATTGCTGAATTAAATTGTGGAAATAAATTTTGTAATGATGGAATTATTTTTAATGGATTTGAAATAGGTGAAAATGGATTAAAATGATTTATAGAAACCTAGTGGTTTTATCTGGTGAAAAGGCATGTTCTTGATTAAAACCTATTTTTGTTTGAAATGGAAATAATTTGGATCTTTTGAAATGGAATAATGTGGCTGATCATATTTTTAAGCAGTCTAAAAAAAGTTCACCCATCTTGTAAGAGTGCATGAAAATCATAGGTAGCTAACGAGTTTTTTGGATACACTCTGCTCTACAACAATTTTTTAAAACATACATACAGTGGGGAACATACCTAATGAGTTGGTGACGAGTCTCCTATGGCCAGTTTCATAGGGACATGCGTATACACATTTTTCTAAGTTCACATAGATAGTGCAGAATCATATAGGTGGTTAATTCTATCGTACCTTTTGGCATATGACCATATTGCTCTCTTGTTTATTTTCATTTGAGGAATAAGTCTATAGTAATGTTTTTTACAACTGATTACATGGCTGTTGAATTTATATAACCTCTTTTATATAAATCTTTTACATATTCCATTATTTTTTAAATATTCCATAATTTGTTAAATCATTTCTTAAAATGTCAATTTCCATCATTTGAAAATTTATATCATGTTTTGATTGAATATGCTTTTGAATTTCCAAAACTTATTTTTTCAAAATTGAAATATTTTCATTGGATAATCTATATTTGGAATCTGTTTTGGAATCTTTGGTGGTATCCTAATAGGATTAGTCCCACACCCTACTTTTTCCTTCTAGTGTTTGTAGACTTTCTTCTTCCAAGTTTGAGCAAAGGGAGGGGATATCATGGATGTGGATCTAGCTGTTGAGATTTGGTATTGGTGACTTGTATCATTAGAGAACATGGGTTTGTTTTCCCATTTTAGTACTTTGGATTTTATACCTCTTCCTATTTTGTTACATTACTCCCAAATAGAGTCTCTTTTGTTACACATATTGTCTAGTAATTGTTTTCCATATTTTGGGTGGAAAAATCGTTCCCACTAACATGTTGTGTGATGCCAAGTGCTAGTCTCTTCCCCTTGGGGATTGGGAATTCACTTTGGGATATGTTAGGTCCGGCTCAGTTATTGAGTTACCAGGATATCTAGGCTGGTTCTTGATAAAATGGTTCCAATGGGAGGTTGTGCATTTGTCTTGTAGTTAGTATGTATTTGTGAAATCATGTCTGGACATAGGAAATAGTTTCGATTGAGTTCCTTGCCAGCTTTCACCATAATGAACATTATGTCACTGGGGGTGGTTAGTGAAAGACGTCTTTAAGTGTAGTTCCAGTCTTTCCCTTATTGTGATTTGGACAGAGTGAAATCCAAATCTTGTTTGGGCCATCTGTTGATAATAATTTCTCTCATTACTCTGTTTGAGTGTTAATCTAATGTCTTATTATTGAAGGATGATGTTTTGTAACTAAATTACCATGGGAAGATGTGTGAATTGGATCCAATAGGAGGATGCTGCTGAACCTAAGCGAGCAAATCATTTTCTAGATCTGAATGTAGTTGAGGTGGGATCATTAGAACCTTCAAAAAAATATGGGGTAAATCAAATTATTCACGTAGAAAAGCATTCTGACAATAGGAATCCAAAAGGAATCTTCTTTGTGTTGTTGACGTGTCTATAGAGGACTCCGATACTTGTCCGGTGACAGGGATATATATCATTACTATAGATTCATCTTTAGTGACTGCTCTATTTTATATTGGTGCATCTCACCCAATTTTTAACTCGTACTATCAATATTCTTAAACAACCTATGGATATTTTATCTTGTGAAATGGATATTAGTACACCCCTTAGTAATAAGTGAGTTAAGGTTCTCTGTAGTCCTTCTTCTGCCTTATATCTATTATATTTCAATCATTCTTTGAGATTTCTGGAACTCAACATGAAATATATTGACATCATATTTAGGATGGATTGGATCACTTCCAATAAATTCAGATTGATTGTAATCATGGATGGGTCAAATAACCACACATATTGGTGTGTCTCTTGTCTTTCAAGGAGAATGGGACCCATGATCGAACATGGTAATACCTTCTTATCTAGAGTTGGGGAAGGTAATATTAGTTTTTGATTCTAATTTAGAGCAGTGATCTCACTCCATTGGTTGTTGAGTATAAAATTGTGTTTCCTTTGGATTTTTCTGGTCTAATACAGGTAAGAGAGGTTGAGTTTTCCATTGAATTTATCGTGGTACTCAACTAGTATCTTTTTCCTCCTACGAAATGGATCTTATTGAACAAAAATAATTAATTTACTAGTTGGACGATCCTCATGAGAAATATTTTATTCATCCAATTATTTCACCTTGGGTGGTGCCAGTTCTCTCCACACTGAAAGTAGATAGTTCTCTAACATCTCCTCTTGTTGAGATGATTCTTTAAGAACATAAGGTTGTTAGAAAATTTGGTAAGCATTAGAGACTCTCCATGTGATGGGGAGACTTATGTCTAGTGCTTGTTCTCCAAAGAGGGTGTTATGTGTTATCCAAACGGTTATGTTTCACTGTTAGAAACAAGGAAGTCTATAATTGGAAATTTTCAAAATTTCAAATCATTTGTGAACCTATGAAGTACTAAGATGGTCTATAACATGAAGCACCAGTTTTTATAATCATGTATTCTTAAAGGATTCATCACGGTTGGGTTATTGATGGCTAGGGATTCGTGAGAAACTTTCTCATTGTTTTATCTGATTTTTGAGGTTGTTGATTTGGTGGGAAAGTTTTTTTACCAATTAGCACTACCACTGAAATTGTTGTTGATAAATAATGTGTTTCATGTATTTCATCTTCAAAAGATTTTATCTAACATATCTCATTTTATGAGATGGCATGATCTTGATATGGAAACTAGTTTATCTACCATTGAATAAAATGTCAGGTTTTTTTATTCTGAGACCAAGGTACTTCATTGGAGGAAGATAGCTCTAGTTTGTGTGATATAGAAGAATTTTTCTAATTATCATGAGTTGTGAAAGAGGAAGGTGATGATGAGAGAACAGTGACCTCATCCTTTTGACATGGATTCATCATTATAGGCTTTCTGGGGACATAATGTTCTAATGGTTGGGAGGTTCTAACATATCGTTACTATTTCAGGTATTGATAAACCCTCTTTTGTTAAATTATTATTATTATCATACATTAAATTGGAAAAAATTTATTATCAATTAAATGTTGTGTTCTAGTTCAACACATCTCATAATGGTAAAACTCCCAATTAACACTATGTAATATTCAATTAAATATTTTCTGAGTTAAACACTAAGAACGTATGAGTTAATGGGGTCCAAAAATGCTTTTCTATGATATAATAAATTTTTTAAAAAGAATATAAAATGTTTTCACATTTTATTCAAAATAATTAAACAACTCAAAAATGATATGTCACTTCAGAAATCTAATACCGCTATTATGTATGAAATATGGTCTTTACACTAAGAGGGGTATAAAATTTGAAGGATCCAAACATTTATATGTCTTGGTCATGTGATATGGAAATTAAATAATATTTAAAATATTATTTATTAAAAATAATTCAATATCATTCAAACGGTTTCCTTTATGGGAAATCAGATACCACATATGGGTCCAAAATGATGGTTTTACCTAGAAAGAGTATAACATTTGAAAACATAGGATGTTTGGACGCCTCGCTCGCAAAAATAACACTTTTTATTTTAATTAACTAATTATTATGATTTTTCATTAATAAATCATTAATATCACTCAAATGGTTCAACATTTGAAAAAAAATTAGAGACCACTATTGTGTTCGAAAATAGTGTTTACCTTATAAAGAGAGTAACTTTTTCATTCAATGTGCATTTTATGTGGTTTCTAATTAATTTAATTTGATTTATAATTATATTAATTATTTTTTTATTTAATTAATTAATAACTTGGGTACTATTCATCTTGTCCTCATAAAAACATGAAATCACCATTTTTAACACACCGAACCATTTAAAACCATGGATTTCAACCATTTTCAACCCTTTAAAATTTAGAATCCTTCTAAATGGGTGAAATATTTAACTCCATCAGAATGTTTTTATTAAAATGGTGGATTTATTGAATTATTGGAATTTGACCTAAATATAAATTGAATTTGGTGTCATAAAATGTGTGAACTACTTGGTACCTCTGGGTGGGTCGATCTGCTCGAGTTCAATAAACCCTAAAACCCCTTTTGTGTGTTTTTTGAACCTCCAAAAAATTGATTATAGTTCCTATTCAATTATAGGAGTCATATCGGACCCTTTCCCTAGCGCCTAGAAGGTGGTGTTGTGTGTGGTATTTTATTTATTCATTTTTTTCATATTATTTTCAGTTATTTATTTCCTTATCTATTATTATCCAACTTATAAAAAATGGGGGTTTTATAATAAAATAAAATATAGAAAAAATGAATTATCAATGAATAAATATTAAACAAATTATCAAATGATAACTACCCAGACTATTCAATGTTAATTTTCAAAAATAGATTTATCAATTGAAAAAACCCAAATAATTGAAACCAATTCTGTTAAAAATTATTAAAATATAATTTTCGGAGATTATCGTAAATAATTTTATACAAATTATCATATGATAATTTCGAAAAATCATTAAAATATTATTTCAATAATTTATCTAAGGATAATCACATTGAATTATCTAATGATAAATTATTCAATGAAATTATAAAAGATTAATTATGGATTATCTAATAATAATTACGATGAATTATTAAATGATAATTTTTATTATTGAAAAGATAATTTAAAGTAATTTTTAAATGATAATTACATAAATAATTTTTTTAGAATAAAATATTGTTCAACGAAAGGATAATCGAAAACAATTATTAATATTTTGAACAGAAAATTGTTTAAAATAATCAAGTAATAATTATATGGATTATTAAAAGACAATGAATTATAAAAATATTTTTATATATAACTAGATATATATTTTTTTATAATTACATTGTATGTTAAGGATAATTTTATTAAATATAAAATTATCAATGTGTAATTGCATAAACTATTGAAGGATAATTTTACAACCATGTCCTTTGACATAAATAATAATTTAGAAATTATCTAGGAGATAGAAAGTATCATTGCATGTAATATTTTGTTTCTTTTTGAAATGAAATTTTTTTTCTTTAATTTTAGAACACTTAACGAATGTCAAGCATTTGTGTGTCGAAAATTATGATAATTAGATCATAGGGAGGAGTATTGAACCATATAATGTGGTTTATCCTTGTCGTCGACATTGATGGCCTTGAGGTATGGGGTTGAATTCTTATTAGCCTAATTGATTATCCTTGTATTGGTTTATTTGTCTAAATTGTTGATTTAAATTTAATTTCTAAAATATAATTTCAATTAAATTGATATAAAATCGTTTCATGTGAATTGAGAAATTGGAAATAGTTTTGGCATGGAAAATTAGAAAACCCCTTATTCCATTGAATTGGGCGTGTTTATGGAAATTTGATGATTTAAATTGTTTAATTTAAATTATGGATATTATGGAAATGATTTCAATTAAATTGTTGAATTTAATAGTGTAAAAAAATTGTTTAATGACTGAATTGGTTTTGAATGGCTTTCAAACTAGTGAAAATGGCTTAAAATGATTTAATAGAATCGCGTTCGTTTTATCTGGTAAAAAATGAATGTTTTTGAATAAACCATGTTTTGGATTTAAATTGAAAGATACTAGAACTTCTAAAATGGAATAATGGGATTGATCGTATTTTTATGTAGTCTTAAAATAGCTCACCCCTCATATAAAAGTTCATGCAATCCTTAAATAGTTATTGAGTTATTTGGATACACTCTACGCTATGAAAGTTTTCAAAAACATACTTGCTGTGAGTCACATCCCTGATGGGTTGGTGATGGGTCTCCTTTGTCCTATGTCATAGGAACGTATGTAAACACATTTTTCTGAGATTACATTTAGAGTGCGGAATCCTATAGCTAGTTAATACTATCATATCTTTTGACATATGACCATGTTGCTCACTTGTTCATTTATATTTGAGATATAAATCTATGCCAATTTTTGTTTAAACTACTTACATGCCTGCTCAATTTATATAAACTATTTTGTAAAAAAAATTAACATAAGTCATTTTTAGAAATATTCCATCATTTTTAAAATCATTGCTTAAAATATTTATTTTCATCATTCGAAAATGTTTATAATATTTTGTTTAAATATGATTTTGAATTACCAAACTCATTTATTTGAATATTGAAAGATTTTATTTGGATCATCTATATTTGGAATCTGTTATGGAATCTTCGGTGGTATCCTATTGTGCTTAGGCTCACACCCTATGTTTCCCTTCAGGTGTTTGTAGACTTTCTTCTTCCAGGATCGAGAAAGGGGACGAGATCTCATGGAGGTGGATCTTTCTATTGGGCTTTGGTATTTCTGAGATGCGTTCTTAAGGACCTTGGGTTTTTTTTACAATTTTATAACTTTATCTTTTATGTCTCTTTGTATTCTTTTACAATAATCCCAATGGAGAATATTTTGTTATGCATACTGTCTTGTTTGTTTTCTTCCACATTGTTAGTGGAAAAACCGTTATTAGTTTCATGTTGTGTGATTCCAAGTGCTAGTCACCAACCCATGGGGATCGAGAACACCCTTCGGGCTATGTTAGGGATGGCTCGGTTATCGGGTTACCAGGGTATCTAGGATGGTTTGTGATAATATAAGACATATGTCCCACATAAGTAAAATTCAGACAAAAACACCTTACCGTAAGTCTAACATACATCATACTTGTTGGAACCTCTTGTGTAATAAATATAAATTTATTATACATTTATTATCGAAACATATTAATATATTCCATATATTATTTACATATATCTTTTTATTATAACACCACGACCCTAGAATACTAGAGCTAGTGCCTTACTTTATTACATAGGCATGATTACTAGAAATCAAATCCTGATGTTCTGATCAATTTAGATGTTTTTGAAAACTATATTACTAACTTGAAACACATTTTCTGTTTGGGATAGAAAATTAAATAAAAAACCTAACAAAATCTATTAAACAAAATCACTAATCCCACATCTTAGAATTTATCTTTATATCCTGGGGATGGGAAACAAAATAAACGTGAGCTCAAACACTAAGTTATGATTAAGTATAATAGAAAATATCAGGGATCAATATTTAATAATCCATATGAAATGGTAAATAAAAAAACAAACATTCCATTTAAATAACAAATAAAGGAATAAATATTATATAAAGGTAAATAAATGAATACACATGTCATTCAATCAATTAAATCAGAATTAAATACATCCATAGATTTATTTCATGGTCAAAATATCATGGATAATAATAACTAAAATCTAAATGAAGCAATGACTAATTATTTGAAAACATTTCTGAGGAAAATGAACTCTTATACCATCATGTCCATTGACAGTATGGTTTAAAACTATAAGTAGAAACCCGTTTAATTTTCACAACTGATTTTTCCATTGAGAACCTATCGATGGATCAAGGGGCTAAATAATGTTCTCGCCCATCCCATAATTTCCAATCCAAATTATTACGAATATATCAACTAATTGACATAATTAATATAAATTTTATATATTAGATATTTTTGTTGATTAAATAATACATATTTATCAATATTTCCTAAGATAATCAAATAACATTAAAACTAAAAAACATATGTACAAATGGTATAAAATATAATAAATAGAAATATATATCAGAAAATAATATTTAACTTTAAGATAAATTTAATTTATATCAAAAAATAATGATAAGGATGTGACTCATTCATGAGAAAGTTAAAAATCACAAAAAAAAGTGAGATTTTAAAGATAACCCTCACCACTTGGTAATTTTCAAGTCAGAGCCCCTTGGATGAGATAATACAAAGTGAAACATAAAAAGCATGATATATGTTTTAATCCCGATATTAAATTACAAACTAAAATTATATAAAACTCATTAATGTTAATTGGTTCATAATAAGAAATAAGTCTCAATAGAATGTAAATTGAGATGAAAACACTTAATACACGAGTTACTTTTAAATCATGAGATTCGTGAAATAATAACATCATTTGAGAATTTTAATACCATTAAATAATTTCAATTATTGATTTAAAATTTAATACTCAATTATATTAACCAAAAAAAATACACAAGTGATAAATATAGAAAAAAAGACTAGTAGAAATAAAAGTAAAAATAGAAACCCTATTACCATAAATTTTTTTGGTTGAAAGATTTTTAATCTCTTATATAATGGTTTTAAAAATGTTATTAACTTATAACAGAATAATAATAATATCTATAATATCATATATGATATTAAAATAATTTCATATCATCCAATTGTTAATAATCATTCATTATCTTCACTATTTTGGTTGTTAATTACCAAGTTTTCTGAGTATGTTTTAACTTGTAATATATTTTGTTCCTAATACATAAATAAGGATTTCCTTATCTCCATAATTTAAAAAATGATATAAATATAGTATATATTAAATATCTATATATTTATATTAATCTATAATATTTAGTGATAGGATATGAAATGCACCTTTTATGGAGACCAAAGGCCATAAGTACACATTAACATTGCTTCCATTTTCTTTTCATATCTAAATAATGACATGTAATTGATATATTGGTATATTATAATAAAATTACTATTTATATATCATATTATTCACATATTTTTATTAAAATTTTACTTAATACATTCAATGTAAATCATGATAAAATCACATCACTTTGAGGAGGCTGTAGTCCACACGCCCATAAATGATATTCTCATATTTTCTCAAAGTGTAAAGAATGAAGGTATGTGTGTTGAAATAATTTAAAATTCATATATAAATTATAAATATTATATATATAATATATAATAAATTAATCCATAATTATTCCAAACCATTAAAGTTGTAATGGAAGGATAAACGATATCGATTCATGAGACGTCGGTCCATCGTACACATGAACGATGATTGTTTATCCCATTTGAAGGATGTGTGTAATTTTATAGGTAAAATTCAAAAAATTAAATAATATAATTATATTTATGATACCGAGGTAATAATAAAATAATTAAATAAAAAAAATTAAGGATCAATGAAATAAATTACACAAATGTTCTCGTTGAAGAGCATTACCTCTTTTTGGGTAACTCCTTTTGTTTTTCAGAAAATAAAATCATTGTTTGGTTTTATTACATTATTTAGAATTCTATGATTATAGAAGGGATGTTGGTTGTTTAATCAGGAATGTAATTTTTGATCTAATAGGATTGATAGTTGTGTAGAAGTGAATGGGTGAACTTCTTTTTAGAATGGTGGATGAGTGTAATTCTTATAAATACTAGGAGATGAACACTATTGGGAGGTCTCCCTAACAAAATTTTCCTGAAAAATTCACAAATTATGGATTTTATAGAATTTATTGTCAATATAAACTACCAAAAAACAAAAATATGTCCATTCTTAGGATATTGTTTCTTAACATCTATGTTTCTCCACTATTACCATTTTCATTTTTTACTAAGGAAACTATTTTTCAAACCTAAATATTTCTTCCATTAAGACTAAAATTAAATGATACATTATAAATAATTTTAGACAAATAAATATAAAAACTTATTTTATTCATAATGAAATAATAGTTTTTTAGAAATTAAATTTATCCTATGAACAAGTAGTGTGAAAAAACATTACTTAAACCGTAACTACACTAACTGGGATATTTTTTAACTATTTAATGTTCAATATAGTTGTTATAATATAACAATTTTCCCCTTAATGAAACATATATTATATTTAACAAAATTTATAAATCACTTTTTAGGATAAATGAATTTTAATAATTTTAAATCAATTAATAAAATATCATTTACTATAAAATAACGTTAATGTCAATTTTTACATTATTAATTTTATTTGAATCTAAACATATCAATAAAATTATTTAAATAAAATAAATTAAGTTTAACTATATGTAACATCATAACATTTTTTAATAAATTATGAGTGAATAATAACTAACTCAATTTTCATCTGTTTTAATTTTTGTAACATCATTAATCAAATTTAATTATTAACTAAATAATTACTACGTTGGTATTTTAAAATTATTAAAGATAAATAGAAAAAGTTAAGATAAAAATAAATCCTTTTTATTTCAAAATGGTATTTATAAAATAACAGATATTGTATTTTCATATCTCAATTCATTATAAATATTAAAGGTAAGGAAGGTTCCTTTTTTCCTTTTTCCTTGATTAACATGTTGTACAGGTCACATTAATGGAATAATATCTGAATAACTCCAATATTATATCCAATAGTGTATATATTCAAAATATTTCCATTCAATGGGTTTTGGACAAGTTTTTAGTCATTTAACCCCTTAAAATTAATGATTAGCCACAAATAACCTATTTTTACCTTAATCGTTATAATTAAATTTAATTTCTTTCCTGAATATTTTTTGTCAAAACAATTTCACCCTATTATAAATTATAAATTTTTCAGAATCCAAATAGGGAATCCATATTTTCAAATTATATTCAAAGATGAGTAAAAAGTTAATTTAATATTAGCCCCACAGATGAGATGAGGAAATATGGTTTTAAAGTGAAAATCATCAAAAAATTGCTAGTTTTTTATATATAATTTCAATATTAAAATGATTATAAATACCTAAATTATATTAATAGATGTATAATTTATCTAATATTACTTCAAAACAAATAATAAATAAAACTTACCATTATAAAATATTATGATGAAAAATCATCTTTAGTTATAAATCATTATTTTTCACTATTAATAAAAAAATTAAAATTCAAAGAAAAATAAAAAAAAAATTCCCTCTAAGATATATATTAGGTTCTTATTTAAAAAATTAGTTTATTTTTTTAAAAAAATATAAATGTTTTCAGATTTAGTTTTAAAACTAGTGATCCTTTAATATCTAAAAAAACTACCTTTATAATAAAACATCTTTGAAGCGTAAAATTGGATTTGTTCTTATCTTATTCAATTAAATATATTATATGAATGTAATAAATAATTTTTTTAACATATAATATATAAAATTAAATAATATAATTCAATATTATTAAATAATTTAATCTATTATAAAGTAAATATATTTTCAATTCTTTGGATGTTACATTCTCTACACCTTAAATAAATTGTGGTCTAACAATATAAACTTTCTCTCAAAAATTGAGTGTTTTATATTTGATTTTTTTTTAAAACCTACATCCTAAATTGGATTTATAATTAATATTATTAGTAACAGGGAAAGGTGAATGTGATTGTTTCTACAAAACTAGGATTTTAAAAAGTATAAAATAGAGAAAACATGGGCGTGGAAGATAAATCTAACTATCATGTTCTAATAGAGAGTGATAGAAAAAATTGGTCACAATAATGTTGGTTATCTTGATAAGTTTTACTTATAAGAGGTCTTAAAACACATAAGTATAAAAATGGTCATTGATATCATAAAAATTTATTATAACAGGGAAATATTTTGTTTCAAGTCCCTTTTTCCTACAGTTGAAGAATTCATTCATGCTCGTAGAATATTAAGAAAATAATTAAATGATACATTTCAATTTTATATCCATAATATTATCATATGGTTGTTCCTTAGAATGATTTCTATTACATCTCTTAACACATGTTGTATCATATGATGATGTTAGACATTATTTTCTAAGAACTCATAAAATGATCAACATAATCTATTTCATTATAGGTTAAGTTCTCAAAAATATTTTGATCCAAAAATTTAGAAGGAATGTCAATAAATTTCAAAAATGAAAACATCAATAATCTTCAATCAATATGAATTTTCCCATTAACCAGTACATTCAGAAAATCTAAAAACCATCATCATGTATTCTCTTGAAAACTAGAAATAACATGAATTACCATAAAACATTATTGATAACAAGCATTATTCCTTATTACTTATGTAAAAAATAGATTTTTAGATATATTCCTTAAATAAAAAATGTTATTAAATCAATAAATGATATCATTAAGCACTTTTTCAAAAAAAAAATTATATTCAAAGGTAATCAAAAATAAAAAATTTAAATTATCAATATTAATTGTCTAATAATCCCAAAATCGTTATATCTACAATAGAAATATATTTATAATTTTAGATCCCCTATTCATTTGTTTTACATGAATTTTAACTTTTCATAGAATCGTTTTTCTCAATAATCTTTACTGACCATCACACTCTTTTAAATCATTGAAGAAAAGTACACCAATACAATCCTTATATATCTCATAATTCTTATAACTAGTACACTATTGATAAGATAATAAAATAAAATAATTCTTGAATCCAAAAATAAGAATATTAGTTATTCCTATTCATTGGTGGTAGTATCATAAGCTTGGCCATGATCCATTATCATCTTTTAGGGTATATTCATTTGATGCTTGAGAAATTGATTTGTGTAGTTCCCCATCTCAATACAATTAAAGCATTGTAGATTGCAAAACATTTTCATATCATCTCAACCACAAGAATGGTGTAATTTCCTTTCACAGTTTTAGAAAACTCCCATTATAATTAAGAATTTATTTGGGTGTTTTCTTAAAAAATTATCACACATGGGAAAATAATTCCCTCTCTTTATTCCATTATCCATCCTTTTCCCGTATGTACTCTTGTTCGTACGCTTCCTTCTGGAGAAATAATACATATAGAATTATTTCATTATCTCTATAGCACATGATTATATGTCTTTATATGATGATAATGTTTGGGAGAATAGTACCCTTTGATATATTTTATTAAGGCAATAAATTATATAATCCTTATTACTCTTTAGATCATGTGAATTGTTTACATTCCCATTCCATCTTCTAAGTGACATTTTTAAATAGTGACATTAATGAAAAAATTTTAATATCATTATGGATAATAATTTATATTCTCAAAACAAGTTAAATACTTAACATAAATTAAAAATAATTATGTTTATTTTATCTCATAATTAGAAACATGGTTTCTTTGGTACATTATTCTATACTTATCATCAAAGTCTATAATAGGGTTATGTTATATTATTTATGTTTTTAAAAATATATTTTAGAAAAAATTTATTAAACATGCTTTGATAACAATATTCATTCTCTATCCATAGAATACTGGAACTAGTGCCTTTATATATTAAATTTATAGGGTTTAATTGAATAAAATATCAAATGGATAGTAATTTAATTAGTTTTGGAAAACTATATTACATACATGAAATCAATTTTACATTGGGAATTGAAAATATAATACAATGCATAAAAATATAATAAACTAAATCCTTTAAAAATATTCTAATAATTCATCTTCAAATCCTTGGGAATGAGTTAAAATAACTATGGGCTCAAATTCTCAGTGAGGGTTAATTATGGTGGAAGCTATCATTATGTAATATTTAATATTCAATATGGAAAGGTAAATAACTAAGAATATATTAAATATTAATTTCAAAACACTTTTAATTGAATAATGAATGATTTTTTTAGATAAATTATATTTGACATCTATTATGGAATCATTAGTGGTATCCTTCGGGGATTAGGCTCACACCCAATGTTTTCCTTCATTTTTTTGTAGATGTTCTTCTTCCTGGTTCAAGGAAAGGGAAGGGATATAATGGAGGGGTATCCAGATGTTGATATTTGGTCTTCATGAGTTGTTTCCATACTGACATTAGTGTAGTTTTCCCATTTTAGTATTTTAGCTTTTATGCCACTTTGTATTCTGTTTCAAAAATCCTAGTGGAGTTTCTTTTGTTATGCATATTGTACTGTTGTTTTTCTTCTTCATTTTTGGTGGAAAATTTGTTCCATGTTTCATGTTGTATAATGTAATGTTCTACTCACTTAACCATGGGGATCAAGAACACCCTTCGGGATATGCCAGTACTGGCTCGGTTATTGGGTTACCAGGGTATCCGGGATGGTTTGTGATAATTTAAGACATATGTCCTGCTGAAGTAAATGTTATACAAAAACACCCTACCTTAGGTCTAACATACATTGTGTATGTTTGAACCTATTATGTATTAAATATAGATTTATTAAAACTCTATTATGGAAACGTAGTAGTATATACCATATATTATTTATTTATATACTTTTATTATAACACCACAACCATAGAACACCAGAGTTGGTGTCGTACTTATTGCATTGGCCTGATTTCTAGAAATCAAATCTTGAAGTACTGATCAGTTTAGAGGCTTTGGAAAAATATAATACATACATGAAACACATTTTACTTTGGGGATAGAAAATTAAATACAATACCTAACAAAAACTAAGAAACTGAATCATTGAAACTTGTTCATAGAATTCATCTTCAAATCATGGGAAAATGAAACAGAATAAGTGTGAGCTCAAATGCTCAATATGGGATAAGTGTAATAGAAACTATCAGGGATCAATATTTAATAATCAATATGGAATGGTAATTAACTAAAAAAACTCTCCATTTAAATAACTAATGAAGGAATAAATATTTTTGGAAATATAAATAAATGAATACACAAGTTATTCAAACCATTAATTGAGAATGAAATGCATCATTTGATTTTTTCAATTATTAAAATATCATGGATAATAATAAATAAATTATAAATAAATAAATTACTAATTATTTAAAACATTTATTAGGAAAATGAAATCATATACCATCATGTACTTTCAGATTATGGTTTAAAACTATATGTAGAAACCCGTTTAATTTTCACAGCTGATTTTTCTATTGAGAACCTATCGATGGATCAATGGGCTATATAATGTTCACACCCAACCCATCATTTCCATTCCGAATTACCAGTAATATATCTAGTAATTGATATAATAAATATAAATATTCCTTATTATATATTTATATTAATTAAATAATATATATTTACCAACATTTCCTTTGATAATAAAATAACTTTAAAAGTAAAACACTCATGTAAAAATTGAATACAATTTTAGAAATAGGAATATCCACCACAAAAGAATATTTAAATTGAAGATAAATTTAATTTATAACAAAAATTTATCATAAGGAAGTTACTTATTCCTGATAATGTTAACAGTCAAAAAAGAAAATGAGATTTCAAAGATAACATTCACTATATTGTAATTTTTAAGTCAGAGCCCCTTGGATGAGATATTTAAAAGTTAAAAATAAAAACCATGATACATTTTATAATCATTATATTAAATTAAAAATAGAATGTATATAATACATATTAATGATAAATGGACTAAAATAATAAATAAGTCTCAATAGAATATAAATTGAGACTAAAACACTCATTATATGAGTAACTTTTAAATCATTAGATTTGTGAAATAATAACATCAATTGAAAATTTTAATACAATTAAATATTTTAAATTTTTTATTTAACATATAATAGTTTATTATATTGACCACACAAAACAAACGAGTTATAAATATGGAAACAGTATCATAGAAATAAAAGTCAGACTAGAAACATCATTAACTTATACATTTTTTGGTTGAAAGCTCATTAAACTCTTATATAATGGTTTTGAGCATGTTATTATCTTATGATAGAATAATAATGATATGTATAATATCATATATGGTATTAAAATAATTTATTATAATCCATTTGTTTATGATCATTCAGTATTTTCTTTATTTTGGTTGTTAATTGCATAGTTTTCTGAGTATATTTTAACTTTTAATTTATTTTGTTAATATTACATCAATTATGATTTCTTAATATCCATAATATAAACCATGAAAGAAATATAATATATATTCTATATCTATATATTTATATTAATTCATAATATTTAGTGTTAGAAGATGAAATGCACCGTTAATATGAGACCAAAGACCATACATACACATTAATGTTGCTTCTATTTTCATGTATTATATAAAGAATGTCATGTAATTGATATATTGGAATATATAATTAAATTATAATTTATTTATCATATTATTAACATATTATTATTAAACATATTCTTAATACATTCCAAATAAATCATTATCAAATCACATCACTTTAAGGAGGCGGTGGTCCATACGTCTATAAATGATGTTATCTTATTCTCAAAAAAATGTAAAGAATGAAAGTATGTGCATTGAAATAATTTAAAATTAATAAATTAATTATAAATATCATATATATATATATAATCAATTAATCCATAATTATTCCAAACCATTAAAGGTGGTAATTGTTGAATAAATGATATTGATTCATGAGGTGGCAGTCCATCGTACACACGAATAATGATTGTTTATCCAATTTGATGGAAGTGTGTAATGTTGTAGTAAAAATTAATAAATGAAATAATATCATTATATTTATCTTATTGGTGTAATTATAAAATAATTATTTAAAAAAATTAACGAGTAAAGAAATAAATTACACAAAAGTTGTCTTTGAAGAATGTTACCTGTTTTGGGTAAATCCTTTTTGTTTTTTGAAAATTACTTTCTTTTTTGGTTTTATTACATTATTTGGGATTATATGATTATAAGAGTGTTGTTGGTATTTTATTCATGAGGGTATTTTAGGATCCCATAGTCTTGATTCGTTTGTAGATGTGAAGGGGTGAATTTCCTATTATAGTGGAGGATGAGTGTCATTCTTAGAAATACCAAAATATAAACACTATTGGGAGGTCTCCCTTAAATTTTTTTTGAAATATTCACTAATAAAGGATTTTATATAATTAATGATCAATATAATCCACACAAAAACAAAAACATGTTCATTTTTATGATTGTTTCCTCAACTTATTTTTTTCTCCACTTTTACCATTTTTGTTTTTACTAAGGTAACTAGTTTTCTAACCTTAATATTTTATCCATTAAGACTAAAAGAAAATCATACATGGTAAATAATTTTTTAGAAATGATTATGAAAATCATAATTAATTTATAATAAAATCATAGTTTTTTTTGGAAATTAATTTTATCTTAAGAACAAGTAATGTGCAAAAAACTAATGAAACTGTAACCGCACTAACAAGATAATTTTTACTTTTTAATGTTGAATATAGTCATTATAATATAATAATATTCCCATTTATAGAACATATTTTCTATTTAAAAACATGCATAAATCACTTTACAGAATAATGGTTTTTTTAGTAATTTCATACAATTAATAAAATATCATTTATTATAAAATAGCGTTATTGTCAATTTTGACATTATTTATTTAATTTGAATAAAAAATATTATGAAAATTATTTAATTAAAATAAATTACGTTGAAATATATCTAAAATCATATCATCTTCTAATAAACTATAGGTAAATAATAATTAACTCAATTTTCTTTAGTTTTAATATTTTTATCATTATTTATCGTGGTTAATTATTAACTAAATAGTTACGACCTTGGTATTTCTATATTATTAAAAATAAATAAAAAATAACATGATAAAATTAAATAATTGTTATTTAAAAATGATATTTAAAATTGAAAATATGATGTTTTTCCATATCTCATGTCTTTATAAGTGTTAAAGGTAAGGAACATTCTTTTTTACCTTTTCTTGATAAACATTTTGTATAAGTCACATTAATGGAATATTATCTGAATAACTCAAATCTTAGATCCCAGAATTCATATAGTGAAAATATGGACATTCAATGGGTTTTGTAAAATTGTTTATATCATTTATCCCCTTAATAATAACAATAAACCATGAATAACCCATTTTTTACCTTAATCGATGTAATTAATTTTAATTACTTCCACTATTAATTCTGGAAAAAATTATTTCACCCTATTAGATATTATAAATTATTCATATTTTAACTATATAATCCATATTTTCAAATTATATTCATATATGGGGCAGAAATTAATTTAAAATTAATCCTAAAGGCTAGACAGGTTAATCGGTTTTAAAGTGAATATTTTTAAATGATTTCTAGTTTTTTATATATTATTTCATTATGAAATTGATTCAAAATACCTAAGTTATATTAATATAATTATCATTGATCTATTTTTACTTCAAAAAAAATTATAAATACAATATAACATTATAAAATATTTAGATGAAAAAATAACTTTAATTAAACTCATAATTTTCACAATTCATCAAAAAATGAAAATTTAAAGAAAAATACCAAAAAATTACACCTAAGATAATCTTCATGTTATTATTTAAGAAAATATTTTTTTAGAAAAAAAATATAATAGGGTCAAAATTTCATTTTAAAACAAGTGTTCCTTTAAAAGAAGACAAAGCTGTCTTTAGAAAAATGCATCTTTTTAAGTGTAAAATTGTATTTGTTCTTATATTATTCCAATAAAATATGATAGATAAATATAAAAAATAATTTATTTAACATATAAAATATAAAATTAATTAATATCATTCACTAGTATTAATTAATTAAATCTATTATAAAATAAATATATTGTCAATTCCTGGGGTATTACATTCTCTACAACTTAAATAAATTGTGTCCTCACAATTTAATCATGATCTCAGAAATTGAGGGTTTTCTATTTAAAAAAATTATTTTATTAACACCCACATTATAAATAGGGTTTATAATAAATATTCTTAGTAAGAGGGAAAGGTGAATGTGATGGTCACCACAAAACTATGATTCTCAATAGTAGACAAATAGTGAAAATGTGGGTACATGGATGAAAAATCTAAATATCATGTTCTAATGGAGAGTGATAGAGAAAATTGTTCACCAAAATGTGGGTGATCTAGATAAGTTTATCTTCTAATAGATAATAAACCACATAGGTATAAAAACAGTAATTGATATCATAAAAATTTATTATAATAGGGCAATATTTTGTTTCATGTCCCTTTTTCCTACAGTTGAATAATTCATTCACACTTCTAGAATATTAGAAAATATACTTACATGTTACATTTCAATTTTATATGCACAATATTATATTTTGGTTTTTCCTTTGAATGATTTCTACTTCATCTCTTAGCACATTTTGTATCAAATGATTAAGTGAGATATTATTTTCTAAAACATCATTCAATGATCAACTTAAACCATTTCATAATCTGTTAATACCTCCAAAATATTATGATCATACAATTTAGTATTAATGACAATAAGTTTCCAAAATTAAAATATAAATAATCTTCAAAAAACATGAATTTTTCTAATCAGTACACTAAGAAAATTTGAATAATATTATCATGTATTCTCTTTAAACCTAGAAATAACATGAATTGCCATAAAACCTTATTGATAACATGAATTATTCCTTTTTACTTGTGTAAACCACATAGTGTTGGATATATTCGATAAATAAATTTTTTTATTAACTCAATAAATGATAACATGAACCACTTTTTCTATAAATAATTATTATATTCATCGGTAGTCAGTAATAAAAAATTTAAATTATCAATATCATTGGTCTCTTTATCCCAAAATCATTATATCAACATCAGAAACATATAAAGGATTTTGTATCCCCTATTCATAAGTTTTCCAATAATTTTAACTTTTTATAGAATCATTTTTCTCACTCATCTGTACTGACCATCACACTCTTTTAAATCCATGATGAAAAGTTCTTTAATTCAATCCTTATATACTTAATAATTATTATAACTAGAACAACTTTTATAATATAATAAAATAACATAATTCATGAATACAAATCTAATAATATTAGTAATTTCTATTCATTAGTGGTAGTAGTATAATCTTAACCACGATTTATTATCCTCTTTTAGGGTATATTCATTTGATGCTTGAGACATTGATCTGTGTTGTGCCCCATCCCTTTAAAATTGAAGAATTATAGATTGGAAAACAATTTCATACCATTTCAATCAGAAGAATCGTGTAATTTATCTTCATAGTTTTAGAAAACTCCCATTACAATTAAGAGAGTATCTTGGTGTTTGTTTAAAAAATCATCACACATGGCAAAATACATCCTTTTATTCATTCCATTATCCATCATCTTCCCATATGTACTATTGTTCTTATGATTCCTTCTGAAGGAATATTACATATAGTATTATTTCATTACTTCTTTAGCACATTATTATATATCCCTATATGATGAGAATGTTTTGGAGTATAGTCCCCATTGATATATTTGATTAAGGCTATAAATTATTTTATCCTTCTTACTCTTTAGACCAGGTGATTTGTTTAGGTTATCATCCCCTATTCTAGGTGACATTTCTAAATAGTGATATTAACTAAATTTTTGATATCATTATGGATAACAATTTATATTCTAAAAAAAAGTGATATACTTAACATAAATTTAAAAAAATTATGTTTATTTTATCTCATAATCAGAAACAAAGTTTCTTTTTTACATTATTCTATACTGATCCTCAAAGTCTATTATAGGTATTTGTTATATTATTTATGATTTTCTAAATCTAGTTATGAAAGTTTCTATTAAGCATCATTGGATACCAATTCTAACGCTCTAACCCTAGAATCCTAGAATGAGTGCTTTGATATATTACATTTCAAGGGATTAATGGTATAAAATCCGGAATGACTGGCCTGTTTATTAGTTTTGGAAGGCATATTACATACATAAAACCTATTTTAAATTGGGAATAGAAAATATAATACAATACATAAAAATATTATAAACTACATCCTTGAAACTGATTCTAATAATTCATATTCATATCCTAGAGAATGAAAACAAAATAACCATGAACTCATATTCTCAGTAAGGGTTAATTATGGTGGACTCTATCATTATTCAATATTTAATATTCAATATTGAAAGGTAAATAACTAAGAATATATTCCATTTGAATTTCAAAACCCTTTTATTTAAAAATTGAGTGATTTTATTTGGATAATATATATTTGGAATATGTTATGGAATCTTTGGTGGTATCCTACTAGGATTAGGCACACACCCAACATTTTCCCTCGGGGGTTTGTAGACTTTATTCATCTTGGTTCGAGAAAAGGGAAGGGATCTCATGGAGGATTATCCAGATATTGATCTTTGGTCTTCGTGAGTTGTGTCCTTAGGGACCATAGGGTTATTTGAACATTTTAGTTCTTTAGATTTTATGTCTCTTTGTATTCTGGTTCAATAATCCTAGTGGAGTTTATTTTGATATGAATATTGTCTTATTAGTTTTCTTCAGCATTTTTTGAGGGAAAATCATTTCTAGTTTCATGTTGTGTGATTTATGGAGCTAGTCATCAACCCATGGGGATCGAGAATGCCCTTCAGGCTATTTCAGTTCTGGCTCGGTTATCTAGTTACCCGGGTATCTTTGTTGGTTTGTGAAAATTTAAGACCTATGTCCCACAGAAGTAAAAGTTATACAAAAACACCTTACATTAGGTCTAACATACATCGTAGTTTTTGTATCCTATTGTGTATTACATATAGATTTATTATATATATATTTGAGAAACATACTCATATATACCATATATTAATTACATATATCCTTTTATTATAACACCACGACCCTAGAATACCAGAGTCCGCGCCTCACTTTATTGCATTGGCATGACTTCTAGAAATCAAATCCTGAAGTACTGATCAGTATCGATGTTTTGGAAAAATATTTTACATACAAGGAACCCATTTTACATTGGGGATAGAAAATTAAAAAAAATACCTAACAAAATCTAATAAACTAAATCATTGAAACTCATTCTGATAATTTATCCTCAAATCTCTAGGGAAGGAAACAGAATAAGGGTGAGATCAAACACTCAATAAGGGAAAAGTATAATAGAAACTATCAGGGATCAATATATAATAATAAATATGGAATGGAAAATAACTAAACACACTCTCAATTTAAAAAACTAATAATGGAATAAATATTATGGAAAGGTAAGAAAATGAATACACGTGTTATTGAATCAATTAACTTAGAATGAAATGTATCCTTAAATTTTTTCAATAGTAAAAATTTCTTGGATAATAAGAAATAAAATGTAAATGAACCAATGCCTAATTATTTGAAAAAATTTATGAGGAAAATTAAATCCTATACCATCATATCCTTTTATAGTATGTTTTAAAATAATAAGTAGAAACCCGTTTAATTTTCACTAATGATATGTCTATTAAGAACCTATCGATGGATCGAGGGGCTATATAATGTTCACACCCAACCAATAATTTCTAGTCCAAATTACTAGTAATATATCATGAAATTGATATAATTAATATAAATATTCCTAATTATATATCTATATTAATTAAATAATACAATTTTATCAATATTTCCTTAGATAATCAAATAACTTTAAATGTAAAAACCTTATGTAAAAATAGTATACAATTTAAGAAATAGTAATATCCACCGCAAAAGAATATTTCAATTTAAGATAAAATTTATTTATAACCAAAAATTATCATAGGGAAGTGACTCATTATGGATAAAGTTAACAATCAAAAATGAAAGTGTGATTTTCAAAGACAACATTCACTACATGGTAATTTTCATGCCAGAGCCCCTTGGATGGGATAATTAAAAGTGATAATTAAAAACCATGATATATTTTTAAATCATGATATTAAATTACAAAAATAAATTATATAAAACACATTAAATTTAAATGGTTC
The DNA here is from genome assembly GCA_963277665.1 of Viscum album. Classification (NCBI taxonomy): domain Eukaryota; kingdom Viridiplantae; phylum Streptophyta; class Magnoliopsida; order Santalales; family Viscaceae; genus Viscum; species Viscum album. The sequence continues at coordinate 441,143,980 of OY728121.1, forward strand.
ATAATAATAATTAAGTCTCAATAGAATAAAAATTTGGACAAAAACACTAAAAAATATTAGTAACTTTTAAATAATGAGATTCGTAAGATAATAAGATCAATTGAAAATTTTAATATCATTAAATAATTTATATATATTATTGAATATATAATTGTTAATTATATTAACCACACAAAATAAATGAGTGATAAATGTAGAAACAATGTTGTAGAAATAAAATTCAGACTAGAATCATCATTAACATAAACTTCTTTTGGTTGAAATCTCATTAAACTCTTATATAATGGTTTTAAGCATGTTATTAACTTATAAAAAATAATACTGATATTTATAATATCAAATATTATTTTAAAATAATTTATTACCATCCATTTGTTAATAATCATTCATTATTTTCAATATTTTGGTTGTTAATTGTCTAGTTTTCTAAGTATGTTTTAACTTGTATTTTATTTTGTTCATATTACATCAATCCTGATTTCATAGTCTCTATAATATAAACCATGTTATGAATATAATATTTATTAAATATTTATATATTTATATTAATCCGTAATATTTAGTGATAGGAGATGAAATGCATCCTTTATGGAGACCAAAGGCCATACGTACAGATTAACGTTGCTTCCAATTTCATGTCTTATCTGAAGAATGAAATGTAATTGATATATTGGAATATAATAATTAAATTATAATTTATATATCATATTCATCACATATGTTCATTAAAACCTTCCTTAATGCATTCCATATAAATTATGATCAAATCACATCACTTTGTGGTGGCAGTAGTCCAAATGTCCACAAATATTGTTATCATATTCTCAAAAAATGTAATGTATGATGGTAAGTTTATTGAAATAATTTAAAATTCATAAATAAATTATAAATATCATATATATATATATATTTAATATAATCAATTAATCCATAATTATTCCAAACTATTAAAGGTGGTAATTGATGAATGAATGATATCGATTCACGAGGCACCAGTCTATCTTACACACAAATGATGATTGTTTATCCCATTAGATGGAAGTGTGTAATGTTGTATTTAAAATTAAAAAATGAAATAATATCATTATATTTATGCTACCGGTGTTATTAAAAAATAATAAAATAAAAAATATAATGAGAAAAAAAATTACAAAAAAGTTAATGTTGAAGAACATTAACTCTTTTGGGTAACTCCTTTCTGTTTTCAGAAAATTACTTCCTTGATTGGTTTTATTCCATTATCTGGGAATATATGATTATTAGGGGGATGTTGGTATTTTATTCAGGAAGGTGTTTTATGATCCAACTGTCTTGATAGGTGTGTAGAAGTGAAGGGGTGAATTTCACTTTATAGTAGAGGATGATTGACATTCTTTTAAATATCAAAAGATAAGCTCTATTGGGAGGTCTCAATTACAAATATTTCCTAAAACATTCAAAAAATAATTGATTTTATATAATTTATTGTCTATATAAACCATCAAAAAACAAAAATATATTCATTTATATGATTTTTTTCCTTAACTTCAATGTCTCTCCACTTTTAACATTTTCATTTTTTACTAATGTAACTAGTTTTCTAACCTAAGTATTTTATCTATTATGACTAAAAAAATAATACAAGATAAATAATTTTGTACAAATTATTATGAGAAAATTAATTAATTTATAAAAAAATCATAGTTTTTTGGAAATTAATTTTATCCTAAGAACAAGTAATGTACAAAAACACTACTTAAACTGTTACCTCACTAACAGAGATAATTTTTTCTGTTTAATTTTCAATATAGTCATCATAATATAATAATTATCCCATTAATGGAACATATTTTATATTTAAAAAAAATTTTAAATCACATTATAGAATAATGGTTTTTTTTAATTTTAAATCAATTAATAAAATATAATTTAATATAAAATAAAGTAAATGTTAATTTTGACATTATTAATTTAAATTGAATATAAACATACCATAAAAATTATTTACCTAAATTAAATTAAATTAACATCTCTGTAAAATCATAACATCTTTTAATAAATTATTAGTGTATAATAAATAACTCAATTTTCTTCCGTTTTAATATTTTTAGCATCATTTATCCTAGTTAATTTTTAACTAAATAGTTACTACATTGGTATTTCTATATTATTAAAAATAAATAAAAGTTAATAAGATATAAATAAATAATTTTTATTTATAAATGATATTTATAACTGAAAATACGATGATTTTCCATATCTCATGTCTTTATATATGTTAATGGCATGGAACATTTCTTTTTTCCTTTTTCCTTAATTAACATGTTATATAGGTCACATTAATGGAATAAAATCCGAATAACTCAAATATTAGATCCCAGAGGGGATATAGTCAAAATATGGATATTAAATATGTTTTGGACAAGTGTTCTGATCATTTATCCCCTTAAGATTAATGATTAACCTCAAATATCCCATTTTTTACCTTAATTGATGTATTTAATTTTAATAGCTTTCACTAATAATTTTAGTAAAAAAAAATTCACCCAGTTGGATATAATAAATTAATTAAATTCAAAATATGGAATCCATATTTTCAAATTATATTCCTAAATGTGGTCAAAATTAATCAAAAATTAATCCCACAGACGAGATGGGAAAATAGGTTTTTAAAGTGAAAATGTTTAAAATATTTCTAGTTTTTTATACAATTTCAATATCAAATTGATTAAAAATACCTAAATTATATTATTATATGTATAATTGATCTAATTTTACTACAAAGAAAATTTAAAAAAACAATTTAACATTATAACATATTTAGATGAAAAAATAGCTTTAATTAAAGTCATTATTTTTCACTATTCATCAAAAAATGAAAATTTAAAGAAAAGAAAAAAAAATCCACCTAAGATAAATTTTTTTTCTTATTTAAATAAATATTATATTTTATCAAAAACATATAAAAGATTCAAAACTTAGTTTTAAAACAAGTGTTCCTTTAAAATCTGACAAAACTACCTTTAAAAGAATACATCTTTTTAAGTGTAAAATTGTATTTGTTGTTATATTATTCTAATCAAATATATTAGATGAATATAAAAAGTAATATATTTAACATATAATATATAGAATTAATTAATATCATTCACTAGTATTAATTAATTAAATCTATTCTAAAATAAATATATTATCAATTCTTGGGGTATTACATTTTCAACACCATAAAAAAATTATGTCCTCACAATTTAATCATGATATGAGAAATTACGGGTTTTTTATTCAAAAATAATAATTTTATTAATACCCACATTCTAAAAAGGGTTCATAATAAATTTTCATTGTATAAGGTAAAGTTGAATGTGATGGTCACCACAAAACTAGAATTTTGAATAGTATAAAAATAGTGAAAATGCGGACATTTAAGAGAAATCTAACTATCATGTTCTAGTGGAGTGTGATAGAGAAAAATTGGTCATAAGAATGTGGGTGATATAGATAAGTTTAAATACTAATATATCATAAACCACATGGGTATAAAAACAGTCGATGATATTATAAACATTTATTATAATATGACCACATTTTGTTTCAACTACCTTTTTCCTAAAGTTGATAAATTCATTCACATACTATTAATAATAGGATATATACTTATATGATACATTTATATTTTATAAGCACAATATTATCTTTTGGTTGTTCCATTAAATGATTTCTACTTTATCTCTTAGCACAACTTGTATCGTATGCTGAAGTGAGACATTATTCTATAAAACAACATACTATGATCAACATAAACCATTTCAGAAATGGTTAACTTCTCCAAAATATTATGTTCAAATAATTTAGAAGGAATGTCAATAAATTTTCAAAATAAAAATATCATTAATCATAAATCAACATGAATTTTCTCTTTAATCAGTGCATACTAAAATTTTGAATACCATCTGTTGTACCTCTCGAACCCCTCGTGGTTTTATTTTCATGATCACAATCACTCAATTATTTGTCTTACCTTGTTTTTAAGTGTTGTGGATGATAGGAAAAAGATTGCCAAAGGATTGGCCCAAGAAAGCTGGCAAAAATGGACTGAATTGCAGTCCACCGGCCAACCGGTGTGATAGCACCGGCCAGCCGGTGGACCTGGCAGAGGCATTGCCCACTGCCAGGTGCCACCGGTCAGCCGGTGGCTCTGTCACCGGCCAGCCGATGGCACCCAGATGAATAGTAGTAGCTACTGTCTGCCCACCGGCCAGCTGGTGGCTCTGGCACCGGTCAGCCGGTGTTGCCTGGGCAGAAGGCCTTCTCAACATCCAAGGCACCGGCCAGCCGGTGGCCCTGCACCGGCCAGCCGGTAGCCCAGTCAAACTAGCCGTTGTCTTTGACCAATCAACTCCCATTTGGCCTCCAACGGCTCCGAGGCCCTTTACAACGGCTCCGAAGACTCCCCAAGGGTTCCATGCCTATAAATAAAGGCTGAGGAAGCCCCAGACTCCACCCGGATCATATACCAAGCCAACGGACATATTTTGTATCAATTGGCCAACCTCCGGCGGACTTCCTTCAAGGAACCCACCTTTCTCCAACAACTTCCACATCCAAGGAGCTCCATCAAAGAAGCTTGGAAGCGGCCTTCAACATCTCCAATCAATCAAAGGCGCCCAAGACTTCCCCAAATACGGTTTTTCTTGTTTATCTATTTTGAGCTTAATTTGGGTTTGTGTCTACAAACCACTCTATTTCTCATCCCCTCTTTCTTTTGGGTTTCACATCACCATTAAGGTGTGAAGAGGTTGTCAAGCTTTCCTTTAAATATATTGAGACATAGGTGAGCTATCCTTCACCTGTAAGAAGGATAGTGGGTTCTTGTTAAACCATTAAAAGCAAGTGGGTTCTTGCTTAACCACCAAAAGCAAGCTGTAATAGGTCCTAGTGCTACCTCAAAGCCTAGTGGGTTTCTTGCTAAAACCATTGAAAAGCAAGCGGTAGGAATCTCTCAACGGTTCAGTTGGGAGCGGAGACGTAGGCCGGGTTTTGGCCGAACTCCGTTATCAATTGCGTTTCTTGCCTCTTTTATTTCCGCTGCATTCTTTACTTTGATTTTAATTTGTTAATCTTTTTTTTAAAAGGCAATTCACCCCCCTCTTGCCATCCTTCCCGTTTTTCTCCGCCCAACAATTGGTATCAGAGAGAGTATTTGAATAATTCCTTAACCGGTTTCAAATTAAAGATCCTTTTTGATGGCTTCTACCGCTTCAACCTCTTACGCCCCCGAAGGCTTTTCTTTGGATCGTGATCCATTCTTTGATGGAACCGATTATAGTTTTTGGAAAACCCGCATGACCACATTTCTTAAAAGTATTGGCTATCCTATTTTTAGAATTGTTATGCATGGTTTTACCCTCACTTCTTCCGATGAGTCTAAGTGGACCACCATAGATATTAAGAATTTCGATCTTGATGGCAAAGCCATGAATGCTCTACATTGTGGGATAGACCGAAATGTATTTAATTGTATTTCTACTTGCACTACTTCTTACGATCTTTGGAAATTTTTAGAAATAACCTATGAAGGTACTAGCGAGGCTCCAAAGCAAGAATCCGATCAAAAGCAAGAACCCGACGAAAAAATCAAGCCCGTTTGCCCACCTCACAAGAAAAGGGCCAAGAAGAAGAAAAAGAAGAAGGCTTCAAAGGCATCTTGGAGTGATAGCTCCTCCTTCTCCTCCTTCTCCTCGAGCGACCAAGGTAAAAAATGCCTAATGGAAAATCATGAGGTATCATCTTCTGACTCTTCTTCCTCGACTTCTAGTTCTTCAAATTCATTCAATCATTTGTCTTATGAGGAACTCCAACATGTTAGAGATCAACTTGAATATGGTTTTCATGAACTTTCTTCAAAATTTGTTTCTTTAAAAAATTATTTCAAAAAGCTTTCCTCCGAAAAAGACCAACTTCTCAAAGAGAAGGAGGAACTCTCCCTAAAAATCCAAAATTTCCCCAATGTTGATTCTTTGGAATCAACCATTAAGGACCTTAGGGAATCCCTAGCCAAGTTCACCCAAGGTGAACAAAATTTTTCCAAACTCTTAGGTTCTCAACGAGTATCTAGAACCACCAATGGACTTGGCTACACCAATATAGCTTCCTCCTCCCATGCACCCACTGTTTTTGTAAGGGGGAGCTCTAGTTATAAATTTTTCAATTATTGTAAAAAACCCGGGCACCTAATTTATGAATGCGATTGCAAAAATGCCCGTTATGGTATGCCTAAATCTATTTACTTTTCGGACGAATTTTATAGGAGAAGACCCGCTATGAGACAAGTTTGGATTGAAAAATCCCTTCTTGCGAGTCTCTCCGGGCCAAAAATAGTTTCGTTTCCCCGATGATCTTTTGTTTTATTTAGGGGGAGAAATTTTCTTAAATTCAAAAATCTCTTTCGATTCGTTTTTCAATTTAAATTCATTTATTCAAAACTCTTAATTTCAAAAATTTCATTTGGTTTCAAATTTCAAATTTCAATTGGTTTTTGATTCAAAACTTTCAATTCAAACTGTTTTTCAAAATTTTTCAATTCAATCTCATCACTTGGTATCAAAACTCTCAATTCAAATTTTTCATTTTCAACTCTTGGTTTCAAATTTTTCAATTTCAAATTTTCAATTCAATTGTCATTTCAAAACTTTCAATTCAAACTGTTATTCAAATTTTTCAATTCAATTTTCAAAAATTCCAAAATCTTGATTTTCAATTTTCCCTCAATCATGTTTTATGCCCCGTGCTATTTTGATAATCACAAAGGGGGAGAAATTCTTGATTGATTGGGGGAGAATCCTTTTGATCATGCTTAGCATTTACTTTCATAATACTTTAAGCATGTCTTTCATTTAAGTTTTTACTTTGTTTTGGTGATTGTGATCATCAAAATAGGGGGAGATTGTTGTACCTCTCGAACCCCTCGTGGTTTTATTTTCATGATCACAATCACTCAATTATTTGTCTTACCTTGTTTTTAAGTGTTGTGGATGATAGGAAAAAGATTGCCAAAGGATTGGCCCAAGAAAGCTGGCAAAAATGGACTGAATTGCAGTCCACCGGCCAACCGGTGTGATAGCACCGGCCAGCCGGTGGACCTGGCAGAGGCATTTCCCACTGCCAGGTTCCACCGGTCAGCCGGTGGCTCTGTCACCGGCCAGCCGGTGGCACCCAGATGAATAGTAGTAGCTACTGTCTGCCCACCGGCCAGCCGGTGGCTCTGGCACCGGTCAGCCGGTGTTGCCTGGGCAGAAGGCCTTCTCAACATCCAAGGCACCGGCCAGCCGGTAGCCCAGTCAAACTAGCCGTTGGCTTTGACCAGTCAACTCCCATTTGGCCTCCAACGGCTCCGAGGCCCTTTACAACGGATCCGAAGACTCCCCAAGGGTTCCATGCCTATAAATAAAGGATGAGGAAGCCCCGGGCTCCACCCGGATCATATACCAAGCCAACGGACATATTTTGTATCAATTGGCCAACCTCCGGCGGACTTCCTTCAAGGAACACACCTTGCTCCAACAACTTCCACATCCAAGGAGCTCCATCAAAGAAGCTTGGAAGCGGCCTTCAACATCTCCAATCAATCAAAGGCGCCCAAGACTTCCTCAAATATGGTTTTTCATGTTTATCTATTTTGAGCTTAATTTGGGTTTGTGTTTACAAACCACTCTATTTCTCATCCCCTCTTTCTTTTGGGTTTCACATCACCATTAAGGTGTGAAGAGGTTGTCAAGCTTTCCTTTAAATAGCTTGAGACATAGGTGAGCTATGCTTCACCTGTAAGAAGGATAGTGGGTTCTTACTAAACCATTAAAAGCAAGTGGGTTCTTGCTTAACCACCAAAAGCAAGCTGTAATAGGTCCTAGTGCTACCTCAAAGCCTAGTGGGTTTCTTACTAAAACCATTGAAAAGCAAGCGGTAGGAATCTCTCAACGGTTGAGTTGGGTGCGGAGACGTAGGCTGGGTTTTGGCCGAACTCCGTTATCAATTGCGTGTCTTGCCTCTTTTATTTCCGCTGCATTCTTTACTTTGATTTTAATTTGTTAATCTTTTTTTTAAAGGCAATTCACCCCCCCTCTTGCCATCCTTCCCATTTTTCTCCGCCCAACACCATCATCATGTATTCTCTTCAAAAATGGAAATAACATGAATTACCATAAAACCTTATTGATAACATGCATTCTTCCTTATTATTTAATGAAACCATAGATTGTTGGATATATTATATAAATCAGAAAATGTTATTAACTCCATAAATGATAACATGAAAAACTTTTGTAATAAATAGTTAATATATTCATAAATAGTGAGTAATAAAAAATTTAAATTATCTATATCAATCATCTATTTACCCCAAAATCTTTATATCCACATCAAAAACATATTTATAAGTTTTTATCCCATATTCACATATTTTCTAAGACTTTTTACTTTTCACTAAATCATTTTTTTATTCATCTTTACTAACCATCACACACATTTAAATCCCTGATGAAAAGTACTAAATTACAATCATTATTTATTTCTAATTTTCTTATAACTAGTACACCATTAAAAATATAATAAAATAGCATAATTTTTGAATCAAAAAATAAGGATATTTGTCATTAATATTCATTAGTGGTAGTATCATAAGCTTGACCATGATCCATTATAATATTTTGTGATATATTCATTTGATGCTTGAGACATTGATTTGTGTAGTGCCACATCTCTATAAAATTGAAGAATTGTACATTGGAAAACTTTTTCATACCATTTCAATTACATGTACGGTTTCATTTCTCTTCATAGTTATAGAATAATCCCCTTAAATTTAAGAATGTTTTATGATGTTTTATTATAAAATTATCAGACATGGAAAAATACTTATATCTTTTCTTTCCTTTGTCCATCCATTTCCCATTTGTACCCTTTTTCTCATTATTCCCTCTGAATTAATAATACATAGAAAATTATTTCATTATCACATTGACACATGATTATATGTCCTTGTATAATGAGAATGTTTGGGATGGTAGTTCCCATTGAAATATTTTATTGAGGCCATAAATTGTATAATACATCTTACTCTTTAGATCAAGTTCATGTTTTTGGTTCCCATTACAACTTCTAGGTTCTATTTCTAAATATATACATTATCTAAATTATTGAATATAATTATTGATAATAATTTATATTCTCAAAAAAATTGAAATACATAACATAAATTTAAATATTTATGTCTATTTTATCTCATAGTTAGAAATGTTGTTTCTTTGGTAATTCTTATATAATTATCCTCAATATCTATAATTGTTCTATGATCTATTATTGATGTTTTTATAAATATAGTTATCACTGATTTTATTAAACATAATTTTATACCAATTGTAACGCTTCGACCCTAGAATCTATGAACTAGTTCCTTAATATATTACATTTTCAGGATTGCATTGAATAAAATCCAGAATGACTAATCAGTTTATTAGTTTTGTAAAACCTTATTACATACATGAAACCTAGTTTACATTGGGGATAAAATATATAATACAATACATAAAACACCTAATAAACTGCATCCTCTAAACTGATTCCAATAATTCATCTTTATCTCCTTAGGAAAGAAAACAAAATAATCATAAGCTCAAATTATTATTAAGGGTTAATTACAGTCAAATATATCATTATTAAATATATTATATTCAATATGGAAGGGTAAAAAATTAAGAACATATTCAATTTAAATAACTAAATAAGTCATATATAATACAGAAACATAAATAACTGAACACATGTTATATTAAAAAAATAAATTGAGAATGAAATGCATCCATATATTTTTTTCTTATTGAAAATATAATGGATAAAAAAATTTAAATATAAATGAAGAAATTATGAACTATTTGACATAATTTCTGAGGAAGAGGATTTATTATATCATAAGGTCCCTTCACAAGATGGTTTATAACTACTTTTAGAAAACCATTTAATTTTTGAAACTGATTCGTCTCATGAAAACCTATTAATGCATCAAGGGGGAATATAATAATAAAGTCCCACTCGAAATTTCTAGTCAAAACCCATCCAAATATATTGAGTAATACATTTAATTAATAAGAAATATCCCTTAATAAATATCCATTTTTTGTAAAGAATAGATCTTTTTCAAAATTTCCATAGATAATAAAATAATTTTCAAAGTAAATATTTTATGTAAAAATGGTTTAGATTTTTAGGCAACCGTAATAACCATCACATAAGTATTTAGTTATTTAAAATAAATTTAAAATAAAAATTTATTATTAGGTAGTTTTTGTTTTAAGATAATGTTAACAATCAGAAAATAAAGTGAGATTGAAAATATAACTTTTAACAGTTGATAATTTTTAATTCAAAACCCCTTGGATGAGACAATACAAAGTGATACATAATGTACCATGAATTGTGAGAGAATCATGATATTAAATTACAAATTGGTTATATATACTCTACAGTATAGTGAATTGGTTCATGATAATAAATAAGTCTCAATAGAATGTAAATCGATATGAAATCCTTCAATACTTGAGTAACTATTGAATCATTAGATTATTTGAAGAATAAAATCAATAAAATAATTTGATACCATGAATTAAATTAAATTCATGATACATCATGTAATTTGGAAGAATATACAGACCAAAAATAAAGTAGTTGTAAATATCAAAAGAGTCTCACTGAAATAAATGTGTTGCTATAAATCCCCTTACCTCACACTTCCATTGGGATTAATGTTAATTAACCTCTCTTATAATGGATTTATGCATGTTATTAACATATTCCAGAACCATAAAAATATTTATATTATCATATATTATTTTATTATAATATATTATTACCCTTTTGTTAATAATTGTTCAATAATTTTACTATTTCGGGTATTATTTTACTAGTTTTTTGAGTATGTTTTGACTTGTAATTTTTCTTTTCCTATTATGTAAATAATTATTTTATAAAATACAAAATTAAAACCATGATTTTAATATCATGTATATTCAAAATATATGCACTTATTGTATTCCATAATATTTAGTTAAATGAGATTAAATGCACTATTTTTGAAGGTAAAAGGTTGTACTTTTGCATGAACGGTGCTACAATTGTCTTGTCCTATCAAAAAATGAAATTTAAAAGACATAAATTATGTTTTAATTAATGTATAATTTAATTTAATATAAATAACATAGATTTATTAAAGTCATCCTTAATCAAATACATGTAATGTTTAAACAAATCACATCAATTTGTTGTGGTAGAAGTCCATATGGCTACAAATGTTGTCATTATTACACCACAAATTCCAAAACATGATGATATCATTTATGAACTAATTATAGAAGAAAAAATAAATTATAAATATCATATATTCCAAAAATTAATAATAAATCCATTAATATTCTCTAATGAGAAAGGTGGTAATGGAAGAATGAATGACATCGGTTCACGAGGTGGTCTTTTGTCGTACACAAGAACAATGACTTCATGACCAATTTGATTGATGTGTGTGAATTTGTATCACTACTACAAATACACCATTTATCAGCGCTAAAAATGGCCATTAACAGTGCTAAAAAAGTGCTATTAAAGCCAACGAAGATAAAGGGGGGGGGGGGTCCCCTTTATCAGTGCTCAAAAAAGTGCTGATAAAGACAACATTTTTAATCGCTAAAAGAAGCACTGATAAAAGTCACCCTTTATCAGTGCTATTTTTAGCACTAATAAATGAGTCTTATTTCAGTCCTTCCTTTATCAGCACTTTTGTTTTAGTGCTGATAAAGGACCCTTTTATCAGTGATTTTAAAAAAGAACTGATAAAAGTTAAAAAATATTTAAAAATATTAAAAAAAGTTACAAAAAATTAAAAAAATCATGCCAATCCAGGGGGCCTTTTATATCACTTGAGCCCCACTTTTAATAGTGCTTTCCACCCCCTCCAGCACCCCGCATGCACCCCCTCCACCATTTATCAGTGCTACCCCCCACATCCACCCCCATGCGCGCGCCTCTGCCTCCAGCAGATTTTGAACACGAGACCTCCCCCCTACGCACGTAATACCTTACCACTACTCTATTTTGATTTGTTTTCCATTTCATGATATCTCTATTTATATATATATATATATAGTTATATTTATTCGTATAGTAATATATATTTATATTAATATATATATATATACATATAGTTATATCAATATATATATAGTTATATTAATATATATACATAGTTATATTAATATATATATATATAGTTATATTAATATATATACAGTTATATTTATATATATATTTTTATATTAATATATATATAGTTATATTAATATATATATAGTTATATTAATATATATATAGTTATATTAATATATATATAGTTATATTAATATATATATAGTTATATTAATATATATATAGGTATATTAATATATATATAGTGATATTAATGTATATATCTATTTATATATATATAAATATTTAGTTATATTTATTCGTATATTAATATATATTTATATTAATATATATATATAGTTATATTAATATATATATATATAGTAATATTAATACATATTTCTATTTATATATATATATAGATATATTTATTCGTATAGTAATATATATTTATATTAAAATATATATATATATTTATATGAATATATATATTTATAGTGATATTAGTTTATATATTTATAGAGATATTAATATATATATTTATAGTAATATTAATTTATATGTAGTTATATTAATATATATATATATATAGCTAGATTAATATATATATATAGTTAGATTAATATATAGGTATATAAATATTCATATATTTGTATTTTAAATAAAATGTATATTAGTTATTATTTGGATAAAGATAATATATTTTATTATTTATATTTATAATTAATTTTTATGTGTGAATATATAAAAAATATGTATATATTATTATATATGTGATTATAAATAGCAGTGAATTATAAAAAAGGATAAAATTTCAATGACATAATATCAATATGAATGTAATAACTTGGAATAAATTCAGTCCCCACCAAAAAATCCAATAATACCCCCTTAAATGCGTTTGAAAATCCACAAAATGTTAAAAAATCGGCATACCCCGAATAAAAACTCAATTTTGGAGGACTTCTAGGCCACTTTTTGCCTTAAAAACCCTTGATCGAGGACCCCCACCCGGTCACAATGACGTAGAGCTCGTCGCAGGCTTCGATTTGATATGTCGTAAAGCTCAAACGGACACCCGGATCAAAAGTTATGGTCGTTTGAAGTATGAGTTGCATTTTCAACATATTTTGGATCTTTTTTTAATTTTTTTTAATTTTTTTAGTCTTTAAATTGTTATTAAATGACTATTACTCCATAATTATTTGCAAATTATTATTTAAAAATATTTTTTTAATTTTTTAAGAAGCCATTTTCACTAAATATCTTATATATTAAGTATATTAAGTGTAAATGTACATTTATACTTATCTAAAATATATTTAAAAATTATATAATATATTTATATCAATATAACTATATTTATATATTAATATATTAATATATATTTTTTATATTTTATTTTGAATTCGACCCTTTATCAGCGCTACTAAACAAGCACTGATAAAGGGGGGGCATGGGAAAAATCTATTTTTGTGGTAGTGTATTTCATATTATTAGAATAAGAATATAAGAATATATTTAATATACTTATTTTAACATATATTCATTATATATTAATAATTTATGGCGTAGCTAAATAAATAACACAAAAGTTCTCATTGAATAATGTTACCTTTTTCAAGTAACACCTTTTGGTTTTCACCAAAGTACTTCCTTGGATAGATTTTTGTACAAATTTATGTTGGAATAATGAGGGGTGGTATGTTTTTATGCTTATTATGGAAATTTTTTAATGGTACAATCGGATTTAAATGGTTGTATAAGTGAGGTGGATGCATTCCCTTTTAGAGTGGAGGAGGAGTGGAATTCTTGTAAATACAAAAAGGTAATCAATTTTGGGAAGTCTCCCTTATACAATGTTCCAAAAATAATTAAAATTAATGGAATTTATGGAATTTATGGTTGATAAAAACCTAAATCACCAGATAATATGTTTATTTTTATAATCTTCTTTCATAGCTTCAATGTTTCTCCACTTTTACCATTTTAGTTTTTTATTTAGATAACTACTTTTCTAACATAAGTATGTTGTCCATTAAAACTAAAATAAAAAGATACATTATATATAATTTCCACCAATTTTTTATTAATAATATATCTAAGTTATAATACAAAAATACTAGGTGTTTTCGTAATTAATTTTAACAGAAGAGCATGTTATGTGAAAAAAACACTACATAAATCATAATTGAGCTATCAATGTTTTCTACTATTTAGTGGTGAATAAAATGATTATAAAAGAATAATTTTGACATTAATGGAACATATTAAATATTTAATAACATCGATAAATCATTATATATTATATAGTATTTTTAGGATTTTAAATCAATTTATTAAATATCATTTTTTATAAACTAGCATTATTGTCAATTATAAATTTATAAATTTAATTTGAATCTAAAAAAACAATGAAATTTTTTGAATTAAAATATATTAAGTTCAATGCAATTTAACACGATATATTCTTCGAAAAAATTATGGGAATACAATAATTAACTCAATTTTCACCACTTTTAATATTTTTAGAATCATTTATCTTACTTAATTATTAACTACATAGTTACTGCGTTGTATTTATAACAAAATAAATAAAATTTTATCATCACTAAAATTTAAAGATATATTATTTTTATTAAAATAACTCATTTATCTTTAAAAAGGATAGGTATAACCGAATATAATATGTGTTTTCATATTTCAAGGATTTATAAAAGTTAAATGTAAGGAATTTTAGTTTTTTGTCTTTTTCCTTTCATAACATATTATATAGGTTAGATTTATTGATTAGTATCCAAATAACATTAAAAATACAATAAAAGGTATGATAACATATAATTATTTCCATCCAATGGGTTTTGAGAATATTTATGGATCATTTTTCCCTAATAATTAATGTTTAAAGACTAAGAAACTCATTTGTACCTTAATCGATCTAATTTATTTTAATTTATTTATCTAACATTTATTTTTAAAAAAATTACTCAATTAGATATTATAAATTATTATTACTATAAATATGGAATACATTTTTAAAAATCCAAATCACATAAGCGGAAAAAAAATTAAAATTAATCTTACATATAGGATGAGACAATTGGTTTTTAAAATGAAAATGTACAAAATTTTGATATGTTTATATATAATATTTCAATATGAAATTGATTCTAATGATATAAATTTGATTAATAAATGTATAATTTATATAATTATAATTTAAAAAAAATAAAATATTATTTATCATTATAAATTACTTAAAAGTGAATGTAGTTTTCAATTAAAATTCTGTATTTCTCACTATTTAACAAAAAATAAAACATCACAAAAAATACAAAAAAATCTACCAATTATTATTTTGATTTTATAATTTTTAATATTTAGTTTATTTTACAAAATATTGTTTATAAATTTCTCATAATTCAGATTTAAAATAGGTTCTCCATTAAACGTGGAAAAACTACCTTTAGAAAAATATAGATTTCTTTGCATAAAAATGGATTAGTTCTTATTTTATTCCAATAAAAACTATTTTATGAATATAAAAAATAATTGATCGAATATATAATATACATATTTCATTAATATAATTAAATTGTAGTAATTAAGCTAATATATTCTAAAATAAATATATTTCAAATTCATTGGGTGTTATGTTCTCCCCGCCTTAAATAAATTGTGTCCTCACAATTAAAACATAATCTCAGTAATCAAGTTTTTACTATTTGAAACCATTATTATTGAAAACCCCACCTTGTGAATTAGTAAATAATGAATCTTATTAATAATATGGAATGGTAAATTTTATGTTAAATATTGAATGACACATTCGTATAGGAGAACAATAGTTAAAACATTCACATGGAAAAGAAATCTAACAATCATGTTATGATGGAGAGTGACAGAGAAAATTGATCAAAAGAAGGTAGGTTATCTAGATAATGTTAAAAACAAGAAGTATATAAACCACATAGATTTAAAAAAGATCACTGATATCCTCAAAAATGATGATAATATTACAAATTTTTTTATCCAACTCGCTTTTTCATAGAATTGATGAATTACTTCACTCTCTATGAATATTAGGTGGAATGGTGAGCATTCGGGGAGCTAGGGTTCGGGAATGGCGACGGCCGCCGTAGGCGGTGATGAGCTCCGAACCGATCCCTCCTCCACAGGTGGAGGAGGGATTTCCACAATCCTCTCGTAATCGTCGATTTCTACCTCTATTAAAACCTGAGCTATTGCCTTCATTCCCTAAAATCATTCTCTCCCCCAAAGATCCTAAGTTGCATGACGGGATTCCACAGCTCCCGGTCACGGCTCGGGAGTTTAATGATGCATCATCCCTCCTGAATCTAACGTTGATTGCACGCTTCAAGTAGCAATTCCCATCTATGGATTATTTTGATCGGTTCATCTTTGATTCGTGGAAGCTTCAGGAGCACACCACTATGGGTCTACTGGATTCGAAACATATAATGGTTCTCTTTGTGTTAGAGGATGATTTGATCCTGGCCTGGTCCTCTGCCCCGCGTACCTGTGACCGATGTCGTTTCCTGCTCTTCCGATGGTCATATGATCATTATTTGAAGAGATACTCCTCGACTATAGAAATCTGGGTAAGATTTTCTGAATTACCAGTTCCATTTCAAAATCCTTCCATCATCTGAATGCTAGGTAATCTTGTTGGTCGTTATTTATGTTCAGACAGTAGAACTAGGGTTGTTTGCCATCCGATTTCACCGAGAATTTTTGTTGAATTTGACCTTTTGAAACCGCCAGTTGAGTCGATCTTCATTGCTGTAAGTGAGGAATTCAGGTGCAAGCAGAATGTTTTCTTTGAGTCTTGGTTTGATTATTGCTCTCGGTGTCTTAAGGTTGGGCATTTGAGGGAGGACTGTAGAGGTATGAAGGTGGTCTCGCAGGTAGCTTTGGCTCCAATAGTTACAGAGATGGTGGCTTTAAAACCTCAGCAAAGGAATCAGAATCTGGATAATGAAGTCCGGACATGAACAAGCCCTATGAGTATCAGTACTCTGGATGGAACGCGCAGGGGGAGCTGAAGGAGTCTTTGAACCTGAAGGATGATGAGGTGTTAGCAAGATTTGATGTGATCTGGGGATTTCCAATGTAGGAGGATTGAGAAATTATGGGAGGCAGGCAGTTCAACCTGCTAGGGTGGGTAGTGAACAAGTGCTGGTTTCAGCAGGGGGTAAGGAGGTAGTGGATAAACCTATTGTGTCTGTGCAGTCAGAGGCTACTGCGGAGGATGCTGATGGTTGGGTGAGGGACTCTCCTGGGCTGAAGACCACTCATGTGTAGCAGGTGGATAGTATTGATGTAATAAACTACTTTTCTGGTCCGGCGAATGAAGAAACAGAGGTGGGTCAAGATCAAAATGCTAATGATTTGGCTCCTGGCCGGTTATCTGCTGAACCTCTTGAGTCGCATGGCAGGGTGGAGATGGGTCTGGACCTGACCTGTACTAATAATGGAAACACCAATGGATAGGTATAGGGACAAGGATCCCCTCATTGTGCTAAATAGTAGGATCATAGGGAAATATATCTTCTTGGTGAGGAGATTTCAAGGACTGAAAATGGAAACATGCAGGTTGAGCTGCCCTTCCAGGATGCGGTATCTAGTGAAGGCCTCTAGCAGGCCGGGGTTCTTGGTGATCTCGAGACTGTGGTACAACCACAATTATTAGAACTTCTTAACCCTAACAGTAATGTGGAGTAGGATCAAGGTATGAACAAGGGTCATCAGATGGTGTCTTTACCTAGGAAATGGGGGGACTTATCTAACGGTGAGGAGGAGAATGATGGAAGATACCGAACCTCGTTTAGTGATGTTGTTCAGTTTGGGAAGAAGGATATGGTAGAGAGTGTGGGTATTATGACCTCCCTTCCAAAAATAAGGAAGAGGAAAGATTACTCATCTATGCCAAGGCCGATGTCTACCAGATATTATTTGAACAAAGGTAAAGGGATGATTTCTCTTGAGGAGTTCATTCAACTGGAGAAGTTAAATCTTAGACGGAAGTATGTGAAGATTATGAAGTAATATGAATGTTTCGAATGGGAGTCGACAACCGCAGATGAGGCTTTTGATCATGGAGCAGGTGATGGGTTCGACGATGGGTATGGTTTCTAACTTGTATTTGTATGCTCTTGTTCTCACTGTCCGCTTGCTGTAATTTTCCTTTTATTTTAATAAATGGTCAGGGACTTTGTCTCTGGCTGAGATTTCCTAGTATGAATATTAGGTTATAAACAAACTATTTACATTTCTATTTCATAAGAACAATATTATCCATTGATTGTTCCTTTTAAATATTTCTACTTTATCTATTAGTACATGTTGTATTATATTATGATGAAATACATTAAAACTAAAAACTCAACCAAACATAAACCTAAAGTGTTTCATAAATGGTTAACTTTTCCAAAAGATTATTGTCAAACACTTTTAAAATAAGATCACTATATTTACAAAAATGTACTTAACATTAATCTTAAATAACAAAAATTATCTATTTAATCATCACATATATAACATGTGAATACCTACATCATGTACTCTCTTGATACATGGTAACAACTAGAATTACTATAAAACATTTTTGATAACATGAATTCTTACTTATTATTAAATTAAAACACAAATAATTAGATTATTCCTTAAATACATTTTTTTAACTACATGAATTTATTCACGAATAAAATTTTCAATAAATCATTAATTATATACCATGTATTCTGTAATATGAATTTTACTTTAACCATATCAATCTTATATTTATCCAAACATCATTATCTCAACTCGAAAAACATATCAAATAATTTCATACCCTTAACAATGTGTTATAAAATAAATAAATAACTGAATCATTTTTTATTCTCATCATTAATGATCCACAAAAGATTTTAAATCCTTAATTAAAATGTACTATAGTACAATACTTAAATATTTCATAATTCTGATAAATAGTACATCATTGATAAAATACTCAAATAAAATTATTAGTGAATCTAGTGGATTGGAAGGTTATAATATATATGTTATATTGTAATTATAGATATTTTATTATTCTGTAAGTATCATATACAAATATTAAACCCATTATAATACCCATCAATAAAATATGGTTACGAAAAATAAATTTTTTCGCAATGAGGAAATGGTAAGACGTATATACACATGAGTGATACATTCACTTATTGTCTGATGGAGAAAAGGGTTTATAATGGTGTTTTAGAATTAATAATAACATTTAAAAATAATGGGGATACTTATGTTATTATTTTATAAAAAATATAAATGGTTTAGAGATGCGAAAATAAAAATAACAATGAAAGTGTTAAATTAAGGTGAATGTCTATTCTTTGAGACTACTCTCATTAATTTACAAATATGTTTCTCAGGATTGTATTTTGAAGATACCAACACCTATAGAATTTGTGTATTTAATTTTATAGGATAATTTTTTTGCTAATGATCGATATGTTAGGCTCATTGTGATTAAAATAAGTGTGGGAGGAGGTGACCTTATATAATGGAGTTTAGGGGATCTTTTGGAATAAAATAAAAAAATATTATATGGATATTATATAGCCACATAATTTGAAATGGTAATTAATTCAAACCTAGTGTATTATATAGTTTATGTATCACCAAAAAATAAAATTTGGATAGGTTTATGTTCCATTTTAAACATTATATTTTTTTAACCCCATAATTATCATATTTTTATATTAACCATTATAATATATTTTTCACTATTAAAGGGTCATAATATTACTTATATTGTATATATTGAATCAGAAATTGATAATTATAGAAATTTTTAACCATATATTATCCCATTTTTATTTATTTAATATTTAATAATTTTTAAATAATTTAATGAAATATTATTTTTCATAAAATATATTTATTGAAAATTATGATAATATTCATTACATTGACATTAATACCATCATGAATGAAAATTAAATTCTTAAAAAACTTATGTCACTCAATAAATGTTATTTTAATTGATGAAATTATCCTTTAACATTAATTATCTCAAAACATATGTTTCATACCTTCCAAGATTCCACTCACTATTGCTTCCTTACGGTTGTCCACAAGACCACAAGCATTCCTCCCTAAACACTAGAGGCTGCCATATAGCAACGAGGGTGTTGGGTAATCATGTGGGGTATAATATTCCCTTATTGATCAATGTGGAGAACTGTAATATATATATATATATATATATATATATATATATATTATCCAATATATAATAGCATAAATCCGAACAATAGTGCATAGTATCAGATTAATAATTGTGAAATATGCAAGCAATGTACTAATAAGAAAAATATGAATACAAATGAGACACAATATGATGATTATAGTAACTTAACTATAAAAAAGGGCATATAAGGGGGAATGGGATACAGGCATATAAAAAATTTAAACAAAATATAAAAAAGGCAATAAACTAATATTTTTTGTATCTCGTGTATAGTCATGGTCCTCTGTACCCAGGCTCCATCTTATTGATTCATGTTAATCAAGTATTGGAATATAGCTTCTTCATGTTGTATATACCTACAACCATAAATTCTACTCTAGTACCAATGGACCACAACCATTATGTGACATATAATATCAGTAGGTCATCACCCATGGCGTCTAGACCATTCCATTTTAGGAAATGAAAAATAAAACATGTTCCATAATTAAATAATATAGAATAAAAATAAATATATAAATGCATTAGAATAGGTTCCACTTGGATACCTATCCAATTTACATACTTAAAACTTTGCTAATGAGTTTAAACCAAGTTACCATGAATTGATGAATTATCTGGGAAAATATTCCATGTTATAGACTTCCTCGAATCTTGTGATTGGTCCTGGTGAACATGCCCCTAATTTTTCTAAAAACAAGAACCAATTCTATTTTGAAAACATTTATTTACATTATCTACAATAGATTTCATAACCACTTTAGAAAATATATTTATACTCTCTAAGACCATCCATATAAATCTATAGATACATTCCAAGTATCTATCATGGGGCTTAGTTAATATAAAATGACAAGGAGACTATCTGTGGTGACCCCAGGATGAGGTCCCATGTGTCCCTCCAAGAATAGTATAAAAATATCAACTATTAAAAAACCTCTGATTCAATACTAAGTATCAAACATAAGGGAACGAGTCTCTCTCAAGGAATGGTACAACCGATCATGCCATCAAGACCGTACAAGGGCCCACCCTTAGGGAAATTGTGTTAATCAACTGGAGGTAAAACCAAAGTAATTATCAGTGAACACATCCCAGGTAAATCCAATGTCTCCCCTACTATGTTAAAAAATCATAAAAATTATAACAAGAAGAATCAAGAGACATTACAAGGGGTCTTTAATCAAGAACACCTTATATCTCCATTGAAACTATGGTGAAAAAACTGAATAAGAAAAAACATTGTTTAAAATATCTATAAATTGACCATTTAATTAATTTGATAATTTATACATCACTTAGAACATTGGAAAAGATAGTCAATTAATCATCCATTTGTGGAATGAGGTGAAGGAATTGAGCACTTATATATTTTATCTAGTTATACTACTCGGTTCAAGATATGGGTAAGTAGGGTCCTAGTATAAGGCTCATTACCCAATTTAATCCAAATAAAATTACATTGGGAAATTTATAACAATGAACCACCCCACAGGGAATGTTTTAACTATCTAGGGTAATTTTATATTAAGGAACAAAAGTATGGAACACCGACCGGTTGGCATAATTTAAATTCAATCAACCCAAGGGTTTGATTCACCACTATTTCGGGTTTCCAAAGGCATTGTAAGATAATCCAATTGATTTAATTATCAATTTAGAGGTGGAATTGGATTGGTGGTGTTCACAGAAAAACATAAAATTATATGTAATGAAACTAAATGAAGGAAAATATCCTAGACCACATACATTAGCATCATAGAGCTTTCCTCATACAACGTTGACATTTGATATACACTAGGTTGGAAAAAATAGAAGAAGCTTCAAAATTTCATGAAAATGGGGAAAATGATCTTTCATTGACATAGATAAATTGATGGGATGAATTAAATTAAATAGTATATAGAGGATCAATGATCACACTTCAAGCATCCCATTTCTTCTAACAGTGAGAGAAATAGAGCTCGTTTGGAGGAGGAGGCTTGATATCAATCTTGAGAGTGGGGGATTTCATCTTACATGATGGAGGAGAAGAAAAAATTCTCTAGAGGATTGGGAACAATGAAAGGGTTAAAAACAAAAAAATGGGTAAAATTTGGAATTTCACCCTCAAATACAATTTCTCATAGTTTGGACTCATGGTTGCCTAAACCTTGCACAGACCATCCACTGTCACCTGCTTCAATGGTGAAAACAACACGGTTTGGAGCATAATTTATATAACTATATGAAAACCATGGAAAATTTCTCTATTAAAAACTATAGATGATTAAAATGGGCATTAAATAAGTCATGTGGTTTCAGAAAAACCATGGGGACTCCAGTTCTATACTATCTATATATGAACAGTTTTGGTAAACCTTGTAGGCTGGGCGACCTGGTATATCCAAACAGTATGAGAAAATGTCGTCTTCCTATTTTGGTGATTCAGGCTTTGAAATATCCCTAAATTCACCGAATTTATCCTTTAAAATATTTGTGAAATTAATGGTATATTCCTCGGAAAAAAATCTTTGACATTTCAACCTCTCCTCTTTAAGATAACTCATCCCCATGTTACCCTTTTGAGGGTTGTAGAACATCATCTATGAAGAGTTCTGGACACTATGAATATACACCGGCTTCATGATACCAGGTATCTTTAAATATATATCCTTTCTACTATATATCATAGACCATAGTAACTGACGTTCCACATATATCCATCATGCTATGATCAACAATACGCATTAGTTGGTACTCAAATAATGAATCTACTTCAAACTTAATATCCTCATGGTCAAATGAATGAAATGGGTTAGGATGATGTTAGAAATAAATTCATTCATTTCTAGAAATGTATTATGGATTTTTTTTGTTTTCAATCCACATTGGGTTGATCAACGTGTTTTTAAGAAAAGTGATCTTACAGTACTGTTTGATGCAGGTGTTTATGGTGGAGTAATTTCCCAATCATTGGGTTATTTGTTGGCCTTAGAATCGAGAGTTTATATTTTTGGAAATAGAATATTTTATGTAATAGAGTCCACATTTCAAAGTTCATGTACCCCAAATTATTGTTCACATACCGCATATGAAGTAGGAAGAACGTCAAGGAAAGATGGTAAAATCAGGATTTCTACATAGCGGCGCAACAAAAACCTCAAAGAGAGATACAAGGACCGTGAATGAAGAGTGGTTTGTGGAGGAATATAGTTAATGAGAAGGTTCATAGTATATGGAAGGTAAATAATTCACATAATTGCTCTTGTTTGGTGTAAACAAGGCTGTTATTTGTAAATCTGTGAAGGGAGAGTGGCAGTATGTAGACCGTATAGGGAAAACAGTTCTTGGAAGGTGTAGTATGAGGTGAAGGTTTTACCACATTGAATGTTTTAGTTAAATATATTAGCAGATTTTTAGATCTATTTTCCTATATATGGATGAGTAATCCCCTCATTAAAGTTAGACACTTTGATTATTAATATATGAGGAATTCGATGACGTCCAAAGTAGTTCATAGGAATATATCCTTGTGAAGGAGAAGAGGTTTGCGAGGATGATTCCATGAAAAGATTAGTGGTCCATGGAGACAGTCCAAGGAAGGGGTTTTGCAAGGTACTCTAGCATAAAGTGGAAAACATTTCTCCATACAACGATGGTACATATAGGTAGGACACAAAGGATGTATGTGAAGTGGTATGTGGGAATAGTACGTAGAGGTGGTTTGTAGAGGTGGTCTACTGATTCATTATTTAGAATAGGTGATTCGTAAAGTAAACACACTCTGTGGTGTATCTCAGTTCACAAATTGAGTAGCCCAGTTCATAAACAATCAATACATAGAAAATTTTATTATATCTATAGGTATATTTGAGACATCAATCGAGCATCTATCTACAGTTGAGGATGTGTGCTTCAATGAAAATGAGTGTTCCAATAATTCCATAAACTATGTGTGGATCCTTACAAATACAGTGAGATAGGTTGAGTCAATGGATGTTTTACTATGGTTGTCATGAGATATACCTAAAACACTGTAAATGTAGTGTGATTGGAAATGATTGATTGTGTCTAAGAATTCTTAATCCACTATAAGTGATGATTGGTTGATTTAAGTATGATTGAAAAACTGTCAGCATATGATCCTTGGACTATCCCATAGTGGTAAACCATGTAAAATTATTTTGTTGTCTCTTTTCATGTGATTTTGTTTACTTACCATTATCATTAAATAGGTTAAAAATGTTCCAAAAAATGTGGGATGAAGATCAATCAATTTTGAAGAAAATCATGAAATTCTGATTCACCCAACCCTCAAAGGGTGTTCTAAGGTCCTTCAAATGATAAAATTAATATGAGATATGTGGAAGAGGTTTTTCATGGCATGGTACCTCTGAGGTAACAACAACCGATAGTCTAGCATCACAACTCTCTCCACTATCATAAATGGCCTAACATACTTAGTTGAAAAAATTACATGTCTCTAAATTCATCTATGAACCAATATAAATGATATATACTACAATACATGATGCCCCAACATAAAATTCATAGGTCAACGATGATGATCGATATTTTACATCTACATAGACTGAGTTGTAGCTAAATGCTTCTGAATTATTTGGACATTCTATGATGTCTCTAGAACAATATGGGGACCCGATATAGCAACATCACTACCTCTAGCCAGTAGAAAGGTAAATGTAATGGTATTGCATAGAGGGCCTCAAATGTATCCATAAGAATCATTTCCTAAAATTTTTTTTGTTGGAAAATTCTATGATAGGAATATTATATTCCCATAAACCTCCAAAATCAAGGATGAAAGTCCAGAAAATATATTCTAACTCCTATATGGTAATCTTAAACTTCCCATAGGTGTGTGGGTGGTATTTTTTACTCAAGAGAACTTGTGAACCATATGACTTTATCAACCCATTCCAAAACTGTGATGTGAACATGGTGTCTTAGTATGAATTGATATAATGGAGTACACCATTAATTATCAGTATATATTGAATATATAGCCTTCATAACTCATCAATAGATAAGGTATATCAGATCGGTAGGAAGTGTGTGACCTTATTCAGTCTAACAATGATTTCCCATACTGCATGGCTGCCTCGAGGGGATCTAATCGAGCATGTCAGGAAAGTAATGGTGAAACCATTCCATTTCCTCTCCAAAATGGAATGAGGTTGTATTATTATAATTGGTCAATGGTTATCTTCCTTCACTTACAGACAAGTGGAGAACTATGTGATGAATATTTATGTCTTCCTTTTCGTACTTGGCCACCAATACTGATGATGTACATCTCTATAAATCTTGGGAAGACTAGAGTAAACTATCCATATAGAGTAATGGAATTCCTACATCAAATTTTTAGGTATATCCATAGGTATCCACACACATCCATTAAATCTTAGATATTCACTGCCATCAATAACCCATCCCAGAGGAAGGTTGTCAACTATGATACTCTCCATCAAAATGAGGTCCATAGATTCAGATATCATCCTTATCTGAATCTTCTCCAGAAATGAGTTTTTCCCTATTAAGGATTCCAATACTAGATTTCCATGATATTCCTAAACCTCAATATGAATCATGGAAAATATAGCCATCAATATACACTCACTATTGGCCTCCTTGAAGGCCTGAATATTTGTTTTTAGACTCAATGATTAAACATTGATCTTAACCTTTTTGAGTGTATAAGAAATTTGAAAGTCAAATTATTTCATGTTTTACACCAACATGCAGTGCCTCAAATTCAATTCTCACTGTGTTGTGATGTATTTAATGCGTTTTTTTTTATTTTTTTAAACATTGAACCACTCACCCAATAGATTGTTTCTCTAACAATGATGAACATAAACCATGGATTCAATATCTAGTTAATGAATAGGATAGTTTATCTCATGAGCTCTTAGCTGCAAGGATCCTTATTCCATGACTCAATCACATTAAATAAAAATTACACTCATTCTGATACATGAAACGTCACATTAGCAGCTTAGGATGAATCAAGATCATCACTAATGTGATTCTCCAATTTAACTCTCAAAAATGTATCTCCCAAGATTCAGTCTAGTCAAATTTCACACCCTTCTTGGCCAAGCCCAAAAGTGGTTCTACAAGGTATGAGAAATCATATATGAATTTCCTATAATAAATATATATCCCCAAGAAGATATGTATATCTAACATATTCTTATTACACTTCTTGGAATCCATGGTGATAACATTCTCTGGGGGAACTGATATGAATTCCATAGATATGATATTCTTCAATATGTAAACCTTACAAATCTAGAAGTGGCATTTTATATGCATAGAATATAGCTGGTGATATATTAGTGTACTCATCATGATCTAAATATGGTTGGATGGTTTTTGTTTCGTCCACTAGTAAACTAATATTTTATATAAAAAGTCTACCACAATTGAATCAAGATACAGGTGGAAGACTTGATTCATCAATTCCATGAAGACAACTGACACATTTGGCAGACTGAAAGAAAAAAAAAATAATCGAACAAATGATACCTACTTTGGATCATTGTACATGTAATGTCAAATTTCCACACAAGAACATGATAATAGCCCAATCGCAAAATTATCTGGTATAAAATAGATTCCCCTCATACCAGGTCAAAGAAATTGTCTATATGAGGGAATTGATACAAGTTATTTAGCATAAGCTGATTCAATTAGTGTTAATCCACACACAATCTAAGGGTACCATCATAATTCTTAGTGAAAAGTTGGGGTAAAACCCATTATGATGTGCTATTTTAGATAAAACACTTCTTATAGGTCTTGAAGATGCTTTTTGAGTTATTGGAACATTACAGGTGCCATCCTATACAGGTTAATGGAAACTGGTTCCACACTTGTAAAAATACTGATGGAAAATTCCACCTATCACGTGGGAGGTAATCTAGATAAATCATCAAGGAATCCATCCCTGAAATGATCCACCACATGGGTTTAATCCACAAGATGCATTACATGATCGTTCACAAGGAGACATTGCATCTGGGATGACATTTCAGGTAGGCCATTTTTCTTGTGTCTATCTTGACAAGCCTATAAATTCAATTCACTTTTATTTATATACATATTTTCCTCAATTGACATGAATGATACCATTGGTGATAAAAATCCACCTAGTCTATATGTGGAACAAACCAGTCCATGTTGAGAATGATGTTGAATTCAATCATCTTGAAGGATGAAGAAACTCCACATAAAATGGTCAATGCCTATTTCAATGGGGAACTCATTGCAAGAGAATATAACCTCTAGTAAAAATACTAATGGTATGTCATGGTTCATGACACCACTAGAGTGTTCTACCACTAAGGCCAGACAAACCATATTTATAATCGATAGAAAAGATAGTGATGCAATAGTATCATTCAATTTATACACTAGTGTAGAGGGTACCAGAAGAGTACCTATAACTATAGATGGTCCAATTCTCTACTCCTATAGAATGTGATGAACAAGATAAATATTTATTGAAACATATCCTAGAGATTTGGCCTATGTATCTTGAGAATTCCCAATTTCCTTGTGTTAAAAATACGAGGAATGACAACCTAGAAAATGAACACACTAGAAACAACCACCTGCTTCGCCTGAATGGCCCATAGAGGACCAGATTCCTACCTGATGAGGTGTTACTGATCCTGTAGATGAAATTGGTGCTAGAACAAAACAACATTTGTTGGTCCCTGGTGGAAATGATTAATAAAAAAATTGGAGGAGACCCATACTGTCACAAACCTGGTTCCCGGTCAGATTTCTAGAACACTAGGTTTTTTGTGGCTTTAATTGACACACTAGTGATGCACCAAAAAGAAATCTGTTCATGCCATCTGGCTGGTACTATCCCCACATGAAACCTCATTGTGTTTCTTCCTACCTCTGAATAAACTAATAGTCTTCCAAGAAGATCTACTTCCCTACTTAACATCACCTCATTCCATTATGTTTCACTTATTGATTGGGACCATGTTCACTATATATAAAATAGTGGATAGTTGAAATATATTTCTTGTGACAGGATATCATACGAAATCTCTTCCTCAATGTTCTTTCGAGTATTCAACTCATCATGAGTCAATGTCAACGTGAAAAGATGTAATATCATGAAGCGAGTTGAGTATTCCATCACATACATTTAACCTTGCTGAAGCTGTATAAATTCACATACACGATCCATTCTTAATGACTATGGAATGATGTAGTGGATGAATGTTGTTTGGAAATCCACACTGATCATTCCCTGATGTCAACTATCATGAGTAAAAATTCCCCACCAATGCTTGGAGGAGTCACATAACATATAGGTTTCAAACTTAAAACTCCTCCCTATATTTATCTCGATGTGGTCTAAGATAAAATTTGTATCCTCCATCAATGAATTAGTAGCCCAATGACCACCATCACATAAAAATTTTGAAGGATACTACTTCTAGAATTCATGGGCTATCTCCTCTATAGAAGGGGTAGGTTGAGGAGAACCCTAAACGGATTTCATAATGTGATAGAAGTTATCATTTAACTGGTCATCAACACATCCTGGAAGATCTAAAGGAGGCGACTTAGGTGGAACTATAGAATTTATCGTAGGAATATTAGGGCCACCAAATTAGATATATTCCTATATCTACTCTCCTATAATATAATAAGGGTTCATTGTGGTGGTATATCTCTACAATTTCTCGGAGCATGATTTTGAAAATATTTATAACATATAGAGAAATAAATAATAAAGTACATGTGAAAGACTATCCTACTAAAGAAGGTACACACCGCTTCCTACTCCTAGTGATAGGTCTCGGTAAGAAGAAATCGAAACTGAAAGTTAATTAGAGACACAACATGGAGACCACTACTAAGTTCGGGTCAGTTTATGGTCTCACATTTATCATATATGGTAACCAATGAATTTTAAGGACAAATTTAATTTATTTGATTATCATAATAAAAAACTAATTAATTTTATCACCAATCCAAATTAATAAGGGTCCATACACATTATAAATTGAAATTGGGGAATTTCTTATCTTCATCATACCCATTACACTAGAATACGAGTGTAGTATTCCATAATTGTTTTTGATCATATGATCTTCTATTGGTACTCACCAATCAAACCAACCAATGTGGAATTAGTGGTCACTTGAACCAATTATTCAAACATAGAGAATAATATCACGCTATACTAAGCATTAATAACAACGTATATATTTTAATCACATGCAATACGTGCAATGCATGATGGTAAATATATATGGAATGGCATAATTCATGAAAAATTCGATCCTATTGTCCCTAGTATGGTGAATACTTATAATATTCCATCTAATAATCACTTTAGGGGTAAAAAACTCATTTAAATAAAATCAATATTAATAATAGAACAATACAAGTAGGTCACCC
Source organism: Viscum album (assembly GCA_963277665.1). Lineage (NCBI taxonomy): Eukaryota > Viridiplantae > Streptophyta > Magnoliopsida > Santalales > Viscaceae > Viscum > Viscum album. Next base: position 441,173,876 of record OY728121.1, read on the forward strand.
AATTGTTAAATCCTGGGAAATCGTAACAATCCCAAGCATTAACTGCAATTACCCACACTATGAAATTAGGGATCCCTCCTACACGGGGTTTCTACTACCATAAATAGGCTTGTAGACAAATTAATATGTCCTTTTCTATATCAAAACCCAAAAAATAAGACATAAAAGAAAGTAGGCTCAAATACCACTTTATAGCATCCTGTCCCAGATTCAACTCAATGCTTCCTTGAGAGAGATGGCCATATGACACAAAGCATGCCTCCCTAAATGCCATAGGTTGCTGACTAGCAGTGATGGCCTTAGATAAATTTGTATGGGAGACTATGCCGTCATAGATCAGAGTGGATCAAATATATATATATATATATATAATATAATATATAAAATAAGAATAGGAATAACATAGATAATAGTATAAAAATAACAGTAGAACATGCAAGATAAGTATTGATAAGTGGATGGTGAATAATAAAGAGAAAAAATATGATGATGATGGTAATGTAACTATTAAAAATGAGCATAAAAGGGTTAGGGGATAAAACCATATACAAAATGAAAAAAATAATCAAAAGGAAAAAAATTGAGATGTCTGGAATCTTGAGAAGATGCTCGATCCTCTACTCCCATAATTCATCACAGTGATACAATAAAATAATGTATTAGATGGTGGTTTATTCCGTTTATCCATACATTCAACATAAATTCTACTCATGTACCAATTGTGCTCGAGTAATGTGTGAGATACAATCTTAGTAGCTTGGAATCCATGGTGTTTAGTCCATTACATCCCATGTAGTTTACAATATACAGTATGCCATAGTTAAATATTACAATATAGAAATAAAAAAATAAATTCAAATGAATGGATTACACTTGGATACCTATCTAATTTAACTACATCGAAAAAGGCTTGTGAGTCTAAAATAGGGGATCTTATAGTGGTAAATTATGTGGGGTAATATTCCAAGTGATGCACTATCCTCAAGCTTGTGATTGGTCTAGGAGGACATTTCCCTACATTTTCAAAAGAAAAGAACCAATTATATTTTGAAAACATTTATTTATTTTCCTTTAATTTAATTTGAAAACTAATTTTGTTTATGGAGAGACTCACTAATCTGTTTCATGGATATCCATGGAGACCTTCCATGTATCACTCATGGCGCTCAGTTCATATCCAATTCCAAGGAACCATTCTGTAGAGACCCAAGGATAATCTCCAACATGTCACTTCAAGTATGATGGGAAAATTTCATATATTAACAAACCTCTAAGTTCCTACCTAGTATCAAACATAGGGGACCGAGTCTCTCTCTTAGCATGGTGCAATCAATCATTCCATTGAGCTTGTCCAAGGTGTCTACCCTAAGAAACTGGTGGCCCTCATCAAGAGGTAAAACTGAAGCAATTCTTGTTGATCCCATCCTAGGAAAAGCTGATGCCTCCCCTGACGTGTTTACAAATCCTTTATGATTCTAATAAAATGGAACTACTGTCAGTCCAAGGGGTCCTTAAGTCGGAACCCTATTATCACCCTCGACACTAAGGTGAAAAAAAGAACAAGAAAAACAGAAAATTAAAATGTCTATTAGTGGACCATTTCATTAATTCATGCATTTATATTTCATAGGGAATATTACTCGAGGAACTTAATTAAGAAACTGTTTATTACATTAGGTCAAGTCCTTGATCACTTCCCCACTTTATCTATTTAGACAACATTGTTCCTTAAATTAGTGTGTAGGGGCCTATGACCTAGATCATTACCCAATTTAATAAAACCAAATTTACATTGGGACCCCACAAGAAATGTTTTACCTATATAAGGAAACGGAAAATTAAGTGTCAAAAGTAGGGCACACTCATTAGTGGGCATAATTTCAAGATGATCTACCTAAGGGGTCAATTCTCCACTATCCCGAGTTTCCTAGGGTATTATAACACTACTGAAAATTGGTTTAGTTATAATGGTCTCTTTTTGATGGGATCCAATCACAAATAACCCATGGTAGAAAATGGCATTACAAATAGTTTCTACTTGATTTTTTAACCACCATTTTGTGATGAGCCAGCCACAACTAATTTAAATAAATATGAATAAATTGAATAAAATAATAATAATAATATCAATAAAATAATATGGAATAATAATATAATATTAATAATAAAATAATAATATTATAAAAATATAAATAAAATAATAATAATATTATTATTATTATTAAAATTAATAATAATAATAAAACTAAAAATTAATAAAAACTTCAATATTAGCAAAAATATAGAAAAATAATTAATAATTAATAATTAAAATAAAATAATAAAATAATAATAAGAAAATAAATAAAATGAATAATAGAGTAATTAAATAATAAAAAAAGAAATTTTTACAAAAATGTATAAAACAAAGTATATAGAAACATAAATATATAATATTTTAGAAAAAAATAAAGTCAAATGTTTTATCATCAAAAAGCCAATACGTCACTGAGAAGGAGGATCGTTTAAAGGAGGAGGAGATGGTCGATGGAACTCCATCCCTAAACCATGAGTCAGAAATCACACGTACTCTAGTATCAACTCATGCCACTACTACATCGACTGACACATCTCCTCCTACTACAACTATTGTTGTTGATGGAGCTCTTCCTGCTCCTATGTATACTCTCTATATGACCACCCCGAGCTCCAAGCTACTCTAGATACTATGTAGAAGATTATAATGACTCTCCATGAGCTCTTCTCGAGCTACACACCAATATCGTAGCGGTACCATAATAACTCACATGTGACAATAGAGAGCTGATACCAACAACTCAGCCTTTCTCAAAGGAATATAGGGTCTCCAGCATCCATTCTACCTCATCAAATCTTATTTTGCAAGTATGATTATTAGTATCGGCATGACTCTCAGTCGGTGTCTGAGATATCATGGCTATATATAACTCTTTATATATAAATTGAAAATTAAAATAGATAAATTATTATTATTCGTTAATTTTAAAACTCCAAATTAAATTATACAAACAATAATCTGATGTTGGTGATCACCTCTAATATCCCCAGTGACATGATCATTGCACATACTCCAATAAACATCGAAATTTGTAATATTGGGTTGTTTGGGTGCCTATATGAATATTAAATAAGTAGTTCACATTTAATGTTATATAAATTAATTCAAAAAAGGTGCTTATCATATGTTCCCTATGTATACTAAATGTACGACTACTAGATCGATGTGTCACATCATGTATCACCAGGATTTTTTGACCTATAGATGATCTCCTCTGAAAATTACCATCCATATAGTGTGAAAATATTGTATCTAAAACCTATGATTAAATGTAATTAGGTCGGTGGGCGCATCAATGCTGATCAGATTCTATGACTCATTTTTTCCGCATTACTTACTGCCATAATTTATGAAAAAAACCAATATCAACAATCACACATAAAAACCTCTTGTTCATTCAATGTAGATTCATGCATTCTCTCATTAATGAGATACCATAAAACTTACAAAAAAATAATAATATTAAGAAATTTATTACATAGATTTCAAAATAAATATTATTTATTTACATACCAACCTATGATCGAACATGTAGTGTAGAACATGTGTGATAATATTATCCTATGTAATCCATAACTAAGAAGTATAATATCTCAATATATTACTCTAGGGCCCAATAGAAATATTCATTAATCTATGATAAAAAAATCCAACGATTATTATATAAATAATTTAATGATTATTAATGAAACCTAAATAAAATACACTGGTAAACGAACATCTACAAGTGTGGATCGATTCCATGATGTGTATGTCGCTCTTGTATAGTTTTAGGAATCATCAATTGTGCAATACCATGCCCCCTTCAAGTCCTCTTTGAATAGCCACCAGTCTGATAGTCAGATAATCCAACATCCTCCTCATCGTCCGATAGATTAGCCTCTTGAAACAGATGAAACAGATATGATTCCATCCAAAACACAAAATCACTATTATTAGAAAATAGTTGAAAAAAAACTATTATATATAGAAAAATATTTTAAATAATAATAAATAGTATTTAACTATGTCAACATTCATTTTCATTATCACCTTCATATCATACAATGTCTATGTCATTATATTCCTCCTCAGTATCATAAATTTATATATGAGTTTCAGTTTCATAATCTCTAATCCTTTCAAATTAATTTGTTTTATATTTAACATCATTTTCACCATCATCTCTAAACTGTTGGGTGTCATCATCAATATTTATGTCTCTTTGTGAAAAATATATATTTGGTGTGGTCTCTTGAAAACATTCAATTCCATTCACTTCAACAGAACAACATTAACTTTGAGTAAACATATGTTCCCACGATTTCATTTTTATTATGCTCCACAAATCACCCAACACTATTAACGTATCACAGTAACTTCCATAATACATTTAATGTACCTATTGATCCAACAAAAATGATTAATATACTACAATAATGAACTTGTATTTACTATCAATAATTTCATGGATCAGATGAACTTGTAAGAATCACTCAATATCTTACCACTAACATTTAAACATAATTATATAATTCTGTTTTAGATAACATAGATCAGTAATATCATCCAACATGCCTTAAAATTCAACTTAAATTTCTCTATGAGGAGACCCTCTAATGAAAACACAACTATTCATTGTTTTCTTGATACCCTATATGAACATGTAGGGAATTGAAAACCATTCACCACATATCCGATATAATATGAAACTATTTAGGATGGTGGGTTACTTAATACACACAATCGATTTTCAATTTAAACAGCATGTTGAAATACCATGAAATTTATTAACCAATTATCAATATAACATGTAATAAATTTGTTTTTTATGTTAAACTATAATTAACTTATGTTTCCAATTTTTTGAAGCATGTAAAAAAACCTATTTTTTCAATGTTCTTCAAGACTAGCTGCTATAATTTTTGTAATGTGTTTTTAAAGAGGTTTACCATATGATATAAAAATAAAAAAATATTAATTTACTATAAAAAATGATATAGAACATGTGATAGGTTAACTCACAGTAAAAATGGTCTCAATTTGACATAGTTGATCAAAACATATGTATGAGCTCATTGGTGTTCATCATTTGAATGCCATATTTCTTAAACTCCACTGATACTATGTTCAAGATAATTAAAAACTGATAAATGATTTGACATTCCAAATTCAACATTTTCATCATTACGACCCATGTGGTTGGGTTTTGAGAGATATTTATATAGAAAATAATGAGAGGGAAAAATAAATATCCTCCTCCAAATATGTTTTTTCAATTGATCCTTCAACTGATGCTTTTTTAAGAACTATTTTCTTAAATTTCTACACAAATCTCTCAATGTGGTACATCCATCTAAACAGTACCAAACCCCCACATTTTTCTTCATTTGTGATATGTAATATCAAATGTTCCTTTGGGTCAAAGAAATTTAGGTGGATGATTTTTCCATTTTACATAAAATTAAAACAACATATTCTTGAATTCTTCTTAGTGCATCGTAGTCTATTGTATCTGCACAAATGTCATAGAAAAAAACATGATAGGTCTGTTATCACATCCCATGACATAAAATTAATAAAAACTCTTAATCCAATCTGTATAATCCTTTCTATTATAACATTAAATTCAAGACTTTTTAATCTAATAATATGACCATTTCTAGTATATCAGCCCAAATTGGAAGAATAAAAACATGGAAGTATCAAATCTGCAATCTACTGAAAAAATAATTATAAATTCTTTTAGACAATGTATAAGATTCTATTGGGTTTATTAAATTATATGATCTGACATTTTTGAATATAAAAAGTTCTAATCACCTACAAATTTGGGAACGATCTAATCATACCTTCACATTAACTTTGGTATTACCAAATTTATATAAAAATATATGAAATAAATTATCAAAATAGTTCTTTTCAATATGCATGATATCCAACATGTGACAAACCAAAAAATCCATCCAATATGAAAGATCCCCAAAATTTCTCAATTTCTTCCAATTATATTTCCTTCCAAATCCATCAATATTCAATTGGTTTATTTTTTGTCCAAATGCAATTAAATGTAACAAAAAGGCAATTTATTTTAACTATGTACCTGAGTTAATTGTTGGAGGATCATCTCTTTCAATTGTACCATTTCTAAAATGATATTTTTTCCTCCGAAAAGGATGATCGATTGGAAATAATCTGCAATGACAGTCCAAAAAACGGTTTTTCTATTGATGATCAAAAATAGTTTTTTGTCTCCCATAAAGTACATATATGATTTTGGACTATGTGTACTGAAGCTAGGTAGCAGGATATATGAAATTTTTTCAATGATTACCCACATTAATTCATTTTTCAGTGTGAAATTTTGTTTCACAACAACATCATATGTACTGGCACCATTACTCCACAAGGATTTTAACACATCAATCAGTGGTTTCATATAAACATCCATGTTATTTTTTGGATGTACTGGAATTAATAAGTTCAAAAATATTTATGTATCCTTCATCAAAATTTAAGGAGGTAAATTGTATAGAGTTATAAAGACAAGTCAACATGAATAATTACAACCATAAGAACCAAATGGACAGAAACCATTAGTAAAAATAATCAATCACACATTTTGGGATTCTAAAGAAAAAGGCAGATCCACATGTTCAAAATTTTACCATGAATCCCCATTAGGGGGTGATTTATGTTTTTATGGGTTGAAATATTGGTTTTTTTCCTTGACATCAATGTCATTGTGTTATGATACATAAATAAATGTTGTAATCAGGGTGTAAGAAGGAAATATCTAAACTATTTTATAGGAATCAATCCATACTTTACTAATTGATCCACATTATACATAGATTTTCCACAAGTGGGAAAACTATCTAATGAATCATTTTCAACATAATGTAATATGAAATCATTTTAACATTTATAAATCTTCTGATAAACAAGACCCCGATTACGAACTAGCCTTTTGATCTCAAAGGAAATTATAGGCAACAAATTTCCTTTGGGTTGAAATGTTTTAAACAAAGAGAATATCTAATGAAAAGCACTCTTTTGCATTATATTATCTGATTTAATATCCATAAATTTTGAAACATCTTCATATTTTATTATCTTTCAACGACGATATATGAAATCTAGTGTGGACCGCAAAAACTTATAAAATTGATATTGTTCCAACTCAGTAGTTAAATCAATATCATCCTAAGATTCAGTTTGATGAAAAGATAGAATCGTCGGATCTTGTAAAATTTTTTGAAACTGTTATGGGTGAAGAACCAAATTATTAGTATCTTCTCTAGAACTGCGTTCACGATGTTGATACCAAAAAAATAATCTGTTTGACAACAAAAACACAATAGATGACCCCCAGCATTGTCAAAGGTGTCAAATGTTTTCAAGCCTCAATTTTTACATGGACACATATTTGTCACTTTTGAAACATATTCTGGTTTTGATGATGCGAATGACAAGAATTTTTCAACCCCATTAGTAATTAAATGATTTTTAATATAACTTTTTGGATTAATGTGTTGATTTATACAAGTGTGATCATCTAATAATGACTCATGTCAACTTCCTGGTTCCATGTTTCACTAAAAAATATAAAATTATTATTATTTATTTGATAATTTGACATAATAAAAAACAATTCAAATTTTTTTTTAATTATTCCTATGTATTTCTATTTACCATTATTTAATACTAATTACTGCTACTTATTACTAATTACCACTAATTACTTCCCCTTATTCATATTTATTAATATATTCCTTTTTATTACTATTTATTACAAAATATTACTAGTTATTACTAATTGTTATAATTTGTTTCTATTTACTACTAATTTGGTCTATTTATTAACCTTTATTACAATTTATTATAATTTATTACTATTTATTACTATTTAGTATTATTTATTCCAAAATATTTCTAATTATTCCAAATTATTCCTAATTAATCCTTTTTATTACTAATTATTTCTAATTATTACCGATTATTACAATTTAGTCTTAATTATTCCTTTTTATTTCTCATTATACCAAATTATTCCAATTTATTACTAAATATTACTATTTAATAATTATAATACAAATTTATTAAAAATTATACATATTTATTTCAAACTATTCACATTTATTACAAATTATTCCTATTTGTTACTAATTATTCTTATTTATTACAAATTCTTACTATTTATTACTATTTATTACTATTTAATACTGTTTATTACCATTTATTACTATTTGATCCTATTTATTCCTATTTATTAGTAATTATTCCTAATGATTAATAATTATTACTAATTATTACTAATTATTACTAATTATTTCTAAATATACCAATTTATTCCAATTTATTACTATATATTCCTATTAATTCTTATTTGTTACTAATATATACTATTTGTTACTATTTATTACTATTTATGAAAATTTATTACTAATTATTACTATTTATTACAAATTATTACTATTTATTACTATTCATAACTATTTATTAATATTTATTACTTATTATTACTATTTATTACTATATATTTATATTTATTCCTATTTATCACAGTTTATTCTTATTTATTCTTATATATTCCTAGTTATTACAAATTAATACTAATTGTTAATAATTATGACTAATTATTGCTATTTATAACTGTTTAATACTATTTAGTGTTATTTTTTACAATTTGTTATTATTTATTACTATTTATTACCTTTTATTTCTATTTATTATTACTAATTCATATTTATTCATATTTATTAAAATTATTTAAAAAAATATTAATTATTCCAAATTGTTATTAATTATTATAAACTATTCTAATTTATTACTAACTATTACAATTTATTTTAATTTATTGTGAGTTATTTCTAATTATACCAATTTATTACAAATTATTCCAATTTATCACAAATTATTCCACTTTAATACAAATTCTCCCAATTTATTACAAATTATTCCAAATTATTTCTAATTAATCATATTTATTAGTAATTATTCCAAACTATTATTATTTAATAGTAATTATTACTATTCATTCCTAATTATTACTATCTATTAGTAATTATTCATAATTATTCCAAATTTTTCTTAATTATTTTAAAACATTTCTAATGTAAATTAAAAATATGTATTCCTAATTTAATTTAATTATCACAAAAAAAATAAATTAAACAAACATAAAATTAAATAAATTAACTAAAAAATAAATGTAATAGATAGATACCTTAAAATAGAATATTTTGTATGCTGAATGGCCTCTAAATTGTTCCGATATGAAATTTTAAACATTGAAAAAATTACAAAGGGATATATGACTCTTCAAAGACAGAGATGAATTTGAGAAATGAGTGAAATAAAAAATTATGGGGTATATGTAGGTTAGATTATTTGCAAAGGGAGTATTTGTGACCGAACCCATCTGAAATACTCTCCCCAATATTAAATAGAGACAATAATTTAAAAGGTATTTCTGATGGGTCCCATCTTAAATACCAACATATCGACACAGTTTTTGTGAAGGGAGATAAACCTCAACACAAATAATATTAATCATGGCAGGACCTGTCACAATTTATGAAGACCTATTAATTATCCTGTGGTGGTAAAAAATGGTATTTTGACAGGTCAACCAATCCTGTCACAAATAAATTTCCTGCAGTTTGGTGTGTAGTCAGCTCCAATCCATTTGCGACAGGATATGAAATCAAGTCGTAAATAGTTAATTATTTGTGATCGAAATCTTCCCCATCTCAAATGACTGAATTTTTTGTACTGTGAGATGTTCAAATTGATTTAATTAAAAATTTAGGTGCGTAACTAGATGGGTTCAGTTCACGGCACAAAGATACATTTTATGGAACCCACCAAAACAATGTGAAAGAGCCTATACCACCTACCTTAGCCTCGTAGAGCATCCGTCGTCCAGTATCAACCTTTGATTAGAGATAAGTAAGAAGAAATAAAAGAAACTGTCAAATTCCCTCAAAATTGGGAAAATGAGTTTATATTAAAATATTGATTCAGATGGGATGGAAAATTTGAAATAGAAGGCACGTTATCAAAGATATCACCACTAGCTTCCCTATTCTTATGATGGTGGGATACATGGAACTCATATGGAGGAGGAGGCCTGATCCCTGGCTTTAGAGGATAGGGGACTTCATATGGGAGGGAGGAGACGAAAAAATCTGTTGGGGAGGAGATTAAAGAACGAAATAGTTTAAAACATTAACGAGTGGAAAATATGAATTCACCCACAAATACGACATTATATGGTTTATTTTTTTGTATGGCCAGACCTTGTGAAAATCATGTACCATAACCTGGTTCAATGGGGCTCACATCATGATTTGGCATAATTTTTATCTAATCGTGTAAAAATTTTGAGAAACTGCACAATTAAAAATATAATATTGTTCATAGGGTCGTGCACCATAGGTCACACGGTTTTGTATAAACCATTTGATCATTATGTCTCTACTTTCTAAAGCCTCACAAATTAGGAAAACCATGTGGGCTGGGTTACAAGGTTTCTCCTGACCGCATGGCGTAGTCATTTTTTCTGATTTCCAGGCTACAAGCTCCGAATGAGCCCCAAACACACTCAAGACATTCTTGTAAATTTTAGGAAACATTTTTAGGGAAATTAGATGTAATTAAAAGAAAAATTTAATGGTACATAACCTTTGAAAAATATGGGATGTTATAACATATTACATTTAATTTTTTTAAATCATTAATTTTATTTTTTACATTAATAGAATAATTATTGTGCCAGTGCTGTGTATGCCTTTATGGTAATTATTTATCAAACAAAATATTAAAATAGTTTACCCTGATGAAAATAAAACAATTATTATTAAAAAAAATTTATAGTCAAACATATCCTCTGGTGAACCCCATGTTCAAAATATTATACTAATTAAAAATGAGAGGGTAACATTTTTATCTTTTCTAGAAATAAAATATTGTAAAGGTCTTAATCCCATAAAAATGGCCACAAAGGGTCATATTACTAAAAATTATATTTTTATGGATGATTTAAACTCATCCAATATAATTTTGACAAGTTTTAGTGTTATTTAATGGTTCATATTGTTTCATTTTTCACAAAAAAAGATTTAATTTTCCCTTTCTTTTGTTATAAAATTACTATAGTTACTATTCATCATGATAAAAAAAGGGGCCTATTTAATAAATTTGGATATAATTATTTCAAATATTGAATCCATTTTTGATGATTCAACTAAAATAAGTGGAACATTTTATTTTAAAATTAACCCCACAAAATGATACAAAAAAAGTATTGTTTGAAATTATCTATTAGCCAAATAAAAAACTTATAATAAAATAATGTAGAAGGATGACTAAAAATTAATTTATTTAATTATATATAACTAAAAATTAATTAATTTACTATGATATAAAATTCAATTAATAAGGATACATTTTAATATAAATAAAATTAATATTTTATAAAAATCGAAATTCTCCCCTATTCAATGAAAACGTAATCTTTTTAGAAAATTATAAATCATTTACCTTTATATAATTTTGAGATTATGAATTCAAAATTTTAATCAATATTTTAAAATTATTTTTTTATAATTTCTAAAAATAATTATAATAATCGGTCATAAAAATGAAGAAATATCATTTTCAAATAAAACACATATTTTAAAAAAATACATTACTAAAAAGTTGTTTGATTTTTTCCTCATAATCTTTCAATATATTTATATTGAGTTGGACCTTTATATATTTTTTTCATAAAATATTTAATACTATTCATAGCCTCCAATTTAATAGATATTTTAAAATAATCAAGGTTAAATAAAAACAAATTTTGTTCATTTACGCTCAATGTTACATATCATGTACACTATAGAATTTCTTTTTCAAATATTATAACATTACAATAAAATTGGAAGACCTTATTTCCAAATATGAAAATAAATCCATCCATATCTAAACAACAAACATAATTAATGTTCTTAGTGACACTAGAATCATAATAACAATTCATTAAAACCAAAATCAATCATTTCATCATTGTGGGAAGGTAGTATCTAATGGCTAGGGAATCCAACCACATTCAATTGGAAGCTTCAAAATTATACTCATCTTTGGTAATCTTAAAAAATATACTTGGTTCTTATTTTTGGTTATAAATGTGAGCACCACTTGCATCATCTAATACAAAGAATATATATATGGATATATTAGACTCAATAATGAATGCACCTAAATCTTTTCCATTGTTCTATGGTCTTCTGAATCTCCTAATCGAGTAGATTTTCTTACCAATGTAAAAGAATACTGCACTATCTTCCATTAATTTTGTCAGGATATTTTTCTTCATATAAGGTTGATAATCAGGTAACTTATACATGGAATGATTCTCTATGTCCTTTTCCATGTTCCTATTCCTCATATTTTCTAAAAAGACAATGGGTTTGTCCCACCTCATATATTTATGTGTATAGAGAAGAAGTAAAATATGGATTGAATGTGAATTCTCATTATTGGTAATATTATATTTTAAAATAAAAATATATACTTTTTTTATTAAGTAATGAATTAGATCTATGCTTAGCTCATCAGGGATCATAAAACCAATATTTCAAGGCACTCAATGTATCCAATCATATTGGATACATGAGGACCATCTAGAATTGATTCTATAATCAAGCATGATAATAGTGAATTAGATTTCTCATGTCTCTCTAATCTCACTTTCTCTCGATTGAGGTACCGAATGTTAGAAACTATACTATATGTATCCATATCCATATATTTCATAAATATCTTACTGGATATAGAGGATAACATAAAACATTGGATATCCTTTGTAGGTTCCACATGTTTTACATAGAGAGATAATTTTTCCAGTTCGGTCTCTTTGGAAAGGAAATCAAGAAGTGGTGTTTCCATCACATAAAATATAAATTAATTTAATAGTTTAATACATAAAAACATATACAATTCATGAAAATATTTTCTTGTGAGAAAGTTATCCTTCTCTAGTATGGATCACAGTCATATTTAAAATTCATTTTATTTTATATTTTTGTAATTTAATATCTGATAATTACTACTTATTTTATTTTAAAAAACAAATTAATAAATTTAAAAATAATTAAATTACAATAATATTCCACAGGTTTGAAAAATGTACTAGCCCTAACCATTAGATTCATAATATTTTTTTAATTAGATATTCTAGTAGGAAGGATCCATATTCGCCTTCTCATAACCGAGAATTGTTCTTGACAAGTAATTCAAATCATTTAATTTAGGAATAAATTTCTCACTACATTAACTCATAGTTCCTTGTTCTGTTGAGTGGAATCCCCAATCCATAAATTATTTTTAATTATTTTCTTAGCACATTACTCTCTGTTACAGTGAGTATTATGTGGAAAGTCAACTATGATGTAAACTATATAAATTCAACCCATAAATTCAAGCTAAATAATTCATGATAACTGTAGTCACCCCAACTTCGGTTGGTCAAGGATTTTTAACTATGAGGTCGATTCTAATTTAAGTATTATAAGTTTATACAAAAACAATATTTTATTTGAGGGATTTTTATCATTATTAATCAAGCATGTTTTATCTTTTTACGTTCGATGTTAACATTATGTGTATTTTAATAAAGTTGGAAACCATGTTTAAAAAAATTACACGTAGTTTGATTATATTTCATTCCATCCTGGATTATTGTTAATTAATTTATTAAGTAATCATGTAATATCAATAAACAAAAATAAATAACCCTGGAACTAATAGAAATTAAATGATATTGGAATGGTCATTGGATTGTCTATTAGTTAATTTTTCTATAGGATGATAGACTTGTTGTTGACCAAAAGGGAAAACACCTATAAGTGTATCTAGGTTTATGTTGTAGCATTCCGGCTTTTGCTCCTATGTATCTCCTCAATTGGTATCACCTCAGATCCTTGACTTGGGATGTCTCCCCTATCTATGGAACTTTATCCTTACACAATATTTTACTCACATGAAAGTGAGGGTATCCAATGGATTATAAAAATGGTTTTTACATAAAAACCATGAGAATGGAGAATCATACATAATAAAGAGAATGGATGAAAATGTTGGAAATCCAATTTAATTTAATAAAAATAAGTTATAAAGAACCAATATCATACAAATGTTTGCTCTAATATTATGAGCATCCACAATTTAGGCAACAAGCATATATTTACAAATTTCTTATAAATTAAATTTTATCATTATTTAATTAATATAATTTCCAAATAATTAATCCAATTAATAAAATTTATCATAATTCCATCCACGAATCAGTAACCAACTATCATCTATAAGTTAAATAATATATATTTCATTTAAAATTAACTAAGTACACAAGTTTACCTTAACGGACACACTTGCATACTAATCCGAATATTAACAGGGAAATAGATTTAGTATATATAGTTATAAATCATAATTTATAGTGTGTACCACATAATAACTAACACATGAAACTCATATTAATTGGTTTAATTATATACTTAATTTTTCTCAATGAAAACCTAGGCTCATTTTTTTTGAAAACTACATAGTGTGTATTATAGAACATGAAGTGTAGTATCTTTTACCCGTGACCACATAACATGCCTTAGATTTGGACATGTTTCTAGATATGGACATGATTTAGGTACGTGATGTGTAGTCCAACATACATGGAATTTGACCTCATAGTTTCACAGATCACCAATCCCCATGTCATATATTGAATACAAGGATCTTTTAGATACTGTGTGTTCTTGACCACAATTAAAAGGGACTGAAAGTATTATATAGTAGATACATGTTGTGTAGTTTTTCAGGTTGTTTGTCAATCTATCTAGATATACAATCTAATCAATTTTTATTAGATATTATATCATATTACCTTGGATCTACCTAAATTTATGATTAAATTTAGATGTGAAAAAAGATCACCGGGCTTGTATTCTGGTAGTAAATTCCATATACTCTGATTTTTTCTAAAAAGAGCCATTGGTACCAATAGATGCAGTGAATAATATTCTTATTTATTTTAAATCATTAATAACTTTCAAATTATGTTATAGAGAAGGTATAATGGGAATATATGAGCAAGTATTGATATTAAAATAAATCAATAAAATAAAAATAAACCTCAAAATCACACATCTAATTAATGAATAATATACTATTGTAATTTAAAAATAGCACTACTCAGACAACACTCTATTGTTCCGATAGTAGTTGAATCAAATTTTTCTCCAATGATAAATATTAATTTTATTTTTTATTTATGTGTAATCATTTCCACAAATGATTAAAATTTCTTCTACAATGAAAATAAGAGATTATTTGACCATATTAATATGAGAGAACTAGAAGATAAGGATCTTCAGAAGTAATTTATAATTCATTTATAATATCATATAAAATTACCTCAACATGTAATTAATATTTCAACGATGATCTAGTTTACTATATCTAGTCCGGCCGTGAATTTAATACATGATCCATGTGTAAAATCCCTATAATGTTGATCTAGATATACACCTCAATATTTGAATGTCGTCGTAGAATTTTCAGGTGATTTCATGTAAAATATTTATCCCTTATGTTATATTTTGGTTGATCACATCTAAATTCTTATTGAAGGCAGTATAAATCTTGAAAATATCTTGATATATTGAGATAGAAATAAGAAATAATTCACTCTTGGACTTGATCAAATCATTGAATATCTTTTTTACACACCAAAAGTGATTACCAATATTGATGTAACTAGATATTGATTATTGAATGTTTAGGGATAGAAAATTCCACACTAAATGAATTATATGTTTATAATAAATAATTTACCAGATATCTAGTAATAATAAAAAATAACCTCCTAGAATATGAAAAAAATTATTAATATAAATAAATATAAATTATATAATTTCTAATTATACCCTTAATCATGAACCATTTTCCCACATCAACATTTATCGATCCTAAAATTATTAATAAAAAATAAAAAATAAATGTAACTATGTTATTATATGATAATTACAAAAAATATTGTAGTAAAAAACTTTGAAAATAAGTATTTATTTTAATTTTTACTCACTTGTTCTTTTAAATAACTTGTGATTAAATTGTAGAGATCAACCAAACCTAAATAAATACTATTTTTTATAACATGTTGAATTCAATCTTAAAATCAACTAAGATTTTTGATACACTTAGTGTGTCACTTTATACGACTATTTCTCAGCGGCATTAGGCTTTACATCCCAATATCCAATGATAAAATCAAGAAAAAATTCAATCATCCCACCAAGACTGATGTTAATGTCACAACAACATCCAACCAACAATTAATGTTTATTCTATAATATAATTACTTTATTAACATACCTCTACTCAAAAAGGTTTCATGGAATTTCCATCATCCTATATACTCTATTTCTATTTTATTGAATTTATAGAAAGGAACACATAGAAAAAATACCATGGCCATTGATTTATGTTGGTAGTTCCATTAACATCAATGGTCATGAGATATTAACATTCATCAAAGGAAAATGGAACAAATCCTTTCTTGCATTATCCATTAATTTAATATCACTCATGACATAATCAGTGTATCCTACTTCTTTATGATAATTTGTCATCCCAATTCTCATTTATACATCAAATTAAATGAGTCTTGATATCCATTAAAGATAATATTAAAATTTTAAGATATATATAGAAATATTAAAATAGGAACATCCTATATCACATTAAAATATATATATCCTATTAAACATTCTATTATCACAACCTACTTATCATTGATAATAACATTGGAGTACATCATTAGAGGTTGTCTCAATGTTGTATAAACATCTTACCCCTATAACATGTATTTTCCATGTACCAGAAGAAACTATCATCGAATTATAGAACACATTGGTATGTCCAATGGTATGTAAGTAGTGACATGGGGTGGTGAATTATCCTTTATGAATTATTAAAACTAATACTAATTTATGAGAGTTAGAATAGTGATAAAAATGATGTGGAAATAAAATAGATAAAAAATGATGTTTTTATGGTGGTTTTGATCACCAAGATCCTAAACCTATCATCAGTATCGTCTATCCTATTATAATATTAGTATTAACAAAATCATCACTTTTGAATTAGAGTGATAACCCGATTATGAAAAAAAACACACCTTTTTTACACCTGGTGGTATAACCCTTGATATATGAAGGAGTCACATCCTACCTTCCTTTTTCATTGGAGGAAAAACCAGACTATCCATTTATATTGGAGGAATAACCCCAAAGAGACAGATTTTTAATTAGAAAATATTTAACCAATCCCTAGAGGTCACACAAATTATAAGAAGAGATATAATGGATAAACATTAAAACCCATTTAAACTAAATTTTATCAGATGGTGTATAAATTTAGTTCAACTCAGGTTCTTTGATCACTCCAATTGCAGTAGGTGAAAGTGATAAGGATTATCAATGATAATAGTAGAATAATTTAAATTAATGAAGATTTTTGATCAAAAAAATACCATAAAAAATTTTATATTTGTTTTATCTTTGAATTATCTACACCGGTACATATTTTAATCCATTAAAAATATATAAAATATCATTAAATATGGATCCTCTAGGACCGTATCCATATCCAATATCTTCATTACACTTGTTAGAGTATAATAATTGGATAAAATTACTGTTATCTTTTTTTGTTAAATCATTATTCAGAAACAGAGGACAATCATGACTTATATTTCATCACTAAACACTAAGTTAAAAAATTTATTAATTAGTAATAAAAATTTAAAATCATTTTAGTATTTTAGAATAATTTAAATAAAAATATAATCTTTTTGAAAGTAAAAAATAATAGAATATGTTGTAAAATAGATGAAATCCTTAATATCAATCTTTATAATGAATTAAGAACAATATAATCCTATAGTTCATTTTTATATATTTTTTCCATTATATTTCAACATAAATATACTAAATAATTATAGAGGATTTTTTTATACATTTATAATAAAAGAAATTAAAATTTTATAATTTTTTTTAAATATGGATTTCTTATTTTAGCTACCATTGAAAACCAAGAGAAACAATTCATGGCCTACCACTGAAAACAGAAAGTTGTGG
Organism: Viscum album; assembly: GCA_963277665.1. Lineage (NCBI taxonomy): Eukaryota > Viridiplantae > Streptophyta > Magnoliopsida > Santalales > Viscaceae > Viscum > Viscum album. The sequence goes on from OY728121.1 coordinate 441,192,119, forward strand.
CTCACTAACGACCACTAGAAACAAAAAAAATACCACAATTTGAAAATCATTACAAAACAATAAATCAATAGAAAGAAAATAAATTCCACATAACTTAGAAACAAAAGTCTTTAGGAGAATCTATAAAAATATAGCTATTGTTGGAAGTCCAATAGTGTCATATTACTCACTATTGGATATTTCTAGTGGTGACTCATAACCTAACATTGGATATATAAAATATTGGCTCAAAAGTTTTTCCCCAAACAACAGAATAAAAATATATATGAAATACAGAAGAATAATTTTCATTTCAAAATTATAAAATAAATTACAATACTCTTCAAATAGAAAAAAGAAAAACACTTCCCTCGATAAAAGAAGTATGATCTTCTATGGGATCTGGATGAAGATTCTACCAAGACATGGTAGAACAATAATATACAATTGGTAGCTAAAAATAACACACCACTCGTACAAAACTGTGAGTAAGATTGAAATACCATTGATATCTAACGGGTGTTCGTGACTCACTATTTGGTTCCAATGGTGACTTGGGGACTCACCATTGGGTTCTATTAGTGATTCATGACTAATTTTTGGGATCCTATGGTGGCTCATGGATCACTCTTAGTGATCAATGATGAAACCATAGAGCAACCAAAATACACTTTTAACTATTTGAATAGAGCCTCTTATCAAAAATTGAATGAGAAACTCGAAATATATGGTTTAATTGTGAAGAAGAATAAGTCGAGATTGTATTTTATATAATGAAAAGAAAAAAAGATCTATAAGACGAGTGAGATAAATCTATAGGCTTGATGGGAATCAGTTTGGACTATCAGAGACACTAAAGACAGTTGATGTATTGGAGAAAGAATAGAAATCACATAATGAATAAAGGGTTTAATAGGATAAGAGAATAATTATAAGTGCATCATGGGAATAAAAAAATGTTTTGGATAAGAAAAATATCAGACTACTCTTAGGGATATGATTGGATGATAAAGTGACTCACTGCTTCTGTCAATGAATTTAATGATTGTTGAATAATAAAACTATCTTCAACAACCTATATCAAAAAGCTGAGGGTACAATCAAATGGTATGTTAATTAGGATTTAATGATCCACAGTTAGATCTAGCCACCGAAGATCAACACTGGTTAACAACGCACACACATGGGCCTATGGTCCCATTTGGAAACCTATAACTAACCAATGCACCTACATGCATTCTCTGCAGGCCTTATACATGAGACCATATATATTAGATAAGTATGAACTATGAACACCAAGAATTAGTGAATTTTTCTGGGCATCCTCCGACAGGCCTTCCAATAAGTTTGACCCAATGGGCCCCCTATGTGGTTGAGGGATAGCCATGTGGCTGACAAAGGATGGTCAAAAAAATTATTTATGGAAATTAAACACATTGTTAACAGAAAATATAATAACATGAGTTATAAATTTAATATATTAATACAACATTTCAAATACATGGTAACAAATATAGTAAATTAAAGCACATTAGAATTATTAAAATGAGGATTCAAAGTAATTTATCAAAAGAATGATATTATTAATCATTTCAAAAACACTTTCTAATACTGAAAAAATACTATGTTTTGTCAATTTTTTAAAAAATATTGATTATATTATCAACAAAAATATCACCTTTTTTAAATTTATCAGAAATTATAGTAGTATATAAAAATACTCCCTTTTAATCAAAAAATTGTTACTATAAAAGTAAACAAGTAAAATATTATCATGAGTGTAAAATGATATAAAAATCAAAGAAAAAAGAATTAAGATAGTGTTATAGTTAAAAATATAATTTTTTACACTATGATATCATTATAATTTAATAAGAGAAGAAAAGAACAATGAGATATAGAACACATGTAAAAACATTTTTTAAAAAAATTATACTATATTTTTTAAGCTTCTAACATTCCCATTTAAAATTTAATTTTCTATAATTTAACAAAATCTTAGGGTTTTGTGAAGATTTCATATAATTGTTCTTCATAGGAACTAATTATAAAACTATATCATCTTTATTTATATGATCTCTAATGAAAGAGAATCTAACGTCAATGTGCTTATTTCTATAGAGTTTAATACATTTTTTAAAAATTAAAATATAACATTAGTTATCTTAATATAATGGAATTCAATCAAAACTCAACAGTTGGTATTTCTACTGAATTTTTTTATTAGATCTCAATGAAATTAAAATTATTTCATAAAATTGAAAAATACCTATTGAGATATTTTGATTAAGTCTACAACATGAAAATTCAGAATCAATGTAAGAATGTAAACCAAATCTATTATCATTGGAATTGAATAATCAAATAAAAACAGTACCCTTAATATATCTTATTACTCTTTTAATAGGTTTAATGTGAATTTATATGGTGTTTAACTAATATCTAGCACATATAAAAATAGAAAACATAATATATTGCCTAGAAGAATTAAGATACAAAAGGATTCTTATTATGACTCTATATAATTAATCACTAACAAAATTTCTATATTCATCCACATCCTATTAAGAATTTTTCTCATTGGGGTTCTTATAGTTTTATAATAATCAAGAACAAATATTTTAAAATTATCTCTAGAATACTTATCTTTATTTAATTAAATACCATCATTCTGTTGATAAGTTGGTAAACAATGAAATTTTTTTAGTTCCCCCATTTGGATAATATCTAATTCATTTTTCATTAATTTTGAAAAATCATTACTATGTTTGTCATTTATAGAACCAAAAAAAATTTCATTAACATAAATCATTATAATTATTATATCCTTTTAAACTCATTAAATAAATAAGGTTGGATCAACCTTACATTTAACAAAATCATTTTGAATTAAAAATATAGTGATCTATTAATAACAAGCTCAATATGCATGCTTAAGACCATATAAAACATTATACTGTTTCAAAACATGATTTTGAAATTCGTTATTTTGGAAACCAAAAGGTTGTTTTACCTTATACTCTTATGAAATTATTCCATTTAAAAATTCACTTTTAACATCCATTTGAAAAAACAAAAAATTGAAAATTGAAAAAATAATAGAATCTAAATAGCTTATAATCATTCCACTAGTGAAAAATGAAACATCAAAATCATTTCTTTCTTATTAAATAATATATTAGAAAACTAATCTCAATTTATTTCAATATATATTAACGGAATCATCCAATTTATTTTGAAAAATATGTTTTGTTATTATAAACAATGTATCATTAGAAAATTAAATTATATTATAGATTTTATTTCAATTAAAATGTTAAATTTCATCATTAATAAAATTTATCCAATTATAACATTTCAAATCATTATTAATATTGACACCCTTAAAATTACCAACAAATGAATAATTAACACAGAAATTCGAAACATATTTTTCAGTCCTAATTCTATATTCAAAATTTTCTAGAAAATTTTTGAATGATTAAACATTATGATTTTTCCATATTAAATTATTATATTAAGATGATATTCAATCTCACTTAATTGATGCAGTATATTTCTTTGGTTTATCTTTATCAAATTTGAAATATTTAAAATATTCATTGTCATCAACAGAATCAATTATGTTTTTTCATTATTTTTAATGAAATTATTATTAATAAATAATACATTTTTCATAGTTATCTTATCATATACCCTATATGTTTTTCCATTATTATACTATCTTAAAATATACCTTCATCTCATTTAGAATCAAAATTTTCATGATTATCATTAGTATTAAAAATGTAGACTATAAATCCAAAAACATTAAAATAAAAAATTTCGGTTTCTAATTATTATATTATTCATTGGGATTTTCTTTAAAAAGTGTATAATATAAACTAAATTTAATATATAATAATCAATGTAAATAATTCAACCAAAAAATATTTTATAATTTTGAATTCATTAAGAATTTCTCTTCCCATTTCTTGAATAATTCTGTTTTTCATCCCCAAAACACACTACAATGCTGTTGTTTTCTCGGGGAATAATACTTAGGAATAAATACATTAATTTCACGGAATTCTTTAAATTATAATTCCATAAATTCTCCTAATTTATGACTTATAATTGAAAAAATTAGATATCCTTTATAATTTTAAATTTGATTACAGAAATTAATAAACATGTTTAAGGATTCACAATTTTGAGATATGAAAATTATCCATGTAAATGTACTTAAATAATCTAAAATTACAAGCACATTTCATTTATAACGTAAACTAGTAGGTCTCATGGGTCCCAAAATACCAAAATGAAGTAGTTCTAAGAATCCCCATTTATTAAACACATTAATAGATCTAAATAACTCATTGTTCTACATTCCATTTTGATAATAATTGCATATATAATATATAAATGTATTGAATTTTAGATTTTCCATAACCTATTCATGTTAAGCCATATTTTACGACTATCAAATATGAATATTCAATATCCTTATATTCCCCAGAATGTGATTTGTATCTACAATATTGAATAATTTTACAATATTTTGGGTTAGCTCTAAAAAATCAATAGATTATATATTTTTTTTATTAGCATAAAATAAAAAATACTTTCTTTACAGTAATGAAATTTTTTATCACAAAATTTAATATTCATACCGTCATCGCAATGTTTTGATATAAAAATTTAATTGTGTTTTAAACCCACTAAAAAAATAATTGACATATTATAAGAGAAATTAATATACTTACTTCTCAAAAAATCAAACCTTTTGAGTTGTCACTAAAAGTGACAGTACCACCATTAAAAGATTTAAAATATAATAAAATATAGATTTACCTAGTGATTTTTCTTGACCACCAACTTTATATATACCATGTGACTTTATAACACTTCATTCTTGCTTCCTACAAAAAATAGGTACATTGTTATTTTTTAACCATGACAGTTTTGGCCCAACATTATTAATATCAAAACATTTACAAACCCATATATATTAGAGACATTTTTTAGGGTAATATAGAGATAATATATTTATAAATTAAAGCTTTAGTATAACCTAATGACTAAGTAAACATTAAATGAAATTAATTTTCATAATTACCAAAAATGTTATATCTAAATATTATAACATTTTAAATATTATGTTTTGTTACTTTACCAAAAATATTTCTGTACATATTTGGAACCTAATTATTATATTAACAAACTATTTTAGCACTTTTTGGGTTTGTTCATATCCATTATCTTATCAAATTTCTCTTTCAATCGAACAAAAAATAGGTATCATTTCTTTTAATATAGTAATTTACTTTTAAGGTTTTCATTATCATTATGAATAAATCCAAGGTCATTACATATTTTCACATTTGAACATGATCCTAAAAAATTTAGTTTCATATTTTCATGTTTAATAATCAAATATTCCATTTAAATTTTATATAAATCCACAAAAACTAATTTAAATCTTATTTGTTGATTTTCATTGTTTTTTATAGGAAATCATTTATTCTCATATTCACTTCTCTAACTTTTAAAAATACACATTCTATACCCATTTTCTCTTCTATATTACATAAACATAATAATTAATGATTTTATTTTATTCTTTAATCTTCTTTATTTCACTTTGTAGTTCCATATACAGTTCATCCATTATGATGACATCACATTGAAAATTTTCATTTAGAATATTTTTTAATTAAATTAATTTTCAATGTCAAATTCTAATCAAGAACTAATATTATAATTATTGTGTACCTAATTTATATTTTTATCCATCAAACATATATTGAAATATTCTTTTTCTCTTTCAGAACCTACAATACTTTAGTCTTCCTCTTCTGTATTTGTCCATCGTGCATGATATGCCATTATTTTCACCTCTTGTATTACTTGTCTTTTAAATATTCATTTAATTTGTGACAATATGATTTTATGTACCTCCTTTTCCTATAATCATATGCCATTAATTTTGAGACATCAAATATAATACTTTTTCAACTTTTATTACCATTTCTATCATCCTTTTCATGGTCATTGTTTGAATACTCATTAAGGACTATGTTATAATTAATGTACTTGTAAAAACCTTTGGGGAAATTTAAAATTTCATCCTTCTCAGTTCATTGTAAATTAGATTCAATTGAATAATAACTAACATTTATATTTTATTTAAAAGTATTATTTTTCCTTTTATCTTGGCCATCATCAATTTCATTATTCATTTCCATCTTCTTTTGAATAGTTGATCTTATCAACTCATCCATTTAATATTAAATAAAATAATTAGTTTCTTAAATATAAAAATTCATTGAATTCAATGTCTTGGGTAGAGATCGAAGTAATATTTCGATGAAATATTTATTATTCATGATCTCTCTGAGTACATCCATACATTTGATTTTTTTGAATATATCACACATCTCATTTATTCTTTCTTGATCAGTCAATCTAAATTATTGTAATTTTTCTCTATATATACATATCATGACTCACTGACACAAATCGATTCACTGATGAGTGAATTTTAGAGTCCTCTATATGATAGAATCATTTTTACAATAGGGAATATGACTATTTATATTTCTTCATAATGATCAGTATAATAAATTCATAACATTGTAATTTAAAATTCATTCTATATCATAATTATAAGTGAGAGTTTCTGAATCTAAATCCAAAATTTTATATGGGTTTTAAATTATTGAATAATAATAATGGCCTATATTTTTTATAAATACCTTAATTATTTCATTCTTTTAAACATAGTCACTTCTATTTAAGTGAGGTGGTATGATGATATTTAACATCTCGAAATCCTAAATTTCCACAACAAAAATTTGATCTTTTCCTTGTACTTTTATGTCTGAAAATTGTTAGTTAAGAAATAGAAAATGATTCAACTAAAACCAAATCCTTAAAAGTAACTACCATTTGATAACAATTTTTAGGCCCATGGAAATGTATAAGTGACTATAGAGGGTGAATAGTCGTTTTTGAATTATTGAAACAAATAATAATTTTTCAAAGATAGATAAATGTTAAAAAAATCCAGAATATATAAGAAATATGTCACAAGATGTTTTGAAAGAGGTATGAATAAAAAATATCCTAGTACTCCTATAAATATCCTATACTTTACAAGGATAACAGTATTAAATATATCCCAATTTTGAATGGTAGTGATAAAATTATTAGATACAAATGAAATGTTCCATTTTCACACCTAGTATTATAACCCCTAGGTTTTGTTGATGTCACAACCTATCTTAATTTTATAATATAGGAACAAATAAGATAACTTTTATATGGGATGAATAACCAAAATATACTACTTTTAGATAGCAAAATATTAAAACAACCTTGAGGAGAGACATATGGTAGAAAGAGACCAAATAGAGAAATAACAAAAACAATTTAAACTACTACTGATAATATGTTATAGAAATTAGACATTTATCGATTTCATTAAACACTCTATTTTTGGAAGATTAATGAAAGGATTATTATTAATAATCACAAAAAAACAAGTCAAATCAATGATGTTTCATGAAAAAAAACAAAGCAATAGAAATTTTATATTTGTTGTCGCTATGAATTTTTTTTACTGGTACATGTTTTTATCCATGAAGAGATATCTCAAATCATTAATAAGAGATCCTTTAAGATTTTATTTAAATCCAATATCTTCATCACACATTTTAGTTGATAACATTAGATTTAAATTGTTGTTTATTTTATCTATAAAGGCTCTACCGAGACACAGAACACAATTTGGAATTATATTTCTTCATGAAATATTAAAACAAAAAATGTGATATATTAATAATAAAAGTTATAATAAATTAAAAATTGAATCATAGTTGAAATAAAAAATTTACTCTTCTATAATGTAAAGACAACATAATATGTTGAAAAAAGTGAAAAACATGAATATCATTCTATATAAATAAGTGTCAATAAAATAATCCTACAATTAATTTCAATATACTATTTAAATTTTTTATCAATATAAAATATTAAATCATTTATCAAGGATATTTATTCTAAAAACATTTATAAAAAATAAGGAATAAAAATTTTTGAATTATTTTACCAAATGGTGTCTTGTTTTATATACCACTAAAAAGGGAGAGTAGTGGCTCATAACCAATGACTAAAAATAGAGAGAAGTGGACCATGAACTACCCAAAGAAATAGAGTAAACAATAAAATTGATAAATCAATAAAAAATGAAAGAGGTCAACAGAAAAATAATAATTCAGCAATAGATATCAAATAATAGGATTCGATAAAATCAAAAAAATAATAACTATCACTGGTAGTCCAACAGTTACTCAAGACTCACTATTGAAGATGTCCAGTGATGAATCATGACCTACCGTTAGAATTTTCTAATGGTGTCTCACAAAAAAATTTAATGAACTGATAAAACATATGAAAAACTCAAGATAAATCTTTGGATTAAAATTAGATAACAAAATAAGTCAATATTCAAACAAAAATAAGAACTGTACCCATAAGAGAAGAACTAAGAGCTCCTATGGGATCATAATGAAGCCATTTTTGATTCATTTTATTGTAGGATGAATCAACTATTTGGTAAAAATAACCCATTTTTGTCATCCAATGGTGAGTGATAATGAATTATCTATTATAATTGGTGATGTCTCATGACTGTCCACTAGGATCCAATGGCTACTCAAAGACTCACCATTGGGTTCCAATAGCGACTCATGAATCAATTTTGGGTTCCAACGCTGGCTCATTAATCACCGCTGTGGATCAACAGTGACACTGTCGAGCAACCAACAAAAATATTTAGAACCACTTGAATAGTGTATCATATTGATGATTGTAAGAAAAACTTTGTAGGAAAGATGGAACACCAAAGAATAATAATTTGATCTTCTATTTTCTCAGAATATGATGAAATAAAGATCCAAAAGACAATTGAGATACAACTGAGGGCTTGAAGAAACTCAATTATGAATATTGGATACTTGGAGACATTGAAGATACCATATTACTAGGGCGGGACCAGATAGCTGAGAAAGAAAAAGTGATCTGAAGAGTAGAGGCACAAGATATGAATTACAATGTAAGAGTACACAAAATAATGTGCAAGATAAGAAAGAAGATCAGATAGATTACAAGGTAATTATTGGATGACTGGGTAACTAACCACTTTCATCTAGGAATTTAAAAATGGATGAACAATGAAACTAAATTCCCCATCCCTCATCAAAAAGGTGAAGTCACGAGTGAACAAAATATCAATCAGGATTCAATGATCATTGGGTTGAGATAGCTACTATGGATCAACACCGGTTATCACTACACAGACATGGGCCTACATGCCATGTGGGCTACAATTTCCTAACCCATGGGCCTACAATAATGCTCTATGTTCATTATACCTGGGACCGTATGAATCATGAGTTCATTATGCACACTGAGAACTAATTCCATCTTGTGGGTTTCCTCAGGCGAGCCGTCCCATGAGGCTGACTGGATGGGTCCCCTAAGTGGTTTAGGGTAATCCAGGATGTTGAAAATGGATTGTTGAATATTTTACATATTTAAATTAAACTTAAATTAATTGAAAGTATAATAAAATGATCTATCACTTTAATAGTGTTACATAAACATCAATAATACATAAAAATATAGATAATTAATTGAATCACATTAAAATTTAATAAATGTGGATTGAGAGTAATTAATCAAAAAATGGATATTATAATGGTTATTGGAACAACATAAAACACTAACACATATATTCCGTAATGGTGTCTGAGAGCCACAAGGTTCTCATTACAATGGGGAATTTATATGACCATTAATTTTAAATATATTATTAGGACATTATCACATAAAAGACTCATTCAAAGTAGAAATCATGATGGGATTAGAAGTGACATTTAACATGGAATCAAGTATTATAAATGGTGGTTCGTGGGAAAAAACTCCAAAAAATGGGTTGGGTGAACAATTGACCAACTAGGACATTGATAGATGAGATAGGTCATGGTTTATTCTTGATTATTTCTTATATGGATAACTGCATGTGGCCAGTGAGGTTTCTTTTGTCATGATGAGGATTTCATGAGATTTAGTATCCCTAGAACATTAGGTGTGATCTGAGAACATTAGTGAGATTGAGGACCCTCATGAGTGTTTCTATAATGTGAAATGACCCAGGGAACCTCAGTGGTTTCTCTATTGATATGTTTGACCTAAGTGGTTACATGAGGGTTTATGTAGTAGTGGATGAACGTGTCACCTTAGAACCCAAACAGATATATAATCCTAATATCACTATGGTGATTATGATGGGAATGTTCCTTTAGATATCCCTTGATAGATATTTATTAATTTTTATTCATTGTTGATTGTATGTTAAAACATAGTATTCCTTGTAATTTGTTATAGGGAAAGACATTTATGTGTTTCCAATGATGTTTTATAATCATCAAATGACATGGATAAAACCCTAGGATTTGGGGTATATGTGGTATATAGTCTTAGAACATCTTAGGAGAAGATGTCTTTCACAGATAACATCTAGATATATGATTGATGAATGAGTGAATTACTATTGGTGTTACATAGGATCACACTTTAGAGCTATATGATTACGTGCATACACAAAAGCCCCAGTAAGCAATATTTCCTTCGATTCATTAATTCCATTGACAATGCCTAGGTGTTGAGATTTGACTGGAAATACCAGTAAACCATTTTTGAATGCTATATATACTTTGGATTCAAATGGAGTCATAGGGTTCCATATAGGCATATATCCATGACTATAGATTTTGTACGTCCCAAGGGTGATGATTAGATCCCCCCGATCGTTGCCCATGATATCACACTAGTTTTGAAAGATTCACTAAAGATAATTCAACTAAGGAACCATGATATACTGAATTTCTCAAGATATTGATCATGGAATCAGGGGAGGGTATTCAATTTTATTTCCACGGCTTCCCAAGACATCATCATTTTTTCACATATAGATTTTTCTAGGGCCCCCTATAAAGGGATTCAGAATTCAAGATGACATCAACAGTACCTAGACATAACTTTTGGTTTCATCCGAAGGTCTTGAAGATGAGGAATTATTGGTGATGCATTATGGTCTTCTACTCATTAGTGAAGGTTTAATCACGGGATCACTAGTGAGTGAAAATAGGTTTCCTTTATGTGATACAAATAACCTAAGACACTCTAACATTTCCATGAAAGTACAATCATTTTGGTTTGTGGATCTTAGTATTGAATACCGTTATTGTGTGTTTAATGGTTTATATATATACTTAAATGGGGAAATGGTGGTAATGTGATAGTTTGGTCATCATAATGGGGAAACAGACACCCCTAAATCGGACCAAATTCAAGTATTGAGGATGTTATTTATTTATTTATTTTCCAGATGTTTATTTATTTTGGCTGAGTATGTCACAAAATCAAATCAAAATATATACTAGTTTATAAGGGATCATGTTAGTGGTCTCTTACTGAGTTTGGTAATCACACAGTAATCAGGAATCCATTTAATATGGGTACCCAAGAATCTCTCACATGGTTGCCACATGAATATATATGGATGAGTCTTGGGATAGGGATTAGCATCAGGGAGTGGGGAAACCTAGGTATGGTTAGATATCATGGTGGCGGATGGCTCTAATATAGAGTGGAGACTCCAATACATTAAATTTATTAATTTTTTCCCATTATATATATAGTTGACCCAGTTGGTGGATAGTTTCCCTTTATGACTATATTCCACCACATCATTTTATTATTGATGGTTGTATTTTATTACATCAATGTACAATATTATTTAATATGGGGGATGTTTTCTTATTATTTCTTTCTTATTGTGCACTCTTATATTGGTGGTATATCATCCACATCGTACCTCCTTAGAGCCCCATTTCTAGTCGTAGACCTCTAGAATGTTGGCTAGAGTTCCTGAGGTCAAATGATTTATTAGTTTCTTTACAACTCAGAGTGAAGAGCCCCTTCTATTGAAGATAACATTTATCCATCAGTTATAAAAAACTAATTAGGTTATGATGAATCCCCACAAAAAGTGTACATCTATATTTGTTTAATTCTTTGTGTGCCTTCTATATCTTTCCCCAACCCATTATCTTTTTTGCTATATATTATTTAAAATTAACTATTTCATTCATACAATATGTTCATTCTCATTAATAATATAACATTTCACTACATGTTTGTTAAATACTAACTATTAATTGGTCTAAACAAAATTTATATTTATGTATTTTTATGATATTTAGCTAAAATTACATTTTCATTAATCTTCATTTAATTACAGTATATTACCTATTAAAATTATATAAGTTTAAATATATTCTCATTGCTCAATATATATTCAAAGACACAATATTTATCCTCATTAAGTATATGTAATGTATTATATAATATAATTATACTCATTGGTCTAATTTTAAATTATATTGAATATTTAAAGATTCAATTCCAAGAATCCTTTATATAGAATTAAATTATTTATATTAACGGTTAGAGTAATGAAAATAACAATTGTTCAAATAATTTATCCTTAATTGTGTGAGACATGCCTTTAACACATGTTTCATTATCCTAGTAGATTTTATGTATGAATATCGCATTATACTGTAATAATATATAACTATATAACGGAATTGAAAATTTTAAATTCACCCATGGTAATGGTTTTAACATCCACTCACGTTCTATCTCATAATGTTTCATATTTTTTCAATTATCTTGTTGTATTTTTAGAGTCATATATAATAATATTTTTCTTCTTTCATGGGTGATGTTTTTGAAATATTTTTAATGTTTTATATTTGAAAGATTTTTCCACATTATATAAGAACAATATTTTTTATAAATTATGAACATTATTTCCTCAAACACTCTACTTGTTTTTTTATCATTTTCACAAATTTCTCTGAGAACATAACAATATTTAAACTCCAAAAGTATTATTTTTCTAGGATTTTATATTTTCAACAAAACATAAATACTCTTCTATAATATTTCAATTTATTCAATAATTTTGACATATTTTAAAATTCAGGAATTGTGGACCTCATTTAAATTATCTTTCTATTATATTTTTAGATTGAAATAATTTTATACTAATGGGTTTTATTGAGTAGTTGTTTCTTAAACAATTACATAATCTTTTCAACAAATTTTATGTTCAATATCATAATTTTTTGTAGAAGAATCCTCTAATAGACTAACATTTTCCAACTAGTCACCATCTATATTTTTATCATTTTGAGTGCTTTTTTAACATCTACATTATGATCAACATATCTAACAAGTTAATCAAAAATATTTTATTCTTTTCCACTACCATTGATTATCATTATCATCACATCTTATAAATAATATTTTAATTATACTTCTTCAAATTCATGATATTTTTTATCATTATCCTCCTCCATAAAAGTATTGATCATACTTTTCATCATGTTACAATATTTATTTCTAGAACAATATTTTTTCCTCACATTTTTGAAAACATATCATTTAACATAATGATAAATTTATCATACCTTCTTATACGTCATGTCCCTTTAAAAACCATGCATCGACATGTAAAAAGTTTCCCCACTTGAAGCATTTCAATTGTTGTATTACTTCAAAGATACCCTATATTTGTTTGAATTATCCTACCACTAAAAATAAAAAAAATATAGTTTATATATTCCCCATATTCTTCATGGATTTTATCAATATTATACATTGTGTTTAATTTGAATTAATTCTATTTGTTACTTATTATTCATGTTAAATTGAATAAAATTGTTATTCTACTAACATACTCATAAAATAATCAAAATGTCTCTTTGAGAAATTAAATTATAAAGTAACAAAGACCTATTAATTATATAATGATAAATTCCCCTTAACTGTTTCTTTATGATTTCTAATTCCTTGATATACTCTCTATTTCCTCATATTTATTCAAAATAAATTGACGATTCAATAAAACAAACCAATAATTATTTGATTAAGGTATATCATCTAAAATATAGATTTAATTGGTAAAACATTTTTCTTATATACATTCAGCTTGATTCCAACATCATAAAAAAAATTTGAGTGAAATTTATCACATTAATATTGATCTGATTTCATTGTTCACCAAATTAATTAATTTTGTTCCATTTAATCCATATTCAAATTTTTTTTCCAAATTAATTCAATATAATCTCTATAAGATCACTAATTTTAATTCAATGAATTGTATAAGGGAATGAAACTAGCTCAATTGACCATCAATGAGATATCTTTTTTTCACCTATATTTCATAGTTGGGACCACCAATGATTATAATTCCATTTATATTGACAATATTATCTATATATAGAATTAATTGATATAAATTTACGACTTTAAATTTTTTTGACTCTGACCCAACATTGAAAAACCCCCAATGCATGATACACTAAAAGATGGTAACATTGATTGTACCATGTTTATCATAAAATATATCTTATTCTATTGTTACCATGTGTTTTTCCAATATTCCAGATTTCCAAATGGTCATGAGGGGGTGAATGAAACCTTTTTAATATTAATAAATAATTATAAAAATAGAATAATAAAGTAGTAGAAAATAACAACATGGGAACAACGTTTTTTATAATAGTTTAAATTATTTTGATCCTATGATTAAACTTCACAATATCAAATTGTGTCTTTGGAACCCATTAACCCATTTATTTAATTTTTTAAAGGATTAAAAGCATTTTAAAATTACATTTTCACATCTGTGTTCATAAACCAAAGTCCAACATTTTCATCACATGGATTCAAAACACAAATCAATTCATTTGAATTCTAGGAACCAACCATGTTTTTTTGGACCAAGTCATAACTTAATCCCCTACCTCTTACTAGACCATAAAACAACCAAAGAAATTAATTTTACAACCTAGAAGAATAACCTGAGTGTACCTTTTTTGGGGATAGTATAACCCATAAACATTGGTCATTAATTACAAATATAAATCATATAGCACAATGTATGAATGGAAATAACATTGGAAGAATTAAAAGACCACAAAAAACTAGAAAAATATTAAATGATTTGGGTGTTGTGTAAAAAAATACACTTTTGAATCACGTGATTTGAATGATAAAGTTCTATATAAAAATGTATATTAGTAGAATTTTTCACATAATTCACTACTCAAGTATCCTAAAAATTTTCAATCATTTATCTATACAGAATTGGTTCTATTGATTGTTTTTATATTGTTTATTTATGCACAACACCTTCAAAATTATAAGCCCCGTATATAATAACATAAATATTTTATATATTTAATTTATTCATTTCTAAATAAGAATGCTCATATTAACCTAAATAATTAATAGAAATTTCTTCCATGTATATTTCCTACATAATTAATCATATTAAATTCTATTAAAAATGAGAAATAATAATATTCATCTGTATTTTGTTTGATAATTTATAAAAAAATACGATGATATATTGTTTTACTCTTCATAAGGATTAAAAAATTAATATAGTATCAATTAATCTCAAAATAATTATTGTTAATGTTCTCAAAATACTCCCAAAATGCATGCGATATTTAACATTACTAATTATATAAATTCATTTTTTAGTATAATAAGAAAGCAGGAAATAAATTTGAATATTTATCCCAAATGACGATCGTATAACTTTTCCAAAAATATCTCCAAATATATGTTTATAACCTAAAAAACTGAAAAGAAATTATCGAATGATTTAATTAATTAAATTAGTCATTATAAACATGAATCAATTATAAATACAGAATGAATAGTAAAAAAGTATTTTTTATGATTTAAAGAAACTGTGGAGTGAATATGAGTCATTTCATACTATATTTATTTTTTATCATACCATTTTTTCCAGATGTATGTATTTGAAATTATATGCATAAATTTTTTTTATCAGTTTATGAGTCAATCTGGTTTTTGTACATTCTATTTAACAGTTTTAATATGTGTGATCTTGGTTATCATATGTGTTTCTTACCTATTCATATTATTCAATTATATTCTATGTATGTGTGAATCTAAAGTCAATAAGTGTCATTTTTTTCTTAAGTTCCATTTATCACATATAATATTATCATATTTTTATGATTGAATTTTGATATATAAATATATTATCTAACATATTGAAACAAAAATTTAATAAATATGAATCATTTTATCCATTCCTTTACTTGTACAAAATTTTTATTTCTTCAACAGCAGCTCAAAAGACACATAATGAACATAATGAAAAATTAGATATACCAGATCAAATATAATTTATCAGTTTATAAGTAATTCTAGAATAAAACATTTATCTACTCATACTAGATGAAATTATACAATAATCATGTAATTATGAAAATGAAAATATATTTAATTGGAGAGGGTCCCACCCCACAATATACACAATTTTTTTAATTACAAATCCAAACATAATTTTAGTAACTTCTCCTGCATTTTACAATTATAAAACAAATATAAGATTATAAAACAAATATCCCTTTTGTGAACATGTCTCTACATTTTTAAAACTATGGTAGTTAAAAAATTTATTTTTTCACCATTATATAAATATCTTCCAAATATCTTATGCTCCTCAAATAAAAAAAATTTAAATTTTTATATTCCCTAAAAAAATATGTTATAAATATGAAATTTTATAATTACATTAGTAGTTTCTCAAAACATAATTTTAAAATAAGACATTAAAACTCATCATATGTTCTATCAATCCAAGAATATAATCAACTGGAAATTAAAAAATATAATGTGAAATAAATTTAGAGGAACACACCCAAAATATAATCATTCCTTCTCTAAATTTCATCATTTTGAAAACTATGTAAAAACCATAAATCTATAATATAGTAAATTAAAAATATACTTGTATGAAAAAATGTAATTTTTTTTAAAAAAAAATTCAGAATCCTCAAGGTTTCATTGAAACATTTGAATATATCTAAAATGATACACAATGAATTAAAAAGTTTAGAATAGTGAAATCATATGTGAGTGAACCGTATAATATAATAGAGTTACCATATAAATTCACTATAAATGAATAAAATATTGAAGTTCATGTTAGTAAACCAGAAAATAAATGAAAAATTAATAAAGTTTACTAACCATAACAAACACAATGTCACAACAATGATGAATTTTAGACATATGGAGATGATGTGAAGTGGTATTATAAAACAGAAATAAATCTAGCCTCAAATATCAATATAATAACTTGGTGTATATTCATTTCATATTTCCATAATAACTATCTATAACTTTATTCTCTCAAAATTAGTAGAATCTAATGATTTATTTAACATGTTAGCTAATTATTCACTATCTAGATCTTATTCCAAAAAAATGTGATACCTTTTAAAACATGGCCACTAATAAAATGAAAATATACTTTAGTATTTTTTTTCATTAGTGATGTAAAGGGTCATTTTAAATTTCATTATTAAAATAATTATCACATAAAATAATTAAATTTTCAAAGAAAATATCAAATTCAGTTAAATATTTATTAATCTAAAGTGATTGGGCATAACAATTTATAGCATCAATGTATTTTGATTATACAATAGATATAGTAAAAAATTGTTTATTTCAATACCAATATAAATAATTTGATCATAGAAAAATACACATTCCACATGTGAATTCTTATCTAATTTAAATCCTCTAAAATCATATTTTGAATATCTATTTATCACAAAAATTGTTTTTCCAGTGACACATAGTACAAGCCCTTAGGAAACTAAAAAATATTTTATTATTATTTATTCAATCCATTATGGGAATTTATTTAGGGTCAAATTCTTATCGATCATAAATGTTGATTAAAAATATTAAATTAGGATAAGATTTGATCAACCACAAAATACTATGAATCATACCTCTATAGTGTTTATTTTCCACGAGATTTCTTGACTCAACAACATATAATTTTCCAAATTTAATATAGAGAAAATTTGATTTCCTAAATATATATGAACCAAATATTTCAAGCAATTAATTTTCACATATCTAATAATTTAAAAATATGATAATTTTCCTTTATATTATTTTAATTCCATGGATGAATTTTTATTCTCTCTTAAAATTCAAATAAAAATAATTTTCATTAATTTCTAAAATTAAATAAACAATCAATCATTTGAAGAACCAAAAATAACACCAACCATATATATTTGAAAAATAATGATTTATTCAAAATTATTTTCTATAAAAAATAGTATATTTTTTTATTTTCATAAAAATAGTTTGAAACGGAAATTTTGATAGTCCTTCATAATAAACTCTTGGCTATTACTTAATTCCAGAATGTGAATTAAGGAGGATTAAAAAATTAATACGATAATTACAACTTCAAGACAAGGGGGATGATTAATATATAATTTCTCAAGATTATATAAATTTATTAATATTATTTTTACATCCTTTTAAAATAATTGTAAATAATGAAAAGTAGAATATATATTCCATAACACTGAAAACATAGAAAATGATTCATCGTAATATATTCCTTCACATTGGAAATATCATTGACCAACAATTCTAGCCCTATTCATATATATATTTTTAGATTCATAAAAGTTATATTTATAAATATATTTAGTATTGATTACTTTAGAATATTTAAAAGGATAAACTAAATAAAAAACAGTATTTAAAAAAAATTATTTTTACAATTTTTCTATATAAAATATATATTTTAAATTTGTTAAATTATCATTAAAATTTGTATGAATAAAACTAGAAATGAAATAATTATGAAGAAAAATCATTAATAATGTTATAGATTGAATTCATGAATATACAATTTTGATTATGTTTTATAATGGGTGATGTTAATGTAATTATGTAGACATGTATTTAAAGATAATATATCGCTCAACATATGCCTTTTTATTTAGTGTTTAAAACTATAAAAAGATAAACTAAGTAAATTCATCTTCAATCCAATGTAATACATCATTATTTAATTTTTATATATTTTAATCACACTTCACATGTATAAATTCATTAACTAACATATATCTCTTATTATAAAATCTAATGTGTATAGTGGAGTTGGAATAACCAAAAATGATAAAATCATTTTAGTTTGAAATATTTTATCTAATTAATGTTTAGTGAAAAATATATAAAATTTCTAACTGAATACTCTAAACAACACATTTTATTTGTTTTCTTATTTTCCAAAGTTTATAATTTGTCTCGTATAAATAGGTCTTAAATGAATTATTTAATTACATAAAATATTTTATTTATAGCTTTGAACAAATATATATATATTTTTAAATTAATTTAACCTAATTTCAATCATTTCATTGAGTGTTCCATTTTTTCCTTAAAAAACAATTTTTTAAGGTTTCTTAGGGGAAAAAAGTTAGGACAATACGCATTATCTTCAAAAAAAATTCAAATTCGTGATTTAAAAACACTCTACACACTATAACTTCTAATGGAAAAGATTAAATATCTGTTTTAATTATGGATAATATTATAAGATAAATATTATTATAAATGTTTTACAATTTATGAGAAATAGATAAAGTCCTTGTATATATAATAAAGTCATCAAAAAACTAGAAATAGATAAATTATTACAACCATACTAGTTACATATTTTGGTCCGAATAACTCCTTATGTATTAGTTTTGATGTTTTTACTATATGAATTTCAAGTATATATCTAAATAACTATATCTAATTTTTACCTTTCATACAAAAGACACATATATATGTGTTTTACATCTTCATTCCAACCACTTATAGATTTTTTATATAGATTTTATAGTAGCCTTAAATTGGAATTGTTGAGCCTCTTATGGGAATCAACATTTTATAGAAGTATCAAATTTAATCACTTTTCACTTTTTAATTAGTACCATAATATTAATAGAATATATTTTATATTATTAGTTAAATAAAAATATTATATATCAACCTTTAAAATGTATAAAATTATAAATTAGAAAATATAAAATAATTCCATCATTACATAGTTGGGAAATAATAATCAATTTATTCTTTAAGCCTTCAATATATTAATCCTTTAAAATGAGAGCATATTTTGAATTTCTAAACTTCCCAAGTACTTTTAAATTACCTTTAGAATTATAATCTAATTTTTAATTATGTCCTTCACCTTTATAGAATGATATAAATTTTTTACATCACATTCAATATATATGGAAGATCCGCTATCCATGTACCATGTTTTCTTCATCAAACTTCTATGAATTTAATCCTAGAGAGATATAATTAAGAAAATTTAAATACCCATGAAAACTAGGATAAAATCAGGTTTGTGAGACTTTTCTTAAAGACCCATTTTTATTTTATCCATTTATTTATAGGTAATTGTGTTGGTATAGATTAAGAAATAAAGAATATTTTCAAAAAATTATTGTTGAAATCTTAATGAATATTCACTCTCTTAGTTTCCTTTCATGCCACATTTAAAAAAAGTATATATTGATCTAGTTCTAATTGAAATTTAACAAATAAAATTGTATATTTTACAAAATAGAATATAACATACAAAACCAGTCTTAATTTTTTCCAAAATAATCATTAATATAAATATTTATTAGTTTTATCTTCCTTAAAAATATTTAGAAAAACCTATCGTTAAACATGAAACAACAATTTTTATGTTTTCAATTTTCATCCAAGGTAGAATTAGTTATTTTATTTAGACTCATTATATTTATAATATAATTCTTCTATTTATCATTTTTATTTTTAATTATTTCCAAATATTAAGGGATATTTAAAGTATAACATGGGTTATTATTCCTTAACATTTCATTATCTTCATGAATGATATTGTTTTCCTCAATATGTTTTTATAAATAATTTTATATTTCCCATGTATTTTTGAAATCATAGAAATATCATCAACAATTATTTAGATTTCATTATTTTATTCATCAATAAAGTGAACATCAATATTATATTCACTGTATTTATTTGAATAATCAGTTAACTAATTTTATGAATCTATTAAAAAAAATTCCTAACCCATTTTCAGAAAAAAATCAGAGGAATTTGATCTTTTTGTATAGATGGTTCTAAACACGAAAGATTTTTTTCATTTTGTTCATCCATTTACAAAATTATTTCAAATTTGGAACCCATGATTTATATTCCATTTCCCTCTATATATATTTAATTTTACTTCACCAACTTCATTATATTTGGAATTAACTTTTATGTTTGTTCTATGAACATCTTTAGAATACATTCTTTGGTTCCTTTTATAAATATTCATTCTTTCTTATCTATTCTATATTAACGACATGATAACACTCATCAATTTTTTTTAAAATCAGTAACAAGAAATATTAAATTTTTTATTTCAAAATCATTTTTTTCTTTTAATTTATTCTTCTTCATAAATAATTTTATATTCAGACACAATTCTAATAAATATCTAGTTAGCTAATATGGAGTATATTATTTTAAATTATTACACTCATAAATTGTTACCTTCTGATTATTCCCTTTTTTGGAATAAAAAATAATAAAAAATTTATAAAATAGTATTATTGATATATTCCCCTAAATAAACCATGACTGTTATAATAATTTTGAATATATGTGACATCTGATTAACAGTTTCATTCTCACCCAGTTTAAATCATTGATATTATAATATTAACGTATAATGATTTTTAAAAATTAGTTTATTAAAATTATAATTAGTTGATCTCAATATTTTTCATATATAATGCATAATACCACATGCTGAAATGTGACAGAATATATTCTAGATTATTTTGAACCAAAGTAGTATATAGATTTTATAATTGAGTTTTATTTCAAAGCATCAGTGCCTTTAATATTATCCCGATCAACCTCATGATGGTTATAAGTTTTTTCCATTGTGGTATAATGATCCATTATTATCTATTTATTCGATTAATCAAACCAAATATTCTAATATGAATAATTATTTCCATCAAATAATGAATCATTTTATAGATACCAGTCATCATTTGAATGTGTTCCTTCCATCATAAACTAAACTTTTAATTAGACAGTTTATACATAGAGATGGTCAAAATTTAAGAATAAATAATAATAAAAACTAATATATCCCTTCAACGACCTAAGTTGATAAAAAATATTATTATTGTAGGAATGTTGTTCGAATATACAAGAGGGGGGTGAATATACCTTTTTTAAGAAAATTATTTAATTATAAGTGTTGAAATAAGTAAATTTTGAAAAATCAAAATATAGATAGTAATATTTTTGTAGTTTTTTGGATTAATTTAATACTATGTATACCACTAAAATTATCTTGGTGTGAGTATAACACCCTATAAAATAGTGACCTAACTTGGAGTCTTATTGTTTTGCAAGGATTTTTTCACACCTCAAGTCACAACGTAGAATCCTATGTTTTTCTCACTAAGAGTCACAACCAAGGACATAATTTTTGAATTGGTATAGGAGCATACATTTTATTTATTCAAACCATTACATAATTGAATATTAAACCTTTTAAAATAATATTTAAAACCCTAAAATTATCCTTTTTAAATTTGGTGGCACAACTCAAATCTAATAGTTTTGTGTGGTATAACTCAGACACTTAGGTCTTGAGTTTGAATTCAAAATCATAAAAAAATGTTTAAAATCATATTTACGACTGAGTTAAAACCTTTTAATATATTCATTAGTTAAATTATTTAGATTTATATTCATTAAAAAATTGTTAGACAATATTTTAGTCGAAAGGAAAAAACATTATTTCTAACCAAATTGGGTTTTATAAATTATATGGTTTTATTTAAAATCATAATTTAAAAAATATATAATTATATTTAAAATAAATTTAATTTTGACCACATTTTGTAAACATTATCTTATGATTAATTTTATTTAATTTTATGAAAATATTTATTTTTCAATGAATAGTTAAAAATTTGGATTTTATTGAAAATTCTATTCTATTTAGTTATTTCCAATGTAAATTTATATTTTGGATTTTTTAATAATTAATATGTTTACTTTCATAAATTATAATCTATTTTTGGTCTATTTAGTTAATATTATTCTTTATTTCTGTTTAAAAATATTTTTTATACAAAAAGTCATTTTTTAGAAAAATATTTTTTTCCATGTTTTGTTGGTAAAGTTTTAAATTAAGCAATTCTAATTATGTGTTTTGAATCTATAAAAATAGAAAAAATGTTTATAATTAGGGTTTCCATGTTTTTTTAAATATTTCCCATTTATTTTTTGACATTATGGATAGTAACCTTTGTAATTGTTATTAGTATGTTAAAGGGTAAATTGAGTAATTAATGTTAAAATAAATTATATAGACTAAAAAATAACACTAACAATTTATTAAATTTTTTATCTTTGTATATTTTATCTTGAATCATTAAAAATTATATTATATATCCCTTTTTCCCTTAGATATTATTTTTTTTTGTTAAAATATTTAAGTGAATATAATATTAAATTGTCACACTCCTGATTTTAATAACTATAATATTTTTATCATAGGTATAAATAGAGGATATGCTCAATTATAATATATATTTGAACAATAAATAATTTTTTTATCATGTTAATTTATTATTAATTTTTAAGGTATATATAATTTCCTTAAAATTTTATGCAACACGGATGTATTAGTTATTCAATTAATAGAAAAATAAAATAAATTAATTTAAAATTTTTAATAAAAATATGATTTAAATGAATATTTTCTTCCATGATTTGTTAGATAAAATTTCATATAATATATGTTTAGATTCATTTTATTATAATTACATAATTGTTTTTTTATTTCTAAAAGTGAAATTAAAAGAATAATTCAAAAATTAACATTATCATTATTTTATAATAAAAAATATTCTACTAAATGTGTTAAAATTCATAAAAATATTATCTGTTGGCCAATTTAATGGTATGTGGTTATTTAAAATCAACCATTTTCCATTTATAAGTATTCATAGACTAACAGTTTCTTTATTTCCTTTTATG
Organism: Viscum album; assembly: GCA_963277665.1. Lineage (NCBI taxonomy): Eukaryota > Viridiplantae > Streptophyta > Magnoliopsida > Santalales > Viscaceae > Viscum > Viscum album. Next base: position 441,216,191 of record OY728121.1, read on the forward strand.
TCATATAATGAGATTTTGGAGCTCATCCCGCATTTTAAAAAACATTCACAGGGTTTAATGATGATTATAGAGATGGATGAGTTCAAGATCAAGTTTTTTAAAAAATTTACTGAAATGAAAAATTATTATATCTAAAAAATTAATGGAAAATGGATACTATGTAAATGTTTCCACTTTATAATATGTTAGAATTTTATATAATATTTGTGACCTAAATCTGCATATTTATAAACCTAAATTATATTTGGGATTATAAGAATGTGAATTCTAGTTTAATGTCACTTGAATATGTCATGTATAGGGAATGTAGTATTCAGATGATCCATTATTATAATAAAAACACAAAATAATAGGTCCTTGTGGGGGGGGGATGGGAATAATAAATCAAATAAATCTAAAGTTAAGATATTAAAGATTTTATTTTTTGATAATTTTAGAAAAAAGAACATTGGGGTGACTTATGAAAATTGGGAAGTGATTCTGATAATGTATGTTATGAAAATTTCTAGTAATTTAAATAAAAATGATTAATATAGTAGTAAGGCCAATTCTGATAAACATGAAGTAAAATGTTCTATATGTAATGATATGGATCATTATGCACATTAGTGTCCAAATATAAACATGAATGATGAGAAGTGTCAATACAATAAAAACAATGGTGTTGAGAAATCATTCATAACCACTTCAACATATGTTGGGCCACCAAACACAACAGTAACCTGTATATTTATTATTTATTCAGATTATTCTATTTTATTTTATGATTCCAGGTCTACACCTTCCTACATTTATTAAATATTTTATAGTAAATAGGAAATTACTCCTAAAGAAATGTGGTTATGAATTATTATAAAAACACCAAGGTAATTATTAATGGAAAAATATATTCTAAGAATATTCATGTTTTTTTCATTGAAATAATTTACCAAAAACAGTGTTTTCTTTCCCCTTATAGTGTATAATGTTATTCTTAATATGTATTGGTGCTTTGTTTACTATTATAAGATGGATTATATAGGTAATGAAGTTTTTTCAGAAAGAGTTTCATTTTTTATTCACTAATGAACCAACATCTTTGATAATATATCAAGAAGTTAAGAAACTTTTTAAACCTGAAAATGAAAGTTATCATGCACATAATGTTGAAAGAAAGGGATCTATTGAGAATAATTATGTGTTATAAATAAAAGAATAACTGGGTGTTTTCAGGATGAGTTTCTCATTGTTTTAATTAATCAAGATTTTTAATTTACTGTTCACTAAGTTCATAACTCTAATCCCATTTCAAAACAACTAATCAAATGGCTCAAGTAGAACATTAGTAATTGAAAAAGAAGTTCCAAGAGTTTCTTATAAAGATTAATTAAATATATAACTTCATCGTGGGGTGATCCAATTTTTTTCTAAAAATTAATATGGATTCCCGATTATTTGGATAGATTATAGATCTTTGAATAAAATTATTGAAAAAATAAGTATTATTTTTCCCATATTGATGACTTGTTTGATAAACTCTACGGACCTAAATATTTTTCCATGGTAGAACTATATTTTTCATACCATCATATTATTATGGAGGGTGAAATTCCAAAAATATCATTTTGAATTAGATAAGGGTATTATGATTTTGTGGTAGTTCCCTTTGGGTTAAAAATTCCCATTTTGTAATATGTATATCAGGATTTCATTTTTCCTTGAATTTTATGATATATTTATGGTTGTATTTAGGGATGATATTTTGGTTTATTCTAAAAGACTTTCAGACCATGGAACACATCTATGTATTTTCTATAAACCCATAAAGAAAATAATCATTATAGAAAATTTAGAAATTTTGATTTTTGGTGCAAGATAATTAATTCCTTTGAATCATCAGATATAATTATAGAATGATAACTAATACTTTTAAAAATAAAGTTGCTGATGAATTGAAAAGGCTAAAAGATGTTATTGAGATTTATAATTTTCTTGTATTAGAAGGCTATTACCAATTTTTTAAAACATTTTATGTTTAACAATTCAAATTTATATGTTAACTTGAAAATGTGTTAAATTTTCCAGGTCAAAATAATTTTGTAACTGTTTCTAGGAACTGAAAAGAATATTGTTGAATATTGTAGGGATTTATCTCCCCTAAAAATGGGAAATTTTTAATCTATAGAGATACATCATTAAAATTACCTGGTTGTTTCCTAATAAATAATTACTAGGTAATTACTTATGCTTCACGTTAATTAAATCCATAGTGAAAAATTATCCTACAGATGAACTTCAATTGAATGTTTTAGTGTTCGATTTAAAAATTTGGAGATATATTTTATATAGAACCAAGGGTGAAATATATACTAATTCTAATTTTTTTATATATATAATAACTCATAAATAATATAACCATAGATATAGGAGATGAATGGGATTGATAATGGGTTATGATTTCATAATTAATTATCATCACAGAAAATAAAATAAAGTAGTTGATGCTTTGAGTGAAAAGGATTATTACATTAACCATGTTATTTATATAATATTGGATAATGATTTTATTAATTTTGTCCCAGAAGCTCTGTATGCATGATCCTCCTAGGATTTTTTTCGTATTCAATATAAGTTTCTATATCATAATGATTTAATAAAGGCTTGAAGGAATATTGTGAGTTAAAATAAAAAGTATAATTGGTTAAAAGGGTATGTTTCTTGAATTTAACATTGATAAAGATTTTGTTTTGATATTTGGAAAGAGATTAATTGTGTTTTGTGAATCCCATTTGAAGATATAGTGGATTAGTGAAGCTCATAGTTCTCCATTTATCATTTATCCATGAATCACTAAGAATTATAGAGGCCTTCTATAGTATTTTTGGTGGTATGGAATAAAAATATATATTACTTATATTACATTGAAATGATGGACTTATAAATATGTTTAAATAGAACAATAATTATGTAAGGGGATTATTATCCTTTTTCAATGTGATAGTGAAAATGGTAAAATATAGCCATGGATTCTGTGGCGTTTTTTCTAAAGACATATCGATGTAACAATAAAAGTTGGGTTAATATTGTTCAATTAACTAAATCTACACATTTCCTTCCAATTAAAGATACTCTTTATGTAGATCAACATTCACCAAAATTATATTAAAATGATAGTTAGGTTTCATGGAGTTCATCTCTTAATTTTATATGTCCGTGATCCCAGGTCCAATCCAAATTTATTTAAAAGTACTTTAGAAGTCAATGAAAAATGAATTTAATTTCCTTACAACCCTTCATCAAAAATATAATGGTCATTACGAGAAAAACATTCATACCATATATGATATTAATATATTTTTATTCAATGGATAACATGGGATGTTTGGGTACGAATCTTTTTTTACATGAGTATTCATGTAATAATAGATTTAATTATCATATACAAGTGGGAAATTTGATGGAATTAAATGGGAATATTTATTTCACTCTATTGTTTTGGGATGATGTGAGAGAAATGAAATTTTTGGGACATGAATGTGTATAGAAAATGGTTAGGAAGGTGAAGATGATTCAACATTTTGTTAAGATGGCACAATTTTGGGAAAAAATATGCATATAATCATAGGAAATATCTTTCTTTCATGGTGGGTAGTATTATTTTTCTTAAATTATATAAATGAAAATGTGTTATATGTTTTTATGAAAATAAGGGAAGATAATTTTATGGTTTATCGTACAATATGAAATCCTAGAAAATTTTTGGTCTGTTTTTTAGTATAATTACTTTTGATTTTATGCCAGGTACAATTTTTTTGATGTTTTGTTTTTAGGAAAATATATTACATTTTCATCTCATATTTTTATCCCTTAGGTAGTTAAATTAAAATTTAACCAATATTGTTAAGAGATACTATTAATATTATTCACCAAAAATGAAAATTATTTTAGAATAAGTTATTTAACCTTCTTAATGTTTTTTAAAGAACCAATATGGTTGAAAAAGTCACTTGGGGAACTGAAAGAGCTGTAAGGGAAAGATAGACCACTTCTTTAGTAAGTGAAAATAAAATTCAAGGCATAATTTATTAAAGGGGATAAGGATTTAATAGAACTGGTAATATATATATATAACATTTTCATATATTCATTTGTTATATTATATATATATTATAAAAATATTTGATAGTTTTTTGATCAAAAACAAGAAAAAGATTTATTTCTAACCAAAATGGGTTTAATAACATATATAGTGATATTTAAAATCATAATTTCCAAATTATAGAATTTTAATTTTATATAATGAACATAATTATTTGAATTCATCATTTTAATAAATTCATAGGATTAATTTATAAGAATTTTATGAGAGGATTGATTTTTCAATGAATAGTAAATAATACTAATTTTATTGAAAATTGTATTTTCATTCAATTATTTACAAATTAATATGTATATTATTTTCAAATAAAAATTCTATTTTGGGTTATTTCTAAAATTTCATTATATTTTTTTGAATAATAATTGTCTAATTAATGTCTTTGGAATGATTTTCATAAATGAATTTGGTATAAACAAATTTTTATTCAAAAACCTAGTTCACTAAAAAAATTCATCACATATTTTTAAATTAATTTTAAATTAAATTATACAAATTATATGTTTTGAATATTGAAAAATACATACAATATTTTGAATCATGAGATCCGAATTTTTTAAAGAGTTCTCTTTTATTTTTGATCATTATGAATATTAACATTAGCACTTTTTATGACCAAGGTAAATGGTAAATGAGGTAATTAAGGATAAAAATAAAATGACCCAAATTTATGCCTTTAAATATTAATTTGGATGATTATATATCCCACAAAATAAACCAAAATTAATGCACATGGTCTTTTTTTCATTTAGACATTCTTTTGTCCTTCATAATATTTAATAGAAAATAATGACAAAAAAATCCCACTCTTTCTTTTCATAACTATATTATTTTTAACATAGCAATAAGTAAAAGATACGTTCAGTTATAAATAGTAATTTTTAATATAGATCAATTCTTATCACGATAACTTATTTTAAAATTTTATTGAATAAAAACTTTCTTTAAAATCATATGTAATGATGATGATGTTGTTATTAATTAAATAAGAAGATAAAATAAATCATTCAAAAAAAATCAAAAATAATATTATTTTAATGAATCTTTGTATTCCAAGAACAATATAGATGAAAATGACATATTCTAGAGGTTTTATGCATTGTATTTTAATTCCTTTTTTTCTTTATAGTTTTAAAAGTCAAATGAAATGAAGAGTTCCAATATTGACATTAATTTTATTTAAAATAAATAATATATTATTAAAGGACTTAAAATTTATAAATATCTTATATTGGTATAATATAATGGTATATGGTTAATTACATCCTTCATTTTTCATTTATGTTCTTTTTTACCATTTATAGTAATTATATTTACCCTTCAAGAGTAGAAAACATGAAGATCATCGTAACATTCAAAATGGTTGATGAAAGGATAAAACCAAAATATAAACATTATAGTATGATCCAAACTTGTCACAATTTTATTTTAGGAGTTATTTTTACCCACACACATCTTAAATTCAAATATTATCAATTTTGAGTAATTTTTACAAAAAAAATAATTTATATTAATTTAATATTTTATGAAATTATTAGCGTTAATCTCCCCTCTATAATAAAAGGGAGTGATTTCTTATAATTTATTCACACATAAAAATCCTTTTGGATTGGACAAGAACTACCCAAATCCCATCCCTCTATCCCTCCCCTTATTCTTTAAAACTTATCATAGGAAAAATATAAACCATTGAGGGCTTAAGGTATCAATAATTTTTTACTTTACAAATAATAGAATGATAAATAATGTATGTTAAAAGATGAACTCAATGTAAGAGACATTATTTTAAAGAATAACCCTTTTAAAATTTATTTTATAGACTTTTTTCATCCTTGTCCATATTTTTTTATTTTTTTATGGATTTATTTATATGTACATAAATGAATTATAGAGGAAATTTTATAATCTATCCAAAGGGATTTTAAAAATGGATCTTTTTATCATTTGGTCTTTCATTAAAAAATACAAAAGTAATGTTATATTTTAACATTTATGGTGGAAATAAATTTTCCTCATACGATAACCATTATATAATGTTCAGATTTATATTTTATATTTTATTACATAATCAGAGAAAACACCCAATCCCTTTTTTATTTTTATTTTTAGTTTTGAAAAATCATTTTAAAGGAAAGGGATATATAAAAATAAAAAATAATTTCTTATGGGGGAGAGAAAATTTTTATTATATAAGATTTTATGAATTTTTTATGGATCTTTGTAATTTTTTATGATGATGGCTGATACTATTATAAACTATGGGTATGTGAGCCACTTATAACTCGTAAATGAATTGGTAATGGGTCACAACTAACCATGTAGGATTCTCTAAATAGATTATGGGATTTTAGCAAGAATTTTATTCCTATTGTAATTATGATGGTTCTTTAATATTAAACCATGTAAGTAATTCTTTGTGTAAGAATTAAGTTTATCTAATTTATACGAATGATAAAAAAATGATTCCTCAAGTTACATATAGGTTTCTCTTATGTTTTATATGGATTTTTTATGAACATCATTTTATTTTATATGGTAATATAATGATTATATATTTAAGGGAAAGTACATGCTAATTTTTAAGCGTGAAAATATAACTTTGGGAATATATTTTTATGAGTTTTTAATGACATTTTGAAATCTATATGAGTTTTATTTTTCTATTCATATTTCTAGTGAAATGATTTATAAAATTATTTTGGCATAGAATTTGATTTCTTGGGTGAGAAAATGATTATTTTAAACCAACAAGTTTTTTTGGAAAAGGATAATTTTTATAAGTTTTCACGAATAATGGTTTAATTATTTTTTTTCTTGCCCATTATAATATATTTATTCTTGTCTAATGTTTTAAAAACATTAATAGGGCTTAATGTTGATTAGGGAAAATGGTGATGTCAAAATCAATATTTTATAGATATTTCATGAAAATAAAACCTTCTATATCCTAAAAGTTTTGTTTTTTTGATAAATATTTATAATTAGTATAGTTATTAACATTGTAATATATGGGTTCTTTATATAAGATTTATGACCTAACTCTCTAAAAAAATAAACATAAAGGATATTTGTGAATGAAAGAAGGTAAAGTCTAGTTTAAATTATCTTGTATATATAATTTATAACATTTGGCCCTTATAAAATATACACCCAATAATATGATTAGATATATTATTTCTCCATAAAATCTGTAAGGTTATTGAATGCTTTTATAATTAAGGAAAAGTTTTCCCATATGGATGAAAAATATCTAAATGATAATGGTCTAAACACTAATGAATGATATCAATTGTGATTATACAATGTATAGTTCATATATCATTAATAAACTGATATACTCATCCATATGAAACTAGTTCTATCAAACTTTTTTTATATACTTACATTATAAAAAAAACCATCATAAATTATAAGCATCATTTATAGATACTCTTGAATTTTAATTGTCTTATTTTTTTCTAAATAATCACACTCATGTGAGTCTAATAAAATATGTTAGACTTTTTAATTGAAGATATCATATATAATTATTTTTGTTCAATTCTATAATAAATGAGAAAAAATAAAATTCATATAGACTTTTTTAAATTTAATATAAAATATTATACTAATCTATACAGTGTGACTCATTATAATGTGTAAAAAATTAATAAAAAATTAACTATTATCAAAATAATTACTTATAATGTTCATAGAATAAAAATAAAAACATATGAGATTGATTAATTATAACATAAAAAATGAAATTTTAATCTCACAAGTTTCCAATCTCATCCCATGTTATAATCATTTTATTATATTTAAAAATATTATGAATATCCCATGTGTTTTTTATATTTATTATAAATAATGTATTCAACATGTGTTAGAGTTATTTTAAGGCTATGAACTTGAAGAACACAAATGAAAATTTTCAATACAAAGTGAAAACTAATATGTGTTTATATTTGAACTATTCTAAATTATCATTTATAAGTACTAATGTTTTTGTGAATGGAATATTATTACAACATGCTGAAGAATGCATTTAGAAGTTTATAAAAAAAATTCATGAAGATAAATTGAAAACAATCAATATATATTTACATTTTTTTATAAGGAAATTTGAGTTGAAAAAATGGAATAGAGTTAAATTATATTGAAGAAATTATTAAATATATTAATAATAGTTTAGTATCAAATTTTCCATAGCCAATAAATATAAGGGGCTCTCTCAACCACAGATACTTGATTTTTTCTCAGCAACATGCGATCAAGCTCGCATGATTAGCTAGAGGTGGTTGGGAGAATAGTGTAACAACATGGAATGAATGGGTAGAAATAGTGAGGGAACAAGATGAAAAATCTTAGGAGGATCTTCCATGTGGTGTAGTACAATTACATGTGAGTTTTTTGCGTGTATATTGACCCAATTCTCATAGTGAAAACACAATTTCCATTGATGTGATTATTATGTATAACATAGATAAGTGCCCCTATGACATGGGATCCATATTTTGTGTGACACTAGTACTCCATCATTTAAAGGATATAAATATCATATATGAAAATAATATTGAAACATATCTCATCATAATCATTATTATACACTAAGGATTGGGATCTTTAGACATCCACTATTCCAATGATCATACCAATGCCACATGAACATTATGGACTCACTACAATGATGAAATTCATTAAAGGAAACAATGGGTTGATTGAGGAGATTATTACATGATTTATGGATCTAATTCCCTGAATAGAACATGGTTATTTGATCTGATATATCATGGTTTTCATCCTTATTAACATATCAGATTCCTTGGTTATTAAAATCTTCCATGAAGATGATCGTCCATGGGAAGACAAAAAATATTCCATGAGTGACTCATGATTCCATTAAACCGATATATATCTTCAATGAGTAGAAAATATTCTATGAATAATGCAGGTATAAAATGGGTCACCCACGATGTTTTAATGAGGAACCTTCATTAATGACTCAAACCATCCATGTGAATAAATATCTTACATGAGTAGAGAACCATTATTCGTCATCCAAGACACAAGGATGGTCGAATTTGAAATGATGAAGATGATATGACACTATAGTTTGAGTTGTGGTAACTATAAATATCATAAAATTCTATATTTTCCTATTCTATATTGATTTATATACCATTATCAATAATATTATCATGACAGTTACCAATAATGAGAATTTGAAAAGCATACTAAAAACAATTTTGTGATAATTTCATGAAACATCATATGGAATACATGTAAATTGAATAAGGATGAATGATATTTGATTTTCATGAAATTTATAGGTCATTCCAAAGTAACTATATTTTTGTAATAATGTATACCTCATGAAAGTTTCCATTCTTATAAAATCTAAATGATTAATGAATGCATCCAGTGATCTTTTTCAATGATGAAAACACAAAATCCATTGAAATTGATGAGTTTTTATTTTCCTAATAAATTTTTTATTAGAAAACTATACAATGAATATAGATTCTATGATATATATCCTACGCATTGATATAAAAAATATCATTACATGTGGAAGAGAAATTTATATGTGGATTGAAAATCATGTATGGTTTGAATTAATGATTTCTATAATGATAAACAGGGGATTAGTTTAGACATATAATAATTTTTAAATATCATGATACCCATATGTAGATCTTTATGAATAATATATCATTTTTATGTGATATAGGATCAAGATGTGGGTTAATTTCTCACATCTCATAGGATAATGATTTATGATCCATGTGTATGAATGAATAGCGTATGTAGTATTAATTAAATTAATATGCCTAAGCATTTCATATGAGTCCATTATAATTGGTAAAAAATATGAGTATATGGTTAATCAAATATATCATTGTTAATAAATATTAAGTTTTAATAATATTAAAATGAAGACTTTAACTCAAAAATTAATTAAGGTTATGAGAATATATTTAACTTCTTGAATCAAATAGTTTTCAATTATTACTATGTAATTGATATTAACAACATATTATATTAGTATATATATACATTATATCTAATGAACATGTGTATGAGATTCTGATACAAAATCCATAGTAATTAGTTTTTGCGTATTGAGGAGGGAACAAAAAATATTTCAGGATATTTTATGAATCAAACGACTAAAGGGATAAAAAAATTGAGGGATGTCATTGTGATTCATCATCACAGTGAATGGCTGAAAGTTTAAGTGGCCCTAAAAGATATAAGACATGTATACTTGAAGAAGAACTAGTCTTACAGTCCACTACAAGATAATAATGATTCTAAGACATATTTTAATAAGGTCATATGAGTTCCCTTTAATAATAGTTATGTGGTAGTATAACAATATAATTGAGTGGTGGAAATATGATGCTTTTTGGGAGATGGATTCCACTATCATGATTCCATATAAATAACATGTCAAGAGAGGGATGTTTTGATTAAATGAAGACCATAAATTTCAAGATATTATCATTGTGAATTTTAGAATATTTCACAAAATTATTTTTATGAGATATATTATATTGTATAAGATTTGATTCAAAGTTGATAATCATGGTTTCCACACCTAGAAAGATGTATTCACACATTAATAATGAACCTTGTAAATTATTATGTCTTGTTCCTTCACTTATTGTATTAATTTGGATGTACATAGAGATAAAAAATTTGAGGGGATCATAATTCAAAAATGAAAATGTATCACTAATTCAATACCTCCCCCTCTCTATAATATCCACGATCCTAGAAATTATATTGGTCTTATATGATGTTTCCCTCAAAGAATATCCAACCTTTATTTAATAATGACATAGAGTTAAAACTCATAAAATAGTAGAGGTGTTCCTTTCTCTTATTTAATGAACTTTTATGGATATAATAATATAATGTTTCCATGTCCCACAAGTACAATAGGTAAGTACTGTAATTATTATATCATTTATTCCACTAAAAATAGATACTCCCATGACTAATGAAGATAATATAAATCTTGATGTATATGGGAAAGAAGAGAATATAATCTATGAATTTTTAACAAAATGGTTCTGCAGTAATGATATGTGAATTTATCACTGCTAAAGAGATATTTTAGAAACTATAAAATATTAGTGAACATAATACAAAGATAAAGGAATCCAAGCCACATATTTAGAGAAAATATTTTGAATAAATTTAGATGGAATATAACATGACAACTGATAATTATTTCATCCCATTTAGTGAGATACTATGAAATATTAATGTATTTGGTGATACTTGAGAATATTCTAAAATATTTAATAAATACATGAGAAACATCCTTGAAATAGTAGAAAAAATGATATCTATAATTGAATAAATAATCTCTCTATATTATGAATAGTTAAATAACACACATATCAATTTTGAGTTGATAAAATCTCTATTGGTCAAGAAGCAGGTAAAAAAATAAATGAATTTTAATTGTATAAAAGGACTGAATCTAAAATACAAGAATGATGAACCACTATCATAATCATAATACAATCATGATGAGTAAAATAATTCAATATTCTATCTCATATCCATAATATTAGTATAATAAGAGGAAAATATAGAAATAAGCTTCCCAAGAACACCAAGAGTAAGGATGAAGACCATTCTATAAGAATGTTTGGAAAATACTGAAAAAAAATATTCTAATGAATTCAAATCCTTCTAGAAATATTAGGTTGAATTTTATTTGTAGAAAACAAAGTGATGATTCAATTTGTTTTGGTGGGTCTGATGATGTAGTATCCTATAAACATCACATTTCAAACATTTATCAAAGAAAAAGGAGAGAGGATGTATTAAGGAGTTAGGAGGAAGAAATGTGTATTAAATATATGCTGATATTAGATTGAGCATCCTACATTGAGTTAAAAAATTAAGCTCAAGAAGGATATAATGATTCTAGATAATGATAGAGGAAATGAATATCTGGAATGTAGTGATATCATAAAATATATTAAAATTTCTAAGGTGAAATGTTAAAAAATGAAAAGTTTTGAAAATAACATATTAATAAAATAATTAAATAATAAGAGGATATTGAATTAGAAAAATATATATGTCTAAATTCAGATTTTACATTAAAAATATAAATAAAATTTATGAAAATGTAGAGTAAATTTTATCAGAATCATCCAAATATGATGAGAATTACAAGCCAATGAAAAATTTATAATCTATTTCTAAATGATGAAATGATAATAAATTTTGAATAGTTATATCATAATAAAATCTTGAAAATTTCTCCCCTAATTCATGGTATGACTGATACAGAATGAGAATGAATTGAACCATAATAATAAGTAATTGATAAATTTTGGAGATGTATAGAAATAAATAAAGATAAACTCACCAGTATGGTGATAGAGAAAGCCTTAAGGGATACATCTAGTTCGGGGGAAGTTGTGGACACAATGATCATGTTTTCTTGTAAAACAAGTCACTACCCATGAACTAGTAGGAATATAGGGTAGAATACATAAAAAAGGAGACGTATCTCTATAAAATTAAGAAATTACTCTAGAATAGAAAGATTGAAGCTAAAAAATCATCCCATGACGTTAATGTGTGGTGTATCCTGAACCATAACGCTGGTAAATATTTAATATCCTACTTAAGATATATCTCTCAAAAATACTTCTCTCATTAAAACTGTAAGATACATCCTCATTATTCTCTTTCATTTTATTTGTATCTATATTTAAGAAATTAAAGGAATTCGCGGTTGATGGATGTGGCTTTCAATGTAGTAAAACCAGAAAAAAATTTCCATCATATTTTATTTATGATCACAATCAACTATGATGAGAAAAATCAGAGTCCTCCCATTGAGGTTCACTATTGTAAATAGTAATATTTTAAATTATATTTTATTATAAAAATATATAATCAATAATTTATGGATATAAATATATGGATAATGGTTCTGTTAATCCTAATCACAATTTTTACCCTTATTTCATTATGATAATTGAGATTATAATGTATTGATGGTTTATGTAATAAATGGGGTATTATTTTACATCTGAATTATTTCAATAGGTTTTTTAATATGTTTATAGGTTTTATTATCTCATGAACAATAAGTTGTATAATTTTTTAATTGATAATTTTGATAATCATATCAGACACTATGAATTTTTATGGATATCCTTGATTTTTATGTTCTGATATATTTTTCAACACCAGGTTGAACCATGTAAACATAGAGTGATTAGATGATTGACATTTAAAAGAATCATAGGTGGTTTGATATTTCTGTCAAAAAATGAAAAACTGTGAAATTCAAGAAATATCAAACAGAAATGAAGTTATGTTAAAGAACACCTAGTTCTCAGAAGTGAATTATGAAAAAAGGTTGATGATCATTAAATACATTCACATTTTATTTTATTTTCAATTTGGGGGAAACAATATTCACACATATAGAGAGTGATATTTTGAGTTATTGAAATTAATAAATTGAGAGATTAAAGATCCCATGTGTTGATTGTATTTATTGTCAATATGGGAGTTAATATGAATTGGATTTTTTTTAGCTTGAACAACTCAACTAATGTGGATCAAGACTAAGTGGAAACTCATATATGGTGATTTTTGAACTGTTCATAATGCTCAAATACATGTTCGATAGTTTTTTAGAAGTGAATATATATTAGAAAAACATAAGAATCCATTGAGTAGTCCACACATGTTTTTTAACATGATTAATTTAATGGCATGAAAAATTAATTATATTTTCGCATGAGGAAGTTTTAGAAGAATCCTTGAGATGGAATTAAATTACATTGAATAATTTACTAAATCTTTTTATAATAGTTAAAAAAAAATTTAGCCTCTATAACAACTAGTTTCTATGTGAACCATATATAGGGGAGTTTTTCTCAACATCATAGGATCATACCCATATAAACGGTTCGATGTAGCATGGAGAAAATTGGAACCAAATAGCCTAAAAAAATAACAAATAACATGAAAAAATCATGCAAAATAGTATAATGAGCCACTATATAGGGTGAAATGATAGTGTGAGAGACGTTTTAGTGTTTTTATAGTAGATCCACTACTAATGAATAAAGAATAGATGGAAAATATTTTTTTTGGTAAGTATTTTATAAAAGAAAATCACTCCAATGTGGGATCTTGAGATTCTAAGACATTTTCACTATATCATTTAAATGATTAAATTATCCTATAGATTAATGAGATGGAATCACATCTCATTTGTCCATGTGTGACACTCAGACTATTATTATTTGCACATTAGGCATTTCAGTGATCGTTTCTGTTCAACATTATCATTCAATGATTAATGTGGTGATGGAATTCATCAAAATAATTATGGGTATATTGAGACTATTATTATTAACCATTTAGAGAACCAAACATGAATTAAACATGATTAGTTTACCGAATATATAAGCTTTCTTATTTCTAATGAACACTATTACTCATGTAATTAGAATGTTCTTTCATGCAGATGGTCATTTATAAGGAGACCATGGATCTTCCATGATTTTGGGAATCTAGTGTGAGTGAAAAATTCAACTATATAAAAAAAGTATTTTTCATGGTAATAAAATTATTCTTCTATGATGAGGTTACATCATGAATCATCCATGAATCTTTTGCGAGGAGATTTCATAAATGCAACAAGCCTTTCGTGTGAATGTATATCTTCCATGACTAGTGAACCTGTATGGATATTCCATGCATCAATGGTGACCAAACATATAATGAAGATGATAATATCACATTTCATTTTTAGTTATTGTCGCTATAAATATCATTAGATTCTCTATTTTTTATTTTCATGTATTTATATATTAGGATCAAAGAAATGACCATAATACTCATTGAGAATAAGAATTTGAAAATATTACGAAATATGATACAATATACATTCATAAAACATTGTATTTGATATATGTAAATCAAATGAAGAAGAAAAATATAAGGCCATTAAATTTATAAGTCATTCTATGAAAACTCATTGCGAACATGTAATCATACTTCATATGAGGATCAGTTTTTGTGATAAAATAATTTTGAATGCATGTATCTATTAAAGTGGACTCTTAATTAAAACCTATAATACATGGGATGTAATAATATTTTATTTTCATGATAATTTATATGAATATATAAATCATGTGAATAAGTTAAAGGATGCAATAGATATGTTGTTCAAGGATATATATAATGTTCTTATATAGGGAAAATAAATTTCTATGAGGAGAGAAACATTGAAAAAGTGTGGATTAATTCATTCCACACTAATGAATAAATACTAACCAAGAATTTAGTTACATTAAAATATGACAATGCACATATATTGATCTACATGAAGAGTATTTCATAGCAATGTTATGCAAGATGAGATCATGATTTGGAGTAATTATTCACATCACAAAGGAAAAAAGGATTATGTTCTAGGTGCATACATAAATAATATATAAAATATTAATTTAATGTATATGTGAATGTACATCATATGAATTCATGATAATAGATGAATAATATGAGTTTGACATTAATCAAATACCATATGAAGAATCAATATTTATTTTTAATAGATTCAATTGGGCACCTTATCCTATGAAATAATTTAGTTTAATATGAGAATATATTTCATGGATGAATTCATTATATTATCCATAAATAATATGAAATTAAAATAAACTATATATTAAGTTAATATACATATAAATTATTGGTAAATAATAAGCATATGGAATTGTGATACCAAACCCATTGTAATTATTTATTATATATCAAAGGAGAGAACAAAATAACATACAAGAAATCATATTCCATAAAGAACTAATAAGAGAATCAAATTTTAGGATGCATTGTGATTCATTATGAAATGGAATGTGATCATGGTGAAGAAATCCTATAAAATCCCGAGACATTAACACATATTATTACATGATTTTAAGCATAATTAACTATTAAATACAATAATGGATCTTAAATTATAGTTTCATTAAAAGATTATGTACACAATTAATCATCATGAAAAAAAATAAAAAAATATTTTATTTAATCTTCATAATGAGATCCTAACTCTAATTGAGCCCTAATATCATCATAGGATAACATGGGGAATACATAATCAAAAGGGATGATATATAAATCCAAGTAAGGGAATAAGAATAGGAATAAACAAAGATCATTATTTAGAAGATAAAAAATTATAACAAAAATGTCAATTAACATCAATAAACATAAGTAAATATAAAATTTATAACATGGGAACATATAATTATATCATCACTGGAATATGGAAACAATATTTAACATGATATAAATATGAGTTAAGGCTAGCTTCCAAGACATTTTGCTCGAATCCCCATAAAGTTATTGGGTGCACTCCATATCCCAACATGACGTCTCATGCGACTAAAAATTACACAATGAATTGGAGATCTATATAGGATAACCCATCATAACATGTTCATGAATATTTTTTCCTCATGAATAATCTTACGTAAGTAATAAAATATAATCATAAGTGTTACCCATGGAAAGAATGGTGTATCATAATCATGTCAAAAAGAATATGATAATCGAATATCATAATGGTGTACACGAAAAAAGTAATTAAATCATACATGGTAATTAATAAGGTAAAATATTCATATATCATGATAAATAATTTCAAAATAAAGTTAATACAAGGTAAAATAGTTTTTTAGGAGCATTAGAAATAAATCATTTTAGTGATGTTTACGAAAAAAATATTAAAGATTCATTAAAAATGACTGATAATAAATATTTTAATAAAACCAAAAATGAAAAAAGTTGGTTTTTTTGGGATATAATTATTGTTTTTTTAAAAAAATTGTCTTATATCATATTATTGAGAGCACTTCAAAATGGGTAAGATATTGGGAAGTTTTCTTTATTCAGGTTTTCTTATAGGGAAGAATTGACATGGGAACTTTTTAAAAAAGTATTTACCCATTAAATAAGGATGATATGATATGATGACATGATTTTGGAACATATATATAGGATTTAAGAGATTTAAATAAAAATAAATATAAATTATACTAAGTTAATGATAGAGACAGGGTTTCCTGAAGGAAGGAATAGAGGTCCAAAAAGAATCCCTTACCTTATCTCTGAAACAGTTTTGCACATGTAATTAATGTTATGAATAATACAATAATATATACATAATTAATAATTCTAGAGAATCTTATAAATTTAAATGATTTATTATAGATTATTAAATTCATTTATGGTCATTTTTATGTGTTATAGTGTTTAATTTAATCATTTGGGGTGATCATTTTCCTAGTTTGCCTAATTAGTCAGCTTATATAAGAGTATGTAAGTTCATGTAAAATTGGAATAAATATCCACATGTGAAGTTATATTTTATTATTGAACATAAAAAATATTAAATTGCTATATTAGACTTTTGTATTTTCAATGTGAGAATGATTCATTGAATAAAATATCAATGATAATCATTTGAATTACTTTGGGTGGTTTTCGCTCACCAAGAAATTATTTTATTTTATTATTTACTATTACTTTTACATGTTACTTACATTAAATAAAAATGTTATAAAATATATTATAAATCCTTTTTAAACCATTATAATTGTTTTATGACCATCCTATATGGTATAAATGTACAATAAATATTTTCCATCCTTAAATTCGATAAATTGACAACTCATTGATGACATTTTCATTTTTAGAATAGAAGGGAGAGGATAATGTATTTGGTGAAGGATATTACATTGACATAATAATGTTAAATTATATATAATATAATATTTTTTTATTCCACTTTAATGAAGGGAGTTTATTATAGAATAATAATAGAAAATATAATGAAAATAATTTAAAATAAAAGGAAATATATTTTTTAAAAGTTGAATTTATCCTCCTTGAGAACCTCCTTAGGGAAACGGTTTTAGTATTTTGATGAGCACAAATGATCCTAGAAGTGAGAGAGAGATTTGGTAAGACTTTTTGGAAAAACATGGAAAAATAAAAAATCAGGAAAGGAGTGATATGAAGAGCTAGTGATGGGAGGTATTATAGTGGGGGAGAGGGGTGTTTTCTCATTATTTAATTCATTAGTTAATTTTTTGGGTCCTGAATATATATAGTTTGAAAATTATCAGTAAATATATTCAAATAAATAAGGTTATTTTTAGATTATTGTTCTTATATCTGTGATGAATCAAGGATTATTTTATTTAACTTATAATTTATGTATACCATAAATTTCCATATTTCATTATTCACTAAAAATGAAACCATTTCAGAAAAACCTCAAAAAAACCACCCTAACCATTTTTGATGCACAGAACTCAATAATGGACTCTTTCTTATGAGAATAATTTTATAAAAATAAGAAATTAAATTTTAAATTAATATCACCATTTATTCAAAAAAATCAAATTTTGAAATTATAACTGATTTTATGACAGTGTGAACAATTAATTAATGTCTTATAAAATAATGTTATAATAAAAAAAATTATTAATTTGTGAATTCATTTTTCAATAATATATTTTATATTAAATAATTGAATTTATCATAAAATATTAATTATATATTTATGAATTACAAAATATCAACTCTTAATTTTCTTCATTTTCAAAACATTTATCTACTTATTCTATGAAATAAATACATAATTTTTTCACTCATAAGATACATAAATTTTATTTATACATTTATAGTTAATGGTATTATTCTGTTTGTCTAATTACTATTCATAAGTTTCATATTACTATCCCAAAGGTCAATTAATTATTTCATATGTTTAGTTTCCATAACTTCTAAATATATTTCTTATATCATTTATTCTTCACATATAATGTTTTCCTGGTCTTCTTATGTGATTTTAGGTGACTTATACTATATGAAATTATTATAATAATTAAATTTAAATTGATATAATGTATGGTCATTATATTCTCACCCCTTGTGAATTTTTCCCCCAAAATTTCATTTTATATACTATGTTGAAAACAAGATAGTGTACTTCTCCTTAATTGCATCATTTGGTTCTCATGTTTTCTCATTATAATAACTGTTCTACCATAGTACTTTGACCATGTGAGTAGATTTTTTGTAAAATATAGGTATTATTATTGAATAACTTTATTGGATTCTCCTCATAAGAGATATCATTTTTTGGCTTAGTGGTATGAACCCCATAATTCTACATGGAAAATAGGGGTTCAAAACCCATTGGGCACATGTACAGTAGCAACACTGTAGCTCTACTGTAGCAGCCGAGATACTGTTGCAATGGCGGCACTGTAGCGGCGGCAGGGGCGCTGTAGCAGTGCGGGTACTATAGCATTACTATTCACAGAATGGGATTTGGGCCAAAAAAATGGACATACGGGCTATGTAATGGGCTAAATGCCCACTGGGCCTTCAAGCTATGTAATGGGTCTCCCTCTACCCAGTGAAAGAGGTCTTTTCTTTGTTTCAATAATAAAAATGACGCTTTAGCCCCAACCTTTTAATAAAACATTTGAATTCAAACCATTTGAAGGATTCAATATGTACTTACTCTATAGGGGTATGTGGTATACATTTTGTTCTTGATACATGGTAGATGGAAGTTCTAGTCAATAATTTGTAGCTCGGGCATGATCAATGAACTCATAAGGGATTATGTACTTGGGAATCAACTTTTATTTATTTAAAAATATCATAACCCACTTCCATGATGATATACAGAGGAATACCATGTCTCCAACAATAAACTCTTAGTCCTACCAATGATTTTTCTTCATAGCACATATGTTAACACCAGGAATCCATGATATGATACTGAATGATTTTCACCTTTTGTAAAATTTCATCAACCATTTCTAATCCTAGTAGCTTATATTCACTGACTTCATTTTATCTTGTCGATGTTCTATCTCTTTTCCCATAATGGGATTTATATGGTTCCATTTAGATGATTGAGTTGAAACTATTGTTGTAGGAGAACTCAAGAAAAGGTAGATGACGGTCCAAACCTTTTTCAAAGTCCATTTAACATGCTATTAATTTCTATTCCAGTGTCTGAATAGGCTCTCCATATTGGCCATGAGTTTGATAATGATAATTTGGGATTATATTCATCTCAATAATTAGATCATATTGGATAATTTTTTTGAACATAGAGGTGAATCTCAGATCTCGATTAGATACAATCAATAGTGGTACTCCATACAAACTTACCACTTCTTTGATGTATATCAGTGCATGTTGATATAGTGGGATGTCCATTAATATTACGATAAAGGGAGTTGTCTTTGTGGGATGATCTACAACAACCCATATATCATTATTTCTTCTTGATGTCTTCAGAATTCCATAGACAATGTATATAGTGATGTTTTCCACTTGCATATTGGTATAGATAATGGATGAAATATACCATTAGAATTTTTTCTTTCCTCCTTCAATTTCTAAAAAAATAGGCACATTTATATATATTCTGGGATTTTCATTTTCATATTTTCTAACTAATAGTGCTTTTATAGATCTTGATACATATTTTTTATCCTTGGGATAAATGAAATGGTTAAGTTATTTGTGTCACTTAGAAGCTCTTTATTTATCTATGGACTAGATGCTATACATATTCGTGACCCAAATCTCACAAATCATTCATCGTCCATTTTTTAAAAAGTGGATTTACCTTTTCTCATGGCTTCAACCTTCTTAATTTCATCATTATTTCGTAGAGCATTATTTATTTTCCCCATAATAAATGGTTGAGGAATCATTTTAGAAAGGATGGATTTTGTTCCTTTCTTAACAATTCCCATGAAAATCCATTGCTATTCTAAGAAGATAAGATCCTTCTTGATTATCATTTTTGATAAATATGCATGATCATTTCTACTTATATCATTATCTACTTTATTTTTATTACTAATATAGTATTATATTGAGCATTCATAGTCTATGATGATCTTGAACCATCATTTATAGTGCATGTTATTCTCATTATGTTTGAATATATATTTTAGGCTCTTAGGATTAGTATATATCTCACATTTATCGTCAATGAGATAATGTCTCTATATATTCTATGTAAAGATGACAGTCACCCACTCCAGATCATGCATTGGATAATTTTGATAAGAAATTTTAAACTACCTTGAGGTTTAGGCTATCAATTTATCATTTTGCATTAGTACACATCTTAATCCCTTCTTTGATGCATCATTGTACACAACAATGAGTTCCCCAATTATTGGAAGAGTTCATAATGGTTACATGATAAGACTCTTTTTCAAATATTTGAATCTGTATTAACATTCACTAGTCTAGAAAATCTTCACTCCATTTTGGGTCATCTTGTTTATTATGTTTCAAAATCGATATAATTTCTTCATATATCATTTGTAATTCCAAAATAGTCTAAGGGAACGATAGATATCCCTTACAGATGTTGGGAAGGTACGCTCATCAATTTCCATCATCTTGGATATGTCCTCAAATATTCTTTTGTTGGTGATAACAAGCCCCAATAATGAAACTTAATCCATCTAAAATCACATTTTTTTTACATTTTATATTGTTTATGCCTTCGAAAATTTTATAGCAAAATATTAAAATTATTTTGATTTTCATCTCGGTTCATGGAGTGTATCAGAATTCCATAAAAAAAGAATATGAAAAAAATTCAACATAATTTATAAAGACTCAATTCATTATTTCCATGGAAATTTTTTGGGTATTATCAAGTATGAAGGGCATCATAATGAACTCATATTGTCTGTAGCTCATTCGAAAGGTAGTATTAGGAATATTCTCATTCCTCACCTTTAATTGGTGATATACCAACTGAATGTCTACCTTAGTTAAATATGTGGCACCACATAGCTGATCAAACAAGTCATATATCAGTGGTAGGTGATACTTGTTCACTATATTGATTTTTTTGAGTTCACAATAATCAATACAAATATTCCTTGATAAAAACTTCTTCTTGGTGGAGAGGACTAGAACACCCCATGATGAAGCACTTAGGCATATGAAACACTTGTCTAGATTTTTCTATAATTACTTTAGTTCTTCCAGCATAATGGAGGACATTATATAGGGAGACTTTGATATAGGTATAGATCCTAGAATAAGATCAGTTGAGAACTGAACATCTCGATCAAGAGGAAGAATAGGTAATTCATCATAAAATACATTAGTGTATTCCATCATTATAGGAAGATATTTGATCATGATTCGTTCCATTTTCTCAATCGTGTAAGCTATATATACTTTATCAAAAGGAAACAATATCTGAGAATGAGATAATTATTTTGAAGGAGATTTATCTTTCTCCTTATTCTTGTACAAAATTGGAGGATGCCTCCAAATGCAAAGTGTAATCTCCTTTTTCCTATAGTCGATGTTATCCTTGTATAAAGATAGTCAATCCATGCCCAAAATAGCTTTAGAATACACCAAATGAAGTATGAAAAACATATATGGGCGGTTCTATCAATAGAAATTAACTGGGGGGAGTTATAAGCATTTGATGAAGTAATTTTATATTTATTGTTCTCGAAGATAACTCAACATCCATATTTTGATTTGGTGTTTGAATAGTTCTACCAAACATTCAATATATTAAATAATGCATAGAACAATAGAAGATAATCCTAATTTTAACTATTTTATTCTGGTTCTAATGATTAACATCACCTGAATTAGAATTTGGGATAATAATTATTATACGTTTAAGCACATAAAATTAGAACATATAACACTAAAGGGGAAAAAAATTACTAAAAAGTATATCCTAACTTGTGATTTCTTATGTTTCAATCTACATTATCCATGGGGATAGAATTATCTCTAAGGTTATTTCTAAAGTGATCGAACCCTAATTTCAAAAAATAACCAGGTCATGCTCTGATATCTACAATAGATACCCAATCATTTCACACATATTATTACATTATTGTAATCATAATTAACAATAAAATAAAACAATGGATTGTAAAGTCTAGCGTCTTTTGAAGATTTGGTGCATAGATAAACATCTTGAAACCAAATTAAAAATATGTTTTATATAATCTTTATAATATGATCTTATCTCCCTTTGATCCATTATATGATCATAGGATAACAAGGGGAATACTTGAAAAAATGGATGAGCTAAAAATTTTAGTAAGGGGATAAGAATAGGTATAAACATAACACATTGGCATGAATATATTTCATGGTTACATAAAATTCATTGAGGATGAATAAAATTAATTAAGGGATTATAATAAGTATAACATTAGAACATATAATCATAGCATCATAGGAATGTTTCAACAACATATAAAATGGAATAAACATGATTCAAGGCTTGCTTCTAAGACATGGTGGACAATGTCCAACAATGTAATCAGGTTCACTCTTCATGCAAACATGAAGTCTCATGATACTAACAATTTCCCAATATAATGAAGTGATATCTATGTTCACCCATAATAATATGTTCATGAAATTTTTTTCCACATAAATAGTCATAAATAAGTAATCAAACATAAACATAAGGGTTACCCATAGAAATAATTGGGCATCATAATCTTGGAAGAAGACATAATATAAGAGAATACCATAATGGTGTCCAAGATATAATGGATTTAAATCATACAAGGACATTAATAAGGGTATATAGAAATATATAAAGAAATTTTTGGTAAAAATAAAGTTAATACATGTAAAATAGGGTTTAATAAACATTAAAATGAAGACATTATATTTTGGTTAATGGAAAATATTAAAGATTCATTAAAATAAACATGGGATAATTGTTTCTATAAAAACAAAAAATGAACAAATATAGTCTTTTAGGATAAAATTAGTTATTTTAGAAGAAATAACGGTGGATTGAATTCGATTATGGAGAGAACTTGATCATGGGTAAGAAATTGAGAATTCCCCTTGATTCAAGTATTCTCATCGAGAAGAATTAAGAAGAGACACCTTTTAAAACATGTATTTCCCCATCAAATAAGGATGATATGATTTAGATAGTTGAATTTGGAACATATTAAAATGATTTATAATAATTATATAAAAATAATTAATAATTACATTGGGGTAATGAAAGAGAAAGTGTAACCCTAAGGAAAAATAGAGGTTCAGAAAGAACCCCTCAACTTATGTCTGAAACAGTTCTTCACTTTTACATAATTTCCTAAATAATAATAAATAGGTTCATTAATTAAAATTTCAATAACCTATTATTTAATTAAATGATTTATTAAAGTTTATTACGATCATTTATCTCCCTTTTTATGGGTATAGTGTTTAATTTCATAGTTCGAGAGTGCTCATTTTATTGGGTTTCAATATTAGTTTGATTGTATAAGAGTTTGGAACTTCATGTAAAATTGGAATAGATATATAGAATTGATGTTATATATTATTAATAAAAATATATAAGATTAAATTTCAATATAATTATTATTTTTATATGGGATTAAAATAAACTATTATATAAAACATTACTGATAATCATTTGGATTATTTTGTGACACTTTTGCTCACAATGAACCTGTTTTTGTGTATTATTTTATATTATTTGTAAATTTTAAATAAAGAGCATAAAAAAGGTAATAAAATGAATTTTAAAATATTTTCCAACCATTAAAATGATTTTAATACCTTACTTGAAAGTGCTAAAGTTAAATGAAACTTTTTCTTCCTTGAAGATGAAAAATTAACACCTCATGGATGACGCTACCATTTTTAGAGTAAAATGGAGAGAAGAGGGGATTTAATGAAGGATATTCCATTAACATAATAAAATTATAGAATATATATGATACAATATTTCTCATTCAAATTAGATGATGGGATGTTAGGAGATAATAATAAATTAAACGAACACAAAAAAAATTAATGAAAAGAAAAAAGATTTTCACCTCTTGAATTTCTCCACCTTGGGAACCTTCATAGGGAAATTGTCTTGGACATTTTTGGATATAAAAGGCTCGTGTATGTGTGGGAGAGGCTTCAGAAGAGTACTGGGATGAAATTTTACAAGTCTCAAATCTGGAAGGGTGTGAGGATAAGAGGTGCGGAGGGGAGGTATTTTTAGTGAGGAGAGGGGTGTTTTCTCATTATTTTATTTACTAGACTATTATTTTAGCTCATGACATCAAATAGTTTGATATTATCACTAAATATATTATAATAATGGTGGGGGTTTTTATATAATGTTTTCTAAATCATCTATTACACTAGGAATAGAGTGATTAAATTATAATGTATATATACAGTAAATTGCCTTATTGCATAATTAACTAAAAATTCAACCATTTTAGAAAAATACCAAAACATCTACCTATCCTTTTATTGAATAGTGGAATTAAAAAATAGACTCCAATTTATGATAATAAATATCTAAATATGGGAATTAAATTGTGAATTAAAAGTATTATTTATTTAAAAAATACCAATTCTAAAATTATAATTGATTTTGTGATGCATTGAAAAATTATTATGGTCTCATAAAATTATACTATTATCACAAAAAATATTAATTTTTTAATAAATTTTTTAATTTAAATTATATTTTTAATTATTAAATTAATCCTAAAAATTTAATTAAAAATTTATGACTTATAAAAATTACAATACTTAATTGGATAATTTTTTAAAAATTTATTTTCATATACCATTTTATAAATACATAATATTTTCATTCATAAGAGACAAAAATTATATTTATACATTCATAGATGAGGTTACAATTCTATTGGTTGAATTACTATTCCTAAGTCTCATATTACTATTCCAAAGGTCATGTTACTATTACATCGGTATGTATCTCTTAATATCTTGAAATACCTCTTATTTATTTCATTATTTATTTATAAAGTTTGTTTTTTATTCCTTATATGATTTTATCTGACATATACTCTATTAAATTATTGTAAGAAGGGAATTTCCATTGTTAGAAATCAGGGCCCATAAAAATATTCTAAGAGAGAGTATGTTAAGACATGAATAATAACATGGATTGCTATCCATGATTAGAGAAGAAAGATTTTATGACCCATTCTAAGAAGAAATCTAGTGGATCCTTGAATAATGGTTAGAAAGAAATATAAAGATCCCATAGAGAAGTAGAAAGAGGATTCTTTTTGGAAGATAGATTCTACTAGCTGGATTCTAGTGAAAATTAACCATTGTTAGATTGTTGTTGTGATCACTTCAAGACCACATAATTTAGGATATTTTCTAATAATAATTTTATGTGATAACACATCATGGTTTTTGGGAGACAATATTTATTTTATTCATGTTTATTTATAGTAGATAATATAGGTTACCAAATCTATAAAGGGGCAGGCACACGTTGAGACCACACCTTTTAAATTACAATTTATTATGCCATTACTTACTATATTTTCCATGAAAGACTAAGAGTTTCATAGATGAGTGTATTGAATTTTATCCTGATATAAAAGATGAATTAAAAATTAAATTCATAAAAGAAAAGTGATAATTTTCTCACCCCTACCCTCTTAGTGATATCACTAATCCATGCACTTCAATTTCTAAATATGTTTTCATAACATCTAAATTACTAACATGGTATTATAGAATAGCCAGGACCCTGAATCCAGTAACACAGACCCACTATATACTTTATTATAGTAGTATAGATTATAGGGGGTCAAATCCCAATAGAATTATTATCTTAGTAGTATTATAGTTCCATATATATATAATATGTCCATTTTACAATAAAGATAAAATATAAAACATATTATTTGATAAAAATTCCAATCCATTAACTCATTCATTGAATTATTCTTCATATCTTGGTGAAAAGATATAAAATAATGTTCAAATAAAATGATGAGTAAGTTTTACATACAGTGGATGGTATCATGAATCAATAAGGCTTAATAAATATGGAACGGGAAATAACTGAACACACATTCCATTTAATCAATAACTAGACTATCATAATTTGATAAGGCATAATCATTATTATAAGGTAAAAAACTGAATGCATACTAAATTTCATCCAGAACATGGGCACAAAAATTAATCCATGGATAATATTAATGAAATAATCACAGGGATAAAAATATTTTAATATAAAATCAAGGAAATATCGGATTTTGTATATCATGATTTCTGACATCATGATATCTATACTTTCAAGACCATTCACAATATAGTTTAAATCTATGCATAAAACACATTTAATTTGTATGGATGATTTGTCTCATGAGACCAATTGATGCATGTAGGGGATATATAATTATGGGATCCACTCTTCATTTCATGTACAATTCATTCATCATATATCAAATTATTGATTTAATTAATGAATAATATACCTTATCCAAAAATATCCATATTAATAAAGGATATAGATTTATGAATATTTTCGTAGTTAATCTAATAATGTTAAAAGTAAACACCATATGTAAAAATAGTATATGATTTAAGAAACAATAATATATGAGATATAAGAATATGTATATTTATGTTAAATTTAATTTCTAATGAAAAATTATGAAAATAATGTTATTGTCTCAATAGAATGTTAACAATAACATAATTAATCCACAAATGAGAGTTGACCATCAGTTTATAAAAAATATTGGTTTTTCAATAAAATAATTTCCATTGGACGAATAAAAGGATAGTAAGTAAAATATTAAAATAATATTTCATAAAATAGTTTTATTTGAAAAAAAAATCGAAAATTAAACATGAAACTCATTTTGTAAAATGGTTATAGCTATCTTGATGTTTATTATGGTAATATATGTAAAAAAATACTATCCTACAGACTATGATTAAAAAATTTCGTTTGAAAAATAGTATAAAAATTCCTTTGAATCAAATTTTAAAAATCATGTATAAATTTAAAATTTCACAATAAATCATTTTAGTAATTTAAATTACATTTAAATTTTTTTGCAGAACATGGACAAAGAAGATAATATATTTCATTTCATGAGAAAAAAACCTAGTTTTTATTTGAATCATTTCATTCCATGAATAAATTAAAAAGGATATGAATGGTATGAATAAAATAACGAAAATTATTAAATATATAGTTTGTAATATAATTAAAGGATCTTATGAATGAAAAATGAAAAGATTGCTTCAAAAATGTAAGAAAAATCCTAGAATGGAGTGAGATTGTAAAATAGATTCTTACCACTTTGGTGACATTTAAATTGTACCCCTTAAACTAATAAAATTTAATTAAAACATCAAAAATAATGAATATATCTTGTTAAATACTTAAAATGATTATTATATACACCACATAAAATTGAATATGTACATATTAATAAATATGTTTTAATGGAATAGAAAGTGAGATGAAATACCTTACCTCACGGTTCCTTTTGGTTGAAAATAATTTAAACTATTGTTTAATTATTTTAAAATTTTTATTAATTTATAAAAGAATCATATTCACGTCTATAATATCATACACCATCCTATAATAACAACTTACCATTCATTCTTTAATAATTTATTATTATTATTATTAATGTTTTAGGTATTATTTTACATGTTTTCACATGTATGATTGGTCTTGAAAGTTTTGTTTATTTTGTATATGGTATAGTTAAAGAATCATAAGAATTATATTAATCTTATAAAAAACATATTTATTAACTATATGCATTTTTATGACCATTATTGAATGTTGGTCATGGAAAATGAATCACATAGCTTCCTGGAGATGCTAAAGCATATGTGTGCACAAGAGATGATATAATTCCCTTAACATATTAAAGGGTAAGGAATTAGGTGATATATAAATTTTAAATAATATATATTGTTTCATATTTATAATATATTTTCATTATTTCCATCATAATGAAAATCCATGTGAGTCAATGATATAAAACAATTTAAAATTATTTTTGGGGTGGTATTCTACCATACACAAGAGTGATAGATATGTTTACTATTTTATAGAGAAGCGAATTGAAAAATATTATACCAAAAACATGATAAAATACAATTATAAGTTCAATAATGGTGTCACTATATTTACGTGTTAAGATATAATTTATGTTTCAAATGGAAGAAATAAAAATTAAGATCATTATTAATATGATTACCTTATACTAGTGAAACCACCCTTAGATATCTTCTTAATGACCCTAAGGATGGACTTTTTTGAATAAATTCTCCAATATATGTGTATAAGGATTCAGGGAAGATGTTTTTTCTATTATTGGTAGATAAAAATGGATTGAGTGGTGTGAATAAATGATAGGAGTGAGTTCCCATTTTTAATTATGGAGTGGTATTTTTAGTAAGTACCCAATACTATTCAATAATGGGAAGCCAATATTATACAATGTGTCTCCAGAATTGATAAATATTGTATTTTATGGTAGTTAATCTATATAAATTCCTTAACTACATAAAAAATAATAATTTTAAAACATTTTATTCCCTTATCATATAAGTCTACTTACTTTTACCATTTCTGTATTCACCATGGTAACTAGTTTTCAACTTTGTTAATTTATGCAATAATATTAAAATATAATTATCCATACAAGATAATATACAACTAATTTTTATAAATATTAAATAAAATTTAAAAAATTATTATTATTTTGGGGAGAAAAGGTAATTTTATAATAACTGTATGAAATGTCAAAAATCTTGTTTTAACCATATCTATGTCAATTATTTTTACACATATTATTAATCATTATGAAAAAACTTATGTTGAACCTGTAGTATAATATTTATTATTATTACTCTAAATATGGAATATATTTTTTTAAATTAATATCAAAGAGGTGGAAAATTTTAATTTTAAATAAACCATCAAATCCTATGGCAAAATGGTTTCTCAAAAAATGCATTTTTAAAGCATAAGATGATATTATGTTAACAATATGACTAGTCGTAATACATGCATGGGAATAAATTCATATATACGGATATATAATTTATTAATTTCTTTTATATCATTATTAATAAAATAATATTTTAATAAATTAAAATTTACTGACAATATTCGTTTTAATCACAAATATTTTTCGAGAAAATATTTTTCTATAAAATATCTCTTTTCAACTTCAAATGTTATTATTCTATTTCTATGAACTTTTTACCAAATAAAGTGTTAATTAAATATATTATAATATATATCATATATATAATGATTAATTTACAAGTACTACATTTTTTATTATTCATAAAAACTAATTTCTATGGGAAAATTGAAAAAAAAAATCATTATTTGCTTAATTTAACCAATTAAGTTCAAAATTGATATTCAACCAATTAAATTAGAATTTTTTTTGATGATATATTAAAATGTGAACTATATTAATGTTTTGTTAAAATATTATACACACTTACTATAATCATGTTTTGTGGTTTCATGTATCAAAATGTTTTAAAGAGATTTTATTTTCTTAACAAGAAATATAAAAAAGTCATGGGGTGATACATTCTATCCTAAATGATTTTTTTCACCCAAAATATCATGAATGTTAAATTATTAAAATATTTTCCTAGTTATTCTTTTTAAAATCCCACATTTCCCACATTTTTTACTTCATTTTATTATTTATCTAGTGCACCGTTACCAGGAGAGTTGCCTAATTCCTTAATACTTTCTCTCTAATATCAAAAATCATGACGGGATATCTATAGTAAAATAATATTGGTTTCAATTCTATTTCCTTTGATGTGACCACATGCTATGTTTTGTAATGTGTTTATTAACAATGATATATGAAACACAACATGTTCTTTATAGAGGATTGGTGGAATTTTCATCTCAAAAGACATAACTCCAATCCATTCCAAAATTTTGAAGGCTCTAATGTACTTAAGGCTTAGATTTATCTTCATATTACACCATATAAGAGCCTTCAATGTAAATAATCATAAAAAACATGATCTACTACTTGAAATACAAAATCATTACTCTATTTATTATAATAAATATTTTCCATACATTTACGTATCATTATTATGGGTCTGATTAGCCTTTAACTTTCCATTATCCAGCAATAGGTTTTGGTCCAATAAGCTTACATTCAATAACTTCATCCCAAAAAAATTAATCAAAACTTCTCTCTTTGTATAATTATATGTAATACACAATATTAATAATTAACATTCCCTGAAAAATATTCCTAAAAAAATTAAAAAACAATAAATATGAATGATTTGGTTAAAAATTTATCCCCATACAACATAATGTAACATATGATGTAAAATAATATATAATGGAATATGTTAATTATATATTATTCAGAAAAATTTTAATATACCAAATTACTATAAACACTTAATTAAAACAATTGTGATTTAAAAAATTAACTCTATCTTCATTCCATAAAATAAATGAATATATTATGGAATATATTCCATACACCCCAAAATGATGTAAACTCCATCAAAGATAGAACTACCCACATTTTCATCAAAAAACTAATTAGTTTCAAGCTCATCAATATTATTACATTAACTTCATAAATTTCAATCATCTATAGGCATCATTAACACAACATTAGGATTGTCTTTAGGGTTATATTTCCCTTAATCATGTGTTTTATAAAAATATAACCTTACCTCTAAATCATTATTTTGGTTGTATGTACCATTCATCATATTCTTTAAAATACATAAATAAAATATTTAAAATTATAATCCTTATTATCTTTATGGATCTAATATCCTAAAATTTTATTGATAAAATACTTTCATAATTCAATTCATTAATTTAAATTTACATGCACATTAATCATTACACATCACCTGTAGTAATAACATATGTTTGACCTTGATAAATTATCTTATTCTAAGATATATTCCATTTAATATTGTGGAATTAATTTACATAGACCCCAACTATTTATAGTCAAAACAATAAAAATTAATGGTTTTCCTCATAGACATTAATTCATGCACCTAATGAACTTTATAATAAAATGTTATGAAAACTATCCTTCCATTCTGGCATGTACTTAATGGCCTCAGATCAGTGTATCTCCCCCTCTTGAGGATCTAGGGTTCCCCTATATAACAATCTGGAGGTTGGTGTCTCGTGACTTTAGAATTGAGCTAGAGGGTCTCATCAGAACCTCCCCCTCCATTCTGTTGCTGTTTTTATCTCTTCTAGGTTTGGCATTGAATGGTTTTAACATCTTGAGGAGATTGTTTTTCTTTGTTTCCTTTTATATTTGAAGATATGAATGTGAATTTGTGGCATCTATGTCATTAGTGTGACCTTTATCATCCTCTATAGTATATTTACCATATTGTGGTTGGATTTATTTGGATTCTAGTGAGGTTTTCTTTGGTAGTTCATATTTGACTGGATCCATGCCTAGATTGGTTTTTCTAGTTTATAAGAGTTCAGACCCCTCATAAGTGATACTCCCTCAGTGTGGAGTTGGGCCATCCAATCCTATATGATGAGGCATAGGCTTCACATTCCATGTAAATTCTTCATCTTTAGGTTACTTTGCGGATACACTATTCGAGGAATTGTCATGGTTGTGGCGGGGTTGTCTTCCAACTATTGTTTTGATGACCGAGTTGCTAAAAACAGTGGAGGGAAATCATGAAGGATTTAGGGTGAAGGACGAATAGTTTTTTTGGTGTTTAAATTAATTTGTGTGTGTTATAGATTAATTTTTTAATTTATAGAATGGTTTTTGTGTTTTGGGAGTTTTTTCTTTGTAGCATTGTGGTCTTTGGTTTATGGTACAATACAATAAATACATCTAGAAGGGGTTTATCTATAGGGGTTCAAAGAAGTCAGTTCTCCTAAACCATTTCTATTCATAATTTGATGATTGTGAGGGTATGAAATCTTCCCTTTGTACTAGGATCATTCAACCATGGACATGGTAGATAGTCAAGTTGCGATGAGAAGGTGGAAGCTGGTCTTCATGTTTTTTATACTGGGGAGGGTATTTTCTTTGTATACATTAATTGGATTGTTGTTTTCAATGGGATTTTGGAATGAGGGACGTGGTTCTTGTTTTAAGTCTTTTACATCATTACTAGGTTCCCCCTTATCCATTAAATTGGGATTTATGTTAATAAGAAATCTATTTTCAGTCAGGGTATTTCTTTCCTCAATTATTACATGTGGTTAAATCCATATTTATTTTTTCACCCATATCTATTTTTCTCACTTCCATCAATTTATTCTCATGATTCTCATTAAATATATAGGATCTATGAAATTCATTATATATATTTTGTGGGCGGGTAAACTATGTTATCATTTGATGAACAGGTTTTAGAAGTCAATTCACTTATGAAACTTGGATTATTCCCTTTAAGTAAACTATTAATATTCCATTACATAATGTGTATGCAATATTTAAAATAACTAGATAATATTGTAATGGTATTTTTTTACTTTTTAATACATTATTCATGATTTTTCATTAAGATAAATACCATTATCTTAATTGTATTACATTGTCCATGTGGGAAATATTTTCTAAATAATGTTTATTTAAAATATTTATATTCAATGTATTATATTTCTTCATCCTTATGATTATTCTGGATCAATTACCATAATTGATCATAATTAACTTTAAAATGGTACATTAAAAGTGTATTGATTTCCTTTTCGTCACATTCATAGGCCAAAAATATCTTCTCAAGGGACTTAATCCACTACATATCTACAATTGTATTAGTAGTCCAACTAATTGACGAGGGTTTATATCATAAGATGTGATCCAACAAATGATAATCACACTGTAGAACAATTGGTTGCCCCATTTTAGAGTGGTTATTTGTTATCGCATGATCAAGATGGCCTAATATTTCTATGATCTGTTAGGTTCGAATACTTTTTGTATATGATTTCCTATTTGGGAATCCCTATATTATCTTTGAGTATTGAAACCCTTATTTTTTCATGAACTATTTATAAATTACTTAATATACAATATTTGATCATAAAAAGATTAATTTTAAATCATAATATATATTTCTAAATCTGGTGTGACACATTACATAAGTTACAAACTTAAACATATTTTATCTCAAGATCTTAAACTTGGTTTTCTTAGGGTTATATTTATTTTCAAATCCTTTATAATTGTTTTTAATAAAAATTTAAATTATCTTAACTATATCCTCTAGGAGTTTCAATCTAAATGTGTAGTAAGGTAAAATTCACCATGCACAAAAATGACAGCCAATATATAATCGACAAACTCCTTTCGGTTTTATTTCCCATAGATGGATCAGTTCCAAAACAACATCTATAGGTAGTATCCATAATGGGATGTATTTCTAGTAAACACAACATAATCTATACCATAAAAAATCTATGATGTTATTAAATACCTATCCTCAAAATGGATCTTTGGTTTATGTTCCTTAATATATTTTCCCCTTAATATTATTTATATGGTTTATACTAAACATGCACTGATACCAAATTTATTAACCATGAATCCAATATTCTGTAGTTATTTCCTAATTTATTATAATGAATTAGATTACAAGGGGTCAAACCCAAAATGAACTATTTTTTTGATAGTTGTATATATCTAGACACATATATAATATCCATTTTACGTTGGGGTTAAAATATAAAATATATTAATAGGAAACACTCAACATCCTTGAACCTATTCAATGAATTATTCATTATATACATGGAAAAAGCAACAAAATAATGTCGGGATGAAATTATTTTTAAGGGTTACATGGATTGGAATTTATCATGAATCAATAAGGTATAAATAATATAGAAAGGTAAATAAATGAAAACAAGTTCCCTTTAATCAATATCTTGAGAACAAAATGCATCAATGGATAATATCAAAATATAATAATAAAACAGATAATAATTACTAATTTAAAAATTAAATAATTTCATAATTTTTGATTCCAGGATCTCACACATCATGATATTTATACTACATAGACCTTTCATAATACAGTTTAAATCCCTATGTAAAAACCTATTTAATTTACACAACATAATTGTGTCATGAGACCTACCAATGCATAAAGGAGATCTATAATTCCAGGCCCCACCCATCACTACATCACAATATTATTCATCATATATAGAAAAATTTATTTAATTAATTAATAATATGACTTATCAAAAAATATTAGTATTGAGTAAAATATATTGATTTATCAATATTTATTCAGTAAATAAAATAACTTTTCATATAAACAATATATTTAAAAAAGGTAAATGGTTTAAGAAATAACCATATTAATGATACCGAAATATATATATTTAATATAAATGTAATATATAATGCAAAATTATCACAAAAATGTGGCTACATCAATGAAATATAGAAATCAAAAAACATTAATCAAGAAATAAGAGGTGACCAACAGATTATCGGAAATAATGGTTTCTTTAATAAAATGAATTTATTTGGAAGATTAAATGGAATATAAGTGAAATATTAAAAGAACATTTTATAAATTATATTTTATTTTAAAACATTTTGAAATGTGTATAATAACCTACTTTAATTAAAATTGTTACATTGGAAGGGAAGTTTTTTTATCATTATATATGTTAAAAATGACATACCTGTTGACATTTGGTCAAAAATATTAAAACTTGTATAGGGATTAAATTTAAAACCTTTTTAAAATTCATTGATAACATATTATTTTCTTAATAAATCATTTGAGTAATTAAAATTTCTTTTTCATAATTATATTGGAAAAATGTACATTGAAAAAATATATCTGATTTAAAAAGAAATTAATATAGGTTATCTATTTAAACATTTATATTAATTAAACATGTACTAAGGAGAAGAATGTTTGGTAGAAAATAAA
This sequence comes from Viscum album, assembly GCA_963277665.1. Taxonomy (NCBI): domain Eukaryota; kingdom Viridiplantae; phylum Streptophyta; class Magnoliopsida; order Santalales; family Viscaceae; genus Viscum; species Viscum album. The sequence continues at coordinate 441,252,177 of OY728121.1, forward strand.
TAAAAATCATAAATAATCAATGGATAATAAACTTATAGGATATTATGAAGATAAATGATAATATTCATCCAATAATAGTATAAGAAATCCAAAAAGAATATGAGGCTGTAAAAAAAATTCTTACGACCTTGGTAACATTTAAATTACACCCATTAAAATAATGAAATTTAATTGAAATATAAACCATATATTTTAAATAGTTATTCTAGTTAAATGCATAAAAGTGGTTGTATATAAACCACATTATAGTTAATAGATTCATATTGGAAAATAGTTCTCAATACAATGGAAATTGAGACAAAATCCATTACTTCATGTCTCCATTTAGTTTAACACATTTAACTTCTAATATAATGTTTTTATGAAAGATAATAATTTATTCCAAGACCATATTCATTTTTATAATATATAATATTATCCTCTTATAACATTTTACCACCTGTTTGTTAGAAATATTTTATTTGTGTTATTATTGTTGTTTTTTTCTAGTGTTAATTATTATGTTTCCTCATATGTGTTTTGACTTTAATGTTACAGTTATTTTTTATAGGGTATAGTTACATAATCTAAATAAATATATTAATGTTATAAATATCATATTTAATTATTATATACATTTTTAAAAACATTCTTTAATGTTGGACATGGAAAACAAATCATATCCCTTTGTGGAGATGATAGGTTGTAAAAATGCACGAGGGATGATATTGTTCCACTAACTATTAAAGGGTATGAAATTGGATGTTATATCAATTTCATATAATTTTTATCATTTAATTTTAATCATGTATATTAACTGTTTTTCTCATTATTACTAACCATGTTGGTTTGTGATGGAAAACAAATTACATTAGATGACGAGGTGATATTCTGACATACACATGAGAGATGGATTTATATTCTAATTTATAGAGAAGAAGATATATAAATATTATTCTATAAAAAAATAACATATATGAATATGGTATTTACAATTTTTTAATTTTTTAATTGATAATACACAATTAAAGGATGTAAAAGGGGAATGAAAAAGTAGGAGCTTCTTTATTATGATTGCCTTCTCTTAGAGAAATACCCTTTTGATATCCTATTATAGACGCTAGGGTAGATATTTTTAGAGGTCTGTAACCTAAAGAATTTTTATACGGATGGTTGTGAGATTTTTAATGTTTTTATTCAAATAGATTTAGAGGTATAAATATTTTATGGGAGGGAGTTCCCTTTTATAATTGTGGAGGAGTGGAAATTTTTGTAAATACCAAACACTATTCAATAATGGGATGTTACACTCACTAAAAGTTCCTATAAAATTGATAAATAATTTATTTAAAATTATGCAGGTTTACTAAACAACTCAAACACATAAAAATAAATATTTTTTAAACATTTTATTCTATTATCCTTCATGTTTACTTATTTTTTCCATTTTATTTTTTACCATGATAACTAATTTGCTAATATAACTAATTGATCCAAAAAAACATAAAATATAATTATATATATTATATAATATTGAAACACAAATTATAAATATGAAATATAATTTATAAAATAACAATTATATATGTGTGCAAAACTGATTTTAAAAAAATCACTTGTAATGTGATAAAACTCTTTTTATCCTTAATTGTTTTGATTAATTTTTATTTTTTTTACTAATCATTATGTAAAAAAATATTTTACCAATATTTAATAACATTATTATTATTATTAAATTTAAGCAATTTATTTTTCCAAATTCTACTCATAAGAGTGAGAATTTTTAATTTAAAATATACACACAAAGCATGTCAAAAATTATTTCTCAAGAGATGCATTTTTCATGTATAATATGATATTATATTAACTATGTGACTATATATAATCATGAAATGTATTTAAATTAATGTATCAAGATATATAATATATTCATTTCATTTATATAATTCCTTAATAAATATTATTTTCATTAGCTAAAATGGATAGACATTATGCCCTTTAAAATGAAAAAAAAACATGAAAAAAATATCTCATATTACCTCAAAATCTTATAATATTTATTTCAATAAAACTAAATGTAAATAAGTTTGTAATTACATATATTATATTACATTATTATGAATAAATGAAGGAATTTTTAAAAACTAAATTTTCAATTATTCAAAAAATATTATTTTTAAGGGAATTTTTCAAAAATTCATTCTATGCTTATTTTGGACAAGTTAAAAACTAATATTTTACTTAAAAGGGTATAATTTTTTTCACATTAAAATATAAAACATGCATTTTAATATAATTTTATTAAAATATAATTTTTACTTACTATAATTGAGGTTCGAGGTTGCATGTATCATAAGATATCAATGAGAATGAATTTATTGAAAATTATATATACATTAAAGTAATCAAGTGGTAAGTGAATGGTTAAATTAATGAAATAATTCATCACAATAACCAATAAAAGTGCAATAAAAACTAATATTAAAATAAATAATTTTTATTATTTTATAAAATAAATTATGGGGGACTTATGTGTTATTTTATTTTGAAATACATGTAATTTCATACACGATATATGTAACATCCTATGAGTGATTCCAAAAAATTTTATATTTAGTTCCTTGCATAGAAATATTTTGATCAATATACAAGTCAACATGACTTGAATATGTGTCATTTAGTAATTTATAAATGTGTGATTTTGGTCGTTGTAAGTGTCATTCCCCAAATGTATGTGTCAATTAAATTATGTGTACATATGAATTTAAAATTCATATATGCTAATTTTTTTATTCATATGTCATTAAACTCTATTGAAAATTTAAACTAATATGGGTTATCTATATATGAATATGTGTCACCTGACACTTATTTTTTATAATAAAAAGAAATATTATATGTTATCTCATAACTCACAATTAAATTTATTTTTATACAATTTCAGTTCAACTGACACATAATTGATTTGAATATTAATTTAAGAAACTTCTTCAATAATAATATTAAATTTTACAAGTAATTAATATGTAAAATATTCTTTCACTCATGTTAAAAGTAACAATGAAATAATCATATAATTTTCAAAACATAAATAAGGATATGTTTTAAAGTGATGAGTCAATACCAAGTATATAAGAATATTTCTTCAAAACACACACAACATATAATCCAACATAAGAAAATAATTCTCAATGACAAGGGGATTTTACTTGGTACACCCAAGTGTTATGTGTTTAATGGGAATATACATGATAGTCTTCCAATGTACTAATAATCACTAAAATCAATATATGTGATTAAAATTATTTATAGAATATTCTAATATTGAGCCGAATGATTACTTCCTCAAACTAAGTCTTCACACCCTACTTTAATCTAAAGTTAACAATTAATTACACCATATATTTTTAATATTATTATATCAAAGTGGTATTAATACACCAATATATTTTTTTTGTTTCTATTTAGATTTAAGAACATTATTTTATAGCCATAAATTCAAATAAATCATTAATTAATTATATATCTCCAAATAAGTATCAAAACATCAACCCCTTATTTTTCTCTCTTATTTTCTATATATCCTCCATCAACTAGGACTGTCACATATATTATTTTACAATCATTACCTTATACCAAGATATATTTATTCACCAATATCAATCCTCCTTTTGATAACCATTAATGGGTAATAGTTCATGTTAGAAAATATAAATCTACAAATATCAACATAAAATTTTATAATATTTTAAAATAATAAAAAATTAAAATTTTATAATCATATTGAAATCGATATATTAATATTATTATTCCATGGTTTGGTTTTATTATAACAAACCATAAACCGGTAAACACTATATCCTAGAAGTTATTTAGGGAGTTAAAATCCAGTATATATAAGTTTTTCTTTAATAACTCATTCATTTTCTTTTATGGTTGAACTTTGGGTTTCTATATTTTTCCTCATAAGTGTTTGATAATAAAAAATATATAATTTTTAGTCAAATTTTTTATTGAGTAAATAGTTTTAATTCATATTTCCTTACACCATTTTTTGTTTTGTAAATATGGAATCATTTTTATATAACATGCCTTCTAAAACCATGATGCAATATTCTATAAATCCCTTGTCAAACATTGATCTTTAAAAAATTCTCTTCAATGACTTGTACCATGTATGAAATCATTGGATCAATCCATTTAGAATATTGATTATATAATTATTTATTTTGCACTATGATACACACCATGTTATATCTCTATATTGATTCCATTTTATAAAATTGCTCTACCAAATATATTTTAAAACAAAAGATAAAATAAATATAATTCCTTCACCAAGGTGTTCACCCATTGACCATCGAGTGGCCTATATTCTAGTTTTGGATATTAGTTTCCATCATCCTCAACTATTAATCTTATTTATCCAAAACATCCAAAACACCTCATTCTATGAAATTATTTGTCAATATTTTAGTAAACAATCTTCATTTATTTCCACTATCTCTCTAACATCATCTTTTTTCAATAAATTTTAAACACATATATGATGCACAATGTGATACTAAATCCTAAAAAACAAAACATTGTATAAATTCCAATTAGATAAAGTATAAATCTCCATCATTTCTCATAATACATAAAAGCGTTCTTACAATTACATCCTTTTTTCAATAAGAATTCCAATAATTAACTATTTCAAGTAGTTCCCTATAATTTATTCCATTAGATTTATTTATTTTCCATTTAATCATGATTTTTTTGAAAAATAACACAAATATATTTTCAATCTATCTACAATTATGGAATGGAAACAAAAACATTATTTCCTATTATGTTATTCATGGATTTCTGAATAATATCCCCATTTCGTAGTTTTGTTAAATCATTTTTATAATTATATTAAATGAATTTGGACTATTATATTTATTTCAAATAATATGAATTATTTCTAGTATGATCCCAAATTATATATATTTCTCCATATCAACCATGGATCACACTTTCATTTTTATAAAAAATAACTACATGATTTGAGTTACACAAACAATTTACTCTAATAAAAATTTATCATGGACTCTTTAATAAAATAAATAATTTAATATTCATTAGATATATTTTTAAATTTATCATTAATTTTGAGAAAAAGAATTTTTATTAAAAAAGGTACAATAATCACATTCAATTACCAGTTTTATAATTTTTACTACCTCTATGTGCAATGAACGTCCACTTTAAAATATCCATTTGAAATCCTTATCAGTTTCTTTGATATGAATTCAATATTATTTGTTATATATTATCATATTTTACCCTTAGAATTCACTTTTTGTGTATACATTGTCATAATAGAATTTAACACACATTCTTTAACAAATTACGTACTAATTTCCTCATGAATGAAAAATAAAACTGTTTTCACCTTTATTTTACATTTCCAACATCCATATTATTTATCATTAAATGAAGAACTTAGTTCTTTATTTTATCAAAATTTATTGTTTTTTAGAAAAAAAATGGTTTTAGGATAAATTTATATTGTAAAGCTACTAATTATAGCATTCATTTATTCTTTATCATATATTTTTACACATAATTATCCATAATTATCATTAATTTTGAGATTATTTTTATACAAAGGCTACAACACAATATCATATAGTATTCTAAATAATTCCCTATTAGATGATGCTAATAAAAAAATGGATACCCTAATGGTTTCTTTATGAAATTGAGAGCTCATTTGAATATCTTCCTATGGTAGTATATTTTAGTCATAAAATAAAAACTACCTTCTGTAAAGACCCAAAAATTCCATGTAATTATTTTTTAATTTATTTGGTATTTTTATAAGTCTTCAAAAATTGAGGGTGCGTGATTCAGAGGACCGGTGTTCCCGGAATAAATTTCTTGTTTTTTAAGGTACGTTCAGTAAATGCACGGGTGATTTTTTTATCTCTAAAACTGGAACTCAGATTAAAAAATATGAGGGAACCAATGAATACACAATGTCGGGATTCGCTTAAAGGAATATTCACTGCGGACGCAGTTGGTTGGGAGAAAAATATAGTTTTTTCAACTTTTAAAGAAATAATAAAATAACATAAATTTTTATTTTTTTCATTTTATATTTCCTACCACCCATTGAGTGGTGGTTTCAGGGACCACATAGTTTGTTAAACCTTTAATTATGGGGTGTTAATTGCATGGTTACACATTATTTTTGTAACCACCCCTCATGTTATTAATGAGACACTTTAATTACATCAAATAATGAGGCACCTTAATTATGAAAATTAATGAACCTCATTAATTCCTCAAGGTGTAGCTCTTCTTTCCCCCTCCTATTTAAACAGAGCTTGGGGTTGGGTTTTCACACGACTTCATAAAGCAACGTACCCATGACGATGTGACACCACGCCTTCCACTAATGGAGAATGGGGGATTGGTGACACCTATATTTGGATCAATCCAAAGGTCGACAGATGACGAATGTTAACGACTACGTTATCTCAAAATAATCTTTGTATGGGTAGTATTTTAATTCTATATTTTCCCTCAATTCTTTTTATTATTTTGCAGCAGGTTGTTTTAAGAGATTTGAATGGGCTTAATCATTATTAAAATGTGATAAATAATTTCCTCCCTCTCTCTTTAACGCTATCATGGAGGGCGCAGGCCAAACGGACAGGGCCCAGACCCTATTGTATTTTCATCCATTGTGTTGCATTCTTCGGGAAAACTTTTTCCTATTCGATGGCAGTGTAAGACAGATGTTCAAGCGGTGTCGGCGACAATCCAGAAGGCCCAAAGGCATAGTAAGCACCAAGAACGGACCACCAGAGCATGCCAGGTGGCCCTTGGAAATATCCATCGGTACGCCATTCCAGCAGCGGCCGGGAGGGGCCGTAGGAGGCCCGTTGCAACCGATTGTGGGTTGTGGGAAGGCGGTGCACTGTCACACGCCATGGTGACAAAAGGCAGCCTACTTGAGTTTGTCGTGTGGTAAAAGGGCACACTCGCAGGTGGCTCCAGCAGCAGCAGCCATGGCAGGATGCGGTGGAGCAACCCCGCAACCCGTCGCGCTGGAAAAAATTTCCCTACATCTACAGGGCCTTCTGGGTGAAAAATTACACCTTCAGGAAGACCGGGGCAGACACGGCTCGTACCCAAGGTCCATCAGGCCAATGCTGATGGACCGAGCCCCACCCGAAGGGCTGGGCCAACCATGGTCTGGGTCCGTGAACCAATCGAGCCGACCCTGATGGGCCAGACCGAGTGAAATGTGCTGACCCATAATGGGTATGACCTGGGTGGGGTAAGGTAGACCATGTGACCCATTTCCTCGTCCCAGCAAGACCGAGTCGTACTAGGCCCAGACCCAACTAACCCCCGAATAAAGAAACACATGCAACTAATGAACCATATTTCTGTTCAACACACGGTTAGTGGCATTGGGACCCCTTTTGGGAAGTGGTCCCTTTGGATTATTCCAGTCGGGTCGGACTAAGGTGAAATCACTCCTTTTTCACAGAAAGTGGTGTAATTAACAGACTGGGAATCTGATTGACATGCCATCTATGAAATTTGGACCCTTGTGACAATGAGGCCCTTTGGAGAACTCTATGTGTGTTTAGACGGAGTTTTACATGTGACCTGGGTTGGATCAGACCTGAATCCAACCGGTCCCTTTTAACAAAACTACCCATATCTCACAGATCGGGTGTCTGATCGATGCACCGTAAGTCATGTTGGGACCCCTATAACTGGGTGATCCCTTGGGTATGATTTTTGTGAGACTTTTTACCACTTTAAATATGACTGATGGCTTTATGAGAAGAGTATTCTGGATATCTGGTGTTCTTCGTGCGGGAATCTAGTGGCTGGCAGTGACATGAGGAAGAAGAGAGACCATTATGGGTCAACATTAGAAACACGAGAGTGGGATGATCTGGTTTCATGACTAATCACCCCAACCTCTACCTAAAAAACAAATATGGATCAACACCAGTGACCAATAATGGTCCGAAGTAGAGACTGATACAGGTCCGCACAAGCGACCAATAATGGTTAGCATCTAGCGACCAATACGGGTATGTACCAGTGACCAATACGAATCAACATCTAGTGTCCAATACTGGTCAACATACAGAGATCTATATGGGTCATCAGTAGAGTTTCTAAGGATAGGATGATCTTGAATTATGACAATTCATCCCTATCCTAGTAATATTGATGTTATACCATTAGAGTGAGCTGTCTCTTTTTTTTTGTGCATCATGATTTAGATCAATCTTGTGATATTGACTTTGTGATTTATCATGTGATGTTTTCATTTGTGGATTACTAAGAGACCTTTAGGGGTCACGGGGTTCCTACTAGGTGTTGTTATACTCACCCCTACATGGGATTTTCCCACAACTTGTTGTGTCTTGTGCAGACTATTGACGCTCTCAGAATGACTTTAGAGGTTTGGGACATGGTGGAGCTTAGTGCGGTGGGAGCAGTCGATATCCTATTCTTCAACATCATATATGAATCTTTTTACCCTCTAGGTTGATCTCCAGGGCATATGTGATATATTTTTTACTTTATTTTTAAATTTTGGGGCTTGTATTCTAGCCCACTGTTTTGATATGACAGGTGTACTTGTGGTTGTACTTTACACTCATTTTTATACATTACCTCTGTTTGTTTTTTACATCAGTTTCACTTTTTGAGTTTGTACAGATCTCTAGGGAAATTAATTCCCTATTTTTGAAAAGCCTTCAGGTGATAGTCCACATCCCCTTCCATATGGATGGTGGGATTAGGGAAGTCACACTCAGGACAGATGGGATGGGTCATGAAAAAGTGGTATCAGATGGAGGTCAGTTGTACCAAAATAAATGAGAGTATAATTTTAATTAGTAAATGGTGTAAAGTTTCTTGAGTTTGGTTTTTAGTTCGGGAAGCCCAGTGTTTGTGCGGTGGCCAATAAATCCATACACGAGGACCCTGAATTTTTTTTCCATCTTGGTACATGAAAACACAGGTTTCTAGTGTTTGGAAAAGATTCTTTGATCTATCTAGAGTCATATCACTAGGTATAACCTTTTAACCATGGAACATTTGTTTCTTACAGGATTATTCCACAGAAAATCCAACTAGGATTCTGGTAAGAGATCGCGAAAGTGGCCCACTGAGTGAGGAGAAGTCAATACAGGTACCCCTCATAGTGATGAAACCTTCAGGTGGTATACCAGTAGCACCACCACCCGTTGATCAGCTGATTCTTCCAGTGGTTCATGCACGCTGGCTGAACGCATTTCATGAGTTCTAGAGATAGTGTCCTCTGAGGTTTCGAGGTGAGACGGACCCCCAGGTAGTATAGGACTAGCTTGAGGTAGTTTCACGGGTCTTTCTCTTAGTAGTGACATCTGCCCAGCCATTGGCTATCTTGTCCACTAGCCTTCTTTAGTGCTCAGTAGGAATATGGTGGAGCTCGATGATCTAGGTGCATTATGAGATGAACCTCACTTGGGTGGACATTGAGTTCCTTTAAGGGTATACATCATGCCATCAACACTACGCACTATGCGTATTCAGGAACTACTTCATTAAAAGAAGGGCTGCTTGACAGGTGTTTAGTATTCTATGAGATTTATTGACCTCTCTTGATACTCCACTAACATGGTACGAGACCCTTAATTCGCGGATCAGACCTTTGAGTAGGGGATACAATGAGAAAATATCGCTGCGACTCCCAATGCGGATGATCAGCAAACAGTGAATGGGCCACCGAGGCATCGACAACATTTGGAGAACGAGTGTTATCCAGGAAACGGATGATACATGGGAGCATGACATGTAGCGGGAGGTGGTCGGGGTCACCCGTCACTACCCCCACCACCCTAGGTGGTCCACCATGAGTTTAGGGAGCTAGTGGACGAGGACATGCCCAACTACGAGAATTTAAGGCTCACGATCCTGAATCCCCTGAGATGATATGAGGTATGATGTGCATTTTCCCTACTTTAACAGTTGTGTTTATCCCCATAGGTGTTATCCATTCTTTCCTTGTCATAGTCGTAGTTTGGTACTATGATATTCCGACTGATCTTTTAGCTCGACCATTGTGGTTAGATACTCTTATGGGAGGAGATTGAATGATCACACACTGGTTCCGACAATGTGATCTTAATCTCAGAGGAGAGAGTTTCAGATGGGATCTTTTAGTAGTAGCATTGAAACCCTACGATGCCATTCTACGAATGGATAGGCTATTAGTTGTTCATGCACAAATTGACTATTTGATACATACAATGTGATGTACACACAGAGATGGAGGCTATTTTTTCAAAGTTGATGAGAAGGAAAACAGAGAAGCACGAGATGGAATTTCGCCTTGGAGGGTGAAACTGATTACATATCTTTTGTCTTGCATGACCTTAAACATAGTGGATGAGGCGATTCTACAGTTCCCAGTGGTTGTGGAAAAGTATGAGGACGTCTTTCTAGAAGATGTCCCAAGACTACCGCCTCATAAATAGGTAGACTTCCGCATTGAATTATACCCGGGAACAACACCGATATCTACATTAACATATCAGACGGCCCTTGTAGTGCTCTAGGATATGAGGGTGAAGTTGGATGACTTGGAAAAGAAGTGATTCGTAAGACCCAATTTTTTCCCATGGGCATCACTGGTGTTATTTCCCAAGAAAACAAACAAAATTTTGAGGCTATGTATGAACACCAAGAACCTAAACTAGGTTAGTAGGAAGAACCAATATCCTCTTCCGAGGAATGATGATCGGTTCGATTTGTTGAAAGAAGTGAAGTGGTTCTCGAAGATAGACCATAGATCATGCAATCACTAGTTTCTTATGCGTGATGAGGAAATCCCAAATACTGCCTTCATATGTCATTATGGCCTTTACGAGTTCATGGTGATTCACTTTGGTATGACCAAAACTCCGTTAGTGTTTTTGGGGCTCATGAACAGGATCATCCAACCATACCTCAATCACTTTTTGGTGGTCTTCTTCGATGACATCTTGGTGTACTCAGCGTTCGAGGGAGAGCACGTTGTACACTTTTGTATAGTTCTAGACACACTCTGGGAGAACCAGTTATATGGGAAGCTCTCGAATTGTGAGTTCTAGAAACAGAATGTCCACTTCAGGGGAAACCTCTTCTTAGGGGATAGATTTGTAGTGGATCCAGTGAATATCAAGGTAGTACATGCTTGGGATCCACCTAGGAGTGTTACTAAGGTGCGTATCTTCCTTGGATTAGTAGGCTACTATCAGAGGTTCGTACCCGATTTTTCTAGAGTATCAGCATCTATGACTACCTTGAAAAAAAGGGAAATCCTTACTTTGGTTAGAGGCTTTCCAACAGAGCTTTCAATAGGTGAGCAAGATCATGACCAGTGCTCCCATCCAGAGGTTTTTAAAGGATGGAACTGACAACATGGTTTACTATGATGCATCAGGGACCAGACTAGTTTCTTCCTAAAGCGGGATGATGCAGTGATTGCTTATGGCTCATGAAAGCTGAAGATTCTTGAGTATAATTATGCAACTCAGGACTTGTTTTTACCAGCAGTAGTATTCACACTAAAAATGTGGTGACACTACTTGATGGGTGAGTGGTTCATTGTTTAATCATACCCTAATATTATCATATACATCTTCACAAATAAAGATATGAATCTGAAACTATGATGTTGGATAGAGTTCCTTTAAGGCTATTACATTGAGATATTCTATACTCCTTGAATGGGGAACGTAGTTGAATATGATCTTAGCTAGAGATCGAGTTCGCAACTACTAAATAAGGCCTCAGAGAAGTTAGCATCGCTTTATATATCCTATGTGGATAGATATGAGATATTCTACCTCTATTTGATGGTAGTTACCCCTAAACTCCTTCAATGAGTTAGGGAGATGCATCTCGGAGATAATAGATGCGAGTCTACACATGGTCAAATATCCTCAGGCCACGCACCTAACAAATATTCTGAACTTGGGGAGCATGGTAACCTTTTTAAAAGACATACAGTTATACTTGTGGCACTACGAGATGAGGTGCTGATGGAGTTCTATACATCTCCCTTGGCAGTACAACCGGGAATAATAAATATGTATCAAGACCGCAAACGTTAGTACTGGTGGATAAGGATAAAGAATGTCATGGTGGAGTTTGTTTCTAGATGCCTCATTTTCCATCAAGTGAAGGTCGAGCATCAGGTACCCGTAGGCATGACCCAAACCCTCGAGATACCAAAGTGGATGTGGTAAGGGGTATTGATGGACTTCATCATGGGGTTACCACGTACGTCCAGAGTACATGATACCATTTGGGTGATTGTTGAATGACTCACAAAGTCAGCCCACTTCCTTACTATTTGAGAGAAGGGTTCGGTAGAGAGCTCTGAATGTCTTTAGGTTTAGAAGATTGTGTGACTTCATGGAATGCCTCTAACGATAGTCTCAGACGGTGATTCAAGCTTCACATCCTGGTTGTGGAAAAAATTGCAGGAGGATTTCAGGACTTAGCTTTGCTTGAGCATAGCTTTTCACCCATAGACAGATGGTCAAATTGAGCGGACCTTCCAGACCATGGGGGACATGCTTCATCCCTGTGTCCTAGATTTTGGTCCCAGTTGGGAGGATCACCTACCCTTGGTGGAGTTTGCGTATAGAAACATCTATCGCTCCACCATTGGTATTTCCCCTTTTGAGGCATTGTACGAACAACCATGCAAATTGCCCTTATGTTGGATGGATCTATGAGATCCAACACTCATGGGCTCAGAGATGGTACATGATACCACTAAGAAGGTTCTGGTCATCCTAAAGCGGATGAAGACTGCATAGATCCAACAGAAGTCCTATGCTGATAAGTGACAGAGACCACTGGAGTTCTAGAGGGGGACGACATATTCTTGCGAGTCTCCCCTTGATGGGGACTATGGAGAGTTTCCTGAGGCGGAAAACTCTCACTGAGGTTTATCAGACCATTTCTAATAATTTGGAGAATTGGAAAGGTGGCATACCGCTTAACACTCTCATCGTAGTTGGAGAGGTTGCATGACGTCTTCCACGTATCCCAACCGAGGAGATAAGTGTATGACACATCTCATGTCATAGACCATGGAGAGCTATGGATTGAAAACAATGTGACTTTTGTGGAGTACCCAGTGGAGATAGAGGATCGATAGGAGTGGATCCGTCATGGGCGCTTGATACCTCTGGTACATGTTCTGTGGAAGCACGGGAATTTCCAGGAGAGCACATGGGAGCAAGAGGCTCCAATGTGTGCCCATTACCACTCTTTGTTTGTATAGTCGTGTTTGGATTTCGGGGACCTAAATCCATAAGTGGGGTTGAATGTAAATACCCAAAAATTACATTTAATTGTATTCTAAATTATTTGGTATTTTTTCAAGTTTGTGAAAATTAACAGCACGTGATTCCAAGGCCCACTATTCCCAGAATGATTTTTTTAATTTTTTATGGTATGTTTAGCAAAAGCACAGGCGAAATTTTCCATATTTTGATCCAATGCTCATATTGAAAATTTGAGGGCACCATTGAATCCATAGTGCCAGGATTCTCCTAAGAGAATCTTCACTTAGATCGCATTTGATCAGGAAAAAAAGAAAGTTTTTTTGACTATTATTGAAATAATAAAATAACTGAAATTATTATTTTATTTATTTTTCTATTTCCAACCAACTATTGATCATAGGAGGAGGGGCCACATAGGTGGTTAGACCATTAATTATGGGGTTTTAATTTCATGGTTACACTTTTGTTTCTTATTAACTCCTCATGTAATTAATGAGACACTATAATTATGTTAATTAATGAGGCACATTAATTACGACAATTAATGAGCCTCACTAATTCATAAAGGGGTTTGTCAACATTCCCCGTCTGATTTAAATAGTGATTGGGTTGCGGTTTTTTCATTATGTCATCAAGAGAGGAACCCCTGACGAAGTGACTCCACTACATCCACGGACGGAGAATGGAGGATTGTCGACACCCATTGTTGGATTGATCTAAAGGTCGATTGACTACAAACACCAATGACTGTGATATCTAAAATGAATCGAGTTAGGGGTTTTCTTTTAATTCATGATTATACCTCAATTATATTCCCTATTTTGATGGTGGTTTTTGCAGGGGATTTTAACAGGATCAACATTATTAAAATTTGATGAATAATTACCTTCCTTTGGCTTTAACACTAACGTTGATGGTGTGGGAAAAACCAACAAGGCTCAGACCATTCTCCACTTTTTTATGGTTTTTGTGTTCTTCAAGTAATATTTTCCCAATTCGATGGAAGCGTGAGATAGAAGGTCACACTATGGTGGTGGCGATCTGGGTTTCCCTTAGGCACATAAAGCAATAAGAATGGACCACCAGAGCACGTCTGGTGGTCTGCGAAAATAACCACCAGTGCGCCATGCTGGCGGCGGTGGCTGGAGGAGGCCCGCAGCCACCAGTCGCATGCTATAGGTTGGTGGCGCCCCATCCTACACTGGAATGGCCAGAGGCGATAGGCCCGAGTCGACTGCAAGGGAAAAGGGTGGTGCCCGCGCGTGCAGCCAGCGGTAGTAGTCGCAACCAATGGGCTGCGACAGGAAGCGGCGACATGGCCCCATGTCATGCGAGAAGAAACAGCCCCACATCTGTAGGGCCAGCTTTTTGAAGAAATCTTCCTTCAGGTGGATCGGGGTGGACGTGAGCCGGCCGAATGGGCCAGACCCTCCCAACGGGCTGGGTCGGACTAGCAGCCCTACGGGCAAGCCTGAGGAGGCCGAACCCCACCAGGCGGGCCGGGCCAACCGCGGCCCGATCCCATGATCCATCCAAGCATACTACGATGTGCCAGACCTAGTGAACATGTCCGACCCTAAACGGGAAGGACCATGGCAGTGCCAGGTAGTCCCCGGGACCCGTTGCATCAGTCCGGCCTGACCGAGTCGAACCAGTCCCAAACCTAACCGACCCATGATTAAAGAAACACAAGTAACTAAAGAACTGATTGTTTGTTCGACACACCATCAGTGGCGTTGGGACACCTTTTTGGAAGTGGTCCTTTTGGCATATTCTGGCAGGCCTGACCGAGCCGGGCCAGACCGAGGTGTGATCACTCCCATTTCACGGAAAGGGTGTAACAAACAGACCGGGCATCCGATCATCACGTCATCTGTGGGATAAGGACATTTTTGATAATGTGTTCATTTGGAGATACTCTAAGTCAGTTATGAAGGATTTTAACATGGGACCTAGGTTGGATCAGACATGAATCCCACTGGGCCCTTTTTTCAAAACTGATCATATCTCACAGACCTAGCGTCTGATCGACATGTCATCTATCATGTTTGGACCCCTATGAAGGGACAGTCCCTTGGGTGTGTTTATTTTAAAACATAATAACAGTTGGAATATGAATGATGGATTTAAGATCAGAGTCTTTTGGAGAGAAGGTGTGCTTCATATGGGAATTGAGTGGTTGGCTATGACATAAAGAAGAAGAGAAACCAATTGGGGTCAGCATCAGAAACTCCAGAGTGGTATGATCCAGCTATATGACTAATAATTCCTACATCCTCATCAATGACATAAATTGGTAGCACTATATAACAATACGGGTCAACACAAGTGACAAATACGGGTCATTATCCAACAACCAATACGGATCATCACTAGAAACCAATATGGGTCATCCTCTAGTGACCAATACGAGTCAGCATACAATGACCTATATGTGTCAACATTAGTGTTTCTACAGATAGGATGATCTAGCCTTATGACTAGTCATCCCTATACCAGTATCCTTAAAGTTATAACATTAGTGTGAGCTATCTTTTTTTCTTAGTGCTTCATGATTTAGGTCATGCTTGTGATATTACCGTTGTGGTATTTCTTGTGATGTTTTCCATTGTGTATAACTGAGAGACCTTCGGGGGTCTCGGGATCCCTACTGGGTATTGTTATACTCACCCCAGCATGGCTCCACTAGAATCTTATTTTTTCTAGTGCAAACTATTAATGCTCCAAGGTAGACATTGGAGGCTCGAGACTTAATGGATCTTGGTGGGACTGGAGCAGTCAAGATCCTCTTCATTGAGTTCATACATACAGCTACTACCCTCTAGGTAGAGCACTAGGGAAGATGCGATAACTATTTAATTTCGTTTTAGTATCTATGGTTTGTATTACAGCCAACTGTTTTCAGTTTACAATTGTACTTATGGTTATACTTTACACTCATGGTTATACCTTAATTTTGGTTGTTGTTTACTTCATTTTTAATTTTTGAGTGTGTATAGATCTCTAAGGCAATGCCTTACCTATTCAGAAAAAGCCTTCAGGTGCTAGTCACCAACCCCTGGCCAATAGAAGGCAGGCTTGGGGTAGTCAAATCCCAACCCCATGGGACAAGTCCTAACACCTTACATGGCTCGGCCTCATATCCCAAGGATTTATTATTATTATTATTATTATTATGAAAACAATTATTAAATTTTTTTGAATAATATTAAAAAAAATATTTTCTCATTAAGAATTTATATAAATATATAAATATATAATTTATTTCATTTAACCTTCCTTGTAACTACCTTATCTAATAAACATATTATTATTTAGATATTTACATAGTATTATTTTTTTATTTCATGATATAATGTAGGCCATTAATAATCATGGAATTTTATTTATATATTATCTTAATGAAAATTTTATTACTGTATTTATATTCCATTAAATAATTTGTTTTATGATTATTTATGGCCATTGATCTCTATTCCTTACTATTGAATTTACCCATTATAAACCTTAATGAAAACATTTTTCATCTTATCTCATCTTATATAAACATTAATATAATGAATATTTCATTAATGTTTAGCTTTCAGTTCAACTCTAGTTAAATGAACACTATTAGTTTAATTAGTTACATTAGTATGTTTGTAATGGTAAATAGATGACATCAGATCATATAATCGAATGACTCTAGAATATAAAAAAATTTGCAATTCCTTCTAAAAAATCATTATCCTCTTTTGAAATAAAACACCATTTTGGGAAATTCATTACATTTTTATTTTTAAATGTGTTATTTTTTAATTTTATAGTAGCGATTTTCTATCTAGATTATTAAGAGCCTCCTCTTCTCCACCATATCATTGTAATGTACATTTGGTTGGTAAATGTTTAATCTTACCACAATTTATATATTCTATTGGATTTTCCACATAAAAATACATTTTTCTTCTTTAAAAGTTCTATATAAAATCCGTATTACATTTCCATACCTATTAATATAATTTTAATATAATGGAACTTATTTTATGAAATTGAATGATAAATATTTAGATAACATCAATATATTTTATGAATTAAATATTTTGTCATTTTTTTAGGATATAAATATTCTCTTTTATACCAAAAATGAAATAGTACAATGATCCATTTCGTTAATGATAAATATCATACCATTTAACCACGATGAAAAACTACTTGAATTATTTGAAAAATATCGAAATCAGAGATATATGATCCTAAGAACCTCTTATATACATACACATCTATGAAACTATCAAAAATATGAATCTACTAATTATGTTTTAATTTTTCATACTACTTCAGATTAATTTATCAATTTTAAAAACATTTCTTCTCTGATGTTTGAAAATACTTGACATTTAGAAGAATGATACTCCTATATAATCAAAGATCTTTTTTCCAAATATTATTGTAAATAGATCCTCAATGTGATTTAATTACATTATCACATTCCCTAATTTTTTTATTATGTTTATAAAAAAGATAAAAAAAGTTTAATTATAAACTGATAATGTAATTATCATAGATATATAATTATATATTCTAAAAGATAATACATAATTCAAATTTTAATTCATCAAACATTTATTATTTAATTCTGGAATAATAACAATTCCATTATGATTAATACTTTCTTCTATGTTCACAAACAATATAAGGGGTAAACAATGTCAATCATCAATATAAGGGAAATCTATATCTCCAATAAAACTTTTTTGGATCAAACATGAGAAAATCATATAGAAGGCTTGGGAGAATTAGGTAAAATGTAATCATTCATTAAATGTAAAGTTTTTTTTGCTCGCTATCAATGATAAATATCCAGTTGTTAAATGTATAAAATATTTAAAAAATATGATGATGTATTCCCTTATTTTTTGTTTAGTTATCAAATTAAATAATTCAGTCACATAAGACACTCACATTTAATTATATTACACAAAATTTAGACCCCTTCCGTTACACATGTCAAAAAATTGCATCAATAATCAAATAATTAAATCCCTACTGGAGATTTTTTTTAAAGAGACCACTCCACTCTAAGGATAATTGTATTACAATGTTCTGAGTTTGACTCACTTCCTTCAAAGGAGTCATTCCTATTAGTTCTATTACACTATAAAAAATAATAAACTCCAAGGAAAATAAGAAGTAAAAAATTATATCATCATTGAAGATATTTATATGATATTTTAACTTACTTTAGAAATTTTCTTGTGACATTTTTTCACTCTGAAAATCATTGTGATGCCTTATTTTCATTCATGTGTCAGTCAATCGTTTTTATAAACACTTTATTAAAAATATAGCCATAAATTTTATCAGTATATTTTTTACATGTATAGAATTGGAAATTTATATTTTTATAATGAGTCCTTATGATATTGAATCCCTAATCATTCATAAAAAATTTAGAATTATATACTAAGATAAAGATTATTTGAATATTTTAATATATTATCTTGTAAAACATAATCCCATGGTCAATAAATAGATACAACTTTTTTTTGAGTATCCCATGATTGAATTAATCCATGTCACTATCATTAAAACAAAGTGATATAATAATATAGCATGATTTTAGTATGAATATATTGATATCTCACATAAAAAATAATTGATAATCCAAAAAAATTAAATATTTTTCCATGAAAGAGTTTTCATGATGACCATTAATTAATTTAATAGTTGGTAATATATTTGTTCCATGGTCTTCATGCTATCTAGACTATCACATACACCATTATTATACATTATAGTAATCTTACAAACTAAACACTCATGAATACCTCTGTTTTACTAAATAAATTAAAAACTAAATATATTTTAAAATAAATTAAAAATTAAAAAAATTATAGTCACTTCCTCAGAATTTTCACTATCAAGAATATATTCTTGTGGAACTCAATTATGAGTAAGTGATATTAAATATTATTCCCTCAAAAACAATACAATATTTACTAGAAAAATTAATCATATTTTTTAAATTATAAAATATAATTATTTGAATATAATGGAACATTGATTAAACCTGATAAATTATAAAAGTATATGAACAACCATAAATAAATACTATAGAAATATATTTTCAATCAAAAAATTCTATAGGTAGTCACGAAGCACTATGAATCCACACGAAAATATTAAGAGACACTGTAATGCACGCTTAGTATATCATATTATAAAAAAATTATAATCCATTGATGGGTGAGGAATGTGTACTCATTAGAAAAAAAAATTAGTAATAAAATAGTGTAAATCTGTACTAGAACTAGTGGAACCTGAAACTGAGTGGTTTTTCCAAGGGGAGTGTCTACTGTTTTTGTTCATCAGGTGGATTCAAAAAGTTTAATAGGTAACATTTACTTCATAGAGTTTTTGGAATAATGTTTTTAAATTATTCACCTATAATTTATTCCCCTTTTATGGTTCTATGCTTGATGATAGTTAATGTAAGAGAGATCCACAGACACTATTCTATAATTTCCCAACCCATTTGATTTTGTTGAGGTTATATGTTTATGATTTTTCTTACATGGTAAAAATATTTGGAATACCACCCTTGAATTATATATTTCTTGGTAGAGTGTAAAAAGGATATGGGATTTATTAAAGTGGTTTTCGACATGAGACACCAAATTATATTAAATTAAAATTATAATAAGTTGACAAGTAAATCATTTTTATGATATTTATAAGATTTATTTTATTTTACCACCCATTATTTTCATACGTAGATGTTATATCTTTGTTATCAATATTTTTTACATTACACAAACACAAACATGAGGACTATATTATTTTAATGTCTCTGGGTAATAGGTAAAAAGTAATCTAATTTTGGGAATGAACTTCCATATGTCCCATAAATATATTCCCATTTATTACTCTTCACAAACATAACCTAGATAAAACCTTTCTTCATAACATAAAGAAACAAACCAGAAGAAAGGGATAAGTCATATTCTATGTAAGGGTAATGAAGGGGGATACTAAAGCATAACATGAACATAAGGTTATGAGAGAAATATCATAATTTTTGAAAAACTTACCTGACATAAAAAATATCATAATCTTGAGTCATGACATAATAATTGGTAGCTCATAAGACTTGAATCAGAAGGAAACAAAATAACATGTTCCAAGAGAGCATATCAATGGCATACGACATGGAATTGTGGAATACACAAAATAATAGAAAATTATTTAAATTTTTGTTAAGGATCACTTACAAGGCTATTATATAAGAGTGGGTTAACAATTAAAAAAATAATATTATTCAAGTTTCACACCCAAGATGATCAAAGAGGACAATGTCCCTTACTAAAAAATGTTCACACCCTATTCTCATCCTTTTTATCTCATGAGATATAGATCTTTTCCCAATTTATTTGAGGGAGATATAGGAATTGCCCATCTAATAAACTATTAAGAGAAATAATGAGAATGGTATCCTTGGTTTATATTTCTAGTAAAGCATAAGATACATAAAAGGATATCAAAATTCATGGAAAATTATACTAAAATATAAATCACTTGGAACATTTTATGAGGAAGATAAATTTTCTTTCAAAATCACTTTTTAAAAGTAAAAATATCTTGAAATTGTATTCCTTGAAAATAGCTTCATAAAACATTTAAATTAATCTTAAAAAATCATTTCAAAAATTTCATCAGTGAAATATTCATTCTTATTTGAAAAAATATAAAACCTAAAACGTTATAAAAATAATTTTCATTGAATATAATCTTGAAAAAATATAATGTAAAATTAAAATAAAATAAGGGTGCTGATGGAGAGAAGTCTGATTCATGTTGTACAAATTTAAAAAAACATTCCATTGTCAATTTTTGTAAAACATGAACATTATTTTTTTGGAAAAGGACATTAATATTATTTTCTATTTTTTTGTAAAATATTAAAAAATGAATAAAATTTTTTTATTAAATCATTTTAATAATGTAAAAAATTATTTTTAGAAGACATGGTTTTTGAAAAAAATGGTTTTCCATAGAATAACGAAATAAAGACGCTTTTTCTAAAATCCATTTTATTAATTATTTTAAGTAAAAATGAGTGATAAAATGGTAATATTATTTTTAAAATATCCTAAATAATAAGAGGGTTGTAATATTTATCATAATTATTGAGATATATATCATAATATTTTATCATTATTAGGATATATCAAAAGCAATCCTGAAAAAAAATGAGATTGAATTGTAAAATAATTACCACTTTGGTAAATTTGAAACGTAATCCCCATGAAATAACATCATTAAATAGAACATAAAACATCATTATGGTATTTAAATTCATGATATTACTAGTTAAATGAGTTACATATAATCCTAGTAAATAATTATATGTTCACCACATTACATAACTCTCAATAAAGAAAAGTTGAGAAAAAAATCCCTTACTACATTGGTAAATTATGAACTATAAATCACATGAAACATATATAATAAAATTTATATGTAAAAACCCATAATTTTAATGATATTAAGCATAAAATTCAATCATTTTATGTATAAAATCCACATAATACAAACTAATGGTAAATATGGCTTGTGTCGCATAGAAAATAAATGTCAGATAGAAATCCATTATAGTGTAAGTAATATTCTGAGTCAATAGAAAAAATAAATAATATCATGAAATAAAATATTAAATATCATTAAACCATTTATATTCATGATATAACATGTTAAAAATTTATTATATAAACCACAATAAAGGACGAGTTGGTGACTTTTCATATGTGTCCCAGAATTAAAAATGAGACTATAAATCTATTACCTTACGTATTGATATCCATCATATATATTCAAACATACAATATAATAAATATAATTTTATTATAAATCTGTCAAAAAATATATTTATATATATCAAACCATATATAGTTTGATTATGACCTTTTATTAACCATTTATTTACAATTCAATGTGAAAGTCATGTCTCATGCAATAACTACTTTGTATTTCATGTATGTTTTCATCTGTTATTTTTTGTCTGATTAAATTGATCATGGTTACATAATATAAATAATAATAAACATGTTATTAATATAATGTATAGTCAGTATATTTTTTTAATATTACCCCATAAAAGCTAGATATGGAAAATAAATTACACTATTCATGGAGAGGGAAGGTCATACGTATGTAAGAACACAATTTCCTTTTTCGGGATAAATTTGATGAAAGAACGGTAAATGTTATATTAAAATTATATAATATTTTTTAAGTAATATATATCCCATATTTCCACTAAAACCATATATATTTATTTCTATGTAAAAGGTGAATGAATCTCATCAATTCATAAGGGGGTAGTCCGCTATACACATCAGTGATGTTATCATATTGAAAAAATAGAATGCATGAAGTTAAGTGTGATATACTAATTATATAAGTATAATAATATCATAAATATCATATATAAACATATATTCCAACATTATAACCATCCTTGAGTGGTGTTAATGGTAAAACGAATGTCATCATTTTACAAGGTAGTAGTTTGTCGTACACACAAACAATGACTTCATAACATAGTTGATGAAAGTGTATATGGTTGTAGATAATTAAATTTAAAACAAAATCTCAGTATATTGTATATAATTTTGTTATTATATAATTATGTTACCATAATAATTTAAGGAGGTTGAGTAATAAATAAATCAAAAATATTCATTGAAGAACGTTATTTCTTCTTTGATAATCATCCTTATGTTTGCCCCCAAATCCTTATTGTGGTATATTTTTGTCAAAAAAGTAATGATTCTAGGATGATATGAGGTAATTTGGGAAGTTATTTGGGTAGTTATTTTCTTATAAAAAGGTTTTAATCTATCAATAGTAGAGGATAGAGGGTGTTCTTTTTTAAGTCGGTGAGTGGGACATATGTAATATTTGGAAAACAAAAAGGTGTAACAATGTTTTTCCAATTCCAAAATCCTAAAAAACGAATTCTCTATTATGATACATTATATGGTATAAATAATTTTATATAATGGATTTTGGGAAAGTTTATGTCAATTTTTTAAAAAAAATCATTTTGTTTAACCCGAAGTAACCCCATTTTCATCATAACCATGGTAATTTATTTTTACAGTTTTGAATGACCATTTTGGTTAAAAATTGGGTTGCAATTATTATATAATATAAATTATTATGATTAAAAATTTGTATTCTGTATTTTGAAATTAAAATCATATAATTAGAAAACTATTAATTTAAAATTAATCTTGCAGACGTGATGAGAAAGAGGGTTCTCAAAGAGAAAATGTCCAAAAGTAAAAAATATTTTTATATCTAATTTCAATATTAAATTTATTATAATGAAAAAAATTGAATTAATAGATATATAATTGAACAAATATTTCATTAAAACTAATAAAAAAATTAACTTTATTATTAATTTAAATGAAAAGGCACTTTTCATATAAAATTCAGTATTTTTCATCATTCATAAAAAATTAATCTTTTTTAAAAATTATCAAAAGTTCACCCAGAGATAATTTTTAAATGTGGATTTAAGAAATTAATATTGTTTAATAAACTTATTTATTAAAAATTATTAGAAATTAATTTTATTCACATCCATAAAAAGTAATAAAAAGATTTTTTTTTCAGAAAAATAGTATTTTCAAAACATATATTGACTTCAATAAAAATTATTTACTTTTTTATCAATATGGTTTATTTATATAAAACCATTGTGATTATTATTTAAAAGTAATTTACTACTATACATACTACTATAATTAATGAAAATTTTATAACATATATGATTAAATATAAATATTTATAATATACCATGGTTTGTTAAAAACTCAATGTCTCATGTAACACAAGCTACCGAAAAATTTAATTTATTACAAAAAAATTATTTTTAAAAAAATTATTGGTATTACATTATAACTCCAAAAAAATTAATTTCTCCATTTAAATTCATCATCCTATTATAAAAAAATGGGGATAATTTTTCCGCATCATATTCACAGGCTCCAATATAGCTTCATCAAACTGGTGGTTTCGCCCCAAAATCATGATTTGGTGAATAGTGTTGTTTTATAGAACATCCTTTATATAATCAGTAATCTAAACTAATTTTTACATATTAGAAATATAATACTTCATTTTAAAGACTTATGATCTCATTACTTTTGATGGATTATGTATTTACCTCCTTAAGATAGATACACGGAACATATTATGGAATTGAAAGAGGTTTGATGGAAGTTCCAACTAATAAGATTCCATTCATATTCAAACAATAATTTCAAAGGGGGTGGAATACTGATTGCATAGTTTTAAATTATTTCCATATATCATTACCTTATTCCATGGATAAATTCTTATAAAATCCTTCTCACTAACTTCAAGTTCTATATCACATTGATGATTATCAATATAACATTTTTGTCAACATTTTGTAGTCTTAAATATTTATAAATATATCTTACCTTCTCTACCATATCATCAGTTGGATTGTGTCCTGTATATTTCATTATGTAACTTTATTCTAGTACATATAAATGTATCCTAATAATTCATCTAAATATTGAATTGAAATCTATTATTATAAGGAAATTCAATTAGAGTAATGTGTTGATCCCAGCCACATTTGTAATCTATATAACATGTTCTTATCATATATTAAAGGGTTTGAATTGTTCTCTCAGACTGACCATCAATAGTGATGAAACTAAACTCAGTATCAAGATATTCTTAAACACTATACCAAAACATTGAGGTAAACATTATATCCCAATTAAATAAAATTGAATGTGGCATCCTAAGAAAACATATCACTTCGATAAGGAATATTTTGGAAAGGGGATCCAGGGAAAAATATTCTCTTATATCAATGAACTGTTATGATTCATAATTTTACTAACTACAAAGCATAATTTCCTCATCATCTAAGATAATATAAAACGAAAAGGATACCATTATAGTTACTCATATTTTCATAATTTGTAAAGTCATTCCTCCTTAAATAACATTTTCACAACAATAAAACCGAAATGGTTTCATTTCAATAAATATCTTTTAAAATATCCTTAATATTTATGAACTTCCATCACATAAAACCTCAAAATGCGTGTCAATGACTTTAAACATATGATAAAACTTAAACTCACAAACCCATTATGATATCCGTAACTATTATGATAATCTTACCTAGATATATATATGTTTCCAAAAGAGAAATCACCATTTATTCTGTAAAAAAATATATTCATACAGAAAAACTTTCCATTATATGTTTGAGTTAAACCTTGTACTAATTGAATATAAAATGAAATTTTGTTATTCTATAATTCATGTAAATAAGGATAATTACATGAATTTAAAAAAAAGAAAAATAATAAGATTTTTATAGGGATCATTCATAGAAAATAAAACAGGAAATTACTAACTAATGGGAAGGGATTAATATTCCATAATTATCATGATTCACTTCATCCTTTGTGAATTCATAATATTTCCATATTCTTTTTTCTCTCATGTTTCTTGTTCTATATCATCCTCATTATCCCTTGGATTGGGAAATTTATTCACATAAATCCCATACTCTTTTCATTTGAAATCTTTTAGTGTGGGGGGGCATTCAGGATGAAATGTTCTTTATTCACATTTTTATCTACCTCCTTCTCATAAAATTGTCAGTAAATTTATCCATGACTATCCCTTCCACACATAAAACATTTAATAATTCCAATAATATAATTTCATAAATTTTTCTTCCAATAATTTTGTTATAAATGTCATCTATTATTCTTCTCCCCATTTTATTAGACATTACGTTGAATTATATTTTTCTTTAATTATAAAAACCATCAGATAGATTAATAGTTAAAACCTAAATCTCCACCTTGATATCACATTGAACAATATCTTTATAGATACTAAGGTTTATTATGGATAACTCCTTTGGAAGACTTGTTTTTAATCTAGTTAATAATTGATCAACCTTGATTTTAGTTGGGCTGATAATACCATAATCAAACCTCGCATGTATTGTAAAACTTTCCTCATAGGTACCAAAACTTTCATTATACTTTCAATTTATCACAATGAACTCTTTATCCATATTCATATAATGAATAACAGGAAATTAATTATCAAAAAATAAGTTCCTAAACACATCTGAATCAATGGAGTCAATGACATCATTTTTCCTCAAATTATTGATTAGATTACACCATTGATTTTATTCTCTATCTAATCAGTAGATAAATAAATTGATAATATCATTCTCTGAACAATGGACGGTAGAAAAAATCATTTTATTGGTGGTGACATATTTCATAGTAATTATTGTTTCAGAATACCCACTAAAAATTGTTAGGGTTTCATGATGAAGTACTAAATATAAAATTGTTCCCTTCTTCTCTCATTTGGATGTCTACCATGATTCAAATCTTGAGAAACATGTGTGATCAATAAAATGATATTTATAATTAATAGTTATTTAGGAGGACAGTTATTTCATTTTCCATCTCACTCTCCTTTTCCATGGTTCATTTGGGTTCCATCCATCGAGAAAAAACCAAAATATAGTGTGAGAAACACAAATCATAGTGGGGAACCTCATAATCCTAAAAAAACACAAATAATGTTGCGAAATCAAGAAATATTATTTTAAATCTATAATAGCTTAGGTTAAATATTTTTCATTCAAGGTCATTATCTATTTATATCCTTTATGATGGTTCATATATAGTTTGTGAATTTTCAATGGATATCCCCTGGGAGTATCAAATCATATTTTTAGAAGGGCCTATTGTCGTGCACCAGGTGATGATCAAGTCGAGCTCAATGTACCCTTTTCAGTGTTATTACCCCCATAGACTTCTATACAAAATCTAAACCCACTAATTGTATACATATAAGGATGAAATTTATTATAAACTACTAACTTTATCTTTTACCAAAATTCAAGGAAATCTTCCAATGAATTGACTCATAAATAGAATTATCCTTAGATCCAACCCTAGATATATCATTATAAATATCCCAAGGGATCACACTAAATTTTATCCATTTTTGTATCAAAATGTTAAATAAACCATGCCACTAATATAAAATAAAGAAACTATTGGTTTTCATACATTGATATTACATATTTTTAGATGAATATTAAATAGATTACACAAACACACACATATGGACCATAATTGTTTAGGGAATTTAGAGACTATTTAACCAGTCTTAAAATTTTCTTAAAGATCATAATTTATTCCACAAATATATTACCTTTTTTAATATTTGAAAATACTCCATTCCAAAAATATTTCTTCATATCCTGGGTAAATTATACAGAATAAAGGGTGAGCTCATATACATAAAACGGGTAAAAAGGGATATTCATATTCATAATAAGAATATAAAGGTATGATAACAGGAGAATAACATCTTAAATCCGTACCCTTCATATAAATTATCATAATCTTGATTCATGCCACAAATATTGGTAGTTCATAAGACATTAATCATAAGGAAATCAAGAATAAGATTCAAAAGATAATAACATTCGAATAATACTAGGAATTGTGTCATACACATAATCATAAATGTCCATATTAGTTTGATCACATTCAAGGAAATCATGATGGAATGCGTTCACTCCCCAAACCATAATAGTAGTCAGGGTTCACTACTATGATCATCATGGGGAAAAATTATCTTAATGAATTGGGTTCAATCCCTCTTCCAGACCAATTTATCTCACGAGACTTAAATATTTACTGAATACATTGGAGGGATATATAATCCCCACTCATCTCATAATGAAAACCATGTTTTTGTGTTCCAAAAGGTTATAAAATATTTCTCATATCATAAACAATAAAATGAAATGAGATTCACAAATATTTCATCATATCAAAACCGGTGGAAACTATATAACATTCATAATCATTTCAGCATCTCATCATACCATAAACTGGGTAAAAAGAAATGGGTTTCAAAATAATTTTTTCATGGTATAACTTGTTGAATTGAAATGGGTTACCTAAAGGAATTTTTATCATAAAAAACATAGAAAAATAATAAGAATGGTATACATGGTTCATATACCCAGTAAATCATAAGTTACATCAAAACATTTTATCATATATGGAATTTTTTTTTGAATAATAAATCACTTGGAACATTTCATGAGGAAGATTATTTTTTATCATCACTCTTTAAAACTAAAAATTCTTTTTAAATCTGTTTCATTGAAAATAAATTGGAAAAACATTTAAATTATGCCTTAATAATAATTTAAAACATTTAATGAGGAACATATCTTTCCCTCTTGGAAACACAATTTTTAAAACCTAAAAAATTTTGAAATAAATTTCATTGAAAATAACCTTGTAAAATTATAAGGGATGATCCAATAAAAATAATTTTCATAATTATGAAATGTTTTACTCATGTCTTACATGTTAAAAAATTATTCATTTTTTGATATTTAGTAAAATGTAAATGGGCATTGTTTAGAAAATGGCATGATGATCCAGTTAAAAAATTATAAAAATTCATACTTGGGAAAAATTTAATTGGTAAATAATTTTAATAGTTTTAATAACATTGTTGAAAATAGATTTAGAAAACATGGTTTTAGAAAGAAAGAGGTTTTCAGCTGATGAGAGAAATAATGATGCTTTTTTTTTAAACATTTTCTCAATTATTTTCAGTTCTAATGAGTGAAAAAATTGAACTTTTAATCAAAAATATCAGGAATAACTATTGAATAATAAATTTAATTTGAATTATTGAGATATGGATCAGAATATTTTATCATCAGAAACCCAATCGTAAATAATCTCGATAAACAATGAGATTGTAACATAAAATATTTACCCCTTTGCTAACGTTGAAAGGTAAGACCCATGATGGAAAACAAATAAATGAAACTTAAAATAGAATGAGGATAAATAAATTCATGATATTACTTGTCAAATGGATATTATATACACATCAATAAGTAAGATAGGTGTATAACATAATATATGTCTCAAAGAAGGAAAATTGAATCATAAATCCATTACCTATTTTGTAACTTTTTAACCGTAAACCTGATGAAAGAGAGAACCTAAAATTTATATTTAAATACCCATAATTTTAGGATAATAATAATAAAATAAATTCATGTTATGTATATACAAAACATAAAATAAACACTTTGTGAATATAGCTTCTATCTTACAGAAGATAAAAGTCACACAAAAATCCCTTTCAGATTAAGTAATCTTTTGAATGGTAAGACCCAATAAATAATAATGTAAAAATAAAATTTAAAAATCATGAACATAATTATATTCATAGTATAAAATTTTAAATAGGTAGTATATACAAGAGTTAAAATAAGTAGTTAGGGAATTTGTATATGTCTCCCAAAAATGAAAGAGAGATTTGGAATCCATTACCTTAAGTCTTGACATCCATCGTAAATGTTCAATACTCCTATATAAAAAATTTAATTTTATTAAACATATATTATATAATAATATTTAAAAATACACTACCATATAGTTTTTTCATTGCACCTATTTTTTCAGTTAATTAGGACTTCCATGTTATAGTTACATTTTAGGAAATTGCTACTCTGTTTTTCGTGTGTGTTTTAATTTTTTTTATTTTGGTCTGATTAAATAAATTATGGTTTCGTAATCTAAAAAATGTTAAAAATGATATTAATATCATATATATTCATTATATAAATATTTATAGAACTCTAAAAACGTTAGAGATAGAAAATGAAATACATCGTTAATTGAGATTGTTGATCGTACGTATAAAATAACGTTGAACCATTTTCTTGAATGATTGATTGAAATATTTGTAAATAGTATATTAACATTACATACACATTTTTATGTCATATATATAACATATTTTAATTAAACCCATCCTTATTAACTTCCATGAAAAGCGTGAATGGATCAAATCACTTCACAAGGTGGTAGTCTACCATACACATGGGAGACATTATTGTTCCGAACAAATGGAATGTATGAAGTTATTTTTGATATAATAATTAAATAATTATAATAATATCTTAAATATTCCAAATAAACTCTTAATACATCATTATAACCACCTGCGAGAGGGTGTAATGGAAGAATAAATGATGTTGGTTTGTGAGGTGGTAGTCCTCCGTACACACTAACAATGATTTTGTAACCCATTCGATTGACTTGGAGATGGTTTTTGGTAATGAACGTAACATAACAACATATAAGTACAAGGGAGACACTCAAGATATTATATCACCCTGTTATTATAATAATTATATTATTTGGATAATGAAATAAAAAAACACCTGTTGAATAATGTTACATCTTCTTTGAAAATCACCCTTAGGTTTCCACCAAAATCCATCATAGGGTAGATTTTTAACCAATTTAATGATTATATGATGAGATTAAGTGAATTGAGAAATTTTTTGGGTATGTATTGGATGATGATAATTTTTTAGGGGTCAATAGGTGAGGATAATTGGTAGCCTTTTAAAAGTGAGATGATTGGCACACATAAATATTTTATTTTAACCACTTGGTAAACGATTTTTTACCTTAACGATGGAAAATATTTTTTGCAATTTCACTATTCATTTTGAAACAAAATTATTCTTAAATTATTAGATTATACATAATATTCCAATATAATATATTAATCCAATTTTAAAAATTCAATTCCCATAAATGGAAAAGAATAATTTAAATTTAATCTAACATATAAAAAGAAAAAGCAGGTTTTCAAAAAGAAAATGCTCAATGATTAATAATGTTTTTATATTAAATTTCAATATTAAATTGATTTGAATTATTTAAATTAGATTACGAGATATACTTTTTAACTAATTATACTTTTAAAATAATTTAAATTCTAATTTACATTTATAATTAATTTAAAAAAATGGTTTTTTAAATTAAAATTCATTATTTTTCAATACTCATACAAAATATAAAATTTTTAGACTATTCTAAAAAAATCAACCTAATATAATTTTGAAATGATGGTTTCAAACACGAAATTTATATTTTAAAATAATTTTTCTAAAATTGTTAAAATTTAATTTT
The DNA here is from genome assembly GCA_963277665.1 of Viscum album. Classification (NCBI taxonomy): domain Eukaryota; kingdom Viridiplantae; phylum Streptophyta; class Magnoliopsida; order Santalales; family Viscaceae; genus Viscum; species Viscum album. The sequence goes on from OY728121.1 coordinate 441,283,609, forward strand.
ATTATAATTCACCAAAAATAATAAAAAAAAATTAGATATTTTATTTCTTAAAAAAAATATAATGGATTTAATGAAAATGAAGCACTCTTTTACAAATATGTAATCATAATATAAAAACATTATAAATAATATTTAAAAATAATTTATTACTATTCATACTTCTATGTTTAACGTCTATATTATAACAATTGTTTTTACATAATAAAATTAACAATATATTACAGTTTTTTAAAAACTCTGTGTTGAGTGTAACACGATATGTTGAGGAAAATAAATTTATTAGAAAAAATTTAATACATAAAAACATAGTTTGTTATATTTAATACTTTTTTAATATGATTTATGTGTTATTAAATATATTGTGATTTTATAATATATATTACATTAAAAATTATATACATTAGAGAATATTCCCAATCTACAATTATATGTGAAATATATGGGATGATATTCCCACTTAACAATGATATTCTTGAATAATAGAGTTGACAATCCCATTTAATTGATATTATATAATAAATGAAAATATATTCTTTTTTATTTTTATTCTAATATTACCTGTAATAATAAAGTGTGATGAGTTTATTATTTAATATATGATGAAATACCAAAATTATTGATATTATTATGTCAAAGATGAAATTCACATGTTTATTTTCAATTTTATTGGATTAAAAATATATATATGTGTGTGTGTGTGTGTGAAATTTTCATTATTTTGATTTCTGTATGGGACTATTGACCCATTATCCATACTATTTCTCAAAGCATAAGATGTTATGGTCACATATATTATGTTTCTCTTGGAGACAGGAAGCATGCTCAATTATTTATATTTTTGGGTAAGGGGTTAAGAAACACACTTTTTTGGATTATTATTAGCTCTGAATAATATTCCCACTCAACCTTTTCATTATATTTTTACGGGAAGATATTCCCATTTCTCCCTGATGTGGATTTGGAATGGGTTGATATTCCCACACAGAATTAGTCTGGTATGAGGTAGGAGATATTATTCCCACATTCATGATATTTATATTTTTGGTTAATTTATTAATCAGTATATATTTTTATATACAATTATTGGATATATTGATTTTATCGGATGATATACCATGGTGTTTGATTTTTTTTATCAAGGGAAGCTACGCACATTCACTATGATTTATACAATTTAATAATATGTGGCTCATAGTTGATAATTTTTATTGTGATAAATTATACATTTTTATATATCGTGTGATACTTTTATACATATACCATTGTTGGCCAAAGAAGTTATGTTCATTCACCGGTTAGATGGTCTGTCATCTAATGTTATATTGGTTATTATTTTTTATCATTGTTTGATATAATATAACATTATATAGGGACTTATTTAATCAAGATTTTTTCCTACATCATTGATGGTGTACAATTAATTTTACTCTCAAATTTAAAAGGAAGAATTTTCAACATGTAGTCGTAATGACATGGATGCTAGTAAGGGAAATGTACAAACAATCCATAGAAGAGCTGAATGGTAGATTAGAGTATGGGGAAAAAATAGGAAGATTTTCATATCTAGATTCTAATGTTTTAAATCTGATTTGGTTTATTTTGACTACCATATATATGATTAACCCATGTAGTGGTCCATGATAATTATATAGGAGTGTGTGAAAAAAATTATATTCAATTTTTCTATAACATGTGATATATTTTTAAATGGTTGGTCTATAAAAAAATGTTTGTATGATGTTTTTATACTTATATGATGGTTTATTATTGGTTCTTATGTTAATTTTTATGGCTAACTATTCTACAGGATACAATCTCTCTGTGTTATCTATAAAACCATGTTCTCGTCTATTGCCTTTTATGTAAAAGGATGTGTGCATTATTAGTGTGTTTTGACTTGTTCAGTAACATTTTTTGTTGGCCAAAATGGGGTGAAATTGTGGAATTAGAGCCATATTTTGATTATTTTTACTATTTTAGGAATTGTAGTTAGAGTTAAAATGTGTTCTATAGTTGTGATTGAAGTCATACTTGTTTATAAATAAAAAAGTACATGAATTTTCCCAATTTACTAGGGGTTGGATTTTGATTTTTTATTATTTTCTAGGGTGAGATAATTTTAGTATTTTAAAGAACGTGGTGTGTGAATTATGGTTTATGGTTTTAGTCCATGTATAGAGGGAGATATTTTTTTGTCTTCATGTATATTTGATATGTCGTACGCATAAGATATTTTTATAACCATGTGTGGTTAATGAATTGGTTATTATGTGAGTTTTGGTTATTAAATGTTTTTAAAATAAGTTGTATTTTTTATTCTTATTTATTTATTTGGTAGCACTATACTAAAAAACTAATGTTTTATAATTATTTTACAACACATTACTTGATGATTGGTTATATTAATCCTCAATGAGTTTTATACATCACCCAAGATTATGTAGGTTAGTCAATAGATTTTTCGAGTTATGATAAATCCTTATATATCATATAAAATAATAAGACTCTTCACCAAATAAAACTCTAGGGACCAAAATTTAACAAAATGAAAAGACAGAGTTTTAAAATTGTCCAAAAAACACCTATTCTCAATCCAACATGGAATATCCATGTACTAGTTTCATTGACCCGAGAAAACACCCATATTAGCTAGTAAATAATAAATATAATGAACTTTTCTAATGATTCTAGAAAACAAAATGTTGATCATCTTAAAAAAATCTATAAACTCCATCCATATTCAACAAGCCTCCATGAATTGGAATAAGACCAATGTTTTATCATTTTGATACTAACTTATGAGTCCATATTTATCTATGTATTCTTAAAATATGATGTATAAAAATTTAATTTCCCATAATGACCTAGTCAATCTCATTTTCATAGGCAGCGACCATCCCACAATCTTTATAAAAGAAAGTGGTGACACCAATATTGTACTCCCTAACAATACCCCCAAAAACCTGAGGTTATTGGATTTCCCTTTGATGCATAATCTATATTCACATTGGTTCAATTAAAAATAAATGGAATCTAAATCATAGGAACATAAATTTTGTATATTTTTACATTACCTTTAAGTCCCAACTGATTAAGGATAGAAAGGTCTTTAATGGAGCTTCTAGTATGCCAAATATTAATAGTATAATCCATAAATATTTCTATAAAAATTATTCACATAACAATGTTCATGTCAATAAAATTTCCCTGATTTATAGATGTATAGTAATTCCCCCAGGTCTGATGAAACTCCGTAACCACTTTTGCATGAAATAGGTTGTAAAGTTAAGAGAAACCATTCTGCATTGTACTGTGGTCGAGGATACTATAAGCGCTGACTTTAGGGAATGATTCAACCTCAAACATGTTTGGAATAATAACCCAAATTGCTCTATCATAATATAAATGAATGAAAACATATTCAACAGAGTCATCCTCATCCCTGTAGACAATTCACACTAACTATACATGAAAATAATATTTCATAAGTTTTTGTGTTTTTGGGAACATTATCATAAATGGCCCACCATAATTGAATAAAATGGGATGTGATAATCCATTATTTAATAAAATTCTTCAAATATTTAGCCTTTTTTGTTCGGCTACCCATATTGAGCTTTTGATACATCCTACAAGGAAATGTCCCATGTCCAGCTGCAATCCAAACTAGAGTATCATCTTTTGGAATAAATTTATTGTAAAAAATGGCCTCCCTAGAAATTGATGACTCGTGATCTTGGGGTTGGAATATCATTTTATTGATGGTGACATACGTTTCATAAATTCTAGAGTGAGAGTGTTATGAAAATCAAATTCCAATCCATTTTTCATTTTATAATTTTAGGTTTTAGTTAATGGGATCATTACATCTACTATCCTTCATAATTTCAATGTAATTTCTTCTCATTCTGTGAAAAATTGAATAAAAAAGATAAGGAGTTTCAATAGAGTTAATAAAACTATTGAACCATTTCATCAATAATCCATGAGAATCCATGGTCATCATCTTACACTAAAATGGAGTTTGGAGAGAATAATTCAAGATAATGATTTTTTCTATACCCTAGGCCACCTCTCATATTAACAACACATTTTCCATTTGAAAATGATAGTCTTCCTTCAAAAATATTTCCACTCAAAATAATATTCTAAAAACATTCCTTCAGAATCATAATAAATGAATAAGGCCATTTTAAACCATAAATGATTAAAGTAATTATATAATGACAAAATCTTGTAAAATATATTTTCTCTCGTAAGAGAGGGATCCCATCCCATCCACGAATAGAACTGAGCATTCACAGGATCAATGATATCCCAAATGAGCTCAGCTTCAGGAATACCTATATATAGTTGTACCCTCAAATATTGATCCTTTTATGGATTTTTTCAGATCTATATGTGTTACTAGATTTAGGGTTATACAGAAAGAAATTATTTATTGAGTTATCCAAGATTCATTGATGGTTATATATGATCTTTATTGGGGAAGGATTAAATGTGAGAGTCATGTAATAAAATTTGTTTCATGTTTCATATTTCATTATGTTGTGATGGAATATTGATACACCTTATAGGGTGGTGATATTGTTTACTTCTATATATGACTTGGGTGATGACCCTAGTAATTTTTGGTATGGGAATGGGAATCACTTAATGTTGGTTTGAATGCGTAGAGAGGGGCTATGGAAATAATATTATTGGATTTGTAATTGGGTTAAGCTCATATTTTTGATTGAGATATGTGACTAATGTGGGATATGATCTATAAAATTGGTTCTAGGGTATAATAATGGTGAGATTCAACTCATTATAGTAGTTATTTGAATATTTTCTATTTAATACATTTCTTCCCTGGATATACATGGGATGTGTTTGGATATATGATGGTAGACTATGTGTGAGGGGTGATCCTAAGAATGTATATTCCATAAAAATTACAAGCATGGTAAGATTATTTAGGAAATAGTAATGAAACATGGGTGATTTGTGGTCACTTATTAACTTAAACATAGTGATACCCATGATACATATGGATATGAGACCACTAGTAGTGAAATTTCTGATGTCTCTGAAATGACAGAGGCATAAATAGTTTCTCTTTAATTATTCATGAATGGTATTAAGCTGATATGACTCAAAGTTGAATGACTCGTGCACTATTGTAGAGTAATATCAGGGTGTATTTCTATTTTTATTTGAGATATGATTTATAACTATGGTACCTATATACCATTATGGTGTTGGTTATCTACCCTGAATCTTGTCATAGGTATAAGATAGTGGGGTTTCATGCCCTATATATGTATGTGTGATTAAATGACCTAATATTGGTCTCAGTATGGGAATCATAGTTTTGCGATAAAAATATCAGTCTAGTATAACATGTGATACATGTCGATGGGTTGATTTTTATAAATCTCTCAGGTGGGATAATATTATCTGAGTGTCACTTGAATCCATGGAGTAGGTCACAATGAGTATTTTTTTGGTGCATGTTAGGGATATGTGGGCCTTCCTAGTACACATAGTTGGATGATATGTGATTAAAGTCATGTTTCTTGGGAACTATATAGTGATTAAAATATTATAGGTTCTTATGTGCCATGATGTGTTTGAGGACTCCTTTGTCTCTAAAACTTATAAGATAAAGTTCATTGGATTCTGATGCGACTCAAGTAATAAACACACTTACTATGAAATCATGAATGATATAACCCTTGTAATGGTATGAGATTGATTGATTTTATTAGAAAATTGGCTAAGAGAGTAACACATGTGATTTAATATGGTATACTAGATGAGAAATAGCATATTATAGGATGGTTGAGTGGTAAGTATATAGTAATAATTAGAAGATTGAGAAATGATTTGTGTAATAGATGGGGACTCTATTGTGTGATTTTATAAGGACCAAATGTTCCTATCATTTAAGGGAAATAATAGAGGTAAAGTCATTTGAGTGATGGGATGTGACCATTTTATGAGATTAAAACATTTTGGATCAATTATTTTGTTTTCATGATATGATTTGGGTGAGTTAGTCAACATGATTATCTATAAATTATAGGGTTACATAAAAATTTTGAGTTTGGAATTGATAGATGTATGAGTTACTAATAATAAAATACGGAGTTACTAGTGTGATAGAATGTGATATTCACATGATAGTGGGTGTGGTAATTTATTTTGACTTATATAAATTAGGATTCAAGTTCCATGCCAAGGAATTTCTAAGGAATTTGGATTATGGTTGTGTAGAAAACACAAAAGTTGATGATGATATAGTTAGGATCATGTTATGATTATATTAAGATAATATGATTGAGGATCATGAGTTTCAGCACATAATTAATAATAGTATATAACAAGGTTGGTTATCGTTGATAGATTATAATTGAATCTCTATTTTTGGGGGATCATTATTTTCTTATGGATATAATCCATATTTGTGCTACAATTATGATTAACATTAGCTACTAAAGGTATAAAAAATATAATATCTGGTTGTTTAATTTTTTTGTCTCTACATGGATATAAGGTTGTTAGATATAACTGATTTAGTAAGAAAATTGAGTTTTTTATTCTTAATTATAAAAAATATTCATGTTAGTACATTAATTAAAAAACTATCATGAAATTTCAGAATTATAATGGTTGATGGACCATGCTTGTGAAATTTAGTACTCAAAAAAGAGTAAGATGATTAGTTTAATGAACCAAAGGTTAATGTTATATGAATAATCCTGATAGATTTTCATATAAAATTCTATGTGAGTATCACTTTTTAATAAACCACAGACATATATTATGAGAGTATGATAGGTATAAAGGATTTACTGATTAATGATAGTATTGGAGAATTAATACGATGATAGTTAATTTAGCTGGTGTCATGGAGCTTAGGAAATCGACCTTTTAGAGGTAGTCAATTAAATGAGGTGTCACTGATCATGTTTCATGATCGATTGTTGACAAGGGTATGGAAATGTTTTTCAACACATCACTAAAAGATAACATATTTAATAATGGGTTGGAGTGAGGTCTATGTTGGTAGTAAACTATTTCAATGGTTTGGTTGTGCTTGTGGAACAATCATGACCACATAGGTGTCCATGAATTATAAAACTAATTTGTTCTTAGTGATATATAAGGATCATAATGGATGCATGGGGAGGATACTTATGGATTATAATTGTTATAGTTGGGAGGTTATATTGGATTTTATTGGTATATGTTATTGAATTCAGTGAAAAGGCTTGTTCAATAAGAGTGTAACATTTACCATTATGTATTTTTTTATTCTGTTTAGGAATATTACTTGGTAGAAATTTTTTAAAATATTAAGGTGGGGTTATTAAGGTGTATTTTCAGGTAAAAAAGTAGTGAATTATTTATTGCGGTCATAAGATAAAAAATGTCTTTGAAGGTGGACACTAGATTCTATTAGTTACCAAACATAGTTTAATAGAGTACATTATGGATAAACTAGGGGAGTATACTATGGTTGGGGCTACCAGGTGGTTGATGAAGGTGTATCTGGTACCCAGTTCAAATAGGGTACACAGTCTTGTGTTATTTTTCTATCACTAATTATATTACATAATTTATTTTCGTTTTTTTAATTTGGGCTGAAATAAGTTAGTGATTTGGTACCAAATGTTGTCTCCTTTTTTATAAATGTTCCCAAACACTAAATGACAGTTTTTTCCAACTCATTTCATGAGGTTCAAAATATTTGAGGTCACTAGATATGTATTAAAACTATTTTTCCTAAATTAATAATGGTTTATTTTTTATTAAAATTAATTATAAAATAATTATTATTAATTTTTTAGTTCATGGATTTATCTTGGGTCTCATGAAAGATAATGATGATCGATGATAGATCAATAGAGGATGGAGTAGAACTTTATTTAAGGGGTTAACTTCATTTTGTGGTGGGTGGCCCATAAATATTTCCTATTGAATTATGTATGTTTCATATATATTGTGATGTATTAGTTTTAGTAAAAATGTATCAATATTAATTATTAAAAAAAAATTCATATCAATAAGAGAGAACCACCCAATATGATCAATATCTATTAAAAGCGTTAGATCCGCTTAAGACTGATGCACTCTTACTGCATCTAGAATGACATCATGATATGGAAAATTCTTATTTCTAATTAGAATACACTAATATGAATTGAAATATTTTCTATTCAACCAAGAAAAACAAAAAAATAGTTGAACCACTAATGGTCAACATTCCAGGAAATAAACTCATATTTACCTGCCGATGAATTACCATTTCAAACTGATAATAATGCCTTTTCCACTTGAGGAATTATGTGAGAATTCATACATACCCACCAAATTCATCCAAATACAAAAAAAAATTCTTTGATGATTCATACATATCCAACCTCACAGAAATCATTCCACTGAGAAAGAATCGATACATATTTAAAGAATTAAACCCACAGGGGCACTCAAGCAAGTAAGACCATCTCTAATAGTTCTATTCAGTTGTTCTAATTGTACATGGAAGGAAACATTTAGCCGATTTGATAAAATGACCCCGACCAAAGGAATATCCCATCTGTTGAAAGAAGAGACAAAATAGACACTCATAAGTTCACTAGACCAGATTCAGCTCAGAAAACCATGTGATGGTCTACTAAGACACTCTCTCGTACATCATATCACTTGGTCAGGAAAGCTAAAACAAACCCGATCGGCATGTCAAAACACTGAATATTCTTTTAAGACGATCGCCATCAAGGGGAATAATTTATTCCTTTACCGAAAAAAATCTTCTAAAATGATGACTATATAATATACTTGACATCCCAAGGCTCAACTATTACACCAAACAAAGTTGGTCTGTTACAACACATAGAACTTGACATGTGTTGTGTATATAAATTCATACAGCGCTAAGGTTTAATCAAAAAATGAAACATCCTAGAATCTATCTATAGGAATTCCTTGATATGAATTATAGGATATCTTGATTATAAAATATATTTAGTCTAGAGCCATATTTCCCAATATGACCAGCAACTCTGATGTACACTTAACCAGTTGTTCATCACTAAGTAAAAGAAAGGGTCAAGAAACCTACAAAGTGGATGTCCATGATCAAGGGAAGTATAAACTACTGGAAATGATAATTACTCCATAATCAATCCCATAACACGTTCATGTATAACATTACCACCTCTGTAAATAAGATTTTCATTTAGAAACTGAAATTCCTACTAGGGGAAATGACTCCCTAACGACACCAAACATTTGGAAACACCTAGGATTAAAAATTATTTAAACTCCAAGTGTTCTACATACCAAGGTACATATCCTTTTGAAAGTTGAGATCATTTACCTATAATGTTATTAGGCCTATGAAAGTGGCATGGCTCAAGATCTGGTCATTTTGGACATTTCTAAAAAAGATATGTCCTGCAAAACATTCAAATGGTTTTGTTCCAAGGAAAGTAAATGAAAAGGATACACTACGCATACATGAGGATTTCTACCCAAGGAAACCACCCATGGGTTCCATTTCATGTATTTAAATTAATTCAAATTTAAATAATTAAAATCTAAAATATTTAATTCAAAACATCAAGTAAAATTGTTTTTATGAATATCAAAATAACTTGGTACCTATTTTACCCAAAATATCAAAGAAAAATAGGAAGGTCTCATGAAAAAAATTTAACACAAAAAATATTCATTGACATCCATTCATAAATTTGGGAATTTATCAAATAAATTCCACTTTATGTTATAATAAATAAGGTGACCAACAAGGGTCCCATTATCCCAACCTGGGTTCATCATAAAGAAACCCAATAGAATTTTTTTAATTATGTACATTTCTAACACCTATAGTGGGTTATCAAAATAAGAAACATTCCCTAAATAACTTACTTGGGTTTTATAGAGAAATTAGATAGTTAAACATTTTCTTTTAGATTAAACAACCATCACATGAAAAACCATTTTAAAATATAGCACGTAGTCATATATATAACGATCATATGGGATGTCATCCCCCAATTTATGAAGCACCAATAGACCTAATAAATTGAATATTATCTCCCATAAATCAGAACCAATTCACATTAAAATCAATCTTTATCATCCTTTTACAATTTCATAATATCCTTTAATCATATTTAAAACACGATGATGATTTGAATATGTGGGTATCCTTTCCCTTTTTTAAGGATCCCATATACCTTAAATTGAAAATAGGCCCTTGTTTTAATCGAAAACAATAAAATTTATCCCATTCAATAAAATAAATAATTAAAACAAAGAAAATAATGTCACTCAAGAATCTAACACAGAGAAGCATATTGTATTCCTAGACGTACATAATATAAGAAATACATGCTAAAATTAAACACCTAAGAATGTTATCATTACAGGAATATTAAAGATGAAAATCATGTATTAACACTAAATCCACACAATCAAATCCATAAGAAACATATAAATGAAACTACATTTCATGGAATATGCATGAAATGTGATTTTTTATGTGCATAATATGATGTGTGTAATGAAAATTCTTTTCCAAACTAGGAAAAATATAAAATTTTATAAAATTGCATATATCATTTTTAGCAAAAAATACATCATTAACTCAACATGAAATCATGTCATCTAAAATAAAAAGACAATGAACAACAATCCCAGCTATGGCCACTTTTTCATTTCCCCATACATTGGGTGATCAATCCCATGAATGACTATTTACCAAGTGTCTACACGTTCCAATCCCCATGTCTGCCTAGCCAAAACAGTAATACAATGGAAAACATAAGCTCTAATACCATATTGTAATATCTCAGCCCGACTAACCACTATAATGGTAGCTAAACCAGTATCCGTATGACCTCAAGTACGCATCCCCATTCTAATGACCCGTTCTTTTATACGAGACAAAAATGAAGGTGAATTTTAACTTTTGTAATGAATGGATGGTCTGTTTTTTAACTAGGATTTGGAACATAACTCCAATATATTTCACACTTCAATTTATTGTTTTTGTACATGGTTGATGTCTAAGAATTTTCCCATGTAACTCAATGAGTTTCAGATGCATCAGGCATGGAAACCAAATAGTTTTGGTGCACTAAAAGAGGCACATGGTTTCTCTAAGACTGTGTGGTCCCATATAGAACATTGTGTAGTATATTTTATTTTGATAATTTAATTAAATTAATTAAATTAAAATTAAAATGAAAAATAAATTAAATCATATTAATAGGAAAATAAAAAGAGATTATGAAATGTTTTAATAATTATATTGTTGTTGTTGTTGTTGTTTTTATTATTTGTTTATGTTTTAAGAAAAAACTAATGAATGATCTCCCCTATACTCCTCAAGATCTTGTGACATCCACTGGGCTCTTCCATGAAGCATGACTCCTCCCCTCACATCCTCCTCTCTTCACGCTGGTTTCACCCAGATTCTTTACAGTTTCTCATACAGTCATCGAGTTAAGGCCTTATTCTCGCATATCCTCTCATTCATGGTATTTTTTCTATTCCCCCAAAACCCTATACAATTTAGTAAAACCCTAGGTTAGGATTTAATCCATATTTTTGGTTTTTCCATTGTTATGTTACAGGAAACATCTCCCATGACTCCCTTCTTCGTGTTTCGGTAACCCCCGCTAAAGGGGAAGCAGTTCAAATCATCTATGTCCACTATTGTCAATTTTGGGGTAAGTTTCTTCAACTTTATCTCATGTTTCTCAATTTAATTTATGTAAATCATAATTTTTGTGTTTCTCCTATTATTATTTTTGTGAGATTGTCCATTTAGTGATGTATTAGAGTTCTTAGTATTTTTTATAGAATTTTTGACAGCTTCGTGAATCCTTTCACTCATAAACATGTGTTTTTGTGTGTATCTTGTACATAATCCCTCATGTTAAAGGTAATGTGTTCATTGTATTAAAGGGTACAAATAAATATTATTGTTTTTGTCTGCATGTTTGGAGATATATTTATTAAATTCATCAAGTGTTGAGTGTTCAGTTATGTCTACTTCCGGAGATATGCTCTCTTTCCTTTTTCTTTAAATTTATTTATCCATTTATTGACTACATTATGAACTATAATTTCATTTAATTAGTGCATAATGATTATTAGAATAAATATTTATATTTTTATTAATGATTTGTTGGATATAAAATTTCATTTTTTAATAATAAAACACGTCCAATAGAGGTGCATGTATTTTATACCAAAAATTAGTGATGTTATTTATATCATTCTTAGTTATGGATTTATTTTTCTACATCCCTTCTTGTTGGTTCATGTTTTCTAGAAAGATAGTATTTCTTCCCTACATAATATAAACAATTAATGAATCAATATCCTCTTAAGGGCTTCCCTTCCCTTCTAAAATGACACTAAACATGTAGGAAATTGGAAAATGTATAATTATAACCAAGAAACTCTTAAGTGTTTGACATTCTTGTAAGGCAGATTAATTATGTAGTTGATTTCCTAAAAAAATATGGTTCCTCATAAGTTCCACTTTGAACCTTGTATATGGATTGACATGTTTTGTATGTTAAAATGGAATGTCATTAAATTAAATGTTTTGAAGGGGAATGAAATTTAAAGGGTGCCACATCCAACCCATTTATTTAATTCTTTCCATGGAAAATCTTGTTAGACTTTTTCACTTAAATGTCATTTGTTAAGTGTGATTAAATGCATTATGATGCCATGTGAGTTCATTATATTCTATTTCTTATGCAAGTGACTAATGAATATTCCCATTTATAGTGGTATGATTTCCATTCTAAACATTGGAATGTTTTTTAGCTCGAGATGTTAAAATTACAATAATGATAAGTAATTCTTACTCACTATTTTTTGTGCTAAATGACTTATTCCATGTTGATGCATTTATTTTTATCCATTGGCTAGCTTGGTATCATGGGATATTTTTATACCCTTGATGTAATGAAATTATTAAATGATTGATTGAAATTATAAATTATCTCTTTGTGATATGTTCCTTACTGGTGTTGTTATTTTCCACGTTGTTTACTTGGCATGGGATGAGAGAGAATGAGAGTCTAGTTTTAAGGACTTATAGATGGACTCACAAGCACGATTTATTATGATTTCGTGTATTGGGGTAAATTCTTTGGCTTTCATGAAAAGGGATTCCCAGGCGGTTTATTAAACTCATAAGTGATACTAGTTCCCAAGGAGATAAACTATGGATGGACCCATTAGCAATATGGATATGTCATGTATTAGGTGATACTTGGTCCCCTATGTGAGATACCGGGGATGGTCTCAGAGTTAACATACCTTGAGTTTTACTTAGGACATCTTATGGGACACCATGGATGAGATAGATGACATTTGATTACATATTATGTTCTTGTTTTCATACATGGGATCCTTTGTAGATCACCTTGGACAACCACGAGACCTCATCACTTGATTTTACGAATCGATTGAATTGTGTTGATTGTTTACTTTTTTTAATTTATTTTTCTATACTTTTTTTCGTCTATTTATGTTGGAGAATTCACTTGTGACAGCTCTCTATTTATTATTAGAATACAAGTGTGATTACATGAGAATTAGACCCTATGAATAAGCACAATCTTGGGGGTTCACCTCCTTGAGTTTATTTGTTTAATTTTGCAATGGGTATACATATTATGCTTGCACAGATACCTCATTTCTAATTTATGAATTATGCCAATGAATGTGGTATCATATGGGTGTCATCTTAAGAACACATACCAATTTGATATTATTTAATTTTTTATCACTCTGCATTTACACTATATAGAATATTGTACCCTATTTATATATTTATATCATGAAATGGATTAGGCTATAGATTGTGGGTGTTATCCTATTGAGACTTATATCTCACACCCTACTCAAACAGAATTTGGGTCCCGATTATATATTCTTTCTTGAAGGACATTGGATTCATTACATTTTTGTTATATATGGGATCTAGGGAAAATAGGATTGGGCTCGTGCTCAGGATGCTCATGATGTTAACTATTTGGTTTCCCATTAATTCTATTATATTATAATTCTTGTACCTTAGGGTAACACCTGACATTACATGCATCATTATATCGAATTTTTGTGAGTATTTTTTACATTATTCATTTGTTATACATTTAGTCTTCTACTACAATTATCTTTTATTATGCTAATATAATATTTTTCTTTTGATGTTTTTCCTTTAATTTATTTACTTCTTCCACTATTTTTAATTGACATACATTGGTTTTACTATTGTGAATACTCTATTATATGACAGAATTGTCTCCCCCAAAGACACACCAAAATCCCTCATTGCTAGTCAGAAACCTCTAGAATTCGGGGAGGCATGATTGAGGTCATGTGGAGACCAGTTCAGCTTCTAGTCTAGTGTCCAATCAGGCTGAGATATTACAGGGGCCTTACTTTATTAAATTTTCAAAGATACAAAGACTCAAATACCAAATGATCAATCACTTTATCTCTTTTAGATAACCCTATACATATATCACACCTATTTTACATTAGAAAAAGAAAATAAAACATAATAGATAACAAAATAAAATGAACTACATCCTCGAAAACTAATTTAAATATATCTTAATCACATCCAGGGTAAAAGAAAAAAATAAGGGTGAGATCAAATTCTTGGTAAGGGAAATGTGTATAAGAAGCTATCATGAATCAACAAGAATAAACAAAATATAAAGGAAAATTAATAAAAACACACACCATTTAAATAACTTGTTTATCATGATAAGATAAGGAATAATCAATATGGTAATGTGAATAACAGAAGACACATTCCATTTGCTCCATAAAATGGGAATGAAATACATCCAAATATATTATCATTGGGAAAATATCTTGGATACTAAAAACGATTTATAAATTAAGGTAATTCTAAATTATTGGAAGTCATCATCATAAACATCAGGAAAACTATACTATCAACACCTTTCACAAGTATGTTTAAACTACAGGTAGAAACCCATTTAATTTAGAAAACATATTTATCACGTGAGACATAATGATGCATCGAGGGGATATATAATAACAGTCCCCACCCATCAATCTTGGCCTAAAGAACTCCTCACATAAAAAAGGATCAATTTAATCCATAAATAAATATTCTTTACCAACAAATTTCTATAATGATTAAAGTATACTGAATTACGAATATTTCTCCAGTTAATGAAATAACGATCAATGTAAATACCATATGTAAAATGGAATAAAGTTTTGGTAATAATAATATATATTATAAAATAATATGTGTATTTAATATAAATTTAATTTAATATTTAAAAAATCACACAAAATCGATTGTTTCATGATAAAGTTAACAATCACAAAAGATAGTGAGATTGTCCATTAATTTTACCACTTAGTAATTTTCAAGTCAAATCCCCTAGGGTCAAATAATTAAAATTTTAACAAAAAATACCATCAAGTATGAATAAATCATGATATTACATGTCAAAGTTTCATTTCATACACCATATGAAATAAATTAGGGGCATATAATTAAAATATCCCCCAATTAATAGAAATTGAGATAAATTATGTTACCTTATTCTTTCCTTTAGTTGAATGTTCTCTAACCACGTATATAATGGTTTTAAAAAATTTATTGATATAAAAAAATCATAATATTTTTTAGAATATCATATATTATCCTCTAATAACATTTTACCATCTGTTTGTAAAAAATATTTCATTATTTACATTTCTTTGGGTTTTAATCGCTTTGTTTTCCCATCCATACATTATTATGAAGGTTTTGGTTCTAGTGCATGTTATATAGTTCTTTCATATATTTAATAATAGTAATTACATAATTATAATATTTATAAATAAATTATTATTTTAAAAACAACCATGAAGTTTGTTTTTGTTAAATATTGAATGTTATGACCATGGAGATAGTATTTCGTACATATTTGTGCGGAAAGTTTCTATTTTCCAATGATCATTATCGAAATGAGGAAAGAAAGATTTTATCATTAATTAATGACTATAATATCATAGATCCCATATTACATCTTTGAATATAATTATATATATTTTCCATGTGGTTTTTTGATGAAAATAGACTGACATATCGTTGTGAAGACAGTAGTTTACAGTTACATGATCAATGTTTTCATTTTTAAGAGTAGAAAATAAAATGATAAATTATCTATTCATATTTATAAATATTTCATTACTATAATATTTTTTAATTTATATCATATATATTCATTATCATTTTTCTTATCACATTACATGTAAAGTGACAGTGAAAGACGAATCACATCACTCTATGAGGCAGTAGTCTGTCGTACACACAATTGATGTTACTATATCCATAATGGAATTAAATGTAAAAAAAATGAAAATATTAAATAGTTACTATAGTTGTAAAAAAATATATTAAATATTATATATATACTTTATATCCGTCAAAATACCAATCCATGAGATGTGGTAATGGAAAAATTAATGACATCGGTTCGTGAGATGATAGTCTGCCATACACACGAATGAGGTTTTCTTGACCCATTTGATGAAAGTAGGGATTTATTTAGATCATGAACATAATGTAAAACAATGTTAAAATATAATTAAAATACTAAGGTTATTTTATCATCAGGTTTTAATAATAATTTAAGGAGTTTGAGGCATAAATAAAATAATAATGCCCGTTGAAGAACGTTATCACTTCATCAAGTAACATCCTTATGATTGCACCAAAAAAATCATAGGATGAAATTTTACTCAAAATAGGTCTTATAGGATGAGGGGGGAGAATTTATAAGGATTTTTTTGGGTTTTGGTCAATCGAAATGGATTGAGATGTTTGAAAAGTGAATGGAGTGAGTTCCCTTTTATAATTGAGGAGGAGCAACAATTTTTTAAAAACCCAAACATATTCAATAATGTGAGGTCAATCTCACCTAATGTTGCTCAAAAATTGATAAATAATGTATTGGAGGAATTATATGGTCGAGAAACACCTCCAATAAACAAAAAAACACATATCTTAATCATTTTTTATTATCATTTATGTTTAGTCCATTTTTACTACTTTAGTTTCCACCTCGATAATCTATTTTTTTACCAAAGGTAATTAAATATTTATGAATAATAAAAATGATACATATCTGATGATTTAAAACTAATAAATATAAATATGAAACCAAATTTATCACATAATAATTAATTTTTTTTAAAATTATTTTTTACAAGAAAACAAGTAACATGAAAAAACACTACTTTTGACCTTAACCACAATAATTAATTTTTTGTCTTTACTAATAACTATGAAAAAAATTTAATTTTAAATTAATACAAAAAAATTAATTATTTTGATTAAAAATATTTAATCAATTTTACAAAATTTAATTCACATATGTTTCATAATTTATATTTAAATTAATCACATAGATTCGATGAGAAAATGAGTTTCCAAATAAAAAAATTTCAAAATTTTACTGAGTATTTATATCAAAATTAAAAATTAAAAATTTTATAATGGGATTAATTGGATAAATAGATATATAATTGAACTAAATTTACTTTAAAAAAGTTAAAATATAATTTTATTTTATAAATAAATTTATTGAAAATACAGTTTTAAAATTAAAATTCATTATTCTTAAATATTTATAGAAAATGAATCAATTCAGAAAAACCCAAAAAATTAACCCTCATATAATTTTCATATTATTATTTTAAAAATGTTTTTTATTTCTTAATAATTAATTTTATACATTAATTAAAAATATTTTTAAAATATATGCGTAAAGAATGACTAAAATGCCCTTTAGAAAAAAAACAGTTTTCAAACATTTCTCTGAATTAGAATGTTTTTTTACTTGAGTAAATTTATAACCATATTTCTTATAATTAATTTCTAATAATCATACCCCAAAATTTAATATATGGGTTGTAAAAATTTTCTAGGTCATGGTTCATTTATACTCGATGTAGCATATTCCACAAAAATTCAAATAGATTATATTTAATGAAATATATTACGTTAGTAGATTTAAGCTCATTATTGCATGTCACATACATTATCAAATAAAATTTACTTAATTTAGAATTTCATGGTGTTATTGTTAGTTTGGAAGTTACTATTACATATTCAATAATGTAATGCTACAATTCAATGGCCAATGGGTCAGAAATGTAAAAAATTATAACAGAGGTGTGTTTGGGTATGAATTCTTATCATATTCTAATTTTTTAGACAACTTGAAGTGTTCTTAGTCATAATGTTTTTTAAATTTCTTAATTTTCCCCTAATTTCCTTTTTCCTTGGTAATTAGATTTTATACATAGTAATTTAAATTAATGACAAAAAATAAGACATGAATTTTCCCTAATTGGAAACATATAATTTATTATTTTTAATCATTTTCCTAAAAAAAATATTCATTGTAAAAGATAATTTTAAAATAAGTGCACATAACATTTGAAAATTGTTTTTTAGAAAAATTATGTTATTAACTTAATTTTTTATAGATCTCAATTATAATAGATACAAATTTTTCTTATAGAAAATAGTTAATTATAGGAAAATAAAAGGTAGGTGGATTTAAAATAAATATGAAACGAAATTTCACCAATAAAATAATTAATTAGAATAAAATACAGTAAATTTTTTTTTTGAAGAAACATTTTAATTAATTCTAAATATATTAAACATAATATTTCTAAGATCAAATAATATTTTAAAATAAATAATGATGTTAGATAAAAATGTGCTTTATTGCATAAAATCTTTTAAAATATTCTATGATATTCATACATAATTATAAAATCATAAAACTTATAATTTTCAAAAAGAACCAAACTTTTCTATAAAAAATAAACCTTTTTATTAAAAACTACAAAATTCATATTAATAAAATTTTTATTTTATAAATCAAAAAATGTGAATTTTTATAATTTATTTTATTTAATTTCTATATTTAATTTTTAAATGAAAATATAAATTATAAATATGATCTCATTTTATTGAAAAATGATGTTTTTAGAAGTTAAGTGTTATTAATATTATTTCATATAAATTTATAATTTAAATGATTTTAATATATTAGTTATTATATTATAATATTTCAAATGTGTTTTATTTAATCTGTTAGAAAAAAAATATAAAACAATAACCAAGATAGTTTTTTGGAAAAAATATTAATTTTATATTTAATAGTCATTAACAAATACTATTAAAATAAATAAATTTTATTTTGAAATTTTATTTTATTTCTCTCTTAATATTAAAATATTTTTTTGAATTATATATATATATATATATATATATATTATCAAATTATAATATTAATGTTAATATTTATACATAACGCATAAATATATATATTTATAATATATTAGTATCATATTGTGAGTTATATTATTTTAAATATACTACTTAACAATACATGACGTAAGTATTCCTATTGGAAATATGGCTAGAAAACATTTTTATAATGACCTTATTTTCAATGACCATATCTGTAATCTCCATAATTGAAATGGGAAATTATCATTCATATATATATATATATATTAACTTATTACAACATTCATTCATTCCACATTCACTTCCCAAAGAATAGTTCCCATTTCATATTATAAATTCCTTATAAGGATATTTTCTTTCATTCTGATCTTACTCATTATTGGTTTTTTATCTATTAAAAATCCTCTAGGTTGAATATTATCTTTTGGATTTGAAACATAGCAACCCAGATAAACCAAACCATATAGTCGATCTAGCAACCACATGATGAGGTTAAGTAAGAAAAAAACCGAAGTCTTGAATATAATGAAACAAGATATACAACAAGAGTATTATATAGATGAAAATTATACAACCAGATCCAAACAATCTAAGATAAATTACATAAGATATAATGTATGAATTAATAAATAACAACAAGTCTCCATGTGACCAATAGTCACCTCCAAACCAACTTGAACTGAAGTAAAATTCAATAATTGAAGAAAACATTATACAAGACGACCTTAACATTACCTAAACCTTGTAATAAGACATATACAACTACCAAAATGAAATAGTAGGGTGTGAGACAAAATCCTAGAAATATGCCACCATAGACAAAATACAATGTCTAAAAAAAAGAATACAAATGTTCTATATTTTTAGAAAAAATAGATATATAATGAATTTCTATATATCGTAAATCCTTTTGTAAATAAGTCTTCCATTGGTTTTCATAAAATCCATTCATATTATCAAATCCATAAATATGATATGTAGTAGAGAAAATTGTAAATAATGTATATCTAACATTAATTAATAATTAAATTAAAAATCTATGAAATAATATCCTATACTGTCATGTGATACAACCACATATAAAACCCCTGAGAAAAAAATCCATGATAAAAACCATCATGTGATAAAAATACTTAAATTACCAATGACATTATCATTTGGGATCTATAATATATGGAAATACATTATTTACATTAATGATCCTAAATATGTATAAAATTGGATCAAACAAAAATTGGGTCCTTGTCTATCTATATCCCAATGGTTACCTCCTAGTGGTTCTCTACAAACTAGGGCTACCAATTTCTATCTATTAACCCACCAAGGTTTCTTAAAGTTCCAATCATGGAAAAATTCGTTTCAGAAAAAATTTAAAAATTTATAAAACACTTTTATAGCCCATCTAATTCCCTTTGGTGTTTGAAAAACCTTTTCCATTTCATGAAAATCTATTTTCAAATAAATCCCCCTTAAAAATTTTTTCCTTTCAATAAGATCCTTTAAAACAACATATAACTTCAAAAAAATGAACAACAAAAATTAATTTATCAATAATGATAATTAACTAATCAAATTAACCCATTATATAGAAACGCCTAACTAAAAATTTTATAAACCTAGCTAGGTTCGACAATGGTGATTGGAAACCACACGATTTTCCTTTTAAA
The DNA here is from genome assembly GCA_963277665.1 of Viscum album. Classification (NCBI taxonomy): domain Eukaryota; kingdom Viridiplantae; phylum Streptophyta; class Magnoliopsida; order Santalales; family Viscaceae; genus Viscum; species Viscum album. The sequence goes on from OY728121.1 coordinate 441,304,609, forward strand.
GACAACACATGGAAAGAAACAACAAAGGATCAACATTAAAAAATAAAATCCAAAACCTTGTTGTTGATAATTTAATATCCATGAAAAAAATAGACAAGAACAATAAATAATTCTAACCTATAGAGGTGCATTGTAACAACCCTGATGAACAATCATTGAATGTAGAAATATAAATGGAAGGGAGTCGCCCAAAATCACCTAGGATGAGATATATGTCAAGAGATAAATCTACAAGTGGAATGAAAAATAAATCATCTTGTTGTTCTAAAAACATATATGTACTGATACTCAAAGGGTGTGTAATAACATTACACATTCTGTATTCCATGAAGGCTGAAATCTCCAAAAAAATGCATCATTGTTTATTAAAACCCAGATTTTTTTAATACTCATCATGATCCCAAAACACATCATAAAAACCATTCATGCTGTGAACCTATTCTGTGGAATAATCCTGGAAACTATTCCACATCATGTAATCTATTTTAATGATGTGAAATAACCCAGAAGATAGAAAATAAACTAATTTCTAAGTAAAAAACACCAAATCACTCGGGATGTTCTATGAATATGGGGAGACCCCTTCAAGAAATTAACATTTTTGTACCTTTAATTAATAAATTCAAATATGCATATATCCAAAAAAATTATGTTATTTTCTCAAGTAAAGGATATCTACCCAAATATACCAGAAGAAGCACCCAAGAAAGGACAATAATCAAAGAATAAATAAGGATAATCTCTCCACCATAAATGCTTTCATTCCCAAGAAATCCCTCAGATTATTGGCATCGAAAAAAGTGAAGGTCACTATTGCCTCTTCAAAAATTCCCTCTTCAATTTATCATTTCTATCTCATCTAAACTTCTATAGTACCCATAGCATAGTATTTTCTTACCATATAGTACATTCTCATAGGAATCTATAATTTGAATTGGATACTCAATCAAAGTGGTTTTGGACTAATGAACCACATCCTCCCATCTAATCATGTGGGAAGGATCTGGTGCATACCTCCTCAGCTAGGAAAATGAAACAAATCGTTGATCTAATGAAAACCATTAAAAATTCCAACCAATTTTCCACATTTCCATGTCTTCTAATGACCTCAATGGGGGCCACAATCACTGGTTCCAACTTACCCTGATCAACCAATCAAAAATTTCACAAGCAAGGTGGAACACTATGTAAAACCTGATCCCCAACATCAATCTTCTGAATCTAAAGACAATGTTCATCATAAGATTTCTGATGACTATATTCCATGATTAATTGTATCATCTCTATTGTCTACTAAACAAGACTCATCCCAACCATGGACCGCTCTCCGAACACATATAAGCACAAACAATATCTACATATACACCCATAAAAATTATAAATATGGTCTTATCTTAATCACGTATTTATCACTATTATTATAGGAAAGCTAAATATATGAAAATTATCTTCTCCAGATCCTCTAAAATCAAGCACACAAGACCAATACATATCTTGAAGAAGCTGGATAGACCTCTATATCTTTCTATATATCTGGGGATGATAATTCAAGCTCAATCTTATCTCTGAAACCATAACCTATTATAAACCTTTCTAGAACCTATATATGAACATTAGGTTATGGTTATGAAAAAATATGGAGGAAACACTGTGAAGTCTCACAATCTCTCAATCATAAAATTCCCAAAGCTATTTGACATTCATTATCTCCTTAATATCAAGGGAATTCATTGATTTCATGATTCGATCACTGATAAATGAAATCAAATCCTTCACACTTAGAGTCTATAGAAACTCAATTGAAAAATACATATAAATACTATCATGCTTCCACACCGGAATGGGTATGTCCTAAAATAGACTTTTTGGTCTCTGGTGTTCCGCCTTTATTCTTTGATTGGTAATACATTGTGATAAAAAATCCACATTCAACTACATCATCCTCTACCAGACATTCCAATATCTCAATTTGTGAAACATCTTTGTATCCCTAGTTTGGATGGACTTACAAAAAATGTTTCCACTTTCCATGAACTCCTACCCCATGGGAATGGAATAACTAACATACCATGGAATCATAAAGAGCTACTAGGATATTGATTCCAATCACATAAGGTATCCATATCATCAAGTCTTTTACCCAAACATTGGTACATAGTGTCATTCACCTAGTCCAGAAGAAAACCCTCATCAAAATATCATCCATATTTTTTTGAAGTCAAAAAAACATGTTTCACAACCTATTTTACTCTAAATCTCATGTCAGCAAACAAACTCATCACAAACCACTTCTCAATATATTCCTGCATGTCTTGTGTAGGTAATTTTTACACAACACAATGGCATAGACATTTCCATTTCTATGTGTGTATGTGATATCAAAATAAAAAAGTCTGATTTTAATCCACCCAATGGCTCTTACATATGTTCATATCTCTATGAGTAATAAAAAATTGGCTCTTATTAACAAAATACACAACAAACGGTTTATCAAAGATGTAGTTCTGCCAAATTTTGATTGTATTCATAAATGCTTCCATCTCAATAACATTGGTAGGGTATTTTTTTTCTCTTGTGTAAATAATTAGAATGAGTAATAGGATACCACATATTTCCCCTACATTAAAATATATCTCAATCCCATTTCATAATCCTCATTTAAAACATCATAACCCAAACATATTTTTGGAATAACTGAAACATTTTATAAAGTCAACCACACCTTTAGATATTTGAATGATCTCTAAAACATTTTTTTCTAATAAAAAATTATACCATTATGTCTTAAGGAAGTCAAAGAAGATGCAAGAACGGTGAAATCCAGAATAAACAATCTATAGTAGCTATCTAAACCAAAGAATCTATAGATATCAAATACATTCCTGGGATGCTATGAGTACATAATAGCATTTATCCTTTATGGGTCACCTGATATTCCCTTATCAGATATCACATGACCCATAGTATTCCCTTCCCAGATCTGAAACTTGCATTCATAATGATACCATATTAATTATGTCCCTTCAAGGATTAATGAATGATATCTAAATGTTCCCTATGTGCCTCCACTATCATAGAGTACATAGAAATATCATCCATAAACACAAAACCAATCTTTTCTAAGAACTGATCAATGATCTAGGTTATCAAATCCATAATCTCTACTGAAGAATTATTTATATAGAATATCATAATTAGAAACTCAAACTTTTCATACCAGATCCTAAATGTTGTCTTAGGTATTTATTCTTTTGGAACCCTCAACCGGTGGTACCCTAATAGCAGGCCAATCTTTGAAAACCAAAATTCCATTCAAATCTGGTCAAAAAGTTCATCAATCACTAGAAAATATTATTTTTTCTTAACATTCACTCCACCCAATTTCGGAATGTTAATATAAATTATGAGACTTCAAGCGACATTTATAGAAAAGAGGATAGATAAAGCCCATGCTGGAACAATTGAATAAATATATCATTTATCCTCTAGGTTATCATGTTGCACCTAAAGTTGCACAAACTCAGTAGGTTTCATTAGATTATATGGAATAGAAATGGGCATCACACAAAGGAGTAGGTCAATAGTATCCTCGACCTCACTTTATATTGTTAAACTAGAAAAATCTTCTGAAAAGTACTTGGGGGCACACACATGAAGCTTTATAAATTCAACCACCCAAAGAAGAGTCCATTGCATCTAGAAATATCTCTTACAACTAGAATGAGATTGCAATAACATAAGAAAAAATTAGACCTTCCCGTATAGATCAAGAATCACACTCACCCTAAAATACCTAACTATCCCCATGGGTAGATAAGAACTAATCTCAATGAAGATAATGGTATTTCTAGGCATTAGTACAAATCATCCAATCTATGTGTATAATCAAGTCAATGATTTCATGATTGATCACCAAGATGTCCCACACCACCTCAATGTTGGCTATCATCAGCATAAATGTGGAACACTTGAAACCTTTTTCATACCTCTTTCTCAAAGGTGTGAAAACATCTAACAATTAAAAAAAAGTTCAAATGAAAGATGGACACATCAGATAACCTTAATGATATAAAAGAATTAGTGGGACATGTATCATGAAATTCTAGCACCATATAAAATAAACTAAATGTGGTACCTCTAACCGTGTCTGGGCCTACATAAAATTCCTCTAGTGCATACTCTACTACATAAATACTTCTGATATCATCACTTATATAATCATTCTTAGTAACATGAACATCCTACTTATCCTAAGGATAGGACCCACCACCAATGGAAGAATCTTTATAACCCATATAATCCTAAGAGAATTGGGATCCTACCTTATTACCCAAGGATAACCTATCACTAAATAATTTCAAATTCCATTATTATCCATGAATATGCAAGTATTGGGATCCTCTTCACTACGTTTGTTGGTATCAATGGGCTTCCCACACTAATATCAAACAATATACTACTACCTCAATCAATCCCCCAAAATTGGTTTAGAAAAAACTAGCTTCATTTCTTCTTTCTTTTTTGGATAGAATATACACCCTTTCTGATAAGATTACTAACTAAAGCTTCACCAAAACCTTTATTCATAGCTCTGTCAGCCTCCAAAAAATTAAACTTTTCAAATAAAAATAAGAAGGTTACACAGAGCATGTTAATAAAAATAAACATAATATTAAGCCTCAATACTAAGTCAAACCTCACAGCCTTTAGGTACACATTAGTAGCACACTTCAGTTCCAGTTGCATCAACTCATTAAAATTTGTGGAATAGTCCCAAATGATATACTCCCCTAGCTCAATGTCCAAAAACTACCAGTTATTTTAGGAACATATCATCTCAGTATAAAACGTATAGATTAATATTTTCTACAATGAATCCCAAGTAAGGCCCCTATGAAACATTGTTTTCACAATATAATCCCACCATCTTACTCTCCTTCCCATGAGCATGTATGTTGAAAAAAACACATTATAGTCTTCATGAGTTTTCAAGAACCTAAATACCCTTTCAATATACTAAATCCACTCCTTGGATTAATTTGGATCTTTGTCACCTAGGATGATTGGTTGATGCATCTCAATAATCTACGATCCATGACCCACCATATATCCTTAGTATCCAATTCCCACTTGACCTAGGGTCTAAAAAGTGTGGATTACATATTCTACTGAATAATGGAAAAATGGAGTATTATCTAGTACATACTTTATCCCATCTTCCTCACTCATAATTAGAAGATATATTCTTGGAGTCATTTTCTAATAAACACAACAAAATAACCAATTATATTTGGAGTTCATTTCACAATCTTAAGACAACTTCCTAATGAAAACCAATGCTTTAAAATGATGACATTTTAAATCAATTATTAATTATTCCAAAAAAAATACATTACTTTAAAATGGATATTCCAATTTAAATAAAATTACATTATATTCCATTCAATGTACCACAAATCCCAAGCCTCAAACCTACTAAAAAGTCCCTAACCATGCATCGAAACTCGAGTTCATTCATGGAAATGAGCTAGCCAGGCCCCTTTTCTACATCTTCTTTCGGAATTAAAATGGTCCTAAATCTTATATACAAAATACATAGAACCCAATTTAAGAAGTGTTAACAAACTTCAGGTTGAGCCTCCCCATCTATACCAATTTATAATAGTCCAATCTGAGCCAACAGAAATGTGTACCCGTTTTGTCCACAACATGGTGAGGTGAAGCAAGGAAACATAATAAGTATGGAATATAATGAATCAAGACTTTCAACCAGATTACTTTTTGGAGGAAAAAGATACAATAATTCCATACAAACAAATATAAATTGGAAAAACTAGAAAGTATAATTAACTCAAGACCAACAAGATTCCATCTGACCAATAGTCACCTCCAAACCAAACTGAACTAAAGGCAACAATAACAATATAAGACAAAATGCTACCAGATTCCTATAACATTACCAAAAGTATGTAATAAAACATCTACAACTACCCAGAATAAAAATTATTATTTGAGAAAAATACCAGAAGAACAACACCATAAAGTGAATATTAGGTGCAATTTCTGTAATGAAATAGTTGTAATATTTAAAACAAAATACAATAAAATTCCAAAAATACCAAATCCATTTGTAAATCATTTTCCATATCATTTTCATAAATGCATTTTATATTCTCAAAACCATAAATATGAATAGTATATGTGATAAGAGGAATGTATATGTATGCATCATAAGGTAAATTTATAAGAGAATATCTTTGAAATACCAACATTTAATTTCATATGATACAACCACATATAAAAATTTGTGAGCAATAATCCATGATAAAAATTGTAATGCGATAAAAATTATTAAATAAACCAGAACACTATCATTTTGGATCAATAAAATGGTACAATACATTCTATTAATTAAATATCATAAACCATAATAACCTTGTATCCAACCAATATTTATTTCTTCCATACTCTATTGCTATCCAAAATGTTACATCCTAGTGGTTCCATAAAAACTAATGTCATCCATGTCTATTTATTGACGCACCCAAGGTTCAAAAAGTCATATTCTTGAAAAAAGAAGTTCCAAAAACATTCCAAAAATTTATAAAAAACATTCAAATTCATGAAAATCCACATTAGTGATTGGAAACCCATTTCCAAATAAAAAATCCATATTCATTGAAAACCCATTTAAGAACATATTCATTTCAAGAAATACTTTGAAACAACATATCACAAAAAATATATGAATAACACAAATTAATTGATCAAGAACAATAATAAATTCATTAAATTATCACATTATATTGAAAAACCTACCTAAAAATAATATAAAACTATTTTCCATCAACATTGATTACTATAAACCATGAGATCTTCCTTCGAAAGAAATTATGCATAACAAAACTGAAAACGATCTATAGACAACACTAAATAATAAATAATCAAAATCCTAAACACATAAAATTTAATATCCACAATTAAAATAATGAAAAAACTGGAATAAATTATACCTAGAGGGGTATATTATAACAACTGTGATGAGTGATTGTTGAACAAAGTGATAAGTAAGGGAGGGAATAACCCAACATCGCCTAGGGTGATATCTGAGTCAAGAAAGAACATTGTAGATATAAATAAAAAAATTATCCAAATATCACATAACAACTAATTTTCATGATACCTACACTAATTGTAATACCAATAAATGTTCTGTATTCCATGATGGATAAAATCTCCAAAAAACCTCACCCTTTTTATTAAAAACCTGATTTTTTACATTGCATGTCTAGAGCCCATTACACAATGTGTAAACCATTTACACCCTAAATATATTTCAAATAATCTTCTTGGATACAATTATATGGCATGAAATCTATTAACACAGTGTTTAATCACCCAATAGATAGTAAAAAAACCAATTCGCAGTGAAAAAATCTGAAAGCACCTCAGACATTCTCTGAATGTAGGGAGAACCTCTCATGTCGTTAACATTTTTGTACCTAGACTCCATTAATCTTAATAATCATACATTACTAAACCATATATCATTTTTGTGAGTAAAAGATCACCATACATGATCATCCCACAAACACACCAAAACAATGATAATAATCAAATCATAAACACAGGAGCACCATAAAAGTATAAGGAGGAGTTACTGGTGTTCCTTGTAATGTGGATTTTATTATTTTCTATTTATTTTATACTATTGATTTATGAAATTTTATTGGATTTATTTTTTACATGGTCTTTAATAGTGAATGGTGTTTGATACCTAGTTTTATTTTTTTCAATGTTCCTCATATTAATAAATAATGTTTTTTTGGTTTTAGTTAATATGTTATTTTTTTCCTATTCAATTTAAATTCCTTTAATCATAATGAAAAAATATAGTTTTGACATATAAACATATGGTTTATAAAAAAATATCCTTTTTAAAAACTAGGTCCATTACAGAAATGATCAATTGAAAAACATCATTAAGTCTAAATAATTTTTCAATAGGCATGAAAACAAAATCGCAGATCTTTTCAATGAAACATAGAATCATAAAAATATTTTCACTATATCAAAACATATAATGTGGTATTGAATCATAAATTAGAAATCATGAACCTTGGTGATATAACATTGGAATGTGACACATGTGTAATAATTAAAAAATATAACACATGTCAATTCTCTCTTCTAGTACCATCCTAATATAGTTGAAAAACGTCTCCCATAACTTAGTAGAGTAGGATAACCAACCATGTATTATACGATATGATTTCATGATATATAATTTTTCCCAATACATTTGATTGTTATATAATTATAGGACTACTCATCATATAATGACAATTCCACAAACATGTGTGCCACATGAGATAAATCAAATATTTATTAAAGTCATATAATTATTTACCTAAGTAAATAAAATGTGTTACATAACATTTTCACGAGGTGTCCCAAAAGTGAATATAGAGGATTATAAATTATAAATATAAAATTAAATATTAATTAATAACTGATCTTATATAGAATAAGAAAATGGATGTGATGTTTTCATAACATTTTGGTAAAGTTGTCCTAAAAATAATTATATAAGTCACATTTAAATTCATATTCAAAATGTAACTAAGGGGCCCAATCATTACATATATTCATATTACATAATTTTATATGAATATTCAATACATATAACAAATATACATTCCTCAGAACTATAAATTCTCTTTTTTAATTTGAGACTAGATATATAATAAACCTATTTATTAAAATAAATTAAACATATCCAACAATGTTATTCATACTAGTACCCTTCTAGATAGATTATACTTAGAACCTTCCATCAAATCCAGGGGAAGGATATCATAATAAATGGTGATATATGATTCTTAGTCAGGGTAAACATGGGATATATCAATCATAAGGGAAAAATATTATCATAAGGATATCATAACCTAATCAAGTTCATGTTCTCAACCTAAAATATTCATACACGGAAATATATAATAAACTCCAAAACCAAGTAATAAATAGAATCATGACTATTAAGGTTGTAAAAGAAGTATTCATAATTCACGAGATATAAAATTTAAATGTGGCATTTTAATCATAGAAATCATAATTTTATGAATAAATTTATTCATAATCATGTTCACACATAATCTTGTGAGCATATCTCAAATAAATAATACCCATACATCAAAATGTGAACTTATCTATTCACAATCATGTCCACACATAATCTTATGATCATAGATAGAAGAAATAATTCTCACACATCAAAATTTTAACCTAGATATTCACAATCATGTCCATACATAATCTGAGAATAGGTACAATCATTCATACTCACACATAAAAATGAAAACATAACTATTCAAAATCATTTTCATACAAAATTATGTGTGTATAAGAAGAATAAATAATATCTGCATATAAAAACATGAACATAGATATTCATAAGGATTTCCATGTATAATATTATGATCATAGTTACAAGTAATCATACTCATATATAAAAATTGGAAATTTTTTATTCATAATCATGCCCAAAAAAATCATGTGAGCATAGACCGAAGAAATCATACTCACAAATTATAATGTGAAGATAAATATTCAAAATCATTTCCACACTTATCACAATCAAATCATGAGATATTTGTATCACATTACCTATTGAACTAGAGGGATATAGTGGACCTAAACATCACATAATCAAAAATCATTTTACGTATATTAATAGGATGTGAAAACATTGATCATTTCATCATAGCTTAACCCATTGAAAAAATTGTTTTCATCAAGATTTTAGAATCAAAATAAATAACTATAAAAATATATATTAATGATGGTATCATTGGATAATTTCCCAAGTAAATAATATTTAACATCAAATGATGTTTTCATTAATGAAAATACCTTTAAGAGATCACTGGGACATTTCTTGTGGAAAATTCCATATATATTTTAAATTAGCTAATTTAATGAATAAAAGTTCAACAATATTTAAAAGGAAATTTTATTTAAAAATAAATATGGTTAGCTATTAATAAATCTTAAAATAAAATTTTAGTAAACATATAAAAACGATCCATTTTGTGGTATAAATATAAACAATGAGTTCATTCACATATTTTTTAAAAATTATCTCATTTAGAAAATGACAAGAATATTTTTTAAAATAAATTTATATAATTTCATATTTAGATATAAATGAATTTAATAAAAGATTTTAGAAAATTAAAACCATTCTTTAAAACCATTTAAAAAATGTACATTGAAGAATAATTTCACTGACCAAAGATGAAATAAGATTGAATTTTCATTAAATATTCTTTATGTATCATTTTATATACCAAAGAGTGTAAAATGGTACTAATATTTAAAAATTCCTAAAATAAATATAGTAAAAGAAAATATACTGATATTAATGTATAATATAAATATAATTTATATCAATGGAAATTTAGCATAAAAAATCCAAAAAAGAAATGAGATTCCAATATAAACCCCTTACATCATCACTTTTCCACATTTAATGCATTCCAAAATCAGGAATAATAAATATATATTAATTGTAAATAAATTTTAGAACCATATTAATAATTAACATACTATATATAATTACTTTATAATTTTATATAATCCTTTTTAATAGTTTTATTAATAAAAGGATATTATGGTTAAAAAAGGTCTATTTTCAATATATATTTCTAATTGATGATTCAAATCCTTACAATTTTTTTTATTCATCATTTAAATAATATGTTTAATTAATTTAATATAATTTTTTTCATTACAAACAATTTTATAATTGTTAACCTATAGTAGTGATGAAAAATGAATTACATCACTTCATGGAGACGGTAGTCAATATGCTGGCACTATATATGTTTTTAATTTTTGAATGAAATAATGAACAAAAATGAAATTGTAATTAGGCAATATTAAATCATTTTTATTTCATAAATAAAATATATATTTATTAAATTTATCTTTATTATCATTTATTTAATGTTTAATGTAATAATACTTTATATTTCTTAATGGATGTAGTAGTCTGTATGTATACATTAGCACCGTTATCATTTACTAACTAATGATAAGGTAGGAAGGTAGATAAGATGATAAAATTTGAAATGAATCTTTGAAATGAATATTTTTGGATTTTTTATGCTAAATTTCCATTGATATAACCAATGAATTATATTGATACATGCGAAAAAAATTATAAATTCTTTCATCCCATTCATACACTTTAATCCAACAGTTATGAAATAAACTATGATATTAAATAATAATAATTTAATTATATATCATGATTCATTGAAACTCAATATTTCATGAAAAATATATAATAAAATAAATTCATATAATTTATAGAAATATATATCATAAAATATCATCGTGTAAATCTATACCCCCTTATAAAAATTTCTCATTGGAAATTCCATCACCCCGTAAAATTGGGATACTTCTACCTTATGACATCCTAAAGTTCCCATGTTGCTTCCTCAAATTTATATCCTTGTTGAAAAAATTTTACCTTGTGAGTGTTCATGTTATGCAGTACTATCTTTATTTAATATATAATATCTACTATTTATTCATTATAAGGGAGAAAAATATCCATTGGTATGACTATTGAGTTTATTATATGTGAAGGATAAGTTATGTTCTTCCTTAGGACAGATAGGTAGAACACATAATGAACTTGAGAGAGATTCAGTGGAAGCATCAAAAATTAAGAAACTTTCTAGATAAAATAATAACGTTGAATGGACTAGTATATCTATAGTTCATATTTTCCTTATTTCCATATCTTATTGACTTATTCCAAGGATTTATTAAAAGTATTTCCTTTTCATCAACACTAAATTGTTGATATCATTGATGATTATTAATATGACTTTTATATCCAATCTAAGATGCATTGTTTGTGTTTCTAAATTGATTTAACCTTATTTACCAGTTGATCAACTATCTTACGTCATAATAGTTTTCTTTCACCAACTTCATCAAAACACATTTGAGCTCTAAAATTCCTACTGTAGAGGTCTTTTGAAGGATCAATCTAAATACTCGAGTAAAATCTATTATTTCATAATAATTCCTCCAAAAGTATGTATTGGTCTCAATCAACTTTGAAATACATAGAATAGGGCATCAATATAACATATAGTGTTTTAATAACCCTCTAATACTGGCCATATATCTAAGGATGATATGAAATTATAAAAATTAACTCTGTAATCAATGCACGCGGAATAATTCTCCAAAATATTGAGGTATACCACATTTCCTGATTAAATATAATATAATTCCATACATTATACAGCCTTACAACTTCTATAAGTTATATCCTACAAATATTGTCAATAGAGAAATCATATCTTATCTCAATGAAATTTTTTAACTTCTTAAGGTGATCAACTACAGCCCAGATAACAGTATACCCTTTATATGTATTAGGGGTTTTGATTATGAAATCCATGGTTAAAATTTCCCATTTCTGTTATGGTATATGTAATGGATATAAAACACCCTTACAATTTTGACTCTTTTAATTAAATTACTAACATTATAGGCAATGGGATACATACTCTGAAGTATGTATTTTCATTTTATGCCATTAGAAATACTCTTTTTGATCTGTATATATCTTATTATTTCCCACATTAAAAAATAATGATAAACATTGCACACTATCCAATATCTGATTCTTCATGTTCAGTATTTACATGACACATAATCAATTTTGGAACATTATAATTCCACTAAAATCATGGTTGAACGCAAATAAATTCTTACCTTCTTTTAGAGATCTACATCCATTTTATACACCACTATAATTATCAAATGGATGGATGGTTGAAAGTTCATCTATGAAATATATGATTTCACCCCATTACTCATGATTTCAAGGTCTATCTTATAAAAATCCATCAAAATTTTATCTCATTAACTCCCCATCAAGGAAAAACTAGGTTTATCCTTCTCACTTAAAGAACCAACCAACTTAGTTTCCTTCCTAATGTATTAGTGTATTGAGCAGTTATACTCGTTAATCAATTATAAGAACCTCCTTTTGTGATTATTCATTGATTTAGTTGGAAATATGTTCTTCATGATTTTATTATTTGTATATATATATATCACATTTATCACTATTAAAATAATGAATCAATATTTTTAATGAGAAAATTAACATTTCTTACTCCAAATCATGAGTTGGGATATTTTGATGATGAATTTATAATTACTGTAATGTAGAAGTTGTCACCATATAATTTTACATTAATATTCATTCAATAACCATATTTCATGTATCAATATAGATCAAAAACCCTTATCCATTACATAGTAGTGTGATAAAAGGTCCAATGACTATCCTTCTTTTTAGCTCCTTTAAATTTTTTTCACATTCATCTCTACAAAGGACCTTGGATCCCATCCATGTTAACATGGTTAGTATATTTGAGAGACATGATAATTCCCCCAAAAATCATAGATAATATCTAACCAACCCATGAAAACTATAGAACTCAGTTACCATGTTATTATATGAAATTTTTCAATTACTTATGTCTTTAATTATTCTGTCGATATACCCTCACAAGAGATTATATGATTATGGAATGAAATATTTTGTAGAAAAAATTCACACTTGGTAAATTTGGCATAAAACTGATAATTTTTCAGGGTTTTCAATTCAATCATCAAATTAAATTTATGATCATAATTCCTATTGGAATATATAATATCATCAATAAATAATATCGAAAACTAATAAAGTTAATCGCTAAATACATTATTCATTATATCCATAAAGATATTAGGTAAATTGGTAATTCCAAATTGATTTAATATAAATTCATAATGACGACACCTTTTATGAAGGTATATTTTTGTTATATCCTAATTTTTGACCAAAAATTAATGATATCTATAATGAAGGTAATTCTTGGAAAAGTATTTATCTCCGTTTTTTTTCAAACAATTGATCAATACATGGTAAAAGATACTTTCTATTGATAGTGATCTTTTAATGTTCTAAATAATTAATATAAAGAAACATTGAACCATTATTTTTCTTCATAAAAAGTAAAGGAGAACATAATTACAACACACATGGGTATATAAATACATTATCAGGATTCTTCTAGAGTTATTTATTCAATTCCCACAACTCGGTAGGGGTCATTCTATAAGGATCCTATGAAATCAGGGAAGTAGTAGGTATGATTTCAATTAAAAATAGAACATCATGATTAAGAGGAAGATAAGGAATATATTTATGAGGAAAATAATTATGTTACCACACAATATACTTATCATCAATGTTGAGTTTCTCTCCACCCATTTGAGAACAATAACCCATGTGAATAGGTATTAATACCCAATCAATGAATGTAATTCCAATTTTAATTTCATGGTCCTTATCACACTGATAAACAATCATAGGTTGACTAAGAATATCCAATTCACTAACCATACTCAATAAATAATATGGAATCTATATAAAGAAATCCAATTTATTACCAATATGACATAAAATTCATGTAGAGATAGAATTACACGATTTTTTGGAATTATATTCCTACAAACATATATTATAGAGGATATAATAACATGAGATGAGGTCATCATTCCATTAGGATTTTTTATTGATAACTCAACATTTTATTCTCATGGTGGTGATGTGATACTGTTATAAAATTGTAGTTATAAACAAGTTGGTTGATCTAGAATTAAATAATACATTTTCAGTTTTAGAGTAGATGGTATGTGTACCTTTCGAGAAGTCATTCTCCAAACATAGTGATGTTGATATAACAATGGTCTTCCCATTATCCTTATTATTATGAGGGATTTCTGTCCAAATAACCTCATTAACACTTGTATCTGGGAATTTATTCACATAATAACCAATTTAATTGCATCTATAATAGTAAACATCATTGGTTGAATTCTTCTTCTTCCTTATTCTATATGTTATCCATTTCTTCCCTGTTTGGTTATCACTAGTTTGATAACCAAACTTTTGATAATTATAAAATTCCCCATCTCCATTCATAATATTTAATGATTGCATTCCCTGATATTTTTGGAATATATGTTGTTTTAATTTCATTCCTACATGGGATTTTCCATTTTAATTTCCATAAATACCCATTTTTTTATTCCTTTCAAAAAAATAAAATATAATTAGAGTTTCCTCTCTTAATTTTTACCGTAAGAGAACATTGAAAAATTTCTTCATAGTTACCAAAGTATTTTCTGGAACATTCCTTCAAATAATTGGTTTCATGCAAGAAGATAATTACTTTATTTTTCTCACATGAATGATTATAATGTTAGAAGCATGCCCAAAATTTATTCTAATGATTTCTGCATTATTACTAAAGGATTCATCATCCTTCTATTATGGATATAGAAATATCCTTTACAATAAAGTATAAATTATTAGAGGAAAGTATTTATTGATTAATAACCTATTAAAATAATCTCTATCCATAAAGGGTTTTCTTCCTATTTCACTATTTTCTTAATAATTTTCCACCACTGATTAATTTCCCCTTCCAAGTGATAGAATTCAATAATAGCATTCACATTGATTAAGAATTTTGGAAAAGAAAAATATCGTTACATAAATAATTTTCTTGAAAACTTGGGGATTATAAGACCTACAAAATGAGGGTGAGCATTGTAACATAAAATACTCAATGGAATAATTATCCCTCTTTGGTGAATTGAAAATATAAATATGGTTCACATTATTACTCATAGATTGAGAGAGGTGAGTGAACATAGACACTTGATATTGTAAACTAGATACAAATATCATTGTTTTATCATGTTGTAAATCAATTTGTTACTTATCACATTTATTATTTTCATTATTCCTTCTAGTTCCAGACATTTACTAAATCCAAAAACATCTAACATAAGTTTTGATATATAATAAACTAAGTAAGTAATAAAATGAAAGTAATTCTTAATATATATTAATTTATGAGAAATTTTTATAAATCTATTATGCTTTAGGATCATCGTATATCAATTTTGGCTCATCATAGGTTTTCTTAGGTTTTACCCTCGTATTTCCCATATCCTAATCCGCAGAAAAACTATTGTTTCCTCATAAACCAACCAATATAACCCAAGTATAAAATAAATTAATATTACATCATTTTTTATGATTATTAAATACTTATCAAAATTATATTTACCCATAGACCATAATGGTTTAGTTTATTATATGAGAGGATAAATAATCAACTTATTTATTAAATGGTAATGAATATATCGCATATTTTTCATCATAATACTACCCTTATAGACATATCCTAAATAAAACCATCTATAAAAACAACGGAAGAAGAAAACTATAAATATTTAGATCAAAGTCTCAATTAAGGTAAGAATGTGATATATCAATCCAAACATTATAAGATGATCATAAGGGTTTGATAAAAAAATCAAGTTCATGTTATCAATATTAAAAATTCATACGTATAAAATCATTGATTGTAAACTCCAAAATAAATTCATATCTAGAAAATTGAATATTATTGGTGTCAAAGAAGTAATCATTTATTTAGAGTCATAATATATGCATGTGGAATCATAAACATAAAAAATCATAATTTTTTTAACATTGATATTAATAATCTTGTCCACATAAAAACATATGAGAATATCTTGAACCATTCATACTCACATAATAAAATGTGATCATAACCATTCAAAATCATTTCCACACATGATCTAATTAGTATATATAAAAGAGATCGTAATCACACAAAAACTATTTTACATATCTATTCACAACCATGTACACACATAATATTATGAGAATAGATTGAATAAATAAAACCCACACATCAAAATGTGAAGTTATATATTCATAATCATTCAAATGAATAAAATTTTGAGAATATATATAATAAATCATACTCACACATCAAATATATAAACATTTATATTAAAAATAACGATTATATAAAATCTTCTAATAATATCTTGAAGAAATTATATGTAATCATCAAAAAGGTAACATAGCTATTCAACACCATTTCAACAATTATCAACATCATATAATAAGATAAATATATATATCACATTAACCAATGTATTATAGGGATATAACAGACCCAACCATCACATATTCAAAATCTATTCACATGTATGCCTCATGTTCATGAAAACGTTTATCATTTTGACAATTAATAATCGATGGAAATGAAAATGGGTATAATCAATATTTCATAATCATAATAAATAATAATCTAGAGAAATAATAAATATGGTATCATTGTATAAAAAACCCATTGAATCATATGTATCATCGATAGATTCTTTTATAAATGAAAATACCTTATCAGTGGGATATTTCTTGAGGAAAATATCATTATGATTTTGAAATCACTTATTAAAAGTATAAAATTTCATGAATACTAGAAAAATACTTTTATTTTAAATGATCTGTGGAAACAGATAAAACATGCTTAGTTGAAAATAGTATTCATGAAGGAAAAAATTTCATTCATGTCATATATGTTTAAAACAAATATTACATTCACACATTTGGTAAAAAGTACCTCATTTGAAAAAGAGAATATTATTTTCAAAAAATTATAGAAATTAAAATATTGGAAAAAATTAAATTAATTAATAATTAGAGAATATTATAACAATTATTGAATTTTTTAAAAATAATATGTACACTGAGGAAAAGTTTCATTAACCAAATGGTAAATAAGGTTTTTTTAAAAACATTTTATAAATCATTTTATGTAGAAAAGAGAGTAAAATTTAACTAATAAAAAATTGTTCTAGATATTAAAAGGGTATAATAAAATATATTAGTATTAAATGATAATATTTACATAATTTACTTCAATTCAAATTTAATATAGACAATCAAAAAAATGAAATAAATGATAACACAATTCCATACCTCAAGTCTCATCATGCTTCTCGTACATTCAAATATCATTTATAAAAATTATAGTTTTATTATAAATATATTCTAAAACTATATTCATACATATTATAATAATTATTATTCCTTTAGAATTTCCAATTATCCTTTTATTAAAAATATCATAATTTGAGAGAGCATTTATATGAAAATTGGTCCATTTCTATATAAGTTTTTGTATGATGGTTTTGTTCTTTAAAACTCGGTCATGGTTTCACCATATCCATAATATGAATAATGGAATAAGTATAATATTTAATCAATATATACACTATTATTACAATTTATATGAATAATTTATGAAAAATGGATTACATCACATTGTTATTATGGTGGTTCGTAGGTATGCACAAGTGATTTTCTTACTTTTCAATAGATGAAATGTAAGAAAGGTAAATAATAATTAAATTTTAAAGAATATTTATTATATCATTAATATAATTTATATTCTATAAATATATCATTATTTACATCCATGAAAATTATAAATGAAAAATGAATTACATCACTCTGTGGAGGTGGTAGTCCACCCATACACACAAGGTACACTATTATAGTTCGACATATGGGAAGGTAAGAAGGTAGTAAATATATTATAATTAAATAATAATAATTATATCAATAATTTCCTATATAAACATAGAATCAATCATAATAATGAAATACGAAATTTGGTGATTTAAAATGATTCATAACGTTATGTGGAGGTAGTTTTCCATGAATTTGCACGAGGGATGGTCTCATTTATCAGTTGATGAAAATAAGGTGGAAAATGGTTTCCCATAATAATAATAACAAAATTAAGAAAAATTACTCAAAATATTAATGATATGAATTCATTATTTTATTATTAATGCAACATATTTATAATAAGTAAAATAATAATGAAATGTGAAAAATATTTCTGAGAACATATAATTTTTCATTGAGAAACCTCCTTTGGATCTATTCTTAACAACCCTAGAGTTGGTCTTTTATGAATAGAATCACCTCTACGACATGTCCATATATGTTTAGAAGAGTTTTGAGTATATTTTATTCAAGATATTGGTCTAAAGTGGTTTGTATAAGAGAATATAGGGGGAATCCTTTTAAATGTGATGGGAGTTTCACAATTGTAATTATTAAAAATATTAAAATATTAAAAAGTCACTCTCTAGGGGAAATGTATCAAAATTATATGTAGATGTAAAATTGGATGATATTGGATCTAAATAAAACCATTTTTAGTTTTTAGAAAACAAATTAAGACATTTTATCCCTTATCTCTTTAGAAAAACCCTTATTAACCCCTCATTAACCCCTTTTATCATTTACAATTGCAATGAATTTTTACCTTGGTTATTATTTATAATGAAAAAAATAAGTTAAAATTTTTAAATAAAAATAATTATAAAGATTAAAAATATCGAATCCATTTTATAAAATTAATTCTATCCATGTATCAAAAATTAAATTTAATATAATAAAAAAATGTAATGAAAACCCTTTTTAGAAAAAAGAAATGCATTATTAAGCATAGAAGTGAATATTTTCTTATTCAAAACAACGTAAAATTCATTAGATTAATGAAAACAAATTTGACTACATATTTTATCTACATATTTTATTAAAATAATTTATCAATAGAGACTATTTTAAAATATTTTGGTAAATATATGTTTCACACATAATTTATTTTTTAAAGAAAATATTTTTTAAATATAAAAAAATATTATTTTCAATTTTTACTAATATATAACTAATTAATTATTTTTATACATTTAAAAATAATTAGTTTCATAATTGTGTTAGTCCCATATATACCCTCTAATCAAATGTCCATGTGAAAACATTTATACAAAATAATATGAATTCAATAGTATATCATAATTTTTTAAACTCGAAATTTTTTATATAAAATATATCAAAGAAATTAAATTTATTTAAAGGTAAATATATCATAAAAATTGTACTGTTTAAGAAACACAAGGACTTTTACAACATAATTTAAATAATATAAAATCCTAATACCATAACATTGAGTAAAAATAAGACATAATATAAGATGCATGCAAATAAAAATAAAATACTATATAGAAGTTGAATGAAATCGATTTTTTTTAAAAAAAATTAATGGTTTAATGTTATAATCATAAATAAAAGTGATAAAAAAATGGACTTAAATATAATGAAAGGTAAATATTAAAGATAAAAAATTAATATATATTTTATATTCAAAATTACAACATTAATATTTGTAGTAAGAAAGAATGTTGATGTGGGAGGGAAATTACCAAAATAATGATTAAAATATTTCCCATTATAATTTTAAAATTTATGATATAATATTAATATTATTTTTAAAAAATATAAATTTCCTAGAAAAAAGTTGAATAAATAAAAAGAATTAAATCATTAAAATATACACAACAAAAAAGTTTATTATCAAGAAATAAATAATAAAATTCAGTGATAGGATATTAAATCCATAACCTAGTTACCTTATATTTCTTCATCCATGATTGAGATCCTGCTCACAGTCTAATAAATTGAGATTTATTATTCATTAATATCAAAAATTCACAGATATATATATTACTTAATATCATTCATTTATATTTTTTTTCTATATATGAATTATTCATAGTCAATACTATTGATTAGGTATTAATTGCAATCTTACTTTTATAATGTGGTCACCGTCCTTGCTCCAGACACAAATAGTCATCACCTCCATAAATGAAAGTAAAATGATACATATATTTTTAATGTAGTTTTTGAGTTCAATGATTATTTCATTCATTTTATTATAGTGATTTTAAGAAAATATCCTTCTATTTATTACGATTATTTTATATAGAAAAGGTTTTATATTTAATAAATAATAGTTAGAATATAAAACAATTTTAAAAGTGTAAATGCATCATAATTTTTATATTAAAACCTAATATTAGCAATGTTTCATATTTTATAATCATAAATGGTTGAAATATTATTGCATCGTTCATGGGTTGGTTGAATCGACCCATAAAATAACATTCTATAATAATTTAATGAGTAAGAATATGATATTATATTATTGAAATATTAATTATGATGGAGAATAATATTATAAAAACCATTTTATTAAAGTGTTAAATAGTATTGAATAATATTTACTAGAAGAAGTAAATTGAATGATTATAGTGAATATAATAATTATGTTGAAGAGTTGAATCTTCTCTTAAAGACCTTCTTTGAAATGAATGACTTGTAATGCATTCTTATGACCTGAGAACCAAAAAAATAATAGGGTATTGTTATAGATAAAATGTGGGTTGATTAATGATATATAACAAAAACATATTCATGTATTTAAATTGATGGAGAATGTACCTTCTTATAAACAAGTATAAGTGGAATTCATACAGATATCAAATCCTTAAAGTGCTTGAAATGTAATTTTTCAAGGAAAGAGACTAAAAAAATAAAATGATACATAAAGATCATTAATTACCTCATACTAATATATTAAGGATATTAATAAAGATATTTTATCAAATTACTCATTATTTTAAACATTTATATCATTTTTCCCATCACTTTGAGAAATCATTTTTTACTTTAGTAACTTATTTGTTGCTGTAAATTTAAATTAACCCCATTAAATTTATTATAATTTTTGATACCATTTATAAAATATATTTTACTAACATTAATTTTGACATAATATTTTAAAAAAATTATTTATAAACACATTAGGAAAATAACAATTTAAAAAAAATTATCTTTAGAAATATTATTATCTAAGTTGTTAACATTTACTAATAATTACACATTTTTCATTATTATATATAGTTATATATATATAAAGTAGATTTAATTTAAATCCTAATTTTAAAGTGTTAGATTTAATAGAAATACATAAAATATAAAAATACAAACAATAATACTAATAAAATAATACATTATTTAGAAATGTGATTTATCATATTAATAATTATATGTCAAAAACAAAATAAATTACACTTATAATACTAATTAATACCTTCACACAAGCCCTATGTGTGGGATAAATAATCATGGTTTTTATAGGTGGTGATTCGTAAATCATGGATCCCATAGTCACTTCCATGGAAATAAAAGTATACTATATATGATTTATCTCAAGACATAATTTATAATGTTAATTATAGAATTTGTTAAAGGAATACCCTAGTGATGATATCATAATCCCATGATTTAAAAAAAATCTGGATATTAAGACTTACACTAATTGATTCCTTAGTTTCTTTATTTATATACAAATTTCACAAGATGAATAATTCTATTTTCACTCAACATATCAATGGTTATATTATGTTGGTCAATTTCATGACTATGTTAATTATGAATCCAATACTGTTTTAACTAGATTTCTAACAAAATAATGAACCACATTAACCACTTTACTCGATTGATATATATATATATACCTAATGTTTATAAATATCCTAAAACTATATATACCCAATTTACATATATAATTAATGACCATATATACCTAGTTATCTTATAAATTCCATATCATTAATTTTGATTATCATATATATCCTTTAATGCTTCTATAAAAATCATTCATCTCATTTTATTCTCATGATGTTGGCCACAATTAAGATGTTTTTCATTCTCTCTATAGTTATATGTGGGGGTATGATTATCATTCGACACCATGAGAAAGAGTATTTTATTTTTATAATATTTTTATTTATATGTTTATATTATCCCATTACATTTTTATTTTTCTTGTAAAATGTATTGATCATTCATTTTAAATGTTATATAATGAAAAAATAAAATAATTTCTCTTTTTTTTGTGTTTCACATGATGTTGTACTTGAGAATATATGTTAATGAATAATAGTGTTTTATTATAATGTAATATATTAAAACACTCAGTAATATAACATAAAACGATGAAATATATTGATAATAAATGCATGAACCTTTACTATAAAATAAGTAAAGATATGGGAAATAATTATAATCAAATGATCTAAAGGACCATACTTGAGGACAAATAACAATTAAATGATGAATATTTATATTTTGATGAAAACAATAAAAATTGGAATTTAAATGGTAGTTGAGGTAAGGATATGAATGATACCAGGTTGATATAATTATGTCTACATATATATGGGTAATTTGAGTGTTCGAAATCTAGCAGTTGTAATATTAAAGAAAAATTATTCCTTAAAGAGTATAGTGAAATTATTAAAACAATTTTATAATAATATAACTAATAATTTGATAAGAGTATATTATTTAATTAATAGTAATATAATTAATCACATATGATGTAAAAAAATCATTTTCTCTAAGAAAGAGTTTCTATATTTTTTATTCTAAAAAAATATTTTAAAATTAAACATGAGATTATTTTAAAAAATAATGTATTCGTATAAAGAAAAAAAAATTGTACAAAATTATATTAAATTTGAACATAGAATTTGAAAATTTTCCAATGGTATATTTTTCATTATTTTCTTGGGAAATAATTTTTTCAAAAAATATTAAAAAAATAAATCATTTAAAATATATATTATGACATAATTATGATGTAAAAAAATTTAATAACTAATATATAATAATAAAAGACAAAAAATAACCTATTTGTTTAATATAAATTTCTTTAATGAACTAATTTGATTTTACAAAACTATTAATATCATTTAAAAAAATGAAATTGAGATTTTAAAATTATTATTGTATGGAAAAAAATTTTCCTAAGCCCATTGTAATGTAAAATAATGGATTTTCTATATCAAACTCAAATATTTCAAAAAAAATATAGCCTAAATTTAAATAACCTTTATCGAAAACCATATGTAACAAAACATTTTTTTATTTTCCCCATCTTATACTTAAAAGTCCTATATTTATAAAATTAACAAACAATCATCCATCATTTTAAATAAATACTCATTCTCTCATCCCTCTCAACTGAAACTACATTAATAATATTTTTACAACATTTTATCTCACATGAGTCCCTATAAAGAGTATCCAGGGCTCTATGATTATTTTCTCAATCTTTAAGAAGATTGATTTCAATTTAAGTTTTCCAAATCTCTCCACTCTCTTTATTCAAGTAATTATTTTTTTTCATTTTCAATTAAATATGAAATTTTATTATACATCATTTTTATAAATTCTTTATCATTTAATCATAGAGATATCCCCATTAACTCTCATTATACTTGTATTATCCCCAGTTTGAGTTATGTACCCTTTGTTGAGGCCTATTTATGTGTTTAAAGTGAATGGGATGAGTAGGGAAGAGTTTTGGAGTGTTTGGAATGGTTTTTGAATATGTTTGGAGGCTTTTCTAAGAGCGCATGGTTGGAGCACGGTTAGGGGAAACCATGTAGGTTCTCAAAGAAACCATGTAGGGGGTATAGTAGGCTTTTCAGGGCTTGCGCAGGGTTTACAAAACCGTGCGAGGAAACCGTACGAACCCCCTCTCTCGAGCCAATGGCTTGTGCATGGTTAGCACAGGGATGGAAAAACTATGTGGGCTAACCATGGGGCTACTTAAAGGAAGGGTTTTTAATTCAAGGCTCTCTCAGTCTTGACCTATTTCACTCCAAACTCCCTCCCACTCAAGCCTCACTAGGAATTTTTGGTTCTAAAAGGTTTAAGGTAATCTCCCACTAATTTTGGATGTGATTCGAAGGCATTTCAAAGTGGTTTCTCCACGTTAAGTCTCTCATCGTGGTTTCGTTAGATTCTATCTTGATCTACATCTCCCTCCCTATCAGTTTTCTAGATCCAAACATTTTGTGTGTTGATCTAGGGTTTTAGTTTCCTTGGATGTTTATTTTAATGATTTTGGATATTGGGGAAGGGAATCTGGAGAAGTTTCGGTGGGGCGTTCACCAGATTTCGGGCGTAGTTGCTTATGGGTCAAATTCTCTGGAACCCTAAATGTATGTGGCTTCTCTTTCAACTCCAATTTTTTATAACTTCATGATTGATTAAAATTAATTTTATATGCTTAAAATTAATTGTGTTTTGATGTGATAATTCGGTAAGAAATACCTTTGGTGTTGTTTTGTGTATTTTTGGGAAAATGTGGGATTTGTGGTAAAATGATCTTGTAGTGAATTTGAAAATGGAAACTTTAAAATGGGTTTTTTGGATTGATTTGTGAAAATCATTTATGAAAATGGGTTTTCACTTAAGGAGTTGTTTTATTGAAATTGGAATTTTTCATGTAAAATGGTTGAATTCTGTTTTCAATAAATGTTGGATTTATTGAAGTGCATAGACATGTAATGGAAATGGTTGATTTCATGTTGTTTTGGCCTTGGTGGGTCATATTCTTGGTTAAGGATTGTTTTAAATGTTGTGTGGAAATGGGAGGTAAGTACCACTATAATAAGGGGATGGTTAGTAGATGGAAGGGCCACCATCAAGTATAAGTGGGAGGGAAGTACCACTAGTAGGAATGGGTGAACATGTTGGATGGAAGCTCCACCATTTTGGTTTCCTTGTTTTTCATTACTCTGCAAGATGGATGTTTTCCTACTAATGTGTAAATAATTAAATGGAATGTGGAATGTTTGTTTGGCTTTCCCTTGGTTTCATGGTTTGGGTGAGGTGTCTTGGTAATGGTCTGTTCTGATTGTGGTAATGGTTACACTTGTCATTTTTTTATATAAACTTCTTTATATAAATTGGATAATGGTTTTATACAAATGGCAAGAATTAGGAGATCATTTGGGGAAAAACTACTGAGTATTATTACTCACTCCTACTTTGAAACATGGGTGATTTTAGAGATGTCATATTCTGGGACACAAGAAAAGTTAAATAATCTCATTGCTAGTGGCTTGTGGTGATGCTGGGGAGATGTGTTGGTGGTTGGAGCATGGATCTTGGTGTGGAGCTATAAAGTGTGTCTTGGATTAATGTGGGGTCTCTTGTTTAGTCTTCAGCGTTGTACTCTGATATTGTATTGGGTTGTATTGGTTGTGGGTTGTATTGTGGAACAACATGGTTGGAATTTAGTAATCCATGCTTGAATGTTTTATTGACATGCATTATATAGACTTAGTTAGTGGTTTGGTTGGTTGGTTTTATCTTGAGGAAAATCAATCCCCAATTTTTTCTTAAAGCACTAAGAATTTTTTTCCAACCTTTGATACCATGTGAATGTATCCTAAGTAAAAGTATCATTCCCTCACCCTCTCAATCCAATTGGATGGGGTGGGATGTTACCATACTACCCAAAAATGTTTATTTAAATATATATTGTTATAATATTCAAAAAGCATCCTAACATATTTTTAGGCTAATGTTTGAATTATTTTCAAAGAAATTCCATCCCTTTTTGGATAAGAATAAGTTGTTTCAAGACTAGAAAAAATATACCTTGATTTGAAAACCCCAAAAGGCATTTTGGGTATATCCAAAACATCACCATAATACATGAGTAGCGGGCTTGACCACAGACACAGTTTGACACTATCAAGGGATAGGATTTTGAAAATTAACTAACACTTTATAAAACCACAATAAAATATTTTATTTCCATTGAATTGGTCTCCTACCATTGAAAATATAATTATTTGGATTTCCTAAACACCTTGATATTTTTATTCTTATTGTTCCTTGTATTTCCTTGAATTATCCATTATGTGATGGAATGCATTGTACTTTTACGTGATGGGTGGGTCCCAAATTGTATATCCCCTCATATAATTTTTAGTCTTCATGAGATAAATAAGATATGGAAATGGGATAACACTTACCCTTTGTATATAAATTCCTAGAACAAGATCTCGATAATGTTTTACTATTTATCACCTTATGTGTTCTTGTAATTTCTATCATTTATCATCATTTACTCATTTATTTTCTTTTCCATTCATGGATTTTGTTATCAGATATCACTTATTAATATGTTCACATTTTATTTCTTATTGCATATTAACATCCATATTACGTTATCACTTATTGACTATTTTATCTCACCATTAACTTTTTCTTCCTATTTTCCCTATTAATTAACAGGAATACTTTTTACCATTGAACCTAGGGATAACATGTAGTAGAAATTGTTTTTTTATAAAAAATTTCAATATTCTCATAATCAAATGTAGTATTTATGTATCTAGTCATTTGAAGAAAATTGATCCTCAATCATGGGTATGAAATATTTTCTATTTTGATTAACATGTAATAAATAATCCACTAACTCTAGGTTACTCGTATTGGGGGCATTAAAGTTGGTAACTAAAAAACACTTAGTAGAAACCATAGTATTTAGATTTAGAATAAAGTATAGAGAGAATATATATTATATATTTGTAAAATTGTCGACGTTATTTTAGAATTATATGTTAACAGTACTCTATACATAGTACTATATTTTAGGGAAACATGATAGATAGGTTGTGTATTATATATTATTAGTTATATTTTTAATAAATAATCTATGAAATTTTATAGATAATCACACTTTCAAGTATAAATCGAAACCAAGACAACAATCGAGGAACTGTGGGGATTTTCTGGACAATAAAGATAGTTGAGATAATTTTTCTTTCAAACATATAATTACCATACTGTGTTGTTTGATTCATGTTATAAAAAATAACATGGACAAGATGGAGAAGCATTTCATGCCTCAATAATGATCAACCTTTTAGATCATCTTCTGAGGAAGAATCCTTTATCATTTAGTGGTTCACTAATCTCAAGGTGAATGAAAAATGGAGTAAGTACCTTGATAAGGTATTCATAGAATTTGGATACACTAATAATGAAATAGTATTCATCGATGATTATTTTTATGGGAATATTACTACTAATGGTGGTCTAGGATTCTGAAAACTAAGATAGTAAATAAAATATAATACATGGAGTGGAGAACAAAATTATGATATTTTACTAGAAAAATATCTTACTTAGGAGAAATTTTATGAGATTTAAAGGAAATTCATAAAGTTATGAAAAAAATGAATAATAAGTAGTGGTTGATTATCAGGAATATTTTAAAATATAAGCCTAGTATGTATATAATTAAATGTTTAATATAGAAAGTCATCATAAACTTTTCCTTGATGGTTTGAATCCAAGTATCCAAATATATTTGGTATTCATAAAACATTCTACATTTTATGAAATTGTAACAATTTCTATCAATACATGGAATAAATTTTCAAAATATTTCATTTAAAAAAATGATAAGAGGAGGATGTATAATCATGAATTTATAAGAACAGGTGGAATAGAAAATAAGGTTAGAGTGAAGTTCTTATTATGTAACAAATGTGGGATGAAACACCAAGTTATATACATAAATGGTTTGGGTGTATGATTAGAATACAGAGATAATGGTCATCAAGCTTATGAGTGAAAAATAAATAGGGATGAATTCAATGTAAAATTCTTCAACTACAGAGGGAAAGGGAGTTACCCTATTCAATACCCTAAATTCGAGGGGAATATTTATCAAAAGAATCATGTTAATGGAGGTTGATATTTTTAAATAAAAACATTATATTTTTATGCTCCAAAGGATTTCATATAAGTTAATTTGATTATACACACAAATCTTTCTAATACAATATTTGATTTGGTATATAAACACTCAGTTATGTCATGCATGTTTACTAAGAATATTCGATCACTGCATGATGAATTAAGGGATGAATTATTATTCACCTTACTATGTGTTAATTATTTTTGCAGTGAGGATATCTCAGGAAAATAAAATTATAAATTCAGGGGTGTTGCCTAGTTTTGAATCTATTCATCATACATATGGATCTTTAGGATGCGATTTTGGGGAAGGATTTTTTCTAAAATTTCAAATCAATAATCTATTATATAGATATAAATAGAGAAGTATGATATTACATTATTTTATAGGGGATATTTCATAAATTCAAATATATCTAGAACCAACCATAGTAGATCATTTTAATGAAATAATTGTGTAATATATGGGGGAAATACAATCTATGATGGGTAATGTGGTTTTGATAATAGAATTTATACAAATTATTCAAGAGTACATATATTTATATGTAAGTTAAATACCTGAATTTACACTTGATAGGGATGTTGAATCCCTTATTAATATTATTCCTAATTTAAAACTAATATATAATCCTTGATATTAGATGGATCTATTGGAATTTTTTGAGATGGGGAAAAAATTTCATGAGTTATGTGATATGGGTTTAATTTATAAAATTGTTTCATCATGGGAAGCACCCATTTTATTCTTTAATAGGAAAAATAGATTAGTGATTTTATGTATTTATTATTGAAATATTAATTGAATAGATATAAAGAATGACTACTGATTTCCCCATAATTATGACCTTTTTCATCAGCTTTTAGTGGCTCAATAAATCTTGAAGGTTTATCTTTATTCTATTTATCTTTAAATAATGGTTAAAAGATTAGATGTCCCATTGCTATATTTTTAAATGATAATGGTCATTATAAGTTCATAGTAATGTATTTTTGGTTAACCAATGTACATTATATTTATATACTATAGATTAATAGAGTATTCAGGGAATATTTTGAGAAGTTTATGGTGGTATTTATTAATGATATTCTTATTTACTATAAGAGATGTGGGGAGAAAGAAACTCATATATTATTTTTAATTATGGTTTTTATGAAAAAGTTGGTTATATTTAACATTTGATAAATGTGAAATTTGGTTGCAAAAAAGTTTCCTTTCTTGGAAATATTTTATCTAATGATGGTATATTTGTTAACCCTTTTAAAAATGATAGTTAATGAACAGATAAATATTACCACTAGTACTAAAATATGTAGTTTTCTTTGTTTAGTAGGATTATATAGGTATTTATGTGAAAACCTCACTTTTTAAGATAATCTGTTAATGATGATAATATGTAATTTTGTAAAATTTGAATGTAAAATGGAATGTAAAGTCGACATTGAAGAATTGAGGAGCAGATTGATAAATTCACATGTATTGATTATTCCATCGAGTATATAAGTATTTATAATTTAAAAAGGTGCATCAAGTAATTGTATTGTATTTTTTCTTATATATAATTATAGAGTTGTGAATTTTTCATCTTGAATGTTGAATCCCTATAAGGTGAATTATCCAACACATGATTTGAATTTGTTGACGATGACCCTTTCACTAAATATATAGATACATTTACTATATGAAGATAAATTTTATATTTTAAATTGATCATAAGAGTTTGAAATAAATATTTACAAATAAATACTCTAATATAAATAAAAGGGGATGGTTGTAGCATCTCATGGATTATGATTGTGTTAAATAATATCTCTTTATGAAAGAAAACATTGTAGCATATGCATTAAGTTGAAAATATTGCACAATCATATCCATGATGAGCAAGGATATTAATTTGATTATCAAGGAGTTAGTAATAATGTACATGGGTGTTATAATGAAAAGGAAGATTCATTCATATCTAATTTAATTAAGAAATTATCTTTAATTGATAGGATTAACTGAGAGGAAGATTATTATAAGGCCTTACAAAGTAGATGATAGATGTGATGAATGATAAATTACCATATATTAATGTTTGTTCTGATTGGGTTTTTTATATTTTTTAGAGGATATGTGTTCCATAAAAACTAGAGATAAATAATTATTTATTAGATGAAGAATTTTTTTGGAATTTCTCTATACATCCTGGAAACATGAACATGTATATGGATGTCTGGAATCATATCTTTTGGGAAAATATGAATTCATATGTTCCATATTATATTTTAGTATTCATAGTATTCCAATAGTTAAATAAAAAAATAAATCTTTTGAAGGGTTCTATAAAACCATTAAATATACCCCAGTGTAAGTGACCCATGTATTTCATCAAAATTTGGAATGATTTTCCCAATGGATTTTAATATAGAGTTTAATATTAGAAAAACCCATCCCCCTTAAATTGAAGCATTGTCTGAAAGTTGTATCCAAACATTAGTCATTTTATATTGATGTCCAGGGAATTTTGTGTCATTATTTGTCACTTTTGGAGGTTTTATATAAAAATAGGTGAGACTCTAGTATTAAAATTGCACTATATGAAACCTTTTACTGAAAACTGTGTCAGACTCCAACATGTTTGGTTAAATTTGGAGAAAAGAAATTATTTTCTCCATAACATATAATAGTGAAATTAGATATATTAATACCCATACCGTATCACATAAATATATAAAAAATTATATTTTAATGTTACTCTAACAATATATAATTGATATTGAGTTCCACGATGTGAACCATTTATTATTAAGTATATATCCCTGGAAATGTGTTATGTGATTTGGGAATTAATGGAAGATATGACTAATGAATATTGGCACATTAGTAATATTAGAAAGGGTATTAACTATATATTATCATTTTTGAAATAACAAAATATCTATCATAAGTCCATGACTTCTTCCATATATCCCTTCGATTGAATTATATTACAATCCTTTCATATGTTCTAATTGTGGATCAACTCCAGTTAGAACATGAATTTCATTATAATGAAGAGAAAATTACTATTCTTGGTTTGAGAGATATTTTTCTATAGAATTGAATAACTCAATTAGTGAAGGTTCTATGGGGGAATCATCTTTCGGAGGAGAATTCAAGAGATATTGTGGATTCAATGACAAGGACTTATCCATAATTATTTTTTCAATTATTTCTAATTTTTGGATGAAATTTTTATTTGGGGGAGAATATAATACCCTAATAATTATTGTAATTAATTAGTATGTTTTATGATAACTTAATACATTAAATCATATAAGAACACAATAAAAAATTAACAAATTACTTTAATAATTAAAATTAAAACAGGTATTATAGGACATGTAAATATATAGAGAAACATTACAATCTTATACTCTAGAGGATAATATTCAAGAAAGAATAACAAGTATATGGGAAACATTTCTATTGAGAAAAAAACATAATACATAGAAGAAAAAATTTCATCTAAGGGAATGATATAAATAATATTGGGATTAAAAAATAATGTTTATATTTATATGGGGTAATATGAGTGTCAAAATTTGACCGTTGGGATCTGATCACGGGAAATATAACCATTATAATAGTAATAAAAATGATATTCTCAAATGTGTCCCATAAAATGAATAATAATATTTATAACAATATAATTTATAAATAAATAAATTTACATTGATCGATGTAGTGTAATATAATTATACACATGGATTATGAAAAAAATTATATTTACTAGAGGAGTGAGTTTCTAAATTTTTTTATCTAAACACATTATTTTTAAATATATCAAGTTATTTATTTAAAAATTAACATAGTCATTTAATGAAAATTATTTTCATAAAAATAACATGTAATTTGAAACCATAGAGTCAAAATTTTCCAATAGCGATTCTTTCAAAATTTTCAAAGATAATCCAATTTTATTCTATATGGTAAAATATAATAACAATTTACAATATGAGTAGTGAAATAATTGTGATGTAAAAATGATATAATAATAAATATAAGATAATCCATGACTAAAAATAACTTATTTTATTAAAAAATGTACTCTAATGAATTAAAGTGATTTTACAATCCTATAAAAACATTCTAATTTGTAAAATGGAAATTTCTGTTTAAAAAAATTGAAAAAATTATATAAGCATGTGAAATGGGAATATAAAATATTTTATTTTATTTCTAAAACTGAAATATGTCAAAACAAATTCCCTAAATGTCAAATACCATGATCTAAAATCATGGATAAGCTAATAGTTATTCATATTTGAGAAACTACATATCCTAGACCTATGTTTAGAAAATTAAAAAACAATCCTAACAAATTTTATATAAATATTCACTGATTCTCTAATTCTTATCCACCAAAAATATATTGTGAATGATTTTAAACTCAATTTCAATATTGTGATTCTCTACACAAATTTTCCATGGGTTACATCCTGATTTCACATTCCAGTGTGCATATTCTATTGTCTATACTATCTATTATTTTAAACCATTCATGGTTAATTATTGGTTATTTTTGAGATAATTTTTGAGTTTTATGGACATTTACATTGTTTAGACAATATTTTTCCTAACTGAATTGCATTAGTTGGAAATCATGTAACTTTTAGTGGTTTGGAATAATGGAATTTTTCACTATTAGATCACAATTGAAAAACAATATAACCAAACCATGAAACTACTTCAGTGTATGAAATTAGGCATACAAATGCTAAACAATTATACAAATAATGTTACCAAATAGTGTATCTTATCCAGTGTATATAAACTAGTGAACGGTTATAAAATAGTATGTGAAACTGAGTGGAAAAACTATATGATGATAATAAATTAATACTATTTTTAAAAAAATATGATACCTCTCCCATTTACCCCATTATTTCACTTACATACTAGAATCTCAAAACTAGAATTTCAACATTTTGATTTAAGTGATCCTAATCCTTCGAGAGATTTATTATAGTGGATATTTTGGCATTATATTAGAAAACTCAAGGTAATATCCCATTTGTTGTTGTTTATCATTGTTTTTCTAAACCGTTTCTCTTTCTATTGAAATAAATCATATATTATGGACATTATGGAAATATATATGGGTTTTTAATGATACAATGTTTTTATTTATAGATAATTTGTGATAAATTATTTTTGATATTGGATCTACCAATATCATTATTCATTTAATCAGTAATTGTTGTTTAAAACGGTTTCTATTCCCACTATTGATTTTGGAAATGTTGTATTCATGTTTTATGATTGGTATTTGATGATTTATGGTCATATATTTCAATTTAAGAGCCTTGTTTCTCTATGGATTGTGAATCCCATTTTATTGGTTGAACTTTTATGTCTTTAATATTGGTGGTTTCATGAAAATAATTTTATTAAATGACCATGAGTGCTTCCTCATTTTATATTGTTTTATACATTATTTAATCAAATAATAAATTATTAAAAAATTATTATATTTCGGGATTCATTTGTAAAATATATTTCCCATTGGGTATTGATGATCAAAAATTTATTTCAATGAACTCTTTATTGTGAATTTGGATAGTATAATTGTTAATGTGTAATATTCACTAACATGATTTGAACAACAAAAATGAAATCCTCCATTTTCGGTCTTCTTGTGAAATTAAAATCCTCTAAGTGTGAGATATGGTAAATTGGAAGATGTGATACATAGTAGGGGGATATATTTCTTAAAATCATGATAAAAGGGTTCACATAAAGCTATCATAAATTTATTCTGAAACTTAATCTAATTTTTTTTAATATTGTGATTAACTTGTTGGGGTGTTTTCCAACACCTAGACTAATTATTATATGGATTTTTTCACATATAATTATCTATTAATAATGGTGTGGGTATCCTAGATAATTCAAAAATAATATACCCATTTATTTTGTAACCATCGTTCTCTTTTATGAAATGGTTATTTACACATTTTGGGAAAAACTGATATTCTATTGTAATGATTTATATAATTCTATGGAAGGGGTCCTTTTATACATATTATTTTAAATTGTGAAAATAATAATTTTAAGCCCTTATTTTCATTAAATGAGAATTTTTTTTAATATATTAATTAACTCTTATGAAACACTTGGTGGGATCATTTTATGCATGTTTTTATCTCACCATGAAGATACATTTGGGTCTTTATAGTTCTTGATTTATCCAACATAATTAATAAAAACCCACTTCATGGATGTAGAGGGTATCAAGGTTAATGGGGTGTGTGATTTTAGAGATTTCATGTTAATATGTTGGCACTCATATCACATGGATATGGTTTATTGTCAGTCTCGGCTACTTTGGTTTACATGTTTGGGATTGGAACTTATATCACCTTATACTATTTTCTTTCAAAACCAAAATTTTAATTTTAATTTTGGATATCATTTATATAATATGTTGGTTGATTGTATAGATTATTATGGAAGAAATAATTTCCAATGATGGTTATTAGTACCATGTATCTTTTCACCAATCCATGGGGATCGAGAATGTACATCAAACCTTTACATAGGCTGCCTTAGACATCCTTTTTAGTGATGAATCAAGTTGCTTAGTCAAAACTTGGTGTCAAAATTGGTTTATTGAATATATTCATCATGTCTTGGAATGTTCAAGAAGATTTAAAATAGTATTTTTAGTACCTAATGGGTATATTATGAGTGATTTTATGGCCAAGATTCATTATAAAAGGCCTTCTATTGTTATGAGATGTTGTGAAATGTGTCTGTTGTGTTGAGTTTTAATCTAATCATAGTTATTTTCATATGTTATGCTGGTTTAAACTATGATTAATTACATGTATAGTGGTCACTATTATTTATTCGATGTTGTACTATTCCCTATAATATATTGCCTTTATTTACTCAAGATAGTACTGCAAATAATGTCATGTAAGGAATTCCTCCTATCAATTGGACTCTTTTTTAAATGATAGTTCAAGGAGTCTATTTGATATATTATGGTTTTTTCCCTATGCTGATTCATGGTATGGAATTGAAAATGGGAACTATATGAGATAAAGATTGATCCAAATAGTTTCTCTTCAAGAAACCACCAACTTTACATGGAATGAAAAATTTTTAGGAAGTCTAGGAATTATTAGAGAAGATTGATATGCTTTTAAAAAATTTGGAGACTCTAAATTCAATCAAAGGTAAATATGAAATATTAAGCATGAAGGCTCTATAATGAGATGGTAATACAAGATATATATAGAAAAACAACATTAATGTTTAGAGTATATGTAATTTAGGACCATCATACTCCAAAAAAGTTTCCTTGATGAATTGAAATTTTCAAAATTCATAGTGTTTTTTCAGATTCCAAAAAGGTTTTCATACAATGATAGTGTATTCCAACCATTTCTCTAACATTTTTCTTTTTTCTAATAAGGTGGAATTGAGTGATAAGTTATTGTCATATAGGTTCCTTGTGATCTCAAAACCAAATATCCATTATTAGTTTTCATAATGAATCTTACCTCCTATGATTAAGTGTTTGATAGATACCTAATTGCAGTGACAGACTATGTAAGACTGTTAGGACAAGAAAGAATTTGTCTTTGACATATAGGTTGTTTTAACAGCTCTAATATAATGAATAGTAAGTGGAAAGAGGCTTGAAAATGTTTTATTAGTGGATACCAATAGTAGAATGATGCCACATATTCAATAGAATCTAGCAGAATACCATTGACTTTCTACCACTATAAAAGAGAGAGCATGAAGATATGTTTCCCTTCACCCCCTAAAATCTATATCTCAGGTTTATATTGATGTCATTTAGAGAAATTAAATTAGTCTCTCTCTAATAAAAATTATTCTGTGGGTCATGAAAATATAATGGTTTTGTTGATCAATGTGATACTTCCATGAAATCTAGGTTTTAGCCTAGAGCATCTAGAAAAAATCAGTTACACACAGTAGAAGAGTATATAATGGATGTTAATGTAGGTCCAACAATAGTGATTAGTACTATTTTTATAACATCATATTTAGTGACCACTTTATTTCACACTGTTTCCCCATATTATTGTGTATTTTGTGGTTTCATAAATATTTTCAAACTTCCAAAAATATTCATATTATTTATCATTAAGTTGAAAAAACCTATCAAAATGAAAAATAATGGCCTCTAATTTCCTTCATTCTCTATTTTAAAACATTGAGCTGGGATAGTTTTGTATTTTTTTTGTTCTCAACATTGATCTCATTGATTTTTTTTAGGATGGATTGGTTACTTGTATATTAGGTAAATATTTAATTTTGTCTTCAATGAGTGAGTTTTACTATCATTATTGGGAGATCCATAGTGTTTGATGGAGGATGGGATATGAGACCTAGTCAAGAATGAACTAATTTAAAATAAATTGTGTTATTTATATCTTCTATTATAGTTTAGTTTAATGATAAACCCTATGGTTATACGCTTCCACTGTTGTTCAGTGATTTTATTGAAGTGTTTCTATTTTTTCTCTCTATTCTACCTCTAGGGAGAGATGTTGTGATTGTGTTCACTATGGTACTAAGATCTTATCTCATATAAATTTCATCATTAAATATGGATTTAGTAGAATTGATGACATAAAATCATTTTTTAAAAGATTTGAAAGACAAAGGCATCATTTTTACTAATGTATAGTCATGGGAAAATGCCATACTTTTCACCAAAAATGCCAATGGGACTCTTTATTTGAGTATTGATTACAAGAAATTCAATTAGTAAATTATTAAGAATAGGTTTCCTTTCTTATATATCGATTAATTGTTTGATCAGATTAATGAAGAATATTTTTTCCTAAAAATTGACCTCTTATCTGGATATCAGCAACTTATTTTTAAGGAGTTGAATATTCTAATGACCACCTTTAGAAGAACGTTTTCACACATTGAAAATATTATAATTATTTTTTTATTAACTAGTTATCTATTTATATTCATGGACCCTCTATGTCAAATTATTCATAGGTAACGTCATTGCTTTTTCATGGTATTCATGGACAAAATTTTGGTTTACATGGGAACTGAAGATGAGCTTGAGCATCAATTTTTTTTTTGTTTTAGTAATTTGAAGTGATCATATACATTAGATTATGTTATCAAAATGTCAATTATAGATTCAATAATTTATGTTCTTAGGACATGTGGTTTCATAATGTGGAATCTTACTTGATTTTTAGATGGTGAAAGTTGTCTTTTCATGTGAGGAGACACATAATTCCTTTAATATTTCTAGATTTTTGTATATAGCATGATATTATTAGTTCTTTATGATGAACTTCTCAAAACATGCATCTCTGTTTAATTGAAATTCTAATAAATGGATACAATTGATATGTGAATCCTACTATCAGATTTCCTTTTATGAGTTGAAGTCGTGTCGGACCTCAATATCTATTTTGTTTTTACTAAATGTAGGAAAGGCCTTTTTTGTGTACTGTGATGATTATACTACTAGATTTTTAAATTTTTCTATAAAATATGATTTTTTATCTTTGTAAAACTCATTTAAGATTCATCCATATTTGAATAATTTCCCCATTCATGATTTATAATTTATAGTAGATGGGGAACAACTGAATTGTGAAAAATGCACAATTTTTAAATTTTCATTTGGATTCATGTTCCAAATATTGACTCCAAAAAAAAATTTACTATATTTCATAATAGATAAGTTTTAATTCAATTGAATCTCAAAAAATAAAATCCAGTAGAAGCATAAATTCTAACTTGTTCTTTTGAAGTCACCGGATTTATTCCCACACTGTCGATGATTTTTTGATCAAATGCTCCATGATTTTAATCATGTAGAAATTCTAGACATGCACCTCATATCCTAGATTCTCAATATAAATTTCTTTTGTGACATAATGGTAAATCAAAGAGAATTATAATTTATCATCAATCATGGAAGAATGCAGACTTAATCGAGAAGAAGGAATAAATATGACCTTATTATTTCTTTGGAATACCTCTCTTTGAGCATGAGAGGAGAACATGGTAGATATTCACTCACTAAAATTTTCCAAATGGTGGATATTAATATTTAAGAGTAAAAAATGGGAATTTATACATAGGTTCTACTTTCCAAAATTCTACCTTGGTCAATGGAAGTAATAACCTTCATTTTAGAACTTTGCGAACACGTATGACTTAATAAACCAATCATAAATGTCACAAATATTTTATCACCATATTTTAATATAATAAAATTTTATTTGATAAAATACTAACCATTATATATTCCCATAAACTCCCCAAATAATTTAACAAAACATAAAAATCCAATTTATTATTGAAAACATATGTTTTCTCATATTCACTTTTATGACCAAACAAATAGTGATTACTAGGATGAATAAATTCAATCATCAATATTATAAAATTTAATAATATAATTAAAATTTTCCGTAGTTATTTATCATACTCTTAATTTCACTTACCCCCGCACATGATTCTCACTTAGTTGTAAACTCATATTCATTAGAATATGTGGAACTTGTTGATACCCATAGTGTGTCAACCTATAGGTCTTTATCTCAATAGAAGGGAGTCTAACCCACAAACTGGAGTGGGGTATAGAAACCCATCATATCCCCTAAGGAGATATGACATTTGATATATATGACTACCTCTTATGAACATGTTCTGTGTAATATAACATTTTTTCTCATGATATCTCATATAGAAAGAAACACACTTCTGACATCATCCTTTTTCATTATAGATTTCATGGACAGACTAGACAGATATAAGTTATTATACCATGGAAATGAATTTAATGAAGTTATTACCATGCTATTCAACCTAGGATTATGATATATCACTTCTATAACTCGAGAGTGAAAAATAATTTCTTGATCATTCATCAAATCCATTCCAATAATGACACAGAATAGACAAGCTAACTCTAACAGACATTAATGTTGTGGATTTTGCCTTTATCCAAAGTATGCTACTAAGTGTTACACATTGATAATGATCTCATGTCCAAAAAACAATACACATGTTCATATATTGGAATAACCAATGACACCTAAAACATGTGGAATTCTTATTGGAGGGTTTTGTCTCATTATCTCATCTACTTGTGATCAACATGGGTGAACTTCATGAGAACAAGTCTCAGTACATATGAGCCCAAAACACCTGATTGTTAGAAATCATCTGTGTCCCATTAGTATGATGTATCTAGACCATATGAAATATGTTTCGGATTACTTTCATAGTACATCAAGCTTTTCATTATGGCTGGGAACTCCAATAAAAATTTGATACAACATGTAATCTAATGACATTACCATATAAACAGTGGATGGAAAAGTATCAATACTATTATGGTAAGAATATACACATGTATTTATCAAACTGAATACATGGAATAGTAATTAATGTATATAATGGAGTTGTGTAAAGGGAACTCACCACACTCCCACTTGCACTAGAGACAACTGCTTTCATTTATCAACCCACTAGCTCTCACATTATTATCCTGATTCTTCTGAGTTATGTTTTTAGTCAATGGATCTATCACATTATCCACTATGGCTACTATGTTATCCAAAACATCACTTATCTAACTAAAATCACTCAAGTGATGAAACTTCTAAAGCGTATTATTTTTCCTTTAGTGTGACATGGGATCCTTGGAAAACACCACTACTATAGTGTTATCAATGTATACTATAATAGGGTATGTATTGCTAGGTAAACATCAATGCTCAAACTTAAAGCTACAAATCCAAACTGCTTCCTTAGCTATAACAAAATAATCTATATACTCAGACTCTATTTTATAATTGATAACAATGGAATTATTCTAGATCCTCTATCTCACTGCACCACCATTTAAGAAAAATTCATAACTAGGATGTGATTTCATGTCATCATGAACTATCTTAAAGAAAGCATCGATGTATCCCCTCAAAACTAAATCCGCATACCCTCTTTAAAACAGGAACTTATCCTTTATACATTTCATTTATATAAATATATTTTTTATAGTGTCCCAAAGATGTTATATTATATTGGATTGATATCATCACACCATGCTTAGACAAAATGAATCATCAAACCTAGTATATATCATGGAATACATAACAGACACCACTATTGAAGCATATGGGATTATACTAATTATTTAAATCTAATCCTATGTTTTTTGACACATATTATTAGATATATTAATTCCATGTAACACTACAAATAATCATCATTTCGATTTTTCTATATTGTTCCTTTTGAGTATCTTTTCAATATATTTACTTTGACTTATACAAAAAACCTCTGAGATATGTCATGATAGATTTTGACCCCTAGAATATATTCTTATTGACCCATGTCATTCATGGAGAATAATTCTTTTAAATAATTATTCGCTGACTATATTACTTGAAATTCAATTCCAATTAATAATATGTCATCATAAAAAAATACTATGAAAATGATGGCTCTTCGACAATCCACATTTTCATTCTTAATAAAACCAAGTTCTCAATGTGACTCATCAAAATTAATATTCCATGATTTTGATGCCTTCTTTTATCCATAAATGGACCTATGAAGCATGCACACTTTATTGGAATTCTGTGACATTATAATACCTTCTGTTTGTGTTTTATAGAAGTCTTCAACTAACTAACCAATTAGAAAAGTAGTTTTGAAATCCATTTTTAAAATATCATAATCATGGAAGGATTATATTTAAATTATTATTATAATGGATTTTAGAATAGAAACTAGTGGGAATGTTTCTTCAAAATTAATTCATTGACTATTCTTGAAACATATTTTCCTGAAACACTTCATTGTTCTCTATGCTTTATAGGTTCTTAATTGACTATCCATGTACATATTTTTCTGGTATAAACATTTATACCCAATGGGAATTAAATATTTTAGTTGGTCTACCAAAATCGAATCTTGATTTTGGTAAATGGACTCCATCGAAGAATTCACGGATTATTTCCATTTAGTATCATCCATTCCATATAATACTTTTTATAGGTCACAGGTTCATCATTATTTAGGATTAATGTGTCTCTAGACTCGATGAAAATAGAACCATATCTCTATATTTCTCTAATCTCCCAAGTAGACATACACAATACTTGTCTCTTGGAAATATTTTTCTCTCCCACTATCCATTTTTGAAATTGTTCCCATGCCACCTCTTGTGCATCTACAGGATCAATTTCATCAATGTCTTCCCACTATTTCTATTGGAAATTTATTCCTTTTCGAGAAATATATCATGTCATGATATAAATAGCTTTTTGTCTGAAGGATTATATAGTTAGTAAACATTATTCTAATTCAGATAACATATAATGATTTACATCATGCTCTGAGATGGTAAGTGTTCACTAGGTATAGACTTGATAAAATCCTTGCAACCCCATAAACATATGTCTGACAAGATGGATTTCTATCCATACCAAAACTCTTTTATAGTCACATCTCCTAATTTAGTTGGTACTTGTTTTAGTGTATTGTCTATAATCTAGAGTGAATATATACAAAAGGATAATGGTGGAGTTTCATGAATCATCACTGATACGACCATGTCAACCAGGGCATGATTCTTCCTTTCATTAACACCATTCTACTGAGGTGTATAAGTGGGAGTGAGTAAGAGAATTAGCCCACCCTCCATTAAATGATCAATGAATGATTTTTTATAATATTTTCCACCATGCCCAGAGTAGAGTTTCGTAATATTTTTACCATGTTTATTATCTACTTTGACAAGAAAATTTCTAAACATGATAAAGGAATTAGTATTTTACCACATCAAGTAGATATATGAATATCTATTATAGTCATCGATAAAAGTGATGAAGTATGAAAAAACTCCCCTTTCCTTTAATAGGATTAGACCACATAAATTAGTATGAACGAATTCCAATGCTTCTTTGGATCCATCTCATTTTCCACTAAAAGGTACTTTAGTCATTTTACCTTGTAAAAAAGTGTGATATACATTCAAGGGTTTAAATTCTAAGGAGTCTAAATACCAAAATTGATTTAGTTATCATAAATGGGACTTAATAACAATACATATCATAATGTTCCATAGGAAAGTATCATATGAGCCATTCTAAATAGATTTTCAATCATTACAAATACTAGATTTTTTGGTTCAATTATATATAACTCATTGGTAAGATATTCTATACGATAGCATATGATATCATTATAATTAAGTGAAAATTTATTTCCAAACCTAAAATGACATCCCATAGTGCCTAAACATAAGAGTGAGATTATGTTTATGGTAAAATATGGTACATAATAACAATGAATTAATAAAAGAACCATTATTCCGGAAAAATATGATGTAAATCTCTAAATGATAATGATACTAGTCTCTCACAATTTTCATCTTAGAGATCTAAAACTTTTTCAACTGTCATGAATTTAAATGGTTCCTAAAATTTAATAAAAATGTTTAACCTACATGTATAATCCAATACACAACATGTATAAATAGACAGTTTTCATTCAATTAAAAACATACCTAAAGAAGAAGTGTCAACTTTTTTCTTCATCCCAAATATACAATTATTTTTCAAGTGGAATTTCATGCCACATGTAAAGAAGAAAGCATCATGATTGTTTCTCTCACTCTATTTCTTTTTCTTCTTGAAAGGGTGGGGCATTAATTTCTTTGA
Organism: Viscum album; assembly: GCA_963277665.1. Classification (NCBI taxonomy): domain Eukaryota; kingdom Viridiplantae; phylum Streptophyta; class Magnoliopsida; order Santalales; family Viscaceae; genus Viscum; species Viscum album. The sequence continues at coordinate 441,347,810 of OY728121.1, forward strand.
ATTAGACTTATCCCTTGAAACATTATCCTTTTCCTCCCCTAATTCACCATAAGGACCAGAGAGTTGGAATTATCCATATCTTCATATACTTGGAGAAATAAACCCAAAAATATATAAGGGTGAATGATTCATATTATTCACATTAAAATTAACAATGAAATTAGAGAATATATTCATAAAATAAGAAATAATAATATTATTTTCCAATTATGGGTTTTGTTTGAACCCAAGGAAATGAAGTCTCTCAAATTACATGATCATATATAGTATATGAGGTATTTCATAATTTCCTTCTACAATGTTGTATTTATATGGAAAACATGATATCTCATATCTTTCCTCCCAGGATCTCTCTTAGTATAACTCTTAGATATAAGATATCATTTGTAAATCATCATCCTTGGGCATTTTCTACAACTCTATAGTCATAGATGACAACACGAAACACTAAAAATCTAGTGAATCATCTATATAATTATATTATTTATATTGAGAATTATTTATTTCGCCCTTATGTTACTCATAAGGAAGTGGTAATTCCATTACATAAATATTTCACTCTTTGTCAGGTACAATGCACAAGAACCTATACCACTACTCGATGTTATGGTCAGTCAATATATTATTTTAATTTGATATTAATAACTGTGAAATTGAATTTGTGGTAGTTACAATTTTTTTTATATAAAAAATATATATAGTGGATTATTACATTATCTTAATTACCATTAGTCATTTTCAAATTTTTTATTTTAAATATCTCTAATTATTTTATCAAATCCTAGTATCCATCAACTACTAACTTCAGAATACAATGTCTCTTGATTATTATATAGGAAAGGATCATTGAAACCTCTCCACATATTCTAGAAGATACATCTATGCCACTAATTATATAATTTCATTATAGGTGTGTGGTTGTTCTATCATATTAACTCACTTCTCCTAGATATATTGAGTGGTGTCTCATCTCATGGAAATAATTACATTTAATTCCTAAATTCATTTCAAATAAATTTGAAATAAGATATTTATGGATACTATTTTTATATATACATTAGTTAAGTTATCCTACCACTATCATAATAACTTATTAGTAGTAAGAGTATTCCTCAACTATGGATGATGATCACCTCGAACAATCGATTGTGTCCAAATTCATGTTTTGGAAGTCTTTTAATGACTTAATATTTTCATTGTGGTGTTTTTAAAATTAAAATTGATGAATGAAATCATTTTCTATTTAAAATTATTTTCCTTAGATATCTCACTCACAACATAACCATTTTTTTAAATAGAAATCATTCCTCACGCATATTAATTGTATCTTTTCCAGATTTTTATTATTATAATATGTGATAACATGTAAGAAATAAAAACTCACAAAATAATAAACCTTTGACTTGATAAGATAAATAAATAATGGCATGATTTAGTGTTTTTTACTATTGGTTAATCCATTGAGTGAATAATGAATTAATTAATATTGACGGATAATTCCTCAATTCAATACCTAACTTGAATTGTAGCAGCTACAAAACCCATACTCTTCAAATGTTTCATATTCATCGGCTTTCAACTCAAACTGATTTTCAACTAACTCATAAAATCTTTACAATGTGTACTAAACTGTAGGTGGGAGGCAATCGTGGTTCGAAAATAAATTATGTCACTTAAATGAGAACATTCAGTCCCTTATACAAATTAAATATATAGGGTAGGTGTATATACTATCAAAATAAAATAATTATTACATTACATTGGCAATAGGTATAAGGAATAGAATCCTGAAAGACAGAATAATTTAGTAGTCTTGTTAAACTAGAAACATAATTGAATTTCACATCACAATTCAAAACATAAAATACAACATATAATTTTATCTAATTACTTTTTTATTTCCTTCATCGTATCTCTTTATATCAACCATAATACACTTCCCAAAATCCTGGAGAAAGGATACATAAGAAATAGGTGATCTCTATTTCTCAATAAGGGTATGCATACAATGTAATATGTCATGAATAAAAAATTCATAATCAATTTGGAATGGTAAATAACAAAAAAACATTCCATTTAATTAATAATATAAACTTGAATAATAATATGGCAGCAATAAATGATGATCAAATAATCATATATAAATAATCAAATAAGCTTGAAACATATCCATTTATATTCTAACTAATCAAATAATAATATTGATAACAATAACTAATTTCATAATTGTGTAATGCATATTGTTGGACATCATAAACATACCACTGTGTTCTCGTGAAAAGACATCATACCTAAATGGGTGAGGCCTCATCCAATACCCAAGAATGAATGTCTCATAAAACCAAATGATGCATTGAGGGGCTATAGAGGGACATGCCAATAACTAACTAAGTCCATTTCAATCCTCATATAAAAGAGTTAAAACAAAACAACCATAAAAATTCATATCGAAACTAGAATACAAAAAGACAATAATTTCTCCAATTAATAAACATATTCATAAATCATTAAAATTAATATGGAGAATGGTTTCAAAAAAGTACATCCCCAGTAAAAATAATCATAAACGACATAAACAAATATAGTGGATTTTATCATTTCTGTATATTCTCACCATCTGACTCAATAAAGGTTGTTGAAATAGATTAAAATACTATAAAGATTTTACTTTATTATTTCTTGAGGAAAATACCCTTTACATTGAAAATAATTATTAAAATAAAAAAAATTATAAAGCAATAATGAAATAATTTAATTAGAAAATAACACTATAAAATTATAAATTAAGTGTTAATGAATTATGGTTTCATGAGGAAAAAACATTATTTTCATTTCATAAATATTAAAAAACATTCCTCTCATACTTATGTATGGAAAATTATAAAGTAACTTGTATGGAAAATAATAGGAACATTCATTTTAAAACATTTTATAAAAATTAAAACAAGTGTAAAAATAAATTTAAACAATCATTTGAGAATAATAAAACATTGAAAACAATATTAATAAATGTTCATGGAAGAGAAATATTCCTCAATTATGACATTAAGATAAACAATCCCTTAATAATGTTATTATGAAATAAACCATTACCCTTGGGTTTATTTTCAATAGTAAGCCCCATGAATGAAATAAAATCAACTCAAAAAGTAAATAAAATAAAGGAAAATATATTCATTATATAATATATCAGTGTGTCAATATATGAAAAAAATAAGAGGTGAATATAACATATGTCTGATAGAAGTAAAACTGAAATGAGAAACCCTTACCTTAGGTTTGATTTTTGGTGTACATGTTTGAACCTCCATTATAATAAATATATTTTTTTATAGATATATTCTATTAGAATACTCATATTTATCATTCCATAAATGATTTAATTATAATATTTTATCAATATTTATTTTAAATTCATTGATGACATCAATGTTTTGAGTTATAACTCATTCGTTCTCATGTATGTTTTGATTCACTAGTTATGTTCCTTATAATTTTATCACAATTTCATCATCCCAAGATTATTATCTATAATTTCAATATAATATATATTTAACCATAAATATAGAGATAGAAAAATTAATTACATCCTTCCTGGGGATGGAAGGTTGTATGTACTCAATAATATTGTTTTAATTATTCCATGGATGCAACGAAAAAATGGTAAAGAGTAATTAAAATTTACATATTCATTATTATTACATATATGTCATATATATTCATTATTTCACATTTATAACAATCTAGGAAAAGTGGTGATGAAAAAATAATTACACAGCTACGTGGAGACAATAAGTCATATGTACGCACAAACGATATTTTTTATTTTTAATGGATGGAAATGAGATATAATATGGTTATACCATAATAATAATAAAAAAATTATTATATTTTTGATATGTGATTTATTCTTTTAGGATTTTTATATCACAATAAGAATAGGTAGAAGGAGAAATAAACATGAAAGAGGGAGTAATGATGATTAACTCTTCTTCGATAAAGTACCTTTGGATATCTTTTTATGGGTCCTAGGATGGATATTTTGGAAGATTAATATCATAAAAAACTTGTATAAGGATGTTAATATTAGAAATGGTCAGGTTTATGTCAAGATATATGGCTCAAAGTGCTGTAAAAAAAGTTATGGAAGGGGTTAACTTTTATAATTGAAGGGAGGATAATTCATGTAATTTCATAAAATATTAAATTAATATAACTTATTTATCATGTAAAAAATTGATCATAATTGATTATATTATAATATAAGGGGAATAAATATTTTAATAATTTCATTTAATATAATTTTGAAAAGTTTTGGATATATTTTACCACTTATCATTTAGTTTTAACCCCTGTTATCCCTTGTGGCAATCATCGTACTATTAAAAGTTTGGACAGTCTACGGGACAATAATGTTACAATAAAATGGAAAAATACCCACAAATGAAAATTTTTAGATTTAATTAACCATATCCAATTCATGTGGAAAAATATAATATTTTCAGGAATTTAACTCATTTAATAAAATATTATTTACTATAAAATATCTATAAAGTAAATTTTTATAACTATTCTTTACATTGAACTTAATAATATAAATAATACAAATATAATTATAAAAAAAATTATTATATACTAAAATTTTCATGTTAATCAACAAAATTATGGTATCATATTATGTATCTCAAATTATATTAATTTTAATATTTTAAATATCATTTATTAGATTTATCGATTTATTAAATATTAACACTGTCATCATTATGTAAGCATTTAAGATAATTATTTATACACTAAAAATTAAAAAATATCCCATGATGAAGATAAATATTTTATATTTAAATATAATCTTAATATTAGAACATATAATTTTGAAAAACAAGATGTTAAAAATATTATTGTAATAAAAAAACAAGAGTGTAAAATGTTTGACTTTTCTTGAAAAAAATACTATAGACGTCAAAAACTCATCCAAATTTTAATAAAATGACATATACCCTAATATTTGATGGGTATGGAAGTAATTAAAAAATAATTTAATATTAATTCATGTTTTATGGTCATTTCTAGTAATTGTCATTTAATTTTTATCTTTAGTAACCTGATTTACCATTTACTGTAGTAACAGAAATTACTATGGTTATTATTCATATTGGCTGAAAATAAATTGTAACTATTTACTAAATTTTAGCCTTATAAATATAATTATGGAATAAAATTTTCAAATATCAAAACACATAAGTTTTATAGTTTAATTTAAAATTAAAACTAAAAAACACAATGAAAAAAAATTAAAAAAAATCCATTTTAAGTATAAAGATGTTTTTACACCAAATTGAACCATGAAATTGATTACCATAAACATAAATATAATATTAGTAATATTATATAAAAAAAATTTCATTCAATAAACATTATAATAAAAATGAAATTTTGAAATGGTTGAAATAAAAATAAGATTTTCAATAAAAATATTTATTTTTAACTATTCATTGGAAAGTAAATATTTTTATAAAAAATTGAAAATATTAATCAAACATAATCTTTATATTATTATTTGAAAATTATTTTTTTATTACAATTCATATTTATATATTATATAACTTGAATTTAGTATATTCTCAATAAAATTCTTTTTTGATGAAAAAGTATTTCTGAAGCATAAACAAATTTACTTAAAATTTAGTACTTATTAAATAATAATTAATTAATGAATTTCAATTGTGTAGGTCCTTTATAAAAATCTTTTATAATTTTGATAATTCTATTAAAACAATCCAATATGATGGATAGGTAATAACTGCCATATTTAAATAATACTTCATGGTTTGATGGAGCTCGGTGTTGCGTGTTTTATATGCTATCAAATACAATGTTCTTTTAAAATATTAAGGTATTGTGCACCAAAATCTATAAAATATGTTAAATTTACATAAAATTAAACATTAAATATAAACATGGGATTTTACATTCACTTATAATATTAATTAAAATAATGAAATAATAGACAAGAAAAGGTTATGAATTAATTAAAAAATTAACATAGGTCTATTATATTCAGAAGTATAAATAATATATATAACGAGTTAGAATCAAGGTAATGGAATTTATTTTAAGAATTATTATATATAAATATTACCTTAAAATATCTATTTTTTTCATATTGATATTTTCTCAAAATGTTTTAAATAATGTTTTCATATTCTCATATGAATGATTAAATTTACACTACTATAATTTTGGGTTATATCCACAGATTATAAAAAAAGTGGATATATCTAACCTAAAGCAACGATGCTCACTATTTTACCCAACAGACTCGCACTTACTCATCCTCATCCCCGTCCATCCCTTTCAATTCTTCCCATCAATATTCTGCTCATCCTCTCATCCTCCTCTACCTTACAACCTCTTCCATGCCACCCCTTCATGTATCTGCATCCCCACCTCCTCCTCAAATCACCCATTCACCGCATCCACCTACGCCTTCTGGCCTACTCGCCTCCCCACCTCCCACTTCATACATCTTAATATGTACATTCACAGGTCCTCTTTCCTACATCTCATTCACTTCCTCTCTGCCTCTCCAAATCCATCGGTTCTCCCTACTGTTATCCGTTTAATTTTTTTCTCCACCTCATAGATCATCCCTATCGAGCTCCCTCACAGATCCCTTCCCCCAAGGATTTCACATCTCCTTCTTCCTAGATCCCATAAACTGAATCCACCTTCCTCTTATTGGTTCTTTGTCCCAAAATACATATGTATGGAGTTTATCTTATTATCCCAAAATTTAATATTTATTTGAAACATGTATATTTATGAAATTTTTAATACCTAATCTCCTGAAAAAAAACATTCTCTTCATCGATGATGAAAAAATACCATGATCCATTTCTCTAATCTCCATGATTCGATGACCCATTAATCAAGTGGTTAGATAATTGTTGGAAATCAATATTTCATTTCTGTTTAGTGTGTTTCACTACAAAATTTTTGAGTTGATTGAATTTTATACTATATTTTTTTATAATCATATGTCACATCTTGATTCTTCGATTACTGGCTTTAAAAAAATACATTACTTCATAGGTTGTATTTGCTAATTTGTTTCATCATAATAATCAATATAAATAGTGGTCAGTTTTAAAAAAAAATTGATGTTTTTTACATGTCTTAAAGGTTTAAAGTCAACAAAAATAAAAATTTTATTATTATATAAGTGGTTTCAAATAAATAGTATCTTTATGAATCCTATGAGAGTTTCTTATATTAAAAATGTGTTATTTGGTTATAATAGATGAGTTAAATGCTTTGAAATTCCTTAAATAAAATAAGGATTTTCAAATGAAGCATGTTATTTATTAATGGTTGAGTGTATTTCAAACAAGGTTTTCTAAAAATAATATTTCTATTCCTTATGTAATATAGTGTTTTTTAACAATAATGTGTGTTTTTGGAAAGTAAATGTTTTGGAATGTTTTTTTTATGAATGGGTGTTTTTTAAATTTTCCCGGGGTGTATTGGGACTCATTAGTTTGGTTTGGGAAACATCAATTTCTTGGATTCATGTTTCTTGTTTCTTGAGTATTCGTCCTAGAAAGGTTATTGGGATAAATCTTATGGGGAATCCCATTATTGCTTGAGTGAGGTCCTTGTTTCATTTGGCACTACCTAACCTTGCAATACAGTGGAAGATATCATTGTTTTATCACATCATATACTAGTGAATCTTGGATAATTTTTCAAGATTCCTTTTTAGTGTAATTATCCTCAGACAATACATGTGAATAATCCAATACATTATTGAGTAATCTTTTAGGTAATGATATTAGTGATGTTCTATGGCGCTTGTTTCATAGTTCTTTAGAGAAGTTATTTATTTTAACCATAGATCTCTAATGTGATTTAGTATAGAACCCCAAACATTTTAATCCCATGTGGTTTTTATATATTATCATTTATTATAGGTGGCTACTCATTTCACCGTTAATAGTTTTATTGGGATATAAAGTGGGGTGAATTTTTTACATGGTTGTGATTTGGGTGATGAACTGTATTGGGATTATTATTCAAAAATTGTAATGTGGTTATGTTTTGGAGGTGACCATTGTTTTTTGTGTCCTTTTGGTTACCTTGTGGATTGTTCTTATGTGAGTTGTTGTTATTTTGGGATTCTCATGCCTCATTTTTTTATGATGATCATTATTATTCATTCATTGTTTGGACCATGTGATGTAGATTTTTTATGGATAATATGGGGATAACTAGGGAACCTTCTAGGGTAAGAAGAATGAGCAGTTATTTTCTGATTAGACCGTGAGTTCTACCATGTTATAATTTTCTATTGGTTTGTTCCTCTTATTTTTAGAGGATGTCATGGATTAGTGAGCTAGTATAGTAACCTCTCAGATGTTTTTTCATATCATTATTTCTCTATGTATTTGAGATGGCCTTTCACGGTTTCCTATGGTTGGTGGAATCTTATCATTTACATTATGATTAGTGGAAATATAGTTGTTTTTTGTGATTTTTTCTCTCATGGGTGTGTCTATATTTTATTTCCCAATTTTATATGAATTTCAATGGGTGGAAAACCTATTTTAGGAATTCATCTTCTTAATTGATACATGTCATATATTTGTGATTTGGTTTATGTTTGAGGTAGTTTGATGGTGTTTGATGATTCATTCCATGTATTTTGTGGAATAATGTCATGTGTGGAGTTCCTTTTTATATGATTTGGTTTATTTTTTCCCCAATTCCTATTTTGGATGAATTTAGGGTTCCTGTATGCTCTAGTCAAGGGATTTTAGTTTTCATGGGTTTGTATATGTCATCTCATTTTTTGGGTTTTTCTTCCTCTCCAAAAGGTGACATGTTGGGACTTGTTTCCTATTGGAATGAGAAAGCTGTTTCTATTTAGTTTCTTTATATTTTATTCCATGGGTATCTTGAAAGTTTTAAATTCATATTATTTACAAAATATACCTATAGGTGATACCTGTGGGTGAATTTAAATTGTTTTCAAATGGGTTTTATACATGGAATGGATTTATTTCATGCCAAGTGTTTGTGAGAATTCAAAAGTGGATTTTTTAATGGAATTTAGGTATTTTAGAATGGTTTTTTACACCTATTATTTTTCAAAATAGGATGATTTGGGTGGTTTAAAGGATTTATTTATAAAAATATGGTTTTTGTCCCCTGTTTTCTATTATTTTAATACTTTCATGGTCTTTGTGGCTATTTTCAATGTTTTATGGAATTTTCCTACGAAAATTTCTTTTTAAAATGGTTTACAAAGAATATATTTATGGAGGTGGAATGAAATATGAGATACCATTTATTATTATGATTATTTTATGGTGATACTTGTTCAGATTATGGTTATTTTTTAGTATCCAATAATTAAAATGATTTCCAAGGGTATACACTCCTAAAATTAAATTAGATCCTCGCCACTAGTAGGGAAACTCTTGTGTATAAGGATTCTCACATGAGGATATGTGACCCTTTGGATCAAACCTATAGGTTTGGGTTGGGTCATTATAATAAGGTGTTAATGGCTTGAGGTACCTTTTTTTAAAACTATTCTACATTATGGTTAAAAGGATATTGAATGTTTGGAACTTGTTATTGGAGTTTTTATGTGCTGGGATAGATCATGTGTAAGGAATATTTTTTGATTTACTATAGAATAATGCATATATAATATTAAATATTGAATCCTTTATGCTTTAGGGACCCATTAGGTTGTGATGGGATTGAATAATTCTGGTAATAATACATGATCATCTTACTTAGTAGGCCTTCTATGACATGTTCATAAATGATTTATTTCCTAAAACACCAAATATAGATCTACTTCAATTGTTTATAGAGATTTATTATTGGAACATTGTTCTTATTAAATAATTTTCTTGTTCCACATGTATTTTGTATCTTTCCTCAAACATAGATTGGAATAATTAGCATTATATTAAGATGTTCAAATTTTAAATTCTTCTAGAGATGTGGAATAATGATTGGTTATTTATCCTAAAACATACCAATAGGTTCTTAATAGGACCCTTACATTTGAGAATATTTTTGAGGAGGATATTATTATTGGTTTTCTTCGAGATTATTATGATCTAATGACATGCTTTCTTAGTTTTGCAGTATGCGCCAATTATTATAGTAAAAAGAAGAAGGATTAGGGGCCTCAAAATCTAGATATAAGGAACAGTAGAGTCTGGATTCAATTACTCTATCTATTGGATGAAATTGGACAAGTTTCAATAATTAATAAAGGACGGTATATGTTAGTACATCATGCACAAGGCCACCTATGAAATTTCACTAGTGTGACATGATTCAACATCTTCATCACATTTTTTAATATGATGTATCCATCATCAAGAAGAATATGTTATGGTGTTGGAGGTTGTTCCCAACAATAGAATAGACATCAAGGACATCATTGAACTATGTGATTAAATATCTAGATAATGGGATGATTTATATAGTGGAAGAGATTTTAGTCACCAGTGGAAAGTGACATTATATAATTAGAAGTTTGTTCGTGATTTATTCAACGATATTTTATAATATATTTAATACTAGACATTCCCATTAATTAATATCATATCATGATATTAAAATATTATATTATGTTTAATGATACATTATGAGTCACACTCCTCTAATTTAGCTCATTGCCACTTGATACCGCTTTGATGCGACCACACCACATTCTATAGTCCTCTTCTGATGCTGCCACACCACCTTCCATAGTCCTCCTCCTTGCACAAGGCTCTTGATATTTCAATCAATGTTCTTTATATCTATGGTTCATCAAGACTATCCTCAAAAACAAGTCCCTCCATTTTTCTGCATCCTAATCCAAAATAGGCATCAATTAAGAAGAATATTCCATTATAACATAAGTGAGGTAAGATTCTAAATCAGTATGAATAAATTTTTAAAATATGAATCCATTTTCATACTAACTCCCTCTTAAGTATTAGCATGTATTTCATCCTTTATGTCAAATTCCTCATTGAAAACATCAATTATAGATGGGGAAATATTGGTTGTTCTATATTTTCATTAAATTTGAGTCCATCTATTTCTTCATATTAATCCTCTATAGAATACAAGAATGGTGTTGATTATGAATTAACAATATATAGATAATAAGAAATTAAATGAGATTCAATAAAATTATGATATTGAATCATAAGAAATATTATTTCCCTCGTTGACATAAACTATAATTTATTCTTTAAAGTGTAGTTCCATTGGGAAGACATGTTCATTTGTGAAAAATGTTACTTTATCATACTCTTTAATGACATTATTTTATCCCTCCTCCTCGACTATTGAAATAAATAGGAATATACTTTAGGTACATCTTCTTTAATTAATTCTTTTACAGTGGGGTGAGAAATTTGTTGGACTGAGGGGGAGGGGGTGTTGTAGGGGGTTCTGTAGGGGGTGAGAAGGGGATGTGCATTGGGGGGAGGGGGTTGGGTGCGGGGGGGCTGATGTAGGGGTAGATAAAGTAGGGGGCTAGTTTAGGGGGTAGGTGTAGGGGTGGGGGATAGTAAAGGGGGGTTGTGTGCCGGGGGGCTGGTGTAGGGTGTTAGGGTATTGGGATTCTAGGGATTATAATGGATTCCACTTCAATGCATCTTTATTTCTGATATACCAAAGAATTGTAAACTTTTATTCCATTATTATATAGAATTTATTCATGATTAAGATTTATTCAATATCCAAATAAATTATTATATAGTAGATATTTGGGATTTATATTTTTTTTATAAGATCCTATTCCAACTGAGTTTTGTTTATATATTTTCTCACATATTAATTTTCATATACTTTTCTTACATCTAATCATATGCTTGTGCTTATGTCTTGTTCTTTAATATTTATACATTTTATATCTTTTGAAAGTAGACTTATTTCCTTCTTCTAATATAATTTGTTTCATTCGTGATTTTGATTTTAAACATGCATAATTAAATTAGGAAATCAATTATCACTACATTTACCACATAGATTATAATTTCAACAGATGGTCTCCGTGTTTTAAAAATTCAAGAGGATAGACTTCTCAAATCATCATCCAGAATATCAAAATCATTGAAAAAGGTCTGCTTCTCCTCTCTTTTATCATTTTTAGTATGAAATATTTGAAATATTGTAATTCTTTTTCTGGACATGTAGAAATTAAAGTGGGTTTCCACAAGATAATTATGTTTCTACAGTAAAATGTGATATGCTAGAGATATAATTCTGTATAGGATAGAGGTATGTCATAGTTTAGTTTTTATTTTATTTTCATTATCTCATAGACCAGTTTAGACTTTTACCTCTTTCTATGGATGGAGGGTAGTTATATTCTACGAAGGGGGGTAGATGGGAACTTGAGGTGGCTCTACGGTTTTCATTGCAGGGGTGGGATATTGGGGTAGTGGAGAGATTAATTTGTTTGCTTCATTTTTGTCTGTCTTTATACTATTTTTCTACTATTTTTTTCCTTCATTGTGGAAATATGATGTAAGGATGGTTCATGCTAAAATTTAACTATTGAACCACCCTTTCCTTTTGTAAATAAACACTTAGTTCAATTTTACATAGCCTTTTTGATTCCTCTCATTGAAAAAAATTTGATAGATATTTAAAGAATATAGAGAAGTTTATATTCAAGATTTAGATATCTATATCAGATTGAATAATCTATAGGTTGATTTACACCACTCAAAGGAATACTCCCAGCCACAAGCACAAGGAAAGCCTTGCCTTCCAAAATAGAAATAGTCCATTTCCCTCCCACTCAAACAAACTCTTACTTATACTCCATGTCTAACAGCGCCCTTATATATACCCCTAGGGTGTTATCAGAAACATAATTATTTATCAACAAAAAACCCATCGATATCATCTCTAACCCTTGTATGAACAATAAGTTTCTTACATATTAATATTATTACACTTACATATCCCTCTCCTAGTGAACGTGATATATATGGGAGGCCTCGATCGAATACTTAGTGGAATTCTAAGGGATTCTCCCAAAATGGCTCTTAGCCATCATCCCTCGCATAGATATGACCATGATCTTCTCTCATGAAAATACACCATTACCTAATGGTGGAAAATAGGGAGTTTATTTTCACCTCTGTATCATCCCGTGTTTTTTCCCTATTGTTCTTCTATTCCACATGACTAGCCACATTTGATTGCTTCACTGGATAATCATCATCAATAAATTTCTAGGATAGTCTTTGTATTCAACAATTTTCCATGAAACCCTTCTTCCGTGAAATGTTTCTCAATAGTTTCCCTCAATTTGGAAACATAAAACTTAGTATATATCCCACTATTTTTAGGGAGTATAAAAATTGTAATAAATAGTCCCAGTTTTCCCATCAATTAAAAATGTGAATATAGTACTGGGAATCAATCTTATGGTTGATCTTAGAAGTAGCCCAAGGTTGATTATGTCTCAACTTTAACATAACTATATCTCCATCCAAGTAGGTCATATCCCTTTGTTTTTTGTTTAAATAATTCTCAATTGGTTATTGATAACTATGTATATTCACTCGGTGTTTCTATAATGATTCAACTTTGATATTAAAAATGGAATAGGGTATGCCATTTAACTTCACATCATCCTTTATAATCACTTAAAAAAACATTTTTTTGTGGTTTTTTGGACATAAAGAACCTCACGTGTCCTCCATTTAGGGGAAGAATATATGTTTTATTGTATCATAGGCATTAAAACCAATATCTAAAGAAAAAAAGAATGCATTTAGAAAAAACGAGCCTATTTCTGGTTGTATATCCCAAATTTATGATAAAATTTTATTGAAAATATTTATTTTATTTCAATTAATCCTTCATTAATTTTTATATCATAGTTCACTCATTTGTGTTCTACTAAATTTTTTCAGGAATCTTATATTTGTAACTATAATTCCTTAGGTACTCTTCCAAAGGAATTTGTAGCAGGGTGCATGGTTTGGGGGTAAGATATGCAAGGTGGGGTGTAAAGGGGATAGTGTAGGTGGGGTGCAAGGGGGAGGGTGTAGGGGGAGGGTGCAAGGTGGGTGCAAGGTGGGAGGGTTCAGTTGGGGTGCGATGGGGAGGGTGAAATGCAGAGTGTGCAGGTGGGGTGAAAGGGGGAGGGTGAAGAGGGATGGTTCAAGATGGGGTGTAGGGGGAGGGTTCAGGTGGGGTGCAAGGGGAGTCTGTAGGGGGTAGGTTATAGGTTGGTTTCAAGGTGGAGGGTGTAGGGTTGCAAGGGGGTCTGTAGTAGGGGGAATTGTGAGGACGGGGGGGCAAGGGTGAGGGTGCATATGGGATGGATTATGTGGGGTTTAGGGGGGGAGGGTGCAGGGGGAGGGTGTAGGGGTGAAAGGGGGAATCTGTATCAGGTGGAAGGGTGAGGGGGCATGGGGTGCAAGGTGGGGTCCAGGGGGGCGGGTGCATGGGGTGTAGGGGGAGGGTGCAGGGGTGAGAGGGGGAACTGTAGTAGGGGGTATGGGGAAGGGGGAAGTGGTGCATGGTGGGGTGCAAGGGGGAGGGGAGGGTGGGGTGTAAGGGGGAGGGTGCAAGGGGTGCAAGGGGAAGGGTGTAGGTTGGGTGCAAGGGGAAGGGCGCATGGGTTCATGGGGGGTGCAGGTGTGAAAGGGGGTCCGTCCAGGGGGTCTGTCCAGAAAGGAGGGGGTATGTCTAGGAAGGGGATCTTTCTTGGAAGGAAGGGGGTATACCCAAAAAAGGAGGGGGTCTTTACAGTGGGAGGGGTCTGTATAGGGAGGGGGTTTTCTAGGGGGAGTGGAGGTGGGATTTGTAAGGAGATGGGGGCTATAGGGGGAGAGGGGGACTTTGAATGAGGGGCATTACAAGGGGAGTGGGGGTGTAGGGGGAGGGTGGTGGGTGTTTTTTTATGAAATGGAAAGGCCTATGGACATTGTTTCAAACCCTCGATATAAACCCTATATGGGTTAATATTATTCTGTGATTTACAATCGTGGCTATAGGGCTTTTTGCATGGTTCAAATCATAGATATCAGGATTTATCCATGGTTTGAACTGCGACTATAGGGTGTTAGCCATGATTTCAAACTGTAGCTATTGGTCTTGCCCTATAGCCATGCCAATACCAACCAAAATTCATTAAACCATGGTTATAACTTCTGGACATAGTTTTTGAGCTTATAACCATGGTTAAAAAAATGGATATAGCCTAAATATCTATTAGTGTAATTTTTACCCTTCTTTGACATGTTATAAAACACCTTGAAAGATATCATTTAACTAGTTTTCAAAACGATGTACATTTTGAATATTCCAAAAAAAATAGTATAAGAATGTTTTTTAACTTATAAATCATTAGAGGTTTTCTCTACCATAATGGATATTATTTTTTCTATAGTTTCCTTGACACGATTACTTAGTTATTTTCAAGTATGTTTGTTTCCATTCTTTTTTCACAGTTTTCATTCAAAATAATTTATTTTCCTCAAGGAATGTTTTTATGATGAAAGAAATTATGTTTTATGATTATGTTATGGTTCATTGGCTATGTTTATGATGAAATTTGGTTCTATTATAAACAAAATACTAGTGGGTCCATGATATCCCTCCATTGCATTGGGTATGATGGAATTTAACTGTGACGATGATTCCATGTGTAATGGTGATGATTACTCCAAGTATAACCAAGAGGCTTATTTAAATTATTACTATGTGGGTTGTTTCATGTCATTCCATGAGGGTTACTACATAAGTATGTGTGATAAGAAAATTATTTTCCAAGTTATCTATTTTTTTCAGTATGGTTTATATGTTTTTTCAAGAATCTCATGTTTTCACTTTGTAAAAAAATTTCACTAGATTATAATATTCTAAAAGAATCCTATATGGATTTTATTTTTCAATTAATATTTCTAATGAAATGTTTTATGGAATTATTCGAGAAAAAAATTTAATTCATGATTCATAAAATATTTATTTTGATCCTAAATGTTTTTTTGAAAAATGATTATTTCTATATGTAGATAACAAGTAATGGTTCGATTATTTATTTTTTATGTCGCTTATAAGGTTTTTTGTTTTTATCCCATGATTAAAAATGTTTATAAAAGATTTTATGGATGGGAAGAGGAAAATAATAACTCATGCTTAATGTCATCAAAATTTTTCATGTAAAGAAATCCTTTTCTATTTTAAAAGTTTCCTATTGTGAAATGATGGATATTTACTAGAAATGTATTATTTTTAATATATTAATCGTTGTGAATTAGTTATTCCCTAATTATATAGAACTATAAACTGAAAAAATCCTAATGTGTAATGCCCTGATATTTTTTGAATTATTTTATTTTTTAATTAATATAATATTTTTGATATTTTCATTTCATGTAACTCTGAAAATAGTTTATTTTATATTAAAGAAATATACTTGGAGTGTGTTGTACAAAACACCAAGTTAATTAAGAACTAAATTGAACATAAATCTTATATTTCTCTATATGAAACACCAAGGTTTGGTTTTTCTTACATTCCACAATGACATTCCTTGATATCTTGCACAACACGCAAGACTGAGTTTTACGAAACAATAGTATATCATCAAAATGATAATATTTAATATAATAAGATATAACATAGGTGGTAAATAAAAGGTTGGAAATATTATTAAATAATTTATCAAAATTTACGGTTTAACCAAATATAATATGAATTCATAGGTTACTAATTAATTAGAAATGAATATGAAAACTAATTGAATATAATGGTAAATATTATAACTTTAATGGTCAAAAATTTGTTTACCATAATAAATTAATTAAATATAATTAGTGATTCGTTTTAATACATTATATATTTTATATATTCAATAAAATTAAATTTATATAAATACATTATATTTGATAGACATAAGTTAAGAACAAAACCAATTTTAGGCTTAAAACCATATATTTTTAATAAAGGCATTTTTAACACCTTTAATGGAGAACCCATTTTAAATCTAATTTTTGAAACATTAATAGATTGATCATGACAAAATAAACTTCACAATTATAATAGAAACATAAAAATTATGTTAGTATTATTGTTTGGTATTTTTCTTGTATTATTTCATTTTTTAATGCTTTATTAAAAATAATGGATTTTAATTCAAAAACATATGATTCCACAAATTAATTTTTAATGTTAAATTATATATTAAATTGTCTTAAAAGTTTAATTAGGTAATATTTTTATCAATTAATCCAATTTAGGTAATTTTAATCAATTTCACATTCAAAATTTATCTGAAAACTAAGTAAACATTTGATCATTTTCACAATAAAAACTCATACTGTCGTCCCTTTAGCAAGAATAGTTTTAAATTAATTTTATAGATTTGGTGATAATAATTAGGAAAAATGGAATAAATATTTTTAATAATCATAATTTATTATTTATAATTAGTTTATCCTAGTTTCTTATTCAAAATATTAGTGAATGTCACTAAAATTAATTACATAGCTTATGGTAAAATTAAGCATAACTAATGACTAATCCTTAAATTTAATACCCAAAATGACCTAGAAACATTTAAAATACCCATTTATGGAAATTATTTGGAACATAACCCTATATTATTGGGTTTGGTTGATTTTGTTTTACTTTCTTAGGTATAAAATTTGGGACACCTAACTTGATTCTAAAAATGTGAAGTGTGTCCTTTATCTTCTCTATAAAAGGCCACCAACTCTCACTCTTCTTCACACTTATCAAACATATTGTGTCACCCAAAATCTACTGAAATAATATCCTAAAAACTATTTGTTACTCCTAGAATCCTCTCCTTTGGGAGATATAAATACAATGAAGCATTTAGGCATAATCCAAAAAAAGTTTCCAGATTAAGAGGTAACATATTCTCTCGAGCTAATTTCTTTTATTTCCATTCCCTAGCCCCTCCACACTCTTTATTCCATAATTTTTGTAAAATCACCATAATATTTAATATACTGGGAATTTTTTTTTGTTATTTTTTATACCTACACTTACACACACCTCCATCTAATGGGCAACGCACATACTATTTATGTGTATGGTAAACTACCGCCTCACAAAATGATGATTTTTCATTTTTTATTTATCACCTCTAAATGTGGAAATTAGGATAAATAATGTATTTAGATATTTAATATATTATATTTATGATTATTTATGATTATTTATTCATTTTACAACATATATCTTTTTTGAAATCTAGTTGGTGTAAATATGAAATTTTGTTTGAAAATTTTTGGACTACCACCCCCTCAAAGAGATATGATTTGTTCACACACATTGTTTAATGTATTAAGGATGTTATTAGTGAAATTATATGATATATATAACATTATAATGATAATTGTATTATATTATATACATATATTAATATATTCCATTTTTTCTTTCTTTCAATACGATATAAAAAAGAAACAACATTCATGCATACATGCGGCATTCCATATCCATGTACGATGTATTCCATTTCATGATTATATATTGTATATTATTATAATACACATATAAATAATATGAATGATATTTATAACATTTTTTAAATTACTTAAATCCCGATATAAGTATAAAGACAAAAGATATATCAAATTAAGACACATGTGAAGAACAAAAGAAATATTACTCGAAGTGAAACCTTAAACAAGGATTGATAAGAATATGGTTATATAATATATTTATAATAATTTTATATTTATTATATAGCTAGTCTTAAATAGTATATTGATATTTAAGATAAAAGGTAAGGGGATTTCATCTCACTTTTTATTTCTGTGAGATGCATGCTATATTCACAACACATTCCTTTTATGTGGTGTGTATACTTATCATGTATGTATTTAATTATTATTATACATAAATTTATGGTTATTTACATATAATTTTTTTGATCTTTATTTCATGTGGATTTTTTTTCAAATATTACCAAATCTTTAAAATTGTTTTGTCTCAAATTTCCTTCTTTGAGACTCATGTTTCTTATACACATAATTTCTTTTTCGAGGAATATATACATATATTTTACATATTATATCATTAATATATATATATATATTAATGATATTTAAAGATTCATGTAATTTAAATTTCTTACATGGATAGTATAATCACATGTTACCATGTTATAAGAGTTTATTGAAATAATCTCATCGCTTTTCGATATTGTTTATGTTTATTCTTAATTTGATGAAATATTAATATCCATATATAAAGAAACCCCATGAGTTTACATATCATATATTTATTAAAAACATACCCAAATGAGTATGTTTTCAATTATGGGTCTCATTTCTAACTTAAAATGTGATAAACCCTGGTCGTATTTAAATCTTAAACCCCATATTGCTTACTGTTGGGGATTTAAAAATTGGAAAATCATCTCCCTAGAAAAGGGTTATTTTCAATTCTTGTTTACAATATAAGATGATTTAGAATGGTTATTTAATATTGGTAATATACAAATCAAACTCATCCTAATGTGTCATTCTGAATGAGATCTTTCCTTTAACCCGAACACCCATAAGAACCCTATGGATAAAATTTGTATTAGATTTCATAATCTTAACTAGTTTTTTTTCACCCAAAAATATTAAATGATATATAATATTTTCTTGGAACTCCTATAAAGATTGACCAAAGAACTCTAAATGTGGAACTATGTCTATTTTCTATAGTGGTGGTTGAAATCAATATTGAATCTAAACTGCCGTAAACCATTTCATTCAATGATAATTATTATTAGACTAAATTGACGGTATTGTATGATCGAAAAAATAAATTATATTACTTTTGAAAAATAGTAGAATATTCAATTATAAATTAAATAGTGTTACATAAATAGGTCCTCGAACCAAATTCCACTAAATGTACTATGGTTAAAAGGATGAAAAAATATAATAGTCTGGCTTTAGATAAGTCTAAACCCTTTAGGAAGAAGAATAAAAAATTTATTGTCAAATCCAAAAACTTAAATCCCATTTGGTTTGAGGTGGGAAAATATTTGGCTGATTTAGTAGAAGGCCATGAAAATGAAGCTGAAAAGCAATGTATAACAGTTGAAATTGAATCTATTATCATGTATGTCTTAAAGAAATCCAAATATGGGCTTGAAATTTTAATTTAGGATTAATTATTGTGACCCCTAGCATCCTTGGGATAAAAATTCCTACATGGATTACCTTTAAAGAAAAGGTGTGTAGACCACATAGTTCTCTACTGCCAAAACGTGTAGAAGAGGAGGTGATTACCAACAAAGATCTTGATCTCCTTAAGGAATAAGAGGATCTTATAATGGATACTATAGAAACTTTAAAGGAACATGTTACTGTGAAAACTGAGGCATTTAAGACCACTGTCAATTATTCCAATCATATATCTTGTACTACCATGGTTAATATTTTTGAAGTGGTAAGGAAGAATTTAATTATAGGTTTGATACTACTGGTATCACTCATAAGTGTACATATTTTAAGCAGGTTGACAATGTTTCTTGACATCCTAATGGTCATTCATTCAGTTTGAGTCATGGAACTTTGTAGGTAAATGCCATGCTGACTAATCCTTTTGCTAATGCATTTGAACAGAACAATAAGGGTGATGCTGGTCAGAATGTAACCAATCCCCTTCTACGCTTAGACAAAGATTACACGCAAGCATACCATGTACAATAATTATTTAGGTAACTCAACTCCTTTAGTTTTTGATATGTGCACTCTAGTTGGTACCTACAATTAAGATGTCACAATTTTTTCCTCGAATTATGAAAATCTAAATGTTGTACGTAATGAGGATCTTTTAAATAGTTGTTATGTGATCATAAGTATTAAAAATGATATGCACAACCCTTCCAGAGAAACCTTGATTGTAGGTACTATTATTATTCCTTCTACTTCTATTTATAGTAATAAAGAGGAAAACTCTAGCCCAAACACATTAAGAAATTTCTGAAGATCATCTAGACAAAAGGGCTCATATGTTAAAAAAATGGGGATTATAACTCCAAATATAGGTATAAATGAAGATCCTTTTCTTGAATTGTCATGGAATTTCTAACCTTGACACTTTTATTGTCATAAAAAGAATGCAGATCATTCATCGTCCTTAGATATTTTTCATTGTTGGACCAAAGCTAAATATCTCTTCGAATTTAATACATCTCAGTTGGTTTGGAAATACTTTTATAGGTGTGAGTCAAAATACCTCCACTGTTTAAACAGTATGGATTTGGACCCAAAAATAATAAAATAATTTTAATATTGTCTATATCACTAAGAAAATATTTACCTTTGATTTTACTCTATATAGTACCTATATATTTTTCTTCTTTGTTTATGAAAATAATAGATATCACGAGGGGAGGTGTCCATGGACTGACCTATCCTATCTGGGGTCCAATATACATAACCCCTATTTCTTATTGGGGAAATTAATGTTAGCCTTGCATCATGTGAAATGTTGGTCATATCCCACTCTACTATCTCTTTGAGAGAATTTAAGTTTTGAATTGAGGATAGAAACCTTACTGAAATTACTCTTACTGGTTCTAAATACACCTAGTACATAAGAAATTACAATAAAATGGTAACCAAAATATTGGATATAGAGTCGAAAAATGATAATGATTTAGATAAATAAGACACCTTTTCTACCACCACTCTCCCAATGATTCAATCTTCCCATCATCCTATTATTAACATTATTTCTTTCAAAACCTTGAAACCCCCTCTACCATTTAGATTCAATAAAAATGGTTATTGAACCCAGAATGTTGTAATATAATTAAAATATTTTCGTCCTCTATGTATCTTTATAGTAATATATTTTTATATTATTTTAAATTAAAATATCATATAAAAAATTCTTAAGTATTGGTGCAGCTCAAAATCCAAACAAATTGACAATTACATCCTGCTTATTAAGAATAAGCATCATCAACTTAAAAACAACAGCACCAAAAATGATTTCTCTACTGATAAGAATAATAAAATAAACATTAATTTGAAACTCAAATTGCTAATTACATTTATGGATAACATGCTTAACCAATCTTTCAAAATTATATGGTTAACTAATAGTGGTATAAACACCATGTTCTACAAATCTCATCAAAGAACAAGAATAACGTAAAACCCATTAACTTTTCCCAAAGATAGGGAAAACCTTTTGGATAATTAGTGTAGAGACCTGAAGCTTGACGTACATGAACATTACTTTACTTTTGCAGAATACTTAATTCATAACAAAAACAGACACACAAGGACCGTCATAGTTTAGTGTCTTTGGAAACATGGAACGTAATCTTCTAATCGTGGTGAATGATCTTCAACATCTCCCATAAATATCTTCCCCTTTTTTTCTTACCTAAAACCTTTATTTATATCCTGGGGAAAAGAAAACATAAAAAGGGTGAGCTCAATTGCTCAGTAAGGGTAAGCATGGATAAAATAAAACATACCATATACATTTGAACTTAAAAACATGAACATAATGTTTAAACATCAAAATCTTGAGCAATGAAATAAAACATGGAAGTACGTATGGCATAGATCATAAAGAAACATTAAGAATGATAAAATAGCATGGTAATAAAACATTTAATTGAGGCAACCATTCAGCACATGTAATGATTTCCATAGTAGCCAAGGAATTGATGCCAAGACCATCTTCGTGGACAAATTCCCTTTCTGAATCAAGTTCACTCCTCATTTCAGTCCTATTACACTGAACCGGATTAACTTACCATTCCAGCCATGTCTATCCCATGAGATATAAATCTTTACCCAATGCATTGAAGGGAGATATAGGTCCCACCCATCTCATAATGAAACCATTCTTATGTGTGCCACAAAATCATAAATCATACATCATATCATAACCCATGTAATTAAAATGGGAATCTTAAACATCATTCCATCATAACATAATTCATATAAGACAAATGGATATCATTTCATCATAGTAAAAGCGAAACCATGTAAATCATAGAGACAATATACTTGAAATATACCCATATGAAATAATGTCATCTTAGATGGAAAATGGTTTTGATAAAACACTTGAAATGAATTCTTGAGGAAAATATCCTTTCTTCTTCAAAATCATGCTCTTTTTACAAAATGTCATGCAAATTTAAAAGAAAATGATTTTTTTGAAAATAGTCATGAAATATTTTGGAGGAGGATTCATAAAAATAAGGCTTTATAAAACCATAAAAATCCATTCGTGCCGTATAAGTTAAAAAAACATTCTTCTCGTACTTTTACTGGAAAAGTCAAAAATTACCTCGTAACGTAAACAAAAGAATGATTCCTTACATACCATGTAGTAAAAGTAAAAATGGGTAAAAATGACATTAAACATACATAAAATCACTTTTAGAAAACATGGACATGGATGATAACAATAACCCCAGAAAATACTTACGTATAAGCAATCTCGGATAAAAAAATGAGATTTCCAAAATTATCCCTTACCTAAGGTCCGATTTGATTCGTACATATCCAAACCTCCTGTATAATGATTTAAATAATGTCATTGACTTATCACAGAATCATATTCATTGTTTTTATATCATATATGGTTCACTTATGACTTTATATTACCCGTTATTTTGTAAATTCCATGTTAAAGAGTGTTTTGGGTAAAATTGTTTCATTTGTCGTCCGTGTTTTGACTTGTAATTATTCATATGATTACTTAGATCATGATTAATTAATTCAGGAATATAAAACATGATTTATATATAATATATATTCATAATATACATATTTATAATAGATCGATAAATGGAAAGAAATACACCGTTCATGGAGACGATAGGTCGTACGTACGCATGAACGATGTTTTCCTTTCCTTATTGAATTGAATGGAAGTAAGTAGATGACATAAATATATATATACATAAATCCAGTAGAATTATTATGTAATATATTTTATTATTACTTATTATATATACATTATAATCATTCTTGAATGGTTATCATAGAGAGTGTATCTCATCGCGTCGTGGAGACGGTATTCCGTACGTACGCATGAGCGATATTATCATTCCCATGATCATAGAATTTTATTGGAGTGTATGTATAATTTTAAGGAATCAATATCAATTTACAATAATCATATATATTCATTACTTTCACAATTATACCCATGCAAGTAAGTTGGTGGTGGAAAATAGATTACACCACTGCGTGGAGACGGTATTCCGTACGTACGCACGCGCGGTGATTTCATTTTCCATAGGTTGGATAGATAGTGAAATATTGTTGTTTCATACTTATAATAACATATCAGTATATGAGTGATACTTATGTCATTACTTCATAATGAAACAACTAAATAATAAGAAGTTGAAGAAGAATGAAAATTGAAAGAATCGGTAACATATATTACCTCTTCTTTGACACGCCTCTTTGAATCCTCCTCTTAGGGTACTAAAATTGATCTTTGAAGAATACCATGACCTCTAGGATGTTTCTAGGAAAGTTGAGAAGGGAAATTGGCAGGGATTGGCCGATCTTGAATGCTCAAATTGGTGTGAGGAGGAGAGGGAGGAGGTGCCCTTTTATAAGGGAGGAGAGGGGCACCTTTGGAAATCTTAAAAATATTAATTTATAATAAATATAAACCCACATAAAAACCTCCAAAAATGACTCATATTCGAATATAAGATGAGATATGGTTGTAATATCATCAACCAATAAAATTTATACATGTTAGGAAATTATTTTAAACATTATCAGCTTGATTTATCCTTAATCAATTTTATTTTATATGTGGTAATAACATTCTAAATTTTAAATTATAACAAAAAATTATTTATTTGTTGTTAATTTTCCATAATTGGATACTTTATAACATTTTAGACCATATAAATTTAAATTTATAATTTTTAAATAATTTTTGTGATTTTTAAACAATTTTATAATATGTTATGTTTATAAAATAACAATAGTGTCAATTTTGACACTATTCAATTATATGAATTTAAATAAAATATATAAAGAATATATGTTCTAAATAAAAGCTTTAATAGATTTATAAAAGGAAATATGTATCTATAAAATTAGTGTAGCACATTAAATAGTTCATATAATATTTATTTTATTATTTTTAAAACCATTAATTTGGTTTATCTCTTAATAAAATAATTACTAAAACATTTTTGTATAATTAATTAATATACTTATTTGTTACTTAAAAATTAAAATTAAAATTCTATGTTGAATATAAATCTATTAAATTTCACAATAATACTTTTCCTAGAATTTATCATCTTAAAATCACAATATTTAAATTGTTATATTTATTAAATTATGAAGGTGACAACTTTGGAATCATTTAAAATAATATAATATAAGTTTCATAATCACATTTATAAGACTCCAAACGGTTATATATCAGGTCATTATATGATTATGTTATATATATACACTAAAAATAAGTTTTGGTCAGGTTTTTGGGTCTTTTAATGGGTATTATTATTTCAATAAAAACTATATTACTGATTTTTCACTTAATAAATAATTCTTGCATCATTAATGTATCACCATTAATGATAATTATTTAATCCCCAAAAAATCTAAATAAATTATAATGATGTAGATAATTTTATTAGATTTCTAGAGACTATTAATGTTCAATGTTTTAAGATGTTTATCACTAAATTAAAATTATTATACTTATAAGATTTAAGAGAGTGACATGTTGTCACTTTCTTTGGTTTTAATAATAATTAAATTATTTTGATGGTCAAAAGTCCATAAAATTAATCTAATCTGACCCTTAGGTGATATGGGTCGACCTTTATCCATCCAATAGAATTTTGGCATGTGTTAGGGTAATTTTATAATATTATATTAACCCTTAATTACCTGATTTACCTTTAACAACGGTAAATAAAATTTACCGTAGTTACTATTCAGAATTACCAAAAATAAAAAGTAGCCTATTAACATAATTTGGACACACTGATTCCAAATATGAAATCCATTTTTTCAAATTCAATACACAAAAGTTGCAGAAATTAAATTAAAATTAATCCCGTTGTCGAATGAAAATGGGTTTTTATTTAAAACATTGCAAAAGATTGAATTGATTTAACCTACAAATTCAATGTAAAATCAATGCTAATGACATACATTATATTAAATGGTAAAAATATATTATATTTATACTTTAAAACCATTAAATATTATAATTTAACCAGATAAGTTATTACAATGAACAAATTTGTTTTTAATTAAAATATAGCGAGTTTTTACTATTCATTAAAATTTGAAAGTTATCAGAATAATATGAAAAATTTATCCAAGGTAAAATTTTATATCCTGATTCCAAAAAATAATTTTATTTTGTAAAATTTAACTTATAAACATTTCAAAAACTAGATTTAAAGTGGGTGCACCATTAAAAGGCGGCAAAACTGCATTTTTTGAAAAATACTTATTTTACCCGAAAAATTTATTTTGTTCTTATACCATGTTCTAGAAAATGTGTAAGATGAATAATAATGTTATAAAATTTAAAATTTAGTTAATACTATTCATAAGAGCTAGTTCATAATAATATTATAATAATATATCATTGTTTAGTAAAACTCGGTATTGCGTACAACACACGCTATCGAGGAAGGTCGCGATTGCGTGTAATGCAAGCCAAGTCAGGGTTGCATGTAGTACACGACTCCTTTGTTGCTGCGTATAACAAAATAAATTGAATATATATATATACTCAATGTTTTGTAGAATAAATACTATCAAAAAAACATGAAATTGTGTGTAACACGATCCAGGATTAGTGTTGTGTATACTGCAAGCTAATACGGTGTTGTGTATAGCGCAAGATAATCTTGGTGTATCATAAAACAAGAGATATGAAAGAAATTAAAAAGAATATATCTTATAAAATCTTGGTTTATTACATTCTACCCCCCTTAAAATCAATTTCTCCCTCGAAATTCGTCGGGGTTATAAATGGTTTTCTACTTGAAAGTTTCTTTAATTGAAACCCACATCATAAAAAGGAATACCAAAACTTATCTTTATAAACTAAAGTATGAAACATAACAGTTATCAAAATAAACTAATCACTGGGTTTCCACATAGGATAAAATATGTGAAAATGTTGATATGGAAGTGAAATATAACCATCATGTTCTGATAGAGAGTGGTAGAGAACATCGCTATGAAAAATACAACAATCACGAAGCCATAGATTTGTGATGATCTATGGTACCATGTGATTCATCAGATATAAGGTTACTAAGACAACATTTTTTGTTTTCCAGATCATTTCCCTAAAGTTGATGAATTAAAAGAAATACTTACATGATTTTGGTACAATCTCACTGTTGTTCGTGAATTGAACAATTTCCACTTCATCCCTTAATGAAATGAAGTTGAATTTGTTATTCGTGATGTGTTAGCAGATCATGTGATAGAATGATGGGTCATTCCATCTGTTTCAAACAAAAGGTTAGCAAGAGTTATAAGTCCATCATATGGTTAGATTAATCGTATATGGTTCTAAAAATGAACTTATACTTCATATATCATACCGCTTAATAAAATTAAACTAGTTTATATTAACCAGGGACTTCCTGTAGGCTAGTAGTATGTGATAAAGGCCAGTCGCACTTTGGTTGTGGGTTCGATTCCCACAACCTTGTCCAACGTGATGGGCTATCGCCAGTCCTGCAGGTTGTCCTTTTTCTAAAACTACATTACTATAACATCCCATCAATAATATCAAAAAAAGTTCTATCCTTAAACAATACTAACTTATATCCAACATAATTCATTCTAATCTTTAGGCTTATCTAAAATACTTCAGTCCAAGCTCATAGTATAAAGAAAATGATTACTTGAATTGTCACATAACAATCATGTGAATGCCATCATTTATCCCCTATATATCATAAGATATATCTTGTCGGTCAAATTACAAACATGTGAATACCTTAATCATGTATTCTCTTGAAAAATGAATACCCATTTAACCTTAGTGAAAACATGAATGTTGTCTAAAGTTAACTCTTTCCACTTACCAAAAACCCAAAATTCTATATACTCAAACCATGATATAACTATTTCCTTATATCAGTCATGAGCTCATGAATACTGTCAAACATTTCATTTTCTCTTTATCCCTTCATTATGCGCATATCATCTTTTTTCCAAAAATATCTCAATCACTTTCCATGGTTACCGGTACAATAAAATTATTGAAAACCACAATAGACCAATACATAAATATTCCTATATTCCATGATACTTTATACAACATTATTTTGGAATCCCATTACATAAACACTTAATCATTTCAACACATCGTTGTCATATTTAACATTTCCAATAGTGATCGCATGTGACTTCCCTTTCTCCTTTGCCTTAAGTGGTTGCTCATGTTGATCATCATTAACCCTTGGATTAGGGCATTGATTAGCATTATGCCCCATTTCATTGCACTTGAAGCATTGAAGTGTTGGTGGTGCGTTCTCTGCAATCTTTTCTTTATTCACACCATTATCAACCCTTTTTCTATTAATTAGACACTCAGCTGCTCGATGACCTTCTTTTCCACACTTAAAACATTTTCTAGTCCCTATAAGACAATCTCCACTATGCTTCTTTCCACACTTTGAGCATAAAGAAACGATCATCTTCTTTTCACCATTATTCTAAGATTTCTCCTTGAACTCCATCTTTCGTTTCATGTAAAATCCATGAGATGGATATGTTACACCAACTTCCAGTTCTACCTTGATAGCACAACGCCCAATTTCTTCATATCTATTGAAGTCTTTTATAGCTAATTCCCTTCGAAGACTTGGTTTTAAGCCACTGAAAAATCGATCAACTTTACTTTCAGGTTGGATGATAATGCCAGATGCATACCTTGCAAGTCTTGTAAAATTTGCTTCGTATATACCAACAGATTCATCATCCTTCTGCTTAAGCTCAAGAAACTCCCTTTCCAGCTTTGTTCGAAGAATACGAGGGAAGTACTTACTAAAAAACAAGTTCTTGAACTCGTCCCATTCTATGGACTCAATTTCATCTCTTGGCCTCGTATTCTTGATAAGATTCCACCATTGATCAGCTTTACCTTCCAAACGAGATACTGTTAAGATGACTTTATCATGTTCAGAACATTGAAGAACTGAAAATATATTTTCAGTGGTACTGATCCATTGTTCAGAAACAAGTGGATCAGAAGACCCACTGAAAGAAGGTTGACGTTGCCTCATGAAGGACTCAATAGAATATTGTTCCCTTCTCTGCTCATTTGGAAGTCGAGAATGATTCATAGCTTGTGTAAGTATAGCAATCAGATTTTGAACTCCATCTCCCATAACATTGGTTTGTTCATGAGTAAAATCATTTCATTGTCCATTACATTGATCAACACGGTTCCTTCGGGTTCTAGCCATCATCTAAAACCCAAAAAGAATAGTGTCAGAGGAAAAATAATTCCAGGGAAAACAACATAGTAAAGGGGTAGTACCCTCAATATCTAACATCTTGGGTTAAATTCTAAGACCGTTACAGTTGTTCTACGACTATATCCTATATGTATACTTATCCTTAGGTACATCTTCAGACATACCTTAGAAATATCTCTAGGGATCTCACTAACTTGTTTGCATCCTAGTTTCCAAAGGTTGACTAAACCTTTCCTCTAATACCAACTGTAGAGACCCGAAGCTTGACGTACATGAAAATTACATTACTTTTCCAGAATACTTAATACATAACAAAAACAGACACACAAGGACTGTAATAGTTTAGTGTATTTGGAAACACGGAACGAAATCTTCTAATCGTGGTAAATGATCTTCAACATATCCCATAAAGATATTCCCCTTTTTTCTTACCTAAAACCTTTGTTTATATCCTGGGGAAAAGAAAACATAAAAAAGGTGAGCTCAAATTCTCCATAATGGTAATCATGGATAAAATAAAACATACCATATACATTTGAACTTAAAAACATGAACATAATGTTTAAACATCAAAATCTTGAGCAATGAAATAAAACATGGAAGTACGTATGGAATAGATCATAAAGAAACATTAATATTGATAAAATAGCATGGGAGTAAAACACGTAATTGTGGAAACCATTCATCACATGTCATGATTTCCATAGTAGCCAAGGTATTTCTTCCAAGACCATCTTATTGGACAGAGTCCCTTTCTGAATCGAGTTCACTCCTCGTTTCAGTCATGTAACACTGAACCAGATTAACTTACCGTTCCAGCCATGTCTATCTCATGAGATATAAATATTTACCCAATGCATTGGAGGGAGATATAGGTCCCACACATCTCATAATGAAACCATTCTTATGTGTGCCACGAAATCATAAATCATACATCATAGCATAACCCATGTAATAAAAATGGGAATCATAAACATCATGCCATCATAACATAATCCATATAAGACAAATGGATATCATTTCATCATAAGAAAAGTAAAACCACGTAAATCATAGAGACATTATACTTGAAACATACACATATGAAATAATGTCATCTTAGATGGAAAATGGTTTTGGTAAAACACTTGAAATGAATTCTTGAGGAAAATATCCTTTCTTCTTCAAAATCATTCTCTTTTTACAAAATGTCATGCAATTTTAAAGGAAATGGATTTTTTTGAAAGTAGTCATGAAATATTTTGGAGTAGGATTCATCAAAACAAGGATTTATAAAACAGTAAAAATCCATTCGTTTCATATAAGTTAAAAAAACATTCTTCTCGTACTTTTACCGGAAAAGTCAAAAAGTACCTCGTAACATAATCAAAAGAAAGATTCCTTACATACCATGTAGTAAAAGTCAAAATTTTTAAAAAGGAAATTAAACATACATAAAAACACTTTTATAAAACATGGACATGGATGATAACAATAACCCCAGTAAATAATTACATATAAGCAATCTCGGATAAAAAATGAGATTTGAAAAATTATCCCTTACCTTAGGTCCGATATGCTTCGTACGTATCCAAAACTCCTGTATAATGATTTAAATAATGTCATTGAATTATTAAAGAATCATATTCATTGTTATTATATCATATATGGGTCACTTATGACTTTATATTACCCGTTCTTTTGTAAATTCCATGTTAAAGAGTGTTTTGGGTAAAATCGTTTCATTTGTCGTCCATGTTTTGACTTGTTATTATTCATATGATTACTTAGATCATGATTACATAATTAAATAATATAAAACATGATTTATATATAATATATATTCATAATATACATATTTATAATAGATTTAAAAAAGGAAATAAATTCACCGTTCATGGAGACGGTAGTCCGTACGTACGCATGAACGTTGTTTTCGTTTCCTTATTGAATTGAATGGAATTAAGTAGATGAAATAAATATATATAAATACATAAATCCAATATAATTATTATGTCATATATTTTATTATTACTTATTATATATACTTTATAATCATTCTTGAATGGTTATCATGGACAGTGAATCTCATCGCGTCGTGGAGACGGTATTCCGTACGTATGCACGAGCGATGATATCATTCCCATGATCGTATAATTTTATTAAAGTGTATGTATAATATTACAGAATCAATATCAATTTACAATAATAAAATATATTCATTACTTTCACCATTATACCCATCCAAGTAAGGTGGTGGTGGAAAATAGATTACACCACGGCGTGGAGACTGTATTCTGAACGTACGCACACGCGGTGATTTCATTTTCCATAGGATGGATAGATGGTGAAATTTGGTTGTTTCATACATATAATAACATATCAGTATATGAGTGATACTTATGTTATTACTTCATAATGAAACAACTAAATAATAAGATGTTTAAGAAGAAAGAAAATTGAAAGAATCGGTAACGGATATTACCTCTTCTTTGGTACGCCTATTGAATCCTCCTCTTAGGGTACTAAAATTGGTCTTTAAAGAATACCAGAACCGCTATGATGTTTCTATGGTAGTTGATAAGGGAAATTGGCAGATATTGGACGATCTTTCAAGCTCAAATTGGTGTGAGGAGGAGAGGGAGGAGGTGCCCTTTTATAAGGGAGGAGAGGGGCACCTTTGGAAATCTTAAAAATATTAATTTATAATAAATCTAACCCCACTTAAAAACCACCAAAAATGACTCATATTCGAATATAAGATGAGATAGGGTTGTAATCTCATCAACCAATAAAATTTAGACATGTTAGGTAATTATTTTAAACATTATCAACTTGATTTATCCTTACTTAATCAATTTTATTTTATTTGTGGTAATAACATTCTAAATTTTAAATTATAACAAACAATTATTTATTTGTTGTGAATTGTCAATAATTGGATACTTTATAACATTTTAGACCATATAAATATAAATTTTTAATTTTTAAATATTTTTTTTATTTTTAAACAATTTTATAATATTTCATTTTTATAAAATAACAATAGTGTCAATTTTGACACTATTCATTTATATGAATTTAAATAAAATATATACAGAAGATATGTTCGAACAAAAAGCATTAATAGATTTATAAAAGGCCATATTTATCTATAAAATTAGTGGATCACATTAAATATTTCATATAATATTTATTTTATTATTTTTAAAACGATTTATTTGGTTTATCTCTTAATAAAATAATTACTACAACATTTTATTATAATTATTTATTATACTTATTTATTGAATAAAAATTAAAAATAAAATCCTATAATGAATATAAATCTATTACCTTCCACAATAATACTTTTCCTCGAATTTATTATCTTCAAATCACAATATTTAAATTGTTATATTTATTAAATTATGAAGGTGACAACTTTGGCATCATTTAAAATAAAATAATACAGGTGTCATAATCACCTTTATATGACTCCAAACGGTTATATATTTGGTCATTAGATTCTTATGGTATATATATACACTAACAATAAGTTTTGGTCCGGTTTGTTGGGCCTTCTAATGGGTATTATTATTTCAATAACAACAATATTACTAATTTTTCACTAAATAAAAAATTTCTACATCATTAATGTATCACCATTAATGATAATTATTTAATCCCTAAAAAATATAAATAAATAATCATGATGTATATAATTTTATTATATTTCTAGATAATTATCATGTTCAAAGTTTTATGATGTTTATCACTAAATTAAAATTATTATACTTATAAGATTTAAGAGAGTGACATGTTGTCACTTTATTTGGTTTTAATAATAATTAAATTATTTTCATGGTCAAAATTCCATAAAATGAATCTAATTCGACCCTTAGGTGATATGGGTCTACTTTTAGTCATCCAATATAATTTTGGAATGTGTTAGGATAATTTTATAATATTATATTCACCCATAATTACCCAATTTACCTTTAACTATGGTAAATAAAATTTACCGTAGTTACTATTCATAATTCCCAAAAAAAAATTAGCCTATTAACATAATTTGGACCCACTGATTCCAAATATTGAATCCATTTTTTCAAATTCAATACACAAAAGTTTCATAAATTAAATTAAAATTAATCCCATTGTCGAATGAAAACGGGTTTTTGTTTAAAACATTGCAAAAGATTGAATTAATTTAACCTACGAATTCAATGTAAAATCAATGATAATTACATACATTATATTAAATGGTAAAAATATATTCTATTTATACTTTAAAACCATTAAATATTATAATTTAACCACATAAGTTATTACTATGAAAAAAGTTGTTTTTAATTAAAATATAGCGTGTATTTACTATTCATTAAAATATGTAAGTTATCAGAATAATATGAAAATTTTATCCAAGGTAAAATTTTATATCCAGATTCCAAAGAATAATTTTATTTTATAAAATTTACCTTATAAACATGTCAAAAACTAGATTTAAAGTGGGTGTGCCATCAAAAGGCGGCAAAACTGCATTTTTTTAAAAATACTTATTTTACCCAAAAAATTTATTTTGTTCTTATACCATGTTCTAGAAAATGTTTAAGATGATTAATAATGTTATAAAATTCAAAATATAGTTAATAATATTCATAACGGCTAGGTCATAATAATATTATAATAACATATCGTTGTTTAGTAAAACTCGGTATTGCGTACAACACACACTATCGAGGAAGGTCGTGATTGCGTGTAATGCAAGCCAAGTCAGGGTTGTGTGTAGTGTATGACTCCTTTGTTGCTTCGTATAACAAAATACATTGAATATATATATATAATCAATGTTTCGTAGAATAAATACTATCAAACAAACCTGAAATTGTGTGTAACACGATCCAGGATTAGTGTTGCGTATACTGCAAGCTAATACGGTGTTGTGTATAGCACAAAATAATCTTGGTGTATCGTACAACAAAAGATATGAATGAAATTAAAAAGAATATATCTTATAAAATCTCGGTTTATTACAATGAGTATGTTGTTTATAATCATGATTTATCCTATTTGGAATCCATTTCTAATGTCCCTAACATCAATAAATATCACTTACATGATGTCATTATGGTTGATGTCAATAAGGAAGATAACACTTTTATTTTAAACATTCCTTTTGAGCATTAAATGAAAGTCACTATTTTTATCTTTAATCCAAACAGAGCCCTGGATCCTGATGGCTTCAATAATGGATTCTACCGGTAATATTGGTATTTTATTCTATCTGATGATTACAAACTCCTCAAATCCTTCTTTTTTAGGGACTATATACCCCTGGGGTTGAATACAGAATTCCACACTTTGATCCCCCAAGGTTGTTAATTCCTCTGAGATTTATCTTTTCAGACCCATAGCTCTTATTTACACACTATTAAAATATCAACAATAAACATATTGTAAACATGATTACTACCATGAATGAAAAAAATTTCTCATTGAATCGAATTTGTTTTTATCAAGGGCGGATCCATTAAGTATTTAATTAGTCTTCCCTGGGAATGCAGTAACATGTAAAACAATGCCAAAAGATGTCGTAATATTTCCATAAAACATAACATTAGAAAATCCTTTGATACCATGGACTAGAATTTCATATTCAAAGTGCTCCAAGGCTTTGGATTCAATAACTCCTTTATAACTAGAAACAAAACCCTTTTAAAATAATAATCCATATCTATCATGGTCAATGGATCTCCTAGAAGTTACCTCAAATGCACAAAAGGTGTTATAAAAGTTTATCCCCTTTCTTCTATTCTTTTCTCCATTATTGAGGAATATTGAAGTATATTTCCCACTCGACATGTGGATTAAAGTAAAATTAAACCCATATGTGCCTCTCAGAATGTGAATTCTCTCATTCATCTTTTGTATGGGGATGACATAATTCTCTTCATAAAAGGTGATAAAAGAAGAATGTGAAATCTCCAGAATGCTCTCTCTCAGTACAAGGAAGTCTCAGGTCAGGTCATTTGCTAGAAAATATCCTCTATCTTCATTGGGAGAAATTTTCTATCTAATATAAAACATGTTATTATCAAAGAATTAGGCGTCCAAGAAGAATATTTTTGTTTTAGGTGCCTTGGTGTACCCATATTTTTGGGCAGACACAAATCTAGTAATTTCTTCAATATTTTTCATCAATTCCTTAATCAACTCTCTTCTTAGAAAGGTAAAACTCTATTTTTGGCTGGTAGAATATACCTTATTAAGTCTATCATTTTCTCCAAAATGGTCTACTCTATGATGGTTTATAAATTTATTTCCAGTATCATTAAAAAAATGAATGTTTCCATCAAAAAAAGAATTTTGTCTGGCAGAACTCATGATATGAAATTGGTGAGTATACCTTGGTCTACATATGGAAAACCTTTGGATAAGCGTCGCCCGATCATAAAAAAAATGAATCTTTTTAATTAGGCCCTTTAATCCAGACTTACTTGGAACCTGATCCACAATGAATATCCTTCAATTTCTTTCATAAAAAATAGGATTCTTAATAAGTTGAAGAATGGCAACATGAAATTTTTTAAATCATCCATCTATCCCGCCATTAAAAAGCGTATATCAACATTAGGAAAAACTCTGGATGGATGGTTTTCAAGAACTCCTCTATTAACTTATGGTTAGACAACTAGACTGGTGCTCCTATAATTTCTATGATTCCTACTAAACAGTATATTGAAACCACTAATAATACAATTAGGGATATTATTAACTCTCATATAGAAAGTCTCCATGAGAATATTATTCATATAATTGACAATTATCCTTTTTATAACACAGATGACATTCTAATCTGGGAGCCTTCACACAATGGTATGATAGATCCAATAAATTATTATCACCTCCATTTTAATAACTCTAGAAATGATTTTATGTTGATTAAAAGCATTGATAAACTATGATTAAATCCTTTAGGACTTACTCTAATCTGGCATATTGCTTATAATAGGATCCCCACTAATACTTGTATGAAACTATTTTTGGATCCACACATTATCAAAATGTCATCTCTATAATCAACATGGAGAAGATTCAAATTAATAATTTCTATCTTCATCCACTACAACTACTCTTTAGAACTATATTTTTTATATTTTTATTATAGTTGTCTTATTATTGAATATATAAATTCTAATCTTAAGCTTTTTGTTGATATGAATCACTCAGAACAAGTCAATAACTTATTTATGTTTATAGTTGTGGAGCTTCATGATGTGATACTATGTGAAATAAATGCAATTTTTCACAATAATTTATCACTCAACATTAAAGGAAGTTAGATGAGGATCCTCATTTATATTCACGAGGATGACTTTATTGAGAAGGGATTCTGAAATAATATACTGAAAGAGTTTGTTATTCTATGGTGACTATGGATTAATGGTATTTTTTCACCATACGTGATAAACTTTTTTGGTTTTATGGAATCCTTCATTCATTGGCTAGATAAAAGTTAATGTGAATGGTGATTCTAAAAGAAATATGGACCCAATGGGATGTGTCTGCATCTTCATGGATCATCTTGGTCAGATCCAAGGTTTCTTAATTGGAATGTGTGGTATTACCTCATCTTTGGAGGCTAAAATGATGAGTGTGATTCATGCTAGTTCTTTTTCTAAGCACTAAGGATGGAAAAACATATGGA
Source organism: Viscum album (assembly GCA_963277665.1). Lineage (NCBI taxonomy): Eukaryota > Viridiplantae > Streptophyta > Magnoliopsida > Santalales > Viscaceae > Viscum > Viscum album. The sequence continues at coordinate 441,384,991 of OY728121.1, forward strand.
TTGAAAGTTAATTGACTACTAGAGTGCATGTGATTTAGAATGGTGTGATTCATCTAGCTTTCTAAAATACTACATGATGGATGGATTGTCTCTGTTCGCTCTATGACATCAATAATATTACCACTCATATCTATAGGGGTGTGAATAATTTTTTTGGATGGCCTTGATAATAATGGGGTAGATCAGGATATTACTAAGCTGGATGATCTACCTGATTATTTACTCCCCCTTTATGTGAAATATTTTAATATGATCCCATCTTTTAGACTCATTTAAACTATTTTTATATAATAAATTGTTCTTTGGTCTTTTTTCCAAGGCACCACATTCTAAAAAAATGATTATGAAACCAATATTTTTCCATAGTGTATGAAATTATTACATGTTTATAATACACTTTTCATTTCATTGGATATGATATTATTGTTAATAAATTTTTGGCACATGTATGTATGATTTAATTAGAAGATGGATGGGACCTATATCTCCCACCAATGAATTAGGTAATGATATGTATTATATTATTTCCAAGGGTACACAAGTTGTTTCCCTAGCCTGAAAACAATGAGGTGCATGGGCTGTAGCTCAAGCCCGAAAATAATAGAGTACAAGGGTTATATCCCAAGACTAAAAATAATAAGGTACATGGGTTATATACCAAGCCTAAAATTAATATGGTACATGATTTATAGCCCAAGAATGAAAGAAAGAAGGTACACATGTTGTACCCCAATCCTAAAAACAATAAGGTACATGGGTTTTTTCCCATGCCAAAAATTAAGAGGGTACACGGGATGTTAGCCCAATATCGAAGCAGTAATATGGGTCGTAGACCATGTCTAAAACTTCATAATAGTATTGGTAGTTATCTGTGACATAAGAATTTCTATTCTTAAATGCATTCCAAAAATCCTATGTCTTATTCTTTATTTGTGATTTCATGTCTCATTATGCTTATTTCCTTATGATTCATGTCTTATGAACTATTAATATTTACCCCACATGACTCATGATTATGATCATCAATATGTAGGGTATGATATTATAATGTTATAATCACCTTGTCATAAACATATTTTCATGTTTATGCTTACATGTATCCCTTGTGTACCCTTACTGAGCATCTGAGATCACCTTTTTTTATGTATACTTCCCCAGGTTATGAAGATAATTTTCATGTATTATATGTCTAAGATGGGTTCTGTTCTTGTAGGACTTAGTGGGATAAAAGTTATCTTTCTTATGTACCGGTTCTTATGTTTCAATTTTTCCAAATGCACTAAACTAGTATGGCCTTTGGAAGTCCATTTTTAAATTGTTTTTATGTATTCAAAAAAAGTTATGTAATGTTCATGAATGTTAAGACTAGGTCACTGTAGTTAGAATTAGGGGAAAGGATTACTTAACCTTTGGATACTCATATGATAAATAGTTAGTGATATCCCTATGTATATTTATAAGGTTATTTCTACATATTTCTCTAAGGATAGGTATAAGGAACAGTTAACATTTAGGAAAATGTATTTGAATTTTGATAAATGATAGAGTGAAGGGTTTCATTAAAATAAATCCATGTTTGGATAATACACGTGGAAGAGGATCTAGAACAGATGTACCAAGGGGTAAAAACATTGATAAGATGTTTTGTTCCAGACTCAGGGTAATCTGGTATAGAACAACGGGCCTAGTTGCACACTCAGTTTTACACTCCCATGAGATATTCTTTGGAAATTGAAAAACTCTTTTTCAACCATCATGAATTATTTAAATATGGGATTACTATGAATAACCTAGAATAAAACTAAGGGTTAATAGATAAATTAGTAAGATCCATGATTTAGACACCTTATACGTAATTTGTCATGATTTTATGGTATCCCAATATGATATATGTTTCTTACACTGTGCATTATAGTTTTAGTCAATAGAGATAACTCAAAGGAACATGGTTCACAATTAATTTTTTCGATATAGAAAGTATGTGCATTATAAAAATTGATTTCCCAATTCAAAATATCATAAAGATAATAAGTAAGGTGGTATGAGTATTGGTCATACTTTTGAAGATATATAGACCTCAAGGGACATGTAAAGGGTATGTGATGTTCTTCAAGTATTTGTTACATTAAAAAGAAGTAGCAATATTATATTGAGGTTGAGGAACTTTATTACATGATTCATATTTAAAATTATTTAAAAGAGTGGTAAAAGAATAAGTTTATGAGGCCTATATAATAGTAAGTGAATAAACTTGGAAGAATGATCTATTTATATTTTAGAATTCATGGATTATGTTATATGAATCAAAAAATATATGATTATTTTTAGTATACTTTTTTATTAATGATTGAAAAGGTAATGTTGAATGTAAATGAAGATAGAGAAAAAATATTTCATTAAAAGGGGATATTTTGTTTAAGGGATGTTAAACCTTAATTAATGCCTAACATTGAGATACTAATATTTGTATAAAGGTATTTTGGATATGAATAAGTAAATTGGAACATACGGATTACCATGGAATTGATTATTGACAAAGTGTTCTATGTCATCAAGGAAAAAATTTACAACTTATTGAATTTAAATAATATTTCCAGTAATCATTAGAGTATGGAAGCATGCATGTTTTAGAAAATTAAATATGATAGTCAAGGTTATTACCATGTTTTAAGAGAATTTAAAATATGGGAATTAACATGTTGGAAATGTGAGAAACAAGTGGTACTTTTTGATATATGAGGGATCAACATTAAGTTTATTTCATGAATTTATTTCACATGATTTTAATTTTCTTCTTTTAAAAGGATTATATTGTTAACTATTTATGGGATGTTTAAGTTAAGCTTTAGATTAATTGTGTGGGAATAAATTATTTCCATACCACATTTGGATTTAATCTTATTGGATAAATTATTGTAAAAATGTGGTAATGATGATAAGTGATGACCAATGATATGGAATATCATGGATCTTATGTAATATTAGTTATTTGGGAATGAAAAACTCACCTCCCTTCTTAGAGAAAGAGGTGAAGTTAATAAAGAAACAACAAAGGGTGAGGATGTCTTAAAATCATTAATGTATATATTTTCCTAAAAATTATTTTAATTTTGGAAAAAGGATCTTGAAACCAAAAAAATATCCAAGTACCTTCATTTTAGATGATTAATATTTCCCCTTAGTTCATCGTATATTTATGGTTTTTTGATTTATAACATTTTAAGGACCTTGTTCAGTATCACTCTCTATCAGAACATGATGGTTATATTTCTCTTCCATGTCCATGTTTTAAATATCTACATATTATCTCCCATGGGGAAACCCATTTATATGTTACTTTGGATAAACACTGTGTTTCCAACTTTCTCTTTTTAAAGGATGATTTAGTATTAATTATTATGATGTGGGTTTCTAATAAAGTAAATTTCAAGTATTAAACCTTTGATAACCCAGATAAATTTTGGGGGATTAATTCATTGTATTAAGCATATAATGTAACACAACGATATTCTTTGAATTATATTTTTTTGTTTTAATATAATATTTTTAATATTTTTCATTTTACCCAACTATGAAAAAAGTTTATTTTATATTAAAGAATAATGATTTTTATTAATTATACATGACACAAAGTTAATTGTGCACCACCTAGAACTTAAATTTTTTCTTTCTGTACATGGAACACTTAGGTAAGCTTATGTTACTCTCAATAATGACTTTCCTTGATGGATTGTTTAACATGCAAGACCGGGTTTTGACAAAACACTATTATATGATTAAAATGTAATTAATTGATATAATAAGATATAAACTAGGAATTTATTTATCATTTATGAATATTATTGACTAATTTATGAAAATATTTTTTTTACACAAATATAATATGAATTCGTATGTTACCAATCAATTATAAATTAATATGAAAACAGATGGAATGTAATGGAAAAGATTATTATTGTAATGGTCACAATGTTGTTTTACCTTAAAAAATTAAATTTATTATAGTTTTTGAGTGATATTAATGTAATATATATGTTATATATTCAATAATATATTTTTTATATTCATCCAATAGATTTTTTAGACATAAGATATGAGCAACCCTAATTTTATGCATAACCCCCTTTATTTTTTATAAATGTATTTTTAAAGCCTTTTAATGGTGGACCCATTTCAAAACAAATTGGAAATTTTATGGATTTAATATGTCAAAATATACTTCATATTTGTAATAAAAAAATATTGTGTTTGGATAAATTTTTGTTATTTTTCAGTATGGTTTTTTTTTTTAATGAAAAGTTAAAAATACTGGATTTTAATTCAAAATTACTTTTTTGACTAATAATTTATAATGTTAAATTATATTTTAAATTAGTATAAATGTTTAAATAGAAAATATTTTTATCAATTAATCCAATTTATTTAATTATAACCAATTTAAAATAAAAAATGAACATAAAAACATAGCAATCTTTTGATCATTTTTATATTAAAAACTCATAGTGTAGTCCCATCATCAGGAAAAATATTAAATTAATTTATTCCACTTTGTGATTGGTAATTTTAAAAATGGATTCCATATTTGGATTTATAGTAATATATAATTTATAATATTGTCAACTTAGTTTTTGGCCAAAAATACTAGTGAATTTAATTTAAATTAACTACAACGATTAAGGTAAAATTAAGCTTAATAGTGGACTATAATTTAAATTTAAGACCCAGAACGACCTAGATACTTTTAAAACATCAATATTAATTATGTTATTCCATAATTAAACATCCATTATTGAGTTTGGTTGGATTTTTATGACATTTTTAGGTAAAAACGTGGGTACACCTAACTTGTTTCCAAAAATACCATATGTGTCTTTTCCCTTCCCAATAATAGGCCACCACCACTCCAAATTCTTCACACAAATCAAGAAACATGAATCACCAAAAATATTATGAAATAATCTCCAAACATCCAAATATTACTCATAGAATATTAACAATTGGACAAAATAAATATGAGGAATCATTTTGGTATAAACCAAAAAATGTTGCCTGATTGACACTTAACGTTTTCTCTCAAGCATCTTTCAATATTTTCTTTCTCCATCCCTCCACTATAATTATTCCATTATGGTAATAAAAAATAAAATATTAAATATACTATGATTTTTTATGATAAAATTCCATCCTTTTCATACACACACCTCCATCTAATGGTTAACGAACATATTATTTCTGTGTACGGCGAACTGTCACCTCACTAAACGACGATTCTTCATTTTTTTACTTTACCGCCCCTCAAGGTGGAAATTATGATAGACAATATGTTTATATATGTCATATATTATATTTATTATTTATTTAAGCTTCATTATTCCTTTTTCAACATATATATTTTTACTTCCCATTTTGTGTAAATATGATAATTTCATTTGAGGAAGTGTGGACTTCTACTTCCTCAAAGCAATGTGATTCATTCACACCCTACATGGAATGTATTGAGGATTGTATTAATGAAAATATATGATATATATAACTCAATAATTATAATTTAATTATATTTTATACATATATACATATATTTCATTTCCATTCTTTCTTTCAATATGAAAATAAAAACTTCAACAATGTTAATGGGTATGTACATCTTACCGTCTTCACAGAGGATGTATTCAATTTCATACATATATATTATATATATTATTATTATACAAATATAATTAATATAAATTATATTTATATCATTTTTTAAATTATATAATCGTGATATAATTATAAGGATCAAAGATATAATAAATTAAGACACATGTGAAGAACAAAGAAAATATTACCCAAAGAGAAACCTTAACATAGGATTGTTTACCAGTGTGTAATATAAGGCCACTATAAAAAATATATGATATTAGGTATATGAATATATTTTTTTAAAATATTTATAATATATTTATATTCATCATTCTGGTGGTTTTAAATAGTATTATGACATTAAAGACACAAGGTAATGGGATTTCATCTCAAATTTTATTTCTGTGAGATACATGCTTTATTCATAACCCATTCCTTTTGATTGGTGTGTATAATTACCCTGGATGAATTCAATGATTCCAATACATAAATTTATTGGAATTTATATAACCATTTTATGGTCTTTCATTCAGGTTTTTTAAGTTTCAACATTTACCAAATCGGTAAAAAATATTATCTCAACTTTCCATCTTTTAGACTCATGTTTTGTTATGCACATAAATACTATTTCAAGGTGTATATAATTCCATTGTATATGATTTATCATGAATATTATAATTTAAATGACATTTTATGCTACATTTAATTTCCATTTCTTAAATTGAGGGTGTTATCGTAAGATACCATGTTATACTAGTTTATTTATACAATCTCACTGCTTTTTTATATTTTTTATGTTTATGCTTCATTTGATGAAATATTATGATCCATATATCAAGAAAAATCCCGAGTTTCTTTATCCTCTATTTGTTCTAGATATAAACATGTAATAAAAATATCTTCACACTCTTTGGAACATAATATAATTAAGAAAATGTTTTTATGTAAATTTGACGATATTTATCTCTCTTGTTGGGAATCTATTTTATTTCAAAAACCTTGTTTACCAAAATGTTATCAAATGACCCTTGAAGTAAATTTTCAAGGAAATAGTATTTGAATTTTTTTTATTGCAATGTTTCCTTTATAAATTATGAAATCTATTTTCAAATAAAAATTTTATCAAAATGTTTTATGTTTTAAAAATAATTTTTCAAAGATGAAAGAATGTCTTACAAAATAAATTTTTCTAAAAGATCATTCAAAATTATGTTCAATCGAAGATAAAATCTGTTACTATTACTCAATCATTTCTGGTTAAATTATTCAATGTTTCCATTTATATTATTTCATTTAATATATTATTTTTTTATGTAATTATGTTTATGAAACCCATTTCTCTATCATGGGTTATTTTCTTTTGAAACCTGCTTCTTTTCGTAGCTTATTTTTAGGATGAAATGATAACAAAACTGGCTTTTTCCATAGGTTTTTATATGATTTCATTTTTATAATACTAATTCAATTTCATGGTTTATGATATTATTTTTAATAAATTATTGTTACATATATATATGATTTATTTATGAGATGGGTGGGACCTATATCTCCCTCCAATGAATTAGGAAATGATAAGTTTTATATGAGCTGAAAGGATGCACAGGTCATAGCCCAAGCCCAAAAACAAGGAGGTACATGGGATGTATCCTAAGCCTAAAACAATAAGTTACATGTGTTATATACGAATCCTAAAACAAGAAGTTACATGGGTTTTATCCCAAAACTAAAAGTAAGAGGGTACATGGTTTGTTTCCCAAACCTGGAAAATGAAGGCACACTGGTTGTAGCCTAATCCTAAAAACAATAAGGTACATGGTTTATAGCACGAAAAAAAAGTAATATGGTTCATGGTTTGTTATCCAAAGCTTGAAGTAGGTACATAGGTCATATCCCAAGCCTAAAAAGATATATAGGTCTTCGTAGGTATCCTTGACATGATATTTCCTGTTCTTATATGCATGCCATAAATTCTATGTCTTATTCCTTAGTTGTGATTTCATCGTTTGTGAGATTTATTTCCTTTTGATTCATGTTTTATAAAATACCATTATTTATCTGATAAGTCATTTTTATGATATTTTATATGAATGTTATGATCTTATAATGTAATTATCATGTTCTCATACCCATATGTTCATGGTTATGCTTACATGTCTCCCTTGTTTACCCCTACAGATTATCTGAGGTCACCCCTTTTTTGATTACATCCCCAGGTTATGAAGAAATATTTGATGTATGATATTTATATGATGGATTCTAGTTTTGGAGAACCTATTGGGAGAATATTTATCTCACTTATTTACCAGTGCTTATGTTTCCATGTTTCCAAAGGAACTAAACTAATACGGTCTTTACGCATCTGTTTGTAAAATATTTTTATGTATTCCACAAATTTTTTGAAATTTTAAGGTATGTCAAGACTCATTCACTATATCAAGATTGTAATAATGTGAATTCTGGTTCAAATACACTATAATATATAATGTTGAAGTTTATTTCCTTATATCTATATGTGTTTTGACTATATTTCTACCCTTATCTTTTGGTTTTAACCCCTTTAACTTTTACTATGATAATATGAATTTTTACACATCGAGGGTTAATATAGTTAATATAAAATTAATAATGACCCATTAATGGACCATAGATTAGATTTTAATCCTTATAATAATCACATAGTAGAATTAAATATTTCTAGAATTTTTTTAACTTTTTAAAAAATATTATTTACTATGAAATATACATAATTTCAATTATTAAAAATATTAATTACATTAAAAATGATATTATCAAAAAAAACATATAAATAAGAACAACATAATTTTTTATATCACTAATATTTCATGTTCATCTTGACACATTTTTTATCATATTATTTATCTAAATTATATTTATTTTCATATTTTCAATATAATTTTCTTGATTTTTCTATTAAATAAATAATTACTATATCGACATCATGCAATCATATAAGGTATTAAATTATTTAGTAAAAATTAAAAAATAAAATACCATTATTAATATAAATCTCTTATATCTTGAAATACTATTTGTTGTCACACATATCCTCTTGAAAAAACCATAATAAAAATAATACAGTAATCAAAAACAAGAATTGGACAAGTTTTACATTTTCTTTAAAAAATATTATATAGGTCATAATCTCATTATATTGACCCCGAAATGTCATACATTAAACCCTTAGATAATTATTGTCTATATATACTACTAAAATAAGATTTAAGAAATTCATTTTGTTAATTCAGGCTTCATATAATCTTATTTTTGACCATTAATTTATCGATTTACCTTTTTACCATGATGATAAAAATTACCATGTTTACTATTCATATTGTACAAAAATAAAATGGAACTATTTAATATAGTTGGATCTACTGATTAAAATTTTTGAGTCCATTTTTTAAAATCCAAAAAATATTTTTCATAATTTAATTTAAAATTTAACTAGAAAAACACAATAAAAAAAGTTTTTATTTTGAAAAAAATCCCTTTTTGAATGATATATTATATCATTACATGGGATGATAAATTATTCCCACATTTTCTAAATTCCATCCTTGTAATTTTAATTATTTAATGAAATGGAGGGGTGTTAATTTTCAAAATAACTTGTGTTGGAATCCCATATTGAAAATAGTGTTAACAGAACTTCCCCTAAAAATTAGAGAAATAAAGGTTTGAAGGCCATCTCAAACAACAAATAGTAGGTTTCCAAGTAAGATAAAATAAGTGTGATTTTGAAAACATGGATAGAAAAGCAAAAAATAACTCTCATGTACTAAAAAAGAGTGATAGAGAACATAGTATTGAGAATTTTGGTGATCAAAAAATTGTTAATATCTAATGGGTTAAATGCCATCGATTTCACAATAAGAAAAACAACTGGATAATGTTTTTTTTCAAATATAATTTTCCTAGAGTTGAGGAATTATTTTAATTCCTAAAGTATTAATATAAGAAAATATACATACATGACATGAAAATATTCATCCATTAATTAATTTCTACAACAATCTCTTCTTTGGCTCCAAAAGATGAGTATTTAAGATAAATTTTTCATAAATTAAGCACTAAAATCAGCTTCAAAAGATAAAAAATAATAAACAAATCTTCTTCTTATATTTAAAAATTAACCAAAACCAAAATGTAAAGTAAAAATAAGAGAATTTCCAAAAATAAATATATCTATAAATGAATAAATACAATTTTTAATCCCCAAAATTCAAAATAAAATAAACTCAATGTATATCATCCAATAAATAAATATCCATAAATTCAATAAGAAAATTATTTATAAATTTTCATTCATTAAATAAAAAAATTACTTTAATGGTTATCTTGTATATTTCATTTCTCATCCCAAAATATAATAACCCATAATTACCTCAAAAATAAATGTATCTCAAAATATCATTAGTCACCTAAAAAATCAAAACATAAATCCTCAACAGGTGTTTTTAGGATATTTAAATTATGATCAAACATAAAATTATAAAACAATTATGGTATCCATAACTCTAATAATAACCTCACATGAAAACATCAAAATCTATAAAATAATCTAAACACCGCTCTGATAAAAATTTTAAGGACTATGCCATATACATTAAATATTCTAGTGACATTAGACAATAATTATATTTTTTTTTCATAAGACCTTTTAGGTTTATAGAATTTTATAATTAGTAAAAACTCTTAAATAGTAAACCCATACATTAAAAAAGGACACTTATAATCATTATACCACTTCCCCATTAAAGAGATATCTTTAAAATAAAAGATGACTTACTTTCATGAATAAATATTCATACTTTTCATCATGACCTCATCATTTCCCCTAATATTCCATAAAACCCTGTAAAAAAATATTTTTAAATATGGTGTGATAAAAATCTCAGTAAGGGTTGTAAAAAATATAGAAACACATTAGTCTAGTAAAAAACTTGAGAACGCATAATATACATACCTTTATCACATTATTCTTTGATCTTATGGAATAAATAAATTTTATAAGAAAAAAAAATACACTTTATTCTCAAATAAAACTTTTAAAACCCTTAGAAAATGTAGAAACAACATATTGGATGTTTAGGGAATCATTAGAGTAACCACCACTACTACTCATAGAATACCTTCACGGTTAAATTCAAAAAATTACCATACAGTAACATACACAACTACTAATGGATTAACAACCATAGTTAATCTTTGAATAACTATCATAGTATATTTCTATTATCTATTTAGAGAAACCTAATAAATTACCTCCAAATAAGTATTTAATAACCATACTATTGATTTCTTTTCCAAATGCATTGATGGTTATAATGTATCTACCAATCCTTAGTTTATTATGGAACCAATGGTCATTTTTTAATAACATAACCACCCAAATATGGATTAAAATAGAACCACCAATTATAATAACAATGCCAAAGAGAAATAAAATAGTCGTAAATCATGAAATCCTGCAACATAAAAACTTGATTAAGAAAAATAACATTTTCATTTTCAAATCACTAAATTTTATAAAAACTACAAACATATAAAGGAAAAAAATTTCTTTGAAAATAAGCATGTATACTTGTAATGTAAACTTCAAATAAAATTTTATTCATGATGGAAGGAACATGTAACGACCCAAAGTATTTCAATAGAAAATTCCCTTCTTATATCTATGTCATAAAAACACAAAATAATGAACTACTAAGTGATAAGTGACCATTAAACATAATTTTTTCACCCCTATGTTTGGAATTTTAAAAATCTGACATACACGGTTGAGTTCAAGATAGTTTTTGGAGTCTAATGAAACAAAAATATTTTTTTGTGAATAGTAACCTACCCTTATGAATAGTAACCCACCCTTATGAATAGCAATACGACCCTTATGAATTGTAAATAAGAGTTACATTACCTATGAATAATAAAATAAAATTTAGACATCATAGAATGTGATAATTTGACCTTAGTAAACATTTTTGGTATTTTATAAGTCAGAATAATTAATTATAACTAATTAATTTAAAATAATATTTATTTCCATGAAATTTATTCATAAAGTATTTAATCAAATAGTTTTTAGATAATTTTATAAGACCCTATGTAATTTTTTAAGGAACTACAAAATCAGTTTGAATTTTAAAAACTATTTTTTAAGTAAATTATGATTTTAATTAAACATAAATTAATAATATTTAGAAAATTATTTTTGAAATATGGACATCATTTTTGGATTCTACACATCGAAAAATGGTAGGGGTAAATTGTTGGGTTTATTCTGAAATACTTCAATTTTTGGGTGAATAGTAAAAAATACAGTTTTTCGCATAATCAGTATACACTGAATTGCAACATTAATGATTCAATGATGACATAAACATTCTATAAATTTAGTTTCGGCCAAAAATATTAAATTACATAAAGTTTTTCTTTAAATACAATAAATCCAATTCTCAAACCTAAAAATAACTTTCCAAAGCCTAAAGTCAAAAGGTGATTTCTTAAAGTGTCTTTTTCTCTTTCTTTCACTTTTCTTTTAATAAATTAATGAATTCGAATTATAAAGAAGATTTAAAGCCTAAAACGAATTATATTATATTAATATATTATATAGGTTTTCAAAAAACTACTATTACAAGTCTAACTTATGATAAATTATTTTATTTAATATTTCATACCACAAACACCTCCCTCCTCGTGTATAAATAAGTCCTCACCCTCCTCTTTCCAAACCACACCTCTCAAGCTTCAAGAATTGTCTAAGCTCTACCCAATCATCTCTCCTAGCCCCTTACCCACGTCCATGATCTCCTGGTCTCATCAAAAGACCAAGCGTAGTCCCTTAAGGAGGTTCTTAAGAGGAGGAATCTAAAGGTAAATTTTTTCCCTCTTCTCCTTTAATTTCCATTCAAGTTCAAGTTCCTTTCTTGATCTCTCCCTACCTATCTTCATCCAAACTATTTTGTAACTCTAGTATTACACAATTAATGTAATCTTATGATTATAATGGTATATTATATCACCCCACACTCATTCCCTCTTCCTTTTATTTTATTAAAGATAACATTGTTCATGTGGTGATAATTTATCACGTTCAAAAACAACATGCTATCTTCTTCCATTTCTACCTTCAATCTGGTCATGAAACCATTTTTATGGTTGAAACAGAATATTTTCTATGTATTATGTTCTATTTTAAGTTCTGGAAATAACCTATGGCTATATTACTAAGTGAATAGTTAAAATGAGTTCGTTGTGATCCAAAAACCGCTCAAATTAACCCAAATAATCTTCATTTAATTATTATCTAATGATTCATCCACATGGATCTAATATAACTCATTATAAAATCATTAAAGCTTCTGTAATATCATTAATAACATGTAATATTATTTCTGGATGTTTACCATGATCTACCCAAACATCAAATTAAGAATACAAGTGGACCGCTCAAGAAAACCATGAAAACAAACATCCCTGATCAATGTTTTTAAACTCTATAAGTCATCCAAAGGAACATAATATGAAATAATGAAACCAGAATGAACCCTATTAATGTATAAAAGGTTCTTTAATTTGTATTTAATGAATATAATTCCATTATATAGGACATTAAATAGAAGGAGGCATTCGATTAAAAGGTAAGGGGAAATCTCGAACCCAATTTTCTTCCTTCGAGTTCTCCCTCTTTCACTAGATTTTCGATATGGTTACTCCTCAAAGATCATTTTTTCTTCATTTCCTTTACTTTTCTGGGATATACATGTTTTTCAATGGTTTTTATGTCCATAAAAATGTTTTCCAAAAGAACTCTTCTTTCAAGATCTCACATTTTACCTCTCATTCAAGGTTGATGGTTCTTGTATCAAGTATGGTGTTCCCTCGTTATTTTCAGAACCCAAAGCTTATGAATGTGTTATTATGAGACGAGACCCATTCCTTTCCATGAGTTATTTATGTACATGTTTGATATGTGTTCTATGTGGAAATCATGATAATGATAATGTTATGATGTGACGGGTGCGCCCAGAATTATATAGCACTCCAATGCATTGGGTAAAGTGATGAATCTCATGAGTAAATGTGAAATGATGTGTGAACATGATGCTAGATTTGTTGACAAGTATGTGTGTTAGTTAACCACTAAGACATGATGTTTTATTTTTATGCATTTCCATATTTCAAGTCTTTTATTTATGCTCCTCTCATGTTCATGATATTTTGCCTACGTCATGATTATGCTCACCCCATGCTATATTGTTCTTATCTACCCTCTTACTGGGCTTCTAGATCACCCCTTTTGATGTATATCCTCAGGTGGATAAATGTACTAAGGAGAGGACAAGTTCCACTAAGAATCTAGCGAAGAAGAAATTAAATAAATGTTTATGGTTGATGTTGTATTTGTTATGTATGGTCCTAGTTTTCCCAAGACACTAAACCCTTGGATCCTCCATGTGTAATACTATTGTGTTGTTTATCTTTAAAATGATGTAATAGTAATGTAAGAAAAGGCTCGGTCGCTATAGTTGGTATCAAAGGAAAGGTTTAGTTAATTTAGGAATTAGGATTAGTAAACCCTAGAGAAAACCTCTAGCATGAGAATAAGTACAAATATGTACACAAGAACATTTACATAGGGATCCCATATGTTATGTTTTTGGTATAATTGTTTAAATGGATAAGTTATTCATGAATTGTTTACTTATGTTTTGTTCTAACCTTTTCTATTTTAGAAAATTGTGGGAACCAGGAGAAATCAGGCCAACAACTCTTGCGAGGGCCAATGCAACGATTGCCCGAACATCATCCCCAATGATTTGGAAGGTGGAGTTCAAAACGTCATGACGATGCTTACCCAATTATCTCGGGTTATGAATAATAACCATAATAATGGGGAACATCCTCCTTCACCAAAGAGGGAGCAACTAGCTATCGAATGTTTTATGCGACAACGACCACCGACGTTTTGTGGATCTTCTGATCCACTAGTTGCAGAACAGTGGGTCAACTCCATGGAGAAGATATTTTCTGTTCTTCACTGTTCCGAGACAGAGAAGCTGACCCTAGCCATTTATCGTCTAGATGGAGAAGCTGATCAATGGTGGTATTTGATTAAGAAAACCAAGCCAAGGGAGGAAATTGATGAGATGGAATGGGAAGAATTTAATATAATGTTTCTTAATAAGTACTTCCCACGAACTCTTCACACGAAGATGCAGAGAGAATTCATAGAGATCAAGAAAAAATAAGGAAAATCTGTCACAACATATGAAGCAAATTTCACAATGCTCTCAAGGTATTCTTTGGGTTTTTTATCAACAATGATAGAAAAATTGATAGATTCTTTAGTGGATTAAAACCACATCTTCGAAAGGCTCTTGCAATTCGCGACTTTGGGAGTTATGAAGATGTTGTTCGGTGTGCTCTCAAAGTGGATATGGAGTTTGGATAATGGTCCCATGGCTATGGTGATAAGAAAAGAAAGATGGAGTTTCAAGCTGCGGGATCTAGTGAAATAGGTGGGAAGAAAAATCAACGACCCACATGCCAAAAATGTGGGATATTGCACCATGGGAACTGCCTCAAAGGTATGGATAAATGCTTTAAGTGTGGGAAGGAAGGACACCAAGCTCACGAGTGTCGAAAAGACATGAAAATGAAGAATAATGTAGCCGATGAAAAGAGAGAACCACTCGTGGTTCAATGCTACAACTGTAGGGAGTTAGTGCACTATTCAAACCTGTGCACTAAACCTCGAGCTCTCGAGGGTAATCAGCGCCAACAAATACCAAAGCCAAAGGAATAAGGGAAGGCTTTTGCCATCACTACTGCAGAGGTGGAACATGATAATGAAGTCGTACAAGGTACACTTCCTATTCACCCAAGAATGGCAAAAGTCTTATTTGATTCTGGTTCTACGCATTCCTTTATATCTTTCAAGTTTCCTAGAACTATAGAATCGAAGCCACGAAACCTTGAAGTATAGATATCTGTAAAAACACCAAGTGGTGCAATCATTTCAACCCAAGTGTTTGACTCTTCTCCTGTTGATGTATCTGGGAAGATTCTTCTAAGAAATCTCGTAATACTTCCCTTGGTGGAATTCGACACTATAATGGGAATGGATTGGCTCTTGTTATATAGAGAACATATCAATTGTCGGGAAAAGGAAATATATTTCCATATTCCGAACCATCCCATGCTCCTCTACAAATGCAAGGAAGATCATTAATATCCTTTGAAAAATCCTTCAATTGTGTGGGTGATGATTCCCTATGAAGAATCATACCTCGCCCAAATGTTTGAGTCAAAGGAAAGTGCCAACCTTGAGGAAATGCCCATCGTGAGGGAATATAGTGATGTATTTCCCGAAGAGTTACCCGTAATTCCCCCAGATTGTGAGGTAGAGTTCTCAATTGAACTCATACCCGGAGCTACTCCTATCTCGAAGTGCCCCTATAGGATGGCTCCTATTGAACTAGTGGAGTTAAAGAAGCAGCTACAAGAGCATCTAGAAAAAGGGTTCATACGCCCTAGTGCATCACCTTGGGGTGCGCCAGTGCTCTATGTAAATAAGAAGGATGGAACCATGCGGCTGTGTATCGATTATTAGGAGCTCAACAAGATCACCATAACAAACAAGTATCATCTCCCAATGATTGACGACTTTTTCGACCAGTTAAGAGGAGCTCAATACTTCTCAAAGGTGGATCTTCATTCTGGATATCATCAAGTAAAGGTAAAGAAGGAAGATATTCAGAAGACTGCCTTCCGTACAAGGTATGGGCACTATGAGTTTTTGGTGATGCCCTTTGGACTTACTAATGCCCCTGCAATCTTCATTGATTTGATGAATAGATTCTTTAGACATTACCTCGAAAAATTTATGGTAGTGATTATTGATGATATTCTCATCTACTCCAAGAGCTAGGAGGAACATGAAGAACATCTAAGACTTGTGTTGGCGACATTGAGAAAAGATAAGTTGTACGCCATGTTCAGCAAGTGTGACTTTTAGATGAATCAAGTCACGTTCTTGGGACATGTGATCACACGCGAGGGAATTTATGTGGACACTTCAAAGACAAAGGTGATTGAAGAATGGCCCAGGCCCACTAGTGTCACAAAAATCCGTAGTTTTCATGGATTAGCTGGGTACTATCGACGTTTTGTGAGAAACTTTTCATGATTGTCAAGCCCGCTAACAATGTTAACAAGGAAAGGGGTAAAGTATGTATGGACGGAAAAATGTGAGGGAAGCTTCAAGGAGCTAAAGAGAAGGTTTATCACTACACCTGTACTCACACTACCTAAAAGTGGAGAATGTTTTGTGATATACAGTGATTCTTCAAAGAAAGGCTTGGGTTGTGTACTCATGAAAAATGATAATGTGATAGCCTACGCCTCACGAAAGTTGAAGATCCTTGAGCAGAACTACCCGATGCATGATCTAGATCTGGCAGCAGTGATTTTTGCCTTGAAAATCTGGTAGCACTACCTTTATGGAAAGAAGTCTGACATATACACCGACCACAAGAGCCTAAAGTATATATTCACACAAAAAGAAAATCAACATGCGTCAAAGGAGATGGTTAGAGCTAATGAAGGATTACGATTGCTCTATTCACTATCATCCTGGAAAGTCGAACAAGGTAGTTGATGCTCTAAGAAGGAAAGAACCAACTAATCTATCCATGTTGGGTATTGATAAAGACCCTATCTTCTTGGATATGCAAGGGATGGATTTGGGAATCGTAAGGGCATGGGATACCGCCTACCTTGCCCAAATGATTACGCAACCATCCATCCAACGGAAGATTAAGGAAGCACAAAGGGATGATGTAGAGGTACAAAAGAGGGTGAATGCAGTAATGGAAGGGAAGATGTAAGAGTTCCATATCGATGATGATGGTGTGATTCGGTTTGGAACACGGCTTTGTGTGCCTTCATCACCTGGGATAAAGAAGGAGCTATTGGATAATGCACATAGCTCAACTTTATCTATTCATCCTAGAAGTACCAAGATGTGTCGTGATCTCCGAGAACACTTCTGGTGGGATAACATGAAGAAGGAGATTGCGGAATATATATCAAGGTGCTTGGTATGTCAGCAAGTTAAAGCTGAGCGGAAAAAGTCCAATGGTATGATGCAGCCATTGCCTATACCCATGTGGAAATGGGGAAATATTACTATGGACTTTGTCATGGGTCTCCCGAAAATGTCAAGAGGAAATAATGTGATATGGGTTGTGGTTGATCGACTCACCAAGACTGCCCATTTTATCGCTATTCGGGAAGACCTCTCACTTGAACAGCTTGCAAGGATATATGTGAAGGAAGTAGTGAGATTGCACGGTGTTCCACTCTCGATTGTATCTGACCATGATCCAAGGTTTACATCTAAATTCTGGAGGAGCCTTCAACATGCTTGGAGTACTGAATTAAATTTCAGCACAGCCTATCACCCCTAAACTGATGGCCAGTTTGAAAGGACTATTCAGACACTCGAAGATATGCTAAAAGCATGCTCTCTAGAATTCAAAGGTGGATGGGATCAGCACCTCCCATTGGTTGAGTTCTCATACAACAATAGCTTCCACTCGAGTATTCAGATGGCTCCATATGAAGCTCTTTATGGGAAGCGATGTAGAACTCCAACCTGTTGGGATGAAGTTGGAGATAGAAAGCTACTTGTACCCGATCTTGTGCAGGAGATGACCGAGAAGGTTCAAGTCATCTAGAAACACATCAAAGCTGATCAAAATCAGCAAAAGAGCTATGCTGACAATCGTCGAAGGGACTTGGAGTTTGACGTTGGAGATAAAGTCTTGCTTCGAATATCTTCATGGAAGATAGTCATGAGATTTGGGAAGAAAGGGAAGCTAAGCCCAAGGTACATTGGTCCCTTTGAGATCCTTGATCGTATAGGAGTCGTGGCCTATCATCTGGAACATCCACCAAATATGGCTCAAGTTCATGATGTGTTTCATGTATCAATACTGAGGAAGTACATACCAGACCCCTCACATGTACTAAACTCAGAGGTGGTACAACTGGATGATGATCTCTCCTATGAGGAGCAGTCGGTAAAAATTTTGGACCGAAGTGATAAGGTTCTATGAAACAAGACAACCCGCCTTGTCAAAGTGTTGTGGAGGAACCATAAGTTTGAGGAAGCAACTCGGGAGCCAGAAGAGGTAATGAAGGAGAAGTACCCACACCTGTTTGTGTAAAGTAAAATTTCAGGGGCGAAATTTCTTAAGGGGGGAAGAATGTAACGACCCAAAGTATTTCAATAGAAAATTCCCTTCTTATATCTATGTCATAAAAACACAAAATAATGAACTAATAAGTGATAAGTGACCTTTAAACATAATTTTTGTCACCCCTATGTTTGGATTTTTAGAACTCTGACATACACAGTTGTGTTCAAGATAGTTTTTGGAGTCTAATGAAACAAAAATAATTTTTGGTGAATAGTAACCTACCCTTATGAATAGTAACCTACCCTTATGAATAGTAATATGACCCTTATGAATAGTAAATAAGAGTAACATTACCTATGAATAATTAAATAAAATTTAGACATCATAGAATGTGATAATTTAACCTTAGTAAACGTTTTCGGTATTTTATAAGTCAAAATAATTAATTATGACTAATTAATTTAAAGGAATATTTATTTCCCTGAAATGTATTCAAAAATTATTTAATCAAATAGTTTTTAGATAATTTTATAAGACCCTACATAATATTTGAAGGAACTACAAAATCAGTTTTAATTTTAAAAACTGATTTTTTAAGTAAATTATTATTTTAATTAAACATAAACTAATAATATTTAGAAATTTATTTTTGAAAAATGGACATAATTTTTGGATTCTACACATCGAAAAATGGTAGGGGTAAATTTTTGGGTTTATTCTGAAATACTTCAATTTTTTGGTGAATAGTAAAAAATAAAGTTTTTCGCAAAAATCAGTATATACTAAATTGCATTATTAATGATGCAATGATGACATAAACATTCTAGAACATTATTTTCGGAAAAAACATATTAAATTTCATAAATTGTTCCTTTAAATACATTAAATCCAATTCTCATACCTAAAAAGATCTTTCCGAAGCCTAAAGTCAAAAGGTGATTTCTTAAAGTGTCTTTTTCTCTTTCTTTCACTTTTCTTTTAATAAATTAATGAATTCGAATTATAAAGAAGAGTTAAAGCCTAAAAGTAATTATATTATATTGATATATGATTTAGGATGTCAAAAAATTACTATTACAAGTCTAACTTATGATATATTATTTTATTTAGTATTTTATACCAAAACGCCTCCCTCCTCATGTATAAATAACCCCTCCCCCTACTCTTGCCAAACCACACCTCTCAAGCTTCAAGAATTGTCTAAGATCTGCCCAATCATCTCTCCTAGCCCCTTCCCCACGTCCAAGATCTCCCGGACTCATCAAAAGACCAAGCGTAGACCCTTAAGGAGGTTCTTAAGAGGAGGATTCTAAAGGTAATTTCTCTCCCTCTTCTCCTTTAATTTCCTTTCAAGTTCAAGTTCCTTTCTTGATCTCTCCCTACCTATCTTCATCCAAACTATTTTGTAACTCCATTATTATACATATACTGTAATATTATGATTATAATGGTATATTATATCATCACACACCCTTTCTCACTTCTTTTATTTTATTAAAGAGAACATTGTTCATGTGGTGATAATTTATAACTTTCAAAAACAACATGCTCTCTTCTTGCATTTCTACTTTCAATCTGGTCATGAAAACATTTTTATGGTTGAACTAGAATATTTTAAATGTATTATGTTCTATTTTAAGTTCTGTAAATAACCTATGTCCATATTACTAAGTGAAAAGTTAAAACGAGTTCGTTGTGATACAAAAACCGCTCAAATTAACCCAAATAATATTCATTTAATTCTTATCTAATGATTCATCCACATGGATATAATATAACTCATTATAAAATAATTAATGTTTCTGTAATATCATTAATAACATGTAATATCAGTTTTGGATGTTTACCCATGATCTACCCAAACATCAAATTAAGAATACAAGTGGACCGCTCAAGAAAACCATGAAAATAAACATCCCTGATCAATGTTTTTAAACTCTATAAGTCATCCAAAGGAACATAATATGAAATAATGAAACCAGAATGAAACCTATTAATGTATAAAAGGTTCTGGAATTTCTAATTAATGAATATAATGTCATTATACATGACATTAAATAAAAGGAGTCATTCGAGTACATGGTAAGGGGAAATCTCGAACCCAATTTTCTTCCTTCGGGTTCTCCCTCTTTCACTCCATTTTTGATATGGTTACTCATCAAAGATCATTTTTTCATCATTTCCTTTAATTTTCTGGGATATACATGTTTGTCACTGGTTTTTATGTCCATCAAAATTTTTTCCAAAAGAACTCTTCTTTCAAGATCTCACATTTTACCTCTCATTCAAGGTTGATGGTTCTTGTATCAAGTATGTTGTTCCCTCTTTATTTTGGGAACCCAAAGCTTATGAATGTGTTATTATGAGATGAAACCTATTCCATTCCATGGGTTATTTCTGTACAAGTTTGATATATGTTCTATGTGGAAATCATGATAATGATAATGTTATGATGTGACGGGTGCGCCCGGAATTATATAGCGCAATATGAATGTTTCAATGTGATAGGAGCGCCCGGAATTATATAGCGGTCCAATGCATTGGGTAAAGTGATGAATCTCATGAGTAAATGTGAAATGATGTTTGAACATGATGCTAGCTTTTTTCAAAAGTATGTGTGGTAGTTAACCACTAATACATGATGTTTCATTTTTATGCATTTCCACATTTCAAGTCTTTTATTTATGATCCTCTCATGCTCATGATATTTCGCCTATGTCATGATTATGATCACCCAATGCTATATTGTTCTTATATACCCTCTTACTGGGCTTCTAGATCACCCATTTTGATGTATATCCTCAGGTGGATAGATGTACTAAAGAGAGGACAACTGCCACTAAGAAGCTGGTGAAGAATAAATTAAATAAATGTTTATGGTTGATGTTGTATTTGTTATGTATGGTCCTAGTTTTCCCAATACACTAAACCTCTGGATCCTCCATGTGTAATACTATTGTGTTGTTTATCTTTAAAATGATGTAATAGTAATGTAAGAATATTCCAGGTCACTACAGAACATCTTCTCATATAGTATGAGTAAAAAAATACCTTCTTTATTTTCATCAAAAAAGTAACAAAGTACCTCATTTGGAAAATAACAAAATTATTCATTTCAATCCATTTAGTAAAATGTTAAAAAATGTTTAAAATGAAATTAAAAATTTATAGGAGAAAAATAAAATCATATTTATTTTTTTCTAAAAAAAATCATTTAAAAATGTATTAAAATATATTTTCACAGGAAAAATTAAAACATGTTTCTTAAAATAAAGTCCCTTACTATAAGTATAACATGTTATGTATTTTATTTATATAAGATTTATCATCCTGAATAATAAACATCAGATAATTATTTACATTCTTAGGAATATTTTTCATGTTTTTTATTCCTTTTATATCACAAATTTCTATGTTATATTAAATTACTTAATAACTTAATTTCATGACAAACCATTTAATGATATTCAGTACTTAAGTCCAAAATGATTAATTTCGGTTTAATATTTTCAAATTAGTCAAGATTCCATTATATCAAAAATAATTATCATGAAATAATTATCTTTTTTAAACTTCAATTTGCATTTTAACTCCATCCAATAAATATGGGGATGAAAAAATAAATATGTTACAACCACAATGAAGTTAGGTTGTAAATATGTAAGAGTAACATTTCCATTTTTCAAGGATAATTATTGAATGATGATAAATATTATTTTTTATTTCCACAATTACATTAATATCATAAACATAATACTTTATTTTACAGTAAAGTATTTGTTGGGTAAAATTATTTTTTTGGAATAGTTTTAATTTTACAT
Source organism: Viscum album (assembly GCA_963277665.1). Taxonomy (NCBI): domain Eukaryota; kingdom Viridiplantae; phylum Streptophyta; class Magnoliopsida; order Santalales; family Viscaceae; genus Viscum; species Viscum album. Next base: position 441,407,666 of record OY728121.1, read on the forward strand.
TAGATATTTTTTTTAAATTAATCCAATTTGGGTTTTTGAAATTGTTTTTAATCATGAATTTAGAATAAAAATTTATACATATAAATGGATTTTTTCTTAAAAAAATCCACATATTTTTTTCTATTTAATTTAAATTTAAATTCTAAAATCCGATGTTTTAAATTATGAAAAATGGATTCTATATTTAAAATCAGTGGGACAAAATTTATAAAATAGGTCTCTTTTATTTTTGTTCAATATGAATAGTAAACAAAGTAATTGTATGCACATGTTAAAGGGTAAAATGGGTAATTTAGGTTTACAATAAAATGATAAGAACCATAAAATTTCCCAAATACTTACCTAAATCATATTTCATGGGTATATGCCAACATTATTCAATGAAATGTTTAATTTATGACCATTTGGGGCCACTTGGATACTTCTAATGACCTTTATAGTATATTATTTATTGAAAAATCAAACATGTCACAACCATGTTTATAATAAGTGTAATATTTTTAATATGATGTTATCCAAAGTATATGTTCAACTATAAATATTATTTGAAAATAAAAACTATTAATTGATATCATGGTAATTTATTTTCAATTTTTGGCATATAAATAATTACCTTAAATTACTACACAATACTAGTATAAAAATTATTTAATTAATGGAATATACAAATAAATGATACTTCAAATACTAATAGTAATATACATTTAGAAATTTAATGTAGTAGAAGAATTTTATTTACTAAATTTACTTATTACAAATATTATAAAATATTATATTTTTAATTTATATTTATTTATTGATGTTATTAAAGTCAAATTAATTAATATAATCAAAATGTATAATAATGATACTTTATTAAAATAATATATTATTAAATTATCTAAAAATAATAAAAATATTAAATTATGAAAATGGGAAAAAATATGGTTGAAAATGTTACCCCATTTGAATTTATTGTCTATTTGGAATAATTTCTCTTCATAATATTATAATTATATTTTAATATTTTTTAGAAATTCCAAATGGGCCCCTCCCCTCTATTATAAAATTTAACATTTTCATTCACAAATTTACACCACATTGTTCCATATAGAACAACCAAAACCATACAATTACTCTTATTAACATCCTTCTCTATGTTATTAAGGTTCACTCCCTTCCAGAATAGAATCCTTAGGTCCTTTTAAAAGAGTTCTAAAGGGAGTCCACCAAAGAAGAGTTAATCATCTTCACTGAATATTTCATGTTTATTTATTCTTGTACATCCTCTTCATATGTTGTACCCATCCTCAAATAATAATTATAGTTTAATAAATATTTTAATATGTTATTATTATTATGGGATGACTATATTCCATCTCATTTTTATCCTCCAAAAGGTGAAAACATTTTTCATGCATATGTACGACTTACAATCTGCACATTGCAATGTGACTAATTTTTCATCACCACTTTAAATGGATGGTTCTAAATATATATATTATATAATAAATAACAATGATTTTTTAATGTTTAATTATTCTTTATTTTTATTTCAATCCATCAATCAAAAAAAGAATATAGATTTCATGCATATTTATGAAATAACTAATTCATGAATGGTGTAATTAATTTTTCTATCACTATCTTTATGGATGGCACAAATTATATAATTATTTAATATATAATATATTTAAAACATAAATAATATTTTAGACATGGTGGAACTATGATAAATGTATAAGGACAAGAACTACCCAATCAAAACATACCCGAAAAAGAATGTAGTTACCACCTGAAACAATGATTTTAAAATTGAATTGATAATAATATGGTGATAAAATGTTATAGGAAAATAATATATGGTATGATATATATGATCATTGATTGATAATATATATTTATAATAAATATATATTTATTTTACATGAGGTTAAAAAGAGTATAATGGAAATCAGACATGTGGTTAGGGTTTTTCATTTCACTTTTACTTCTTTGAGACATATTATATATTAACTAATTATTTATTTAATGTGATTCATATACTAAACCTTTGATATATTACATCATTCATCTCGTTTTATTCAGTGTATTTAATGTTTTATTTGATTTTATATATTTTATAGGGATTATTATTCAAAATAAACCAATGTGGTAATGGTGTATTTCATAATGACATCGTTATTTAAGATTTTTTTAAAGTCTCAACACAACAATATTCCTCAAACATGTCCTTAATTTCTATAAATGTTATTAAAAAAATTATTATTCTCTAATTATTTTTTAATTTCAATTTAACAACTTTTTTATTATTTTTTTAAAGTAATCTTCCTTCCATTTTCTAAATGAGGTAATTTTTAACTTTTCTTACAAAAGAGTGATTTTTTTTAATTTAAAAAGCATCAATGTAGTTTCCCACCATCATGAGACTTAGATGTTTTGATGCTACATTTTATTTTTTACAAGGTTCTTTTTAAAGGAATTTTTTTCTTTTATATTTGTTCATTTTTTTCATAAATAAGTTGTTTTCAATGTAAAAATATATTTTCCTCAAAAATATTTTAATAATCTCATTAAAGTATGTTTATCAATGTCAATATCCATTGATGAATCCAATTATTAGTATGTACTATAATTATTCCATTCATCATATTTATTTTAATGGTTAATGATTAGTTCAGTAGGTAATTCATTAAAATCCCATATGTCTAGTTATTCCAATATGTATAGTTATTGATTTTATTAACATGAGATTATTTAGTTGTATTATTTATTAATATGTTGGATTAATTGAAATTATTATGTGATGGGAGGGACCCTTTATAGACCCTTGATTCATTGGTAGGACTTATCTTAAAAAACCTCTGCAGTATTATTTGAGGCCTTACCTAGTTATATAAGATATCTATGCATGAGGCCTCAATGGTATGATTATTGTGTATGGAATTATGCATTCCATCAATATAAAATTAGTTATTGATGTCCACTTGATTATTTGAATAGTTATAATAACAATCGATAAGTTTTAAGATCGTGTTATTATTTACATATCATTATTTTATCATCATTTATTATTTCCATTTTATTATTCATGTTCATATTAGTGATTGAATGCCATGTGTTTTTAGTTATTTACTTTTCCATATTGACTATGACTTTTAAATTCATGGTAGCTTCAATTTTATGCATACCCTTATTAAGAATTAGCGCTCACCCTATTCTTATGTATTATTTATATATAATGTAATTAAGTGTATTCTGATTTATATGGAAGGATACTCTAATATTAATAATTGTGCACTCAAAGAAAATACTATGATAAATTTTATGTTTTCAAATGTAATTTAAATTAATGTATGTATCTTGTTATTAAACTATTTATAAGGTAAATTTTGGTTTTGGATTATTTTAAAATTTTAATTATTTAATTTTAATTCAAAATAATCAATAAATGATTTTGTAAATATATTTTATACATAAATTTAATTTAGAAATATTTTAAATATAAAAATAAAATTTTTCTGAACAAATATTTTTCTTCTAGTTTTTCCAGTTTATCTTTAAATTATATTCTGAAACTTATGTATTTTGAATATTGAAATATATCTTACAAATTTTAAATTATTGGGTAAAAATTTAGTAATTAGGACCCTATTATTTTCTTACAATATGAATAGTAAACATAATAACATTATTATTATGGTAAAGGGTAATTTGGGTAATTTAGGTTACAAATAAAATGATAAGAATCATTAAATAACCCAAAAACATGCCTAAATATTATGGTATAATTATATATCAACCATAATCATCTTGGGGTAAAATGTATTACCTTTTGGGCCCACTTGGATGCGATTATATCCTTAATAGTATTTTATTTAAAGAAATGTCAAACATGTAACACTCTTATTTTTAGTAATTGTAATATTTTTAATATGGGGTGATCAAGAGGATACATTCAAATATCATTATTATATAAAAATATAAATGATTTATCTTTATCATATTTATTTATTTTTAATATTTGCTGATGATATAATTACCTTAAATTCTTAATCAACACTGACAATGTAATTAATAAATTAATAGAAAAATTATATAAATGATATTAAATATATAAAAAAGAATATAATTGGAGATAAATAATGTGATGAAAGAATATTAATGATGTCTAGGACATGTTATTTATTTTATAAAATATTTTTTCATTAATTTTACATGTTCTCTTTATATTATTAAATTCAAAGTAACTAATATTTCAAAAAAGTCACATTAAAGATATTTTATGGAAAAAATATTTTATTAAATGATATAAAATTATTATAAATCATAAATTTAATTATAATATTATTATGATTTTTTAATTATAAACCATTGTCTACTTATGGGAATTATCTCACTTTACAGTAATGGTATTGACCCTCAATGAGTAAGTATCCATGTTGCCCCTGTAAGTATTAAATCGATTAAATTGGGATTAAAATAAAAATATACGAGTTGAAATGTAGGGAAAACATGTATAAATTTTATGTTATTTGTGTATTTTGACCAATATCATCATTTATTTGATGTAAATTACTTCAGGTCTATTAGTAGTTGAAAATTAACTTATATTAATTTAATTTTTTGAGAAATTCCAAGAGTGCATGTACCCTGCACTATAAGAGGGAACATCCTCTTCTAAATCCTTCTTCGTTAACACCTATTTGACAAAGAGAATACCTATTAAAACCCCTTTTTGGAATCTCTACCCACATTATAGAGGTATTTTTTATGAATAATACCAATATAATAGGTATTAATGTGTCATGTAAAGGAGGTTTTCTAAAGATGAGGTATAGTTTTTATCTTTGTGTTTGAGTTTTGTTTGTTTGTACACATCCCTTAATCATTCTTAAACCACGATTATATCATAAAAAAATTTCTTAAATACATGAAAGTGTTTTTATGTTAACGGAAAAACCTATATACATCTCCTCTTCCATCAAATATGAAACAAAATCAGCATTTGTGTGTACGAAGGACTACCTGCGCACGATCGAATATAATTTTTTTCTATCACCATCTCTCAAGACAGGTTGTAATGATGGAATTAATGTTTATATATGATATTAATGAAACATGTATCATTATTTAAATATATTATATCATGTACCTGTTTAACCTTCCAGGAAATGGAAAATGATAACATTGTTTGTGTGTATGTTTGGACCACCGCCACCACGAAGCGATGTGATTAATTTTTCATTATGAAATCATATAGATGATATATATATATATATATGTTTATTTAAATAAATAATTTGATATATATAAATATATAATATATTATTATCATTATTTGATGATGAAATAATATATACCATCTTTTCATAATGATCGTTGAAAAATAGAATCGTTGTTCATGCATGTGTACGGCCTATCATCTCCATGATTGTAATGTAGTTTATTTTTCATTATCATGTTTAATTTCTAGGTTTAAAATTATAATTTATTTATATAAATTATAATTACTTCATTATAATTATTTTTTATATGAATTAATTATAACCATTTTTACCAAAGTCAACCTACGGAATTCATTTTACACTTATCTATTGAATATCATTAAAACGTCTAATTTAAACATAAATAATTAAGTAATTATATAGGAAATAATAAAGTATATAAATATATAAAACATTAGATATAAATTGTTTGTAGAATGATATACTAAATATCTAAAATGGGAACAAATTTCAAATAAAAATAGTGTCAACAAGATTTACATTAATGAAGTTGATGCTTTAAATGCACAACAGTTAGTATGGTAACAATCTCCACAAGAGACAATGGTAATAATATAATATCCCTAGCCTTTTACACATATTATTATCTACATTTAATCATAATTATAATTCAAATACAATCAAAATATCATTAATTATAGTGTCTTTTGGAAATTAGATACATAAATAGAAAGCATGAAATCAAGAGAGTACTTTCTTGAAGTTTTGATAACCCGTTCCCATCATATTTGGAATATTGTTTGGGACATCATCACATTTCCAATAAAATTGATTGTTGGGAAGGGTTCTTCTATTTATAATTATAAAATAAGAAAAATAATGTACAATTAGGAGGGAAGGAATAATTATCTAATAAGAATATAAAAAAAATTATTGAATATAGAAGGATAATATTGTAAATAAATATTATATCCTAAATTTCGATACCCTAGTTTTCACTCTAGGTTATCCATGGTGATAGAATTATCCATAGGTTTCTTAATAATATTTTCTAGTCCTAATCATCACAAATAACTTGATCATTCTCTGATACCAAAAATAATGTCCCTAGACTTTTACACAAATTATTACCTAATTTTAACCATAATTAGACTTCAAATACCAACCAAGGATTCTAAATTCTAGTGTCATTAAAAGATTAGATACATATTTAGAAAGAATGAAACCAAAATAAAAACATATTTTATTTAATATTCACAATGAGATTCTTGCACCCTTTGATCCCTTACAACTACATAGGATAAATTGGTGAATGCATGAAAAGGGGATGAGATAAAAATCCTAATTTGGGAAAAAATATAGGAATAAAGTATAGAAAATGGGATAGAAGGCATAACATGATGTCACAAAAAGTTATGAAATATGAATAAACATATGGAAGCATAAAATATAGTGAATGGGATCCTATAATCATAGAATTATAGTAATGTGTATGAAACATTAAACCAGACATAGCCATTAGTCAAGTCTCACTGCACATGGAGGGGCACGAGTCAAGGCTAACCACCAAGGCCATTGTACATTGAGAATGAGTCAAGGTTAATCACTAAGACCGTTATAAATTATGTCTCATGAGACTAAACATTTACCAATGCATTTGACTGTTATCTAGGTGCACCCATCCTAAAATGTTCATTAATATGTGTTCTATATAAAGAATCATACATAAGGAATAAAACATAAACACAAGGGTTACCGATAGAAACAATTGGGTATAATAATATTCTCAAAAGTCTAATCAATAGGGAATATCATAATGGTGTAAATGAAATAATGGATTTATATTATACATGTACATTTATAGTGGAAAATAGGCATACATCATGATAATTGATTTAAAACTACCACACGAGCTCATGCGCGCCTCCCCGTATGTCAGAGGCTGCCATCTAGTAGGGGGTTTACTAAGTCAGTAAAGGGGAGACTGTACCATCTCTTATTAGATTAATAAACCAGTGAATGTAAATTATGTAGTATCGAAAGCATCTATAATCATAAAAATACTAATACCACAAGGTAAAAAAATCTTCAAATACAATACTCAGCTGAATAGGGAAAAATACCATGCCAAAGTGAGTGAAAAAATGTAGAACAATAAAATAAAGACACCAAAGACACCCTTGTGGGTCCCAAACCAAATCTGGTTCTCTCATCCATGATCCATCCCCAATAATCTATCAAATATTAGACCTTTTACATTAACATATCATGCAACATCATTTTTTTATTTAGGTACCGATCTTGCATCCCAAATATGGTGTGAGAACAACTCAGTAGGCTACTACCAATTTATCACATTAATTAATATTTTTTTATTCAACCCTACAATTCAATGACCATGTTACCATTCTTATTTTTGACCCATTTAAATGAATACATTTCCATTTAATATCTCACACAAACTTGAATTTCCCTGTTACTATTCTATACTCACGCACCCAAGAATGTTCATGTTACCATTCCCTACTCACGCACCCATGAATGTCCATGTTACCATTCAAACTCATACACCCAAGAGTTTCTCTGTTACTATTCCATACTAATGCACCCATGAATGTCCATGTTACCATTCCATACTCACCAACCAATGAATTTCCATGTTACCATTTCATACTCACGCACACCTGAGTTTCCATATTACCATTCTTGATAGTTTTCTGAATGAGCATCCTACCATTCATTATTTAATAATAAATAATTCACCACTTTCACATATAACATATTTTTCATTTATCAAGGTTAACCAATTATTAAACCCTTTATCACATATATCAAATCACCACATTAAGCAGGATTAATAAACATTAATCCTCTTACCACAACATCATGTTAATTTATCAATTAATTAACCCACTCACCGTCATTATTAATTCATTAATTTGTCTTCACATTAGACAACATAATTAACTCACTAATTAATTAATCACATATTTCTATTTAATAAACCCAGCCATTAATTAATCTCTTACTCAAAATTAAATCATCAATTAATTATCTCAATTACCAAACTCTGCATCTCAAAATTAATTCATTAATTAAGTTTCTCAATTTGAAATTTATTATTTCAAAATTAATTAGACAACTAATTATATCAATACTCAAATCTGAGTAGATCATAATTAATTCATTAATTAATTATCTAATTTTATCAATTCAATATCTCAACAATCCATATTAATTAATTTATCAATTAATTTATCCAAATATTTTTTATTAATTAATTTTATAATTAATTAATCAATACTAATCCCTTGAATTATCTCAACAATTAATTGTTCACTACAAATCTCATATTTTAACTCAAAATTAATTAATCGCATCTAATCTATTCAGTTAATTCATTAATTAATTTTTCACGTCAACTCAATTAATTAATTATACTATTAATTAATCTAACTCAGCCCCTTCAATTAATTCACTTATTAATTGTTTACATCAACACCATTAATTAATTCTAAAATTAACTAATCTAACTGAATCCCTTCAATTAATTCGCAGATTAATTGTTCATATAAACTCCATTAATTAATCCTTTACTAAATTAATCTAACTAGATCTCCTCAATTAATTAAACAATTAATTTTTCCATTGTAATGTATTAAATAACACTAATTAATTACTTAGATAATTTTTCCAACTCAATTAATTAAATAACATGATAATTAATTATTCCATAGGACATAGTTCAATAACCACATAATTAATTCCCTAATTAATTATTAAAACTCACTTAATTCAAAAACTGTATAGTTAATTATTAAATTTCAATAATCTCTATCATTCTATAATTAATTAAAAATTTAATTATACCGAAACACAATTTCATAATTCTAACCCTTCACATTAATTAATTCTAAAATTAATTATTAATTTTAAAAGGTCTCAATAATTCGATAATTAATTGAACAGTTAATGATACCCAATTTCCCAATTCTATAATTAGATAATTAATTTTACCAATTAAATATCTACATTCCATAATTTTAATTTTTCACTCAAAACATCAATTCATAAATTAATTAATTGAACAAATTAATTAATTAAATTTTATTATTCCAATTACTAAACGAACCCTATAAAATATACAATCACATACACATAATTGATAATAAAGACTATGGGATTTGAATTTTAGACCACCAACCTCATATATGATGAACATGAAACATGAATATGCCATCACTAACCGTTCATTATTCATATGACTATTGTTGGAGAAATTAAATAAATAATCATATCCCATTTAATAAAAATATGCTCAAAATACATCATTTTCTATAAAAAAAATTGATACACACCATCATATTATCAAGAAGAATACAATGACATTGGCAGAACATCAATTAGATAAATACTGAAAACTAATTGATTTTTGATGTTTGAAAGGAGAGATTGGGATAGGATAGAGGGGCATGTTATAAGTAATATACATCCTACCCATGCCATGTGAATGACCCCAAATCCAATTTTTAATAATTTTTCATCAATTAATTTAGTAACATTTATTAAATAAATAATTTCATTATTTATCTCTCCTATTAAATTCGAGTGTCAACCCATCGTCATTTTGGGAGTTTCATGGACCTATACCATGAGCCTGAATTAAATATTCTACATTACTTTTGAAATGACTGCCTCAATTTTAGGGTCACACAACCATTGACGGCATGTAAATGTTACACCATATGAAAGAGATTTGACTCAACCATTGTTTTGACATAATTATTTACTAAATTTAATAATAATAATAATAACAATAATTATTATTTTTTAAACTATCTTTAATTGCTAATGTTTTTTTAACAACATTCATTAAATATTGATAACAGTTAATAAATTAATATTAACACCACATTTTCATTTATTTAGTAATGACTAATAATTTCACTATTATTACATTGATCAACCACAAATATTCATACGTAGAGAAATATATTTCATCATTTAACTGAAAAAAGTAATTCTATTACTCGTGTACTTTTCCATTAAACTTGTTTTAAAAATAATAATTATTATTATTATTATATTAAATTTATTATTAATAAGATTCTTTTCATATTCCATTTAAATTTTAAAATACATGTTTTCTTATTATTAAAAATGTAATAGTAAAAATCACAATTATTATATTAATTTCAGATTAATTATTAAGTTAATAAAAATAATTATTTAACATAAAAAATTAAATTACATCAAACACCCATTATGCATAAAATATATATCCTGAATACGATAAACCCCCATTCTGAACCTAACATTGGTCTTATATTTCTCATATGACACACCATTTGAGAGATATTAATTCATTAATATTCAAAAAAAATTGTATTAAAATATTAATTAAATATAAAATGATTTTTTTTGTGAGTGAGACATCCAAACGTCCAACACATATTAAAATTATACATTATATAGGGTAAAAACCATATTCCGAATGCATTGGTGGTCTCAGATTTCTCACACCATTTACTGTTTTGGAGTTATTTAATTATTTTTAATAAAAAGTTTGAGCTTATGATATTATATTTAATATTTTTGTTTAGTCTTCATAATAAGTTTTCATGGCTCTGAATATCACACTAAATTAGCATCGAACCCAAAAAATAATTAGTTTAATATTCCAAGATATTAACTGTAATTTTAGGCCTTTAACATATTTATTAAAAAATTTCTGATAAATCATTTTTGTGAATTAAATCATAGACAACCCATATTCACCAAAAATAATTTAAAAGATTCATACCCAAAAAAAGGACAAGATCTTACAATCTCCCCAAATTATAACAACTCATCCTAGAGATGTAATCATGAGAAAATTTAAGAAAAAAATGGGTTCTTTTAATCTACCAACCTTTAGAGGTTCATTATCCCCTCTTGTTATGAAGCTCAACAACCGTAGTTTGTATCGACCTCTGTTCAATATCGAGAACCTCATCCGTAAATTTTCAGTGCTATACCTCACACCATTAAGCTCCACATATATACCGCTTCATAATCACAATGTCAATGGGGCCCCATATCCTACCAAAAAACATTCATTTAGCTAGGTGTAAATCCAAATCTTTCTCATCATACCTGAGATGATGTTAAGGTTGGGAACATTATGCTCACTAATTAAAAATATGTTAAGAATTTGTTGAATAAAACTACCACAAATCCTTCATTAGCAGTGTTTCCTCCAACTACAGAAACTCCTTAACCTTTCGAATGTCTCAGGCTTCACTTCCCACCAACATCTCACCACACCGATCCAAAACCAGAGAGTTGTTCACACAACCCATAACCGAGTTCTCAAACTAGAGAATTTTCACTACCCAAACTACTCACCTCAATGCTCAAATAAAAAAATGAAGTATTTTTATATCATAGAATTTATTATCCTTAAAAATAGGGATTTACAAAAAATCATATCATGTATTTCCCACTTTATCCCACCACATAGGCAAAACCGAGGATTTATCACTACCGTTAACCATCCTACACCAAGGTATTTTTTAACAATGGTAAACACAATGTCATTATTAAAAAAATTATGCACCCCTTTATTCTAAACTTTCATTATTTTATAATATCTATCAATTTCATGTTTGGTGCTATTTTCAAATCTATTTCACAAGGAAAAATAGATCATGTTCAACAACATACCTAAATCCCATTTTCCTATGTGTACCTACAATTATTCATGTCACAAAATAATCCTGAGTGCCTAGAATGATGAATTTATAGTCAACTCTTGTTTCGTTTAGGTCCATGAGTCAAACTCTACAATTCTAAAAAATAGTAATCACATCACACAACAAGTGCATCTCCCAAGATTAAATAATGTTCAGCTCTAACAGAAAAAAGAAATAGAAACAATACCACCATAGGTACTTGTGTTCTCCCCTATACATGAGGTAGCTACTCCCATGCAGAACCTCATAACCAATCCCCTAATATTATTTGTTTCCAGTCTTTCTTTCATAAATAGTAAGACAAAAGAAGGTGAAATGAAAATCGGGCCACCAATTCCAATTTGTAATGTTCCAACATAGATGTCATGCACTAGTTCCCTAAGCTGGAACTCCACATGATCTCAGGTGTGCCTCATCATATGCCAGAGGCTTCTGACTAGTAGTGAGGGTATGTTATTCCATCCATGGGAAGATGATACCCTCTATTATCAGAGTAAAACATCAATGAATGTAAATAAAAAAATATCATATGAATATATAATCATAACAACACTAATGTAGTAGGGTAAAAAAATCTAAAAATACATTACTCAACTAAAATGGAAACAAGACATAACAAAGTGAGTGTTAAAATGAAAAATAGGGAAATAAAGACACTAAAGACGCCAAAGTGGGTCTCGAACCATGTTTACTTCCCTCATCCATGCTCTATCCCCAACTAGCTATAAAATCTAGGGCATTTTCCCTTAACCTGTCCTGTAGAAACAAAGTATATTTGGGTACTAATCAAGAAATGGGAATTGGGTGTGAGTAAAACTCATTCGGCCACCACTAACATTGTCTAAAACAAATATAGTCAATAGAATGTATATGCAGTTGTATAAAGAAAGTAATTACAATTCGTAATTAAACAGTTTTTCGCATTAATTAGTATTCTTTATTTGACCCCATAGTTTAATTATTATGTTACCATTCTTATTTTCCACCCATTTTAATGGTTATCTTACCATTCCATAAATCACACATTCTTGAACGTCCATGTTACCATTCTGTACTCACGAACCCATGAATGTCCATGTTACTATTCCATACTCAGGCACCCACGAACATCCATGTTAACATGCCATACTCATGCACGCATGAATGTCCATGATACCATTCCATACTATCACACCCATCAATTTATATGTTTCCATTCCATACTCACGTTTCCATGAATGTCCATGTTACCATTCCATAGTCACACACACATGAATGTCTGTGTTACTATTCATAATAGTTTCCTGAATGAGCATGTTAACATTCACCATTTTGTAATAAATAATTCATTATTTACACATATCACATGTAACTTATTTATCAAGTCTAATCAATTATTAATTGTATTATCACATTTATCAAAAAATAACATCAAGAAGGATTAATCAACATCAATCATATTACCCTATATCACTTAAATTTATCAATTAATTAATCCGCTCACCCTCATTGCAAATTCATCAATTAGTCTCCATATAAAAGCCCCAAATTAATTCACTAATTAATTAAGAACATCAATCTATTTAGTTAAACCAAACATTAATTAATCACTTGAAAATAATAAATTCAATAGTTAGTTATCCCAATTACCGAACTCAATATCTCATAATTAATTCATCAATTAATTATCTTAATCAGAAATATAATATTTCATAATTAATTCCATAGTTAATAATATCAATTCTAAAATATCAAAATATCTTAATTAATTAAATAATTAATTATCCAATTCTATCAATTAAATATCTCAACAGTCCAGATTAATTAATTTACGAGTTAATTTATCCAAATCAATTCATTTAATTAACTCCGCAATTAATTAATCTAACATAATAAATTCAATTAATTCACTAATTAATTTTTCACTGTAACTCTCATTGATTAATTCATAATTAATTAATTACATTCAATCTATTCAATTTGTTAACAAATTAATTTTTCACATCAAGACAATTAATTAATTCTACAATTATTTAATCTAATACAATCCATTCAATTAATTCACCGATTAATTTTTCACATAAACACCTATAATTGATTATAAAATTAATGAATAAAAATCACTCACTTCTATTATGTCACTGGTTAATTGTTAACACAAGAAATATTAATCAATTCATTAATTAATTAATCTAAATCAATCTTCCTAAAAAACTAAACTATTAATTTTTCTATTGTAATCGATTCACAAACACCAATAAATTCTCGAATTAATTGTTCAAAATAACTTAATTAAATTACCCAATAATTAATTCACTAATTAATTATTCCAACTAATTTCATTCAATAAACGCATAATTAATTCCTGAATTAATTATTCCAACTCACTTAATTCAATTACCACATAGTCAATTATTAAATATCCAAAAACTCTATCTCACAATAATTAATTCAAAATTTAATTATACCAAATTATGATTTCAAAATTCTATCCATTTACATTAATACATTATACAATTAATTAATCATGTTCAATGGTATCAATAATTTCATAATTAATTCAAAAATTAATTATTCCCAATTTATTAATTCAATACATTGATAATTAATTTTACGAATTAGTCACGCACATTCCAAAATTTCCATTATTCACTCAAATCTCCAATTCCTAAATTATTTACATGACCTCGTTAATTAATGAAATTTAGAATTCCATTTTCTAATCAAACCCCAGACAATCTATAATCACATACACCTAATTGATAATAAAGACTATGGGATTTTAATTTTATACCAGCTACCTCAAATATGATAAACATGCGATATAAATCCAGCATCACTAATGGTGTGTTATTCTGATGATTATTGAAGGAGAAAATAAATAAATAAGAATATCCAGTTTAATTAAAATCTACTCCAAAATACTTCATTTTCTATGAAAATAAATTTTATATACACCATCATATTATCAAGATAAATCCAATGCCACTAACAGCATGTCAATCTAATCAATGTTGAAATGGATATTTATTAATGAAGTCAGGAAGGAGATATTGAGAGAGGAGAGAGGGGCATGCTACAAATAATGGGATTCCTTCCCATACCATGTGATCCACCCAAAATCCAATTTATAATAAATTTTCATCAATTAATTTTTTTACATTTATTAATTGAATAATTTATTAATATATCTCTTTTTTTAATTTCATGAAAAAAAACCAACATAATTTTGGGTATTTAATGGACATATTTCATAAGAATAAATTTTATAATCAACATTGGTCTTTAAATGGCCGTATCAATTTTAAGGCCACGCTTCTGCTAAAGGCTTCTCAATCTAACATCATACAAAAGATTAATGAATGAAACAATGTTTGGACACAATTATTTTCTCAATTTATTAATAAAAATAATAACAAAATTATTTTTTATTATTATAAACTATCTTTGACATCCAATGTTTCATAAAAAAAATAATTAAATTTGAATAATAGTTAATAAATTAATATTAATCCTATGTTTTCATTTATTTAGTATTGACCAGTAATTTAACCACTATTACATTGATCAAACACAAATATTCATAAGTGGTGAAATGTTGTTCATCATTTTAGTGTGAAAAAATTATTTAATTACCAATGTACTTTTCCATTCATTTTGTTTAACAAACAATAAGAATAATAATAATACACTAATTATTAATAATATTATATTCATCTTCCCATTAAATATTAAAATACCTATTTTATTAATTTAAAAATTAATAATATCAATCAAAACTATTATTTTTAATTTATGATTAATTATTAAATTAAAAAAAATTAATTCTTTAATGTAAAAAAATTATGTAACATTAATAGTGAATTGTGCATAAATGTTATACCATAACTAGAGTAAAAAAACTCATTCTAAACCCAATAGTGGTCTCAGATTTTTCATACAACTCATCATTTGAGATATATTAATTATTTAATATTAAAAAAATGATTAAAAAGTTAATTATATATAAAACATTTATTTTCGTGAGTGAGATGTCGAAACGTCTGAAGCATAAATATATTATACCCTGCAGAGGTTGAGAACCTTGTTCCATATACTACGGTTATCTCAAATTTCCCATATTATGTACCATTTTGGTGTTATTAAATTATTTTTTTTAAAAATATTGTTCTTACTATATTATATTTCATATTTTTATTCAGTCTTCACCATTATTTTGTGTGCCTCATAATCTCACACTAACTCAGTGTTGAACTCCAAAAATATTCAACTGAGTAATCCAAGATTTTAACTAGAATTTAATGAAATTAACACATTTATGAAAAGATTTCTGAAAAATAATTTTTGTGAATTAAAAGAAAGATAACTCATTTTCACCAAAAAATATTACAAGTCTTGCCTGGAAATAGGAAGGTATCTTACATAAAATTATTTGGATAAATAGTTTTTCATATTATATATCGAATATATAAGATTTATAGAAAAATAAGAAATAATTTCATTTGGATAAAGAGATAAAAAATGTGTCCCGAAGGAAAAATGGAGGTTTGGAAAGAACCTCTTACCTTATGTATGAATGTTTTCTACATTTGAACATAATGTTATGGAAAATAATTAAATCCATTTATTAATTAACTAACAACCTGTTAATGTTTTATTTTATTTATTATAGTTTTATTAAGTTCATTTATGACCTTTTTGATGAGTTATATGATACAATTTCATCATTCTGGAGGGTTGGTTTCCTCAGTTTTCATGAACGGTTCAATTGTATACATGTATGAACGATCATGTAGAATAGAAATAGTTGGCTGTAACTAAAATTATATGTTATTAATGGACTTATAGAAGTTTATTTTATCTTATATATCATTTTTTATATCGTATGATGATGAATTATATGATAAAATTTTTATTCTAATTGTTTAGATTAATTTGGCGGTTTTTCGATCATCACAAACTAGTTTTGTTCTATTAATTAATATTTTGTATATATACTGGTTCCAAAAAATTAAATATTAGTTAATTTATATATTATAATTTTGTTAAATTATAAAAATGGTTTTATGACTAGCCTTTAAATCCTTAAAATAAATTGAAAGCTTTTCATTCTTGAATGTGATAAATTGACACAACACAGACGATGTTTTCATTTTTATAAAAAAAAGAGGAGGGGAATGTAATGATGGTGGATTATTACATTAACATAATAAAATTACAATATATGTGAGATAATATAGTTACTATTAAACTAGGATAAGAATATGTTAGAAGATAATAACAAAATAAAAGAAAATAGAAAGAAACTGAAAGAACAGAAAAACATGTTTACCTCTTGAATACTTCTCCTTGAGAATCTTCTTAATGAACATGAGTTTGGAATTTTATTGAGACCAAAGGATATTTTATGTGGGGGAGATACTTGGGAAGATTATTGGAAAAAAATTTAAAAGCTTCATGGCTTATGAGGTGTGAGTAGAAGATGTGGTGAGGGTTATATTTATATTTGAGGGGAGAGGTGTTTTTTTATTAAGTTAACATTAGATTATTATTTTGGATCAAGAAATGAAATATTGATTATCCCCTAAATAAATAAAATACATAGAGATGGATTGTTTTATGTTATAGAGCCTAAATAATTGATGACTTAAGAAATAGTGTATTTAACGTATAATGTATATATAATGTAAATTATTGTATTTGACTATTCAAAAAAATTAACTATTTTAGGAAAAAACAAAAAAAGTCCCCCTAACCATATTCTTAAAATTATAATTTAAAAATGGAATACATTTTATGAAAATATTTTTCTAAAAATGATAGATTACATTTTTAATTAAAATATTCATTCATTAAAAAAATACCATTTTTAAAATTATAACTACTTTATAACACATTGAAAATTTAATTAAAGCCTCATAAAATTATGTTATATTCATAAGACAATAAAATATAAATTTATGAATCTATTTTATGAACGTAAATTTTCTTTTTAATCATTATAGTAATTATAAAATTATAAATAAACATTTATGTTTCATAAAAATATCAACACTTAGTTTATCATTTTCAAAACATTTATTTATTTATATTTTGATATAATTATATCATAATTTCATTTATAATATTTTTACATTTAATTTATACTTTCATAGATGAGGTGATTATTCTATTGGTCAAGTTACTATTCATAAGGGTCACATTAATATTCCAAATTTCATTTTACTATTACAATGTTTTAGGTTCCTTAATTTCTAAAGTGTAACTTCTTCCATTCATTAATCATTTATCATGTATGTATTGTGTTTTATAAGTTATTTAATGTGTTTTTTAATATATTACATAATTAAAGGAAGGGAATTTCCTATGATAGAATTTAAGTTCATTACAAGTAAATATTTCCCGATTCATAAGTTCTATGTAGATTTACAAGAGTTTTTATAGAACCATATTTATATGGTTTTCCTATCACTGTGTAAAGATACACATTACTCCTATAAAAGAGTGATCCTTTAACCTACAATGAAGAAGTAGATGGAAAGGATGTTGTTTAATGGAATGAAGCCATGCATTCTAAAATGGAATCCATGTACCAAAATTAGGTTTTTATATTTTTATACCAACCAATAGATGTAAATCTGATGAGTTATAATTGGGTATTTAAGAAAAATCTGTACATGAATAGTCAAGTAAGAACCTGTAAGTCATGGCTTATAGAAAATAGTTTCTAAAAACATCAACAAATCTAATATAATGAAAAATTCTTGCCTGTCAATGTACTAAAATCCATCGTAATATTTCATGAAAAATTGGCCTTCTATGATTATGAAATTTGGAAAATGGATTATAAAAATTATTTTCTAAATGGAAGGTTATTTTAAGATGTTTATATGACACAACCTGAATGGTTCATTATTTCAAAGAGTACCTATAATGTATAAAAGTTATAGAGATCCACTTATGGATTAAAGAAGGCATCATGATCAACAAATATTCGATTTGATGAGGCCATAACATAATTTGGTTTCATTAAGAATGATATTGATCTATGTTTCTAGAATAATGTTATTGAAAGACCCACTATTTTCCTAGTATTATATGTTCATGACATATAAATAATGGGAAACAATGTTCAAGTCTTACAGTCAGATAATACAGGGTTAAATGAATGCTTTTCCATGAAATACTTTAAAAAATCAGCCAATATTATAGGGATCATGACCTTTCAAGATAGGTCTCAAAGGCTTATTGGGACTATTTCAAAGTACATATATTTACAAGGTACTCAGAAATTAAAATATGGAACAATCCATGAGAGGATTATTTATGGCATCACGTGGAATTAATCTCTCCATGAAGATGTGTCCTCAAATACTGGAGGGGTATTAAAGAATGATTTTAATCCCTTATGCATAAGAAATGGGATCTATCATGTATGTAATGATATGTACAAGGTATTATATAGAATTTACATTTATCATTGTGGGATGATATCAAGCCATTCAAGGAGAGTTGTATTGTAAAGCTGTAAAAACTATCCTAGAGTACATGCAATGTACAAATATTATATTCCTAGTGTATGGAGGATATGAGGAGCTAGTCGTGAGGGGATAAATTAAGTTTATATTTCAGTTAGATCATGAAGATATGAGATCACCATCAGGATTTGTATTTTTCTTAAATGGTGGACAAGTTACTAGGTGGAGATCAATGTAATCTATGGATGCCGATTCTATAGAAGAGTCTGAGTATACCGAGTCTTTCAATACAGCTAAGAAAGTGTTTTGGATACACATATTTGTATCTCAACTTTGTGTTGTACCAAGAAGTGTCTACTCTATCATAGTATAAAGTGATAATATTGTAGATATGTTGCTTTCCAAGGATCTAAGTTTACATAAGGGGAAAAAGATATACATTAAGAGTTTCATCTATTTAATTATTTTACTCATATAATTAAAGTTATGATTAGTATAGTATCCATAGAGGATAATGTGGAGGACCCCCTAACTGAATCGATATATCAGCAGAATCATGATACTCATGTGATCGCTAGTGTTTTGAGAGTTGTTAGAAATTGGCTCTAGTGAAAGTGGTAGTGTTGTGAGTTGGAAGACAAAATAAAACTCCATTATATAATTTCATTAACATTATATGAATACAGTTCTATATTAACATGTTTTTATTGTTACCATAATTGAGTTTATACTACTACACCCACTTTTTACATTTTAATATCTTTAGATTACTTGTCATATCAAAAGGTTATAGTCATTCCCAACTATAATGAGAACCTAGAAATATTATGATAGTAATATTAGACATATTTTCTATGGTCTAGATATTTCATACTAATAGGAACCATATGATGTTTGACTCTCATTTTCGATGGGATCATATGTATTCATACTTCTTCTAATGAAGTTTTCACTCTGTAATCTCATGTAGGTGATATCATGAGGATATAAAAACTAATAGGAACACAACATGCTTCAAAACTCATTAGTTATCCCACTCTAAGAACAAGTGTATACTTCTCCAGACTTGAGATAGTTATCAATGTGTACCATTTAATTTTGTACTTTAAATCAAGGATAAAATCATTACATTGATGTCATGGCGGTGTAGCTTGTTTTTTGTGCGGAATTGGTGGTATGGAATGGTTGAATGATCATGATAGAATCATTCAAATAAGTGCTGAGGAATAGATATTTCAAGACCTCATGTTGATTAGGATGGTAGTAGATTCATTAAATCCATATCCATGCTACCAGAAGATATGTGTATATGATAAGGTCATGGAATACATATTCAAATAAATGGATAGTGACAGAAGTTTGAATCCTTCATTGTGAGATATTGTGAGACAAATATTTTATATTAAATAAAACATGTTCATAGGAGTTAGTCATGTCCATGAAATTCCTTATCTTCATAGGGGAAATGATTTAATACTAGAATCTACTGTTGGTTTATGGGATCAACTCAATGCTATTTATATGAGGACCTAGAGTGTCACAACCAAAGTGTATCAATAATTTCCACCCATTCTAATGAATATAAAATTAGGTATAAGTGGTCCCCATGTGTTGGTGCTGATGAACGTCAAAGTATAATCGATCATAAGTCAAAAAAAATTATGATATTCATGATTAGAATATTGATGATTGAATTTATTTATCAAGAAATTCAAAATTTTCCTGATCATAAAAGTTAATACTAAAAATAATAATTTTTCAATTGAACATAGGATATTAAAGGTTCATTAAATTATTTTGGGAGCTTATGTGTTGAGTTAATAGTATTTATTTTACCACCTAACATTTTATATTTTTATAGGTGAGTGCAAAAATATTTTGGACATTTATAATATGTTTATGAAGTTATAAGTGTGTGGAAAGGTCTAAAATAAAAGTTACACTTTCTATGTAACAAAGTGATTTTTTTAAAGTATATCATATTGATAATAAATGATTTAAGCCACTTGAATTTTGAGGTCCACAATTTAAAAAAAAATTAGTGTGATAATCTCTTATATATACTCCTGTCATACTCTTAAAAATATATTTTAAAAAAACAACAAGGTCAAATCAATCCCATATTCCAGGCTGAGTCTGTGTTCTCCACACAATATGTGGGATATCATAAATATCTTTGATTCCTCATGATATAACCTGAGATATATAGATTTACTATAACTTCCCGGAGTGGTATAAGATCCTGTGCATTATACTGTTCCAAAATATAAAGCTTTATGTATTGGAATCCCCACTTTCAGATAATCCCTCTCAGGGAGTAATCAATAAGGATAAAGATAAATTCAAGAACTATATATATGATTCCCTAGATTTTAATTGTTTCATTCTTTCATCTATGTCCAATGATTTTTAGAAAATTCATGAGGACAACGATGATTTGAAATTTCTATCATATCTCTTGGATTTATACCAAGAGAGTGATTTTAAATAATGATATGACATATAAATATCTCTATATAGATACTGGATAGTATAAGTAAATAGTGTATAACATCATGTACTTAAGATGATTAGGTACATTGATTGACGTGAGTCCCTTAGGATCAGACTATACCAAGATCTAGAAACCGATCTCATTTTTTCTCATTACCACATAGCTTCTCAAATTTCATTGTCAATTATGATATGAATAACATCAATAAGTTATTCCCAAATATGATGTCTTTAGTTTTCCAAGAAGATAATGATAATATTAATTAAAACTCTTCAATCCTTAAAATATTCAAGAGGAGGAATGGAAAGGTTAAAGTGTCAAGGTCTATGTCTAAGTCAAAGACGCAGACACACCTCCCTTTAAAGAATCCAATGATACAGGGTTAGAGAAATCGGTATGAGGCAGTATCCATTGCATGGGGAATTAAATTCCATTGGAAGAAGAATTTAATAGCTGGGAAGAATAATCATGTTGAATCATTTACATTAGGAATATTTTTGGTTGAATATAATTTTTCAATTTCAATAAGTTGTTTATTGGATAATGCATGTGTCTCAAATAGTTTTATTTGAATATAGGGACAAGGTAGATTCAATCGAATTGAAAATGTTCAAGTAGATCTCTGAGAAAATAACTGTGTGAGACTAGTTGCATTAGAAGTGTAATATTATCATCTTACATTGCCTAGTGGGATGGTTTCTTTACTAAATAATCATCATTATATAGCATCTCTTACCAGGAACATAATCTTAGTATCTATTTTAGGAACTATGTAATTTTATTTCGTTTTTGGAAATAAATGGTGTCTTATATATAAGGAAAACATATCATGTAGTACAAAACATCATGAAAATGGGTTTTATATACTCGAACTAGAAAATACAATATAGGTAATAATGGAAAAAACTAGTAAGAATTAATCATTTCTTACCCAGATAAAGAGATTCATGCTAGGTCATGTAAATGAAAAGTGTTTACAAAAACTATATTAAGTACGATATTTAGACTCCATAGAGTTAAAAACATTATATTTACATCATTCTTGTTTACAAGGTGAAATAAAAAAATGTACTTTTAATGGGAAGGTAGAATGAATTGAAGAATCATTGGAATTGGTTCATATACATTTTTTGGACTATTTCTAGAAGAGGAAAGTGGTGTGTTTTCTTACTCCATCACTTTTACTAATGACAATATTATATATGGATTTAAATAATTAATGTCTTATATCATATATTCCTTTAAAATGTTTATGTAATATCATAATTAAGTAGGGAATCAAATTTTTATGATGATTAAGAAACTATACACAGGTCGTGGTGGATGATATCTCAACCAAGAATTAACTAATAATTTGATGGAGTGTGGGGTAGTTTCTCAAATATCTCCTCCTTTTACACCTTAGAGGAATGGTTTTACTAAAAGTGTGAATCATACCCTACTTGAAATGGTTATAGTTATGATTATTCAAGAAATTACACCATTATTATTTATGGGATATGCACAATAGATTGTGGAATATACACTAAACGGAGTACCAACTAAAGAATAAAATGGTATTACATATAAGTTGTCATATGGAAAGAAATCTAGTCTATCACACATATATGTGTAGGGATGAGAGGCTTCTGAAAATTATATATATAGTCATTAATTACCATCTCAATGCATTAAGTGCATCTTTTTAACTTAGGTAATAATTTAGAAAATTTCACTTTAGTCCCTAGAAAGTAATAACCTTAATTTTTTACCTTTCCTCACCTATATGACTTAATAAACTTATCAAAAATTTCAAAACATTTTACCTTTCATATACCAATATATGATTTTACAACCCATCAAGTCCCCTAAGAAGATAATTAATTCCATATCTATTACTACTTTATACTAACATGTTCTTTGTAATATAATCTCTTTGTCTCATGATATATCATAAACCATGATGCACACTTATTTCCTCGTCCTTTTAATTATTTATATATTTCATGACCTTACTAGATTGACTTACCTTCTTGTACCATGGTCTTGGATTTAATGAAGGGACTTCCATATTTCTCAATGTGGGTCCATGAGATACCACATCCACAAATCATAAGTGACTAATTAAATATTGATCATTAAATCAACGTGAAACCACCAATGATGCACCCAACACAAGCTACCTTTTCATTACCTCAGCATTTTATTTTTTTACATGCATAAATGTATGTGATCAAATGGTATACATTGAAAACTATATCAAATATAGATACCAATGCACATGTTTGAAGATAGTAACAACCAATGAAACCCCAACCATGTGGTGTTCCTGTTGTAGAATAAAACCCCTCACTTTTCCTAGATTAACATTACATCAATTATTCTGAATACTTAATACATTAAAAAAACAATGACTTGATTAGTTTATTCAATTTTGAAACATGGAACCATAAACACTGGTACATAACTGAAGTGTCATTCTCTTCTATTAGCTTCTTCATGAGTAGAACCCTTCTTAGAAACATCATACATAATATATTTCTTCATAACCATGGGATAAGAAACCTAAAAAGTGGTGATCTTAGATGCTTAGTAAAGGTAAAAAAAGAGATATGTAAGAATAAACATGAGAATAAGGGTATTAGAATGTGATAATGAAATTAAAAGATAAAACCCTTTTTAAAAAATGATAAATTACATGAATCGTGGAATAAATACTTCTAGGTCATAAGACATGATTCATTAAGGAATAAAAATCGTAATTCAGTAAACCATAACATAAGAGACATGAAATTTATGACTGATACATAAACATATAAATGATTTCCTTAGTTGTAAAGGAATCACTTCCAAGGCCAGCTTAGTTGTATTGGTTCACTCTTTATACCATATTGATCGACATGGTTCACCCACATTTCCATCTTAGTAATAAAGGATCATTCCAAAGTCCATCTAAACGGACAATGTCCTTTACTAAATTGAGTTCACTCCCCATTCTATACATGTCTATATCATGAGATAAAAATATTTACCCAATTCATTGAAGGGAGATATAGGTCTCTCTCATATCATAGTTAAATCATATATAAAAGGTCCAAAATATCAAAAATAGTAATATCATGACCACTGAAATTAAATGGATTTTATAAACATGTAATCATATCATAACCTATAGAAAAAAGATATAGGTTTGATATTCATTTCATTAAAGAATATCCATGAAAATAAATTAGTTTCATAACAATATAAACTAAGAAAGAGGATTGGGTTTCATAAACATATAACCCATGAAAGAGGATCAGGTTTCATAAATGTATAACCCATGAAAGAGAAATATGTTTCATAGACATCATGTCATCAAAACATAAACCATTTAGAGTATTAATGTGAATAAAACCATTAAATCATTTCCACTAAAGGCATGAGTAACACCAAATAAGTCATATTATTTGGAAAATAATTGGTTAATAACCTTTTAAAAACAATTCTCGAGGAAAATATATTTTCTTATTAAAGAAAATTATTTTTAAACACAAATCCATTTGAAAATATTTCTTATTTTAAAAAATAAAATTGAATATTGAAAAGAATTTGAAAACCATTATACTGGAAAACCTATAAAAGAATAATTGAATTTTTTTTTAAAAAAAAATTAACCTAAAATGGAAGCCTGTAAGCATTTTTGAAAACCATTTCTTTGAAAAGGAATCTTGAAAACATTTTTCAACAAAATAATTGAAAATACATTGAAAACATATAAATGAGTCTTTTAAAACCATAAAACAGTTTGAAAACCATTTTCCTTAAATATGATTTTTAATTAACTTTTAAAAATAATTTCTGAAAAAAAAATTGAAAAACATTTTTGAAAACACAGTTTTAGAAATATTCATATTTCAAACTGAAAAGAGACATGACTTTGGATTTTATTAAAAACATTTTCTGAACTATATTATGTTCCAATTAGTGGAAAATGGTAATAATACATGAATACATAATTAATAACCATTTTACAATAAATTAATTATTTTTTGAGATATATATCATAATATTTTATCAGTGAAAGAATAATCCTAAAAAACCATGATAAAGGATGGGATTGTTTCATTATACTCTTACTACTTGGTAACATTGAATAAAGTCCCCATGTAGGAAAATTAAATTACATTAAACTTAATATATCATTAAAATAAGGATATTCAGGGTATAAAATTTCAAATTTCATTATATAAACCTCTCATAGAATATAGTAGCCTATCAAAACATATATCTAAAATAAGGAAAATTTATACCAAACTTTTAAAATAAATTTTTAACATTAAAATGGAAAACCTTCATGAAATAGACATCAAAAATGGATTAATTAATCATTCCATGTTAATGTTACACATCCGGTAATATCCAATTTGTTTTTCGTACATATTTTGACTTGTTATTCTTTATCATATTACATATATTATGATTTAATTATTTTAAGAATGTAAAAAACAAAATAAATATCCTATATATTTATTATAAATTTATTTATAATAATTTATAAAATATATACATATGAAATGTAATACATTGTTCACTGAGACAGTAGGTCATACGTATGCATGAATGATGTTTCGGTTATATTTACGTATTCAATGAAAGAATGAGAATGAAATATATATATATATAATATCATTACAATATAATTATTATTTCATATAAATAATATAAATTTTCAAAATCTATATTTAATGCATTCCATGTAGAGTGTGAATGAATCACATCATTTTGAGGAGGTGGTAGTTTAAACTTCTACAAACGAAGTTATCATATTATCACAAAATGGATAGAATAATGTTATGTGTTCTATAATAATTATATAAGAATAAATACTTCAAAAATATCATATATATCATATAAAAACATATTTTCAATCATAATTCACACCAATGAGATGGGTTAATGGAAAAATGAACAATGTTTTTTCCTAAGGTGGTAGTTCGTCGTACACAAGAATAATAAGTTCATTAGACATTTGATGAAGGTGTGTGAGGTGTTGGCCAAACACATAGTATAAGAAAATATCATTATTTTGAGGTTAATTAGTTTAATATATAATAATGTAATAAGAATAGTTCAGGTTGTGTAAAATGATTATAAGATAAAGGATATTGAGGAAGGTTGTTACCACTTGTTGGGGTAACTCCTTTTGGTTTTCACCAAATGGATTCCTTTTTTGGATTTTTGCACAAATGTAGGATTTTGGGTAAAATTAAGGGATGTTGGTAGGATAGTTTTTTAGTTTTTATACAAAGTGTCTTGAAATTTTTATGTAATTGAGGGCGTAATTACCCTTTTATAATGGAGGATGAGTGGTATTCTAGTAAATATAAAAAGGTAAACACTATGGAGAGGTATCCCTTACCTTATGAGAATATAATAACTGATAAAATCAGATCCAAGAGGGTAACTTGTCTAAATATGTTCAGAAAAAAAGAATTTTTTACATGTTTATAGGGTATTTGATTTTTTAGGATTAAAATTTAATCATTAAGTAAACTAATTTTTACCTTAATTACTATAATTAATTAAAATTACTCTCATTAATATTTTTAGCCAAAAACTATGTTTCCCTAATTAGAAATTAAAATTTAAGATTATTCCAAATATTGAATCCATTTTTCCAAATTCTAATCATATAACAAGATTTTATTAATTTAAAATTAATCCTACAAACATGTCATGACATCAGGGTTGTAAGCGAAAAATGTTTAAACTAATGAAATTATTTTATGTCTAATTTAAATGTAAAATTAATTAAAATGACCTATATTGGATTAATTTATATATATATTATATAAGTAAACTTTAAAACCAAATTAAAATTTAATTTAACTATATAAATAAATTATAAGAAAAAGATGTTTTGAATAAAAATTCCGTATTTTTTCACTATTCGTCGAAAAAATGAAGTTTTCCTGAAAATTACAAATATATCACTATAAGATAATTTTGAATTTATTAATTCAAAAAGGATGCTTATTTTATCAAATTATATTTCTAAAATTATCTAAAATTAATTTCCTTATTTTTCATAGAAGGATGCAAAAAGAAGTCCATTTAAGATACTAGTAATTTAAAAAATATTTAAACATTCCAAAAAATTACTATTTTATTTTCAATATGATTTATTTATGTTTGTTGGAGTGGATACTAAAGAGGGGGGTTCATTGATTTCCTATTAAAAATTTATTATTAAAATATTTCTATTAGAAACCCTCAATTTAACAAACAAGTAATACTATAGTGAATTTATAAAGATTGTAACTATTTAGTTAGTTTCTAAATGATTGATTATTTCTTAGTTAACTTAATCTGAAGAATAAGTTATCTTTTGGAACTAACTTACTTTCTAAAAATAATTACAAAAACTTTTTATTTCAACTATCAGAGTTACTTTGAAACAAATTTGAATTTCAATGTAATTAGCTGCGGAATATTGAAAATAGTTTAAACTAAAATAAGATGAACAACATTGTTAACCAAGAGGTTCAGTATCAGTAAGAGACTTAGTCCTCTCAAAAAATTTATATATAACTTTGATCTACACCCTGGATTGGGGTTTACAATAGTGCTCAGACTATCTAGGTCCTCAGACCTCTACCACAGTTCTGCGTGGGAATGCAACAACAACAGCGCACGGGCTATCCAGGTCCTCAGACCTCTACCACAGTTCTACATGGGATACACAAAGTTATAAAGTGTTTTGATATGAAGATTTCAGAATCCTCCAGTTCATCTTAGGAGTCAGTGTGTGTCCAAACAGATGGAAGAACTCACTACTCATAATGTAATAAAAAACAATGACCACAATAGAGTAATAATATAGAGATGAGTTTAGAATGCTCTTGTGTGATGTCAATGCAGCTCTGGACACCTTTGAATTGAAGAAGATGAAGCATTGAGTCCTTCTCTGAATGTTTTTTGTAAAATAGAGTGTCGTGGTTCTGTTCCTTCACTTCCAATATAGGTGTTCAGATTGAATGTGATAATATTCCTTATAGCACATGAACCTCCTCTTTGAACTTCTATTGTTGATGTGTCTGTGTGTTCTTCGAGTTCTTCCAGTGTTCTTATCTAAATATACAAACGTATCTTCTTGTTTATGTATCTTTTTCTTACTTATGTATATATCTCTTTCTTCTTCTTTATGTATGCATTGCTTCTTTGTTTTCTCCAATAGCTTGATATTCCTTTTATTCCTTTGAGATCCAGCAATGGGAATTATTTCCTTTTACAAGTACGAGGTAAAGTTCCCTAACATGCCAACAACCCATATTAATTAACAGCAGTTGCATTGAATTACACAAATATGACAGTTAGCACTATACTAATAATATTTACAACGTATGGAGTTTAAGTAATATGGAATAGCTAACAGTCATCTTCCATCAGTGGCTCTCTGTCGGTAGACTTGTAACTGTTGCTCTATATAGTAGTAGATCATGTATCTGTGACTCTATGTAGCGGTATCTTGTTTGTATTGTTATCTCCTTCTATCGGTAGCATTTTATAATGGTGAACTTCCATCAGTAACTCTTCCATGATATTAGTATCTATTATCATTGGTAGTAGTAGCTCTTCCTATTATTAGATTTCTCTATCAGTAGCTCCATTCTATCTGTAGCTCTAATCTATTGGTATCTTGTATTAGTGGACTTGTATCGGTGAACTTGTATATCAGTGACCTTGTCTATCAGTAGACTTAGTATATCAGTGAGATTTTCTAACAGTGAACTTGTATCAGTGAGCTAGTATGTATCAATGACTCTCTGTCTATAACGGTAACCTCTGTAACGGTGACCTATGTAATGGTGACCCTAAAACTTTAATTCTTATAAATTATATGTTCTATGCATATCATTTCTAGATTGAGTTATTATCAACATTAATCGTTGTTGAACATTTATAATCATAAATAAACATTGAGTAACATATTCTAATCATACGATATGATTATTTAGATATTAATAACAACTTAGTAGAAAGATGGCATAATTATGAAACATAATTATTATTTAGATAAAGATGATTTGGGATTATTAGAACATATCTAATCATATTTTTAATTATCAAAATAGGTGAGTCCAACAATCTCCCCCTTTTTGATAATCCCAGATTATGGAATTGTAATCCAGAATAAACTTTAATGAATCAGAGTAAAGGACATCTAATGGAATTTCTCTGTGTGTTCAGATCATAATACCAAAAATTTATCAGATCTAAACTATGGAAAAACATAAGATTAAAAAGAAATAGAATATTTATTTCCCCCAAAGATACATATTATAATTTTCTCCCCCTCAGTGTAATTCCTCCCAAAATTGTATGTTCTCCCCATATTATAATTTTTCTCACACTTTTTGATTATCAAAAGGTGAAAAAAAATGGTTTAGAGCAGAAAGAAAGAAGAGATAAAAAAGGAATTTGAATTTCACAAGACAAATGTACATGAGATAGTACAAAATAAATACAAGAAGTACAACGATTCTTATCAAAATATATATCCTCATTCAATCAACATCCGGGATTTCAACTTTGGATTTCCCTTTAGGATCAGAGGACTGAGGTTGTGTAGGATAAGATGCAGGCATGGGTACTCCCGTAATTTTGAAAGGTGGATCAGCTACTGAAACACTTCCAGGTCTGTAAAGAGTACTCCTCTATGTGATCATAGGAGTCTGGCTTCTGATTGCCTGAGAAGGAGTCATTTGAGGTGTGGAACAGCAGAACCAGTGGCATGTAATGTAAGAGGCACGATGATAGGTGTACTGTTCACATGCAAGAATTGTCATAAGAGATTCCTGAAATCCATAATGATACATCCCCCTCACTCCATGGAAGAGATGAAATCATCATTGTTCTCCATAAATTTGTCCAAAGTAGGAGTCAACTCCCATAGCTTGCTAACTTGTTCTCTGAAGGCTTGAGTGACTGGGGGAAGTTTGAGATTCTCTAATAATAGCATGAAATGATTGGTTAGTTGATTATTTTTGTACACTCTATGAAAATAATAATCAATTCTGTCTTTGATTTCCTTCTAGTCAGCAGTATCATCTCTTATATAGTCCTGAATGATCTGTCTGATATCCCTTGTGATAGATATCACCTAAGAACCAGATGAGCTACTGGCACTAGCTTGACCAAGTTCTTCTTTCAGCATAGATCTAAACTGTTCCATATCAACTGATAGTTTGGATCCACCAAGAGGTGCTATAGTAAAATCTACTATTTCTTTGAAAGACTAAGTCAAATTACTTATCAAATTTCTTACAAAAAATCAGGAGTACTGACATGCGTTTTTATGGTCTTATTAAAATATTTAAACACATCCACAAACTGTTTCAATGCACATCGAATGTAGTTGATGTCAGTATCAACATGAGATTTAGAACTAATGAGGGTATCAAATGAAGAAATATATTTCCTTAGAGAGTCAACATCCTTTGATAAACTTTAGCTTTATTTTGACATTCTTTTATTTCATCCATAACTTCTATCACAACACATGAAAAAAACACTTCCCAGAGAAGATACCAATGAAAAATCCATCTTATTTAGCTCTTCAACATTAATTTTTTTCAATTCAGATTTCAGTGCCTCAAGATCTCATTTTCTCATAATGTCTTCAGGCAGAGCTAGAGGAGATTCTGGTTGAGTAGTAAATTACTCTGAGAAAATATCATAAGACACAGTATGCCTTCTAATGGACGTCTCATCATCAGAATCAGGATAGTCTAGTCCTAATAAAACAAAACCTAGATCCAGAGACCAATCTTCCACTTCAGAGGTCACAGAAATTGATCCTATCCTTACAAGTTTCTCCCCCTCAAGTGGAGCTTCCTTTACTTCAACACCAACTGCAGCCATCTCCACTTCAGAGGAGGTGTCTACAACCATATTTATATCCACAGCAGGTATCATAGGATGAGGTATATTGGAAATAGGTACTGTTTCACTTCAAAAACCTCCTCAACGTGCATAATAGATCTCTCAATCAGAGGACTAAGACGTAAATAGGTACTTCCATTTTCAGATAATTTTTCCTCTTCATCATCACATCTATTGGAATCTGTAGTAGTCTCTTTATGATCTAGTCCAGGAAGGTCTTTCTCATCTACGGATATTTCTTCAACAATTCTCTCTCCCAGAACTTCTTTCTTTCTATGTAGGGTCACAGGTGGACTTAATTTTCCATATGATACATTTTTAGCAGCTGGGATTGGTGGAAAATCAGGATCCCCACCATCTTCTTATAGATGTATCCTCCTCAGCATCATCATCACTATATCGAGGTTCCTCATTATCAGGTCCTTGACTTGGATCTCTCTTATTTCATGCCCAATTTGAATGCTCAAAAGGGTTAAATATTTCATTAACTTTCTCATCATCACTTACCCATTTTCTTCTCCACAGGTTCTAGTTAATCTTCACGTACATGCAAACTATTTTTTATACAAAAGTTTTCTCTCACAAACACTACCTCATCGTGAGACTCAGCCACCCCGTTTACCTTAATCATCAATGAAATTAGCTTTGTAATGAATAGAGCATTTTTTTGACTTTGGCCTAGTCATAACATCAATTTGAATCATCATAAGCCTAAACAGATTTATTTTGACATTATTACTTATAAAATACAACAAGAATATATCTTGGAATCTAAGGTTTGAAAAATATCCTCTTATTTGACTTAACACATGCTCGATAAATTTGAATAACAACCGGTTTTCTCCATCGATTTCTGTAGAAACTACCTTTCTTGGTGTTCCATCTCTAGTGAGCTCTTCTAAAGCAGGTTGATAATCAAAAAATTATTTTGTAGGAGGTATTGACTTTTAGGAATATCCAAACTCACCCTCATGTGGAACATTCAAGAAATCATCCCATTCAAAAGAAGAAAACGAAATTATCTTGCCATTCACTAAAGATACCATTCTGTTCTCACCTTATGATTTCTCAAAACAAACTAACTCATAGAATTATTTTACAAGGTATGGATAATAAGGACCATTATTATTTGAGAAGCACTCAATCCATTCCTTCTCTTTAAGCACTCTTAGAATTAATGACTTACTGGTCATCAACCATTCCATGCAAATCTCTTTCTCAACTACTATTTCCCTTTTTATGAGAGGTGGGCTTATAGGTTTCTTTACTTCACTACCACTACTAGACTCTCCTTTCAGTCTCTTGGCATCTGTCTCGTCACCCTCTGTAATGACTTCCAGTCTCTTCACTCTTTTCATTCTACGAATTGTGAGGCATAGGGTTCGAGAGAAACAATGGTTTCAGAGCTAAGGTTTGAATGTAAAAGGATTGAGGGGGATTAAAATGATGTTAAGACTAATGTTTTATCATTTAGGAATCAGAAAATAAATAAATGAAACATAATAAATAAAATACAAATGATACAGATTTCAGTGGCTAAAAAACAAGAATTATAAAATAGAGCAAACTAGTGGTAACATATACTGGTGATAATTCCTAACTGTGAGGTCTACTAACAGTGAGGTTCTAATGGTGTGTTCTACTAACAGTGAGTTCATAATGGTCAGTTCTATTAATAGTGAGGTTCTAACAGTGATGTCTACTAACTGTGAGGTTCTAACTATGTGGTCAACAAACAATGAGATTCTAATGGTGAGGTTTATTCCAGTGAGGTATAACAATGAAGTTCATGCCAGTGCGGTATAAATATGAGGTTTATACAATGGTGAGGTATCTCTAAAGGTGTGGTTTCTCTAACGGTGAGTTTTCTCTAATGGTGAGGTTTCTATAAAGTTTATCATTCCTAACTCATGTCTAATGTAACTTTACCTCTCCGAATTTAAAGGATTGGTAAATATATCAGCTAATTAAAGTTCAGTGCCTTTAAGTTCAAGAGTTATATCACCTTTTTGATAATTATCTCTCAAAAAGTGATGTCTTACATCAATGTGCTTAGTCTTTGAGTGAGATATAGGGTTCTTAGAGATATTTATCACACTGGTGTTATCAAAGTTTTTAGATATATTCCTAAATTGTTATCCATAGTCCAATTGAGTGTGTTTTATCCATAGAATTTGTGCACAACAACTACTAGGAGGTATTTATTTTTCTTCTGTAGTATACAATGCAATATAATTATACTTTTTACTACACCATGATACTAATGACTTACCTAGAATATGACTTGTTCATGAACTTCTCTTCCTATCTAACTTGCAACAATAAAATTATGCATCGGAATAACTTATTAAATCGAATGATTGTCCATTTGGATAAAATAATCCAAAATTCGTAGTATGTTTAAGTTATTTGAAAATCATTTTAATAGAAAGAAAGTGTGACTCTTTTGGATTAGCTTAAAATCATGCACACATACACAAACTAAACAAAATATTCGGTCAACTAGTAGTAAGATAACGTAAAATCCTAATCATACGTCTATAATTGGTTTGATCCACTAGTTTCCCAGTTTCATCTGCATCCAATTTACATGTGGTACTCATAGGTGTATCACATTCCTTATTACTATCCAAACCAAAATGTTTTAAAAGATCCTTTGTATATTTCCTTTGATTTAAAATAATACCATTTTCATTTTTAAAAACATGAAATCCAAAAAAATATTTCATTTCTCCCATTAAACTCATTACAAATTCAATTTGCATATTCTTTGAAAAATCAATACACTATGAATTTTTATAAGATCTTAAAATAATATCATCAACATCGATTTATACTGTCAAAACATCTTTGGAAATCCTTTTGATAAAAAGAGTTGGATTAGAAATAAATTTAATAAAACCTTTTGAAATAAGAAAATTACTAAGTCTATCATAACAATCTTGTGGAGAATCTTTTAAACCATAAAATTATTTAGAAAGTTTAAAAACATGATTTGGAAAAAGTGGATTAGTAAATATAGGTGGTTTTTCAACAAAAACATCTTCAATTATAGAACCATTTAGAAAATCACTTTTATTATCCGTTTGATATAACTTGAAATTTAAATGAGCAGCATAATAATGTAGAATTCTAATAGCTTCTAACATAGCTATTGGTGCAAAGGTTTCCTCATAGTATAATCTTTATTCTTGAATATATCCTTGTGCAACTTACCTAGATTTGTTTCTAACTATATTTCTAGAATCTTCAACTTTATTCCTAAAAACCCATTTAGTGCCTCTGGTCAAAGTGTTCTTAGCTCTGTCTACTAATTCCCAGACATTGTTTCATTCAAATTTATTTAATGTTTATTGCATAGCCATCACCCAAAATTCATCATTGATGGAATCATTGATATTTTTATGTTCTAACTGTGAAAGAAAAGCTTGATGTTTAACCATATTTCTTAGAGAAGCTCTAGTCTGGGTTCCTCTATCTAAATATCCTACTACATCATCTAAAGGATGGTTTTTAAGGGTCTTGGTTTGTTAAAAAAAGGTAGGGAAAGAAATTTCAGTTTCATTTACAGGTTCGGGTTCAACATAAACATGTTCTATAAAATTTCTAAAACTGGTTGTCTTAACAACAGGTTCACTATTTTTGTCATTAATGTTTTAGAATGGACAGGTCTTCTTCATGATTTTCAGGAGGGGTCTTAGGTTCATGTGGATCATTTTCATCAAATTTGTTGTGTACAGATTCTTCCACACATTTTGTCCTCTTATTAAATATTCTACAAACATTTCTAGATATAGAATAACCTAGAAAGATTCCTTCATTGTTATTGGATGAAAACTTATCAAGATTGTCTTTAGTGTTGAGGATGAAGACTTTCCAACCAAAAACATTAAAGTAATTAACCTTAGGCTTCCTAATATTACATGGATCATAAGGGGTATTTTTAAGAATTGGTCAAATAAAGACTCTATTTATAATATAACTAGTTATATTGACAGCTTCAGCCCAAAATTAAACATGTAGATCATATTAATTAAGAATAGTTCTTGCAATTTTTGGAAGTGTTCTATTTCTTCCTTCTACTACACCATTCTGTTGAGGTGTTCTAGGGGCAGAGAAATTGTGACTATAGCTATTATGTGAGCAATAAGTTTCAAACTCATGATTTTCAAACTCATGACCGTAGTCACTTCTCAGGGTCTTAATCTTAAGTAAACTTAGGTTTTCTACAGACTAGGATTATTTAATGAAATAAGAACAAGATTCACTTTTGTGAGCTAGAAATTACACCCATATATATCTAGAAAAGTCATCTACAAGGACATAGACATAGTGCTTCCCATTTAAGCTAGAAACTCCATATGGTCCAAATAAATCCATATGAACCAGCTCAAGAGGTTGAGAAGTTGAAACTTATTTCTTTGATTTGAAAGAAACATTATGTTGTTTTCCCTTTTGAAAAGGATTACAAACTTTATCTATAGGGAATTCTAGTTTTTTAAGGTCTCTAACCAAACCTTTCCTAGTTAGTTTCCAGAGAGAATGAACTTTTCAGTGTCCTAATCATCTGTGTCACAACCAGGATTCCTTATGAAAAGCATTTAAACAAGTAAAAAAATTTTAGCTAAAGAATTGAAATCTACAACATATGCATTCACATTACTTAATGTTGTAAATACCAAAACATTTTTATAATTAAAAACATTACATGAATCATTTTAAAATTTTACATTGAAACTATCATCACACAATAGAGAAATACTTAACATGTTGTATTTTAATCCATCAACAAATAATACTTTAGAAATTAAAATTGAATCAGTGTTACCAATCTGGCCTAAGCTGATGATCTTTCCTTCTGAGTTATCCCTAGAGGTGAAATATCCTCCATCAACATTGATTATTCTTTTAAATCATGAGAAGTCTCATCTCATATGCCTTGAACATCCATTTTCCATGTACCATATCTTCCTACAGGAACTTTTAAATAATTTTTCCTACAAAATAGATTTAGATAGAAGATAATTTAGGTACCCAGATTTTCATGGGTCTAGAAAGGTTAGCAAGTAAAACTTTAGGAACCCATATTTTCCTAATGGGTTTCCTATAATTAACAATTTCAAATGATTTTGATAAATAAACTTTTTTTGGTCTACAAGAATTTTAATAGCTAGATCAAGCTATAGAATTTCCAGAACTCATACTAGTAGCACACTGTCCAGTTTTTGTAATGAATTTATTCTTAACAAACTATCTCTGTCCAGGTTGATAACCTATACCAATTGTATACTTTGGTGCAACTTTCATTCAATGCATTTGATTTAGAGTATTATTTCCATTTTTGAACTTCTCTATGTCTTTTCTAAGTTTCTCATTAGACAATTTAAGTTTAGTATTCTTCTTTATGAGTTGAGCATTCTTTTTCTCTTCTATACTAAGATCAGATTTAATAGTACTAGTCAAGGCATACTACTTCTTTAATGATTTGTACTTATCGTTCAGTTTATTACATGTATCTTCTAACATATTACAGTATTCAAATAATTCAGATTTAGACATATTATCATCATTATTTTAATCACTTTCATTCCCAGAATAATAATTATTGTGCATTGGGGAATTAAGTGTTACCTTAGATGTTTCAGTCATGAAACACGTATTGGCATGATTGTTTTCTTTAGAATTAGAATCATCAAATCCATTTGGGTTATCTTTCGAAGCACTCTAGGTAGCTTTAATGGATTTCTTGTATTTCTTATCCTTATAGTCATACTTTTTCATAAATTTCAGTTTTGTACAGTCAGCTTTGACATGACCTTTTCTTTTTCACTCATAGAAAACTATTCCATAATCTTTATCAATTTTCCTCAAGTATTTCTTCCAATTTCCTCATCGATCATACTTACCCTTATAATAATATTTTTTAAAGAATTTCTTCTATCTATATAATTTCTTGAATCTCCAGGCTATATGAGCCATCTCTTCATCACTGTCTGAGTCAAAATTTTCCCAAGTTGAGCTTTCTTCAGTTATCTAAACCTTCTCTTTTTCCATTCTCTTTGAAGCAGTAGACTTAAATGTCACTGACTTATTCTTAGTTTCATCATTTTCCTCTTTCCTTACCATCAACTCATCTTCATAGATCATAAAATTTTGCAATCATCTCCTTAAAAGGTAGAATTCCAATGTCACGTGATTCTCGTATAGAGACAGAGGTTTCTCTCCATCTATCTGGTAGGCATCTCAGTATCCTCATGATTTGCCCCATTTCTAGAACGGATTTTCTAAAAGAGCTCATTGTATAAACTATCTCATTAATCCTTTGATAAATATCAGAAATATATTCATCAGATTTAAATTTCAAATTATCATACTTAATAGTGTATGTATTAAGTCTCATTTCCTTAAAATTAGTTGTTCCCTCATGGGAAACAGCCAGAGTATCCCAAATTTCATAAGAAGTCTTACAAGAAGATATTAAATTAAATTCTTCATCTACTAAAGCACAATACAGGGAATTCATTTCATTATAATTATTATTATAATCAGCTTTTATAGGTTCATCCTCAAGTAGTTCTAACAGTTTATAGAATCTTATACTGAGTCTCTATAGCAGTCCAGATGTCAAATCCCACACTTTCTAAATGGATTTTCATTTTTA
Source organism: Viscum album (assembly GCA_963277665.1). Lineage (NCBI taxonomy): Eukaryota > Viridiplantae > Streptophyta > Magnoliopsida > Santalales > Viscaceae > Viscum > Viscum album. The sequence goes on from OY728121.1 coordinate 441,446,125, forward strand.
TTTTCCATTGGTCATAGTTGAGAACATTAAAGAAGTGTGGGTTGTTGGTAGCTACACCTTTTAATCTGTTATCCATAATTAGATTTTAGAAAATGTATTTAAAGAGATAAAAAATTAGAAATAACCAAAATTTAAGATCTTTAATATACAACTAAAATCACCATTGACAACTCTTCACAGAAAGAGTGATTTGAAAAACTTTTATCAACCACCTCTGATAAAAAATGTTGGTCAGAGTGGATACTCAAGAGGGGGTGAATTGATTTCCTATTAAAAAAAGTATGATTAAAAGATTTTTATTAAAACCCCCCAATTTAACACACAAGTTAAACTATAGTGAATTTATAAATATTATAAGTGTTCAGTTAGTTTCTCAAAGATTTATTATTTATCAGTTATTTTAATCTGAAGATTAAGTTAGATTTTGAAACTAACTTTCTGGCTAACAATAATTACAAAAACTTTCTAGTTCAAATGTCAGAGTTAAATGAAAACAAATTTTAATTTTAAAGTAATTAGTAGAAGAATATATAAATTAGTTTAAACTAAAAAAATATGCACAACAGTTTTAGACAAGAGGTTCAGTCTCAAGCTGAGAATTATTTCTCTTCAATAGTTTATATATAACTATGATCTGCACCCTGGATCGGGGTTTACAATAGTACTCAGACTGTCTACCTCCTCAGACCTCTACCACAGTTCTGAGTGGGAATGAAACAAAAATAGCACACTTGTTGTCCAGATCCTTAGACCTCTACCGCATTTCTACATGGGATACAAAATGGTATAAAGTGTTTTGATGTGAGGATTTTAGTATCCTCTAGTTCAGTATAGGAGTCAGTGTGTGTCCAAATAGACAGAATCACACACTACTCGTAATGTAATAAAAAGAATTATCACAGTAGAGAAATAATATAGAGATGAGTATATAATGCTCTTGTGTGATGTCAATGGTGCTCTAGACTCTTTTGAATTGAAGTAGATGAAGCTTTGAGTCCTTCTCTGAATGTTTTCTGGAAAATAGAGTGTCGTGGTTCTAATCCTTCACTTCCAGTATAGGTGTTCATCTTGAATGTGAGAATATTCCTTGTAGCACTTGAACCTCCTCTTTGAACTTCTATTCCTGATGTGTATGAGTTTTCTTTGAGTTCTTCGAGTGTTCTTCTCTACATGTATGAATGTATCTTCTTGTTTTTGTCTTGTGTTCTCCCTTATGTATATATCTCTTGCTTCTTCCTTATGTATGTATAGCTTCTTCTTTTCTCTTGGAGCTTGATATTCCTTTTATTCCTTTGAGCTCCGTAAATTGGAATGATTACCTTTTACAAGTACGAGGTATAGTTCCCTGTCTTGCCAAAAACCCACCTTAATTAATAGCAGTTGCATTGAATTAAGAAAATATGACTGTAGGAATTATATTACTAATATTGAAAAAGTATAGAGTATAAGTAAGAGTAAATGTTTAAGAGTAATCTTCCATCAGTAGCTCTCTGTCGGTAGACTTGTATCGGTAGCTCTATATAGGAGTAGCTCATGTATCAGTGACACTGTGTAGTGGTAGATTGGTTGTATCTGTAGCTCCTTCTATCGGTGTCTCTTTATAATGGTGATATTCTCTCGGTAGCTCTTCCTTGCAATTAGTAGATGTTATCATCGGTAGCAGTAGCTCTTTCTATCAGTAGCTTCCTCTATCGGTAGCTTCATTCTATCGATAACTCCACTCTATCGGTTGCTTGTATCAGTGGACTTATATCGATGAACTTGTATATCAGTGAACTTTTCTATCAGTAGTCTTATTTTATTGGTGAACTCATCTTACAGTGAACTTATATCAGTGAGCTAGTCTGTATCAGTGACTGTTTGTCTGTAACGGTAACCTCTATAATGGCGACCTCTGTAACAGTGACCCTAAAACTCGAATGCTTATAATGTATATATTCTATGCATATCATTTATAGATTGAGTTAGTGTCAAGATTAATCATTGTTAAACATTTATAATCATAAATAAACATTGAGGAACATATTCCAACGATTTGATATGATAATTTAGATATTCATAACAACTTTTTAGCGTGATGGCATAATTATGAAACAAAATTTTTATATAGATAAACATGATTTCAGATTATCAGAACATATATAATAATATTTGAGATTATCAAATCAGGTGTGTCCAACAATTTTTATAAATCCATAATAACAAAAAAAAATTAATATTACTAAGTTTAATTTATAGGTTAAAACGACCTCATTTAATTAATTATAATAATAAAATAATGTTTTGTAGAAACTCAATGTTGTGTGAATCACATGTCAAGTTAGTGTTGTGTCCAGTAAAAGTTTTTATTAGTGAATCATATCACAAAATTTTAATTTGGTGTAGCATGTCATTAAAAACATCTAATTGAATTAACTTATTAAAAAATGCTCATAAAACTCATATCCTTTCATTCTACCCCCTTTAAAAAAGAATTTATCCCTCTAAATTCATCAATCTTAATGAAAAAAATGAGGATAATTATGAATTGTGATATCCTCGAGTGGCCACATACCTTACTCTAACTTGGGGTTTCTCCATAAAATATTTACCAAGTGGGTGGCCTTGTTTCATAGAACATTGTATGTACAATATATAATTTCAACCAGTTTTTCATTGAAAGGAAGATCATTTTCTAGAAGTATGACCTCGGTGATCAGTAATTCTGAAATTTTAGGTATGTACTTCATCAAAAGAGATACATGGACCACATCATGGATTTGAGAGAGATTTGGGGGAATTTCCAAGTGATTGGCTATTGTCTTGATATGATCAAGAATTTCAATGGGACTGATATACATAGGGATTGGTTTCTCATTCTTCTTGAATATAACAACCTTTTTCCAAGGATATATTCATAGAAAAACCTTCTCACCAACTTCAAATTCTAGATCACACTGGTGATTATCAGTATAAATTTTATTTCAACTTTGAGTTTCCATGATATTTTCCTAAATGGATCTCAACTTCTTAATTATTTATTATGATTTCTCAAGTCCCAATGGATATCTTTCTCTAACATAACCTCATAAATTTGGAGTATTACATTTATTCCCATGGAGGGATATATATGGAGACATCTAAATTCTTGAGTGAAAGATATTATTGTAGGAAACTCTTCTAGAGTAAGGTGTTCAACCAAACCCCCTTTGAAATCCAATGAAAAATATCTCAAAATATCCAATAGGGTTTTAATTGTTCTTCTAGACTAATCATCCATCTATGGATAATAATAAGTGCTAAGAATCAATTATATATCAAGTGGTTCTTGGAGACTTTTCTAGAACATTTAGGTAAGTTGTGGATCCCGATCAGATACAATAGAGTGTAGTAATCCATTTATTCTTACAACTTACTTAATGTATATCCTATAAATCTGATCCAAAGAGAAGTCTTATATGATATAAATGATGTGTCTTGAAATATTAAGGTGATCGAATATCACTGATATAGTTTTAAACCCTCTGGAGGTTTTGGGGAGTCCATTGTCAAAATCCATTGTATTTTTCTCCCATTTCTATTATTATATGGGTAATGGATGAAACACATGATTGCACTTTTTCTTTCACCTTACATACATCTGTGTGTTATATATTAAATAAAAAATTCATCATATCATCAAAACCTAGGGAATTATGTTTTGATTTATATAATTTTTAGAAGGTATCACATAACATGATATCAAAAGTAGAGAAGTTGATAAAAAATCAATAATCCAAAATCAATATTTAATAATGTTATTTATAAGGTGACTCCAAAAATAAAAATCCTTAGAGTAATATATATTGGAGTAAATGAATAAAATGGATTTGAAATGTAAAACAGTCTTCAGAAACCTTTTCTTATCTTTTTTGCAAAGAGAATAAATTATAAGTCTCGTTCAAAAATATCATTTTTTTAAATTGAAAAGAATAATTTTATTATAGATATTAAAAAATAAATAATTTATCCTAGAAAATACATGAATCATTTCCAAAGTAAATTTATATTCAACGATAAAAATATTATAGTGAGAGTAAAAAACTTATAAATATTAATCATACCATTAATAAAACCAACATCCTGAAAATATTGATAAATATAAAATTTTAAAAGAGATTAATACTAGAATTTTAGATAAAACTAAATAAAACATATTTGGGTTTCAAAATTTGTGAGGATAAAATTAATGGGATGAGTGTACATGGAAATGGGAGATAAAGATCTCATTTGGATTGGGTGAGAATTATTCATAACATCGTAAAATTTTATGAAGAATGAAATTCATCAAAGAAGATGTATTTGATGAAAAAATGTAATTACCTAGAAAATATGGAGAGAAATAAATATTAAACCATCAAGGGGTAGAATAAAACAATCTTGAAATACCATATTCAATGAGGAATAATTATTACACAAGAAAAAATGTTGAGTCGAGAAAACCCCTTACTGTTTAATTATATGTTCAATGGAATCTATTAAAAGTCACTTATAATAATCATAACCATATATATAAATAATTTAAAAACATTATTCCTATCTATTGTCCTATAAAATTTTTAATTATAATTATTTATTATATATTTATCATCCATTTGGAGTATATTTTAGTCATCATATGTTAGCGACTTTGATTGTTTTGTGCATGTTTTAAAAATTATATGTTGATTCATGTTCATTGATAACATTTTTATTAATATTATGTTATCCTGTTTATTATAATATATTATTTATAACAATTTAAAAATTTATAATTTTATTCTATAATAATTTTAGTCATGATTCATGAAGACAGAATCAGTGATGAGCTTGTTTCGGTAATTTTTTAGAGAAAATAATTTTTTATATTGATTATAATTTAAAAAAAATAAAAAATCAAGACACATATTCATGTAATAAACGTAATTTATTTCATTATATCATTGAATCATCTAATTAGGGTTTTGATTAAAAATGAAATGCATCATTCCATGGAACCAGTAATTTATAAATACATATGGAAAACATTCTCATTTCCTATTGAATAGAGAGAAGGTAAAAAATGGTTTATATTTTCATTATATTAATAATATTATATATAAAACATTAATTCATTAAATAAAAATTTATAACCATCCATTTAAGGTGATTCTAAATATTAAAACACGCCATTCATAGACGTAGTAGTCCGCACATACACATGAATGACGTTTTCATTTTTTAAAAACAGAACACATGAAGGTAGATATTGATTATTCAATAAATAAAATAAAATTTATGTAAACTAAGAAAACCTATGTAATTAATTTATTTTGTTATAATTAAATTTGATATATAATAGTAATACTTATGGAAATATAAATGAAAATCAGTGATTTTGGAATTTTTACCTTACTCCTCAGAATAACTCCTTTGCAAATTGGATTAAGCCTTGAAGGGGTGATATTTTTAGAAAAAAGTACTTATGGGAAGGGTATAGTATTTTTGAAGTGGATTTATATATTTTTTATCAAAATATGGGGTATATTGTATGAGGATAAGTGGGGGGGTGAAGGGATCCTTTTATAAGTGATCGGAGTGGCTTTTATATTAAAAGATTCCCAATTCAAGAAAAGTGTCTCCAAAAGTTTATTATAAGTGATAAGGGGTGGTTATTGGTTGATAAATCTAGAAAAAACTCAATTTTATACATTTTTTTAACATTATTCATCCCTTTTACCATTTATTTTAATCCTTTTACCATTTAGTCTTTTATCGTGGTAACTAATTTTTAACTATAGTAATTTATTTTTATGACTAAAAATAAAATATGCCATATTATAGAATTAAGACCCTATAATTCCATATATGAAGTCTATTAGATTATATAAAATTTTTAAATGTTGTAAAAATTAATTCTAACATAATAAATTTAATATTCATTTGAACAATTTTAGAGAATAATTTAACTGTAGATCCAAAATGTAAAACATAGGTTTTTAAATTAAAATTCAAATTATAAAATGTATTATTTTACTTATATAATATATATTTTTTCATGATAATGGTTTCAAAAAAAATTATTTCATACTTATTTCCTAACTATGTCATATAATTCTTGGTATTAATAAAAATGGTATTTTATATAATTCACTTAAAAATAAATATTTTCTTAAAATATAAATAATTAATATTAAGATAATATTGTTATGGTGAATCTAAAAATTATGATCATTTTTTCAACTTCAAATTCAAAAAAAATTTAGTTTAACATTTAAATTGAAACAAAACATACCATGAAAACTATTTTCATAGGGAAATGAAAATATCAAATATTATTTATTCCAATTATTATTTTCCCATAATAACTTTTGTTAAATGGACCGAAGGCCTTCAATTTTTTATTCATTTTGGAATATATCCCTTTTAAGGGTTTAATGACAACCCTTACATGGCCCATATTTTTTATGACATTATAGGACCTGACGGTCAAAAGAGAATTTATCCCAATCTTTTACTACTTAAAACTACCCATCTCCAGTATTTACATCATGATCAACTATCCTCCATTGCATGCATATTCATCTAGCTGTCATCTGTGGAGATTTGCAGGCTTGGTAGGAATGGGTAATGTCATACCCTCTCATTTTTCCAAATTTGATAGCTCTGCTATGTTGAATTTACATTCTCTAAATCCTCCTCTAGAGATTATTCCTTATATAATATGTCTGGTTTGAATATTAACATTATGTGGCCAATTGACCTTGAGGTTCCCTGAAGCCCTTAAGTTGTCCTGAAGGCCTTACTAACCTGCAGTTATGAGTGTCCTGAATGCCTTAAGGAATCCAAGACCAAATCAATGGCCCGAAGGTGAATAGTTATGGCTATTATAGTACCGAACAATACCTACTACAGTATCTACACATTAACTACTATAGTAAGCTCTACAATACCTATTACAGTACTTCTATAATAACTCGGAAATATGTCTCCCCCCAGATTCGAAACTGGGTCTCCTGGATGCACATTAAGAGACCTGACCAAACAGGTTGAGGCTCATGTGCAAGGAATTATTTATTCTCTCATAACACCTATAAATTTTAATCAAAAAATATATGTTGCAATCCTTCCTATGAAAGTTTTTATATCTGAATAATTATTGACTAACACTTATATGTTTTTAGGAATTTCCTTAGTAATATTGTGGTTTCTGCGGGTAGTGATATCGCCTAGTAACTGATTTCTACCAAACAACCATTATGGAATTCTATAAAAAAATTCTGAAATGTAATCAAACTCACCTATTCATATTTATTTTTTCATAACATTTTATGTTGGCCTAATATAATTCACTATGTGGGGAGGCACGACGATGGAGGATGGAACCACCCAAGTGAAGTTCCACAAGGAGTATAGAGTCTAGACAAGTAACCAATTCTATTCCACTATAATTACTAATAAAATTATGGTTAAAATATTTTTATATATTTTAAAAAAATATAATAATTTTTATTTAAAAGTAATTAATTTAATTAATTTTCATAAAAATAACACAATATTTGTGAAAACAATTATTTAAGGATAACCATTTACAATTATTTTCATATTTCACTATAATCTTGGTAACATATTTTTATTCCTAAAAATTAAGTATCATTTCTCAAATAAATGGAACATACTGATTAAAAATATGAAAACAATTTTATATAGTTTAATTTTTTTTAAGATACAAAATTTATTTTAATATTTGTCTACATAATGTGTAAAAACAATTTTAGGAAAAATATATCTTTTGAGGATAAAATTAATTAATTAAATTCTTAATAATTATTATTGTATGAATTCTAACTCATTTTATTATACATATTATCAATTTTTGTTAACTATAATATAAGAAATTGTATTGCTATTAAAAATGTATTTTTTCATCATGTATTTTTTCATGTAGAAAACTATTTAATTATTTGTATAACTATACCTATTGAATTTTATTAATGAAATATTATTAAAATGATTTTAATTTTTAGTTAAAAATAAAAATGATATATTTATAAAATAAAGTGATTTGTAAATGAATTATTAAAATGATTAATACATTTTAATGTCATTATAAATTTTAATTACATAAACCCTAAAGATCTTTATGTAAGACCCAAGGAAAATATAATATTTGGTGGAAGTCATAGGTGGAAATTTAGATAGAATAGATCTCATAGTGATTTCTAAATGCTTTTACATTTCACAAAAATTATTTTTCTAAAACCCTATTTCTTGATGACCGTATTGGGCTTGGTCTAGGGAAAACCCAAGATAATAGACCTCCCTCTCATGCCCATATAACTGATCTTCATAAAGAAGACTTATAATAACCAATTCTATAACTTTTCCTTTTTTCAACATAGATTTCCAAATTTGGTGACTTTTATAAATACCTGATAATTTAATGACTATATTATAATGGTCAAAAATAAATTCAACATAAAGTATAACAATTTCATTTTAGTTAAATGTTTCATTAGAAATGACCAACTCAATATATTATTTATTTAATGAAAGTTACATACTAAAATCTCTAAGTGTTATACCCATGAGATACAATCTGAAGCTACTCATCATATATCTCTTGTTGATAGACCCTTTTGGGGTCAATCTATCTAAACTATCACAAGTTCCTCATGGTGACACAAGTACCGAATTATCCAAGAATCATTGTACCAAGTAAAAGTTGTATGGTTTTATATTTTCATAATCTAATTATTTAACTTTTTAACTATTCATGGAGGGTTTTTTGAGTTTTAATTGTGTTTTATTAGTTTATTTTATTGAAATTTATTTTTTCATAAATTTCCCCTTACCCATATGAAGAACCACCTTCTAGTCTAAAGGTAAGATCCATTAGCCTTATGTAAACCCCATCTCCCTTCACAATATAGAGGTAAGACACAATTTTCCTTTTATATAGAAGGGTAGATCCTAGTATTCATAATGATAATAAAAATTTTCACTTAAATATAGAATGGTAAACCATAGCTCATGTAATGGTAAGCTCATAATTTGTCATCTCATGGAAAGGTATATCAGATTACTCCAGTCTCATGTGAGGGTAGCTCTAGCCGTCATAGTGTCCACACATTATAGCAATGAACATGGTTCTGGATGTTTTGGGGGTTTTTGGTGTCTTGATCATAGGTTAATCTCATGGTATGTTTTTGTATTTGGGTGTTATGTAGGTTTTCCATAAAGGCTAGTATTTTCCATCGGGTGCACCATGAGCAGCAAAACACCTATGGTGGTCAGTGATTTTCATGGGGTGGATCCACTATATGAAACAATTATGATCAAACACTCATGTTTGAGGTCATTTTAGAACATAGATGTTGAATACCTTGAATATTCTCTTTGTTGTTCAACAAAGAGACTGTTATACCCATTTTTTGGGCATGGTCGATGTCTAGTTCGTACTCTGTGATATGGGTAGCTGGAAATAACCTAGGATCTTGTGTTGTTCGATGTATTAGTGTGTGAAGACATGGTGAATTTGATCACACATAGATAGTGTAAATGGAGATACTGGGACATATTTTCCATTCTCACCAGTTTGGTTGGTCAAAAAAACCTGGGGATTTTCCCTACACTATTGTTATGGTCGTTGTGGAATGCTAGGAATCGAAAACGACCATCACTATGTTTTAGTGTAAGTATTATTCTCAATAAATGTGTTTAATTTTGGTTTTTGAATTTTTTTAGACATAAAGGGATATGTTGATTCAAATTCACTTAAATTGGATTTAATTTGACTAGGATCATTGGAATGGTTGAAGATTCCATGATATAGTTGATTTATTTCTGGTTTCTACTATAAATAATGAGCTAATTTATCCCTATGTTGACTTTATTTCATTTCCCTCAAACCTGATATGAACCCCAGTTCCCTATATAATGTTCTAGACCTTTCAAACCATTTAAATATGATAATTCATGAAATGGTGGTGTCTAGGGGAGTTTCTAAGGTGTTTGGTTGGGAGAAGTGGTTTGGGGATGGAAAAATTATTGAGTATAGATTTACATAAAAGAGGATGGGGTTATTCTATATGATTATTCATTATAGTGTGGAGGATCTAGATATAGTGTAGTTTTCTCGAATAGGTGTTTTGGTGCTACAACCAATTTTGACATAGCTTCAGTATAGTGTTAGAGGTTGTATCATAGAGTCTCAGGCTCATTTTTTCCATTATTCCAATTTTTATCATAGTTATGGCATAGGATTTTCAGCTATGGTGTATATTATAGGAGGATTAAGCTTATGTATTCGGTTGATTTGGAGTAGATTTTCTATGGATATGGGTTGTGGCGTAGCCCCTTCAGGAATGTTGGGTATAAGATCACATCTTTTCTAGGAACATCCTTCTTTTATTTTTTCATCTCAGACTTAGTGGCCATTTCATGTTCTGAGATAGATATACATTTATGGGTAAAATGACTTAAAGTTAATGGATAATTATTTTCATGAATAAAATTACACTTGGGTAGTGTAGAGTGTTTAGGAAACCAGAGAGGATCCACATGGGAGTAGTTCAGACTTTTGTTTGAATTAATGGAGTTCGGGCATAAATGGGTCAAGGTTTACTAAGTGTTCATTGTATGTTGGAAATATTTAAGGTGTGTTATGGTTTTATAAGAAAACTAGGATGAATTTTTTTTATAATTGTTAAACATCGTGTAACAATAATGCATTTCTTGTAATTGTTTCAAGATACATGTAGTGAATGGTTATAGGTTGTGAAATGATTCACAATATGAAATATGTACACCTCATAGATTTAATTTATGTTTCATGTAATATTTTTTTCAAAATAAATAATAATCCATGGTGATAAGTATCTCGAGATATCCCTCTTAAAAGAAATTCAAGATGTGAAATAGAATTACATGCAGTGTCATCTCTTACGCTGGGTTTCAAAATAGTGTTGTTTGGATGATTCTATTTTACAACTCATGTGCAGCTTCCTACACTCATCCCTATGGTTGTTCTTATGTATTTTTAACTACCTCTATTAGTTTTGGATATCCCGAACATTTATTTTATCCTTGTTATATGGTTTTGATTGAGTTTTCCACTTCTCTTCCATTGTTCTCAAATCACTTCTAGGTAATAACTTGATACTATACGTTGTTGGTTGTGATCATGAAATTTTTTGATCTATGATCCTTCTTTAGATCAATTGTTCCTTTTGTCTTGTGGTTTAATCCTATTATAAACATTTTTGAACTTCAATTAATGGTCGAGGATCTAAATTTTAACCTTAATATTTGATATTTATCTTGTTTGTTCAATATTAAAATTTTTCCAACATAAGAGTTTCCAAAATAAATTAAATGATTAATTAGATTATTCCCTGAATTATATTTGGATCTAATTTTTAATTGAACAGGCCTGTGACTAGTATTCAGGTGAGTAATACCATGATTATAATGAATTTTTAATGGATTGATGCGTGTATAGCATGACATTGATTTTTTGTGATTTCTTGATATAGTGTCACCATATCATGGATGGTTTATTGAGACAATTGTAATTTTATTGGTTATGACTTGTATATATTTGATATCTAAAATTGAAATATAAATTTTAATTTTCATAATTTACCCTTCAGCATAATTATGTGATATTTTGATAGCCTTGTTGTCATGACTTGTGTTGTGATACATAATGTAATTATTATATATGGAATTGGCATGGTTGATAAATATTAAAATTATTATATAATGATCTATGAATAGTGACAGATGCTGAAATACTTATTTACCAGTCCATTCCCATAGTCATGATGAAATTATTGTATAGCTGGCTATGCCTTGTGACACATGATGAAATTATTACATATCAGGCTTTTCCCTAATAACTTCTGAAATTCATATATTCTAGGCCCAGACATAATTTTTTGGTGAAATGATTATATAACATGTATTGACCCTGTATGGTGTAATTTATACCTTCATATAATGCTATGGTTGGCATGGTTGTGAGACATGCTCATAGAAATCCCAGAATGGCCTTGAGGAAGGGTATCTATTAACATGGTTATATTGTTATTGTTGGCATGGTTGTGAGACATACATGAATACATTTCAGAATTTTTATATTTTTTGCTCATGTGATATTAATATAATTTCTTAATTATGTGATAAACATATTTATTTCATAATGGAATACACTTATTTTTAGACTGGTTATGTTTAGACATGGTGGTGTCAACTAACTGAGTTATTCTCACACCCTATTTAGGCCATTGTTTGGTACCTGAGTATATTAAAATAATTCCGAACTAGATAATAGAAAAGGTCCTTGACATTGATTTTTTTTCATTCAATATATGTAGGTGTTTGGAGATGGTACTGACATGGGGGTTGGGACTAGGGACATTAAGTCATTATTTAAGTATTCTTGTCATTTATCTATACTATTTCTATCATGATATTTAGAAACATTTCCACATAATATCACATTATTCCTTTATTATTTATTGGATTATTCAATTTCCTTTTATTGTTGGTATTCCACATAATTGTATTGTTTCTATTGTTTCCACACTCTGATTTCTATGTATTATTATTTATTTATTTATAATTGGTTGCAACTCTATAAATAGGTGGTAGAGTCACCCCAAAATACTTATCACAACCTAAAATATTGTTTTTAGCCTATGGAGTATGGGGAGGCATGCTTGAGGACTCATAACCAACCATTTAAAGACATGTCACAGAGTATCAGATCGATGGAAATTACAAAGTTGTATCAGAGAGATATTTATTTTATGTTTCATTACTATTTTGTAAAGGTAGAAAGGATAATAGGATGTTTTGAGACTTGGTAATGATCTTGTTTACAGAATTAGATAACCCATTTATGGGGGAAAATCTGAGTTCCCAAGGGTGGATTGATGTTTATATTGTGTGCATGTTATAGTTGATGTTATTCCATCCTGAGTGATTCACATGCTGTGTGTGGTTATTATTTATTGATGCAATGGGTTTTGATATTTATACTTGTGTCCTGCTATGGTGTTGGATGAGTATTTATGCATCATAATAGGCACATAGTTATATATATATATATTATAATTCAATTTTCATGATAGGGAAATATTTATTATATGTGATATATACGTTCTTATTGAACTAGGGTATGAGATACCTATTATGCAATGCCCTGACCCTAGAAGCCCAGAGTCGGTGCATTATTTTAATACATTGGCATGATTACAAGGAATCAAGTCCTGAAGGACCAATCAATTTAGTAGTATTGGAAAATAGATTACATACATGAATGTTACATTACACATTAGAAAATAAAACACAACATAAATGATACATTGAGAACACCATTAATCCCCTATCTTAACCCTTCATATTAATCGTATTACACTTCATAGAATCCTGAGAAAATTAAAATATAGATAGGGGTGAGCTCAGATGCTCAGTAAGGATAACAATATAGTAGAAACATTCATAAATAAGCATAAACATTTAAGGCAATGTATAAGACTAAACCAAAAGCCTTTTAATCTTAAACATCATAATAATATTTAAAAGATACAATAAAATAATTCCATTTACTTATACACATGGATATTCTACTAGTTGAATAATAACATGCAATATCAATAGAAACTTTCATAATGATGGAATGCATAATTCCAGACTTCATACCCACATAATCAAGGCCTTATTCCAAGACTACAAATAAGATTTTGTCAAGGCCTTGTGCCAAGACAGTAGTTTGTCTCAGGAGACCTACTGATGCATCTAGGAGCTGTAGTGGTCTCCACCCATCACTTACTAAGTCCAATGCATTCCTCATATGAAATAGTATAAACATAACATAAACATTCGTATTAAAACTAGCATACAAAATGTCAATACTTTATCCATAATCCATAAATGATATAAAAATAAAACATCCACATTCAAACATATCACAAAACCATCCATACAATTTGAAATATTTTTATCATAATAAATCAACCTCGATCAAGAATAATATCAAGTAAAGGATGTTGACATAGTTTAAAATGATCAGTAAAACACTTTGAGAGAAATATCCCTTTTTCACAAAATCATTTTAAAAGTCACACAATTTATAAAGGAATTCATTTAAAAGATATTTTTTAATCAAAGTGTCCCATAACAGTTTTAAACATTTGAAAGTAATTAATATTTTAAAACATTCATGTCTATATAAATAAATTCTTAAAATCATTTTGAAAACATGAACATTAATGATAATGGTTTAGAAGAATAAATCCTTCAAACATTTAAAAAGATTTTTAAGTTAAATAGTCCCCTAAAAATAATCCTTTTGAAAACACTTTTATGAATCATGGACATGGATAATAAATATTTCCTAGTAGAAACTTACACATAAGCAATCTTGGATAATAATGCGATTGAGGAATTAACCTTTAACTTGCACTTTCCTTTAGCAGAGGGTACGTTTATACTCCTTTATAAAGACCATAGTATGTTATTAAATTATTCCATAACCATATTAATATTTAATATTTCATACATGATTCAATTATGACTTCATATGACCCATTTAATAATAATTTTCATGTAAAATTAACATTTCGGGTAATAATCACTTTCTTTATCGTACATGTTTTAACTTGTTACTCTTGATTGTATCACATAGTTCAAGATTAAAATACTTATAGAATATTAAAAATGATTTATATATCATATATATTTAGAATATAAATATTTATAAAAGAAATATATATGAAATTAAAAACACCGTTTATGGAGACAGTAGGCCCTACGTATACATAAATGCAATTTCCATTTTCATATCGTATTGAACAGAACTATTTGTATAAGATATATGTAAGTACATACATATACATATATATATATATATATATCTACAGTATACTTATTAGGTCATATATTATATAATTTTAAATGATATATATTTTATAATCATCATTGAAGGTTGAACGTGGAAAGGAATCTCATCGCGTCGTGGAGACGGTTATCCGTACGTATGCACGAGCGACAATATCGTTATATTGATGGTGAAATCGTATGTAACTGGATGGTATATAATATATATATATATATATAATCATTAACATGTTATATTTATTATTTAAATCAGTTATACTCATTATTATTCCCATCCAAATAATGAAGTGTTTGAATAACAAACTACACCACGACGTGGAGACGGTAATCCGTATGTACACACGTATGGTGACATTTTCATTTATAGGATGGATAGAAAAATAAATGTGGTTGTATAATTTTTATAATGAAATCACTTTATATTGAAAATACTAGAGTTATTATTTTACAATGGAAACAACAAACAAATAGGAAGTGGAAGATGAAAAAACATGAAAGAGGTGATGAAATATTTACATCTTCTCCCGGTTCTTCATTTTTATTTGATCAAAATCCTTAGATTGGAATTATGACCAAATTAAGGCATCTAGGATGAAGGGAGGAATGTTGGGAAGATATTTAGGTAGGGTTTGGCGGAGACAAATGGCTTTAGAGGTGTGAAATTAAGAAAAGGTTAAGTACCCTTTTATAAGAGAGGTGGGGCTCACTTTAAGAAAAGATTGAAATATTATTTTATAATAAAATACTTTTCAGATTATAATGGCTCAAAAATCAATTATTTAAAGGATAAGGTGGGGATTGGTCGAAAACATCTCAACCAGTAGGTTTTAGATAGGTCTAGTTCATCATATTACCTTATCTTTTAGATTTAACTCTTAGTTAAATAGTTTGACATTTACCATGTCTCTTTGTATTTTTAAATTATATGGTTAATAAACATACTATAAAATACCAATAGAACACAAAGTGGTTCAATAATGTCATATATATTATTATATATGTATTTTGGATAGACCTTATATTTTTAGGGCTATTATACCAATTAATAATATAATATTTTTTTAAAAAAACTCAATTATGTCAATTTTGACACTATTTAGTATTTGATTTTTTTGAAAGCCATACAAACGTTATCACTTCGAATAAAATTTATTTTACCAACCCTAAAATTCCTTTTAATCTATAAGATATGTTTAATTAATCATAATTATCAATTTACATTTATTTGGATATTTATAATATCAATTATTTTAATATTTCATTAATAATGTAATTGCTGCATCATCATTGTGTCAGAAATAATTTAAATTATTCCATTTCTAAACATTATAAATAAAATAAAATTATGTAGGATATATTTTTATCTTTCTAATGAATATTTATAGTCTAATTTATATTGTGTGTAACCCTATATTAAAAATGGTTTTGTTATTAAAGTTAGAATTTAACTCTTTTAATTATTCTTTAAATAAAATAATAATAAATGTCCGAATCTAATCCAAGTGGACCAAATAGAAATAATATTTTATTATTAAGATTTTTTTGGTCAAATTATAATTATCCAATAGAATTAGGACATGTGTTACGGTAATAATAATATCATTTTTAACTTCATTACCCAATTTACTTTTAACCATGGTAAATAAAAGTAAAAAGTTACTATTCACCAAAAATTATTTTCATCTTATTGAACGACATTTTACCTACTGATATAAACTGTTTATTTCAGATTTTTGAAATTCAACTCACAAAAGCTGTAAAATTTTGTTTTATTCAAATTTGTAAATGCACCTAGGAGGTGGGTAAAAGACGGTAAAATGTTCGATAAAATTTTATATATCTGAACTTATTATAAAATAACTCTAATTAATTACATTGAAAATATATAAGTATTATGTATCTATTTTTACCTAAAAAAATTAAAATAAAATAACTAATTATTTAAATAAAAAGTTGGTTTTAACCAATAAAGCAGTGTTTTTTCATTATTCATCAAAAATTGAAAGTTTTCAGAACAATACCAAAACTTTACCCAATGTAAATTTTGACATTATAAATTCAAAAATTAAGTCTATTTTAAAAAATTAAAAACATAGAAGTTTCATTTATTAATATAGATTTATTCTCATTGCCACAACCAAAAGGCGGGTTTTCAAAAAAGTAAAAACTATCAAAATATTGACACGTGTTTATGTCGAATTTAGATGTGAAATTAATTATAATGACAAAAATTGTATTAAATGATAAAAATATAATCTAATTATAATTATAAGCCATTCAAATTCATAACTTATCACTATAAATTATTTTTATTAAAATAGTTGTTTTTAATTAAAACATAGTCTTTTTCATTATTCATAAAAATATGAATGTTATCATAAAAGTACAACACAAATTATCTAAACTAAATTTTTATGTGCCTCATATAAAGAAGAATTTAATTTCATTAAATTTAATATATAAAAATTTCAAATAATGGTTTCAAAAATATTTTTCCATTAAAAGGTTGTAAAATTGCATTTTTTTGAAAAATAATTATTTTATCCTAAGAAAATGAATTTGTTATTATATTATTTGTTTGAAACACATAATATTGATGTTAAAATTATATAGAGTATATAAGATTAAAAATTCAGTTTATACTATTCAAAACCTCTTTTTTAACGGTTAGTTTAATAATTTGTGATGCACTCGAACTCGGTGTTGTATGTAGCAAAAGCTATTAAATTACATTAATGAGATAATGTACAATGAAATATTGGGTTTACATTCTCCCCTCGTTCAAAAAATTGCGTCCTCCCAATTTGAAATTTTTCTTTGAAAATAAACGGTAAAAAATAGAAAAAATACCTTTGTGGAAAAACCACATCGGAAATTGGTTTAATAAAATTTACTCTTAATAAAAGGGAAAGGGAAATGAAAAAGTCACCACCAAATTTTGATCTCGATTTGGAAAACATTGGTGGAAATTAGAGACACATAATTGGAGGGAAAACATAAATATTTATAGGGTGAAATTGAGTTCATCAATCACAAACAAGTGTAAAATTAAAAGCCTTAAAGCCATCAATCTAAGATGATGTAAAATATCATCAGTTCTACAAAACATAAGGTGTTAGGATAACAATTTTTTGGTTTTAAGATCCATTCCCTAAAGTTTAAGAATTAATTTATTCATTGAATAAGAGGAAAAAATATACTTGACAAAAAGAGTTTCATCCTTCAACTAATTTCTACCACAAACTCATCATTCACTCCAAAAGATAATATAATTCAAAAGTTTTCTATTTATCCTAATCGTAATGGGTTCTAAAAATAATGTATTTATAATTCATTTGTCAGAATATTTAAAAAAAACTACATTTTACAAACTAGGACATCACGTAGGCTAGTGGTAGGTGATACATCCTTGTCACCCTTCAGTTGCAGGTTCAAGTCTCATGGCCTTGACGGACATGACGGGTTGTCACCCGACCTTCGGGTTTTCTATTTTATGACAAACTAAAAATAATCTCAAAAAATGATTTA
This sequence comes from Viscum album, assembly GCA_963277665.1. NCBI lineage: Eukaryota > Viridiplantae > Streptophyta > Magnoliopsida > Santalales > Viscaceae > Viscum > Viscum album. Next base: position 441,464,536 of record OY728121.1, read on the forward strand.
ACCTTAACAATAGTATCCAATGTCAAACATTATCAATTCAAACCTTTAGACTTATCCAAAATAATTCTATCCAAACTCATAGTACAAAATTTATATGGAAGGTAAAAAAACGAGGATCCTTCTTTCCACATAATAACATGTGAATACCTTCATCTTGTATTCTTTTAAAACACAGCATCACCCTGAATTATCATATAACTGTATTGATTACATTCATGCTCCCTTATTCATTATATAATACTGGATATACTCCTTATATCCAAAAATGATGTAAACTCCAACAGTGATGGAATAAACACACCAATAACCAGTTCCAAGGATTTCAATAGTCACTTCTGAAAAAACTACCTATACCCGGAGTTCAAAACCATGGGTATAGCCCCCAAAACCATGGGTAGAGCTTATACCCACGGTTTTGGGAACCATGGGGCTGAGAGGTGTCAGTATAGGGGTCTTAACCTATACCCATGGTTTGAAAAAATGTGGGTATATTTTTTTCCACTGTGTCAAAGCCTCATCCACGCTGTCAAAGGCTTATATCCATGATTTAAAAACCGTGGGTAACAATATTGAAAAAAGGCACCCTGTGGGTTTTGAACCCGCTAATTCCCATGACCTGCACAAGTATTTCAATAGACCTCACCACTTCATCTACGCCATTTTTATTAATATATGTCTACATTTGTAAATATATATTAATCTATGAATGTATTACAAAAAAACGAACACAGCGGGTTTTGAACCCGCGTCTCACGTAGCAAGCTTCCAGCGCTTAACCAACCAAGATGGCTCTACTACACCAACATATGTTTTCATTTATAATAATATACTAATCCATGACTCTATATTCATAAAAACAAAGCTAGTGGGATTCCAAACCTCAACCACTGCAACAAATACGAAACTCCTAAGCAACCAACCCGCAGAAATAATTTTTTTATAAATTTCTATCAACCTAAATATATTAGTTCAAACTGTGTGTATAGGTTTTCCTGGGAAATTTTTTTTTTCGTGCTTTTTTCCCCGCCATAATTTGTGGAAGCTATCCCCACGGTTTTAAAAAAACCGTGGGTATATACCTTCAATTTTTTTATCCCCACGGTTTTTCCAAAACGGTGGGGATAAGCTGAGAAATAAACACATATACCTACGGGTTTACAAAACTGTGGGTATATGCCTTAAAAAAAATCCATCCCCATGGTTTTGAAAAAACCCTGGGTATAGGCCTTGTAATAAACACATATACCCACAATTTTGTGGAAAACTGTGGGTATAGGTGACCTATACCAATGGTTTTGTGGAAAACTGTGGGTATAGGTTCCCACACTATACATATACCCACAGTTTTCATAAACCATGGGTAAAGGGCTATTTTATAGTATTGAATATCCAATAAAATTTATCCAAATAAATCATCTCTTATTCCAAAATCAATACCTTAGTATTAGGACCATATTAAAGTTTTGTCTTTCCATCAACCATGTATTTTCCAAAAAATTTAACTTGTCATTGAGTCACTTTTCTGGGTTCTACACATTCTCAAGACCTTAATGAAATAGTATTGCAGTAAAATCCTTATATAATCTATAATTCTTATAACATTTACATCATTAATAAAATACTTAAATGACACAATAATTTAATAACAACATACGAACTATTAATCATTCCTCCTCATCTTTGGTAGTATCATAACTTGATTATTATCCAATAGCAGCATTTGGGGTATACTCTGATGGTTTGGACATTGATTCACGTAGTGTCCCAACTCCTTAAAGATGAAGCATTGTACATTTTAATCCTTTTTCTTACACTTCAAATCATGTACTTGGTGTCCTTTTTCTCCATACTTATAACAAACTCGCATTCCCTCCAAGAATTTACCAAGGTGATTCTTTCCATAGTTATAACATATGGGAAAATCCTTCTTTCCCTTATTCCATTTATCCAACATTATTTCTACCATCCATTTCTTCTATAGATTATCTACAAAGCCATAGGAATCAGAGAATTATTTACTTTTCTTATTAACACATGATACTATTTCATCATATGATGATAATACGTGGTAGACTATTTACTTTCTAAATGTTTTCTTAATACAATGAAAGATATGATCCTTCTTACTCTTTGTATCATGTGTATTGTTAGAGGTCTCATTCCTTCTACTAGGTGCCATTTCAAAATAATGGCATACACTAGGTATGTTTATGAATCGTAATGCATAATTCCAAACTTTTAAAAACCTGACGTAAATTAAAAATATTATGCATATAATCTATAATCATAAAATGTATTCTTTGAGAAAGTATTTACTCCTAAATCCTTTATAATTGCTTGTAATTAAAATGTGAATTATCCTAAGCATATATCCCGAGTGTGTCATAACCAAGAGTGCAGCAAGGCCAGTTGTCATGCACCAGATCCTGTTTGAGTCTATCTCAAAGTGGTGTTTTCAGGTTTTACCACTAGGTGCATATGTGCTAGAGCTGCCTTTACTTGATAGTATCCTAATAGGGATGTATTGCTTGGAAAACTCACAAAATCACTACAGTACCAGTATTCTAGGATGTTCATCTATACTAATCCTCAAAGTATATCTTAAGGTAATGTAATCTAATCATATTTTTACTAACTCTATTTCCAAGGCTGTTTCTAAAATTCATCTGATACAAAATTTAACACCCCGACCCTAGAATCCAAGAGTCGGTGCATTATTTAAATACATTGGCATTATTACAAGGAGTCAAGCCCTGAAAGACCTATCCATTTAAGAGTCTTGGAAAATAGATTACATACATGAATGTTACATTACACATTATAAAATAAAACACAACATAAATGATCATTTGATAACGCCATTAATATTCTAGGTTAACCGTGGTTAACAATCATAATACACTTATTGGAATCTAGGGAAAATTAAAACAAATAAAGGGGTGTGCTCTGATACTAGTAAGGATAACAATATAGCAGAAACTTTCATAAATAAGTATAAACATTTAAGGAAATTTATTATACTTAAACAAAATCATTTTAATCATAAACTTCAGCATAATATTTAAAAGATACAACAAATTAATTTCATTTACTCATTAACATGGATATTCTACTAGTCGAATAATCACATGAAATATCATTATCCACATTCATAATGATGAAATGCATAATTCCAAACATCATAACCACATAGTCAAGGCATTGTTCCAAGACTACAAATAAGATTTTTTCAAGGCCTTATTCCAAGACACTAGTTTGTCTCATGATTCCTATCGTTGCATCTAGGAGCTATAGAGGGCTTCACCCATCACTTACTAATTCCAATGCATTCCTCATATGAAAAGGATTAAACATAACATAATCATTAGTATTAAAACTAGCATATAAAATGTCAGTACTTTATCTATAAATCATGAATGGTATAAAAATAAAACATCCACAATAAAACATATCAAAAAAACTTCAATACAATATGGAATATTTTTATCATAATTAATGAACCTCGATCAATAATAATATCCAGTAAAGGATGTTGACATAGTTGAAAATGATCAGTAAAACTCTTTGAGAGACATATCCCTTTTCTAGGAAATCGTTTGAAAAGTCACAAAAATTATAAAGGAAGTAATTTAAAAGATAGTATTTAATAAAAGTTTCCCATACCACTTTGAAACTTTTTAAAGGAATAAATATTTTAAAACATTCATGTTCATATAAATATATCCTTAAAATCATTTTGAAAACATGGACATTAATGAGAATGGTTTAGAAGAATAAATCTTTAAAACATTTAAATTGATTTTTTAAGTTAAAGAGTCCCTTCAAAAATTCTTCTGAAAACTATTTTATAAAACATAGACATGGGTAATAAATATTTTCCAGTAAAAACTTACACATAAACAATCTTGGATAATAATGAGATTGAGGAATAAACCATCACCTTGCACATTCCTTTAGTCGAGGGTACATTTAACCTCATGTATAAAGACCATAATATGTTATTAAATTATACCAAACCCATATTAATATTTATGATATCATACATAATTCATTTTTGACTCTATACTACCCATTTAATAATAATTTCCATGTTAAATTAACATTTCGGGTAATAATCGCTTTCTTTATCAAACCTGTTTTAACTTGTTACTCTGGATTGAATCACTTAAGTCATGATTTAAATACATCCAAAATATAAAACATTATTTATATATCATGTATATTAAGAATATAAATATGCATAATAGACCTATATATGAAATGGAAAACACCATTTATGAAGACATTAGGCCGTATGTACGCATAAATGCAGTTTCCATTTTCATATCGTATTGAATAGAAATAATTGAATAAGATATATGTAAGTATATAAATATATATATATCAATATCTGAAATATCATTATAATGTCATATATTACATAATTTAAATGATATATATTTTATAATCATCATTGAATGGAGAATGTGGAAATGAATCTAATCTCGTCGTGGCGACGGTAATCCGTACGTACGTACGAGCGACAATATCATTATATTGACGGACAAATCATATGTAATTGGATGGTATATCATATAAACATAATCATTAACATGTTATATTTATTATTTACATAAGTTATACTCATTATTATACCCATCCAAATAATGACGTTTTTGAATAACAAACTACACCACGACTTGGAGATAGTAATCCGTACGTACGCACGTATGGTGACTTTGTCATTTATAGGATGGATAGAATAATGAATATGGTTGTATAATTTTTATAATAACATCACAGTATATAAAAAATACTGGATTTTTTATTTTTGAATGGAAACAACAAATAATGATAAAGTGGAAGAAGAAAAGAACTTGAAAGATGTGATGAAATATTTACCTCTTCTTCGAGTTCTTCCTTTTGATTTGATTATAGGGCTCCTTACGATGGCTTTCTGACCAATGGAAGGCCTCTAGAATGAAGTGAGGAAATTTGGGAGGATATTTGGGTAGGGTTTAGCTGAGCCAAATAGCTTTGGAGGTGAGAAAGTAATAGAATGTTAAGAACCATTTTATAAGAGAGGTGAGGGTCACTTTAAAAAAACGTAAAATTTTATTTTATAATAAAATAATTTATGCTTTCTAATGGATCCAAAATGGATTATTTAAAATATAAGGTGGGTATGGGTAGAAAAACACTCATCCAATAGGATTTAGAAAGATTTATTTCATCATATTAACCTTAACTTTTAGATTTAACTCCTAGATAAATAGTTCCACATTTACCATGTCTCTTTGTATATTTATATTATATGGTTAATAAAATTACTATAAAATTCCAATGGAACCCCAAGTGGTTCATTAATGTCATATATATTATTATATAAGTCTTTTTTCCGAACCATATATTTTTTGGGCTATTATATTAATTAATAATATAATATTTGTTTTAAAAACTCAATTATGTCAATTTTGACACTATTAAGTATTTGATTTTTTGAAAGCCATAAACACTTTATCACTTCAAATAAAATTTATTTAACCAAACCTAACATGTCATATTAACCTATAAATTAGTATAATTTATCAAAATTATCAATTTAAATTTATTTGTATATTTATAATATCAATTATTTTAATATTTCTTTAATAAGGTAATGACTGCATCATCATTGTGTCATAAATAAATGAAATTATTCAATGCCTAAAAATTATAAATAAAATAATATTATGTAGGAAATATTTTTATATTTCTAATAAATATTTATATTCAAATTTATATTGTATGTGACCCTATATTAATAATGGTTTAGTTATTAAACATTGAATTTAACTCTTTTAGCTCTTATTTAAATAAAGTAATAATAAATGTCCTAATCTAATCCAACTGGACCAAATAGAAATCATATTTTATTCCTAATGTTTTTTTTTGTCGAATTATACTTATCCAATAGAATTATGACATTTTTTAGGGTAATAATAATACAATTTTTACCCTTAATTACATTATTTCATTTTAACCATGGTAAATAAAAGTAAAACGTTTCTATTCACCAAAAATTATTTTCGCCTTATAGAACCACATATTACTTATTGATATCAATTATGTCTCTCATATTTCTAAAACTCAACTCACAGAAGCGGTAAAATATAGTTTTATTTATACTTGCAAATGCTACTAAGAGGTGGGTAAAAGACAATAAATTGTTCGATAAAATTTTATATATCTAAACTTATTAAAAAATGACTCCAATGAATTACATTGAAAATATATACGTATTAAGTATCTATTTTTACATAAAATAAAATAAAATAAAATAACTATTTATTTAAATAAAAATTCGGTTTTAACCAATAATGCAATGTTTTTCACTATTCATCAAAAATTGAAAGTTTTTAGAAAAATAAAAAATCATTACCCTAAGATAATTGTGATATTATGAATTCAAAAATGAAGTCTATTTTAGCAGATTCAACACATATTAGTTTCATTTATTAATTTAAACTTAATTCCCATTGTCAGAACCAAAAGGCGTGTTTTTTAAAAAGTAAAAAATTTCAAAAGATTGACATGTGTTTACGTCAAATTTAAATTATAAATTACTTATAATGACCTAAATTTTATTAAATGATAAAAAAGTAATCTAATTATACTTCCAAACCATTAAAATGAATAATTTATTACTATAAATTAATTCTATTAAAAAGTTGTTTTTAATTAAAACATAGTATTTTCACTATTCATTAAAATATGAAAGTTATCAGAAAAGTACCAAAAACATATCCAAAATAAATTTTTATGTCCTTATTCTAAAGAAGAATTTAATTTCATTAAATTAAATATATAAAAGTGTCAAATATTTGTTTTAAAAAGGGATCTCTATTAATAGGTGGTAAAATTTCATTTTTTTTAAAATACGTATTTTATCCAAAAAAATGAATTTGTTCTTATATTATTTATTTGATGCAAATAATATGGATGTTAAATTTATATAGAGTATATAATATTAAAAATTAGAGTAATACTATTCATAACTTCTTTTTGAGCAGTTGGTTTAATAATTTGTGGTGCGCTCGAACTCAGTATTGAGTGTAGCGCAAGCTATTGAATTATTTTAATGAGATAGCATAGTACGAAATCTTGGGGCGTTAGATATTATATCTGAGAAATCAAATAAATTAACTATTATTTCATGCTAAAATACTTGTAATCCATGTTTAAATAGATTAGGAGCCGGTGTTTATCTATTGTTGTAACTTGTTAAGGTTGAACCTGTTGTTATGGGTCTGGTTCTATGAAGTGTGTTTGTCTTTTAGAGGAAATTCACCCTCATCATATTTATCTTGAGTGTTATGAGAGTGTAAATCAGAATGATCCGGACGTAGAAAATCCAAATCATCCTATAGGTCCTCATGACTATATGGATCTTCTTCTTCGCAACAAATTCTTGAGGGTTAAGTGATCCATGGAAGGAGATACTATTCCCATTTTGCCTTCGATGTATGATATAATGAGAGATATCAAGTTGCATAATCTAATTAAGTTCACTATGGAGGGAGGCCCATATAAAGATGAGTTATGGATTGAGTCAGTCCATTTTATTTTTAACCACATGGAGACACCCGCAGATATATGGGTGAATCATGTTGTGTATATGCTTCATCAACCATCCAAGTGTTGGTCGGAAAATAAGTATCCATTAAGGTAGTAATAGAAGTTATCTATGAATGAATTTAAAATAAATTTCTTGAGTCATTTAAATCCTGAGATGTTAATGGATGGGAGGGATCATGGGCACAGGCATTTAGCATAGGATGGCATGTCAGTACTGGACTACACTGAACATTTCACCTACCTGTAATGATTTGTGCTATCATTACAAGCTAATGAAATCTCTATGGTGAGACATTTTTAGGATGGTATTCAATATGATATTAGGTCACAACGTAAGGTGTTTCATCTAAAAAAATTTGTACATTGGATGATTAAGAAACTCATCACGGAAGGTAATCTAAGAGAGGCCCCAAGCAATGACCAAGCTGTTTCGGTAGAGTAAATTGTGAACTCTTATTCAAGTGAAATTAATAATAACTATGAATGTTTTCTCTAGGTAAGGAATGGTCAGAGAATCCATGGTTGTGGTTATCCATCTCAAGTTTTTTTTCCATTACAATGGTATTAGTGTGGAAATATGGTCCAAAAACATCCTCAGTTTCCATACCCCACATTGGTGTGTGGTTGATGTAGTAGATTTGGCTATCTATAGAGGTTTTTAAGGGCATAAATTTGTAGATAATTGGAAGGGGAATTGTACTTGTACTATAGTATAGGACGGAATCAACTACTCCTTAAATTAAAGTTATCTTGAGTTCCATAGGATGTTTTGATCAAGGCTGGGGATGTGGTACCATAATAGTGGAATAAAAGTACCAGGTAGAGGGTTTTTCATAGGCGAGTCAAGATAGAGACCATGGTATTGGTGCGGGTCAACTGCATGTTATAAATACTACTTCAGTTAGTGTGGATGTAGAACCATCTATATTTAGAGGTATGATTCTTATATCATCTACCATTTCGTGTGTTTTTTCTAATATAGGAGCATCACAATCCTCTTTATCAATTATTTTTGTAAATTTTTTAGGATTTGATGTTGAAAATGTGGATAGTGTTTTAACCATTTACACTCCATTTGGAGAGTGATAAGTGAATATCAAATGTTTCAAGGCATGTTCTCTGGAGAATAGTGGTATTTGTTTCCTTTGGAAAAAATTTGTTCTGGCAATGATAGGATTCCGTTTTATTCTTAGTATGGATTTTTTAGTTTTATAATGGGATCATATCAGTTGTTACCGTAATATATTTACCATTATTGCTCTATAATGAGGTAGATATTCTCACCAGGGTGAGTGGGATCTTCAAGTTGGTCATTTCAGACCAATTTAGTGTGGATTGGATTGTGTCATGACTCAAATTGGCGAAAGTTTTCAAAATTATGGTGGAATGTAGTTAGATTATTTCCCTCTAGTGATAGACCATTTTTAGGATGTCTTTATTAATGATTTATAGTGTTTAACATCAAAGTGATAAATCTGGTTTACGATTGAGTTGGTTCTAGTAACAGATCCAGTTTCATTCACTCCATATAGAATTGAACCATCAGAGCATCAGAAGTTGAGATTCTAGTTGGAAGATATGAAATCTAATGTTTTCATGTTCCCTAGTACACCCTCTTGGGGTTATCCAATTCTCTTCTCTAAGAGGAATGATGGGACTCTGTGCTTGTGTGTGCATTATATGAGATTGAACTAGATGATGGTCAAGAACCGGTATCCTATTCTTCACATCGATGATATTTTAAATTAGTTGAGAGGTGATATGATCTTATCCAATATCAACCTGAGATCTAAATGCCGTTATTTTAGGATGATATCATAATACATACCTCAAAATTATTTTAGAATTAGGTATAGATTGTATGAGTTAGTAGCGATGATGATTTGATTGACCAATACTCTTGTGGTTCTCAAAGCCTTAATGAATAATATCTTTCATTCTTTTCATGGATGGTTTTGTGGGGTTTTTTTTAAAACACTAGGTGTTCTCACATCCAATAGATGATCATTAAAATCATCTTAAATTCATCCTGAGGACATTGATAGAGCATCATATTTACACCAAGCTAGACAAATTATGTTTTTTGTTTGATAAATTGGATTTCATAGGGTATGTCATCTCAGGGGAAGGAGTGTAAGTGCACCCAGAGAATGTGGCATCCATGGTATCATTAGAAAATCCTAATAATATATTATAAATTAATATCTTTCTGTGTTTATCATTTTATTATAAGTTCATTATCTAGGGCTTCTCCCATTTGAGAGCACTAATTTCAAGGTTGACCAAGAAGGGGGTAAAGTTTGTTTGCTCATATTTTTATATGATAGATTTTTAGGATCTGAAAGGTGTGATGACATTAGAACCTATCCTCACATTACCAGTGTTAGGTAAGGCATATACCGTGTATTTTGATTTATCTAAACATGGATTGGTGCATCTCTAATAAAGGAGGATCAAGTGGTTTCTTGTTGTTCCATAAATATTAGACCACATGAGATAAATTATTCTACTCACGATTAAGATTTAGAAGCAATGGTACATTCTTAGATATGCTAAAGGAATTATCTCATCAGTGATAAGTTTTTGGTATACCCAGACAACAATATTCTAAGGTACATATTTTCTCAAAGAGGCCTAAAGCTTCAGTAGGGTAGTTGGGTCAATTATCTGGAGTGTTTCAACATTATGTTGTCTTATAAACCAGGTAATTGAAACATTGATTTTGATTATTTGAGATAAAATACTCAGGAATAGGTAGTATAGGAGTCTTGGGATGAGTGGCCAGTGATGGCCCTCTTTGTAGTCACGCATCTGGGTGTTCAGAAGTCTCAGGGAAGAGTATATCTAAATTCGTCATATGTTATATCCATTATTTTTTTAATATATCATAATTGAGAAGTTATCTAATTTAGATGGATTGGTTATAATAGAATTATTATATGGTGTGGAGAAACCAACATGATGGTCTCTTAGCGGTCACAATGAAATTATTTTTATTGGCTATGAATGGGTTTATATGGGCATATGTGGGGAGCTAATGAACGTGTTTCATACTTCTAGATGGGTGGTGCATCCAGGTTGGAAAAATATGTATTCTATTCTCTGTAGATAGTACCAGTGGTCAGGAATGAATAATTTGGTATAGGGTTTTGTGTTGAGATGTATCACTTTTCAACATGTGAAAGATGAGAATAAGAGGATAGTTGGGATTTTGAATCCTTTTCCCATTCCTGAGTTGAAATTAGATGACATCACAATGTATTTTATGATAAGATTACCTGTAAAAACCCATAATAATGTTGATGTATGGGTGATTTTGGATAAAATGATGAAGTTTCCCTCTACTTTCCGATCAGGGATACCTTCTTAGTTGATGATATAGTTAGTATTTTATTTATATCAAGTAGTTCAGATTTATGGGGTTCCAAGGTGTATTTTTTCAAACAAAGATACTCATTTCACATCATATTTTTGGTAGGATATTCATAAGGCTCTGGTATCACAGGTTCTTTTGAGTATGTCCTATCATCATCATAATGAATTTTAGTCTGAGAGGACTATTCAGGTTCTCGAGGATATGTTATGAGCAAGTGTTATGGATTTTTGGGGTTCATGGGAGAAACATATAGAACACATAGAGTTATCATATAATAACAACATTCTAGATATGAACTAGATGGAAACTTTTAAGGATTTTTATAGAAGTTCATGTTGTTAATCTCTTTGTTTTCTAGAGGTAGGTGAGTTTGTTCTTTTTCGTTCTAGTCTCATGAAGGGGATATATGAGAAACTGCATCTTATCAAATATAATTTGGTGACCATGCTGAGGAGGAAGAAATATTACACTAACAGTTAGAGACATTGTCTATAGTTTGAAGTTGTTCATTATATTTCCATTGTTTGTCGCCTAGGTTGGGTAAACTTTGTATCCAGAAATAGGGAATGATTGCACCCAGTTTTCTCGATTCATTAGATATAGTGGATATAGTCAGTCCATTGGTGTAATGATTATCCCTTCCACTGTGTTACATTTCCATGAATTAATTGTTTCACATGTCACAACTTCATAGATATTATTTTGACCCTTATCAGGTGATTTTTATACCATATGTTAAGCTTAGTTCTAATGCGTCCTTTGAGGATCATTTGATATGGATTGTGGACCATAGTAAGATGTATCTTTGGGGCAGTTTGATTCCTTTAGTTTTAGTGCAGTGATAGCATGTGTGAGTTCAGGAGGAGACATAAGAGAGGTAGTCTGATATGTGATCATAGTGGCTAGACTTTTTTGGTGGCCCCACATTAATTCTTGGAGCATCATGGGGACAAGGTGTTATATGGTGCGGTGGTTGTAAAATCCCATATTTTTTCGGGTATATCCCTGTTTGATTTTTTCATTTGAGCCTTAGAGTTCTTGTATTATTCAAATACAAATACCCTTTATTGGGTAAAATGGCTTAATGTTTTTGGATGTTTGTCTGCTTTAAAGAATATAGACTTTGGTTAAGAAGAAACATGATAAAATTTAAGAGGATATACATGGGGAGAAATTCGTAATTTCTATTTGAATAGATTAATTATATGTATAAATGGGTCAAAGTTTACTTAGGGTTATTAGAAATTTGATAATCCTTAAAGGGGGTTTGGGTTTTATAATGAAAATAGGATGAAAAGCTATTTTCAAAAAAGATACACACCATGTAACTGTAATACAAATCATTTAACTATTTTCAAATGCATTTCAAGAATCGTTATAGGTTGTGAAATGATTCAAAAAATTAAAATAGTATACATCAGGTAATTATATTACACACCTTGTTATATTTGATCAGAATAAAAAATAATTCAAGCTGATGGGTTTTTAGTCACATACCTCTAAAAAAATTCATAACATTTAACTAAATTACACCCCATATAAATTCCCAAGAATCCTTTTAATACTGTATTTTGTGTTTGATTTTAGTTTCCAACACATGTGTAGCTTCCTTTTATGAACACTATGGCAGTTCCAAGAATTTTTAGAGTCCCTTTTTGTGTTCCAAGCATCCCGATCATGAATATTTTCCCCACTATGTGGTTTTTATTTATTTTCACTCTTCTCTTATATCTTTCTCTGATCTTTACAGTTTAATCTATTGACCGTTTGTGTTGTTGGTTGTGATATATTTCTGTTATGAACTAGGATCCATATTGGGGTCATATGCGACTTCAATATTGTGGGTGAATCCTATTTGAAGCCTTGGATGTCCATTAGTTAAAGGTATGGTGTATAAACATTAAAATTATGGATTTATATTTTTTCAATATGTGTGTTATTACAATTGTACCAACATAATATATACCTAAATAAATTAAATGATGAATTATATTATAACTTGGATTTTCTTTGGTTCCAATTAGTAATTGACCAGTCTTATAGATATTGTTCTGTTAAGAGAACCCTTGATTATAATGAATTTTTAATGGATTAAAGTGTGGTTAGCATGAAATAGATTTTGGATTATTTCTTTATATTGTTTCACCATAGCATGGATTGTTTATTGAGATAAGTACCATGTTATTTCTAATGAAAAATTGATATATGAAATGTGTAATGAGAAGATAAATGGTAATTTTCATAATTAACCATTGATCCTGATGATGTTATATTATGATATCCTTGTTGTTATGACATGTGTTGTGATAATTATTGAAATAATTATATAGAGTTTTGTCTAGGTAGATAAATGTTGAAATGCTTATATAGAGGGATATGCTCAATGACACATGTTGAAATGCTTATATAGCAGGTTATTTCATGAGAAATGCTAAAATGATTATATAGTGATCTATTCCTAATGACACATGCTGAATTGCTTATATACCGGGCTTGTCCCTAAGAAATTTTGAAATGATTATATACCAGTTTAGGCACTAATTTGTTGCTAAAATGCTCATATAGAGAGTTTTGACAATTTTGGTGTCATTTATACCCTTGTTATAATGTTATGGTTGGAATGGTTGTGAGACATGATGAGAGACATTACGAAATGGCACTGAGTAAGGTCTTGTTTTATCATGGTTATATGGTTATGGTTAGTAAGGTTGGGAGACATCATAAGAGACATTCCGTGATGGTGTTGAAGCAGGTTGATGTTATATTAATTAAATTTTTTAATTAAGTAGTACACTTATTTATTGTGTTATTGAATAAACATATTAACATACTAGTCATGTTTAGACATGTTGGTGATGACATATTAAGTTACACTCACAGCTGATCTAGTCCACCATTTGGTTCCTCATCGGATTATATAAATATAGGACTATACAAGGGAAAGGGACCTTATTGCTAATTATTTTCTTTCCAGATGGGCTAGAGTGTGGATATTGGACTGACATGGGGTTCGGGACTTAGGACATTAAGGCTTTATTTTAGTTTTATCATCTTTTATTATTACTATTTCTAGAATAACATTTATTTACATTCCAAAATGTCAATACATTATTCCATTATTATTTATTGTATAATTTTGTTGGCATTGATTATTGTAATTCTTTTATATTGTATTGTTTTCTTTGTTTTTCACACTAATATTTATTTATTACTACTATATGTTTATTTATGTTGTGTTGTAATTCTATTACCAAGGGTTATAGTATTCCCACAACACATAACACACACCTACTACTAGTTTTAAACCTATGGCATATGGGGAAGCATGCTTGAGGTCTCATAATTAACCCATTGTAGCCATGTGAGAGAGTTTCAGATCGGTGGATTTTACATTGGGAGTCTTATACATAGAAGTCCTAGTTAAGTTGTGCTCCATTCTCTTATTTTATCAAATATACATTGTGTATATAGATCTATTCCTTAGAGTTAATTTTGAAAATAACCACTATTGTATTGTCTGTTTCACATTGTCATGGTCTATTTTTTTCAGAAATTCTAGGACATAGATCATAGACTACACCATGTTCGTATGTTTTGAAAAATACTATTAAAACCCTAAATACCTTCAAAATGGATCACTTTTTGAATATTTATCTCTTATCTTGGGTTACCCAAGGAGAAATTTCATCCCCATTCCTATGCATTTCAACCTCAACCTTAGATCATATATTTATTGTGGTTTTAATGAGTTATCCTCTTGTCCTGCCCTTGTTTACATCTAGTTCTACAACTAGGAAGGGTTTTATAAATTGAAATATATGGTTTTGGTGTTTCTTATGGGTTAATGATGTGGTTTTTGTGTTCTATGCTAGTAGGGGTGTTTTATTTTTTGTTCGTTCTTAGTGGTGGCCTCCAACTTACTTCAACATTATACAACTGATTGGAAAGCTTCATTAAGATAGGGAAACATTTGTTTCACATTTATTGGCATCATGTAGGAAGGATTATATGCTTCTTTATCTTTAATAAGATAGGATAGTTAGTCTAACGAAGATAAAAAATAATTTTACTTATAATTTAATGGTAAGGATAAAAAAATCATGTGGTTTACCGCTTTGATGTTTTGTTTTGAGACTATTCATTCTTGATGTACCGCTAAAAAAACATTTCTATTGGGATTCTTCCTTTTTCTATGAATTGAATTTTTTATGTAATGATGTTTTTTTATTATTCATGCCACTTTAAATGAAATTGTTTAACAACTTATACTTGGTTAATAAAATGGTTACCCTTAGGTTTTTTGGCTTTTGAGATAATTCCCTAAAAATAGAGATTGGAATTGATGAAAATACCTTTGTTAAGTTTAAACAATATTTTTTTAATGAGAAGTTAAAGGATTTGTTATTTTTATTGTTACATGGGATGGTGATGTGATGAGAATTTTATGTGGTACGTGGTGGTTGTGATGTGTGGTTATACTATGGAGGTGGATGTGATGAGTTTTTTAGTTTTGATATAAGGTTTTTGTGATGGCAATTGGTGTTGATGTGGTAGTTATGATGAGGATATGGATATGTATTTATTATGGTGGTAGTTTATCCGGTTGGCATGGGTATTAAGGTATTTTTGTTATTTTAGTGTGTAGTTTTTCTATTTTCTAGGGTAGTATTAGAATTAATTGGTTAATAATGAATGGTGATGCATTTGGGATGAAGTTGTGTTTTTTATTGTGTTGAATAGTGTTTTAATATTTTCTTGGGTAGTATTGGAATTAATTGGATAATAATTAACGCTAATGTCATGGTTTGAATGGTAAATGACTGAATTGACTAAAATGTGTTGTGTGGTTAAATGTGGGTGATGACTAGTGTGAGATAATTTGTCTTAATGATGAAAATTGGTTGGTAATGAGAAATATTTAAAATGGATTAATTTTATAATGATGATGAAATGTGACTTTTTGATTGTGGCTTGATGTGGTGGGAGGTTTATGTAGTGGTGGAAGAAAAATGGATGGTGTTGTGAGGTTGATTGGTGATATTATGAGTTGGTTAATGCTGTAGTTTTGAACCCATAGGTTAGGATAGTGTGTGGATATATATATATATATATATATGTATGTATATATTTATTTATTTATTTATTTATATATTTATATATACCAACATTTCAATTTTATTGTTATTTTTTTATTCCCCCATCCATATCAAGAACTATGTGCTGACAACCAAATGTTTTGGGGTGTTTTCTCTAATATACTGATGGTGAAGATGGATGGATAGCTACCTGGTCTTCCCCTATCTCTATTCCATGTGAAATTGATAAACATTATTTGTGATCTATAAAAGTCAAAAGTATACTATGGTTATGTTTGAAGTGATGTAATATGGTGGGGGCCATTCATGTTAAGAGGAGGGATCAAGGTAGTTGCCCTTCATATTCATGATACCCTATTATATTGGATATAGTTGTGATGTGTTGTGATAGATCAGGTGTCTGTGGGTGAGATGTGATGTGATGTGATGGCTCACGAGTCTTCGAGTGAGATGTGATGTGATGTGATATCCTAAGTGTCTTTGGAAATGATAAGATATGTTGTGATGGTACAGGTGTCTACAGGAGGGATGTGATGTGATGTCATATGATGGCCTATGTCTATTAAGGAAGGGTTGTTATATAGAATACATGTGAGTTCCATTGATTAAATTATTAGGGTGTGAGAGAAACATCCCAGTGGGAATGTGGTTTGGGGTAATTTATCGATATGATTACTATTATGTTATTATACTTGGATGCATTATTTGGTGAGTGTGATTTGTTGAGGATGGGATTGGTTAATTGAACTTCATAGGTGTTGTTGGTTCAGTTATTTTGTCATGGGTTCAATAGTGTGCTATTTTTCACATGTGTAGAGGATAATTTAGGTATGATCCTACTAAGTATATTTATATTCTCACCCTATTCATATATAAAATAATTTTAGGTTTCTAGGATGACTTTATGTACCGTGTTGTGAATCTATATTGAGCTTCAGATTTGTTTCTCTGTCACAGCCTTAAACTTTAATTTGGGAAATTATTTGGAGATTATTTTATTTTTTTACATTATAAATGAAATTTTGGGGGATATTTGTTTATATTTACATTTTTATGGTGTTTCTTATATTTGATTTATCATTACTACTAACCATGTTATTATAGAGGGTAATTCCTCCCATTTGTGAGATTTTTATACCCTTGGTTCTAGATGCCAATTGGAGGCCTAAAGAGGTGGGTATTGGGGGTAATTATCTCTCTACCTTCATTATCATCCTATGAGGGGTACCTTTAGAGGTAGGGGTTATGAAAAAGAGGAATCAACGTAATTTGGTTAAGGGATAGGATGGAGTTCAATGATTTGAATAGTGATGATTGAATGGGTTGTAAAGGAAACGACATCAATTCATCGTGGTACGTGACATGGGATAGGGTAGATAGGCTGGGAAATTAGTTTTTAAGGCCCCCTGTGATATAATATATGGACTGTGAGACTTAGAAATGGTCATTTGAGGTCACTCTACTTATAGGGTAGAGACCTAGGAGAGGTACATACATCATGATTAAATTGTGTTCTTATTTTAATTATGAGTTTTTGAGAAAATAAAATGAATTAAACGAATCAAAAAAAATATGTAGTAGCAGGAATATAAATTTTTGGTTCCCAGTTTAGTTATGGATCCTAGTCATCATCTTCATGTGGTTAATGAAGGATAGGTTTAGCAAGAAGATATTTTTTAATTTATGAGGGTTGATCTAGTTGAGGAGAATGATCAGTGGTATAAAAGGTTGTGTACCTTTTAGTGGTAATATTTTCATAGGTATTAGTGTATAATATGTGATCTAGAGATTGAGAGATGGTTATAGGATATTTAGATCACCTTTAGTTTGATTAGTGTACTGATGGTGTAATGGGTCCCCTTGGAAGTCAGTCAGAGGCTTGGATCTACATGTTAGTTGTGGATATTTTATCTTGGTGAGAAGAAGGTGGACGATGTTTGAAGGGCTGACTTTCAATTGGAGTTCTAAACAGATTTCCATTATATTACCATGAAGGTAGTGAAGAGGCAGAAGTTTATCTCTCTTTAATAGTAGAGTATTTCTATGTGGGGATTGTTAAACAAGTAAAATGATCATTTTCATGTCAACCCAAATCTATTCCTTAATGAGTATTCCCTGCAAAAGAATATTGACAAGGTAGTCCATCCTTCAATCTAGTAATTAGTTACTCCTTTTACATTGACCATGTATCTGGAGGTTCAAAAGAAGTTATATGTGGTTGATCGTATGCACTTACAAGGGGGTTTATCATGATAGGGGAACTACTACGTTTCCGTCAGGAGTAGAGTTTTTAGTGATGGGTCATAACACTAGGGTATTAAAAAATTTGACCAATAGGGATTCAACCTCAGCATCTTCATTTTCATCCATCTAGGGACATAAGTTTTAATGCTTTCCTTGGGCCTTAGTCTAGTGTGATTTGGTTGTGGGGTTCATGGACATCCTCTAAACCAATGCCCAATGTTTCTTTGATATTAGTATGGTGAAAGTCGTCTGGTTCAACATTAGCCATAGTTGTAAGAACAAATGAGTCTGTTTTAGGAGTAGGAGAACCGAGATTGTGATCCCTCGATAGGATATGGGGAAGGAATAGGTTGAACGTAGGATGTTACCCATCTTTAGGTACCCCAACCTGACTGTGTTTTTGGATGTGTCTATCAGTATAGAAGAAAAGGATCTAGGCATGGTCAGTTACTTTTGATGGATTTGGAAACACCATAGGGTATAGAGAATATTAGAGATAAAATCAGTTTACCATCTACCCAGGTTTTTAGTTTTTTTATTTGGAACACTCCAAAAACTTTGTTTTACCTTATCTATTTTGTGCTCTAGGGTTACACGTAAAAAGTCTTCTGGTGCCCTTAGTGTTTACTACACTAGTAGGAGGTTAGTAAAACTTGTTTGATATGTGTAGGGGGTATAAACTGATGATTTCACAACATCAATCATGTGTGGCTGATGTCATACTAAAAATATATCAATATGATTTCATTATTAGTGTCTACTAGTTTTATTCCTTGTATGTTCTTATCAAATTCATCTAGAGTATACTATTTTTCTCCAATGTTGATGTCTAGAATGTAGTTTTCATTAGAAAGGGGAGTTGTCGTGTGGATAGTAGATGTGTATAGCCCATTATTTCTTTTATGGATGTGTTTTCTATGGAAAATGTGGACTCTAGGATGGAAAAGTCTCCCACGGTATTCATAGAGTTTCTATATGTTTTCCCAAGGAGAATTTAATGCTTCCCCCTCAAAGGAATGGTTAGTTTAGGATAGAATTATAAACTATTTCTTCTCCAATTTTAATGGATCATTATCAGATAAAAACTTCTAAGTAGTATTTGGGGATTTAGATATATTATTTGATGTAGAGAGGTTTTTTCTGACCCAATGTGTCACTGTGGGGTGATGTAGTGTTATTTAAAATGAATTAGGATGGTATTATAATGTTGTTTATATACTAGAAGTGGTTACATAAAGTGTAAATCAATATAGACACCCTCTTCTAAGGAGAAATGAACTTATTTATTAGTTGAGGGGAGATAATTAGTTTTCTATGATTGATCTATAGTCCAGATGTAACCAATTGAGGGTGAAGAAGAATGATATCATGAATACTACCTTTAGATATATTTGTGTGAACATTGAGTTCATGTAAATTTCGTTTTATGTCACGAACATGCCAGTTGTGTTTTAGGGGATCATGAACTCTTTGTTCTTTGAATTCCAAGACTAGTTCATAGTTATTATTATCAACAAAAACTTCATATACATAAAGTCATAGAGGGAGAATTCTGATCATCTCATAACTATCTTTAAAGTTCTATGAATCCATTGTCTTTATAGAAATTTTTCTTGGTGTATATTCTATATTCAAACATTGTATCACCCCCATTTTCTGGTATGTAACCCTTTCATTATGATATTTTATTATATAAAGTATAATGGTGTTGTTTGGGAAATTTTGGGGAATATTTTGAGTGATTTTTTGTATTTTTTTTAGGTACGTAGTTTTTGAAAACCATAAAACGCCAGTAGGAAACAGTGTAAAGTGAGATAAGGGGAAAAGACAAGGTGTACGGTTAGTGCATGGATTGTCCAAACTATGCGGCTTCCTAGTAGAAATTGTGTTCTTTAAAAAGTGGTTGTGGTCTTTATTAGGCAGTGGCATCGGCATGGGTGGCACACAATTTCAATATAGTGTGAGATGATCATCTGAGAGTCACCCTAAATGCAGTGGTTAACGCATAGTTATCAGACAATTTTCTTAATTGTGAAACTAAACTGGGCGTGGAAAGACACCACTTACTTAAAATGTGGATATAACCTAATTTTCCCATTAACTCGCTTGTTTTTCCTCCTATGTAGTCCTAATACATGATTTTTACTTCCCAATGGTCATTGATGTTTCTCCAATTGATCTGAAAGTTATCCAAAGGCATTCCTTGGTGATTAGAAGTCAATTCCTCATAGTATGTGATTGTTTTTCACAGTTCTTGATTTTTTTAATAGATATACTTCTCCCAATCTCTTATTTTCCCATATATACACATTATTTGGGTATATCTACGGATTTGGATGCCAAATAAGTTTACTTATGGTTTTTTTTTGATGGGGGAAGAGATCAATGGTGGGTTTTTGGTTATTTTACCCAGTTTCGTGAATATTCTTCATTTCGTTCTCCATTTTATCCATAAAACTCATTGAAGTTAGTTTCATTATCAACCAATATTACTAGTTTTTAATATATTTGGATAAAATTGATTTAATTTATATAATTTTATTATGAAATAATTGTGGAAAGAATGATATAAATCTTCTTTAGTGACTATTATGGTTTTTTGGTTAAATTTTGGAATTGTTGGAATTCGTTGGGAAAAGTGACTTTGTTTTTTTGATTTTAAAATGTTGAGTTTAAAATATGGATTTTATGTATTTTTGAAATTAAATGATGGAAAAAAAATCAATAAAAATGATGTTTTATTGAAAAGTTTTTTTCATGTTTGGATTGGAATGGTTTTTTGGCATACTTAGTGTGTGTGTTCATATTGCATTTATAAGGTCTGGTGGAATTATGACCATGTTCTTGGTTCCAAAGGTGTAATGGAACATGGGATATAATTACCCTATGATAACATGGTAGATAGATGAGATACCACTCATGATTATGGAGTTTTAATAATGATGCATACATGGTTGGATAAGTGGAATGGAATAGTTATGCTAAACAGAACTTCTGAAATGTTTTAAAGAATTTTTTGGTTGTTTTCATTGAAAACATAGACATTGTTGGAAAAATAGTTAATATATAATTTTTTTTATTTAGTAATAAATAGATTTATAAACTTTTTTATATAATATATTTTATATAAATTTTTCTAATGTATCTATCCTATTGGAGTGAGTAGGGAAGTCATTAGGGAAAACCTACCATGTTTTAGTACACACCTCTACTCTAGAACATTGGATCTTTTTATAATTTCATCTACTAGGACATGGGGAACTATAATGTATCACACATCTTTAGAAATGCCTCATGATTCATTGGTTTTTGGTGAAGTTGGAGCTTGGAGAATGTGGAGCTGGAAGTCATGTGGTTGTCTTTGAGTTCTATTAGTTTTTATTCTAGTGTTTAATTTCATATTTTAGTCTTCCACTATGGTATATGAATTTATTATAATGTTGATAAATAAAATTCTATGTTTTTTTCATTTTTATCATACATCATATAGTGGTTTTTTTGGTTATCTATGGTTTGGTTAGTGGTTTTACTCTTAAAGGGGAAATCTCCACCCACATGTATTGAAGCACTTCAACATTTATTTCAAGCCTTTGGTGTCTTGGGAATGTATCTTAAAGCCAATTAACATCTCACCACCCTCTCAAGACAATGAGATGGTTCAGGATGTTACAAACAATATAAGTTTTTTCAGCCCAAAATATTGTTTGAGACATGTCATATCAGCTTGGTCCTTCCTTTGTGGAATAAGTAGTCATTAGTTTTTTTGGTCTTGGAGATGAATTAAATATAATCTATTACTTATTTGGGATAATATTCAGGAGAAGGATTGATAGGTCTTGAAAAATAGATAATAAAAAGATGTATCTAACATTTTTATGATGAACTATATGTTATTAGGGAGATGGGTACCTAAGTGATTTGGAGACACTTATAAGATTTTGAAATATAATTTTTATGTGTTTAGCCAGTGAGATGATAATGGAATGCCTTAGAGTAATGACTTCCCACTTGGACAAAATATTTCATTTTGATTAATGATATATGATTTTGTGTAATGTGTTGATTTTTTAAAAATGTTGAAATTGATTTCAAATGAAATATTTTTTCAAAAATAGCATGGTTGAGTTATTTTGAAAACGGATTTATTTTCAAAATAAATTTGATAATTTCAAAAAATGGTTGAACATGGTGAAGGTCTATTTTTGGAAGTCACTATTCTGGTTGTTGATATGGAGGAATTTGAAATAGGTAAGACTTCGGTTGCTAAGGACTGAGACTTATGGTGTCTGTTGTTCGTATTGAAAATGCACATGATATGTGTCATAGAAACCAACCGGAAGAAGCTATGGAGAATATCATTGAACTAGATCCACATATGAACCAAAAATTGGTTTAGAGTACCATTCAATCATTTTAGGATGTGTATATTTGGAAATAGAGGGATGATCCCAGATAGGTGGGTCATTCTTTCAAGTTCCAGAAGCAAAATACACCCATATTCTCAAGTGATTCTGAACGAGAAAGGGCTGAGGTGTTGCTGAACAGGATAAATCATATCTTCAATTTCATCATCACACCAGCAAAGATAAAATTAAAACTAGAGATATATATGCTCAATGATCTTTCACACCTGTGGTGGGATCTATAATTGTAGGCTAAGATAGATCATGGCCTTGGTTGGGATTATTTTGAATAATATTTTTAAAAAAATTATATCCCCACATGTTATAGATACAAAGAATGATGTACTTTTTCATCCTGAAGTAAGAAAATATCTTTGTCACTGAGTATGCAGATAAATTCATGAATTTAGTACGCTTTTCACTTGAGGTTACTGGCTATTATTCCCTTGAAGGTAGACATCATTGAATTATTAATAAAGTAGGATATTTCATAAAATATATTTTTTCTCTATATTATGGATTATATATAGATATTGAATGGAGAGATGGCGGAAGAACATGACATCTCATGAGCTATAAGAGGAGGATGTATATTGAAAATCATGGGAACTGGTGGGAACTCTAATGTTGGTGGAAGGAGGAACAGGGACACCGACATCCTAGGTGGGACCGTGAATGAAAATCAAATGGATCGATTAGTGAACCTTCCACCAAAGCCCATGACAAAAATGAGATCCTTCAAGTTCAGTTATTTGACCACATGAAGGGATAGTGTACAACACCACTATGAGAATTCCCTAATTTCAACAACATGGGGAATCTCTTGTGCTATTTTCATAGTACTCAGAGCTCAAGTGATCGAGAAACTAATTAGGTATCATATTCGTCATTTGTTTCGATTCAGAGACGGTAGTAGAATCTGTATCATTATTAGAATAGATCTAGCCTTGGAAATTCTAGGAATACCATGACTCCTCTGTAAGGGAAATCTCAGTAGGGAAACAAATAAAAAATTACAGTGAAGAGGAAATTATATGGGGTTAATAATGTTATTATGGGTGATTAGATTAGACCATCCACATTGAGAGGTACTATCCTTTTTAACTATACCCTTATGCAAGAGTTATTTGATATCGGTGCATCGTATTCCTTTATTACTTCTTGTGTTTTTATTTTCTAAGTTTAAAACTAAAGATGATTGTTTTTGTGATAAAACATAAAACTCTTCTTGCGAAAAGAGAATGTAGAGAATTTGTGGTTTGGAGAATGTTCTATAAATATTTATGGAGCTGATTTGAATTGGTATTTCACTATGTAGGATATAGTTGTCTATGATTTAGTCCTAGGTATGGATTGGTTGATAATTTTCAAGACTCGCATCAACAGATATAAAAGAATAGTTAGTTTCTTGATTGAGGATGACATCTAGCATCTCATTAAAGGATAAATGAATGGAAAAAAGGGTGTAATGAGATTGTTGTCACCAGCAGTTGGAATGATATCTTACTGATTGGCTTTATTGAATTTGGCATCGATGGAAGATATCAATAATATTTGTTTTCCAGCAGTCATGGATTTGTTTTTGGATGTGTTACCCAAAAATTTCTCAAGGTTTCCACATGTGAGAGAAGTGGAGTTTATGATTTATATCCTCTATTAGACTAGTCCTATTTCACTTGCATCTTATATAAGGGAACCAAATTAATTATTGGATTTGGAATACTATTGGAGAACCCTGAGAAAAAGTGTTTTATTCAGCTTTGCATGTCTTTGTGAGTAGTATTAGTCTTGTTCATGAAGAAATAAGATTGAACATTAAGGTTATGTGTGGATTATCATAATCTTAATAATATTACGATAAAGATTCGGTATCCAATACTTTGAATTGATTATATTTATGATCAATTGAAGGGATCTTAGTGGTTCTCTATAATTGAATTTTGATCAGGATATCACCAATTACGAGTTTAGAAGGAGGATATTCCAAATACATATTTTAGAAGAATATATGGCCACTATGAATATATTGTAATGCATTTAGGTCTTATGAATTCACCAGTGGAATTTATAGAATTGATTAATCATATATTTTAGAGATATCTATATTCTTTTGTTGTGGTATTTTTGAATGATATATTGATGTATTTAAGGACAAGGGATGAGCATGAGCAACACATGGTGACAGTGTTGGAAATCATGAGAGATCATCCTTTTTAGGAAAAATTATTAAAGGGTATTTTTCAGATATAAGATGTATGATTTCTTGGCTATATAATTTCTGAAATAGGTATTTTAGTGGATTTGAAGTAGACAGAATCTATTATCTCTTGGAAATGGCCAAATAATGTTTTTGAGATGTGGATTTTCTATGGTCTAGATGATTATTTATGACTCTCTGTCTGATTTATCATAACTATCTTTTCCAATGATAGATTTGAAAAAGTAGAATTTTCCATTCCACTGTACTGAGGAATTTCATAATTCTTTTCAATTACTAAAATATCACCTTATATCTGCACATATATTGATATTTCCATAATATGGAAAAAGGTAAGTAGTCTATTGTGATGCTTCAAGATTTGGTTTGGGATGTGTCCTCATTAAAAAAGACCATTTTTTTCTTATTGATCTTGGAAATTAAGGTTGCATGAGAAGAACTACCCAAAACATGATTTAGAGTTATCTTCAATAGTCCATGCTTTTAAAACATGGCATCGTAATCTACTAATTGAAAAATTTATTGTGTTTATGGATCATAAGATCATAAAACAAATTGTCTCACAATGGGATTTGAATCTGAGGCCAAGAAGATGGATAGAGTATCTCAAAATGTTTTACTTTGACTTGATTTATACACTAGGGAAAGAAAATATGGTGGAAATGCATTAATCATGAATTCATATACTCGTTTTGAAAAATAGCATTGAGATGAGTGGCAATTGATGTCGGTCATACCCGACATTAGTTTGGGATGTGAGGACCAATGTGATGTTGTGGTTTTTTCAGCATACCTTATTCCTAATTTGGTAAAAATAGTTAAATATGTATATAACTTCAATAAATAATTTGTGGAAATGAGGTTAAAACTCCATGGTGGGGAGACCATTGAGGTTTGGATGATATATAGGAATTCAGTGTTGTGCTTTAGAAATAAGATGGTTGTACCTGTGGCTTTTCCTGAAAAACATTTTCATGCTGAACTCCATTCGAGATGGGTTATGAATCCAATAATATATAAGATTTACAAGGCATTAAATGCATTGTTTTGGTTTATTTACATGAAAAGAAATCTAGATTAATTTGTTTCAAAATGCTTCACTTTTCATCAAGTTTTAGGTATAAAATGATTGACTAGTATGTGTGTTAAAATATTTACCTATTCTAGAGTGTAAATGAGATTATATATTTAGGGATTTTGTAATAGGTCTCCCAATAATGGTTTAGAAACATGAATTCAAATGGGTTATTGTGGATCGGATCACAAAGGTGTCACATTTCATCACTTTTAGTGAAACTCATATGGCGGAGGATCTATCAAAAATCTAAAACTAATCAGTTTTAAAGATACATGGAATACCAGTTTCAATAGTATCAGAAAGAGATCCAAGTTTTGTATATTGCTTCTCCAAAAACTTATATAAATGCTTTGGAACTTAGTTGATAATTAGTATGGTGTATCATCCTCAGACAGACAGCTAATCCAAAAGGACTATACAAATGTTGGAAGAAATTTTGTGGTCTTATGTAATGGATTTCGGTGTCTCATTGTAAGAGAACATTCCATTAGTGTAGTTCAGATATAACAACATTTATCATGCCTCAATACATATGAACCCTTTTAATAGAATTGTATGGATTTCCTTTTCATTTTCAACTTTGTTTTGTTAAAATAAGTGATACATTTCTTTTTGGGTCAATCCTTGTGCAAGAAACAACGGATAATATTCATCTGGTCATGAAATGGATGGAAACAGCACAAAGCTGTCAGAAATCATATGTGGATCATCGTTGATGACCATTGTCCTTCATAGTTAGTTATCATGTATTCATAAGGATACCTCCAAGGTTATCACACCGATATTTTGGGAAGCAAGGAAAGTTATCTCCTTGATAAATATAACCTTTTGAGATATTTTTATGGGTTGGAGAGGTGGAATATTTTCTGGAATTTCCACTACGTCTTAGTATAGTGAATAATTTGTTCTACGTGTCTCAATTGAAAAAGTATCAGCCTAATCCTGACCATGTTATCTGATGAGATCACATTGACCTAGAGCCCGATGCGTCATTAGTACATATCCTTATGTGGATTTTGGATACGCAGGAGGAAGTATTGTGTGGGAAAATCATTGGTCTATTATGGGTTTTGTGGAAACATAGTTAAATTCATGAATAAACATGGTAATTCATGAAGGAAATGAAATATCAATGGTTGAAACTCATTCAGGGAACTGTTAGTTTTATACTTTCAGGGGATGGAAATGGAAATGATGGGGAGAATGTAGCACTCATGTTTTTTGGTATGTAACCCTTCGATTATTATTTTTAATTGTATAAAGTATAAGGGTGAGGTTTGGGAGAGTTTGGAGAAATTTTTTCATGTTTTTTGGGCTTTTATGCAGGTTCATGGATAGTTCACGGTTTTTGAATCCCAATAAACATATATAAAAACCCATGCACAGTGAGATAGGTGAAAAAGAGAAGAATCACAGGCGACACACTATTTTTCAAAGAGGTGCGGTCTCCTTGTAGAAAATGTTCACTTTCAAAAGAGGTTTTGGTCTTTTTGAGGCAGTGAATTCATCATGGGTGGCACATGGTTTGGAGACCTTGCAAGATGACTGTGATGTGATCATCCTTAAGTAAGTGTCTAACACATGATTAAAACATGGTATTCATAATCTTGTGATTAAATTGTTCATGACCAAAAACCACATCTTTAAAAAGTGTATCTCACTTGTTTTTTTCCTTTAACAAACTCATAGTTCTTCCTATGATGCCCTTACTCTGGATTTTTCTTTCCCAAATGTCAAGGAGGGTTATCCCACTGATATGGAGGTGATCTGTAGGCTTCCCTTGGTGATTAAAAGTTTATTCCTTGTGGTATGTGATTGTTCTTCATTGTTCTTGATGTTTTTCTTAGATATAATTTATACACACACTCTCTCTATATATCTCTCATCTTATTAGATCATTGACCGATGTGGGTATATCTATGTTTGGGTATTAAAAATATGTTTTTGTCTTTTTTATAGGGGAAGATATCTAAGTCATTTTTTTAGATATTTAACCCGGTTTTGTGAACATTCATCATGTCATTATTCATTTTCTTTCTAAAACTCAAGGTAGGTGGCTTCACTCTTGAATCATATTAGTAGAACTAATTGGACTAGTTTCAAATTGATTTAATTGGTTAAATTTATTTTGAAATTGTTCATAAAATCATTATATAAATCCTCTTTAGTGATGATTTATGGATTTTGGTCAAATTATGGAATTGTGGTAATTTTGTGTGTACAGTTCTTTGGTTTCTTGATTTTATAATTTTTATTTTAAAATATGGAATTGTTTTATTTTTTATATGAATTTCTATAAAAATGTTTTCAACAAAAAGGTTGTTTTATTGAAAGGAATTTGGAATGTTTGGATTGGAATGGTTTTGGGAATACTTAGAGTGTGTGTTCATATTTCATTTATGTGGCTTGGTTGAAATATGATCTTGTGCTTGGTGGAAAATTTATAATGGAAAATGGGATATAATTACCTTGTGATGACTTGGTAGATCCACAAGAGACCACTCCTGAGTATGGAACTACCATAATGAAGCATTCTTGGTTGGATATGTTGAATGGAATTGTTATTCCAAATGTAACCTGTGAAATGGATTTAAAGCATTATTTGGTTGTTTTCTTTGAAAAAAATATATTTTGTTGGAAAACTAGTTATTCTGATTTTTTTGTATTTAGTTATAAATGGTTTTAGAAATTGTTTTATATAAACTGTTTTATATAAATGTTTCAATATTTATATCCTTGTGATGTGTGTAGGTAAGTCATTGGGGAATAACTACCGAGTTTTAGTACTCAACCTTTCTTTGACACTTTGGTTCTTTTATAGATGTCATCTACTGGGACATAGGGAATGGAATATTACCACATGTCTTTACCACTACATCCGGATACATGGACTGTTGGTGAAGTTGGAGCATAGGGCATGTTGATCTTGAATTGATTTGGTTATCTTGGTGTTATATTAGTTTGTCTTCTTCTATTTACTTTGATATTATAGTCTTCCACTATGGTACTTCAATTTAGTATTAGTTTAATAAATAAAGTTTTGGGTTTTCTTTCATTTTTATAATGAATCATATTCTAGTTTTTTTGGTTATGGATGGTTTAGTTAGTTTTTATAATCATAGAGGGAAAATCATACCCCACATGTATTGAATTCCTTCTGAATTTATTGCTATACTTTGGAATCTTGGGGTTGTATCTTAAGTACTAATAATGTTTTACTACCCTCTCATGCTAATGAGAATGGGTGTCACACGTAAAAAAGGTATATTTCCTTGGGCATGTTGTGTCTTGTGAGGGTGTGGTCATGGAACCATCAAAGATCCAAGAAGTTGTTTCTTTGGAAGCACAAAAAATATAGTATAGGTTCATAGATTTCATGGTCTTAATGGCTATTACTAGAGGATCATATCTGATTTCTCACATATTCCTTCCCCTTTGATAGATCTTACCTTGATGAATTGGGCTTTTATCTATAATTATCAATGTCAGATAGTGTTTGACTACATAAATGGGAGAGTGATCTGTTCTCTAGTGCAACATTTTACATATTACGCGGTGACATTTGTTTTAGTTAGAGAACCTTCTTGTATAGTCTTGAGGTGTCTATTGATGTAGTAGAATGTGATGATCTATTTGGGTATATGTAGTTACATACAAATTATCTTCAATATGACATCCATGATATGGAGTTAGAAGCGGTTCTTTTTTTCTAAAATTGGGGAAATATTACATCATTGGGGGTGCTTTGTGGTCTTTATATATCATAAGAACTTTAGGTATATATTTTATGAACAATATATGAATATGCTATAATGGAGGTCAATGGAGTTTCCTCAGGACTATGACTTTGAGATATCCTACACTGTAAGAAAGGGAAATATGGTGGCCATCACATTGAGGAGGAAGTCATGGAAGGATGTTTTAGTGAACAAAGATTTTCATATATAAATACTACTTATTTTTAGAATTATATTTAATACATTTCACAATCACAAGAATCAAGACCGTAAAATTTTAGTTTCTTCAAAGAATAAATACGCTATATTCTTATCTCATACATGAACTTAAAATTTTCCCACAAAGACCATCAAATTTGGTACTCTTCATAAAAGAAACCTACTTAAAACATCACTTCATAACCACGTGAAGGAAAACGTAAGAAAGGGGGAGCCAAAATTCATAGTAAGGGTAAACATGGGAGATACTAATAGATGATCATATGAAATCATAAGATAAGGATAAGGGTATGAGATCTTGACCATAACTTACAAAGTTTAAACATAATCAATGAAAATTCATAAAAATTATTTGTTG
Source organism: Viscum album (assembly GCA_963277665.1). NCBI lineage: Eukaryota > Viridiplantae > Streptophyta > Magnoliopsida > Santalales > Viscaceae > Viscum > Viscum album. Next base: position 441,494,861 of record OY728121.1, read on the forward strand.
TATAAATATTTATTTTTTTAAAAGATATTATTCATAATGATGATAAAAATTATAAATCAATCCTAAATTATAAGTTGAATTCATAGTAGCATGAAACCATAATAAGTATGGAAACCACTTCATATGTCAAGGTTAACTACCAATACCATCAAATTATAATGGATCATGCCTAAACACCTATTTCCTATAGTGTATCATGCACATTGACTTTTTTTAATAATAGATCAAGCATGTTGACTTGTTTTCCATAATGGATTATGTACATAAACTTGTTTCCCATAGTTATCTCATGAGATATAACAATTAACCCAATTAATTGTCAGGATATATAATTTTGGTCTCCCCTATCAAATAATTAAAATCATATATATTTTTTCTACAATATCATAAACATTCACACTATCAAAACAGATGAAAATAAATGGGTTTTATATACATTTCATTATTTCATCAAAGAATAGGCCCTGAAAATTAATGGGTTTCATAAAAATTTCATTATAAAAATTCCAAACCAACACAAAATTGAATAAGGATGGTATCATTGGATCATATACCATTAAATCATAAATAACATAAAAGGATGTTATCATAGATAAAAAACTCCTCTAAAGGATCACTGAAAATTTTCTTGAAGAAAATATCCTCTTTACTTTGAATTTTTTTTTTTGAAAACCTAAAAATTTCAAAAATATTAAGAAAAACATTAAATTAAAAATATTCATGGAAAATTGTAATGGAAAATTCATAACATTGATTGGCCCTGGAATCATGAAATTTTTTCCTATAATATATATTAAGATAAAACATTTCTTTCACACTTTTGTAAAAAATTGAAAAATATACCTCATTCAGAATATGAAACGAATATTAATTTTAAACCATTTTTTTTGAAATAAAAAAACTGGTATAAATGAATTTAAAAAATCATAGGAGAATATTAATAACCTTTTTCAAAATGTTTTTGGAAAATATTCATATGGAATAAAAATATTTTTCGACCAAACAGAGAAATAAAATATATTTTCATTAAAAAAAATATTTTCAATATCTTGAGTGCATAAGGTGAGGAATATAAAATTAAAACATGTATGATCAATAAATAAATATAGGAATAGAAAATTCATGATATTTCTTCAGAATAATATTATAATATTTCATTATCAGAAACTTACTCATAAGTAATCCTAATAGAACATGAGATTGTAATGTAAAACCCTTACCACTTTGGTAATTTTAGAATCGTAATCCCCATGAAATAATGAACCTTATATGGATATGAAAATCCCCATAAAATTAATAATAAGAATCATAAAATAAAGTCAGTGGCAGTATATACCCCACAAAAAAGAAAAAATTGGTAAATATGTCACATTTCTCACAGGCATAAAATGGAGACAAAAAACCCTTACCTCAAGTTGTCCCCTTATTAATATGTGTTCAAACATCCATTTTAATAATTTTTTATTTTTTATAAATTTATTATAGAACCATACTTATATACATCATACCATTAATTATATAATTATTATATCTTATCACCCTTTTATAAAAAAAATACTTATTAAAATCGCCATTCTCGGTGATAACTGCTTTAATTTCCCAGCAGTTTTCAATTCGTCAGTCTCACTCCTTTTACATTGATCATAGTTTAAACATTTGAAAAATTATAATCATGATATTAATATCATATTTATTTATTATATTTATTTATTTATACTTATCTATATATTATATAGATATGAAAATAGATTACACTGTTCGAGGAGAATGTAGGTCGTACTTATTCACGAATGATATTTTCTCTTTTCGACTAATGGAAGAAAAAGAAACATAAAAAATAAAACACATTCAAAAAAATTATCATCTCATATAAATAATATATATTCATCAAATCCATCCTTATTACCATCAATTTAATGTGGATAAGAGAAATGAATCACCTTTCTTCATGGTGGTGGTAGTCCACACAAACTCATAAGCGATGTTATCATCCTCCAATGGGTTGGAAGGTAAGAAATTAGATATGATATTTTCATTACAGAATAATAATTAGTTTATAAATATGATATATAATATTTAAGACCATCATAATATTCATCAATAAAATATGGTGATGAAAAATATGTTGCATTACTAAATGTAGATGGTAAGTTATATGTATGTATGAGTGTTGATTTCACTTCTAATTTGATGAGAAAGAGGTGGGATAATGTTCTTTCGTAGTCATAATAAAATTTAAGTATATTTATTATACTATTTATAATATTTTATTATAGATACAAAATATTTATTTGTGGTAAAAAAATAAATAATGAAGTGATCGGTTATGAATATTACAAAATATTTGAAAGAAATCCTTTATATATTATCTCAAGGATCCTAGGGATGGAATTTTAGGTATAAAATAAATAACATAATTATTCTTTGGGATTTTATTTTTTTGGGGTTTTTTGAGATATAAATAGTAATTTGGTGTGAATAAGGGAAAGGAGGTGTGAACTTTTATAATTAAGGGGATGGGTAGTTTTGGAAGTTATTAAAATATGAAATTAATATAAAATAATTTTTATGTCCTAATGGGTCCAAACTGATAAGACTAGGATGAGTAAATATCATTTCATCTAAAAACTATTTGATAAGTTTAGATCAAAAAATTTTCCTTACATTTTTGTTTTAACCTTTCATTAACCATTTTCACAATTATATTGATATCAATGAATTTTACTATTAAGGGTTTAATATTTTTACTATAAAATGAAAAAATAAACCATAAATGGACCATGGTTTTCTCCATCGACCATATCTCATTAAATTTAATGAATATGAGATTTTAAGGAATTTTAAATCATTTAATAGTATATTATTTATAGTAAAATACCATCAATGTCAATTTTGGAATTATTTATATAATTTGACTTTCAAAAAAAAGTACATTAATGAAGTTTGAATCCAATTCATACATATCTCAACAATATATAATTTCTATATAAACAAAATAATCCTAAAAAATATCTTACATAATATTATTTTTTTTATTTTTTTATTTTTCCACTATTTTCACAAGCACTATTACAATGTTTCAAATGAATTTTAGAAAAATATTTCACAAATAAAAATTATAAATAAATCACCAAGATGAATATAAATAATTTATCTTTAAAAATAATATTTATATATAAAATAATTGCTATTTATCCCAATATAAAAAAATCTAAATATTATAGAACATCCAGATTTCCATTTTTTACTTTTCTGTATAAAAAACAATATAAAGGTCAAAATCATGTCCAAATAGAAAAAAAGGCCATATATTATACTATTGGATAACTATAGAGGATATATATTCATAAAATAAATTTTATTCAAGTTTTAGTTTCCTTTTTTACTTCTTATCATATAATTTTATCCTGAATTACCAGATTTACCCTTGGTCATGGTAGTAAAATTACAGACGAAACTATTCATAATTTAAAAAAAGTTAAATATTTACCAAAATTGAAAACATTGATTCCAAATATGGAACAAATTTTTCAGAATTCAATTTATATAAGTGGAATAAATTAATATTAATATAAATTAGTATAACATAAAGAAAAATAGTTTTAAAAAAAGATCCTTTTAAAGCCCAAAATACACTTCTACCAAAATCATGATTATTGATTATTCAGATGAAGTTAATTGGATTATAAATAATTAAATAATACTTATTTCAATTTTATCTCAATTTAAAAACATAATGGTACTTTTTAATGAAAAAAATTATAGTTTTAACAAAAATCCGTATTTTTCACTATTTAGGGAAAAACCAATATTTTAAAAAAATACCGAAATTTAACCCAAAGATAATTTTGATATGATGATTTAAAAAATAAAATATTGTTAGTAAAATATTGTTTCTAAAATCTAATGAAAATTAGTTATGATTATTTGTTCATTAAAAGTAATAAGAACCTTTTTTTTTGAAGAAAACATGTTTTTGAAGAATAAAAAATGGATTTACTAAAAATTGAGTTCTTATTTGTTAAGGGTTAGTCAAAAAAATTATAATGAGTTTCACCCTTATATATATTTCATCAATTATTTAATCCTATTCATAGCCACAAATTTAAGCTCGTTGTTACGTGTAACCCAAGTTATTAAAGAAATAAAATTAGTTTATAGAAATATATTTAATAAAATATTAGGATGTTAAATCATACCTACATAAAAAAAATTATCCTTCACAATTTGTCTCATTCGTAAAGGTTTTAATATTTCGAAATTAATTTTTCAAAACCCACATTATACAATGGAATAATTAAAGTTCCTTTAAATAGGAAAAGTGGGAATCATAAAGGTTTTAGAATGTAATAAACATGCTTCTAAATAAGGATAAAATTAGTGGTATGTTAAAATGTGGAATAGAAGACAAACATATCTCCTAAAGACTAATAGAGAGTGATAAATAATATGGTAAATATAATGTTAGTGACCAAAAAACCATAAATATAAGATAATTAAACAGACTATCTATTTTTACAAAATAATATTAAAAGTATAATATTTTTATTTCAAGATCGTTTGACTAAAATTTAAGAATTATTTTACTATCAGGGAATAGAACTCAAGAAACTATACTTATTCTATTTGTTTCCATAACATATATACAATTTTATCCTATGGTTGTGATTTAATAAATTTAAGTTTCCTCTCTCACCTTGAGAATTGAATAATTAATATAAATTTTTCATTATTGAAGCACAAAAAGAAACTTTTAACAGATCATAAGATGCATTAAATAATAAAAAGTCATTCCTTTTATCTCTAAATTTTTAATAAAACCAAATTGATTAGTCAGGTTATCCAATATGAGAAAATACAACTTTAACCTCTAAATCCTCATCCATTTTTCAACATAACCCATTCTATAAATATTTAAACATAAAATGATTCAAAAATAAATATGAAAAAAATATAAATCTAAAAACGTAAAAGGAATGATACTGAATTTATAAAATAAACATAACAATAATCCCCTAAAAAATAATGAAGAATTTATCATCACACAGAACATGTGAATACCTTGATCATATATTCTCATTAAATAGGGTAATAACCTAGATTACCCTAAAACCGTAATGAAAAGTTGTATTCTTTAAAAGATTAATTCTATCATCATTCATTAACTATATTAATAGATTATTGTTTATATTCCATAAATCCAAAAATGTCATAAACCCTGTCAAAGATATCATAGATCACATTATCTTCAAATCACTATTCTACTCTAAATTCATTAATGACATCTTATTTAATTTATCATAATCAAACATATATTTATCAAATTATTATCTCAACATAATACACATATTATGGGTTATCTTTCCTTTAATCATTTATTCTCCAAAAATAAATTTTTTCCACTAAATCACTTTTAATGGTCATTAGTACTATTCATCATTTTCTTATAAAGACTTTAAGAAAAACCTATATAAATGTTTCATAGATCTTATAAACATAATATCATTATAAAAGTATTTGAATATAATTCTTGAATTAGAATACATAAATAGTTAAATCATACTACTTCAAATATAAACATATTACGGTCCCTTAGTCTAGGATTTAGCGATCGGATTATGGTACAGATTCGAATAAGGCACATATTCCCCACACATAAGACATTAAACTATAAATTGTGCCTTATGATGATCTTTATATCCACACATCAAAATATTCATTTTTGAATGGAAATTAAATTCTATATGACCTTCTTCTCCACACATAAAATATTTTCTTATTCGATTCAGGCATTCCAATGAGTGATTATTCCCACATTTTCTACATATAAAAAACTGAATCTTCTTTATTCCATGGTCTTCACTGCCCGAGATCCCAATGAACACATTCCATATCTTATTTGATGAGTATTAGAATAGGTTAAATTTTATGTTTTTAATCATATATCATGATAACTAATTAATAATAATCACAATATTCTTCAAACGAGACACCATCCCATTTGGTTTATCATCAACATATTTTCCATCACATTCAAAATTAACTCAATTCCTTCTAGTTACATCCATTTACTAGAACTAAAAAATAAAATTGTGAGAGATATTAATCATAGTGTGAATCCACATAATCTTGAAAAATTCCTCAGATTCATAAATCATGACACCTTTTTTCCATCTATGACACCTTATGTTTAACTTAGGTCATCAATAATCATCATTTATTCAAATCGTATATAGTGGTTCACATTGAAAATGTAAATTAACATAACAATATCCCCCAAGAGTGTTAAATAAGGTGCACAGTAAGGAAACACTCACATTGCACTAGAATAATGGTTATGATATACATAACCATCATTTTAGGGGCTATTACCCCTATATGAATTTGTTCTAAAACCACATCCAAGGGTTTGTATTACTAGTAAAATCAAATTATCATTTCCTTTCTAAAACGTTATGATGTTATCAAATACTTATTCTTATCTCCCCAAGGTTCTCACTAATGTTCTCTAATACAAATCTCCAAATGTTTACTAAACCTTTCTATGATACCAACTTTAACATCCCAATATTTCCACATAAAATTTTAAATCTTTTTTTATCAATATTATATTCATATCACAAACACATGCCCAATGTGTCATGAACCATCCTATAGGGGACCATTCCATGATTACCCAAAGCCCGCATCTAATAGGTGAGTTGCTGGATACTAGCACTAAGTAGGCATATCTTACAAATGTGAGGCATTCTTTTAATTAGATACACACAAACACACACATCAAATCCCAAATGTATGGAATGTAATACACTAATTAAAAAATAATTAATACCAATAAGATACCAATAATAGAGTACAAAATTAAAAAATTTCAAAGTAATCATGGCCAGAATACAAGCCCATCCAAAAATGAGTCTGGAAAAGTGAGTTCACAAGTTCCTAAAACTCATCCACAAATAATCCAACCTTAAGGGAAAGGTGTTGTAAAACCATCTAAATCCGTATGAGAAAACCTCCACTATCTTGTCTCATAAAGAATTCGATGGTCCTGGTCAACTTAGGAATCCATCAATGCATCAATTATCTACATAAGACACATCATGTGTGGGAAAAATATCGTGTAGGGGTGAGTAAAACAATACTAAGTATGATGGATTGAAACCAAAAAAATACATGAATTATACCACAGAGAAATACATGAAGTATAGAAAAAGAAAATATAATAAGTACACAACAAGGGAATACATGAAGAATAATCATCTCACACAAGTATAAGTCTATAGTACACATAATAGGATTATCTAACAAAATCCAAAAAACACATAGAATCGATAAGACATGTAGTTCTAATGAGACATTCAAACCTGATAAGACGCATAGTCTTGATAAGAAACATAGTCTCAGTAATAAATTTAGTCTTAGTAAAAAACCTTGACTCAGTAAGTCACATAGTCTTAGAAATTCATGTATTATCAAAGTCACATAGTCTTATAAAGTCACGTATTCTCGAAGTCACTGTTATGCATAGGATTCTTCTCATAGCATGCTTGTTTCAAGATAACCTACTACTCCAGCCATTATTTAATATGAAAAATTAAAAAATACTCACTTATATTATCTCAAAATCACCTTACCATCTCAAGGATCCCAAAACCTCAATGGGATCGTCAAATAGACACATAGTTTGAATGATACAGTTGTTTTAGTAAAAAGGTCTAACCTGGGTCCGATCCGACCTATCAGGCCTAACCCAACCTGAACTGACCCCATCCAACCAACCTGTCCAAGCTCGCTCCAGACTTCTTGGCTGATGAAGTGGCCTAGATCCCATAGTTCAACCTAATTCCATGAAGGTCAGCTGATTTGCAGCAAGCAGTTTTCCCCGACGGTGTGCCCCTCGGATCCACACGGTGTCGCACCACATCCCACATGGTCGGCCCACCTTTTCTTCCAACTCATAGCCCAACCACCATCGTGGGATCCCCGAGGCCACCCTACCACATATATGGCCTCCCAAATGTGCCGCCCTTAGGGCCCCATTATATTCTGAATGTGGAGGCCATTGCAGGATTCTCATACATTCGAGCCACCTTCCACGTGGTGTCGATCACCACGCTGATGTGTTCTGTCAGCCTCCACCATCTGCACTGACCACTAGTACCCCTAGTCCCACTAGTCTCCCACCATTCTTCGCTGCTCCATTTTTTGAATGGAGACACATCCATGATCCTCGGTTCGCGGTCTTCACTCCATTAGGCCCTCATCCATCTTACCATTATTCCTAGTATTTGATCATGTGTGAAGCATCTCTGAAATTTGATCCATGACCATGAATGCCTAATGGTTAATAACATGAATAACAGGGGGGAGGAGAAGAAAAATAATTCCCAGAGGAACAAACCTTGGTCTTTGTTCATGTCGACCTCTATTCATTCCCATTGGGATGAATAATAGAGAAGTAAGAAATCACATATATTATCTGCCCTTTTAAAACCCTGAAGCATATCACATCCCACAACTGATTGAACTACAAATCAACTTATTCTTGTGTTGGTAGACATTATTAATTGAACTCTAAAATAGATAAAGATCATAAAGAAAAACTACACCCTACAGGGAGTTGGATCCTTTGTTGATTAAGAACGGAGGTCATGTAGTCGTCGATCCTCGATTCACTGGCACTCATTGGAGATAGATTTATTTCCACCTTTTAGAATAATTCCAAGGTTATGAAAATATTTTTGAATTCTCAGACAAGGTTTATTAAAAATAAAATTGTTTTTGAGTCGTCACGTAACGTTAAATAAAATAAAACATTATTTATTTTATTAATTTAAATATCCAACAATTACATTTTATAGTAGACCAATGACGGTCAGTGTTAGGTCCCACATAAGGTAAAGTCACTGCTCTGAATATAATAGTTCCCTATGATATCTAATTCAAGCATCTTTTTAGAAGTTATTCCAATTTTTCAGGAAAACTATGCATGCTTTCTATTTGATATTTTAATAATTTCTAAGAAGTTCTTCTAAGAACTATGGGCTGCGAAATCACATGTCTTCTTAGGGCCTAATCTCATAATAATTACATATAATATTTAAAAATAATATGTTGAAATTGTGATATGTTTCATTCTCCCCACCTTAGGTATTTACATCCTCGAAAGATAAAACAAAGGCTATATAACAAATAATGTTATTAAAAACAAATCTGACCCTCCCTCTCCCATGTGCTCTCCAAGAGATTCAAGTTCTTCTACTGAATGTGGGACAGAGGAAGCGACTACCCACAAAGGATCATCTCATGTTGATCCTCAATCTCCACCAGGTACTACATAAGAGTCACCCCATTGTTAATTTCCAACTCTACCTTGTCAATAATGAGTGATGGATCATTCACGTATCTCCTTAGTTGTGACATGTGGAATACATCGTTCAGAATATATAACTATATAGGTATATCCAAGTGATACGCCAACTATCCCACTCTATTTAGTATTAGGAAAGTTCATGTAAACCTCATAGATAGTTTACCACCTCGGCCAAATCTTTGAATCTCACGCTGAGGAGAGACCCGAAGGAACCCATGGTCTCCCTCCTCAAACTCCAAATTCCTCCATCTTGGTTCATCATAAGAATTATGATAGATATGTATAGCCTTTATCAACTGTTATATGACATAAACCTACTCTTTTGTCACCTGCACCAACACTTGGCCTATGAGTGTTGACTCTCTTGAGTCCATCCAGCAAAGCGGTGACCTAAAGGGTCACTCTTACAATACCTAAAATGGTGCCAAGTCAATAATGGAATGGTATTAGTTGTTATTGTATGAAAATAACACTAGTTTTAGGTGATACTCACAACTATTTCCAAACTATAGGATGAAATAACGTTTCAATTCCTTTAGATCATGTATAGTTTTCTTAGTTTAATCATCCATCTGTTGGTGAGAATCTATTCTCAAGCGCAGTTGAGTCCGAAATGCCTCCTAAAATACCATCCACAAGAGGTGTGTAAAGTGAGAATAATGATATAAAACTATAATTTATGGGAATCCATTGATTAGAACTATCTCTTACACATAGAGACATCCCAAGATCTCCACTAAACTCTGATCCGGAATTGCTAGGAAGTGGGATGACTTGGTGAGTTGGTCAATGATCATATAGATGGTATAATTCACCCTAGAAATATATGGTAAACCTATCATAAAGTCCATTGATATATCATCCCTCATCCACTCTATGACATCAAGGGGTTGATTCAAACTTCCTAGAACCTAATGCTCAACCTTTAGTTGTTGACATGTGACGCATCAAGAAATGAACTCTGTCGATACCTTCTTCATACATGAACACCAAAACTGACATCAGAGGTCCTAATACATCTTTTCCACACTAGGATTTACCATAAAAGGGGGTATTTGGAACTCTCTTAGAGACTCCTCCCACAACGCCACTAGTAAAACTTTGTATCCTTTTTAATGAATGATGTTCTCACCTCTTTCACACATCCATCAGAGGAACACCCCTTGAACATTTGAGCATGTAAATCCTCACATTATGTATCTTCAAGTTGTGAATCTAGGAATAGATGTAATAGTGGTGGGTGACAACCATAAACTAGAGGTAAGCTAATCCATCTCAATCCAAAATGGATATCTAAAACGATGCCAACTACTTTTTTGCTTCATTTAGTAGTCGTAAAGTCGATATCCTGTTGAGAGAATCTACCAACACATACCCCTTCGTAGATGTCTAGAAAATATCAAAGTCATATTCCTAGAGGAAATCTATCTATAGTCTATGTCTCATGTTTAGATTCTTCTAATAGAAGATATACCTAACACACTTGTGGTCAGAGTAGATGATAAATTGTTCACCCATAAGGTAGGGTCGCCACATCTTCAATGTGAAAACTACCACTTCCAACTTAAGATCATGTGTCATGTAGTTCTACTCATGTGGTATCAAATTACATGAACCGTATGAAATCACCACTTTTCTATGCATCAGGACACAACCAAGTCTGGTTCCTGATGAATTGAAGAACACCAAATACTCGACACCCACCTATGGAAATCTCAAGATGGGAGAAATCATCAATCCCTGTCTCAACTAATAAAAAAACTCTTGTAACTTCTCTATCAGCATGAAAGGATGATCCATTCATGAAAAAACTCTCAAGGGTATATCTACGGTAGAAAATACTTGTACAAACCTTTGATAGTAACCAAAAAAATCAAGGAAACTTCACACCTCGGTAACACTCTTAGGTGGTTCCTAAGAAAGAACCGCCTCTATTTTTTATGGATCCACTAAAACCCCTAACTATAAAATGAAGTGTCCTATAAAATGAATCTATCATATACAGAACAGACACATTGAGATATTCCCATAAATTAAGTTCTCCCATTAAATGTCTAGGACCATCCTCAAGTGAATCGTGTGTTCCTCCTCAGACATCGAGTACACTAGGATGTCATAAATGATGACCACCATGAATGGGTCTATGTAAGGATAGAGTATACTATTCATGAGTCTCATGAACACTGCTAGGTTTTTCTTCATTCAAAATGGAAACACAAAGTAATCATATTGGTCTTAACGACATCTGAATGTTGTCTTCAGTATATCCTCATTTTGCACTCAAATCCAGTGATATCCCAATTTGATGCCTATCTTCAAGAACTAATTCGCCCTTTTAAAATGATCAAAGAGGTAATAGATCCTCACTAGTGTATACTTAATCTTCAAAGAAACTTGGTTCAGGGGCTATAATTAACCAGATATTCTTAGGATCTTGTCTTCCTTCTTGGAAAAATAATCTGGTGCTGCCCAGTGTTAAATATTGGGTCTGACGAAGCCCTTCCACTATAGTTCTTCCAACTGTACCCTCAAATCATGAAGCTATATGGGGTCCATCTAATATGTAGGGGTAGATATCAGTGTCATCCTATGGTATAAATCAATTCATATTTCTACCATCCTACGAGGAGGTAATCCTAGAACTCCATCAAGAAATATGTCCTCGTATTCCACCACCGCAGCAAGAAACTGGGGACCCATAAAATCAATTTCACCAAGGGTCAGGTTAGCCCACTAATTGTGGATAGAATGCACCATTATATGTGTGAGTCTATCCTACACTAAATGGGATTCCTTTTCCCGGACAATGTAAAACAAATCCCCATTACTACAGACACATTGCACTCTATACCTAAAACAGTCAATATGAGCATGGACTGTGGATACCCAGTCTTTACAGGGAATGGTGTTGTAAGGCCTCGACGTCACTAAAATGAGATCCAAACTGAAAATATCATCTCCAAGAGTAAGGTCACACTATTGGCACCAATGTGTGATCATCTAATCACCTCCCATATGAGTCTCTAAGAATAACATTCAAGTCAACGGTTCCACCAGAATCATTGAGTCTCAAATAATGGTCATGAAAAAAATAATGACTGGAACCTATGTCTATCAAAAATATATATAATTTTGAACAAACACATATATTACCCCCATTAATCCCCAGAGCATCGGGGCCATAAGCTTCCATTGTCTGGAGCTGGCCTTGTCCATGTACATCATCTCTCAGAGCTTTTCATGGACCAGTTGAGGGAGGTGTTGGTAATAAATCAAACCTTAGACCACATAATTCCAACCTAAAAGCTCCTCTAACACATATTACACCTGGATTAACCCATTTATTTATCCTATACCTCTATTTTAGTTGTCCCTAGATGATCTCATGATTAGTTATATGACGGGTCGGGAAATATCGAGCCATATGTCCCTGACCACCACACGAGTAACATAGCATGCACTTCAGCTAAATCTCTCTTACCTAGGATCACTTAATTATAGATAATATGTCATGGGGTCATTTCATGGAGTTACTAACCTATTTTTGTCCCTACGACTGATGTCATATACCAAATTATGAATTCTTAGCTACCTAGTTCCCAGTGGTATATCCCACTACTACTGTCTACTCAGCTAGAAATATCTCCACTAGAAGATCTCACTTAAACCTATTGGTTTAGAGGATTTCAACCCTTCCCCAACTTATACTCAAAATAAATCTAGTTTTATCTATTATAAACCAAAAATGTTTTTATAATAAACTAATATTCCATGATTTTCCTAAAGTTCCCCTTACCTCTCTTATAAAAGGGCACCTACCCTTCTCTTAAATTCACACCTCCAAAGCCTTTTGGCTTGTCCATACCTTGCTCAAATCCACTAATAGCTACCCTCACTTCATCCTATAAGCCTTAATTTGATCATAAATCCAACCTATGAATACCTTTTGTTCAAATCAAAAGGAAGCACCTGATGAAGAGGTAATTATTTCATCACATATTTCAAAGTTCTTTTCTTCTTCTTCCACTTCTTCTTTATTTGTTATTTACAAAATAAAATAATACCTCCAGTAACATCTCCATACTTTGATGTTATTATAAATATGGTATCACCATATTTATTATTCTATCCATCCTGTGAATGAAAATTTCACCACACGTGCGTATGTACGGCTTACCATCTCTACATTATGGTGTTGATTGTTATTAAACACTACATTATTTGGATGGGTATAATAATGTGTATAATTAATTTAAATAATTGATATAAAATGGTAATTACTCTGTATATATAATATAACAACCAATTAAACACTGTTTTACCATCGATAGAATGATATTTTCACTCATGCGTACGTACGTCTTACTGTATCCATGATACAATGAGATTCATAGTCAACGATCACCATTCATGAATTTTTATAAAAATATATATATTGATTAAATATGAGATATATGAAATAATTTTTCTACGAGAATAATATTTATTTATTAATTTGGTAAATATATTCCATTTACTAACTTCCATATTATATGATAAAAAAAGAGAAACAACGTTCAAGCGTACATACGGACTACCATCTCCAGGAACAATGTTTCCATTTCATATATCATTCAATTATAAATATTTATATTCTAATTATATATGATATATAAATCATGTTTTATATTGTTTGAGTATTTAAATCGTGATCTAAGTGATATGATCAAAAATAAAAGTTAAAACATGTACGATAAAGAAAGTGATTATTACTTGAAATGTTACTTTAACATGGAAATTACTATTAAATGGGTGGAATAAAGTCATAAATGAATCATATATGATATCCTAAATATTAATATGGTTATGGTATAATTTAATAACATACTATGATCATTATACCAGAGGTTAAACTTATCCTCAACTAAATGAAACTACAAGGTACAGGTTAATTCTTTAGTCTCATTATTATCTGAGATTGTTTATGTGTAAGTTTTTACTAGGACATATTTGTTATCAATGTCCATGTTTCATAAAATATTTTTCAATAGGATTATTTTTAAGTTACACTTTAATGAAACCAAAACATTAAATTTTTTAAATATTTATTCTTCTAAATCATTCTCATTAAATTCTGTGTTTTCAAATTTTTTCTAAGGATTTATTTATATGGGAATGAGTGTTTTAAAATGATAATTCCATTGAAATGTTTCAAAGTTTTATGGTTAAATTTGATTCCAAAATATATTTTAAATCTATTCCTTTCAATTTTTTGTGACTTTTAATAGATTTCATGAAAATTTATTTTTCACTCAAATTTTTTTACTGATCATTTTAAACAATGTCAATAGCCTTTACTAGATATTATTAATGATTGAGGTTTATTTATTATAATAAAATGTTCTATATTGTATTTAATGAATTTTGATATAATTTACTATGTATGTGAGGCTTTTATATCATTCATGGTATACTGTTGAGGTTTTCAAATTTATTATTTTAGCTTTAATACTAATGTTTATGTTATGTTTCACCTTTTGCATATGAGGAATGAATTGGACTTAGTAAGTGATCGATGGGGCCCGCTATATCCCTTTGATGTATCGGTAGGTCTAGTGAAACAAATTAGTGTCTTGGAATAAGGACTTTAAAACATTTATATGTAGTCTTGGCATGAGGCCTTGACTATGTGGTTATGATGTTCGGCATTTTTCATTCCCTCGCTTTGAAATTAGTTATTACATGTGATTACTAGACTATTAGAATATCCATGTGCTTGTTTATATGTTAATTTTTTTTTTATATTTTACATATTATGTTCACTTTTATGTTTAAAAGGCTTTTGTTTTTATTAAACATCTTGTCTTAAAATTTTATAGCTTCTGCTAAATTATTTACACTTACTAAGCATCTGAGATGACACTGTTTTTTTTTTCCCAGGATTCCAAGAAGTGTATTATGATTGATAAGGAGGGTTAATCTAGGGGAATAATGGAATTATAAAAGGATTTTTTACATTGTTTTTTATGCTTGAATGTGTAATGTAACATTCATTTATGTAATATATTTTCCAAGACTGATAAACTAATCAGTCCTTCATGACTTGATTCCTTGTAATCATGCCAATGTATTAAAATAATGCACCGACTATGGGTAACTGGGGTCCAGGTGTTATAGATGGTATCAGGGAATGTTTAAAAACATCCTTGGAAATATATTTAGAAAACATAGATCATGATCATAAACCTATGATCGACTCTATAGAAAAGTATAGAAGAACCCCGTTGAATTTTGGTAAGGTAGGGATTATGTGGGTTTTCTATACAATACATCCCAATATGGATACTACAAGTTGATGTGGTTTTGGAATAGATTTACCTAGGAATGAAAAATACTATAAGGAGTTTCAGGCTTGACCCGTAGTGTCCTGGTACACGACAACGAGCATAACTACAAACCTAGTTTGACTCTCCTGGTGGATATGCTTTGGATAATTCACATTTTCCTTCCAAACCATTATAAAGGATTTATGAGTAAATATGTCAGAAAAGAAACCAATTATGATACTAGATGTGTGTAAATATTCAATTAATATTGATAGTTTTTCTACTTTTTTTATAATACAATATGATATGATCTAACCTGGTCTATTTCGTCATTTAGAAATGGCATAGAGTCGATGGAATGAGAACTCCAGTAATATGCATGATCCAAAGAGTAAGAAGGATCATATATTTCATGGTTTTAAGACAACATTTATAAGGGAAATAGTCTCCCATGTGTTCTCATCTTATGAAGAAAGATTATCATGTTTTGATAAGATAAGTAAAGAATTATCTGAGTCCAATGGCTTTAAAGAGAAGCACGAAAAAAGAGGATGCCAGAGAAAAATATGGATAAAGGTATGAATGAAAAGAAGGATTTTCCCACAAGTGATCACTAAAGAAAGAATCACCTTGGTAAATTCTTGAAAGGAATGGGAGTTTTTCATAAGTGTGGACAAAAAAGGAGACCATGTTCATGGTTGTAAGGGTAAGAAAAATGTTACAAATATTTAATGCTTCATCTGTATGGAGTTGGGACACTATGCAAATCAATGTCCAAATCATCAGAGTATACCCCAAATAACGCTATTGGATAATAGTAACATTTTGATACTACACTAGATAAAGAGGAATGATTAGTGTTCTTATGTTGTTATTAAAGAGTTGTCTCATTTGAGTGTTGTATTAATTATGTACAAGTTATAATAATTGTAGACTATATAAGGATTGTACTACATTACTATTTTATTAAGGATTTGATATTGTGTGGTACCAAGAAAAGTGACTCAATAAAAAGTTAGTCATTTTGAAAAATATATAGTTGAGTGAAAGATAGACCATAAAATAGTCATGATGCTGAGGTAATGATTTTGGAATAATAGATGATTGATTTGGATAAATTATATCAGATATTCTTGACTACCTAGGAAATAATTAATTATTTGATGGAGTTTACAAAATATGTGGATTTTAAAAGTTTATCTTATATTCTATAAGGAATAAGGGATAATAAACATATTCAATAAAGTTTTATGATAATTTAGATTGTTACATGTTTTAATAGAATACATGATGAAGGTAGTCATATGTTATCATTTGATAAAAGTGATCTTTATTATGTTGTGTTAAACTTCCTCATAAATTTTTGGACTGTGAGTTTGGACACTAGTATTTTGGATAACTTTAATGGTTGGAATGAATTATGATGATCATTTTATACTATTGTTTAAGGTTAAAACATTTCTTAATATTATTTTTGGATTTTTATAAAGAGGACAACCCAGAGGTCCGGCAACAACCAGTCATGTTCAGAAAGGCTGAGAGACTTAAACCCTCAACCGAAGGGTGGAAATGGTGAATCACCTACCACTAACCTACATGATGTCCTGGTTTTTATAATTTAGTATTTTTAAATGTTATGATAGATAAATTATAAATTTATTTTTTTGGATCCTTATATAATTAGGATAAATAGAATATTGTTGAGTTCGATTATCTTTTGGAGTGAAAGATGAGTTAGTGGTATAAATTAGATAAAAGATGGAACTATACATGTCAAGTATTCTTTTCCCCCTTAAACTTTTGGGAAAGGATCTTAAAACCCAAAATGTGTTATCCTAATATCTTATGTTTTTTTGAACCGATGATATTTTAAATCATCATCATAGATTTATGGCTTTGAGGACCTCAATTTTCCATTAATCGTTCACTTGTTTTGTGACTGATAACATTAATCACTCCCTATAAATATTTACTTTTTTCTTCCAGTAATGTGTCTCTTATTTCCAAAGATGATCTCTTATTCAAAATCCAAATTTGGTGGTGACTGTTTCATTTCCATTTCCCTCTTATTATGTCTAAATTTTATTAACCCTATTTCTAATGTGGGTTTTCCACAAAGGAATTTTCTATTTTCAACATTTTATTTTCAATGAGAAATTTTAAATTTTGAGGAATCAATTTATTGATGTATGGTAGAATGTAACACCACATGATTTCATAGTACGTTATCTCTTTAAATTAATTCAATAGCTTGCGCTACATGCAACAATGAGTACAAGCACATCACGACCTATCAAACTGGACATTTAAAAAGTGTTTATGAATACTATTAACCATATTTTAAATTTTATATATATCCTATATAATTTAAACATTCATATTTGTTTTCTTTGACATAATATATGGACAAATTCAATTTTTTAGATTAAAGAAGTATTTTTCAAACAATACAGTTTTTCCTTATTTTAAGGGAAAAACCTTTTTAAATCTAATATTTGACCCTTTAATATATTAAATTTAATGAAATTAAATTCTTCTTTTATAGATGGAAATAAAAATTTAGTTTGGATAAATTGTTTGTACTTTTCTGGTAACTTTCATATATTTCGCAAATAGTGAAAAATACTAAATTTTAATTAAAAACTACTTTTTAATTGAAATTATTTATACTGATAAATTATAAATTTGAGTGTTATTAATTTATAATTATATTATATTTTTATCATTTAATATAATCTGGGTCATTGGATGTAATTTCACATTTAAATTTTACATAAACACATGTCAATGTTTTGTTAGTTTTTACTTCTTAAAATCCTGCATTCTAGTTTTGACAATGGGAATTAATTTTAATTTAATTAATTAAAATAATATTATTTTAATTTGGTAAATTTACAACATTTTTGAATTTGGAATATCAAAATTATCTTTTGGGGAATTTTTGGTATTTTCTGAAAACATTCAATTTTTTATAAATAGTGAAAACAATGCGTTATAGATAAGAACTTACTTTTTAATTTAAATAATTGTTTTTAATTATTATTTTTTCTTAAAGTAAAAATATTTACATAATAAATGTATTAGTCCAATTTAAATCATTGGATACATTTTATAAAAATATTAGACATATAAACTTTTATTGAACTTTTTTAACGTCTTTTACCCACCTTCTAGGCACATTCGAAAATTTGCATAAAACGTAATATTACCGCTTCTATTAATTCAATTTCAAATAAAAAATGGAAATAGTAGTCATCTGTATGTAAAATTTTAGTCAATGGGATGAAAATAATTTTATGTGAATAGTAACTTTTGATTTTTATTTACCACGATTAAAAGTAAATAGGGTAATTAAAAGTAAAAATGAAATTATAATTACCCCAACACAAGTCCTAAATCTATTGAATAATTTTATTTCGACCGAAATCAACCTTAGGACAAAATTTTGATCCTTTTTTATCCACATGGATTAGATTAGGACATTTATTATATTTTATATAAAGAGGAGTTAAAAGTCATAAATTCTAATTTTTATAACTAAACCAATTTTAATATAGGGTTATTCATAAGATAAATTCAACTATAAATATTCATTAGATGTATAAAAATATTTCCTATATCATGGTATTTTATTTATCATTTCTATAAATTAAATAATTAAATTTATTTGGGACACGATGATGATGCAACAATTACCTTATTAATGAAAGACTAAAATAATTGATGTTATAAATATTAAAATAAATTTAAATTGATACTTTTTATGAATTAAAAGATTTTTATTGCATAATATGACATGTTAGGGGTGATTTAATGATTTTTGTTTGAATTAATCATGTTTTTATGACTTTCATAAAACCCAAATTCTAAATAGTGTCAAAATTAACATAAATGTTTTTTAAAAAAAATACTTATTTATTATATTATATAATAGTCATAAAAAAATAAGGTTCATCCAATGGACTTATATAATGATATATATTTCCTTACTGAACAACTTTAGGTCCTCATGGAATTTTATAGTATGTACAATGTATTATAATAATACAAGAAGACATGAAAATGTTGAACTATTTAACTATGGGATAAATCTAAAAGATAAGGTTAAAATGGTTACCTAAACATGTATAAAACCTATTTTTTGAGAGTATTTAATCCTCTAAACACCTTATCCACTAAATATATCCATTTTTATCTATTAGAAACCGAAAATTATTTTATAACAAATTAATATTTCAAGCTTTTCGAAAAGTTCCCCTCACATCTCTTATAAAAGGAAACCCCCCGTTCTCTTAAATTCAGACCTTCAAAGCCATTTGTCTTAGCCAAACCCTACTCATATTTCCTCCCAACTACCCTCAATGTATCTTAGAGGTCTTAATTTGATCATAAATCCAACTTAATGAGCCCATTTTTTTCAAATCAAACGGAATCACTCGAAGAAGAGGTAATTATTTCATAACCTCTATCAAAGTTCTTTTCTTCTTCTTCCACTTCCACTTTCACTGTCATTTCTATAATAAAATAATAATTCATTTAAATTATACATAATTATATTTTATTATAAATATGGTAAAAAAATCATTATTCTATTCATCTTATGACTGAAAATGTCACTATACGTGTGTACGCATGGCTTATCGTCTCCATGTTGTGGTGTAGTTTTTTATTCAACACTATATTATTTGGATGAGTATAATAATGATTATATTTAATTTAAATAATTAATATAAAATGGTAATTATTCTGTATAAATAATATACCATCCAATTAAACACAGTTTTTTCATCGATATAATGATATTGTCGCTCGTGCGTACGTACATCGTACTGTCTCCACGACGCAATGAGATTCATCTTCAATGATCGCCATTCAAGAATTTATATATATATATATATATTGATTAATAATGTGATATATGATATATTATTTTTAATTTAATAATGTATATTTTGTAGATAAACATATTTCATTTACTTACTTCTATTCTATACAATAAGAAAACATAAAAAACATTTATGCGTACATACAGACTACCATATCAAAGAATGGTGTTTCACTTCCATATATCTATCTTTTATAAATATTTAAATTATGAATATATATGATGAATAAATCGTGTTTTATATTCAATAAGTATGTAAATCATTATCTAAGTGATATGATAAAAAAACAAGTTAAAACACGTGTGATGAAGAAAGAAATTATTACCCTAAATGTTACTTTAACATGGAAATTATTATTAAATTGGTAGTATAAAGTCATAAATGAATCACATATGATATCATAATCATTAATATGGTTATTTTATAGTTTAAAAACATATTGTGGTCATTATACAGGAGGTTAGACGTACCCTCAACTAAAGGAATGTAACAGGTAAGGGTAAATTCCCCAACCTCATTATTATTCAAGATTTGTTACGTGCATGTTTTTACTGGGACATATTTTTTATCCATATCCATGTTTCATAAAAGATTTTTCAAAAGAATTCATTTTAAGTTACTCTTTAACTAAAACATAATTTTAAATGGTTTAAATAATTATTCTTACAAATCATTCTCATTAAATTCCATGTTTTCAAAATGGTTTAATGGATTTATTTATATGGACATAGATGCTTTAAAATGTTAATTCCTTAAAAAACTTTCAAAGTGGTATGGTTAACTTTGATTAAAAAATTTATTTTAAATTTATTCCTTTCTATATTGTGTGACTTTTAAATTATTTCATGAAAAGGGATATTTCCCTCAAAGAGTTTTACTAATAAATTTTAACTGTGTGAACATCCATAACAGGATATTAATCATGGTTGAGGATTATTGTTTATAATACAATGTTCTATAATGTATTGAATTAATTAGGATATGATTGACTATGGATGTGTTGTTTTTATACCATTATTAGTTTATATTTGATGTATTGTCATTCCATTTGATTGTTTTAATACAAATGTTTATGTTATGTTTCATACTTTTTATATAAAGAATGAATTGGACATAGTAAGTGATAGGGGGCCCTCTATAGCCCCTTGATGCATCGGTAGGTCACATGAGACATAATAATTTCCTTGCACAAGGCCTTGAAAAAAAATTTATTTGTATTCTTGGCACGAGGCCTTGACTATGTGGCTAAGATGTCAGGAATTATGCATTCCCTCATTATGAAATTATTTATTATATGTGATTATTAGACAAGTAGAATATCCATGTACATGTTTATATGGTAATGATTGATTTATTTTTTCCATGTTATGTTCAAGTTAATGTTTAAAAGGCGATTGTTTTCATTATGCATCTTGCCTTAAAATATAATAGCCTCTGCTAAATTATTTACCCTTACTCAGCATCTGAGCTCAGCACTTTCTTATGTTTTTTCCTATTATTCCAAGAAGTGCATCATGATTTATCTGAAGGTTTAGGATCGGGGAATAATGGTGTTCTAAAATTATTTTTTATCTTGTGTTTTATGTTTTAAGTGTAATGTAACGTTCATGTATGTAATTTATTTTCCATGAATGATAAACTGATCGGTTCTTCAGGACATGATTCCTTCTAATCAAACCAATTTATTAAAATAATTCACATAATATGGGTAAAAATGGTTGGGCATTACATTATTGAATGTCATATTTGTTTCAAGCCTATTTATGTGTTTTTTTTGTAAATAATTTTGATAATTGAAGTTGATTTAAGGTTTTAAAGTAATTTTTATGTGGGTTCAATATTTTTTTATTTTAAGGGAAATTTTTTCAAATGATTTCATGTTTTTCAATTTCTTAATGGGTTTCTATTCTATTTGTATACCATATATAACTTTACATTATCACCCTATGTTTTAAAACGATTTTCATAGGCCTTTTTGTCATGTGTAAATTGTTATGGAGACAAAGTTATTTGTTTTTAGGATTTAAAATTTAATTAATAAAGGTTATTATTGAAATAAGTTTGGTTTATTTGAAAAAAATCCAATTAGTGGGGAAAGAATGGGTTTTATTATGTCAGAGATTTTCACAATTCTCTAATAATATAAACCTAACATTTCAAAGAAATATATGGGTTGAAATATTTTATATAATTATTTTAATTATGATTTGGATATAGGTATTTAGCCATAGCTTATTAAATATGGGTTTTAGCAGTCACATTCAACTTCACTATGGACCCCAAAGTGGTTCTTGTAATGATGGGTCAAGGAAATAATGAACTATCAGAACTAATCGGAAAAATATTTCATAATAAAATATATGAATAAATATAGCCTCAAATTAAACACCAATCCCTCTAGATTATTCATATACCCTGTCATGGTTTTCATATATATGGATATTAATGAAACATTTGTATTATAAAACCTAAAATGTGCCCATGGAACACCATACCTCTCATTTTATACTACTCTAAATAGAGAATATTATGGTTATTTCGCATTTTAGAGGAGTCCATATTCTCAAGTATATTTTATAAATTTAGTTCAACAGAAACAAATATATTTTTAAAAAATTACATTGAATATTTATTAGGCTTTTGGTGAGAATCTAGTTCAGATTATGTAACAACTTCACATATGAGGTGTTTAGGATTCAGTTTCAATAATATATAAAATAATAATTCCTTATTTATAATCATTCTTAAGTATTTCTAAAAATATAATAATTTTAACCCATTAAATTTTTTCTATTTATCAAAGATCTCATATTCATGTTTGATTCTGATGTCATGTAATCAATTATATAAGTATTAATTATATGAGTGTCGTGTTTGGTGTATATTTTGTTAGTACATTACGTATAATCCCATTAAAATTATGATCCATTTTTTATATAATATCTATTAGTTTTCCATGATCTATATTTCAATTAATCTTTTAGTTCATTTTTTTATTTCACTTTTCACAGAACTATTTAGGAAAATAGTAAGGTCAGTCATATCATATATAAATTTTGGATTAGTGAGTAGAAAAAATTCATTCCCTAATCTGTAATATTTATTCTCTCAACTATAATCCTATTGGAACCTAATGGTTATAGTCTCACACCTATTTTTAACTAAAATATAACATCACATATATGAAGATAATATTTAGAGTCACTTAATTTCTACTTAATGTGCATAATAAAATTGATGGAAACATAATAATTAGGTTCATGCACATTGAATGGTGAAGGTCAGGAAAAGTGTTCACTTTGGAATGAATCTGGAAAATAATAATTTTATGTGGTTAATGTAATACCCCAAGTTTGAATATATATTCCTTTGAAATAAATTATAAGTATTTGATACCTTTCTTCACACAAAACTCTGAGTCTAAATGAAAAAAGATAAATTATTGTATTTATAACCTCATCATTAGATTGGTGGGTATAAATAAGATTAACCACATTATGATATAAATATATGTATATATATATATTCCTTATGTATTGATCTATCAATAATAAATAGTCATTAAATTTTTCAAAAAACATTTCCTAATTTAAATGACCTCATTTTTTAAATAAATTTAACTTTATAAGTGTTATGAATTTTTATAAACAAATATATTGATCATTATTAATAAACTATTTTAATTAATTTCTTTTCTAAAGTATTAATAATCATTCATACCTTTGTTTTATATTGTTTTTGAATGTAACCAAATCATATGAAGGTAAAAAAGAGTTATTTTTCAAAAAACATTATGTGGTCAAGGTGTTTTCATCTTAACAAATTAAAAAATATATCTATTTATTTATGATTATAATGAAATATATATATATATATAATTCAATAAAATAATCTAAAAATAAACAAATAGTTTCTAAAATATAAGAAATGAATGTTAATCTAGTTTAATGCATAAAAATTGATTTTTCAAAAAATTATTTTCATTATGTTTTACCCAATTATTTTATAGTTAATTTCTATCACTTATAGAAATTGAATTTTATAAAATAGTTTACTTTTTTGGAATAAAAATTTACACATTTTTAAATAGTTGCACTATATTTTATGGTCGTAATGAGTTGTAATAATATTAAAAAAAATTTACCACTGTTTGTTTTAAAATGGGTTAATGAAGGGGATTAAAGTAAGATATAAAAGAAAAACATACCACTTATAGTTGTAAAAAATTTATTTTTTGAAGATATTTAGATATTATATTATCTTAAAATTGAATTATTTTCCATTTTTTCTTCATTAATAAGAAAATAAATTTATATTATTTAAATATTTTACGTAATTCATTATGTTTCTATCCCCTCACTTGTTAATGTGAATCACTTCTCCTACCTCATTCACAAACTTTTACACCTCATGTTTAAAAAATAACTACCCAAAAACCATTCTATATTCCTTAAATTCATTCTTTATCATTTTTTTTACCCTATCACCATCCTAACAAGGAATAAAGTGTAATCTAATTGTAAGCTCCCATCATTTTCTTAGCTATTTGTTTTCTCATAAATGTTTTTTTAGAGAAATAAATTAATAAATGATTTAAAGGATTTATAGAAGATAAAATTCATAATTATCATTTTTGAATATTTAATGGAATTATTTCGAAGTCAGACATTGAGTAGTGTGAGACTTTGAGATCAGTAATGCCTAGGTGAAGGCGGAATTAAAATATTAATTATATTATATTAAACGTGGATATTTTATTCAAAATAATTTAATAACTCTAAAATGATGAATTGTATGGGAAATATGGGGCCTTTGATAGATCTGAAACATGTTTTTTACCCTAGGTGGGGTATGACATATGAAGGCATCGGATATTTCGATTCCTCACTCGTAAGTTAAAGTTATTAAATAATATTTAATATATTTTTATTTCAAAAATAATTAAATATCCTCAAAATGGTGCATCGTATGGGAAATCTGATACCACCAATGGCTATGGAATGAGGGTTTCACCCTAGATGGGGTATAAAATCTATATGTGTCTGGTGTTTGGATGAATCTCTCGCAAAAATTACCTCGTTTTTTTATTATTTATTTATTTTGATTTTTTTGAATATATCATTAATATCTCAAAAATTGTGCTTTCTAAGAGAAATATGAGACCACCAATGGGTTTTAATGAGGGGGTTTACCCTAGGTGATGTATAATTCTTATACACAACATAATTTTTATTAAAGTCACAAATTAAAATAGTTTTATTTAATTAAATAATCAAATCAATAAATTAACAAAACCATTCATTGTACAGTCATCTTTTCCAAATGGCGTCCTCCATATTTTTGTCTACTGAAGCTTCTAGAAACCTCATTTGCAGACCATTTTCACCACAATAAATCTTAAATCATCTTCTAAGGGTGAAATAAATCACTCTTCCAACAAGAAATAGATGAAACAGACATAAAATGATGAGTTTCAATTTGGGATTTTTATTGATGTTGAAAATTTCTAGATCCCTTATTTAAATGAACCTTTTGTTGAGTTTTGGGTTACATGGGATAAAATGAGAACTAATCTACTTGTTCTTTTCATAACCAAGGTTAATTTTGTTCTTCTGTAGAAACCGGGTTCACCGCCCCCTATAGCATGATTCCTTGGTGCGCCTCAACCTGGTGCGCCAACCATATTCCTTTTTCTATTTTTTCTTTTTTTTAATTTCAATTATTAACTCTATTTTCTATGCTTTTATAATAATTCTTCTAAAAAAGTGTATGGAAAAAAATAGAAAAGGTGGGATTGTTTTTTAATGATAATTCTATTTTTTATAGTAATTTCATGGATTTTTAAAAGAAATTATCAATGAATGATTTGATAAAATAATATTTTAATAATTATCATTTTTCATCTTTTCACAATAATATCAAATATAACTATAAATAACTAATATGGAATTATTAAACAATAATTATATATGATATTGTGATAAGATATTTTTCAATAGATAACATACATTTTTTAGGTTGTTTGTTTGTTCTTCATTTCCACTCAAACTAGACTTCAATAATCAATATCATTTTTATTATTGATCACATTGATGTGTCGTTAGTGGAATTGGATTCATCTAGATAAGAGGATGGTGTGTATAAATTTTCCATTCTAATAAAGTGATGTATTTTGATCAATTTTTTATTAATCTGGATATGCATTTTATTTAATTTCTCCTTCAAAAGTATTTAGAATAACACATCTTTAGAAATGATGGATTATTATCGTGTGATCATAATATTTTAGGTAGGTGGTCCTAAACTTGAATCCCATAGTGGTTATTTTGATTACGTATATGAAAATTTTAGAATTTCTACAATTCTTTATCAATAGATATTAATGATGTTCTTGATTAATTAATTAATTTGGGTGAATTAAATACTGATGGAAATATGAAATTGTTGGATTCTAGGAAACTTCATTATAGAATTAAATATATGATATCAAAATCATAAATTGGGCATAGTTAATTTAATAATTAATTATGTGAAATTAATATTGTTAATTAAGATAATAATTTGTGAAAACAATTTAAGTGATGATGGTATTATCTTTAAAAATAATTAATGGTCAAATTAATTATGGGAGAATCATATTTTGAATAACATTAATTAATTGTAGAATTAATTAATGGAACTAATGGATTAATTAATTAACCAATTAATTAACGTGAGAAATTTGGTTCTTTAATTCGTTAAATTAAATAATGATATTAAATTTATTGATGAATTAATTAATAAGGAAATGTGTTTATTTAATTATTGAATTAAATAGTGAAATTTATAGAAATAGTTAATTGGTGAATTGATTGAATGGAATGGGTTAAATTAATTAATTATGGAATTAATTAATAGAAATTCATGTGAAAAATTAATTAGCATATTAATTGAAGGGTTTGTGTTAGATTAATTAATTGTGGAATTAATTTATGGGAATTATATAGATTAATTAATTAGTAAATTAATTAATGGATGTAATGTTATAATTTCTTAGTTGGATTAATTATTGTGTTGATTAATAAATAGTTATGGTTGTGATAGTGAAATTGAATGAATTAGATTAATTAATTGGTAAATTAATTAATGTGGATTGACAGAATATTGAAATGATAAGATTGAATAATGAATTTTTGAATTAATTATGGGAAAATGAGAATAGTAAGTCATATAATTAATTGTTGAATTAATGAATGGTGATTGAAATAGATGTTTTGAGATAATTAAATATAGAATTAATTATGAGTTACTGAGATTGTGAATGAGATAATTAATTATTAAATTAATTAACGGGGGAGACGTGAATAATAATTTAGTGAATTAAATAAAGGGAAAGAAATGGTTAATTAATTATTCAATTAATTAATGATAATTTATAATTTTAATTAATTATAGAATTAATTAATAGGATTTAATTAATTAATTTATTGTTTAATTAATGATTGATAAATGGGGTGTTAGAAATGATGATCTAATCCCATTATAATGATATAAATGCAAGGTTAAACTGAGTAATTAATCACAGAAATAATTATGGGATATGGATGGTGCATTTTTCGATAATTAATAGTGGAATTAATTATTGGAATTTTAGTTTATGGAAATTAATTAATTAATTAATGGAATTGATTTACTTAATTAATTAGTAAATTAATTAAGGGTATTTATGGGAAAAACTAATTGCTGAATTAGTTATGGAATTGGGGGATAATTAATGGTTGAGTAATTTATCAAATTTATTGAATTATAAATTGTGAATAATTAATTGGTGAATTATTTATTGGATGTCGAGTTGTGAAATGATTAATTAATTGGAGAAATAATTTACTGAATTGGAATATTTAATTAATTTTTGAATTAATTAATGGAGATGGAATGACCAATTAATTTTTGAATTTATTCAACTATTATATATGATTAATTAATTTTGAATTAATTAATGGAATGCTTGGTGAAATGGGAAATAATTGTGATAATGATGGAATGGAGTATAACATGGGATAACTAAGGTGTGATAATGATATTTAAAGGATATGATCGTAGGATCTTCTAATATTTTTTACTTAAGGACTGTGTGATCCTTATGGGAAGATGACTGAGAGAATTTCAAATATCTTTTTCTTATAGATTGTAAGAGACCTAAGGTAATAATACTGTGTGAGAATTTGATTGTTTGTCGAAGGACGGTGTGAGCATTAGAGGGGAAAGACTATGAGATCATTCCCTTTTTACTAGGAAGCATTTATGCTTCATTTTGTATTACTCACTATAGACCCTTAATGATGATGGAGTCCTTCACTGCTCGATGCTCTCAACTGGATGATGATATTTTCTAGATTTTTCTTCGAAGCTAAAGGGATATGTTCGACCCTGATTGGGAATGATCGTTCCTACCTCGTCAATATGACCATGCCAATGGGTTGGTCATCTTATGTCCTTCAAGAAAAGCGATGTCTTTTGCGAAAGCACTCGCAGGAGCATCTCCACTGGATGGGAATCATTACAAACCTCCTATCATCAAGCATTCGGGTGAAGGATCTATTATGGTGGTGGCTGATTTGGAGGCGATTAAACAGCAGATGGAATCCTTCAAATTCTCGGTGTTGGGTTTAATTTCGTATGAATGAGGGAAAAAACCATGGTCCTATGAGAACCTAAAGGACTGCATCTCACATTGCTGAAACCTCTCGGGTTGAAGGTTTATCCCAATAGGTAAAGGATACTTTCACATTATCTTGCATAGTCAGGAAGATTTAAATGCGATCTGGAATTTGGGCACTCTTAATTTGAAACCAGGAATACTGCGTCTCTCAGAATGGGATCTGAACATCAGCCAGTTTACACAAAAACATTCTGTTGTTCAGGTTTGTTCAAGGATAAATATACTCCCTTGGATCTATTAGAACCCTAAAATTATTAATGATCTTGCTACAGGAGTTGGGAACCCTCTGAGGATTGACCCGCGCACAATTAATGGTGACCTTGGGATTTATGCTAGAGTACTTATCAAGATTTACATGGAACTATCTCCTCTAGAACGAGTGTCACGTGATGTAAATGATCAACTTATTGAGGTATGTTTTGAATTTGAAAACTTACCCAAATAATGTGAGCACTACAGAATGGTTTGGAATGTTATCGACAAGTGTAGAATTGTGCAGAAATTTTATAATCCAGTCCCCAAGAGTATCTTGGTTAAGGATACATCCTGAAAAAAAAATGTAACCACTACAAACTATGTGAGGAAAGACTCCAGGGAAATCTCAAGAGGTCCCTTGGGAAAACAAGGCCAGTACGAGTATGAAATGGGGTGATTTAGTGGAAAAAGATGAAAAATAAGGTAGGGTTTTCACTCAAACAGATCTTGACATCCATAAAGGGGTTGAATTGATGATAGACAGTGGTCAAGAATCAGGAATTCACTATGAGTTATCAGCTTATATGTTTTCATTTTCTCTTAGCATTAAATATGAAGCTCTTACTTTAGATCGTTGAACATCAAACTTGCTGAAGACTACTGCCCTAGATGACAGCCCTGAGGTTAATGACAATTTAAGATATCTCCCAATGTAGGAGTGTGAGCCCACTCTTTCTCATTGCATAGATACCGAGATGAAAAACTCATCCCCTAACAAGACAGTCTCTATACCCATGGAACAGATAAGCATACAGAATACTCCTAGTTCGGACAAAACAAACATATTCCATAAAAGAGAACTGCGGATCCCCATAAAAACCAATAAGGTGAGTGAAAACAGAAAGGGGGTAATCTCCCAATCCTGAATTAATGGTGAAAATACTCTACTGGAACTGCTAGGGTTTGGCCAACCCTAGCACTTTGGGTTCCCTCAAGATTTTGGTTGGTAAAGATCAACCTGCATTCATAGGAATCTCTGATCCTAAATCTAATAGCTTTACTACTAGTTCCCTATTGCCCAAAATGGTTATTCTTTTCACAGTGTTGTTCAAGATGACTGGGGTCTTGATAGGATTTGTTTTCCTTTTCAGCTGAGAGTTTTAAATCCTATTATTTTTTGAGTGGATGAACAAATGATTAACTATTTCCTCCTCAATGCTGGTCAGATCACCATTTTTTATATGGTTTATGCCTCCAACTGTCATATTTGAAGAAGATATCTTCGGAAGAATATCATAGACTTATCCAGCTCTATCTTGGGTCTCTGCGTAGTAATGGGGGACTTTAATTCCATATTACATGAGGATGAGAAGATTGGTCATGCCTCTAATGATTCTTCAATGAGTGATTTCAGAACCTTAATTGAGGATTCAAACCTTATTGAAATTAACCTGATTGGTGAAAAATATACTTGGCACAGGAGACATTTATCTGGGATCTGAGCAAGCAAAATTGATCGTGCCTTTGGAAATGACTCTCTTCTAGGAAGTTGGAAAATCATCTCATGTGTTACTCTGGTGAGACATAAATGGGACCACCATCCAATTCTTACTACTTTCACTGCCAAAGGTGACAATATTTCTATCCCATTCCGGTTCAATAATGCATGGAACTTTATTCCTAACTATTTCCAACTGGTGAATGAAAACTGGAAAATGGAATATTTTAATGTTATCCATCTTTCATGCATATACATGACGAATGATCTCAAAGTCATTATGAAAAAGTGGAGAAAATATAAATTTTGCTTCTTGGACCAATAAATTGATGTACTGAAAATCTCTCTCTATGAATTTCAAAAAGACAACACTAAAAATAATTTCTCTGGTGATAAATATTTTTAAGTTAGTATGTCTTCTAAACTTAATGATCTTCTAAGACATCGTGACAACATTAAAAATGAGCTTCTTAAAGTTCAGTGGCTCAAATATGGGGATCTAAATACTATAAATTTCAACGCCCTAAAGAGAGTTAAAAAAGTTCAACAGCCCCTTACTTTAATAAAGGATGGTGACTCAATATTATATGATTGTAAATGTATCTCTAATTATATTGTTTCCTACTAAACTAGCCTCTTTAATTTTACTTGATGCAATGAGAAAATTAGGAATGACATTATTCCCACGATGGTCACTTAAAATGATAATCTCTTTCTCATAGCTACCCCCCTGGTCACTGAAATCAAAGATCCCATTTTTGTGATTAATAAAGGGAGTTCTCTGGGACCAGATGCTTTCACTAATCATTTCTTTCAAGTCAATTGGGACATCATTAACTCAGATTTTTGTGAACTGGTTAAGTATTTACTTTTTGAAGGTACCCTCCCTCAAAGTTGCAACACTTAATTTATTTTCTTAATCCTGAAGGTGGAAAATGCATGTGATATTTCTCAATTTAGACCAGTTTCTCTTGTCAACACTATCCACAAGATCATCACCAAAATTCTTGTAAATCGCCTCACTTAAGTCTTTGGGAAAATCACCTCTCCAAACTAATTCGGTTATGTTAAAGGGGGAAAATTCAGGATTTCCTTCTCACTACCTCTGAATGTGTCAACCTTCTATAGAGGTCAACCCGAGGATGCAATATTGCACTATAATTAGACATCAGAAAGGATTTTGATAAAATTTACTGGAATTTTATTGGTCATATTTGATATGAGATTGGTTTTAATGAAAGGTTTATTAAATGGATAAAGGCTCTTATTAGCTCTGTAAACATATCCATTCTCATTAATGGATCCTCTAAAGGTTACATCAAATTCTCAATAGGAGTGTGGTAGGGTGACCCCCTCTCTGCAACTATCTTTTCCATCACTGAGGACTACCTTAGAAAACTTATTCTTGTCATGAAAAATTTTGGTGAACTTTAGACAATCACAACCGCAAGAGGGATATCTTCCCCCTCTCACCTTATATTTGCAGATGATATCATTATCTTCACTCAAAGAGATAGGAAAAACATTAAAAACCTCAAGATTTATTTTATTCATTAAAAACATGTCTCTGGATAGGTGGTTAATTGGAGCCGGTCATTTATTTATTTTAGAAAAGGCATCTCTGCCTCAAAGAAATAATGCATGATAAATGATTTGGTAATATGAGAGGGGTCACTCCCCTTCCCCTACCTTGGAATCCCCATGTTCTTTGGTAGAACTTGATCTTCTCATGTTGTAGAAATTGTGGGCCAAGTTAGAAGGACTCTCTCATCCTGGAAAGGAAAATATCTCTCGATGGCGGGTAGGATTTTCTTAGTTAAACATGTTTCCACGTCAAAAATGGTATATTCTTTCATGGATTACTCCCGGCCTGCATCAGTTATAAAAATATTAAACCCCTTGATGAGTAACTTTTTGTGGAGTGGTATTATCCTAGAACTAAATGTTATTACTATTTCATAGAAGAGTTTTTGTAAGCCTTATGCTAAGAGAGGGCTTGGACTCAAGAACCCTGAGCTCTTCAATCTTGCCTTGAAATAACAGTTCATATTGAGGCTTATTAATGACAAGTCATATCTCCTGGACATCATCAAATCCAAGATCCTTAAAATAGTTATTTATGAAAACATGTCCTATTTTCACTCCTCAATCTATCATGGGCTGAAAAGATCCTTCAGAATATCAACTCCCAATCTTGATGGATAGTGAGTGCTCAATCCTCTCTCAAATTCTAGAAACACAAATGTAAAGGCTCTTCTATTATTGATATAGTTGACATATATAATAATGAAACTGATTTTGATTCCTCTAAGAATCAGCTTGAGAATATTTATGAGCTTCCATCCAATATTTCTAGCATGGTTGAAGACTATGACTTCCTGGAGGGAAATGACTTTATTCTATGGGAACCGAATATAAATGGGATCCTTGATTCTAAAGGATACTATAATAACTTTATTCATGGGAATAGTAACGGAATTTATACTTACAATAAAAAATGGTTGTTGCCTTCCCAATTTACCTTACGGGGGTGCCTTTATCTCAACAAACTACCGGTGGATGAGAACCCGCAGCGAGTTGAAATCATTATGTGCTCCAGATGTAATTTATGACACCAACACCATGAAGATGTGTACCATCTGATCCTCTCCTGCAACACATATGTTGCACTCTGTATATAATTCTTTGATCTTCTTGAAGTTAATCCTCCGAATACATATGATATTCTTAATTTTTTGTGGGCCATGGATACTGTGTATCTCTCGAAGCAGGTAAGTATTATCTTTATAGTTTCCTGTGAAAAGGTAATTCATATGATCTAGACATGAAAAAATAAATGTATACATGATTAAGTTGTCCCCAACCGAAATGCTGCTATATATTCTATTTTATCGTGGTTCACAAGGAAAACGACCTGTATGAATAATGGTGCAACAACTCCGCTCATGATCTTTCAGTATTTAGAAAGCTCAAATCCCTAGTAACTTTCCAAAAACCTTAAAAACCATGTAAAATTTCTAGTTACCTCCATTCGCAGGTTGGATTAAATGCAACACGGATAGCTCTTCAAAGGGAAATCCAAGACCTGGAGGTTACAGAATTTTCTTCCATGATCATAATGGTGAATTTCTTGAAGGGGATCACGGTACATGCAGATGTAAAATAGCTCTTTAGGTGGAGATGTTGGGCCTTATTAAGGTGGTTTACATTGAAAAAAAATAAACTCGATCTCGGTCTGGTTTCAAAGCGATTTAGACGCAATCATGCAAGTACTTTGGATGGGACAAATACATCTTTCTTGGAAGCTCATAAGAAAATGGAATAATGGTCTGAGTATTCTAACTTCAGTAAAAATTATCATAACACATATCTATAGTGAGGCAAATCAACTTGCAGACAAGCTTGCTAATAAAGGGGCCTATGAAGGGAAATGAAAACACTACCATAAAATTCCATGTGAGTTGATGACCATACTTCAACGCGATAAATGTAAACTTCCTTATTTTTGACTGATGTAAACATACATTTTTCTTAATATTTTGCATTTATTCATTATTTTTTTTTAAACCTATATACCCTTAAGGTTAGATACCATAGTGCACATTAATAATGTGAGACTGATTTACATGTTTTATGTTTTTTATAAATGAAATATGAATTTTGATAATTATTGATAGCATGGAAATTTAAATTTTTGATATCACTTGGGGATATATTAGACTCTGATATAGGATGATGCATGTATTGTGGTTCAGGTGTCCATAGGAACCCGGAGCATTATGTGGTTAAATAAAGGATGATTGAATTAACGTAAATAGTTTACTTTATTAATTGTTTTTATTTTTTATACAACTTCACACACTATTACTGATTGATTTTTTTAAGATTTTTTTGGTGGAGGCCTACTGATTTTTACTCACACCCTACTCGACCTGCCTGATTGGAACCCGAGTAGAGTTTTTTGTCTTCTAGATAGGTTAAGGGAAAAGGCCCAGAGTTAGATGGATGAATTGGGATGGAGCATGGTGAGGGTACCAGACACTGTTCAGGACCCTCTCAGGTGTCATTACTGTCTTTATTTTCTAGTTTTCATTTTGACACATGATACATACTTTAGCATGACATATTTTTCTGCTTCAGTTGAATATGGTATTCACTACATGATAATATTCAAATATTGGTATTATTGGTCTTCATATATGCTACTGCTACTTTTTATTACTTCTTATAGTATTTACTCAGATGAAATTGGGTATAGTCTCCCCACAAATGACTTACCAGACCCTTTCTACTAGTCTGCAGCCTCTAGCATACAAGGAGGTGTGCCTGAGGTCATGTGACAAACCAACTCGGAGAGCCATTGTGTGGCACCTGGTCCGGGGATGTTACAATGTGGCATTAGAGGAGTTTTCTTCTCTTCTCTTATTATCTTACTGTTTGGGAATGGTAGAAAAGAGACTAGGAATAGTAGGGTCTTGATTATGATCTCATGTATGGGAGTAGCTACACCTTGTATGGGGGAGAACCTAGGCACCCAGTGTGGGATTGTGGTTATTGATGTTTACTATTAGAGTTTAATATTATTTTACCTTGGGTGATGCACTTTTAGTGTTATGTGATTATAGTTTCCCAGATTTATTGAGATTGACTTGTGGTCCTGAATGATATGAGTGTTGAGTCTACATGCATCATTCTAGACACTGAGGATTTTTGTGACATGTTTTATTTTAGGCACGCACGTGATAACAGGTTTTGGGTAAGTAGTTGAACATGATCTATTTTTCCTTTCTTGTGTATTTGAAATGTAAATGTTGGATAACATGAAATTGAGAAATATTGATTCCAGATGAGAACAAATGGGTGTCTAATGGGAAACTAGACTAATAAGTATGAGTATACCCTTATTAACTAGACCTAGGTTTAGAGTGGTTAAGGGTAGTTAAAGAACCTCAGTTTTGACTGTGTGGTAGGAAAAGTGGATGAAACACTAGTAATGAAGGATTGTTTGTGGTACTCATCGATGACTTTTTAGTATACTTTTAATTAGTGATGATCATATCCCCTACCTTGACATCTCCTCGAGTACACTGAGATACCTCCGGCATTGCACCTAGCTAAATAAATGTGTCTTGGATAGATTTGGGGGACCTCGGAGGATGTTATTATGAAGAAATATATATGTGGATTTTGATAGTGTGAGGTACATCCTCAACATTTTACAGATGAGGTTCTCAGGACTGACCAGAAGTCGATAAAAACTATGGTTATTGAGCTACATAAAAAATGGGGTAAATTAAGCTATAATGGTGGGTATATTGTAAGAACCTTATATTTCTAAATATTTTTTTTGAGTACATATCTGGGACGATATGTTATAATGTGTGGTGATTGTAAGATCCCATCCATTTCCCATGTATTTTTCTTTCTCTTAAATTTTTTTCAATGAAATAAATTAATAAATGGATTAAAGAATTTATATAAGATAAAATGCCCATTTATCTCTTTTGGGTATTTAATGGAATGTTTTCAGAGCCATACATAGAGTAGTGTGAGATTCTAAGGACTGTAACACCTAGGCGAAGGAGAAATGAAAATATTAGTTATATTATATTAAATGTAGATAATTTATTCAAAATAGTTGAATAACTCTAAAATGGTGGGTTGTATAAGAAATTTGAGTCCACTGTTAGATCTGAAACATGTTGATTACCCTAGGAAGGGTTTGGAAAATGTAGGCATTGGATGTTTTGGTGCCTCACTCATATTTTAAAGTTATTAAATAATAATTAATTTATTATTTTCATAAAAATAATTAAATATATCCAAAATTGTGTATTGAATGGGAAATTCAAGACCACCAATGGGTCTATAATTATGATTTTTCCATGTAGAGGGTATAACATCTGTATGTTTCTGGTGTTTGGATGTCTCAATCCAAAAAATAACTCCCTATATTTTAATTATGTATTTATTCCGATTTTTAACGAATAAATTATTAATATCTCACAAACCATGTGTCGTATGAAAAATACAAGACTACCAATGGGTCCGGAACAGGGGGTTTACCCTAGGTGGAGTATAATTCTTATACACAAAAGACTTATTAATAAAGTCACAAATAAAAATATTTTTATTTAATTAAATTACTCAGTCAATTAATTAATAAAACTTTTCACTATTCCGTCATCTTCTCAAAATGATGTCTTCTATTTTTTTGTTCATAGAATATTCTAGAAACCTCAGTTCTAGACTATTTTCACCACAATAAATCTTAAAACGCCTTTTAATGGTGAAATTAATCACTTAGGCAACAAGAAATGGATGAAATTGACATCAAATGATGAGTTTCAATATGGGTTTTTTTTAAAGTCGAACGGTTCTAGATCCCTTATTTAAACGACACTTTTTTGAGTTGCAGGTTATGTGGGGTCAAGTGAGAACTATTCTACTTGTTCTTTGTGTAACTGAGGTTAATCTTCTTCCTTCATGGAAACCGGGTGTGCCACCCTCCTATAGTGTGATTCCTTGGTGCACCTCACCCTGGTGCACCAACCAGGTTCCTTTCTTTTTTTATTTTTCCTAATTTTAGTTATTAACTCTATTTTGTATTCTTTTTTAATAATTCTTGTTAAAAAAGTGGATGGAGAAAAAATAAAAAGGGAGGATTTTTTTATTAATGACAATTCTATTGTTATGGAAATTTCATTGATTTTTAAAATAATTTCTGAATGAATGATTTAATGAAATAATATTTTATTGATTATAATTTTTTCATCATTGAGAAATAATATCAAAGATAATTATAAATAATTAATTTGGAATTGTTAAATGATAATTATATATTATATTATCAAAATGTATTTATCAGTAGATAACGTGCATTTTTTAGGGTGTTATTTTGTTCTTTGATTCCGATCAAACCAAACTTCAATAATAAATATATATTTTGATATTGATTATATTGACCTTCGTTCAGAGGAATTGGATTCATCTTGATAAGAGGATGGTGCATATCAATTTTTGTTTCATATAAAGTGAAGTATTTTGAGAATTTTTTTATTAATATTTGTATACTTTTTATTTAATTTTTCCTTCGATAGTCGTCCAAATAAAGCGACATCGGAGATGTTAGATTCATATTTTGTGTTAATCATATTTGAGTTATGTAGTCTAAAACTCAAATCCCATAGTCGTTATTTTGATTACGTGTATCAAAATTGTAGAATGTCAACAGTTCTTTATAAATAGATGATCTTGAAGTTGTTGATTAACTAATTAATTTAGGTGAACTAAATAATGATAGAAATGTAAAATTGTGGGCTTCAGGTACAATCAAATGTAGAATTAAATATTAGATATCTATATTATAAATTGGTTTTAATTAATTGTATAATTAATTATGTGATATTAATATTGTTGACTGAGATAATAATTGATGAAAAATTGTTATGTGGTAATGGTATTATCATTTAAAAAAATTAATGGTGGAGTAAATTGTGGGATAATCATATTTTAAATAAGATTAATTAATGTGGAATTAATTAATGGAACTAATGGATTAATAAATAGATAAATCAATTAATGGGAGAAATTTTGATGTTTAATTCGTTGAATTAAATAATGAGATTAAATTAATTGATGAATTAATTCATAAATAAATGTGTTTATTTAAATATTGAATTAAATTAAGAAATTTTTAGAAACAATTAATTGGTAAATTAATTGAAGAGAATGAGTTAAATTAAATAATTGTCGAATTAATTAATAGAAATTCATTTAATCTATTAATTGGAAAATTTATTGAAGGGTTTGAGTTAGATAAATTAATTGTGGAATAAATTAATGGGAATGATTTTAATTAATTACTTGGTAAATTATTTAATGGATGTAATGTTCTGATTTCTTAGTGTGATTAATTCATATGCTGATTAATTAATAGTGAAGGTTGTGATGGTTCAATTTAATGAATTAGATTAATTAATTGGTGAATTAATTAATATGGATTGATGGAACATTGAAATGATAAGATTGAATAATTAATTGGTGAATTAATTATGGGACAATGAGATTAGTAAGATGCATAATTAATAGTGGAAATAATTATTAGAGATTGAAATTAATGTTTTGAGATAATTAATCGTAGAATTAATTATGATTTATTGATATTGTGAATGAGATAATTAAATGTTAAATTAAATAATGCGAGATATATGAATATATAATTTTTCAATTAATTAATGGGAAAGTTATGGTTAATTACATGTTGAATTAATTAATGAGAATAGATTATTTTAATTAATTATTGAATTCGTTAATGGGATTGAATTAATTAATTAATTAATGATTTATAAATGGTATGTTAGACATGATGATCTATTTCCATAATAATGATATAAATGCATGGTTAAAATTAGTAATTAATTATGGAATTAATTACATGATATTTAGTATACATTTTTAGATAAATAATTGTGGAATTAATTATGGGATTTCTAGTTTATGTGAATTAATTAATGAATTAATTAATCGGATTGATGTACATAATTAATTAGGAAATTAATTAAGGGTATTTATGGGACAAACTAATTGTTGAATTAGTAATGGAATTGGGGGATAATTAATGGTGGAGTTAATTATCGAATTTATTGAATTATAAATTTTGAATAATTAATTGGAGAATAAAATATTGGATGTCGAGTTTTGAAATGATTAATTAATTGGTGAATTAATTAATGGAATGTATGTAGTTAATTAATTGTTGAATTAATTTACAAATATGGAATTATCGACTAATTGTTGAATTAAATTAATGGTTAGATATTATTTATTAATTTATGAATTAATTAGTGGAATGTTCATTGAAATGGGAAATGATTGTGATAATGATGGCATAGAGTAGCGCATGGGATAACCGGGGTGTGAGAATGATGTTTAAAGGAAAAGACCGAGGGAGCTTCTAATATTGTTTATATAAGGAATGTGTTAGCCTTTTGGGACTAATACTGAGAGATAATCTAATATTGTTTACTTAAGGACTGCAAGATCCTTAGGGAAAGAAGAATGTGTGATCTTATAATTGTTTTTCAAAAGACTATGTGAGACTTAGAGGGGAAATACCCTAAGAGATTTCCCATTTTTTCTAGGAATCGTCTATTAATTGTTTTGTTTTACTCACTATAGACCCTTGAGGTTCAAGCTCATATCCACATTACTCATGTCAGATTGATTTACATGTTTTATTTTTTTGATAAATGAAATATGAATTATGATAATGATTGGTAACATGGACATTCAGATTTGTAATATCCCTTGGGGATATATCAAACTATGGCACAAGATGAAGTAGATTTTTTGGTTCATGTGTCCACAAGAACCTAGAGGTTCATAAGGCAAATAAGGGATAATTAAACAAATGTAAATTCATTACTTTATTACCTTTTTTATTATTTATACAACTGTATACACTATTATTGACTGGATTTGTATTATAATCCATTTGTGGTGGCCTCTTTATTTCTACTCACACCCTAATCGGGATTCCTAATCGGTACCCAAGTATACTTTTGTTTTTTTAGAGAGGGTAAGGGAAAAGGCCCTGAGTTAGATAGCTGAATTGGGATGGATCATGGTAAGGGGACTAGACGTAGTTCAATACCTTCTTGGGTGTCATAGGATTCATTATTTTATAGTTTTCATTTTGACACTTGAGATATAAATTATAATGGAATGTTTTTCTACCTCCGTTGGATATTGTATTTTCTTCTTGATAATATTTAAATATTGGAATTGTTTGTCTTTATATATGATCACACTATTGTTTATCATTTCTGCTAGTTTTTACTCGGATAAAAGTGGGTATAGTATCCCCAAAACTAATTTACCTGACCCTCACTACTAGTCGGAATTATCTATTATAATAGGAGGTGTGCCTAATGTCATTGGACTGACCGTCTTGGGCACTGTTTCATGGCCCTCAGGCCGGGATGTTACACTAATGTAGATCTCTCTACTGATAGGTAATCATCTTACCCAAAACTTTTAAAGTATAATTATTATTATACTAAATATATATTTTTTATACATACAAACATAATTAATATATTATAATAAATATTATTATATGTCATTATGATTATGGTACTAAAATTTTCCACCATGTTTCCATCAAGTGTGAAAAGAAATTATCCCCTCTATGTATGTGTCGACTACCGCCTCCACATTGTGATATGATTCATTTTTAATAACCCACTCACATTGATTGATATAATGATATATTTAATAAATATATGGGATACTGATGATATAATTATTATTTTATAATAATAAAATATTGTTTATCTTTCTCTCATTCTATTCGTTTGAAAATTAAAACATCATTCATGCATATGTACGTACTTTTGTCTCCATTAATATTACAATTTATTTTTATATTTATAACATATAAAAATGGTTATAAGTGTTAATTTAATTAATATATATAGTTTATATATTATTATTAACATTATTTATATTTTGAAACCATGATCAATATGCAAGAAAAATAAATTACAAATCAATTCTTATATGAAAAATGAAACAGTTAACTCCAGAAATACAGTTGATGATGAATGATTTTTAAGGAAAATATGATAATATTTTATAAATAACCATGTATGGTATTATAAAATTTTACATGGTTAAATTATATAATTATAATAAAATAAAATTTATAATATAAGTGGTTAGAGTGCTTACAAATCAAGCTATACTTGAGGTAAGGTTTTCTCATATCACTTTTGTTTCTACAACACATATTCCATATTCACCACTTTGTTCTTTTATGTGGTGTATATAATACCACATTGTTATGTTTTATCATGAATTTATTTATATTCAGGGTATTTAATATTTCATTTTAATTTCTTTCTTTCATGGGGATTATGAATCAAAAGTTACCAAAGTGGTATGAGTGTTATGCTGAAATCTCAATTTTTAGGACAATTTTTCATACATAAATATCTGATGATGAAATTATATGATATATAAATATATATATTATTTTCATAATATCTGGTTATTTTTTATATTAAAATTTTTCCCTACATTTTCCTCTATCTAGGCACTTGAAAGTCTGAAAGACTTTTTTTAAGTAAAACCAACTATATTTCTATCTTCAGCCAAGAATCATTTCTCTCCCATATCTGTGTTTTATAAAAAAAATTCAAGAATATTTTTAATATCATTTAATGAATGTTTAAATTAATTTTTACCATTATTTTACTTTGTATAAAAAAATTTACAATTATGCCACCTGAAATTTTTCAAATAAGGGATATTTTATTAAAGGAGTAAAAAGAATCATTGATGTAACATTTACAATAATAATTAATTTACCCACTATAATTAATACACTTTTCTTTTAAGATTAATTTAAATTTTACATGAAAATATTCATATAAAATGTTTTTCCAAATATTCCTAATTTTATTATTTTCAATATGTAATTTATTAATGAAAGGTCTATTTTTCTCATGAAATATACTACTGATAATTTAAATTTATTTTCATCAATGAAAACATACATTGATATTACTTAAAATTTACTAAATATATGATCTAATGATACCATACATTTTATTTCATTGGATGTTTATTTATTATGATGATGAAATCTCAATGAAATATATTTTCTTTTCCACAGGTTAAGTTATAAAGATAAGATAAATGTTTTCATGATCTTGTGTAATAGCTATAAATAGATTATTATTATGTAATGGGTATTTCTATTATATCCTTCCAATTTATTGCGTAATTTTTAATGTTTATGGGCTCAAAGGGGGCATTGGAGGATATACTTATCCCAAAAGAGGGTATATTAGAGGTTAGGAAAATCCTAAATAGTGTATATAGGTTTTTATCCCAAGAGCAACATATGAAAATTATCTTGATATATATCCTTGATAAATGATTTATATGATTATTATTATGTGACTTTTTATGTCATTCCTAGTATTTTTTTATTCTTATTATATGACTGCATGGAACATGATCTTTTATTCTTCTATGATTCTTGTCATATGAACTTCCAAATCCTTATGAAATGACCATGATCTATGAATTTTTTGTAATTATTTTTTAAATTTTATGGTTATATTATCATACCCTTATACTCTAGTAATTATTAAATATAATCATTGACTGATATTTCCAATTTTTACACTTACTGAATATCTAAGATCACATTTTCTTATGTTTCCATTCCCCATGATTTGAAGAATTTTTTTAAGTATGATATGTATAAGAAGTGTAATAGGTGATAAGAACTTTTTTGTAGGTGTTAAAGATATTTCATGATATAAGATGATTATGTATCCATTCTCTTACAAACAATAAACCTTTACAGTCCTCAAGTATGTATTATTGTGAAATTTATTGAATAGTCATCTAAAATGATGCAATATTTATTAATGTAATGATTGGGATGCCTCAGTTAAGTTTATACTCACCATATTATCTCATGTATTTCCAACATATATGCATGATTACAATGATTTGATATAGTATCCACTACCTTAAAAAAATTATTATATTTTGAACATATTAATATATCATTCTTATATGTTTAATGATTTGGTTTAATCATTTAAAACAATTTTTTAATTATATTTATAACATATCCAAATGTATCCAATGAATAATGTATATAAAAAAATTTTATGTAAATTTTGAGAATTAAATAAATCCAAACAATTTCTTAAGAAAAAGTATGACACAAAAAGTATCTATCTAATCATGTTTCTTACTGAACCAAACTCCCCAAAAAATTTTATCCTAACCTAAAGTACCATTATTTATAGAGAAATACCCCGGGGTAATTTCTATTTCCCTAAAATCCAAAAACCTAATATGTATGAATCATAATAAACCCTTTTTATTAAGTCATTACTAAGAATAAATCATAGTCTTGGTTAAATTTAATTAAATATCATATGATACTTAATATATAACTCAATATATGCAAGGTATAACATTTATAAGAAGAAGATTAAACACATTAAAATAAAACATAGTAGCATTAATAATATATAATCACTTTATATTTCGTTATTTTAAATTAATATAAAATAAATCAATAAAAGGGAAATTCAAATATTTATACATGAGATATAAATTTATTTACACATCATAAAATGATATAATTGATAATTTTAATATGAAATTAAGGAAATTTTTTAATATATAAATATTAA
Source organism: Viscum album (assembly GCA_963277665.1). Lineage (NCBI taxonomy): Eukaryota > Viridiplantae > Streptophyta > Magnoliopsida > Santalales > Viscaceae > Viscum > Viscum album. Next base: position 441,539,048 of record OY728121.1, read on the forward strand.
CCTTTCATATTTATATTAAAAATATTAACACATAATATTTAAAATGTAAATTTTATTTATAACCTCTTTCATAATTATTAAAATATATAATTCCCCTAAAAAATGTGAATTTTTTATATTCCTCAACATATAAACATTTCACCTTTTTAATGTGAACATTTATATTTAATCATATATTTCATTACCATGTAAAACCAAATTTAAAAGAAAATATAATCCACCAAAGAAATGGTTTGTATGGTTAGCCTACATAGATGAAATTTTTGAAGAATAATCCATAAATATGAAAAATTAATCGCTATTAAAAAATTTATAAATGTTTAATAATTAAATTATAACCTTTAGAGGCTTACAATTTTATAAGTTGGACTTATTAATTAATGTTGTTTGATTGTGTATATAATTGTTATAGGTGGTTGATTTACCTTTGGATACATGTTTGGTGATAACTAACTTATTGATAAAATTTAGGAGAGTTTTTGGTTGTAAATAAAGTTTTTATTCATAATTAAATAACCTTTCATAACTATGAAATAAAACAATGAATTCTATATATGTTTGGTAGTTGGGGTTTCAAATGTGTTTTTAGGTTAAATAATTGAGTAACTAAACTGTTCACATGAATTAAAGATCTATGTTTTGACTTTAAACTGATTTTAATGCTTCATTTTAACCACCCAATTAACCTTAAATAAAATATTTTACTTATAGGGGTTACATTTTGTGTATTTCGGTGATCTCATCAATTAATTGATAGATATTTATCATTTTAATTAGAATAATATTTTGAGAGAAGGTGATATTTCAATATCTATTCCTTTATTATCCTCTCTTCTTATATCTATTTAAATAAGTAGAGAATGTAATTATAACTATGAAGATATGGGTTTTAAAATTGATTTAGGGTACTTTTTTGGATTGAGAGCATTCCTTCTCATGTTTTGGGTGGGAAGGCTTGGTGATGTAAGGTGAAGAGTATTATTAATTAGTGAAATGTCTATTTTTATTCAAAAAATTTTTATTGAAAACATGAGTTAGGTGACATAAAATTATAATCGTTTTATAATATTTATTAATATAAAAATATTTTACTCTTTTGGATGAATGGTTGAATTTTATCCACTAGTTGATATTTTCTCTTAGATAAATAAAGGGGGTGTGATAATTATGGGATTATTTTTGGTATTCAATAATTCATTATTATCATTATTATTATTGTTATTATTATTATTATTATTTTATTGGGTTGTCTTGAGAAAATTATTGAATTGTAGTGGATGATTGGGTGTATTTTTTCAAAGTATATTATTTGATGTTGTCTTTTGAATAGGATTATTGGATGTAGTGTTCTTGAGAGGATAACTTGAGGTGGTATTTTAAATAGAATATTTGGATATAAAATTATAATATGGATGAATGGTGGTGGTTTTATAATAGATGGTGATACTATAATAAGTGGATATTGGTTGATAGGTTGAAAAATATTTACATTCTTTACATACCCTGGATATGTCAAATGTTTTCATGATGTAAATAATTACCTTGAGATTTAATAATGACTGAGATGAGTATATTTTTCCTCTTATTATATTTGGGTTGGGTTTTTATAAAGGATGTGATGATGTTAGATATGAGGTGTCTGAAACTAAGAGTATTGAATTTTGTAAATTTTTTAATTTTAATGACTGATTGATAGTTTATTCATTATCTACTACAAAAACACCACATGAGTATGATTAAGTATGATATAACATCAATGTATCATTGGATTACAGGTAAAACCCAAAAACTATGATATATTATATTTTTTAATATAAGTTCACTTCTGCATAGTATGTTTTATTTCCTTTTGTAGATGTTGTATTCTACTGATATACTAATTATGAGTTATTTTATTATCTTAGTGATTTTTTATTGTCTAGTGGAGAAAAATTCAATGGGAATGAGGTCATGGTGACCCTTATAATAATATTATATTTTTAGGGAGATACTTATTAAATTATAACTAAATTTTTCTAGTAGGCTACGTACATGGAATGTTTTATTGGTTTGAATTGACCTTGGGATGGGCTGGATTATCATTTTTGGATCATTAAAATTATTCATAAACATTAACACATGAGAGTTAAAATGGTGGAACTTATTTGTTATAGTGTATATTCACCCCTAATTTTATCTATCATATTCTTATTTGTAGGATCATGTGGGTATTTATGTTATTTATTAGTAGTTTTATGTACATTGTTGTCAGACAAAGTTAGAGGAATTAGTATTTATATTTTGTTTTCATATCAAGCATGTTCAAAAAAATTCAAATTTTTTTTTATTATCCATTTATATTTTTTTATTATTTTTATTAAATATCATGTAAATTATTGATTAGTGAAATTTTATCATGGTTTATGTGTTAAACCCACTTGAGTATGATGTTGTATTTCTTGTTAATACTTATTTAAATTTGATGATTTTATATATGGCCTTCATCTCCATGACAATTTAAGATTATATAGGGGATTAAATATAAATAACATATTTCAATTGAGATTGTAAATTTATTTTTATTGAGTGAAAAATATATATGATGTTGTGGAGGAACCATCCAATGATGATTTAGAAAGATTTCTGTTGTCTACAATGATGAATTTGTTATGGATGATGATCTCAAAAGTTCGATTTAAAGATGAAATTATTGTGGTAGTGAAGTTTATGAAAATGATCTAAATTGAGTATTTAATATGATAAAATTATTTTGTAAAATTACTGAAGAGTTTAGATAAGTTTTGATAAATTTTAGAAGATATTTAAAGCCCCTTCGGAGGTGTTGAGGTGGACTATAGTTTAATTGGATAAGCATCAAAAGGATATGAATAAATTTGGAGTTTTTGTTTTGAGAGTGGAAAATATATAATTACTATAGTTATTAAGATTCAATATTGAAAGAATATAATAAAAGAATAATACTTAATTTATTTTTTAATAGTAATTTATATCTTCGAAAGAGTACTCTAGTACATTATAAGAGTAACCACAAAATTTGTAAGAGTTATCAGTTTGTGATAATTTCACTAAGGAAATGTTTGAAAGATTTGTTAAAGTAATTCATATGGGTATTTATAAATACTTAAAGAGTAATATGGGAATTTTTAAGAGTAATTTATATGTTAATTAGAGTAAGTGTTGAGTTCATATGATTTATTTTAGTAATTGAATTGAAAATTGGTGATGGAATGACTAGTTCAAAAGATTATTGTTAGACTTCATAATAGTAAATTCCATAGAAAAATTATAAGAAATTTATAAATAAGTAACTTAATGGGATTTATATAATTAATATTATAAATAAATTATATTTAAGGTATATTTCTTCGATGATCTTCAAGTAATTAAATATCATAATTATTCTATATAAATTTTGATTCATGAAAAAATAAAATGATATCCATGTCATAAATGAAATTTACTTTTAGTGAAGCTACATAAGGCCTTGAACAAATGGAAATAAATTGAACTAATTAAAAGTGTAAATATTGTGTAATATTTTAAACTATGAACAATATTTATCTTATTATGGAATTAATTTGAGATATTTGATAAGGTAATTTGAGATATTTGTAGAAAGGTTTTTAAATAATTGAAATGAGAAAAATCTACCAGTTCGGATAAAAAGAAGATAACCTACAATAGAATTTTTAGGAGGTTTAAATTTATAATTATATAATTAATATTTATGAGAAAATTGAATATAGAATATATATAAGAAGAATTAAATTGAATATAAAAAAATTATAAGATAATCCAATACTCTATTTTTTTCAGAACTTATATATTGAAGAAATATAAGATTGATGATAAATGAACTTGTTACTGTCATCTCTATTGAATAAATAAATATAATATCTCAATATTTTATGATTTTATAATTATTAAGAAGATAAATATCATTTCTATTGTGGGTTTAGGTGTGCAAATACTTTTGTGATTTATCTTCCAAATAGAATTTTTTATTATTCTATTGAAAAAATTATAACTTTTTAAAGGTTTTCATTTTTATAGGTCAAGGTCCATACATTTTCCCAATTTATTTTTGATAATAAGTGTATATCTATGTGAATGGGATAAATTCCATAACATATCAATGATTTATTTATCTTTAATGGTGTTAAACATCTTTAAAAAATGTGTTACATTTATTTATTTTCTTCTTCATTGAGTATCTCGAGAGAACAGTAATGCATAGGCATAGGAGTTGAAGGGATTTGAAAAAAAAAACTATATACAATGATTCTCCCCCCATTTATTATTACCCTTTTTGTGATGCTAATTATTTGTATCTAATCTAGGCCATCTCTTTAGTGTTTATCTCATAAATATGATATAGACTAACATAGGTCAATTAAAATTGAAGGAATTCAAATGTTTTATGGAAAAAGGTTTAAATATTTAGAATTACAGAATAGCACCCATCATTAACTCTCTTAGGATAAATGTTCTAAATTACACAAATATGGTTTTAGTGTTCTAAGATATATCTCTACATGGTTCTTAATTGAAAATAAATACATTAAAATATATAAAGAAATTATTAATGAATGGTTTTTATCATTTTCTAAGAAATATCTAAAAAATATAATGGGTTGAATAATGGTTAATACTATTCTAAATATTCATAATCTAATTTATAAGGGAAACAAGTTCAAATAATTCAAATTTAATATCAGTATAAAATATTTTAAAAATATTATAATGTAAGAAGATAAAATAGTTGATGGATTTTTATCAGGGTTAATCCAATTTTCCACATCATTAAAGGGTATGGATAAACTCTTTAAGATTATAGAATTGTAGAGAAGCTAATGATAATATCACCAGATTAATTTGATGACCTTATCTCTACACATAAATATAGAGATATTCATTAATTATCAATTGATTAATTATATGACAATCTCAACAATTATGATATGAGAATAGTAGTTCCCCTAAAAATAAGAGAGAATAAATGAAAAGGTAAATTTCCTTGAATAAATTTAAAGGATTTAATATTAAAGAAGACAAATACTAATCAAATAAAAATGAAAGTATGTAATAATTTATTGAAAAAAAACTCTCTAATGTTAAGAATATTTACAGATGGTGTAGATTGTCACATTGGTAAACTTCCTTTTAAATTATTTAATTATGAAAAGGTTGTACATTAGTTGGAATATTGTCCCATGAAAATTATAGAAAAAAATGATTATGGAAAAGCTACAAGGATGTACACCAACAAGAGAGATTATTTAAATAATATTCAATAAATGGGTGACAATAAAATTCCACCCAAATTATTAATAATGAACATTTTTTAGTTAATTAATCTGTGTCTTGAAATTATAAAAGTTTTGATGATGAGGAATATTCTATAGATTCCTCTAAAAGGGTTCTCATGGAATAAAATCAAGAAAAAGTGGACTCTTCATAGGACGAATCACAAATAAATTTTTAGTATGTTATAGAGGAAAGAGAAATAGATATAGAATACACATTGATAATGAAAATAAAAATGTGTTTGCTGGAAAAATGGAGGATGAGAGAAGAAAAAACATGGCTAAAAAGAAGCTCAAATAATCAAACAAAATGTAGGTTTAGATATAAAATATGGTCAAATGAACTCAAATTTTTAATCTTTAGATTACTAATAATGGAATAAATTATTGAATATATTATTTCCACTATTATTATTTGGGAAAAGAAAATGGAAAACTAAAAACATATATAAATCTAAAAATGATAATGTCAAATGTGAATAGAAAAAAGTGGTTAAAGTAAAGGGTAAATGTTATAAGAAAAATTTTTCAGGTACTATTATCATTCTTAAAGCGTGATGTCTAGAATAAAATACTTTTAGAGTTCCACACCATAAGATATACATGATTATATAAATAACAATTAGAAGTCACTAATCTGAACTAACCTGAAAACAGAAGAAAAAGGAAAAATATCCTCAAATTTAGAAGGAAACAAATCATGATATTGATATATATCAGTCACGAGGGTCCAAAAAATAATTACACAAAGAGAATTGGTAAGAAAAACATGACAAATAAATGGAAAAAATAATATAAAAACTTAATAAACATAATGATTAATCCAAAGAAATAGGTTTCCAGGAAAATTTTGTTATTTGGTGTGATTTCCCATAAATCCTAAAATTTCAGATATAATATGTGTTTATAAGGATAGACAAGGGAGCTAGAACTAAACTGAAGACATTAATAATGGACGAGAACTCAATAGAAGCATCAATTTCTTAAAAATAATGTTTTTAGAAATAGTTTTAAAAGAATTCAAGAGGTTTATAGTTGGTTTTTTCAAGAATATCACACATCATATGTATTTGTTATATTTATTTCATCTCATTTTAGTATATTCTATATATTTAGAAATGATAATAATCAAATTCATGTTAGGAAATAGGAAAATGTTGTTGAAGTAGTATTTAAAGATTAAAAATATGAAAATGTCATGATCATGCAAACGATTGTTCATCTCATATGTCCGGTGATATAAAAATAACAAAAAAATTAATAAATATAAAGTATTAGTTGTGTCATTAGGAAATGAAAAATCATTAAATATCAAAGTAGTTGGAATTAAATTTTTTTGTAAAATCTAATTACTGTAAACAATGTTTTGTCCTGATTGAATAATATAGAATTTGTTGATTGTATCATAGATTATTGATGTAGTAAATGAATTTATATTCATAAAAAACTAGATTATAGTTAATATATTAAAATATGTGATAGTTATAGAAACTTTTTTTAGAATAGTGTATAATTTATTTCATGTTAGGTAAGCAAGTAAAAACTATTATTTGAATTAGGAAGAAGAAAATAATTAATGGAATACAATAGGTTTTCATACTATCTGAAAGAATAAGAAGAATATTATAATATACTGGGAAATAATTAATATCCCAATATAAATAAAAAAACACTGCCAATATTTTTATGATTTTATAGAATGTAAAATGGTGAACCAAACTCACAAGAGAGGTGATATTTAGACATTAAAAACTATTGAGATAATAATAGAAGGATAAATAGACACTTTCATAGATTAATTCAAGAAACTTACATTCATCTTTTTCATGAAACACAATTCATGGAACATGTAATGGTTTAAGAGTTTTAAAAGACATAAAGTGAGGAAAATAAGTCTATCCTTGTATATATTTAGATCAGATAATATTTTTGAGTATGTCATTAGATAGTTCATTTAATATCTTAATAAACATATAATCAAGCATGAGTTTAGTGCTCTACATACTCCTAAATATAATAGAGTGTCTGAAATGAATAATTGTATACTATTTTATATGGATATAACCAAGTTGGAGGAGAATTATACCTTAATATTTTTCTAGTTACAGAGAATTGAAACTTCTATAATAATTTTTAATAGGTGACCCTTAAGCCTAAAATCATATATAACTACCTATTATATGTAGTTTAAAAGAACTCAAAATTTTAAACACTCAGTAATTTTTGGGATTCCATTCTTAATTATTATGTTGATAAGTGGTGTAAATTTGGATGAAAAATATGAAGATAGAACCTTACTTTTTTATACTCCAAATGGGAGCTCATATTGATGTTATAACAAGAATTATATGAAAATATTTTGTGGTTATGATGCCATGGTATTTGAAAATGAAGAATAAATTAAGATTATTTCCATTGAAGATGATATGGATGATGCTTTTAGTTCTTAACCTATTATAGAAACTACTTAAAGTTACAATATTCAAAATGAATAAATATATTCTTAATATTTTAGTGATTATTATGACAATAAGAAGTATATAAGAGTAAATTATAGGTAGAATAAACATGTTCATGTTGAAAAAATTATTAGCGATTAGAATAATGAAATGAAATCTGAATAAGAATCATGAAAACTAGTCCCAATAGTTTTCTATCATGAAATGAACCCCATATAGTTAAAAAGGAATTTTTTCATGAAGATGGGGTTTAGGTTACAAATAAATAACTAGACCAAATAATAAATAATCAAACATGGGAACATGTTCCAAGTCCTAAGTAAAAGTATATGAATAGAGAAATGGGTTTTAAAATATATTTTATCTGATAAAGGTTATGTGTCTAGGAAAAAGGATAGGTTGGTATAAATGGGTTACTCACAAATTAAAATAGTTTAATTTGATTAAATTATTTCTCTAGTTTTAAAAATTGAATCCATCAGGATATTTCAAGATATTATAGATCAAAGAAGCACTAAAGTATTTTAAATGGATGTTAAATCAACTTTTATTAATGGGTATCTTAATGAATTAGTTTATAAGGAATAACATATTGGATTTATATAAGACTCATATGGGTTAAAGGTATGTAATCTAATTAAAGATCTTTGTTGTTTGAATCAAAATCCATAATCTTATTATTTTATGCTTTTTGAATATTACAGATGTATGGAATTAATGCATGGGAAGGTGTATTTAAATATATTATTAATGAATAGAAAACCATATCACCATTTTTTATTGAGTAGATTGATGAATTTTTCCTTTATAGGAATAAGTATAGGATGTGTGAAGTATTGTAAAAGAAAATGAATGAAAAATTGAAATGACAATTCCTAGAGACATGAAATTCTTCTTGTGTATATATATTTCTTGAGTAGTTGATTAAATTTTAATCTCATAAGAAAAATATTCTAAGGGTCTTTATAAGAAGTTTGACATGTAGGAATCTAGAGGTGTTTCCACACTAATTTAGGTGGGTGAAAAAATAAATAATAAAAGTGAAGAAAAACTATTAAGGACAATCATTTAAGAATATTAATTAGTATTATCATATAGATGACATATTTCAAGTTAAATATTTTATATGTTTTCACTATTTATTCTACATATCAATTTAAACCTAAACATTATCATATTTTAGAAACAAATGGGATTTTGGGATACATCTCAAATACCTTCAAGTATGGGATTATATTTAATAATAAAGGGGAGATATATCTAAAATTTTTGTAGATACTGATTGGGCATGTGTTATATATGATAGGAAAACCATATATAATATTGTCATTTTCATCGATATAGGTTTTATTTCATGTAATTTAAAGAAGAGTAAATTTGTTACATTGATCTCAAATAAGGCTGAATATATGGATACATCATATCTAGCTACATGGATGATGTGGACAGAGACACAACTTAAAGATTTGAATATTTAAGGTGGATATCCATTGATTAGTGGCTGCGATAATCATATTTCCATCCATTTTTTCATGAATATAATATAAAATTAAATTTATAAACACATTAATATAAATTATAATTTCTTAAAATAGAAGGTGGAAGAAGGCATCCTAAAACCACAACTTATTCCATCTAAGAAAAAATTACTAATTTCCTCACTAGTTCACTAAAAACTATATCATTTGTGAATTTATTGTACTAAATGTGATTGTATATTTCATGAACCCCTACCTCCAAAGGTATCCATCTTAGGATGATAATGAAGGAAGAGATATAATTACCCATGATTCCCACGTTCAGTAGCCCTTGGAGGGGGGATGACACTAAGGATTTAAAAATCACACATATAGATTGAATTACCATAAACACATAATAAGGACTATGAGATAAGATAAATAAAGAACCAAAAAACATCACCACATAATATACAAATTGAATCCAACCCAACCAATAATTCATGAATAATTCAAACAATTAAAAATAAAATTCTCTATATAAGTGGAAAAAAAACAAGTCCTACGGTAGTGACTAAAAAACAACATTAATATAGAATCTAGTAAGGTCCTACTAAATCCTAGAGTCACTCCTAGAAAATTGAAAAACATTTCAAATATACATAGGGTGTAAATAACATGTGTAATCAGTATGATCATACCCTAGTTTTCTCATGCATATGTTAAAAGCCCATAACAATGCACAAATGATTAAACTAAAGAACCAATACATACCTAAATAGGTTAACTAATAAATCTTATCCTAACTATGGAATGCTCGACAAATAATGTATCCAATGTAGTAAAATAGTATAAAAAAATATAAAAAAGCAACCCTTAAATCATTTTCCAATGTATTTTCCACTATCATGCCTCAATATCAAGCGTCATATGTTTCCATTGCCTCCATGTAGATCTCAACACATGTTTATTCATCTATGATAGGGTCCCAAATGTATCCCATTATACCCCACTCTCGCATGCTCTAAAAACTAGTTCTAGCATCATTCATCATCGCACAATCACCTCATCCACCAAACCAGGGAAGTAGGGTATCATGAATGTAAAGGACATCAACTTCCTTCCCTCAAACAACCATTCATAACCCCCCCCCCATAAATCTCATCATCATCATCATTGGGAAACCTCCAACACCAACCCATTATAACATGTGCAATCTCCAATACCAACCCATGTCACCACCTAAGTATTCCCCAACACCAATCAATGTAATCATCACTACAGCTGATGTAAGAGTAGGTAATAAGGGGTATACAACCATTTGATTCACCACCATCCTTGATATTTGGGAACCACCGATAATGTAAAAATTTTTGGTGTTGGAAAGGTTTTCCAACATGGGTGGGTGTGTATAAAAATAACATGAAAATACAAGATATATAGATAACACACAATACCCCACATACGAATTCTCATCAACTCCACTAGTTTATTCCACAACATCACCAATACACATCATTACATCCACCACAAACTTTCTTCACCACTAAACACATCTCACCACACATCTCACCACACGTAGTCACACTCATTACATATTCAATCATATATTTATCCATTTACTATAATTTCAAATTACTATCAAAGATTTGTTTATTTATATTAAATTCACTAAATCAGCAATCACATATTAGGATTCATACCACACTTCAATCATTTACCTAACCAGTTCATTTATTTTTTAATTCATTTAATCCAATTATCACGCATCATATTTTTCCTTGGAATATTTAAATTCAACCAAGGATGTTTAGTTCATACTTCAAATTCATTTTGTGGATAACCTAGAAAATAACACAAAACCATCACATAATAGCTCTCTCTTCTATCATCCACCATCACCACAAAACTACATTTTCCAAGTCATTATTATAACCCACTAAATCACTATAACAACCACAATCCAAACATCACATATCTAACCTCATCATATCCCATTCCAACCAACTAATGCTTCACTAACCAATAAAATCCATAACCGAGACAGTCACCACAACATCATAAAATCCAAAACAAGTTTTTTATAAAGTACACAATACAAAATAGATAAATATATCTCATATTCCATAATTTACCACAAATTCAGATTCAAAAAAGAGGGATTTCATCAATTTACTTCATTACTTTGAAAGGGTATTCTCACACAAATCCCAGCTTCCATGGGAAACCAATTTATTAGATTAATATAATTTTTAACCTTTTCTTTATGTAATGTTAAAACAATAACCACATTAAGGGTTTTACAATCATAACAACTACAATACAAATAAGTCTCCCCATAGTAGTGATTTTCAGTAAAATAAGAAACAAGCATAATCACATAGGCAATATCACAAAAGAAGTAAGTACTTGTGAATAATACTATACCAATTAAATTTCAATTAAATTTGATTAATTATCCTCTTAATATGACCTATACTATTCACCCAAAGAAATAAAAACACATGTAATACCCAAAATGCACATATAGATGGAGAGAACAAGGATACCCAAACATAAAGACTCTTTCCAAAAACCCACACACAATATGGAAGGGAATGAATAACATGAAGATCAAAAATACACAAGCAAAGCCTAAATAAAACTAAATCATACTAAAAATCCATCAAAATCAAATCCCAAATATACCTCAATCAAAATATAAACACTATTGAGAATTTCTCAAGAGATGAATCATAGATACCTGATGGAGAAATAATAAGGACTCACCATGGATTGTTAAGGATCAAACTATGAAATATAAGGATCAATTCCATAGAAAGGTGGATGGAAGATACTCCAAAATCACATAGGTTTCATTCCCTTTCATATCTTAGGGTAACCTGAAGATAGAATCCATTGAAATGTCCTCCCATTTATAGTCAATGATATCTAAAGGCTTCCCCAATCCTCTTAGAATGTGGTGTTTGAATTTCACCTATGGAAAAACCAAACACTGTCCCTTGATCTATTCCACTGACTTCTTTATCCAAGGCCACTGATTATACGATCACAAACACTGATACATCATATACACACATAATATACCACTAAGGATGATCTATGAAACTTACATATAACGATATCATCCATCTCCAACAAAACAAACATCCACCATTTTAAAATATCATGTTTTACCATCATCAGACTATCCTTCTAGTGTATCACTATATCCAACTTGGTCACACATCTTCTCTACCGCTATGTTTCCACAATATTACTCCTCCACTTTATACATTAAGGATGATTTAAATGTAATCTGATAAAGGAATCATCTTAAACAAACTTCCTCAGCATCAAGATGCATCACTATGTGCTACACCATCCCTCTCCAAACATCATCAGACTCCCAAAACATGTTTCCTCAGGGTATAGAATATCTCAAAATTAAAATCCTATAAACATAAATCCATCTTCATTAAAATAAATTTACATCTCATGGGGGTAAAATTTATATCATTCAATTGTGGGACATGAAAACAACAATGTGATCACTGATGATTTGATTCCACTATAGATTGGGTGCAAACAAGACCACTTCCAACTCTAGATACTAAGTGGCATAATTAAGATCATTTGAGAATAACTAACTAGAACCATAATAGATTAATTCCCTCTGCTACATTAGGACACATCCCAAGACCAGTTGGGAAGTATCGCATAAAATCCCAAACAACAAAACCTCATCAGGAATGTGGCGCATTGAGGCATAGATCATTCTCTCATTCAAGTAGTCAAAATACACATCTGGAGGATCATTCTATATTAAAGTGGTGTTATTCTTATTAGAGTTGTCAAGGGGATGAAATTTTATAGAAATCAGACTCAAACCTATTGAAATATCCCATAAGACCAAGTAAACTATGAACCTATGCCACATTATTTAATTCTTCCCCAAGAAATAACTACCTTTATCTTTGAGGGTTTCATGGACACACCCTGCTGAGACACCACATGCCCATGGAAATGCACATCTCATATACAAAACATTCATTTGGATAGCTTTAAATGGATTTGATGATTATGAGGAACCTACAAGATATATATGAGATTATTGACATGATCCTCCTCTGAAATTGAGATTATTGATATGTCATTGATGAACATGAATAAAATCTAGTCCCGAAACTCATAGAACACTGAGTTTATGAGACCCATGAACATAACTCGTGCATTTTTCACACCGAATTGAATTTCCACAAAAATAAATTTCTCATACCTGAACTTGAATGTAGTCTTATAGATAACCTCTTCTTTTACCCTAATTTAATGATATCTAAACGACACATTCATATTAGAAACTATATGGGTCCCTTGAACTCATCGAAAAGATCATCAATCCCTGCATGGGGTAATGGTTCTTGACTACCACCTGATTCCACCTCCAGTAGTCTATACACAACTTTAGACTATGATCTTCCCTCTTAGAGAGAAATATGGGAGAACCCCAAAGAGATAAATTTGGTCAGTTGAAACCACCCTATATCAAATCATCAATCTACACACTCAACTTAATAAAATATATTGACTCCATTTGATAATGTACAATCTAGATTAGATAAGTGAGTGTTTTATAAAATATACCAAATTTGACATCACACTAAGGGTGTTGTGTCACAAATTCATCTGTGAAAAAAACATAAAATAATCCCCATATCATTAGGAATATCCTCTTCCTAAGTTCCAACTAATATCTCTACTAATTGAGATAAAATAGGCTACATTTCTGGTCACCCATCTAGTAACTCCACTCACTAATTAACGCTACTTGTTGGCCCTCCAAAATAATAAATGAAACACTCCTATAGAAATAATTGATGATTTCATGCATGTAATACATCCAATCCTTTACATATATAGCATTATATGGTTCTATCTATAGTGATAAAAAAACCTCCATCAACTAATGTCTCCCCATCATCAGTCTACATCCCCAAAAGACATAAAAAATATCCTCCTACAAGCATGGATAGCAATAGTTAAATCAGATGTCTCTCCACCTCTAGACCTAATACATAGAATAATGTAGGAAAAATAAAGAACTATGAGGTTACTTGATCATACAAGAAATAAACTACAGTATACGATAAAATGATTTTACCTCAAATGGCATCTAACACAACTATAATTGGATCCTCTATTGCATGCATATTCCCACTCCTAGCTCCTATACCATGCTACTATCAACCTCTATAAATGTACTTATGTCTAAGACTTTATATAAAGGGACTATAGTGAGGGTTATCTTTACTATATCCATCTAACCTTGGTTGGAAAAAATCCTAATATTGAATGAAGTTCATCTACCCCTACTACCTATACTTCCTGAGAGGAAACTGTTAGTACTTTGGAAAAGTAGCTTGACTACCCATATAATAATGAACTCTATGAGAAGTCATTCAATGATCCTCATGGTTTACACAACCCTTGATGATATAGAATGAAAATGGAAAATCCACTTTTCGATTCTCAAGAGACACCAGTCCTAAAAAGATGTAAAAATGTCAAATGAGGTCAGTTTCCAACCAATTGGAATTCCAACTACTAGACATATTAAATCCACATCCTAAATATCTACTATTTAATATTCCCTACTAGACACCCTCATGAGTATCACCCCCCAAATAATTCAAATGATTGATGATAAATCCCTTTTTCTATACTTCCAATTACATGGGAAGTATAAATGGGGGGAACACATATCAAATCCCTAGGCATAATGACTCCTCTAGAGGCAATGCTATGGACTACACATCAGAGAAGGCATCTGGAGAATCATTTAAGAATTCATTGATGTTTATCCCAAACTCATGAACACTCATGATCCTCTACTGATAAGAGATTATCTCCAGTATCTTCATCACCTTAATCATAAATAATAAGAATTCCAAATGGAACTCTTGAAAATCTGATCATGATACATCTAACTCCTTCTAATCACCATGATACAGTATCCACCACTGATGTACATCTACCCATATTTGATTAATACAAAACAAACCCAAAATTTCAACCCAGTCTTGAATCTGACTGAAATAAATCTAACGCAATTCCTACCATTTCCATGCCTCTAGATTAGTGATTCCCCCTTCATACATTCCCAAAAAATACCACTAAAATTAGAATAAGTCTCTCTATATTTCCTCATACTCCTATATCTAGTCAATCCTCTGATGATCAACCACATTATTGTATTGTACTTCTTCTACTCTATCTACACATGAATATTTACCTTGATCCATTTTTGCAAAAATAAGGAGAAACCATAATCCTGATAACATGGAAGTTTATCATGGGTTACTTAATTAATTTCATTTTAATTTCCTAAAAATAACCCAATTCAGACTCATATATAAACAGTCATAATACATGTACCTTTACTTATTATGAACATTAGAAATGGAACCACCTCACTTGGTTATTCGATACACTAAGGTTCCTTTCATCAGATCAAAGGGCCCCTAAAATCCTACGTCCAAGACAATATCTTTGGTAAAAGACACATGCCACGATCGACAATAATTGTCTCCATTCCAACCCATGAAATCCTCATAGTTCCTTACTCCAAAATTCATCCTACCTCTCAAACAAAACCATTAATACCAATTTCTCAAGAACAAATCCCTCTAAAGGTACCCCACCTAGGAGAGTAATAAAGGAATACAAATATTTACCCCCAAAATTCCCTCCTTTTGTAGGCTCTAGGTTGGTGACTATCATTGAGGGTATGAAAATCTCACATATGGAAGGAATTTCCCACCACAATATAATGAGTGTCGGGAGATAGGATAAATCAACCACCAATATAAAATATCACATAATATAAAATGGGAAACCAACCCAACACCCAATACATAAAAAATGCTAACAATTAAAAATAAAAGTATCCATGTAAATAGAAAAGAAATACAAGCCATGTGGTAGTGATTTAGAAACAACTCTAATACCCAAGCTACTAAGATCTATCTTGGTCCCCTAAATCATCAAAGAAACCTAAAAAATATTTTATATATATTTAGGGTGATCATAACATGTATAAATAGTACGATCATACCCATGATCGCTCATGCACATGTGAAAAGAGCATACTTATGCACTAATGAGTAAATAAGAGAACACACAAGAACCTAAATAATCCAACTAACTAATACCAACATAACTATAGAACTCTCAATAAATAAATCCTCAAATGTAGTGACATAGTATCAAAAAAATATAAAATAAAGGAACCCCAGAAATGATTCCCCATTGATTTTCCCTCACCAAGCCCAAACATCAAATGTATTGTTCTCTAATCCCTTTTATAAATATCTCAACACATCTCTATCCATCTTTAATGTGGGTTGGGACACATCGCTAACTACCCCAACCTTGTACAATATAGAATTTGGTTCAAGCATCAATTATCATCACATCATGACCTCGTCCTTGTAATTGGGGTCGCATGGTATCATGGATGTGAAGGACATCAACCTCATTCCAACCACCAGGAAAAAAAGACAACCACCACACATCACATCATCCTCATCGCGAGGTGATCTCCAACACCAAATAATTATCACCTAAGTAATATCAAACACTAACCCTTGTCAACACCTAGGTAGTATCTAATACAAACACATGTAATCATCTCTACTCTTGAAGGAAGATCATAGAAGAGTTTGTAACTCTCCATTCGATTCACCACCACTATTGATGTTGGGGAAAATACTCGAAACCCAAAATATTTCGGAATTGGTAAGGTAATTTAAAAAAATTATGGTTCATATTGAGAATAAAATTAAAATTCAATATAGATTGATAACAAAAGATACCCACCTATGATTTTACATAAACTCTAAAAGTGTATCCCAAAAAATCACCACTAAACCTCATAAAATCTACCACCAATTACTACAACAACTAAATGAATCACACCGTACAACCACCACAGATAAACACAAAAATTCAAATTTCTCAAATATTTTCATCATTAATCAAAATTTAACAATTATGAGCCATCATTAGTTCATTAAAATTAAATTCACCAAATTAGTTATAACATATTATGGTTTATCCCACATGTATCTAATTTACCAACCCATGTTATTTATTATTAAATTCATTTAATCCAATTACCACACATCAATTTTATCCCATTTTTATTAAAATTCATCACAAGAAATTTATGCCAATTATTTCAATTCATTCCATGTCTAACTAGGAAACAAATACAAGCACAACACCGAAGAGCTCACCCATCTTGCATGCACAATTGCCACGACACAACAAAATCCAAGCCATTACTGCAACCCAACAATCTCATTATAATAATGAAAATCATACCATCATACATTATCCCTCATCACATCCCATACCAACCAACTAATGATTCATTCCATAATACATTTCACACCCAAACCAATCACCACCATCATTGTAAAATCCCCAAAAAGGTTCTCATAGACCACACAAGATAGAACATTAAGAACATAAACACATAAGAGTACATTCTAGCTTCTATAATTTATAATAAATTTATATTAAATAATTATGTATTTCATCACATTACTTCATTATATAGAATAGGTATTCTCATTAAATTAAAACTTTCCATGGTTAACCATTTCATTTCTAAAAATAAGTTCCTAATCATTTATTAATATTGATTTCAAATAATCATCATAAGAAAGGTTAAACAATTATAAAAACTACAACATAAAAAAGGATCTCAATATTCCATATTTTTAGTAGCATCATTATGAAAACATAATCATGAAGTAAATATCACAAAATTTGTAAATACATGCAAATATTCTCCATTCCATTCAATTTTAAGTAATGGTGATTAATTATGTTCTTATGATGACCCACATTATACACCCAATGGATGAAAAAAGAATGTAATATCCATTAATGCACATAAATTGGGAGAGAAAAAGGATCTCATATCATGAAGAATCTTTCTAATTCACCGTGATTTATAAGGAAAAAATGATCAACCATATAATATAAACCACACAAGGAAACATAATATCAACTTTAATCATAAGAACATATCTTAAAAAAATAACCCAAACAGACCCCAATAAAAAAACATCATCGTAAATAATTCCCCAAAAATAGAATTGGAACAAACCAAAGGAGAGACAAAAATGAATCTCCAAAGATAATCCAATATCAAACATTTGAAACCAAGGTTCATGGCTAGATAATTAGGGCTAAAAGATCTTCCAAATTCACCTAGGGCTCACCCAAAACACTAGAGTAATGATAGGGACATGAGGTAAATTATAGGGATCACAAAATTAAATAACAGGCTAGATATCAACATATTAACATTGTGAAACACTGATTCACACCATGAGTATTCACCGTTCTCATCAATTCAAGATGTGAAATTAGTTTCAGTTGAAAATTCCTTTAATTAAAATCCTTAAAATAATCCACTAAATTTCAAGGTTCCTCATGATATAATTCATCAATTTTTTGAATACTACCTTCATATCATGAATTAATTAATAATTAGTTTCCTTTTCAAAACATAAATCCCTGAATCACCATCCTCTAAGCTATGAACAACCATTAATAACATAAACATGGATTTATTTCATGAAAACCCATCTATTGTAAAATTTCATCATAAAACTCCCTAAAACATTCACTAAGCCTCCTCTAAATACCTCCAAATCCCAAACTGGTAATGTAATGGGATGATAAGGAAAAGACCATTGTAGTATCCCACATCTCATCACTAAGTTATGATATTTATTGAGTTTACTCCTATATTTTATCATTCCTAAATATTTATAAAAATTGAAGATCTAATCTATAATGGTGGAGATATTTTCCCCTTGTTTTTAAAATTTTTTAATATATTTTTTCAGTGAGTATATGAAATATATTGTAAAATATAGGAGTTTACATTTAAATTTCGTTATGGGGTGAGTGGTTTCAGGAAAAAATTATTGTATGAGTTAATCACTCATGTTTATATATTTATATAACTCAAATAGTTGTAGATTTTATGGATTCGTGACTCTTTAATTTAAATAATTTTATTTCATCCCTTAATTTTTGTATTTGGAATGATTTTCAAAAGGGGAAACAATGAACAATATTGTAAAAAATAAAAAGGGAGATATTTATATAATCAATATAGGATGATATTGTATTTATTATTAATTTATGGTTTTAATTTAATAATTATAGATCAGATCTTAATGTATATAAAAAGGCCTTTTTTTATATGGGAGAATTTATTAAAAACATGTTTCAGTAGAGATAAATTTTTTTATATAATTAGTGAAAAATATTACTGAAATTATAGAGAAACCATCTTATGATTGTATATCATGATTTTTTTTGTTTATAATAATCAATATATTCTGGTTGATGATTTTAAAATACTGATTGAAAGCACAAAGTATATAGGTGGTTAGAATTATTTAAATACTCTAAATTTAGTATTTAATATTCTTCAATTATTTGGTAATAGTATTGAATATGTTTAAGAATGTTTGGTAAATTTATATAGATATTTGAAGTTTATTTGGAGTGTTTGAGGAGGCCATGTGTTTAATTCAAGAAGCACTGAACTGATATGAAGAAATATAGATTTATGGTGTTAAGGATGGATAATTCATAATTTCTACAGTTTATAAGTGTAATCACAGTAATAATATAAAAAATTAATAATACACTATATATTTTTTAAGATTAATTGATTACTTCAGAACAGCACTCTCGTGCTTTGAAAGTGTATCTAAGACCCTGTTATTTTCATCAATTTTGTAATAATTTTTCTGAGTGCAGCTTCATTATAAATTTTTAAATAATTAATAAGGGAATTTATAGACTTAATAGGAGTAATAAATAAAATTTTAATTGTATTATCCAACTTCAAAAGAGTATGTGATGAGTTCATTTGAGACATTTCAACACTTGAATTGAAAATTTGAAATGGTGTGTGCTAGTTCAGAAGAGTTATATGGGACTTTATTAGAGTAAATACCTTTGAAAAATTATAGTAAAATTATAAAGAAGGTACATAATGAGATTTTAAGAATTAATATTTAGAAGAAATAAAAATTGAATTATGTTTCTATAATGATTTTCAACTAATTAAATATCACAATTATTTTAATTAAATTATGATTAAACAAGAAATGTAAGGATATCCAATCAATGAAGGAAATTTCAATGTTGATAACCCACACAAGCCCATGAACACATGAAAGAAAATTAAAATATTTAAAACCATATATATTGTGATATATTTTGAAAAGGAAATAATACAAGTCATCTAAGAGAATTCAATAGAGATATTTGAAAACAGAATTTCTTATTTATTTCCAAATATTTGGATATAATTAAAAAAATAAAAAACCACAAATTTGAATAAAAAATATCACAATAAACAATATTTTGAAGAGGTTTCTATAAATAGTAATGTAAATAATATTCATAAAATACAATGAATATAAAATCCTGATAAAATAGTGTAAATTGATTATAAAAAATTTATAAGAGAAGTCAATACCCTATTGTGTTGAATAACGTTTTTTCAAATAAATAGAAGATTGATGAAAAATAAACATGTGTTGTGTATTTATTCAAAATAAATATATATTTTATTATATATTTCAAATTATTTCTACTATGGAAGAATAATAATATAAATTCAAGAATCTGTGGAAGAATGAAATCAGTTTTGTGATAATTCAAAAAAAGATAATTTTTCATTTTACTGAGGAAAAAACTGTAACTATTTGGGATTTTATATTGTAATGAGTCCAAGTCCATACCCATTACCAAGTTCTTCTTGATAATTATAGGATATCAGTGTGTTTTTTAGATCCTCTCTAGTAATCATATCTAGTGTGGTGTTGGTGTGATGATGATGATGTTGTCTGAGTGGCGATGGGATGGGGGAAACGGTCACGTGCAGGGCAGTGATGGGATAGGTTCTCAGGGTCTAACATGATCCTTTAGTTTCATTTGGGGTGGATACAGCCTTGGGATAGTATCCTTGGTTGGACCACTATTTTTTTAGCATTTTTTTGTGGACTTATTATTTTGTACTCACTTTTCCACAATGTGATTTTTTTGGAAATCAATTTTTTTTTCTTGTGGTAGATGAGAGCTGTGTGCATTGGATAAAACCCACGACATGTTTTTGATTAATTCACCCATAATATAGGTTAACATGGTTAAAAAAATTTATTTTTTATTTATTTTATTCTTAAATCAGTATATTAAGATAACAATGTTTAATAAGAATTATAGTATAAGGGATTTACAAAAAACTATAACTCTATTTCACCTCCCCGGTGATAGGTTTTTTCTAATAGTATAAGGGGTTTTTTCCTTTTAGTATAAATGAATGAGGATTGAATTAGTTTAGAGTAATCCATATTATTTACACATAGATGTATAAGTAGGAAAGGGAAATCCCTCATGGACTTAGTGATCCCTTTTAATTCTAATTTTAGACTCAAATCACCAACAAATCCTTACTAAAGGAAAGTGTAGGGTATTGATTTTAGGGTATCATTATAGGCATGAGATTCATGAATCATGTTGTATTAGGTCATGATTATTTTTCATGTTTAATTCATCTTTATTATTAAAAAGGATGAATAATAATGCTAAAATGTTTCCATATCATTAG
Source organism: Viscum album (assembly GCA_963277665.1). Taxonomy (NCBI): domain Eukaryota; kingdom Viridiplantae; phylum Streptophyta; class Magnoliopsida; order Santalales; family Viscaceae; genus Viscum; species Viscum album. The sequence goes on from OY728121.1 coordinate 441,560,961, forward strand.
GATTTGGATTTATTATTCCTGATTGTGGATTTATATTGTTCATTATGTCCATGTTTTTAGTCATTAGAAGAGGATTAACATGATCCTAAGCTAGTTTATTAGAGGATTGATCAGGGTACTATTGCAATTTTGGAGATAGCATTTTTGGTTTTATATTTGTAGAATCTATCAATGTATAAAGGATATTTTCAATTTGGGAAAAGGATATTTGGTTAGAGGAAGGAGAGATTTATTTATATTGGATTTAAGAGTAACATTATCATCAAATACCATTGGTCATTAGTTTGTTGTGTGTAGTATCTAGGTTGTTTGGAATTTTTTTTCCATGGTGTTTAAAATACATCTAATGTATTCATGAATTAGTTATGGGGTTAGATTAGAAAAAAATTTATATATTTGTATCTCAGGATGGATTGATGGAATGATTTACTAACTATAATATAAGAGATTTTCAATTTTTGATATTTTGGGGTCGTATTTTTGAATCTTTTATGCTAATTATCATAATTTTTATCATATGAAGAGCTAATCCTGTATCAATTTAAGATAAATTTAAACTTAAAAATATAGTTATAGCTTAGTCCTTTTTCTGTGAAGACCTAATCGGAGGTAATTATATAGGATGAAGTGATATAGAATACCTTAATATAAAACAAATTAATTCTAGATGAAATTCATTAGGATTTTTCCATGGAGTTCGAATGTTGATAAAATATCTCACTTTAATGGAAATAAGAGTTTATAACATGTTTATAGGTTATAGTTTCTTCCTTTAACCCAGTTATCAATATATAGTAGTTTTTACCCTATATATAAAATTCAGATACCATAATATGTCATTATAGTATTCACATACATCAATAAGTTTTATTCACCTCCTATTATGGTAGTCAGTGAGGATCTAACAATGTAACAGTAGATAGAACCTATTAGTCAAAAATTCAATCTTAGTAATAATTACCTCCAAAACTAGACTTACAATAGTATGAAAATGAGAACAAGGGCCCTCAATTTATGGTGTTTTAAGAGGAGTTCAACTAAGGTATGTTCCTCTCCCTTGTGGACTTCAAGTGATGTGGGTATAAGGTGGTGGTATGCATAAAAGGCAATGAGTTGATGGAAATCATCATGGGTAGCTTCATGAAATGGAGTTACATACCTTAGAGAGACATTGGTAATCCAAATTAATATTTATCTTCGTTATAATTTCTCATTAATACTAGTAGATAATGATATTTTTATTCCTTTATAACTTGTACATTTCTTTAAGGATTGGGACTAAAGATTGGGATACATTATAGATCATTAGTTTTATATTATACTATGTGAGGTTAGATTTAGTTGGAGAAAGTATATCATGGGTTTGAATTGGTTGTGGTAAAGAAAATTAATTGGGAGTTTATTTTTCTATAGATACAACCATATGATATAAATATTACCATGGATTGTTTATATTTTGTGAAATCCTATATGAATTAACAATTATTATGAGTTATTTTCACTAATATAGAATCTGTTAAGGTTATTTTATATGGTTATTAGGGTCATCAAATGGTTCATAATTTTTTTGCCTATCATGTTTCAACAATCTAGTTTGATTCTTTTTAATCAAGGATTGAATGGATGAGTTTCCAATGGTTATGGATGAATATGATGATATTTTTACTAGGGAGGTTACATCATGACCTATGCACTTTGAGATTTAATTTTTCACATAATTACATATATTTTTTCTTCAAAATTTATATCACCTTATTTACATTATCCTATAGAGATTTGGGAGTTGTGAGGTTAAATTGATGAGTGGATGAATAAGGGTTTCATTTGGATTAGTTTTTCACATGTGTTGTTAAAATTTTATTTATCAATAAAGTAAACTTTATATTGAGATTTTGTATCAATTAATGACCTATGAACAAAGTGATATAAAAAAATTAATATTTTATTATTGGGGATTGATGACCTATTTTATCAATTGATGGGACTTATTATGGACTTGGTATCATCAGATGAGAGTGGGATATTAGGATATTCTAAAGAATGTATTCTAATACTATTATATAGATTTTTAGTTTATAGTGATTCCCTTTGGAGTAAAAAGTTTTCTAATGGTATTTATAGGGTTGATGTATCTGGTTTTTCATCCTTATTTGGAAAAATTTAATATAGTGTTTATCAATAAAATCTCAGTCTATGAAAAATAATAAATGGAGAATGTAGAGAATTTTAGGATAGTTTTTGGACTTCTTTTCCAACATCAAATGTTTGGAATGATATTAACATGATTTTTTTAGATGTGATGGGTTTATTTTCTTGGGAATTTTATCTCTAAATGTGTTATATTTGTTGATCCATAAATGATCAAGGTAGTTATTTAGTGGGAAATAAAAAACTAATCTTAATAGATGTATAGATTTCATTGTTCTGGAGGCGATTATAGAAGGTTTATATTTCAATTTTCACTGATTTTACCTCTTTTAAATTTATTAACCATGAAATATAATTATTTTTAATAATAAATAAATTCCCTATGGTTATTGTTTTACTTGTGGTGGGTGTTTTGTATTATGATTTTTCTGATGATTCATATAATATTTTTGTTGAAAGTTAATAAAATATTAGAAAATAATTTCTTATAGGATTAGAAATTTATAACATCATTAGAATAACTACACTACCCATGACACTATGTTAATGGTTTTAGTATTTTCATTGAAATTATTGAGGAAATTATTTCATGGAGAATACATTTTGTTCTTTATTGACCACAAGATATGGTTTTATATATTCCCATAGATAAATTTAGACCTACTCATAATATTTTGGTAGAATTTACCCCAAATTGTGACTTCAATATTACATATACTCTAGAGAAATGTTTTGTGGGGGATAATTCATTGGGTAGAAAGAATTATGGACACATTGCTTGGTAAGAAAATATTTAATAGAAGATGATATAGTAACTTATGACTTTACATCTTGACATAGTTGAATTTAGTGATGAATACAAATTTTGAAAAAAGGTTTTTCTTTCACTTTTGTTTCAACAGGTAGAGGTGGATCTGCTAGAAGACTTTGAAGTGGTTCTTTATAAACACCAGGTAATCAAAGGATACTCTATTAATTATTGGATAGAGGATGGGGAACATTAAATATTATTCCAGGGGAGATTATATATTCCACCAATAATATGGGAATTTATTAATCATTAGTTACATAAATCACATTTTCAAGTACATTAAGTTATCATGAAATGTATCTTGCTTTAAAGAAGAAATTTTAACAGTCGGGGAAAAATAAATTAGTTAATATATTTTTATCCATGTAATTAACATACTAACAAGTGAAATCTAAACATCTAGTTTTATAAGGTTTTTTACATCCCTTTAAGTTCTCTAGTGGAAGTGATAGGACATTTCTGTGTATTTTTTTAATAATTATATCTCGTATAATGAAGGTAAATGGTCTTATGTTTCATATTTTTTGATTAGTTAAATAATTAATCCCACTTTTTATAGATTAGGGAATCAATATTGGTTAACATTTGGGTACGAATTTACATGGTGTAGGTGTTGAAATGTTATGTAATTTTATATATAATAATTTTATATTAAAAAATGTGGTTTACATCACAGAAGAATTGGGGGCTAAATTATTATTTTGGAACATTATTGTACCTTAGTAAAGCATTCCACCCATAGATAGAGGGTCAAACTAGGTTTATGATTCAAGGTTTAGAGGTCATGTTGAGAGCTAAAATCCAATGTTTTAGAGGATACTGGGATGAGAAATTACCATTAGATGATTTTTTTGATAATAGATGCCACTCGTCCATTTTGAAGGAACCATTTACAAAAAAATTTGGATAACCATGTCAATCACCTATATGTTCGGTTGATAGTGGTGAATTGGTTAGACAAAATTTATTGCAGTATATGATAGAGAGAGTATAGGTAATTTAATAGAGAATAAATAAGCAACATAGTTGAAAGAATTAATATGCTGATATAGGGAGGATATTATTAGACATTCATTTCCATGATCAAGTCTTCATAATTACTTCTCTCTAGAATGTATAGTGAAGGTTCAGTAAAGGCTGATGATTTCACTATAGTTCATTATAACTTTTGGGGTGTTATAAAAATATTGATGAGGTGGTGTATCAGTTTGATTTTTCACAATAGTTGGAATATGGTCATTATGTTTTCTATGTTTCACATATTTGAAAGTAATTTATTGATAATTATCATGTGATTAATTATATTGAACATGATATTGTGAATGGTGTGATATTTTTTGAACATCCAATAGAGGTCTAAAATTTTCAAGATATGTTGTATCATCAGTGGATCATACCATTAGTAGAAGTTCCATGGAAACACAGTGGTTTACTGGAGTGCATAGGTGAATGATAATTGTAAATGACTGTTCAATATCTAGATCTTTATTAATCTTTTTTTAATGTAGTAATATAGTGAATTTTTAAAATTTTATACATTAATTATTGAATTTTCGTTGATATTATATGTGTAAGATTTTTTAGGATACAAATATTTTGAAAATTATGTATTCTAATGACTTGAATTGTGTTAGTTGGGATTATTCATTAAATATGTTTTATTTTTTTCATAGTTAGTATAGTTAGTTTGTTTAACCTGGGAAACATGTTTGGTGATAATTCTATTTATAAATAGATTTTTGGATAGTTTTTGGTGGATATAATGGTTTTTATACTTTAATAAATAACCATTACTATGTAATAAAACAATTTATTTTAGATATTTTTTAGAAATAAATATTTCATAAGTTATTCATGGATAAAAAATCATGAAACCAAAATATACACAATAATTAAATATTCTTTTTTAAACCTTAAAATACCAAGAACCCATGTTAATCCACTAATTATCAATAAATTCTACCATTCAACTTTTAATGGTTCCTATGGGTTGGTTTTTCTAGTCTCTTAAAGGAATTGTCACATCTTTTCATTGGTGGTCACATTATTTTCCTATTGAATGTGAGATATCTATATTTATTCCACTCTTAACATCACATTTTATCATACTTGAAAATATATGAATAGAGTATTGGATATATGGAGATGGGTCATTTTAAATTAATTAAAGGTATTTGTTATCAGGACTAGGAGGATTCATTATTTTATTTTGATTGTACAAATGCAGGGATATAAGGCAATAGATTTTTGGTAATTATTGGAATATCTATTCTAATTCTATGAATTTTATCTAATAACTTGAGGTACGTGACTTGAAATACTTATATTATTTTAATTATGTATCCATCATTATTTTAATCTTTTAAATTAAATATTAAATTTTATTTTTTTAATATTTTTTTACAGATAAATTAACTGGAGTTGTGATAATAATTGAAATATATCGAGTTTTTAAAATTATTCTTTATTATTATTTAATTATTTTATTATATAGTTATGGGATAGTTATGGAATATTATTTTATGATCATATATTTTGTTCTTAAGTAGATAATCTGATGTGTTATTTGTGAATATAAGGACGATTAAAAAACTAGTTGTTAATAGGGATGTTAAAAAAATTAGACTACTTATATGCCTTGAATAAGGATAATTTTTTCGTGAAAAAAATAATTCCCTTAAGTTGGTGTGATGATTGAGTTGAGTGTATATTATTAACCAACCTATGAAGCTCCTAATATGGGCAGTTGAGTTGGCCCGTGGAAAGTCCTACGGGCCATTCCTAATACCCATGGGCTGGAAACTAATGTCAGTTCATCAAAGTATACATGATGAAAATGATTTTTACTAGATAAAAAAATTTATACAAACAATAAAACACTACATAGAATCTGTTATAGTAGTTCCATTCATTGGGAATCCATGTATAAACATAATATATTGTTTCAAATAAATATAAAAAAACAATTAATATAAAATAATAAACATGCAACTAACTTTTGAATAAAATGGAACAAATAGGATCTAATAAAGAGTCCACACATTTCATTTTTCAAAACATTTCAAAAACACTAGTTTGAAATACATTAATTTAAAAATGGTTCTATCACACTTTTAGAAAAAAAATTCATAATAATTTCTATATAATACAACCCCACTGAAAGGTACATAGTACATGTAAGTAAATAAATATCTTTTCATTCCCAAACCATTTGAAAATTTACTTTTTGAAAAACCATTCCAAAACACCTTAATAAAAATGATATAGAAGTAACTCAAAACCTAAAAGAACATAAATCTCAAAATGTAACTAAGTATAATAAATAATGGAAGAATTAGGTACCAAAATAAATAAGATAAACTTCCATAAACTAGGGTAAATCATCAATTATTAACTACACAAAATAGTCACATTGAAACCAAGAATAAAAATATATTGGTATAAATAGAACATATCAAGATGGAGTCAACAATAGAATCAATAAATAGAAATTTAATCTGAAATAGGGATAAATAATTCAATTAAATGTGTATATAATGAATGGAAACTCATAAAAACTTTGTTTGGTGATGATAGACATACTGTGTAAGAGAAATATATAGTCCTATCAATCTGACCAAAATTTATGACCAACTATCTACCTCTAATCTAGCCTCACTGGTTCGAACCTTGTAGTTATTTTTATTTCAAATATAAAGGATACAAGTTCATCTCATCCCAATGAGTATAGAAATCGTCTCTCAATCGGTCACATACATTCCTGGGATCACCACGATACTAGAAATAGTATATTTTGGGGAAAGCATTGTTACATACCACATACTGAATAATAATAAAATTCATTTGAAACTATGAAAATCACATACCTAAACCCACCCTAATACTAAATTAACTACTTAAAATGATATAAAAATCATTAATAATCACATTCTTATAATGAACACATTCAAATTATAACTCATGGGGCTTATGATAATGGCGTAGAAAATTAAAATAGTACTATTTATGTGACATGTCACTCGGGACTTGGGTTTCTAAACATGTATTATCATTTCAAAAAACTACTCTTTAAATCTCTTTAAAAACAATAATATTAATAAACTACTTCTTATCATATATATTAGGCCTTTAGGTAATTAATTAGAAGTAACCATTTAAATCCCTTTGAAAAATATTTTAAAGAAAATTAGAATTTGGAAACCTCTTATAACCCAAGGGTAATCTCCATTACAAAACCATTTTGTTAAATAAGTTATAAAAAACAAGCTGTGATATCATATTTTTCATTTAAAATTAACTCTAAAAAAATAACCCCATAAAACCCAAAGAATTTTCTAATGTAAAATCAATAAAAATATTTAAACTTTATTTTCAAGACTAATTATTTTTGTATAAACCATTTAATCATTTATATTAATTCATAGTATGTATATTTTTTAAGGAAAATAATATAAAATAAAAAATCATCCAATGGATTTGTAATGAATAATCAAAAATAAGAAAACACTAACCTATATTAATGGTTAAAGATTCAAAATATTCAAATATATTGTGAGGAAAGATAAAGGAACACCTCATACATCCTAACAACAATAACCAATATCGTTTAGAACTGAACACCTAAATATGGTTTTCTAATACCATCACTTTAGATACTCAAGCCTTAAAAACACATTATTTCTTACCTTTAAAAATAAAATTATTAAAAATTCACTTCAAGGATCTAGATATCCAGAGTCTTTACAAGACTATACATTTGAATAAATCATCCTAAACACAGAACATCATATTCATTTAACATATCAAACAGTGATCCTAACTCCCATATATAGTATAAAACTATATTTGATATCCTAGGGAAATTACATAAGAAAAGGGGTGATCAATAAATATCATTAACGGAAAAACATATAAATAAATCATAACAATATATTAAAGAGGAATAAAATCATATCATAATGTGGATGATTATAAGAATAGAAAATGGAATAAGTAAATGACATCAGGAGATCATTGAATCTTAGAATATGTTGCAATGACTTAAGACATGACATAATAAACATAAGTCATGGGTCACTCCCAAGACCATCATCATAAAGTGGACTACATTCCGTAGTTGATTATATTCACTCTCCATTCCCAATAACATATTTTGAAAAATTCCCATGGTTGATTACATTTTCTCCATAATCCAATACATAAAATCTCAGGAGATATAAATCTTTACCCAATTCATTAGATGGATATATAATTATGGTCACACACATTAATCAACCAAAAATTATTTTTAAAAGGTTATAATTTTTACCATTAATTTAGAATTGAATTGTGAGGGTTTAAATATAATTATTAATGTTTTCAAAATATATTCATTATTTAAAAACATTTATGTGGGTGACACTTGACATGAAATGCAAGTTTTCTTAAATCAAATTTATATGAAAAATAAATTCATGATGGAGAATTAATGGTGTATTACCCCCAAAAGGATGATAATATAATATACTTTTATATTTATGTAATATATAAATGTATATATAATAATCATTAAATACATGAGAATAAGAATGATTAAATGGGAAAAAATAAAGAGAACAAGTAACCTAAAATTAGTAAGTGTGGATTGGAATATCCCTTACCTTGGGTTCCAAATTCATTTTGTGGATGTGTTTAACATCCTTAATAACAAAAATAAGTATATTTAGTAAATACATAAGAATATTATTCAACAATATTCATATTATAATTTCCTTTAATTATCATATTTTATTTATTTATAATATATATTTCTTTCCTATGTCAGTTACTTGAGTTTTTTCAGTCAATTGTTTAGTAAATCCTTCTATATTTGACCATTCTCCACAGAATTTTAAATTAGTTTCTTAAGATACAAAATATTAAAATTCTTATGGAAATAATTTTTTCATATTTACAATATTTCAATATCCATCTATAATAGTTGATGATGAAAAATTAAACTCATTGCTCGTAGAGGTAGTAGTCCATACGTACGCATGCTTAATGTGTCTATATCTCAAAAATGGGAGGGGATGAAAAAAATAATTATTTTGGAATATATAAATCTTTTAATATTATATATATAATATTTTTCTATACAGTACATCACTTTTACCATCCATGATAGGTGGTAGGGTGAAATGGAATAATTTTCATTGTAGAGGTGGTAGTTCTCACAATATACTGACAACACTTTTGTATTTCATAGCTGATTGACAAGAATACATAATAGAAATTTTGAAATTTTAATAACATATGAGTATAATAATTATTATGTATTAATTACATTTAAATGTATATAATATATTTTTAAAAAGGAATATTAATGGAATAAATTTACAAATAAGGTAATACTTACATTGGAGACTTGATCTTCACTTAGAGATCTACATAGAAGTTAATGCCTTAAGATAAATTATAGATATAAAGGTCCTATGGATGAGGAAATAAAATATATGATATTTTTTTGGGAAGATTTTAATGATAAATTTTATTGGTCAATATAGTCGTAGAGGGGTGGAAGTGATCCCATTTTATAAGTAACCAAAATATAACTCTTGGGAATACTAGTTACACTTCCATGATATTATTACACTATTATTACGCAAAAGACTAAAATATATATCAATAATGGATTTTGGGGTGGTATTAGGTCAATAAAGTATCAACTAATACATTTAAAAAATGTCTCAAACATGTTTCAAGTCATTTAGAATTGATTTTTACATTTTATCTTTTTGATATTTTACTTTGGTAATTTATTTTTAACTAAGTAATTTATATATTATTTAAAAATATAAGATAAACCCTATTTAAAAAATATGTTCTTTAACAATAATATAATCTCCATTTAGTATAATTAAATTTATAAATATGAGTAAAATATTTTGAAAATTAAATTGTATAATATATAAAAAAATAGTTATTATAAATAAATGACTTTTATGAACTATGGATTATTAATTTATTTATTGTTGATTACCAATTAAATGTGTTTTAATATAATTATAAATATGTTTAAACATGGTATTATTTTTTTATTTTAAATTATATAAAATATAAATATTTGATAAAATTTACAAAATATTAATAAAACAGTTTATTCTAGATAACATGTTCATAGTTATCGTGGTAATTAAATTTAATATTACTAAAATTATATGTATACATAAAAATTTAATTGAACATGTTAAAAAATACAAACTTATTAAACTAAAATAGGAAATAAATTTCTTAATATTAAATTTAAAATATTTCTAAATTCTAATTTTTATTATAAGCGTGTAAAAACAAATTTTAGTGAGAAATATTACTTGAGTTTCAAAAATTTCATACATATGCCTAATAAATTCAAAAAAGTATTTTTAAATGATTTCTATTACTTAATAAATATATATTTTATATATATAAATGATTTCTTAAACTTTTAAGCCATTATTTTACTATAAAATTCATAGTTTTTAGCAAAACTAGTATTTTTACTATTCACCTAAAATCAATTATTTTACAAAAAACGAAACAATTCATCTTATAATAATTTTGATGTGTTGAATTGAAAAATGAAATTAATTTCATAAAATTAAAATGATAAATGTGGTATAAATTAATTTTTATATAGGAATTCAAAATTTAGTAAATACAATTTATTCCCAGCAGTTTAATGGTTACAACATTCATATTTAATAATATAATTTTATTAAAGTTTCAAGGTTTTGGTTTAGTCCAGTATTGAATATAATATACGTTACTAAAGAAAATATTTTTTATGTGGAAATAATCATGACTATCTCTGGTTATTATATTTTTCCCATCTTTAAAAATTTCTCCCTCAAAATTTGATTTCATACACTAAGGTGATAACAAATGGGGGTACTTTTATTTCATATTATCTTCAAGTTTCCTCATTACCTCTCGTATATATAGTTTCTATGAATGACTTTGACAATGTTATTTGTCTTATTGCACATAAATTTTTCTCTACAGTATAATATTTTCATCAATTTCTCCTTATATGACATATCATTATACAACTGTACCACATCTAAATTTAGTACATCTGAGAGATATGATTTTTTCTTCCTCGTGGTGAAATTTGGAATACATAATGTACATTGGTTAGTTTTGATTGAACTTGTATTCGATATGCCTCAACTATGATGTGATCAAGAATCTCAAAGGGGCTAATATATCTTGGACTTCACTTTCCCTCCATCCCAAGTCTCCTGACTCTATTTCACTAATATATTAAGAGGTAAAGTTTATCACTAACTGGAAAATCAAAGTCTTTTAGATGGTTATCAACATAAATCTTCTATATATTGAGTGATATTTTGATTTGTTGTTGAACGGTCTTTCCCTTTTCTACCATTTCATCAACCGTCTTAGGTCCTAAAAAATTCATTCACATACTTCATTAATATACACAGGTGTTCTAGATATCTCCCATAGAGCTATTTTTATGTAGATATTTGAATTCTTTATTGGAAATTTCTATTATAAAGAAACATGGATAAAAGAATATGTTGGTCCCAACTACCCCTTATTTCCATAGATAATGCTCTAAACATATCCTCAAGTGTTTGTATATTTATTCCAATTATCCATCAGTATAGGGGTGATAGACCACAAAAAATTTCAACTCTATGCTTAGAAAATGAAAAAGTATATTCCAAAACATTGAGATAAACATTGGATCTCGATCAGATACAATCAATAGTGGTGTTACATGAAACCTTACCATACCTATAATGCTTATCCTTGAATATTGATTGAGTTGGAATTCATATTGAATGGAAAGTAATTGTAAAATGCTTATAAAAAATTCAACCATACCCCATATATAATTATTCCCATTCAATTTATTTGGAAGACCAATTAAAAGATAAATAATGATTTTTCCCATTTCCATATAGGCATGGGAAATGGTTGTATCATCCCTTTAGATGTTTTACATATCATCCTTCAAATTTTGACACACCATGCACTTTGATGTATATTTTGAAATCTATTTCTTCATATTGTCCCAAAAATAGTGTTTGTAACACCCCTCAAAAATTGATACATAAGAGGATAAATGTTATTACCCATGTCAACGAGGTGCCCCATTAATTTTATGAGACTACCTGATTAGAACCCCAGAGTTAATCTTGTTTTTCCAAGAATAATGTCAGGTTGGGTGACCTCTTGGGATGGTTATCAGGGTGTCTGTGAGTGAGGAAAAAGTGCACTAAATGAACATGTTTCGGCCTATGAAGATAATCATTAGGTATATAAGTGATCCTAGTAGGTAATAAACTATGGTTTGTTTATAAGATAACTATGGTGTTACAGGAAACCGATGGGGTCAAATGGTCATTTTTATGAGGGGGAGGTTAAGTGATGATAGTTTTCTTAGAGATATCTGTACATCAGCATCTTTCCTGGGCTGATGGATAAAGGCATAAATTTTTTTAATTATCCTACATGATTAAAACTCCATAATTACGCATTATTTTCCTAAATAAGTTTCAGGATGGGTGACCTCTTGAGAAGTTTCCTAGGGTGTATATGAGTGAAGGAAAATAACACTATAAGAGCATCTGTTGGTTTGTGGGTATAGTCCTTAGTCATATAATTGACTCCATTAGGTAATATCCTATAGTGTGATTGAAATAAAACCAAGGTATTATAGTATAATCATGGGTTTAGATGATCAGGTTCAAGTCTTTGGGGGGTCAATTCATGGTTTTTTTCAATATGATATCTATATACTTTTTTGTTTCCTGGGTGGATGGAAAAAATTAAGTTATGAGAGTCATTTACTAGCTCTTTCTTTATTTATAGATCTAATAGACCACAAATTTGTTTCCCCAATCAAATTAACCAATCATCATAAATATTTAACTATTATTTTTCCCCTTCTAAATGACACAAACCTTCTATTGTATATCCACATCATCCCTTTGTGGTATCTTAATCTTCCCAAGTAGTGACAGAAGTGAAATCATTTGAGAATTGTAGGATGATTTTTCTTCCTCTATGATTCCAATGATCAACCTATAAATTTCCAAGAAGATAAAATCCATCTAAATACACACTCTAGGTAAGTTTTTAGGATATTTTATACATAAAGAATCTTTCACTTTGTTTGTCTTCCCATGACGGTTGTTTATTGAGAAATCATAATCCTTAGTCTGACCATATTCATTGTAACATGTGCATCTCCTTCTATGTGGATATATATTTCCAAATCATGTGGTTTCTATATAAGTCAAAACATTATCCATATATATACTACCTCCAGATATTCATTTTTAAAAATTTAGTGGCCAAACCAAGATCATGCATTTGATAATTCTTCCACTCACCTTCAATTATCTCAAGGAATATAAAATCATATTATCATTTTGTATGAGTACTCAACCCAATCCATTTTTTAATTCATTGCTATTTATCAAAAATCCATCCCACATCTGGGTAGGGTAATTAAAGGTGTAGTGGTCAACCTATTATTCATATCCTAGAAGCTCTCTTCACTCTAATTTGATCAAACATACTTTAATTCCTTCCAATTAATCTTGGTTATCAGGTTTTACAATATTGATAAGTTCCTTAAAAACCACTGATAATGTCCATCTAATATGGAAACAAAATATATCTATAAAATATGATGGTCTAGACCAATCCAAAATCACTTTAGTATTTATAGGGTCCAAATATATCCCCTTGTATATGATAACATTCCCAAAGACACCTACTTTCTCTATAAAAAATTCATATTTACTATACTCTTTATAAAACTTATCCTTCCTCAAATTATTCAGCATAACATTAAAATTCTCCTCATGTTCCCACATTATTTTTGAGAATATAACAATATCATCTTTAAATACTAAGAAAACATTATCTAGGAAATATCTAAATACTCTATTCATTAAGTTTATTAATATCATTGGAGCATTCATGATTCCAAATTACATAACTATAAACTAATAGTGTACATACCTTGTATTTAAGGAAATATTGGGAATATTTTTATATCACCATTAACTGATGATATCCAGACTAAAGTACCATATTAGATAATTATTGAGCTCTAAATAACAAACCTAATAATCCCTAAATATTTGGAATATAGTACTTTTTATTTTTATTTTTGTTTGTGTTGATTTCATGATAATTGGTACATATGTGCATAGAACTATCCTTTTATTGATAAAGATGATCAGTGCACTGTATGGGGTATCACTTGGTCATATGAAATCCATGTATAGATATTCTTGTAATTCTTTCTTCAGTTCATCAAGTTCAATAGTTTCCATTCTATATAGGGTCTTTGAAATCATCATAGATCAAGGTATATATTCAATTGAAACTCTTCTTCTTGGTCAGGACAAAGACCATGAAATTCTTTGAGGGATACATATATATAATAACACATATTTGGAATGTTATCAAAATTGGTCCTCTCCTTTGTTTCAGTCATTTTAACAAGATATAATTCCATATAGTGTAACAATATCTATGATTCTAAAGTATTTTCCAATGGATATCCATCCTCCTCCTTTCATTTTTATAGAATTAGAAGGTAAATTATGTTATATAAGATAAATTCCATATCCCAATAGTTAAAGACGAATATATATAGATATCCTATCTATTCCCACTATATAATTAGATTACACTAAATTGATTCTAAAAAAGTTTACCAAGAAGATTCATACCACATATATCAATTGGAGATGAATTATGTACTTGATATGAAACAATTTATCCACTAGTATTTTTCACACATAATGTAACCTCTACGTTTTGCATCTTATTTGAATAGTTTTACTAAACATTAATGATATTAATGAGTGTTTATAGAGAGAATCAAAAAAATTAATTTCTATTCATGAATGAATAATAATAATACCTATCATGAAATGATTTTTTTAATTCACCACCACAATAGTACTAATATAATCTCATCCACGAACTCTTAGCCTTGGTGGTTGTTTTCCTTGGTTATCATAAAAACCTTATCTTGGTGTTATAGTTTGTATAGTTTCCATGTTCCTTATAGTTGAATCATTAGAAAACATGTTAATTATTCACATTTAAATTTCATTCTTCCACCAAATTAGAAGGCTTCTTCATCTAATTTATATATGTGATGGATTCATTCCCCTCTTTCTCTCACATGAAACATTTCCTAGTCACCATGAGGTAGTTTAAAGGATTCCCCTTTCCATAATTTTGATATATGGGATTTTGGTATTTCTTACCACCTTGAGTTTGATTTGGTGATCCCATGTATTTAAACTCTAATATCCCCTTATTATCTTCATTCCTATGAGACCATTTAGAATCAGCCATTTCTATCTGAATTTTGAGCTAACATTAGAAAAAATATTCATTGTTTTAAAATTATTGAATTTACAAAGATTTTTTGAGATTTTTTTATCCCACTAAAGAATTAATTAATTTTACTTTCATGGATAGTTATAAAAACATAGGCATATCCTAAAACAATTGTGAAGTTTTCCTCATAATATCATATATATTTATATTCTTTTTCTCTTAATTATAAGAAAATTCTTCTCAATTTTAAGATGGATAGTAAGAGGGATGTATTTATTGATAAATAAACACTTCAATTCATCCCACACCATATATTATATATCTTCCTTGGTCTTTTAATTCTTTAATAGTGTCCACCAATGATCATATTCTTCCCCAAGTTGGTAAATAGGAAATATGAAGTTATATTTCTCAGAGAATTTAGGGACAAATAAAATCTTCTCACTTAATAAAATCCATTTTTTACTGATTATGGGATTATAATAACCAATAAAATTTGGAGGTCTCTGATTCATAAAGGACTCAATTGAAACATTCTCACTTTTACAGTGTTCCACATGATTTATGACTCTATTGATAACTTGAGTAAGTTATTACAGTACTTCATTGAGGTTATCATATCCTTATCCTATCATTTTTGGCATTTTGTTAGCATAGTCATCACATTACCCATTGCACATGTCATTATCACAATTTCTCCTACATCAAACCTTTTTCTAAAATAAAAGATATTTAGTAATTAGGATATTTTAATTATTATATTTATAAAAGTAAACCTATAAAGTTTGAATAATTAACTCATACATATTATTTAGAACCTAACTTGTAAATCTATATGTTTAAATTTGTGTTATCCATGGCCCTTTTTCTATAAGGTTCTCTAACCTAATTAGCAACCTAAAAAAATTTCAAATATTTCATAATGCTTTTCAAAGTGAATGAAAATTAACCAAATAATATCCCTCGGGTGTTTCTAGTCATGTGTGTGTCATAGGCCCACTCATCATGCACTAGGTGAAAATTGAGTTAATACCCAATACTTTCTTTTTGGGTTATTAGACCTAGGTTTATTTATTTAATAGACACATCTACATTACAATATCTAGATAGGGATGTAATTTCAAGGAAAATAAAAAATGTCTACATCACCAATATTTTGATGATTTTCTCACATACTTATGTTTATCCACTACACATCTCCATTGGGTTTTCACTAATGTTATCTCATCTTATTCTACAAAAAATAACTACTCCCTCATCTAATACTAAATCTAGTAACCAATACTTAAACACACATTATTTCATATATTTTCACATTGATTTCCAACAAATATAATATGAGGATCTATTGATCTAGTGTCTATGGATGATTTTACATACAAAGACATAATCTCAATCATAAAAACATCATATTTTATTTAAAACATAACACAAAGATACTAACCCCCATAGATCTTTAAAAACCGCAAAGGATATCATAGGTAAAATACATAAGGGAAAAGTTGATCTAGAAATCAAAGTAAGATAAGAACGTGTAAATAAAGAATAACATGGGACTCGCAGATTTCATAAACGGATGATCATATTTAAGTAAATATTGAGTAAGTAAACGACATCATAAGATTAAGGAATCATGAAATATGTGTCATGAAAATAAGACATAACATCATAAACATACTAAAACATTCACCACTAAGACCATTATAATTATGTAGAAAATTTACCATATGGATTTTGTTTCACTCCTCATTCTAAAAAACATAGTGGATAATGTCACATTGTGGATTAGGGTCACTACCAAATCCCAAACATAACATCTCATGAGATATAATGCATTAAAAACTATTATAGTTCTATATAATTTTGGTCCCACCCATCACACAAATTTAAATCATATATATATGTGTGTGTGTGTTTTTGTGTGACACATAACAAAATGAAAGCAAATATCAATCATAATCATGTTCAACCCCATGAAACAAATGAGGGTTTGAAAACTTTATCTTGAGGCATCACCAAAAGATATTTTACAAAGATAATAATTTTCACCTGTAAATGATAATTGAATTAGGAGGGATTTTATAAAATAATTATGATCTATATAATCTATTCATGATTTAAAAACACTGATGGGGGTGATTCTTTACATGAAATGATTGTTCCTATAAATCAGGTTTTATATGAAATAGACATTTATCATGGTGAATTGAACACTTATTATCCCCAAAAAATGAAACTAATATAATCTAGATATACATTCATAGACCATATATATAAAATATGGATGAAATATATATGAATAATATAGATTAAAGGGGAAAAGGAAAGAGAAAACATAACCTAAAAGTAATAAGGGTGGTTCAAAATATCCCTTACCACGGGTTCCAGATTCATTCTGCGCATATGATTAACTTTATAAATAATGAAAATAAGTTTATTAAAGACTTAATTAAAAACCTTATTACAGAATATTCCATTTTCAAATGTTATTTTACTATAATGTTTTTTCCTATAGTATAGTTTTCTTTCCTTTGGCGGTTACTTGATATTGTTCAGTCAATTTTTCAATAACTCTTTATATATGGTTAACATTTTATAAATAATTTTAAAATAATATCATATTATCCATAATATTAATATATTTATGGTTAAAATTTTAATATATTTAATATATTTTTAAATCTATATATTATGGATGGTGATGGAAATTGAAACTTGTTTCTTGTTGAGGTGATAGTTTGCACGTATATGAGATTATTGTTTCCATTTCTCAATGAATGAGAGGGAATGAAGGTATATGATAATTTTGAAATATTAGAATAAAATTTATAATATTTATATAACATTTATTTTTACATTACATCCTTTTTACCATATATTACAAGTGGTGATGAAAATCAGAACATATCACTTTGTGTAGGTAGTTGTTCGTGCAATACACTAATGACACTATTCATTTTCTTAGCAGATGGAGAGGAATAAATAATGGTAATTAAATAAATATAATAAAAAATATGTATAACAATGATACTTATTTTATTATATTTTCATGTATATAAAATATTTATCAGAGGAATATTAAGGAAAAAGTTGGGATTAAGGTAATACTTACGTTGGAGACTTAATCTTCTATTAGAGATCTCCATAGAAGTGAAAGGCTTGAGGT
The DNA here is from genome assembly GCA_963277665.1 of Viscum album. Taxonomy (NCBI): domain Eukaryota; kingdom Viridiplantae; phylum Streptophyta; class Magnoliopsida; order Santalales; family Viscaceae; genus Viscum; species Viscum album. Next base: position 441,579,428 of record OY728121.1, read on the forward strand.
AAATTCTATATATCAGGGGATTATTAATGGTTATGTTAATTATATTAGAGGTATTTTGGGTATATTTTCAAGGTAAATATTACTATAAAGTGTATCCACTGAGGGACGGAAGTGAACCCCGTTTAAATGTAACAAAAAGGGCACTTTAGGGAATACCCTTTACACTTCCAACATATCATTACAATATTCCATGGAAAATTACTAGAAAATTTCTTAATAATGGAGTTTTTTGGGGTAATGAATTAGTAAATCCTTAAAAATACTTCCCACACACGTTTTAAACATGTTTAAAGTCTTTTACAATAGGATTTAACATTCTAAAATTTTAATTTTTACCTTGATAACTAGTTTTTAAAAATATAGTTTATATTTTCTTTAAAAATATAAGGTAGCCCATATTACCAAATTTTTGTTATTTGAACATAAATTTAATCTCAATTTTGAATAATTAAATTTCATAGTATGATAAAATCAACTATAAATTAAATTGTATAAAATATAAAAATATATTTTTTCATAAAAATAACTTTAAACTATTTCTTGTTTTTAATATTATTTATTATTGATTGAAAACTAAATGAGTGTTAATAAAATTATATACATATTTAAAAATAATATTAGATTCATATTTTAATTTATATCAATTTAATTTAATTGATAAAAATTGAATAGTATTAATAAAATAATTCTTTTAGAAAAATTAATTCACCATTAATATAGTAACTAACATTAGTATTACTAATAGTATATTTAAGTATAAAAAATTAAATTTTAATATATTATTTGTGTTTTTAAATAAAACAAGAAGTTATTTTTTTAATAAATTTATGAAATTGATATTGTCTAACTTTCATTATAATCTCATAAAAATAGTTTTTAGTGTGAAATATAACTTGAGTTTCAAAAATATTAAATATAAATTTTATAAAATCAAAATAGCATTTTTAAATGAATTAAATTACTTATTTTATATGTATATGTCTATATAAAAAGGTTATATTAAACTTTAATTCATTCATGTATTATAAATGTCATAACATTAAGATTCATAATATGAAAGAATTTAATTTTTTTTATAAGAATGAAACATTTAGTAAATACTATTTAATCTACTAGTTTAACGACTGTAACGACCATCTTTAGTAATTTTATTTTATTATAATTTCATAATTTTGTATTTCTCTATTATTAAATGTGAAATGAGACACTCAACATAATATTTATTAAGTGTAAATAATCACTTGTATCCTAAGGAATTATAATCCTACAACAAGATTTATTATAATAAACAAGTAAGAAAGAATAATAAATAAAGAAGAGAGTCCAAACCTCAAAGAACGTAATGAAAATTAAAAGACAATAGAAAAAAAATCAAAAAAAAGAGGTGAGGGAGATCATAACTAGGAATTTTTGGATGATTATACTATTAATGGGTAGGAATATGTGTGTAGGATGGATTAAAATATAGATGGGAAATATAACCCTTTCATAATTTTAATAATTTTTTAAAACCACCCAATTGATGCACAGTTCACCAAAATAAGCACAAACCATTAATTCTTCAATGGAAACACATAGGGACCCCAGTTTTTTTACTACATGTTTATAAAAACATTGTTCTAGCCATAAAAACATCTATATTAATAATTTTTGGCACCGTTTCATAACCATCCTATGGCTTACACTAAACATATGCTAACTGTGTCATGAAGTTTCTTAAACCTTGAGAAAAATTAAGATGAAAATACCCAAAATAAATAAAAGTATTAAGAAGAAATAAATAGATAAATAAATAAATAAGGTGAAGTTAGTTTTGGGTGTAAAAATTCTTCCCATTATAACGAAATAAACCTAAAAAAGTCATCAATGTACTATAGAAAGATAAATTGGTCTAGGGATAAAAAAACTAAACACCACATGACACCTTTGACGATCATAGACAATACCCAAAACTCAAGTAACATCCAAAACAAAAACATAGTCATAATAAAATAGAAATAAAATCCCAAAGGGTAGATAAAAAGGAATAATTTTAAAACTAAGATCCTTAATAGGGATCCCCAAAATATTATACTTTCACATAACATGGTAGATCAAATAATAAGGCGGTACCAAAGGATACACCATAAGAACTACCCATATCATTATCCAAGGGAAACTATAAATGGTCACCAAATGTAACTTCATATCTATAATTGAAATAGAAAAAATACAATTCCCTCCAAAATAACATAATGACTCAAATACCCAAAATCATTAATGTGTATATAAATAAAATGGGAAAGCTAAAACAATAAGGGAGAAAAAGAGGGTCACCTTGAAATAGATCGGTCAGACTACCATTGAGATCCTTGATAAGAAAAATATTTATTCCTTTTATGTTGAAAAAACATATAGAATCTATAAGGTATCCCAAAAAAACATAGATATAGTATGTCTCTGGGACTATAAATCATGAGGACTTGATATTCCGTAGCAAGATTCACTTATATTATACAAGATATTGCTTACTCACTATAGGAATGGAAATATAATAATATGATTATCCCAAATAATTATTATTTCATAACTTGGGTTAATCATACTTATTCTCCTAATAATATATCTGAACCTTATTTATAATGAAATAAATAGGGTCTCCACCCCTACTCGTCTAGTCCATAGAAATAAAATTCACCATTATGGATTTATTTACCACATCCAAAAATTAATATGGATCAAAAAAAATCATTATAATTCTAATATCAGGATGAATACCCTTTATAAAAAGAGGTAATTTTAATGAATCCATGAACACTAACTTGGAAGATAAATGAATCGACTAATTAAAATGGGTGATATACTCCTTCACTGGCTATTCACTCTGTTATAGCTTCAAAAGCTCCATCACCATATCCATATTCTCCTTATAAGGAAAATGAAAATGGATGAATTTATTCCCAAATAATTACAAAGACATATTACCCTATAACTAATGTGGACCAGCAGTCTACCTCACTCTATAATAAATCCCTTTTAACAAGTTTAAAATTGTTCTCACCTAGGAGGATTCTATATTTTAAAAGAAATTAAAGACTCGTTCACTTTTTTCAATCCATTCCATAATATCTTGAGGTCCTTAATCACAATTTAATGTGATATAATACTAAAAAGGTTCTAGTTTTACCACTATAAATGAATTCTGAGTAGGTTTGGTAGAATTATGAACCCCATCTACTCACTAAAAGATATTAAAATGGGGAATATTTTGTGACACATAATTCCTATGATCAATCATGGATTTAATAGTATGCTTGATCAAAACATAAAATGAAACAAATTAAAATGTCAAAACATTGAAATTCCAACTTACTCCAATTTAAATTACTCATTATACCAAATTATAAAGACCATATTTGAAAGTATCAAAACTAATATAATATTTTGAAATCTCAGCGATGAAATATTTTTCAAAATGATAATATTTTATTTAAAAAATATTTAATCACATTTATATTACAAGATCATTTTAAAAATAAATAATCCAATTCAATTTAACTTATTTTATAAAAAATCATCACAGTTTTTAAAAACCAATCTTTAGCCCTTTTTCTATTGAGTATTGCATTTCAATATATCAACAAATTCTAAGAAAATTTTGTTCACATACTATAAAACCCTTTGATGTCCAACTCAAAAATGATATACACATGACCAAATACAATAAAAAAGGAAAAGGAGTAAAAAAAGAATTTATAGAAGGGTCAGTGGTTGTACATGGTTTTGATGGATGGCTTGGAAGACTGTGTTCTATCCGTAAAATTGGCACTGGAAGGAAAAAGTAGAACCATGGGCATTAGCTTCACATGGTTTTCCAAACCATGCAGTCTAATATATCACCTCCACTTATTCCTTTCCTTTCACCCAAAAATATATAAATTCCCCAAATATCCCACATGACATTAATATAACTCAAAATAACATCTATCTAAATCAAAACACACATAAAAAATAGAGAAAACTAAAAATTCATGACTGAAAACTAAAAAAAACCATGGAAACTCAAGTTTCAGGATAAGAAATATTGATCAAGAACCTACTCCATAACTACATCAAAATTTATAATGATCACATATCCTTTCTATCATACTCCTAAAAATAATATAGTGTACTCTCAGAATATTTTTTATGAACCAACATGAGAAACTCGTAATCTTGCTACTGAAAGTGGAACATGGAAAGGCTTGAGGGGCATTATTGATCCCCAATGGTGGAACAAATGTGACAGATAATCATATTATACACCATGGGAATTATTTAACCTAGAAAAATAGTTATAAACTAGTAAATAAATTCTACTGAGAATCCATCATGGTGTGTCTAAATGTTGAGTTTCTATGAAAAAACATAAAAATTAGTTTCAAATAAAGTAAAAATAACCATGATATGTCCAAAAATAAATATTTGGACTCAACTTGAATAAAACATAACAAAATGGATCCAAATACACAAAATTACGGATGAAATAGCTGATATTAGATCATTCAAAATTATCCAAAAGAAACTAAAATCACTGATGGAGATCTAGATGTATCACGGTTGTCACCATCCAAATATCCCAATTCAACCACTCCAAGTGAAAAAAAGAGAGATAATTATAATGAAATTATATCCTCAATATTATAACCTAAAACTTCAAAATTTCACATGGTCTATAGACACCAAGTGGTTTAAGTAGGGTGTGATCAAAACAGCCCAGTAGGATTCAACCAAAGTGTTTATGGAAAAAAAAATTCAAAAATCCCAAAAAACTATTTTTAAATACATTATTATAAAATAGTTGTACTGGAAATTTATAAAAACATATTCAATGGAATTTCCTTTTAAAACCCATCATTTAAACCCCAATGATGATTTAAATCAAATAAATAAATTTTCATTTAAAATTCCATTTGAAATTTGACTTTATAAAAACCCACCAAATACTACATTTATAAAAATTGTGTTCAAGTAACTCAATACCCAAATGAATATAAATTTCACAAATGTAAAGAAAAAAATAAATAATTAAATGGGTAATCAAATAATATTGATAGAAAATAATAAACAAGGGTTAAATATTAATGGATAACTACTAAAAAACACTATTAAACCATGAATACACAATATTTTAATAAATGTCACATGAAAAGATAGAATCAATCATAGAACTAATAAAATAGAATTATAATACAGAATTACAAAAAATAACTCCAGGAAAGGATTATATAATCATGGTTAACTCCTAAACATCTAGTGATATAATTCTTGATTTACTCAGCTTGGACCACCTATTGGCCTATAAATGTATCCCTAGTTCTTAACCAACTATATTACTCTCAACTAACCTCACTGGTGGAACCCCTATAGTTAGTATGGGTCTAAATATAGAGGAGGAAAATTTGTCTCGTCATGATGATTATAGTAACCATCTCTTAATCTCTGACATATAGGAACCCCAATATACTAGAAAAAATAGGGTGGGAAAGGTTCTGTGAAATATAAAACACACACCAATAATAAACTATAAGAAAAACCATGTCAACAAAATACCTCAACCCATCCTCCCACACCCTTATAAGTAAATACCATAATCAAAATCATATAAATGCCAATAATAATCACATCATATTAATAAAAAAATCAAACATAGCTCATGGAGATTATGTTAAGGGTGTATCTAATACCAAGAAGACTATTTTTTTAACATGCCAATCGATCCATAGATTTATAAACTAGTATTACCATTTTGAAAACCTTCTTTTAAAACACTTTTAAAAACTATTACTATTAATAAAATCTGTTTTAACATTCCAAATTGGACCTTAGTTTATTCCTTATAAATCACCATTTTTATCCCTTTAAAAAACCATTTTGTAGTCATTTATAATATGAAAACCACTTTAAAAATAAGGGGTTCCCAAATTTAATACCATTAAGTTAAATAAGTTGTAAAAACTACATGGTACTATCACTAAATATTTATAAAAACACTATGATCATGTGAATTTAATACATAGATAAAAATAAACATAAAACACCCATAAAATTCCATTAAAAATGAATTCCCAAAAAGTAACCACTCAAAAGCCATGAATTTTCCCATGTAAAATCAATCAAATTTTGAAACCACCCATTTAAAGACCAATTAATTTGTGATAACGTACATTTAAATGAATTTATAACATTTATAATTTTTAAGGAAAGTAATTTAAAACACACAAGAATCACATAAATTGTTATAAAAAATGTAAATCATTGAAACACGTGCCTAGTTCAATCATAAACAATGAGAAACCATGAAATATTGTGGGAGGACGTCCAAAGGAACACCCCACACCCCCTTACATCAAGAACTAAAACCATTTAGATCAAAAAATAACTGATGGTTTCAAAAACACCATCCTATAACATGATAGAGAAGAATAAATGAACATGTAGGAAGAAAAAATAATGAAAAAAAGACAAACCATGAAGAAACTAATGAAAATAAAAATACAATATTACTAAAATAATGGATTAATTTTATGGAGGTCGTTCCTGGGGCTCCCTGGTCAAGACACATATGAATGGGGAAGAATAAAGGAGTGTAATGGAGTAAAATGATAAAGGTAAATATTGGATTTTAACAATTTTAAAAATTTGGGTATATCTTATTATTTTCATATGATTCAACAAATCATGCAATAACCATGTATGCTTAACTCGACACACTCGGACACTGTTAACAGTTGTGATTATGGTTATGTAAATTATTCACCAACTCTATGAATGACATTGTTAAAAAGTATATACCCTAATTCATGGTCATAACATGGTTTATACAAATTATGTACCTATCATGAGATTGTAAATTTATAACCTTACAAAATTTTAAAAAATTAAAAGACCCAAAATCAAGAAAAATACTAAGAAAAATAAATTAATAAATAAATAAGTGTAAGTCATGTTGGGGTGTGATGGTATATGTTATTCATTTTATATTTAGGTTGGGTTTTTATAATGGAAGTGGTGATGTAATATATTAGGTTAATGAGTTTGAGAGTATATCATTTTTTATTTTGTTATTTAATTGTTGAATTTATGTTTTACTTTTCATTATTTATGAAACCACCACTTAGGTTGGAAAAAACATGATTTAAATGTCCATTTTTATTATATTCTAGGTGAAAACTATCATTATTTATTGATTTGATGGTAAAATAATGGTTCTCTTATTCATGGGATGTTATATTTCCTTGTAAACATACAATACCCTGATAGTATTAAAATAATGGGATGTTTTATTCCTTTAGGAATGTAGTATTCCATTAGGGATATTGTATTCCCTAGTGGTGATGGATTCAGTTGGAATTTAATTATAACGGACCTTCTACAGATATTATTTTGATGACCCAGTCACTTATTATATTATAGATAACGTTTATGGAAGAGTGACTATATGGGGAGATGGGTTAATTAGTCATGATCTTTGGAAATATATATTATCATTTTTTTCATCCACTAGAGCATTAACATGCATCTCCTAAATTGAAACATGTGATTTCTTATAGAGAGAAAAACTGAGTACATTGTATAAGAACCCCTTCTTAAACCTTTTTTTATAATCAATAAAAATTTTATTTTATTAAATATATCAAAGAGAGAGGTCACAAATAACATTATACATAACGAAATAGAAAATAGAGGAACTACAGTGGTCTAAAGTAGTCAAAACCAAGAGAATCTTCCTACATGAGGAAAACGCATTTTACTATAAGACCTACCATATTATAGAAAATAATTTGAGAGTCAGTTTAAGTGACATAGGAGGATAATAAATCTAACACTTTGTTTCCTTCAAGAAAAGTGTGTTAGATAGCCACACAACTTGGAATTTATTGGATACACCTTTAAATAAATTATGCAATTTTCCAAGGGGTAGTTGTATTTCCTTTTATGGAATTATGAATCACTGCAGAGTATTTTCGATCAGGGAATGTAGTAAATTGAAGTCATGGAATGCCTCAAGTGTTTTAAGAAGATATTTTTCTTCTAATCTGATAGAGCCTCCTTGAATATACAAGATACTAGAGTAAGGATAACCAAACCATTTTTATCGATGATTACTCCTAATATAAGCATCATGCCAAGGTTGAATGATCCATTAACATTCGGTTTAAGACCACAATCAGGTGGCTTCCAATAGACCCATCTTCCTTGTCTATTAATCCCTTGAGTGTCCTCAGTAGAATGAATCATCCAATTAATAGAAAAAAAATCCTCAAGATTACACTTTCATATTATATAGTGTTCATCTTATGTTAATGGATTTCTTATTTCCTTTTCCATTTCATCTTGAATATGTTAAGGATTATTAAAATATATTTGTTTTGTTACAAATATTTTTTTATTTAGTTTAGTTGTTTAACATATCCAAAATGTCATCAAATAATGACATTTATATATATATATATATTTCTCCAAGTATTTGAATTTTTTTATTTTAATGTGTGGTTTTATATTAAGAAGTTTAATAATAACATAAAGTTATTTTTATACCCTTTTTTCTAGTCATCACTCAATGGAATATTGGAAGTTGGATTCAAGGATCACTCTCAATATCACTGAAAACTTAAGAGAATTCTATGTGGGTTAGGTTCCTAAAATGAAAAATTCAAAATTTTAAATATAAACATTTAATATTTCATTATTTTTATAATTTTTTTCATTTTCTAAATTATATATTCATTTCTCAAATGAAAAAAATACATTTTATATCAAGTATATTGTTATCCTCATAATTCTTCCCATGTTAAATAATAGAATTTTGTCATTGTATTAAAGGATAAAGTTATATTATAACATTTTCTAGTGTGACATGGGTAGTAATGTAATTATATCACTATTCAATATTAAACAAAATCATCATTATCACATTACAAACCACTCATGATGATGTTTTTATTCTTAAAACAAACAAAATTAACTCAATAATGATTTCTATTATATTTCAAAGACATAGATTTATACTATAACACATCGAGTTTTGTCTTCATAATTATTAAGCATCACAATACTCTATTTTAGAAAATTAGAATCAGAAACATTTCAATCAACATTATCTCTTAACATTTTCCATGATATAGTGATGGATGATTAAGATTTTTATAATTCATTCTACTTATTAACATAGATAATGATATCTCTATATCATCATTAACATAATTCCTACTCTTCATTTTTTTAATTTAATTCTTAATTCAAACTCAAAAAGAACATGATATAAGTAGATCAAATACCACGGTTAAAGATTTGGAATAGAAACCACATATCTAAACTCTATGGAAACAACATAAAAAATTTTATTCAATATCTAATAATGTTATGTTTGATTTAAATACTTTAAATATAAACAAAATATCCCATTGTTTAAATAATATGTGACTAATTTTCCCAAATGGTTTCAATAGATCCTTAAGTGCTAGCCAACAAACTCCCACCTCCAATGGTATCCATTAAAATGTGATCTCCAAGATAACTTCTTGGTTGTGTTATTTATAATATTCATTTCCTAAGAAAACCTTTGTAAAAGGATACATAATAAAATAATATATTTATATTATAGTTAAAGGTCATATCAAATCATATATATAACTACTATAGTTCCATGCTACTTTTATTAGCCTCAAATAAGCCCATAAAACGTTCTTCTATTAAATTAATCATTTGATAAACAATGTAATAATAATATTTGATAAAACACTTATGAAATATGTTTTTTTAGGATTTTAGTGTGGAAAACACTAGTCCTATCATAATGAAAATAACCAAAAAATCATTTATTAGAAGATCCAACTATAATTTATTTGGATTTAATATAAAAAGTGAAGAAAATAATATCTCACATTGAATAAGATCATACATTGTAATCTTTATAATTAAATATGGGAGATTCCTCTAAAGTATCAAATAGATTAATTCCTTTTATTATATTCCACATGTCGTATGAACCAACTAGTACTTTAGATGTGATATCTTTGACACTCAGGGCATATAAAAACCATTCTGTTAAAGAGAAGAGGGAAATAAGAGTTATAATTCAAGGAGATTTTTACAGTAAGAAAATAAACACAATAACTCTATGTTTTGTAACGATAAAACTCCTTTATGTAGGTCTCCAAGGATTCTCCTTATATTCTCAAATGCTTCATAAATTCATTGACATAACTCAAATATTCTATAAATAGTTAAATTGATATTACTATTTATAATGTTTAGTTCAACCTTAAATGTAACATATAAATCTTTAAATATTTCAAAAACTATTAAAAAATACCTTTAGCATCATAACACAATTTTATAACCAATATATCAAATATTAATATATAATATTATCAAGTTATGTCTTATCTCATATCACACTACCATCCATATAATCATGATATAGGTACCTTAACCACAAAGTGATTTTTCTCATTTCAAATCAAGATATTCTAATATTTATCTTGAAATTCTCTCATTATAGTTCATAATTATTTTAATCTCTCACTTATACTATATCTTGGTGGGATTTTTTTCACATTCAAATTATGAAGAATAAAATATAATAACTTATTAAATCATATCCAAAATAGTTTTCTATATCCTTTTTAAAACTTTTTGAAGAATTTATCATAATTCTGTTAATTTTTTTATCAATAAATTATAATAAAAATTATCCTCATTTATAGAACCACTATGTAAGACCCCTCCATTCTTTTTAACATTGATAATAATTAGGAATTTTGAAATTCATTATCATAATAAAGGAGCTCCCTCTAGGAAAAGAGTCAATTTTTATAAAGTTATAATAGGTTCCAGAATGATCTCCACTAAAAAATGTATCATCACAACTATTTGTAATATATATATCTCATAAATCATGAAGAATTATACAATCACTGTTTCTATGGAATCTAGTAACTATGAGACCCAAAATACATCAATCTCAAATAGGTTTACTCATATCTTTTTGATTCTATGCGTAAACACTAAATAATATAGATGAATATATCTCATGTCATTCATCCTAGTAAATGAGTGTATCACATTTAAATTACCTAAATAAATAAATACATCAATTGTCACTTATATAAGTATATTCATACACTTCCTTGGTCTTTCTCAATCGAGGGTTCAAATGTCTTGCCTATTGTACAATAGGAAATATTACATCCTAACTAATAATAATCTACCATGTAATAAATAATATATCTAACCACCCCGGATTATCTGAACCACAAGGTTATATTAAGTAAGGTTCCAAAATCATGAAAGCTAACAAGTGATAATACTTATTTAACTTAGGTAATGTGGATTAATATAAAACTTTCACACTTAGTATACTAATTTTGTAATGTATGAATTTCCATGTCCTATACATAGTGGATCAATAAGAATACAAAACATGGGTTTTAACTCAAGAGTGAAACTCGGTATCTCTATACAATCCTTGTTGAAGCTCACCAAATCAGCACTAGAGAATTCAAAAAAGAAGAAATATCTATATTTCGGTATTATTTTCACCACAAAAGAAAAAGAGTAATATGGTTTCTGAGACTCATGGATCTCATAATCCTTTAAGAGAAAAGTGATATTGAGACAATCATAAGGTCATGAAAAGGAACCATGTTCATTTTGTAACATACATTAGATCCCAAAGAGCCTCTCTTAACAAGTCCTTATACCCTTACTAGGGTTCTTCAGACAACGAGTTGTCACATGGAGACAACCGAATAAACTCCCTCAGGACATGAGGTTAGTCAACCATCAAGCGCCTAACAAACCATCCAGAAATCCTTTGTAAATTAGAGGAAAATATCCAAAATACAGAGGCCTCTTGCGATCATAATACTTATACGATGGGTCACGAATGGGGAGAATTACTATACTAGATAATATTCCAAAAAAATAATGAGTTCCCAAGAATTTGTAACATAAAACAATGAAAATAAATGTGGAAGAGGTGGGATCCACTCACAGTCATAAATGGCATGCGGTGTTCCTTGAGAAATCCACAAGACACTATCAGACACTAGTGACCTGTCCAACTCATCTTGTGAATGCCAGTTGGCATGTCATCCACATCAAACGAGGATCATCAGGTATGTTTATGAGAACTCTCACTCATCAAGTAAAAATAGATTGATTTGTACATGAAATTATTTTTCATCCCCATAGGACCTTTGGACATGAGATGCATCCCCAAGTGATAGAGAATTTCCCTTCATCAATATTGAAGAAACACCATGAAATCCCAATCTATTATAAAATAAAAAAGGAAATAAAAAGTGAAGAAGTTGGGAGCCTCTTGAGGTCATAAATATATCATTACATGCTAATGATATCCACATCATGGTCTCACAAGACCCCTTGGAAAGACTCCATGATCTTGTGAAGGCCCCATAACAAGCCATACTTGTCTGACAAAAATTCCTAGACAAGTAACCTAAGATCACATGAAAGACTTATAGAGGTACACAGATCTCATGAAATCCATTAGACATTCCCATATTAAAATATATAATTAATTTGGCCTAATCACATGATTCAATTAGTACCCATTTATTGTAAATAATCTAATAAAGGAGGTGTTTATGGGAGTGACTCACGGTCACTAAAAATCAAGCAATGCCCTCAGGGTGATCTGCGATAGAGACTCATGAAGATGTGTGACATTGAATCCCTTATCTAGATCTTGTCTAGATTCACATGATATGAGCCTCGCAAATTGGTGACTTCCTGGGGTGGTGAGGCCTATAAATCCTCCACCCCTGCATAAAAATGAGTTGTTTCCTATGGATACCTACCACAACCAATAGGATGATTCTCCTGATGATATGTTGTACCATTTTCATCCATGCACAAGAGTGGATTTCATGGCGTGGTAGTTATTAAGACTAGAAAGTTTTCTATTAGGTAAGATACTGGTGAACAGTCCCATAAATCATGAAACATGCATAGTCACTTTACATGATCACTCATAGATCACAAAAATAACTTCTAATAAGACACATGGAGAACATCCCTCACATATGATAGATCATGAAAGACTTAAAATAAGCTAAAAATGAATAAATATAATGAATTAACAATATAAAATACATAACAAAGACTAAAGTTGGGAGACTTACATGAAGAACAGACACACTAACCCTTACGCACTTTACATAAACCATCTAGGACACACAACAGCCTCGGGTCATGTAGCCCAGATATCAAAACATCCCGTTTGCATTCTATTTGGATTCGGTGAAGTCCTCTAGGACATATCAAATAATGTTTCATGGAGACCCATGGGAATTCCTCCTTACTCTTAGGAATCCCTCTCGGCTCATCACCTAAACCTTGCGATGTCTTTCAGACTTATTTCATGACTCATATAACGGATCCAAATCAAGTCATATATGTCTCACAATAGCACCCGTACATGTCCACTATCTCTCATGTCACCCTATGGAGAATCCATATAGGTCTTGTTATTAACTCAAGATAAGTCATCTAGGACATAAGACACCCTCCAAGACAAGTTAAATTGACTCTCATGATGCCCTCCATTTGTGTCAGCCAGATCTTTCTATGAAACCTGGTCAAGTAATCTAGATCATACAATATCCTTTGGTGAAATCAGTTAGGTCATGCGATGGCTCCTAGAACCAACTATCTAGGTCTTGGGTTTTCCTCTAGAAAAGTTATCCTTTATCTTGGGACAGCCTTTAGATATGATATCTAGGTTATTTTAAGTCCCTCAGAAAGGTCATGTGGATTATAAAATTTTCTTTGGAAGTTTCAAGCAGACACTCTCCAACATGTTGAGTCAGAAATCAAGGCATCTCAAGTGAAAAATCATCTCATGACATGAAAACAAGCATACAGGTTAAGTAGGACATCTTAGGGATTGATAAATTTTCCCACTCTCAGTGTGTATTCCCCAAACAATGGGAAACATCTGTGCATAATCCCCAATCTAATGAACTAAGATAAATCTGATTCCTAGAATAATCAGGGTACATAGAAAACCATTCTAAGGATTGAACTCCATATTAACCATCCAATAGGTTATCTCAATACATAACTCTTGCATCCAAACATAGTGAGACTGATCACTTATCATCCCTTGTTTCTCACACAGATCATAGCTCAAGTGGGGTTAGGGAAATAAAATGAAAATACCATTTTCATCATAAGAATCTACCAAGTCAATGGAAACCTCATAGTGTAATACCTGATCATTGGCATAACATGATATGTACAAACTATAGGGAAACATCTGTGTGTAATCCCCAATCAATTGAACATTGATAACTCAAATTCCAACAATAACCAGGATATGTAGGATTCCTTCCTAAGGCTTGAGATCAAATAAACAACAATTTCTATGTAAGGCCCATGTTTTTGAAATTTAGACCATCGAGACCTAATCATTACCATTACAAGATCACTCTATCTCATCCATTAGTACATTGAAAAATCAAATGAACTATGATAACTCTGATTCCTGTTATAACCAGGATATGTAATACGCCTCCTTGAAGCCCGATCTCTATATTAAACATCGCAAGGGTGGTCCCACTACATTTGACCCCCCTTCATCCATAGCATCCAGGTGTCACGAGGCTAATCACTTATCAACCATTATTTCTCACACTGGGCACAAGTCACATAGTCTTATGGATCCAAAATGAACACATCATCGACATCATGAATTTCCACCATCATTGGAAATACCAATGTGTTATCCCAGATGAGTGATATGATATAAACATTCCCCACACATATAGGATTATACATTGGGTCCAATCCTGAGGGTGGGATCGAATTACTATATCACTGATTCCTTCCATAACAAGGATATGTAGGATTTATCCCCAAGACTTGATATCAAACATATAGTGTCTTAGTTAATTCACATTTTTTCTCTCCACTTGAAATTAAACTACATAGGTTTGAAAAACTATGTGGATTTTTATTCCTATAATAACTAGGATATGTAGGATGCATCATAATGGCTTAATCCTATAATCTGAATATTAACCGCCTCTCTAAGTGTAAGTAAATTATTAAGTACTTACTTATACGACCTCATAACATTAATAGATACCCATTACTTGGAAACTTGTGAATAACCTCTTATGCACGCATATGGATTCACTAATGAGACCTCCATTCCTTTGTTCATCAATGAGATCCCCTTTCTTTTTCATAAAAATAGAATACAGATATAATCATTTTTTAGGGTAACTGGTCTCATACAAGGTATAAGTAGATATTCTTGAACATATCATAAATCTATAAGAGAGTCCCATAGTAGGAAATAATTCCCCTCAAAAGGTTGTTATGAGTCTAACCTCTCATCCTATCGACCAATGCGAGTCCCGAATATTCATTGGGTCTGAAACCCCAATTGGCCCCCACCTTTTGAAATTATCTATGTACCTAGTTATGGATGAGGTAACCATTGGGTTTTTTAGTTAATAATGGAAATTATGACCTTATGTTAATGATTGTGTAAGAAATAAACCACCCATAATCAACCATTAAGCCCAGCTGAACCCACCTCAGTGTGGGTTTCTTCGGCCCTATATAATTAGTCAAAATAATCCCCAACTCAAAATAATATTCACATGTTATCACAACCCATAAATCTCCATGGTTTCCATTTATTATGTATTATTTAAATTCAAACTTTGAGAGGATAATTATCATTTCATTTCATGAAATATTCAACCCACATAGATGAATTATAAGGAAGAGATTATTTTTTGTATATCATGGTAGATTAAAAAAAATCATAAACTAAATTAAGAATAATAAAAACCATATAAAACAATCGTTATTTTCCTATACAACAAAAAAAAACCTAAATCCTTTTTTTTGTTTCATTTTATCAATAATATTTAATATATTATATGTTATATAACATTTTTCACTACCCTATGTGACCATATAATATATCCATCCACTAAACACATTTAGTGAGATAATATTTAAGATATAAAAATTGATTAAATAATGTTGGGATTTAGGTTCCATTATCCTTATGCCCAAAAATGGAATATTATATTAAAAATTATTTTATCCACAACTATTAATGTTCAAATTTCATTGACTTGTGATATTTTTAAATATGTAGAAATATTTTTAAGGTTTATATTATAATAATATTTGAACTTTTCCATAAATTCAAACATTTATTTAAGATTATTTGAGAATATATAAAAATTTATCTTTTAATATGTAGATCATTATATACTAATATATTCTAAACACCTTTAATATATAAAGTAAATTTCACATTAAATTAAATTGGTGTCATTATTTATTTTCTTTACTTTGAAATTACCTGTATTTAAATATACTCTCATTAATATCTTAGAAATTATACATTCCAAAAATATAATTATAACACAAAAGATCATTTATGTAAATAATGTAACTTATTTTATTTATGATAATATTTATCAAATAAACATTATAATTATATCTTATATGGAAATATTTTGTGTCCTAGAGTAATATCCATAAAAATCTAAAATTATTTTTTTAAAATATACCATTTAATGGGGGTGGGAAAATATCCCCACATATTTTTAAAAAATATCATAGATGAAACTATTTTTGTAAATTAATTTTAAATCATTTTTTATAATGGATCAAATTAAAAATAAATTGTTACAAAACCATTATCAAATTTATTGATAGAAACCCTCGATTAAAAATATTATTATATTATAACATAAGAGAAAATGTGATGACAATATATATTAAAGATTATAATTTCAACATATTTCAAGCTTGAAATGGACCTTTTCATTCCATATATATATAGAAGTAACTCTTTTCATGTTAGTTCAATGAAAATTTTATAAATTCATCATGAAATCTAACTTAATTTTCAAAACATATACATATCCATAATAATTTTTGATTATATAGTTTGTATGATATCTATATTAAATAGATATTTTTTTCTATAATTTTAACACCCGATGTGGTCTATCCATGGATTTTATAGCACTACTCTAGGTATTCTAAGAAATTATTTTTTTAAGGTATAATATTTCTATATTAGAAATAGTACATTCCTTCTTGATAACTCATGTATGTTTAAATGACCCAGAATGATTGTTAGACCCTTCAATAAATTTTTATTTCTTATAACATAAGTTTTTGTGCTTTTATATTATGATCACAACAGTGGAGCTTTGATATCCCATGTCCTGCAATGTATTCTCAATAACATGAGGTGATTTGGTGAACTTTTATTTTGGTTATTCATATTGTAGTTCATAAAAAATATTTAAATTCTTTTGGAAATGAGTGTAAAATGTTGTTTATGGATACATACAACCTTAAAAGAGACCTCGTTCTGTAAATTCATTATTGTACCTAATAATATTGACTACATGAGTGGAGGCTAAAGTTCTTTCAGTCATTTTTCATATAAAAAATATATTTAAAACATCTTATATCTTATACCCAACTTGTTATTCATATATACTTTTAAGGTTATATATCATCTCGGTCATATTAGTATTTTATATTTCCTTGAGAAATTAGATTTTATATATTAAATAATTATGGTTGGTAAATCAAGTGAATCATTCTTATTTTTCTAATAAGTATAAATACATGATAGTTTAATAACATAAAACTTTCATTCTTCGGGTGTCAGAATCACTTAGAATATGTCCAGTACTCAAAGGGGGTTAATTGTTGTTGTATATATTATTAAAAATTTAAATATTTTCTATCCTTGACCTATGAAACAATTAATTGAATGAATCTATCACTCAAATTATCATATTCGATTATAATTAATGTAGAACATGAATGAAATTTAAGAAAAACAAAGGAACGTGGGATTTTTTTAAAAAGCTCCACCTCCAAGATGGATGACTAAATATATAATGTATGGTGGTTCTCATCCCATGCACACACAAATCCCCTTTTATCATCAATAGAAATCTCTAATATGGGTATATCCTTGGACTCATATTACTACCACCAACCTAGTACAATGAGTGGACTGACTTTCTAATATCAGGATCTAACACCAACCAATACTTTCAAATTGAATAAAAAAATTCATCTTGTAACACCTTGATGTAGATTATAAATAATTTCTCATGTCCCTCCTACACAAGATGTGTCTGACATAATTACTTGATATGAAACAATAGAATTGGATACTTCTTTTATCTTTAAGACCATAAGATATAAGAATATTATAGGTTATAAATTCTAAATCATAACTTATTATATGATTATATCATAATCAAATCATATCACTTCCTCCCCTTTGGCCTGAATAGTAATAAAAAAGAATAAGGATGATGTCTATATTCTTCTTATTCTTCATCAACGCAGAAATATAATCTTTATAATAGATTTCGATCTCTATATCTTTAATAAAAAAATATTATTTATTCACTTTATATTTGATTCATAGGACCAACCACGAGATGTAGTATCAACTCTATCTCTTATCTTTCTTATTTGAATCATTGAATATAGAGGATGATTCAAGCAGTAATACCCTACCTTCTTCTTCTTGTCAAAATATAGATTAACCAAAATAATTTTAATATTTTCTCTATAATATTACAGAATTTCTCATTTATATCATTTGTTTTTCAAATACTTACAAATAATCGTATAACAATCTAATTCATATTTCTTTTTTTACCGCTAGTAATTATCTCCATAATTTTCTTATTTAGAATCAACTTTCATTTCTTGTGATATTAATAAATTTTCACAGCCACTTTCCTTGTTTAATTTTTCATGAATTTTTTACATTTATAATCTAGTTCAATATGATAACATGAAATGAAAACTTTTGTGGTAGTGAAGAACTTCACTTGTGACGTGGCTTCTTCAACTGAATCATGTGGGGGCCACTGTAGCTTCAACCATGGCCCGATTGAGTCTCATAATTTCTCAAAGGTAAATATATCAAATGAAACATTCACTTATATAATGTAGTATTCTTTATCTCCATATTTTACACAAACCATGACAATGTCTTACTCTTTATGGTGTGGTTTCCTCTCAAAATAAAAAACTAGTTCCAGCTATAAATTCTTAAACTTTTTCACCAAACTCATCTTTTCTTGAATCATGTATAATAACAAATATAATCAAGATATTGAAGGAATTATATAACTTCACAACATTTCATAGTTTTATTCCTTCTTATAAATTCTTCTTCTAGGAGATTAACTTCTGAGGATCCCAATTAACTTCTGGAACACTCATAATTTTCAAAAAATCATAATATTCACATAAGATATTGTTTACTCTTATATACCTTAGGGAATATTCTACTATATTTACTCTATATTTTAATATTATGAGTCCACTATTACAAACCTTACACAATTCTTATTCCTTTCATATTTATTCTCTTTAATATTAGATTAACTTTGACACATGATAAAAATTATTTTAAACATTAGGGGAATTAACCATTTATTAATGTCTACTATAGAGTTAATTTTATTTATTATAGTGTGTCTTTAACACTTAGATATATTTTATAGAAATTATTAATATTAAAAAAGAAACTCATATTTACCTTAGTGTATGATTCCAAGGACTTTTATAAATCATATAATTCAACTAAAAGTTAATTTTATTCATGATTCGGATGACACTTATGAATTCAATGCCTTTGGATGTTTTATAACTTTTTACTAAAAATCAAATAATTCTTAAAATCGGTTTAGAACTTCTACAAATAACCTCATGTTATTATCAATCACTTAAAAATGAAATGAATTTAAATAATGTTTTAAATTATTAAAATATTTTTCAAATCTCCCCAACTTCAATTTCATATTATTACATCATATAAATACCCAACATTGAGTGTTTCCATGAAGCTTCATTGACTCATTAATTCCAGCCAGATTTTTGTTACATAGTCATATTTATTCAATATATAAAATAGATATTTACTTTAAATATAATTTAAAACTATTATATATAGTGCTTCCTCAATCTAATATCACTTTTCATCAATTAATTACATTCTATTTCTATATTAATCAGATTTATAATATAGATTGTAGCCTTATTTAAGGCATGATATTCCCTGGGATGGAACATCATCTGATTAATTTCTTAATATCTTCACAGAGATTTATACTACATGGAACTCATCTCAAAACTTAAGAATCCCTTAAAATCAGTGAATACAATAATCTACCACATTAATTATACACTAAAAGTATGTATAATATCTCTATTCTGTAACTAGAAGTATTTACAAACCAACAACATCCAAATCATCTTCCAAGAGTAAACATATATTTTGTTCCATATAGATGAATCTCTTATAATATCAAAATTAATAGTAATCCTTTCAAAATTTTCATAAATAGATTCTTCTTGGAAACCTCTAAGAAGATAATTTAGATTTGGTTAATATAGACCATATAAATAGATCACCAAATGTACCTTTAATGGTTACCCTTACCTTTAATACACTTTTACATCATTTGTGTAATAAACTCAACCACTCAACTATATACTTTTATTCTTTTTTCAAATGAATTATGTTACTACCTCAGTTTCTTCTCCAAAACTATACTATATGGATTCTCCAAACTACTTAACTCATTGCACGTGGACAACCTCACTTGGGTACTTCCACTCATCTTGTCAACAACAAAATTGGAAACTTCAATCATAATTTTATGTTTTCTACTCTAACACATATTAATATCAAGCATATTTACTTTATCATTATTGAAAAAAATATAAAAACTACAAAGTGGGTTTAATAATATCCCCTTTGTGATTTGTTTTTAATACAAATATTCAAAATCCATGTTAATAAATATTTTACCAATTTTTTCCCTTCTACCACATATTGATAATAAATAAAAAAGACACTTGAGATAGGGTGGTATTAATTTAATTAAATTAATGTTACATCAATTATTCCACTCTGAGACTACCTGATCCATTATGAGTGTAGAAAATAAGAGAGTTTAATCTTGAAAACAACATTATCTTTAATTAAATAGAATATGATACTAAATAAAAAATACTTTTTCTAGGGGATTTTGAAGTGATTTTAGGATGATATAAAATTTTTCAATAATTTATCAACTGATTTTTCAACAAGAAATTCTTGTACTCATCTTAACACACATGTTAAAAACATTCAAAAAAAGGTTAATATTTAGTAATCATCCAATGATTCTCTCATTTTCATTTCATTAATCAATTCAGATTATCCCCCTTAATATTATAGTTAATTATTTAAAAACAATCTTGAGATAATTTTCATACTTATCTCTTTAATGATAGATTTAGAGAACAATTCTACAATTTATAATTTGTATAATTACTCTTGAAACATTCTTAGAAATACTCCCCCTAAAGAGATAAAATCCATCTTAACTTCATGATGATAGAACAACATTCATAAAAAATAATTCAAGATATCAAATGTTGGATCACATCTAATATGGTGACTTTCAATATACTATTCAAATTTGATTGTATTCTCTTCTTGATCAATTATCCCCATAGAAACATGCATCACATTCCATTATTTACAAATATAGAGAAAACAAAATATATAGAAATAAAGTGGAACTTTTTAACTCGTTGGATAGAGAAATAAGGTTCATATTTAATTCTAAAAAAAGATACTCCTTTATTACTATCTTCACATTTGGGAGAACTCTTCATGTTTATACTTCTTATTTTCATGGTAAAAATATTAGACAACATGGTATCTTTGATTCTGTTTTCACCCTTATTTTAATTATCATAAAATCATGGGAATTATGTTTCTAATGTTTTTTATTATTTTTTATATAATTTTATACTATAAGGATTTCTGATGAAATATATATTAATCATCGAAAAGATTCACCAATATAATCAAGACACCATTAGAAAAGACTCGTCGTTCAGGTTGAGTCACTACCAGAAATGTCTCACTACCAAACCTGACTCACCAACAGAAATAAGTCACCACCAAAATTTAACAACCATTGAAGATGAGTCACTGTTGATTTCAGTAACTATTTAGACAATTCACGATTGATACAAGTCACTATTGATATGAGTCACCATTGAGATAAGTAACCATTGAGATGAGTCGTGATTGAGATGAGTCACCATTGAGATAATTCACCGTTAAGAAGAATCACTACTAAACATGAGTAGCTGTGAGACCTGACCTGCCATTATATGATCTACCACTATCATATATTTTTGTTAGTTCAAAGGAATCACAAATAAAATCATTTTTATATGAAATAACACTAGATTAATTTCCATTATATGACACACCATCAGGATGAGTTTCTATCAGAACAAGTCACCTCCAAAGTTCAATTACCTTTAGATAACCTACCATCATTGCCTTTCTTATTTTGAATTAAATTCCTCAATGGATATCTTAATTAATTTAATGATATTTATTATTTTGTGATTTTTATTATTAACTATTACAAGGGATCATTATAGATTGTATTAGTAATTCAGTATGAGGATTCAGTTTATCAGAATGATTATTCTTAAAAGCGAACACTCGTGTATGTTGAAAAGTAGAGTGTGTTGTGTTATGACTAAGAGTGAACTACTTTGTAGATGAAAGAGGATCATCTATAAATATGTTACACAAAGAATTATTACCTACAATTTGAATCTGAAATATTGGAACAAACATATCATACAAATCTTCTCTACAATAAAAAAAAGAGAGATCATAAGATGCTCAATGTTTTGTGATTTTCATAAAAACTTCTCAATATTCTATCCAAGCTACATCCGAGGAGACTCAAGCTATTAGATTTTATAATACTAATAAATACAATATTTTACACTTATTTAAACATTCCATTTATTCTTATTACCTTTACATTCGACCAGTGCGTTTTTTATCCTGTCACACACTATTCATACACTATAACTAAAATATACAAGATATCATATTCACTCTATTTTATCTATATACCCAAGGTGACTATAGAATAGTTCATTGTGTGTCTTGTATTTGTTTTCTTCTAATAGTTATTTTGGAATATGTCCCTATGTAGAAAGTATAGCTTGTTATCTATTGTCTTATTACCCAATCTAGGTTGTGGATCAAGATTATTTTTATATAATCTACATAGAAGCAAGTGATTTCAAAGTGGATGGTATTAATTATTAGAATGAGATCAAGACCCTTATTTTAGTTCTGTTGTGTGTTTTGTTTATTTTTCATTTCAAAGTATTAAAATAAATTTATTTTAAACTATAAAAAAACCACAACTTTGATAGATAATCTTGACTATAGTTTATATAAGTACTTGTTTTAGTAAATCAATTTCAAATATTAAATTAATTTTCATATTATTTTAACTAGGAAATAATAAAACCTTGAGGAATCATTTAAAATTTGAAAAATATATCAAAATAATCTTTTGATTAACTCGGAATTTTATTTTTAATTTGGTGATTTTATTTAAACATTTTTAACAGAAATTTTTATAGGGAACTCAATTTACCCATGTTGAGTTATTCACTCTAAACAACATTTGGTATTGTAGGATTTCAAAAACAATTCAACTATGATTTTAGAAGTTTTTTAAAGATCATATTGTTTTAGTTCAAAATTTATTTCATTAAATGAAAAATATTCAATGAGATTCCTCTAACAAAAAACCACCCTTCTATAATGGAAATAACTATACTAAATGGAAAATAAAGATGAAAACGTGCATTAAAAGTATAGGTTTTTTCAATATGGATCTCTATAGAGGATAAATATAAGTTTTATACAACTACTAGAGTTTCTGGGATGATTATACTAAAACTATCTATAAATATAATTTTAAATCCTTGAATTCTATTTATTTTTCTTTAGGAGATGAAGAGTTTAATCGAATATCTACATGTGAAACTGAATATGAAATTTGGGATATGTTAGATATTTCTCATAAAGGAATGACTAAAACTAATGAAATGATATTGAATGCTAATAAAATTAAATATGATACATTTAATATGAAACATGATGAGCTTATTTATGATACGTTACTCAAGTTCAATGATATAGTAAATACAATGATTTCTTTGGGAAATCCAATGTATAATAGAGACAAAGTCATGAAACTAATGATATGTCTTCCAAAGAGATGGAGAGGAGCCTCACTATCCATAAAAGAATCTTGTGACTTTTGTAAGATACCATTCAAGTAATTGATTGAAAATTGAATGATGTATGATGACGATCTTAAATTTAACCGAGAATAGGATGATTAACCAAAGAGGAAATATATAGCTTTCAAGACTATTTCAACAAAACAGGTGTTGAATTTTCAATAATAAATATCTAGTGATGAGGAATAATTAGATAACAGAGATGATGAGATGTTCTATCTGGCAAGAAGATTTAAGAAATTCAATAAGAAGAATATGTTCTTCAAGAATCCAGGATTCACGAGAAAGTATTATAATAGAGGTAATTGGGAGAGACACTACAAAAGTAAAGATAATTCAAATGAGATTACCTATTATTAGTGTATGAGAAAATGACAAGTTAAATCTTATTGTCCCAAGATTAAGTAAAAAAAATAAGTATGATCATATTGATAGAAAATATAATAAAGTAATGAAATCCAATAAAAAGTACCTCTAATAGAACCTCTAGTGATTAAAACTCAACAGATGAAGAAAATCATGATAGATAAAATGTGTGTTTCATGGAAAACATATTTTAGGTACATATTGTATCTCTTATACATAATTAAAATCATTCTGAAGATTATTGTAATGATGAAAATATGAGAAATTCCAAAATTATTTAATACTATAATATACTCGAGGATACCTTCCTTGAGCTTAAATATAAATACAAAAAACATGAAAAAACAACTTGTTCTATCTACAAGTGTTAAATTTTTCCTTTCTATAGAGAAAAAGAATATTTCTTAATTGTTGAAATAAAATACAGAACATAAATTTTCAAATGATTAGTTAAAGAAAGACTTATATAGATTCACTAATGGAAGATAAAATCTCAATAAAATAGTTCCAAAACAAATAGTACCTATGTATATTACTATTCTAGGATACCAAACTGGATAGAGGTTAATTATATAGATCACATTTATTACTAAATCCAATTCATGAAATTATACTAAAATTTTTTATTTAACATGACCAAATATAGTCTTTATTTATTTCCAAGATTTTAAAATATTGTTATAGGAAACCCATTATGAAAATCTTTTTTCCTAATTCTCTAATCACTAACATATCTAGACCCAATAAAATATGTGTACCAAAATCATTCTTTGTAAAAAAATGTTATTTTTTAGGGAACCTACTTGAAGAGATCTTATAAATGTCTATGGTATCCTGATAGTGAATTATCCAGACATATCATAAGAGGCTACTCAAGCTTCACGAACATGATAAAGGTTGATGGTGTACATTCCACCTTTAGTGATAATTATAAAGGTAAAATCGTCACCCTTATCCAAATTGGTAACTCTAATCCATCTTTAATTACTAACTTTTTATTTTTCAATGGGTTAAAATATAATCATCTTATAATCTAACAGCTTTGTGATGATGGTTTTTACGTAAAATATAAAAACAATTCTTGTAATTTTTTTATTGTAATTTTTTTTGTGTTTACTACTTCGAGAAATAAAAATGTGAATACTGTTAATATTGATTCTTTAATTTCACAAACATTTTCTTCCTTAAGTGCCTTTCATAAGGAATATTCTCTATGTTATAGGATACTAGGCCACTTCAACATTTACTCACCTAGATAGATACCTAGGAAAGGGTTAGTTTGAGATATACCTAAACTTGAATTCCTAAATGATATAGTCTGTAAACCCTATCAAAAAGAGAAACATCACAAAATATCTTTCAAATCAATGAAAAAAGTGTTAACTCTTCAACCCTTATAATTAGTTCACATGGGCTTGTTTGGAACATCTAATGTTTCTATTTTAAATGGGAAGAACTATGTCTATGTCCTTATAGAAAACTTTTCTATGTATACTTTGGTATTAGTTTTAGCTCAGAAAAGTGAAGATTACTCTTACTTTATAAAGTATACTAGATCTGTAGGAAACCATATTTAGATTAAGATTAAAATTTTAAGAAGTTATCATGGTTGTGAGTTTTAAAATAAATATTTTTAATCATTTTTCCCATAAAACGACTATAATAATAATTTATATTCTCCTAAGCCCCCTAGTAGAATCGAGTTTTAGAAAGGACAAATAGGACCCTTCAAGAAATTTATATGAAAATTATAAATGAATAGGAATTACCTATATAATTTTGTTCAGAGGCTATGAATACAACATGATATATAATTAAAAATGTTTTAATTATACCACTCTTAAATGCAATAATTTTCCTTGGTTATTAAACCCCTAGTAAATCCTGTATAGTGTTTAACAAATAAAACAAAATTGTGGAAGAGTTTTTTAGGTAAAAATTCATGAGATAGATCCATATGATCCTAAAACCCCTTTAAAAAGCACTGAGGATGATTTATAAAAAATTTAAATTAATTCCAAAACTTATAACATTTCTATAAAACATGTAAAAAATTTACTCAGTTCTGAGGAACTTCTTGAACCTAAACATAAAATTGTAGATGACCAAGAGATGACCAGCCCTTATTTTCCAAGATTTGTTAGGACTCTTAAATACCACCCTTTATATATAATAGTATAATTATTAGATATTTGTACACATACTAGATATTATATAAGTAACCATGTTGAATATCAAGCATTCTAGTCATACCGTGAACCAAAGAACATCATTTATGAAATTAGGGATGAATTTTGGGTAATGGATATATAATAATAACTTAAATAATTTGAAATAAATAATGTTTGGGAACATGTTTTTAGACCTAATGACTCCTTGAATATTGGTGATAAATGGGTATTTATAAATACTATTGATGAATCTATAACTATAGAAAAAATAAATCTGAACTAGTTTCACAAGGGTATAGTCAATATGAGGGTATAGACTATGAGGAAACCTTTCCACATATAGCCAAACATGAAACCTTTAGAAAACTATTGGCTTATACATCACATTTTTATTTAAAACTTTTTTAAATGAATGTCAAAAGTTCATTCTTAAATGGTTATATAGTTGAGGATGTTTTTGTAAAATAACCCACTAGTTATCAAAATATCTATTTTCCAAATCATATTTTCAAACTAACAAAAGAACTATATTGTTTAAAACAAGATCCGAGAGCTTGGTATGATAGGCTGATCTCTTTTCTTATTTTGAAAGTTTTTTTAAAATATATTGTTGATCTTTCTCTTTTTATAAAAATAATTTCCAATGATTTTTTTTATATCTATGTATATAATATTATTTTTGGATCTTCTAAAAATTATTTGTGTTTTGATTTTTCAAGAATGATGCATAATGAATTTTAAATGAGTTTAATGGGAGAATTGAGATTCATTATTAGTTTTCATTTTTCTCAAAATAAATGAAGAATTATTTTAAATAAATTTAATTACAGCAAATATCTTATTCAATGTTTTATTTTGGATATCACTTGAGGTAGTGACACTCTTATGAGTACAACCTATAAGTAAAATCATGATGAATCATGGAAACCAAGGCATCAAACTAGTTATAGATGTATTATTTGAGGTATTCTCTACTTAACTCTTAGTTGGTCTTACATTATGTTTAGTGTGTATATGTGTGATCATTTTCAAGGAAACCCAAAATATTCACACAACTTGTTAAAAGTATTTTTAAAGAACTCAATTAGATAACTAATCTACAACTATTCTACCCTAGAGGACAAGAATTTGACTAATTTAGTTAATTGGATTTGGTTTTTGTGACTGTAATTTAAATAGAAAAATAACCTCTGGAGCATTTCATCATTTGGGTAAGTCTCTAGTATCTTTGTGTAGTAATAAAAAAAATCAGTTGAACAAACTACTACTGATGTTGAATACATAGTTGTATGTAGTTGATGTGATCACATTTTTTGTATGAAACACACATTATTAGACTATGTATATCAATTCTAGAATATTCCTATAAATTGTGACAACACAAGTGCAATAAATATTTATAATATTATAGTGTCTCTCACTTGAAAAAATAACATTGATGTAAGACGTCACCTTATGATAGATCATTTCCCCGAGGGAGAATTAACACTTGAATACATTGGAATTTAAAATCAAATTACAGACATATTTACTTATCCATTGTATTCTGAGAGAGTAAACTACATCAAACATGAATTTGGAATGATAAATTTTTGTTAAAATTAAAATTTGTAAATTACCCACCGTAGGATATTAACCACCCTTATAAATTACCCACCATTGGATAACCCATCATTGGATTACCCACTACTAGATAACCAACTGTTTGATAACCCATTGTTGGCTAACCCAGCATTGGAATAACCACTGTTGTAATTAAGTCATCATTGATAATTTAATTAATGAGTTAATTATTTATTTCCTTTCAATTTAAATATATTATATTTATTTTCAATTTTTTAAACCATAAATGATATAAATTAAACCCTTATTATAATTTCAATACACACTCTCACACATTTTTCACCTCAAACAATTCGATGACCTTTCTCTCTCAACTGTTCTCCTTCCCTCATCAAACATCTGAACCATCAGAGCTATTTTAAATGGAAAGAGTCATGTGATATGCTGATTCGAATCCTAAGGAGTTTCATTCATTGAAGAATAAAAGAGTATATTTGATCTGAACTATTCTTGAATTGTGAAACATGCATCTCATGAATCGATCAGTGGCTCCTGAGAAAGTAATGAATGTTGAGTTATTGATGTTGAGAAAATCATTGGTGTTGGCAGTGATTAAAGTTCAAAGATGGGTATAGTGGTTCTTAAATATTTTAATTCCATTCTATTCTAATCTATTTCTTTTGATCTATCATAATTTTGTGTTTTTTTTTGGAGGATAAATATTTCATTTGAAGTAGTACAAATAGAAATAAAGTTGTTTTCTCTTCAGGTCAATGGGATAAATGTCTTAAAGTCCCACATAAAGTAGTATCACATTATTATCTTGGATCGATTCCAAATGATAGAGATTATTTTAAATATTATAATTTCATGTCTAAGATAACTACGGATAGACCCTTAAGAAGAATTGTTTCAACTAAGTTAGATGGTGAGGTTCATTTTTTTCTTCATGTTTATGCAGCATCTGTTGTGCCTGAAAAAAAGGTGATTTCAGCACATTGTGATATCAAGATGTATAAATTTTATACATTTTAAAATGGTAGGATAAAATAAATATATGTAGGTATTTAATGTTTCATATAATATATATTTTTAATATATATTCCAGGTAAAAATCCCTAATTTATCCTAGCTTTATTTCGGGCATGCTGAAAGCCAAGGGATTGGTTGATGGGGAAGAAAAAACCAAGGTGAACAGGGGAGGTTTTTGTTTGATCTAGGTCATTTGTAAGAAAATAATGATTAATTGTAACCCCTTGTTGATAAAATGGGTTAATGGTGTTAATATGTTATATGAGTAGTTCAATAATATTGATCATCATTCTAGACCTAAAGTTCATGTTGACCCAGGATTGGATATAAATGAGGTTATTGTATTCCGAGATGAAGAGTATGAAGAAGGGAAGGTTGGTGCTTTTGATAATGAGGAGGAAGTGTTTTCAGTTAAGGTGGATAGTGACCCAAATATTAAAAATTTCTCATCTATCACCTTTGGTATGAATATTCCTCCTAGGTCTCTACTTGTTAGAGAGACTCTTTTATCTGAAGGAAGTGAAGAAAATGAGACTAAGGTTTTTAAATAATTTGTTGAGTTATCTGATGATGATAATGAAAGTGATTAAGGTAGTGGAGATAATGAAAATGGTGGTGAAGAATATGATGAAGAAGGAGAAGAAGTAGAAAATGGAGAAGAAGATAGAGATGATTATGAAGGATATCAAAAAATTTATGATAATGAAGATAGTGATGGAGTTGGCATGGATGGGGGTTTTAACCATGATAGTTCTCATGATGATGAGATGGATCAGGCACATGCTTCATCTCTATGATTTTTTTTCTTTTAGGTCTTAGGATAGACCCATATTTTTTCAATATGTTGATAAATATTCTAGAGATGAGTTGGGAGTATATTGTTTGGTGGAGGATTCCCCAAGCTGTGATAGTCACCCTATTGACCCTATTGACCCTATTGATAGAGACTATTCGGAGACGGAAGTTGTTGAGCCTCTAGTTGTTAAGAAGGTAGTTTGTGAGGTTGTTGATGAATCTTATATCATAGTATGTGCTTCATCACATGATTAATGGGATATAAATTCATGTAATGTGACGCTAGGTATAGACTACATTGAATCAGATTATTAAAGAATTATACTAAATCATGGTGGAACTGTTATCCCATTTTTAGAAGAAATGGATCCTAATGGATCAATGGTGGAGTAGATATATGCTGTCGGGGATCTATAGATGTTTGTTTTAGATGTTCCATCTAGGCCACAACCACCATACGATACTACTGAGAGGGTGTCTACACCTTTACCTGTTGTTTCTCATGTACATGTTGATGTTGTTTCCAGAGTTGACATAGAGTCTTTTAGGTAATGTAATTATTATGATTATAATGGTATTCTAAGGTTTCAACCTCCATTGGTCACAAAACTCGATGAGTGAGATTATAGATACTTGTTGGAGATTGTGATTCACTAAATTCTTCCCAATATGACACATCATATTTATGAAGTTGAGATAGAGAACAAGATACTAGCTAATGAGTTGGAGTCCTTGAGGAATATTATGGATGATGTGAGTTTTTATTAGAGTTTGGTTGCTATAGTGGATAGGATGGAGTCTATGTCTTTAGAACCTTCGACTTCCAGTCTGCCACCTCCTTTCTTTGAAGTTTAGTTTATCAAATCATATTTTAGAGGGGAGCTTCGAGTTGTTTTTGGAGATTCTCCCAATATCCCTCAAGATTTTCTAAAGTAGATTAGATAAAATAGGGATCATATATATAAGATATTAAGGGAATTGATGAATGATAATATAAATGATTGAGAAATCATCACAAAGGAAATTAAGAATTACCTATCCTAGATAGATACTAAGCATTGGATAAACACTCACTTCAAATTTCATTTGAAAAACATTTTTTTCCACATGTTACTAGATATTTAATGAATCATTTCAGTCAATTAAAACAAGAGATATTGTTGCATCGATATTTTAGAGATGATAAGAAGAACTTATTTACTTCCAATGATTGAGGAGGCCAAATTTTAATGGACTACATCATTCTGAAAAAATCATTTCTTACTTGCTTTTGGCACATAAGTGGTAGCACATGAGGCCATACCAATAACTTTTCATCCAACTCCTCTAGCCACTACTCATGAGTATTCCATATCGGCAATTACTTTATATCCAAATGCACATATTCTATCTTAGTTTCATCCTTTGAGTTTATCTACAGTGGAAGCACATTGGAAACTTCATCTAGTGATCATAAAGTAGATTCCAAGTTCTACCTTTTTACTTACAACTATTGTTTCAATCTCTATAGCCTATACAATTTTCACCTCACCCTCTACTTCTATGCCCATTGACTTTGAAAAAGTCAAGGCACCTATTTTTCTAACTACCCAAGATATGATGTAATTAATATTATGATTGGTTTTTTATACAGCCATCAATATGGATTTTTGTATCTTTTTTTAAATAATACAATTAATTTTTCAATTATTGGAAAGTCTTTTTTATTCACAGATTGTATATCTTCTATTTAATACTTATTTACCTCACATTTTGATAATCCCAAAAGGGGGAGAATCAATTTGGAATTTATTTGCAACACCCATTTATGATCTCCTTCTTTTAAATTTATGATATTCTTTTATACCATAACTTTTTTATACCTTTTTTATTTAATATTATGTGTATAACTTCTCCCATTTTAACTTCTATTTTACTCTTTTAAAAATTTATTATCAAACTCTCACAATTACTTTTTAAATTTTTTAGAAGATGTCAGGAACTTTTCGAAATCTATATATACTATACCAATATTTATTTTATACATGGTTTCTAAAATTCCATGGATATTGGTCCTTAAAATGGTTGATATTGTTGGATCCAATGTCTTTATGAGCACATTATCATGTTAATTATCATTGTAATGAGTTTTATTATTTATTATATAATTTTATACTATATATCTTATTGATGAAATATTAGATAATAATTGAAAAGAATCTCTTCAAGAATAAAGTCACCATTAGAAAAGACCCACCATTGAGGTTGATTCATCACCAGAAACGTCTCACTGATAGACATGACTCATGTAAGAAACCATATCTTGTTTTCAGGTATGCATTTTATTTCTGGTTGTTTTTGAGGAAAAGATGAGTTTTTTTAAATTTCAGGAGTACATGTCGTGTACTTAAATGTACACGCTATGTAATAGGTTACCGTGGGTAGCCGTGTGCGGGCCATGTAACGGCCGAGCACAGGGTCATGTGTGGTGACCTGGAAACTGCCTAAAGTAGGGGCCGACTAAGGCAAGTACACATCATGTATTTCTAAATTACACACAGTGTAACTTATTTTTTATTTAGGTAAATGGATCGGGGTAGCGTCTGATGGAAAGTACCATCTTCTTCTCGACCTATCTTATCTGGGATTAAACGATACCGTCAGATCAATGTCGAGCCCCCTACTTTTCATTCGTTCTCCGATCTAAACTCTATCGTTTGCGTTAGAATCGCATCAGTGAGTTATTCCTTCTTCTAGAACCTCATCTCTTGATTTCTCCTCTTTCAATAGATATTATTTGTTGAATGTTTTTAGCATTTTTATAGATCTATGATGTTCTAGGGTGACTCAAGGCCTGAGGCTCACGTATATCATCCGTACAATACCGAGGTAGGGGGTTTGTGCCTTTTTGTAATTA
The DNA here is from genome assembly GCA_963277665.1 of Viscum album. Lineage (NCBI taxonomy): Eukaryota > Viridiplantae > Streptophyta > Magnoliopsida > Santalales > Viscaceae > Viscum > Viscum album. The sequence goes on from OY728121.1 coordinate 441,612,464, forward strand.
GTATTTGAGTTAAATGTGAGAAATTTCCTAATACCTAGTTCCGGGTATTGCATTTTTATGGTTTTTAGTGCATTTATTGATTGTTATGACATTTTTGTTTGGATAGAGGTTAATTATTAATGAATAGGGTTAATTTTTCCATGATATAAATGTTTTGAAAATGTTTCTTGTTTTGACCGTTTGGTCTATCATGCCTATTCGGCTACATTATTTACATGCCTAGTATTGTTAGGATGGAGTGACTATTATCTGACATGATGTGATATGTTGTAGATAGTTTAGCCAAGTAGTTCCTGAGGTTTACTTTGGCTTCCATATATTGTTGTGCATGATTTACTTACACATGGTTGTGGGAACCTGGTGTAGTGGACAATAGGGAGAATGGATGTTGAGGGCTTCTCCAGATTGTCTATTTAATTTTACATTGTGAGAGCATAGGGGGTGGATGTAAGTACTCCGTCAGAGTGTCTGTAGTTTCCTTGATATGGGCCACATGGGTAATTTGGCATTGATTTCTTCCTCAAAGATCCTATTAGTTACTGATACAAGACTACATGGGGAATTGATGGTGAGTGATTCCTCTGAGAGTCTTTGCTAAAGCTAAACCAAAGGGGTTAGACTGTGTGTACTTCCCAAATGGTTGCTTGTGTTGTTTGGTTGAACCAGAGGGGTTAGGCTGTGATTACTTCCCAGAAGGTTATCTATTTTTGATTAGTATCTAAACTAATATATGAAATTGAATGCAATTTAACTGTAGGACTATTTACTTTTGAGTACTTCTGTGTTTACTACTTCTTGTTGCTTATTATCTGCCATATATATTCAATGACTGTTAGGCACATATCTTTTGGTGGATTCTTACATGGATTCTTCTCACACCGTATTTGGGTCATGTTTTTGGGCATAAACATATTATATTGTTGCAGGTCTAGATAAGGTCAGGCACCCTTTTAATTCAGATACTTGACTGCTTTGGAGCTGGAGAGCATGGGACCAAGCTGAGGATTGTGATGCTATGGATCTGGTTACTTTCTTTTCCTTTCACTTTGGTTTAGTATTGTATTACAACATTGTGACTTGTTTGGCTTCTTTCCTAGACATATATATCATCCATCATATATATATATATATGCACTCAATTTTTATTACTTCTAGTCTTCCGTTGTTTACTATTGTCTGGTATTATTACTGCTTCTGTTATTGTTATCTGTTTTACTTTCAATGTGTTATTCTGCCAAAGAGGGTAGTGTTTCCCCACTATCACACCCAAGGCCCTCGCTACTAGTCGGGAGCCTCTAGTATTTGTGGAAATACACTTGAGGCCAAGTGACCAACTGGGTATGGGGTACCTCAAGGCAGCTTCTGAAACCAGGATGTTACAAAGTGGTATCAGAGGAACTCTTTTTTTCTTGACTTGTTGTTTGGAGACTATATCCTGGGATAGGAAGGAATAGGTACATGTTAATAATTTGTGCCTGGGTTTATCAAACCCATGTATATGGAAAATCCAATTTACCTCATATATTTTGAATCTTCTAGTTTTTCAATTTTACATTTGATTTGATTTTCACCATTGGGTGATTCACTTGTTTTTTTGTTACCATTGATAATATTGAGGTTCTATTTTTATTGAATCCCGATAAGATGAGGGTGTTCCATCTCATTCATCACAAAGGAACTTTCTAGATATGAGTTTTCATGCATTCTTTCCATTACATTTACGGTTCATTAGGGATTTCATGTTGTTGTGATAGATGTTGTGTTAGATATGCATGCGGTTTTATAGATGCCTTGATAGAATACCTTCCTTTTGATTGGGTAATGAATTGTGTATGGTTTTGTTTGAATGAGCACCAAACTTTGGTTATTGAGGTGTTATGGGCCCTCATGGATTAGAATTTGGTGGATAATTACACTGTTATGTTGGTATATGACTTGTATAAGATGTCAAGATTTGATTCGTAGGTACTATGGGTCATAACGGATCGGAATTTGGTACCTTAAGGTTCGTTTCAGTGTTTTATGGGTTTCGGAATAGTTTCTGAGGCTTACTATCCAAAAAACCCCTAGAATACACCATGTGTAATGATAAATACATGCCATATATCCTTCTGTTCAGGAAAGTAGTATTTTTCCTAAGCCCACGTAGTGTACTATATGTTCACGCCATGTAGTCTCTAACTGTGTCCCTGGCTCTATGGGTAGAGACATGGTGTTGGGAAATCTTTAGTGGAACACACCATGTACTGGAAGTACACATCGTGTGTTTGGACCATGTGTCCACCCATGTGGCTAACAACACGGATGGATAAAACATAGGTTATACATGTGGTTTCAAGCTTGAACATGCCCTGTAGTCTGACCCTTGTATCCAGCCATGTATAGAACAACACGGGGCAGTGGAATCCTTATAGTACACACCATTTTCATCTTGAACATGAAATGTAGAGTGATCCATGTATCTGGCTGTGTGATGAACAATACAGGTTGGTGAAGTTCATCTTTTACACACTGTGTCTGGAACTAACACGCCATGTAGTCTTATTCTAGGAGAACAAGGTGGATTAGCTATGTAAGGGAACTTGGGTAGGGGAATAGGATTCAAATATATGTTGTTTGTTAGGAAAACACACCATGTGATTGGGGTGTTACATGACCTGGGTTGGAAAAAGTACACGCCCATATGAAGGCTTAAGGGAACACGCCCTGTAGGTGTAATTCACACTGTGTATCCGTGTTTTGAAAAACATGAATGCTTTATTTCTCATTTTCCCTTCCTACACTTCTAGTTTTCAGTCCTTGATAATAATGATATAAGGTCTGTGATTGACCTTTCAGAGTCATGACACCAAGACATCCTTCGGTTGTACGCCAGATTCAGGGCAGTGATCAGCACCAGACCTGGCTGATCAAGGACTACAAGCAGATACTCTAGTTGTGATAGTCTTTGAAACAACTGTTATTCTGGATATAGGTGCTGATGCATAGTTCTGAGAGGTATTTATGAGTTTCATGGATACCTTTCAAAGATTACCACCTCCTACCCCATCTATGGGAGAGTTGACGTGGGTTACCCAGCAGTAGCATCGTCCCACCTTCACAGGGGAAGGAGGCCCTCAGTCTGCATATTTATGGTTAAATGCCACGATTTCTATTTTGAGTATCTGAAGACGCCTCCAGATAGGAGGGTGAAGATCACTACGTATATGCATCAGGATTCCACCAATTGATGGTGGGATGTGATCTCACAGGAAGGACGCCAGTAGGTCATGGCGTGGGATGAGTTCTAGCATTCCTTATATGACTACTTCTGCCCATAGACATTGAGGGCTGATTGAGACTGGGAGTTCATGAGCCTGGAGTAGGGTAGTCTCTCAATCCAAGAGTACTCTTCTAGATTAGTTGAGCTACAACAGTTTATTCCTATTCCAAGAGGTGATGAGTTATTTCTGGTGAGAAAGTTTGAGGATGCTATCAGGCATGACATCCGATCTTTGGAGAACATCTACAGGTTTACTTCCATCACTTTTATAGTCAACCAGGCGTTGATCACTGAGTGAAATCTGAGTAATTTTGGAGTGGTGAGCCAGTTTGGTTCAACATTTGTAGTTAGTATCCCTCCTACTAACAGCAAGAAGCATCGCAGGGAGTCTATGAGCAGAGATCCGAGGAGGTGGAACACTTCTTCTGGTAGCTATTTGGTGTGCTACTAGTGTGGGAGGAGCGGGCATATGAGGAAACTTTGCCCAAGAGACCCAGTGCAGTGCTGATCTTGTGTAAATATGGCACACCTTCAGTGTTTCTGCCAGTTTTTCTAACCAAAATCTAGTGATAGGGGTTCTTCTATGACTTCTAGTTCAAGTGAAGCACCACCAGTTACTCACCAGTATGAGAACTGGAGTTATTCCAGTCATTTTGGATGAGGTGGGGGTCATGGTCGTGGTATCTAGTTGAATGTATTTTAGAGATATTAGGGTGGATCAACTTAGGGTGGTCATGTAGGGTCCCATGGCAGCTATACAGGCCAGACTTTTGCAGTGGAGCAGACCCAACAGGATCAGGATCTCGGACCCTCTACAGTTCAAGGTATGATCCTAGTTGCCTCTATTTTAACTTCTTCTATTTTCGATATAGGTTCTTCCCATAGCTTTATATCTATTTATTTTTTGGAGAGCCTTGGGATATGTATCTTTTCTTTTGCTGATATCTTTATGTTAGAAACTCTATTGGGGACAAGAACAACTAGTGTACGACAGTGCAAGGAGTGCCATATAGATGTTGGAGGGTGACACTTCTTTTGGGAACTCTATGTCTTAGAGATGATGGGATATGATTTCATTCTCGGAATGGACTGGTCAGTTCCCTTACAGGATGTGGTCGACTGCTATCCTCTTATGTTGATTTTCACATCACTAGAGGGAGGATCATTTCTTCATAAGGGAGAATGGGATGTTCAGGAGAGCAGAGAGGGACCCGAGCATCATGGGTTGGGAGGATTTACAGTCCATATTTATAGTCTATATCTGGATGAATAGGGGACTTCACATATGGGCATTCATCCAATGGTGGATCATTTTATGTACATCTTTACTGAAGACATTACAGGTTTTCTTATGGAGTGGGAGGTGGAATTTTCTATTAATCTTGTGCCAGGATCGGAATCGTTGCCCATTCCTCCTTATAGAATGGATACACTAGAGTTTCAGGTGCTCAAGAAGTAGTTGGAGGAGTTGTAGGAAAAGGATTTCATCCGACCCAATACTTTTCCTTTGGGTTCACTTGTTCTTTTTGAGAAAAAGACCGATGATACCCTCATACATTGTATGGATTATTAGAAGTTGAACAAGTTGATGGTTAAGAACTGATATCCCTTGACAATGACTGATGATCTCTTTGATTGTCTTCGAGGAGCCCGGGTGTTCTTGAAGATTGACTTGAGGTCTGGATACAATCAAATGTGCATTAGACCATCATATATACCACTTACAGCCTCCTGGAGCAAGTATTTTCTATACGAGTATGTGGTTATGCCATTCGGTCTCATGAACAGACCTGCAGTCTTCATGGCACTGACGAACTAAGTGTTCCATCCATACATGGATTCATTCGTGGAGGTATTCGTGGATGATATCCTAGTGTACTCTCACACTCGAAAAAACCATGCCACACATCTTGATATCATTTTGAGTATAATGAGAGAGAAACATTTATATACTATGCTTTCAAAATTCCTCTTTTGGATGGACCAGATTCACTTCTTCGGTCATGATATCTCAGAGACAGGAGTATCTTTTTACCCAAAGAATGTGAGAGCAGTAGTTTCCTGGGAGCAGCAGAAGAACGTCTTTGAGCTGCAGATTTTTCAAGGCCTGGCTGGTTACTAAAGACATTTCATAAAAAGCTTCTCACACATAGTAGTTCCACTGACAGGCCTGACTAAGATTGGTGTGAAGTACTTGTGGTTAGATTATTTCAAGTCATCCTTTCATGAACTCAAAGGGAAGTTGACTTCTGCACCGATACTGGTATTCCCAGAGTCTGGAAAAAGATATACTATTTACTATGATGCATTAGGTATCGAGCTGGGAGCAGTGCTTATGCAGGGGGAGGATTAATTGCGTATGGGTCTCGGCAGTTGAGGCCATATGAGAGGAACTACCTGATGCACGATCTTGTGTTAGAAGCAGTCATTCATGCTTTATGTTGTTGTAGACACTACCTTCTGGGAGATCATTTTTCGGTTTTCACTGGCCACAAAAGTATCATGTATATCTTAATTCAACGGGACCTGAATTTGAGACAACAACGGTGGGTTGAGTACCTTCAGTCCTTTGACTTTGAGCTTTCCTGCACACCTGGGAAAGGCAATACAGTGGATGATGCACTGAACAGGAGGACTTAGACACAGGCAGTTCAGGAGGCCAGTAGTATGTGGTAGCTTATGGATATATTCTCTGAGATTCATTTGGAGGTTCATGATAGACAGGGGCAGGCATTCCTTTCTTTTGTAGTTGTTACCTCTACTCTACTTGATCGAGTCAGAATGAGGAAGCTATAAGATTCTGAAGGCCTTGTCTTATGGGAGTGTGTGTTAGGAGAGGACCCTATTCAGAGATGGACAGTATGTGAGGATCAAATCTTGTGTTTTCATGGATGAGTGTGGGTGCCAGTAGACATATTTTAGGAGCTGATGTGGGACTTTCATTCCTCAGTTTGGGAAGTTCATCTTGTTTTCACGAAGATATATTGTGATCTGTACTGTCAATATTGGTGGCCATGTATGAAGGGAGATGTTTCTCGTTTTTTCATGAGATGTTCCACCTATCAGTTGATGAAGTCAGATCATCAGTGACCAACATGGATTTTTTAGCAGTTACCCATTCCTGAGTGGAAGTGGAATGATTTCATGATGGTCTTTGTTACAGTTTTACCAAGGTTTTCTTGAGGGAATGATGCAGTTTGGGTTGTCATTGACAGGCTTGTAAAGGTTGACCACTTCTTATCGATTAAGGATACGTTTAGTGTTGATGAGCTGGGAAGGTTGTAGATCTGAGAGATTGTACATCTATATGGGGTTTCACCTTCCATTTTTTCTGAAAGAGACACATTTTTTCAGAAAGAGACGCATTTTTTACTTCTCTTGTCTGGAAGGGAATTCATAGGGATTTGGGTACACAGGTACTTCTGATAATATCATACCATCCCTAGATAGATGACAAGTCTAAGCGTACAATTCAGGTGTTATAGGACATGCTTCGATCATGCGTTCTATACCTTAGAGTTTCTTGGTAGAAACACATACCTCTTGTGGAGCTTTCCTGCAATAATAGTTTTCAAGTAATTATTAAGATGGCACCTTATGAGGATTTGTAATGTAGGACATGCCGATCACCCTTATGTTGGCTGGAGGTAGGGGAGGAAGCTATGCTAGGACCTCATCTTATCCAGAAAATGACAGAGTAGATAGAGTTGATTCAAAAGAGGACAGATATTGCACAGTCATGACAGAAGTCTTACACTGATTGACAGAGATGAACTCTAGAGTTCGAGGTTAGAGATCATGTTTTTCTACATGTCACACTGAGGTTGGGACACAAGAGGATTAGGAGACAGGGCAATATTTCACTGAGATACATCGGGTCATTTGAGTTGTTGGGAAGAGTTGGTCCATTTTCCTATCAGTTACAGTTACCTCATAGGTATTTATCTATGCATGATGTCTTCCATGTTTTTCGGCTTTGACGTTACTTTTTAGTCACATATCATGTTTTCCAACCCGGGGAGGTTGAGATCGGGGTACATGACTCGTTCGAGGAGCATCCTATCTGGATTGTTGATCGAAGTGATGTGGTTCTCTATGGATGGTTAATTCCTCTGGTAAAAGTGATATGGTAGCATGTGAAAGAATAGGATGAGACCTGGGAGAGGGAGGTTGATGTACGATCACAATGGATGGAGCCATTTGAGGATTATTCGTCTACGCCACTGTGTTAGGGAAATTCGAGGATGAATTTCTTTAATGGGGGAAGCCTATAAGAACCTGTATCATCTTTTCAGGTATTTCTTTCATTTCTGGTTATTTTTTAGAAAACTATGAGTTTCTGGAAATTTCAGGAGTACATGCCATGTACATATATATACTCGTTGAGTAATAGGTTACTGTGGGTAGCTGTGTGCTAGTCGTGCAATGGTCGAGCACATGGCCGTTTGTGGTGACCTAGAGACCTCCTAGAGCAAGGGACAACTTAGGAAATTACATGCCATTTAATTCTAAAGTACATGTTGTGTACTTTATTTTTATTTCTTTAAATGAACCAGGGTCGCATCTGATGGACAGAACCATCTTCTTCTCAACCTATCTCATCTGGGAGCAAACGAGACTGTCAGATCATTGTTGAGCCCCCAACTCGCTATCCGTTCTTCAATCCAAACTCTATCGATTGTATTGGAATCGAATTGGTGATTTCTTCCATCTTCTAGAACCTCACCTCTTGATTTATCCTCTTTCACGTGATTTTCTTAGTTGAACTTTTTTAGCATTTTTGTAGATATACGGAATTCTAGGGAAATTCAAGGAATGAGGTTCACGTATATCATCCGTACAATGTCAAGGTAGGTGGTTTGTGCCTTTTTGTAGTTAGTCTTTGAGTTATATGTGTGAAATTTCCCAATACCTTGTTTGGGGTATTGCTTGTTTATGTTTCATAACCCTATTATTTCATGTTATGCCTTGTTTTTTTGGATAGAGGTTATTTGTTTATGAATAGAGATAACTTTTCAATTCTATGGATGTTTTTCCCATGTTGCATGTTTTTTCTGTTTTCTCTAGCTTGCCTATTTGGCTTCTTTCTTTCCATGCCATGTATTGTTAGGATGGAGTGACTATTATCTGACATGTTGTGATATGTTGTTGACTATTTAGCCAAGTAGTTCTTGAAGACTAATTTGGCTTCCATATATATTTTTGCAGATTGACTTAAACCAGGCTGTGGGAACCTGGTATAGTAGTCCATAGGGGGGAAGGACATTGAGGGATTCTCTAGAGTGTCTTTTTAATTTTACGTTACGAGACCTTTGGGGGATGGACATAAGTGATCCCTTAGAGTGTATATAGTTTCCTTGAGTTGGGCCATAGGGGGAATTGGATGTTGAGTGCTTCCTCTAAGTGCATATTAGTTACCGATATGATACTACAGGGGGAATTGACAATGAGTGCTTCCTTAGAGAGTATTTACTAAAGCTGAATCAGAGGGGCTAGACTATGTGTACTTCTCATAGGGTTAGTTGTCTTGTTTGGTTGAACTAGAGGGGTTAGGATATGAGTACTTCTCTTGGGATTATCTGTTTGTGATTAGTTTATTAACTAATATATTATATTCAATGCAATTGAACTTTAGGATTGTTTACTTTTGAGTACTTCTTTGTTTACTACTTATTTTTTCTAATTACCTTCTATATATATTCACTGACTGTTAGGCACAGATATTTGGGTGGTTGCCTACTAGGATTTGTCTCACACCCTTTTTGGGTCATGCTTTTGTGCCCAAACAGATTATATTGTTTCAGGTCTAGATATGGGCATGTTCCCTTCTACTTCAAGTACTTTACTACATTGGATTTGGAGATCAAGGGACCAAGCTGAGGCTTGCAATTTTGTGGAGTTGTTTACTTGATTTTCCTTGTACTTTGTATTAGTATTTTATTCCATCATAGTGACTTGTTTGGATTCTTTCCTAGACATATGTATCATGCATCATATATATATGTTCTCAGTTTTTATTACTTCTAGTCTTCCACTATTTACTATTGGATGGTATTATTACTTCTTCCACTAGTGTTATCTGTTTTAATTCCATTTTGTTACTCTAATAATTAGGGAATAGTTTCCCCACTATCACACCCAAGGCCCTCACTGCTAGTCGGCAGCCTCTAACATTTGGGGAAATGCGCTTGAGGCCATGGGACCAACCAGGTACTGGGCACCTCTGGACAGCTTCTGAAATTAGGATGTTACAAAGTGGTATTTTAGGAATTCTTTTCTTCTTGACTTACTTTTTGGATCCTATATTCAGGGGTAGGAAGGAATAGGTACTTGGTAATAAGTTTTTCCTAGGTGTAGCTAACTCGTGTATAGGGAAAATCAAATTTACCTCATATATTGTGAATCTTCTGGTTTTTCAATTTTATAGTTGATTTTATTTTCACCGTTGGGTGATTCACTTGTTTTGTGTTATTACCATCGATAATATTGAGGTTCTATTTCTGTTACAACCCGACGAGTTGAGGGTGTTTCATCTCATTCATCACATAAGCACTTGCTATAGATCACATGTCATGCATTCTTTCCATTCCATTTAGCGTGCATTAGTGATTGTATGTTGTTGTGATAGATGTTGTGTTAGATATTAATGTTGTTCTGATATATGACTTGATAAAATACCTTCTTTTTGATAGGGTATTGAATTGTTTAATGTTTTTTTTGAATGAGCACCAAACTTTGGTTCTTGAGGAGTTATCGGCCCTCATGGATTGTAGTTTGGTGGATCATTACACTGTTATGTTGGTATATGACAGGTATAAGATGCCAAGCATTAATTTTTGTGAGGTATGGGCCCTCACAGATCAGAATTTGGCACTTTAATGTTCATTTCAGTGTTTTCTGGATTCTAGAATTTTTTCTGAGGCTTTAAATCTAGAAAAACCAAGAATACATAGCGTTAAATGATAAATACACGCCATGTATCCTTCTGTTCGGGAATGAAATCTTTTTATTAATTACACTCTATGTACTATATGTACACATCGTGTAGTATTTAACCATGTCACTGGATGTGTGGGTAGAGACACAGGGTTGGGAAATATTTAGTGGAACACATTGTGTACTGGAAGTACACGCCATGTGTTTTTATCATGTGTCCACCCATGTGGGAAACGACACGGATGGATAAAACTAAGGTTATACCTTTTGTATCATGATTTAACATGATGTGTAGTATGAACCTTGTATATGGTCATGTAGAGAACAACTTGGGGCTGTGGAATCCTTATAGTACACGCTGTGTCCATCTAGAACATGTTGTGTAGAGTGAGTTATGTATCCGACTATGTGACGAACAACAAGGGTTAGTGAAGTTCATCTAGTACACATTGTGTCTTATACTAACACATCATGTAGTCTTATTCTAAGAGAACTATTTGGATTATCCTTGTAAGGGGAATCACGCAGGGGAAGACGATTCAAGTACACACTGTGTGTTAGGACAACACACCATGTGTTTGGGGTTTTACACGACCTGGGGTGGAAAAAGTACATGCCAATGTTAAGGATTAAGGGAACACGTCATGTAGGTGTAATAAACATCGTGTATCCATGTTTTAAAAAACATGATTTCTTTTTTTCTCCTATTCCCGTATTACTCCTCTTGTTTTCTGTTTTTGATAATCTTGATCTAAGGTGTGCACTTGACCTTGCAGAGTGATTCCCCCGAGACATCCTCCAATTGTATGCCAGATTCAAGGTAGTGATCAGACACTAGACATGGACGATCAAGGACTACCAATAGATCCTCCAGTTGTGCTAGTCTTGGAACCATCCGTTATTCTAGATACAGGTGTTGATGCACAGTTCCGATAGTAAATTATGAGGGTCATGTAGAACTTCTGAGGAGTACCGCTTCATGCCCTATCTATGGCAGAGTTGACGTGGGTTTTCCATCAGCATCATCCTCCCACCATCACATGGGAAGGTGGACATCATGCTACATAGTCATGGTTGGAATCCATTCTTTCTATCTTAGAGCAGTTGGAGATGCCTCTAGAGAGGAGGGTGAAGATTGCTATGTATATGCTTTAGTATTCCTCCAAGAGATGGTGGGATGTGATCTCACTAGAGGGATTCCAGCAATTCATGGCATGGGATGAGTTCTAGTGTCCCTTTTATGACTACTTCTACCCAGAGACTTTGAGGGTCAATTGAGCCTGAGAGTTCATGAGTTTGGAGAAGGGTACTCTCTCAGTCATGGAGTACTCTTCTCATTTCACTGATCTGTAGTGCTTCATGCCTATTCTAAGGGGTGATGAGTTATTTCTGGTGGGGAAGTTTGAGGATGGTCTCAGGCATGACATCTGATCTTAGGTGAACATCTTAAGGTTGAATTCCATAACTTCTATATTCAACTAGGTGCTGATCACAGAGTGAAATACGAGGGATTATGGAGTGGTGAGCCAGGGCGGTTTGACATCTGGATTTTTTATACCTCATACTGAAAGCAGTAAGTTCCCCAGGGAGTCTACATGCGGGGATCCAAAGAGGCAGGACACTTCTTCTGGTAGCCAGGTGGTATGCTACGAGTGCAGTAAGAGCGGGCATATGTTGCAAATTTTCCCGAGAGAGCCAGTGGAGTGCTGATATTATGGAAATACGGTCCACCTTCAGCGTTTCTAACAATTTTTCTCACCAGAAGCTAGTGACGGGGGTTCTTCTATGACTACTCATTTAGGACCAGAACCACCAGTTTCTCACTAGTCTGGGAACTGATGTTCTTCTTGCCATTTAAGCCGATGTGGAGGTCGAGGTCATGGTGGCAAGATTACAAGATTTCAGTGAAAGTAGGGTGGATCATCTTAGGGTGGTTAGGCAGGGTTGTAGGGACACGGTACAGGCTATACTTTTAAAGTGGAGAAGACCAAACAGGAGGAGGATCCCATGCCCTCTACAGCTCAAGGTATAATCCTCATTTCCTCCATTTTAGGTTATGTACTTTTTAATACTGGGGCTTCCCATATATTTATATCTATTGTTGTTCATGAAAGCCTTAGGAATTGTATCTTTTATTCTGATGATATATGGTCATTAGACACTCCGTTGGGGATAAGAACAGCTAGTGTACGATAGTGCAAGTAGATACCTCTAGAGTTTAGTGGGTGTCACTTCATTTGGGACCTCTATGTCCTAGAGATGACAGGCTATGTTGTCATTCTCGGAATGGACTGGTTAGTTCCCCTATAGGTTGTTGTCAACTTCTATCATCATTGGGTGAGATTCACATCTCCATAGGGTATATTGTTTATTCATAAGGGATAATGGGATGTTCAAGTGAGCAGAGCGGGACCTGAGCCTCATTGGTTGGGAGAAGTTACAGCCCAGATTGTTAGTCTATATTTGGATGACTAGGGGACTTCTCATATAGACTTTCATCCAGTTTTGGATCATTTTAGGGACTTATTTCATGAAGACTTTTCGGGTTTAACTCTGAAGTGAGAGGTGGTATTTTATATTGAGCTTGTGCCATGAGCGGCACTAGTGTCAATCGCTCCTTATAGGATGGCTACACCAGATTTACCGGATATCAAGAAGTAGTTGGAGGATTTGAAGGAAAAGGATTCCATCTAACCCATTACTTCTCTTTGGGGTTTGCCAGTTCTGTTTTCAAAGTAGGTGGATGGTCCCCTTAGACTTTTTCTAGATTATCGGAAGTTGAACCAGTTAATGATCAAGAACCGATATATATTGCTGAGGATTGAAGATCTCTTGGATCAGCTTCGAGGAGCCTGAGTGTTCTCGAAGATTTACTTGAGGTTCAGATACCATCATTTGCACGTTAGACCATCTCATATACCTCTTACAGCCATCTGGTTCAAGTATAGTCCATATGAGTATGTGGTTATTCCATTCATTCTCATGAACGCACCTGTAGTCTTCATGGCACTGATGAACCGAGTGTTCCATACATTCTTGGATTCTTTTGTGGTGGTCTTCATGGACAATATCTTGGTGTACTCTCACACTCGACACGACCATGCCACACATCTTGAGATCATTTTGAGTACACTGGGATATAATTAGTTATATTCTAAGATCTCAAAATTCCACATTTGGATGGACCAGATACACTTCTTGGGTCATGTTACCTCGCAGACAAGAGTATTAGTTGACCGAGAGAAAGTAAGAGCAGAAGTTTCCAAGGATCATCTGAAGAACATCTTTGAGGTATAGAGTTTTCTAAGGATGGATGGTTACTAAAGAAATTTCATATAGGACTTCTCATGCTTAGCAGCACCACTAATGGGCCTGACTAAGAAGGGTGTGAAGTACATGTGGTCAGATTCTTGCGAGGCAGCCTTTCAGGCACTAAACGAGAGGTTGACTTCATCACCAATACTTGTAATTCTAGAGTCGGGTAAGAGATATACTATTTTATGTGATGCATCTGGTATTGGGATGGGAGAAGTGTTATAAATGGGGAAGGAGTCATTCCATATGGGTCTCAGCAGTTGAGGCCACATGAGAGGAACTACCCGACGTATGATCTCGAGTCGGCTGCAGTCGTTCATACTTTACTCTGTTAGAGACACTACCTTCTAGGAGATCATTTTTTGGTTTTCACCAACCATAAAAGTCTCAAGTATATCTTCACTCAGCATGACCAAAATTTGAGATAGCAAAGGGGGTTGAATACCTTAAGTCCATTGACTTTGAGCTTACCTACAGGACTAGGAAGGGAAATGCAGTGGCTGATGTGCTAAGCAGGAGGACTCAGATACATGCATTTCAGGAGGCCAGTAGTGAGTGGCAGCCTATGGATATGTTCTCAGAGATAAATTTGGAGGTTCACGAAAGACCGGGCCAGAATTTCCTTTCTTCTATAGATATTATCTCTACTCTACTTGATTGAGTGAGAATGAGGAAACTATCAAATTCTAAAGGCCTAGTCTTATGGGGAGTGTGTCAGGAGAGGACCCTATTCCTAGATGGACAGTAAGTAAGGGTGAAATCTTGTGTTTTCATAGATATGTGTGAGTGCCAATAGACATACGCGAGGAGCTAATGTGGGACTTTCATTCCTCAGTTTAGATAGTGAATTCTGGTGTCAAGGATATGTATCAAGATTTTCACCATCAGTATTGGTGGTCGTGTATGAAGGGAGATGTTGTTGGTTTTGTCATAAGATGTTCCACCTGTCCCAGGTGAAGGAGGAGCATTATCGACCAGCAGGGCTATTGAAATAGTTACCCATTCCTGATTGTAATTGGAATGATGTCGTGATAGACATTGTCACAGGTTTACCGAGGTCTCCTCGAGGGAATGATTCAATTTTGGTTTTCATTGACAGACTCATGAATTTTTCTCACTTCTTTCTAATCAAGGAGACGTTCAGTGTTGATGATCTAGGAAGGTTGTACATATGAGAGATTTTAAATCTACATGGTGTTCCACACTCCATTGTTTCATATAGAGATGCACATTTTACTTCTCAAGCCTGGCAAGGACTTTAGACGGCTTTGGGTACACAAGTACTTCTGAGTAAAACATACCATCCCTAGATAGATGGTCTGTCTGAGCATATGATTCAGGTGCTGGATGACATGCTTCAAGAATGCATTCTAGACCTTGGAGGTTCTTGGGAGAAACATGTACCTCTTTTATATTTTTCCTACAATAATAGTTTTCAAGCAACTATTCAGATGGCAACTTAGGAGGCTTTGTATGGTAGGCCATGCCGACCCCCCTTATGTTTGATGGAGGTTGGGGAGGAAGATATACTAGGACCTCATATTTTCTAGGAGACCACAGAGTAGATAGAGCTGATTCAGAGAAGGATGGCTACTATACTGTTCCGATTGAAGTCTTATGCTGATCGATGGAGATGACCTTTGGAGATCGAGGTTGGAGATCAGGTTTTTATACGTGTCACACCAAGGTTGGGACACAATAGGATTAAGAGATAGGGTATGATTTCAGCATGATATGTCGGTTTGTTTGAGGTGTTGGGGAGAGTCAGGTCGGTTACCTGTCGTTTGTAGTTACCTCAGATGTATCGGGGTATACACGATTTTTTAACGTTTCTTAGCTTTGATGTTACTTATCAGACCTATCTCATGTCTTCCAACCCAAGGAGGTTGAGCTCGAGGTGGATGCCTCATTCGAGGAGCATCCAATCTGGATTGTTGATTTAAGTGTGAAGTTTTTTGGTGTCAAGTCTGTTCCTATGGTATGAGTGCTATGGAAGCACGGGCGAGTATCGGACGAGACCCGGGAGAGGGAGGCCGATGTACGATCACAGTGTCCAGAACTATTCGAGGATTCTTCTTCTATGCTGTCTTGATTGGGAAATTTGTGGATGAATTTATTTGAGGGGGGAATTTTGTAAGAACCCATATCTTCTATTCAAGTATGTCTTTTATTTCTAGTTGTGTTTTAGAAAAATATGACTTTATGGAAGTTTCAGGAGTACACGCCATGTACTTATATATACATGTCGTGTACTATGTTATCGTGGGTAGTCATGTGCTGGCCATGTAATATCCAAGCACATGGTTGTGTGTGGTGACCTGGAGACCGCCTAATGCAGGGGCTGACTAAGGCAAGTACACACTATGTAATTCAAAATTACACTCTGTGTACTTTCTTTTTATTTCACTAAACGGACTTGGGTCACGTCTTATTGACAGAACCATTTTCTTCTCGACCGATCTCATCTAGGAGTGTACGAGACTGTTAGATCTTCACTAAGCTCCTAAATCGCCATACATTCTCTGATCCGTACTTCATCAGTTGCGTTGGAATCACATCAGTGAGTTCTTACTTCTTCTAGAACCTCATCTCTTGATTTCTCTTCTTTCACAATATATTCTTGGTCAAGAATTTTTATCGTTTTTATTGATCTATAGAATTATAGGGAGATTCAAGGCTTGAGGTTCATGTATATCGTATTTACAAAATCAAGGTAGGTGGTTTGTTCCTTTTTGTAGTTAGTCTTTGAGTTATATGTGCGAAATTTCCCAATACCTTGTTTGGGGTATTGCGTGTTTGTGGGTTTTATCCCTTTTATTGACTGATATGCCATTTTTTTGGATAGAGGTTAAATTTTTATAAATAGGGTTAACATGGCCATGCTATGGATTTTTTCCCATTTTTCATGTTTTGACCGTTTGGTCAAGCTTTCCTTTTAGGCATCTTGCTTTTCATGCCTATTATTGTTTGGATGGAGTGACTATTATCTGATATATAGTGATATGTTGTAGAATCTTTAGCCATGTAGTTATTGAGTTTTACATTGGCTACCATATATCATTGTGCATGATTTCCTTACATAGGTTTGTGGAAACATGTTGT
Source organism: Viscum album (assembly GCA_963277665.1). Taxonomy (NCBI): domain Eukaryota; kingdom Viridiplantae; phylum Streptophyta; class Magnoliopsida; order Santalales; family Viscaceae; genus Viscum; species Viscum album. Next base: position 441,629,079 of record OY728121.1, read on the forward strand.
AGTAGACCATAGGGAGAATGGATGCTGAGGGCTTTTCTAGAGTGTCTGTTTACATTTACGTTGCGAGACCATAGGGGGGGTGGATGTAAGTGCTCCCTCTGAGTGTTTATAGTTTCCTCGATATGGGACATAGGGGGAATTTTATGTTTAGTGCTTCCTCATTGTGCCTATTAGTTACCGATACGAGTCTATAGGGGGAATTGACGGTGAGTTCTTCCTTAGAGAGTCTTTTCTAAAGCTGAAATAGAGGGGTAAGATTGTGTGTACTTCCCAGAGGGTCCCATGTGTTGTTTGGTTGAACTAGAAGGGTTAGGTTGTGAGTAATTATTTGAGGGTTATCTATTTGTGATCAGTTGGTTAGCTAATATATTAAATTAAATGCAATTTAATTGTAGGATTTTTTACTTTTGAGTACTTCCACATTTACTACTTCTTTTTGCTTATTGTCCGTCGTATATATTCAATGATTGTTAGGGACATATCTTTGGGTGGTTTCCTACTGGTATTCCTCTCACCCACTATTTGGGTCATGCTTTTGGGTATAAACATATTATATTGATTCAGTTCTAGATAAGGGAATTTTCCCTTTTACTTTTGGTACTTGACTACTTTGGAGTTGGAGAGAATGGGATCAAGTTGAGACATGCGATGTTGTGGAGATGTTTACTTTCTTTTACTTATACTTTGTTTTAGTATTGTATTCCAACATTGTAACTTGTTTAGATGATTTCTTAGACATATGTATCATGAATCATAAATATATGTGCTAAGTTGTTATTACTTCTATTCTTCCATTATTTTCTGTTGTGTGGTATTATTACTACTTCTGCTATTGTTATCTGTTTTACTTCAACTGTGTTACTCTACCAATGAGGGTATAGTTTCCCCACTATCACAACCAATGCCCTCTCTGATAGTTAGTTGCCTCTAGAGTTTGGGGAAATGCGCTTGAGGCCATGTGACCAACTGGGTATGGGGAACCACTATGCGCTTCAAGAACCGGGATGTTACAACTCGCCTTCAGAAATAAGTCACCATCTGACTTTACCCATGATGGGAGATGAGTCGCCATTGAAATGAGTCGGTATTGAGATGATTCACTACTGAGATGAGTCTCCATTTAGATTATTCACTATTGAGATGAGTCACCTTTTTGATGAGACATCATTTATATGATTCACCATTTATATGATTAATTATTGAGATGAGTCACCAATGAGATGATTCACCACTGAACATGATTCACCACCAGACCTGACCATCATTCAAATGACTCAGTACCATCATGTACCACAATTTGTTCAAATGACTCAACACCAAATGTCTCACTATCATATAACCCATCACCATATGAATTTCAATCAAATTACTCACTATTAGGATGATTCACCATCGTAATAAGTCATCACAAAATTTTACATGCCACTGAATTACCTACCGTCGTTGTCTTTCTTATTTTCAATTATATGCGGTAGTGTATATCTTTAATTCATTTAATGAGTTGGATTATTATATGATTTTCCCTTCTCTATAGCTGGATGATACAAGATATATTCTTCAATATTTTTTATTTATATACCCAAAGTGTTTGAAAAATAGTTATTTATGTGGATTGTTTTGGTTTTCTTCCCATGGTTATTGTGGAAGATTTCCTAGCATGGCATGGGTAGCTTGTCAGTTGTTGTCTTTTTACAGAGTCTAGTTTGTGGATGAAGATTATTTTTATATAATCTCCATTACAGCTAGTGATTCCCATGTAGATGGTATTAGGTATCTTCTTGAGACTAAAACCCTTATTTTAATTTTTCTAGGTGTTTTATTTTGACTTATTTCAAATAATTAAACATAATTTGATTAAATTTTAAGTAAAACCACTACCTTGATAGTTATTCTTAACTAATGTTTATATAAGTATTTGTTTGGGTAAACAGATTTCAAAAATTAATGTAATTTCCATATTGTTTTAACTTAGCACTAATCAAGATTTGAGGAATACTTTAAAAGACCAAAAACTATATCATACTACTCTTTTGATTATCAGGGTGTTTTATTTTTAATTGGGGGATTTTATTTAAACTTTATTTTAACCAAAAAGTTTATTGGGAACTCAATTCACCTGCCCCTGAGTTACTCATTATGACCAATATATTATTTAATAATCATCTTTATGAATGAAATTATTTTTTGAATCTTCTATAAAAGAACATTAACGTCCTAAATTTTTTTTCATATCCTTTGGAATCGGTTATATAGTTATAAATTTGGTTAAAAAACTCGGAGAAAAATGTAAAGCCTTCTTGGACCTTCCACACAGTTCCTCACAAGGCCTTGGGTTCTCATTTTTAACAATCTCTCATGAAATTAAATATCATCATGTTGAATTAAATCATTTCCTTAGTATTTAACATTAATTATTCTTCCCCCATCATTACTTTCATTTAAAATTGTCTTGGTTAAAAGATCATACACTCTTTAGGATCATGGTCAACTCTCTTGGGAATTTTTCATGGTTTCTTAGGAATATCCTACACATAACTAATCCTATTATTTCTCTCTTGGATTTATTATAAAATTTTATTTACCTTTTTTACATTAGTACCAATACTCATTGATTATTTTCATAAATCCATATTGTATCCAATTCTTCCAAAAAATAATATTCACTTCCTTTTTAGTGAGTCATTCTTCATGATATTCTTGGTATTATTAATTGCATTTTTTGTTTTTTATTACTAGTGGATATATCATATTAACATCTCTTAAAATTATGATTTTTTTGTTTTATTACAATAAATGATTTAGAAATATACTTGGTTAACATTCACAATCATTATTTTTTATTTTATAAAAAATTGGTTATAGCTTACATATAACTTTTTTAATACTTTTAAATTTATTTATGAAGAATATATTTGTATTCTTCTTCTGTGTACATTTCTCCAACTTTGACTTTATCTCCCTTGAAATGGAATTATTTTATCTTACATGAGTTTACATATTATGTAAAAAAATATACTTGTACCTAAAACATTCACAACACCATCAATAGCCTACAAAACATTATATGTTCAATTGAATATCAATATCTCTGTCTTTTGTACCATGCTATTTTTATTCTATTTTGATCACGTTTTTGGATTGTTTTGGGTAAAACCTTCTTCCACACATTCTTACATCTAGTATAGATTGAGTGGTTAGTTAGTCATCAATTATATCATCCATTTATATATATATATGTAAACCAACACTATTCATGAAACCATAACTATCATAAACATAGTTTTTAAGAGTGGATTGTACCTTTTTCTTTGATATTTCTAGAGAGAATCACTAAATTATGTGAGGCTATTTTGAAATATAAAATAATTATTTTGGAATAAATATCCTTTTTGAAAGTATGAATCATAGCTGCTCTTCTGCTAGATTTTTTCAAAGTCTGGTCTTATACAGTTTCATGATTCTTCAAAATCACATCACACTCATGGAATTTCATATTAAGTTTCTTTATGTGGTATTAAATGAACTTCACACTTCCTTCATCATCTCTTCGTATTTCATAAATATGATTATCTTTATCATCATGAATATTATTCTTACATTGTAGAAAATTTTCATGCTCTTTATTCTATTATTCCATCTAATATATAGTATTTAACCACAAGTTATAAAATTTGGAGCATGTTTCATCAAGTTCCAAATTCATAGAACTTACAGATCATAATTGTTTTGATATATTTATACAAATATTCCCCACTTATACTAAATATTTATCTAAATTTTATGAATCTACATATATTTGTGTGATCTCCTATGGTATTCATCTAAAATATCCATAAATAATGGTTACTATTTAATTGGGATATCTATGTTTTATATACTTTAAACCCAAAACTGGTCCATTATATGAATCCATAGAACTGTGATCTTCTCCACTTTTTCTTAGCTCATTTAGAGAAAATATTTTACTAAACATTTCAATTACCAATTATTCACATGGATATTTTAAATCATATGAAGTAGGAGGGTTTTCTATCTCCATTTTAGTGTATTCAATAAATAATTTTATCCTCCATTTCTGAATTTATCTTTTGCAGGATTACAATATGGGAAAAATAATTCCAATTCCTATTTATATAAGAGGTAAGCCTTCCAATCATAAGATTATTCAAAAGAGAAACTATCAATATATATAATTTAATATAATTTTCTTTTATTACCTTTAATTTGTATATTGTTTTCTCTCATTTATTTGATAATTACTTTCTCAATATCTTTGAATCTCCTTTATTCTTGTCCATCGGTGCCTTGGTGAAAAAATATATTCCATGGTTAATTTCATAAGGAACTCATAGGATTATTCAAATATGTAATTCAAAAATTCTTTGGAAAGAAAAACTCAAAACATTAAAAAATAATATGTTTTGATTGTTTAGAATCCAATCAGTGGTGGAACCTATAATCTAATATAAAAAATTATGATCACATGGTATATGTCCAACACTAATAGGGGGATAATTTTTTGTGTATGGATTATTATATACTAATTTTTTTTACATTATTTACCACTTCACCTATTAATTGAATGGATCTTTCACTTAGTTTCTCATATTTGGTCACCTTTAATATAGAATAAGAATGAAATCAAAAAAATGAGAATATTGTTTCTTAACAAGGATCACCTCTAAGAAGGATTTTTAAATACCTAATGTATGGTTTTTTTTGTCCCATGCACACATATGTCCCCTTTTATTATCAAGATAAATCATAGGAAAGGATATATATTTGGACTCATATTCCAGGAACCAACTAGCTAAAATAAAATCACTTACTTGTTTATATCAGGCCCACAAAGACACATGTCCTTTCTATTTTAATACAAAATTCATCTTGTATCACCTAAAATTAAATCAAAAATGAAGCCTCATATCCCACCTAGATTGGATGTATCTAAGAAACTTCTGGAATATGTAACAATCCATGTCACTTCCTATTCTATCCATGAAACCTTATGATATGAGAATATCATAGGCTAGAATTTATCAATAAGATCATATGATATGGGGATAACATAATCATCTCTCCTCACTTCGTCTTATTAATCCTGAAATTTAATTGATAGGAACAATGTTGGTGTCTCTCTCCTTCTTCTTATTTAATACAGAATGACGATCTTCTTAATAGTGTTGGGTCTCTCTAGAATTAAAAAATAGTCGGGTTGGTTCTCTCTATCTTTGATACACATGATTAGAAACAACATGCAACATAGGCTCCCTTTTCTCTTTCTCCTTCAAATCCCATAATATGTAATATAGTAAGAACATCAATAATATACCTTCTTCTTATTCTCAATTTATATGTTCAATAAAATCATGTGAATATTTTCCCCATAATATTCAGGAATTTTTCTTTTTTTTCTTGTGTTAGTTAAATAATATCATGGAAATAAAATAAACAATCTCATTTTTGTTTTATTATTTACCAATAAACATTAACTCTTGATTTTATCCTCTAGACTCATCCTTATTTACTTATGATATTCAATAATTATTATATACTCTTTACTTATTCTTTAATTATATAAAAAATCCACTCATTTATAATCCATGTCTACATGATAACATGAAATGGAAACTATTGCAATTATTAATAACTTCTACCACTTTATGGACACTTCAAGTAAATCATGTGTGGGCCACCATAAATTCAAACATGGAGTGACTGATTCTATTCATTTCATACATGGTAACATATCAAATGAAATGCTCACTACCATGGTATGGTCTATGTTCTTTCCATGTTTCATATATTTTATGACATGGCCTTTCTCCTCATGGTGTGGTTACTTATCAAACTAAAGGACCATATTCAACGAGATATTTTTAAAATTCATCCCCAAACTCATCTCTACTTGAAAAAAAAACTAATAACAGTAATCATTGTAATATTTAAGACATTAATAAATAACACAAAATAACCTGGTTTTTTTATGAATTTTTATTCTCGATGATTAGATTATGAATTTCTCAGTTAATATCTTAAACCCTCAAAAATTTGGAAAATTAATGACCATCACATAAGATATTTTTTATACTTATATATCTTAAACATTATCATAACTTTTTCAATTCTTATAATGTGTTAACTAAGTATTTTACTCTTACAAATACTCTATGAATACCCTTATTCAGGTCTTATGCCTTTTCAATTTCTACTATTTACGATTAGATTTATTTTTATGCATTACAAAAATACTTCTATACATCAGGGGACTTCTCGATTTTCCTTGTCTTATTTGAAGTTACTTGTATAAATCACAACATGTATATTCCACTTATCCATATTTTTAAAAATGGATGACTCTTAAATAATATATTTTTACTATTTCATACCCCAATTTGCGATTCCATATACTTTTCTAAATTATCAACTTCAACATAGAGTTACTTTTATGCATGCTTCATATTCTCTTACTCATACCATGCTTTAGGTTGTTTCTTCACTTTTAACTCATAATTCTAGAATTATTCAAATATATTTATAACTTATTCAAATCTCATAAAGTAATTCCTATTAACATCAATTAAAATGAAATGGATTTAAATAAATTCAGAAATTATCAAAATAATATCAAACATCTTGAGGTATAGTTCAAAAGTATTGAAGCGTATAAATACTCAAATTTGAGTATATCAAATTTTTTTCATGGTCTCTTCATTTCCATTAAAAAATTTCATATTTAATTAAATATAATCCTTATATTAAGTAGTTATCTCTTTTAAACATTATTTTTAAATATTATAGATGGTACTTCCTCAATCAAATATCACTTTTCACTACTACGTTACAGTTTTTATTTATAATCATACCATGTATAATATAGATTGTATCATACCTTAATGCATGATATTAACTAGGATAGAAATTCATAAAAAGACTTTCTTAAAAAATTCAAATATATTCATGTACCATTTAAATTTTATCATAAAATATTATTCCCTTAAATTCAATTAATTCCATAATCATGCACACTAATTATTCACTATTAGTATGTAGAATATCTTCATCTTATAACCACCGGCATTCAAAAAACATAATAATTCATATCATCTTACAACCTTAAAACAAGAATTATTTCCATGTATATAAACCTATAATAATATATAAAGGTTGATACATCCTTTTTCAAATACTCTTAATAATATTTTAATTGGTATCCTTCAACAAGAAACTTCACGGTTCAATAATCTTTATCATATGAATGGATATCTAAATTTAACTCTAATGAAATAACGTACATTTCATATTTTTTAGAATCATTCATGTTAGTAACTAAACCACTAATTTTTTCCCATTATAAAATTAATAATGATAGTACCTTAGTTACTTTATCTAACACCAAACAATAAATAATTCTCCAAACTACTTAACTCAATGAATGTAGAAAACCTTTCTTGGGAAATTCATCTAATTATATCAAAAACATGATTATGAACATAAAAATTACTTCTAATATATTTTAATCTATACAATATATACCTTTGGTAAAAGGCCTTTAATTTTTTTATAATTTAATTTTTAACTATATTTAGAGGTATCCCTTACATGGACCAATATCCTGGAAACATGTCTCATAGAACCATAGGCACAAAGGCCTTTAGATTATATATAATTAAGACTTATATAAACCTGAGAATAAAAATACAACCCCTTTTTTAATACTCTCACCTACCCCAACATCTAATCATTCCTGGAGCTTTGATGTAGCTTTCATTTACCTAGTGGGATCTCTATGTAGTCACTCACTGATTCGAGTGACCGGTCATACCATCATTGCACCTTCAATTGACTCTAAGTGTTTAGACATTCCAAACCACCTACCACCCACACCCCACCCTGAGTTTCTCTGTTATAGGATCTAGGATGGCTCAGAGTCCCTGAGTGAATGGACCAAAGGTCCCAGAGGTTTAAAGTCCCATATATATGGCCCAAAATCAAAATTTTAATGAATAGTACTAATACTACAATTCCCCTGCTATTGTAGCTTCTATAGTACTATAAGAATCCATCTTTTCTAGGATTTGAACCTAATTTTTTTATATAAAATCATAGGGAACTAACCTATCGGGCAATCCCACAACTAACCAATTCATATTGAATACATGTGTAATTCATTTGTCTTCATTGAAAATAGATAGAAACCCAAGTCAGTTCAACATCGATAATGCGCTTCTATTACACAAAAAATTTCACTTCTTAGTTAAAATAAAATATTATTTATTTTTACATAGATAAAATCTTATGAATAAGAAAAAAATCTATAGGAAAAATCAATACCAATGAAGAATAATTCTCCAATGTATAAAATTAGGAATTATTTTATATCCACTGAAGATGAGATCAAAATTAAGGTACTAATATTACTTCCTAATATTTATGATGTGATAATAGTAATATATAATCGGCGGTTTAGTTGTTTGTTAAAGGTGATTGGCCATCCCTTATATGGAATACTCTTGTAGTATTACCTATAATCAAGGAATTATAAAAATCCATGGTCAAATTTATAAATTAAAATTTTAATAACCATATAGTTGGTCCATTAGATTCCCATGTCTACAAAGTTCTTATTGTATCAGGATTTTCGGTATTATAGGAGGATCGCAACGCAGCAGGTCATTAGTCCTGAAACCCATTGAAGGGTACCAAAAATAAAATTTCTTTACATTAGTCTCTAATTAAATATCTCTTTTAAAAGAGGTTAATCTACCACATACCCTCACTAGCAAGAATTTTAAAACATCAAAAAGAAATACAATCAGTATCAGAGCTGCAGGGTAATGGTTGAAGTGGAATACTCCATCATAGTGGCTCAATATCAACTTAGATGGGTCTTATATCCATAGTAACATGTGTGGTAGTGGAATCCTCTATGAATACCACATCAATACCATTCTGGGTTTCTTGTCATTTTTTGGGGAGAGGAAAACTGTCTAAGAGAAATCTTATAAAATGGATTTTGGTATCTCTTTGTGTGATTCATACATAATTAATATTCTTGATGTTCAATCAAACTCATCCATAATGGTGAACGTTATGTTAGGTTTGGAATCTAGTTACTAGATAATTTGTTAAACCTCAAAAACATTCATATATATTCCAAATCTATATGTGAATATCCCACACACATGGAATGAGTATAATAAAGTGGTTGATCTTCTTACATCTAAGAGAGATCAAGAGGAACTGATTGTTATCTATTCATGAATTGGATATATACCATATTATTATGTTACAATTTCCTAATGGTATTCTCTTGGACTCCAACACTTCTTTCCCCTTTGAATCTCCTCTCTATTCACTATTTATTACCTTGCACTTTTCATTTATTTTTTAATAAAATATTCAAATTTAAGGTACCAAAATTTTCTTAAATTATGTTTATCATCATCCATGATTTATCTCAAAACAATGTGTTATAATTATTCCATTTATATCTATAAAATAATATTTTAACATATGAGAATCGTTCTATATATATATAATAACATTTATTAAATATTCTCACACTAAAATGATGACCCCTTTTAAATTTTAGTCAAATCTATTACTGGATAAATATCCATATTTAAATAAGTTTTTATACTCTTTTTTATTTCTCTCATTACATAGTTATTCAAAGGAATCATCATGTTAACCATATCATATATGACACTTGGATAGTTGAGTGAAAAAAAATCCCTAAATAAATTATATAGATTATCCCAACTATATTCATATTCTATCCTAACTATACGGGATACTTTTCTATGTGTGACCCAAAACTCATGTTATATGAAATAACCTAATCCAATTAATACAACTTATATTTTGTCTTTATTACACAAGATAATCCATGTGCACCCATATTTTTCATAACTAACCCATTCGGATGATAAATGCCTTGAAAAGTTAATCCTTTCAAATTAATATAAGACTTAATATTTTTCAGGGGTTCTTTAACATCTCACAATGTTATATAGTGTATTATATTTAGGTATTCATTATTTTAATGATTTAATTTTTACATCTTACACCATTAACCAAATTATTTTACAGAAAAAATATTAATGTATAATAGTTTATACAACTAATAATTTGTGTTAATTACCTAAAAATAGTATCAAATTATATCTATATCTCTCTAAATTAATATCATTTATAAAGTATATTAAAAAATTTAATTTAATGGTTTATAATCATAGGAAAAAATATATATAATCATGAGTAAGTATGTGGAGATAGATAGCCAAACCTTTCTTTTCTATAATAGAGCCTAATCTCCTCGAATAGTAAGATTTCAGACTCGATGTTTCAAAATACATATATCAATATGAAAGGGATAAATTAATTAAAAAATAATAATAACACCTAATATATATATATATATCATAACCAAAAATTCTTAATTATTTTATAACACAAAAAAACAAATCATAATCTTGGTGGGAAAAAACTAAATCTTATGTCATACTAAGCATTTAACATGATATATGCATGTTATTACATTTATAGAAACATGTTTCAATAATTTAAAATAAATAATACATCAATTTATAGTATAAAAACTTCATATTCAAGAATAATAAATTTGTAGGGGATATATAAATTAATTAATTAATTAAAATTTTTAATATTAATACATGTTAAATGAATTTATAAAAATTTCATGAATAAATAATTATAGACACTTTATAATTCAAAGACACAATCATATATAATCCCTAAAATATAAATAATCTCACTTTATATTTATACTAAAAATTAAAACTCGTTATATTTCATCATTTACATGAAAGATATATATATATATAAACTCGTTTATATTTTAATGTATGATACATTAAAACGTAAACTTTTCGCATTATAAATTCACATGAACATTAAATATTAATAATGTAAATAATTTTAATTATTTAAATATAATATATTTTCTGGGTTTAAACATTTGATAAAATATTCCAATGATAAATCTTGGACTACCAATAAGTGAACTCCCCAAGATCATCTCTAATTGACTAGGGGAAAGTGACCAACTTTGTAGTTTTCACTGAAATAATGGTTAGTATTACCTTTAAATATAACATGTCACTTTTTAGAATGTAAATTAATCCTTCATTGTATACATGAATCATCAACCCTATAATAAAACACAAGCTTATATAACAGTATCTTCATAGTATAGTGTAATGTGAAATTAGTAAAACTCTTTATAAATATAACACATCATGAATAGATGTATGGAAATTTAAGACTGAATTTATATGGAAAAAATGTAGTCATCGCAATGAATAAATAAATCCCCTAGATACCACATCAATTATCCATATCTAGACTCCAAGATCATCCATTTTCTATATCTTCTGATCTTCATAGATACTAGAGAAAATAACACACGATTTTTCACAAAGTTGTGAGAAATAATACTCATTATGTCATCCCAATCAGTGATCTAGACCCAAGTAAAAGTATTATCTATTTATATCATCAATAAAAAGTGTATATAGAAAAAAATATCAACAAGTTTTGAATCAATTCTTTTTAGGATACGTGTATCTCCATTTAGTTACACTCGCTATATAACAACGTTTAATTATGTAATTATAATATATTTTCACAAACATGAGTTTATGAGATTGATTTTTGGAACATATTTGGTTAGATAGAAATGTATTTCTTTAATGAGTTTCATGGAAGAATCATTGACCTGATAAATTTTTATGGTGAAATAATTCTTTTATATTGTTGTTGGATATGGACATGGTGTCCTTAGAAATAATTTAATAGAGTTGTTTAAAAAAAATTCAAACTGAGGCTAGAAGTAGGACCATTATCAACAATGGAAAACCATGCTAGATATGGGATTATTTATATAAATACCTCAAGGTGATCATGAGTGTAAAAAATGTGTGGGTCAATACACAAATAGTTAAGGGTGGTTTTTTCTCATTTGTAAGGGGAAACATAAACGGTCAATGGAGGCCATCATCTCCAACTAGATTATAATGATTGGAAAGAGAGGTGTCAAGGCTTGTTAAGAAAAAATATTATTAAATTTATTTCAATGTGGGATATATTTTTAAAATTGATCTATTCACCCATCATTTAAAACTTGGATATACACTTACACTCTTTATCAATTAAGACAACAATATCATAGGTAATTTTTACCACAACCATTGTGTTATTAGTATGTATAGAAATATTATTTAATACCATCATTATAATTAAAAGCATTAATTAATTACATAAGTAGTTGAAAAGTTTTTACTGAGTTTTTTTATTCATTCCACAATGGGAGTTGAACTCTCTAATTACACATTTCACATTACAAATTGTAAATAAATATTGTATGAATGGATGTATTATACATGATGTCATGAATAAAATTATTTGTGTGGTTATGGAGGAATTGTTTATGGTAGTAGGAAACACATTAACTCTAGGAAATTTTTTTTTTTATGTCTTTATGGTAAGTTACTTCAAGCCATGAATTTCTTGGTTCGAACATAGTTAAGTAAGTCGGTGCATGTATTGTGAATAAGCTAGGGGAAATTTTCTTATATATATTGAAGATTAATTCATTCTAAAGGAACATGAAATAGATAGAAAATGGGTGATATTGAGAAATAGAGAGAATGAAAAGATCAAAATATAAAAAAATGTATAGAATGAGAGGCTTTCTATTTTAGTGATGATTTCCATACGAAGCATTGATATGAGGTCTATGTATTCCATTAAATCAATGTGTCAAAATCATTCTAAAATAGTGTTGTACGATGAACATTCATATTTCATTACTTGTATAAAAGTTGTTTAATCTTTTTTACGTGAATCTGGGGAATTGAGTTTTTTGTACACATACTTATTTGATGAGTGTTTTTCATAATAGAATAAAGTTAGTGAGGTAGTGTTGAAGAGATAGAATCTAGAAGCATTTAAAAATATTATTTTATGGAACTCATATGTGGATTATACAATTAGAGTATTTTGGAAAAGATATATTATATAATTACTATTAATAATATAGTGAGATAATAAATAGATGATAATTGTTTCATTCACGAAGAGACATTGCATAGTGGCATTTTTTTATAAGGCAGTGGAGTGTATTGTAGTTCAGTGCATCAAAATTAATTGAGGAAACCATTTTTCATATCCTATAGAATCATTGAATATATGAGATAGATTTAGGAGCCCGTATATATTAATATATTTGGTTTTGGTATAAACAAAAAGGATTATAATGATATTATAGTGATCACATCCATGAGATCTCAAAGGAAGAAGGATTTTGAGAAAGAGGATTATCAATGTTATATCAAGATTTAAAATAAGTGATTAAGATGATAATTCCAATAATATAATTATCATCATCTAGTATAATTTTTTAAAAAATTGGAGGGAAACCATAAAATCAACTCTCACATTGGGATTTGAGTCTATATGACTTAAAGATGTTGTGTAACAACATATTGGAGATCAGAGTGCATCTATCTAGATTTTATAGTGAAATTGATTCATTCGTACCATGATGATCTTAAAGAGACCCTCAATTATATAAATTTACATTATCCTCTATATAATTAGTGTTTTGAGATAATATAATGGCGTTCTCCTTGGGTGAGCAGTGACTAAACAACAAATCGAATAAAGATAGTGCACCTAGATCTTAGTAAACATGGCCAAAACATTATATCCACAAAACTAGTGATGTGTTGTGGGTTTTCATGTATCAATGCATCATTGGTGTATAATAATTATATGTGTCCCTTTGTGATGAACCAAGTAAAATTTTCTCTTTCTATGAATACGTTAATTTCTGGTATATTTATGTCTATTTATTCTGATTGCATCATTTATAGTTACCTAATGAATGTGGTTCCTGCTATAATGAGAACAAAACATTGAAAGATAAAAAATTTGTAAAAAAATAAAATTTGGGAAGAACCTTGATATACCCCCCCCCCCCACACAATAATTGTATCTTAGGTTACAGTAAGTTGTATCAAACCAAAAAGATTATAACTTGGTGTCTAACCTACTTGAAGAGATCATAAAGATGTGATATCACATTCCATGGTCCACTCAACTTTAAAGGCTAAGATGAAATCTCTAGAGTGGATACAATCAGAAGTTCAATAGAATAAAGTACAAAAATTAAAATATAAGAAAGAAAAATAGGGTTTGGTTGAGCTTTAGGTAGATCTGTAAGGTGATATTGATGAATTATATACTAAAAGAGATACAAATTAGAATATTATAGGACTATTGAAATAGTCATATGAGTATGGTGTGAAACTTAAGGATAAACATTCCCATTTAGTACAATAAGTTTAACATTAGAAAGAAATTCATAAAGAGGTAAAATTTATTTAGGAATTATAATATTTATATTTGATTATTGATAATCTAAGTTCTTATATTGAAGAACAATATGAGAATACGGAGGCACTTTAGGAGGAAGTTAGTACATTTAAAAGGACATATGAGGATCCCTCGGAAGTTGAATTTTTTGAATGAAAAAATTTGGAGGCTTTAAAAATAGAGATTATTCACATGTATATATTGAGGATACTTATTCAAAAGTACTAGTTAAAGTTTAAATGATGGGTAGTTAAGAAGGGCCTTAAAAATGATTGAATATTTAGAGAATCTGCTGAGAGAATATGATTGTGTTATAAAAAGTCTCTATGAGGGTCTCATTAAAAATTAAGTTAATGTAATATTTATTCATAATAAATAAATGGATGAAACAATTAACAAAAAAACAATCCTAGTCAATACTCTAGAAGATAAATTGAAATTCATGGAAGAATGCTTGAAATTAGCTATGGATTTGAATAATACATAATTGTTGTTTAAAGAAAATAGGATAAAAGAGTTAGATAATAGTATTTTAATGGTAAATTATCTTCATTTGTATAATATATAAAATTTAAATAGTGAATTTGGATAAAGGGTGTAAACACTCGATGACAAGAAAAATTCTCTATGTCTAAAATGCCTTGAGTTATAGGTATTGTTAAGAAACAAGGAAATCACCCAAGAAGAATATTCACAAGATACTGAAAAAAGGTTTGTTTTTATGGATGTTTATAAAAATATTATTATCTCTATGAAAACTCAAAATAATGTAAAAATATATTTAGATAATATATTGATTAACCTACTTAAATCGAAAAGAAAAAGGTAACTAACTTTTCTCATAAATCTATCTAAACCAACGCAGTTTCATATACTTGTGTTGGTCTAGTATCTAAATAAAAATCATGGAAAAAGTGGTAGGATAAAACTATAAATCAATACACTACCACATAAAATTTTAATGAAGTAATTATCATGAAGTGAAGCACAAAAAGTTTTGTCTAAAACTATTCAAATGTTATCCATGCATAACAATGAATCAAAACTTGAAATACTTTATCCATAAGGAAAATAAGATTATTTATTGGCTAATGTTGGTTCTATTTTATGTATTGATACAAGGAAATATAATTATGGAATAGTATGTCAATGTATGAAAAATATAGAAGTCCTGCATTTATGGGGATAAATATAAATAAATATATAAATAGAAATAAGTCTTGCTTGGTGAATAGTCAAAATATAATGGATAAACAAAGTACATCCAAGAAGAATAGTATTAAAGATTTCACATTAATTGAGATAGAATTATTATGATATGGAAGAAAAGGCCAAATCATGGGCCATTTTAAATAATCTATGAAATTTAATGATAATGGGGGTTGTATTGAGATAAAGGAGGAATCAATACATGAGAAGAGTGACAAGATTGGTTTTTTAAAAAACATCCAAGAATATATTTTTAAATTTTATCAGAGGATATTGAAAAATGATAACCCTAAGACTAATGAAGATATATGTAGAAGGTTCAAATTTTATAGTTATATAGTAAACACATTCATGACTTGGTTTCCTAGACAAGAGGAATTTCTGTAAAACAATGATAAATCACATATGACTTCTTATGGTGAAAATATTACATAAAGAAGGATTACATATATAAAAAAAGAAGATTGATAATGTTCCTGAATAATGTTTAACCATGTTTCGAAATCATTTTTAATTAGATATTAACAAGAAAAAAATAAAGTAATTTATTTTATTCCTATTGTGGAGAATCTTGAAACAAGGGTAGTGATGAATTCCAATGAAATCATTAAAAAGGATGTGTGTATAAGTGGTTCTATAAAACTTACTCCACTAAAATGGCTATAAAAAAATGTCGAGTCTACAAAGATCAACTACAATCCTAAGATTTATGATTACAGAGGTACCCCTCTCCCTATTCATATAAATTTTTTAATATATATTCAATGCGGTGAAGGTTTAATGGGGAGATACCATACATGGGGTAGTATGTTAAAAAAATTGAATTCATATTTTTTAAAATTATTAAGGGAAAAAATATTTTAAGAACCTAGTCTAAAGTTGTAGATGCTTCATATCATATATAATCGTCCCAGTGGTATTATACTATCATTGAAGATCAAAAAGTTACATCAGCCCATTTCTCATGTGGTATCTGACCAGAAGTTGAAAGAGAAGACAACTCTATAAGATAATATAAAACATTCAGGTATTATATGATTATTTGTTATTCTGATAAAAAAATATTATATCAACTATTATCAAGAAGATACTAGAAGAAAAGGAAATTAACAATAATTGGTTTCATATATTAAAGAAATATTTATCCTAAAATATGGTTTCAAGAGCTAAAGGAATTCGAGGGGAGTTGGTGATGAGCATTATAAGTCCTCTTATCCTTTTTTGAAAAGGATTTTTTCCTATAAAGATTGGAATATCATGATATATCCTCTAAAATTAATAGATCCAATATGTGGTTTTCCCCCATACACTTTTTTTCTTTAATGGTTAACCATTAATTGTTTAGTGTAATTGTGTTTGAGACCATAGGATTTTTTATTATTCATATTAAATAGTTTATGGATACATAGTAAGAGATATGGATAGAATTAGTTTGGTTAAAAATATATTATTTCCTACATCAAGTCCTGACTCAGAAGGATTATTGTTTTTTTTTACATTTCATTTCCAAGTGATGAAATTAACTTATTGTAATTTGTAAGAAAGAATGGTTTTTTTGTCATACAAGGAGAATTAATTCAAGTATAAGGGGGGGGGATACTATCCCTTCATCCAAGTTATAATATAAATTTTATTCGTTTCAAGTAATATGTGTAAAATGGGGTAATGATGGTGATTTTAAAACATCAAAGGTAGTAGTGATTCCCCCCAAATGTAAGATGGAAGAATGAACCTTTATATTTTATTAAATATGGGGGATAAAGAAGAATAATTATCTTTAAATACATACTTGGTTTTGAAGAATCTTGATATATAAAAATAATATCGATTTAAATAGATATTTTCAAAAAAATCCATGGGGTCTCTTGCAACCAAAAGTTTATGAGTTGTATTTGTTGACAATATTTGGTAAGGTATTAATTGATTTGTTTCATAAGATTAATGGAATAACCATTGATAATGTAATTATGGTTGTGAAGGAATTATTGTGTATTATGGTTATCTATGAAAATTTTGTTTGTGGTTAGAATTTAATTGAGTTGATTAAAAATATTGTGTCATCCTGGGGCCAATGGGTCCAAGATTAACCACATCCTATCATAATAGTAGTGGGAAGAGATAATAGGTGGAGCACAAGGTTAGAATGAGTATATCGACTGTATGGGTTAGTTAAAAAATACAAAAAGATGATTTTTAATCATCTTTTAGAGACAACATAGATATATATAGGAGACCTCTATCTCTGTTCAGATTTTAATGATTGGTTAAAGAGTCTTTGTGTCTTATTATACAGTGTGAATATGAAGGTTATTTTCAATGGGAGCATATATTTAAAATATAACTGTTCATCCATAATTTATACCTTAGACACACACATACACTATTAGTCAATTGAAATGACAATGTAAATGGTTATCTTCGACCATGATCATAGTATTTTTAGTATGTTGTGAAGTATTGTTTCATTCCTCCTTGATCATGTTGATCTTGCTTCAGTAACATAATAAGTCAAGAAAGTTGGACCCAATTTATTTATGCATTATTCCATGTTATAAATGCTCCATAATGACATATTCCATGTTACAAATAGTAAATCAGAAGGTAATGCACGAAATTGTTATATGTGACACAAAAAATAACATTTTCTACATGAGTATATGGAAATTTATTAAGGTATTAGAGCATACATGCATGATAAGTGAATAAAATGTTTTCATTTTCGATGTGTTGATGGTAAGTTACTTCCATCCAAAAAGCCTTTTTTATCAAAGAGACTTAATTAGATGCGTGTAGAGAGAATGAGGTGGTTAAAATTTCCCATAAATATAGATGATCACTTCCTTTGTAAGAAATTGAAAATTTAGAGAACTACAGTGACATCCAGAATTAGAGAGATGGAATAGATTAAGACAGGGTAACAAAAAAACAATTAGAGGCTCTATATTCACATGAGAAGTTCAATGTGATTTTTTTTATTCGTTGCATGAATTACTATACCACTTCCTAGTGATATAAATACAAATCAATTTTTTTTTGAATTCCATGCATGGTTTTGTACTTTTAAAAGGGTACTTGTATCTGTTTTAAAAATTAAATATAGAAAAATGAATATTCTTTACTCTTAAGTATGTGAAGATAGATTTTTGTAGTAGAAAAAAGTATATACGGATATCATGAAGAGATTATGTCCATAAAAATTTTCACAAAGTGTGTATAATAAGGAACACATATGTGGTTCATAAACTTGAAAAAAAAATTAGAGTCTAAAATTACATTTGAATGTAATTGTGTGAATCAAAAGTTGATAATTTTCAGTTCTCAAAGAGGCATTACATAGAGGAATTTTGTATAAGGCGGTGGAGCGTATTACGATCTAGTTTACTATAAAGAAGTGAGGACACAATTTTTTAGATAATAAGGAATCAAATAATAAAATAGTGGGATTTAAGAGCCCGTACATACAATGTATTTGGTTTTAGTGTAAATAGAAGGACTAGAAGGAATTTTCATTGATCAAAACTAAGACATTTTGAATGCAGAGCTCTTATGAGGAAGAGGCTTATCATTGCTATACCATGATTTTAAATAAGTGTGTTATAAGAAAATTAAATCTTATAATTACAATCATATGGTATAATGTGTTGTTTCTGTTTAGGAGATGACATAAAATCAACTGTCATATATGGATTTGAGTCTATCCATCTTGAAAAAGTAAAGTAATTTTATAGAGTCCCATAAATTACAAAAACAGATATTACATCATTTTAGATGAAGATTAAAGACATAATAATACTATTTTCACCCAAACTTTAATGTATTATTGTATTTGGAAACATGGATATACAAAAAACTGGTTTATAACAGTTCTAAATTGTCTGCCACGTTGTTCTCCAAAACTAGAACCCTTCTTTGAAACACCATACATAAAAAATTTCTTCATATATTGGGGAAAATAAAACATAATAAATTGTGATATTATATTCCCATTAACGGTAAATAAGGTAGTGATCAATGGTCATATAAATATAGCATGAGAATAATGGGTATAACAACATGGGATTAAAATGTGAAAATCAAACCCAGTAATTTATAGATCATAAAAATGAGTCATGGAATAATGGTTAGAAGTTTATAAGATATGAATTATAAAGTAATTGAATACCATGATCCATGAGAACAAAACATTGGAATAAGATCATGTCATAAGTTTTTGGTATAAGTTTGGAATAATTATAATAATATAAATCTTATATCTGGGTTCCTCACTAAGACATTAATAACATGTTAGGATTGGCCTAACCACCTCTATACCAACATCTAGATTTGTATAACCTCTCATGTACCCTCTTTCAGGCTTGGGATAACCTCATGTATACAGTATTTTGGGCATCAGATAACATCTTGTGTACCCTCTTTTAGGCTTGGGATAACCTCATGTATATCTTCTTTTGGGCCTCGGAAAAACTCTTGGTTCAATTTGAGATCATACAACCTTAATCTTTACCTAATGCATTTGAGGGTTACATAATTCTAGGCCCACCCATCACATAATTATAAATCCATTCATATGTATTCAACAAGAAAATAAAACAATTCATCCAAACATAACCCATTGAAAAGAAAATGGGTTTCCTCAACATTTCATCATCATAGGAATAACCCATCCATATAAATAGTAAATATGAAATCATTGGATCATATCCCTAGTAAATCATAAGTAACATCAAAGGTTGTTATCATAGATGGAAAATTATTTTAAATGATCGCTATAATATTTCTGAAGGTACATTCCCTTTTCATTTTTAATCTTATATTTAAAAACTAAAAATTTCCTAAATATAGAATGAAAATTTTTATTTTAAAATAACTTTATAAACATTAAAAAAACTTTAAATCATTGAATGTTAAGGATGGTGGTCAATTCGGTTCATTCGAAATTTTTTTATAGAAATTTAAACATGGTAAAAATTAAGTTAAATAATCATTTGAAATTATTAATAATATTTTTGAAAATATTGATATTTAATAAAAATGATTTTTTATTGGAGATAAAAATAAATTCAGTTTTCCTTAAAAATGATCTTTTGGTATCCTTAGTATATAAATTGGGAAAATTGAAATAAAAACATTTATCAGTAAGAAATAAATATATTATAAGAAAATTAATGAGATTATTGAAAAATATATCATGAAATTTCATCATTAGAAACTTAATCCTAAACAATCCTTATAAAAATGATATTGTAACGTAAATACCATACCATAAGTTTGACTTACTTTTAAAACACTCTAACCTTATGTATAATAAATTCAAATTTATTATAAATATATTCCATAATAATTTAAAGAATTAAAATATCATATATGATCCCCATATTACATTTAAAAACTCATTTATTAATAATTCATTATTAAAATCATGGTTTTCAGGTGTGAAATGTTTCATTTTTCAGGAGAATTTTTGTTCGATGGTTCTGGTCCCGATACATTTATCATGGTTCCATCATATGAATAATTTTAACCATGATATAAATATAATATATAATTATTAAACACACACACATACAAACACACACTAATATATATTCATAAAAAAGGCATATATATATAAATAAATTATATCATTAATGGAGATGGTAGGTCCTAAGTATGCATGAACAATGTTTTAATTTTTCAAATGATGGAATGAAAAAAAGGTAAGTAATAGTATAAATATAAAATATTATTATTATATAATATATATAATATATAAATTAATTAAATATATCCTTATAACTATCCATGTAAAGAATAATCAAAAAACTAACATCACTTTGTGGAGGTGGTAGTCAACATGTACGCACAAGCAACATTGTTTTTTTTCTAAAAGATAGAGAGGTAAGATGTTATATATGATATTATAATTAAATAAAAATAATTATATCATAAATATATTATAAAAACAATAAACATATTATAATAACTATCAATGAATGATTGTCATGGAAAATGGATTGTATTGCTTCATGGGGGTGGTAGATCACATGTACGCACAAGAAATACTTTCACTTCACATTTGATGGAATACAGGGTGGATATTTGTGCTTTAAAAATAATAATAAAATTTAAGTATATTGATTATTATTAAATTATTATTTTATTCTAAATAACATATATTAGATGAGGTATAATAATAAATAAATTTAAAGTTGTAGAGTAAGACGATTACCACTTTTTCGGTTGGCCTTCATTTGATCCGTTATTAAGGACCCTTTGTTTTTTATTTTCACAAGATAAAACATATAATTAATTCATAGTTAATTTTAGAAAATAATTGGTTAGGTTTTTTCTATTATAGGAGTCTCATGAAGGTGTAAACAAAAAATAGAGGGGTTTCCTTTTAAAACGTAGGGAACATACATAATTAAAATTGCCAAAAAATATTCAAATATACCTAATGGATTTCTCTAGTATAGTGATTAAAAATATCCATGAATTTGAATAAAAATAGGATATGATAAATTTATAAACATCCAATAAAATTTATACAGACATTGGGGTCATTTTGAACCTTATCTTTTGTTCTTACCCCTCCATTAAAAAAATAACCTTAATTGTGCGAGTTGATTTTTAAATCTTAAAGGGTTATAATTTTTGTTACAAGGGAAAAATTGGATCATAAATGGACAAGATATGAAAAGTTAGACCATTTCTCGACATTATTTTCCTATTTCAGTAATTTTATGAATTATATATAATTTAATAATATATTATTTGTCATAAAATATAGTTAATGTCATTTTTTACACTATTAATTTACATTGACATTAAATTCATCAAAATAGAAATTAAATTTGAATATAACCAATTAAAACATCCCTAAAATGTTGTCATTATCTATAAAATTAATTAAACACAATAATTCACAAATATTGTATTACTTTATATATTTTTAAGATAATTTACATTATCTTTCTATTAATTCAATAAATTTTATGGAGGTCTTTTGTAAGAATTTAATGTAATTAATAAATCAGTAGAAATTATAAATAAATAAATTTGAAAAAAAAAGTTAATTTTTATTTCAAATAATAATTTTGATCAAGACTTCCTAATGACAATATTTTAGAGATATTAAAGTTGGGAGTGTGAAATTTTGAAATTATATTTACTTAAAATTATATAAATTTCATTATCAAGGGAAATGGCACCAAAATCACATTTATTGAAATTTATTGTGTATATGGTATAATTTCCCACATCTAATGAAATAAATGCAGGTCTTGGGTTGATTTTGATACCATATCTCATTATTTTAACCATGTTTTACCCATTTTTCCTTTACCTATGTGACAAGTCTTTACCATGGTTACTATTCATAATGACAAACAATATTTAACTTCTCAGATTTTATAGTATTTAATGAACTCATTTACATTAAATTAAATCTTTAATTTTTTTCCTAATGGAATTTACTAATGAGGTTGCTAATGTTTTGAGGATGTTTAGGGATTTTTCAAAGCATGAAACCTTGGTTTAGGGGGAAAATAGTTGGGGGGAACATGGTTAGAGCTAACCAGGAACCTCAAACTATACAGCCCGAGAGGGTGTCACATGGTTTTTCAAACCATTCACTATGGACCTCATGGACAAGAAAAATGTTTTAGATACATTGCAATGGAACTTTTCACAAGTTGTTAGTGGTTAGTCTAAATGTGTGCATAGACCATGAATGGGGGTTCCCATGGTCAATGACTATCACATAGTTGGTGCATAGATTGGTAAAATATGAAACAAAAATGTGAGATCACTTTTCAAATGGTATATTTACTAATCTTCCCTCCTCGATTCTTGAAAACTAAAACCATCTTTTCACTTCCTTTTTTCACAGTAACTGACCACTACAGAATCTCTCCCTATATTCTTGTAGGATTTTATCCAACATCTTTGTACAACATCTGAATCAATTTTCATATGTCAAATTGGATCTCCACCAGTAATAACTTTGACCTTTTTCTTAATTTCTCTATCTATCTCTCCATCTGTTGTGTGATATTCATGCAAGATCTTATTCCCTATATTCGTAGTTTTTGTAAAGTTTTTCGAGTTCTTCAATTCTATGTCAAATCAGAGGATGATTCCAAATGATTACTCCTCTAATTACATAATTTATGTGGTATATATCTCTTCCCTAATGTTTTGATTCTTATTAACTACCATCATTTTTCTACAAAGTGGACCTTCTAGACATTTCCCCTGAAATTAAGTAATATCATAATTTTACTGATTTGACCTCAAATGTGATGCCTATATAGAATATTTACTTATTTAGATGTTATCAAACTCATCCCAAACCACCTTTGAGGTGGGTTTGCTTATTTTTCTACGTTAAGATCTACCCCTTTGGGTGTGTGATATTTCCACCTATTAGTGGGAGCCTTATTAAAATTAAATGAGATAATGAGAGATTGACGTACCACTTTCACCATATATCCTATTCAGTAAAATTGTATAAATGGTTGGGTTAAATAAGGATATCGTAATGAAATGGATATTTCCTTTGATTTTTCTCTTGAAATGGGTTTTTGTACTTGGGCATGGACACAAACATGGCCTTGGAATTTTTATATTGCATAATTATTGATGGAAATTTCATTATGGTACCGAATATTGATTAATAGTATGGAATTGATTGACCATGTTAAGGAAGTGATAAGGGAGATCTAGGTATGGAACCTACGACCATCTTATACATTCATATATCTAGATACTATAATCTCAAATACTTGGGCCCTATATTATTGTCCCATGTAGGTCTATTTTATTCCAGGTTTCCCTTGGACAAGTTCCATGGTCTCGATAAGGTCGCCTTTGTCTTTCACCGTGGGACCTATCCCATGTAGGTTAAACACATTTATCCATGTCGCATAGTAAAAAACAAGTAGTTATTTTCTAATATCTCTATTATATATATTGATTCTTTATATTTATAGCATGATTTTATTTATTGTGTATACTCATGGACTTGCTTATTTTTTTCATATATTTTACAGCTTCACATGTTATACTTGAACATGGTTGTCATTTTTATTCATGGGATAGATTTGTTATATAAACAATTAGTGGTGGCCTAATAAGTGCATCTCACACCCTATTTAGGCCTCTTTTTGGTATACAAACAGACTTCATGGATACAAGAATGGATAACCGTAAGTACCCTATCATAGATGCTTTGTTTTATGTCGGGATGGGATCTTGGGAGCATGGGACTAATCCTTAAGTAATGATGCTATTATAGATATCCTTTTTTGGTATTTTTTGTTCTTTTATTTTAAATGTATGTATTTATTTATTCTTCTATGATTTAACTATCTTTTTTATTGCACCATGACATAATCATCATTATGTATATGGATTTTGTTATTTCTTCCACCTGTTTATTATTATTCTGGATGTTTATATTATTTTTTTGGTTATCTATCATGTTATTGATGTTTATTCTTTTATTATATAATTGTCAAGCTATGACCATGAGGGTATATCCTTCCCACAGTACCATCATTGATACTCATTTCTTATTTGTGACATTTGACATATGGGGAGGCACACTTGGAGCCATGTGGCCAACCAGATTCGATTTCTTATGAGTGAATTGGGTCTGGGATTTTATAAATTGGTATCAGAGAATATTTTTCCTTTATATTACTGTTTTTTGGTTGGTATACCAGAGAATAGGATGTGTTGGAATTCAAAATGAGCTTGTGCTTAGGAGTATCTTACCCACATATGTGGAAAAGGATAAATTTCCTAGGATAGGATTTGATGTTATGTTTATACTGGTTATTTTTCTTTTAGGTGATGCACATGGTGAGTAGTTTTTATTATTATTATTATTTTGGATTTTATTTTATCCTTGGCCCATTTTGGTATGGAATCATTAATTATTCATAATTATAGTAACCTTATGGGATTAATATGTCATTAATTATGCCATTCCATTTACGTTTCATGGTTTGACAATATAACACATGTGGAATATGCCTTGAGGGATATATCTATTATGTGACTAACATTTATATAGGAAAAGGGTTTTAAATAATTGGTTATTTAAGTGATTTCATCAACTAAAATGGTGTTTTACATATATATTGATGGTTTCAACTTAACTAAACAATTATCATATGTTTTATCTTTGTTACTATGGGTACATATATAGAAACATTATTTGATTTTAAATACAATACTTAATTTTGAATATAAAGAGTGTGTGTGCCTATATAAATTGAGAATGGTGATTCATTTAGTCAAATCATATTATATGACGGGTTATATTCTGCTATCAAATTTAAAGGCCTGTATACAGTTACACGAACTACCAATTTTTATTTATAAATAATGTACATGTATAAATTAGGAATGGTACTTCATATAACTAGTCTAATGTATTAGTGAGATAATTTTAAAATCTTACATTCAAATATGGTTACCTTTAAATGGGGATTTCAATTTAAACTTAATGGTTTTTTCCACTATAACTTATAGTTGACACTCCATATACCAGGGCCTCTGACTAAAATAGAGAAATTAACCTAGAACCGACCTTAGTAGTGGACATTGGGATGTGTATATTGTGATTATTTATGGTGTAATATGTCACCAAAACCTAGATTAAGGAGAAGTAAGAGTGGTGTGACTAACTTATAGAAAGCCTTATACCTATCATGCTTTTATATATGCAGTGTTTTTTTATCAAATATTATCTAAGGCATGTGCTTATAATTTGTATATCTATTCCTCCATGAAATTCCAAAGTCCTGCACCATTAGTGTGGTAACGACTATGCTCTAAAGGTGGTGGGCCCTGATCCACCAGTGTAACCTCTAGTAGTGCCACTTGTGGTACCTCCACCTCTTCCTAATGAGGGTGAAGATTACCAACTTTTGGAGGGATCCATGTGACTTATGTACACTATTAAAGGATATTTATAAACTACCCATTTTATAGTAGAGCTGACATGGTATTTTCAACAGCAGCATCCACTGACTTTCTTGGGAGATGGTGGTCCCAATGATACTAATTTATAACTTGACACTGTTTTTTATTTTAAATCATTTCAAGATGCCACCAGAAAAGAGGGTCAAGAAAATAATGTATATGCATTGTATACCCTACAAATGATGGTGAGATATCTAGAATTAGGAATATCGTCAATAAGAAATGATCTGGAGGTATTTCCACTCAAGATTCATTAACAAACTTTTCCATGAGCCTTTGAGGTCTGATTAAAGATTGGTATTTTAATCACCTAGAGAAATGAAATATGTCTGAGATGGATTATTCAACTCACTACACATGTCTTTATCACTTTTCAGTAATCTATACTAGTGATGATCTATTATTAGAGAGACTCTTTGAGGATGGGATCATGAATTCTATTCGATCTCATGTGAATGTTTTATGATAGACTATCATGTTTGAGAAAATAAATCAATCCATTGTTACTAATTGTAATATGAGGTAATATGGAGGTATGGATTAGAGTGGTTTCACTTCTTGACCATGTAGTGTAGTGTTTAGTGGGAGGAAGTGTCATTTTTTGACCACTTAGGAGGGAATTACCCATCAGAGTATACATATAGGTCATCCTATAGTCTGTCATCAGTGTGGAAAAAGGGGCACATAAATCCCCAGTGTGAGAGAGCCCCAGTTGAGTGTGGAGCCAACAATAGGGTTCATAACACCCTGACCACAAAACCCAAGAGTCTGTGCATTAGTTATTACATTGGAATGATTAAGAGGAATTAAATCCAAAATGAATAATAATTTTAGTAGTATTGAATAAACTAGATACATACATGGGACTCAAATTATAATTATAAAGGTAACAAAATACAATACATAACAAAAACAAATAAACCGCAACCATGGGAACTCCATAAATAGTCTCCTCTTCATAAACTATTGAAGGTAAACAAATGAAAGGGGTGAGGTCAAATTCTAAATAGTGGTTAGAAATAGTGGAATCATGAATCCAAAATAACTGAATCATAAAAAAATTGGCATAGTAAATATGGAATTGTGAATAAATGAAAAACACATTCCATTAATAAACTGAGAATGAAACTACATTGATAGATTTTGTCATAGTGAAATAATCATGGTTTTTAATAACTAAAAATTAATGAAGAGAATTATTATTCATTGGAAATCATGTATCTGGCACATTATACAACTATACCATCGAAATAGTTTAAGTTTGTGGGTACAGAGCCATCTGATTTTTGGAAACAAACTCAAAGGGTGTTTGCCAACTGATTTGTCTCATTAGACCTGTTGATACATCGAGGGGATATAGCTTTCCACACCAAAAACATTACGTCTGAATAATAATTTATAAATAGATTTATTGTAAGAGAAATATGCCTTTTCAATAACTATATAGATTATAATATACAAATTCATCAATTTTTCAACAGTCAAAACAACATTCAAAATAAACATTGTATGTAAAATGGTATATGAATTAGAAAATATTCATATCCATGATACAAGATTATGGATATTTAATAGAAATATAATTTAAAATGAAAATTGATCTAAAATGGGTAGTAGGTACACCACAAAATTATTATTATGTTCATAATACAAACTAAGTCTCAACGAAATGAAAATTGAGACATAGCTCGTTACCACATAATAATCAATCATTTCATGTGACCAAAAATTAATAATCATCTACCATGAATATAAAAAAGAATAATTATATTACATATCAAATTTCAGAACACATACACCACATATTAGAAATATAGGGCGAACAATGGAAATCTCACATAAATAAAAGTGAGATTAGAAACCCCTTACAAACATTTCGGCATGGTAACGGGTGTTCTTATGAGTGATTAATGAGTGGTAAAGGGGTATCTCAAAATTTACATATCATAAGGGTAGTATGGGGGGTTGAAAACACACCCCATCATTAGGAATTAAAAACAAATGGAGACCACTTGGGGGATTCTTGTACAAAAGTGAGATAGAGGATCCCTTACCTTATGCCCTAAGGTGTTCTTGATTGATCTTAACGACCTGAATAATCAAATTTATCTACATTAATTAATAATTAAAAAAAAATTTAATCATTTAATTGATATATTATAACATTATTAGGTTCATTCATTCCTTTTTTATGGGTTTAAGAGATTAAATTTTATTGTTTTGGAAGCATTTTCTTCATTGGTTTTCATGACCGGTTTGCATGAATTCATGAATGGAGGTTCATTTGAATTGGGTTTAAACATCCTGAATTGTATATATATATTATTATTTACATTATAAATGATCTTATAATGATCTCGGGTTATATACATTTAGGATTACTCGTTAGTTAAAAGTTATTGATAAACTCTTGTATTAACTTGGCAGTTTTGTGCATAATGAAATTGATTTGTATTATTATTTTGTATTGTGAGTGTCTGTAGATTAAAGAAGACTTAATAAGGTAAAATAAATATATTATGATCTTTTTCAACAATTAAAAAGGTTTAATGACCATTCATGATGATAGTAATAGAAATTTAAAACCTATCCTCCTTGAATGTGATAAATTAACACATCTCAGGCGGTATTTTCATTTTCAGTGTAAGAGGTTGGGGAAAAAAGAGATGATGATGAAATATTTCATTAGAAAAATAAAATTCCAGTCCTTTTAAGTTAATGTAATTATCATATTATTTTTATGTGGGTTGGTTAGGAGAGAGCAACAAAATAATGGAACTTGTGAAAGAATTTGAAAGAAAAGAGAAGAGTGGTTCACATCTTGGGTACTTCTTGAAAATCCCATTAAGGCCTTTGTTTTTTTCCTTTTATTGAGACCATAAGGTCTGGGAAGTTGGGTAGAGATACTAGGGAGGTATTTTAGATGAATTTTGGAAAGTATTACAGCTTCAGTAGTGTGGGAGGATGAGGGGGTGGGGGTGGTTTATATAGTAGAGGGGAGGAGGGATTTTACATTATTTTAATATTTTCGCTCAAGACTATGAATGGTATTGACTAATGTGGTCCCAAATAGTAATAATTGAATGTGATTTTGAAACAAGTGGGATTACATCAGCCTTCCATCACCTTTGATGCAGTAAATCCTGTATTTAGCATTTATTGTAATTTATCGTATTTTACTATTCATCAAAAATTCAATAATTTTAGATAAATCCCAAAAAATCACCCTAACCATTTTTCAATGTGTAGAATCAAAAAATTAACTCCATTTTTCAAAAATAATTCTAAATATGATAAACATAATTCTTAATTAAAAACATTATTTAATCGAAAAATACAAAGACTTAAAATATTCATATTCATTTTTAAGGTGCCTAAATTTTATTTATAAATTCATGGGTAACGTTTCCATTCATAAGGGTTTTATTATTATTCCTAAGGGTGTGTTAATATTAATAATTGTATGTTACTATTCATAAGGGCAAGTTACTATTCACTAATAATTAACTTGATTCTATCAAACTCTAAATATCACACTGATCGCAACCGTGTATGTCTGTTTTTTAGAATTCAAAACATAGAAGTTGAAAATTTGTGGTTAATGGATAGGTTATAACTATATCCTAAATAACCAAGTGTTGTTTCAAAAAAAATCAGTGCTTTATAAAATATAGGCTACGAATATAATGTATTAAGAGAAACAAACCATAAAATGTTTGGCGTGATATATTATTCCCTCCTTTGGAAATTTCGTCATCAAAATTTTTTATGTACATTTTTCCCTAAAAAGAAGTATGTGGTTCTTATTAATAACATACTCAGGTTCCCTTGTTGCTTCCTCTATATTATGGTTTCTCTAGAGAACCTTTACAAGGAAAGTTGTATGACTTCTCCATACCTGCTCCCTTGTGTCAAGTATCTTGGTAGGATTTTCACAGTCTGACAAATCTGGTTCAAGTTCTATTTATTCATAGGTGAGTACATGCATTGGGTCTGGCATTAATTTCTTCCACAACGACACATGGAATGCATTATTAACTTTGGAGAGACTTGGTGGATTTGTTAAACAACAAGCTACAACTCTGATCCTTTCCAAAATTTCAAATGGTCTGATGTACATTGGTCTCAGTTTCCCCTTTTTACCAAACCTTAAGACACCCTTCCACAAAGATACTATTAGAAAGACATGATCTCCTACTTGAAATTACAAATCCATTCTCCAGTTGTCATCATAACTCTTTTTCCTACTTTGGGATGATTTAATATAGGCTTTAATTTTCATTACCTTTATTCTTGTCTCTTCAATATATTCTGGGCCTAGAAGTTTCCCCTCAACAACTTCATCCCAATAAGTTAGAGTTCGACACCTCTTAATATATAATTCTTCATATGTAGCCATTTAAATTATAGAATAGAAGCTACTGTTGTTCTAAAATTCTGCCAAAGGAAAGTATTGATCTCACATACCTTGAAAGTCTAGATATAAAGATCTCAACATATCATCCAATGTTTGAATAGTCCTTTCAGACTGTCCATCGGTTTTGGGGTGATAAGTAGTACTCATATAAAGCTCAGTATCCAAATCCTTCTAAAGTCTTCTCCAACATTTTGATGTAAACTGGGGATCTTGATTAGACACTATTGATTTAGGTTCATCATAAAGTCTTAAAACATCATTAATATAATGTATTTCTATGTGCTCAAGTGGTAAATCCATTCTTATAGCAAAGAAATGTGCTGATTTTGTGAGAAGATCAACAGTTAACCATATTTCATCATTCCTTTGAGGCATCATTAGTAGTACTTTGACAAAATACATCATAATTTCATCCCATTTCTACACTGTAATAGGTAGATTTTGCATCACCCCTCTAGGTTGTTATCTCTCTGCCATCACTTGTTGGAAAACTAGACACCTCGACACGTAGTCAGAAATTGTTCACTTCATATTATCCCACAAAAAATTTTCCTTTATATCTTTGTACATATTTGTCCTACTTCGGTCTATATAGAAATTTGAGCTATGAGAATCATCTAATAGTTCCCTTTTTATCTCAGGTACTGATGGAATGCATAACCTCTTCCCAAATTTCAAAACTCATTCCTCATACACAAGTCTTCCAGTCTCTCATCATTAACAGTATTAATTTTCTTGTGTATATTCTCTTCCTTATATTAAGAGGTTTTTATCTTCTCTAATAAATATGTTTTGGAAGTATTTTAAAAGAGGAAGTATGTTTCCTCTACCTTAACAATTCTCATATCCATTTTTAGTAGATCCATGAATATAATATCTCTCTCAATCCTCATTTGGCATAGAAGTCCATGATCTTTCCTGCATAATGCATCTTCCACCTTATTTTTCTTCCCTGGGTGGTAGTGTATTGAAAAATCATAATATTTTAATAACTCGATCCATCTCCTTTTCCTCATGTTGATTTCTTTCTGAGTGAAAATGTATTTTAAACTCTTATGATCCATATATATCTCACAACTATCATAGCAAAGTTAATGTCTCCATATTTTCAGAGCAGTGATTATGGATACTAACTCTAGATCATGAGTTGGGTAATTTTTCTCAAGATTCTTCAAATAACTTGATGCATAAGTGATAAATTTATCATTTTTCATAAGGCCACAACCCGGTCTATTCTTTGAGGCATCACTGTATATCTCTAATCCATCATTTCATGATAGAAGATTCAAAATTGGATAATTGTCAAATCTTATTTTCAATTATTCAAATCATTCAATATATTATTTATTCTATACAAACTTAACCCCATTACATGTGAGCATGGTTAGCAGGTTAGCCAGTCGAGAAAAATTCTAAATGAAATGCCTATAGTACCCTGCTAAGCCAATAAAACTGCGTACCATAGTTATATTCATCAGCATGGTCTATTTTTGGATTGCCTTTTTCTTCACATGAGTAACTAGGATTCCATCCTTAGAGACAATATGGCCTATAAAATAAACTGATTGAAATGAAAATTCACACTTTCTAAACTTCCCATATAATTCATTTCTTCTCAGAGTTTTCAAAATAATTCGTAAGTGATTATCATGGTATTCATATATTTTAGAGTATTCCATGATATCATCAATAAATACCACAAAAAAAATATAAAGATATTACTTGAAAACTATATTCATTAAATCCATGAAAACAAAGGGTTAATTAGTCTGTCCAAAAGGCATCACTGTAAACTTGTAATGCCCATAACTGGTTTGAAATGCTATCTTTGGAATATCTTTAGTCCTCAAACATAGCTAATGATATCTAGATTGAAGGTCAATCATTGAAAATTATTTTTCTCCACGAATTTGATCAAATAAATTATCAATTCATGGTAGAGGATACTTATTTTTTATATTAATATCATTTATTTCCCTGTAATCAACACATAGCATCATGGATCCATCTTTCTTCTTGACAAAGAGGACAGGGGATCCTTATGGAGAAACACTAGATCGAATAAATCAATTTTCACTCAATTCCTCTATTAGTTTTTTTAACTACACTAATTCCATAGTGTCTATTCTATAGGGAGTCTTTGATATAGGTCTTGAACTATGAATTAAATCAATAGAGAACTCAACTTCCTACTCTAGAGGATGTCCAAGAAAATCCTCTGTAAATTCATCTATTTATTCTTACACTATATGTACGTATTAAATTTGAATATTTATTTCCTCCCTAATAGATATTTTTTTCTCTTCCTCTCCAATAATTTCATTCGGTAGAGCTACTGGGGGTTGATCGAAATAAGAATTAGATGGTGAAGAATCTACTCTAAAAATGATGGATTCTACACCATTTTCAAAGATTATAACTTCCTTATTATTGAAATCCATATTCATATCATAATTTGATAGTCAATTCATACCTATAATTATATCAAAGTCATTCACTTGTCTGATGATAAGGTTAGAAACTAAAGAAAATTCATGTGTCGTGAGGGGGATTGATCGACATGCCTTTGTTGCAATGATACATCCCCTATGAGTTTTGACTGACAAATCATTTATTAAATAAAATTGGACATGTCTAATTTTCATGGAAAGCTAGGAAGATATAAATGAATGTGATGATCCAGAATCAAATAAATTTTTGAATAAGTTTGAGGAAACAATTAAAGTACCTTCCACCACATCATTAGGAACTTCAAACTCTATGGTTGTAATCACATAATATTTCCCTTTCTCCTGTGTCCTTTTCTGGGGAATGTTTCTATGGTGCTTAGGAAACTCATTTTAATATTGTCTCATATCTCTACAATCATAGCATTGAAGATTATTGACATTTTTATTCCCCTTGCATTCATTAGATCGATGACCCTTTTCTCCACACCTATAGCAGACTCCCATGTGTTTCAAGCATTTCACGTGATGATTATTTCCACTATTCTTGCATAATGAGAATTGTTTTGTTCCCTTGTTCTTCTTTGGTGCTTCACATTTTCCATGGTTATCAGTGTACCACTTCTTATCTTGTTTTCCCTTGAACAAATTGTATCTTGAAAACTCCCTCTTTGTTTTCATGGCACTTAATTCAATTTAATCATATGATGAAAATGTTTTAGAATCCAATGCCCTTCGAATACATGGATTAAGACCATCCAAGAAATGATTAATCTTGTATTCTAAGTCATGTACATAATCTATAGAATACTTAGCTATTATTTTAAATTTAGCCTCATACTCTAAAACACTGTCTTCTTCCCTTTTATTTAAGAAAAAGAATTTCCTCTGCATTTTGGTCTGTTGCTCATGATGGAAATATTTGACAAAGAATATTTCCTTAAAATTCTTCCATTTCATATCTTTTATTTCTTATTCCTATGTGGTATTCCGGATCAAGGACCACCATAAATTAGTTTCACCCTTGAGACAACATACTTCCACTAATACCTTTTCACTTTCATTGCATCTTAATGCCATGAATATCTATTCAAGTGTCTTGATATACTGCACATCTACCATTATATTAGTATCCGAACTAAAACATGGTGGATTCTACCACATGAAATTATCCAACACAGGTGTTCCATGGTTATTCGTTACAACTTGTGTAACTTGTCCCAATATGGTCATGATCTGATCTGCTCCAACATTTACTGTATTGAATTGCTTAGTGTAGAAATCCATACATTATACACAAGTATTGATTCCCCTTCATCCATTAGGATCCATTTTAAAATAATGGAATATAGTAGATTAGATTATGAATCAAAATTTATAATCTCAACTAGAAAATTACATAACATAAATTGAAATTCTATGAATAGATAATCGCATAAATGTGGTTTCTCTAAGATAAATTTACATTCAAATTCTTCATAATGGATTGTAAAGAAAATTTGAGTTATCCTATGCATATCCCCTGATGGTGTCAAACTAAGGGTCCAGCAAGGCCCATTTTTTGTATACTAGGATACCCCAGATCAAGCCCAAAACTCCTTTTTAGAGTTTTAACTCCTAGGTACATATCCTTCAGATCCACGTCTACATGTTTGTATCCTGATAGGGATGTATTTTCTAGAAGTATCCACAAAATCTATTCCTTAACAAAATTCCAGGATGTTCTTGTATGTTTATCATAAAATAATTCCTTAAGGGATTTGTTACCTAATTTACATTTTCTAATCTAGTTTCCAAGTTTGCTACTAAACTTCCTTTGATACCAGTAGTAACACTCCGACCCCAAAAGCCCGGAGCCGGTGCATTACTTATTACATCAGAATGATTAAGAGGAATAAAATCATGAAGGAATGATTAGTTTATTAGTATTAAAGAAACTAGATACAAACATTGAACTCATATTACAATGAGAAAGGTAACAAAATACAATACATAACAAAAACTAATAAACTGTAACCATGGGAACTCAATAAATAGTCTCTTATTTATAACTAGTTAAAGGTAAAAAAATGAAATGGGTGAGCTCAAATGATCAGTAAGGGTTAAAAAAGAGGAATAATAAATCAACAATAACTAAATAATAAACAAATTGGCATAGCCAATATGGCATGGTGAATAAATGAAAAACACACGCCATTAATAAACATAGAATGAAATTACATCCATAGATTTTGTCGAAGTGAAAACCTCAGGGGTAGTAATAAATGAAAATGATTAAAGATAAATCTTATTAATTGGATGTCATGTATCTTGAAAATGATACCATTATACAATCGAAATGGTTTAAGTATGTGGGTAGAAACCTGTCTGATTTTTTGAAACAAACTCAAAGGGTTGGTCGCCAACTGATTTGTCTCATGAGACATGTCGATGCATCGAGGGGCTATAGCGGGCCCTTACCATCACTTAAATTAAAAATAATTATTTATACATAGATTTATTACAAGATCAATATGCCTTTTCCATTTCTTTATACAGTAGAGGATAAAGATTCATCAATATTTCCACAGTTAAAACAACATTAAAAATAAAAAATGTCTGTAGAATGGTATACGACTTATAAAAAATTCATATACATGATACAAGATTATGGATATTTAACAGAAATGTTTTTAAATGAAATGTGACCTCAAATTGGAATTAGGTACATCACATAAGAATTATTAAGTGCACAATACAAAGTAATTCACAATGAAATGAAAATTGAGACAAAGCATGTTACCACATTATAATCAATCGTATCATGTGACCAAAAATTAATAATCAAACAATGAATCATTTAATAACATGAAAATAAATATAATATTGAAATTATATATCAAATTGTAGAACACATACACCACATATAATAAATAAGTGGCGAACAATGGAAATATCATGAAAATAAAAGTGAGATGAGAAACCCCTTACAAACATTTTGGAATGGTAATAGGTGTTCTTGTTAGGGATTAGAGAGAGGTAAAGGGGTATCCCAATATTTATATATAATAAGGGAAATATGGGGGAGGTGTGAAAACATACCCCATCATTGTTAATTAAAAATAAAAGGACACAAATTAGGGGGGATTCTTGAGAAAACGTGATAGAGAGGATCCCTTACCTTATGCATGAAGGTGTTCTTGATTGTTCTTAACGACCTGAATAATCAAATTTAGCTTAATTAATTAATAATACCATAAAATAATAAACATTTAATTGATATATTATAACCTTATTATTTTCATTCATGTCCTTTTTATGGGTTTAGGAGGTTCAATTTTATTGTTTTGGAAGCATTTTCTTCCTCAGTTTTCATGACAGATTTACTTGTATTCATGAATGGAAGTTCTTTTGAAATGTGGTTAAACATCCATAATTTTAAATATATATTAGTGACATTATAAATTATCTTATAATTATTTAGTTTTATATACTTTTAGGATGAATCATTAGTTAAAAGTTATTGATAAACACTTGGATAAATTTGGCGGTTTTGGGCATAATGAACTTGTTTTGTATTATTATTTTTTATTATGAGTGTGTAAGGATTCTAAAACATTACATAAACCAAAATAAATATATTATGATCTGGTTAAACTATTAAAAAAATTTCTTGACTAGTATTGAAGATAGTAATAGAAATTGAAAACTCGTCGTCCTTGAATGTGATAAATTATCACATCTGAGACGGTATTTTCATTTTTAGTGTAAGGGGTGGGGGGAAAGAGATAAAATGATGAAATATTTCATTAGAATAATAAAATTCAAGTACATTTAAGGTACTATAATTATCATATAATTTTTATGTGCGTACATGAGTAGAGAGAAACAAAATAATGGAACTTGTAAAAGAATTTTAAAGATAAGAGAAGAGATGTTCACCTCTTGAGTACTCCTCCTTGAGAATCTCCTTATGGAATTTGTTTTTGGCCGTTTGGTGAGACCATCAGGTCTTGGAAATTGGGGATAATATTAGAGATATATTTGAGTATAATTTAAGAAAGTGTTGAATATTGAGTGGTGTGGGAGGAAGAGGGGGTGGGGGTGGTTTATAAAGTGGATGGGAAGAGGGATTTTATATTATTTTAATCATTATTTTAATATTTTTTCTCAATAATATGAATAGATTTGATTAATGTGATATCAAATAGTATTAACTTGATTTTAGTTTGAACAAATTGGAATTACATCATCCTTTTATCACATTTAATGTAGTAGATCAAGTATTTAGCATTTATCGTAATTTATCGTATATTATTATTCATCAAAAATTCAAGAATTTCAGATAAATACCAAAAAATCTCCCTAAAATTTTTTTAATGGGTATAATCCAAAAATGAACTCCATTTTTTAAAATTAATTTTCTAAATATGATAAATTTAATTTTTAATTAAAAATATTATTTAATCAAAAAATAACAACACTTAAAATATTCATCTTCAATTTTAAGGTTCCTAAATTCCATTTATAGATTTTTTATTAAGGTTACCATTCATAAGATACATATTAATATTTATAAGGGTATGTTAATATTCATAAGGGTAAGTTACTATTCACTGAAAATTAACTTGATTCTATCAGGCTTTAAATATCTCCCTGATCGCAACTGTATATGTCCGTTTTTCAAAATTCAAAACACAAAAGTGGAAAATTTATGTTTAATGGCTATGTTATGACTATCTACCAAATAAAAAAGTTTTGTTTCAATGAAAATAAATGCTTTATAAAATATAGGCTATAAATAGAATGTATTAAGAGAAGCATTCCATAAAATTTTTGGGGTGTTATAGGGTGTTTCATTTGTAGTTGTTGTTAAAAACCCTCCATCCAATAGCCAGTGAGATAGGATCTACACTAAATTTGAGTACAAAAGAATGATTAGTGGCTCTAGATTATGTAAAGATTTTGGGTGAAACCGGCTAATCAGTCCAAGGGGGTAGTCATGGTTGAGGGAGCTAGACACCAGTGGTACAATGTCTGCAGAGTGGGACAACTCAGTGTTGTCATATTGTATCTCGACGTCGTAGATTGGGATAGATTTATGGTGTGTGTCCTATTCCGAGGGAGTAGAGTCATGGAACTTCTATAGTTCAAGGTATGATTTGGTAGCATTTAACTTGGTATCTGTTTTGTTTGATATAAGTTAACCCCACTCTTTTGATTCAATAACTATAATGGAAATCCATTTTCTTGAGATTTAAGATTTTGATGGAGTGATAACTCTTGAAACTCCATTAGGAGTTCATTCAAAAATAGTACACCAATGTAACGACATTCCTCTTGAGGTTTTTGACTATCGATTCTTATGGTTCATCTTTATCCATGAGATGACAGGCTTTGAAATTCATCTTGGGATGGACTATTTGGTTCCCCATCATGTTCATTTTTATTTTTATCATCATATGGGGTCTTTTATATCACCCGAGGGTGGTACTTATATCCAAAAGTGTGAGTAGGATGTCTAGGAAAGTATATATATACTAGAGAAACATGGGATGGGTGGAGTGGAAACCTAGTTTTATAGCCTTTTATGGATGATCATGGAATGCTTTAGGATGGTTTTTCCCCTGTCATAGATCATTTCATAGATGTATTCCTACATGAATTCATAGGATTACCCCCTAATAAATACATGGAATTATCTATTTATCTAGTTCCTTGAGCTGGAAAAGTATCCATTCCTCATTACTGGATGGCTACCACTAAGTTGTAATATCTCAAGAGATAGCTAAAGGACATGGAACATAAGGGTTTCATATGACCCAATACTGCTTCTTAAGGTTAACTTGTACTTTTATGAGAAGTCAAATTATACCCTCAAACTATGTGTGGATTGTCAAAAATTGGACCTTCATGATGTTATGAACTATTATCATTTACCTCATATAGATGGCCTCTTTTTCCAGATTCAAGGAGATTGAGTGTTATTGATGATCGATTTTAGTTTTGGATAACATTAGGTATGTGTTATACCTTTGGTCATACCACATGAAAAATTTCAAAGTAGGTATAGTCTATATGAGTTCCTATTTATATTGTTTGGTTTGAAAATTGCACCTTCTATTTTCATGGATTTGATGAATTGGGTTTTCCACTTGTATCTAGATTTTTTTGTATTAGTCTTAGTGCACAACATATTAATGTATTCTCATGCTCAACATGAATATTCAAAACATATTGAAATCATTTTAAATACACTAATAGAGAATCATATATTTTCTTAGATCACTAAATTCTAATTTTGGGTCAACAATATTCACTACCAACGTCACATCATCTCATAGGTAGGAGTTTTTGTTGATTAATATAATGTTAGAGAAGTAGATTCATGGGAGAAGCCGAAGAATTATTTCAGCATACAGTGCTTCATGGGGATTGTTGGCTATTAATGGTTCTTTATTAATAATTGTTCATGTTTGGAAGTTCCTCTCATGGGATTGACTAAGAATAGTGTGACATTTATATGGAATAATCCTATGAGATATCCATTTAGTAGATAAACGAGAGATTGAAATCAACACTGATCCTAATTATTCCAAATCTAGATAGAAGCTATATTATTTATTGTAATGCATCATGCATCAAGCTAGGATCAATTCTAATGAATGGAGATAGGGTCATGGTTTATTTGTCATTTCAAGATAGCCCACCCGAGATGAATTACCCAATGCACTATATCAATATGGAAACTATAGTTCATTCCTTGCATTATTGGAGTCAATACATTCTTGAAGAATAGTTGTTGGCGTAAACAGATCACAAATGACCTAATTATATTTTTATAGATCCTGATTTGAATCAAGGGAAGAGAAAGTGGTTTTATTCCTGAATTATTTCAATTTTAATATTTCCTATATTACTAAGAAGGGAAATGTTATAGAAAATTCTCTGAGTCGATGGACTCAAACATATATAGTTTAAGATATGTGTAGTGAGTGTAATTTGATGGAAATATTTACATAATTTCACTTATAGGTTTAGGATTATCATGGGAATTCTACCCTTACATAATTGGAAGACACCTATTTACTTATAAAGATAGTGAATATGTGGAATTTATCATATCTCTATGTCCTAGTCCTAAGTTAGACTTTTTTCGATGAGGATATTCCACTGTTCTAGATTGTTGATGAGTATGAGGTATTACGCATCCTTTGATGTGTTTGGGTTTCTACAAACATCTGCGAGTAATGTTTTTGGGAGTATAATGCCTCCACTTGGGAGTTACACCCTGGGATTATAAAAATGTATCTTGATCTATGTTTCCAATACTAGTGTCCAATCATGAAAAGGAAAATGACTAGATTTGTTACTTAGTGTTCCATATATAAGTAGGATAATGAAAAACACCAGTGAATTATAAATATTTTACAACAATTTCCCATTACATATTGGAAATGGGATGAAATAACCATGGATTGTTTTACTGGCTTACTCAGATCCACTTGAGGCAGTGATGCAGTATATGTTATCATTGATAGGATCATGAAGGTCACCCACTCTTTACCTATTAAGGATAAATATTATATGGATGTGCTTGGTAATCAATATGTAAAAGAAATTATCATAATTCAAGGAGTTACATATAATATTTTATCAAAATATAGATTCTTGTTTCACTTCTTAGTTATGGAAACAGTTATAGTGGGGGTTGGGTACATAGGTAAATTTGAGTAAAGAAAACTACCCTCTAATTGACGGGAAGTCTGAGCACATGATATAAGTGTTAGAGTGCATGCTTAGATAATTAATTCGAGATTAAGGAGGTTCATGGGAGACACATATACCACTATCCAAATTTCTTTAAAATAAAAGCTACCAAGAGACTATATAGATGGGTCCTTATGAGGCCTTAAATGGTAGGTCTTGCCAATCACATGTGTGATAGTTAAAGGTAGGGAATGCAATGATACTAGGACCTCGTCTCTTTTATGTGACTTCAAAGTAGGTTAATCTCATTAATAAGTTAAGGGATAATGCTCAGTCTACTCAGAAATCATATGTAGACCTATATCGATGACCCCAATAGTTTGATGTTTAGGATTGATTATTCTTGCATGTTTTGAATAGATTGAGGTATCATCATTTTATTCAAAAGGGTATGCTTTTAAATTTGTTCATAAAACCTTTTATGGACTTAGAGAGGGTATTATTAGTGTCTTATTTGATTGAACTACCTCAATGATATAGATCTATGCATGAAATCTTTCATGTTTCCTAGTTTAGTCATTACTTTTTTAACTCATCTCATGTCTTTCATACTGATGATATTGATTTATAGGTAGAAGAATCCATTGAGATAAGTACCATTCAAATACTATAATAGATCATAAAGTATCTCCATGGTAGGTTAGTTCATCTGGTATGGGTGTTATGGCATCACAGTCATGTGCAAGATGAGACCTGGGAGATGAAGGTCAATGTATGTGCTCATTGTCCTGATCTTTTCTCAAATGGTGTTATACAACCACCATAATAGAAACTCAGGGATGAGTTGTATTATATAGGGGGAGGATGTAACATCACAACATTTATACTTTTTACAAAATCCCTTCACTTTAAATTGAATCTTTTGTTTAATCCTTATTGAAATTCCTAATGAGGTTACAGAGGTTTTGAGGATTTCTGAGGCTTGTTTAAAGCTTGGAGCCCTGGTTTTTGAAGAAAATAGCTGAATTACATAGTTAGTGATAACCATTCACCTCAACCCATGTATACCCTGAGAGTTTCACACAATTTTTCAAACCATTCATCATGTATTGTAAAACAATGAAAAATGTTTTAGACATATTGCAGAGGTCTTTTGTATAGGTAGTGCATGGTTAGTATAAATGTTTATTTATCTCATGAAAGGAGGTTCCCATGGTTAGTGACTATCACACTATTATAACACTATTTGAAAAACTATGCGGCCCAATTGTGTGACGTCTTTTTAAAGTGTGAATTTTCCAATTTTCCCACCATTCTTCTTAAAATTTAAAAGCTTGTTTCTCCTTCATTTCTTCATAAGATCTAACCACCATATATTATCCTCCATGGTGTCTCCTAGGATTTTATCTAGATTCACTATCCAATGTCTGATTAAATTTTTTCCTTTAATTTTGGATTGCCACTGGTAATAGATTTTTTATTTTTTCTTATTTTCCCTATTTTTTTCTTATTTTCCCTATTGGTGGTGTCCAACTGAGTGTATCTCACACCCAGTAAAGGCCAAAATTTATTATAAAAAATAATTAATGTATATAGATATGGGAAAGGGAAACCACTCAATCATGGATGTTTGATTTTACTACTGCATGGGAGCTTGGGAGCATGGGACTGATCCATTGCTGGTATGCTATTGGAGATATCCTTTTTAGTATTTTTAGTCCTCTTATTGTACACATATGTATGTATGTAGGATTATATTATTTTAAATCCTTTTTCTATAGATCCATTACACACGCATCATTATGTATATTAGTTTGGTTATTGCTTCCACTTTGTTATTTTTATTCTTGATATTTTTTTCTTTTGTTGGTTATCTATCATGATACCACTATTTATTCATTTATTAAACCATTAAGATACCCTAAAAACAAGGGTATACTCTACCCAACATACCATTATTAACCCTCATAGCGAGTCAGTAGTTTATAGCATATGGCGAGGTGCACTTGAGGTCATGATACCAACCCGATGTTATTACTTGTGACTAAAACGGTTCCAAAACATTACAAAATTAAAGGGACTAATTTACAAAATTTCAATCTCTTAATTCAATATATGGAATCCATTTTTCAAAATTCAATCTCTATAAATGGTAGAAATAAATTTTAATATAAATTCATAAAACACAATGAATTTATTTTTTAGAAAAATGTGTTTTTAATCATAAAAATTAACTTAAAACAAAATCAAGAATATTACTGATTCAAATGAAATTAATTAAATTATACTTAATAAAATGGATCATATATAAATTGAAGAAAAAACAAAAAAATATATAATGGTACCATTATGTTACTATATTCAATGAAAAAAATGAAAATATTTAAAAAATATTTATTGTTCATTATTCACTAAAAATTCAATAATTTCAGAATAATACAAAAATTTAACTATAAGTTAATTTTGATATTGTAAATTCAAAAATTATTTATTTTTTATGATAATAAATTACAAAAAAATTTATAAATTAATTATAATATTTTCATAAAAAATGAAATGAAGATTATTTTTTAAGAAAACATATTTTTGAATCATAAAATAACTTTTTAAAAAATAGAGGACCTATTTATTATGAATTAACTAATAAATTTTAATTAAGTGACATATTTCTATATATATTTAATAATGTGGTTAATTTAATTCATACCCATAAATTTAACGTATATGATATTTTATAGTGAGGTTTTTTTAAGATCGGTGTTGTGTGTCAAGAAACCTATTAAACACTTACAATTTATTTAAAAATATATTCTAAAATCTTGAGTGGTTACATTATACACCCTTTAAATAAATTTTTCCCTCACATTTTTTATTATGGTAAAAAAAGGGTCAAAATTTTAAAATACCATTTTTGAAAACCACTTCGTACAAAGGAATAATAATAAATGTTCTAAAGGGGGAAGTGAAAAACGTAAAGGTTACATAAAATATGACATAATATGGTTCTTGTAAAAGGATATATTTTTTTAGGAAGTTAAAATATATACATGGAAGAGAAAGATAGTATCAAAGGAGTAATATAGAGTGATATATAATATGGTCTTGAGAAATTTAATGACCACAAAACCATAAATTTATGATGGGTGAATGACCATCAATTCATCAGAAATGATGGTAAAAGGATAAATTTTGTATTTCAAGAAAATTTTAATAAATTTGATAGATTTTTTAATATCTTTATAATTTTCTCGAGAAAATATACTTACTTGAATTATTTTCATTTTATAACTACAATATAATTTTTTGGTCTCACTTTCATCAATTTCACTTGTATCTCATCTCTTACTCTAGGAAATGGATATTCAAGATGAATTTTTCATTCTTGAAACACTATAATTAACTTTTAATGAGTAACAATATCGATAAGTTATTCCTTATACCTATAAATATTTATCAAACCCCAAAATGGTTATCATTACTTATCCCTTAGGGATAAATAGAATACATTAATCTATAATACATAAACAATGACACCCAAAGTTCAATATTATCTTTTATAT
Source organism: Viscum album (assembly GCA_963277665.1). Taxonomy (NCBI): domain Eukaryota; kingdom Viridiplantae; phylum Streptophyta; class Magnoliopsida; order Santalales; family Viscaceae; genus Viscum; species Viscum album. The sequence goes on from OY728121.1 coordinate 441,673,778, forward strand.
AAATAGTTTAACTTAATACTCTTCCAAAATATGACAAAAAATTAAAAACCCAAAAATAAAAATGATTTGATCACTATTTTTTTATGATCAACATTAACATTAATACCTAGAAAATAAGAAGTATCTCATTATGTCACATACAAAACATGTGAATACCATGACTCTATTAAAGAATTATAACAACCAGAATCACCATAAAACCTCAAGGAAAATATATATGCTTCCAAAAATTAATAATATCCTTATTCATTAATTAAAATCATATATTCTTTAATATATTCCATAATTCTAAAATTGCTATAAACATTATCAAAGATGATCTAAATCACTTTGTCATCAAATCACTGACCAATTTCAATGTTAACAATACTATCCCCTTTAGTTAATCAATTTAAATCATATATTTATCCCAAAAAAACATTATTAACTCAAAATCAAGAATATACATTGGGTTATCTTTCCCTTTTCTAGGTGTTCTCTAAAAATATCACCATACTAGTAAATCACTATTCTTGGTTATCAAAACCATTCAATATAAGTTTTCAAATCATTAAATAAAAACTAATTTTCAATCATCCAAATATTTTTATTTATTTTTATAACCATAATATCATTCATAAAAAAATTCTATTATATAATTATTTAATATTATTACATCTACACTTAAATAATTTTACGTTAATGATTGCCACAACATTGGTACCTTCATGGTCTTAGAGTTAACCCTTGGATTTGGCCTTTGAATCAGATAATTCCCAAGTTACCCACTTATAATAAATTGAAATAATCATCAATTTTTTCTCTATGACCTTTGTTTACACACAGAAGTCATCTTCCCCTCATTTTAAAACATTCTCCTGGGTTCTCCATCCCAAATTCTTGATAGGAAGAAAATTTATCATTGTTTCCTCTATTTTCATTACCACATGAACTTTTATAAAATCCTATATTTATATTACATAAATTTATAAGAAACTCACCATGATTTGTTTCATAATTCTCATATCATAATATATGATTAGGAATAACCACATTGTTTCACCTTTGAATTCAAATTTAATTTATTTTTGCTTGAGGATAATTACTTCATTTTCTATCTTATTAATTATTTACATGAATCCTACTAGTTTTATCCATTTAATAAAACCCAAAACCTTAGTGTTAGAAACAATAATCTAGTGGGATATTATTAAAAATAATTTTTAGAATTCTAAATCATGAATTCATACTTTTAATATATGAATCCTTAAGTTGATTCTTGGTTATTATTTTTTACCATCTATTCAAATAATTTATAATGGTTTATAAAAAATGTGAATTAATCCAAGAATATCCCCTAAGAGTGTCAAACTACATCTATAGTAAGGGAACATTCACCATGAACTAAAATGATAGCAAGGACTATACCAACTATTTTTAGGATTATTACCCCTAGATAAATATATAGAAAAACCACATCCACTTGTAAAATATTGATATGTATGTTTTGGTAGGAATACCACACTACTTTCTTTACCATAACATGGGATGTTATTATATATGATTATCCAATGGGTTGTCACTAAATTTTTTCCATCATATTTTCAAAACCATATATAAACATTCATTGACACCAACTATAGTGACCCATACTTTTCAAAACATATATATATTACTTCATTTTTTATCAATATTAAAAACATATCATTAGGATCCACAACAAAATAATAAGAAATTATAGTCCCTAGATACTTTAATACATTCACATATTGTCACGACCCGTCCTCGGGGCCCATGCTGTGACTACCCCAAGCCCGCCTTCCATAGACAGGGGATGGTGACTAGAACCAAAGGCGTAAATCCCGATAACTGGGAAGGCATTGCCTTTATAAAAGAAAACAAGCAACACAGAGTAAGCAAGTGGAAAAAGTAAACACTAAGTACAAGGGAAGTGCTGAAAAGTAAATGGGCTAGAATACAAACCCAAAAGAAAGTACAACTACAACTGAACAAGTACAACAGAAAAGATAACAGCTGGAAGAACGGAAGTGGCTCCTGGGTCGTCCACCACGGATCCTACCTGAAGGGTAGGTACAGATAGCCTCCTCCACGCTCTCTTCTTTCAACCTCCTCCATGTGTTGTCTCATCGTGTAGTCCACCTCCGGGTACTGACTCATCGTGTAGTCCACCTCCGGGTACTGACTCGTTGTGTAGTCCACCTCCGGGTACTGTCCAGTCCTCGAACACTCAGCCTCCGTCAGCACTGCCTGTCGTTTGCAACCAAAACAATGAGATACAGGCATAGCACATGCAGGGGTTAGTATAACGATACTCAGTAGGGACCCTGATAACCTCAAGGTCTCACTAAACCAACAAGGATAACCACAAAGAAGATCTCAACAGATAACCTCTACTTAGGTATATTCCAATACATATGCATAAGTTATCAAGTAACCCATCTCAAACATGAAGAAACACAAGGATCATGAAATCAATGGATAATCACTACCCAGGTATATGCCCATACATATACCTAAGTTAACAAGTGACCCATCTCAATCATGAGGTAAACACAAAGGTCAAAAGTCTCAGCTCAAACCAGGATTTGCATTATCGAAACCGTAACTGCTGAAGAGCTCCATCTCTGGAGTGTACAGTGGTCCTCTCACGACTCTGAGGTACTGCTCACTAACCTAAGACTGCTGAGGTACTCCTCCTATCGAGTACCATGGGTCAGCCACCCAAACACAGTAGTGCTTCCCAGTGGGGTATGTCACCCAAACGCAGTAGTGCACACCCCCAAGTAGCCTGCTGAGGTACTCTCCGGACGAGTACCACAGGTCTGCACTGTCACATAGGTAGTGCTCCGTCCGCCATGGGTCTGCACCCAAACAAGGTAGTGCTCCGTCCACTGGGCTAGTCGACTCACTCCAAGTCGAGTCGGTCAAGCAGTCGTCAGGTCTCAGTCGGCTACATGGTCTCCATAATCCGCACGCTCGTCTCCGGGAGGGTCCGCTCCACGAGCTAAAGGTCGATACTCCAAGTATCTCAAAGTCCCACGAATAAATATCTCAAAGGACCGCCTCGTCATAGGTGTCTCAACGCAACAGACGGTGCGTCAATCAGACGCCCGGTCTCTGAGTTATTAGCCTTTTCGTCCCCGGGGCCCGGTTGGTTTCATGAGCAAACCAAATCCGGCCGTATCTCAACTGTACCCCGAACTCTCATAGGGTATACTCATAGGGACCATTTCTCAATGTGATCACCAATTCCGCTGACGGTTCGTCAAACGGACGTCTGGTCTGAAAGATATCAGCTTTTCCGTCCCAGGGGCCCGGTTGGATTTTGGGTGCGATCCAACCCGGCCACTATCCAACTGTATCCAAAACTCGGGCGAAATATGCCAAATGTTCTGTCTCATCAAGAGGAAAACAACGAGACAGACGATGCGTCAATCGGACGCTCGGTCTGTGAGTTATTGGATTTTTCCTTCCAGGGCCCCGGTTGGTTTCGTGAGCGAACCAACCCGACAGCACTCTGACGGCATCCAAAACTCGAGTGGAGTAAGCCAAAAGATCCATCTCACTTAGAGGAATCTATCAAGGTCGACGGCACGTCAATCGGACGTCCGAAGCTCAAGATACGAGTGTTTCCGCTTCGAGGGCCCGGTTGGTTTCGTGTACGAACCAACGCAGCTGAACCCAAAGTTCTCTGAAACCTTGAGTGCGATATACCGAAACGACCGTCTCGTTTCAAGGATCGCATTTCCGCTGACGGCGCATCAATCGGAGGTCCGTAGCCCAAGATATGGGCATATGACCGAAAACGGTCCGGAAACGGGGGGTCTGGGCCCGGGTCGACCCGAATCGGGTCGGCCCGACCCGGGTCCGACCCAGCTGGACCGACGCGGCCCGGCCCGGCCTGGGCGCGACCCGGCCGAACCGGCGGGTTGGCTCGGTGGCTACGGCCGAGCTGAGGGCGTGGGGCGTGCTGCCCCCGCGAATGAGAAGCACGGCCCCTCGTGGGGCCGCCCCGAGTCAACCGGACGCGGCGGCTGGGCCGCGTCCCTCCACCAGTTCCGCGCGGCCACGGAACCGCGTCGCCGCCATGCCTTCAGCCGCGGCAGGTTTTTCTAGCGTGGCGTGCTGGCGGGAGTTTCCGCGGGCCACCGGACGCGCTCCGGTGGTCCGTTTTGTGTGCGGTCTTCACCAGTGGTCCTCCTGGGACCCGATCTTCACTGTGAGGCTCTCAAAACTCCCTTGCGGCTTCGTTTTTCGTTGCCCATCAATCCACACGTCAAATAACAAAATGTTTCGTCTTCGTGGTTCTTCGGCGCGATGCGATGGCGCAGTGCCCCTTCACCATGGCCCGACTCCGTCCGCGGATGTCTTTGGGTTTCTCCGACGCGGCGCGACGGCACCGCGCATTCCTTGCTGCACGTTTCCACGCGGTGCGACGGCACCGCGCCATCCTCATTTCAATCCACAAAAGAAACCCACAAGGATAAAGAGGAGGGTCGGCCGTGTTTGTGCGGTCCGGCCCCCTCTCGTTAGTTGATAGAAAATGGTCATATTTCACGAAGATTGTCAAGGTAATAATCACGAACAAATTAAATGATAATCCTCAACATCAAATCTGCATGAACGAAGGATCTGCGGATCAACCTGGAATTGGTTGGTCCGAGCTCGATGTTCTTTCCTTAAAAGATAATAGGATACCAAAAATAAATTCCCCTACCTCAAGCGTCATCGAGTGAGGGTTCGTCAAGGATTTTCTCGTCGCGGAAGAAACGTCACGAAAGGAGAGTCGTCGGCGTCATGTCGTCGATCTCCAGGGGTTTGGCATTCTTCGTCGGAGGTCAGAGCATTCTTCGCGTTCTTCGCGTTTTTCGCGTTCTTCGTCGAAGAACAAAGAATTATCTCTCTGCTCTCCCAAAGGCTTTACACAACACAAACCCCCTCAACAAAATAAAATAAGTCCTCAACTTATTTTATTTTCAACATAAGAATTTGAAAAACAAAGGATAAGAAACGATGAATTAATTCGAAGAATTAATTGTTAAACTTAACTGCCCAATTAAAAAGAGGCATTTCGTAACCAGAAAAACGCACGGTTGACTTAGTTTAATAGGGGGTGCAGGTGCGTTACTTAAGAAGAAAAGAAACGGTGGGGCTCATGTGGGTCCCACCTCACAAATATCCTACCAAGTGGGTAGGATATTTTGAATTGCACCCTATCTGCTTCAACCTAGCTTAAGTAGCTTAAAGCGGTCTTTAAGCGGCTTTAAGTGAAATAAAATAAAATTTCCATACAACTTTATTTTATTTATTAACATAAACCCCAAAAATTAAAAAGCACAATCGGGAAAATGCAACTTCGAAAGAGGCGTTTCTCAGCAAAAACTGGCACTACGATTCCATCGGTGCCCTCGGAATTCGATTCCGAGCACCGGTTCAAAAGTAAGAAAAACCCGCTCGTTCATTCACTGAACGTACCTGAGCCAAGCTTCGGAAATTAATTCCAGGCACACCTGGCCTCGGAATCAGGCACCGTCAGAAACTGCGTTCTTGTAAAATTCCAAAGAAAATTTAGGAAAAAATTTCCCTTGAAATATCCGGGTCTATACATTACTCCCACCTCAGGGCTTTATGTCCCCGTAAAGCTTCAACACAAACTAGGGTCACAAAAGAGGTACAGAGCACGCATCTGAGCCTTCCGCTCCCATGTGCTTACCTGGAGGCTCTCGTACTTCCAGAGAAAGTGCACCCGAGGAATAGATTGTCCTCGTAGGATCTGATCCTGTCGATCCTCGATCCCCACTGTAACCTCCGTGAAAGACACCCCATCACCATCGTCCAGCTCCTCATGGTCGATGATATGTGAAGGGTCAAGCACGTATCTCCTCAGTTGAGATACGTGGAAGTCGTCATGCACCTGGTGCAACTACGGTGAATGGGTCAAGCGGTAAACCACACCGCCTACCCAGCTGAGGACCTAAGAAGGTCCGCTGACCCTTGTAGATAACCTGCTGTCTTGGCCACATCTCCTTAAACCTCGTCGAGGTGAGACCCGTATAAGGACGTGATCGTCATCCTCGAACTCCATAGGTCTCCATTTTCTGTTAGAAATGGAACTCAAAACGACTTCCGCTACGAGGGTAAGGTTGACCAAATCAAGAGTGATCGGTCGCACCCTCCTGTGATAGATTTTATCCTGTGTTGCCTGGGGTTTCCTTTTCACCGACCAAGGAAAACCCATCCTGACATTTGCCTAAAACCGTTAATTTGAGTATGAACAGTTATTGCCCATTCCATACTCAAACTAACGTTGTAAGGCCTCGATGCTGCCACCAAGAGATTCCAACCGGAACTCTCGCCTCGAGGGTCTGACCACACCTTCGGCGTAAAAGTGATTATCGAGTCTCCTCCCAAGGTATATCCAGACATGAGGGTCAAGTCCACGGCTTACCAGAAACTCTAGGTCTGGAACAAGATTTGTGAAAGCAAGGAATGATTCATATCGACGTCTGTTACTATAGCAACTAGTAGTGGACACAAACTGTCCCTTGAATCATTATTAGAACCATTGGGTCACACTCCTTGACCGCATGCAGCCACACTCTTCCCCCGCCCTCCAGCTCCTTGAGCCTGGCGGGAATAACTAAGGTGGGTGGTCGTACCATGTTAGGATGTACACCACCTCATGCTGCTCTCCTAGCTCTGCCTCCACGTTTGCTGCTTCGTAGACTCATCTCCCCTTTAAGATTCCTCTTATTTAACATTTAACACGCCCGAGTCTCTAAGACTGGCACTGGTTTCCTGTTTCTTACTCCACTGTGCAGTCTTCATCCGCTCTTGGATGACCTGGACCTTCTTTAGTCTCACGAGAGCTGCTATGATTTCTTCCTTGCCGATAAGAGAAATCCGGTCTCATCCCCTGGATGGACCACATTTGTTGCCTAATACAGTCAATCCCAACATGAATGATGCATTCATGCCATGGATGATGTCGTAAGGCCTCGACGTAACTACCAAGAGATCCAACTGTCACTCTTGCCTCCAAGGGTCTAGTCACACTGTCGGCATCAGTGTGAGGTCACTGGGTCTCCTCTAGTAGAAATCTCGAAAGTGAGGGTCAAGTCAAAAGTCTTAACCAGGACCACTCAGTATCAACCAAACAAAAGGACAGGAAATCAAACAAAGATAAGTGTCTTTTTATTATTGCATCTCATAATAAAAAGACACAAATACAACAGAAACATGGAACTAGAAGTACAAAAGACGTATCCACTAGTTCCTCTCCTGTCCACATGCTCCTGGAGCTCTACTGCCTTGTCCACTGCTCGGCTGTTGCTCAAGCACTCGTCATTGTTTCTACCTCGGTGGCTCCTCCAATGCCTGCGGATCAACTGTACGAGGAGTCGGACAGTCACGTGCCAGGTGACCCTTTCCGCCGCAGGAGTAACACAGCCTGTTTCTGGCACACCTGGCTCTAACCCCACCCCGGGTGCCCCGCACCACCTGTCCTAAAACCCGAGATTGGCCAACTGCTGGTCTGGTCCTCCTGGACCTCTGCATCATCTTTTTACTGCCCACAGATGATTCGGCTACTGATCGAAAACCCTGCGGCAAAGGCAGATGTTCATGTACACGCTCGGGGTGTAGAGCTACTGGCACAAAATCCACCCTGAAGAAGGTCTCGAAGTCTTCCCATGTGAAGGCCATCCCGTCGCAAAACTGGAACAAGTGGCTCCACCACCTGCCTGTTGCTTCCTGAAGAATGCTGGAAGCAAAGATCACCATGAGGTCTGCCGGCGTCCCCACTAGCCTGAAGACTCTCACCACAGCCTCCAGCCAATCCTCATCCGCCTGCGGGTTGGTCTCTCCCCAGAACCTGGGTGGCCTCTGGCGCTGGAACTCGTGCAGCGCACTCAAGTGGCGTGCATCGCCTACTGCTGGGACTGGTGGCATCGGTGGCCCAACGTATGGTAGTACCGCTGGTGCCTCCGCTGGTGCCTCAACTGCAAGAGGGCCCTGTACCGAAGCCTCGTCGCTCGGCAAGATGTCAGTACGCACGTCCCTCTGGGCTCTAGCTGGTCGTCCGAGAAAAGTCATCCTGAAAGAAACAACGTGACATGGACAAATGATTATACCTGGTGAGCTGACCTAGTTCAAGCTGTTTTAAGGGAAAACCTTTGAAAACACACACGCAATCCGTGTATTCGTGCACAAAGTCGGAAATCAGTTGTCAGGGTCCTGGTGTATGGATACGTCGGCCGCCCGCACCAACACTGGACTCCATGAACTGAAAACCACACTCGGTACCCTTAACACTATTGCTTCGTAGAAATAAAATGTCATAGTTATAAGTTCTACGGTAGAATTGACTCCTCTGATACCAATTTGTCACGACCCGTCCTCGGGGCTCGTGCTGTGACTACCCCAAGCCCGCCTTCCATAGGCCAGGGGCTGGAGACTAGCACCAAAGGCGTAAATCCCGATAAATGGGAAGACATTGCCTTTATAAAAGAAAAAAAGCACCACAGAGTAAGCAAGCAGAAAAAGTAAACACTAAGTACTAGGGAAGTGCTGAAAAGTAAATGGGCCAGCATAAAAACCCAAAAGAAAGTACAACTACAACTGAACAAGTACAACAGAAAAGATAACAGCTGGAAGAACGGAAGTGGATCCTGGGTCGTCCACCATGGATCCTACCTGAAGGGTAGGTACAGATATCCTCCTCCACGCTCTCCTCCGTCAACCTCCTTCGTGTGTCGTTGCGTCGTGTAGTCCACCTCCGGGTACTGACTCGTCCTGTAGTCCACCTCCGGGTACTATCCAGTCCTCGAACACTCGGCCTCTGTCAGCACTGTCTGTCGTCTGCAACCAACACAACGAGGTGTGGGCATAGCCCGTGCAGGGGTGAGTATAACGATACTCAGCAGGGACCCCTAGACCCTCAAGGTCTCACTAAACCAACAAGGATAACCACAAAGAAGATCTCAACAGATAACCTCTACTTAGGTATATGCCCATACATATGCCTAAGTTATCAAGTAACCCATCTCAAACATGAGGAAACACAAGGATCATGAAATCAACGGATAATCACTACCCAGGTATATGCCCATACATATACCCAAGTTAACAAGTGACCCATCTCAATCATGAGGTAAACACAAAGGTCAAAAGTCTCAGCTCAAACCAGGATTTTCATTATCGAAACTGTAACTGCTGAAGAGCTCCGTCTCTGGAGTGTACAGTGGTCCTGTCAAGACTCTGAGGTACTGCTCACTAACCTAAGACTGCTGAGGTACTCCTCCTGTCGAGTACCGCAGGTCAGCCACCCAAACACAGTAGTGCTTCCCGCCGGGGTATGTCACCCAAACACAGTAGTGCACACCCCCAAGTAGCCTGCTGAGGTACTCTCCGGACGAGTACCATGGGTCTGCACTATCACACAGGTAGTGATCCATCCTCCATGGGTCTGCACCCAAACAAGGTAGTGCTCCGTCCACTTGGCTAGTCGACTCACTCCAAGTCGAGTCGGTCAAGCAGTCTTCAGGTCTCAGTCAGCTACACGGTCTCCGTACTCCGCACGCTCGTCTCCGAGAGGGTCCGCTCCACGAGCTAAAGCTCGATACTCCAAGTATCTAAATTTCCCATGAAGAAGTATCTCAAAGGACCGACTCGTCATAGGGGTCTCAACGCAACAGATGGCGCGTCAATCGGACGCCCGGTCTGTGAGTTATTAGCCTTTTCGTCCCCGGGGCCCGGTTGGTTTCATGAGCAAACCAAATCCAGCCGTATCTCAACTGTACCCCGAACTCTCATAGGGTATACTCATAGGGACCATTTCTCAACTTGATCACCAACGCCGCTGACGGTTCGTCAAACAGACATCTGGTCTGAAAGATATCAGCTTTTCCGTCCCAGGGGCCCGGTTGGATTTCGGGTGCGATCCAACCCGGCCACTATCCAACTATATCCAAAACTCAAGCGAAGTATGCCAAAAGTTATGTCTCATCAAGAGGAAAAAAACGAGACAGACGGGGCTTCAATCGGACGCCCGGTCTGTGAGTTATTGGCTTTTTCGTTCCAGGGGCCCGGTTGGTTTCGTGAGCGAACCAACCCGACCACACTCCGACGGCATCCAAAACTCGAGTGGAGTAAGCCAAAAGATCCGTCTCACTTAGAGGAATCTATCAAGGTTGACGGCACGTCAATCGGACGTCCAAAGCTCAAGATACGAGCGTTTCCGCTCCGAGGGCCCGGTTGGTTTCGTGTACGAACCAACGCGGCTGAACCCAAAGTTCTCCGAAACCTTGAGTGCGATATACCGAAACGACCGTCTCGTTTCAAGGATCGCATTTCCACTAACAGCGCATCAATGGGAGGTTCGTAGCCCAAGATTTGGGCATATGACCGAAAACGGTCCGGAAACGGGGGGTCTGGGCCCGGGTCGACCCGAACCGGGTTGGCCCAACCCGAGTCCGACCCAGCTGGACCGGCGCGGCGTGGCCCGACCTGGGCGTGACCCGGCCGAACCGGCAGGTCAGCTCGGCGGCTACGGCCGATCCGAGGGTGGGGGGGGCGTGCTGCCCCCGCGGATGAGAAGCGCGGCCCCTCGTGGGGCCGCCCCGAGTCAACCGGACACGGCGGCTGGGCCGCATCCCGCCATCGGTTCCGCACGGCTGCAGAACCGCGTCGCCGTCGCGGATGAAGCCACGGCGGGTTTTGCCGGCGGTGCGCCGGGCACCGCCGCCGCCTGGAGACCACCGGCACCACTGCGCCGGCGTGGCGTGCCGACGGGAGTTTCCACGGGCCATCGGACGCGCTCTGATGGTCTGTTTTGTGTGCGGTCTTCGCCAGTGGTCCTCCTGGGACCCGATCTTCACTGTGAGGCTCTCAAAACGCCCTTGCGGCTTCGTTTGTTGTTGCCCGTCAATCCGCACGTCAAATAACAAAACGTGTCGTCTTCGTGGTTCTCCGGCGCGATGCGATGGCGCAACGCCCCTTCACCATGGCCCAAATCCGTCCGCGGATGTCTTCGGGTTTTCTCCGACGCGGCGCGACGGCGCCGCACATTCCTTGCTGCACGTTTCCGCGCGGTGCGACGGCACCGCGCCATCCTCGTTTCAATCCACAAAAGAAACCCACAAGGATAAGGAGGAGGGTCGACCGTGTTTGTGCGGTCCGGCCCCCTCTCGTTAGTTGATAGAAAATAGTCATATTTCACGAAGATCGTCAAGGTAATAATCACAAACTAATTAAATGATAATCCTCAACATCAAATCCGCATGAACGAATGATCTGTGGATCAACCTGGAATTGGTTGGTCCGCGCTCGATGTTCTTTCCTGAAAAGATAATAGGACACCAAAAATAAATTCCCCTACCTCAAGCGTCTTCGAGTGAGGGTTCGTCGCGGATTTTCTCGTCGCGGAAGAAACGTCATGGAAGGAGAGTCGTCGGCGTCACGTCGTCGATCTCCAAGGGTTTGGCGTTCTTCGTCGGAGGTCGGAGCGTTCTTCGTGCTCTTCACGTTCTTCGCGTTCTTCGTCGAAGAACGAAGAATTCTCTCTCTTCTCTCCCAAAGGCTTTACACAACACAAACTCCCTCAAAAAAATAAAATAAGTCCTCAACTTATTTTATTATCAACTTAAGAATTTGAAAAACAAAGGATAAGAAATGATCAATTAATTCAAAGAATTAATTGTAAAACTTAACTGCCCAATTAAAAAGAGGTGTTTCTTAACCAGAAAAACGCACGGTTGACTTCGTTTAATAGGGGGTGAGGTTGCGTTACTTAAGAAGAAAAGAAACGGTGGGGCTCGTGTGGGTCCCACCTAACAAATATCCTGACAAGTGGGTAGGATATTTTGAATTGCACCCTATCTGCTTCAACCCAGCTTAAGTAGCTTAAAGTGGTCTTTAAGCGGCTTTAAGTGAAATAAAATAAAATTTTCAAACAACTTTATTTTATTTCTTTACTTAAACCCCAAAAATTAAAAAGCACAATCGGGAAAACGCAACTCTGAAAGAGGCGTTTCTCAGCAAAAACTGGCGTTGCGATTCCATCGGTGCCCTTGGAATTCCATTCCAAGCACTGGTTCAAAAGTTAGAAAAACCCGCTCGTTCGTTCACTGAACGTATCCGAGCCAAACTTTGGAAATTAATTCTGGGCACACCGGGCCTCGGAATCAGGCGCCGTCAGAAATTGCGTTCTTGTAAAATTCCAAAGAAAATTTAGGAAAAGATTTCCCTTGAAATTTCTGGGTCTTTATACATATGGTTCAAAAAAATATTTACATTATCTCCCACTTAGTTCATAAAATATATAACCCTTCTTAGACAGATCATACATAAAAAATTAATTCCTATCTTGGGGAAAATGAAACATAATTAAGGGTGATATCAGATTATCAATAAGAGTAAACAAGGGATTGATCAATTTTCATTTAAACATAAAATGAATAGAAATGGTTTCTGAACATTATCTTAACCTTGTAAAATAACACATAATTAATATTAGATAATAAACATGAGTCTTAGAATAAATCTTGGCAGTTTATAAGACATGGATCGTAAAGTAATTAATGAACAAAATCCATGATAATATAACATTATCATAAGATCATGTCCTATGTTTATGGAATAAGTATGGAATTATATTTATCATATAAATCTTATGTAGTGGGAACCATGGAATTCATAACATTTTATGTTTGGGATAACCACCTATGTAACTGCTTTGGGATTGGAATAGCCTCCTGTGTACCCTTCTTGGTCTTGAGATAAAATATCATGTACCATTTTTCATGCTTGGGATAACCTATCATGTATCTTTTTTTATCCTGCGATAACCTCTCATTTAACCTATTCTGGGGTTGGGATAACCTCCCATGTACCCTCTATAAGGTTTGAGATAATAACCCATGAACCCTTTGAGTTCATAAAACATTAATCCCTTCCCAATTCACTATAAGGATATATAATTAAGGCCTCACCAATTACATAATTATAAATACATTAATCATAACATAACTTCTTAAAAAATTTGGTTTCATCAATATTTTTTCATTATAAGAATAAACCATCATTTCGTGAGGCGTTAGTTTGCCAACCACAGAAACAGAATGTTCTTCACCCATTAGATGGAGGTGTGTGTAAGTGTAGTTTGAATACTTCTCATAACAACATCCTAGTATATTTAGGATAAAAGTTTTGTTATAAAATAAAGGAATAAAAATATTTTAGGGGGTTTTAGAAGTAAAATAAAACAAAATGAAATAATATAATTTAAGAGAAACAATTACCTTTAATTTGGATAACTTCCTTTGGTTTGAACCAAAAGGACTTATTGAAGTTAATTATGCCTAAGGTAAGGATTATAGGTGTAAGATAGGGATCTTGAGATCATATTTGGCCAGGGTTTGGACGAGATAAGGGGCTCAAGAGGTGTTTGGAATGGGTTATAAGTGGTGTCCTTTTATATGGGGGAGGAGGGGATCATTAGGAAAGTGTGAAAATATTATTTTATTATATAGTGATATTCGGTTTCTAAAGGTCCAAAACTAATTACAGTTGAATAAAAGATGACTAATTGTCGAAATAAAATCATCCAATAAGAATTGGATAGGTTTAGGATATTGTTTTAATATTAATAATCTTATTTATTTACATCATTTATTAATGAGTTAAATTCGACATCATTATTGTGTCATAAATAATTTAATTTATTTGATGTCTAAAAATTATAAAAAAAAATACCACAATGTAAGAAATCGTTTTATATTTCCAATGAATATTTATAGTCGAAAATATGACTTATATAAACCCATGTAAAAATTGATTTACAAAAAGATATGTGTTTATGTCATTTTTGCCTTTACTTTTAGTTAATTAAAATAAAGTGTCATTATCATTCAAAAGTGGCTCCATGGGGTCCCAAAATCGACCCAAAGATGCCCATGGTCGGACATGACTCATCCAATAAGGTTAGGACAAGTGTTAAGGTAATTTTTATTATAATAATATTCTTTTTACCTTGAATTACCATATTTACCTTTAACTGTAGTAAATAAAAGTCAAAAGTTACGATTCCCAAAAAATTATTTTCATCTTATTGAACCAAATTTTACTTACTAATAACTACCATGTATTTAAAATTTTCTAAATTCAATTCACAGAAGTGGTAAAATTTCATTTAAATGAAAAAATCAGATTTTTAACTACTACTTAGTGGTTTCACTATTCATCAAAAATTGATGTTTTTTATAAAAATACCAAAAATTCAGCCTAAGCTATATTTGATATTCCGAATTCAAAAATTCTGTCTATTTTACCAAATTCAAAACATATAAGTTGGATTAATTAATTTAAAATTAATTCCCATTGTCAAAACATATAGAGTGTTTTTAAGAAATAATAACTATCAAAAGATTGACACTTGTTTATGTATAATTTTTAAGTAAAATTAATTCCAATGAATAACATTGGATTAAAGGGTAAAAATATAATATAATTACACTTCAAAAACAATTTAAAATATAATCTATCCTTATAAATAAATTAGATTAAAAGGCAGTTTTGAATTAAAATACAATATTTCTCACCATTCATAAAAAAATGAATATTTTTAGAAAAATACCAAAATTTCATCCAAAGTAAATTTTCATGTCCCAATTATAAAGAATAATTTTATTTTGTCAAATTGAATATATAAAATGGTCAAATATTAGATTTAAAAATGGTTCACCATTAAAATGTGGCAAAATTGAATTTTTTGAGAAATCTATTTTTTATTTGAAATATTGAATTTGTTCTTATAATATGTCTATGAAACACATAGTAGATAATATAAAATTATATGTAGTATATAAAATTCAAAATCCATTTAATACTATTCATAATCTCTTTTGAATGGCTAGTTTGTTAAGTCGTGGTGCGCTCGAACTTGGTATTGCGTGTAGCGTAAGCTATTGAATTTAAAGAAAATAAATTACTAGGAAATCATAGGGTGTAACATTATCCCCTAATTCAATAAATTACATCCTCAAAATTTGAAATTTTTCTTCCAAGTAGCCTCAAATTAATGTAAAAATATATTTGGAATAAATATAATCATATAATGAATTTTATATAGGTTTTGGTTTCGTTTTAAATTTTATCTTTTGGTTTAACCCCTTTCTTAACCAATTTTAACCTTAATTGTGGTCAAATTTTTTCAATCTTAAAGAGTTTCAATTTTACTTATTGGGTAAAAATTGGATCATAAAAGGAAAAAGTATGAAATTTTTGAAAAATTCTCATCATACTCATCCTATTTCAATATTTTTATGATTCTTAAATATTTTAATAAAATATTTTTTTAAAAAAATATCATTAATGTCATTTTTGACACAATTATTTGACATTGAATTTAAAGTGAAAAAGTTAGTTATGTAATTTGAATATAGACTTTTTAAACATCCATAACATGTTATTTTTATTTTTAAAAATCTTGTAACAAAATAATTCAACCATATTGTATTAATTTTAATATTTTTAAAATCATTTATTTTATTTTCCCTTTAATTGAACAAATGTTGTGTTGGTGTTTGTAAGAATTTAATGTAATTATTTTATCACTAAATATTATAAATAAATAATATGATAAAAAATAATTCTTCTATAAAATAACCATTTAGAACAAAAATTGTTCTCTTATTATCCCTATAAAAAATTTTGAAGATATTATAGTCATGAGAGAGATATTTTTGAATTTTCATTACATAAAAACATATAAATTTCATTATTAAGGGAAAATGGAACCAGATGTCATATATGAAAATTTTGAATGTATATGGTCAAGTGTATTCTATTAAATGACATAAAGTAAAGTTCTAGGAGGATTTTGGGATCTTAAATCATGGGTTTTACCCTATTCACCCATTTTTCCATTATTGATGTGACAAATATTTACAACGGTTAAAATTCATAATAACCAAAAATAAAAGGGAACTATTTACTAAAATTGAAAATCATTATTCATAAAAATATATCAATGTTCAAATATTCAATCACTAGACATTTGGGAAAAAATTATTATTAATGTGTAAAACACAACAAAAAATCATTTTAAAAAATCATTTTAAGAATAAAAATTTAATAAATCAAAATCATGATTATTGCGGATTAAAATGTAATTAATTAGATTATAATAAATAAAATGGATCATGTTAAACTTTAAGAGAAATTAAAAAATACAATGGGACCTATAAATTACTTTATTTAATGAAAATAAATTGTGATATTTAAAAAATCTGTATTTTTCCCTACTCACTAAAAACAATCATTTCAGAAAAATCCCAAAATTTATCATGACCCAACCCACCAGGGTCTAATAAAAAACTACCCCAATGCCACCTCCAATATTACATGGGTTAGCAGCTAGCATTGATAAGACATATCACATACAAGGGAGGCATTTTCCTAAAGTACCTATATGCACAAACGCGTCTTAAAGCCCATACATTGCTAAAATGTAAAACAAGTAATAACAATGCATACATACATATATAATATATAAATCATAGTACAAAATAGAATGCTATAAAGAATAAAAAAATGGGTCAATACAAGCCCACCAAAAACTAGAAAATAATTTTTGACATTCTTAGAAGGAGGGGACTGCTATCAAATGAAACACTGATATACACCTCAGTCTGTCTAGCCCAACTAAGATCCACCTAATCCTATTAATCCAAGGACTCCATAAAAACGATCTTCACTAGTATAAGAAATTTCATGTGTGGGTAGATCCTGGAAATTTTTGAGTATAACAATACCTAGTAGTACACCATGAAATCAAAAATCATAAATAATCAATAATAGTTAGCTCATCAACCATTGGTACGTTAAAAAAGATAAGAGACATAAAAATAACCAAAGGTATCCCATATATAATCATAAACTACTTTGATTCACATAAGGTCTCATCCAATACCATCCATATATATTCCAAAATGTTTCAAGGACACGCTCATCTTGGAGGAACCTCTCCCCAAGCTATATTGATACTGATGACACCCATCCCTAAGGTCAAGCTTATCAGGTCTAGATAAGAAGAAGCACATAGGAAACTGAGATGGTTTATCTTAGATATACTCTTCATTGGGATAATACCCCATCGTATATGTCAGATCTCAATAGAAATATAGGGGTTCAACACCTAGGGATCACTAGGGGGGATAGCAGACCCTACTGGAAACTTCCTCCAAGATAAGGGATATATAACAATGTAAATATGGGTCACACAAACTTCAGAAACCCTGATCTAAGGGAACATGAAGGAAATAAAGACCTATATGGGCCTCTTAGAGGGATACATTCTCTAAGAAACTAATGAATCTCTTAATATGGGATGAGACTACTCATTCCAGAATAAAAAAACTCACCCACACTACACTGATCATCTGGAAGGTGAAGCAGGGTTACCCTTTATGATGTGAATGTGATGTTGCATCCAACCCTCCTAGGAATGAACCAAGAGAACACACTCAAATTAAACTAGTCCAAGTATGATCATAGAAGCTCACAATGAAGCTGATAAGATAATAAAAATAAAACCAACATATTCTCAATTAGTACATGGAGTGTCCCTATGGGTACATGGGGTTTCTCACTAATCCTGGCACTGCCCATGTCACACACTCACATGGAATGCACTTTTCCAAAATTACTCAACGTATCCACTGACTACATGTCATGTATATGATAGGTCCAGAACATAGTGTGTGGAATTCCAATTCTCATTTACTTTCCTAAGTACACATGATGTGGGGACACATGATCTACTAGAAATGTACTCCTTGTACATGCCAAGTTGTCTGCCACACATTACACAGTGTGTAACTCTTACCACATGGTTTGTAACTCTATATGGACTCCTAGTCATGTAAACATTGAACACACTAATCTGGTTTTCTAATTGTCACATGGAGTGTGATACTCATCCTTGCGTGGAAACCCTATATCCACACATATGGAACTACACAGCTTGTGTTCATAGGACAACAAGCCATATAGTTGGGGTTTTCATAGAATCTTGGATCAAATTCTTACATCTTTGTCTATACCTCCAACATCTAATAAATCCATGAATCACACTATTAATCAAACCATATGTCATGTATATAGTGTTGACTAGACCCTGTCATGGTTATTGGATGGATTTGGGCTATATCCACTTCTCATGAAACACCCGTCGGTGTCGCGTTCCAAGACCTCCATTGTGAAATTCTGATCCATCCATATGTCTAATGTCATCAACATGTAATGAAACAATTACTTCATATCTCTATCCCAAATCAACAGTAGAGATATGTTTCACCAAAGACCAATTTCACAATAATCATTCACCTAGTATCTCTTGAATCATTGGCCAAAAGATAATGCCAATGATGAACTCATGTAGAATGGGGAGAGAAAACCTCTAAGCACAAAATGAGGAAGAATCCACAGACATTATTTAGGTTGGACTTGATCTATTCCCGTTATAATTAAGGATTAATATCCAATAATAAACAACAAATAATAATTATCTCACAAATCCCAGATAAACATACCCATGCCTGCAAAAATGATTGATCCATGAATCAATCCATTAGTGAATCTATTCTTGATCATATTGGGATAATAAAATAGGGTTAAATCTGTCATGACCCGCCCTCGGGTCCCGTGCTGTGACTACCCCAAGCCCGCCTTCCATAGGCCAGGGGCTGGCGACTAGCACCAAGGCGTAATTCCCGGTAAAAAGGGAAGGCATTGCCTTTGAAAAGTAAACAAGCACCACAGAGTAAGCAAGTGGAAAGTAAACACTAAGTGAAAACAGAGTACAACAGAAAGTGTGGAAAAGTAAATGGGCCAGTATACAAACCCAAACTGAAAGTAAAGTACAACTCGAAAGGGAAAACAACAACTATAAATTAAAATCCGCTACACCGAGCTGTCCACTGGAAATCCCACCTGAATGGTGGGTACATATAGCTCCACTGCTCCTCGGGTCCTGCCGTCCGCTCGAGTACGTCCCGCCCAATGGTCCACCTCTAGGTACCGTCCTGCACTGCAAGCCTCATCCACGATCAACGCTGTCCGTCGTCTGCAACCAACACAACGTAGTGCGGGCATAGCCCGTGCAGGGGTGAGTATAAGCTACTCAGTAGGGACCCCGAGACCCCTGAAGGTCTCCCAAAATCCACAAAGGATAAACCACAAAGGATAGATACAACACGAAGTAACAACCGACACTACTTAGATATATTCCCATACATATACCTAAGTCATCAATTCCAATACGCTCCAACCTTCGAGCCCAAGTACAACTCAGTCCACACAGGAAAGTAAACGTATTCCACACAGGAAAGCAAAACGAAATCTACATAGGATAGCACAACTCAATCCACACAGGAAAGCAATAGGATTCAGCTCACACAGGTATACTTCTTCGAAATACGATAAAGATGATCTCTGATCCATCTAAGTCGTCGGACCCACGAAGGATCGATAGGTAACAAACCCCCGCAAACACCCACACAGGATCGGGCCCACACAGGACCTGTAGGCGCTGGTTCACACAGGACCGCTGAGCGCAAAGACCCACACAGGATCGGACCCACACAGGATCGGGCCCACACAGGACCTGTAGCACTGATCCACGTAGGATCGCGGAGTGCTGTAGTCGTCGTCGAATCCACACAGGATCTCTGTACTGTCGTCGTCGCAGTCACAGTAGCAGTAGCAGTAGCAGTAGCAGTCACAGTCGCAGTAGCAGTCACAGTCACAGCCAGCACTAGGGTTCCCGCACACAGCAAGCTCGTTCGGGAGGGTCCGCTCCACGAGCCGAGAGGCTGATACATCAACTGTCACAAAGTCCAGAGTTGATGTATCCAAAAGTTCCGTAACGTCAACAGGAACTCAACGCAACTGACGGCGCGTCGATCGGATGCCCGGTCTGAGAGTTATTGGCTTTTTCGTCCCAGGGGCCCGGTTGGTTTTTAAGACAAAACCAACCCGACCGTACTCCATCTGCGTCCAAACCTCGGCCGGAGTATGCCAAAAGATCCGTCTCACTAAGAGGAACACAACAAAGCTGACGGCACGTCAATCGGACGTCCGTAGCTCAAGATATGAGTGTTTCCGCTCCGAGGGCCCGGTTGGTTTCGTGTACGAACCAACCCGGCCGAACACAAAGTATTCCGAAACATTGAGTGCGATATACCGAATCGACCGCCTCGATCCAAGGATCGCATCTCCGCTAACGGTTCATCGATCGGAGGTCCGTAGCTCAAGTTATGGCCAAAAGACCGAAATCGATTCGAAAACGGGGGGTCCGGGTCCAGCCCGACCCCCCCCCCCCCCCCCCCCCCGGGTCGGCGTGGCGCCGATCGGTGCCACGCGCGGGGGGCAAGGCCTCCGCTTCTGTTTAGCTGGCGGCGCGGCTAAAATCCGTGCCTTGGAGAAAACTGGCCCCCTCGTGGGGGCCTGCCTTGAGGGAAACGGGGGGCCGCCTGCCCCCTTTTATGAAACCCCCCCCCCCTTTATTATGGGTGGCCAAAAAACTGCCAGGGGGAATTTAATTCCCCGGGTTTAGCACCGTCCCGGCCGGCCCGACCTAGCCGGCGGGCTTCCTCTCAACAGGATCGGCATGGGCCGGTCCTCTTCCTTTTTCCGGCACCGGCGGCGCGGCTGGCCGCCGGTCATCACGTCCCGCCGCGGCCCGGAACCGGCCGCGGCCTTCGTCGTCCGGCACGGTGCGTCGGCACCGTGCCCTTCAGCCGCGGCCTCGCTCCGTCCGCGGCGCCTTCAACTCTCTTCGACGCGGCGTGACAGCGTTGCGTTCATGATGATCCATCCACGGCGCGGCGCGACGGCGCCACGCAATACATCCGTGCGAATTCCCGTGTGGTGCGACGACACCACGCCATCTTGTTCATCCACAAGAAAATAATAATAATCAAGAACAAGGGAGGGGGAATTCGGCCGTGTTTGTGCGGTCCGACCCCCCTCTCGTTAGACGATATCAATTATTCGTTATCCTCAAAGTTCGACATTCTAATATCAAGAACGAGAATAATTAAATAATCAACAACAAACCCCTACCTCGGTTTCAAGATCGGTGATCGTCAAAAACCCGCGGAAGACAACGTCGCGGAGGTCGGGCGTCGTGGTAAACGTTCATCAATTCCTTTGACGAAGAGGTACATCCGAAGAGGTACGTCGTTGGTGAATCTTCATAAGCCGACGAAAGAAGTCCGAGGAGGAAGCGGCGTTCCCGTTCGTTGACACGGAAGGCGTCATCGATCTTCTGAAACAACCGGCTACGAAGAAGAGAGGAGCGGCGTTCTTCGTTGGAGCTTGAAGGTTCTTCGCGTTCTTCGTCAAAGCTTTAAGAAGAAGAAGGAGCTCCCAAATCCTCTCAAGATGGCTAAACAAAAATAAAATAAGCTAAGGCTTATTTTATTTACACAAACATCAACTTGAATTTCAAAGGTTTGAAATTCAAATCAACCCACCTTAATTAATTTAACCAAGTGTCAAACTTTAATTAAAGGGGGTTATAGGGGAGTTTTGAGAGAAGATGAGGAGTTGGGGTTTGTGTGGGCCCCACCACACTTAATCCTCCCAAGGGAGGTTAAGTGGATGTGGGTCCCACCTTTAACTCCCTTTGGGAGAAGTTAACCAACAAAATAAAAATAAAAAGTGTTTCCACATTTTTATTTAACTTCTTATAATTTCTCCCAAAAACTAACTTTCCTCCCGCATAAAACGCAACCTTGGAAAAGGTCTCCTTAAGCGAATAACAGCGCTGCGAGTTCATCAGTGCCCTCGGATTTCAATTCCGAGCACCGGATCAAAATTTAGAAATTCCCGCTCGTTCGTTCACTGAACGTACCCGAGCCAAACATCAGAAATTGATTCCGGGCACTCCGGGCCTCGGAATATGGTGCCGTCAGAAACCGCTTTCTTGTAAAATTCCAAAGAAAATTAAGAAAAAATTTCCCTTGAATTTTACGGGTCTTTACATTACTCCCACCTCAGGTATTTACGTCCCCGTAAAGATACATTAAAAACTAGGGAAACAAATGAGGGTACTAAGCACGCATCTAAGCCTCCCGCTCCCATGTGCTCTCCTGGAGGTTCCCGTTCTGCCATCTGATGCACACAAGAGGAATCGATCGCCCACGTAGGACCCGCTCCTGTCGATCCTCTATCTCCACCGGGACCTCCGTAAAAGTCGCCCCATCGTCAACGTCTAACTCCCCATAGTCAATGATGTGCATCGGGTCGTGCACGTATCTCCTCAGCTGGGATACGTGGAAGACGTCGTGCACCCGGTGCAACTGAGGTGGCAGAGCCAGGCGATAAGCCACCTCGCCAATCCTGCTGAGGACCTGGAAAGGCCCGATGAAGCGCGGAGATAACTTTCCGCCTCGGCCAAATCTCCGTATACCACGTCGAGGTGAGACCCGCAAGAAGACGTGGTCGCCATCCTCAAACTCTAGTGGCCTCCGCCTCTAGTCAGCGTATGACTTCTGCCGGCTCTGAGCTGTCCTCATCCGCTCCTGGATGACCGGGACCTTCTCTGTCGTGGACTGGACCATCTCCGGTCCCACAAGTGCTGACTCCCAAGGGTCTGTCCAGCACAAAGGAGATCTACAAGGTCGGCCGTACAACACCTCGTACGGTGCCATCCCAATGGTGGAGTGGTAGCTGTTGTTGTATGAAAACTCCACCAAGGGTAGGTGGTCCTCCCAGCTACGACCAAAGTCGAGGACACATGCGCGGAGCATGTCCTCGAGAGTCTGAATGGTCCTCTCCGTTTGACCATCTGTCTGAGGGTGAAAGGTTATGCTCAGACGTAGCTGCGTTCCGAACGCCTCCTGTAACCCCTTCCAAAGTCGGGAAGTAAAGTGAGCATCTCGATCGGAGACGATAGATTATGGCACACCATGGAGCCGCACAATCTCCTGAACGTAGAGAGGTCCCAAGCTCTCCACTGAGCCCTGCTCTCTGATGGGTTAGAAGTGTGCCGACTTGGTCAGTTAGTCAACAATCACCGAAATGGAGTTGTGACCTCTGGAAGTGCGTGGAAGTCCAGTCACGAAGTCCATAGATATGCCGTCCCACTTCCACTCCAGTACCTCCAAGGGCTGTACCAAGCCTGCTGGTACCTGATGCTCTGCCTTCACCTGCTGGCAGGTGAGGCATCGAGAAACGAACTCTGCCACAGCCTTCTTCATGCCCGGACACCAGTGCAGTCGTCTGAGATCCTGGTACATCTTCGCCACTCCTGAATGTACCGCCAAAGGAGAAGTGTGAAACTCTCTCAGCACCTCCTCTCACAAAGCGACTGGTACCATGGTATGTCCTCTGAAAAGGATGTTGTGCTCTGCTCCAAGGAAGAAACCATCAGGTGCCTGTCCCGAGGATATCTGTGCACGCCGTGTCTCACAGTCAGCGTCCTCACGCTGTGCCTCTCTGACCCGCTGTAGTAGTGGAGGGGTGACTGTGAGATACTGGAGGAAGGCTGCTCCATCTCTATCCACGAAGGATATCTGCAAAGAGGCTAGCTGCTCTGTCGCCTCCTCAAGTAGCTGAATGCCCGTCCTCCTGCTGAGGGCATCGGCTACTACGTTCCCCTTCCTAGGAGTATAGACTATCTCAAAGTCATAGTCCTAGAGGAACTCGAGCCATTGCCGCTGTCTCAGGTTCAGGTCCTTCTGTGAGAAGATATACCTGAGACTCTGATGATCAGAAAAAACTGTAAAGCGCTCTCCCATCAGGTAATGTCTCCATGTCTTCAGAGCGAAGACCACTGCTGCTAACTCCAGGTCATGGGTAGCATAGTTCTGCTCATGCGGCCTCAACTATCATGATCCATAGGCGATAACTGCCCACTCCTACATCAGAACACATCCGAGTCTGGTCCCTGATTCATCGCAGTAGACTACGTACCCTACTCCCTCCTCAGGAAACCTCAAGATAGGTGCGTTGGTCAATCTCTGTCTTAGCTCATGAAAGCTCTGCTGACATCTGTCTGACCACACGAAGGGTTTCCCCTTCCTCCTTAACGTACGGCAAAGCTGCAAATATTGCTCCTTTGCTGAAAAGTGAAATCTGGTCTCATCCCCTGGATGAACCACGTTCCTTGCCTAATACAGTCAATCTCGTCATGATTAGTTAATTCATGGCATGGATGACGTCGTAAGGCCTCGACGCTGCTACCAAGAGATCCAACCGTTACTCTTGCCTCCAAGGGTTGAGTCACACTGTCGGCATCATTGTGTGGTCACCAGGTTTCCTCCAGTAATAATCTCGCAAGTGAGGGTCAAGTCAACAGTTTTTAACCAGCACCTCTTAGTAAAAACAAACAAAAGATAAGAAAAAAAAGTCACCAAGGCAAGTATCTTTTATTACATCAACTTAAAGTACAAAGACACAAGGCAACACAAACTACGAAGCTAGAGCCATTATGGGCAAAGGCCTCTATGCCTGGAGCTAGTTCCGCACTAGTCCACCCGCTTCCGGAGCTCCATGATTGTAATCTTTAGCTGCCTGAAGCTGTGCTCTCCCCTAAGGTCGGGGTGGACCTCCTGGTGGTGGTTGTGGTAGAGCCTCAAAGCGTCGCCCACCACCTACTTCTCGGCCAGATCCTCTGCCTCGTCCGCCTCCTCCCTGCGGACCGCCACGGTCGAACCTCTGCCTCTTCCTAGGTGGTTCCTTAACTGTCTTCTGCTCCTCTTCATGGTGGGTCGGGCAGTCACGAGCCATGTGGCCCTGCCCGCCGCACGAGTAGCACTGTCTGCCTCTCGAAAGACTGGCTCCACGCTGTGTGCCACGCACTACTGAGCCAGTGTCCTGAGGTCGTCTTCCTGAAGGTCTGGTCTGCCTGGACCCCTGAGTCATCCGTCGACTGCCAGCTGCAGAAGACTCTACCACGTGCCGCCCTACGGTGGGTCGCGGCGCTGGTGTAGACTCAGCAAGGAATCTCTCGATCAAAAGGGCCTGCTCCAGTACTCCTGTCTGAGTCGGTATGCTGAGGGAGATCAGTGATGCCCTGATCTCGTGTCTCAAACCCTGCTCGAAGGTCCGGGCCCGGAAGAATGGGTCCCGTACCATGTCAGTCGAGTAGCGCGAGAGATCGGTAAATCTCGCCGAGTACTGAGCGACCGTCATGCTGCCCTGCCGCAGCTGGAGAAGCTCCTGGATACGCACCGCACAAAGGGTGGCTGGGACGAACTCCGAGCAGAAGATGCTCTCAAAGTCCGTCCAAAGAAGAGATGCCTCATCGTGCACCTAGAGCATCAAGCTCCACCATCGTCCTGCTGCTGCGTGTAGTAGGCTCGCAGCGAGGATCACCATGAGGTCTGCTGGTGTCCTCACTAGCCTAAACACACGTACCACTGCCTCCATCCAGTCCTCGGCCGCCTGGGGATCCGTCTCCCCGCGAAACCTGGGTGGTCGCTGGCGCTGAAACTCATGCAGTGCGCTGAGGCGATGTGCATCGTCAGCGGCTGGCGCTGGAACCATCGGGGGCTCGGCGGGTAGTGCTACCGCCGGTGCCACTACTGACAAAGGGCCCTGCACCGAGGCCTCGTCGCTCGGTGGGCTGTCGTCATGCTCAACGCTCGGAACCCTAGCTGTCTGCCGTCGTGGGGCCATCCAGAAAAGGAACAGGTGCGCCACGGTAAAACAGTATACCTGGTGAGCTGACACAAAGTAATCACAAAGAAAACTTTGAAACACACACGCAATCAATGTTTTCGTGCATTAAGTCAAAAATCAGAATTCAGGGTCCTGGTGTACGGATACGTCGTCCGCCGCACCAACACTGGACTCCCTGGACTGATAACCACACTCAATACGCTAAACACTATTGCTTCACATAGAAAAGATCAGAGTTCGCGGTAGAACCGAACTCCTTAGATACCAATTTGTCACGACCCACCCTCGGGTCCCATGTCGTGACTACCCCAAGCCCGCCTTCCATAGGCCAGGGGCTGGCGACTAGCACCAAGGCGTATTTCCTGGTAAAAAGGGAAGGCATTGCCTTTGAAAAGTAAACAAGCACCACAGAGTAAGCAAACGAAAAGTAAACACTAAGTGAAAACAGAGTACAACAGAAAGTGCGGAAAAGTAAATGGGCCAGTATACAAACCCAAACTGAAAGTAAAGTACAACTCGAAAGGGAAAACAACAACTGTAAAGTAAAAGCCGCTACACCGAGCTTTCCACTGGAAATCCCACCTGAAGGGTGGGTACATATAGCTCCACTGCTCCTCGGGTCCCGTCGTCCGCTACGAGTACGTCCCGCCCAGTGGTCCACCTCTAGGTACTGTCCTGCTCTGCAAGCCTCAACCACGATCAACGATGTCCGTCGTCTGCAACCAACACAACGTAGTGCGGGCATAGCCCATTCAGGGGTGAGTATAAGCTACTCAGTAGGGACCCCGAGACCCCTGAAGGTCTCCCAAAATCCACAAAGGATAAACCAAAAAGGATAGATACAACACGAAGTAACAACCGACACTGCTTAGATATATGCCCATACATATACCTAAGTCATCAATTCCAATACGCTCCAACCTCCGAGCCCAAGTAAAACTCAGTCCACATAGGAAAGTAAACGTATTCCACACAGGAAAGCAAAAGGAAATCCACATAGGATAGCACAACTCAATCCACACAGGAAAGCAATAGGATTCAGCTCACACAGGTATACTTCTTCGAAAGACGATAAAGATGATATCTGATCCATCTAAGTCGTCGGACCCACGAAGGATCGATAGGTAACTAACCCCCGCAAAGACCCACACAGGATCGGGCCCACACAGGACCTGTAGGCGCTGGTTCACACAGGACCGTTGAGCGCAAAGTCCCACACAGGATCGGACCCACACAGGATCGGGCCCACACAAGACCTGTAGCACTGATCCACGTTGGATCGCGGAGTGCTGTAGTCATCGTCGAATCCACACAGGATCTATGTACTGTCGTCGTCGCAGTCACAGTAGCAGTAGCAGTAGCAGTAGCAGTCATAGTCGCAGAAGCAGTCACAGCCGCAGCCAGCACTAGGGTTCCCGCACAGAGCAAACTCATTCGGGAGGGTCCGCTCCACGAGCCGAGAGGCTGATACATCAACTGTCACAAAGTCCACAGTTGATGTATCGAAAAGTTCCGTAACGTCAACAGGAACTCAACGCAACTGACGGCGCATCGATCGGACGCCCGGTCTGAGAGTTATTGGTTTTTTCGTCCCAGGGGCCGGGTTGGTTT
This sequence comes from Viscum album, assembly GCA_963277665.1. NCBI lineage: Eukaryota > Viridiplantae > Streptophyta > Magnoliopsida > Santalales > Viscaceae > Viscum > Viscum album. The sequence continues at coordinate 441,701,078 of OY728121.1, forward strand.
TTAAGGCAAAACCAACCCGACCGTACTCCACCTGCGTCCAAACCTCGGGAGGAGTATGCCAAAAGATCAGTCTCACTAATAAAAACACAACAAAGCTGACGGAACGTCAATCGGACGTCCGTAACTCAAGATATGAGCGTTTCCGCTCCGAGGGCCCGGTTCGTTTCGTGTACGAACCAACCCGGCCGAACTCAAATTATTCCGAAACATTGAGTGCGATATACCGAATCGACCGTCTCGATCCAAGGATCGCATCGCCGCTGACTGGTCGTCGATCGGGGGTCCGTAGCTCAAGTTATGGACAAAAGACCGAAATCAATTCGAAAACGGGGGGTCCGGGTCCGGGGCGACCCAGCCCGACCCCCCTGGGTCGGCCCAAACTGGGTCGACCCGAACCGGGTCCGAACCGGCCCGGCCGGCGGTGCGGCGGCGCGGTCCGGCGCGGTGGCGCGGCCTGGCGCCGCTCGGTGCCACGCGCGGGGGGCAAGGCCCCCGCTTCTGTTTAGCTGGCGGCGCGGCTAAAAGCCGTGCCTTGGAGAAATCCGGCCCCCCTCGTGGGGGCCTGCCTTGAGGGAAACGGGGGGGGGGGGGCGCCTGCCCCCCTTTATGAAACCGACCCCCCCTTTATTATGGGGGGCCAAAAAAACTACCCGGGGGAATTTAATTCCCCCGGTTTAGCACCGTCCCGGCCGGCCCGACCTGGCAGGCCGGCTTCCTCTCAACAGGACCGGCATGGGCCGGTCCTCTTCCTTTTTCCAGCACCGGCGGCGCGGCTGGCCGCCGGTCATCACGTCCCGCTGCGGCCCGGAACCGGCCGCGGCCTTCGTCGTCCGGCACGGTGCGTCGGCACCGTGCCCTTCCGCCGCGGCCCCGCTCCATCCGCGGCGCCTTCAACTCTCTTCGACGCGGCGCGACGGCGTCGCGTTCATGATGATCCATCCACGGCGCGGCGCGACGGCGCCGCGCAATACATCCGTGCGAATTCCCGCGTGGTGCGACGGCACCACGCCATCTCGTTCATCCACAAGAAAATAATAATAATCAAGAACAAGGGAGGGGGAATTAGGTCGTGTTTGTGCGGTCCGACCCCCCTCTCGTTAGAAGATATCAATTATTCGTTATCCTCAAAGTTCGACATTCTAATATCAAGAACGAGAATAATTAAATAATCAACAACAAACCCCTACCTCGGTTTCAAGATCGGTGATCGTCAACGACCCGCGGAAGACAACATCGCGGAGGTCGGGCGTCGCGGTAAACGTTCGTCAATTCCGTTGACGAAGAGGTACGTCGTTGGTGAATCTTCATAAGCTGACGAAGGAAGTCCGAGGAGGAACCGGCGTTCCCTTTCGTTGACACGGAAGGCGTCGTCGATCTTCGGAAACAACCAGCTACGAAGAAGAGAGGAGCAGCGTTCTTCGTTGGAGCTTGAAGGTTCTTCGCGTTCTTCGTCAAAGCTTGAAGAAGAAGAAGGAGCTCCCAAATCCTCTCAAGATGGCTAAACAAAAATAAAATAAGCTAAGTCTTATTTTATTTACACAAACATCAACTTGAATTTCAAAGGTTTGAAATTCAAATCAACCCACCTTAATTAATTTAACCAAGTGTCAAACTTTAATTAAACGGGGTTATAGGGGAGTTTTGAGAGAAGATGAGGAGTTGGGGTTTGTGTGGGCCCCACCACACTTAATCCTCCCAAGGGAGGTTAAGTGGATGTGGGTCCCACCTTTAACTCCCTTTGGGAGAAGTTAACCAACAAAATAAAAATAAAAAGTGTTTCCACATTTTTATTTAACTTCTTATAATTTCTCCCAAAAACTAACTTTTGTCCCGCATAAAACGCAACCTCGGGAAAGGTCTCCTTAAGCGAATAACGGCGCTGCGAGTTCATCGGTGCCCTCTGATTTCAATTCCGAGCACCGGATCAAAAGTTAGAAATTCTTGCTCGTTCGTTCACTGAACGTACCCAAGCCAAACTTCAGAAATTGATTCCGGGCACTCCGGGCCTCGGAATCAGGTGCCGTCAGAAACCGCGTTCTTGTAAAATTCCAAAGAAAATTAAGAAAAAATTTCCCTTTAATTTTACGGGTCTTTAAAAAATCCATAAAATATATAATACCTCTATTTGGATCAATAAATAATGAAGAGAAATTTCATGTTTTTATCATTGATGATATCCATAACCTGTTTTGGCCCACGATCCTCTATCAACTCTCGATATAATGTTGTTTTCCAACGATTATCTCATTGATCCTCTCTAATGGCTCATATCTTGTCTCTAAGGTCATGTAGGAAACCCTAGGGATTAGGCATATCTTTTATTAAATATATTATTATAGGAAGTTGTTTCAAAATAATGAAATAGATTAATTTTATTTTTTTTATTTTTTTATTTACCCCTGTAATAGCACATTACTGAAACACCTAAGGCCGACAAAGATTAGTTCACACCTTGGGTAAAACCCACATTATGAACTCAATGGTGGTATCATATTTTCATCCAAAACTCTATTTTTTGAGTTATTCAATTTTTTTAGGAAAACTACATACTCTTGATATTAATAAATATAATATCTTGAAGTTTTCAATTCTAGGCTCACTAGGAATCAGAATCCCACACTGTCTTAGATTTTGGCTCTAAAAATATTCCTAGAAATATTAAATATTCTTTCAAGGAAAAAACTAGGACATTAAATTATTCCCCTCACCAAGTATTTTCATCCCCGGAAATCACAAACTAAACCAAAATTTTGGGATAAAAAGCTCTCAAATGGGCCTCCCACTCTCATGAGCTCCCCCAAAGGTTTCTCTCACTACCAATAAACACTCACCCAAGGAAACCACTTTCCCATAAATTCTTTTCCCTTTACAATTCCCAACACTGCCAACTCCTTGAAAAAGGAAAATCCACTCTCAAGACCCAACTAACCTAGGTCGACATCTTTCCATGATTCGTGCACATACCAACTCTGTTGTAACAATTGGAGAACACCATGAAACCAAAACTATTATGGTCTTAGGGTTAAGCAATACACTACCTCACTAACCCGACATAACAGATATAAAAGAAAGGGCCTAAGATCCCTGAAGATAGCCTATCTCTCGGGATAAAACTTCACTACTCTCCAACTCTAAATGACTACTTTTTTGGTTTGTAAATAACTCTTGACATTTCTAGGTAGTTCTCATCTTCCCCTAAATGAACTACATCCTTACAACCATCACTAGAAACCAAAATAGGACCCAAGAATTACCACCCACTAGCTTCCACCAGTATAATAGTGACCTTCAAGGTCCTTCATACGTGACATCAAAAAAGTTGATAAATCAGTGGTGGAGTGTTAATCACTGTAATATAGAAACTCCACTGATCATATATGGTCATTCAAGAAAATAAATAAAATAAAAATGTGAACCTAAATCATGTTTACTAGAACCTAAATAGTACACATTACATGGTGAGATAACTAGGTTAAAAAATTGTGTTGAACTGAAACCAATTCTCGAAAGAATTTCGGTATCCTCTCTTTAATCGTGTCATGAGGTAAGAGTCCTAGATTTCAATTTTTTTTAGTAAAATTATTCAAATATAGAATACCTCCAATATGAACAAGTTTCACAAACTCTCCAAAAAATTTCAATCATTTATCACCCACAGGTAGGTGATACAACTAGATTTTATCTTGAAAACTTGCTACAACTCCCTTGGTTGTCTAACAGATTCCATGAGATCATGGTACATACTTACCTCCACCAGATGTACTGCTAAGTTAAAACAACCTAATCAATACCACCTTCTATATCTAGACTGGTTTCACCATCCTTATAAGATCAATGATGAAAAGTTTCCCACCTATGAAAAAATACATGAGGAACATATTTAGTGGACATCTAGTCACACAACATCTCATAATCCATATCCCTGAGTTATACCTCCCTGGATCTCTAAAGAAGCAAAGGGGTAACAACTATTGAATGCAATTAAACAGCACCATCCTCATATGTCTCACATGATCCAACTCAGACGTCGATCACATAAGGATTTCATCAAAGAATAATACCATGAACTGATCCATAAATGGTTAAGGATTTGGTACACAAGTCTTATAACTCTACTAAGGTGTAAAATACACTGAATAGTATTTCCATGAACTCAAAACATCAAAAATGGATTTGTAAATCCACTTCTAGTATATCTTACTCCAAAATGAGATCTATTGGTAACCTATCACATGGTCAAACATTGAGAACCACTTCACTCTAAACAAATGGATGAATAACTCAATGATTCTTGGTAGTGAATACTCATCCTCACATCACCTGATTCAAGTGACACCAATTCGCTCCCAACCTCAATCCCTTGTATGCCTCTTGGTTGAGCAACACAAATACTTCCAAGAAAAACCCAATGGGACTTATAAAGCCCATTTTATATAGACTCCTCCAATTACACCTTCATCTCTCACATCTTCATGGGGTCATCTAAAATTCTAGCGTAGATATCGGGTCATCCCTGGTGCATGTACATGCATAAAATGAAATCTTAATGGAGAGTTAAATCTCATAATGTCTTTAATATTCCCTCCCTCATACTCTTCCTCCATCACAAGAAACTAAAATATAAAATCATTTGCAACTTCATTGGAAATATTATCCTGCAGATAATAAAGTGACCATATCCTCCTATGAATGAGCTTATCTCGTTCTTCTTGGGATAACACCTTATCAAGGAAGAAAACTCCTTCCCGACAATCCAAAAACATCCCCACACTAAATGTTGGAAATAACTAATAATAAATTATTGGGGACTAGTCTATATTGACGATAAAATCATACGGTATCACCTCCACTATGAAGAGATTCCACGCAAGGTTCTCTCTCTCCTCCCAGAGTCAGGTCACACTGTTGGTAGAAGTGTATAATCATAGATCCTATCTGTAGGAGCCTCAAACATAAGGGTTGAGAAAAAAGGATCCACTAGTAAAACTAGGTCTCCAAAATTCATATTATTATGGATTCATGTCTCATGACTGCATGTGAAAACTACAAATAGGGAAGTTAAGACACATGGCATACCTCAAACCTCACTTAAAACCTCTATGAGCTCCAATTACTTGGAAATAATTCTTTCCCTTTATCACCTATTTACCACAACTAAGGCTTGCTTTTATACCTTTGGATTCAAAAAAACATCAAATGCACAAGTTATAGTAACTCTTTCACCACACCCCAACACTATCTTCTATGGGCGGTATCGAATCACCTACATGATTTTAAATCATGTCTCGAGAATGCGTCTTTGTGGTGGATTTATCCCTCTTCCATGCATGTACAAATTCATGCCACAATTTAAAAACATAGTTCTTTACCGACACCATTAATATCCTTGGAAATGACTCAATCAATTGAGTAAAAATAGTGTCTTGTACCTATGTCTAAAAGTACTACAACAAGAGTAGAGGGAACATAGATCTTACCTCAAAACACAGCTTGATCCTCTGGATAAAGAACCTAAAGTGTCTATTGTTGTCCAAGATTCTAACAACCATCTTCCCAATCCTAGAGTGGTCTACTTGGGGGGTGTTGGTGGTAGTATCGAAACAAATTACATTCCCCCTCCTAATGATCCCCCAGCTCTTCCATCATGTCTTCCACCCCACAGACCTCCTTTCCCTTACCACTTCCTATTCCTTGGTGGTTTTTTGACCATATCTCTGACTAAATCACAATGGGTAGGAAAATTACACAGCATATGGCCTCTCCTATCACAATAATAGAAATTTATATTCCTTGAAGAAATGATATTTCACTGAGATCTCCGAAAAAAACTCTTATTTTGTGACTTTCATTGCCTTCCTACTCTCAGTAGGTCCTTATGACCCAACAACCCAGGTGATCCCTTCCTCAAAAGCTCAGGATAAATTATCCATCCCTATATATTATCATCCAACAATAAATAAACCATAAATGACTCACTATGGAATGAAGAATCTACCTGAACCACTAGAGATGTGTCTACAAACTGATCAACTGGATGAAGCAATTCCTACTGACCATCCTCAAGAAAGGATACCTCAAGAATAACCCCCTTTAAAGAGTCCTCATCGCTCATCAGGTCAAACTATCAACTCTATTATAGAATCCTCATAAGTTATCATCATGAATACAACCTAAAACAAGACAAAAAAATACTATTGTAAATAATTATATGTGGTGAGATGACTCAAGAATTACATGGAAACTACAACCCATTGCTATATGATGTATGTGCCAATGATTTACTTGTAACCAGTGCCCACATGTATCGAGTCAACAAGAAGGTTATCAGAGTCTTGTTGAATGGATACATTGGCTGCCACACCAATACCGGATTCCCTGGCCTATAAGACAAACTCGAAACATGTAAACACTATTACCCATGTTCCCAAACAAAAGCTCACATATATAAAAAATAAACTCAAATTTTATTCCAAAACACAGATTGTGTCAAAAAAACATAAGACTGGGAATCCTCTCTGATACCATTTTGTCGAAACCCGATCCACTCAGGTATGGGTTGCAACTACCCCAATTCCACTTGAAATAGGATATAGGCGGGATACTAGTACTGAGAAGTCATATCACACACATGGGAGGAATTTTTATAAAGTAAATGTATGCACACATGTATCTCCAAGCCCATACAATGTTGAAATGGGAAAAATTATAACAATGCATGCATACATAAATAATCCCCCAATCATAGTATGACATAAAGTACTAAAAATCTTAAAAAAGGGGCCAAATACAAGCCCAACCAAAACTAGAAAATAAATTATATCCTTCTCAGAAGGAGGGGAATATTATAAAATAAAACACCAATATAAACATCAGACTATATAGACCAACTAAGATCCACTTTATCATAGTCTTCTAAATAAAAAAGGTCATCATCTACATAATACATGATATATTTGGGAAGATCCCATGCAGGGGTGAGTATAACAATACCCAGTAGGACACCCAAAAATCACTAAGCATAAATCATCAATAGTAGTCATCTCACAATACAAATTTTTTTTCAAACATGATAAGAGATGTAACAATAACCAAAGATATCACATATACACTAATAAATGACTCAAAGTCACATAAGTTCCCAACCACTACCATCCATATATTCTTTGTAAGGTTTTAGGGTCATGATCATATAGGATGAATCACTTCATGTGCTATACTGCCACTGACATAACTCATCCCAAAGGTAATTCTCGTCAGGTTTAGCAAAGAAGAAGCACATAATAAACTAAAAGGGTTCATCTGATATACACACTCCATCTAAATAATACCCCATAGAATATATTAGATCTTAATTCACAACTAGCGGTTCAATTCCTATGGCTCATTAGAGGGACACCATACCCTATTACAAAGATCCTCCTAGATAGGGGATTGATAACCATGTAAATATTGATCATGTCAATCCCAATATACCCTATCTAAAGAAACATGAAGGAAATGTGGATCTCTTGGGGCCTCTCAAAAGGATGCATGCTCCATACACTAAGGAATCTATCAAATAGGGGTGAGGGTACTCATTCGAGAATAAGTTAACTTACCCACACTGCTCCATCAGTACTGCATTCTTAGACCTCCATCACAAACTCCCAATCCATCCATTGATCCACTTACATCATAATGTTCTGCAACTGTGACATTATATCTTCATAAAAAAACCTATGTTATTGATCCATTATACCAAATATTGAATGAACAATGATCATTCACGAGATATCCATCAAATCATTGTCCAAAAGAGAAAACTAATGACGAATACATGTAGAAATAGGACAGAAAACCAAAAAACATGAGAATAGTAATAATGATCAGCCATTGTTTAGGTTGGACACGATCCATTTCCATTAGAATGGAGAATAAATATCTACCAATAAACAAAAAATAATAATTATCCCCCATATACTATATAAACAAAACCATAAACAGAAAAATGACTAATCCACAAATCAATCTCTTAGTTAATATATTCGCACTCTTTGTGGGATAAGAAAATGGGGATAAATCCACCAAAAAATGTCCTACCTCTATTTGGATTAATCATTAATGATGAATATCACATTTCATTATCATTTACGAAATCCATAAGCTATGTTGGTGCATGATCCTTGATCTATTCTATATCCCATGTTTTTTTTCCTATGATCCTCCAATATCTCCCCTCCAATGGCTCCTCTCAAGACTCTAGGATTATGCATATAACTCTAGGGATAAGGAATATCTGTGTTTAAATAAGGGATTCTAGTTATATATATCGAAACAAATAAATAAATAAATAAAATTAATTTATTTTATTATTTATTCTCATGATAGAACATTACATAAGAACACAACGCTGATAATGATTATGTCATGCCTAGGGTAAAACCCATGTTTTGATCTCAATGGTAGATTAATATTTTTTTATCTGAGCCTCTATTTGATATTTATTCCACATTTTCAAAAAATAATTGTGTTCACATGATGTTAATATATTTAATAACATTAAATTTTCAATTATGAGCTCCCTGATCCTTAGAATCTCGTGATATCTCATCCCCTGGATATAGTAATATTTCTAGAAATGTTCCAAAATTTTAAATGGTAAAAATGGGAAATTATAAATTTTCACCTTACGTTAATTTTGATATTATGAAATCAAAAATGATGTCCTTTTTATCAAATTTAAATTCTAGAAATGGTAGAAATACATTATAATATTCACATAAAAAATGAAATAAAACCCGTTTTTGAGAAAAAATATTATTTTGGAAACATAAAATAACATTAATAAAAAATTATTACTTAGATATTATTAATTAGATAATACATTTTAATTATGTAAAATATTTATATATATGTTTCAAAATGTTTTTACTCTTATTCATACCCATAAATTTAATGTGTTTGTTAAAATATATCAAGATTTTTTTTATTCTTGGTTTTGCATGTCAAGAAATATATCGAACACTTAAAGTTTATTTAAAAATATATTCTAAAATATATATGTTTTACAAGTATTATATTGGAGATCAGAATAGATATATATAGTGTTATCAGTGAAAATAGTATGTGTTTACCATAATGATCTTGAAGAGACCCTCAAGTCTATAGACTAAATTTATACCTTATAGAAGGAAATCATGAGGGGGATAAGAGGAAGTTCCCCTTGGGTGAAGAGTGACTAAACCATATATCATGTAAAGGAAGTATCTATAGCATGGAGTAACCATGCTCAAAACATTGTATCAAAAAAATTATTAAAGTAAAGTTGATTTTAGAACATCAAAACTTTTTTGATTTGTACTCCTTGGATTTAACATTTTATGGTAAACCAAGTAATTTTTTTGTTTTATACATTCTTTACCTACTTTTATATTTTTTATTTATTTTATGTGATTCAAACATGAAAATATATTGTTTAAATACAATTCGTACTAACACAAGAAAAAGATACTAAATGAGAAAAAAATTAATAAAATAATAAGTTTAATTTGGGCTAAAACATGATTAACCCCCCCCCCCTTGAGGTCTCCTAGGTCAAAACATATACCCATTCTTATTTATATAAGAATAATAAAGTTCCCCATGAACTATTTCCTGGTAGAGATTTATATAACCCATGCGCCCAACTCCATTGTGATACTATGTGGAGCTCAAGATATTTTAGAGGAGTAATAATACTTAGGATTTAAGCCCAATTGGGAAATAATAATCCCATTTTTTACCCAAATATGACTAAAAACCATACTACTCTAGCCACCCATATATGTAAAAATGAATTCAATCCACATGTTGATGTTAATTGTGTAAAAAATAACATCTCTAAAATAATTATATCATCATATATCCCTTCATAATATTCACACCCAATGATTCCAATCTCATATTATAGTCATAAAATAAAATATAGTCTTCCTCAAACCAAAGATATGGGTGATAAACTATCGATGAATATCTAATATACCTCAAACCAGGAGCTCTAGGAGAGAAACCACAGTAAAAATATGCATCATCACCCTCATTGATCCCACATATATGGGATATAAAGAGTGTTAATACGTAGATGAATCATCATCTCTCTCAATTTGATGTTTCTTCAATATCTCCTAACATAGTATTATCGGTGAGAAGAAACAGATACACATAAAGTTCATCATTGGCCTCTACCCATAATTGTTGTTGAGAAGGGTAAGTACTTGGATATCATTATATAACTCAGAACCCTAGTCAGTGGGTGATTAAAGGAGTAATATATATATCTCATCATCACCATCAATATCCACTAGTCATTGTACTACACCATACCTCAATGTGAGATAAAAAATCCATGAAATCATTTCACCCAATCAATGAAACTTCTATCATTCACATGAATTGTCCTATGTTATAGTCAACAATTTCATCATATAATTCTCCTTAAATTTACACATAGATCATCCAAGTCCAATAACAATTAAATGTTGGTTATCGGATCATTCAATTAACCACTCCATATATCACTAAGAAAAAAATCCACATAATATATCATATCACATCATCATAAGTGACTAAAATTATAGTCACTATATTTCCCATTATTCTCATATTTTATTTGAATTTATGTTAAATTGATTCTACCTTTTAATTTATTTAGTTTTGTATCATTATTCCTAACAATATTCATAAAACCATCAATAAAATCCTTAAATACACATAACCTCATCAGGGGCGATGTTTTATAATTACTTTTAAGTATTATTTCAACGTTATTAATCTTAAAATTATTTTATTAATGTTTTAAAGGATATATGCCCTAAATCCTAATACATTTGATGTCTATTTGATATATCATATTGATGATATAATTGATATCATATTCCTGGATATAAGGGATATCATAAATCATGTTATAAGGGATAATTTGTTACTACCTATGATATGATAATGATAAGTGTTATATATTGGGTATTCATCCACATGAGGAAATAATTTATTTGGATGTTTCTTATGATGGAACCCAAAGCATGATTAATTAATTTTTTAAATAAGTGTATGAATATATTAGTCACTAACTCAAATGTTAAAAATGTATGAGTTAATTCATGGTAATGTTTTGTTAGTTATATAAGAAGTCTTACACCATTGAGTTATTGTGTTCAAGTTTTTTTGTAGATTCTTATTGATTCATCCGCCTCATGAATCTCTCTTTCTTATCCCATCATTTTCTTCATGAGATACTAGCATATCTTGGACGATTGATTAATTGCACTGATGTGATGGGTAATTATGAAATACTATGGATACACCATGGATGAGGGAGTCCTTTGGTTTTATATTTCTAATCTTAATCATGCATATAAAATTGAAGATAAATTAGTGGATCTACTGGTGAAAGGTACATGCATAGTTTCTTTATTTTATGACTATATGTGTTTTGATTTTCAAGCATATTAGATATTGGACTTGGGTTCCTTGTTATTTTTTATACCATGATTACACATTAATCAATCCTAAAAAACTCATCAATGGTACCAAAGATTTTCCATGAGATTTTATTCAAAAAATAAATCTCAAAATATAGAATATATGATATAAAATGGAATTCATATTTCATTCCATAAAAATGGTTGAAAATTAAAATTGGGGTTGTTTTATGGTAAGATATATCATTGTATATGAATGGTTCTTCTTAATCAATATAAAATATCATAATATATGATACAGTTTAACTTAACTAGTTTGATACATCATATTTTATTATATGGAGAATCGTTTCATAATATTTTATCATTCTATATGAAGAAAAATAGAGCCTCTTATCATCAGGCTAAAATCACAACATATCATTAAAAATAACTCCGTCCTCTAATAATCTTGTATGAGGTGACTATTGTAGGATTAGACTCCATAGGCATCGAGTTACTCATATTCAATCCTCATGTGTAGGGTTTTCCCTTAATCCTGCCATATCATATACTAGGATATTGGGAAAGTGTCATGTTACTACTAAAAAGCTACCATAACATATTATAATCCACATAAAGCCTAGATAACAGTTTTATTCTTTCAGAATCCTAAGAAAGCGTGGTATTAACTTACACAAGCTTCTATCATTCGCTACAATTGTCAGGTGCCACTAAATTGTTCTTATGTGGTCCATGGTCACTGATTTAATGTAATGAAATGCATTATAAATCATTTAATATTATTAATAATGAAACCATAGGACATGATATGAAAATTGTATAATGTTTTCTTGGTTTCGAACTGAGTCACATATTACCATCTGTTATATTTTATAGATTATTATATAAGAGGAAAATTTTTATTTTTCAATATATTTATTGATAATTTATATAAATGTTTTATAAATAATTTATAAATCACATTAACATGTATTTTAAGATATTTATTCAATTAAAAAAATTCTATAATATAATTAATTATATAATTTTTATTATTAAATAATAAATTGTTATGAAAAATTTAATAAATAAATATCCATAATTTATAATATTTATATTAAAATACCTATTTCAATTTATATGAAAGGATTTATAATTTATTTATAAATTTTTTATATGGAAATTATAAGGTAATTCTTAATGTTTTATACATTTAAAAATAAGGCCAAAATATTAAGTGTTTATATTAATTATGAATTGATCGTAATTATTTAATTTGAATTTTTTAAATTAAGGGCTTTAATTGAATAAATTCTTTACCCTATATCAAAATTTGTTTTGATTATTTATTTTAACATAGAGTAAATAATGTTAAATGTATGATATTTAGATTAGTTAAATTATTAAAATAATACAATTGAGATATAAAATTTGTATATTTTACTTAATATCATATATTTAAAGTAAATATCATATAAAATTATAATATTAAAGAGTTCATATTAAATATAAGTATAAATTTATTATATTTTTTTAAATTATGTAATGTCTATAATGAATAGAAAAAATTATATAATGTTTATAAGTGTCTTTATTTATGAATTGTTTATAAATTTTTTAACTCAAATTTAAATATATGAGTTGTTCATTTATTTATTTTATTACCCATACTATTCAGAATTATAATTATTAAATTATTAGTTTTTATTTGTATACATTTTTTTAGAGTTTTAAAAGTGCTTCTATGTTATCACACATGCATCTAATGAGCTACATTCTAGGTATGATAATTGATTTAGTATCCCTATATCTTGAAATTGTCTTGTACTAGGTTACGATCTTGAATTTTGTTGTTAATTATTATCTATACATATTATGTGCCAAAATCTTGATGATATTTTATTATATCTTGAGTAAATTATTCTTGTATAGAGGAACTTTTGGTTGGACTACTCATTGGTTTAGAGGCTTGTATCAAGTAGGGGCTGGTTATCTAGGGATCTTGGATTACACTTATATGGATTATTAATTTTATATGATTATAATAATTTCATGAAAGGTTTTATGATACCTTATTCATGTGATAAATTTATATTAGTATGAATATAGTTGGATTTTAATTTGGGTTAGTGACAGAAGTTATGTGGTGTGTAAACATTTTCACATCAATATGGTTTTAAAATATTGGTTTGGTGGAAGTTATAATATTCCAAAAAAAATATTTAGAATAATATATATATCTAAATAGAATACATTAGATAATATGGTGAAATTAAATCACCATTAAAAATATTAGGTTTTAGATTACTTGCAAATAAAACACATGTTAATACCTCAATCATTCACCAGGTACATTCTTCCCAAGAATGGTTCCCCTAGATTATCTTGTGTAAGGAATGATAGAAATGGTCAACCCTAAGAGTTATGTAACTAAATACCATTGATATATGTTGGTTAAAATTATCCTGGAAACCCTAAGAGTTATGGTACAGGAGGAATGGTGTTGAGTTTATCTATATGATGGATGGGGTATGGAGTTTTATGCTCAACCATCCAAGAGTCGTAAATGAGATAATGGGAATAATGGCCTATCTAAATAACCATGTGATGAGAAGAATGACAATATATACTCATTTATTAATAAAATAAGGATCATATCCTAATAATGGGTATAATTAATTTCAAAGGGGTAATCATTTTAGTGGGATCACATTTCATAAAATTTCTTATTAAATAATTGTAAATTTTTATATTAATACAATAAAATATTTTATTTTATATAAATGGAATCATCATAATCCAACTAATATTTGAGATCATTATACTGAAATTATGTTCTTAATGTGATAAAATCATATATGGGTTACTTAAGAATCATTTTTAATAATGGAAAATTCTATGTGTTAAAGATTCACCTTTATGAGTCAATAAATTAATAAAATGGTTCAGAACATGAGTTCATATGCTAATTATTAGAATATATTATTCACATAATGTTTTATTGAGGATTTTTCTAACTATTGAATTCATTATATTTCCATCCGTGGAAATATTCTAGAAATATGAATGAATTAAAGAATTTTTTACTCGATTTTCTAAAATTGTTGAGAATAGATGAGCTAGATTTATAGTTCATAGGTTCTAGTATAGCATAGATAATATATGTGGGTAAAATTTCAAACCATAAGAAGAAAAGTTATTTATAAATTCTAAAAACCTTTCTTCAAACAGATAGTCATGGCCAATGAAACCTAAAGGTGTTATAAGGAAGGAGGACTAACGATTACATAGAATAGAATTGTTTGTAATGTCTGAAGGAACATTGGTGGAATGTCCATGTTAGTTACAGTTTTATAAAATCAACTATTTGATTTTAAAGGGTATGTGATATGGACTATATGTTTTACAAGTGTTGTAAATATATAGGAATTCAAAATCAAGGAAATAAATTATTTATCTTGTAGATGTTTTTCAAATGATGAACTAAATAGTTTCTATATTAAAAAATTAAATGCAATTGAATATATCATGTTCTTAAGATCTACATAAATTATGTGTATAAATTTCACATTTCTCTTATATGATAAATTATTTTTTATTAACAAGTGATTATCATGAAAAATATGAGATGATTATTTAAATACATATTTTTTATGGATTATAAAATTATATATCATGAGTAATTATATTAATATAAATAATACCATAAATGATATAGAAAAAAAATATGTTTCATAAATATTCATATTAAAATTAAATAGTATTCATTTCCTTACAAAAATGAGTTTTTATCTTAGCATGATATTCTAGAGAGAATAAAATTTCTAAGATTCTAGTATGAGTATGTTTAGACTCTGATAAGTTTAAAGTTAAAAAATAAATAATCATGCTAGTCAAAACAAAAAGTAAATGTTACTTTTTCTTAAAAGAGTTTAGGATGCGATTTTGAAGTAATAATTTAAATATTTACATTATGTTTCAAGGGAAACTTGTAATTGAAAGGATTTTAATAGTTGCAGTTATAAAATTATCAGGCATTCTAAGTAGACAACAAATGTTATTAACATCATAACACTTGATATTATGTAGTTAAGTAGTTTGAATATGTTCAAGGAGTTAAACATTAAGGAAATGATTATGAATTCTTATCATTATTAAAATAATTTTTCTTCATATATTTCATTTAGTAAATAGTTTATAGGGGGTTTTATAAATTTTTCACATAGAGATGATGAAATAATTACATAGATATGTAATTAATTCAACAAAACCCCTAAAAATACATCAAATATAATACTGATTTAAAAGTATCTCATATGTGATTTTTTATATATAATCTTATGTGTTGTTTATTATGTATTATTAAATGACATAAAAATATAAAAAATTTAATGATATAAAAAATTAAATATCCATTTTATCATTCTTTCATATTATATGTATATATATATATCCTTATGTGAAATAATAATTTACCTTTCAAATTACAACTTTGAGTTATCCCTAACCAATTTTCATCATGCATTATTATTATTTGTGATTAAAATTCAAGGGTAGTGTGAGAATGATTCTTGAATTGTGATATGAACTATGCTCATGAGGCACTAAACAAGTTTTATGCATTGGATAGCCTAATAAGTATGTACTATATAGAGTGTTATACATTATTCTGTTGATATACTATGGTTTCATGATTCATATTGAGTGTCCCTTCTGTGTGTGGTCAAAAATATACCTATTATAAGAATCTTTATGCTTTGATACCTTTCTTATGAAATCCTTGAGGCTTAGTTAATCATAGTTTGGTTTTTGTATGGAATCGGTTGAATCTTGACCAAGAGTAGATATGTCCTCTCATATGATGAGTCTGATATCTAGGACCTCTATTGAGAAATAATAAGGATTTGTATGACCTTGATAAGATATAATATATGTTGTGCTTATATATATGGACATGTTAATGTGATGTAATCATCTATAAAGGTTAATTATGTGTGATTTATTCGTTGACATGATCAGTATATACTCAAAGAATTGATGAAATATGATTTGGTTATATGGGATTGATAGGAACTGTGTCTCTTGCCCACTTTATATCTTGAATAAAGGGATCATATAAAAATATATGCATTCATATGATATAGTTGGTGTACACATCTATAGAGATACATGTGTTTGAGGGAGATCACACCAGATCCCTTTTTAGCTTGAGTAGTAATGACAAATTAGTTGGGTCTTGTCCATACTTATCTCCACGAACTCAGAAATCATGTTTATTTTCAATTATATAAAGGCTTTTGGGGTCACCGTTTTTGGTTAACTAAATATTTATTGAGTTCTAATTAGAGATATTCTCAAAAATATTTTTAGATTTCAACCAAAATGTGTTTTGTATGGATATTCATAAGGTATTTAATATGATGTGATTCAGGTGAAGTTAATGATATATTTACAAAGGTGTTTTGGAATATATCCCAAAGTATTTTTGGTTATACAATCTTAAGTTATAATAAAGGCTACAACATAAAGTGAAATGTAAAAAATTATATAAGGCTTTAGTATAAGTGAGAGATTGAAGGACATATGCCCTAAATACTTATAAATATTATTTAAGTTGGCTATATCATATTATATGATTCAATAAATATCAAATTCCTAACTAAATTAGATATCAAAAAGAATGTTATAAGTTATAATTTTCCACAACCTATGATATTTTAATTATAAGTGTTGTCTCTAGGAAATTCTTTCATATGAGGCTATAGTTTATTTTTACATTTCATATGATGAAATTCATCAGAGGATTAATTCACTCATATGATAAGTACATGAATATTATATGAATTAACTCATACATTATAAAAATATAAATTACTTAATGATAATGTCACATTGGATATATAAAGATTCATATACCATTGATATTTTTTCTTCAATTATATTCCTAGCTTCCTACCGATTCTTCCACTTACTAAATCTTTCTTTCTTCACCAATCCATTACCCCATGAAATACCAGCATATCTTGTATGAGAGTAATTACCACAATTTTATTAGAGATTAAGTTGGCCCATGGATATACCGTGGAAGAGGGGTCCTCCAACTACCTTATTTTGATCTTCATCAAGATCATATGATTGAAGTTGAAGCAGGGAATTGACAAGTGAAAGGTACACACATAGTTTCTTCATTTTATGAATATACATGGTTTTGATTATCAAGAATGGTAGATCTTTCATTTATGTTTATTTTTGTTTCTACTAACTTTATTAAGTGTTATTAAATCCTAGGAAACCCATCATGTTCTATAATGTATCATCTTTACTCTCATTAATCAAAATAAATGATGCATAATGATATCATTAAGTCCTCTCAATTAAAACACACTTTAATTATGAAAAGCCTTCATTAATAACTACTATATTTAATTTTTATTTCCTTAACAATCTATTTCTATGTATGAAGTTCATACCAAATAAAAATATTATATTGTACTTTTAGATAATTAAATTCAATAGGACTTCATTAAAAAATATCACCTTTAAGATATCGATAAATCATTATATTTCACTAACCATTAAACCCATCGTATTTACTTATTAATTTAATCAACTTAATAAATTGATATACATCATAAATATACAATTATTATGTCCTGAAAAATATGTAGCAGGGAAATCTTTAATATTTTAAGGATTCACCCTTTTATATCAAAATTATTTAATTTCCATCACAATATTTTATTAAAATAATTACTTGACCTACTTCTAGATAAATTATTCATCATAATAATTTGATTAAGATTTTATTTATTAAACACAACATCTCATTTAAATTAATAATTTCAGGTATCTTAATTTACATTAATATTTCACTTTATTGAATAATTAAATAATAATATTTAAAATAATTATCATTTTTAATTAATCATATTGTTACAAAAAAAATCCTTTTTAAATTAATGAGTCAACATCATTCTCATAATATATCTATGTAATTAATAGAGGTATTTCATTGAATACTTGAATGAAGAATGGCCAATATTGATGATAAAAATTTTAAAATTATAGAAACATACTTTAAACAATTCAAAAGGAATTTGGAAGACTCTTCATTGCAATATAAATGAAAAAAATTCAAATTGACTATTAATTTTTCCAAAATGGACATGAGGTGAAAATTCTATATTTAATCAGAATATGGATAGAAAATGGTCTTGTGGTGAGCCTAGAACCCATGCCACGTTTCAAAATTACCTAACACATATTGAACCTAAATTATTCTTCTTGGTGTCCCAATTTCCATGTTTTAGATATATCATGAATCTTATATCATACCCCTAATTTTATTAATGAGAAAAATAAATGAATGATAACTACTATTACGTAATGGGGTTACAAACAAAATACAAACACATGTATACCTATTTGGATAGTATGGATCAAATATAATCCTCACCAAGGATATACCCACATCTAATCTATACCATTACAATTTAGTATGTCCAAAATTACAAATAAGTTTATGGAACAATGGCCCGGTGGCCCAAAGTCCTAATCAATTTCTTAAAGTCCCATTTTTTATAAATAGCATTATTACTAAAGTACTCATCCTATTACCATAATTGGATACTATAGTACTTGTTATAGTACCACATGTTACAAAAATACCCATCTCTACTATAGTACATACTATAGTATCCATCAGTAATACTCATATAAATATATGTTATCGAAGGTTAAAACCCTTGACCTTAAGGATGTGTAGCAACAACCTATTCCACTCAAAAATAGGTTGGACCACAAATGAATGATGACGATGATGTAGATGATGATAAAGAAGAAGATGATGATGTATATATATTACTTATGTCATTGTGGAACATGAAACAACCAATAAATTATCCCAAATAATTAAACCTAGGAAGATAGCATCCACCCCCCCCCCCATCTAATACCAATCACCCACAAGGTGGGGGATATTTTCCAAGTTAGGGTGGGGGATCCTGTCTTTACCATTAATTAAATAATAATAATAATTATTATTATAGTCAAAAAATTTATTGTAATTTTATAATAATAATAATTTGTGTATATTACATCTTCCACTATGGAACATAACACAATAAATAAGTTCCCATGGTAACTTCATCCCGAGCGAGTATCTTTCAAAGCCCCACATTACATTCCACGGACCCATGAGTTGGGGGATCTAGTCCAGTGCATGGTGGGGGATCTATTCCATATCATGAGAAAAATAATAATAATAATAACTAGTACTAAATAAGAATTATAATAATAATAATAATAATTACTAGTTATTATTGGGGCTACATATCAAAAAACACACATAGACTTGTTAGGCCAACATGTTTCAAACTACATCCCACCAAGCCCCAAAGATAGGACCAAAAACTAATCTCACCTATTAAATATTTATATCCAAAAGTCCATGTGACTTAAAGGCCCAATTTTTAGACGGAAGGACCAATAATTTTGGCCCAAAGGTCCCTAAAGTGAATAGTATTAATACATTACTCATTCATTTATAGTATTGTAGATTTTTTATTACTTTTTCTAATACAATACACCGAATATAGTGCATCAATACCTTCAAAAAATATCCACATAATGGGGATCTTCTAGTGTTGGACCCCTCATCTCTACGATGTGGAGTAAAAATATATACTAGTTATTTATGCTCTGGACCATAGAATAATAATAATAATAATAATGTTATTATTATTATTAACTTGATGTATCAATAATTATATAACTTTATAAATCACACCTTGGGTGGTCTAGTGGATGGTTTTGGACGCCCAGTCCATATGGTTGGGTATTTGAATCTCATGGGTTTCACTTCATCATTATAATTTCATACTCAATGATTTGTCAATATAACAGTCCAGTGAAAGGTGGGGGATTCAGTTTTTCCTAATTCTTCATAGGAAGAATTCGATATTTTGGGCTTATTATCCACTTTTGTGGGGGAGTAATATGAAAAGATAAATTATTTCATGGGGTTTAGGGATTATATGATATATATATATATAATATTTTAAAAAAATAACATTTTACATGAAATGTTTTTGAATGAAAAAGTTAATCAAATGGTTTTTATTAAAAATAACTGTTTTTATTTTATTTTATACAGGGGAATGAATACTTTATTTCCCTCATCAGGTTATATCAGTATTAATATATTTTATTTAGTTTAAAATTTAATAAACAATTAAATTTTCATTTAATTTATAAAATTATGAAAATTTACCATTAAACTCTAAATGGTCTAATCTACAAGTTTCCCTTATGAAAAAAATGTGAATTATCAATAGTTTTAGTGATATTAATGGACAAATTTAATTTTTTCTCAAAAACATTACAATTAATTTTATTGAAATTTGATAGGCTGGTCAACAAAAACCATATATTTTTTGGATTGTTATAATTATAATAATTTCATAAATATACCTTTTAAATCATGATTCGAGATCTATAACATTAAAAATTTATATAGAATTTAAAATTTTTTAAAACTTATATATATAATATCATTTAATATGTACATAGAATCATCATGTTTTTATTTTTTTAGACTCATTTTCTCATAATCTAAATTATAATATCTTATTTGAAATTTTTTTCATCATGATTTAGTGTTTACAGAAAATTTATAAAAAAAGATAATAATATTCTCCAAAAATTTTCATTATAAATAAAATTCAAAAAATTATATACCATATACCAAAAAAATTAATAAGGAAAGAAATCTATATATGTAAATAATTTTTCATAATTCTCATGTCTAGGTCGTAAAATCATATAGAGAAGTTTTGGTGTTTCAATCTTCAATCTAGGTTTAATCAAAATCACTTCATCATATTTAAGTTAATACAATTTCATTAAATTCAAATGTACTTTTATTTTATCATATGTGTATTCACTGAAAAAAATGTGGAAATGAAGAGAGAATGAATGATAGTATTTTAAGGCACAATATAATCACATAAAATGGGTGTTGGATTAATGATCCATGCCTTCTCTCTAATTTTTCCACACTCTCACATGGAGAATCCTTCATTGAGTGGTATTCCCTATAGAGCATAAGAGGGATAGGGTTTATGTCAAAGCTCTATAAGGAATTACTTATTGAGGGAATTTAGGTAAAATGGATTCTTTAAATAAAATAATTATTTTTATTTAAAATTGTCATGAAATATAAAATCTAAATAGTGTTAAGAAATATCATAGTGGGTATGTGTCGTGGATCCTCGAGCCTTCCTTTAATAGGCTTGGGGATGGATAACATCACCGGGTAGAAATATCACTAACATGGGAGTCCTTATCTTATGTGCCTCAACAAATTCACAGATCTCCAAGCCTATATAAAAACTGAAATGTGTAAACTATTTAACAACCATGCATGCATACATCAAAATCCCATAACTAGAGTAAAACAATAAGTAAAAGGAAAGTGAACAAGTACAAATAGAATCCCACCACAAAGAGTCTGAAAAAATCCAAACATGAATGTAAAATTGGGACTGCAGTTGGAATGCCCCGGGAGAACACCTCGGTATATCTAATATCACTAAGAATCATCTAGTCCTAGTCTTTCAAGGAATATTTGAAAAGGTTGATCTTATACACAAGACATGACATGTGTAGGAAAATCACTTATATGTGTGTGTCTAAAAATACCTAGTAGGACCCCTTGAAACCATACATCATATAGTTAAGGAAATACCATTAACTCTACATAGCTATATTTCTACAACACATATAAAATGATTATCCAGATATAATAAATAAAGGCACACAATCAAAAAGGTAAGTCACAACCACAATATGCTATCCTAGGATTCTTAATCAAAGGCTCCACATAGAAATAATTTAGGAGAACGCACTCCACAAGTTATATAACACGAATGATGTCCATCCTAGGGGTTGTTCTCGTCAGGTCTCATCATAGGATTGATATATCAGAAGTCTGAAGATATATGATAAATATATGAGGATCACACCCAATTCCATGGGGTTTACCTACAAATCAATATGGATTAACCTTCTATGTAGATGATCATCACCCATGTAGTGTTGGTCATTAAAATTTCAATAAATCCACCTAGATCATGAAGATGAATAGAAGATCTCACTTCGGGCCTCTCAGAAGTATTCCAACAACTCTACCCAATAATTCCTACTAAAGGGATCGTTTTCGGTCTATATGATTCGATTACATACTAAACCTTAGGGAAATTATATGGGGAACTCACCCTAATAAAACTTGTCCAATATATAGAGGAAAAGGGATCCAATCCCTATTTTATAAAGTACACAACGTGTATAAGTGGTCACACATCGTGTCCCTTGACCCCAGGTCCTTCCTGTGTAAATGGAATGTTTCCCATGCCTGTGTCCATGTAACAGTACATAGAGTTTTGGTTTATCTTTTACTCTTCCCATGTAAAAATACAAAGCTCATCCTATGTACTAATACAGGTTGTTTCTGTTTAGGGGAGTACACGATCTGCTCCAACCATTGTACCCCAATATGTGTCCATGTGCCCTATGAGGTAAACCCAAATCCATCATGGAGATACAACATGCCATGTCATAGGGAGACACAATGTGTGATACTTAACATTCTCTAAAACCCTATTTTCCACTAAGATTGTCCCATATAGCATGTGGCTCCAAGGTACACACCATGTAGCACAAGAATTTCCAAAAACTCATATCTGTTTTTTTCATCCTCAGTCATTCCTCTAGCCATTGATATAGTGACCACCTCACCATGAAATCATGAACGAATCCCTGTAGATTAATGAAATCATAAAAAAACAGGATTAGGCCCTTTTATTCATTCATAAAGTGGGATTATTTGTCATTTTTCATTGCACTCCAAAGAAGACCAAATCGGGTTTCCAAAACCATCTGATTTGACATCGTTTCCATTATTAGACTGTCATCATGTCATTTTGATCCAATACCTATGATATCATATCTTTTTTCAAGAAATGGGTGTGAAATCATAGATTTATCGAGATATGTTGAACCATGGACCAAAAAAATAACACCCATGGTGAATGAAGAATCGAGTGAGAAATGCACAATCAAGATTGCAAGGAAAAAAACCCCATCCAGTGTATGTTTTGGTATTGATATGTCACCATTAGAATGGAAAAAAAGAATTAATAATCACTAAGACATTATCCTAATAAAATTACTAAAAATAATCACATCCTACAAGATGACTGATATACGAATCAATCTGTTGGTCGATTGATTCACGTTTTTCATAGAATTTCAAAATGTGTAATTAATCCAATAAAAAAATGTCCTACCTCAATTTGGATCAATTGATAATGAAGAACAGAGTTGAATCATGATTATTGGTGAGATGGTTTGATTCTATATTTCCCCATTAATCGATCCTTAGTCCAATCATCACCTGTCAACTGAATCACATTCCACACTCTCAAATGGTTCTCCAATGATTTGCAGGGTTATGCAGCTAACCCTATAAATTTTTCATAAGTTTGTATTTAAATAAGTAACTTGGTTTTTTCATCAATGATTAAATAAATTATTTATTTTAATTTAATTTATTAATTTTACTCTCATTCTAACATTTTTTAAAATTCCCCACACTGACTAAGTTTATGTCATCAATATGTCAAAAAATCTCATTCTGAACTCAATGGTTCCCTCATATTTATGATATGGTCTCCATTTTATAATTTATTCCACTTCTTTAGGAAAACTTCATGTGTGTTCTATTTAATATATTTAATATATTTACAACATTTATTCCAGGTATAATGGGCCTTATAATCACATGTCGTCTCAATAGATAGTCTCAAAAATAATCCATTCAACATTGAAAAATAATACCCGGATAATCTGATTCATTACATTCTCCCCACAGTGGGGCTCTACATTCTAAAAATCCAAAACAAGGCTCCCCAAATATATGTGGGTACTAAGCATGAATCAGAGCCTCTTGGTCCCATTTTCTCACCTGAATATTCTTATGCATCCACCAGACACATACTAAAGTAATTGATCACCCACAAAGTATCCCCTCCTACTGATCCTTGATCTCTATCAGGTACTCAACAAAGTTTGATCCATCCTCAATTTCCAACACTCACTATTTGATAATGTGTGATAGTTCATGGATGTACCTTCTCATTTGTGACATGTTAAAGATGTGGTGTACCTAGTCTAACTATGTAGGTAAAGCTTGTAGGTATGCTGCCTCACCAACTCTACAATGTATATGGAAAGGGACAATGAACCTTGGAGATATCTTTCCACCATAACTAAATCTATGTAATTCATGTCATGTAGAAACCCATAGGAACACATGGTCTACTTCCTCAGAATCCAAAGGCCTTTTTGTCTATCATCATATGACTTATGATGGATCAGTGTAGTCCTCATCCACTCCTACATGATTTGAACCATCTTGGTAGTAGCTTGCACCAACTCTGGGCCCATGAGTGCTGAATGTCCTGGGTCACTCCCATAAAATTTTGAATTGTATGGTTTCCCATAAAAATCCTTGAATAGTGCCATACTGATTATAGAATGGTAGCTATTGTTGTATGTAAACTCTACCAGTGGTAGGTGATACACATAGCTATTGAAAAATTCCAACATGTAATCTTGTAGAATATCCTCTGAAACATGAATAGTCTTCCCAGACTGGTCGCCAGTTTGTGGGTGAAACGTTGTGCTCAAGAATAAATGATTCCCAAAAGCCTAATTTAATCCTCTCCAAAACAAGTATGTGAAGAGATAATCATGGTCATAAATGATCATCAATGTAAATACATGGAGTCGGGCTATCTTATGCTTGTAGAGGCATCCTAAACTATCTATTCAACTCTGCTCCTAAATATCTAATAACTGGGATGACTTGGTGAGTTAGTCTACAATCACCCTGATGGAATCATTTCCCCTGGACATTCGTGGTAATCCCATCACAAAATCCATGTATATCCCATCCCAATTTTATTCTGTCACCTCAAGGGTTTGAGATAAACCTGCTGGAACATAGTGTTCAACCACCCCTTTCTGAAAAGTATGACATTGAGAGAAAAACTATGCAACTCACTTCTTCATATTTTCCACCAAAACTAATGTTGGAGGTCTATGTACATCTTTTCCACACCTTTCTGTACCGCCGAACTAGATGTATGAAACTCTCTTAGAACCTCTTCAAGAAATTTTATAGGTACCATCGTGCGTCCTCTGAAAAGAACTACACGCTCCCCAACTTTAGAAAATACATCAATAGCATGTCTATCAGATATTTGAGTAGGTATGGTCTCATAGTCGGTATCCACTGGTTGTGCCTCCCATACTTATGACAAGAGTGTATGGGTGAAAACCATCGATTGGAGGTTAGTTTCACCATCTCCATCCAAAAAGGATAACTATATCGAGGCCAACTAATCTGACACCTCATTTAGTTACTGTAAACACAATCTCCTACTATGATCATCTACTACCAAATTCACCTACCCAAGAGTATATAAAATCTTGAACTCATAATCATAGAGGAACTTTGGCAAGCACCTCAGTCTCATGTTAAGATCCTTCTAAGAGAAGATATACTTGAGACTCTTGTGATTAGAATATAAGATAAATTTATCACTAATTAGGTATTGTCTCTACATATTTAATGAGAATGAAACCACTAATAACTCAAGATCATGGGTCATGTAGTTACAAACATGTGGTCTCAACAGATGTGAACCATAAGAAATCACTACCTGCCTTTACATTAGAAAAAAAAACCAATCTTTAGTTCTAGTTGAATCACAGAACACTACATAATCGACACCCTACTCTAGAAATATAAAGGTGGGAGTTCTCTTAAAACTATGTCTCACCTACTAAAAATACTTTTAGAACCTCTATATCCACACGAATGTATTCCCATTTTGGGTCAAATCTATCATGGGTGATGATATCATAGAGAAACTAGGTATGAATCTTATGTAATAGCCTACCAACCCAAGGTAGTTATTCCCCTTTTTCATTCTCTGGGGTGGATCACAAGATAACACTACCTCATATGTGGCCAGGTCCACTACCACTCTATCTATAGAGATAACGTGTCCTACAAAGTGGACTGCCTGAATCTAGAACTAGCACTTCAAAATAATTTGGTAAATTAGTGCTCTCAAATTATGTCTAGAACTATCCTCAAGTGTCTCACATGATCCTACTCATACATTTAGTAAACAAGAAATTCCTTTACTAATACTACCCCAAATCAGTCAATAAAAGGTTGAAAGACCCGGTTCGTGAGACCCATGAACACTTCTTGGGTGTTTATCTTACTAAAGGGCATCACCAATTACTCATAGTGATTATAGTGGCATCTTAATTATGCCTTTGGTATATCCTTGTCCCATACTATTAAAATGGTGATAACTTGACCTGAGGTGAACCTTCGAGAACCATAATGCCCCTCTAAACTAATAAAAGAGTTCATTGATCCTCGGTAGAAGATAATAATTTTTTACGATCACCTGATTCAAGTCACAATAGTCCACACATAACATCAAGCTCTCATCCGTATTTTTGACGAAAACTATATGGGATGCCCAAGGTGAATCACTATTTCTAAGGAATCCCTTTATCTAAAAGTCCTATAATTTCACCTTAATCTCAATAATTACCAAGGGAGACATCTGATATGATGTTTCAGATATCGTTGTCTTCCTGAGGTGTATATCAATGTATAATTTTATCCCTTGGTGGGGAGGTAAACCTGGAACATCCTCTGGGAATACGTCCTCATACTCCACCACTACAGGGAACTTGGAACTCCTAACATCCACTTCACTGAGTATCATTCTTGACAACTGGTGAGTAAATGGATGCATGATCCTATTCATGAGTCTATACTATTCTTCTTAGGTTTCCTTTTCATAGAAAAACAAAAACCAGCTTCTGTCACTATGGACACATCACATTCTCCTCCAGAAACAGTCAATCTGGGAATGATCTACGGATAACCAGTCCATACCTAAGACGACATCTTAAGACCTCATATCCAATACAAAGAGATCCCAGTAGACACTCTTTCCTCTAAGAGTGTGGTCACACTATCAAAATAATTGTGTGTTCATTGAGTCATCTTCAGTAGGAGTATCCAAGTGCAAGGGTTGAGCCAATGGCTCAACTGGAATCTCAAAGTTTCATAAAATCTATGCAGAAATAATGTAATGAATATAAAATATGTATATTAGCACTACATATATGGTAGGAAATACATAGATCATAATCGAATCATTCCTGGAGCCTCTGGGTTATAATCTTCAAACGCCTCTAGTCGTCCCCACACATGTTCTCGAACTCCCTCAGATTGGCGTGGACAACCTAGGCGTAGTGGTTATAATAATTAAAAGCATATACCACATGACTTTACTAATTTAGATATTCTTTTACATCCTACACCCAACATACATTCCTTCTCTTTCCTTTGTCTCTGCCTCAGGGGGACCATCCATGGTCTCCCTATAAGTAGTACAGTGGGTTGGACAATTTCAGTTGAGATGTCCCCAACCACATTATGTCTAACTATGCCTCTCTCTAGACCAACTAAACCCATCCTATGATCCCTAAACCATATATCCACTATTATAGGACCACCTCCTAAAACATATTACTTGTCTAGGTGCATGAGACTGATGCTGGCTCCCTACTGCTGAGGTCTCTCTGCCTGGGTGCCCACTATTGAAAATAACTGGTTGTACTTACTCATCGAAGAAAATATCTACCACAAAATCTCACTCTATCAACACAACATATATAGGAATCCATATAGGGGTGACACTCTATCATATGTCTCTATGAAAACCTCACTCAAGCGTCTAATCCTGAGAAAACTGGTCATGAACTATATCCATTGAGTACCTATAGAGGTTGGTAAATCCCAATAAATACCCAGCTACTATAATGGTGCCCTGTTGGAGAAGAAGAATATCCAGGATATGTATACACCTTAGCATAGATGTAGATAAATCCAGTCTAAAAATTTGTTTAAACTGAATCCATACAAGAGTCTCCTCATCATAATACTTTATCACTAATGCCCACTATTTTCTTGTTGAGCCGTGAAGAAGGATTGATTCTAGGACCACCATATACAATGTTGGTGTACTGAACTGACAAAAAACATGGGTCACAGCCTCAATATATTCCTATGATGTCTATGGTTTGGGATTTCCTTTGAACTTGAGGGGTATCGATCACTAAAAATCATGAGGTGTGCTCATCCTATGCACCTAATCTATGGGTATTGAAATACCATCAGCTACCCAATAGGTTGTGTAGTTGGTTCACCACCTATAGGTAGCATCAATGAAATTTTTCTATGTATCAATGCCCTATCATCGAGGGGATCATCCTCATGATCATGCTGTTTAATCCTAGTTAGAATACATTGCATAGGCATACACAAAAAGATATGATGTACCATGTTCAATGATTATATTTGGAGATATGAATCAAGAAATACATAGAAACCCCAACCCATTTTTATATGATGCAATTACCAATTTTTCCAAGTGACCAGTTTTCTCATATATTGAGTCAAAAAGTAGGTGATAAGATTCTGGGTGTATGGATATATCGTCAACTACACCAACACTAGAGTTTCTCTCCTAAACGGTTAGCTTGAAACACTTAACATTGTTGTCCCAAACCAAACTCATATACTTTGAACTTAAGGTAGAACTGAATGCTCTGATACCACTCTACCACCACCCATCCTAGTGGGGCCCATTCTATGATTCTTCAAGCCTGACTCTAATAGGCCAGAGGATAGAAACTAGCACCAGGTAGGCATATCAGTAATATGGGAGCCCTTGGCCTAAGTACCTATAAACATGCCCACATCTCTATTCCTATAAAAAACTAAACTATAAAACTATTAAACAACCACAGATTCATAAATATAAATCCCATAACTATAGTATAAAGGGAATTCATGGAAATTAAATATGGATAAATACATTCCCACCAAAAAGAGTCTGAAAATAGGTCCTACCTAAAAGTATAACATGTACTGCTATCAGAATTTTGTAATAACACACTTTGTTCTATTCGGTCTCACAAAGCATCTTATGGTCCTAGTCAATCAAGGACTCTATCAAAAGGATGATCGTATGAACAATACATGATATGTGTGGAAAATCCTATATAGGAGTGTCTATATAAATACATAGTTGGACACCCTAAAACTAGAAATAATACATCAACAGAAATATAGTAATCTCTACCTAGGTATATGTGTACAACACATATGACAAGAATATCTCGATATACTCAAGAAAGACACAAGGTATAAAGGTGATCCAAAACTACAATATTCTATCCTTGGATTAATGATCTATGGTTATACATAGAACTAATTTGGGATAATGTACTCCAAGATTTGATAACACTGATGATTCCCATCTAAGAGGTCATGATCATCGGGTCTTATCATTGGAAGAATATGATGGACGTCTGAAGAGATTTGATACATAGATGAGGATCATACATAAGGCCATGCGGTATACCAATAACTCAATCTGAATTAACCCACTAAGTAGAGTATCAGTGCCCACATTGTGTTGGTCATGAAGATACTAAGAACTCAATATAGGGCATGAAGATGAATACAGGATCTCACTTTGGGCCTCATGGAAGGATTCCAACAACTCTATCCCATAATTCTTATTGAATGAATCTCTATCTAGTTGATAGGAGGAGATTTCAAACTAAACCTCAAGGAAAGGATATGGGGAACACACCCTAATGAAACATGTCCAAGATATAGAGGACAAGGGATATGATCCATATTTCATAAATTACACAGTTTTCCCCTTGACTCTGGGTCCTACCCCTGTAAACGGAATGTGTATCATGTGTGTGTCCATGTAATTGTATATAGAATGCCAGAGACCCATGTACTCTACTCGGGTATCTATACATGTCTTATCTTGTGTACGTTTTCTAGCCATGTCTGTGTAGGTGAGTACATAACATGACCTAACCGGTGTATCCCAACCAATGTATGTGTACCCTCTGAGGTAGATGATGAGACATCAGGGAGATACCACATGTTTTTTGGTAGTTCCACATGTTGTGTGGTACATAACTTTAACTAAAACCTTATCCACCACTAGGATTGGCCCACACAGTGTGTGGATCTGAGTTACACATTGTGTAGCGAGAAAATTTCCAAAAAATCAGATCTAGTTTCTACATATTCAATCATTCCTTTAGTCTTCTATCTAGTGACTGAATCAACCAAAAATCATGAATCAATCCCCTAGAGTCATACCATCATTAGAAAACATGATTCATCCAACTAATTCATTAGAAAAATGGGGTCATTATTTGTTCATCATTACTTGCTAAAGAATACAAAATCTATTATCCAAAACCATCTGATTCACCATGTCATCTATCATCACACTACCACAATGTTGTCCCAATCCTATACCGATGATATTGGATCATTAAGCCAATATATTTGTGCAAAATGATCAATTCATCCAGATATGTTGAACTAAGTTCCAAACAAAGAATTCCCTCCGTGAATGAAGAATTGGGGGAGAAATTCAAAGCCACAAACATAAGGAATGAACCTCATCTAGTGTTCATGTTGATCATGATCATTCACTATTATAATAATATGGATTAATCAATAATCAAAAATTAATTAACTTGATAAAATCCCCAAAAATAAACTCATCCCACAACACGACCGATCTACAAATCAATATATAGGTCGATTTATTCTCATTTTTCATTGAAATTATGGACAAGGAAAGAATCCAATAAAAACAAACATCCTACAATGATTTAGATTGAACACTGGTGAATAATGGGTCTACACCAAGATCATTGGTGATATCCATTTACTTTTTCAAACACTGGCTGTCGATCCTCGATCTGGTCATAATCTATTAATGGAATCTCATTCCACACTCTCCAATGTATCTCCAATAATTTATAGGGTTATGAGGTTAACCCTAATAATTTTCCATAAACTTGTATTTAAATAAGGAACTAGGTCATTGTTTCAATGAATAAATAAATTTATTTATTTTAATCATTTTACCCCCATGAAAATTTTTGTAAAAACACTTCTCACCAACTAAGGTAAAGTCATTCCTAGGGTAAAAAACATGTTCTGAACTCAACGGTGACCTCAAAATTCTTGATCAGGACCCCCATTTATAATTTATTCCACTTTTTAGGAAAATTGCATGTTCATGATATTTAATATATTTAATATATTTCAAACATTAATTTCAGGCAAACTGGGCCTTGGAATCGCACTCTGTCATAGTGTTTGGTCTAAAAAATAATCCATACAATATCAAAAAAAATATATATATGTAAAATTTGAGTCATCAAAAATCGTTTCCGAAAATTGTAAAAATTTCATCCCAAAGGATACACCCCATTCTTGATTCAACAGAGTTGTTTTTTGCTCGATCTAACACTATTAAAGTGGAAATTTTATTTTTTACCTTTTTAAATAAAAAATTATATTTCCTAACAACCTAATATATAGTTTATATAAATAATTAGAAGACATCATTTAATTAAAATGAGTTCTAATAACCCCAATTGAGAACTACTTAGTGTTAAATTCCTAGTATATGTAAATTCATTCTTAGATCAAACCTGTTTTATTAAAACAAAAAATCATTTTAACTTATTTTTGATAAATTTCCTAAATTAATCATTTAATACAGAAAATTTACTTTTTTAATTTATGATCATTTTATAAAAAAATATTGGAGCTTTTATATTTATCCTCATTTAGTAATTTATAAACACATTATGAATTAATTTATAATTTTAACATGTAAAATTTATTGTCAAATAATAAACACATACCAGGTTAATTCAATGCCTTAAAAAAGATTATATCTACCAAAAAATATTTGTTACAACTTAAAACCTTATCATACTAAATGTTATAATTTATACTCAATTTCATCTAAGTACTGAGAACTCACTGTAACCCTTTCCAAAACATATAAGTCAACCTTAGGTCCCAATGAAAAAAAATATTTTTTCACCTTATAAAGCATCACTATATTTTATACATAAAATTTACCTAATGAATTATTGGATAATGATTCCCTAATATGAATGAAATGAACTATCTTCGTCAAGAAATCAATAATCACCCAAATTACATCCTAGCCTCTTGGGGGTCTTGGAAAGACAGTCATAAAAACTATCATGATGTAATCCCATTTAAATATTGGTATAGGGAGTGTCTATAATTCAATTTGGGATAATTTATGTTCCATTTTCACCTATTAGAAAGTAAGGAATATGAAGAATAAACATTCTTATTTCTATTTTATATTCATCTATTGTAAAAACCAAAAAAATCATGATGCATCTTGGATATTCCCTGATGAAGATCCCATTATAAAACATGGTGTTCCCATATAACTTCTTCCCTTATTTTTGTTATAACCACAACCCTCCCCTGAATATAAAGGAATTTATTAGGGTCTTATGACCATCCCTTAATGATCTTCCCACCATCAGTATCTCTCGAATATATTTGTAATCATTATTAATTATTTTTGACCCCTTTACTCAATCCAATGCTAGTGATGCATAATCATTATAATATAAACATATTTTATTATAATACTTGGATATATATAGATGATTCTTTGTTAAAATAGACATATATCCCCACTCCTCCTTCACATCATACACTTTCTGAGGTAAATTATTCCTACTAATGGAATCATTAACTATGTTACCCTTTCCAAGTTTATAAAGGAACTCAATGTCAAAATATTTCATGTATTTATCCCACTAACACTACCTCATACTCTTATCCCATTATCAAAATATATACTTAAGGAATTTGTGGTTTGGGTATGCCATACATTTTTTACCAGATAGACAGTGCCTTCATCACATCATACCATGAACTAAAGTAGACAATTTAATATCATGGGTTAAATCATTCCATTAATTAGGTTGAACTTGTTGATAACCATATAGTACCACCTGATTATTCTGTACAAGCACATTGACATGGCCTATAAAATAAGTATCATGATAAAAATCAAACCCCTTACCTAATTATGAAAAAATCAATATAGGATTTATAGTAAGACTCTATAAATTATTTAATATCATTTTAACATTAGTCAGACCAAATTAATTTTTTTCCCTTCTCTATTAAAGTGATCAGAAGGTCATTTATCTGAGAAAAGTCCCGAATAAAGTAATGATCATATCTAATAATTCCCAAGAAAATATGAATCTAAAAGATTTTATTATATACATCCCATGATATTATCACTAATACTTTCTCATAATACACTAAAATACTAAACCCTAATCCTACATTCCCAAGTAATTTAAATTATCTAATCTCTAAGGGCCATTTTAAGAGCATGACATAAATTTGGTGCTCTCACCATGTCCCTAAAACAATATAAAGGTGCATTTAATGATTTTATCATGAAATATAAAATATAATAATATAATAAATAATGAAAACCATAAATAAATATAATAATTTGTGGAAAATTATATTTATTATGAATTTAAATATTAAAGGTGTATTAGTTTATGAGGACAACATGAAGAAATAATAGAATTGACCATATCGGCTTCAAAAATATATATTTTGGTTTTATTTTAGTTTCACTTAGAATTTATGGTAACTAGATCAGAATTATATATTTGAAAACCATTTATCAAATTCCAATTAATAAAATAAATCATGTATCCATGGTAATATATAGAAATTCATAATGGTTACATGATTTAAATAAAAATATTTCATGCACAGCCATAGACTCTCATTGTCTTTCTAGATGGAAAATAAAAGAACCCTATAGAGAAGTGATGGTTCTAATAAATCTATTATCCTAGAGTTATTTGAAATCGATTTTTAATTCATATTTACCATTGAGGTCCATACAATAAGGTGTAATTGAAATCAGTTCCACTCTAGGAAAAACTCAATTGAGAAGTAAACCTCTCATTTAAGAGGAAATCCAAAAAAAATAATGAAATATATTAGGAATAATACTTAACATAGTTTTTCTTGTCTTTGGATTCAATGTTTATACTACCCCAAGCATAAAACACTCCATATTAGAGGTGATTTTTCCAATCTTCCCTAAATCTGGTCTAGCTCAGCCTTCTTGAAATTATCAATCTCTAGTAATAGTATATTGAATACAATTTATAGAGGATAAATAGATATATCTTTGATAGTAGTCAATATGGTATTTGGAGTGGGTTAAAAATTCCATACTGATGATAACTTCTAGGATATTTATATCAAGGCTAGGAAATTTTTAAATAATCCTAAATGTTTCCACCATGATAGAACATGAAAAAAATTTATTACTATTATTTAGTCTATTTGAAAAAAGTAGTGTTGATATTCATAATATTTTGTGGTATGTCAAACCTCATTCTATTAATATATACAAATTTCTCACAGATAAAGGAATATGAAGATTTTATATTAAATAAAATATAAGTGAGAGTAGATGATACTAAAATAATACCTCTAATTGTATAAGGATAATCCCTAGTATTAGTTGTAGAATTATTCACTACAAAGACACTATTTTTTCCATCATGGTGGCCCTGAATATGAAATACTATAAAATATGGAGGTTTCACTAATTGTTATCTCTAACTAACCTAACTATTTACTATACTATGTTTAACTATAGGAAGTTTA
Source organism: Viscum album (assembly GCA_963277665.1). NCBI lineage: Eukaryota > Viridiplantae > Streptophyta > Magnoliopsida > Santalales > Viscaceae > Viscum > Viscum album. The sequence continues at coordinate 441,736,274 of OY728121.1, forward strand.
CTTTCCTAATTCACTTATCCACCCTGATGAACATGAGATGCCTATGTTTGTTGGGATCACTGGAAAATTCTTGTGAAAGGGGTAAAATTAAAAAAATCTCTAGAGGTGACCATACTAACCACACATAAAGAATTACTTTTCCTTAAATGAAAAAACAGGTCTATTGTTTTTTTAATGTCTAAACTTGAAGCACTGAGACTAAGATCTCCTAAAGTTATGAGGTTTTGAAACACTTCCTCTTTTATTTCCCTATACAGATCCACCATGATTAATTTATTCCTGACAATACATAAACAAACTATATTGTCCCCCACCTATGTTCTGACTAAATGTTAGTCCACCTTATCTATATATTATCATGGAAACATCCTCAAAAAACATATATTTTCCCAACTTCTATAAAATAATAGATATTGAATTATATAATGTTATTTTGTAGAGGTTCTTACATCCCCATTTCAAATAATCTGGCCTTTTATTTCTCATCCCCACTCAAGTAGGGTATTAAAAAAAATCTAAACATGGTATCATACACAATTAACATCATCACTATATGAGTTCTTAATCATTTACTCGTGAAGTGTTTCATGGTAAATTTTATCTAAGAATCTCTTATTGAATCCTTTATTGGTTTATCCCTAGTCCCTCTTGGCCTAAATCAAAACATCCCACCAAAAATTTGTATCCACATTAATCATAAAGTTTTTTGAACTCACCATGTCTTTCTTAGTAGCCTGATTCTCACAAAGATGCGGTGAATACATCCAATCTACTTATAAAATTCCCATAGGTAGAAATCAACCCAAAAGGATATGGGGTGATGAAACTAGAAATCCAACATGATATCAATGATATTGGTTTTATACCAAGTAAACCCTTTCCCTACAACCTATAAAAGTTGTGCAAGCTCATACAAGACTTTTGGATACACGTGTTCATCAAGGAGATATATTATACAATTAAGAACATGAGATCTTCTATCTAAGGGTAAAAAACATTGTCAATTTTAGGGACAACATTGAATTGGTCAAGATAATACTATGTCCATAATATCATTTCTTCCATTTATCATGTTTTTATAAAACATTAAACATTATTTAAAGGTTTTTATAAAACCATTATACCAACATAAGACTAAATATTCAATCAATAAGAATAACAATTTAAAATCACTTGATGTTTTATATGAGTGTATTTTTCACTAATAAACAAATAAGAATATACTATTTTTTATCATTGAATTTAAATTAACATAAAATAGTAAATGATTTCAGAAATATACTAACAAAATAGACCCAAGAATAAAATATTTCATATTTTTTACAAGTTCCTACATATAAATATTTACTAATGATGAATGAGATTAAATGGAATATGTCTAAATAGAAAAACCAAAATTATAAAATGGATACCCCTAATAAATCAAACATCCTCCATAATTTTACTAAACAAACATATTTATTGTAACACCCCGGGTAAATAAAGAATAAGAAATTTTAATATTTATCCATATTTTTAAATAAAATATTAATATTACTTTAAAAGGAATGTTATGCTTGATGTCTTACCCAATACGCAATAACGAGTTCCTTTGAAATCTTACGTTGCACTCTAATAATAAAATAATTTTATTTTAAATGGTAGTTAACACCTAGTCATTGTAATGACGGGAATGAATAGAACTAAATAAAAAATGATTATATATGTTTTTCAAATATTTTTACTTTTTATAAGAAATGTTAGAGGATTAAAAATGCAAATGAATCCAATTTTAAGAATAAATCTTCTAAAATTATTTAAAAGGTCGATTAACCGCCTTTTGATGGAGAACCCTTTTTTAAATATACTTTTGAAAACTTTATATTTTGTATTTTACAAAATAAAATTCTTCTTTACAATCGGGACATCAAAATTTACTTTGTGTAAATTTTTGGTATTTTTCCGATAAAGTTCATTTTTTAATGAATAGTGAAAAATGTTGTAATTTAATTCAAAACCACTTTTTTATCTAATTTATTTATATGATTAGATTATATTTTGAATTGGTTTTAAAGTGAAATTAGAATATAATTTTACCATTTAATCCAATAGTGGTCATTGGAAATTATTTCACTTTGAAATTGGACTTAAACTAGTGTCAATCTTTTGATGTATATTGTTTCATAAAAACACGCTATTTGTTCTCACAGTGGGAATTAATTATTAAATTAATTAATGTAACTTATATGTTTTTGAATTTTTTAAAATAGACATCATTTTTTAATTATGAATATCAAATATATATTAGGGTTAATTTTTGGTATTTTTCTAAAAAACTTCAATTTTTGATGAATAGTGAAACCACTAAGTGGTACTTAAAAAAAACTAATTTTTCATTTAATGAAATTTTACCACCTTTGTGTTTTGAATTTCAAAAATCTGGCATACATGGTTTTCATTAGGAAGTAAAATGTGGTTCAATGTGATTTAAATAATTTTTTGGTGAATAGTAACTTTTAAGTTTTTAATCGCGATTAAAGGTAATTAGTGTAGTTTAGGGTAAAAATAATGTTTTAGTAATATTAAATGACCTTTACATATGTCCTACCCTTATTGTATGTGTCATGGATGACCAAGACAATCCATGGGTCAACTTGGGGACCCCATGGATCCACTTTGGTTGGAAAATGACATTAATAACTTTTTATTTAAAGTTAAAATTAAAATGTCACAAACATGTGTTGTTTTACTAAAAAAAAATTACATGGGGTTATACAAGTCATATTTTTTACTATAAATATTCATTAGAAAGATAAAAAGATTTCCTACATAATTATTTTTTTTTATAATTTTTATAAATTAAATAAATTAAATTATTTATGACACCATGATGATGTAGCGATTACCTCATTATTTAACGATTTAAATAAAATAAAAAGATAATGTAAAATATAAGACCTACACTTGTAAAAAACCTATTGGATGGGTGGATTTCGAAGCCTTATTACCTTAGACTAGAAATATATCATTTTGGGACCTTTAAAATCTAAAAATCATTTTATAATAAAGTAATATTTTATAACTTTCCAAGAGTGCCCCTCCTCTTTTCTTATAAAAGGCCCCCACCTCTACCATCTTACCCCCACCTCTCACGCCTTTGTATCAGCCAAAACCTGCCCATTTAATCTCTCCACATCCCTATCTTCCTCACTGAAGCCTCACCTTTGGGCAGAATCCTTTCCAAGGAAGCCTTTGAGCTCAAATCAAAAAGAGTTACCCGATTTAATGGTAATGTCTTCCCTTGTGTTCTTTTGTTTTATTTTGCTTCTCCAACCCTCTAAACTATTTTTATTCCTTTATTTTGTAATAACACTAGTATCTTAAATATACTAGGATGTTTTTATGTGTATTATTCGAGCTACACTTTTACACACCTTCATCTAATGGTTAAACAACATACTATTTCTGTGGATGGCGAATTTCTACATCACGAAACAATGATTGTTCAATCTTCTCTTAACAGCTTTCATGGTGGCCATTATGATGTAACTATATTTTATATATGATATTTATGGTATTTATGTTTTCTATATTCTTCTGAATTTTATATTTAAAACATTTTTTATGCTTTTCATGTTGTGAAAATGCGATAATTTCTTACGAGGAAGTGTGAACTGCCGCCCCCTAAAGTGATGTGACTCGTTCATGAAATACATGGAATGTATAAAGAATGAAATTAATGAAAATATGTGATGTATATAACATATATATTATACTTTAATTATAATATATATATCTATAAATTGTTTTTAATTCCATTAATATGAAAAAGAAATGAAAGTTGCGTTCATGCGTACGTACAGCCTACCATCTCCAAGAACGGTGCATTTCATTTCTTTTTATCTCCGAATGTTATAGAGTAGTATAATATTAATATGTACTAGATATATATGATATTTAAATCATTAATACTATTCTGGAGATGATTTACTCATAACTACATGGACAATCATTTTCAAACAAGTTCATTTTTGACTCTGTACCAAACATCGAGAAAAACGTCTGATATGAACTCACATTATTAACCAATTATTATAACATTATAATATGTGATATGAACTGAATAATAATCTTTAAAAGAGTTTCTTCGGCAATTATAAACTGAAAAAATTTTATTATTCAGGAATATAAAAAAACGAACAAGATAAGTCAGACTTTAGGTAAGGGATCCAACCTCTCTCGTTCCTTTTAAGTACTCTCTTTTATGTAATTTCTTATAATCTCATCATTTTTATGTTTGGGGATGTTCTTTTATATTCATTATACTGTAATTTTTTTGTTCATATTATGAGAGACCCTATTTGATCTCATAAATCCATTTTTTTATGTTTTAAGCGGCGCCGTTAGGCTGCCGAGTTTTCGTAACTGATTTTTCATCTCACATTTATTCCTGTGATATTTATGCTAAATTTTCCACCATTATCCTTTTATTGGTGTATTTACTACCCATTATTCTACTATTGGTGTAATATACTTTCTCTTATGGGTATTTACATCAATTTTGTACAGTCCTTCTTTCATGGGGTGTATGTTTCGGAAGTTACCCAATTCGGTAAGGGAACCTTTCACCCTCTTCATTTTAAAAGAATTCTTTTTAGGTCTTTTAATATTATTATGATGGTATATGTTCTTATATATCCTTATTTCTATAAATGTTATGTTCAAGTGATGAGATACCCCTTTTATCTCTCATCATCTCATTTTATGAATTTTGAAGTGACATCGTTAGGCTGTCTAATTTTTTCAAGGGAACTTCTTAACCCTATTTTGATTCTTTGGGATAAACTTGTACTCCTTGAATATGTCGTTCTATGAATATGTGTGAATAAACTCTGATTGTTTTACACTTAATATCCACTTATATTTGGTGTACTCGTTTGTCACACATAATTATGTAATTGATTTATCCTTAATCTAAGGATACCGTCTTTGTAAGGGACTTCGTCTCGATCTCCTTTCATTAAGGCATATTTTTGTTCTAAAACAAGGATTTCCTTTATATGGTGTATAAAACCCTTTTACTTATACTTTTATTCAAAAGTATTCCTTTCTATACGAATCGTTTTTTAAACGTCAAAAAGTATGTTTCTTTTTAACGTATGCGGTGACAATGACCTTTCCGCCACCGTGAGTATTATTTGATCTTTGGATTCCTCAATAAGCCGTTATATTTTTAAAAGTAAATAAATCCCATATACTCTTCTTTGGTATTGAAAATGGTTTTGATAATGGATTTTTTATGTCAATATATTTAAGTGATATATTGTGCTTGAAATGTGTAAATGGTTTCTTTCCTTTATAATTGTTTTATGTGTTATGATTTTATAATGGTACTTGGACATTTGATGGGTGGTTACCTGATAAACCATATGATGGGTGGTGTCGTGAATACCAGGACGGGTGTTTATGTTATAACCTCCAATGCATTGGGTATGAAATTCGGTCATATGGCTATTCCATTAAGTATGTGTGGAAGTCGACTGTATGGTTATTCCATTTAAGTATGTTTATGTCCCATGTTACATTTATATGTTATTTGTTATTTATATGAGTCTTATGGTTATATGTTGTTTACAAAAGGGTATGTAATGTTCTTTTATTCAGTGAAGTGTTTTTAATACTTCATAAAGGTGAAAAGTATTACTTTGGTAAAGTAATCATGGTTTACTTGTTGTTTTGAAAAAATAACAGTTTTCCTTCTTTGTGTATCCTTAACTAGGATTTTTATGATCATCCCTAGTTTTTGAAATGTTTTCCACGGGACTTAAAGATGAATAGGGTCAAGGATGGGATCAAGGAAAGACATTCTATCTAAAACATGGAACTAGACATGATTCTATTTAAGTGTTTTTTTATTTTCTGGAAACTTAGTAGAAGTTTATACTATGTAATATTTTGAGATGTAATAGTTATGAGCTAATTCTATAAAACTCTAAACCTGAATAGATCCTATATATGAATTATTCATTTAATTCATGATTAAGTAATGTTTAAGGCTGGGGCCTTATAGTTGGTATCAAAGGTCGGTTTAGATAACTTTAGAGGTTAGGGTATTCTCTAAGCATAAGTGACATTACCAAAATGGTTAGGATTTCAGAAAGAGTCCGAGTTTTAGATAAAGTGAATGTGTAAGTATATCTTAGTGTTTATCTTCCTCATTAATACATGATGGTTTTGTTGATATACTCACACTGACCATTTTGGTTTTAGTAAATGGCTGGATCTAGCAGTCACCAAAGTAATAGTGGATGTGAAGGAAACTGTGACAGTTTTCTGAGCGATAAACTGAATGATATGGGATCTGTAGTGATAACTCTTGTGTTTATCCTCAACCAACTATCTAGAGTCATGATTGACCACCTAAACCTTGGTGATTTCTATAAGGAATCATATCTGCGAGAAAAAAATCCCTACGGAACTATAGGTAATAATCATAAAGGTAAGTGTGTTCAAAGACCTATGTGTCAAAGATGTGGAAAGAAACACCTAGGAAAATGTTTCAAAGGGACAGAAATATTCTATAGATGTGGAAATGAAGTCCATAAATCAAGAAACTTCAATGGAAAAAGGAAGCATCCAGTTGACTCGAGGAAAGGGAAAGAAGTTCTTTCTGAGGGATCAATTGAATGTTTTAAATGTGGTGTGCAAGGTCATTATGCAAACACATGTCCTATGAAGAAGTTTTGGGAATGGGATCACCAAGAACCTACAAATATTCCTTTACCAATACTTAATTCCATTCCGATTGAGGATGAAGAAACTGACAATGACTAATCAAGGGTATGGATTATTTCGTAACATTTGTTTTCCTATTTAGGAATCTTAGGATATGATTCATGATTTGTTCGTAGGAAAGAATTATTTTAGAATAAGTTGGAAAGGAATGGTTAATGGATCATGAAGAATGTTTAATGTGTAATAAGTCAACATATAAGGGCTTCAAGAGTTATGGTGAATTTCTAAAGAGTATTAAGTCTCCTTTGAGGATGGGGTTACATTAGAAGACTTTTTATAGTATGTGTAACCCTGATGTTTGATATATGAAAATTTTATTCAAGGAATAGTTATATGTTCTTTTGTGGACATAGTTATAAAGAACCATTTGGGTTTATATGATCCTTAATTTTGAGGTAATTATGGGTTACTATATGTTATGATGGAAAGTGAAAGTCATGAGATAAAATTGAGGTTAAATTATGTTATGGTTATTTTTGAAGATTTTATCTTGTCGTTGGGGAATGTTTTAAGAATTATATAGTTTTGGAAAAAGGACAACACACAGACCGTGTGACAACATGTCGCGTCAGACAAAGCTGCGGGAATCGAACCCACAGCCAAAGTGCAACTGGAATTTATCGCCTACCACTGGACTACGTGAAGTCCCTGGTTTGTTTGAATGATTCTTTTTATTTAGATGATTTTATGAATTAAGAGTAAGTTAATTTTGGGTTATCTATGGAAATTATTAACCTATCATGGAGGATATGTGATTAGGTTAATTACTTTTCAATACAAGACTTTAAGAGCAACTGATGTTGTTTGGAGATAAATGTTACGATTTTACTTGGAGGACTATGTGATTAAATCCTTCAAATATTTGGGTTTCAATCTTAGTTTGGTTTACTTCTGGTCTTCGTTGATCTTTGGGTCTTGTTGGACAAATTTTGGAGATTAAGAATAGATTTCATTTTTATAAAGGATTATCCTTTTTGGGTATTATCTGATCTCATACTGACCTTTTTGGTTTTAGTTTTGGTTATGGTCTAAAGACATGAGAAGTATACTGTTCTCTTTTTTGGATTAGGTGATTCTCTAGAAGTTGATTATAGCTCTCTTAATGTAAACAAGTCATCCTAAATACTCATCTTTTGGAGAAAATATGAGTTTGTGTAAGAAATATATTAAAAGTTGAAAGTCAACATGAAAAGTAAGTATGTTTCCTTATGTTTTAGTTAAGCTCAAAAATAAATTCCTCAATGAAAAGTAACTAAAAAAATGTTGTCTATTAACTTTTCCTACTGGGGAATCAAATACCATTTAACCCATCACAAGTTTGTGATTTTCCGGTGGTTAACTTTCTCCTAAACATGTTTTCTATCACACTCCCTCAGAACATGACCCTTTGTTTTTTCTTCCATATCCATGTTTTCAAACATGGAATCCTGGTATGGGATGACTCGGGTGACCTTTGTTCTTCCCTTTCTTTTTTTTAAAGTGATGGTTTAATTTACTTCTTTTCCGATGTGGGGCTTTCAATGAAGTTTCCGAGCCCAATTTTAAAATTGCGAGGACGCAATTCCCAAAAGGGGGGAAGGATGTAACACCCCAGGTAAATAAAGAATATGACATTTTATTATTTATCCATATTTTTGAATAAAATATTAATATTACTTTAAAGGGAATTCTATTCTTGATGGCTTACCCAATACGCAACAACAAGTTCCTTTGAAATCTTACGTTGCACTCTAATAATAAAATAATATTATTTTAAATGGTAGTTAACACCTAGCCGTTGTAATGACGGGAATGAACATAACTAACTACAAAATGATTATATATGTTTGTCAAATATTTTTACTTTTTACAATAAATGTTAGAGGATTAGAAATGCAAATGAATCCAATTTTAAGCATAAATCTTATAATATTTTTTAAAAGGTCGATTAACCACCTTTTGATGGAGAACCCTTTTTAAATATACTTTTGACAATTTTATATGTTTTATTTGGCAAAATAAAATTATTCTTTAGAATTGGGACATCAAATTTTACTTTGTGTAAATTTTTGGTATTTTTCCGATAAAGTTCATTTTTTAATGAATAGTGAAAAATGTTGTATTTTAATTCAAAACCTCTTCTTTATCTAATTTATTTATATGATTAGATTATATTTTGAATTGGTTTTAAAGTGAAATTAGAATATATTTTTATCATTTAATCCAAAAGTGGTCTTTGGAATTAATTTCACTTTGAAATTGGACTTAAACTAGTTTCAATCTTTTGATATATATTGTTTCATAAAAACACGCTATTTGTTCTGACAGCGAGAATTAATTATTAAATTAATTAATGTAACTTATATGTTTTGAATTTTAAAAAATAGACATCATTTTTTAATTCCTAATATCAAATATAGCTTAGGGTTAATTATTGGTATTTTTCTGAAAAACTTCAATTTTTGATGAATAGTGAAACCACTAAGTGGTACTTAAAAAAACTGATTTTTCGGTTAAATGAAATTTTACCACCTCTGTGTTTTTAATTTCAAAAATATTACATAAATGGATTTCATTAGGAAGTAAAATTTGGTTCAATGGGATTAAAATAATTTTTTGGTAAATAGTAACTTTTATGTTTTTAATCGCAATTAGAGGTAATTAGTGTAGTTTAAGGTAAAAATAATGTTTTAGTAATATGAAATGACCTTGAAACATGTCATTACCTTATTGGATGTTTCATTTCCGTCCAATACAATCCATGGGTCAAATTTGGGACCCCATGGAGCCAATTTGGTTGGAAAATGACATTAATAACTTTTCATTTAAAGTTAAAATTAAAATGTCACAAAGATGTGTTGTTTTACTAAAAAAACTTTTTCATGGGGTTATAAAAGTCATATTTTTACTATAAATATTCATTAGAAATATAAAAATATTTCCTACATCATGATATTTTTTTTATAATTTTTATACATTAAATAAATTAAATTATTTATGACACCATGATGATGCACCGATTACCTCATTATTTAATGATTTAAATAAAATTAAAAGATAATGTAAAATCTAAGACCTACACTTGTCAAAAACCTATTGGATGGGTGTATTTCGAAACCTTATCACCTTAGCCTCTAAATATATCATTTTGGGACCTTTAAAATCCGAAAAGCATTTTATAATAAAGTAATATTATATAACTTTCCAAGAGTGCCCCTCCTCTTCTCTTATAAAAGGCCCCCACCTCTACCACCTTACCCACACCTCTCAAGCCTTTGGCTCGGCCAACCCCTGCCCATTGTATCTCTCCAAATCCCTCTCTTCATCATTGAAGCCTCTCCTTTGGGCATAATCCTTTCTAAGGAACCCTTTGATCTCAAATCAAAAAGAGTTACCCGATTTAAAGGTAATGTCTTCCACTGTGTTCTTTTGTTTTATTTTGCTTCTCCAACCCTCTAAACTCTTTTTATTCCTTTATTTTTTAACAAAACAATTATCTTCAATATACTAGTATGTTTTTATGTTAATTATTCAAGATACACTTACACACACCTTCGTCTAATGGTTAAAGAACATAATGTTTCTGTGGATGGCGAATTTCTGCCTCACGAAACGATGATTGTTCAATATTCTCTTAACACCTTTCATGGTGGCCATTATTATGTCACTATATTTTATATATGATATATATGGTATTTATGTTTTCTATATTCTTCTGAATTTTATATTTAAAACATGCCTGTATGCTTTTCATGTTGTGCAAATGCGAAAATTTCATACGAGGAAGTGTGGACTACCGCCCCCTCAAGTGATGTGACTCATTCATGCAATACATGGAATGTATAAAGAATGAAATTAATGAACATATTTGACCTATATAACATATATATTATACTGAAATTATAATATATATATCTCTAAATTATTTTTAATTCCATTAATATGACAAAGAAATGAAAGTAGCGTTAATGCGTACGTACGGCCTACCGTCTCCATGAATGGTGCATTTCATTTCTTTTTATCTCCAAATGTTATGGAGTAGTATAAAATTAATATGTACTAGATATATATGATATTTAAATCATTAATACTATTCTGGAGATTATTTACATATAACTACATGGACAATCATTTTCAAACAAGTTCATTTTTGACTCATGTACCAAACATCGATAAAAACGTCTGATATGAACTCACATTATTAACCAATTATTATAACATTATAATATGAGATATGAACTGAATAATAATCTTTAAAATAGTTCCTTAATAAATTATAAATTGACCAAAGTTAACTATTCAGTAATATAAATAAACAAACAAGACAAGTCGGACTTAAGTTAAGGGATCCAACCTCTTTCGTTCTCTTTAAGTACTCTCTTTTATGTCATTTCTTATAAGCTCATCATTATTCTATTTGGGGATGTTATTTTATATTCACAATACTGTAATTTTTTTGTTCATATTATGGGAGACCCTATTTGATCTCATAAATCCATTTTTGGATGTTTTATGTGGCGTCGTTAGGCTACCGAGTTTTCATAAGGGATTTTTCATCTCACTTTTATTCCTGTGAGATTTATGTTACATTTTCCACCATTTTCCATTTAGTGGTGTATGTACTTCCCATTATTCTATTCTTGGTGTAATATAATTTCGTTTATGGGTATTTACATCAATGTTTTGTAGTCCTTCTTTCATGGGGTGTACGTTTCGAAAGTTGCCCAATTTGGTAAGGGAACCTTTCACCCTCCTCATTTTAAAATACTTATTTTTAGGTCTTTTAATATTATTATGATGGGATATGTTCTTATATATCCTTATTTCTATAAATGTTATGTCCAAGTGATGAGATACCCCTTTTTATCTCTTATCAACTCATTTTATGAATTTTGAAGTGACGTCGTTAGGCTTTCAAATTTTTGCAAGGGAACATCTTAACCCAATTTTGATTCTTTGGGATAAACTTGTACTCCTTGAATATGTCATTCTATGAATATGTGCGAATAACCTCTGATTTTTTACACTTAATATCCACTTATATTTGGTGTATTCTTTTTTCACACATAATTATGTAATTGATTTATCCTTAATCCAAGGATACCGTCTTTATAAGGGACTTCGTCTCGATCTCCTTTCATTAAGGAATATTTTTGTTCTAATACAAGGCTTTCTTTTATATAGTGTATAAACCCCTTTGACTTATACTTTTATTGGAAAGGAATATTTTCTATAAGAAGCATTTTACTAAATAACAAAAAGTATGTTTCTTTTTAACGTATGCGGTGACAATGACCTTTCCGCCGCCGTGAGTATTATTTTATCTTTGGATTCATCAACAAGCCGTTATATTTTTAAAAGTAAATAAATACCATATACTCTTTTTTGGTATTGAAAATCGTTTTGATAATTGATCTGTTATGTCGATATATTTATGTTATATATTGTGCTTAAAATGTGGAAATTTTTTATTTCCTTTATAATTGTTTTATGTGTTATGATTTTATAATGTTAATTGGACTTTTGACGGGTGCTTACGTGATAAACCATATGAAGGGTGGTGTCGTGAATACCAAGACAGGTGTTTATATTATAACCTCCAATTCATTGGGTATGGAAGTCAGTCGTATGGCTATTCCATTAAGTGTGTGTGGAAGTCGACCATATGGTTATTCCATTTAAGTATGTTTATGTCCCAAGTTACCTTTATATGTTATGTGTTATTTATATGGGTTTTATGGTAATATTTTGGTTACAAAAGGGTAGGTAATGTTCTTTCATTCAGTGAAGAGTTTTTAATACTTCATAAAGGTAAAAATTATTACTTTGGTAAAGTACTCACGGTTTACTTGTTGTTTTGAAAAACTAACAGTTTTCCTTCTTTGTGTATCCTTTACTGGGATTTTTATGTTCATACCAAGATTTTGTAATTTTTTCCACAGGACATAAAGATGAATAGGGTCAAGGATGGGATCATGGAAAGACATTCTATCTAAAACATGGAACTAGACATGTTTCTTTTTAAGTGTTTTTTTTATTTTATGGAAACGTAGTAGAAGTGTCTACTATGTAATCTTTTGAGATGTAATAGTTATGACCTAATTCTCGAAAACTCTAAACCTGAAAAGATCCTCTATATGAATTATTCATTTAATTAATGATTAAGTAATGTTTAAGGTTGGGGCCTTATAGTTGGTATCAAAGGTCGGTTTAGATAACTTTAGAGGTTAGGGTATTCTCTAAGCATAAGTGACATTACCATAATGGTTAGGATTTCAGAAAGAGTCCTAGTTTTAGATAAAGTGAATGAGTAAGTATATATTATTGTTTATCTTCCTCATTAGTACATTATGGTTTTGTTGATATACTCACAATGACCTTTTTGGTTTTAGTAAATGGATGGATCTAGAAGGAACCAAAGTAACATAGGATGTGAAGGAAATTGTGATAGTTCTCTAAGCGAGCAACTGAATGATATGGGGGATGCAATGAGAACTCTTGTGTTTATCCTCAACCAACTATCTGGAGTCATGACTGACAACCTAAACCTTGGTGATTTCTATAAGGCATCATATATGCGAGAAACAAATCCCTACGAAACTATAGGTAATAATAATAAAGGTAAGTGTGTACAAAAACCTTTGTGTCAAAGATGTGGAAAGAAACAACTAGGAAAATGTTTCAAAGGGACATAAATATGCTATATATGTCGAAATGAAGGTCATAAATAAGGAACCTGCCATGGAAAAGAGAAGCATACAGTTGACTTGAGGAAAGGGATAGAAGTTCTTTCTAAGGGATCAATTGAATTTTTTAAATGTGGTGTGCATGGTCATTATGAAAACACATGTCCAATGAAGAATTTTCTGGAATGGGATCACCAAGATCTTACAAATATTCGTTTACCAATACCTAATTCCATTCCGATTGAGGATGAAGAAACATACAATGACCAATCAAAGGTATGGATTATTTCTTAACATTTGTTTTCCAATTTAGGAATCTTAGTATATGATTCATGATTTTGTTTGTAGGAAAGAAGTATTTCAGAATAAGATGAAAAGGAATGGTTAATGGATCATAATGAATGTTGAATGAGTAAGAAGTCAACATATAAGGGCTTCAAGAGTTATTGTGAAATTCTTAAGAGTATTAATTCTCTTTTGATGATGGGGTTACATTGGAAGAATTTTTATAGTATGTGTAACCCTGATGTTTGATATATGAAAAAATTTATTCATGGAATAGTTATCTATTCTTTTGTGGACATAGTTATAAAGAACCATTTGGTTTTATATGATCCTTACTGTTGAGGTAATTATGGGGTACTATATTTTATGATGGAAAGTGAAAGGCATGAGATAAAATTGAGGTTAAATTATGTTATGGTTATTTTTAAAGATTTTATCTCATTGTTGGGGAATGTTTTAAGAATTATATAGTTTTTGAAAAAGGACAACACGCATTCCGTGTGACAACCTTTCGCGTCGGACAAAGCTGCGGGAATCGAACCCACAACCAAAGTGAAACTGGTATTTATCGCCTACCACTAGACTACGTGAACACTCTGGTTAGTTGGATGATTCTTTTTAGTTATATGATTTTATGAATTAATAGTAAGTGTATTTTGGGTTATCTATGGAAATTATTAACCTATCATGGAGGATATGTGAATAGGTTAATTACTTTTCAATACGAGACTTTAAGAGAAACTGATGTTGTTTGGAGATAAATGCTACGATTTAACTTGGAAGACTATGTGATTAAATCCTTCAAATATTTAGGTTTCAATCTTAGTTTGGTTTAATTTTGGTCTTCGTTGAACATTGGGTCTTGTTGGAAAAATTTTAGAGATTAAGAATAGATTTCCTTTTTATAAAGGATTATCCTTTTTGGGTATTATCTGATCTCATACTAACCTTTTTGGGTTTAGTTTTGGTTAAGGTCTAAAGACATGGGAAGTATATAGTTCTCTTTTGTGGATTAGGTGATTCTCTATAAGTTTATTATAGCTCTCTTAATGTAAACAAGTCATCCTAAATACTCATCTTTTGGAGAAAATATGAGTTCATGTAAGAAATCTAGTAAAATTGAATGTCAACATGACAAGTAAGTATGTTTCCTTATGTTTTAGTTAATCTCAAAAATAAATTCCTCAATGAAATGTAACTAAAAAATGTTTTCCGTTAACTTTTCCTACTGGGGAATCCAATACCGTTTAACCCATCACACATTTTTGATTTTCTGGTGGTTAACTTTCTCCTAAACATGTTTTCTATCACACTCCCTTAGAACATGACCCTTTGTTTTTTCTTCCAAATCCATGTTTTTTATAAATGGAATCCAAGTATGGGTTAACTCGGGTGACCTTTGTACTTCCCTTTAGTTCTTTTAAAGTGATAGTTTAATTTACTCCTTTTCCAATGTGGGGCTTTCAATGAAGTTTCCGAGCCCAATTTTAAAATTGTGAGGACGCAATTCCCAAAAGGGGGGAACGATGTAACACCCCAGGTAAATAAGGAATATGACATTTTTATATTTATCCATATTTTTGAATAAAATATTAATATTACTTTAAATGGAACGCTATGCTTGATGGCTTACCCAATACGCAACAATGAGTTCCTTTGAAATCTTACGCTGCACTCTAATAATAAATTAATTTTACTTTAAATGGTAGTTAACACATAGACGTTGTAATGACGGTAATGAATAGAACTAACTAAAAAATGATTATATATGTTTTTCAAATATGTTTACTTTTTACAATAAAGGTTATAGGATTAAAAAATCAAATGAATCCAATTTTAAGCGTAAATCTTCTAATATTCTTTAAAAGGTTGATTAACCGCCTTTTGATGGAGAACCCCTTTTAAATATACTTTTGAAAATTTTATATTTTGTATTTTACAAAATAAAATTCTTCTTTAGAATCGGGATATCAAAATTTACTTTGTGTAAATTTTTGGTATTTTTTTGATAAAGTACATTTTTTAATGAATAGTGAAAAATGATGTATTTTAATTGAAAACCACTTTTTAATCTAATTTATTTATATGATTATATTATATTTTGAATTGGTTTTAAAGTTAAATTAGAATATATTTTTACCATTTAATCCAATAGTGGTCATTGGATTTATTTTCACTTTCAAATTGGACTTAAACTAGTGTCAATCTTTTGATATATATTATTTCATAAAAACACGCTATTTGTTCTGACAGCGGGAATTAATTATTAAATTAATTAATGTAACTTATATGTTTTGAATTTTGTAAAATAGACAACATTTTTGAATTCCGAATATCAAATTTATCTTAGGGTGAATTTTGGGTATTTTTCGGAAAAACTTCAATTTTTGATTAATAGTGAAACCACTAAGTGGTACTTAAAAAAATTGATTTTTCATTTAAATGAAATTTTACCACCTCTGTGTTTTGAATTTCAAAAATCTGACATACATGGTTTTTATTATGAAGTAAAATTTGGTTCAATGAGATTAAAATAATTTTTTGGTGAATAGTAACTTTTATGTTTTTAATCGCGATTAGAGGTAGTTAGTATAGTTTAAGGTAAAAGTAATGTTTTTGTAATATTAAATGACCTTGAAACATGTCCTACCCTTATTATATGTGTCATGGCCGACCACGAAAATCCATGGGTCAACATGGGGACCCCATGGATCCACTTTGGTTGGAAAATGACATTAATAACTTTTTATTTAATGTTAAAATTAAAATGTCACAAACATGTGTTGTTTTACTAAAACAATTTTTACATGGGGTTATACAAGTCATATTTTTGACTATAAATATTCATTAGAAATCTAAAAATATTTCCTAAATCATTATATTTTTTTATAATTTTTATACATTAAATAAATTAAATTATTTGTGACACCATGATGTTGCAGCAATTACCCCATTATTTAACGATTTAAATAAAATGAAACGATAATGTAAACCCTAAGACATACACTTGTAAAAAACCTATTGGATGGGTGGATTTATAAAACTTATCACCTTATCCTCGAAATATATCCTTTTGTAACCTTTAAAATCCGAAATTCATTTTATAATAAAGTAATATTTTATAACTTTCCAAGAGTGCCCCTCCTCTTCTCTTATAAAAGGCCCCCACCTCTCAAGTCTTTAGCTTGGCCAAACCCTGACCATTTTATCTCTCCACATACCTCTCTTCATCATTGAAGCCTCACCATTAGGCAGAACCCTTTCCAAGGAAGCCTTTGAGCTCAAAGGAAAATGAGTTACCCGATTTAAAGGTAATGTCTTCCCTTGTGTTCTTTTGATTTATTTTGCTTCTCCAACCCTCTAAACTCTTTTCATTCATTTATTTTGTAACAACAAAAGTATCTTCAATATACTAGGATGTTTTTATGTGAATTATTCGAGCTACATTTACACAAACCTTCGTCTAATGGTTAAAGAACATACTATTTTTGTGGATGGCGAATTTCTGCCTCACAAAACGATGATTGATCAATCTTCTATTAACACCTTTCATGGTGGAAATTATGATGTAACTATATTTTATATATGATATATATGGTATTTATGTTTTCTATATGCTTCTGAATTTTATATTTAAAAAATGCCTTTATTCTTTTCATGTTGTGCAAATGTGATAATTTCATATGAGGAAGTGTGGACTACCGCCCCCTCAAGTGATGTGACTGGTTCGTGCAATACATGGAAGGTATAAAGAATGAAATTAATGAACATATGTGACCTACATAAAATATATATTATACTGGAATTATAATATATATATCTATAAATTATTTTTAATTCCATTAATATGAAAAGGAAATGAAAGTAGCGTTCATGCGTACGTACGGCCTACCGTCTCAATGAACGGTGCATTTCATTTCTTTTTATCTCCAAATGTTATGGAGTAGTATAAAATTAATATTTACTATATATATATGATATTTCAATAATTAATACTATTCTGGAGATTATTTACTTAAAACTACATGGACAATCATTTTCAAACAAGTTCATTTTTGACTCATGTACCAAACATTAACAAAAACGTCTGATATGAACTCACATTATTAAACAATAATTATAATATTATAATATGTGATATGAACTGAATAATAATATTTAAAATAGGTCCTTAAGAAATTATAAATTGACCAAAGTTTATTATTCAGGAATATAAAGAAACTAACAAGACAAGTCAGACTTGAGGTAAGGGATCCAACCTCTCTCGTTCTTTTAAAGTACTCTCTTTTATGTCAATTCTTATAAGCTCATCATTCTTATTATTGGGGATGTCATTTTATATTCATCATACTGTAATTTTTTTGTTCATATTATGAGAGACCCTATTTGATCCCAAAAATCCATTTTTGGATGTTTTAAGTGGTGTCGTTAGGCTGCCAAGTTTTCGTAAGGGATTTTTCATCTCACATTTATTCCTCTGAGCTTTATGCTAAATTTTCCACCATTTTCCTTTGTGTGTTGTATGTAATGCCCATTATTCAAATCTTTGTGTAATATACTTTTGTTTATGGGTATTTACATCAATGTTGTATAGTCCTTCTTTCATGGGGTGTACGTTTCGGATGTTACCCAATTCGGTAAGGGAACCGTTCACCCTCCTCATATTAAAAGACTTCTTTATAGGTCTTTTAATCGTATTATGATGGGATATGTTCTTATATATCATTATTACTATAAATTTTATGTCCAAGGGATGATATACCCCTTTTTATCTCTCATCAACTCATTTTTTGAATTTTGATGTGACGATGTTAGGCTGTCAAATTTTTGCAAGGGAACTTCTTAACCCAATTTTGATTCTTGGGGATAAACTTATACTCCTTGAATATGTCGTTCTATGAATATGTGTGAATAACCTCTGATTGTTTTACACTTAATATCTACTTATATTTGGTGTATTCGTTTTTCACACATAATTATGTAATTGATTTATCCTTAATCTAAGGATACCATCTTTGTAAGGGACTTCGTCTCGATCTCCTTTCATTAAGGCATATTTTTGTTCTAATACAATGCTTTTGTTTATACGATGTATAAACCCCTTTGACTTATACTTTTATTCGAAAGGAATCATTTCTAAACGAAGCATTTTACTAAATGACAAAAAGTATGTTTCTTTTTAACGTATGCGGTGACAATGACCTTTCCGCCGCCGTGAGTATTATTTGATCTTTGGCTTCCTCAACAAGACGTTATATTTTTAAAAGTAAATAAATACCATATACTCTTTTTTGGTATTGAAAATGGTTTTGATAATGGATTTGTTATGTCAATATATTTATGTGATATATTGTGCTTGAAATGTGGAAATGTTTTCTTTCCTTTATAATTGTTTTATGTGTTATGATTTTATAATGGTACTTGGACATTTGACGGGTGGTTACGTGATAGACTATATGGCGGGTGGTTCCGTGAATACTAGGATGGGTGTTTACATTATAACCTCTAATGCATTGGGTATGGAAGTTGGTCGTATGGCTATTCCATTAAGTATGTGCGGAAGTCGATCGTATGGTTATTCCAATTAAGTGTGTTTATGTCCCAAGTTACCATTATATGTTATGTGTTCTTTATATGGGTTTTATGGTAATCTTTTGGTTACAAAAGGGTAAGTAATGGTCTTTTATTCAGTGAAGAGTTTTTAGTACTTCATAAAGGTGAAAAGTATTACTTTGGTAAAGTACTCATGGTTTACTTATTGTTTTGAAAAACTAACATTTTTCCTTCTTTGTGTATCCTTTACTGGGCTTTTTATGCTCATCCCATGTTTTTGAAATGTTTTCCACATGACTTAAATATGAATAGGGTTAAGGATGGGATCAAGGAAAGACATTATATCTAAAACATGGAACTAGACATGTTTCTTTTTAAGTGTTTTTTATATTTTATGGAAACTTAGTAGAAGTGTCTACTATGTATTCTTTTGAGATTTAATAGTTATGACCTAATTCTCTAAAACTCTAAACCTGAAAATATCCTCTATATGAATTATTCATTTAATTCATGATTAAGTAATGTTTAAGGCTGGGTCCTTATAGTTGGTATCAAAGGTCGGTTTAGATAACTTTAGAGGTTAGGGTATTCTCTAAGCATAAGTGACATTACCATAATGGTTTGGATTTCAGAAAGATTCATAGTTTTAGATAAAGTGAATGAGTAAGTATATATTTGTGTTTATCTTCCTCATTAGTAAATGATGTTTTTTTTATATACTCACACTGACCTTTTTGGTTTTAGTAAATGGCAGAATCTAGAAGGCACCAAAGTAATAGTGGATGTGAAGGAAACTGTGACAGTTTTCTGAGCGAGAAACTGAATGGTATGGGAGCTGCAATGAGAACTCTTGTGTTTATCCTCAACCAACTATCTAGAGTCATGATTGACCACCTAATCCTTGGTGATTTCTATAATGCATCATATATGTGAGAAAAAAATACCTACGGAACTACAGGTAATATCCATAAAGGTAAGTGTGTTCAAAAACCTATGTGTCAAAGATGTGGAAAGAAACACCTAGGAAAATGTTTCAAAGGGGCAAAAATATGCTATAGATGTGGAAACTTAGGTCATAAAGCAAGAACCTTCCACGGAAAAAGGAAGCATCCAATTGACTCAAGGAAAGGGAAAGAAGTTCTTTCTGAGGGATCCATTGAATGTTTTAAATGTGGTGTGCATGGTCATTATGCAAACACATGTCCTGTGAAGAAGTTTTGGGAATGGGATCACCAAGATCGTAGAAATATTCAGTTACCAATACCTAATTCCATTCTGATTGAGGATGAAGAAACTGACAATGACCAATCAAAGGAATGGATTATTTCTTAACATTTGTTTTCCTATTTAGTAATCTTAGGATATGATTCATGATTTTGTTTTTAAAAAATAATTATTTCAGAATAAGTTGGAAAGGAATGTTTAATGTATCATGAAGAATGTTAAATGAGTAAGAAGTCAACATACAAGGGCTTCAAGAGTTATGGTGAAATTCTTAAGAGCATTAAGTCTATTTTTATGATGGGGTTACATTAGAAGACTTTTTATAGTATGTGTAAACCTGATGTTTGATATATGAAAATTTTATTCAAGGAATTGTTATCTGTTTTTTTGTGGACATAGTTATAAAGAACCATTTGGGTTTATATGATCCTTACTTTTCAGGTAATTATGGGTCACTATATGTTATGATGGAAAGTGAAAGGCATGAGATAAAATTGAGGTTAATTATGTTATGGTTATTTTTGAATATTTTATCTCGTTGTTGGGGAATGTTTTAATAATTAAATGGTTTTGAAAAAAGGACAACATGCGGACCGTGTGAAAACCCGCCGCGTCAGACAAAGCTGTGGGAATCGAACCCACAACCAAATTGCAACTGGTATTTATCTCCTACCACTAGACTACGTGAAGTCCTTGGTCAGTTTGAATCATTATTTTAGTTAGATGATTTTATGAATTAAGAGTAAGTTGATTTTCGGTTATCTATGAAAATTATTAACCTATCATGGAGGATATGTGATTAGGTTAATTACTTTTCAATACGAGACTTTAAGAGAAACTGATGTTGTTTAGAGATAAAACTTACGATTTAACTTGGAAGACAATGTGAGTAAATCCTTCAAATATTTGGTTTTCAATCTTAGTTTGGTTTACTTTTGGTCTTCATTGAACTTTGGGTCTTGTTGGACAAATTTTAGAGATTAAGAATAGATTTCCTTTTTATAAAGGATTATCCTTTTTGGGTATTATCGGATCTCATACTAACCATTCTGGTTTTGTTTTGGTTAAGGTCTAAAGACATGGGAAGTATACAGTTATCTTTTGTGGATTAGGTGATTTTCTAGAAGTTGATTATAGCTCTCTTAATGTAAACAAGTCATCCTAAATACTCATCTTTTGGAGAAAATATGAGTTCGTGTAAGAAATCTAGTAAAAGTTGAAAGTCAACATGAAAAGTAAGTATATTTACTTATGTTTTAGTTAAGCTAAAAAATAAATTCCTCAAAGAAAAGTAACTAAAAAAAATGTTGTCCGTTAACTTTTTCTACTGGGGAATCCAATACCGTTTAACCCATCACAAGTTTGTGATTTTCTGGTGGTTTACTTTCTCCTAAACATATTTTCTATCACACTCCCTCAGAACATGACCCTTTGTTTTTTCTTCCATATCCATGTTTTCATACATGGAATCCTAGTATGGGTTAACTCGGGTGACCTTTGTAATTCCCTTTCTTTCTTTTAAAGTGATAGTTTAATTTACTCCTTTTCTGATGTGGGGATTTCAATGAAGTTTCCAAGCCCAATTTTAAAATTGTGAGGACGCAATTCCCAAAAGGGGGGAAGGATGTAACACCCTAGGTAAATAAAGAATATGACATTTTTATATTTATCCATATTTTTGAATAAAATATTAATATTACTTTAAAGGGAATGCTATGCTTGATGGATTACCCAAGACACATCAACGAGTTCCTTTGAAATCTTACGTTGAACTCTAATAATAAAATAATTTTATTTTAAATGTTAGTTAACACCTAGCCATTGTAATGAAAGGAATGAACAGAACTAACTAAATAATTATTATATATGTTTGTAAAATATTTTTACTTGTTACAATAAATGTTAGAGGATTAAAAATGAAAATGAATCCAATTTTATGCATAAATCTTATAATATTCTTTAAAAGGTCGATGAACTGCCTTTTGATGGAGAACCCTTTTTAAATATACTTTTGACGATTTTATATGTTTTATTTGACAAAATTAAATTCTTCTTTAGAATCAGGACATCAAAATTTACTTTGTGTAAATTTTTGTTATTTTTCTGATAAAGTTCATTTTTTAATGAATAGTGAAAAATGATGTATTTTAATTCAAAACCTCTTTTTAATAAAATTTATTTATATGATTAGATTATCATTTGAATTGGTTTTAAAGTGAAATTAGAATATATTTTTACCATTTAATCCAATATTTTTCATTGGAATTAATTTCACTTTGAAATTAGACTTAAACTAGTGTCAATCTTTGGATATATATTGTTTCATAAAAACATGCTATTTGTTCTGACAACGGGAATTAATTATTAAATTAATTAATGTAACTTATATGTTTTTAATTTTTTAAAATAGAAATCATTTTTGAATTTCGAATATCAAATATAGCTTAGGGTGAATTTTTGGTATTTTTCAAAAAAACTTCAATTTTTGATGAATAGTGAAACCACTAAGTGGTACTTAAAAAAACTGATTTTTCATTTAAATAAAATTTTACCACCTCTGTGTTTTGAATTTCAAAAATCTGACATACATGGTTTTCATTAGGAATTAATATTTGGTTCAATGGGATTTAAATAATTTTTTGGTGAATAGAAACTTTTAAGTTTTTAATCGCGATTACAGGTAATTAGTGTAGTTTAAGGTAAAAATAATGTTTTAGTAATATGACATGACCTTGACACATGTCCTAACCTTATTGGATGTGTCGTGGACGACCATAAAAATCCATGGGTCAACTTGGAGACCCCATGGAGCCACTTTGGTTGGAAAATTACATTAATAACTTTTTATTTAAAGTTAAAATTAAAATGTCACAAACATGTGTTGTTTTACTAAAAAAAAATTTACATGGGGTTATAAAAGTAATATTTTTTACTATAATTATTCATTAGAAAGATAAAACTATTTTCTAAATCATGATATTTTTTTATAATTTTTAGACATTAAATAAATTAAATTATTTATGACACCATGATGATGTAGCGATTACCTCATTATTTAACGATTTAAATAAAATGAAAAGATAATGTAACATCTAAGACTTACACTTGTCAAAAACCTATTGTATTGGTTTATTTAGAAACCTTATCACCTTATCCTATAAATATATCCTTTTCGGACCTTTAAAATGCGAAAATAATTTTATAATAAAGTAATATTTTAAAACATTCCCAGAGTGCCCCTCCTCTTCTCTTATAAAAGTCTCCCACCTCTACCAACTTACCCACACCTCTAAAGCCTTTGGCTCGGCCAACCCCTATCCATTTCATCTCTCCACATCACTATATTCATCATTGAAGCCTCATCTTTGGGAATAATCCTTTTCATGGAAGCCTTTGAGCTCAAATCAAAAAGAGTTACCCGATTTAAAGGTAATGTCTTCCCTTGTGTTCTTTGGTTTTATTTTCCTTCTCCAACCCTATAAAATCTTTTTATTCCTTTATTTTGTAACAAAACCAGTATTTTAAATATAATAAGATGTTTTTATGTGAATTATTAGATCTAAACTTACACACACCTTCGTCTAATGGTTAAATAACATACTGTTTCTGTGGATGGTGAATTTCTGTCTCACGAAACGATGATTGTTCAATCTTCTCTTAACACCTTTCATGTTGGCCATTATGATGTCACTATATTTTATATATGATAAATATTGTATTTATTTTTTCTATATGCTTCTTAATTTTATATTTAGAACATGCCTTTATCCTTTTCTTGTTGTGAAAATGCGATAATTTCATACGAGGAAGTGTGGACTACCGCCCCCTCAAGTGATGTGGCTCGTTCATGCAATACATGGAATGTATAAAAAATGAAATTATTGAACATATGTGACATATATAACATATATATTATACTGGAATTATAATATATATATCTCTAAATTATTTTTAATTTCATTAATATGACAAAGAAATGAAAGTAGTGTTCATGCGTACGTACGGCCTACCGTCTCCATGAACGGTGCATTTCATTTATTTTTATCTCCAAATGTTATGGAGTAGTATAAAATTAATATTTACTAGATATATATGATATTTAAATCATTAATACTCTTCTGGAGATGATTTACTTATAACTACATGGACAATCGTTTTCAAACAAGTTCATTTTTTACTCATGTACCAAACATCGAAAAAAAAGTCTGATATGAACTCACATTATTAACCAATTATTATAACATTATAATATGTGATATTAACTGAATAATAATCTTTAAAATATTTCCTTAAGAAATTATAAATTTGCCAAAGTTTATTATTTAGGAATATAAAGAAACGAACAAGACAAGTCAGACTTGAGGTAAGGGATCCAACCTCTCTCACTCTTTTTAAGTACACTCTTTTATGTCATTTCTTATAAGCTCATCATTCTTATGTTTTGAAATGTTCTTTTATATTCATCATAATGTAATTTTTTTTTCATATTATGAGATACCCTATTTGATCTCATATATCCATTTTTGGAAGTTTTAAGTGGCGTCGTTAGGCTGCCGAGTTTTCGTAATGGATTTTTCATATCAGTTTTATTCCTATGAGATTTATGCTACATTTTCCACAATTTTCCTTTGATTGGTGTATGTAGTTCCCATTATTCTAATCTTGGTGTAATATAATTTCATTTATGGGTATTTACATCAATGTTGTATAGTCCTTCTTTCATGGGGTGTACGTTTCAGAAGTTACCCAATTAGGTAAGGGAACCTTTCACCCTCCTCATTTTAATAGACTTATTTTTTAGGTATTTTAATCTTATTATGATGGGATATGTTCTTATATATCCTTATTGCTATAAATTTTATGTCCAAGTAATGACATACCTCTTTTTATCTCTCATCAACTAATTTTTTGAATTTTGAAGTGAAGCCGTTAGGCAGTCAAATTTTTGCAAGGGAACTTCTTAACCCAATTGTGATTCTTTGGGATAAACTTGTACTACTTGAATATGTCATTCTATGAATATGTCTGAATAACCTCTGATTTTTTTACACTTAATATCCACTTATATTTGGTGTATTCGTTTTTCACACATAATTATGTAATTGATTTATCCTTAATCCAAGGATACCTTCTTTGTAAGGGACTTCGTCTCGATCTCCGTTCATTAAGGAATATTTTTGTTCTAATAAAAGGCTTTATTTTATACGGTGTATAAACCCCTTTGACTTATAATTTTATTCGAAAGGAATCTTTTCTATACGAAGAATTTTACTAAACAACAAAAAGTATGTTTCTTTTTAATGTACGCGGTGACAATGACCTTTCCGCCACCATGAGTATTATTTGATCTTTGGATTCCTCAACAAGCCGTTATATTTTTAAAATTAAATAAATACCATATAATCTTTTTTGTTATTGAAAATGGTTTTGATAATGGATTTGTTATGTCAATATATTTAATTGATATATTGTTCTTGAAATGTGGAAATGTTTTCTTTCCTTGATAATTTTTTTTGTGTTATGATTTTATAATGGTACTTGGACATTTGACAGGTGGTTACGTGATAAACCATATGACGTGTGGTGCTGTGAATACCAGGATGGGTGTTTACGTTATAACATCTAATTCATTGGGTATGGAAGTCATTCGTATGGCTATTCTATTAAGTATGTGTGTAAGTCAACCGTATGGTTATTCCATTTAAGTATGTTTATGTCCCAAGTTACCTTTATATGTTATGTGTTCTTTATATGGGTTTTATGATAATATTTTGGTTACAAAAGGGTAAGTAATGGTCTTTTATTCAGTGAAGAGTTTTTACTACTTCATAAAGGTGAAAATTATTACTTTGGTAAAGTACTCATGGTTTACTTGTTGTTTTGAAAAACTAACAGTTTTCCTTCTTTGTGTATCCTTTACTGGGCTTTTTATGCTCATCCCAAGTTTTTGAAATGTTTTCCACAGGACCTAAAGATGAATAAGGTCAAGGATGGGATCAAGGAAAGACATTCTATCTAAAACATGGAACTAGACAAGTTTCTTTTTAAGTGTTTTTTTATTTTATGGAAACTTAGTAGAAGTGTCTACTATGTAATCTGTTGAGATGTAATAGTTATGACCTAATTCTCTAAAACTATAAACCTGAAAAGATCCTCTATGTAAATTATTCATTTAATTTATTATTAAGTAATGTTTAAGGTCTGGGCCTTATATTTATGGAATACTTTTTAATTCCAAAAAATTATAATATTTTAGATATTTCTAATATCTCTACCCTAGAAAATTATCCATTTAAATTTTGTAATGAACCAACAAAAATCTTCCATTAACACAAATTGAACCTCCATAAGACCTTAGTCACAGTTTCTAATTTATAAAGGCTAATGTAAATATCAAGGTTGATGGTATGGTTTCATGGAAAGTGATCATCTCTCTATGGAATTAAAATATTCATTAATAGATACTACTTGAAAATTTCCATGACCCTTTTATTCATTGTAAATTACAAAAAAACATTTAAATTATAGGAAATAAACCTATATCCTAGAAGAAATCATCATTCCAATATAATAATATAACCATGTTTTATATGTGTATAAACTCCATGAAAAAAATTACATCAGTACTCAATATATCAACTAAACACAGCCATAATAAAACTAATATGTATATATATATGATCTAAAAAGAAAATAAAACTAGAACTGGGCATAGGTAAGAGAAATCCCATGTCATGGTATCAAAAAGAAAACAAAAGCATCCCATAACCTCCTCTGTACAAGATGACCATCGCTAACTCCAAAAATCATAATAACTCCTTGATCATTCATCCATAATTTCATATGCATGGCTAACTTTTTATTACCTTTATAAAAAAGGTATAAAAGTATTACAAGGGAAAAATGTAATTTTTTCATGGAGTTTATACACATATAAAACTAGAAATAAGCATATGTATCAAAAAGAAAACAAAATCATCCCATAACATTCTCTATACAAGATGACCATCACTAACTCCAAAAGTCATAATAACTCCTTGAACCTTCATCTATAATTTCTTATGCATGGCTAAATTTTCTTTACCTTGATAAAAAAGGTCTACAAGTATTCCAAGGGAAAAATATAACATGTGAGTACAACATACCCATTTGGTGGTCACCACTTGACTCATACTTTTCTATCATAATATCTTGTATATGTAATCCCAAGTGAGAGATGCATAACCATTGATAGGGGTACGTTAATGGTTACCAAAACAAAAAATCTCAGAGTGATTGTTCTCATATTGTTTAAATCTTGGATCCATGAACAAAACTAACTGATGATGAGAGATGGAGACACATAGAATGCTCATGAAATGAGATATTTAGAATGTTCACTCACTCTTTTTATCATGTTTATAACCCTTAGTGTCTAATAATTATGAAAAAATTATATTATCTTATTATAAAAAGAGATAGAGTTTTAAGAAGAGGAAGATGATCCTAATATCCAGGCACAAGAAAGATCAAAAAAATCATCAACAAGTTGATATGTCTTATAATTTCTTTTTCAATATACTGTCATTGTTGGATCAAGTGTGCAATGTTTTTCTTCTCTGAAATTTAAACCAAATATCTCTCAAAAGGGTATTCTAAAAGGAATGGTTTGATATTTCAATTTTTATTATATCTCATCTATACAAAACATAGTTTTTAAATACCAAAAATATAATATAGAGTGATTATAGAACATTATAGTGTGATCCATGGTTGATTCAAAATATAAAAATATGAGATTATATTTATCTTCATGTCCTCATTGAGATCCAAAAATATGACACTGGTCATTAAAATATTATGTTATAATGATTTAACTCATGGTTTAATATTATTGTTCCACACTTATCATGGAAATTTGTAAATACATATTTTGACATGACAGGAATAATTATTTTCACAACACTTAATTCTAGTGATTCACAATTCCTCTATGACCCAACATTAAACGTCAAGAAATATGTCACCATGACACATTTCACCTCTATGTGGCATGATGCCTATATTAGGTAAACCATGAAATTCCCCGAGAAACCATCACAAAAAAACACTTATGGATTGTGAGTCAGATACCAACTCAGAGTAACTCTTGATCTCGGCACCTAAGATGGACCATGACATACATTAGGGGTGTTATTGATCCCCCTATGTTGTTATTAAGAGATAGGGAATCAAAATACAAATAATGGAAATTTTTTATCTTCAAAAATCATTTAATAAACAAAAGGACATCTACCTAAAAATTTGTAATAAATATTACATACACTGAAAAGTCACACCATAGAATAAAATATTAAAAACAAATGAAATGCCATAAAATGCTTGAGGAATAAAATGAAATGCATGAAAATCACCAAAAACCATTAAATTAAAACCACATAATTAATCATAAATAGGAAAAAATATAATAATCAAAATTATGTAATATAAAGAGTGAAAATACAAAGTATGAAGAGGTGGATATATCAATTGTACCAAAATAAATAAAATAAATCTAAAGAACATACATCCATATTCATGTGCGAGTGGAACATCTCCTCTTACCAAAACCTCAAATCCAAACCATGAATTTGATAAACAAACCTCCATATCCAAGCATAATCAACAATAGTCTTGTAATATAATATACATAAGCAAAAAATCTCAATAGGAACCACCCCGCACCCTATGAATAATCCTTTAAAAATAAAACTATTTCATGCTAGTTTAAAATACAAGAAGGAAATAAGGTTTATTTCTTTTTTAAAACAATAATGAAGTCATTAATTACAAAACTAATTCATAAATTCCATGATTTATAATTTTTTTAAAGAATAATGGTGCACTATAAAATGAAAATATTTCAGAACCACTACTCTCTAGAAAACACACCCATATAGAAATAAAATAATCTATGGATAATGATATATATAAAATTACAAAATAATAATAATAATAAAAGATATAATCACAATTATCATGGTAACCTAATATATTAATATTGATAATTATAATAGGAAAATAAAAAAGAGAAGCACTAGATTTGGATATAAGGAAACATTTCATAACACTTGGTGTTACCCATATTGTCTTAACTAAAGTAAAAATCCCACAAGTAGTGAAAATTATAAACCCAAGGCCACTAGTCATAGCATAATCATAAACTAGTGTAGCATGTGTCCCTATAATTCCCACCAAGAAACTCATGGATTCTCAAGACATGTAAATATATTTGATTCTAAGAAGAGAGTTTATAATTATATATACATAATATCTATTATAAACTATTATCAATCTCACCTATGAACATCCTTCACAAACACAACTCCTATATCCTTTCTAAACACATAAACAATACATAAGCCCCTACACCATGAAGTGACAATGTAAAAGTCATTATTAAAACATCTATTTCCCATAATAAAAGGGACATGATTCAAGATCTTATCATACTTAAAAAACCCAATTTGAAATATCCAATCGAGCATCATAATCAATCCCTAAAATCCAATATGTAAAATAAGTTTTTAAAACCAAACACATAAAATCCATAAGATATCCCAACAACTTGAGAGGTTTACAGACCTTTTTAAAAGACTAAGAATACCCTCAATTCAGGATGGAACCTAATAAAACTAGTTTAACACAAAAAAAAATCCTTATAAATAAAATATAACCTTTATAAGTGCTATATAAGAATTTTATACAGCACTTTATGGAAATCGGACTCGAAAACAAATTTAATCATTATATTTAAAAATAAAAAACCCTTCACATCCATTTTGAAACCATGTGAAACCATTTTCCTTAAACAAAATTATTTAACATAAATTATAGGGCATAAAAACATTGATAATATAGCTTATAAAGTATAAGATGTAATGACAAAAAATTCCACTGTATTTTATTCATAAATACATAATATATTAAATTTAATGTTACATAAGATATGAAAAATAAAATGAAAAAAACTTGATACATTTTTAATATTAAATATGATTGCTAAAATATAGTCATTAAATTGGATGGTATAAATTAAAGTAACCATGTCTACAGATCAATAAATAAAGTAAGAATAAATGGAAACTAGAAGAGTAAGTATTCATTATGAAGCCCATTTGTTTGATCTATGAAGTGTGGTATATTCTTTTGGATTTTCCTTGGACCAATCACAAATAAAACTTGAGAAATTAGGTTTTATAGAAACCGTATATGGGAGAAGTGGTATCTCAGTGAGATTTACACAAGATCCATGATAGCTAAAGCACCATGTGAATATAAAAATAGATATTTTATAATTATTAGGTCTTATATTAATTTCATAATAATTTATGTGAGTATAAATTAGGATTATATTAACATGAATATGTACAGATATATAATGAATTTTAATACTTTTCTAAATGTCATTTTTTTCTCAATTTGTGTTATTATTAAAAATATTTTTCCTCAATTTTCATTTTATTTCAAGGGAATAATTTTATTTTTATTTAATAATAAAAAAATATATCAACAATATTTTAATTATTAATTTATAATAAAAAAATCTAATAAAACAAAAAAAATCATTTTATTATAAAAAAATTTTTCTATATTTTATGTTTTTAAATAAAAATAATATTTAAAAATTATAGGATGTGAATTTGAAAATATTAATTTCACTTTTGGGATTATATTTTAAATATTATCATAATATTAATTTTTATTATTTTTCTATAAAGATTAATTATTTACTGAATAGTGAAAAATACCATTTTTACAAATAACAAGAATTTTGTGACATTATATGTATATAAGAATGAATTGGAAATTAATTAAACCATTTTATAATATTAAATATGAATTTTATAAGTGAATTTAATTTTCAAAAAAATGGTTGTATTTTATAATCTAATGTTTTATATTTTAGAACTTAATTTATATTTTTTGAAAAATTGATTTTAATAAATTATAAATTATTTTTAAAAAAAATAACATTTTTAAATTGAATAAAATAAAATGGATTTTAAACATGGAATAATTAAATTTAAATTTTCAAAAAAGGGCCATTTTATTTTTAGTAATAAATTTTACGTTACCTTAGGTAAAAAAACTAGTTACGATGATAAATTCTAAAATGGTAAAAGTATGGATGTGAAAATTACAAAAAAAATAGGTTTTGAAAAAGTATGAGATTATGTTTTTAAGGAATTTCTAAGCATTATCACTTCTTCTCTCCATTATATCTTAATTTTTATTCCACTTTCCTTAATAGTGACTTACTAATACTGAAAAGTTTTGGGTATTTACAAAAATGTCATTTCTTTTCACTTATTGAAGGGGAACTCTTCTCCTCACTTCCCCTCACACACCAAAAAATTTATTTTAGTAAAAATATACTCAAACCTATCCAAAACATTACTACCCAACTTCAAGAGATTTGTTTCATACTGAAATACCATCCATCAAAGGCTTAACCCCTTTCACAAATAAAATAATTCAAGTACGGAGGAAAAAATTTCTAACTGTTTAGTTCTCATTTTTATTTATTTATATGAATACCTTATTCATAAAATTTCATTGAAAAATATTACAATAACAATATATGAATAATTTATATACTTGTATTTTATTATAATTATGGTACAAACATTCACCCCCTTTCTCCCCTTCCTATTATGAAAAATGAATATGTCAATAGTCTGTTGTATGGACTATCACCTCAATGAAATAATGTGTTAGTTTTACCACACCACATTACAAGGATGGTAATTTTATTCATCATTAGATTATAAACCATATTACTCAATTTCCTCATTCTTTGAAAAACTAATTCATCATTCATGTGTATTTGTGGACTACCACCTCTATGGAATGATCAATTTCTATTTTTCATTTCATCCCCACATTTCATTTCCAATCATGAGGATGGTTTTAATGGATAAATACGATGTTAATAAAATTATTAAGTTTATATAATGAAAAAAATTACAAAATATTAATAATATGAGCAATAAACAACCATGGTAAATTAAATTTTTTAAAAGTGTGTTCTAAGATCGAAAAATGATTTATCTATACTATTAAATAACATTATATAGGTTACCTTATTCTTTTAATTATTTCCTGTTGTGATATAACACAATAATAAAAACCAAATATTATCATTATGCTTCTATTACAATAATATTACAACTCTTCCACCGTATAATAATCCATTAATCATGAAAGGATAATGTTTGGGTTAGTTTGACCGCATATTTTAACAATGTTGTAAATTTATATCATGGATGAATAAATACATTTAATTTATTATAATATATGATATAAATAATTAAATAGTGAGGTTTTTATATAATTCTAATATAAAAATTTAACTTGTTATTGAAAAAAACCTTGTGATTACTAAGAATGAAAAAAAGCATGCTCATCACTAAATTAATTTAAAAAATAACCAAAACTCCCTAAAAATGAAATTATAAATCATTTTAAAAAAAATTACCTTTTATCATCTTTTAATGATGTAATTTTTGAGAAGAATTAATAACAACACTATGACTACAAAACTAGTTCAAAAATTCCAAGGTTACTCATACCCGATATGGAAAATAGATAATAGACTAACTACATTACATGAAGAGAATAATTATAAATGAATTGTATAAGAATTTATTTATCTGAATAAGGTTATGAAATAGGTTATTAAGATATTTATGTTTGTTATACAAGATCTTAGAGTGAATTTGACTAGACAGGGAAACATTGTAAGGGTTTCTTGTCTCAAATTTTCACACCTTGAGACTTTTTCCTTATTACACATGATGTTTTCTTTTGAATAGTGTATCTAATTCCGCTTAAATATTTTTATATCATAATTATTTTATAATTTTTAATATTAAACTGTAATTACTACTTATTTATATTAAGGGGTTTTGACCCAAAAATTAAAAAATCTATAAGGGTTTCATCGAAACAATTTCTAATTCATTGGGTTATAGTATTTATTACATGAATTTATTTTTTAAGGTTTATTTGATAATTCCATTACCATATTTTTATGTAATTTCCTATTTTTATTTGGTGAAATTACTTCTCCTCACTAATAATTGCTTATTTTATAAAAAAATTTATGAAATAAAAGTGTAGTGTTGGTAAGAATAATTCTCATTATTACTAATGAGTATTTTCTTCCATGTCCATGTTCTCATTCACAAAAATGTTATCATTAATAATTAGGAATTATAATAGGAATTATTTTCTATTATTTTAATAATTATATTTACCCTTTTTCAAAATTAAAACATAATACCCTTTTTACAATATTGGTTTTCAAAAAAATATGTTTTAAAATATTTAAAAAGGGGGGGTGGGGTATTCCATCTTTTCAAAATAAAATGTATTATCATCCACTCCACATTTTTTTATGATATTTATTTCTTTTCATGGATATTTTATTTGGAACTCTTTATAATAAGGTTTTAAAAATAATTCTCTTTCCCTTAAAAAAAGTTTGAACATAATTTGTACTTAATATATTGTAACTATATTATAAAAGTTTTTTTGAAAACATTTGTAGTTTCACCTCTATTTATTATATAAGGTTTAAATTTCATGAAGTTGTGTTTTGATCACACTAAATATGTTCTTATTATATGATTAATTTTAAAAAAATTGTATTTTTTATATCCTAAAATTTCTTATTTTTATGTTATGTGATGTTTTTAAAAGGTTTAAGAAACCCATAATTTATGCATGGGTTACTTGTGATATGATGAATGTATTTTTATATGGAATAAAAATTTAAATAATATTGATGGTTGGGTTCCTATATATCCCTTAAACACATTTTTTATGGAATAATAGCTCTTGATACAACGATATTAAGCAAGGAAATTTTTTATATTCACCACAAGAAGAATGGAAATTTTATTTTTCACAGTACAAAGTGAGAAATGTATTTTGTTCATAACATTAAGTGTGGGAATTATTCTTTCTCAAAACATGAATAATGGACATTTTTTTCATAACACAAAGAAAGAACATTTTTTGTTTAAAACATAAAGCATGATAATTTTTTTATTCTAAATATGAATCAAGGGAATTTTGTTTTTTTATAACATAAATCATGGAAATTTTGTTTGTTCATAGTGCTATAATTTCCCTATGATTATATTTGTTCCGAATTTCTTTATTATGATATTTTTCAAGTTAATGTTACCTTTTTAATCCACATACCTAGGATTATTGGGGTGACCTGACACTAGAAATCTTGGATCTGACATTTATTACCATTACATTGGAATAAGATACAAGTAAATAACATCCCAAACTAATGAAAAATTTTGTATTCTTGGTAAACTAGAAACATACAAGAGTATTATTTTATAAATGTAGAAACAAATTACAACATAATTTTTTTCATGGATAATTACTTTATTCCATATATATTATCCTTTCATATATTTTATATCAAACTTCAAGGAATCCTAGGGAAGGTAAATACAATAAGGGTGAGCTCAAATACTCAGTAAGGTTCAAGTATAAAAGAAGAAATCAGGAATCAATGAGAATATTCAATATCGAAAGGTAATAAATAAACATATGTTCCATATAATTAATAAACTAAATGGATAAACAATATGGAAAGGTAATAACTAAACACACATTACATATAATCAATGAATTTAATGGACAAACAACATGGTAAGGTAACACTAGAAAATAATAAATTTAATCAATGACCTAAGAATGAACTGCATCTAAATATAATGTTGAAGAAAAAAATCTCATGGATAATAATAAATGAATCTAAATAATGTCAATATGTAATTATTAGAAACCATGTTTCCGAGGTACATGGTAACTTTAACATAAATTCCTTTCAGAAGGTGGTTTATAACATATTGGGTAAAAAACCCATTATCTTAGGCAACCCAAATCATTCAACCCATGACACTATAGATGAATAAATTAAAAATCTATAATTGTGTCCCACCAATGTCATACATGTAAAAATAATTAATCATATATCTAATAGTCTATTTAATTTAGGAACAAAGTGACTTATCAAATATCTATATTGAGTAAAATATACATATTAATAAATATGTCTTTTAATATCAATAACATTCAAATTAAAAAATATATGTAAAAATGTCATACTATTTAGTAAATAATCATATCCATGATAATTTATAGAGATATTTAGCGTAGACTTAGTGTTTAATGATCACTAGAAATTGAATATCACAAGGGGATTACAGAAAGGAATCAAGATATTAAATGTCAATATCATCCTTGTCTAAATCAATCCAAAACCATCTAGATGAAGAATAAGTATGTTATCAATACAACATATTATAACTTGAGTAAAAATAAAGGGTTTTTATCATTGATGAATAGAAATACTATCAAAGTATCTCTTAAAAAATTCTTGAGGAAAATATACATTTAATTTTGAAAATAATTTTTTTAAATCACTTCTAAAAATATTTTCTATAAAAATTAATAATAAAAAATTTAAAAGAAATCCTCAAATAAATGATGGTGTTTAATTTAATATATGTTTTATAATGTAAAAAGAACATTCATTTTGCGATTTAAAAAGATTAGAAAAAATCCTTATTCATAAAGTGACAAGAAGATTCCTTTTAAAACATTGTTAGAAGAAAAAAAGTGTAAAAAACTAATTAATAAATAATTTTTGTAATGGTTAAAACATTTTTTAAAAACATTTTAATAAAACATTGTGCTAAGAGGAAAAAATGTTCTCTCTGACCAAAGAGATAAATGATGTCAGGCTTTCATAAAAACATTCAAAACTTTTTAAGTAAAAAAATTTGAAAATGGAACTGCTACTTGAAAAATGTAATGAAAAACTTAAGTAGATTAAAATTAATGTTTTTATGGAACAATGATCCAATAATTTTCTCTAATGTAAATTCAAGTGCAAAGAATCCCAAAAAATGTGATTGTGAAGAAAACCCTTGAAAATACCATGATGTTGAAGGGGGACTCAACCAATTAATTAATTATGTGTATCAAATTTAAATCCACTTAAGGTAATTATAAATAAATCAATTTATTTTTAAAATAATTACACACATAATTATAGAATATTAATGATAATGAGGAAGTAATATAACCCAATGAAATGGAATTGGTTTATGAAATTTCTTTACCACTTGGGTAACTTTAATTGTAAATTCATTTAGATAAAATAATTAAAATTAAAACTAAAGATGTAATGAATAATGAATTAATCATTATATTACATGTCAAAGTTGAATTATGTACATCATATATTCTAAATTAGGTACACAATAATAAATCGCACCTCAAAGAATAGAAATCGAGATGAAGTCCCTTACTACTTGGTACCTTTTGAATTTATAAATCCCATTAAAGAAATAAGTTCAAGTGAAACATTTAATAAAATTTAGATAAATTTATTTATGATAGTAAATAAAATAGGGTTAGTATATACACCAAACAAAATAAATAAGTGTTGATAATGGGGTATGCCTCATGAAAGTAAAAGTAAGACAAGAACCCCTTACGTTGTGTTTTCTTTTCAGGTGATTGTACTTTGAACTTGTGTATAATGGTTTTAAACATGTTAACCACTTAAAACATAACCAATATCATATATTATCCACTTATAATATCAAATTACCCATTTATTAAAAATCATTAATCATTTTCACTATTTTAGGTGTTAGTTTTCTTGTTTTTTGAGTATGTTTTGACTTGTTTTTTTGGTCATATTGTGTCAATAATGAATTTATAATATCCAGGATGTATAAAATAATTTTAATATGATATATATTCCATGTATATTTATTTATAATAATCCATAAATTTTTTATATAATAAATTATATGCATCATTCATGGAGATGGTTGGCCATACGTACGCATCAAAGATACTTCTATTTCATTCTCGTATTAAAAGAATGAAAATTAAATGATATATATTTATATTATAATTACAGTGTCTTATTTATTTCATATATTTAACAAAGTTTTATTTAAATAATCCTTTATATGTTCCTTTTATAACATTAATGAATCATATTTCGCTTTGAGGAGGCGGTAGTCCACACTTCCATAATGATGTTATCGTATTTCCAAAAAATAGAAAGTATAAAGGTATGTGTTATATATAAATTAAATAATGATAAATATATTATAAATATATTATATATCATATAAAAACTTTATTTTCATCATAATACCCAGCCATGTAGGGTGGAAATGGAAAAACAAATGACATTGTTTCATAAGGCGGTAGTTCACCGTACACATGATCGGTGAGTTTGTTACCCATTTAGTGGGAGTGTGTGAAATTTTTGGTAGAAACATTAAAATAAAAAATCTTATTATATTTTATATACTTATGTTATTATTTGTTAATGGAATAAGAATTTTGGAGGTAGAGATTGAAAATAAAACAAAAGAACTTGAGGAAGCATGTTGCCTCTTCTTTGGGTAACACCTTTTGGTTTACACCAAAGGGATTCCTTGGATGGATTAATTAAAAAATATATGATTATAGGATTAGTTTAGGCTTTTTGGGAGCTTATTTTTTCATAATATTTTGGAGTAAAAGGTCTTGATATGGTTGAATAATTTGGAGGGGTGAGTACCTTTTTTTAGTGTAGGAGGATTGGCATTCTAGTAAAATTTTGAAATGGGAATTACTCCCACATTTATAACATTTCAATTCAATATAAATTGTTAAAAATTATATATAATGGATTATAGTGTCTTATTATTGACATAGAATGGATTTTTCACAAGTATATTGGTCATTTTGGATCTCATGTTTAAGGTTTAGTCACTAATTAAGCTAATTTTTCTCTTAATCACTATAATTAATTTTAATTACTTTCACTGATATTTTAGTTAAAAAACTAAGTTTACAGTATTAGAAATTAGAAATTATATTTATTCCAAATATTTAGTCTATTTTTCCAAATTCTAATCATATAACTGGGAGAAATTAATTTTAAATTATTCTCTTGAATGGGAAAACAAAAGAGGTTTTTAAAGTAAAAATGTTCAAATGTTTGAAATGTTTTTATATAAAATTTTAATGTGAAAATGATTCCAATGAAATATATTTGATTAATTTATGTATAATGGACTACTTAATCTTTAAAACCACTCAATGATGTAATTTTTTATTATAAATTAATTATATGAAAAATAGTTTTGAATTAAAATTCAGTATTTTTGATTATTCCTCAAAAAATGAAATATTTCATAAAAATACAAAAAAATAACCCTAACCTAATTTTTATGTTTCACTTTAAAAAATGAAGATTATTAATTTATATAAAATTTATAAAATAAAAAAAAATTATTTAAAATAGATTCACCATTAAAAGGTGTTAAAATTGCCTTTAAAAAATATAGGTTTTATGTATAATATTGTATTTTCTCTTATCTTATGACTATAAAATATATTGGATGAATAAGAAAACATTTTATTTAATATATAAAATATTTATTTCCTTAAAATCATTCACTTATAGTAATTAATTTAATTTATTATGAAAAAACACCTTTGTGATCATAAAAACATTTCCTTTATATTCCATTGGTTTTCATATTCATTTCTAATTAATTGGTAACCTATGAATTAATTTTGTGTTTTTATAAACCATATATTTTAATAATTTATTTAATTATATTAATAACCTCTAATTTATGTTTTTGGTTATATTTAATTATATTAAATAAACTTTTTTTAATAATATATTATTATTCGGTAAAACTCGGTCTTGCGTGTAACGCAAGTTATCGAAGAAATTCATTGTTTTGTTTAACGCAAGATAACTCAATATTGCATGTGTTTCAAGATATATCATAGATTGAATTTATTTAAAATATTAAATACATTTCAATGTCTTAGGATATTATATTACCTTACACGCTAGGTGTTACATGTCATACAAGCTATCGATACAATGTTCTTATTTTAGAATTTCAATGAATTACATTCTCCCCGCCTTAAATAAATTGTGTCATCACAATTTAAACAATAACATGTTAATACATTATTTGATATTTTATATTTTTAAATCATACGTCATGAGAGTAGTTTTTTAAAACATCCTATATAAAATATATAATGGGAAGTACAAATGTCACATGGACTAACATATAATCAGGTCTCTAAGTATGAGAATATTAGTGGAAAGTGGAGATACATACATGGAAGAAAATCATAAATATTTATTGGGTTTGATTGTGGTAATAAATTACAAACATTTTAATGATCAATGGAAGGTTTAGTGCCTAAAAGACAAAAATATATGATGATTTAAAAGACCATCGGTTCAACGAAAATTATGGTGTTAGGAAAACATTATTTTGATCATTCTATTAATGTTGAGTAATAATTTTATTGCCTACGAATATAAGGAAATATAATCACTTAATACATTTCAATTTCATATGAACAATTATATATATTGGTTGTGCTTCAATTATATTTTAATTCATTCCTTACTCCATGAAATAGAAATCCTATAATGAAACCCTCTTTTTTTGAAGTACTATCATTTTATTTTAAAGAATCATAATACCCATAAAACAATTCATTATATTTGTTTCTAAACATTTTCCACAACCAATATAGTTAATACATTAATCTATAAACCCAAAAAGTGACACTATCGGTTCATTATTAATATTTATTAAAAAAATTATTTAACTAAAAATAATTATACATTAACCATGACATCATGTTGGCCAGTGATAGGCACAAAAACCTTATCATCCTTCAGTTATAGGTTCAATTCTTGTACCCTTACATAACTTGATGGGTTTCCACCCACTATACAGGTTGTCTTTTTCTAAAACCATATTAATATAATTTCAAAACTAATTATGATTTACATCCTTAAAATAAGTTTAATCACTAAATAGACTTTTAACTAAGGTTTTAATTACATCATATTATTTTTTTAATAATGTATATTAATCATATTTTAAAATTAAAAATATGTCATTACTGATTATATAAACCCTAAAGGTTATAAATACCATTATAATTTCATCTATAAAATGTAATGACATTATTCGTCAAATAAATGTTCCACTAAAACTTAAACACTCCATAAGTTTCTCCAAAATGTCCTTAATCTTGGAAGAATCTCATTATATAATACCTAAAAAGTTGTTTAAATCGTTGATCTAATTTTAAATCTAAATATATTTATTTTTAACCTTGGTTCTTCATTTTCATATTCTATTAAAAAA
Source organism: Viscum album (assembly GCA_963277665.1). NCBI lineage: Eukaryota > Viridiplantae > Streptophyta > Magnoliopsida > Santalales > Viscaceae > Viscum > Viscum album. Next base: position 441,777,042 of record OY728121.1, read on the forward strand.
CTTTATAATGGTTTGTAATGAAAATGTGAATTATCATAAGTATATCCCATAAGAGTGTCAGACTAGGTGAATAGTAGGGAATGTTGTTGTATACTAGGTTACGCTTGAGTCTGGACCGATGCACCTTTTCTGAGTAATTACTCCTAGGTATATCTATTTTAGAACCAACTCCACGTTTAGCATCTAGGATGGGATGTATTGCTAAGAAAACCACATAATCTCTATCTAACCAATACATTATTATGTTATTATGTACTTATCCTCAAATTCTACCATAGGGTTATGTTCTATAATATATGTTTTACAAAAATATAGTTCCCATGGTTTATACTAAACCTAATCTAATTACAACTATAGAAACTTGTCCCCAACAAGGCTGGAGCTAGTTTCTACTAGCATTTCATTTTAATAAGGTACAATTAAATCACATATCCAATGACATAATAATTTATTAGTCCTGGTAAACTAGATACATACACAAGTCTTGTGTTACAAATGAATAACAAAATTACAACATAAATTTTTTTCAAGGATAATAATTTTATTCCATCTAGATTATCCTTACATATCTTACTTAGTACACTTCATGTAATCCTGGGGAAGGGAAATAAAATAAGGGTGTTCTAAAATGCTCAGTAATGGTGAATTATGTTAAGAAAATAATGAATAAATGGTCATAATAAATAAGTAAAGGTAATAAATGAACATAAATTCCATATATTCAATAAACTTTGTGGATAAAAAAATGGAAAGGTAATAACTTAACACACATATCATATAATCAATATACTAAATGGATAAAGGTAATAACTGAAACACATTCCATTTAATTAATGAGATGGGAATAAAATTAATCCATATAAAATTAAAAATTAAAAATTTCATGAATAATAATAAATAAATATAAATGAAGAAAATTGTTAATTATTAGATGCTATGTTTCCTAGGTACATGGAACCATTATGGTTAAGAACTTTTATAAGATGTTTTATAAAATACTGGGTAAAAACTCTCTAGATTAGGCTATACAAATGATTCATCTCATGAAACTAGGGATGAATCAATAGGATATCTATAATAGGGCCCCACCCATTTCTTACTATCCAAATAATTCCTCATATATTGAATAATCAATTTAATTCATGACCAGTGTTCCTTATCAAAAGTTTTTACGGAGTAAAATATAGAGATTAATCAATATTTCCCTATATATCAATAACGTCCAAAGTAAACACTGTATATAAAAAATGGTATAAATTGTTTTCAATAATCATATCCATGATAAATTATATGGATATTTAGTGTAAAGATAACATTCAATGATTACTAGAAATTGAATATTTCAACGGGGCTATCAAAAGGAATAAAAGTAGTGAAATTCAATACTATCGTTGGAAAAATCAATCAAAAAACATCCAGCGGAAGAATAAGAATGGTATCATTACAATATATTTCAAGTATAATAAAAATAAAGTTATTGTTTCACCGATGAATATAAATTCTATCAATTTATCTCTTAAAATAATTCTTGAGGAAAATATCTTTTATTTTGAAAACCATTTTGAAAAGAATAATTCTTAGAAAATAACTTATAAAAGAAATTTCATTAAAAATTAATATTTTAAACTTTAAAATTAATCCTCAAAGAAAATAATGTGGTTAATTATGTACACTTATTAAAGGGTAAAAATAATAATCCCTTTGGAATGTTAAAAGGTTAGAAAAGTTCCTTGTTCAAAAAGAGAAAATAATATTCCTTCAAAAAAAATTAAAATATTAAATTTTTAAAATTTTATTTAACAAATCATTTTGTAAATATTAAAATATTCTTTGAAAACCTTTTTATGAAATGGAGTATTTAGAATAAAACAGGTTCTCAACTAAAGAGATAAATGAAGTCGGGTATTCTTAAAAACATTAAAAAATTAATTACCAAAGAGTGGGGAAATTGTACTATTAATTTAAAATGGTCATTAACAACCATATGAAAATAAAATTAAAGGTATTATTGAGAAATAAAATAATAATTTTCTATAATGGAAATTCAAGTGGAAATAGACCCAGAAAAAAATGTTATTATGAAATAAACCTTTAAAATCACCATGAGGTTGAAGTGAGATGTGTCCAATTAATTAATTATGTGTATAAAATATAAATAAACATAATATAAGTGTAAATACATACATATATGGTCAAAATAATTATACAAATAATCAAATAATATTAACGACATTGAGGAAGTAATATAACTCAACGAAAATGAATTGAGTTATAAATTTTCTTTACCACTTGGGTAACTTTAAGTGTAAATCCCCTTAGATGAAATAATTAAAATTAAAACATAACATATCATGTATAATGAATGAATAATGATAATAAATGTTAAATTATTATTATGTAAAACATATATAAGAAAATAAGTGGACCACAATAAATCATACCATAAAGAATTTAAATTGAGATAAAATCCCTTACCACATGGTAAATTTTAAATTTATAAGCCCCATGAAATAAATAACATCAATTTAAAATTTTAATACCATTAATATAAATGTATTTATGATATTAAATACATAATTTGTAGTTTATATACCAAAAAAAATAAATAAGTGGTGATAATGGTGCATGAATCATGAAAGTAAAAGTGAGACAAAAATCTCTTACCCTACGATTCCTTTCAGGTGAAAGTACTTTAACCTCATCTATAAGGGTTTTAAAAATGTAAATAACTTATACCATAACCATAATAATATTAATAATATCATATATTATCATCTTATAATATCTTATTACCCTTTTGATAACAATTTTCATCATTATCACTATTTAAGGTGTTTATTGCCTAATTGTTCGAGTATGTTTTGACTTGTTATTTTTGTTATTCTTATATCAATCATTGTTTCATCATATCCTAGATATAAAAAAATATTTTAATATAATATATATTAATTATATATCTATTTTTAATAATCCATGAAATTTTCATATAAGAAATGAAATGCACCATTCATGTAGATCGTAGATCGTATGTACGCATGAATGCTACTTCCATTTTCGGTCATATTAAAATAATGGAAAGTAAATGATATATATGTATATTATAATTCTAGTATAATATTTATTTCATATATTTCACATAGTTTTATTAAAACTATCCTTCATACATTTTGTGTATAGTATGAATGAATCACATCACTTTGAGGAGACAATAGTCCACACTTCCACAATGATGTTATCGTATTACCATAAAATGGAAAGCATAAATGAATGTGTTATATAAAAATTAAATAATAATAAAGAAATTATAAATATCATATATATCATATGAAAATATTGTGCATATCATAACACCCAAATAGTAAAGATGGTAAAGGAAAAAAAATGAAGAGGTTGTGGATGTTGGATGAATGTGTAAATGGAAACACTCAGGTAATTTCTACTAAAGAACAAGGATACTTGTAAAGAGGATGTGCTTCGACTACGGGAGGATATGACAAAAATATTATGCTTACTATATGGATATTAAGAGTCAAGATAATTAAATAGGGAAAATAATTTCCCATATAATGCACTACCCACACTTTAAAGACTCAAATGAAAAAAATTTGGGCATTATGTAAATTAATGCCCTAACACTAGAGTCATCAAATAAAATATTCCATAGAAACCTCTTACACTAAGGTAATGTGGATTTATGATTAATTATGAGGTATATCTCAATAATTAAGTGGATTTATGTATAAATATTCATCATAACATATTTTCATATGTCTTGTGTTATGAAAGTTTTCAACAATTATTAGATATAGAAATAAAAAAACACATAGTGGTATTATTATTTTATACAATGAATATGAATCACCTAGATGTGTTTTGGTATTATGATTCATGAAAGTCACATTATACTTCCTTTTTATGAATTTTATGTGATTTTGGAAATTTATTTTCTTTCTTCACATAGGCACTTTATTAATCACCAAAATAGGTAAATCATATTTCATATCCATCGGTGAAAGAATGATTATAATATTTCTTGGAAATATAATTCTATCATAGGAAGTATTTTACCTAAATATGGGGTATATTTGTCTAAAATGATTAGAGAAAAACTAAATATCAATAATAATCTAATTATAATGATAATATATGTTCTCTAATTTTTTAAGGTTAATATTTCTCTAGAAATTATACATCTATTCATGAAAACTTTTTTTACCTTTAATAGTTTTAATTAGTATATGATAGTTAAAATTATAATGATTCAATTTATTTAATGGGGATAATATAACAACCTGATCTTTCATACTTTATTTCATTTAAATAAATAATATGTTAATTATAATGTTTCACACACTATGATAAACTAAAATGAAACAAAAACTTGATATATTTTAATATTAAATATGATTTTTAAACATAACCATCAAATTACCTAGTATGAATTAAAGTAAACATATTGAAAAATCAATATAGAATGTAAGAATAAATAGAATTTAAAAGAAGAATTATTCCTTATGAATCCCACTTGACCAAACTTGGATGGGAGGTAGCTCTGATATGATTTGTCTTGGACCAATCCCATGATAAAATTGAGTAATTTCGGTTTAAGAAAAACTGTATATGGAAGATTTTCAAGATCATGGATATTTCTACAAGATATATTATATCTAAACCACTACCTGAAACAAAAAAAAAACAGATCCTATTTATTGATTAGGTCTTACACATAGGTTATATGGTTAATATAAGTAGAAATTATAATTATATAAACATGAATATTTCAAGATATATCATGAATTTGTAAACCTTTATTAAAGTTATTTTTTCTCTATTAACATTATGAATAAGAATTTATTTTTTATATATTGGAATTTTATTTCAAGGAAATAATTTTATTTTTATTGAATAACAATAATATATATTAATATTAGGATAATTATTAATTTATAGGGAAAATAGTTAATAATTTCAAATTTTGTTTTCCTATAAAAATAGTTGTCATGAACCATCCCAAAGGGTCCCGGGTCGTGAATCCCCAAGCCCATATCCAATAGTCCATGGGCTAGAAACTAGTTCTGAGTAGGTATATCATAAACATATGAGGTCTTAACCTAAGTACTAGTACACATTCGCACAAATTTAATCCTACAAAATGAGGAAATGTAAAAAAAAATTGAACAAACATGCATGCATACATCTAAATCCTACAACCAGAGTACGAAAGTAAGTAAAGAGAAAATAGCCAAATACAATCCCACCACAAAGAGTCTGAAAAAAGTCCAACTTGAAATTAAAATTGGGAATATAGTCAAAGTACTATAGGAACACACCTCTGTCTATATGATCTCACTAATAACTGTCTGGTCCTGGTCCATCAAGGACTCTGTCAAAAGGTAAATCATCAACACAGGACACGAAATGTGTGGGAAAATCCCATGTAGGGGTGAGTATAAAAATACCCAGTAAGAAACCATGAAAAAAAAATATGGGAAATGAAATATAGTCATATCAACATAAGTATATGTTTATAGAACATATAAAAAGAATATCCACATATTCTTAGCAAAGACACAGTGTTTAAAGTTATGTCACCACTATAGTATACCATCCTATGATTCCATCTCAAAGGTTCCACAAAGAACTCTCCTAGGATAACACACTACAAATTTTGATAACACTGATGATGTCCATTCAAGAGGTAGTTTTCATCAGGTCTCACCATTAGAATTGCACGTTGAAGGTATTAAGAGATACTCTTTATTGATGAGTATCACTCTCGAGTCTATGGGGTATACCAACTACTCATTATAGATTAACCTATTAATTATTGTATTAGCACCCATGTAGTGTAGGTCACCATGATAGCAAGAACTCCACTTTGTTTAGGAATATGAATATATGATATCACTATATGCCTTATGGAATGATTCCAACAACTCTATAAAAGATTTATTATTTAAGGGATCATTGTATTAGGAGTAGTAGACAATTCCATAATAATGTGACACAGTCACATATTATGTGACACAGTAACATATAATGGAGATAGGTCACATATCACTATATTCATGTTTATATAATTATAATTTCTACTTACATTATTCAATATACTAAATGGATAAAGGTAATAACTATGTGTAATAACTGAAACACATTCCATTTAATTAATGAGATGGGAATAAAATTAATCCATATAAAATTAAAAATTAAAAATTTCATGAATAATAATAAATAAATATAAATGAAGAAAATTCTTAATTATTAGATGCTATGTTTCCTAGGTACATGGAACCATTATGGTTAAGACCTTTTATAAGATGTTTTATAAAATACTGGGTAAAAACTCTCTAGATTAGGCTATACAAATGATTCATCTCATGAAACTAGGGATGAATCAATAGGATATCTATAATAGGGCCCCACCCATTTCTTACTATCCAAATAATTCCTCATATATTGAATAATCAATTTAATTCATGACCAGTGTTCCTTATCAAAAGTTTTTACTGAGTAAAATATAGAGATTAATCAGTATTTTCCTATATATCAATAACGTCCAAAGTAAACACTGTATATAAAAAATGGTATAAATTTTTTTCAATAATCATATCCATGATAAATTATATGGATATTTAGTGTAAAGATAACATTCAATGATTACTAGAAATTGAATATTTCAACGGGGCTATAAAAAGGAATAAAAGTAGTGAAATTCAATACTATCGTTGGAAAAATCAATAAAAAAACATCCAGCGGAAGAATAAGAATGGTATCATTACAATATATTTCAAGTATAATAAAAATAAAGTTATTGTTTCACCGATGAATATAAATTCTATCAATTTATCTCTTAAAATAATTCTTGAGGAAAATATCTTTTATTTTGAAAACCATTTTGAAAAGAATAATTCTTAGAAAATAACTTATAAAATAAATTTCATTAAAAATTATTCTTTTAAACTTTAAAATTAATCCTCAAAGAAAATAATGTGGTTAATTATGTACACTTATTAAAGGGTAAAAATATTAATCCCTTTGGAATGTTAAAAGGTTAGAAAAGTTCCTTGTTCAAAAAGAGAAAATAATATTCCTTCAAAAAAAATTAAAATATAAAATGTTTAAAAATTTATTTAACAAATCATTTTGTAAATAATAAAATATTCTTTGAAAACCTTTTTATGAAATGGATTTTTTAGAATAAAACAGGTTCTCAACTAAAGAGATAAATGAAGTCGGGTATTCTTAAAAACTATAAAAAATTAATTACCAAAGAGTGGGGAAATTGTACTATTAATTTAAAATGGTCATTAACAACCATATGAAAATAAAATTAAAGTTATTATTGAGAAATAAAATAATAATTTTCTATAATGGAAATTCAAGTGGAAATAGACCCAGAAAAAAATGTTATTATGAAATAAACCTTTAAAATCACCACGAGGTTGAAGTGAGATGTGTCCAATTAATTAATTATGTGTATAAAATATAAATAAACATAATATAAGTGTAAATACATACATATATGGTCAAAATAATTATACAAATAATCAAATAATATTAACGACATTGAGGAAGTAATATAACCCAACGAAAATGAATTGAGTTATAAATTTTCTTTACCACTTGGGTAACTTTAAGTGTAAATCCCCTTAGATGAAATAATTCATATTAAAACATAACATATCATGTATAATGAATGAATAATGATAATAAATGTTAAATTATTATTATGTAAAACATATATAAGAAAATAAGTGGACCACAATAAATCATACCATAAAGAATTTAAATTGAGATAAAATCCCTTACCACTTGGTAAATTTTGAATTGATAAGCCCCATGAAATAAATAACATCAATTTAAAATTTTAATACCATTAATATAAATGTATTTATGATATTAAATACATAATGTGTAGTTTATATACCACAAAAAATAAATAAGTGGTGATAATGGTGCATGCATCATGAAAGTAAATGTGAGACAAAAATCTCTTACCCTACGATTCCTTTCAGGTGAAAGACCTTTAACCTCATCTATAAGGGTTTTAAACATGTAAATAACTTATACCATAACCATAATAATATTAATAATATCATATATTATCATCTTATAATATCTTATTACCCGTTTGATAACAATTTTCATCATTATCACTATTTAAGGTGTTTATTGCCTAATTGTTCGAGTATGTTTTGACTTGTTATTTTTGTTATTCTTATATCAATAATTGTTTCATCATATCCTAGATATAAAAAAATATTTTAATATAATATATATTAATTATATATCTATTTTTAATAATCCATGAAATTTTCATATAAGAAATGAAATGCACCATTCATGTAGATCGTAGATCGTATGTACGCATGAATGCTAATTCCATTTTCGGTAATATTAAAATAATGGAAAGTAAATGATATATATATATATTATAATTCTAGTATAATATTTATTTCATATATTTCACATAGTTTTATTAAAACTATCCTTCATACATTTTGTGTATAGTATGAATGAATCACATCACTTTGAGGAGACAATAGTCCACACTTCCACAATGATGTTATCGTATTACCATAAAATGGAAAGCATAAATGAATGTGTTATATAAAAATTAAATAATAATAAAGAAGTTATAAATATCATATATATCATATGAAAATATTGTGCATATCATAATACCCAAATAGTAAAGATGGTAAAGGAAAAACAAATGAAGAGGTTATGGATGTTGGATGAATGTGTAAATGGAAACACTCAGGTAATTTCTACTAAAGAACAAGGATACTTGTAAAGAGGATGTGCTTCGACTACGGGAGGATATGAAAAAAATATTATGCTTACTATAAGGATATTAAGAGTCAAGATAATTAAATAGAGAAAATAATTTCCCATATAATGCACTACCCACACTTTAAAGACTCAAATGAAAAAAATTTGGGCATTATGTAAATTAATGCCCTAACACTAGAGTTATCAAATAAAATATTCCATAGCAACCTCTTACACTAAGTTAATGTGAATTTATGATTAATTATGAGGTATATCACAATAATTAAGTGGATTTATGTATAAATATTCATCATAACATATTTTCATATGTCTTGTGTTATGAAAGTTTTCAACAATTATTAGATATAGAAATAAAAAAACACATAGTGGTATTATTAGTTTATACAATGAATATGAATCACCTAGATGTGTTTTGGTATTATGATTCATGAAAGTCACATTATACTTCCTTTTTATGAATTTTATGTGATTTTGGAAATTTATTTTCTTTCTTCACATAGGCACTTTATTAATCACCAAAATAGGTAAATCATATTTCATATCCATCGGTGAAAGAATGATTATAATATTTCTTGGAAATATAATTCTATCATAGGAAGTATTTTACCTAAATATGGGGTATATTTGTCTAAAATGATTAGAGAAAAACTAAATATCAATAATAATCTAATTATAATGATAATATATGTTCTCTAATTTTTTAAGGTTAATATTTCTCTAGAAATTATACATCTATTCATGAAAACTTTTTTTACCTTTAATAGTTTTAATTAGTATGTGATAGTTAAAATTATAATGATTCAATTTATTTAATTGGGATAATATAACAACCTGATCTTTCATACTTTATTTAATTTAAATAAATAATATGTTAATTATAATGTTTCACACACTATGATAAACTAAAATGAAACAAAAACTTGATATATTTTAATATTAAATATGATTTTTAAACATAACCATCAAATTACCTAGTATGAATTAAAGTAAACATATTGAAAAATCAATATAGAATGTAAGAATAAGTAGAATTTAAAAGAATAAGTATTCCTTATGAATCCCACTTGACTAAACTTGGATGGGAGGTAGCTCTGATATGATTTGTCTTGGATCAATCCCTTGATAAAATTGAGTAAGTTCGAGGTAAGAAAAACTGTATATGGAAGATTTTCAAGATCATGGATATTTCTACAAGATATATTATAGCTAAACCACTACCTGAAACAATAAAAATAGATCCTAATTATTTATTAGGTCTTACACATAGGTTATAAGGTTAATATAAGTAGAAATTATAATTATATAAACATGAATATTTCAAGATATATCATGAATTTGTAAACCTTTATTAAAGTTATTTTTTCTCTATTAACATTATGAATAAGAATTTATTTTTTATATATTGGAATTTTATTTCAAGGAAATAATTTTATTTTTATTGAATAATAATAATATATATTAATATTAGGATAATTATTAATTTATATGGAAAATAGTTAATAATTTCAAATTTTTATTTCCTATAAAAATAGTTGTCATGAACCATCCCAAAGGGTCCCGGGTCGTGAATCCCCAAGCCCATATCCAATAGTCCATGGGCTAGAAACTAGTTCTGAGTAGGTATATCATAAAAATATGAGGTCTTAACCTAAGTACTAGTACACATTCGCACAAATTTAATCCTACAAAATGAGGAAATGTAAAAAAAATTGAACAAACATGCATGCATACATCTAAATCCTACAACCAGAGTACGAAAGTATGTAAAGAGAAAATAGCCAAACACAATCCCACCACAAAGAGTCTGAAAAAAGTCCAACTTGAAATTAAAATTGGGAATATAGTCAAAGTACTATAGGAACACACCTCTGTCTATATGATCTCACTAATAACTGTCTGGTCCTGGTCCATCAAGGACTCTGTCAAAAGGATAATCATCAACACAGGACACGAAATGTGTGGGAAAATCCCATGTAGGGGTGAGTATAAAAATACCCAGTAAGAAACCATGAAAAAAAACATATGGGAAATGAAATATAGTCATATCAACATAAGTATATGTTTATAGAACATATAAAAAGAATATCCACATATTCTTAGCAAAGACACAGTGTTTAAAGTTATGTCACCACTATAGTATACCATCCTATGATTCCATCTCAAGGGTTCCACAAAGAACTCTCCTAGGAGAACACACTCCTAATTTTCATAACACCGATGATGTCCATTCAAGAGGTAGTTTTCATCAGGTCTCACCATTAGAATTGCACGTTGAAGGTATTAATAGATACTCTTTATTGATGAGTATAACTCTCGAGTCTATGGGGTATACCAACTACTCATTATAGATTAACCTATTAATTATTGTATTAGCACCCATGTAGTGTAGGTCACCATGATAGTAAGAACTCCACTTTGTTTAGTAATATGAATATATGATATCACTATATGCCTTATGGAATGATTCCAACAACTCTATAAAAGATTTATTATTTAAGGGATCATTGTATTTGGAGTAGTAGACAATTCCATAATAATGTGACACAGTCACATATAATGGAGATAGGTCGCATATCACTATATTCATGTTTATATAATTATAATTTCTACTTACATTAATCAATATACTAAATGGATAAAGGTAATAACTATGTGTAATAACTGAAACACATTCCATTTAATTAATGAGATGGGAATAAAATTAATCCATATAAAATTAAAAATTAAAAAATTCATGAATAATAATAAATAAATATAAATGAAGAAAATTCTTAATTATTAGATGCTATGTTTCCTAGGTACATGGAACCATTATGGTTAAGACCTTTTATAAGATGTTTTATAAAATACTGGGTAAAAACTCTCTAGATTAGGCTATACAAATGATTCATCTCATGAAACTAGGGATGAATCAATAGGATATCTATAATAGGGCCCCACCCATTTCTTACTATCCAAATAATTCCTCATATATTGAATAATCAATTTAATTCATGACCAGTGTTCCTTATCAAAAGTTTTTACAGAGTAAAATATAGAGATTAATCAATATTTCCCTATATATCAATAACGTCCAAAGTAAACACTGTATATAAAAAATGGTATAAATTTTTTTCAATAATCATATCCATGATAAATTATATGGATATTTAGTGTAAAGATAACATTAAATGATTACTAGAAATTGAATATTTCAACGGGGATATCAAAAGGAATAAAAGTAGTGAAATTCAACACTATCATTGGAAAAATCAATCAAAAAACATCCAGCGGAAGAATAAGAATGGTATCATTACAATATATTTCAAGTATAATAAAAATAAAGTTATTGTTTCACCGATGAATATAAATTCTATCAATTTATCTCTTAAAATAATTCTTGAGGAAAATATCTTTTATTTTGAAAACCATTTTGAAAAGAATAATTCTTAGAAAATAACTTATAAAAGAAATTTCATTAAAAATTAATCTTTTAAACATTAAAATTAATCCTCAAAGAAAATAATGTGGTTAATTATTTACACTTATTAAAGGGTAAAAATAATAATCCCTTTGGAATGTTAAAAGGTTAGAAAAGTTCCTTATTCAAAAAGAGAAAATAATATTCCTTCAAAAAAAATTAAAATATTAAATGTTTAAAAATTTATTTAACAAATCATTTTGTAAATATTAAAATATTCTTTGAAAACCTTTTTATGAAATGGAGTTTTTAGAATAAAACAGGTTCTCAACTAAAGAGATAAATGAAGTCGGGTATTCTTAAAAACATTAAAAAATTAATTACCAAAGAGTGGGGAAATTGTACTATTAATTTAAAATGGTCATTAACAACCATATGAAAATAAAATTAAAGGTATTATTGAGAAATAAAATAATAATTTTCTATAATGGAAATTCAAGTGTAAATAGACCCAGAAAAAAATGTTATTATGAAATAAACCTTTAAAATCACCACGAGGTTGAAGTGAGATGTGTCCAATTAATTAATTATGTATATAAAATATAAATAAACATAATATAAGTGTAAATACATACATATATGGTCAAAATAATTATACAAATAATCAAATAATATTAACGACATTGAGGAAGTAATATAACCCAACGAAAATGAATTGAGTTATAAATTTTCTTTACCACTTGGGAAACTTTAAGTGTAAATCCCCTTAGATGAAATAATTCATATTAAAACACAACATATCATGTATAATTAATGAATAATGATAATAAATGTTAAATTATTATTATGTAAAACATATATAAGAAAATAAGTGGACCACAATAAAACATACCATAAAGAATTTAAATTGAGATAAAATCCCTTACCACTTGGTAAATTTTGAATTTATAAGCCCCATGAAATAAATAACATCAATTTAAAATTTTAATACCATTAATATAAATGTATTTATGATATTAAATACATAATGTGTAGTTTATATACCACAAAAAATAAATAAGTGGTGATAATGGTGCATGCATCATGAAAGTAAAAGTGAGACAAAAATCTCTTACCCTACGATTCCTTTCAGGTGAAAGTCCTTTAACCTCATCTATAAGGGTTTTAAACATGTAAATAACTTATACCATAACCATAATAATATTAATAATATCATATATTATCATCTTATAATATATTATTACCTGTTTGATAACAATTTTCATCATTATCACTATTTAAGGTGTTTATTGCCTAATTGTTCGAGTATGTTTTGACTTGTTATTTTTGTTATTATTATATCAATCATTGTTTCATCATATCCTAGATATAAAAAAATATTTCAATATAATATATATTAATTATATATCTATTTTTAATAATCCATGAAATTTTCATATAAGAAATGAAATGCACCATTCATGTAGATCGTAGATCGTATGTACGCATGAATGCTACTTCCATTTTAAGTCATATTAAAATAATGGAAAGTAAATGATATATATGTATATTATAATTCTAGTATAATATTTATTTCATATATTTCACATAGTTTTATTAAAACTATCCTTCATACATTTTGTGTATAGTATGAATGAATCACATCACTTTGAGGAGACAATAGTCCACACTTCCACAATGATGTTATCGTATTACCATAAAATGGAAAGCATAAATGAATGTGTTATATAAAAATTAAATAATAATAAAGAAATTATAAATATCATATATATCATATGAAAATATTGTGCATATCATAATACCCAAATAGTAAAGATGGTAAAGGAAAAACAAATGAAGAGGTTGTGGATGTTGGATGAATGTGTAAATGGAAACACTCAGGTAATTTCTACTAAAGAACAAGGATACTTGTAAAGAGGATGTGCTTCGACTACGGGCGGATATGACAAAAATATTATGCTTACTATAAGGATATTAAGAGTCAAGATAATTAAATAGGGAAAATAATTTCCCATATAATGCACTACCCACACTTTAAAGACTCAAATGAAAAAAATTTGGGCATTATGTAAATTAATGCCCTAACACTAGAGTTATCAAATAAAATATTCCATAGAAACCTCTTACACTAAGGTAATGTGTATTTATGATTAATTATTAGGTATATCACAATAATTAAGTGGATTTATGTATAAATATTCATCATAACATATTTCCATATGTCTTGTGTTATGAAAGTTTTCAACAATTATTAGATATAGAAATAAAAAAACACATAGTGGTATTATTATTATATACAATGAATATGAATCACCTAGATGTGTTTTGGTATTATGATTCATGAAAGTCACATTATACTTCCTTTTTATGAATTTTATGTGTTTTTGTAAATTTATTTTCTTTCTTCACATAGGCACTTTATTAATCACCAAAATAGGTAAATCATATTTCATATCCATTGGTGAAAGAATGATTATAATATTTCTTGGAAATATAATTCTATCATAGGAAGTATTTTACCTAAATATGGGGTATATTTGTCTAAAATGATTAGAGAAAAACTAAATATCAATAATAATCTAATTATAATGAAAATATATGTTCTCTAATTTTTTAAGGTTAATATTTCTCTAGAAATTATACATCTATTCATGAAATTTTTTTTTACCTTTAATAGTTTTAATTAGTATGTGATAGTTAAAATTATAATGATTCAATTTATTTAATCGGGATAATATAACAACCTGATCTTTCATACTTTATTTCATTTAAATAAATAATATGTTAATTATAATGTTTCACACACTATGATAAACTAAAATGAAACAAAAACTTGATATATTTTAATATTAAATATGATTTTTAAACATAACCATCAAATTACCTAGTATGAATTAAGGTAAACATATTGAAAAATCAATATAGAATGTAAGAATAAATATAATCTAAAAGAAGAAGTATTCCTTATGAATCCCACTTGACTAAACTTGGATGGGAGGTAGCTCTGATATGATTTGTCTTGGACCAATCCCTTGATAAAATTGAGTAATTTCGGTTTAAGAAAAACTGTATATGGAAGATTTTCAAGATCATGGATATTTCTACAAGATATATTATAGCTAAACCACTACCTGAAACAATAAAAATAGATCCTATTTATTGATTAGGCCTTACACATAGGTTATAAGGTTAATGTAAGTAGAAATTGTGTCCGTGTAAAATTTGATTTATAAGATATGTTTATGGAGATAGGTCACATATTATGTGACACAGTCACATATTATGTGACACAGTCACATATAATGTGATAAAAAAACTATCTACTAAAACCCTAGATGCCATAAAGGAAGACCCACAAGTTATGTAGCTCCGAGTTACATGTTGTGTAGAGTGGTTGTTTCCAGAATTCTAGATATGGAATCTTCTTTTCTATTTTCTTTTCCTATTCCCAGATCCACTTACATCACTTACAATCATCCTTGGGGAACTCAAATGTGATTCAATCTGGGCGGATCATCATTGAAGTAGTGATTTATAGTGATCTCATTCATTCAAGAAGCCTCCTGAACCTCTACCATCATCATTCGCACGCCTGATCCACACTAGGGGTTTCCAAACCTGACCAATCCATTTTCTTCAACCATTTTTTCACCACCATCACATTGATTCAATACTATATCTATGATTTTGAATTGTTGTGTTGATAAATTGGTTCTCAACATTCGATTATCTGGTAATACATAGAAACGTAGGACAAATGAATAATTCCAACAATGAATGGAGAAATATTAGATAAAAACATGAAACACACAAAATAGGAATGAACCTTGGTCATTTTAAGTTGGCCTTAATATTTTTTCATTAAAATGGAAAAAAAAATAATAAACTAATTAATTCCACAACAATAATCCCAATAGTAAACTCATCCTACAAGATGACCAATCTGTTAATCAATCGGTTGGTTGATTGATTCAAATTATTCATAGAAAGTATGAATGGGGAAAGAATCCCAATATCCAAAATTCCAACATCGATTTGGATCGACTAATGACAAATAATAATGTTGTGTCATATTCATTGGTAAGATACTTCTATTATTTTGCATGTTGATGGTTGATCTATAATCTTGAGGACATTCATCTGGGTGATATCCTCAAAATATCTCTCTCTAATGACTCTAAGGTTATGCGGATGAACCTATAATTTTTCCATATTAGTCTTCTTAAATACTCTATAGTCGTTTCATTAATAAAAAAGAAATAAAATAACTTATCTAATTATTTTATTCATTTCCACACCTGTGATGACATTTCTAAAAACAATCCACACCGACTAAGGTTTACTCACACTTAGGGTAAACCCCAATTTTTGAACACAAGGTTCCCTTGGAGTTCTAATTTAGGCCCACACTTAGGATTTATTCCACTTTTTTAGGAAAATTATACGCACTTGATATTAAATATATTTAATATTTTAAATCATTTATTTCAGGCACACTGGTCCTTATAATTAAATTTAGTCATAGTTCTTGGTCTTGAAAAAAATCCATACAATAGCCATAAATAATAAATTGAAAATATGATTCATTAAATTCTCCCCACCATTGAAATTTATGTCCTTGAAAATCCAAAACAAGAACTGCACAAATAGATGCAGGTACTGATAATGTATCTAGGCCTTTAACTGCCATGTTCCCTCTTAGATATTCTCGTACTTCCATTGGACGTACACCAAAGGAATCAATCACTGAAAAAGGACCCCCACCTTCTAATCTTAAATCTCTATGGGGTACTCAGCAATGGTCGCTCCAACCTCAATCTTCAGTGAGATCTAGTCTATAATGTGTGATGAGGAATGAACATACCTCCTCTGCAATGACGAGTGGAAGATTTTGTCTGCCTAGTATAACTGTGGAGAGATATATATGTGGTATTCCACATCACTAATTCTAGAAATTATTTGGAAAGGGATATTGAATCTCAAATATACCTTTCCACCCCTACCAAATCTATATAATCCATGTCAACGTGAAACCTATAGGAACACATGGCCTCCTTACTTGAACTGCAAAGGCCTTCATTGTCTATCAGTATAAGACTAATGATTACTCTGTATAGTCTTCGTCCATTCCCTGATGATCTGCACATTCTCAGTAGTATCTTACAACAACTCTAGGCCCATGAGAGTCAACTCTCCAAGGTCAATCCAACCAAGCATTGACCTTCAGGGTTACCCATAAAATTACTCGAATGGTGACATAATGATGGTGGAATGAGAGTTGTTCTATATGAAAACTCCAATGGTGGTAGGCTATCCTCTCAACTATGGACAATGTCCAACATGAAATCTTGTAGCATGTCCCCTAGAACCTTAATGGTCCACCCAGTATGGCCATCAATTTAGTGGTGAAATGTTGTGCTCAAGGGTAACTGAGTCCCAAAAGCCTCCTATAATCCCTTCCAAAATCGATATATGAAGAAACCAACATGACCAGAAATGATTATCAATGTAACTCCATGGATTTGTACTATCTTCTTCATGTAGAGGAATTTCAATCTCTACTGAACTATGGTCTCAAATATCTAAGAAGTGTTCAGGATTGGTGAGTCGGTCTATGATCCACTAGATGTAATGATGTCCCCAGGATGATTGTGGTAATCACATCTTGAAAACCATGGATATATCATCCCACTTCCATTATAGAACCTCAAGGGGTTGAGATAAACCTATTGTAACATAGTGCTTAGCCTTTCCATTCTGACATGTATGGCATTGACAGATAAACTCTACAAGTCCCTTCTACATCCCTGGCCACCAAAACTATCATCGGAGGTATTGGTACAAATTTTCCACACTGGGATTTACCACTAGAGGATATGTATGAAACTCTCTCAAAACATCCTCTCATAATTTCACCGGTACCATCATGTATTCGCTAGAAATTAATGACATTCTCCCTACCTTTATAAAATTTGTCAGGATAATGTTGAGTTGATATCATAGTATGTAGGGTCTCTTAGTCAACATCCCCTTTTGTGCCTCTATAATTCACTATAAGAGAGGATGGGTAACAACCATCAACTGAAGGTACGATTCTCTACCTCTATCTCTAAAGGATAACTCCAACAATGAAAACTGGTCTAACACCTTTATCGAAACTTCAAACAAGATATCCTCCTAATATAAACTTCTACCAAATTTCCCATCCCATGATTATAGACAATTTTTAATTCAGAATCCTAGATTAACTATATTCAATGCCTCTATCTCAAGTTAATATCCTTATGATATAAGATGTACTGGAGACTCTTGTGATCATAAGAGACAATAAATTGGTCTCCCATCTGGTATCATCACCACATATTTAGTGTGAAGACTACTACTTCTATCTCAAGCTCATGGGTTTCATAGATCTGCTCATGTGGTCTCAAATGACGTGAACCATTGGTAATGACTAACTTCCTTTTCATTAGAACACAACCAATCTTGGTTCCTTAGGTATTTCCTAACAATACGTACTCACTACCTTCCTCTAGAAATATCAATACTGGAGCGCTCATCAAACTCTATCTCAACCGATCCAAATCCTCCTAGAACCTCTCTAGTAACATGAAAGTATTCCCTTTTTGATTCAAAACTATAAAGGGTACTAATATCATAGTGATATCAGGTATTAATTCCCAGTAATATCTAGTAAACCCAAGGAAGCTCCTCACATATATCACTCTCTTGTATGGATCCCAAGCTAACACTAGCTTGACCTCGACCAAGTATACCGCCACTCCATCCACTAAGATAACATGTCATGGAAAGTGCACCACTTGAATCTAGAACTTGCACATCTAGAGATTTTTATAAATCTAGTTCTCTTAGATTATTTCTAGAAATATCCTCTTCTGTATCACATAATACTCATTATATGGTGAATACAAAAGGATATCATTGATGAAGACTACCTTGAATCAGTTTAATAAAGGTTGAAAGATCAATTTCATGAGTCCCATGAACACTGATAGTGTGTTCGTTACTCTAAATGGAATCACAAAGTACTCATAATGGACATAGAGATATATGAATTACATCTTCATTATATCATTGTTTTGTACTCACAACTTGTGATAACATGACTAGAATTCAACCTTAGAGAACCTTAGATCCCCACTCAACTAATCGAAGAGGTCATAGATCTTTGGTGGTAGATACTTATTCTTCACATCCACTAAATTCAACCATCGATAGTCCACACATAACCTCAAAATCCCATCCACCTTCATGGAGAACAAAACTGGGGTCGCCTGGAGTAAAACACTTGGTCTTGAAAAGCACTTCTTCTGCAAGTCCTCCAATTGTACCGTCATCTTGTGATGCTCTGAAGGACCCATCTGACATTATAGTGTAGATATAAGTGTCATATTGGGGTTTAAATCAATTCCTAAGTCTATCTCATGGTAAAGAGGAAAACCTGTAACATCCTTAGGGAAGACACCCTCGTACTCTACCACCACTACAAAAAACTAGGAACTCATTACATCTACTATACCAAGAGTTAGTCTATCCAATTTATGGGTAATTGGATGCAACCTCCTTTGAATGAGTTAATATTATACTTATTGGGTTTCCTTTTCACAAAATATGGAGAACCTGATTATTTTACTGCAAACACACCACATCCTCCACTTGAAATAGTCATTCTGGGCAAGAACTGTGGAAGACTAGACCATACCTAAGATGACATTGTATGGCCTCATCACAACTAAAAATATATCCCAAAAGAAACTCTCATCTCTAGTAGTAATGTCACACCGTAATCATAAGTGTGTGATCATCATTTCTTCTCCAGTAGGATTCTCATGATCATGATGTTGAATCCAAGATGGCCTAAATCATAGAGCATCCTGAAATAAACAAGATTTACCATGCTCAATTAGTATATCTATAGAGCTAAATCAAGGACATGGAAACCATAACCCTGTCCTATATGATGCATGTACCATTCTTTTCTATACAACCAATGTTATCAGGTACTGATTCAAAAAGAAGGTGATCAGATTCCTAGTGTATGGATACAATATCTGCTGCACCAATATTGGAGTCTCTTGAAAAAAATACAAACTTGAAACACTTATCACCTTTTCCCAAAACCAATATCATAGGCTCTGGTCTTAAAGGTGAACCAACATCTCTAATACCACTCTATCATGACATGTCCTAAAGGGGCCCATACCATGACTCCCCAAACCCACCTCCAATATTCTAGGGTTTGGATACTAGTTTCAAGTGGGAATATCTCCAACATGGGATTACATAGCCTAAGAACATATATATACACACACACACACATCTCTAAGACTATAAAATGATGAAATGTCCAAAAAACTAAACAACCATGAATGCATACATCTAAATCCCACAACAAGAGTCTGACAGGAAGTAAAAAAAGTAAACAGGGCCAAATACAAGCCTTCCATAAAGATTCTGAAAAGAAGTCCATCCTGAAATTAAAAAATGGGATTTCTATCAAAGTACCTCAGGAACACGCCTAGGTATATCTGGTCTCACTAAGCACAGTCTGGTCCCGGTACATCAAAGACTCTTTCAAAAGGTCAATTTTCTCCACTTAGGGAATGAATATGAACAGATGAACTCACTCCAGACCTCATTGAAGGATTCCAACAACTCTATCCAAGAATTCCTACTGAATAGATCATTATCCTAGAAGTAAGAGAAAATTACATACTAACCCTTAGGGAATTCATAGGGTAATGTACACTAGAGAAACTAGTCCATTATATATAGGTAAAGGGATCCATGAAAAGTTTTATAAATTACATGGTGGGTAGAAGGGTTCACACGTTGTGTCCTTTGACCTTGGGTCCTGCCTGTCTACCCGGCCCATATCCCATCTTGTGACTATGTTCGTGTAGAAGTACATGACATGTTAGATTCCTGTATACTCTACCTATGTCCCATTACATGGCTTAGTCCAAGTTCTTTCCAAGACATGTCCATGTAGGGGATTAAATAGTGTTCTCCAACCAGTGTAATCCACCCAATGTCCTTGTACCCTCTGAGGTAAACACTGAGTCGTTGGGGAGAGGTCACATGTCGTGTGATACTTAACTATCTCCAAAACCCAAGTAGTCACAAAGGAGGCCCCACACACTATGAAACTCTGAGTTACAGGCCGTGTAGTGTGGTTTTTTCTAGAATTCCATATCTGGAATCTACATTTCCATCTATTAATCATGTGCCCAGATCTGTCATCACCACCACTAATCACGCATGAGGAATTGAGATCTGGGTCAACCAGCGTTGATCATCAGAGTATAAATGATTTTTGGAAATCCCTTTCATTAGGGAATCATCTCAAACCTCCACCATCTTTGTTCTCATAATAAATAAAAATTAGGGGTTTCTAAACTGGTCCAATCCATTTTCAAGAACCGCCGTTGTACCTCCACGACATCAAGCCAAGCCTGGATCAATGATTTCAATCTATTGTACCATGAAATGGGTGTGCAACATTCAATTGTATGATAAAATGTTGAACCACGGTCCAAAATAATAACACCCAAAATTAATGGATAAATATGGGAGAAAACCATGAAACATGAAAAATATGAATGAACCTTAGCTGTGTTTGGTTGACCTTGATCCATTTCAATTAGAATGAAAAATGATAAACGAAAATAAAATAAATAATTCCACAAAAATAATCCCCTCAAAAAAACATCCCACAAGAAAATTGTTTTGTGAATCAATCCATTGGCCGATAGATTAATGTTCATCATAGAAATTAAAAATGAGGAAAGAATAAGAGTAAACAAACATCCTACATAGATTCTGATTTATCACTAATGAAGAACAATGTCATTTTATCATCATTGGAGAGATCCTTTGATTATGTTGTACCTTAATCACTGATCTATGATTCAGAGGAATTTTTTCTGAGAGAGATCCTCCAAAGCTCTCTCTCCAACAACTCCATGGTTATGCAGCTAACCTTTGAATTTCATCATAGAAGTATACATAAATTCTCGTTAGTTATTTCATCAATGAAAAATAAATAAAATAATTTACCTAATTATTTTATTCATTTCCACCCCCATGATAACTTTTCCACAAATGACCCATGATGACTAATTCTTAGTCATTCTTAAGGTAAAACCCATATTCTGAACTAAACAGTACACTCTGATCTCCCATTCAGTCACCCCATTTAGGAGTTATTCTAGTTTTTAAGGAAAACTGCATGTGAATGCTATTAAATATATTTAATATATTTCAAAATTTTATTACAAACACACCAGTCCTCAGAATCTAACGTCATCTCAGTGCCCGGTACCAAAAATAATCCATACAATATTTAAAAATAATACATGGAAAATCTAAGTCATTACAATAGTTTTTCACAATATTTTATGTTTTCAAATTAAAATAAATTTTATAAATTTTATTATGTGAATTTGAAAAATTCATTTTAACTTTTTTATTTACTATGTAAATCTTATCAAAATATGATTTTTTTACTTTTCTCAAAAAGATAGATTTTTAGGTGAACAGTGAAAATATTTTTTTAAATAATAATATGAATTTTATGACATTATTCGTATATAAGTTTGAATAGAAAATTCATGAAACTTTTTTAAGACCAAATAAGTATTTCATAAGTGAATTGTAATTTTTTTAAAATTATAAATCAATTTTTGATATTTTAGAGCATTTGTTATATTTTTTGGAAAAAAATTAATAAATTGTATATTTTGTTTTTTCAAATTATTTTTGATCAATTTTAAAAAATGGATAAAATAAAATTTATTTAAAATTTTTAATTAGTAGATCCAAATTATGTGAAAATGACCATTTTTTCATAAAGGATATGTAAACATAGGTAAAAAGCTTGTTATAGTGGTAAAAGCTAAAATGGTAAATATAAAAATCTAAGAGAAAAGTCCTCAAACATGTTTAAAATATGTGTGGGAATGTGTGTTTAAGGCCTTAATCGACCCTATAACTTCCCGTCTCCATTTTTTATCAATTTCTGAGCCAAATTACTTAAGAGTGACATTCCATTGTTGAAATTCTTTTAGTATTTACAAAAATTTTATCCCTTTTAACTTATTAAAGGGGCACTGCTCTCCTCACTTCCCCTCACACCAAAACCCATTTATTTCTGCCCATACTATTCTTAGTCCTATTATAATCATTCTATCCAACATAAATATGAATTTATATTTCTGAAATACCACCACTTAAAGGCTTAACCCCCTTTTTAAAGAAGATAATTCAAGTAGTGAGTTATAAATTTATAAATACTTCTTTCTCATTTTTATTTATTTATGTGAACTCCTTATTCCTAAAATACCATTAAAACATATTAGAATTATAACATCAGTACCATTAGTATAATTATATTCTATTATAATGATTTTTTAATCATTAACCACATTTTCCCTTTTCTATTATGAAAAAAAATTGCTAATTATGTGTTGTGTGGACTGTCGCCTCCACAAAGCAACATGTTCTTTTTACGTCACCACTTTGTAAGGAAGGTCATAATATAGAACATAATATATATATATATCTGTGTGTGTGTGTGTGTGTGTGTGATATTTTTGAAATTTTTTATAATCTATAATGATAACCCATAATACTTCTTTTCACAATTCTATAGAAAATGAAATCATCATCTTTGCGTATGTGTGGACTACCACATCCATGGAACTATTGATTTCTATTTTTATTTTCATCATTGTCTTAAATTTATAGTAATCATAATGACATTAATGGATAAATATTATGTTTACAAAATCATTAATTTTTTGTAATCATAAATTTTATAAACTATTAGAAATATGAGCAATAAACAACTGAGGTAAATTCAACCATTTAAAAGAGTGTTATAAGAGAAAAAAGATTTCTTCTTAATGTGAAATAGCTTTATATTGGTTACCTTATTCTTCTAAATATTTAAAATTATGATATAAAATACAAATAAAGACTGAATATGATCATTATTCTTCTTTTATAATGATATTATAACTAGACCACCACATAATAATCCATTAATCATGACATGTTAATGTTTGTGTTGATTTGGGAACCCACTTGAAAAATGTTAAAAATATATATCATGGATGAATATAGGAATTAAATTTATAGTAATATATGATAAAAATAAGTAAATGGTGAGTTTTTTTAATTTTTAATTATGATAAAAAATTATATTGTTATTTAGGAAAACACCTAATGTTATCTAAGAATCAATGAAACATTCTCATCACCAAATTTATCACTAAAAGACATAACCAAAACTCACATAAAATCAAATTATAAAATTATAAATAGTTATAAAAAAATAAATTTACTTTTTATGATCCCATAATAATGAAATTTAGGATAATAATGAATAACCTAACTATTATTGTGAAACTAGTTCAAAACGAATGTGGATACTAACACCTAATATTGAAAATAGATAATAATAAAAATAGTAAACATGATGATAATAATTATAAATAAAGTTTAAAAATTGGTTATATATATGAAAAAGGTTCTTAAATAAGTGGTTAAAATATATATTTATTTTTATACAGGGTCTTATCATACATTTGACTATGTGGGGAAACAAGGTTAGGGTTTCTTGTCTCATATTTTCACCCCTTGAAACATTTTTCTTATTTTACACCATGTTTTATTGTAATAGTGTATTTAAATCTCCATTAATAATTTCGTTCATTGTTCAATTATAATTTATTATATTCAATGTTTAATTCCAAGTTATTTTTCTCATGGGGTTTTGAATCAATAATTACACAATCTATAATGATTTCATCGACTCAATTTTGGATTCATTAGGTGATAGTATTTATGACTTGACTATAATTTTTAATGATGTATTTGATCCTAAAATTACCCTATATAAAATTGTATTTCCTATTATTCTCTTTTTAAATTAGTTATCATCATAAATAATTAATTTTTTGATAAAATAATTCTAGATATAAATCTTTAATGTTGTTAAGAATAACTCTCAATAGTTCCAAGGAAGTTTTCTTCTATGTATATATTGTCATTCCTAACAATGTTTTCCTATATTTTTGGAAAATATAATATGAATTATTTTATATGATTCGAAAATTTATATTTACCCATTTTCAAAAGGTAAATTTAATACTCTTTTTACAATGTGTGTTTTCAAACAATGTTATTTCAAAATATTTAAAAAACGTATTTTCCATTTTTTTAAATAAAATTTGTAATCATCCACTCCACATTTTTTATAAACATTATGACATTGAAATGATATTTTATTTTGAACCGCTTATAATAAAGTTTTCAAAAATTATTCTCTTTCCCTTCACAAAATGTTTTTTTAATGTAATTTGTACATCGTTATTTATAACAATGTTTCCAAAGGTTTTATGATGGAATTGTTATTTTCATTTCTATTTACCCTCCAAGGTTTATTTTTCAGGAAGTGATGATTTATTAAACCTCAATATGTTATTATGATATTATTCATTTTGGGAAATGAGATTATTGATATCTTATTTCATGACCCCTCCATCAAAAAATGCCCCTCTTCGCCTGGCAATGAAGAAATGGAGATAATGACCCCCTAAGTCCCTACTCCAGTAAGCCTTGTGGTGGAGACCATCACCAAGGGTATACAAGTCTCACAAAATTGGAGGCATTTCCCCTTTTTAAAAAAGAAGATTGGGAGAAAATATGTTTTATCCCAAAAAAACTCCAAGTTATATATATATATATATAAGAAATCAAAATTCATCCCACGTGAATGTTTAAAATAGAACTTATACAAAAAAACAAAAGTCTCCCAAGTAAGTACCAAGAGTATAGCTTGGCAGTGACATAGAAACTGTTAAGATCTGAGGTAGTAAAGTCTGTGACGGTAAAAAAAGTCCTCCTAAAAACCTGAAAATAGTTTTATATATGTAGCGTGAGCATACAGGTATACTCAATAGGAAAACCAAAGTCTCTTGTGCACATGTGAAAGAAGCATACTAATTCCCCTCTGAGAAAATAGTAGAACAAAAAATTACCTAAGTAGGTATACTAACCATCGCAACCTCACCAAGGCACTCTCACCAAATAACGCAAATCAAGTAAAGTAATATAATGTACATTGATAATATGGTACCCTTCACCACATTCCCAGTGATTAACTACTCTCACACCCTAATGAAAAATGTCCTGGAGCTCTCACCTCTTCTGAACACACCACATCACAACGCGCCCAGACACACATGGGCGTCACAACCACATCTCACTCATAGACACCTGGGTCACATACCACATCACATCCTGGACGAAGACACCTGAGACAACTACCACGACACATCTTTCTTATAGACACCGAGGCCACATACCATGTCACATCCTGAAAACACCTAGGAAATCACAACACATCTCATTTTGAAGACCTCAAGGAAAACACAACACATATCACCCAGAAGAATCTTTGAAAAACACAACTCACCCGCACACACTTGGGCCCCACAAAGAACAACCTGCCAAAAGAATATTGGGCTACCACTACCTGGAAGAAGGAGAAGGGAAGAGTGGGTGGTCAGTCATCCATCCTCGCACCAGGATGTTTGGGAAAGACACCCTCCCCCCTAATGATAGGGGTTCTCGGCACGATGTACTAAACTAAGGTGGGGTGCGTATATAAATAAAAAATTAAATACATGTATATATAGGTATAATGCCAAACACTCCTCCCAAACTATGGGTTCTCAAACAAATAACCATCTCACAAAACTGCCAACTTCACTGCAACCTCTAAATGTGCAACACCACAAATCAAATCACCACCCATCTCATATCTCCAACCGATTTAATTTAACCACTACCATTATGCATTCACAATTCATTTATTCATTATATTAACAAAACCAACTCAATCTAGTCCTAAAATTCATTAATCAATTATTTATTCATTTATTCTATTAATATCAAGGCACCTACCAAGAACCACACATAATGAGACACACATAAAAAGTCACACACGGAGAAACTCTATGATAATTACCAACACAGAAAAAGTCCCCAATTCTCAACCACACCAAGCCACACTACTATGGAATAACCTGATTACAACCCCACTACACAAAAATTCCCATCCATTCCACAGTCAATTAAACCTCTCAACCTAAGATTCTATCACATGGTCATGTTGATGTATCATCTACAAGTTCATAAATCATGCCACTTAAACAATCCAACATCACAAACCTTTTCTTCATAAATATACCACAAGACAAACCAAAGAATATCCACACATCACAAAATAGCCACTTAAAATCCCATTTGTCTCGCACACACAACCACACTATCCCACACAACACACCACCCCCATATGCCAAAGAATAACAAAATTCAAGATTTAATGAGAAATCCCTTATTTAATTCCACTTGTAAATTCTGGGGTTTCCATTGAAATTGGGAAATCCTGGGGCATCATTTTATTTTTTCAGTGTATGAGATTTACCAGTTTCCATTTAGGGTGATACCACAATAGCCACAACCAAAGTAACAAAGACAACAGATATAACCAGCACAAACAAAGCCACCAATGACCAAAATTTTCAGCAGTGCGTTCAATTCATTTAATCACAATGTCACAAACAATTAGAATATCTGCCAAAATCATGAAATAAACCCCTCTACCCTTTCAATTAAATATGTCCAGTTCATTGTCTTGGATTAAGGTAGAAGAACCATAATCGAAAGGTAAAAAAATTAACCCCCCCCCCCACGCATTATGAATAAATAAAGATATACAAGGGAATCCCTACCTTAAATATGTTTCAATGTTATTTCCACAAGAACGGATCATGTAATGATCCTCTGATCACCTATCCTACAAGATCTGCATCCATCCGAGGATGTCATGACACCACTGCACCAACGAAAAATTAGAGACAACCCATTATGAATCATGGATAAGAACACCCCATGGAATGACCTGGAGATGTGGAAGAAAATGAGACACAAATAAGGGAAAATTCTAGAAAAAGAAGGGAGAATGTACCTTGGATCAACACGGATCACCAAAAAATGATCAACGAGATCAACGTTTTGAAGTGAGTTGAAGAGGGTTTGAATAACTTCTCTGGGTGCCTAGGGTTCATCTGGAACAATATAAGTTTATGAAGCCATGTGATTTGTGAAGACCCAAGCATCTAGAATGTTTTAAAACATTACAACATCGTGGGATTACACAATGTGTAATCCCCTTTCAGGCCATGAAATCCCTCAAGGTCCACTTCTTCCAAAAAAACTGTCGCCTCTTGATTTATTTTATTTTTAAAACCCTGAAATATTACACACTATGAATATCTCTTTCACACCATATAAAATTTTAAACATCTTAAAGCTTTCCAGGAAAATTTGTGAAACCACTTCACACTGTGAAATCAAGTTACCCAATGTGTAACCTCCCCACTTCCATCATTTAATAACCAAACTTCTCAAAACTCCCTCTGGGCCCCCTTTAAGAGCTTCCAATGATTAAACTTGTAGAGTAATGGACCAGGAAATCATGAACCATTAAATTAGATACCTCTCGAATGATTATCATCCTCGAGAATCCAAAATCAATCCTAGGAGAAAGAGGGTTTCGAACAACCACCCTGTGGGATACCTTTCAAGGATATCACTACACTTGAAACACTACTAATAGCAAAACACATCGACATTCAATGATAAACTATTATGTGTTGTTCGAAAGCTGAGGTGGAAACCCCCAAATCCCAGAACACCTCCACTGAAACCTATAACCCACCCTTATCATGTCAGCCCAAATGACCACAAGACACGCCACATGATAAAAAACAAGTTTTCTCAATCAAATGAATCAGGTAATCCCATCTTCCATGTCAATAAACTATCCACTTGAGGAGCCACTAACTTGCCCACATGTGTTTAATCGCATTGTGGTTAATGTGTCTCGATTAGGAATCTAGTATTCCCCTTCTAACATGTATGGCCTTTATCACACATCAAACTATACATAAGACTACCAAGGGAAAACAGCTCATCACAAAAATAAGTTTCCAAAATTACATTTAAAAATAAAAAATAACAAACCAAAACTCAAAAAATTCTAGGTATTGGGCACACATTTGCGTTTCCAAATCCAAAGTACTCTCCTCCAAGACACCATGCCTCCACAACACATGAACTAAAGGAATTGTTCATCCACGTAACACCTTATCATGATAATCATGGATCTCTACTAGACACTCCACATACATTTTTTTATCCTTGATATCTAACTCTCCCATGTCAAGATCATGGGAGTCATTGTGAATATACTGAAAAAGTTGATATATGTGGAAGATTTCATGGATCCTATCCAAATGTGGCAACAATTCCAATATGTATGTCACTTCACTAACTCATCCCAACACCTCTAAGGATATAAAAAAACCTGAGAGAAAGCCTACACCCTCTTCCAAAACTCTACAACCTATGTCGAATGGAAACCTTCATGAAAATGTGGTCCCATACCTTAAACTCCAAGGTCATCCTCCTATGATTGGCATAAGAATTAGGTCGTTCCTACATCATGTTCATCCTCTCATGAACAAACTCAACCTTCTCTATTATGCTCTACACCACACCTAGACTAAGAGCATCTATCCTCCTAA
The DNA here is from genome assembly GCA_963277665.1 of Viscum album. NCBI lineage: Eukaryota > Viridiplantae > Streptophyta > Magnoliopsida > Santalales > Viscaceae > Viscum > Viscum album. Next base: position 441,806,919 of record OY728121.1, read on the forward strand.
CCTTTGTCCAACATAATGGAGATTGAAATGGTCTCCCGTAAAATGCCTCAAATGGATCCATTCTAATGGAAGTGTGATAAATATTATTATAAGTGAACTCTACCAAGGGTATGTGTTGTACCCAAGATATTCTAAAGACTAAGACACACACCTGCAACGTATACTGCAATTTCTAGATATTCTTCTCTATCTTCCCATCTGTCTGAGGGTGGAAAGTAGTTTTGAGGCGTATCTGGGTGCCAAATGCATGTTGTAATCCCCTTCAAACATGTGAGGTAAATATTACATCCTGTTTAGATAAAATGTACCTCATAACTCCATGAAACCACACCACTTCTTCCATATAACTCTTGGTTAAGGCATCCACTATGACTAACTCATTTATTTCTAAAAAGTGACTGGATTTCATCAGCTGATCCACTACTACCCAGATTGCATCGTAGCCTCCCAAATCCCTCAGTAACCCTATGATTAAATTCATCAATATTTCATCCCACTTCCACTCAAGGACATCCAAGGGCTTCAACAAACCAATAGGAACATGCTTTTTGTCCTTGACCTTCTAAAAAACTAAGAATCTTTCCATAAAGTAGGCTACTTCACATTTCATCCTGGGCCACCAAAATGGCATCTTAAAGCCACGATAAATTTAGGAATTCATGGGTGTACCACTAAAGGTTAGTTACGAAACTCACGAAGAACTCCCTCATGAATTTCTACCAGAACAAACAACCTCCCACAGAACCACATCTGATTTTGACCATCCTATGACCATCCCTTATGAGTATCACCATGGCTAACATGATCGTACAAACACCTATTCCTCTGAGTCTCCCCACTAAAACTCCTCCACCAGGTACATCATAGAAGACATAACTGTCATCTGAAACAAAAATCCTCTACCACCATCAATTCATGCATCTATGTACAAGGATTTTGAATCCTCCATCACTTTCCAAGTGTTTGTAGATTCCCAAAAAACCTCTTTTTATAACCTTCTATAAAAAGCATATGTCATGACATTCCCCTTTACTGAGGTGTAGGAGATATCAAGATCATAGTACTGAAGAAGCTTCATCCATCACCACTACCATAGATTCAGATCACACTGGGAAAATATATACCTCAAAATCTTTTGATCTATGAAGACCACAAATCACTCCCCAATGAGGTAATACCATCACAAATTCAGCACAAACATGACCGCTGCTGACTCCAGATCATGGGGCCATAGTTATGCAAGTGGAGGTGTAATAGCCTAGACACATAAGAGATCATTTCTTGATGCTTCATCAATACACATCCCAAACCCAGATGAGAATAATCAAAAAACACCTCAAACATCACTCCTTCATCTAGAAACTGGAGCAATGGAGAACTACACAACTTCCCCTTTAGATAGCCAAACACTTTCTGGAACTACTCAATCCAAAAAAACATGTTTCTTTAAAGTTAGATCTATCAACCGAGCTATAAATCAAGAAGAATCGTGTAGAAACCTCTAATAATATCCCTAGTGACCAAGAAAATTGTGAACTTCTACCACATTCTTTGGTGTTACCCAAGAAAAAACTGATTCAACCTTTAAAGTGTCAACTATCACACCATGCTGGGACACCACATGCCTAAGGAAACGCACATATCATGTCCATAACTAACACTTGGAAAACATTCCATAGAGCTAGTGGCATCGAAGAACCTTCCAGACAGTTCTGAGATGGTCGGTGTGATCCTCCTCTGACTTTGAGTGGATCAGGATATCATCGATGAATATGAAAAAGAATCGGTCTAGTAACTCACAAAAGATGTAGTTCATAAGCCCCATGAACACAGCTAGTGTGTTTTTAAGACCGAATGGTATGACTATGAACTCAGAGTTCCCACAACTTTATTTTAAAGTAGTCTTTAAGATATCACCCTCCTTCACCCTCAGCTAGTGATATGTAGACCATAGATCTATCTTAGAAAACGAACTTCCCCTCTCAGTTGGTTGAAGAATCCTCTATCCTCGAAAGAGGGTAGTGGTTATTCACTATCACCAAATTCAACCTTAGGTAGTCTATGAAAAACCTCTGACTCCCATCCACCTCATTTGTGAATAACATTGTAGCACCCCATGGTGAAACACTAGTCTAGATAAATCCCTTCTTCATCAGATCGTTTATCTGAATCCTCAACTCCCACAACTCAGAAGGTTCCATCTGAAAGGGGTCATCAAAATCAGAGAAGCATCAAGATATAAGTCTATAATAAACACAATTTCACGTCAAGGGGTTAGGGTTAAAACCTCCTCTGGGATAACATCCGGGAATTTCCTGAAAACTCTGGGAACCTCCACTATCCCAACATATGATGATTCCACTAAAAGCTTAGCCAATATGGAAAGAAGAAGCTCTATACACCGACTACCCACCTGACAGCTCCACTCACCAATGAAATCCACACACAAACCATCCACATTTGAATACAAAACCCTTTACAAGAAGCATTCGATAACATCATGCATAGAATACAACCAGTCGATGCCGAGAATGAAATTGTATCATTACATCTATATCAATAAGATATCCCCACAGAACTGATGTGGTCCCATCATCAGTCCACATACTTAGCACACATCAAAAAATCTCGTCTGACCTCCTACTAGTGTACTCAAACCTAGTGTAATGGGAATCCCTTATACATCCAGTCCCATAACATGGGTTGGAGTGGGTTCAACAAAGGAGTGTGAAGATCCTAAATCAAACAAAGCACAAGAAATGGTACTAAACAAACTGATCATACCTCTTCTAATATCTATCCCTACTTGAACTACGACCTCTTATGCATGCAACTAACCACACCTAGCTCCTCTACCCCTTTACTGGTTTCTACCTCCATGAACACACTCTGGTCGAGGTCCCTAAGAAACACCCTGAAGTTGTCCCCTACCTACTTCATCTCCCCCCAGTCGAGAAAAATCCTGTTGACCCTGCTGCTAAAATGACATGACTGGAAACTACTGCTAAGGCTGGCACTAAACCTATCCTCCTCCAGAAAACTAAGCCCAAGAAACCACCAGGCACTAATTCTAAAGATTTTTGGGAACCCAAAAAATGAAACACATTATCCCTAAGACCATAGGAAAGGAATTAAGACCGCTAGCACCAGAAGGCTGGAAAGGAAACTTCTAAGGTCGGATCCCTACCGGTCGAAACCGTGAAGGTACCGACGCCTGAGATCAAACACTGAAGTCCCTACCTCTCAAATAAATCTTTTAACTATCCTCTCTTGAAAGTCCTACTCATGAGTGCATCCTCTAAATCACCTTTTCCTTCTTCATGACCTCTAGATATGTAAAAAAATTTAAAGTAGTAATAGCATACTGGATAGAAAGGTAGAGGGCCTCTGCAAGACATATAACATGAGAATCCTCATCTGTAAAGTGATCTGGGGGGAATAAAAGAAGATCCATAAACTTGATCCCATGTTTCTACACTAACATACTCACCTTCTGAAGGGAGAGTATCTCTTGCCTCTTCTCAGCCTTCATGGTTGATGAAAGGAACACTGGCTAGAATTCCTTCATAAAGTTGACCCACAACATTTCTTCCTCTTTCTTATCCCCGAGATAAAGTATCCTACACTAACGTGTATCTCCCAACATCTGACTCACTGACAAAGGAACCCAATACTCTATCGGATCCCAGATAAAACTGAAGGTGATCTCAAGATCCTCAATCCAAATCTCTATCTTCTTGTCTGAAACACTTCCCTCGCACATAACGAAGGCTTTTCACTGGAAATCATGCAACATTATCTACCACTAGTCATCCTCCTCCACTAGTTCAACCCTCCAACGATCAACCGGTTCAGCCTACTGAGCCTCAATCACCCGAGCCACACGCGGATGATGACCAGGTTCCATAACTTAAAGCTAAACAAGTAATTCCTAAACCTGAGTAGTATGGAATTTTATTTAAGATTTTATTTTAACTCATTAATTATCATTCATTCCAAATTTCTCAAAACAACCAATTAATACAAGAACACATTTCATTATAACGCATATACAGTTCCTAGGATCTCTACCTTAAAACTGGTGTAGCCTCACTTGATCGTTTGGTAAGCTCATAGTCCATGCATCGGATCATAGGGGGACCTAAAAGGTATACTAACCATCCCAACCTCACTAAGGTAAGCTCACCAAATAACCCAAGTAAAGTAAAGTAATTAAATTTCAATCAATAAATTGGTAACACACACCACTTTTACACTGATTAGACACTCTCACACCCTAATTAAAAAGTCTCAGTGCTCCCAAATATTTCAAACACACCATTTCACAACCTTCCTGCACACACTAGGGCCTCACAACCACATCTTGCCTCTAGACACCCGGTCTTCCTACCACATCTCATCCCACCCATAGACACTTGGGCCACATACCATGTAACATACCACGTCACATCCCAAAAACACCTAGGAAATCACAACACACCACATGACAAAGACACATGGGAAAACAAAACACATATCATCCCAAAGACACCTGGGAACACACAACTCACCCACACACACCTAGGCCCCATAAACCATAACCTATCTGAATAATCTCAGGATATCGCTACCCAGAAGAAGGAGTTAGGAAGGGCATGTTTCTGCAAATCTATCCTCCCACTGTGATTTTTTGGAAGGACACCCTACCCTGTGATTATGGGGGTGTTCGGCATATAGTGCTCAACTAGGGTGGGGTGCATATAGAAATAAAAAATTAAATACATGTATATATAGATATAATACCAAACGCTCCTTTCCAAAATATGGGTTCTCAAATAAAAAACCATCTCACAAAACTACTAACTTCACTGCTACCTCTAAATGCTCAATACAACACATCAAACCATAACCCAGATCATATTTCCAATCAATTTAGTTTATCCATTACCATTCTTCATTCACAATTCATTTATTCATTCTGTTAACCAAACCAACCAAATCCAGTCCCAAACTTCATTAATAAATTATTTATTCTTTTATTGCATTACTATTTAGGCATCTACCAAGCATAATACACAAAAAGCCACAAAAAAATTCACACATGGAGAAAATCTTTGAAAATTACACACACCAACCAAAACAAGTCCCTAACTCTCAACCACACCCAGAAACACTAGCAAGGCACAACTTAATTGCATCCCCCCTAAAAAACACTACTCATACATTCCACAATCAATCAAATCTATCAAGATGAGATTCAATAACATGGTCAAGTTTATATATCATCTATCAGTTTATCCACTACACCTCTCAAACCAACCGACGACACAAACCTATGATTCACAAAGGTACCACAACACAAACTAGAGCATATCCACACATCACAACATAGACACTTCACATACCATCTATCCCGCACACATATCCACACTATCCCAAACAACACATCACCCCACATACCAAATCATAAAAAAATTCAATATTTAATTAGGTATCCCTTATTTAATTCCACTCATTAATTTAGAGGTTTTCACATAAACTGAGAAATCCTGGGGCATCTGTTTATTAGCTAAGTGTACATGATTTACTAGTTTCCATTTCAGGTGATACCACAACAGCCACAACCAAAGAAGCACACACAATAGATATAACCAGTGAAAACAAATCCACCAACTTCCATCATTTTTAGTGGGGAGTTCATCTCGTATAATCACAATATCACAAAAAATAAGGAAAGTTTCAAAAAACATGCAATAAACCCCTCTCCAATTTTGATTCAATTTTTCAGTTCTTTATCTTTTATTAATACATCACAACCTTAATCCAGGGGTAATAAAAGAAAAACCCCTCCTGCATGATGCAAAAATAAAGAGAGATAAGGGAATATCTACCTCAAAGGGGTGTCAACATTCTTCACATGAGAACGGGTCATATAATGGTCCTTTGATCACCTATCCTACAAAATATGCATCTATCTGAGGACGTCGTGGCACCACCCTACCAACAGAAACTAAGAGATACCCCAATTATAAATCATTGATAAGCACATTCCATGTCATGATGAGGTGATATAAAAGATAACAAGACCCAACCGAGGTAAACTGCTAGAAAACAATGGGAGAATGTACCTTGGATCACCACGGATCACTAAAGAATGATAACAAAGATCAATATATGGAAGAGGGAGGAAGAGGGTTTGAAAAACACCTCGAGGTTCCTAGGGTTCATTTGGAATAATAGAGATCTCTATAGTCATTTTATTTTTGAAAAATTAAGTGGATGGAATGTTATAAAAAATTTCAGCATTGGGGGGTGACATGACGTGTAGACCCCTTTCATGCTGTGAAATCCCTCGAGGTCCACGTCCACCAGAAAAACCCATCACATATAAGTTTATTTTATTTTTCAAACCCTTAAATATTACATGCCGTGAATCCCTTTTCATGCTGTGTAAAATTATGCACATCATGAATCTCTCTAGAATAATCCGTAAAACCAAACTTCATACCGTGAAATCATGTTACACAATGTGTAACCTCCCTACCTCCATCTTTTAACCACCAAACTTATCTAAACTCTCTATTATCCTCCTCAAAGAACTTCCAATGAAACAACATACAATGTAACATATTGGAAAGAAATAGACCATTACATATTATAATTTATTAATTTTATATTATCTGAATTTTTTGAAAGCTTTAATAAACCCATTATTTTTCCACGACATATTTATGTTATGATGAATATTTAATTTCAAGTGTCACACATATGTTTTGAAAACTGATGAGTGGGTTCCTATATATCCATCTATTTTATTGGTTAAGGATATATATTTCATGATACTAGGATGTAAATTATGGAAATTTTTTTTTTCATAACATTAATTGTGAACATTTTGTTTGTTCATGATACAAAGTTTGAAATTTTTTTGTTCATAATATAAAGAATGGGATTTTTCCCCAACATGAAGCATGAATTTTTTTTAATTCTTTATATGAAGTATGAACATTTTTTCACAATATTATTTGTGGGAAATTTTTATTTAAAACTTAAATAATGCACATTTTTTATTAGAATAATGAAACATGGAAATTTTGATTATTAACAATGTTATAATTTCCATATGCTTATGTTTGTTCCAAATTTCATTGTCAATATATTTTTAAGGTACGGCTACATGTATAATATATATTCCAACGATTATGCGCAATGTATCATTATTATTATATCCTAATTTTGTAGTATTTTTTCATGTTGTATGTTTTATAATTTGAGATTTAATGTCCTTTTATAATGACTTGTAGAAAACATATATAATTATATGTTATTTTAATAAGATATTCCTACCATGACCATGTTTTACCATATGTTTATAATCCAACCCTTGATAATGTGTTGATAAATATTCATTTATTGAGAATTTTATCTCACCCCTTTCTTCTATTTTCATCCCCCAGGTTATAAATATGAATATAACCAAGGAGATGTCTAGAATTAGATCTTAGTTAAAATGAAGAAAAATGTTCACAGGTATAATAAAATTAGTTTCTTATGTATATGATCCTGAAAGACACTAAATATTATATTCTTATGATTGTGAAATGATTTAAGAGTTATAGTATTTATCCTATGGTAATGTTGAAAAATAAAGATAGGTTAATCTTATTTTTTATCAATGATAGTGTTTCATGAAATTGTTTTTGGAATCTAATCTAGGAGTGTGGGTTTAGGTTCCTTACAAGAAATAATAGTTCTATATTTAAAGATTCTTGCAAGGGACCTTCCACCTTTAATCTCATATCTATCACAAATGGAGGAGTTATTCCTCCTCAAAAAACTGAGGTATCCCTAAAAGTTCATGAGGAGACCAAAAATCAGAAAAACACAAATTAAAAATCTAAAGGAAACCCTAGGTCATTGAAACCTTTTTAAAGAATGAACAAAATAATGAATGAAAGAAGTATGGGAAGATGTTTAGAATAAATTACCTTCAATAATCACTCATAAGTCTGGATGAAATTTATGTGGAATGATCTTGTAGGAGGGTAAAATGAGAGGGAGGCATACTAGAGCTAAGAAGGAACAAATGGTAGAGGAAGGATACTCAGAGGGGGTTTAATTTTACCAAGAGTATAATAGTAATTTTAAACATTTTAATGACCTATATAGGATCCATGGTTTGGTTGTGCAGTTGGCCAAACCCTATGCCAACTATTTTCCTCCTACTGAGAACCTAGGGAACTATGCATGGACAAGTCATATGGTTAGACTAATCATGCACTAACTATGCAATGTGGTGCTGACATAAACTTTAGGCATGTCACATGGTTAGTACAAACTGCGTACTAATTGTGAAACATGAATTTCTCAACCAAAATCTCTAAATATCAAATAAATTCATACCATAGGGGGATATAAATAAAATATACTCAAAAATAATAAGATTAATATGGTAAAGTGAGTTCAATGTGTGAAAATTCTCCCCACCATAACAGGTTTTACCCCTAGAATGTTCCAACAAATTTCTTGATCAAATGAAATAATATATGTTTATATTCCTCTTAAAAACATGAATCAAGAGACTAAGGGTAGAAACTATTTGAGGTTACCACTAAAAACCTAATACATCACCAAATTAAGAGAAGTGGTTATACCAAATACACCCAACTTTCTGATAATTATGTTTCCCCCAAGGAACAAAGACCAACCCGTCCATGTATTTGATACTATCAAAATGATGATTCATCAAATAAAGAGGACTTATCCTTTAAATAAAATCATAATACATAGAGCACCCAAACATAAGAACAAACAAGAGAAAGTAGACATATTATGACCTATCTAAAATATCCAACAACATCTATAGAATGGCCCTTGACGAAAATATCTCTATGTTACTAAGAGTGATGTCAAGTAAAGCAGGGTTAAGAGATTACTCTATTATGTACTCCCTACCATACTAAGAATCCTCAAATAACCCCAATCATCAAAGATTAAAATAATATATAAAACCTTAACTGAATCCATGAATTTAAATAAAATAATATGTATAAAAAATATAACTATACACCATTATAAAAATTCATAATTTTCCCTAATAATCGTCCAGAATTAATAGATTCCCTTAAATCAATAAGCATCATCATCGAAATAATGCATAGATAGAATGGAAAAACAAGAAGAAGAATAAGAAAATAAGAAAAACTCAAAAGCTCTATATAGTGAAATTAGGATTACCATGTTGAACCTAGGAATATATTAATAGATAATATCAAGAACTTATTTTCATATAAGAAACTCCTCAACAAAACCATTGTCAATGACATTTATATACATGGTCATGAAAGTAATTTGGTAACACCCTACACTAGGATCCACTGAACCTATGCTCCAGATCAATGCATCATCTAGCCTCAAGAATACCTCCTAATATGAAAGAGGCATATGACTAGTAGTGAGGACCTATGAGGTTACCATGGGGATACTATTCCATGATGATTAGAGTTTGTAACATAGAAGTAAATAATGTAAGTACCATATATCTATACATAAGTAGATAAATCATGGAAATAAGAAAGTAATAGGTAAATAGAAAACTCATAAAATAAAAGGATGATTATTAAACCCATTATCCAAAATTACATGTCATAATCATATATTCAAGTCCTTAAAAACCAAAAAGAAACAAAAAGGAAAAAACAGCAAAAAAACCTGAAAAGGGCTGAGTTATAACTCAATACCCATCTCTAAGCTCTATTCTATCCCAAATCAAGAATCTAACATAGGGCGATTACCCTTTTCCATCCATGAAACCATAAACCCTTCTTAGGAACCAACCAATGGCTTATGAAGTGTATGAGTATGACTCGACAGGAAACCACTAATGGTTTCTAGAATCTTATCTAGTTTGATCCAAAATATTGCATGTTAATTCATGTCAAGAATACCAAAGATAAAATAATTAAATAAATAAAATAGACAACCATAATCCAAAATCTCTAGGATGACACTCATATCAATCACACCTACTTTGGCATATGAAATATCTCTCAGATCACATCTTGGTGACCATTCAACCATGGTCACAACAAGAAATCTAGGAACTCATCTTGGTTTTCCAAATATCATATATCATGTAAAACTAATTACTCATCCCCGCATTCCCAATCATTTGGTATCATGTGGAATCAACAAATCTCATCCTGGAATTCCTAACTCATATACTAAATGGAATCCAAGGAGATTATCTTATCATCATCACTTATATAGCATCTTATGTCATATGTAAAAGGATCCCATCTCGTAATTCCCATTTATTTGGCATCATATATCACTAGGATTCTAAGGAACTTGTCCTAAAATTCTCATTAATTTAATGGCATGTACCACTCAGAATCCTAGGAGCTCATCCCAGAATTCCCATTCATTTAATTAATCCAAAACATAATAATATATTCCATTTAAATACTTTTAATACCATGGATAAAGGTAATCAAATTTCCATTATTTTACAATCTAGACATATCATTTGAAATTCAATTAGAAAAGGTTACACCCATAGTTCATTCCCTGTTTAAGACACCCCCTGTATGTCTCTTTAATGTAAAATAAAAAATATATAATCCAATATCAACCTAAAGGGGTGAAAAGGTCCTAATTTAAAATTATCGTGGGTTGTTTCGTGGTATTTAAGGGAATCTCAACTCATTTTATGGATTAAATTAGTTTAATTTAAGTTCTAGGTCAAATTCATAGTAAAAATGCATGATGAAATACACGGTATACACCATAAAATAGTGAAACCTTTAGTAATGGCTCAAATAACACCTACCATAGTTTAGAGGACCTCTACTAGTACAATATTGGCATTTGGATTGAGAAATAATGGAAGAAACATAGAAAACATAAAAAATACATAAAAAATAGGAGAAATTATCCTCAAACAATGATAACTCACATAGAAGTGGTTCTAAGAATAAAGGAGGATGGAAGACTCTTAGATTCACCTTGGCGATTCAATCACCTCAAATAAAACATAAAAGTGATGAATGGTGGGAAACCACCAATATTAAAGGAGAGGGAGATGGGAAATCAAAATAGGATTTTTTTTATAAATAGATAGGGTAAATGGGTTATACTTAATGGGAAAATTTTGAAAGAACTATAATTTTCCTAATTTTTAAATGGTCTCATGATTTGGCCACACAGTTTTCTGAATCATGCACCAACCATGTGAACTGCTCTATCCTGAAACTCCACACCCCACATGGTTAGGAGCACAGTTAAAAAACTATATGAAAACCATATAAAATGGATCTTAAATAAATTTTAAGGCTTTCATGGTTTCCAAGACCCCTTAACATGGTATAACAAACTATGCGTCCCCCTTTTCATACCACATGGTTGGGGTGAATAGTTAGTGAAAACAATGTGATAACCATTTTCCCTATTCTACCTCACCAAAAAATGAAATTTCAAACTCTTAACTGGTAGGACACTCTTGAGACCTCAAAAAATTACTTGAACACTCCACTGGGGTAGATGTAATGGTATTTCTATAACAATAAAAAGGAATATTTACCTTAATAAATCGTTGGGGTCTGAAAATCTCTTTAATATAGAACAACTCATTCTCAAGTATCACCATCAAATGTCACCGGCCTCCTTGGTAAAAAGATGTGTCCATTATGCCTATACATCCACTTCCCACTCCCATGATTCCTCATAGATGTTTCTTTTTTTCCATAATATATAGACTATAGGAAGAAGTTACCCCAAACCATATTCTCAATATTATCCACAATATTAACTAGATGCTCTTCAAAGGAAGCATTAGCCTCCAAATAAATATCATCAGAATCAAGAGAATGATATAGATCAAAACATCACTTTCATAGATGAGATGCATGAAACACATCATTCATAGCACTAAACCATTAAATATGGTCAAGTTGGTATGCCACAAATCCAACCCTTTCAATAATCTCAATAGGTCAAACATGCCATGTCAATGATTTCTTTTTTGAATTATTTTTCATGTTTATTTTGGTCCTATATTAGTTCATTGATTTTTATAGGTGTTTTGATGAAAAATTAAGTTGTGGACTCGATGACATATGGCTCATGGTTAGATCATGATTAATAGATATTATACGCTAGCTCTGGAGAGACCATGCTCCCTAGATAGTGGCATTGTTCAGGTTGAACGGTCTACCACATCGGCATGCAGATCACCATGCACCCAAACCAGTAGGTCTATCTGATGTACATGGTCAACTGCAAGACCATGTTCCCTCCACCAATAACTATACAGACTTGTTATTCTTTTTACATAGGGGGATGCATATTTCCGCACAGTTTGGAAAACTATGCAGCCTGTATAGGTCTTTAAAAATGTAGAATTTACCCTTTCCCCCTTCATATTTAAACCCAAAGACACCCTTTATCACCCCATTAAATCCCCATGTACCTAGGAACATCTTCATATAACCCTAGGATCCCTTGGAACACACTACTTTGGTGTATTATCTATGGATTATTGAATAACTCATCAAGTAAGACCCTCTTATCTTCATTTCTCCCTTTTTCTTGGTTTCATCTCCCCCTATTTCATGGGTTCTTTATTATCGAGTAGTTAGGTTGACCTAGTGATTGTTTAATCATGATTTATCTATTTTAATATTGATGTTTATGTTGTTATCGTTCCTTTATATGGTCTTCTAGTGGTGTGGTTTTTGTTTTCCCTCATATTCTCAATGTTTCTAAGCTTGATGTAGGTGGTTACATGCTTTTACATTATTGGATGATTTTTTTATTCATTATATTCATTTTAAATTTTATTTTGAATTGTGTGGGTGGTGGGAATCTATTTTGAAAGTTTTTGGTGTTCCTGTGGATTGAAAGATGATTTTTATAAATGAAAATGGTGGGTTTTCAAGGTCATTTTTAATGTTGGACATGTATGTATGTGTGACGGGTATTGAAAATGGTTCCTCATATGAAATATGGTTTGATTTCTTATGTTGTTTGATTTTATTTTGTGTTTTTATGAAAGTGTTTATTCATGTGACATGAGAAGAAAAATTTATCACAAAGGGAATCCTAGGTATCTAGATGGGTGGACTGGGACTAGTACGCTTGATGGAGTAGTGTTGTCAAGGCCTGGTTCCCTCTAGAAGGATTGATGCTACAACACTAACTAAACTCATGAGGATGATTAGATACAACTAGACCTTGGGATGTGTCCCCTTATAGTGTATTGTGCACGAGGATGTTGTGGGTCAGTGTTATTATACCATATCATTGAGTTATGAGTTTCCTAGGGTCCCACTAGTGATCGAGCTTTTAGGGATTACCTGTGGTGATCCTATGATTCGATTCTTACCATTGACATATGGTGAATTATACTTTTTAATAGAATTTTCAAATCATTTTTCCTTAAAAAATGATTTTTTTTATTTAAATAATAGCATGTTTATTTGTCTTATAACGTTATAGTGAAATACCCAGAATAGTGCAAGATCACTGAGGGGGGAGGGGTGAATCAGGGATCTCCTTTTTAAATTTTATTTATCCTTTTTATGAATTTCCTTCTTTATAAATTCAAACTTTGTGGCTAGTTAAAACCATTATCTACTCTTTAAATGATGTAGTGAAACAAAAACATAGGACACAAGGATTTACAAGGTTCGGTACAAAAACCTACTCCTTGTCATGTTGGCTATTCTCCCCAACATGGTTTCTTTTCTATATTAGAAGATGATTTCAAATAGTAATTAGTTAGACCCCCCAATTATAAGTTTGTTAAACCCCCCCAACAACACTGCACCTTATTCTTTCTTCTAGAAACAAGTTTTTCCCCTAGTTTCAAATAATTCTTTCAAATGGATCGATAGTCTTCTTCTTGTTCAAGTAGCTTCAACAAAATCTGGTTGAATCTGTCTGTCGTTCTCAAATCACTTTGCACAGACAATTATTTCCTCACATGTTCATGGGTATACACAAGTTCATATATGATATTTGTTATGTATCATGCATCCTGAATACACACTTTTTGGATTTCTTCCTTCTTTGGATGTTCACTGGTTATTAAGTCTTCTCAATTACCACTTATCACAAACTGAACCCGTAGATGGTTCATTACTTCCTTTTAAGCACACATAAACACACCCGATTGGATATTTCATTTTGGTTACACTGGTTATTCTTCTCAAGAGACTGTGAATATATGAACTAGTGTTCGAGGATCCTCAAAACACACAAAGCAAGGAGGCTTCATGGTTTTGGATGTGTCGCACAAACGAAGAAGGTGCATAGCACTATCCTTGTATGACTTCACAATTAGGTTCTTCATAAAAAACTCAAGAGTGCAAGGAATTTGTTGAGTAACCATGGGTTCCACTTATACCTCATGTAGGGTTACCACGAGGGGTTCCCCTTTCTGCGTGCAAGAAGAAGCTACGTGAAAGACTCCTTCGCGTAGGGTGCAATGTACTGCTCCACAGGATGTGGATTTCTCTCAATTCTTTCAAAAAAAGAATGAGTCGAGGGAAACCCCTTTTAAAGGTAAGTTATACTCCTTATGTCTCCAAAAAAACTCAAGATGCACCACGGTGATCAATATTTGAATGCATAAGAAATACAGAATTTTAAAATTTTAAAAAGAAGGATACAAGTTCAAGCTGATAATATTGGGATATTTATTTCGAACACTGACTTATTCATTATAGAATGATGCTCAAGTGAAATTATTTATGAAAGAATGAAAATCCTTTCTTTGAAGGATTTGAGTGGCCTCGCAACTCATTTTTCTTCGACCGACATGTGATCTTTCTATATTGATTCATACATGAAATTTTTAATGCATGCATGTGTTCAGTTTTTCCAGATGATATAGATTTTCTTGGAATGACCTCAAACAGTGGTCATAGTGATGTAATCAGTGTTATGGATCATCAATGGTTTGTGGGTGGAGCTCGGGTGTTCAAGGGTGGAAGAAAACATCAGTTGGGGGATCAAATGGCCATGGTTGAATCTGAAAATCGCGGTGATCAGTTGGTTGGTGTGGATGCGGGGGATCAATCTTGTGATTGATCGGATGGAAGACCGTGTGTCTGCGATGCATCAGATGGTGGAGATTAACTCCCGAGGATTTTTTTTCATCCTACATCAAAATTAACACACAAGCACCACTTCTTTAAATAAAAAGTCTCCACAAGCTCTACTCAGAATTCTCCCTTCTCCCTCCACGGTACCGCCCCGTACCATGTTCACACAACAGGCGCACTCTTAGTGCCCATTATGCTCCTCTGAGCATGCACCTAGCACCCATGCTGCATAGGTTCATCCCCGTGCGGCACCCACGGGCTTACACACAGCCCGCACACTCATGCCTCATGTGGGGCTGGCCTCGAGGACATCCTTTGAGTGTAGTTGACCCTCGGGTCCCGCATGTGCTTGAGGTGAGGTCCTCGGATAGCCTCCATGCAAGGCTTATTTCTTAGCAATGGTCCATAAAAAAAATTTAGCATAATTTAAAACATGAAATAGGATGCATGGCCACCTTCAAAATCCATTCTCATGCATGGTAAATTCACTTAGTAGCTTCCACACTAAGCCCTTCCTCCTTTCTTCTTCATCTTCACACATCATCTTTCTTTTATTATTGGAACAACAAATCTAAGATGTGTAATGTTATTTTAATCCGATCATGGATGATGTCTTCATTCCTTATGCATTAAGACATATTTCATTTCCTTATTTTTTTTAATGAGTGATGTGTTCTCTTTAAAACACATTTCTTCTTTTTTGAGGATTAGCACAAACAATCGTTTGATTTTATTCACAACCTTCATCCAATTAAGATACATTGGAGGGATCTTCATTCTCCTTACACAATTGATTATTTCATGGTCTTATTCATGTTTTGTAACAATGTATCACACAGATACAAGTCTTGGAACTTAGTACCAGTTCTACAATCGTCATAATTAAGTATGATCTGATCTTCATTACTTCAATGAAATCACTAGGATCAACAATCTCCCCATTTGAATTTTGTTTTCAATATCGCTTATGCACACTCTGGTAGATTCAATATGTGTGTTATGATTTTTTCTCCCCCTTATTGGAAAATAAATGGAAAGGGATGATATCACATGGTTCATTTAGAAAAGAGCCTGCTTCTAATCAACTCTAAGTCTCCATGGGCTAACCTATTATAAAAAATAAGAGAGATATAACCAAGGTTTTCAATTATAATAATAGAAACTCATACATGTGAAATAATTCTCATAGTGATTCAACTCATATTCAATGGAAATGAACAAATTTTTATTGAACTGAAAAAACTATGCACAATCTTTCAACAAACAATGCTCCCCCTAAAGGGATGCATTCATCTCCTTAAATTCCTTCAAAATTAGTGTAAAAGAATGTATATAGATTTATTAAATAATTAGGATCTTGTTCTTGGTCTTCAAATGAGAGGATAATTCTGAACATGAAGTTTTAGCCTTAACTCAACAAAACTCTCTATAGGCATTACTTTAGAGAAAATATCTGCAATTTGATCTTGAGTAGACATGTATTCAAGCATGATGTCTGTACTTTCCACCTTTTCATTAATAAAATGATATCTAATATCAATATTCATGGATCTATAATGTTGTATGGGATTCTTAGATAATCCAATGGAACTTTTATTATCACATAATTTCTTTAGAGGATTCTCAGTTTCAATTCGCAAGTCTTCTAGTGGTACTCGAATCCAAATCACCTGTGTGCATGCATGTGTGGCTTCCAAATACTCTACCTCATCTGTACTCATGGTTACTGAGTTTGGTTTCTTACTATACCAACTAACACATAATTCTCCCAAAAAGAAGGTTCCACTAAAGGTGGATCTCCAATCTATACAATCACCGGCCTAATCAACATTTGTAAACCCCAACAGCTTCATGTCTCCACTGTGTTTGTATAACAGCCCATAGTTCAAAGTTCCTTTCACATATCTCAAAATTCCCATATCTTCTGATAAGTGAGATTATTTTGGATTAATCTGATATATAGAACAAATAGTTACTGCATAAGTGATATATGTCCTTGATGTTGTGAGAAAAAGTAGGCTCCCAATGATTCTTCTAAAATATTTCTAATCAATATTGTTTCCATTTCCATCCCTACATAATTTGGTTCCAACTTAAATGGGTTTTGAAACTTATTTTTCATTTTTGATTCCAAACTTTTTCACAAATTCCCTTGCATACTTCTACTGTGATAGAAATATTGAATTTTGTTTTTTTTAACCTAAAATCCCAAAAAAATTGTCATTTGACCCAGCTTGGACATTTCAAAGGTTCTATTAATCTCCTTAGCAAATTATTCACATAAACATTCCTTATCTCCAGTAAAGATGATTTCATCCACTTAAATAATGACTATGATAGTACCAGTGGCCATTTCATTGACATAAATATTACTATCAACTATACCCTTGAAAAACTTCATATCCCTTATACAACCATCCAATTTGGAGTACTATACACTAGGGGCCTATTTTAAACCATATAGAGATTTTCTCAACCTGAAAACCATACTTACATCTTTTTCTAGAATTAAACCATCTGGTTGTTTGATATATACCTCTTCTCCAAGATCTCCATTTAGAAATGAATATTTCACATCTATTTGACAAACTTTATAATTCTTGTGTACTGCAACTGCTAAGAAAATTCTAATGGTTTCCAGTCTTGTTACAAGTGAAAAAGTTTCTTCAAAGTTAACTCCTTCCATTTGTGAATATCCCTTACATACTAGTCTGGCCTTGTTTCTTGAAACTTCCCCTTTCTCATTTAGCTTATTTTCAAAAAACCCCTTGGTTTTAATAACATTTTTATTTATCATTCTTGACACAAGATAAAAAGTGATTTTCTTCTCAATCTGATCAAGCTCCTCGTGCATAGCTTGTATCCATTCCTCATGTTCAACTACCTTATCCAGTGTATGGGGTTCAACTTGAGAAATTAGTGCAGTTAGATCTTCGATTCTCAATCATTTTCTTGTTTTCACTAGATATTGTAGATTACCAATAATGATTTCTATCTCAACATGATTCTTTAATTTATTATACCATTTTATTTTTTTGTACCATCTTCTTCTTCATTTCTAGTTTGTTCATAATCGATGTCAACATTGTCTTGTTCTATCCAAGCTGCTTCATCATTCTTTAGTTCCATAGTCATGTCATTTTCATCCAAATCTTCTAAATCTCCATTCTTAGCAATATCTGATTTGATATTGTTTTCAATAATTCTGACATCACTGTAATCAACCAACTTGTTCATTATTTTGTTCCAACATCTGTATCCTTTACCATCAGGTAGGTAGCCCATGAAGATTCCTTCCTCTTCATTTTCTTCAAATTTTCCCAGATTAATATTCTTAATCTTTATGATGTAGGGACATCCAAAAACTCTGAAGTATTTAACAATTGGTTTTCTATGGTACCACATTTCATAAGCTGTCGTTTGTGTTTCTGGTCTAAGAAGAAATCTGTTTTGTATATGTATGGCAGTGCATACAGCTTCTCTCCAAAAAAACTCAGAGATATTATGTTCAACCAACATAGTTATCCCTATTTCAACTAAGCTTATGTTCTTTCTTTCAGCTACTCCATTTTGTTGTGGAGTATGGGGTGTGTTGTATTGATGCTTTATTCCATGCTTTTAGATATAACTTTCAAAATCATCACAAGTATACTCTTTACCAATGTCTGATCTCACTTTCTTGCTACAGATACCCAATTCCTTCTCATCTTTCCATCTAAAATTTTTTAACATTGCGGTTGCCTCTAACTTATGTTTAAGAAACATGACATTAGTCATTTGAGTATAATAATCAATAAATGTTATCAAATATAGATCACCTCTTGTATACTTTTGTCTCATTGTCCCACATATGTCTGTATGAATAAGTTCAAGGGGCTTAGTAAATAGAATATCCACTCCTTTGGGTGAACTTTGGGTCAATTTTTCTTTTTTGGCATGTTTCACAAACTTCATCCGTTACTCTTTTCAATTTTGGAAGATCTCTCACAATTCTATACTTTAGAATTTTTCATATACTCCTTTGACCAAGATGAACAAGTCTCATGTGCCAGAGGTTTTTTTCATCTATGGAACTCAAATAACAGTAATTAATAGAATCGCCAATTTGAAATAAATTTCCATTGGTTCCTTCTCCCTAAGTGATGATTCTTCCATACTTTGATCTTTTGATGATACATGAGTCCTTTTTTAACAGCACCTCATGTCCATTATCACATAGTTGGATCGCACTAAGAAAGTTGTGTTTTAACCCTTCAACAAATATCATATCATTGGAATTCATATTTTTGGCTTCAATCATATCTTTTCCAACTCCCTTGATTTTCAAAGAATAATCATTTCCAATGATTATGGCTCTTATCTCATGGTTTTCTATGTTGCTCAAGATTTTTGTATCACCATTCATATGTGATGAACATCTACTATCGAGAATCCAAGACTTAGTTTTACTACCGTATTTCAATGAAACTTCAGCAAGACATGATTTTTCTTAATTCATTTTTTGAATTCATTTTCCATTCATGAATTTGAGGGTTTGTTTAGGAAGAACAGACATGAACTTTTTAGAATTATGACCTTTATGATCACATATTCTACAATATTCTTCCAAGTAGTTAAATTTGTCCTGAGTTTGAAAATCACATGATTTCTGCATTTCCCTTTTGTTTTTAGAATAGCTCCCCATTGATTCATGCCTTACTTGAGGTAGAGACCTATTATACCAGCATAAATATTCTTTGTTCCCAAAAACTCCATATCACTAGCAGTATCCTCTAAACCATGATCTTCCCCACTGATAAGAGTCTTTTTTGTAATATTGTTTTTTTTCTTTCTAGAACCTGAGTAAATATTCTTGGAGGATTTCTCTCTTCCTTTAGATTAGAATAAGATTTGTCATAATAAGTTGTGCTCTAAACTTGTCTCAGATTTGTTTGTGAACCTACATTGTTATAAATAATAGATGTATTATGATATTTGATTAGTGTTGAATTGAAATGATTCTTTTTTCCAGTGTGTGAAGATTATACCTTGACCTCAGCAACCTTGTTGAAATATTTTTTGATCTTCTTCAATTTGTTCTATGCTTCAAGCCACTTAGACTGAGTCGTTTATTGTTCTTATTCTTTGTGGTGAAGTTTCTCCTCAAGTAATTTGACCTTATTTTCAATTTAATCTACCTTCAGTTTGTGTCTTTTGATTTCTTTACTGTAAAATGTTTCTTTATTTATACACTATTCCTTTTCTTCAGTAATACTTTATGTTTCTTTCAGTAACAACCTCTTATATTTCTTGAGATTTCTATTTTTCTCAAGACAGGCTTTTAATTCATTTTTCAACATGTGTTCAAGAACTATCTGTTCTCTTTTATCATCTTCACTACTAGAAGTATCAAACCCATTTTCTACATGAGCCATGAAATTAGATTTATCTTCTAGTTATCTATATGGTGTGGAATCAACATCTTATTCTTTTCTCAAATAACTTATTCTTTCACCTGGAAATAACTTTTTATTTATTATATCAAATTTGATTGAGTTTTTTTGAGATTCTACCCCATTTCTTCTTTTTTGTTTTTTCTTCTTCTGTCTCAGGTGAAACAAACCTTTTCTTAGGAAAATTAATAGCAAAGTGTTCAATGTTATTACAGTTGTAACACCTTGGTGGTAGTTTTCCTTTTCCCTTAAATTTTTCTTTCCTAAATCTTTTTGATATAAGAGAAATGATTTTTTTATACTCTTCATCTTTATCTTCATCATCAGATTCAATTAATTCTAAATCTCCATAATCGTTGATTTCGAGTATTCTCATGGCCTTGAAATCCATCTCATCTTTGATCTTCTTTTTACAGACTTGGATATTTCACATTTTATATGCAATGAGAATATTATGTAATTCATCAAGAGAAAGATCATCTCTATATTCCAAAGCTGAAACTTTGGGATTAAACCTATCAAGGAAATTTATCCTTAGTTTTTTGACAATAGTTCAATCATCCAAATTCACTCCAAAGACTCAAATATTACTAACAATATCATTGATTCTTGGGAAATAATAATCAATGTTTTCCTCTTCCCCCATCATGATATCTTCAAATTTTCTCCTCGAAATTTGAAATTTGGAATCCTTGAATTTCATGTTGCCTTCATAGATGCTTTCCAATTTGTCCCAAATATTTTTGGAATTTTATGTCCCATAACCTTTGTGTACACTTTTTATGAAAGAGAAATTAAGATGGAATTTTGAGCTTTTCCATCAACTTCCATATTTCCTTTCTTAGAAAAAATCATAATAGTTTCATCAAAAATATGATGGAATTCAAATGTAGCTGCATCTCTAACTTCAAGGCTAAGAGAGAGAAGATAGAGTAACATCATATTCTTCCGACTATGAAAATTCTTTCCATAGAAAGTAGGAACACCCCTACTATTGTTAGAATTTAGAATATCCATCTTCTCAAATTAGTAGATCCTTACATAGGAAACCTCCCTCTAATACAACTTGAAATACCTAGAATAGTGCAAGATCACTGAGAGGGGAGGGGTGAATCAATGATCTCATTTTTAAATTTTATTTTTCCTTTTTATAAATTACCTCTGTTTTCAATTAAACCTTTGTGGCTAGTTAAGGCCCTGATCTATTCTTCAAATGATGATGTGAAACAAAAACACAGGACACAAGGATTTATAAGGTTCGGTACAAAGACTGACTCCTTATCGTGTGGGTTATTCTCCCCAATACGGTTTCTTTACTATATCAGATGATTATTTCAAATAGTAATTGGTTAGACCCCCCAATTATAAGTTTGTTAAAACCCCAAACTTCACTGCACTTTCTTCTTTCTTCTAGAAACAGTTTATGCCCCCCAATTTCAAATTCTTCCTTCGAATGGATTGATAGTCTTCCTCTTGTTCAAGTAGATTCAACAAACTCTAGTTGAATTTGTTTGTCTTGCTCAAATCACCTTGCACACAAAATGCTTTCTTCACATGTGTGTGGGTATACAAGTGTTCATATATGATCTTGGTTATTTATCATGCAACCTGAATACACACTTGCTGGATTCCTTCCTTCTTTAGATGTTCACTGGTAATTAAGTCTTCTCAATTACCACTTATCACAAACCAAACCCATAGATGGTTCTTTACTACCTTTTAAGCACACTTAAACACACCCTATTAGATATTTGATTTGGGTGCACTAGTTTTTCTTCTCAAGAGACTATGAATATATGCACTAGTCTTTGAGGATTCTCAAAACACATGAACCTAGGAGGCTTTGTGGTTTTGGATGTGTCGCGCAATCGAAGAAGGTGTAAAGAACCTTCCTTATATGGATTTACAATATGGTTCTTCACAACACAAATCAAGATTGAAAGGAACATGTTGAGTGCTCGTGGGTTCTCCTTCTACCTCGGATAGGTTTTCCATGAGGGGGTTACCTTTCTGCGTGCAAGAAGAAGCTGCTCGGAATACTTCTTCGCATAGGGTGCTATGTACTCTTCCACGGGATATGGATTTATATCAATTATTTCAACAATATAATGAGTAGAGGGAAACCTCATTTTATAGGCAAGGTAAACTCCTTCCAAATTCAAAAAAACTCAAGACATTCCACGGTGATCAAGATTTTAGTGCATGAGAAATACAACATTTTTAAATCTTAAAATGCTGGATACAAGTTCAAGCTGAGAATGTTGGGATATTTATTTTGAATAATGACTTATTCATTGTACCATGATCCTCGCATGAATGTTTTTATGAATGCTTTAATATCCTTTCTATAAAGTCTTTGAGTGTCCTCGCAACTTCGTTTTCTTTGGCCGACATATGATCTTTCTATATCGATTCATGCATGAAACTTTTAATGCATGCATGTGTTCATTTCGTCTAGATGACCCAGACAAGCTTGGAATGAGAATAAAAAGTAGTTTGAGTGATGTTATTGGTGTTCGAGATCATCAATGGTTCGTGGATGGAGCTCAGGTGTCCAGAGGTTAAGACAACCTCGGTTGAGGGATCGGACAACCACGGTTGAATCCATGAATCATAATGATCAGTTGGTCGGCTTGGATGGGCGGGATTAATCTCGTGATTGATTGGACGGAAGAACACATGTCAACGATGCATAATACAGTGGATTTTATGTCCCGAGGATTTTTTTGTCCCACATCGAAACGAACACATGGGAGTAGCTTCTTTAAATAACAAGTCACTGCAAGCTCTGCTCAGAATTCTCCCTTCCCCCTCCACGGTACCGCCCTGTATTGTGTTCACCTTGCGGGTGAACTCGTAGTGCCCACTATGCTCTTTCGGGCAACCACCTAGCATCGATTCTGGACGGGTTCATCATTGTGCATCACCTGTGGGCTTACACATGACCCGCGAACTCATGCCTCATGCGGGGATGGCCTCGAGGGATTCCTTTGAGCGTGGTTGACCCTCAGGTCCTGCATGCGCTTGAGGTGAGATCCTCAGCTGGCCTTGATGTATGTCTTATTTTTTAGCAAAGGACCATAGAAAATGTTTATCATAAATGATAACATGAAATAGGATGCATTACCACCTTGAAATTCCATTCCCATTCAGGGGAAATTCACTTAGTTTCTTCCACACTAAGCCCTTCCTCCTTTCTTCTTCATCTTCACGCATCATCTTTCTTTTATTTTTGGAATGAAAAATCTAATATCTTTAATGTTATTTTAATCCAATAATGTATGATGTCTTCCTTCCACAATCATTAATACATAATTCAAGGCCTTCATTGTTTTAATGAGTGATGTGTTCACTTTAAAACACATATCTTCTGCTTTGAGGATCAGCACAAAAAATTGTCTGATCTTATTCACAACCTTAATCTAATTAGGAAACATTGGATGGATATTTTTTCTCCTCATGCAATTGAGTATTTCACTGTCCTATTCACGTGTGGTAATAATGTATCACCTTGATATAATTCTTGGATCTTAAGACCAGTTCTACAATAATCATAATTAAGTATGCCCCAATCTTCATTGCTTCAATCATTCTATCATCAGGCACACATTGACATGTTATTGACAACAAATGAAATCACTGGGCTCAACATATATCATAGAATATATTTTGGTTGGAATCCTAATGGGAATTGGCTCACACCCTACATACACCCTTTAGCATATGTAGGCCTTATTATGTTTGACCGAGGTAAGGCAAGATGTTCCATGGTGGTGATAGAGGATTCAGATTTTAGTGTTCCTTCTATTTCGAGTGTTGGTGGAGGTGGAATTGGAGTGTTTTCCCTCAAGTTTCTGAGAGGTTTTGATTGTGTGTTTGGTTACCCATACTGTTTTGGTATTTTGAGTTTTGTTTAATAATGTAAACTATTGAATTTTGGAAGTTGTATCTCTTTTAGATATTGTTATGGTTTATTGGGTGATTTTTTATTCTTTTTAATTATTTTGTTTGTCTCTCATGGTAAAAATATTTCCTAAAAGGTGATTTTTAATGCCTGTGAACTAGTTTCCTACCTGTGGGGATTGATAATTCCCTTAAAGACTTTTCACAAGTTGGGTCGGGTGTCGGGTTGGATGGAATCTTGGCTTAGTTCAGGAAAAAATGGTATTAGATGAGGTTTCTTCCTTTATTTGGGTGATGATACTTGGGAGAGTTTGGATAGATTTGATCTATCATGTTCAGGGATTGAGGTTGTGGTTGTGAGTGGGGTGTCTGGCCAAAACACCTCATAATGGGACTTGAGTCAC
Organism: Viscum album; assembly: GCA_963277665.1. NCBI lineage: Eukaryota > Viridiplantae > Streptophyta > Magnoliopsida > Santalales > Viscaceae > Viscum > Viscum album. Next base: position 441,831,744 of record OY728121.1, read on the forward strand.
CATGGGGTGTTTGGGAATTGGATTGATTCATCCTATAGGTGAGACGTTCAGGTTGCAGACTATGGATGGGCATAGAGTGGGGATGGATTTTTTTTGGATTTTTATTGATCTTGTGGGGGTTTTTATTTGATTTATAGAAGTGCTTGAGGATTATGTTTTGGTTTTCAAAAAATTTAATAATTATGCAATGATGTTTTTTATTTGAGTTTTTTGGTGGTTGTAACAATATGTCTCTCAAGAACCATGGGAAGAGTACGGAGAGATTTCTCCCTCGTTAGTTGATCAGAGACTAGTGGATGAAGTTGTTTGGGTTTTCCAATACTTGGGTTAGGTAGTGGGCCCTGGTCCTACTCATGTTAGGTAAGTCGAACCATGTCTAGGAAAGAACAAGTCACAAAAATTCCTAAAGAAAAATCATCCTTCCTTTCTGGGTAACATGAATCCCTAGGATGTTGATTATTGGATTGAGAAGATCAAGGTGATGTTTGGGTTTCTTGACACTCTTGAGGAATTTAGGGTGAAGTGTACTTTTTTTTGTTTGAAGGCCCTAGTCAGAGGTAGTGGGATTCAGTGTTTCAAGTTGGGAATCGTGAATATATTGGTTAAAAGGACTTAAAGGCCATGTACAATGAATAATATTTCCCTCATACCTTGGATTTTACCATGACTCCAAAGTTTCTGGATCTCCTCAATGGGGATCAAATAGTGATTGATTACACAGAATGCTTTGCAGATTTTGTTCAGTTCATAACATAGGTAGTTTACAATGAGTAGGTGAAGGCTCAATGGTTTCAAATGGGGTTGTATTTGGATATTTAATCCCAGTTCATCTTTTTAAAGTTGAATATTCATGTCTCTGTGGTTGATCGAGCCCTCATGGTGGAGATATACCGCCCTTTCCAATCTAGTTATTTTGGGTAGTTTTAGTAGTGGGCAAGGGCAATGTTGGTTTATATGAAAAGAAGAGGAAGAAATACAGGTAGGAAGAGAGGGGAGGTGGTAGCTCAAGAAATCCTTCCCGACCTCCTTCATATGTATATTTGAGTTTTAAATCACTTTTATGCCATAATTTTTTAAATGTTGTGCATGTTTGGTAAATGTTTTCATCTCCATCCAGACATTTTCATCAGTGTGGGTTCATGGGGAACTTGTATCAGTTTTAAAAATTGGCACGCCCATATCAAGGTGGTGCGGGATCCACAACCTCTAGGGGAACAATAGCTTAGTGAGAGTATTATAGGATAGAGGTTTATTGATTTGGTAGTCTTGGTGGTAGGGATGTATCTTCTTCTAGGTAGATTGCTCTTAAATAAGAGCTATTTCTCAAAGGTTTTTCTCAAACTCAGGTAGAGATGAGGCACCTCTATTCTATAGATTATGCACCAGTAGAATCTGATTCATGACCTGAAATCATTCATGGTACCATTTTTATTTCATAATCTATATTCTTTTTTATGTGATACAGGTTCCTATGTTTATTTTATTTTATGTGATGGAGTTGGTGACGCTGCTAGGTAAGAAGCTGGAGTAGGGTTTCAGGTGTCAATCATGTGCACTCAGTTTATCAGGGGTCAAGTTATAATGGGATTTTATGGTCTTGGAAATTTACCTCTTCTATTTGATCCTTGGTATGTATTGGCTAGTGAATTTCTAGGAATACATCAATTGTTATCATCAGAGAGTGAATTTTTTGGCACCTGATCGGGGTACCCAAGTTCTTCAATGAGAATGGGATGCTCGATCAATATGTGATGGAACACTACATACATGGTTTGATAGTATTGTTTTTTCATATTTCATCACTCTCATTAGAGGATGATGGTAGAGGTTTTGAGGGTGGACTACCTACTATGTTCGATTAGTTTCAAGTGGTATTCCTAGATGATTTCTTAAGGTTACTTTTGGGGAGATACATAGAGTTCACCCTTGATTTTTTGTTGGGAACATAGTATATATCTATTCCATTATACCTTATATCCCTCATTTATTTGAGGTAATTAAATATACAACTGGATGATTTGGAATCCAAATTATTCATTTTCCCATGAATCTCACCTTGGGTGGACCTGGTTCTATTTGAAAAGAAGTTCGATGGATCTATTTAGTTGTGTATTGATTACTATAAGATTAATAAAGTAACGATCAAGAGTAAATTTCCCTTTCCCTACATTGATGACCTCTTTGATCAACTCAAGGGGAAAGGTGGTTCTCTAAGATATATTTTTGTTTTGGGTGTCCATAGGTCAGGTTCTGGGAGGCATACATTCTTAAGACATCTTTGAAAAGAAGGGATGGAAATTTTGAGTATTTGGTCATGTATTTCAGGCTGACAAATGATCAATTAGTTTCCATGGAGATCATGAATAGGGTGTCCCACTAGTACCTCGATTCCTTCATTTTTGTGTTTATGTATGACATCCTACTCTATTATGGGACTGGTTAAGTGAATTAGTGAAACTTGATGATTTGGTTGGACACTCTTCAAAATAACCACCTTTGTTCTAAGCTCTCTAAGTGTACCATCTATATTAGGGAGGTGAAATTTATGGGTCATGTGATCTTGAATCGTGGGGTTTTGATGTACCCCAAGAAGATAATATTAGTGATTTCATGGGAACAACCGAAGAAAATCTTTGAGATCATGATATTTTAGGGCCTGGAAGGGTATTACAGGTGGGTTGTTTGGTGTTTCTCTTATCTTGCTTCTCCCATGACCACGTTTATCCAAAAAGGTGTAAAGTTTGAATGGATCCTAGAATATCAATAACAATTTAAATATCTTAAGTGGAAGTTGACCATAATCCATGTTTTTATCTTTCCAAAATCTCGAATGGGTTACGTGGTCTACTATAATTTCTCAAGTATGGGTCCTGGGTGTTTGTTGATGTAGGATGATCATGTGGTGGCATATGGTTCCCGCCAAATCCAACGACACAAAAATAATTATCAAAATCATGAACTATAATTACCAGTAGTGATCCATGCCTTTAAGATGTTTCATCATTACCTTTTCAGGGAGAAGTTTGTGTTCTACTCAGATCATAAGAGTTTAGACTACATTTTCACCAATAAAGACCAAAATTTGAGGTAGTTCCATTTTGTAGAGTAACTTTAGGGGTTTTATTTTGATATCGTTTATATCCCAGGAAAATTTAATGTAGTAGAATATGCATTAAGTAGAAATATTTCAGAACAAGCTCTAAGGGGGTCCAATTAAGAGTGTACTTTGATGATGATTTTCACCTAGTCACATTTGGATACCAAGGAGAATAGTGGGGGTGAATTTGTGGGTCCAATTTAACTGACACCCTCCCTTATGGAGTTAATTTAGTAGAAGTATCCTAGTGATGATTTGTTTTAGAAAACTATGCAGTTCTTAAATGGTGGGAAGGTTCCCATCATTTTTACTCTATCTTCGAAGAGGGTTTTCTATTTAAAGTGTTGTATTGATGTGAAAATGTCAATTAAGAAGGTGGTAATGTAAGATAGACACCATTCTCAGTGGGATGTTCATCCTGAGACCACCAAAATGTTTTATGATGTGCGTCCTCAGTTTTGGTGGCCTGGTATGAGGTGGGATATATCTAAATTTGTGTCCAAGTGCTATACCTATCAGTAAGTTAAAATGGAGCAACAAAATCTCTATTTTTTTCTTTAGCCACAACCAATTCCTACCTAGAAGTGGGATGAGGTCTTCATGGACATAATTTTTGCATTGCCTTATACACCATAGGGAATGAATTAAATTTGGGGTGTGATTGACTGTCTAAAAAAATCATCACATTTCATTCTGATTATGGATATAAATAATTTGGATGAGTTGGGTCAATTATATGTTCAGTAGATAGTGATTATTCATGTTTTTCCATCAACTTTCGTTTAAAATAAAGAACCCCATTTTTTTCTATCTTTTCTAGGAAGGCATTTAGGAGGAAATGGGGACACAAATCAAGTTTATTATAGCATACCATCCACAAACAGATGGTCAGACATTGTGGGTGAATCAAATTTTGGAAGACATTCTCTGGTCTTGTGTGTTTAATTTTTTTAGGCTCATTGGATAGCCAATTGGGGTTGGTCTGGTTTTTTTATAATAACATTTACCAATCCTCAATAATAATTTCTCCCTTTGGGGAACTTTATGTCCGGCCATGTTAGACAGCTTTGTGTTGGGAAGAGGTGGGTGAGACCTCATTGTTGGGATTGAGCCTTGTGTAGGAGACTTCGAATAAGGTTTATTTGATTTGGCATCATTTTTTGATAGCCAAAATTTACCATAAGTCTTATGTCGATCAGCAATGTCAAGTCTTGTAATTCTCTATTAGTGGTCAGGTTTTTCTAATGGTGTCAGTCGGTTCGGTCACTATCATCTTGGTAATCAATGAAATTTGATGTCAAGGTATGTCTAACCTTTTTATATTACCAAGAGAGTTGGTATGGTGGAATACTGGTTAGCTTTGATGTCACAGTTGATGTAAATTCGTGATGTTTTCCATGTCTCCAAGATAAAGACGTATAAGCTGGACCCATTTCATGTGTAGAACTGGGAAGATTTTGAGTTATAACATGATCTATCTATGTTTGAACAATCATTTCATATTGTTGATTCCCAATAGAAAGTGATTTTCAAGAAGTCCATATCATTGGTTGTGGTTCTTTGGAAGCATGGTATTAATGAACATGAGACATGGGAGTGACATTATTGTCTTGAGAAGAAGTAACCAATCTTATTCTTTGGTCATACATTGTGATGACATTCCATGGGTGGAAATTTTTCATTGTGGGGAGAATTTTTACATCCATGATTTTTTTTGAGGTATTTTTACTATTTATTTTATTCCTATATTGGTTCCTTAGTTTTACTAGGTTTTTTGATGAAATATTTAGTTTATCAACACAATAAATGTTGTTAGATGGTTAGTGCATGGTTCGTATAAACTTTGCACCATCCTAGGAGAGAACATGCACTATGGATTGTGGCACTCTTTAGGCCACATGACCTTCCACACAAGCATGTATCTAACTATGCACCCAAGGCAGTGGGGTTTTCTAAGGCTCACGGTTAACCATATAGGTGTGATCCCTCCATCAAGCACCATTTAGCATCACTCCTCTTTAGATAGAAGGGGAACATGATTTCCTCATGGTTTGGAAAATTGTGTGTCAAAACTATGTGACTTGTCCATGTCTTAAAAAATATAGAATTTAATATTTTTTCTATCTTATAATTTATCCACAAATCCATACTTGGTCTCCCCATTCAAGCTTCATATCCCTGGGAACATCTCCCCCCTCCCCCTTGTTTCCCTTGTACCGTATTTCTTTGGTGGATTTGGTGTGGATTCTTCAAGAACTACTCAACTAATCCCATCTTATCTTGATTTTTCCCATCTTCTTGGTTTCTTCTCCTATCTTTCTTCGGTTCTTCTTTCTCCAGTAGTTGTTTTGACCTAGTGAGGGATAAATTTTCATTTCTTGTTTTGAATATTGATGTTTATGTTGTGATATTTCATTTATAGGGTATCCTTGTGAGGTTTTTGTGGTTTAACATAGGATTATCAAAGTTTCTAAGCTTGAGGTAGGTCGTTCCATGATTTAACAATATAGGATGATTTTTGTATGCTTTCTAAATGTGTTCTAAGAATTGTGTGGGTGGTGTGAATCATGTTTTTGAAAGTTTTTGGTGTGCGTATAAATTTAAGGATGAAATTTTCCAAACGAAAATGGTTGGTTTTCATGGGATTTTTTAATTTTGGACATGTTTTTATGTGTGATGGGTTGTAAAAATTGTTCATCCAATAAATAATGGGTTTTTTCTTGTGTAGTTTGATTATTTTTTGTGTGTGTATGGAATTGGTGGTTCTTGTGACATGGAAATAGGAATTGAGCACAAAGGGAATCCTAGGTACCTTGATGGATGGATTAAGACTAGTACACTAGATGGATCAGCATGATCAGGGCCTAGTTCCCTATAGTAGGATTGATGCTACAATACTAACAAAATAAATAATGATTATGGGAGACCACTAGACCTTGGGATGTGTTCCCCTATAGTGGATCCTACATGGGAACATTCTGGGTCATGGTTGCTAAACCATATCACTAAGGTATGAGTTTCTTAGGGTCCCACCAGTGCTATAACCTTTAAGAATTTCCCATGGTGCTAATTTGATGTTATTCATATCATTGGAATATGGTGAATTATACATTTAAATTTAATTTTCAAACCATGTTTCCTTAAATTGTTTTTTCTTTATTTCTTTTTATATAAAAACTAGAATGATAATTGGTATTATAATTTTATAGCATGGAATCTCTTTTGGGTGGCATCCTACTAGGCATTGTATCACATTCTGCACACACCCTTATGTGTTTATAGACCTCATTATGTTTAACTCACATAACAACATGATATTATATGGTGGTGATGGAGGATCTAGTTGCTATTATTCCTTCTCTTGAGGTTGTTGGTAGAGGTAGCATCGGACTATTGGCCCTCTTGTTTCCTAGAGGTTTTGGTTGTGTAGTTGGTGCCTGTTGGAGTTGGTGGCCTATTACCAACTACTTTTTACTTTATTTGTTAATAAATACCTTATCACATCTTGATTGTTCTTCTACGTGGTAATGAATGTGATAATGTCCTAAGGATATCTGTTGCACTAAAAGGTCACAGCTGATCCCTGCTATGATGAGAACCCAGAAGTGCCATAACACTATTCTTGAATATATTTTCTATGGTCGGATGATGTTATTTTAGGGACAAAAATAATACAGGCCAATAGGGGTGAGGACTCATAAAACTTTGAGGCACCTTCTCATGGTGTGCGACCTTGGTAATATCCTGGAAGATATTATGAGAACGAGACCCGCCATATGGAAATCCACATTTCATAGTGTCATTGGATGTTCCTATATATGGACGTGTGTATTGGTCCTTAGACTTTAAAATTAATATTAATGGGTATTACAACTCGTGCACTTAGATGTATTGGATAAAGATGTGATGACACACTTTTCACAGTGAGGTAAGATATGTTGGGTGCATCACCAGTAATACATCATTAATGGATAATGCGAGAAAGTATTTGTCCCTTATGTTCCATAATATAAGTAGATATCTTAGGCCCTTTGATAGAATTGATATAGCCCAAATAAATCCATGTACATGGTAAGGAATGGGAAAGTTAAATTATTGGAATTCAAAGAATGAATAATCAATCACAAGGATTTATGGAACTAACATGCAACCTGTTTGATTCAAGTTATTGAGACAAAGGTATTACATTACACAGTAAGCATTTATAGGAGGTTACACATCATACGACGTTAACTTCTTTCTCTATGGGTGCCTTGGTGAGTTTCTAGATTCTAACCTTGGACTTTAGGCAGGCTCTGCCTAATACCACTGTGAAAGAGGCCCAGTTGGTCACACACTAAGTGTGTAAAATTATCTCAGTTAAATATTAATTTAACAAGATGAATAAAGATTTTTCCCTATTTTGGTTTAATAATTATTCAAGTATGCCTGGTCACATTTATTTCTACACTAGTAATTTGAGAGAATATATTTTTGGAGAAATAATATATTAATTAGTGAGTAATGCAGTGATATTTATTTGAGAAATAAATATCAATTATTCAAGGTCTAATAAATGTGGTAGAATAATCAAAGAAAATGGAAAACAAGTACGAACCATGTATATTAATATACATGTCGTGATGTTTTTATGGGGATTTGTGTGAAATAATATGAATTATTTAATTAAATAATATTTGGTGTAATTTTTTGGGTTCATGTCAAGTAATAATAATAGTCAACTATTTTTATTATACATGGGGTCTTACTAATAATTAAATGAAATGAATAAATTCTTTCAGGTAATAAATTCATTTTATTATTCTAAGTAGTTAAAATCCCAATTATATAATTCTCATTAGCCTAGACATTTTTTGTAGTTGTGCACAATGGATCTAGAGAAATCTCTAAAGCCAAGAGAGAATTATTTTCTTCCAAGAACACTCACATGCTACGAGATATATCCTCTTCCACTAGATCAATGAAAGCACTTTGCAAGCGGCTCTCAAGGTGATCGAAGGAAGACATCGCAAGTGAAGGCTCTTCTGTGCTAGCTCCTAGATATCCCTTCGGTGACATACAGAGATACATGTAGTATGTGTGGATCACCAATACAGGAATCCTATATTTGGATTCTATGACACAATGATGGATCACATCAGATCATGACCGGAAACATCAAAAGATAGATAATTACATCATGGAAATTCTTGTCTTTTAATTAAATTAATTCTAACCAACATATGATGATCCTAAATATGGTTTCAAGACTCCATTCATTTTTTTCATTCTTCTTTCTATTTTGAAGATCCAACATTTTATTATCGTTATGGATCTTGGATTGATCGTTGTTAATGGAAAAATTAATGTTGGGTACACCCTCCAACGCACTTCCACTGAGCACGAAACCTACAAGTGGTATCAGATGGTCATATCATTGATTATAATTATTTAGTTTTTCATTTATGATTTATGAATTTAATAATTTAGTTGTTTCAATTCAAGTAAATCGTTCTTCAAATCTGAATCTCGAGATATATTCTTCCTCTCTCGTTTCTCGTTCACCTTATAGAAAAGATTTTTCTTTTAATTTTTTATTAAAATAAAATATAGGAACTCATCTGGAGATACCAAACATTCCTGGCCATACAACACTAGATCAAATGAAATGTAATTAGAATTACACACCATGTAGTCTTGGTTTAATTCCTCATACTGGTCTGACAAACCAGGTCGTGTCATGGATCCTATATATGTCTTTAAGACTTCATCTAATGACCTGGAACAGGTGGCACACGGTTTCTAGATTACATTCCATTTGGCCCATTGAACACAGCATGTAGTCCCTTCAGATTTGGATAGGACCATGTACCTCATACACGACTTTCCCAACTGGAAACTCTATAATGCAGATACTACACGGTGAGTGTCCCACTAAACACACTATGTACTCGAAATATTTTTGAATTGCATCTACACGCCATGTCCCTGGGCATGTACTTTGGATTGACGGTGAACAAAAGTACATGTCATGTAGTCAGAACTACACGTCGTCTACTAATCCAAATTAAAAATATTTATTAAAAAAATATTATATTATACAAACCTTGGAGACGTGTACCATAGTGCAGGCATAAAGCTAAGGCACAACACGTGATAGGTGTTATATGTATATGTTTTTAATTTAACATCTCTGTAATGTTCATTTCTACTCATTGGGTAGTTATGAATGGGAATTCACCAGGTTTCTTCCAAGGTAAAAGTTACGTACGAATATAATTTTAAATAAATTTATTTTTTTAAAATTATGGTGGATGAGAATCTCATGAAAATTCAGAAAAGGGGTTTAAGATAAAAGGATTAATTAATTAATAATAATTAATTGATTAGATCGTGATTTATATTAAACATAAATGATTAAATAATTGAATGATAGTTTTATTTATGTTTAAATATCATTACATGTGTGGATGATCATGAGCTAGACCAAGACCTTTGTATGTGAATGGTTTCTTTTAATTTACTTATTTAAATTAAATTTGTTGGCCTGCGATCCTTCTCCTCATTAATTTTTTGGGAATGCGTGCCTAAGGATTATTTTATGTAAAACCCTATTTTACCCATCACCTGTGATTGAGATAAAATCCTATGTAATGGATCGAGCTCCCATGCTTGTGGAGGTGGCTCAAGTTAGGAGTTAAGGTGAAACCAATCCAAGGTGATACAAATGTGGACAGGTGGAAAGCTGTAAAAAATGAACCCAAAAAGTTCAAGGTGTTTCTCCCCTGGGTATTGGGTTAGTTTATCAACCACTAGATAAACTAACCAATAGAACAAGATCATGATCATACCATTTATTTTATTTCTGTCAGTTTCATGGTTTATTTATTGTGTGTGTGTTCTCACAATCACACAATTAATGAATTAAACAATCATGCAAGATGGAACTAAAATAAAACAGTCTTATGCGTAAATATTATCTTATACATGGTTAATTATTTAATTATATCCCACTTAGAATTAATAATCATGTAAAACATATAATAAAATATAAATTTATGTATAAGGATAAAATACCTCAATGAAAATATTAAGTCGGTATAGCATTCCAAAATCTTGGTTAGAATCGAAAAATAGTTCAATGTTCTTCATCAACCCTAGTTGGGGTGCTTTCAATTATTAGGGAATTATAATTCAAGGTTTTGGGATGACTTGACTTGGTTCACATCAAGGGTTGACTTCCATAGTAGTACTTGGTGTGACCAAGAGGCAAAGGTTAAGGAAATCCAAAATAAAAGGATTTTATGATTGGGGAGTCAACTCAACGGATCAAGGAGCTGTGAGTTAATGCATTTGGAATTTGGAAATCCTACCTGAAACCCTTCAAGATTCTTGACCCACCATAGTTGGGGTAATTTAAATGGAAATATGGATCCTTTCCACTAAAATATTCAGGCAACAAAATATTTATAAGACAATGTTGAGGGCTATTGGATTTCGATAAAATAGTGGGAGATGAATGGGTATTAATTTATTTATTTGTCTCAGTTTTATCATGATAAAGTACAAAACCTTTTCTCATCTTAATTTGTATAAATTGAAAGAAAAATGAATTCAAACATATCATTTTGAACCATACTCGAGAAGGAAAATCTTCTCACCAGCACAAATTTCCCAGAATGGAAGAGGCGTTTACGTATCATCCTTCGCCATGAGAAGAAATTGTTTGTGTTGGAAGAGCATGTTCTAGTTGTACCTAGAAAAGAGGCTAGTGATGAGGAACTATCTCTCTATATGAAATAGATGGATGATTCCATATATGTCCAATGTTTCATGCTATCGTCCATGTCTAATGAGCTCTTGAAGCAACATGAAAACATGGATGTGTATAGCATGATGTATAAACTTAAGGATCTCTATTAAGAGAAGGAGAGACATGAGAGATATGAGATCTCCAATGCTTCATTTACAACTATGCTTAGAGAGTTTTCACCAGTTGGGCCTCATGTATTCAAGCTTATTGGATACATTGAACGCCTGGACATCTTAGGGATTATGTTCCCAGATGAGTTGCGTACAGATCCAATCATATCATCACTACTCAAGACCTTCTCTATCTTTTTTTTCAACTACAACATGAGCAACAATGAGAAGAGTCTATTGGAACATCTGAACATAATTTTCCTGGTAGATAAGGAAATGGAGTGTGACAAACCTACAGTCCTAATAGTGAATAATAAAAGGAAGGACAAGGCAAAGGGGTCAAGGATTCATAAATGGTCTAAATACCTTGAGCATTGTCCCTCCAAGAAGAGGAATATATAGAGGTAGGGAAAATAATGGGAGGCAGTATGTTTTTCATGTGTCAAGAAAGACCACTGGAAGAGGAACTGCACCCAAATTCATGGGGATGCTAAAGGTTCATTTGTTATCAAGTGTAATCTTTCTATTTCTATACATTGGGTATTAGATATAGCTAGTGGGGATCAAATCTATATTCAAATGGAGGAACAAAGTATATTTAGAAATATTTCCACAGGAGAGGTGGATCTTCAAGCTGTCAATGGCGTGAGGCTGGCTAAATTGTCCATTGGTGATTACCATCTCTCATTTCAAACTGGAATGCTTTTGGTTTAACAAAACTATTATTTTGTTCCTAGTGTTACCGATAACACAATTTATGTATCTTGTTTGTATATGGATGGATTTATTTTCCAATTTGGAAATAAGATTTTTCTCTTTAATAAGAACAACATATGTTATGGTATGGCACATTTAAATAATTGTTTTTATGTATTAAATTAAGAAAACCAAGTGTTTTCATTCAATAACGAAACAAACTCACATGACTCATACATCACCCTATTGTGGCATCACCATCTTGATCATGGAAATGAGAAGTTCTTGACAAAGCTCTGCCAAGATGGTTATTTAGACTCTACTGAGCTAAAACTACTTTATAGGTGTCACGCTTGTTTACAAGGTAAAATGACCAAGCTACCTTTTGGTGGATAGGGTGAAAGGTCCATAGAGCATCTAGGATTGGTGCACACGGATGTGTGTGGAACATTTCTAGTAAAACCTAGAGGTGTATATTCTTACTTAATTAATTTTATTGATGATTTGAGTATGTATAGATATGTCTACATAATGTGGTATAAGTCAGAGTCCTTAGAGAAATTTAAGGAATTCCAGAATGAAGTAGAGAATCTGCTTGGTAAGAAGACAAAGAAACTTCAATCGGATCGAGGTGGAGAATATATGAACAAAGAGTTAATAGATCTTCTCTAGCAGTCTGGGATTTTATCTCAGCTCACTCTTCCTTATACAACACAGTGGAATGGTGTTAGTGAAAGGGGTAACTTCCCCTTTTTTGGACATGGTGAGGTCAATGATGAGTCATGAAGATCACCCATTATCCTTTTGGGGATATGCATTACAAACTGCATCATATACATTAAACCTAGTACCAAATAAGGCAGAAAACAAAATGACCTTCGAGATATGGAATGGAAGGAAACCCATTTTGTCGTACACATGTGTATGGGGATGCGAGGCACTTGTTAAGGCCTTCTAAGGTAACCAACTAGCACCCCAGGGCACAAAGTGAATCTTTATAGGATATCCCAACAAAATTAAAGAATATTTCCTATATAACCCATCAGACAAGAAATTCATTGTCACCAAAAAATCCATCTTTCTTTAGAGGGATCACATCCTCAAAAAGGATTGTGGGAGAAATATTGAATTTGATGAAGTTGGTGATCAAGATACATAGGAGTTGGTATAGTAACAAGTTCCACAAGTCCCCGTAGAAGAGGTTCCAGAAACACAAGTATTGCGTAAGAGCTCAATATAGGTAAGAGAACAAGAGAGATTTGGTTTCATAGTCACCAAGGATGGAGAATAATTATTTTTGGAAAATGATGAACCCCTCTCCTACAAGAAAGCAATAGAAATCTCAAAAGCTACAAGATGACTAGAAGCTATGAATTCTGAGATAGATTCCATGTATCAGAACCAAGTATGGGTTCTGGTTGATGATCCAGTTGATGTAAATCCTATTGGATGAAAATGGGTATTCAAGAACAAATTGACATGGAAGGTCAAGTTAAAACCCATAACACAAGGCTAGTGGCTAAAGGATTCAGACAGCGTCAAGGAATTGACTATGATGAAACCTTCTCTCCAGTTTCCATGTTTAAATCCATAATAATCATACTTACCATAGAATCTTACCATGACTATGAGATTTGGTAGATGTATGTCAAAAAAACATTTCTTAATGGTAAACTTCAGTAAGATGTCTATATGACACAACCAAAAGGGTTTGTGACACTAGGTGAAGCCAAATGGGTTTGCAAATTGCAGAAATCCATTTATGGATTAAAGCAAGCATCCAGTTCATAGAACATTTGATTTGATGAAGCCATAAAATAATTTGGTTTCATTAAGAAATACTGTGATCCATGTGTTTATAAGCAGTTTAATGGGAATGTGGTCGTTATCCTAGTAGTATATGTTGATGAAATATTACTTATTCGAAATGATGTACCATTCTTACTGATATTTAAGGACTAGTTGAACAAGTGTTTCTCCACGAAAGACTTCGGTGAAGCAGCATACATTCTAGGGATCAATATCATTCATGATAGATCCATGAGGATTCCTGGACTATGTCAAGGTACATACATTGACAAGATACTAAAGATATTTAGTATAGAAAAATCTAAGAGGGGGTTGGTTCCATTGTCACATGGCCTACATCTTTCTAAGAAAATGTGTCCTTAGACACAATTGGAGAATGATAGAATGAGTAAGATACCATATTCTTTGGCTATGAGATCCATCATGTATGCCATGTTATGAACCAGGCTTGATGTTTCCTTTACACTGATCATGGTATGCAGATATCAAGAAGATTCAAGAGAATAGCATTGGACTATTGTTAAGACTATCCTTAAGTATCTGAGACAAACTAAGGATATGTTCCTAATATATGGAAGAGATGAGGATCTTGTCATTATAGGGTATGTTGATGCTGGTTTTTAGATAGATCATAATGATATGAAGTCACAATTAGGATATGTTTTCTGTGTTAATGGAGGAGCTATGAGCTGGAAGAGTTCAAAGAAATTAGTTGTCACTGATTCCACAGTGGTTTTCAAATATATAGTGGCTTTTGATGCATCAAAAGAATCCGTCTATATTTGGAACCTTGTCCAGAAGCTCGATGTGTTTTCTAGAAGCAAAGATCCTATCGCATTGTATTGTGATAATACTGCAGTAGTGGCTCTTGCAAAAGAGTCAGGGTCACATCAACAGACAAAGAATATACTCCAAAAGTATCACCACTTGAGGTATTTCTATCAAAGTGGTGAAGTTTCAGTGAGCAGATTGTACACAAAAGAGAACGTGGAAGACCCCATGACTAAAGGTCTATCTCAACAGAAGCAGGAGTATCATGTGAGAGCTAGCGGGTTAAAAGTTGTTAGAAGTTGGCTTTAGTCCAAGTAGGAGTCTATTGGAGTTGGTGGCCTAGAACCAAGTACATTGTAATTTATTCATTAATAAATACCTTATCACATCTTTATTGTTATTCTATGTGAAAATACATGTGATAATGTCCTAAGGATAGCTGTTTCACTAAAAGGTCAAAGCGGATCCCTGTTATGATGAGAACCTTGAAGTACCATAACACTATTCTTGAATATATGTTTTATGGACAGATGATGTTATTTGAGAGACAAAAATAATACAAGCCATTAAGGGTGAGGACTCATAAAACATTGAGGCACCTTCTCATTTTGTGCGTCCTTGGTAATATTCAGGAGGATATTATGAGAATGAGACCCGCCAGAAGGAAATCCACATTTCATAATGTCATTGGATGTTCGTATCTGTGGACTTGTTTATTATTCCTTAGACTATAATATTATTATCAATGGATATTACAAATTACGCATAAGATTTATTGATAAAAACTTTGACGAAACACTGTTCGCAGCGAGGTAGGATATTTTGGGTGCATCATGAGTAATATCACATTAATAGATAATGCAAGAAAGGATTTGTCCCTTCTATTCCATAATGGACGTAGATATCTCAAGACCTTTGATGGAATTTATATAGCCTAAATAAATCCATTTTCATGGTGAGGAATGGGAAAGTTCAATTCCAGGAATTTAAAGAAAGAATAATCGAGCACGTGGGTCGCTGGCACTAGCATGAAACCCGCTTGATTTGAGATATTGAGACCAAGGGATTACAGTACATGGTAAGTGTTCGCGGGATGTGACACATCATTATGGCATTAACTTCTTTCTATATGTGTGACTTGAAGTGTTTCTAGATGATAACCATGAACTTTAGGCACGCTCCGCCTAATTCCACTGAGGATGAAGCTTAGAGGGTCACACACTAAGTGTGTCCAAGTATCTCAGTTAAATATTAATTTAACAAGTTGAATAAATATTATTCCGGATTGTGGTTTAATAATTATTCAAGGATGTCTGATAGAATTTATTTCGACACTATTTATTTGAGAGAATATATTTTTGGTGAAATAATATATTTATTAGTTAGTAATGTAATGATTTTTATTTAAGAAATAAATAGCCATTATTCAAGTTCTAATAAATGTGGTGGAGGAAATAAAGAAAATGGAAAAATAAAATTACACACTGTGTATATTAATATACACGCCATGTAGTTTTTCTGGTTATTTGTGAGGAATAATATTCTTTATTTAATTAAATAATATTAGGTGTGTTTCACTAGGTGCATTTCAAGTAATAATTATAGTCAACTGTTATTATTTGACATGGGGGCTTACTAAGAATTAAATAAAATGAATAAATTCTTTTGGGTAATTAATTCATTTTATTATTCTATATAATTAAAATCCCAATTATATAATTCACATTTTCCTAGACATTTTGGGGAGTTTTTCACAATGGATCTAGAGAAAGCTCTCAAGTCAAGAGAGAATTATTTTCTTCCAAGAATGCTCTCAAGCTACGAGAGAGATCCTCCTCCACTGGATCTAGGAGATCACTTTTCAAGCAGCTCCCAAGGCGATCGAAGGAGGACATCGCAAACGGAGGCTCTTCCGCACTAGCACCCAGAGAACCCTTCAGTGACATACAAAGATATGTGGTGCACGTGTGGCTCACCGCTAGAGGAATCCTACACTTAAATTCTATGACACAACAATGGATCACATCATATCGTGACCGAAAACATCAATAGAGAGATAATTCCATAAAGGAAATTCTTATCTTTTAATTAAATTAATTATAACCAACATTTGATGATCCTATCTTTGGTTTCGGGACTACCTTCCTTTCTTTGTTCTTTGTTTTATTCCAAAGATCCGGAATTTTATTATTGTGATAGATCTCATATTGATCATTTTTAATGGAAATATTAAAGTTGGGTACACCCTCAAATGTGCTTCTGCTATTCTCGGAACCTACAGTTCCCCTCCCCATTTTTTGGTATTTTGAGTTTTTTTTAATAATGTAAACTATTGAATTTTGGTAGTTATGTCTCTTTTTTATATGGTTATATTTTATTTTGTGATGTATGATTATTTTGAATTTTTTTGGTTATGTATATTGGGAAAAATTGTTCCCAAAGGTTATGTTTGAAGTCTGGTAACAAGTTTTTAGCTTGTGGGATTAGGAATGTCCTTAGGGCCTCATCATACATCGGGTCGGGTGTCGGTTTGGATGGAATATCATCTTGGTTCATGACACTACATACTCAGGCACCATCTTACCAAGCCTCTATAAATTATGGTTCCCCATTATATGAAACACATGTAAGAATACATAGTCTCCTATCTCAAACTCGAGAGGTCAATGATGATGATCCACATAATACTTCTTTATTTTCTATATCATCCCCATCAAATTATGAATCAATTGGGAATTCCCTATCATTTAATACATGAGGCTTGGTATAATCATTGTCTGCTCACATACCTCTAGAAAAAAAGGGGTGAATGGAATTACCTCCCATATAAATCCTTGTAAAGTGATATTTTAAGGGTTTCTTATTAGTTTTTATTATTTTAAAATTTTAATGAGGAAAATTTATATACCCAAGATCCCCCAAAATAAAGAACACATTCTCTTAAAAAGTCCTCTAGGATCTATATAGTCTCTGATAACTACTTATCAGTTTGGGGGTAGTATGTGGTGCTCAAAACCACTTATGTATCTTGTTCTTTCTATAATCCCTTATAAAAATGATATTTCAAATGGGGATCTCTATCTAGGAATGTTTTCTGAGAAACCCCAGATAATCTCAAAACCACTTAGATATAAATTTTTCTATACATCATCCACTAATAAAGTATCCTAGATAGGCATAAAATGAGTTCCCTTGATCGAGTGGTCCACAACGACCCTCAAAGAATCATTCCCCATGGTTTTCCTTAATAGACTAGTCAACAAATCCATCATAACATCATCCTACTTCCACATGGTAATGGTAAATGAAAGTAGGAGATCAGTGGCCCATTGGTGCTCATTTTTCACCTACTGATAGGTGAACCACCTCATTAAAAAACAAGTTGTCTCCTTCACCATTCCTAGAAACCAATTTTTTTATCATAGATTATGATAAATTTTGGTTATTCCAGAGTTCACCAACCACTTAAAATAATGAGACTCCCTCATTAATTCTTCCCACAAGCCTATAGAAACCAAGTCATACCTGTGAGTGTGTAGGATCTCATCCTCATCAATGAATCATTTGGGTGGAGTCTCCCCACCAAAAATGTTTTCCTCAAAACCAATCGCTCTAGATTAGATAACCTTCTCCTCTTAGTATGATTCATAAGTGATGTCACAATAGATAAGTATGTGAAGGTCGATTTCCCCTGATACTCCTACACCCCCAAATGTATCTCGAAAAATAAAGACTTTAACCTCTACTCACTCCACAAATCTCGAACAACCTAATCCAACATCTTCCTACTTAGGGCATCAAAAACTATGTTTCCATTTGTAGGGGTATAGGCTAACTCAAAATAAAAATATTAAAGGTTCTCCATCAACCACTATTTCCAAAGGTTCAAATCCTTCTGTGAGAATATATATATATATTATGATTTTAGGGTCCATATAAATTAAAAACCTCTCCCTTAGTAGATAATTTCACTATAATATCATATCATATACCAAAAAAGTCATATCTAGGTCATGGTATGGATAGTTCCATTAATGTGGTCACAATTTGCTGAGACCCATAAGACACAACATGACCTTCTTGCATTATAATTTCATCAAGATTGATCCTCTATGCGTCATCACATATAGTATACTACCTACCAAGCTCAGGTAGGGTTGGGATTTGTGTCAAGGCCAATCTCTTTTGTATATCTTGAAATGCATCCTCACATGATTCATACAATACAAACTTCATACCCTTCCTGTTCTGTCCTATAAAATGTGCTTCCAAGGGGGATAAGTCCTAAATAAACCTCTAGTAGTATCCTTCCAATCCTAGGAAGATACATATATCAAAAGTGTTCTTGGAAATATTCTAATAAATCATATATCTAAACATCTATAGGATAATAGATACACCATACATGGAGATAATATAATTCATAAAGTGTACCTTATCCATCTAGAAACAACACTTAGATAGTTTCACATAAATTTGATTCTCCCTCGGTGTGCTTAACCCAAAATTTCAATAATGGTCATGGTACTCCCTTGACTAAGAGTACATTGGGGTATCTTCAACAAAATAAATTGTGATAAAATCCAAAAATGGGGGGAAGACCAAATTAATTAGGGTCATAAATATAGTGGGTATGTTTGTTAGGATAAAAAGCATGACCAAGTACTCATACGGACCATATATACTCCAAAAAGTTGTATAAGGTATGTCTGATGGTATCACCCTGACCTGGTGATATCCCAACTTCAGATCAACCTTTTAAAACACTTGATCCCATCTAAAATAGTTAAATAAGTTTCATATACTAGGAAGTGAGTGATAGTTCTTTATCATCATTTGGTTTATCTTTCTATAATAGACACATAGCCTGAGAGAATCAGCATACTTTTTTGAAAAAAATGTCTAGAGAGATCTCAAGGGAGATATTATCCCTAATAAAACCCCTATCTTCCATGCCCCCTAATTTTATCTTATTTTCCAGAAGATCTTTCAAAGACCTCCTTTATGGTGGAATGAAAACAGTAACCGCTCCTAGTATATGCTAAATCATGAACATGATTCCCCTATCAGATTGTAGTCTTATAAATTATTCTAGAAACATTTACTGAAACTAGTCCACCATTAGAGGGAGCACATCCTTTCAATTCCCTTAATCATGTAGCATTATATCGACAACCTGGGTTGTCGCCTTTCCCAGCTGTAGGTAATCCAGTCCTATATGACCTGCCTGAATGTCCCATTCCCCAACATGTATGTGTTGCTGAACCTTAGGTGACGTGAACATCAACCACCCATGACATCACTCTATAAGATATCGGTATGAATCAAGTCAGTCTATACCAAGGATCAGAAAAAACACACCTTCTCTAAGTTAAATAGATCGCACAAGAACCCATATCCACTAATATCTAAAGCACACTACCAGTAATGGTAGATACCATATAATTGTGCACCCAATGGAGTATTGATGGACACAACTCCATATAGGTACTCAATGGAAAATCCAAACCCTTCTGAATATTTATCTTAAATAAATGAGTGAGAATCCCATGTATCAAACAAAACCTAGGGTAAAGTGAAGGCTATAAAGATCATACATCAGACTATAAAAGGTCTAAAATCCCGATTCATTAGCGTTTGTTTCACTTTATGAAAATATCATGACCCATGGCGCTGATATTTTGCCTCAGATCCTAACCCAGTACTACTATACAAGCACTGCCACTCCTGACCCTATACTTCACAACCACTTCCTCACCCTGAATGTCCTGTAGAGCTCCAATTTCCCACCCGATGTGGTGTATCCAAGCCAACCCTAGAACCATTTATTGTCCTAGAACATATGTCATAGGATGCCTATTTCGCCATCCTATATAACCTATAAAGGTGTCCCATATTCCCATACACATATAACTCTACCGGTTCTTGGTCACACTTTTGTCGAATGTATTCCCATCAACTAAAATAGTGACACCATGATGAACTTACAAACTATCTACCCTATCAATTACTTCTTCAGAGAGTCCCCTCATAACAGCACATTTGATTTCCAGATAACCAATTACTAGTCTATATATAATATGTCTACCCTGGGCTCTTTCCCTTTCTTGTGTTTCACTTAGAAATAAGTCCCTATTTCACCACTATAGAGAAGGTAGTAATCCGAAAGACTCTCACCTACAAAAAGATATAATACCAAAATCCATACTTGGTATTCCACTGTCTAGATTCCTCATCCTCTACTCTCATAGTCTAAAATTACTCCAAGTCTATATAGTGGTCAGCATACTCTATAATAGTCAAGAATCACTTCTTTAATCATAAGACCGATCTCACCCAATCAAACCTCAGGGTCTCTAGGGAAATTTGATCAAAGAAGTAGGTATCAAAGTCCTTCTATGACATTACCATGTGATGTTCAACCTGGACTAAAATTTCCATCATCACCTCACTGATCCCCACAACATATAAACCACAAGATATACGCTCATATCCTGAAGGGCCTCAAGATTATTGAAGATAGTCTAAGTGGACTTAATCAAGAACGTGGACTCCTAGGGTCCACCCACCCATGTTAACATTGGTGGATGTCATACCTAAAACTCTGTAGTCATATATAACATGGAATTAAAAATTTGAGGACCCTCCTTCTCCATCACATGAAATTATTACAACAAACTTACTTCTACCTAATCATCTACAACCACACCCAGTGTTGTAAGAGGACTAGTCCTAGTACCCTCAAGGAAATGATTATTTACACCCTCTTGGTGCTCAACCATTGGATGAAGTAAATTAATTATGATACAGTTACAAATACACATCTCATATTAACATATAAAATAAATCTTGATTTGATATCTTAGGTAAAAAGGTATAACACCATGTGAGTCTATACGCCCCAAATCAATAACCATCAATAAACTAGATTTTTTACATAGACCTATCTATCAAATCTAAGGTCTAGTTATAAAATTAAGATTCATAATTTTCATTCATTTAAATATTTCTCCATTTGGAATTTTATTTTATATTTTATGAATTTTTCTAACCAAGTTGTAGTTATATGAAGTTTCCACCACATGTCATAAAAAACACTTTATAATTTTTAATTGTTTCCCCCATTTAACTATCACCATAAATTATTTTATGTATTTAAATATTAAATAAAACTTTTACCTGTATAAAAGAATTTAATAAATATAATTCTACCATGAATTTATTTACAACCCCATATAAATTTATTCACACACTTTAAAAAATAGACCCTAGGACTATTACAATATATATGTTTTTAGGAAGCATGATCATATCATGAATTCTTATATGCCTAAATGATACATGAACACACATTGCATTCCATACCATACTTGGAGTAAAAAACCATAAATTAATTATATCACACCCAATTGAACCAATCAAGGTGAAAATCAGTAAGCTGTAAAATTTTAATGATATAACATCAATATAATCCCTATAGACTTTTCTTTTTCCCTATACGTGGGTTATTTTATCCTTGGAATGAGATCATTACCAAGACCTAAAACATCCTACACTCCAATATACCAACCATAAATCATAATACAAAACAAAATATCTACTACCACCTTGTTACACACCACCCTAAGAGAAACTAAACTCATAATATGGGTGGATGTACCAAATGGAATAAAGTGTGCCTCCCCATACACCAAAGTCTTCTGACTGGTGGTGAGGGCATGTGAGGTTACCATGGGGAGACAATACTTATGTGATCATAGTGTAAAACATAGAAATAAATAAATGAAATTTCATCCATCCAAAGATTATTTTATAAATTAAATAATCAAGTAAAAGGTAAATATACAACCCATAATATAATAATATGTTTAATACACCCATCGTCTATACATATATGTCAGAGTCATATATACATGCCACCAAAATTAAAAAGAAAAGAAAAAAAGCATTATCAATTTCCAAAACCCCAAAATGACTTAGTGATAACTCATTATCCTTCTCAAAACCCCATCCTATCAAAAATCGCATCTTTCATAGGGTTCTTTCCCTTTTCCAACCCTACATCCCTTAATAATTCTTCGGTACCAACTAGTGTACCAAGAAGGGTGTGAGAATGAATTAGTGGGCCACCACCAATAGTGTTTAAAATTGTATCCATTTTGATCCAAAGTAGTTCATGATGTTGTGTTTC
The DNA here is from genome assembly GCA_963277665.1 of Viscum album. Lineage (NCBI taxonomy): Eukaryota > Viridiplantae > Streptophyta > Magnoliopsida > Santalales > Viscaceae > Viscum > Viscum album. Next base: position 441,854,210 of record OY728121.1, read on the forward strand.
AATAATAAGAATGAAAAAATAATTAGATAAATAAAATAAACAACCACAATCTATGGGATCAATGGTGACACTCAGGTTAATCCAACCTGCTTCATCTAGTTTTGGATGTCTCTGATCATGTCATGGTGACTATGAAAACCATAATCATCACATGGAATCCAAATTATCATTCCAACATTCCAAATTTCATATAACATATAAAACGAATTACTCATCCCATTATTCCCAATCATCTAATATCATGTGGAATCCACAGAGCTCGTCCTGGAATTTCTAACTTATATACTAAAAATAATCCAAGGATCTCATCCCAGTATTCCAACTTATATAGAACCATGTCTCATATGGAATCCAAGGAACTCACCTTAGTATTCCCATTAATTTTTTATCATATATTATTTGGAATCTAAGGAGTTCATCCATGTATTTCCATTCATTTAACATCATGTACCACTCAGAATCCTAGGATCTCATCCTAGTATTCCCATTTATTTAATTAAGACAAAACTTAACCATATAATCCATTTAAATATATTTATACATAATTCCAAAGGTATGAAAATTTCCATTATTTTCCATTCTAAAAATATCATTAGATTTTCAATTAGCAAAGGTTACACCCATAGTCTATTCCCAAGTTTCAGACACCCCTTGGCTATCTATGTTATGTAAAAAATAATATATAATATAATATCTCCTTAAATGGGTGTCCGAGGTCCGAATTTAAATTTATCATGGGTCAGTTCGTAGTCTACAAGGGAATATTGACTCATTTTAGGGATCAAATTAGTCTAATTTTGGTTCTATGTCAAATTCATGGAAAACTAGCATAATGACATACATGATATACATTATAAAACTGTGAAACCTTGAGAGATATATTAAATTCCACCTACCTGTGGTTAGAGTATATTCACTAGTGGAATATCTTCCTTAAATTCAAGCATACATATTAGGAAAAGAAAATCCATAAAAAATCTTTAAAGATAGGGAATATTAGCCTCAATTACTAAGAACTCATATTAAATTATATTTAAGGAAGAAATGTGGTAGTAAGACTATTATATTCAACTTGGGGCTTCAATCACCTCAAACAAAATTCAAAATAGAGGACGGATGGAGGAAAAAGATAGATCTTGATGGAGAGGGGGATGGGAGCTCAATTGAGGCTGTTGTACAAATGGAGGGAAGAAAAAATGAGTTAAATTTAATGGGTAAAAGGGATAAAACTATAGTTTTTTCACTTTTTAACTAGGTATACAGTTTTCCAAATAATGCGCCATTAGTTCAAACAAAACTTTCCTAACACACCACACCCTTCAAGGTTAGGTGCACTATTATAAAAATTGTTACGAAATCATGTAAAATGAATATAGAATAAATTATTATATTTTCATGGTTTCTAGACCCCTTTCACATGGTTCAACAAACCATGTTTCCCCCTTTTCAAACAACATAGGTAGGGTTCATGGTTATTGAAAAACTTTCACTGATCATGCATCCTATTATACCACCCTTAAAAACATGAAATTATAAGTCCTAAACCCAAAAGACACTCTCAAGACCTCCCCTACTCCCTGGAACACTCCACTATGGTATAAGTAAGATTATTTACATAAAAATGGAAGTAATATATACCTTAATGATGGTGTGAGTTCTTATAGATTTGGGGTTATATGATGTGAAGTCTTCTAATGTCCTACCTTTCCACATTTTTAGAACACCATGAATATATTCTTATAATAAGTCAATGTGAGAAACCATGATGGCCACTTGATATTGTTACCCAACTACCTATAATTTCCTCACATACCCTTTACATTATTAGAGAATCCTCCTCTACCACCAAGAATATGGGATACATCAATAGTCTCTAGAATCCAAACCATTCTAGCTTGCAATCTAACATCCCCCTTCATTATCTCTTCATAAGTGTTAAATATAAGAGAATACACTACAAGAGTAAGATCAGGTTAAAGGCCTCATTCAAAATATTGAGGCTTCAAAGATTTTTCCATGGTCATATTAGGTAAATATATCACCAGTTCAATGAAATATGGAGTGTACTCAAACACTGGTGAATTCTATTTTTGGAGGCAATACAAATCCATTTCCTTTAGTAATTTCACATCTTTAGGAAATAATTTCTAAATGAAAAGTTCCATGAAACCCTCTTAGTAATTGTTCTTATGTGGATTAGTTTTAATAATATACTTCCACTTTTCCAAATCAAACCTTCCCACATAAAGGCCACAAACATAAGCTTAAGGTATTCAAGAAGCTCAAGTTGTGAGATAATCTTCTCAATATTCCACAACCATTATCCTTCTCCCAAGGAAAATAGTTTCCCAAGGAAATTAGGAGGGTCTAGAGTTTAAATTTTTTGAATTAAATCCCTACATTAAGCTATAATAGGGATATAGCCATGCCCCATGACTAAAGTAGATGGAATGACTAACATAGATAGAGCATGATCAACTAGAGGGTCAGCATGTGGTGAACCACCCACAACTCTCTCTTGAAACTCAATAAAAACATATTGGGTCTGTACTCTAAAATAACACAAATAATAGAAAATGAAAATAATCTACCAGATTTAAAAAATATTAGAACAAATTAAAAACAAAAATTTGGTCTATAAATATAAATAAAACTCATTAATTTACAAAATACCCAACATCTATTCATTAAACTCCAAACACAATAAAAGTTCCAAATTCTCTTAGGAAGCCACTTTAAATCCCCTTTTGAAAAAATTACACATTAAGAATCTTCAATGCCATTAAAAATTTTATTAAAATCCATATAGTCAATTTTTAAAAGAATTTCAAATTTACCCACTATTTAAAATATCCTAAGGAATATCCAATAAAACATCATATAAACATTATTAAAACATTTTATCCAATCTCCCATTTTTATCTAATGAAAACATCTATAAAACCATGATCCAATTCAATATGAAAACACTTAACAAAATATTCTACTTTCATAAATCTCAGGCTTCCACATTACATTACTAATAGATTTTATTATGTACATCAAAATTAAATTAAAAAATATACCACCAATAATCCTAAAAAACCCAAAATTCACCTTAAACCAATAATAAAAAATATTATAGACAAACAAAGTCACAAAGAACCAAAAAAATCGCAATAGAAATAAAAATTGCACACATTTGTGTCTTATGGTCTATCTAAAAATGTTCCAACCATGAAAAGCTCATTAAAGAGTTATCCAGATTGGTCTACACAGTCTGTACACAGTTTTCTAGACTATTCACAGAAACTGTGTGACCCTATATTTCATCTTAAATTACACTTAAAAATAATTTAAGAAAAATAACCCATAAATTATCAATACTATAGAGAAACACATAAATAATGACCACGAATTTTGAAAATAATAGAGATATGATATTGAATTCAATACATTCCTATTCTGGGTAGCCTTAGTAACTCAAGTGTCATCTTAAAATGTGGTGATAAATTACCTACTCATGACCCTCCACTTATAATCCAAAATTACAAACTTTTATCTACCAATAATAACAAATAAAAAGGTAATTTTGATACAATGTTTTTATGAACCAATTATGACCCACCCCTAATCTGAGCACTCTATCCAGCCTCTAACATAACTGAGGGGTGTTTGTGATCCCCCCAGGCTAGAAACAATCTATAGGGTATCAAAATATAGTCAAAGGGAATGATTTCTACTGATAACCCATTAAATAAACAAAAATACCTCCACTCAGAAATTGAGTATAACCATTTTATACATTTTAGGAAATATGAGCTTGACGTCCCTTATTATAAAAAAATAAAAACAGCATGTTACATCAGGTAGAAGGAAGGGATTTTACAATTGTCATTTTCTTGAATAGGAAAAATATCAAGAGGGAGAGTAGCATAATGAATATTGGAATCTTGGTCCACTCCTTTTTTGGAAGGTGCATCAGCTAAAGAGTTGGCCTCGTGGTAGGTGTGGGTGATGATATAGTTCATAGTATTCAACTTATTCATGCATTCAGACCATCTTATTGTGAGATTCCATGACAAGTGTATTATTCCAAATCTCAGCACTTGGACCAATGTGGTTGAGTCACATTCAAACCAAACTGTATTGTAGTTATCCTATTTCGCAATGTGGATAGCGATAATGAAAGTAGACATCTTAGTTTTAAGGGTAGTGTAATGTCCACATGGTCATGGATGCAGTCAATAACCATTCCATTATGGTCCTAGGTGACGAATCCAAATCCTACTAAACCAAGGTTTCCTTTGGAGGCATCATCCATGTTGCATTTTTTCTATCCAAGGAATGGTGAAATCCAGAAAATTTCAAGCATAGAACAAGAGGTGGAGAACTTACATGTGATGTTGAGTCTCCTTAGAAGAGTGAAGTTGCCAATAATGTTATTTCTATGGCTTGTTTGGATGGGATTGGCATTCCAGATTGTTGTAATAATTTTAGAGATAACAGATTGAAAATAAAAGAAGTTGCAGTCATGAAGTACATTTTTTCTCCCCCTCAACACCATATATTAATATATTTAAAAATAAGTGAAATAACAATAAATTCATAGGTAAGTAAATCCAAAGAATGACTATAATCAAAAATTGGTAAATAGAAACAATATAGGTCTATATCTAAAGAAAGAAATATATAATAGCCACAATGATACAAGATACATATTAGAAAGGTGAAATATAAAGAGTTTGATACATCAATGGTACCAAATTAAAAAAATCTAAAGAATATCCACTCATCTCCATGTGAAAGAGAAAAATATCCACTTTCCACCACTACTAACTTAAACCAATAATCCAATCACAAACTTCTTCATCTAATAAAAATATACAATAGTACTTTAATATAATAAACATGAGAAATAAATCCTGGTGTGAATTACCACACACCCCATGCACAATCCTTTAAAAATAAAACCATTTCATGATAGTTTGAAATAAAAGTAATAAATATGTTTTATTTATTCACTAAAACAAGTTTCATTTATTTTATTCCAAAAATAATTCTTAAAAACTAAGAGTAATAACATTTTTATAGAGGAGAGGTGGGATTTAAAATGAAAAAGTTATAAATCACTACTCTCTAGGAAACACACCCATATGGGAAGATAATAAAGTGTACAATAAAATATGTATAAAATTAAATATAATTTAATAAAAATAATAATATATATAGTCACAGTAATAATAGTAACCTAGGATCTCTATAGATAATATAGAATAAGGAGGAAATTACATTGATAAAAACTAGTGTTGGATACAAGAAAACCTTCCTTAACACTTAGTGGTACCCTAAGTAGCCTAACCTAGGGGAAAATATCCCAAATAGATCAAAGTCTAAACTTAGGCCCACTATCTAAAGCATAATAATAAACTAGTGCAACATGTTTCCCTAGAATTCCCTCCTAACTACCTGTGACTTCCCATGACATGTAAATAGAGGTGATTCAATGCAAGGAATACATAACTATATATATATAATATCAATAATAAACAAGTATCACCCTTACCTCTAAATACCATTCATAGAAACAGCCATTTCCATTCATCAAAACACATAAACAATAAATAAACCCCTATATTAGGAACCAAATATTTAAAAGGAATTAATAAAACATCCAATTCCCGTAATAAAATAGGCATATTTCAATGGATAATTATCTTTATAAATCCATTTTTAATGTTTTAATCACACCTCAAAATATTTTCCTAAAATTTGAGTTATAAAACAAGTTTTGAAAACCAAACACATGAACTCTATAAGATATCGATCATTTGAGTGATTCAATGAACTTTTTAAAAGGCCAAGAACACCCTAAATTCTAGTGGAAACGTGATAAATCTATTATAACTCCAAAAACTCCCTTATAAATAAAATATAATCTTTTTTAGGTCCATATGATCATTTCATCTGACACTCAGTGTGCATGGAATCCCAAAATTTATTTAATATTTATATTTAAAAGCAAAACCTCATTATCTTCCATATGAAAATAAATCAAAAGAATTTTTATTTATTAATACTATTAAACATCATACTTAGAAATTAAAAAACATTAAAAAAATATGTCAGAAAGAAAAAGAAATTATATTTATGGATTTAAAGACTCGTGTAAGGGATAACCAATCTTTAATCTTATCGTTTTATCAAATAGCGGTGTAAATCTACCTCAACAAAGTTAAGGAAGATATAAAAGGTCATGAGGATCTTAAGAATCAAAAAAATACCAATTAAAAAACAACCTAAATAAAACCATGGGTCATTGAGACCTTATTGAGAACAGAACAAAATTAAGAATGAATGAAAGTAAATGAGAATCGTGTTATAAGAAATTACCTTCAATAATCACTCCTAACTCTTAAATAAATACATTGGTAATCCCATTGAAGGAGGTAAAAATAAAAGGAAGGTACTATAAATGAGTATGATCTAATGGGATAGGATGTAGACCCAAAATGGATTTATTTCAACCAATGGTATAATAGTAATTTTGAGTTTTTAATGAACTAGACATTCAGTAATGTTTGGGCACAAGGTTGGTCAAACATTACACCTGCCATTCGCCTCCTACTGAGAACCTGGTGTACTGCACATGGGTAGGATGTATGGTGAGACTAACTATTCATGAACAATGTAATTTGGCACTGACATAAATTATAGGTTTGTCAAACAATTTCAAAATATCTTGTTATAATTTTGCGCTAACTGTGTAACATACAATTCTCAACCAAAAACTCAGAATTTCATATAATTAAAACCTTATGAGGGAGAGAAACAAAATAAACACAAAAATAAATAAAATAATAGAGTAATGTGAGGTAGGGATGTGACATTATATCATGATTCTCACATTATAGTAAAGTATACTTTTATTTCACTATATTATTATGTAATAGAAACACATCATACCATGATTTCTATATCCGTAAGACAAATGAATTCATCTTATACCAAATAAACTTAAATTATCCTCCAACTCATATGTCAACAGTTTAAAATAAGTAGAAAACAAAAACATCACCAAAACTAATTAATATATTATATTAAGAAAAAATTCATAGTATAGTTATAATGTATAAGTTATATAAACACTGTATAATATAATAGAATGGTGTTTTTTATAATTATCCAACTCTTGGTTTAAAGGTCAATGAAATAAGACAATTTCTCAATTGATATCATCTTAACTCACCTTTTCTTAGTTAACTGCAAGAGGGTTGTTTATTCTTTAAGGGATCATCAATTTACCCCATTGTATTTGTTGGAAACATGCTAAAATAAATGTGATTTATTCACCAAGATTCATCTACAATCACCTCATGTCTTTTCCTATAAGAAACATATACTTCTCTCTTCTCCCCCCTATTTTTTACCTATAAAAATAATTTTAGTCCCTATACCTTTTCAAGAATATATCTCATTTATTATACCTCTTTGTTAATAAATTAAAAGGAATGAAGAATGGGAAATAATTTTGTGTACTTATAGGGATTTTAAGAGAGAATTATATCCCAACAACAATCTAAAGTGATAGAATGCATCCATCACTAATGTATTTTTTAATATATCTACACCTTTATAAATTATTAAAAAACATATTCTAATGAAATATCTCCATGTTAAACCTTCTCCTTGATGAATTTATACTTTATTTAAATATTATTTGACACTTAATATTGTACTAGATTCTTTGACAAGTTAATTATACTTTTATTTTCACACCTAATAATCAATGGGTAAGAAACATTCACCCTAATATCTTCAATTCGTGTCTTCATCCATACCATTTGAATTATTTCTTATGATACCAATGCATATTTAGATTTCATTTCCCTTAGGGTGACATCATTGTTATTTTTGGAGTGCTAATAAATTAACCTTAATCTAATAAATAATACACCTATTGTAACACCCCAAGTTTTCATAGTACCTTATCTCTTTAAATTAATTTAATAGTTTGTGCTACACGCAACACCAAGTTCAAGCGCATCACAACCTATCAAACTAGCCGCTTAAAAAGAGTTTATGAATAGTATTAAATACATTTTAAATTTTATATATATCCTATATAATTTTAACATTCATCTTTTTCATTTCTTAGTTATAATATAAGGATAAATTTAATTTTTCAAATAAAAATGTATTTTTCAAAAAATCCAGTTTTTCATCCTTTTAATGGTGAACCCATTTTAAATATAATATTTGAAACTTTTATATATTCAATTTAATGAAACTAAATTCTTTTTTATAAGAGGGAAATAAAAATTAAGTTTGGATAAATTTTTGGTACTTTTCTGATAACTTTTATATTTTGATGAATTGTGAAAATTTCTAAATTTAAATTAAAAATAACTTTTTTAATCAAAATAATTTATAGTGTTAAATTATAAATTTTAGTGTTTTTAAATTATAATTAGATTATATTTTTATCATTTACTATAATTTAGGTCATTGGATGTAATTTCAACTCTAAATTCTATATAAACACATGTCCGTTTTTTGATAGTTTTTACTTCTTAAAACCATCTTTCTGATTTTTGATAACAGGAATTAATTTTAATTTAATTAATGTAACTTATATGTTTTTAATTTGGTAAAATTGAAATCATTTTTTAATTTCTAATATCAAAATTATCTTTGGGTTAATTTTTGGTATTTTTCTGAAAACATACAATTCTTGATGAATAGTAAAAAACACTGCGTTGTATATAAAAACCGACTTTTCCATTTAAATAATTATTTTTAATTAAAATTTTATCTTAAAATAAAAATAGATGCATAATACATATATTAGTAAAATTTAATTCTTTGGAGTATTTCTATAACAAGATTAGACATATAAAATTTTATTGAACATTTTCAAGGTCTTTTACCCACCTTCTTGGCACATTTTCAAATTTGCATAAAACATAATTTTACCACTTTTCTGAATTTAATTTCAAAAATATGACACACACAGTTTTCATTAATATGTAAAATTTATTTCAATGGGATGAAAATAATTTTTGGTGAATAGTAACTTTCGATTTTTATTTACCACGGTTAAAAGTAAATAGGGCAATTAAAGATAAAAATGATATTATAATTACCCCAACACATGTCCTAATTCTATTGGATAAATGTATTACGACCAAAATCATTATTAGCACAAAACTATTATCCTTTTTATCCACTTGTATTAGATTAGTTCATTTATTATATTTTATTTAAAGAAGAGTTAAAAGTGTTAAATTCTAATTTTAATAACTAATCTATTTTTAATATAGGGTAATAAATAAGATAAAGTCAACTATAAATATTCATTAGAAATATAAAAATATTTCCCACATCATTGGATTTTATTTATAATTTTTGGACATTAAATAATGAAATTTATTTATGACACAATGATGATGCAATAATTTTCTTATTAATGAATGACTAAAATAATTGATGTTATAAATATTAAAATAAATGTAAATTGAGAATTTTGATGCATTCCAGAAATTTCCTTGGTTAATATGAAATTTCAGGGTTGATTAAATGAATTTTTTTCTAAGTAATCAAGTTTTAATGACTTTAAAAAAACTAAATACTAAATAGTGTCAAAATTGACATAAATAAGTTTTTAAAACAAATACTATTTTATTAAATTATATAAAAATCCTAAAATTATAAGGTTTGTCCAAAAGATTTATATAATGATAGATATTTCATTAATTAACCAATTTAGGTTCTACTATCATTTTTTATTAATTTTATTAACCATATATTATAAAAATACCAGAAGACGTGGTAATAGTTAAACTATTTAACTATGGGTTAAATCTAAAAGATAAGGTTAATATGGTGAATAAACTTATCTAAAAACTATTGGTTGAGTTTTTTTAGACCAATACCCACCTTATTCTAGAAATAAATATATTTGGATCTATTAGAAACAGAAAATTATTTTATAATAAATTAATATTTCAAGCTTTTCCTAAAGTTCCATTCGCCTCTCTTATAAAAGGACATCTCCCCTTCTCTTAAATTCACACCTCCAAAGCCTTCTGGCTCGGCCAAACCCTACTCAAATCTACTCTCAACTACCATAAATTCATCATTGAGGCCTTAATTTGATTGTAAAGACAACTTAATGAGCCCTTTTTTTCATATCAAAAGGAAGCACTTGAAGAAGAGGTCATTATTTCATCACCTCTTTCAAAGTTCTTTTCCTCTTCTTCAACTTCCTCTTTAATTGTTATTTCCATACTAAAATAATAACCCCATTACCTTATAAACACATTTATGTTATTATAAATATGGTAAAACTATATTCATTATTCTATACATCCTATGAATGACAAAGTCACCATACATGCATACGTACGTCTTACTGTCTCCACATCGTGGTGTAGTTTGTTATTCAACACTACATTATTTAGATGGGTATAATAATGAGTATAATTAATTTAAACACTGAATATAACATGGTAATTATTCTATATATATAATATATCATCTAATTAAACAACATTTTAACATTTATAGAATGATATTGTCGCTCATGCGTATGTATGACTTACCGTCTCCAAGACGCGATGAGATTCATCTTCAACGATCACCATTAAATAATTTTTATAAAAATATATATATTGATTAAGTAAGAGATAAATGAAATAATATTTCTAATGGAATAATATTTATTTATTTAGATAAATATATGTTGTTTAATTACTACCATACTATACGATAATAAAATAGAAACAACATTCATGCGTACATATGTACTATCGTCTCCATGAACGGTTATTTCATTTCATATAACTATCTATTATAAATATTTATATTCTGAATATATATGATATATAAATCATGTTTTATATTATTGATGTATGTAAATCATGATCAAAGTGATAAGATCAAAACTAACAAGTTAAAATAGGTACGATAAAGAAACAATTATTACCTGAAATGTTACTTTAACAAGGAAATTATTATTAAATGGGTATTATAATGTCATTAATGAATCATATATGATATCATAAATATTAATATGGTTTCGGTATAATTTTATAACAAATTGTGGTCATTATACAGGAGGATAAATGTACCTTTGATTAAAGGAAAGTACAAGGAAAGGGTTAATTCCTCAATCTCATTATTATCTGAGATTGTTTACGTGTAAGTTTTTACTGAAGGTCCTGGGGGCAGCAAAAGATCATGGGTGTATATGCCCACTTAGATTTTTTCATTAGAAATAATCAATCCAGGATCAATACGATGATAAAATCCAGACTCCATGGATCAAATCACAGAAATAGACAAAGAAAAAAATAGTCTTGGAACCACAAAGGAGGATCATCACAACTTGATTATAATTAAGTTAATTAATTGACAAGAAGTAACTTTTATGTCATTATTTATTCATTGATATTTCTGATCACATTCTGATGTGATTCATCATTGTGTCACAGAAGCAAAGTGTAGACTTCTTTAGCGGTGATCCACACGTGCACCACGTATCTCTGGACGTCACCAAAGGAATCTCCAAGTGCTAGCATAGAGAAGGCTTTGCTTGTGATATCCACCTTAGATCGCCTTAATCCGATGGAAGAGGATCTCTCTCGGTGTTGAGAGAATTCATTGAGTAAGGGGTTCTTTTGTCCTGGAGAGAATTATCCATAATTGTTGTGCACAACGATTAGGGAAAATTGTTGGGGTTGTGAGGATATTTATAATTGGGTTTGGGGTTATAGAGTTATGACAATAAATAAATTCATTACACGTTTTATTTATTTCATTAACTCTTATTGAAAACACCCATGTCAAATCATTAATTCCTTGAAATTATCCCACGCTGATTATAATAAATATCATTTAATAAAATATTATTTTTCCTCAAAATCCTCACTAGAAAAACTACACAGTGTGTAATCATTAATACATGGTGTGTACTCAATTTTCAATTCCTTTATAAAATGAAAAATAAATGGCATGTATATTCAATGTAAACAACTTGTATATCATGTTTTCATTTTCTTCTTCCTCCAGCTTTAAAACGATTTGTGCTTCCTTGAAAATTTATTAAACAACATACGAGAATAAAATTTATTCTACTTGAGATACTTGGATACACTTAGTGTGTGACCCTCTAGGCCTCTTTCTTGTTGGAATTAGGTGGACTTTCCTAAAGTCCAAGATTACTATCTAGAAAAGGGTCAAGTAACCCAAGAGAAAAAAAATTATGCTGCATTGATGTGTCACGCCATAAAAACTCTTAACATGTAATTTAATCCCTTTGTCTCAATATCTTGTGAAGAAGGTTTCATGGCAGTTTTATAAACCTATATGCTTGATCTATCATTATTTGAATTCCAGAAATAAACTTGTCGTGACACCATGGCCATGGAATTTGGGTGACAGTTCTATTACAATCAAAGGGCACAAGATATCTACTTTGATAAATATGGAAGGTAAAAATCATTCCTTAACTTATCCATTAACAACATGTCATTCGTGACACACCCAACGTACCCTACTTCCCGCCAACTGTCTTTGTGATTGTTTTTGTCATAAAATCTAAGCTCTCGAGTCATGACATGAGTTAATGATAATATTCCAGTCTAAGGACCATTACACACGCTCATAGATAGAAATGTATGATAACACCAAGACATGCAGAATTACTACTGGTGGGTTTGTTCTCATAATCTCCCATCTTGGAGATTACCAAGTGTGAACTCCATGAGAGAGAGTCTCATATTCTTATGAGTAATCACACATTATGGTCTGTATACTATGTTTCCTATAATAGTATGTCATCCAACAATAGAACTTTATTTAAGAATATTGTTATAGAATTTCAAGGTTCTCATCGTAGCGGGGATCTTCCATGACTTTATTAATTCAAAAAATATTCTAGGACTTCATTATTTTATAGTCATGCAGAACAATGATCAATATATAATAAGAGTATATTCATATAATAAAATTATAAACAGTTGGTTCTCAGGACACCAACTCAAAAAAACTCTCACTTTGACTAGATCCAACTGCCTATGACTTTTAGTCTACTAGACCTCACATGATGACCATGTTTCTACTGATTCAAGGCTTTAGTCAAGGGGTCCACCATGTTGTCTTCCATGGAAATACTACTCACTGCAACTTCACCTCTCTTAGAAAAATCCCTCAAGAGATGATATTTATGAAGTATGTGTTTTGTCCGCTGATGTGACCTTGGATCTTTTGCAAGTTTCACCGTTGTAGTATTATCACAATAGAGTGTGATAGGATCTTAACTGCTAGTTACTACATCCAACTCTTAGATGAATAATCACATTCATACTTCTTCTTTATTAGCCTTAGAAGTTGTGATATAATTGGACTCTGCTGTTGAATCTGTGACCACACCTTTCATTGAGCTCTTCCAGCTCACTACACCTTCTTTCAAATTGAAGATGTATCCAATCTGCAACTTCATGTCATCTTGATCAGTCTGGAAACTAGCATCTACATGTCCTATGATGACTAGTTCCTCATCTCCTCTATAGACCAGGAACATATCCTTAGTACGCCATAGATACTTAAGGATAGTCTTGACTTCCATCCAATGGTGGTCTCCTGGATCAGCTTGATATCTTCCTACCCCACTTAATGCGTAAGAAACATCTATCCTTGTACATAGAATAGCATACATGATTGTCCCAATCGTGGATGCGTAAGGGATCCTTGCCATTTTCTATATTTCTCATGTGTCTGATCACACATTTTATTGGAAAGATGAATGCCATGTGACACTGGCAGCAATCCCCTCTTGGGCTATTCCATACTGAATCTCTTCAGTATCCTGTCAATGTATGTACTTTGAATCAGTCCCAGCATTCTCTTACATCTATCACTATGGATCTTGATCCCAAGAATATATGATTCCTTTCCCAAGTCTTTAATCGAGAAGCATTTATCCTATCATGCCTTAACTGACTATAAGATAGGTACTTTGTTTCCAATTAGTAATATTTCATTAACATATACTATTAGGAAAACGATTGAACTTCCTCAAAACCATTTTAAGACACAAGGCTCACATTCGTTCTTAACAAAGCCAAATTCTGTTACGGCTTCATCAAAATGAATGTTCCATGATCATGATGCTTGATTTAATCCATAAATGGATTTATGGAACATGAATACCTTGTTGGCATCTCTTGTAGACACAAACCCTTCATTTTGTGTCATGTAGACATCTTCCTGGAGGTTCCCATTAAGGAATGTTCTTTTGACATCCGTTTTCCAAATTTCATAGTCATGGTAAGAGGAAATGCCCAATAGGATTATAATGGATTTCTGCATCACAAATGGTGAAAAGGTTTCATCATAGTTAATTCCAGGATGTTGTATAAAACATTTTGCAACCAGTCATGCCTTATAGGTGTTGAATTGTCCCTCCATGTCCAGTTTCTTCTCGAATACCCATTTATTACCAGCTGGCTTTACATCAACTGGAGGATTTACCAAAATCCAGAATTGGTTTTCGTACATGGAATCCATTTCATAATTCATGGATTCTTTCCACTTGGAAACGTCTGTGCCTTTAACTACTTCCATGTAGGTAAGAGGATCATTATTTTCAACCAATAATGAATCACCATCCTCAGTGAAAGGATAACTATATCATTCTATTTCTCTCACCTCTCTTTTAATCCTACTTAGTTCTTGTGTCTCGAGAAAAGATTATTCTTCCACAGGGCTTTGTGGAATCTATTCTTGTACCAACTCTGTGTATCTTGATCCTCGACTTCATTAAATTATATCTTTTTACCACTATCCCTTTTGGAGATGTGCTCCCTCTCAAGGAATATAGCATTTCTTTCCACCGTATCCTTTTTATCTGAGGGGTTGTATAGGTAATATCCTTTTTTTCCTTGGGATATCCTATAAAGGTAACCTTTGTACATTGGGGTGAAATTTTTTTACCTAAAGAGGCCTTAACAAATGCTTCGCTACCCAACACATGTAAATTTGATAACATGGAATTGCATCCACTCCATAACTCGTGTGGAATACCATTTATTGATTTAGTTGGTACTTTTTTTATTATGTGTGATGTTGTTTGTAGTGAATATACCCAAAAGGATAATTTAAGACTCGCATGACTTTTCATTGATCTCACCATGTCCAACAGCATGTAAGGAGTAGTGAGTTGATATAGAATCCCAAACTCCTATGAGAAATCAATGAAGTATGCATTAAGATATTCTCCTCCTCTGTCTGAGTGGAGTTTCTTAATCTTCTTACCAAGCTTGTTCTTAACTTCATTCTTGTATTCTTTTAACCGATCAAAATAATCTAACTTATACCTCATTAAGTAAATATATCCATATCTACTAAAATCATCAGTAAAATTTATGATGTAAAATACCCCCCCATTGATTCAATTGGAAATGGTCCACACACATCTGTGTGAACTAATTCTAGAAGCTATTTAGCCCTTTCACCTTTCCCACAAAATGGTTCTTTGGTCATTTTGCCTTGTAGACATTCTTGACATACACCAAGTGGTTTTAGTTCGAGAGAATCTAAATACCCATATTGATGTAATTTTTTCAAATGTTTCTCATTGACATGTCCTAGTCAGTGATGCCAATGTTCGGTGTGGTATTAGTCATGTGAATAAACTTTTTCATCGACTTCCATTACTTGGTTTGTTTATTCTAACACATAAAGGTTGTTATATAAATGAGCCCTACCAAAACAAATGATATCTTTATAAAAGTAAAAATATTCATTTCCAAACATGAAGATTAATCCATCAGTATCTAATCCGGATACTGAAATAATGTTTTTGGTTATAGAGGGTACATAATAACATCATTCTAATACCAAGACCATCCTAATAGGCAATGTGAGGTGGTAGTCTCTGACAGCTACAATAGCAAGTCATGCTCCGTTGGCCACTTGTAGATCCACCTCATCTTGGTCAATCTTTCTGAATCTACTTGGTTCATGTATTTTGATATAGATGTGAGCACCACAAACAGTATCTAATACTCAATTGGTAGAAAGGGATAGATTTCATTTGATAACAAACGCACTGGAAGTTTCCCCTTGCTTCCTTGGATGGGTGTAGTTTTTCTTCCATTGGCCCTTCTTGCCACATGTGAAACAAACAACCTCCTATTCTCTTTCCTCCCCTTTGATCTTCCATTTATTGGAAGGCCTTGAAGAAGCATTGGGCTTAATTCTCTTTGCCTTCTCTTTCCTTTTATTCACCGTAACGATAGAAGGTTTTTCACACTTCATATCATTGTCCACTTGGAAAATGAGGATAAGAAGATCAGATAGAGACTTCTCAATGTTGTTCATGTTGAAATTTATAGCAAAGTTAGAGAAGCCCTGGGGGAGTGATGCAATAATGAGATCGGTACCTAGTTCTTCCGGGTTTTTAAACCCTAGAAGCTCCAAACAGTCAATATAGACAATGAGATTGACTACATAAGGCCCAATTGGGGCACCCTCTCCAAGATTTCTTTGAAATAGAGCCTTGGAGATCTCAAACCTTTCTTGTCTTGCTCTCTCTTGGTATAGACCACAGAGGTGCTCGAGCATGCTATAGGAATCCATGTCTTCATGAGACTTCATTATTTCACTAGACCTTTATGACAACATCAAACATTGAACGTCGAGTGCATCGTTCAAATGTTGATCATAGACCAAGAAATCTTTATCACTCGCCCCGTGGGCAGGTGAATCGGGAAGTGAGGACTCCAGCGTGTAAAACTTTTATTCATGGCGTAGGATAAACCAAAGGTGCCTAACCATTCCTGAAAGTTACTTCTAGTGAGGATATTTTCTTTATCCAGAATTGATCGCAGAGAAAATGTGGTTGATGAGTTTGTCATATTGATTCAACAAATTAAAAGAGCATATTTATCAGTACCTTTTGATTACATTTTATGAAAAATAGTAAATAAATTTATTAATTCTCCCACTATTTTATTACGTCCCAACGTCCCCCACCATTGAACTTGGAATTCCTAGTTTCTATGATATTATAGTGGCAAGGATCCATATTCTCCTCCGCACAACCACAAAAAGGGTTGGTAAAGATATTTAAAGGTATTTAGGTAGGCCAGTCTTTTCCAACTATGAGATTACAGTTCCTTGATCTGTTTAGTGGACTCCCCAATCCTAAAATCCTGACTTGGATTTCCTCAACACTTGCCTCTATTTTAAAAAATTCAAGCAAGGGATACTCCTCTTGATGTAAAATGTTTAATTCAACCCGAAACTTTTATAAGAGCTTCCTTTATAAAAGTAAGTGTCCCAACAAGGGTTGGTCAAACACATAGTTTTATTGAGTCTTTCCCTTGATCAAGTAAAGGAAGGATTTGTCTGACTTAATATGGTATTTGAGGGATTTCAATCTTTTATGCATAGTTTCGTATTATCACATGCTTTTTAATATTAAGTGATTCTTGCTTAAGTGATTAACCATGTTTTTATAATGTTTATGTATAGTCCAGTTTTTATTTTATCCCATCTTTTCATGCTTGTCTATTTCATTAAATATGTGATCGTGAAAACACATACAAAATAAATAAACCATGCAATCAGACAGAAATAAAATAATATGGAATGATCCAGAGATTCTATAGGTTAGATTATCTAGTGGTTTTGATAAGATAACCCTGACCTATGGAAAAACACCTTGAACCTAATGCTTCGTGTTTTGCAGCTCCCACCTATCCATCTTTGTATCTTCTTGGGTTGGTTTCGCCTCAGCTTCAGATTTTGAGTCGTCTCCTATGGCTTGGGAGATCCTATATTACATGGGGTTTACCTTAAAGAAAAAATGGGCACACATGCCCTACATTTTATTGGAAGAAGGCTCATAGACCAAAGAATTTAAATTAAATAAATTTAAATAAAACCATACATGCACAAAGGGTCTTTGGTCTAGCTCATGATCATCCATAGCATGCAATGATATTTACACATATTTAGAATTAAAATTAATTTAATATTTCTTTTATTCGTGTTAAGTCACACTTGAAATCAATTAATTGTGATCTTATAATTAATTAATTCTTTATCATAAATTCCTTTCTGAATTTCCTTGAGATTCTTCTCATTCATATTCCTTGTACGGGTCTTTTTACTTTGGTGGAAACCTGGTGAAATTCTATTTCTGGAAAGTACATGGTGTGTAGGCTATATTACATGGTGTGTATTTTTTTCACCCTTTATCCAAGGTACACATTGAGGGATTTGGCGTGTTTTCTGTAATTTGGAAATTTTGGAATACACGGCATGTAGATTAATATAATGTGGCGCATACTTCCTTGTTATGCTGTTACTGGCCTGGAAATCCCATGTACGTGGTTACACGGCTTCTCCTTGTACACGGTTTCACCTGGGACGGATCAGACTACATAGCATGTTGATTCAACATACACATCGTGTATTCCGGTTTCCACATGCCATTCAGTTCTAGTAAACACGTTGTATTAAAAAACTTAGGTATGCTTAATTCACATGGCGTGGTTTGGCGGACTAGTACCGGTTCGTTGAACCTAAGTACACTGCGTGTAGATTTCACTACACGCCATTTATTCCTGTGTAGTACAGACAGAATCATTGGCTCCTTTGGATGACATCCTCATTTATATATTAATCAAAATCAAAATTAAAAGGTCATTTTTGTGATGTGAATTGAGAAATGAAGGAGGAAGAATAGATCACACTCATTCAGTTTTATAGAATGATTTATCTTGAATTGCATCAAATATAAAAGCGTAAATTATCAACGATAATTAAATAACTATAATCAATGTTGTGCTCCCTTTGATACCACTTGAAGGTCCTGGGTGTAGCGGAATATTGGGGTGTATGTGCCCACTTGGCTTTTTTCCATTAGTAATGACCAATCCAGGATCAATACGATGATAAATGCCATACTTCATAGATAGAATCACAAAAATAGAAAAACAAGAAGAATATTCCTAGAACCATAAAGGAGGATCATCACAGGTTGATTATAATTAATTTAATTAATTGACAAGAATTACCTTTTATGGCATTCTTTCTTAATTGATTTTTTTATCACATTCCGATGTGATTCCTCATTGCGTTGCAGAAGCCAAGTGTAGACTTCCTCTAGCAGTGATCCACACGTTCACCACGTATCTCTTGATGTCACCAAAGGAATCTTTGGTTGCTAGTGTGGACAAGAATTTTCTTGCATTGTCCGTCTTAGATCGCCTTGATCTGATGGAGGAAGATCTCTCTTAGTCTTGAGAGAATTCTTGGAGGGAGGATTTTTTTCAGCCTTCAGAGAATTATCCAGAATTTTTGTGCACAACGATTAGGGAAAAGTGTTGGGGTTTTGATGATATTTATAATCGGGTTTGAGGTTATAGAGTTATGACAATAAATAAACACGTTACGCGTTTTATTTATTTCAGTAACTCTTATTAAAAACATCCATGTCGAATCATTAATTCCTTGACATGTTCCCACGCTGATTATAATAAATATAATTTAATAAAACGATATTATTTCCTCAAAATCCCGACTGGAAAAACTACACGATTTGTAATCATTAATACATAGCGTGTACTCATTTTTCATTTCATTTCCAAAATGAAAACTACACAGAGTTTATATTCAATGTACACGACATGTATATCTTGTTTTCATTATATTCTTCCTCCAACATTAATACAATTTAGGCTTCCTTGAATAATTATTAAACCACATTTGGGAATAATATTTATTATACTTGAGATACTTGGATACACTTTGTGTGTGACCCTCTAGGCCTCTTTCTCATTGGCATTAGGTGTGCTTGCCTAAAGTCTAAGATTACTATCTAGAAATGGGTCAAGGCACCCAAGAGAAAGAAGTTGACGCTGCATTGACGTGTCACCTCATATGAACACTTAATGTGTAATATAATCCCTTTGTCTCAATATCTCATCAAGCAGGTTTCATGAAAGTGTCATAAACCTATATGCTTGATCTGTCATTCTTTGACTTCTACAAATAAACTCATCGTAACACCATGTCCATGGAATTTGGGTGACAGTTCTATTTCAATCAAAGGGCCCAAGATATCTACTTCCATAAATATGTAAGGGACAAATCCTTCCTCGACTTATCCATTAATAACATGTCATTCATGACGCACCCAACATACCCTACTTCCCACCAACTGTCTTCATGATGATTTTCATCAGGAAATCTAAGTGAGTGAGTCATGACATGAGTTAATGATAATCTTCCAGTCTAAGGACCATTAAACACGCTCATAGATAGCATTGTTCGATGACACCAAGACATGAAAAATTACTACATGCGGGTTTGTTCTCATAATCTACCATCTTGGAGATTACCAAGTGTGAACTCCATGAGAGAGAGTATCATCTTCTTATGAGTACTCACACATGACGGTCTATATACTATGTGTCCTATCATAGTATTTCATCCAACCATTGAACTTTATTTAATAATATTGTTATATAATTTCAAGGTTCTCATCATAGCGGGGATCTTCCATGACCTTATTAATGCAAAAAATATTCTATGACATTATTATATTATAGGCCTGCAGAACAATGAACAATATATAATAGGTGTACATTCATGTAATCAAAGTATAAATAGTTGGTTCTCAGGACACCAACTCAAAAAAACTCCCACTTGGACTAGAGCCAACTACCTGTGACTTTTAGTCCGCTAAAACTCACATAATGATCATATTTCTGGTGAGTCAAAGCTTTAGTCAAGGGGTCTGCCACGTTGTCTTCTGTGGAAATATTTCTCACTGCAACTTCACCTCTTTGATAATAATTTCTCAAGAGATGATACTTCCAAAGTATGTGCTTTCTCCACTAATGTGACCTTGGCTCTTTTGCAAGTGCCACCACTATAGTATTATAAAAATAGAGTGTGATATGATCTTTATTTCTAGGTACTACATCCAGCTCTTGGACGAAGCTTTGCATCTATACTACTTATTTAGCTACCTCAGAAGCTGCGATATACTCAGAAATTGCTGTAGAATCTGCAACCACACCTTCCTTTAAGCTCTTCCATCTCACCACACCTCCATTCAAACTGATGATGTATCCAGTCTGCGACTTCATGTCATCTTGAATAGTCTGGAAACTGGCATTTACATGTCCTCTGATGACTAGTTCCTCATCTCCTCCATTGACAAGGAACATATCCTTATTAAGCCTCATATACTTATGGATAGTCTTGACTGCCATCCAATGGCGGTGTAACATCCCAAGTAAGTAATGAATAATAGATATTTTTATCTATGCCTATTAATGAATTATATAGTGTTTTAGAGGCTTAAAATGAAAATAAATCCAATCTTAAGCATGGAATACACTAATATTTTTAAAAGATTGTTTTACTACCTTTTAATGGAAAACCATTTTTAAATCTATCTTTTGACAATTTTATAAGCTATGTTTGTCAAAATAAACTTATTCTTTATGATTGGGACATCAAAATTTACTTTGTGTGAATTTTTGGTATTTTTCTGATAAAGTTCATTTTTTAATGAATAGTGAAAAATGTTGTATTTTAATTCAAAACCACTTTTTAATCAAATTTATTTATATGATTAGATTATCTTTTGAATTGGTTTTAAAGTGAAATTAGAATATATTTTTACCATTTAATCCAATGGTGGTCATTGGAATCAATTTCACTTTGAAATCGGACTTAAACTAGTGTCAATATTTTGATACTTATTGTTTCATAAAAACACGCTATTTGTCATGACAACGGGAATTAATTATTATATTAATTAATGCATATTATATGTTTTTAATTTTGTAAAATCGACTTCATTTTTGAATTCAGAATATCAAATATATCTTAGGGTGAGGTTTTGGAATTTTTCGGAAAAACTTCAATTTTTGATGAATAGTGAAACCACTAAGTGCTAGTTAAAGAAATTGATTTTTTGTTTAAATGAAACTTTGCAACTTCTGTGATTTGATTTTCAAAAATCCGACATACATGGTTGTCATTAAGAAGTAAAATTTGGTTCAATGAGATTACAAATAATGTTTTAATAATATGAGATGAGCTTGACACATGTCCTACCCTCATTGGATGTGTCATGGCCGACCAAGACAATCCATGGGTCAACTTGGGGACCCCATGGAGCCACTTTGGTTGGGAAATGACATAAATAACTTTTTATTTAATGTTATAGTAAAAATAACACAAACATGAGATGTTTTACTAAAAAAAAATTTACATGGGGTTATACGAGTCAGATTTTTGATTATAAATAGTCATTGGAAAGCTAAAAAGATTTCCTACATAATTATGTTTTTTATAAATTTTAGGCTTTAAATAAATTAAATTATTTATGACATCATGATGATGCAGCAATTGCCTCATTAATAAAGGATTTAAATAAATTGAAATGATAATCTAAAATCTATGACCTACACATGTCCAAAACCAATTGGATGGGTGGATTTAGAACCCTTATCTCCTTACCCTCAAATTATATCAATGTGGGACCTTTTGAATCCGAAAATCATTTTAAAATAAAGTAACATTTCTTTACGTTCCAAGAGTGCCCCTCCTCTCCTCTTATAAAAGGCCCCCACCTCAACCTCCTTACCCACACTTCCAAAGCATTTGGCTCGGCCAAAACCTGCCCATTTTGTCTCTCCACTTCCCTCTCTTACTCCTTGAAGCCTCACTTTGGGCATAAGTCTGCCCAAGGAATCCTTTGAGCTCAAACCAAAGGGAGTTACCCGATTTTAAGGTAATGTCTTCACTTGAGTCCTTTTGTTTTATTTTGCTTCTCTAACCCCCTAAACTCTTTTTATTCATTTATTTTGTAACAAATACAGTATCTTCAATATACTAGGATGTTTTTATAAGAAGGATTCGAGCTACACCTACACACACCTACATCTAATGGTTAAAGAACATACAGTTTCTGTGGATGGTGAATTTCTGCCTCCTGAAACGATGATTGTTCAACATTCTTTTAACACCTTAAAAGGTGGCCATTAAGATGAAACTATATTTATATATGATATATAATATGTTTATGTTTTCCTTAAGCTTCTGTATTTTTCATTTTGGGAATACCTTTATGGTTTCCATTATGGGTAAACATGATATCTTCATTTAAGGAAGTGCTGACTACCGCCCCCTCAAAGTGATTTGATTCATTAATACCATATGTGGGACATATAAAGGGTGAAGTTATGATATTATATATGATATTACACTGGAATTATAATATACCTTTATATCATTATGATTCCATTCTATAAAATAAAAAATAGAAATGAAAGTAGCGTTCATGCGTACGTACGACTTACCGTCTCCATGAATGGTGCATTTCATTTCTTACCTCTAAATGATTATGTAATATTATAAATGCATGTATATACTGTATATATATGATATATATGATATATACATTATGATTATAATTCTGGATATAATGGATACATAAACAACTTGTAATTATAAACGGTTTATTTTTTACTCAAGTACCAATGATCGTTAAAATGGCCATTATTAACTTAAATAATTGCATAGTGTTCATGACATGGAAATAAGTGATATAAAAGGAATAATGAACTTTAAAAAGGTTCTTAAACAAGTAGAAATTAACTCAAGTTTATTATTCCGGAGATTAAAGAACGACCGAGTCAAGTTGGACCCGAGGTATGAGACTTCGTCTCAACCTCCTTTCATTGAGGCATATTTTGTTTTATACACAACCTTATTTATACGGTGTATAAACCCCTTTGAATTTTATGTTTATTCAAAAGGAATCTCTTTTTATAAGAAGCGTTTACTAATTGACAAAAGGGAATGTTTTTGTCATACGTATGTGGCGACAACGACTTCTCCGCCGTCGTGACCATTATTTGAGTTTCAGCTTCATCTACAAGCCATACTTTTTTTTAAAGAAAAATAAATACCATGTTTTAATTTTCTTTTATTTTGGTATTTAAAATGGTTTTGATAGTGTTTTTGTTATATCACTGTGTTATTGAAATATGGAAATGTTATGTTTCCTTTATGTATGTTTTATGTGATATGATTATTTTATGGTTCTTGGGCATTATTATGAAGACGGGTGGTTCCGTGATAAACTAAGGGCAGGTGAGCCCAATATATCTCTCCAATGCATTGGGTAACACGAAGGAGTGAAATGTTAAGGTTTCTCCAAAGAGATTTAGGGAATATATTGTGATGGGTATTCCAAACATAACCAAGAGGGTTACTCCCTACGTAATAATGTTATGAATGCCTCAAGTTACCTTTATGTCTAATGATTTCTATGATTTATTCATGATTTGATGAGGTATGTTAAAGTGCTTATGTTTTATGGGTAAAGTATGATTTCATTCTTATGTATATATGAACTTATTTTTCCATTCCATATTTTTATAACCCATACTAAGCTTTTTATGCTCATCCCAAGTTTTTTTGAATTGTTTTTCACAGGTCAAGGGAAAGGTACATGATATGATGATAGTGTCAAGGAAGTGTCAAGAATGAATCCATGTCTTATTTTAAATATGTTTCCATTTATGGGAAAAATGAATACTATCTTTATGTAACCACTTTTTTTATATGTGGAATGTAATGCAATTTTTATGTTCTAATTCTCTAAAACTCTAATCCTAAAAAGATCCTCAATGTGTAATCTTGTAATAACTCAAGATTAAGTAAGGTTTAAGGCTAGGGCCTTATAGTTGGTATTAGAGGTCGGTTTAGAAAACTTTAGGAGTTGAAAAAGTGTTAAATTATAAGTTATTTTATGGTATGATTGAAATGATATAGCATTTAAATATTACCATGTTGCTTTGCCTAAGATATTTCTGTGTTAAGAATGGTTTTTCGTAGAGGAGACATAAGAGATTTTTTGGGAAGGCATACAGAAGGAAATAACCTTTCAAATCAGTATCCTGAGATGGTCAAAATTAGATCTAAACAGTTTGTTGCAGTGATGGCTCAGTTGACTCAGGTGAAAAATTTTGTGTGTTTTTATTGATGATATTTTGGTGTTTTCTAAAAATAAAGAGGAGCATGAATGACATTTAGGTGTTATTTTGCAAACCTTAAAAGAAAAGAAATTGTATGGTAAATCCAGCAAGTGTAAGTTTTGGTTGCAACAAATTTTTTCCTTGGTCACATTGTTTCTAAAGATGGGATAACCATTGATCCTGCAAAAACAAAGGTTGTTAAAGAATGGCCAAGACCCACATATGTAACAGATATTCGTAGTTTCTTTGGTTTGGAAGGCTATTACCGAAGGTTTGTTAGAAATTTTTTACGGTTACCTAGTCCAATGACTAAGCTAACTCAGAAGGGTGTTAAGATTATCTGGACAAAAGAATGTGATGATTGTTTTCAGGAATTGAAAAGAAGATTGGTGAATGCTCCGGTTTTGGCGCTACCTTCCAGGAATGGTGAGTTTGTTATATACAGTGATGCTTCATTGAAAGGACTTGGTTGCGTCCTAATTCAGAATGATCAGGTAATTTCTTATGCTTCACGACAGTTGAAAACTCATGAGGTAAATTACCCTACACATTATTTGGAATTAGCTGATGTTGTTTTCGCTTTAAAAATTTGGAGGAATCATTTGTATGGAGTAAAGTGTGAAATATATACCCATCACAAGAGTTTAAAGTGTATATTCACTCAGAAATAATTGAACATGAGACAGAGGATATGGCTAGAATTAATCAAGGATTATGATTGTAAAATTCATTACCATCCGGGAAAAGCAAATAAAGTGGTTGATGCTTTGAGTCGAAAAAGTAATTCTTCATTGGCAATGTTACAGTTAGAACATGATCCTTTGGTTAAGGATTTGATGAACTTTGGAATAGAAGTTGTTGGTGCAGGATGTTCTTCTGTTTTGTTTTAGCTATCAGTGAAATCTTCTCTATCAGACAGAATCAAGAAAGCACAGAAGCAAGACAGTGAGTTGCAAAAAAAGGTAGAGATGGTTCAGAAAGGTAAGTTGTCTGAATTCAACATTGATAATGATTGTGTTTTGAGATTTGGGAAGAGATTGTGTGTGCCTTGTGATTCATAGTTGAAGAGAGAGTTGTTATGTGAAGCTCATAGTTATCCATTTTCAGTTCATCCTGGCAGTACTAAGATGTACAAAGATCTGTGGGAGTATTACTGGTGGGATAGAATGAAAAGAGATATTGCTGATTTTACTGTGAAGTGTTTGACTTGTCAACAGGTTAAAGCAGAGTGGCAGTTACCAAAAGGGATGCTTCAGCCTTTTCCAGTGCCAGAGTGGAAATGGGAGAATATGTCCATGGACTTTGTTGTGGGATTAGCGAAGACCCCTCGAGGTAATAATGCAATCTAGGTTATTGTTGATCGCTTGACTAAATATGCTGATTTCCTTGCTATATGAGATACCTTTTCCATAGATCAACTTTCCCGTTTGTATCTTAAAGAGATAGTCAGGTTACATGGAGTTCCTCTCTCCATTGTATCTGACCGTGATACCAGGTTCACTTCTATCTTTTGGAAAGGCCTTCAGAAGTCGTTGGGTACTGAATTAAATTTTAGTACAGCTTTTCATTCTCAATCAGATGGGCAGTCAGAATGAACAATTCAGACATTGGAGGATATGATACGTTCTTTCTCTATGGATTATCAGAGAAATTGGGACCAACATATTTCTTTGGTTGAATTTTCATATAATAACAGTTTTCATTCCAGTATACAGATGGCACCATTTCAGGCATTATATGGGAAGTGGTGTCGAACTCCAAATTTTTGGGATGAAGTGGGTGAAAGGAAACTAATGGGACCAGATTTGGTATAAGAGTTGGCAGAAAAAGTTCAGCTGATACAGAAACACATGAGTACAGCTCAGAGCAGGAAGAAGAGTTATGCGGATAACCAGAGGAAGGATCTATCTTTCGAGGTAGGTGATCATGTTTTTTCTCAAAGTCTCACCATGGAAAAGTGTGATGCGATTTGGTAAGAAGGGAAAGTTGAGTCCAAGATTCATTGGACCATATGAAATTCTGGAGGGAGTTGGATCGGTTGCATACCGGGTGCCTTTACCTCCGAGTTTATCTCAGGTACACAATGTTTTTCATATTTCGATGCTGAGAAAGTACATGCAAGATCCATCTCATGTTTCGAGTCCAGAGGTAGTTCAGCTGGAAGGGAACCTCTCTTATAAGGAACAACCGGTCCAGATTCTTAACCATAAGCAGAAAGTGTTATGGAATAACGTGATTCATCAGGTAAAGGTTTTGTGGAAAACCACATGATGGAAGAGGCAACATGGGAATCTGAAAATGCAATGAGGGATAAGTACCCCCATTTATTCGATAAGTAAATAAATTGTGGGGATGCAATTTTCTAAAGGGGGGAAGGATGTAACATCACAAGTAATTAATGAATAATAGATATTTTTATCTATGCCTATTAATGAATTAGATAGTGTTTTAGAGGCTTAAAATGAAAATAAATCCAATCTTAAGCATGGAATACACTAATATTTTTAAAAGATTATTTTACTGCCTTTTAATGGAAAACCATTTTTTAATCTATATTTTGACAATTTTATAAGCTATGTTTTTCAAAATAAACTTATTCTTTATGATTGGGACATCAAAATTTAATTTTTCTGAATTTTTGGTATTTTTCCGATAAAGTTCATTTTTTAATGAATAGTGGAAAATGTTGTATTTTAATTCAAAACCTCTTTTTAATCTAATTTATTTATATGATTAGATTATCTTTTGAATTGGTTTTAAAGTGAAATTAGAATATATTTTTACCATTTAATCCAATGGTGGTCATTGGAATCAATTTCACTTTGAAATTGGACATAAACTAGTGTCAATCTTTTGATATTATTGTTTCATAAAAACACGCTATTTGTCATGACAGCGGGAATTAATTATTAAATTAATTAATGCATATTATATGTATTTAATTTTGTAAAATGGACTTCATTTTTTAATTCAGAATATCAAATATATCTTAGGGTGAAGTTTTGGAATTTTTCTGAAAAACTTCAATTTTTTGATTAATAGTGAAACCACTAAGTGGTAGTTAAAGAAACTGATTTTTCATTTAAATGAAACTTTTCCACTTCTATGATTTTATTTTCAAAAATCCGACATACATGGTTGTCATTAAGAATTAAAATATGGTTCAATGAGATTAAAATAATTTTTTGGTGAATAGTAACTTTTAAGTTCTTAATCGCGATTAGAGGTAATTAGTGTAGTTTAAGGTAAAAATAATGTTTTAATAATATAAGATGAGCTTGACACATGTCCTACCCTCATTGGATGTGTCATGACCGACCAATAAAATCCATGGGTCAACTTGGGGACCCCATGGAGCCACTTTGGTTGGGAAATGACATAAATAACTTTTTATTTAATGTTAAAGTAAAAATAACACAAACATGAGATGTTTTACTAAAAAACATTTTACATGGGGTTATACAAGTAATATTTTTTATTATAAATAGTCATTGCAAAGCTAAAAAGATTTCCTACATCATGATAGTTTTTTTATAAATTTTATACTTTAAATAAACTAAATTATTGTTGACATCATGATGATGCAGCAATTACCTCATTAATAAAGGATTTAAATAAAATGAAATGATAATGTAAAATCTCTGACCTACACATGTCCAAAACCTATTGTATTAGTGGATATAGAACCCTTATCACCTTAACCTCGAATTATATCAATGTGGGACCTTTTGAATCCGAAAATCATTTTAAAATAAAGTAACATTTCTTTACTTTCCAAGAGTGCCCCTCCTCTCCTCTTATAAAAGGCCCCCACCTCTACCTCCTTACCCACACTTCCAAAGCCTTTGACCCAGACAACCCCTGCCCATTTTGTCTCTCCACTTCCCTCTATTACTCCTTGAAGCCTAACATTGGGTAGAAGTCTTCCCAAGGAAGCCTTTGAGCTCAAACCAAAGGGAGTTACCTGATTTTAAGGTAATGTCTTCACTTGAGTCCTTTTGTTTTATTTTGCTTCTCCAACCCCCTAAACTCTTTTTATTCATTTATTTTGTAACAACTCCAGTGTATTCAATATACTAGGATGTTTTTATAAGAAGGATTTGAGCTACACCTACACACACCTACATCTAATGGTTAAAGAACATATTGTTTCCGTGGATGGAGAATTTTTGCCTCCCGAAACGATGATTGTTCAACATTATTTTAACACCATCAAAGGTGGCCATTAAGATGACACTATATTTATATATGATATATAATATTTTTATGTTTTCCTTAAGTTTCATTACTTTTCATTTTCGGCATACCTTTATGGTTTCCATTATGGGTAAACACGATATCTTCATTTAAGGAAATGCGGACTACCGCCCCCTCAAAGTTATTTGATTCGTTAATACCATATGTGGGACGTATAAAGGATGAAGTTATGATATTATATATGATAATAAACTGGAATTATAATATACCTTTATATAATTATTATTCCATTCTATAAAATATGAAATAGAAATAAAAGTAGTGTTCATGCGTACGTACGGCTTACCGTCTCCATGAACGGTGCATTTCATTTCTTACCTCTAAATGATTATGTAATATTATAAATGCATGTATATACTAGATATATATGATATATATGATATATACATGATGATTATAATTCTGGATATAATGGATACATGAACAACTTGTAATTATAAAGGGTTTATTTTGGACTCAACCAATGATCGTTAAAACGACCGTTATTAACTTAAATAATTACATAGTGTTCATGACATGGAAATAAGTGATATAAAAGGAATAATGAACTTTAAAAAGGTTCTTAAACAAGTATAAATTAACTCAAGTTTATTATTCAGGAGATTAAAGAATGACCGAGTGAAGTCAGACCCGAGGTATTGGACTTCGTCTCAATCTCCTTTCATTGAGGCATAATTTGTTTTATACACAACCTTCTTTATACGGTGTATAAACCCCTTTGACTTTTAAGTTTATTCAAAAGGAATCTCTTTTTATACGAAGAGTTTACTAAATGACAAAAGGGAATGTTATTGTCGTACGTATGTGGTGACAACGACTTCTCCGCCGCCGTGACCGTTATTTGAGTTTTGGATTCCTCTACAAGCCATACTTTTTTTAAAAGAAAAATAAATACCATGTTTTAATTTTATTTTATTTTGTTATTTAAAATTGTTTTGATAGTGTTTTTATTATATCACTGTGTTATTGAAATGTGGAAATGTTATGTTTCCTTTATGTATGTTTTATGTTATATGATTATGTTATGGTTCTTGGGCATTATTATGAAGATGGGTGGTTCCGTGATAAACTAAGGGCGGGTGAGCCCGATATAGCTCTCCAATGCATTGGGTAACGCGAAGGAGTGAAACATTAAGGTTTCTCCGAAGAGATTTAGGGAATATACTATGATGTGTATTCCAAACGTAACCAAGAGGGTTACTCCCTACGTAAGAATGTTATGAATGCCTCGAGTTACCATTATGTCTTATGATTTCTATGATTTATTCATGATTTTATGAGGTATGTTAAAGTGATTATGTTTTATGGGTAAATTATGATTTCATTCTTATGTATATATTTTTTTTTGAAAAGTGGAGCCTCGTTCAAAGACCCAGGCGCAATTTATTAATGAAAGAAAGAAAGGAGGCTACAACAATTTGAAAGAGGGAGACTTATTACAATCTTTCTCATAATGAGGAATCAAGTCGTCAGGAAAAACATCCAACCAGGTAATGTCCTGATTGACTCCTATATTGGCTAGACTATCTGCAACCATGTTTTCTTCACGGAACACATGTGTTGCAATGTAGGAGAGATCTGCAAGAAAGGTAAGGCATTTCATCCATCTAGAGGTAAGTGGCCATGAAAGGTGAACCACCCCTTTCCAAATAGCTTGGACCACAGTGGTAGAGTCGCATTCAATCCAGATCTTGTTCCATCCTTTCTTCTTGGCATAATCCACAGCATGTATGATGCCCAACATTTCAGCTTCCAAGGCTGAAGCCGTACCGCATCCGCTGAAGAAGCAGCCAAGGCATCTTCCAAGAAAGTCTCTGAAAATGGCACCACATCCTGCCGGTCCCGGGTTACCCCTAGAAGCTCCGTCAACATTTACTTTGATCCAACCTGGAAACAGGGCTTGCCAGAAGACCTCAAAGGTATGTCGAGGTTGTCTATAGGACCCCGCAATCTGAAGGCGGCGAAGGATCTCGAAATCACCAACAGAATTGTCACAATGATCCTTCTGAAGCAAGGCGGCATCCTTGATGGCAGTAAGAATACATATTTTACCTACATTGATATTGAAAGAGCAGTTATTGTGAATAAAATTATTACGGCCAAACCAGATCACATGTAAAAGCTCTGCCACCGCAGCCAAATAGAGGTTCCTGATTTGTTTGGAAAAATCCCCATTCACACATTGTTGGAGTTGAGAGTTTATAGTGCTAGGGAGAGTCCATCTGCAACCAAAAATGTTAGAAATGTAATTCCAGAGAGCTGCAGCTGTAGCACAAGACAAAAACAGATGGTTAGCATCCTCACGATGTTGATTGCACATATAACATTTAGAACATAGAGAAATCCCAAAAGTTTGAAGGCATATATCAGTAGGGACTCTATTATGCCCAACTCGCCAAATGAGGGTGTGGCGCGAGGGCCTAATCCAAGGCTTGTTAAAAGTTTTCAACCAAGCAAGATTAGAAACAGAATCACTAAAATTTTTATTGTAGAAACGTTTCGAATCAAGGACACCATTAGAAGAAGGTTCCCAAATAAGAAAATCATCAGTGTTAGAGAACGAATAGTTGCCAATAATGTGCCCGATATTGTCCAGAAGGGTGATGTCATTAGGGTTGACAACCTCTCTTATAGTAGAAGTGGTGTTCTCAGGAAGAGTGGTGGGCATAAGCATAGAGATTAAAGGAATACCAGTCCAGTTATCCATCCAAAAATTCAAGGAGGAATCAGCACTAACAATCCACCTAGAGTTATTCATGATTTTGATAAAAGAGCGTCTAATGGAAGGCCATATGGAAGAAGTGATGTAGCCCAGGTTACCATTTCGAAGTTTGGTAAAAAATCTCTTCTTAAGAAAGACTAAGGAGTCAGAGTTGCTGTGAATCAGGTTCCAAGTCATTCTAACTTGTAAAGATTCAGTAAAAAGCTTAAGATTCTTGATACCAAGGCCACCTTTATCCAGAGGTTTTCAACAAGTGGACCAGGGTATGGTGACAAGCTTTCTTTCAATCGTACTGCCTGTCCAGACAAAAATTTTGATGCAAATGTTGATTTTTTTGAGAAGGCTGGCGGGCCAGCTATAGACCATCATCTAGTAAACCATCTTGGAAACAATAGTTGACTTAACAAGGCAGACTCTACCAGCCATAGAGAGAGATTTACCCTTCCAAGAAGATAATTGATTGATAATTTGGTCAAAAATCTCGTGAAAATAGCTGGATTTAGGTCTCCCCTAGAAGATAGGGACCCCAAGATAAGTGAAGGGGAAAGATCCTTCTTTTATTCCTAGGCGGTCAATGATATGTTTTTTTCTATTGGAGTTGAAGTTTTTTCCAAAGAAAACAAAAGATTTATTCCAACCAATCGCTTGTCCCGAAACATCCTCATAATGTGCCAGCGCACCTTTGAGGTTTCGAATGTTCCTCATATCACCCTTTAAGAATAAGATAATATCGTCAGCATATAAAAGATGAGTAGGAACATTATTATTTCTAGAAGCCTGGATAGGATTAATTTTGTTTTGATTAACGAGGCTCGTTAGAAGTCTACTTAAGTAATCCTCAGCAATAGTAAAAAGAATGGAAGAAAGGGGGTCACCTTGCCTAACCCCTTTAGAGCATTTGAAGTAACCTTTATGAGACCCATTGACTAGCACTGATAGTAGCAGAGCCAAGTAAGGTATGGATCATGTTAATAAAAGAGTCATTAAACCCAAAGCTTTTGAGAACCATTAGAATAAAGTTCCAGTACATTGTGTCGAAAGCTTTCCTGATGTCAAGATTAATGGCTACACTACCTCCTCTAGTCACTTTGTTCAGCAGATTAGTACATTCCGAGGCAAGGCAGATACAAGATTGAATGGTTCTCCCTTTGATAAAACCGAATTGGTTCCAAGAAACAATTCTGTTTGTAATGAGAGTAAGCCTATTGGAAATCAGCTTAGAAATCACTTTATGGAGAGTGTTGATGAGAGAAATAGGGCGGAAGAGATGAATCTCAGCAGCATTTTCCACTTTAGGAATAAGGGTGAGGAATTGGGCATTAATCCCATGAGGAAGAACACCGTTGGAGAAGAAGGATTTAACCAGATTACAAACGTCCAATTGGATGAGATCCCAGTACTGCTGGAAAAAACCATTGTTAAAACCATCAGGACCCGGGGCACTGTCAGGATTAAGACTGAAAACAGTGGCTTTGATTTCATGGTCCATAGGAATGCTTAGGAGATGATTATTATCCTCAATCGTGACCAAATTAGGGATGATGTCAGGAAGAAGATCTTTACACATCATCGGACCATTAAAAAGATTTTGATAATAATCAACAACATGATTCGCAATGGCATCCTCTGTGTCAAGGAGAATGTCATCCACCCTGGGGAAGTTGAGGGGTCTACAGATTTTTCTGATTCTTTGAAGAGAATTGTAGAATTTTGTATTTCTATCTCCATCTCAAAGCCATTTGGTTTTAAAAATCTGTTTTCTCATGTTATCTTTGAGTTTTAGAAGAGAGTTAAGCTTCAAGGAAATGGAAGTTTCCTCTTGAGAGTCAAGGGGAAAATCAGAGTAGGTATTGGATCTCTGCATACTTGTGAGATTGGACTCCAAAGAGGAAATGTCCGCGTCAAGTTGTTTAGTTCTAGTTAGGCACCAGCTCCTGAGTTGCTGTTTGAGAAGTTTTAATTTAGCAATGCAGGCAAAAGGATCTTTTTGATTCCTCATGCCATCCCAGAAGTCTTTAATCAAGTTAGTACATTCTGGGACCGCAGTCCAAGCATTATTAAATTTAAAGGGGATGGGAGAAAAAGAGCCCTTGGAAAGAATGCTGACAAGAACAGGATGGTGATCCGAGTTGATCTTGGGTAAGGTAATGCTAGAAATGGAATCCCATTTATCAAGGGAAACAACGTTAGTGAAAGCTCTGTCAAGTTTACTGGAAACTATTCTATTGAGGAACTTCCTATACCAAGTATATTTAGCACCAGAAAGAGTAATTTCAATAAGATTACAATCCTCAATGGTAGATTTGAATTCTCTAGAGGAGATGTTCGAGTGAGACGTTCCAATCTTCTCCCCTGGGATTATAATGGCATTAAAATCCCCAATCACAATCTAGGGATCCTGTATAGAAGTAGAAAGGGATCAAATGTCATTCCAAAGGGGTCTACGATCTTGATATCTATTTTTAGCATAAACCATAGTGCAAACTAACTGAATACCAACAAAAGAGAAGGTACAAGTAGACATTTGAGTAGAGGTTTTTACAAAATTGATAGACTGCAGCGAAGAATGACAAAAGATCCAGAGAGAGTATGTGGAAGAACCATCCTTGCAAGAACCAAGGAAATTATAACCTAAAGGGAACAAGTGCAAGTGTTTTGAAGAAAAATTGATTTTCGGTTCAGAAATGGCAATAAGTTTTTGTTTATGAGTTGAAATAAATATTTTAAGGACAATAAAAGTGTCAGAGTTGGCTAAACCCTGATAGTTCCAAAACAGACAATTCATTTGAACCTGCGTTTGGAGTTAGAGCTCCCTTTTTTTGATCCGCTCGAGCCCTTATTCCTTGCTGACCTTCTAGGTCCATGAGAGGGTGAAAAGTTGAGTTGCTTACCCTTATTTTTCTTAGCAGGTAAAATGGATTCATTTGGAAAATCATCAGCAACAGGATTTGTAGTCAAATGAGGCATTAAGCGGTCTTTTTGAGTCTGAGTAGGTGCGAGGGCCTCATGGGTGCTTGCAGGGGTAGTTATAGTGTTCACTGCCATTGCTTGATCATTTAAGACTGTCATAGAATCTGCCCGCACCTGCTCTGAGGGAACAAAAATTGATTTGTTGTAGTTGGAGTCCGAATGTAACATGGACTCCGTTGAATGAGAAACTGGTTGTTCAAATTGGGCTTTTGGTTCTGTTAGTTAAAACATGGAACTAGGAAGTGGTCCCACTGGCATTAAATGATCCATGTCAATAGTTCTAGGGGTAAAGGGGTACCTGCAACCGGGCAACCGATGCCTGCAACATCATTTACCTTGTAAAACTCGGTCTGGATACCCTCAAGTGCATGGCTGACAACATGTGTCTCACCCTGCTTCATATTCTGGCACTCATCAGATGTAGCAGATGGTTTCATATTCGGTTCCAAGTCAACTACTTCGCAGTATGAGTTCATTCTATTTGTATTTTCCAGAACAGCAATGTCATCGCCTAAGGCGCAGCTAGTGTCATTACTGTTCCGAGGCTGCGAACAATCCCGAGGATTCTCGGCCAAAGGCACTGCATCTTCTTCCTCAACCAGATCGGACCACTTGATACCCGAGGACTTTTCCATATGCGGTAGTTTTTTAACCCATTTCTCCGCCTTTTTCATGGGATTTTCTTGCATTCCAGCGACGATGGGTTGGTCTCTTCTGGTTCATCGAACTTGAGTCCACGCATCCTCTCTTGGCTGTTTATCACGAGACCGCGCCTTCATCACTCGGAAATTCATAAGTGTATGGCCGACGATTTTACAGAGATCACAAAAAGGCGGACACCATTCATACTCCAGCCGAACCTCAGATTTGTAGTCATTTGCGATAAAAGAAATTGAATCAGGCAGTTTA
Source organism: Viscum album (assembly GCA_963277665.1). Taxonomy (NCBI): domain Eukaryota; kingdom Viridiplantae; phylum Streptophyta; class Magnoliopsida; order Santalales; family Viscaceae; genus Viscum; species Viscum album. The sequence goes on from OY728121.1 coordinate 441,890,126, forward strand.
TTCTGTAGATCGACTTCAACCATCACCCTTGCGTAAAGTCCGAGCTCAGCATTAACCGTCCGATTATCAATTTTTAGTGGAGTCCCGATGTAATAGGCGATGTCATTTAAGATTTTAGGGTGCCAAAAGAATAAATTCAAACCATGAAAGCGTACCTAGATCTGATCCGATGTGTTTCTGTGAGTATGAGCATTAAAAGAAACATCCCATTCTGAGATACGAAGGAGCCTCGGTTTCAGCTGAATATGGTCGGTACTTCAGACTCGATCAAGCTCCTCTTGCGAGCTGAGGTGCATATGGAAATAGCCACGCCCAATAGGAACAATTTTCCAGGTATTAAAGCCCCATACGTGCGAGATTCTCAATTTGAGTTCCGACGTTGGCCATGGCTTGTCACCTTTCAGGTAAGAAATTCGTCCCAGCACCGAAAGTTTAAAAAAATGTGAACGTTGCTTCAAATCTTCTGGATCCGCCTCCACCATGAGTCGTCCATCATCCAACTTCTTGCAGAAGGGTGATTTATTCGTGATTTCCGAGCATAGGTCCGTGCCTTTTAACACATCAAGGAAGGATATGGGTTTAGGTGTTCTCGGAATTTCTTCCTTCTGCACATCGCCTTCTTTTTCCCCGGTGGAGGAAAAGTATGAATTAAAACGTCCAGGCACAAGAAATGAATCCGCCATGAGATCAGAGTCGGGAGAATAGGGTTATGAAAACCCTAGGTGTCCACGATTCTAGAGAGAGAAAATCCCACATCGCTCCCATCCTAATAGGTCGTCTCTTATGTATATATGAACTTATGTCTCCTTTCCATATTTTTATAACCCATACTGAGCTTTTTATGCTCATCCCAAGTTTTTTTGAAATGTTTTTCACAGGTCAAGGGAAAGGTACATGATATGATGATAGTGTCAAGGAAGTGTCAAGAATGAATCCATGTCTTATTTTAAATATGTTTCCATTGATGGGAAAAATGAATACTAACTTTATGTAACCACTTTGTTTATATGTAGAATGTAATGCAAGTTTTATGTTCTAATTCTCTAAAACTCTAAACCTGAAAAGATCCTCAATGTGTAATATTGCAATAACTCAAGATTAAGTAAGGTTTAAGGCTGAGGCCTTATAGGCGGTCTCCTAGATCATCTTGATATCTACCTACAACACTTAATGCGTAAGCAACATCTAGCATTGTACATAGCATAGCATGCATGACTGACCCAATCGCGTATGCGTAAGGGATCCTTTACATTTTCTTTCTTTCCTCTTGTGTCTAAGGACACATTTTCTTGGAAAGATGAATGCCATGTGACACTGGCAATAATACCCTCTTGGATTTTTCTATACTGAATTTCTTTAGTATCTTGTCAATGTATGTATTTTGACTCATGCCCATCATTCTCTTGGATCTATCACGATGGATCTTGATCCCAATAATATATGTTGCCTCGCCCAAGTCTTTCATAGAGAAGAATTTATCCAAACATGCCTTAACTGACTGTATGACAGGTACTTCATTTCCAATTAGTAATATGTCATCAACATATACTATTAGGAAAATGACTGCCCTTCCTCTAAACCTTTTTTAGACACAAGGACCACATTCGTTGTTAACAAATCTGAATTCTGTTATGACTTCATCAAAATGAATGTTCCATGACCTTGATGCTTTCTTTAATCCTTAAATAGATTTATGCAACTTGGATACCTTTTTGGCATCCTTTGCAGTCACAAACCCTTCAGGTTGTGTCATGTAGACATCTTCCTGGAGATTCCTGTTAAGGAATACTGTTTTGACATCTATTTTATAAATTTCATCGTCAGGTTAAGAGGCAATGCACAATAGGATTCTGATGGATTTCTGAATCGCAACTGGTGAAAAGGTTTCATCATTGTCAATTCCTTGATGTTGTCTAAAACCTTTTGCAACCAGTCGTGCCTTATAGGTGTTGACTTGTCCCTCCATGTCTAGTTTCATCTTGAATTCCCATTTATTACCAACATGATTTACATGAACTAGAGGATCTACCAAAATCTAGACTTGGCTTTGGTACATGGAATCCATTTTAGAATTCATGGCTTCTTGCCACTTGGAAACATTTGTGACTTAAACTGCTTCCTTATAGGTAAGAGGATCGTCATAATCAACCAATAATGAGTCATCATCCTCGGTGATAAGAAAACCATATTGTTCGGGTTTTATCACCTCTCTCATGCCCCTACGTAGTTCTTATGTCTCTAGAATAGATTATTCTTCCATGGGGCTTTGAGGAATTTGTTCTTGTACCAACTCTTGTGTATCTTGAACCTCGACTTCATCAAATTATATCTCACTCCCACTATCTCTTTTGTAGATGTGCTCCCTCTCAATAAATATGGCATGTCTTGCCACTGTAACCTTTTTATCTGATTGGTTGTATAGGTAATATCCCCTTGTTTCCTTGGGATGTCCTATAAAGGTACACTTTGTGCCTCGAGGTGGAAGTTTGTTACCTGAAGAGGCCTTAGCAAATGCTTCTCTACCCCTCACATGTAAATTTGATAACATGGCTTTGCATCCCAACCATAACTTGTATGGAATACCATTTATCGATTTAGTTGGTACTTGGTTTAGTATATGTGCTGCTGTTCGTAATGCATATCCCCAAAAGGATAATGGAAGACTTGCATCACTCATCATTGATCTCACCATGTCCAACAGGGTTTAGTTCCTCCTTTCACATACACCATTCCACTGAGGCATGTAAGGAGGAGTGAGTTGAGATAGAATACCAAAATCTCGTAAGAAATCAATGAAGTCTTGATTAAGATATTCTCATCCTCTGTCTGAGCGGAGTTTCTTAATCTTCTTACCAAGCTGGTTCTCAACTTCATTCTTTTATTATTTGAACTGATCAAAAGAATCTGACTTATACCTCATTAAGTAAATATATTCATATCTACTAAAATCATCAATAAAATTTATGAAGTACAAGAACCCACCCATTACATCAATTGGAAATGGTCCACACACATCTGTGTGAACTAATTCTAGAATCTCTTTAGCCCTTTCACCTTTCCCACTAAATGGGGATTTGGTCATTTTGCCTTGTAGACACGCATGACATACACCAATTGTTTTTAGTTTGAAATAATCTAAATACCCATCTTGATGTAATTCTGTCAAATGTTTCTCATTAACATGACCTAGATGGTGATTCCAAAGTTGGGTGTGGTATGAGTCATGTGAATTAACTTTTTCATCGATTTCCATTACTAGGTTTGTGTAGTCTACCACATAAATGTCATTATATAAATGTTCCCTACCAAAAAAAATTCTATCTTTATAAAAGTAGAAATATTCATTTCAAAACATGAAGATGAATCCATTAGTATCTAATCTGGATACTGAAATAATGTTTTTGGTTATAGATGGTACATAATAACATCTTTTGAATACAAATACCATCCCAGTAGGCAATGTGAGGTGGTAGTCTCTGACAGCTACAATAGTGAGTCTGGATCCGTTGGCTGCTCGCAAATCCACCTCACTGAGGCCAATAATTCTAAATCTACTTGGTTTATTTATTTGGATATAGATGTGGGAACCACAAGACATATCTAATACCCAATTTGTAGAAATAGATACATTGAATTCGATAAAAAATGCACCAGAAGCTTCCCCTTGCTTCCTTGGCTGGATGCAATTCTTCTTCCAGTGGACCTTCTTGCCACATGAAAAACAAATAGCCTCCTATTCTCATGCCTCCCCTTTGATCTACCTTTTCTTGGAAGTCCTTGAAGAATCTTTGGGCTTAAATATCTTCGCCTTACCTTTCCTTTTAATCACCATAAGGACAGAAGGCTTTTCACGCATCATATCATTGTCCACTTGGCGAATGAGGATAAGAAGATCAGATAGTGACTTCTCAATGTTGTTCATGTTGAAATTTACAACAAAGTTAGAGAAGATCTAAGGGAGTGATGCAAGAATGAGATCGGTACCTATTTCTCCGGGGAGTTTAAACCCTAGAACCTCTAAGTGCTCAATGTAGCCAATTAGATTGACTACATGAGGCCCAGATGGGGAACCATCTCCAAGCTTGCTCTGAAATAGAGCCTTGGATATCTCAAACCTTTAATGTCTTTCTCTCTACTAGTATATACCACAGAGGTACTCAAGCATGCTATAGGCATCCATGTCTTCATGAGACTTCATGAGCTCACTAGACATTGATGACAGCATCAAACATTGAACGTCGAGTGCATCGTCCAAATGTTGATCATAGACCAGGAAATCTTCATCACTCGCCCCTTAGGTAGGTGAATCAGGAAGTGAGGACTCCAACATTTAAAACTTTCATTCATGGAATAGGATAAACCAAAGGTTCCTAAACCATTCACGAAAGTTTCTGCTAGTGAGGATATTGTCTTTATCCAGAATTGGTCATAGGGAAAATGTGGTTAAAGAGTTTGTCTTATTGATTATACAAATTAAAGAGGAAAATTTATTAGTACCTTTTGACTACGTTTTATGATAAATAATAAATGAATTTGTTAATTCTCCCACTATGTTATCATGTCCCAACAGCCCCCACCATTGAACTTGTAATGCCTAGTTGATATGACATTCTTGTGGTAAGGATCCATATTCCCCTTCGCATAACCCCAACAAGGGTTGGTCAAGCTATTTAAAGGTATTTAGGTAGGAAGATATTTTCCAACTATGAGCTTACAGTTCCTTGATCTATTGAGTGGACTCCCTAATCCTGAAATCCTGACTTGGATTTCCTCAACACTTGCCTCTGTTTTACAAAAAGTATAGAAAGGGCTACTCCTCTTGATGTAAAATGGTTAAGTCAACCCGAATCTTTCATAATATCTTCCTTTATAAAAGTAAGTGTCCCAACAAGATTTGGTCAAACACATAGTTTTATTGAGTCTAGACCTTGATCAAGTAACGGGAGGCTTAGTCTAACTTAATATGGTATTTGGGGGATTTCAATCCCTTATACATCGTTTCAAATTATCACATGCTTGTTAATATTAAGTGATGCTTTCTTAAGTGATTAACCATGTTCTAATAATGTTTACGTATAGTCCGGTTTTTATTTTAGTCCATATTTGCATGCTTGATTATTTCATTAACATTGTGATGAAAAATAAAAAATAAAAAATAAAAAAACCATGAAATCAAACATAAATAAAATAATATGGCATGATCATGAGCTTCTATTGGTTATTTTATCTAGAGGCTTTTATAAGCTAACCCTGACCTAGGGAAAAACACCTTGAACCCGATGGTTCCTATTTTTCAACTCCCTCCTGTCCACCTTTGTATCATCATGGGATGGTTTCACCTCAGCTTTGGATTTTGAACCGTCTCCTATAGCTTGGGAGATCCTCCATTACATGGGGTTTATATTAAAGAAACTATGGCCATGCAGGCTCTGCATTTTATTGGAAGAAGGCTCGCAGGCCAACGAATTTAAATTAAATAAATTTAAATGAAAACATACACACAAAAAGGGTCTTTGGTCTATCTCATGATCATCCATAGCATGAAACGACATTTACACATATTTAGTATTCAAATTCTTTTAATCTTTCTTTTATTCAAGTAAGTTACGCTTGAATTCAATTAATTATTATCTTATAATTAATCAATTCTTTATCTTAAATTCCTTTTTGAATTTCCTTGAGATACTTCTCATCCATATTCCATGTACGGGTCTTTTTACTTTTGAGGAAACCTAGTGAAATTACATTTCAAGAAAGTACACGGAGTGTAGGCTATATTACACGGTGTGTATTTGTATTCAACCTTTATCCAAAGTACACGCTAGAGACTTTGGATTGTTTTTTGTACTTTGGAAATTTTGTAGTACATGACATGTAGATTAATCTAACATGGTGTGTACTTCCTTGTTACACGGTTACCAGCCTAGTAATCCCATGTGCATGGTTACACAGCTTCTCCTTGTACACAGTTTCACCTGGGCCAGATTGGACTACGCGGTGAGTTGATTCAACATACACACCATGTATTTTGGTTTCCACGTGCCATTCCGTTCTGATCAACATGGAGTATTAAAAAACATAGGTATTATTAATTTACACGGCCTGGTTTGGTGGACCAGTACTAGTTCATTGAACCTGAGTACATGGCATGTAGATTTCACTACATGCCGTGTATTCCTGTTTTGTACAGATAGAATGAGCGGCTCCTCCAGATGAGTTCCTCATTTTTATTTTAATCAAAATTAAAATTAAAAGTTCATTTCTGTGATGTGAATCGAGAAAAAAAGGGGTAAGAATAGATCTCATTCATTTAGTTTTATAGAACAATTTATCTTGAATTGAATCAAATATAAATGTGTAAATTATCAATGAAAATTAAATAACTATAATCAACGTTGTGCTCCATTTGATACCACTTTAAGGTCCCAGGTGCAGCGGAAGCTCATGGGTGTTTGTGCCCACTTGGAATTTTGTTATTAGCAATGATCAATCCAGAATTAATACGATGATAAATTTCAGAATCCATGGATCAAATCACATATATAGACAAAGAAGAAGAATAGTCCCGGAACAACAAAGGAGCATCATCACAGGTTGATTATAATTAATTTAATTAATTGAAAAGAAGTACCTTTTTTGGCATTCTTTCTTCATTGATATTTCTGATCATGTTCTAATGTGATTCAACGTTAGTTTTCATAAGCCATGTGTAGACTTCCTCTAGCGGTGATCTACACGTGCACCACGTATCTTTGGATGTCGCCAAAGGAATATATGGGTGCTAGCGTAGAGAAGCCTTTACTTGCGTTGTCTGCCTTAGATCTCCTTAATCTGATGGAAGAGGATCTCTCTCGGTCTTGAGAGTGTTCTTGGAGGAAGGATTTCTTTCGGCCTTGAGATAATTCTCCATAATTCTTGTGCACAGTGATTAGGGAAAAGTGTTTGGGTTTTGAGAATATTTATAATCGGGTTTTAGGTTATAGAGTTATGAAAATAAATAAATGTGTTACGTGTTTTATTTATTTCATTAACTTTTATTGAAAACCCCCATTCCAAATCATTAATTCCTTAACATGCGCTCATGCTGATTATAATAAATATCATTTAATAAAACTATATTATTTCCTCAAAATCCTGACTGGAAAAAATATACGGCGTGTAATCATTAATACATGACATGTACTCATTTTCCATTTCATTTCCAAAATGAAAACTACAAAGCGTGTATATTCAATGTACATGATCTGTATTTCTTGTTTTCATTTTATTCTTCCTCCAACATTAAAACAATTTTGGCTTCCTTGAATAATTATTAAACCAAATACAGGAATAATCTTTATTCTACTTGAGATAATTGGATACACATAGTGTGTGGCCCTCTAGGCCTCTTTCTTGTTGGCATTAGGTGTGCTTGCCTAAAGTCTAAGATTACTATCTACCATTGGTCAAGGAACCTAAGATAAAAAAGTTGAAAATGCATTCACGTGTCACATCATACGAACTCTTAACATGTAATTTAATCTCTTCATATCAATATCTCATCAAGCAGGTTTCATGGTAGTGTCATAAACCTATATGCTTGATCCTTCATTCTTTGACTTCAAGAAATAAACTCATCGTGGCACCATGGCCATGGAATTTGGGAAAAAGTTCTATTTCAATCCAAGGGCCTGAGATATCTACTTCCATAAATATGGAAGGGACAAATCCTTCCTCAACTTATTCATTAACAACATCTCATTTGTGATGCACCCAACGTGCCCTACTTCCCACCAACTGTCTTCGTGACGGTTTTCGTCAGAAAATATAAGTGTGCGAGTCATGACATGAGTTAATGATAATATTCCAGTCTAAGAATCATTACACACGCTCGTAGATAGAAATGTCTGATGACACCAAGACATGAAGAATTACTACTGGTGGGTTTGTTCTCATAATCTCCCATCTTGGAGATTACCAAGTGAGAACTCCATGAGAGATAGTCTAGTCTTCTTACAAGTACTTGCACATGACGGTCTGTATACTATGTGTCCTATCATAGTATGTCATCCAACCGTAGAACTTTATTTAATAATATTGTTATAGCATTTCAAGGTTCTCATCATAGCGGGGATCTTCCATGACCTTATTAATGGAACAAATATTCTAGGACATTATTATATTATAGTCATACAGAACAATGAACAATATATAATAAGTGTACATTCATGTGATCAAAGTATAAATAGTTGGTTCTCAGGACACCAACTCAAACATTTATTGGGACATATTTATTATCCATGTCCATGTTTCATTAAATAGTTCTCAATTTAATTCATTAGGTTCATTTTATAATAAGATTATACATATAAAATTTTATTGAACATTTTTAACATCTTTTACCCACCTTCTAGGCACATTTTCAAATTTTCATAAAATGTAATTTTATAGCTTCTATGAATTGAATTTCAAAAATCTAACAGACACAGTTTTCATCAATAAGTAAAATGTGATTCAATGGGATGAAAATAATTTTGGGTGAATAGTAACTTTTGATTTTTATTTACCATGGTTAAAATTAAATAGGGTAATTAAAGGTAAAAATGATATTATAATTACCCCAAAACATGTCCTAATTATATTATATAAGTTTATTTAGATGAAAATAAACCTGAGGACAAAAATATTATCCTTTTTTATCCACTTGGATTAGATTGTTACATTTATTATATTTTATCTAAAGAAGATTTAAATGTGATAAATTCTAATTTTAATAACTAAACCAATTTTAATATTTGGTTATACATAAGATAAATTAGACTATAAATATTCATTAAAAAGATAAACTGATTTCCTATATCATGGTATTTTATTTATAAATTTTAGACCTTAATAATTAAATTTATTTATGACACAATAATGATGTAGTAATTACCATATTAATGAAAGACTAAAATAATTGATGTTATAAATGTTAAAATAAAAGTAAATTGATACTTTTTATGCATTACAAAGATTTTATAGGTTAATATGACATGTTAGGGTTGATTCAATGAATTTTTTATGAATTAATCACGTTGTTATGACTTTCAAAAAAACCAAATACTAAATAGTGTCAAAATTGTCATAAATGAGTTTGTAAAACAAATACTATTTAATTAAATTATATAATAGTCCTAAAAATATAAGGATCTATTAAAAGATGTTTATAGTTATAGATATGTAATTAATTAACCACTTTAGGTTCTCTTGGTATTTTATAGTAAGTTTATTAACCATGTAATATAATAATACAAGAAGACATGTTAAATGTTAAACTATTTGACTATGGGTTAAATCTAAAAGATAAGGTCAATATGGTGACCTGAACTTGTCTAAAATCTATTGTTTGAGAGTATTTCAACACATAACCACCTTATACTATAAATAAATCCATTTTGAGCTATTATAAACTGAAAATTATTTTATAATAAATTAATATTTCAATCTTTTCCTAAAGTGCCCCTCACCTCTCTTATAAAAGGGCACCTCTCCTTCTCTTAAATTCACACCTCCAACACTTTTTTGATCATCCAAACCCTACTCAAATATCTTCCCAACTACCCTCAATTCATCCTAGAGGCCTTACTTTGATCAGAAAGCCAACTTATGGAGCCTGTTTGTTCAAAACAAAAGGAAGCACCCAAAGAAGAGGTAATTATTTCATTAACTCTTTCAATGTTCTTTTCTTCTTCTTCCACTACTTATTTATTTGTTATTTCCATACTAAAATAATAACTCAATTACCTTATATATACTGATATGTTATTATAAATATGTTAAAACCATATTAATTATTCTATCCATCCTATGAAGGACAAAGTCATCATACATGCATATGTACGGCTTACCGTCTCCACATTGTGGTGTAGTTTGTTATTCAACACTACATTATTTGGATGGGTATAATAATTGGTATAATTAATTTAAATAATGAATATAACATAGTAATGACTCTGTATATATAATATACCATCTAATTAAACACCATTTTACCATTCATAAAATGATATTGTTCCTCATGCGTACGTACGACTTACCGTCTCCACGACACGATGAGATTCATCTTCATCGATCACCATTCAAGAATTTTTATAAAAATATATATATTGAATAATTATGAGATATTTGGAATAATATTTATACTGAAATAATATATGTTTATGTAGATATATACATTTCATTTACTTACTTCCATACTATATGATAAGAAAACATAAACAACGTTCATGCATACGTACGGACTACCGTCTCCATGAACGGTGTCTCCATTTCATATATCTATCTATTATAAATTTTTATATTCTTAATATATATGATATATACATAATATTTTATATTCTGGAAGTATTTAAATCATGATCTAAGTGATATGATCCAAAATAACAAGTTAAAACACGTACGATAAAGAAAATTATTATAACCTGAAATGTTACTTTAACACGGAAATTATTATTAAATGGGTATTATAAATTCATAAAAGAATCATATATGATATCATAAATATTAATATGGTTCTGGTATAATTTAATAATATACTATGGTCATTATACAAGAGGTTAAACGTACCCTCAACTAAAGGAAAGTACAAGGTAAGGGTTAATTCCTCAATCTAATTATTATATGAGATTGTTCATGTGTAAGTTTTTACTGGAACATATTTATTATCCATGTCCATTTTTCATAAAATATTTTTCAAAAGGTTTATTTTTAAGGGACTCATTAACTAAAACATCATTTTAAATGGTTTAAATATTTATTCTTCTAAATCATTCTCTTTAATTTCCATGTTTTCAAAATGGTTTTAAGGATTTATTTACATGGACATGTATGTTTTAAAATGTTAATTCCCATAAAAAGTTTCAAACTGGTATAAGAAACATTGATACAAAAATGTCTTTTAAATGTTTTCCTTTATAAATTTTGTGACTTTAAAATTATATCATGAAAAGGGATATTTCTCTCAAATAGTTTTATTGATCATTCTCAGTTATGTCAACATCCTTTATTGGATATTATTCATGATTGAGGGTTATTTATTATAGTACAATATTATATATTGTATTGAATGAATTATGAAATTTTTTACTATGGATGTGTTGTTTTTATACCATTCATGGTTTGCGGTTTAATTATTGACATTTCATAAGCTAGTTTTAATATGAATGTTTATATTATGTTTCACCCTTTTCATATGAGAAATTCATTGGACTTAGTAAGTGATGGGTGGGGCTTGATATAGCCCCTTTATGCATCGGTAGGTCTCATGAGACAAATTAGTGCGTCTTCACAAGGCCTTGAAAAAAATTATTTTTTGTCTTGGCACGAGGCCTTGACTATGTGGTTATGATGTCCGACATTATGCATTCCCTTGTTAGGAAATTAGTTATTACATGTGATTATTAAACTAGTAGAATATCCATTTTCATATTTATATGGTAATGTTTGATTTATTTTTTCCATATTATGATCAAGTTTATTTTCAAAAGGCAGTTTCTTTTATTACACATCTTGGCTTAAATGTTTATAGATTTCGCTAAATTATTTACCCTTACTGAGCATCTGAGCTCGCCCATTTATTATGTTTTGTTTTCCCAAGATTCCAAGAAGTGTATTATGATTGATATGCAGGGTTAAGCAAGGGGAATAATAGCGTTCTCAGATGATTTTTTAATTTTTTGTTTTATGTTTGAATGTGTAATGTAGTGTTCATGTATGTAGTCTATTTTCCAAGACTACTAAACTGATCAGTCCTTCGGGACATGATTCCCTATAATCATTCCAATGTATTAAAATAATGCACCAACTCTAGGTAACAGGGGTTGGGGCGTTACAGTTGGTATCAGAGGAAATTTAGCAACAATCTTGGAAATAGATTTAGAACACGTAGATTAGAGATCATAACCCTATGATTGACTTTATGGATATGTATATAAAACCCCTATAAAATTTTGGTAAAGTATGGATTATGTTGGATTTCTAAGAAATACATCCCTCTCTGGATACAACAAGTGGACGTGGTTCTAGTAGAGATTTACCTAGGAGTGAAAACTTCAACAATGAGTTTTAGGCTTGACCTAGGGTATCCTGGTACATGACAACGGGCCTTACTATACACCTAGTTTGATACTCCTAGGGGATATTCTTAGGATAATTCAAATTTTTTTACAAACCATTATGAAGGATTTATGAGTAATTATGTCAGCAAAGAAATTAATTTTATGATTATGAGACTAGATGAGTGTGAAAATTCAAATAATGTTGAAATTTTTTATAGTTTTTGGATTATACATTATGATATGATCTAACCTAGTGTATTTTTTCATTTATAAATCGCATCCAATAGAAGGAATGAGAACTCTAGAATGAAGCATGATCCAAAGATTAAGAAGGATCATATATTTCAGGATCTTAATCTAACATTTAGAAGTGAAATAGTCTCCCATGTATTCTCATCATATGAGGAAATAGTATCATGTGTTAATAAGATAAGTTAAGAATTATCTGAGACCTATGGCTTTGAAGGGAATCAAGAAAAGAAGAGGATGGAAGATAAAAAGATGGATAAATGGAAGAAGGAAAATAAGTATTTTCCCACATGTGATAACTGTGGAAAGAATCACTTGGGTAAATGAATTAAGGTAACGGTAGTTTGTTATAAGTCTAGAGAAAAAGGAAAACACATTCGTGATTGAAAAGGTAAGAAAAAGGTTTCAAATGTACAATGCTTCATCTGCATGGAGTTTGGACAATACACAAATAAATGTCCAAATCATCATGGTATACCCAAAATGATTCTATTGGATAATAATCAAGTTCTGATACTATTGTAGATAAATAAGAATGATTAGTGTTATTATGTTGTTATTAAATAATTGTTTCATTTGAGTATTGTATTAATTATGTACATGTTATAATAATTATGGAGTATATATGGATTGTACTGTAGTACTATTTCATTAAGAATTTGAGATTGTGTGGTACCAAGAAAAGTGACTCAATAGAAATTTATTCATTTGGGAAAATATATGGTTGAGGGAAAGATAGTCCTTAAAATAGTCCTGACGCACAGGTAATGATTTTGGAAGAAGAGATTATTGATTTGGATAAACTATATTGGATATTCTTAACTACCCTGGAACTAATTAATTGTTTTTTTGGAGTTTACAACATTTTGGGATTTAAGGAGTATATATGGTATTCTATAAAGAATAAGAGAGCATGAACTTATTCAATAAGTTTTATGGTAATTTAGGTTGTTAACATGTTTTAATCGAATATATGATGAAGTTATTCACATGTTATTATTTGATAAAAGATATCTTTATTTTGTTATGTTGACCTTATTTATAAATTTTTGGACTATGAGTTTGGACACAAGTATTTTGGATAAGTTTAAAGTTTGGAATGAATTAATTTGGACATTGGATACTATTTTTTAAGGTTAAAACATTTCTTAAGATTATTTTTGGATTGTTATAAAAATGACAACTTGGAGGTTGGGTGATAGCTCGTCACATCTGAAAAGGATTCAAGACCTGAACCTGAAACCGAAGGGCGACAAGGGTGCATCACCTACCACTGGACTACGTGATGTCCTGGTTTTTAGAATGTAGTTTTATTAAAAATGTTTTGACAGATAAATAATAAATTCATTTTTTAACCCTATATGATTAGGATAAATAGAATATTTTTGAGTTCTATTATCTTTTGGAGTGAAATATGAGTTTTTGGTAGAAATTAGTTTAGGGATGGAACTCTACTTGTAAATTATTTTTTCCCCTTAAACATTAGGTAAAGGATCTTAAAACCAAAAAAATTTTATCCTAATACCTAATGTTTTATGAACGGATAATATTTTAAATAATAATCATAGATTTATGGCTTTGAGGCCTACAATTTTCTATATGTAGTTCACTTGTTTGTGATTGATGACCTCAATCACTAACTATAAATATTTACATTTTTACACCAATTATATGTCTTTAATTTCCACCAATTTTCTTCTATTCAAAATCATAATTTGGTGGTGGCGTTTTCATTTCCATTTCCCTTTTATTAAGACAAAATTTTATTAACCCAATTTCCAATGTGGGTTTTCCACAAAGGTATTTTCTATTTTTGAACTTTTAGTTTTAAATAAAGATTTCAAATTAAGAGGAATAAATGTATTAAAGGAGATAATGTAACACCCTAAGATTTCATAGTACGTTATCTATTTAAAGTAATTCAATAGCTTGCGCTACACGCAACACTGAGTTCAAGCGCATTACGACATATCAAACTAGCTGTTTAAAAAACTACTATGAATAGTGTTAACCACATTTTGAATTTTTTATATATCCTATATAATTTTAACATTCATATTTTTTTTCTTATACATAACTTAAGAAAAAATTCAATTTTTATATAATAGAAGAATTTTTCAAAAAATGCAGCTTTTCCACCTTTTAATGGAGAACCCTTTTAAAACCAATATTTGACACATTTATATATTCAATTTAATGAAATTAAATAATTCTTTAGAATTGTCACATAAAAATTTATCTTGGATAAATTTTTCATACTTTTATGATAACATTCATATTTTGATGAAGAGTGAACAATACTAAATTTTAATTAAAAACAACTTTTTTAATCGAAATAATTTATAGTGTTAAATTATAAATTTTAGTGGTTTTGAAGAATCATTAGATTATATTTTTATAATTTAATAAAATTAAGTCATTGGATGTAATTTATCATTTAAATTATACATAAACACATGTCAATCTTTTGATAGTTTTTACATTTAAAAAACCCACTTTCTAGTTTTGACAACAGGAATTAATTTTAATTTATTTAATGAAGTTTATATTTTTTTAATTTTGTAAAATTGAAATCATTTTTTAATTTGGAATATCAAAATTATCTTTGGGTGAATTTTTTGTATTTTTCTGAAAACATTCAATTTTTGATGAATAGTGAAAAACATTGCGTTGTAGATAAAAACGGAATTTTTTATTTTAATAATTTTTTTTAATAAAAATTTATCTTTAAGTATAACTAAATACATAATAAATATATAATTCCAATTTAATTTGTTGGAATCATTTTAAAATAATATTAGACATCTAAAATTTTATTGAACCTTTTTAACGTGTTTTACCCACCTTCTAGGCACATTTTCAAATTTGCATAAAACGTAATGTTATCGCTTCTGTGAATTGAATTTCAAAAATCCAACATACACGGTTGTCATCAGTAAGTAAAATATGATTCAATGGGATGGAAATAATTTTTGTGAATAGTAACTTTTAATTTTTATTTACCACGGTTAAAAGTAAATAGGGTAATTAAAGATAAAAATGATATAATAATTACCACAACACATGTCCTAATTCTATTTGATAAGTGTATTTAGACAAAAATAAACCTTAGGACGAAAATATGATCCATTGTGATCCAATTAGATTATATTATTATATTTATTATATTTTATTTAAAGAAGAGTTAAAAGTGCTAAATTCTAATTTTAATAACTAAACCATTTTTAATATAGGGTTATTGATAATATAAATTCGACTATAAATATTAATTATAAATATAAAAATATTTACTATATCATTCTATTTTATTCATAATTTTTAGATATTAAATAATTAAATTTATTTATGATAAAATGATGATACAATAATTACCCTATTAATGAAAGACTAAAATAATTGGTGTTATAAATAATAAAATAAATGTAAATTGATACTTTTGATGCATTTAACTAATTTTATAGGTTATTATTACGTTTTAGGGTTGATTTAATTAATCTTTTAGAAGTAATCATGTTTTTATTACTTTCACAAAAACCAAATACTAAATAGTGTCAAAATTGACCTAAATGATTTTTTAAAACAAATATTATTTTATTAAATTATATAATAGTCCTAAAAATCTAAGGTTTATACCAAATACTTATATAATGATATATATGTAATTAATGAACCATTTTAGGTTCTCTTTGTATTTTATAGTATTCTTATTAACCTTGTATTATAAAAATATTAAAAGACATAGTAAAAGTTAAACTATTTAACTGTGGGTTAAATATAAAATATAAGGTTAATATGGTGACAAAAACTTGTCTAAAACCAATTGGTTGAGATTAATTCGTCACATACCCACCTTATACTCTAAATAAATCCATTTTGAGCTATTATAAACCTAAAATTATTTTATAACAAATTAATATTTCAAGCTTTTCCTAAAGTGACCCTCACCTCTCTTATAAAAGGGAACCTCCCCTTCTCTAAAATTCACACATCCAAATCCTTTTGTCTCAGCCAAAGCCTTATCAAATATTCTCCCAACTACCTTAATGTAATTATAGAGGCCTTACCTTTATCAAAAATCCAGCCTAAGGATCCCTTTTGTTCAAATCAAAAGGAAGCACCTGAAGAGGGGGTAATTATTTCGTCACCTCTTTCAAAGTTCTTTTCTTCTTATTCCATTTCCTCTTTCATTGTTATTTACATACTAAAATAATAACCCCAGTACCTTATAAATAATTATATTTTATTATAAATATTTTAAAACCATATTCATTATTTTATCCATCCTATGAATGACAAAGTAATTATACATGTGTACGTACGGCTTACCGTCTCCACGTCATGGATTCGTTTGTTATTCAAAACTACATTATTTGTATGGGTATAATAATGAGTATAATTAATTTAAATAATTAATATAACATGATAATGGTTATTTATATATAATATATCATCCAATTAAACACTTTTTTACCATCTATAGAATTATATTGTCCCTCGTGCGTGCGTACAGTTTATCGGCTCCACGACGCGATGAGATTCATCTTCAACGATCACCATTCAAGAATTTTTATAAAAATATATATATAGATTAAGTATTTGATATATGAAATAATATTTATACTCTAATAATATATATTATGTACATAAATATATTTTGTTTACTTACTTCTATACTATACGATAAGAAAACAGAAACAACGTTCATGCATACGTACGGACTACTGTCTCCATGAACGGTGTTTCCATTTCATATATCTATCTATTATAAATATTTATATTCATAATATATATGATATATAAATAATTTTTTATATTTTGGAAGTATTAAAATCATGATATAAGTGATATTATTAAAAATAACAAGTTAAAACACATATGATAAAGAAGGCGATTATTACCCGAAATGTTACTTTAACACAGAAATTATTATTAAATGGGTAGTATAAAGCCATAAATTAATAATATAAGATATTATAAATATTAATATGGTTCTGGTATAATTTAATAACATACTATAGTCATTATACAGGAGGTTAAACGTACCCTTGACTAAAGGAAAGTACAAGGTAAAGGTTAATTCCTCAATCTCATTATTATCTGAGATTGTTTATATGTAAGTTTTTACTAGAACATATTTATTATCCATGTCTATGTTTCATAAAAGATTTTTCAAAAGGATTATTTTTAAGGGAACATCATTTTAAATGGTTTAAATATTTATTCTTCAAAATCATTCTCACTAATTTCCATGTTTTCAAAATAGTTTTAAAGATTTATTTATATGGACATGAATGTTTTAAATTGTCCATTCCTTTTAAAAGTTTCAAAGTGGTATGGAAAACATTGATTCAAAAATTTCTTTTAAATGTCTTGATTTCTAAATTCTGTGAATTTTAAATGATTTCATGAAATGAGATATTTTTCTCAACGAGTTTTACTAATAATTTTCAACTATGTCAATAGGTATTACTAGATATTATTCATGATTGAGGATTATTTATCATAATAAATGTTCTATATTGTATTGAATGAATTATAAAATGTTTGAATATGGATGTGCTGTTTTTATACCATTCATGGTTTATGGTCGAATTATTGACATTTTGTATGCTAGTATTAATATGAATGTTTATGTTATGTTTCACCCTTTTCATAAGAGGAATTCATTGGACTTAGTATGTGATCGGTGGGGCTTCTTTATAGCCCCTCGATAAATTGTTAGGTCTCATGATGAAAATTAGTGTATTGCAATAAGGCCTTGAAATTTTTTTATTTTTTACTATTAGCATGGGGCCTTGACTATGTGGTTATGATGTTTGGAATTATGCATTCCCACATTATGAAATTAGTTATTACATATTATTATTCTACTAGTATAATATCCATGTGCATGTTTATATAGTAATGTTTGATTTATTTTTGCCATATTATGTTCAAGTTTATGTTTAAAAGGCTGTTGTTTTTATTACACATCTTACCTTAAAAATTTATAGCTTCTGCTAAATTATCTACCCTTACTGAGCATCGGAGCTCACCCCTTTCTTAGGTTTTTTTTCCCAGGATTCCAAGAAGTGTATTATGATTGATAAGCAGGGTTAATCTAAGAGAATAAAGGTGTTATGAAAGGGTTTTTTATGTTTTGTTTTATGTGTAAATGTGTAATGTAATGTTCATCTATGTAGTCTATTTTCCAGGACTGCTAAGCTGATCATTCCTTCAGGACTTGATTCCTTATAATCATGTCGATGTATTAAAATAATGCACCGACTCTAGGTAAATGTGGTCGGGTAATTACACTTATAGAAGTTGAATTTGTATCTCTAACATCACCTACCCAATCCACATAAAGAAAATAAAGTTAAAATGATGTTTCATTTCCATACCTTAGTCCATAATAAAGTGACCCTTTGATGTAGTGAAAGATATACCATAAGATGAAAATACTTAGGATTGATTTAGAATCATTTAAATAGGGTAATGTAAAATAAATTGTCAAATGAAGATATTTTAAAGTAGATTAGGATTAAAATAATCATTCATAAATAATTTTCATCAACACTCCTTTCTACTTCATCCATAGGAAACTTGGTCCTAAGCACTATTGAAGTGGAGTCATACCTTAATAATTCCATTAAAAATTCATTAGAAACTCATGATCTTACTTTTCTTATGAGATAATGATATATCTTATTATGTTAATGAATTTTATACCCAGGAATAAATTCATCTCACTAACCATTTACCTTTCAATGGGTTTTCTCTTTTGGGCATAAATATCCCCACATGTGTTTTCTTCATTTCTTTAAAAAATAATGTAATTGAAATACATAGTCATAATTAATGAGTTTGTGTCATCTCATTTGAAATGGAAATTTATATCTTACTTTCATTTTTTGAAATTCATGCACTTTAATATTTTTCCCAAAATTGTATAAAATGATTTGTATAGTTTTGTAGGTACATATGTCCTTTTTATCTTACAAACTCTAGAACAATCACCATCAAAGATAAAACCATCTTTTTTTTCAATGTAAACTTATTTATCAATTCCTACATTCAAGAACATTGACTTCAAATCGACTTATAAACTTGATAAAATCTTTTAAAATATAACATAATAAAAAATTTGATTGTTTCTATCCTTTATTTTGGATAAAAATTATCATCAAAATATATACCCAAAATTTCAGTATATCCCTTGTATAATATATAATATTTATTTTGTGTTACTTTTCTCTTCATGACTTTTGTACAAGAAATCACTTCACATGTTTTATTCTTCTCAAATTGGTTAAGCTATTATTACATCACTTTTATGTAATCCTCAGGTTACATTTCTTAATCAACAATCTTAGGTTCAACTTGTGAAATAAAGTTAATATTATTATAATAACATAAAATTTTCTAGGTTTGAACACCCTTTCTACTATCCCCATGAATATTTTTAGTTTCAAAATTTTTTCTAAGAATTTTGTGCTTATATTCTCATGGATTATGTCCTTTATCATTGCTATAAATTTCATAAAAATGATGAGAATTTTTAAAATCTAATACTAAAAATAAATTGTTCTCATATTTTCCAACTTTTTCACTAAGATATTCTTTAATATTTTCACAATGGGAAATGATTTTTATGATTTATTTAAATTTTTAAAGAAAATCACAAAAAATATGATTATCTTATTTATATTCTTATTATAATATGGGTAACACCTTTCATTGGGCATATATTTAAGAAAAAATACCTCATTTGATCTCTCATAAAAATTACCCAAATGTTTTCCTTTAATTTTGATATAAAATGGGATACTAAATACAGTAAATATATTCAATTATTATTTCTTACCATACCACATCTCAACATTCATATTCACCAATTTAGTTTAAATGAACACTGAATAAGAATATAGATATCCACTATAGTGTCTTTTCTTTCAAATAATTTTGATGTGTCATTCTCTAATAACATGATTATCCCCATGTCCACCAAAATATGACTCTTCTTTCTAGGTACTCCATTTTATTATGGTTTATATGGATCACTATATTCATGACTTATCCAATTCTTCTCAAGATATGCCTCAAACTCTATATTCTTGTATTTAGATCCATTATCACATCAAAATCTTTTGAGAACATGCCCTGTTTTATTTTCAGTACACCTATAAACGTTTATGGATCTATAAAGTAATTATTATTTACTCAACATATAATAGATATAAGTCATAAGATAAAAATAATGAATAAAATTAATTATGTTCCCATCTCTATTGGTTTATTTCAATCTCATCAAATCACATAAATTAGAGTGTATAAATTCAAGGTTTCTTTGATTGGATTTTCACTATATTATGAATCTTTTCCCCCGTCATTCCTTTATAAAACACATAAAATTATATTCTCTCAATATTTACCATTAGTAGATACATCACATGTTTTTTAAGATTATGCATGATATTGTTTACCCAAATAACCAAGTATTATATGCCAAATATCATTTTTATCTTTTATTATCGTACAAAAGGTGTTTTATCATCACAAATACAGACTAAATATCCATTTGTATATTGTCCCTTAAGGATGATTATTTCATTTTTAATCATATTAAGTACACATTTATTCATTAAAAATATTACCATATTCCCATTATTATAAAGTTAAGACACACTCAAAAGATTATACAATAACTCATTAACAAAGAGGAAAATTCTATATTTAAATGTCATTTCACTAATTTTAGTGCATTTAACTCCTTTCACATTGATCTATTCATCATTTTAGAAAGTAATAGATCCTCTAACATACCTTTTCATATCTTTCAAAAGATATTTATTTTTTAGTAATATGTAAAGAGGAAACTTTGTTGAGTATCCAAGTCTTTCATCCTTTCATTGATTTATAATTCACCATAAATACAATTTTTTACACTTTATTTATACTCTTATTAATAGATTTGGAGTTTTCTATTTTTATTTAAACATATTTGGTAGTATAATAAGAATCTTTTTTCTATGTGTCTGGGTTAATCACACCTTTGACGAGTTTCTTCAAATGAATAAAAAAATTTATATAGTTTTACCTACTCTTTCACATGATGTTTTGGATAGCATTTATTAATTTCACATTGAATCTACCTAAATTCATGGCATATATTTTATTAAAGGAGTGAAATATTATACTATAACACAAAAGTGTAGTTTTTTTACACTCTCTATAAATATTATCTTCATTTATAAAATAATCTCATTAGTAGGAAATTTAGTTCATCAAAAAATAACTATTAGTTTTCCTTATAATTTGTACCTTACTACACCCTGTCAACTTTTTCATTATTAAAACCATTTTAATTAATATTTTTATTTACCTTAGTATTAATCACAAAATATTTCTTTTTATAAATATCATGTTTTTATGATTTTCAATACCTCCACTTGAGGAAAAAATGTTTGCTTCTCCTTTATTTGGTTAACCAATCATATTTTTCACATTCTTATTATTTTTCCCCCGTTTTTATTATAAGATTTAGTGCCAAATGAAATGTTTTATTTCACTGTGGTATAATCTAAAATATTTCTAGTATCATCAATAACCTCTTAGATAATTTTTAATATTTTCTAATTTCCTTGAAAAAAATCTTAAACCCCACTTGAATTATTTCAATGAATTTTCAACTTTAACCAACCTCAACTAACATCACCTCAAGAGCCTTGAACTCCTAATTATTAGTAACCACAATTTCTATAGTAATATTAACCATCATGTTTATATATTTAATTATTATATTTAGATAAACCATATTCTTTGTGGACTCTATTTAATTTTGAAAATCACCTAATAACTTGATTCATTGGGATATTTCATCAATGAATCATTCTCATTATTCAAATTTTTTCTATTTTAAGATTGTTTTTTTATTTCAAACTTGCCAAGAGATTAATCCTTCACAAAACTCATTTGGTTTATCCCCATTAGTATTATCCTCTTCACTAATACCATCTTATTTTATAGATGGATCTTTTTACTATTATAATATGGCCGTAAAAACATAGAGTTATTAATTCTCTAAGCCCTCTTTATTTAATTCACTATCATCATTACAAGATATTGTGTTATTTTTTGAGAGAAATTTAAATTTCATTGAGGTTTTGGAATTTCCATTTAATTTAAAAGAATTTACCCCATCACAAACACTTGTTACCTTGCTTCTCATATATGATATTTTTTATTGATCATATTCTCTCTCTCTTTATTCCTTCTCAGTAAAACTAACTAAAAATTATCAGATATTTCCATAATTCAAAAACATAAAATTCATTTTTCCCTTATTCATACATTTGAATCAATGAATTTCATTTAAAAATAATTATATAAACTCATAAAAATTAATTTAATCATATTTCAAATCATTTTATTTCCTATAAGATTTCCTAGACACTAGTGTTTTGAACCATTTTAAGCTTTGAATTTATTTTTCATATTTAACTTTATTACTCATAGTTGGACCACTCCAAATCTCATAGGCTATCAATAATTTGTTTATATTATTAATTTTAAGCTCTTCTAAGTCTTGATCCTCAAATATTGAAATTTTTACATAAATATTATCTAAGAGAATTTATATTAATCTTTTACCCATTATGGAATCCATGACTGAAGGAACCCCAGACATAAGGAAGTGTTTGAGGCCAGTATTTTCAAAATTTTATGACTTTATCTATGTCATAACATTAAATCTAGTATACAAGTCACTAATTTTTTTCATGTATCTTTCTAAAAATTATTTAATCATGGTATAAATTAAAATGAAACATAAATAGTACTTTGGTGGATGGCATGATCTTGATATACTCTACTCAATGTCAGATCATCATAGTTTGAAGGATACATGATAATATCTATCTATATAGTCCAAATATTTACTATAAAGAAATTGTTTCATATTTTTATTTCCTTTATATTTTGTAATAGTATAATTGAGTTCTTTATAATTCACCTTCAATCACCTGAAGAATATGGAGTCGATTCGAGAAGACAGGATCAATCTGACCTTGATCTTCCTTAAAATTATCTCTCTATAAATTGAGAAAAGGAGGTAAGAGTGATAATTTGAGCTAAAAATTATTATTAATTTTTTTTATAAAATGTATTTTATATTTTGGTTAAACACTTTTAAAATTTCACTTTATCACCATAAAAATATTTAATCTTGAAACAACCCAAAATGATAAAAATTATTTAGTAAACATGTAAAACATGCCATGAATAATTAATTATTGTCTTGTGACACTATTAAATAATACATTATGAATTATGATACATTAATTCAAACCATTTCTCCCAAATGTAACATATGTTTCCTTGTTTATCCAATTAAAGGGGAAATTTGGTGGAATGGTCAATAAGAGTATAGGGATTTTTGAATTTTTGTGACTAGTTGGGTAGTCATTTTTCAAATTGTGGATTGCATTCGGATATAAAAATATTGGGATGAATTAATGGGTTTTTTTAAAAAAAATAAGCATGATAGGAAATAAAAGGGTTTAGTAAGCCTCGATGGGAGCGTCACATAAGCATTTTGTTATAGATGACACTAGGTATCCAGTGATCTGGGTAAAGGTTAGGGTGGCCAGGCAGCTCCGTCGAGTACCCGCTGGCCTTTGGATGGGTATTCAATAGGCCCATGTTAATTTTAAATTTTAAAGGGGAATTTTTTCCCTTTCCCTTGAGTTTTATTAAACCCTTTTTGGGGGCCTTAGACTGTGATTTCAACTACCCCAATAAGAACCCCTCTCTAGGATATTCCATTCCTTCTTCATCCCCGACCCCTACATGAAACAAGGGTATTTTTAATGATTTTATTCTACTAAATCCAAGTTAAATAATCTCTTATAATCTTTTCCTTCCCATCACTTCCTTCTTCCTTGTTTTCTTCCACCTTGATTGGACATTTTGATTATTTTATTTCACCACGACATGGTGAAATCACCTCTAATGATGGGATTTCATTATATCTTATGTAAAGTAAGTGCTAGTGTATAATTTTTCTATATTTTTTCATAGTTTTGATAAAAAACGATATGGGTGTGTTTCTATCTAGGGTTATTATGATTTGGGGGTGAAATTGGATTTTGGTTTGGTGATTTTGATTTATATTTTGGTGGATATAGGGATGGAATTGTTTATGGAGTTATCTATCTAACTTTTCATCTTGTTTTAGGGTGTTTTTTATTATTGTGGATGGTTATTTTGGATATAATACTAATATAGTGTATTTTAATTGTTAATAGAGTCTGGTTTATTTCTGTTAAAGAATTCCTTGTGAAATTTTGGGTTTCTAAAGCTCATATATGTTTAAGGTAGGGAGTTTTCAACCCTTTGGTGAATTTACAGGTTATACTTGGGACATTATTGGCACATACATTCCCAAATTTATTAATAAAACTAAAATATTATTTTGTAAATATGAATTTATATTTTCAATCTATATTATTAATTAAAGTGGAATACTTTTATTGGAATATCAATTCATGTTTAAAAAATCATTTTCAATGCATTCCTTAAACCCATGGTTTAGAGTTTTGTTAAACAATAAGTTTTAACAAAGTTTTAGTTATGAAATTATTACTTATTAAAATTGAGCATTATAATTTAATTCTTTTTTAAAGTTTATTAATTATTCCTTGATTCAATATCTTTACGATTCTTTATTTAGGGAACTTTCCTCAGTTTTAATATCCATGTCATTATTTATTTTAAATGCTTCTATGTCATGACATGTAATAAGATTATTTATGGGTAGTATTACATGAATGGTATTGATCATACAATGTCCTCTTAGGTTTATAAATGTGGATATAACATGCCTTAACATTAAGAATATAGTTAACTAGGACATGTTTTACTCAGTTACACATGGTGTGCTTATGCCATGTTTTCAAAAATTATCACTTAATTCCACCATGTCCTAAATGAGTTATAAGTAAATGATATAAACTTAACCCTATTAAGTGCTACATTTGTGGAGAGGTAACTCCTAGTCTAGTTAAGAGAAAAAATCATATACATTCCTGGTCTCCCGAACATGATTGTTAAAACATAGTGTTTCCAATACTTAATAAATAATAATTTTTACTTAAATTAATAATCATTACATAGGTTTATCCAAATCCGTTAACTAGTATTTTGGTTTTACTAAAATATATCTTTCTTGAACCGACCGCCCACCAGCTCGCGTTGGCCGAACCCTGTCTGAACTGACCACCCATCGGCCCTCCTAGCCGCTACCGAACCGGCCACCTCCCAGCCTTCCAGCTTTCCAAACCGATCTGCGGTCCCCTCACTGCGCCCTGGCCGAAACGGCCCGGCTGAGCCGCATCGAGCCACGCCTTCGCGATGCTTCGGGCCGAACTGGCCTCGATCACGGGCTAAACCGCCCTTACGGCTGGCTGGGTTGGGCCTAGCGGGATGGTCCAAACATAACAGGTTAGCCCGCACAATGGGTCGGGCCAGACCCAGGGTCGGTCTGACCGAGTGGGACCGGACCGGGGCCCACTACCGACCCTTTACCTTCTTTGACCATATCTTTGGAACTGGACGTCTGTTTGACGTTCCATCAGCGGCACTAGAAATCATGGAATGTAGTCGTCCCTTTGAGTATACCCCACTGAAGTTTGGGGTTTAGTTGATATACGGTCAGGTTGGATCGTACACGAATCCAACAGGGCCCTCGGGAATAAAAGGCTACTAACTCACAAACCGGGCGTCAGATTGATGTGTCGTATGTTGCATTGAGTCCCCTATGATGTGGCGGACCTTTGAGATACTTCTTCTTGTGACTTTGTGGTAGTTGACGTATCGTCACTTGTCTTGAGGAACGGACCCCCCCCCCCGGAATCAAGCATTCTTTGTACGGAACCCTGTGGCTGGATGTGCTTTGACGATTGTTCCTGAATCATGTGTGAGTTCGATATCTTCGACTAATGTTCTTGGATCTTGTGTGGGTTCGAGAGCACTTACGACTATTTCTGGAATCCCGTATGGGTTCGAAAGCTCTAACTACTATTCCTGGATCCTGTGTGGGTTCGACAGTTCTAACTTCTGTTCTTGGACCCAGTGTGGGTTCGAAAACTCTGATTTCTATTCCTGGATCCTGTGTGGGTTTGATAGAATAAATGATTCAGTGTCTACATCTGATCATATCTATCTCTCTACAAAGTTGTATACCTGTGTGAGCTGATTCAGTAACTTTGTGATTTCATCATGATTGAGATTGATTACTTGATAACTTAGGTATATGTATGGGCATATACCTAAGTGGGGTTATCTTTAGATTTCATACTTTGTGGATTATCTTGTCAAGACCCGTCCTCGGGGCCCGTGTCGTGACTACCCCAAGCCCGCCTTCCATAGGCCAGGGGCTGGAGACTAGCACCAAAGGCGTAAATCCTGAGAATAAGGGAAGCCATTGCCTATATGAAATGTAAACACACATAACCAGAGTACAAGCGGAAGAAAACACTAAGTAAACACTATATGACAAAAGATGTGCTGAATAGTAAAGGGGCCCGAAATACAAGCACAACAGTAAAGTACAAGGTACAGACAAAACAGCAAAATGGTGTCAAGCTTCTCCTGGATCGTCCTCCATAGTTCCTACCTGAAGGGTAGGTACATATGGCTACCTTAGCTCTCCACGTCTGTATCTCACCTCCGGGTACTGTCTCATCGTGAAGTCCACCTCCGGGTACCGTCCAGCTCTACAAGCCTCAACCACGACCAGTTTTGTTCGTCGTCTGAATCCAACACAATGAGGTGTGGGCATAGCCCATGCAGGGGTGAGTATAATGATACTCATTAGGGACCCCGAGACCCTCAAGGTCTCACTAAAACCAACAAGGATAAACCACAAAGAAAGATCTCAACAGATAACCATTACTTACGTATAAGCCCACACTTATACCTAAGTTATCAATTAACGCATCTCAATCATGAGGAAACACAATGTTTATGAAATCAATGGATAACCACTACTTAGGTATATGCCCATACATATACCTAAGTTATCAAGTGACCCATCTCAATCATGAGGTAAACACAAAGGTCACTGACTCAGCTCAAACCAGTATTTTCATTATCGAAACCACAACTACTGGAGAACTCCTCCTCTATCAAGTACAGTGACCCTATCACGACTCAGAGGTGTTACTCACTAACCTTATACTGCTGAGGTAATCCTCCTGTTGAGTACCGCGGGTCTGCTTCCAAATACAGGGTGCTCTGTTTGTTGAGGGTATGCCACCAATTATCGGGCGCTCTCTCCAATAGCCTACAGAGGCACTCCTCCTGTCAAGTACTGTAGGTCTGCTACCAACTACCAGGCACTCCGTCTGCCATGGGTCTGCCTCTAAATACCAGTAACTCCATCCACTGGGCTAACCGAATCACTACGAGTCAAATCGGTCAAGCAGTCGTCAGGTCTATAGATACACAGTCTCTGCAGTCCGTAAGCTCTTCTCTGGGAGGGTCCGCTCCACGAGCTACTAGTTGATAAATCCAAGTGTCGCATAATCTCACGTGGATATATCTCAAAGGACTGCATCGTCATAGGGGTCTCAACTCAATAGACAGTGCGTCAATCAGACGCCTGGTATGTGAGTTATTAGCATTTCTGTTCTAGGGGCCTGGTTGGTTTTTAAGATAAAACCAACCTGACCACACTCCAATATCATCCAAAACCCACGTGGAGTATTCCCAAAGAACCGTATCATCAAGAGGAATCCAACAAAGTCGACAGAACGTCAATCGGACGTCCGGAGCTCAAGTTATAAGTGTTTCCCCTCCGAGGGCCCGGTTGGTTTCGAGTTCGAACCAACCCTTACATACCCAATCATCTCCGAAAACTTGCATGTAGTATACTGGAACGGCCGCCTCGATCCAAGTAATCCTACGCAGCTGATGGTGTGTCAATCAGAAGTTCGTAGCTCAAGATATGTCTTTTTAACCGAAAACGGTCTGAAAATAGGGGGCTTGGGCCCGGTCTGACTCGGCCCAACAGCCCCTGGGACAGCCTGAACAGGGTTGACCCGACCCGGGTCTGGGTCCGGCCCGGCTTGACGCAGCTCGGCCCGGCTGGTACAGTTTGGCCCGACTGGTGTGTCCTGGCCCGTGTGGCCCGCCCCGACTCTGCCAGGGGAGCTGTCTCGGCCAGTTGGTCGAGCATGTTGCACCAAGGGGGGGATGCGGCCCCCCGTTTGTAACCGGCGGCGCCAGCTGGTGCCACCCCGCCCCTCCAATCCCACGTGGTTGTGGGGTCCAGCGCTCTGCCGCCGCGGCTATGCCCCGATGGATTTCTTCCGGCGGTGCGATGGGGCGCCGCCGCCTCTAGGCAGCCGGACGGCTCCGGCCGCCACCGCCTCCAGGCATCCGGACGGCTCCGGCCGCTACCTCCAGTCGCCGGTGCTGCCTCGCCGGCACGGCCCACCGGTGGTGCCTTCTGTGGACCACTGGACGCGTTCCGGTGGTCTAATTTTCCTGCTGTCTACGCCTGTGGCTCTCCCGGGACCTGCCCTTCACTGCGACGACTTCCATATGCCGTTGCGGTCCCATTTCATCATCGCCTGTCCATACGCGCACATACAAACAATCTGTGGAGGGTCGCCGGGCCGTGTTTGTTTGGATCGCACCCTCCTCATTAGCCGATAACAATTTTCCAAAGAAAAACAAGGCTTCAAGTTGTACGAAGAACAATTTAACCCGAATAACATTGAAACAATCCATCCAGTATTCTTCCCACAAACAACTATTCCCAACCCGCAAAAAAAATCATTCACAGATCAGCTTGATGATGATTTGACCTGCGTTCTTTGTTTTAGAAGGGACGAATCATGGGAAAAATAACATACTCAAAAATAAATCCCTTCCTCATAAAATGGCGTTAAACAATGGTGAGTCACGGAAGACGGGCGTCGTGGAAGACAGCCGTCATTCCATCAACGTTGGGAAGGAAGGATCTGAGGGTCGCATCTGCGTTCTTCGTTCTACGTTCTTCATTGGAGGAAGAGGAAAGCTCTCCAAGTGCTGGGAGATGTGCTTTGCTACTAGTGTTCCACCGCATGAAGAAGTCGTCCAGAACTCCTTCCCCTGGCCTCCTCTATATAGGAGTGGGAGGGTTCATCGTTGGCACGCAAGTCATAAATGGAGGATTTATGACAGAGGGCTCCACCCAATTAATCCACTGTGGTGGTGCATTAAAAATGGGGAGGAAGTTAAAAAGAGGTTTATAGGCTCGGGTGGTCCCCACAGAAGAATATCCACCAAAGGAAGAATATTTCCCGGTGGGCCCCACCATTAATTAACCACAAAAAGTAATGGGGTGGTTAATGCTTGGGTGGTCCCCTCATTAAAAGGGGAGGTTTCATCCTCCTCAATTAAGAGGGGGATTTAAACCTAGAGGCTCTCCCTCATAAATAAGGGGGAGTCAAGGAGTTATGATTCCCCTCCCATTAATGGGAGGCCTCGTGTGGTTTCCACCACAATCAACCTCACATGGGAGGTTGGATCTCGGTGGGCCCCACCACCATATCCTCTCATGGGAGGTTAGGGTGCGGCGGTCCCACCACCAACTCCCAAGTGGAGCTTCTAACCACTTTATCCGCAAGGCATGTGTTTAAAAAAATAAAATAAATTGTTCACTTATTTTATTTTATTAACCCACGTAAAACCCCAAAAACTAACTTTCATACCCGATCATATGCCATCGAGGTGAAAGTATTCTTAATCGAAAACTCATGATGCGAGTTCAACGGTGCCATCAGATTTCAATTCTGAGCACTGGTTCAAAAGATAGAAAAACATGTCCGTTCGTTTACTGAACGTACCCGAGCTAAACTTTGGAAATTGATTCCAGGCACACCGGGCCTCGGAATCAAGTGTTGTTAGAATCCAAAGACTCAAAAAATTCCAAAGAAATTAAGAGAGAGAAAATCCTTGAAATTTCCGGGTCTTTACATTACTCCCACCTCAGGGCTTTACGTCCCCGTAAAGCTACAACACAAACTAGGGAAACTAAAGGAGGTACCGAGCATGCACATGAGCCTCCCGCTCCCATGTGCTCTCCTGGAGGTTTTCGTGCTTCCAGCAAAAGCACACCAGAGGAATCGACCGTCCTCATAGGACCTGCTCCTATCGATCCTCAACCTCTACTAGATCCCCATAAAAGTCACCCCATCATCGATTCCCAGCTCTTAGTGGTCGATGATGATGGTTAGGTCATGTACACATCTCCTCAGCTGAGATACGTGGATGCCATCATGCACCCAATGCATCTGAGGTGGAAAGGCCATCCTGTAAGACACCTTGCCTACTCTGCTGGGAACCTGGAAAGGTCCGATGAATTGCGGAGATAACTTTCCATCCTGGAGAAATCTCTGTAGACCCTGTTGGGGTGAGACCCGTAAGAAGACGTGGTCATCACCCTCGAACTCCAGTGGTCTCGTCTCCTATCTGCATAGGACTTTTGTCTGCTCTGTGCAGTCTTCATCCGCTCCTGGATGATCTGCACCTTCTCCGTCATAGCCTGAACCATCTCTGATTATACACATGTTGACTCCATCACTATCCACAAAGGATATCTGAAACATGGCCAGCTGTTGTCTCGCCACTCTTAACAGATGAATTCCTGATCTCTTACTAAGAGCATCTGCTACAACGTTCCCCTCCCCAGGAGTATAAACTATATCGAAGTCATAGTCCTAGAGGAATTAAAGCCATCATTGTTGTCTCAGGTTCATGTCCTTATGGGAGAAGATACACCTGAGACTATTGAGATGGAGAGAAACATAAACCGTTCACTCCATTAACGATGGGTGAGACTAGCCAAATGTAAGAACTCATATACACCCTTCTTCTTCTACATTCTACCAAAGATCTGCTGATATTTCTCCTCTGCCGAAAAGAGAAATCTGGTCTCATCCCCTAGATGAACCACGTTCTTTGCCTAATACAGTCAATCCTGACATGAACGGTAAAATTCATGTCATGGATGACGTCGTAAGTCCTCGATGCTACTACCAAGAGATACAACCATTACTCTCACCTCTAGGGGTTAAGTCACACTGTCGGCATCAGTGTGTGGTTACTGGGTATCCTCCAGTAAGAATATCACAAGTGAGGGTCAAGTCAACAGTTTTAACTAGAACCTCTTAGTATCAACCAAAAAAAGGATAGGAAAGTAAACGTCACAATGATAAGTGTCTTTTATTACTACAGCTCATATAAAAGACACAAAGCAAGACAACAACAACAGCACAGAAACTAGAAGTACCAAGAACAAATGCCTTCATGCCTAGAACTAGTCCCGCTACTGTCCACCTACTTCCGAAGCACCATAGTCATATGCTTCAGATGCCTGAAGTTGTGCTCTCTCTTGTCCACCCGCTCTTTGCAGTCGGGGTGGACCTCCAGGTGGTGGTGGTGGCAACACCTCGAAGCATCGTCCACCTCCATCTGCACAGCCAGCTCCTCTGCCTCTGTCTCTACTCCTTGCAGTCCACCTCAATCGAACCTCTGCCTCTACCTGGGAGGTTCTTCATCTATCTATTGATCATCTGTATGGCTTGTCGGATAGTCACGTTCCATGTGACCAAGACCACCGTAGGAGTAACACTGCCAGCTCTTGGCATGACTTGATCTGACTCCACTTTGGTTGCCTCACACAACTGAACCTGAGTCGTGCAGTCGACCACTGGTGGGTCAGGTCCTCTTGGACCCCTATGTCGTATGTCTACTTCCAGCTACAGAAGACTCCGCTACAAGTTGACTAGTAGTGGGTCCCGCTACTAGAGGTTGCTCAGTAAGGAAACTCACTACTAGAAGGGCTCGTTCCAACACTCTCGTCTACGTCAGAATGTTGTGAGAAACAACTGAAGCTCTAATCTCCTGCCTGAGCCCCTGCTCGTAGGTTCAGGCCCTGAAGAATAGGTCTCATACCATATCGGTAGAGTAGCAAGAGAGGTCTATGAACCTCGCTGAGTACTTATCTACACTCATGCTACCTTGCTGTAGATGAAGTAGCTCTTATATCCACACCGCTCGAAGGGTGGATGGTACAAACTCTGCTCGGAACAGGCTCTCGAAGCCTGCCCATAGAAGTGACACCTCATCATGCATCTGGAGCATCAGGCTCCACAATCTGTCTGCTACTTCCTGAAGGAAGTTGGCAGGAAGGATCACCATGAAATCCGCTGGTGTACCTACTAGCCTGAAGACTCTCACCATAGCCTCCAACCAATCCTCAGCCACCTGTGGGTCCGTCTCTCCCCGGAACCTAGGTGTCCTCTGATGCTGGAACTCATGTAGCGCGCTCAAGCATCATGAATCACCTACTACTAGGGATGGTGGCATCGGTGGCCCAATGGTTGGTAGTACCGTTGGTGCCTCCGATGATGCCTCAACTGAAAGAGGGCCATGTACTGAGGCCTCGTCGCTCGGCGGGATGTCTGTACGTACAACTCTCGGGGCTCTAGCTGGTCGTCCGCGGGGAGGCATCCTGAAAGAAACAGATGTGACACGGTAAAAAGACTATACCTGGTGAGCTGACCTTGTTTGAGCTGACTAAAAAGAAACTCTTGAAAACACACACGCAAACAGTGTTTTGGTGCACTGAGTCAGAAATCAAAAGTCAGGGTCCTGGTGTATGGATACGTCGGCCGCCCGCACCAACACTGGACTCCCTGAACTGAAAACCCCACCTAGTACCCTTAACACTATTTCTTCACAAAAAGAAAATATCAGAGTTCTATGTTCTGCGGTAGTACCGACTCCTCTGATACCAATATGTCACGACCCGTCCTCGGGGCCCGTGTCATGACTACCCCAAGCCCGCCTTCCATAGACCAGGGGCTGGCGACTAGCACCAAAGGTGTAAATCCTGGGAATAAGGGAAGGCAATGCCTTTACAAAACATAAAAACACACAACCAGAGTACAAGTGGAAGAAAACACTAAGTAAACACTATATAACAAAAGATGTGCTGGAAATTAATGGGGCCAAAAATAAAAGCCCAACAGTAAAGTACAAGGTACAGACAAAACAGCAAGATGGTGTCAATATGCTCCTGGATCGTCCTCTAGAGTTCCTACCTGAAGGGTAGGTACAAATGGTCACCTTAGCTCTCCATGTTTGTCTGTCACCTCCGGGTACCGTCTAGTCGTGAAGTCCACCTCCGGGTACTGTCCATCTCTACAAGCCTCAACCACTACCAGTGTTGTCCATTGTCTGCACCCAACACAATGAGGTGCGGGCATAGCCCATGCAGGGGTGATTATAACGATACTCACTAGGGACCCCGAGACCCTCAAGGTCTCACTAAAACCAACAAGGATAAACCACAAAGAAAGATCTCAACAGATAACCCTTACTTAGGTATAAGCTCATACTTATACCAATGTAATCAGGTAACCCATCTCAATCATGAGAAAACACAAAGGTTAATAAAATAATGGATAACCACAACTTAGGTATATTCCCATACATATACCTAAGTTATCAAGTGACCCATATCAATCATGAGGTAAACACAAAGGTCATTCACTCATCTCAAACCAGGATTTACATTATCGAAACCACAACTGCTGGAGAACTCATCCTCTGTCGAGTACAGTGGCCCTGTCGTGACTTAGAGGTTCTACTCACTAACCTTATACTACTGAGGTACTCCTCCTGTCGAGTACTGTGGGTCTGCTGCCAAATATCGGGCACTCCATTCGCTGAGAGTCTTCCGCCAAATACCGGGCGCTCTTCCTAATAGCCTACAGAGTTACTCCTCCTGTTGAGTACCGTAGGTCTGCTACCAACTACCAGGAGCTCCATCTGCCATGGGTCTGCCGCCAAATATCGGGCGCCCTATCCACTGGGCTAACCGAATCACTACGAGTCAAATTGGTCAAACAGTCGTCAGGTCTATAGATACTCGGTCTCCGCACTCTGTATACTCATCTCTGGGAGGGTCCACTCCACGATCCACTGGTCAATACATCCAAGTGTCATGTAATCTCACGTGGAAGTATCTCAAAGGACCGCCTCATCATAGGGGCCTCAACTCAACAGACGACGCGTCAATCAGACGTCCGGTCTGTGAGTTATTAGCCTTTCGGTTCCAGGGGCCCAGTTGGTTTTTAAGCTAAAACCAACCCAACCATACTCCAATATCATCTGAAACCCACATGGAGTATTCCCAAATAACCTTCTCATAAATAGGAATCCAACAAAGTCAATGGCACGTCAATCGGACGTCCGGAGCTCAAGTTATAAACGTTTCTGCACCGAGGGCCTGGTTGGTTTTGAGTTAGATTCAACCTAGACATACACAATTTTCATCTAAACCTTGGGTTTAGTATACCAAAACGGCCATCTCGATACAAGGAATCCTATACAATGGATGATGCGTCGATCGGAGGTTCGTAGCTCAAGATAAGTCCGTTTAACCAAAAACAGTCTGAAAATAGGGGGTTTGGGCCCGGTCCGACCTGGCCAAACACCCACTGGGTTGGCCTGAACCGGGTGGACCCGATCAGGGTCCAGGTCCGTCCTAGTAGAGCACATCCCGGCCCGGCTGGGTACGGCTCGGCCTGGCCGGCGCGGCCCGGCATGGCCCGGGCCGCGTGGCCCGCCCCGGCCCGACCGGGGGAGCTGGCTCGGCCAGTTGGCCGAGCGCGTTGCACCAGGGGGGATGCGACCCCCCATTTGTAACTGGCGGCGCCAGCTAGTGCAGCCCCGCCTCCAAGATCTCGCACAGTAGTGGGATCCAGCACTTCGGCGCCCCGGATGTGCCGCGATGGATTTCTTCTAGTGGTGCGCTGGGGCACTGCCGCCTCCAGGCAGCCGAACGGCTTCGGCAACCGCACCGGCACGACACGCCGGTAGTGCCTTCCGCGGACCACCGGACGTGTTCCGGTGGTCCGATTTGCCCATTTTCTGTGCCTATGGCTCTCTCGGGACCCTCCCTTCACTGCGATGGCTTCCATACGCTGTTGCGGTCCCGTTTTGTCGTCGCCCGTCCATATGCGCACAAACAAACAAACTTTGGATGGTCGTCGGGCCGTGTTTGTTCGGCCCGCGCCCTCCGCGTTAGCCGATAACAATTTTCCAAAGATAAAAAAGGTTTCAAGTTGTACGAAGAACAATTTAACCCGAATAACATTGAAACAATCCATCCTGTATTTTTCTTACAAACAACTATTCCCAACCCGCAAAAGAAATCATTCACATATCAACTTGATGATGAGCTGACCCGCGTTCTTTGTTTTATAAGGGATGAATCATTGGAAAAATAACATACTCAAAAATAAATCCATACCTCGTAAAATGGCGTTAAATGATGGAGAGTCATGGAAGACCGGCGTCACGGAAGAAATATGTCATTCCGTCAATGTCGGGATGGAATGAGCCGAGGGTGGCATCAATGTTCTTCATTCTACGTTCTTCGTTGGAGGAAGAGGAAAACTATCCAAGTGTTGGACATCGTGCTTCGCTGCTAGAGTTCCACTACTTCAAGAAGCCATCCAGAACTCATTCCCCTAGCCTCCTTTATATAGGAGTGGGAGGGTTCATCATTGGCATGCAAGTCATAAATTGAAAATTTATGACAGAGGGATCCACCCAATTAATCTGTTGTGGTGGCTCATTAAAAATGGGGAGGAAGTCAAAAAGGGGGTTATAGGCTCGGGTGGTCCCCACATAAGAATATCTACCAAAGGGAGGATATTTCCTGGCAGGCACCACCATTAATAAACCACAAAAATAAATGGGGGTGGTTAATGCTTGGGTGGTCCCCTCATTAAAAGGGGAGGTTTCATCCTCCTCAATTAAGAGTGGGATTTAAACCCAGAGGCTCTCCCTCATAAATAAGGGGGAGTCAAGGAGTTATGATTCCCCTCCCATTAATGGGAGGCCTCGTGTGGTTTCCACCACAATCAACCTCACATGGGAGGTTGGATCTCGGTGGGCCACACCACCATAACCTCTCACGGGAGGTTAGGGTGTGGCGGTCCCACCACCAACTCCCAAGGGGAGCTTCTAACCACTTTATCTGCACGAAATGTGTTTAACAAAATAAAATAAATTGTTCACTTATTTTATTTTATTAACCCACGTAAAACCCCAAAAAAACATTCATACCCGATCATCTGACAACGAGGTGAAAGGCTTCTTAAGTGAAAACCCACGCTGCGAGTTCAACGGTTCCATCGGATTTCAATTCCGATCATCGGTTCAAATGATAGAAAAACTCGTTCGTTCGTTTACTGAACGCACCCGAGCTAAACTTCAGAAATTGATTCTGGTCACACCGGGCCTCAAAATCGAGAGTCGTGAGAAGCCACAGACTTGTAAAATTCCAATGAAATTAAGAGAAAAAAATTCCTTGAAATTTTCAGGTCTTTACATAACTTTTGGGGATTTTAAGAGACCTTGAGGGTCTCAGGGTCCGTACTAAGTATCGTTATACTCACCCCTGCATGGGATATGCCCGCACCTCATTGTGTAGGATGGAGACGATGGACAACGCTGACCAAGGCTGAGTGTATGAGGACTGTACGGAACTCGGAGGTGGATCACATGACATGACGGTACACGGAGGAGACGGACGGACGTGGAGTGTTGTGGGGGATATTTGTACTTTCCCTTCAGGTAGGATCTGTGGTGGATGATCCAAGAGCTTCTTTTCACCTTTCAGTTGTTTTGTCCTTTTTTTGTACTTGTAATTTCAGTTGGGCTTGTATTTCCGGCCCCTTTACTTTTCATCACTCTCTTGTTATACCGTTTTACTTAGTGTTTTGTATCCAGCTATGTACTCTGTTGTGTGATTTTTTAGTTATAAAGGAAATTCCTTCACAGTTTAGGGATTTACGCCTTTGGTGCTAGTCGTCAGCCCCTAGCCTATGAAAGGCGGGCTTGGGGTAGTCATGGAACGGGCCTCGGGGGATGGGTCATGACAAATCGGTATCAAAGGAGTCATTTCTACTGCAAACCATAGGACTCTGATATTTTCTATGAAGAAATAGTTCTAAGGGCACTGAATGTGGTTTTCAGTTCAGGGAGTCCAGTGTTGGTGCGGAGGCTGACGTATCCTTACACCAGGACCCTGACTTTTGACTTCTGACTTAGTGAACAAAAACACTGATTGTGTGTGTGTTTCAAGAGTTTTCTTAGTGATATATTTGAGTCATCTCACCAGGTATAACTTATTGACTGTAGCACACCTGTTTCTTTTCATGATGGCCCCACGTAGATAGCCTGCCAGAGTTCCAAGATTTGTACAAGATGGAAGTCCACTGAGCGATGAGGCCTCGGTGCAGGGCCCTATCATAGTGGAGGCACCTGCAGTACCACTACCCATTGGGCCACCGATGCCACTAGCCCCAACAATAGAGAGTGCATGCCACCTAAGTGCCTTGAATGAGTTCCAGCGCTAGAGGCCGCCTAGGTACTGGGGCGAGATAGACCTGCAGGAAGTTGAGGATTGGCTGGAGGCTATGGTGAGAGTATTCAGACTGGTAGTGACACCAGGAGACCTTATGTTGATCCTTTCCACATGTCTCCTTTAGGAAGCAGTAGGCAGATGGTGGAGCCTGATGCTCCAAGTGCATGATGAGGTGACACTTCTCTGGGAATACTTCGAGATCCTGTTTCGAGTGGAGTTTGTCACATCCACCCTATGTGTGGTGTGGATTCAGGAACAAATTCATCTACAACATGGTAGTATGATGGTGGCATAGTACTCAGCGAGGTTCACCGACCTCTCGTGCTACTCCACTGATATGGTGTGGCACCCATTCTTCAGGGCATGGACCTTTGAGAAGGGGCTTAGGTGAGGGATTAGGGCTTCGATGATCTCCCTTAGCATCCTGACGTAGGCAGGGGTGTTGGATCGAACCCTCTTAGTGGAGAGTTTCCTTGCTGAGTAGTCACCAGCAGAAAGATCCACCACCAGGTGTCATGTTGCGAAAGTCTTCTATAGTTAGCAGTAGACAGATGTCGCAGAGGTCCAAGCGGACCAGACCATCCGGTGGATGACCTCCGGACTCGGGTTCGGTTGTGTGAGTCACACGAGATAGATCCAGTCGCTCGAGGAACATGCAGTGTTTCACATGCGGCGGTTAGGGTCACATGGATCGTGACTGTCCGACCCGTTGTATGTATGATCAGCAGATATTTGAGGGACCTCCCAGGAAGAGGCAGAGGTTTCATCGAGGTGATCTGTAGGGCGCAGGCGGACATGGTAGAGGAGATAGTCATGTAGCTGGTGGTGGATGACATTACGAGGTGTTACCACCACCACTACCAGAAGGTCCACCCCGACCGTAGGGAGCAGGTGGGCAGGGGAGATCTTAGCTTCAAGCATCTGAGGCTTACAATCACGACACTCTAGAGATTATTCGAGGTATGATCCATGTCTACTCCACCTTGGATGCAGTTTTTATAGACACAGGTGTCAGTCACTCTTTCATTGCCACCACCCTCATTCGGATCTTGGATATTCTAACGGAGTTGTTGGATCGATCCTTACAGCGAGAGACTTCTATAGGAGCAAACTCGACAATCACGCACTGGTGCTGGCAGTGTGAGATCACTCTAGGAGGTGAGAGATTTGACTTGGATCTCCTCATAGCGGCGTCGAGGCCTTATGATGTCATCTTGGGTATAGACTGGTTATCTACAGTCCATGCTCAGATCGACTGTATTAGGCACAAAGTGCGGTGTGTCCACACGGATGGGACCAGGTTCACCTTCACCAGCAAGAAGGGAGCCTTTGCAGCGCATGACAGATTTACTCAGAGGAGGGTACATCCGATCACTCATCAGTTGGCCTGCCTTACCCTCAGAGTAGTTGATGTGGAGAGTCTGACATATCCTGTAGTGGTGGACCAATACGCGGATGTTTTCCCTGATGATGTTCTAGGTCTACCTCCTCACAGAGAGGTGGAATTTCACATTTACTTGT
The DNA here is from genome assembly GCA_963277665.1 of Viscum album. Lineage (NCBI taxonomy): Eukaryota > Viridiplantae > Streptophyta > Magnoliopsida > Santalales > Viscaceae > Viscum > Viscum album. The sequence continues at coordinate 441,929,450 of OY728121.1, forward strand.
ACCCTGAGACAACACCAATATCTACGCCACTATATTGGATGGATCCTGTTGAGCTTCATGAGCTGCGGGTACAGATGGAGGACTTGTAGGGGAAGGGATTCATCCGGCCCAGTGTTTCTCATTGGGAAACCCCGATTCTGTTCACCAAGAAGGCGGATGGACGCTTGAGGCTTTGTGTTGAATACTGTTGCCTGAACTAGGTGACTGTGAAGAACAAGTACCCACTCCCTAGGATTGATGACCTCTTTGATTAGATGAAGGGAGCACGGTGGTTCTCGAAGATAAACCTCAGATCAGGCTATCACCAACTCAGAGTTTGAGATGAGGATGTGTAGAAGACGACCTTCAGATGTCAGTACAGCCACTACGAGTTCTTGGTTATGACATTCGGTGTAACCAATGCTCCAGCAGTGTTCATGGGTCTCATGAACAAGATTTCCAGCAATACCTCGATCACTTTTTTGTGGTCTTCATCGATGACATTTTGATTTACTTGACTACTGAGGAGGAGCATGCCTACCATTTGCAGGTAGTAATAGACACACTCCGAGAGCACCAACCTTATGATAAGCTCTTGAAATATTAGTTTTGGATCCAAGAGGTTCACTTTTTGTGAAAGTTCATCTCAGAGGATGGAGTTTCAGTAGATCCGATGAAGATTGACGCGGTACTTTTTTGGTAGTCACCCAGGAGTGTGACAAAGGTTCAGAGTTTTCTGTGTTTGGATGGATATTATCAGAGGTTCGTACTAGACTTCACTAGAGTTGCAGCACCACTATCAGGCTTGATGAAGAAAGGGAAACCCTTCATGTGGTCGGAGAGATTCCAGCAGACCTTTCAGGAGGTAAGGCAGAGGCTGATTAGTTCCCCCATCTTGAGGCTTCTAGAGGAGGGTGTTGGGCATGTAGTCTTCTGCGACGCATCAGGGACTGGACTCTGGTGTGTCCTGATGCAGGACCAAGCAGTGATCGCTTATGGTTCTCATCAGCTGAGACAACATGAGTGAAAATATGCCACCCATAACCTGGAGTTAGCAGCAGTGGTCTTCGCTTTGAAGATGTGGAAGCACTATCTAATGGACAATCATTTCACAGTCTACTATGACCACCAGAGTCTTAGGTATATCTTCTCTTATAAGGACCTGAACTTGAGACAGTGATGTTGGCTTGAGTTCTTCCATGACTATGACTTCGAGATATTCTATACTCTTGGGAAGGGGAACGTTGTAGCAGATGCACTCAGTAAGAGATATGGTATACACCTGTTAGGAGAGGCAACAGAGCAGCTGGTTGCTTTACATATATCCTTTGTGGACCGAGATGGAGCATCCTTTCTTCAGTCTCTTATAGTCACTCCCCCGCTTCTTCAGTGAGTTAGGGAGGTACAACATGGAGATGCAGAATGAGAGACACAATGTGCTCAGGTATCCACTGGTCAGGAACCTAATATATTTTATAAAGGTGGGTATCACGTCATCCTCTTCAGAGGACATACTATGGTGCCAGTGTCACTTTAGGAGGATGTGTTGAGGGAGTTCCACACCTCTCCTCTAGAAGTACATCCAGGAGTGGCAAAGATGTACTAGGACCTTAGACGACACCACTAGTTTCCAGGTATAAAGAAGGCAGTAGTGGAGTTTATCTCTCGATGCCTCACTTGTCAGCAAGTGAAGGTGGAGCACTAGGTACCAGCAGGCTTGGTTCATCCTTTAGAGGTCCCAGAGTGGAAGTGTGATGGGATATCCATGGACTTCGTGACAGGACTTCCACGTACATCTAGGGGTCACGACTCAATTTGGGTGATCATTGACCAACTCACCAAGTCGTCCAACTTCCTACCGATCAGAGAGTAGGGTTCAGTAGAGATCTTGGGACGCCTCTAGGTGCATGAGATTGTGCGGCTACATTGAGTACATTCTTATATTGTCTCCGATCATGACGCATAGTTTACTTAATGACTATAGAAGGGGTTGTAGGAGGCTTTCGGGACACAGCTTCTTCTGAGCACACCTTTCATCCTCAGACAGATGGTCAGACATAGTGAACCATAATGACCCATGTGGACATCCTACGTGCTTCTGTCCTCGACTTTGGTCACAGTTGGAAGGATCAATCACCTTTTCCAGATTTTACATACAACAATAGCTATCACTCCACCATTGGGATGGCACCTTTTGAGGTGTTATACGGGCAACCTTGCAGATCACCCTTGTGATGGACTGGCCCAGGGGAGTCAGCACTAGTTGGACCAGAGATGGTATGGGCTACCACATAGAAGTTGAAGATCATTCAAGAGTGGATGAAGACTACACAGAGAAGAAAAAAGTCTTATGCTAATAGGAGATAGAGACCTCTAGAGTTCATTGATGGCAACCATGTATTTCTACAGGTCTCACCTCGATAAGGTTTACAGAGATTTTTCCGTCGCGACAAGTTATCTCCGAGATTAATCGTACTTTTCTTGGTCCTCAGCAGAGTAGGCGAGGTGGCTTACCGCCTGGCTCTTCCACTTCAGTTGCAACAGTTGCACGACTTCTTCCATGTATCCCAACTGTGTAGATACGTGAACGACCCTTCTCATATCATCGACCATGGGGAGATGGATGTTGACGATGGGGCAACTTTTACGGAGGTTCCAGTGGAGATTGAGGATCGATAGAAACGATTCCTTTATAGATGGTCAATACCTCTGGTGCGCATTCGTTGGCAGCACGAGAACCTCCAGGAGAGCACATGGTAGTGGGAGGCTCAGATGCGTGCTCAGTACCCCCATTTGTTCCGTTAGTTCGAGTTGTAGCTTACGGGGATGTAAATCCCTAAGGTGGGGAAAATTTAAAGAACCAGAATTTCTGTGGAATTTTTTTTCTTAAATACTTGGGAATTTTATGAGTTTGTGAAAATTGATGGAGATTGATTCCAAGGCCTGGTGCACCCGGAATAAATTTATGAAGTTTTTTTCTGGTACGTTCAGTAAATGTATGAGCGGGTTTTTATAACTTTTGAATCTATGCTCGAAATTGCATTTTGAGGGCACCGTTGAACTCAGAGCACTAGCATTCGCTTAAGAAGACTTTCACCTCAATGGCAGTTGGTCGAGAATAAAAGTTTTTTTTTGAATTTTCATTAAAAAAAATAATAAAATAAATTGAGCGACACTTTATTTTATTTGAGACGCCATGTGAGTGTTTGGTGGTTAAAACCTCCTCATGGAAGTTAAAGGTGGGACCACCACACCTTAACCTCCCATGAGAGGTTATGGTAGTGGGGCCCACCCGAACCCAACCTTCTCTTCATGTTAATTATGGTGGGGACCACCCGAGATTTTAACCCCTTGAAACTACCCATTAAAGTGGAGAAAGTCTCAAGCTTCAAATTAATATAGGGGGGCCTCTTCAACTCCCCTTTAATTAATTTGTGACAACATTGCCTAATCCTCCACATTAATTGGGTGGGGCCAATTAATTAATACTCCATTTCGAATTTTAAATCCAAAATTCTAAAATAATAGAAAATCTATTATTTTTGGGGGACATATTTATTTTGGTTGGAATTTTTCATTTGGTGGAACTGGGGAAGAGGAGAGCTAGGGAGAAAAGCTCTCAATGAAGAACGAAGAACATTCCACCGATGAAGAATGTCGATCCTCTTCGAAATTCTTCCTTAGATACCTACCGATGTGCAACATCTTCCAAGAGCCGACGTAGCTCAGGATTGGAAGCATGCAGCAGACGCGATGAACGACAGACTTCTTCATCTACTTTTTGCGACTCTGTCAACGAATGACGAACGATGATCAAAGGTAGGGGATTTTATTTTTCTATTATCCATTTTCTGTTCTCATCTTCGGTTGGAAAGGAATCTATGAGGAGATTGTAAAATAATTGTTGTTCGTCGTACTTCTTTGATTAACCAATTGATACCTCCCTAAATGCGGAGGGTGTGGGTCAAACCAACATGGCTCGAACCCTCTATCGATATTGTTTTTGTTGAAATTTCAGCATTGCGATGAGCAATGAGGCGACGGAGGCGGTGATGACAAAGTTCACGCTACCCACGACCTCCGTGAACCCCCCCCCCCCCCCCCCCGGAACTCTGGTACTCCAGGCTGAAATGTGGTCCTCTGGCCGAGCAACCCCAGTCGCACCACCGCCGGCCCGCACCTCCCGGCTCCCGGTCGCCGCCAGCCGCTCGCCTGGCCGCGCACCCTGCCCGAACCAGCCGTCCGATGGCCCCTCTGCGCACACCAGAACCGACCCCCCTCCTAGTTGCACCCTACCTGGCCTCCCGAATTGGCCCGCCCAGCCACGCCCTCCCCAGCCACCCGAACCGGCCCGCCTGGCTGTGCCCTGCCCGAACCGCGTCGGCCTGCCCGAACACCTTGTTGCACCAAAAAACGCTACCTATTGGCTTCCCAGCCTTCAAAACCTATTCACGGTCCACCTCATGGCGCCCTGGCCGAACCGTCCCAGCCGTGCCTTACGGGCCGCGACGTGTCGTGTCGTGCCTTCAAGGTGCTATAGGCCAAACTGACCCGAGCCCGGGCTGAACTGCCCTTGCGGCCTGCTGGGATGGGCCCAGCGGGCTGGGCTAAACCTAATAGGCCAGCCCACAAAATGGGTTGGGCCAAAACCTGGGTCGGACTGGGTCGGTCCGACCGGGTTGGACCGAACCTGTGCCCACTACTGACCCTTTACTTTCTTTGGCCATATCTTTGGCACCAGACGTCCGTTTGATGTTCCGCCAGTGGCACTATAAATCTTGGAGTGTAGCCATCACTTTGAGTATACCCCACTTGAGTTCAGGTTTAGTTTAGATACAGTGAGGTTGGATTTTACACAAATCCAACCAGGCCCCCGGGACTAAAAGGCTAATAACTCACAGACTGAGCGTCCGATTGATGCGTCGTTTGTTGTATTGAGACCCATATGACGTGGTAGACCTTTGAGATACTTATTTTTGGTAATTAGTGTCAGTTGATGTATCATAAGTTGGATTGAGTAGCGGGCCCTCCTGGAATCAAGCGTGATTTTTATGTAACCCTATGGCTGGATGCGTTCTGACGACTGTTCCTAGATCCTGTGTGGGTTCGACAGCTCCGACTACTGTTCTTGGATCCTGTGTGTATTTGACAGCACTGATGACTATTTATGGAATCCCGTATAGGTTCAACATCTCTGAATACTATTCCTGGATCATGTGTTGGTTCGATAGTTTTGACTTCTGTTCCTGGATCCTGTGTGGGTTTGACAGAATAACTGTTCCTGGATCCTGTGTGGGTTCGACATTTCTGATTTCTATTCCTGGATCCTGTGTGGGTTCGACAGAATAGATGATTTAGTGGCTACATCTGATCATCTCTATATCTCTACAAAGTTGTATACCTCTGTGAGCGGAGTCAGTACCTTTGTGATTTGATCATTATTGAGATGTATTACTTGATAACTTAGGTATATGTATGGGCATATACCTAAGTGGGGTTATTTGTTGATTTCATACTCTTTGGATTATCCTTTGTGGATTTTGAGAGACCTTGAGGGTCTCAGGGTCCCTACTTAGTATCGTTATAATCACCCCTGCACGGGCTATGCTCGCACCTCGTTGTGTTGGATGCAGATGACAGACAACGCTGACTGAGGCTGAGTGTACGAAGACTGGACGGTACCTCAAGGTGGACCACATGGCCTAACGGTACACAGAGGAGACTAACGGACGTGGAGTGATTTGGGGGATATCTGTACCTACCCATCAGTTAGGATCTGTGGTGGATGATCCATGATCTTCTTTTCACCTTTCAGTTGTTTTGTCCTTTTCTATTGTACTTGTAAATTCAGTTGGGATTGTATTCCTGGCCCCTTTACTTTTCAACACTCTCTTGTTATACAGTTTGACTTAGTGTTTTGTATCCAGATTTGTACTCTATTGCGTGTGTTTTCAGTTATAAAGGAAATTCCTTCCTAGTTTAGGGATTTACGCCTTTGGTGCTAGTCGCCATCCCCTGGCCTATGGAACGCGAGCTTTGGGTAGTCACGGCACGGGCCCCGGGGGACGGTTCGTGACATACCTTTTATAGAAAACTATTAATATGTATCTGATGAATATATATATATGATATTTATATCATGATGAACTTTCTTGATTTTATGGAACCATGATCAGGATGAAAAGACCATAACTGCTGAATCAGAACATACATGAAAAATGAAATAGTTATCACCCCAAAGAGTGATTTTAATAAATAATTATTAATGAAATGGTGATAAGATATTAAAATTAGTCTATAAATAGAACTATAATTATGAATATGGTTTTTTTATATAATTATAATAAATTTTTATTTATTATACATGAAGTTAGAGTGCTTACAAATCTAGTCAAACATGATGTAAGAGTTATTCATCTCAATATTATTTCGTTGAGACATGTTTGACGTTATGAACCTATTTATATTTATGACGTGTATATACTTCCAATTTGAAATGTTATATAATGGATCCTTCTTAATTCATTTTATTTAAATCTAAAATTCAATTTATTTCATCCAGTGGTTTTTTATTCAAAAGTAACCAAAGTGGTGAGGGTTTAGCATCTCAGATTATCTTCTTTGGGACATATGTTATGTTATACACCAATCTTATTTTTCAACGTGTATCTACTACCCATTTGTTATGTTTTATCATGAATATCCATATGTTCATGGTATTTAAATTTTTATTTAATTTCACTTCTCACATGGATCTTACGACTCAAAAGTTAACAAAACAATAAGAATTTATAATATAATCTAATGTTTTACTGCGATTGTTCATGCTTAAATTTCCAATGATGAAATTATATAATTTATCTCTCATAAATATCATGTTTTTATCCATTGTTTGTTTCAATATATTTCATTTATTATTTTAATTTTTCTTTCACTATATACTCAAAAGTCTAATATAATGTTTTTAAGGATAGGTGATTTTATTTTTTTATTCAATCAGGAATCGTTTCTCTTCCATATCCATGTTTTATAAAATGTATTCAAGAATGGTTTTACAATTACTCAATTATTTTTTAAATTCATTTATACCCATTTATTTCTTTCTAATAAAAGTTTTAAAAGAAATATTCTTTTTATTTTTAGAACGAGGTACTTTTGACTTTTTACAAAAAAATATGAAAGGAATCTTTATATTAACGTTTACTGTACAAATGAATTTCCATGCCTTCATAACTACTCATTGATTTTGAGATTCCATTACAAGTTTCCATATTTATTTTCAAAATAATTTTTTCCCTTAATATTTTGGAATTTTTAAATTTTAAATTGTGATTGAAAATTGAAAATTTTATTTTCCACAAAAAAAAATTTCATTGATTTTTAAAGGTATTTAATATATGACAACATTCATTGATGTTAATTATGATTCACTGGGTATATGATCCAATAACACCATATTTATTCACTATCTTGATGTTTTATGATAATAATGATTATGATATATTAATGAAACCCATTATTTCATGAGTTAAGCTATGATGATATGATAAATGTTTACATGATCTTGTGGAACATATATGGATATATTTTGTGATGGGTGGGTCTGTTATATCCCTCTGGTTAATTGGGTAAATTTTAATTTTTTATGAGCTCCAAGGGTACATGGGTGGTTATCCCATCCCCAAAAAGGTTACACGGAAGTTTATCCCAAGCCCACAGTAGGTTCATGGGTGGATATTACCAACCTAACATGTAATGAATGTCTTTTTGGGTATCCTTGAAATAATTTTTCTATGATTATAAATATACCACACTATATAAGACGATGTTATGATATTGTCTTATGTCAATGTTATGATCTCATGGCTTGTGTTCTCTGATTTCTATATAAATCATGTTTTATGAAATACTAAGTTTTATTTAATGACTCATGATTATCATCAATGAAATTATGGTTATGATTTTCAAATTTTAAGAACGTTTTAGCATACCCTTATGCTCATGTTATGGTTAAAATGATCATTTAATTATATCTCCATTGTTTATGTTTACTAAGAATCTGATATCACCTTTTTTATTTTTTTTCCTTTTCCTAAGGATGTAAATAAAGGTTTTTAGTATGATATGTCGAATAAGGGTTCTATTAATGATGAACTTAGGGGAGACAGTGCAGATCTTTTATGTACCAGTTTCTTAAATATCCATGTTTCCAAGTACCCTAAACCATTATGGTTGTTACATGTATTGTAATAATATGTAAGAAATATTCATATAATAAGATGTAATATTAATATATGTGATGTTTGGGTTTCATCAGTTGGTATCAGAGAAATATTTAGTTATTTTTTGAATCCAGGATGCGAAAATATTAATAAGAAACCTTACAATAAGCCTAAGTATCGGATAACATCATATGTTATGGTGAATAAAGGAGTATTATTTTCCTAACACATCCCTATCTAGCTATAGGAAAGTGGATGTGATTGTCACACATATGCAGTTAGGGGTAACAACTATGAAAGTGGAAGATTATTTAATAATTTAATCATCACTGGTGAATGATGAGTAGGGATAATACTAAACACCGGGATGGACACTCTTAGGGGATATGATTGGGTTAATTCTCTTCTTCTTTATAAACCATTATGAAGTGTTTTAATAGATGATGATTATGGATGCCCTGGGATTAAACCTGTAGTTTCACTGATTGAAAATAAGGTTTCGTGATTTAGAAATCCTATAAATGATTTCCATGGTTATATTATTTCTCAAACTGATTATTGTTTTCCACATTATTCATTTGGTTTTATTTAATGGTTGGAACTCAAAGGAATCGGGTTAACACTGAATATTATAGACGATGGAATGATTTTCCTCATAATAAACATAATGAAATTGGAGATATAACATGAAAGAATGTGGTTATGACTAACTATATATATAAATATATGACTAATTAAATAAACATATTTGATTTTCTAATTCAACCAAATTGGATAAAATGGTGTTTCATGAATACCATATAGGAAACGATATTTGGCTTCCAACATGTTAATAATGTTGTAAGAGGCACCCATTAAAATTTCTCAATGGAATAAGAATATGTTTTTTAGGTGGAAAATAAGGGAATAATGAAACTAATTAATATTTAAAAATAAAGAGTTAAATGGACGAAAATAAAGTACATCCTAAGGTACCATTTATATATCAATATCTTATGTGTGGGGAAAATGAGCTATATCCTAATCAATGACCCAATCCATGTGATAACACCTAGACCAAGGAAGGACCTATGCTATTTCAATATTTTAAGTGTAATGATGGAAGTGTTTATGTATGTTTATTTTATAATTATGTAATAAAAGTGTTCTATAAATGATATTCTGGTTATAAGAATAATAAGACATCTAAGAATTATTCTACACTAATTTTTCTTTAAGGATTTTAAATCATATGTTGAATAGTGCCTATAAACTAGAAATGGGATTCAATGGCAAGGTGATATTTTTGTAAAATACATGAGTGAGGGATAGATAACCCTTAATATGTGCCTGATGTTGAGATAATAATGTTTAGTTTGGATGAATTGGTAATAGATACTGATAATGTAAATTAGATAGAATTAGTGACCATAAATTTGATTAGTGATTTTAGGAAAAAATTGATTTGTGTAATTTTTGATGAAATATATTATATATTTAGATTTAAGGAATATAATGGATAGTTTGTGAATTTATTTGAGTAATAAGGATAAAGTTAATTTTTTTAAGCATATATGTTTTCATCGTGGTTTTATGGTGATTCAGATTATTAGAATTTTTTAGGAGAATATGTGATCAAGGTATTCATGTGTTTGTTATGTTACATTATAAGATAATTTTTATTTTTTCTATATTAAAGTTTAATTGAATTCATAATTTTTTGACCTATTGTTTTTAAAAAAAATGGGTATTATTATTAAAATATTTGAGATTTATCATTCAAAATAAGGTATATTAATATTAGTAATCCTAGTTAGTACAAGCAGTTTTTGGGTTTAATAACTGAATAAATATAGTTGAAATATCTTGTCATCCTTTTATAAATCTTATGATATATTAGAAGTTTATTTTATGGATTTGGGTATGAAAAATTCATATTGTTCATTCATCATTGATATATGGGATTAAAAGAGGTGGAAATTAATTGAAACATGAAACCAAAGGACGAAATTACATGTATATATTTAAATAAATCATGTAAGTATATTTTATTATATTCCATGATAAAATAATTTCTCAAACCTAAGAAAAAATTCTTTGAAAATGAAATTTTTTAACTTTTTATAGATATTTCTTAAGAATTGATGGTTGTTTTCACCTTATGTTAATTTATGGTTGTTTGTTTGTTAACTTTATCATGACCATGTTCTATATAACTCTATATTATTAATTTAAAATTTCTTCCTCATCCATGTCCATATTTTCACATCATGATAATGTTCTCCTTATATAGGTACCCAATTATGTGTTATTTAAGGTAACCATTATTTTTCTCACTTCCCCTTTTCAAAGGAGGTTTTCTGATTCCTTTATATGATGTGGGATTTCAAAAAATATATTTTCAAATATTTAACCCATGATTATAGAGATAAAAAAATAATAAGGGAAAAATTATTTAAGGGGGGTGAATTTAATACCCTGGGAATTTATAATAATAAGATCTATAATTTTTTTAGTATGCAACATCAAACTCTAACTGAATGGTGATATACTATAAAAATATTGTTATATAAATGTGATCGTTATAACCTATCCATTAAATTGACATTATAAAAAGAAAAATACACATTATGAAAAAATTATATAAATTTTTTATCTATTGAAAATTTATTGATTAATGTATAATAAATAAGTACTAAATTTTCAGTAAAGTCATTTTACACTTCAAAAATATGTTTTCTTCAAAAATGGTTTTTATTGTATTTTGCGCATGGAAATTATAATGAATTTATACATTTTTTAGAATTTTTTTTGATGTGGTGAATATAATTTTTGAAATAATCATTTCAATATTATCTTAGGATTATTTTTTTGGGATTCTTCAAAAAGAATTTATTTTTAAGTGAATAGTGAAAATATTAATTTTTATAAAACTATCATTTATTTTCATTAAACGAACTAATTAAAAAGTCACGATATTTTTTTAATTTGTTATTAAATTAAAATAAGTAACATTTAATTATAAATTATCTAATTAATTGCATATAAATCATCATTATACTTCATTTTCTGATAAGTTCATTTTTTAGCTTAAAACCCCATTTTCATAAAACTGTTTTTAAGTGTGCAGTGTGTTTTTATAATTTTAAGGTGAATAAAAAAATATTTATTAATTGTTTTAAATAAATTTTATATATTATATAATCAATAAAATAATTTTACTTTAATTTGATAATTTTTACAAATCAATGAAAGAAAGTTAATTTAGTTTTTTTCTTAAAAATGTATTTTACTAAAAATGGGATTTCTTTATGTCTTGAATGATTTAAAAAAAATTAAAAATTATAGAAATTGAATTTTATAAAATTTATTACATATTTGGATTCAAAATTTAAATTTTTTTAAATTATTACAATTTTGTTTTTTGTCATAAATACTAGTAAAATCACTAAAAATTTGTTACCACGATTCATTTTAAAACAGGTTTACAGAGGGTTAAAGTAAGAGATAAGACAAATAATTACACATAACATTTCTAATTATTAATAGTTTTAAATATTTCAACCATATATTTTCTTTCCTTAGAATCATTTTCCATTTGGAACCATTATACCTGATAATGACGTTAATTACATTTAAATCTTTTAAGTGATCTCATGTGTGTCCTCTCCCTAGATTATAAAAGGTAACCTCATATCCTTATTCACAAATTTTTGACCTTATATATAAAAAATATCTATCATAATAACTTACTATATTCATTTCCTTCACCTTTTTATTCTTCTAAGACCAATATTTCAAGGAATAAGGTGTAATCCAAAGGAGGTCCCTCAAAGAAGAGGTATAAATCTTAATTGAGATTTTTCATTTTTATTTCTTATTAAAAATATTTAAATATGTTTTATTCATCCTAAAATTATAAATTAAGTATCATAAATTTATTTAGATTTTATTATGAGGATTTCACAATCAATTCCCACCTTCTTTCCATCAAATGGGACATGACATTATCGATCGTGTGTAAGTGTAGACTACTGCATCCACATAATGATAAGATTAATTTTACATCACTGACTCATATTGATTGATATAGATAATTATTTAATAAATATATTTTATATTTAGGATTTAATTTTAATTATATAATGATAAAATATTATTTATCTTTATTTCCTTCATTTTGTTAGAAAATGAAAACAATGTTCATGTGTACGTACAGACTACCATCTTCATGAATAGTGTAATTCATTTTTCCATATCTACCTTTTATAGATTGTTATAAATATTTATATAATGAAAATATATAATATTTATATAATTATTAACATTATTTATTTTATGTAACCATGATCAATATTCAAGGACCATTATAGCTGAATTCAAACATACATGAAAAACAAAATAGGTATCACCCAAAATAGTGATTTAAATAAAGAATTATTATTAAACTGGTGATAAGATGTTATAATTAAAACATTTATGGTATTATAAGTATCAATATGGTTATATTATATAATTATAATAAATTTAAAATTTATTATACATGAGTTTATAGTTCTTAAGATACTAGTCAAACTTGAGGTAAGGGTTCTTCGTCTTAGTATTGTTTCATTGAGACATGTTTGATGTTATGAACATATTTATGTTGATGAGGTATATATACTTACCCTTTGACATTTTATATAATTAATTATTATTAATTCCTGGTAATTAATGTTTCAATTCAAATTATTTCATCCAATGGGTTTTGAATCTAAATTTACCAAATTGGTAATGGTTTATCATCTAAAATTGTCTTTATTGGGACATTTGTTCTGTTATACACATATCTTTTTTTAAGAGGTATATATACTACCTTGTAGATACTTTGTATCATGAATATCCCTATGTTAGTTGAATTTTATGTTTTATTTGAAGTTATTTATTTCATGGGACTTATGGATAAAAAGTCACCAAAGAAAAAAAGGATTAACATTACAATATCACTTTTTACCAGGATTATTTAAGAATAAAATAACAATGATGAAATTATATGATATATTTATCATAAATATCATGAATTTAATTATACTATAGTTATTTATGTATATTTCAAGTATATAGTTTATTTTTATTTTTCTATATACTCAATGTTTTGAAATAATATTATTAAAGAAAATCATCTTTATTTTTATCTTTGGGGGGGAATCTTTTCTCTTCTATATCCATGTTTTATAAAAAAAATATAGAATTTTCCTAATATTATCCAATGATTTTTTAAATTCATTTATAATCATGTTTTTATTTCTATAAAAAAATTAGAAGGAATATTCTTGAATTTTTTCAAATGAGGTACATATGAATTTTTCAAAAAATATGGAAGGAATCTTTATTTTAATATTTAATGCAAGAACATATTTTCCCACCATCATAAATACTCTTTGATTTGAATATTTCTTTACAAATTTACATATTTATTGTAAAAGAAAATTATTTCCTTATTATATTGACAATTTTCATATTTTAAATAGTAATTTCAAAATGAAAAGGGTATTTTACTCAAGAAATGTTCCAATGATATTTTAAAGGTATTTGAATCTATGAAAAAAGTAATTGATGTTATTTATGATTCACTAGGTATATGATCCAATGAAATTATGTTTATTAATTCTTTGTATTTTTTATGTTTATGATGATGAGATATTTATGAAACCTATTTTTTCCAAGGGTTATGCTATAATGAAAAGATAAATGTTTTCATGACCTTGTGGAATACATACGAATAGATTATGTGATAGGTTATTTTATTATATAGTTTTATAATGTATTCGGTAAATATTATTGTTTATGAATGAAAAGGGTACATGGTAGGTTATCCCAATCCCAACAAGGGTACATGGTAGTTTATATCAAGCTCAAATCAGGTACAAGTGTGGTTATCCTAAGACTAACATGTGATAAATGTATAGGTTATTGGACTTAAAATAATATTTCTATGATTATGATTATACCACCTTTATTCCACTTTTCTATGGCATGAAATTATTCCAATGTTATGCTCTTATAGATCATGTTCTTTGCTTTTTTTATGATTCATCTCTTTTGAAATAACATGATTTATTCGATGACTCGTGATTATGATCTATGAATTGTTTGTTTTGATTCTAAAATGTTAATCTTGTGTTCTCATACCCTAATGCTAAAGTTATTCTTAAAATTATCATTAATTGATATCTCCCTTGTTTACCCTTACTGATAATTTGATATCACCATTTTTATTTTTTCTTTTCCCTGGGATATGAAAAAATTATTTAATTATGATATGTCTAAGAATAGTGATATTTGTAAATAACATAGTGGGAGATGATGCAGATATTTTATGTACCAATGTTTATGTATCCAGGTATCCAAAGACACTAAAACTTTATGGTTCTAGGGTGGAGTTTAATGATATGTAATTAATATTCATCTAATAATCATTAATTTTTATTTATGTAATGTTTGGGTTACCTCATTATGTGTCTATAAATATACTATAAGGGTTATGTATACATTTTCTCTTGTTATATCTACTATAAGTAGGTATGACAGTTAATGTCATGCACATTGTTAAGGGGTAGGCTATGGGGTTTCTTTATCCACAATGTGATATGGGCTTACAAAACCCTAACTTATTATAATCATTAAACTATTACCTTGAATGGGATAAATCATTTCCCTAATTGGCTAGGAATGATTCTATACCTAGAGATGGGTAACTAGGACTCTAACTTCTTTGTACACATATACTCATAAGTGTGGGTGCATATGTGTACAAGTGTAAGATGTTTAGAGGCACTGTTTTTTTCTTCCATACGTTATGGCCCTAAATTATCATCTCATACTCTATGTTAATCCCAAAGCAGGTATGAAAAGTATGGACCATCCTAGTATAAGGTGTTATCGGTTATAGATGATTTTGATATATGAACTTCTTTTCTATTTTTTAACTATTATACTCTATTTATTGACTGAAAATACTATTATATATATATGAGTAGACCATTTAATTCATATATCTAGTTATTCATAGTTTAGTTGAGTCACATTAGGGGTTACCAAATGAGTATGTTTATGATCACACCCTACATGGACACCTCGACGGACATGCAACTTTATGTGATAGATTCCAGTTACCATGTTATCTATGTAATGTGTGTGGATTTTTCAGACTTGAGTGTTAATGGAATATAGAAAACAAAAATATATTTTCAAAGATCTTAGTAAATGTGAATAGCAGGTATGAAAGGGATATCCTCATTTGGTTTTATGAATTTTCCACATATGATACCACTCATGTTTAGTCCTTGGACCATGTTTGGGTTTTAATTTTTGTGCATAGTGTGTTTTTGTTCATTTATTATGCTTTATATAAATGAAGTGATGTTTCAATATGTCTTGATGAATATGCTTGTTATATATAGTAGTTTTATCTCTTACTATCTATATGGTTATATGTACTAGTACACTAATAGTGGATATTAGTGTTTGTGGTTTAATTATCCATCAGCACAAAGAACGCATGTCAGAATTTTGGAATACCTCCCATTTATTTTGAATTTGTTTTTTAGAGGTAATACTACCTCCCACCAATGTTATATTAGACCCACAAAATTTATTCTAGACTCTGGTGATTGAGATATAATACCTGAGAAATTATAGTAATAAACAAGAATTTATTTTTTATTTAAAATGATACGTTGCAAACCAAGGATAAAAATTTACTAAACCTACTATAACTAATAATTTACAATAGAAAAAAATAAATAAATCAATTATATTGTAGATATATCATGGATATATTCATTAATTAACATCACAAATATAATAATAATAGTAATAATGATAGAATAATACAAGTTAAGGAATCAATATATTGAAATAATGAAAATAGAAAATTATTATTTACGATATTGTCTACAAAGAATTTATAAGTAAATGTGGACATTAAATTACCATTGTGCATTAAAACTATTATAAATTATGATCTTCGGGCATTATAACCATTTTGGAATCATGACCATTGGTAAGGTAGTCATTCTAAATAACTATTAGAATTAGTGTATATTAAGGGTAATGATGAGAGATAATTGATGAAAAAAAGGATAAACTATAGCCTCTACTAGTAGAAATATTCATTATGAATATTATTTATCAAATATTGGGAAGTATGTGGCATCAATGTGGTTTTCTCTTGACCAATCCCAATAAAAACATCAATAATTGAAGTTCAAGAGGCATCGTCTTTGAGAGAAGTTTAAGTTAAGGAAAATCAATACTATATTTATGTTGTCCAAAACACCTTATGAATGTACCACCATTTCCCATCTTAACCTTATGGATTGTGCTAGTGTGATATGGTTTCATGTATCTAAGGTTCAAGTAGTATTAATGTGTATGTTATTTTAAAAGTGAAATGATGTTTACCCTAATATAATAATTTTTTAAATGTATCTTCCTTATAAAAATGTTATAATGTAAATAATAAGAATATATATTTGAAAAAATGGATTGAATATCGATAATCAGGATATCAAAATTATCTAAGTGATTAAATTTAGTAATTTTTGGAAAAAATAGTAAAATATGGAAAAAATGGTAAAATAAGGTGAAATATGGTAAATATGAAATCATATATGAGTAATCGTGATTAACTTATTCAAGGTATTACTATTTGAATAATTTTGGAACTGACTATTATAGTACAACACTAAGGGAGGTATGGGGAACTATGCGGATTATTAGAGGATTTAAGATTTTGGAAAAAATATTCGTTAATTTATTCCATGAAATTACACTCACCACACATATAAACACCCACCACCAATTATAATATCTATAAAATGAAATTTGAATTTACATATTCATATATCTCTCAATGATTATATATCATAGCTCTCTTTTCAATCTTTAGGATTTTGGTTGGTTCTATGGGACAACTCTTGGCTAAGAATCTCAAGAGATGTAGCGGTTCTTATTTCACTATATCTATTTCCTATTTGAATTTATTTTTTTGTAATATCTTTTAATCTTCCATTTAATATGTTTCTATACTTATATATTAATTTTATAGAAACCCATTTGATCTATTATCAATTTTTTAATATCCAAATCCCTCTAATGTTATCCTCTCATAAGATATTACCATGCCAATGTAAGGATATTTTATACCTAGATTTCCTTTTACTATTTCATTTTCAATTATTCTATCCACTCAAATTTCCAAGTTATTACTCTGATATTTTCATTATATAATTTTAATAACTTCCTTTAAGATATCATATACAAGTGAGTACACATTTCACTCACATTAATATTAGTCTATAAGTTCTTATAATGCTCAAACCCAATTGGAAACCCATGGGATAAATCTAAATATAGGAAAATAACCAAAAATTTTGATAAAGAAAATTGTTTTTGGTTTCATACCACTGATATCTCAATATAGATACTACAAGTGGATCCAGTATCTACCTCAGATTCACCTAAGGGTAATAACCTTGACAAAGTTTGGTTGAATATAAAATCGATCTACACTTGGTGCATAGAAAATTGGCCTAACTGCACACCTAGTTTGGAACTCCCAAGGAATATTCATTGAATGATTCATATGATCATTATGAAACATAATGAAAGATTGGAATATATCATTATGGTATTGTAATATGTTTTCAATTTATGTATCAAAAATATGTTATTGTTGTGTAGCGACCTATGTTTTTCCTCCTTAAATAAATATTTTTTTGTTGCATTTCTCCACACAGAATACTGAAGCCAATAAATATTAACCATTCTAAGGTAGCCTTATAATTTTCATGTATAAAAAATTATAATAGGATTATGAATATATATATATATATATAGTTTTTACTTTAAATATCAACCCAACTAGTCCAACTAAGCAACTAATGCAATATATTTTCTATAATTTACATATTCTCAAGCACAATATATTTTATATGAATAAATTATTAACACTAGTTTAATGGTGCCTCCTCCTTATGTCAACTAGGGTTCATCCACACCTTCTAAAATTAGGGTGATGATGGTAGAATATTTCCTTATGCAGTGCTAGTTTAACTCCCACAAACCCATCGCGGATTATTCATATACTCTGATTTACCCTGGGCCTCAATGAGGGTCCCTAAAGGTGGAATTGATGAGTCTGGAAGCTCCTCACAGATCTACACCATGAGAAGCAACATTCTTCATTGGGCTTCATATGGGGTCACTGAAGATGGGAACATCGATCGTTCCAACTTCTAGCGGTCCTAAGAAACATTAGATGATTTTCCCTTTCTCTACCTCTATAAATGATAGGTCAGCAGATAAAATCTTCAAATAAGGTAACTCAGTAATTATTTATGCCAACCAAGATCTAATTCTTGATAGATTTAAAATCTGTGAGTTTTCAATTATTTCAAGAATGTTTCTTCCATCGGGAACTAAACCACTAGCTATTGAGAACTTGGTTCAAAGGATCTCTATTATTTCGGGTTTCAATTAATGGAAATATATTCACATTACAGGAGGCTATTTTCACATTTTATTCTTATCATAGGGTTTAAAGTAGAAATCATGGGTGTCCGGTCCGATCACTCTCAAACTAGGTATGTTGTTATTTCAATATTATCTTCCCAATTTTAATACTTTTTATATCCATAACATGAAGATCTAGATGTGGATAATAAATTAGGGATTTTGCAATAGGGGATTTGTTGTTTGGTTACATTGTGAACTTATTGGTTGTGGTAGACCATAGTTCTACCTTGATTTATAATGTGACACTGTCAACTATAGACAACAGTTTTGATATAACTATCATATATGATAATCTACCTCTATTTTGAAATGGTTGTAAATATTTTTGGCATCCTAGGGAGTGTTGTAGATTGGAGAAATACTATGAATTATTTAACTTGAAAGTATATTTTGATTCTGAATGTGGGAAAAGGAAATCCACAAATACTGGTAGTAAATTGAATATTGGGGATGACACTTCCCATCCTATTAGTCCTTTGATAAATGAAAGGATTATTTCCCCTATTGAAATAGGTATTTAATTGGTTGGTTATGATGGTGATTTAGGCCTCAAAGTATAGGAAAAATGTAAAATCTGGGCCGATATGGATACTGAATAATGTGTTCATTTTGAAGAGGAATATTCCCTCCCTGAAACAGATGATGATAAATTGGTACATTCCATGGATGATCAATGATCTCTTTATTACAAATATATTATTTTTTTAGTCGAATTATGTTGTTTGTCATTACCTTGAAGAGCGTATGGTGGCTTTACAGCACCATGGAGTGGGGGATTCAACCCAATTTGTTATTACAAAGGCTATCATTTCAAAGGAATTATAGGTTGTGGTTGGTGATCTAGTTGATGAAAAAATGTAAATTCATTCGGTTTATCAGGCAACAATTCAGGACCATGATGATTAGAAAATTATGGATAAACAGATAATTTCTATGAGATATCAAAAAGGAAAGAATAAAATTAAACAATAAATCCCCTAGAAAATTAATAACTATATAGAAGACTAATGATATAGTGGATGAGTATGGTTTCCATATGATTACTTATAAAAATATTTGACTATCACCTGAGACTGGATGAGTCTCTCTATATCCCTCTACTAAAGAGTTGGTTTTCACCCCTGTTTCAATGCACATTCAGGTGGTGTCTCCATCTAACACCTAGGTAGGTGGACTGAATGAAAACATGGGATGGAATTATCCACCTAATTTTACTAAACTATTGATAAATGCTTATGATCATTTTTTTTCTTCTCTTCTATTGAGGAATGTGAGGCCACTAAATCTCAAAATAAAAATTGTAGCATTCCAACACAGATCTTGGAAGGGGAAAGACTTCCAAGCGGCCTTCAGAGTTAGGATACTGAGTTTTTTTCTATGAAGATTGAATTTATTCTTTCCAAAATGGAACCATAATCCTTCATCTTCAATGACTACCTCACATTGGTAAATTTTTTAACCAAAAATATAGAGGATAGCTTTCGAATTAACTAGGAATTTAATTTCTGTGATCTCTCTTGGAAATATAATAAATGATATTCTTTGTAAAATGTTTCTGATTCCCTTTCAAGTGATGATCACAAGACCTATCAGGAGCCCAAATCATGGATGTGTGGGAGATATCCTGATAGTAGAGGTAGGTACCCTAGGAATTGGGGTTCCAGAGTGGCCCCTTATGGGTATTTTTCTTTTCTATTTGAGCCTATTTTTAAATGTTTACTCACCCATCCTTATGTACCTATTTTTTCTTTATTCTTAATAAATCCCAAGTCCATGTCTCATATTTCTAAAGAAACCCTAGTTTAATTATTAATTAAAATAAAATAATAAAATTAATAGATAATATATGAAAATTATCTTTCCTATAAAAAAACAGTTTTCAATATATATTATATTTTTAATTAGAAATAAAATTTATAAATTTTTGAATGTTAATTTGAAATAATTAATATCATTTTTTGATTTATCATAGTCATATTATTTTTAGATTAATTTTTAATATTTTTTAAAAAATATTTATATTTAGGAGAATATTATAAAACACCATTTTTACAAATAACATGACATTATGACACAACTATATATATTTATTATATATACATTTATTAATAAATTCTAAGAAAAAATAAATATTTTATAAGTTAATTTATAATTTAAAAAATATTGGTTTTAAATTATAAACTCGTATTATATATTTTAGAATTTCACTTGTATTTTTCAAAAAAAATGTTTTTAATACATTATACCTTTAGTGTTTAAAAAATAATTTTTTTTTTTCAATTTTACAATTGGATCAAAAAAATGATTTCAAATTTGTAACTGTTTGGTCCAAATTATATAAAAATGACCATTTTATTTTTTGTCATAATGTATAAATTACCTAGGTAAAATCTAGTTTTCATGGTGAAAACTAAAATTTTGAAAGTGGGTATCCTTATAGGTAAAGGGACAAACATGTTTAAAATATATTTCTATTGGAATTTTGGAGATATGTATTAACTTTATCTCACCTACACTCCATTATTTATGAATATTTTACCCAATTTTCTTGAGGGTGACTTTCCATTATTGAAATGTTTTTGGTATTTACAAAAATGCCACTTATTTTCACTTATAAAATGGGAACTCCCCTACCCACTTCCCCCCACAAAAAAACTATTAATTTCATCCCAAAATATACCCAACCCTCTCCTCAACCCTCCTATACAACTTAATGAGGTTCTATTATTCTAAAAATTATATCACTCAAATGTTTAATTTTCACATTCTTGGTCCCTTTTTCAGGTATTTCTCAATTTTCTTTTATTCTATTTTTTTCTTTGGGTTTCTATTTAAAATTTTGGAGAATAATGGAAATTTTTGGGGAAGGCAATCCCATGCGTATAGTTTTTTCATGGTTAGTAGTAACCATGTGCAATCCCAGGAAACCATGCAGTAGGAGATAGCATATACCACATGGATTCTACATGGCCATGCTCTATGGCCCAAGTAAACATGTGAATTTTTCTGTTTAGATAGAATGGTCCGTATGATTGCCTTACAGTTTCTCAAACCATGCAGACCTTACCGCACATTAAATTTTTTTAACTTCTCTCTCCTCTCAGGTTTAACCCCCTTTCTCCCCATTTTGGTACCCCACTCTGGATCCCTCACCCTAGGCATGCCTCTCCCTTCTTCCACCTCCCTTGGGCCTCAATTTTATTGCCAGTTTTGGTGTGGTTCTTCCATAAACATTTCATTAATTGTATCCTCCTTTAATCTCCATCTCTAATCTAGGGTTTCTTACTTTCTCTTTGGGGTCTCATATTCTCCAACCCTAAGGTTGCGATTTTAGGTTCATTCATTGACATTCATGGGTCGATCTCTTGATTTAGGGTTCGATCTTCCCCCCAGGTGTAAATAAAATAATAGTTGAGAAATCCCTTACAAAAATTTGGCAGTATAATGGCTATGAAACATGGTTTTACAAAACATTAAAAAGAGAGGTGAAAAGGGTCACCCATCTAGAAATGAATCCTGATACAGAATAGAGAAAGAATAAGATGAAAAGAAGAACATGCAGTTCAGGCATAGAGAGGATTTGGAACCGGATTTTTGGGGTTTCACCATAAACGGTAGGTGGTTCCGTGATTAAACATTTCTTGGAAAATTTATTTGGCTTCCATGAGTACTTTTAATGTTTTATAAATTATAAATTCTATGAGAATTTGGTTTTTGAAGAGTTTGGATGTAGAATTTATTTTCAAATGGGTTTTATATGTTAAACCGGTAAATTCATGAATGATGGCTTTGTGGTGTTCTTTTGGAATGTTTTTATAAATTGTGTGAATTCTTTAAAAAGTTTTGTATTAGGTGTGAACTAAACTCTTGAAAGGTTTTAGTGTGTGTTGTATTATAAAATAGGGTTTTGTATGAAATAGTGGATTTGGTGTGTGTGGGGCCTTGTCTGTTTTGTGAAATATAAATGTGGTGATATGTGTCTTGTGTGGAACTTGTATGAGAATTTAATGGGGATATTGGGTTACTAGGAGGGCGGGCTAGGACTAGCAGGCTAGTGATTCAGAATTGGCTACAACATGGTTTCACTTAGCGGGATTGATGTTGACAATAATAACTAAACATTTTGATGAATTGAGACCACTATAATATTGGATGTTTCTCCTCTCTAGTGGGTTTTTCGCAAGAAAATGGATTTTTGTGGTTCATATACCACCTAACAACAAGAAAAGAGGTTCTAGGGTCCCTTTAGCTAGATAACACCCATAGGGCCTCTCCGGTATTCAGAATTCTTTGACCATTATGAAATCATTATTAGCCTACGGTGTGGCTCTTGAGATACTTCAAAGGAAAAGAGTGTTGTATTTTAAATCGCATCTCTTTAAAAAATTTTCCTTTAAAATGGGTTTCCATTAAATTGTTTCAAGAACATTCTTTCATTTATTAAGCTTGCAATTGTTTTTGTCATTTAATGTTTAGAGCATGGAATCTCTTTTGGGTTTAATACTACTGGATGATCTCTCATACCCTTTTTACAGCTTTAGGTATAATTATACTTGGTTATGTTTGATATATGTAAGGGTAAAGTCTCTGGTGAAGGTGGATTAGGATGATAGTATGCTTCTTTGGTGGTGTTGTGGAGACAGCTTGAGGGAGATGCTCCCCTTTCTTATGGTGTATTTTTGGCTCTTCAATTTTGGTTCCCTTTTGTAGTATCCATATTTTTGGATTTTGTATAAAATCTTATAAAGTTAACTTTGAAACCCTGTAAGGGCTTGTTTGGTGATATTTTCCAACTTTATTTTTATTCTTACATTGTTGGTTGTGTTGTGTTAATATCTTCAGGTGAAATCATTCCCACTTGTTTGTATGGATATACAGACACTTGTTCCAGTCCGTAGGGATCAAGAACACCCCTTGGACCTTTCCATGGACCGGGTTGGATGGAGACCCAACTTGGTCCATGAAAAAATGTTATGAGAACAGGTTTTAGCTCTTGGTTCATGTTATTTGGGATGATTCTGGATAGACAGGAGTTAGGGCTATCAGGGCTCGGAGTTCGGGTTGTGAGTAGGGTGCCTGGCCATCACACCTTGTGGTAGCCTTTGAGCCTCCATGGGATATTAGTATACCTTCTTGGCTTCTCATCCAGGTGGGACGTGTAGGCTGCAGACTATACGTGAACACTGGATGGGGGTGAAGTGGTTTGGTCTTTGTTTTGTCTTGGAATGTTTAAGTTATTTTCTCTATGATGTTTCTATAATTCTCTCAGACTTGATACATTGATTATTTTTTTATGTGACTGTTGCTTTGGTAGTAACATTACTCTCTAGAAAGTTCCCCAACAATGGAGGAAAGTATCCAAAGAGAGTTCTCCCTCACCACTTGACTAGAGGATGGTATATGTTGTGGCTCAAGCTATACAAACCCTAGGACAGGGAGTGGGTCATGTTCCTGCATCATTCAGGGAAGAAAATCCTAGATTTAAAAAGTATAAGGCCTAGCAATTCTTAAAGAATAAGCCCCCAAATTTATGAGGTAGCTCAAAACCTCAAGAAGTGGACGAATGGCTCGAGAAGATCAAGTTCATGTTTGAGTTTCTAGACACCCTTAAAGAATTCAGGGTGAAGTGCACACCCTTTCTGGTAGAGGGTCTCAATCAGAGGTGGTGGGACTCAGTGGTTTAGCCTGGGAATAAAGAGAAGATGACCTAGAAGTACATAAAGGAGGGCTTGAACGATCAATAATGACCCTAGGCCTTTCCATATACTAGGTAATGGGAGTTCATGAACCTTTTCTAGGGGGACCTAACAGTGATAGAGTATACACACCACTTCACTGAGCCAGTTTGTTATGCTCCTGAGATAGTCTCCAAAGAAAAAATTAAAGCTCATAGGTTTTGAGAAGGGCTTGAAACTAGAGATTTATTCTCAGGTCTTCTTGTTTAAACTGAAGAATTATGCTGAATTGGTTGACTAGGACTGCATGGTGGTGATCAACCGTAAGATCATGTCAAGTGGCTCTAGGGATATTTCGGCATTGGGAAGTGATGGTTCTTTGTAAAATAAAAGGAAGTATGATGTGAAAGGTAATAATTGAGGTTGTATCTTAAAAAAACCTTCCAGGAAACCTTCATCTGTGGATTCTAATGATGGATCTATTTTGTGTAACCAATTCAAGGTGGGACACACCCAACCTATTTGTATGTCCCCACCCAAGACCGATCATCGGTGTCTAGCATTGGGGAACTTGCAATGATTCTGTAGGACAACTCATTCTTATCAAGCTAGTGCAGGATTCGTGGCTTCTAGGGTTAGGAAAACTCAGTCAGAACCATACAGGATGGTGGGGTCTTAGTTTGGTGGTCGGGGCGGTAGGACTAGATCTTCTTTTCGTCAAATTCATCTTAGAGAAAAGCCTCAGGCCAATGGTGGCGGTCAGACTCAGAC
The DNA here is from genome assembly GCA_963277665.1 of Viscum album. Taxonomy (NCBI): domain Eukaryota; kingdom Viridiplantae; phylum Streptophyta; class Magnoliopsida; order Santalales; family Viscaceae; genus Viscum; species Viscum album. The sequence goes on from OY728121.1 coordinate 441,954,636, forward strand.
CAATACTAGTCACCTTTATGCTATGGAGCAGGCACTAGTGGGACAAGATGTAGGGCCCTCGACTATTTGAGGTACCATTCTAATTGCATCCTCTACAGTGGCTATTCTTTTTGACATTGGTGCATCTATATCTTTTATATCTACTGGTCTTGTGAACCAATTAAATCTACCCAAAAATATTTTATCGTTTTCAATAGATTTGGTGAGGTCGTTGGGTAAGAGGAAGGAGCAGGGCCTCAGGTGTTCATCATGCGCACTTTCCTTGTTAGGGGTGGAAATGGAGTGGGATTTATTGGTCCAATATATTTACTTGTCTGACATGATCCTTAGCATGGACTGGATGGTGTGTTTCCAAGAAAACATTGAATTTTATCAGCAGAGGGTCAGTTTCATGGCACCTGTTGCAAGTGCTCAGATTTTCCTTAGAGAATGGGACCTTGATCAGGTCGAGAAGAACCTCCCCTCTCGAAGTAGGGTAGTCTTTCTTTTAGTTTATCTTTGATCATCTTAGAGGGATATTGAAATGCAACTAGGGTTAGGTTACCACATGTGGTGGAGGATTTCCTGGAGGTTATTCCAGATGGTTTTTTGGGGCTACCCCCGGAGAGGGATGTGGATTTCGCAAATGATTTGGTATCAAGAACATAATTGATATATCTTCCCTCATATCGCATGGCCACTAATGAATTGAGGTAATTAAAGATACATATGGACGATTTAAAATCAAAGGATTCATTCACCCAAGAATCTCTCCTTGGGACGCTCTAGTTTTGTTTGTAAAGATGGCTGACGGATCTCTCCAGTTGTGCATCAACTACCCAAATATTAATAAGATAAACATAAAAAATAAATGCCATTTTCCCCATATTGATGATTTTTTCAACTAGTTGAAAGGTGAAAAGTTTGTTTTCAAGATTTAATTGTGTTTGGTTTACCACCAAGTCAGGGTGAAATAGGCGGATATCCCGAATACTACTTTCCGAAGTAAGTATGGCCACTTAAAGTACTTTTTCAAACCCTTTTAATTGACTAATGATATAGTGCTGTTTATGGAACTCATGAATAGGGTGTTACAACAGTACCTCCACTCTTTCATAGTGTTATTTATGGATTTAATCCTACTCTATTCCATATATGAGGAGGAACATGAATATCATCTATGGATTGTTCTAGAAACCCTTCGAGATCATCGTCTTTATAATAAGATCTTAAAATGTACTTTTTGGGTCAAGGAAGTGAAGTTTCTAGGCCATGTCGTCTCAGAGAAAGGGGTTTCAGTGGACCCTGAGAAGATCAGTGTGGTAATATCATGGGAAAATATGAAGAATGTGTTTTAGATCAGGAGTTTTCTCATCCTGGTGGGTTAATATAGGTGGTTCATTCAGGATTTCTCACTTCTAGCTTCTGTTATGACCGCACTCACCTAGAAAGGGGTTAAGTTTGATTTTGATCAAGAGTGTCAAGAATATTTTGAGGATATGAAGTGGTGGTTGAATAACGTACATGTGTTGATATTTCTAGAGTCAGTAAAGGTGTATGTGGTTTATCATGATGCTTCAGGTATGGGTCTCGGGTGTGTGCTTATGCAAGATGATCACATGGTAGCGTATTGATCACGCCAATTCTGAACACATGAGAATAATTACCCAACACATGACCTGGATCTATAAGCGGTGATGCATTCCTTGAATACAAGGATTCACTAACTCTTTGAAGAGAAGTTTGTTGTCTATTCTGATTATAAGAGCTTGGACTACATTTTCTCTCATAAGGATTTCAATTTGAAATAACATTGTCGGATCTAATACCTACAGGGGATCAACATTGATATTGTCTATACCCTAGGAAAGGGTAATGTGGTGGCTAATGCCTAAAGTAGGAAAGTTCCAGTGCAAGCTTTGAGGAAGTCCAACGAAGAGTTGACTCTAATGGGGATTTTTTCCCAGATGCATGTGGAGACCAAGGAGCATAGTGGAGGTACTTTTCTAGAAAGTGTACAGTTGGATCCATCTGTCACGGCCCGTCCTCGGGGCCCATGTCGTGACTACCCCAAGCCCGCCTTCCATAGGCCAGGGGCTGGCGACTAGAACCAAAGGCGTAAATCCCTAAGATGGGAAGGAATTGCCTTCATGAAAGTAAAAAAACACAACAGAGTACGAAACAGGAAGTAAACACTAAGTAAAACTAAATAAAAAGAGTGTGCTGGAAAGTAAATGGGCCAGTATAAAAACCCAACAGAACAACAAGTACAAGTATAGGAACAAACAGCTGAAAGTAAAGAGTATCTCCTGTATCATCCTCTGGGGAATCCTACCTGAAGGGTAGGTATAGATGGCCACCTCAGCACCACGTCCTTCAGTCTCCACTTTGTGTCGACTCATCCCAAGGTCCACCTCAGGGTACCGTCCAGTTGTGGTGCTCTCAGCCTTTGTCAGCACTGTTCGTCGTATGCATCCAACACAATGAGGTGCGGGCATAGCCCGTTCAAGGGTGAGTAAAATGATACTCAGTAAGGACCCTGAGACCCTCAAGGTCTCACCAAAATCCACAAAGGATAAACCACAGTAGAAAGATACAATCATAAAGTATCAACCAACCCTACATAGGTATATTCCCATACATATACCTATGTTATCAATCATAGTCCAGCTCCAACTCTTGAGCCCAAGAACAAACCATTCCACAATGGAAGTAAGTCAATCACCACATTGATAATGGATGAAAGACATGACTCAGCTCACACAGGTATACAACTCACGAAGAGGGGTTGAGATGATTAGATGTAGCCTTTGAATCATCTCCTCTGTCAAACCCACATAGGATCTTGGAATAAAATTCATCGTTGTCGAACCCACAGAGGATCCGAGAATAGAAGTCATCGTTGCCGAACCCACGGAGGATCCTAGTACAGAAGTCATCGCTGTCGAACCCACAAAGGATCCCAGAACATTAGTCATCACTTCCTAACTCACAGAGGATCCCAGTACAGTAGTCATCACTGCCGAACCCACGGAGGATCCCAGAATAGTATTCATCCTGGATGAACCCACGGAGGATCCATGTACAGTAGTAGGTCCACGTAGGATCCTATCATTTCGGTCACATCCAGCGATAGGGTTCCCGCACACAGCACGCTCGATCCCGGGAGGGTCTTCTCCTCAAGTCAAGAGTTGATAAATTAACTATCACAAAGTCCTGAGTAGATGTATCCAGTAGTTCTGTCTCATCATAAGGTACCCAACACGATAGACGGTGCGTCAATTGGACGCCCGGCCTGTGAGTTATTTGCATTTCTGTTCCAGGGGCCCGGTTGGTTTTTTGGCTCAAAACAACCCTACTGTACCTCAACTACATCTAAACTTTAGTTAGAGTATTCCAAAAGAAATATCTCATCAAAAGGAATCTAACTTAGTTGACAACACGTCAATCGGGCGTCCGGTCCTTATGTTATAAGCGTTTTCGCTCCGAGGGCCCAGTTGGTTATGGGTTTGAACCAACCCGGCCATACCCAAATTTTCCCAAAACCTTGAGTTTAATATACTCAAATGACTGTCTCGATCCAAGGAATCATATTCAACTGACGTTGCATCGATCGATGGTCTGTAGCTCATGTTATGGGCGAAAAAACAAAAGTTTCCCGAAGAAGGGGGTCTGGGTCCGGTCCGACCCGGCCCAACCCGCCCTGGGTCGGCCCGAACCGGGTCCACCCGACATGGGTCTGGGTCCAGGCCGGTAGGGCACGGCCCGACCTATTGTTTGTGACCTGGCAGACGCAAGGGCGGCCTGGCCCGCGAAACAGGCGGTCCGGCCCGCGCGGCAGGCAGCTTGGCCCGCGCGACAGGCGGCACGGCCCACGCAGCGGGTGGCCCGACCCGGTGGCTGGCTGCGGCTTGGCCAATTGGGCAAGCGGAGCGGGGGGGTGGGTGGGGGAGGCTTCCTTGTTTCTCGAAACGGAGGCACTGGCTACTGCCACCTGTCCTCCCCGGAACCCACAGACGCAGGTTCCGCTCCGCTGTTGCGGCCGCTACCGCGGCGGTCTTCCACCGGCGGTGCGCGAGGGGTGCCGCTACCCCTAGGCGGTCAGCCGCCACCTCCAGTCGTCAGCACCGCCGCGCTCTTCCCCAAGCCACCAGAGTCATTCTGGGGGTCCATTTTGCCTCTCGTCTGCGCCTACGGCCTCCTCGGGTCTTACTCTTCACTACGATGGCCTCAAAACGTTGATTCCCTTCCGTTCACCCATCACCCAACAAACGACGGATCACGAACAAATTGGCAGAGGGTCCAGACTTGTTTGTTATCTCGTACCCTCTGTGTTAGAGGCTCAAAAAATTATCTGACATATAATCACCCAAGTACGAAGGTGTAATTCACATATATAAAATTATACAAAAACCTCCTACCTCGTAATTGTCGTTGCACGTCAACGAGCCACGAAAGACGATGTCACAAAAGATAGATGTTGTTCCGCCAACATCGGGGAAAATTCGTTGTTGTAGGTGGCGTCCTTTGCGGGCAGCGTCTTCTTCCTTTTTGCGGAGGAAGAGGAAGGAAGAATACGCTGCTCCATGTTCTTCGGAAACGAGGAACGTTCTTAGTCGAGAGGATGGTGTTCTTCGTGGGAAGAAGACTCTCCCTATTTCCCCTTAGTTCTCCACATAGCTTATGCCAACCCCAAAATAAGAGAATCACATATCTTATTTTAATGTTTTCATAAGTGAATTCAATAGAATTCAAACACTCCAAATAATTAATTAAGTTGATTCACTTAATTAATTTCATGGAGTTGGCAATAATTCCAAAGGTCACATAGAATTCCAACATGGGTGTGTTGGCACTTTAATGGGAAGTCCAAAGGTTTAAGGGGGTTCAAGGGAGTTTAATGAATTTGGTGCTCTTATGGGCCCCGCCACACAATATCCTCCCATGCGGGGTTATGTGGGGGTGGGACCCACCTCCAAATCCCCTTTGGTGGAATTAACCACCATTAAAATAAAAATAAGTCTCACATATTTTTATTATATTTTTTTTAGAAACCCCAGAATAAGATTCCGCTCTCGACCAAATGCAACTGCATCAGAGGTCTTCTTAAGAGAATACCGACTCTGCGAGTTCATCGGTGTCCTTGGATTTCAATTCTGAGAACCGGTTCAAAAGTTAGAAAAACCCACATGTATGTTTACTAAACGTACCCGCAAAAAATTTCAAAAATTGATTCTGGGCACACCAGGCCTCGGAATCAGGCGCCGTCAGAAACTACTGACTCATAAAATTCAAAATAATCTAAGAAAAAACATTCCTTCAAATTTCCGGGTCTTTAAATTAACCCCACCTCTGGTCTTAATGTCCCCATAAAACTACAAAATGCACTAGGGAAACAAATGGGGGTACTGAGCACGCATTTGAGCCTCCCGCTCCCATGTTCTCTCATATAGGTTCTCGTGCTGCCAGCGCACCAGAGGAATCTACCATCCACATAGGACCTACTGTTGTCGATCCTCAATCTCCACTGGAAACTCTGTGAAAGTCACCCCATCATCAATATCTAGGTCCTTGGGGTTGATTATGTGGGACGGATCATGCACGTATCTTCTCACCTGAGATACGTGCAAGACGTCGTGCACCTGGTGCAACTGAGGTGGAAGGGCCAAGCGGTAAGCCACCTTGCCTATCCTGCTGAGGACCTGAAAAGGTCCAAAGAATCACGGAGATAACTTTCTAAATCGGCTAAATCTATGTGGACCTCGTCAAGGTGAGACCTATAAAGAGATGTGGTCACAATCCTTGAATTCTAGAGGTCTCCATCTCCTGAATGACCTGCACCCCCCCCCCCCCCCCCGTGGTAGCTCATACCATATCTGGTCTGTAGGAAGATGGCCGACTTGGTAAGTCGGTCGACGATCACCCAAACTGAGACATGTCCCCTGTACGTACATGGAATAATTGTCATGAAGTCCATGGATATTTCATCTCTCCTCCAGAAAGGATATCTACAACGCAGCCAGCTGCTTCGTCGCCTCTCCTAGTAGCTGAATGCCTGATCTCTTGTTGAGAGCATCTGCTATAACATTCCCCTTCCCAGGAGTATAGACTGTCTCGAGGTCATAATCCTAGAGGAACTCGAGCAATCATCATTGTCTCAGGTTCAGGTCCTTCTGCGAGAAGATATACATGAGACTCTGGTGGTTATAGTAGACTATAAAGCATTTTCCCAATGAACTATGGGTGAGACTAGAAAATTTAAAAGAAATCATCTACACCCTTATTCACCTACGTCCAATAGGAGCTGCTAAGATTTCTCCTTTGCTGAAAATATAAATCTGGTCTCATCCCCTTGATGAACCATGTCCATTGCCTAATACATTCTATCCTGACATGAGCGGTAATAATTCATGCCAAGGACGTCGTCGTAAGGCCTCAACACTACTACCAAGAGATCCAACTATTACTCTCACCTCCAAAGGTTGAGTCACACCGTCGACATCAATGTGTGGTCACTGAGTATCTTCTAGTAGGAATCTCGAATGTGAGGTTCAAGTCAATGATTTTAACCAAATTCTCTTAGTATAATCCACAAAAAATGCAGGAAATCAAACGTCAGAAGGAAAAGTGTCTTTTATTACTACAGCTCAAAGTACATAGACACAAAGAAACTACAAACAATGACATTAACAAAGCTAGAAGTTTTATTAATAAAGGACTATATGCCTAGAACTAGTCCCGCTCCTGTCCACCTACTCTCAGAGCACTATGGTCATAGGCCTCAACTACCTGAAGATGAGCTTTCCCCTATCCACTAGTTCCCTACGGTCAGGGTGGACCTCCTGGTTGTGGTGGTGGTAGGGCCTTGAAACGTCGTCCACCACCTACTGCTTGGCCATCTCCTTTGCCATGTCCACTTTCTCTCAGCAGACCAACACGGTCGAACCTCTGACTCTTCTTGGGAGGTCCTTCTACTACCTGCTGCTCATCTATAGGATGGGTGGGGTAGTCTCGAGCCATGTGACTCGACCTGCCACATGCATAGAACTGCCTGCTCCTCGTATGGCAAGCTCTATCTCGTGTGCCCCACACAACAGAACATAAGTCATGCAGTCGACCACCTGTGGGTCTGGTCCTCTTAGACCCCAGAATAATCTATCTACTGCCGACTGCAGAAGACTCCACTACATGTCTCCCTGTGGTGGGTCTCACTACTGGTGACTACGTAGCGAGAAATATCTCTACTAGAAGGGATCGCTCCAGTACCCCCGCCTACGTTGGAATATTGAGGGAGATCATCGAAGCCCTGATCTCATGCACGAGTCCCTTCTCAAAGGTCCGGGCCTTAAAGAATGGGTCTCGTACCATATCCGTAGAGTAGCGCGAGAGGTCATTGAACCTTGCTGAGTACTGAGCTACTATCATGCTGCCCGACTGCAGATGAAGAAACTCCTAAATTTGCACCGCACAAAGAGTGGTTGGTACAAACTCTTCTCGGAATAGGCTCTCGAAGTCTCTCCAGAGTAGTGATGCCTCATCATGCACCTGGAGCATCATGCTCCACCATCTGCCTACAACTTCCTGCAGGAGACTCGTGGAAAAGATAACCATGAGGTTGGTTGGTGTCCCTACTAATATGAAAACTCTCACAATAGCCTCCAACCAATCCTCAGTTGCCTGTGGGTCCGTCTCTCCCTGGAACCTAGGTGTTATCTGGTGCTGGAACTCATGCAACGCACTCAGACGGCATGCACTCTCTGCTGCTAGATCCAGTGGTATCGGTGGCCCAGCGGGTAGTGGTACCACTGGTACCTCTGCTGTGATGGGGCCCTGCACTGAAGCCTCGTTGCTCGATGGGCTACCATCTTGTACGTCACTCGGAACCCTAGCTGTCTGCCTTCGTGGGGCCATCCTGAAAAGAAACAGGTGGGGAACAGTTAAATACAATACCTAGTGAGCTGACACAAAGTAATGACAAGGAAAACTTTTCAAAGGAAACACACACGCAATTAGTATTTTTGTGCACTGAGTCAGAATTCAAAGGTCAGGGTCCTGGTGTATGGATATGTTGGCTGTCACACCCACACTGGACTCCCTGGACTGAAATCCACACTCAATACTCTTAACACTATTGCTTCACAAAAAATAATCAGAGTCTGAGTTATGTGGTAGAACCGACTCCTCTGATACCAATTTTTCACGACAAGTCCTCGGGGCCCGTGTCGTGACTACCTCAAGCCTGCCTTCCATTGGTCAGGGGATGGCGACTAGCACCAAAGGCATAATACCTAAGATGGTATGGCATTACCTTTATGAAAGTAATCAAACATAACAGAGTACGCAACAGGAAGTAAACACTAAGTAAAACGGAATACAAAGAGCGTGTTGGAAAGTAAATGGTCCAGTATAAAAACCCAACTGAACAACAAGTACAAGTAAAGGAACAAACAACTGAAAGTAAAGAGAAGCTCCTGGATCGTCCTCCGGGGATTCCTACCTGAAGGGTAGGTAGATATTTCTACCTTAGAACCCACGTCCATCAGTCTCCACCGTGTACCGACTCATCGCAAGGTCCACCTCCGGGTACTTTCCCATTGTGGAGCTCTCAGCCTCCGTCAGCACTGTTCATTGTCTGCATCCAACACAACGAGTTGCGGGCATAGCCCGAGAAGAGGTAAGTATAACGATACTCATTAAGGACCCTGAGACCCCCAAGGTCTCACCAAAATCCACAACGTATAAAGCACAGTAGAAAGATGCAATCACAAAGTATCAACCAACCCTAGTTAGGTATATGCCCATACATATACCAAAGTCATCAGTAACAGTCCAGCTCCAACTCTTGAGCCCATGCACAAACCATTCCACAAAGGAAGTAAGTCAATCACCACATTGATAATGGATGAAAGACATGACTCAGCTCACACAGGTATACAACTCACTAAGAGGGGTAGAGATGATTAGATGTTGCCTCTAAATCATCTCCTCTATCGAACCCATGTAGGATCCTGGAACAAAAGTGATCGTTGTCGAACCCAAGGAGTATCCCAGTACAGAAGTCATCATTGTCGAACCCATGGAGGATCCTAGTACATAAGTTATTGCTGCCGAACCCACGGAGGATCCCAGAACAGTAGTAATCGCTACCGAACACATGGAGGATCCTAGTACAGTATTCATCGCTGCCAAACCCATGAAGGATCCCAGTATAGTAGTCATCGCTTCCAAACCCATGGAGGATCCCAGTACAGTAGTAGGTCCACGTAGGATCCTATCATCTCGGTTGCAGCTAGCCATAGGGTTCCCGCACACAGCACACTCGATCCCGGGAGGTTCCGCTCCTCAAGTCAAGAGTCGATACATCAAATAGCATGAAGTCCTGAGTTGATGTATCTAGTAGTTCTGTCTCATCATAAGGAACCCAACGCGACAGGCGATGCGTCAATCGGACGCCCGGTCTATGACTTATTGGCATTTCTGTTTGAGGGTCCCGGTTGGTTTTTAAGCTCAAACCAACCCGACCGTACTCCAACTACGTCCAAACCTTAGGTAGAGTATTCAAAAATAACCTTCTCATAAAAAGTAATCTAACATAGTTGACGGCACGTCAATCGGACGTTCGGTCCTTAAGTTATAAACATTTCCGCTCTGAGGGCCCGGTTGGTTACGGGTTCGAACCAACTCAGCCATACCCAAACTTCACCAAAACCTTTAGTTTAAAATAAATAAACGATTGTCTCGATCCAAGGAATCTTATGAAACTGACGGTGTGTCGATCAAAGGTCAGTAGCTCAATTTATGTGTGAAAAACCAAAAGTAGCCCGAAGAAGGGGGTCTGGGTCTGGTCCGACCCAGCCCAACCCGGCTTGGGTAAGCCCGAACCGGTTCAACCCGACCCGGGTCGGGGTCCTGCCTAGGAGGGCGTGGCCCGGCCTGAAGACTATGGCTCAAACCACAAGAGGGTGGACCGGCCCGTGCGGCAGGTGGCCAGGCCCGCACGGCAGGCGGCCCGGCCTGCGCGACAGGCAGCTCGACCTGCGCTGCGGGCTGCCCGACCCGGTGGCCGGCCGCAGCTTGGCCAGCTTTCTGAGCAAAGAAGGGGGGATTTCTAAAAACAGAGGCTCCAGCTACAACCACTTTTCCTCCCCGGAACACACAGATGTGAGTTCCACTCCGCCGCCGCGGTCGGGCCACGACAGTCTTCCTCCAGCGACGCGCAAGGGGCGCCGCTGCCCCCAGGCAGCCGACCGGTGCCAGTCGCCGACACTATCGTGCTCTTCCGTGGGCCACTGGAGTCGTTCCGGTGGTCGTTCTTTCTTCCCATCTTCGCCTACGGCCTCCTCGGTTCTTAATCTTCACTACGACAACCTCAAAACGTTGTTGCCCTTCTGTTCACCCGTCACCCAACAAACTGCGCATCACGAACAAATTAGCGGAGCGTTCGGACTTGTTCGTTATCCCGTACTCTCCACGTTAGAGGCTCAAACAAATATCCAATATATAATTGCCCATTTATGAGGGTATAATTCACATCTATAAAATTATACAAAAACTCCCTACCTCGTAATTGTCATTGCACGTCGACGAGTCACGGAAGACGGTGTCGTGAAAGACAGATGTTGTTCCACCAACGTCAGGGAAAATTTGTTGTCGTAGGCAGCATCCTTTTCGGGCAGCGTCTTCTGCCTTGTCATGGAAGAAGAGGATGGAAGAATACACTACTCCATGTTCTTCGGAAACGAGGAACATTCTTCATCGAGAGGATGGTGTTCTTCGTGGGAAGAAGACTCTCCATATTTCCCCTTAGTTCTCCTCATAGCTTATGCCAACCCCAAAATAATAGAATCACATATATTATTTTAATGTTGGCATTAGTGAATTCAATAGAATTCAAACACTCCAAATAATTAATTAAGTTAATTCACTTAATCAATTTCATGGAGTTGGCAAGAATTTCAATGGTCACATAGAATTAAAACATGGGTGTGTTGGCACTTTAATTGGAAGTCCAAAGGTTTAATGGGTTTCAAGTGAGTTTAATGAATTAGGTGATCATGTGGGTCCAACCACACAATACCCTCTCATGGGAGGTTATGTGGGTGTGGGACCCACCTCCAACTCCCCTTTGGTGGAATTAACCACCTTTAAAATAAAAATATGTCTCACATATTTTTATTATATATATTTTTTAGAAACCCCAAAATAAACTTCCTCTCTCAACCAAACGCAACTACGACAGAGGTCTCCTTAAGCGAATATCAACGTTGCGAGTTCATCTGTGTCCTCATATTTCAATTCTGAGCACTGGTTCAAAAGTTAGAAAAACCTCGCACGTACGTTTACTGAATGTACCTATAAAAAACTTCATAAATTGATTATGGGCACACCGGCCCTCAGAATCAGGCACCGTCAGAAACTGTAGACTCGTAAAATTCCAAAGAATTTAAGAAAAAGTTTTCTTTGAAATTTCAGGGTCTTTACACATCTCTTTAGGAGCTGGTATGTAATGTCCCGGATCCGGGTACCACTCCATGGGTGCCCCGAACTCGGTTGGTCACTTGACCTCAAGCGCATTTCCCCAAATTCCAGAGGCTGCTGACTAGCAGTGAGGTCCCATGTATGATAGTGGAGAAACCATGACCTCATTTGTCAAAGTGTAGCGCAGCGGAATAAAAGAACAAAAAATAAAACAACAGCGGAAGAAGTGAAACATACATAACTGAAATGAACAACTACAATAAAAAGAACCCGTAGTCATATATATATATATATATATATATCAAGATGCAGCATGTCACTATTCTATAAAAACAGCCAGAACATGTTACACAGTAGTACAATACGATATAATGGGAAGTAAAGGTACAACAGAACAAAACAAAATAGCTGGAAGCATCGCGAGCCTGAGCTCGGTCCCATAATCCCCTACACCATAGAAACACTCATGTACCTGTATAGGGACCCTTTATTTTATCCATACCTTCATAAATATAATCTGTTTGGGCCAAAGACATGACCCAAACAGGGTGTGAGAAATGAATCCCAGTATGCACCCACCAAAGATTTGTGCCCAACTATCAGTGTAAATGTGCAACAGCCGTGTGCAGTAGTAAATGAAATAAACTAAGAAGTACTCAAAAGTAACTAACTTTAACAGTTATATATCCATTTTAAAATTCATTTAATCATTCAATAGCAGGAAAACACCACAGTGTTTTTCTAAGTAAAGACTCAGTGTCCTCAGGCACATAAACCCTTACCCTCAGGTAAAGAGAATCTAAACCCACAGGAATCTACCCACAGGAATATCAAATAGTTCCCACAGGCTTATGAGGTTTCGCCCATAGGCACAGAATCTATTGCCCACCGGCATGAAAGAAGTTGTACTCAGGCTGAACAGAGCACTGCCCACAGGCTAATCACAACACTTCCCTTAGGCTAAACAAGTAAGCAGGCCATTCCCAACATATAAACAATTAATTTATATACAATTCCTATCAGGGTAATTTAAGACATGCTAAAATCACGGTATACCCTCGGGTAACTAGTCCAAACGGCTAAACCGAGGAACTCACCCCAAGGGTGGTCCTGGATCCAAGAAGCGATCCTAACCAACAGTTATACAAGTTCATTAAACTACTTGTGCAATTATAGGTATTTAATTATACAAGGCCTCATCCATACGACACCCCATTCAAGGGCGTGTATCACAATGGTACACAAATTCACCACAATAGTTGGAAATCAACACTAGACCACCTACCTTGATCGCCCCTGATCGATATATGTGAACAAAGCTCCCAGAAACGTCCAAGAATGACGTATATCTGAGGTAGAATAAGACTTGTTCAAACGTAAATAACACCATTTAGAGAAACAATTGGAAAGAGCTACACAATGAGAAGGAAGAACTTACCCGTGCAGTTCCAATGAGATCGACAGAGGCGGAATCAGATTCCATGTGTTTGATCGGGTGATTTCTAAAGAACCAGCCATCCCTCCCGAGTTATCCTCTAGTTCTAAGCCTTCACTATGAACAGGGGAGGCTACTTCCCATTTTAAGATAAAAAATACTACACGGCGTGTACTATTGGGTACACGACGTGTAGGTTTCATTTTTTTAACTGTTCCTTCGAAGGTTTCTTGCCAGCATGGCTCTGTTCATCTATAGACATGAGTACACGGTGTGTAACACCTTGTACACGGCGTGTACTGCCGCTCATCTGGCCACTGCCTTACTGTTTTCCTACCAAATGACTACACAGCATGTAAATACCCACTACACGATGTGTAGTAGGTTTTTACACCCATCATCATTGACCGGCCTACACGCCCTATGTACTCCTTCCACACGGCCAAATTATACGGCGTGTGGAAAAGTACACGGCGTGTAGTCACAAAATTTAAGATTTTCTCCCATTTTCCTTATTTTCTCAAAAACACTTAAGGAAAAGAGAAAAGAAGAAACTCGTACCTCAAGAATAAGAATCGGGTTCTTACAAACTTCCCCCCTTAAAACAATTCGTCCCCAAATTGCCCCTTCCAAGGGTGGTGAAGATAACGCTCAGAATAACTCTAGCCACTGAGCATGTACGTTGGTCTCCTGCTCCTAGGTTTCGTCCTACACTCGGCCATGCTGCCATAGCACTCGTACGAGAAGATCTGACCGGCCTCAGAGAACCTTCATGCTCCTATCCACGATACGAATCGGATGCTCCTCAAAGGATGCATCTATCTGAAGCTCAACCTCCTCTGGCTAAAAGACTTGATATGGGTCTGAATGATAGTGACACAATTGAGATACATGGAAGATTTCGTGCATGGCCCGGTACCTCTGCGGTAACTGCAACTGATAGGCAACCGACCCGACTCTCTCCAGAATCTCAAATGGCCCCACATACCTCAGTGAAAGTTTACCCTATCTCATGATCCTCCTGTGTCCCAACCATGGTGAAACACGCAAGAAAACCTGATCCCCGACCACGAACTCCAAGGGTCGTCTGCGGCGATCAGCATAAGATTTCTGACGAGACTGCGTAGTAGCCATCCGCTTCTGAATCAACTGGACCTACTCAGAAGTCTCCTGCACGAGCTGTGGTCCCATTAAAGCTGCCTCACCTGCCTCCAACCAGCACAAAGGTGATCGGCATGACCTACCGTATAAAGCCTCATAAGGTTCCATCTCAATAGTTTCCTGAAAACTATTATTTTAGGCAAACTCAAATAGGGGTATATACTTCTCCCAGGAGCCCCCAAAGTCTAGGATGCATGCACGCAGCATATCCTCAAGCAGTTGTATCATACACTCTGACTGACCATCGGTCTGAGGGTGGTAAGCTGTGCTCAAAAGCACCTATGTACCCAGTGCCCTCTAAAAACTCTGCCAGAAATGAGATGTAAAATGGGCAACCCTATCTGAAATGATAGAACGAGGAACCCCATGAAGACGTACAATCTCTCGGATATACAGCTTTCCAAGCTCGTCAACATCGAAGGTCTCCTTGATCGGCAAAAAGTGAGCTACCTTCGTGAGTCTATCCACAACAACCCACATGGCATCGTTACCTAAAGGTGACCTCAAAAACCCAGTCACGAAGTCCATCACGACATCATCCCATTTCCACTCCAGAATGGGTAACTACTGTAATTGTCCGGCTGGCCTCTGATGCTCCGCCTTCACTTGCTGATAGGTGGAACACCTCGTAAAAACACCATCTACATATCTCTTCACATGAATCCACCAATACTTACGTCTCAAGTCACGATACATTTTGGTAACTCCAGGAGGAACTGCCCAAGATGAAGCATGAAACACCCGAATCATCTCCTCGTGTATATCCCTTGGAACCCACACTCATCAAAGGAAACACAGTACCTCATAATCTCCTATCGTCCATCCAGGAGGATGGTCCTCACTTTCCACTGAATCCCGTAGAACTAGGCCTTCTAAATTAGATAGCTGTCTTATCCTTACTCGATCTAGGAGGGTAGAAGTCGCATCTAAAGATGAAAGATAGGTCTTCCCCTGAATGTCATGCACCTCCAAATGCATCTCAGAGAACAAAGCCATAAGTTTTCATTCACCACTGGCCTCATGAACCGCCTGTGTCTGAGTTTTCCTGCTCAGTGCATCAGCAACTGCATTACACTTACCAGGTTTATAGGCAAGCTCAAAATCGAAGGACTGAAGGCATTCGACCCACCTTCGCTGTCTCAAATTCAATTCACGTTGAGTAAAAATAAACTTGAGACTTTTGTGGTCAGTGAAAACCACAAAATGCTCTCCCAAGAGATAATTTCTCCAACAACATAACGCATAAACAACTGCAGCCAACTCGAGGCCATGCGTCGGGTAATTCCTCTCATGTGGACTCAACAGACGAGACTCGTATGCAACAACTCGATCTCCCTGAATCAAAAAAGCTCCCAACCCAATACCTGATGCATCACAGTAAACTATATAGATCTTTCCCTACAATGGAAGTATCAGGATTGGTGTTGATGTCAACTTTCCCTTCATCTCATGAAAGGTTACCTTGCAAGTTTCTGACCAAATGAACTTCACACCCTTCTTAGTCAAACCCATAAAAAGAACTGCTAAGCAGGAGAAGTCCTGTATAAAATGCCTATAGTAACCAGCCATCCCCAAGAAACTCTATATCTCAAACACATTTTTAGGCTTCTCCCAAGAAACTACTACTCTCACCTTCTCTTGGTCTACCGAAACTCCTACCTCTGAGATGATATGACCCAAGAAGTGAATATGGTCCATCCAGAAGTGGCACTTAGAGAGCTTAGCATATAGATGATGCTCTCTCAGTGTACTAAATATGATCTCAAGAAGGGTATCATGGTCATGTCAAGTGTGAGATTATACCAAGATATTGTCCATGAATACTCTCACAAAATAATCCAGATAAGGATGGAACACACAATTCATCAGAGCCATGAAAACTTTTGGCGTGTTCGTGGGTCCAAAAGGCATAACCAAGTACTCGTATAGACCATATCTTCTCTAAAAGGCTGTAAGTGGTATGTTTGATGGTCTCACATGCAGCTAATGATATCCTGATCTCAAGTCAATCATCGAGAACACTTGTGCTCCCGGAAGTTGATCAAAAAGATCATCAATCCTCGGCAAGTGATATCGGTTATTAACCATCAACTGGTTCATCTTCCGATAATCCACAGAGATTCTGAGGGTACTGTTCACCTTTTTTCCAAAAAGGAAAGGATAATCCCAAGGAGAAGTACTGGGTCAGATAAAACCCCTTGGCTATAACTCCTCTAACTACCTCTTGATCTCCTGCAACTCTAGTGTAGCCATCCTATAAGGAGGAATGGACATAGGTGTTGTTCCTGGCACAAGCTCAATAGAGAAATCCACCTCACACTCTGGAGGTAGACTTGAAAAGTTGTCTAAGAAGACATCCTTGAAACGATCAACCACTGGAGGGAAATCCTTCTGATAATTCCCATGATCATCTAGATATAAACTCACAATCTAGGCTGTGACTCCACCTCACCCATGATTCTCTAGTCTAGCTCGACTCGCCTGAACATCCCATTCACCTTTATATAGAAAATTTCCGCCCTCTGGTGATGTGAAATGCACCCTGCGAAAATATCAGTCCAAAAAGACTTGAAAGGGAACAACCAGTCCATTCCAAGAATGACATCATAGCTCGTCATCTCCAAGACATAGAGGTCTCAAAGGAAGTGACACACACCAACCTCAAGGGGGAACTCCTTACACTGACGCACACCAGCCGTTCTAGCTCCCAAAGGAGTGTCTAGCGTCATAACACCGAAAGAAGAAGAAACACAGAGCCCAAGGCTCTTCACAATAGGCACAGATATGAAACTATGTGTAGCACCTGTATCGAAAAGTACTGAAGATAAAACAAAATCTACTAGAATAGTACCTATGACAGTAGAAGGACCAAGATCTTGCTTCTGTTGGGTCTGTTTCACTGCATATGCCTACCCAATGTCGTGGCCCTGTGACACAGCCTGGCAACCCTAAGCTATCCTACCCTACTACCTCTGAGATCCTGGGGTCTGGCTACCATGGACATGACCACCATCCCGGCCTGCACGCCCTGATGTATTCCAGTTTCCCAACTTGTAAGAAGTTGTTGGTCCTGCTCCCACACACAGAGTCTTCACAGAACCCCTCTCACTAGACACTCATGGAAATTCCCTGCAAAAGCACTGCAGATGACTCGTCCTGCCGCAAGCTCGGCATTCAACTGGGTCACATGGACATTGCGGTCTCTTGTGCCCCACCTTACCACACTGGTACCACATGACCTGGCCACCTGAAACATTATTTTGGATGGTACTGCCACCATGATATAATTCCATCTGTCTCTTCCTATTTCCAGTAGAAATAGTACCAGAAACTAGTGCTTAACCACCATGGCCCATACCACTAGCTTCCCATAGATTTCGCCCGGTAATCAGTTCCTGGTTCACAATTGCATGTACAGTAGGAAAACTAAAAACATTCACCAGTGCACAGATGTCATATCGAAGACCATTCTGAAAGCTCCTTGCCCTCAACATCTCATCATCCGCTAGAACGGGTGCAAAATGATAGAGATCGGTGAAATGAGCATAATAATTCATCACCAACATAGAGCCCTGCTGCAGATTCATGAACTCTCGATCTTTATTTTACCTCAGCATATCTGGGAAGAAGATGTCATAGAAATCTGTCTGAAAATATTCCCATGCCATATCTCTATGATGCTTGGACTTAGTGGTAACATCTCACCACCTCTTGGTGGAATCATGCAGCATATAAGTCGCGAGCTTGACCCTCCGCCCTGGAGGCGTCTCAAAATTCTAGAAAATAGTCTACATAGACCCAAACCAAGACTATGTAACCTATGTTTTTCCATCCCCTAAAAATGTAGGCAGATGATGCTGCTGGAAGATACGAGTCAGCTCATTCATAGATGTGGGAGCCAGTGATGCTCCCTGAAAGGTCTTCATGAACCGCATGAAGCCTTCATGGAACTACGCATCCGCACCTGTGTCTGGTATAATGGATGGCGCCGCATCTGGATCTGCTGGAGGATCCACTGGTAGCCCATGGCCTACCATCTCTAGAGTATAATCGTTTCCTCTCTCTTGGAGAACAACGCGTGGTCATCTCGGTGGCATGACTCTACAAGGTCAAATGCACACCTTAGATCAAGATTATCAAAGACCGAAAACAAGGAGACGGAGAAGGAAAGTTTTCAAAATTTAAAAAACTTGACCACACAGCGTGTATAAAACTACACGGCATGTTTCTGCAGGCCATTCACATGGGCGTGTACCCCAGCTTAAACTATTCGTGTAACACCCCAAACATACGGTGTGCCTTATACTTACACGGCGTGTACTTTAATCCTTCTCCCCTGACCGAGTCCTTCTACATGGCTAAGCCACAGGGCTCACTTAAACAAGAATACACTATGTGTATAACATCTACATGGCGTGTATGGTTTAATATCCAACTTCCCGTGTCATTCGTGACACGACTGACTACTTGGATGACACCACACGGTGTGTACACCACTCTGACTTCTCAGCCACACGGTCAAGTCCACATGGTCTAGACTACACGGCGTGTCCCATAGGTACACGGCGTGTACTAGAGGAGGTAACACCGACCCGTGTTTGTTAGTTACACGGTTGGGTCCCTAGGTCAGACTACACGGCGTGTTCATTATTGACATGATGTGTACAAGAAAATATTACATCGGACCGTGTTATTAGTTACACGGCCGGACTCCAAGTCAACACTACACGACATGCTCATTATTTACACGATGTGTACAAGAAAATATTACATCGGACCGTGTTGTAAGTTACACGGCTGGACTCCGAGTCAACACTACACGGTGTGTACAAACGGCACACAACGTGTTTTTTCCAAAGCCTTTCCATTCCCCGTGTCCCCACCCACACAGTCTATGACACAGGAAGAGACTACACGGCATGTACTGAGGGTAACAGTGTGTACATAAAAAGTTTTCTTTTCTTCCCGAATAGAAGACCACACGGTGTGTGTCTGAGGAACTACACGGCATGTATCCTGGGTTTTCCGGATAGTAAGCCTCTAAAACTACTCCAGAACCCAGTAAATACTGAAGAAACAACACCTAAGTGCGAAATTCCGATCTGTGATAGTCAATACTCCCCGTGAATCAAAGTTTGGCATATTATATGTGTTATAACAAGATAAACCATCAATGATCCACCAAATTCCGGTCAATGGGGGACCATACTCCCAAAAAACCGAATTTTGACGTCCATTCTATTTAACAAGCTCACACAAAAATTATCCTATCATATAGTAGGTATTTATCCAAGTAGCTATCAAAACAACATGCTTTACTAGCACAACAACTATCACAACAACATGAAATTTCTAATGCGCCTACATGGCATGGAACTATACATGGCATGTGATTTCTATCATGTGCCTAAATGATGAATGAGATGGCATACCCTCATCTCATTGGGTTGAAACTAAATAGAACCCATAGATAAAATATAAGCAGCACAATCACAAGTGTGTCACCCAACGGTGAAAATCAAATCAACTGTAAAATCTTCAAAATCAGAATAATTGAAAAATATGAGGTAGACTGGATTTTCCCTGTATAGGGGTTAGCTACTCCCGAGAACAGATTATTACCAACTACTGTTTTCATCTTATCCCTGACTAAGGCTCCAAAAGTAAGTCAAAGAAAAGAAACACCTCTGATACCACTTTGTAACGTCCCGGATCCGGGTACCACTCCACGGGTGCCCCAAACTCGGTTGGTCACATGACCTCAAGCACATTTCCCCAAATGCTAGAGGCTACTGATTAGCAGCGAAGGCCCAGGTCTGATAGTGAGGAAACTATGCCCTCACTTGTCAATGTGTATCATAGAGGAATACAAGAAAAAAATATACAGCAACAGCGGAAGAAGTAAAACATACATAACTAAAATGAACAACTACAGTAAAAAGAACCAACGGTCATATATATATATATATATATATATATCAAGATGCAACATGTCAATATTCTATGAAAATAGCCAGAACATGTTACATAGCAGTACAATACGATATAATGGGAAGTACAGGTACAACAGAACAAAACAAAACAGCTGGCAGCATCACGAGCAGGAGCTCGGTCCCATGCTCCCCTACACCGCAGCAACACTCATGTACTTGTATTGGGATCCTTTACCTTATCCATACCTGCAGAAATATAATCTGTTTGGGCCGAATACATGACCCAAATAGGGTGTGATAAATTAATCCTAGTAGGCAGCCACCACAGATCTGTGCCCAACTGTCAGTGTAAATGTGCAACAGTCATGTGCAGTAGTAAATGCAATAAACTAAGCAGTACTCAAAAGTAACTAACTTTACCAGTTATATAGCCATTTTAATATTCATTTAATCATTCAATAGCATGAAAAAACCATAGTGTATTTCTAAGTAAAGATTCAGTGTCCTCAGGCACGTAAACCCTTACCCTCAAGTAAAGATAATCTAAACCCACAGGAATCTACCCACAGGCATATCGAATAGTGCCCACAGTCTTACGAGGTGTCGCCCACAGGCACAGAATTTATTGCCCATAGGCACGAAAGAAGTTTCCCTCAGGCTGAACAGAGCACTGTCCATAGGCTAATCACAACACTGCCCTCAGGCTAAACAAGTAAGCGGGCCATTCCCAACATATAAACAAGAAATTTATATACAATTCCTCTCAAGGCAATTTAAGACATGCTAAAATCACGTTATACCCTCAGATAACCTGGCCAAATGGCTAAACAGAGGAATGCACCCCAAGTGTGGTCCTGGATCCATGCAGCGATCCCAACCAACAGTTATACAAGTTCATTAAAATACCTATGAAATTCTAGGTATTTAATTATGAAAGGCCTCATCCATATGACACCCCATTCATGGGCGCGTATCTCAACGGTAGACAAATTCACCACGGCAATTTGAAATCAACACTAGACTGCCTACCTCGATCTCCCCTGATTGATATGCGTGAACGACGCTCCCCGAAACATCCTAGAATGATGTAGATAGGAGGTAGAAGAAGAATTGTTCAAACGTAAATAACTCCCTTTAGAGGAAGAATTCGCAAGAGCTACGCAATGAGAAGGAAGAACTCACCCACGCGATTCCAACGAGATCGACAGGGGTGGAATCAGATTCCTGGTGTTTGGTCGGGTGATCATCAAAGCTCCAGCCATCCCTCCTGAGTTATCCTCCAGTTTTATGCCTTCCCTGTGAACATGGGAGGCTACTACCCATTTTAAGAGAAAAAACAGACTACACGTCATGTACTATTGGGTATATGGAATGTAGTTTTCATTTTTTAAATTGTTTCTTCTGTGGTTTCTCACCAGCGTGGCACTTTTCATCTGTCGACATGAGTACATGGCGTGTAACACCTTGTACACAACGTGTACTACCGCTCAACTGGCCACCGCCTTACTGTTTTCTTGCTGACTGACAACATGGCGTGTAAATACCCACTACACAGCATGTAGTCGGTTTTTACACCCATCATCATTGACCGGCCTACACGCCCTGTGTACTCCTTCCACACGGCCAAAGTACATGGCGTGTGGGAAAGTACACAGCGTGTAGTCACAAAATTTATGATTTTCTCCTATTTTCCTTATTTTCTCAAAAAAAAGGAAAATAGAAAATAAGAAACCCGTACAACAACAATAAGAACCGGGTTCTTACATGGTACAACTGGAAAAGCACAGTGAATAGTTGTTCAAATGATATATGTAGTTTCCTCATGGTGGGGAGATGTCCTATGAGTGATCATTATCTTTTAAGGGAATTATACATTTCAAGGTCTAGTTTTTGGTGACATTACCTCTAAGGAAGGTGGTGATGTAGAATAGACACCATTCTCAGTGGTTCGTTAATCCTAGTACTACCAAGATGTTTTACAATGATTGTTAGTAGTTATGGTGGCCAAGCCTGAGATAGGAGATAGCTAACTCTGTATCAAGATTATATACTTGTCATCTGGTGAAAGCATAGCATCAAAGGACATATGGTTTTCTTCAACCATTACCCATTCCTACTTAAATGTGGGACGAGGTTTCCATGGACTTTATTTTTGTACTACCTATTACACCTCGAGGGAGGAACTCTATTTCAATAGAGATTGAATGCTTAACTAAATCGGTTCATTTCATTCCAATTAGATATATGAAAAAATTAGATGAGATGGGGTGGTTATATATGTAGGAAGTGTTCAGGCTTCATGGTGTGTCATCTGTTATAGTTTCTAACAAAGACCCCTACTTCACCTTTTAGTTTTGGGAAGGAATCTAGAGGTCCTTGGGATCATAGATTAAAATCAGCACAGCATACCATCCTCAATCGGATGGCTAGACGGATCAGGAAAATCAGTTCCTTGAAGACATTCTCTGAGCTTTTGTATTGGACTTCAAAGGTTCATGGGATATCCATTGGCAATTGGTTGAATTTTCTTATAATAAAAACTACCAATACTCTAATAAAATGGAACCCTTAAAGGATCTCTATGGTCATCCATGTCAGTCTCTAATGTGTTGGGATGAGGTGGCTGAGACCTCACTTCTAGAACTGATCATTGTGCAAGAGACATATGATAAAGTCAAGCTGATTAGGAAGCGTTTGTTGACAGCTCAGATACTTCACAAATCTTATACCGATTTGAGGCGTCGAGATCTTGAGTTTTTCATGGGCGGTCAAGTGTTCTTGAAGGTGGCACCCCATTTGGGTCATCATCGCTTGGGGAAGTAGTGTAAGCTGATGTCATGGTATGTTGAACCTTTAGAAATCTCTGAGCAGATTGACAAGGTGGAATACTGGTTGTCTTTACCCTCTCACTTTATGTCAATTCATGACTGTTTTCAGGTCTCGCAACTAAATAAGTACACCCAATACCCATCTCATTTTCTAAATTTTAAATAATTAGATATGGAGCACAACTTGTCAGTGATTGAATGGCTAGTGTGGATAGTGAACTCCAAAATGAAGGTGCTTCATGGGAAATATATTCCATTGGTATGTGTCCTTTGGAATCATGGTAATGATACACATGAGACTTGGGAACAAAAGGTTTGGGTCGAGCAAGAGTACCCATTTTTTATGATCAAGTTTTGAGTTGACTTTCAGAGGGTGGAAAGATCCATAGTGTGGAGAATTGTCACATTCTTGATAAATTTTTCCAGTATTTTTCTATTTTATATTGGTATATCTTTTTATTTTGATTTCTATTTGAAATTTTGGAGAAGAATGGAAATATTTATGGAAAGCAGGCCCATGTACACAGTTTGTGCATGGTTAGTAGTAATAGTGTGAAATCCCATGAAACTGTGTTGTAGGAGATAATACCTACTACACAGCTTCTGTACAATAGTGCTTTATATCCCAGGTAAGTGTAAAGATCTTTCTGTTTAGATAGAATGGTAGGCACAGTGTCCACATGGTTTCCCAAATCGTACGGACTCACTATATGAACCTTCAATAACATTAAAAAAATTCTTTATCTCTTATGTCAGGATCAACCCCCTTTCTCCACATTTTGTCACGCCACTCAGGATCCCTCACACTAGTCACACCTCTCCCTTATTCTACCTCCCTTGGGGCTCAATTTTATTGATGGTTTTGGTGCATTTCTTCCACTAATCTTCAAGTAAATGTTTCCTCCTATCATCTCCTCCTCTAATATAGGGTTTCTTCATTTATCTTTGGGTTTTAATCTTCTCCAGCCCTATGGTTGTGATTTTATGTCCCCTCCTTGACATCCAGCATTCGATATCTTGATTTAGGGTTCGATCTTCCCCCCTTGTAGTGCTTTTGTTGTGCAGAAAGGATTTCGCACCGGATTTTTGGGGTTTCACCACAAACGGCAGGTGGTTCTGTGCTTAAATGTTTATTGGAAAATTTATTTGTCTTTCTTGAGTTCCTTTTAATGTTTTATAAATTATGAATGTTGTACGAATGTGGTTTTTGAATAGTTTGGATGTGAAATTTATTTTTAAATGGGTTTTATATGTTGAACTGATACATTAATGACATGGATTTGTGGTGTTCTTTTGGAATGTTTTTATAAATTTTGTGAATGTTTTAAAAAGTTGTACATGATGCGAGAACTATGATTTTGAAATGTTTTGGCGTGTGTGGTAGTTTAAAAGAGGGTTTTGTGTGAAATGGTGGATTTGGTGTGTGTTGGGCCTTGTTTGGCTTGTGAAATATAAATTTTGTGATATGTGTCTTGTGTGAAACTTGTAATAAAACTCAACGGGAAGCCTTGGTAGCTATGAGGGTGGAATATGATTAGCGGTCTAGTGATTCGGATGTGGAAACAACTCAGTTTCACTTAGCAGGATTGACGTTGACAACACTAAATAAAAATCTTCATGAATGGAGACCACAAGAATATTGGATGTTTCTCCTCTCTAGTGCCTTATGCATGAGAACATAGATTTTTTTGGTTCATATACCACCTTACACTGAGATACGAGGTTATAGGGTCCCTACAACTAGCTAACACACATATGGCCTCTCCTATATTAGGTGCTCTTTGACCATTATGCACTCACTATTGTCATACGGTGTGGATGTTGAGATACTTAAAAGGAAAAGAGTGTTTTATTTGAAATCAAATCTCTTTAAAAGTTGTTCCTTTAAAACGTTTTTCCTTTAAAAATTTTCAAACACTTTCTTTCATTTATTAATCTTGCATGTATTTTTTTCATTTAATTTTTATAGCATAGAATCTCTTTTAGGTGGAATCCTACTGGGTGATCACTCACACCCTATTTACACCTATATGTGTAAGAATACTAGGTTATGTTTGATATAGGTAATGGTAAAGTCTCTAGTGAAGGTGGATTGGGATGCTAGTGTGCTTCTCAGGCGGTGTTGTGGAGATGGCTTGAGGGAGACACTCCCCTTGCTTATGGTGGGTTTTTGATCTTCGGTTTTGGTTCCCTTTTGTAGTATACCTCTTCTTTTTATTTTTTGTAGAAACTTATAAACTTAACTTATAAACCTTATAAGGGCTTGTTTTTTTTATGTTTTCCAACTTTTTTATTCTTATATTGTTGGTTGTGTTGTGTTTGTATCTTCAGGTGAAATTATTCCCCTTGTTTGAATGGATACCCGAGCACTTATTCCATCCCATGGGGATCAAGAGCGCCCCTTGGGTCTTTCCATGGACTGGTTCAGGTTCTATTTTGGATGTAAACCTGACTTGTTTCATGACATTAATCCCCTTCACGAAGTAGATAATCCAAGAAGTGAGGTATAAGCTCCTAACCCCTCGTTCTTTTTTCTATTTCTTTATACGCATTTCTTATTCCTAAAATTTTATTTAACCAAAATAAAATGTTAATATCAGTTTCATTATCATACTAATATGATATTATAATTATGGTACAGGAATTAACCACCCTCCCCATTTCTATTAATAAAAATAAAAAATTGAATCGTGTGTTGTGCAGACTACTCCATCCATTAATAAACGAACATAATTTTCCTTAACATCCAAACATGGGTAGTTTTATTTAATATTTCATAATTATATATGATATATATATGTTATATATATATATATATCATTAATATTTTTATTTTTTGAATAACATAAAAATTATTGATCATTATAAGGTAATACATCGATATCGGTAAATAACCCAAAACTAGTACATTACCATTTTTATTTTCAAAAAATGCAACTAAAACTCCCATGTAATAGAATTATAGAATTATAAGTATTTATAAAATATCAATTATAGAACCATTAATTGTTTTCAAAATTATTATATTTAGAATAAAAAATAAATATTAAGACCGCTTTTATGAACCTACTTCAGAATGGTTAAGATTATAAACTCTCGATGTTGAAAAGAGATTACAAAAATATTGTATAGGAATATAATTGTTTTTAATATAGAATATGAATATAAATATATAAGAATAATATTTTTAAATTGGTAATTAAGATGTTTATCTTTAATATACATGATATTAAATGATTTTTCATGAATCGAGGGTAATTGTAAGGAACTTCACAACTAAAAATCCTTTCTTTAAGTTATAAAATTTCTTATCAGAATAAATTTTCTAGAACATTCATTTTGAATAACATCATATTTTTATTTATAGGGAAAATGAGTTTTAATTCAAATCCACTTTCACGAATTTTTTTCTTTTCACTTGTTTTTAATAAGATAAATGAGACTTTTTGGAAATATATTCATAATTATAACTTTTACATTTATTATTTTAGAATATTTTCAAGAAATCTATTTTTTGATTTAGTTTTCATTTTAATATATATACATATATATTAAAAAAATTTCAAGTTATGATATTTGGTTTTCATTTTAATAAAATCTCTTTTGTATTTTGGTAACCAATTTTTTGATGAAAATTGATTTATGTCATGTTTTTATACTATTTGGAAATGTTATGAATTCTATTTTTATTTCTATAGGTTATTTATGAAAACTAAATTAATTTCATTAGGATGTTTAAGAAATGAACTCTTTTTTCCATGGGTTTATTAATATATTTTTTTAATTTGAACACATATGTATGGATGGTGATGGGAAGTATCCTATAAATCCCTCTAATGTATTGGTATAAGTTTATATCTCATGAGATAGTTAGTCTTAGACATAATGATTTTTTTCACACAGGGTGGGAATTATGGGTTTGGTCAAATTTTTAGGCATGGACATAATTGGTTTGTTCTCATAAGTATAGCAATAATGAGTTTTATCCCATACATTTTCCTATTCTGTGGTTGTGACACATTTATATATTGTTCATCAAGTTATATTAAATTTCCAATATGAATTTCATTTCCATGACATTCCATGTTTTCATGATTATGAATTATTTTTATAGTATTCCTTATTTTTATGTCATGCTCACATGGTATATGAATTTTAAGATGTGTTTTGATCCATACCATATCTTTTATGCTTCCTCAATGATATTTTTGGGATCTAATGTTACTCTATCATGTTCTATGATGATCATATAAGGTATTTTGATCATTTATTATGATATTTATGTCTTCCCCATGTTTTCCTTCATGTTGTGATATGTTTTCCTCTTTTGATCATATAATATCACCCCCATTATTTTATTTACAATCCCAAGGTTATAAAGATAGTTATATCATGTGAGATATCAAGAAAAGGGTCTATAGAAGCATGATTATGAAGGAATGTTTCCAGTGTTGTAAAATAAGATGTTTATATAGATAATCTCTGAGACACTAAAACATTAGGTCCTTGGGGTTTGAGACTATTTGTGAGATGTATTATTTAAATCATGGTATTAATGTATTATTTAAGTGATGTTTAGTTTGGGTCACTTTAGCTGGTATTAGAGTAGGGTTTATTTATTTTTGGATATTATTTTAGAGAAATTTAGTGGAAAACCTAGGGGAAAGTATAAGGGGTGATTATAAGTATAGGACAACATCCTGATGTCTTGGTAAAGTATAGATTGAGTGTTTCTCCTAACAATTACATCCCTACTAAGATTATATAACTAATTGTAGGCCCTAGTTCAATTGTACCTAGGGGTAATAACCTTGAAGAGGGTGTATTCGATATTAACTCAATCTTCACCTTGTCAATGAAAAAATGGCATAACTACACACCTAGATTGACACCCCTTAGGGGTATTTTTTTCTTAATAACATTCCATTTATACACCATTATGAAGGATTTTAGTATATATATCCAGTTTATCTAGAAATCCAATCATAGATAACCTAGATTTAAACCTGTAGATTTATAGGCTAGCATATGCACAAAGGTTATTGAGTCCTTCAAATTTTATAGTTTATATTAATGTAAAATCATTAATTTAATTATATAGATTCCTAGTTTTCCTTTAGTTAAGGTAATGGTGGGAACCTGAAAGAACGGAGTTAACAATGGGTGCAATGGGCACTATGGAGATTGTCCTAGTGGACAAATTAATGTGATTGGGGGTTAGAATGGAAAACCTAATGGAAATGATCACCAAACTATGTCATGTTGTGTGAAATAACTCAAATAATACTTATATCCCACGCACACCAAGGAGGAAGAGACTCACAATCTAGTTATTTATGAATCAATGTCTACCCTCTTTTAGCAGGTCTTCTAATCTAATGGTTGTAGAGTAGTGTGTCAATGCAATGGAAAATGTATTTTTCATTTACTATTTCTCACTCCATGAGAAGGTAGTTTTGGAAGTATATCATCTATAAGGGGATTATGTTAAGTGCTTTAATCTCATTAATAATAACACATAAAAGAGACATTGTATTCTATGGAATGGGAAGATTTCAAGAAGAAATTTTTCACTGAGTATTTTCCATAGACTCTTTTCATAAGATAATAAGGTATCATGTGATTATTCACTAACACTATAATGATTAAAGAGAAAGTAGTTTTTACATTATGTGAATCAATTCCCTAACCCTTTGGTCAATGAATAAAATTGGCCCGAGAAACCTCCCCAATCGAGGGAATAAGGAAGGACATTTGTGATCACTACTGCTGAGGTAGATCAGGATAATGAAGTGATGAAAGTTAAATTATCTATTTTATAGATATTCTAATACCTTATTTGATTATGGTTTATCATATTCTTTTATATCATACATTTTTTCTATGAACATGGAATAACCACCCCAAATAATGGATATTAAGCTATCAGTAAAAACCTATGGTGGAACAATGATTATGTCTGAGATTTAAAAATCTGATCCAATTGAGATTTATGGAAGGATACTTCATGTGGATCTAATTATTCTTATTTTTGTTTAATTTGACCTAATATTGGGTAAGGATTGGCTTTCCCTACCTAAATAACATATTGACTATCAGGATAAAGAAGCCTTATTTCATATCCCAAATCATCCTATTATCATGTATTGATGCAAGGTTGATTGTGAAATCCCTATGGAAAAAAATTATATAATGTGTGATATGTTACCCAAAAATAAGGTACTATTAACTCAAATGATCATTGTGAAAGTAAACACTGATAACATGCCTATTATATGGGAATATACTGATGTATTTCTAGATTAACTATCTGAATTTCCCCCAAAGTGTGAGTTTGATTTTTCAATCGAGATCTTCCATAAATCCATGATTATCTCAAAGATCCCATATATAATGGATCCCATTTAATTAGATGAGTTAAATAAGAAACTAAAATAAAATTTAGGAAAGGGTTTTATATACCTCAGTGCTTCATCATATGGTTCACCAATGCTCTTTATCAAGAAGAAGTATGAATTGATGTGTCTCTGCATTTATTATCAAGAGATTAATAAAATCAAAATCAAAATCAAGTGTCCATTAACTTGTATCAATAATCTATTTGATAAAAATGAGGATCTCTACACTTCTTAAAGATTTACCATTAATATGGATACCATTATTTAAGGGTTAAAAGGTAGTATATTTCTAAGACAACTTTTCATACATGATATGGACTATGAGTTTATTATGATTCCCTTTTGACTTATGAATGTTCCTTTTATCTTCATAAATATAATTAATAAACTATTTAAAGACGATATTGAAATTTTTTTAGTTTTTTGATGATATTCTTATATATTCAATGGTCAGAGAAAATCATGAAGATCATTTGAAAATCATGTTAAAAACCTTAATAAAGGGGAATTTGTATGACAAATTTATAAAATGTGAATTATGGCTAAAAAATGTGTCATTGTTGGGTCATTAAATCACAAGAAATGGAATATCAATAGATCTCTCAAATACAGAAGTTATCAAGAAATGGACTAGACTAACCACTATAACTAAGATCTATAGTTGTCTTTAGTTATCAGGATATTACCAATTATTTGTGAGAAATTTATCATGAATATCAAGTCAACTAACCAAGTTTCTTTGTAAGGGATTAATGTTCCTTTATATAGAGTAATACGAAGGAATTTTTAAGTAACTGAAGAAGAGGTTGGTCGCTGCTCCTATTCTTATATTAACCTATTGTGGGGAAGGGTTTGTAATATATAGTGATGCTTCAAAAAAATGTTTGGGTTATTTCCTCATTAATAATGATAAGGTAATTTTTTATAATTAATTCCAATTAATAATAATGATAAAAATTACCTGACACATGATTTAAAGCTGGTAGTAGTGATCATTTCATTGAAGATTTGGAAACACTATCTCTATGGAGAAAACTATCATATATATATTGATTGAAAAAGATTTAAATATATATTCACATATAAGGAATTAAATATGCATCATATTATAAGTTTTGGAGTTGATACAAGATTATTAATTCTCAATATATTACAACTCGAGGAAGGAAAATAAGGTGGATAATGCTCTAAGAAAGAAAGAACTTGATACTATATCCATGATGAGGATTGAAAAAACCCAATACTCTTAGATTTGTAGAGAATGGATCTTGAAACCATAATGGGGAGAGAAAAATATTATATTTCCAACTAACTACTCAACCATCCATTCATGTAAAGATCAAGGAATCTAAGAAATATGATGTAGAGCAACATAAAAAAGGTACAGAAAACAACAAATTTCAAATTTGATAAATACAGATTTATAATATTTGGAACTTAGATATGTGTCCCATCAAATCTAGAATTGAATAAGGTACTTTTGAATGATTCACATATATCATCCTTCTCTATACATCTAGTTATTTTGATGATTTATATAGATCTAAACAAAACTTCTTTTGAGTTAACATGAAGATAGATATTACAAAATGCATATATTGATGTTTGGTATTTTTGGAAATATAGGGATGAATGAAAAAATTATAAGGGTATGTTATGACTATTACCCATACCGGTATGAAAATGGGAAAATATAACCATGTACTTCATCATAGGAATCCCAAAAACATATAAATACAATATTTTTATTTGGTTTGTATTTGATCTCCTTACAAAGAAAGTGCATTTTATTTCCATCAAAGAATATTTATCTTTTGACCAACTCACTATGATATACATGAGGTAAGTTTTAAGGCTTCATGTAGTTCCACTATCCATTATTTCTAATTAAGATCTAATGTTTTATCAAGATTATAAAGAAGTTTTTAGAAATATTTGGATACAGAGCCGAGCTTTAGAACTACATATCATCCTTAGATGGATGGTCAGTCTAAAATGAGAATTTAGAAACTATAGTATATTTTGAAAACTTTTTCAATGTATTTTCAATGTTTTTTGGATTAAAACCTTCCATTGGTAGAGTTCTCATATAACATTAGTTTTGATTTTATCATTCAGATTGCACCATATGAGGATGTGTATGGGAAGAGTTGAATGACTCCAATATTTTAGGATAATTTGGAGAGAGTAAACTCATAGGCCCTAACCTTGTCCAACAAATATGGGATAAGGTTCAAACCATTCAGTGGAAAATGAATGAAATAGAAATTAAACATAAGTGTTATGCAGATAATCATCTAGGAGATCTAGAGTATGAATTTGGTGATAAGGTTTTCCTTTAAACACCTCCATAGAAATGATTTATGATATTTGGGAAGAAAGGGAAGTTGCTCCCAAGATACATCAATACCTTCAAGACCCTTGATAGTGTGGGGGTTGTACCCTATCACTTTGAAATCCTTCCACACCTCTCCCAAGTACATAATGTGTTCCATGTATCATTCTTGAGAAATTACATACTAGACACTTCACATGTGCTAAGCCTGAAATCTATGAAACTAGAACATGATCTCTTAATGAGGAACAACTAATGGAAATTCTAGATCAAAGTGATAAGGTGTTACTAGAGAAGAC
Organism: Viscum album; assembly: GCA_963277665.1. NCBI lineage: Eukaryota > Viridiplantae > Streptophyta > Magnoliopsida > Santalales > Viscaceae > Viscum > Viscum album. The sequence continues at coordinate 441,986,482 of OY728121.1, forward strand.
CACTAATATTTTAAAATTTCTATAGAGAAATAATAAGTTTGAAGAGGCTATGTGGAAACCTGAGTACATGATGAGATAAAAGTACCTGCACTTGTTTTCTTCTACGTAATTAAATTTTTAGGATAAAATTATTTTATGGGTGGTAGAATGTAATGACTCAAGTTTTTCCTCTATAAATAAATATTGTGCTTGATGGATTTATCTAAAAAAACAATAAAACCACAAAAATATTTATTGTTGTAAGGTAACCATATAATTGGAAGGTATAAATAGTAGGAACAGGATTTTGAATATATATATATATATATGTATATATATATAAACAAAATAAAATTTACCTTCAATATCGACTCAATTGCTACATCTAAATAACTAATGGAATACCTTTTCTAAAATTTAATTATTTTAAATCCTAATATATTTTGATATGAATAAATTATTATCACTAGTAAAATTAGTAATTTATAGGAAATAGAAATAATAATAGATAATATATGAAAATTCATGTTTAAATGAAAATATTTTTTCGCTATATTTTATATTTTTAATTAAAAATATTTTTTTTATTTTTTTATTTGAATTTGAAAAAAAACATTATTTTTGGACTTATCATGTTTATGTAAAATTAAGATGAATTTTGGAGATTTTACTAAAAATATTGATTTTTAAGTGAATATTATAAAATATAATTTCTAAAAATAACATGAATTTATAACATAATTAGTATATAATTATTAAATGGAAATTTAAGAAACATTTATATAAGACCAAATAAATATTTTATAATTAAATTTATAATTTTTAAATTATTTGTTTTAAATTACAAACCCATGTTTTACATTTTATAATTTAAGTAGTATTTTTCAAAAAAAAATTAATACATTATACATTTAGTATTCTAAAATTAGTTTTTATAATAATTAATAATTGAATCAAATAAAATTGATTTTAATTTTTAAATTATCAGGTCTAAATTATATAACAAGGACCATTTTATTTTTGGGTTTGAAGGATAAATTACCAAGGTAAAAACTAGTTATCATGGTCATAACTAAAATGGTAAAAGTTAGGAACATTACAGATTAAGGGCCTAACATGCTTTAAAAAATTTATATTTGAATATTTGAGTTCAGTCTTGACCATATCCCCCATCCACTCCATTATTTATCAATTTTTATTTCACTTTACTTGGGGGTTAATTCTCATTGTTTAAGATTTTGGGTTACATACAAAACTGCCACTTCTTTTCACTTATAAAAGGCGAACTCCTCTCCTCACATCCACTCACACCAAAACCTATTAATTTCAGAAAAAAATGTACCCAAAAATCTTCTACACACTCTTATAAACCCTATGTAGGTTATGGTATTCTCAAAATACTATCCCTAAAAGGTTAAATCCCCTTAACAAATTAGATAATCTAAGAAGTGAGGTATAAGTTTCTAGCCTCTCTTTCATTTTTTTATTTCTTTATGAAATTTTCTTCTTCCTAAAATTTCATTTCACCATCATAAAATGATAAAATAAGCATAATTATTAGACTGGTATACTATTATAATAATTTTATAAGCATTAACCATCATCCCTTTTTTCATTAAGAAAAATGAAAACATGAACTGAGTGTTTTCCATTGTGAAGACTACCTCATCCACAAATAAACAAGTTTCGTTTTACTTCACTTAAAAATATAGATGGTTTTAGTATATGTTTTATAACCATATAGGATATGTATAATTAATATTTATATCATTAATATTTTTTATTAATAACACAAAAATTAATTATTTTTATAAGGAAATCCATCGATATCGATAACTTACCCAAAACTTGTTCATATCCATTTTAATTTTCCTGAAAAATGACTAAAATACCCATGTAATGGAATTATAGAATTATAAGTATTTAAAAAACATAAATTATATAAAATTTAATTGTTTTGAAATTATTATATTTATAATAAAAATTAATATTAACACTTCTTTTATGAACCTAGTTCAAAACGGTTAAGACTATTAACACTTGATGTTGAAAAGAAATTACAAAAATCCTGTATGTAAAGTGAATTATTATTAATTAAGAAAATGAATAATAATATATAATAATAAGGCTCTGAAATAGGTAATTAATATTTCTATCTTTATGATACAAGAGGTTAAATAATTTTTGTTGGAATCCATGGTAAAGTTAAGGTACTTAGTAACTAAAAATCACTTCTTTGAGTTACACAATAATTAATTGTACATTTTACAGGACTTCAATTTTAAATGATTCCCTTTTTTATCTTTAGGGAAAAATCTTTAATTCAAATAAACATTCATGAATTATTTTATTTTCACTTTTTTTTAAGAGAAAAACATATTTTTTTTAAAAAGACTCATAACAATGAATTTTACATCAAGTATTAAAAAAAATCAAGAAAACTCTTCTGTGATTTGGTTATCATTTTACTCTCTAAATTAAAAACATATATCTCCATTGAATTTATGTTTCATGTTTTACCCTTCAATATCCTATTAATAAGTGATTATTTTTTGTTGAATAATTTTTTGATGTTAATGGATTTATTTCATGTTGTTATATTTTTTGGAAATGTTATAAAACCCATTTTTATTTCCATTGGTTCTTTATGAAGAGTGAAATAATTCCATTTAGATGTTTAATAAACTTATTTTTTCATGGTTTCATTTAGATATATTTTATGTGGCACAAATATATATATATTATGATAGGTTGGATCTTATATTTCCCTCTAATGCATTGGTTTTAGTTTGTATCTCATGATATAGTCTGGCATGGACATAATGAGATTGTTCACATAGGCATGGGAATAATGGGTTGGCCCAAATTTTCAGGCATATAATTGATGAATTTTTTCATATAAGCACAATAATAATGAGTTTCCTTGCATATTTTTTCCTATAATTAATTTTTTTACACATTTCCATGTTGTTCATAAAGTTATTCCAAATTTTAAAGATATATTTAATTTTCAAGGAATTTTCATTATTTCATGATTTTGCCTTATTTTTTAAGTATTCTTCACTTTTATAACATTCTCAAATTTTATATGACTATTGATATGTGCTTTAAGACAATTCATATCCATTTTTCTTCCTTAATGATATTTTTAATATTATGTTATTATGACATGTTTTATGATTATAATTTATGGCCTTCTAATCATTTATTATGATATTTATGCCTTACACATGTTTCTCTTAATATAATGAACACTTTTTTCTTTACTGGGTGTCTGATCTCACCCTTTTCTTTCGTGTCCAATCCCTAGGTTATAAATATGATTATATCATGTGATATATCTATAAAAGGTACTAAAGGATCATGATTATGAATGAATATTTCCAGTATTTTCAAATAATATATTTATGTATCTAATCTTCAAGACACTAAACATTTAGGTCCTTGGGTTATGTGACTAATTGTGATATATATTATTTAAATCATAAGATTAAGGTATTATTTAAGTCACTTTTAGATTGGGTTTCATTATGTTGCACTAGATCTGTAAGTGTGGTTCTAGGGTTGATTTTTCTATCATTATATCGATCTCCTACCTTTGAAAATACATATATATGATTACCTAAACACCTTGTTCAAATAAGTCTTTGAAAATAACTAATAAATTAAATTTCTTATTCTTTAATTTATAAGGGTACTTATTGGAATATTTTAAATCTCTATTTATTCCTTATATGAGTCAAAGAGGCTTCTGATTGTGGTGGCCTAATTTTATTTTTCATTTTGAAATGTGAGTTATGAGGAAGATGGAGTTCTTTTGATTATTTGTTGATTTTTTTAAGTGGTCTTGTGTTTTGAAGACTTAAACCAAGATTGTATGTTGTCTTTTGGTATTTTTTATTTTGAATGTGGAAGTTACCAGTCTTTTTTCAAGGAGAGTCTCCAAAAGATATATCATAGTAGGAAGAATTCACCATTTCATATCCATTCATATTTGGATGTTTGAGAGGATATGAAAAATTCCATCAGTACTAGCCTCGTGCATCTATACATGGGATAACTAGTCGAGTGGTCATGCAAAGTTGGAGGCTTGACATATCTATCTAGATACTAGGGAGGGGCAGTTCCTATTGTCTCGAGTTGGGATGACTTCTTTAATGGTTTTTATTTGGATAAAATTGTTAGTTTTCACGCTTAGCCTTTAAAAGTTCCATTTTTAAAATAGAAAAAAAAAAGATATTCTGCCTTATATGAGTTGAAGTAATTCACCTATATATCCTTATAAATTTATTAACTGGGGAAAACTATTTTCATATTTTATAATCCCTTATTATATATGGGAAACATTTATATGACAAGCCTAATTGAGAAATCATTCTATGTATTTTAATATTTTTCGATATGGAACATTATCCCACATGTATACAATGATTATTTAGTATGTTATGGAATTAATTTGAATTTTATATGACAGGTGGGTCACGAGAGTATTACTCCTCAGTGCATTAGTAGTGTACCACCCAAAACTAAATTATATTAGGTGAAAAACTACAATACAATGAACATTTTAATATATTGTGGAAAAACCCAAATTTTATAGGATAAATATTTATTTTGAACTTGGTCAAAATAAACATATAATGAATTTTAGAAATTTTCCCTTAGAAATAAGATTTTATGAAAGATAAAAATTATAGTATTTAACTACTCTATTTTATTGATAATAATGTTTAATAATATTTATAATTAAAAAAAATTTATCAATAAATTTTATATAAATAAACATAAGATCATTTAGAGGTAAAACTGGTATTTTTCAAAAAATTCTTTTTTTCATAAAACTGTTTTTTTAAGGAATAATATATATCCATTTTAATTAATTAAAATAATATTTAATTATCAATTATTTAAATGAAATTTAAATATTAAATATATAAATATAATAATTTAAATCCGTTTAATGATTATTATAAGTCATATAGTTAATATAATACCATCTTATACATGAAAAATGCATTTCTTGATAATTGTTTTTCGATGCGATTTGTGGGTTTTTTAAACTAAATTCTGCCAAATAGAGAATTAATATATAATAAAATTTATTCCATATTTTTAATAAGAATAATAATTATAATTTAATATGTTCAACTTAATTTTTTTATAACTATCAGTAAAAACATTAAAAATATTAATTAATACGGTTGAGGTTAAAATAAGGTTTGTGTGTTACATTCGCTTGTGCTAAAAATAAACTTCCACACACATAGAATTTTTATTTAATAAATTTTATTTTATATTTAGAAAAAAAATCCAAATTATCTAATAATCCCCATTTTATTCTATTCTTAAAGGATTAATTACCTAGGTTTAAAAACTAGTTACCATGGTGAAAACTAAAATGGTAAAAGTAAGAAAACTTAGAGGATAATGAAATTACTTGTTTAAAACATGTCTAATTTTATGTTTTGTAGGTTTTTATTGAACTCAAATTCCATAAAATATATTATTATCAATTTTTTAGGCACTTGGGATTAGATTGACTTCCCATTATTGAATAGTTTACGGTATTTAAAAAAATGTTACTCCTCAATTATGAAAGGGAACTCCCTCCCCTTAATTATTCACACCTATAAAGATATTTTTTCAATAAAAACCTGTCAAAATATATACCCAACATCCTTATCCACATTATATATCTATTTTTATTCCCTAAATAATAACCCTAGGGTCATTAATAAGAGATCCAAAGAAGGTTTCTCTAAGAGAAGGTAATCATCTTAACGAAGCCCTTTCTTTTTATCTCTTCTTTTACAACCATCAATTATGTCTTTAAACATAAAATATAACAACTGAAATATCTCCCATATAATGAGATAATATTATTTTTATGTCACAATATTTATCTTTATCCTTATCCATCAATTTGGTAACAAATCAATCACGTGTGTGTACGATGGACTACCACCTCACGAATCAACATAATTTATTTTTCATCACTGACTCGCATGGATAGTAATAATGATGGAAATAATGGATATATAAGATACATATGACATGATATAAATTCTGTAAAATTAATATATCATCCACTTTCATAGCCTTTCATCAATTAATTGAATTATATCATCGCTCATGTGTATGTACGGCCTACCATCTCTATGAAGCGATGCAATTCATTTTCCATGTCCAACTTTAATAAATGGTTCTAAAAATGTATTTAATGATTAAATATGATATTTATAAGATTAATATAATTCTATATATTATGAAAATATATCCGATACTCAAGAACCAAAACTCTTATGACAAAACATGTATGGAAAACAAGGCAATTAACACTTTAAATAAGGAAAATAATGAAATATTTTTTATAAACAGGTGGTAAAATGTTATAACATGATCATATATGATATTATAAATATTAATATGATCATGTTATAAATTAATAACATGTTTAAAACCATTACATAATATTTTAAATCACATTAAACTGAAGTTAAGAGTGAAGAAATGGATTTCATCTCAATTTCCATTCCATATAGAAAAGTTTGTTAATATGAACCTATTCACTTTTATGTGGTTCATATACTACCTATTAAACATATTTAACAATAATAAATATTTATTCACAATAATTATATAAATATCTGACCCCAAAAATCTAGGATCTGGTTTCATGCTACCATTATATTTCTATAAGTTACAAGTAAATCATATCATAAAGTACCAAACATGTTAGTAGCCCTGGTAAACTAGATACATATATATGACTTTGATTATAAATGAATACAATAATTACAATATTTTTTCTTCTTATTTTGAGGATAATAACTTTATTCCTTCTAGAATATCCTTGCATATCTTTCTTATCACAATTCATGGAATCATTTGGAATGGAAACATAAAAAGGGTGAGCCTAAATTCTCAATAAGGGTAAAGTAAAATGAAAAAAATAACGAATCTATGAGAATAGTCAATATGGCTAGGTAATAAATGATGTCACATTCCATCTAATCAATAAACTGAGAAGGAAGTGTATAAATAATATGGAAAGGTAAATAATTGAAAATACATTCCATTTTAAAAATAGGATAAGGAAAAATCAATATGGGAAGGTAGATAACTGATACATGTGTCATTTAGTCAATAAAATGAGAATGAAACTTAATAGTGGATATTATAATTAATCTAATAATCACGTGGAATAACAATAACTAAATTCTTAATGGCGTAATGCATAATGATGGACATCTAAAACATACCATTGAAGATTCATACCAAGAATCTAACACTATCACAGCTTCATACCAAGAATCTAATACTATCAAGGATTCATGAAAACAATCTGATACTATTAAGGATTCATTCCAATAATCTAATAAATGGGTAAGCCCTTAGCTAAAACCATATATTTTTTGTCTCATGAAACCTACTGATGAATCAAAGGGATATAGCAGGTCTCTCTCATCACATATGAAATCAAATACATTCTTCATATGTCTCTAAGTAAACACCGTATGTAAAAAATATATATGGTTTAGGAAATAATCATACCCATGATAAAAGATATGGGTATTTAGGGGAAATTAAATGTTAAATGATCATAGGAAATTGAATATTTCAAGGGGATTAAAATAAATCAAGGTAGTAAATTTCAATATTATCCTTAGTCAAAAAATAATAAATCGTCCAAAGGAATAATGAGGATGGTATCACTATGACATATACCCATTTAAGTAAGAGTAAGGGTTATTTTAATTGATGAAAATGATGAACTTTAAAAAAATTGGAGGAAAATATCCTTTTGTTTTAAAAACCCATTTGAAATGCCTTTTCTTTGAAAATCACTTTAAAAATATTTTTGTTTAAAAATTAACCTTTTAAACTTGAAAAGTAATATTAGAATAAATGATAGTAGTTAAATCTATACATTCCATATAAGGTAAAAAGAATATTCCTTTTGCATAGTAAAAAGTTAAAAATTCCTTGTTCAGAAAGAGATAAGAATATTCCATTGAAAACTTTGGTAAAAAGGGTAAAAATGTATTTAATAAATCATTTTGGAAAGGTTAAAAACATTTTGGAATTTCTTTTTGAAAATAGGGGTTTTTTTAAGAAAATAGGTTCTCTGACTAAAGAGGGAAAAAAAGTCAGGTTTTCTAGAAAAACATTTTCTAAAGAATTTTGAGTACCGAAGAGTTGAAAATTGTATTATTACATGAAAAATGTCATGGAGAACCATAGAATAATATAATTAAAGGATTTATTAAATAAGGGTCCAATAATTTCCTCTATTGTAAATTACAGTATAAAAAATCCTGAAAAAAATGATATTGTGATGTAAACCCTTGAAAAGACCATAACGTTGATGTGAAAATCAATCAATGAATAGCATATGCATGCCAAATATAAATCCAAATAAAATAAGTGGAAATAAAAAAAATAGAAAGTATAATGTGATTACACACATAATCATATTATATTAGCGATAATAAAGAATTATTATAAGCCGAAAAGGAATCAGAACATTGAAAGATCATTAAAATTATTCTTGAGGAAAATAATCTTTAAACAATCCAAAGTTTCTCATACAACTTTGAAACTTTTGAATTAGAAGCCCTATGATAGAATAAAAATAATTTAAAGCTTTATATACTATGATGATAGAATTTTTCAATATATAGTATATCAAAATGGTTAGTAGATACACTACACAAAAGATGTAAGTGTTGTATATAAAATTTCTCTCACAAATGTAAAAAGTGAGATAAAAATATTTTACCTTACATTTTATTCTGGGTGAACATACATTAACTCCTTTTATAAAGTTTTTAAGAGTGTTAATAACATATTATATAACCATATTCATGTTTTTAATATCATATATTATTTTCTTATAATATATTATTACCCATTTGATAATAATCATTCAATATTTTCAATATTTCAAGTGTTAATTGCCTAGTTTTTCGAGTATGTTTTAACTTGTTACTTATTGTTCTTATTAATTAGATCATTATATAATAAAATAAATAATGTAAAACATTATTTAAATATCATATATATATTCCTTATATATATATATATTTATAATAATTTATAATATTTGTATATAGGAAATGAAATGCACCATTTATGGAGATAGTTGGTCATACGTATGCCTGAACACTACTTTCATTTATTTAATATATTAAAAGAATGAAAATTAAATGATATATATGTAAATTTAATAATAAATTATCATATCTATTTCATATATGTTACATATTTCTATTAAAACCATCTTTTATTTTTTTTATGTATAGTGTTAAAGAATCACATCGCTTTGAGGTGGTAGTAGTCCACACTTCCACAAATGATGTTATCGTATAAACACAAAATAGAAAACATAAAGGAATGTTTTAAATAATAATTATATAAAAATAATGGTGTTATGAATTATATATATATGATATATAAATAGTTCTTTCATCATAATTACTAACTATGAGATGTGGTAAATTAAAAACAAACAACATCATTTTGTGAGGCAGCAGTTCATCGTACAGATAAACGGTAAGTTCATTACCCATTAGATTGAAGTTTTTGTAAGTGAAGTTCAAACACTTAATATAAAAATATATGAGTATATTTATAATTATTATTTTATTATATAATCCTGGAATAATAACAATTTAAATAGTGGATAAATAAATAAAACTAAAGAGCGTGAGTAAGGATGTTAACTCTTATTCGAGTAACTCCTTTTGGCTTACACCAAAGGGCTTCCTTGGATTTATTTCTATCCAAGGTGAGGATTCTAGGTTTAGGAGATGTATTCTTAAGATCTATTTTGGCATATCTTGGTTAATAAAAATTGGCTTGAGAGGTTTGAGGAAGTGGGAGGGGTGAGTCCCTTTTTATAGTGGATGAGTGTCACTCTTGTAAATTTTTGGAAAGGGAATTACAACCACATTTTTTCCATTAAAATTTGATCCCGTAATGGTCTAATTTCTATAAAAGGGATTATATAGTATAAATATGTCCATATAATATATTTTGGACAAGTTTCTAGGTCATTTTGGCCATTGGGATTAAGGTTTAGTCCCTCTTTAAACTTATTTTTCTCTTAATTATTATAATTAATTTTAATTACTTTCATTAATATTTTTGGTAGAAAACTATTTTGAACTTATTATACATTATAAATTATTCTAATTCTAAATATTTAATCCATTTTTAAATATTATAATCACATAATTTGCATAAATTAATTTAAATTTAATCCCACATAAGGGATGATAATACAGGTTTTTAAAGTAAAAAATGTTTAAAAGTTTTCTATGTTTTCATATCCAATTAGAAATTAAAATTAATTAAAATAAACTAAATTTAAATAATTGAAAAAAAAATAATCTTATTAAAATTTAAAACCATTAAAAAATATAATTTAACATTATAAATAAATTAGATGAAAAAACAATTTTGAATTAAAATTCAGTATTTTCACTATTTATTAAAAATGAAATATTTCAGAAAATTAAAAAATTCCCCGTAAAATAATTTTTTTTTCTTTCAAATATGAAGTTTATTATTATATATAAAATCTATAAATGTTCCAAAAAAATTATTTAAAATGGGTTTTCTATTAAAGGGTCGTAAAAGTGCCTTAATAAAAATATAGGTTTTAATGTGTAATATTAGATTTGTTCTTATTTTATTTCTATCAAATGTATTTGATGAATATGAAAAATATTTGATTAAATATATAATATATATATTAAATTAATACCACTCACTAATTTTAATTAATATAATTTATTAGGATAAAACAACTTTGTGATCTTAAAAATAGAAATATTTCCTTTATATTCAAGTGGTTCTTATATTCATTTCTAAATAATTGGTAACCAATGAATTAATTTTATATTTTTATAAAACATATATTTTTAAAATTTAGTTAATGATATTTATAACCACTAATTTAATTTCTAGTTTAAGTCTTATTTTATTAAATAATAAAATTTTAATAATATATTTTTGTTTGGTAAAACTCGATCTTGCGTGTAATGTTAGCTTTTGAAGAAAGTTGTTGTTGTGTGCGATGAAAGATAACTAAATGTTTCATGAATTGTAATTTATTGAATATATTAAATTTATTTAAATTAGTAAATATATTATAAAGTCTATGTATATTATATTCCCATTCTTGCTTGGTGTTGCGTGTCATACATGCTATTGAATTAAATGTTCCTACGTTAGATTTTTAGGGAGGTACATTCTCCCGAAATTAATTAAATTACTTACTCATAATTTAAACATGATCTTCGTGATAGATTTTTTGATATTTAATATGTTGAAATACAATGTTGTGAGAAGGTTTTGTAAAACATCCTCTAAAAAAGAGAGGATGGGAAGTATAAAGGTTATATGAATTAATATATAGCTAGGTCTCTAAGATGGATAAAATAAAAGGAAACTGGTGATACATACATGGAGGAAAAGCGTAAATATTTATAGGTAGTGATTAAGGTCATCAATCACAAACAAGTGAATGATCAACTGAAATTTTAGGGTCTCAGTGTCATAAATATGTGATGATTTAAAATACCACCAGTTCAAAAAAATTAAGGTATTAGGAAAGCATTTTTTACCAATTTCTAACTTTTGAGTAATTATTTTACTACCTAATAATATAAGTAAGTACACTTACTTGATATTTTTCTATGAAAAAAACTTTATACTTTTCTTTTTCTTTGATAAAATTCTATTCCATCCCTTACTTCAAGAAATGGATATCCAAAAATTAACTTTGATGTATTCATCAAATTATTTAACTAAAAACAATGACATATTAACCAAGAAATCATATAGGCTAGGGTAGGCATGAAACCCTTATAATCCTTCAGTCATGGGTTCAAGTCTCATGGCCTTTTTGGACTTCATGGGTTTTCATAGAGCATAAAGGTTTTACTTTTATAAAACCATATTAATAAAATTTCTAAAATAAATATTATTTAAATCCTTGAAATAAGGTCAATCACTAAATATCCTTTTAACTAAGGTTTTTAATACAACCTCAACACCCAAATACATCATCCATTTTACTTCAACATAGTTCTTCATTGATAAATGGTTTTTCCAAGGTCATTAATTTTAATTATCTATGTAAATCCTTTGTAATGGTTTGTAATGAAAATTTGGAATATCCTAATCATATCCCATGGGATTGTAAAAGCAAGTGTGTAGTAAGGCCCATTGTCATACATCAGGTTATATTGAATTAGGGTTGATGCACCTTATCGAATTTATTACCCCTAGGTACATCTGTGTCAAAACCACATCCATTTGTAGTATCCAAATAGATATGTATTGCTAGAAATACCCACATGATATTTACCTTACCAGAATTCTACGATGTTCTCCTATACTTGTCTGCAAATTCTATCTTAGGGTTATTTTCTCTAATCTATGTTTTTCTAAATATAGTTACCATGTTTTCTACTTAACATTATCTGATACCTACTATAGAGACCTTACCCCTGTAATCTCGGAGTCAGTTTCATGCTACCATTACATTGGCATAAAATACAATTAAATTTCATCCCAAAGGACTGAAATTTTATTAGTCTTAGTAAATGAGATAAATACATGAGTCTTGGATTGCAAATGAATACACTAATTACAACTTAATATTTTTCTTCTTTAGAGGATAATAACTTTATTCCAACTACATTATATTTGAATATATTTCTTAGTATACTTCTAGGAATATTTGGGAAAGGAAACATAATAAGGGAGAGCTCAAATGATTAATAAAGGTAAAGTGCAGCAGAATAAATAATGAATCAATGATAATAAATGGGTAAAGCCTCAGAAAAAACCATATCTAATTTGTCTCATGAAACATACCGATGCATAGAGGGGAAATATTAGGCCCCACCCATTACATATTAAATCCTATGAATTCCTCATATGAATCAAGGCGAACACCATATGTAAAAATTCTATATGTTTTAGGCAATAATCATACCCATGATAAATGATATGGATATTTAGGGGAAATTTAATGTCAAATGATCATAGGAAATTAAATATATCAAGGGGACTAAAAGGAATCAAGGTAGTGAATTTCAATACTATCCTTGGTCAAATAAATTATAAACCATGCAAAGGAATAACGAGGATGGTATCAATATTACATATACCCATTGGATTAATATTAAGGGGCATTATCATTGATGAAAATAAAGAAGATATTTAAAAATATTCTTGAGGAAAATATCCTTTTATTATGAAAAACCTTTTAAAAAACCTTTCCTTTGAGAATCACTTTAAAAACATTATTTAATAAAATTAACCTTATAGACATTAAAAGGAATCTTTGATGAAATAAAGGAGGGTAAATATGTACATGTCATACGAGGTAAAAAGAACATTCCTTTTTTACAATAAATAGTTAGAAAAATGTCTTGTTCAGAAACAGACCAGAATATTACTTTGTAAACTTTGGAAAAAGATAAAAAGGGTAAAAATGTATTTAACAAATTATTTTAGAATGGTAAAAAACATTTTTGAAAACATTTTTAGAAAATTTGATTTTTAGAAGAAAAGATGTTCTCCTACTAAATAGGGAAATAAAGTAAGTTTTTCTAAAAAAACATTTTCTAAAATATTTTGATTATAAAAGAGTGGGAAATGGTATTGTTACTTGGAAAAGGTCATGGATAACTATAGGATAAAAAATAAAAGTTTTTATTAAAAAAGTATCCAATAATTTCCTCTAATGAAAATTAAAGTATAAACAATCTTGAACAAAATGAGATTATAAAGTATACCCTTGAAAAGACCATAATATTGATATGAAAATCAATCAAAGAATAGATTATGTGTGTCAAATATATAAAATAAGTTGAAATACAATAATAGATAGTATAAATTGATTAAACATGTAATCATATAATATTAACAATAAGGAAGAAGTAGTATAACCTGAAAAGGAATCAGACCATTGAAAGATCATTAAACTTATTCTTGAAGAAAATAATATTTAAACATTCCAAAGTGTCCAATACCAATTTGAAAATTTTGAATCATAATCCTCGTGAAGGAATAAAATTAATTTAAATATTTAGATACTATGATGATAAAAGGGTCCATGATATAATATATCAAAATGGTCAGTAGATACACCACATAAAAGAAGTAAGTGGAAAATATGAAATCTATCTCAAAGATGTAAAAAGTGAGATGAAATTCACATACCTTGAATTTCTTTTTGTGTGAAAGACCTTTAACCTCATGTATAATGGTTTTAATTATGTTACTAACTTATTAAAAAACCACATTCATGCTTATAATATCATATATTGTTTTCTTGTAATATCTTTTTACCCATTTTTAGCATCCCCAACCTGATTATCCTCCTAAATAGAGTTATTTGTCTAGGTACCACTGGCCTTAGGTGCATCTCCCCAAACACTAAAGGCTACTGACTAGTAGTGGGGGTTTAAAGAGAGAAAATTTTGGAGGAAATACCCTCAAGTAAATGATATAATAATGGTATGAGTACATATATATAACATGCATTGGAAATAAAGACTCAACAAACTCAAACAAGACCCACCAAAGACATAAGAATAGTCAAAATCAATAAATAGTGGAATCATAATTAAAAAATTGTGGTTGAAGTAAATAAAAAATTTGAGACATACCGCTTATATAAATTTATAACTGATCATACATTAAATAATAACCAGTATTTAATATCAATATCCAAAAAGGGGTCACTAATAGATGACCTACATTTTGGTACATATATAGTCATGCTGATATAGAAAATTAAACTAAATAGAAAATATCCAACTGGGGAAAGACTAAAAGATCTCTTTTCATCCATCAATGCCAACTCAAACTATGATCTAGCTCTAGAGCCCGAACCCTTACCTGAATGTAAAAGAACAAAGTCTATACACAACCTAAAGGGCTCGTGTGGGGTGTGAGAATGAGTCTCAGTAGGGTACCACCCAAGAGTAAATACCCAATATATGTGTTTAAGTAGATGTGAATTATATTAAAATGTAAATCAAAACATGCATAAGGTAAATGTAGGCTTCCCTAGTGCATAATAGAAACCATGAATCCATCACCTACCTCAGTCAACATTGGGATCACTGAAGTGGTGGGGATCCAAGGACCATGGCACAAGGAATCCCTTAAAGTAGAATAGACCAGGAGAATACTCAGGTTCCACCTAAAATAAATAACTTGGACCCATGTGCCTCCTAACACCTCATGTCCCAATAAAGTATCGACGTCTCTAAGGAAAGCCCTAACAAAAGTAATCAGTCCCTCAGACCCCTAATTGAAAGCGCTCGTCAGCTCAATGCCTAAAATTTGGAGGCATAGTGATACCAATCCTCAAATAAAAACCATATTTATCTCATAGAATGAAATCTCAATGAATGGAAATGTTTGTCCTCAAATATATTTGATGGCCCAATGTCCTCAATATAGTGATCCTCAACCCCCAACCGATAACCTCAATGTTATTAACCAAAGGCTCCCCACCTATCATGTTACTTTCTATGGAAGGTACCCCCAAAACAAATATATAACATGTACTACTAGGGGCCTCTACAGACATGATTGGTTAAAAACACCTCATCCATAAGTCAGCATGTGTGCACACGACTCCCATCAGCACTTCATCCATCACAAGTGTGCGATAATCACCAAATATATAACCTAAGACACATCTAACTAGTACCACATGCCCATATGACCATGTCACTCAAGTATGATGGCCTTTCCATCTAATATCATGGGTAATTCCCCAATCAAATGGCCTCACCACCTCTACTAAAATCCATGATGCCCAACCTATGATCACATCACCCAAGTAATCTGGGTGAAGCCAAACTAGATGACCATGTCACCTCAATCTTGACAGCCATGCCACCTCAATCCCTTAGTCCAATCCCATCACAACCCCATGGGTATCATAAGTATATCACAAGGATATTAAACATACAATTAAAATTAATTTAATAAAACAATTTAATGCAATTTAATTGAACAACATGAATCAAATAAATAATTCAATATAAAATGAATTGTACATTTCTAATTAAGTAAACAATTAAATATAATTGAATTGTAAAATTCGAAATTTAAAATCATTTTAAATTAAACCAAAAAAACCCTGAATGATCTACCAAATGTGTTTGATGGCCTCTAACGCATCCTCGCACATATGGATTTGGCTATGGAATTCCCAAAGGCATTCCATAAGGTCACACGGTCAATTTAATATCAAGCATGAGGGTCTATTTTAGTTACCCACTAGTATGCTAAAGGTCATACCATTAAAACAACCATGAAAACACAAATAAAGGTATCAACCACCTACATTGGAATTGAAGATGTAGGCATTCTTGGTATTAGCCTCTAACTCCAAGCGGTTTGGAAGAAATTGACATTTCCATAGTGCACCCAGAAAATAGGGAAAACGGATCAAAAGTATTTAGTGATCCATGAGTTGAAATAAAAACAAAATATATTAAAGTGTTAGTTATTCCTTAAAAATATGTTTCTTTTACACCTGACAGAGACCAAAATAGATCACCATATAAGGAGAGAGGGAAATCTAAGAGGAGGAGAATAGAGGATTTTATCCACTATTGTGTGCGTCCCACGAAAGAAGAAGGATAAAAAAGAGGAAAATAGTAAATAGGGAGGAGGGAAATGAAAATTTCACATGTTTTTAAGGCTACACGGTTAGCTCACATGGTTTTCCAAATTTTGTGCAAACGGTGAAGGCTACAGTGCATGGGTACTGCCTAAGTGGAACTACCCTTATGGATTATCACACAGTTTTCTCTAACCATGTAAAAACCATGAATTATCCCTCTACTAAAAATTGAAGAGTTGTTTCACAACTGTGTGACCCTAACCACATATTTTTCCAAAATGCTTGTCAGTTCAAAATTAGGACGCATGTTCAGCTGGAAGAGGCCTCATGGTTTAACGCTAATTGTGCGCATTGACCTAAAACTCCATAACAAGGTCTTCGAGCCTCCAATTCTCCCAAAACCCTTTTGAACACCCAAGGAACTCTCCAAAACTCTAAACTCATCCAAAAGAATTATATAGGGTTAATAGAAAACATGGATTTGAGTTTTGAAAATCGAAAAATAAATTCACATACCCACCTATTCAAAAATTCAAAACGAGAGAGGTTTTCAACTTGATTAAAAAACTTAGGATGTCACAATCTCCCCACTTTAACATATCTTGTCCCTGAGATAAAAAACCAGTAACAAAGATGGTACCAAACATACCCATCCAATTAAAATAAACTCAGACTACCTCGATCATAAAGGGAATAGGTCAAGCACCACAAGGGGGATCCCTACCTTAGGTATGACCTCCACTAATCTCATCCCAACCAAAAATAAAATAAAATAAATGTTCCATCAACCAATTACCATACTCAATAGTCCTTCGATGATGCACCATCACTCCTGCACCTCATCAGGTTCTCTCATGTCATACCAAACACCCATCTGAATCCTACACCACATTAGTGATTGCCTCATTCCCATTTCACACATGGAACCTATGAGGTCTCGTATATCAAAATATGATCAAAATGTTCATAGTTTCTCACACCTCAATCTAGTATAACATCAAAAAATACCTAGATTCCAACTCACCTTAAGTAACTTGTATATCCTTGATGCCTTGATTCCAAAGCACCTCAATAAATATGCACACAATGGTGCTCACGTACAAAACCTAGTACAATGCACCTTATATATATATATAACACATATGATATGATGACATCCTACTAAAAAACATTTAGTTAGTCCATAATTATATCTCGTGCACCTTGTGCACCCAAAACAGACATTCCCCAATAGGAAAATCCAAAAAACAAAAACACAACTACACCCATGGTGTACCTCTGAGCATCGTTGTCTCACCAACATACTCATCCCCTAGAATAATTACGACATGCTCATGGCCTACCACCCAACTTCTTGAAGCCTGAAATCCTTATAGTGTTATACTAGCAACCAGCCACTAACCCCACTGTTGGGTATCTCTATCTCTACCACAACCTCTGTGTGTAGCTGAAGCTCGACTATCATCACCTAATATCAACCTTGATCTGATATCAAATGCCTAATTTTTTCCCAATCCCCAAATATCAGCTATCCCAGAAGGATTCCTACAAAACCTCTCAATATTCTTGACCTTCCCACTAGCCCGAAACTCCTTTGGAGGATGCTCTTACTAAATTCGTACATGTCCCAGCTTCCCACACTATAAGAAAACCATCAAATAGACACTGTGAAGTGGTCTAGATGAGTCATTTTTTTGACTTCCTTGGTGGAACTCATCTCAAGCTCGCTTCCTTCAATCTAATATTTCGCCACAGAAATCACCTAAAGCCACTACCCAGCTCGAGTAAGACTTATCCATCAGGTTAAACTCAGATATGAGTGTCTGATTGACCACCTATGGGAATTATTCCAAACTAAATATGTTTAATTACACCTAAATTTAATTCCATAAACAATCCTTGAAGTTCCTCACCCTCTAGGTGTCATCGCTCACCATACTGGGTGCAAAGAGAGACAATTCGGTGAACGTCGTTGCATAGTCCCTGACCGAAATGTCTCTCTGTTGAAGGCTCAAGAACTCCAAATCTCTATCAACCCTCAGTGTCTCTAGGAATAAATTCTTGAAGAACCTAGAATCGAAATCATTCCAAACCATTCCTCAAGTCTTCCTTCATATATTTGTGCGTCCCACCATCACTTAGTCGGTCCTCTGGGAATATAGGTTATCAGTTTTACCCTCTACCCTGGAGGCATATCTAGCTACTTGAATATCATCTGCATGGACTCAATCTAGTTCTAGGATGCCTTTGGTCCACCCACACCCTGAAAAAAGTTGTGGGTACTGTGACTGGAACCCTCGACTAAGATACTCCATCAAATAATCTACTCCCTGAGCACCTCTACCAATCCATTGGATCACACATACCAAGCTCCCTCTGAGCTGATTAACGAGAAATGTCCCAAAATCTAACAAGTATAGCGAATAACCCTCCTGCAATGCAACATGTGCATGAACCTGCCCTTGAACCTATACCTATGGCTCATGGTCTGCCTGAACCTCAAGGGCCTCAACCTGCTCGTGCTCCTACGACACTAATGTATCACCCGCCAGATGCTCTATCTAATCCATCTAGGAGGAACCCAGGGAATACCATCAAAATGGTCAGATATGCTAATAATAATATATATATATATATATATAATATGGAGATAGGGAAAATAGTAACAGGAATCACATCATCACTACCCATACCCTTTCCTATCACAACTATGCCACATTGCATCCTGGCCTCATGGTCTCCTTACACTCCCTCAATAGATCCATGTATCAAATATTCCTCAGGCCATTCCTATCCTAAAGAACCATGTTGCCTCAATCCGACTACAACGTTTCCCAACTTGGTGATCAAAATCACTCCATTCCATTGTACCCTCCCACTCTTATAAGAGCTAAGACCAATTCACATATCACATGCGATATATATATATATATATATATATATATATATATATATATATATCATGGTATATCACATGGGTATATACCATATTTCACAAAATATTTTCATAGGATCATGATGATACAAAATTAAACATCCTATCATGTGCCTACACAAAAACAAAAATAAGCATACACCCCCTCTCTATCTTGGGACAAGGTTCTCCAACGTATCATTCCTTGACATACCATGCCAATGTCACATATCATAATAAATAACCATCACATTCCAAAAATACCCCTCAATGTGGAAATCATATAAATAGTAAATTTGAAAAATAGAACAGAAATTCCAACCATGGTAACTAGATTTTTTTCTTGTACATGGGGCTGCAAGTTCCCAAACATGATCAATGAATTTAATTTCAACCACAAAAAAATATTGAGTCTACCATAGACCCTATAGTAATACCAATAGAAAAAGAAAAAAATCAATATAGATCTCATTAGTATCCAATCCTACACTATTACTAAATCCCAGTCAAGAATCGATCAGATACCACTTGTAGCAACCCCAATCCGATTTGCCACCCAAACAATGCTATCAGTCCAGGTGCCACTAGCCTTAGGTGTACCTCCATGAATGCCAAAGGTTTCTAACTTAAAGAAAGGGTGTAAAGAGGGAAAATTGGGTAGGATATAACATCAAATAAATGATATAATATTGGTATGAGTACATATATATAACATGTAGCTTAAATAAAGGCTCATTAAAATCAAACCATACCCAAAAAAAGTAGAAGAGCAATCAATATCAATAAATAGTGGAAGCATAATTAAACAATTACAACAGAAATAAATAAAACAAGTTAGACATACCTCTTGTAGAAATTTATAATAGGAAATGCATTCGATTATAACAGTTCATACATATCAATATCTCAAAAGGGGTCACTAGTGGATGATCAAGATTTTTCTACATATATAAGCATGATGATACAAAAAACTAAAAAAATGGATTCTCCAACAAAGGAAAGTCCTCATGGTCCCCTATCATCCATCCATGAAAACTCAAACTAGGATCCATATCTAGATCATGTACCCTTACTTGAACATAAAATCATAAAATCTACATGGATCCCAAAGGTCCCATGTAGGGTGTGAGAATGAGACTCAGTTGGGTACCACCCAAGTTTGCATACCGAAAATATGTTTTTAAGAATGTTTGAATTATATTAAAAAATAAATTAGCACAAGAATAATACAAACACAGGCTTCCCTAGTGATCAACAACCACCCAGAATCCATCACCTTCCTTGGCCAATTCTGAAATCAATTAATTGGTCAGGATACTTATCCCATGGTCCAAGGTATCCCATGAAGTAGAATATCCCAGTTGAACCCTCAAGATCCACCTAAAATAAGTAACCTGGAACCACGTGCCTCCCGACACCTCGTTTCTCAACCAAACACTGATGTCCAAAATACATGCCCAAGAAAAAGTAACCAGTCCCTCAGACCACTACTTGAAAGCACTTGTCAGATTGAATTCTATCATCCAGAGGAACAGAAATACCTTTCCTCAAATAAAAAACATTATTTCCTCATATAACGATGTCCCGAGGAACAGTAATTTCCATCACAAAATAAAATTACCAAACTAATGGCCTCAATAAGGTAATCCTCATCCCCCAACCAATAGCCTCAACACTATCAAATAAAGTATCCTCACCTCTCATGTGTCTTTCTATGGAAATAAACCCCCAAAAATACATAAGCTGCACTAAAGTGGGACTCTACCCACATTAGTGTTCAAACCCACCTCATCACTGAGTCAACGTGTGTACACATGACTTCAATCAGCACTTTGGCCAAAATGATTACTGGTAATCAAAAAATACAGTACATAATCCACATCTAATAGGCACCTCTTTACCCTGCAACCATGTCTCTCATGTACGATGTCCTTAACATCCAATATCACAGGATATGCCCCAACCTGATGGCCTCTCCACGTCAACTAACATCCATGTTTCCCAACATGTGATCAAATAACCCATGTAATTCAGGCCAATCCAAACTAGATGACCATGTTGCATCAATCCTGATGGACATGCCACCTCAACCCCTTAGGCCAAGACCGCCAGGACCCCATGGGTCTTATAAGTATATCACAATCATTTTATATATGAAATTCAAATAAATTTTAAAAATAAGTTCAATGAAATTTAGTTGAAAAACTTGAATAAAATAAACATTTCTATATAAAATGAATTGTACATTTACTATTAAACAAAAAAATTAATATAATTGAATTTTACTATTCCAATTTAACAAGAATTTCAAATTATACCAAAAAACACCTCAACATAACTACCGAAGGTGGTCGATAGCCTCTAACCCTACCTCAAACATATGAATTTGGTGAGGTCATGCCCAAAGGCATCCCATAAGGTCACATGGTTAATTTAATATCAAGCATGAGGATATCTCTCAATTACTCACTTTCACACTAAAATATACATCCCTAAAACAACTATGAGAATACAAATAAAGTTATTCACCACCTATATTAGATTTATAGATATAGGTAAGTCTGGAATTATCCTCTAACTCTAAGTGGTTTGGAAGAAATCGACATTTCTATTGAGCACCCTAAAAAGGGGAAAATGGTTTAAATGTATTTAGAAATATATGAGGCAAAAGAAAAATGAAAGATATGAGAGGGTGAGATAATCCTTACTGAGATGGTTCTATTTCACCTGACAGTGACCAAAATGGAGCATCGACAAAGGAGTGAGGGAAATCTAAGTGGAGGAGAAGAATGGAGGGTTTCTACCACTATTGTGCACAACCCATAGGATAAGAAGGGTAAGATAGAAAAAATCTTAAATAAGGAGGAGTTAAAAATATACTTTTCACATATTTTCAAGGCCACATGGTAATCTTCCATGGTTTTCCAAACTGTGTTCAAATTGTGAAGGCTATAGTGCATGGGTATTGCCTATGTGGCACTACCCATGTGTCTTTCCACACTTTTTTCTTTAACTATGGACAAAACTTGTGTTATCCCTCTATTAAAATCTACAGAGGGGGAACACGATCGTGCACCCCTAACCACATAGTTTTCCAAACTATACAGTAGTTCAAAAATGGGATACACAACTAGCTGAAAGAGGCCGCACAATTTACCCCAAACTGTGCCCCTTGACCTGTAACTCTAGAACTGGGTCTTTGGGCCTCTAACACTCCTAAAACCCTTTCAAACACCTGAAGAACTCTCCAAGCCTCTAAACCCATCCAAAAACATGATATAGGGTAGAAGGAAAACTCATAATTGAGTTATGATGATCAAAACAGAAAGTGGAATACCCAAGAACTAAAAAATTAAAAATTGGATAGGTTTTTGATCTAATTAAAAAACCTGATATATTATACATTTGATAATAATATCTCATTATTTTCACTATTTTTTGTGTTAATTTCCTAGTTTTTCGATTAAGTTTTAACTTGTTACTTGTATCTTGTTGTTCTTATTAATTAGATAATGGTTTCATCATCTCCAGAATGTAAACCATGATGTAAATATCATATATATTCTTTATATATGTATTTATAATAATTCATAATATTTGGAGATGGGAAATGAAATACATTGTTCATGGAGACATAGGACGTACGCACGCATGAATGCTACATTTTTTCTCTTCCGAATTAAAAGAATGAAAATTAAATCATATATATGTAAGTGTACAAATAAAGTATAATATATATGTCATATATTTTACATATGTTTATTAAAACTATCCTTTATATATACCATGTATAGTTTTAACAAATCACATCACTTTGAGGGGGCACTAGTCCACACTTCCACAAACGATGTTACCGTATTTATACAAAATGGAAAATATAAAGGTATGTGTTATATAAGAATTATATAAGAATAAGGACATTATAGATATTATATATATCATATATAAATATTTTTTCCATCATAATAACCAACCTTTATAGGTGTTAAAGGAAAAAATGAACGACATCATTTTGTGAGGTAGTAGTTCATCGTACATATAAACAGAAAGTTTGTTGCCCATTAAATGGAAGTGTGTGTAAGTGTAGGTAAAAACCTTAACATAAAAATGAATCATTATATTTAGTATACTAATGTTATCATATAATAATGGAATAATTAGAATGGTAATAATGGAAAAAGAATTAAAATTTAACAGCTGGAGGAAGGATGTTACCTCTTATTTGGGAAACTCCTTTTGGTTTGCACCAAAGGGATTCCTTGGATTTATTTATACCCAAGTTGAGGTTTTTAAGTTGATGTGAGGTATTTTTTAGAGATATTTTTTATCCAAAGTTTCTTGATAGGTGCGAGTAAGTGGGATGGGTGAGTTCCTTTTTATAGTGGAGGAGGAGTGGCACTCTTGTAAATTTTTTGAAAGGGAAATCCAACCACGTTTTTCTCATTGAAAGTGGATCCAATAATGGTCTATATTATATCCAAGGGAGGATAGGGTATAAATATGGATATAAAATGTATTTTAGATAAGTTTATAGTTCATTTTGGTCCTTAGGTTTAAGGTATAGTCCCTCATTAAGTTTATTTTTATCTTAATCATTATAATTAATTTTAATTACATTCACTAATATTTTTTGTAAAAAAATAATTTGATGATATTATATAATATAAATTATTATGATTCCAAATATTGAATCCATTTTTCGAAATTTAAGTCACATAAGTGGAATAACATAATTTAAATTTAATCTCATGGGTGGAACGACAATGTTGGTTTTTAAAGTAAAAATGCTCAAAAAATTGCTATGTTTTTTTATCCAATTTCAAAGTGATATTTATTTCAATGAACTAAATTGGTTTAACTGATAAAAAAATTATCTTATTAAAATTATAAAGAATTTAAAAATATAATTTAAACTTATATATAAATTAGACTAAAAAGAAGTTTTGAATTAAAACTCTATATATTTCACTATTCATTAAAAATGAAATATTTCTGAAAAATATCACAAAAATCACTATAACCTAATTTTTATGTTTAGATTTAAAATGTGAAGTTTATTTTTACATATAAAATCTATAAAAATTCCAAAATTTGTATTTAAAATAGGTTCACCTTTAAAAGGCAGTAAAAGTGTCTTAATAAAAATATAGGTTTTCTATATGTAATATTGGGTTTGTTCTTATCTTATGGTTGTCAAGTATATTAGATGAATATAAAAAATATTTCATTGAATATAATATATATATATATTACATTAAAATCACTCACTAATTGTAATTAATTTAATTTATTAATAAAAAACAATCTTGTGAGCATAAAAATAAAAATATTCTCTTTATATTAAATTTTTTCTTATATTCATTTCTAAATTATTCATAACCAATAAATTCATTTAATATTTTTCCAAAACATATTTTTTCATATTTTAGTTAATACTATTTTTAAACTCTAATTTAAAAACTAGGTTTATTATTATTATATTAAATAATAATAATTTAATAATATATTTTTGTTCGGTAAAACTCAGTATCACATATATTATAAGATTTCAAAGAAATTAATTATTGTATATGATTCAATCTAACTCAATGTTGTGTGCATTTTAAGTTATTAAATGTATTAAAGTTATTTAAAATAGTAAATATATTTTAAATTCTGGGGATATTATATTCCCTTACGTGCTTGGCGTTGCGTTTTATACATGATATTAAATACAATGTTCATACTTTAGATTCTTAGTGGATTATTATAGAGGCCCAAAGCTTGAAGTACATGTACATTACATTACTTTTTAAGAATATCTAATACATAACAAAAACAAACACACAAGGACTGTAATAGTTTAGTGTCTTTGGAAACTCGGAATATAATCTTCTAATCTTGGTGAAAGATCTTCAACATCTCCCATAAAGATCTTATTTTTCGTCTTACCTAAAACCTTTATTTATATCCTGGGGAAAATAAAACATATAAAGGGTGAGATCAAATACTCAGTAAGGGTAAGCATGGAAAAAATAAAACAAACCAAATACATTTGAAATTCAAAACATTAACATAATATTTAAACATCAAAATCTTGAGCAATGACATAAAACATGGCAGTACGTAAGGCATAGATCATAAAGAAACGTTAATCATGATAAAATATCATGGGAATAAAACATGTAATTTTTGAAACCAGTAAGAACTTGTTATGATTTCCATAGTAGCCAAGGAATTGCTGCCAAGACCATCATAGTGGACAAATTCCCTTTCTGAAACAAGTTCACTCCTCGTTCCGGTCTTGTATCACTGAACCAGATTAACTTACAGTTCCATCCATGTCTATCAAATGAGATATAAATCTTTACCCAATTAATTTTAGGGATATATAGGTACCACCAATCTCATAATGATACCATTCTTATGTGTGCCACAAGATCACAAATCATACATCATAACATAACCCATGTAATAAAAATGGGATTCTTAAACATCATGCCATCATAACATAATCCATATAAGATAAAAGGAAATCATAAAATATATTCCATTATAACATAATCAAATCAATTTAAAAATAGGGATAGAAATATAACCCTATATTATCTTATATGGAAAATAATTTTGATAAAACACTTGAACTCCATTCTTGAGGAAAATATCCTTTCTACTTTAAAAACATTTTTCCTTTCTTAACATGTTTTACAATTTTAAACTAAAAGAAGTTGATTAAAAATAAACTTGAAAATTTGTAAAGGAAGCTTCATGGAAATAATGTTCTATGAAAACATAAAAAATCCATTCATGTCGTATAAGTTAAAAAAACATTCTTCTCGTACTTTGGCCGGAAAATCCAAAAAGTACCTCCTACTAAAAACGACAAAAGATTCCTTTCATATATTTTACTAAAAACTCACCAATGGGTAAAATTTGATTTAAAAATTTGTATTAGGATATAAATAATATTAAATATTGAGGTAACATGGATGTGGATGATAAATATTCCCTAGTAAATTCTGAAGTATAAACAATCTTGGATAAAAATGAGATTGCGAGATTTTCCCTTACCTTATGTCCGATATACTTCATATGTATCTTAAACTCCTGTATAATGATTTAAATAATGTCATTGAATTATTACAGAATCATATTCATTGTTATTATATCATATATGGGTTACTTATGACTTTATATTACCCGTTCTTTTGTAAATTCGATGTAAAAGCAGCGATTTGGGTAAAATCGTTTCATTTATTGTACGTGTTTCGACTTGTTGTTCTTGATATTATTACTTATATCCTGATTTACTTAATTCCAGAATATAAAACATGATTTAAATATAATATATATTCATCATATACATATATATATATGATATATCGATAAATGGAATGAAATACACCATTCATGGAGACGGTAGGTCGTACGTACGCATGAACGTTATTTTCGTTTCCTTATTGAAATGAATGGAATTAAGTAGATGACATAAATATATATATATATACATAAATCTAGTATCATTATTATTTCATATATTTCGTTATTATTCCTTATATATACTTTATAATCATTCATTAATGGTTAACATGGAGAATGAATCTCATCGCGTCATGAAGACAGTAATCCGTACGTACGCACAAGCGATGATATTATTGCCATGATCATGGAATTGCATTTAAGTGTATGTATAATATTTCAGAATCAATATCACTTTACAATAATCATATATAGTTATTTATTTACACCATTATACACATCCAAGTAAGGTGGTGGTCGAAAACAGATTACACCACGGCGTGGAGACAGTATTCCGTACGTACGCACGCGCGGTGATTTCATTTTCCATAGGATGGATAGAAGGTGAAATAGGGTTGTTTCATATTTATAATAATATATCATTATATAAGTAATAATTATGTTATTAATTTATAATGAGACAACTAGAAAAGAAGAAGTAGAAGAAGAAAGAGACTTGAGAGAATCGGAAGAAGAGATTACCTCTTCTTCGACGCACCTCCTTTAAGCTTCCTCTTAAGAAAGTAGAGTTGGTCTTTTGAGAAGACCAGAACCTCTAGAATGTTTCTAGGGAAGTTTAGAAGAGAAATGGGTATGGTTTGGATGATCTTCAAGGCTCAAAAGGGTGTGAAGAGAAGATGGAAGGGGTTCCCTTTTTATAAGGGAGGAGAGGGGCACCTTTGGAAAAACATAAAATATTATTTTATAATAAAGTCATATTCAGTTTTTAATAGCTCAAAATTGATTTATTTCGAAGATAAGGTGGTTATTGGTCGAAATCCTCTCAACCAATAGGTTTTAGACAAGTTTAGGTTACTATTTTATCCTTATCATTTAGATTTAACTCTAAGTTAAATAATTTAACTTTTACTGTGTCTTTTTGTTTTCTTACACTATATGGTTAATAAACTTACTATAACAAGCCAAACGAACCCCAAGTGGTTCATTATTAATATATATATCCTTATATAAATTATTTGGATGAACCTTAGATTTTTATGAATAAAATAACAATTAATAATATAATATTTGTTTTAAAAACTATTTTATGTCAATTTTGACACTATTTGGTATTTTATTTTTTTGAAAATTATAACAGCATTATTAGTTCGAAAAAAGTTAATTAAATAAATAATAACGTGTCATATTAACCTATAAAATTAGTTGAATTCATAAAAAGTGTAAAATTACATTTATTTGGGTATTTATAACATCAATTATGTTAATATTTCATTAATAAGGTAATTACTGCAGCATTATTGTGTCATAAATAAATTAAATTATTTAATATCTAAAAATTATAAATTAAATACCATTATGTAAGAAATATTTTTATCTTTCTAATTAATATTTATAGTCGAATTTATCTTATGAATAACCCTATATTAAAAAAATAGTTATTATACTTTGATTTTAACTATTTTAACTCTTCTTTAAATAAAATAATAATAAATGTCCTAATCTAATCCAAGTGGACCTAAAGGGTAATATGTTATCCCTAAGGTTGTTTTTGTCTAATTATAATTATCCAATAGAATTAGGACATGTGTTAGGGTAATAGTAATATCATTTTTACCCTTAATTACACTATTTACTTTTAACTGTGGTAAATAAAAGTAAAAAGTTACTATTCACCAAAAATTATTTTTATCTTATTGAACCACATTTTATTCCTTGATATTAACCGTATCTCTCGGATTTTTGAAATTTCAATCACAGAAGTGGTAAAATTAAGTTTTATGTAAATTTTCAAATTCTCATAGGAGGTGGGTAAAAGACGGTGAAAAGTTCAATAAAATTTTTATATATCTAAAATTATTATAAAATGACTCCAATGAATTAAATTGAACTTATATAGGTATTCTGTATCAATTTTGACCTAAAATAAATTTAAATAAAATAAATAATTATTTAAATAAAATGTCAGTTTTTAAATAGTAACCCAGTGTTTTCACTATTCATCAAAAATTGAAAGTTTTCATAAAAATACCAAAAAATCACCCTAGGCTAATTTTGATATTCCAAATCCAAAAGTGAAGTCTATTTTGAAAGATAAAATTTATAAAATTTCACAAAGTGGGTATTACTATTCATAACTACTAGTTCATAATAATATTCTAATAATATCTTGTTTAGTGAAACTCGGTATTGCGTACTTCACACGCTATCGAGGAAGGTCTTGATTGCCTGTAATGAAAGCCAAGTCAGGGCTGCGTGTAGTGAAAGCTCCATTTGGTGTTGCATATAACGTAATAAAAAATTATTTAATTTATACATTAAACAAAATTTATACTTAATGTTGCGTAGAATAATTTCCACAAAACGAACTTGAATTTGTGTGTAACACAAGCCAACAATAGTGTTTCATATACTGCAAGCTAATACGGTTTTTCATATAGTACAGTCTAATCTTGGTGTAGTGTATAATAGAAGACATCAAAAAATTAAAAATAATATATCTCATAAAATCTTGGGGTGTTACATTCTACCCCCATTAAAATGAATTTCGCCATCGAAATTCGTCGGGGTTATAAATGGTTTACTACTTGAAAGTTTCTTTCATAGAAACCCACATCGTAAAAAGTAATACTAAAACTTTATTTTAAAAAGGAAAGTTAGAAATGTAATGGTTACCCAGATTAACTCATCACTGGGTTTCCACATAGGAGAACCTAGGTGGAAATATGGATATGGAAAAAAAATCTAAGCATCAAGTTCTGATGGAGAGTGGTAGAGGACATGGATTTGAAAAGGCCAACAATCACAAAGCCATAAATTTGTGATGATCTAAGGTACCGTCTAATTCATTAGATATGAGGGAACTAGGACAACATTTTTGGTTTTCAAGATCATTTCCATAAAGTTGAAGAATTGTTGAATTAAAAGAAATACTCACTTGATTTTGGTACAATCTTACTGTTGCTCGTGCCTTGAACAATTTCCACTTCATCTCTTAAAGATATGAAGTTGAATTTTTCTTCTGTGAAGTGTTAGCAGATAATGTGATAGAATGATAGGTCATTCCATCTGTCTCAAACATAAAGTTAGCAAAAGTTATATACATAAGTCCATCTATGGTGAGATTAATAGTATATGGTTCCAAAAATGTACTTATACTTCATCTATCATACCACTTAATAAAATAAAACTAGTTTATACTAACCAGGGACTTCCTGTAGGCAAGTGGTAGGCGATAAAGGCATGTCGCACTTCGGTTGTAGGTTCTATTCCCGCAACCTTGTCTGACACGATGGGTTGTCGCCCATTCTATGGGTTTTTTTTTTCTAAAAATATACTATCATAACATTTTAGATATAAAAATTTATATCTTTAACCAATACTATATGATGTCCATTCCAAACTTTAGGCTTATTGAAAATAATTTTGTCCGATTACTAGAAATTTCATCTACCGAGCATGTGAATTCCTTCATTTGTCCCCCATATATAATAAAATATATCTTGTTGGTCACATTCCAAACATGTGAATACCTTAATCATGTATTCTCTTGAAAAGTGAATACCCATTGAACCTTAGTGAAATCATGAATGTAGTTAAAAGTTAACACTTTCCACATACCAAAATCCCAAAAATTATATATACTCAAACCATGATATCACTTAGTCCTTATATCAATCATGAGATCATGAATACTATCAAATATATTATTTTCTCTTTATCCATTCATTATGCACATATCATCTGCTTTCCAAAATATTTGAATCACTTTCCCTGGTTACCGGTACCATAAAATTATTGAAAACCACAATAGACTAATAAAAAAATATTCCTATATACCATAAAAGTACCTCAACAACATTATTCTTGAATACCAATACATAAACACTTCAATCCAACCTCTTCAATGATTGTCAAGGAATAAGTCCTTCCTTGATTTAGAAGTAACCTCTTAGGTCAGGGCATTGAGTTGGGTAATGCCCATGTTCTCCACAAATAATACATTGAACTCCATAATAGTTTGTCACTCTATGACCCTTTTCTCCACACAGATAACATCTTACCCTCCATTTTAGGTATTCCTCAAGGTTCTTCTTCCCTTCTTTATAAATCTCAATCTTCCTTTCTCTATGCTCCTCACCATGTGAACATGCATAAAATTCCATCTTCCTCTTATTTGATGACTTTGGAATACCACCAAAGTTCACCTTTTTAATTATATATCGTGATGACTGATTCGGCATAATCACAATATCTTTCTCTCTAGGCATTACACAATTTTGTTGATCATAGTCACCAATTTGTCCATCGGAATCAACGTTAACTGAATTCCTTCTTGTTCCCTCCATTGATTAAGACCAGAAACCATAGTGTAAGAAACAGTTAAAATAATGAGGAACCACATAATCATAAAAAGTCACTTATGGGATGTCTAACTTATCAAAAATTCTTTAATCCATAACACTTTAGGTTCACCCTAGGTTATTCATGATCGTCAACATAATTTTAGGACTCTAACCTATATGTGTACTTAACCTTAGGGATATCCCTAGACATACCTTAAAAATATCTCTAGGGATCTCACTAAAGTTTAGGCATCCTAGTTTCCAAAGGTTAACTAAACCTCCCTCTGATACCAACTATAGAGGCCCGAAGCTTGATGTACATGTACATTACATTAATTTTTCGGAATATCTAATACATAACAGAAACAAAAACACAAGGACCGTAACCGTTTAGTGTCTTTGGAAACTCAGAATATAATCTTCTAATCTTGGTGAAAGATATTCAACATCTCCCATAAAGATATTCTTTTTCTTATTACCTAAAAATTTTCTTTATATACTGGGGAAAATAAAACATATAAAGGGTGAGATCAAATTCTCAGTAAGGGTAAGCATGGAGAAAATAAAACAAACCAAATACATTTGAACTTCAAAACATGAACATAATATTTAAACATAAAAATCTTGAGCAATGACATAAAACATGGAAGTAAGTAATGCATAGATCATAAATAAACGTTAATCATGATAAAATAGCATGGGAATAAAACATGTAATTTTTTCAACCATTAAGAACATGTTATGATTTCCATAGTATCCAAGGCATTGCTTCCAAAACCATCTTAGTGGACAAAGTCCCTTTCTGAATCGAGTTCACTCCTCGTTCCGGTCTTGTATCACTAAACCGGATTAAATTACCATTCCATCCATGTCTATATCATGAGATATAAATCTTTACACAATTCATTGGAGGGAGATATAGGTCCCACCCATCTCATAATGATACCATTCTTATGTGTGCCACAAGATCACAAATCATACATCATAGCATAACCCATGTAATAAAAATGGGATTCTTAAACATCATGCTATCATAACATAATCCATATAAGATAAAAGGACATAATAAAATATATTCCATTATAACATAATCAAATCAATGTAAAAATAGGGATAGAAATAGAACCCTATATTATCTTAGATGGAAAATAATTTTGATAAAACACTTGAACTCCATTCTTAAGAAAAATATCCTTTCTACTTCAAAAACATTTATCCTTTCTTAACATGTCATACAATTTAAAACTAAAAGAAGTTGATTAAAAATAAACTTGAAAACTTGTAAATTAAGATTCATGGAAATAATGTTCTATGAAATCATAAAAAATCCATTCATGCCATAAAAGTTAAAAAAAATTCTTCTCGTACTTTGGCCGGAAAAGTCAAAAAGTACCTCATACTAAAAATGAAAAAAGATTCCTTTTGTATCTTTTACTAAAAACTCATAAATGGGTAAAATTTGATTTAAAAAATTGTAGAAGGATATAAATAATACTACATATTGAGTAAACATGGATGTGGATGATAAATATTCCCCAGTAAACTCTGAAGTATAAACAATCTCGGATAAAAATGAGATTGCGAGATTTTCCCTTACCTTATGTCCGATATGCTTAGTATGTATCAGAACCTACTGTATAATGATTTAAATAATGTCATTTAATTATTAAAGAATCATATTCATTGTTATGATATCATATATGGTTTACTTATGACTTTATATTACACGTTCTTTTGTAAATTCGTTGTAAAAGCAACGATTTGGGTTAAATCGTTTCATTTATTGTACGTGTTTCGACTTGTTGTTCTTGATATTATTTCTTATATCCTGATTTACTTAATTAAATAATTTCAAACATTATTTACATATAATATATATTTATAATATACATATATAAATGATAGATCAATAAATGGAATGAAATACACCATTCATGGAGACGGTAGGTCGTACGTATGCATGAATGATGTTTTCATTTCCTTATTGAATTGAATGGAATTAAGTAGATGAAATACATATATATATATATACATAAATAAAGTATCATTATTATGTCATATATTTCATTATTATTCATTATATATACTTTATAATCATTCATGAATGGTTAACATGGAGAATGAATCTCATCACGTCGTGGAGACGGTAGTCCGTACGTACGCACGAACGATGATATCATTAACATGATCATGGAATTGTATTTAAGTGTATGTATAATATTTCATAATCAATATCACTTTTCAATAATCATATATAGTTATTTATTTACACCATTATACCCATCCAAGTAAGGTGGTGGTCGAAAATAGATTACACCACGGCGTAGAGACGGTATTTCGTATGTACACACGCGCGGTGATTTCATTTTCTGTAGGACGGATAGAAGGTGAAATAGGGTTGTTTCATATTTATAATAACATATCAGTATATAATTAATACTTATGTTATTACTTTATAATGATACAACTAGAGAAGAAGAAGTAGAAGAAGAAAGAAACATGAGAGCTTTGGAAGAAGAGATTACCTCTTCTTCGACGCACCTCCTTTAAACTTCCTCTTAAGGAAGTAGAGTTGCTCTTTTGAGAAGACCAGAACCTCCAGAATGTTTCTAGGGAAGTGGAGAAGAGAAATGGATAGGGTTTTTCTGAGCTTCAAGGCTCAAAAGGGTGTGAAGAGAAGAGGGAATGGGTTCCCTTTTTATAAGGGAGGAGAGGGGCACCTTTGGAAAAACATAAAATATTATTTTATAATAAAGTCATATTCGGTTTTTAATAGCTCAAAATTGATTTATTTAGAAGATAAGGTGGTTATGGGTCTAAATACACTCAATAAATAGGTTTTATACAAGTTTAGGTTACTATTTTATCCTTATCATTTATATTTAACTCTAAGTTAAATAATTTAACTTTTACCTTGTCTTTTTGTTTTCTTACACTATATGGTTAATAAACATACTATATCAAGACAAAAAACCCAAAGTGGTTAATTATTAATATATATATCCTTATCTAAGTCATTTTGCCTAACCTTATATTTTCAGAAATAAAATAACAGTTAATAATATAATATTTTTTTAAAAACTATTTTAGGTCAATTTTGACACTATTTGGTATTTGATTTTTGTGAAAATCATAACAGCATGATTAGTTTGAAAAAAGTATATTAAATCAATAATAACCTGTCATATTAACCAATAAAATTAGTTGAATTCATAAAAATCTAAAATTACATTTATTTGGGTATTTATAACATCAATTATGTTAATATTTCATTAATAAGGTAATTAATGCATCATCATTGTGTCATAAATAAATTAAATTATTTAATATCTAAAAATTATAAATAAAATACCATTATGTAAGAAATATATCTATATTTCTAATTAATATTTATAGTCAAATTTATCTTATGTATAACCGTATATTAAATATGTTTTTGTCATTAAACTTTGATTTTAACTATTTTAACTCTTTTTTAAATAAAATAATAATAAATCTCCTAATCTGATCCAAGTGGACCTAAAGGGTAATATTTTATCCCTAAGGTTGTTTTTGGTCGAATTATACTTATCAAATAGAATTAGGACATGTGTTAGGGTAATAGTAATATCATTTTTACCCTTAATTACCCTATTTACTTTTAACCGTGGTAAATAAAAGTAAAAAGTTACTATTCACCAAAAACTATTTTTATCTTATTGAACCACATTTTACTCCTTGAAATTTATTTTCTAAATTCCACTCAAAAAAGCGGTAAAATTAAGTTTTATGTAAATTTTCAATTTCTCCTAGGAGGTGGGTAAAAGACGGTGAAAAGTTCAATAAAATTTTTATATATCTAAAATTATTATAAAATGACTCCAATGATTTACATTGAACTTATATAGTTATTATTTATCGATTTTAACCTAAAATAAATTTAAATAAAATAAATAATTTTTTAAATAAAAAGTCAGTTTTTAAATAGTAAACAAGTGTTTTCACTATTCATCAAAAATTGAAAGTTTTCAGAAAAATACCAAAAATTCAGCCTAGGCTAATTTTGATATTCCGAATCCAAAAATGAAGTCCATTTTGAAAGATAAAATTTATAAAATTTCAAAAGTTGGGTATTACTATTTATAACGGCTAGTTCATAATAATATTATAATAATATCTAGTTTAGTGAAACTTGGTATTGCATACTACACATGCTATCGAGGAAGGTCTTGATTGCCTGTAATGCAAGCCAAGTCACTGCTGCGTGTAGTGAAAGCTCCATTTGGTGTTGTGTATAACATAATCAAAACTTATTTCATTTATACATTAAACAAAATCTATACTTAATGTTGCATATAATAATTTCCAAAAAACGAACTTGAATTTGTGTGTAACACAATCCAAGAATAGTGTTGCATATACTGCAAGCTAATACGGTATTGCGTATAGTACAAGATAATCTTGGTGTAGTGTATAATAGAAGACATCAAAGAAATTAAAAATATTATATCTCATAAAATCTTGGGTTGTTATAATTATAGATTAATGTTTCAATTCAAGAATATTATTTCAAGGTGTTACAATATAAAACTTACCAAATATGTAAGAATATACTTTTCAATCTCACTTTCTTTTGGGATTTCTTTTACTTTCAATAAAGGAATATTAAAATTTATCCTTCAAAAGCTCCAATGATTTTCTTATCCTTATGATATTTAAGTAGTTTCTATATTTTCTTCAAAATTTTCCTCTCTTCAGTACTTGAATCATGAAAATAAATGTTTAAACAAAAAATTACTTTTATTTCTCTTTAAATCATATATATTTTTCTTCTATGTCCATATTTTTGGAAATTGTTTTACAAAAGTACATTTAATTAATCAAATTATTTATTAAAAAAATATGTTATCCTTGAATTTTAAATATGGTTTTGAAAGGAATATTTATACTATTTTTTGAAAGTGATGTTTTTTATAAAAATTCAAAAGGGATTTTTTTTAATGTATATGGTGATAACTAACTACACTACCATTGTTACCATTTTACAAAATGTAGATTATTCTACATGTCTTTAATGTTTTTACAAAGAAAAATATTTTATAAAATATTATTTTAATATTTCACTTCCATTACCTTTATTCATCAAAGGGCCTTGATTTTATTGCAAAATCATGTATTCCGGTTCAATTTTTCATCACCTCTCATCTCTTGATTAATTTTGTGATTGTTTACTTTTTATTGATACAATCACTTTCATATGATCATTTTTCATTGTACATTAAATTTATATTAAATATCCATATTATTTTTATTATGGATATTATTATTTCTAAAACCATATACCATTTGAACATAAGGTTTTTTCTTTTAAATTTATTTGACTAACTAGGTAAATTTTGATAAATTTTTATTCTGTACTCAATACAGATATTTATTGATAAGGAATATTGTTCATGAATTAAATAGATCATTTGATATATGAGTAATGATTTGGAAATGAAGTGATGGGTGTGTAACAGAATTATATATCCCCTAATTTCCTTGGTAGGCCTCCTAAGACAAATTAATTGGTCAAATTGAATGGGTTTTTACCCTTAGTTTTAAGCTATCTTAGTGAAAGGTCTTGATAGTATAGATATCATGACGTCTGATATCATGACATCTAAAACTAATAATTTTCTTTTATTGAGAATTTGTATATGAAAATCTCTAATACTGAGTGACTTGGAAGTACTTCACACATGGAGATAAGGGAATCGGTTGGAAAACTTCTTGTCTTGTAAGGCATCTCAGGACAATACTCATATATAATTCTTCATTTTTGATTCCCTCCCCTCATGTTGTGCTGACATGATTATTAGATACGCTTTAGGTCTCTAATTTTATAGGCCCCCTTGATATCTTATGCTCTTCTTGAGAGTATATTCTATTCATTTTCAATAAAAATAAAAGTTTTTGTGTGTGAATATTATCCATGAATGCATTTTTTCAAAGTTATTAATTAAATGGAATATATTTTCAGATATTTACCTTTCTGTATTGATTATTCCTTATTTAGTCATGATAGTCAAGTTTTTTATTAAATGGAATGTGTGTTTAGTTATATACCTTATCATATTTATTATTCTGTATTGATTCATGATATGTTCCACTATACATAACCCTACGAGAGAATTTGTGTTCACCCTTATTTTTTTGCCTTTCCCTAGGATATGAAGAATAATTCTTTAAATAATTTCATGGTTGTTTAATGTTTTCCATTACAATGTTTTATATTTTAACCCCAATGTAAAATGAGTATCATGGATATATATGGCTTCCAATATTAACAATTCATCATTCCATTGGGATTCGTCCCCTTGTAACTATTCCATTATAATAAAGTAACAATCGAATTTGGGTTACTAGGGTTGGGGTTGTTATAGGTAGGTATCATGAGATAACTAAGACAGGTTAATAGGAGATTCCTTACCCATTTATGTATGATGTCTTGGAAAAAGACCTTAGTGATATGTTTATGATTTATGGAATTTTACATTCCCATAATTTCTATCATTATATAATCATTTACTTCTATATATGTAATTATTTAATTAGTTTTTCATTTATGGATTATTTTATTCTTATGTATTCATAATTTTTTTATCTACTAGTTATATGTCATTATTATGCCATGATAGATTCTGTTGTGTCATTTCCCTTACTAATTGTTTTATATCACCCTTTAATTTAGTTTCCCATGTCCCCTAGAAATGAATTGGAATACAATGTATGATCATTTTTATAGATAACATTAAGGAATAATTATTTTCATGCAAATGATGTTATATTTCATGTTGTACTGTCATGTTTGTGTATCTAGTCTCTTAAAGACAACTAAACCATGATCTTGGGATTTTAATCTCATGTAATCTGGTTACAATATTATATATAACCCACCAACTCTTGGTGACCAGGGTTGGGGATGTTACAGCTGGTATCAAACAAAGGTTTACTAGAAACTTTAGGAGATAAATTTAAAAAAACATAGGTAGAGAACATATATTTTACTTCAGTAATATTATAGCTACTATTATAGAATTAGTTTGATAATTATACTTTGAATATGACCATATTTTTTAAAACGTGATATATATAAGTCACATTTTATTCTTTAATAGATTATAATATTACTAATGAATTTATTCCATTTATTAGATAATAGTGTCTTCTAGAAGGAATGGAAACAAATCCAACAATCAAGGATAATGTGGGGATTTATGGATGATTGGAATAATGGAGATAATTTTAGTGCTGAACAAATTATCACTATCCAAAGGAAATTGACTCTAGGTATAACAAATAGCATTTCCTGTATAGAACAACCATTTTCACCTCGATGAGAATCAACCACCCTGGAACATTTTATGAGGTAACAATCTTGATCATTTAGTGGGTCCACGAGTCCAATGCTAGTAAATGAATAGATAAAGTCTTTATAGATGATAATTATTGCATATTTGTGTAATAATAAGTAAAATACTATCATGGATATATATCATTTAAGGAAATATATTAACCAATTGTGATCCCTGATTAAAAATACTACGAATCCATAAGATATGGAAAACATGGTGTGGGATGAATTTAAGGTGATTTTTTGGGAAAAATATTTTATTTAAGAGAAATGTGATGGGATGGGAATAAAATTATTGAGTTTACAAAAATAAAGAAATAAGATATGGTGGATGATTATGAGGATAATTTCCTTAGGTTGGAAAGGAATGTTATATATTATATACACAACTCAAAAATTAATATTGATCATTTATTTGATAGTTTAAATCCAAGTACTCTATGATAATTAGTCTCTCGCATATTTTTAATGTATTAAGATATAGTGATAAGTTCTATCAAAATTTTGAGCAAGTTTTAAAAATCATTTATTTACAAAGGGAAGCCAAAGAATAATAGGGTGGTTTATTTCCATGTGTAACTAATGACTAAAAAGAAAAATATGGGAATAGTGTAGTTCCTTGTATGCAACAAATGTGGTAAGAAACACTCAAGGTATTTGTTAAGTGGATTGGTTGTATGTTTTAAATATAGATACAAATGGAATCAATCTCATGAGTTCAATGGAGAGAGATAAATAATCAATATGAAATTATTTAACTATAAGGATATGGGACATTACTCTAATAAATTCCACAAGAACCAAGGTAATCTACCCTAATAAATTCCTTTGGATAAAGGATGATATTTTTAATAACAATGGATGAATTTAAAACTTTAAATGATGTGATATAGGGTTCTTTAATAAGATTCTCAAATTTATATAATAAATTATATAATTTTTGATTTATACATTATGGTATGTCTTACATGTTTGAAAGAATATTAAATCTCCCCATTCTATATTAAGGAATTATTTATTAGTTAGAAAATGAGAACTTTGATTATAACAAAGGTTTACCAAGAAGTTCAAATTAGAATGTATGGGTTTTTCCTAGTTGTAAATATAATCACCCTACCTATGGTGGATTTTGATATACACATGGGTTTGGAGTGTATATTTAATTATAAACTAATAATTTATTACAGGGATAAATAAGTTATAAATGGTGAGTAAAGTATGGAATTACTTGTTTTTTATGGGATATTTCATTACCAAAATCTTGTATGGAACCATCATTAGTAGATCAGATCAATAAAATCCTTGGGTAGAATATAGATAAAATTCAATCTATTATGGGTAAAGATAATTTTAGAATATAAAACATATCCACTGTGAAAGAATATATTAATGTATTTCTTGATTAATTACCAAGATATCCATCTAATTGAGAAGTTTATTTTTCGATTATTATTATCCCTGATTTAAAACATATATCTAATCCATCATATCTATGGATCATGTGGGGTTATTTGAGATAAAGAATTAATTATAATACTTAGGTGATAAAGGTTACATTCATCTAAGTGTTCTACCATGGGAATAACCTATATTTTTTTTAAGATTGATGGTTCAATGAGGATATAGATTTATTATTGGGAAATAAATGGAATTATTGTAAAGAAAAATTATCAATTTCAATATATTGATGAGCTTATTGATCAAATTAAAGGGGTTCAATACTTATCAAATATTAATCTTTGTTCTATTTATCATATGTTAAATGTTAATAAGTAGGATATCTCAAAAATGAATTTCCTATGAGGTATGGTCATTATGAGTTCACAATAATTCCTTTTGGGATAATTAATACACCCTCTATGTTTATGTATTTTATTAATAGAGTATTAATTTATTATAAAGATAATTTTTTGTGGTATTTATTGATGAAAGACTTATATACTCTATGATTTATGAGGATTATGAAACTCATTTGGGAATCATACTTGAAGTACTAAAGAAAAGGAATTTATATAGGAAATTTATTAAATAATAATTTTAACGTAAAAAAGTTTCTTTCCTAGTCCATATTGTTTCATTGGATAAAATATCTATCAATCCTTCTTAAAAAAATGTTTTCAAGTAATGTAAAAGAACTACTAATATAACAAGAATACATAGTTTCCTTATGTTAATATGATAATATCAGTGTTTTGTTGAAACATTCACTCAATTAGATAATATGATAACTAATTTGACATATACTGAGGTAAAATTCACATAGAAAAAGTGAAGTGAAGATATATTTGAGTAATTTTAACAAATATTAGTAAATACACTTATATTGAATCTTCTATATAATAAATAAGGGTTTTTTATTTATAGTTATTCATCAAGGAAAGGTATTAGATGTGGTCTAATGAAAAATTATATGGAGGTTTCCTATACATATCCATGGTTTAAAACCCTGTGTTATTAATTATCCTACTCGTGATTTATAATTATAAATGGTGATATTTTCACTAAATATTTGGATCTCTATGCATAGGGATGTGATATATATACTGACCATACGGGTTTCAAGAAATATTTATTCAAATGATATTAATATAAGGCAAATGAAATGGTTATAACTAATCAAGGATTTGTATTTTGTTAAACATTGTCATCTTGGTAAATAAAACAAGGTAGTAGATGCATTGAGTAGAAGATACCTTGGTGTCTTATCCATGGTAGGGGTGGATAATGACCTAATTCTGATAGATTTAGTAAATATTGACTTGAGTATTATAATGGAAGGGGAAACATCATTCTTATTCCATCTAATTCCCTAGCCTTATTTATTATGGAGTATTAAGAAATATCAATATGATTATAAGGAAATATAAAAGAATATGGAAGATATGAGGAATGGAAAATAACCATTGTTCAAAAATGGTTATGGTGGTGTTATATGGTCTAGTAATATGTTGTGTGTTCCATAAATATTATAGGTGAAGAGAGATCTATTATAAGTGGATCATATATCAAACTTCTATATACATATGAGAAACACCAAGAAAAATATAGATATACTATATCATTTTTCATGG
The DNA here is from genome assembly GCA_963277665.1 of Viscum album. Lineage (NCBI taxonomy): Eukaryota > Viridiplantae > Streptophyta > Magnoliopsida > Santalales > Viscaceae > Viscum > Viscum album. The sequence goes on from OY728121.1 coordinate 442,028,294, forward strand.
GAAATATGAAGTGATAAATTGCATATTATGTTGAAAGATGCTTAGTATACCAATAATTGAAGGCTGAAAGGTAACTTCTCAAAGGTTTTATGCATCCCTTACCTATACCAGAGTGGAAGTTAGATAATAATACCATGAATTTCATCACTAGGCTACCAAAGACATCAATGGGGAAAACAAAATATGGTTCATTATTGACCACCTTACAAAGTTAACTCATTTCCTTGAAATCTAAGAATATTTTCCTCAGGATCATCTTATAAGGTTTTATATAAATGATGTTGTGAGACTTCATGGAATTACCTTATCAATAGTCTCTAATAGTGATCCAAGGTTCACATCAAAATTTTGTATGAGTATCCAAACTGATTTAAATACAAATCTTAACCATAGCACAATATATCACCCTAAAATGGATAGAATGTCTGAAATGAATATAAAAACGTTAGAGGATATGATAATTTCACACTATATAGACATATAATGAATTTGGGATTAGTATTTAACTCTAAGGTAGTTTTCATATAATAACATTTACCACTCTAGTATAAAAATGGAACCATATGAAGCCCTTTGTGGAAATAAATGTCAGACTCTAATATGGTAGGATGAAGTTGGAGAAATGGTTTCATTGGATCTAAAACTTTTAGAAGGGACATCAAATAAGATAATATCCATCCTTAATTATATCAAGGAGTCTTAAAGTAGAAAAAAAATGTTATGTTAACAACCAAAGAAATGATCTTGAATTCAAATTAGGGGGACTATGTATTCATGAATATATCCCAATGGAAATGGGTTATGATATATGAAAAGAAATTGAATATAAGACCAAGGTAAATTAGTTTATTTGAAATATTGGATTGGATTGGAGTTATGGTACATTGTTTAGTTATCCCACCAAACGTATCTCATGTACATGAATTCTTCCATATATCAATTTTGTGAAAGTAAATTCCTGACCCCTCACATGTTCTTAATGTTGATCAAGTTAATTTTTATCCTAACTTATCATATATTTTAGATATGATTTAGATTCTTGATATGATGTAGAAATTGATATAAAATTAGACAACTCAATTGGTGAAGGCTCTTTAGAGGAATAACCTACTAGAGAAGTGACATGGGAACTTGAGGAATAAATTAGAATGGATTAGCCACATTTTTTGATGGAATGAATTATAATTTTTATAATGAAATTATTACAACTTAGGAATTTAATGACTAAGAAATTATAGTAATATATAATAATTTTCTTTATTTCAAACGACATGATAAAAATGAAGGATACAAATTTTCTAAGACAGATATAAATAATAATGGATAATAAAAAAATATTGCAAGTACAAAGTAGATATCTCTTAGATCATTTTATTATATGAACATCACATCTATAATTATAATAATATATATATATATATTATAATTAAAATATTTAAAGAATATAAAATGGGAAGTATTATTTAGGGGATTGGTTCTAATGAATTTATAGGAAGTAAATATAGTCATTACATGACTATTTTTTGTTATGACCATTAGGGATTTATAACTATTGGGAACTATGACCATTGATATTTATAACCATTGGGAATTATGATATTTGGGAATTATTAATTTCGGAATTATGACCATTGGTAAATATGGACATCTGGAATTATGGCCATTGTTAATGTATCCATTATAAATGACAATTAAAATTAGTGTATATTAAGGGTAATTTCGACATATAATTGATTCATAAGGAAGAAACAATTTCCTTGAATATTATGGACATACCTTATAAATTTCAATTATTATAGATTAGGAAGGAGGAAGTATCATTAGGGTTAAACCTTGACCAAATCCAAGAAAAATTTCAACAATTAAAGTTTAATTGGAATCATCTATGGGAGGAATTAAAGTTATTATAAATCACTATTGGATTAATATTGGTTGAACCACCCCATTTAAGTTACATAATTTCACACCTTACTCTTAGGTATTATTTAGGTGTGATAATGTGTTATGTATCTAGGGTTTAATTAGTATTTAAGTGTAAATTCTTTTAAAAGTGAGATGGTGTTTACTCTTATATCGCATATTTATCAAATGTATCATCCTGATAAAATAGTTAAAATGTACATAGTTAGTATATGAACTTGATAAAATGGATTATACCTTCGGAGTCAAGATATCGAAATTATTTAAGGGATGAGAATTTGTAATTTTGGGGAAAATAGTAGAAAGTACAAAAAATGGTGAAATATGGTAAATATGACATCATATATGGATAATTATAATTTAACTTTTACAAGGAAATTATATTTGACTAATTTTGTCGCTAATAAATATAAAATATCACTAAGGGAGTTAATGGTTCATTATGGTTGTAGTGAAGCACTTAATATAATGGAAAATTAAAATATTCATCACATTATTCAATGAAATTTCACTCACTACACCTATAAATACCCACCCCCAAATCTCATTTCTCCCATACTAAATTCAAATTTACTTATTTATATGTCTCTAAATGAGTTAATATCATATATTACTCTTAAATATTTAATATTTGGGTTGGTTGTATGGTTCTTCTTTAGGATAAAAATCTCAAGATAGGTATCAGTTTCTATTTTAAACTCTTCATTTCCTATTTGAATTTATTTTTTTAAAATATCATTTAAACATCAATTTAATATGCTACCATGATTATAAATTCACGTTATAAACACACATTATATATATTATTAATGTTTTAATACCTAAATCCCTCTTATATTACCCTCTCATGAGTTGTTACCATGTTAGAGTAAGGGTCCTTTTCCCTTTCTTTCCTTTTCCAATTTACATTTCCATTGTTGTATCCATTTCTATTTCTAAGTTATTACACCAATATTTTCATTATAATATTTTAATGACTACACTTGATTTATCTTATCCATTTTAATACCCATTTCACTCACATTAAGCTTCATACAAAATTCATTATAATGCTCAACCATTAGTGGAAACCCAAGAGATAAGTCTAATATATGAAAACATACCAAAATTTTCATGGAGTAAAGAGTGTGTGGTTACATAAAAATGAAATACCTATATTTATAATACAATTTTATGTTGTATTTTTCTTATATTAACCTAGGGTAAATAACTTTGAAAAAGTTTGGTTGAATATACATGATCTTAACTTGGTGCCCAACAAAGAGGCCTAATTGCACACCTGGTTTGATACTCCTGAGGGATATGCTTCAGATAATTCACATGATGCTTATGAACAATCACTAAGGATACTAATATATCATTATGTTGTTGTAATAAGTTTTAAAATTAACTATTTAAATCATGTAAGTGTTATATAATATCTGGATGTGTCGATATATGGGTGATTTTTTTGTCATTGCATTGGTCTCCTACCATTACAAATACATGTATCTAATTTCCTTTACAAAATGTTCATCTTAGTCTTTTAAAGTATCAAATATATTTAGTTTTTTTATTATTCACTTGATAAGTCTACATATTTGAACATTTTGAATCCCTATTTATTCCTTATATAAGTAATATAAATTCACCAAGATATCCATATTGATATATTGGTTGGGCAAAACTATTATCATGTCATATAATCCTTTGTTATATATAGAAATATCTTATAGTATAAGACTCATTTAGTAATTAGTATAAGTATTTTAATATTTTCCATCATTTAACATTATTCCATTTATATCCTATGATCATTTATTATGTGATGTAATTCATTGGTATTTTATATGACGGGTGGGGCTTAGAGTTATATAGACCCTCAATGCACTAGTTGGTCTCATGAGATAACTAAGATTGGTTAATAAGATCATCCTTGACCATTTACATATAATGTCTTGGAATAGGGCCTTAATAATATGTGTTTGATATCATTCATTTTTAATTCCCATTATTTCCAACATTATCTTATCATTTACTTATGTCCATATGATTATTTAATTATTTTTTCATTCAAGGATTATGTTATACTTGTTTATTAAACATTCATTTATCAACTTGTGTTATGACATTATTATACCATAATAGCTTCTATTTTATGTTTTCCCTTGATGAGAGTTTGATCTTACCCTGTACTTTTGTTTCCCACTTCCTCGAGTAGTGAAGTTGAGTACTACATATGACCAGCTCTATGAATAAAATTGATGAATAATTATTTATACTCAAATTATTTAATATTTCATTTTGTAATATAATGTGTATGTATCTAGTCTCCTAAGGACTATTGAACCTTTATATTGGGAATATAATCTCATGTAATCTAATTATCATGTAATAAATAACCCACCGTATATCAGTGACTATTGTTGGGGTGTTATAAAATGTAATACCCAAAAAATTCTAGTAATAAATAAGTATATTTTTATTAAAAAACATGTACTAATAATAAATAGTAAAAACATACTAAGAATACTATAAATAATAAAGGAAAAATATAAGAAATAAATATTGCATGAACAATAAAGATGTCTCCTTGATTGTATTCTCTAATGAACAACATAGCTATAAAAAATCATACAGAAAAAAATAAGACAAGTCAAAGAATTAGAATTTTAAAATAATGAAAAATGAGATATATTATTTAAGGGATTGATTTAAATGAATTTATAGGCAGTAAATATGGTCATTACATTACTATAAGACATTATGACCATTGGAAATTAAGATCATTGGGCATTATGTCTATTAGGCATTATGACCATTGGGAATTATGACCATTGAGCATTACAATTATTTGTAGTATATTTTTTTTAAATGACCATTATAATTAGTGCATATTAGGTATAATTATGAAATATAATTAATGTAGAAGGTATAAAAAAATTCCTTAAATAGTGATAAAATTCTTTATGAAGATAATTTATCATATTTTGGGAAGGAGGTAGCATCATTATGGTCTCCCTTGACCAAGCCCAAGTAGAACTTCAATAAATGAGATTGGAATGAAATCATCATTGGAAGAAGTTAAATTTGGTATAAATTACAAAAAAAATAAATATTGTCTTATCCATCCCATTAAATTGTCACCATTATACACCTCACCCTTAGGTATTATTGTTTTATGATAAGGGTTTATGTATATAGGGGTTAAGTAGTATTAATTTGTACATTCTTTTAGAAAAGAAATTTTGTTTACTCTGATACCAAAAAATTATCAAATGTGGCATCCTTATACAAAATTTAAAATGTACATAATTATAGGAGCAGTGGAGCACTTAACACAATAGAAAAATAAAATATTAATTACTTTATTCCATGAACACTAATACAGTTATGCCCTTCAACTACATGAAAAATGGATTTTAACAATGATAATAAAGATTTTTTAACCTCAAATCTGATAAAATGGGGGTACCCTTTATCAACAATAAAAAAAAGTGAAAATAAAGGCCCCCTTTATCAATACTAGAAATAGCGCTAATAAAGGAACCACTTACTGCAGTGTGTTGTTTGTATAACAGCACACTACAGCAACCCCAACCTATAACCTATACATAATATATATAATTTAATTTAAATAAATTTTATATCATGAATAAAAAAACACTACTATATATATTTCAAAAAAAAATTTGTATAATTACATTTATAATTATTATCCACAAATATTTAAAAACATTAATGTTTCATCATCTTTCGCACTCGTGATCCCCTCTTAAAAAGGTTTTCCCATGGTATCTATTGGCAAAAAATTTACCTCAACTCAGGAAAACGAATCCACCTATATAAGGAAATATCTTATTTAAGTAATATTATAAAGAAAAAAATCTAACATTAATATGAAAAAATACATTAAAAATGGTAGTTGGGGTTTGTCTTAGTGGTAAGAACCCCATAATCCTACGTGAAAATGGGGGTTAAAAACCCATTGGGCACATGCTGCAGTAGTACTGTAGTGGTACAGTAGCAGCGGTGACACTATAGATCGGCGGGTACTATAGCAGCAGCAGGGCACTATAGCAGAAGCGGTACTGTGTGGGAACTGCAGCAGGTAGGTTACTATTCACATAATGGACATTGGTCCAAAAATTTGGGCATACGGGCTATGTAATGGGCTACAAACCCACTGGTCCTTCGGGCTATATAATGGGTCTCCCTCTACCTAGTTAAAAGAGGTCTTTTATTTTCTTTAATAATAAAATGAGGCTTCAGACCCAACCTTTTAAAAAAATACGTTAAAAATGTAAACTTTCAATAAAAATACACACTTTGAGTTATACAAGTTACACCATGCATTGTATTGAGGTGCAGTTGATTCCAATAAATCACAAATGATGTATGGATCATTGTCCTGAAGTATCAAAAAAAATGAATGCATTTTCATGGGTTTGAGTATGTTAATTATTATTTTTAATGAAATTAACTTCAGTTTTAAATAAAGAAACACCTTGGTTATACCGATCACACCTTGCATGGGATTGAGGTGTGTATGATTCATATACATCAAAAATTACTTATGTATAATTTTCCTAAATTATCAAAACAATCTAAATTCATTTTCTCAGTTTTTAGTATGCCACTTGTGTTTCTTACTAAAATGTTATTTCAAATTGGAAACACGCACTTTGAGACATAATGGTCACATAATGTATCAGTTTGATGTGAGACTGCTTACTACATGTCACAAATGACTTATGAATTTATATCGAAAATTATCAAGACAATTAGAGTGTATTTTTTTGTTTTTCAATGAGTGACATGTGTTTTGAACTAAAATGTCAATTTTAAACTAATAATAGTAACTTTGAGTCATACCAGTCACACCATACAATGGATAGAGGTTTGGTTGATTCCTACACATCAAAAATTACTCATGGATCGTTTTCCTAAAGTTTAAAAATAATACAAATTTGTTTTATCATCTTTTAGTGCATCACTTGTTCCTTTTTCTAAAATTAATGTCAATCTAAATAAAAAGACACACTTTGAGTCATATCTGTCACACTGTGCATCGAATTGAGGTGAAGTTGATTCCTATGCATAAAAATGACTTATAGATAATTTTTCTAAATTATTAAAACAATCCAATTTCATTTTCTCAATTTTAATTAGGTTAGTTGTCCTTTTACTAAAATTGATTTCAAATTTAAATAAAAAGACACACTTTGAGTCATACCAGTCACATCATAGGTCAGATTGAGGTGAATATGATTCATACACATCTCAAATGAATGATGGATCTTTTCCATAAAGTATCAAAAACAATATGAAGGTGTTTTCCCAATTTTGAGTAGGTTAGTTGTCCTTCTTACTAAAATTGATATCAATTATAAATAGAAAGATACATTTGGAGTCATACCAATCACAGTGTGTGTCGGATTGAGGTGAGGGTGATTTCAACACATACTAAATGACTCATGGATATTTTTTATAAAGTATAAGAATAATATAAATTAATTTTCTTGGTTTTTTATATGTAACTTTTATGTTTTGCTAAAATTAATGTAAATTTAAAATAAAAAAATAAACATAGTCATATCAGTCACAGTGTGCATAATATTGAGGTGAGGTTTATTCCTACATGAAAAAATGACATATAGATCATTTTTATAGAGTATTAAAACAATATGAATATATTTTATTGGTTTTGAGTAGGCTAATTGTCCTTTTTACTAAAATTGATGTAAGTTTTGAATAAAAAGACACACTTGGAGTCATACCGATCACACCATGCATTGGATTGAGGTGTGGATAATTTCTACACTTCTCTAATGTCTGATGGACAATTTTACTAAACTATCAAAACAATTTGAATGTGTTTTCTCAGTTTTTAGTAGGTCAGTTTTCCCTTTTTCTAAAATTGATGTTAATTTTAAAAAAAAGATGCATTTGGAGTCATACCAGTCATATCATGCATTGGATTGAGGTGTGGATAATTCCTACACATCCAAAATTACTCGTGGATCATTTTCCTAAAGTATCAAAACAATATGAACGTGTTTTCTTGATTTTTAGTACATCACATGTTCTTTTTGCTAAAATTAATGTCAATATAAAATAAAAAGACAGAATTGTAGTCATAACAGTCATATTGTGTGTTATATTGATGTATGATTGATTACTACACTTAAAAAATAACTTATAGATCATTTTCCTAAATTATGAAAATAATACTAATGAATTTTCTCAATTTTGAATAGGTCATTTGTCCTCTTTACTAAAATTGTTTTCAGTTTAAAATAAAAAGAAACACTTGGAGTCATACTGGTCACACTATACATCAGATTGAGGTTTGGATGATTTTTACATGTATCAAATGATTGATTAATCATTTCTATAAATTATAAAAATAATAAGGAGGTGTTTTATTGGTTTTAAATATGTCACTTGTTCTTTTTAGTAAAATTAATTTCAATTTTAAATAAATAGACACACTTGGAATTATATAGATCACGACTTCTATCAGATTGAGGTGAAACTGATTCTTGCACATCTCAAATGACTTATGTATTTTTTTCGTTCATTATGAAATTAATATATATACTTTTTCTCAATTTTAATTATGTCACTAGTGTTTTTTGTTAAAATTTCATTTGAAATTAAAAGAACACACTTTGAGTCATACAGGTCACATCGTCTATAAGTTTTACATGAGTCTTCTTTATATAAGTCAAAAATGAATTATTAATAATTTTACTAAATTATCAAGACAATCTGAGTGTGTTTTCTCAATTTTCATTGAGTGACTCTTTTTGAACTAAAATTTCAATTTTAAAATGATAACAGACACTTTGAGTCATACTTGGAACATCATGTATCAGATTTAGGTGAGGATGATTCCTACACATCAAAAATGATTTATAAATAATTTTCATAAATTAAAAAAATAATATGAATTATTTTTCTCAGTTTTAATATGTCACTTGTTATTTTTACTAAAATTAATGTCAATTTTAAATAAATAAACACCCTTGTGATTATAACAAAAACACTATTTATCGTATTAAGGTGAGGTTGATTCCTAAATGTATAAAATTAATTAAGGATAATTTTACTAAAGTATCAACTCAATCCAAATTCTTTATCTTGGTTTTTAGTATATCACTTATTTTTTTATTAAAATTTCATTTTAAACTATAAACACACACTTTGAGTAATATCAGTCACATCATGTGTCAGTTTTATATGAGAATACTTGATACATGTCAAAAAAGACTTATGCATCATTTTATTAAATCATCATGACAATCCAAGTGTGTTTTATCATTTTTCAATGAGGGACACTTTTTGAACTAAAAGGTAAATTTTAAATTGATAAAGGACACTTTGTTCCACACCCAGAAAATAGTGTATCGGATTGAGGTTTGGTTGATTCCTACACATTGAAAATTACTTATGGAAAATTTTATTTAAGTTATAAAACAATAAGAATGTTTTTTATAGGTTTTAAGTATGTGAGATGTCTTTTTACTAAAATTTATGTCAATGTTTAATAAAAAATGCATGTTTAGTCATACCGGTCACACCGTGTGTTGGACTGAGGTGAGTATGATTATTACACACCCTAAAAGACTTATTGATCATTTTCCTAAAGTATCAAAATAATCTGAATGCATTTTTTAGGTTTTTAGTATTTCATTTCTATTTTCTACTAAACTTAATGTTAATTTTAAATAAAATATGAACCTTGAGTCATACTGGTCACACCATGATTTAGATTGAGGTGATTCTAATTCCTAAACATCCCAAATGACTTATGGATCATTTTCTTCAAGAATAAAAACAATTACAATTTCCAATAATACCATGTGTTTCATTGTACATGTTTTTTTTAACTACCAACACTACATATTGAGTTGACTTTCTTAGCCAAAAAACCTTCTTCTACTCTTCCGGTTTTCAACAATGAGAAAGGTTTTTTTTGGATAAGAACATAAAATAAATACAAAGTTTTGGTATCTTAACAAAAAAAAATGGAAAGTGTGGTATAATAAGAAGAAAGGAACATGTTATCTCTTTTGTGTCTTTTTGAGGATAGTTGAAAGAAAAATATAACTTCTCAAAAGATCTTTGGAAAAAACTAAATAACTATTAGATAAAAATGATAAGGAAGTTAACTTAAAAATAGTAGATAAAATGATGAAAAAATTAATAAAATAAGTAGTAGAAACTCACCTTTTCATGATGGTTTTATACAGTCTTGATCCATTTCCTTGTTTTTATTATCTCAGTTGTAGTCTCAAACAAGCATGAGAAGCTTCCAAAAAACCACCACAACTCAAATAAAATAATCCACCTCCAGTGTTGACATTTATCACTTTCCTTCAAGTTCCCTTTAATACCTTTGAATAAAAGTGATAAATGTTGACATTATAGGGGTGAGATGTTTTTTAGGGAGAAGACATTATATGAATGAATAGTCAAAAATTTAATTTAGATTATGTTAATATAGTATAAAATATATAATATTATGAGGAAAAACATAGTATATTAAAAAAAAAACTTTTACCTTCTTATTGAACTCTGAGTTGCAGCCTTGAAGTCCAATATCTCATGAGCATGAACATATTTTAAAAAAATACCCAAAATCAAAAAATGGAATCAACCTTTATAAGAAAAAAATATTATGTGAGAAATACTAAAAAGAAATAAATTAAAAATAAATATAAAAATAATAATTAATTCTATAGAAGTCACATATTCATGATATTTGTGTAAATTTTGTGATCATGTATGTTACTAATTTGTTTCCGAGAAAATATATATCATCTTGTGAATATGATTTTTTCGAATGTCATGGTAGTACTATAAAAATATAAATACATAAAGGATTAATAAATATTTTAAATTAAATAGTAATTATTTTTGAAAACACCTCTTCAGGGACGATAGTTTGTTAATGGAATGTGATCTCTCTCATAAATTTATAAATATAATAACCAAAATCTTTCCCATTTTTTTGTTTCTGAAACTAAAGAAACACTGAAAAAAATAATTAATTTGTTTGGATATGTGTTTGGATAGTAAAATATTATTATATATACCCTGATACTTTTCCATTTTTAGAACTTTCCAGTATCCTTGTGTGCAATACTTGTTTTCATTCCATGATTTTTATGATATTTATACAATAATATATCAAAAAAATCCTCATTAAAACATATTATAAATTATATAAATTTATTTTTAGTTCTAAAACGATGGATTTAGTCTATTAAAATTTGACAAACACCATCACGTGTGGTCGATTTTTTGGGTATTCATGTAGTGAATCCAAGAAATAAATATTTGGATTATCCAAATTGACTGTAATTAGAATCCAATGTTTTCTAAAAACATAAAAATGAATAATTAGTGAAGTAAATAAAAATATATTTGATATAATTAAATTTTATAGCTTTACCCCTTAACTGTTGGTATTAAGAATATTTTTCCATCCCTAAGTTTTCTTTCAAACTATTTGGCCAGGTCTTCCCCTATTTCATCCATTTTTTTGGATTCTATTTTTTTTGTTCTGTAGAGGTGGCATGAGGAATAATAAGTCCAAAAAATGCATGGGGAAATACCTTGAATTGGTATTGATATATACACCTATAAAAAATATGAAATTTATTTAGTCATAATTAACATATTATATCATTTTTTGGAAGAATAAATCATGAAAACATGCCTCATTAATACATTTACAATTGAGGCTCCTATCTATTCATAGTTGAGGATTTTATATATATTCTCAAAATAAATGTAGTCATTACCTTCCTCTTCATACTTTTTTTCTTAAAAAACAACTAAATGACTACTACCATTTTTTAACTTTGTATCTGCATTAACCTTCAATATTATTAAATGTAGATATTGAATGGGAGGGTTAAAGTTTCTTTCATAAGATCTTTTCTATTGATTAGTTTATCCTTTAGATGGTTTTGAGTTGACCTTTCATTTCACCCCTTCCCTTTTTCTATCTTTAATAAAATTCATTGGTTTAGAATTTTTTTTAATTAGTTGATAATGGTTTAGCATGAAAAATAAATTGGAACTGAATTCCTCCTTATCTACATGTGTTTTTACAAGATCTTACGACCATACGATGAATGTTCCAATAGCGTGGTCAACCTTATGAATATATTCACCGTTAATTGGAATAGGTAGCTCGATTCTCGGCTCATGAGATATGTTAATCGCCACTCTCACATGACATACTAGAAGAAGTCTATTTTTTATCATGTCATCTTGGATATTAAACATCGTATACCTCTCTACAAAGAAATGGGTGGGTGTTGATAGATATAACTCACAGTAATTTTAACCCTTTAGAATATCACTATAGGAAATGTATCAGTGTATGTTTGATTCACATTTCACAAAAACAATTATTAGAACATTGATTACCTCAACTAAGATATATCTTTTAGGGGAATGGTTTTCCTCAAATTTGTTGGGGGTGGGGGATCTTTACACATTGGTGTTCTTTAGTAGTTTCTTCTATTTTCTTCCCCCCATAACAGTTGCTATCAACTCAGTCTTCAAATGAAATTTTTCTTCAAGGTAAGATACTCTTTCTCTCATATCTTCCATTTATTTTTATTTATCCTCATGTTATTTTTTTCTCAAAATATGTTTAGGGTGTCACCCTAAAACCTACACCTCTAATGCGGATATATAGTTCTGGACGCTTAAAGGCCATTTATTGTAGGTGTTAATCTAGTACAGGGGATGATGATTCATGTAACTATATCAGATGGAAAATATATGAAAATAAGTAGTCATTGATATATAATTGCAATTTAAAGAAAAATATTATTATAATGTCATACTTACACATGTTTCCTATACTTTTTGTCAGTTTTCATCTATTATTATCCAATATTTATTTATATGTGCCTCCTTCTATAGAATATGTCATGGGATGGGAGTGGATTTGGATTTGGATTCATCAATCTTCATATAAATAGATGAACATAATTATTCTTTTGTTTCACATCACATAAAATTATTATGGAATATTTAAAATACGTACCAATTTTATTTTATGTGAAACATAACTCATCCTTAAGTTATAGTAGGGGTACATTATTTTTGTTGATCGTTCCTTATTTTTATCACTCAGTTGTTCTTTCATAAATAAAAAATTATCAATCAAAGTGATTAATACACATATTTTCAAACAATGTATTACCATCCATAATGTACCTGAAAAGAAACATCTGCATGATGGACACTAAATCCATCATATGCTTCTTGGATTATCAAGTGTGCATACATAAGTGGTGGTGCGGGTTTATTTTACCTTTAGTATCATTAATATAAAATCTTGTAAGAATTGTGTGAAAGCATCTATGAATTCTTAAATAAAGAATTAATAAATATTTATTATGGGAGTCATCTTCTATAAATTCACTCTACCTGGGATGATGAAGAGTGATTCAATGTTTTGTTATTTCATTTTTTAGTAAAATAAATAAAGTATATCATAATGTTACCATAATCTCTTCCGACATCAGTGTCTTAAGCATGGGCACAACATGGTTCCATTAATCTACATCAATCATCACATGTTTTATAGGGATGTGTCTAATGTAACTTTAGAACATGGACTTGTTGGGGTTAACATGATGGCCCCTTTCATTCCATTTGACCTCAAATTTTATGCCTTTTTTTCTTTAATTGTTTTTTCTAAAACCATCAAAATACAACACTCCTATTTTTTCTGCATCACCAGTCCTTTGTTGTCTACCATTTACTCATATTCAACATCATCAATATATTTTTCATCTTGAGCAGAAGCATCGGAATTTGAAAAAGGTCATTGTACCTCAACACTAAGAGTAGTACTAGGTTGAGAAACCTATTGTTCCTCTAGAGCAGTTTCATCGGTATGTACAGAAGTTCATTGTTCCTCTACACTAGGAGCAGTAATAGCTTGAGAGACATATTGTTCCTCGGGATTGGGAGCACCAGCACATATAGAATACATTATATATAGAATAGTTTTAACATTTAATTTATATTACATAAATTCAATAGATAAGAGATAATAACATGAGATAATGCAATGTATATTAAAAAATATCATTACTATTGAAATATCTTTTTTTAAGGATGAGGATATTTTAACCCTCTATTGAGTATCAAAATCCCTTAATTATGGTCTTTTCTGACATACAAAACCTTGTCTACATTTGGAACATTGTGAAATGATTTTGATGTTCCAATGATAGGGTCATACTTAGTTGAATTTTCATCTAACCCTTTAGTGGTTTTGGTCGATAACAGAAAAATTGACTACATTTGATTTATGGGATTTGGAAAATAAAATACCAGTACCATCTGTGATTCCATTATAAAAGGTTCTTATTTTTACCCTTATTTACTAAAAATATGCTTTCAAAAATCCCAATTCATCTATTTTAACAGAACTCCTATTATCAACCCACATGCATTGAAAAACTAACACTTAGAATGTTGTATAATCCAACTCCATTTTTTTAGGATGATGCCAAAGTATGACGTATTCACATAAATTGGATTTATGTCCTTAGTACCAAAAACATGCATCACTTCAAACACAAGTGTAACTACACTACTTTTCATGGTCCTATATTCATCATGTTCATTCATATAGAACATATAACTATTAATTACATAGCCTTTGTAAGATATTACAAACACACATAGTCATTGGGCTAGTAATGAAAGTTGTTCTGAAATTGAATGTGGATTTTCATATAACTCCTTAAAAATATGGTAAAGAAACCATCCTATAAACTATTGATTATGTTTATTTGATATCAATATTTTATCCCTTAATGGATTCAAATGTCCAATAATATCTTTGTGGGTTTCAACATATGAGGAAACCTCTAAAATATTATGGAAAATGTAATGGTGGGACTCCTGCCAATATATAATATTTATTGTGAAAACATCTCTTCCATAAATTCAATCACCCATAAGCTGCCCAATGTGATGATAATTTTAAATGGGTGTACTTTATTAAAAATCAAAAGGAAGAGTATTTTTATGAAAGAAATTAGGATAAAAAGGTATTTTTCTAAAACCCCTTGGATCTTTCCCAAATTAAAATTTAAATATTCAATTCAAGAGGTTGAAACTTTCCCAACCAAAGTTATATATCCATATTTAACTTGGGTTACCACCTTTATTACCCATTTTACCACATGTTCCCATATTAGGGATTATCATAGAACACTTATTTTTGGATTACATGGTAATGGTTTCACTTATGACACCATTCATCTTACCTCCTATAAATCCTATCTCATTAGTCCAGTGAATTCATTTCTTAGTTTCCACATGATTTGGATTATCAATTCACTAAACTAAGAACTAATCAAGAAATAACCCCTATAGTTAAATACATAGTTTGGGAAACCATTCATCTAATAAAATTCACACATTGTGGGTCAATTGTTTTAATTTGATATTTAATCTCCTTTAAGACATTACTAATACCTAAAAGTATCTAATTATGGTGTGTTGAAAACTTTGGATTAATATGAATTCAAATATTATAACAATATTGAAATTATCTTTATCCAAAGCTATACCAAAAGTAACTGAGGACCCACCAAAATGAAAAACTGAGAATTTATCTAAATCAGAACCATCCTTCCATGTTAGAAAATCCAAGAAGAATTCTAATTTTTTATCTTAACAAAACTTGGGTACACTAACTCACAATTCCACCTATACTGACTAAGACATCAAAACCAATGACTAACAAAATTAACAAATTTCAATGATTTATTATAGGAATATATAATACATTACCAAATCATAAAAACATAAACTATTATCAGAACACTTCCACAAAAATTCCAATGAATTATCATCATCACCTATATCTATTGAACGAACCCAAAAACCATAGGGGTTCACCTTGTTGTCGTATTGGAGTTCAGGTGTGTGGGATATGATGTTCACAACATATATGAAAGGGATTCCATGAAAGAGGCAATGATGTCAGGAAGCAACGATTTGTGGCAGTGTATGAAGGAAGGGTACACTCTAAGAGATTGAAGAGTTAATTTTAGTGCTCAACATGTGGTCAGTTTGTAGGGAATCATTACATTCAGCATTTGAACTGGTTTAGACTTTATAATGCATAAATCATACAACCTAAAACAACTAAATAGTGTATGAAATATGATTCATGAGATTTAAACCATAAGGACAAGTTAGAACACTCTAATACAATAATTAATACATTAAATTGTGATGAATGAAACTAAATCTACTTTAATTGGAAAGAGTTAGGAATGGTGATGGTATTGGAAGAAGGATGAAAGGGGTGTTGGAATTTATAAATATAGAAGGTTCATGATGTATAAAAATATAAAATAATACATTTAGATAACATGATGTTATAGGGAGTGTCAGTGTGCGAGGATGAGGGTGTGAGTGTGGTATTCATCTTTAGTATAAGGTACGCATTCTATATTTTTTTAATACATGATTTCAGTTTTAAATAACATGGTATTCTTGGGAATGAGTTTTCCATTTCCATATATTGCATTGAAAAAGTATTGTTTGATCCTTAGAAACCCTTCAAACACACCCTTTTCATTCTACCACCTTATAACTAGTCTATTGACAACCTATAAGCATGTTTTGATACCCTCTAATTGTACCCTAAAGATGTCACCAAATTCATGAAACCATACCCTCCTTATCCTCCCACACTATAGTTATTCCTTCAAAACCCTTTATCTATGTTTTTAATTACCTGCAATCCATAAAATCATCCTCCTCCTTCCCTGTAGACCACTTAAGTCGATAGTGGACAAGCTCGATGAGAGAAACACCACACCAAATAGGAATGATACAGTGTATAAATTTACTATGCATTTTATTCATTATTTTAATCATATCAACTCGATCAACTTTTACAACTATACCAAACAAAATTGGAAACCAAATTTTATTTATATTTCCCATTTCATTTATTTTTTCATTTCCATCGAAAAGGATTCCATTGTACCAAACATATCAAAAATAATATAATACATATTTTTTCAATCAATAGATGCCAAAATTCTTTCAAGACGTTCAAAACTAATAGTTTCTAAAATTCAACCCTGAAACCTTGTAAAAGGGAAACCAACATATCCAATAATATACAATTATATTCCTATAACAACATCTAATCATACAGATAGTGAGAAACCCTAACCACCCCAATTTTTTCTCATGTTGTTAATAATTTCATTAAAGTATCCCCCAACAAGGAGTGGTGGTATTGGAGAACCCATCAAAGTAAATTCTATGTCTACCATTTTTCAGGAGTACTAAGCAAACCAAACATGCCACAAAATGACAACTCCCTACCACAATATTCTTGAACAATTACAATGATATAGTTTGGGGAATACTGTTTTATCCCAAATTTCACTCAAAAATCCCAAAACAAAGTAAGACTAAATGAGCGTATAATCCTATCAATTGAAAATCAACTTGAAACCCAATTTGTGTGTTTCAAAACTGATGTGTTTTTTATTAATGTGGTATCTAACATAAAAATATATCAAGGAGATACTTCATTCTCTAATTTCTGAGAATATTGACCATCAAAGGGTTACCAAGTCCCTCGTTTTCATTTATAATTGTTAGTGTTGATAAAACCATATGGTTCTATCCTCTGTTAAATCCATCCATGGATTCACTCAATAAAAAAATCTAAACCACCAAAAGTAATCAAACGCTTGTGTGAGGGAGTTTTGAGTATGAGGGTGTGAGAAATAGATAAATAAATTTAAGGGGTACCTTTGATTGGAGGGGGTTCAATGGCAGTGGTAGGGTTTAGTGGCAGAAGATTCAGTGGTTGGCAGAGGTGGGGTTCGGTGGCAGTAATGGAAGTGGTAGTAGAGGTGGGGTTTGGTGGTGTTAGAGGTGGGGTTCTGCGAAATCTTGATGGCACAAGAGAAGGAAGATTTATTATGGTTATATTTATAACATCAAGGAATAATTTTATCAAATCTTTCCAAAAAAGCGCTGATAAAGGGAAGTTTTATCAGCACAAAAAAATATAAAGTTCTAATAAAACTGATATTTATTAGTGCTTTTTATTGTTGATAAAGAATAGTATTATTAGTACTTTTTCAGCATTGATAAAGGGATAAAGTGTTAATTATAAATAAATATTTATTTATTTATAGTTATAATTATAAATAAATATATATTGACTTAAATAATTATAAAATTATAATAAATATATTTATTATATTTATAATTATATATAATAAATATATATTGAGTAAATCCATTAGAGGCATATATTTTTAAAAATATTTATTTATTTATTTATAATTATAAATATATATATATAAATTAAATATATATAATTATAAATATAATAAAAATATTTATTATGTAAAAAATATTATAATTTAATACTTATTTAATATATATATTTTAATAATCTTATAAATACTTTTTTAAAATATATATATATATATGAATTATTAAAATATATATATTAATATATAAAATTTATATTAATTATGAACATTAGTTTTTTAATTAATGTATACAAATAGATATTATTTTTTAATATAAATATAATAATTTTTTATATATTAATAATATTTTTTATTAAAAAGCATTATCAGGGATTTTTTAGCACTGATAAAAGTCACCTTTATCTACACTTTTAGCTATCACAAATAAAGGTGAGGCTTTTATCAATTCTATCGGCATAGTGCTGATAAAATCCAACACATTACTTCCCCAGATCTATGGTGGTGGACATTCCACTCACCACATCTATAAATACCCACACCATATTCTCATTAATCCCACGCAAAATTTAATGTTATGTCTTCATATATCTCTCAAGGATTATAACACATATCTCTTTCTTAAATCTTGAAGAGTTTGGTTGGTTGTAAGGGTTGGCTCTAGGGTAAGAAGCTCAAGAGAGGTAGGGGTTCCTACTTCACCCTCTTCATGTCCTATTTGAATTTATTTAGTTGTAATCTCATTTAAAATTCCATTTCATGTGCCTCCGTGTTTATATATCCATGTTATTGATACCCTCTTTACATATTATAAAATTTAAAAGACTTATATCCCTCTCATATTTCACATTCTTTAGTTGTTACCATGTCGAATTAAGGGTTCTTAATCCCTCTCTATCCTTTATTTGTGTAATCCTTTC
The DNA here is from genome assembly GCA_963277665.1 of Viscum album. NCBI lineage: Eukaryota > Viridiplantae > Streptophyta > Magnoliopsida > Santalales > Viscaceae > Viscum > Viscum album. The sequence goes on from OY728121.1 coordinate 442,047,429, forward strand.
AATTTTATTTTCATTTCAATGTGAAATGTTATTATATCTCATTGTTATATCTTTTTTATCATATTATCAGTGTGTTATCACCATTATCTCTCATTATACTACCTTTATATGTCTTTATAATTATCAAACAATAGTGAAATCCCAAGGGATATTTCTAGATATAGAAAAATATCCTAAAATTTTTGGTAAAGTAAAGACTGGGTGGTTTCTTAGAAATTAAATCATTCTCTATATATTATAATTGGATGTAGGCTCATGTTAGATTCACCTAGTAGTAATAACCCTTAAAAGGGTTATTTGTCTATTAACTCAATATTCACTCAGTGCACAAAAAATGGGATTAATTGCAGACCTTGTTTGACACTCCTAGGGTATATGCTTTGGATGATTCACAAAATATTTAAAAACCATAATGAAGGGTTTCAATATTACTATGGTATTGTAATAAATTTTCAATTTAAGTATCTAAAGTATGTAATTATTTCATCAGATTTGAAAGTGTTGGTTTGGGGCTGATTTACTATCATTTAATTAGTCTCCTTCCATTGAAAATACTTGTTTTAAATTTCCATAACACCTTTGACATCTTAGTATTTTCATGTACCAATAACTGTAATTGTGTATTCTTTACTTGACAAATGTACTTATTTGAACATTGTGAATCCCTATTTATTCTTTATATAAGTCAAGGGGATTCACCAATATATCATTATTAATTCATTTACTAGTAAAAACTATTTTCAGGCCATATAATCATTTATTATATATAGTAAATTATTATATTATAAGAATCATTGAGAAATTATACAAAATATTTTTATGTTGTTCATTCTTGGTCATTATCCCATGTATAGATTGCGATAATTTTGTATGTGATGCAAGTAATTGGGATCTTATGTGATGGGTGGGAACCTAAATTATATAGTCCCTTAATGCACTAGAAGATCTAATGAGACAACTAAGATAGGGTAATGGGATAATAATTTCCCTTTTATACATGATTTCATAGAATAAGGTCTTGAAGATATTTTTATAATATACGGTATTATGCATTCCCATCATTTCCATAATTATGTAATAATTTAATTTTATCCATTTTATTATTTAATTATTTTTCATCCTGGGAATATGTTATGATTATGTATTCATCATTTTTTTATCTACTACTGCTATGTAATTATTGTTACAAGATATATTTTTTTCATTCCTTACCTTAATAAGAATTTTATCTCACTATTTAATTTTGTTTCACATTTCCCCTAGTAATGAACTGAAATACTATGCATGATCAACTCTATGAATATCATTAAGAATTAATTATTTTTACTCAAATGGTGTAATATTTCATGTTGTAATGTAATTTTTATATATTTAGTCTCTTAAGTACTAATGAACCTTTATCCTGGGAATGTAATTTCATGTAATTTGGTTACTATGTAATAAATAACCACCAATCCTAAGTGACTAGGTTTGGGGACGTTACAGTTTCTTCTAGCTGGTGATCCTCTAAAGAACCTTCATCAGTTGAGTTTTTTTATTTTATAGCCATGAAAAGGGATTATCCACATTTTTTCCATGGATTGACTTATAATTTCAAGAATGAAATTATTTTAATGGTGGAAAAATGTAATACCTATGAAATTATATTAATAAATAAGAATTTATTTTTTATTTCAAATGACATGCTATAAATCAAGTATTAAAATTTATTAAAGATTTTTCTAACTAATAATGGACAATTGAAAAAAATAATATAAATACAATGTAGTTATCTCTTGGACTATATTATCTGATTAAAATTACAACTATAATAATAATAATAACACAAAATAAGAATAATACAATCCATGGAATTGACATATTTAAAGAATAAAAAATGAGAATTATTATTTAGGAGATTAGATTCAATGAATTTAAAAAAAGTAAATATTTCTATTACATAACTTTTGGTAACTTTTACTATTTCAAATTATGACCATTGGGCATTATAACCATTTGGAATTATAACTATTGTTAATGTAGTTGTTATAAATTACCATTAAAATTAGTGTATACGGGGTAATGACGAGAGATAATTAAAGTAAAAGAGAGAAACTATGGCCTAGAACAGTATGAATATCCCTTATAAATATCATTTATTTGATTATGGTAAGGATTTAGTATCACTAGGGTTATTCCTTTTCCAATCCTAAGAAAAACGTTAATAATTGAAGTTTGAGTGGAATCATCTTTAAGAGAAGTACAAGTTAGTGGAAACCACTACCAGATAAATGTTTGATGAAATTCACCCATTAAATCACCACTATTTCACACTATTCCCTCAGTTATTATCCTATTGTAATATGGTTCAATTTATCTAGGGTTTAAGTGGTATTAATCTATACATTCTTTTATAAATGAAATTTTGTTTACTCTAATACCACATTTTTATCAAATGTGTCCTCCTTATATAAAATGTAAAATTTAAATAATTAGAGGTTGAATTTGATAAACTGGATTATGTATTTTGAATCAGAATATCAAAATTATCTAAGGGGAAAATTTTGGTAATTTTTAGTAAAAATAGTAAACTGTAGTAAAATGTTGAAATATAATGAAATGAGGTAGATATGAAAACGTACAAGTGTAATCATGATTTTACTCATACAAGGTAGTGTTATTTACCAAATTTATTCACTAAACATTAAAATGAAGAACTAATGGAGTTAATGGGTAACTATTGGGGTAGTAGAGCACTTTAGATAATGGAAAAATAAAATATTAATTACTTTATTTGATGGAATTCCACTCACCACATCAATAAATACCCACCCCATGTTTTCATTTATCACATGAAATATTTAAATTTTCCTCTTTATATATCCTTGAAGGATTCTCTCCCATATATCTCCCTTTAATATTTAATAGTTTGGTTGGTTCTAAGTAACATCTCTAGTTTAAGAATCTCAAAAGAGGTAAGGGTTCCTATTTCACCATCTTCATTTCTTATTTGAATTCATTTATTTGTGATATAATTTAAAAATACACTTTATATGAGTCCATGATTATATATCCATTTTATTATCACCCATTTGATTAATTATTAAAATTTTAATACCCAAATCCATATCATATTTCTCTTTCTATAGTTTTTACCATTTCAAGGTAAAGGTTCTTGATCCCTTCTTATCAATTATTTATTTAATCCTTTCAAATTAACTTTCATTTAAATGTGAAATTTTATTATGATTCATTGTTATAAATTCCTTATAATATTATCTATGATATATCAGTATTCCCTCTCATTATACTACCTTCATAATCTATTATAAGGCTCAAACATTAGTGGAAACCCAACGGATAAATCTAAATACAATAAAAAATCATAAAATTTTGGTAATTAAAAGAGTGTGTGGTTTCCTTGAAATGTAATCTTTGTTTGGATACTATAATTTAATCCAATATCCAGATAATATACACCCAAGGTTAATAATGATAATAAAATTTGGTTGAGTGTTAACTGGATCTTCACTTAGTTCCCAAAAAATAGTCTTAATTGCACACTTGGTTTGACACTCTGAAGGGATATTCTCTATATGATTCACATTCCCTTTACAAATCATAATAAAGGATTTGAATAATTATTATGTCTCAATAAGTTTTTATTTTTATATCTAAATTTTTTAAGTGTTTCAAATAGCCAATAATTACAATTTTCCATTCTTCACTTGATAAGGGTATTTATTTGAACATTTTTAATCCCTCATTATTCCTTATATGATTCAATGGAATTCACTTAGATAAACTTATTAATTCAATTACTAGGGAAAAATATTATCATGTTATATAATACTTTGTTCTATATGGTAAAATGTTCTAGTATAGGCCTCATTGAAAAATTATACTAAGTATTTTTTATGTTGTTCTTAAAATTATGTCGTGTATAGCCTACGGTTATTTTGAATGTAATTAAATTCATTGGAGTTTTATGTGATGTTTGGGGCTCAGAATTATATATTCCTGAAGTTTACTATAAGGTCACATAATAAAACTAAGATAGGGTAATAAGACCACTCTTTCCCTTTTATATATGATTTCTTGTCACAAGGCCTCAACAATTTGTTTATGATGTCTGAAATTACACATTCACTTCAATTCCATCATTATGTGGTGATTTTTTCTATCTAAGTGATTATTTAATTATTTTTTTATCCATTTATTTTGTTATGCTTATGTATTTGACATTATTTTATATACTTATGTCATGTCCATATTATTCCATGATATATTCCATTGTATGCATTCATTTATTGAGAATTTCAGCTCACCCTTTACTTATGTTTCTCATTTCCCAGGTTGTGAAGGGGAATACTATGTATGATCATCTCTATGGATAGAATTAAGTAATAATTATTTTTTATAAATGATGTAATATTTAATATTGTAATGTAATGTTAATATATCTAGTCTCTTAATGAATATTAAACCTTTATCATAGGAATTTCATCTCATGTAATCCAATTACTCTATAAAAAATAAAACACCATATCAAGGTGAATGGTCAGTTTGGGTGTCCATTGATAAAAAGTTCTATGGTTGGGAGAATTGAAACATATGAATCCTTGTATATTATATTAAAATTGATTTTTTTTAAATGGTTAATGAGAATATGTGACACACTCACTATTTATCTTTCAAGTGTGGAGTTTATTATTTAGTATTTGAATTTCCCCCATTCCCTTAATCATATTTTGTGTTTTAAGGTGTTTTTTTATTCAAAGTGAAGAATCAATATTTTTCCATATCATCATGACATGGTGTATATAAGTTTTCCATTTTGGATAGATCGTGGGGAGCTCTATGTTGTAGTCTAGATTGTGGTGCATGGGGAATCTACCTATCCAAAACTCCCAGTGAGAACTATCTCATGGTGCTCCATGGGGTCTGTTTTTTTTAAATTTTAGGCTAGACCACAATAATATCCATGTTGTGGAGGTTGTAGTGTTAAAGGGGTGAGGGACCCTATGTAAAATGGTTAGAGTGCGACCTTATTTTTCTCCATTGGGGTCCCTATTTTTTCCAAGACTCGATAGAGTCACACCAAAACTTGGTCAGGGTAGACCACACCATGGTTAATTCTTAGCTAGTCTATTTTAATGTGTGAAATTAAATATTTAACCCTACTCTATTTAAAAGGTTTTCAGGGTATTTTCCCCTACCCAATTTTAAGAGAACCTCCCTCTTATCTTCTCTCTCCTCTTTCGATATTCCCATGGGTTTCATCAATATTTTAGGTTGATTCATTAAGTTAATCTCATTATTCCCTCCTCTTATCTTTATTTTCTTTCTTTCCTCATCTTGTTCTTGACCTAATGGGGTCTCGATGACCTAATTCAATCTTTAGCCTAATTTATAATAGGGTCTTTATTGATTTTTGAGTTTATCTTTGTATTATAGGGTATCCTTGTCCTTAATTTGATGGAATAACATTTTAATCTATGAAAGAAACATGTTTGAGTTATATTTCTCTATTCTTTGACCCTTAAATCCAAATACAGTTACTTATTGTTTGTTTTAACCATCACTTTAGGTTATTTAAAAGTTATAATAAGTAAATTTGATGACTATAACTTAAGGAATTTATTTTCCTCACATTTATATGCTCAAAACCTATTTTATATAAATTTGTAACACTCAATACTGGTTTTAAATGTTTATAGGTCCTTCTAAAATAGTTTGATTATGAAAATTTCATAAGTGGTTCTTTATAAAAAAATTCTTCTCATTTGATTTATTTAATGAATGATTTCAATATTAGTTTTGTGAGAGGTTCTCTTTTACTATTATTATTTTTATAATTTAATTTAAAAAGGATTTATGTGTTTTCTTTATTCCAAATGATATGGCTTATAAATTCTTAGTGTTTTCTCTTACATGTGGGTATTTTCAAGAGGAGGGTTTTTTAGAAAAAATAGGGGTTTTACCCTGGAAATTTTTACTCATATTAAAAGGTTTTAAAAGTTTTATTCTATTTTATATTCCTGAATTCATAATTTTGAATTAAATTTTTTTTAATAATTCTCAACTATTATTAGATTTTGAATGAAATTAGAAAAAATATATTTTTATTTTTATTTTAAAATTCGCATGAAATGTGTTTACTTTTTAAAGGTTGTGCATGGGGTGTGTGAAGGATACCTATTGGTCTTCATTCTCAGACCTATAATTTTATTGATTTAGTAGGATACAATTTGATATAGGAGATAATCCCTTGGGTTTTGGTTTAGGTATGTTGGTGGTCCCATGTTAGGATAATTTACTTAGTGCATGAATATGGGAGGTGGTGGTCACTTTTTTATTTTAGTTCATTAATAATTTTTTATACCATGACATGTAAAAATTTCCATATGTTCCCTTCATTTTGGTTAATATTGTATTTATACCGTTGTTCAATTTCATTTATATTGAGTTTTATTGGTTCATTATGTTCATTTATTATTTTTGAGTTATATTTTTATTCTTATAACCTGTTTAGATCTACTTAATTTTAAAAATACTTCTCCTTATGGGCATATTCCTCTGACATAAAAAGTGGTTATTTTAAACTTCTATTGTGAATTTTCATGTTTAATATTATTTATTTGGGTTAAATCATTCCCATTGAGTATATTTTGATTCCCTGTAACTAGTTTCCATCCTATGGAAATTGGGAATTCCCTTTCAACATGCTCATGGGCTGGATTTGGGATCTAGATCTAGGGTAGTACAGGTTATTTTGTGATAAAATTTATCAAATACCCCTTTTATTAGGGTTTTTGGTAGATATTAGATATTATTGTTGAAATTCAAGTGTTCTTTCACTATTGATCCCCATCTTTAATGGAGAAATTTGAGTTACTATGGATGTTTTAGATTTGTGAGTCTAGAATTTGAGCTTCATTGTTCGTTATTTTGATATTTTTTTGACTCTATTTGAGTATTTATTATTTTTATTTCATATTCATATGTAATTTTAAGAATATCCATGTTTTAAGTGGAATTATAAATATTCTAGAGGAGATAATGGTTATTGTTCATGGTCTAGAAAACTGTCCATAGACAATGAAATCTAGGACTTGAATCATTACAGTAGGACCCACATAGTTAATTCATGGTTTATATATTGTGTAACCATACATGAATAGTGTAACATTTTCCATATTTTTTTATAATTTTACTTCATTGAGGTTTTGTATTTTTTTAATCTTCTTCATCATTTATTTAAGGTGAAGCAGAGTGTTTTACTAGGATGTTTAGAATTATTTGAGTTGAATTTAGTTAGAATTTTGAAATTAAAACCTTATTTAAATTTTTAAAAGGATTATTTGGTTTTTTAATTTCCAATGGGGGTGATAAAATGGTTTAAATTAAAAAGGTGATATGGTTTGAAACAGGTCATGTAAAATGTTTAAAGGATTTTTTGGAAAGTTTTATAAAAGCCTTTTTTATCTATTCTAATGGTTTTTATCTGAGAATGGTTACAATAATTGATTTTAGATACTTTAAACATAAATAGTGGTTTATTATTATATTAAATAATTTGTAAATTTTTATACTGGGTTAAATTAAATCCCATTATCCTCTTCTAAAAGTATTTATTTATGAATGTTTTAAAATAATTTTTTTGAATATTTGAAATTTTGGAGGTGGATTCCCCTTACTCTAAAACGTGTTTTGTAAATTTTTTAAATTAAAAATAAAATTTTTATTTGGTAGGGACTTTATTAAATAAAATAAATGGAATCTATAAATTTATGTCATGTTTTTTTTCAGGAAAAATAGAAGTTTTATGGAGTGTCTCAACTTTGAAATCAGATTTTAAAATTCATTTTTGAAAGGATTCTGAATCTTGAGGGGTAATTTCAAAAATTTATTGTTTTTATAGTGAAATTAGGAGATTTTTTATAAGGTAAGTGGTTTTATTTATAAATTATTTTAAATCCCTTAATGGGAAGTGAGAACTTAATTTTTGGTGAATTTTATAAATGGATCTTTTTTAGTTATCTAAATGAGGGGGAATGTTTTCAAAGTGTACTTCCTTTTTTGTAATGATTTTTAAAACCCTTAATTGTGTCTTTTAGATTTTAATGGAAAAGGTATTTTTTTCAAATATTATTTTCCCAAATTTTTTTATTCCTAGGTTTTTCATGTGGTCTATATTGGGGTTGTTTGATTAGAATTGGAAAACATGAAGGAATGGGTTCATGATTCATGTTATTTCAAGTATTCCATAAAAAATACTTGGTTAAAGGTAAAATTTCTATCCCTATAATGTATTATTCTATCTTCTAGGGTTGAATTAGTTTTGGGATTGGTGATGGTTATCAGTTTTGAGGTTCGTGCTTATCGATCTCGAAGACATTGAAGGTTTTGAGGAAAATTTTGGCCTCATGCATTCTTTGATTGTCCCTGTGATTATTTCTTAGGGAATGTTGATTTATTTTATGATTATTTTTCCTTAGTGTTGATTTTATAAAAAACGATGTGATGTCATCCTTTTGATGAGGTTATTCTTTTGTGTGGTAGAATATGGAAAGTTTAGGGTGTGAATGTTTGGATAACTTGGATTATTGATAAGTTTCATTTGGTTTTTTAAGTTCACCAAGATCCAGTGTTCTAAGTGAGATATCCCAGGTTACCCCAACTTTACATAATTCTATATCCCATATTGATTTTGGTGAGGCGTGTTTTTTATTAATGAATTTTCAGTTATGTTCTATCTTTCCTTATAAATTTTTATTAATTGTTTTTGTTTGAGGTGGTATATCTTCTAATATTTTGATTATAATTAAATTTTTAAGGTTTATTGGAAGTATTTTAATTTTTTATATTACATTGAGTCTTTAGTAATTTACTTTGTGGATTGTTTAAGTGTTGGTGAGTTCTATTATGATCCTTCAATCCTTTGTTGAGTCCCTTTTGTGGGGATATTCTTTTATTTTGTCGATTTTCATGGATATCATATTTCCTTGTAGAATTAGTGTGTTAGTGTAATTATTAAATAGTGGGGAAACAAACATGGTTGATATTATATTTTATATTTTCTTTATAAAGGTATTAATTTATGAATTTTAGGTTGGGTGTCTCATTTTCATGACTTGGCCCTTCCCTATGATTGATTATAGTATAATTTTCCTTGAGTTATTTTGAGAATTGAAGCTAGAATATTTTATGGTTTCCCATGTATTAGAAAGGGTGGATGCTCATAGAATACTCAATGTTCATTTTGATGATAGGATATCTAGTTTTTTGATGTGGTATTTAGGTATCTTAGATAGATGTGTCCATATTCAATTGGGAAATTCATGGAGGATGGTGTTGGGAATTTATTCTTATTCGATTTTGTAGTGTTATTTTGTTTTATGAATTGATTTGGGAATGATGAAGTTAATCCTCATCCATACTTTGATACCCTATCTCTACTATGGATTTCTAAAGGCATAAAGTGATATGGAGGAGAGAATTTTCCCACCCAAAATATGAATTTTAGGTGTAGAGTTTATTATTTAGTGTTTTTCATGCCTTTTCCCACTTTCCCTTATTCATTTGGAGTGTTTAGAGGTGTTTTTTTATTCTTAGTGAAGAATGGGGATTTTTACACCTCATTAGGACATGGTGTATTTAATATGCCCATTTTGGCTGAATCTAGGGGAGATTCATGACATGGTTCAGACCATGGTACATGGGGAATATACTTATTTGAAATGCCTATTGTGAACCATGTTATAGTGCTCTATGGGGATTGTCTGGAATGTTTTGCGCTAGAACACGGTGAACATAATTCCATGTAACTTTATATAATTAATGGTTGAGGTCCCCTGTGTAAAATGGAAAGTGGAGAACCTCATCATGGTTCCCTGAGGTCCTTGTTTTTTCAAGGATTGATAGAGGGGAACCATGAAATCATCAATGTAGACAAAGTCATAATGAATCCTTAACCAAATCATTTTAAAGTGTGAAATTTCAGCTTTACCACTACTAGAATTAAAAGTTTTTTGGCATATTTTCTCTCTTATTTGGTCCTTTAAACTCCATGAGAACCTCCCTCTCGTCCCTCTTCTCAACCATGGAGATTCTCATAGATTTAATCTAGATATGAGTTTGATTATTGATACATCCAAATGAAGTCATTAAATCCTAAAAAATAATCAAATTAAAAACTTATATTGTCTCGAACCATACTAACTACAATGTAATAGAATAGTGGAAGTGCTGGGTCGATCCCATGTATATCAGGGAACATAATCACATCTCTCAACCAAATATATAGGTCATACCAATTTAATTTATTTTATTTAAACTATTGATAGGAAAATAAAAAAACAAATTCAGATATAAAACATAGAAAATAGGGGAACCAGTTTCTAGGAGATGCTTTTTCAAATAGAAATTCCAACTATAATTGAAAAATAATTACATCTATTGGATACACAATCAATCTGTTTTAAAGTCAATAAAAATGGTTGATCCCTATAAATCTACCATATAATATAAATTCATGTTGTCTTAATAAATTAAAATAAGAATGATACATTATGATAAAATTTTCAATTATAGAAGGATAACCCTATTCAATGGTCACGAATTAATTACCTCAATAATTTTGGGTTTATTCTAATATTAAATACACATGACCCATGATTTAACAACAGATATTAAAAACATGAATCACAACATAATAAAAAATTAATAAAATCATCATTTAAGTGAGGAATGAAATAAAATAATCATCTACACACCCATTTCAACTAATTCCTCTCCCCTGTATGGATTTATCCTGTCATTATTGGGTGATTTCTAACAATGAATAAATAAAAATATATAAAGATGAAAATAGGAGGGAAGTATTTTAGAAACAAGAATTGAATTAAACTGAAAGTCTTGTAGTGCTATAGAAGAATAAAAAACAGGAAAACAAGAAAGAAAAACAGATCTATGATGAACTATCCCTGGGTCAGAAACCTAGTAGAAGAAGCTCTATCAAATGGTCAAATGGAATTTCTTTATAGTCAAATCCCCCTTAAATAAGCCTCTAAATAATTTATCACATATAATGGTCAAACCCGTATAAATTTCCCAAAATATTAAAGATCATTATCATCATATCTCTATTGACTTCAGCTTTAGGACGTGATTGTATATTTCATGCCATAGATTTTATGTCTCTTGTGTACTCCCATAATAGACTTACATTATATACCATGGTTTTATTATTTTAATGCTGCATCTTAGCTTTATCCTCTAAAATCTACTCCTCTAGTAGAACTTGGGGTGTATTTTTTATGTTTATGATGTAAAAAATTCTTCTACATAGACTTTACAATATGAAAGTGGTTTATGGAATAAAATTATCTTCTCCTAGGTTTTTAAGTATTAATCCACTTAAATATAGCTTCAATATTTCATATTTATTCAATCCTCTATCCCATCTTCATTTTAATTTTCCTAGTGTCGTTCAATGTAGCTTTGCGTCTCAGCACAAAGTGTTTGTATCTTCTAATTTTTACCACTTTTCCAACCAAATTTTCCTTAATCCCACTATAATTTTGGTCCTACCATAAAAATAAAAAAATACAAAAAATTAATTTATCTCATATTAAATCAATCAATATTCAATTAATAAACATATAAAAATCCATGAAAATATGTATACAATTTAGAGATATCAATTTTTTAAGGTAATCTCAACTGAATCTCGTCATTTTGGTCATTTTATTCCTTTATTATTCATTTTCATTACCTAATGTGGTCTTAATGACATAAGGATATATTTTTATTGATTATTAATTGGTTTTTTCTTGGTTTTAGGGGTTTTCTTCGTCTTATAAGGTATCTTAGACCTTGGTTAAGAGGAATGACATAGTCATCTGTGAAAGAAATGTGTTTGAGGTAGGTTCCTTTATTTTTGAACCCATAATTTAAAATTCATTGAATAATTGTTTATTTTAACTATTAGTATAAGTTTTTTAAAAGTTATAATAAATATATTTCCTGATTTCCGCTTATAAAAGTTAGTTTCTTCATATTTATTTTCTCAAAACCTATTTTTATATAAATGTTACACACTTGGTGAATGTTTTAAATATCTAGATTCTCCTTATAATTTTTTTTGATTATAAAAAGGTAATGATTTTTTATTTATAAAAAAAATTATGATTCTTTGATTTCTTGATTGAATGATTTCGATATTGTTTTTCTGAATTGGTTTTCAAAAAGGATTTTATAAACTACTTTCTTAAAGGATGTTCAAAGGCCCGATTGGAACCTTATGAGGGGGATTTTTAAAGATTATTGAAACCTTGAAGTGGTACCCATGTTTTATTTATAAAAAATGGGTGTAATTTTCCCTTTTATAGGACATATATTTGTTATATAAATTTTATTAATGGAAGATAGTTAACTTCAGTGAGGGGTGCTCAGGGATTAGAATTTGTTATAGTTCGTATTTATTATCATCGCTATTTTATTTGACTTGGTGGATTACCTCTATTTATATGTCATAGGATACCAATAATATCTTTATGGGATATTTAGTTTTATATACTACATTAGTTTATGACTGCACTCTGGCTAGTGGCCCATAGTATTGTGTTTCCCATGCTTGGGGTTTTTTCCCTTAGTAAGGTTGGGTAGGTAAATATAGATTTATATGGAGGTTGAGTTCATAATAGTGTTTTGATAGGATGGATTTTGTTATTTAATGTCCAAGATTTTCCCAAATCACCTAGGTATTCCCATGATTTTTTTTCCTTGATTATGTCATTATGGTTATGGAAATAAAATTTCTATGATTTTCTTGTTATGATTGTATTTTGATTGGTTCTCTATTAATATTTTTGTTTATATTATTTCATTTAAAAAATATTTATGTTTTTTTTTATTTGAAATTAAATAGTTTTAAATGGATGGGTATTTTCCACTTTCATTTGGGTACTGTCAAGAGAAAGGTTTTTTTAAAGGTTTTTTCTCATGGAAAGTGTTTCCCCCTATTAAAAGGTTTTAAAAGAATATTAAATTTTAGAAACATAACATTATCATTTTAAAGTGGGTATTTTTTTAAATAATGGTCACATGTTATTGATTTTGAATAAAAGTAGAAAACTTAAATTTATATTTATATTTAAAATCTAGAATAGAATGAATTTTCTTTTTAAAGGTTATATATGAGGTGTGGGGAGGTTATAAATTTGGATTCATTCTCATGCCTATCATATTATAGGTTTAGATATTTTTAGTTTCATGTAATTTATGATCCCTTGGGATTCAGTTTAGGTATGTTGGTGGTGGTAAGTGAGGGTGATTCACTTGGTGCAAGGAGATGAGAGGTGGTGGTTGCTTTTTTTTATTTTAGTTTATTTTTCATTTGTTGTATCATTACATGTTGTAATATTCATAACATACCTTCCTATTAGTTTATATTGTATTTTTACTATTGGTTAATTTTATTATTATTGAGTTGTATCAGTTCATTCTGTTCATTTATTATTTATGAGTTATATTTTTATTCTTATTCCCTGTTGGGTTCTACTTAATTTTAAAACTTATTTTCCATATGTGAATGGACCTTCAATGTGAGAAATGTTCCTAAAAGGGTATTCAGGGAAATTATCATTTTAAATATTATATATTTATCAAAAACCCTTCTCATTGAGTATATTTTAATGCCCTAGAACTTGTTTATAGCCTATAGGGAAAGATAACGTCTTTCAGACCTTTCTATAGAGTGTCTCAAGGACTTAAATCGAGGGTAGTCTGGGATGGTTTCTAAAAATATAGTTCTCTTGAATTTTTGAGTCATATTGGGTTTTTTTAATTAATATTTTGATCATAATTTAAAAGTATTAGGATGAATTAATGGGTTTTTTTAGAAATTTTTTGAAGTTTGATGGATGATATGAAGGTTCAGGAAGGCTGGATGGGGGTTTCACTAGTGGTATTTTGTTGAAGATGACACTAGGTAATTGGTGGGTTCTCACCAGGTACCTGGTGATCCTATCAAAGGTTAGGGTTCCTAGGAGGAGATATTACGTATTTGGTGGCCTCTAGGAAGGTACCTAGTAGGCCTAGGTTTATTTTCTCTTTTAAAAATAAAATTTTTCTCCTTTCCATTGAATTGTATTAAACCCTTTTCAGGTTCTTTCAACCTTGATTTCTCTATTCACAATGGTATCCTCTCTCTAGGCTCTTCCATGACTTATTCCTCCCCTTCTTCCACTAATTGATATAAGGGTTTTTCGGATTATTTTCTTTATCCAAATCCAAGGTAAATCATATACTCTCATATCTTACTCCCTTGTGCTTCCTTCTTTATTATTTTTTCAAAATTTGTTTTAGATTTTGATTTGTGATTTGACCATTACATGGTGAAATAACCTCTTATAATGGGGATCACTCCTCAATTAATTAAAGAAACCCTCATTATATAATTTCCCTATCATTTTTAACTATTTTGAAATAAATTTATTTGGATATGTTTTTATCTGTGGTTCTTATGATTTCGGAGTGAAATTGGATTTTTTTTTGTGATTTTAAGTTGAGTTTTTGGTGTCTATAGGGATATAATACTTTATGGAGTTTCTGCCAAAGTTTTCATGTGGGTTTAGTGGGTTTTTAATTGTATTAGATTATTATTTTGGATCTCCTATTTATGTAATATTGTTTAATGTTTTATAGAGGCTGTTTTATTTTCATTGGAGTGTTCCTCAAGGATCATTGGTATTTTTAAGCTCACCTATGGTTTAGGTAGGGAGTTCTCAACACTTTGATGGATTTCTAGGTCATAACTAGAACATGTATTCCACTTATTTTTCTAATGCTATTAATCAAAATCTAATATTATTTTGAAATTATAAATTGATATTTTCAAGCTATTTTATTAAGTTAATTAGAATACTTTTATTGAAATCTCAATTGATGTTTAAAAATAGTTTTGAATTCATTGCTTATACTAAAAGTTTATAGTTTTTTTAGGAAATTATTTTGGATAAATTTTTAATTAAAAAATATATCCTTGTTTACATTAAGAATTATTATTTAATTCTTTTATAAATTTTATTAATATTTTATCATTGTATTATCTTTAATGTTTCTTGTACTTGGGAACTTTCATTGTCTTTACTATCATCATCCTAATTTCTTCCAAATTTATCCCTATCAAGACATGTTATTATATTTTTATGGGTTGTATTATATAAATAGTTTTGACCATATGATTCCCACTCATGTTTATAAATTTGAATATAACATGATACAGAATTAAAATTTTAGTTAATGTTTTCATGTTTTACTCAGGTATACATTGTGTGCCTTTACCATTTTTTTTATAAAATGGTCACTTAATTCCACCATAGCCTAAATGAGTTATAAATCAATGATCTATAATTAACCCCCAGAAAGATTTTAATTGGTGGTGAGTTAATGGAAGGTCTTGTTGGGTAGATGGAATTGACCAAATCATATAAATTGTTAGTATCCTAAACCATATTATTATATAAATATAGTTTTTCCAATACTTAATAAATGACATATTTACTTAAAGTAATAAGATTTGTATTGGTTGATTCAATAATATTAAATAGTGTGTTTGTTTTACTAAAACATATCTATCATTAAAACTTAGACTCTCTTACTTCTTAAATAAAGCATAATTTTTCAATGATAACCAAGTGAAATTTATTAATTTAATGAATTTAAGGGTGGTGTTTTTACCAATTAAAAATAAATTTTTCTAGGGAAAATAATTCATTTAATTGGAATAGTATAGAATAAGAGGTGAATATGAGATCTTTTAAAGACATCGACTGATACCATACAGATAATTAGGTTATGGTCATTATAAATTTGAATCAAAGTAATTTTTTGAGGTTATCTAGGATTTGAGATTTCATTCTTTATATAGAATATAGGATTTAGGACTTATAAGGCTACATAGTGTGCATGTATATAAACATGGATACGATGGAATCCTATGTTACCAAGTATTTTTCGGGTGTGTGGTCTAGGAACTATAGGTTAGAATGAGGCATTTTTTAAGGGGTTTTGAAATGTTATTTGGGAAAACATGGGATAAAGATTATAGGGATTGACCAGGATCCACTCCTTATATTGGTTCATGCATCATATGGTATTGTAAAACATTAGGATATATTAATTTCATTTATATTATCATCATCATATGTTAATGGCCTTAATTAATTAAAAAACAAGTCAAAAAGTAAACAGTTCTTTCCTATATACCTTATTAGGTGTTAACTAATTAATTAAAGTCATATTCATAACAATCCATGATAGAATTGGTGATTTACAACCATAATATGAATATAATCTAGAAATGTGATACATATTTAATTTATAATAATTTATACTTATATTTTTTTAATTGTTTATTGTTTTCTTATGAGCATGTTACTTTTCCTATAATTAGTGCTTATTTACTTGGAATGTTATGTGATTTTTTCTGAGATTTATTTTTAGTCATATCTCATGTTTCCATTTTAGAGATATACTGGTAGAAATATTTTATGGTAGATAACTGATAATGCTAATTGTTCTTTTTCTAGTAATTATTTGATTTACCATACTACTTATTGCCTATTGTAAAATTGGTTTATTTCTCATAATTAAAATCAAATGATATCACTAAATTAGAAATAATTGTTCTAAATTATCTTTTATTAAATGGAAAGGAGTTTTAAATTTGATCATTCTAGGAAAATGGTTTTGTTTTTATAAGACAAGTTTGAAAGTGTTCTCTTAAATCAAATTTGTAATCAAATGATTTTAAGGATACCATGGATTTTAGAAAAGATTAATTTTTTAAAAGTATAACGTGGATGATATTTTTTGTAGCTTTTATTTGTTAATTAGATTTGTTTTATAAATATTAGTACTTTTATAAATTGATATTTCATTTTTTTTTAAAAAAATTATTTGTTTTTAGATAATGTTTTTGGATAAGTGGATTTAAAAAAACATGGTGGCGTGACAGGAATGGGTAAAACCTCGATAGTCCTTATGGTGGGGAACTCTTTAAAGTTGGATTATTTTGGATAATCATGTTTTTATGATTTTAAAACTTATGGTAATTTATGGTGATTAAAAACATATGTTATATGGTGTGATTTAGTGACTTTTTATATTTCATATTAGTATTTTGGGTGATTGTTTAGAATGAGTTTGAATAATTATGGTAGGTATTCCTTTTAGGTATTAGAACCTATACTGATTTGGGAAATTTTTCATTAGAGAAATAATGGTGATTTGGATATATGTTAGGGTGTTAATATTTGGTATTACATTGAATGATCTAAGTTATATTTTTCAGTGATGAATACTGAATTTGTGAGTTATGTGGTGGAATCATGGTGATGCTTTTAATGATATTAGTATCTTGATTATAAATTGGCTATTTAGAGACATAGTTGATTTTTTTAAGATAATTTGATCTACTTATTAAAGAAATAGGTAATTTAGATGAATGTTTAGTTTTTTTGTTTATTAATGAAAAGTTTTATAGTGGAGATAATTGTGACATTTATGTCCTTATGGATCTAATTAAAGGTGAAATTTTGTGAAATGGTCCATGATAATATGGATATTTTTGAATTTTTAAGCCTTATTGTGTTGGATATTTTCAAATGAAGATTCTCATTGGAATGTGTAATCATTATGATGAAATATTAGGTGTTTATAGACATGTTTTGAAGTTTATTATGTGATATAAGTTGTTCAAGAAGGTTGTACGGGGGCTTTAACTGCATAATTTTTCTATAGATGACACCCCATCGGTGCTCACCAGGTACTCAGTGATCGAGTAGAGGCCATATTTCCCAGGTGGTACCATCGAGTACCCAGTGACCTCTAGATGGGTAATTTATTGGAACAAGAATATTTTCCATTTAATAAGAGAATTTTTTTCCTTTACCTTGAATTTTATTTAACCCTTTTTTGGGTCCTTGGACCTTTATTTCTCTATCCCCAACAAGAGACCCTCTCAAGACTCTTCTATTTCTTTTTCCTCCCCTCTTTATACTTCTAGATCCATGGTTTTCTTGGAATATTTTATTCTAAAAAATTCATGGTAAATCACCTCCTCTCAACTATTCCTTCCCTTATATTCCTTCTTCCTTGTTTTATTCCACCTTGGTTGTACATTTTTATTTTTAATTTTCCTATGGAATGGTTAAATCACTTTTCATTCTGGGGATTCCTCCTCCCATTATGTATATGCTATAAGTCCCATAGTGAAGAGAGCATGGACCATTTTTTTCTTTGCGAGTGAGTGGGCCTATGTGGTGTGGATATACTTTGGGAATTCCACTTCTATTTGTATCAATATCATGGATGATCACCCCATTATGGATATTTGGTACCATGGTGCAGGAGATACTGGTCTAAAAAGGCTAGCTCACACAGTGGTGTTACACGAAGGTTACTGGTGCCTCTTGAAGGTGAGGTGAAAATGGGGCATTAAGGGGTGTCCACGTCAGTTATTAATATCATAGTATGGACAAGAAGTCTATTAATTGACTTGGGAATGGTAGTGAGAAACTAGAAGGAATCCCCCTCTCTTCTTTGGTTTAGAACAGGGTCCCTTGATGGCCTTCCTATCAGTAGTATTATAGGGAACAACTGGGTTCACTAGAGTCCCCCTTAAAAAGGTTTTAAGCTTAATGCGGATGGTTCTTATGCCTTCGGTGTCTTCTGAGGAGGAGATCTAGTGTGAAATCTAGAGGTTTGGTCTACATGGTGTTTACTATCAGGCCAGGATAGGGTTCTTCTCTATAGGTAGAAACCATGGTGATGCTCACAAGGATTAAATTATGTAGTCAGTGGGGCTTGGATATCATAGAAGCTAAAATAGTTCTCTATTAGTTCACAACTCCCTACATGGTGATGGAAACTCACCCTGGTTAATAAGCTGCATCATCAAAAAGTGTAGGCATATCCTTATAGACAAAACTAAAGTGTTAAACACAAGTAGGGAGGGGAAAAATTACTGAACCACCTAGACTCGTTGGATATCTCTGGTTTAGAGGACATCTTTAACCATACTGTGGGCAGCATGAATCCCAAGGGGTCAACTTGATTATAGAGGATTCCCTCGGTCTTCATTATTTCAGGGCCCCTTAGCTACTGGCCGGGTGGCGAGGGCTGGAGGGGGATGGCCTGTTTTCATATCTTTTACTTCCTTTTCTTTGAATAAAAAATTACTTTTGATGATGATATGAGTTTTTTTCTCTATGTTTATTATTATCTTGAGGTAAAATTGGATTGTGTTTTTGTGATTTTAATTATGTATTTTCGTGGCTATATGTATGTAATAATTTATAAAGTTATCTGTTTAAATTTTCATGTGGGTTTAGTGGTTTATTTAATATAGTAGGTGATTACTTTGGATCTCTTATTTATGGAATATTTTCTAATGTTAAATAGAGGCTAGTTTATTATTATTAGATAATTAATTAAATATTCATGGGTTTATTAATCTCTCCTTTGATTAAAGTATGGACTTATTAACCCTTTGGTTAATTTCCTAGATATGCATGGGACTTCCTTACCAATGTTTTTTCTAAAATTATTAATAAAACTTAGATATTATTTAGGAATTATAAATTAATATTTTCAATATATTTTATTAATTCAAGTGGAATAATTTTATTGGAATATCAAGTGATATCTAAAAATAATTTTCAATCCATTCTTTAAACTAATGTATTATGGTATTATTGATAAATAATTTTGGATAAAGTCTTAATTGTGTAATACATCCTTGTTTACATTGATTATTACACATCAATTATTTTATAAATTCTGTTAATCATTACGTATTGCATTATCTTTAAAGTTTCATGTTCTTGATAACTTTATTTAGTTCTACTATCCTTTTCATTCTTTCTTTAAAATGTTTCCATGTTATGACATGTCATAATATTCTTTATGGGTAGTATTAAATAAATGGTGTTGACCATATGATACCCTCTTATGTTTCTAAATATTGATATAACATTTCTTATAGTTAAAAATTTAGTTATCTCAACCATGGTACTTAGTTATAGATAGTGTGCCTTTAACATGTTTTCCTAAAATTGTTACTTTATTCTATAATGGACAAAGTTAGTAATAATTGAATAGTCCAAACATAAACCTTATAATATTTTCATCTATAAAGAGGTAGTGACTGGGATAGTTAGGTGGATGTAAGTGACCAAATCATATATATTCTTAGTAACCCAAAATATATTATTATCTCTATAAAACATAGTGTTTCCTATATTTAATAAATGACTCTTTTTCATAAATTAATAATCTTTTCACTTATTTATTAATGTACCTTAACTAGTATATCAGTTTTACTAAAACATCCCTTTCTTTAAAACTTAAACTCTATTATTTTTTAAACAAAGAACTATTTTTCAATGATAAAAATGTGTAATTACTTGACATAATAAATTTAAGGGTATATTTTTTACCAATTAAAAATGCATTTCTATAGATAACATACTTCCTTTAACAATAATAGTATGAGTTTTAAAACTATACTTCATAATTATGATTTCTCATGAATTGGTCAACTTTCTAAAAAAATGGTTTCAAATAGGTGAATATTATTCTAAAAAAAGGACCTACAATTAAATTAATTTTTATCTCAACTATTATAGAATGTTATACCCTCCTATAGAGTTGCTTCTGGTAGGCATGGGTTATGATCAATGCTAAGATTAACCCCTTACTTAGTTTCTTTTGAGTACATACTCATGACCACTTACTAACATGTAGTTCCTTTTTTTAGTATTCTTTGGAATATAGAACATCTATTAAATTTTTTCCTATACTTGATACTTATGAATTCTTTATTATAATTAGTTCCTTGTTCCATGCTTGACTTATATCTTATATACATGTTTTAAAATCATGATATGGTATTATTGAAATAAATATTTGTATTACTTGTGAATAGGTAACTTGAAAAGTTTACAAGTCTATATAATAGTGTATCATAGTGAATAATGCTTATCATTTATGTTCATTAGCATGATTATTGTTATGTTTGACTTATTCTTGGATCATACTTGTTAATTGATGTGTTTATGAGTATGATATAAAGGGTATAATTACATTTATTCTTGTTATATCAATTATAATAATGCATGTTGACTAATATCTTATAGGTTTTTAAGAGGTAGGTATAAGATTGTCTTACAATAAATATGGGATGGTCTCTCAATGACCTGACTTGTTATACCCATTCCCCATTCTCATAACTTGTAATATCCCTCCAAGGGAGATATCCATGAATTTTAATCTCAAGATATAGGTCAATCATGAAGTGGTTATGAAAGATATAGACCCTCTTGGTATAGGAAATTATTGTTTATCACTTGTATTGACTTGTGGACTGCTTCTCTATTATTCTATTATTTAATCTATTTATTGACTACAAAAATTATTTTTTCATATACATATGGAAATTAGTAGACCTATTCATGAATATATCTAGTTATTAATTACTAATTTAAGGAATTTTGGTGGTGTTATACTAATCATATTTATGCTTTCACCATGAATGGACACCTTGATGGACATATAACTTTTTGATATACATTATATGTTCCATGTTAGCTATGAAATGTTTTTGGATTTATTGGTCTTGGGTGTTTCTAGAGTACAAATAATTTATTGAGTCTCTTGGATTTCTTGGTTGATGTGAAAAGAGATTATATAGGGGTTTTCTCCAATTAGTTTTATGGAGTTTATTCATATAGAACCTCCCACTTTTTTCCTTTAGTTCATGTTTGGGTTTTTGTATTTATACATAGTGGGTTTTTATTTATTTCTCATGTTTCATAAAATTTATGTGAAGTTATGATTTGGTTCATTGTGTATGCATGTTAAAAATAGAATTTTAATATATTACCATCTATATGGATTGATTTACAAGTACATCAATGGAAAATATTGGGGTTTTTGGTATGTTTTTCCATCACCCTAAAGGGGTCATGTTGAAATTTCTAAAAACCTCTCTTTTCTTTTGGTCTTGTTTCTAAGGGGGGAAATTCCACCCACCTTTGTTATATTAAACCCATGGTATTTACACTAACCTATGGAGAATATGGGGTGCTCATAAGGTCTTGTGAAGTCATTTTATGGTACCATATAGGTAATTGGATCATAGTCATTATATGATTATTTTTAATGAATCTTGGATAAAAATATCTGTTATAAAAAATATCTTCTCATATTCACTTTTTTTACTAAAATAACTTATGAAAACCTTGAGAAATAAATTCCATTCTCATTATTTAAAATATGAATAATATATAATTTAATATATTAATTAATTATATTGTGATCATTCAAACTCAAATGTCCACTAACCAATGCATGTGGGGACAACTTCACCCAAAACTCCAATTCATAAAAATTAGTAGAAATTGTGGATACACTTTGTGTTTAGCCCTCTCAGTCATTATCTCATTAGTAGTAAGGCATACTCATAGACCAAGAGTAGTATCCAAAAACAATAATGGCCCCTAAAGAGATAAGAATAATTTATAAACTGTTAAAACCACCTAGAAACACTTATTTTGAAATATAATCTCTTTTTCTCAAGATACCAAATAAAATAGGATGAATAATTTGTGCCATAATCCTTTAATGACTTATTTTTTTATTAACTGTATTAGATGGGATTTCCTTAATCTATCATAGAAATGGATTTAGTTAATCCACTAATATCCAATTCATGTGATCGAATATATCTTCTTACTATAATATAAAGAACAAGAAAAATAGTCTTGGTCATTCAATCAATATTATACCACCAATGACACATCTGACACGTGTTTCTTCACTATAAACGTAAACTTACTTGGTTTTCATAATTTATAAAATTATATTATCAAATGATTCTAATTTTGAATGGTTTAAATTCAAGATAAAAATTCACATGTTCATATATAGAAACATATAATGACATCCAAATAAAGTGGTGATTCTATTAGAAGGTTGGTCCTCATGGTCTCCTCTACTCAAGATCACCAAGTGTGAACTTTATGAGAAAAAATATCAATTTTTATGGGCCCCCAACACCTGATGGTTAAATATATTTTATATAAAAATATTATTGTGTGTCTATACCATAGGATATATATTTAATATTACTATTATGGTATCTTGAGGTTCTCATTATAGATAGAAACTGTTATAATCGTTTTAATACAAAAACAAATAATGTAAGTAAATTATTATGTAATTAGTTTATGTTGAAGTAATAACACTATTATGGTTAGATTAAATCATGCATAACTCTCTATATATATGATATAGTAATAAAAAAAATACTCAAGTAGGGACCGGTCCACCCAAACTCATAAAATAAAGAACTTCTCTATAACTTCAAATTGAGAAAATAATTTTTTTCATCGAAACAAAGAGCCCATCCACTAAATAATATTATTCTATTTGAATATCATCAAATTTAGCAGAAAATTTTTATAATTATTAATAGTTGACTATTTTATCCCCCTTATGGATATCATAGAGTTTTTCCTCCGTTTTATTCACATTCTTCAAACCCATGAGTCTTTTAAAATATTTTTCAAAGTGAGATGAAATTAATGAATTTAATTCTATCTAAAAATTTTCAATATTATTCTTGTAAAAGAAAGTATATTCTATCACACATTTGGGAATATGAACATTATTCTAGATGATTTAATCACATACAAGCTAAGAGATTGAAAATATAGAACCATCCCCTTTTTCCATAGATGAAATAATTTATCATCTAACATGGGAATAAGATTTTGTTAATGAAATTTATGATTTATATCAATCTATTTGATTAAAAAAATGTTTTAAATATAAAACAAAATGTTGATAGTTAAGAATACCTAGAACCACTTAAACATTCTCTGATACCAATTATCAATACTAGGTGATAGATGCACAACCACTAATAGGGGTGAATTAGTGGTTATAAAAATAGAAAAATTTCAAAGTGATTATTCTTGTGTCAGTTAAATAGAGTATACATGAATAAAACCAACCAATGATGAGAGATAGGGAGAGATAGAATCCACAAAACAAAGGATATTTAAAAGTTTCACTCACACTTTTTAACAAGTGTATAATCCTTAGTGTCTAGTGGTTATAATACTGATGTTCATGGTCTTATATTATTATCAACAGGAACAGAGGTTTAGAAGTAGGATGATGGATTTGAACTATAAGTACCTAAAAGATCAAAATAGGCATTAAAATGTTGATCATTATTTTAATTTACTCCTTAAGTAACTTTGGATGTTAGATAAAGTGTGTACTATTGTTATTCTACTCAATCCCAACCAAATATATATCTAGACACTACTATGAAAGTCATTTCTAACTATCTTAAGTTTTTCTAAATCACATCTTTAAAAAAACTCCACATTTTAAAGACCTCAAACACATTATTATGTGATGATTATATGTTACAATGTGATCCTTGGATAACTCAAAAACAGTAAATCTTGGATTATATCTCTCTTAAAATATTCATTGAGATCTAAAAATACCATATCTATATTAAAAATATTATAGCATAATTAATTAGTTCTTGGTATAATATTATCAGTCTCCACTTCTCATTGGAATCGACTAAGACAAGTTATGGAATTACTATAATTCTTATGACATATTAATTGATTCTAATGACCCAAAAGTGCTTTTTTGTCCTAACACCTTATGAAAAGAAATATGTCACCATAGAATAATTAACCTCCTTGAAACAAAATACCTATGTAAGGTAAACCCTAAAAATCCACAATAAACCATCATAAAAAAGTGCTTGGGGATTATAGAATGGTTCACATAACAGATTAAATTTTTCCTCTATTTCAACCCATAGTGGTTGATAGTTATATTTTATGAATATATTATAGAGACAAAAGTCATTGATTTTTGAATTATAGTGATTTTTTTACAAATAAGTTTATTTTTTAAATATTTTCTAGGTGACATATGAATTGATTTCTGAGGGAGACAATAAAAATAGATGAAATTAAGGAGCTATAAAGTATTCACACTATGACATGAAGTGGTAGAGTGAAATACTGGAAAATTGAAGCTGGATAGAAGTGAAAAAGAATCTAGGTATAAATAATTCATGCTATGACACCCACAATCACTATTTGAAGGGTACCATAATCTCACATCATTAGTTTTCTTGAAGAAAAATGGACTTTAAGAGGAAATAATTACATTTCATGGTGTGAATAATATTGTCATGTTATGATTCCACGTTAACAATAAAAATAAAATCTTATTTTTAATAATCTTGATTATATCTCACATTTATTTGACTCGGTACCTCTGTGTATAACCTAGATTGACTCAAAAAAATTATTGTCCTGATTTAGGGGAATTAAAGCTATACCGATTGATATATTTTACTATAAATAAAAGGGGAGGTACTACTACAAAGGGGATGAAGAATGGGGCCTTGGTGAGGTTTTGTACTAATGTAAATTCCTTCACCAATCCATCCATATAATTTCTATTGGGTTTTTATTTTCTCTTTCATACATCACCCTCTAATGGCTTGAATTAAGTGGTAATTTATTTCTTCCAAAGATATGATTTGAAGTTAATTGTATTAATGTAAGTATTTATTTATTTTTAATTTATGTTGGGATTTTTCATTCCATCTCTCTTCCTTACCTTTATATATTGTTTTCATTGAATGGAAATTCCATGTTAATTAAGTGGGTTTTCTTTAATAAAATCACTAGAACTAGGCCTTCTCAGTGATCATTGGGTGGGTTGAATTTTTTGTTTAAAAATGGTTTTAGGATACCTTTCTCACATATTAACCAAATTATATGACCATTAGAAAAGTGTATTTTATGAGATAGAGATAGAGAGTAATCACCCAGAACAAGAGGATAAATTAGAGTTAATTCCAATGACAACAAGATTAATTATTTAAAGTTTACAAACACTAGTGCATGAACTTGGATATCATATGCATTGTATACTTTGTTTTTATTTTTTTCTCACTCTCACTCTCTTCAAATCCACATGACAGGTAGTTTAGATTTTATTTCTACAATCATTCATACTTGTAGGTCTTAATTATTAAATTATTATTTTATGCACCTCATCCTCGTGGGATATACCTCAGGACTTGAAATATCCTATACTAATTGATTATAGAGTTAGTGAGTTGCAGTTTCATACACATTATAAATTTTTAAATTTGATAACCCTAATGGAATTAATGATTCCCTTAGGTGGTAACAGTGGTGTAATAGTATCACACCATGATGTTATTTCTCTATCCTCAAGAAAACCCTATTCCTTTGCTACCAACTCAACTCAAATTTTCCTCCAACTCATCTATTATAATATTGAAAATAAATAAAATATGAAACCATTATTAAAAATTATGAATTAATTATCTCAAGAAACAAATGTAATGGGCTTCCAATATGTAATTTATCTAAACACCACATCATATGATAGGATCATGTTTTTTATAATTCTCCAACTCTCGATAAAAAGATCAATGATACATTGATCATGTCTCAATTGAGATTAACTCAACTCCACCATTATTAATTCACATCATGAGGGATCTTCAATCTCCAAGGGATCATCAGTATATAAAATAGAAATATAATTTAGTCAAATAGAAAAATATAACAATAAACCATTTTTAATAAAGTGTTGAATAAAGTAAACACTACTACAAAATAGAAGGAAATTGAAATCATACATACATTAAAATGAAAAAACTATGTGTGTATGTTTCGAAATAGCACTCCAACATCCATGTATATTATATGGGGTTGATAAAGACCACATAAGAGAAAGTAAAATGAAATCCCTCCTCCAGAGGTATCCACAGGCTATGATGAATTTCTCGATGCTTGATCAGGATCCTCTCATCACCTATGGTATGTTAGTTCCTTGTGATGGAAAAGGGTGATGGGGAATATTGTTATGGTATTGAGGGAGTTTCATCAAATAATTCACATGTAAGATTAAAAACCATTATATATAATTAGGATCCTTTATATAGGGCTCTTGATTATTCTCCTTGAGTGTGAAATTGTTTACTCATTCATTATAATGATTAATTAAATGACACATATAAGGGCCCAAAATTTTATCAATGGAAATTCACTTCTTATAATTATTTCATAAGGTAAAAACCACATAAAATCACTTTTAGAACACAATAAAAACTTTATAAATGATGAATGAATGAAATGAAAAGTATTTCTATAAGTTAAGAAACCTATACCGATGAAATAGTATCATGACCTTTGGAATATTAATATAACTCGTATGAATAGTAAAATGGCCAAATGAATAAAAGCCACACCCATTAAAGTATAAATCAAATTTATAAATATTATAAATGAATGTATGATATAATTATATCATATTATAAGTAAATAAATGTTTTTAGAGTTATTAATTAAGTGTTGGTATTTTTGTAAGTCAAAAATACTTAATTTCAATTTAATGATTAATTTAATAATTTAAAAGAAAATTTATCTTCATAAAATGTATTCATAAATTAATATTTTGTTGTATTGTGATTTAAAGATAATTTAATGATAACTTAAATAATTTTTCAAAGTGTCATAAAAGCAATTATAATTTTAAAAATTTTATTTTTAGAGTAGATAATGATTTTAATTTAAAATTAAATTTCTCATATTTAGATTATTATTTTCATAAAATGGAGTTCCTTTTTTATTTTGACACATCAAAAATGGTTAGGGTGAATTTTTTGTATTTTTCTAAAATACTTGAATTTTTATGAATAGTAAAATATGATAATTTATGATAAAATCCAAATACATGAATTAATTAGTTATAGAATATGTATGGATGATGTAAGCCCAAAATATAGAATAATAATTCATTATTTTAGTATATTTAGTGATAATTATCAAACTATTCATAGTATTGAGAGAAAATAATAATCTAATTAATAAAATAATGAAAAAAACACCCCTCTCCTCCACTATAAATACCACCCCTCACCACCTATTCACCTCACACCTTCAAATATTTGAGACTTGTCCAAATTTTTCCCAATACTACTCTCAAGAAACTCCCCCACATCCATGAGATCTTGGTCTCATCAAAATACCAAACCCTTTTCCCGAATGAGTTTCTCAAGGAGAATGATTTAAGATGTTAATTCCTCTTTCTTTTCTTTTAATTTCTTTTCAAGTCCTTTTATTTAATTATTATCTCCTTGCATCCCCTCATCGAAATGGAATGATAACTCTATTAACATACTTATACTATAGCTTTATTTTGATAATGGAATAATCCATCATCAAATCCCTTCTCCTCTCCCTTATATTCTAAAAATGGAAACGTCATTAGTGAGGTGTTGTTTTATCACCTTCAAGGATGACAAGTTTTCATTTTCCATCAACACCTTCAAGGAAGGTCATAAAACCATTAAATGGTTGAAAATATATTTTAAAGTTTATTTATATCCCTTTTTATTTTATGGAACTAATATATATACACAATAATAAATAATGAAGAAAAACTAGTTTGTGATGATCAAAAACCACCAAAATTATCTCAAACGATTATCATTCACTATTTATCTAATAATTCATACCCGTTCCATATAACCAAATGATATATAAAACCAATTTAACCTATATAAGATCATTAATAACATATAATTAGAATTCTGGAGAATCATTCTAATTTTACATAAACTTCATTACTCGTATACAGGTGAAAAGATCATGAAAACCAAGAAAGTGAACACTCTCAGACGATGAAATTAAACTCTATAACTCAACAAAAATCCAATAAATTAAATTAAAAAAATAATAATGAATAAAATTCATGTATAAAAGGTTCTATATTTGTTCACTGATGAATTTAATTTTATTATCTAGGATATTAAATAGAAGAAAGCATTCAGACATAAGGTAAAGGGAATTCTCTAACTCAACTCTCCTTCTTTGGGTTTTCCCTCTTTCACACCATTTTTATTATGGATGTTCTATTAATGTTCCTTAAATATCATTTCTTTATCTTTCCCTCTTATTTTCTAGATATAAATTTTTCCAATATGTTTATATGATAAATACAAATATTTTCCAAAAATAACTCTTCTTTTCAAAAATTCATCTTCTACTCCTTGTGAGATAATTTCTAATTAACTAAATATTTCTGATTCCTATGCCAAGTATGTTATTCCCAATTTCATTTAGTAACACCAAATTTTATGTATGTATGATTTTTGAAATGAAACTCATTCATTTCCATGAGTTATTTTATGTCTAAGATTGATATATGTTCTATGTGGCATGCATGATAATGTAAATGTTATGATGTAAGAGGTGTTCCTAGAATTATATAGTGCATGTAAATGTTATGATGTGATAGGTGTTCTTGGAATTATATAGTGCTCTAATTCATTGGTTAATGTTATGAATCTCATGAGACAAATTGAAATATGCATGAATATGAAGCTAGATTTATTCACAGTTGTGTGTGGTATTTGACCATTAAGACATGATGTTTCATTTTTAATAATTACCACATTGCATGACTTTATCAAATGTTTCTATCATGATTATGATTATGATCATTTTCTTATATTATTATGATAATTATGATCACCCATGTTTCATGTCTCTTATTCGTCCTCTTACTAGGATTTTAGCTCACCCATTATTTTGATGTATATCCTCAGGTGAATACTTTTACTAAAGAGAATAAAAGGGCCAATAAGAAGCTAGAGAAGATAGAATTACATAAAAGTTTATGTTTTATTTTGTAAAAGTTTTGTATAATCCAAATTTTTACAAGACACTAAACCACTTGATTTAGGATTTGTAAAACTATTTTGTTGTTTATCTTTAAAATGATGTAATAGTTATATAAGAATAATAAGGGTCTATATATTTGGTATTAGAGCAAAATTTAGTTAATTTGGTAATTAGGATTATATAACCTTAGTTAAAACCATTAGTATGACACTGAGTATATGTAAGCACCCAATTATATTTTCTTTAGAAAATTCAAAACATAAGGATCCAACAAGATATGCCTTTAGACTTAATTTCACAATGGAATAAATTATTTATTTGTGAATTTTTGACTTATTTTTTGTTCTAACATTTTCTATTTTATTAAATAGTGGTAACCAAGAGAAACTAGGCCAACAACCCATAAAAGATACAATGCAGTGATTATCCAAATGACATCCCCAATGCCTTGGGAGGTGGAGATCAAAATTTCATGGTGATGCTTACTCGTATGTCTCATTATATGAACAATAACCTGAAAAATGTATAATGTGGAATGTCCTCTTTCACCTAAGAGGAAGAAACTGGATATCTAATATTTTATGTGGCAAAAAACACTGAAATTCAGTGGATCTTCCGATCCACTAGTCATGGAATAGTGTGCCAACTAAATGGATAAGATCTTTTTTGTACTTCATTGTTTTGAGACAAGGAAGGTGACTCTAGCTATTTATCGTCTAGATGTAAAGGTTGACCAATGGTGTGAATTAATCAATAACACCAAGATAAAGTATGAAATTAAATAGATGGAGTGGGAAGACTTTAAGATAATGTTTCTTAATAAGTATTTCCTAATAACTCTTCATATAAAGATGGAGAGAGAATTCATAGAGATGAAGAAAAATAGAGGTGAATATGTCATGTCCTATGAAGAAAATTTCACAATACATGAAAGTTATTCTTTCGGTTTTGTTTTCAATAATGATAGAGATGTGTATAGATTCTTTAGTGGTTAAAAACCACACCTTTGAAAGGATCTATAAATTCGAGACTTTGGTAGTCATGGGGAATTTTTTCAATGTTATCTCAAAGTTAAGATTGGGTTTGGAGAATAGTCCCATGGATTTGGTTATAAGAAACAAAAGATTGAGTTTCAATCTGGGGGGTCTAATGAGAAAGGTGGAATGAAATTTCAACCACCCACATGTCAAAAATGTGGGAATAATTGTCATGGGAAATACCTCAAAGGGATAGGTAAATACTATAAGTGTGGGAGAGAAGGCCAGAAAGCTCATGAATATTGAAAAGATATAAGGAATCTGGGAAATGTGGTGGAATAAAGGATAGAGCCACCTATTGTTCAATGTTTCAACTCTAGGGAGAAATGAAACAATGCTAGCCAGTCCACTAAACCTCAAGACCATGAGGGTAATTAGCGTCAGAAGTCACCAAAGCCCAAGGAGAAAGGGAAGTCTTATGCCATCACTACTAATAAGTTAGAGCTAGAAAATGATGTGGTAATAGGTATTCTAGTTATTTATTCAAGAATAGAGAATGTACTATTTGACTTTGGTTCTACACATTATTTCATATCTTTCAAGCTTAGTAGAACTATTCAAACACCCCCTTGAAATATAGAGGTTGAGTTATCTGTGAGAATAGAAAATGGGGAAATTATTAAGTCTGAATTATATAAATCCTCCCCAGTTAATGTTTTTGGATCAAACCTCCCAAAAAATATGGTCTTACTTACTTTCGTAGAGTTTTATACTATTCTAGACATGGATTTCCTATCTTTATATAAATTCAATGTCAACTGTTGGTAAATGGAGAAAACTCTTCACATCCTAAATAATACTCCAATTCTATACACATTTAAAGAGGAGGATGAATCTCATTCAGAATTATCATCTCAAGTTTGGATATTATTTCCTTATGAGAAAGCATTTCTGACTCAAATGATTGAGAAAAAGGAGATAATCATGATTAAAGACATGCCCATTGTAAGGGACTACATCAATGTGTTCCCCGAATAATTTCATGTTCTTCCTCCTGATCAAGAGGCTTAGTTCTCAATTTAACTTATTCATGGATATCATCCTATATCAAAAGAACCTCATAGAATGGCTACCGTTGAGATGGAAGAACTAAAGAAGCAGTGACAAGAAAACCTAAACAAGGATTTCATACACCTGAGTGCCTCACCATGAGGTTCATCATTCCTATTCATCAAGAAGAAGTATGGTTAAATGAACCTATGTATTTATTATCATGATATCAAACAAATCATGATAATGAACAAGTATACCCTTCCTCATATTGATGACTTGTTTTATCAACTATGTGGGGCCAATTATTTCTCTTAAGTGGACCTTCAATCTGGATATCACCAATTAAAGTCGAGGAAGGAATATATTCCCAAGAATAAATTTTTAATGAGCTATGAACACTATGAGTTCATATTGATTCCCTTTATACTCACTAATACTTTAGCTATATTCATGGATTTAATGAATAGATTCTTTAGATATTACTTCTAAAAAATTTTGGTAGTCTTTATTGATGATATTCTGATATACTCTTAGAGTAAGGTGGAAGATGAGGAAAATTTTAATAATATTCTAAAGACTTTTTGAAGGGATAAAATTTATGAAAATTACTGTAAATGTGATTTTTTTATGGAAGAAGTATCATTCTTAGGGCATGTTAATGCCAGAAAAGAGATATTTGTGGACCCTTCCAAGACAAAGTCAATTGAAGAGTGTCCCAGGACAATGACAATGATGGAGATCCATAGTTTCATTGGTCTAGATGGTAATTACTGATGATTTTTGAATAATTTATCATGATTTTCAAACCCACTAACCAAGATGACTCAAAATGTAGAAAAGTTTTTTTAGACTAGTGAAGGTGAGGACTTCTTCAAAGAGTTAAAAAAGAGTCTTATCACCACACTAGTACTCACACTTCTGAAAAGTGGGTAACTTTTTTTGGTATATAGTGATTCTTCAAAGAATTAATTAGGCTATTTATTTATGAAAACTAATAAATTGATAGCCTACATATCAAGGAAGTGGATAATTCGTGAGAAAGACTATCCTACGCATGATCTAGAGTTGAAAGTTGTGATCTTTGTATTGAAAATATGGTGGTATTATCTCTATGGTTATAAGTATGAGATATATATTTATCACAAGAGTTTAGAATGTATTTTTAAAAAAATTATCTTAATATGAACTATAAAATATGGTTAGATATCACTAAGGGTTACGACTCCTCGGTCCACTATCATCCGGGTAAGGAAAATAAAGTGGTGGATGATCTATGTAGAAAGGATATTGCAACATTATCTAGGATGAGAATTTAGAAGGATACAATCTTATTATACTTGAAAATGATGGACATGGGAATCATTAAGGAAGGAACATCACTAATCATTTCTGAAATGATTTCTCAACCATCCCTCATGGAGAAAATAAAGGATGCTCAAATAAATGATGTAGAAATTCATAAGAAGGTGGAAGTTATGAAAAAGGTGAAATCCTAATATTTTAAAATTGATGTGTAAGGATTTGTATATTTTGGGTCAAAACTATGTGTACCTTAAAAATATAAAGATAAAGAAGGGGCTTCTAAATGAATCACATAGATCAACCTTCTCTATTAACCTATGGAGCACAATGATGTATTGAGATCTCTATGATAACTATAGGTGGGACAATATGAAAAAGGAGATCATTGAATATACATCAAATTTCTTGGTATGTCAACAAGTGAGGGTTAAAAGGAAAAATTCTAAAGGGATGTTACAACCATTACCCATACCATCATGAAAGTGGGAAAACATCACCATGGACATTATAACTAGACTTCCAAATACATCCTAAGGAAACAATGTTATATGGGTTGTTGTGGATCATATCACAAAGAAAGCTCACTTTATCACAATTTGAGAGGATTTATCACTGGATCCACATTCAAATATATATATTAGAGAAGTGTTAAGTCTTAATGGAGTACCACTATCAATTATATTTGATCGAGATCTGAGATTCACCTCTAAGTTATAGAAAAGTATCCAACATGCCCTAAACACTAAGCTGAACTTCAGTAGAGCTTATCATCCTCAAACTAAAGTCCAATCTTATTGAACTATCTAGGAACTAGAAGACATGTTAAGGGCATGTTCTATAGACTTAAAAGGAGTATGGGACTAACATCTACCTAGGGTTGATTTATTTTACAACAATATTTTCCATTTCAGAATCCAAATGGCTCCATATGAATCCCTTTATGGGAAAAGATGTAGAACACTGATGTGATAGGATGAAGTCAGTGAACATAAGATTATAGGACTATAAATTTATATAGAAATAGTGGAAAATATGAAAACCATTTAGTATCACATCAAGGTATCACAAAGTAGATAAAATATCTATGTAGACAATCATTGACTAGATCTAGAGTTTAAGGCTAGGGACATGGTATTCCTCCTCATATCTCCATGGAATAGGATCATGAGATTTGGGGAGAAAGTAAAGCTGAGTCCCAGGTACATAGATACCTTCGAGATCCTTGATTGTGTCGAAGCTCTGTCCTATCGACTATAACTTCCACCTACCATGTCTCAAGTACATGATGTATTCCATGTATCCCTCTTGAGGAAGTACATACCAGATTTCTCACATTTACTGGATCCATAGGTGGTATAGTTGGAAAATGATATCTCTTACGAAGAGAAACCATTGAAGATATTGGACATTAGAGATAAAGTTATATGCAAAAAGACTACTCACCTGGTCAAACTGCTATAGAGAAACCATAAGTATGAAGAGGCGATATGGTAATCATAGGAAGTGATTAAGAAGAAGTACCCTCACCTATTTTCAACATAGAATGTAAAACGAAATTTTAAGGGCAGAATTTCATAAAAGGGGAAGAATGTAACGACCCAAAATTTTATCAACGGAAATTCCATTCTTATAATTATTTCATACGGTATAAAACACATAAAATCACTTTAAGAACAAAATAAAAACTTTATAAATGATGAATAAATGAAATAATAAGTATTTCTATAAGTTAAGAAACCTAAACCAATGAAATAGTAACTTGACTCGAGGAATAGTAATATGACCATTATGAATATTAAACCAGCCAAATGAATAGTAACCTTAAATATTAAATTATAAATAAAATTTAGGTATCTTATAAATGAAAGTATGATATAATATTATCATAGTATAAGTAAATAAATATTTAAAAAAATTATTAATTAAGTGTTAATATTTTTGTAAGTCATAAATATTTAATTACAATTTAATGATTAATTTAATAATTTCAAATAAAATTTATCTTCATAAAATATATTCATAAATTTATATTTTTTTATTATGATTTTATGATAATTTTATGAGACCATAATGTTGGTCAGAATATATTACTCAAGAGGAGAGGGGTCAATTGAGTAACTATAAAAATTTCTGTAAAAATTATTTCTAAAATATTTTCCCAAAAATTAGATGCAGCCTAATTAGTCAAGGTTATACGGTGATAAGAGTTTGACTGTTTGAATAACCTCTTAGAAGATTGATTAGTTCTCAGTAATCTTAATATCAATTATTAATATTACTTTTGAAGTTATTCTACTAAGAAAAAATAGTTATAACTTCTTTCCAAGACTAATTATCAAATTGAATTTAGTGATTTCTGAATTATACAAAAGAGCAGTAAAACGGAGAAGGCTAAATTAAGCAGCGGATATGAAACAAGTGGTTCAGTATAAAGTTGATACCTAATCCACTCCACTTGGTGATCACCTACCACCAAGCAGTTTATATAAATAAACTAGATCCACACCCTGGATCGGGGTTAAACAACAATACACAGGACTGTTCAGGCCGTACAGGTACCTCTTCCACAGTTCTTCGTGGGTACAAATAACCTGGACACACAGGGACCTCTACCACACTTATCTGTGGGTATACAAAAAAGTAAAATAATGATAGAGTAAGGATATCTTGTATCCTTCAGTTTAATGTAGGAGACAGAGTGTGTTGTAATACAGATACACAGTCTTCTTGAAATTTAATAAAATTATACACAATAGAGCAAAAGTATTGAGATAGGTTTAGAGGTTATCTGAGTGTTATTCTTTGAAGCTCTAGACTTCTAGGATGAAGCAGATACAGATATCAAGTCCTCTTCTGGAAAACAGATTATCGCAAGACAGACAGATTCGGATTCTATTCTTCATGGTGTTTCGCAACGCAAAGATGTTCTCGGGATTCGTGTATTCTTTGTGTGTTCTTCAGTAGTGTCTTCTTACATTAGGAAATTTTTTCTTCAATAATTTTTCCATGTGTGTTCTTCATGCTTCTTCTTAGTATCGTGCCACACATTGTTCTCATGTATGTCTCCTCTTTTTGTTTCTGGGCCGTATTACTCTGTTATCTTGGAGTGCACTTGTTGGGGCTGATTGGTTTCATGTATTCTACACCTCGTACCTCATACTATCTAATGATATGTATACAAAGAAACATTAATTATTTAAGTGCATTAAAATCTTTAAATATGACTATTAGAGATTAAATTGAAAGACGGAAAAATATATATAATGAAACGGTGTCACAGTATGTCATGCAAATGGTGTCTACTTCACACAGTGTCTGGATTGGTCACGGTGTCTTTTGGTTATGGTGTCTGCTTGTTCACGGTGTCTTATGGTCACAGTGTATTATGTTTACGGTGTCTGCTTGTTCACGGTGTCTCGCGGTCACGGTGTCTTATGGTCATGGTGTCTTGTGGTTACGGTGTCTCGTGGTCACAGTGTCTCATGGTCATAGTGTCTTGTAAATGGTGTTTGCTTCATGGTGTCTGCTTCATGGTGTCTTCTCACGGTGTCTTCTCACGGTGTCTTCTCACGGTGTCTGCTCACGGTGTCTGCTTCACTTTTCCAGAAATACATAACTAGTGGAAGACTTACGGTGTCTCAGACTTTTCAAAATAACTATAATCAGACTTAAGCAGTGAATATCATAGAATGAATTAGACTTAATCATTTGTCAAGGAAGGTATTATAAAAGTAAACCAAGGATATTATAAAGTAATTAAACTGAATTTAGAGTAATTAAGATCTTGAATGGTTCTTCTTAAAGCATGTGAATACTTAAACAATAAAACACATGATTTGATATAATTTATAGGATTTAACTAGGTTGAATAGGATTTGTGATCATTAAAACATTATTAGTACATGAGGAGTCCAATAATCTCCCCCTTTTTGATGATCATAAATCATGTAGATTTAAAGTGTATATTTGATTAAACTATAGATATAGAGATAAAGGTCTAATCATATAGGGATTTCTCCCCCTTTTGGGATTATCAAAAAGATATAATAAGAGATGTCATGAAAAAAAATTAACATTTCATTAAATAAAATAAGGTCCAGTACAAACAGAAAAGAGAAAAAGAAACATCATTCCTATCAAAAAAGAGTAATCATTGTTCTTCTTTAGGGGATAGACTTATCTTTTCCTTTAATAGAAACAGAAGAGGAAGCCATAGGAGTTAAAGTGGAGGTAGAAGAAGGGATTGAGCTGGTTGATAGAGAAGGTAAAGTAAGGCCTTAAAAACATATGGAGCCAGAGTAGGAGTAGTAAAAGATCGAGGCAGTTGTTGATCAAGGATCACAAGTCTGATCTGAAACAGTGCTTGGCCGACAGACATAGTAGTGGAGGCTAGGGCAGAAGTGAAAGTAGGCAAACTAGGTCTTAGAGGTGTAGCCACAGGGGAAACAATGGTTGTACTCTGTACATGAAGTTAAGGCCTCATAAGCTTAATGAAATCTGCAATGATCTCTCCACCATACTGCATGGCTTTCTCAAAATCATCCTTTTTCACTCTAAACTTGTCCAACAATCGAGTGAACTAGGTGTGCTTTTGTACTTGTGTCTTGAAAGCTTGAGTTACAGGAGGAATCCCCATATTTTCCCCAAGATACTTGAAATTATTTCTCATATCAGTCTTTGAGAAGATTCAATTGAAGTATAAATCTACTTTCTTGGAAATCTCTTGCTGAGCATTATTAGCAATTTTTGAGTGGATTTGAACGAGATCAAGAACTATGTCACTGTTCATGATAACTTCATGTAGATAATCTTTATTGAATCCACTAAGCACAATCTGAAGCACTTCTTTGACCACTATTCTGAGTAGGTCAATGTCTAAAGAGGGTTGAGAGGATTGAACAGAGGCTTTAGAATCATTGACAGTGGTGGTGAGAGATTTTAGTTGGTTCGGCACTTTTTGAATACATCTCGTATAATCAGCAGTGAGTTTTTTAAGATTTACAACAAGCTCTCTCATCTCCTTCACAATTTGTTTGTTTCTTTCAATGAAATTTTCATCTAAAGAAGATAAATAAGGTTGAATATGAGACACAACATTCTGTGGGGCTTGAGTAACAGTAGGTTCTATAGGAGGAGAAGAAAGATTTAGTCTTGAATGCATCTCTTTCTGTATTTCTTCAATCATACCTCACAGAGTCTTCACTTCATCACTAAGCAGCCTATTTTCAACTGTAACTTCCTGAATCTCATGAATCATTTTAGGTTGAATCGGCCAAATAACTTTCTCCAACAATAGTGAGGCATCCTTTTCACTTAAATGTGTCACAAGAGTCAGTTGGGAATTCAAAACATTTTCAACTCCAGACAAAAGGGTAGCACCAAATTCCTTTAGGTCATCCTTACTCACTAAGGATGATTGGTCTGGTGAAGGTTCAAAAGTAGGTATTGATACGGTTTTAGGTTCCTTTGTAGGGGCTATATTAGAGACCGATTTCAGCTGGAATAAAGATGAAAGGTCAAGGCCTTTTGCTAAGACTTTCTGAGATACATCCACATCATAGAAACTAGGGAACTTATATCAAGTTTCTACGGGACTTGAAACACTTGGGTTTGTTAGTTCAGTAGATTCCAGATTTGGGGGTTGCTCCCCGTCAATAGTTGCATCCTTCTTAAGACTGAGAGGCTTAGGGTTTTGATATAATTCCAAAAAAATAGCTCTTGGTTCCTCACCCATTTCCTACCTAGATAGCTAAAAATCTAGCTCCATCCTTTATTTAGTCAAAGGAATGATTTCAGGAGCATATTGTTCCACTAGAAGTTCCTCAAGATTAGCTTCTTGTATACCAGGCATCTCTTCCACTATAGGTTCTTCCATGGCATTCTTGTCAGTTTCTTTGGCAACAGAGTTTTTTTCAACCTCAGTTTGATCTTCCGGACTAACAATTTTTAAAGGTACAGGGACTTATTTTTCTCTTACCACAAGAGGGATGGGAGTACTTTATTCCTCAACAGAAATAGATTCTTTAGGAGGTACAACAACCTCTTCTTATTCTTTAGAAGAGTACAAAACAATCTCATCTGGTTCCAAACCAGGATCATAAATATTTCTTGTTCTTGAGGGATGTTCCACTGGATTTAATTTCTCATAAACTCTATCATTGTCTTCCACCCATTCCTTTTTTCAAGGATTCCAATTTATCTTCATTCTCTTGATAGTGGATTTTGAGAGTCATAATTCACAATCTGTAATTACTTCCTCATTAGGTCCAACCATACCTTTGGCATGAAGCATGGCTTAGATAAGCCGAGAGTAAAACAGGGAAGTTGAGTTGGATGTGGCATTGATCAGCTCACACATGTGGTTTATGATATACTTACGTAGGTTGATATTATGCCCATTTTCATAAGATGAATCAAAAACACATCCTGATATTTCAAAACAGCAAAATCACCTTTTATGAGGCTAACCAGATTCTGTATAAACTTGAACAGAAGCCTTGATTCTCCATCTAGTTCAGCAGAAATGGATCTCCTCTTGGTTCTATTTCCAGTTAAGTCTTTCAAAGAATCTTCCAGATTAAAGAATTATGTTTAAGGTGGGGGTTCTCTCTAATAATCCTCATAGATTCCTTCATGAGGTATCCTAAGGCATGAAGCCTATAACCTCACGGAGAATGAGCATCTATGCCCATTGATACAGCTTCTCACAACATATCCATCTTCAGAATCAAAGGAGAACTGAAAATATTGATAGAACTAAGCCACTAACATAGGATAGATAGGTTTTTCTTTCTTCTAAAACCACTCTAACCATCCTTGTTATTCTAACACTTTCAAAACCAAAGACTTACTAGATAGAAGCCAATTGGGGAAAACCTCTTTTTCATGTACAACAACTCGGATTACTAGATTCGTGTTTAGAGGACCTTCGGGTGCTATCTTAGGTGAAATCTTCTTCTTCTTTGAGCTGCACTTCTCAGGATTCTATGATGAAGGATGCTTCATCCTATTCATCCACTAAAGGTTCGATAGAGAGAATAGAGTTGCAGGGTTCAATAAGGGTTCGAAATGAGTGAGTAGAAGAAAGTCTGACTGAAGAATCGAGTGATAATTTCTTTATTTTATCATTTAGGAATACCAAACGTCACAAAAGTAAAAACACGGGAAATTAAAGAGGTGAAATGAATAATTACCATGATGCAGTTTTTAATAAAAATTATAAAGAATTTTTATGGTGAGACTGTGCCTGAGTGTTATGGTGAGACAGTGATTGGGTGTTACGGTGAGACAGTAAACATCAACTTTATAGTGAGACAGTAAAAAAACTTCATGGTGAGACAGAGAATGTACGTTATGGTGAGACAGTAACTATTAGACAGTAATTACGAAGCACTAACTATGAGACCATAAACATGAAACAGTAGAATATAAAATAGTAAGACATGAAACAGTAAGATATAAAAACAGTAAGACATTTATTTTAGGTTTATCATGCCTATTTCATATATGATGCAGTCTATTATTTCAGAATTTAGTGGTTTGTTGAATATATCAGCAAGATGATACTCAGTACCAATGAATTCCAAAGTGATATCACCTTTTTAATAATGATCTCTCAAAAAGTGATGTCTTACATCAATATGATTTGTCCTATAATGTGAAACGGGATTTTTAGAGATTTTAATAGAACTTGTGTTGTCACAATTTGTAGGTAAATTCCTAAATTGATATCCATAATCTAGTAATGTGTGTTTCATCCACAAAATTTGTGCACAACAACTACCAACAGCTATGTATTCAGCTTCTACAATAGATAATGCAACAGAATTTTGTTTCTTACTACACCATGATACTAGTGACTTGCCTAAAAAGTGACATGTTCAATAGGTGCTTTTTTATCTAACTTACAGCCACCAAAGTCATCATCAGAATAACTAACTAAGTCAAATGATTTTCCTCTAGGATAGAACATTCCAAGATTGGGTGTATACTCTAGGTATTTGAAAATTCTCTTTACAGTATTTAAATGATATTCCTTAGGATTTTCTTGAAAATGAGCACACATACACACATTAAACAGAATTTTAGGACAACTAGTAGTTAAGTAGAGTAAACTTCCAATCATTCCTCTATAAGTGGTTTGATCAACATATTTTCCATCTTCATTAAGATCCAACTTACAAGTGGTACTCATGGGAGTGTCACTACTTTTAGTGATATCCAATCCAAAATGTTTTAGAAGATCTCTAGTATATTTACATTGAGTTAAAATAATTCCATCATTATTTTGAAATATTTGAAATCCACTAAAGAATTTCAATTCACCCATTAAACTCATTTTAAATTCATTTTGCATCATTTTAGAAAAATCAACACATAAAGAATTTTTTGAATATCCAAAACTAATATAATCTACATAGATTTGAACAACTAAAACATCATTAGAAATTCATTTTATAAAAAGGGTAGGATCAGTTATCCCTTTTGTAAAACTATTAGAAATAAAGAAAGTACTCAACCTATAATACCAAGCTCTTGGAGCTTAATTTAAACCATATAAAGCTTTTGATAGTTTAAAAATATGATTTGGAAAATGGGGGTTTGTAAAACCAGGGGGTTGTTCAAAAAAAACATCCTCGGCTATATACCCATTTAATAATTCACTTTTATTATCCATTTGATATAGTTTGAAATTCAGATGTGCAGCATAGGCAAGAAATATTATGATGGATTCAAGTCTAGATACTGGTGAAAAGGTCTCTTCATAATTAATTCCTTCTTCTTGACTATAGCCTTGTGCAACTAATCTGGCCTTATTTCTAACTATGTTACCAGCTTCATCTACCATATTTTTGAACACCCATTTAGTGCCTTTGGTGAATGTGTCATTGGGTCCTTCAAAAAGTTTCCAAACTTTGTTCCTTTCAAACTGATTAAGTTCTTATTGCATAGCCATCACCCAAAATTCATGATTGATAGCATCATTAATGTCTTGGGTTAAATTTGTGACAAGAAGACTTGATGTTCAACCTGATTTCTAAGATAATCTCTAGTTTGAGTTCCTTTGTCTAAGTCTCCTACAACAGCATATAAGGGATAATTATTGAGAGTTATAATATCTCTAGAAAAAGAAGGACTAGTGATTTTAGGTTCATCAATAGATTTAGGTTCATTGTGACTTGATTGTAAGGAATTCCCAGAACTGGAAGTTTTCACAGATTCTTTCACAGAATGGTCTGAAGATTTTGGATTAATGTTCTGATTTGATAGATCATCCTATAGGTTCTCTAGAATGGTTTTAGGCTCATTGGGATCTTTTTCATCAAATTTGATGTGAACAAATTCTTCCACACATTTAGTTCTTTTATTGAACTCTCTGTAGGATTTACTAGACAAGGAATATCCTAGAAATATACCTTCATCACTCTTGGATGCAAATTTTTCAAGATTTTCCTTAGTAT
Organism: Viscum album; assembly: GCA_963277665.1. NCBI lineage: Eukaryota > Viridiplantae > Streptophyta > Magnoliopsida > Santalales > Viscaceae > Viscum > Viscum album. Next base: position 442,090,047 of record OY728121.1, read on the forward strand.
TAAGAATATAGATTTTACAACCAAATACTTTGAAGTAATTAACCTTGGGTTTTCTATTGTTCCATAACTCATAAGGAGTCCACTTAAGAATAGGTCAGATAAATACTCTATTGATTATGTAGCATGTGGTATTGACAGCTTCAGCCCAAAAATAAATAGGTAGGTCATACTCATTAAGCATTGTTCTAGAAATCTCTTGCAGGGTTCTATTTCTTCTCTCCACAACTCCATTTTTTTAAGGTGTTCTAGGGGCAGATAAATTGTTACTATAACCATTTTGTGAGAAAAATGATTCAAACACTTGATTTTCAAACTCACAGCCATGATCACTTCTTAAGGATTTAATTCTATGTCCACTGAAATTTTCTACTGACTTGGCATATTTAGTAAAATAAGAGTAGGCTTCACTTTTGTGAGCCATAAAGAAGGTCCAAGTATATCTAGAAAAGTCATCTACATGAACATAAACATAGTGCTTCCCATTCAAACTAGAAACTCTAGATGGTCCAAACAAATCCATGTGAACCAGCTTGAGAGGTTGAGAAGTTGACACTTCTTTATTTGGTTTGAAGGAAACTTTGTGTTGTTTTCCCTTTTGACAAGGATTACACATTTTGTCATTTGGAAACTCTAGTTTGGGTAAGTCTTTAACTAAGATTTTTCTAGTTATATTTCTATGTGGGTGAACATTATAGTTTCCTAGTCTCTTATTCCAGATCCAAGACTCTTTATGAAATACACTTAAGCATGAAACATTTTGAGAATATAGAGAATCTAAGTTAACAGAGTAAACATTTTCATTTCTTAATACAGAAAATATTAATTCTTATTTAGAATTAAAGACATTGCAAGCATCATTTTCAAATCTAACATGAAATCCATCATCACATAATTATGAGATACTAAGTAGACTATATTTTAATCCATCAACAAAAAATACTTTAGAAATTAAAACAGAGTTAGAGTTACCGATTTGGCTGAGGCCAATAATCTTTCCTTTGGCATTGTCACCAAATGTGGCATGTCCTCCATCTATTTTGATTAGGTTCTTGAAGAATGAGTAGTCTCATGTCATGTTCCTTGAACATCCACTGTACAAGTACCATAGACTTTTGCAAGATCTCTTTAAGCAGGTTTCCTACAAAATGATAAGGCAAAAACAGATTTTGGTACCCATACTTGCTTGGGTCGAGTAATATTAGTGATAAGTACTCTGGTAACCCATATTTGCATCATAGTTTTCCTATAAGAATTATGTAAATTATTTGAAAAATAAACTCTATTTGGTCCACAATAACTTGAAACAGTAGACAGTGTATCATAACTTGAATTAGGGGATTTGTGTCTAGAACTGGGAGTGAAACTATATGTCCTAGATCCTGAAACAAAATTTGTTATACCAAGATTTCTTTTTCCAGGTTGATAACCAATGTCAGTTTTGTATTTAGGGGAAATTTTTTTTCCTTGCATTTGAGTAAGGGTATACTTCCCATTGGTAAAATTTTCTAGGTCACTCTTTAATTTCTCATTAGAAATTTTTAATTTGTTTTTTTCCTTGAGCAGTTGAGCATTTTTCTCTTTTTTAGTTGTGAGTTCCGAAATGACAATCAAAGTTAGAGCATGTTGTTTTTCAATGATTTATATTTGAGTTTTAGTTCATTGCATGTTTCTTCAATAATGTTATAGTATTCAAACATTTCTTCATTAGTCATATTTTTAGAGTCACTCTCATCTCCAGAATAGTATGAATTATGTACAGAGGATTCCAGTGTAACCTCAGACGTGTTTTTCATAAAACACATATTGGATTTGTTAGCCTGTTCATCATGTGATGTCTCTGAGTCACTTGAACTATCTTCAAAAGCACTCCATGTTGCTTTAATTTCCTTTTTATACTTCCTATCCTTGTCCTCATATTTATTTTTTTACTTGAGCTTTGAATAGTCATTCGTGATATGTCCTTTGTTCTTACACTCATATCAGAAAATTTCATCAGCCTTGTCACTTCTTTTCCAATCCTTCTTCCAATTTCCTTTTTGGTCATATTTTCCCTTGGAGTTAAGATTTATGAAAAAGTTCTTCCTGTAAAATCACTTGAATATTCTGTCTAATTAAGCCATTTCCTTATCACTGTCGGATGATAATTGTTCACTGGTGGAGCTTTCTATAGAAGCTTCATGTTTCCCTTTGTCTTTGTACTTAGAGGTGGTGGTCTTGAATGCAACAGATTTCATCTTTGGTTCAGCCTCATCCTCCTTGTTGACTTTCAACTCTTCCTCATACATCATCAGTTTCCCAATGATTTCTTGAATAAGTAGTTTTCTAATGTCATGTGATTCTATAATAGAGACAGTGGTTCCCCTCCATCTGTCAGGTAGACATCTAAGAATTATCATGATTTGTTCCTTGGAAGTGACTTCTATTCCAAGTGAGATCATTGTGTGGACAATATCATTGAACCTAAGATACATGTCAGAGATAAGTCCATCAGGTTTCATCTGAAATTTTTCATATTTAATAGTATAAGTATTAAGTCTCATTTCTTTTACACTAGATTTTCCTTCTTGTGAGATAGACAGGGTATCCCAAATTTCATGGGTAGTTTTACAAGCATAAATTCTATTGAATTATTCATCTCCTAGTGAGCAGTATAAAGCATTCATAGCATTGTAATTGTTATTGTAGTCAGTTTTGGTAGGTTCATCCCATGTGTTTATATCAGTAGCAGGAATCTTATATTCATCTATAATGGAAGACCAAATTTCAAAACTCATACTCTCAAAATGCATTTTCATTTTAATTTTCCATTCAGAATAGTTGGTTCCATTAAATAATGGTGGTATGTTGGTTGAATAACCTTCCAATATATTATCCATAATAACATAATAGGTTTAAAGAGCTAGAAATTTAGAATAATCCTAAATTTATAGATCTTTAAGATTCAACTACAATCATAGTTGAATAAGATTAAACAGAGTCCTAATAAACAGCCTTTAATACCAAATGTATTTCGGAGTAGATTACTCAAGAGGGGAGGGGTGAATTGAGTAACTATAAAAATTTCTATAAAAATTATTTCTAAAAGATTTCTCCAAAAATTAGATATAGACCAGTTAATCATGGTTATACAGTTATAAGAGTTTGACTATTTGAATAACTTCTTAGAAGATTGATTAGTTCTCATTAATATTAAAATCAGTTATTAATATTAAATTTAAATTTATTCTACTAATAAAAAACAGTTATAACTTCTATCCAAGACTAACTATCAAAGTGAATTTCGAGATTTATGAATTATACAAAATAGCAGTAAAAAGAGAAGACTAAATTAAGCATCGGATATGAAACAAGTGGTCCAGTATCAAGCTGATACCTAATCCACTCCACATGGTGATCACCTTCCATCAAGAAGTTTATATAAATAAACTTGATCCACATCCTGGATCGGGGATAAACAACAGTACACAGGACTGTTCAGGCTACACAGGGACCTCTTACATAGTTCTTCGTGGGTACAAATATCCAGGACACACAGGGATCTCTTCCACACTTATCTGTGGGTATACACAAAATTAAAAGAATGTTGGAGTAAGGATATCTTGTATCCTTCAGTTTAATGTATGAGATAGAGTTTGTTTTAATACAGATAAACACTCTAGTAGAAAGTTAATAAAATGATGCACAACAGAGAAAAAGTATTGAGATAGTTTTATAGGTTCTCTGAGTGTTAGTATTTGCAGATCTAGACTTCTGGGATGAAGCAGATGCAGAGCTCAAGTCCTCGTCTAGAAAACAGAGTGTCACAAGATAGACAGATTCGGCTTGTGTTCATCGTGGTGTTTCATAGCGCGAAGATGTTCTTGGGATTCAAGTATGCTTCGTGTGTTCTTTAGTAGTTTTCTGTTTCGAGAGGCAATTATTTCTTCAAGAATTTTTCAAAGTGTCTTCTTTGTGCTTCTTCTTAGTATCTTTCCGTACACTATTCTCGCGTATGTCTCCTCTTTTTGTTTCTGGGCCGCATTGCTCTTTTATCTTAGAGTGCACATGTTGGGGCCCACAGGTTGCATTTATTCTGCACCTCATACCTCGTACTATCTGATGATATGTCAACAAAGAAATATTAATTATGTCAGTGCATTAAAATCATCAAATATGACCGTTACAGATTAAATTGAAATAAGAAAAAATATGTATTAGGAAATAGTGTTACAGTATGTCATGGAAATGGTGTCTCCTGCACACAGTGTCAGGATGGGTCAAGGTGTCTTGTGATTATAATGTCTTCTTGTTCACGATGTCTTATAGTCACGGTGTCTTGTGGTTACGGTGTCTGCTTGTTCACGGTGTCTCACAGTCATAGTGTCTCATGGTCACAGTGTCTTGTTCACGGTGTCTGCATCACGGTGTCTGCTTCATGGTGTCTTCTCACGGTGTCTGCTCACGGTGTCTGCTTCACTTTTCCGGAAAGACATAACCAGTGGTAGACTTACGGTGTCTTAAACTTTTCAAAATAACTATATTTAGACTTAAGTAGTGAATATCATAGAATTAATTAGACTTTATCATTTTTCATGTAAGGTATTATAAAAGTAAACCATGGGTAGTATAAAGTAATTAAACTGAATATAGAGAAATTAAGATCTTGAATGGTTCTTCTTAAAGCATGAGAATAATTAAACAATAAAACACATGATTTGATATAATTTACAGGATTTAACCAGGTTGAATAGGATTTGTGATCATTAAAACATGATTAGTACATGAGGAGTCCAACACTTAATTATTGTTTTAGTGTCATAAAAGTAGTTATAATTTTAAAATATGTATTTTTCGAGTAAATGGTGATTTTAATTAAAAAATAATTTTTTCATATTTAGAAAATTATTTTCATAAAATTTAGTTCATTTTTAAATTATACACATCAAAAAATGGTTATGGTGATTTTTTGAGATTTTTCTAAAATACTTGAATCTTCGGTGAATAGTAAAATACAATATTTTGCGATAAAAGCTAAGTACATGAATTACTGAGTCATAGATGATGTATGTTTTATATGATCTTGTAATCTCAAACCGTAATTAATTATTTTACTATATTTAGTTATGATTCTCAAATTATTCATAGTCTTTATCCAAAATAATAAACTAATGAAAAAAATAATGAAAAAACACCCCTCTCCTCCACTATAAATACCACCCCACCACCTATTCTCCTCACACATTCCAAGATTTTAGACTTTTAAAAATTCTACCCAATACCATTCTCAATCCCCTCCCCAAAATTCAGGATCTCTTAGTATCATCAAAATACCAAACCCTTTTCCCTTAGGAGGTTCTCAAGGAGAAGGATTCAAGAGGTAAATTCCTCTTTCTTTTATTTAAATTTCATTTCATGTTCTTTTCTTTTCTTATTCTCTACTCACCTACCCTCATAAAAATGGAATGATAACTCTATTACCTTACATATAATTTAATTTTATTAAACTTATTGAATAATCCTTCATCAAAACCCTTCTCCTCTCCCTTTTATTCTAAAAATGGAAACGTCATTTGTGAGGTGTTGTTTTATCGCCTTCAAGGATGAAAAGTTTTCATTTTCCCTCACCACCTTCAAGACTAGTTATAAAACCATTAAATGGTTTAAAATATATTGTAATGTTTATATTATAACCTTTTTTATGTTCTTTAACTAATATATATACACAATAATAAATAATGAAGCAAAACTAGTTTGTGGTGGTTGAAAACCGCTAAAAGTTACCCAAACGATTATCATTAACTATTTATCTAATGATTCATACTCATTAAATATAACCAAGTGATATATAAGAACAATTTAACCTATATAGGATCATTAATAACATATAATTTCAATCCTGGATAGTCATTCCAATTTTAATTAAACTTCATTACTCATATACTAGAGAACTAATCATGAAAACCAAGAAAATGAATGCTTCTGAACGATGAAATTAAACTCTATAACTCATAAAAAATCCCATAAATTAACCTAATAAAACTATAATGAATCAAATTAATGTATAAAAGGTTATGAATTTTTTAATTAATTAATTTTATTTTATTATCCAAAATATTATAGAGAATAAATCATTCTGACATAAGGTAAGGGGAATTCTCGAACCCTACTCTCTTTCTTTGGGTTTTTCCTCTTTCACTCCATTTTTTGTTATGTATATTCCATTAATGTTACTTAAATACAATTTCTTTATATTTACCTTTTCTTTTTTGGATATACATGTTTCTAATCTGGTTATATAACAAATGTAAATATTTTTTCAAAAGAACTCTTCTTTCCAACAATATATATTTTACTCCTTGTGAGATTGTTTCTTCTTAACTTAATATTGATGATTCTTTTACCAAGTATGTTATTCCCTATTTAATTTTGGAACCCCAAATTTTATAAATGTATTATTTTTTAAATAAAACTCATTCCTTTACATGGTTTATTTTATGTTGAAGATTGATATATGTTTTATGTGGCTTGCATGATAATATAGATGTTATTATGTGACTGGTGTACCCAGAATTATATAGCATGTGTAAATTTTATGACATGACAGGTGTACCCATAATTATATAGCAATATAATCAATTGGTTAATGTGATTAATATCATGAGATAAAGTGAAATATTTATGAACATGATGTTATATTTATTCACAACTATGTGTGGTATTTGACCACTAAGACATGATGTTTCATTTTTATACATTGCCACATTACATACCTTTATCAAATTTTTATTCTCATGATTATGATTAAGGTACTTTTATTATATTATGAAGATGATTATTATGCTCACCCATGTTTCATGTCTCTTATTTATCCTATTACTAGACTTTTAGCACACCCCTTATTTTGATGTATATCCTTAGGTGAATACTTGTACTAAGAAGAACATGAGGGCCAATAAGAAGCTGGAGAAGAAAAAATTAAATAAATGTTTATGTTTTATTTTGAAAAATTTATGTATAAGCCTGATTTTCCCAAGACACTAAACTAATTGATCCTAGATTTGTAAAATTATTATTTTTTATCTTTAAAATTATGCACTAGTCATGTAAGAAAATTCAGGGTTGCTATAACACATATCTAGTTCATGTGATCATTGTATGAAAATATCAAACTCCCAATAATTTCATCACATGAAACATATATATAATGATATCCATATGTGAAATATTCCTAAACATTAACCTTTAATACCTAGTTTCCATGAAAACCATAGGTCATGATATCCCTATATCATACCAAATGACATGCCCATATATAGAACACTATGATATCCCTATATGGAAGACTATGATATAGAGTATACCTCCTTCTATATCCCACTTTATCATTTAATTTTTTTAATTTCACATTATATTTTATCATATACAATAAATTTTGAAATCATATCCAAAAATAATTTTTGTATATCTCCCAAAACACTTTTGGAGAGATGTTATTAACTTCATCTTGTATTATAGAATATGAAATATTGTGTGAATACCCATACAAAACCCTTTTTTATTAACTATAAAACACTTCTAAAGTATCTATTTGAGTCAAAATAAATCCCCATTTAGCTGACCAAAAAGTGTGAACTCATAGACCTTTGTAGCTCTAAAAACAAATATGGAACATTAAATCCTTAAATTTAAGTTTGAGTAGCCTCTAGAAAAGAATATGTACCACTTATACAATAAAGGGATCTATAATGGTCTATATAAAACACATGCATCTATATACCTGTGTCCAATAGTTGTATCATATGCAATCATTTATTCTCATATGTTCCCAATTTCTAAGACATTGAATGACTGTAAAACATGAAGTATGTAAATCCCATATATCTTACTCAAGTTATTTTGATTCTCTAAGTATATAATGACTTGGTTGATGAATTTATAACTTATCATTCACCTTTATGGTTGAACACATCACATGTCCCTCACCTAAATAGATAATCACATCATATGTACTTTCTTTGTGTGGTCGCACACTTCCTTAGTCTATCTCAATCGAGAACCCCTCTACTAGAAATATGGCTTATTCCAAATGTATTTAAAACAATTGGTATAGGTGAATTGTACTTACGGTTTCAAAGAACCATTAGTATATTAGTTTCAATAAACCATTTTTATATGTTAACATTGTACCCATAGTTATTTATAACCATTGGTATAGGGTTCATCCCTATACTAGGCATGTGATACCTCATTCATAGCTTAATTTGTAATTCCTCCACTATCAGTTTCTCCCTACCCTTCAATTCCCCTTGGTCTTCATTTTTTCTTGATTTTTTTTCAATAATTATTAGGTAGATTATTTAAGGTATGTTTTTTCCATTCTCCTTCACTTTTATTTTATTCTATTATTTCTTTATTTTCATGACTTATATTAAAATGTTACCCCAGGGTTTCATGTTGCAAAAATTTCATTGGGGTCTTTTACTTTTAGAGTTTATAAATTTAAAGACCCGTAAATTTCAAGGAAATTTTTTTCTTAATTTTCTTTGGAATTTTACAAGAGCGCAGTTTCTGACGGCACATGATTCCGAGGCCCGGTGTGCCCGGAATCATTTTCCGAAGTTTGGCTCGGGTACGTTCAGTGAACAGATGAGCGGGTTTTTCTAACTTTTGAACCGGTGCCCAAAATCGAATTCTGAGGGCACTGATGAAATCGCAGCGCCGGTATTCTTTTAGAAACGCCTCTTCCGGAGTTGCGTTTGCTCGGGTGTGGTTTTTAATTTTCGGGCTTAAAGTTAAGAAATAAAATAATTTTGCGACAACTTTATTTTATTTCACTTAAGCCACTTGGAAGCCACTTGAAGCCACTTAAAGGCGGTTTGAACTGAGTTGAACTGGATAGGATGCTATCCGGAAATATCCTACCCCCTTGGTAGGATATTTGTGAGGTGGGGCCCGCACGAGCACCGCCGTTTCTTTCCGCTAATAAACGCACCCGTGAAAACCCGTCTTAATGAAAGTCAACCGACGCGTTTTCTAAATTTTTAACAGACCATTTAATTGGGCTGTTTCTTTCGTGAATTTAATGGCCTGTTTCTTTCGTTGAATTAATTCAACGAATTAATTCAATCGTTTCTTAACCTGTTTCGTGTGTTGGCATATTAATAAAATAAGACCAACCCAAATCTTTGGAGAAGGTTTGAGAGGATTCTTGTTCTTCTTCTCCCTCGCGAAGAACACGAAGAACGCGAAGAACGCGAAGAACGCCGAACCCGGAAATCGACGACGCTTCCGTCTGTGACGTTCTTCCACGCTCCGATCTCCGATCACCGACCGTTTGAGGTGAGTGATTTCGGATTTCCTCTCAAAAGTTCTTTTCTTTTGGTTTTAACGAAACACAGATTTAAATATTAATAATTTAAATCTGTTGTTCTTGGTTCGTTGAGCTCGCCGACTCAACGCCGGATTCCGCGACGACGCGACGCCTCCCCGCGACGACGCGACGATCCCTCTCTTCCGCGACGATCCTTTCCGCGAAGAACGCCCGCGCGCGACGATCGACGACGCTTGAGGTAGGGATTTTATATTTTGAAATACCCCTCCTTATATTCCCGTGAACATTCTTTAAAAATTAAAGAACCGGAATCAAAGAAACAATTTTATTTTATTAAAATTGTTGGTTCATGTGTTGAACATTCTATTTTTTTCTCCCGTTGTTTTTATCTAACGCGGAGGGTGCGGGTCGAACGAACACGGCACGACAACCCTCCGTCGTTCTTCGTGTTTTGCGGATTTGGCGGGCGATGACGGAACGTGCCGCAACGGGTGTTTGATGATCCCGTAGTAAAGAACGGAACCCGGGAGGAACAACGGCGCAGACGGGAAGGAAAACGGGCCACCGGAGCGACTCCGGCAGCCCGCGGAAGCCGGAGGTGGCGCGGGTCGCCGGCGCGGCGGCGCCGGCGGCCGGAGGCGGCGGCACCCCGCGGGTGTCCAGCGCGACGCCCCGCGGGTGCCGCGGGGTTGTCCCGCGGCACCCCGCGGGTGTCCAGCGCGACACCCAGCGGGTGCCGCGGGTGTCCGGCGCGACACCCCGCGGGTGCCGCGGGGGTGTCACGCGGGGCGGCGGCTTTCCCCCGCGTCGGCCGCTCGGCCGAGCCGAGCCGGACCGGCCCTGGCCGGGCCGGGCTGGGCCAACCGAGTCGGACCCGACCCGGTTCGAGCCAACCAGGGGGGGTCGGGCCGGGTCGGCCCGAGCCCGGACCCCCCCGTCTTCGGACGGACTTCGTTCAAATGACCATATCTTGAGGTACGGGCCTCCAAACGACCCGCCGTCAGCGGCAACGCGATCCTTGGATCGAGACGGCCGTTTTGGTTTATCGCACTCAAAGTTTCGAAATACTTGGGGTTCGGCCGGGTTGGTTCGTACACGAAACCAACCGGGCCCTCGGAGCGGAAACGCTCATATCTTGAGCTACGGACGTCCGATTGACGTGCCGTCAGCTTTGTTGATTTCATCTAAGTGAGACGGATCTTTTGGCATACTCCGCCCGAGGTTCGGACGCAGGTGGAGTGCGGTCGGGTTGGTTTTGCCTTAAAAACCAACCGGGCCCCTGAGACGAAAATGCCAATATCTCTCAGACCGGGCGTCCGATTGACGCGCCGTCTGCGACGTTGAGTTCCTGTTGACGATATGGAACTTTTGGATACATCAACTTCGGACTTTGTGTCAGTTGATGTATCAGCCTCTCGGCTCGTGGAGCGGACCCTCCCGAACGAGCTTGCTGTGTGCGGGAACCCTAAGCTGGCTGCGACTGCTACTTCGACAGCGACGACCCTGCAGAGATTCTCAGTGGACTGTGACGACTGTGCAGAGATCCTCCGTGGACTCCGACGACGACCGTGCAGAAATCCTCAGTGGACTGCGGCGACGACTGTGCAGAGATCCTCCGTGGACTCCGACGACGACCGTGCAGAGATCCTCAGTGGACTGCGGCGACGACTGTGCAGAGATCCTCAGCGGACTGCGACGACTCCTGCACTCAGCGATCCTACGTGGATCAGTGCTTCAGGTCCTGCGTGGGCCCGATCCTGTGTGGGTCTGATCCTGTGTGGGTCATCTCTCAGCGGTTCTGTGTGAGCCAACTCCTACAGGTCCTGCGTGGGCCCGATCCTGTATGGGTCACTGCGAGGATAGTACCTATCGATCCTTTGTGGGTCCGACGTCTTAGATGGTTCAGTGATCATCTTTATCGTCATCCGAAGAAGCATACCTGTGTGAGAGGAATCTTCTGTTTTACTCGATAGAGGTGGTGCGCTTGGTTGTAGCGGCAGACCCGCGATACTGGAGATGAGCGTACGGAGTACGGAGACCGTGTAGCCGGCTGAGACCTGAAGACTGCTCGACCGACTCGACTTGGAGTGAGTCGACTAGCCCAGTGGACGGAGCGCCCGATATTTGGCGGCAGACCCACGGCGAACGGAGCGCCTGGTAGTTGGCAGCAGACCCGCGGTACTCGACTGGAGGAGTACCTCTGTAGGCTATTTGGGTGAGCGCCCGGTATTTGGCAGCAGACCCTTAGCGGACGGAGCGCCCGGTAGTTGGCAGCAGACCCGCGGTACTCGACAGGAGGAGTACCTCAGCAGTCTTAGGTTAGTGAGAAGTACCTCGGAGTCGTGACAGGACCACTGTACACTTCAGAGATGGGGCTCTTCAGCAGTTATGTTTTTGATAATGAAAATCCTGGTTTGAGCTGAGTCAATGATCCTTGTGTTTCCTCTTGATTGAGATGGGTTATCTGATAATTTTGATATATGTATGGGCATATACCTATGAGAGTTATCTGTTGAGTTTTCCTGTGTGGATTACGTTTTCCTCTCCTTTGTGGATTGTATTGAGTTATCCTATGTGGATTTACTGTTTACTCTCCTTTGTGGATTGTGTTGTTCTATCCTGCGTGGGTATGCGTTTTGCTTTCCTGTGTGGACTGGGTTGTGCTAGGGCTCGGACGTTGGAGCCGATCGGGGAATTGATGACTTAGGTATATGTATGGGCATATACCTAAGCCGTGTCAGATGTTACTTCGTGATTGTATCTCTCCTTTGTGGCTTATCCTTTGTGGATTTCGGGAGACCTTCGGGGGTCTCGGGGTCCCTACTGAGTAGCTTATACTCACCCCTGCACGGGCTATGCCCGCACTTCGTGGTGTTGGTTGCAGACGACAGGCAGTGCTGATGGAGACCGAGTGTTTGAGGACTGGACGGTACCCGGAGGTGGACTACACGACGAGTCAGTACCCGGAGGTGGACTACACGACGAGTCAGTACCTGGAGGTGGACCACTGGGCGAGACGTGCTCGGAGCGGACGGCGGGACCCGAGGAGCATTGGAGCTATCTGTACCCACCCTTTAGGTGGGACTTCCAGAGGACGGCTCGACGCTGCAGTTTTTCCTTTCAGTTCTTGTTTTTCCTTTCAGTTGTACTTTACAGTTGGGCTTGTATTTCCGGCCCCTTTTTCTTTCAGCACAGCTTGTACAGTTTTTACTTAGTGTTTACTTTTCCGCTTGCTTACTCTGTGGTGCTTGTTTACTTTTCAAAGGCAATGCCTTCCCTTTTTGTTGGGATTTACGCCTTGGTGCTAGTCGCCAGCCCCTGGCCTATGGAAGGTGGGCTTGGGGTAGTCACGGCACGGGCCCCGAGGACGGGTCGTGACAAATTGGTATCAGAGCTGGTCGACTCTACCACAGACTCTGATCTTTCTTCTATGTGAAGCAATAGTGTTTATCATATTGAGTGTGGTTATCAGTCCAGGGAGTCCAGTGTTGGTGCGGAGGCCGACGTATCCATACACCAGGACCCTGACTTCTGATTTCCGACTTAATGCACGAAAACATTGATTGCATGTGTGTTTCAAGTTTTCCTTGTGATTACTTGTGTCAGCTCACCAGGTATACTGTCCTGACCGTGGCACACCTGTTTCTTTCAGGATGGCCCCACAACGACAACCAGCTAGGATTCCGAGAGTGGAGCATGATGACAGCCCACCGAGCGTCGAGGACTCGGTACAGGGCCCTTTGACAGCTGAGGCACCGGCGGTACCTATATCCGCCGAGGCACCGATGCTACCAGCCCCAGCCGCTGACGATGCACGTCGCCTTAGTGCACTGCATGAGTTCCAGCGCCAGCGACCGCCCAGGTTCTACGGGGAGACGGACCCTCAGGCCGCTGAGGACTGGCTGGAGGCAGTTGTTCGGGTTTTCAGATTAGTGAGGACACCAGCAGACCTCATGGTGATCCTCGCAGCGAGTCTCCTGCACGCGGCAGCAGGCAGATGGTGGAGCTTGATGATCCAGGTGCACGATGAGGCCTCCCTCATCTGGACGGACTTCGTAAGCCTCTTCCGCTCATAGTTCGTCCCGGCCACCCTCTGTACGGTGCGCATTAAGGAGCTTCTTCAGCTGCGGCAGGGCAGCTTGACGGTCGCTCAGTACGCGGAGAGGTTCACCGACCTTTCTCGGTACTCGACAGACATGGTACGGGACCCCTTCTTTCGGGCCCGGACCTTCGAGCAGGGATTGAGACATGAGATCAGGGCATCGCTGATCTCTCTTAACATCCCGACCCAGGCAGGAGTGCTAGAGCGAGCCCTTCTGATCGAGAGCTTCCTGGATGAGTCCACAGCGAGACCTGCCGCAGGGCGGCAGATAGCGGAGTCATCGGCAGCAGGTAGCCGACGGATGACTCAGGGTTCCAGGCAGACCAGACCTACCGGTGGCCGACTGCACGACTCAGGCTCAGTTGTGCGGGGGATCCGGGGTGGAGTCAGAGCCAGGCGTGCCGAGAGTGGGCAGTGTTACTCCTGTGGCGGGATTGGTCACATGGCTCGTGACTGTCCGACCCGTCATGCTGATGATCAGCAGTTAAGTGAAGAACCTCCCAGGCAGAGGCAGAGGTTCGACTGTGGCGGTCTGCAGGGAGGAGGCAGACGAGGCAGAGGAGCTGGCCGCGCAGCGGGAGGTGGGAGACGCTTTGAGGCTCTTCCACCACCACCACCAGGAGGTCCTCCCCAACCACAGGGAGTAGGTGAACATGTGAGAGATCAGCTTCAGGCAGCCGAGGCCTTCGATCATGGAGCTCTGGGAGCAGATGGACAGGATCAGAACTAGTGGATACGTCCTTCGTACTTCTGGTTCCTTGTTGCTTTTGTGTAGCGTCTTGTATTATGAGCTGCAATAATAAAAGACGCATACCTTTGTGATATTTTCGTTCCTGTCCTCTTTCGTGATGTTACTAAGAGGTTCCAGTTTTGGCTGTTGACTTGACCCTCACTTGTGAGACATCAACTGGAGGAGACCAGTTACCACACATTGATGCCGACAGTGTGACTCAACCCTTGGAGGCGAGAGTAACGGTTGGATCTCTTAGTAGTAGCGTCGAGGCCTTACAACGTCATCCTTGGTATGGATTAGTATCATCCATGTTAGGATTGACTGTTTTAGGCAAAGAATGTGGTTCATCTAGGGGATGAGACCAGGTTTCTCTTATCGGAAAAGAAGAAATCTTGCAGCTCTTGTGGGACCAGAGATGGTCCGGGCCACGTCAGAGGAGGTCCAGGTCATCCAGGAGCGGATGAGGACAGCACAGAGCCGGAAGAAGTCATATGCTGACAGGAGGCGGAGGCCACTAGAGTTCGAGGATGGCGACCACGTCTTATTGCGTGTCTCACCTCGACGTGGTTTGCGGAGATTTGGCCGAGGCGGCAAGTTGTCTCCCCGCTTCATCGGGCCTTTCCAGGTCCTCAGCAGGGTTGGCGAGGTGGCTTATCGCCTGGCTCTGCCACCTCAGTTGCACCGGGTGCACGACGTCTTCCACGTATCCCAGCTGAGGAGATACGTGCACGACCCGACGCACATCTTTGACTATGGGGAGCTAGACGTGGATGATGGGGCGACTTTTGTGGAGGTCCCAGTGGAGATAGAGGATCGACAGGAGCGGGTCCTACGTGGGCGATCGATCCCTCTTGTGCGCATCAGATGGCGGCACGGGAACCTCCATGAGAGCACTTGGGAGCGGAAGGCTCAGATGCGTGCTCAGTACCGCCTTGTATCCCAAGTTTGTGTTGAAGCTTTACGGGGACGTAAAGCCCTGTGATGGGAGTAATGTAAAGACCCGTAAATTTCAAGGAAATTTTTTTCTTAATTTTCTTTGGAATTTTACAAGAGCGCAGTTTCTGACGGCACCTGATTCCGAGGCCCGGTGTGCCCGGAATCATTTTCCGAAGTTTGGCTCGGGTACGTTCAGTGAACAGACGAGCGGGTTTTTATAACTTTTGAACTGGTGCCCGAAATCGAATTCTGAGGGCACCGATGAAATCGCAGCGCCGGTATTCTTTTAGAAACGCCTCTTCCGGAGTTGCGTTTGCTCGGGTGTGGTTTTTAATTTTCGGGCTTAAAGTTAAGAAATAAAATAATTTTGCGACAACTTTATTTTATTTCACTTAAGCCACTTGGAAGCCACTTGAAGCCACTTAAAGGCGGCTTGAACTGAGTTGAACTGGATAGGATGCTATCCGGAAATATCCTACCCCCTTGGTAGGATATTTGTGAGGTGGGGCCCGCACGAGCACCGCCGTTTCTTTCCGCTAAGAAACGCACCCGTGAAAACCCGTCTTAATGAAAGTCAACCGACGCGTTTTCTAAATTCTTAACAGACCATTTAATTGGGCTGTTTCTTTCGTGAATTTAATGGCCTGTTTCTTTCGTTGAATTAATTCAACGAATTAATTCAATCGTTTCTTAACCTGTTTCGTGTGTTGGTATATTAATAAAATAAGACCAACCCAAATCTTTGGAGAAGGTTTGAGAGGATTCTTGTTCTTCTTCTCCCTCACGAAGAACACGAAGAATGCGAAGAACGCGAAGAACGCCGAACCCGGAAATCGACGATGCTTCCGTCCGTGACGTTCTTCCACGCTCCGATCTCCGATCACCGACCGTTTGAGGTGAGTGATTTCGGATTTCCTCTCAAAAGTTCTTTTCTTTTGGTTTTAACAAAACACAGATTTAAATATTAATAATTTAAATCTGTTGTTCTTGGTTCATTGAGCTCGCCGACTCAACGCCGGATTCCGCGACGACGCGACGCCTCCCCGCGACGACGCGACGATCCCTCTCTTCCGCGACGATCCTTTCCGCGAAGAACGCCCGCGCGCGACGATCGACGACGCTTGAGGTAGGGATTTTATATTTTGAAATACCCCTCCTTATATTCCCGTGAACATTCTTTAAAAATTAAAGAACCGAAATCAAAGAAACAATTTTATTTTATTAAAATTGTTGGTTCATGTGTTGAACATTCTATTTTTTTCTCCCGTTGTTTTTATCTAACGCGGAGGGTGCGGGTCGAACGAACACGGCCCGACAACCCTCCGCCGTTCTTCGTGTTTTGCGGATTTGGCGGGCGACGACGGAACATGCCGCAATGGGTGTTTGATGATCCCGCAGTAAAGAACGGAACCCGGGAGGAACAACGGCGCAGACAGGAAGGAAAACGGGCCACCGGAGCGACTCCGGCGGCCCGCT
Source organism: Viscum album (assembly GCA_963277665.1). Lineage (NCBI taxonomy): Eukaryota > Viridiplantae > Streptophyta > Magnoliopsida > Santalales > Viscaceae > Viscum > Viscum album. The sequence goes on from OY728121.1 coordinate 442,106,604, forward strand.
GAAGCCGGAGGTGGCGCGGGTCGCCGGCGCGGCGGCGCCGGCGGCCGGAGGCGGCGGCACCCCGTGGGTGTCCAGCGCGACACCCCGCGGGTGCCGCGGGTGTCCAGCGCGACACCCAGCGGGTGCCGCGGGTGTCCAGCGCGACACCCAGTGGGTGCCGCGGGTGTCCAGGGCGACACCCCGCGGGTGTCTGGCCGACACCCCGCGGGTGCCGCGGGGGTGTCACGCGGGGCGGCGGCTTTCCCCCGCGTCGGCCGCTCGGCCGAGCCGAGCCGGACCGGCCCTGGCCGGGCCGGGCCGGGCCGACCGAGTCGGACCCGACCCGGTTCGGGCCAACCAGGGGGGGTCGGGCCGGGTCGGCCCGGGCCCGGACCCCCCCGTCTTCGGACGGACTTCGTTCAAATGGCCATATCTTGAGCTACGGGCCTCCAAACGACCCGTCGTCAATGGCAACGCGATCCTTGGATCGAGACGGTCGTTTTGGTTTATCGCACTCAAAGTTTCGAAATACATGGGGTTCGGCCGGGTTGGTTCGTACACGAAACCAACCGGGCCCTCGGAGCGGAAACGCTCATATCTTGAGCTACGGACGTCCGATTGACGTGCCGTCAGCTTTGTTGATTTCATCTAAGTGAGATGGATCTTTTGGCATACTCCGCCCGAGGTTCGGACGCAGGTGGAGTGCGGTCGGGTTGGTTTTGCCTTAAAACCCAACCGGGCCCCTGAGACGAAAATGCCAATATCTCTCAGACCGGGCGTCCGATTGACGCGCCGTCTGCGACGTTGAGTTCCTGTTGATGATACGGAACTTTTGGATACATCAACTTCGGACTTTGTGTCAGTTGATGTATCAGCCTCTCGGCTCGTGGAGCGGACCCTCCCGAACGAGCTTGCTGTGTGCGGGAACCCTAGGCTGGCTGCGACTGCTACTTCGACAGCGACGACCGTGCAGAGATTCTCAGTGGACTGCGACGACTGTGCAGAGATCCTCCGTGGACTCCGACGACGATCGTGCAGAGATCCTCAGTGGACTGCGGCGACGACTGTGCAGAGATCCTCCGTGGACTCCGACGACGACCGTGCAGAGATCCTCAGTGGACTGCTGCGACGACTGTGCAGAGATCCTCAGCGGACTGCGACGACTCCTGCACTCAGCGATCCTACGTGGATCAGTGCTTCAGGTCCTGCGTGGGCCCGATGCTGTGTGGGTCCGATCCTGTGTGGGTCATCTCTCAGCGGTTCTGTGTGAGCCAACTCCTACAGGTCCTGCGTGGGCCCGATCCTGTGTGGGTCACTGCGAGGATAGTACCTATCGATCCTTCGTGGGTCCGACGTCTCAGATGGTTCAGTGATCATCTATATCGTCATCCGAAGAAGCATACCTGTGTGAGATGAATCTTCTGTTTTACTCGATAGAGGTGGTGCGCTTGGTTGTAGCGGCAGACCCGCGATACTGGAGACGAGCGTACGGAGTACGGAGACCGTGTAGCCGGCTGAGACCTGAAGACTGCTCGACCGACTCGACTTGGAGTGAGTCGACTAGCCCAGTGGACGGAGCGCCTGGTATTTGGCGGCAGACCCACGGCGGATGGAGCGCCTGGTAGTTGGCAGCAGACCCGCGGTACTCGACTGGAGGAGTACCTCTGTAGGCTATTTGGGTGAGCGCCCGGTAGTTGGCAGCAGACCCGCGGTACTCGACAGGAGGAGTACCTCAGCAGTCTTAGGTTAGTGAGAAGTACCTCGGAGTCGTGACAGGACCACTGTACACTTCAGAGATGGGGCTCTTCAGCAGTTATGTTTTTGATAATGAAAATCCTGGTTTGAGCTGAGTCAATGATCCTTGTGTTTCCTCTTGATTGAGATGGGTTATCTGATAATTTCGATATATGTATGGGCATATACCTATGAGAGTTATCTGTTGAGTTTTCCTGTGTGGATTACGTTTTCCTCTCCTTTGTGGATTGTGTTGAGTTATCCTGTGTGGATTTACTGTTTACTCTCCTTTGTGGATTGTGTTGTTCTATCCTGCGTGGGTATGCGTTTTGCTTTCCTGTGTGGACTGGGTTGTGCTAGGGCTCGGACGTTGGAGCTGATCGGGGAATTGATGACTTAGGTATATGTATGGGCATATACCTAAGCCGTGTCAGATGTTACTTCGTGATTGTATCTCTCCTTCGTGGCTTATCCTTTGTGGATTTCGGGAGACCTTCGGGGGTCTCGGGGTCCCTACTGAGTAGCTTATACTCACCCCTGCACGGGCTATGCCCGCACTTCGTGGTGTTGGTTGCAGACGGCAGGCAGTGCTGATGGAGACCGAGTGTTCGAGGACTGGACGGTACCCGGAGGTGGACTACACGACGAGTCAGTACCCGGAGGTGGATTACACGGCGAGTCAGTACCTGGAGGTGGACCACTGGGCGAGACGTGCTCGGAGCGGACGGCAGGACCCGAGGAGCATTGGAGCTATTTGTACCCACCCTTCAGGTGGGACTTCCAGAGGACGACTCGACGCTGCAGTTTTTCCTTTCAGTTGCTGTTTTTCCTTTCAGTTGTACTTTACAGTTGGGCTTGTATTTCCGGCCCCTTTTTCTTTCAGCACAGCTTGTACAGTTTTTACTTAGTGTTTACTTTTCCGCTTGCTTACTCTGTGGTGCTTGTTTACTTTTCAAAGGCAATGCCTTCCCTTTTTGTTGGGATTTACGCCTTGGTGCTAGTCGCCAGCCCCTGGCCTATGGAAGGCGGGCTTGGGGTAGTCACGGCACGGGCCCCGAGGACGGGTCGTGACAATAAACATCAACCAAGAACCTTTATTTATTTATCTTAGTTAAATAAAATTAGGTGTCATTGGATTCATCATTTTTTATAGGTGGTTCTTTATGCCTCCTTTGGTTACATTAATAATGGTTTCTTGCATTAATTTAATTATGATGTTATTAAATATTTAATTATTTTTATTGTTGAAAATGAAATGGTGATAGTGATATATTTAGTTTAATTTGGTTTTAATGTGATAAATTGTGGTTTTCCATCAAAATTCACTAATGAAACTTTTAAAATAAGATTGCACACAAGTTACTTGATGAACCAACTCCAAAAAATCCTTATAATTATTCTTATTATATTTATATTAAATTTTATCATAACTTCTTGAAATTCATTAAAATTATGATCATAATCTATCTTTATTGTGGGAATATTTTTGGCTAAATGATTATTTGATAATTCCTCCACTGAATGTTGGTTTATATGGAAAAGTAATTGGTGGAACAATATTTTATTATCCTCCATTGAGATGAAAAAAAGTGTATTATTATCTATTAATATAATTAGTAATGTGTAAATTTTATTTCAAACTCAATGACAAAAAATGACTCAAACATATAATATTGTGTTATAATCCCTCGATATATATCCCATAAGCATTATACATATACCTTACACCCATAATATATTTTTATATACATTTATTTAAAGAGATATTTCTTTTTTAAAAATCATAGTACCATTGTACTTTTTCTTTCTATTTTTCATAAAATTATTATTTTTTGTTATATTGGAACAACAACCACTATTGAGTATATATATTCAATAACCATAACTTTCCATACAGGAAACTCCAACCACATTTTTATTCCCATGATTGATTTGTTTTATCCATGTATTCTGATTTGTAAACGGATATTCTATCAATCCAAATTATTCTTGATAATGTAGGTGATTATATTTATTCAATAAAAAAAAATTAATTAGATTTTATTCTTTGACTTTCATTATTAAAATAATATAGGATTGGGATCTCTCTTTTTTATAGATTCACTTATCTCTCACTATGATGAATAATATAATTATTTTTTAATATACCATAAACCTAAAAATAATAACCATGGAATAAATTCCTCCACCATGAATTTGATTGAATTTTAAAATTTACTTTTACTTTAAAATGAAACATACTAAAAGTGAGTGACCAAGACTTCAGTAAAAAAACACATAATTTTTTGTTATGGTGGGAAAACCAAAATGAAAACGGTCAAGAACATACACATTCATGGGGATTCAATTAACTTTTAAAATTTTATCTATCACACTTTAGATATGATAGGTATAATTTAATAAAAACATTTCAAATGAGAGGTTTTTTTCTGGTTTAAGAAACTAAACCTAGTGTTAACCAGGAGGAAACCTATCTAATTTTAAATTTCATGATACAAATTTACTGAATATCACTTTTTGGGTGTAGTTAATGAAGATACCTCAATCAAATGAATCAGATATAATTTTTAATTCACATATTCATATTTGGATCAAAATTCCTCATGAGATGTATTAAAGGTATCACTACTAGAATTGAGGTATTTGCGATGGGTTATTTGTGACGGGATCTCGTCTCAAATGAGATTTTGTGATGGGGTCCCATTGAAAATATCTCGTTGCAGAAAACACCATCACAAATAGTTCTCTGTTTATATATATATAAACTTATTATGATGGGCCAATCGTAAAAAAGTATTTGTGATGGGCCCATTTTCCCATCGCAAATAGTTATTTAAAAAATATATAAACTATTTGTGATGGTAACCCATCGAAAAATATCTTGTCACAAATAATTAATAAAATAAAATAAAATATATTAAATAAAATTATGATAAATTAATATTAGAAAATAATAATAATATTTATAAAATATTAAAATTATCAATATTCGCAAAAAAATCTATAAAAATAATAAAATATTTTTATTATTATTAGTAAAATAAACAAACATTAAAAAATACTAATAATAAATAGTAAAATATTAAAAAATTAAAAAATTAAAAAAAATTATGCAATATTCGCACCAATATAAAATACAAAAACTATAAATAGTTAATATTACAACAAAATTTGAATTCAAATGTTTTTAACATGACAAAAAAATCACTGGGGGTGGTCTTCTAGAGGAGGTGGAGGAGATGGAGGAGATGGTGGAGGAAACTCCATCCCTAAACTACGATTCAGATGGTGCATGTACTATATCTGCTCGTGTTGCTACTATTGTCATCAATGCATCTGCTCCTCATATTGTTGTTGTTCTCATCGGTGATCCTCCTCCTCCTTCTTCTATTGTTGATGCATCTCCTCCTCCTCCTTATGAAAACTCTCTATAAGCTCACTTTGAGCTCACAGCTTCTCCTAATACTGTGAGCCAGAAGATGATTCCTCTCCATGAGATCCTCTTAAGTTGGACGCCAACATTGCAACAGTACCAAAATAAGTCCCATGAGTCAATCTAGAGTCGATACCAACTACTCAGGCCATCTAGAAGGCATATTTGGTCACCTTCATCCATATTGCCTCATCTAAATGGGGGTCACTAGTCTGATCAGTCATCTCAGACTAACTCTTAGCCTGTTTCTGAGAGGTCTCAGCCTCAAATTACTCCTTCAGTTACAATTTCAAATTAAAATATTGAATATATTATATGTAGTTAATTTTCAAACTGAAAAAGAAATAATATTAACCACAATATTACATTGGTAATCACCTTTAATATCTCCAGTGACTGGATCACTATACATCCTCCAATAAACATCATACTCTTTAATATTGTGCTACTAAACTGCCTATATGAATATAATATAATTTTTGTATATTTAATGTTATATAAAATATTTTCAAAAACTACTTACTAGATGCTCTCTATGCGTACTAAATGTATGCTTAATGGATCGATGTGTCCCTTCTTGTCTCCTCTAGTTCTGTCGGCCCAATGAATATCTCCTATGAAATCCACCACCCAACCAGTGTGAAAATAATCCATCCAAAATGTGAGATGAAATGTACTATGGTAGGTGAGCTCTACACAACTCATCAAATACTACCACTCATTATTTATTCATGGATGTCCTTCTCAAATTGCGAGAAAACTGATGGAAACGGTCATGCATAGACACCTCCCATGCGGTGTGGATAGCGTCATGCATGCTATCATCGATGAGATACTATAAACCCTAAAAATAATTTATAATATCAAGTTATTAATGAAATAAATTAAAAAATAAATATTATTTATTTACGTACCAACCAATGATCGAACATACCGAGATTCACATTAACAGAAATCTATTCCCATGTGATCTGTGGCTGAGAAAAATAATTGTGCAAGATAGCACTCCCCTATCCAATAACTATATGTGAAAAACTATGAAAAATAACAAATAATCAAACAATTAGTATATAAATAAATTATAAAAAGATAACTAAAATTAATAAGTTACTATACCTCCGCATGTGTGGATCTAAGCCAAGACATGGACATCACTCAAGGATATGGTCGAGAATCATCATTAGTGTAATATTGCACCCCCTCCGCGTACCCCCTAAACCACTAGTAGGCTGAGGGTCAGATGATCCCAAATCCTTCTCATCCAAAGGTAGCTCAAACTCCTACAACTGAAAAAAATAGATCATCATCCATCTGAGACACAAAATTATTATTGTTAGAAAATATTTAAAAATAACTATTATATATAGATATATATTAGTTATGATTATAACCAGAATTTAACTATGTAAATGTTCACCTTCATCAGCATCTTCATATCTAACGATTTCAATGTCTTCATATTCCTCCTCGATATCATAAATATCCATATAAGCTTCATTTTCATCATCTCTTGTCATTTAAAATTCATTTGTAACATCATTAACATCATTGTCACCATCAAACCTTAATTATGGGGGGTCATCATCAATATTCATGTCTCTGTGAAAAAGATGGATTTTCAGTAGTCTCTTGAAAAATTTCAATTCCTTGCTCTTTAATGAAACCACATTCACTTTGAGTAAAATTATTTTCCTGAAATTTTATTTTTATTATGCTCCACCAATCACTAAAGTCTCTTGAAGTAGCACGGTACTTTTCATAATAAATTTAATGTGCCTATAGAGCCATTAAAAATGGTTCATTTACTGTAAAAAGGATTTTATTTTTAATATCAACGATTCCATGAGTCGGATGAACGTGAAATCCTCTCTCAGTTACCATCCACTTACATTTAAACAACATTATGTAATTTTTTCTTAGATAACATAGTTCTATAATTTCATCCAACATGTTGTAAAAGTCAACTTCAGTTTCTCTATGATTAGATCCTCTCAACAAAACTTCATTGTTCATTGTTTTTTTATTCCCCATATTCACATGTATGAAATCAAAAACCATTCACCACATATGCATTATAATATTTAACCATTTTTTATGGTGGGTTACTCAATATACATAATCGCTTATCAATTTTATTAGCATGTTGAGACACCTAAAAAATTTTAAAACAATTATGAACATAATAAACAATAAACCAAATTGATATGTTAAACCATCAATAATTTATATCTATAGTTTTTGAAACCATTGAGAAAAAAAATTGTCAACTTTCTTTAAAAGCAGTTGCTATAATTTTTGGAAGCTGTTTCTTGATATGATAATCATATAACCTAAAAATAAAATAAGTTTACTTATTATAACATAAATTATAGAATAAGTCATATAAGCACTCACATAACAAATAATTTCATTTCTTCATAGTTGAGCAGAACATATGTATGAGCTCTGTGATGTTCATCATCTGAAATACATCATTAATGAAATCCACTGAAGCCAAGATCTGGCTGATTAAAAATTAATAATTGATTTCCCATTTGATCATCAACATTACCCTCATTAAGTCCCATGAATTTTTGTTTTTATGGATATTCAGATTCAAAATAATGAGATCAGAAAAAATAAATTTACTCTTACAAATAAGCTTTATCAATTGAGCATTCAACTGATGTTTTATAATGTACTTTTTTCTTCAATTTTTGCATGCATCTCTCGAATGGGTACTTTGATCAAAACTATACCGGAGCTCAAAATTTTGTTTCATGTGGAAAATTTAATATCAAAATTTCTATTGAATCAAAGAAAGCCAATGGAAAGATTTTTTCTAGTTTACATATAATTACAACAACATCTTATTTCAGTTTTCTTAGTGCGTCGTAGTCTATTGTCACCACACAAATGTCTCAAAAAAATATGATATGGCTATTATCGAATCCCAAATAATAGAATTCAACAAACATCTTAATCCAATTAGCATAATTTTTTCCATTATAACATTTAAATCCTGACTTTTTAATCTGTTAATATGACCATTACTAAAACATCTTCCCAAATTGGAAGCATAGCCATCTAGAAGTCCCAAATATGAAATCCACTGACAAAATAATAAGATAATCTATTTGGATAGTGTATAAGATTCTTTTGGCTTCATTAACCTCTATGATCTGAGATTTTAAAATAGTTTAAGTTCTGGTCGCTTATAAATTTGGGTAAGATCTAATTGTGACTTTACATTATCTTTGGTCTTACCTGGTGTATCCAAAACTGTATGAAATAAATTATCAAAATAGTTCTTCTCAATATGCATGAAATCCAACATGTGGTGGACCAAAAAATTAGACAAATATGGAAAATCCAAAAAAATGCTCTATTTTATCCAATTATGTTCTTTCCCAAAACCATGAATTTTTTGTTGGTTTATTATTTGTCCATATGTGATGGGAGGTAATGAAAATACAACTGATTTAAACTTTGTACCTGAGATCAATTTTGGAGGTCCAGCCCTTTCAATTGTGCCTTTTTTGAAATGAGATTTGTTTCTCCAAAAAGGATATTGGTTAGAAGAAATCTACAATCATAGTCAAAATAGCAAGGTTTTTTTCCATTGATGAGCATAAATGCTTTTTTGTCTCTCATACAGTCATGAAATGATTATGGACCATGTGTACTCCATCCAGATAACATTCTATATTCCGAGAAGTCACTAATTGTCCACATCAATGAAGCTTTTACTAAGAAATTTCTTTTGCAGCAACACTATATGTACTAACATCATTACTCTGCAATAAATTTAACTCATTAATCAATAGTTTCAAATAAACATCAATATTCTTTTTTGGATGTCCTAGGATTACAAGGTCAAAAATATATTAGGATCCTTCATTAACATCCATGGAGGTAAATTTTACAGAGTTAAAAAGACAGGCCAACAAGAATACTGACTACCATAAGAACCAGACGGACAAAAAACATCAGTAGATAGACCCAATTGCATGTTCTGGGCTTCTAAAGAAAAAGATGGATGCACTCAGTCAAAATGTTTCCAAGAATCACCATCATATGGATTATTCATGCTGCTACCAGTTGAAATCTTGGTTTTGTGCCGTGACATCATTATTGTTATGTTCTGAGAAATAAATAAATGTTGTAATCTGGGTATAGGTAGTAAATATCACAACTATTTTATAGGAATTGATCTATACTTCTCTGATTGAGCTTCTTTATACCTCGATTTTCCACATGTTGGACAACTATCCAATCACTCATTTTCACCAGAATATAAGATGAAATAATTTGAACATGCATGAATCTTCTGATAACTAAGACCCAGATTATGAACCAGCCTCTTACTCTCATATTAGTTTGTAGGCAACACATTTCCTTCAGGTAACAGTATTTTAACCAATGAAAATATCTGATCAAAACAGTTTTTTGGAATTCCATTATCTTATTTAATAGCCATAAATTTTGAAATCGCTTCTAATTCTCTTATCTTAAAACCAGGATATAATGCATCCTCATCATACCTCAACAACTCAAAAAATTAAGATGGTGCCAACTCAAGAGTTAAATTAATATCATCCCGAGTTTTAGTTTATTGAACAAATGTACCTACAACATCATGTACTAAATTTTGAAACCATGATAGATTCAGAATCAAATTATTAGTATTTTCTCTGGAACTATGTTCACCATGTTGATACCAAAAAACATAATCTGGTTGAAAACCAAAACATAATATATATCCCCCAACGTTGTCAAATGTGTGAAACGTTCTTAGAGTACATTTTTTACAAGGACACTTGATTGTGCCTTATGAAAAAAATTATGGTTTTAATGATGCAAATGATAAGAAAGCTTCAACACCCCCAATATATATAGGATTTAAACTAGAACCCTTTGGATTTCTATGCTGATTTATCCAAGCACATTCATCTAATAATGACTATTATTGACTTCATTATTCCATATTTTTCTACAAAATATAAAATCATTAATGTTTTTGAATAATTTGATATAAGAAAAACACTATCCAAAAAAGAGAAGATAAATAATTATAGTTAACTTGACAATTATTTTTTTTTTATTAAGAAAACACTTTTGTGGGAAAAGTGAGAAACCAAAAGTTCAACAAAGCAGCCAAACAAACCCAGAAAAACACCAGAAAGAGCAGAAACTACCACATACCAGCAACAACAACACCACCATCCCTAAGATGGCCACTCGACGATCCCATGCAAGCATGGTCCCTCCCGATGTTGCCATCCCTCCGAATCAGCCATGTCCCGAATGACCCTCCAAGGAAAGGTAGAGTGCTCTAGCCCGATGAGGAAGCCTCGACTGCACTTCCCAAGTCAAACCGGGGGTGAAGCCTCATAAGAAAAGGAAATGTTACCAAAACACAACCTTAGCCTATTATTGCTTTCTTCCCTGTAGAGATTCCAGTGCATTATCCATACCTTAGCCCCAGGATCTTCTCCAATAACATCTTCCAAATAGTTCGCCATTTTGTCCCAAGTGCAGATATATTCCTCTTTGCTGATTTTCTTGTCATTGAAGCCTCTCATTAATATCAAGTCTTGCTTGTCAATCCACTTTGCCTGTTCGTGATCGACTTCCACTCTTACCGCCCTTCCCATCATGTCAGCCTCTTCCTGTGGAATGTCCACATACAGGAACTCCTCGACCATATCCTCCTCGGAACTAAGGATGGGTTCCTTTCTAGTCCCCATCTTCCCCGTAGAGATGTCCATTTCATCTATGTTCCCCTTGCTTAAAGCCTGATTCACCCCATTGGGCATTGTCACCGGTAGTTTCTTCACAGAGCGGGTCTCTAATGGAGGGGGAAGCAAGGAGTAATATTTTTTCCCCTTCTTCTTTTTACAGCTCATACTATTCTTTTGAATTGGAGCCCCCTCAATCACCTGATCTGGTTCGGCCCTGATGACTCCCTTCGAATCAGCCACACCACCCCCAGGCTGGCTAGCCATCATTCCGTGGGAAATGCCACAATTAGTTGTATCACCTTCGTTCTGTTGATGAAAAGGTATTGGCTCATCTTCCCCAGCATGCTCCACTACAGCATCCGGGTTTTCCAGCAGAGCAAAACGGTTTGGGGAACAAGGAATAGCCTCATCCACCCCCACCTTAATCAGACTTGTTGAGGTGTTCTGTTCTGGCATTTCAGGCTCACCCAAGCCTTGCTGAAGCTCATGTCCCCTGCCCATATACTGGAGATTACATTCCTCATTCATGTCCCGGCCCTGTATATTGGTTGCAGCATCAAGGCTCAGATTATTCTGCTTGTCATTCTCCCGGTTGGCCAATCCAGAAACCTCTAGAGGGGTAGACACCACAGCACCTGATATGGTCTCCTTTCCCCCAGATTCATTCACTTCTGCCTGTACTCCTATCAATGGAGCATCCACCTCCCCTGACAGCACCCCCTGGACCATCGGCTCAAAGTCCCCAACTGATTTAGATGGAGCGTGACAACCTTGAGGCCTGCCTGCAGGTGAATACTGATCGCTGTCTTTCACGGTACCCATGGTGACCACTTCTCCTTCCGAGGGAACACCTGCTGGTACATCTGGCACATCAAAGCTTCCACCACCCCGGAGTCTCCTTCGACAGCCATGTTCATCATGGCCCTGCTTGTGGCAAAAGGAGCAGAAAGGGATCCAGGCTTCATAGACTATTGATTGAGCGTACCTGTACTCTTCTTCAATAACAATCCAGACAACCTCCGGAGGCACTTTTGCAACGTCCATTTCCACGCATATTCTAGCCGAAAAGGGGTGAGACATGGAAGCTGTTCTTTGATCACTGCATAAAAAACGCCCTATCGAGTTTCCTATCGATCTCAATAATCCAATATTCTGAAATGGCAGAGGAAGTCCAGGCAGTTGAATCCAAATTGCCGCGTGAGACGAGTCCCGGTTCATGTGCGCCTCAAAGGACCAGCGCAGTAAGTGGAATTGGAGGCCATAGAAAGGAATCCTCTTTCGCGACCAAGCCATTCCCAAATCTTCCTCATCCGCAAATAAAATAAGGAATTGACGCGGTCCCAGTATACTTACAAGTGCACGGTGTTTCAAACCCCACTCCGCATTGATTGCTTTGTCGAAGTGCTCCACCAGCGGTCGCCGCTTCGTAAACCTCACGATTAGCGCCGAGGAGAGTAGAGCTGAAGCTTCATGGAATTCCTTCACTGAGACCGGGACAATAGGCTGACCAGAAACGCACCCAGGAACCTTCGGAGCAACGTCGATTGCGGGGAGGAAGAAACCCGCGTCCAGTGGATTGACAGCTGCTCTTTTGTCTGACAGGTTATTTACTTACAATGTTCTCACACTAAAATCATATTGAAGAATCTGCTCAGAGGTACTCATATCTATTCTTGTGCATACGAGAATTCATAAGTGTACCTCTGACCAAATTCTTCATTGTGATTTCAATGTGAGAAATATTCAAGTAAATGAGTCGTCGAACAAAAGAGGCCCCTTTTCATTGAAAAATCATCTTCTTGAAACTGTCACCCCTTGAAAACATAATTTGGAAAATGTGGTCCTATGAATGTATATCCAATCTTGTGAATACAATATTGGATATTCATACATAAGAGCACATTTATTAAAATGTTTTTAGTTAGTGATATTTGAAGGAGAGGAGTAATCGAGCAAAAGGAGTGTCGCCAATCCACTAGAAATTATGCTAAGTTATTACAATTTATTATTATTATAACTATTTATTACTAATTCTTTCAATTTTTTACTAATTTGTTAAGTTTATTACTAATTATTACTAATTATTGCTAATTATTAGTAATTGTTTCTAATTATTAGTAATTATGGCTAATTATTACTATTTATTACTAATTATTACTATTTATTAGTATTTGTTACAAATTATTAGTATTTATTACTAATTATTACTAATTAATAATAATTATTACTAATTATTACTAATTATTTCTAATTATTACTAATTATTTCTAATTATTACTAATTGTTACTAATTGTTAGTATTTATTACTAATTATTCGTATTTATTACTAATTATTAGTAATTATTACTAATTATTAGTATTTATTACTATTGTTTACAAATTATTTCCATTTTTACTAATTATTACTATTTTTTACTAATTATTACTATTTTTTACTAATTATTACTATTTATTACTAATTATTAGTATTTGTTACTATTTATTACTAATTATTAGTATTTATTACTAATTATTACTATTTATTACTATTTATTACTAATTAGTACTAATTAATACTAATTAATACTAATTAATACTGATTATTACTAATTATTACTAATTATTACTAACTATTAGTATTTATTACTAATTATTAGTATTTATTACTAATTATTAGTATTTATTACTAATTATTAGTATTTATTACTAATTATTAGTCTTTATTACTAATTATTAGTATTTATTGCTAATTATTAGTATTTATTACTAATTATTGCTAATTATTACTAATTATTACTAATTATTAGCATGTATCCCTATTTATTAGTATTTATTAATAATTATTATCATTTATTAATATTTATTACAATTTATTACTAATTAATACTAATTATTTCTAATTATTACTAATTGTTAGTATTTATTACTAATTATTTGTATTTATTACTAATTATTAGTATTTATTACTAATTATTAGTATTTATTACAAATTATTAGTATTTATTACTAATTATTAGTATTTATTACTAATTATTAGTATTTGTTACTAATTATTAGTATTTATTACTAATTATTAGTATTTTTTACTAATTATTAGTATTTGTTACTAATTATTAGTATTTGTTACTAATTATTAGTATTTGTTGCTAATTATTACTCTTTGTTGCTAATTAATGCTATTTGTTGCTAATTATTGATAATTATTTCAAATTATTGCAAATTATTACTAATCATTGTCAATTATTACTAATTATTTCTAATTATATCTAATTATTTCTAATTATTACTAATTATTGCTAATTATTTCTAATTATTACTAATTATTAGTATTTTTTACGAGTTATTAGTAATTATTACTAATTATTACTATTTTTTACTAATTATTAGTATTTGTTACTAATTTTTACTAATTTTTACTATTTTTAACTAATTATTAGTAATTATTACTATTTATTTGTAATTATTACTATTTTTAGTAATTATTACTAATTATTGCTAATTATTACTAATTATTAGTAATTATTACTATTTTTTACTAATTATTACTATTTATTCTTAATTATTACTAATTACCGCTAATTATTTCTATTTATTGCTATTTATTGCTAATTATTACTAATTATTTCTAATTATACTAATTATTGCTAATTATTACTAATTATTGCTAATTGTTACTAATTATTGCTAATTATTACTAATTATTTCTAATTATTACTAATCATTAGAATTTTTTCCTATTTATTAGCAATTGTTACTAATTATTACTATTTGTTTCTAAATATTAGTATTTGTTACTAATTATTTGTATTTGTTACTATTTTTTTCTAATTATTAGTATTTGTTACCATTTTTTACTATTTTTTACTATTTTTTTCTAATTATTAGTAATTATTACAAATTATTTTTAATTATTACTAATTTTTAGTATTTATTACTATTTTTTACTAATTATTACTATTTATTCCTAATTATTACTAATTACTGCTAATTATTACTAATTAGCGTTAATTACTATTAATTAGTGCTAATTACCGCTATAAATTACTAATTACCGCTAATTATTTATATTCATTACTAATTATCATTAATAATTCCTAATTACCACTAATTATTAATAATTAGCACTAATAATTTCAATTTATTACTGCAAATAAATACTGATAAAAAAACAATCTAAATATAATTTAATTACAACTAATTAACAATAATTAAAACTAATATAAAAAAATAAATAAATATTAAATTAAATAAAACATATATACCTTTAAACTTGATCTCTTGTAGGTGTAGACGACTTCAAAATATGTTTGTAAAAAAAATTAACTCTGAGAAATTTGAACTCTAAAATTAGAGTTTAAAGAGACAGAGAAAGTAGAAATAGAGAGGAAGAATGAAAAAACGAATGGGGGTATATATAGGTTAGATTATTTGCGACGGAACTATTTACGATGGGAGACCCGTCGCAAATACCTTCGGCCGCATTAATTATTGTCAGTGGTTAAAAGGGTATTTGCGATGGGACTCATCGCAAATAGTGGTCTGCCGACACACTATTTGTGATGGGGGCATATCCCATCGCAAATAGTATTTACCGCCACCAGGTATTTGCGACGGGGAGGCACCCCTCGTCGCAAATACCATTCCCGCGGTTTGGCACGCAAACCGCGCCAAACCTTTTGCGACGGGATACCTTTTTCCGTCTCAAATAACTAATTATTTGCGATGGGTTGATGTCTCTGTCACAAATAATATTTTCGACGGAATATTTGCAACGGGATCTATTCCCATCGCAAATAACCCGTTGAAAAAGGTCGCTTTTTCCGTTGTGTATGAGTAGAGTAAGTTAAAATTACCTCTGGAGTGGTTCTTTACTGACAAGTTAGAGAAGTTTAACTTCAATAAAAGATCTTTTTAGTTAGAGGAGATCACTTCGAGCATAGAAAATATGACACAGAATTTTGAGGCAATGGACCAAATAGATTGATCTTTTTTCCATTCATATGGATGAAAACATAAAACTTATCATCTCATGGGTGGAAACCCATCATTAGTTCATTTCCATTTTTTGTGTTTAGCTTGTTTTAGGAAATAAAACTGGCATGTGTGGATTATTTTAAATAAATTAAAACTCAAAAGTGAGAAAAGAGAATATAATTAATTGGGATAAAATTCATAAGATAAAAAAGAACATAATTATTTTAGATTTTATTAATGTTGATTAAAAGTGAGATATTTTAGGTTTAAATTTGATAAAAAAGGATTAAATAATGAATAGTAAATTGAAGTCAAAATGATTAAAAACTATTAAAATAAATTTTTTAAATATGACTTTTAAAAGATATGATTTGATAATAAATATTTAAAAAATATATATATGGATAAAAGTAGATATAAAAATCAAATGATCTGATTAAAATTTATAAATAAAAACTAGAAATGGGATAAATTGTGGTTTTCCCTTAAAAATGAACTAATACAATTTTTCTAAATATCAAGATTTGTTTTTATTTGATTTTAAGCATGTTTTTTTTACAATATTGGGCTTTAGTTTACATCATATTAGAAAGTTCTGTTAGATCCCATTTTTTAAGGTTTGGTCTATATTTTTATGTCTATTTAGGGGGATTTTGTTTTGTCTTATCTAGTTTTAGTTCATTTGGTTTAGGTCAACTTGGGTTATATCAGGATGGTACTATCCAAATTTCTTTAATTTGGTTTTATTTGATTTATCTTGGGAAGATTTGCATATTTCATGTTGGTTTTAGTTTAGAAGGGTGTGTTTGGTTTAGTTTTATTTTTTTGGTTGAATTTAATTTTACTTTCTTATAGTCTATTCAATTTGGTTTTACTTGTTTCATTTCAATTCAATCCATTTAATTAAATTTCATTTTTGTTACTTCATTGTGGTTCCTTTTGGATTCATGTTGGTTTGGCCTAGATTGGTTTAGGTTGATTTATTTTCGATTAACTGAGTTTGGTATGGTTTAGTTCCATCTATTTTAACATCTCTCAACGTAACCCAACTCGAACCAACCCAAATAGAATTAAAGTCACCCAAATTTACCAAAAATGAATTAACCCATATAAATCATATCTTAGTTGATCTAAAATGGATGAAATCAAATTGATCCTATCTGAAATGAAATTATAATAAGTTAACCAACCTGAAACAAATCAAATAAAACCAACCTAACACAAATCTAATAAAATGGAACTGAACATAACTAAGCTGAACTGAACTCATTTTAAAAATTTGAAATCTAATATAAAAATATGAATTGATCTATACCAACTTCACTAACAAAAACTTAAGTCATCCCATCCTAACCTGACTAGATCATATGTGAATCAATCTAACTAGACCTAACCTAACTCAAAGACAACTTAACCAAGGAGAATACAATCATCTAGACATACTCAATCCAAATGAAAATGTACCAAGTAAAACTCAACTGAGGAAAAGAGAATAAACATGGGTCGAATATAATTCATGTGAACTGAAAAATAAAATTGTCCTAAAATAAATTGAACAAAATTAAATCAAACTAAATCTAATATATTAGAATAACCCTCAAACAAGTCAAATAGACTCAAACAGGATCAAATTAAATTGAAATGACCCATCCCAAATGTAAAAAAAATAAATAAAAAATGATAAAAAAAATTATACCAAACCTAACTCAACCAAAACCAAGTTAAACTAAACTAAACTAAATTTGGTGAACTAGAACTAACCAAAACATAATTTATTTTATTTGACCAGATCTAACTAGAATAGAACTGAAATGAACCAAAAATAACTAAATCATTCAAAAAATATTTGACTCAATTAAATCATACCTAAATCAAACATAATATTTTAACCTATATATTTAAATATTATACCTTATTGATAATAAAATTATCATATTTCAGGTCTTTAATATAGCATTATCCTTAACTTAACCTCGTTTTTATACTTAAAACAGTGTTTTTCTTGCAAGGTAACCTTACAGACTTCTTAACAATGTGTTATTGCATGAAACATAGCCTTACACATCCTTCCTTTATAATACGTAGGCACCAAATCATATCCTGTGTTAACACTTAGGTTTCATCAACTTTATATTCTTTCATTAATCCTTTAGATGGTGTTGGAAGCATCATAGTCTTGAGATGTATCTTGAGAATTCATTCTTTAGTAGACAGAATGTATAGGAATGAGAAAAAATTCATTCCGCTAGAATCATATAATATGTGTCCTATATTGAATGTGTATTCTGATTGGATGTATATATATTTTGTTTTCTAGTTTGTTACAAGGGTCGAAGGCTGGATGAAGGGTGATGGTTGGTAGAGGGGTTATACCAAAAATTATAAGAAACCATTGTTATATAAGATCTATAACAATGGTTTCTTGGAACTGTTGGTATAAGTCTATAAAATGGATCTATACCAATGGTTTTGGGAAACTATTTTTATATACCTATCCCAAAATAGATATTATAAATGTTTTAATAAATAATTAGCATAGGCTATAACAATAGTTTCCCAACTTATACCAATGTTTTTAAACTATTGGTATAGCCTAAATTTCTAGCACTGACCAAATTTAATACTCTTTATATGAGATGAAAAATACCATATTAGTTAACCTTGGACCAATGAAATGATCATAAATATACCGAACTATCCATTGATTAGCTAAGTATCAAGACTTTCGTGAGAAATGTGTCATAGTATGAGGGTTCTCATGCTAGGTATGTCACTAACCTCGAGTAGTGGGGACTATAAGTTTGATCCATCCACCCCTAGTATACCAAATATATAGTGTATGGTACTCCATGTGGTATACTTAGAGGTTTATCCAATGCAAAAAACCTCATTTTTTCCTCATTAACATATTCTATATCTTGATATAATAGTTGTACTCATGCAAACATTAACATTTAATCACAACTTATAATACTCCATGATAGACATCGGTTAAGGATAACTCAAATTCATACTTCGAGAGGTTAATTATCATTACATTTCATGAAATTTATATCAATATATACATATAGATAACTAATATAAAATAATGATATAGTAGATATTGAATTTTTTATAACATGACACATTTTTTACTCTTAAACTCATTTAAGAATACTTAACAAAACCATACATAATATTCTGTCTAACATATCATATATGATAGATTTCCATAATAGCCTTATATTTTCTACACTTTCAGTGGTTTTTTTAAACTCATTACATATCTATGTAATTCCTACCACATCACTATGTGACCATCTGATAAAATAATACCACTAAACTCTTTGGTGAGTGATATTTATAAAGAAAGAAATTTTGAATAATTATGAGACTTAAGAATCATATTCTTAATATTAAAATCCTTAAGAATATTCAAACTCCATAACTCCACAACATCCAATTTTAGGATAAATTTTGTTGTTTTCATAAACCGCCCCATGTCGGACCCCTCAGAGTCCTGTAGTGAAGATGACAGTGACCCTCGAGGCCCTCCTTTAATAGGCAATGGGTTGGAAACTACTATCAAGTGTATAAAACACACAAATGGGTGGAATTACCCTCATATAACACAAGGTATATTGAATAAAACTAATGATAAACATCATAATATAATAAATAAAGACAAACCCACAATAATATATAATGCATTATATGTCAGACAAATTCAAATCCTAGAATAAAAATACTAAAATACTCCTAAGCATCAGCTCCAACACAAACTCTTATCTCTAAGCTAGTATAACCCAGCCCAGTCACCAAAATTTCCATGGAAATATGATGGAAATTTTTATATATATATATATATCGGTTATCGTGTCATTTTTAATCGGTTATATCCTACCCAAGACCTCAAGTGTGAATGTGGAAGTTTCATACTAATTCATTAGTGAATAAATAATAAAACCGACCAGTGCCTATCAGGTAAACTACCACCCAACCTCACCAAGGATACCACAAAAATTATCACATTTAATATAATAAAATAGTATCAAGTAATATTATCAAATGTTCCCCACAACCACTTCCCCTCTGATTTTTCACTCTCTCACCCCAACATAAAATGACTTATGCTCCCGATCCCTTCAATAGTCATGCCACATTACACCATTTCTTAAATGTAGTATAGTAGTGTATCATGAACATGAAGGGCATTAACCTTATGCCCCCATCTTACCATGCATGACCCCCACCATGTAATAACCACTCATCTATACCATGAAGGGTCTTATGGTACTCTAAGTACCTCATCATCAATACCTCTTAGGGTCTTCCAAAACATATATACCCCATAGGGTCATTCGGTACTCTAATTACCTCATTATCAATACCCCATAGGGTCTTCTGGAACATCCATACCCCGTAGGGTCTTTTAGTACTCTCAGTACCTCATCATAGATACACATTAGGGTCTATTGGGGCATCAATAGCCCATAGAGACTTACAATAATCCCAGTACCTCGTCATTACTACCCCATAGGGTCTACCAAAACATCATCTACTAAACTTCAAAGGGATATTAGGTAAGATAGAGTAGTCTTCCAGTTATTCCCTCTTAACCCTAGATGTTGTGGAAAGTACCCAATAACCAAATCATGTTATGTGTTGATAATGGTATCTTATTAGGGAAGTGTGCGTATATAAATCAGAAGGAAAATACAAGAATAGTTATAGCCAAACACAAGCCTATCCTAAAATGGTCATTCCCAAACAATATATCCATATCCCAAAAACATCACCACACCACCTCTACCTTTATTTACCATCACTTCTAACTATAATACCACAATTATCCTCACATCCCATGAAAATACCTTCATTATGCATGTACAAAATCCCATTTAATCACACCAGTATTCTATTTATATATTTACTATTTACTAAATAATTTATGTTCATCAAGATATTCAATCCCATATTTAATGAAAACCAACTATAGAAAATACCCACATTAATTACAGTCATTACCAACTATATTTTGAACCATTGGGAGATTACTGAACAATCCCATGTCAACCAAGAAAGTCATCTCCCACAATAACCAAATCATTATATCTTTATATCCATGGAAAGTTAGTCATGAACTCTCTACATAATCCAAAACCTCAACTGTATTCCACTATGACACCAATGTAATCTACTATAGGACTCACTACACAACCCTCATCCTAAATAATATCACAGATTCCCCCCCCTATAATTTTTCAAGCACCTGCTGGAAAACCCTCATCCTGAATCATATCTCGCTATGCTACCCATGGCATCTGTCACATCACTCGCTACAAAACCCATACCAAGATAATTAACCTAGATAATTCTAGACACAACATACCATTAACCAATATCACATAATCAAAACAATAATACAATATCCAATTATAGTGATAACTATTACCATAGGCCCTTTTCTTTACTAGTAAAAATAACCCATTATCATACTTCATGCAATCAGTTAAATTACCATATTTAAGTGACTAGAATTTTATGAAATGTGAATCCACAATAAAATTAGAGAAACAACACATAAGGAAAAATAATAATATTTATTTTCAAAAATAGGGGCTTCAGTAATAAACCTAATGGGAAATATCATGAAAATAAGTAACCATATATGATTCCTCTTATTCCATACATTTTCATTAGATCCAGTTAATTATAATTATTATTTAAATTCATACTCCCTACCCAAAGAATAAAAAATCATGTTAATTCCACAATTCACACTTAAGAAAGGATAGTTCTCAAATCCTCCACCTCAATCAAATCTTCGCAATCCACAATGTAAGATAAGTAAGGAAAGAGATGATGGAAAGTCCATAGCTGCATGAGGGAATCCTTGATCAACTTACACCACATCAATTCCTTATCAAAATCACATACCTAAAATCCTTCAAACTGAATCAGTAATAACACTGAGAATCCCCAATGTAATAATGGGAATAAACAAAGAAGGAAAGAGGGAGAACCCACCTAGGATAATCTGTAATCAATATCCCAATGCCAAGGATCAAAACCAAGGAAGAGGGGTTGAAAGGTCTCCCAAAATCACGCTTGGTTCTTCCAAGGTCTGAGATAAATAAAGGAAATGACTGGAATTTATGGGAGACCAAAATATATACCCATGATGAAAATATAACACTATATCACAACACATATAGATAAGGATGTAATGCATGTGTTTTCCACAAAACCACATCACAACCTGTTATGCTGCATCATAAATCACTTAGTCAAATCCTCTATCTAGAAAGCATACAATGTTAAAAACTAAGATTCTATAAAACTATAAGAAGAACATGGTAAAAATCACACCTTCATGTCATAGAATCTAGTTTCAAAGCCCCACTATGATGAAACTTGATACCCATGGAATAGAAACCCCCAAATTAGAAGAACCACTAAAACCAACCACTTTAGGCTCTACACCACGACCATGAGGACCACTCCCCCAAAAGACCTCCTTCTCCTTATCCCATTCATCCCCAAACCATAACTATAGTGAAACCAAGTTCCTTGCCATAACAAACCCCAAATTGATAGGGACACTAAATATTGCCTCTTGGGTCCCAATAAAACTACCACCCACACTATAGAACCATACCTCTAAGATAAACCTCCATGGTGTAATACACACCTCTATGCAACAAAACAAATTTATAGATGAAATTTCAGCTCTAATCCCATTTCCTTTTCCTCAAACCTCCTTCTAACACCTCCAACTCCCAAAAATAACAATGTAACAGGATGGGAAGTTTTGAACCATTAAATTAGATACCTATAAAATGATTATCATCCTTGAGAATTAAAACTAACTTAGTAGAAAACACTAGTCATTGAAACCTCGATCTCTTCCTCATATGATACTTCTTAAACAAAGGTAATGTTATATGCAAGACACAACAACATAGAAAATGAAACATTATAATAGATCAAAACCAATTTAGAAATTACTTCAAAAATTAAAATTAATAGTAAAAAACTCATGATATTGAGATTGTATTTATAACTCACATTTCGACATACATTCCTCTATACCACCATCCATCTATAGAACTCAAACCAAACGAATAATGTGCTCATGCAACACCTCCTCCCGTAAATTTTGGATCTGAATCGGTCACACTATGGATGTCATATAACCCTCGATATCTAACTATCCCCAATAGAAGAAATGAGAATCGTAATGATGATATTTTCAAAGATATAATACATGAAATACATCATGAACCTAGTCTTTTTACGGTAGAAGTTCTAACTGATACACCACCTCTTCAATGCACTGCAACACCTCAAAAGTACTGATAAACTAAGGAGATAGATTACTCCCCAAGACAAACATCCACATCCAATAATAAGGGGAAACTCTCAACAATACATGATCACTAACCTCAAATTTTTAGATATCCTCCTCTGATCAATATATGACTCCTACCAATCTAATTCCACCATCATCTACTCCCAAACCGTCTAAATATTTTTTTTCATGATCTACACCATATATATCCCAAGAACTAATAACCCTAAAACCTTATTCTAATGAAACAAAGATAGAAAATTACACCCATGAAACTCCTCAAAACAATTTACTCCAATGGAAGAGTGAAAGAAATTATTATAATAAAACTCAAACAAGAGAAAATTCCTCACCCATGATCCACCAAAATCCAAGATGCAATCTCATGATATATCCTCTAGTTTCTTAATAGTACAATAAATTTTACCATCTATCTAAGTATTAAAGGAAATACTAAGATGGATATCAGAACCAAAAGCATGGTGGATACCTCCCTAAACTCATGAGGTGAAATGAGGTTCCTAATTAGAAATGGTGGTCTTTAGTACCCTATGAAGTTGCATCACCTCTTACATATTATGACTTGATAAAACCTCCACAACACTAAACTATATAATGCATAGGAAGTTAGATAACTTCATTAACTAATCCCATTGTCACCAAAATGGAATCAAATCCTCCCTAGAACATGATTCTCTACCTTCACCCATTGGAAGACCAAACACTGTGACACAAACTCCACTACTAACCACCTCATATTTGGGCACCAGTGTCGAACCCTTAATGAATGATACATCTTAGAGATACTAGGATACACAAAAAAACATGAACTATGAAAATCATAAAGGACCTCCTCATGCATAGATGAATAAATGAAATTTTTTTCCTAAAATGTCATCTGATGTCTGTCATCCTATGACTATCCTTACGAAGCAACATCATGGATGATTCAATCCCACATTACCTCTAACTATGAGTCTCCCCATTAAGACTCCTATACCCACTATATCAAAGAGGATTGCACTATCATATAGAATAAGAAACCTCTACCACCAACCTCATATGCATCGAGGTGAATCATTGAAAAATCCTCCATGACCCTAGGGAATTCTACCACTTCTGCCACTACCAATACCAAGGACAGTGCTTCCAGATGAGATAATAAGGGATCAAAATATTTATGACCCATATGATACTCTATATTTCCAATGTAAACTACACATTTTACCTCCTCATCACAGAACTCAACTCTCCTCCAAAAGCATTCAATAATTGTGTCCACATAATATAACTAGTCAATGTTGAGAATGAAATTGTATAGTTTTATCTAAAGTAAGAATAAATCCCTAGATGGATGATATTAACCCATAATCAACTCACAAACCTATAACACATAAAGAATACTCATCTGACCTTAAATTATTATATTCAATACCATGATCATTAGAAGCCTCTCCACCTTTAGTCCCAAGGTAGAGAAAAAGGTTGATGAAATAAAGGAGTGTGATTCTCTAAAATTAAATAAGTCGAAAACCAAGGTAGAATGTAAAAAATGATACCTTGGATGATATTTGGCTCATCTAGAACTATAATATCCATATCATGATACTTCCCATGTCCAGATACCCTGCCTCATTGTTGAAAACCACATTCATTACTATATTTATCCCTATGCCCTTGAGGGTGAGGGAAATCATGAAGCTATTCTTTGCTAAATCCATCTCCTCTCAGTGGTACATAATCATATTTTTCCTACTATTGGTATGAAATATACTGTTTTTACTACTGTTGGGGATGATATATAAACTGACCACCCACACCACACAGATCCTTGAGGATGGTCAAGAACTAAAATCACCAATGACCATATCTCCCACAAGAAAAGTACACTATAAAAAAAGCCCCTAGTAGGCATATGATAACTACTGGAAATAGAGAAATTATGTCACATAAATGACATATTTTAAATTTATTTTTCATTTAATTTACATCCTTACTTTGTTTTGGGGGTTTCCCTAGGATTTATGGAGGAATAGATGAGTTTTTGTGAATTGGGCCAAACCGTGAGCCCAATTCCAGATTGAAAAATAAATTTTGTTTCTTTTATAAATTTTTCATTTTTCAACATTTTTCATCCATTAAAATTCCTACTTGGCCTACCCTAACATACTAACACCACCAAGTCAATTCAGAGCCTTTAGAAATCCATAACCAAGGTTTATTTGGGTTTTTATCTAAGGGGTTGGGCCTGCCCGAAATCCCAATTCCTGTTTTAAAAGTGACTTTTGTTTATGTTATAACTTATTAAATTTTTGGGATATTTTGGTGATTCCAACTCTCACCCAAGACCATTGAACCTAGACGTGCATCCGAACACTCTCCCCCTATTTGGATCTCTGGTTAATCGCTATTTGGTGCCGAACTTCATAGGCTTCCTCAAATTGTCCAGATATATAGAGGTAAAGTCTTTCTTTCATTACTCTATCAATTCTCAATATATTTCCTCCATTCCAGTTTCTAAATGACCTAATAAATCTATTTCGTATGAAACTTGAATTTTGGCTATTTTAAATTTTGGATACTAGTGTTATGGAGTTATTACTTCAAGATACTTCAAGTAAATGAGTCCTTTTATTTCCTCTTTCAAATTAATTTGAGTTTCATTAATTGTTATTAGGGTTTCTTCGATTATCATTGAGTTTCATAATGTCCAGAAACTAGTTTTTCGAACCTAGGGTTTAACTTTAGGCTTTCGTGGCCAATTATTGTGGTTTTAGGTTTGATCTAGGTCTCTCTTGGTGTGGCGGGGGTGCGATTTGATTTTCGCACGTAGATTCAAGGGTTTTTGTTACATTGGTAGGTGATTCAATTGTGCGTGAAATTTTTGTGAATTAGCTTGTTATGATCAGGGTATTTTAATGTTTATTTTATTTTAATGTTTTTGTAAAAATTGTTTTGAGTTTCATTTATAATGAAAATGAATTTTAAGTTCCAATTTTTGGTGAAATTGGGGGTTTTTCATACAAATCTTTTATTGGTTCATTTTGGGATGACCTATAATTACTTAGTTGATTTTATTGAACTGTATTAGGACTTAAAATCATGTTTTGAATGTTTATTCTTTTTGGTTGTTGCTGTAAAAAAAATTTAAATGGTGTTTGGGAAGCAAATGGGCTTTAAGTGCCATGTTTGTGTGAAAATGGTGGTTTTTAAAAGATATAACTTCTTGGTTCATATTGGGCTGCCCCATAACTGAATTTTTGGTTTCATTAAAGGGTATTGAACTTAAATTTTGTTTTGATGACTTACAAGTGTTCATATAGTGTGAAAAGTGGATATTTTAAAGAGATTTGGGTGCAAAACAATGTGATATTTTGAGACGTTGTTTTATTGAAAATCAATATATTTTATTGTGTGTTTTAAATGTTATAAAATGTGTGTAGCTACTGTACTGTTTGTTTGTGAACAGTAGTGATATTTTATATGCAAAAGTATGTGTGTTGTTTGCTGAAATTATTTGAGCACAAAAGGGGAATCTCGGGTACTTAGGTGGGCGGATATGTACTAGTACGGCTAGTGGACCGGATGGGTTGTGTCCCTGTTTCACTGAGAAAATGGATAAAAACAACTCTAACTAAACTATGTGGATGATATTTGGGGACCACTAGGTTATGGGTATGTTCCCTACTAGTGGCTCGTGCACGGGAAAGGATTGTGACTTGGATACTTTACACCAAGGTATGAGGTACATAGGGCCCAAGACTATCTAGTTGCCTAGGGGTGTTCCCGGATTTGGAAATCATTGGATTTGTGGTATTTACCCTTGTATTGGGGTGTTTGTGGCAGTAATTTATAGTAGATAACATTTCTATTTAAATTTTTGAACATTCTAAAAATTTTAGCTTGAAAATTGTTTTCAATTGAAAGTTGCATTTCTTAGATTTTATCACTACTTTTCTTTGCGTATTAAAACTGCTTTCTTTTTCACATTGCATTGCATTATATTTGGAATCATTGGGTGGTATCCTATTGGGCTTAGGCTCAAACCCTACTTACACCCCTTGGGTGTAAGTAGACTTGGTTATGTTTGACTCGGGTAAAGGAAAGGCTAAGGGTGATGGCAGTTTAGGGTGTTAGTCCCCATCCTTGGGACGGAGTTGTGGAGACGGCTTGGGGGTGATGACCCCTTGTGATGTGGAGTCCATGGGGCTGTTTTGTTGCTATTTCATTGTGTATTTTGATCTTTTTTACTTCATTTGAACTTATGTATTCAGTTCTGGATTTTTATATAAACCATGCTGGTATGAATTTTTCAGATTTATTTTATCAAATGTTTTTGATGTTTTATGTATACATATTCGGGTAAATCGTTCCCAAACCAAGATAAATGATACCAAGGAACTTGTGCCATCCCGTGGGGATAGGGAACACCCTTCGGGCCTTGCCATGGGCCAGGTTTGGTGTCGTTAATGGTGGCGACAAGATTCGGTTCGTGAAAAAATGGTATCAGAGGTGGTACCCAGCCTTAAGTGTGGTGCACTGCCTGCTTTGAGATGTAAGGACCACAATGAGGATGTTGTGCTCTAATGGGGGGGTGATTGTGACACCCCAACTGATAAAGGGTTGAATGACTAAATGATATGATTCATGTCAACAAGGTGCACCTTCCTTTTCGGGAGCCTATCTGATTAGAACTCCACAGTTAAGCGTGCTAGGCTTGGAGTAGTGATTAGGATGGGTGACCTCCTGGGAAGTTTCTCAGGGTGTGTGTGAGTGAGGACAAAACACATTGTAAAGGACATGTGTTGGCCTGTGTTGGCCTGTGGGGGTTTTCATTAGTCAGATAACTCATTCAGGCATGTGGGTGGACCCTGGGGTGGGACCCACGTGTCTGCGGTGACAACTGGTGGTACCTAGTAGGCCAGGACCTGATAGCTCAGAGTCTTCATAAATTGTATGCTGACCGGAGGCGTCGAGACCTAGAGTTTTCTGTGGGTGACAGGGTATTCTTAAAAGTGGCCCCTCGTCTCGGCCATAGTCGATTGGGGAAGCAAGGTAAGCTGATGTTGCGGTATTTCGGGCCCTTTGACGTCACCGAGCATATTGGAAAGGTGGCATATAGTTTGGCCTTACCTTCTCAGTTGACATCCATCCATGATGTCTTCCACGTCTCTCAATTGAAGAAATACAACCCGGATCCGTCCCATGTGTTGAGTTGGGAAGAACTGGAGATAGAGCACGACTTGTCTGTTGTTGAGAGGCTGGTGAAAATAGTGGACTCCCAAGAGAAGATACTTTGAGGGAAGTCTATTAAATTAGTCCAGATTCTATGGCAGCATGGGAATGATACACATGAGACATGGGAGCGAAAGTCAGGGGTTGAGGAAGAGTACCCATTCTTGTTTTCCAACCAAGCTTCATATTGACTTTCCGGGGTGGAAAGTCTTTCATGGAGGGGAGAATTGTCACACACATGACATATTTTAAAGGTATTTTTCATTTAATTTACATCCTTACTTTGTTTTGGGGGTACCTGGTAGGCCAGGACCCGACAGCTCAGAGTCTTCATAAATCTTATGCTGACTGGAGGCGTCGAGACCTAGACTTTTCTGTGGGTGACAGGGTATTCTTAAAAGTGGCCCCTCGTCTGGGCCATCATCGATTGGGGAAGAAAGGTAAGCTGATGTCTCAGTATGTCAGGCCCTTTGAGGTCACCGAGCATATTGTAAATGTGGCATATAGGTTGGCCTTACCTTCTCAGTTGACATCCATCCATGATGTCTTCCACGTCTCTCAGTTGAAGAAATACAACCCGGATTTGTCCCATGTGTTGAGTTGGGAAGAATTGGAGATAGAGCCTGACTTGTATATTGTTGAGAGGCCGGTGCAAATAGTGGACTCCCAAGAGAATATAATTTGAGGTAAGTCTATTCCATTAGTCTGGGTTCTATGGCAGCATGGGAATGATACACATGAGACATGGGAGCGAAAGTCAGGGGTCGAGGAAGAGTACCCATTCTTGTTTTCCAACCAAGCTTCATGTTGACTTTCCGGGGTGGAAATTCCTTCATGGTGGGGAGAACTGTCACATAAATGACATATTTTAAAGGTAATTTTCATTTAATTTACATCCTTACTTTGTTTTGGGGGTTTCCCTAGGTTTTATGGAGGAATAGATGATTTTTCATGAATTGGGCCAAACCGTGAGTCCAATTCCAGATTGAAAAATAAATTTTGTTTCTTTTATAACTTTTTTATTTTTCAACATTTTTCATCCATTAAAATTCCTAATTGGCCTACCCTAACCTATTAACACCACCAAGTCAATTTGGAACCTTTAGAAATCCATAACCAATGTTTATTTGGGTTTTTATCTAAGGGGTTGGGTCTTCCCGAAAGCCCAATTCCTGTCTTAATAATGAATTTTGTTTATGTTATAACTTATTCAATTGTTGGTATTTTTCGGTGATTTCAAGTCTCACCCAAGTAAATTGAACCCAGACATGCATCGGAACTCTCTCCCACCTCTTTGGAGCTCTGGTTAATCGTGATTTTGTACCAAACTTCATAGGCTTCCTAAAA
Source organism: Viscum album (assembly GCA_963277665.1). NCBI lineage: Eukaryota > Viridiplantae > Streptophyta > Magnoliopsida > Santalales > Viscaceae > Viscum > Viscum album. The sequence goes on from OY728121.1 coordinate 442,136,342, forward strand.
TCGTCCAGATTTGAAGTGGTAAAGTCTTTCTTTCATAACTCTATCAATTCTCAATATTTTTACTCTATTAAAATTCCTAAATGACCTAATAAATCTTTTTCGAATGAACCCTGAATTTTGGCTGTTTTAAATTTCATCTTTTGGTGTTATAGAGTGATTACTTCAAGATACTTCAAGTAAATGAGTCCTTTTATTTCCTCTTTCAAATTAATTTGGGTTTCATTCTTTGTTATTACGGTTTCTTTGCTTATAATTGAGTTTACTAATGTACAGAAACTAGGTTTTTGGACCTAGGGTTTAACTTTGGGCTTTTTTGGCCAATTATTGTGGTTTTAGGTTTGATCTAGGTCTCTCTTGGTGCGGCGGGGGTGCGATTTGATTTCCGCACGTAGATTCAAGGGTTTGTGTTACTTTGGTTGGTGATTCCATTGTGTGTGAATTTTTTTTTGAATTATATTGTTGTGTTAATGGTATTTTAATGTTTATTTCATTTTAATGTTTCTGTAAAAATTGGTTTGAGTTTCATTTATAATGCAAATGAATTTTAAGTTCCAATTTTTGGTGAAATTGGGGGGTTTTTTATAGAAATATTTTATTGGTTCATTTTGGGCTGACCTATAATTACTTAGTTGATTTTAATCAACTATATTATGACTTAAAATAATGTTTTTAATGTTTATTCTTTTTGATTGTTGCTGAAAAAAAAATTTTAAATGGTGTTTGGGAAGCAAATGGGCTTTAAGTGCCATGTTTGTGTGAAAATGGTGGTTTATAAAAGATATAACTTCTTGGTTCATATTGGGCTGCCCCATAACTGAATTTTTGGTTTAATTAAAGGTTATTGAACTGAATTTTTTTTATGACTTACTAGTTTTCACATAGTGTGCAAAGTGGATATTTTAAAGAGATTTGTGTGCAAAATAATGTGATATTTTGAGAGGTTGTTTTATTGAAAATCAAACTATTTTATTGTGTTCTTTAAATGGTATAAAATGTGTGTAGCTACTGTACTGTTTGTTTGTGACCAGTATTGATATTTTATATGCTAAAGTATGTGTGTTGTTTTCTGAAATTTGTTGAGCACAAAAGGGGAATCTAGGGTACTTAGGTGGGCGGATATGTACTAGTACGGCTAGTGGACCAGATGGGTTTTGTCCCTGTTTCACTGAGAAAATGGATAACGACAACTCTAACTAAACTATGTGGATGATATTTGGGGACCACTAGGTTATGGGTATGTTCCCTACTAGTGGCTCGTGCACGGGAAAGGATTGTGACTTAGATACTTTACACCGAGGTACGAGGTACATAGGGCCCGAGACTATCTATTTGGCTAGGGGTGTTCCCGGTTTTGGTTCTCATTGGATTTATGGTATTTACCCTTGTATTGGGGTGTTTTTGGTAGTACTTTACAGTATCTCACATTTCTATTTAAATGTTTGAACATTCTAAAAATTTTATCTTGAAAACTGTTTTCAATTGAAAGTTGTATTCTTAGATTTTATCACTACTTTTCTTTGCATATTAAAACTGCTTGCTTTTTTTCACATTGTATTGCATTATATTTGGAATCATTGGGTGGTATACTATTGGGCTTAGGCTCACACCCTACTTACACCCCTTGGGTGTAAGTAGACTTGGTTATGTTTGACTCGGGTAAAGGAAAGGCTAAGGGTGATGGTAGTTCAGGGTGTTAGTCCCCATCCTTGGGACAGAGTTGTAGAGACAACTTGGGGGTGATGACCCCTTGTCATGTTGAGTCCATGGGGCTGTTTTGTTTCTATTTCATTGTGTATTTGGATATTTTTTACTTCATTTGAACTTATGTATTCAGTTCTGGATTTTTGTATAAACCATGCTGGTATGAATTTTCCAGATTCATTTTATCAAATATTTTTGATGTTTTATGTATACATATTCGGGTAAATCGTTCCCAAACCAAGAAAATGATACCCAGGCACTTGTGCCAGCCCGTGGGGATAGGGAACACCCTTCGGGCCTTGCCATGGGCCGGGTTTGGTGTTGTTAATGGTGGCGACCAGATTCGGTTCGTGATAAATGATAAGGAAACTACTGAGGATGAAACCCCATATATACAAACCTCAATATTCTGGGCACTTGACACCCTCATTTGACAACTCTACTCCTCAAGAAACCCTAATGCATCCCCTCTTTAGATAGCCCCAGCTGACCATGAATCCTCTCAATATCTATAGCCTACTTTTGTAATTTAAAATGCATAGGTAACATAAAGGGGGTGACTGCATTATGAAGTTGTAACATCCCTACTTTTCCTTGTAAATATTTGGAGTATATTAAGGAATGTTTTTGGAGCCAGGTGCTGAGACGGAGTGAGATTCTGAGGACTAGAGAGGCTCAATGTTGATATAACAAAAATATTAAATATATTATTTCACACACATATATTTTTTCAAAAGTAATAGAACAACTCCAAAACAAATTCTCTAATTAGAAATATAGGGCCACTGTTGAATCTGAACCATGGGTTTTACCCTAGGCATGATATAACCAATTTTGGTGTAGGGTGTTTCTTTAAAAATTTGTCATGGGTGGATTAATAAATTAAATTTATTTATTTATTTATTTATTCCCCATGACCTAGATCCATCAATAAATACATAGTTATATCCAATTAAAATTTTTATCTATATAACCCTATGAATTTAGAGGAGAGTGTGGAGGAGTGTTGGTATATAATAGGATCGTGGATCGATGATTGAAGTATCGTAAGGATCACAAAAAAAAAAGGAGTTCGTGGATATTTCCAATGATGATAACATAAATTCATTATTCATCAATGATCAATCCTAACTCGAGGTAGGGAATTGATTTCCTTTGGTTTATTTCCCCATTGATTATGCATGATGAACATGAATCAGATATACCAACATATTTATTCTTAGGTCATTTATGATTTATATTTTCATGTTATCTTCCCCTGATAGTTTAGAATTGATTTTATTTGTTTATTTTTGGTTCTTCATTCATTGTTCTAATAGAAATGAGTCGATTCCAACCTAAACAATAGCTGAGGTTCGTTCCTCTTTTGTGATTTTTACATTTATTCCCCACTTCTTCGCACGTTCATCACTGTCAATTCTTTTTGTCGGTGGTTCGAAAAATACCCATTATTTATTCATTTAAATAACATTATTCAGAATAATGAATCGATGCCATGGGTTTTAGTTTGATATTGATAGATTGATCTTGGTGAAATGGAAATTTAAGATGACCATAGGTGGATTGGGATCAAATTTAGAGATCCCCAGTTGTGGTTTGGTGTGTGGTGTGTGGCGTAGTACGACGGGAACCGATTCTCAAGTAGTTTGGATGGATAAAATCCATCCACTAGTGATGGTAGGCCTAAAAAAACCTTAGATCTATTATTATTTTAAGATTTGGTGGTGGAATGGATAGTGGTAGTGATGCAGGCATCACAGGTGGAACAGTTTGGAATTCCTGAAAAATTCCCCAACTACATTGTGTGTAGTTCCATGAACATATGTTGTGTAGTCCACCTTCATTAGTGCTAATGTATAAACACAAAGATAAATATTACACACCATATAATGCATATCACACATCATGTGACCCGATGATGATGGCTTGTCATGTACCTAGGGGTACATGAGCACAAACACAGCTAGGCACATGGGAACAGCTAGAATACATGGGCATATCCTAGTACTTTAACATGTCCAGGTACACTACCACATCCATATTACATGGGCACATTCTGAAGTACATGGGTGTGGCCATATGTACATGATAAGGATAGCTATACACTGAGTTTCAGCCTACCCTCTAAATGTCATATATTCCAAGATAATCATTCATGTATATGGAATAATATATGTTGTGTGATAAGGTGAGTTATGGGAAAACCTGGGGTATATGAAAAATGTCATGTACCCCTAGTACACATTGTGTACTTTTTCCAGGGCAGGTTGAGGCCCTCCATCTCTTCAATTTGAACCAATATCATTGGAGTGTTTTCCCATGGTCCATCTCTATAAGGGTATAGTGTAACATTATGTCCTCGACATAAGATTATGATCCCCTCTATGGGTTTGTTTCAGATAGATTTTTCATGAATCCCATTGTGAGTCCTAAGGTAGGATCCTCTATCATATCATATTTCCTTGGGGGGATTTGAGGAATCTACATGGCCAAATTAAATGGGTGTATGATCCTCTACTTAGAGGGTTATTCCAGATTGGATTTGTAGTGATCACTATGATCCTTGGGTGTGATACCCTATCTATGTATTGAGATCTTTGAAGATGTAGTGAGTACTTCATTGGTGAGGCTTGATGATCATGACCTCTCAGATGATAACTATTAGTGACATCATGGCTCATGGAGTGGATTCTCTCAAATGAACATTACCTTGAATCCTCAAGTACAATCCTGAGGTTGGTAGTATGGTTAAGACCTATTTTTTACTTGGAGTATGTTATGGGTATATCTCAATTTTTATTGTTCTTATTTATATTTTTCATACCCATTTGACATGCCTTATGATAAACTTGATACTCTCTTTATGATTATGTTTAGTGATTTCAAGGTGTCCAACTAGGTATTGTTATACTCACCCTTGCATGGGATCTTCCCCAAAATGACGTGTCTTATGCAGATGAAAGGTCATTTTATAGTACCCTAGGAAGACCAAGTGTGTGAGGAGCATAGAGAGCTAGACTGTTCATGGTTGGATGAGGTGTCTCATTTGATATTAGTCCCCACCAACTTGGTAGGTTTTACTCTTTTATTATTTTTGGTGGTATTTTATTTAGCCTCTTGTGTTTTCCACCACGTTTTTCAGACTCTGATGTGGGATACATGTTATGCATGAATTATGGTATTAGATGTTTTGTTTTTCCTTTCCGCATTGTATGGGATTTTGGATATGTGTGTGTGTGTGTATATAGGTTCTTAGGCTAAGGCCTACCATGTGTGAGATATTCCTACTCGGTGCTGGTCACCAGCCCCTAGCCTATTTGATGTGGGATTAGGGTATCACATTTGGCTTTCTATTGGTCAGGTGGATGCCAATGGTTAGAGTCATGAAAAAGTGGTATCATAGTGATTCATATTAGTATTGGAGTTTGAATATTGTCTATATATGTGGCTTGTTTTGGTATTTATGGAAATGGTGTTAAAAGTGTTTTGATTTCAAATTTCATGCTAAGGAATCCAATGTTTGGGAAGAGATTGATGTATCCATTCACCATGACTTTGAAAACCTACTTGTTGAATCAGTACATGTAGACATTGGTTGTAGGTAAAACATTATCACATGCATCATATAGGAATGGGTTGTGTTTTTCATATCCTTCTTGTGTCAGCTTCCCATATATACTATTTGATCATGGTAGGTCTTGATTTTATTTCAGGGTGCCTCTATGAATACATCCAGCCAGAATTCCATAGTAGGATCATGTTGATAATCTTCCTAGTTGTGAGGCTTTGGTATAGGGATCTATATATAAGGTGGAACCTCCATGTGGTTTTCCCATTTTTACACCACCCATTGAGTAGTAGGTTTTTTTGGAAGTACCGACTGAGTATGTGAAAAGGTTTACATCACTCTATGAGTTTCAAAGACATTGACCTCTCAAGTTTTTGGGTGATCTAGACCCCTAAGTAGTTGAGGACCGGCCAGAGGTAGTTTCTTAAGTTTTACACCTTGCAAGGACACCTGCATATTAGATAGTGGTCCTAGTGGTGAGTCTTATTCCAAGATCTTCTAGTGATGATGGAGTCTGTTGACATAAAAACACGATGAGGTGAATCTCTCGTGTTCATACTTTGGGAATATCTTCAAGGGGAGTTCTAACTATCCATGTTACAATTGGTACACATCAAGGAGATTATACAGATCTATCAGGGTAGTATGACAACAGTTGAGTTTTTTTGAGGTTCAAAACCCTCTCAAGATACTCTATGGATATGGTTCAAGGTATTTTTTTTATAAGAACAGGCCTTCGAGTAGGTCCCATGTTAAGATATCAAAGATATTGTCACAACCCGGCCTATCAGGGCACGCCTGGATGGTGGAAGGATGAGCTAAAACTACCCCTATCCCACCTTCATATGCCAGAGGCTAGCAACAAGTGCCGAAAGGCATAACTAAAATGAGAGGCTTTCACCTAAAGTACCTGTACGCACACACTCACCCATATCTATGCATAAGTTGAATGGAATAATGGTAAAATACAATAACAACTAGAGTCAAACCATGCATGTAATAACCTTTAGGAAATATAAAAGAGTACGACAATGTACTCATAATAGTAAATCATAAAATAAATTCCCAACCATAAAACAACTAGAAAATAAATGATGAGAGATCTTGGATCCATATCTCTAAGCCTATATCATTGTACATGGCCAAATGCACCCAAGTATCCCAATACTCCCCTAAAATAACCTCTGACCTATCAGTCATCTGCATAAGACATGGAACATGTGTGAAAAGCCTATGTAGGGGTGATTATATACATACCTAGTAGGATTCCCTAAAAACTGAAGAGGGAGTGATATAATACATAATAGAAGTAGTCATATCATCACAAAAAATGAATTTCAATCAATAAATGAGACAACAACCATAAAAAATCAGATATGCTCAATAAGAATCCCAAACAAGATATAAAGGGGATATCAATCTCCACATCCTAGCTAAGAACAATGAGTCTTCCTATAGATCTAAAAAGGGATAATATTTGATGTATAACATATCGAGTGTCTTTCCAAAATAGTAATCATTTCAGTTCACACCTCACCACTATTATACATAGTTGAGGGGACACAATCTCCAAAAGGTATAGGAACCATGCCCTAGTATAACAAGATGGTTCCACTCGGTAGGTAGAGGACCCATGACCTGATACCATAGTAGGGTCTCACTCAATAGGTAGAGGACCCATCCACTAACATGAAAGGAGGGTGCCAGGTGGCAAGTAGAATACCCATGCCCTGATACGATAGGATAATTTCACTTAGTAGGTAGAGGAAAAACTCCCTAATATGATAGTGGGTTCAAATCAATAGGTAAATGACCCATGAACTAAAACGATTTGAGGGAACCACTCGGCAGGTAGAGGAACCATGCTCTGATATGACAGGAGGGTGACACTCAATAAGTAGAGGACCCATTCCCTAATACAATAGGATAGTTCCACTCAGTAGGTAGAGGACCCATGCCCCATCACAGAAGGAGGTGACACTAAGTAAATAGAGGACCCATTCCCTTTCACAATAATAGTGTTCCACTCAGTAGGTAGAGGACCCATGCCCAATCACAATAGGAGGATTCCACTCAGTAATTAGAGGACCCATGCCCTATCACAACAGCAGGTTGCCACTTAGTTGGTAGAGGACTCATGCCTAGTCATAGCAATAGGGTTCCACTTAGTATGTAGAGAACCCTTGACCTAGTCCATCAAGGGGTACCACTTATTAAATAGATAGAGTACCCACACCCTAGTCCATCAAGGTGCTACCACTATAATATCTATAATGATCCTAATCGATCACTATTATCATCAAGCATTGCCTAAATAATCATCATTTCCAAAACATATCACATCATATCTCAAAATCCACTAAGAAGAAAATTGTTTCATTCTATGTGAAAAAATACTCAGGATATACAACTTGCAGGTTAAAATATGAGCCCAAACAAAGGAGATATGAGAGGTAGAATATTATCAAGAAATATATAGTTTTTAAGGAGTACACATAGTTCCTGGTCCCACTCCACTACCTATTTGTGTACCTAGATATGCCCGAGTACCAGGCCATTCCCATGTACCTCTGGGTATGTCCATGTATTCCCATAGTATGCAGCATGTCTGGCCAAATGTCTAAAAAACTCATGAGGCTCATTGTTAGTCTGATAGGAGAAAACTTAAAACAACCAATATGTCATCATAAACAACCATAAATTGAAAAATAGATCACACCATTGTGATCCTCATGAAAAAACACTTAGGAAAAACTATTCACTTTCCCAAAATAGACATCTAGTGAGAAAAAACATTTCACCATATAGCACACAAATGGTGCTTCATAGGCCCAAGACACAAACAAGAATTAAATACCCAATATTGGTCTTGAAATGTCCACCTAAATTTTAGGGTCATGATACTGAATACGGATAATTATTATAAAATCATATAAATAAGTTGAATCAGATACTAGATTCTTTAATAATAATAATAATAATAATATTATTATTATTGGGCATTTTTTGGACCCACACCACAATTCAGAAAAAGGTATCCAACATTGGTCTTAAATAGAGAATCTCAATACCATGATCATGATTCCAAATATTGATCTTCAATCTGACATCACATGAATGATTTATGACCAAAAAATGGTTTCCTCACCAAAAATAAATAATAATAATAATTTATATTATTATATTTTTTTAAACCTTATTTAAAGGAGAATTGTTTTCAATCTCAAGGCACCTCCCCATTTCTATCATGTGGAAAACAGGGAGCTCCTTCATTGATGTTCCCATTTAATTTCACTTATATTATTTACTTTAATTTTTTATATAAAAATAATAGTATTAAAATAAAAATGAGGGACCTCCCCTCTTATTCCATACAACACACCTGGTAACCCCACCCCCTAGTTTCCCCTTTTTATTTTTTATTGTATATTTTTCTTATAATGTTAATAGAATTAAAAATAATAATAACACTCCCACACATCCCATGCTATGAAAACACTGTCATTCATACCAACACCGAACACTATCATCATTGGTGGTGGGATTCTAGCCACCTATTCTTGAAAACACAAATCACTACTCTTCTATAGAGATTTTCTCAATATATCTCAGAAACCACAGATACTCGATCCAAAGTTGGGTTCCTGTTGTAATATCCATGCCTTTGTTGCATCTCCAAAACCCAAATTTGAACTTGTGTCTACGATCTGATGTGCCAAATATTGTACGCACAATTATCATTATTCTTGGATATCATCGAATCATTGGTCAATTTATTATTGTTGATGAATGCCAAGAATAGAGGGAGAAAGGCACAAGCCACAAAGGTGATAATCATTGTTGGTCGATGAGATCTCATCTAACGATCGATAGGTGTAGAATCATGGGTGATATCATGGAATAAAAAATAATAATTGATTTTTAAAAAAAAATTATTTAATAGGGTCATGGGAAGGGAAGATAATAATCGATCAATAAAAAAATATATGAATCCATGCTCAAAATTTTAATCAAAAGGTAAAAACAAAAATTGACAAGTCCTAACTCAATTATGGATTGATAATTGGTGAAGAACACATATTCTAGTAATGAAGGTGATAATATCATTGTGTTTATCATTTGTGTCATGATTTTACTTGATTCGACAATCGTTCTTCATTTGAAATCGATCCTGTATTGAAGAGATCCACTACTGTAAAACCACTCTATACCCAGAGATCTATACCCACAGTTTAAAGAAATTGTGGGTATTGATTGTTTTCCCAGACCTATACCCAGGGTTTTAAAAAACTGTTGGTATAGTTTAAACTATACCAAGGGTTTTTGAAAACTATGGGTATATCTATTTAGTTAGTTATCCTCACTAAAGATCCCCATATCCCTCCTCATTCAAATCCCTAGATCTCCCCTCCCCTCCTCAAGTGATCTTTTGCACTCCCACCCCCCTCACCTTCCCTAATTTCCCTCTCATTTGAGTGATTGTCCACCCAAGTGATTGGAAAACTCCCATATCCTCTAGATATATCCTCTATTTCAATCATTTTTTGATTCAAGTCTTCTTAAACATCACATAAGTGAGTTTTGAATCTTTCTTCTCTTCTAATTAATATTGGTTTCATTTTTATCTATGTTATCATGTGATCGATCTAAGATACTATTTGTATTTATACTGGTTAAATGTATATTTAGTGATTTTTATTTCATGTTTTTACATTCTAGACTTTATTAATTTTCATTCATGCTAAGAAGTAAACCATTCCAACTCTTCTAAATTTTTCTAGATGTGGTTTGATGTTCATTTTGGATTCGTGACTTTTGTTGGTTTCCCTATTTTTTTTATATCATTGTATATGTAATTTTTATTACTTCTCCTTGTAGTGGTAGTGTGTGTGGCTATTTGAGTATAGGTATGCTTCTTTTTCTATTTTTTATTTGTTTTTGAGTTTGGTTGCAAGTTTTTATGTCTTTATTGTCGTGAAGGTTCCAACTAAACCCCCAAAAAGGATGTATTACATTATTAATTTCCAAAATACAATATACATCCATCTTGTTTTGTGATTTTTATGTATATTTATCCTAAAAATAATTTAAAATTATGTGTAAGATATATAGTTTATTAAAAAATATATTTTGAGTAAATTTCATCTATTATGTGCTTGATGAAATGTTAATATTGGGTTATCAAGAAATAATTATTATTATATTTATGGAATGATTTAATAATAATAATTTAATAAAATTGTTTAATTAATTTTTTCTAATTGTATGAGGTTGTTTTTCAAGTTTCAAGAGAGTTTTAACTTCATGATTCAATTCATTTATATTTTTTACCCTTTTATGATAAGATTTATCATGCTAAAAATAGTGTTATACAAACTAACTATTATTGGATTTAAAAATGAAGATATTATTTTTAATTGAAGGGTTATTAGGGACGAGGTGAGTGGTTTTTAAATGTTTTTATTGTATTTATTGGTGAAACTATCTATAAAACATCATGGAATATACTTCTCTACTCAAATTAGTTCTATAAATATGTACACTTTCTATATTAGGTTTTAAATTACCTAGCTTTTCCATAGTTTAAATTGCACTCATACTAGGATAGACTAGTTTAGGATTATAATTTAGATAATTCTTTTTGGGATACCCTCACTAGTTTAGATTATTCTCTAGATAGTTATTTCACCTATATTTTAGGATCATGCTTTGGTTAGAGGACTACATTTAGTTTATGTATTGACTAAAAGGATCATGGAAATCCTTTTATTGAAATTTTAGTTAATCTATGATGATGTCTAGAAATAATTTAACTAATAGAATTATTTTTTTATAAATGTATTTATGTGAATGTAAATTTTGAGTCAACATGATTTATTTGTGATTTTATTTTATTACTTCTATTTTATATAATTAAATGGTTTCTTTGCTTATATGAATTTAAAAACAGAATGTCATATTTTTTTCCTAAAGGTTAGACATAGAAGATTTGGTGGAATCTTAAAGGGAATCAATTTTGACAACCTTTTTACACAATTTGTGTGTATATATACTTTCTCTCATTTCATGAATGTAATGAAAAATATCTTCCTTGATATAATGGGTATTCAAAGTATTTTTATGATTGGATGAGATAATAGATGGGATATACATACTTTCCACATAGATATGGGTATACATAGTTTGTTTTCCATTATACTTTAGTTTTTTTACATTTTTAGGTTTCTAACCTCTTGTTCTTCAAATACCCTTTTTTCCATTAATTTGGATATTTTATATGAAAGTTGGATATATTTAAAAGATAGTGATTATTTTTATATTTTATGTGTTTTATAATACATTTAATATTTCATTAGGTTATTATTCTATACTTTAATGTTCATTATTTCAAAATAATTTATTTCATATGTATTAATGAAAAATACATTAATTTTTCATCCTAGGTTCCCTGATGGAATTATTTTTTATATTTATTTTTATTCAATTGAAATCATTTCCCTTATGTAAGTTTATGTAATTTGAATTTTTTACTAGCCCCTATTGATCATGAATGAAATTTAAGCCTTGTGGTAGACTAGATTGAGTCTGGGGATAGATAGATAGGTTTGGTTTATTAAAACATAAGTGATTAAAAGAGAATAATATGGATTTTATTGTCTCAAAGTTATTTAATTTATACACCATGATAGTGAATTCTTAAATGTTAGGTATACCCACCTTAGTCTATTATTTGTATTCATCTCTTACAGCATATGTTATATCTCTTATTCTTTGTTTTTATAGCTACTAGTATGCTTTGATGACTTTTATATTAAAGTTTGTTGTGATTAATTTTTTAATTATGGTTTATATTATTAATTGAAACATAAAATTTTTTCTCCTATAATAGAATGGATATAAGATAGATGTATCATACCGATCATATTTCAACCAAGTTTCAAAATAATTTGGAATTTTTTTAGATTTTGAACTTAAAAATACTTAAAAATGTGGTTTTATATAGTATCCATGCTATTATTTTGTTGGAATGCGATGGTTAATCTAGGAATAACTTAGATACCATATAATAAAATCTGGATTTCAAACAAACTATTATGTTTCGTATCACTATAGAGAGATGAGATAATACTCTACTATTCATGAATGAAAAGAAATAAGTGGTATGGATAATTTGATATTTGATCGGTTTCCATTTGTGAATCATCACAAGAGAGATAATATTCTAGTTCAACAAGGTAATGATATCAATACACATGAGGAAAAGACTGAATAATGTGATGCTGAGAGAGTGAAAATTTTAATGGATGGTGCCAGAACTCCAGTATATTAGGAATTTACTAAAATGACCAAGTTTTATTTTTTAATGTATTTATATCATGGAAAAACCATTTATGGAATTTCTAATACCGCCATTTATTATATTCTTATATTTTTTAAATACTTTCTACCTCATGGTATATATATTCTCTCAAATAATTATAAGGTATGGAATTTAATTAAGTATCTTGGATGTTCTACTAAAAAGGTTCATTCTTGTCTAAAGGACTACAAATTATTTTGGGAGGAAAAAACTAACCTTAATGACTATGAATAACATGGTATATCTAGATGGAATCCAAATGCAGATGGAATGACATCTTGTGTGCCACAGAAAGTCATGTGGAACTTTCCATTGATTCTTAGTCCTCAAAATCTATCCAGGTCCAAAATAATATCATCCAATAAGTGATAGAATGATACTGAGAGAATTGAAAATAATTATGAGTTGGTTCATCCTATAGATGGATTAGAATGGCTGTAATTTGATGCAAAACATCATGATTTTGCAGTTGAGGTGTGTAATGCCATGTTGGGTCTATCCTGTGATGGTTTTAATATGTTTGGTCAGATGAAAACTTCTCATAGCAAATTGTTGGTTTTTATTCAAATTTATAATAATTCTTCATGGATGTGTATGAGAAAACATTTAACTTTCTTGATTATTCTAATATATGGATATTTTGACCCTAAAAATGGTATATATGTCTGTTTGAAACCTTAATAATAGATTTGAACCAGCTTTGGGATATGGGTCTGCACATATTTGATTCTTCTTCAAAAAATAAATTTCAGATGTGCACTTCCATTCTATAGAATATAAATGATTACCCTACATTTAAAATGATGTCTAGTTGGAGAAGGAAGGTAAAAAATCATGTCCTATTTGTATGAATAATACATGATTGAGAAGGATTAAATATTGTTATAGTTTCAGTTTCATTGGAGCATCAACGATTCTTTCCAATGTATCATAAGAGGTTTGATAATACTATAACACTGAATAACCACCTCAACATATGTCAGGAACTGATGTTCTTAATTAATTTATATGTTTCAATTTTTCATTAGGGAAAGTTCTGATGAAATCTAAAAAGAGGAATAATGTTGACATTGAATCCAATTACAATGGGAAAAAGAGAAGTATCTTTTTTGAGTTTCCATATTGGTCTACCAATTTGTTATGTCATTGTTAATACATAATTGACAATGAGAAAAATATATGTGAAATTTTTATTTAAAGTCTTCTAAATATCAAGGTGAAGACAAAATATGACTTCCAATCTCATCGGGACTTGTTTTATTGGGGTATTTGACCATAACTGCATTCTATATATTAGTGAAAACAAATGGAATGTTACTAGTGCTTCTTATGTGATAACATTGTAAGAGAAAAATAAATTTTTGAAATTATTGTATAATGTAAATTTTCTTGATGGTTATTCTATAAAAATATCTAAATGGGTCAATAGAAGGGATTTGAAACTAAAATCCCTAAAAATAGGATTATCACATCCTTCTTCATGAATTGATTTCAATGAAAATTTGGAATTTTTTATCCAATAATTTATGGGTTAAAGTGATTCAATTGTGTGATTTTTTTAGAGAACATTGTGCTAAAAGGTTATCCATGTCATTCTTGATAAAAATGCAGCATGAGGCTCCATTAATTTGGTGTGATTTAGAAAAAAAATCCCCTAACATTTTTCACCTGCATGTTGCAATTAACAATTCATTTTCCAACTGAAATACCTCTTGGGGGACCCCTTTCTTTTGGGGGGGTGTATACTACTAAAATAAATATGTGACCAATGAAATATTATTCCCAAAACAATTATTATCCTGAAGGATCCATTGTGAAAGGTTATTTGGCTCAAGAATGTATAGATTTTTGTTCAATGTATTTGTTTGGTGCGATCACAAGACATAACTGTCCAATGAGAAATAAAGATGAGTAGTATGGGGAAATTGATCCCCCAAATAGGATTAATTCCTAGGTTATATATTTTGGATACATTGATCCTTGAAGTGTGGGATATGGCACATCGCACAATCTTATTCAACTATAGTTTGTTCGATGAATATATCAAGTATGTAATTTGGATATTTATATGACTTCTCTTAATATGTCATTTCACATATAACTTATACTTTTATTATAATTTTATGTAGGGAACATAAACAAATTATAAGTAGAGTTCACCAATCTTTTCCTTTGAGAAGGATGGAGGATTTTCATAGCAAAGAGTTTCCTACATTATTGAAATAAAAGGTATAACCATTTCTTTAAATAACTTAAAATATAGATATCCATTTAATTATATTTTTAATATATATTTTAGGTATTGAGTTTACTTATTGACTCTATTTATCAATAATTAAGAGTATTGCCTTTTGGTCCCAATTATTTGGTTCTTGAATGAATACCTTTAATAATCAATGGGTATAAATTTTTTACAACTAATCTAGTAGTGAAAATGAGAACACAACATGATGGAATTATGTTAACTGCTATAATAGATTATTATTCCAATGCATCAGATAGTTGTAATTGGTATAAATATGTGTGTTATTATGGACTTGTTGAGAAAATATTTTCATTGGATTCCTACTCTCAAGGTTGAGTCATTATGATGAAATGTAAATGGTTAGATTCAATCATTTGAAAGGGTACATTTATTGATGAAAGTTGATTCATATTTATTGACATGAGTCGATTCCTAGCTATTGATGAACCATACATTTTGGAATCAATGGAAAAACAAGTGTTTCATGTGAAATATCATCTGAGACAAGATTATGGTGTCATTAATGAAGTAGTCTTAAGACATTTTTTATAATGATGGGTATGAAATTGACACCATTGATGCCCCCATTTTCATTGAACAAAATATTTCATTTTATGACTCAAAATTTTTCATTTTGAGAGTTGATGTTGAAAATAAAGTAGTGGTGGGTAATATATAAAAGAAACCATATATATTAACAGTTCATTCAGTTTACCTTGAAATGAGTTTCTCAGGATGATATTACTGTAATTACTTTAATTTTGTTTTAGATTGGAATGATGTGTTTTTTTATTTTTTGGTTTTTTTATTTAATTATATTTATTTAAATTTAAAAAACTAGGTTAAATTGATTTTTTTAAAATGTATAACTTGGTTTTAAATTATTTTTACTAAAATATGTTTTTACATTTTTTATGAATTCTTTGACTTTTAATCTATATACATGATTTTAAAAAAAATCTAAAAAATGTTAGTTAATTATTATATAGATTATGAAAATACTTCATAAGTTTGAAGGAAGAGATTATTTGGTGTTGATCGATAGATGTGTGAGTGTGGGTTTACTACCCTGCTTCCCTTGGTGAGTATAATAATTGTAATAATTTTATTCTTTATTATATATAATTTCACATTCATATTATTTATCAAAAAAAATGGGACATCTAGTTCCACTAGAGTTGACTCCTATTAATCCTACTAGTATGGGTCTGAATAGGGATGCTCATAGACCTAGACAGAGCACCCACCATACTCGTTCCCACCCTGACCCACCAGTGGACACCCCATTTACGACACCTTTCCATCATCCACTTAAGACTCTAGGGATGCACCCATCTATGCCTCTATCATCATCTCATTTAACCTCGTATTCACATTCCATGTCTATTCTACCTCCAGGGATGTTCCCACTCATGCCTCCAACATCATATCATTTATCCTATTCTTCCCATACCACATCCACACTACCTATAGGGATGTAACCACCTTTACCATATCCATATCCTTTGATGTATCCCCAAGCCTACTACCCATATCCTACCATTTCTACACCACCTATATTCCCTACCATACATATAGTATCTGATGATTCTATTATTTCAGCTTCCACCCCAGTGCATCCAGATCACCTAGAGAATGCATTGGAAGAGACAAATCCTTTAGAGGATACTGATCTAGGATAGCCCACGGATCCATCAGATCCTATTGATTATCCTACATCATGTTTTTTATTATAATTGTGTAAAATTATATTACATATTTTTTTCATGTTGTACCATGACCTAATTCTTCTTTTTTCTATTTTATCTTATTCAATCTGATCTTCTTGTAAGAGATATGGGCACACCCATATGTGGGAATCCTAGAATCACCAAACACAAATAATGGTTGATTAAATTGAAGAAAATCATATGATAGGTAAAAATTACATCTAGTGTACCATTTTCATGACCACTTTATCCAAGTACCACAATATCTTTCTGGTGGAACCGGTATCATGGAGACATCTTGGTAATGACATCAAGGATAAATCATGGGTGAAGATATGGGTAAAAAAATTATAAATTTAAAACCTATATTATTGTTTTATTTATATGAAATATCATATTCCTTGAAAATTTGTTTCAACTTTCATGATGTGGAAGCTAGTAAGGTTGTAAGGTTTATAGATCTTGGGGGGTTATGGTAATAATATAAGCATGAGCTATTTGTTGGTTGGAGGAGTATATTTGGTTCTAATATAGAGGGTGTACCCATATTACCCTACTATCCAAAAATACAATATCAAAAAATGATCATGTATTAGAAGACTTGTGACTTTAAGGTATTCCCAATCTTTAATGGTTTTCATATAAAATTTAATTCTTATCACTTGTATTGAATTTTTTTTAGGATCTATCAGGAAAAAACAAAAAGAAAAAAGATGTAATGACATATCTTCACACACTGTGGTACACAATAATTCTCGAGCATGGGAAGCACTAGGTACTTTAATATGAATAGAAATAATATCTAGATTTATATTGTTACTTAGTTAGCTATGTATATTTTCATGTCTTATTTTTTTATTCATCATTAATTTTTGATATTGTAAATATCATACTTATGTCATTATGCTATTAAGTAATTATGATATACCATAAAAATGTTAATATTAAACATGATATAATGTATATTTTACCCAATAACTGAACAATAGGATAATTTTTTTTAAAAAAGATATATAATAATGCTTTAATATGAAAAAATCCCCTTGGAAATGTGATATGGTTTCCATATCTTAGATTACTTAGGATAATCCATCCTTCATCGAATTAAAATGCTAACATTAATTATTATAACCTTTATCAAACACATTGGTTCCTACATTCGTATTCAACTCTATGAGTTCCATATTGTGATATAGTGACCATATCTTAGATATATACTTTTCTTCCATTTTATATTTGATATATGAAATGAAAATATCATTAATCGTAATCTATTCATTCTCTTATTTAAGTTATTACTGATGAGTTATCATGGTGTATCATTCCTTGTCTTTTTGTTTCATCTTTATAAATCTATAAATATATTATTAAATGATTTAACATACAGTTTATGGACTATACATGTATGAAATTTATTCATCCTTTTCAAATCCAATCGCTTACTGAGGCTATTGATTTGGATTTGGGGATTCCAACACTTAATTGAAATATCAATTTAGTAGTGTAGCAAACAAGATACTATAACCCTCTTCCAAATTTTTTCTACTATGGTAATATTAATTTTCTATTAATGTTGGTAGTGTTCACTTGGATTTTATTTCCATTTTTAGCACTAAATAATATATTACATTTATGGAATGTTCATAATGAGTAGCTAAAATTATACATTGTTTATTATTTGCTTTTATTTATGAATTTTTCATCAATATTTATTACATGTTTAAATTTAGGAATTTTTCATCCATTTAAAACTTATTCCATTTTATTGTTATTTAAAATTATAAAATGTTTATATTATGAATATATTTATAATAATCAATTTCATTTGTAGTGAGAAGTATTGAGCATCGAAGTCCATGTTCCTCAAGTAAATTTTTTTGGTTTAGGTAGGAAGAAAAAGGATGGAAGTTTAGAAAATGCTCAAACATAATAAAATATTTTAAGTATTTTTATTTATGTTTCAATATATTAGTACAAAATTCATAATTAAATATCTATTTTATCTTTTCAATAGTTTTCCTTAGAGGCCCTCAATGATTAATAAGATTACAACTTCGGGCCAAAAGATCATTTGAGTTAGGTATTATGTGAGGAGCACCAAGGGATAGTTCAATGTCAACATTGGAAAAACATCATCACCGCTAGGTATTAGTGCTCAATAGGATCCTCTCAAAACTCTCAGACCCCCAAGATGAAAATTTCTCATGAATAAGTAGCTAAGGGAAAAAATAGATTTACATGGGCATGAAATAAGTAAATAGGAGCATGAAAGAGGTAAATTGATCACTGAACACTTTCTGAAAGCTATATCAGTTATAATTCAATTACTTCCATCAAATTATTCTTCTACTATTGATTCATATATGGCATCAATTAACTCTTTAAATGATGCCCTGAGTGATTCCAATGAGTTTACAAGTGGTGGTTAAGCTGGTGGTGGTGGTGGTGATTATGTTAATGATTTTTTTGATGATGATGTTGTTTCTTCTCTAAATTATGTTTTTGGTGATGAGTATGCTACTGATGGTGATGAGGATTTTTTTGATGGTGATGAGTATGAGGATGTTGGGGATGGGGGAGATATTGATCCCCTTTATTTTTGACTTAGCAGTAAGCATACATTTGGAAGTTTTTTAATGACTTTAATTGATTGGTTTTATGGATGTATATGTGTGTTTTAGTATTGTAAATGGTTTGAAAATTATTACAAGTAGTTAGTTGAATGTTATATTTATACTGCATTGAATGTGTACTATGTGTTTTATTTTATTTATAGATTTAGGAGTAGGAGGAAGAGATGTTATTTCCACTACCAAATGGGGATATCTACTTATACCCATAGTTTGGAGAACCATGGGTATTGGTTCTATACTGGGATAAGTTATACCCATGGTTCTCCAAATCATGGGTATAGATATATACCCATAGTTTTGGTTAAACCATGGGTGTGATAAAATATCTAGGGCCTATATGCACATTTTGTATAGAAACCATGGGTATATTTCTATACCCATGCCTCCATCATCCATAGTTCTGAAAACCATGGGTATAGTTTATACCCATAATTTTAGGGACTATAGACATGGTTTAAAACCATGGGTATAGAGTGGTTTTCCAATAGTTCACTCCTCTGCTCTTTTTAGATCTAGAATGGGTTATGTGGATAATCCTTGAAAAAATATCATAAGAGGGTACTTATAGAGGATTTTAGGTTATGGGTATTAAATGAATTAATTTAATTAATTAATTAATTAATCCACTTAACTTACCCACCAATGGATTCCTTATTTGAACATCTGATGTCGACCAAATTTAGGTCACGATAGGGTAAACCCCACATTTCAAACTCAACCATGTTCTCATATTTTCAATAAAATACTTTTTTCAGGATATATTCCATTATTTATAAAAAAATATGTGGATGTGATATAAAATATATTATAAAATTTTTATAAAATTAATTTTAGGATCACTGATCCTCAGAATAATTCTCTTTCTCAGTCCCTGTCTCAAAAAATATTACAAAAAATATTATAAAGTCTTACAAGAAAAAAATAGATTCTCTACATATATATTGATATCACTTTTAATTCTCCTATATTTTGGATTTCTTGATAGAGATTTAGTGGTGGAGATATTTCTATGGGAGAAGATGCTGACAGCTGGTGCTAATAATGGGCATGCAGAAGATGATACCTCGGTAGCTGTTATCCAATGGAAGACAATGGGATCCAATAATTTGAGAAACATTAGGAGAAAATCCTGGGATATAGGTTCTATGGTTCATGGCTCTTAGTACAGTTATAGTTATCCTATAGAGATGTGGTGTTTCTCTTGCAGCGATCATAGACACCTCGCTTAGGAATATCTAGATCATTGTACATATGAAAGAAAGATAGTTTATGGAATTACCATGTAGAAATAGTAGTAGGATATGGGATTCCCATTTGGTGGTGGTATGGAATAGGATAAAAGAGAGCATCTAGAGGTGGAAAACATTTTGACTTGTTAACACCACCACCTTTAGGTGGTCCGAACTAGGCTCAAGGAGCTGATAGAAAAGGATGAGGACAGCTGCATTCCATGGAGGTCTAAAACCCTAAGGTTATAGGGATTATTTTATATATAATCTATGTATTCTATACTTTAACTACATTACAAATAGACACAAGTGTGATCCACTATTTTCTTTTCACCTCTCTCATAGGATACTTTGATATTTTGGTTGATCCCTTGGCTCGACCCTTACGCTTGGAGACTCTGACCGATGGGAATTCACTGATCACACACTACTACAGATAGTGTGACCTAACTATTATAGTAGAGAGTTTCACATGGGATATCTTTGTAGTAGTGATGAGGCCTTATGTTATAATCTTAGGTATGGAGTGACTATCTATAGTTCATACTCATATTGATTGTTTCTGGTGGATAATGCGGTGAATCCCTAGTGATAGGATGAGGTTTACTTTCATTGGTGATAAGGAACCCCATGTAGATTAGGATAGTATCATACACATGAGGATATAGTAAACTACTCATCAGTTGTCTAGTATTATCCTTGGGGTAGTGTATGTTATGGGCTATCAGCTTCCTATGGTGGTGGTGGAGTATGCGGATGTCTTTCCAAAGTTTCGAGCTTACCTCCCCAACGAGAGATAAAATTCTGAATTTACTTACACCCATGAACTATCTTGTTATCTATGATATCGTATCAGATGGATCCTATAAATATTCCAGGGGTAAAGGTACAGTTAGAGGACTTACAGAGTAAGGGATTTATCATACCCAGTTTTTCACTCTAGTTAGCCCTAGTTTTGGTCCCCAAAAAGGCATATGAGAGCTTGAGGTTGTGTGTGGATTACAATAACTTAAACTAGGTGATCATGAAGAATAATTATCCACTTCCAAGGATTTAAAAACTCTTAAAATGGTTGAGAGGGGTGATATGGTTCTCAAATATTTACCTCATATCAGGTAATCACCATCATTGAGTATGAAATGTAGATATACCAAAGATAGCATTTCATTGTCTCTATGGTGATTATGAATACTTGGTGATGCCTTTTGGCATTAATAACACCCTATGGGTTTTTATAGGACTCTTGAACCAAATATTTCAGCCTTTCCTAGACTATTTTTTGGTGATATTCATCGATGAAATCCTACTGTACTCAGCATCTGAGGAGGAGCATGTGGGACACATAAGGATAGTCTTAGACATACTCCAAGAGCACCATATTTATATAAAACTCTCAAAGTGTCTATTTTTTATTTGAGAGGTCCACTTTATGGGATATTTCATCTCAATAAAGGGTTTGGATATAGAATCGGTGAATATTAAGACACGGTTAGCTTGGGATCCACCCAAAAGTTTGACAGAGGTGTAGATCTTCCTTGGGTTTGCAGGCTACTATCGATGATTTATTCTTGATTTCTTCATGATATCAGTATCATTGACTAATTTTACCTGAAAAGATTGATAAACACAAATTTTATTAAATATTTAATTTATAATAAATGATATAATCTCCTCACATTGTGGTAAATATGTTCATTTATGGAATATTTGGGATTAGATCATTCATTTGCAAATTTGATGAAAATTCCAATTTTACCCTTTTAAAATTCATTGTAGTATTTCGAAAATAAATATTTTAATTTGAATTATTTGAACTTAAAATTTTGTAAAAGTGTTTCTTGGTTAATTGGATACAACTTTTATTAAGTACACTAGAGCTAAATCATGAATTTGGATGGAGTAAATGGTCCATTGAGTCAAAGGTGGTGTGGACATGCTAGATTGGACATCACTTCTGTATTTGGAACATAACGTATTCATACGTTCTTGGATTGATCCCAAATTATGAGAGGATATATAGAATACATTTTCTCACAAATAATCCTACTGGAAGAACAAATATTTCACGCGTTTTGGCAGTGAAATAGGTGGTGAAATTTGGATTAAAATATTTGGATGAATTTCCCCATTCACACTTGAAACCACTTATAACCTAGCCTCCCCTCCACTCTATAAATTGGTTTTTTTCTTATTTTGATGGGTTTGAACGTTTATAATAGGATTTGGATCATAGTTTAAGTGGTTACTTGAAATTTCAATTCACCATTGGAGGAGGAAAGCTACTAAGCTAGGATCTCCTCCAAATTTCTCTTCTTTTCCTCTTCTTTATTGTAATGTTTTTGTTCTCTCAATTAACTTATTAATTCCTATTCTATTTCTTTTTTTTCTTATATTTTTTAAAATTTTAATCTTATTTAATCTCCCTATTTTTGTTGTAAATTAATAGTAGAAATGATATTGGGTTCTACCCTTTCTAAACCTTTGCACATGCAAAAGGTTTCTACGATGACTACACCACCCATGGAAGAGTAGTTCTTTTAAGTAATTGATCTACCTCTAAAATTATTCATTAATTTATTTTGAATCAATGAGATACTTTAATATACATAATATGATCTATTAATTTATTTTTTTAATTTAAATGAAACTAATAAATCACTTGAACAATTAACACAAAACATGTGAGGTCGAGTATTGTCTGAATTGTGTGAGTGAGATCTTAATCAGCAATACAAGACCACACGGGATAAATTTTTAGAGTTAAAATATAATCTCTAAACTCAATTAATCCTCTTTTATAGAGTGGATATATTCTATAATTAACCATTTACCATAATCTAACCTTATAACATTAATCAAATCAGGTTGTTACGATTGCATGTTTTGAAGCCAGCCTAGGGTTTAAGTAATTTCATATTTGTAGTTAAGTTAACTCTCATAGGGTTCAACGGTTAACAAATTTTGGGATCATAATTAAGTGGATATTAACTTAAATTAAAATTATTAATAAATAAATGAATATGAAGAGTGATATCGATGATGTATTTTAAAAATATTTTCTAAAAAAAGTATCTTCATGTAGTGTCTTATTAATCAAGTTTCATTTCAAAAACAAAAACAAAAAAAAAATATTATTCAAGAATAATTATTCTTATTTTATAAAATATAACCCCCCCCCACGCACACACACACACCATACTTTTAAATAGTGTGTTTATTTTATTTTATTTTATTTTATTTTCAAAATACCTTTCATATGTTGTTTTAAATTACTTCCTCCTTTGTGAGACAACCTTGGCCAGCCACTCTACTGCACCTAAATAACCTAAATTTGAACATCATTTGAGAGAAACCATAATAAATCCTTTCAATTATAATCCATTCATTTAGAAAAATAGGTTTTAGTAGGCTTTTTATAAGTTACAACAATGTTTGATGAGTGATCACATCTTCAGACTACCTAAGGATGGTGTCAAGTATGTAGTGTTTTGCAATGCCTTGGGGACCAGTCTTGGTTGTGTTATGATTCAAAGGTAGGAATTGATTTTATATGGACCTTGGAAATGTAGACCACATGAGTAGAACTATGTAACCCAGGATCTATAGTTGTAAGTGGTAGTCTTCATTCGGAAGATGTGGCAACACTACCTTATGGGTGAGTGGTTTATCATCTATTCTGACCACAAGAGTCTCAAGTATATCCTCTCTCAAAATGATCTTAACTTGAGATAGCAGCAATTTCTATAATTCCTATAATATTGTGACTTCAAGATAGTATATACTCCTAAGAAGGCTAATTTTATGGTAGATTCTCTCAGTAGGAGATCATGTTCGCAGTATTCGGACAAGGAATCAGTGCAGTTGGACTCATTACAATTGTCCGTAGTGGACAAGGATGGAGGAAAATATATGGCGTATATTATTGTTTCTCCCACTACTTCAATATAATGTTAGGGATTGTAATGAAACAACCTATATTTACCCAACATGTCACACATGCCGACCCTCTACATAGACCAAAGCATTTTCCTGATCTCCATGGGCAGAAAACAAGCACCAGGAATAACCAACTATTACTTAGGAACAATTTTTCCAAAGGTAAACTGGAATGAACCATCCAAAAAATGGGACAGCTACACCAATATCATTAGATTCAATAACATAAGATAAGAAGATACCATGAACCAAAACATATATCATAGTACAAACATTCCATAACAGGACATATATATATGCATGGTATCTCAAAATAAATGGTTCCAAGTCAAAGGAAAGGGTAAAATTCCAAAAAAAAAAGGAAAATAACAACCCAATGGGTAAAAATACCAAAAATAAATCCATTTTAGTCCATACCTATGAGATTAGATATCCTCCGAAAAACACTGGATGGTGATAATCAAGAAGAGACCCCCTGAAACATGGTGTCCTGGACTTTAGATGTGTCCCAAGTAGGGTGTGAGTCATGAAGCCTAATAGGATACCACCATGAATATTTTTATGGCTTTTACCCATGAAAACCAATAAACTAGTTTGAAAATATTTTCAAAAATAGACCACATGAAAACAAACCAATTTCAAGTAAAACTTTAAACCCACATTTGTTTTAATTTTCAAAAACAAATATGGTTTTCCAAAAACAATTTCCAAACAAAGCTCAAATAAATTAACAAGGCAAAAAGGCATAATATGATCAACATAACCAATAAGTAATAATAAAGTTGAGTGTAAGAATCAACATCATATAACTATATAAATAGAAAATAATCAAACAGGAAAAATGCATCTCATCATGTCAAATGGAACTAATCAAATGCATAATGCATATAGACAAAACTAGAATGATTAAATTTCACCTGGGGATCTTAACCAACAGGCCTATCATGAGTGAGTAAACAATTTTTCTAGCTACCTAAGCAATGGAATCACTCACCGTATTCCCCAGGCCCAACTCCAATATCTCACATGGTCTCTTAGAAATCAACATGGAATCTCACACAGTCTTCCTACACAAAATCTCACTCGGTCCCTTGTAATAAAATGGAGGCTTGTATGGAACTCCCTCTAAAGGCACACACTATCCCTCAAAATAACCACTCACTCACACCTAATTTAACACATGTGCTACTCCATTCCAACACGTTACAAGAAAGTTCTCATATCAATAAATCTATATCATAATCCATTTCATAAGAAAACATTCCCAATTTAACAAAACACCCTTTCCAAGGTAAAATAATTTCTAAAACCACTTTAGAAATATATTTTAAATCACAAAACATATTTGAACCATTTTATCAAACACTTGGTGGGAATACAAGCCACACTTATTTGAAAAACCCCACTTTAAACACCAAAATTTCCAATCCAATCCATGAAATACAACAAACATTGAATACGTACCATGAATAAATCATTTAAATGGAAATTTAAATAAATTAAACCAAAGAAATTTATAAATTTAAAGGTATTACATGGAAAATTACCTTAAATAGAGAAAAATACCTCAGATTCGGTTCAAATATCGTCACCCTGGATGAAGACCACCCAGAAGAGGTAGAATCAGGTCTCACACATCTAATACACAATAAATAAAACCAAAACTACCATCACAGACCCTATATCCATCTAAAACTACCCCTATAATTCCAAACTTAACAAAAATTGAAGAAAAATTCTTAAGAAGGTGGAGAGGAGGAAAATATCAAGGAGAAATTTACATACCTTAATAAAAACACCAAGAATCCAAGAGGGAATCCACCACCAAGAAGAGGGGGGGATATATGGCCAAATATTATAGTATTAATGCATGGGGAAAGGAAAATGAGACCCAAAACCATAAAATCCTAATAGGGGTATTTTGGTAAAAAGATAATTTTTAATGAGCTGGATAGGGCTTCATAGTTTGGCCGCATTGTTAGGAAAATCATATGCCAACCATGAAGGTGATACTTTCCAACCGAAATAAGCTGCACAATTTCCTATAGGGTATCACATGGTTTGATAGACTGTGCTCAAACCATATGAAACCACACTCTAAAAATTTTTAGTCTCTTCGCATGGTTACCACACAGTTTAGAAAAATAATGTGTTAACCATTCTCCCTGATCTATCTCCCCAAAACTTCTATTTTTGACCCTAGACACTTGGGAACTCAAAGAGAACCCTCAAAGATAAATAAAACTAAAAATTAGACTTACTAGTGACCTAAGGGTTTTCACAAACTCTCCATCATTCCACTTTCTTCCCATAGATATTCATCAAGATTTTCTAGAAGAAAACAGGTGAGGCCACTTCTCCCTCACCTAACCTTCCTGATCCTATGTCTCATGGATATCATCACCATGAATCTAGATAAAATAGACCAAAAAGATTTATTTCTCATATAGAACCATCTTTTGAACATCCACGATATAAACAGGCTACTCCACCATAGTGGAATTGGGTAATGACTCTAAATATTCTCACTCTAACAAATGAGATGGGTTCATATGGTATCTATTCAACTAGGAAACATGAAAGATTTCATGGAAAGAGGTTATTCGTGGTGGTATATTCAACTGGTAGTATACCTTTCTATGATTCTCTATAATAAAAAATGGCCTGACATAATATATATGGCACTGACTTCCCCTACTTTCCCAAGTGACAACGACCTAACTGGACTGATACATGAAGAAACACCATATCACCAACTTGAATCTCTAATAGACAATGATAACAGTCGATATATGACTTTCAGTGACTCTTATCTATCTATATCCATCTCTAAATCAACTTCACTATCTCATTCATCTCTTAGACAAGGATCTGTCTTACCAAATAATGCTCTCCTACCTCATACTAGCATAATGGGGACTAGCATGGACACTCATAAAATTCCTCAAATGGGTTCATCCTAATTGAAGATTAATTACTATTATTATATGAAAAATCAACCAACTATAGGTTACCGTCCCAAGAACCACCAAAATCAAGCACACACCCCCTCGCAACATATCCTTAAGAGTCTGGATAGTCCTCTCATACTAGTCATCCGTCAACGGGTGATATGTGGTGCTCAACCACAACTGGGTTCCCAAAGCCTCCTGGAGTCCCTTACAAAAGAAAGTTTTAAAATGGGCATACTAGTTTGACATTATCACCAAGAGAACTCTATTAAGCTGAAAAACCTCTAGAACATACAGGTGTATGAGGTCCTATACCTTTGTCGACTCTCTAATGGGTAGAAAATGGGATAATTTTTTTAGACGATAAAAATCATCCATATGGAATATTTCCCTCTCATAGTATGAGGTACTCTGGTCAAAAATCTATATAGATCTCCTCCCACTTCCACACTGGAATAGGAAGTGTCTAAAATAACATATCTGGTCTCTAAATCTCAACATTGATCCTATAGCATGTAAAGAACCTATAGGTGAAGTCCTCTATAGAATTTCTCATAATGGGCCACCAATACCTACCTCTCAAGGTATATAATGTATTGGTTACCCCAGGATGAAAGGCCCAACTAGAATAGTGTGCCTCCTATATCACCTCCTACCTATGACTCAAAGGAAAAACCAACCACTTCCAAAAAAAGTGAACCATCGGGAGACCAAGACCAATCACCCAAGGTCTCCCCACTATATAAATCACTTCTGGTCTGCTGGAACTTAGGGTTAGATTCCTGCTCAATCCTCACCTGATCAATGATAGAGGGTGAAATCAACACACTATCCAAGAATACCTACCCACCATCCTCTTGTACGTATAGTCTTATATCAGTAAACAAACACATCATACCCTATTCATCCATTGATTCCTAAACTACCTATGCGAGAAGCTTCCTTCTCAACACATTAATTACCACATTTTACTTCTCGATCATATGAATAATATTGAAATACAAATTCCTAAGTTACTCCACCTAGTGCCTTTTTTCTGAGGTTTAGGTCCCTATGGTAGAAAATTTACTTTAGGATTTTATGATTCAAATACAATATAAAACGCTCTCTAAAGAGGTAGTGTCACCACATCTTTAGAACACGCATAATGGCTACCAATCTCAGTTCATGGGTGGGATAATTCCACTCATTTGGGCATGGATGCCTTGAGCTATAGGAAACCACATGGTCATCATGTATCAACACACACCCCAAACCCACACCTAAAGCATCACAATACACTACATATGCTCTCCCAATATTAGGAATAATAAAAATATGTTTAGATTTCATATGGGTCTGCAAAATCTTAAAAGAACTCTGGAACTTCTCATCCCATTGAAACTTCATCCCTTTCCTTGTCAAATCTATCAAGGGAGATTCTAGAAAAGATAAGTACCAAAAAAGAAGTCTATAATACCAATCCAATCCTAGGAATTTATGGTTATAAAACATGTTCTTGGTCTTCTCCCAAGACCT
Source organism: Viscum album (assembly GCA_963277665.1). NCBI lineage: Eukaryota > Viridiplantae > Streptophyta > Magnoliopsida > Santalales > Viscaceae > Viscum > Viscum album. The sequence continues at coordinate 442,165,192 of OY728121.1, forward strand.
GAATGCTTGAAACTTCTTTATATCCACTAAAACTCCTTTTTCAAAAATCATGAGGCCTAGAACCATCCATTCCTAAATCCAAAACTAGAACTTCGTTAACTTGTAATATAGATTATTCTCTCTCAAAACACCCAAAAAAACTTTCATATAGTCGGTGTGATCCTCCTACATCTTTGAATACACTATGATGTCAACCAAAAACACAAGTACGAAGGATTCCAATAAGAAATAAAAGATCTGGATAATTAGTTCCATAAGTACTATAGGATCTTTGGTAATCCCAAATGGCATAACAAAATACTCAAATTTTCCATAATTACTTCTAAAGGAATTCTTTGGAACATATTCTTCCCAGAACCTCAACAGGAGGTACCCTGATCTCATATCAATCTTCAAAAACCAATAGACCCCCATGAGATGGTCAAATAGATCATCAATCCTAGACAATGGGTATTTATTATTTACTTTCACTTGGTTAATATTATGGTTGTCTTTTCAAATTATGATACAAACATCCACCTTATTTGAAAATAGCACTGGTAAATCCCCTAACAACATACTAGGATGGATAAAACCCTTTCCCTCAAGATCTTCTAGCTGAACTTTTAGCTCCTTCATCTCGGTTGGATCCATCCAATAAGATGGAAAGGAAATTAAGCTCGTCATGGGGAACAAATCAATGGTAAAATAAACCTCTATATAAGGAAAAAACCTCAAAAAAACATTTGGAAACACATCTGGGTACCCTTCCAGGGCTACTGGAAGTTCACCCACTAAACCTTGCTCAATATCCATAAGGAGCAACTTGGAAAACTAGCATGATATCAACCTCATCCCCACAGTAACTAGTCATGTCCTCCCTGAATGTGGATCCTTCCCACCTTAAAATATGTGAGTGCTCCCATCAGGGGTAAGGAACCAGACCCTACAACAATAACAGTCGACTAATTCCTTAAAGTTGATAAACCAATCCATGTTAATAATAAAGTTGAAAATGTCAAGGTAAAAAACAAGGAAATCCCAAATGAATTCCACATCAGCCACTACAACACAACACTTAGGGCACTTGAAACCTTTCTCCTTATTCCTACCCAATGGGGTTATAAAATACATAATATATGGTATTAACTCAGCTCTCATACCCAAGTCATAAATCATATTAAGTGAAATGAAATAATTGTATACACCAATGTCAAATAAAACCTTTTCCATAGAATAATCAATAAACATTGTACCTCTAATAGTGGTTGGCCTAGATTCTAAGTCCCCTAGAATGACCTCAACTACATGGGGTCACCCTGGCTCAGAATAATCCAAAGTCTTCTTCCCTTGGTGATAATACTCCTTTCCATGAGGATTATATCCTCTACCTGTGGACTCATTTGACTAAACCAGAGAGCCCCTCAAAAAAGTGGATCCTAAACTGTTCCAAAATGAATCCAACTGACATAAGTGTTATATATGCACTAACTTTCCACAACATTAGCACATCCTCAGAGTATCTAAGAACTAAATCTTGGTGTGTCCTACCTTCCCACACTAATATAAAATAATGGTCTTGAAACATGAAGAATCCACAAGAACTAAAACTGGTGACCATTGGACACTCTTTTCATTTCCCATATGAGAGTCATCCCACTTACACTTATATCCCAATAAAGAACTCTAGAAACCACCCACAAAAGTAACACCATTGAGAATTTCAATAGCAGTAAAATCTACCTCTTAAATCACTTCTTTATCAACCACCTTTGAATAGGTTGGTAGACAGAGAATAATGAGCATACATAAGATCTCTATACTAAATCCCATATCAAAATGTTGTGCCTTGAGGTAGTGATTTTCAAGGAGATCTAAGGAAAAATGAAATAACTCATTAAATATGGTGGCATACTCTATCACCAGACGACCACATTTCTACATCTTCAGAAACTCAAGTTCGTTCATTTCTCTCAAGGTCAATGGGTAAAATTTCCAAATAAATGCCACTTTTAATGTGGTCTACATGATATCCTCATGATTCCTCAAGATAGCCATTGACTCCCACCACTTTATACCTAGTACTTTCAAAAAATACATGGAAAATAATTCTTTAAAGGCCTTAGGGATATTCAAGAAATCAAATATTTTCTCAATATGATCCAACCACTCCTCGGGCTCATTGGGTCCCTTATCTCTACAAAACACTGGTGGATTCTACCTCAAAAACTCTTGAGTATGGTCCACGGTCCATGTCTACTTGGGACCACCCACTTGACCCAAGGTTTAGATCATAAGAATCACCGACTCTATGAAATCTAGATAAATAGGAGGGTTCTTTTGTAGGGTACTTTCCATTTCACCCTCTCTACACCTAGATGAGGTCCTTATGGTAGTCATTTTCTATTGATACAAAACACATGCTTCATAAAGAACAATACAACATAAAAAAATGAAAAAAGTACCAAAAGAAAACCCCTAAATTGGCATCATAAAACAACTCCAATTAAGGCGTGAAAATGTCATCAAAACAACCCATAATCGGGTTCAAAACATAACCATAATTCCAAACTACACATGGTAACTCAAGGTTCTACCTGAAGAAGAGATGGATAGGAACTCCAATGTTCCTACCAATCGATTCATTATGGTCCTAGATTACATATACCACTGACTCCCAAATAACATCTTTGATACCATTTTGTAATGAACTAACCTAGGCTTACCCAACAAATCATATGATCTGGCCTGCTATATGGACCAAATCATGTTTCTAGTCGTCGTAGTCTAGGGATAAGAATCATGTATAATCAAATATATCTTGGGAATGATTTCTCTATAGGTAAATCAGTATGACCCATCCATAAAATGTGACATCCACACTGAAATCATCATATTCAATAGTATATGATAAAAAGATACCATAAACCAAAACATACATCATAGTAAAAACATTCCATAAAAATACATATACATATGCATGGTATCTCAAAATAAATTATCCAAACACAAAGTAAAGGATACAATGCCAAAAAAGGCCCTAGTACAACTCAAAAAGTAAAAAATACCAAAAATGAATCAACATGAGTCATTTCCTATAAGACCACATCACCATCACAAAACACTGGAGGAAGGTAATCAAGAAGATCCACCCTGGAACATGGTTCCATTTCCTTTACCTATGTTCTACAAAATGAAATCGGTAAACACCCAAAAAGTCCTAAGTAGGGTGTGTGGCACAAAATTCGATAGGAAGCCATCATGAATATATTTAAGGATTTTACCATTTAAAACCAATAAACTAGTTTGAATACATTTTCAAAACTAAACCACTTTAAAATAAACCAATTTCAATTAAACCTTTAAACCCATTTGGTTTTCCTTTTCAAAACAAAATATGGTTTTCCAAAAAAAATCCAAATATGGATCAAATAAAAATAAAAGTCCACAAGGAAAAACATTATCAACATAACCATGAAATTATAATAAAGTAGAGCATAAACATCAACATCATATAACCATATAAATTAAAAATGAACAAATGGGCATAATACATCACATGAAGTCAAATGGTATGAATCAAATTAATAAATAATATAAAACAAACCATAATGAGTTAGGTGAACCTAGGGCTCTAACCATTAGGCCTATCGAGATTGAGTAAACAAGTATTCTATCTCACTAAAAATGGAAGCTCTCACAGTCTTCCCTAGGCCCAACTCTAAGATCTCACATGGTCTCTTAGAAATCAACATGGAAGATCACATGGTATTTCTACCCAAAGGCTCACTCAATACATTGGAAACAAATAGAGGATTTCATGATCCTCCCTCTGAAGGCTTACATAGTCCCTTAAGAAACCTCTCTCTCACACCCCAGTTAACCCATGTGCTACTCCATGCCAATACATCATAATAAATATCCCATATCAATCAAGCTATAACACAATCTATTTCATTATAAAACATTAAAAATTTAACAAAACATCCTTTCCAAGGTAAAATTAATTCTAAAACCAATTTATAAATCCATTTAAAATTAAAAAACTACTTTGAGCCATTTTATAAAAATCATAGTGGGAATACAAGCTACACCCATTTGGAAAACCCCCTTTAAAATCCAAAATTGCCAATACAATTCATGAAATACAATAAACATATAATATTCACAAATAATAAATCACTTAAATGGAAATTTAAACAAATAAAACCAATGGATATTATAAATTTAAAGGTATTCCTTGGAAAATGTCCTTAAATAGAGATACCTACCTTGGATCGCGTCCAAATCTTATCACCCTTGATGAAGACCACTCAAAATTGGTAGAACCAAGACTCTCACACCTAATCCATGATAAATAAAACTAAAACCCCCATCAAAACCCTTATATTTATCCAAAACCTCCCATAGGGTTCCGCACTTCCACAAAAATAGAATAATAAATCTTGATAAGGGGAATTGGATGAATAAATCAATGAGAAATCGACTTGCCTCAAGGAAAACACCAATAATCCAAGAGGGAATCCACCAAAAATAAGAGAGAGGAGATACATGTCCAAAGAGGAGATGATGAATGTATGGGGAAGGAAAAATGGTCTCCAAAACAATAAAAACCTGATAGAAATATTTTGGTAAAAAGTTAATTTTTAATTACTTGGGCAGGGCCACACAGTTTGGCTACACAGTTAGGAAAACCATGTGCCAACTATGTAGGTGCCACTTTCCACCCCAAATAGGCTACATGGTTTCCTATGGGTTGTTTCACATTTTTACTAACTATGCTCAAACCATTATAAACTACACTTTCAAAAACCATATCCCCCTCACATGGTTACCATGTGATTTAGAAAAATCATGTTATAATTGTGAACCCTAGTATGTCTCCCCAAAAACTTATGATTTTGATCTTGAAAATGCAATAACTCCAAGAAAACACTCAAATATAAATAAAAATCAAAATTACACATATCAACCACTCAATGGGTGTCATGGGGAGGATTAGTATGGAGTTACTGACTATGAGACCTTTTATACTTAGATATCAAATGGATGTGATCCTAAGAGATTATATGAAGGTGGAGAGAATGTCATTATTTTCAGAGAATGGATGATGGTACTAATGAAATTTCATGAGGTTGTTCTGATGTATTTTCATACATCCCCCTTAATGGTATATCTAGGTGTGTTAAAGATTTATCATGACCTTTGGTGTTAGTTATAGTAGCCAGGGATGAAGAAGTGTGGAGTGAAGTTTGTTTTTTGAATCCTTTCTTATCAATGAGTGATGGTTAAGCACAAGGTTCTAGTTGGTTTAGATAAACCCCTTGAGGTTCCAGAGTGTAAGTGGGATGGTTTATATATGGACTTTTTGATGTGGCTTCCAAAAATTTTTAGAGGACATGATGTTATCTAGGTGATCATAGACCAAATTATCAATTTGGAACACTTCCTAGATATCCAAGAGTACAGTTCAGTAGATAAATTGGGATGCCTTTACATTCAAGAGATAGTTTGGATTCATGGATTTCCCTCGATGATCATTTTAGACTCTGATTCTTTCTTCACATCATGATTATGGTGAGGATTACAGGAGGCCTTCTATACTTAGTTTCATTTGATCATGGAATTTTACCCCCAGACTGATGTCCAGAATAAGAAGATCATTCAAGTTATGGAGGAAATATTTTAGTCTTGTATGTTGGACTTTGACTATAATTTGGAGGATCAACTACCCTTTCTGGATTTTTCATACAACAAAAACTACCATTCCACCATTGGCATAGCACCATTTCAGTCCTTGTATGGGAGACCATGAAAGTAACCCCTATGTTGGATTGATCTAGGTGAATCAACACTGATGGTACCAGAGTTGGTTTTTGTGATAATAGAGAAGGTGTAGATCAACCAGGAGAATATGAAGACTACCTAGAGCTGTCAGAAGACTTATACAGACTAATGAAAGATGCCTTTTGAGTTCTATGAGGGAAACCAAGTATTCTTGAGGGTCTCACCTCAATGTGGATTGGGCAGATTTTTCCAGAGAGGATAGTTATCTCATATATTCACATACCTTTTCAGAATACTATGAAGAGTTGGTGAGGTGGAGTACCACTTGGCCCTACCACTTTAGTTATATCAAGTACACAATATCTTCCATGTGTCACATATGATGAGTTATGTGCATGACCCATCACATGTTATTGACTAGGGTGAGCTAGAAATTTAGGATGGAGATACCTTTGTACAGTACCCAGTAGAGATCAAGGATCAATCGGACAAAATCCTTTATGGGTGAACAATTCCCTTGGTGTGTGTTTGGTGGAATCATGGGAGTCTTCAAGAGATAACATGGGAGTAGGATACCCAGATGCAAGCCTTGTATCCTCATCTTTTTTAGTGGGTTTTTTTCATTTTGATATGAAAATTCCTAAGGTGGGGAGAATGTAAATACCCATGTTTTTTCCTTGTAAGACTTTAGAATATATTAAGGAATATTTTTAAAGATAGTAATTGACATGACATGAGATTTTGAGGTCCATAGAGGCTTTGTTTTAATATAATAAAAATATTAAAAATATTATATCATGTACACATAATTTTCAGAAATAAAGTAATTACTATTGAAAAAAGTCTTGAATCAAAAATTTGATGTCATCATTGAATAAAAAATTTGGGGTTTCCCCTAGGTATGACATAACTTTTGTCGATGTGAGGTGTTAGGTTAAACAATTTTCATGGGTGAATTAATAAATTAAATTAACTTTTTTTATTTATTCCCTATGGCCTAAATACCATTATAAATACATGATTATATCCAATTAATAGTTTTATATGCATAACCCTAAGAATTGAGATCAAAGTGTGGAGGATCTTTAGAAAACATCAGGATCATGGATTGATGATTGGAGTATCACAAGGATCTCCAATGACAATAGAGTTCGTGGATCTTGAAAATGATGAAAACTAAAATCCATTATCCATTGGTGATCAATCCTAACTTGAGGTACGTCATTGATTTACTTTTTTTTATTTCCCCATTGATTATCCTTTGATGAATATGAATCAGATCCACCAACATATTGATTCATGTGTCATTATTTCTTTGCGGGTTTGGGTTATCTTTATGAGATATTAGTGAATTGATTTTATTTGTTTATTATTGGTTCTTCGTTTATCATTCTAACAGTAATGAATCAAGGCTAATATATACAATGGTTGATTTTCATTCCACTTTTTTGATTTGTGAATTTCTTCCCTCCATCTTCACATGTTCATTATTGTAAATTCCTTTAGTCAATGGTTCAAAAAATGACCAGTATTTGATTGTTGCACAACCATTCTTCGATGAAACAAATAAATACTATGGGTTTTGGTTCACGGTCAATGGATTGATCGAGGTATTAAGGTAATAGGGGATGAAAAAGATGGTTTGGGATTGGGTTCATAGATCCCTAGTTCTGGTTTGGCATGTTACATGCGACATGGTGTGACAAGAGCTAATTCATAAGTAGTTTAGTTGAATGGAATCTATCCACCAATGACAGAAGGGGTCAAATGACCATGGATCCATGATTATTGTAAGATCAGGTAGAGAAACAAATATAGGTGGTGGTATAAGCATTATGTGTGGAATAGTCTAGAATTTATGAAAAATTCGCAACTACATTACTTGTAGTCCCATGAACACATTTTAGGTAGTCCCCATTCGGTAGTACATGGGTTTCCATGCATAGATAAATGTCACACACCATGTGACACATGTCATATTCCATGTGACATGATGCTAACATCTCAATGTATATCCTAGGGGTACATAGGCATAGAAAATTCTAGGAACACCAACACAGCCAGAGTACATGGGTAAGGCTCGATACTCGGACACGTCCAGGTATATGGGCATGGACATAGTACATGGGAATGGGCTAAAGTACATGGGCATGTCTAGATATACATGAGCACAGGCTAGCGGTATTCCAATTGTCGGCCCAACCTCTATACACCATGTATTCCAAAATAATATGTCATGTATATGGAGGAATACATGTCATGTGAGATGGAGTGACATGGGTAGACCATACATTCCATGTACCCCCAATGCAAGTCGTTTACTTTTTCCAGGTCAGTTTTTGGTCCTCTTTCTCTTCATTTTGGACCTTTATCAGTTTTTTGTATTCCCCTGGTCCTTCCCTATGAGGGTACAATGTGTCATTATGTCCTCATCATTGGATTGTGACCTCCTCTACAGGTTGGTTTCGAATATGTTTTTCATGAATCCCTTCATAAGGCTTGGGTTGGGATCCTCTATTGTATTATCTTTCCTAGGTGGGGTTTGAGGAATCATTGAGACCAACTTAAATGGGAATACAATTATCTAATTAGAAGTTTATTCTATATTTATTTTTAAGTGTCCCCCATGAGGATTGGGTGTGATCCCTTATCTGTGTATTGATATCTTAGCAGATTCAGTGAGTACTTCTTTGGTGGGCCCAATGAGCATGACCTCTCAGATGAGTTCCATTAGCGATAGCATGAATCATGGAGTGGATTCTCCCATATGAGCATTACCTTGAATTCTTGAGCAGAATCTTATGGATGGAAGTATGGTTGAGACCTCTTTGAGTCTTGGATTTTATTATATGTATATCTAAATTTTTATTATTCTTACTTTTATGTCTCATACCCTATTTACATTCCTTGTGATTATATAAATACTCTCTTGATTCTTATGTTTAGTGATTTCGGTGTATACTAATGGGTATTGTTATACTCACCCCCATATAGGATCTTTCCACACATGTCATGTCTTATATAGATGATTGGCCATTTGATGGTTTCCTAGGAGGAACAGGAGTAGGTGGATCATAGAGAGATAAAATGAACATGGTTGGACCAGGTGTTGCATTTGATATCATTACCCTCCTACTTGGCATATTAGAGTCTTTTATTAGTTTTGGTGGGCTTGTATTTGTCCCTTTATTCTTTCCAGCACTTTTTTTATACTCTAATGTGGGATAGATGTTATGTATTCATTATGGTATTAAATTTTTTGTTTTACCTTTTATCATTTTATGGGATTTTAGATGTGTGTGTGTGTGTGTGGTTGTGTGTGTACTTAGTTTAAGGCCTCCCATATAGGATATATACCTACTCAGCACTGGTTTCCAGCCCCTATCCTATTGGAGAAATTCTTGGGGTGTCACACTCAGCTTACTGCTATCCATCTAGGCCCCGGTAGGTTAGTTCATGACATAATAAATGGGTTTAATGTCTCCTCCTAACATTGAGCTCTGTACTCATCATTGGGAAATAGATCATGGGTGAAACAAAGTATATCCTTAAATTTGATCCCAAGCTCATATATGCTCTAGAACTCCTATTAAATATTGAGAATCTCTATCCTCTTAATCACCCTCATAATTAATGATAAGAACTCCACTCAAAACTACCACTGAAAATCATTCCACATAATGTAGTCATCCTTCTACTCACAAAGATATGAGATCCACTACTATATCACTATTCCCCACATCTATCTAACAACCAAAGGAAGCCAATACTCTACTCTATAACAAATCAAGATAAAATAAATCATGATCTACTTTAACTAGAACTATGCCTCTAAATTTGAGACACTCCCCTCATACTTTACCAAGCCTTGTTACTGAAACTCACTTAGCATCTTCCTCCAAGACTTATGCACTTTATTAAAGTTGAATCCCCAATGGTCAACCGACTCAGCCTACTAAACCTCATCAACCTAAAACACATGAAGATAATGACTAGTAGTAATCTCTATAAATAATTAACAAACCCCTAAGCCTGGTACCATGTAATTTATTTAATCAAACTAATTTAATTAGATTCAATTTAAAATTTTCCCCAAAATCACCCCAGTTCAAACCCAAGTGCAACCAAGAAGGATGTGTGTACCTCTCATAGGTATCTAACTTGAAATAAGCATTGCTTAAATTGGTTATTAGATAAACATAAATTCCTTTCATCAGACTGTGCAGGGCCTAAAATCTCATGTCCTAGCCAGTCTCTCTTTCCTATGTTACACACCAAGATCAACTGGTATTATTTCCCTACCAACCCATGCAATCTAGACTAGTTCCTAACTCTGAACTCTATCCTAACTCTAAACTATAAGCTTTGATAACACTATATCATGAATTTCCCCCACATGGAACCCTTATTGTACCTATAGTTAAGATAATATTGACCCTTGTGGGTCACCTCCAATAGGCCCTATGGAAACTAGTAATAAGGGTATAAAACATAAAAATGGGATGCATTATCCTAATATATCCCATTATATCAAGAATAAAACCACCAATCGATACCATAATGTAATAAATAAATAGAACCCCAAAATAATCCAGTGATATGTTAGAAAAATACAAATCTTATAATGAAAATACCAAAAATACTCCTAATAAGTATCTCCAAAAACTCCCCACTCTAAGCTAGTATGATCTAGCTTGGTCACAAAACTCACCCTGGAAACCTGAAAGAAGATTATATATATGTGTTTAATCATATCATGTACTCTTATTTGGATCATACTAGAGACCTCTTATTTAAATGTGGATGGAGCATGCCAATGCATCAATTAACAAATAGTATAATCAACCACCACCAATCAGGTAAAATACCACCTAGCCTCACCGAGGATCACTCACAAATTAGCACATCCAATAAAATATATTAGTATCGAGTAATATAATCAAAGGTTCCCCATAACCAATTCCACACTATTTTTTCTCTCAAAATCCAATTTAAAATGTTTTGTGATCTTAATCCCTTCCATATACATGTTGTAGCACACTATGTCTCATATACAGTGTAGTAGGGTATCATTAACATGAAGGGAATCAACCTCGTGCCATCCTCTTACTATAAAAGACCCCCATCATATAATATTCACTTGTTTATACCCCTGAAGGGTCTTATATTACTCAAAATACCTCATCATCAATACATTATAGGGTCTGGAGGAACATAAATACCCCACAAGGTCTCCTAGTGCTCCAAGTACCTCATTATCAATACCTCATAGGGTCTATTAGTACTCATAGTACCTCATCATCTATTCCTCATAGGGTCTATCAAAACATAAATACCCCATAGGGTCTTACCATACTTTCAATATCTCATCATTGATACCCTAGAGGATCTTCTAGAACATAAATTGTTACACCTAGAAAAGAGAGTAGGTAAGAGGGAGTATGTGGTTATCCATTCCCTCACCAATCTAGATGTTGGGGAAAACATTTGGTACCCAAATAATATTGGGAATTGGTAAGGGTATCTAACCTGGGTGGGGTGTATAGAAATCACAAGGAAAATAAAATTACATTCATAGACAAAAATAAAACCTTCTTAAAATGGTTATGTCTAAACAACACAACTACATCCCACAAACATCACCCCACTTACACTGGATTTCTCTATCATCACTACTAACTATAACACCAAAACCATCCCCACATCCCATGAAAATATCCACATCATGTATATACGAAATCTCAATTAATCACACCATTATTTCACTTTTATATTTATCATTTATCATACAATTTTCAATCATTAATCCATTCAAATTCTATATTTAATAAAAAAATCACTTTCATCCAATACCCATGTTAATTCAAGACATTAAAAAGTTAATTTTCATCAAAATTGTTCATTATTATAAAATATATTTCATATCACCAAGTTATAACTAATTATATCTAAAAACCAATACAATCAATAGATGTTTTAACCTAATGTTCACCAAAATTTTATATCCCTTGATAGTTCAACAGTGCGGAGGAAGACTGACTATCAGTACTTCACTTCTATCTTAAATCACCTAGATTAGGAATATAATTCATGTAAGGACCCAAAATATAGTATCCTAGATCCTATGGTTACTCAATTACATTAGTAATAGATTTAAATGATTTCATCCCAAAGGAAATAATAGTTTAGTAGTATTGGTAGACTAGATACATATTTGTATCTCACATACATTTGAAGATATAAAATAAAATAAAGTATTTTATTTAAGATATTCATTATTATCTCTAGAATATCCTTGAAAATAAATCATAGTATACTTTCTATAATCCTGGGTAAATAAAACATAAGAAATGGGTGAGATTAGATTCTCAGTATGGTTATGTGTACAGAGGGAGCTAACATGGAATAATTATGGCATGAATAATATGGTAGGAATAAATAATGATCAAATAATGTCATATAAATAATCACATGATCTTGAAAATTATCTATGGATATCATGACTATTTAAATAATCACATGGACATCAATAACTGATTTCATAATGATTTAATACATAAGGTTTGACATCTTAAACTTATCATTGATGCCTTGTCCAAGACATCTACCTAAATGGGTAAGGCATAGACCAAATATACAACATATTTTGTCTCATGGAACCTACTGATGAATTGATGGGATATGTAATTCACGTCCCCAAAAATTACTTAATAAAATTCAATCCATTCATCATATGAATAAATGGTACAACTTAATAAACATGCCTTAAAACAAAAAATTGTATGTATTGAAAGAACTAGCATATGGAATGTGAATACTTTACCTAGTCAAAAAAATCATAAACCACCTAGGGAAATATAGTGGATGATATCATTAGAGTATATCCTCAGTTAAAATAAAATTAATTAAATACTTTTTACATTGATAGAAATAATTTAAAAATATCATTGGAAATTTTCTTAAGGAAAATCCCCTTTTTTCACTTTTAAATCACTTATTTAAAATCCAAAAATTTCAAAAATATAAAGTAAAAAAATTCTTTTAATTGAAAATTTTAATCTTTTAAATTAATATTCAAAGAATTTTGAATTCATGGAGGTGGTAAATTCTATACATGATGTTTATATTAAAACAGATATTCCATTCAAATTTTTGATAAAAGTCAAAAGTACCTCATTCAGAAAACTTCAAGAAGATTCCATTTAGAAAAATAAAAAGTAAAACATTGGTAAAATTTATTTAATAAATCATTAGATAATATTAAACACATTTTTTAAATCATTTAAAATAAAATATTAACATTTAAGAAAAATATTTATGGCTTAGTAAAAAACAAAATTGCTTTTCCTTAAAAAATTATTTCGAAATCATGAGTACTTAAAGAGAGTAAAATGAAATTAAAACTTTTAATTAAAATAAATAACCATATGAAAATAAAATTTATTATTTTTAAGTAAAAAATATCAAATAATTCCCCTATAAGTGACTTAAACTTAAGTAATCTCAAATAATGATGAGATTGTGAAATAAACCCTTACCTAAGTTATAAATTCATTCGTATGTATTCAAACATCATATAAAATAAATATAGATTTATTATACATATATTAATAAATAATAATCACATATATCATACCATATATTATTTACTTATAACCTTTTATCACATTTTTATTAACAATTCTTTATTAAAATCAATATTCCATATGATAAATACTTCATTTTTCATGTATGTTTTGGTTTGGTAGTTTTGGTCCTTGTACTTTGATCATGGTTCCATAATCTCAAAAATATTAATAATTATAAAAATATCATATATATTAATTATACATTTATTTATTTATTTATAATCATACATAAAATATAGTGATGTAAAAATGAATTACACTATTTATAAAGATAGTAGGTCATGCATACACATGAACGTTGTTTTAACTTTTTGAAAAATGGGAAGAAAGAAAGGTAAATAATAATTCAACTTTAAATAATCATTATTATATTATATATATTATATATATTTATTAAATCTATCCTTATTTCCATCCATGTAAATTAGAAATGAAAAATGGACTACATCGCATCGTGGAAGGTAAGAAGGTAGATATGATATTATAATTACCGAATAATAAATATTTCATAAATATAATATATATATATATACACATTAATCCCATAATAATAACCATTCATGAAATATGGTGATGGAAAATGAATTTTATTGCTATGCGGTGGCAGTAGTCCACACGTATGCATGAGAAATACTTTCACTTCTCATTTGATGGAAATGATGGTGGAAATGGTGGTTTCATAATAATAATAATAGTTAATTATATTGAGGATAATTAATTTATTATTTTATGATAAATATCATAGATAAATAGTATGAAAAATAATAAGTAAAAAAGAAGATGATCGGTTAATATGATTACCTCTTCTTTAAAAGAACTACTTTAGATCTCCTCTTAAGGACCTTAGGGCTGGTCTTTTGAGAAGATTGGAACTTATATAATGTGGATAAGAAATTTCAGAAGAGTATTGGGTAGGGTATTACTAATATATATGGCTCAAATTTTCATAAATAAGAGAGGGAAAAGGTGTCCTTTTATAAGTGGGGGAGAGAACACACTTGGGATTTCTTATAAGATTAAAATATTATAATGTAATTCTCAATAAAAATGCTTCCAAATGGCCAGAGGATAAAATATGGGATAGTATTAGGTCAAAATATGGATCTAAAATAGGATTTATAAAATTTTAATTGAAAAACTTATCCTTATCTTGGTTTAGCCCCCTGTGGAAAACCTGTTTTAACCTTAACTACAGTGAATTTCTTTTACTATTTTTAATATTAATTATAACCAAAAATGAAAGTGAAATTATTAAAAAATAGAAATTATTACAAAAAATATGATTCATTTTTTCAAATTCAATTAATATAAGTGGTATAATTCCACAAAATGCTATAAAAATCGGTTTTCCTGAAAAAAAAATATATTTCTTTAAGTATAAAATGTTTTAATACTAAAATACAAAATAAAATTAATTATAATGACACTAATTGAAATATTAATGATTTAAATGAACTAATTTTAATTTTAAAATAATTTTAAATGAAAATTTAACCTTGTAAATCTCTTAAATTAAAAGATAGTTTTCAATAAAAATTAGTATTTCTCAAAATTTATTGAAAAATAAATCCTTTTAGAAAATTCCCAAAAATTCACTCTAAACTAATTTTAAGAGGATGATTTCAAAAATGAAGTTAATTTTTTAAAATATATTTCATAAAAGTGGAATAAATTAATTATATTATTTTCTCACAAAAATCAATAAAAACCATTTTTGGGGAAAATGTATTTTTGAATAATATAATGACATTACTAAAAATTAAATACTTATTTATCAATATGTTTTATTTATCTAAAAAAATATACATATTTTTTTAAAATTTGGTTATTTTTATTCAAACATCCAATTTAACAACTATGTTATAATGGACACATTTGAATAACAATGTTTTTATAATAGTTTATTTAAATCTCGGTGTTGCGTTGTAAGAAAGTTATAAAACACTTCAAATTATTTAAAGAAAAATATTTCTTAAATCTAATGTTGTTATATTCTACCCCCTTAAAATGAATTTTCCCTTGAAATTACATCACTTTGATATAAAGTTCCCATGTAACTTCTTCTAATTTTTTATTCCTCCATATAACTTTAACCACGTGAGTACTTTTATTCCATATCACTTCACCGCTATGATCCAAGATTTCTATTAGTTATTCCTAATAAGATATATCTGAATTTAGTTATACAACCTCCAAGTTTAGTACATGTGAAGGATAATGTATATACTTACTCAATAGAGATATATGGAACACATCATGAACTTGAGAGAGATTTAGTGGAAGTGTTAAGCAATATGCTATCATCCTGATACAATCAAGAATATCAAAGGGGGAAATATACCTAGATCTCAATTTTTCTTTCTTTCTAAATCTCATTACCTTCATCCATTGATAAATCCATAGAAACACTTTCTCATCAACTTCAAACTCTAGATCTCATAGATGATTATCATTATAATGTTTCTTTGACACTGAGTTTCCCTTATGTGTTGTTGAATGTTTCTAACCTTATCTATCATTTCCTCAAATAGATCTGGTCCCAATATATTTTTTCTCCAACTTTATTCCATCATGTTAGAGTTATGCACTTTATAACATAGGGGTACTCATAAGGAGTTATCTGAATACTCAAGTGAAAGCTATTATTGTAATAAAATTCCACCAAATTAAGGTGTTGATCCAAATCACCTTTTAAATCCAATGGGAAATATCTCAACATATTTTCCTGAGTTTGAATAGTCCTCTTAGACTAAACATCTATCTGAGGATGATAAGTTGTGCTAAAACTGAACTTTATATCTAGATCTTGTAAAATACATAGCCAAAACATTGAGGTAAACCTAGAATCCAAATCAAATACAATAGAATATGGTACTTTGTGAAACCTTACCACTAACTTACTATATATTTTAGAAAGATGATCAATATAGAAATATTATCTAACAGAAATGGAGTGTTCTAACTTCAAAATGAAAATGACTACAACATAAATATAATTATGTCATTTTGACGTTTTGGGGAGTTTAATAACAAAATCCATAGTGACGTGTTCTCATTTCCATTATAGTATGGGTAATGTTTGTAATATCCCCTTAGAATTCATTCAATCATCTTTAATTTTTTGACATACCAAGAACTGAGATACAAACTCTACAATATCCATTTTCATATTATCCCACGAGAAATACTCCTTCATATCTCTAAACATGTTTTTACTTCTAATATGAATAGAGAATGATGAACTATGAGATTCATTCTGTATCTCCTTCTTCAAGTCTATTATTTATGGGACACATACACAGTTCCTGTACATTATTATCATATCATGATCATGGTTGAACTGAGGAACATTTATCACCATATTATATAATTTCACATCTTCCTTCTATGCCTTCTTAATCCTCTCATTGATGGAAGGATGAACATTAATCTGAGAAAAATAATATGTTTCCCCTTTCCTTGTGATTTTAAGATCCATCCTCTATAAATCCATAAATATTGGATCTATTTTAATACTCATCATAGACAAACTATCATGTCCTTTCTAAATTG
Organism: Viscum album; assembly: GCA_963277665.1. Lineage (NCBI taxonomy): Eukaryota > Viridiplantae > Streptophyta > Magnoliopsida > Santalales > Viscaceae > Viscum > Viscum album. Next base: position 442,182,138 of record OY728121.1, read on the forward strand.
GAGCATAATTCATCTTTTTTTCCTTCCCAAGGTGGTAATATATTGAGAAATAATAGTCTTTTATCTACTCCAACCATATATTTGGTGCATATTCAACTCTTGTTATGTAAATATATACTTAAAATTTTTTTGATCAGTATATATATATATATCACACATTTCACCATACAGATAATGCCTCCATATCTTCAGTGAAAAAATTACCACTATAAACTCTAAACCATGATTCGGGAAATTTTTATCATGAATTTTTAATTAGTGAGAGGCATATTCCATCACCATTTCATTCTAAAAGATGATGAATATAAATCACTTATTTGATGAATCACTATATAATACAAACCCTTCTCTACTTCTAGGTAGTGTAATCATTGTATCACTGACCAAAATTCTCCTTATTTCTTTGAAATTATCTTTAGATTCATTTTTTCATGGAACTTAAACCCCTTCCAATTCAACTTGGTGAGTAGATTGGAGAGTCATGAGAAATATCTCACAAAGAATCGGTAGTATCCAGCCAACCCAAAAGAACTATGGATTTCAGTTACTATGGTTATTCTACATCATTTTTCAATAATTTTTATCTTTGATGGATCCATTGATATACCCTCACCTGGGATTATATAACCCAAAAATGAAACTTTATGAATCCAAAATTCACACTTGGTAAATTTAGTATACAATTTATCTTTCCTCAGGTTCTTAAACACAATTCTCAAATGTTCATTATGCTCTTCCTTTCTCTTCGAATATATAATAATATCATTTATAAAGACTACCAAAAACTGATCAAGGTAATTATTAAAGACTCTATTCATTAAATCCATTAAGATAGAAATCAAATTAGTAATCCCAAAAGTAATTACTAAAAATAAATAATTATTATACCTTGTATGAAAGGTGGTATTGGGTATGTACTACTTCTTGACCCTTAGTTGATAATATCCATATTCAAGATCAATCTTGGAGAAATATTGAGATCCTCATAATTGATTAAAAATATCATCAATACAGAGTAGAGGATACTTGTTCTTATTAGTGAACTTGTTAAGTTCTTGATAATCAATAAAAAGACACGTTGACTTGTCTTTATTATTAATAAAAAGAAAATGTTCAGCCTAAGGAAAATCACTATGGTGAATGAATCCCTTATCTAGATTATCCTAGAGTTTCATATTCAATTTTAGAAACTCAATCAGGTTCATTATATATATAGTCTTTGGAAACTCAATGTTTAATTTTTCCCTAACCATTTGAGTTAAATATCCCTCATGAATAGGTAAAAAATCCATATGATGGAAGTAATTTTCATTGTAATTTTTGGTTCATCCTTGAACTGATAGACGATCAAAACTTTATTCAGGATATAAAATGTAACTTCCCTTACTCGACAATTAATATTGGATTTATACTAATTGATCCAATCCACACCCAAAATAACATAAAATTTAACTAGATGAAAAATAATACTATCTGAAAGAATAAAATACCCACAAACTTCTATCAAAGAGGAGCTACAAGCTTGATATGTAGTCATCCCACCATTATGAGTTTTCACTGTAAACTCAATATCTAATTATCTAGGTGGTAATACTATACCATTATAAACTTATTCCGATAAAAAATTGTGGTTATAACATGAATAAAATAAAAAAAATCAATTCTGGTGTGAATGATAAGTGTACATTTCACCATTTTATTGGGAACTTTCTCTCCAGTTTCAGTAATTTCATAATATTGGCCTTCTACCTATGGATTTTTTTGTGGTAATTTACCTTGATGTTTGGGTAATTGGTTAGAATAGGGTACCATATCTTTATAATTAAATCATTATACATTTATGAACTCTTGAATTCATGAGCATGATGGACTTTTTCTCTACCTTTAAATAAAACTCCTTTTTCTTTTTAATCATGTACCACAGTGTTTCTTTCTAAAAGGATCACATTTTGTAATATTCATCTTTCTCTTCTTCCCCTTATATATTTTTTTCTCTATCATCCACTTATTCTCTTTCTTTCCATTAAATCCATAATACTTGGAGAATTATTTATCCATCTTGATATCATATGATATTATATACTCATATGATGATAATGTTTGGGAGACTAGTCCCCTTCAAATGATTCGATTAATCCAATCAAATAAACGGTCAATATTTCTCTTTGTATTACATACATAGTCCGAATTTTTTTTTCTAACCTTATAAAGTTAGATTCATACTTAGAAACATTTTCCTATTATTTTTTCTTAGACTTAGGAATTTTCTCTCCATATCCACTCATTGTTCACGAGGAAAATATTATTCTAAGAAAAGTACCTTAAAATCATTCCACTCTAGCACACTATTTCCTCCTCATCCTTAGTATTTTGAATCAAAGGCCACTGTTGATATACATCCTCTATGAGAAGATAAAATATCATAATAACCTTATCCCTTTCATTACTAAATATATTTTCTAAGGAACTTTTTCATTACTCATCTAGAAATGGATTTTTGGTTCCATTGAATAATGGAGGTTTTTGTTGCATAAAATAGTCTAAAATTATTACACAATGTTGTAGATTAGTAGGTTTCTCCATATGGGAAAGACTACTGATAATAACTTGAGTTAGCTACCCCAATATAGTTATAATTTGTTCAGTTCGATCTCAAGTTTCATTATCTTTCCTATGAGGGAAATCCAAACATAGATTATTTTCACTAATATGGTTTCTGATATTTCCACTTATTTCCATTTCTAAATAATGGAATAAACTAGATTGGATCATAATATTATAAATCGTAATGTATAATTTTGAAACTAGTTAAACACTTAATCATAAATTGAAAAATTATTCATAACTAATCTTATAATCATAAACATTGTTTCTTTAGAAATTTTCTCAAATCAAAAATATATTTTCAAGTCATTCATAATGGTTTGTAAGCAAAATGTAAATTAACCTAATAATGTCCCCCAGGATTGTTAAACTAGATGCGTAGTAAGGGAACACCCACCACACACTAAAATGATGACTGAGATATACTCGACCAAATATTTTCAGGGTTATTACCCCTAGATGAATTTTTACTAAAACCACATCCACATATAGTATCTATATAGGGATGTATTTCTAGGAAAACCACATAATCTCTACCATAAAAAAACATTAATATGTTATCATATACATTGGATTATCCTTAAAGTCATTCATAGGGTTTTGTTCCCTAATCTATGTTTTCTTAAATCTAGTACCCAAGGTTTCAAATAAACTTTATATGATACCAACTATAACCACCCCAATCCTAGTGTCCCAAATATATTGTTTACTTTATTATATTGGTACTATATATAAACAAACACACCCCAAAGGACTAAATAGTTCAATATTATTGGTAAACTAGATACATACTTAGATATCACATACATTTGAAAACATAAAATACAATAAATTATTTTCTTTGAGAAGTTAATTATTATTTATATAATATCCATGCATATCAATCATAGTATAATTTCTGGTATCTTGGGAAAAGGAAACATAATAAAGGTGTGATCTCAGATGCTCGATAAGGGTATGAATATAGTGGAATCTAACATATAATAAATAAGGAATTAATAATATGGGAGGAATAAATGATGATAAAATAATTCAATATAAATGATCACATTATCTTAAAACTTTTCCATGGATATAATAACTATTAAAATAATCACATGGACATGAATAACTAATTTCATAATGAATTAATTCTTAATTTTGGACATCATAAACTTACCATTGATGCCTTGGCCAAGGAATCTATATAAATGGGTAGGCCTCATCCAAATAACCAACTTGTTTTTTCTCATGATACCAACCAATGAATCAAGGGGATATGTAATTATAGTCCCCACCCATCACTTAATAATTAAAATTCATTCATCCTATGAATAAATAATAAAACTTAATCAATATGCCTTAAAAATTAATAACTATATGTATTGGAAGAAATAGCATATGGAGTGACAATACTTTCCCCAGTCAAACTGATCATAAACCATCTGAATAAATTTGGTGGATGATAAAATTAGATAATATCCTTATTAAATATAATATTCATCAAATTATTTTTATATAGATGTAAATACTTGATAAATTTCATTGGAATTCTTTTTGAGGAAAATACCCTTTTCACTTAAAAATCACTTAATTAAAATAAAAAAAATACCAAATGTTATGGGAAAAATTATTTTAATGTAATATTTGAAACTTGTAAAGTAATATTAAAATAATTGGTTGTATATAATGGTAAAAAAATCCATTCAAGTTGTGTACGTTAAAACAAATATTCCTTTCACATTTTCGATGAAATTCAAAAGTAAGTCATTCAAGAAAAGAAAACAATGTTCCTTTTTAAAAAAATTATAAAAATTAAAACATGGGTAAAAATTCATTTAATAAATCATTTTATAATATTAAGAACATTCATTAAGTAATTTTAAGGAATATATAGATATGGAAGAAAAATATTGTTGACCGAGTAGAAAAACATAGTCAGCTTTTCTTAAAAACATTATTTCGGTATTATGAGTACTTAAAGGGAGTAAAATGAAAGGAAAACTTTTAATTTATATAAATAACTATAATAGAATAAAATATATTTGTTTTAAGATATAAATATAAAATAATTCCAATATAAAATACTTAAACATAAACAATCCTGAATAATGACGATATTATGAAATAAACCCTTACCTCTGGTCTGACTTCCTTCATATATATTTGAAAATATTGTATAATAAATATATATATATATTAAATAAATTATAGAAGCCTAATAATATATATCATAACATATATGGTTTACATATAACCTTTTATCACCCATTTATTAACAATTTTTTATTAAAATCATTATTTAATGTGATAACTGCTTTATTTTTCATGCATGTTTTGGTTTGGCAGTTTTGGTCCTTGTCATTTGATCATGGTTCCATCATATAAAAAAATTTAAAAATTATTTAAATATAATATATATTCATTATATATATATGTAATCATCCATAAAATATAGAGATAGAAAAATTATTTACACTATTTATAGAGATGGTAGGTTGTACGTGCGCATGAATGTTGTTTTCACTTTTCAATGGATGGAATGAAATAAAGGTAAATAATAATTCACCTTTAAAAAATAATTATTATATTATATATATCCTATATATTTATTAATCTATACTTATTTCCATCGATTTAAATAAAAAATAAAAAATGTATCACATCACTTCATGGAGGTGGTAGTCCACACGTACACCCAAGCGACATTATCATTTTCCAACAGATTGGAATATAAAAAGATAGACATAATATTATAATTATAGAAGAATAAATATGTTATAAATATAATAAATAAAAAATAAACTCATCATAATAACCATCCATGAAATATAGTGATGGAAAATGAATAGTCTTGTTCGGTGGAGGTGGTAGTCCACAAGTACACACGAGAGATACTACCACTTCCCATTTGATAAAAAAGGGTGGTTAATGGTGGTTTAATAATAATAATAAAATTTAATTATATTTTAGATACTGAATTTATTATTTTATGATAAATAACATAGATTAATAGGAGTAAAAGTAATAAGTGAAAATAGAAACTAATCGGTCAATCCTATTACCTCTTTGTAGAAAGAACGCCTTTAGATCTCCTCTTAAGGGCCTTAGGGTTGGTCCTTTGGGAATAATAGAACCTATAGAACATGGATAAGGAAGTTTATAAGATAATTTTTTAGGTTTTGGTTGAGATATATGGCTTAAATTGTTGTGAATAAGAGGGGTAAGTGGTGGCCTTTTATAAGTGGGGGAGAGGGAAAACTTGGGATTTCTTATAAGACAAAAACATTATACTTCATTCTTAAAAAAATACTTAAAAATTGATAGAGGTTAGAAGGTGGTATAGTATTTTGTAAAAATATAGCTATATAATATTATTTATACAATTTTAATTGGAATACATACCCTTATCTCTTGGTTTAACCTTCTGGTAAACATGTTTTAACCTTAACTACGGTGACAAATTTTACTATTTTTGCTATTAATTGTGACCAATAATGAAAGTGGACTTATTAATAAATTTTTAAATTATGATTCCAACTATGGAATCCATTTTATCAAATTAAATTCATAGATATGGTATAATTATATAAAACACAATGAAAAGTGGTTTTTCAAAAAAAAATCTTAAGTATAAAATGTTTTTATACTAAAATACAACATTAAATTAATTCTAATAACCCTAATTGAATTATTAATAATATAAATGAAATATTTTAACTTTTAAAATAATTTAAAAAAAAAATTGTAATTTTTTAATGTTTTAAGAGAAAATAAATTTTTTAATAGAAAACAGTATTTTTCACTATTCATTAAGAATCAATCTTTTTAGAAAATTATAAAAAATTAACTATAATAAAATTTTGAAGTGATGATTTTAAAAAATGAAGTTAATTTTATCAAATAAATTTTCTAAAATTGTTATAAATTAATTATATTATTTCTCACAAAAAAGCAATAAAAACCATTTTTTAGAAAAAAAAATTATTTTTTAAGCTTATAATGACTTTAATAAAAATTGAATACTTATTTTTAAATATATTTGATTTATCTAAAACCATTATAAATATTTTTTTTAAAAAACTATTCCTATTCATTCCACCAATTTAATGGCCATGTTATCATGGTCACATTTAAATAATAATATTTTTATTGTATTTCTCTTAATGCTAAGTGTTTCTTATTAAGAAAGCTATTAAACACTTAAAATTATTTAAAGGGAAATATATATTAAAATATTAGAGTGTTACAGTTTACACCCCAATTTCTGCTTAAAATATATACATCATTCAAACACTAAAACAAAAATACAAAAGAATAACAATAGGAAAAACTAAATTATACACAAAAGAATTTATGTGGTTTGGACTTCTATCTTATGTCTATAGGAGACCATTGAAAATATATTATATTACTAGAGTAATAAGAATTAAAATAATTTTAGGTTATAATATTGAATTACACTTTTTTCACAGTACATAACTTAATTAGAAGCTAGTCCCACCTCTTTTTATAGAGAGACTTTATTTTTTAAAAAGGTTATGCCACCATCCAACATTTATAGTCATCCATCCATTGGATTCTCCATATGAGGATTACACAGACTCAACCATCCCTACCAGTACATTTTTCACCATTCCCAAAGACTAATCCACACATCCATTGGAAGTAGTCAAGATTCTGATAAGTTGACCCATATGTTGAAGGTTCCTACTATCGCTACTCTGACAAGGCTGATGTGAACTACTGTAGTCTAAAATTCTAGTGAGGGAACTTATGATGAATTGAAGAAAGTTCATGATCCCAATAATCTCACACTTGATTATTTATTCAAGGAACCTCTCCAATATCCTCTAACACTTTTGGAATACTAACTCATTCTTCTATATTCATTGTAGTGTTCTCTATCCTCCATTCATTCAGCCAAGCCCTATTAAGGCAGAGTATTGCCTCTGGATTTCTTAGACTATAACCTTTATAAAAATTTCATTTATACTCTTATTCATTATAATCTTCCATAGATATAACACCTATTCCTCTAGTAGAATCCAAATTAAATGTAATTTCGTGCCAATGTGTTTTTTCTCATATGAAATGATGGATTCTTGGAAATGTGGATAACACTCTAACTATCATAGAATAACATTCCTCCTTTTGATTCTTTACCCAAATCATTTAGCAATAACTTTAACCAGATTCACTTATTATTAGATTCTATAACTATAATATACTCTAATTTATTTTTTTAAAGATTCACCATTAGTTATAGTCATGATATCCATCTAATCATCATTCCAAAAAATGTTAGCACAAAACTCATTGTGATTTTTCAAGTGTCAGAATCACCAAAAAAATACACATCAACAAAACCTTATATGGGATCATCTTCCCCAAAGAACAATATTGTATCTACTGATCCCTTCAAGTAATGGATGATCTAGTTCATCACTTTCCAATTTTCCTTCCAAGGGTTAGACATGAACTGACTCACCACTCCCACTAAAAAGGTAATATGTGGCTGCATACATATCATTGTATACATCAAACTTTAGAAAGATAAATCATATAGAACTTTTACCATGTACTAAAACTCATCATCTATTAAAGTTATATTCTCCTTGGATAACTTGAATTTCATCAATAGGAGTTCTGACAGATTAAAATCTGGTCATCTTGAATGTCTCGATGATATTCTAGATGTACCCCTTCTAAGATAACACTAGAGTATTGGATTTATGATCCCTATCTATCTTCATCCCCAATATTTTCTTGTATTTTTCATGATATTTCATTGTAAATAATCCATAAAAGTTACTTTTCAGTACTGGAATCTTTGAATATCTATACCCACTAGAAATATGTCATCCACATAGAGTGAGAGTAGAAAGTAAGTACCATCATTATAAAACTTATGATAATAGTAATGGTCATATTTTCTCCTCATGAAACTTTCTACAGCCATAAAAAATTAAACTTTTGATTACACTATATAGGTTCCAATTTCAAGACATATAGACTTCACTTCAATTTGAAAAAAAGTCCCTTCTCCTAATGATCTTCAAACCCCATGGGTTATTTCATATAGATCTCCTCTCTAAAATCATCATGAAGAAAGGTAGTATTCACATACATATGATCCAAGTGTAAACCATTGGATTAAACAAGGATAATTATAGTATATATTTTAGTATGCTTTACTACCAATGAAAATATTTCAAAGAAATTAAATCCTTCCTTATGTTGGAATCCTTTCACCACCAATCGTTCCTTGTATCTTATACTTCTATCATCTTCTTCTTTCAAATGGTAGACCAATTTATTCTCAAGTTCCCATTTATATTTTGTTAGTTCATTAAGATACCATGTTTCATTAAAATTTAATAGATTTATCTCTTCATCTATGTCTGACTATCACTAGTTTGATTCATTGAGAGTTTTTTCCTCTTTTAGAAATTCAAGTTTCTTAGAATCCGTTAGAAGTAAAAAGTGTGTGTCAACCTCATACTACTGAACTGGTAATTTAAATATAGAATATCATATTATATAATTTTTTTCATTTACTAAAACTATAGTTTTTGGTTATTGAACATATGGTGACCCTTATTTCAATTTCTCTACTATCATATCTTTTTCCTAAGACTTATACACTTCTCAACAATTTTGGCACATCTATCACTGGTCAAATTTGTAGTGCATTCATACTGAAATCAGTTATTACCAACATTTTTGAATTATTTTTTCTTATATATAAATTTATTTTTACATTATTAATTGGCCTATTTCCCTCAACTTCTAGATCATCCAAATTATTGTCTTTTCATAGGGTCCTCTCATTAAAGATTATATCTCAAATTCTGATTATATTCTATTGATCATCACTCCAAAGTTGATAGCCAAACTCTTTATTTCCATAGAATATAAGAAAAATGGATTTGTAATTTTCCTCCATTATATATCTATCCTTTATATCAATAATATCATAATAAATAAAACCAAATATTTTGACGTTTGGAAGTTTAGGTTGACTATGTCCCACTAGTGAGGCTAGACTACAGTTGACCAAGTATGTTGTTGTGTTGATTGATTATTCTTTGATAACCTTGGTAATTCTAGAGAACACACATATTCCTATATACTTATCTATAAAATTAAAATTCATCCTCTAAATAAATCTATTTGGTTTTGGTGTTTTGAGTTCGGTTCTCTCAATACTGGTCCCATTCTTCTGAAAGAAGTTTCGAAAATTATAATCATTATATTCACTACCATTATCAAATTTTAAGCACTTCAATTTATGACCAATTTCTAACTTGTAACACCCTATGGTTTTATGATATATTTCTCTTTAAATAAATTTAATTTCATTTATATATTTCATTACATTAAATATAGAGTTTTAAAAAACCACAATATACTATTTAATTTTTATTGTTTAATGTGACAATTATCTCCTAGCTGTTAGATTGGAAGGTGTGAATAGGACCACATACATTATGAAATATTGTTTTTTACATATGTAAAAATGAATTAATTAGTTATCAATTGGTTATAAATGAAAATAAAATCATTTTAAAGTAAAAAGGATATGTTTTTTAGAAAAATTGTTTTTATGAACATAATGTGATTTTATATTAATAAAAAAATAATAGTTATTGATGAATTATTTAAAATAATTTTTTAGATAATATATTCAATAAAATATTTTAACTTTCATCATATGGTTTTCACTATGAATGGAATAAGAATAAATTCAGTTTTATGCTTTTATGCACGCCTTTTGTGGGGCATGGTCAAACAAAATTATAATTTTTCCTAGTGTAGAATAATGGCGGACCAAGGTTGTTTCACTTGAGTAGATTCTCAGTTTCTTCGCCTACTTCTTTTAAATAACCTAAAACTATTTATTTTTGTTTTTTTAAGTTTTAAAGAAAAACAATGATAATGTTTTTGGGTTTTTTATTACTTTTCTAATGACATGTAATATGGAAATTTAAACTAATAGGAAAATCTAAATAGAATGAGTTAAGAAGAAATCACTTGGTTTTGGGTTTGTTTTAAAGTTCAGTCATTATTATTCTTTATATGTTTGTTTTACTTTTGATAATACAGACATGAAATCTCATGTTTTATCTACGATTATTTATTTAGATATTATGGAATATCATTGAATGCCTAAGCACTCTCAATTCCATCTCCTCTACTAATCAAATTTGATGACACACCTTGGTCAAGTATGTGTCATCTTCTAGGACCTAGCTCTATCAAATTAATCTCATCCATTTAATAGATTAACTCCAACATGTCAATAAATAACCAATGAATAGATGTAAAAGTGATTAAATAAACTAATAGATATAGATTGAGTTATATATCATTAGGGGTATTCAACACATTTGGGACATTCACCTCACCCATGAATGTTACCCAGTTCTATCTGTGAACTTAAAAATAAACTTTAAGGAAAGTTCAAGAACACTTTGACCTCCCATTGAGTGAATCCTTGGGGTAAGTCTCTCATTTCTAAGAGTAATATATCACTAGGTGGAGTGTATAGAAGATAAGGAAAAAAAGAAATATAATAAAAGAAAGAATAAATTTTAAAATAATGGGATGAGAAAATAAAATAATAAAAGAAAATATAACTGGGATGAGAGAGATAGAGAGAAATAAAAAGAAAATTGAAGGGGATAAAATAAAATAAAGAAAAATTATATAATTTATAAAGAATTTTAAAATTATAGTAATAATTATTATTATTATTATTATCATTATTATTATTATTAAAATAATTTTGTAAAAAGAAAGAGAAATAAAATAATAAATTAAAATAAATTTAAAATAATAATTAAAAGAATAAAATTGGTAAGGAGAATTGTGGAATGGATGGAGAAACACAAATGCATTGATTAATTTATTAAAAATAAAATTTAAATTACAATTGAAAATAAAACTAAAAGTAGAAAAAAAAAATAAGAAATAAGAAATAAGGGAGGAAGAATATAGTGTAGTGTGGCTCATTATAGGATATCTCCTCCTCAGTGGTCGAATGATCATATGGGATGGATTGGAATGATTTGGTAAAGAGGGGCTCTCCTCCTTTTATAAGTAAAACTTTTCCTTCAAACGTTTCCACATGTTAACCCCATTAAATGACTGAATTAGGTAATGGTGTCTTAATAAAAGTTTCTCATAAATTTCATTTTTTACTTCTAAAAAATTTCAGATTATTTTTATATGTTTAGTGAGAGTTATTTTTATTTTACACTGATAATGTATTCTTCCCAGTTAGACTCTCCATATTCCACATCTTTGATTTCCCATGATTAATAGCCTTTAAAACGGCCTATTAACATGTGGAAGTCTTCATGAAAGTTTTTCATAATGGTATTTTGCGTATCCCAAATAATTTTCAATATATTTGGTTATTCCAATCAGGAGATATGGTCCCAACATCAAAAATCTCCAAATATTTGAATATTTTTCAAGGCATAACTTGTGATCTAGTTTTAAGCTTCCAAATGGTGGATTTAGCTTTAGATCCAACAGAATGAAATGAATCCTAGGATGAATATAATCCTAAAAAATAATTTAATAATTTTTATTAGTATAGAAAATTTTAGGCCTAAATAAAAAAAATAATTTAAATCAGTTTTTATCTAAAATATGACATTTTTTCAATTAAGCTCAAAATACCACTAAAACCATAAAATATGATAATTAACCATAAAATAACAATTTCTGGGATTAAAAAATTTAAATTAAATGCAAAATTATTGAAAATATTTGTTCTACCAATTTACCCACACTTTAATTATGCTTTTCCTCAAGCATAAAATCTCAACATTGAGTTAAAGAGGACACCAATGTTACTAATATTCAAATTCCAAAGTAATAAAATCAAAAAAAAATCCAATTTCAAAACAAATTATAAAAAATACATATAAAATAATAATTTAATTTCTCAATTATTAAATAAGTAATCAAATCATGTATTTTACTTCTTCCCATTGAAAAATGATGGAAATTCTCTTCTCATTCATTCATGTTCCTCAATTCATTATTATTAAACATGCCAAATCATGATTTACCTCATATGAATTTTTTTCACTCATCTCTCATAATAAAATTCAAGTATATTTATAATTATATCACTAGAACATGCTCATTATCCATAATATTTAAAAATAACTACTTTCTCCACTTTTAAAAGAGAAAAACGCACATAAAATCACAAGGGCTTGTAATTGAGGTTCAAATGTCTCTAGGGCTTAAGGTTGGTGGGAATTTATGTTTTAAAAATAAATCGCAAGGAGGAGGTTTAACTCCTAAAGATTAAATCATGATATTTAAAATAAAACGTTTAATGACATTATCCACTTGAAATTATAACAAATCCCAACTTTCCCCAATATAGAAGTAAAGATCATGATTAGTTTAAGCATAATGGATGATTAATTCCCTCTCTTGAAAATTTTTCTACTTTTTTATTTTTTTCCTTTTCAAAGAATATTTTATTTTATTTTTCTTTCTCAAAAAGTTATGATTAGAATAAACCTCACATCCACCACCTAAGTATGATAAAAATCATAGGTCTCGTAATGGTGATTTTTGGTTATCCCAAATCACAACCAATTTTTCAATTTTTTTGGTTCTTTTTGTCATTTTCAAAAAAAATAATCAAGAGGGGAAAAGTAATAGATTACAATGAATGATTTTACAAACTTTTATAATTTTCATAATAATCACCCCCACACTTCTTCCTTATAATGTAAATCATCCCATTTACCATGATTTTATTCACCCCTAAACTTCAACTTTAAAATATCATTCAAATACTAATAGTAGGGTAGGAATGGATAAAATGGATTAAAACAAGGATTATTCCTATAAATCCCATTCATGGTCTCTAAGGCTAAAGAGGGATTGGTGTAAAGTTGGTATTTTAAGGACAAGTGGTTTATTAAAATATGCCTCAATCATTTTAAATGTTTTTTTGTATAGTCACAACTTTCACAAGTTCAAATTCAAGTTCTAGTTGGTGGCATGTACCGATATCACTCAAGAAATGTGGTAAAGATAAAACAGGAAGTACTTGGTCTAGAAATATTCTTGGGAATGGAAATATGATTTGGTACAATCACTCAAGGAATAATTAATAATAATAAATCAATTCACAAGAATTTTAAAAAATTAAAATCATGAAAATGGTTGGGAAATTTTATTTTCATGAATCAATAAATTCCCTCAAATCATGAATCCTAATTTTGATATACATGATTCACTTTAATCATCCAATTCTCCATTTTACTCATTCAATATTATTAAAATTAAAATATAAAAGATGTATTCACAGGATCCCTAAGAAACTTATTTCTCCTAGACAAGTCAAGTAAAATATGAATTCAAGTTTGGGTATGCAATTTTCACTTTAAATTCAAAAAATGATTTAGAAAAAAAAAATGTATAGATTTTTTAAGATAAACATTAAAAGTGAACTCCCTTTCCCATGAATCTTGGTCCTTTTCCTTCCTTCAATATTGAGACTGACTTCTATCATTTATGAAACTATAAAAGAAAATTACACAATTAAGCACATGGATCATGTCATTAGAGCTCAAAAAGATAGGAGGGAGTGGGATGCATGCTTCACTACTAAAAAAAGAGATTGAAATATAAATTTATAAAAATCAATTGAAAGGAATAATTCTTGGTATGATCCCCCAAGTAGGCCCTGGAATTTTACTTCCTCTATAGGGTAGTACTAGCTATTATTGAAAGTCATATGGTGTATGAAGCTTCTTTGATTTTAACCACCACATGTGGATCTTCCTAACTTTTGCTTTATCCTTACTAGTGAGGAATGATCCATGGATAGAGTACACTATATCCCCCACCTTCAAAATTAGGTGTAACTTGTATTGTAGGGGTAGGATGATGTATGGATCTTCCTTATTCTTGGTTCAGACTTGTGAAACCTTATTCTCTTCCAGTGTTGGCTTCATAGGGGTTGCATGCATTGAATAATCAAAGGGGTAGTAGAAATGTATTTATAATTGAATAAAATTTAAATTATTAATAAGAAATTTCTCCCATTTATTATGAGTAGCCTCTTTCCTAATTTCGTCAGTCTCATAAAATTAGATCGTTTCATGATGGGTATCCTTAAATGCATGTTCATGAAAATCAGGGAGCTCCATGCATTCCTCAATAGGTTCACATCTAGGATTTTCTTCCTCTTCTAAGGCATAGAAAATAGTGTCTGATTTTGTATAATCAAAATAATGAGTGATTAAAAATTCAAATTCAATAAAATAAGAAGATATAGAGTCAAATAAAGGTTCAAATATCTGATTTGGTTCAACATAAATCTCTACCTCATACTTTAGTTCCTCTTGGAGTAGACTTTTAGTAGATAGAGGCAGGTAGTTCGGATCCTCCATCCTTTCTTCAAATTTCATCACTATTCACTAGTGCAGAAAACGTTTTTTACGCCACCATTTTTTACGTCGGTTATATAAAACCGACGTCATAATATGTAAAAAGAGGTTTTTTACGTCGGTTATTTAATAACCGACGTAAAAACCTGTGTTTAGTACACCTTTAACGTCGGTTATTTTTATAACCGACGTTATTAATCGCGCGGCTTCATTTTTTACGTCGGTTATACATTAACCGCCGTAAAAAACAGAAGCGGGGGGTGTTTGTTACGTCGGTTATTGAATAACCAACGTAAAAAACGCGGTTTTTGAAGGCCTTTTTACGTCGGTAATTTTATAACCGACGTAAAAAAAGAATCCGCAGATGTTTTTGACGTCGGTTATTGAATAACCGACGTAAAAAAACGCGGATTTTGAGCCCTTTATAACGTCGGTTATAAAATAACCGACGTAAAAAAAGAATCGGAGGAAGGTTTTTACGTCAGTTATTGAATAACCGACGTTATAAATGTTTTTAAAAAAATTATAATGTCGGTTATTGATTAACCGACGTGATAACTCATTTAAAAATTTACCCAGACCCGTGGATTGTCATTCGCGAGTTTACCTTCGACAGTCGCGACTCGTCTCTCTCGCGCGTAAACCCGAATCGGCTCGTCCATTTTGTTGGTTTAGATTCGTTTTGCGATCATCGTTTCTCATATTTAATCTCCTCGGATCAATCATCTAAACTCGCAGCACTCAGGTAATCCTCCCACTCGTTCATTTTTTTTCGCGGATAGTATATATATATGTGTTGTGATTTTTTTGTTGAAACTAGCTAAGATTCTTCGATTGCGAACCCTTTTAACTCGTTTTGGCACCATAATCTTATTTATCATCCCTAGATCTATTTGTTCGACTTGCAATATTGACTAATTTTATGATTTCACTAATTTTTCATCGTTTTCTATAAATCCCCGAGAGGGTTGGGGCGTGTCCATTTGGATGGGTTGCCCTTTTACAGTTGTTACTACTTTATTCACACACAACCATGGCATAGGTGCATGGATTTGGGATCACATCACCATTTCCACCCCCTGCAAACAAAGTTTCACGAGGAGGACTCGCCAGATTTCCCCTCGGCATGTTAAAAATTTTAGATACCCTCTTTTCAGCAAGTAAAACATTAACTAGTTTTTTCTTCACTACTTATCCTAAACAAATAAAACCACCATTCTTTCTAGAACCTCTACTAGATCCATTGCATCCATCAACATACATATTTGGATCTGAAAGCATCCCTTAAGCCTTATGTTCGATGCTAAAATCCTTTACTGATCTATAGAAAATATGATGGTCTGCTAAGCTCTCCATTTAAAAGTCAAACCCCACCAATTATTCATCCTCATCATGAGAAAATGGCACAACATCTGAATTTCTGATTCAATCTCTTGGTTCACTGAACAAACATTAACTCCTTCAAATCCACACCTGGAATAGACAACCTAATGTCGAGTTCCTTCTCTATCTATTGAAACTCAGTTCTTCCTCCACACCTAAAAACATTCTTTGAATGGCCCAACTTCTTGTTATGGTAAATTTTCAGTGATTCCAGGGGGGTGGGAGGGCTATCAAGAGGGTTGGGGGTGTCCAGGGGGGTGTCCAAGGGGGTAGGGTGTGGGGGGTGGTGTCCAGGAGGGGTGGGGGGCTGTCCAGAGGGGTCTGGGGGTGTCCAGGGGGGTTTATAAGGGGGTGGGTGGGTGTGGGGGGCTGTCCAAGGGTGTGGGTGGGTGTTGGGGGGTGTCCAGGGGGGTGTCCAAGGGGGTAGGGGGGGGTGGTGTTTAGGAGGGGTGGGGGGCTGTCCAGAGGGTTGGGGGGTGTCTAGGGGGGTGTCCAAGCAGGTCGGGGGTGGGGGGTTGTGTCCAGGAGGGGTGGGGGTGCTTTCTAGAGGGGTCGGGGGCTGTCCAGAGGGGTCGGGGGGTGTCCAGGGTGGTGTCCAAGGGGATGGGTGGGTGTGGGGGGCTGTCCAAGGGGGTGGCGGCCTGTCCAGAGGGGTCGGTGGGGTGTCCAGGGGGGTCCAAGGGGTTGGATGGGTGTGGGGGGCTGTCCAAGTGGGTAGCGGCCTCTCCAGAGGGTATTTGGGGTTGTCCGGGTGGGTGGGGGGCTGTCCAGAGGGTTGGGGGATGTCCAGGGGGGTGTCCAAGGGGGTAGGGGTGGGGGTGGTGTCCAGGAGGGGCGGGGGGGCTGTCCAGAGGGGTCGGGGGGTGTCCAGGGGGGTTTACAAGGGGGTGGGTGGGTGTGGGGGGCTGTCCAAGGGTGTGGGTGGGTGTTGGGGGGTGTCCACGGGGGTGTCCAAGGGGGTAGGGGGTGGGGGTGGTGTTTAGGAGGGGTGGGGGGCTGTCCAGAGGGTTGGGGGGTGTCCAGGGGGGTGTCCAAGCAGGTCGGGGGCGGGGGGTTGTGTCCAGGAGGGGTGGGGGTGCTTTCTAGAGGGGTCGGGGGCTGTCCAGAGGGGTCGGGGGGTGTCCAGGGTGGTGTCCAAGGGGATGGGTGGGTGTGGGGGGCTGTCCAAGGGGGTGGCGGCCTGTCCAGAGGGGTCGGTGGGGT
Source organism: Viscum album (assembly GCA_963277665.1). Classification (NCBI taxonomy): domain Eukaryota; kingdom Viridiplantae; phylum Streptophyta; class Magnoliopsida; order Santalales; family Viscaceae; genus Viscum; species Viscum album. The sequence continues at coordinate 442,199,744 of OY728121.1, forward strand.
GTCCAGGGGGGTGTCCAAGGGGTTGGATGGGTGTGGGGGGCTGTCCAAGTGGGTGGCGGCCTCTCCAGAGGGTATTTGGGGTTGTCCGGGTGGGTGGGGGGGGGCTGTCCAGAGGGTTGGGGGATGTCCAGGGGGGTGTCCAAGGGGGTAGGGGGTGGGGGTGGTGTCCAGGAGGGGCGGGGGGCTGTCCAGAGGGGTCGGGGGGTGTCCAGGGGGGTTTACAAGGGGGTGGGTGGGTGTGGGGGGTTGTCCAAGGGTGTGGGTGGGTGTTGGGGGGTGTCCAGGGGGGGTGTCCAAGGGGGTAGGGGGTGGGGGCAGTGTTTAGGAAGGGTGGGGGGGCTGTCCAGAGGGTTGGGGGTGTCCAGGGGGGTGTCCAAGCAGGTCGAGGGTGGGGGGTTGTGTCCAGGAGGGGTGGGGGTGCTTTCTAGAGGGGTTGGGGGCTGTCCAGAGGGGTCGGGGGTGTCCAGGGTGGTGTCCAAGGGGATGGGTGGGTGTGGGGGGCTGTCCAAGGGGGTGGCGGCCTGTCCAGAGGGGTCGGTGGGGTGTCCAGGGGGGTGTCCAAGGGGGTGGATGGGTGTGGGGGGCTGTCCAAGTGGGTGGCGGCCTCTCCAGAGGGTATTTGGGGTTGTCCGGGTGGGTGGGGGGGCTGCCCAGAGGGTTGGGGGATGTCCAGGGGGGTTTCCAAGGGGGTAGGGGTGGGGGTGGTGTCCAGGAGGGGCGGGGGGCTGTCCAGAGGGGTCGGGGGGTGTCCAGGGGGGTTTACAAGGGGGTGGGTGGGTGTGGGGGGCTGTCCAAGGGTGTGGGTGGGTGTTGGGGGGTGTCCAGGGGGGGTGTCCAAGGGGGTAGGGGGTGGGGGTGGTGTTTAGGAGGGGTGGGGGGCTGTCCAGAGGGTTGGGGGTGTCCAGGGGGGTGTCCAAGCAGGTCGGGGGTGGGGGGTTGTGTCCAGGAGGGGTGGGGGTGCTTTGTAGAGGGGTCGGGGGCTGTCTAGAGGGGTCGGGGGGTGTCCAGGGTGGTGTCCAAGGGGATGGGTGGGTGTGGGGGGCTGTCCAAGGGGGTGGCGTCCTGTCCAGAGAGGTTGGTGGGGTGTCCAGGGGGGTGTCCAAGGGGTTGGATGGGTGTGGGGGGTTGTCCAAGTGGGTGGCGGCCTCTCCAGAGGGTATTTGGGGTTGTCCGGGTGGGTGGGGGGCTGTCCAGAGGGTTGGGGGATGTCCAGGGGGTGTCCAAGGGAGTGGGGGGTGGGGGTGGTGTCCAGGAGGGGCGGGGGGCTGTCCAGAGGGGTCGGGGGGTGTCCAGGGGGGTTTACAAGGGGGTGGGTGGGTGTGGGGGGCTGTCCAAGGGTGTGGGTGGGTGTTGGGGGGTGTCCAGGGGGGTGTCCAAGGGGGTAGGGGGTGGGGGTGGTGTTTAGGAGGGGTGGGGGCTGTCCAGAGGGTTGGGGGTGTCCAGGGGGGTTTCCAAGCAGGTCGGGGGTGGGGGGTTGTGTCCAGGAGGGGTGGGGGTTCTTTCTAGAGGGGTCGGGGGCTGTCCAGAGGGGTCGGGGGGTGTCCAGGGTGGTGTCCAAGGGGATGGGTGGGTGTGGGGGGTTGTCCAAGGGGGTGGCGGCCTGTCCAGAGGGGTCGGTGGGGTGTCCAGGGGGGTGTCCAAGGGGGTGGATGGGTGTGGGGGCTGTCCAAGTGGGTGGCGGCCTCTCCAGAGGGTATTTGGGGTTGTCCGGGTGGGTGGGGGGGCTGCCCAGAGGGTTGGGGGATGTCCAGGGGGGTGTCCAAGGGGGTAGGGGGTGGGGGGTGGTGTCCAGGAGGGGTGGGGGGGTGTCCAGAGGGGTCGGGGGGTGTCCAGTGGGGGTGTTATATCTTACTATATTTTGTTTAAAAAATAATATTCAAGCATATTTTTTTAAATACACATCGATTTGTTTTATATTTCAAAATTGTTTACATTCAAATTATGATTTTTTTCATATAAACATATATTTGTATTATCTAAAAAATATATTTTTTTTTGCTATTTGTTATAGGTAATAATGAGTCGAAGTTGGATTACGGCACATCGAATGAGCAATGAATATGAGGAAGGTGTTGATGCCTTTTTGGAATTTGCTAAACGAAATGTTCCAAGTAGTGACATTTTTTTCTGTCCATGCCTGAAATGTCTGAATATGAAGAAGTTGAAAAGTAGAGAGATAAAAGATCATCTGATTTGTCATGGTTTAAATCCGAGTTACAACCCTTGGATTTGGCATGGCGAAACTGGACAGAATGTCACTGATGATAATGAATCGCAAGATGGTAACTCCGATGGAATTGAAGAAATGATTCGCGATATTGTAGCAGAACAAATTGAGATAGAACCGACAGTTGCACGTCTATATGGTGATGCCGAAAAACCATTATATCCTGGTTGTACAGATTTTATGGTTTTGTCGGCGGTGTTAAGATTGATTAACCTGAAGGCGAAACATGGATGGAGTGACAGAAGTTTTACAGAGCTGCTACAATTGATGAAAGACATTCTTCCAAAAGATAACGATCTTCCAGATTCACATTATAAGGCCAAAAAAATATTATGCCCGATGGGATTGGGATATAGGAAAATACATGCCTGTCCGAATGACTGCATTATATATAGGAAGGAATATGAATTTTTGAAAGAGTTTCCTAAATGTGGGACATCACGGTATAAGGTGAAAGAAAAATCACAAGCTGATGTATAGATTACAAAGCTCCCTTCAAAGGTATTTTGGTATCTTTCTATAATTCCTCATTTCAAATGTTTATTTGCTAATTCACATGATGCAAAAAGGTTAAGATGGCATGCTGATGAGCAGGTATGTGATGGAAAAATACGTCATCCAGCTGATTGTCCACAATGGAAGAAAATTGATGCCCAGTACCCTACATTTGGAAATGAAATTAGAAATTTGAGACTAGGCTTGTGCACAGATGGAATGAATCCATACCGAACCCTCAGTAGCACACATAGTTCATGGCCTGTTTTATTGGTAATTTACAACCTCTCTCCTGAAGTTTGTATGAAGCGCAAATATTTCATGTTGAGTATCATGATCTCTGGTCCAAAGCAACCCGGCAATGATATTGATGTATACTTGTCACCGCTGATTGATGATTTGAAACTGTTATGGGCTGATGGTATTAGGGTGTATGATTCTTATAAAATGGAATATTTTCAACTGCATGCAGTGCTTCTATTCACTATAAATGACTTCCCAGCATATGGAAATTTTTCTAGATACAGTGTTAAAGGGCATAAAGCATGTCCAATTTGCGAACAACAGACGTCATATTGTCAATTGCATCATGGGAGGAAAACAGTGTACATGGTTCATCGAAAGTTTTTGCCTATGGATCACCCTTATAGAAGACTAAAAAAGGCATTAAATGTCTCACAAGAATTTGATACTGCTCCAAAACCTTTATCCCCAGATTTGTATTTTGAGAGGGTGAAAAACCTTGATGTGACATTGGGAAAGACACAGAAATCTGGTAATGATAGACATATTTGGAAGAAAAGTCAATATTTTTTGAGCTACCATATTGGAGGTATCATGAAGTCAAACATAATATTGATGTCATGCACGTGGAGAAGAATATCTGTGATTCTTTGATCGGAACATTGCTAGATATTAAAGGAAAGACAAAAGATGGGTTGAATGCAAGGTTAGACCTACTATCAATGGGAATACGTTTGGAGTTAGCTCCCACTCCTAAAGGAAGACGAACATTTCTTCCCCCGGCTTGTCATACATTATCGAAGAGGGAGAAAAGTAGCTTCTGTCAGTGTCTTCATGATATCAAAGTGCCTCAAGGTTATTCTTCAAATGTAAAAATTTTTGTCTCATTGAAAGACTTGAAGTTGATAGGTATGAAATCACATGATTGTCACGTCATGATGCAACAAATTCTACCAGTTGCACTGCGTGGAATATTGCCCATCCGTGTCAGAAAGACTATAATGAGGTTGTGTTATTTTTTCAATTCAATTTGTAACAAGGCGATTTATGTGAATGCTTTGAACATTTTGGAAAAGGATGCAATTTTTATACTTTGTCATTTGGAAATGTATTTTCCTCCAACTTTTTTTGATATGATGGTGCATTTAATGATTCATCTGGTTCGAGAAATAAAGCTTTGTGGACCTGTATATCTTCGTTGGATGTATCCTTTTGAAAGGTATATGAAAATATTAAAGGGATATGTTAAAAATCCATATCGACTTGAAGCCTCCATTATTGAAAAGTATATTTCTGAGGAGGTAGCAGAGTTTTGTACGAGCTACTTGGCTACGGCGCAACACATAGGTTTGCCTCCATCTCGCCATGAACGGGTTAATAATGAGGGAAAGGGGATTCGTGGCTTGAAAGTCAAATCACTGTCAGCTGAGCAGATGAAGAAGTTAGAATCATACATCTTGAATAAGATATCTGATGTTCAACCGTATATCACATTGCATATTAATGAGTTGAAACAATGTCATCCAAAGAAGAAAGAAATGTGGATTTTGAATGAGCACAACAAAATTTTTTTTCCATGGTTTAAAAATACCTTGCTTGGTAGATCAGATGTATCAGAGACATTAAAATGGATAGTGGGTGGTCCATCTTTAAATGTGATAACATGGTCCGCTTATGACATTAATGGCTATACATTTCATACGAAAGCTCAGGACAACAGAAGTGCAGTTCAGAATAGTGGTGTATTGGTGTTTGCAGAAGCAATGCATTTTTCGAGTGCTAAGGACAGAAACCCAATTTCGGCATCAAGTGCATATTATGGAGTGATTGAAGACATATGGGAGGCTGATTACTTTAAAATTAAAGTTCCTGTTTTTAACTGTAAATGGTTTATCGGTAACAACAGTGTCAGACACGATGAATTTGGAATGACACTTGTTAATTTGAATAGATTGGAAGACACGGCTGATTCTTTTATAATAGCAACACATGCCAAACAAATTTTCTATGTAGTAGATCAATCAGATATGCAGTGGGCTGTTGTTTTACAAGGGAAAAAACAATATGTTGGTGAGGATGAATTTGATGAAGATGCTGATTTATGTGAGATCCCTACTTCCATGGAAAGATTAACAGAACATAATGATGAGTATGTTGAAGACATGGTTTGTGCCATAAGGAACGATCACGACGAAGGAATTTGGGAAAACAATCCAACTGTACATTCCTAAAATTACAGGTAACACATGTTTATTTCTTGTTTACATTTAGTTTTTTCATATAATGTTAGATATTGTAAATTTTTTACTTATTAAAACATGTATCAAACCAAAATGATAAAACAATAAAAACCGTAAAGAGGAGAAGTCCTGGGCGCACCGGCTGGCCGGTGGTGGATCACCGGTTGGCCGGTGGTCCAGACAGCAAAGCTCTATCTGGTCCACCGGCCGGCCGGTGATGAGCCAGCGGCCGGCCGGTGGTCCAGACAGAGAGGAAGGCTCTCTCTGGTCCACCGGTCGGTCGGTGGTGATCCAGCGGTCGGCCGGTGGTCCAGACAGAGAGGAAGGCTCTCTGTTTGGTCCACCGGCCGGCCGGTGGTGATCCAGCGGCCGGCCGGTGGCCCAGACAGAGCAAGGCTGTCTGGTCCACCGGCTGGCCGGTGGTGAGCCACCGGCCGGCCGGTGACACCAGGCAGTGGGCAAGTCTATTGCCTGGGTCCTCCGGCTGGCCGGTGAGCTCACACCGGCTGACCGGTGGACTCAGTGAGTCCACTTTTCAGCTTTCTTGGGCCAACTCCTTGGCAACCTTTTGCCTATCAACAAAAACACTTGAAAACAAGTTAGAACATAATAAGAGTGATTGTGATCATTAAAATCCAAGAGAGAGGGGTACAAAAGACTGTGTTTACCATGTTTATCATTGTTTAACATGCTTACCATATTACCAATGTTTACTATTATGTAATTTAGTACACTTTTCTATTTTCTGATTAAGTAGTATTACAATATTTGAATTTGTATATTTGTGAACTAATGTTTGTTTTTTTGATTTGAAGGAAAATGGCAGATCAATCAGTTGATCAGCCACATGATTCTGGAGATGAGCATATTGGTCATACATCTGGGGAGGAACATTCACATGCTCCTATTACGAAAAAGAGTTCAAAGGTTGGTAAGCGTGGGTGCACACGTTTACCAAAATTATCACTTTCCCGTACGAAGGAGGAGAGGATAGTCGTGGAGTTTGATGATGATGATCTTCCTAGAGGTCCAAATGCTAAAGATTTTAAGGGTTTTGTAGCAACTCAGGCTAAGAGCAAAGTAAGCATTCTCTATGATGATTGGAGAAGTGTGGATAAGGCGATAATTTCTCAGCTGTGGGAGACCATTTTGGTAAGATCTTTTGCTATTGTTTGACTGTTCTTTAAATGTTTCTAGTATATATAATATTTTTAACCTCTTTTTTATCAGATGACATTTGATATTCCTGACACTGGAAGAGTCAGGAAGAAATTCTTATCGTTGGCTGCTAGGAGATGGAGGGATTTCAAATCAACCCTCTCATCTGATTTCATTTATGGTCATAGGAGTCATGAGAATCCATGTCGTATATATCCTTTTATAGATGAAGACACATGGAGACAATTTTTTGAAAGTAGAAGAAAAGAATCATTTTTGGTAAGGTCAATGTAAACTTTTATAAGCTTTCTTATATAAATGATCTTATTATTGTTTTGTTAATGATTACTTATTCTTAATTTACAGCAAACAAGGAAAGCTCATCAAGAGATCCAATCTAAAAATGTATACCCTCATAGTTTATCTCGGGGAGGGTATGCATTATTGGAAGAACAAATGATGGCAGAAAAATTTCAACAACTAAGAGTTGAGTCTTCAAGCTCTGGAGAGGTGGCCCCTCTATCCCCTCCATCTAGACATGAGAAATGGAAAAGAGCTCGGAAGGGAAAAAAGGACAATATCTTTCGGAAGAATCGAGACTCGTAGTTGAGAGGATTGTAAGATATCTATTTTATTTATTTAAGTTTACTATTTTCGTCATATATTTCCAATCATTATAGAAATGTTCAATTAATTATTACAGGACTCTCTTGAGGAGCAGAGTTCACAGGGGACATTTACACCATCTGGGAGGGAAGATATTTTATCTGTGGCATTGGGAAAGCCCGAACATCCTGGCCGTGTAAGAGGATATCCGGCAGGTGTATCGGTAAGAAAAGTGTTTCCACGTTCCTCAACTTCTAACGTTGAGGGAGTTTATAAAAAAAATAGAATCCTTGGAGGCTGAAGTCCATAATATTAATGCGACAATGGAGGAAAAGATTAGAGCATCGGTGCAGTTTATGTTTGCAGACTTGCAAAGACAATTTCAGGGTGAAGCTCCCACTCTACCTCTCCCAGTAGCTCCCACTCCCCCACCTCAGCCTGCGAACCCCATTTTTGATCCTCCTCCTCCGCCGCAGCTACCTACTTATTGTGAGTTGTATGTTGATGATCCTCAACATCATATAGTTGCATATGGGATGGTATATTGTATAGGAGATACAGTTCATCATCAACAGTTAGAGGTATAGAATCAAAGGGTCACTGTACAGGATATTATAGATAGATCAGCTCGGATACCATTACCTACAGATGAGGTGACGACAGTTGGACATAGTATCGGCCATTTTTTACTTTGGTCATCCAGACTTCTTCGACTCATTACCATAGAGGTATGGATGTTATATCTTTTATTTTATATTTTTATTAATGTTTTATCATTTGAAAACTAATATATTTTTCAATTTATTTTTACAGGAATACTTCAAAGGTAAAGAAATACTGTATAGACAACAACAAAGACAGATAGCTATGACATCAGATGCAGATACTAGCAGTCTTGAAAAATTGTCAAGATATTCAAATTTGTTGGCGGATCATTATGACTTTACAATGGAAGCTCATGTCTGTGGACGTGAACTAAGTGTGGGGATTATGAAAACTGATATCATGGAGTTTGTCACTGGAGATAAGTTGGGCATCAACGTGGTGCAAATTTTTATCATGTAAGTCTTAACACATTTTCCTTGCGTTATATTTATTAAAAATGTATACTTATGTCTGCTTTGTATTAGGTATCTGTATAAAATTTGTGAGAGGAATGAGCTGACAGATGTATATGGATCCGTGGACCCACAATTGATTTCCCCTTAAGCATGTGCATTGGATGAGGAACAAAGAATGCTTTATATTACTGATAGATTTGAAAAGAATGTAATCACACAGTGTTGGATGATGCCTTTTTGTGAGAGGTATGAAACACATCCCTCTCAAAGATTTAATTATCTTTTAACATAAAAAACCACTAACGTTAAATTTCCTTTTATCAGGGATCATTGGATGTTAGGGGTTTTTTGCCCTAGGGAGAAAACACTTTATTGGATATGCTCTCTCCATGATGATGTGCGATAAAGTTTTAAGAATATATTGGAAACGTAAGTTTCAATTTCACAATAGTTTTATATATTATAATGAATTTTACATTTACCCATTCGTATTATTTTCTAACAGGGCATGGGTCCACTTTCGAAAAAGTGCAAAGAAAAGGAATTTCAAGATCAAATATGTACATGCAAAGGTAAATATCCATTTATAATTTGTACATTTTGATTTATTACATAAAAATAATATATTGAATTTACACTCATTCAAATAGAAATTTCATGAGCAACAAGTCATCATCGAATGCGGATATTACATGTTAAGATTTATGTATGAAATAATAACAACTGGGACAGTTCTGAGTTTTGACCTGGTAAGATTTCCTCTTTCTCATAATATTTCAATTTGATTTATTCATTATACACGTTGACTACTATCCTTTTCCTTTGTATCTTTTTGATGACCCTCAACCCTTTACTGCTGAAGATATCAAACACTTACAAGTGGAGTGGTCAAATTATTTTATAGGTTTGATTGACTTTTAGTTGTTTGTAATGTAAAATGTAATTTTGAATATTGTCAACGTAATTGTGTATTTCGTAGTCATTTAGGTTGGATTTAGTTTTTTTTGAAGTTGACAGTGTAAGTTTTGAATGTTATATAAGTGAATGTTTAATTTTTCTCTACTTCTTGTTTTGGTCTACTGTTGATGGTTTTTCTGGTCTGGATTTTGGTATGGGGGGAGAGGTTCCAAGGGGGTGGGTGGGTGTTTGGGGGGTGTCCAAGGGATATGGTAGGGGTGTCCAAGGTGTGTTTGGGGATGTCCTAGGGGTCGGGGGGGTGTAAATGAGGGTGGGGGTGTCCAAGGGGTGGGGGGTGTCCAAGGGATATGGGAGGGGTGTCCAAGGTGTGTTTGGGGCTGTCCAAGGGGTCGGTTGGGTGTAAATGAGGGTGGGGGGGGCTGTCCAAGGGGTGGGGGGTGTCCAAGTGGTGGGGGGTGTCCAAGGGATATAGGATGGGTGCCCAAGGGGTGTTTGGGGCTGTCCAAGGGGATGGGGGGGGGGGGGGTTTCCAAGGGGTCGGGGGGGTTTCCAAGGGGTCGGGGGGTGTCCAGGGGGTGGGGGGGCTGTCCAAGGGGTGGGGGGTGTCCAAGGGGTGGGGGGTGTCCAAGGGATATGGGAGGGGTGTCCAAGGGGTGTTTGGGGCTGTCCTAGTGTTCGGGGGGTGTAAATGAGGGTGGGGGCTGTCGAAGGGGTGGGGGTGTCCAAGGGGTGGGGGGTGTCCAAGGGATATGGGAGTGGTGTCCAAGGTGTCTGGGAGTTCTATCCAAGGGGCCGGTTGGGTGTAAATGAGGGTGGGGGGGCTGTCCAAGTGGTGGGGGTGTCCAAGGGTGGGGGGGGGTGTCCAAGGGATATGGGAGGGGTGTCCAAGGGGTGTTTGAGGCTGTCCAAGGGCTCGGGGGGGTGTCCAGGGGTCGGGGGGGTGTCCAAGGGGTCTGGGAGGGCTGTCAAGGTGTGGGGGGGTGTCCAATGGGTGTTTGAGGCTGTACTAGGGGTCTTGGGGGTGTAAATGAGGGTGGGGGGCTGTCCAAGGGGTGGGGGTGTCCAAGGGGTGGGGGTGTCCAAGGGATATGGGAGGGGTGTCCAATGGGTGTTTGAGGCTGTACTAGGGGTCGTGGGGATGTAAATGAGGGTGGGGGGCTGTCCAAGGGGTGGGGGGGTGTCCAAGGGTTGTGGTGGGGATCCAATGTGGTGGGGGAGGGCTGGCCAGGTTGTTAGGTGGGTATATATGAGGGTGGGGTTCAGTTGGGGCTTGGGGGAGGGCTGGCATGGTTATTTTTGTTGTTTGGTTTCTGGTTGCTTTTTGGTGAGAGCAGTGCAATTATTTTAAAAAAAATATCTCTTTCACGTCGGTTATTTTATAACCGACGTGGTAAATAAATCGGTAGGGGTTTATCACGTCGGTTTTTTCGAGAACCGACGTGATAAACTGTTCCCGGGCCTTTTATTACGTCGGTTCTTAAGATAACCGACGTGCTAAAAGGCCTGGTAATCGATTTACCACGTCGGTTATTGGATAACCGACGTGCTAAAACGTTTCCGAGGCCTTTTTATCAGGTCGGTTATGTCATAACCGACGTGATAAACGATATCCCAGGAGTTTTATCACGTCGGTTTAGAAAATAACCATCGTGATAAATCCCCATCCCCCATATTTTTCACGTCGGTTATTAATGAACCGACGTGATAAACACCGTGATGTTAGGGATGCTACGTCGGGTTTTAAATAACCGACGTAAAAAACGTTATTTATAACGTCGTCCGTATTAACGTCGCCTAAAAACCGACGTAAATAATGAAAAATAACCGACGTAAAAAATGTTTTCTGCACTAGTGATTGTGGCCTCCTCCTCAAGCTAGGTCATAAATTATTCGATGTCCTCAGTAAATTGGGGAACTCTGGTCAGAATTTCTTCTTGGTATTCAGTCTTAGATAATGAAGTTTGACTTTATCAACCATTTCTTCCAGTTCTTGAGATAAAATTCTGATGTATTTCCCATTTATCATCTATTTATCTTGGTTAGTGAGTTCATCGGTCTTTTTTAGGATATGAACCTCTTAAGAATTTCGAATTATTGGTTCATTAACCTAAGAGTATTTGTTGTTACACGAATTTAAAAAAATTTAATTTGAAAACATCATAGAAGACTTTTTTTGTTTTTTATAAAGAGAAATAAAATCTATCTAAGATGTGAAAATAGAAAAATTAAATGAATAGCTGATTGGATCCCTAGAAATTGTGCCATTTTTAATGCATGTCTTTCATGGTCCATGGTTAAAAGCAATTATAATTTTTCCTAGTGGATCACAGTGGCTGACCAGAGTCATTTCACTTGATGAGCTTCTCAGTTTGTTCACCTACTTCTTCTAAATCACCTAAAATATTTCTTTTTGTTGTTTTAAGTTATAAAGGAAAATAATGAAATTGTTTTTGGGTTTTTTTATTACTTATCTAATGACATGAAATTTTGAAATTTAAAATAACATGAAAATATAAACATAATGAGATAAAAAGAAAGCACTTGGTTTTGGGGTTTTATTTAAGTTTCAATCATTATTATCCTTTATATGTTTATTTTTAGTTTGATAATTCAAAGATGAAACCTCATTTTTGAACTATTATTATTTATTTAGATATTTTGTAATATCATTGAATGCCTAAGAACTCTCAATTCAACCTTCTCCATTAATCAAGGTCGATGACACACCTTGGTCTAATATATGACATATTCTAGGACCCATATTTATCGAAGCCATTTCATCCATTGAAAATATCAACTCCAAAATTTGAAGAACTAACCAATGGAGAGAGGGAAAGTTTTATAAATAAAAAAATATAGATATATTGAGTTTTGTATCATTGGGGAAATTCACCTCATCAGGGACATTCGTCTCACCCATGCATGCTACTCAATTCTATCTACAAACTTAAAAATAAACTTTAAGGAAAATTCAAGAACACATTGACCTCCCCCCAGGCCAAGCCTTGGGGTGAGCCTCTCATTTTTTAGAGTAATATATCACTTGGTGGTGTGGATAAAAGAGAATAAGAATAAATATAATAAAAGAAAGAATAAATTTAAAAATAATGCGATGAAAAAATAAAATAATAAAACAAAATATAATTAGGATGAGAGAGAGAGAAAAATAAAAATAAAATAGAATGAGGTAAAATAAAATAAACAAAATTTATATAATTTATAAAGAATGTGAAAATAATAATATTATTATTATTAATAATTATCATTATTATTATTATTAAAATAATTTCTAAAAAATAAGGAGAAAGAAAATAAGAAAAGAAAAAAAAATTAAAATAAGAATGATATATTAATAATTATTATTATTATTATTATTATTATTATATTATTATTATTATTAATACTAATACTAATAATAATACTCATAATTAAAATAATAAAATTTAGAATTAGAATTATGGAATGGGTGGAGAAACACAAATTCATGGATTATTTTATTAAAACTGAAATTTAAATTGAAATTAAAAATAAAACTATGACTAAAAATTTAAAAGGAAATAAAAATTATGAATAATAAATGGGTGGGGAAGAATTTGGTGTAGTGCGGATCCTTGGTGGATATCTCCTCCTTGGTGGTCGGCTGATGGTATGGCATGGATTGGAATAATTTGGAAAGGAGGGGATCTCATCATTTTATAGTCCATAATTTTCATTCAAATTATTCCACATGTTAACCCAAATAAATGATATAATTGTGTAATGGTGTCTTTATAAAAGTTTCTCATAAATTTATTTCGTGTCTCTCCTCAAAATTTTAACATATTTTTTCATGTGTAGAGAGAGTTATGTCCATTTTACTCTCATAATTTATTCTTCCCAGTCAGACTCTCCATATTCCACATCTTTGGTTTCTCATGCATTAATGTCCATTAAAATGGCCGATTCAAACATGGAAATATTCATAAAATTTGTTCATAAATGAATTTCTCCTCTCTCTTCCAAATTTTAGCTTATTTGGTCTGTCCAATCAGGATATATGGTCCCAACATAAAAAATTATTAGATCTGTGAATAGTTTTTAAGGCCCAACTTGTGATCTAGTTTTTGGGATTTAAAATGGTGGATTTAGCTTTGGTTCCATAAGAATAAAATTAATACTAGGATGTATATAATCCTAAAAAATAATATCATAATTGATTAGTATATAAAATTCCATGGCCTAAATACATAAATAATTTAAAGTAGTTAAAATCCAAAATAGGACATTTTTTCTAATTATGCTCAAAATACAACTAAAACCTTAAAATATGACAATTTACCTTAAAATAAAACTTTTTTGGGATTAAAAACATTTAAATTGAAAGTAAAAATATTGAAAATATTTGTTATTTTATGCTTAAAAATGCATTTTTCTAAAAACTATTTTGTTGAAATGAATTTCTAACCCTTATAGAAATTGAAAAATATAAAATGGATTCTATATTTTAAATCATCATAATTAAAAAAATTAATTATTTCAACTTAATTTTTGGTCTTTATTTATAGTAAAAACATTAAAAAAATTACCATAATTAAGGTTAAAATAGGTTTACTAGGGGTTAAACTAAGGGATAATAGTTAATATTCTGTTTCAACTTGTATGAAGCATATTATTTGAAGATATTTATAAATTATATTATCATAACTTTTAATTACTGGATGTTTTGTTCCACTTTCCCAAGAAATTGAGCTTTTATAATTTAAATCTTTTAAGTAATTCCATGTGTGTCCCCCCCCCCCCCTGTACTCATAAAAGGGAACCTATTATTCTCCCTTATTCACAAAATTTGAACCTTATAGATCAAAAAATACCTGACCAAAACCCTTAATATATTACTTAAATTATTTATTTATCTCTTTTTAGTACCCTAATACCATTCTAATAAGGCTTAAGTTTTAATCCAAATGAGTTCTCTCAAAGAATAGGTAATCGTCTTAAGCGACTCTTTCAAATTTTATTTCTTCTTATACTTCCTATAAATATGTTGTATCCATACTAAAATAATTAATAATATATCATAAATATTCTAATATTTTATTATGATTAGTTTACAACCATTTTCTACCTCTTTTCCATCAGATGGGAAATGAATTTATCAATGTGTGTATGTGTGGACTACCGCCTCAACATAGTGATATGATTAATTTTCCATCACCATATTTCATGATTAGTTATTATCATGGATTTAATTTTTATATACAATATTTATGACATAATTATTCTTCTATAATTATAATACATTATCTAACTTCTTTCCTTCTCATCCATTGGGAAATCATAATGTTGCTCGTGCATACGTGTGGACTACCTCCTCTATGAGGTGATGAGATTCATTTTTCATTACCTCTTTAAATGGATGCTAATAAGGATATATTTAATTAATATATATGATATTTATAATATAATAATTATTTTTAATTTTTTAATTATTATTTACCTTTCTTTTTTTCCATCCATCAAAAAGTGAAAACATCACTTGTGTGTATGTGCAGACTATAGTCTACATGAAGTGATGTAATTCATTTTTCACAAAAACAATTAAGAGTGGTCATTAAAATGTATATAATGAATAAATTTTATACTTATATCATGATTAATTTTCATTATATTATGAAACAATGACTAAGGTTTAAGGATCAATTTTACTGAACTGAAACATACAGGAAAAACGTAATAGTTATCACCTGGAACAATTATTTTAATAAACAATTGTCAATAATTGGGTGATAATATGTTATAAGTAAATAACATATGGTATTATATGTACGAATATAGTTTTTCATTTTATTTTTAATAAATATATATTTATTATACAGGAGTTTTGATCCCATAAAAATAAATACGATACTTGAAGTACGGAGTTTATATCACAATCTCTTTTCTGTTCGAGATTATTTATGCTAAATTCACATTGAGTGAAATTATACAGATCTTATAATTTAAAACCCATATATTTTTTTCTCCTTTTATTATAACTATATTTTTTATTTTTTAGTACCATTTTCTTCTTTGGTACTTAAAAATGATCAAGTAAATGTTTTTTAAGAAAACACTCACCTTACCTCTACTTTGATCGGTAAACTTTTTCTTCCCTAACCATCCTCTTTAAAATTATTTTATGGAAGTTTTTAAGTATAATTGAAATTTTTTTAAAAAAATATTTTGATTACTTTTTATATTATTTAAAAAAAATGAGTCTTTTTAAAGAACAATTTTCCAGAAAAATCATTTTTGGATTTTTATAAAAGTATGAGTAGAATTTTTTTCTTTTACCGTATACAGAATGAACAAATTATCATGACACCAAGACCATTATTTATTTTTAATATTTTTTTAAAATTTTACATGGTTATTTTCAAAGAAATTAATCTTATCAATATTCTAGTAATTTTTAGTTAAAATTATATCAAAATAAAAGGATATTTTCCTCATGTTTTCAAAAAAGGTTCAAATGATCATTTAAAGGTATTTTTCATCAATGTAGTCATCCTTTAAGGATTTTTATGCTTTAATAGGGATATAATATTATGATACCATCCACTTTATTTCTCTATATGTATTATAATAATGACTATTCAAGTATTATTCTATGAAACTTGTTTTTTTTCATGCGTTAATTAAGTTATGATGAACTTTTTATAAAACCAATTTCTTTTTCATGGGTTATGACATGAAGAAATGATGGAATGAGACTCATTTCATTTACATGGGTTATGATATAATCAATCAATGAATTTTTGTATGATCTTGTGTCATATTTATGGTTTAAGGTTATGTGATGGGTGGGTCCTTTTTATCCCACCAATTTATTTGGAAAATATGGATAACTCATGAGATAACTATGTTATACATGAACATGATTTCATATTCACACAATTATGTATGGACCTGGTTTCATGTTCATAACTTCATGCATAGACCTAGTTTCATGACCATAACTTCATGAATAGACATGGATTCATCTCTATAACTTTATGTGTGGACCTAAATTCATTTCCATGAGTTTATATGAGAACCGGGCTTTATATCCTTAAATTAATGAGTGAACCTATTAAAATTTATACATGTTCACAATTTTATAATATTATGCTTGTGAAATATTCCTATGTTTATGATATGTTTTCCTGGATCATGATTTATTATTTATTATTACACACTCTTATTACTTTTTTCTTTCTTTATGAAACACCCATATACCACTACTCATGGTTAATGATACTTAATTGATTGGGTATAAATTTATTATGTGATGAACATATTATTATACCCTTATTCTCATTGATTATCATTTATTGATATCTCTTATGTTTACCCTTACTGGGAATTTTATCTCAACCATTCTTATGTTTCCATTTTCCCTAGGTTATGAAGAAATGTTTTAAGTTGGGTATGTCTAAGAAGAGTACTATGATTGAAAAACATTCTAAGAGATATTAAATATCCTTTATGAAATAAGATGTTTATATATCTATTATCAAAATATACCAAACCTTTGTGGTCCTCAAACATGTATTATTGTGAAATATATTTCATATTCATTTAAAAAGTTGCAATATTTATGTATGTTATGATTAGGTATCCTTAGTTTGTATCAGATAATGACTTAGTTGTTTTTGTAGATTAGTTTATATGAAATATAAGTATAGAAACTAAGAAAAATTATGTTGGACCAAAAATTATAAGGGATGAACCTAAATTTTCATAATTTTATAATATGTTTCATAAATTAGTACATCTTTGGAATGATTTTATTTTGATTTATTACTATTTTTATTGTTTCTCAATACTTATTTTATCTATTTTTGGTTTTATTTAATGGTTGGTACCATAAGGAATCATGCTAAAAAATTTGGTGGGTAATTAAATGACCATCCTCATGAGAAACCAAATGGATTGGGAGTTGGGATGAAATATATTGTGACTATTCTCACTCAACTATCTCAATCTATGAGTGGTAATGAAGACCATTTGATCTTTCAAATGCACTAAAGAGGGATAAAATTACATTGATTCTTTTATGTGACAATTTCCACCATCCTTTTATGGTTATTCTAATCCAATAGTTTTTTAGTGATATGCAATGAAGAAGATATTTTTTGTTTTTCAGTTATTAGGCCATGTGAAATTTTTATTAGCAGTTTATCTCTTGGAATGTTAAGAAAATCAATAATAGAATAATATCAAGAACATGAAACAAGAAGAAGGAATAAAATCCATGGAATGGAAAGAGTTTAATAGTTTATTTATCAATAAATACTTTCCTCAAACGATTCATATAAATATATAAAGGTACTTTATAGAGTTGAATAAAAAGGTGATAAATCCAATAGTACCTATAAAGAAAACTTTATAAGAATTTTAAGGTATGATTTTAGTTTTATCATTAACACAAAAATAAATATTGACCATTTCATTAGTGGTTTTAAACCAAGTCTTTTAAAGGAATTATCCCTAAGGGACTTTGGAAGCTATGAATAGATTGTTCAATATGAACTCAAAGTGGGAGTGGAAGTTTAGAGCCCTCACTTTAATGGTTGTAGTGATAAGAAAAGTAAAATAGAGTTTCATGGAATCTCCAGTGGTATGTTAAATAGAGGGAAGAAGTTTCAACCTCCTACATTCCCAAATGTCGGAAGAAACACACATGTAATTTCCAGAAAGGAATGGGAAGATGTTTCAAGTGTGGGAGGCTTGGACATCGACTAAAATAATTTGAAGTGATTTGAAGAGGAAAATCAATGAAATGAATAAAGGTAAAGATCTATTAAATACCCAACCCACACATTAGTGGTTTAGATATAAGGAGTTTGGGAATTATGCGATTCAATTCCCTAATACAAGGGCTAATGAGGATAATAAGCCTTAGTAGCCTCTAAATTCAAAGAAAAAAGGGAAAGCTTATATAATCACAATTGCTAAATTTGTCCAAGAGAATGATGTGTGGAAATATACACTTATCATCTACTCTCTAATTTTAATTATTTTATTTTATTTAGTTTTTACCCGCTCTTCTATATATGAATAATTTTCTAAGGGAATAATATCACCACCTCAATGATTATATTTTGAGTTAGTAGTGAAAACTGATAATATTATGATGATGATTGCATCTCAAGTCTATAACTCCTCTTTGATATAATTCTATGGGAATATGATTTATGTAAATATTTTTATTCTTTATATAGTTAAATTTTATGTCATTTTGGGTATTTATTTGATCTCCCATTATAGAGATTATATCAATTGTTAAGGAAGGGAAGTCTCAACTAATATTCTGAATCAACCTGCAATCATTTATCAATATGAGGATGAACTTGAACTCCCAATGGAAATCACTTCCATTATATGGGTTTTACTACCTATTCATGAGGGATATTTATCTCAAATGGTTTAAGAGAACATCAACATTGAAGATATATATATTGTTTGGTAATATTCTAGTGTATTTATTTAATATGTTCTTATTTTTCCCCTGAATCGTGAATTTATGTTTTTAATAGAAATCATGCTTGGTGTTATACCTATTTCAAAGACTCTTTATAGAATGGCCCAAATTGGGTTGCAGGAATTGAAGAAGCAAGTCCAAGAGAATTTAGAAAAGGGATTCATACACCCAAGTGTGTCACCATAGAGTAAATATTTTCTTTTTATAAAGAATAATGGTGAGTCAATGTGTCATTGAATTTATTATTAATAACTTAATAATATCACTATCAAGAACAAGTATACTTTACCCTGTATTAATTAATTTTTTGATCAATTGTAAAGAGATTAATAATTTTCAAAGATTTAAATTTATTCTATATATCATTAATTGAGGTTATAGAAGGAGATATACCAAAGGAATCCTTCTATACAAGGTATGTTTATTATGAATTTATATTAATGTCATTTTTACTTACCAATACTCCCACTATCTCTATATATCAAATGAATAAATACTCTAGATATTAACCTGATTGGTTTTTGGTAACATTTATAGATGATATTCTTATATATTCAATGAGTAAGTAAGAGTATGAAGATCATTTGAGGATTGAACTAAAGACCCTAAGGATGAATAATTAATATGCTAAATTTACAAAGTGTGAATTATATCTTGAGAAAGTTTAATTTTTGGTTCATATAATCTCAAGTGAGGTTATATCAGTGAATCCTTCAAAGATGGAAGTTATTGAACAATGACCCAAACCAACCATGAAAAATTAGATCCATAGTTTTATTAGGCTTGTTGGATACTATCAACACTCCATGTGGGATTTCTCAAGGAAATCTAATCCACTAACAAAGTTGACATGGAAGGGAGCTAAGTTCCTATGTACAGATGAATGTGAAGAAAATTCCAAAGAGCTAAAAAGAAGGTTTTTTATTGATATTATTCTCACACAACCCTAAAGTGGAAAAGGGTTTGTGATTTATAGTGATGAATAAAAAAATGGATTGGTATGTTTCCTCATGTAAAATTACATGGTGATAGATTATTCTCACACCAATTTAAAATTCATGAGAAAAATTACCTAACTCGTGATTTGGAGTTGGGAGTAGTAATTTTTTTATTGAAAATATAAAGGAATTATATTTATAGTAAAATATTTTATATATATAATAATCATAAAACATTTAATTATATATTTATATATAAATAGTTACATATGCACCAAAGCAGAAAGTTGGAGTTGATTAAAGATTTTGAATGTTCAATACATCAATGCCCTGGGAAGGCCAACAAGTTGGTTGATACTCTTAGTTAGAAAGACTATGATAACTTTTACATGATGAGTATTGAAATAGATTTAATAATTATGTATTTATATAATATGGTTCTTGAAATAATAAGGAAAGGAATAAATCATATCTTTCTCATATTAACATTTAACGATCCATCCATGTAAGGGTTAATGAGGAAAAAAAGATATAGAACTACAAAAGAAGGTGAGGAGTGTTCCTAAGTTCAAATATGATTATGATGGGATGATAAGGTTTAATAACCAAGTATGTTCCCTATAAATATCATAATTTAATAATTAGTTGTTAGATAAGATCATAGTTCATCATTATCTATTCATCCTAGAAGTATGAAGATGTATATATATCTGAAAGAGTATTTATGGTGGGAAAACATAGAGAGAGATATTAAAGAGTATATATATCAGATATTTGTTTTTTATAAATATAAGGTTAAGAGATATAATTATAAGTGAAAACTACAACCATTACCCATACTATAATGGAAATGGGAAAACATTACCCAGGATTTCATTGTTAGAATCTCTAAAACATCAAAACTCCTTAATGTTATTTGGGTTGTAATTGAACACCTTATGAAATCAGTATATTTTATTTCTATTAGAAAATATTTATCACATGATCAAATTTCCATGATATAATTTAAAAAATTGGTAATAATTTATGGATTACCACATTCTATCGTATCTGGTCAAGATCTGAGTTTTACCACAAAGTTCATCAAAGTCCTTATCAAGCTCTAGATATATAGTTGAGTTTCAATAATTTTTTCATCCTTAGAAATATGGACATTATGATATAATAATTCAAAACCTATTGGATATACTTAGATGTTATTCAATTGATTTCAATGGTTTCTATGATAAAAATATTCCTTCAGTTTATTTTTCTTACAATGATGGTTTTCACTCGAGCATTTAGATAGCTCCTTATGAATCCCTATATGGAAGGAAGTGACTAACTCCAACATGTTAGGATGAAGTTGGATAAATAAATAAATTGGGACCTATGTTAGGTAATTAAATAGTATATAATTTTATAACCATTCAATATCATATTATGGTAGCTTAGAGTCGATAGAAAAGTTATGTTGATAATCATTGGTGATATCTGGAGTTCGAAGTTATTGATAAGATGTTTCTATTTATATTTATATAGAATAAGACTACAAGAGTTTGAAATAAGGTAAAATTGATAATGATATATATCTCATATTTTGATATTCATGATCATAATAGGATGATTTTATATCATCTGGTGTTTGCACCAAATCTCACTCAAGTTCATGATGTGTTCCATGTATCTTTCCTGAGGAAGTACAAACCTAATCCTTCACAAGTACTGAACTTAGAGGTTATACCAATGGATCTTGATCTCTCTTATGAGTAAAAATATTATATATTATAGATCAAATAGAGAATGTTTTGTGGAATAATACCACTCACTTAGCCAAAGTTTGGTGGTGAGATAAAAAATTTGAGGAGGCTATGTGGGAACTCAAGGATGTCATGAG
Source organism: Viscum album (assembly GCA_963277665.1). Taxonomy (NCBI): domain Eukaryota; kingdom Viridiplantae; phylum Streptophyta; class Magnoliopsida; order Santalales; family Viscaceae; genus Viscum; species Viscum album. Next base: position 442,220,990 of record OY728121.1, read on the forward strand.
GTGAATGTATTCTCAATTTTTTGTATTGGAGTGATGGAATTTTGATGGTTAAATTATAATATGGATGTATAATGTAAAAAAATAAGTTTTTTTGTTATATTTATCTTTAAATAAATTTATTTTATACTGTATCATTCTTTACATGTAACATAGAGTTTTAACGAACCATGATATACAAATGAATTATTATTATTTAATGTGACAATTATAACCTATTAATTAGATTAGAGGGTATGAATAGGGAAAAATAAATTATGAAAAATTATTTTTTACACTTTATTAAAATGAATTAATTGGTTATAAATTGGTTATAAATGAAAATAAAATAATTTGAAAGAAAAAAAAGAGATGTTTTGCTGAAGAAATTTTTTTAGGCATGTAATGTGTTTTTATCTTAATAAATTAAGGTAATAACTATTTATGAATGTTTTTAATGAAATTTTTATAGAATATATTCAATAAAATATTTTAGCTTTCCTATAATATTTTTTACTATGCATTGAGTACAAATAAATTCAATTTTATGCTAAAAATACATTTTCCAAAAAAATGATTTTATTGCATTTTGCGCAATTAATTTAAAATGAATTTTTTCTAATTATAAAAATTGAATATTTTAAAATGTATTTCATATTTTTAATTAGAATAATTAATATAATTTAATATAGTCAACCCAATTTTTGTTCCTAATAAATAGTAAAATAATAAAATTTTGTCACCGCTATTAAGGTTAAAACAGGTTTATTAGGGGTTAAACTAATTGATAAGGGTAAAAATTACACTTATACATATATAAATATTATTATTTTAATATATTTAAACCTTATATTATCTTTTATTATATTTAATATCCATTTAGTTCCAATTTCACAATAAATTGACCTTTTATTATTTAAATATTTTAAGTAATTCCATGTGTGTTTCTCCCCTCACTTATAAAAGGGAATCTATTATCCTCTATTATTAACATAATTTTACTATTATATCTCATAAAATCACTAATAAAAAAACTTTCTATATTTATTACCCTCTTTATTGATCTCTAGGTCTTAACCTAAGACCATCCTATAAAGGATTGAGGTGTAAGATGAAGGTTGTCTCTCAAAGAAGAGGTAACCATCTTACCTGACTCTTTAAAAGTTTATTTCTTATTATAATTCCTATAAATAAATTTTATCCATATTAAAATAATTAATCTATTATAATAAATATATTTACTTGTTATTATTATTAGGTTAAAATTCCACTTCCTTTCCATCAAATGGAAAATTAAAGTATCGTTCGTGCATATGAGTGGACTACCACCTCCACGTAGTGATATGATTCATTTTTCATCGCCATATTTAGGGGTTGGTTATTAGTATGTATTTAATGTTTATATACTATATTTATTACATAATTATCCTTATTTAATTATATGATCTTATCTACCTTCTTACATTATCATCTCTTGGGAAACGATAATGTCACTCATTCGTACGTGTGGACTACCACCTCCACAAAGCAATATGATTCATTTTTATTTTAATATTTATATGGATGTTAATAAGAATAGATTAAATGAATATATATGATAATTTTATATAATAATTATTCTATAAAGTTTATAATTATTTAACTTCCTTTTATTCCATCTGTCCAAAAGTGAAAACATCACTTGTGCGTGTGTTTGAAGAACCATCTTTGTGAAGTGATGTAATTAATTTTTCACCCCCAATTTTTATGAATGGTTATAAAATTTTATATAATTAATAAATATTATAATTATACCATGATTAATTTTATTTATATTATTAAACCTTGACCAAGGTTCAAGGACCAGAACTTCTAAACCAAAACATGCATGAAAAACTAAACAGTTAACACCCGGGACAGTGATTTTAATAAATATTTATTAATAAATGGGTGATAAGATGTCATAATTGTATAATAAATGGAATTACATATATTATTATAGTTATTTATTATATTTATAATAAATATATATTTATTATATAGGATGTTTTAACCCTTACTTAGAAAGACAATACTTGAGGTAAGGGTTTTATGTTATAATCTTGTTTCTTTTTGGTGTTGTCTATGCTAAATTTTCATTGAGGGAAATTATATCAAAGTTATCCTTTAAACCCCATATATTTTAATCTCCTCTGGTTATTCCTATAATATTTATGTATTATTACCACTTTCCTCTCTTTGTTACTTAAAAATTATCAAGAAATTTTTTTTTTTAAATAACCTTATTTCTTATTTGGATAACCAACATTTTCTTCCATGTACATACTATTAAAAATTGTTTTATGGAATTTTTTACCTATACTTGAAATTTTATTAAAATTTAATTTTATTTACCTTTTAATATATTTAAAAAAATTAAAATTAATCTTTTTAAAAAAAAGTTTTTGAACATGTTATTTTTGACTTTTTACAAAAGTATGAGAAGAATATTCTATTTTAACATATACAGTGTGAACGAATTTTACCTCCATCATTACCATTATTTTATTTGAAGGTTTATTTATAAGTTTCCATGGTTAATTTAAAATAAAATTATTTTATTAATATTCTAGGAAGTTTTAGTTAAAATTTTATCAAAATAAATGGATATTTTCTTCAAGTATTAAAATAATGGTTTAAATGATATTTTAAAGGAGTTGTTTTTATCTTTTTTATCATACTTTAAGGATTTTTATGCCTCACTATAGATATGATCTTATGATACCACCCACTTTGTTTTTTTGGATGTCTTATGATGATTATGATTCAAATATTATGCTATAAAACTTTTTTAATTTCTATGGGTTAATTAAGTTATAATGAAATATTTATGAAATTCATTTCTTTTCCATGATTTATGCTATGATGAAATGATGTAATGAAAATCATTTCATTTATATGGGTTATGATATGATGAATTGATGGATGTTTTTATGATCTTTTTGAACATTTATGGTTTAAGGTTATGTTATAGGTAGGTTCATTATATCCCTCTAATGTATTGGGTACATATAGATAACTCGTGTGATAACTATGTTATGTGTGAACTTGATTTCATGTTCAAAAAATTATGTGTGGACCTAGTTTCATGTCCATAACTTTATGCATGAACCTAGTTTCATGTCCATAACTTTATGTATAGACCTGGTTTCATGTCTATAATGTATGGACCTGGTTTCATGCCTATGAGTTTATGTGAGGAACTGATTTCATATCCATAATTTAATGAGTGAACTTGTTACTATTTATACATTTTAAAAGTGTTATAAGATTATGATTGTTCTATATTCCTATGTTTATTATATGATCTCATGAATCATGGTTAATTATTGATGATTCCACACTCTTATGAATTTTTTCTTTTTCTGTGAAAAATAATTATTCCCTAACTCTTGATTAATGATACTTAATTGATTGGGTTTGACTTTATTATGTTATAATCACATTCCCATACCCTTATGATCACTTATGATCATTTATTGATATCTTCTATGTTTACCCTTACTGGGAATTTGATCTCACCCTTTCTTATGTTTCCATTTTCCCTAGGTTATGAAGAAATGTTTTAAGTAGGATATGGATAATGTAACATCCTGGCCCAGGTTCCACTAAACCAATTCCCTAAGACATTGAACCACAAGGCCTCAATAATTCACCCCCATATACGAGAGGTTGTCAAATAGAAGTGAGGGTCTAAAGGTGGTTCAATGGGGAGACTATACCCTCATATTAGAGTAAATACAGGGGAAATAAAAAGATATCATCCAAGGTAGTAATTAAATAGAGTGAGGAAGCTGTAAATAAATCAAAATAGAATATACTATAATAATAAATGAAATTATATAAAATTATAAATAGTTATGTCATACATACAACATTGGTCACCCACTAGGCTGACTATACATGAAGGAGTAAATTAAATAAATGGAAATGAAAGTATAGGACTCCACTACTAACATCAAGCCAGACTATATACTCAGTCTCCATGACATAGTTGAGTTTATCTAGCCTAATCAAAAGAATAATCATGGGCATCCCTATTTGATCATGAATCTTGGGGCCTTCTCCCTAAACACCATGTATTTTTTCTTAACTTTAAAAGCAGACATATGGTCTACACACACACTGAGGTACACATATAGGGGTGAGAAATAATCTTAGTAGGCCAACCCAATGATAAACCTATAAATATGATTTCATAAGTGCATGCTCATGAAATATACTCAGTTTAGCTGAGACATGGGTAGAAAAGATAAATAAAAAAATAACTTGAAACCACATTCAATCCCTGGGTCTATAATCCGAGTTAACTGAGAAAAGTTCCATCATGTATATTTATATTTATATGTGTATATATATATATATATTCCCATAAATATATATATACATAAACATGAATATCCATGTGTAAGGTGAAAATAACATAATCAATAGCAGTCAATCCTTGGGCATGTAATACTAGTCAATTGTACATCCTATGAAAAGGGAATTGAGCAGGATTTCGTACCACTCAAGTCATATATAATTAATTTGATCTCTGGGTCTGTAATCCCAATAAAAAATACATGCTTCAGCCAGCATCAGAAATGTCTCTGAGTAATATATGTCACTACATGGGGATACATGTCCTAACCTTGGGTTCACCTTTACTCGCCTCTAATCATTATCATGAAGGATTCCATATACTAATGAACAATATTGTAAATATGGTACAGAGTTGGACATCATTCCATGCTCACCATGTGAATCATGTCTAATTTTTATCCCTAGTTCTCAATCCATAGGCGGTCACAACATTGTGACTCAGATAATCCCTAAGGTTCTAACCCTTAGGTGATGTATAAGGATAGATCACTAGTGAGACATCATTCCCACCCCTTGAGGTCTCTCATTAGGGAGAGAATAATCACACCCATCACCTAGGAGATTATAATTATCCAAGAGTATATATCAATGGTAGGGAATTCCATGTTCAAAACCATGATCAAGTAATCGATCAGGGAGACTGTAATCATCCCCATCATTTGAGAGATCATAATCATCCATGAGTATATGTCACATCAATGTTGAGGAGTTCTATGTCCACCACCATGATCCAGTAATCAATCAAGGAGATAATAGTCATCCCTATCTCTCTTAAGAGCATAATAATCCATGAGTATCATTAATAGGGATTCAATGTTCATGTATCAAAATCAAGGTATGCCATTCCCAAATATCATAAACATGGGGATTTCATTGCCAACATCACAAACACAGAGATTTGATGACCAAATATCATAAACATAGGCTAATAATTCAGACCTCAGGGAATAATTATAGGTATCCCAATATTAAAAAGGAAGGTCTCGGAATCTAGATTCCATGAAATACATGTGGGTAACCCACTAAGGAAAACACAATGCATCAGGAACATCATCCAGAAACTAGGAATTACCTCTAGCTATCATATATGCATCATTAGTAACCATGTGAATGAATAAATAAAATATAGAGGGTGATCGAATTCCTAAACCACCACTACTTCTACATCCCCATGTCTTAAAATTTAGGAATGGTTTCTATTGTGACACCCACTAAGATCAATACCCAAACCCGGTGTACTAGATCAGGGTCATTCAAACATCAGGGGACCCACTGGGTCCCTCATTTCATAACACCATAGATTCATCCTACTTGGTATCCTCAATAGTAAAGGTAAAAGGAGGAATCCTACATGAGATCCTCGACGGTAATTCAACAGAGGCATCCTATACAAGATCCTTAGAATGTAACGGTAAATAGTTAAAGTAATCCTATATGGATCCCTAAAAAGTAGTTTAAGAATGAGATCCATCCTACATGGGATCCTCAGAATATGATATTAGTAAAGGGATCCTATAAGGGATCCTAGATAGTAAGTAAACTTAGGCATCCTACATGGGATCCTTGGAATGGAACATAGGAAAAGGAATCCTATGTAGGATCTATAATAATATAGAAAAGATATCAGTATCCTATATGGGATCCTCTAAGTCAAAACATAAGTAGATTCATCCTCTAGGGGATCCCTCGAAACAATTAATCTCATAGCCTCCTAGTTCACAAGGGAACATCTCTCAAGTGATACGTCCTCAAGATAAGATATATGAAATCCTAATTCAATATAGATATCTCATGTCTCATCTTAGATCAAATGTGTCACTCTTAGGAGACAATTGGATTTTATTACTGGAGGAAGAACCTCTATGTTCAAGAAAACACCAGAAATTCCACCTAGGATTCCTCAAAACACCTAAAGGGTTTTACTATCACAATCTACGTGGAAAGATACTCAAAATGGACTTGTTATTGGGAATAAATATTTAAAAAACCTTAAAAGGGTAGAAAAGGGGGTATTACATGGTGTGTATACTCAGTACACAGCGTGTACCCCCAAATCCCCACCTGGGCGTGTACTCCAACCAGAATTGGCATGTAAAAACCCAAGTAAAAGGAATATTGATCACGTACATGGCATGTACCCCACACAGGGTACCTTCCCATATACCTCACATGGTTTAGCCACTTATATATCCTATCTGTATACCTCTACATGTAGTGAAACCCACATAGGGTCTGGCCATGTACTCTACATGGCCATGTCCCCTACACGAGTTATTTGGTCGGGTAAACAACTACACGGTTGATTCCCGTTACATGGCACGTATACCCCATACATGGAGTTTAATTCCAAAAATATCATATTCCCAAAATGGGAAGAACACACAATGTTTTTTCTTAAACTACACATCATGTGATCGGGATTTCTAAATGGGAAATCCCACAAATCAACCTAAAACCCTTGTTTTCGCCTTAAAAGGTATAGTTCAACACATAAGGGGTCCTAAGAAGTTATAATAAGTCATTATGACTTGAAAATGGTATATATATAGTGATTTGTGGCAAAACTTAAAAAATAGCCTACCTTTGGGTGGAATTCACTGAACCTTCGCATGTTTCCATGGTCCATGTGTAACATCCCCAAATGATAAAGGGTTAAATGAAAAAATGATATGACTCGTGTCAACAAGGTGTACCTTCCTTTTCAGGAGCCTACCTGATTAGAACTCCAAAGTTAAGCGTGCTTGTCCTAGAGTAGTGATCAGGATGGGTGACCTTCTGGGAAGTTTCTCAGGGTGTGTGTGAGTGGAGGACAAAGCCCACTGAAAAGGACATGTGTTGGCATGTAGAGACAGTCATTAGTCAGATGACCCGTTTGGGAATGTGGTGGGCCCCAGGGTGGGGACCACGTGTCTGCGGGGAAACTGGTGGGTGGGACCCGGTTGTCACATTTGGTATCAAAGTGAGCAGTGCACTGCCTGGGTTGATATGTAGGGCCCACAATGAGGGTGTTGTGATATAAACGGGGGTGATTGTAACATCTGCAAATAATAAAGGGTTAAATGACAAAATGATATAACTCATGTCAACAAGGTGCACCTTCCTTTTTAAGAGCCTACCTGATTAGAACTCCAAAGTTGCCTGGAGTAGTGATCAGGATGGGTGACCTTCGGGAAGTTTCAGAGGGTGTGTGTGAGCGAGGACAAAGCACACTAGAAAGGACCAGTGTTGGCTTGTGGGGACATTCATTATTCAGATGACCTGTTCGGGCATGTGGGTGGAACCTGGGGTGGGCCCCACGTTTCTGTGGGGCAACTGGTGGTACCTGGTAGGCCAGGACCCGACAGCCATGTTAAGGCGGGGTGTATGTGTTGTCACTGGGACCTGGTTGTCACACCATGGCTACTACATGACGATCCAATTCCTCCTGAGCCCCGTAGAGGTACCCATATTTCTCCCTCACAATTCATATTTCTCCCTTTCTATATCTTGTTCATGTAGAGGAGAATCCCTGGGTTCTTTCATGAGAATTCATGGGAGAAAGAAAATAAAAGAGGAAAAATAAAAGAAGAAAAAGAAAAGAAAAAAAGAAAAAGGGGTCTGAGGCCGACCCCAACACCAGACCTAAGTTTATGCCCCTCCTAGGAAAACCTCCCCATTCCAGATTCAATAGAGGAGACTTAATCTCAATCCTGTGATTCGTTCAAAAGATATAATAAAATAAACCTAGGTGAATAAATTAATATTTAATTAACTAAATATTAAAAAATAATTATTCCACTAAAATTTAAGTGACTAGAAGTTCAACCAACATTCTGTAATAGGGTAAACACCCTATTTTGGGACCAACAAAGTGGTCATAAAAAAATATTTGAGATCATTTTCTAGGGTAAAATGAAAATTTTACCCCTTACAAGCATATGAAAGCAAAAATTCAAATTTCTTCTCAAAATTACAGTCAGAAAAAACATGGGTCCTTATAATCTCCCCACCATAAATCATATTGCCCCAGAATATCCTTGGTGAAAAAACTAGAATACATTATCTCAACCTGAGTATCTACACAAACATTTTATCTTGACAGTCCAATGACCGATCACACATCATCAGCAACTCTCCCATCAAGGAAGACGTTTAACTGTGATTGATCTAGTACTCCCCGCCATAGGAGTACTCTTATCATCATCTCACATCTAAGAATTAAACTCAATGGATCATGGTAGACCATGAATTTTAATCAAAAATGAGGGTATCCACCCACAAATGGCCAATTGTTCCATCCCCACCATATGTTTTACCTTATAACACTCCTCAAGCACAACCTCAATAGGTTCCATCACCAACCATGAATAACATTTAAGAATAAAAAAATATCTATGTAGAGCTGATTCTATCTCATTATACTCAAGATGGTGTCAAAAGATATAATCAAATAAACCTAGGTGAATAAATTAATATTTAATTAACTAAATACCAAAAAATAATTATTCCACTAAAATTAAAGTGACTAGAAATTAGAACAAACTTCTTTAATAGGGTAAACACCCTATTTTGGGACCAACAGAGTGGTCGTAAAAAATTATTTGAGATCATTTTCTAGGGTAAAATGAAAATTTTAACCCTTACAAGCATATGAAAGCAAAAATTCAAATTTCTTCTCAAAATTACAGTCAGAAAAAACATGGGTCCTTATAATCTCCCCACCATAAACCTTATTGCCCTAGAATATCCTTGGTGAAAAAACTAGAATACATTATCTCAACCTGAGTATCTACACAAACGTTTTATCTTGACAGTACAATGACCGATCTCATATCATCAGCAACTCTCCCATCAAGGAAGACGTTTACCTGCGATTGATCTAGTACTCCCCGCCATAGGAGTACTCTTATCATCGTCTCACATCCAAGAATTAAACTAAATGGATCATGGTAGACCATGAATTTTAATAAAAAATGAGGGTCTCCACCCACAAATGACCAATTGTTCCATCCCCACCATTTTTTTTACCTTATAAAACTCCTCAAGAACAACCTCAATAGGTTCCATCACCAACTAGGAAGAACATTTAAGAATAAAAAATATCTACATAGAGCTGATTCTCTCTCATTATACTCAAGATGGTGTCCAAAGATATAATCAAATAAACCTAGGTGAATAAATTAATATTTAATTAACTAAATATTAAAAAATAATTATTCCACTAAAATTCAAGTGACTATAAATTCAACCAAACTTTTGTAATAGGGTAAACACCCTATTTTGGGACCAACGGAGTGGTCATAAAAAATTATTTGAGATCATTTTCTAGGGTAAAATGAAAATTTTACCCCTTACAAGAATATGAAAGAAAAAATTCAAATTTCTTCTCAAAATTATAGTCATAAAAAACATGGGTCCTTATAATCTCCCCATTATAAATCTTATTTCCCCAGAATATCCTTGGTGAAAAAACTAGAATACATTATCTCAAGCTGAGTATCTACACAAACATTTTATCTTGACAGTCCAATGACCGATCTCATATCATCAGCAACTCTCCCATCAAGGAAGACGTTTAACTGCGATTGATCTAGTACTCCCCGCCATAGGAGTACTCTTATCATCATCTCACATCCAAGAATTAAACTCAATAGATCATGGTAGACCATGAATTTTAATCAAAAATTAGGGTCTCCACCCACAAATGGCCAATTGTTCCATCCCCACCATATGTTTTAACTTATAAAACTCCTCAAGAACAACCTCAATAGGTTCCATCACCAACCAGGAAGAACATTTAAGAATAAAAAAATATCTATGTAGAGCTGATTCTCTCTCATTATACTCAAGATGATGTCAAAATAGTGCATGATTGTCACTAACTAGAAGTACACAAAGATTCCATCGAAAGATGTGTATATATATTTTGATCCATTCTCACATAAAATAGGTTAAACATGACTTTAACCAACTCTTGACACCATGTCTCCCAAAAATGTGTGTCTAGGTCTAGCCATGGGTCAACTGCCTCATGACACTTGATTCGTTTTTGATTTATCATCTACCACAGAGGGACATTTTTCATTTAACCATAACTCCTAGGAAACCATTCCCATCATAAGTAGTGAAAAATCATACCTCAACTAATACATAGACACTCATCAATTTATAATTTAAATGCTACCAAAACATAACTGGTGTGTACCTTTATCACCCAACTCAAACTTCAGTGATTCGTCTACTATTAAAACCAAGAAAACCATGATATTTGGCATGTCATTAAAAAAATAAAGAATCTCCCTTGAAACACCTATTCAAAATAGAGAACCTTACCTATTACATGATTTATTCCATGAATATTCATTACCCAGTTTTTTCCAATAACAAGCATCTACCCATGCTCTGAATCCATTTTAATTAGAGAAACCACTAGTCAACAGAGTCGGTGTCACACCCGGTTTTTTTTTCTATCTTTATTTTGATCCGGTCCATTGGAAATCCCGATCCTTTTCATGGGTATTTGGTGAGATTGATATTTATTTTTGAAGTTTCATATATTTCTAATCACCCTAATTTGGGTTCCCCATTGCTTGTTTATGTGTTTTTGAAGAAAGGTGGTTACTTAATGATTTGGGCCAACCATGAGCCAATTTCCAGTTTTAAAAGACCAACTTTTTTTCTTTTATAACTCATTTTTTTCATCATTTTTTACCCATTACACGTCCCAATTTTCCTATACTAACATATTAAATCTTCCATATCCTTTTGGACCCCATATAAATTCATAATCATGGTGAATTTGGGCTACTTATTTAGGTATTGGGCCAGCCCATGGGCCCATTTCCTGTTTTAAAAAAAATAAATTTTTCTTTTATATCTAATTCAATTTTTAATATTTTTCGGTTCTTCCCCATCCCCTTAGAATAAAATTCCCCTATCCTCATCCCCATTATAGATTTACCCTATTTGGAGCTCATATGGGTCTCGTATTATGGAGACAGTTCTCAGGTTACCTCAAATCGCCCAGAATTGAGAAGGTAAATCATTTTATACATAACTCATTCAATTCGTGCTCTTTTTCAAAAATATATTCCTTAACTAGTTCTTCCAGACCTTAGGAGACTCTATAAGAAGTTTCATCTCATTCCATTTTCTCTAGGGGTGCAGATCTGATAGAATACGAAGAGTTTTCTTGTGGAAAAGGTGAGATTTCATCTCCTTTATCCTCCCTCTTATTCCTCCTTTCATTATTTCTTGGTTTTATAATCTCCTCTAGTAATTATTGACCTAGTGTTCTGTTATTACGTGTTTTTTGATAGATTTTATATTCATTTATGTATGTTCTTCATATTTTTAGAGTTTATAAACCCGTGATGGGAGATTTCGGGTGTGCGTTTCCATTATGCCAAGGATTTGAGGTAGGATATCCATTGCACAAACCTTTATCATTTATGTTTCATTATTTTAATTATTTTATAACCTTATTTATATGATATGTGCTTCTGTGAAACATTGTTTCTTAATTTTTTGTGTGCAAATTATGTTTTATGACTTATTTTGTTAAAAATACAATTGTTTTGGTATAAATGTGCACTCCTCTTGTTTGATAAATTATTCCATGAGATTTTGCACTTGTTTTATGGTATTTTGAATATGTTTTAGTAGATTGAAAAACTTTATGTCATGAAAATGGTTTTTTATCCCTTTTTAAGTGCTTAACATAAGTTTTTTTTAAAGAGTGCATGTCATGTGTTCCGTAAATTGCCCGGTTGGATTTTATGTGTCTAGTACAATTTAAAATAATTTTTTTGGATATATAAATATATTGGAATAATTTAAGAAAATTATTTTGGGATCATTTTATTTATTTCAAATTTGGATTTGTTTTTACCAACAAATGGTTTCTTTTTACAACATGTTTTGGCCCGAGTTGCCGGAAAATGGTCCATTTCACATTCTTATAAAAATGGTTGTGTTTTGAATATCTCACCGGAGTGTTTTAAGGGATTTATGAATGTGGTTTTATTCTGTAAATTGTGTCTACACACCTCCTTAATAAAATTGAAATGCATAACTTTGTTAAATTTTAGTTTTGAGAAAATGTTTAAAGGCTCATTTGGCTTTTCCTAAAAATAAAGAATGAGTGTTTTACTTGTATATACCAAGTTGTGCAATTGTGATTGTTTTATGGTCCATGAAATGATTTTATTAAATGTTTTTAGGGCTTCCAAGTATGGTTTTGTTATGGTTTTGATGCGTTTTTATAATTTAAAGAGTTTTTTTGAATAAGTTTTTTGTGCAAAGCCTCAATACACTCCTTGAAATTGTTTAATGAAAATATTTAGTGGTTTGTTGATTCGTGAAAGAAATGTGAATAATGTTTTTGGGATGTTTGTGTGTTTATGGTTTGGGAATTTAATTTTAATGTGAAATGTGTATTTGATAATATGTGTAACTTGATTAATCACTAAATGGAATCTCAGGTATCTAGGTGGGAGAACGTGTACTAGTATGCTAGTGATCCTCTGGGGTTTGGCCCCTATTTCACGTAGCAAGTTTGACTATGAAAACACTAACTAAACTATGATGATGATGATTTTGGGGCACCACTAGGTTATGGGTATGCTCCCTACTAGTGTCTTGTGTGCACGAGAATAGATATTTATTATGGTTACTTTCACCGAGATATGAGGTACCTGGGGCTCACAACTGACTAGTGCCCAGGGGTGTTCCCGTGACTTGTGATCATTGGATCTTTTGTACGCACCATCAGCATATGGTGTGTTTGGTTGGTAAATTCAGTAGTGTGTATGATTTATTTAAAAGTTAAAATTATTTAAAGCATCCCTCTTGAAAACTATTTCTATTTTGAAGTTGCACCACTTTGAAAGTTGTTACTTGCGTTCTTGTTTATAAAACATGCAAGTTATTGTCTGGTAATTTTTTTTATATCATGGGACCTCATTTGGAAGACATAAATTTATATTTGTATTTAAAAAATGAAATTGATGTTTCTTTTATTTTAAAGGATGTGCATTGGGAATAGAATATCGGGCTAACCTACTGAGTTTTAATACTCACACATATAGTCTTATTTTGTTTTTATCCCTTGTGCAGGTTTCAACTTGATTAGGATCACCTTGGGCGATGTGTGATAATTTTGTTGGAGAGTTACCGGTGGGGTCACATGTGGTCAGTTGGTTATCGGGTTTGGTCAGTTGAGTTTTTGGCTTAGTTTTACTTTAAGTTTCTTGTAAAAATAATGTTCAGTTAAATTTTTATATAAATGTATTTTGGGTTGTTCATTTCATTATGTTGTTTGTTTGATTGTTCATATATGGGAGAAATCGTTCCCTTGTGTACTCTATTTATTCCCTTAGTGCTTGTCGTCATCCCAGGAGGATCGGGAACGCCTCTCGGGACTTGTCGCGGCCTGGCCTGGGTGACCGGTTTAGGGTCGACTTAGACTGATTCCTGAAAAAATGGTATCAGAGGAGGTTGGTTCTTAGCAGACCTTTCTTTTTAGTGATCCCTTGTTATTTTGGGGATGTCAAGGTAGATGGAGTGGGATTTTTGGGACTTGAGGCGTAAGTGCAGGAAGAGCGTCGTGAACTCTTTCTCGTTCTAATCCACAGGTTTCCATGGGAAGTCTGGTTTTATTAGTGTCCTTTGTTCTTTTGGATTTTTTGGTGTTGGGATATGACAAGGGGAGTCAGAATAATGGCCTCCCTGAACTCGCAAGGCCTAGAAATCCATGTGGTGGGGGTCCAGATCTGTGCTGAAAATGTTGGCCCAGTTCTTTTCCCCTCCATTCGGGAGTGGGTGGTTTATATGTTCATGTTGTAACCCTATTAACTTGGTATTGTAGGTTTTTGTAGGAGTGTTTTGTTGGGATTGTGTGAGTGAGGCCCAATTCTAGCTCATGTTGAATTCTTGTCTGTTCGTTGCTAGTTGGTTTCTAATGGTGGGGAGACCCACCATGGGTCTTATTGATTTTCATCCTAATAACTTTTCTAGTTATAGTTGTTTCATAATGGTGGGGAGTCCATTCTGGACTCCCCTGGAATATTTGGTTTTTGTGAGTGCTCTTTGTTTTGGGTGATGGTTGGGTTCATTAGGAGAAGGCCTAACAATCGGGTTCTTTCCTTGGTTGTGGAAGTGGTGGCTTGATATTTTCAATGATTTTCCGGATGTGGTTGTGAGTAGTGTGTTTTTTTGGGTTAGAGGCTTAACATCCATTGATGTTTGATGATATTTAATTTTATTGAGAGGCTGGATCATGTTTATAGGTAATCCTTAGGTGTTTATTTTTCAGCTGGAAAGTGTTATGGCTTTCCGGGGGTGGACAACTTTAATAGTGGGGAGAATTGTCACACCCAGTTTTTTTCTGTCTTTATTTTGATCCGGTCCATTGGAAATTTTGATCCTTTTCGTGGGTATTTGGTAATATTAATCTTGAGTTTTGATGTTTCATATATGTCTAATCACCCTAATTTGTATTCCCCATTGCTTGCTTAGGATTTTTTTAAGAAAGGTGGTTACTTAATGATTTGGGCCGACCATGAGCCAATTTCCAGTTTTAAAAAACTGAATTTGTTTCTTTTATACCTCATTTGTTTTTCATCATTTTTCACCCATTACACTTCCCAATTTTCCTATACTGACATATTAAATCTTTCATATCCTTTTGGACCCTATATAAATTCATAAGCATGGTTAATTGGGGTTACTTATTTAGGTATTGGAACAGCCCATTGGCCCATTTCCTATTTAAAAAAATATTTTTTTCTTTTATAACTAATTCAATTTTTAATATTTTTCTGTGATTCTACCTCACCCACAAAAACAATAACCCTATCATGATCCAAATTATCTATTTACCCTCTTTGGAGCACATATGGGTCGTGTATTATGGAGAAAGTTCTCAGGTTACCTCAAATCTCTCAGAATTGATAAGGTAAATCATTTTATACATAACTCATTCAATTCGTGCACTTTTTCAAAAAACTCTTCTTTCCCTAGTTCTTAAAGACCTTAGACGACTCTCCAAGAAGTTTAATCCCATTACATTTTCTCTAGGGGTGCAGATCTGATAGAATACTAAGAGTTTTCTTGTGGAAAAGGTGAGATTCCATCTCCTTTATCCTCCCTCTTCTTCCTCCTTTCATTATTTCTGGGTTTTATAATCTCCCCTAGTAATTATAGACCTATGGTTCTATTATTAAATGGTTTTTTATGGATTTTATATTCATTTATGTCTATTCTTCATAGTTTTAGAGTTTATAAACCCACGATGGGAGATTTCGGGTGTGCGTTTCCATTACGCCAAGGATTTGAGGTAGGATATCCCTTGCACAAAACTTTATCATTTAAGTTTCATTATTTTAATTATGTTATAACTTTATTTATACGATATTTTCTACTGTTAAACTTTGGTTCTAAAGGTTTTGTGTGCAAATTATGTTTTATGACTTATTTTGTTAAAAATATAGTTGTTTTGGCATAAATGTGCACTCCTCTTGTTTGATAAATTATTCCATGAGCTTTTTCACTTGGTTTATGGTATTTTGAATATGTTTTAGTAGATTGAAAAACTTTATGGCATGAAAATGGTGTTTTATCCCTTTTTAAGTGCTTAACATAAGTTGTTTTTTTAAAGAGTGCATGTCATGTGTTCCGTAAATTTCCCGATTGGATTTTAGGTGTCTAGTGGAATTTAAAATAATTTGTTTGGATTTATAAATATATTGGCATAATGTAAGGAAATTATTTTGGGATCATTTTATTCATTTTAAATTTGTATTTGTTTTTACCAACAAATGGTTTTTTGTTTACAACATGTTTTGGCCCGAGTTGCCGAAAAATGGCCCGTTTCACAATCCTATAAAAATGGTTGTGTTTTGAATATGTCACTAGAGTGTTTTAAGGGATTTATGAATGTAGTTTTATTCTATAAATTATGTCTACACACCTCATTAATAAAATTTAAATTCATAAATTGTCAAATGTTAGTTTTGAGAAAAATTTTAAAGGCCTGTTTGGCTTTTTCTAAAAATGAAGAATGAGTGTTTTACTTGTATATACCAAGTTGTCCAATTGGGATTGTTTTATGGTCCATGAAATGATTTTATTAAATGTATTTCGGGATTCCAAATATGGTTTGGTATGGTTTTGATGTGTTTTTATAATTGAGAGAGTGTTTTTGAATAAGTTTTATGTGCAAATCCTCAATACACTCCTTGAAATTATTTTACGAAAATATTTAGTGGTTTATTGATTCGTGAAATAAATGTGAAGAATTTTTGTGGGATGTTTGTGTTTTTATGGTTTGGGAATGGACTTTTAATGTGAAATGTGTATTTGATAATATGTGTAACTTGATTTAGCACTAAAGGGAATCCCAGGTATCTAGGTGGTCAGACGCGTACTAGTATGCTAGTGATCCTGTGGGGTTTGGCCCCTGTTTCACGTAGCAAGTTTGACGATGACAGCACTAACTAAACTATGATGATGATGATTTTAGGGTAACACTAGTTTATGGGTATTCTTCCTACTAGTGGCTCATGTGCATGAGAAAAGATATTTATTATGGTTACTTTCACTGAGATATAAGGTACCTGGGGCTCACAACTGACTAGTGCCTAGGGGTGTTCCCCTGACTTGTGCTCATTGGATCTTTTGTACTCACCATCATCATATGATGTGTTTGGTTGGTAAATTCAGTAGTTTTTTTGATTTATTTAAAAGTTAAAATTCTTTAAAGTATACCTCTTGAAAACTATTTTCATTTTGAAGTTGCACTACTTTGAAAGTCGTTACTTGCATTCTTGTTTATAAAACATGCAAGTTTTTGTCTGGTAATTTTTTTTAAAGAATGGGACCTCATTTGGAAGAAATAACTTTATATTTGTATTTAAAACATGAAATTGATGTTTCTTTTATTTTAAAGGATGTGCATTGGGAATATAATATTGGGATAACCTACTGAGTTTTAATACTCACGCCTATAGTCTTATTATGTTTTTAGCCCTTGTGTAAGTTTCATCTTGAGTTCGATCTCCTTGGGAGACATGTGATAATTTTGTTGGAGAGTGACCAGCGGGGTCACATGTAGTTAGTTTGTTATTGAGTTTGGTCAGTTGATTTGTTTTCTTAGTTGTACTTTCAGTTTCTTGTACAAATAATGTTCATTTCAATTTTTTTATAAATGTATTTTGGGCTGTCAAATTCATTTCGTTGTTTGTTTGATTGTTCATATATGGACGAAATTGTTCCCTTGTGTACTCTATTGATTCCCTTGGTGCTTGTCACCATCCCAGGAGGATCGGTAATGCCTCTCGGGACTTTTCGCAGGCTGGCCTGGGTGACCGGTTCAGAGTCGACTCGGACTGGTTCATGATAGTCGGGCACCTCAACAGTCCTACATGTCATATATAGTCTTGAAAAACAAGGACCCTAGGTTCTTTGTCAAAATAAAAAGGAATAAACATGCCTATATTGAAAAACCAGATCATTAACCATGTATCGGTATTAAATGAGAAAATAACTAAACTCACTACCTAAAAAAGCATCCAAAAACCTAGTCCAACATTACTCAAAAGTTTTCCTAAATCAAAATAAATGTCAACCTACAAATTTTTGATTCAAAACAAAGGGCCTATAGGTCTCCCACCTATCCTTACTAATCAAGTATCATAACTAGGTCACAAGTTATAACCACTTAGCCTAAAATATTGAACCTATATAAGGAATGTAAAGATCACAATGGCCTACAAGGGTCAAAATTTCCAGCATTAGTCTACAGGGGCCCTAATCCTCTCTGAGCATCCTCATAAGGAAATGATCCCTATATATCATTATGTAATTCATAAAATATACTGAAATGACACTCATCGGGCATCCATGTATGGTAATACCCCCTCAAGTTCCATTTAACCAGAAATTTTTATGTAACTATCGGCATTATAGAAAGAGACCTGACTAGATAACCACAATGAAGGTCAGTTAAGTAGAATTTCATTCCAAGATATACAAGAAAAAACTATATATATTGATACTGACACTTTAAATAATCGAACCTAAGAATCAACACCCTAAAAGGGGTCTAACACATGGGAATCATGTTCCCCATCGACCTAATAGGGTCATTGAACCTCATGTTCATGACAAATGAGTCATCAAACTCACTGCTAAATGCCTTAACATAGATCCACATGGCCTTCCATAAAAATGAAATATATATGAATGTCGGTCCAACTGAGTAGAATTCAACCAAAAACTAATAATTGAAAACACTATTTAGGTTTTTGTTAAAACTTTAAACAATTGGCCTCTGTTATCATTAATAATCACACACTAGAAGGCCTATAACATGTGAATCCTATGAAAAAAATATGATGTATGAGACACCTCTTGCCTTTGATTTACAAGAGTTAAAATCCATCCCTAACCTCTTTCCAATGGTAAAAGTTCCTAAAATACATAATAAATCATCAAATCCACACAACATGTGTATTGATCAATGTAAAAATAATATACAACTATAACATCATATATCAGAATAGAAATCCCATATCCCCAAAAGCCAGAACTTCCAACTGAAACAGGTGTTCTTGATGCACCAGTCCAATATCCATCATAGGTTTTGACACATTCCTAATACTTATATCTACCATATCCCAAACATTAAATCAAAATTAAAGGAACACCTCTAATAACAATTTTTAATGTCTCAACCTAGGTGCTACTAAACTGGTTCCCCAATTTGATTCACCACATGGCCTCAAGGGAACCTCCTTGTATGCTAGAGGCTACTGACTAGCAATGAGGGTCTAAAGTTGGTGTAGTGGGGAGAATATATCATTATATTATAGTAAACATAAATTAAATGTCTAAATATAATCCAAGGAAATAAATAAATAGAGTGAAAATGTAGTAAATAAAATGAAATATAACAATATGTAATAATAAATGAAATGTTATAAAATCCTAAACAACCATGTCATACATACAACACAGGTCACCCACTGGGTCGACCATACATGTAAGATTAAATTAAGGAAACTAAAATAAATGTACCTAGATCCATTACTAACTCCAATCCATTCCATATAATAGGTCTCTATGACACTATTAATTTTCTCCAGCCTGATCAAAAGAATCCACATGAGTAGCCTCGTTTGATAATGCAACTCGAGGCCTCATCCCTATACACTATGCATTTTTGTTCAACCTGAAAATCATACATAAGTTTTTCATGCATGCCAAGGTGCACGTATAGGGGTGAGAAATAATCTTATTAGGCTATAAAATGATGAACCTATAAATTTGTTATCATAAGTTCATGCTCATGGAATATGCTCAGCCTAGTTGGGACACAACTAGAAAATATAAATAAAATAAATAACATGGAACCAAATTCAATCCCTAGGTCCGTAATATTGGTCAACTGGGAAAGGTTCCACTATGTATATTTATATTTATATGAATATATATATTACCATAAATATATATATGCATAAATATGAATATACCCAAGTAAGGTGAAAAATAACATAACAAACATCAGTTGATCCTTAGGTTTTTAATCCTAGTCAACTATACATCCTATGAAAAGGGAATTGATATGGATATCATACCACTCAAGATATTTATAATTAACTAAATATTTGGTTCTGTAATCCCAATCTACCATACCTTCTTCGGCCAGCACTAAAAATTCCTTTGAGCAAGCTATGTCACCACAGGGGAATACATGTCCTAACCCTAGGTTCACTCATACTCGCCTCCAATCAATATCATAAAGGATTTAATATACTAATGAACAATATTATAAATATGTTACATAGATGGATTTCATTCCATGATTTCTATGTGAATCCAGTCCAATTTCTAATACCTTGGTCTTAGTATGTAGGTCGTCACGACATTAAAACTCGTATAATCCCTAAGGGTATGGCCCTTAAGATATGTATAAGGAGAGATCACTGATGACGCATCATGCCCACCACTTGAGGTCTCTAGTCAAGTAGATATTAATCATCCCCATCACCTAGGATAGGGTAATTGTCCATGAGTATATATCAACAATGTTGAATGCCATGTCCAAAACCATGATCAAGTAATCGGTCAGGGAGAGCATAATCATCCCCTTCACTTGGGAGAGAATGATAATCATTGATTATATGTCACATCAATGGTAAGGATCTCCATATCCACCATCATGATCCAGTAATTGATCTGGGATAGCATAATCATCCCTATCACTTTGGAGAGTATAATCATCCACAAGTATCATCAGTAGGGAAACCATGCCCATGAATCAAAATCAAGGGATTACATGCTTGAATATTATAAACATATGGATTCTATACCCAACAACAAAAACATAGGGACTTCATGAACAAATATCATAAACATAGGCTAAGAATCCAGACCCCAAGGAATGTGCCTAGGCATCCCAATATTAAAAAGGAAGGGATTATAATCTATATATCAATAAATACATCTGGGAATCCCAATAAGGAAAAAACATCAGGTCAGTTTCATCATCCACAAACCAAGAAGAACCTCCAACTATCATAGATTCATTATCGGTAACCATGTGAATGCATAAATAAAAGAGTGAGGGTGGTTGAATGCCTAAACCCACAGCTACTACCATAGCCTCATGGATTACAAGTTCGACATGGGATAAAAAGTGATACCTGCTACCATATCTACCCAAATATGGAATATTATCTTAGGATTAATCAAACATCGAGGCACCCACTGGGTCCCTCATGTCATAACAGAAGATAGGAATACTACTTGACATCCTCTGTAGTGATGGTAAAAGGATTAATCCTACATGGGATCCTTGATAGTAGGTCAACATAATAATACTACATGAGATCCTAATAATTATACGTAGGTAAAGGCATATTACATGGGATTTTCAAAATCAGCATAAGAATCAGAGGCATACTACATGGGATCTTCATAACAATATACAGGTAAATGGTACTATAATGGATCCTTGATAGTAAGTCAACAAAGGAATCCTACAAGGGATCCTCAAAATGGTACATAAGAAAGGGTGTCCTACCTATGACCCTTAATAATAGTAAAAATATATATCAATCTTACATAGGATCATCTAGGTCAAAACATAAGTAGATGCATCCTCTAGGGGATTCTAAAAAACAACTAATCTTAAAGCCTCCTAGGCTAGAAGGGAATATCTCACAAGGGAGACGTCCTCAAGGAAAGAACTACAAAAGCCTCAATCAAGAGAGATAGATCATGGACCATCTCAAATTAAAGTACTCACTCTTAGGAGACAATTGGATTTTATTACTAGAGAAAGAACCTCCCTATTCAAGAAAACACTTGAAACGCCACCTAAGAGTCCTCAAAATACCTCAAGGATTTCACCACCAAGATCTATGTGGAAATATGATAAAAATATACTACTCAAATTTCCAATTCCAAATCCTGGGCATAAAGGTATGAAAACCCCTAAAAGGTAGCAAAGGGGGCAGTACATTGTGTGTATACCGATTACATGGCGTGTACACCCAAATCCCCACCTAGGTGTGTACTCCAGATAGACTTGGCATGTAAAAACACAAGTAAATGGATTACTGATCATGTACACAGCATGTACCCTACATGGGGTACCTTCCGGTGTACCTAACATGGTCTGGACATGTATATAAACAATTCATGTACCTCTACATAGTGTGCAACCCACACAGGGTCTGGCCATATACTCTACAAGTCCATGTTCCCCTACATAAGCTGTTTGGTCAAGTACTCAACTACATGGATGAGTCTCGGTACATGGTGTGTATACCCTATACATGGTGTTCACTTCTAAAAATACTATCTTCCATAAATGGGTAATAACAAAAAGCATTTTCTTCCTAAACTACATGACATTTGATAGGGATTTTCGAATGGGAAACCCCTCAAATCAGTCTGAAACCCAGGTTTTCTCCTCAAAAGGTACATATCAACCCAAAAGGGGTCATAAGTAGTCATAATAATTAATTAAGACATTATAATGGTAAATATATGGTTATTTATAGAAAAAAGTAAAAAAAATCCTACCTTTGGGTGGAATCCATTGATGTTTCACCCATTTTTGCAATCTGCAACTATGACATGACGATCTGGCTCCTCCCGAGTTGTGTGGAGGTACCCCTCTTTCTCACTTTATCTTTATATATCTCCTTATACATTTTCCTATCTCGATCATGTGAAGGAGAATCCATAGGTGAATTCATGAGAATCCATGGGATAAAGAAAATAAAAAATGAAAAAGGAAAGAAGAAAAGGAAAATAAAAGGAAAAATGGGTGCAGACCCAGCCCTGATGCCTGACTTGATTATATACCCCACCTAAGAAAAAATACCTATTCCAGAATCAAAGGTAGAGATAGAATCTAAATCCAAAACTCTATTCAAAATATAGTTCTGAATGAACCTTTGTGAATAAATTAATATTTAATTAGTTAAATATTAATTATTAATTATTATGCTAAAATTTAAATGGATCAAAATTCTACCAAACTCATGTCCTATAAGAAAACCTATTCCAGGACCAATGGAGTGGTCAAAAAATTATTTGAGATTATTGTATAGGGTAAAATGAAAATTTTACTCTTTACAAGCATCAAAAAACAAAAATTCAAATTTTTTCTCAAAATTGCAGTCCGAAAAAACATGGGTCCTTACAGTTAAGAAGAGTAATATGATAGAAGAACTTTCTTAGAGATTTTGAATAAACTTTATGAAATAATATGTGTGTGTATCTATTAACCCAATATAATTGTAAAGACCCGTAAATTTCAAGGAATATTTTTTTCTTAAATTAAGTTCTCTGGGTTTTTACGAGTATACAGTTTCTGACGGCACCTGATTCCGAGGCTCGGAGTGCCCGAAATCAATTTTCAAAGTTTAGCTTGGGTATGTTCAGTGAACGAACGAGCGGTTTTTTCTAACTTTTGAAACGGTGCTCAAAATTAAAATCTGAGGGCAGCGATGAATTTGCAGCATCGGGATTCGCTTAGGCGAATCTTAACTTCAACCAACAAGGGTCGGACGAAAAAGATAAGTTTTTAGACTTTCCAAAAAATATTTATATATAATAAAATAACTATAAGTTATTTTATTCTTTTTCTTCCACCACTGAGTGACAGTTTGCGGAATCATAGTATAATGACGATCAATAAATGAGGGCCATTTAATGACTTGTCCCTTGGGTTGTGTAACAGCAAACGCCCGTGTGTTTAATAGGTTCATTAATTTAGGTTCATTAATGAACCATAATAATGAACACAGCATGAGGATTAATTCTTTTATTAATCAACCCGTTGGAAAAGGAATTGGGAACCTGCGGGAGGAAGCTCTGATGAAACGCTGACGACGCCAGCCAATGACGAAGAATGACAAAGAACACCGGTTCCTTGGAGATTGACGATGCGCCACCAAACCTCTTCCCTGCGGCTAGAGAGGAGACGCTGCTTCCTCCTCGGCACGCCCAGATTATTCCTACGATCCTCTTATCCA
Source organism: Viscum album (assembly GCA_963277665.1). Taxonomy (NCBI): domain Eukaryota; kingdom Viridiplantae; phylum Streptophyta; class Magnoliopsida; order Santalales; family Viscaceae; genus Viscum; species Viscum album. Next base: position 442,244,881 of record OY728121.1, read on the forward strand.
CGACGCCATGTACCGTGACGCTAACGATCATCTTCCTGGTTGAGGTAGGGGTTTTGGTTTATATTTCTTTATGTTAATTATACCCTCGGCATGACGTATAATTTTTGGGAGTTGTTTGAACAAATAACGCGGTGGGTGAGAACCAACGAACAAGTTTGAACCCACCGCTATTCTGTTCTTGATGCACGAAACGTTGGGAAACGATGAAACGGGACCGCAACGGCGTTTGAAATCCGTCGTAGTGAAGAGCGGGTCCCGAGACGACCGCAGGCGCAGACGGGAGAAAGAACGGACCATCGGAATGACTCTGGTGGCCCACGGACATCTTTGGCGGCCGGAGGCTACGGCGCCCTGGCACGCCGCCGGCAGGAACCGCCACGGATGAAGCCGTGGCGGCAGGTGGCCGAATCTTATGGCCGCGTGGGATCTGGAGGAGGATGCGGTGCCAGCCGCATCTGCAGAGCGCAAAGGGAGGGGGGGCCGCGTCCCCCCCCCCCCTGCTCGGCCCGCTGGCCGAACAAGCGCACCCCCCGGTCGGGCTAGGGCGGGTTAGAAAATCAGTTCAGGCCACGCCCCGCCGGACCGGACCCGGATCCGGGTCGAGTCGACCGAGGGGGGGTTGGGTCGGGTTGGGTCGGGCCCAGACCCCCCATTTCGGACCGCTATCGGTCTTTCGCCCACATCTTGGGCTACGGACCTCTGATCGACACACCGTCAGTTGTGTTGGGATCCTTGTATCAAGATGGTAGTTTTTTTATATTACACTCAAGGTTTCGGAAAACTTTGAGTATGGCAGGGTTGGTTCAAACACGAAACCAACCGGGCCCTCAGAGCGGAAATGCTTATAACTTGAGCTCCGAACGTCCGATTCATGTGCCATCGACTTTGTTGAATTCCTCTTAGTGATATGGTTCTTTTGTATTACTCTGCTTGAGGTTTGTGCATAGCTAGAGTATGGTCGAGTTGGTTTTATCTTAAAAACCAACCGGACCCCTAGGATGGAAAAGCCAATAACTCTCAGAACGAGCGTCTGATTGACGCACCGTCTGTCACGTTGGGTTTCTTTTGATGAGACAAAACGTTGTGATACATCAACTATGGACTTCATGATAGTTGATGTATCGAACCCCTTGGCTCATGGAATGGATCATCCCGGAATCAAGCGTGCTATGTGCGGGAACCCTAGAGCTGGCTACGACTGCATCGACTTCTGTACTAGAATCCTCCGTGGGTTCGACAGTGACGACGACCGTACTAGAATCCTCTGTGGGTTCGACGGCGATGACTACTATTATTGTATCCTATGTGGGTCCGGCATTATTGACCTCTGTACTTGTATCCTATGTGGGTCTGGCAGAGTAGCTGGTCTTGTATCCTATGTGGGTCCGATAGCTTAGCTGGTCTTGTATCCTATGTTGGTCCGACAGCTTAGATGAATCAGTGGCTACATATGATCATCTCTATCGCCTTACTAAGTATATACCTGTGTAAGCTAAGTCTTGATTCTCAATATTATCATCAATGTGATTGACATGCTATCCTTTGTGGACTGGGTTTTTTTCCTGTGTGGACTGAGTTGTGCTATCCTTTGTGGACTGAGTTGTGTTTTTCCTGTGTAGATTGAGTTGTGATATCCTTTGTGGACTGGTTTTCTGCTTTCCATTGTGGAATGTGTGGTGCTTGGGAGTTGGAGATGAACTGTAACTGATGACTTAGGTATATGTATGGGCATATACCTAAGTAGTGTTGTTGATACTTCGTGATTGTATCTTTCCTTTGTGTTTTATCCTTTGTGGATTCTGAGAGACCTTCGGGGGTCTCGGGGTCCCTATTGAGTATCGTATACTCACCCCTGCATGGTCTATTCCCGCACTACATTGTGTTGGTTTCAGACGACGAACAGCGCTAATCGAGGTGGAGGCTTGAGGAGCTGGACGGTACCCGGAGGTGGACCACTTGACGGGACGTACACGGAGCGGGTGACCAGACCCGAGGAGCTGAGGAGACTATTTTTACCCACCCTTTAGGTGGTATTTTTGAAGGACGACTCAGTGTTTCTATTTTTCTTACTGTTGTTGTACTTTCCTTTTAGTTGTACTGTACTTTTAGTTGGGATTGTATACTAGCCCATTTACTTTTCCAGCACTTACCTTGTACTCAGTTTTTCTTAGTGTTTACTTCACTTGTGTACTCTGTTGTGTTTGTTACTTTATAAAGGCAATGCCTTCCCTTCTTTTGGGATTTACGCCTTTGGTGCTAGTCGTCAGCCCCTAGCCTATGGAAGGCGGGCTTGGGGTAGTCATGGCACGGGCCCTGAGGACGGTTCGTGACAATAATAAATATTTTTAGTCCTTAGGCATGTATTATTGTTAATTGCATTTCATATTCATCTAAAATGATGAAATATTTATGTATGTTATGTTTGTATATCCTCACAACTCCACCATGGTTTTCCATTGTATAAAGGAAGTAAACACATAAGATTTATTTTTAAAAATATAATTCTATACCTTACACATGGAATAATTAATTAATATGAAAAATAGTATCATGATCATCCATGATATTGAACAAAGGAAAGTCCATAAACATTCATGTGAATTAGCTCTAACTTCTAGGCTCTAAAATTAAAGCCATCCAGGTTGAATGAAACACTCTTTTTATTTCCAATAACACTACTCTCAAAACTTAAGATATTTTTATAAAAAAGCCTTAGAATACCATTCCCTACTAAAAACTTCATGTTCTTCTCACTAAGGTGTCCAAATATGCAATTTTAGACCTCTGTATTCTCATAGGATAAAATTTTGACCATTTCACTCCCTGATGAAATTCTAGTCAAATAAAGGGTAATGTCATTTAATCCTAGAAACACAACCATAGATCCTTGGGTCAATTTCCAAACTCATACCACACTGAAATGAGATTCATCCTAAGAACTAGTATGTGTCTTAATATTTTCAACTAAATAATACACTAATTATACATATGTATATTTACATCTTCCTTTCCAAACACTTCCAAAGATTCATCATCTTTCAAATGAACTTTTACAAAGCTTCCAAATTCATAAGTTTTCATACATCTAGGATCGGATATTGTGTAAAAGGATACACCAAATTCAACCACCCATAGATCCACCAAATTATGAATGGTGAGTATTATATCACTACCATCATCTATTATGTGAATGGATTTTGAACTTATGATAGTCGTTCATTTGATTCCTTCCTTGCAGTTTCTATAATTCTTCTAAATATTTCCTCACTTACTGTAATTCTAGAAAATAATTCTTGGACCAATAAACTTTCTAGGACTCTTCTCACTAGATTTTCCCCCTAATTATTGATGATTTCTCTGATGGGGTGAGATTCGCCTTCTATTAGCATTCAATTCACTATTGAAAGGCGCTTGGACTTCCCTTCTCTTAAGTTTCTCACTATGGGTCAAATTTTGAATGTCCACAAACACAATATAATTCTTTCCATAGTAATTACTTGATTTTGTAACAATGTCATACCAAGATTCCAGTAAATATGAGAGTAGTAGTATAGCCCATACATCATTTGTAACAGTCACTTTCATGAATTCGAGCTAACTTCTGATCACATTGAATTCATTCACAAGATCTTCCATTAATCAGCCTTCTAATAGCCTCAAGATAAACAAACATCTCATTAGTAACACTTTATTTAAGGTTGTTGGTTTTTCATACATCTATGCTAGGGGAACCATAAGTGTATAAGTGGTCTTTTATCCCATATTTTAAAGCCTACATTTCATTCTAGTGTCATCCTCACGAAGAATTTAATATCCAATTATTCTCATTATCCTTTATCTATCTTGTTGGGTTGTTTACCCAATAATTTTTTTAGATCCTTACAGATGAGATAGTCCTCTATATGCATCTTCCAAAAACCAAAGTTTTTCATTTAATTAATTGACCTAAATCCCACCTTTATATATTTCCATATATCTTGATGAAATCATGAACAACTGAAATCAATATGACTTTATGGTAAGTGAGAAAGTTACCTGAGTCTTTGAGTGTGTCCAACCTCCATTGATATCATATGTAGAGAAATATGTATGAAAAATGATATATTCATTGGATGGTAAACCTTAGGTTCACTGGAAATTCGCATCCATTGATAGTTCAATAGTGTAGAAGAAAACAAACTTTTGGTACTTACCTTATATCTCAAAGGAATGAAATTATGAATCTCATCCACACCCTACTTACTACCTCAATGACATATTCCATCCATATAATAAAACTCAAATTTAAAAGTATAGCAATAGGAAAAATTTAAAATGGACACAAGAGAATTTATATGGTTTGTAATTTCATCATATTTCTATGGGAGAGTATGGAAAAACTCATATATTACTAGAGTAACAAGAATACAAAACAATGTAGACTGTAAAATAGTATTACATTTTTTCTCTATAATAAATAAATCAAACATAAGTTACTCCCACCACCTTTTATAGAGTTACTTTATCATTAAAATTGGTTGTATCACCATCCGACATTTGTGTTCAACCATCTATTTAATTCTTTATTCAACTGAGGCTTCCACCAACTCAATAATCCCAGCTGGTACATTGTTGACCAATACCAAATACTAGACATCACATCCATTGGAAGTAATCTCACTTACATTTCAACTACCAAATGGTCTCATATCAACTAACCAAGTTATCACCCATAATAACCCACCCATTCTCTCTTGATAACCATGGAAAGCTAGTCATAGCCTTGCTACACAATCCAAAACTTCAATCGTATCCCACTATGCCACTCATTGAATATATTGTAGAACTTGATACACAACCCTCATCCCAAATCTTATCACACTATTCCCATCATGGTATCAACCATATAAACCATTCCACAACCCTCATACTGAATCATATCACACTATGTTACCCTTGGAATTTACTATAGCATATGTTTCATAATCCACATCACACTAGTTAACCCGAATAATACCAGCCACAACATACCCCAAAAAATATCATATAATCACATCAATCATACAATATCCAATTATAGTGATGACCACTACCATAAACCCTTTTCTTTACAAGAAATAACAACCCATTTTCATACTTCATGTAAGAAGTTCAATTACCATCTTTAATTATTATCCTTTTATAAAAGGGGAATCTACAATAAAATCATAGAAAAAATACATAAGTCTCAACAAAAATAATGATTTTTAGTTATATAATCTTCAAGAATGAACCTCATGGGTAATATCATGAAAATAAGTAAACACTTGTGATTCACCTCATTCCCTCCAATTTAATTAGATCTATTTCATTATATTTTTTAAATCAATCCATACTGCCTAACCAAAGAAGATAAAAATCATTTGAATCCCACGTTTCATAAATAATAAATGAGAGTTCTCAAATCTATTACCTCAATCAGATCTTCACTATCCACTACTCAAGACAAGGAACAAAGACAATGTTCATATCATAACCATGTAAGGGAATCCTTGATCAATCGACACCCCAATAATTTCTCATCAAAATTGTATCCCTAATATCCCCAAAAAATGAATTGGCACAAACATTGAGAATTTATAATGTAAGAACAAGAATAAACAAATAGGTAAAGAGGGGGAACCCACCATGGATCATAAATAATCAATATATCAAAACCAATGACCAAAGATAAGTAATAGGGGCTGAAAGGTCTCTCAAAAATTTTCTAGGTTCACCCAAGAACCAAAATAAATTAAGTAAAATGAATGGAATTTAGAGGATCCCCAAAATTTATACCCAGAATGGCCAAAATTACAATATAGGGAAACACATGTGGGTCTTGGATAAATTATTAGGTTTTCAAAAAAACCATAACACAACCCACTATGCTATGTCACAAAACACCAAATCAAATCCTCCCTCCAGAAAAAAATATCAAAGAAAAATCTATGATCCAAAAAAATTGAGGGAGGACCATGGTGAAAAGCTCACCTCTATAGTGAAAAATACAAACACGAATTCCCACTATGGGGTAACCTATTCTCTATGGTACAAAAACCCATAAATTAGTAGAGCCACCAAAATTGGCCACTTTATGTTCTATGATATAACCACGAGGACCATGTCTTATCAAGACATCCTTCTCTATATCCTGATCATCCATAAACCATGGTTACAGTTCTTCTAATTTCCATTACACAACCACCTCCAAATTGATAGGGCTACCAAATCTGAAATCTTAGTCCCCTACGCTATAACTACCACCCACACCACAAAGATAGACCTCCAAAACAAACCTCCATAGAATAGCACATTCCTCCACAATACAAAACTTCCCATAGTTTTTCCCATGGTATCTACCATAGAGGAGTGGTTTCTAATATTTTATAATGTCAAGAACTTAAAATGTTAAAATAATTCCATTGGTTATGTGGAAGTGAGTCATGTTCATAAATAATTGATTTTAAAACCTTAAAATATAATATCGGTTTTGAAGGATTCATTAAAGGATTATAAAACTAATTAAATAACTTTATAAATGCATTATTTTAAATTTAAAATATATATTTTTTCATGTATTCCTTTTATATAATTTACTACATCATTTTTTAGCTATTATGTAATCATAATGAAAACTTTATATTTATATTGTATTTAATTTTTACCTAGAAATTCGACTGTCTCATAAAATTATGAAAAAATATCCATTTTATAATTTCGATTTTCTGATTTCAAAAATAATATTTGTTTCATCAAAATAATTTTATAAAAATGATAATTTTCAATTTTAACTAAAAACCCTATTTACTAGAAAATACTAGTTTTATGAAATTATCCACTTTTTGGACCTTATATAAATTACATTGGACTTCATTAAATTATATTATAATTTATATTTAAATAATTATTATCTAATAAGAGTATTTTATTAAAATAAAATTTATTTCAAAAAATCATTAAATTTTCAAAAGAATGTCTTAATTGAGAGTATATATTACCCAAAAATACACTTCTGATTTCTTCATATCAAAATATAATTTTTATCAAACTCATTATATAATCATTTATAAAGTAATAATAAAAATGAATAAATATAATAATTATTTCCTTAAAAAAGAAAATATAAAAATTCATATTACTAGGTTCTAGATACATAACCCCTTATTATAATAGAATACGCCCTAAGAGTAAGGTGTGTGATGGTCATGCTTTCTTGGGGTGGTTTAGTGAATATTTTTTGGGTCATGATCTTGATTATCTTGAACTTATCCCATAAATGGTTTCTCTCAAGATTTTATTGTTTAATCTCGGCTTGTACTTGGTCATGGTAAAAGCCCAGTGATGTCATCTCCCTCTAAATCTCTAATAAATGGGATTCATAGGGTATGGTGCTACTTGTTGAGGTCATCGTTTCTTTCATTTGTGTAGATTATACTTTATCATAGCCCTTATTATATACTAATATTAAAAGTCATTTTACAACAGCTATATTATCAATTGTTAAGTTCCTTAATAGTATTTTAAACCAGACATGCTATATTTTTTAATTGGTCTAAAATAATGAAAGTAGTGTGTTTGTTTTCTATAACAATATTACTTAATAAGGAATTTATTAATTCAAAATTTTAATTTCATTTATAAAATTGTAGGTTGTTATAGGTTTTCCTACTGACGTTGGTGGGGTTGTGTATAAAATGATAAGATATAGAATAATGTCTCGCATATCCTCACTAAGGGAAATACCTATCCTTGGACTCATTTGTAGCTATCATCGCACATGATCCCCAGCTATCACTACTAATGTCTAGATATCAAACAAGTATATAATTACCAAGTTTAATATTAATTAATTAAATCATCCATTAATTAATACTAGTACATTATTCATTTCCCAATATTAACATTTTAATATTATTATTCCTAGTTTTTATGGAACTCTTAATCTCTTGCTTACATTATCAAGTATGCCATTATCATTAACCACTTTAAAAAATATAAATTTATACTAATTCTCCTTGGAGAATCCCATCCATCCATCCCATGGTTTTCATTAATATGATATAAATAATTTAACATCACTTCCATCAATAATACCTTGTTCCGTGAATTATTTATTTATTCGTTTATCATTCATAAATTATTTGGGTACTCTAGGAATCAACAAAAATTACCACAATAAGGATGCATGCACAGTGCATAGAGTCTGACTGCATCAAGTAGTAGTATCTCAAAAAAATAACATATGGACACCCTCCCTTTTAGTAAGAATCGAGTAAGAAGTATGCATTGATTATAAATTCCCACTTTGAATTCTTCATGACTTCCGAGTGTCCCACAACATTATAAATAAAATCAAACTTTCCTACCATCACTTGCATCAACCATCACTATAGCCAAGGGTCCCAATACATTTCTCAAATAAGGTTCCCAATTACATAAAGACCATAAAAAACACCATAAGGATCTATCATCCTAGAATAATAATACTTAGAAACAAAAGTATTTTTAGCATGGAACACTCATGGGGAAACTAAGGCTATGAAACCAAGGAATAAAAGAATTACACAATAATAATGGGATCACCCGTCCCCAAAGTATTTATCTTTATAAAAAACCTTGAATCCTATTTTGAATTAACTAGTTTATTATTTATAGGTTTTTATAAAAAATAAACCTATAACTTATCATCTATTAATAGTTATGGGCTAATATAAACATTTGTTTTACATTACTTTCATATTTCATCAAAAACAGGTAAGAACAACTATCAATTGAAATGAATCTTACTTTAGTCACATCATAATGATTATTCCAAAATTACATTGTTTATCATATTTCCAAAAAATTAACCATTATAAGTACAATAAAAACCACAACATATAGTGAGATATTAAAGCATGTGATCACAAAACAAAGGAAACAGTAACATACTGAGATATGCATGTGATTACAAAACCCAAACCACAAAACATCATTCCTTTAATTACATATTCTTATCTTTATTATGTTAATTGCACAATTAGGGAAAATATTAAAGCATGATAATCTCACACTTTCACTTTAAATCAAAGGGAGATAACAAATCCCCTACCTCAATATGAAACTTCAATAATCATTGTGTAAATCGACATGGAAGAAGGAAACTCTAAACTTGATCATGGAAAAGAATAATAATAATATATATCAGACTAGATCCATTAGAAACTCAATGGAAACAAAATAAAAATGCTACCATAACATGATGAGAGATAATTAAAGAGAAACAAGGGTCAAGGAAAGGGATAAACTAACCTTGGATCACTGAAGATTGATTTATAAAAGATGGGGGTTAATCTAATCGAATGGGCTTCAAAGAAATTAAAAACATTCTTCTAGTCACCTAGTGTTCAAGAGAGGAGAGGTGAATTAAGAGAATTTAAGGGATACCCAAATTTTAGTCAAGCTAGAAAAAACCACATTCATGGAGAGATTCACTAGTTCACACCATAGACTCTCAATTTCCAAAATCACTAAAATTTAAGCTGTCTGCTCAAAAATCAAAAAATAAACATTCATAGTATGAATTTTTTTAAGGGAATAACCACTAAATTACACATATAAAACCATAAATACATGAACAATAATTCAATCTATGAGTCACAATCCACACTATGAATTCTAATTTTATGTCATGAATTCCTCTTATAACCAAATTTTCAGCTTCCAACTACCCACTCCTACCTCAATCTCACAAAGGGAATGACCCAGGAAGACTAATCTCCTATATCATATTATTATCAAAAAAAATTCATCCTCATGAATTTAAAAGTAATATGAAAACGAAAATTAGTTCAAATAACCACCCTATGATATTCCTCTCAAGTATCTCACTACACTAAGAACACAAATTTCCCACTAGAGGAACAAAGCACATAAACACAATGAATCACTAACCAACATCAAAACAAACTCTCGGGGGAGATACCACTTAGTGGAAAAAAATAAGAACAACACCAAGGAAGAGAAATGATCTCATAAAACATCCAAGTATTTAAAAAGTATCCCAAAAAGGATCAAATAAATCATCAAAAAAAACTCAGGATATTCAGCGCACATCTATGTTTCTCTCCCCAAAGTACTCACCTCCAAGACACCATTTCTCCATAGGACATGAACCAAAGGAATAGAATTCCATCACAACACCTTATGATGGTCCAAAATCCCAACAAGTCATTCCTTGAAAGTTTCATTATCTTAAACATGAAACTCACCTCAATTGATGTTATGGGAATCATTATGAAGATATCAATGAAGTTTTGATACATGGAAGACTTCATGGATCTGACTCATCAACAGAGTAGTTCTAACCAATAGGCCATGGCACTAACCCGATCCAACACCTTGAAAGGTCCAACAAAGTTAGGATAAATATTATTCCCATGATTGGTCCTTTACTTCTCATGATAAGGAGACACTTTCAAGAACATGTCATCTCATATGTAGAAATCTTTATGCCTTCTATTATGATTAGCATAGGACTTTTAATGATCCTACACCACCCTCATTCACTCATAGATTACCTTACCTTCTTTATCATACTCTGCACCAAATCTAGTATAAGAATAGCTATCTCTTTGACCTTGTTCTAGATTAATGGAGATCATCATGGTCTTCCATACAATTCTTTAAAAGGTGACATACTGATAGTGGGGTGATAAATTTTTTCTAAGAAAACTCCACCAAGGATAAGTGTTTAACCCATTAAAATCCAAAATCTAAAATTCATACACACAACATGTCCTCTAAAGTCTAAATAATTCCATTTGTTTGACCATCCATATATGGTTGAAAATAATTTTTAAGGTATAACTGAGAACCAAAAGAATGTTGAACACCTATCCACACCTAGGAGGTAAAAAAAGGAAAAAAATTAGATATTATCAACTTCAAAACTCTAAGAAGCCTCACTATATCCTCCATATACTACCTTGAAAAAAACTCAATTGATCTCAAATTCTTAATTGGTAGGGAGTCAATTAACTACATTAATCAATACATGATCACACATATAACATCAAAAACACCATGATCTATGGGTAAACTGGAAAAAAATTCCATCAAAATGTCCACTCACTTCCACTAGAGAACATCATGTGGCTGAAGCAAACCATTGAAAACATGATTCTAATATGTAAACTTCTAGTAGACTAAACACAAAGAAATAAAATCTACAAATGAGAACTTCACACCAGACCACAAAAAATGATCACTTAGAGCACGATACATATTTTTCACACCAGGATATTATGCCAATGGAGAACTATAGAAATCACAGAAAACCACCACATTCATTGCTAAAAAAATTAAAATTTTCCCCTAAAAGAGAAACTAATGTTGTCCATCCTCCGACCATCCCTCAGGAGGGTCATCACAAATAACTCGATCATGCCATACCTCTGCCTTGGAATCCCTTAGTTGGGACTCCTATATATGTTGTAATAAGAATGATTTCACCAACATATAGTAAATAAAACCTCTTTAATAAACTACTTTTTTGTCAAATTTCATCATAGATAACTATTTAATCACTCTCTAAGAGTCTCTAGACTCACGCACAACACCACCTTATGACTTTATTCTCAAGGAATATGCTAAAAATTTAACTTTATCATGTGTAATGGAAACATTGAAGTTGTAGTCCAACAATAACTCCATCCACCATTACTTCCATAGATTCAAGTCATTCTAGGAGAAGACATGATTCCAGATTTTATGATCCGATAAGACTATAAGACATTCACCAATTAGGTAGTGCCACCATAGCTTCAAAGAAAACACTATTGAGGAAAGCTCAAGATCATGGGTGGCACAGTTACATTCAGGAGGCCATAACTATATAGACCCATAAGAGATAATTTTACTCTATTATACCAATACAAAACCTAAACCAAGACATGAATCGATGTAATAAACCTCAAAATCAATGCACTCCTTTGGGGAATTAAGAATCAGAGCACAAACCAGCTTCTCCAAAAAATACTCTAAAGAAGACTAGAATTGGTCATTCGACATGAACACCTAGTCCTTTCTAGTCAAAGATGTCATAGGATTCATACTTCTAGAGAAATTGGGTATGAAACTTTTATAGTAACCAGTACGACCAAGGAACATGTACACCTATAAAAAATTCTTGGGGGATGCACAAGAAACCATTGACACAATCTTTAAAGGATCCGTTTTTACTCCACACTAAGACGTGACATGACCCAAGAAACAGGCATCATGAGCCTAGAAATCACACTTAAAAACCTTCCCAAATAGATAATGAAACTAAAGAACTCATAAAAAATATCATATATGCTCTATGTGGTCCTACTATGACATCAAAAACACAATAATTTTGTTGATAAAAACCACCAAGAACCGGTATAGAAACCCATAAAACATTGAATTCATCAACCCCATGAACACAACTAGAGAATTCATCACATTTAACGGTATCATAATGAACTTGTAACTCCCATAGTGATAATAAAAAGTAGTATTCATGATATCCTTATCATTAAGCTGAATTTAATGATATCCAAACCACAATTCAATCTTTCAGAACCATCTAGATCCCTCTAAATGATCAAATAAATCTTAAATCTGTGGGTGGGGGTAGTGATTCTTTATTTTCACCTAATTAGAACTATTATAATCAATACACAACTACAGACTATTATTTTCCTTCTTCATAAAAAAATGTAACGCCTCAAGGTGACACGCTCGGTCGAATGAATCCTCTCTACAAGATATCATCACCATAAATATATATCTCTCATAACTCAAAAGGATTCATCCAATATAGAGACATAGATATTGGAGAAACAACCAGTTGTATCTCTATCCCAAAATCGACTACTTATTGAGGGGTTAATATCACAAACTATTTAGGTAATACATCATGGTACTCTTTAACAACCCTGGGAAACACTACTAGTAAAACCTCTATAGAACTTAGTATTAACACATCTATCAATGAAGATAGAGACCCAACATACCTTTGACCCATTTAAGGGTCACTCTCACTAATAAACACTACCTGGTCTCGATAATCATTGTAAAATATAATTCTCCCACTGAAGTAATTCATGATAGATAATAAATTCCTAGACCTAAATATCAGTTGCTCATGAACACTCAAGTATCCTCAAAACCTAATGACATGGGATTTAATGAACAGAAACTTGATGTTTGATGGTTCTTCATCTGTATTATTCTCTAAAACCTAATAAATCTATTTTCAGCATCAAAGACTATGTATAGTGGAACCTCTCATTTAATCTTTATAAAAATGGGCTTGAAACATGGTTTCTTTAATATTCATGATGTCCTAAACTCAAATTCATAGAATATTAATTGATAGATTTTATTTCCTTGGAAATTATAAATTCTAGAAAAAAAATTTCATTTTTCTTTGATCATCCCTTTTCTATAGGTGAATATCAACACCTATTTCTTCTTAAAGCTTGGATCACACAAAATTCAAGTAATTTTTTATGTTTGAATCCTTGAATAACAGCTTCATTATCTTCATATATTGTTTTCTTCTTTAGAATATTAATTTTTTAAGTCTATATTATTTCACCCAGTATGTATGAAAAATTAACTTATATTAATCCTAGTATGGAATTCAAGTATGTGGATATCAAGTATATATAGATATACTTACATTGGCTTGAATTCTCTTACACAAACCAAAATTTCATATGTCTTTAAAATAGGTTTCACAACATTCCCCTACATGAAACTTCATTCATGTATGAAATTCTAAAATTTAGATACGAAGTAATATTTGGCTATGTGAATTTTAGTTACACTATAGAATCCCCATACGTGAGATATTTGGCTACATGAATTCACCTATGATGGAATTTTCATACATTACCATTTTCCTATGTGACCATTCATTTACATGAGTTACATAAATATTCTTAAATTTATTATCATATATATCCTAATATACCTTATATATATCTTTACAAAGGATAATTCACTTATGTGGTTCCATATTTCCTTACACAGTGAATTCTCTTATGTGGGGATCTCGGCTATGTGAGTTATAGACTTAGAAAAATTTGGCAGATTTCTTTCATTTAAAACTAGGGAACCTTAAATCTATCTCCATACATTATCAATCATTCATAAAAATTTCAAAAACATATTTTTTAATTTATTAAACATTGTCAAACACTTTAGCATAGTTCCCAAGAACTTTATAGCAAGTGAAAACTCTTCCCTTTGAATTTTTCACTATCACACTTTGTATTGTACACTTCAGTCCATATTAAGCACTCTGTAAGGATGTATCCATAAACATAAGAAATATCCCCAAGAGTGAAACTACCCTATCTCAAAAACATTATCTTTTTACACATTAAATATTCTTTATCAACCTCTAACTAGTGTAGTCAATGTCAAGGGCACTGGAAGGCTCTTTGCCTCAAGTCACAAAGCATAGACTAGGGTGGGTGAAACAAATGAGTGCATATATCTAGAATCAAACAATAAATAATTACAAGTAGCAAAGAGATAGATAGTATATTGTTTGATGTTGGTCTCTCCTAATTTTGGAAATGTTAAAGCATGCATCTGACTATATCTATCTCTATGACCCTTATGGTATTGATGGTGACCACCTAATGGTGGTTCTCTAGATGCTTTCCATAAGGATGATCAATATCTCATGGATCCCCCACCACCTACCCCATTCCATATCTATATATCTTAATTTATAACACTCTATTATTTTTTTTACTGCCTCTTATGAAATTGCTGCAAAGGTTGGGAATGAAACAGGCCACCATCCATACGCTAATTATAGAGGAAGCTGGGTAAATCTAACTTCTGATGGAAATAACCTCTATAAAAAAAATACCACAATTAACTCATTATAAAGGTATTGATAACTACTAGATCCAATAAAGTTAGTTTAAGAGGGTTGAAACCAGCTCCTTTTTTACTAAAACTTATTATAACCAGGAAACTAAGAACTCATGACCACATCTCTCCTCTATGAAGAGTCCTAACGACTCTATTACCATGATTATTTGGTCCTATAAAATTCTATATCAATGAAATTTTTATTACCCAATACCTCAATATTTGACTTCAAAATAAATAGGGTGACCTGGTGATGGATCTATAGGTAAAAAAACCTCCTTAAAAAGAATCTTCCAAGCCTCCTCATCTGGTAAAAGATATGAAGCATAACATAGGAGGTTCTTGCAGTGGATATTGAACTCTCTAACACCGGAAATACCTTGTTGAAGGTTAAGGGTCCCATACTGACAATATTCCTTAGTGGTCAAAGGTATAAACTCGGCCTAAAAATGATCCTTGAATTATCCCACACAACAGTCAACTCCTCGCAACCCCCATGGAATAAAATAAACCATTTTCAAGCCAATACAAACAGTAGTATCATGGCTAAAGAATCTCAGTTCTCATGTTGAACATGGATCGAATTGAAGGTTATCTACACCTCTACCAACCAATCCTCTATATCTTGATCTAAAATAGATCCTTTGTACTTATGAAAACCTTGTCAATATAAATCTTAGAGTTTCCTCCCCCAAGTGTATTCATCATCGACCTCCACTCTACGATGATCTATTAGAGCATCCTACTGAACATATTCTATAAAAATAATATAGGGATTGCAACCTCGTGCCAGGTCTATAAAATCATAAATTCAAAAACTTATAAACCCAAGTTAAAAGAACATTTTAGGTTTAATTAATTAATTCATCAACTAATTTAACTTATTTTCTCATTTTCTACCCAAATTCAAACACAGGCATAGAACATCATGATGCATGACCCTTACCTTGGTCTATACCCCACAACCATCATCGCTTCACTTATCATATTCAGTAAAATTTAAGGTATTTGTTTCAGACCACAGGTGGCCATAGAATCATGTGTTCTAATCAGTCTCCCTTGTGTATAGCGCATACATACCCTAATCGATATTGTTTCTCTACTAACCCATACATAATCACCAGTTTCTAACTTCAAACACCATTCTATCTTTTAACCATCACCTATAATACCAATCTATCATGACCCCTTACCTCCAAAAGTACCCCTCCTAGGAAAAAAATGAATAAAAATAGATAATTACCCCTGAATCCTACCTCCAATATGCCATAATTTTATAACTAGAACTGATTGTATATCAATCACACACATGGGAGGAATTACCCTCTATATAGTTTAAAGAGTAAAAGATAAGAAAGATAAAATTACAACCAAAACCTTATAGAACCCAGAATTAATCCCAATACATGTAATGTTAACTGAAAAAACAAATTAAAATTTCCAAAAAATAAATCAAGGTAGTGATATTAAACCCTAGAAACTCTTAAAATCTTCTCAAAAACTCCTCCAAAATGGTACTTCCCAACTCAATCACAAACCTTATCTTGGTGGCCTGAAAAATAGTTTATATGTATTTAGGGTGATAATAACATGTATAATAAGTGGGATCCTCCTCAAAACCTTTCATTAAAAATGTGAAAGAGACACACTAAATCCTAGTATATTAAAAATGAAATTAACTCATCACCTAAACATGTACAACTATTGTTCACGTCCATGCCATGGCTCACTCACCATGTAATTCATAGAAGTAAACCATTCTATATTAGAATAATTTATATAAACAAGTTACCTTACTTCCACTTCCCTACTAGTTTTTCTCTCTCAAACCCCAATTTCACATGTCATATGCTCATCCCTTTAATAAATAAGTCATCCTCAATGTGACTCAAGCCTCATTCCTGCCTACTTCAATATAGCACAGGGCCCAACATCTAATATTTGCATCAATTCACATACCCATGTCATCTCCATCAATATACAATATATGACCAAGTATATGTCTATAAGGAACTATAACCTGTGTAAATTCACTATACCTCAATCCATCATATCACATACATCTAGACCCTAGGAAGTCAGATCCACCATTATTGGAAAATGGATCTATACCAATTATTTTCTATAATCATTGGTATAAGTCCTCATATACCAACTTCGTTTTAAAATCAATGGTTAAGCCTATTTATGAGAAGGTTATAACAATGGTTTTAAAAAATTATTGGTATAGAATGCCACTTAACCCCCCCCCCCCCACCCCCCACCCCCTTTCATTATCCCCTTTGGATCATATATTCCATGTGTCTTGTTATCTCCTTTAGTGTGTTAGGTTCCTCTAATTCCTTTCATTATAATTCAATTTTGATTTCATCCATCCTTTTTACAGTGATTATTAAGTTAAATAATCATGGTATGTTGATTTTTTTCCACCTTTCTCATATATTATCCCTATGTTTCTTCATTTCATTCCCTAAATTATGACTAACCTAAAATTTATTAGTCTTACCATGTGATTGGTTATAAATCAAAACGAATATTTAAAATATTATTTTTTATAAGAGAGTTTTATGAAATTTTTGTGATTTTATTTGAAAGTTATGAGTTATATATGATTTATTTTTTAAAATTAGTGTGTGTTTAGTTATAATATAATGTCGGTTTCATGGTTTCCAAACACATTATTTTTGAAAGTATCAATTCATTCACTTTAGATGTTTGTAAATAAATTCATGTTTTGATTTTTTTTATTTTCTTATTGGGTTTTTAAACATTAAAGTGCTGATGATTTTAAGTTATGTTTAATAATTTATGGTGTTTTATAGTCACAATAATTTTTTATTATGATTTATAAATCAAAATTATTAAAATTTATTCTATTAATGAATTAATTAAAAAAATTGAATAAAATTATAATTAATTTTTCACATAACATGATGAAACCTCGTTATATAAATGTTTTTGTAAAAAATGATATTATATGATATTAAATTATCATTATTAAATAATAAATGTGCATTTTTTTGTAACGGTATTAGAGTATTTTGTGTGGTATTATGTATAGTTATTACTCATTTATATAATATATTTCAACATTATAGTTTTATATATATGGTATCATGTTATCTCATGGGATAGAGTTATGAAATTAAGTATATAGGTGATAAATATAAAGTTTGAATTATTTCAAAATTTACTTTTCCCTTCTCAAATTATAGTTTTCATGATAAACTAAGTCGTTGTTGTTTTATAAGGATGTATTCATGTATGTTAAATTTACTATTTCTTCATAGAAATAGAGAGTGATTTAAAATGGATTTTATTTCAATATTATTTCAATGTTTTTCAAAGTGATTTAAATAAAGTGAACAAGTATTGTTTCCTTAAATATATTTTTTATTTGGTAATGAAATTTGGGTTGTAAACTAAAGCATGGTTGGTTTCCTTATGCATTAGAAATAAATGTTCTTTAGAATTTTGATATGATATTATACATTGAGATTAAATAATTCAATATTGTTATTGTGATTACTGAATGATTATGAGTATTAATTATGTTATGATTGATTTTATTCTGAATTTTTCAATAAAGATGTTATGTTGTGGTGTTTGGTTTCACTATATAAGATGATTTTTATGGTTTAGAAGTGTTTGGATGGTCTATATTTTGTAACTTCTTAATCAATTATCTTGATTATCTAATGTATGGATACCACATGAATATTTTAGGCTATGATTCCAATTAATGATCTTGTATTTCTATGTTTTCATGCCCTGTATTGTGAATAACCTAACCTAATAATTTACTTTTCATGTTTCTATTTGATTTTGTAAAAGAAAGTGTGAATGACATAAAAACCCAGTTTTAGTGGGATTTCTAAGTCAATATATTACATTTTTTGTTTGGTGGACATGGTTCAGGACATGTTGGTTGAACATGGAATGCCTATATAAATTTAGAGGCAAAAAATTGGACAAATAATTCACATTAAAAATCATTGTTGGTATAGGCTCACACCTATACCATCTTACATGGTCCCCTGTCCCTTTGCAAAACTGTTCCCCTCACTGTTAGGATTTTTTAGAATTATAACATGTAGATTCCTCTCTACTGTCATAAATTTTTTAATTACAGTATATTATGTTGACATTAATATAAAATTGTTTTGGTAACATAATGAACATAAGTTGGATATATGATAATAATTGGATCTCAACTGAGTTTCAAAAAAAATTAGATTTTTTTTTAAATTTTTCATTCAACAATGTTTCATATATAGGTATTATACACTACCCTTGTTATAATTTTGTTGAACAACCATGTTTAAGTCATGTAGAAGTTTGGTACCATATAACAAAAGTAATTTTTCAAACAAACTATTATGTATGGTATCATAATAGAGAGAAAATAAAATTTCAATATATTCATGATCGAAATTAAAAGAGTGGAATAGAGAATTAAATAATTTATCAGTTTCCATGTATTTATTATTACGAGAAAGAAACTATTCAAATTCAAGAAGATAATGAAATGAGTACGCATAATGAAACTAATTAAAATGATAATGTTGAGAGGGTGAAAAATTTTATGATAAATATAAAAGGATAAATCTAGAATTTTTAATGAGGTTCTATCATGGAAAACCATGTATGGAATTATTAATATTGTCATCAATTATATTCTTAACTTTTTAAAGAACTTACTTCCTATTGATATAAATATTCCCTAAAATAATTATATGGAATTAAAGTTAATTGACCAACTTGGATTTTATATAAATGAAATTCATTCTTTCCTAAAAGATTTCAGATTATTCTAGGAGGAAACCAAGGGGCTAAATGATTGTAAAGAATTTGGTACATCTTTATGGAATCTAAATATTGATGGAACACCATCTTGTGTTCCAAAAAAAGTAATATGGAACTTTCTATTAATTCCTAGGCTCCAAAATATTTTTTTGTTAAATGAAATCTCAATAAATATGTGATGGAATGATGCTAAGAGAATTAAGGATAATTCTGAATTCATTTATCCTATCGATGGATTTTCATGGTGAGAATTTGATGTAATACATCCTAATTTTATAGTTGTGGTGTATAATGTCTAGTTGGTCCTATCATGTGATGGTTTTAATCCATTTGATCAGGTTATTACTTTGCACAAAAAATGGCCAATTTTTCATTCACATTTATAACCTTCCTAAATGTATGTGTATGAAAAAACCATTCACTTTCATAATCATACTCATATATGTTCCCTATAATCCTAAAAATGATATAGATGTGTATATGAAACCTTTAATAAAATATTTGAATTAATTTTGGAATGTGGGTGTGTTCACATATGATGCTTCTTTAAAATACATATTTCATATGTGTGTCATACTTATGTATATGATAAATGATTTTATGACTTATAAAATGATTTATAGATGTATAATGAAAGGAAAACTATAATGTCATGTTTGTATAAAAAATACATGATTTAGAAGACTTAAATATCTTTATTTTTTAGTTTCATGGGATATTTTTTATTCTTTATTATGGATAATCCATACAATAATAATCATTAAAGGTTTGATAACATTGTTGAGACTGGGAGGCAACCATAGCATTTTTTTGGAACTAATGTTCTTAAATAATTGAAAGTTGTTGATTTTTTACTCGAGGAAGGTCATAAAAATATATATAAAGATAAATAATGTTTCCATTAAATCCAAATAAAATTGTAAGAATAAAATTATCCTCTTTGATTTTTCTTATTGTCCAACCAATTTTTTATGTCATTGTTTAGATGTAATGCACATTGAGAAAAACATATGTGAAATTTTGCTTTCAATTCTTCTAAATGTAAAGGAAAAGACCAAAGATGATATAATATCTTGACGTGACTTGGTAGATTAGGGTATTAGACCAGAATAGAATCTTATTTCTATTGGTGAAAATAAATGAAAAGTTCCATGTGCTTCTTATGTGATTAAACCTTAAGAGAAAAATAAATTTCTTGAAATAGTATAGATAGTCAAGGTTCCATATGGATATTTGAAAAATATATAAAAATGGGTCAATAGAAGATATTTGACACAGAAATATCTAAAAACTCATGAATACCACATCCTTATACATAAATTGATACCAATATAAATATATAATTTACTTTTCAATAATGTATGGGTGATGGTGATCTGGTTGTGACATTTGTATAGATATTTATGTGCTAAAAAATTTCCAAGTAT
This sequence comes from Viscum album, assembly GCA_963277665.1. Classification (NCBI taxonomy): domain Eukaryota; kingdom Viridiplantae; phylum Streptophyta; class Magnoliopsida; order Santalales; family Viscaceae; genus Viscum; species Viscum album. Next base: position 442,266,018 of record OY728121.1, read on the forward strand.
TTCTTGAAAAATAATATAGGAAGCGGTAATGTTAATTTTGTGCGAGTCATATAAAATTTTTCCTCCATATTTTTTCAATTGCATATTGCATCTAACCATCCATATTCTAATTAAAATTATTATTTAGGTACTTTTTTCATTTTATTATATGTATACAACTGAAATAAATATATCCATAATGAACTATTATGTTCAGAATAAGATTAATCATGAAGGTTCCATTGTGAAAAGTTACTTGGATTAGGAATATATGAATTTATTTTCAATGTATTTGGGTGATGTGATCATGATATGTAATCGAAAAATGAGAAATAAAGAAGAGTAGTATGTGAAAATTTAACCCACTATTCCATTACTTCTCCAAATATGTGGAATTTTTTTATCATATACATTAACTACATTGATCCTTGATGAGTATTATATGGCACATCGTATAGTCTTATTTAACTGTGATTTTTTCGATGACTACATCAAATAAGTTATTTGATCATGTATGTGTTATCTCATACTAAGTAGTTTCACATATATCTTAAACTTTTATTATGTATTTTATGTAGGGAACATAAACATATTTTAGGTAGAAATCATCGTTCATTGCATTTTTGAGGGAGAGAAAAATTTTCATAGAAAATAATATCCTCTTTGGCTGACATTAAAGGTAAAATAATTATTTTAATAAAATAAAAAAATAAATATTCATATAGTTTCAATATTCATTTATATTTTAGGTATTATTTTACTTTTTGACTATATCTCTAAAGAAATAAGACTGTCAGCTTTTGGACCCAATATTTTGGTTTTTGAATACAAAAAACTAGTCATAAATGGGTAAAAATTTGTTATAATTGATAAAATAGTGAACATGAGAACACAACATGATGAAGTTATCTTAACTACACCAACAGACTATTTTTTGGTGCATCATATTGTAGGAACCAATATAAAAATGTGCATTATTAAAGAATTCTTAATAAAATGATAGTATTGTATTATTACTCTCATAATAGAGTTTCTATGTTAAAACAAAAGTGGTTTTATTTAATGACATGACATGGAACATTTATTTTTGATGGTATATTTAGAGTTATCGACATGTCTCCCTTTCTGACTACCGATGAGCTATATATTTTTGGCATCAAAGGAGAAAAAGGTATTTTATGTGAAAATAATATGAGACCTGAATTGGGTGTCATTATTGAAGTAATTTCAAGATATATTTTTTATGACAGTGGGGATGAATTTAAAATCATTTCTAATATTATTTTTCTTGATCAATATATTATGTAAGATGACTCAAATAGTCCAATTGTCATAGTTCATTGTAAACCTAAAGTAGTGGTCGGTAATATATAGAAGCAACCATATGTGTTCTAAGTTAATTTAGTTTAGATCAACTTGAGTTTTTAGGTTTTTTATATTCAAGTTTTTTTATTTTTGGTCAAATTTTGGAAATTGTAAATTGATTTTAAAAAATAGTTTTTATGTTAACTATAAAATCTGCTTACATGTAATTTTATATAGTCCAAAAGTGAACCAAATTTCTTAACCAAAAATGAACCAAATATCATTACCCAAAATAAACCAAATAATCAAACCCAAAATAAAAAAAATACTTAACCCAAAATTAACCAATTGAATTAACCAAAAAATGAACAATTGATCAATTAACTTAACCCAAAATGAATAAATGACCAAATTATTGAAATAAACCAATTTACGTAACCCAAAAAAGGCATAAGCCAAAAATAAACCAAATTTCCTAACCCAAAATGAAAAAAATGACATAACCCAAAATAAACTAAATAACATAACCCCAAGCGAACCAATTGACCTAACCAAAAAATGAATAAATGAAAAAATATCCTAACCAAAAATGACATAACCCAAAAATGAACCAAATTAATTCACCCAAAATAATTCAAAATGTCTAAAATTAAAAATAAAATGACACAAAAATTAACCAAATAACCTAACCAAAATGACCTAAACCAAATAATTCAAATAACCAAACCTAAAATGAACCAGATAATGTAACTAAAAAATAACTTAACCCAAAAAATGAAGAAAATATACTAACCCAAAACAACCAAAATGTCCTAACCTAAAATAAAAAAAAATAACCTTACCCAAAATAAACCAATTGACCTAACCAAAAAAAGAACAATTGATCAAATTACCTAACCCAAAATGAACAAATGGCCAAATGACTAAAATGAACCAAATGACCTAAACCAAAAAAGACATAACCCAAAAATGAACCAAATGGACTAAACTAAAATGAATAAAATTAAATAACATAAAATAAACCAAATAACCAAACCCAAAGTGAGCCAATTAACCTAACCAAAAAATGATCAAATGACTAGATGATGTAATCAAAAATGACATAACCCAAAAATGAACCAAATACTTAACCCAAAATAATCCAAATGACCTAACTCCAAAATGTTATAACCCAAAAATGAACCAAATGACCTAACACAAAAGGACCTAAAACAACATAAACCAAATAACCTAACCCATAAAGAACCAAATTATATAACTCAAAAATGAATTAGCTGAAAGAATTAGAAAATGTATTAACCCAAATCAACCAAAATGACCTAACCCAAAATAAACAAAAAAAACTAACCAAAAATGAACCAATTAACCTAATCAAAAAATGAACAATTGATCAAATGGCCTAAACCAAAATGAAAAAATGAACAAATTACTAAAATTAACAAAATGACCAAACCTAAAAAACACATAACCCAAAAAAATAAATGAAAGGTTTAACCTAAAATGAAGAAAATTAAATAACCCAAAATAAAATAAATAACCTAACCAAAAGTGAACCAATTGACCTAACCATAAAATGTAAAAATGACCAAATAAAGAAACCAAAAATTTCATAACCCAAAATTGAACCAAATTAATTAACCCAAAATAATCCAAATGACCTAACTCAAACATTACATAACCCAAAAGTGAACCAAATGACCAAAATCAAAATGACTTAAACCAAAATTAACCAAATAACCTAACCTAGAATGAACCAAATTATGTAACTCAAAAATAAATTAACACAAAAAGGAAGCAAATGGCCTATCCCAAATCATCTAAAATTACCAAAATGAAAATAAACCAAATGATATAACTAAATGATAAAATTACCAAAAATTCCAAAAGACTTAACCTAAAAATTAACCAAATGGAATAACTAGATAATGAAAAAAATACCATCATAAAAAATGAATCAAATGAAGTAACAAAAAATGAATCAAATGATATAAATTATTGATCAAATGACCAATTAACCTAACCAAAAGATGAACCAAATGACCAAATAGTCAAATAACATAACACAATTTTAATTGGATTGAATCAAACATACAAGAAGAAACCCATATCATATCCATTTTTATAATGGTAATTAGTATGTTTTGATTATATTATTCCATTAGTATTAAATTCATAATTAAACGTATATTTATCTTCTAATGTAGTAAGTGTCAAATGTTTAAGAGACGCAAAGGAAGATAATGTTTGAAAATGATCACCGCCTGAGAGAGATGAGAATTCCTTTTATAGTTCCCCTTATGAGTATAATATATCAAATATATATCAATTAAAAAACATTTAATGTCATTTCATTAATTATTTTTAAATTTTAATAAGGTTTTTCCATCTAGGAGAAAACTATTCTCCATCTAGACAAGTAACAATGGTGACCAGCCTACTAATGCAAGCGGGTAAGGTACTCTAGATACTCACATCACTCGTTATACTCAATAAAAATAAAACCCTTCTCTAGATATATCATATACCATATATTCTTATCCCATAGTTCCCTTAGAGGAATCAATGATTTTCAAAACCCATACACTATCATCACCATTTTCATTTGACCCTCCTTCTCTTCTATCATTTCCATATATGATAAAAGATCCCACTTCCCATACATATTTTCATTCTTCATAGACTTCAAAATTTCATGTAATATTCCAAATTTTTAATAGATGATTAAACTCTATTATGTTTTTAATTTATAAATGCTTTGTGTGGAAATTGAATTATTCAAAAAAAAACATATAAATGATATTTTTGTGGCTTGATGTATGGGTAAAAGCCCTGTTAACACTATGGAATATTATATGCGATATATTTAGAGTTAAGTGTGGATTTATCAATGGATTTTAGGGTTCTTAGTGCCTCAATGTTGAAATAATAATAATAATAGATATATTATATCATGTACACATGATTTTTCTGAAATAATATAATATCTCCCGAACAATGTTTTAAATTGAAAATCCGAGATTTATATTAGATCTATAATGTGGGTTTTAGCCTAGGTATGGCATGAACTTTGTGTGTTTCAGATGTTTGGTGCATGCCCATGTGTAAGGGTAACATTTTACCTTTTTTTCTTTTTTTATTATTATTATTTAATTATTTTTTATTTTATTTTTCCATCTTATTCCCGCACAATCCACCATCCCTCCATTTTTCTTCGTGTTAATTTATCTGAATTCATTGTAAATCAATAGTTTGGGCCCGTTTAAGTTGGAAATGCCTTAATGGGGTGAAATTAAATAATCTTAATTCACGTTTTGTTTGAATCACAGATTAAATCAGTGGATTATTTTTTATGGAAATATACTACATGGAATAGGTTTCTAAATGGTTAAACCATTAATATTGCTATGTTTTTATACTAAGGAGTCCAAGTGACCCAAAAACCCCTCTACGTGTGATCGGTTAAGTTCCCTTGACCTGCTTGTTGTTCTTCATCCCATATCTAGGTGTTCGATAGCCATTATTCCTCTTCCTTGTTATGAACTACGCACAAGATTGAATAAAGATTTTTTTTTTATTTTTTAGAATTTATTTTATTCTTTTTTCCTCTTCACAATTCTGGAAAAAAATTATAATTTAAATAAAAATAATAAAACCTAAATTATCTAGTGATAATTTATAAAATTATCAATGGGTAATTACATGAAATTATCAAAAAATAATAATGAAAAGAATTATCCAAAGATAATTACACCAAATTATCGAAGGATAATTTATAAAAAATTTATCAAAATATAATTCCCTAAAATTATCAAATATAATTGTAAAAAGTGATGGTTACATCATTTTATTAATGGATACTTTATTAATATTATAAAAATATAATTATTGAATTATAAAAGGATGATTTGTGAAAATTTATCATAAGATACTTATGAAAGGATAATTTATAAAAAAAATCACAAAAGATAATTGTTTTGAAATTATCAAAAGATAATTAAAAATAAATTATCAAAATAATATCGTTTATTATGTGATAATTTATGAGAAATTATCAAAGGATGGTTATGAAAATTGTTAAGGATAATTACTTAGAATTATGAAAGAATGATTATAAAGGACTAATAAATGCATTATATAATTAATTTATAGAGATATATATTATTAAATGTGGATATATAATTATTTCTAGGGAGAATATTTCTTACACATGCATTGGAAAAAATGATAATTTAGAAATTATTCAGGAGAGATAAAGTATCATTTCATGTGATCTTTTATTTATTTTTAGAATAAAATATATTCTTTTCATTCTAGGAACCTTTGTATAAACTAGAGAATTGAAATGTAAAAAACTATGATAAATAAGGATAGGTAGAGGTGTTCTTGGCTATTGAGGTTTCCACTCTAGCTTTTGAACCACACGGGGTGGTTTATCCTTGTCCTTGATGTCGAATAATTTAGAGGTAGTAAGTTTCTTTCCTATTGTGTAATTTATTACATGTGTTTCCTTGTTATAATTTATGTGTTTGAATAATTGATAATTTTTCTTTACTTTAATCACATGTGTGTGTGTGTAGCCCGTGAGACCTACTATTATATTTGATTCCATGAGTATTGCTAGAGTATCATGTTTACATGTTTGATTATGATCGCATGTTGGTATGTGTTTATACTGTATTATAATGATAATATATTATGTATTCCTTGTATTATTTACCCTATATGTGTGTTTATATTCCTTGGTGGTTGTTATTGGTACTTGAGATAGGTGGACCATTGTGTGTTGTTTATTCCTTAGAGGGGGGTTTTCACGGCCTGTGATGATGATGATGATGGACCTGAGCATACGGTAGGGGAATGATGGTATGAGGGATTATCTGATATAGCATGTATGGGTATGATAGTCTGGGGGCCTGACTCGAGGAAGTGTTTCGGGGGAATGATGGTATGAAAGCCTAACCCAAGGTGCAAATGGGGTATGATTATATAAGGTCCTGACCCATGATGGAGAAAAGATATGATGTTCTAGGGTCCTGGTCCATCTTTATTCATTGAGAATTATGAGAGATGGGATTTCAAGATTAGTTTTTATTCCTTTATCTTTTATTACATTCAATGATTATTCTTCTAGCATGGATCTGAAGCAGGTGTAGCTAGGAGTTTTTGGTAGTTTGGTTTACGCATGACTACTCAACTTTTGATTGTATATTTATTTTCTTGTTACATGTTTATTATAATTATGGAATAAAATTTTTATACTTGATAAAACTAGTTTATGGATCAATTGGTGGTTTCATGGTAAGTATTTTACTCACACACTAATCGGTAATTTTAGTGCACTTATAAATTTCATGACTAAAGACTTAGAAAAGGGAAAGGTCCATGTGGTGGATGGTTGAGCCGAGGACCATGGAGATGGTAGCTGACCAAGACAGACTCCATAAGACCCCATTTTTTACTTATTTATATTTATATACTACTTTATATACTGGACAGGCTTTCCACTTTGGAAGCTTCTTATTATTGTATGACAAGTATTCTATTCTTTAGTTTATGTATGTTCACTTTGGTTATTTATTATATTTTTTATAGTTTATTATTGATCCTATGACATGATATTGAGGGTATAGTCTCCCTACTAATGGAATCAAACCTTCACTAACATATGGGGATATGTTCTTAAGGTCATGTGGCATTCAAGTTTGGACCTAGTGGTTTGGGTTGGGGAGTTAAAAAATGTTATCAGAGGAACACTAGGATTCACTAACTTGTTTATTAACATTTCCTTGATTTGGGATAGGTTAGAGAAGATATAGGATGGTTGGGACTTGGTTAGTGGAACTATGATAGTGTCTTTCCAGCATTGTATAGTGGGCCTCTGAGTTTCTATAAAGTGGGGAAAATTATGTTTTTCTATTATCATTGATTAAATTCACCTTGGGTGATACACATGATGTTTATATATGATTTATGATATTTTGGGTGTGTTTATGCAATATGACTAAGCACATAAATTCACATTCCATATATATACCTGTTATTATGCTGCATAGTGGTTCTTTAATTAAATGTATTGATTTTTTTTATTTGTCCAAGATAGTTTCCCTTCATACGATATATCTATGTTGTCATTCTTTTGTGATATATATTTATTGGTATTAATTAGTTGAACTGGGTATGTTGTTGTGTTAGTATATATAAGATGATTTTAACTAATGTGCGGGGAAGAGGACTAGGGTTAGTTCTATGAGGGTTATATCTTGGTTTGATGCTAGACTCCTAAGAGAACCCCTTTATGATCCCATAGATTGATTAGGGTTTATCTTAATAACTTTGTTTTCAGAAGTTTTTCCTTCACATTACAGAATATTTCCTCAACATAGTCTTATGAGACTACTTGGGAAGCATGATGGAAAACTTATATATGGGATTATACTTCTTCATTACCACTAGACTTATAGGAGAATATAGTTTAGCATACTCCTCCACCTGCCCTGTGGTTTAGGAAGCAGGGACACTTCAACTGGAAGTCTTTTACTTAGTGTGTGTCCTAAGAATAGGAGTTCAGAACTATGGTCAAATATGACTAACTTCAACTCCAGCATTCTTCATCCTTCCAAGTAACTGAAGTCCCTCATGATGTTGAAGAATTTTTTGAAACATTTGTGGTAATATTTAACCTAGTAGAGACTCTAAAGGATCGAAAAGTTATGCTGAGATAGAGATTATGTCGGGTGTGTATCCCATTTTGATACCCCCATATCATATAGAACCAACTGAGCTGAATTTTATTAAGGTGAAACTAGATGACTTGGAGTAGAAGGTATTTATCAAGACAAGTACTTCACTGTGGGGTACACATATGTTGGTCACCAAGAAGATAGATGGTAGTCTTCGAATCTTCATCAATTACCAAAATCTGAACTAAGTGATAGTGAAAAAATGATATCCCTTACCTAGAATCAATAATGTTTTCAATTAGTTATAGATATCCTAGTGGTTCTTTAATATTGATATTTGATCAGACTATCACCAGTTGCAATTTAGTGAGGAGGAAATTATGAGTATAATGTTTTAAAGTATGTATGGGTTGTAAAAGTACTTAGTGATGTCATTTGGACTGATGAGAACACTGGAAGTATTCATAGATCTCATGAACAAGACATTCCACCTATATTTTGACTCGTTCATCATGGTGTTTTTTATGAAATCCTCATCTACTCATTGACACTGGAGCAGTATCATAGGCACCTTGATATTGTCCTGAGCACACTTCAAGAACATCGGTCTTACATCAAGTTATCAAAGTGTGACTTATTAATTCTACATGTAAATTTTCTTTGACATGTAGTTTAAGATATGGATATATACATGAACCCAGATAAATTATAGGCAGTCATGTCCTAGGCACTTCCCTAAAAAGTATTCGATATTAGGAACTTTATGGTTTTAGTATGATATTACTAATGGTTTATCTAGGACTTATCGCAACTATAAATACCCATGAAAGTGATGAAAGAAGAAGGGAGTGAAATTATAGTGGTCAGACTACAATGAAGAGTAATTACTTGATCTGAAGAGAAGTTTGAAAATAGACCCAAACCAATACTCCTTGATCCTAGGATTGGTTATTTAGTGTACTCTGATGCATCAAGTGTTGGTCTGGGAGTGGTGTTGATGCAGAGAGAATTGGTAGTATCCTATGGGTATCATCAGCTAAAAACCCATGAGTGTAACTACCCTACTCATGACTTGTAGATGGAATCCATGTTCCTTACATTCAAGTGTTGATGAAACTATCTTTTCAGTGATAGTTTTTAGTCTACACTGGCCATAAGAGCCTTCACTATATCTTCACGCAACAAGACTTGGCTCTGAGATAGAGGTAATGGGTTGATTATCTACAGAAATTTTACTTTGAGTTGTATTATACACCATGTAAATGTAATATCAATGTAGATTCTATTAGCTGTAAGATGCAGGCGGAACTAGATCTTGTTGAGAGGACTTTATAGGAGTAGTTAATCTTAGTGATCTTGTTGGATGATTGGAGGATGGATGCTTCTAAGGTTCAAGGTTCGAATACTTGTTCTCCCTTGGTGGTCACATCATTTTTGGTAGACCAATTAAATTCATGAAAGGATTCATACCTAGAATGTGTTTTGTTCTGGAAATAGATAGTTGGAGGTGATCTGATACCTATGTGGACTTTGAGCGATGACAATGTGATCCTTGTGGATAGGAGAGTGTAAGTTCATGATTCTATCAAATAGGATCTGATGAGATATTTTCATATGTATATATGGGTGTTATATCCTGGTGTAAAAAATATATACCATGAATTTAGGTGAAAGTTCTAGTGTCCAAGGATTAAGAGGGACATCTCTAGGTTTGTGTCTCGATGCCTTATATATAAGAAAGTAAAGGTTGATCACTAGTTTCCTGGTGGATTTCTTCAGCCACTTCAAATTCCCATGTGGAAGTGGAAGAATTTCATGATATACTTTTTGATGAGGTTACCTAGGACCCCAAGGACTCATGATGTTTTCTATATGATTTTAAATCAAATAATGATGGTGGATCACTTTTTACTTATGAAAGAGACTCACTCAATAGAAAATATAGGAAAAATATAGGTCTGTAAGATCATACATTTATAAATAGTTCCACTGATAATTGTTTCAGAAAGAGATGCACATTTTATTTTGCAGTTTTGGAAGGGTTTAAATAATTTCCTATAGATTTAGCTGATATTGAGAATAGCATACCATCTTCAGATAGATGGACAGTTAGAGAATACAACATGCATACTGGAGGATACACTTTGAACTTGAATTATGTACTTTGGTAGAGAATGGGATCATTATCTAGCCTTTGTTGACTTTATATACAACAAAAATTACTAGGTTTCAATTCATATGGAACTATACAGAGATCATTATACGATACAATGTTGATCACTACTCAAAGAAGGCAAAGGTCGTATACTGACCATAGGAGGAGACCTTTTGAGTTCACTATAGGAGATTAGGTTTTCTTGAGTGACTCCTCTATTAGGACACTGACATATGAGGAAGTAAGGAAATCTAGAACCATGGTTTTTAGGACCCTTTGTGATCACCTAATGGGTTGGTATAGTGGCATATCATCTGAATATTCCCTCTTGCTACTGAGGTATGCATGATGTGTTTCATATGTCATAGCTCCAGAGGTACCTGGAAAATACTACACATTTCAATGAATTTAAGGAAATGAATTTGGATTCTAATGCATCTTAGAAGGATCATCTATTGAAGATTATGAACTGGAGAAAGAAATTACTTTGAGGGAAGATAGTACCACTTGTTCATATTCGGTGTCAGTATAGACAGATCCATGAGGAGACATGGGAGCAGGAGTCTCATTTTTTAGATCATTGGCCTGAGTTGTTCAATAAATACTACTATATTTACTTATTAGGGTTGATAAGTCCAAACATGAAGAAAATTGTAATATTCCAAATTAATAAAGGATAATTAAACCATCTTATGCTTGAAATTTATAAGTGTTTTTGTGTGTGAAATGAAATATTCAATAAAAATAAAATATAAATGATATTTTTATGTGCCTTTACATAAGGGTAAAATCTATATTAACACTTTTTAATATTCTATGGGATATTTTTAGAGTTATACATGAAGTTAGTGTGGGATTTTGGATCCCATGGAGCCTTAGTGTTTATGTAATAAAAATATTAGATATATCATATAAAGTGCAAGTAATTTTTTAGAAATAATGGAATATCTCACAAATAGTGAATCAGATGGAAAATCCAAGATCTACATCAAATTTTAAATACAAGTTTTACCCTAGGTGTGATAAAACCATTGTGTGTGTATGATGTTTAGTGCATGCTTGTGCATAAGGGTAACATTTTCCCTTTTTTCTTTTATTATTATTATTTAATTATTATTTTTTCATCTTCTTCCTATGAAAGCCTCCACACCTCCATTGTTCTTCATGTGACTTAATTTAATTCATGTTAAATCAACCGTTTTGATCCATTTAATGTGTAAATGACTTAATGGGGTGAAATTAAAGACTCTTCATTCAAGTTTCAATTGAATTAAAAATTAAATTTGTAGATTAATTTTCAATTATGGAAATATTGCATGCAAATTGGGTTTTTAAATGGATGAACTATTTGTATTCTAGTTTTGTTGATCCTAAGGATTCTAAGAGACCATGGAACTCCTCTACACGCGATCGATGAAGTCTCCATTGATCTACTCAGTGTTCTTATTCCTAGATCCCAGCATATGTTGATCATTCTTCTACTTCCCAGTTGATAATTTCACATATGGTTTAATAAATATTGGTTTTTTTTGTCTATTAAGATTTATTTTCTTCTTTTTTCCCTTATTCACAAATCTGAAAAAAAAACAGAATTTAAATAAAAATAATAAAACCTAAATTATCTAAGGATAATTTATAGAATTATAAAAGGGTAATTACATGAAATTATCAGAAGAAAATAATGTTAAGAATTATCCAAATATAATTACACTAAATTATCAAATGATAATTTATAAAAAACTATCAAAAGATAATTGTGTGAAATTATCAATGATAATTGTAAATAATTATCAAGTAATGGTTATGTCAATTTATTGAAGGATAATTTATTAAAATTATCAAAATATAGTTATTGAATTATAAAATGATACTTTATGAAAAAATATTATAAGATAATTAGGAAATTATAATTTATAAAAAACATCAAAATATAATTATTTTAAAATTATCAAAGGATAATTAAAAGTAATTATCAAAATAATGGTGTTTGGTATAGGATAATTTATGAAAAAATTTCAAAGGATTATTATGAAAACTATAAGGATAATTACATATAATTATCAAATAATAATTATAAAGGGCTACCACATGTGTTCTTGAATTAATTTAGAGATATCAATATCATAAAATGTGGTTTTATAATTATTCTTTGGGAGATGATTTCTAGAAAATGCACTAGCCAAAAATGATAATTTAGAAATTATATAGGAGAGAAAATGTATCATCGCATGTGATCTTTTATTTATATTTGAAATAAAATAGCTATTTTTGGTTTTAGGAACCTATGAAGAACCTTGAGCGTTGATGTGTTGAAAACTATGATAAATAAGTCTAGGAGGAGGTTTTTTTGGCTATTGAGGTTTCCACTCTAACTTTCAAACCACACAAGGTGGTTCATCCTAGTCACTAACATCAATTACTTTTAAGGTAGGAAGTTTCTTACCTCTTGGGTCTTTTGTTATACATGTTTCTTTATTATAATTTATGTGTTGGCATAATTGGTAATTGTACTTGAATTTGATCATATGTGGGTGTGGGTGTGTGACCCATGAGACCTGTTGTGATATTTGATTCCATGAGTATTAAAAAAGTATCATGTTTCCATGTTTTATTATGATCACATGTTTTTATGTGTTTTTACTATATTTTCGTGATAATTTACTATACCTACCTTTTATGATTTACCATGTATGTGTGTTACCATGCCTTGGTGGTTGTTATTGGTACTTGAGACAGGTGGACTATCGTGTGTTGTTTATTCCTTATAGGGGGTGTGCAAAGCCTATGATGATGATGTAGATGGACCAAAGTACAGGGTAGGGGCATGGTAGTATGGGGTCTTGACCTGAGGCAGCAAATAGGGGAATGATAGTATGGGGGCCTGACTAGAGACAGTGTGTTAGGGGAATGATTTTATGGGGGCCTAACCTGAGGTACAAATGGGTTATAACGATCTGGGGGCTTGACCCATGATGGAGATGGGATACGATGATATAGGGACATGATCTGACTGGATACCTTGAGACTACTGAGAGATGGTATTTTGAGCTTAGTGTTTGTTCCTTTCTATTTTATTTCATTCCATGATTATCCTTCCAGCATGGAGTTGAAGAAGGTATAGTTGGGGGTTTGTGGCAGCTTGGTTAGTGCATGACCGCTCAATTTTGTATTGTATGTTTATTTTATTATTATACATTCATTATTATTATCATATACACTTTTTATACTTGAGAACACTAATTTAAGGATTCATTGGTGGTGTCCTACTGAGTCTTGTACTCACACCCTACTCAGGAATTTTAGTGCTCTTGTAGATTCATGACTAGAGACCAGATAAAGGATAAGGGACCTTTGGTGGATGGTTGATCAGAGGAGCGCAGATCTGTTAGTGGACTGAGATGGACTATGGAGGTCCCCATTATTTATTTATTTATTTATATGCTACTTTATACACTATACATGCTTACCACTTTAGAATATACTTATTATTCTATAACATGTATACCATTCTTTTGTTTTTGTATGTTCACTATGGTTATTTATTATATTTTTTATAATTTATTATTGGTCATATGACATGATACTAAGGGTATAGTCTCCCCATGGATGAAATTATACCCACGCTATAAATCAAAATCCTCTTTCATACAAGGAGGTGTGCATGATGTCATGTGGTGTTCAAGCTCGAACTCAGTGGTTCAGGTCGGGGTGTTACACCACAACCTCCATCACTTACTTCTCCATTATCTCCAATATTTTATGTTTGGGATCCTTATACTCCTATTTTAGTGTCTTAAGATTATCCTGAGCATACATTGGACCTCCTAGGAACTACAAAAGTTATTAATCCTTCAAATATTAGAGATCCATTAGAACCCACTGATCAACTTGACTCAAGTATATGTATAAAACCTTAGTAAATTTTATAACCATAATTTTCATTATAACATGTATTAATTAAATATTTTTTCTATTCATAGTTGGATATACCACTATTAGGTGTAATGGAAGTACTTTCATGTTTGGATTTTAGAGCTTCCAGACACAGGTGATGGTTGAGTATAATTAAGATAATCATATGATTGGTAAAACTATTAGAGAATGTAGGAACTTTATGAAAACGCTTTCCAAAAACTCTGAAATCATTTCCATGAGAGCAGTTTCCTAGAGAGACATTGAGAAGGATATAAAGGATACTGCATGGGATCATATATGGATAATAAATGTTATTATATTAATTTTTATATTATTATTGTATTTATATGAGTTAATATTTTGGTAACATCTTCGTTATGATTTTCTCGATGGTGAATATATGAGGGATACAATACTGATGGAATTAGGAAAGCTATGGAGATATTATAAGCATGAGCTATATAATGCTTGGGCTAGTGAATTTGGCTCAGATTTAGTGGTTATACCAACCTTTGAGGAGTGCCCATTAACACGGTACCAGGAAATTATTGTTTATTGGAAGAATGACAAGTTTAAGGTATTATTCAAACTTAATATTTTTTTATTGAAATTGGTTATGATTTGTATTAATAATTTTATTATTATTATTAAATTTTATTGTATGGGAATCATTAAATAGAAATAAAAAATGTATTCTATGAACTATATCCAGACTTTGGGTTGAACTACTATGTCAGGGAATGAGAGAATACATGTTTTTTTCATGTAAAAAATGTTTAATTAGGTACCAACACAAATGAACCAAGCCAAATAAAACATACCACACCTAAACCGATCCATGCCTAATGGAATAAAAAATAATTGAACCTAAATGAATTAAATAAATATAAATTTACATGAACTTTCTCAAACTAAACATAACCAAATAATGTCAAAATAAATACTAAATCATATAAAGTTTATGTGTAAACTATAAACAGCTTACAGTTTGTAAACTGGTTACAATTTTACTAATCAATTACTTGTGAAACTCAGTATTTACCAAGTTTAATATATATATATATATATATATATATTATAATTGATTATTTTTCATCGCCAAAACAAAATATGAATGATATTTTAAATATTTACCACCCAAAACATCAACATCCCTTATAATTCCAATCAAACCCAGTAACCTCAATACCCAAAACCATAATTCTCATCTTGAGACTACCGAATATCATCCCAATCATCTATTAAATATCAAATACACATGTTTAATTAATAAATTACCATAATTAAATCCATATTTCCATAAAATTAGTTATACATCAAAGAAGCTACTTCCCCTATTCATTTATACAGCTAACATCTACCAAAAAGGGCTAAAATCCAAAATAATAACCCAAACCAAAATAGTCCTACCTAATTCCATAAAAGGTATCCATATATAATTACTTAATCCTAAATAAACCATTCCCAAATCCATATCACACATAATACACAAAATTAGCAATATCATTTCACTTAACATAAACTTCCAAAATTTCATATGCAAACCAAATGCAACCTAACAACTTAATTACTCATAAAATCAAGAAAACACAATACAATCACAACTAAAAAATCAATGAAATGAAAAATAAATTAATTAAAAACATCCCAATAGAGAATCATAGACATTATGGTTCCAACCATAGAAACAAAAAAATATCCTACAATCCATATTAACTAAACCAAGTAAGTCATAACCAACAATGTAAAACATGTTTTACAATAGAAATTAGGTTAACACATTTATTTTAAATCAAAAGCATGTTTTTAAGTCACACTATAATTTAAAATTCCAAATTTTATAAATTCACTACTTTTAAATTAAAAACCAAATATTCAAAAGATTAGATAAATAAACATTTTAATTTTTTTCATCACCCAATACCCAAAAGATTAAAAAATTTACAAGTATCTTTTCATAAATAAATTAAATCATTAATACAATATTATTTAATAAAGTTTTCTTAAATTTAATGTCATTTGTATCAAGTGATATTGAACATATAAGGGTGTGTTCCTCATGATAAATTATTTTGATATAGTAGAAATAATAAGTATGGGAGTGCTATAAATGAACTGGCATAAGAAAATAGTGTAAGTTATATTCTTCTACTTTCAAATTTTAAAATCTATTTTATATTAAATATATCATTTATATTCTCAACGGTGTTCTTTGGAGGCCCTTGATGAGTAAGAGGGTGAAAAAGTAAGGCCAGGTTATCATTTGTTATAGATATTAGGTGATGATAACCATGGAAGATTACTCTGTTAACCTAGGAAGAGTATTTTATGAACTAGGTATCGGGCCACTTCAGGAGACTCTAATAGATCTTGTAGCACCGAGTTGTAAGAGGCCCAAATAGAGGCAGTAAAATCTCATACAAAGGTATTATAGACTAAAAAATTATCCATGAAAGAGCATGAAATATGTAAAAAATGAAAACAAGAAATTTTTGAAAGCTATGACAGCTTTATGTCCATCACTACTATCAGATACCAATGGAATTTTTGATACATGCATGTCAAAGAAGTTCTCTATATATGATTCACCCCGAAAATGGTGATGATGGTCCTAGTGGTGGGTGGGAAAATGAATTTCTTGATGGTGATGGTGATGAATATGTAGGAGGAGATGATGCTACAGAGGACATTCGTGATGACATTGATGGATATAATGGTAATGATGGTCATGAGGGAGATTTTTATCCCCTATATTTCTGTCTTGATATTTATAAAATAACTGTGTGAATTTTTTTTGGTGATGTAAATTGATCATATATATGTTTTTATTTATTTTTTAAATTATCAACTCATTAAATTTTTTATTTCATTGGTTAAAGACATATATTTTTTTTCCTACAATGTATTATTTTAATGGTTTAATGGCTGGATTCTTTCCAAAATACTAGCTTATACTAATGGTTTTAGAATTATTGGTATATATTCTATACCAATGGTTCAATTAAACCATTTTTATACCTAAATTTGTACCCTTTATTCCAACGGTTCTCAAAAAACCATTGGTACAGGGGTATCCCTATGGTCTATACACCAACGGTTCTAAGAACCATTGTTATAGCTTATACCAATGGTTCCTAGTGGTATACCAATGGTTCCTAGGATTATAACAATGGTTTAAAGCCATTTTTATAGGTTTATTTTATAGTATCTCACCATGAACAAATACAATTATATGATATACCTCAATCCATTACATCTCTTACATAGAATTTAGCACCATCATGACAAGGGTAGGAACTCACCCTATACCTTAAGTCATTATAGCTCGTGTAACGACCTAGTTTTTTTCAAATATATATAATTGATTTTAGAAATAATATAATTATAGCTAAAATAATATTTTATAAAGTTGTACAAAAAATTAATATTTTATTTACCATGATAATTTAATTTTGAATATATAAATATATGTTAAATATATGTATATATATACATTTAAATATATATATATATATATATATATCTGTGTTATATATATATATATATATATATGTTATATAAATATGTTAAAATATATATGTCATATATATGTGTTAAAAAAATTATGTTTTTTGTTGTTCTTAGATACATACTATAAGAAAACAACACTTTTACATTATAATATAAATTAATTAAGTCTTAATTAATTTATTAGGCACCTATGAGTATTATATTAATAAAATTATTTTCTATCCACTAATAAAACATTTGATTCAATTATTTACAATTAAAATTTACACGTTTTTTGGAAAAATAATGGTTATAACTAGATAATAAGCCTTTGGGAAAGTTTTTCTTATCCATCTCATTTTTTCCCTCAAAATTTCATATTATTTGACCACGTATTGAAGAAGTTATGGAAAAATCGTTATAGAAAATAATTTTGTCTAGATAGACTATTCAGATTTAATATACTGAATATCCACACATTTTTTAATATCGTAATGGAGGAATATTAGAGTGTGTATTATGTGGACTTTCTATCCTATGTATTACACATCCACCATTAAAATTTCATCCTCTTACATTATGTGTTGTAGTATTTATGGTCAAATCATTGATTAAAATATTTCAAGCCTGGTAGATTCATTGAATCTGGATGCTTTGACTTCACATGCACTTTTGACCATGATAAATTTTTAACCATATGTTATTCCATTTGAATTAAATGATCCAAATAAATTCATCTAATATCTTTCAGAATTTTGGCCCAATTCAATAATATTTAAAAAATTTATGACTGAATTTCTATGGCAGGAACCATCCAATCGGATCCACATCATTATTGACTTCATGGACACTTATCACCCCTTAAAATGTGGATCCAACTTTTATTATCTTTATAAATTCAGATATATTAGTCTATAATCTACACACATAAAAGTATGAAATAAAATTTTAGAATAAAAATACCAAAGTTCAATTGAAAGGGAAAAATTGGAATTCCCATAAAATTTTCAAATTTATTAATCATTATTCTTTATAAAAATTTATTTTAAGAAATAAAAAAATTTTGATTAATGTATTGTATGACCTTAACCATCATTCAAAACATTAATTTTCCACCAAAAATTTTGTAATTAATTTCACCAAAAATTGGTCGGCCTTAATGGAAAAATAATTACTATTTAAACCCTTAACACCACCCCTCCTCAAGTATAAATACCCACCCCATATTCCCATTCTCCCACACCCAATTAAAAGTACTCTCACTATATACCTCCCACAGATTCTCTTCCATTACTCTCTCTTCAACATTGAAGATTTTTTTTTGGTACAATGGTTGTCCTCTCCAAGATTTAGAAAGTTACTATTCATGGTAAAGGACTTTCTTTTTAAAGTCCCCATTAAAAATCTTTTTCTTCAATGTACATATTTTAAAATTATATTATTAATGTTTGTATATGGACATAAATTAATTTTAAAGTAAATTTTATGTTTCTTTTGACTTTCTTTCAAAGGTTTTAAAAAGTGATATTTTAACAGAATGTTTTGACTCTCATTACAAAATACAAAAAGAAATATTTTATTTTAACATATACAGTGTCATTAGATTTTCCTACCACCAAAAACATTATTTGAAGTTTTAATTCATTTATAATATTTCATTTTTATTCAATGAAAAACTATATTTCCATTTTTTATGGGTATTTTGGTATTGAAAATGGGTTTTTAAAAGAAAATGGTGTTTTGATGTCCGAAAGTGTTTTGAATATGGGTTAAAAAGAGTTTTTCAAAGGTTTTATAATGAAAAGTACAATAATAAAATGTTTTATTCATGATATGGTACTTGATCATTATATATGAGAAACTGCTGATCCCAGTACAGCTTATACGATGGTTTGAGAACCATATCTCTTTGATACATTGGTTAAAGAAGTAATCTCTAGATATAACTTGTTCATGATACCTTGGAAGCATGCCTTCGTAATGTTTTATGATAAGTTGGTAAATAACCTTGGTAATTATGTTCTATGAAACCTTGGTGATATGATTATGAATGTATTATTTTTATATTTTTTCCACATTTCCATGTTATGCATCAAGTACTTGTGATTATTATATCATGATATGCCTCATGTTTTATCCATGATGATCATTCATGTTCCATTTTGTTTTTTCCCTTATTGGGATTTATGATCACCCTATTTTATTGATTTATGTCCCCAAGAAATTAATTGCAGTGAGATGACGTGGGATGGATTGGTAAAGTATTCATTTAAAAGGATTAAACAAGGATTATTTTTATGTTTTACTTATGTAATTCATGTGTTATGTATCTGGTTTCCAAGACACTAGACCTTAAAAGATCCTTCAAATTTATTAATATAATATTTCTTAAAATTTGTTACAACTGAAAGTGTGGAACACAATGCTATAATGGGAATTGAAAATAAACTGCTGGCTTAGGGACTCGTTCCCACAACCACACCCCAAACCCCAACCCACCCTCACCACCCTAGCCGACCATGGGGGGAATTAATCTAATATTTTGTTAATGAATTGTGTTAAAATTCATGTATTAAAAATACTAGTTATTATGGTTGGTATCAAAGGATGGTTTAGTTATCTATGGAAACTAGGACTAAAAAACATTACTGAAAAATCCTAGTGATAAGTCTAAATATAATAAAACATCCTAGAATTTTGATGAAGTGTTAATTGAGTGGTTTCTAAGCTACTACATGATAAGATGAATTTTCATATACATATTGGATAAATTTTTCTATGGTTTATTCATGTTTTTTCTATAATTCAATGGGTTTTGGTTTGTTTTCTTAGGATTTAGGAATTTTGGACTCGAAGGGAGAAATGTGGAAGTGTGGAAAAAACAGGCTTTACACGTCATGTATAACTTACACAGCGTGTGGTCCTCATTCACAGCATTCATGTGGAGTCACATACCAACCCATGAATATTTTACATGACATGAAGCTCATACATAATGTGCATATACATTACACATTGTACATATTTCAAAATAAGAATCCCACTGAATGTGAATCAATTATATGGCATGCAGAGTTTACATGACATAAAAAAGTTTGAGAGACAACCCAATCAAAGATATAAGCTGATTTTCTGAAGGAGATTGTGGATCTAAAATACACAATATATATCCTACTTACATGAAATGAAGATATCAGGAAAAGGACACATAAATCTAGTACACAACGTTAATTCCTTCCACATTGTGTACTTTTCAAGCCTATATATTTTTGAGCACTCTGTCGTGCGTAAGAGTTCGTAGACCTACACTTCCTCTTGTTTTTATTTCTCTATTTTAATTTTTTCTCATCCAAACTCAGTTTTAATTCACTACTTTTATTTTTTTTATCGAATACTCTTGATTTTTGAACCTTTCTTCATACATTTCGATTTTTATTTCATTTCAATGCTCTCTTTCACAACTATTCTCTATTATCCATCAGCACTTTTCATTCTTTTGTTATTTCTTAATTCTGAGTAAGTTTTTGATTGAATTTAAATTTTTTTATTGTTCATCTTGATTATTTCTTGTTCTAAATTGTGTATTTATTATTTATAAACCATTTAATGGTTATTATAATCTAGTTTTATATTCTTTTTCTTTTGATCCATACTATTGTGCGTGGTTAATCTTCTTATGGTTAGGGTTTGAGATTAGAGGTGTTTATGATCCTAATAAATCCATGAGTTAAATGTTGGTAACCCTATGGCTATTAATTAGGTTAAAAACAATTTTTCATCACATTCTATTTCATAGCCTTGGATATGGGTGGTAAAATTGAACAAACCTAACCAAATTGGATTTGATCAGGCTATGACCATAAGCCTGTGATGCTTTCTGTAACATCTCCAACCTAAGAGCCACTAAACTGATGCCCTGAGCCAAGTCACCGCATGACCTCAAGTGTGACTCCATATACACCAAAGGTTTACAACTAGTAGTGAGGGTCTAGAATCTCTCATGGTGAGACTATACCCTCTTTATCATAGTAATTCGTAATATATAAAATACAAAACAAAATAAACAATAAAGAGTAAATAGAAACATGCATTTTCAAACATTTCCCAAAACTAGTTACAAGATCAAAACCAATAGTAAACATGCTATATAATGTCCATACAGTGTCAAGTGTAAGGAAAACCCAAAATAAAGAAAAAATGATGAATCCTATAAATAGGTCCTGACTCTATGTCTGGATCCCTCATCCATGCACATCCCAAGCCCATATCAACTCCCTAGAAAAGTTCCTTTGCCCTTGTCTTGACCTGTAATCACAAAATCTACTAGGGTACCCAATGGAGGCCTAATCAGGGTGTGAGTATAACTCAGTAGGCCACCACCAATGGTGTCTAAAAAATATCTAGTATAAGAAGATAGTGTATTCATGCGCTAATATATAACAAGTAAACAAGTAGTAATAAGATTCTATTAGTAAATCATTATTCAACTAAACCATTATCATCATTTAAGTCCATGGGTTAGGTGTTCCATTTATTGCATAACGGCCTAAGATGTTCAAACACTATGCATAAGTTAATAAATCAATTTCCCTATCTCACTAGTGGAAACATCACATGAGAAAATTTATTACACATACCTTGGAGTGTCAGTCCAGGTAATCCCAACCAATTTCATCACACTTAACTTAGAGCCTCAGTCCAGGTAATCATCCTATGAAACCGTTTGGGGCCTAGATCATCAATCTGACTCCCTAACCTATGCATTCTATCGATGGGGTTTAGAGCCTCAGTCCAAACCAGCCTATGAGAATAGAGAATTAGTCAATACCCACAAAAACCAAGCCACATGCATGTGCATCCATTAACCATTAACCACATTTCCCATATCCCAAAACATACATAATAATTTCACATAACATTCACAATTCACTACTCAATCAACATATCAATTCATCTTCATACCTTAACTCATTTTCATATTCCTATTTCAAACCATGAGATATTTTTTAAAATCACTTTAATTCATTTACCCACTCACAAGGTTCTAAAAAATCCATTATACTATTATCAATGTCTAGACACAACCACCATTAGTGACTTTCATAATTTAAAATAACTTTTCAACACATATATAATGGGATCTATTTTATCATAACAATTCCGTGTTCAACATCATAATTTTCCATGTTCCTAATGATGGTGCACCTAATGGGTGGCCCTAATTTTAGTCTAATCAATCTCAATGCATCCCATAAGGATCATGAGGGGTTCAATTCATCATTTATCCAAAAAATTTACAAAATCCTATCAAATTCATCAAATTCACAATGAGAAAGAACCAAAATACCAACCACACATGCAAAAATCAACTTCAAAACTATTAGATATAACTTATAGACCACCTGCCTCGATTTTGAAGATGAATGCATGCCTAAAATTAGTCTTTAACTCATATCCAAGCACCCTTTGAAGCCCAAACCTAAGATCCACTAGAAAAAAATGGTTTTATGGATTTGTAAGAAGAAAACCAAAACCAAAATCCCTTATCTGGAAAAGAGATGGAATGGGATAATTAGACTTTCCTGGAGATTTTATCCTTGCCCAAAGGCACTCCAAACAGCCTATAAATGAAAGAGGTCATTACTTGGGTAGCCTTGGTCATTTGGGTTCATTATTAGGGTTTTTAAAAGAAGATATGGTGGAATAAATCGAGTAAAACACTTAAAATCATGAGGGGGAATGGTAAAAACCCACTTTTAATGGGGTGCATGGTTTGTCTGCACAGTTTGACAAATCATGCACCAACTGTGAACTTCACTCTATCCAAGAGGGGTCCAAGTCACACGATTACTAAGGGATACCAAAAAGTTTTACAAACTGTGCGCCAACTATGTGGAATGCCTTTGTCCAAGCCCACACGGTTTGGATTTCCCCCTTTCACCATTTACCTAACTGTGCACCACTCCTATTTTCTAGCATGGTTTGGGTGAATGGTTTCCACTAACCATGCACCAACTATGAAACAAGTGCATGATGGCCTGATTTCCCTTTCTTTCATGTCTTGAACCCCTAGAACACCCTTGAACCTTCTTACACACCAGGTAAACATTTAATTAACCAACTTAAAGGGATTCAAACCAATATTTAATCAAGAATGAACCTCCATGAAGTCTGGGATCTTACAACATCTCCACTTTATAATGGATCATCCTCAAGACACTCTTCCCAAGTATCACTGATCTTCCAAGGTAAAACGAGCAGGCCAATGGGCCTACATATCCTTCTCTCTCTCCCAAGTTTCCTTCATAAAATTTTTATACCTCCATAAAACTCTAACCAAAGGCACGGTATTTCCCCACAAAATCTTTTCACTATAATCCATAATGTGAACTGGATGCTCCTCAAAGGATGAAACAACCTCAAGCTCAACATCCTCAACATCAATCACATGATGTGGGTCAGGGTGATATTTTCGGGGCTGTGAAACATGAAAAACACCATACATACCACTATACCACTATGAAAGAAGCAATTGACATTCCACTAGTCCAATCCTCTCCAAAATATCAAATGGCCCCACATACTTGGGTGCCAACATACCCTGTTTATGAATCTGATGGTAACCCAACCTTAGTGACACCCAAAGAAACACACAATCACCCACCATAAACTCAAGAGGTCTACGACGTCAATCCATATATTATTTCTACCTACTCTAAGCTATTGAAAAAAAATTATAATCAATCGAACATGTTCTAACATCTCCTACATGAGACTCAGTCCCAAAAACTCTGATTCCCTAGCTTCCATTCAACACAAAGCATATCTACATGGTCTAATGTAGAGTGCCTCATATGATTACATCTGAATTGTAGCTTGGTAACTATTATTGTAGGAAAACTCAACAAGTGAAAAATACTTCTCCCATGATCCACTAAAGTCTAGGACACAATCCCTCAGCATGTCCTCTAGTACCTAAATAGTATGCTCCAACAGTCTGTCCATCTCCAGGTGTAATTCCATACTCAAAAACACATGGGTACCAAGTGCCTTATATAATCTCTACCAGAATCACTATTTAAAATGAGGATCATGATCCGAAACTATATTTTGTGGCACCCCATGTAATCTAACTATTTACCAAACATATATCTCATCCAACTGATCCATGATGAAGGTCTCTCAAATCGGCAAGAAACAGTCCACCTTAGTCAATATATCTACAACTACCCAGATCGCATCATTCTTTTGAGGTGTCCTCAGAAGAACCACGATGAAATCCATCATCATGTCATCCCATTTTGATTTTTTAATGGGTAGTGGTTTCAACAAACCACCCAGCTACTGATTCTCAACCTTCACCTAATGGAAGATAAGGCATTGTGCCATAAAAACTGCCATATCTTTCTTCATCCATGGCCATCAATACTACCTACAAAGATCATGATACATCTTGGTCAAGACAGGATACACCACCCACTTTGATGTAAGAAACTATCTCATAAACTCTTCCCATATACATGTTGGCACAACTACACATCCACGAACATAAATGATCCCCTCCTCACCAAGAGCCCAACTGGAAGGTGACTCCCCACCTTTAAGACTTTCCCTCAAAGCTAAACATTCCAGATCCTCATACTACCTCTCCTTGATTCAGCTCAAAAGTGTATAATTGACTACCAAGTATGTAAGGGTCATCTACCCCTACCCATCTTGTACCTCAATATGTATTTTAGTAAAAAATGCCATCATTCTCCACTTTGAACTAGATTCCTGAACCGCCTCATTTTGAGTCTTCCAACTCAAATCATCCACAACATTATTCCCATTTCCCGGTGTGTACGCCAGATCAAAGTCAAAATACTGCATGTAATAAACCTATATTCACTATCAAAGATTCAAATCATGCTGAGAGAAGACATACTTAAATATTTTATTATCGGTATACACTGTGAACCATTATCCCAACAAGTAGTGCCGCCAACATGCATAAACCACCATATATAATTCAAGATTGTGTGTAGGGTAGTTTATTTCGTGAGGCCTCAACTATCATGATCCATACACAATAACCCGGTCTTCCTAAATCAACAATACCCCAAGACCAACACCAAACACATTTCAAAACAAGGTATACCCCTTACTTGGTTCGAGTAAGATTAGAATCAGCATGGCATTCAACTACTTATTTAACTCTTGGAAATCATTCTCACATGCTTCATACCATTAAAACTTGACACCCTACTTGGTAAAACTTGAAAGTGGTGATTCAAAATTGGAAAAGTCTTTAATAAACCCTCGTTAATAACTCTCCAAACCTAGAAAACTTCAGACATTAGAAACATTCTTGGGCTGCTCCCATGATAGAACAACCTGAACCTTCTCTGGATCTACTAAAAAACCTTCCTTGGAGATTATATGACCTAATAAATGAACCATGACAATTCGGAAATGTCACTTGGATATATTGTAATATAGTATATTATATCTTAGTGTACTCCGAATGATGTGAAGATTTTGTCATGATAGTCATGAGTTTTAGATTACACCAAGATATCATCAACCAAGAAAACTATGAACTGATCTAGGTATGGGTGAAATATTCAAGTCATTAGATCCATAAACATTTTTGGTTCATTGTTCAATCCGAAAAAAAATCACAAAAAAACTCATACAACCCATACTTGATTATGAAGGTAGTACATGGTATATCATAAGGTCTCATCCTTATCTTGTGATATCCCCATCTTAGATAAATATTATAGAACACTAAAGCATATATAAGCTGGTCAAAAAGATCATATATTCAAGGAAGAGGGTATCTGTTCTTAACCATTATTTGATTCAACTTCTTATAATCGACACACAACCATAAGGATCCATAATTCTTGTTGGAAAACAACACTAGAGATCCCTACGGTGACATACTATGGAGGAAGAACCATTTATTCCCCAACTCCTCCAACTAAGTTTTAAGTTCCTTGAGTTCTGTCAGTTCCATTCTATATGGTGGAATCAAAAATGATTATGCCCCTAGCAGTAACTCTATCATGAACTCAACAACTCTCTTGAGTGGTAGCCCTAATAATTCCTTGAAAAACACATCCTAGAATTGATCCACTGTAGAAGGAAATAAAATATTCTATACCCCCCCATCATCAAGAATAAGACCATCCACTTGGGTTGTGATCTCACCCAATTGCTAACAAGCTGAATATGCATGATTTTATTGGATGTCCCATTCACCCTGATGGGCATAAGTATCCCCTTCTATGGACATGAATGTTTCCTTTTAGAGGTAAAAATAAATGTAGTCCAAGTACATCACTATCAAATCCATGCCCAAAATCATATCAAAACCTAACATCTTGAGCACAAACAAGTTTCATAGGAAACGGTACCCACCAAATTCAAGAGCACACCCTTTACACTACCAGATATTTTCTACTTGTACCCATAGTGGTGTATCAATCAACATAACCCCACACATATTTTCCACCACTAGACCCAAAATAACCACAAAATGGGTAAAAATAAAATAATTCAAGGAACCTGTATCGAATAAAGCACTAGTAAGCATAGAATCTACAAGAATCGGACCTTGAAAGGTCGATGGTCTGGCATCGCCACCTCTATAGGTAGGCTGAACTATGTGAGGCTAACATATCCCTCTACCCTTATCTTCGGTTTGAGTTCCTGGTGTTGTAATTATTTGTAGATAATGACACCCCTATCCTATGGAACCACATCCACCACCCTGACTGGTATGGTTAGTATATCTCCAACTACCTGCTGGATATGGGGTAATCGAACCCTTGCCTGCACTCTGCACTGGCCTCAGCCCTCCATAATTTCCCAACTTTTGAGGGTTCCTATAAAAAATTTTCACATTCCCCGACCTGCCACATGCTCAGCACTCAACTAGTGGTCGGGGACACTAACCTTGCATGTGCCCCGTCCTACTACACTAGTAATAGAAGACTCAATCACTAACCTAAGAAATATATTCCCTTTTATGATTACATTCTCCACCACTACCCTGGTGGAGACTCTCAAAAATGTAACTTCTTACCATTAGAAGTCTCACCATTGGATCTCCCAACTGAAACTGCATGTCCACCCCCAGAATCCTCCTTGAGGTTTCCCTATGAGATAAGGGCCTTATCCATCACCACCAAAAACCTCTTTGAGAAGATGATATTTATCTAGGACTTGATTTCATGTCTAATTTCATCCTAGAAACTTCTCTCTATAACTACCTCATTCCCTACCAAATCTGTAATAAAATGTTGCAAGTCGGTGAAACAGCATGTTCAATCCATCATCAACATAGACCCCTGGGTCAAACCTCATAATCTTTTAATCATTATCCTACCTCAAGGTCTATGTATAGTAATGTTCCAAATACTTTTAATAAAAACTCTTCCATAGCATGCCTTCTACCTTCTCAGTTAGAACCAAAATGTCACACCAACGCTTCTCCGGACCTCGCAACATGTAGGTTTCCAACGTGACTCCCTTATCAATAGGAGTCTCTAAGTGATCAAAAATAGTCTGGATGGATTCTATCTAGAACTCATATTCCTCTATCCCATCCTCTCTGGTAAATTTCGAAGGGTGTTATAGCTGAAACTCTCTAGTCAGCTCAAACATGCTCGATGCAACATTCCATGGGTCCCATTCTATCATCAATATAAAACGAGTGAAGTTCTCCCATAATTTCTCCTCTAATCTACTAACCTAGATCATCATGGCCTCTTTCCCCACTTCTAGGGGATCATTCTAAATGATATCCTCTTCTCACCCAATCGGCACACATCTTCGTGGTGGCATTTCTCAGTAATTCTAAACACAAGTCTTAAAACACATAACATAAAGCTTTCACAATTTTCATAAAATAAGGATCTACACTATCCATAAACAACCCATTTATCACACGCTGCCTAATGTAAATTGTCACACCTATAAAACTACCCAAAACCATCCCTACAGTGAGTCATGGCCAACATGGGATAAACCAACTTATATAGTCATGAGCCTTTCATTAAACACCCTTTCCATTTCACATATTGTTACAACCAAGATTTTAAATCATGTTTAACTTTCCATTAAACACAATTATTTAAACATTCCTTCACATTCTTTCTATTTGACCATTTTCATCATCTTTATTAGACACCATTTTCTTCAATTTTTCAAGGAAGTGAAATTAATTCTACCATTCATGTCCAACACATCCATCCCATGTTTTCCTACCATGATGCATGCCACCTACATCCCTAGGTTCCTATAATGATTCATGAGTGCGCATCCTCATTACATTTATTCCAAGAGTAAAATATCATAAAACAGTCACATCACACAACAAGTGAATCACCCAATGGTGAAATATCATTCAAATGTAACAATACACAACAAGAACAACAATTCCCACCCTGGGTACTTGGGTTTCCCTTGTACATGGGTTAGATACTCTCATGGACAAGCTCATTACCAATTCCTGACACTTACTAGTCTCTGATCAACCATTCAATAATATTAAGGCATGGAAAATATCAGCTCTAATACCACTTTATAACGTCTCTGACCTGGGATCCACTAAATTAGTTCCCTGAGCTGGGTCGTTATATGACCTCAAGTGTGTATCCCCATATTCCATAGGTTTCCTACTAGAAGCAACGGTCCAGAAGCTCATGTGGGGAGGATACACCCTCTTTATTAGAGTAATCCATAGCAGACAAAATATAAAACTAAAGCAAAAAATAAATAGTAAATAGAAACATGCATTTCCAAACATTTCCCAAAACTGGGTACAATCCAACAACCAAGAGTAAACATGCTATGTAATGTTAATATAGAGTCAAGTGTAAGTAAAACCCAAAATAAATATAAACTAAAGAATCCCCAAAATGTGTCCTAACTCTAAGTCTAGATCTCTCATCCATACACATCCCAATCCTAGATCAACTTCCTACCATAGGGCCCTTGCCCTTGTCCTAACCTGCAATCATAAAATCTGCTCGAGTACCCAATGGTGGCCTGAGCAAGGTGTGAGTACAGCTCAGTACACCACCATCAATAGTGTCTATAAAATATTTATTCTAAGAAGATAGTGTATGAACGCACTAATATATAACAAGTAAACAAGTAGTAACAAGATACCATTAGTAAAACATTATTTAACTAAACCATTATCATCAAGTTCATGGGTTAGGTGTTCCATTTATTTCACAATTTCCTAAGCTAGTAAACCACTATGCATAAGGTTATAAATCAAGTCCCTATCTCACTAGGGAAAACATCGCATAAGGAAATTTATTACACATACCTTGAAGTATCGGTCTAGGTAATCTCAACCAATTTCATCACACTTAACTCGAAGCCTCGGTTTAGGTAATCAACTGATGCATCCGTTAGGGACCTGGATCATTAGTATAACTCCATAAACCTTTCATTATAATGGTGGGGTTTAGATCCTCAGTCTAACCCGAACTGTGGGATTAAAGAATCAGTTAACACCCACAACTACCAATCCATGTGCACATGCTTCCATTAACCATTAACCACATTTCTCATATCCCAAAAAATACACAATCATTTCACATAAAATTTTCAATTCACTACTCAATCAACATATCAATTCATCGTAATTCCTTATATCATTAACATATTCCCATTTAAACTAATCCCTTATACCATTATCAATGTCTAGACATAACCACCATTATTGCCTTTCATAATTTAAACTAACTCATGAACACATATATCATGGTCTCTATTTTATCATAACAATTCCATGTTCAGCATCATAATTTTCCATGTTTGGGATGATGGTTCACCCCATGGATGGTCCTAATATCGGTCTAATCAACCTCAATGCATCCCAAAGGGATCATGAGGGGTTCAATTCATCATTTATTCAACCATTTTACCAAATCCAATCAAAGGAATCAAATTCACAATGAGATAGAACCAAAAGTACAACCATTCATGCAAAAAATCAACTTCAAGACTATGTTATATTACTTGTAGACCACTTACCTCAATTCTAAAGATGAACACATGCTTAACCTTGGCCTTTAAATTATATTCAATAACCCAATACCCAACTTAAAATCCTCTAGAAAAAGAGGGTTTTAGGACTTCAGAATAAGAAAAATTAAACCACAATTCCTAATCTATAAAATAGAAGGAATAGGGAAGTTAAACTTACTCGGATCTTCAATATGCACGCAACAGAACTCCAAATAACCTATAAATGAAATAAATAAATCCTTGGGAATCCTTGTTCATTTTGGTTCATCACTAGGGTTTTTGGATAATAAATGGGGGAATAAATCAGGTATAACACTTAAAATCTAGAGGTAAAAATGGTAAAAAAACACTACTTTTAATGGGATGCATGGTTTGTCCACAAAGTTTGACAAACAGTGCATCAACCTTGTGTCTGCCTCTATCCAAGAGGGGTATAAGTCACACAGTTACTTTGGGATCCCACACTATTTTAATAACTATGAAACAACCATCTAGAATTATTCTATCCAAGCCTGAACGGTTTGGATTTCCCCCTTGCATTTTTTACCTAACCATGAACCACTCCTCTTGGATAGAATGGTTTGGGTGCATGGTTTCCAGTAACCATGAACCAACCGTGAAATATGTGTAAGATGGCCCAATTTTCATTTATTTCTTGTCCTCAACCCCCAAAACACCCCCAAACCTCCTTACACACTAGGTAAACATTTAAATGACCAACTTAAATGGATTTAAACCATGACTTAAATAAGATAATACCTCCATGAAGTCTAGGATATTACACTTCCTACATATAATCTAAGTGTAATGAATCTAGGTTGTCAGTTATACCTGGACCAAGAGATTGTGTAGCATAGGTAGATCCAATTGGTTTGACTAAAAACAATTGGTGACCCTTTCACTACTTCACAACATGAGTCATAGGTTTATTCCAAGATAGATTTAGGATTATCTTCTTTCAAGATCCCTGAAATTGACCATGATCCCTTCTTAGTTATCAGAATTAAATCCAAACTACCTAGTTCTAGAAAAACCAAATCTGGAGAGTGAATGTGAGGAATCCTTTCAAAGGGTTTTTTTTAATGGTTTCTTGATTTCCATTGATCCATGTGGGTTCGATCTCACACTACCACTTTAGTATTCCCAATTAGTAAGTGTAGTTTGGGACTAGAAATTTTTAATTTGATCAACACCTGTATGAATTCAATGATGTGTGCGGGCACATCAAATTTTTGGCATCATTTCCAGGGATCATTATTTCCTAGTTACTATAGCCTTTAGATCAAACCTTGGATTACCTCACCCCATCCCCCTTTATTCTTTATCCTTTCCATTTTTATTTTACAATTTTCTACTCACAGACTAGAACATGCATCTTCCAACACCCAACAAGTACATAAGTTAGGTCCCTATGACCCGTTCAAAGAGCCTTGACAGTCAAGAACTTCTTAATTATGATCCCTATATTGATCAGTTCTTAACTTCATGCCACTACATCGCAATGGATTATTGTACCAATCTTTCATAGCCCAACAATAAAAATATGCAGTATGCACCACCTTTCAATCAAGGAGAGAAACCAGCACCGTAGGAGTGCACCATTATGGACTACCAGTTACCATATATAAGTGGTTTTGTACCCATAATTGTGCCCCCTCACATTCAGGTTCACACTTTGGAGATCAATCCTAGACTAATCCAAATGATCTAGAACATGGTTCAATTCAGTGGGATTCAAATTGAAGGCCCCCACAAGCACATTTCCAACTTTTTATAGTTTTATGATACCTTTCGTAACCAAGTCATTTTATATGATACAATAATACTATGTGTCTTCTTGTTCTCCTGGCATAGTCGATCCAAGGATTGGCTCAATAGCCAAACTCATGAGTCAATATTGACTTGGGACAATCTAGACAAAAAATTCATGGACAAGTACTTCCCTCCAATACAGACTTGGAAGATATAGAATAACATTCAAAACTTTTCCTAATAAGATAGATAATTGGTTTGGGAGGAATGGGATGGATTTTAGGATCTCACCTGAAAGTGCCCACATCACTGAATGGATCTGTGGATTTAGCTTTAGATGTTCTATCAGGGACTCCAACCTATTACAAGAACTATAGTGGATGCTACTGATGGTGGTGGACTCGTGCTTAAGATGCCCTGTAACGACCCAAAGTTTCATTAATGGAAAATCCCTCTTAATATTATTAAATGTTTCTTTATATAAAATGTTTTTATAAAATGTCAACTTCATTGGTTTTATGATAAGAATTGTGACCGTTACATTTATATCCGTTGAACAGTGATCACATGATTAGTATAAATATAGGGCTTTAACACATCCAATTTTACTTAGACAAAGGAAGTGATGACCTCATCCAGTAGAATTTCCCCATACGAAGCCCATTTATCGGAGCTCGAAAAATAGGTGGCGTCCTTGGGCTTCATTCTTGACCAAGCCCAAGCTGAGCTTCACCATGTCAAGCTCGAACGGGACCGTCTATGGGAGAAGTGGAAGTTGATAGAAATTACCACACGAGCGATGTTATCCGAGCCACCCCAAGAGTCTGTCACCATCGCACACCTTACCCTTAGGTCTTATGCAGCTGTTTTAAGGGGTTATGTAACTAATCGATAGTACTATGTTCATGTACATTATTTTTGTATATAACAATGAATATAATTTCTTGTCATTATTGATACATTGTAAATAGTTTTTAAAGTACAAATGGTGTTTTTAGTTATTATTTAATTAAGAAATATATTTTATTAAATTAAGGTATTTTTGAATTAAATAATATTTTAATAAAATATTATTATTATTGTTATATTAATTTTATTATTTATAAATGATCATGTAATTGTATGAATGAAATTATAATATTTATTAAGGTTTGAAAGCCATTTTTGTCAAAACCTGTGAATTTTATATAAATGTCGGTTTTTATTTTAAAAGTGGAAATTAACATATTTAGAAAATTATTTAGATAAAATAAATGTTATTTTTGGAATCAGGAGGTCGAAATTATCCAACGGTGAATTTTTCATAATTTTCTGAGACAATCAAATTTTTGAATAAAAATTAAATACCGTTTAAATATATAATGTGTTTTATGACATCATAATGACCCAATAGTGATGTAATAAAATACTATAATATTTATGTTCGGTCAATATATGGTTTACCATTAAAATAATTTGATTTTGGGTTTGTTTGGCTTACTTTTCAAAGCATTAATGGACCCCTCAAGACTTATTAAACACCTTGTCTTTTTAAATTAATTTCCATGGGAGTGTGACTCACCTCCACATAAGAAACCCTAATATTTTAAGAAGTTCAGACCTTGGCCTTATAAAATATTATTTTCCTCTTCCCTTTTCCAAAAACCATGGGAAAAAACCATGGTATGGTTTGTGGTTTGGATTAATTTAATATAAGGGGTCCCAAACCTAAATAATAAAGAATTCCCTCACCTTTCCTATATAAACTCACCCAAGATCCCACTTCCTCCTCACTCAAAGCCTTTAGAGTTATTCCAACCTCTTTCCTACTCTCTATATAATCCTCCCAAGGTGTCCCAAGCTCCCAATAATCCTCTCAAAAGACTCTCTCTAGCCTTTGGAAGCACACTTCCAAGTAATGGTTTTTTCTTCCTTTCTCATTTTTGTCCAATTTTTTTTAAGTTGTTTTTCCCTTTTAATTTAAATTATGAATATTGGGGTATGGTTTATCACCTCCATCATACTTCCCTATTTATGTTTTAATTATGGGAGACCCTTTCCCTCTCATTAAATTCCTCCCATGTACACCCATTACTATGCCAAAATTCCGAAAGGAACTTCTCTCTCTTCTTTTACATTCAAGCAATAATTTTGTATCATGAATCTAAATTCCATTACAATTGTTGGGACATGTATCTATATAACCTTCTTATTTTCCATTAAATGTAAATATGATGAGGAACCCCTTTCTCTCTCATCAACCATTTTTATGAATTCTTATGTCACGCCGTTACGCTGCCGAAATCGCACCGATTTTCTAAGCCAATGTCATTGTGTAGTGAATACCATACCCATTTCTCCATCAAGGGTATTCACCTTTATGCACATTTACTTATTGATTTTAAAGTTTCATGTATGAATTACACATTCCTTTATCGTGGAATAAATGATTATGTTTTATGAATCCATGTTTTATGATCCATGTGGCACACTTATGCATGAAATGAAATGTTTAAGAAGGGTGCGCCCTTATAGCGCTCCAATGCATTGGATAAAGTATAGTATCATGATACGTCATGTGCAATGAGTGTTCACTCATGCTAATTCAAGTGATATGAGGGTTTACTCGTGCTTTATGTGCAATGAGGATTTACTCATGCTTCATGTACAATGAATCTTGGCTCATGCTAATTCCATGTTAAGTGTTGTTGCCACATTTTCATGTTATGATTATCATAATTTACCATGCCTTGATGTTCATGTTTTTATTATACTCTATTGATATTCCTATTGTCTAACATGTATTTTACTCCTCATGTTATTCCATGTGTACTCCCTTAATGGGCTTTGTAGCTCACCCTTTTCTTATGCATATCCTCAGGTTATCCCATGCAATGCTAAGTACGAAGGAATGTAGTGGTCATGTAAAGGAAGTTTTCAATAAAGATGTTGTATTTCATGTTTTAAGTTTTTATGTAATGATCCTAATCCCAAAATACACTAAACCTCTCTATCTTTTTTGTTGTATCAAGTGAAGTTTTATGTAATAAATCATGTTTCAGTTGTAATAAAAAGCAGGGTTGTCATAGTTGGTATCAAAGGGTAGGTTTGGTTATTTTTGGGATTAGGATTAGAAAACCCTAGTAAAGCCTTGGATACAAGACTAAGTACAATAAAAACGTACCTAAGTTTTGGTGAGTATTGATTAAGTGGGTTCAAGAAAATACATCCCTGTCTGGATACGAGCAGGTAGAGGCGGCTCTGGCACAGATGTATCCTAGGGGTAAAACCCGAAAACACTGATTTGAACTAGACTCGAACGGGAACAGGTGCACAACAATGGGCCTTGCTTCACTCTTGGTTACGACAATCCCGGGGGATATGTTTTGATAAATTCACAAGCTTATTATGAACCCTTATTAAGGGAATTACAAAAAAAATGCCCCTAAGAATATATGTTAGAAAGTAGATCATGAAAATCCTAGATTTAAGCCTATAGAATCATGAGTTAAGGAAATAAAAGTTTATTTATAAGTCATCAAATTTTGTCTTTGGATTACCCTTTATGTGTTACCCCCTAACATTCCTTTTATTCCATCCAATGGCTGGTAATAGGAAGACTCGGGCTAACAACCAATGTAAAGATCAGTGTGATAACTGTACTAATGAGATGCCCAATCCAATGGGAGCAGGAATTGTGAACTTTGTCACGCTTCTCTCTTAGCTAACTCAAGAATTGAATAGAAACACGGGTCAAGAGGAATGTACAAACCCCACTAAGAAATAAAAAGTCATTATTGAGAGCTTCATGAGACAAAGGCCTCCTAATTTTAGTAGATCATCCGATCCCATGATCGCTGAACAATAGATCAACTCCATTGAAAAGATCTTTTCCATACTTCAATGTTCTAAACAAGAGAAGGTTCTCCTAGAAGCTTATTTTATGGAGGGTGAAGCTGATCAATGGTGGATGTTGATCAAAAATACGAAGCCTGAGGAGGAGATCGAGGCGTTTGATTGGAAGGATTTCCAGAAGATGTTTTTCGATAAATATTTTCCGCACACCCTCCGGATTAAGATGGAAAGAGAATTCCTTTCCCTCAAGCAAAAAGAAGAAGAATCTATTGAAGCGTACAAGGAAAACTTCACAAGGCTTTCATGATACGCTTTCGGCTTTGTCGTTACCCCCGAATTCAAGTTTGACCGCTTCTTTGGTGGGCTGAATCCTAGTCTGCAGAAAGCATTAGCGATCCGTGACTTCGACAACTATGAGGAAATTGTTCGATGTGCCCTCAAGGTTGAAATGGAGATCGGAGAATCACAGGGGTATCATGGGGATAAGAAGAATAAGGT
This sequence comes from Viscum album, assembly GCA_963277665.1. Classification (NCBI taxonomy): domain Eukaryota; kingdom Viridiplantae; phylum Streptophyta; class Magnoliopsida; order Santalales; family Viscaceae; genus Viscum; species Viscum album. The sequence continues at coordinate 442,302,663 of OY728121.1, forward strand.
GGACTTCAATGCTGGTGGGCCAATGGATAAATCCAACGGTGCTAAGAAGATCCATCACCCCACTTGCCAAAAGTGCGGAAAGAAGAACCCTGGAAATTTCCTTAAGGGGATGAGGAAATGCTTCAGGTGTGGAAGGGAAGGGCACCTAGCTGTTAACTGCCGGCAAGAAAGACCCGCGGCTGCGACAGAGGAGAGGAATTCTCCGTTCAAACCTCAACGCGTTGTTAAATGCTAAAAATGTAAAGAACTGGGTCATTTTTCAAATCAGTGCCCTAATCCAAGGGTTTTCGGAGACAACCAACAACCTCCAAGGCAGCAAAGAAGAGATTTTTCCATCACTTCTGTCGAAGTGAACCCTGAAAAAGAAGTGGTGACAGGTATGCAAATAATTCATTCAAGAATAGCAAATGTACTTTTTGATTTAGGTTCTATGCATTCTTTTATATCTCAAAAGTTTAGTAGAATAATCCCAGCACCACCACAAATCATGGAAGTGAAGATGTCGATGAGTACGGAAAATGGGGCAATCATTGCATCCCTTGAATATAAGTCCTCCCCAGTTATAATCTGTGGATTGAATTTCCCGGCAAACCTCTTCATACTCTCTCTGGTGGAATTTAATGCAATTATTAGCATGGATTGGATTTCCTTATATAGATCCAACATAAATTGTCGGGAGAGGGAAATCACACTCCATATGGATAATCGACCCCCGATTCTTTACAAGTGTAAGGAGGAAGATGAATCTCCTTTAGCTCCATCATCTCAAGCGTGGATATTACTGCCTTATAAGCACGCGTATCTGGCTCAGATGATTGAGTCCAAGGAAGAAACCATCCCTGAAGAAATGCCTATTATGATGGAATTCGCTGAAGTGTTTCCCGAGGAACTGCCTGGTCTTCCTCCTAGAAGGGATGTTGAATTCTAAATTGAACTTATACTCGGGGCTTTACCAATATCCAAGACTCCATATAGAATGGCTGTTATAGATCTTGAAGAGCTGAAGAAACAACTACAGGAGAATCTAGATAAACGGGTTATACGCCCAAGTGCTTCGCCATGGGGTGCACCGGTCCTCTTCGTCAAGAAGAAGGATGGGTCAATGCGGATTTGCATCGATTATTGTGAACTTAACAAAATCACGATAAAGAACAAGTATCCTCTCCCAAGAATTGATGACTTGTTTGATCAGCTGCGTGGAGCACAATTCTTATCCAAGGTAGATCTGCGGTCATGATATTATCAAGTAAGGGTGAAGAAGGAAGATGTCCCCAAGACTACTTTTCATACAAGATACGGGCACTATGAATTCATAGTAATGCCTTTCGGACTCACCAATGCTCCAGAAATCTTCATGGACTTGATGAATAGAGTCTTTAGAGATTACCTAGACAAATTTGTGGTAGTCTTTATAGATGATATTCTAATATACTCCAAAACCAAGGAGGATCATGAGGAGAATTTAAGAACTATACTAGAGACTTTGCGCAAGGAGAAGCTCTATGCAAAATACAGAAAGTGTGTGTTCTGGTTGAAGGAGGTCTCATTCTTGGGCCATATCATCACAAGCAATGGGATATCTGTGGATCCCTCCAAAACAGATGCCATTGAGGGATGGCTGAGGCCAACATCGGTAACAGATATTCGTAGCTTCTTGGGGTTAGCTGGATATTATCCACGATTTGTAAGAAATTTCTCACGATTTTCCAACCCTCTTACCAAGCTAACTCGAAAGGGAGTAAAGTTTTCTTGGAGTGATGAATGCAAATAAAGCTTCAAGGAGTTGAAAATGAGTCTTATCACTGCGCCCATGCTCACTTTACCCACAAGTGGGGAGATTTTTATGGTATTCAGTGATGCTTCGAAGAATGGCTTAGGATGTGTACTGATGCAGAATGATAAAGTGATATCCTATGCCTCAAGGCCGTTGAAAATCCATGAGCGAAACTATCCAACGCATGATCTGGAGTTGGAGGTGGTGATCTTTTCCTTGAAAATATGGTGGCATTATCTCTATGGAGAGAAATGTGAGATATATACTGACCACAATAGTCTTAAATATATATTCACATAGAAAGAGCTTAATATGCGCCATAGAAGATGGACAGAGCTCATCATGGATTATGACTGTTCAATCCATTACCACCCTGGGAAAGCCAACAAGGTGGCAGATGCCCTAAGTGGAAAGGATCCAGTGATTCTATCAATGATGAGAATTGAGAAGGATCCAATATTCTTAGACTTGATGAAGATGGACATGGGAATCATAGATAAGGGAACATCATCAATCCTTTCAGAAATTATTGCTCAACCGTCTCTTTTGGAAAGGTTAAAGAATGCTCAAAAGGATGATATGGGAATTCAAGAAAAAGTGGAAGCTATCGAAAAAGGGAAATCCTCGGAGTTTAATGTTAATGAATAAGGAATTGTGCGGTTTGGGAAAAGACTATGTGTTCCATCAAGTCCGGAGCTGAAAAAGGAACTTTTGGATGATGCACATAGTTCAAATTTCTCTATTCACCTAGGGAGCACAAAGATGTATCGATATCTCTAAGAAAACTTTTGGTGGGATAATACGAAGAAGGAGATTACTAAATATACATCAAAGTGTTTGGTGTGTCAGCAAGTGAAGGCAGAGAGGCATAAGTCTAAGGGGATGATGCAACCATTGCCCATACCAGAATGGAAATGGGAAAACATCACCATGGACTTTGTCACCGGACTTCTGAGGACATCCAAAGGAAACAATGCAATATGGGTTGTTGTGGATCGTCTTACAATGACTGCACACTTCATTGTTATTCGGGAAGATTTCTCATTGGATCAACTGGAACGGATATATATCAGGGAAGTGGTAAGGTTTCATGGAGTACCACTATCTATTGTGTCTAACCGAGATCCAAGATTCACCTCTAAGTTTTGGAAGAGTCTTCAACATTCTCTGAATACTGAACTGAACTTCAGTACGGCCTATCATCCTCAAACTGATGGCCAATCTGAGCGGACTATCCAAACACTTGAGGATATGTTGAGAGCATGCTCAATGAACTTTAATGGAGTATGGGATCAACATCTTCCTCTGGTTGAGTTCTCTTATAATAACAATTTCCACTCAAGCATCGAAATAGCATCATATGAAGCCCTGTATGGGAAAAGGTGCAGAACACCGGCATGTTGGGATGAGTTCGGTGAATGTAAGCTGCTTGGACCAGAAATGGTCGAGGAAATGGTGGAGAAGGTGAAAACCATTTAGCAGTATATCAAGGTAGCCCAGAGTCGACAGAAGAGTTATGCAGATAATCGTCGATTAGACCTTGAGTTTAAAGTTGGAGATATGGTTTTTCTATGCATATCTCCATGGAAGAAGGTCATGAGGTTTGGAAAGAAATGGAAGTTAAGTCCAAGGTACATCGGCCCCTTCGAGATTTTTTATTGTGTCGGGGCTGTGGCCTATCGACTAGCACTTCCACCTACTATGGTTGAAGTTCATGATGTCTTTCATGTATCCCTCTTAAGGATGTACATATCGGACCCTTCACATGTACCCTCTTCTGAGGTGGTACAATTGGAAGATGATCTTTCTTATGAGGATCAACCAGTGAAGATCTTAGATCGTGGAGAAAAATTTCTACGAAATAAGACAATGCCCCTCGTCAAGGTGTTGTGACGAAACCACAAGTTTTAAAGAAGCGACTTAGGAATTGGAGGAAATGATGAAGCTGAGTTACCCACATCTTTTTTAGTGTGGGAAAAGGAAAATTTCAAGGGCGAAATTTCTTAAGGGGGGAATATTGTAATGATCCAAAGTTTAATTAATGGAAAATCCCTTTTGATCTTATTAAATGTATCTTTATATAAAATGTTTTTATAAAATGTCAACTTCATTGGTTTTATGATAAGAATTGTGACCATTACATTTATAGTTGTTGAATAGTGATCACATGATTAGTATAAATATAGGGCTTTAACACATCCAATTTTACTTAGACAAAGGAAGCGATGGCCTCATCCAGTAGAATTACCCCATACGAAGCCCATTTATCAAAGCTCGGAAAAGAGGTGGCATCCTTGGGCTTCACTCTTGACCAAGCCCAAGCTGAGCTTAACCATATCAAGCTCGAACGGGACCGTCTATGGGAGAAGTAGAAGTTGATAGAAATTACCACTCAAGCGATGTTATCCGAGTCACCCCAAGAGTCTTTCACCATCGCACACCTTACCCTTAGGTCTTATGCGACTGTTTTAAGGGGTTATGTAACTAATCGATAGTACTATGTTCATGTACATTATTTTTTTATATAATAATGAATATAATTTCTTGTCATTATTGATACATTGTAAATATTTTTTAAAGTACAAATGGTGTTTTTAGTTATTATTTAATTAAGAAATATATTTTATTAAATTAAAATATTTTTGAATTAAATAATATTTTAATAAAATATTATTATTATTATTATTAGATTAATTTTATTATATATAAATTATCATGTAATTGTATGAATGCAATTATAATTTTTATTAAGGTTTGAAAGCCATTTTTGTCAAAACCCGTGAATTTTTTATAAATGTCGGTTTTTATTTTAAAAGTGAAAATTAACATATTTAGAAAATTATTTAGATAAAATAAATTTTATTTTTGGAATCATGACATCGAAATTATCCAACAGTGAATTTTTTATAATTTTCTGAGACAGTCAAATTTTTGAATAAAAATTAAATACCGTTTAAATATATAATGTGTTTTATGACATCATAATGACCCAATAGTGATGTAATAAAATACTATAATCTTTATTTTCGGCCAATATATGTTTTACCATTAAAATAATGTGATTTTGGTTTTGTTTGGCTTACTTTTAAAAGCATTAATGGACCCCTCAAGACATATTAAACACCTTATCTTTTTAAATTAATTTCCATGGGAGTGTGACTCACCTCCACATAAGCAACCCTAATATTTTAAGAAGTTCGGACCTTGGCCTTATAAAATATTATTTTCCTCTTCCCTTTTCAAAAAACCATGGGCAAAAACCATGGTATGGTTTGTGGTTTGGATTAATTTAATATAAGGGGTCCCAAACCTAAATAATAAAGAATTCCCTCACCTTTCCTATATAAAACCACCCAAGCTCCCACTTCCTCCTCATTCAAAGCCTTTGGAGTTCGTCCAAACTCTTACCTACTCTATCTAGAATCCTCCCAAGGTTCCCCAATCTCCCAAGAATCCTCTCACAAGCCTCTCTCTAGCCTTTGGAAGCACACTTCTAAGTAAGGGTTTTTTCTTCCTTTCTCATTTTGTCCTATTTTCTTTAAGTTGTTTTGCCCTTTTAATTTCAATTATGAATATTTGGGTATGGTTTCACACCTCCCTCATACTTCCCTCTTTATGTTTGAATGATGGGAGACCCTTTCTCTCTCATTAAATTCCTCCCATGTACACCCATTACTATGCTGAAATTCCGAAAGTAACTTCTCTCTCCTCTTTTACATTCGAGAAATATTTTTGTATCATGAATATAAATTCCATTAAAATTGTTGGTACATGTATCTATATGACCTCCTTACTGTCCATTACATGTAAATATGATGAGTAACTCCTTTATCTCTCATCAACCATTTTTATGAATTCTTATGTCACGTCGTTACGCTGCCGAAATCACACCGATTTTCTAAGACAATGTCATTGTGTAGTGAATACCATGCCCATTTCTCCATCAAGGGTATTCACCTTTATGCACATTTACTTATTGATTGTAAAGTTTCATTTAGGAATTCCACATTCCTTTATCATGGAATAAATTATTGGGTTTTATGAATCTATGTTTTATGATCCATGTGGCACACTTATGCATGAAATAAAATGTTTAAGAAGGGTGCACCCTTATAGCGCTCCAATGCATTGGGTAAAGTATAGTATCATGATACGTCATGTACAATGAGTGTTGACTCGTGATAATTCAAGTGCAACAAGGGTTTACTCGTGATTTATGTGCAATGAGGATTTACTCATGCTCTATGTGCAATGAGCCTTGGCTCATGCTAATTCCATGTTAAGTGTTGTTGCCACATTTCCATGTTATGATTATCATACTTTGTCATGCCTTTATGTTCATGTTTTTATTATGCTCTATTGATATGACTATTTTCTAACATTTATTTTACTCCTCATGTTATTCCATGTGTACTCCCTTACTGGGATTTGTAGCTCACCCTTTTCTTATGTATATCCTCAGGTTATTTCATGCAATGCTAAGTACGAAGGAATGTAGTGGTCATGTAAAGGAAGTTTTCAATAAAGATGTTGTATTTCATGTTTTAATTTTTTATGTAATGATCCTAATCCCCAAAGACACTAAACCTCTCTATCTTCTTTGTTGTACCAAGTGAAGTTTTATGTAATAAATCATGTTTAAGTTGTAATAAAAAGCAGGGTTGTCATATGCCCAAAATGGATTGATCCATTCTAGATGAAGTATCTCACAATTGAAATATATGGTAAAGTGATCGAGGACTAACCTGACATAGAATACACCATTGGAGTAGAGTACCCACCTTGCTGTACAAGTAGAAGTCATAACAAAGAATCTCAAGTCTTTCTAATTACCTATTGCACCACCACCCCCTCCTACTCCTATAATGGAGATATAATCTTGTGAGATTTGTGGAATCCCTCACCCATACCAAGACTAAAGGGTAGACATAGAGGAACCCCAATTACAAGCTTGTAATTATGTTAATTACAATCAAAAAAACAAGTAGCCCCAGTAATATAAAAATAAAAATTATCAGCAAAGACCGGATTAACAGGAACAACAATAAAACCAAGGCTATTTTCAATAGATGAGTAGATAGGTGCCACCAAGTAATCAGATACCAACTAGTTACCCACCACAAGGTCCATCTCCTTGACCAAAATAACAATTTCAACAACCTTTTCCTAGAGATCAGTAGTTTCCACTAACTCTATAGAAGAATTATCAAAAAGTTCCACTAATACCACCACAACAATCCCAACCTCTCCAATAAAATATTGAAAACTTTTTCACTTCCTTCATGAAGAAATTAGACCAAAGGATGAAAAATTAAGAGACTAAAATGAAAATCCACAAGGTGGACCTATGAAAAATTTAGCACCAAGTGGGGTGGATCTCTAATAATTTATCTGATCAACTTCTGGGTACTTTTCCTGGTAATACCGAAGCTCATCCAAGGGAGGAGTATAAATATATCATTTTCAGGAGTGGAAAGATGTTTTACTTTCAACATATATGTTAAGGAGAGAAAACTTACTTTTAAAATTATAATAAATATGGTTAAGGTAAAAATTTATAAGTAGAACCAACTAAGAAAGCTCCGGTTAAAGAGAATTCTAAAAAGGAAAATGTGTATGTGGCACTTCCACCATACAGTACACCTATCCTCTTCCTTGAAAATATGAAACAAGCTATTAAAGAGGGACAATATAAAAAATTACTTGAAATATTTAAACAAATTCACATCAAAATTCCATTTACAGAGGCAATTTCTAAAATCCCTACTTATGAAATATTATTTAAATAATTTCTCTCAAGTAAAATAAATATGGAGGACTTATGAGTTATCTATCTAAATGAATAATGTTCCACAGTTGTCCAGTGAAAGAAGCCTCCAAAAATGTGAGGCCCCAGAAGTTTATCAATTCCTTGCACCATAGGGACATGAAATTTTGAGAGATAATTATGTGGTCTAGGTGAAAGTAGAAATCCTATGTCAATGGGTTTCCTAAAAAATATAGGCCTCAGTGAACTAAAACCAACAAGAGCATCACTCCAACTTAATGAATACTCATTCAAGCATATTCAAGGATAGATCGAGGACATCTTAGTAGAAGTTGGAAAATTCATTTTTCCTATAACTTTCCTCATCCTGGACATGTAAGAATGTGGAGATATTCCCCTTATTTTAGGAAGACCATTCCTTATTAATTGGAAGGTGATGATTGATTTTAACCAATGGGAGATTAGTATTCAGAGTTAGTGAAGAACAAGTTGTGTTTGATTTAGTGAAGGTTGCTAATAAAATAAATGAGTCATTGAATTGTAATAACATCTCTATTAATAATAATAAATATGATCATGTAAATAGTAAAAATTTCAATAATAAACTACCTCATTTTGACAAGGGATCTGGTTCTCACAAGAATACAAATTGCACTACACTTATGACGATAAAGTCAATCCCACCTTTTGTCCCCTATATTTTCAAGAATCGTTTTAAAATGGGTTTATACTCACATTTTAAGTCTTATACATAAAAACATGTTTATCTCTAGAAAATAAATAAATTTTTGACTGGAAGGTAACCCATGGTAGATTCAATATGCTGTAATATGTTATTTCAGTCTTTAGAAAAGTTTAGAGTTGTTGGAAGCTTGTAAGTGGACCTTCAAAAAGGGGAATAAAAGGAAAAATATACATCGTGTAACCCTTACAAAGTGTGTAAATGTAAAAGGTCAAAAAACATTAAAAAATAATATTTATATTTCATGTATCTCATACATGATGCATAACTTTCGATCAAATTTTAATGTTGTGAACCCTAGGTTCACTGCCACCCCCTGCTCCCGACTACTTCCCCTCCCTCCCTCTTTTGTCACTAGTCACCACCACTCCATCCTCCTCTAATATCCTTTCTCCACCCCCCCCCCCCCCATTACTCATTTTATAACATTTGAAATGGTCATAACCAAAACTTTCTACACCTCTCCTGCCAAACACGTGCCCGATCAGGATGAGACACCTCCACCACCCAAGCGGCGGACAGCTCCTCCCCCACCCCCCAAGCGGTGGAAAACTCCTCCACCACCACCTAAAAACCCTTTTACATACTCCTATACCTCTAATTTCACCTCTAATAATTTTATTTTGATATCCAGTGGGTCATAGGGTGCTTCCCACCCGCACCTCCACTTATAACTCTACTTCTCTTCACCAAAGCACGAGGCCAGGTTGTTCCACCTCTAGGTGAAGCCTACGAGGACTAAAAAGAAAATATAACTCATTCTTCTTGAGTAGATCGAAATACAATTGGAGTTCCTTAACTTCATTAATTGATTTCACCTATCTCCCATCATCTAGGTGCATGAGGAAACATTTATGGAGCTCTTACTTGAGTTCATAACCACCTTTGATTCGGCCATCAACTCTATTCAATTTAGACTTGGTGGTATGCCTTAGGATCTCACCCTTGGTGGTTTTTCTGTCAGCCTCAACATTTACTCTACCAAATTCATCACCACCCAATTATTCTCAACATTACAGCTCAATCCTAACAAGCTCGATGCTATAAGGATATGGGTGAGGATCGCTAGAGACCCTCAGAGCCCTTATGATCCTCACATGATGAATGGCACTCAGATCCACAGTGATGCTCTTAATATCCTTCCTTGGACCTTTTCTCATGCAAGTTTGGATCAAGGTGATGCTTATGGGATTTTGATCCTGATCGAGATCATTATTCTTACCTCAACCATGGGTGGCCCAGCTGTCTACATGGCCAAGTAGTTTAGTGAGTTTTACCAGACCCAGGTGAGGAGGACTTGAGGTATGTTGATGGGAGGATATTTCATTACCTATATGCCCCGGAATCTCAGTGCCTTCAATTCTTCCCAACCTCTCACTTCCCTTATACTAATAGAGAGTATTTTCCTACTTCTTCTTCATAAGAGATGGGGTTGCTGATGAAGAGTGGGGGTATCTACCGGTGGGCACCAACTTATATTGATGATTCTGATGAAACTCAAGCTCAGCACGTAACTGACCCGGTCTCCCCTTCCCATGTCCCTACTACCACCACTACCACCACCTCTACCACAGCCTCCCCCCCCCCCATTACCACTACCATCCCACCTGCCACCACTCCCCCTACCCCTACTTTTACCACCGACACCACTCTCCCTACTATATATGCACCCCATCCAACCATTCCCACAGACCTCTTCACATTTATATAGGATATTCTAGAGAACTATCGACATCTATATCATCATCTACGAGTTCCATACACCAACCTATATCACTTCACCACCCATCCCCCTCTACCATCCCTTTCTTCATCTTCCCACTTGCACCCACCTACTCACCTTGCTTCTTCATCCATACCCACACCACATCCCACCCCATCGGACCTACCTCCCAAGTTTATGGACCCTATATCCCAACAAAAGTACTTATTGGAGAATGAAAGATAGGGAAAGGGCCCCACTATTCCATCTCCATCTGAGGTTCCCTTCCTCGATCCATCTGCCAGACACATGACCTCGATATAGATCATCACCTCTCCTCATTCATCCTTGACTGAGCTAATTGTCATCACCATAACACCAACATTATCGGTCGATCCTCCATCCCCTTCATCCATACATGATATCGATAGGGTAGGTTGGATATAGGAACCAACTATTTGATAGGGGAATCTTGATTCGGATCTCGACAACATCGATTTTATTGTTTAATTATGCTCGTTCCCCTACCCTTTTTTTACTCTATTTGGTTGTTCATTTTTGTACTAATTGTATTCCATTTTCCCAATTTTATCATTGCTTATATATATGGATAGGATATAGTTTTTGGATTCACTTATTTCTAGCTTATTTTTATTTCAACACTGCATTAATTTAGTCATGTCTATCTCTTCAACCTCCTCTATGGTTATTAACGTGCCTTTTCTGCCACTATCTTCCCTCCTACATCGGATGTCTCAGCATCAAGCGGACGTTGAGTGATAGATTGAGAAGATATCACTTGAGATATGTGATTAGTAGGGGTCCCCTCCACAATGTTCCTAGATGCTCTTCTTACCACATGAGGTTCATGGTCAGTACCATCCTGAGGTGGTTAATCCCACCAAGAATCTCTGTGAGCTTGATGACATAGCCAACAATTTTTATAGGAGGCATAATCCCTTTGAGTACATAGAAAACACTGACTAATTCCTTTTTCCATCCATCTGGATGACTACGTACTTGTTATAACTTTATGGGAGGAAACCCATATTTTTGGTTCTTTTATTTTAGTTATGTTCTTATGATCATTGTTTTCCCTTTACTATCATTTTTGTTTATAGTTCATCCCAAAACTTCAGTGTAATCATCTTATTTCATTTATCTAAGATGATTTTCTGTATTCTCAACTATATGCACCTTTCATTTTTATACTTCCATCTTGTTTTATCCTTGTATACCAATGGTTTATCTATTGTAGGGGTTTTGTTTCTAGTATTTTTTCTAAGTGTCCCAATTTACAATCCCCATCTAATAAGTTTTCCCATGGAATGAAATTCACTGCAGGGATCTATCAATTCCATAATTTCAATTTCAAATTTTAATTTCAGTATTTTCTATGAGTTACTTACTATCTCTCCCACTATGCTTTTCAGAACAGTGTGGAAACTATCTCATTTTAAGTATAGGGGAGTCTTTATTAATATTTATTGTCGATACACATGGATTAGTACCTATTTTCACTTATATAGGATACATTTTTCATTGAAATCGTGATTTAAACTTGAAATGTAATTACACCCATTTAAATAAAAGGAAAAGTTAGGTTGGAGATTTTTTAAATCCATTTTTACTCCTGTTTAGAATTTTTAGCACAATTGCTGAGTTGAGAAATTTAATTCTAATTAGATATTCCTGTAAATTGATTTTGATTGACTTGTTACTAGATTTTATACGTAGAGTGATTGGTAGTTATTTTTTATTCTCTCATTCCTGAGAGGATTCTGAACCAACGATTTCATATTCTTTTCTAATCATATTTCTTAAGAGACACTTGGGGCATATAAACATATAATAACTTGCATTGAGATATTCTTGAGGCTATTATTGAACAAATATATTTTTAAAATGATTGAGGCAGTCTTTGTGAGCCACTTTTTTCTAATACCCACATGTACATATTTCCTTCTTTAGCCCATATTAGCCATGAATAAGCTTGTAAGGATGGATTTGTTTCAAGCTGATTATCCCCTCCTACCCTACTCTTGGTACAATGAATGATTATACTTTGAACAAGTATGGGGGAATTTTCACTACCAATGGACACAATATTTTATCATTGAGGAGATGTATGGTGGAACTTTCACTAGATTGATATGATATGGTCCATGATTATTTTTGGAATTTTCTACGCTTAAAAAATTCCTTTGATAAAATAAATATAAAAAAAGAAAGAGAAAAATATATTGGGTTTTGTATTAGGAAGGTCAAAATTCACCATTATCATACTAATTAATCCTATGATGGATCTTGTGTGGTTATGGGATGTATGTGAGACCTAACCTAGATATTATTTACAAAAAATAAATAAAAAATAAAGGAATAATGGTACATTCTTGATACTTGATATAATCATGGACCCACTTTAAATTGTTTGAGCATGGACACATTTTGTTCAGGAGGATCTATTTCATTACACTATTCATGATTTTCATGCATTTTACATTATATATTACCCTCCTTTTGAGATTTTTTTTATTTTCTACCCACCTTCCCTTAGACTCGGAGAAATTTAATCCCTATTGTTAAATCCCTCATGATTAATTTCATATTTGTCTTTACTTAATGGAGATGATAGAACAAATTAAAGCTTATGGTATGGAATGTGTATTTAGAGTATGAGCATAAATCGAGTTATATTTTACCTTGAGTGATGAGATAAAATTTATTATGTCGTAAATTGAAAATTGGGTATAGAATTTAAGGAATAGTTATGAAATTATAATTAAAGGAAGAAAGAATCTAGATAAAGAACTGAACTATGAGGCATAGCTAATTTTCTCTATAGGATTGATTCTAGAGGACTGACTTTTTCTACTCACACTTAGTTTTATTTTCTTGGTTGTAATGCATTTTTCTTATTTTAAAATTTTTTTCTTTTGGGATCCCTATTGAGATGATTTTTCTTGAGCATAAGAAATTGTTCAAGTGTGGGGGAATTTGATAAGATGAATTTTCATATACATATTAGATATATTTTTATAAGGAATATTAATGTTTCTTTCTATAATGTGTTGGGTTTTTGTTTTTTTCATAGGAATTAGGAATTTTATAATAAAATTAATAAATGTTGAAAAGTGGAAAAAATAGGCTTTACACATCATGTATAACATACAAGATGTGTAGTCCTCATTCACAACATTCCTACAGAGTCACAGACCAACCCATGAATACTTTACATGATTTTAAGCTCATAAAAAATGTATACATACATTAAAAATCATTCATATTTCAAAATTGGAATCTCATTGAAATTGAATCATATACAAGGTGTAAAGATATTACACAACGTACAAAGTTTGATAGAAAACCCAATCAAAGACATGGGTCAGTTTTATAGAGGAGATTTTGGATCTCAAATAAATGGCATGCAACCTACTTACATAATGTGTAGATATCGGGAAAAAGACTCTTTAAAAGTCATGTAATTTTCAAGCCTATATATTTTTTAGCGTTCTTATGCACATAGAAATTAATAGACCTATGCTTCCTCTCATTTTATTTCTCTATTTTCATTTGTTTTTCATCCAAAATCAGATTTAATTTATTCCTTTAATTATTTTATTAAATCCTTTTGAGTTGTTAAACATTCTACATTTTTTCTTTATTTATTGTGATTATATTTTCCTTTCAACACTCACTTTCAATACTGTTCTCCATTCTTCATCAACACTTGTCATTACTTCATTGTTTCTTAATTCTAGGTAAGTGTTTGATTGGATTTAAATTTCTTTTTAATTTTTTATATTTATTCTTATTTATTCTAAATTTTGGATTTCCTATTTATCAATTATTTCATGATTATGATAAACATGTTTTCTATTCCTTTTCTTTTGATCCATACCGTCATGTGTGGTTAATATGCTTTGGGTTAGGGGTCGGGATTAGGGGGTTTTAGCCTAATAAATCCATAATTTAAAAATTGGTATCTCTAAAGATAGTAATTATGTTAAAAATAAATGTTCATCACATTATCTTACACAAACTTGACCATAGGAGGTGAAATTGAACGAACCTATCCTAATTGGAGTTGATTAGGTTATGACCATTAGTTTTTGATGATTTATACATAGAATCTAAGAATAATGAATCTAGGTTGTTAGCTATACATGGACCAAGGGATATTTACAGCCTAAGTTATAGTACTATTTCAAGCTAGATTTAGGATTATCTTCTACCAGGTGACCTGAAATTGACTATGATCCCTTATTAGTTATTTGAATTAAATAAAAACTACCTAGTTCTAGAAAAAACCAAATATGAAGAGTGAATGTGAGGAATTCGTTCAAAGGGTTTTGTTTGAATAGTTTCTTACTTTCTAGTGATCCCTACGGGTTTGACCCCTCACTTCAGTTTTACTATTCCATAATAGTATGTGTAGTTTTGGACTATAAATTTATAATCTGATCAATTTCTATGTGAATTAAACGATGTGTATGAGTGCATCATTACATCCCAATATGGATACTATAAGTGGATGTGGATTTAGAACAGTTGTACCTAGGGGTAATAACCTCAAAAAGGGAACATTGATTTGGACTCAATCATCACTTGGTATATGACAATAGGCCTTACTACACACCTAGTTTTACATTCCCAGAGGATATTATTTAGTTAATCACATACTATTACAAACCATTATGAAGGATATATAGATAATTTAAACCTTTTATTGAGATTTAATTATATCATCCTAAAATCATCATATTTGAAAATTTTAGGATTAATATTTCCTTTATAATTGTTATTATAAGATTCCCAATAAGTAAAAAATTATTAATTAGGTTTTCTCTTTCTAAAAAAATGGTAGTAAATAAAAGGAATCATGAAAACAATGGATGAAACAAACAATGTGATGATGACCTTTCCAATAAGGGGGAGTTGGAGTTAAAATTTCAAGGATGAAATTTCTTTAAAGGTGGAACAATGTAATGAACTAGTTTTTTTCAAATATATATGATTGATTTGAGAAATAATATAATTATATATAAAAATATATTTTATAAGGTGTTACTAAAAAATAATATTTTATTTACTATGATAATTTATGTTTGAATATATATATATATATATATATATATATATGTATATGTGTGTGTGTTAAAATATATAGTTTATATATATATATATGTTAAAAAATAATAATATTTTTTTATTCTTAGATGCATACTATAGGAAAAAACACTTTTATATGAAAATAAAAATTAATTAAGTCCTAAGTAATTTATTAGGAAACTATGAGTATTATATTAATAAAATTAATTCTTATCCATTAATAAAACATTTTTTCAATTATATACTCTTAAAGATTACACATTTTTACACAAATAAATGGTTTCATCTGGATAAGTTGTCTTCAGGAAAGCTTTTTATTCAATTATTCTATGTTCCCTAAAAAATTTAGCTTATTTGTCCCTGTATTAAAGAAGTTATGGTTGAATAATTATAGAAAATAATTCTATAAAAACAGACTGTCCAGATTCAATGTATTGAATTTTCATACGTTTTTGAATATCTTAATGGAAGAATATTTTAAAGTGGTATTTTCTATAATTTCTCTCATATTTATTTTTCATCCACCATAAAAATTCCATCCTCTTACAGATTTTTTTGTAGGAGTTATAGTCTAATAATTGATGAAAATATTTCCATTCAAGAAGATTCATTGAATTTGGATGCTTTGACTTCACACATGCATCTGACCATGATAGAGTTAGAACCAAATGTTCGTATATTTGTAAGAAATTATCCAAATAAAGTAATAAAACATATGTAAAAATTTCACTCCAATACAAGAATATGGAAAAATGTTGTAATGGAATTTCTATGGTGGGACCCATCCATTCAGATCCACGTCATCATTGACTTCATGGCCACATATCACCCCTCAAAATTTGGAACCATATTTCATTATCTAAATTAAAAATGTTTATATATTATTATATAATCCACACACAAATATAGGTGAAATAAAATTTTAGAAGAAAAATAATGAAGTGCAATTGAAAGGGAAAAACTGGAATTCCCAAGAAATTTTCAAATTTATTAATCATTATTCTTGATCAAGATATATTTAAGAAATAACAAAAAAAATTAAATGGGTGATTGATGTATTATATGACCTTAACCATCCTTGACAACATTAATTTTCAACCAAAAATTTTGGAATTAATGCCACCAAAAATTGGTTGACCTTAATAGAAAAATAATTATTATTTAAACCCATAAAACCCATCCTAAAGTATAACTACCCACCCCATATTCTCATTATCCCACACCCAATTCAATGTTATCTCATAATATACCTCCAAAGGATTCTCTTCCATTTTTATCTCCTAAATTTTGAATATTTTTATTGGTATTAAGGTTGTCCTTTCCAATATTTAGGAAGTTACTCTTCAAGGTAAGGGATTTTCTTTTAAAAATCATCTTTTAAAGTATCCCTTCCAACTCTTTTTATTATATGAACATGTTTTTAAAAATATCTTATTAATATTTTTATATGGAAATAAATTAATTATAAATGAAATTTAATGTTTCTTGTTACTTTCTTTCGAAGTTTTTTTAAAGGGATATTTTTATGGAATATTTTGACTCTCTTTACAAAGGAAAAAAATGAATGTTCTATTTTAATATATACAGTGTCAAAAGATTTTCCTACCACAAAAACCATTATTTTAAGTTTTTATTAATTTAAAATATTTCATATTTTATTCAATAAAAAACCCACTTTCCATTTTTCTAAGTACTTTAGTATAGAAAATGGTTCTTTAAAAGAAAATAGTATTTTGATATCTGAAAGTGTTTTGAATATGAGTTAAAAATATCTTTTCAAAGGTTTTATGATGAAAAGTGAAAGAATAATTTTTTTTATTCATGATATTTTACTTGAGAATTATATATGAGAGATGAGTGATCTCGGTACAGCTTATACAATGGGTAGAGCCCCATTATAGCTCATGGGTGAGCCCGATATAGATTATACAAAGGGTGAACCCCATTATTTCTCTCTAATGCATTGGGTAAAGAAGTAATATCTAGAAATGGCATGCCCATGATACCTTGATAGCATGACTTGGTAATGTTTTATGGTACCTTGGTTAATAAAATTTGTAATTATATTTTATGACACCTTAGTGATAAACCTTAGTGATATTCTTATGAATGTATTATTTTTATGTTGTATCCACATTTCCATGTTATATATGAAGTACTTATGATTATTCTCTCATGATATGCCTCGTGTTTTATCCATGATGATCATTCATGTTCCATTTGCTTTGTTTTTCCCTTAATATCCCTATTCTATTGATGTATATCCCCAGTAAATTACTTGCAGCGAGGTGACGTAGGATGGAATAGCAAAGGAGTATTTCAAAAAGATTAAATAGTGTTTATGTTTATGTTTTCTTTATGTAATTAATGTGTTATGTACCTGGTTTCCAAGACACCAGACCATAAAATATCCTTTTAAGTTATTAATGAAATATTTTGTTAATGAATTATGTTAAAATTCATGTATTAAAAATACGGGTCTCCATATCCCGTGATACAACTACTGATATCTATGTACAAAGGGAGAGTGGGGAAGAAGGATGAGTGATCCATATATTCTATCAATATATAGTATGTTGTAGAAAACACCCCCCGAAACATTTGGGTGTTGGTTTCCCTATCGACACTGGTGGGGTAGCGTATGCAATCATAAGATACAGAATAATATCACACGCAACCACACTAAGGGAAATACTGAGACTTAGACTCATCTTTCACTATCATTGCATAGAACCCTGGATGGCCACTACTAAGTTCTAAATATAAAATAATAATACAAGCATCGTGTTTATTATTAATTAATTAAATCATCCATTAATAAATATTATTTTATTATTCATTTCCCAGGATTAACATTTTAATTTTCTTTTTCCTAGTGTCGATGACACTATTAATTCTCTTTCTTACATTCTCAAGTATGTCACCATCATTAATCATTTAACAAAATCCAGATTTAAAATCACGAACCTTGTAGAATCCCGTTCGACCATCCCATTGTTTCCATTAATATGATATAAATCATTTAACATCACTTCCATCAACAAAACACGTCATCTAATGAGTTATTTATTTATTTATTTATCATTCATAAATTATTTAGGTACTCTAGGAATCTACCTAAGATACCACATCAAAGTTGAAAGTGTAGTGCATAGGGTCCAACTATGTCGAGCAATGGGAACCCAACAACAAATAACATCCATCCACTCTTCCATTTATCAAGAATCAATAAATAAGTAAGAACCGATGATAAATCCCCACTCTAAAGTCATATCAATCACCCAGTGTCCCACACCATTGAACATAGCATCAAATCGTCATGTCATCACCGACATCAACCATTATTGTATCCCGGGATCCTAGCATATTTCTCACCAAAGGTTCTAAACCACATAAAGGTTATAACAAAACACCACATGGATCTATAATCCTAGAGAAAGCATACTTGGAAACAAAATCATTTTTATCATGGCACACTCATGGGGAAACTATGATCATAATACCATGGAATACAAATCTTCCACAATAATAATAGTCCCACTCATCCCCAAATCATTTATCTTTAGTAAAAAACCTTATTAATTATCATATTTAATTAACTGATCTATTATGCATAGTTTTTTATCAACAAGAAAGCAATAATTTATCAGATATCAATATTTATGGACTAACATAAATATGAATTTAACATTACTTTCATATTCCATCAAAAAGAAGAAAAAACAAGTATCAATTTTCAAGACTCTTACTTTAGTAACATTATCATGATTATTTCAGATTTATGTTTTTTATCATATTTTCATAGCATTAATCATGCTAAGAACAATAATTTCCACAACAAATAGATAACACACTATCTATCAAAATATGATTTATCAATAACATAGCGAGACATGCATGCAATCACAAAACCCAATTCACAAAATATCCTTCAATTAATTTCATATTCATATATTTATTAGTTTAATTCCACCATTAACCAAAATATTAAATCATGATAATCTAACACTTTAAAATTAAATTGAATATAGGTAATGAATCCCCTACCTCAAGATGTAACTTTTATTATCATTGTGAAAAATGACATTGAAGAATGAAACTTCAAAGCTGGTTATGAAAAAGAATCACATCAATCTAGATCAGGATAACCCCATTAAAAACCTAAGTGAAACAAGATAACAATGCTTCCATAACATGGAGAGAGATATACAGAGAGAACAAAATATAAATAAGGGTAATAAAAGTGGTAAAACTCATCTAGGATCATCGTGGATCAATCTCTAGAATATGGGGTTGAATCTGGTCAAATGGAATTAAAATGCCTTCAAAACACTCTTTTGATAACCTAGGGTTTAAGAAAAATAGTTGAATTAAGAGAATAATAGGGGATCATCTACTTATAACCACACTGTAAAAAGTCTAATTCATGTCATAACAAACTAATTCACACAATAAACTCTTTAATAACACATACACTAGAATTTAAGTCACCTACTAATTAATATAGAAAAACCCCATTTATATTGTGAATCACTAACTCACACTGTGAATTATTTTTGGGTAGAACCACCAAATTCCACCTAAAATACCTTTAATATATGAACTAGAATTAAATTAAAGATTCTAAATTCAGATTTTAAATTATGATTTTGCATCACGAATTACTCTTGTGTCTAGATTTCTAGTTTCTGGCCACCTGAACCTACCTAAAGCTCATAAAGAGAAAGACCTGGGAAGACTAGACCCTTAAACTTTAGAAGCTCTCCAAAAAAACCTTCATTAATATTATATATAAATATAGTTTTCCTCCACTTCCTTCAATTCACCCAATCCCCACTAAGTCCTTATGTTGCCTCAAACATTCTTAAACTAAAGTTTTAGTGAATATATCTACCATATTTTGGCTATAGTTGATCTTCTGAGGATTGAACATTTTATCCTCTAGTATATTCTGAATGAAATAGTAATTTAGTTCAATTTTATTTTTTCTTGCATTAAATACTAGATTTTTATCCAATTTAATCACACTCTTATTATTAAAGAATAAAATTATTCCTTCCTGACTTCTACCAATTTCATTTAGCAATTGATTTAACCAAACTAACTCTTTCCCATATTTTGTTGTCACTACATAATCTGCCTCCATTGTACTTAATGTAACAATATTTTTCATGAACTACATCCAACTGGTTCTTTTTCATTCTTATTTAAACATAAAACTATTTATGATCCTCCGTGTATCAGAATATTTTGTGAAGTTCGTGTTAACCAAACATTATAATGGAATGTCCTCTCTAAAAATAAAGATCCTATTATTTTTTTCCTTTCAAGTAAAAAATTATCCATTTTAGGAAATCCAATTATTTATTACCTAGATTCAACATATATGGACTTAAAACTCTCAAAAAAATTATATCTGATTGAGTATAAATCATAGCATACGTTAAACTTTTGACAGCTAAAGAATATGGAACTTTCTCTATGTTCTAGAGTTCTTCTTCCATTGTCGGTGCATATAACTTGGACAATTTAAAGTGCCTCACAAGAGGAGTTTAGTTTTACTTACATCTAATCATTTCAAACCTTTTAATGGACTTCTGGATTTAATCTTTTTGGGATAAAACCAAAGTTTTTTCCTTCAAATTCCTCTAAATCCTCATCCTTAATATCTTCTTGGTTTGCCTGAGATTTTTTATCTCAAAACTTCTAGATAACTTACCCTTCAATTTATAAATCTTTGTTTCATCCAATCTACCTAATAATATGTCATCGGCATGTGGGTTATAGTAAGAAGGCAAAATTTCAAGAAGGGGTGAATTTCCCTTTTAAAAAATTAAAGAAAAAATCAAAGTTTAAAAAATTATCTATAAAATATTGAATAAATAAACAAAATAATCAAATTTGAAAGAAAAATGATATATTTAAATAGAATAATAAAATTGGAAGAATAAAATAAATAGTGATTTAAAATAATTAAGTAATTTTAATACTAAAATGATTAAGTGATTAAGCATTAATTGATGGATTAAACAATTTGAGTAAAATAACAATAAAAAGTGATAAATAGATGAAAATGTTGAAAGTAAATGAGTCGATACATTTTGTAAGGAAGTTTATAAAAATTAATCAAAGGTTACCTCACATCTCCCACCTGAATCAATTGAGGATTTAGTGTATTAGTACATTGGATTTAATAGTATCCAATATACCAAAACTATCCCTTGCATTTTTAGGATATAGAAATAAATCAGATAAAATAAACATTGTCTCTTTAACAGTGAAGCTATAAATATAAAAATAAATAGTCCCATTCCTTTTTAAAAGAAATGTAAATAAAACCATGGTCCCTTAATTTAATTTGGTAAGCATTAAAATAGAGGAATGATGAGTATTAGGGATATTTCTTAGGAGTGATCACTTTATAGATTAGTCTCTGATCTCCTAAGCAATATAAATAAGTACTATGAGAGATTGATAAAATTATGAGAGTGAAAAATATATACAATTTTTAATACACTCTTTGAAGGAATGAATATTGAGAAAGAGATAGCTTTGATATTAGTAGAGCATGTTAGTGATTGGATGGGAAAATTTTTATTATTTGTTTTTGTTAATTTATAAGGCCTATAAAAGTCTCTATTTATATCCTTTGATTCCTTCAGTAATTTTTTGGAATCCATTTTGAGTCTTTAATTCAAATATGTCCATGTTATATGTATTTTTACCAGTATTTAAAAATTCAGAATCATAGCCTTTTGTGTCACGGAAGGGATCATTATGTCGTGGTAGAGAGCTTTGCGACATAAGCAGAAACACTACGGTATAGTTCCAAGAGAATCATTTTTACAGTTCTACCAATATTGATGTGGTTGTAGTATAGCCTATGTGCAATTACATGGAGTCTTTGGTGGTTTTTTCAAATTTAATTTTGTTATAGCATAGCATATGGGTTGTGTTGTGGACATCTCTTACAAAGAAAACATTATGGCATAGATCATTCCTTATAGTTTGGATCTGACCAAGACTGTTGGAACTGAACTTTTATTGTGAAATTTCCTTTAGAAACATTACCGTAATTCTTAGTGAAGAAGTTTTAAAAGGATAGGTTGTAGAATAAGGTTAGTTTTAAAGTTTCATAAAGGTAGATTGATATTTCTAAATCTCACATAAGGGTAATATGATAGTTTTTTTAAGGGTAGTATGATAGTTGTGTAAGGGTAGTACGATAGTTGTGTAAGAGTAACCCAAGATTTATAAATCTTTTGTAAGGGTAGTTCCCTACTCACGTAAAGTTATATCAGGTATTCCATTACCTGTATGACGGTAAAATGATATGTAAGTTGTAATTTTCAAATCATATGTAATGGTAAGTGGCTTTTTATGTCATGGTGCTTAGGAGTGGAATCGTAATACTTGTTTTGTGATGTGGTGCTAAGTGTTGTGCCATATTCCTTGTTCAAGGAGTGTAATATAACTTCAAGGACTCTTCCAAGAGTTTTATCATGATGTCATCAAGCTATATGGACACAACTTAAGAGAAAATATTAAATACTTTGAGAGTATTTTTGATCGTTAAAATCAAATAATAGTGAGAAGAACAACAATATCCCTCTTTTTGATGATAAAAAACACTTAAATAATAATTAAATTAAATGAGTGTATAAAAATAAATATTTTCTATAATACTAATATTTCCTTATCCTTTAAATAAAAAATGCTCCCCATAATAATCATCTCCCTTCAAGATAAAGAGTAAAACTTTTTCCCCTTTGAGAGAATAGATCAAACATATATTATAATCATAAACCATATATTATAATCATAAAACCAGATATTTATCCCCCTTTGAGATTATCAAAAAGGATTTATACTTGCGGTTAAAAAATATATAGATAAAAATTAAATCTATACTTTTCATAATTAATGATCTTTTGAAAGAGACTAAAATAAAGTTTTGAAAAATAAAATTTTAAAGCTTCAAAATATTTTAGTAAACAAATATATGTTTAAAATAGAGTATAAAGTTAAAATAAAAATGTGGAAAATATTTTTTAAAAATAAAAAAAACGTTTTGAAAAACAAAACAAACTTTTAATTTTGTAAATTGACTTTGAAAAATAAAATGTCTCTTATATGATCATTTCAGTATTAACAAGATTACCTCCCCCTTAATTAATGCATCATGAAAGTTTAAAGGGATCATAACCATTAAACTAAATAAAAATAAATAAAATACTTAGAAAAATAAATATTATGAAAAATAATTCCATTATTATGGTTAATTAAAGGTTTTATTAATAAACTAGATAAAATTTCCTAGGAGTGTTAAACTAATTGTGTAGTAAGGCCCACTCATCATTCCTAGGATAGATAAAGGGTTAACAAACTCGCATAACTCTTTTTAGGATAAATCCCTATGAGAATATGTGTAAGAACCATATTCACTTGTTTGTATCTAGACAAGAATATTTTTCTTGGAGTATTATACTCAATTCACTTTTCTAAAATTATAAGAAGTTTTGAAAAATATTTTTTTGAATTTGAAATCCATTTTGGAAAACAATTTTGAAAATTGGATTTAAAATTTATAAATATTTTCAAGTTATTAAGAGATAAATATCACAAGATAATTATACCCAACTATCCTTTTATGAAGTCAATGTGATGAAGAGGAAGGGTTTTAGTTAAGATATCAGTAAGTTGAAGGTTTTTCTAAACAAAGTCAAGATACATACCACCTTTTTGAAAGTGATCTCATAAAAAATGGTGTCTCAAGTCAATGTGCTTAGTCTCAGAGTGTTGGATAGGATTTTTAGAAATATTGATCGAACAAGTGTATCTACACTTGATAGGGATGGAAGAATATTTTATCCCAAAGTCCAATAGATTATGTTTCAAAAAAATAACTTGGGAGAAATATCTCCTAATGGATATGTATTCTGATTCGGTTTTAGAAAGGAAACAAAGTTTTTCTTCTTACTAATCTAAGATATTAGGTATTTTTATAGTAGATGAAAATTACCACTAGTAATTTTCCTATCTAGTTGGAATCCTCCAAAATCATCACCAAAAATTTGGGAAATTTGAAAACCAAATAAGAATTTAATTTCTTCCAAAAAAACTCATTTCAAAATATTTATTCATTAAATCAAAAAAATCATTTAAAATATTTTATTGTTTGATCTAAAAATAACATCATCAACATAAATTTGAACAATTAATAAATCATTTGAAAAGGTTTTGATAAAAAGGGTGGAATTGAACTTTACTAATTTGAAATCATTTGATAAAATAAATCTGTTTAACCTCTCATATAAAGTATGAGGGGATTGTTTTAAAATTTATAGAGCTTTGGTTAACTTGAAAATAGAATTTGGAAATTTGGGATTTTTAAAACTAGGTGGTTAGTCCACAAAAACATTTTCATAAATAAAATCATTTAAAAAATCACTTTTTACATCTATTTGAAAATGTTTGAAATTAAAATATTTGGTGAATTTGAATAAGATTCTAATGGATAAAATTCAACCAACAGGTGAAAATTTGTCACCATAATAAATACCTTATTATTTATTATATCCTTTAGCAACAAGTCAAACCTTATTACAGATAAAATTTACGTGATATTAAAGTTTTTTTTGAAAACCCCACTTGGTGCCAATAATAGGATGATTATCAGGATGTTCCATGAGAGTACAAATGTTGTTCCTTTGAAATTGGTTCAAATCCTCTTGAATTTTGAGTATCCAATTTTCATCATTAATAGTGTCTTCAAGGGAATGAGTTTCAATATGAGAGAGAAAATTTTGACGTTCAACCTCATTTAATACTGACCTTCTGGTATGATTTTCATATTACAATTCTCCAATAACATTATCAAGAGGATGGTATCTATATTGAGTTAAATAATTGGTTAAAGTAGATCATCTGTATTCCATATCATATTCAATTAATTTATATGATTGAGGTTTAGGAAGGGTCAAACTAGGTTGGGAAACATTGTAATCACTTTGTGGATGTGATTTAGGAATATTCTCATAGAATTTGATGTGAATTGACTATTCTAGGGTCTTGGTCCTATTATTAAAGACTTGGAAAGATTTAATTGATTTAGAGTACCCAAGGAAGATTCATTCATTGTATTTAGGTTCAAACTTTCATTTATTATCCTTGGTATTAAGGATAATGCATTTACAATATAAGACTTTAAAGAAGGAAACTTTTGTAATTTTTCCTTTCTAGAGTACATAATTTGTTTTCCCTAATATGGGTATTATAATGAAATGGTTAAGTATAAATCATGTGGTATTGAAAACCTCAACCAAAAAATATATATAAAATAAAAATCATTAAGGAGAGTCTTGAACATTTCTTGGAGGGTCATATTTCATATTTTGACAACCCCATTTTTTTGAAGTGTTCTAGGAAAGGAAAGGGAGTGATGATAATCTTAAGAAGAAAAAAACTCATAAAATTATTCATTGTGAAATTATCCATCATGGTCAATTCTAAGGGGAAATAGTTTATAGCCTTTTTCATTTTCTACTTTCCTTGAAAATTTGATAGAGGCATTAAAAGATTCATTCTTATGAGATAAGAATAAAACCCATGTAAATCTAGTAAATTAATTGATAATTACAATGGTGTAATTTTTACCAATGATACTAGAAACTTGAGTTGGTCCAAAAATATCAAGGTTGACTAGTTCTAAGCCTTAGAATATGATTTTTTTTATTTTAAATAATACTTTTATTTCTTGCCTAGTTGATAAGGTTCACAAACCAAGTTATATTTAAAAGAGAATTTTGGTAAATCTCATATTAGTCTATTACAATTGATATTGATAAAATAATGAGTATTAGAATTACCTAGACTCTGATTCCAAAGATAAGAATCATTATCTTATGCACTTTAAATTTTTACTTCCTAGAGATTTTAATTTTATAATATAAATATTATGAAAATTGGATGTGATAAATAAAGATTTCCTTTAGAATTAAAAACTTTAAAAAACATTTGTAAAAGTAATTTTAAAATAAATATCACATAATTGAATAAAAATTAGTAAATTATACTTCAAGCCTTTAACAAATAATACATTATTAATAAGATTAGAGTTATAGAAACAAATTGTACCTATATCAGTAATTTTTTATTTTGAATTATATCCAAATGTGAAATTTCCTCCATAAAAATATGTGAGATGGTTGAATTTGGAAGGATCACCCCACATGTGTCTTGAGAACCTGTTATCCATATACCATGTATCTTACCTAGTTTTATTATTTTTTCTATAAAATATTGAGAATCTATAGCTTTTAGTACCCAAATTTTTGGTCTGGTAGTATGAGCTAATAAGAATTGAAATGGAGAAATGATTTTGGGTCCACTAATATTTGTTAATAAGAATTTTAGAACCCAAATTTGTTTAGAATGAGAATATCTTTTAGAAAATTGAGAATGAAGATGAATGTTTTTTGGTATATCATATCTATCATTTTTATAATTCCATTTATAAACTAGATGACCAACTTTCTTACAATAATTAAAAAAATTATTTTGATAAATTCCTTTTATAAGAGTAGTCCTATTAGAATTATTGGGAAAATCATATTCTTTTGAAAAAAACCACAAATATTTCTACTAGGTTTTTAATAACCCAAAATATTATTTAAATTTTCTTACCATTCGATAAAATGAGAAAGATTTTTTTTAAGATATTTAATTTGAAATTCCAATTTTCAACATTTGGTTGATCTTTTAATTTTAAAATTAAATCCTCTTTTTCTTTTAAAAGTTGATATTTTTTAGAAACAATAAGATTGTGTTTATTTTTAAGATATTTTAATTTATAAATAATATTAAAAAAACCATTTTGAATTTAATTTTTGTCATTAAGTATATCTTTATATTTTAAATAATGGATAGAAGAAGTGGAAGAATAAGAAGAGGAATGATAAGGAGAGAGAGATTTTAGAACTAACCTAAATTTCATCATTAACATGTGTCATGAAACACTTGGTAATTTCAATACTTTATTCGTATATTGAAATAGGTTCCTCACTTATGCTCTAATATGGGTCCTTTTGTAACATCCCATGTTTTAGACCAGGTAAAACCTCCAAGGGAATTTGAATTTTACTGTTTGGTGTATGGGGTTTTCTTTAAATTGAGCCTCAGAACGTATTACAAGAGTTAGAACACTCAAATTTGATTTTTTTTTTTTAGACTTTGTTTGAGGCATGATAGGCTTCCTAGGTGTTTTTTTGAGTTTCAAGAGTGGAAGGCTCTAAAAACACAAAACTGGGAGAAGCTAGTAAGGGGCACAGTTTGTCAGAAACCATGCAGAATACCAAAGAAAACTATGAAGCATATTCAGAGGGATTGAGGGTGTTGCATGTTTTTTCTAACTATCTACACCAGGATTCATGGTCATACAATTGTTGAAGGTTCCTTGGTAGAGGGGAAATGAACAATTTGTACATAGTATCCCAAACCATGAAAATGAACTATGTGAGATCCCTTATATGGTAGTGTTTCAAGCACGATCAGTGCATGGTTTAGCCAACCATGTAGCCAAACCGTGAACCTCATTTAAAGGGTTAAAATCCCCATTTTTCTTTTGCCTTATTTTATTCTTACTACCTCATTTCTCATCCTCTGCATGCACAAACCTCTCCTGCTCAAGCTCATCCTCCTCTCCTCTCGTAGGAATGGAGAGATCTTCTTCATCTAGCCTTTGTTTTGACTGTTTTTCATCATTTTGGAAGAGTACTAGTGATTATATGACTAATCTTTCCTCTATTCTCAGTTTTTTTCTCAATCTTTATCATTATCTTCATGTGATCTAATCACCCTATTTTTAGATCATTTTTTCATTTCTTTGATTTCTCTAGAACTGGCTCGATTTAAGCCTCAATATTGGATGTGTGGACCATCCTTGGTATAAGGCTGGTGGTTTGTATATTTTCCCTTGAGTTTCATCAATTTATAAATTACACTATTGTTTCACGCACCGATATTTTCCGTGTGATGCCTCTTAGATATGAATTTAAGTATGTAGAACCTAATACAAAATTTAATTAATAGTTGATATTTAAAATGAGCCCATTGGAGGTTTTTATCCTCAACTTGAACCATACATATTGGATGTCTCACTTTTATGTCATATCCTAGGCTTTGTCTAGGTAATTAAATCACCCTCTTTGGGTTTTGTTTTCATGCTCATGATTATGTTTCCTTGTTCATGATTTGGTTACCTTTGAGGTGTGTTAGATCAACTCTCATGTAAGATATGATTAAACTATATTAAATAAAATGGTGTTTCAACCATGCTCGTTGTGTAGTAAATCCACACATGAGGTTTACTTCCCTAGTTAATAAAAAGGGGTTGTTAAATGAAGATATTATACTGATGAATGGAATTATTAATTACATGGCCTTGGTTGTTTAATATTTGGAACAATAAATGGCCATGGCCCTCCTTTGTGCACTTGAATTATGATATGACATGTTTATTAACATGGCCTCTTTTTCTTTGAACTTAAATGATCAAATGAGAAAATGATTATACATGCCTTGAGTGATACTTTTGTTTCCTCTTTATGGAATTACAAGGAAGGGATTATAGAATACATTATTTATATGACTACTTGAGCATTACTTGGATTCCCAATTAGGAATTCCTTGGACAGGATCATATGTTGTTTGGGAATACATTATACCTAGAGTGATACCTATATTTCCTTGTAGAGATTCCTTGTACAGACTCTTAGGGAAAGTTATTTTTAATTAACATGAGCGATACTTGGATTCCCATGTAGGAATTCCTTGGACAATCTCATAGGCTGATTGAGAATACTATCCTCATGAGTGATATTAGTAACCTATGGAAATTCCTTGTATAGTATTAGTAGTGAGATGTTTATCCCATTACATAAGATATACTTAGTCCCCTATGTGATATACCTGGGACGGACTCAGTGGGTTATATCTTTATACCATACTAAGAGTGATACTTGGGATTCCTCTTTACAGATCAACTTGGATGGACTCTTATGGTGATGGGTAATTATATCCCCCCTAGTTTGATACTTGGGATTCATATTTATGTATCACCTTGTATGGGCCTAAGATTCCTTTTGATTAAGAACTCTAATTCCCCTTGTTAAAGATCTAATAAATGCTAGATCATTGGATTATAGGATGCATCTTCTAAGACAAATAACATGCTTGGGTTCCGTCCATGTTTGTATTCAGCCTTTATAACAGGCCTAGTTATGATCCCTTGTGATTACACCCAATAATTATATGTGTTTTTGTGTTTGTGTTTGTGTTTGTGTGTGTTATTCTTTTTATTATTTGGACACCTGGGTACTAATACATTGGTCTATCTCCATATTTGTAAACATTTCATGTATGAAAATATATACATGTTAACTTATATTCAGAGGCATTCCAGCTTAAGATGAAGTAGGTATGGTCGGTCAGGTATCCCTTAGGAACCTGAGATGACTTTTTTAATTTTATTTATTTTTTTCTCTATTTATATACTTTAACACTACTATATTTTATTCTGTCTATTATTTTCTTTCATTGCTTTGTCAATATTTCATATCGCTTCCTCTATTGATTGATTTATTTATTGATTTATTATCTGTTATAATATTTTTCTACTCTGGTTATGAGGGTATAGTCTTCCCACTATACCATCATTGGACCCTCACCTCTATTTGGAAACCTCTAGTGTATGGGGAGGTGCGCTTGAGGCCATGTGGAAACCGGTCCGACTACTAGTTTCATAGTCAGTCGGGGTGGGAAGTTACAAAGTGGTATAAGAGGTGTTTTTTTACTTTGCCTTATAGTTTTGGTTGTTAGAAAAGAGACTAGTAATGTGTTGATTCTTGGTAAATATTTGTGCATGGGAGTGATCAACCCACTTATGGGAAAAGACCAAGTGTCCAAGGATGGGACAGTTTCTTGTGTTGTTCGTTGTTACAATTGATTATGATTTCACCTCTATTGATTGGTGTACTTATGCCAATTATTGATTTATGAAATGTAATTATTTTTTCCTTACCCCGGTATTAAAAGGAGGTATCATTACATGCATCATTATAGGAACATAGAGATTCACATTCCATGCATATGTCATGCCATGTAGGTCGCATTATACTTTTTATATGTTCCTTAAGAGTTCTTCAATTCTCTTGTGATTATTAGAATATTGATTGTATACAATGCTTGGGTGTTTTCCCTTCTTACAAGGTAGCTTTCCATGTTTATTTGTCATTCTTTTGAGCTCATTTTCCTTTTTTATAAGTATTTATTTCCTGTGGTAGAATTCCTATTTATGATTTTGATATATAATTGGTTATTAATGTTTCAGCATCAACCTAAATGGTGTTTTCATGCATAAATTTATGGTGAAACCTTAACTAACCAATCATGACATGTTTGAGCCATGGGCCATTAGTTGTATGGGCGGAAACATATTGTTTTTGGTTAAATGGGAGCTAAAATTGAAATTTATAAACTATATGGATGCTTTATAAATTGGAAAATGGTGACCCATATAATTGAACCATTTTTATGAGTTCGATATTCCTTGAGACATTTGTATCAACATAAAAGCTATTAAATTTTGTTTTCTTAGGTGTTTGGTTTCCTATCTAAAGGCTTGTAACACTATCACTTGGGCATGACTACCCATATGATTAAATTCTTAAATGCACAATT
Organism: Viscum album; assembly: GCA_963277665.1. Lineage (NCBI taxonomy): Eukaryota > Viridiplantae > Streptophyta > Magnoliopsida > Santalales > Viscaceae > Viscum > Viscum album. Next base: position 442,333,498 of record OY728121.1, read on the forward strand.
GGACCCAATTAGTTTAGTAGGGGCATGTTTCTTATGAGATAGACTTGAATCAACCCAAGTAGGTCGGTCATGGTGCTTGTTCTTATGAGATAAACTCATTGAGGATGTTTTAAAATCTTAATGTTTTAAATTAAATGCTTCTTCATTTTGATGAACTAGGAATGAATTTATGGGACCCTTGTAGGTTGCCTTTATCTTTTATGCCCCATGAAGGGGTATACTTATGTTATAATGGGATGATTATTTAAAGTTTTGTAGCCGCTTATATGAGTTCACATATAAATGTATGGTGGAATCCTACTTGACCAGTCCCCTCTTTAATTTATAATAGACATGTTATCTTCTTCTGATAAGTATTTATATGAGGTGTTAGTTGATTAAAATTCTAAATTCAACCTAAAGGGTGTACTTCTCTATGGATTCAAATTAACCTTTTCTTTAACTAATCCCAAACTCTGAGAACCTTCTAAAACAATGAATGATGTTTAAAATGGGGTTTATAGGATTAACTTCCTAAATATGATAGGATTTAATTTAAATAATTAATTTTTAAAAGGTGATTTAATATAACTTTCCTATGTTTCCTTGTGGATTTAACTAAATAAAGTACCAAATCACGTTTTCCTTATGACAGGTTATAGATGTTTAAACTAAGATTTTAAATGTTTGAAAATCAAATGTAAATAAATATATCAGCTTAAATAAAACCTTAAGGTGGTGTTTTAGCTTAAACCTTCATGTAAGGATAGTTTAAATGTTTCTATAAGCATGTTGTAAAAGGGAACGTGAGTATTGCCTGTAGGCTTTCGTGATTTTATTAGGTTGCATTAAACCTTAGTGATGGGTAGTAGGGCCTAGTAATCTCTTCAGTATGACCTAGATATTGGGTCAATTCTTTTTGTTTTGTGAGGGGATAGCTCAAGGTTGGTAGTGTTATTAGAAATTTAAAACCTTTCCAAATTCGTGCGAATATTTTTAGGTGTGTGGTATTGTTCGGGTGTCATAGTCCCATGTAGGACTCTTAGTTTCTAAAATGAAAACTTTTTTTAGAATAGTGGTCATTCGTTATTTTGACCCTTTTTGGGCATGACCATCATCTAATGCTCAATTTCAGTGGTATAGACATTCCTATGTCATGGTTAGCTGCTTAATAGGTTGTGTGATCCTTATTTTTCTTCCTCTTCAGTGTTGAATGACCCAGGAGGTTGTGATCCTATTTTCTAGTTGTATAGGATAGTGCAATTATGGGATTATTATTTTTATAGTCCATCAAATACTAGATTCATAGGGCTGATAAGCCCATGGATAGTGTCAAATTATGTTTCATTTTGGAAATGAATCTTGGGTTAATATGCATCAATACATGTGGTACCCATCGAGTTGATAAATAGTGCAGATAATCATATAAGTTTGGTGGTAAAAGTTAAAGTGTTGAGATGTTACACTATATAAAAGTGTCATATCTAGTGTAGAGTGACCTAGGTGTTAGGGGAATTAAACTCTTCCCAATGCTCAGGGTGATTTCCTAAAAGGATTAAGTGTTTTGACATGCTATTCGGTTAGTTTTGGATTTTACACTTAATGCTATGATGCATGTGGATGTAACTCTAAAGGATTTTCACATATATGTATAAATTAATTGTGGCCCACTATGATTTTAAGTGGATATTATATCTCTCCTTTTGGTTTAACACTTGTTGAAGTGTTTTGGAAATGTCCATAACTCGTGTTATGGGGTCGATGGAGCACGTGTCATGGGATGAGTTCCCTTTTTTAGTAAAAGAAAACTAGGACACTCCTAAGGTAGGGAGAATTTTGAAAATATAGGAAATATGTTCCCTTCAAAGTGTAAGGAATGAAATCAATAAGGTCATTTGAAAATGGTCAGTGATTCTTTTGAATTCCATGAGGCTAGTGAGCTTTCAAATGTGTCAGTGCTTACAAGGCAGCATAACGATGATATGGTTAGAAATAAAAGAAACCTCCATTAACACTATTTGTCATGGATGGACTCTAGTGGTTGTGATTGACTGATCATGTGGTTCCTCAGGTGGTAAGGGCATCATGGTCGAGTAATGATGACGCGTCAATAGGTGAATCCAAGCTTCTTCAAAAGGAGTCAACCAGAGGTGGTTCGACTGTTCTTTCCTTTAATTTCTATCTTTTTGGTTCAAAAATATACCAATCACTTTTTCCTTGAGGTAGAAAGAGTGTCTCAGGTCCTTTTTGGAAATCATTTAAACCCAATGAGTGTACTCTCGACTTAATGATGATCATGTTCTCTATCTTGACATCGTCTATGTACATTGAGATATATTTGGTTATACTCTATGCTAAATTTTAGTGTTGTTGGGCTTGGTAAGTGAACTCCATGGGAATTATGATTTAGCAGCATGGTCAGTTAAGGGGCATGTTGGTCCTGATTAATACTCGGATTCCCATGTAGGAATCCCTTAGACTAACTCATGGACACTAGCCAATTCTTTTACTTAACTACTTCTTTGGGCTCAGTCGGTGTTCTTGATATGTGGACATTCAACTAGGTATCAACATCTCACTTGTAAACACTGAAGTATGGACTACCTTGGATGAGCCCCTTGGACTCCATTTGATGATTTTAAGGTTACGCTAAACTTCAATAAGGCTTAGATGGGGCGTTTTAATGGTAACAATCCAAATGTGTTGGATCATTTTTACAGCCATGTTCATGCTGGGACATGAAATCTTGAAGGAATTTTTGGCTAGAGATGTCACCAGAATCTAGTTTAAGGACTCGGTGGGAATTATCAGAGAAAATATCAAGATGATTTCATTTAAATTCATTGGGTTTAGCTTTTTAAATGCATAGATTTTCTTAGCTAGTTGTTTTGAGGGTATTTGAATAGAGATAGTTAGACTTGATATCTCTCTCTCTCTCTCTCTTTTCATATGTAGTCAATAAGGAACCACTTCTAGAATGTCATCATAATGAGGTGAGTGCAGTGCAGTCGGCCATGGATTTTCATGGAAATCTAGCTTGAACATTTTTTTTAAATCTAAGTTTCATGTCATGAGCATTGTTAGAATTATAGGGGCATATTGAAATAGATAATTTCAGAAATATAGACATCGTGACTTGGAATTGGTCTTTAAATTCTAGAACATGTGGTTGGGAGATCCATAGGCCGGGTAATCAAAGGGATGATATTGTGATCATGTATCTAGTTAGAAAATATCAGGTAAGCATCATTGTGATTTTTTAGTTTTGAATTCGAGTGTTGGATTGAGTTTTTATGGCTTATGTGTCGTAAACTTAAAGGGATGTTTGGAGGGGTGTTGTTCATTAGAAACACAATGCACCCATTAAACAAAGATTCATTACCTGAGTTGTTCGGGATTTGTTTTCATTGTTTCCCCAATGATTCTTAGGTATGAGAAGTTCTAAGGTGTGGAGGTTGCAATGTACCAAGTTTTGGACCAGGTAAATTTTATAAGGTAATTTTAATTTTACCATTTTATGGATGGGATGTTCTTTAAATCGATACTTGGAATGAAATTACAAGAGTTAGAATGCCCAAATTTTCTATTTTTAGACTTGGTTTTAGGCCCAAGAGGTGTCTTGGGTGTTTCGTTAAGTTTTGAGAGTGGTGGGCTCCAAAAAATCAAAACCTGAAGACGATGGTAAGGGCACACAGTTTGTCTAAAACCATGCGAACCACCAAAGGAAATTGTATGGGATGTTAAAAGGGGATGAGGGTGTATTAAATTTTTTTTCACCATGTGAACTAGGATGAACAGTCATGCAGTTACTATAGGTTCCTTGGTAGAGTGGAAATTCATGGGTTGCACACAGTTTCCCAAACTATGCACATAAACTGTGTGGGCCTCCTTCTTAAGAAGTGGCTCAAACATGGTTGGTTCATGGTTTGTCTAACCACGTGGACAAACCATGTTCCTTATTTAAAGGGGTGGAATCCCAATTTTTTTCCTAGCTTCTTTTATTCCTCCTCCCTCATTTCTCCTCCTCCATGTGCACAGCCCTCTCCCACTCAAGCTCCTCCTCCTCTCCTATCCTAAGAATGTGGAAATATTCTACATCTGACCTCTATTTCAACCATCTTTCATCACGTTGTAAGAGTAATAGTGAGTCTAAAACTCATATTCCCTCTATTCTCGATTTCTTTCACCAAATTAGGTGTTATCTTTGTGTGATATAATTCACCCAATTTTTAGGGTGTTTATATATTTCTTTTACTTATCTCAAACTAGTTTGATTCAAGCCTCAATATTGGATGTGTGGACCACACTTGGTATAAGGTAGGTGTTATATAACTTTTCCCTTGAGTTTAATCAATTTATAAATTACACCATTGTTTCATACACTGATATTTTCCATGATACCTATTAGATATGAATTTATGTATGTAGGTCCTAATTCATGATTTAATTAATAGTTGTGATTTAAAATGTGACTATTGGAGGTTTTTCACCTTGACTTGAAACATACTTGTGGAATTTATCACTTGTATGTTTGGCCCAGGCTTTGTATAGGTGATTAAATCAACCTATTTGGGTTTTGTTTTCATATATATGATTTTATTTATGATTTTTTTTACCTTTGAGGTGTGTCGGATCAACTCTCATGTAAGATATATTTAAATTATACTAAATGAAATGGTATTTCAACCATTCTTGTTGTGTAGTGAAGACGCACATGAAGTGTACTACCCTAGTAAATAAAAAGGGGATATTAAATAGAGACATTATACTGATGAATGGAATGATTAAATATATGTCCTTAGTTATTTAATATTTATAATGATAAATGGGAATGGCCCTCATTTGTACAATTGAATTGTGATATGGCATATTTATTAACATGGCCTCTTTTGTTTTGAACTTAAATGATAAAATGAGAAAATGGTTATATGTTCCTTGAGCGATACTTGGGTTTTCACTTTATAGAATACCAAGGAATGGCTCATATGATACTTGATTTATATGAAGCCTTGAGAGTTACTTGGATTCCCACATAGTAATTCCTTGGACTATCACATAGTCTGTTTGGTATTATTTTATTCCTAGAGTGATAACTTGATTCCCTTATAGTAATTCCTTAAACGGACTATTAGGGTGAGTTGTTTGTAATTTCCTTGAGCGATACTTGGATTCCCATGTAGGAATTCATTGGATGGGCTCATAGGCTAATTGAGATTACTATCCTCATGAGTGTTACCAGTACCCTAAGGGAGATACCATATATAGGCCCGATGGTGAGATGGTTATCCCATTCCACAAGCAATACTCGGTCTCCGACATGAGATACCTAGGATGGAATCAGTGGGTTAAACCTTCACACCATATCAAGACTGACCCTTTGGATTCCTCTTTAGAGATCACCTTGGATGGACTCTTATGGTGATGGGTAATTATAGCACTCCTGGTGTGATACTTGGGATTCCTCTTTACAGATCACCTTGGATAGGTCTGGGATGCCTTTTGATTAAGAACCTTAATGCCTCTTGTTATAAATCTGAGAAATGATAGCTCATAATATTATAGGATGTGTCCACCAAGCCAAATAACATACTTGGGTTCGGTCCATGTTTGTATTCAGACTTTATGATAGGCCCAATTGTGATCCCTTGTGATTATACCCTGTAATTATATATGTATGTATGTATGTATGTATGTATGTATGTATGTATGTATGTATGTATGTATGTATGTATGTATTTTTATTATTATTATTTGGACATTCGGGACCTAAGCCATGGGTCCATTGCCAATATAGGTATATCTTTTCAAACATTTCATGTATGAAAATATATACGTGTCAGATTATGTTTAGAGGCTTTATAGATTATTCCAAAGTAGTTATAGTTGGCCATGTGTGCCTTAGGAACCTAAACCTACTTGTTTACGTTTATTTATTTCCTGCTCTATTGATATACCTGCACACTGCTGTATTTTATATTCACGAACTAGATTATGATTTATAAACCATTGGTGGTGGCTTGCTGAGTATATCTCACACCCTGATTAGGCCACCATTTCATTGGGGTACCCAAGAAGACCTCATGTTCATAGGTCCATGGATCATTGATTATATTATTCATTGTACCTTGGATCTTAGGAGTATAGGACTGAGCTAGTACTTAGGATGCTCATGGATATCACCCTTGGGTATTTATCTTCTTTTTATTATTTTTACTTTTCTATGTATTATAATGTATCTAGATGTTTTATGTTTTAAAACTTTAGATTATGTAGAATCACATGGAAATTAATGTATGATTGTATTTGGAATTGGCCATGTTTATTCAGTCTTCTATTTTCTTCTTTTGCACTGTTAATATTTTATACTACTTCCATTCTTGATTGATTAATTTATTATCTCTTATACCATTATGATACTCTGATTATGAGGGTATAGTATCCTCACTGTACCATCATTGGACCCTCACTTCTTGTCATAAACCTCTAGAATACGGGGATGCATGCTTGAAACCATGTGGTGATTGGTCCTACTATTGGTTTTATAGCCAGTTAGGACACAACGTTACACCTTTAGAGGTATCTTCCTATATTTTAAATTATTCTAGTTCAAAGGACAATATGGTTTTATGTGGTCCTTATTTCTATAACCAAAACAAGTTACCTCGAATTATTGATTTTTGTTTTTTGAAGTTTTTAGTGTATATCTTCTTTTTCTTATACTTTTCTATCATCTTGGTAAAGTTAGAAATTCTAGAGTCACTCCTGAATGAGTCATCATTGTTTTCCTTGAAGGTAATTTTTATTTTAGTTTCCTTGAACTCCTTAGACTCATTTCCATCTTATCTCTTCATGGTTATCTCATATGTAAAGAGATAACATATGAGGTCCTCAACCACCATATTTTTTATATCTTTAGCTTCTTCGATCATGGTGACTTTTGGTTCCCAACTTCTTGGTAAAACCCAAAGTATTTTCTTAACTAAAGTTTTTGTATAAATAGAGTCACCAAGATATTTCCAATCATTACAAATATTAGTGAATATAGAAAACATAGCAGTGATAAACTCATTATGATGCATGGAGAAACTTTCAAAGTCTTATCTAAACAAATATAAATGGTTATATTTGACTTTATTAGTTCCTTAATTAGTTACTTATAAAATTTTTTAAATTTAATAATCCATTTTTCATGTATAAATACAATTAAATTAATTTTGATCCAAACCACAATGCATGTTATTCATAGATTTACCATCTAATTCAAAAGAAAAAATATCATATGGGGTCCATTTATCTTCTTTTTCAGTTGTAAGAGTATAGCCATGTAAAATAATATTATAAATAGGATTTCCAATATATATAAGAAAAGTATTCATGTGAGTTTTCTAATAACAATAAATAATTCCATAAAAATGAGCATGACCCTTGTATTATCTTTTGGGACCACCATGGGTGTTTGTAAAAGCTGTTTTAAAAATATGTCTTTATTTAAAAAAAATCAGTTAAATATTTTTTTTTAAACTTTGAAATAATTTGAAATAAAAGAAATTAAACAAATAAAAACCATTATAATACCAAATGTGGGTCATAGTAAGAAGGGAAAATGTCCATAGGGAGGGGGTGAATGGTTTTTAAAAAAATTAAAAGAAAAAAAATCCAAGTTTAAAAACTTATTTATAAAATATTAAATAAATAAACAAAATAATCAAAGTTTAAAGTGAAATGATATATTTAAATATAATAATAAAATCAGAAGAATAAAACAGGGTGATTTAAAATGATTAATCAATTATAATACAAAAATTATTAAGCGATTAAGCATTAATTTATAGACTAAACAATTTTAATAAAATAAAAATAAAAAGTGATAAATAAATGAAAATACATAAAGTAAATGAGACAAGATATTTGGTAAAGAAGTTATAAAATAGTAAAATATGGTACCCCTAAGTCTCATTCTTGAGTATTTACTATATTAGTCCCTTAGATTTAATGGTATCCAAGATACCAAAACTATACCTTAATTTTTATATTATAGCAAGAAACCAAATACAATATACACTAAATATTTAACGGCGAAGCTAAAAACCTCAAAATAAGAAGTACCTTCCCTTTTTAAAAGAAATGGAAATAAAACCATGGCCCCTTAATTTAATGGTAGTAATCACCAAAATAGAAGAATAGTAAGGGAGAGAGATATTTCTTAGGTGAAATCACTTTGTTTATTAGTCTCTAATCTCCCAAATAATATGACTAAACACAAAGAGTGATTGAGAAAATAATGAGAGTGAGAAATATATATAATTTGGAACACACTCTTTCAAGGAAGGAAGATTTATAGAGATATATATTTGATTGAAATGGAGCATGTTGGCGATTGGATGAGAAAGTTGTTGTCGTTTGTGTGTGTAGATTATCAAGGAATCCAAAGGTATCTATTTATAACCTTAAATTCCTTAGGTAATGTTCTAGAATCCATCAGTAGTATTTAAGTTGAATATGACCAATTTAGATGTATTTTTACTAGTATTTAAACATTAAGAATCATATTCTTTTACACTATATAAGGGATCATTGTGTTGTGGAGAACTTTTTGGAGTGAGCATAAAACACTATGGCATGGAATTTGAAGGATAATTTTTGTGATTCTTACAATATTGAGGTAGATAAAGTGTATCCAATAGGTTTAATCATGGAGTGTTTTGTGGTTCTACCAAATTCTGGGTTGTTGCATTGTTTCATCTAGAATATGGAATGGAAAACTCTTGTAAAGAAAACAATGAGGTGTAGAGCATATCATGTAGCATGGAGCTGAATGAGAATATAGGAACTAAACTTTGACTATAGCATGGCCTTTGGAAACTTCACCATAATTCTCGATGAAGAATTTTGACCAATCTAGGTTGTGTTGTAAGAGTCATATGATAGTTGTGTAAAAGTAACCTGAGATTTCAAAAGCTCATGTAAGGGTAGTCTGATAGTTGCGTAAGGGAAATATGATAGTTTCATAAGGGTAGTATGATAGTTGCGTAAGGGTAACCTGAGATTTCTAAATATTGTGTATGGGTAATGCTCTACCCAAATAAAGATATATCTAGTCTTCCATTACTCATGTATGGGTAAACTGATACATAAGGGTAAGCATATTTCTACAGCATAGTGCTTAGGAGTTGTGCCATAATACTTATTTTGCAGTGTGGCGCTATGTGTTGTGTTGTGGTCCTTGTTAAAGGAGTGTGGTATGAATTCAAGAAGGAATCTTCCAAGAGTTCTATCACGATGACATAAAGTTAGTTGTTCACCACTCAAGTGAAAATATTAAACACTTTAAGAGTTTTTTTGATCATTAAAACCAAAGAATCGCGGGAAGCACAATATAACATACAACAATAAAATAATTAAAGTGTCATTGTCTCATTGATTCTGATAATAGTAGTGATTGGTGTTGTATCTCTTGAGTCCTTCCTCTGATATAAATCTATTAAATTTCTAATTCCACTTTTTTGATTCTTACTTCATTCCATATATACTTTTCTTCAATTTACATACCAAATTCTAGTTCCTATATTCAATGAAACCTATTGTTTTCTTCATATAAATTTCTTAATCTAACTCACCATGAAGGAAAGTTGTCTTGACATCCATTTTCACTAAGTATAGATCTTGTGATGTCACCATACTCAGAACTATCTAGATAGTTGAATGTTTACATGACGTCCTGGACCTGAGTTCCACTTAGAGGTGCCCCGATCCTGGTGGGTCATATGGCCTCAAGAGCATCTCCCCAAACACCAAAGGCTACTGACTATCAGTGAGGGTCTAGGATATTTCCATTGGGAGACTATTTCCTCATTACTAGAGTAGCAGAATAGTATAATCAATATATAAATAGAGAAAACAATATAATAGTGAATAATTAGTAGAAACAGACATGAATAACCAAGCATTGAATAATAATAAAATTTAATAAAGTAAATCATATAAAATGGATGATAATTTCATGTGTCTACAAAGAAAGAAAACATGGACCCTCACAAGGAAACACCTGTGATGCCTTTACTAATGACTCCTAGACCCTTTACCCCATTGGGAACTGGACCAAGCCTAAGTTTGGCCACCTTGGGCCTCACTGGGGATGTGTGGCGCACAGGTGGTAAGGCCACACCTATACCTCATTACCCAAATACATGTTTTCTTCTTCAGCGGTGGAGTAGTGGTGTAGGGTCGAGGGCCATAGAAATGATGTTTTTTGAGGTATGAGGTTCGATTCTTGGGAGCATGCTCTTAAAGGAATTTCAGCCTCCCATGCTCCACTCACCTTATTGGGTCACCCAGTCTCTTCGGGTGGGTAGAATGTAGAATCCAACCTAGATGATGGATTTTTGTGTCAAACCATTTCTTATTGGGTTTTTACCCCATGGAATGCTCTGGCATCTTGTATGGAAATAGATTCTTCCTGGGTGGGGATTCTTCAGATGACCTCTTCGTGGGGAGGGGGGGTTTGGGTGTGGTGGGTTTTAAAAGGACACTCCCAGAGATTCACTTTTTGAGAAAAGAAAACATGGATATAAGGCAACAAGAAATACATGTTGTACAAAATAAAAAAAAGGTACAAAAAGGGAAAAATTCTATCCAAACATCTCAAGATCCAGCCCAGTCATCGACTATCAAGATCTATCCTAGTACATGCCAGAATGTTAAGAATCCATAAGAGGATATTTCCCCTTATCTACACTTGCAATCATGAAGTCTATCTGGTTGCCATAGGAGGACCAGTAGGATGTGAGATAAATCTCAGTAGGACACCACCAACGAAATACATAAAAATCCAGTCCATGTATACAATATGATAGATTGAAATTATAATAATGTAAATAAATAATAACAACTTTAAATGGGTCATCTCTTGTTCCTGAAAGGAAACCAGACTAACACTACCTACTTCAGCCCATGAAGGAATAGCTCTGAATAAGTATCAAGTTACATGATTCTTGGTATCGCATTTATAAGTGATGTCGTGCCTAATATCACAGTATGGGACACCATGATTATATAGTATCATAATAGTATTATAAGGGACTCCATTCCTCTAAAGTATCACTAGGGGTGTTGTTCCCTTATAGTATCACAAGAATAGGGGACGCCATGACCAATATCACATGTTGGGATGCCATTCCCATAATTATATAACCAGTAATTTCATGCCCATATAATAATAAGTATGAGAGTATTCATGCATGTATATAAGAACAACGGTCACTATTCCCATTTAGTATTAAGTAGAAGTGTCCCCAGACCTATTTTTTATAATTATAAAGGTTCGTTATGCCCATTTTTTTTATAAATAATAAGGGACACCATGCCCATTAATTTATCATATGCATAAGGGTAATATTTCCCATATTTTATATTTAAATAGGGTCATTATTACTACACATTCTTAATAATGTCCATTAGATTTAATATGAGATAAGTATTAATTCATAACTCATTATCATTTGATATCAACAAGGGTGTAACCATTTTCCATTTAAATTAGGTGATGTGGGATTAACACTCACCTATAACCAATTCATTATAATTTTAAAGGTCATTTTCTATTCTAAGACACTTTCATTCATTCCAAGTCAATATGGTATCATCATTGTAATTTAAGGACAAGCACACCATTGGGTGTTTTGGTTGTAAAATATTGAAAGTTAATTAGGCATAAAGAGGGAATACCCGAAAGGATGGATTGATCCAATGTTGTGGACCTTAACTTTATTTGGGTCCTAAGGGGTCTAAAAACTCAAGTTGAATGAAATTTCAGGCAATTCATGGTGAAATTGGAATTCATCAAAATTGCACATATTATATAACAAATAAACCTTAAGGGATAATTACTAGAATATCTACCTTATAATCATGTAACTCTCCTTGTCCAATATTATCCTTTAGTCTGGCCTAGATCGAAATAAATATGAATATTGGATGAATGCCCTAAAAATAGGGCATATGAGCCTGCACCTCGATAACTCTATTGAGAGGAAGAAAAATAGAGAACGAAGCAAAAGGAATGACGATATTACTATTGGTTATCCAATGAGATTGATGGAACTTGAATAAGACTACGAATGAATATTCAAGATCAAAACCTATAGAATATGGATTTGGGAGCTCAAAATGGGAGAATAAAGGTCTTTCTCCATGGGAAATAAGAAAAGAGAATAGGGGTAGGGTGTCACAACATGCCTTCTTCAAGATGAGGGAAGGGATAGAAAAGTGTCATCCCCTTCCTTCTTCTAGATGAAGGAGAGATAATGACCCCTGAGTCTTGCCTTCAATAGGCCCTAGAGTAGCGACTAGCACAAAGGGTATAAAATCTCACACAACATGGAAGGAATTACCCTTTCTAATGAAAACGAGATTGGGAGATAAGATGATAAAAATCCCAAACAACACCAAACATTTATATAAAGGAAACCAAAATCCAACCCATTCATGATTTAAACGTAAATAGAAGTACAACCAAAGGACCAAAGAAAGTACCAAAATAAAGAGACTAAGTAGTAGCATAGCAACTATCCCAACACCTGAGCTATTAAAGTCTAGAACGGTCCTCAAAGTCCTCTTAGAAACCTGAAAACAGTTTTATAATGCAGGGTGAGCATACTAGTATACTCAGTAGGGAGACCAAAGTCACTCTTACATAAGTGGGAGAAGCATAGTAATTCCCCTGTGAAAACAACTGAAACCAACTGCACCTACCAAGGAAAAATACTAACCAGCCCAACCTCACCAAGGCATGCTCACTAAATAAAACAAGTCAAGTAAGGTAATAATATAATCACATTGATGATTTGGGTACCCCACACCACTTTTCCCATTGGTTAACTTCCCATTCCTAATGGGTAACATCTTGAAACTACTTCCCTTCCCAAATGCAGTCCCACTGCATAGCTTCCTACACACAGCTGGGCCACAAACCACACATATCACGCCCGAAGACACCTGGGTCACAACAACCACACCTCTTTCCCAAAGACACCCGGGCCTCATCTTGAAGACACCTGGGAAACAAACCTAGCCTATAAACACTTGGGGCCCTCATCCACAACACAACCTTACCGAAGGATCTTGGGCTATAGTAAACCTCAATCCATTACAGCATTCCCAGATATGCTCAAGTAGTAAGAACCCGAAAGGGGGTTCGAGAAAGAAAGTCAGTAACCAGTCATCCATCCTCCCACTAGGATGTTGGGAAAGAAACCCTCCCCCATGAAATGGAGGTGTTCAATATGTAGTGATCAACAAGGGTGGGATGCGTATTGAAAGTCACAAGTAACTACAATTTATACATATAGGTAAACAAGCACTAAGCCCAACCTATGGGTTTCAAACAAACAATCAGCCCACACAGAACCGCCTTTCCTGCTACCCCTATATGCACAACAGCCACAACCAAAGCATTATCCCAACCCCTTTTTCATTTAATCTCTAGTCATTATTTATTAAGGAGTTTACTATAATTAATTCCAGCATTACCCAGGAAACCACTATCTGCAACCATTCTCAACACAACAAGCAAGTCAATCTACAATCCAACTACACAAACAGCACATAAACACATTGCAGTCCCACTGAACAACATTGATCGATGGACACAACACAAAAAAGGTACTCCCACTACCTACAAGTTCATCCATTCCAAAATCAACCAATCTCTCTACCTGAGATTTTTTCACACCTCTCGTACCACCCCATACACAAATTCATTCCCTTTGTCCACCCCCATACCTATAATAAGGCTACCAACAGCAACTTCATACAACCCCCATGAAGTAAAAAACCCAACCAAAAATAGTACATATCCACGCCATTAAGCCCAGCATATTCATATTTAGAAAGAGGGGTTATTTAATTCCACTTTAAATAATAGGGGTGATCACATAACAGGTTTGATCTTGAGGAATCCATTTATTTAACCAAGTGTATGTGATTAAATGGATTTATATTTTTTATTATTTATAGAGTATCAATATAAAGAATAATAACATCACCAATGTGCAAGAAAAGGCCACCAAAGACTATGATTTTTAGAAGGCCTTATAGCCACAACAATTTATAACAGGAAAATAAGGATAATAAAATAAAACAACGCTCAACATTCATCCATCTTCAATCCCCTATACATTATCATAACAGGTCCTATTATCTTTTTATCATCATATCCCCCCATCATTTATTACTCTTTTTAAATAAATAATTCAGTCGTTCCCTCCCAAGAAGAATTACTACACCCACCACACATGATACACAATTAAATAGAGACGAAGGAAAATCCCTACTTGGAACAATAGGAGAAAATAACTCCTCCTTATTCAAACAGGGGGTCGCGCAAGTAGTAGTAAATTCCAAGAAAAACTAGATAGGAGAGGGCTCTAGAACAAGCGCACAACTCATCTAGAGAGGATAGATTTAGGCACACCAAGAGAAAAGATAGGAGAGGACCTCGACTTTAGAAAAATAAATATAGATCTTATATCAATGGAACAGGAAACGGTTTCAAAAGTCATTAATGTGGGATTGTGGTCAAGATTATGCGGTTCAACTATTTCAAAGTCCTCGGAGCATTAGGGTATTAAATATATAATTAATATCATTTGAAATGCCTTTATAAATTCCCAAACAAGGATTTAAACTCAATTTACATCAAATAAAATGTAAGAGGGGCGAAACTAGAAAAAATGGAATGAGTCACCAATGGGTGAGTCACCGATGTTGAGCCACTGATGTGTCCTAACTCACCGACATTAATGCCCTGACTCACCGACACTGATGCCCTAACTCACCGACAGTGACGCCCTGAGTCACCAACATCGATGCCCTGACTCACCGACACTGATGCCCTGACTCATCGACACCGACAGTACAAAAAAATGACTCACTGGCACCGATAGTACAAAAAATGACTTACCGACACTGACAGTATAAAAATGACTCACCGACACTGATAGTTCAAAATGGAACACCGATAGAAAAAATAGACTTTTGGGTAAACTTCTTATAATGAGTCACTGATAGCCCCTGAGAACACCCCAAACACTGGATTTACACAAAGAAATGGACCAGACAGGTCTGGTTCATTACATCATATACCTCTCAAACCATTCTCTTCCACGAGAATTCAAAACCAAACCCAGAAAAGAGGGGTTCGAACAACCACTCCAAGATACCTCTCAGGGACAAACCACCCTGCATTGTTTGAAAACTCGGGTGAGAAACTTAACATCCTAGAATACCTCCCCGACATTTATTTCCCTAAAAATCCATGAAAACCTCAAATATCACACTATCCCAACACATGTATTAGGGAGATCCTTCCTCCATGTCAAGATACTATCTGCTTTAGGCGACACTAACTTGCCAGCATAGGTTTAATCACATCCACGTTAATGCATCTGGATTAGGAATTAGGTCCTCTCCTACCCACAAGTCAGGAATTATTACACACTAGAGAAAAATAAACAATTCATTTCATAGAAACAAGGATAATCATTACAACATAAGCAAGGCATAAAGCAATATACAAGATAAAAACTCATAACAGATACGGGTACTAGGCACACATTTGTGCCTCCCACTCCTATGTACTCTCTTTGAGGCCACCATGCCTCCAAAACACACGAACCAAAGGAATGGTCCGTCCATGAAGCACCTTATCCCAATGGTCCTAGATCCCCACCGGTCGCTCCATGAACTTCGTATCATCCTCGATATCCAACTCTCCCATGTCGATGACATGGGAGTCATTGTGTAGATACCAAAGAAGATAAGAGACATGAAATTCATTGAGGATCCTCTCAAATCATGGTGGAAATTCCAACTAATATTCCACCTCACCAACTCATCCCAACACCTCGAAAGGTCTGACAAATTTGGGGGAGAGATTTCTCCCTCTACCGAACCTCTACTGCCCACGTCGAGGGTAAACCATTAGAAACACATGGTCCCCAACTTCAAACTCCAAGGACCTCATCCTATGAACATAATATGAATTATACTGATCCTGAGTTACCTTCATCCTCTCACGTATGAGCTGAAACTTCTCTATAATGCTTTGTACCACCTCTAGTCCAAGGATAGTTGATTCTATAACATATATTCAGCACAAGGGTGAATGACATGGTCTCCCATAAAATGATTAAAACTGTGTCATTCCAGTTTTAGAGAGATAGATATTATTATAAGAAAACTCTACCAGAGACAAATTTCATAACCATGATCCCTTGAAGTCTATAACACATGCCCGCAGCATATCCTCTAAAGTTTGGATGGTTCACTCTGTCTTACCATCTGTCTGAGGGTGGAAAATAGTGTTAAGGCATAACTAGGTTCAAAAAGCATGTTGTAGTCCCCACTAGAATCATGAGGTAAACCAAGAATCCCGATATGAGACCATGGATATTGTAACCCCATACAGTCACACCAACTCATCCACATAACTCCTTGTCAAGGAATCCACTGCGCTCAACTCCTTGATCGCCAGGAAGTGAGCCAATTTCACCAGCTGGTCCACCTCTACCCAGATAGCGTCGTAGCCTCCCTAATCCCTAGGTAGCCCTATGACTAAATCCATAGAGATTCCATCCCACTTCCACTCAAGGACATCTAAGGTATGAAAAAGACCATTGGGAACACAGTGCTTAGCCTTCACCTACTGACACACCAGGCACTTTGCCACAAAATACGCTACTTCCCGCTTCACCTAGAGCCACCAAAACTGTTTCATCAAGCCTCATTACATCTTGGAAACTCTTGGGTGTACCACTAGGGGTGAGCTATGAAACTCACAGAGAACTCCCTCATTCATATCCACTGAGAAAAATAGCTTCCATAGAAGAGCATCTGATTTTGACTATCCTCTGACCATCCCTCTAGAGTATCACCCTAGAAAACATGATCATGCATCACTTAAGCCTCTGATTCTCTCCAATGAGACTCCTCCACCTATCGCATCAAATAAGACCTCACTTTCATCTAAAATTGATGGCCTCTACCGCCATCAAATCTCACATCCATATGCAAAGTGTCCAACTCCTCCATTTCCTTCCAATAATCCAAGGATTCACAAACTACCTTCTTATGCAACTTCCTACTCAAGGAATTGGCCATCGCATTTCCCTTACCTTCAGTGTAAGAGATCATGAAGTCTTAGTCTTGGAGAAACTCCATCCAACTCCACTGCCACAAGTTCAGGTCTCACTCGGAGAAGATATACTTCAAGCTCTTGTGATCTATGAAGACCACGAAGCACTCCCCTATGAGGTAATTTCGTCACAACTTCAGCGCAAATATGACCACTACAAGCTCCAGATCATGGGTGGCATAGTTACGTTAATGGGGACATAACTGGCTAGAACCATAATAGATCATTCCTCACTGTTGCATCAGCACACACCCCAAACCTAAGCCGAAGGAATCACAAAACACCTCAAACACCACCCCTTCCTTCGTCAACCTGAGCACTAAAGCACTGACCAACCTCCCCTTCAGATAGTTGAAAGCTTCCTGACAATGCTCGCTCCACACAAGGCCTGGTCTTTCCTGGTCAAGGATATCAACGGAGCAGCAAATCATGATAATTCAGGTATGAACCTATGGTAATAGCTTACCAGACCTAGAAATCTAGGAACCTCTGTCACATTCTTCGGTTCTTACCAAGAAACAACTACCTTGATCTTTGAAGGGGACACTTCTATCCCTTGAATAGACACTGCAAGTCCAAGGAAGTGAACCTCTCACATCCAGAACTTTCACTTGGAAAACTTACCATAGATCTGGTGGTGTTAGAGGACCTCCAAGATGGTCCCCAGATGCTCGACATGCTCCTCCTATGAACTTAAGTATATTAGGATTTCATCGATGAATGTGACGACAAACCAGTCTAGGAATTCACGGAAAATAGAGTTCATGAGACCCATGAACGTGGTTGGTGCATTCATAAAACAGAATGGAATGACCATGAACTCAAAATACCCATACCTACACCTGAAAGTAGTCTTTGATATTTCAGCCTCCTTCACCCTAAACTAGTGATATCCAGACTACAGATCGATCTTGGAGAACCAACATGCTCCCCTTAATTGGTCGAAAAGATCATTGATCCTCATGAGGGGGTAAAAGTTCCTAACCTTCACCTGATTCAGTATCTGATAGTCTATGCATTGTCACTACCCATACCTCAGTTCCCATGTCATGACATACTCTAAGCCCACCTCCTGAAGGCCAGGGGTTAGCGACTAGAATCGAAGGCATAAACCTGCAAGTGGGAGGCATTTTCATGAGTACCTATACGCACGCACACACAACCATGTCCCAAATCTGTAAAAGTAAAAAATAATGAAACTATAAATAACCACTAAGTACAAGTACAAATGAAATTCAAATGGGATAGAATAAAAACCCAACAAAAGACTAACTGGAAAACAGGAAAGTAAAAAAAAGTAACTCTGGATAGCCATCTACTGAAAACCCCACCTGATGGGTCGGTACGAAGTAGCTGCTGGAAGTCGTAGAAGTATGTCCCATCTACCTTGTCTCACTGGGCACCACCGGTTCCTGTTCTACCAAATCCTCTGTCAAGGCATTGTTTGTTTGTATTAGACACAACTCGTGTGGGTGAAGCCCATGCAGGGGTGAGTAACAAAATACTTAGTAGGGGCCATAAAGGAAATACTACAAAGAAATACACAACCAAACCACAAATCATGATCATAGATCATGATCCCAAATTAAGACATATCACACAAGGTATGCTCTAGAGTAGGAAAGTAGAACCATTAGTCACATTTTTGAACACCTCGGCTGCTAGAGAACTCCTCCTTAATGAGTACAGTGGGCCTGCCAGTTCACACAGAAGTCATTTTCCACTGACCTAAGACTATTATGGTACTCATCCCTAATGATTGTTGTGGGTATGATCGGTCACACAAAATATGATCCCCACCGTGGGCATGTCAGTTCAAACAGAAGATGCTTCCCTACTATGGCGATAGTAAGGTACTCCTCCTGTCGAGTACCATGGGTCTTCAGGGTCACACAGAAGTCACTCCCCATCATGGGATTGTCAGTTCACACAGAAGCCACTTCCCACTAGGCCATAGTATCTAATCCACATAGGATATCTCTCCAGTAGTCTCTAGGTCTCAATTAACTGTAGGGTTTCCTCACATAGCACGCTTGATCTCGGGAGGACCGCTCCCCAAGCCATTTTTTGAATTTCAAATTCCATGAAATCCTCCATAGATTACTCAAAAATATTTCCCTTATCATGATGGTTCCAATGCATCAAATAGATCATTAATCAGACGTCTGTTTTGAAAGATATTGGCATTTTTTCAAAAGGGGTCCGGTTTGGTCTGGGTCTGGTCTGCACCGGTGGTCTGTTCTTCTCACTAATTGCACCACCAGCCTCTGTGGGGGTATTTACTTCCCTAAAAAGGCCTTGAAATTTTCTTTCCACCACTTTGAACATTATTCGACCAAGAATGAACAAGTAGAAGGGGGTCAGGCCTTGTTCATTTTAGCTCATGCCTTCTACGTTAGAAGTTTAAAACAGGGGAGGCTTGGTAATGATGTTACATAAACAATAAATATTCAATCCCTAATAGAAAACCCAGAAACATCACCCTCCTACAAGAATGGATAATCCACTAATCAACCTATTCATGGGTTGGTCCGCATTCGCTGTTTAGAATGAAGAACAGGGAAAACGTAAAACAAATAAACCCATGCCTTGATCGATGTTTGACGTTGAAGCAGTCTGCCTATAAAGGTTCAAGAAGTCGAAGGTGTTCATTGATTCTTGGTCCCATTCTTCGTAAGGCGTTGAATTATTAACGTCTCACCGACTTTCTTCGTTCTTATTTGGATAGGAAAATCCATCTTAGGTTCATTAGAGAATTGTCCGCCGATTAATTCTTGTTTTCCCTGACACGTTAGTTTAATAAAAATGAAACACGTCGCAGCATTTCTCTTATGTTGTGACATTGCGTTGTTATGCTATTTCATTTATAAAAAAATCATATCAGTTATGCTTTCAAAAATGAGCCATTAATGATCCTCATTTAATGTGCCTCATCATCACCTCATCACCGCACCATATCACTGTCATATTCCGCTCAATGGTGCGAAATAAAATAAAATAACTTTTTCTAAATTATTTTATTATTTTCTAAAAATTCCGAAAATTAACTTTTTTTTCTAACCCTTTTTGGTCAAAGTTAATTCCTTTCTAGGTGAATCCTATCATTTTGAGTTCAACAGTGCCCTTGGATATTCCATCCGAGAACCGATTCAAAAGTTAGAAAAACCTGCTTGCATATTTACTTAAGTGAACCTAAAAAAAAGTTCAAAATTCAATTCCAGACTCACCAGGACTCGGAATCACGTGCCTTCAAAACATATGGTCTCAACATAATTCCATATAATTTTAAAAAAATATACATAAATTAAAAGACATTAAATTCTCCCCATATTAGGGATTTACGTACCTGAAAGTCAAAACAAGAGCTAATCAAACAAATGGGGGTACTGAGTAATAATTTGAGCCTCCCTCTCCCATGTGCTCTTCTAAAGATTCATGTTCTGCTACCGAATGTGTACTAGAGGAATTAATTGTCCACAAAGGACCTGCTCCTATCAATCCTCTAACTCCTCTGGGAACTCTACAAACATCACCCCATCATCAATATCCATCTCTCCCCAGTCAATGACGTGTGATGGATCATGCACTTACATCCTCAGTTGTGACACGTGGAAAGCATCGTGCACCTAGTATATTTGTGGGGGAAGATCTAGGTGGTATGCCACCTTTCCAACTCTAATAAGGATCTGGAAAGGTCCTATAAACCTAGGAGATAACTTGTTTCCCCATCCAAATCTCTGCAATCCTCATCGGGGTGATTCCTGAAGGAAAACATTGTCTCCCTCCTTGAACTCCAAGGGTCTCTATATCCTGTAATCATATGATTTCTGCCTGATCTGTATAGTCTTTATCCACTCCTGGATGATCTACACCTTCTCAGTAGTAGTCTATACCAACTTTGGACCCTTGAGTGTGGACTCCCTTAGGTTTGTCCAGCATATAGGTGATCTGCATGGTTGCCCGTACAAGGCCTCAAATGGTGCCATGCCAATGGTTGAGTGATAACTATTGTTGTATGAAAACTCCACCAGTGGTAGTCGTTCCTCCCAATTACGACCAAAATCTAGGACACAAGCACGAATCATGTCGTCCAAGGTCTCTATGGTCTACTCCATCTAACCATCAGTATGGGGATTAAAAGTTGTGCTCAAGCGCAGCTGAGTCCTGAACACCTCCAGTAATCCCTTCCATAACTAGGATGTAAAGCATGCATCATGGTCTGAGATGATCGTCAAAGGTGCCCTTTGAAGTCCCACTATCTCTTAGACATAGAGGCACCCCAATCCCTCTATCGATCCCTACTCTCAGATGGGTAATAAGTGAGCCGACTTGGTGAGTCGATCAACAATCATCTAGATAAAATAGTGTCCCCTGAACATGCATGGTAACCCCATCACAAAGTCTATAGATATACCATCTTGTTTCCACTCTGATACCTCAAGTGGTTGTTCCAAGCCTGCTGGAACCTAATGCTCAGCCTTCACTTGCTGACAAGTGAGGCATCACGAAATGAACTCTTCCACCACTTTCTTCATCCCTGGCCACCAGTACTGATGTTGGAGGTCTTGGTACATCTTAACCACACCAGGATGTACCGCCAAAGGGGATGTATGGAACTCCCTCAATACTTCCTCATGTAATGTCACTGGTACTATGGTGTGTCCTCTAAAGAGGATGGCATGCTCCCTACCTATCGAAAATCCATTACGAGCTTGTCCTGAGGATAACTGAGCACATCGGGCCTCACAGTCAATGTCCATAATTTGTTCCTACCTAACTCACTGTAAGAGTATGGGAGTGACAGTCATTGACTAAAGGTAATATACTACATCATCATCCACTAAGGATATCTATATTATGGCTAGTTTCTCTGTCTCCTCACTCAACAGCTATAAACCAAAACTCCTGCTGAGCGCATCTACCACTATGTTCCCCTTCTCAGGTAGACTTTTGGGAAAAAATCCCTCAAGACATCATTGAAGCATTTTTGAGGTGATTGTGTTTGTTGACAAAGTGGAAAATTGTGCTGTGATTGTTGACAAAGAAAACCATGACATACAAATTTATTGAAAAATGGGATTTCATAATGGAATATTGAGTTCAAGAGATGTGTTCAATGATCCATGTTTGATTCAAGAACATTGATAAAGGAATGGATGATCTGAAGGTGTCATAAAAAGAACAGATACAAGGTGGCGCCGTTTTCCCGTGTTTGCCAAATTTTTGGGCCTGAAAATCGACAAATGAAGAAAATTGGTTTTTGGAAAAGGGACTTGCACACTGTGTACATGAAGTCTTGGAAACTTGCATGCCAAATTTTTTTCATGATCAGATCATCAAAATATGTCAAAGGGATAAGTTTTGCGCAAGTATTGGTGGTGTCGCGTAGGTGACTTGCGTGTCGTGAAGAGACTTGTGTGCCGATGACTTGGAAGCTTGAGAACTTGTTCACCTATGGCTTTTCAAGATCAAAAGATCAAAATATGGCAAAGAAAAGAGGTTCGCGCAAGTTTGTAATTGGGTCGCGCAAGTTACTTGCAGGGTATGAGACCTGCACGCCGAGACTTGCGCGCTGAAGGGAGAGTTGCGCGCCGTCGCGCAGGGGTGACCAAGTGCCTATAAATACTGGACCACCCCTCTTCATTCTTCACCGGATTTCAACACTTTGAAGATTCAGATCTCCCGTCACGCAGGTGTGGTGGTCGTGCAAGTGGTGGTGTGTCGCGCAAGTGGGACTTGCGCGCCAGAGAAGGAAGTTGTGTGCCAAGTGTTAGTTGCGCACCTGATGTGGTTTAGGCGAGGAAGGAAGTGAGTCACAGAGGTTTGGAGTTGCAGAAGCTTGTGTCGCGCAAGTGGTTGGGGAAGACTTGCGCGCCAGTTGTGACTTGCATGCCGATACTTGTGCACCGAGATTGACTTGCGTGCCAAGTAAGGTTTAGTTCTGGCAGTGATTTTCGGGCTGCGTGGAAGCTGGAAGTTTTCCTGATACCTTCGGTGAAAAGAGAGATTCATCTATGGGTGAAAGATGGACTTCAAAATAGCATCTACATATAGAGTAAGATGCATTTATTCATTCAAATGAAGAGACCTATAGGTCTATAAAATGTGAGTGGATCCTTTCCGAAGCAGTGAGTAAAGGAAGAGGAAGAAGGTGATCCTCTCCACCTACAGTGAGCCATAGAGAGAGAAACAGGGAGTGACCCTTGGGAAAGCAGTGAACTGACCCTAAACTTTGTAAATGAAGTGATCTTGGGAATAGAAGTGATCTAGCCCAAACTTTGTATCCACATATAGTGAAGATTAGTGTAATTTGGTACGACTGAAAACTTGTCGGTGTATGCTCCTTAGACGTAGCCCAGTGAGGGTGAACCAAGTAAAAATCTCTGCGTCTGCCTGCTTATTTGCCTGCATTGCATTTAAAGCATCATCATCAGATAAAAAAGAAATTAAGTGATCATAACAAACACACAAGTACAAAAAAAGTGACCCTTGTAACAAAGAGGTCAAGATCTAGTGGGGCAGGAAGAATTTTGAAAAAGAATATCCATACCCTGATTAACCCCCCTCTCAGGGTATATAGGCCCTTATTGGTCCTAACAATTAGTATCAGAGGGAAGGTTGTTGTTATCAGATTTGTTTGATCCGACTTAGTGTAGTCGATCTATGTGGTTAAAGAATCTATCTGCTATTATCTTGGTGTTCCATTGAAAAGGAAAAAACATCAAAGAAGAATCAGAAGTTAGGTGGTACTCCTTAGAGTGGAAGTGTGTATGGAAAAAGTGTGATTCAATTAAAAGAATCAAACAGCTTACTGAAAGAAGGCCTGGATGAATCTGATAGGGAAAAGATTGATTCACTCAATCATGATGTAGGAATTAGTGAAGCACTTGAACTTCAAAACGATGTTGAAACAACTGATGATGAAGAAGTTTCAAGAAGGATGCCACCAGAAGATGTTGTCAATATGAAAAAGTGGACCAGAAGTTGGATGAAGAAGTAAAATCTAAAGATATCCGGATCAAAGTATTGGAGATTGATGTCAACAAGATAAGAGGCTTAAATCAAAGTCTTATTGATGTGGAAACTGACCTAAAAGAGAAGAATGATTCTCAAGGTGAGGAACTACAAAAGATGGCTAAAATTAAAGGAAAACAAAAGGCTGGTGATTATGAAAAGAGTCAAAAGTCAGATGAAGTTCAGAATCTGAAATCCAGAAATGTTGATCTTACTACACAGATATCTGAGCTAGTTCATAAGAATAAAAGAGTACAACAAGACAATGCATGTTGTTCTGATTCTGTTACTCAAGAAAAATTGAAATTAAAGGAGCAGAGTGACATGGTGGATAAGCTGACATGTGAATTAAAAGATGAGATGAGTAGAGGGAAGCTTCTCAAGGGACAACTTGATGTCCAACTTGAATCAAGGGATATGAAGATTCAAAAGTTGGAAGAAGAGCTAGAATCAGTCAATAAAGAAATGGAGAAGTCTAAATCCAAAGATAAACCTAAGTTGAAGGATGCACTACACTTACTATTCGATTGTCCTTCGGAAGGTGATGATAAAATGAAAAGGAAGTATGAGATTTCTGAGGAGAAACAACAAAATATTTTCTCATCTCAAAGACCATATAGTTTGGGAAAATCTAGCATTGGATTTGATGAATCCCCTCCCATGCATGATAGAAGGAGAGTTGTGAATAGTTTCAAAAGTAGAGAAAATCTTGTAGGTGCTGGAGATAGGCCTAAGAGGACAGTTCCAAGAAGTAGTGGAGACATGTGCTATTTCTGAGGGATTCATCGCCACACATCAAGCTTCTGTTTAGAGGCACAGGAATACATCTCAGGCTATGAAAATAGAAACATTACTAGATCTAAGAAGAAGAATATGTGTCGTGAGAAATCAGAAAGAATAATCTCTCATAGGAAATCATTTGTTAGATGCTATTACTGTGGAAGAATGGGACAAACCATGAGTATGTGTCAGGAAGCTCAAGAGCCTCATGTCAGAGGAAGAACTCAAGGTATAACATCATCTTGACATAGAAATGCTG
Source organism: Viscum album (assembly GCA_963277665.1). Taxonomy (NCBI): domain Eukaryota; kingdom Viridiplantae; phylum Streptophyta; class Magnoliopsida; order Santalales; family Viscaceae; genus Viscum; species Viscum album. The sequence goes on from OY728121.1 coordinate 442,358,721, forward strand.
AAACTAGGTATGCCTTTGATGGAAGATGTTTTATATGTTCAGATTATGGGAATTTGGCATGAAATTGCAGCAAGAAGAATGCAAGAAAGGAAAAGGAATTCGAAAAAAGATTCTCGGCTCCAGTGATGCATAACGATAAATTCTACACTGGGAGACAACATGGTAAGGAGAAGAATAGGCTTAGAGCCTCAGGGAAATCACATGGAGCAGAATGAAAGGTGTATCAGTCACCTTCTCTGTCACACTCACAACTGCCCTCTAAGAAAGAACATGAACAAATCTGGAAGAAAAGGGAGGAAATGCTTCAGTTGTGAGTAAGAAGAATGTACGTTCAGTGGAGGACCCACCACCAATGAAAAATAGTGTGGTGAATCACAAATCTGATAAAAGGTAGATAAACAAAGAATGCATTGAAAAATTCACATGTCGTGTGCCACAGAGAGAACTAGAAGAAAAAGGAAGATCCTTGCAATGGTGGAAGAAGTAAGGGAAGATGGAAAGAAAATATATTCCTGCTCAGAAAGCAATCTAGGGAAATGGAATTTTGGTGGAACATCAAAGACAGAAATGTTTACTAGTGGGTTTAAACCCCAAATGGTGAGAAAGTCCAGGCCTGTAGAATATTCATATCAGAAAAAGACTCAGCATGCAGGGGATGAATGCTTAGTCATATGGCCAGAACAGTTGAAGTTGGCCAGGAAGCTAGAAGAAGAAAGGAAGGAATGCGATGCTCTGTAAGAAAGAATCATAGGGTTGACCCACCAGGATCAACCGAAATCCTCATCTTGAGGAGTCCAAAAGAATCCCATCTCCCTATGTATATAAATGAAATTAACTAATGATTCATGTGTTTCAGGTTTTAGGGAGATACGATCCAAGGGGAAGTGGCATATAAAGATGCAAAGTGGAGAAGTGATGTGCCCCAGATTTTTAATTAGCTCAAATCAGGTACAACAGTTGAAGAAGAAAGGGAGAAACAGATCACAATAAAAAGTGATTGTGTTATTAACTTTATCTCTTGTTTCCTACACCGAGTTTCAACTCAGTAGTCTTAGAGATTTTGTTAATGGCTCAACTCTGAGTGGAAGATGAGAAAAAATGATGCAGGAGGAAAAGAATATTTATGGGTCTAAACTATTGGGCCTAACAACTGGAAGAGTTGCATAACACAGTGGGATCATTCTATATACTAATCAGATGCATGATCTCAATATTATATAAAGGATGAATTTTTATGCTCATGAAGAATGATTGGTGGAAAAGAAGAAACACACAGGTTTTCATGATTATCTATTTTGTTTTAACAATGTGGTATCAACTGACTGCTTTCAAGATACCAAGAAGCTACGAGAGAAAATCAAAGGTGTGTCAACAAAAATCTGAGAGAAGATGTTCAAAGAAATGACATCATTGAACAATGACACAGAGAAAAGTGGCTAACAGAAATAAAGCCACTGAAAAATGAGTCAGTGAACAATTTCCTGAAGAAAGTGTTGAGGAAGAAAGAAAAACAGGGGGAGAAGAAGTGGTTGATGCTGATTCAGAAGAAGACACTGATGATAAACAAGAAAGTGTTAAGTATGTGTCTACAAGGAAGCCAAAGAGCTGAGCTAAAACTGATAGACAGAATATCATTGTTGATCAGACAGCTCCAGTTCAGACTAGAATAATGAAGTCACTATAGCAGACATCATTCCTATCTCAGGTAGAGCCGAAATTCTTTGCTGATGCAGCTGAAGATGAAAACTGGGTTCAGGCTTTGAATGAAGAGCTTGACCAGATTGAGAAGAACCAGACATGGGAGATTGTTTCGAGGCCAGTAGATAAGAATTTCATCAGAACTAAATGGGTCTATCACAACAAGATAAATGAAGATGGCATAGTGATTCGGAACAAAGCAAGACTGGTGTGCAAAAGATACTCCCAAATAGAGAGTATTGACGTTGATGAGACATTAGCATCGGTAGCAAGGCTGGAGACAACCAGATTATTCATAGCCATTACAGTGCAATAGAAGTTCAAAGTGTTCCAGATGGATGTTAAATCAGCATTCTTGAATGGAATTCTGGAGGAATAAGTGTATGTCGAGCAGCCAGATGGTTTTCTCATTCATGAGGATGAGAACAAGGTTTTTCAGCTAAAGAAGGCATTATATGGGCTAAAACAAGCACTGAGAGCATGGTACTCAAGGCTATATCAGTATTTGAAGAAGCTTGGTTTTTAGAATGATGGATTTGATTACAATCTCTATTTCAACAATAATAGTAATCAAAGGATGATGAGGCTGTTCTATGAATAAGACATAATATTTGGCAGATCAGATAAAGCACAGTGCAAACATTTTTCTGAATCCATGAAACATGAGTTCGAAATGTCTATGATTAGTGAGTTGATGTTTTTCCTTGGTCTACAGGTGACACAGGGAAGGAATGGAACATTCATTTCTCAATACGAATATGTCAAGGGGGTTTTGGAAAGATTTGGAATGGAGAATTCCAAAGATATGAAGACTCTGGTTTCTACCTGGATGAAATTATCAAAAGATGAGGATGGAAAGGTAGTGAATATTACAGAATACAGGCATATTATTGGAAGCTTTCTATACTTGACTACAACAAGGCCTGACATTTTATTCGCCACATTCCAAGTAGCGAAATATCCAATTAATCCCAAGGAAAGCCACATGCTTGCAGTGAAAAGAATACTTCAGTATATCCAGGGTACAGTAGATTTCGACTTAACATATACTAAAAAATCTCAGACAGAGTTATTGGGATATACTGATGCAGACTGAGCCAGTTCAGTGGATGATAGAAAATCAACATCAGGTGGTGCATTCTATCTTGGTAGATTGTGTATTTCTTGGCTAAGAAAGAAACAAGATTGCATTTCATTGAGCACCGCAGAGGCTGATTATATTGCAGCCACTCAAGCATGCACATAGTTATTGTGGATGAAGCAGCAGCTTGAAGATATGGGAGTTGAAGTGAAGTCTCTGATCGGAATCCAGTGTGATAACTCAAGTGCTATAAATCTCAGCAAAAATCATGTCCATCACTCAAGGACAAATCACATTGAGATAAAGTATCATTTTATCAAGGAGAAATTTGAGCAGGGAATCGTGAAGTTGGAGTATGTGCCTACAGAGCTACAGGTTGCAGACATTCTGATAAAGGCCTTACCCAAGGATGCTTTTGAGAGGCATCGATTGGCTCTGGGAGTTTAGTCGACTCCCCGCACATGACATAGTGTGGATTTGGAACCCCCCCCCCCTCTCCCCAAGGTATGATGTGTTTTTCCCAAATGTGCTAATATGTGTTCTCTACTCTGTTACAGACTACAAAGGAGTGACCTTTGGGTTCGTTGACAAACGGGGAGAAAATAGTGATTGTTCAAGGGGGAGACAATATGGAAATTTGATAAATCATGAATGATATGGGGAGAAGCTGATAGGTAGAGCATCCAGATAGGGGAGTTGAAGCTAGTTGAACATGTTTACCCAGAGCTTAGCTTAGACAACACAGGAAATAGGGCTAAAGAGGTTTTTGAAGCTGAAAAGAGTTGAAGCTGTGAGCAGAAAGGGGGAGTGTATTAAATATGAAGATACTAGAAGTGATTGATCAAAGAATAGATATCACGATAGCTGAGGATCGTGATAAAATCAAAAGAGAGATGTTGGAATGGGGTAAGAATATTTCAAACAATTGGTATCAGTTTGGTAAAAATTGGTATCAGTTTGGCATCAACAGTGGATGTCAGAGATGAAGTGATTCATTGATGAACTTTTCATTTACTCTTGTTTCTCATGCCGAGCATTGCTCATGTGGGCTTAGAGTATGTTTTGAGTAAATCCTTGATCGCTATCAGAATCGCAAAAGGCGAATGGTGGGTGAAGAATCAATGATGTATCCTTTTATGGAAGAGTTGTCAACAAACCCAAAGGGAGATATTGTTGGGCAAAAATCCCTCAAGACATCATTGAAGCATTTTTGAGGTGATTGTGTCTGTTGACAAAGTGGACAACTGTGTTGTGATTGTTGACAAAGAAAACCATGACATAAAAATTTGTTGACAAATGGGATTTCATAATGGAATATCAAGTTCAAGAGCTATGGTCAATGATCCATGTTTGATTCAAGAACGTTGATAAAGTAATGGATGATCTGGAGGCGGCATAAAAAGAACAGATACAAGGTAGTTCTGTTTTCCAGTTTTTGCCAAATTTTTGGGCCTAAAAATCAACAAATGAAGAAAAGTGGTTTTTGGAAAAGGGACTTGTGCGCCGTGTACATGAAGGCTTGGAAACTTGTGCGCCGTATTTTTTTCATGATCAGATCATCAAAATATGGCAAAGGGATAAGTTTTGCGCAAGTATTGGTGGTGTCACACAGGTGACTTGTGCGCCGTGAAGAGACTTGTGCGCTGATGACTTGGAAGCTTGATAACTTGCGCGCCTATGGTTTTTCAAGATTAGAAGATCAAAATATGGTAAAGGAAAGAGGTTCGTGCAAGTTTGGAATTGGGTCATGCAAGTAACTTTCAAGGGATGAGACCTGTGCGCCAAGACTTGCACGCCGAAGGGAGAGTTGCGCGCTGTCGCGCAGGGGTGACCAAATGCCTATAAATACTGGACCACCCCTCTTCATTCTTCACCAGAGTTCAACACTTTGAAGATTCATAGCTCCCGTCGCGCAAGTGGTGGTGTGTCGCGCAAGTGGGACTTGCGCGCCAGAGAAGGAAGTTACGCGCCAAGTGTTAGTTGCGCGCCTAAGGTGGTTTAGGCGAGGAAGGAAGTGAGTCGCGCAGGTTTGGAGTTTCAGAAGATTGTGTCACGAAAGTGGTTTAGGAATACCTGCGCGCCAGTTATGACTTCTACGCCGATACTTGCACGCCGGGATTGACTTGCGCGCCAAGTAAGGTTTAGTTCTGGCAGTGATTTTCGGGTTGCGTGGAAGCTAGAAGTTTTCCCAATACCTTCAGTGCAAAGAGAGATTCATCTACGGGTGAAAGATGGACTTCAAAAGAGAATCTACATACAGAGGAATATGCATTCCTTTATGTAAATGAAGAGACCTACAGGTCTATAAACTGTGAGTGGATCCTTTCCGAAGTAGTGAGCAAAGGAAGAGGAAGAAGGTGATCCTCTCCACCGGCAGTGAGCCATAGAGAGAGAAACAGGGAGTGACCCTTGGGAAAGTAGTGAGCTGACCCTAAAATTTTTAAAGGCAGTGAGCCTGGTCATAGAATTGATCTAGCCCGAACTTTGTATCCACATCTAGTGAAGATTAGTGGAATTTGGTACGACCAACAACTTGTCGGCGTATGCTCCTTGGACGTAGCCCAGTGAGGGTTAACCAAGTAAAAATCTATGCGTCTGCCTAGTTATTTGCCTACATTGCATTTAAAGCATCATCATCAGATAAAGAAGAAAGTAAGTGATCATAAAAAAACACACAAGTGCAAACAAAGTGACCCTTGTAACAAAGAGGTCAAGATCCAGTAGGGCAAGAAGAATTTTGATAAAGAATATCCATACCCTGATTCACCCCCCCCCCCTCTCAGGGTATATAGGTCCTTATTGGTCCTAAAATAGACTATCTCAATGTTATAGTCCTGGAGAAACTCTATCCATCTCCACTACCTCAGGTTCATATCCTTTTATGATAAGATATAAGTAAGACTCTTTTGTTGGAGTCGATGGTAAATCGTTTACCCATTAAGTAGTGTTACCACATCTTCAAGGCAAAGATCACCACTGCTAACTCCAGTTCATGGGTCATGTAGTTTTTCTCATGCTACCTCAACTACCTTGAGATGTAGGCAATCACTGATCACTTCTACATCAGGACACAAATCATTCAGGTCCCTAATGTGTCGCAGAAGACTACATACCCAATTCCCTATTCTAGTAGTCTCAAGATGGGGGCACTCATTAGTCTCCACCTCAGCTCCTAGAAACTCTACTAGAACTTCTTCATACAAACAAAGGGATATCACTTCTGTGTCAAGGATGATAAAGTTGATGATACTCTGGAAAAGTTGGACACAAACCTCCAGTAGTATCTGGCCAACCCCAATAAACTCCACACCTCATTCGCACTCTTGGGTGGCTCCCAAGAAAGCACTGCCACTATCTTTGCTGGATCCACTGCAACTCCAGCCTCTGAGATGATGTGTCCCATAAAGTGGACCTCCCAAATCCATAACTGGAACTTCGATAATTTACCATAAATATGGTGCTCTCGGAGTGTTCCAGGACTATTTGAAGGTGTGTAGTGTGCTCCTCCTCTGACATCGAGTACACCAAGATTTCATCAATGAATACCACCATGAAATGATCAAGGTAAGGAGGTAAGATCCTATTCATGAGTCCCATGAACACTACCGGGGAATTGTTCACATAGAAGGGCATCACCAAGAACTCATATTGGCCATACCGGCATCTAAAATTTGTCTTTGGTATGTCCTCATCCCGCACCTGAAGCAGATGATATCCTGATCTGAGATCGATCTTCAAGAACCATCTCTCTCCCTTCAATTATTAAAAGAGGTCATCAATCCTCAGAAATTGATACTTGTTCTTCACGGTCACTTGGTTTAGGTGCAAAATTTTCACACATAGTCTCAAGCTCTCATTTTCCTTCTTGGAAAACAACATTGGGGCTGCCCATGGTGAAATGATGGGCCTTAAGAACCTGCTTGTCCTACAAGTCCTCCAGATGTACCCTCAACTCATGAAGATCTACAGGACCCGTCCAATATGTTGGTGTGGATATCGGTATTGTCATAGGGTAAAGGTTGATGTGGAAGTATATCTCCCTATGGGGAGGTAGTCTCAAAACATCCTCAGGAAAGACATCCTCATACTCTTCTACCACTACAGGAAAACTCGGAATCCTATCAGCTATAGCACCAAGGGTGAGTCTAGAAAAATGGTGAGTGATTAGCTACACCCTCCTATGAGAAAGTCCATCCTATTCTGCAAAGGTTCACTTCTCTCCGGTGAAGGAAAACCTGGTCCCATCCTCACGGACACACCACCCTTTGATACCGCTTGATCACAACCCATTCCCTGGGGCCCATGTCGTGAGATACCCCAAGCTCACCTACTGAAGGCCAGGGGTTGGAAACTAGTGATGAAGGCATAAACCTACAAGTGGGAGGCATTTTACTGAGTAATTATACACACACACACACAAACACATCCCAAATATAGAAAAGTAAATAAGAATTCCACTATAAATAACCACTGAGTATAAGTACAACTGAAATTAAAATGGGAAAGAATACAAAACCAACAAAAGACTAACTAGAAAACAAGAAAGTACAAAAAAAAGGAACTCTGGATAGCCATCTGCTGAAAGCCCCACCTGATGAATCGGTACAGAGTAGCTGCTAGAAGCTGTAGAAGTATGTCAGATTTGTCTGGTCTCACTGGGCACCATCAGGTCTTGGGCCACCAGATCCTCCATCAAGGTGGCGGTCGTCTGCACCAGACACAACATGTACGGAAGAATCCTGTGCAAGGGTGAGTAACAAAATACTCATTAGAGACCCCCAAACAAAAAATGAAAGACCAAGAAGAAATCCACAACCAAAACACAAATCATGATCATTGAGAATGATCAAGAAGCAAGAAATCTCACACCAGGTATGTTCTAGAGTAGGAAAGTAGAACCATTAGTCACATTTTCGAACACCTTGGATGCTAGAGAACTCCTCCTCAATGAGTACATTGGGCCTATTGGGTCACATAGAATCCACTTACCACTAACCTAAGACTATTGTGGTACTCACCCCTGATGACTACCCTGGGTATGATGGTTCATACAAATCTTCTCCCCACCGTGGGCATGTAGAGTCACACAGAAGCTGCTTCCCTACTATAGTCATACTGAGGTACTCCTCCTGTCAAGTATCCTGGGTCTACTAGGTCACATAGAAGTCTCTCCCCACCATGGTCTTAATGGGTCACACAGAAGACTCTTCCCACTGGGCCATAGTATCTAATCTAAACAAGGTCACTCGCCAGCAGTCTATAGGTCTCAGCCAACCGCAAGGTTTCCACACATAGCACGCTTGATCTCGGTAGGACCGCTCCCCAATCCATTATTCAAATTTCAACTTCCATGAAATCCTCCATAGATTATTTCAAAAGATCTATCTCATCACAAGGGTTCCAATTCTGAAAACGGCCCATCAATTGGACATCCGGTTTGAAAGATATTGGTGTTTTTTCAAAAAGGGGTGGTGGGGTCTGGGTCTGGTCTGACCCAGTCAGACTGACCTGAACCGACCCAGCCCGGGGTCCCCCAAACCGACCCGAGTCCCTCAACCTGGACCCAACCTGGCCTAGGTCTGGCCCGTTGGGCTACGAGTTTGGCCCAACCTACTAGGGCAGGTCCGGCCCACCTCCTGCCTGGTCTGCCTTTGGCGGACCAGTTCTCATTAGCCTGAACGCATGGCACATTCGGGGGTGTCATGCTTCTAGTCAATCCATCCACCCAGGGGGTCCACACATGGTCTAAAGACCACATTCTTGGAAAAACCACAGCATGTGGTTGCGGGCCACGTCCACCTCCATTGGTCGCCAGCACAGCTGACAGCCCCTTTCACTCCGTCGTGGCCTTGGCCATCTGTGGTTCTCCTCTCAGATCGCCTTAGTGGTGCACCTCCACCCACCCACAATCACTGTCGTGGGTCGTCGCCGCAGGCAGGGTACTCCTCGAACCACCGAGTTCTCACCGGTGGTCTGTTCTTCACACTTATTGTGCCTCCAGCCTCTATGGGGTATCATCTTCCCTACAAAGGCCTTGAAATTGTCTTACCGCCATTGCAAATGTTCTTCGACCAAGAATGCACACGGTGGAGGGGGGTCGGGCCTTGTTCGTGTCGGCCTATGCCCTCCATGTTAGAAGTTTAAAATAAAGGAGGATTGGGAACAATCATACATCAACAATAAAGATTCAATATTGAATAGAAAACCTAGAAACATCACCCACTCACAAGAATGGACAATCTTCATATCAACATATTTGTGGGTTGGTCCACATTCTTCATTTAAAATGAAGAATAGGGAAAACATAAAACAAATAAATCCCTACCTCGATCAATGTTCGACGCTAAAGTGGTCCGCCTATGAAGGTTTAAGAAGTCGAAGGTGTTTGTTGATTCCTAGTATTGTTCTTCGTAAGGCTTTGAAGTTGTAACGTCTCTCCAGCATTCATCATTATTAGTTGGAGAGGAAAATCTATTGTTGTTTTGTCTGAGAATTTTCTGTAGATTAATTCTTGTTTTCTATGACGTGTTAGTTTAATAAAAAGGAAACACGTCGCAACATTTCTATTATGTTGTGACGTTGTGTTGTTACTCTGTTTCATTTATGAAACAGTGTAGTAGTTACACTTGCACAAACGATCCATTAATGATCCTCATTTAATGTGCCTCATCATCACCTCATCGCTGCACCATTGCACCGTCGTCTTCCTCTCAATGGTGTGAATGAAAATAAAATAAATTTTTCTAATTTATTTTATTATTTTCCAAAAATTCCTAAAATTAACTTTTTCATCTGACCCTTTTTGGTTGAAGTTAAGTCCTTTCCAAGAAAATCTTGGCGTTCTAAGTTTAACAGTGCCCTCAGATTTTCAATCCAAGCACTGGTTCAAAAGTTAGAAAAACTCGCTCGCACGTTTACTTAAGTGAACCTAAAAAAGTTCAAAATTTCATTCTGGGATTACCAGGACTCTAAATCAAGTGTCTTCAAAGCATATGATCTCAAAATAATTCTATATAATTTTAAAAAAAATTATACAGAAATTCTATGACATTACATGAATTGTCTTAGACTACTATCTACCTTCTTCACGAATAAGACTAGAGCACCCCACGACAACACACTCGTCTGGATAAATACCTTCTTCATTAGGTCTTCAATCTGAATCTGAAACTCCTGCAACTCAGAATGTGTCATCTAATAAGGACCCATCGAAATCGGACAGGCACCAGACTGTAATTCTATCCCGAACTCGATGTCACGTCAAGGGGGTAGATCCACAACCTCTTTGGGGAAAACATACAAGAATTCCCCTATAACTCTCGGAAACTATACCATCTCATCATACACCAATTCCATTGATATCTCAGCCAAAATAGAGAGAAGAGGCTCCACATTTCATCTTCCCACCTGATATCTCTGCTCGCCAATGAAAGCTACGTGTTGGTCATCCATATCTGAGAACACAACTCTTATCTGAAAGCAATCGATAACAGCATGCATATAGAACAACTATTTGATTCTTAAGATAAAATCATATGAATACATCTATAATAGAATAATATCTCCACTAGACTTATCTGGCCCCAACATCAGTCTAAATCCCCAAAAAACATCAAACAAACCGGTCTGACTTCCAATTGGCAAGCTCAACACCAGGGGCACGAGAAGTCTCTCTATGTATAGACCCAGAGAATGAGATAGACTTAGGGAAACAAAGGAGTTTTAATATCCTAAATAAAACAAAGCACAATAAAGAGTACTAAATAGACTGATTGTACCTCGAACAACCTCCAGCCCTGCTGGAACTGCTGAGGCCTACTCCCCGTTAGCCGAAACATAGAAGGTCGTGACGCCGGAGACTTGTTGCTGACTGTCTTCCCCTTTGAAAAACTAATTTGGATCCCCTATTATGGTACACCTCCCCATGAGTGAATCCTCTCCACTACCTTAGCCTTTTTTTGAACCTCTAAGTATGTTGGTAGAGTGAAGGGGAAAATTGCATACTAAAGAGAAGTTCGAAGGGCCTCCTCCAAGCATCTCGCCCGAGACTCCTTATCTAGAAAGATATCCATAACAAATCATAGGAGATATTTAAACTTGATCCCCAGTTCCCTCACTGACATACTCCATTACTGGTGGGAGTGTAGCTCCTATCTCTTCTCGGCATTCATCATCAAGGATAAAAACTCTGCTCTAAACTCCTTTTCAAAGTCATCCCACGAAACATCAGTCTCCTTCCTCTCCTTGAGGTAGATCGTCCACCACTAATGCGCCGCTCCCCACATTTGTATCACCTCCAGAGGAACCCAATACTCCCTTGGATCACGGATCAAAGTAAATGTGATCACCATCTCCTCAATCCAACCCTTTTTCTCTAGGTCTAAAATGCTTCCTTTGTACCTTCCCAGGGTCTGCTATTGGAAATCATGAAGGGTATTCTATCAAAAGTTGTATTCCTATTCTTGATAAACCCTCTACCAATCGACCAAGTTTGAATTTTGGGCCTCGACTTCATGAGCCACCCAAGTATGATGTTCAGGTTCCATAGATGAAAAGTAAAAAAGAAACTTCTAAGCCTATATAGTATATAATCTCACTTATAATTTTATTTTAACTCTATTTATTTTAATTTCCCAAAAACTCCTCAATAAGATAAAGAAAATAAGTTATTATGATGCATGTACCTTTCCTAGGGTCTCTACCCCACGATCAGTGTAGCCTCACTTGGTCGTTTGGTATGCTCAGAGTCCTTGCATCAGATCACGGGGGCCCTAAAATCTCATGTCCTAGTCAGTCTTCCCTGGCCTATGTCACACACCAAGATCACCTAACACCCTTTCCCTAACATCCCATGCAATCCTCACTATTCCTAACTTCTAAATCCATCCTATATCTCAACAACCTTCCTCTAATACCATTATTTCATGTCCCACCTTCTTCAAGATGAGGGAAGGGACAACAAAGTGACACTCCCTTCCTTCTTCAATATGAAGGAGAGATAATGACCCCCAATTCCCTCCTTTAATAGGCCCCAAAGTGTCTACTAGCACCAAGGGTATATAATCTCACACAAAATGGAAGGCATTACCCTTTTAATGAAAAAAAGATTGGTATATAAGATGGTAAAAATCCCAAAAAACACCAAACATTTATATAAAGGAAACCAAAATCCAACCCATGCAAGATTTAAATGTAAACTGAGACAAAAGTACAACCAAAGCACCAAATAAAGTACCAAAAGAAAGAGGATAAGCAGCATCACAGCAACTATCCTAACACCTGAGCTAGTAAATCCCATCATGTTTCTCAAAGTCCACCTAGAAACCTAAAAATAGTTTTATAACATAGGGTGAGGATACAAGTATACTCAGTAGGGAGACCAAATTCACTCATGCACAAGTGGGAGAAGCATAATAATGCCCCTGTGAAAATAAAATAAACCAACAACAAATACCAAGGAAAAATACTAACCATCCCAACCTCACTAAGGAATTCTCAAAAAATAATGCAAGTCATGTAAGGTAATAATATAATCTCATCGATGATTTGGGTACCCCGCACCACTTTTCCCACTAGTTAACTACTCATTCTTGATGTATAATGTATTGATGCTACCTCCCATCCCAAAAAAAGTCTCACTTCTCAAATTTCCACACACACCTATGCCACAAACCACACATATCCCACCCACAGACATCTAGGTCACAATAACCACACCTCTCGCCCGAAAACACCTGGGCCTCATCCTGAAGACACCTGGGAAACAAACCTGGCCCGTAGACACCTGGTCACCTCATCCACAACACAACTTGTCTGAAGGATCTTGGTTTATAGTAAACCTCAATCCATTATAGCTTTCCTGGATACACTCGAGCAGTAAAAACCTGAAATGGGGTGCGAGGAAGAAATTTAGTAACCAGACATCCATCCTCTCACCGAGATGTTGGGAAAGACACCCTTCCCCATGAAATGGGGGTGTTCATCACGTAGTGCTCAATAAGGGTGGGGTGCATATTGAAAGTCTCAAGGAACTAAAATTTATACATATAGTTAAACAAGAACTTATCCCAACCTATGGGTTTCAAAAAAAACAATCGGCCCACACGAAGCCACCTTTGCTCCTACCCCTATATGCATAACCACACAATAGCCACAACCAAAGCATAAACCTAACCCCTTTTTCATTTAATAACTAGTCATTATTTATTAAGGATTTCACTATAATTAATTCTATAACTACCTAAGAAAACACTATCAACAACCATTATCAACACAAAAAGCAAGTCAATCTGTAGTCCGACTGCACAAACAGCACATAAACACATTGTAGTCCCACTACACAACATCTCTTGATGACCACTACACAAACAAAGGCATTCCCACTACATGAAAGTTTTTCCATTCCAAAATCAATCAATATCTCAACTTGAGATTCTATCACACCTCCTGTACCACCCCATACATGAATTAATTCCCTCTTTCCACCCTCATGCTCGTAACAAGGCTACCAACAGCAACTTTACACAACCCCCATGAAGTAAAAAACCAAACCAAACACAGTACATAGCCACACCATTAATCCAATCATATTCATATTTATCAAGAGGGGTTATTTAATTCCACTTTAAATAATAAAGGTGATCATATAACAGGTTTGATCATGGGGAATCCATTTATTTAACAAAGTGTACAAGATTAAATGGATTGATATTTGAGATTATTAATAGAGTATCAATAGAAAGAATAAGAACATCACTAGTGTGCAAGAAAAGGCCACCAATGTCCATGATTTTCATAAGGCCTTACATCCACAACAATTTATAACTGGAAAACAAGGATAATAAAATAAAATAGTGCTCAACATTTATCCATCTTCAATAACCTACCTATTATCATAAGACATCTCGCTATATTTTTATAATTATCCCCCCACATTATTTATTACTCTTGTTAAAGAAATAATTTAGTCATTTTCTCCCTATAATCATTACTACACCCTAATCGCATTGTCGAGCGCGTCAAATTAGTTGTTTAATTTTGATTAGAATTTCTGCAGTACAGCAGCAACCCTAGGTCGTCTCTCTATGGAGCCTTAGATCATTAATTTAAAAAACATAGGGTTTTGATTATGAAATCAAAAAGGTAAATGGGGTTTTAAAGTACTTTGTTTTGATAATAAAATATGACAATAGAAAATGAAATCGATAAAACACAGTATAAGTAAACAAGATTGATTAAACGTGATCAACCCGGGGAAGTCTCGTGATGCTCATCCTTCATCGCTTCAAGGGATTGGGTTATGATCTTTTAATACCTGATTTGTAACACATATTAACATACTGTTACTGAATTTATGTTAGGATACCTCTTAGGGTTTAGTCGAAAACATACAATTATTCACCGGACACCGCCGATGATTGAGTGATTTGTGTTCGACATCATAACTGAAACTCGCCAAGGCAACACACGAAGAACTCGATGTGCTATCCAGGTTTGTATGTTACTTATTTTTGATACCATGACATAAATGTGCATGATCTTGATAGTGCTTATGTGAGTTCAATTGACCAATATGAACCACACAAACACCACAATTGAATGAGGGAATAAAAAGGGACGAACGGTGTGTGAAACATCACATGAAAGGGTATCCCCAAACATGATCATTTGAGTTGAGTATAACATACCAGTATATAACTCAATTAAATAAAAATATAGGATGAGTAAAAATAATATACAAACCTGGAATTAAAAATATCATTCAAAATAATACAAGTTTGAAGCTCGGGATGACATCACACTCCTCCCCGGATGATCACAAGGGGTTTAGAAACCCATGGGAGGGGAAGAAGAAGAAGATGTTGAATTAGAATTTCCCATAGCCTCCAGAACTTCTTGGGATGATGAAAATACTCCTTGGGGACTCCAAAATGGCAGAAACTTGCCTCTTGGCCTAACATGCAAATGGGGATCCCAAGGTGCCATTTTATAGGAAAATTGGAAGGTGGTTTTATGCACATAGATTTCTTCAATCCACTTGTACAATGAGTTTCGGCCTTCATAAAGCATTATCTCGATTTGGAGAAAATAGAAAAGTTGTATACCCACCTCTTGGCTGTCTCCACCGAATTTTCTACACCATTTAGATAGCTACATCTCTAGATATTGATAAAATAAAGAACACCGCATTTGACTTGGTCCATCTTTGATTCCTTGGACAGATCAGTTAGTATGGGAATCGTAGAAGCCGAATGGGGCTTCGGTTCCTTCATATGAAATGTATCCCATAAAATTTTGGACCTCCCCACAAAATATCATCCCATTTTGATGCATATTTCAGTTGAAATATTTGGTTGAGTCGGTGTTCTTGGATCATGTGCAGATTGGCCCATCTTTTTTGGACTTCATCATGGGTTCTCCAAATCACCTCCACCTTCAATATAATTATCAAAACATGTAACATTACCATTTTTAACAATGTTAAATACATAATAATTGAATCAAACATGGATTGAAATTTTTTATTATACTTGTAATTTTCAATACAATACCAGTTTAATACATTGGTATAAGGGTGAAATAAAACAGTGAATCGTGGTATGATCACACCCACCCTACATGATACATAATTAAAGAGAGACGAAGGAAAATCCCTACTTGGAACAAAAGGCAACCTGAACTCCTCCTTGCACCAAACAGGGTGTTGCGCGAGTAGTAGGAAATTCCAATAAAAATTGGATAGTAGAGGGATATAGAACAGGCACATGACTCTTCTAGAGAGGATGGATCTAGGTGAACCAAGAGAAAAGAGAGGAGAGGAACTCGTCTTTAGAAAAAGAAATCCAAATACTATATCAACATAACGGGAAACAGTTTCAAAATTCATTGACATGGGATCATGGTCAAGATTACATGGTTTGACTATTTCAAATTCCCTGAAGTGTTAGGATATTAAATATATGATTAATATCCTTTGAAATGCCTTTATAAACTCCCAAAAAATACATTAAACTTGATTTATGTCAAATAAAATGTAAGAGGGGTGAAACTAAAAAAACTGGGAAAAACTATAATGAGACACCAATGGGTGAGTCACCGATGCTGAGCCGGTGATGTGCTCTAACTCACCGTCACTGATTCCATGACTCATCAACACCGACACCCTAACTCATCGACATCAACGCCCTGAGTCACCAAAATCAATGCCCTAACTCACTGACACTGATGCCCAGACTCATTGACACCAATGCCCTGAATCACTGACATCGACGGTACCAAAAAATAACTCACTGACACTGAAAGTACAAGAAATGACTCGCTGACACCGACAATACAAAAATGACTCGCTGACACCAACAATTCAAAATGAAACGCTGACAAAAAAACTATAATTTTGGGTAAACTTCTTGGAATTAGTCACTGGTAGCCCCCGAGAAAACCTCAAACACTGGATTCCATAAAGTAATGGACCATAGAGGTTCAAGTCATTACAAAGTATTTAAACATTTCATTAATGGAAAATTGGAAAATTTTCCCAATTTTCCTAGGTCACATAGTTTGGCCACATGGTTGGAAAAACTGTGCACCAACCATTTGCCTCCCACTACTTAAGGAGGTCACTAGCATTGTTAGGATACACGGTTAGGGAAACCGTGTTCCAACCATGCGAACCTCCTCTACTAAAAACTACATACATTTCACAAGGTCGTGTGGCCCCTAGCACACTATTTGGGAAAACTGTGTTCCCTACTTCACCCCACTATCTAGCCTCATATGGTTAGGAGAAACCAAGTGGGATGGGTCACATGATTTCTACTAACCATTCAGCCTGGTGTTTTCTTCACTAACCAGGGTTCCAAGCTCCTAAAAAACTTCAGACACCCCCGTAACCTTTATAACCTTACTGATAATCCAAATTAGGTCCATAAAAAATAATTAGATGAATATTAAAAAGATATTTACCTGATAGAAAAGTCAATATCTTATAGTCTTACCACCTTAAAGGAACTCATCCCCGAGTTCACCTTTCAAGGGTGAAAAACTTCATCTAAGAATAATTCTGGACACTGAGCATGTGTGTCAAAATCCTGCTCCCAAGACCCATCCCGTACCCGACCATGTTTCCATAGCACCAGTACTAAAGGAATAGACTAACCTTGAAGATCCTTCATGCTTTGGTCAATTATGGGTTTAGGATACTCCTCAAAAGAATCATCAGCATCAAGATCAACATATTTAGGATCAAAATTATGAGATAGGTTGGAATGATATCGGTGAAGCTATAAAACATGGAAGACATCCTGCATGGAATGATGCCTCTATGTTAATAAAAACATATAGGCTACCATCCTTGCTCTCTTCAGAATCAAAATCAGCCTGAAAAAGCATGGTGAAAGCTTCCCTTGCCTCTGAATTTGACTATTTCTAGGCGATACCCATAAGAATAACCGATCCTTGACCTCGAACTCCAGAGGTCATCGATGGGGATTGACATATGATTATTATCTAGACTGAGCAGTAGACGTGCACTTTTTTATTATATGAACCTACTCCAATGTCTCCTAAATGAGATGATGACCTAATAGTATTGCCTCTAACTAGCATAGGGGTGAATGGAATGGCTTACCACAAAGGGCCTCATATGGATCCATCTGAATTGTCACCCAAAAACTATTATTGTAGGTGAACTTGATGAGAGTGATATGATTCTCCCAAGAACCATTGAAATCAAGGATGCATGATCATAGAATTTCCTCTAGAACATAAATAGTCTGTTCTAACTAACCAAAGGTCTAATTTTGAAAGGTTTTTCTCAGAATCACTTGTGTTTTAATAACCTTCTACAACCCCTACCAAAACCTTGATGTAAAATGAGTGTCCTTATCTGAAATGATAGTACAAGGGACCCCATGTAACAATATGATCTCATGGGCATACAGTCTTCCTAGCTCATTAACTGAGAAAGTATCTTGGATATGAAGGAAGTGGACTACTTTCATCAATCGATCCACGACTACCCAAACTACATCACTACCTAGAGGTGACATCGGTAAGCTGATGACAAAGTCCATCACAACATCCTCTCATTTCCATTCTAGTATTTTTAATGGCTATAACAAGCCAGTAAGTCACTGGTTTTTTTCCTTCACCTACTAACAGATGGAACACCTAGTGATAAAACCTTCTATCTGATGCTTCATCCCTATCCATCAATGTTGTCAGTGCATGTCATGATACATATTGGAGATACCTGGGTGAACTACCCACTAGAAAGCATGTGACTCACAAATCAGCTCCTCTCTCATATATGTGGTGACCCAGATACATCCATGTATATGCAGTATGTCTTCATCATCAATAGTTAAATTTGGAGGTGTTTCCTCACTTTAAATACCCTCTCGCAGGACCAAACCCTTGGGGTCTAAGAACTGTCTCATTTTCACCTTCTCCAGAAGTGAACAGGTCACTGATAGCAATTCTAGTACAGAATTTCCATGATGGTCCTAAAACTCAATATGCATCTTAAAAAACATATTCATACGCTTCCATTCGCTACTAGCCTCCTGAATTTCCTGACTCTGATTCCTCCTACTCAGAGCATCAATAATAGAATTTCCCTTCCCAAGCATATAGGTAAGGTCAAAGTCAATATATTGTAGATATTCAACCAATCTTCACTTCCTAATATTCAAGTCTCACTATGTAAAAATATACATGAGGATCTTTTGGACCGTAAACACCATAGAATTCTCTCCCAGAAGGTAAAGCCTCCAACAACGTAAGGTGTGTACAATAGATGTTAGCTCAAGATCTTGCATCAGGTAATTCCACTCATGAGGACTCAACTATCATGACCCATATGAAATTACTCTATTATCCTGCATCATCACTTCTCCTATTCCAATGCCTTATGCATCACAAAACACTATATAGCCTCGGTCAATCTCTAACAGAATCAAAATAGGTTTCAAGGTAAGCCTTCCTTTCAGATCCTGAAAGGATGTATCATATGATTCAGACCATATAAACTTCACACCCTTCTTATTAAATCCTATAAAAGGTTATTCTATGCATGATAAGTCTTGTATAAAACACCTGTAGTAATTGTCTATCCCCAAGAAACTTCATGTATCAAAGAAATTTTTGGGATGATCCTAAGTAACCATGGATCTCACCTTCTTTGGGTCAACTAAAACTCCTGAATCTAAGATAATGTGACCTAAGAAGTGAACCTTTTCCATCTATAAATTACATTTACTGAGCTTAGAATATAGCTGGTGTTATCTCAATGTATTCAAAATGTTCTCAAGATAAGTAACATAGTCTCTTAGAGTATAAGAATACACCAAGATGCCATCTATGAATACCACAACAAAATAATCTAGATAGGTATGGAAACCATATTCATAAAATTCATGAAGATTGAAGGCACTTTAATAATACAAAACAACATCATGAGATACTCATATAATTCATACCAACTATGGAAAGCCATAAATGGAATATCTGAAGGTCTGACTCAAACCTAATGATAGAATGATCTCAAGTCGATCTTCAAGAATATCACCGCTCCTCTAAGCTGGTAAAAAAATCATCAATGAGAGGTAAAGAATAGTTATTTTTCACTTTAATATGATTCAAATTATAATAATCCATGCAAATCCTGAGGGTTTCATCCACCTTTTTGGTGAAAAGAATTGGTGAACCCTAAGGAGAAGTATTTGGATGTATAAAAACATTTTCTTATAATTCCTCTAGATTCCTCTTGAGCTCCTACAACTCATTAGTATCCATACTATAAGGAGGAATTTATATTGGTGTGGCTCCTAGTACTATCTTGATAGTAAATTATACCTCTCTATTAAGAGTTAGTCCAAAAAATGATTGGGGAAGACATACCTAAATCGATCAACTACAGGAGGGAACTCAATATGATGTAGTCCCTAATCATTCATGTAATAGCTAGCAATATGGGCAGTCACTCCACCTAGACCAATATGTGTTAGTCCATCTCTATCACCCTGTACATATCACTCACCCTTGTGAATATAAGCATCACCCTCTGTTGATGTAAAGTAAACCCTCTAGCGATAACAATCCATATAGGCATCATAGTGAACCAACCAATCCATCCTGAGAATGTCATTAAAGCTGGTCATATCAAGGATAAAAAGGTTCCATGTAAAACTATGGTTGCCTACCTCAAGAGGACAGTACTTTCACTGGAGTACACTCTCTAATTGTATACCCAAAGGTGTATCTAATGTCATCACTCCATAGGAGTACTCAACATGAAATACGAGACTCTCCAAAACATGCACAAATATGAAGTAATGTGATTCAATTGTATCAAATAAGGCAGAAATAATAGTTGAGGCTACTAGAATAATACCTCGAATAATAAATGGCCTAGTGTTCTGATCCTCTGGTATAGGGTGTACTGAATAGATATGGACTTATCCCCAGCCCTATGTTGCAACCTGACTACCTAGAGTAGTTATGCTCTACTGGCGTTGTGTATCTGAAACCTGGATACTAGGGACATGACCTCCTCTTCAACCTGTATGATTAGTAGTGGTCCATCTACACACCTGGAAAGGTGCTAATGAACCTTCTTCTAAAGGTGGAGCTAGCATGGATCATCCCCTACTTGGCACAGATGGGAAGGTCTTGTAGAATCATTGTAGATTCTCCAATATATTGCAGTCTCGACACTCGATGGGGTCTCTGGGACACTGGGGCTTCTTATACCCAGGCTTCCCACATGGATGACATGCAATATAACTATCTGTGGGTTCCAATTGGCTACTTATTCTCACACGCATAGTCTCAAAGTGTCAATTTTGACTGCTAGTAGAACCACTACTATGTCTGGGTTATAAACCTCCCTAGCCCACACCATCTACTTCCCTCATGTTTATCTCAGTGATGAGGGCCCAGTTAACTATTTTAGATATGGTATTTAACCAGAAAAAATTTACCTAAGAACAAATATGATGCCTCAAACCATCCTCAAATTTTCTTGCTTTCACTAGCTCATCAACAGTATTGATAGGTGTGAAGCTCTAAAGCTCAGTAAAATGAGTTGAATAATACATGACTAGCATCGAACCCTACTACAAGTTCATGAACTCCCTATCATTATTGGACCTTAGGGTCTTAAGGAATAAATAATCAAAGAATATCAATAGTAAATCCCTCCAATTCGCTTCTCGATACTGACCATCCTGATTTAAAACATCCCGCCAGTGTTTGGTGGATCCTTGAAGCATACAAGTAGTGAGTTTCACTCTCATCTTAGGAGGTGTATCCATATGCTATAATATATACACAACTATATTGATCCATAACTTTGCAGCATTTGGTCCACCATCCCCCAAAAACATGGGTAGATTCTACTACTGGAACTCCCAAGTCAACTCTCCCATAGAAGGGGCAGAGCATAGGGCTCCTTTTAAGGTCTACATAAGTTGCAGTAAATATCCTCGAAAATGGGAATCATAACCTTAATTGGGAATAGGAAGAGGTGCCACATGAGGCACTATTGGAGTTGTAACTGGAAGCTCAAGTCCCACCACCTCTGGGGCATGGTCGCCACCACCTTTCCAGCATATGACTGGAGGATGTCATAGTGGCATTGCTCTACAAATTCCAAGAACATGCCTCAGATAATTCAATAATGGAATAATCCATGATATAGAAATAGAACATGTACAAAGTATGGGTAATAGAAACATTTATATAGAACAATAGAGATGCTACCTATTTCCCGATACTAAGGCCTAGACTGGAACAAGCTCTATGTATTTCAATTTGATTTTAAATTCATAATTACATTTCAATTCAAATGGTTGAACCAAATGGTTCACTGCTTCTGATTTGTAAGGGACCATGCATCTTATGAACTGAAATGTGGAATCCATTCAATCCATACCATAACATGTTCCATTTTATATGACCAATGGTCCATGACTCAACATGCCATAGTTGACTACTTAGGGTGTCTGTTATAGCCTATGTAGGAAAATAGTGTTAGGTTATGGAAGGCACTCTAAGTACCAACTATGTCTTTTTTAATTCCCTATAAGAATCATTAACTGATAAAAATTATATTTATAATATTCAAATCACTCATAGAAATCATAAGCAATGAAAATAACACAATGCTCTTATATGGAATAGAATATGCATGGCATGTGAATTTCCTACAAGGTTACTAATATGATGCATGAGCAATGCTTCCTTGCCCTCATCTCATCGAACCAAAGATAAAAGATAAACCTAAAATATAAAAAAATTAATATCATAATTCAAGTTCACTTCCCAAGGGTGGAATCAAATCAACTATAATAATCATAATATAGAAAAACAATTCCCATTCAAGGCAATTTGGATTTTCTCTATACATGGGTAAGAAACTCCTAGGTGCAATTCATTATCAAACCCCATAACCTTTCAAATATTTTTTCTATTGTCTCAAAATAGTAAATCAAGAAAATAAATCTCTAATACCACTTTGTGACATCCCGATCTCGGGTTCCGCTCGGAGTTTCCCCAATCCTAGTGGGCCACATGGCCTCAAGCACATCACCCAAAATTCTAGAGGTTTCCAAATAGAAGAGAGGGCCTAGGGTGTGTCTGTGGGAAGAATATTCCCTCATTACCAGAGTATCACAATAATATAATCAACAAATAAATAGAGGAAGCAGTATAAAAGTGAATAAGCAGCAGAAAAAAACATGAATAACCAAGAACTGAATAATAATCAAATACAGCAAACCGAATCATATACAATGGATGATAATGTCATGTTTCTACAGAGTGGGAAAATATGGATATAAGGAAATAGGAAATACATGATGTACAAAATAAATAAAAGGTATAAAAATTCCCAAAGTCTATACGAACATCCCAAGATCCAGTTTGGCCATCCACTACCAAGATCCAGCTTAATACATGTCATAATGTCAAGAATCCATAAGAGGGTTTTCCCTTTATCTACTCTTGCAAGCATGAAGTATGCCTGGTGACATAGGCAGCCCAGATAGGGTGTGAGATAAATCTCCGTAGGCCACCACCAACATAATATATAAAAAACCAGTCCATGTATACAATATGATAGTTTTAAGGTATGATAATGTAAAGTAGAAAAAACAACTATAAATGGGTCATCTCTGGTTCCTAAAGGGAAACCATACTAACACTTCCTGCTTCGACCCATGCCAGAATAACTCTAAATAAGTATCAAGGGATGCAATTCTCAGTATCACATTTATATGAGATATCATTCCTAGTATCATAGTAAGGTAAACCAGACCCATATAGTATCACAAGGGATTCCATGCTCGTAAAGTATCACTAGGGATGCCATGCCCATATAGTATCACAAGAATAGGGAACATCATGCCCAGCATCATATGTAGGGATTCCATTCCCATAATCATATAACAATGGATTTCATGCATGTATAGTAATAAGTAATTGGTTCATCATGACCATATATAAGAACAAGGGTCTCCATGCCCATTTATTATTAAGCTGAAGGGTTTCCATGCCCATTTGTTATAATTATAAAGGGCCATCATGCCCATTTGTTATAAATAATAAGGGATGAAATTCCCATTCATTTATCACGTGAATAAGGGTCATCTTACCCATATTTCATATTTAAAGAGGATCACCAGTCCCACACATTCTTAATAATGTCCATTGGATTTAATATGATACAAGGCATAATTCATAACTCATTATCATTTGGTATCAATAAGGTCATAATCATTGTCCATTTAAATTAGGTGATGTGGGATTACCACTCACCTCTAACCAATTAATTATAATTATCAAGGGCATTATCTATGCTAATACACTTTATTAGTTCCAATTCAACATGGTATCATCATTGTAATTTAAGGCCAAACACACCATTAGGTGTTTTGGGTATAAAATCTTGAAAACCAATTAGGCATAAGGAGGGAACACCCAAAGGGATGGATCACTCCAAGGTGTTGGGAACAAGTTGGATGATGAATATTTTGGATGCATGAAGTGTTTTTTTTTGTCAAGGAAGTTTGAGAAGAAAGGAAATCACTTCAATTTGTATAAGTGAGTGAGGAAAGATAGGAAAGTTACAATACTTTCCACGGTAAATCTGACGATGCTTTGTTGGTATTTATTTCACAAATATAATAAGTTGGTTAGAGAACTTGTGATGAAATATTTATGAAGGAAATGGAGAGAAAATATGTTGTTAATCAGCATGGTTGGTTTTGTAGAAGTAGGTGTCTAAGGTGGGGTAATTTTCTAGTGTTTTCCAAATTTTTGGGGTCCAAAATTTGGAGTTGGGCTAGCATTAAAAAAAGTGGATTTCCTTAAAGATCTCATAAAAACATGTAAAAGGCATGAATTTCATGAATATGGATTCATGAAGTAGATTTCACGAAGACATGAAGAATGTTGATGGTGTTCTTTGCGATTACAACGAGCTTTGTGAATGGCCGAGGAAAGGATCATTGTGGTGCAAAGAAAGAAAGAGCATCGCGGTGACGCTAAGGAAGAAGGATCATCACAGTGGTGCAAAGGATTTTATGGAATTATTTACGATTGCGAAGATATTTTTAAATCTGTAAAATAACCATGGTGCTACGCGAAGCACAGTGAATTTTGGCAGAAAGTTTAGAGCGCTGTGATTTGGTGTTGACATGGCGTTATAGTGGATGTAAGGTTCTAGAGTCCGTGGGAAATTCCTATAAATAGTTCTCTACCCCTAATATAAATGTAGAGAGAATTAAAGATAATTTTAGATCTTTGAATTGCAAATAAGGTTCGCAGAGAAAGTGAGATCTGCGAAGGTAGTGAGTTCTATGAAGGAAAGGAGCTTCACGACAAGCAATTAAGATTTGTGAAAGAAGTGAACTTTACAAAGACTAATATGTGCTCCATGAAATTGTGACCTCTATGATCTAGTGATCTCTAAAAACTAGAGAGTTCTGTGAACTAGAGTGCTCTACAAAGCTGGGATCTTCAAGAAGGGGCTCTACGAAGGAGCTCTGCGAGATGAAGATTTGAGTACCCAAATTAAGTGAGAAGTGTTTAAAGTGTATTAAGATATCACTAGGGTATAGGACTAAGTATTATTATGAATTCTAGGTAGTTCCTATCAGCTTCTGGATAGGAAAGAGAAGAATTGTTTTCAAAGATCATATCTGTGAATGTTTGTCAAGAAGCACAGAGATATTGCATTACCCTATTTGTGCTAAGAGGGTGCGCACACACTTGAGGATTATCTCCCAAGTACTACATGAGTTAAAGGGAATATCCTACTCATCGTATTCCACATCAAAGGATTATCTATTTATTTTATTATGTAATACAGTATTATATTTGTACTATACCAATGAATAGATACTCTCATTGAGTAGTGAACCTTATAAATTCTTGTATTCCTATGGATGTGTGTTTGGATTGTGTTCAGCAGGGAAGAAGATCCTCAACAGAAGATGAAGGCTGTTTCATTTGAAAGGAAACATAAAAAGAAAATATATCACTAATTCACCTCCTTACCCTCTCAGTGATACTTGGATTCTAACTGGGTAACATCTCAAGGTTGTATACCTTAACTTGATTTGGGTTATAACAAGTCAAAAAACTAAAGGAAGATGCAATTTAAGGCAATTCATGGTGAAACCATCATGCGGTACAATGGAATATATTATATAACAACTAAACTTGAAGGAATAGTTAGTAGACCACGTACCTAATACTCGTAAAACTCTACCCATCCAGTATCATCTTTTTGTTTGGCCTGGATCAAAAGAAATCTGAAGAATGGATGAACACCCTGAAAATAGGGCATATGATCATGCACCTTGACAACTCTATCAAGAGGGAAAAAAATTAGAGAATGGTTCAAAAAGAATGAATATCTTATTTATGGTTATCCAACATGATTAGCAGTGCTTGAATTAGACTTTGGATTGAGAGTTGAGATCAAAACCTATGGAATATGGCTTTAGGGGCTCAAAATGGGAGAAAAAAGGGATTCCTTCATTGGAAATATGAAAATAGAATATGGGTATATTTTAAACATTTCATTAAGGTAAAAATGGTGATTTTACCTAATTTTCCTAGGTCACGTGGTTTTTCTGCACAGTTGGTCAAACCGTGTGCCAACCAAGCACCTCCCAATGCTCAAGGAGGGAACCCGAACAGTTAAGTTGCATGGTTAGGGAAACCATCCGCTAACCATGTGAATCTCCTCTGATAAAAACTATAGAAATTTTACATAAGAGTGTGACCCCTAGTGCTTGGTTAAGAAAAACCATGTGTCCTGTTTCACCCCACTTTCTAGTCCGACATGGTTAGGAGAGAGCAGTGAGTTGGGTTGCATGATTTATACTAATCGTGCGGCCTAGTGTTTACTTCTCCGGTTGGGGTTCCGAGCTCTAAACAATCCCCAAACACCCCCTATAACCTTTATAACCTCACAGGGCATCCATATTAGGTCCATAATAAATAATTAAACCACTATTAAAAGGATATGTACCTAATAAAAAAGTCAGTATCTTATAGTTTAACTATCAGTGAGAAGATTTTAAATAAATCTACACCTTACTTATGTTGAAATCTATTCACCACTGATCATGATTTATAATTCTTTTTTCCATAAGCCACCTCTTTTAAATGATAAATCCATTTATTTTCATATTCTCTCTCCCCTTCCAGTAAATCAATAAGTTCTCAAGTTCCATTGAACTTCAATAAATTCATTTCTTCATTCACCGTTGATTTCAATTTTTATGAGTCATTGAGCAATGTTTCTTCATTCATACATTTTATTTCTCCAAAATTCCTTAAGAGTAGAGAATTCAAATTAGCCCCAAAACCTTGAACCAGTTTCATAAATCTAGTTTTTATTTTCAACTGAATTAGTTTCTCTAAGCTACTAATCTAAAATATTCCTTATGGTACCTATAATCCCAGTACTCTAACTTCTATATCCATAAATTTTAGTTTTCCCACTCTATATTTAGTTTTTCCTAAAATTTATGGTTGATATTTCACACATCTTACTCATGGGATTCCAGTGCTTTTAGCACTATCATCTGAGTTATATGGAAGTTTACATCTTCTAGTGGCCTTACTCTGATGAACCTGGACTTTAATACTTAATTTTTATCGAACTTCTTTCTCCAAAAATTTTCAATATTTACATATAATTTTCTCATTAAATATATCATCTCTTTAGTCAAAAATCCCTTGAGGTAACATTAAAGAATTTTGGGTTAATTGTGTTTGTTGACAAAGAAGGTTTCCATGGATTATTGTGGAGTTATAGATATATCGTTGAAAATATATGTTGATAAAGATATAAGACAAAGGAATGGATGTTCTGGAGGCAGTACCTAAAGATCGTATAAAAGGTGGCATTGTTTCCCAATATTTTCCAGATTTTTGGGCCTCAAAATAGGTAGAATGGAGAAAGGTATTTTTGGAAAAGGAAGTCATGAGCAAGATTAAAGGTGTCTTGGAATGTTGTGAACAAGGTATATTTTGGGATCACTGCATCAAAATATGAAAAATTCATGAATCACGCACAAGATTAGAATTTGCGCGAAATATGAGTTTTCACGAAAGTGGCCTATGCACCCAATGTGACATTAAATGGGGTTTTATGCACTTGGAGAGGATCTTATGCACACGGATGAAGATGCATTAGGATCTTGAATATAGGGTTGACTGGGCCTATAAATAGATGTCTACCACCCCTCTCCCTATGTAATAAATGTTTCTAATATCTACTGGAAGTTGTGCAGGACTAAGGAGGAGATACAATCCATGGGGAGTGTTTTGAAAGTGAATGAGTTCCTAATTTGAATAGAGTTACATGTGAATATAATAACCTAAACCATTGAAATTCACATATTATATCAGAATCAACAAGTGGTGTTACACAATGATTCTATTATTCAAATCTGTATATGAAGGTTGTGTGTTGTGGAAAAAGGATATGATATGATAAAGATTCTACTTTGAAACTGTAGAGTTGTCAAAGCTATACATGGATGATCTAGTGGTTTTAAGTTTCATCCACTCAACTGTTTACATAGTTATTATGGATTAAGTAGTATATTGATGTTGTGGGATTTGAAGTGAAGTCTTCTATTAGAATTCATTTCGATAATTCAAGTGTTATAAATCTAAGAAAAAATATAGTCCATCACTCAAGGACAAAGAACATTGAAATAAAATATCATTTTATCAAGGAGAAGGTAGAGAAAGGGCTCGTGAAGTCATAGTATGTGTCTACAGAACTATAGGTTGTATACATTATAAAAAAATCCTTACCCAAAGAAGCATTTGAGAGGCATCTACTGGCTCTAAGAGTTCAGTTGACTCCCTGAACTTGAAAAAATCAAAAAGGAGTGACCTTTGGGTTCATTGAAAAAGCGGGAGAAATTGTGGGTATTAAAGGGGAAAAATGTATTAATAAATAAATATGGATAAATTGTGTCAACTTCCTAATGCAGGTACCAACCCTTACAAATGAGAAAAATACATATTTATAGAGTGGAGGGGAGGCTAGGTTAAAAGTGGTTTCAAGTGTGAATGAGAATATTTTTTCAAATATTTTAATCTCACTTGAACCGCCTTTTTGAGAGAAAAAAATAGTTAATTATATATCTTTCCAGAAGTATAATATGTGAGAAATTGTGTTTTAGATCCCCTCTCAAAATTTGGGCTCAATCCATGCATGTATGTAGAATATATGGACCAAACACTAAAGTGATGTCCAATCTCGCATGTCCAGCCCACCATTGACTTAATGGCCAATTTACTCCATCCAAATGCACTTTTTAGCTCTAGTGACCTGAATAAAATTTGTATAAAATTAAGTGAGTAACACTTTTAAAAAATGTTAAGTTCAAATAATTTATATTAAAATATTTAGGTGCGAAATACTGTAGTGAATTTTAAAAGGGTAATAATGGAATTTTCATCAAATTTTCAAATGAATGATCTAATCTCAAATATTTCATAAATGAACCACTCAAGCATGCATGCATTTATTATAGATGAAGTAGTAGCTTGTTGATATATGGGTTGAATTTAAGTCTCTTATCAGAATCCATTGTGATAATTCAACTGTTATAAATCTATGAAAAAATCTAGTCCATTACTCAAGGACAAAGCACATTGAAATCAAATGTCATTTTATCAAGGAGAATGTAGAGCAAGGGCTCGTGAAGTTGGAGTTTGTGTCTATATAACTATAAGTTATAAACATTATAACAAATGCCTTACCCAAATAATCATTTGAGATTCATTGACTGGATCTAGGAGTTTATTCGACTCCTTGCACTTGAAAAAACCACAAAGGAGTGACCTTAGAGTTTGTTGACAAAGGGGGAGAAATTGTGGCTTTTAAAGGGAAAAAAGTCTTAATAAAGACATGGGGAGAAGCTAATAGGGGGAGATGTGATGAAAGTGGAGTTATCATATCTTATCTTTAAAATATTTAAGAATTCCAAAGCAGAATTATCATATCTTATCTTGGACATATTTAATAATTCCAAAGTATAGTTATCAGAGCTTAACTTAGACATCTTTAAGCATTCCAAAACATGAGAACCCAAGCAGTGAAGTGGGGGGGGGGTTTAAATATGATGATGCTAAAGCTGATCAGTCAAAGGTTACATGTCACGACAGATGGAGTTCATGATGAAGGAAATTGAATGGTTTCATAATGAAGTGTTTTATTGATGAACTTTTCATTCTACTCTTTTTTCATGTAGAGCATGGATCATGTGGGATTAGAGTGTGTGTTTTTTAAGTCTTTGATAGTTATTTAAATCAAAATAAGTGAATGGTGGTATATTATGGAAGAATATTTAACGATATATCAAAATATGAAGAGTTTTTAACAAACCTAAAGGGGTATTATTGGGGAAAAATCCCTTAAGATGACATTGAATAATTTTTGGGTTGATTTATTTTGTTGACAAAGAGGGTTTCCATGGATTTTTGTGGATTTATAGAGATATGTTTGACAAGATATGTTGAAAAATATCCAAGAAAAAGGAATGGATGATCTAGAGGTAGTATAGAAAGATCGTATAAAAGGTGGTGGTGTTTCCCAGTGTTTTCCAAATTTTTGGGCCTCAAAATCAAGAGAATGGAGAAAGGTGTTTTGGGAAAAGGAAGTTGTGTGTAAGATTAAAGTTGGTTTGAAATGTTGCACGCAAGTCATGTTTTTGGATCACTACATCAAAATATTGAAAATGCATGAAGCGCATGCAAGATTGTAATTTGTGTGAAAAGAGGCTTACACACCTAATGCGACATCAAATAGGGTTTTACACACTCAGAGAGGATCTTATGCATATAGAGGAAGATGTGTTAGGATCTTTTTTGTAGGATCAACTGGTCCTATAAATATATGGTTACCCCTCCTCATTTCAAATTATCAACACTTAGAGGAAATCAAAGATCTGAATCGTGCAAGTAGTGAGTGGTTCACAAGAAGGGATTTGTGCGCAAGTAGTGAGTTACATGCAAGGAAGGATTTTAACACAAGTATTGAGCTTCATGCAAGTTGGTTTTCCATGACAAAGTAAAAAAGTTGTTATCAAGGCATTAAAGTTGCATGAAAGTCATCCTAAGGTTGTGAGAAAGTTTGAATTTTCCCATTACATCTGTGGTAAAGCAGTATTCATCAAGTGAATGAAATTGGAATTCAATGATAGACTAAATTATGTGTAAAACATATTGATTAAAGAAATCAAAGGAGGATCTTCTAAACAAGCAGTGAGCACACTTCAGTTGATAGAGCATTGAGATTTCAAATTGTGATTGGTTATAAACCAGTAGGGATAGTGAGTCCTCTTCAAGCATTGTAAATAGCAGTGTGATTTTAGTGGATTTGGTATATCAACAAGTCGTAATTGTATTCTACTTAGACGTAGCCCAGTGAGGATAAACCAAGTAAAATTTTTGTGTATCATGAATGATTTAATTTTTTTTATACTTTTCACTGGAAACAGAGAGAAGAGTGTCTTTTTAACAACAAAACAAGATCTGAAGGGGCAATTGATTTAATCTTTCATGCCCTAATTCACCCCCACCCCAGGGTATTTAACCTAGTTGGGTTAACAATCTATACTCTTGATGTTTTTTAACTTTTCATCATCCCATGACTGATATAAAAATTTTTCTTCTCCATATCCAATGAAAAAACACATTTTCAATTTTGACTCAAGCATATCTCTTTCCTTGGAATCAACATGAACAAAAATCAAGCTACTAAATATCTTAAGATGATGGAATTCTAGTTGTTTGATGGATCATAAATCCTTTGGAAGTTCCTACACAACTATTGATATTAGAATTTTATTGATGAGATGTGTCTTTGTGTTGAGTGACTCTACCCAAATTTCCTTAGGAATTCATGATTGAAACCTCATAATTCTAGCCTTCTCTAGTAAAATGTGGTTTATCCTTTCAATTACTCCATTTTGTTGTGGGGTTATATGCATTGTCTTCTTAGGCCCTATTCCCTTACTCTAATATAAATTCCTCAATTTATGTCTCATATATTCACCACCATTATCTTTTTGGATACACTTCAACGTCAAGTTGCATTCCCTTTCCACCAAATCTTTCCACTAAATAAAAAATTGAGATATAACAGACATATGATTCAAAAATTAAATCCAAGCTTTTCTTTTTTCATCATTAATGAAAGTTAAAAAGTAGAGGCGACCCCCATAGTACTAAATAGGGGTAGGTTTCTGAAAAATTTGAGTAGAAAAGTTCCAAGTTTTTTCTTCTATTATTCCATCCATCTAAGTTGAAAGACACCATTATTTTCTACCCCATCACACAACTTTCACACTTTTGGATATATATGTGATCAAGATTCAGTATGCATTTTCTTTTTAGAACTTTCATATTTTTTTCACTAAGGTTACTGAACCTATAGTGCCAAACTTCCAGATCTCTTGAGGTTATACTTCTGGAAACTGTAATCCCATCTGAATTTTTGGTTTAGTAAAGAGTTATATCCTTTACTCTTCATGAAACTATTATGTATCCTCACATAACCTCCCATACCCCATTTTCAAAACTAGTCACATGACTTGCTTCATTTTGTTGTCAGTTGAAAATAATATTTTTCAATATACCATGGATGTTTCGTACTTCTATCAACTTAAAGAATACTTCATTCTTCATTCAGATGTTGACCTCTCCTTTTTTAAAAAATTTTAGGGCTTCATCATTCGTTTGGGTAACTTTATAAAACTTCCCAAATACATAATTGAATATTCATCTTTGATCACCAGTTGAATGAAAAGATGATCCAGATTCAATAATTCAATCTTCTACCAGAGTATTCACACTCAGCATGAAATTGTTTCTACATTCTATTATACTGATGAAATTTGAACTTTAGAGAGCTTATTTTGTCCTTGTAAGATTTTGAAATATTTCTACATAGATTTTTAGATCTAGGTACTGATATGGAGTGATATTATGAAGCCCGATGTTCCAAAAATTAATTTTATAAAAATGTTAAATATATTTTATATTATTTGCATGTAGTTTCTTAAAGAAAATGGGATAAATCTTAAACTAAATATCATATCATAAATCTAATACCATGGTTGAGTTTGTAATGAAATATTTACCCTAGGCATGACCTAAAACTAGTTGTCATGGGGCATTCAGATATCGCAAACATTGGTGGTGCATTCAGTTAGTTAATTAAATAATTAATGTAATTAATTTATTAATTAACCTTATTCTGGATTATCTCTTATTATACCATTATGGTGATTTTCCTAGGGTTTTCCACATAACCCTAGGACCATCGAGACATTTATTCTTCCTCCTCTTCATTGGAGAGTTCATTATTCATCAATGAATGATCCAAAATCAGGTAGGGATCATCATTTGTGGATTTTTCCTCATTTGACTAAACTATTGATCATTATCACCTTCTTATCTTTGATATGCACCAATTTCTAGACTTTTCATGCACCCTTGTACAGATTTAATTGATTATTCATTTGTTTCTCACCCCGGTAATCCCCAGTTGTGTTTTTTGGTAAATAATGATTGGTAAAAAATCATTGAACCACTATTTCTTTTGTATTTGTCCCTTCGTTCTTCGCATTAGTCATCATTGGACCATGGGGTCACTATTTAACATTTTCAGGAAGTAATGGGCCCGATCGGACCCCAGATTCACGACGGATTCACATGAAACAAATGGAACTAAGAATTAAGGATGGATTTAGGATGATTTTGGGTTGCAGGTGATCAATTTAATGATCAAAAATCAAAATGGAGATGGTGTGTCATAGGTTACACGTGTGGTGCATACGGTAGGGAAAGAACCAAATAGAAATTGATTCCCCACCACCAGATGGACAAAAATGAAAAATAGAGGCCTCTTCCATCGATTTAGGGAGATCTGGAGGAAAAATCCTAAGTAGGGAGGCTGGATCTAGAACACTAGAGCGGATCTGAAAGTTCTACCAAAAACTCTACTATAAGTTTTATAGTAAGAAGAACACACTGTGTGTAGGGACTTGGCTATGGAAGCTAAGTTTTCGCAAGATTATAAGTATCACATGCCGTTTGGGACCCCCACACGCCATGTAACCCTTATGTTGGTGATCAAATGTGTACTCTGTGAGTACATGAGCATGGGAATGACCATTCACACATAGTGTGTTAAAGTACACAGACATGGGTAGGATACACAGACACAACCAGGGAGCATGGGCAGGACCCCAAGTGGCTCAGGCACGACGTGTAGATATACTTGGGAAGCAATCCATGTACCAGAAGGTAAAAATCCAGGTGATGAAGTGGGAACACATACTTTGTGGGTCCCCTTACACACCATGTACCCCTTATTCCCTTTTGAGGAAACTTCAACCTCTCATATATCCTTTGTTTTGACTCATATTTTAGCTTGTGAGTAGCATATCCTGAGTGTTTTTTGTATAGAACACTATGGTTGCCTATGTAGTGGATTTTTAGATATGATGAGAGATTTTCTAAGTGGGATGCTTCCTTAAGCGATGCTCGATGATGGTATTGATTAGGCAGGATCACCAGGGGCTTTAGAGTGGCACCCTCTAGTTGGGATGTCCATGGGTCCTCTACCTATCTATAGAGTGGTACCCTCCTGTGGGTTAGGGAATGGGTTCTATATATATTCCTAGAGTGGAACCCTTTTACTAGGATAGTTCATGGTTCCTCTACTTATCCACCAAGTTACACCCTCCTATAGAATTAGGGTATGGGTCCTTGACTGCGAGAGTGACACCCTCCAGCTCGGTTGGGCATGGGTCCTCTATCTACTATCCGGGTGTCACCCTCCTATGGAGTTAGGTAATGGGTCATCTATCTACTATTAGAGTAGAACCCTCCATTTTGGATGGGCATGGGTCATCTACCAACTATTAGAGTGGAACCCTCCAGTTGGGCTGGGCATGGGTCCTCTACCGACTACTTGAGTGGCACCCTCCTACTAGGAAAGAGCATGAGTCCTCTAGCTATCTAAAAAATGGAACCCTCCTGTTGTACTAGGGAATGGGTCCTCTACCTATAGATTATGACCCCTTGACTGTGCATCATAGTGGTGAGGTATGGCTTAACTTGGATATTTTTTATTAGGCAGATGCGTGAGATGTTGGACATCATTTATGGACTTCTGAAACTGAAGCCACTCTTTCATGGGATGTTCTATGAGATATATATCCCCTTCTCTCTCATTTGGATTTCTTTGGTTTGATCACACACACACAGAGATATATATATATATATATATCCATGTTTTAGGATTTTTACTCTCTTGATTTGGGTTGATTTGTAACACCCCAAGCTTCCACGGTACGCTTCTCTTTGAATAATGCAGTAGCGTGTGTTGTATGAAACTTCGAGTTCTAACACACACCATAACCAATCAAACTAGCTGTTATGAATAGTAATACCCAATTTTTGAAATTTTACACAATTTATCTTTCAAAATGGACTTCAGTTTGGATTAGAAATATTGAAATTATCTTAGGGTGAATTTTTGGTACTTTTCGTATAACTTTCATATTTTGATGAATAGTGAAAATTACTAAATTTTAATTAAACACAACTTTTTTAATCAAAATAATTAATAGTGATAAATTATGAATTTGAGTGATTTTAAAGTATAATTAGATTATATTTTTACCATTTAATCCAATATTGGTCATTGGACATAATTTCACATTTAAACTGGACATAAGCAAGTGCCAATCTCTTGATAGTTATTATCTCTTAAAAACACCCTTTTTGTTTTAACAATAGGAATTAATTTTAAATTAATTTCTACCACTTCTGTGTTTTGAATTTAGAAAAATGGATTCCATATTTAGAATCAGGAGGTCCAAATTTTTTAAATAGGTAACTTTTAGTTTTAGACATTTTGAATAATTTCTTCGGTAAATATTTTATTTACAATGGTTAAAGGGTAAATCCAGTAAATAAGGGTAAAAAAATAATATTATAATAATAATAAATTACCCTAAAACATGTCCTAACCCTATTTGTTAATACATTTCTAATCATGTGAATCTTTGGGTCAATTTTTGGACCTCATGGATCCACTTGTAAGTGATAATGACACTTTATATAAATTAAGTTAAAGTAAATACGAAAATTACATAAGCATATATCTTTTAGCAAAACAATTTTTACATAGGTTTATATATGTTATATTTTAGACTATAAATATTCATTAGAAATATAAAAATATTTCCTACATAACGGTATTTTATTTATAATTTTTATACATTTAATAATTAAATTTATTTATGACACAATAATGATGCAGTATTTTCCCTATTAATGAAAGAATCAAATAATTAGTATTATAAATGTTAAAATAAAAATATTTTGAAAGTTTTGATGAAATCCAAAAAATTTATTCGTGAATATGACATTTTAGGATTTATTAAATGAATTTTTTTCGAATTAATAAAGTTTTAAGACTTTAACAAAAATCAATTATTAAATAGTGTCAAAATTGACATAAAAGAGTTTTTTAAAAAAATATTATATGAATAATTGATATTATATTCCTAAAAATCTAAGGTTCATCCAAAGGACTTATATCATGATAGTTTTGTCATTAATGGACCACTTGGGGGTCTCTTTGAAGTTTATAGTAAGTTTATTAACCATATAATATAAAAATACAAAGAGACATGGTAAATGTAAAACTAATTAACTAAGAGTTAAAACTAAAAGATAAGGTTAATAAAGTGACCCAAACCTGTCTAAAACCTATTGGTTGAGTGGATTTAGACTCATCACCACCTTATCCTCGAAATAAATCAATTTTGAGCCATTATAAACTGAATATAAATTTATTATAAAATAATATTTTAAGTTTTTCCTAAGGTGCCCCTCACCCCTCTTATAAAAGGGAACTCGCCCTTATCTCTAATTCACAACTTCAAAGCCTTTTGTCTCGGCCAAACCCTGCAAAAATATTATCTCAACTTCCCTCACTTAAACATAGAGGCATTATTTTGATCATAAATCCAACCTAAGGATCCCTTTTGATCAAATCAAAAGGAAGAACTTGAAGAAGAGGTAATGTTTTCACCACCCTCTTTCAAGTTCCTTTCTTCTTCCACTTCTTCTTTATTTGTTATTTACATTATAAAATAATAAATCCAGTATATTCTATATACTTTGATGTTATTATAAATATTTCACAACTATATTCATTATTCTATCCATCTTATGAATGATAATGTCACCATGCGTGCGTACGTACGGCTTACCGTCTCCACGTCGTGGTGTAATTTTTTATTCAACACTATGTTATTTGGATGGATAAAATGATGAGTAATATGTATATAAATAATGAAAATAACATGATAATGTCTCTGTAAAATTAACATACCATACAATTCCACACCTTTAATGAAATGATATTGTCGCTCATGCGTACGTACAGATTACCGTCTCCACGACGCGATGAGATTCATTTCCACATTCATCATTCATCGACGATTATAAAAATATATATTACTAATATGTTTATAATATATGACATAATAATGATACTGGAGATACAAATATATATTTTATATATAGATATATATATATATTTACTTACATATATTTTATTCACTTAGTTCCATTCAATACGTTATAAAAATGGAAACAGCGTTTATGCATATGTACGGACTACCGTCTCCATAAATGGTGTTTTATATTTCACATGTATATATATTATAAATAATTATATTCTAAATATATATGATATATAAATCATTTTTTATATTCTTGAAGTATTTAAATCATGATCTAAGTGATAAAATCAAGAGTAACAAGTTAAAACACGTACGATAAAGAAAGCGATTATTACCCGAAATGTTAATTTAACATGGAATTATTATTAAATGGGTAGTAAAAAGTCATAAATGAATAATGTATGATATCATAAATATTAATATGGTTATGGTATAATTTAATAACATACTACGGTCTTCATACAGGAGGTTAAACGTACCCTCGACTAAAGGAAAGTGCAAGGTAAGGGGTTTTCATCTCACTCCTTATTTCCGTGAGATTCGTACCATATTGCCACTATTACCTTTTTTGTGGTGTATATACTACCCAAAATTTTATTCTTTGTGTAATACACTTTAATTTATGTGTATTTACATATTCATTGTATGATACC
Organism: Viscum album; assembly: GCA_963277665.1. Taxonomy (NCBI): domain Eukaryota; kingdom Viridiplantae; phylum Streptophyta; class Magnoliopsida; order Santalales; family Viscaceae; genus Viscum; species Viscum album. Next base: position 442,396,244 of record OY728121.1, read on the forward strand.
TCTTTCATGGGGTGTATGTTTCATAAGTTCCCAAATTGGTAAGGGTTTATTTCACAATCTCTTTATTATCCGAGGTTGTTTTTATGTAAGTATCTACTGGGACATATTTATTATCCATGTCCATGTTTCATAAAATAATTTTCAAAGGGATTATTTTAAGGTACTTTTACTAAAACATCATTTTAAATGTTTTAAAGATTTATTCTTCTAAACCATTCTAATTAATGTCCATGTTTTCAAAATGGTTTTAAGGATTTATTTAAATGGACATGAATGTTTTAAAATGTTAATTACTTTCAAAAGTTTCAAAGTGGTATGGGACACTTTGATTCAAAAAATGTATTTAAATGTATTCCTTTATAAATTGTGTGACTTTTAAATATTTTCATGAAAAAGGGATATTTCTCTCGAAGAGTTTTACAAATCATTTTCATCTATGTCAAAATCCTTTAATGGATTTTAAACTTGTTTGAATTTGATTTATTATGATACAAATCTTCCATATAGTATTGAAGTTTTTGTTATATGTTTGACTGTGGATGTGTTATTTTTATACCATTCATGGTTTATGGGTAAAGTATTAAAATTTCTTATGCCAGTTTTAATACGAATATTTATGTTATGTTTAAACCTTTTCATATAAGGAATGCATTGGACTTAGTAAGTGATGGGTGGATCCCACTATAGCTCCTCAATGAATCAGTAGGTCTCATGAGACAAACTAGTGTCTTGGCACAAGGCCATGACAAAATCTTATTTGTAGTCTTGCAACAAGGCCTTGACTATGTGTTTATGATAATCTGGCATTATGCATTCCATCATTATGAAAGTGGTTAGTGATATTGCATGTGATTATTTGACTAGTAGAATATCCATGTGAATAAGTAAATGGCATTACTTCATTTTATTTTTTCCATATTATGTTGAAGTTCAAGTTTAAAAAGATTTTGTTTTAGTTATACATTGGGTTAAATGTTTATGCTTATTTATGAAAGTTTCCACTGTATTGTTATCCTTACTGAGCATCTGAGCTCACCCCTTTCTATGTTTTATTTTTCCCAGGATTCCAAGAAGTGTATTGTGATTGATATGTAGGGTTAATCCAAGGGAATAATGGCATTCCTGAAGGATTATTTATGTTGTTTTTTATGTTATAAATTGTAATGTAACATTCATGTATGTAATCTATTTTCCAAGACTGCTAAACTGGTCGGTCCTTTGGGACTTGATTCCTTGTAATCATGACAATGTATTAAAATAATGCACCGACTCTAGGTAACTGGGGTCAGGGCATGACAGTTGGTATCATAGGAATTTTAGCAATGACCTTGGAAGCTAGATTTAGATAAACTCTGATTAGAGCACATAGACCTAATATAGACTTTGAGGATTAGTATAGAAGAAATTCCTAGAATTTTGGTAATGTGTAGATTTTGTGAGTTTTCCAAGCAAATACATCCCTGTCTGGATACGATCATGTAGAGGAGGATCTGGCACAGATGTACCTAGGGGTAAAACCTGAAAACACCACTTTGAGCTAGACTCGAACAAGAACTGGTGCACGACAATAGGCATTATTGCACTCTTGGTTACGACACTCCCGGGGGATATACTTAGGATAATTCTCATTTTATTTACAAACCATTATGAAGGGTTTATGAGTATATACTTCCTCCCAGAAAACATTTTTATGATTATGGATTATATCCATAAACTGCTCAATTTACGTTAAGTATTTTACAAGTTTGGAATTATTCATTTCAATTCATAAACTGACCTAGTGTATGCCATTGTATAGAAATAGTGCCCAGTAGAAGGAATGTGAAATCCAGCAGTACGTATGATCCAAAGAGTAAGAAAGATCATATCTTTCACGGTATTAATCCAAAATTTAGAAGGGAAATAGTCTCCCATGTATTCTCAACATATGAAGAAATAGTATCATGTGTTAATAAGATAAGTAAAAAATTCTCTAAGTCCTATGGCTTTGAAGGGAAGCAAGAGAAGAAAAGGATGGAAGAGAGAAAGATTGATAAAGGGAAGTGGGAAAAGAAGAATTTTCCCATATGTGATAACTGTGGGAAGAAACACCCTGGAACTTGCCTGAAGGGAATGGGAGTTTGTTATTAGTGTGGAGAAAAAGGACACCATGTACGTGACTGTAAGGGTAAGAAAAAGGTTTCAAATGTACAATACTTCATCTGCAAGGAGTTGGGACATTATGCAAACCAATGTCTAAATCATCAGAGTATTCCCCAAATGATGCTATTGGATAATAATCAAGTTATGATACTACCACAGATGAGGAGGAATGATTATAGTTCTTATGTTGTTATTAGAGAATTATGTCATTTGAGTGTTGTATCAACAATGTACTGGTTATAATAATTATGGAGTATATAAGGATTGTACTGCAGTACTATTTCATTAAGGACTTGAGATTGTGTGGAACCACGAAAAATGACTCAATAGCAGGTTAAATTTTTGGAAAATATATGGTTGAGAGAAAGATAAACCATAATATGGTTCTGATACCGAGGTAGTGATTTTGGAATAATACATGATTGATTCGGAAAAATTATATTGGATATTCTTAACTACCTTGAAACTGATTAATGTTTTGTATATTCCATCATTGTTGGAGTTTACAACATTTTTTTATAGGAGTATATCCAGTATTCTATAAGGAATAAGGGATCATGAATGTAATCAATAAGGTTTTATGGTAATTTAGGATGTTATAGTGTTTTACAATAATACATGATGAAGGTTTTCACATGTTATTAAGCGGAAAAAAGGATCTTCATTGTGTTTACCTTCCTTATAAATTTTGGACTGTGAGTTTGGAAAGAATTATTTTGGATAATTCTAGTTTGAGATTATTTTTGTATTTCCATAAAAGGAAACCCCGGAGGTCGGGCGGCAACCCGTCGCGTCCGTCAAGGCCGTGAGACTTGAACCCGCAACCGAAGGGCGATAAGGGTGTATCACCTACCACTGGCCCACATGATGTCCTGGATTGAATAATGTAGTCTTTTTAAAAAAAATGGTAGATGAATTATAAATTCATTTTTTTAACACTATACGAATAGGATAAATAGAATATTATTTTTAAGTTCTATTATCTTTTAGAATGAAAGATGAGTTTGTGGTAGAAATTAGTTAAAGGATGGGACTCTACTTGTCAAGTATATATTTTTATTCTTCTCTTATTCTATGAAGAAATTAATTCTTATACTTTAGTGAAGGGATATTAAAACCAAAAATTTCTTATCCTAATACCATATGTTTTGTTGAACCGATGGTATTTTAAATCATCATAGATTGATAAATTTAAGGCCCTCAATTTTACACTTATTTGTGATTGATGACCTCAATAACTACCTATAAATATTTACATTTTTCCTCCAATTATATATCTCTAATTTCCACCAATGTTATCCTAATCGAGATCATAATTTGGTGGTGACCCTTTCATTTCCCTTTTCCTCTTATTAAGACTAAATTTTATTAACCTAATTTCCGATGTGGGTTTTCCCAAAGGTATTTTCTATTTTCAACCTTTTATTTTTGAAAAATAATTTCATATTGTGAGGACGCGATTTATTAAAGGAGGGGAGAATGTAACACCCCAAGCTTCCACGGTATGATTCTCTTTGAATAATGCAGTAGCGTGTGTTGTACGCAACTTCTAGTTCTAACACACACCACAACCAATCAAACTAGCCATTATGAATAGTAATAACCACTTTTTGAAATTTTATACATTTTATCTTTAAAAATGGACTTCATTTTTGGATTCGTAATATCGAAATTATCTTAGGGTGAAGTTTTGGTACTTTTCAGATAACTTTCATATTTTGATGAATAGTGAAAAATACTAAATTTTAATTAAAAACAACTTTTTAATCAAAATAATCAATAGTGATAAATTATGAATTTTAGTGATTTTAGAGTATAATTATATTATATTTTAACCATTTAATCCAATATTGTTCATTGGACATAATTTCACATTTAAACTGGATATAAGCAAGTGCTAATCTTTTGATAATTATTATATCTTAAAAACACGCTTTTTGTTTTAACAACGGGAATTAATTTTAAATTAATTTCTGCCACTTCTGTGTTTTGAATTTATAAAAATGGATTCCATATTTAAAATCAGTAGGTCCAAATTTTTTAAATAGGAAACTTTTATTTTTATACATTTTGAATAATTACTTCGGTAAATATTTTATTTACCATGGTTAAAGGGTAAATCCGGTAAATAAGGGTAAACAAATAATATTATAATAATAATAAATTACCCTAAAATGTGTCATAACCCTATTGGTTGATACATGTCCTACCATGGACATCTTTGGGTCGATTTTGGAACCCCATGGATCCACTTGTAAGTGACAATGACACTTTATATTAATTAAGTTAAAGTAAATACAAAAATGACATAAGTATATATCTTTTAGAAAAACAATTTTTACATAGGGTTATATATGTTATATTTTAGACTATAAATATTCATTAGAAATCTAAAAATATTTCATACATAATGGTATTTTATTTATAATTTTTAGACATTGAATAATTAAATTTATTTATGACACAATAATGATGCAGTATTTTCCTTATTAATGAAATAATCAAATAATTAGTATTATAAATGTTAAAATAAATATAATTTGAAAGTTTTGATGACATAAAAAAATTTATTGGTGAATATGACATGTTAGTATTGATTAAATGAATTTTTTTCGAATTAATAAAGTTCTTAAGACTTTAACAAAAACAAATTATTAAATAGTGTCAAAATTGACATAAAAGAGTTTTTTAAAACAATATTATATGATTAATTGATATTATATTCCTAAAAATATAATTTTCGGCCAAAGGACTTATATAAAGATAGTTTTATCATTATTGGACCACTTGGGGGTCTCTTTGAAGTTTATAGTAAGTTTATTAACCATATAATATAAAAATACAAAGAGACATGGTAAATTTCAAGCTAATTAACTAAGAGTTAAAACTAAAATATAAGGTTAATAAAGTGACACAAACCTGTCTAAAACCTATTGGTTGAGTGTATTTCGACCCATCCCCACCTTATCCTCAAAATAAATCAATTTGGATCCATTATAAACTTAATAAGAAGTTATTATAAAATAATATTTTAAGTTTTTTCTAAGGTGCCCCTCACCCCTCTTATAAAATGGAACTCCTCATTCTCTCTAATTCACACCTTCAAAGCCTTTTGTCTCGGCCAAAACCTGAGAAAATATTCTCTAAACTTCCCTCAATTCAACATAGAGGTCTTAGTTTGATCATAAAGCCAACCTAAGGATCCCTTTTTATCAAATCAAAAGGAAGAACCTGAAGAAGAGGTAATGTTTTCACCACCCTCTTTCAAGTTCCTTTCTTCTTCCACTTCTTCTTTATTTGTTATTTAAATTCTAAAATAATAAATCTAGTATCTTATATATACTGTGATGTTATTATAAATATTTCACAACTATATTCATTATTCTATCCATCTTATGAATGATAATGTCACCATGCATGCGTACGTACGGCTTACCCTCTCCATGTCGTGGTGTAATTTGTTATTCAACACTATGTTATTTGGATGGATATAATGATGAGTAATATGTATATAAATAATGAAAATAACATTATAATGTCTCTTTAAAATTAATATACCATCCAATTCCACAACTTTAATGAAATGATATTGTCGCTCGTGCGTACGTACGGATTACCGTCTCCACGACGCGATGAGATTCATTTCCACATTCACCATTCATCGATGATTATAAAAATATATATTACTAATATTTTTGTAATATATTACATAATAATTCTACTGGAGATATATATATATATATATATATTTACTTACATATATTTTATTCACTTAGTTTCGTTCAATACGTTAAGAAAACGGAAACAACGTTTATGCGTACGTACGGACTACCGTCTCCATAAACAGTGTTTTACATTTCGCATATATACCTATTATACATAATTATATTCTAAATATATATGATATATAAATCATTTTTTATATTCTGGAAGTATTTAAATCATGATCTAAGTGATACAATCAAGAGTAACAAGTTAAAACACGTACGATAAAGAAAGCGATTATTACCCAAAATTTTAATTTAACATGGAAATTATTATTAAATGGGTAGTAAAAAGTAATAAATGAATAATTTATGATATCATAAATATTAATATGGTTCTGGTATAATTTAATAACATACTATGGTCTTCATACAGGAGGTTAAACGTACCGTCGACTAAAGGAAAGTGCAAGGTAAGGGGTTTTCATCTCACTCCTTATTCCTGTGAGATTTGTACCATATTGCCACTATTACCTTTTGTGTGGTGTATGTACTAAAAATAATTGTATTCTTTGTGTAATACACTTTAATTTATGTGTATTTACATATTCATTGTATGATACCTCTTTCATGAAGTGTATGTTTCGTAAGTTACCAAATTTGTAAGGGTTTATTTCACAATCTCTTTTTTATCCGAGGTTGTTTTTACGTAAGTATCTACTGAGACATATTTATTATCCATGTTCATGTTTCATAAAATAATTTTCAAAGGGATTATTTTAAGGTACTTTTTACTAAAACATCATTTTAAATGTTTTAAAGATTTATTCTTCTAAACCATTCTCATTAATGTCCATATTTTCAAAATGGTTTTAAGGATTTATTTAAATGGACATGAATGTTTTAAAATGTTAATTACTTTCAAAAGTTTCAAAGTGGTATGGGACAATTTGATTCAAAAAATTTATTTAAATGTCTTACTTTCTAAATTGTGTGACTTTTAAATGTTTTCATGAAAAACGAATACTTCTCTCAAAGAGTTTTACAAATCATTTTCATCTATGTCAAAATCCTTTAATGGATTTTAAACTTGTTTGAATTTGGTTTATTATGATACAAATATTCCATATAGTATTGAAGTTTTTGTGATATGTTTGACTGTGGATGTGTTATTTTTATACCATTCATGGTTTATGGGTAAATTATTGACATTTCGTATGCCAATTTTAATATGAATGTTTATGTTATGTTTAAATCTTTTCATATGAGGAATGCATTGGACTTAGTAAGTGACGGGTGGAGCCCACTATAGCTCCTCGATACATCGGTAGGTCTCATGAGGAAAACTAGTGTCTTGGAACAAGGCCTTGACAAAATCTTATTTGTAGTATTGGCACAAGGCCTTGACTATGTGGTTATGATAGTCTGGCATTATGCATTCCATAATTATGAAAGTGGTTAGTGATATTTCATGTGATTGTTCAACAAGTAGAATATCCATGTGAATAATTAAATGGAATTACTTCATTTTAGTTTTTCCATATTATGTTGAAGTTCAAGTTTAAAAGGATTTTGTTTTAATTGTACATTTCCTTAAATGTTTATGCTTATTTATGAAAGTTTCCATTGTATTGTTATCCTTACTGAGCATCTGAGCTCACCCCTTTCTATGTTTTATTTTTCCCAGGATTCCAAGAAGTGTATTGTGGTTGATATGCAAGGTTAAGCCAAGGGAATAATGGTGTTCCTGAAGGATTATTTATGTTGTTTTGTATTTTATGAAGTGTAATGTAACATTCATGTATGTAATCTATTTTCCAAGACTGATAAACCGATCGGTCCTTCGGGACTTGATTCCTTGTAATCATGACAATGTATTAAAATAATGCACCGACTCTGGGTAACTGGGGTCGGGGCGTTACATGAGTTGTATACTATCTATTCTTATTATGTCTGTTACTACTCCTCCTTCTAATTTTGAGATTTTCTACTGGGTATGTATATACTCACCCCTATATGAGATTTCCCCACACATGTCGTGTCTTGTGAAGATGACGAATATGTCAGTAGTGACTACAGTGGAGCATAGGGACACCTAGTGCATTGGACCACATATGGTGGTTGGATCTTGGAGATTAGAAGTTGGGATCTCTTAGTTCTTTTAATTTTCAGTTTTATCAGATTAGGAAATCTTTCTGGTTGGGCATGTATTTTTTCCCTTTACTTTCAGTTTTCACTATCATACTCTTGTACACCCTAGAGGTTTTTCCATATGTGTGGTTATATTATAGATATTGCATATTTTTATTATTATTCCTTTTCAATTTGGTATTGAGATGGTCGGGTGTGTGCATAGAGGTACATTAGGCAAAGGCCTCCCATGATAGATAGTCTTTCGATGCTTGTCACCAGCCCCTAGCCTGTGGAGGTGGGCTTGGTGTAGTTACGGCTCGAGCCCCATTGGGTTGGGTCATGAAATATTGGTATCAAAGTGTTCGATCCTTGGGATGGTGTCTGGAGTAGTCCCCTTACAATTATTTGTTTGGGATATAGGGAAATAGTGTCAAAGTATTTTGAGTGTGGCTTTTAGGTTAGGGGATCCAATGTTGGTGTGGTGGTCGATGTATCCATTCACTAGGACCTTGACTACCTACTTGTCAACTCAACATACTAAGATAGTGGTTGAAGGGATCAATGGTACATGCATCATATAGGATTGATTCTTTAACTATCCTTATTGATTCATCTCCCCATTGTATATATATGATCATCTTACTGTGGTATGTCTTGAATAAAATTTTAGGATGCTTCTGTGATGATAGTCATCCAGGTTTCTAGTTCTAGATCATTAATACAATCTGATGAGTGATGAGGCCCTAGTTCGGGGTCCATCCCATGAGATCCTTCCTCTAGGTGGATAGGTTGAAGCACCCCCTCCTGTTTATTAGGAGATCATACCAATAGGGTAGGATGAGGATGCACGTAGGCTTAGCGCACTCTATGAGTTCCAATGCCAGGGGCTGCTGAGGTTCCACGGTGAGCCAGATCCCCAGGTGGTGAAGGATTGGCTAGGGTTTATGGTTTGTGTTTTCAGGATTTTCCATACACTGAAAGGTCAGGTGGTTTTTCTGATAACTATCCTTTTCTATGAAACATATGGGTATTGTTGGAGTCTTGTTACCCAAATGAATGATGAGTCAACACTCTCATGGCCCGATGTCGAATAGTTGTTTCATGAGTAGTATTACCCCTCCTACTTGATCTCAGTTTAGATTCATGAGCTTTTAGAGCTACAGCAGGGAGATATGATAGTGGTTGAGTATGTTGTGAGGTTCGCAAACCTTACATGGTACTCCCTTAACATGGTCTGGGATGGATACTTCCAAGCATATAAGTTTCAGCAGAGACTCTGTAGAGATATTTATGCTAGTGTGGTGCCCTTGTGCATTCCCACCTATGTTGGGGTGTTGGATCTGGAACTAGTGATAGAGATATTCATATCATAGGGACACCAGGAAGATGGAGTTGGCAGTGGGTTTCACGTGGCTGAGTCGTCTACAATAGCTAGTAGGTTCTGGTTGACAGGACCTCAGCATAGAAAATCTTCCCAGGATCAGGCTCAAGCATGTGTTATGGGGCAACACAAAGGATTAGGGAAGACAAAATATGAGTGGTTCTATGATTTTTATGGGTGAGGTCACATGGTGCATGACTGCATGACCAGATGTGTTGAGGAGTGTAGGCAGATAGCGAATGTACCACCACGGCAGAGGAAGCGTCGTGATCAAGGATCTCCCAAGTGGGGGTAGGGTGGCTCCTAGATATGCGGAGCTATAATAAGATAAGGTGGAGTTCCAAGAGGAGGAGCTATGGTTGGTGGATGATGTTATGATATCTCTCCACCACCACCACCATGCAGACCATGTTAGGCTCAGGGAGCCGACGATTGGGGTCATGGATAGCTACAAGCTATGGAGGCTTACAACCCAGCGGCACATGAGATGATTATATGTATGATCTATATTTATTATAATATTTTCTAGGTATTATTAGACATAGGTATGAGTCATTCCTTCATTTATATACTCCTAGTGTGAGAGCTGGAGCTCCCAGTTGAGGTATTATCCCAACAACTTTGTCTTGAGGTTTCTATAGGGAACGCTTCATCAATATCTTTTATCTGCTGGTAGTGTGAGTTATCACTTATTGGAGAGAGGTTCTTTTGGGACCTTTTGTTCATCATTATGTAACCCTATGAAGTTATCTTGGTTATGGATTGGTTACCCATGGTTCGAGACTAGATTGACTGCCACCACAGATGAGTCAGATGTCTTTGCACTAATGGGATGAGATTCTCCTTTTTGGGAAAGAGAGATCTCATATAAGTAAGAGTGGGTTTTGCAAGTGGGATATTGCATCTCATCACCCATCATTTGTAAAGTGTATCCCTTGGTGTAGTAGGCTCTTTAGGTGTAACATCTTTTAACCTTATTTCAGGTAATTCCATTTACTTGTTTTCCTCTTTAATTGGGTGTGTCTTAGGACTCCCAAGGATAGAGATCATTTTTTAGGGAAAATTACTTAAATATTGGGGATGTATGTTTGTGTGAATTAATGAAGACCAAGTATAAATGTGTTAATGGAATTTTAGGGTTCTCCCCAAGTTCAAATAATGAACGAGTTTGTTTGGGGTTTTGGTGTAAGAATCTACAGTTTATGTAGTCTATAGGAAAATACACATCATGTAATGGGAGAACATGATGTGTAAGTTATGTGTAGTAGATCTCATGAACCTATTAAATGGCGTGAATGGATTACACACTTTGTAATTTTAAAAGGTCGGTTTTTAATAAAAAGGTGATGGGTTTTTTAGTGTATCTGAGTTCTGAGGATTACATGACGTGTAAAGGAATTACACGCCATGTAAATGTCCTGAGAATAGCTTTAAGGGTGCCACTAAGCTGAAATTTTATTTCATTATTCTATATCTCCTTTGTCTCTCGACCTATAAGGCTTCTCCGATGATTTTGGGAAGCTTTATTTGATATGTATTGATCCATTCTGTGATTGATCACCATTGTGGTTGCTTTTCATCTCTTCGGGTGTGTAAGTCATTATGCTTATTTGTTTCTTTGATTGTGGTAGTGTTTTTGTTTTTCATTCTCAGATCTATTGATCTATAGTGATGTTTCCTTTTTTCTCTCAAGATCTGTTGTGTGATCTTGTTTTGGGGGTCGTTTCCTTTGTTGGTTGTGTTGCGGTGGTTGTGAATTCTTGAGGTATGTGTTGTTTCCTCTTCACTGCTAATCCTTTTGTTAAATTGAATTAATTCTAAGATGTGTAGATTGGTTTTGGGGTCTCTGTTTTCAATGTTGTTATATTCTTATTAAAGGATACTTTGTGGGAATTCATGACCTCGATTTTTGAGGTAGGTGGTTCCATCTCTAGCATGTGTTGATGAACTGTATTGCTTCTGTTTTTATAAATGAATTTATAAACAAATTTAGCATGATTTTTTGTGTGCATAAATGGATTTGTGATAAAATGTGGTTTTACCTAGTTTTTTGTAAATAGAAAAGGGGTATTTTCAAATAATTAAAATGGTTTATGAAATACATCACATGGGAAGCCTTGGTTACATAGGTGTAAGGTTTATCTTAGGACCATTGTCCATGTTACTGTTAGGAGGTTAGCTCATGGGGATTTTCTCTTCTCCCTAGGTCTGTCATTCTAGGGACTTTTTCTTGACATTATTAGGGGGGTTCATTCATGGGGTATTCATCTGCTCCTTAGGCATGTGTTTTAGGGACATGTTGTTCACTAGTCATTATTGTGGTATGATTAGTCTACTATCCTGGCCTGTTGAGTTCCTTGGTGTGATTTACTTGTGCTTGGATTTTTACTATTTTGGATTTGATATGCATGATTGTATTTTTATAAATGATAATGGAAATTATGCTTGAAATTGATATACCTGAATTTGTTTTGTAATTTTTAGAAAAAGGTATATGTTTACTATGCTTTGATAAAAACCACTTTACTGCTTATCATGCCATGTTTTATTTGAAATGGTCATACTTGAGTTATTTTTATAGTGAATTGTTATGAAACACCTGGGTGCGAACCTATTGAGAATGTTATCTTACACCCTACATACCCCTTTGGTGGTTATTAGACCATCTTATGTCTTTAGATGTAGAGAAAGTCAAGGTATCGTAGTGAGGTGGTGAGATGCTGGGATTATGCTCATATTATCACATGAAGTAGTCCTATTAGGTAGTCTTTTATGGTTGGATTTTTACTTGGAGATTATTTCATATCTTTGGTTTTTTGGTTTTCACTATCTTCTTTTAGTTATGGCATATATTTATCTGTTATGTTGTTGTTTCTTTTGTATATATATGTGTCATGTTGTTACTTCAGGTTGGGAAAAATCACTCCCTCGGTTTGTTGTTTTATTCCCAAGTTCTGGTCACTAGCCCGGAGAGATTAGGAATGTCCTTTGGGTATGTGATGGGTTGAGTTGAGTACCGTTTTGAGAGCGTATTCTGATTGGTTCATTATAGTTTGCTATCAAAGGTGGTATATCCTCATGATTCTATGTCTAGGGATGTTTGGTAGATGGATATGGGATTTTTGAGACTTGAGAGGTATATTTTCATGAGTGTCTAGATATATATTTTTGTGATGAGGCTCAATTTACCATGGTTTGTTGGGATGTGTTTATTTTATTTTGAGTTTTTTATGTTAATATTAGTTTTTGCTTATGGGTTTTCTAGTTTGAACTAAGATTTTTCTATTGTCTAATCATTTATTTTGTTTTAGTGTGTAGCAGTATGCCTCTGATATGTGTTCTATGAGTTCCTTGGGAGGATGCAGCTAATGCTCCTCAAGGAAATCCTTTGAAAGACTGGAACTTTATCGAGACTACTATGTGAGCAGTTTGTTTTGTTGGTTAGAATGTTATACATGTTCAGAACGCAGTCATTGAGGTACAACCAAGAGATATATGAGAGGGGGGTCGATCATGAGAGTTCTTTCATGAGAATCCATGGTCCTTTAAGGGTATGAATGAACCTCAAGAAGTGGAGGACTAGCTGAAAAAGATCGATCAGATATTTGAATTCTTGGATACACTTGAGAGTATCAAGGTGAAGTGTATGGTGTTTCAACTTGAGAGTCCCAGTAAAAGGTGGTGGGATTCCATGGTAGAGGCTGATAATCATGTAGAAATTTAATATAAGGGTTTCAAGACTCTCTTCTTCTATCAGTTTTTTTCAGAGTCGCTAATGATGGAAAAGTCTTTGGAGTTCCTCTCTTTGGGGTTGGGAGAGCATGTGTTGTTGGTATACACCAATTAGTTTGTTGAGCTGGTTTGTTTTTTGCCAGAATTTATAAATAACGACCAACTAAAAGATCATAAGTACCTATAGGGTTTGTGACTATATATTATATCACATGTATTATAATGAAGATTTCGACCTATGTTGAGATAGTGGATAGTTCTATGATGGAAGGACTGAATATGGAAAGAAAGTTTAGATATTATACACCTTCTCTTCCACTTAGTGGCAGGTTTAGTGGTGTGCTAAGGAAAAAAGTGGAAGTGGAAGGATCAATGTAGGAGTGGGGTGGTTCTCAATAAAAGACCCCTTCATCACCTCTGGTTATAGATAGTAGTGTTCCTCTGACTTGCTATCAATATGGAAAGGTCAGACACACCGGGCATTCATGTCCTTCACCATCAAATATGTGTAATATCTTTGGGGATTATGGTCATCTGCAGTGTTTCTATCATTCCATGTCTACTCTTCGATATGGTCAGGGATCATCATCTCCAAAGGCTGCTGTGGCACAATCAGATTCTTCAATGACTACAGGTCTCTATCCATAGGCCTTAGGAGTAAAACACCTTCACGCAGTAGATGAGTTTTCAGTAGAGATAGATGTGGGCCCAATGATAGTGATATGTACCATATTTATTGAATTTTTAGTAGTAGTTTCTTTATTTGATACTAGTGATTCCCACTCATTTATATCTGGTTGTTTTTTTGATATGTTTAACCTTTTGATGGAACCCATGTCCTTTTTTAAGGAGTTAGTGACACCTCTTGGAAAGAGGAAAGAGCAGGGGTTCCAGTGTCCTTCTTGTGTGCTATCAATAGCTGATGTGGAGCTAGTCTAGGGTTTTCTTGTTCTTAATTTAGATTTTTTTGATGTCATTGTTAGGATGGATTGGCTTGTTTCTCATTGGGCTAAGGTCTATTGTTATCATTGATATGTCTCGTTTTTTGAGGACGATGGGATCTCAAGGGTGTTTTAGGGAGATTGGGATCCAAGGTCTCACCATATAGAACCTTCTCACCTGGAGCTCAGGAGTTTGTTGTCCATTTTTGTAATTGATCCCAATGATGTATCTTCTATTGTTGACCTTCTCACTATTGTTTGAGGTTTTCCTAATGTTTTCCCAGATGATTTCTCTGGGCTTCCTCTAGAAAGGGAGGTAGAGTTTTTTATTGACCTGTTTTTATGAACATAACTGATATTGATACCTTTTTATCATATAGAACATGTATAACTAAAATATATCAAGATTAAGTTGTATGATCTAGTGTCAAAAGGTTTCATTCACCCTAGTGTTTCTCCTTAGGTAGCCCCAGTGCTCTTTACCAGTAAGGAAGATGGTTTACTCTGATTGTTCGTAGACTATAGGAAGTTAAACTGGTTAAAAATCAAGAACAAGTATCCTTTGCCTCATTTGGATTATTTGTTCGACTAGTTAAAGGGTCAAAAGTGGTTTTTTAAGATTGATCTTTAGTCAGGTTATTAGTAGCTCAGAGTTTGGGAGTGTGATATACTGAAGATGGATTTCAAGAGAAGTTATGGCCATTATGAATATCTTATTATTTCATTTGGTCTAAATAATGATCCTATAATTTTAATGGGTTTTATGAATTAGATATTCCATTAGTATCTTAACACTTTTTTAATAGTGTTTATGGATGATATTTTGGTTTTTTCAAGATCCAAGAGTGGGAACAAGCACCATTTGAGGTTGATTTTGGAAATCTTAAGAAGTATCCATCTATATGGAAAGATTTAAAAATTCACTTTCTAGATTCAAGAAGTGAATTTATTAGGTCATGTTATTTCTGAACATGTCTTATCAATTGATCCTAAGAATTTCAAGGGGAAGAGCCATGAAATTTCTTTGAGATTCAGAGGTTCCTTGGTCTTACTGGTTACTATCAATGGTCCATCAAGGATTTCTCAAAGTTAGTGCCACATTTGACTGCTCTTACCAATAAAGGGGTGAAATTAATTTTGGATGCAAAGTGTTAGTTTTCTCTTGACAAGATAAAAAGTCTTCTGACATCGAATCCTATTTTGATCCTACCTGAGGCCAGTAAGAGGTATGTGATTTTATGTGATGATTCTGGTGCTGGTTTGGGTTGTGTGCTCATACAGGAAGATCATGTAGTGTCTTACAGTTCTCGCCAACTTAAATTGAATGAGAAGAATTACCCTACTCATGATTTAGAGATTTTCGTAGTTATTCATGCACTTAAGTGTGGGCGGAATTATCTTTTCAGGGAAAGTTTCATAGTCTTTTCTAACCATAATATTCTAAGTTATATCTTTTCTTAGAAAGGCTTGAATCTCAGATAGAGATGATGGGAGGATTACCTTCAGACATTTGACATTGATATTACCTACAAAATAGAGAAGGGGAATTTCATTGTAGATTCTCTTAGAAGGAAATTACCATTTCAAGATATTGTGGAATCAAAGGAAGAGTGGAACCTTATGAGGGTTATTGCTCAGTTGAATCTAAATGCTCAGGAGGATGTTTTAGGCATGGTTTTTATCGGTGTTCAATTATCTTCATCTCTCCTTGAGTCTATTCTACAGATCCAGCAATAGGATTTTGAGTTCAATGGAATTAAAGAAATCTTATATAGTGGGGAGAGAATTTTGGTTTGGTCACTCTCTTCAGATGGTATACTTATTTTTGGGGATTGGTTTGTTGTCCCAACACCAGTAAGGAACTCGGTTTTTCTGATTGTCATAATACTTCATGGTTCTTCCATCTGAACACTATGAAGATATATTATGACATGAGATGGTGATTTTGTTGGTTGGGTATAAATCATGACATTACTGGTTATGTGTCTCGTTATTACATCTACCAACAAATAAAGGCAGAGCATTTGAAACCTTATGATTTGATCCTGCCTCTTATAGTGCCTGTTTAGAAATGGGACAAGGTATCCATGGACTTTGTTGTTATATTACCACAAACTCTTTAAGGAAAGAATGCTATTTAAGTGGTGATTGATCGGTTGAAAAAGAAAAATCATTTCATTATAATCAAATAAACTGAAAATGTTGAAGATCTGGGTAAGTTGTGTGTGCAATAAATTATGAGGTTACATGGGGTTACTTCATCTATTGTTTCATAAAGGGATCCTAGGTTTACTTAAAGGTTATGGAGAAGTATCCAAGAGGTGATTATGAATCAAGTTAGATTGAGTATAACTTATCATTCATAGACAGACGGTCATACGGAACATGTTATTCAGATCCTGGATGGTTTTTTTCGTGCCTATGTCTTAGATTTTAGTGGATCATGGGACAACCATCTGGTACTGATTAAGTTTTCTTATAATAACATTTATTAGTCATCGATCATAATGGATCCTTTTGAGGATTTATATGGTCACTCATGTAGATCACCTCTTTGTTGGGTAGAGGTGGGTGAAGCTTCTTTGGTGGGATTGAGTTTGGTTTAGGAGACATGAGCAAGGATTCATGATGTTAGTTAGTATCTAGTTACAATGTAGAGTTTTTATAAATCTTATGCAAATCAATGACATCTTCCTTTGAAGTTTTTCATAGGTGATCAATTTTTATTGAACTTTTCTCCTTGGTTGGTTTATTTTAGGATTGGAAAACAGGGAAATTTGGCTCTGAGATATGTTGGAATGTTTGACGTCACCGAGCAGCTTAGGCTAGTTACTTATAGGTTGGAATTTTTGATTCATTTGACAGGAATTCATGATGTTTTTCACATATCACAGCTCAAGAAATATCATCTTGATCCTTCTCATGTTTTGAATTATGAAGAGATTGAGTTAGAGATAAATGTTTCTATTGGGAACAGCCAGTAGAGATCATATAATCTTAAGTGAAAGTCTTGTGTGGGAAGTCTATTCTATTGGTTAGATTGTTATGGAGGCATAGATCATATTCTCATGATACTTGGGAGTGCGATTCATTGATGAGGGATCATTTGCAACACTTCTTTACTAGACTTCATTCTTCTACATGACTTCTCGAGGATGGAAAGTCTTATGGTGGGGAGTTTGTAACATCTATTTACCCACTTTCAGGTAATTCCCTTTCCTTTACTTATTTTACTCTTTAATTGGGTGCATCTTGGGACTCCCAAGGATGGAGATAATTTGATGGGAAAATTGATTAAATCTCGAGGGTGTGTGTTTGTTTGAATTAATGGATCCTAGGTATAAATGTGTTAATAACATTGTAGGGTTCTCCCCAAGTTCAGAGAACACCTAAGTTTTTTGGGGGGTTTTGGTGTAACAATATACAATTTCTATAGTCTGTAGGAAAAATACACTCTGTGTAATGGGAGTACATGATGTGTAAGTTCTGGAGGGAAGATGTCGTGAACCTCGTACATAGCATGAATGGATTACATTCCATGTAAGTATTACATGTTGTGTAATGTTAAAAAGTTATTTTTTTTATAAAAAGACAAGGAGTTTTTTGGTGTATCTGAGTCCCAAGGATTACACTACATGTAAAGGGATTACATGCCATGTAAATTTCATGGATAGTGATTTAAGGGTTTCTCTTGGATGAAATGTTATTTCATTCTTTTGTAACTTCTTTGGATCTCAATCTAGAAGGCTTCTTCGGTGATTTTGGGAGTCTCCATTCGATTTGGATTGATCCATTCGGCGATTTATCATCATTGTGATTTGTTTGAATCTCTCTAGGTGATTAAGTCTTTCTTCTTTTTCTTTTCTTTGATCGTGGTAGTGTTTTTGTTTTGTGTTCTCAGATCCATTGATTCGTAATGATGTTTCCTTTTGTTTCTCTCTATAACTGTTGTGAGATATTATTTTGGGGGTTTTTTCCTTTACTGGTTGTGGTTCAGTGGATGTGAGTTCTTGAGGTATGTGTTGTTTCCTATTTTTTTCCAACCCTTTTATTAAATTTAATCAATTTTAAGATGTGTAGATTAGTTCTAGGGCCTCCATTTTCATTATTATAATATTCTTGTTGGAGGATCCTTTGTAGGCATGCATAGCCTTGAGTTTTGAGGTAGGTGGTTCTATCTCTAGCATGTGTTGAAGAACTGTATTGATCCTATTTTTATAAATGAATTTATAAATAAATTTGGCATGATTGTTTTTTGTGTGTTAATGGATTTGTAATAAAAGGTGGTTTTCCTTGATTTTTGGTAAATGGAAAAAGGTACATTTTCAAAGCATTGAAATGATTTATGAAATGTAGCACATGGGAAGCCTTGTGTGTGGGGGTGGAAGGTTTATCTTAGGACCATCGTCCATTTTACCATCGAGAGGTTAGATCATGGGGAATTTCTCTACTCCCTAGGCATATCATTCTAGGGACTTGTTCTTGAAATTGTTAGGGGGTTCACTCATGGGGTGTTTTTCTGCTTCTTAGGCTTGTGTTCTTGGGACTTGTTGTGCATTAGTCATTATTTTGGTATGAGTAGTCTGTTATCCTAACCTATTGAGTTCCTTGGCATGATTTACTTGTGCATGTTTTTGAACTGATTTGGATTTGATATGCATGATTGTATTTTGATAAGTGATAATGGAAATTATTCTTGAAATTAATATACCTTTCCTTGCTTTAGAATTATTAGAAAAAGGGAAATGTTTACTACATTTTGATAAAAAATGATTGGCTATGTATCATTCCATGTTTTATATGAAATGAGAATACTTGAGTTATTTGTAAAGAAACTTTTTATAGGACACCTGGGTGGGATCCTGGTGATTATGTTAGCTCACACCCTGTATACCCCTTCAGTGGTGGTAGACCTAGTTATTTCTTTCAATGATAGGAAAGGAAAGGTGGCGTGGTGAGGTGGTGAGATTTTCTATCAGCTGAGTTGAGTAGCTGGTGGTGAGATTCTAGGAGTCCACCCATGATATCACATAGAGTAGTTGTTTTCCTATTTGGTAGTCCTTTGTGGTTGGACTTGCACTTGGAGATTTTTTCTTCTATTGTGTTATTTGGTTTCCACTTTCAACTTTCAGTTATGGCGTATATTTATCTTTTCCATTGTTTTTCCTTATATATATATATATATATATATATATGTCACAGTTTTGCTTCGAGTTGGGAGAAATCATTCCCTATGGTTGTTGTTTGATGCTCGGGTGCTAGTTATCAGCCTGTGGGGATTGGGAATTCCCTTTGGGTATGTGATGGGTTAGTCCTCATACCAATTTGAGAGGGTATTTGGGTCAATTCACTACATCAGGAATCTAAATTCTTCAATCATGGAGTATTTTATGGATGTATTCCCCAAGGATGTTCTAGGACTACCTCTGAGATGAGAGATGGAGTTAGGTATTGACTTGCATCCTAGGACTGCTCTGATATCTTTTACAGCATATTAGATGGCCCCTACCAAGCTCTGGGAGCTGCAATTACAATTAAAGGACCTTCGAGAGAAGGGTTTCATCAGACATAGTGTGCCCCCCTAGGAAGCTTCAGTGCTGTTCATGAAAAAGTTAGATGAGAGTTTATGGATTTGCATAGATTATTGTCGCCAAAACTAGGCCACGATAAAGAACAAGTACCCCTTGTTGAGTATTCATGACCTCTTTGACCAGTTGTGAGGTGTGAGATGGTTCTTGAAGATCGATATCAGGTCCGGTTACCACTAGTTAAGAGTTCATGATGCTGATATTCCAAAGCTGGCATTTTGATGTCGCTATAAACCCTATGAGTTCCTCATGATTCTCTTTGGTGTGATGAATTTTCCTGCCGTGTTTATGAATTTGATGAACTGGATCTTCCAACAGTACTTGGACTAGTTTGTGGTTGTATTCATTGATGACATACTCATATACTCTACAACATAGGAGGATGATACAAAGCAGTTGAGGATGGTCCTAGATTTTCTTCAGGAGCACCAGCTTTCTGGTAAACTCTCGAATTGTCAGTTTTGGAATCATGAGGCTCACTTCCTTAGGCATGTCATTTCTAATCATGTTTT
Organism: Viscum album; assembly: GCA_963277665.1. NCBI lineage: Eukaryota > Viridiplantae > Streptophyta > Magnoliopsida > Santalales > Viscaceae > Viscum > Viscum album. Next base: position 442,416,377 of record OY728121.1, read on the forward strand.
TTCTATGGACCTGGTGAAGATCAATGTAGTGCTTTCTTGGGAGCCACCCAAGAGTGTGTCATAAGTGTATAGTTTTCTTTGCTTGGCAGGGTACTATAGGAGGTTTGTGGTAGACTTCTCTAGGATTACATCCCATTTGACTGCCCTAGCATGGAAAGAGAATTCATTTACCTAGACTAATCGGTTCCAGAGGTCCTTCAAGGAGTTGAGTCTAAGGTTGAAAATTGATGATATTTTCAGACTATCGGAGGAGGGTGTAGAGTACGTAGTGTATTGTGATGGCTCAAGAGTTGGGATCATTTGCGTGTTGATGCAAAGATAGTCAGTTACCACATATGGGTTGAGACATTTGAGACCCTATGAGAAAAACTACATGACTCACGACCTAGATATGGTAGTGATAGTATTCTCTATGAGGATTTGGAGGCACTATATTCTAGGAGAGTTCTTTATGGTTTACTCAAAATATCAGAGTCTCGGATATGTCTTCACACAGAGAGACTGGAGCCTGAGTCAGAGGCGCTGGTTGGAGTTCCTGTAGAACTATGACTTCGAGATTGTCTATACTCCTGGGAAGGGAAATGTAGTAGCAGATGCCCTTAGTAGGAAGTCCCAGACTCATTTAGTTTAGGAGGCTTCTGAAAAGTTGGCTTTCTTACAGCTGACCCTAGTTGAGCAGGAGGGTGCAACTTTTCTTCAGTCGATACTGTTGACTCCTCCACTTCTAGAGCATGTGAGAGAGTCCAAGTTGGGAGGCATAGACTGTGAGGTATTGAGTGACTATATATCCTCACGAGATTCACCTGATGGATTTTTTTAGTAAAGTAATCATGTCATCCCTTTCCAGGGACGAACGGTGGTCCGAGTCATGATGCATGATGAGGTGATGAGGGAGTTCCACACTTCTCATTTAGATATACATACAGGTGTGGGGAAGATGTATAAATACCTTCAGTAGTAGTTTTGGTGGGTTAACATGAGATGGAGAATAGATGAGTTTGTTTCATAGTGTCTCACCTTTCAGCAGGTGATGGTTGAGCACTAGGTTCTGACGTGTTTGTTTCAACCTCTTGAGATCTCGGAGTGGAAATGAGACAAAATATCCATGGACTTCGTGATAGGGCTTCCATAGATAATGAAGGGCCATGATTCCATCTGGGTGATAATTGATCAACTTACAAAGTTGGTGCACTTCCTTACTATCAAGGAGTAGATTTTGGTGGAGAGTTTAGGGCAGATGTATGTATAGGATATTGTTCGCCTTCATGGGGTTCCCTCGACTATTATCTCCAAATATGATGTATGTTTCATATCACGGTTGCGGAGTGGCCTAAAGGAGGAATTTGGGACCTATATGATGATGAGTACAACCTTTCACCCCCAGACAGATGGTGTTGGCGACAACAGAGAAGGTCCAGGTCATCTGTGAGTGGATGAGGACAGCCTAGAGCAGGCATAAATCTTAAAAAAACAACATCATAGGCCCTTGGAGTTCGAGCAGAGAGACCACATTTTCCTGAGAGTCTCCTCATGATGATAATTGTAGAGATTTCTTTGGGGATTTGAGCTATCCCCAAGGTTCATTGGGCCATTTGAGATCTTGCAGAGGGTTGGCGTGGTTTCTTATCGCCTCGCTCTACCCCCACAGTTGGAGCGGGTGCACGTCATCTTCCATGTGTCACAACTAAGGAGATATGTACATGACCTTGTGCATGTTATTGACTGGGGTGAGCTAGACATTGAGGATGGATCCAATTTTTCAGATCACCCGGTAGTGATCAAGGATCAAAAGGATAGGACCTTTCATGGATAGACCATCCTCTTGGTTCATGTGTTATAGTAGCATGGTGGCATGCAAGAGAGATCCTAAGAGCGGGAGAGCTAGATGTGGGCTCAGTATACCCATATTTTTACTTAGTTTTTACTTTTTGAAGATGAAAATCTTGGAGGAAATAATGCAGAGACTCTATTTTTTCCTTGTAAGAATTTAAAATATTTCTATATGTATTTTCAGAGCTATGCATGGAGACGACATGTGATTTTAAGGCCCGGTGTGTCTGAAATTAATTTTATAAAAATATTTTATATTACATGTGCATATTTTCTTAAAAAATAAGATAAATCTTAAACAAAATCTCGGATCAGAAATCTGAGATCACGATTGAGTCTGAAGCGTGATGTTTACCCTAGGCGGGACCTAAAATAGGTCGGTGCGAGATGTTCGGATATCGTGACCGTTGACAGTGCATTCGGTAGGTTAATTAAATAATTTATTTAATTAATTTATTAATTAACATAATTCTAGTTTCTCTATTAATACACTTTTGTGGCGATTTTCCCAGGGTTAACTGCATAACCCTAGGACCTTCGAGTGGTTTTTTCTTCCTCCTCTTTGTTGTTGAGCGTGTTCTTCATCAATGAACGATCCAAAATCAGGTAGAGATCATCATTTATGGATTCTACCTCATTTTATTAAACTATTTATCATGATCACATTATGATCTTTGATTTTTTCCAATTGTTGGGTTTTATATGCACCCGTGTACAGATTTAATTGATTATTCATTTGTTTCTCACCCCGATAATCTTCGATTGTGTTTGTTGTCCAAGAACGTTTGACCAATGATCATTTACCTCTGTTTCTTGTGTATTTCTCCCTTCGTTCTCCATGTTAGTCATCGTTGGACCACAGGGTCACGATTTGACATTGTTGGGCAGGACTGAGCCCGATCGGACCTCGGATTCATGACGGATTCATGTGCGACGAACAAAACGATGAATCAGGGGTGTATTTGGGATGATTTCGGGTGATGGATTTTATGTTCAAAATCAAAATTGAGATGGCGCAGCATTGGTTACATGCACGGTTCATATAGATGGTGATTAACCAAATGAAAATTTATTAGGCACCTATGAGTATTATATTAATAAAATTATTTCTTATCCACTAATAAAACATTTGATTCAATTATTTACTATTAAAATTTACATGTTTTTGTAAAAATAATGGTTGTATCTAGATAATAAGCCTTTGGTAAAGTTATTCTTATCCATCTCATTTTTCCCTCAAAATTTCATATTATTTGTCCATGTATTGAAGAAGTTATGGCAGAATCATTATAGAAATTAATTCTGTCTAGATAGACTATTCAGATTCAATATACTGAATATCCACACATTTTTTAATATCTTAATGGAGGAATATCAGAGTGTGTATTATGTGGACTTTTTATCCTATGTATTACACATCCACCATTAAAATTTCATCCTCTTACATGATGTTTTGTAGTATTTATGGTCAAATCATTGATTAAAATATTTTTAGCCTGGTAGATTCATTGAATCTCGATGCTTTGACTTCACATGCACTTTTGACCATGATAAATTTTGAACCAGATGTTATTCCATTTGAATTAAATGATCCAAATAAATTCATCTAATATCTTTCAAAATTTCAGGCCAATTCAATAATATTTAAAAATGTTATGACTGAATTTCTATGGCAGGAACCATCCAATCGGATCCACATCATCATTGACTTCATTGACACTTATCACCCCTCAAAATGTGGATCCAACTTTTATTATCTTTAGAAATTCAGATATATTAGTATGTAATCCCCACACATAAAAGGATGAAATAAAATTTTAGATTAAAAATATAAAAGTTCAATTGAAAAGGAAAAATTGGAATTCCCATAAAATTTTCAAATTTATTAATCATTATTCTTGATAAAAATGTATTTTAAGAAATAAAAAAGGGTGATTAATGTATTGGATGACCTTAACCATCATTCACAACATTAATTTTCAACTAAAAATTTTGTAATTAATTTCACCAAAAATTGGTTGGTCTTAATGGAAAAATAATTACTATTTAAACCCTTAACACCATCCCTCCTCAAGTATAAATACCCACCCCATCTTCCCATTCTCTCACACCCAATTCAAAGTCCTCTCACTATATACCTCCCATATATTCTCTTCAATTACTCTCTCTTCAATATTGAAGAGTTTTTTTTTTGTACAAATGTTTTCCTCTCCAAGATTTAGAAAGTTACTATTCATGGTAAATGACTTTCTTTTTAAAATTCCATTTTAAAGTCTCCCTTAAAAATCTTTTTCTTCCATGTACATGTTTTAAAAATATCTTATTAATGTTTTTATATGGACATAAATTAATTTTAAAGTAAATTTTTTGTTTCTTTTTACTTTATTTCAAAGGTTTTAAAAAGGGATATTTTTACAGAATGTTTTGACTCTCATTACAAAATACAAAAAGAAATATTTTATTTTAACATATACAGTGTCATTAGATTTTCCTACCACCAAAAAAATTACTTGAATTTTGAATTCCTTTAAAATATTTCATTTTTATTCAATGAAAAACTATATTTCCATTTTTTATGGTTATTTTGATATTGAAAATGGGTTTTTAAAAGAAAAGGGTGTTTTGATATCCGAAAGTGTTTTGAATATGGGTTCAAAAGAGTTTTTCAAAGGTTTTATAAGGAAAATTACAATAATAAAAAAAATTATTTGTGATATGGTACATGAGCATTATATATGAGAAACTGTTGATCCCAGTACAGCTTATACGATGGTTTGAGACCCATTATATCTCTTTGATACATTAGTTAAAGAAGTAATCTCTAGATATGACATGTTCATGATACCTTGGAAGCATTCCTTAGTAATTTTTTATGATAAGTTGGTGAATAACATTGGTAATTATGTTCTATGACACCTTGGTGATATGATTATGAATGTATTATTTTAATATTGTTTCCACATTTCCATGTTATGCATTAAGTACTTGTGATTATTATATCACGATATGCCTCATGTTTTATCCATGATGATCATTCATGTTCCATTTTGTTTTTTCCCTTACTAGGATTTATGATCACCCTATTTTATTGATGTATGTCCCCAAGAAATTAATTTCAGTGAGATGACATGGGATGGATTAATAAAGGATTCATTTAAAAGGATTAAACAAGGATTATGTTTATGTTTTCCTTATGAAATTCATGTGTTATGTACCTGGTTTCCAAGACACTAGACCTTAAAAGATCCTTCAAAGTTATTAATATAATATTTTTTAAAATTTGGTACAATTGAAAGTGTGGCACACAATGCTACAATGGTAATTGAAAATAAACCACTAGCTCGGGGACTCGTTCCTGCAACCACAACCCAAACCCCAACCCACCCTCACCACCCTAGCCGACCGTGGGGAGCATTAATCTAATATTTTGTTAATGAATTATGTTAAAATTCATGTATTAAAAATAATAGTTGTTATGGTTGGTATCAAAGGATGGTTTATTTATCTATGGAAACTAGGACTAAAAAACATTACTGAAAAATCCTAGTGATAAGTCTAAATATAAGAAAACATCCTAGAATTTTTATGAAGTGTTAATTGAGTGGTTTCTAAGCTACTACATGATAAGATGAATTTTCATATACATATTGGATACATTTGTCTATGTTTTATTCATGTTTTTTATATAATTCAATGGGTTTTGGTTTTTTTCTTAGGATTTTGGAATTTTGGACTCGAAGGGAGAAATGTGGAAATGTGGAAAAAATAGGCTTTACACGTCATGTATAACATACACAGCGTGTGGTCCTCATTCACAGCATTCATGTGGAGTCACATACCAACCCATAAAGATTTTACATGAAATGAAGCTCGTACATAATGTGCATATACATTACACATTGTACATATTTCAAAATAACAATCCCACTGAATTTGAATCAATTATATGGCATGCAGAGTTTACATGACATAAAAAGTTTGAGAGACAACCCAGTCAAAGATACAGGATGATTTTCTAAAGGAGATTGTGGATCTAAAATACACAACATATAACCTACTTACATGACATGAAGATATCAAGAAAAGTACACATAAATCTATTACACAACGTGAATTCCTTCCTCATCGTGTACTTTTCAAGCCTATTTATTTTTTATCACTCCGTCGTGTATAAGAGTTCGTAGACCTACACTTCCTCTTTTTTTCTTTCTCTATTTTAATTTTTTTCTCATCCAAACTCGGTTTTAATTCACTAATTTTATTTTTTTTATCTAATACTCTTGAGTTGTTAACCTTTCTTCTTACATTTAGATTTTTATTTCATTTTAATGCTCTCTTTCACAACTATTCTCCATTATTCATCAGGACTTTTCATTCTTTTGTTATTTCTTCATTCAAAGTAAGTTTTTGATTGAATTTAATTTTTTTATTGTTTATCTTGATTATTTCTTATTCTAAATTGTGTATTTATTATTTATAAACTATTTCATGGTTATTATAAGCTAGTTTTATATTCTTTTTCTTTTGATCCATACCATTATGCACGGTTAATCTTCTTATAGTTAGGGTTTGAGAGTAGAGGTTTTTCTGAGCCTAATAAATCCATGAGTTAAACGTTAGTAACCCTATGGCTAGTAATTAGGTTAAAAACAATTTTTCATCACATTATCTTGCATAGCCTTGAATATGGAAGGTAAAATTGAACAAACCTAACCAAATTGGATTTGATCGGGCTATGACCATAAGCCTGTGATACTTTCTGTAACATCTCCAACCTAAGAGCCACTAAACTGATTCCCTGAGCCGAGTCGCCGCATGCCCTCAAGTGTGAATCCCTATACACTAGAGGTTTCCAACTAGTAGTGAGGGTCTAGAAGCTCACATGGTGATACTATACCCTCTTTATCATAGTAATTCGTAATATATAAAATACAAAACAAAAGAAACATAAAAGAGTAAATAGAAACATGCATTTCCAAACATTTCCCAAAACTAGTTACAAGATCAAAACCATTAGTAAACATGCTATATAATGTCCATACAGTGTAAAGTGTACGGAAAACCCAAAATAAAGAAAAACTGATCAATCCCCAAAATGGGTCCTGACTCTAAGTCTAGATCCCTCATCCATGCACATCCTAAGCCCATATCAACTCCCTAGAAAAGTGCCCTTGCCCTTGTCCTGACCTGTAAGCATGAAATCTACTAAGGTACCCAATGGAGGCCTGATCAGGTTGTGAGTATAACTCAGTACGCCACCACCAATGGTGTCTACAAAATATCTAGTATAAGAAGATAGTGTATTCATGTGCTAATATATAACAAGTAAACAAGTATTAATAAGATTCTATTAGTAAATCATTGTTTAACTAAACCATTATCATCATTTAAGTCAATGGGTTAGGTGTTCCATTTATTGCACAATGGCCTAAGATGTTTAAACACTATGCATAAGTTAATAAATCAATTTACCTATCTCACTAGGGGAAACATCACATGAGAAAATTTATTACACATACTTTGGAGTGTCATTCCAGGTAATCCCAACCAATTTCATCACACTTAACTTGGAGCCTCAATCCAGGTAATCATCCTATGAAATTGTTTGGGCCTAGATCATCAATCTGACTCCCTAACCTGTGCATTCTATCAATGGGGTTTAGAATCTCAGTCCAACCCATCCTGTGAGAGTAGAGCATTAGTCAACACCCACAAAAACCAATCCATGTGCATGTGCTTCCATTAACCATTAACCACATTTCCCATATCCCAAAACATTCACAATCATTTCACATAACATTCTCAATTCACTACTCAATCAACATATCAATTCATCTTCATGCCTTAACTCATTATCATATTCCTATTTCAAACCATGAGATATTTTTTAAAATCACTTTAATTCATTTACCCACTCACAAGGTTCCAAAAAATCCCTTATACCATTATCAATGTCTATACACAACCACCATTAGTGACTTTCATAATTTAAACTGACTTCTCAACACATATATCATGGGATCTATTTTATCATAACAATTCCATGTTCAACATCATAATTTTCCATGTTCGGGATGATGGTGCACCCCATGGGTGGCCCTAATATTAGTCTAATCAATCTCAATGCATCCCATAAGGATCATGAGGGGTTAAATTCATCATTTATCCAAAAAAATTACCAAATCCTATCAAATTCATCAAATTCACAATTAGAAAGAACCAAAATCACAACCACACATGCAAAAAATCAACTTCAAGACTATTGGATATAACTTATAGACCAATTGCCTCAATTTTGAAGATGAATGCATGCCTAAACTTTGTCTTTAACTTATATTTAAGCACCCTTTGAAGCCCCAACCTAAAATCCACTAGAAAAAAAAGGGTTTTATGGATTTGGAAGAAGAAAAACAAAACCAAAATCCCTTATCTGGAAAAGAGATGGAATAGGATTGTTAGACTTTCCTGGAGCATTGATCTGCGCTCAAAGGCACTCCAAACAGCCTATAAATGAAAGAGGTCATTACTTGGGAAGTCTTGATCATTTTGGTTCATTATTAGGGTTTCTAAAAAAGATATGGTGGAAGAAATTGAGTAAAACACTTAAAATCGTGAGGGGGGAAATGGTAAAAACCCACTTTTAATGGGGTACACGGTTTGTCTGCACAGTTTGACAAATCATGCACCAACTGTGAACTTGCCTCTATCCAAGCGGGGTCCAAGTCACACAATTACTAAGGGATCCCACACAGTTTTACAAACTTTGTGCCAACTATGTGGAATGCCTTTGTCCAAGCCCACACGGTTTGGATTTCCCCCTTTCTCCATTTACCTAACTATGCACCACTCCTCTTTTCTAGCATGGTTTGGGTGAATGGTTTCCACTAACCATGCACCAACTGTGAAACAAGTGCAGGATGTCTTTATTTTCCTTTCTTTCATGTCTTGAACCCCTAAAACACCCCTGAACCTCCTTACACACCAGGTAAACATTTAATTAACCAAATTAAAGGGATTCAAACCAATATTTAATCAATAATGAACCTACATGAAGTATGGGATCTTACAACCTCCCCACTTTATAATTGATCATCCTCAAGCTACTCTTCCAAAGTATCACTGGTCTTCCAAGGTAAAACGAGCAGGCCAATGGGCCCACATATCCTTCTCTCTCTCCGTAGTTTCCTCCTTTAAATTTTTATACTTCCACAAAACTCTAACCAAAGGAATAGTCTTTCCCCAAAAAAACTTTTCACTATAATCCATAATGTGAACTGGATGCTCCTCAAAGGATGAAACAACCTCAAGCTCAAAATCCTTAACATCAATCACATGATATGGGTGAGGGTGATGTTTTTAGGGCTGTGAAACATGAAAAACACCATACATACCACTATACCACTACGGAAGAACCAATTGACATGCCACTGGTATAATCCTATCCAAAATATCAAATGGCCCCACGTACTTGGGTGCCAACATACCCTATTTTTGAATCTGATGGTGACCCAACCTTGGTGACACCCAAAGAAACACACAATCACCCACCATAAACTCAAGAGGTCTACGATGTCAATCCATATATTATTTCTACCTACTCTAAGCAATTGAAAAATGTTTTCTAATCAATTGAACATGTTTTAACATCTCCTACATGAGACTCATTCCCAAAAACTTTGATTCCCTAGCTTCCATTCAACACAATGCAGATCTACATGGTCTAATATATAGTGCCTCATATGATTCCATATGAATTATAGCTTGGTAACTATTGTTGTAGGAAAACTCAACAAGTGAAAAATGCTTCTCCCATGATCCACTAAAGTCTAGGACACAAGCCCTCAGCATGTTCTCTAGTACCTAAATAGTATGCTCCAACAGTCTGTCCATCTACAGGTATAATTTTGTACTCAAAAACACATGGGTACCAAGTGCCTTCTATAATCCCTACCAGAATCACTATGTAAAATGAGGATCATTATCTGAAACTATATTTTTTGTCACCCCGTGTAATCACACTATTTCCCAAACATGTAGCTCCCCCAACTGATCCATGGTGAACGTCTCTCAAATCGGTAAGAAACAGTCCACTTAGTCAATATATATACAACTACCCATATCACATCATTCTTTTGAGGTGTCCTCAGAAGAACCACGATTAAATACATCATCATTTCATCCCATTTTGATTTTGTAATGGGTAGTGGTTTCAACAAACCACCCATCTACTGATGCTCAACCTTCACCTAATGGAAGGTAAGGCGTTGCTCCATAAAAACTACCACCTCTTTCTTCATCCATGGCTATCAATACTACCTACAAAGATCATTATACATCTTGGTCAAGCTAGGATGCACCGTCCACTTTGATGTAAGAAACTATCGCATCAACTCTTCCAATATACATGTTGGCACAACTACACATCCACGAACATAAATGATCCCCTACTCACCAAGATCCCAATTGGAAGGTGACTCCCCACCTTTAATACTTTCCCTCAAAGCTAAACATTCTAGATCCTCATACTACCTCTCCTTGATTCAGATCAAAAGTGTGGAATTGACTACCAAGTATGTAAGGTTCATCTACCCCTACCCATCTTGTACCTCAATATGTATTTTATTAAAAAATTCCATCATTCTCCACTCTGATCTAGATTCCTGAATCACCTCATTTTGAGTCTTCCAACTCAAATCATCCACAACATTATTCTCATTTCCCAGTGTTTACGCCATATCAAAGTCAAAATACTGCATGTAATAAACCTATATTCATTGTAAAAGATTCAAATCATGTTGAGAGAAGATATACTTAAAGATTTTATGATTTTTATACACCGTTAATTGTTATCCCAAAAAGTAGTTCCGAAAACACGCATAAACCACCGTATCTAATTCAAGATTGTGTGTAGGGTAGTTTATTTCATGAGGACTCAACTATCATGATCCATACACAACAACCCAGTCTTCCTACATCAACATTGCCCCAAGCCCAAAACCAAACACATTGCAAAATAAGGTATACCCCTTACCTGGTTCAGGTAATATTAGAATCGGCATGGTATTCAACTACTTATTTAACTCTTGGAAAGCATTCTCACATGCCACATACCATTAAAACTTGACACCCTACTTGGTAAAACTTGAAATTGTTGATTCCAAATGGGAAAAGTATTTAATAAACCCTCGTTAATAACTCTCCAAACCTAGAAAACTTCATACATTAGAAACATTCTTGGGATACTCCCATGATAGAACAACCTGTACCTTCTCTGGGTCTACTAAAAAACCTTCCTTGGAGATTATGTGACCCAAGAAATGAACCATGTCAATTCTGAAATGTCACTTGGATAGATTGTAATATATTATATTATATCTTAGTGTACTCAGGATGATGTCAAGATTTTGTCATGATAGTCATGAGTTTTAGAGTACACCAAGATATCATCAACCAAGACAACTATAAACTGATCTAGGTATGGGTGAAAGATTCAATTCGTTATATCCATAAACATTGTTGGTGCATTGTTCAATCCAAACAAAATCAAAAAAAACCCATACAACCCGTACTTGCTTATAAAGGCAGTATATGGTATATCATAAGGTCTCATCCTTATCTTGGGATATCCTCATCTTAGATCAATATTTTAGAACACTGAAGCATCTCTAAGCTGGTCAAAAAGATCATAGATTCAAGGAAGAGGGTATCTATTCTTAACCGTTATTTGATTCAGCTTCTTATAATCGACACACAACCATAAGGATCCATAATTCTTCTTGGAAAACAACACTAGAGATCCCAAAGGTGACGTACTAGGGAGGAAGAACCATTTATTCCCCAACTCCTCCAACAATGTTTTAAGTTCCTTGAGTTCTGTCAGTTCCATTCTATATGGTGGAATCAAAAATGGTTATTCCCCTAGCAGTAACTCTATCGTGAACTCAACATATCTCTTGAGTGGTGGCCCTGAGAAGTCCTTGGGAAACACATCCTAGAATTGATCCACCGTATAAGAAAATAAAATCTTCTCTAATCCCCCATCATCAAGCATAAGACAAGCCACTTGGGTTGTGATTTCACCCAATTGCTAACAAACTAACTATGCATGACTTTCTTGGATGTCCCATTCACCCCGATGGGCATAAGTATCCCCTTCCATGGACATGACTATTTCCCTATGGAGGTAAAAATCAATGTAGGCCTATTACATCACCATCCAATCCATACCCAAAATCATATCAAAACCTAACATCTTAAGCACAAACAAGTTTCATAGGAAATGGTACCCACCAAATTCAAGAGCACACCCTTTACACTACCAGATATTTTCTACTTGTACCCCTAATAGTGTATCAATCAACATAACCCCGAACATATTTTCCACCACTAGACCCAAAATAACCACAAAATGGGTAAAAATAAAAGAATTAAAGGAACCCGTATTGAATAAAGAACTAGTAAGCATAGAATCTACAAGAATTGTACCTTGAATGGTTGATGGTCTGGCCTTGCCACCTCTATAGGTAGGCTGAACTGTGTGAGGCTAACCTGCCCCTCTACCCTCAGCTTCAGTCTGAGTTCCTGGTGTTGTACTTATTTACAGATAAGGACACCCCTATCCTATAGAACCACATCCACAACCCCGACTGGTATGGTTAGTATATATCCAACTACCTGCTGGATATGGGGTAACCGACCCCTTGCCTGCACTCTGCACTGGCCTTAGCCCTCCATAATTTCCCAACTGTTGAGGGTTCCTATAAAACATTTTCACATTCCCCGATCTGCCACATGCTCGGCACTCAACTAGTGGTCGAGGACACTAACCTTGCATGTGTCCCATCCTACTACATTGGTAATAGAAGACTCGATCACTAACCTAAGAAACGGATTCCCTTTTCTGATTACATTCTCCACCACTACCCTGGTGGAGACTCTCAAAATGTAACTTCTTACCATTAGAAGTTGCACCATTGGATCTCCCAACTGAAACTGCATGTCTACCCCTCGAATCCTCCTTAAGGTTTCCCTGTGAGATAAGGGCCTTATCCATCACCACCAAAAACCTCTTTGAGGAGAAGATATTTACCAAGGACTTGATTTCATGTCTAATTTCATCCTAGAAATGTCTCTCTATAACTACCTCATCCCCTACCAAACCTGTAATAAAATGTTGCAAGTCGGTGAAACGGAATGTGAAATCCATCACCGACATAGACCCCTGGGTCAAACCTCATAATCTTTTCATCCTTATCCTATCTCAAGGTCTATGGATAGTAATGTTCTAGAAATGTTTCCTAAAAACTCTTCCATAGCATACCTTCTACCTGCTCAGTTAGAACCAAAATGTCACACCAACGCTTCTCCTGACCTCACAACATGTAGGTTTCCAGCTTGACTCCCTTATCAAGAGGAGTCTCTAAGTGATCAAAAATAGTTTGGATGGAGTCTATCCAGAACTCATCTTCCTCTATCCCACCCTCTCTGGTAAAGTTTGGAGGGTGTTATAGCTGAAACTCTCTAGTCAGCTCAAACATGCTCGGTGAAACCTTCCCTGGGTCCCATTCCATCATCTATATAAAATGAGTAAATTTCTCCCAAAATTTCTCCTCTACTATACTAACCTAGATCATCAGGGCCTCTTTCCCCACTTCTGGGGGATCATTATCCATGATATCCTCTTCTCACCCAATCGGCACACATCATTGTGGTGGCATTTCTCAGTAATTATAAACACAATTCTTAGAACACATAACATAAAGCTTTCACAATTTACATAAAAGAAGGATCTCCACTAGCCATAAACAACACATTTATCACACACTACCTAATGTAAATTTCCACACCTAGAAAACTACCCTAAACCATCCCTATAGTAAGTTAGGGTCAACATGGGATAAACCAACTTACATAGTCATGAGCCTTTCATTAGACACCCTTTACATTTCACATCTTGTTACAACTAAGATTTTAAATCATGTTTAACTTTTCATTAAACACAATTATTTAACCATTCCTTCACATTATTTCCATTTAACCATTTTCATCATCTTTATTAAACACTATTTTCTTCAATTTTTCAAGGAAGTGAAATGCATTCTACCCTTCATGTCCCACACATCCATCCCGAGTTTGCCTACCATGATGCATGACACCTACATCCCTAGATGCCTATAATGATTCATGAGTGAACATCCTCATTCCATTTATTCCAAGAGTAAAATATCATAAAATAGTCACATCACACAACAAGTGCAACACCCAATGGTGAAATATCATTCAAATGTAACAATATATAACAAGAACAACAATTCCCACCCTGGGTAATTGGGTTTCCCTTGTACATGGGTTAGATACTCTCATGGACAAGCTCGTTACAAAGTCCTGACACTTCCTAGTCTCTGATCAACCATTCAAAAATATTAAGTCATGGAAAATATCAGCTCTAATACCACTTTATAACGTCCCCAAGTTGGGAACCACTAAATCGGTGCCCTTATCTCGGTCGCCATATGACCTCAAGTGTGCCTCCCCATATTCCATAGGTTTCCAACTGGAAGCGACGGTCTAGAACCTCACATGGGGAGGATACACCCTCTTTATCAGAGTAATAAATAGTAGATAAAATATGAAACTAAATCAGAAAATTAATAGTAAATATAAACATGAATTTCCAAACATTTCCCAAAATTGGGTACAATCCCACAACCAAGATTAAACATGCTATATAATGTTAATATAGAGTTAAGTGTAAGTAAAACCCAAAATAAATATAAACTAAAGAGTCCCCAAAATGGGTCCTGACTCCAAGTCTAGATCCCTTGCCCATACACATCCCAAGCCCAGATCAACTTCCTAGCATAGGGACCTTGCCCTTGTCCTAACCTGTAATCATGAAATCTTCTCAAGTACCCAATGGTGGCCTAAGAAGGGTGTGAGTATAACTCAGTACACCACCATCAATAGTGTCTATAAAATATCTAGTCTAATAATATAGTGTATGAACGCACTAATATATAACAATTAAACAAGTAGTAACAAGATGCCATTAGTAAATCATTATTTAACTAAACCATTGTCATCAAGTTCATGGGTTAGGTGTTCCATTTATTGCACAATGTCCTAATCTAGTAAAACATTATGCATAAGGTTATAAATCAACTTACCTATCTCACTAGGGGAAACATCACACAATGAAATTTATTACACATACCTTGAAGCATTGGTCCAGGTAATATCAACCAATTTCATCACACTTAACTCAAATCCTCAGTTTAGGTAATCATTTGATGCATCCATTAGGGACCTGGATCATTAGTCTAACCCCTAAACCTTTCATTCTAGTGGCAGGGTTTAGATCCTCAATCTAACCCGACCCATGGGAGTAGAGCATCAGTCAATACCCACAACTACCAATCCATGTTCACATGATTCCATTAACCATTAACCACATTTCCCATATCCCAAAAAATACACAATCATTTCACATAAAATTATCAATTCACTACTCAATCAATATATCAATTCATCTTAATTCCTTAACTCGTTAACATATTCCCATTTAAAATAATCCCTTATACCATTATCAATGTCTAGACACAACCACCATTAGTGCCTTTCATAATTTAAACTAACTTGTGAACACATATATCATGGTCTCGATTTTATCATAACAATTCCATGTTCAACATCATAATTTTCCATGTTTGGGATGATGGTTCACCCCATGGGTGGTCCTAAGATCAGTCTAATCAACCTCAATGCATCCCACATAGATCATGAGGGGTTCAATTCATCATTTATTCAACCATTTTACCAAATCCTATCAAAGGAATCAAATTCAAAAATAGATAGAACCAAAAGTACAACCATGCGTGAAAAAAATCAACTTCAAGACTATGGTATATTACTTGTAGACCACCTACCTCAATTATAAAGATGAACGCATGCTTAACCTTGGCCTTTAACTCATATTAAATAAACCAATACCCAACCTAAAATACTCTAGAAAAAGAGGTTTTTAGGACTTCAGAAGAAGAAAAATTAAACCACAATCCCTAATCTATAAAATAGAAGGAATAGGGTCGTTAAACTTACTCAGAGCTTCAATATGCACCCAAAAGAACTCCAAATAACCTATAAATGAAATAAATCAATCCTTGGGAAGCCTTGGTCATTTTGGTTCATCACTAGGGTTATTGGAGAATAAATGGGGGAATAAATCAGGTAGAACACTTAAAATGTAGAGGTAAAAATGGTAAAAAAACTACTTTTAATGGGATGTATGGTTTATCCACAAAGTTTGACAAACAATGCATCAACCATGTGTCTGCCTCTGTCCAAGAGGGGTCTAAGTCACACAGTTACCTAGGGATCCCACACTATTTTAAAAACTATGCACCAACCATCTATAATTATTCTATCCAAGCCTGAATGGTTTGGATTTCCCCCTTGCATGGTTTACCTAACCATGAACCACTCCTCTTGGCTAGCACGGTTTGGGTGCATGGTTTCCACCAACCATGAACCAACCGTGAAACATGTGTAAGATGGCCCAATTTTCATTTCATTCATGTCCTCAACCGCCGAAACACCCCCGAACCTCCTTACACACCAGGTAAACATTTAATTGACCAACTTAAATAGATTTAAACCATGATTTGAATAAGAGTATACCTCCATGAAGTCTAGGATATTACACTTTCTATATAGAATATAAGTTTAATGCATCTAGTTTTTTAGTTATACCTGGAGCAAGAGATTGTTGTAGCATAGGTAGATCCAGTTGGTTTGAATAAAAACAATTGGTGACCCTTTCACTACTTCACAACATAAGTCATAGGTTTATTCCAAGATAGATTTAGGATTATCTTCTTTCAATATCCCTGAAATTGACCACAATCCCTTCTTAGTTATCTGAATTAAATCCAAACTACCTAGTTCTAGAAAAAACAAATCTAGAGAGTGAATTTGAGGAATCCTTTCAAAGGGGTTTTTTTTTTGAATGGTTTCTTGATTTCCATTGATCCCTGTGGATTCGATCTCACACTACCACTTTACTATTACCTATTAGTAAGTGTAGTTTGGGACTAGAAATTTTTAATTTGATCAATGACTGCATGAATTCAATGATGTGTGCAGGTGCATAAAATTTTTGGAATCATTTCCAGGGATCATTATTTCCTAGGTACTATAGCCTTTAGATCAAACCTTGGATTACCTAACCCCATCCCCCTTTTTTATTTCTCCTTTCCATTTTTCTTTTACAATTTTCTACTCACAAACTAGAACCTGCATCTTCCAACACCCAACAAGTTCATACGTTTGGTCCCTCTAACCCATTAAAAGAGCCTTGATAGTCAATAACTTCTTAAGTTTTATCACTAGATTGATCACTTCTTAACTTCATGCCACTACTTCACAATGGATGATTGTACCAATATTTCATATCCCAATCATCAAAATATGCAGTATGCACTACCTTTCAATCAAGGAGATCAACCAGCACTATAGGATTGCACCATTATGGACTACCAATTACCATATATAAGTGGTGTTGTACCGAGAATTGTTCACCCTCACATTGAGGTGCACACTTTTGAGATCAATCCTAGACTAATCTGAATGATACAGAACATGGTTCAATTCAGTGGGATTAAAATTGAAGGCCCCCAAAAGCACATTTCCAACTTTTTATAGTTTTATGATACCTTTCGTAACCAAGTCATTTCATATGATACAATAATACTGTGTGTCTTCCTATTCTCCTTGCATAGTCGATCCAAGGATTGGCTCAAAATCCAAACTCATGAGTTGATCATGACTTGGGACAATCTAGACAAAAAAATCATGGACAAGTACCTCCCTCCAATACAGACTTGGAAGCTATAGAATAACATTCAAAACTTTTCCTAATAAGATAGAGAATTGGTTTGGGAGGAATGGGACGGATTTTAGGAGCTCACCAGAAAGTGCCCACATCATAGACTGGATCTGTGGATTTAGATTTAGACGTTCTATCAGGGACTCCAACCTGCTGCAAGAACCATAGTGGATGCTACTGATGGTGGTGGACTCATGCTTAAGATGCCCAAAGTGGGTTGATCCATTATAGATGAAGTCTCTCACAATTACAATCTATGGTAAAGTGATCGAGGACTACCCCGACATAGAATACACCAATTTTAGGAGAGTACCCACCTTTCAATATAAGTAGAAGTTGTAACAAATAATCTCAAGTATTTCTAATTAGCTATTGCACCACCACCCCCCTACTCATATAATGGAGATATAATATTATGAGATTTGTGGAATCCCTCACACCAAGACTGGAGGTTAGGCATAGAGAAACCCCAATTACAAGGTTTTAATTATGTTAATTACAATCAACAAAACCAATATCCCCAATAATATAAAAATAAAAATTATCAGCAAAGACCGGATCAACAGGAACATCAACAAAACCAATGATATTTTCAATAGAGGAGTGGATCGGTGACACCGAGTAATCAGATACCACCTAGTTACCCACCACAAGGTCCATCTCCTTGACCACAATAACAATTTAAACAACCTTTTCCTAGAGATCAGTAGTTTCCACTAACTCAGTAGAATAATTATCAAAAATTTCCACTAAGACCACCATAACAATCCCAACCTCTCTAATAAAATATTGAAAACTTTTTCACTTCCTTCATGAAGAAATTAGACCAAAGGATGAAAAATTAAGAGACTAAAATAAAAATCCACAAGGCGGCCCTATGAAAAATTTAGCACAAAGTGGGGTGGATCTCTAAGAATTTATCTGATCGACTACTGAGTACTTTTCCCGGTAATACCGAAGCTCATCCAAGGGAGGAGTATAAATCTATCATTTTCAGGTGTGGAAAGATGTTGTACTTCCAAAAGCTATGTTTAGGTGAGAAAACTTGTTTTTAAAATTTTAATAAAGATGGTTGAGGTAAAAATTTATAAGTAGAACCAACTAAGAAAGCTCCAGTTAAGGAGAATCCTAAAAAGGAAAATGTGTATGTGGCACTTCCACCATACAATACACCTATCCTCTTTCATGAAAATATGAAACAAGCTATTAAAGAGGGACAATGTAAAAAATTACTTGAAATATTTAAACAAATGCACATCAACATTCCATTTACAGAGGCAATTTCTCAAATACCTACTTATGAAATATTATTTAAAGAATTTCTCTCAAGTAAAATAAATATGGAGGACTTGTGAGTTATATATATAAATGAATAATGTTCCACATTTTTCCAGTGGAAGAAGCATCCAAAAATGTGAGGCCCCAGAAGTTTCTCAATTCCTTACACCATAGGGACAAGAAATTTTGAGAGAGAATTATGTGATCTAGGTGAAAGTATAAATCCTATGTCAATGCGTTTCCTAAAAAATATAGGGCTCAGTGAACTAAAACCAACAAGAGAGTCACTCCAACTTACTGACTACTCATTCAAGCATATTCAAGGATGGATCGAGGACATCTTAGTAGAAGTTGGAAAATTCATTTTTCCTATAGATTTCCTCATCATGGACATGTAAGAATGTGGAGATATTCCCCTTATTTTAGGAATACCATTCCTTATTAATTGTAAGGTTATGATTTATTTTAACCAATGGGAGATTAGTATTGAGAGTTAGTGAAGAACAAGTTGTGTTCGATTTAGTGAAGGTCGCTAATAAAAGCAATGAGTCATTGAATTGTAATGAAATCTCTATTAATAATAATAAATATGATCATGTAACTAGTAAAAATTTAAATAAGAAACTACCTCATATTGACAAGGGATCCAGTGCTCACAAGAATACAAATTTCACTACACCTATGACGATAAAGGCAATCCCACCTTTCGTCCCCTCTATTTTCAAGAATCGTTCTAAAAAGGGTTTCTACTCACATTTTAAGTCATATAAATCAAAAAATGTTTATATCTATAAAATAAATAAAGTGTTGACTGGGAGGTAACCCGGGGTAGATTCAATAGGCTAGAATATGTTAGTTTAGTCTTTAGGAAAGTTTAGAGTTGTTGGAAGCTTGTAAGTGGACCTGGATAAAAAAGGGGAATAAAAGAAAAAATACACATCGTGTAACCCTTACAAAGTGTGTAAATGTAAAAGGTAAAAAAAATGGGAAAAAAAATAAGATTTATATGTCATGTATCTCATAAATGATGCATAACTTTTGATCAAATTTTAATGTTGTGAACCCTAGGTTCACTGCCACCCCTGCTCCCAACTACCTCCCCTCCCTACCTCTTATGTCACTAGTCACCACCACTCCATCCTCCTCTCATATACTCTCTTCCTCCCCATTCCTCATTTCCTACCATCTGAAATGGTTAGAACCAAAACTATATGCACCTCTCCTACCAAACACGTGCTCGAGAAGGATGAGACGCCTCCACCACCCAAGCGGCGGACAGATCCTCCTCCACCACCCAAGCGGGGGGAAACTCCTCCACCACCACATAAAGACCCTTACACATACTCCTATACCTATAATTCCACCTCTAATGATTTGATTTTGATATGTAGTGGTTCATATGGTTCTTCCCACCCACACCCCCACTCGTGCCTCTACTTCTCTTCACCAGAGCACCAGGCCAGGTTGTTCCACCTCTAGGTGAAGCCTATGAGGACTAAAAAGACAATAGAACTCATTATTCTTGAGTAGATCGAAATAAATTAGTAGTTACTTAACTTAATTGATTGATTTAACCTATCTCCCATCATCCAGGTGCACGAGGACATATTTAGGGAGCTCTTACTTGAGTTCCTAACCACCTTTGATTTGTCCATCAACTCTATCCAATTTAGACTTGGTGGTATGCCTTAGAATCTCACCCTTGGTGATTTTTCTATCAGACTCAACATCTACTCTACCAAATTCATCGCCACCCAAGTATTCTCAACATTACAACTCGATCCTAACAAGCTCGATGCTATAAGGATGTGGGTGGGGATTTCTAGAGACCCTCAGAGCCCTTATGATCCTCACATGATGAATGTCACTCAGATCCACAGTGATGCTCTTAATATCCTTCCTTGGACCTTTTCTCATGAAATTTTGGATCGAGGTGATGCTTATGGGAGAGTGATCCTGATCGAGATCATCATTCTTACCTCAACCATGGGTGGCCCAGCTATCAACATGGCCAAGTAGTTTAGTGAGTTTTACCAAACCCGGGTGAGGAGGACTTGAGGTATGTTGATGGGAAGATATTTCATTACCTATATGCCCAAGAATCTCAGTGCATTCGATGATTCCCAACCTCTCACTTACCTTATACTGATAGAGAGTATTGTCCTACTTCTTCTCCACGGGAGATGGGGTTGCTGATGAAGAGTGGGTGTATCTACTAGTGGGAACCAACTTATATTGATGATTCTGATGAAACACCGGATCAGCATGTAGTTGACCCAGTCTCCCCTTCCCATGTCCCTAATACCACCACTTCCACCACTACCACCAACTCCACCACAGCCTCCCCCCCCCCCATTACCACTACCATCCCACCCGCCACCACTCCCCCTACCCCTACTTTTACCACCGACACCACTCTCCCTACTATATATGCACCCCATCCAACCATTCCCACAGACCTCTTCACATTTCTATAGGATATCCTAGAGAACTATAGACATCTATATCATCATCTACGAGTTCCATACACCAACCTATCTCACTTCACCACCCATCCCTCTCTACCATCCCTTTCTTCATCTTCCCACTTGCACCCACCTACTTACCTTGCTTCTTCATCCATACCCACACCACATCCCACCCCATCGGACCTACCTCCCAAGTTTATGGACCCTATATCCCAACAAAAGTACCTATTGGAGCATGAAAGATAGGGAAAGGGCCCCACTATTCCATCTCCATCTGAGGTTCCCTTCCTCGATCCATCTGCCAGACACATGACCTCAATATGGATCAACACCTCTCCTCATTCATCCTTGACTGAGCTAATTGTCAGCACCATAACACCAACATTATCAGTCGATCCTCCATCCCCTTCATCCATACATGATATCGATAGGGTAGGCTGGATATAGGAACCAACTATTTGATAGGGTAATCTTGATTCGGATCTCGAAGACATCGATTTTATTGTTTAATTATGCTCGTTCCCCTCCCATTTTTTTACTCTATTTGGTTGTTCATTTTTGTACTAATTGTATTCCATTTTCCCAATTGTATCATTGCTTATATATATGTATAGGATATAGTTTTTGGATTCACTTATTTCTAGCTTATTTTTATTTCACCACTACATTAATTTAGTCATGTCTATCTCTTCAACCTCCTCTATGGTTATTAACGTGCCTTTTCTACCACTATCTTCCCTCCTAGATCGGATGTCTCAGCATCAAGCGGACGTTGAGTGATAGATTGAGAAGATATCACTTGAGATATGTGATTATTAGGGGTCCCCTCCACAATGTTCCTAGATGCTCTTCTTACCACATGAGGTTCATGGTCAGTACCATCCTGAGGTGGTTAATCCCACCAAGCATCTCTGTGAGCTTGATGACATAGCCAACAATTTTTATAGGAGGCAGAATCCCTTTGAGTACATAGAAAACATTGACTAATTCCTTTTTCCATCCATCTGGATGACTACATACTTGTTAGAACTTTATGGGAGGAAACCCATATTTTTTTTTCTTTTATTTCAGTTGTGTTCTTATGATCATTGTTTTCCCTTTACTATCATTTTTGTTTATATTTCATCCCAAAACTTCAGTGTAATCACCTTCTTTCATTTATCTAAGATGATTTTCTGTATTCTCAACTATATGCACCTTTCATTTTTATACTTCCATATTGTTTTATCCTTGTATACCAATGGTTTATCTATTGTAGGGATTTTGTTTCTAGTATTTTTTCTAAGTGTCCCAATTTACAATCCCCATCTAATAAGTTTTCCCATGGAATGAAATTCACTGCAGGGATCTATCAATTCCATAATTTCAATTTCAAATTGTCATTTCATTATTTTCTATGAGTTACTTACTATCTCTCCCACTATGCTTTTCAAAACAGTGTGTAAACTGTCTCATTTTAAGTATAGGGGAGTCTTTCTTAATATTTATTGTCGATACACATGGATTAGTACCTATTTTCACTTTTCTAGGATACATTTTTCATTGAAATCGTGATTTAAACTTGAAATGTAATTACACCCATTTAAATAAAAGGAAAAGTTAGGTTGGAGATTTTTTAAATCCATTTTTACTCCTGTTTAGAATTTTTAGCACAATTGATGAGTTGAGAAATTTAATTCTAATTAGATATTCCTGTAAATTGATTTTGATTGACTTGTTACTAGATTTTATACCTAGAGTGATTGGTAGTTATTTTTTATTCTCTCATTCCTGAGAGGATTCTGAACCCACGATTTCATATTCTTTTCTAATCATATTTCTTAAGAGACACTTGGGGCATATAAACATATAATAACTTGCATTGAGATCTTCTTGAGGCTATTATTGAACAAATATATTTTTAAAATGATTGAGGCAGTCTTTGTGAGCCACTTTTTTCTAATACCCACATGTACATATTTCCTTCTTTAGCCCATATTAGCCATGAATAACCTTGTAAGGATGGATCTGTTTCAAGCTGATTATCCCTTCCTACCCAACTCTTGGTACAATGAATGATTATACTTTGAACAAGTATGGGGGAATTTTCACTACCAATGGACACAATATTTTATCATTAAAGAGACGTGTGGTGGAACTTTCACTAGATTGATATGATATGGTCCATGATTATTTTTGGAATTTTCTACGCTTACCCAATTCCTTTGAAAAAGGAAATATAAAAAAAGAAAGAGAAAAATATATTGGGTTTTGTATTAGGAAGGTAAAAAATCACCATTATCATACTAATGAATCCTATGATGGATCATATGTGGTTATGGGATGGATGTGAAACCTAACCTAAACATTATTTTAAAAAAATAAATAAAAAGAAAAATAAAGGAACAATGGTACATTCTTGATACTTGATATAATCATGGACCCAATTTAAATTGTTTGAGCATAGACACATTTTGTTCAGGAGGAGATATTTCATTACACTATTCATGATTTTCATGCATTTTACATTATATATTACCCTCCTTTTGAGATTTATTTTTATTTTATACCCACCTTCCCTTAGACTCAGAGAAATTTAAGCCCTATTGTTAAAGCCCTCATGATTAATTTCATATTTGTCTTTACTTAATGGATATGATAGAACAAATTAAAGCTTATGGTAAGGAATGTGTATTCAGAGTATGAGCATAAATCCAATTACATTTTACCTTGAGTGATGAGAGAAAATTTATTATGTGGTAAATTGAAAATTGGGTATAGCATTTAAGGAATAGTTATGAAATTTTAATTAAAGGAAGAAATAATTTGGATAAAGAACTAAACTATGAGGCATATCTAATTTTCTCTATAGGATTGATTCTATAAGACTAACTTTTTCTAATCACACTTAGTTTTATTTTCTTGGTTGTAATGCATGTTTCTTGTTTTAAATTTTTTTTCTTTTGGGATCCCTATTGAGATGATTTTTCTTGAGCATAAGAAATTGTTCAAGTGTGGTGGAATTTGATAAGATGAATTTTCATATACATATTGGATCTATTTTTCTAAGTCATATTAATGTTTATTTATATAATGTGTTGGTTTTTGGTTTTTTTTCATAGGAATTAGGAATTTTGGAATAAAATGAATAAATGTTGAAAAGTGGAAAAAAATAGGCTTTACACGTCGTGTATAACATACAAGATGTGTAGTCCTCATTCACAGCATTCCTACAGAGTCACAGACCAACCCATGAATACTTTACATGATTTTAATCTCATAAAAAATGTGTACATACATTAAAAATCATTCATATTTCAAAATTGTAATCTCATTGAAAGTGAATCAAATACAAGGTGTAAAGATTTTACACAACGTACAAATTTTGATAAAAAAAACCATTCAAAGACATGGGTCAGTTTTATAGAGGAGATTTTGGATCTCAAATACATGGCATGAAACCTACTTACATAATGTGTAGATATCGGGAAAAATCCTCTTTACACGTCATGTACTTTTCAAGCCTATATATTCTTTAGCGCTCTTCTGCACATAGAAATTAATAGAACTATTCTTACTCTCATTTTATTTATCTATTTTCATTTTTTTTCATCCAAAATCAGATTTAATTTATTCCTTTAATTATTTTATTAAATATTTTTTAGTTTTTAAACATTCTACATTTTTTATTTATTCATTGTGATTCTATTTTCCTTTCAACACTCGCTTTCAATACTGTTCTCCATTCTTCATCAATGCTTATCATTCCTTTATTGTTTCTTAATTCCAGGTAAGTTTTTTATTGGATTTACATTTCTTTTTAATTGTTTATATTTATTCTTATTTATTCTAAATATTGGATTGCTTATTTATCAACTGTTTCATGATTATGATAAGCACGTTTTCTATTCCTTTTCTTTTGATCCATACCATCATGTGTGGTTAATCCTCTTAGGGTTAGGGGTTGGTATTTGGGGGTTTTTAGCCTAATAAATCCATAATTTAAACCTTGGTAACTCTACAGATAGTAATTATGTTAAAAATAAATGTTCATCAATAAGGGGGAGTTGGAGTTGAAATTTCAAGGATGCAATTTCTTTAAAGGTGGAAGAATGTAACGAACTAGTTTTTTTCAAATATATATAATTGATTTGAGAAATAATATAATTATATATAAAAATATATTTTATAAGGTGGTACTAAAAATTAATATTTTATTTACTATGATAATTTATGTTTGAATATATATATATATATATATATATATGTCTGTGTGTGTGTGTGTATTTGTTGAAATATATATGTGTTATATATGTGTGTTATATAAATATGTTAAAATATATAGTTTATATATATATGTTAAAAAAATAATATTATTTTTTTATTCTTAGATGCATACTCTAGGGAAAAACACTTTTATATGATAATATAAATTAATTAATTCATAATTAATTTATTAGGAAACTATGAGTATTATATTAATAAAATTAATTCTTATCCATTAATAAAACATTTTTTAAATTATATACTCTTTAAGATTACACATTTTTACACAAATAAATGGTTGCATCTAGATAAGTTGTATTCAGGAAATTTTTTCATTAAATTATTATATTTTCCCTCAAAATTTTATTTTATTTGTCCCTTTATTAAAGAAGTTATAGATGAATAATTATAGAAAATAATTTTATCAAAACAGACTATCCAGATTCAATGTATTGAATGTTCATATGTTTTTGAATATCTTAATGGCAGAATATTTTAATGTGGTATTTTTTGTAATTTCTCTCATATTTATTTTTCATCCACCATAAAAATTTCATCCTCTTACACATTTTTTTATAGGAGTTATAGTCTAATAATTGATGAAAATATTTCCATTCAAGAAGATTCATTGAATTTAGATGCTTTGACTTCACACATGCATCTGACCATGATAAATTTAGAAAAAAATGTTCCTCTATTTGTATGAAATTATCCAAATAAATTAATATAACATATGTAAAAATTTCACCCCAATACAAGAATATGGAAAAATGTTGTAACAGAATTTCTATGGTGGGACCCATCCATTCAAATCCACGTCATCATTGACTTTATGTCCACATATCACCCCTCAAAATTTGGAACCATATTTCATTATCTAAATTAAAAAAAATTATATATTAGTATTTAATCCACACACAAATATAGGTGAAATAAAATTTTAGAAGAAAAATAATGAAGTGCAATTGAAAAGGAAAAACTGGAATTCCCATGCAATTTTTAAATTTATTAATCATTATTCTTGATCAAGATATATTTAAGAAATAACAAAAAAAAATTAAATGGGTGATTGATGTATTAGATGACCTTAACCATCCTTGAAAACATTAATTTTCAACCAAAATATTTGGAATTAATGCCACCCAAAATTGGTTGACCTTAATAGAAAAATAATTATTATTTAAACCCATAAAACCCCTCCTAAAGTATAACTACCCACCCCCTCTTCTCATTCTCCCACACCCAATTCAATGTTATCTCATAATATACCTCCAAATTATTCTCTTACATTATTATCTCCTAAATTTTGAATATTTTTATTGGTATGAAGGTTGTCCTTTCCAATATTTAGGAAGTTACTCTTCAAGGTAAGGGATTTTCTTTTAAAAAACATCTTTTAAATTATCCCTTCCAACTCTTTTTATTATATGACCATGTTTTTAAAAATATCTTATTAATATTTTTATATGGAAATAAATGAATTATAAATGAAATTTTATGTTTCTTTTTACTTTCTTTCGAAGTTTTTTTAAAGGGATATTTTTATGGAATATTTTGACTCTCTTTACAAAGGACAAAAAATAAATGTTCTATTTTAATGTATATAGTGTCAATAGATTTTCCTACCACCAAAACCATTATTTGAAGTTTTCATTCATTTAAAATATTTCATATTTTATTCAATAAAAAAACCCACTTTCAATTTTTCTAAGTATTTTAGTATAGAAAATGAGTCTTTAAAAGAAAATAGTATTTTGATATCTGAAAGTGTTTTTCATAAGAGTTAAAAATATTTTTTCAAAGGTTTTATGATGAAAAGTGAAAGAATAAAATTTTTTATTCATGATATATTACTTGATCATTATATATGAGAAATGGGTGATCCCAATACAGCTTATACGATGGGGTGGGCCCCATTAGAACTCACGGGTGAGCCCGATATAGATTATACAAAGGGTGAACCCCATTATTGCTCTCTAATGCATGGGGTAAAGAAGTAATATCTAGAAATGACACGTCTATGATACCTTGATAGCATGCCTTGGTAATGTTTTATGATACCTTGGTGAATAACATTTGTAATTATATTTTATGACACCTTAGTGATAAACCTTAGTGATATTCTTATGAATGTCTTATTTTTATGTTATATCCACATTTCCATGTTATGTGTGAATTACTTATGGTTATTATCTCATGATATGCCTCGTGTTTTATCCATAATGATCATTCATGTTCCATTTACTTTGTTTTCCCTTACTATCCCTATTCTATTGATGTATATCCCTAAGAAATTACTTGCAGCGAGGTGACGTAGGATGGAATAGCAAAGAAGTATTTAAAAAAGATTAAATAGTGTTTATGTTTATGTTTTCTTTATGTAATTAATTTGTTATGTACCTAGTTTCCAAGACACCATACCATAAAAGATCCTTTTAAGTTATTAATGAAATATTTTGTTAAGGAATTATGTTAAAATTCATGTATTAAAAATACGGGTCTCCATATCCCGTGATACGGCTACTTGTATCTATGTACAAAGGGAGACTGGGGAAGAGGGATGAGTTATCCATATATTCTACCAATATATAGTATGTTGGAGAAAACACCCCCCAAAACATTTGGGTGTTGGTTTCTCTACCGACACTGGTGGGGTAGTGTATGCAATCATAAGATACATAATAATATCACACGCAAGCACACTAAGGAAAATACTGAGACTTAGACTCATATTTCACTATCATTGCATAGAACCCTGTATGACCACTACTAAGGTCTAAATATCAAATAATAATACAAGCATCATGTTTATTATTAATTAATGAAATCATCCATTAATAAATATTATTTTATTATTCATTTCCCGGGATTAACATTTTAATCTTCTTATTCCTAGTGTCAATGACACTATTAATTCTCTTGATTATATTCTCAAGTATGTCACCATCATTAATCACTTAACAAAATCCAGATTTAAAATCATGAACCTTGTAGAATCTCGTTCAAACATCCCATTGTTTCCATTAATATGATATAAATCATTTAACATCACTTCCATCAACAAAACACGTCATACAATGAGTTATTTATTTATTTATTTATCATTCATAAATTATTTAGGTACTCTAGGAATCTATCTAAGATACCACATCAAAGATGAAAGTGTAGTGCATAGGTTCTGACTATGTCGAGCAATGGGAACCCAACAACAAAGAACATCTATCCACCCATCCTCCAAAATCATCATCAAAATTTTGGGGAATTTGAAAATCAAATAAGAATTTAAGTTCTCCCATAAAACTCATTTCAAAATATTTATTCTTTATATCAAAAAAAAATAATTTCAAATATTTTCTTTATTTGATCTAAAAATAACATCATCGACATAAATTTGAACGATTAATAAATCATTTGAAAAGGTTTTGATAAAAAGGGTGGAATTTAATTTTACTAATTTGAAATCATTTGATAAAATAAATATTTTTTACCTCTCATATAAAGTATGAGGGGCTTGTTTTAAATTGTATAGATCTTTTGTTAAATAGAAAATAGAATTTGTAAATTTAGGATTTTTTAAAACTAGGTGGTTAGTCCACAAAAACATTTTCAGAAATAAAATCATTTAAAAAATCACTTTTTAAATCCATTTGAAAATGTTTGAAATTAAAATATCTGGTGAATTCCAATAAGATTCTAATGGATTCAATTCAACCAACAGGTGAAAATTTTTCACTATAATAAATACCTTATTCTTTATTATATCCTTTATCAACAAGTCAAACCATATTACAGATAACATTTACTTGATCTTCAGGTTTTTTTGAAAAACCCACTTGGTACCAATAATAGGATTATTATCAGGATGTTCCATGAGAGTCCAAATGTTGTTCCTTTTAAATTGGTTCAAATCCTCTTGCATTTCGAATATCCAATTTTCATCATTAATAGTGTCTTCAAGGTAATGAGGTTCAATATGAGGGAGAAAAGTTTGATGTTCAACCTCGTTTAATATCGGCCTTCTGGTATGATTTTCATATTATAATTCTCCAATAACATTCTCAAGAGGATGGTATATATATTTAGTTAAATACTTGGTTAAATTAGAGCATGTGGATTCCATAGCATATTCAATTAATTTATATGATTGAGGTTTAGGAAGGGTCAAACTAGGTTGGGCAACATTGTCATCACTTTGTGGATGTGATTTAGGAATATTCTCATAGAATTTGATTTGAATTGACTATTATAGGGTCTTGGTCCTATTATTGAATACTTGTAAAGATTTACTTGATTTAGAGTACCCAAGTAAGATTCATTCATTAGATTTAGGTTCAAACTTTCATAGATTATCCTTCGTATTAATTATAATGCATTTACAATATTAGACTTTAAAGAAGGAAACTTTTCTAATTTTTCCTTTCTAGAGTACATAAGTGGTTTTTATTAATATGGGACTTATAATGAAATAGTTAAGTATAAATCATGTGGTATTGAATACCTCAACCAAAAAATATATAGAAAAGAAAACTCATTAAGTAGAGTCTTAAACATTTCTTGGAGGGTCCTATTTCATATTTCGACAACCCCATTTTTTTGAAGTGTTCTAAGAAAGGAAAGGGAGTGATGATAAGCTTGAGAAGAAAAAAACTCATAAAATTATTCATTGTCAAATTCTCCACCAAGGTCAATTATAAGGGGAAAGAGTTTATAGCCTTTTTCATTTTCTACTTTCCTTGAAAATTTGATAAAGGCGTTACAAGATTCATTCTTATGAGATAAGAATAAAACCCATGCAAATATAGTAAATTCATCGATAATTACAGTGGTGTAATTTTTACCACTGATACTAGAAACTTGAGTTGGTCCAAAAATATCAAGGTGGACTAGTTCTAAGACTTAGAATGTGATTTTTTTTATTTTAAATAATATTTTTGTTTCTTGCCAAGTTGATAAGGTTCACAAACCAAGTTATCTATAAAAGATAATTTTGGTAAATCTCATACTAGTCTATTACGATTTATCTTGATAAAAGAATGAGTATTAGAATGACCTAGGCTCTGATTACAAAGATAAGAATCATTATCTTATGCACTTTAAATTTTTACTTCCTAGAGATTTTAATTTTATAATATAAACATTATGAAAATTGGATGTGATAAATAAAGGTTTCCTTTAGAATTAAAAAATTTTAAAAAAAACATTTTTAAAAGTAATTTTAAAACCAATATCACATAATTGACTAAAACTTAGTAAATTATACTTCAATACTTTAACAACTAATACATTATTAATAAGATTAGAGTTATAGAAACCAATTGTACCTATATCGGTAATTTTTTATTTTAAATTATCTCCAAATGTGACATTTCCTCCATAAAAATATGTGAGATGGTTGAATTTGGAAGGATCACCCCACATGTGTCTTCAGAACCTGCTATACATATACCATGTATCTTACCTAGTTTTATTATTTTTTCTATAAAATATTGAGAAGCTATAGCTTTTGGTACCCAGATTTTTGTTCTGGTAGTGTGAGCTAATAAGAATTGAAATGGAGAAATGATTTTGGGTCCACTAATATTTGTTAATAAGAATTTTAGAACCCAAATTTTCTTAGTATGATAATCTATTTTAGAAATTTGATAATGAAGATGAATGATTTTTGGTATATCATATCTATCATTTTTATAATTCCATTCATAAACTAGATGACCAAGTTTCTTACAATAATTAAAAAAATTATTTTATAAATTCCTTTTATAAGAGTAGTCCTTTTAGAATTTTTGGGAAAATCATATTCTTTTGAAAAAAAACCACAAATATTTCTACTAGGTTTTTAATAACCCAAAATATTATTTAAATTTTCTTATCCTTAGGTAAAATGAGAAATACTATTTTTAAGATATTTAATTTTAAATTCCAATTTTCAACATTTGTTTGATCTTTTAATTTTAAAATTAAATCCTCTTTTTCTTTTAAAAGTTGATCTTTTTGAGAAACAACAAGATTGTGTTTCTTTTTAAGATGTTTTAATTTATAAATAAGATCAAAAAAACCATTTTGAATTTAATTTTTAGCATTAACTGTATCTTTATATTTTAAATAATGGATAGAAGAAGTGGAAGAATAAGAAGAGGAATGATAAGGAGAGAGAGAGATTTTAGAACTAACCTAAATTTCATCATTAACATGTGTCTTGAAACACTTGTGAATTTCATAACTTTATTCGTATGTTGAAATAGGTTCCTCACTTATGCTCTAAGATGGGTCCTTTTGTAACATCCCATGTTTTGGACCAGGTAAAACTTCCAATGGAATTTGAATTTTACCATTTGGTGTACGGGATGTTCTTTAAACCGAGCCTCGAAACATAATTACAAGAGTTAGAACACTCAAATTTTATTTTTTTTTAGACTTGGTTTGAGGCCTAATAGGTGTCCTAGGTGTTTTTTTGAGTTTTAGGAGTGGTAGGCTCTGAAAACTCAAAATCGGGAGAAGCTAGTAAGGGCGCACGGTCTGTCAGAAACCGTGAAGAATACCAAAGAAAACTATGTAGCATATTTAGAGGGGATAAGTGTGTTGCATGTTTTTTCTAACTATCTACACCAGAATGCATGGTCATACAATTTTTGTGGGTTCCTTGGTAGAGGGGAAATGAACAATTTGTACACAGTTTCCCAAACCATGAAAATGAACTATGTGAGATCCCATATAAGGTAGTGTTTCAAGCACGGTTGGTGCATGGTTTAGCCAACCATGTAGCCAAACCATGAACCTCATTTAAAGGGGTAAAATCCCCATTTTTATTTTGCCTTATTTTATTCTTCCTACCTCATTTCTCCTCCTCTACATGCACAAACCTATCCTGCTTGAGCTCCTCCTCCTCTCCTCTCGTAGGAATAGGGAGATCTTCTTAATCTAGCCTTTGTTTCAACTGTTGTTCATCATTTTGGAAGAGTACTAGTGATTCTATGACTCCTATTTCCTTTATTCTCAGTTTCTTTATCCATATTTATCACTATCTTCATGTGATCTAATTCACCCTATTTTTAGATCATTTTTTCATTTCTTTTATTTCTCTCAAACCGGCTCGATTTAAGCCTCAATATTGGATGTGTGGACCATCCTTGGTATAAGGTTGGTGGTTTGTAGATTTTCCCTTGAGTTTCATCAATTTATTAATTACACTATTGTTTCATGCACTGATATTTTTCGTGTGATGCCTCTTAGATATGAATTTAAGTATGTAGAACCTAATTCAAAATTTAATTAATAGTTAAGATTTAAAATGAGACCATTGGAGGTTTTTATCCTCAACTTGAACCATACCTATTGGATGTCTCAATTTTATGTCATAGCCTAGGCTTTTTCTAGGTGATTAAATCACCCTCTTTGGGTTTTGTTTTCATACTCATGATTATGTTTCCTTGTTCATGATTTGGTTACCTTTGAGGTGTGTTAGATCAAATCTCATGTAAGAGATGATTAAACTATATTAAATAAAATGGTGTTTCAACCATGATCCTTGTGTAGTAAATCTACCCATGAGGTTTACTTCCCTAGTTAATAAAAAGGGGTTGTTAAATGGAGATACTATACTGATGAATGGAATTATTAAGTACATGGCCTTGGTTATTTAATATTTGGAACAATAAATGGCCATGGCCCTCCTTTGTGCACTTTAATTATGATATGGCGTGTTTATTAACATGGCCGCTTTTTCTTTGAACTTAAATGATCAAATGAGAAAATGGTTATACATGCCTTGAGTGATACTTCGGTTTCCTCTTTATGGAATTACAAGGAAGGGATTATAGGATTCTTTATTTATATGACTACTTGAGCGTTACTTGGATTCCTAATTAGGAATTCCTTGGACAGGCTCATATGTTGTTTGGGAATACATTATACCTAGAGTGATACCTATATTACCTTGTAGTAATTCCTTGTACAGAATCTTATGGAAAGTTATTTTAAATTACCATGAACAATACTCAGATTCCCATGTAGGAATTACTTGGACAATCTCATAGGCTGATTGAGATTACTATCCTCATGAGTGATATCAGTAACCTAGGGGAGATGCCTTGGATAGGCTTAGTGGTGAGATGTTTATCCCATTACATAAGAGATACTCAGTCCCCTATGTGAGATAGCTAGTACGAACTCAGTGGGTTATACATTTATACCATACTAAGAGTGATACTTGGGATTCCACTTTACGGATCACCTTAGATGGACTCTTATGGTGATGGGTAATTATATCACTCCTGGTTTGATACTTGGGATTCATCTTTATGTATCACCTTGTATGGGCCTAAGATTCCTTTTAATTAAGAACTTTAATTCCTCTTGTTAAAGATCTAAGAAATGATATCTCATCAGATAATAGGATGCATCCGCTAAGCCAAATAACATGCTTGGGTTCAGTCCATGTTTGTATTCAGCCTTTATAACAGGCCTGGTTATGATCCCTACTGATTACACCCAATAATTATATGTGTGTGTGTGTTTGTTTTTGTGTTTGTGTGTGTTATTCTTATTATTATTTGGACACCTGGGTACTAATCCATGGGTCCATATCTATCTTTGTAAACATTTCATGTATGAAAATATATACATGTCAGCTTATATTTAGAGGCATTCCGGCTTAAGATAAAGTAGGTATGGTCAGCCAGGTATCCCTTAGGAACCTGAGATGACTTTTTTATTTTTATTTATTTTTTTCTCTATTTATATACTTTAACACTACTATATTTTATTCTGTCTATTATTTTCTTTCACTTCTTTGTCTATATTTCATACTACTTCCTCTGTTGATTGATTTATTTATCGATTCATTATCTCTTATACTATTGTGCTACTCTGGTTATGAGGGTATAGTCTTCCCACTATACCATCATTGGACCCTCACCACTATTTGGAAACCTCTGGTGTATGGGGAAGTGTGCTTGAGGCCATGTGGCAACCGGTCTGACTACTGGTTTCATAGTCAGTCGGGGTGGGAAGTTACAAAGTGGTATAAGAGGTGTTTTTTTCCTTTGCCTTATAGTTTTATTTGTTAGAAAATAGACTAGGAATGTATTTATTCTTGGTAAATATTTGTGCATGGGAGTGATCAACCCACTTATGGGAAAAGACCAAGTGTCCAAGGATGGGACAGTTTCTTGTGTTGTTCGTTTGATTATGATTTCACCTCGATTGATTGGTGTACTTATTCCACTTATTGATTTATGAAAGTTCATTATTTTTTCCTTAGACCGGTATTAAAAGGAGGTATCATTACATGCATCCTTATAGGCACATAGAGATTCACATTCCATGCATGTGTCATGCCATGTAGGTTGCATTATAATTTTGATATGTGCCTTGAGAGTTCTTCCATTCTCTTGTGATTATTAGAATATTGATTTTATACAATTCTTGGGTGTTTTCCTTACTTACATTGTAGATTTCCATGTTTATTTTTCATTCTTTTGAGCTCATTTTCCATTTTTATTAGTATTCATTTCTTGCGGTAGCATGCCTAGTTATGATTTTGATATATAATTGGTTATTAAAGTTTCAACATCAACCTAAATGGTGTTTTCATGCATAAATTTATGGTGAAACCTTAAATAACCAATCATGACATGTTTGAGCCATGGAACATTGGTTTCATGGCCTGAAACATATTGTTTGTGGTTAAATGGGAGATAAAATTGAAATTTATAAACTATATGGATGCTTTATAAATTGGAAAATGGTGACCCAAATAATTGAACCATTTTTATGAGTTCAATATTCCTTGAGACATCTGTATCAACATAAAAGTTGTTAAATTTTTTTTAGGTGTTTAGTTGCCTATCTAAAGGCTTGTAACACTATCACTTGGGCATGACTACCCATATGATTAAATTCTTAAATGCACAATTGGACCCAATTAGTTTAGTTGGGGCATGTTGCTTATGAGATAGACTTGACTCAACCCAAGTAGGTCGGTCATGGTGCTTGTTCTTATGAGATAAACTCATTGAGGATGTTTTAGAATATTAATGTTTTAAATTAAATGTTTTTTCATTTTGATGAACCTGGAATGACTTGATGGGACCCTTGTAGGTCACCTTTATCTTTTATGCCTAAATACCTAACCCCATGAGGGGGTATACTTATGTTATAATGGGATGGTTATTTAAAGTTTTGTAGCCACTTATATGGGTTTACATATAAAAGTATGGTGGAATCCTACTTGACTAGTCCCCTCTTTAATTTATAATAGACATGTTATCTTCTTCTGATAAGTATTTATATGAGGTGTTAGTTGATTTAAATTCTAATTTCAACCTAAAGGGTGTACTTCTCTATGGATTCAAATTAACCTTTTCTTTAACTAATCCCAAACTCTGAGAACCTTCTAAACCAATGAATGATGTTTAAAATGGGATTTATAGGATGAACTTCCTAAATATGATAGGATTTAAGTTAAATAATTAATTTTTAAAAGGATCTTTAATATAACTTTCCTATGTTTCCTTGTGGATTTAACTAAATAAAGTACCAAATCACCTTTTTCTTATGACAGGTTCTAGATGTTTAAACTAAGCTTTTAAATGTTTGAAAATCAAATGTAAATAAATTTATCAGCATAAATAAAACCTTAAGGTGGTGTTTTATCTTAAACCTTCATGTAAGGATAGTTTAAATGTTTCTCTGAGCATGTTGTAAAAGGGAACGTGAGTTTTTCCCGTAGGATTCTGTGATTTTATTAGGTCACATTAAACCTAAGTGATGGGCACTAGGGCCTAGTGATCTCTTCAGTGTGACCAAGCTATTGGGTTAATTATTTTTGTTTTGCGAGGGGCTAGCTCAAGGTTGGTAGCTTCCTTAGAAATTTAAAACCTTTCCAAATTCATGTGAATATTTTTAGGCGTGTGGTATTGTTTGGGTGTCATAGTCCCATGTAAGACTCTTAGTTTCTAAAATGAAAACTTTTTTTAGACTAGTGGTCATTCATTAGTTTGACCCTTTTTTGGGGATGATCATCATGTAATTCTCAATTTCAGTGGTATAGACATGCCTATGTCATGGTCAGTTGCTTAATAGGTCGTGTGATCCTTCTTTTTCTTCCTCTTCAGTGTTGGATGACCCAGGATGTCATTATCCTATTTTATAGTTATATGGGATAGTACAATTATGGGATTATTATTTTTATAGTCCATCAAATACTAGATTCATAGGGTTGATAAGCCTATGGATAGTGTCAAATTATGTTTCATTGTGGAAATGAATCTTGGGTTAGTATGCATCGATACATGCGGTACCCATCGAGTTGATAAATGGTGAAGAGAATCATATAATTTTGGTGGTAATAATTAAAGTGTCGATATGTTACACTACATACATGGGTCATATCCAATGTAGAGTGACCTAGGTGTTAGAGGAATTAAACTTGTCCCAATGCTCAGGGTGATTTCATAAAAGGATTAAGTGTTTTGACACACCAGTCGGTTAGTTTTGGATTTTACGCCTGATTCTATGATGCATGTGGATGTAACTCTAAAGGATTTTCACATATATGTATAAATTAATTGTGGACCAGTATGCTTTTAAGTGTATATTATATCTCTCCTTTCGGTTTAAAACTTGTTGAAGTGTGTTGGAAATGTCCATAACCAGTGTTATGGGGTCGATGGAGAACGTGTCATGGGATGAGTTCCCTTTTTTAGTAAAAGAAAACTAGGACACTCCTAAGGTGGGGAGCATTGTGTAAATATAGGAAATGTGTGCCCTTCTAAGTATAAGGAATGAAATTGAGAAGGTCATTTGAAAATGGTTAGTAATGCTTTTGAATTCCATGAGGCTAGTGAGCTTTCAAATGTGTCAGTGCTTGCAAGGCAGCATAACAATGATATGGTTAGAAATAAAAGAAACCTTCATTAACGCTATTTGTCATGGATGGACTCTAGTGGTTGTGATTGAATGATCATGTGGTGACTCAGGTGTTAAGGGCATCGTGGTGGAGTAATGATGACGCGTCGACAGGTGAATCCAAGTTTCTTCAAAAGGAGTCGACCAGAGGTGGTTCGACTATTCTTTCCTTTAATTTCTAGCTTGTTGGTTCAAAACTATACCAAGCACTTTGTCCTTGAGGTAGAAAGAGTGTCTCAGGGTACTTTTTTGAAATCATTTAAACCCTATGAGTGTACTCTCGACTTAATGATGATCATGTTCTCTATCTTGACATCATCTGAGTACATTGAGAGAGATTTGGTTACACTCTGTGCTAAATTTTATAATTGTTGGGCTTGGTAGGTGAACTCCATGGGAATTATGCTTCAGCAGCATGGTCATTTAAGGTGCATGTTGGTCTTGATTTATACTCATATTCCCATGTAGGAATCCCTTAGACTGACTCATGGACACTAGCCAATTCTTTTACTTAACTGCTTCTTTGGGCTCAGTCGGTGTTCTTGATATGTGGACATTCAACTATGTACCGAAATCTCACTTGTAAACACTGGATTATGGACTACCTTGGATGAGCCCCTTGGACTCCATTTGATGATTTTAAGGTTACACCAAACTTCAATCAGGCTTATATGGGATGTTTTAATAGTAACAATCCAAATTTGTTGGATAATTTTTACAGCCATGTTCATGCTGGGACACGAAATCTTGAAGGAATTTTTGGCTAGAGACATCAGTGGAATCCAATTTAAGGACTCGATGGGCATGCTCAGAGAAAATATCAAGATGATTTCATTTAAAGGCATCGGGTTTAGCTTTTGAAATGCATAGATTTTCTAATATGGTTGTTTTGAGGGTATTCGAACAGAGATAGTTAGACTTGATATCTCTCTCTCTCTCTCTCTTTTCATATGAAGTCAATAAGGAATCGCTTCTATCATGTCATCAGAATGAGGTGAGTGCAGTGCAGTTGGCCAAGGATTTTTATGCAAATCTATCTTGACCATTTTTTAAAGCTAAGTTTCATGTCATGAGCATTGTTAGAATGATAGGGGCATTTTGAAATAGATAATTTCAAAAATATAGACATTGTGACTTGGAATTGGTATTTAAATTCTAGAACCTGTGGTGGGGAGATCCATAGGTCGGGTAATCAAAGGGATGATATTGTGATAATATCTCTAGTTAGACAATATCAGGTGAGCGTCATTGTGATTTTTTAGTTTTTAATTCGAGAGTTGGATCGAGTTTCTATGGCTTATGTGTCGTACATTTAAAGGGATGTTTGGAGGGGTGTTGTGCGTTAGAAACACAATGCA
Source organism: Viscum album (assembly GCA_963277665.1). NCBI lineage: Eukaryota > Viridiplantae > Streptophyta > Magnoliopsida > Santalales > Viscaceae > Viscum > Viscum album. The sequence goes on from OY728121.1 coordinate 442,455,346, forward strand.
CCCATTAAAAAAAGATTCATTACCTGATTTGGTCAGGATTTGTTTTCATTATTTCCCTAATGGTTATCGGGTATGAGAATTTCTAAGGTGGGTAGGTTTTAATGTACCGAGTTTTGGACCAGGTAAAATTTCTAAGGGAATTTTAATTTTACCATTTGATGTTTGGGATGTTCTTTAAATCGATACTTGGAATTCAATTCCAAGATTTAGAATGCCAAAATGTGCTATTTTTAGACTTGGTTTCAGGCCCAAGAGGTGTCCTAGGTGTTTCATTGAGTTTTGAGAGTGGTGGGCTCCAAAAACTCAAAACCTGAAGACGATGGTAAGGGCACACAGTTTGTCTAAAACCATGCGGACCACCAAAGTAAATTTTATGGAATTTTCAAAGGGGATGAGGGTGTATTACAATTTTTTTAACCATGTGAACCAGGATGAATAGTCATGCAGTTACTGTAGGTTCCTTGGCAGAGTGGAAATTCATGGTTTGCACACAGTTTCCCAAACTCTACACATGAATTGTGTGGGCCTCCTTCTTAAGCAATGGCTCAAACATGGTTGGTGCATGGTTTGGCTAACCATGTTTCCAAACCATGTGCCTCATTTAAAGGGGTGTAATCCCAATTTTTTTTCCTAGCTTCTTTTATTCCTCATCCCTCATTTCTCCTCCTCCATGTGCACAGCCCTATCCTGCTCAAGCTCCTCCTCCTATCCTCTCCTAAGAATGTGGAAATCTTCTTTATCTAACCTCTATTTCAACCATATTTCATCATGTTGGAAGAGTACCAGTGAGTCTAAAACTCATATTCCCTTTATTCTCGATTTCTTTCACCATATTTGGTGTTATCTTTGTGTGATATAATTCACCCTATTTTCAGGGTGTTTATATATTTCTTTGAATTATCTCAAACTAGTTTGATTCAAGCCTCAATATTGGATGTGTGGACTATACTTGGTATAAGGTGGGTGTTATATAACTTTTCACCATTGTTTCGCACACTGATATTTTCCATGATACCTCTTAGATATGAATTTATGTATATATATCCTAATTCATGATTTAATTAATAGTTGTGCTTTAAAATGTGACTATTGGAGGTTGTTCACCTTGACTTGAAACATCCTTGTGGAATTTATCACTTGTATGTTGTGGCCTAGGCTTTGTATAGGTTATTAAATCAACCTATTTGGGTGTTGTTTTCATATATATGATTATGTTTCCTTATTTATGATTTTTTTACCTTTGAGGTGTGTTGGATCAACTCTCATGTAAGATATATTTAAATTATACTAAATGAAATGGTATTTCAACCATTCCTGCTGTGTAGTGAAGATGCCCATGAAGTGTACTACCCTAGTAAATAAAAAGGGGATATTAAATAGAGACATTATACTGATGAATTCAATGATTAAGTACATGTTTTTTATTATTTAATATTTATAATGATAAATGGGAATGTCCCTCCTTTGTAAAATTGAATTAAAATATGGCATGTTTATTAACATGTCCTCTTTTGTTTTGAACTTAAATGATAAAATGAGAAAATGGTTATATGTTCCTTGAGTGATACTTGGGTTTTCACTTTATAGAATACCAAGGATGGGCTCATAGGATACTTGATTTATATGAATCCTTGAGAGTTACTTGGATTCCGACATAGTAATTCCTTGGACTATCACATAGGTTGTTTGGTATTATATTATTCCTAGAGTGATACCTTGATTCCCTTATAGTAATTCCTTAAACAGGCTATTAGGGTGAGTTTTTTGTAATTTCCTTGAGCGATACTTGGATTCCCATGTTGGAATTCCTTGGATGGGATCATAGGCTAATTGAGATTACTATCCTCATGAGTGTTATCAGTGCCCTAGGGTAGATACCATATATAGGCCCGATTATGAGATGGTTATCCCATTCCACAAGTAATACTCGGTCTCCTACATGAGATACCTAGGATGGAATCAGTGGGTTAAACCTTCACACTATATCGAGAGTGATACTTTGGATTCCTCTTAAGAGATCACCTTGGATGGACTCTTATGGTGATGGGTAATTATAGCACTCTTGGGGTGATACTTGGGATTCCTCTTTACAGATCACCTTGGATAGGTCTAGGATGCCTTTTGATTAAGAATCTTAATGCCTCTTGTTAGAAATATAAGAAATGATAGCTCATAAGATTATAGGATGTGTCCACAAATCCAAAGAACATACTTGGGTTCGGTTCATGTTTGTATTCATACTTTATGATAGGCCCAATTGTGATCCCTTGTGATTATGCCCTATAATTATATATATATATATATATATTATTATTATTATTTGGACATCTGGGCACTAAGCCATGGGTCCATTTCCAATGTAGGTATATCTTTTCAAACATTTCATGTATGAGAATATATACGTGTCATATTATGTTTAGAGGATTTATAGATTATGCCAAAGTAGTTATAGTTTGCCATGTGTACCTTAGGAACCTAAACCGACTTGTTTACATTTATTTATTTTCTGCTCTATTGATATACCTACACACTGCTATATTTTATATTCATGGACTAGATTATGATTTATAAACCATTGGTAGTGACCTACTGAGTATATCTCACACCCTGATCAGGTCACCATTTCATTGGGGTACCCAAGAAGACCTCATTTTCATAGGTCTATGGATCATTGATTATACTATGCATTGTACCTTAGAGATTAGGAGTACAGGACTGAGCTAGTACTCAGGATGATCATGGAGATCGCCCTTGGGTATTTTTCTTCTTTTTATTATTTTTCCTTGTCTATGTATTGTAATGTATCTATATGTTTTATGTTTTTATACTTTAGATTATGTAGAATCACATGGAAATTAATGTATGATTGTATTTGGCATTGGCCATGTTTATTAAATCTTCTATTTTCTTCTGTTTCACTGTCAATATTTTAAACTACTTCCATTCCTGATTGATTTATTTATTATCTATTATACCATTGTGATACTCTGATTATGAGGGTATAGTATCCTCATTGTACCATCATTTGACCCTCACTTCTTATCATATACCTCTAGAATACGGGGATGCACGCTTGAAACCATGTGGTGATCAGTCCTACTATTGGTTTTATAGTCAGTTAGGCCACGACATTACACCTTTAGAGGTATCTTACTATAGTTTAAATTATTCTAGTTCAAAGGAAAATATGGTTTTATGTGGTCCTTCTTTCTATAACCAAAACAAGTTACCTTGAATTATTTATTTTTATTTTTGAAATTTTTAGTGTATATCTTCTTTTTCTTATACTTTTCCATCATCTTGGTAAAGTTAGCAATGCTAGAGTCACTCCTAAATGAGTCATAATTTTTTTACTTGAAGGTAATTTTTCTTTTAGTTTCCTTGAAATCCTTAGAATCATTTCCATCTTATCTCTTCATGGTTATCTCATATGTAAAGAGATAACCTACGAGGTACTCAACCACCATATTTTTTATATCTTTAGCTTCTTGAATCATGGTGAATTTTGGTTCCCAAATTCTTGGTAAAACCCAAAGGATTTTCTTAACTAAAGTTTTTATATAAATAGAGTCACCAAGATATTTCCAATCATTACAAATATTAGTGAATCTAGAAAACATAGCAGTGATAAACTCATTAAGATGCATGGAGAAACTTTCAAAGTCTTATCTAAATAAATCTAAATGGTTATATTTGACTTTATTAGTTCCTTAATTAGTTACTTATAAAAGTTTCCAAATTTAATAATCTATTTTTCATGTATAAATACAATTAAATTCATTTTGATCCAAACCAAAATGAAATTTATTCATAGCTTTACCATCTAATTCAAAATAAAAAATATCATATGGGGTCCATTTATCTTCTTATTTAGTTGTAAGAGTATAACCATGTAAAATAATATTATAAATAGGATTTCCAATAGATATAAGAAAAGTATTCATGTGAGTTTTCTAATAACCATAATTAATTCCATAAAAAATTAGCATGACCCAAGTATTATCTTTTGGGACCACCATGGGTGTTTGTAAAAGCTATTTTAAAAAGATATCTTTATTTTTAAAAATTAGTTAAATATTTTTTTTAAAAAAAACTTTTAAAGAATTTGAAAGAAAAGTAAATAAACAAATCAAAACCATTATAATACCAAATGTGGGTCATAGTAAGAAGGTAAAATGTCAAGAGGAAGGGGTGAATGATTTTTAAAAAAATTAAAAGAAAAAAATCCAAGTTTAGAAACTTATTTATAAATGGTTAAAGAAATAAAAAAAAGAATCAAAGTTTAAAGTGAAATGATATATTTAAATATAATAATAAAATTAGAATAATAAAACAGAGTGATTTAAAATGATTAAGCAATTCTAATACAAAAATGATTAAGCGATTAAGCATTAATTGATAGATTAAACAATATTAATAAAATAAAATAAAAGTGATAAATAAATGAAAATACATAAAGTAAATGAGACAAGATATTTGGTAAGGAAGTTTTAAAATAGTAAAATAAGGTACCCCTACGTCTCCTGCTTGAGGATTTACTATATTAGTCCCTTATATTTAATGTTAGCCAAGATACCAAAACTATACCTTAATTTTTAGATTATAGAAAGAAACCAAATACAATATACACAAAATATTTAACGGTGAAGCTAAAAACCTCAAAATAAGTAGTAAATTCCCTTTTTAAAAAAAATGGAAATAAAACCATGGACCCTTAATTTAATGGTAGTAGTCACCAAAATAGAAGAATGGTAAGGGAGAGAGATATTTATTAGGTGAAATCACTTTGTTTCTTAGTCTCTAATCTCCCAAATAATATGACTAAACACTAGGAGTGATTGAGAAAATAATGAGAGTGAGAAATATATATAATTTGGCATGCACTCTTTCAAGGAAGGAAGATTTATAGAGAGATAGATTTGAGTGAAATGGAGCATGTTGGTGATTGGATGAGAAAGTTGTTGTCATTTATGTTTGTAGATTATCAAGGAATCTAAAGTTATCTATTTATAACCTTAAATTCTTTAGTTAATGTTCTGGAATCCATGAGTAGTATTTAAGTTGAATATGACCAATTTAGATGTATTTTTACTAGTATTTAAACATTCAGAATCATATTCTTTTACATTATAGAAGGGATCACCATGTTGTGGAGAACTTTTTGGAGTGAGCATAAAACACTATGGCATGGAATTTGGAGGATAATTTTTATGATTCTTACAATATTGAGGTAGCTAAAGTGTATCCAATAGGTTTCATCATGGAGTGTTTTTTGGTTCTACCAAATTCAAGGTTGTTGCGGTGTTTCATCTAGAATATGGCGTGGATAACTCTTGTAAAGAAAACAATGAGGTGTAGAGCATATCATGCAGCGTGGAGCTGAATGAGAATATAGGAACTAAACTTTGACTATAGAATGGCCTCTGGAAACTTCACCATAATTCTCGGTGAAGAATTTTGACCAATCTAGGTTGTGTTGTAAGAGTCGTATGATAGTTGTGTGAAGGTAACCTGAGATTTCAAAAGCTCATGTAAGGGTAGTCTAATAGTTACGTAAGGGAAATATGATAGTTTCATAAGGGTAGTCTGATAGTTGCATAAGGGTAACCCAAGATTTCTAAATATCGCGTAAGGGTAATGATATACCCATATAAAGATATATCTGGTCTTCCATTACTCATGTATGGGTAAACTAATACATAAGGGTAAGCATATTTCTACGGCGTAGTGCTTAGGAGTTGTGCCATAATACTTATTTTGCAGTGTGGTTCTATGTGTTGTGTTGTGGTCCTTGTTCAAGGAGTGTGGTATGAATTCAAGAAGGAATATTCCAAGAGTTCTATCATGATGACATCAAGTTAGTTTTTCACCACTTAAGTGAAAATATTAAACACTTTAAGAGTGTTTGTGATCATTAAAACCAAAGAATCGCGAAAATCACAATATGACATACAACAATAAAATAATTAAAGTTCCATATTCTCATTGATTCTAATAATAGTAGTGATTGGTGTTGCATCTCTTGAGTCCTTCCTATGATATAAATCTATTAAATTTCTAATTCCACATTTTGATTCTTACTTCATTCCATGTATACTTTTCTTCAATTTACATACCAAATTCTAGTTACCATCTTCAATGAAACCTATTGTTTGCTTCATATAAATTTCTTAATCTAACTCACCACGAAGGAAAGTTGTCTTGAAATCCATTTTCACTAAGTATAGATCTTGTGATGTCACCATACTCATAACTATCTAGATAGTTTAATGTTTATGCGACGTCCTGGACCTGAGTTCCACTCAGAGGTGCCTCAATACTGGTGGGACATATGGCCTCAAGCGCATCTCTCCAAACACCAAAGGCTACCGACTATCAATGAGGGCCTAGGGTGTTTCAATTGGGAGACTATTTCCTCATTACCAGAGTATCACAACAGTATAATCAATAGATAAATAGAGAAAAGAATATAATAGTGAATAATAAGTAGAAACAGACATGAATAACCAAGCATTGAATAATAATAAAATTTAATAAAGTAAATCATATACAATGGATGATAATTTCATGTGCCTACAAAGTAATAAAACATGGACCCTCACAAGGCAACACCTGTAATGCCTTTAATAATGACTCCTAGACCCTTTACCCCATTGGGAACTGGACCAAGCCCAAGGTTGGCCACCTTGGGCCTTGCTAGGGATGTGTGGCGCACAGGTGATGAGGTCGCACCTATACCTCATTACCCAAATACATGTTTTCTGCTTCGGTGGTGGCATAGTGGTGTAGGGTCGAGGGCCACATAAATGATGTTTTTTGAGGTATAAGGTTCAATTCCTAGGATCATGATCTTAAAGGAATTTTAGCCTCCCATGCTCCACTCACCTTATCGGGTCACCCAGTGTCTCGTCGAGTGGGTAGAAGGTATAATCCAACCTAGATGATGGATTTTTGTGTCAAAGCATCACTTATTGGGCTGTTACCCCATGGAATGCTCTGGAATCTTTGATGGAAATGGATCCTTCCTGGCTGGGGATTCTTCGAATGACCACTTCGCGGGGAGGGGGGGTTCGGGGTGTGGAGGGCTTCAAAAGAACACACCCAGAGATTCACTTTTTGAGAAAAGAAAACATGGATATAAGGTAACAAGAAATACATGTTTTACAAAATAAAAAAAGGTACAAAAAGGGAAAAATTATATCCAAGAATCTCAAGCTCTAGCCTGGTCATCTGCTACCAAGCTCTATCCTAGTACATGCCAGAATTTCAAGCATCCATAAGAGGATATTTCCCCTTATCTACACCTGCAATCCTGAAGTCTGTCTGGGTGCCATAGGAGGACCAGATAGGATGTGAGATAAATCTCAATAGGAAACCACCAACGACATCCATAAAAATCCAGTCCGTGTATACAATATGATAGATTGAAAGTATAATAATGTAAATAAATAATAACAACTTTAAATGGTTTATCTATTGTTCCTAAAAGGAAACCAGACTGACACTACCAGCTTCAGCCCATGAAGGAATAACTCTAAATAAGTATTAAGTTACATGATTCTCGGTATCGCATTTATATGTTATTTCATGCCTAATATCACAGTAAGGGACACCGTGATCATATAGTATCATAATAGTATCATAGGGGACTCCATGCCTCTAAAGTATCACTAGGGGTGTTGTTCCCTTATAGTATCACAAGAATAGGGGACGCCATGCCCAATATCACATGTAGGGATTCCATGCCCATAATCATATAACAAGGAATTTCATGCCCATATAATAATTAGGAGAGTCTTCATGCATGTATATAATAACAACGATCACCATTCCCATTTAGTATTAAGTAGAAGTGTCCCCATGCCCATTTTTTATAATTATAAAGGTTCGTTATGCCCATTTTTTATAAAGAATAAGGGACACCATACCCATTAATTTATCATATGCATAAGGGTAATATTTCCCATATTTTATATTTAAATAGGGTCATTATTCCCACACATTCTTAATAATGTCCATTGGATTTAATATGAGCTAAGTCATAATTCATAACTCATTATCATTTGATATCAACAAGGGTGTAACCATTTTCCATTTAAATTAGGTGATGTGGGATTAACACTCACCTCTAACCAATTCATTATAATTTTAAAGGTCATTATCTATTCTAAGCCACTTCATTCATTCCAAGTAAACATGGTATCATCATTGTAATTTAAGGACAAGCACACCATTGGGTGTTTTGGTTGTAAAATCTTGAAAGCTAGTTAGGCATAAGGAGGGCACACCCGAAGGGATGGATCTCTCCAATGTTGTGGACCTTAACTTTATTTGGGTCCTAACGGATGAAAAAACTCAAGTTGGATGAAATTTCAGGCAATTCATGGTGAAATTGGCATGCAGCACAATTGCACATATTATATAACAACTAAACCTGAAGGGATAATTACTAGAATAGCTACCTTATACTCATGCAACTCTCCTTGTCCAATATTAGACTTTAGTCTATCCTGGATCGAAAGAAATATGAAGATCAGATGAATGCCCTAAAAATAGGGCATATGAGCCTGCACCTCGATAACTCTGTTGAGAGAAAGAAAAACAGAGAACGAAGCAAAAGGAATGAAGATCTTACTATTGGTTATCCAATGAGATTGATGGAACTTGAATCAAACTACGAATAAAGATTTAGGATAAAAACCTATAGAATATGGATTTGGGAGCTCAAAATGTGAGAATAAAGGTCTTTCTCCATGGGAAATAAGAAAAGAGAAGAGGGGTAGGGTGTCACGACACGCCTTCTTCAAGATGAGGGAAGGGATAGAAAAGTGGCATGCCCTTCTTCTAGATGAAGGAGAGATAATGAACCCTGAGTCTCACCTTCAATAGGCCCTTGAGTGGAGACTAGCACCAAGGGTATAAAATCTCACACAAAATGGAAGGAATTACCCTTTCTAATGAAAACGGGATTGGGAGATAAGATGATAAAAATCCCAAACAACACCAAAAATTTATATAAAGGAAACAAAAATCCAACCCATTCATGATTTAAACATAAACAGAAGTACAACCAAAGGACCAAAGCAAGTACCAAAAGAAAGATACTAAGTAGCAGCATAGCAACTATCCCAACACCTGAGCTAGTAAAGTCCAGAACAGTCCTCAAAGTCCTCCTAGAAACCTAAAAATAGTTTTATAACGCAGGGTGAGCATACAAGTATACTCAGTAGGGAGACCAAAGTCACTCATGCACAAGTGGGAGAAGCATACTAATGCCCCTGTGAAAACAACTGAAACCAACTGCACCTACTAAGGAAAAATACTAACCATCCCAACCTCACCAAGTCATGCTCACCAAATAACACAAGTCAAGTAATGTAATAATATAATCACATCGATGATTTGGTTACCCCACACCACTTTTCCCATTGGTTAACTGCTCATTCCTAATGGGTAACATCTTGATGCTACTTCCCTTACCAAATGTAGTCCCACTGCACAACTTCCTACACACACCTGGCTACAAACCGCACATATCCTTCCAGAAGACACCTGGGTCACAACAACCACACCTTTTTCCCAAAAGCACCTGGAACTCATCCCGAAGACACCTGGGAAATAAACCTAGCCTATAAACACCTGGGTCCCTTATCCACAACACAACCTGCCTGAAGGATCTTGGGCTATAGTAAACCTCAATCCATTATAGCATGCCCGAATATGCTCAAGTAGTAAGAACCTGAAAGGGGGTGTGAGGAAGAAAGTCAGTAACCAGTCATCCATCCTCCCACTAGGATGTTGGGAAATACACCATCCCCCATGGAATGGAGGTGTTCAGTATGTAGTGATCAACAAGGGTGGGATGCATATTGAAAGTCACAAGGAACTAAAATTTATACATATAGGTAAACAATCACTTATCCCAACCTATGGGTTTCAAACAAACAATCAGCCCACATAGAACCACCTTTCCTGCTACCCCTATATGCATAACCACACAACAGCCACAACCAAAGCATTAACCCAACCCCTTTTTCATTTAATCACTAGTCATTCTTTATTAATGAGTTTACTGTAATTAATTCTAGCACTACCCAAGAAACCACTATTTTCAACCATTCTCAACACAACAAGCAAGTCAAGCTACAATCCAACTACACAAACAGCACATAAACACATTGCAGTCCCACTGCACAACATCGCTCAATGGCCACAACACAAAAAAAAGGTAGTCCCACTACCTAAAAGTTCATCCATTCCAAAATCAATCAATCTCTCAACCTGAGATTCTATCACACCTCCCATACCACCCCATACACAAAGTCATTACCTCTGTCCACCCCCGTACCCATAATAAGGCTACCAACAACAACTTCACACAACCCCCACGAAGTACAAAACCCAACCAAACATAGTACATAGCCACGCCATTAAGCCCAGCATATTCATATTTAGAAAGAGGGGTTATTTAATTCCACTTTAAATAATAGGGGTGATCACATAACAGGTTTGATCCTGAGGAATCCATTTATTTAACCAAGTGTATGTGATTAAATGGATTTATATTTTTTATTATTTATAGAGTATCAATAGAAAGAATAATAACATCACCAATGTGCAATAAAAGGCCACTAACAACTATGATTTTCATAAGGCCTTATATCCAAAACAATTTATAATAGGAAAATAAGGATAATAAAATAAAATAGCGTTCAACATTCATCCATCATCAATCCCCTATCCGTTATCATGACAGGTCCTATTATCTTTTTATCGTCATATCCCCACATCATTTATTACTCTTTTTAAAGAAATAATTCAGTCTTTCTCTCCCAAGAAGAATTACTACACCCACCCAGCGTGATACACAATTAAAGAGAGACGAAGGAAAATCCCTACTTGGAACAATAGCTGAACATAACTGCTCCTTATTCCAAACAGGGGGTCACACGAGTAGTAGGAAATTCCAAGAAAAACTAGATAGGAGAGGGCTCTAGCATAATCACACAACTCATCTAGAGAGGATGGATTTAGGCACACCAAGAGAAAATAGAGGAGAGGACCTCGACTTTAGAAAAAGAAATATAGATCTTATATCAATGGAATAGGAAACAATTTCAAAAGTCATTAACGTGGGATTGTGGTCAAGATTATGCGGTTCAAATATTTCAAAGTCCTCGGAGTGTTAAGATATTAAATATATAATTAATATCATTTGAAATTCCTTTAGAAATGCCCAAACAAGGATTTAAACTCGATTTACATCAAATAAAATGTAAGAGGGGCGAAACTAGAAAAACTAGAATGAGTCACCAATGGGTGAGTCACTGATGATGAGCCACTGACGTGCCCTGAATCACTGACATCAATGCCATGACTCACCAACACTGATGCCCTGACTCACCGAAAGTGACTCCCTAAGTCACCAACACCGATGCCCTGACTCACCGACACTGATGCCCTGACTCATCAACATCGACAATACAAAAAAATGACCCACCGACACTGACAGTACAAAAAATGACTTGCTGACACCGATAGTACAAAAATGACTCACCGACATTGATAATTCAAAATGTCACACCGATAGAAAAACTAGAATTTTTGGGTAAGCTTCTTAGAATGAATCACTGATAGCCCCTGAGAACACCCCAAACACTATATTTCTACAAATAAATAGACCAGAGATATCTGGTTCATTACATCATATAACTCTCAAACCATTCTCATCCTCGATAATTCAAAACCAAACCCAGAAAAGAGGGGTCCGAACAACCACTCTAAGATACCTCTCAGGGACAAACCACCCTACGTTGTTTGAAAACTCAGGTGAAAAAATTAACATCCTAGAATACCTCCCCGATATTTATTTCCCTAAACATCCATGTAAACCTCAAATATCACACTGTCCCGACACATGGATTAGGAAGATCCTTCCTCCATGTCAAGATATTATCCATTTTAGGTGACACTGACTTTCCTACATGGGTTTAATCGCATCCACGTTAATGCATCTGGATTATGAATTAGGTCCTCTACTCCCCAAATGTTAGGAATTATCACACACTAGAGAAAAATAAACAATTCATTTCATAGAAACAAGGTCAAGCATTACAACATAAGTAAGGCATAAATCAAGATACAAGAGAAAAACTCATAATAGATCCAGGTACTGGGCACACATTTGTGCCTCCCACTCCTAAGTACTCTCCTTGAGGCCACCATGCCTCCACAACACACGAACCAAAGGAATGGTCCATCCATGAAGCACCTTCTCCTGATGGTCCTAGATCTTCACTAGTCGCTCCACGAACGTCCCATCATCCTCAATATCCATATCTCCCCTATCGATGACATGGGAGTCATTATGTAGATACCAAAGAAGCTAAGAGACATGAAAGACGTTGTGGGTCCTCTCTAACCACGGTAGCAATGCCAACTAATATGCCACCTCACCAACTCATCCCAACACCTCGAAAGGTCCGACAAATCTGGGGGAGAGCTTGCTCCCTCTACCGAACCTCTACTGCCCACGTCGAGGGTAAACCATCAGAAACACATGGTCCCCAACCTCAAACTCCAAAGAACTACTCCTATGAACATAATATGACTTATACCGATCTTGATCTACCTTCATCCTCTCATGTAAGAGCTAAACCATCTCTATTATGCTTTGTACCATGTCTGGTCCAAGGATAGTTGATTATTTAACTTGTATCTAGCACAATGGTGAATGAAATGGTCTCCCATAAAAGGCTTAAAATTGTGTCATGCCAGTGGTAGAGAGATAGATATTATTGTAAGAAAACTATACCAGAGAAAAATGTCATACCCATGATCCCCTGAAGTCCAGAACACATGCCTGCATCATATCCTCCAAAGTTTGGATGGTTCACTCTATCTTCTTATTTGTCTGGGGGTGGAAAGCAGTGTTAAGGCGTAACTAGGTTTAAAAAGAATATTGTGGTCCCCTCTAGACTCATGAGGTAAACCGTGCATCCTGATATTAGAACATGGATCTTGGAACCCCATACAGTCACACCACCTCATCCACATACCTCCTTGTCAAGGAATCCACTGTGCTCGACTCCTTGATCACCAGAAAGTGAGCCAATTTCACCAGTTGGTCCACCTATACCCAGATAGCATCATATCCTCCCTAAGTCTTGGGTTTCCCTATGACTAAATCCATAGAGATTTCATCCCACTTCCACTCAAGGACATCTAAGGTATGCAACAAACCATTGGGAACACAATGCTTAGCCTTCACCTGCTGACACACCAGGCACTTTGCCACAAAATACGCTACTTCCTTCTTCACCTATAGCCACCAAAACTATTCCATCAAGCCTCAGTACATCTTGGAAACTCATGGGTGTACCACTAGGGGTAAGATATGGAACTCACAGAGAACTCCATCATGCATCTCCACTGGGAAAAACAGATTCCCATAGAAGAGCGTATGATTTTGACTATCCTCTGATCATCCCTCTAGAGAATCACCCTAGAAAACATGATCATGCATCACTTTAGCCTCTGATTCTCTCCACTGAGACTCCTCCACCTATCACATCAAACAATACCACACTTTCATCTGAAATTGACAGCCTCTACCGCCATCAACTCTCACATCCGTATGAAAAGTGGCCAACTCCTCTATTTCCTTCTAATAATCCATGGATTCACAAACTTCCTTCTTCTGTAACTTCCTACTCAAGTCATTGGCCATCACATTTCCCTTACCTTCAGTGTAAGAGATCATGAAGTCTTAGTCTTGGAGAAACTCCATACACCTCCACTGCCACAAGTTCAGGTCTCACTGGGAGAAGATATAATTCAAGATTTTGTGATCCATGAAGACCACGAAGTGCTCACCTATGAGGTAATTTCATCACAACTTCAGCGCAAATATGAACACTACAAGCTCCAAATCATGGGTGGCATAGTTACGTTCATGGGGACATAACTTCCTAGAACCATAATAGATCACTCTTAACTATTGCATCAGCACACACCCCAAACCTAAGCTGAAGGCATCACAAAACACCTCAAACACCACCCCTTCCTTTGTCAACCTGAGCATTGGAGCACTGACCAACCTCCCCTTCAGATAGCTGAAAGCTGCCTGACACTGCTCACTTTACACAAGGCATGGTCTTTCCTGGTCAAGGATATCAACGGAGAAACAAATCATGAGAAGTAGGGTATGAACCTATGGTAATAGCCTACCAGACCTAAAAATCTAGGAACCTTTGCCACATTCTTTAGTTCTTCCCAAGAAACAACTACCTTGATCTTTCATGGGGACACTTATATCCCTTGAAGAGACACCACATGTCCAAGGAAGTGCACCTCTCGCATCTAGAACTTTCACTTGGACAACTTCCCATAGATCTGGTGGTGTCAGAGGACCTCCAAGACAGTCCCCAGATGCTCGACATTCTCCTCATATGACCTTGAGTATATTAGGATTTCATCGATGAACGTGATGACAAACCAGTTTAGGAATTCACAGAAAATAGAGTTCATGAGACCCATGAACATGGCTGGTGCATTCATAAAACTAAATGGCATGACCATGAACTAAAAATAGCCAAACCTACACCAGAAAGTAGTCTTCGAGATTTCACCCTCCTTCACCCTCAACTAGTGATATCCAGACTGTAGATCGATCTTGGAGAACCAAAATGCTCCCCTTAATTGGTCGAAAAGATCATTGATCCTCAGGAGGGGGTAAAATTTCTTGACCTTCACCTAATTCATTATATGATAGTATATGAATTGTCACAACCCATCCCTCGGTTCCCGTGTCATTACATACTCCAATCTCACCTCCTAAAGGCCAGGGGTTGGCGATTAGCATCAAAGGCGTCAACTTGCAAGTGGGAGGCATTTTCTTGAGTACCTATATGCACGCACACACAACCATGTCCCAAAGCTGGAAAAGTACAAAAGAATGCCACTATAAATAACTACTAATTATAAGTACAACTAAAATTCAAATGGGACATAATACAAACCCAAAAAAATAATAACTAGAAAAAAGGAAAGTAAAAAAAAAGGAACTCTAGCCATCTGCTGAAAACCCCACCTGATGGGTCAGTACAGAGTAGCTATTAGAAGCTGTAGAAGTATGTCCCATCTGCCTGGTCTCACTGGGCACCATCAGGTCCTGGGCCACCAAATCCTCTATCAGGGCAGTGTTCGTTTGTACTAGACACAACTCGTGCGGGCGAAGCCCGTGCAGGGGTGAGTAACAAAATACTTAGTAGGGACCATAAAGGAAATATCACAAAGAAATTCACAACCAAACCACAAATCATGATCATAGATCATGATCATGAAGTAAGACATATCACACCAGGTATTCTCTAGAGTAGGAAAGTAGAACCATTAGTCACATTGCCGAACACCTCGGCTGCTGGATAACTCCTCCTCAATGAGTACAGTGGGCCTACCAATTCACAAAGAAGTCATTTTACACTAACCTAATACTATTGTGGTACTAATACCTAATGAGTACTATGGGTATGATGGGTCACACAAAATATGATCCCCACTATGGGTATGTCAGGTCACATAGAAGTCGCTTCCCTACTATGGCCATACTGAGGTACTCCTCCTGTTGAGTACTGTGGGTATGCCGGGTCACACAAAAGCCACTCCCCATAGTGGGATTTTTGGGTCACATAGAAGTCGCTTCCCACTGGGCCATAGTATATGATCCACACAGGATCTCTTTCCAGCAGTCTCTAGGTCTCATCCAACCATAGGGTTTCCACATGTAGCATGTTTGATCTCAGGAGGACCACTCCCAAATCCATTCGTTGAATTTAAACTTCCATGAAATCCTCCATAGATTATACCAAAATATTTTCCTTGTCGTGAGGGTTCAAATGCCTCAAATGGATCATCAATCAGATGTCTGGTTTGAAATATATTGGCATTTTTTCAAAAGGGGGCCGATTTGGTCTGGTTCTGGTCTGCACCAGTGGTCTGTTCTTCTCACTAATTACACCACCAGCCTCTGTGGGGTATTTCCTTCCCTAAAAAGGCCTTGAAATTTTCTTGCCACCATTTTGAACATTCTTTGACCAAGAATGCACAAGGAGAAGGGTGGTTAGGCCTTGTTCATGTCGTCTTGTGCCTTCCATGTTAGAAGTTTAAAATAGGGGAGGCTTGGTAATGATGTTACATCAAAAATAAATATTCAATCCCAAATAGAAAACCTAGAAACATCACCCTCCTACAAGAACGGATAATCCGTTGATCAACCTATTCATGTGTTGGTCCGCATTCTCTGTTTAGAATGAATAACGGGGAAAACTTAAAACAAATAAACCCCTACCTTGATCGATGTTTGACGTTGATGTGGTATGCTCATAAAGGTTCAAGAATTCAAAGGCGTTCATTGATTCTCAGTCCCGTTCTTCGTAAGGCATTGAATTTTTAACGTCTCTCAATATTTATTAGTTCTTCTTTGGATAGGAAAATCCATCATAGGTTCATTAGATAATTTTCCACCGATTAATTCTTGTTTTCCCTAACATGTTAGTTTAATAAAAATGAAACATGTCGCAGTGTTTCTCTTACATTGTGACATTGCGTTGTTATGATATTTCATTTATGAAAAATCATAGCGGTTATGATTGCACAAATGAGCCATTAATGATCCTCATTTAATGTTCCTATTCATCACCTCATCACCACACCATATCACTTCCATATTCCGCTCAACAGTGCGAAATAAAATAAAATAACTTTTTCTAAGTTATTTTATTATTTTCTGAAAAGTCCTAAAATTAGCTTTTTTGTCCAACCCTTTTAGGTCAAAGTTAATTCCTTTCTAGGTGAATACCATCATTTTGAGTTCAACAGTGCCCTTAGATATTTGATCCGAGCACCGATTCAAAAGTTAGAAAAACCTGCTCGCATGTTTACTTAAGTGAAACAAAAAAAATTCAAAATTCCGTTCTAGACTCACTAGGCCTCAGAATCACGTGCCTTCAAAACATATGGTCTTGAAATAATTCCATATAATTTTAAAAAATATACATAAATTCCAAGACATTACATTCTCCCCACCTTAGGGATTTACGTCCTCGAAAGTCAAAACAAGAGCTAATCAAACAAATGGGGGTACTGAGTAAGAATTTGAGCCTCCCGCTCCCATGTGCTCTTCTAAAGATTCATGTTCTGCTACCGAACGTGTACTAGAGGAATCAACCATCCACAAAGGACCTACTCTTATCAATCCTCTATCCCCACTAGGAACTCTGTAAACATCACCCCATCATCAATGTCCATCTCGCCCCAGTCTATGACGTGCGATGGATCGTGCACGTACATCCTCTGTTGTGACACGTGGAAAACATCATGCACCTAGTGCATTTGTGGGGGAAGATCTAGGTGGTATGCCACCTTTACAACTCTTCTAAGGATCTAGAAAGGTCCGATGAACCTAGGAGATAACTTGCTACCCCATCCAAATCTCTGCAATCCTCATCGGGGTGATACCCAAAGGAAAACATGGTCTCCCTCCTTGAATTCCAAGGGTCTCAATATCCTGTAAGCATATGATTTCTGCCTAATTTGTGTAGTCTTCATCCACTCCTGGATTATCTACACCTTCTCAGTAGTATCTCATACCAACTTTGGACCCTTGAGTGCGGACTCTCTTAGGTTTGTCTAGCATAGAGGTGATCTGCATGGCCACCTGTAAAAGGCCTCAAATGGTGTCATGTCAATGGTGGAGTGATAGATATTATTGTATGAAAACTACACCAGTGGTAGGTGGTCCTCCCAACTACGACCAAAATCTAGGACACAAGCACGAATCATGTCCTCCAGGGTCTGTATGGTCCGCTCTGTTTGACCATCTGTCTAGGGATGAAAAGTTATGCTCAAGCGCAGCTGAGTCCTGAACACCTCCAGTAATCCCTTCCATAACTAGGATGTGAAGCGTGCATCATGGTATGAGACGATCGTTAAAGGTACCCTTTGAATTCACACTATCTCTTATACATAGAGGCGCCCTAATCCCTCTACCGATCCCTACTCCCAGATGGGTAAGAAGTGATCCGACTTGGTGAGTCAATCAACAATCATCTAGATAGAATAGTGTCCCTTGAACATGCGTGGTAACCCCATCACGAAGTCTATAGAGATACCATCTTGTTTCCACTCTGATACCTCAAGTGGTTGTTCTAAGCCTACTAGAACCTAATGTTCATCCTTCACTTGCTGATAAGTGAGGCATCATGAAATGAACTCTTCCGCCGCTTTCTTCATCCCTGGCCACCAGTACTGATGTTGGAGGTCTTGGTACATCTTCAACACACCAGGATGTACCGCCAAAGGGGATGTATGGAACTCCCTCAATACTTACTCCTATAATGTCACTGTTACTACGGTGCATCCTCTAAAAAGGATGACGTGATTCCTACCTATCAAAAATCCATTGGGATCTTGTCCTGAGGATAACTGAGCACATCGGGCCTCATAGTCAATGTCCATAATTTGTGCCTCCCTAACTCGCTGTAAGAGTAGGGGAGTGACAGTCATTGAATAAAGGTAATCTACTACATCATTATCCATGAAGGATATCTATATTGTGGCTAGTTGCTCTGTCACCTCACTCAACAGCTATAAACCAGAACTCCTGTTGAGCACGTCTGCCACTATGTTCCCCTTCTCAGGAGTAGAGACTATATCAAAGTCATAGTCCTAGAGGAACTATAGCCATCGCCACTACATCAGGTTCAGATCCTTTTATGAGAAGATATAACTAAGACTCTTGTGGTTTGAGTAGACAGTAAACCATTTACCCATCAAGTAGTGTTGCCACATCTTCAAGGAAAAGACCACTGATGCTAACTCCAGTTCATGGGTCACGTAGTTTTTCTCATTCTGCCTCAACTACCATGAGATGTAGGCAATCATTGTTCACTTCTGCATCAGGACACAAATCAGTCTGGTCCCTGATGTGTCGTAGAAGACTACATACCCAATTCCCTCTTCTGGTAGTCTCAAGATGGGGGCACTCGTTAGTCTCCACCTAAACTCCTAGAAACTCTACTAGAACTTATTCATCCAAAGAAAAAGGGATATACCTTATGTGTAAAGGATGATAAAGTTGATGATACTCTGGAAAAGTTGGACACAAACCTCCAGTAGTATCTGGCCAACCCCAAGAAACTATGCACCTCAGTCGTACTCCTGGGTGGCTCCCAAGAAAGCACCGCCACTATATTTGTTGGATCCACTACAACTCCAGCCTCTGAGATGATGTGTCCCATAAAGTGGACCTCCCAAATCCATAACTGTCACTTCGATAGCTTACCATAAAGCTGGTGCTCTTGGAGTGTATCCAGGACTATTTGAAGGTGTGTAGCATGCCCCTCCTCTGACGTCGAGTACACCAAGATTTCATCAATGAATACCATAATGAAACGATCAAGGTAAGGTGGGAAGATCCTATTCATGAGTCCCATGAACACTGCTAGGGAATAGGTCACACCAAAGGGCCTCACCAAGAACTCATATTTTCCATACCAGCATCTAAAATTTGTCTTTGGTATGTCCTCATCCCGCACCTGAAGCTGATGATATCCTGATCTGAGGTCGATCTTCAAGAACCACCTCTCTCCCTTAAATTATTCAAAGAGGTCATCAATCCTTAGAAATGGATACTTTTTCTTCACGGTCACCTGGTTCAGGCGCCAAAAGTCCACACATAGTTTCAAGCTCTCATCTTCCTTCTTGGTAAACAACATTGGGGCTACCCATGGTGAAATGATGGGCCTTACGAACCCCCTTCTCCTACTAGTCCTCTAGCTGTACCCTCAACTCACAAAGCTCCGCAGTAGCCATCTGATATGTTTGTGTGGATATCAGTGTCGTCCTAGTGTACAGGTTGATGAATAATTCAACCTCCCTATAGGGAGGTAGTCTCAGAACATCCTTAGGAAATACATCCTAATACTCTTCTACCACTATAGGAAAACTCAGACACCTATCATCTACCGCACCAAGGGTGAGTCTAGAAAAATGGTGAGTGATCAGCTAAACCCTCCTCTGAGAAATTCCATCCTATTCTGCAAAGGTTCACTTCTCTCTGGCGAAAAAAAACCTGGTCCCATCCTCACGGACACACCGCCCTTTGATACCACTTGATCACGACCCATTCCCTGGGGCCCGTGTCGTGACATACCCCAAGCTCACCTCCTGAAGGCCAGGGGTTGGAAACTAGTGATGAAGGCATAAACATACAAGTGGGAGGAATTTTATTGAGTACTTATACATACACACACACAACCACAACCCAAATACAGAAAAGTAAACAAGCATGCCACTATAAATAACCACTGAGTATAAGTGCAACTGAAATTAAAATGGGAAAGAATACAAAACCAATAAAATACTAACTGGAAAACAATAAAGTAAAAAAAAGGAACTCTGGATATCCATCCGTTGAAAACCCCACCTGATGGGTCGGTACAGAGTATCTGATGGAATCCATAGAAGTATGTCACGTCTGTCTAGTCTCACTAGGCACCATCGGGTCTTGGGCCACCAGATCCTCCATCAAGGTGGCGGTCATCTGCACCAGACACAACACGTACGGACGAAGCCCATGCAAGGGTGAGTAACAAAATACTCAGTAGGGACCCAAAAACAAAAAAGGAAATATCATGAAGAAATCCATAACCAAAACACAAATCATGATCACCGAGCATGTTCATGAAGCAAGACATCTCACACCAGGTATGTTCTAGAGTAGGAAAGTAGAACTATTAATCACATTGTCGAACACCTCGGCTGCTAGAGAAATCCTCCTCAATGAGTAAAATGGTCCTATCAGGTAACATATAAGCCACTTACCACTAACCTAAGAATATTTTGGTACTCATCCCTGATGATTACCTTGGGTATGCTAGGTCATATAAAAGTTTCTACCCACCGTGGGCATGTCGGGTCACACAGAAGTTGCTTCCCTACTATGGTCATATTGAGGTGCTCCTCCTGTCGAGTATCATGGGTCTACTAGGTCACATAGAAGTCTCTCCCCACCATGGTTCTGACGGGTCACACATAAGACTCTTCCCACTGGGCCATAGTATCTGATCTACACAGGGTCGCTCGCTAGCAGTCTATAGGTCTCAGCCAACCGCAAGGTTTCTGTACGTAGCACGCTTGTTCTCGGGAGGACCACTCCCCAATCCATTCTTAGAATTTCAACTTCCATGAAATCCTCCATAGATTATTTCAAAAGATCTACCTCATCATAAGGGTTCCAATTCTGCAAATGTCTCATCAATCGATGTCCAGTTTGAAAGATATTGGTGTTTTTTTCAAAAAGGGGGTGGTGGGGTCTGGGTACGGTCTGACCCAGTCGGACCAACCTGAACCGACCCGTCCTGGGGTCCCCTGACCCAACCCGAGTCCCTCGACCTGGACCCGGCCCAGCCTAGGTCTGGCTCGTTGGGCCGCGGGTTTGGCCCAGCCTACTAGGGCGGGTCCGTCCCACCTCCTGCCCGGTCCACCTTTGGCGGACCCGTTCTCATCAGCTTGAATGCATGGCACATTCGGGGGTGTCATGCGACCAGTCAATCCATCCAACCAGGGGGTCCACACACAGTCTAAAGACCGCGTGCTTGGAAAAACTGCAGCCTTCAGCTGCGGGCCATGTCTGCCTCCACCAGTCACTGACACAGCCGACATACCCTTTCACTCCGTCGCGGCCCAGGTCAGCTGTGGTGCTCCTCTCAGATCGCCTTTGTGGTGCGCCGCCACCCACCCACAATCACTGTCGTAGGCTGTCGCCACCGAAAGGGTACTTCACGGACCACCGAGTTCTCACTAGTGGTCTGTTCTTCACACTTATTGCACCTCCAGCCTCTATGGGGTATCACCTTCCCTACAATGGCCTTGAAATTGTCTTACCTCCATTGCAAATGTTCTTTGACCAAGAATGCACAAGGTAGAGGGGGTTCGGGCCTTGTTCGTGTCATTCTATTCCATCCGTGTTAGAAGTTTAAAATAAGGGAGGCTTGGGAACAATCCTACATCAACAATAAAGATTCAATATCGAATAGAAAACCTAGAAACATCACCCTATCACAAGAATGGACAATCCTAAGATCAACATATTTGTGTGTTGGTCCACATTCTTTATTTAGAATGAAGAATGGGGAAAACATAAAACAAATAAATCCCTACCTCGATCGACGTTCGATGTTAAAGTGGTCTTCCTATGAAGTTTTAAGAAGTCGAAGGTGTTTGTTGATTCCCGGTCTTGTTCTTCGTAAGGCGTTGAAGTTGTAATGTCTCTCCAGCATTCATCATTATTAGTTGGAGATGAAAATCTATTGTAGTTTTGTCTGAGAATTGTCTGCAGATTAATTCTCGTTTTCTCTGACGTGTTAGTTTAATAAAAATTAAACACGTCACAACATTTTTATTACACTGCGATGTTGCATCGTTATGCTATTTCATTTATGAAAGAGTGTATCAGTTATGCTTGAAAAAAAGATCCATTAATGATCCTCATTTAATGTGCCTCATCGTCACCTCGTCGCCACACCACAACACTGCCGTTTGTTTCTCAATGGTGTGAATGAAAATAAAATAAAATATTCTAATTTATTTTATTATTTTTTGAAAAGTCTGAAAATTAAATTTTTCGTCTGACCCTTGTCGGTCAAAGTTAATTCCTTTCTAGGAAAATCTTGGCGTTCCAAGTTTAACAGTTTCCTCAGATTTTCGATCTGATCACTGGTTCAAAAGTTAGAAAAACCTGCTCGCACGTTTACTTAAGTGAACCTAAAAAAGTTCAAAATTTCATTCCAAGATCACCAGGCCTCTAAATCACGTGTCTTCAAAGCATGTGATCTCAAAATAATTCTATATAATTTTAAAAAAAATTATACAGAAATTCTAGGACATTACATGCATAGTCTTAGACTACTATCTGCCTTCTTCACGAATAAGACTAGAGCACCCCACAGCAACACACTCGTCTGGATAAATCCATTCTTCATTAGGTCTTCAATCTGAATCTGAAACTCCTGCAACTCAGAAGGTGTCATCTGATAGGGACCCATAAAAATCATATGGGCACCAGACTGTAAGTCTATCCCAAACTCGACGTCGCGTCAAGGGGGTAGAGCCAGAACCTCCCTGGGGAAAACATCCAAGAATTCCCCTATAACTATAGAAACCTCTACCATCTCAGCATCCACCAATTGATAGATCAACCAAAATAGAGAGAAGAGGCTCCACATGTCGACTACCCACCTGATAGTTCCACTCGCCAATGAAAGTTACGTGTTGGTCGTCCATATCTGAGAACAAAACTCTTATCTGAAAGCAATCGATAACAGCATGCATATAGAACAACTAGTTGATTTTTAAGATGAAATCGTATGACTACATCTATAATAGAAGAAGATCCCCACTGGACTTATGTGGCCCCAAAATCAGTCTATATCACCAAAAAACATCAAACAAACTGGTCTGACTTCCAACTGGCATGCTCAACACCAGGGTCACGAGAAGTATCTCTACGTATAGACCCAGAGAATGGGATAGACTTAGGGAAACAAAGGATTGTTAATTTCTTGAATAAAACAAAGCATAAGAAAGAGTACTAAACAGACTGATCGTACCTCGAACAACCTCCATCCCTACTGAAACTGCTGAGGCCTACTCCCCGTTGGCTGAAACCTAGAAGGTCGTGACACTGGAGACTTGTTGATGACTATCTTCCCCTTTCAAAAAATTAGTTGGCTCCCCTCTTATGGTACACCTCACCAAGAGTGCATCCTCTCCACTACCTTATCCTTCTTCTAAACCTCTAAGTATGTCGGTAGAGTGAAGGGGGTAATTGCATACTGAAGAGAAGTCTGAAGGGCCTCCTCCAAGAATCTCGCTTGAGACTCCTCATCTAGAAAGAGATCCATAACAAAGAATAGGAGATCCTTGAACTTGATCCCCAGTTCCCTCACCGACATACTCCCTTACTGGAGGGAGATTAGCTCCTATCTCTTCTCAGCCTTCATCATCAAGGAGAGAAACTCTGCCCGAAACTCCTTTTCAAAGTCCGCCCACAAAACATCTGTCTCCTTCCTATCCTTGAGGTAGAGCTTCCACCACTAATGTGTCACTCCCCTCATCTGGATCACCTCCAGAGGAACCCAGTACTCCCTTGGAGCACAGATCAAAGTAAAGGTGATAGCCAGCTCCTCAATCCAACCCTCTGTCTCTAGGTCTGAAATGATTCCTTCGTACCTTCCCAGGGTCTGTTGTTGGAAATCATGAAGGGTATTCTATCAAAAGTTGTATTCATCTTCTTGATCAACCCTATACTGATCGACCAAGCTGGAATGTTGGGCCTCAGCTTCACGATCCACCCATGTATGATGTCCAGGTGCTATAGATGAAAAGTAAACAAGAAACTCCTAATCTCGTGTAGTATAGAATCTCACTTATAATTTTATTTTAACTCTTTATTTATTTTAATTTCCCAAAAACTCCCCAATATGAGCAAGGAAATAAGTTATTATGATGCATGTACCTTTCCTAGAGTCTCTACCCCACGATCAATGTAGCCTCACTTGGTCGTTCGGTGTGCTCAGAGTCCTTGCATCAGATCACGGGGGCCCTAAAATATCATGTCCTAGCCAGTCTTCCATGGCCTATGTCACGCACCAAGATCACCTAACACCTTTTACCTAACATCCTATGGAATCCTCACTATTCCTAACTCTTAACTACATCCTATCTCTCAACAACCTTCCTCTGATACCATTCTGTCATGACCCACCTTCTTGAAGATGAGGGAAGGGACAACAAAGTGACACGCCCTTCCTTATTCAAGATGAAGAAGAGATAATGACCCCCAAAGTCCCTCCTTTAATAGGCCCCAAAGTGTCAACTAGAACCAAGGGTATAGAATCTCACACAAAATATAAAGAATTACCCTTTTTAATGAAAACAATATCAGTAGATAAGATGGTAAAAATACCAAACAACACCAAACATTTATATAAAGGAAACCAAAATCCAATCCATGTATGATTTAAATGTAAATCCCATCGCGTTTCTCAAAGTCCACATGGAAACCTGAAAATAGTTTTATAACATAGGGTGAGCATAAAATTATACTCAGTAGGGAGACCAAATTCACTTATACACAAGTAGGAGAAGCATAATAATGCCCCTGTGAAAATAATATAAACCAATTGCAACTACATAGGAAAAATATTAACCATCCCAACCTCACCAAGGAATTCTCAACAAATAACGCAAGTCAATTAAGGTAATAATATAATCATATTGATGATTTGGGTACCCCACACCACTTTTCCCACTGGTTAACTACTCATTCCTAATGGATAATGTATTGATGCTACCTCCCTTCCCAAATGAAGTCTCACTGCTCAAATTTCCACACACACCTAGGCCAAAAACCACACATATCCCGCCCACAGACACTTGGGTCACAATAACCACACCTATCACCCGAAAACACTTGGGGCTCATCCTGAAGACACCTAGGAAACAAACCTGGCCTACAGAAACCTGGTCCCCTCCTCCAAAACACAACCTGTCTGAAGGATCTTGGGATATAGTAAACCTCAATCCATTACAACCTGCCTGGATACGCTCATGTGGTAAAAACCCAAAAGGGGGTGTGAGGAAGAAATTCAATAACCATCCATCCATCCTCCCACCGAGATGTTGGGAAAGACACCCTCCCCCATGAAATGGGGGTGTTCATCATGTATTTCTCAATAAGGGTGGGGTGCATATTGAAAGTCTCAAGGAACTACAGTTTATATATATAGGTAAACAAACACTTAGCCCAACCTATGGGTTTCAAAAAAAAACGACCCACATGGAACCACCTTTGCTCCTACCCCTATATGCATAACCACACAAAAACCACAACCAAAGCATAAACCCAACCCCTTTTTCATTTAATCACTAGTTATTATTTATTAAGGAGTTCACTGTAATTAATTCTATCACTACCTAGGAAACCACTATCCACAACCATTCTCAACACAACAAGCAAGTCAAGCTATAGTCCTTATAAGGCCCCAGCCTTAAACCTTACTTAATCTTGAGTTATTACAAGATTACACATTGAGGATCTTTTCAGGTTTAGAGTTTTAGAGAATTAGAACATAAAACTTGCATTGCATTCCACATATAAACAAATTGGTTACATAATGATAGTATTCTTTTTTCCCATCAATGGAAACATATTTAAAAAAAATAAAGCATGGATTCTTTCTTGACACTTACTTGACACTATCATCATATCATGTACCTTTCCCTTGACCTATGAAAAACATTTCAAAAAAACTTGGGATGAGCATAAAAAGCTCAGTAAGGGTTATATAAAAAAAATATGGAAAGGAAACATGAGTTCATATATACATAATAATGAAATCATACTTTACCCATAAAACATAGGCACTTTAACATACCTCATCAAATCATGAATAAATCATAGAAATCATAAGACATAAAAGGTAACTTGAGGAATTCATAACATTATTACGTAGGGAGTAACCCTCTTGGTTACGTTTGGAATACCCACCACAGTATATTCCCTAAATCTCTTCGGAGAAACCTTAATGTTTCACTCCTTCGCGTTACCCAATACATTGGAGAGCTATATCAGGCTCACCCGCCCTTAGTTTATCACGGAACCACCCGTTTTCATAACAATGCCCAAGAACCATAACATAAACATATCACATAAAACATGCATAAAGGAAACATAACATTTGCACATTTCAATCACAATATAACATTTTAGTATAATGAAATAATGAATCCATTCAAAAAGAAACCATTTCCAAAACCATTTAAAACATTTAATAAAGAGATTTTTGAATCAAAGTGTCCCATACCACCTTGAAGATTTTAAAATTTTAAACCATTAATATCCATATAGATAAATCCTTAAAACCATTATGAAAACATGGATATTAATAAGAACAAATATTTAAAACATTTAAAGTGATATTTTGGTTAAAGGGGTTTTACCAAAATTAGAGACACTTGAATACAATAATTGAGGAATAACATTTAGTCAGAACTTTATAATATCATGAGAATAAATGGATTCATGATATAATATTCCAAAGGATAGTATATACACCATATAAGAGTGAATTGGTGCATAACAACAATGAAGCCTCAATATAAATGTCAAATGTGATGAAATCCCTTATAAAGAAGGTATCCTTAAATTAAGGATAAATCAATCTCAAAATTATGTGTGACAAATATAAATACAACCAATATAATTGGATATTAATTGTAAAACAATAAAATGTCATTCACACATATTCAAAGGATGACATATTCAATAACTACATGTTGAACCCAAAGAAATCGAAATTGGGTTAAAAAGTTCCCTTGGTAAAATTCGACAGCCTAATGGCATCACTTCAAAATTCAGAAAATGAGTTGATGAGAGATAAAAAGGTAATATCATCACTTGGACATAAAATTTACATAAATAATTATATAAAATAACATATCCCAACATAAAAAGATGTAAATTAAAAGACATAACAATAGATGTCTTTTAAAAAGAGGAGGGTGAAAGGTTCCCTTACCGATTTGGGCAACTTTCAAAACGTACACCCCATGAAAGAAGGGTCATACAATGAAGATATGAATACCCATAAATGAAATTATACTACAAAAAGTGTATAATAATGGGAATTACATACACCACTCAAAGGAAATTGTGGCAAATGTAGCATAAATCTCACGGGAATAAAAGTGAGATGAAAAATCCCTTATGAAAACTCGGCAGCCTAACGGCGCCACTTAAAACTTCAAAAATGGATTGATGAGAGGAAATAGGGTCTCTCATAATATGAACATAAAAATTATAGTAATATTAATATAAAATAACATCCCAATCACAAGAAATATGAGCTTAAAAGGAATGACATAAAAGGGTGTACTTAAAAAGAAAGAGAGGAGTAGGATCCCTTACCTCGGGTCTGACTTGACTTGATCGTTCTTTAATCTCATGAATAATAAACTTGAGTTAATTTCTACTTCCTTAAGAACCTTTTTCAAGTTAATTATTCCTTTTATATCACTTATTACCATGTCATGAACACTATGTAATTATTTTAGTTAATAACGGTCGTTTAAACGATCATTGGTACTTGAGTTAAAAATAAACCCTTTATAATTACAATTTGTTCATGTATCCATTATATCAAGAATTATAATCATGATGTATATATCATATATATCATATATATCTAGTATATACATGCATTTATAATATTACATAATCATTTAGAGGTAAGAAATGAAATGCACCGTTCATGGAGACGGTAAGCCGTACGTACGCATAAACGCTACTTTCATTTCTATTTCGTATTTTATAGAATGGAATCATAATGATATAAAGGTATATTATAATTACAGTGTAATATCATATATAATATCATAACTTCATCCTTTATACGTCCCACATATGGTATTAACGAATCAAATCACTTTGAGGGGGCGGTAGTCCGCACTTCCTTAAATGAAGATATCGTGTTTACCCATAATGGAAACCATAAAGGTATGCCCAAAATGAAAAATAAAGAAGATTAAGGAAAACATAAACATATTATATATCATATATAAATATAGTGTCATCTTAATTTCCACCTTTGAAGGTGTTAAAATAATGTCGAACAATCATTGTTTCGGGAGGCAGAAATTCGCCATCCACGGAAACAGTATGTTCTTTAACCATTAGATGTAGGTGTGTGTAGGTGTAGCTCGAATCCTTCTTATAAAAACATCCTAGTATATTTAAGATACTGGATTTGTTAAAAAATAAATGAATAAAAATATTTTGGTGGGTTGGAGAAGCAAAATAATACAAAAGGACTCAAGTGAAGATATTACCTTAAAATTGGGTAACTCCCGTTGGTTTGAGCTCAAAGGATTCCTTGGGAAGACTTCTGCCCAAAGTGAGGATTCAAGGAGTTATATAGGGATGTGGGGAGACAAAATGGGTATGGTTTGGATTATCCAAAGGCTTTGGAAGTGTGGTTAAGGAGGTAGGGGTGGGGGCCTTTTATAAGAGGAGAGGAGGGGTACTCTTGGAAAGGTATAAAATGTAACTTTATTTTCAAATGAGTTTCAGATTTTAATGGTCCCACATTGATGTGTTTCGAGGATAAGGTGATAAGGGTTCTAAATCCACCCATACAATAGGTTTTTTACATGTTTAGGTCTTAAATTTTACATTATCTTTCCATTTTATTTAAATCGTTAAATAATGAGGTCATCGTTGCATCATCATGATGCCATAAATAATTTAATTTATTTAATGTATAAAAATTATAAAAAAAATACTATGATGTAGAAAATATTTTTATCTTTCCAATTAATATTTATAGTCCAAAATATCATTTATGTAGACAAAATTAAAAATATTTTAATTAGGTGATACATTCTTTGTTACATTTAACATTCTTTAAAAATAAAAAGATAAAAAGTCACTTTCTCACAAAAGTGATTCCATGGGGCCCCCAAGTTTGGCACAAGGCATCCCATGGTTGGCCATGAGACAACCAGTAGCCTTAGGACACATTTTGTGGACATTTTTTATTATTATGATATTATCTTATTATCTTTAACTACCCGATTACTCATTAATCAAGATAATTACCATCATTACTATTCATAATGTCCAAAAACAAAAGAGTCTTAATTGCGTAATTTGGACCTTCTGATTCCAAATATTTAATCCATTTTACCAAATTCCAAACACATAAATTGCAATAATTAATTTAAAAAAACTTCTTGTTGTCAAAACAAATAGTGAGTTTTTTAGAAACAATATTTATGAAAAGTTTGGCACTTGTTTATGTCTAATTCCAAAGTGAAATTAATACCAATGACCATCATTGAATTACATGGTAAAAATATATTCTAATTACACTTTAAAAAAAATTAAAAAGATAATATAACCATATAATTAAATTATATGAAAAAGCGGTTTTGATGTAAAATGCAGTATTTTTCACTATTCATTAAAAAATAAACATTGTCAGAAAAATACCAAAAATTAACCCAAGGTAAATTTCAATGTCCCAATCATAAATAATATGTTTATTTTGAAAAATAGAGCTTATAAAATTGTCAAAAAGTGGATTTAAAAGAGGTTCTCCGTTAAAAGGCGGTTAATCGACCTTTTAAAGAATATTGGAATGTTTACGCTTAAAAACTGGATTCATTTTCATTTTTAATCCCCTAACATTTATTTAAAAAAAGTAAAAATATTTGACAAACATATATAATCATTTTTTAGTTAGTTCTATTCATTCCCGCCATTACAACGGCTAGGCGTTAACTACCATTTAAAATAATATTATTTTACTATTAGAGTGCAACGTAAGATTTCAAAGAAACTTGTTGTTGCATATTGGGTACGCCATCGAGCATAGCATTACCTTTAAAGTAATATTAATATTTTATTCACAAATATGGATAAATGTGAAAATGTCATACTCTTTATTTACCTGGGGTGTTACATCCTTCCCCCCTTTTGGGAATTTCGTCCTCGCAATTTTAAAATTGAGCTTGGAAACATCCTTGAACGTCCCACATCAGAACAAGAGTTGGTAAAACAATCACTTTAAAATAAAGAAAGATAAGTACAAAGGTCACCTGAGTTAACCCATACTAGGATTCCAAGTATGAAAATATGGACATGGAGGAAAAAACAAAGGGTCATGTTCTCATGGAGAGTGATAGTAAACATGTCTAGGAGAAAGTTAACCACAAGAAAATCACAAACTTGTGATGGGTTAAACGGTATTCGATTCCTCCGTAGGAAAATTTAATAGACAACATTTTTGTTTTAAGTTATTTTTTATTGAGGAATTTTTTCATAAGGAAACATAATCACTTATCATGTTGACTTTCAACTTTTATTAGATTCCTTACACATACTCATATTTTCTCCAAAAGACGAGTATTTAGGAAGACTTGTTCGCATTAAGAGTACTATAATCAACTTCTAGAGAATCGCCTAATCCACAAAAGAGAACTATATACTTCCCATGTCTTTATACTTTAACCAAAACCAAAACCAAAAAGGTTAGTACAAGATCAGATAATCCAGAAAAGGATAACCCTTTATAAAAAGAAAATCTATTCTTAATCTCCAAAATTTGTCCAGCAAAACCCAAAGTTCAATGAGGACCATTCGATAAACAATTTGTCCATAAAATTCTTCAAAGTAAACCAAACTAAAATTGAAACCCAAATATTTGAAGGATTTAGTCACATAGTCTTCCAAGTTAAATCGTAACATTTATCTCCAAACAACATCAGTTGCTCTTAAAGTCTCGTATTGAAAAGTAATTCACCTAATCACATATCATCCATGATAGGTTAATATATTTCCATAGAAAACCCAAAAATCAAATTACTCTTAATTCATAAAATCATATAACTAAAAGGAATCAGTCAAACTAACCAGGGACTTCACGTAGTTCAGTGGTAGGCGATAAATACCAGTTGCACTTTGGTTGTGGGTTCGATTCTCGCAGCTTTGTCCGACGCGACGGGTTGTCACACGGTCTGTGTGTTGTCCTTTTTCCAAAACTATATAATTCTCAAATAATTCCCCAAAAAGATATAAAATCATCAAAAATAACCATAACATAATTTAACCTCAATTTTATCTCATGCCTTTCACTTCCATCATAACATATAGTAACCCATCATTACCTCAAAAGTAAGGATCATATAAAGCCAAATGGTTCTTTATAACTATGTCCACAAAAGAACAGATAACTATTCCTTAAATAAAATTTTCATATATTAAACATCAGGGTTACACATAATATAAAAATTCTTCTAATGTAACCCCATCATCAAAAGAGACTTAATACTCTTAAGAATTTCACCATAACTCTTGAAGCCCTTATATGTTGACATCTTACTCATTCAACATTATTCATGATCCATTAACCATTCCTTTCCAACTTATTCTGAAATACTTCTTTCCTATAAACAAAATTATGAATCATATCCTAAGATTCCAAAATAGGAAAACAATAGTCATGAAATAATCCATACCTTTGATTGGTCATTTTCAGTTTCTTCATCCTCAATCGGAATGACAATAGGTATTGGTAAACGAACATTTGTACGATCTTGGTGATCCCATTCACGAAACTTCTTCATAGGACATGTTTTTGCATAATGACCATGCACACTACATTTAAAACATTCAATTGATCCCTCAGAAAGAACTTCTTTCCCTTTCCTCAAGTCAACTGGATGCTTCCTTTTTCCATGGCAGGTTCTTGCTTTATGACCTTCATTTCCACATCTATAGAATATTTCTGTCCCTTTGAAACATTTTCCTAGGTGTTTCTTTCCACATTTTTGACACATAAGTTTTTGAACACACTTAACTTTATTATTATTACCTGTAGTTCCGTAGGGATTTGTTTCTCACATATATGATGCCTTAGAGAAATCACCAAGGTTTAGGTGGTCAATCATGACTCCAGATAGTTGGTTGAGGATAATCACAAGAGTTCTCATTGCAGCTCCCATATCATTCAGTTGTTTGCTCAAAAAAACTGTCACAGTTTCCTTCACATCCACTGTTACTTTGGTGCCTACTAGATCCAGCCATTTACTAAAACCAAAAAGTTCAGTGTGAGTATATCAACAAAACCATCATGTACTAATGAGGAAGATAAACACTAAGATATACTTACTCATTCACTTTATCTAAAACTAGGACTCTTTCTGAAATCCTAACCATTATAGTAATGTCACTTATGCTTAAAGAATACCCTAACCTCTAAAGTTATCTAAACCGACCTCTGATACCAACTATAAGGCCCCAGCCTTAAACCTTACTTAATCTTGAGTTATTACAAGATTACACATTGAGGATATTTTCAGGTTTATAGTTTTAGAGAATTAGAACATAAAACTTGCATTACATTCCACATATAAACAAAGTGGTTACATAAAGATAGTATTCTTTTTTCCCATCAATGGAAACATATTTAAAAAAATAAAGCATGGATTCTTTCTTGACACTTCCTTGACACTATCATCATATCATGTACCTTTCCCTTGACCTGTGAAAAACATTTCAAAAAAACTTGGGATGAGCATAAAAAGCTCAGTAAGGGTTATATATAAAAAATATGGAAAGGAAACATGAGTTCATATATACATAAGAATGAAATCATACTTTACCCATAAAACATAGGCACTTTAACATACCTCATCAAATCATGAATAAATCATAGAAATCATAAGACATAAAAGGTAACTTGAGGCATTTATAACATTCTTACGTAGGGAGTAACCCTCTTGGTTACATTTGGAATACCCACCATAGTATATTCCCTAAATCTCTTCGGAGAAACCTTAATGTTTCACTCCTTCGTGTTACCTAATGCATTGGAGAGCTATATCGGGCTCACCCGCCCTTAGTTTATCACGGAACCACCCGTTTTCATAACAATGCCCAAGAACCATAACATAAACGTATCACATAAAACATGCATAAAGGAAACATAAAATTTCCACATTTCAATCACAATATAACATTTTAGTATATTGAAATAATGAATCCATTCAAAAAGAAACCATTTCCAAACCCATTTAAAACATTTAATAAAGAGATTTTTGAATCAAAGTGTCCCATACCACCTTGAAGCTTTTAAAATTTTAAACCATTAATATCCATATAGATAAATCCTTAAAACCATTTTGAAAACATGGATATTAATAAGAACAAATATTTAAAACATTTAAAGCGATATTTTGGTTAAAGGGGTTTTACCAAAATTAGAGACACTTGAATATAATAATTGAGGAATAACATTTAGTCATAAATTTATAATATAATGATAATAAATGGATTCATGATATAATATTCCAAAGGACATTATATACACCATATAAGAGTGAATTGGTGCATAACAACAATGAAGTCTCAATAGAAATGTCAAATGTGATGAAATCCCTTATAAAGAAGGTATCCTTAAATTAAGGATAAATCAATCTCAAAATTATGTGTGAGAAATATAAATACACCCAATATAAGTGTATATTAAGTGTAAAACAATAAAAGGTCATTCAAACATATTCAAAGGATGACATATTCAATAACTACATGTTGAACCCAAAGAAATCAAAATTGGGTTAAAAAGTTCCCTTGGTAAAATTTGACAGCCTAACGACATCACTTCAAAATTCAGAAAATGAGTTGATGAGAGATAAAAAGGGAATCTCATCACTTGGAAATAAAATTTACATCAATAAGGATATAAAATAATATATCCCAACATAAAAAGATGTAAATTAAAAGACATAACAATAGATGTCTTTTAAAAAGAGGAGGGTGAAAGGTTCCCTTACCGATTTGGGCAACTTTCAAAATGTACACCCCATGAAAGAAGGATCATACAATGAAGATGTGAATACCCATAAATGAAATTATACTACACAAATTGTATAATAATGGGCAGTACATACACCACTCAAAGGAAATTGTGGCAAATGTAGCATAAATCTCACGGGAATAAAAGTGAGATGAAAAATCCCTTACGAAAACTCGGCAGCCTAACGGCGCCACATAAAACTTCAAAAATGGATTGATGAGAGTAAATAGGGTCTATAATAATATGAACATAAAAATTACAGTAAGAGTAATATAAAAGAACATCCCAATCACAAGAAATATGAGCTTAAAAGGAATGACATAAAAGGGTGTACTTAAAAAGAAAGAGAGGAGTAGAATCCCTTACCTCGGGTCTGACTTGACTCGATCGTTCTTTAATCTCCTGAATAATAAACTTGAGTTAATTTCTACTTCCTTAATAACCTTTTTCAAGTTCATTATTCCTTTTATATCACTTATTACCATGTCATGAACACTATTTAATTATTTTAGTTAATAACGGTCGTTTAAACGATCATTGGTACTTGAGTCAAAAATAAACCCTTTATAATTACAAGTTGTTCATGTATCCATTATATCCAGAATTATAATCATGATGTATATATCATATATATCATATATATCCAGTATATACATGCATTCATAATATTACATAATCATTTAGAGGTAAGAAATGAAATGCACCGTTCATGGAGACGGTAAGCCGTACGTACGCATGAACGCTACTTTCATTTCTATTTCATATTTTATAGAATGGAATCATAATGATATAAAGGTATATTATAATTCCAGTGTAATATAATATATAATATCATAACTTCATCCTTTATACGTCCCACATATGGTATTAACGAATCAAATCACTTTGAGGGGGCAGTAGTCTGCACTTCCTTAAATGAAGATATCGTGTTTACCTATAATGGAAACCATAAAGGTATGCCCAAAATGAAAAATACAAAAGCTTAAGGAAAACATAAACATATTATATATCATATATAAATATAGTTTCATCTTAATGGCCACCTTTCAAGGTGTTAAAAGAATGTTGAACAATCATCGTTTCGGGAGGCAGAAATTCGCCATCCATGGAAACAGTATGTTCTTTAACCATTAGATGTAGGTGTGTGTGGGTGTAGCTCAAATCCTTATTATAACAAAATCCTAGTATATTTCATATACTGTAGTTGTTACAAAAGAAATGAATAAAAAGAGTTTAGGGGGTTGGAGAAGCAAAATAAAACAAAAGGACTCAAGTGAAGACATTACCTTAAAATCGGGTAACTCCCTTTGGTTTGAGATCAAAGGCTTCCTTGGGAAGACTTCTTCCAAAAGTGAGGATTCAAGGAGTTAAAGAGGGATGTGGGGAGACAAAATTGGCATGGGTTGGCCGAGCCAAAGGCTTTTTAAGTGTGGGTAAGGAGGTAGGGGTGGGGGCCTTTTATAAGAGGAGAGGAGGGGCGCTCTTGGAAAGGTATAAAATATAACTTTATTTTCAAATGAGTTTCGGATTTTAATGGTCCCACATTGATGTGATTCAAGGATAAGGTGATAAGGGTTCTAAATCCACACATCCAATAGGTTTTGGAAATTTTTAGGTCTTATATTTTACATTATCTTTCCATTTTATTTAAATCATTAAATAATGAGGTCATCGCTGCATCATCATGATGTCATAAATAATTTAATTTATTTAATGTCTAAAAATTATAAAAAAATACTATGATGTAGGAAATATTTTTAGATTTCCAATGAATATTTATAGTCCAAAATATAATTTATGTAGACAAAATTAAAAATATTTTACTTAAGTGATACATTCTTTGTTACATTTAACATTCTTTAAAAATAAAAAGATAAAAAGTCACTTTCTCACAAAAGTGATTCCATGGGGCCCCCAAGTTTGGCACAAGGCATCACATGGTCAGAGATGAGACAACCAGTATCCTTAGTACACATTTTGTGGTCATTTTTTATTATTATGATATTATCTTATTATCTTTAACTACCCGATTACTCATTAATCAAGATAATTAAAGATAATTACCGTCGTTACTATTCATAATGTCCAAAAACAAAAGAATCTTAATTGCATAATTTGGACCTTCTGATTCCAAATATGTAATCCATTTTACCAAATTCCAAACACATATATTGCAATAATTAATTTAAAAAAAACTTCCCGTTGTCAAAACAAATAGCGGGTTTTTTAGAAACAATATTTATGAAAAGTTTGGCACTTGTTTATGCCTAATTCCAAAGTGAAATTAATCCCAATGACCATCATTGAATTACATGGTAAAAATATATTCTAATTAAACTTTAAAACAAATTAAAAAGATAATATAACCATATAATTAAATTATATTAAAAATCAGTTTTGATGTAAAATGCAGTATTTTTCACTATTCATTGAAAAATGAACATTGTCAGAAAAATACCAAAAATTAACCCAAGGTAAATTTCAATGTCCCAATCATAAATAATATGTTTATTTTGAAAAATAGAGCTTATAAAATTGTCAAAAAGTTTATTTAAAATAGGTTCTCCATTAAAAGGCGGTTAATCGACCTTTTAAAGAATATTGGAATGTTTACGCTTCAAAACTAGATTCATTTGCATTTTTAATCCCCTAACATTTATTGAAAAAAAGTAAAAATGTTTGACAAACATATATAATCATTTTCTAGTTAGTTCTGTTCATTCCCGCCATTACAACGGCTAGGCGTTAACTACCATTTAAAATAATATTATTTTACTATTAGAGTGCAACGTAAGATTTCAAAGAAACTTGTTGTTTCATATTGGGTACGCCATCGAGCATAGCATTCCCTTTAAAGTAATATTAATATTTTATTCACAAATATGGATAAATGTGAAAATGTCATACTCTTTATTTACCTGGGGTGTTACATCCTTCCCCCCTTTTGGGAATTTCGTCCTCGCAATTTTAAAATTGAGCTTGGAAACATCCTTGAACGTCCCACATCAGAACAAGAGTTGGTAAAACAATCACTTTAAAATAAAGAAAGATAAGTACAAAGGTCACCTGAGTTAACCCATACTAGGATTCCAAGTATGAAAATATGGACATGGAGGAAAAAACAAAGGGTCATGTTCTCATGGAGAGTGATAGTAAACATGTCTAGGAGAAAGTTAACCACAAGAAAATCACAAACTTGTGATGGGTTAAACGGTATTCGATTCCTCCGTAGGAAAATTTAATAGACAAAATTTTTGTTTTAAGTTATTTTTTATTGAGGAATTTTTTCATAAGGAAACATAATCACTTATCATGTTGACTTTCAACTTTTATTAGATTCCTTACACATACTCATATTTTCTCCAAAAGACGAGTATTTAGGAAGACTTGTTCGCATTAAGAGTACTATAATCAACTTCTAGAGAATCGCCTAATCCACAAAAGAGAACTATATACTTCCCATGTCTTTAGACTTTAACCAAAACCAAAACCAAAAAGGTTAGTACAAGATCAGATAATCCAGAAAAGGATAACCCTTTATAAAAAGAAAATCTATTCTTAATCTCCAAAATTTGTCCAGCAAAACCCAAAGTTCAATGAGGACCATTCGATAAACAATTTTTCCATAAAATTCTTCAAAGTAAACCAAACTAAAATTGAAACCCAAATATTTGAAGGATTTAGTCACATAGTCTTCCAAGTTAAATCGTAACATTTATCTCCAAACAACATCAGTTGCTCTTAAAGTCTCGTATTGAAAAGTAATTAACCTAATCACATATCATCCATGATAGGTTAATATATTTCCATAGAAAACCCAAAAATCAAATTACTCTTAATTCATAAAATCATATAACTAAAAGGAATCAGTCGAACTAACCAGGGACTTCACGTAGTTCAGTGGTAGGCGATAAATACCAGTTGCACTTTGGTTGTGGGTTCGATTCTCGCAGCTTTGTCTGACGCGACGGGTTGTCACACGGTCTGTGTGTTGTCCTTTTTCCAAAACTATATAATTCTCAAATAATTCCCCAAAAAGATATAAAATCATCAAAAATAACCATAACATAATTTAACCTCAATTTTATCTCATGCCTTTCACTTCCATCATAACATATAGTAACCCATCATTACCTCAAAAGTAAGGATCATATAAAGCCAAATGGTTCTTTATAACTATGTCCACAAAAGAACAGATAACTATTCCTTAAATAAAATTTTCATATATTAAACATCAGGGTTACACATAATATAAAAATTCTTCTAATGTAACCCCATCATCAAAAGAGACTTAATACTCTTAAGAATTTCACCATAACTCTTGAAGCCCTTATATGTTGACATCTTACTCATTCAACATTATTCATGATCCATTAACCATTCCTTTCCAACTTATTCTGAAATACTTCTTTCCTATAAACAAAATTATGAATCATATCCTAAGATTCCAAAATAGGAAAACAATAGTCATGAAATAATCCATACCTTTGATTGGTCATTTTCAGTTTCTTCATCCTCAATCGGAATGACAATAGGTATTGGTAAACGAACATTTGTACGATCTTGGTGATCCCATTCACGAAATTTCTTCATAGGACATGTTTTTTCATAATGACCATGCACACTACATTTAAAACATTCAATTGATCCCTCAGAAAGAACTTCTTTCCCTTTCCTCAAGTCAACTGGATGCTTCCTTTTTCCATGGCAGGTTCTTGCTTTATGACCTTCATTTCCACATCTATAGCATATTTCTGTCCCTTTGAAACATTTTCCTAGGTGTTTCTTTCCACATTTTTGACACATAAGTTTTTGAACACACTTAACTTTATTATTATTACCTGTAGTTCCGTAGGGATTTGTTTCTCACATATATGATGCCTTAGAGAAATCACCAAGGTTTAGGTGGTCAATCATGACTCCAGATAGTTGGTTGAGGATAATCACAAGAGTTCTCATTGCAGCTCCCATATCATTCAGTTGTTTGCTCAAAAAAACTGTCACAGTTTCCTTCACATCCACTGTTACTTTGGTGCCTACTAGATCCAGCCATTTACTAAAACCAAAAAGTTCAGTGTGAGTATATCAACAAAACCATCATGTACTAATGAGGAAGATAAACACTAAGATATACTTACTCATTCACTTTATCTAAAACTAGGACTCTTTCTGAAATCCTAACCATTATAGTAATGTCACTTATGCTTAAAGAATACCCTAACCTCTAAAGTTATCTAAACCGACCTCTGATACCAACTATAAGGCCCCAGCCTTAAACCTTACTTAATCTTGAGTTATTACAAGATTACACATTGAGGATATTTTCAGGTTTATAGTTTTAGAGAATTAGAACATAAAACTTGCATTACATTCCACATATAAACAAAGTGGTTACATAAAGATAGTATTCTTTTTTCCCATCAATGGAAACATATTTAAAAAAATAAAGCATGGATTCTTTCTTGACACTTCCTTGACACTATCATCATATCATGTACCTTTCCCTTGACCTGTGAAAAACATTTCAAAAAAACTTGGGATGAGCATAAAAAGCTCAGTAAGGGTTATATATAAAAAATATGGAAAGGAAACATGAGTTCATATATACATAAGAATGAAATCATACTTTACCCATAAAACATAGGCACTTTAACATACCTCATCAAATCATGAATAAATCATAGAAATTATAAGACATAAAAGGTAACTTGAGGCATTTATAACATTCTTACGTAGGGAGTAACCCTCTTGGTTACATTTGGAATACCCACCATAGTATATTCCCTAAATCTCTTCGGAGAAACCTTAATGTTTCACTCCTTCGTGTTACCTAATGCATTGGAGAGCTATATCGGGCTCACCCGCCCTTAGTTTATCACGGAACCACCCGTTTTCATAACAATGCCCAAGAACCATAACATAAACGTATCACATAAAACATGCATAAAGGAAACATAAAATTTCCACATTTCAATCACAATATAACATTTTAGTATATTGAAATAATGAATCCATTCAAAAAGAAACCATTTCCAAAACCATTTAAAACATTTAATAAAGAGATTTTTGAATCAAAGTGTCCCATACCACCTTGAAGCTTTTAAAATTTTAAACCATTAATATCCATATAGATAAATCCTTAAAACCATTTTGAAAACATGGATATTAATAAGAACAAATATTTAAAACATTTAAAGCGATATTTTGGTTAAAGGGGTTTTACCAAAATTAGAGACACTTGAATATAATAATTGAGGAATAACATTTAGTCATAAATTTATAATATAATGATAATAAATGGATTCATGATATAATATTCCAAAGGACATTATATACACCATATAAGAGTGAATTGGTGCATAACAACAATGAAGTCTCAATAGAAATGTCAAATGTGATGAAATCCCTTATAAAGAAGGTATCCTTAAATTAAGGATAAATCAATCTCAAAATTATGTGTGAGAAATATAAATACACCCAATATAAGTGTATATTAAGTGTAAAACAATAAAAGGTCATTCAAACATATTCAAAGGATGACATATTCAATAACTACATGTTGAACCCAAAGAAATCAAAATTGGGTTAAAAAGTTCCCTTGGTAAAATTTGACAGCCTAACGACATCACTTCAAAATTCAGAAAATGAGTTGATGAGAGATAAAAAGGGAATCTCATCACTTGGAAATAAAATTTACATAAATAAGGATATAAAATAATATATCCCAACATAAAAAGATGTAAATTAAAAGACATAACAATAGATGTCTTTTAAAAAGAGGAGGGTGAAAGGTTCCCTTACCGATTTGGGCAACTTTCAAAATGTACACCCCATGAAAGAAGGATCATACAATGAAGATGTGAATACCCATAAATGAAATTATACTACACAAATTGTATAATAATGGGCAGTACATACACCACTCAAAGGAAATTGTGGCAAATGTAGCATAAATCTCACGGGAATAAAAGTGAGATGAAAAATCCCTTACGAAAACTCGGCAGCCTAACGGCGCCACTTAAAACTTCAAAAATGGATTGATGAGAGTAAATAGGGTCTATAATAATATGAACATAAAAATTACAGTAAGAGTAATATAAAAGAACATCCCAATCACAAGAAATATGAGCTTAAAAGGAATGACATAAAAGGGTGTACTTAAAAAGAAAGAGAGGAGTAGAATCCCTTACCTCGGGTCTGACTTGACTCGATCGTTCTTTAATCTCCTGAATAATAAACTTGAGTTAATTTCTACTTCCTTAATAACCTTTTTCAAGTTCATTATTCCTTTTATATCACTTATTACCATGTCATGAACACTATTTAATTATTTTAGTTAATAACGGTCGTTTAAACGATCATTGGTACTTGAGTCAAAAATAAACCCTTTA
The DNA here is from genome assembly GCA_963277665.1 of Viscum album. Lineage (NCBI taxonomy): Eukaryota > Viridiplantae > Streptophyta > Magnoliopsida > Santalales > Viscaceae > Viscum > Viscum album. Next base: position 442,497,215 of record OY728121.1, read on the forward strand.
TAATTACAAGTTGTTCATGTATCCATTATATCCAGAATTATAATCATGATGTATATATCATATATATCATATATATCCAGTATATACATGCATTTATAATATTACATAATCATTTAGAGGTAAGAAATGAAATGCACCGTTCATGGAGACGGTAAGCCGTACGTACGCATGAACGCTACTTTCATTTCTATTTCATATTTTATAGAATGGAATCATAATGATATAAAGGTATATTATAATTACAGTGTAATATAATATATAATATCATAGCTTCATCCTTTATACGTCCCACATATGGTATTAACGAATCAAATCACTTTGAGGGGGCAGTAGTCTGCACTTCCTTAAATGAAGATATCGTGTTTACCTATAATGGAAACCATAAAGGTATGCCCAAAATGAAAAATACAGAAGCTTAAGGAAAACATAAACATATTATATATCATATATAAATATAGTTTCATCTTAATGGCCACCTTTCAAGGTGTTAAAAGAATGTTGAACAATCATCGTTTCGGGAGGCAGAAATTCGCCATCCATGGAAACAGTATGTTCTTTAACCATTAGATGTAGGTGTGTGTGGGTGTAGCTCAAATACTTCTTATAACAAAATCCTAGTATATTTCATATACTGTAGTTGTTCCAAAAGAAATGAATAAAAAGAGTTTAGGGGGTTGGAGAAGCAAAATAAAACAAAAGGACTCAAGTGAAGACATTACCTTAAAATCGGGTAACTCCCTTTGGTTTGAGATCAAAGGCTTCCTTGGGAAGACTTCTTCCAAAAGTGAGGATTCAAGGAGTTAAAGAGGGATGTGGGGAGACAAAATTGGCAGGGGTTGGCCGAGCCAAAGGCTTTTTAAGTGTGGGTAAGGAGGTAGGGGTGGGGGCCTTTTATAAGAGGAGAGGAGGGGCGCTCTTGGAAAGGTATAAAATATTACTTTATTTTCAAATGAGTTTCGGATTTTAATGGTCCCACATTGATGTGATTCAAGGATAAGGTGATAAGGGTTCTAAATCCACACATCCAATAGGTTTTGGACATTTTTAGGTCTTATATTTTACATTATCTTTCCATTTTATTTAAATCATTAAATAATGAGGTCATCGTTGCATCATCATGATGTCATAAATAATTTAATTTATTTAATGTCTAAAAATTATAAAAAAATACTATGATGTAGGAAATATTTTTAGATTTCCAATGAATATTTATAGTCCAAAAGATAATTTATGTAGACAAAATTAAAAATATTTTACTTAAGTGATACATTCTTTGTTACATTTAACATTCTTTAAAAATAAAAAGATAAAAAGTCACTTTCTCACAAAAGTGATTCCATGGGGCCCCCAAGTTTGGCACAAGGCATCACATGGTCAGAGATGAGACAACCAGTATCCTTAGGACACATTTTGTGGTCATTTTTTATTATTATGATATTATCTTATTATCTTTAACTACCCGATTACTCATTAATCAAGATAATTAAAGATAATTATCGTCGTTACTATTCATAATGTCCAAAAACAAAAGAATCTTAATTGCGTAATTTGGACCTTCTGATTCCAAATATTTAATCCATTTTACCAAATTCCAAACACATAAATTGCAATAATTAATTTAAAAAAACTTCTTGTTGTCAAAACAAATAGTGAGTTTTTTAGAAACAATATTTATGAAAAGTTTGGCACTTGTTTATGTCTAATTCCAAAGTGAAATTAATACCAATGACCATCATTGAATTACATGGTAAAAATATATTCTAATTACACTTTAAAAAAAATTAAAAAGATAATATAACCATATAATTAAATTATATGAAAAAGCGGTTTTGATGTAAAATGCAGTATTTTTCACTATTCATTAAAAAATAAACATTGTCAGAAAAATACCAAAAATTAACCCAAGGTAAATTTCAATGTCCCAATCATAAATAATATGTTTATTTTGAAAAATAGAGCTTATAAAATTGTCAAAAAGTGGATTTAAAAGAGGTTCTCCGTTAAAAGGCGGTTAATCGACCTTTTAAAGAATATTGGAATCTTTACGCTTAAAAACTGGATTCATTTTCATTTTTAATCCCCTAACATTTATTTAAAAAAAGTAAAAATATTTTACAAACATATATAATCATTTTTTAGTTAGTTCTATTCATTCCCGCCATTACAACGGCTAGGCGTTAACTACCATTTAAAATAATATTATTTTACTATTAGAGTGCAACGTAAGATTTCAAAGAAACTTGTTGTTGCATATTGGGTACGCCATCGAGCATAGCATTACCTTTAAAGTAATATTAATATTTTATTCACAAATATGGATAAATGTGAAAATGTCATACTCTTTATTTACCTGGGGTGTTACATCCTTCCCCCCTTTTGGGAATTTCGTCCTCGCAATTTTAAAATTGAGCTTGGAAACATCCTTGAACGTCCCACATCAGAACAAGAGTTGGTAAAACAATCACTTTAAAATAAAGAAAGATAAGTACAAAGGTCACCTGAGTTAACCCATACTAGGATTCCAAGTATGAAAATATGGACATGGAGGAAAAAACAAAGGGTCATGTTCTCATGGAGAGTGATAGTAAACATGTCTAGGAGAAAGTTAACCACAAGAAAATCACAAACTTGTGATGGGTTAAACGGTATTCGATTCCTCCGTAGGAAAATTTAATAGACAACATTTTTGTTTTAAGTTATTTTTTATTGAGGAATTTTTTCATAAGGAAACATAATCACTTATCATGTTGACTTTCAACTTTTATTAGATTCCTTACACATACTCATATTTTCTCCAAAAGACGAGTATTTAGGAAGACTTGTTCGCATTAAGAGTACTATAATCAACTTCTAGAGAATCGCCTAATCCACAAAAGATAACTATATACTTCCCATGTCTTTAGACTTTAACCAAAATCAAAACCAAAAAGGTTAGTACAAGATCAGATAATCCAGAAAAGGATAACCCTTTATAAAAAGAAAATCTATTCTTAATCTCCAAAATTTGTCCAGCAAAACCCAAAGTTCAATGAGGACCATTCGATAAACAATTTGTCCATAAAATTCTTCAAAGTAAACCAAACTAAAATTGAAACCCAAATATTTGAAGGATTTAGTCACATAGTCTTCCAAGTTAAATCGTAACATTTATCTCCAAACAACATCAGTTGCTCTTAAAGTCTCGTATTGAAAAGTAATTCACCTAATCACATATCATCCATGATAGGTTAATATATTTCCATAGAAAACCCAAAAATCAAATTACTCTTAATTCATAAAATCATATAACTAAAAGGAATCAGTCAAACTAACCAGGGACTTCACGTAGTTCAGTGGTAGGCGATAAATACCAGTTGCACTTTGGTTGTGGGTTCGATTCTCGCAGCTTTGTCCGACGCGACGGGTTGTCACGCGGTCTGTGTGTTGTCCTTTTTCCAAAACTATATAATTCTCAAATAATTCCCCAAAAAGATATAAAATCATCAAAAATAACCATAACATAATTTAACCTCAATTTTATCTCATGCCTTTCACTTACATCATAACATATAGTAACCCATCATTACCTCAAAAGTAAGGATCATATAAAGCCAAATGGTTCTTTATAACTATGTCCACAAAAGAACAGATAACTATTCCTTAAATAAAATTTTCATATATTAAACATCAGGGTTACACATAATATAAAAATTCTTCTAATGTAACCCCATCATCAAAAGAGACTTAATACTCTTAAGAATTTCACCATAACTCTTGAAGCCCTTATATGTTGACATCTTACTCATTCAACATTATTCATGATCCATTAACCATTCCTTTCCAACTTATTCTGAAATACTTCTTTCCTATAAACAAAATTATGAATCATATCCTAAGATTCCAAAATAGGAAAACAATAGTCATGAAATAATCCATACCTTTGATTGGTCATTTTCAGTTTCTTCATCCTCAATCGGAATGACAATAGGTATTGGTAAACGAAAATTTGTACGATCTTGGTGATCCCATTCACGAAACTTCTTCATAGGACATGTTTTTGCATAATGACCATGCACACTACATTTAAAACATTCAATTGATCCCTCAGAAAGAACTTCTTTCCCTTTCCTCAAGTCAACTGGATGCTTCCTTTTTCCATGGCAGGTTCTTGCTTTATGACCTTCATTTCCACATCTATAGCATATTTCTGTCCCTTTGAAACATTTTCCTAGGTGTTTCTTTCCACATTTTTGACACATAAGTTTTTGAACACACTTAACTTTATTATTATTACCTGTAGTTCCGTAGGGATTTGTTTCTCACATATATGATGCCTTAGAGAAATCACCAAGGTTTAGGTGGTCAATCATGACTCCAGATAGTTGGTTGAGGATAATCACAAGAGTTCTCATTGCAGCTCCCATATCATTCAGTTGTTTGCTCAAAAAAACTGTCACAGTTTCCTTCACATCCACTGTTACTTTGGTGCCTACTAGATCCAGCCATTTACTAAAACCAAAAAGTTCAGTGTGAGTATATCAACAAAACCATCATGTACTAATGAGGAAGATAAACACTAAGATATACTTACTCATTCACTTTATCTAAAACTAGGACTCTTTCTGAAATCCTAACCATTATAGTAATGTCACTTATGCTTAAAGAATACCCTAACCTCTAAAGTTATCTAAACCGACCTCTGATACCAACTATAAGGCCCCAGCCTTAAACCTTACTTAATCTTGAGTTATTACAAGATTACACATTGAGGATATTTTCAGGTTTATAGTTTTAGAGAATTAGAACATAAAACTTGCATTACATTCCACATATAAACAAAGTGGTTACATAAAGATAGTATTCTTTTTTCCCATCAATGGAAACATATTTAAAAAAATAAAGCATGGATTCTTTCTTGACACTTCCTTGACACTATCATCATATCATGTACCTTTCCCTTGACCTGTGAAAAACATTTCAAAAAAACTTGGGATGAGCATAAAAAGCTCAGTAAGGGTTATATATAAAAAATATGGAAAGGAAACATGAGTTCATATATACATAAGAATGAAATCATACTTTACCCATAAAACATAGGCACTTTAACATACCTCATCAAATCATGAATAAATCATAGAAATCATAAGACATAAAAGGTAACTTGAGGCATTTATAACATTCTTACGTAGGGAGTAACCCTCTTGGTTACATTTGGAATACCCACCATAGTATATTCCCTAAATCTCTTCGGAGAAACCTTAATGTTTCACTCCTTCGTGTTACCTAATGCATTGGAGAGCTATATCGGGCTCACCCGCCCTTAGTTTATCACGGAACCACCCGTTTTCATAACAATGCCCAAGAACCATAACATAAACGTATCACATAAAACATGCATAAAGGAAACATAAAATTTCCACATTTCAATCACAATATAACATTTTAGTATATTGAAATAATGAATCCATTCAAAAAGAAACCATTTCCAAAACCATTTAAAACATTTAATAAAGAGATTTTTGAATCAAAGTGTCCCATACCACCTTGAAGCTTTTAAAATTTTAAACCATTAATATCCATATAGATAAATCCTTAAAACCATTTTGAAAACATGGATATTAATAAGAACAAATATTTAAAACATTTAAAGCGATATTTTGGTTAAAGGGGTTTTACCAAAATTAGAGACACTTGAATATAATAATTGAGGAATAACATTTAGTCATAAATTTATAATATAATGATAATAAATGGATTCATGATATAATATTCCAAAGGACATTATATACACCATATAAGAGTGAATTGGTGCATAACAACAATGAATTCTCAATAGAAATGTCAAATGTGATGAAATCCCTTATAAAGAAGGTATCCTTAAATTAAGGATAAATCAATCTCAAAATTATGTGTGAGAAATATAAATACACCCAATATAAGTGTATATTAAGTGTAAAACAATAAAAGGTCATTCAAACATATTCAAAGGATGACATATTCAATAACTACATGTTGAACCCAAAGAAATCAAAATTGGGTTAAAAAGTTCCCTTGGTAAAATTTGACAGCCTAACGACATCACTTCAAAATTCAGAAAATGAGTTGATGAGAGATAAAAAGGGAATCTCATCACTTGGAAATAAAATTTACATCAATAAGGATATAAAATAATATATCCCAACATAAAAAGATGTAAATTAAAAGACATAACAATAGATGTCTTTTAAAAAGAGGAGGGTGAAAGGTTCCCTTACCGATTTGGGCAACTTTCAAAATGTACACCCCATGAAAGAAGGATCATACAATGAAGATGTGAATACCCATAAATGAAATTATACTACACAAATTGTATAATAATGGGCAGTACATACACCACTCAAAGGAAATTGTGGCAAATGTAGCATAAATCTCACGGGAATAAAAGTGAGATGAAAAATCCCTTACGAAAACTCGGCAGCCTAACGGCGCCACTTAAAACTTCAAAAATGGATTGATGAGAGTAAATAGGGTCTATCATAATATGAACATAAAAATTAAAGTAAGAGTAATATAAAAGAACATCCCAATCACAAGAAATATGAGCTTAAAAGGAATGACATAAAAGGGTGTACTTAAAAAGAAAGAGAGGAGTAGAATCCCTTACCTCGGGTCTGACTTGACTCGATCGTTCTTTAATCTCCTGAATAATAAACTTGAGTTAATTTCTACTTCCTTAATAACCTTTTTCAAGTTCATTATTCCTTTTATATCACTTATTACCATGTCATGAACACTATTTAATTATTTTAGTTAATAACGGTCGTTTAAACGATCATTGGTACTTGAGTCAAAAATAAACCCTTTATAATTACAAGTTGTTCATGTATCCATTATATCCAGAATTATAATCATGATGTATATATCATATATATCATATATATCCAGTATATAAATGCATTTATAATATTACATAATCATTTAGAGGTAAGAAATGAAATGCACTGTTCATGGAGACGGTAAGCCGTACGTACGCATGAACGCTACTTTCATTTCTATTTCATATTTTATAGAATGGAATCATAATGATATAAAGGTATATTATAATTCCAGTGTAATATAATATATAATATCATAACTTCATCCTTTATACGTCCCACATATGGTATTAACGAATCAAATCACTTTGAGGGGGCGGTAGTCTGCACTTCCTTAAATGAAGATATCGTGTTTACCTATAATGGAAACCATAAAGGTATGCCCAAAATGAAAAATACAGAAGCTTAAGGAAAACATAAACATATTATATATCATATATAAATATAGTTTCATCTTAATGGCCACCTTTCAAGGTGTTAAAAGAATGTTGAACAATCATCGTTTCGGGAGGCAGAAATTCGCCATCCATGGAAACAGTATGTTCTTTAACCATTAGATGTAGGTGTGTGTGGGTGTAGCTCAAATCCTTCTTATAACAAAATCCTAGTATATTTCATATACTGTAGTTGTTACAAAAGAAATGAATAAAAAGAGTTTAGGGGGTTGGAGAAGCAAAATAAAACAAAAGGACTCAAGTGAAGACATTACCTTAAAATCGGGTAACTCCCTTTGGTTTGAGATCAAAGGCTTCCTTGGGAAGACTTCTTCCAAAAGTGAGGATTCAAGGAGTTAAAGAGGGATGTGGGGAGACAAAATTGGCAGGGGTTGGCCGAGCCAAAGGCTTTTTAAGTGTGGGTAAGGAGGTAGGGGTGGGGGCCTTTTATAAGAGGAGAGGAGGGGCGCTCTTGGAAAGGTATAAAATGTAACTTTATTTTCAAATGAGTTTCGGATTTTAATGGTCCCACATTTATGTGATTCAAGGATAAGGTGATAAGGGTTCTAAATCCACACATCCAATAGGTTTTGGACATTTTTAGGTCTTATATTTTACATTATCTTTCCATTTTATTTAAATCGTTAAATAATGAGGTCATACCTGCATCATCATGATGTCATAAATAATTTAATTTATTTAATGTCTAAAAATTATAAAAAAATACTATGATGTAGGAAATATTTTTAGATTTCCAATGAATATTTATAGTCCAAAAGATAATTTATGTAGACAAAATTAAAAATATTTTACTTAAGTGATACATTCTTTGTTACATTTAACATTCTTTAAAAATAAAAAGATAAAAAGTCACTTTCTCACAAAAGTGATTCCATGGGGCCCCCAAGTTTGGCACAAGGCATCACATGGTCAGAGATGAGACAACCAGTATCCTTAGGACACATTTTGTGGTCATTTTTTATTATTATGATATTATCTTATTATCTTTAACTACCCGATTACTCATTAATCAAGATAATTAAAGATAATTACCGTCGTTACTATTCATAATGTCCAAAAACAAAAGAATCTTAATTGCATAATTTGGACCTTCTGATTCCAAATATGTAATCCATTTTACCAAATTCCAAACACATATATTGCAATAATTAATTTAAAAAAAACTTCCCGTTGTCAAAACAAATAGCGGGTTTTTTAGAAACAATATTTATGAAAAGTTTGGCACTTGTTTATGCCTAATTCCAAAGTGAAATTAATCCCAATGACCATCATTGAATTACATGGTAAAAATATATTCTAATTAAACTTTAAAAAAAATTAAAAAGATAATATAACCATATAATTAAATTATATTAAAAATCAGTTTTGATGTAAAATGCAGTATTTTTCACTATTCATTGAAAAATGAACATTGTCAGAAAAATACCAAAAATTAACCCAAGGTAAATTTCAATGTCCCAATCATAAATAATATGTTTATTTTGAAAAATAGAGCTTATAAAATTGTCAAAAAGTTTATTTAAAACAGTTTCTCCATTAAAAGGCAGTTAATTGACCTTTTAAAGAATATTGGAATGTTTACGCTTAAAAACTGGATTCATTTGCATTTTTAATCCCCTAACATTTATTGAAAAAAAGTAAAAATGTTTGACAAACATATATAATCATTTTCTAGTTAGTTCTGTTCATTCCCGCCATTACAACGGCTAGGCGTTAACTACCATTTAAAATAATATTATTTTACTATTAGAGTGCAACGTAAGATTTCAAAGAAACTTGTTGTTTCATATTGGGTACGCCATCGAGCATAGCATTCCCTTTAAAGTAATATTAATATTTTATTCACAAATATGGATAAATGTGAAAATGTCATACTCTTTATTTACCTGGGGTGTTACATCCTTCCCCCCTTTTGGGAATTTCGTCCTCGCAATTTTAAAATTGAGCTTGGAAACATCCTTGAACGTCCCACATCAGAACAAGAGTTGGTAAAACAATCACTTTAAAATAAAGAAAGATAAGTACAAAGGTCACCTGAGTTAACCCATACTAGGATTCCAAGTATGAAAATATGGACATGGAGGAAAAAACAAAGGGTCATGTTCTCATGGAGAGTGATAGTAAACATGTCTAGGAGAAAGTTAACCACAAGAAAATCACAAACTTGTGATGGGTTAAACGGTATTCGATTCCTCCGTAGGAAAATTTAATAGACAACATTTTTGTTTTAAGTTATTTTTTATTGAGGAATTTTTTCATAAGGAAACATAATCACTTATCATGTTGACTTTCAACTTTTATTAGATTCCTTACACATACTCATATTTTCTCCAAAAGACGAGTATTTAGGAAGACTTGTTCGCATTAAGAGTACTATAATCAACTTCTAGAGAATCGCCTAATCCACAAAAGATAACTATATACTTCCCATGTCTTTAGACTTTAACCAAAACCAAAACCAAAAAGGTTAGTACAAGATCAGATAATCCAGAAAAGGATAACCCTTTATAAAAAGAAAATCTATTCTTAATCTCCAAAATTTGTCCAGCAAAACCCAAAGTTCAATGAGGACCATTCGATAAACAATTTGTCCATAAAATTCTTCAAAGTAAACCAAACTAAAATTGAAACCCAAATATTTGAAGGATTTAGTCACATAGTCTTCCAAGTTAAATCGTAACATTTATCTCCAAACAACATCAGTTGCTCTTAAAGTCTCGTATTGAAAAGTAATTCACCTAATCACATATCATCCATGATAGGTTAATATATTTCCATAGAAAACCCAAAAATCAAATTACTCTTAATTCATAAAATCATATAACTAAAAGGAATCAGTCAAACTAACCAGGGACTTCACGTAGTTCAGTGGTAGGCGATAAATACCAGTTGCACTTTGGTTGTGGGTTCGATTCTCGCAGCTTTGTCCGACGCGACGGGTTGTCACACGGTCTGTGTGTTGTCCTTTTTCGAAAACTATATAATTCTCAAATAATTCCCCAAAAAGATATAAAATCATCAAAAATAACCATAACATAATTTAACCTCAATTTTATCTCATGCCTTTCACTTCCATCATAACATATAGTAACCCATCATTACCTCAAAAGTAAGGATCATATAAAGCCAAATGGTTCTTTATAACTATGTCCACAAAAGAACAGATAACTATTCCTTAAATAAAATTTTCATATATTAAACATCAGGGTTACACATAATATAAAAATTCTTCTAATGTAACCCCATCATCAAAAGAGACTTAATACTCTTAAGAATTTCACCATAACTCTTGAAGCCCTTATATGTTGACATCTTACTCATTCAACATTATTCATGATCCATTAACCATTCCTTTCCAACTTATTCTGAAATACTTCTTTCCTATAAACAAAATTATGAATCATATCCTAAGATTCCAAAATAGGAAAACAATAGTCATGAAATAATCCATACCTTTGATTGGTCATTTTCAGTTTCTTCATCCTCAATCGGAATGACAATAGGTATTAGTAAACGAACATTTGTACGATCTTGGTGATCCCATTCACGAAACTTCTTCATAGGACATGTTTTTGCATAATGACCATGCACACTACATTTAAAACATTCAATTGATCCCTCAGAAAGAACTTCTTTCCCTTTCCTCAAGTCAACTGGATGCTTCCTTTTTCCATGGCAGGTTCTTGCTTTATGACCTTCATTTCCACATCTATAGCATATTTCTGTCCCTTTGAAACATTTTCCTAGGTGTTTCTTTCCACATTTTTGACACATAAGTTTTTGAACACACTTAACTTTATTATAATTACCTGTAGTTCCGTAGGTATTTGTTTCTCACATATATGATGCCTTAGAGAAATCACCAAGGTTTAGGTGGTCAATCATGACTCCAGATAGTTGGTTGAGGATAATCACAAGAGTTCTCATTGCAGCTCCCATATCATTCAGTTGTTTGCTCAAAAAAACTGTCACAGTTTCCTTCACATCCACTGTTACTTTGGTGCCTACTAGATCCAGCCATTTACTAAAACCAAAAAGTTCAGTGTGAGTATATCAACAAAACCATCATGTACTAATGAGGAAGATAAACACTAAGATATACTTACTCATTCACTTTATCTAAAACTAGGACTCTTTCTGAAATCCTAACCATTATAGTAATGTCACTTATGCTTAAAGAATACCCTAACCTCTAAAGTTATCTAAACCGACCTCTGATACCAACTATAAGGCCCCAGCCTTAAACCTTACTTAATCTTGAGTTATTACAAGATTACACATTGAGGATATTTTCAGGTTTATAGTTTTAGAGAATTAGAACATAAAACTTGCATTACATTCCACATATAAACAAAGTGGTTACATAAAGATAGTATTCTTTTTTCCCATCAATGGAAACATATTTAAAAAAATAAAGCATGGATTCTTTCTTGACACTTCCTTGACACTATCATCATATCATGTACCTTTCCCTTGACCTGTGAAAAACATTTCAAAAAAACTTGGGATGAGCATAAAAAGCTCAGTAAGGGTTATATATAAAAAATATGGAAAGGAAACATGAGTTCATATATACATAAGAATGAAATCATACTTTACCCATAAAACATAGGCACTTTAACATACCTCATCAAATCATGAATAAATCATAGAAATCATAAGACATAAAAGGTAACTTGAGGCATTTATAACATTCTTACGTAGGGAGTAACCCTCTTGGTTACATTTGGAATACCCACCATAGTATATTCCCTAAATCTCTTCGGAGAAACCTTAATGTTTCACTCCTTCGTGTTACCTAATGCATTGGAGAGCTATATCGGGCTCACCCGCCCTTAGTTTATCACGGAACCACCCGTTTTCATAACAATGCCCAAGAACCATAACATAAACGTATCACATAAAACATGCATAAAGGAAACATAAAATTTCCACATTTCAATCACAATATAACATTTTAGTATATTGAAATAATGAATCCATTCAAAAAGAAACCATTTCCAAAACCATTTAAAACATTTAATAAAGAGATTTTTGAATCAAAGTGTCCCATACCACCTTGAAGCTTTTAAAATTTTAAACCATTAATATCCATATAGATAAATCCTTAAAACCATTTTGAAAACATGGATATTAATAAGAACAAATATTTAAAACATTTAAAGCGATATTTTGGTTAAAGGGGTTTTACCAAAATTAGAGACACTTGAATATAATAATTGAGGAATAACATTTAGTCATAAATTTATAATATAATGATAATAAATGGATTCATGATATAATATTCCAAAGGACATTATATACACCATATAAGAGTGAATTGGTGCATAACAACAATGAATTCTCAATAGAAATGTCAAATGTGATGAAATCCCTTATAAAGAAGGTATCCTTAAATTAAGGATAAATCAATCTCAAAATTATGTGTGAGAAATATAAATACACCCAATATAAGTGTATATTAAGTGTAAAACAATAAAAGGTCATTCAAACATATTCAAAGGATGACATATTCAATAACTACATGTTGAACCCAAAGAAATCAAAATTGGGTTAAAAAGTTCCCTTGGTAAAATTTGACAGCCTAACGACATCACTTCAAAATTCAGAAAATGAGTTGATGAGAGATAAAAAGGGAATCTCATCACTTGGAAATAAAATTTACATCAATAAGGATATAAAATAATATATCCCAACATAAAAAGATGTAAATTAAAAGACATAACAATAGATGTCTTTTAAAAAGAGGAGGGTGAAAGGTTCCCTTACCGATTTGGGCAACTTTCAAAATGTACACCCCATGAAAGAAGGATCATACAATGAAGATGTGAATACCCATAAATGAAATTATACTACACAAATTGTATAATAATGGGCAGTACATACACCACTCAAAGGAAATTGTGGCAAATGTAGCATAAATCTCACGGGAATAAAAGTGAGATGAAAAATCCCTTACGAAAACTCGACAGCCTAACGGCGCCACTTAAAACTTCAAAAATGGATTGATGAGAGTAAATAGGGTCTATCATAATATGAACATAAAAATTAAAGTAAGAGTAATATAAAAGAACATCCCAATCACAATAAATATGAGCTTAAAAGGAATGACATAAAAGGGTGTACTTAAAAAGAAAGAGAGGAGTAGAATCCCTTACCTCGGGTCTGACTTGACTCGATCGTTCTTTAATCTCCTGAATAATAAACTTGAGTTAATTTCTACTTCCTTAATAACCTTTTTCAAGTTCATTATTCCTTTTATATCACTTATTACCATGTCATGAACACTATTTAATTATTTTAGTTAATAACGGTCGTTTAAACGATCATTGGTACTTGAGTCAAAAATAAACCCTTTATAATTACAAGTTGTTCATGTATCCATTATATCCAGAATTATAATCATGATGTATATATCATATATATCATATATATCCAGTATATAAATGCATTTATAATATTACATAATCATTTAGAGGTAAGAAATGAAATGCACCGTTCATGGAGACGGTAAGCCGTACGTACGCATGAACGCTACTTTCATTTCTATTTCATATTTTATAGAATGGAATCATAATGATATAAAGGTATATTATAATTCCAGTGTAATATAATATATAATATCATAACTTCATCCTTTATACGTCCCACATATGGTATTAACGAATCAAATCACTTTGAGGGGGCGGTAGTCTGCACTTCCTTAAATGAAGATATCGTGTTTACCTATAATGGAAACCATAAAGGTATGCCCAAAATGAAAAATACAGAAGCTTAAGGAAAACATAAAAATATTATATATCATATATAAATATAGTTTCATCTTAATGGCCACCTTTCAAGGTGTTAAAAGAATGTTGAACAATCATCGTTTCGGGAGGCAGAAATTCGCCATCCATGGAAACAGTATGTTCTTTAACCATTAGATGTAGGTGTGTGTGGGTGTAGCTCAAATCCTTCTTATAACAAAATCCTAGTATATTTCATATACTGTAGTTGTTACAAAAGAAATGAATAAAAAGAGTTTAGGGGGTTGGAGAAGCAAAATAAAACAAAAGGACTCAAGTGAAGACATTACCTTAAAATCGGGTAACTCCCTTTGGTTTGAGATCAAAGGCTTCCTTGGGAAGACTTCTTCCAAAAGTGAGGATTCAAGGAGTTAAAGAGGGATGTGGGGAGACAAAATTGGCAGGGGTTGGCCGAGCCAAAGGCTTTTTAAGTGTGGGTAAGGAGGTAGGGGTGGGGGCCTTTTATAAGAGGAGAGGAGGGGCGCTCTTGGAAAGGTATAAAATGTAACTTTATTTTCAAATGAGTTTCGGATTTTAATGGTCCCACATTTATGTGATTCAAGGATAAGGTGATAAGGGTTCTAAATCCACACATCCAATAGGTTTTGGACATTTTTAGGTCTTATATTTTACATTATCTTTCCATTTTATTTAAATCATTAAATAATGAGGTCATCGCTGCATCATCATGATGTCATAAATAATTTAATTTATTTAATGTCTAAAAATTATAAAAAAATACTATGATGTAGGAAATATTTTTAGATTTCCAATGAATATTTATAGTCCAAAAGATAATTTATGTAGACAAAATTAAAAATATTTTACTTAAGTGATACATTCTTTGTTACATTTAACATTCTTTAAAAATAAAAAGATAAAAAGTCACTTTCTCACAAAAGTGATTCCATGGGGCCCCAAAGTTTGGCACAAGGCATCACATGGTCAGAGATGAGACAACCAGTATCCTTAGGACACATTTTGTGGTCATTTTTTATTATTATGATATTATCTTATTATCTTTAACTACCCGATTACTCATTAATCAAGATAATTAAAGATAATTACCGTCGTTACTATTCATAATGTCCAAAAACAAAAGAATCTTAATTGCATAATTTGGACCTTCTGATTCCAAATATGTAATCCATTTTACCAAATTCCAAACACATATATTGCAATAATTAATTTAAAAAAAACTTCCCGTTGTCAAAACAAATAGCGGGTTTTTTAGAAACAATATTTATGAAAAGTTTGGCACTTGTTTATGCCTAATTCCAAAGTGAAATTAATCCCAATGACCATCATTGAATTACATGGTAAAAATATATTCTAATTAAACTTTAAAACAAATTAAAAAGATAATATAACCATATAATTAAATTATATTAAAAATCAGTTTTGATGTAAAATGCAGTATTTTTCACTATTCATTGAAAAATGAACATTGTCAGAAAAATACCAAAAATTAACCCAAGGTAAATTTCAATGTCCCAATCATAAATAATATGTTTATTTTGAAAAATAGAGCTTATAAAATTGTCAAAAAGTTTATTTAAAATAGTTTCTCCATTAAAAGGCGGTTAATCGACCTTTTAAAGAATATTGGAATGTTTACGCTTAAAAACTGGATTCATTTGCATTTTTAATCCCCTAACATTTATTGAAAAAAAGTAAAAATGTTTGACAAACATATATAATCATTTTCTAGTTAGTTCTGTTCATTCCCGCCATTACAACGGCTAGGCGTTAACTACCATTTAAAATAATATTATTTTACTATTAGAGTGCAACGTAAGATTTCAAAGAAACTTGTTGTTTCATATTGGGTACGCCATCGAGCATAGCATTCCCTTTAAAGTAATATTAATATTTTATTCACAAATATGGATAAATGTGAAAATGTCATACTCTTTATTTACCTGGGGTGTTACATCCTTCCCCCCTTTTGGGAATTTCGTCCTCGCAATTTTAAAATTGAGCTTGGAAACATCCTTGAACGTCCCACATCAGAACAAGAGTTGGTAAAACAATCACTTTAAAATAAAGAAAGATAAGTACAAAGGTCACCTGAGTTAACCCATACTAGGATTCCAAGTATGAAAATATGGACATGGAGGAAAAAACAAAGGGTCATGTTCTCATGGAGAGTGATAGTAAACATGTCTAGGAGAAAGTTAACCACAAGAAAATCACAAACTTGTGATGGGTTAAACGGTATTCGATTCCTCCGTAGGAAAATTTAATAGACAACATTTTTGTTTTAAGTTATTTTTTATTGAGGAATTTTTTCATAAGGAAACATAATCACTTATCATGTTGACTTTCAACTTTTATTAGATTCCTTACACATACTCATATTTTCTCCAAAAGACGAGTATTTAGGAAGACTTGTTCGCATTAAGAGTACTATAATCAACTTCTAGAGAATCGCCTAATCCACAAAAGATAACTATATACTTCCCATGTCTTTAGACTTTAACCAAAACCAAAACCAAAAAGGTTAGTACAAGATCAGATAATCCAGAAAAGGATAACCCTTTATAAAAAGAAAATCTATTCTTAATCTCCAAAATTTGTCCAGCAAAACCCAAAGTTCAATGAGGACCATTCGATAAACAATTTGTCCATAAAATTCTTCAAAGTAAACCAAACTAAAATTGAAACCCAAATATTTGAAGGATTTAGTCACATAGTCTTCCAAGTTAAATCGTAACATTTATCTCCAAACAACATCAGTTTCTCTTAAAGTCTCGTATTGAAAAGTAATTCACCTAATCACATATCATCCATGATAGGTTAATATATTTCCATAGAAAACCCAAAAATCAAATTACTCTTAATTCATAAAATCATATAACTAAAAGGAATCAGTCAAACTAACCAGGGACTTCACGTAGTTCAGTGGTAGGCGATAAATACCAGTTGCACTTTGGTTGTGGGTTCGATTCTCGCAGCTTTGTCCGACGCGACGGGTTGTCACACGGTCTGTGTGTTGTCCTTTTTCCAAAACTATATAATTCTCAAATAATTCCCCAAAAAGATATAAAATCATCAAAAATAACCATAACATAATTTAACCTCAATTTTATCTCATGCCTTTCACTTCCATCATAACATATAGTAACCCATCATTACCTCAAAAGTAAGGATCATATAAAGCCAAATGGTTCTTTATAACTATGTCCACAAAAGAACAGATAACTATTCCTTAAATAAAATTTTCATATATTAAACATCAGGGTTACACATAATATAAAAATTCTTCTAATGTAACCCCATCATCAAAAGAGACTTAATACTCTTAAGAATTTCACCATAACTCTTGAAGCCCTTATATGTTGACATCTTACTCATTCAACATTATTCATGATCCATTAACCATTCCTTTCCAACTTATTCTGAAATACTTCTTTCCTATAAACAAAATTATGAATCATATCCTAAGATTCCAAAATAGGAAAACAATAGTCATGAAATAATCCATACCTTTGATTGGTCATTTTCAGTTTCTTCATCCTCAATCGGAATGACAATAGGTATTGGTAAACGAACAGTTGTACGATCTTGGTGATCCCATTCACGAAACTTCTTCATAGGACATGTTTTTGCATAATGACCATGCACACTACATTTAAAACATTCAATTGATCCCTCAGAAAGAACTTCTTTCCCTTTCCTCAAGTCAACTGGATGCTTCCTTTTTCCATGGCAGGTTCTTGCTTTATGACCTTCATTTCCACATCTATAGCATATTTCTGTCCCTTTGAAACATTTTCCTAGGTGTTTCTTTCCACATTTTTGACACATAAGTTTTTGAACACACTTAACTTTATTATTATTACCTGTAGTTCCGTAGGGATTTGTTTCTCACATATATGATGCCTTAGAGAAATCACCAAGGTTTAGGTGGTCAATCATGACTCCAGATAGTTGGTTGAGGATAATCACAAGAGTTCTCATTGCAGCTCCCATATCATTCAGTTGTTTGCTCAAAAAAACTGTCACAGTTTCCTTCACATCCACTGTTACTTTGGTGCCTACTAGATCCAGCCATTTACTAAAACCAAAAAGTTCAGTGTGAGTATATCAACAAAACCATCATGTACTAATGAGGAAGATAAACACTAAGATATACTTACTCATTCACTTTATCTAAAACTAGGACTCTTTCTGAAATCCTAACCATTATAGTAATGTCACTTATGCTTAAAGAATACCCTAACCTCTAAAGTTATCTAAACCGACCTCTGATACCAACTATAAGGCCCCAGCCTTAAACCTTACTTAATCTTGAGTTATTACAAGATTACACATTGAGGATATTTTCAGGTTTATAGTTTTAGAGAATTAGAACATAAAACTTGCATTACATTCCACATATAAACAAAGTGGTTACATAAAGATAGTATTCTTTTTTCCCATCAATGGAAACATATTTAAAAAAATAAAGCATGGATTCTTTCTTGACACTTCCTTGACACTATCATCATATCATGTACCTTTCCCTTGACCTGTGAAAAACATTTCAAAAAAACTTGGGATGAGCATAAAAAGCTCAGTAAGGGTTATATATAAAAAATATGGAAAGGAAACATGAGTTCATATATACATAAGAATGAAATCATACTTTACCCATAAAACATAGGCACTTTAACATACCTCATCAAATCATGAATAAATCATAGAAATCATAAGACATAAAAGGTAACTTGAGGCATTTATAACATTCTTACGTAGGGAGTAACCCTCTTGGTTACATTTGGAATACCCACCATAGTATATTCCCTAAATCTCTTCGGAGAAACCTTAATGTTTCACTCCTTCGTGTTACCTAATGCATTGGAGAGCTATATCGGGCTCACCCGCCCTTAGTTTATCACGGAACCACCCGTTTTCATAACAATGCCCAAGAACCATAACATAAACGTATCACATAAAACATGCATAAAGGAAACATAAAATTTCCACATTTCAATCACAATATAACATTTTAGTATATTGAAATAATGAATCCATTCAAAAAGAAACCATTTCCAAAACCATTTAAAACATTTAATAAAGAGATTTTTGAATCAAAGTGTCCCATACCACCTTGAAGCTTTTAAAATTTTAAACCATTAATATCCATATAGATAAATCCTTAAAACCATTTTGAAAACATGGATATTAATAAGAACAAATATTTAAAACATTTAAAGCGATATTTTGGTTAAAGGTGTTTTACCAAAATTAGAGACACTTGAATATAATAATTGAGGAATAACATTTAGTCATAAATTTATAATATAATGATAATAAATGGATTCATGATATAATATTCCAAAGGACATTATATACACCATATAAGAGTGAATTGGTGCATAACAACAATGAAGTCTCAATAGAAATGTCAAATGTGATGAAATCCCTTATAAAGAAGGTATCCTTAAATTAAGGATAAATCAATCTCAAAATTATGTGTGAGAAATATAAATACACCCAATATAAGTGTATATTAAGTGTAAAACAATAAAAGTTCATTCAAACATATTCAAAGGATGACATATTCAATAACTACATGTTGAACCCAAAGAAATCAAAATTGGGTTAAAAAGTTCCCTTGGTAAAATTTGACAGCCTAACGACATCACTTCAAAATTCAGAAAATGAGTTGATGAGAGATAAAAAGGGAATCTCATCACTTGGAAATAAAATTTACATCAATAAGGATATAAAATAATATATCCCAACATAAAAAGATGTAAATTAAAAGACATAACAATAGATGTCTTTTAAAAAGAGGAGGGTGAAAGGTTCCCTTACCGATTTGGGCAACTTTCAAAATGTACACCCCATGAAAGAAGGATCATACAATGAAGATGTGAATACCCATAAATGAAATTATACTACACAAATTGTATAATAATGGGCAGTACATACACCACTCAAAGGAAATTGTGGCAAATGTAGCATAAATCTCACGGGAATAAAAGTGAGATGAAAAATCCCTTACGAAAACTCGGCAGCCTAACGGCGCCACTTAAAACTTCAAAAATGGATTGATGAGAGTAAATAGGGTCTATAATAATATGAACATAAAAATTACAGTAAGAGTAATATAAAAGAACATCCCAATCACAAGAAATATGAGCTTAAAAGGAATGACATAAAAGGGTGTACTTAAAAAGAAAGAGAGGAGTAGAATCCCTTACCTCGGGTCTGACTTGACTCGATCGTTCTTTAATCTCCTGAATAATAAACTTGAGTTAATTTCTACTTCCTTAATAACCTTTTTCAAGTTCATTATTCCTTTTATATCACTTATTACCATGTCATGAACACTATTTAATTATTTTAGTTAATAACGGTCGTTTAAACGATCATTGGTACTTGAGTCAAAAATAAACCCTTTATAATTACAAGTTGTTCATGTATCCATTATATCCAGAATTATAATCATGATGTATATATCATATATATCATATATATCCAGTATATACATGCATTTATAATATTACATAATCATTTAGAGGTAAGAAATGAAATGCACCGTTCATGGAGACGGTAAGCCGTACGTACGCATGAACGCTACTTTCATTTCTATTTCATATTTTATAGAATGGAATCATAATGATATAAAGGTATATTATAATTCCAGTGTAATATAATATATAATATCATAACTTCATCCTTTATACGTCCCACATATGGTATTAACGAATCAAATCACTTTGAGGGGGCAGTAGTCTGCACTTCCTTAAATGAAGATATCGTGTTTACCTATAATGGAAACCATAAAGGTATGCCCAAAATGAAAAATACAGAAGCTTAAGGAAAACATAAACATATTATATATCATATATAAATATAGTTTCATCTTAATGGCCACCTTTCAAGGTGTTAAAAGAATGTTGAACAATCATCGTTTCGGGAGGCAGAAATTCGCCATCCATGGAAACAGTATGTTCTTTAACCATTAGATGTAGGTGTGGGTGGGTGTAGCTCAAATACTTCTTATAACAAAATCCTAGTATATTTCATATACTGTAGTTGTTACAAAAGAAATGAATAAAAAGAGTTTAGGGGGTTGGAGAAGCAAAATAAAACAAAAGGACTCAAGTGAAGACATTACCTTAAAATCGGGTAACTCCCTTTGGTTTGAGATCAAAGGCTTCCTTGGGAAGACTTCTTCCAAAAGTGAGGATTCAAGGAGTTAAAGAGGGATGTGGGGAGACAAAATTGGCAGGGGTTGGCCGAGCCAAAGGCTTTTTAAGTGTGGGTAAGGAGGTAGGGGTGGGGGCCTTTTATAAGAGGAGAGGAGGGGCGCTCTTGGAAAGGTATAAAATATAACTTTATTTTCAAATGAGTTTCGGATTTTAATGGTCCCACATTGATGTGATTCAAGGATAAGGTGATAAGGGTTCTAAATCCACACATCCAATAGGTTTTGGACATTTTTAGGTCTTATATTTTACATTATCTTTCCATTTTATTTAAATCATTAAATAATGAGGTCATCGCTGCATCATCATGATGTCATAAATAATTTAATTTATTTAATGTCTAAAAATTATAAAAAAATACTATGATGTAGGAAATATTTTTAGATTTCCAATGAATATTTATAGTCCAAAAGATAATTTATGTAGACAAAATTAAAAATATTTTACTTAAGTGATACATTCTTTGTTACATTTAACATTCTTTAAAAATAAAAAGATAAAAAGTCACTTTCTCACAAAAGTGATTCCATGGGGCCCCCAAGTTTGGCACAAGGCATCACATGGTCAGAGATGAGACAACCAGTATCCTTAGGACACATTTTGTGGTCATTTTTTATTATTATGATATTATCTTATTATCTTTAACTACCCGATTACTCATTAATCAAGATAATTAAAGATAATTACCGTCGTTACTATTCATAATGTCCAAAAACAAAAGAATATTAATTGCATAATTTGGACCTTCTGATTCCAAATATGTAATCCATTTTACCAAATTCCAAACACATATATTGCAATAATTAATTTAAAAAAAACTTCCCGTTGTCAAAACAAATAGCGGGTTTTTTAGAAACAATATTTATGAAAAGTTTGGCACTTGTTTATGCCTAATTCCAAAGTGAAATTAATCCCAATGACCATCATTGAATTACATGGTAAAAATATATTCTAATTAAACTTTAAAACAAATTAAAAAGATAATATAACCATATAATTAAATTATATTAAAAATCAGTTTTGATGTAAAATGCAGTATTTTTCACTATTCATTGAAAAATGAACATTGTCAGAAAAATACCAAAAATTAACCCAAGGTAAATTTCAATGTCCCAATCATAAATAATATGTTTATTTTGAAAAATAGAGCTTATAAAATTGTCAAAAAGTTTATTTAAAATAGGTTCTCCATTAAAAGGCGGTTAATCGACCTTTTAAAGAATATTGGAATGTTTACGCTTAAAAACTGGATTCATTTGCATTTTTAATCCCCTAACATTTATTGAAAAAAAGTAAAAATGTTTGACAAACATATATAATCATTTTCTAGTTAGTTCTGTTCATTCCCGCCATTACAACGGCTAGGCGTTAACTACCATTTAAAATAATATTATTTTACTATTAGAGTGCAACGTAAGATTTCAAAGAAACTTGTTGTTTCATATTGGGTACGCCATCGAGCATAGCATTCCCTTTAAAGTAATATTAATATTTTATTCACAAATATGGATAAATGTGAAAATGTCATACTCTTTATTTACCTGGGGTGTTACATCCTTCCCCCCTTTTGGGAATTTCGTCCTCGCAATTTTAAAATTGAGCTTGGAAACATCCTTGAACGTCCCACATCAGAACAAGAGTTGGTAAAACAATCACTTTAAAATAAAGAAAGATAAGTACAAAGGTCACCTGAGTTAACCCATACTAGGATTCCAAGTATGAAAATATGGACATGGAGGAAAAAACAAAGGGTCATGTTCTCATGGAGAGTGATAGTAAACATGTCTAGGAGAAAGTTAACCACAAGAAAATCACAAACTTGTGATGGGTTAAACGGTATTCGATTCCTCCGTAGGAAAATTTAATAGACAGCATTTTTGTTTTAAGTTATTTTTTATTGAGGAATTTTTTCATAAGGAAACATAATCACTTATCATGTTGACTTTCAACTTTTATTAGATTCCTTACACATACTCATATTTTCTCCAAAAGACGAGTATTTAGGAAGACTTGTTCGCATTAAGAGTACTATAATCAACTTCTAGAGAATCGCCTAATCCACAAAAGATAACTATATACTTCCCATGTCTTTAGACTTTAACCAAAACCAAAACCAAAAAGGTTAGTACAAGATCAGATAATCCAGAAAAGGATAACCCTTTATAAAAAGAAAATCTATTCTTAATCTCCAAAATTTGTCCAGCAAAACCCAAAGTTCAATGAGGACCATTCGATAAACAATTTGTCCATAAAATTCTTCAAAGTAAACCAAACTAAAATTGAAACCCAAATATTTGAAGGATTTAGTCACATAGTCTTCCAAGTTAAATCGTAACATTTATCTCCAAACAACATCAGTTGCTCTTAAAGTCTCGTATTGAAAAGTAATTCACCTAATCACATATCATCCATGATAGGTTAATATATTTCCATAGAAAACCCAAAAATCAAATTACTCTTAATTCATAAAATCATATAACTAAAAGGAATCAGTCAAACTAACCAGGGACTTCACGTAGTTCAGTGGTAGGCGATAAATACCAGTTGCACTTTGGTTGTGGGTTCGATTCTCGCAGCTTTGTCCGACGCGACGGGTTGTCACACGGTCTGTGTGTTGTCCTTTTTCCAAAACTATATAATTCTCAAATAATTCCCCAAAAAGATATAAAATCATCAAAAATAACCATAACATAATTTAACCTCAATTTTATCTCATGCCTTTCACTTCCATCATAACATA
The DNA here is from genome assembly GCA_963277665.1 of Viscum album. NCBI lineage: Eukaryota > Viridiplantae > Streptophyta > Magnoliopsida > Santalales > Viscaceae > Viscum > Viscum album. The sequence goes on from OY728121.1 coordinate 442,521,236, forward strand.
TAGTAACCCATCATTACCTCAAAAGTAAGGATCATATAAAGCCAAATGGTTCTTTATAACTATGTCCACAAAAGAACAGATAACTATTCCTTAAATAAAATTTTCATATATTAAACATCAGGGTTACACATAATATAAAAATTCTTCTAATGTAACCCCATCATCAAAAGAGACTTAATACTCTTAAGAATTTCACCATAACTCTTGAAGCCCTTATATGTTGACATCTTACTCATTCAACATTATTCATGATCCATTAACCATTCCTTTCCAACTTATTCTGAAATACTTCTTTCCTATAAACAAAATTATGAATCATATCCTAAGATTCCAAAATAGGAAAACAATAGTCATGAAATAATCCATACCTTTGATTGGTCATTTTCAGTTTCTTCATCCTCAATCGGAATGACAATAGGTATTAGTAAACGAACATTTGTACGATCTTGGTGATCCCATTCACGAAACTTCTTCATAGGACATGTTTTTGCATAATGACCATGCACACTACATTTAAAACATTCAATTGATCCCTCAGAAAGAACTTCTTTCCCTTTCCTCAAGTCAACTGGATGCTTCCTTTTTCCATGGCAGGTTCTTGCTTTATGACCTTCATTTCCACATCTATAGCATATTTCTGTCCCTTTGAAACATTTTCCTAGGTGTTTCTTTCCACATTTTTGACACATAAGTTTTTGAACACACTTAACTTTATTATAATTACCTGTAGTTCCGTAGGTATTTGTTTCTCACATATATGATGCCTTAGAGAAATCACCAAGGTTTAGGTGGTCAATCATGACTCCAGATAGTTGGTTGAGGATAATCACAAGAGTTCTCATTGCAGCTCCCATATCATTCAGTTGTTTGCTCAAAAAAACTGTCACAGTTTCCTTCACATCCACTGTTACTTTGGTGCCTACTAGATCCAGCCATTTACTAAAACCAAAAAGTTCAGTGTGAGTATATCAACAAAACCATCATGTACTAATGAGGAAGATAAACACTAAGATATACTTACTCATTCACTTTATCTAAAACTAGGACTCTTTCTGAAATCCTAACCATTATAGTAATGTCACTTATGCTTAAAGAATACCCTAACCTCTAAAGTTATCTAAACCGACCTCTGATACCAACTATAAGGCCCCAGCCTTAAACCTTACTTAATCTTGAGTTATTACAAGATTACACATTGAGGATATTTTCAGGTTTATAGTTTTAGAGAATTAGAACATAAAACTTGCATTACATTCCACATATAAACAAAGTGGTTACATAAAGATAGTATTCTTTTTTCCCATCAATGGAAACATATTTAAAAAAATAAAGCATGGATTCTTTCTTGACACTTCCTTGACACTATCATCATATCATGTACCTTTCCCTTGACCTGTGAAAAACATTTCAAAAAAACTTGGGATGAGCATAAAAAGCTCAGTAAGGGTTATATATAAAAAATATGGAAAGGAAACATGAGTTCATATATACATAAGAATGAAATCATACTTTACCCATAAAACATAGGCACTTTAACATACCTCATCAAATCATGAATAAATCATAGAAATCATAAGACATAAAAGGTAACTTGAGGCATTTATAACATTCTTACGTAGGGAGTAACCCTCTTGGTTACATTTGGAATACCCACCATAGTATATTCCCTAAATCTCTTCGGAGAAACCTTAATGTTTCACTCCTTCGTGTTACCTAATGCATTGGAGAGCTATATCGGGCTCACCCGCCCTTAGTTTATCACGGAACCACCCGTTTTCATAACAATGCCCAAGAACCATAACATAAACGTATCACATAAAACATGCATAAAGGAAACATAAAATTTCCACATTTCAATCACAATATAACATTTTAGTATATTGAAATAATGAATCCATTCAAAAAGAAACCATTTCCAAAACCATTTAAAACATTTAATAAAGAGATTTTTGAATCAAAGTGTCCCATACCACCTTGAAGCTTTTAAAATTTTAAACCATTAATATCCATATAGATAAATCCTTAAAACCATTTTGAAAACATGGATATTAATAAGAACAAATATTTAAAACATTTAAAGCGATATTTTGGTTAAAGGGGTTTTACCAAAATTAGAGACACTTGAATATAATAATTGAGGAATAACATTTAGTCATAAATTTATAATATAATGATAATAAATGGATTCATGATATAATATTCCAAAGGACATTATATACACCATATAAGAGTGAATTGGTGCATAACAACAATGAATTCTCAATAGAAATGTCAAATGTGATGAAATCCCTTATAAAGAAGGTATCCTTAAATTAAGGATAAATCAATCTCAAAATTATGTGTGAGAAATATAAATACACCCAATATAAGTGTATATTAAGTGTAAAACAATAAAAGGTCATTCAAACATATTCAAAGGATGACATATTCAATAACTACATGTTGAACCCAAAGAAATCAAAATTGGGTTAAAAAGTTCCCTTGGTAAAATTTGACAGCCTAACGACATCACTTCAAAATTCAGAAAATGAGTTGATGAGAGATAAAAAGGGAATCTCATCACTTGGAAATAAAATTTACATCAATAAGGATATAAAATAATATATCCCAACATAAAAAGATGTAAATTAAAAGACATAACAATAGATGTCTTTTAAAAAGAGGAGGGTGAAAGGTTCCCTTACCGATTTGGGCAACTTTCAAAATGTACACCCCATGAAAGAAGGATCATACAATGAAGATGTGAATACCCATAAATGAAATTATACTACACAAATTGTATAATAATGGGCAGTACATACACCACTCAAAGGAAATTGTGGCAAATGTAGCATAAATCTCACGGGAATAAAAGTGAGATGAAAAATCCCTTACGAAAACTCGGCAGCCTAACGGCGCCACTTAAAACTTCAAAAATGGATTGATGAGAGTAAATAGGGTCTATCATAATATGAACATAAAAATTAAAGTAAGAGTAATATAAAAGAACATCCCAATCACAAGAAATATGAGCTTAAAAGGAATGACATAAAAGGGTGTACTTAAAAAGAAAGAGAGGAGTAGAATCCCTTACCTCGGGTCTGACTTGACTCGATCGTTCTTTAATCTCCTGAATAATAAACTTGAGTTAATTTCTACTTCCTTAATAACCTTTTTCAAGTTCATTATTCCTTTTATATCACTTATTACCATGTCATGAACACTATTTAATTATTTTAGTTAATAACGGTCGTTTAAACGATCATTGGTACTTGAGTCAAAAATAAACCCTTTATAATTACAAGTTGTTCATGTATCCATTATATCCAGAATTATAATCATGATGTATATATCATATATATCATATATATCCAGTATATAAATGCATTTATAATATTACATAATCATTTAGAGGTAAGAAATGAAATGCACCGTTCATGGAGACGGTAAGCCGTACGTACGCATGAACGCTACTTTCATTTCTATTTCATATTTTATAGAATGGAATCATAATGATATAAAGGTATATTATAATTCCAGTGTAATATAATATATAATATCATAACTTCATCCTTTATACGTCCCACATATGGTATTAACGAATCAAATCACTTTGAGGGGGCGGTAGTCTGCACTTCCTTAAATGAAGATATCGTGTTTACCTATAATGGAAACCATAAAGGTATGCCCAAAATGAAAAATACAGAAGCTTAAGGAAAACATAAACATATTATATATCATATATAAATATAGTTTCATCTTAATGGCCACCTTTCAAGGTGTTAAAAGAATGTTGAACAATCATCGTTTCGGGAGGCAGAAATTCGCCATCCATGGAAACAGTATGTTCTTTAACCATTAGATGTAGGTGTGTGTGGGTGTAGCTCAAATCCTTCTTATAAAAAAATCCTAGTATATTTCATATACTGTAGTTGTTACAAAAGAAATGAATAAAAAGAGTTTAGGGGGTTGGAGAAGCAAAATAAAACAAAAGGACTCAAGTGAAGACATTACCTTAAAATCGGGTAACTCCCTTTGGTTTGAGATCAAAGGCTTCCTTGGGAAGACTTCTTCCAAAAGTGAGGATTCAAGGAGTTAAAGAGGGATGTGGGGAGACAAAATTGGCAGGGTTTGGCCGAGCCAAAGGCTTTTTAAGTGTGGGTAAGGAGGTAGGGGTGGGGGGCTTTTATAAGAGGAGAGGAGGGGCGCTCTTGGAAAGGTATAAAATGTAACTTTATTTTCAAATGAGTTTCGGATTTTAATGGTCCCACATTTATGTGATTCAAGGATAAGGTGATAAGGGTTCTAAATCCACACATCCAATAGGTTTTGGACATTTTTAGGTCTTATATTTTACATTATCTTTCCATTTTATTTAAATCATTAAATAATGAGGTCATCGCTGCATCATCATGATGTCATAAATAATTTAATTTATTTAATGTCTAAAAATTATAAAAAAATACTATGATGTAGGAAATATTTTTAGATTTCCAATGAATATTTATAGTCCAAAAGATAATTTATGTAGACAAAATTAAAAATATTTTACTTAAGTGATACATTCTTTGTTACATTTAACATTCTTTAAAAATAAAAAGATAAAAAGTCACTTTCTCACAAAAGTGATTCCATGGGGCCCCCAAGTTTGGCACAAGGCATCACATGGTCAGAGATGAGACAACCAGTATCCTTAGGACACATTTTGTGGTCATTTTTTATTATTATGATATTATCTTATTATCTTTAACTACCCGATTACTCATTAATCAAGATAATTAAAGATAATTACCGTCGTTACTATTCATAATGTCCAAAAACAAAAGAATCTTAATTGCATAATTTGGACCTTCTGATTCCAAATATGTAATCCATTTTACCAAATTCCAAACACATATATTGCAATAATTAATTTAAAAAAAACTTCCCGTTGTCAAAACAAATAGCGGGTTTTTTAGAAACAATATTTATGAAAAGTTTGGCACTTGTTTATGCCTAATTCCAAAGTGAAATTAATCCCAATGACCATCATTGAATTACATGGTAAAAATATATTCTAATTAAACTTTAAAACAAATTAAAAAGATAATATAACCATATAATTAAATTATATTAAAAATCAGTTTTGATGTAAAATGCAGTATTTTTCACTATTCATTGAAAAATGAACATTGTCAGAAAAATACCAAAAATTAACCCAAGGTAAATTTCAATGTCCCAATCATAAATAATATGTTTATTTTGAAAAATAGAGCTTATAAAATTGTCAAAAAGTTTATTTAAAATAGTTTCTCCATTAAAAGGCGGTTAATCGACCTTTTAAAGAATATTGGAATGTTTACGCTTAAAAACTGGATTCATTTGCATTTTTAATCCCCTAACATTTATTGAAAAAAAGTAAAAATGTTTGACAAACATATATAATCATTTTCTAGTTAGTTCTGTTCATTCCCGCCATTACAACGGCTAGGCGTTAACTACCATTTAAAATAATATTATTTTACTATTAGAGTGCAACGTAAGATTTCAAAGAAACTTGTTGTTTCATATTGGGTACGCCATCGAGCATAGCATTCCCTTTAAAGTAATATTAATATTTTATTCACAAATATGGATAAATGTGAAAATGTCATACTCTTTATTTACCTGGGGTGTTACATCCTTCCCCCCTTTTGGGAATTTCGTCCTCGCAATTTTAAAATTGAGCTTGGAAACATCCTTGAACGTCCCACATCAGAACAAGAGTTGGTAAAACAATCACTTTAAAATAAAGAAAGATAAGTACAAAGGTCACCTGAGTTAACCCATACTAGGATTCCAAGTATGAAAATATGGACATGGAGGAAAAAACAAAGGGTCATGTTCTCATGGAGAGTGATAGTAAACATGTCTAGGAGAAAGTTAACCACAAGAAAATCACAAACTTGTGATGGGTTAAACGGTATTCGATTCCTCCGTAGGAAAATTTAATAGACAACATTTTTGTTTTAAGTTATTTTTTATTGAGGAATTTTTTCATAAGGAAACATAATCACTTATCATGTTGACTTTCAACTTTTATTAGATTCCTTACACATACTCATATTTTCTCCAAAAGACGAGTATTTAGGAAGACTTGTTCGCATTAAGAGTACTATAATCAACTTCTAGAGAATCGCCTAATCCACAAAAGATAACTATATACTTCCCATGTCTTTAGACTTTAACCAAAACCAAAACCAAAAAGGTTAGTACAAGATCAGATAATGCAGAAAAGGATAACCCTTTATAAAAAGAAAATCTATTCTTAATCTCCAAAATTTGTCCAGCAAAACCCAAAGTTCAATGAGGACCATTCGATAAACAATTTGTCCATAAAATTCTTCAAAGTAAACCAAACTAAAATTGAAACCCAAATATTTGAAGGATTTAGTCACATAGTCTTCCAAGTTAAATCGTAACATTTATCTCCAAACAACATCAGTTGCTCTTAAAGTCTCGTATTGAAAAGTAATTCACCTAATCACATATCATCCATGATAGGTTAATATATTTCCATAGAAAACCCAAAAATCAAATTACTCTTAATTCATAAAATCATATAACTAAAAGGAATCAGTCAAACTAACCAGGGACTTCACGTAGTTCAGTGGTAGGCGATAAATACCAGTTGCACTTTGGTTGTGGGTTCGATTCTCGCAGCTTTGTCCGACGCGACGGGTTGTCACACGGTCTGTGTGTTGTCCTTTTTCCAAAACTATATAATTCTCAAATAATTCCCCAAAAAGATATAAAATCATCAAAAATAACCATAACATAATTTAACCTCAATTTTATCTCATGCCTTTCACTTCCATCATAACATATAGTAACCCATCATTACCTCAAAAGTAAGGATCATATAAAGCCAAATGGTTCTTTATAACTATGTCCACAAAAGAACAGATAACTATTCCTTAAATAAAATTTTCATATATTAAACATCAGGGTTACACATAATATAAAAATTCTTCTAATGTAACCCCATCATCAAAAGAGACTTAATACTCTTAAGAATTTCACCATAACTCTTGAAGCCCTTATATGTTGACATCTTACTCATTCAACATTATTCATGATCCATTAACCATTCCTTTCCAACTTATTCTGAAATACTTCTTTCCTATAAACAAAATTATGAATCATATCGTAAGATTCCAAAATAGGAAAACAATAGTCATGAAATAATCCATACCTTTGATTGGTCATTTTTAGTTTCTTCATCCTCAATCGGAATGACAATAGGTATTGGTAAACGAACATTTGTACGATCTTGGTGATCCCATTCACGAAACTTCTTCATAGGACATGTTTTTGCATAATGACCATGCACACTACATTTAAAACATTCAATTGATCCCTCAGAAAGAACTTCTTTCCCTTTCCTCAAGTCAACTGGATGCTTCCTTTTTCCATGGCAGGTTCTTGCTTTATGACCTTCATTTCCACATCTATAGCATATTTCTGTCCCTTTGAAACATTTTCCTAGGTGTTTCTTTCCACATTTTTGACACATAAGTTTTTGAACACACTTAACTTTATTATTATTACCTGTAGTTCCGTAGGGATTTGTTTCTCACATATATGATGCCTTAGAGAAATCACCAAGGTTTAGGTGGTCAATCATGACTCCAGATAGTTGGTTGAGGATAATCACAAGAGTTCTCATTGCAGCTCCCATATCATTCAGTTGTTTGCTCAAAAAAACTGTCACAGTTTCCTTCACATCCACTGTTACTTTGGTGCCTACTAGATCCAGCCATTTACTAAAACCAAAAAGTTCAGTGTGAGTATATCAACAAAACCATCATGTACTAATGAGGAAGATAAACACTAAGATATACTTACTCATTCACTTTATCTAAAACTAGGACTCTTTCTGAAATCCTAACCATTATAGTAATGTCACTTATGCTTAAAGAATACCCTAACCTCTAAAGTTATCTAAACCGACCTCTGATACCAACTATAAGGCCCCAGCCTTAAACCTTACTTAATCTTGAGTTATTACAAGATTACACATTGAGGATATTTTCAGGTTTATAGTTTTAGAGAATTAGAACATAAAACTTGCATTACATTCCACATATAAACAAAGTGGTTACATAAAGATAGTATTCTTTTTTCCCATCAATGGAAACATATTTAAAAAAATAAAGCATGGATTCTTTCTTGACACTTCCTTGACACTATCATCATATCATGTACCTTTCCCTTGACCTGTGAAAAACATTTCAAAAAAACTTGGGATGAGCATAAAAAGCTCAGTAAGGGTTATATATAAAAAATATGGAAAGGAAACATGAGTTCATATATACATAAGAATGAAATCATACTTTACCCATAAAACATAGGCACTTTAACATACCTCATCAAATCATGAATAAATCATAGAAATCATAAGACATAAAAGGTAACTTGAGGCATTTATAACATTATTACGTAGGGAGTAACCCTCTTGGTTACATTTGGAATACCCACCATAGTATATTCCCTAAATCTCTTCGGAGAAACCTTAATGTTTCACTCCTTCGTGTTACCTAATGCATTGGAGAGCTATATCGGGCTCACCCGCCCTTAGTTTATCACGGAACCACCCGTTTTCATAACAATGCCCAAGAACCATAACATAAACGTATCACATAAAACATGCATAAAGGAAACATAAAATTTCCACATTTCAATCACAATATAACATTTTAGTATATTGAAATAATGAATCCATTCAAAAAGAAACCATTTCCAAAACCATTTAAAACATTTAATAAAGAGATTTTTGAATCAAAGTGTCCCATACCACCTTGAAGCTTTTAAAATTTTAAACCATTAATATCCATATAGATAAATCCTTAAAACCATTTTGAAAACATGGATATTAATAAGAACAAATATTTAAAACATTTAAAGCGATATTTTGGTTAAAGGGGTTTTACCAAAATTAGAGACACTTGAATATAATAATTGAGGAATAACATTTAGTCATAAATTTATAATATAATGATAATAAATGGATTCATGATATAATATTCCAAAGGACATTATATACACCATATAAGAGTGAATTGGTGCATAATAACAATGAATTCTCAATAGAAATGTCAAATGTGATGAAATCCCTTATAAAGAAGGTATCCTTAAATTAAGGATAAATCAATCTCAAAATTATGTGTGAGAAATATAAATACACCCAATATAAGTGTATATTAAGTGTAAAACAATAAAAGTTCATTCAAACATATTCAAAGGATGACATATTCAATAACTACATGTTGAACCCAAAGAAATCAAAATTGGGTTAAAAAGTTCCCTTGGTAAAATTTGACAGCCTAACGACATCACTTCAAAATTCAGAAAATGAGTTGATGAGAGATAAAAAGGGAATCTCATCACTTGGAAATAAAATTTACATCAATAAGGATATAAAATAATATATCCCAACATAAAAAGATGTAAATTAAAAGACATAACAATAGATGTCTTTTAAAAAGAGGAGGGTGAAAGGTTCCCTTACCGATTTGGGCAACTTTCAAAATGTACACCCCATGAAAGAAGGATCATACAATGAAGATGTGAATACCCATAAATGAAATTATACTACACAAATTGTATAATAATGGGCAGTACATACACCACTCAAAGGAAATTGTGGCAAATGTAGCATAAATCTCACGGGAATAAAAGTGAGATGAAAAATCCCTTACAAAAACTCGGCAGCCTAACGGCGCCACTTAAAACTTCAAAAATGGATTGATGAGAGTAAATAGGGTCTATCATAATATGAACATAAAAATTAAAGTAAGAGTAATATAAAAGAACATCCCAATCACAAGAAATATGAGCTTAAAAGGAATGACATAAAAGGGTGTACTTAAAAAGAAAGAGAGGAGTAGAATCCCTTACCTCGGGTCTGACTTGACTCGATCGTTCTTTAATCTCCTGAATAATAAACTTGAGTTAATTTCTACTTCCTTAATAACCTTTTTCAAGTTCATTATTCCTTTTATATCACTTATTACCATGTCGTGAACACTATTTAATTATTTTAGGTAATAACGGTCGTTTAAACGATCATTGGTACTTGAGTCAAAAATAAACCCTTTATAATTACAATTTGTTCATGTATCCATTATATCCAGAATTATAATCATGATGTATATATCATATATATCATATATATCCAGTATATAAATGCATTTATAATATTACATAATCATTTAGAGGTAAGAAATGAAATGCACCGTTCATGGAGACGGTAAGCCGTACGTACGCATGAACGCTACTTTCATTTCTATTTCATATTTTATAGAATGGAATCATAATGATATAAAGGTATATTATAATTCCAGTGTAATATAATATATAATATCATAACTTCATCCTTTATACGTCCCACATATGGTATTAACGAATCAAATCACTTTGAGGGGGCGGTAGTCTGCACTTCCTTAAATGAAGATATCGTGTTTACCTATAATGGAAACCATAAAGGTATGCCCAAAATGAAAAATACAGAAGCTTAAGGAAAACATAAACATATTATATATCATATATAAATATAGTTCCATCTTAATGGCCACCTTTCAAGGTGTTAAAAGAATGTTGAACAATCATCGTTTCGGGAGGCAGAAATTCGCCATCCATGGAAACAGTATGTTCTTTAACCATTAGATGTAGGTGTGTGTGGGTGTAGCTCAAATCCGTCTTATAACAAAATCCTAGTATATTTCATATACTTTAGTTGTTACAAAAGAAATGAATAAAAAGAGTTTAGGGGGTTGGAGAAGCAAAATAAAACAAAAGGACTCAAGTGAAGACATTACCTTAAAATCGGGTAACTCCCTTTGGTTTGAGATCAAAGGCTTCCTTGGGAAGACTTCTTCCAAAAGTGAGGATTCAAGGAGTTAAAGAGGGATGTGGGGAGACAAAATTGGCAGGGGTTGGCCGAGCCAAAGGCTTTTTAAGTGTGGGTAAGGAGGTAGGGGTGGGGGCCTTTTATAAGAGGAGAGGAGGGGCGCTCTTGGAAAGGTATAAAATGTAACTTTATTTTCAAATGAGTTTCGGATTTTAATGGTCCCACATTGATGTGATTCAAGGATAAGGTGATAAGGGTTCTAAATCCACACATCCAATAGGTTTTGGACATTTTTAGGTCTTATATTTTACATTATCTTTCCATTTTATTTAAATCATTAAATAATGAGGTCATCGCTGCATCATCATGATGTCATAAATAATTTAATTTATTTAATGTCTAAAAATTATAAAAAAATACTATGATGTAGGAAATATTTTTAGATTTCCAATGAATATTTATAGTCCAAAAGATAATTTATGTAGACAAAATTAAAAATATTTTACTTAAGTGATACATTCTTTGTTACATTTAACATTCTTTAAAAATAAAAAGATAAAAAGTCACTTTCTCACAAAAGTGATTCCATGGGGCCCCCAAGTTTGGCACAAGGCATCACATGGTCAGAGATGAGACAACCAGTATCCTTAGGACACATTTTGTGGTCATTTTTTATTATTATGATATTATCTTATTATCTTTAACTACCCGATTACTCATTAATCAAGATAATTAAAGATAATTACCGTCGTTACTATTCATAATGTCCAAAAACAAAAGAATCTTAATTGCATAATTTGTACCTTCTGATTCCAAATATGTAATCCATTTTACCAAATTCCAAACACATATATTGCAATAATTAATTTAAAAAAAACTTCCCGTTGTCAAAACAAATAGCGGGTTTTTTAGAAACAATATTTATGAAAAGTTTGGCACTTGTTTATGCCTAATTCCAAAGTGAAATTAATCCCAATGACCATCATTGAATTACATGGTAAAAATATATTCTAATTAAACTTTAAAACAAATTAAAAAGATAATATAACCATATAATTAAATTATATTAAAAATCAGTTTTGATGTAAAATGCAGTATTTTTCACTATTCATTGAAAAATGAACATTGTCAGAAAAATACCAAAAATTAACCCAAGGTAAATTTCAATGTCCCAATCATAAATAATATGTTTATTTTGAAAAATAGAGCTTATAAAATTGTCAAAAAGTTTATTTAAAATAGGTTCTCCATTAAAAGGCGGTTAATCGACCTTTTAAAGAATATTGGAATGTTTACGCTTAAAAACTGGATTCATTTGCATTTTTAATCCCCTAACATTTATTGAAAAAAAGTAAAAATGTTTGACAAACATATATAATCATTTTCTAGTTAGTTCTGTTCATTCCCGCCATTACAACGGCTAGGCGTTAACTACCATTTAAAATAATATTATTTTAATATTAGAGTGCAACGTAAGATTTCAAAGAAACTTGTTGTTTCATATTGGGTACGCCATCGAGCATAGCATTCCCTTTAAAGTAATATTAATATTTTATTCACAAATATGGATAAATGTGAAAATGTCATACTCTTTATTTACCTGGGGTGTTACAGTCCCACTACACAAACAACACATAAACAAATTGTAGTCCCACTACACAACATCACTTGATGACCACTACACAAACAAAGTCATTCCCACTACCTGAAAGTTTATCCATTCCAAAATCAATCAATCTCTCAACTTGAGATTCTTTCACACCTCCTGTACCACCCCATACACGAATTTATTCCCTCTTTCCACCCTCATACCCATAACAAGGCTACCAACAACAACTTCACACAACCCCCACGAAGTACAAAACCCAACCAAACACAGTACATAGCCACACCATTAAGCCAATCATATTCATATTTATCAAGAGGGGTTATTTAATTCCACTTTAAATAATAAAGGTGATCATAGAACAGGTTTGATCCTGGGGCATCAATTTATTTAACCAATTGTACATGATTAATGGATTGATATTTGCGATTATTCACAGAGTATCAATAGCAAGAACAAGAACATCACCAGTGTGCAAGTAAAGGCCACCAACAACCATGATTTTCATAAGTCCTTACAGCCAAAACAATTTATAACTGGAAAACAAGGATAATAAAATAAAATAGCGCTCAACATTTATCCATCTTCAATACCCTACCTATAATCATAACAGGTCTCGTTATATTTTTATAATTATCCCCTCCGCCTTATTTATTACTCTTGTTAAAGAAATAATTTAGTCATTTTATCCCAAGAAGAATTACTACACCCACCCTACATGATACATAATTAAAGAGAGACAAAGGAAAATCCCTACTTGGAACAAAAGGTGACCTGAACTCCTCCTTTCACCAAACAGGTGGTCGCACGAGCAATAAGAAATTCCAAGAAAAATCGGATAGAAGAGGGATCTATCACAGGCACACGACTCTTCTAGAGAGGAGGGGTCTAGGTGATCCAAGAGAAAAGAGATGAGAGGAACTCGTCTTTAGAAAAATAAATCCAAATCCTATATCAACATAATGGGAAACGGTTTCAAAATTCATTGACATTGGATCATGGTCAAGATTACATGGTTTGACTATTTCAAATTCCATGGGGTGTTGGGATATTAAATATATAATTAATATCCTTTGAAATTCCTTTAGAAATTCCCAAACAAGGCATTAAACTCGATTTATGTCAAATAAAATGTAAGATGGGTGAAACTAGAAAAATTGGGAAAAACTAGAATGAGACACCAATGGGTGAGTCGCCAATATTGTGCTGGTGACGCGCCCTAACTCACTATCACTGATGCCACAACTCATCGACACTGAAACCCTAACTCATCGACATCAACACCCTGGGTCACCGAAACTGATGCCCTAACTCACTGACATCGATGCCCTGACTCACCGACACCAATGCCCTGAATCACTCACATCAATAGTACAAAAAAACAACTCACTGACACTGACAGTACAAGAAATGACTCACCGACACCGACAATACAAAAATGACTCACCGACACTGATAGTTCAAAATGAAACGCTGATAGAAAAAACTAAACTTTTGGGTAAACTTCTTGGAATGAGTCACTGATATCCCCCAAGAACACCCCAAACACTGGATTTCCATAAAGTAATGGACTGGAGAGGTTCAGGTCATTACAAAGGGTTTAAACATTTCATTAAGGGAAAAATGAAAATTTTTTCCAATTTTCCTAGGTTGCATGGTTTGGCCACATGTTTGGACAAACTGTGCACCAACCATATTCCTCCCACTACTTAAGGAGGTCACCAGCATTGTTAGGATACAAAGTTAGGGAAATCATATGCCAACCATGTGAATCTCCTCTGCTAAAAACTGTATACATTTCACATGGTCGTATGGCCCCTAGGACACTATTAGGGAAAACTGTGTTCCCTAATTCACCCCACTATCTAGCCTTGTATGGTTAGAATATACCATGTGGGATGGGTCACATGATTTCTACTAGCCATTCAGCCTAGTGTTTTCTTCACTAACCGGGGTTCCAAGCTCCTAGCAAGCCTCAGACACCCCCGTAACCTTTATAACCTCGCTTAGAATCCATATTAAGTCCATAATAAATAATTATACTAATATAAAGGATATTTACCTGATAGAAAAGTCAAGATATTACAGTCTTACCGCCTTAAAGGAACTCATCCCTGAGTTCACCTTTCAAGGGTGAAAAACTTCATCTAAGAATAATTATGGACATTGAGCATGTGTGTCGGAATCCTGCTCCCAAGTCCTATTTCATACCCGACCATGTTTCCATAGCACCGGTAATAAAGGAATACAATAACCTTGAAGAGCCTTCATGCTCTGGTCAATTATGTGTTTAGGATACTCCTCAAAAGAAGCATCAGCATCAAGCTCAACATCTTCAGGATCAAAAGTATAAGATAGGTTGGAATGATATCGGTGAAGCTATAAAACATGGAAGACATCCTGCATGGAATGATGCCTCTATGTTAATAGAAACTGATAGGCTACCATCCTTACTCTCTCCAGAATCAAAATCATCCTAAAAAATCATGGTGACAGCTTCCCTTACCTCCGAATTTGACTATTTCTAGGTGATGCCCACAAGAATACATGATCCTTAACCTCGAAATCTAGAGGTCATCAACGGGGATCAACATATGATTATTGTCTAGACTGAGCAGTAGATGTGCACTTTTTGATTATCTGAACCTACTCCAATGTCTCCTGAATGAGATGATGACCTAATAGTGTTGCCTCTGACTAGAATAGGGGTGAATGGAATGGATTACCACAAAGGGCCTCATAGGGATCCATCTGAATTGTCACCCAAAAACTATTATTGTAGGTGAAGTTGATGAGAGTGATATGATTCTCCCAAGAACCATTGAAATCAAGGACACATGATCAGAGCATTTCCTCTAGAACCTGAATAGTCTATTCTAACTAACCATTAGTCTAATTGTGAAAGGTTTTTCTTAGAATCACCTATGTTCCCATATCCTTCTACAACCCCTACCAAAACCTTTATGTAAAATGAGTGTCCTTATCATAAATGATAGTAAAAGGGGCCCCATGTAACAATATGATCTCATAGGCATACAGTCTTCCTATCTCATCAACTAAGAAAATCTCTTGGATATGAAGGAAGTGGACTACTTTCATCAATCGATCCATGACTACCCAAACTACATCACTACCTAGAGGTGACATCGGTAAGCTGATAACAAAGTCCATCACAACATCCTCTCATTTCCATTCTAGGATTTTTAATGGATATAAAAATCCAGTTAGTCACTGGTGTTTTTTCTTCACCTACTAACAGATGGAACACCTAGTGATAAAAACTTTTATCTGATGCTTCATCCCTATCCATCAATGTTGTCAGCGCATGTCACGATACATATTGGAGATACCTAGGTGAACTACCCACTTGGAAGCATGCGACTCACACATCAGCTCCTATCTCATATATGTGGTAACCCAAATACATCCATGTATATGGAGTATGTCTTCATCATTAATAGTTCAATTCGGAGGTGGTTTCTCACTTTAAATACCCTCTCGCAGGACCAAACCCTTGGGGTCTAAAAACTGTCTCATTTTCACCTTCTCCAGAAGTGAACAGGTCACTAATAGCAATTCTAGTACATAATTTTCATGATGGTCCTAAACCTCTATATCCATCTTAAAAAACATATTCATATGCTTCCATTCACTACTAGCCTCCTGAACTGCCTGAGTCCGAGTCCTCCTACTCAGAGCATCAGTAACAACATTTCCCTTCCCAAGCGTATAGGTAAGGTCAAAGTCAATGTATTGTAGATATTCAACCAATCTTCACTTCCTAATATTCAAGTCTCGCTGTGTAAAAATATACATGAGGATCTTGTGGACCGTAAACACCACAGAATGCTCTCTCAAAAGCTAATGCCTCCAACAACATAAGGTGTGTACAATAGATGTTAACTCAAGATTGTGCATCAGGTAGTTATGCTCATGAGGACTCAACTATCATGACCCATATGCAATTACTCTATTATCCTGCATCATCACTTCTCCTATTCCAATGCCTTATGCATCACAAAACACTGTATAGCCTCTGTCAAGCTCTAACAGAATCAGAATAGGTTTCAAGGTAAGCCTTCCTTTCAGATCCTGAAAGGATGTATCATAGGATTCATACTATATAAACTTCACACCCTTCTTATTAAATCATATAAATGGTTATTCTATGCATGATAAGTCTTTTATAAAACACCTGTAGTAATAGGATATCCCTAAGAAACTTCATATATCAAAGAAATTTTTGGGATGCTCCTAAGTAACCATGGATCTCACCTTCTTTGGGTCAACTGAAACTCCTGAATCTAAGATAATGTGACCAAATAAGTGAACTTTTTCAATCTATAAATTACATTTACTAAGCTTAGCATATAGCTGGTGTTATCTCAATGTATTCAAAATGATCTCAAGATGAGTAACATAGTTGCTTAGAGTATAAGAATACACCAAGAGGTCGTCTATGAATACCACAACAAAGGAATATAAATAGGTATGGAAACCATATTAATAAAATTCATGAATATGGAAGGCACGTTCATAATACAAAACAACATCACGAGATACTCATATAAGTCGTACCAACTATGGAAATCCATACATGGAATATCTGAAGGTCTGACTCAAACCTAATGATAGAATGATCTCAATTTGATCTTCAAGAATATCGTCGCTCCTCTGAGCTGGTAAAAAAATCATCAATGAGAGGTAAATAATAGTTGTTTTTCACTTTAATATGATTCAAATTCTAATAATCCATGCAAATACTAAGGGTTTCATCCACCTTCTTGGTGAAAAGAATTGGTGAACCCTAGGGAGAAGTATTGGGATGTATAAAACCCTTTTCTTATAATTCCTCTAGATTCCTCTTGAGCTCCTACAAATCATTAGTATCCATACTATAAGGAGAAATGTATACTGGTGTGGCACCTAGTACTATCTTGATAGTAAATTCTACCTCTCTATTAAGAGTTAGTCCAAAAAAATCATTGGGGAAGACATCCCTAAATCGATCAACTACAGGAGAGAACTCAATATGATGTAGTAACTAATCATTCATGTAATAGCTAGAAATATGGGTAGTCACTCCACCTAGACCAAGATGTGTTAGTCCATCTCTATCAGCCTGTACATCTCACTCACCCTTGTGAATATAAGAATCAACCTCCGTTGATGTAAAGTACACCCTCTATCGATAACAATCCATATTGGCATGATAGTGAACCAACCAATCCATCCTAAGAATGTCGTCAAAGCTGGTCATATCGAGGATAAAGAGGTTCCATGTAAAATGATGGTTGCGTACCTCAAGAGGACAGTCCTTTCACTAGAGTACACTCTCTAATTGTATACCCAAAGGTGTATCTAATGTCATCACGCCATAGGAGTACTCAACATGAAATCCGAGACTCTCCACAACATGCACAAATATGAAGTAATGTGATGCAGTTGTATCAAATAAGGAAGAAACAATAGTTGAGGCTACTAGAATAATACCTCGAATAATAGAGGCCCAGTGTCCTGATCCTCTGGTATAGGGTGTACTGAATAGATATGGACTTATCCTCGGCCCTATGCTGCAACCTGACTACCTAGAGTAGTTCTTCTCTACTAGCGTTATGTATCTGAAACCTGGATACCATGGACACGACCTCATCTTAAACCTGTATGACTAGTATTACTCCATCTACATGCCTGGAAAGGTGCTAATGAACCTTCTCCTGAAGGTGGATGTATCATGGATCCTCTCCTACTCGGCACAGATGGGAAGGTCTTGTAGAATCATTATAGATTCCCCAATATATTATAGTCTCGACACTCGATGGGGTCTCTGGGACACTGGGGCTTCTTATACCCAGGCTTCCCACACTGATGACATACCATGTAACTATCTGTGGGTTCCAACTGGCTACTTCTTCTCACACGCATAGTCTCAAAGTGTCAATTTTGACTGCTAGTAGAACCACTGCTCTGTCTGGGTTCTAAACCTCCCTACCTCACACCATCTACTTCCCTCATGTTTAGCTCGGTGATGAGGGCCCAGTTAACTATTTTAGATATGGTATTTAACCATAAAACATTTAACTAAGAACAAATAGGATGCCTCAAACCATCCTCAAATTGTCTTTCTTTTACTGGCTCATCAGTAGTATTGATAGGTGCAAAGCTATAAAGCTCAGTAAAATGAGTTGAATAATACATGACTAGCATCGAACCCTATTGCAAGTTCATGAACTCCCTATCATTATTGGACCTTAGGGTCTTAAGGAAGAAATAATCAAAGGATATCAATAGGAAATCCCTCCAATTTGCTTCCTGATACTGACCAGCCTGATTTAAAACATCCCTCCAGTGTTTGGTGGATCCTTGAAGCATACAAGTAGTGAGTTTCACTCCCATATTAGGAGGTATCTCCATATTCTATAATATATACACAAATATATTGATCCATAACTTTGCAGCCTTTGGTCCACCATCCCCCAAAAACATGGGCAGATTCTACTATTGGAACTCCCAAGTCAACTCTCCCATAGAAGGGGCAGAGCATGGGGCTCCTTTTAAGGTCTACATAAGTTGCAGGAAATATCCTAGAAAATGGGAATCATAACCTTCATTGGGAATAGGAAGAGGTGCCACATGAGGCATTATTGGAGTTATAACTGGAAGCTCAAGTCCCACCACCTCCAGGGCATGGTCATCACCACCCTTCCAGCATATGACTGGAGGACGTCATAGTGGCATTGCTCTACAAATTCCAAGCACATGCCTCGGATAATTAGATAATGGAATAATTTAGGATATAGAAATTGAACATGTACAAAGTCTTTATATGTAATATTCTCACCCCTATGCCACCTCAAGGAGTTAGGTATGGGTAATATAAAATTTTATATATAATAATAGAGATGCTACCTATTTCCCACTACTAAGGCACATGCTGGAACAAGTTCTATGTATTTCAATTTGATTTTAAATTCATAATTACATTTCAATTCAAATGGTTCAACCAAATGGTTCACCACTTCTGATCTGTAAGGGACCATGTAGCTTATGAACTGAAATGTGGCATCCATTCAATCCATACCATAACATGTTCCATTTTATATGACCAATGGTCTGTGACTCAACATGCCATAGTTGACTACTTAGGGTGTTTGTTATAGCCTATACAGGGAAAATATTGTTAGGTTATGGAAGGCACTCTAAGTACCAACTATGTCTTTTTTAATTCCCTATAAGAATCATTAACTGATAAAAATTCTATTTATAATAGTCAAATCACTCATAGAAATCATAAGTAATGAAAATAACATAATTCTCTTATATGGAATGGAATATGCATGGCATGTGAATTCCCTACAAGGTTTTTAATATGATGCATGCTCAATGCTTCCTTGCCCTCATCTCATTGAACCAAAGATAAAAGATAAACCTAAAATATAACAAAATTAATATCATAATTCAAGTTCATTTCCCAATGGTGGAATCAAATCAACTATAATAAGCATAATATAGAAGAACAATTCCCATTCGAGGCAATTTGGATTTTCTCTATACATGGGTAAGAAACTCCTAGGAGAAATTCATTACCAAACCCCATAACCTTTCAAATATTTTTTCTATTGTCTCAAAATAGTAAATAAAGAAAATAAATCTCTGATACCACTTTGTGACGTCCCGAGCTCAGGTTCCACTTAGAGGTGCCCCAATCCTGGTGGGCCACATGGCCTCAAGCACATCACCCAAAATTCTAGTGGTTTCTAAATAGAAGTGAGGGCCTAGGGTGTATCTGTGGGGAGAATATTCCCTCATTAACAGAGTATCACAATAATATAATCAACAAATAAATAGAGGAAGCAATATAAAAGTGAATAAGTAGCAGAAAAAAAACATGAATAGCCAAGAACTGAATAATAATCAAATACAGCAAACCGAATCATATACAATGAATGATAATGTCATGTTTCTACAGAGTAGGAAAATATGGATATAAGGAAACATGAAATACATGATGTACAAAATAAAAAAAAGGTATAAAAATTCCAAAATTCTATACAAACATCTTGAGCTCTAGTTTGGCCATCTACTAATAAGATCTAGCTTAATAAATGCCATAATGTCAAGAATCCATAAGAGGATGCTTCCCCTTATCTACTCTTGCAAGCATGAAGTCTGCTTGGGTGACATAGGCAGCCCAGATAGGGTGTGAGATAAATCTCAGTAGGCCACCACCAACATAATCTATAAAAAACCATTATGTGTATACAATATGATAGTGTGAAGGTATAATAATGTAAAGTAGTAATAACAACTATAAATGGGTCATCTCTGGTTCCTTAAGGGAAACCATACTAACACTACCTGCTTCGGACCATGCCAGAATAACTCTAAATAAGTATCAAGGGATGCAATTATTAGTATCACATTTATATGGGATTTCATGTCCAGTATCATAGTAAGGGACACCATACCCATATAGTATCATAAGGGATGCCATGCCTGTAAAGTATCACCAGGGATGTCGTGCCCATATAGTATCACAAGAATAGGGAACGCCATGCCCAACATCACATGTAGGGATTCCATGACCATAATCATATAGCAAGGGATGTCATGCCTGTATAGTAATAAGTAAGAGGGTCATCATGACCATATATAAGAACAAGGGTCTCCATGCCCATTTATTATTAAGATTAAGGGTTTCCATGCCCATTTGTTATAATTATAAAGGGTCATCATGCCCATTTGTTATAAAGAATAAGGGATGAAATACCCATTCATTTATCACATGCATAAGGTTCATCTTACCCATATTTAATATTTAAATAGGATCACCAGTCCCACACATTCTTAATAATTTCCATTGGCTTTAATATGAGACAAGGCATAATTCATAACTCATTATCATTTGGTATCAATAAGGTCATAATCGTTTTCCATTTAAATTAGGTGATGTGGGCTTACCACTCACATCTAACCAATTCATTATAATTATCAAGGGAATTATCCATGTTAATACACTTTATTAATTCCAATTCAACATGGTATCATCATTGTAATTTAAGTCCAAACACACCATTAGGTGTTTCAGGTATAAAATCTTGAAAACCAATTAGGCATAAGGAGGGAACACCCAAAGGGATGGATCACTCCAAGGTGTTGGGACTAAGTTGGATGATTAATATTTTGGATTCATGAAGTATTTTCTTTTCTTGCCAAGGAATTTTGAGAAGAAAGGAAATCACTTCACTTTGTATAAGTGAGTGAGGAAAGACAGGAAAGTTACAATACTTTCCACAGTAAATTTGACGATGCTTTGTTGGTATTTATTTCACAAATATAATAAGTTGGTTGGAGAACTTGTGATGCAATCTTTATGAAGGAAATGGATATAAAAGATGTTGTTAATCATCATGTTTGGTTTTTCAGAAGTAGGTGTCTAAGGTGGCACAATTTTCCAGTGTTCGCCAAATTTTTGGGGTCCAAAATTTGGAGTTGGGCTAGCATTACGAAAAGTGGATTTACTTAAAGATCTCATAAAAACATGGAAAATGCATTAATTTCATGAATATGAATTCATGAATTTGATTTCATGAAGACATGAAGAATGTTGATGGTGTTCTTTGCGATCACAACAAGCTTTGCGAATAGCCGAGGAAATGAGCATTGCGGCACAAAGGAAGAAAGAGCATTGTGACGATGCTAAGGAAGAAGGATCATCACAGTGGTGCAAAGGATTTGATGTAATGATTTGCAATTATGATGAGCTTTTTGAATCTAGAAAATAACCATTGTGCTTCGCAAAGCACAGTAAATTTTGGCAGAAAGTTCGGAGCTCTGTGATTTGGTGTTGACATGGAGTTGTGGTGGCTGTAAGGTTCTAGAGTTAGTGGGAAATTACTATAAATAGGAATATACCCCTAAGGGAAATTTATAGAGAATTAAATAGAATTTTAGATCTTTGAATTGTGAAGAAGGTTCGCAGAGAAAGTGAGCTCTGCGAAGGTAGTGAGTTCTATGAAGTAAAGGAGCTTCACGACAAGCCATTAAGATTTGTGAAAGAAGTGAACTTTACAAAGACTAATTTGTGCTCCATAAAATAGTTATCTATAATATCTATTGAGCTCTAAAAACTATATAGTTCTGTGAACTAGAGTGCTCTACAAAGCTGGGAGCTTCATGAAGGGGCTCTACGAAGGAGCTCTGTGAGATGAAGATTTGAGTACCCAAATTAAGTGAGAAGTGTTTCAAGTGTATTAAGATATGACTAGGGTATAGGAATAAGTATTATTATGAATTCTAGGTAGTTACTATCAGCTTCTGGATAGAAAAGAGAAGAGTTTTTTTCAAAGATCATATCTGTGAATGTTTGTCAAGAAGCACAGAGGTATTACATTTCCCTATTTGTGCTAAGAGGGTGCGCACACACTTGATTATTATCTCCCAAGTACTACATGAGTGAAAGGGAATATCCTACTCATTGTATTCCACATCAAATGATTATCTCTTTATTTTATTGTGTAATAAAGTATTATCTTCATACCATACCAAGTAATAACTACTCTCATTAAGTAGTGAACCTTATAAATTCTTGTGTTCCTATGGATGTGTGTTTGGATTGTGTTTAGCAAGGAAGAAGATCCTTAATAGGAGATTAAGGTTGTTTCATTTGAAAGGAAACATAAAAAAGAAAATATATCACTAATTCTCCCCCTTAACCTCTCAGTGATACTTGGATCCTAACTGGGTAACATCTCAAGGTTGTATACCTTAACTTGATTTGGGTTATAACAAGTTAAAAAACTCAAGGAAAATGCAATTTAAGGAAATTCACGGTGAAACCAGCATGTGGTACAATGGAATATATTATATAACAAATAAAATTGAAGGAATAGTTAGTAGACCACCTACCTCATACTCGTATAACTCTCCCCATCTAGTGTCATCCTTTTGTTTGGCCTGGATCAAAAGAAATATGAAGAATGGATGAACACCCTGAAAATAGGGCATATGATCCCACACCTTGATAACTCTATCAAGAGGGAGACAAGAAGATAACAGTGCAAAAAGAATGAAGATCTTATTTATGGTTATCCAATAAGATTGGAAATGCTTGAATTAGACTTTGGATGAAGATTTGAGATCAAAACCTATAGAATATGGATTTGGTGGCTCAAAATGGGAGAAGAAAGGGATTCCTTCATTGGAAATAAGAAAAGAGAATATGGGTTTATTTTAAACATTTAATTAAGGTAAAATGGTTATTTTACCTAATTTTCCTAGGTCACGTGGTTTTTCTGCGTGGTTGGTCAAACTGTGTGCCAATCAAGAACCTCCCACTATTCAAGGAGGGAACCCGAACGGTTAAGCTACACGGTTAGGGAAACCATCTGATAACCATGTGAATCTCCTTTTCTAAAAACTATAGGTATTTCACATGGGTTCTCAACCCCTAGTGCGTGGTTAAGAAAAATCATGTATCATGTTTCACCCCACTTTCTAGTCCCACATGGTTAGGAGAGATCAGTGAGTTGGGTTGCACGATTTCTACTAATCATGCGACCCAGTGTTTACTTCGCTGGTTGGGGTTTCGAGCTCTGAACAAGCCCCAAACACCCCCTATAACCTTTATAACCTCACAGGACATCCATATTAGGTCCATAATAAATAATTAAACCACTATTAAAAGGATATGTACCTAATACAAAAGTTGGGATCTTACAGTTTAACTATCGGTGAGAAGATTTTCAAGAAATCTACACCTTACTTCTGTTGAAATCTATTCACCACTAATCATGATTTATAATTATTTTTTCCATAAGTCGCCTCTTTTAAATGATAAATCCATTTATTTTCAAATGATCTCTCCCCTTCCAGTAAATCAATGAGTTATCAAGTTCCATTGAACTTTAATAAATTCATTTCTTAATTCACCATTGATTTAAATTTTTATGAGTCATTGAGAAATGTTTCTTTATTCAGACATTTGATTTCTCCAAAATTCTTTAAGAGTAGAGAATTCACATTATACCCAAAACCTTGAACCAGTTTCCGAAATCTAGTTGTTATTTTCAACTGAATTAGTTGCTCTAAGATACTAATCTAAAATCTTCCTTATGGTACCTATACTCCCGGTACTCTAACTTCTATATCCATAAATTTTAGTGTTCCCACTCTATATTTAGTTTTTCCTAAAATTTATGGTTGATATTTTACACATCTTACTCATGGTATTACAGTGATTTTAGCACTATCTTCTGAGTTATATGGAAGTTTTTATCTTCCAGTGCCCTTACTCTGATGAACTTGGACTTTAATATTTAATTTTTATCTAACTTCTTTCTCCAAAAAAATTTAGTCTTTACATATAATTTTCTCATTAAATATATCATCTCTATTAGTCAAAAATCCCTCAAGGTAACATTAAAGCATTTTTGGGTTAATTTTTCTTGTTGAAAAAGAATGTTTCCATGGATTATTGTAGAGTTATAGATATATCATTGAAAGGCTATATTGATAAAGATCTAAGACAAAGGAATGGATGCTCTAGAGGTGGTACCGAAAGATCATATAAAAGGTGGCATTGTTTTCCAATATTTTCCAGATTTTTGGGCCTCAAAATAGGGAGAATGGAGAAAGGTATTTTTGGACAAGGAAGTCGTGCACAAGATTAAAGGTGGTTTGGAATGTTGCACGCAAGGTATATTTTGGGATCACTACATCAAAATATGGAAAATGCAAGAAGCGCGTGCAAGATTGGAATTTGCGTGAAATATGAGTTTGCACGAAAGTGGCCTATGTGCCCAATGTGACATTAAATGGTGTTTTATGCACTTGGAGAGGATCTTAAACACACAGATGAAGATGCATTAGGATCTTTCATGTAGGGTTGACTGGGCCTATAAATAGATGGCTACCACCCCTCTCCCTATGTAATAAATGTTTCTAATATCTACTGGAAGTTGTACAGGACTAAGGAGGAGATACAGTCCATGGGGAGTGTTCTAAAAGTGAACAAGTTCCTAATTTGAATAGAGTTACATGTGAAGAGAATAACCTAAACCATTGAAATTCACATATTATATCAGAATCAACAAGTGGTGTTACACAACGATTCTATTATTCAAATCTATATCTGAAGGTTGTGTGTTGTGGAAAAATGATATGATATGATAAAGATTCTACTTTGAAACTGTAGAGTTTTAAAAGATATACATGGATGATCTAGTGGTTTTAAGTTTCATACACTCAAGCATGTACATAGTTATTATGGATGAAGCAGTATCTTGATGTTGTGGGATTTGAAGTGAAGTCTTCGATTGGAATCCATTTTGATAATTCAAGTGTTATAAATCTAAAAATAAATACAGTCCATCACTCAAGGACAAAGCACATTGAAATAAAATATCATTTTATCAAGGAGAAGGTAGAGCAAGGGATCATGAAGTTAGAGTATGTGTCTACAGAACTATAGGTTGTATACATTCTGAAAAATTCCTTACCCAAAGAAGCATTTGAGAGGAATCGACTGGCTCTAGGAGTTCAGTTGACTCCCTAAACTTGAAAAAATCAAAAAGGAGTGACCTTCGGGTTCATTGAAAAAGCGGGAGAAATTGTGGGTATTAAAGGGGAAAAATGTATTAATAAAGACATAGGGAGAATCTGATAGGGGGGTTTGTGATGAAACTCAATGCTGATGAATCGTGTCTCTTGGGCTTGATGCATGGAGGCGGAGTTGTCTGCGATTCTCTTAGATCTATGGTGGTGGCTTTCTTGGCCTTTTTTGGCAATGATGATTCTCTTAAAGCGGAGTCTCAAGCCTTACTCACCAGTTTTCTTCTTTGTAAACAGATGGAGATTCCAATTCAAGAGGTGGAGGTTGACTTTCTCATCATTATCAAGGCCTTGTCCGGTAAAGGCTCAATTCCTTGGAGCATTGAGTACTCGATTAGAAGATGCAAGCGGCTTCTGGATAGTAACACATCCATTATCCACACATGGCAGGAGGGGAATATGGTGGCTGATTTTTTGGCCTCTAAAGATACAGAGAATGATAAATTATTGGTTTTTCAGGTCTCGAATCATTTCCATCATATGGCTCTATTTTTTTACGGGTTGACGCCCTTGGACTGTACTATTTTCACCCCCCCCTAGTCCCTCTTTTTGTTCTTACTCTTCTTGACCATCCCTCGTTATTAATAAAATAAAAAAAATTGGTTGGTCAGATCTTATCTTGGATATATTTAAGCATTCCAAAATATGAGAACCCAAGTAGTGAGGTAGGGGGAGTTTTAAATCTGGAGATACTAAAGCTGATCGATCAAAGGTTACATATCACGACATATGGAGTCCATGATGAAGAAAATTGAATAGTTTTTTAATGAAGTGTTTCATTGATGAACTTATCATGATACTATTATTTCTCATGCCGAACATGGATCATGTGGTCTTAGAGTGTGTGTTGAGTAATTCTTTGATCGCTATCTGAATAGTAAGAAGCAAATGGCGGTAGACGATGGAAGAATTTTTAACGAGGTATCAAAATGTGAAGAGTTTTCAACAAACCCAAAGGGGGAGATTGTTGGGAAAAAAATCCCTTAAGGTAACATGGAAGCATTTTTGGGTTTATTTTTTTTGTTAAAAAAGAGGGTTTCCATGGATTATTGTGAAGTTCTAGAGAGATTTTCAAAAATATATGTTGAAAAAGATCCATGACAAAGGAATGGACTCTCTGAAGGTGGTACAGAAAGATCGTATAAAAGGTGGCATTGTTCCCCGGTATTTGCCAAATTTTTGGGACTCAAAATCAGGAGAATAGAGAAAAGTGTTTTTGGAAAAGGAATTTGTGTGTGAGATTAAAGGTGGATTAGAATTTTTCATGCAATACATGTTTTGGGATCACTACATCAAAATATGGAAAAGGCATGAAGTGCACGCAAGATTGTAATTTTCATGAAATATAAGTTTGCGTGAAAGAGTCCTATGCACCCAATGTGATGTCAAATGGGGTTTTATGTGCTCATAGAGGATCTTACTCTCAAAGTGTAAGACGCATTAGGATCTTGTGAGCAGGGTCTACTAAGCCTATAAATAGATTAATACCACCCCTCTTCCTATGCATTAAATGTTTCTAATATCTACTGGAAGTTGTGAAGGACTAAGGAGGAGATACAATCCATGGGGAGTGTGCTAAAAGGAAACGAGTGCATAATTTTAATAGAGTTACATGTGAAGAGAATAACCTAAACCATTGAAATTCACATATTATATCAGATTCAACAAGTGGTGTTACACAATAGTTCTATTATTCAAATCTTTATATGAAGGTTGTGTGTTGTGTAAAAAGGAGATGATATGATAAAGAGTATACTTTGAAACTAAATATCTATCAAAGTTATACATGGATGATTGAAATGCGCTATCCTGGGCGCTTTCAAATGATTTTCAGTTTCAGGTTACTTAGGAGTAGCAGAGTGGCTGACCAAGGTTGTCTCTCAAAGGACGAAATAAATTAAAACAACTTCTTAAAGGTATATGGAACCTTTTAGTTTAGTAATTTAAATTGTTTTTCTGTTTTTCAATTATTTTCAATAAATTGTGTGTTTTTCAAATTTTGTGTGTTTATTTTTCAATTTATTTATTTATTTATTGCGTTTTTGAAACTTTTGAGTTGAAATGATTCTCATCACCATTTTTGAAATCCATATCAATAATGAAACAATTTATCCCATGAGACTAAGCTTAAATTAATGATGAAAATAACTTTGTTTCAAGTTCAAATATTTAGTAATTTCATGAAAAGTAATCTAAATTTTGAATCATATGCCACATTTCACTGTCTTTATATTTGAAATCACTTTCATGTGAGCCTTATGAACCATTATTTTCATATTCTTTACAATTACCTCACTTCTTGAGAGAACCAAACCATGCTTGATTTAACTAGAATTTGATTTGTTCCTATCAAAACTTGAGGGTTTGAGGTAATTATGTTTAAATTATTGATGCATTTGTTTGGTATTAAAGACCCTATTTTAAAGAATCCATATTATAATGGCCTAACTTGAACATTTAATCCTTGTAGACCTTAGAATCCATGAACAACCTATTAGTTTAGCCACATTACAAGCCAATTTTCCCTATCCAACCAACTCTTTGAGTGAAATTGCTTAATCTAGTTGAACTTAAGTGTGGGGGGAGCTATCTTGTGTTGTGCTACCACATTCTGTGATACTTCAGGTGGAAAATTAAATTTTAAAGAGATGTGTTTGCTGTTGAAGAAAATCATTATATTAAAAGTTTTTCCTTTTCTGTATCTTTCATGATATGTGAAGTTGTTCCTTTCTAGAGCTTATAATAAAGGAAGAAAGTTGTGCTTATCTAGAGCTTTAAAGAAAATCATGTTTGAGAAGATTGACATTTTTTCTGCCAAAATGTTGAATGATGTGAACATTCCTTTATGATGATGAAGATTAATTGATTCTATGGGGATTGAGGAGGAGACCATATTTAAGTTAAAATTAGATTAATGCAATTTTGCTTCAAAAAGAGTCAAGCCCTCTTCATTCAGCCTCAAAATTTTTTACATCTAAATTCTACCAACCGAAAGCCACAAAACAACCCTAAAAAGTCCTCATGATAAACATATATCTTTGACTCACATCGGGTGGTGATGTAGGAATTTATCAAGCCTATGGTGACCCTTGTATGAGTTTGGATGAGAAATACATTACTAAAAAATTGGCATTTGTGTGATAAGAGAAAATTCAAGTGTGGTAAGTGTTTTGTGCATGGGAGGATAAATGAAGTAGAAATATATTGAATGGTATAAATTGAGAACTTGAAATAATGGTTTTTTATTAGGCATGATATATTTTGTTTCTTGGTGTGGAATTGTTGGATCTCAAGGATATGTATATTAAAATTTGTTTTGATTTGATATTGATGTTTACTTGATATGAGGTTTTACCTAGGAGTGAAAAAGGGTAAGTGTGGGGGAGTTGATAAAACACTATATTGTTGAATATGTTATTGATAATAAATGAAATAATTTTCTCACATTGTGATAAATATGTTAATTTATGAAATATTTAGGATTAGATCATTCGTTTGAAAATTTGATGAAAATTCCAGTTTTACCCTTTTAAAATGCACTGTAGTATTTCGCACCTAAATATTTTAATATGATTTATTTGAAATTAAAATTTTGTAAAAGTGTTCCTCGCTTAATTTTATACAACTTTTATTCAGGACACTAGAGCTAAAGAGTGCATTTGGATGGAGTAAATGGGCCATTAATTCAATGGTGGGCTGGACACGTGAGATTGTACATCACTTTAGTGTTTGGGTCATATATTCTACATTCATCCATGGATTGAGCCCAAATTTTTAGAGGGGATCGAAAACCCAATTTCTCACATGTTATCCTTCTGGAAGGGAAGCTAATTCACACGTTTTGGTGGTCAAGAAGGCGGTTTAAGTGGGATTAAAATATTTGGCATAATATTCTCATTCATACTTGAAACCACTTTTAACCTAGCCTCCTCTCCACTCTATAAATATGTATTTTTCTCATTTGTAAGGGTTGGTACGTGCATTAGTAAGTTAACACAACAAGAAGATGTTTTTTTTAAGAAAAT
Source organism: Viscum album (assembly GCA_963277665.1). Taxonomy (NCBI): domain Eukaryota; kingdom Viridiplantae; phylum Streptophyta; class Magnoliopsida; order Santalales; family Viscaceae; genus Viscum; species Viscum album. Next base: position 442,551,327 of record OY728121.1, read on the forward strand.
ATTTAAAAGGTGTAATCGATCTAACTCTACCTCTTCATTTACTTATTAACCATTATCATTTAAATTAATATCCATTTAATTATAATCCCCTAATTTGTTAATCCTTGAACCCTATGGGAGTTAACTTAACCACAAAGATAAAATTACTTAAACCCTAGGCTAGCTTCGGAACATGAAATCGCATCACCCTATTTTGATTGATGTTTTAAGGTTAGCTTGTGGTCAGTAGTTAATTATAGCACATATACACTCTAGAAATTAGGATTAATTGAGTTTATGGATTATATTTTAACTCTAAAAACTTATCCCATGTGTTCTTTTATTACCGATTAAGTTCGCGCTCTCACAATTTACACAAAATCTCGACCTCGTGTGTTTTTGTGTCAATTGATCAATTGTTTTCTTAGTTTAATATAAATTAAAAACTCAATTCATGGATCATATTAAGTTAATTACATTATCTCAATGATTCAAAATAATTAAATTAAGAGGGTAGAAGATAGACCAATCACTAAGAAAACTACTCTTCTATGGGCGTTGTTGTCATCGTGGAGACGTTTTGCATGAGCAAAGGATTGAAAGGCTAGAACCCAATATCATCTACACTCTTGAATTCCAGACCAAATAGGAAGATTAATAGAAGAATAAAATTTAAAATAATATAAGAAAAGAGAAGAAATAAAATAAGAACAAAGAATTTTATTATGAAAACACAAACATTACAACATGAGGAAGAAGAAGATGGCTTCGACGAAAGGATTTTTGCTTCAAGAGATACCCTTATTGAATTTCTTGGATAATTGTAGTTAAACCTCTTCTCCTCTTCCCTTAACTTACTAATTCATGTATCAACCCTTAAAAATGATAAAAATACATATTTATAGAGTGGGGGTGAGGCTAGGTTAAAAGTGGTTTCAAGTGTGAATGAGAAGATTTTTCCAAATATTTTAATCTCACTTGAACCGAATTTTTGACCACCAAAACGCGTTAATTAGCTATCCTTTTATGATGATAATATGTGATAAATTGTGTTTTAGATCCCCTCTCAAAATTTGGGCTCAATCCATGAATGTATGTAAAAGATATGGCCTAAACACTAAAGTGATGTCCAATCTCGCGTGTCCAGCCCACCATTGACTTAATGACCCATTTACTCTATCCAAATGAACTTTTTAGCTCTAGTGTCCTTAATAAAAGTTGTATAAAATTAAGTGAGTAAAACTTTTAAAAAAATTTAAGTTCAAATAATTCATATTAAAATATTTAGGTGTGAAATACTGCAGTGAATTTTAAAAGGGTAAATCTGGAATTTTCATCAAATTTTCAAATGAATGATCTAATCTCAAATATTTCATAAATGAACATATTTATCATAATGTGAGGAAATTATTTCATTTATTATCAAAAAAATATTCAAAAAAATAGTGTTTTATCAATGATCCAGTGGTTCTAAGTTGCGGCCACTCAAGCATGCATGCATTTATTTTGGATAAAGCAGTAGCTTGATGATATAGGAGTTGAAGTGAAGTCTCTGATCATAATCCATTATGATAATTCAAGTGTTATAAATCTAAGAAAAAATCTATTCCATCACTCAAGGACAAAGCACATTGAAATCTAATTTCATTTTATCAAGGATAATGTAGATCAAGGGCTCGTGAAGTTGGAGTTTGTATCTATAGAACTATAAGTTATAGACATTCTAACAAAGGCCTTACCCAAAGAATCATTTGAGAGTCATTGAATAGATCTAGGAGTTTATTCGACTCCTCGCACTTGAAAAAACCACAAAGGAGTGACCTTAGGGTTTGTTGACAAAGGGGGAGAAATTGTGGCTTTTAAAGGGAACAAATTTCTTAATAAAGACATGGGAAGAAGCTAATAGGGGGAGCTATGATGAAAGTGGAGTTATCATAGATTAGCTTAAAAATATTTAAGAATTCCAAAGTAGAATTATCATATCTTAGCTTGGACATATTTAATAATTCCAAATTAGAGTTATCAGAGCTTATCTTATACATATTTAAGCATTCCAAAACATGAGAACCCAAGCAGTAAAGTAGGGGGGTTTTAAATATGATGATGCTAAAGCTGATCGATCAAAGGTTACATGTCACAACAGATGGAGTTCATGATGAAGTAAATTGAATGGTTTCATAATAAAGTGTTTTATTGATGAACTTTTCATTCTACTCTTTTTTTCATGTCGAGCATGGCTCATGTGGGATTAGAGTGTGTGTTGGTTAAGTATTTGATAGCTATTTAAATCAAAAGAAGTGAATGGTGGTATATGATGGAAGAATATTTAATGAGATATCAAAATGTGAAGAGTTTTTAACAAACCTAAAGGGGGGATTGTTGGGAAAAATCCCTTAAGATGACATTGAATAATTTTTGGGTTGATTATTTTTGTTGACAAAGAGGGCTTCCATGGATTTTTGTGGATTTATAGAGATATTGTCGACAAGCTATGATGAAAAATATACAAGAAAAAGGAATGGATAATCTAGAGGCGGTATAGAAAGATCGTATAAAAGGTGGTGTTGTTTCCCAATGTTTGCCAAATTTTTGGGCCTCAAAATCAAGAGAATGGAGAAAGGTGTTTTGGGAAAAGGAAGTTGTGTGTAAGATTAAATGTGTTTTGAAATGTTGCATGCAAGTCATGTTTTTGGATCACTACATAAAAATATTGAAAAGTCATGAAGCGCACGCAAGATTGTAATTTTTGTGAAAAGAGGCTTACACACCTAATGCGACATCAAATAGGGTTTTACACACACAGAGAGGATCTTATGCGTACAAAGGAAGATGTGTTAGGATCTTTCATGTAGGGTCGACTGGGCCTATAAATAGATGGTTACCCCTCCTCATTTAAAATGCTCAACACTTAGAGGAAATCAAAGCTCTGAATCATGCAAGTAGTGAGTGGTGTGCAAGAAGGTATTTTTGTGCAAGTAGTGAGTTTCATGCAAGGAAGGAGTTGCGCACAAGTAGTGAGTTTCATGTAAGTTGGTTTTCCATGAAAAATTAAAAAAGTTGTTCTCAAGGCATTAAAGTTGCATACAAGTCATCCTAAGGTTGTGAGAAATTTTGAAGTTTCCCAGTACATCTGTGGTAAAGTAGAATTCATCAAGTGAATGAAAGTGGAACTCAATGATAGACTAAATTAGGTGTAAAACATATTGATTCAAGAAATCAAAGGAGGGTCTTCTAAAGAAGCAGTGAGCACACTTCAGTTGATAGAGCAGTGAGATTTCAAATTGTGATTGGTTATAAACCAGTAGGGATAGTTAGTCTACTTCAAGCATTGTAAATAGCAGTGTGATTTTAGTGGATTTGGTACATCAACACGTTGTCATTGTATTCTCCTTAGACTTAGCCCAGTGAGGATAAACCAAGTAAATTTTTTGTGTATCATGAATGATTTAATTTTTGTTTATACTTGTTGCTGGAAAGAGAGAGAAGAGTGTCTTTTTAATAACAAAACAAGATTTGAAGGGGCAATTGTTTTAATCTTTCATGCCCTAATTTACCCCCCCGGGTATTTAACCTAGTTGGGTTAACAATCTATACTCTTGATGATTTTTAACTTTTCATCATCCCGTGACTGATATACAAATTTTTCTTCTCCATATCCAATGAAAAAACACATTTTGGATTTTTACTCAAGCTCATCTCTTTCCTTGGAATCAACATGAACATACATCAAGATACTAAATATCTTAAGATTATATAATTCCAGTTGTTTGATGGATCAAAAATCCTCTGGACGTTACTACCCAACTATTGATGTCAGAATTTTATTGATGAGATGTGTCTTTGTGTTGAGTGAATCTGCCCAAATTTCCTTAGGAATTCATGATTGAAACCTCATAATTTTAGCCTTCTCTATTAAAATATGGTTTATCCTTTCAATTACTCCATTCTGTTGTGGGATTATATGTATTGTCTTCTTAGGCCCTATTCCCTTCCTCTAATAGAAATTCCTGAATTTATGTCTCATATATTCACCACCATTATCTTTTTGGATGCACTTCAACTTCAAGTTGCATTCCCTTTCTGCCAAATATTTCCACTAAATAAAAAATTGAGATATATCAGACATATGCTACAAAAAATAAATCTAAACTTTTCTTTTTTGCATAATCAATGAAAGTTAAAAAGTAGAGGGAACCCCCATAGTACTAAATAGGGGTTGGTTCCTGAAAAATATGAGTAGAAAAGTTCCAAGTTTTTTCTTTTATGATTCCATCCATCTAAGTTGAAAGACACCATTCTTTTCTACCCCATCACACAACTTTCACACTTTTGTATTTCTATGTGATCAAGATTCGGTATGCATTTTCTTTTTAGAACTTTCATATTTTTCTCACTAAGGTTACTGAACCTATAGTGCCAAACTTTCATATCTCTTGAGGTTATACTTCTAGAAACTGCAATCCCATCTGAATTTCTGGTTTATTAAAGAGTTTTATCCTTTACTCTTCATTAAATTATCATGTATCCTCATGTAACCTCCCATACCCCATTTTCAAAACTAGACACATAACTTGATTCATTGTGTTGTCAGTTGAAAATAATATTTTTCCATATACCATGGATGTGTCGTACTTTTATCAGCTTAAAGAATCATTCATTCTTCATTCAGACGTTGACCTCTCCTTTTTGAACAAATTTTAGGGCTTCATCATTCATTTGATGAACTTTATAAAACTTCCTAAATACATAATTGAATATGCATCTTTGATCACCAATTGAATGAAAAGATGTTCCAAATTTAATAATCCAAGCTTCTACCAGAGTGTTCACACTCGTCATGAAATTGTTGCTACATTATATTATACTGATGAAATTTTAACTTTAGAGAGATTATTTTGGACTTGTAAGATTTTGAAATATTTCTACATATATTTTTAGATCTAGGTACTGAGATGGAGTGAGATTATGAAGCCCGATGTTCCTGAAATTAATTTTATAAAACTGTTAAATATATTTTATATTATATACATGCAGTTTCTTAAAGAAAATGGGATAAATCTTAAACTAAATATCAGATCAGAAATCTAAGACCATGGTTGAGTTTGTAATGAAATATTTACCCTAGGCGTGACCTAAAACTATTTTTCATGGGGAATTAAGATATCACGAACATTGGTGGTTCATTCAGTTAGTTAATTAAATAATTAATGTAACTAATTTATTAATTAACCTTATTCTGGATTCTCTCTTATTATACCATTATGGTGATTTTCCTAGGGTTTTCCACATAACCCTGGGACCATCGAGATGTTTCTTCTTCCTCCTCTTAATTGGAGAGTTCATTCTTCATCAACTAATGATCCAAAATAAAGTAGGGATCATCATTTGTGGATTTTTCCTCATTTGATTAAACTATTGAGCATGATCACCTTCTTATCTTTGATATGCACCAATTTCTAGACTTTTCATGCACCCTTGTATATATAGGTGGCACCCTCCTGTGGAGTTAGGGAATGGGTTATCTATCTATTATTAGAGTGTAACCCTCCATTTGGGATGGTCATGGGCCATCTACCAACTATTAGAGTGGAACCCTCCAGCTGGGTTGGGTATGGGTCCTCTATCTACTATCCAGGTGGCACCCTCCTGTGGAGTTAGGGAATGGGTCATCTATCTACTATTAGAGTGGAACCCTCCATTTGGGATGGGCATGGGTCATCTACCAACTATTATAGTGGAACCCTCCAGTTGAGCTGGGCATGGGTCCTCTACCGACTACTTGAGTGGCACCCTCCTACCAGGACAGAGCATGATTCCTCTAGCTATCTAATAAGTGGAACCCTCCTATTGTACTATGGAATGGGTCCTCTACCTAGATATTATGACCCCTTGATTGTGCGGTACAATGGTGAGGTGTGTCTTGACTTGGATGTTTTTTATTGGGAAGATGTGTGAGATGTTGGACATCATCTATGGACTTATGAAACTGAAGCCACTCTTTCCTGGGATGTTCTATGAGATAGATATCCCCTTCTCTATAATTTGGGTTTCTTTGGTTTGATCACACACACACACACATATCCATGTTGTTGGATTTTTACTCTCTTGATTTGGGTTGATTTGTATACTATATATTCTTATTGTGTCTCTTACTACTCCTCCTTCTAATTTTGAGGTTTCCTACTGGGTATGTATATACTCACCCCTATATGATATTTCCCTGCACATTTCGTGTCTTGTGAAGATGAATAATAGGTCAGTAGTGACTATAGTGGAGCATAGGGACACCTGGTGCATTGGACCACATATGTTGGTTGGATCTTGGAGATTAGAAGTTGGGCTCTCTTAGTGCTTTTACTTTTCAGTTTTATCAGATTAGGAAATATTTCTGGTTGGGCATGTATTTTTTCCCTTTACTTTCAGTTTTCACTATCATACTCTTGTACACCCTAGAGGTTTTTCCATATGTGTTTTTATATTATATATATTTCATATTTTTATTATTATTCCTTTTCACTTTGGTATTGAGATGGTCGGGTGTGTGCATATAGGTACATTAGGCAAAGGCCTCCCATGATAGATAGTATTTCGATGCTTGTCACCAACCCCTAGCCTGTGGAGGTGGGCTTGGGGTAGTTACATCTTGAGCCTCGTTGGGTCGGGTCATGAAATATTGGTATCAAAGTGGTTCAATCCTTGGGATGGTGTTTGGAGTAGTCCCCTTACAATGATTTGGTTGGGATATAGGGAAATAGTGTCAAAGTATTTTGAGTGTGAATTTCTGGCTAGGGGATCCAATGTTGGTGTGGTGGTCGATGTATCTATTCACTAGGACCTTGACTACCTACTTGTCAACTCAACATACTAAGATAGTTGTTGAAAGGATCAATGGTACATGCATCATATAAGATTGAGTCTTTGACTATACTTATTGATTCATCTCCCCATTTTATATATATGATCATCTTACTATGGTACATCTTGATTAAAATTTTAGGATGCTTCTATGATGATAGTCATCCAGGTTTCTAGTTCTAGATCATGAATATAATCTGATGAGTGATGAGGCCTTAGTTCAGGGTCCATCCCATGAGATCCTTCCTCTAGGTGGATAGGTTGAAGCACCCCCACCTGTTGAGTAGTATATCATACCAATAGGGTAGGATGAGGATGCACACAGGCTTAACACACTCTGTGAGTTCCAATGCCAGAGGCTGCTGAGGTTCCGCGGCGAGCCAGATCCCTAGGTGGTGAAGGATTGGATAGATTTGATGGTTTGTGTTTTCAGGATTATCCATACACTGAAAGGTCAGGTGGTTGTTCCAATAACCATCCTTTTCTATGAAACATCTGGGTGTTGTTGGAGTATTGTTACCCAAATGAATAATGAGTCGACACTCTCATGGCCCGACATCCAACAGTTGTTTCATGAGGAGTATTAACCCTCCTGCTTGAGCTCAGTTTAGATTTATGAGCTTTTGGAGCTAAATAAGGGAGAGATGATAGTGGTTGAGTATGTTGTGAGGTTCGCAGACCTTACATGGTACTCCCTTAACATGGTCTGAGATGGATACTTCCAAGCATGTAAGTTTCAACAGAGACTCTGTAGAGATATTTGTGCTAGTGTGGTACCCTTGTGCATTCCCACCTATGTTGGGGTGTTGGATATGGAACTAGTGATAGAGATATTCATATCATAGGGACACTAGGAAGATAGAGCTGGCAGTGGGTGTCGCATGGATGAGTCGTCTACAATAGCTAGTAGGTTCTGGTTGACAGGACCTCAGCACAGAAAATCTTCCCTGGATTAGGCTCAATCATGTGTTATAGGGCATCACAAAGGACTAGGGAAGACCATATATGGGTGTTTCTATTCTTTTTATGGGTGAGGTCACATGGTGCATGATTTCACGACCAGATGTGTTGAGGAGTGTAGGCAGATAGCGAATGTACCACCACAAAAGAGGCAGCATCGTGATCAAGGATCTCTCAAATAGGGGTAGGTTGGCTCCTAGAGAGGCACAGCTAGAAGAGGAGAAGGTGGATCTCCAAAAGGAGGAGCTACGGGTGGTGGATGATGTTATGAGATCCTTCCACCACCATCACCATGTGGACCATGTTAGGCTCAGGGAGCCGACGGTTGGGGTCGTGGATAGCTACAAGCTATGGAGGCTTACAACCCAGCAGCACATGAGATGATTAGATGTATGATCTATATTTATTATAATCTTTTTTCGGTATTAGTAGACATAGGTTTGAGTTATTTATTCATTTCTATACTCCTAGTGTGAGAGCTAGAGCTCCCAGTTGAGGTGTTATCCCAACAAGTTTGTCTTGAGGTTTCTATAGGGAACGCTTCTTCTATATATTTTATCTACTGGTAGTGTGAGTTATCACTTGGTGGAGAGAGGTTCTTGTGGGACCTTTTGGTCATCATGATGGAACCCTATGACGTTATCTTGGGTATGGATTGGTTACCCATGGTTCGAGACTAGATTGACTGCCACCACAGATGAGTTAGATGTCTTTGCACTAATGGGATGAGATTATCCTTTTTGGGAAAGAGAGATCTCATAGAAGGAAGAGTGGGTTTTGAAATAAGGATATTGAATCTCATCACCCATCAGTTGGAAAGTGTATCCCTTGGTGTAGTAGGCTCTTCAGGTGTAACATTTTTTTACCTTCTTTCAGGTAATTCCCTTTACCTGTTTTCCTCTTTAATTGGGTGTGTCTTGGGACTCCCAAGGATGGAGAGCATTTTTTAGGTAAAATGACCTAAATATTGGTGATTTATGTTTGTTTGAATTAATGGAGACCAAGTATAAATGTTTTAATGGCATTGTAGGGTTCTCTCCAAGTTCAGACAATGAATGAGTTTTTTTGGAGTTTTGGTGTAAGAATCTATAGTTTATGTAGTCTATAGGAAAATAAACATCATGTAATGGGAGAACATGATGTGTAAGTTTTGTGGGGTAGATCTCATGCACCTGTTACATAGCGTGAATGGATTGCACACTTTGTAATTTTAAAAGGTTGGTTTTTAATAAAAAGGTGATGGGTTTTTCAATGTATCTAAGTTTCAAGGATTACATGACGTGTAAAGGGATTACACGCCATGTAAATGTCCTAGGAATAGATTTAAGGGTGCCTCTAAGATGAAATTTTATTTCATTATTCTGTATCTCCTTTGTCTCTCGACCAATAAGGCTTCTCTGATGATTTTGGGAAGCTTTGTTCGATATGGATTGATCCATTCTGTGATTGATCACCATTGTGGTTTCTTTGTATCTCTTCGGGTGTGTAATTCATTATGATTATTTGTTTCTTTGATTGTGGCAGTGCTGTTGTGTTGCATTCTCAGATCTATTGATCTATAGTGTTTTTTCTTTTTGTTTCTCTCTATATCTGTTGTGTGATCTTGTTATGGGGGTTGTTTCCTTTGTTGGTTGTGTTGTGGTGGTTGTGCGTTCTTAAGGTATGTGTTGTTTCCTCTTCACTGCCCATCCTTTTGTTAAATTGAATTAATTCAAAGATGTGTAGATTGGTTCTAGGGTCTCCATTTTCATTGTTGTTATATTCTTATTAAAGGATACTTTGTGGGCATGCATGACCTCTAGTTTTGAGGTAGGTGGTTCCATCTCTAGCATGTGTTGATGAACTGTATTGATCATGTTTTTATAAATGAATTTATAAACAAATTTAGCATGTTTTTTTGTGTGTATAAATGGATTTGTGATAAAATGTGGTTTTCCCTAGTTTTTTGTAAAAAATGGGGTATTTTCAAAGAATTAAAATGGTTTATGAAATACATCACATGGGAATCCTTGGGTACATAGGTGGAAGGTTTATCTTAGGACCATTTTCCATGTTACTATTAGAAGTTTAGCTCATGGGGATTTTCTCTTCTCCCTAGGTCTGTTATTCTAGGGACTTATTCTTGAAATTATTAGGGGGGTTCATTCATGGGGTATTCCTCTACTCCTTAGGCATGTGTTCTAGGGACATGTTGTTCACTATTCATTGTTGTGGTATGAGTAGTCTACTATCCCGACCTGTTGAGTTCCTTGGTGTGATTTACTTATGCTTGGATTTGTACTATTTTGGCTTTGATATACATGATTGTATTTTTATAAATGATAATGGAAATTATGCTTGAAATTGATATACCTAACTTTGTTTTGTAATTTTTAGAAAAAGGGAAATGTTTACTATGCTTTGATAAAAAAACACTTTACTGCTTATCATGCCATGTTTTATTTGAAATGGACATACTTGAGTTATTTGTACAATGAATTGTTATGAAACACATGGGTGGGAACCTATTGATCTTGTTATCTTACACCCTACATACCCCTTTGGTGGTTCATAGACCATCTTATATCTTTCGATGTAGAGAAAGTCAAGGTATTGTAGTGAGGTTGTGAGATGCTGGGAGTATGCTCATATTATCACATGAAGTATTTGTTCTTCTATTAGGTAGTCTTTTATGGTTGGATTTGTACTTGTAGATTATTTCTTATCTTGGGTTATTTGGTTTTCACTATCTTCTTTTAGTTATGGAATATATTTATCTTTTATATTGTTGTTCCTTTTGTATATATATGTGCCATGTTGTTACTTTAGGTTAGGAAAAATCACTCCCTCTGGTTGTTGTTGTATTCCCAAGTTCTGGTCACTAGCCCATAGAGATTAGGAATGTCCTTTGGGTATTTGATGGGTTGAGTTGAGTACCAGTTTGAGAGGGTATTCTGATTGGTTCATTATAGTTTGGTATCAAAGCTAGTATATCCTCAAGATTTTATGTCTTGGGATGTTTAGTAGATGGAGATGGGATTGTCGGGACTTGAGAGGTATATTTTTATGAGTGTCTAGACATATATTTCTATGATGAGGCTCAAGTTACCATGGTATGTTGGGATGTGTGTATTTTATTTTGAGTTTTTTATGCTAATATTAGTTTTTTCTTATGGGTTTTCTAGTTTGAACTGAGATTTTTCTATTGTCTAATCATTTATTTTGTTTTAGTGTGCAGTAGTATGCCTTTGAGATGTGTTTTATGAGTTCCTTGGGAGGATCCAACTAATGCTCCTCAAGGAAATCCTTTGATAGATTGGAACTTTATCGAGACTACTATGTGAGTAGTTTGTTTTGTTGGTCAGAATGTTCCACATGTTCAGAACACAGTCATTGAGGTACAACCAAGAGCTATAGGAGACAGGGATCGATCATGATAGTTCTTGCATGAGAATCCACGGTCCTTTAAGGGTATGAATGAACTTCAAGAGGTGGAGGACTAGCTGGAAAAGATCGATCAGATATTTGACTTCTTTGATACACTTGAGAGTATCAAGGTGGAGTGTGTGGTGTTTCAACTTGAGAGTCCCAGTAAAAGGTGGTGGGATTCCATGGTACAGGTTGATAATCATGTATAAATTTACTAGAAGGGTTTCATGACTCCCTTCTTCTATTAGTTTTTTCCAGAGTCGCTGATGATGGAAAAGTCTCCAGAGTTCCTCTCTTTGGGGTTGGGAGAGCATGTGTTGTCGGTATACACCAATTAGTTTGTTGAGATGGTTCGTTTTGCACCAGAAGTTGTAAATAATGACAAAATGAAAGATTAGAAGTACCTATAGGATTTGCAACTGGATATCAGATCACAGGTATTATGATGAAGCTTTTGACCTGTGCTGAGATAGTGGATAGTTCTATGATGGAATAACTAAATATGGCAAGAAAGGTTAGATATTCTACACCTTATCTTCCACCTAGTGGCAGGTTCAGTGGTGTGATAAGGAAAAAGAGGAAGTGGAAGGATCAACATAGGAGTGGGGTGGTTCTCAATAAAATACCTCTTCAGCACCTCTGGTTACAGATAGTAGTGTTCCTCTGACTTGCTATCAATTTGGAAAGCTCAGACACACTGGGCATTCATGTCCTTAACCAGCAAATATGTGTAATATCTTTGGGCATTATGGTCATCTGCAGTGTTTCTATCATTCCATGTCTACTCTTCGATATAGTCAGGGATCATCGGCTCCAAAGGCTGTTGTGGCATAGTCAAATTCTTCAATGACTACAGGTCTCCAGCCATAGGCCTTAGGAGTAAAACACCTTCACGCAGTAGATGAGTTTCCAGTAGAGATAGATGTGGGCCCAATGGAAGTGAGATGTACCATATTTAATGAATTTTTAGTAGTAGTTTCTTTATTTGATACTAGTGATTCCCACTCATTTATATCTGGTTGTTTTTTATATATCTTTAACCTTTTGATGGAACCCATATCCTTTTTTAAGGAGTTAGCGACACATCTTGGAAAGAGGAAAGAGCAGGGCTTCTAGTGTCCTTCTTGTGTGCTATCAATAGCTGATGTGGAGCTAGTCTAGGGTATTCTTGTTCTTAATTTAGATTTTTTGACATCATCATTAGTATGGATTGGCTTGTTTCTCATCAGGCTAAGGTCTATTGTTATCATTGACATGTCTCATTTCTTGAGTAAGATGGGATCTCAAGGGTGTTTTAGAGAGATTTGGATCTAAGTTCTCACCATATATAACCTTCTCACCTAGAGATCAGGATTTTTTTGTCCACTTTTGTAATTGATCCCAATGACGTATCTTCTGTTGTTGACCTTCTCGCTATTGTTTGAGGTTTTCCTGATGTTTTCCCAGACGATTTCTCTGGGATTCCTCTAGAAAGGTAGGTAGAGTTTTTTATTGACCTGTTTCTATGAACACAACTGATATTGATACCTTTTTATCATATGGAACATGTATAACTAAAATAGATCAAGATTTAGTTGTATGATCTAGTTTAAAAGGGTTTCATTCACCCTAGTGTTTCTCCTTGGGTAGCCCCAGTGCTCTTTACTAGGAAGGAAGATGATTCACTCTGATTGTGCGTGGACTATAGGAAGTTGAACTGGCTAAAAATAAATAACAAGTATCCTTTGCCTCATTTGGATTATTTTTTCAACCAGTTAAATGGTCCAAAGTGGTTTTTGAAGATTGATCTTTAGTCAGGTTATCATTAGCTCAGAGTTTGGGAGTGTGATATACCGAAGATGGATTTCAAGAGAAGTTATGTCCATTATGAATATCTTATTATGTCATTTGGTCTAACTAATGATCCTATAATTTTAATGTATTTGATGAATTAGATATTCTATTAGTATCTTGACACTTTTTTAATGGTGTTTATGGATGATATTTTGGTTTTTTCAAGATCCAAGAGTGAGAACAAGCACCATTTGAGGTTGATTTTGGAAATCTTGAGAAGTATCCATCTATATGGAAATCTTTCAAAATGAACTTTATAGATTCAAGAAGTGAAGTTATTAGGTCATGTTATTTCTGAACATGGCTTATCAATTGATCCTGAGAAGTTCAAGGTTGTATTGTCATGGGAAGAGCCATGAAATGTATTTGAGATTCAGAGGTTCCTTGGTCTTACTGGTTACTATCAATGGTCCATCAAGGATTTCTCAAAGTTAGTGCCATATTTGACTTCTCTTACCAATAAAGGGGTGAAATTAATTTTGGATGCAAAGTGTCAGTTTTCTCTTGATGAGATAAAAAGACTTCTGACATCGACTCCTATTTTGATCCTACCTGAGCCCGGTAAGGGGTATGTGATTTCCTATGATTCTTCTGGTGCTGTTTTGGGTTGTGTACTCATACAAGAATATCATGTAGTGTCTTACAGTTCTCTCCAGCTTAAATTGCATGAAAATAATTACCCACTCGTGATTTAGAGCTTTCCGCATTTATTCATGCACTTAAGTGTTGGAAGCATTATCTTTTCAGGGAAAGTTTCACAGTCTTTTCTGACCATAAGATTCTAAGTTATATCTTTTCTTAGAAAGGCTTGAATCTTAGATAGAGATGGTGGGAGGATTACCTTCAGACATTTGACTTTGATATTACCTACACATCGGGGAAGGGGAATGTCATTACAGATTCTCTTAGAAGGAAAGTACCATCGCAAGCTATTGTGGAATTGAAGGAAGAGTGGAACCTTATAAGGGTTTTTGCTCAGTTGAATCTAAATGCCTAGGAGGATGTTTTTGGCATGGTTTTGAATAGTGTTCAATTATCTTCATCTCTCCTTGATTCTATTCTACCAATCCAGCAACAAGATGTTGACACTACTGGAAATATGATCTATACTAATGGTTTTGGGCAAACCGTTGGTATAGTTCATTAATTTGAACCTATACCAATGGTTTGGCCAAAACCATTGGTATAGGTCACTTATATGGACCTATACCAATGGTTTTGGGCAAACCATTGGTATAGTTCATTAATTTGGACCTATACCAACGGTTTGTCCAAAACCGTTGGTATAGATCCATTATAGAGACCCTATACCAACGGTTTGGCCAAACCGTTGGTATAGGTCCCCCCTATACCAATGGTTTGTCCAAAACCATTGGTATAGGTCCCAAAATCAAAGAACCTATACCAATGGTTCTCAAAACCATTGGTATAGGTACATTTATTTTTAATGGAATCGTCTTACGGGGAACATTAAATAAATCAAAATTTAAAATATTTATGATAATACATATATATATTTATGAAATTATGTTTACAAAAATCATGTTAGGTTAGTGGTTAGGTTGTTCAATCATAAAATGGAGGTCCTGAGATCAAATCCCACCGAATGTTTCTTTGTTGAAATATATATACCAACGGTTTTGTGGAACCGTTGGTATAGATTTTCATATTACTTATACCAACGGTTTTCAAAACCATTGGTATAGACCTATCCTCATGGCTTACTTGGCCACTGTTCTCCAAACCATTGGTATAGGCTATACCAACAGTTTGGAGGCCTATACCAATGGTTCCAAACTGTTGGTATAGGGTATTTTTACAGTAGTGTGAGTTCAATGGAATTCTAGAAATCTTATATAGTGGGGAGAGAATTTTGGGTTGGTCTCTCTCTTCAGATGGTATACTTATTTTTGGGGATTGGTTTGTTGTCCCAACACCAGTAAGGAACTCGGTTTTTCTAATTGTCATAATACTTCATGGTTCATCTATATGAACACTATGAAGATGTATTATGACATGAGATGGTGATTCTGATGGTTGGGTATAAAGCATGACATTACTGGTTATGTGTCTCATTGTTACATCTACCAACAAATAAAGGTAGAGTATTTGAAACCTTATGGTTTGCTCCTGCCTCTTACAGTGCCTGTTTAGAAATGGGACAAGGTATCCATGGACTTTTTTGTTAGATTAACACAAACTCTTTAAGGTAAAAATTCTATTTAAGTGGTGATTGGTCAGTTAACAAAGACAACTCATTTCATTCTAATAAAATAAACCGAAAATTTTGAAGATCTGGGTAAGTTTTATGTGCAATAAATTGTGAGGTTACATGGGGTTCCTTCATCTATTGTTTCATAAAGGGATCCTAGGTTTATTTCAAGGTTCTGGAGAAGTCTCCAAGAGGTGATGAGGACTCAAGTTAGATTGATTATAACTTATCATTCATAGACATACGGTCATACGGAGCATGTTATTCAGATCCTAGAGGATTTTTTTCGTGCCTATGTCTTGGATTTTAGTGGATCATGGGACAACCATCTGGTACTGATTGAGTTTTCTTATAATAACAGTTATTAGTCATCGATCAGAATGGATCCTTTTGAGTCTTTGTATGGTCACTCATGTAGATCACCTCTTTGTTGGGTAGAGGTGGGTGAAGCTTCTTAGGTGGGATCGAGTTTGGTTTAGGAGACGTCAGCAAGGATTCATGATGTACGTCAGTATCTGGTTACAATGTAGAGTTTTTAGAAATCTTATGTGAATCAATGACATCTTCCTTTGGATTTTTTCATAGGTGATCAGTTTTTCTTGAACTTTTCTCCTTGGTTGGTTTATTTTAGGATTGCAAAATAGGTAAATTTGGCTATGAGATATGTTGGAATGTTTGACGTCACCGAGTGGCTTAGGCTAGTTACTTATCAGTTGGAATTTTTGATTTATTTGACAGGAATTCATGATGTTTTTCACATATCGCATCTCAAGAAATATCATCTTGATCCTTATCATGTTCTGAATTAGGAAGAGATTGAGTTAGAGATAAATGTTTCTGTTGGGAACAGCCAGTAGAGATCATATACTCTCAAGTGAAAGTCTTGTGTGGGAAGTCTATTCTATTGGTCAGAGTGTTATGGCGGCACAGATCATATTCTCATGAGACTTGGGAGTGCGAGTCATTGATGAGGGAGCATTGGACACACTTCTTTACTAGACTTCATTCTTCTACATGACTTCCCATGGATGGAAAGTCTTGTGGAGGGGAGTTTGTAATATCTAGTTACCCACTTTCAGGTAATTACCTTTCATTTACTTATTTTACTCTTTAATTGGGTGCATCTTGGGACTACCGAGGATATAGATCATTTGATGGGAAAATGGATTAAATCTCGAGGGTGTGTGTTTGTTTGAATTAATGGATCCTAGGTATAAATGTGTTAATAACATTGTAGGGTTCTCCCCAAGTTCAGAGAACACCCAAGTTTTTTGGGGGTTTTGGTGTAACAATATGCAATTTCTATAGTCTGTAGGAAAAATACACTATGTTTAATGGGAGTACATGATGTGTAAGTTCTGAAGGGCAGATGTCGTGAACTTGGTACATAGCATGAATGCATTACATGCCATGTAAATATTACATGTCGTGTAATGTTAAAAGGTCATTTTTTTATAAAAAGGTGATGAGTTTTTTGGTGTATCTGAGTCCCAAGGATTAAACTACATGTAAAGGGATTACATGCCATGTAAATTTCATGAATAGGGATTTAAGGGTGTCTCTTGGATGAAATTATATTTCATTCTTTTATAAATTCTTTGGATCTCAATCTAGAAGGCTTCTTCGGTGATTTTGTGAGTCTCTATTCGATATGGATTGATCCATTCAGTGATTGATCATTGTTGCGATTGGTTTGAATCTCTCTAGGTGAGTAAGTCTTTCTGCTTATTCTTTTCTTTGATCGTGGTATCGTTGTTGTGTTGTGTTCTCAGATCCATTGATTTGTAGTGATGTTTCCTTTTTGTCTCTCTAGAACTATTGTGTGATATTATTTTGGGGGTCATTTCCTTTACTGGTTGTGGTTCAGTGGATGTGCATTTTTGAGGTATGTGTTGTTTCCTATTCTTTTCCAACCCTTTTGTTAAATTTAATCAATTCTAAGATGTGTATATTGGTTCTAGAGACTCCATTTTCATTATTGTAATCTTCTTGTTGGAGGATCCTTTGTGGGCATGCACAACCCTGAGTTTTGAGGTAGGTGGTTGTCTCTAGCATGTGTTGATGAATTGTATTGATCCTATTTTTATAAATGAATTTATAAATAAATTTGGAATGATTTTTTTGTGTGTGTGAATGGATTTGTGATAAAAGGTGGTTTTTCCTTGATTTTTGGTAAATTGAAAAAAGGTTCATTTTCAAAGCATTGAAATGATTTATGAAATGTAGCACATGGGAAGCCTTGGGTGTGTGGGTGGAAGGTTTATCTTAGGACCATCATCCATGTTACCGTCGAGAGGTTAGATCATGGGGATGTTCTCTACTCCCTAGGCCTATCATTCTAGGGACTTGTTCTTGACATTGTTAGGGGGTTCACTCATGGGGTGTTCCTCTGCTTCTTAGGCTTGTGTTTTAGGGACTTGTTGTGCATTAGCCATTATTGTGGTATGATTAGTCTGTTATCCTAACCTATTGAGTTCCTTGGCATGATTTACTTGTGCGTGTATTTGTACTGATTTGGATTTGATATGCATGATTGTATTTTGATAAGTGATAATGGAAATTATGCTTGAAATTAATATACCTTTCCTTGCTTTATAATTATTAGAAAAAGGGAAATGTTTACTACATTTTGATAAAAAATGCTTGGCTATGTATCATTACATGTTTTATTTGAAATGAGAATACTTGAGTTATTTGTAAAGAGACTTGTTATAGGACACCTGGGTGGGATCCTGGTGATTATGTTAGCTCACACCTTGTATACCCCTTCAGTGGTGGTAGACCTAGTTATGTCTTTCGATGTTGGGAAAGGAAAGGTGGCGTGGTGAGGTGGTGCGATTTTCTGTCAACTAAGTTGAGTAGCTAGTGGTGAGATTCTAGGAGTCTGCCCATGCTATCACATAGAGCAGTTGTTTTCCTATTTGGTAGTCCTTTGTGGTTGGACTTTTACTTGGAGATTGTTTCTTCTCTTGGGTTGTTTGGTTTCCACTGTCAACTTCCAGTTATGGTGTATATTTATATTTTCCATTGTTTTTCCTTATATATATAAATATATATATATATATATGTGTGTGTGTCACGTTGTTGCTTCTATTTGGGAGAAATCATTCCCTATAGTTGTTGTTTGATGCTTGGGTGTTAGTCGTTAGCCTGTGGGGATTGGGAATTCCCTTTGGGTATGTGATGGGTTGGTCCTCATACCAGTTTGAGAGGGTATTTGGGTCAATTAGTTACATCAGAAATATAAATTCTTCAATCATGGAGGATTTTATGGATGTATTCCCCAAGTATGTTCTAGGACTACCTCTGATATTAGAGATGGAGTTAGGTATTGACTTGCATCCAAGGACTTCTCTCATATCTTTTACAGCATATCAGATGGCCCCTACCGAGCTCCGGAAGCTGCAATTACAATTAAAGGACCGTCGAGAGAAGGGTTTCATCAGACATAGTGTGTCCCCATAGGAAGCTTCGGTGTTTTTCATGAAAAAGTTGGATGAGAGTTTATGGATTTTTATAGATTATTGTCGCCTAAACTAGGCCATGATAAAGAACAAGTACCCCTTGTTGAGTATCGATGACCTCTTTGACCAGTTTTGAGGTGTGAGATGGTTCTTGAAGATCGATATCAGTTCTGGTTACCATTATTTGAGATTTCATGATGCTGATATTCCAAATATGGAATTTTGATGTCGCTATAGTCCCTATGAGTTACTCATGATTCCCTTTGGTGTGATGAATTTTCCTGCCGTGTTTATGAATTTGATGAACTGGATCTTCCAACAGTACTTGGACTAGTTTGTGGTTGTCTTCATTGATGACATACTCATATACTCTACAACAGAGGAGGAGCATGCAAAGCAGTTGAGGATGGTCCTAGATTTTCTTCGGGAGCACCAGCTTTCTAGTAAACTCTCGAATTATCAGTTTTGGAATCATGAGGCTCACTTCCTTAGGCATGTCATTTCTAAGCATGTTTTAGCTGTGGACCCAGTGAAGATTGATGTAGTGCTTTCTTGGGATCCACCCAAGAGTGTGTCATATGTGTAGACTTTTCTTGTCTTATCAGGGTACTATAGGAGGTTTGTGGCAGACTTATCTAGGATTACATCCCATTTGACTGCCCTATCATGGAAAGAGAATTCATTTACCTAGACTAAGCAGTTCCAGAGGGCCTTCGGGGAGTTGAGTCTAAGGCTGACAAGTGATGCTATTTTGAGACTATCATAGGAGGGTGTAGAGTACGTAGTGTATTGTGATGGCTCAAGAGTTGGGCTCAGTTGCGTGTTGATGTAAAGACAGGCAGTTATCACATATGGGTCGAGACAGTTGAGACCCTATGAGAAGAACTACATGAATCGTGATCTAGAGATGGTAGTGATAGTCTTCGCTCTAAGGATGTGGAGGCACTATATTCTAGGAGAGTGCTTTATGGTTTACTCAAAATATCAGAGTCTCGGATATGTCTTCACACAGAGAGACTGGAACCTAAGATAGAGGCGCTGGTTGGAGTTCCTGCGGAACCATGACTTCGAGATATTTTATACTTCGGGTAAGGGAAACATAGTAGCATATACCTTTAGTAGGAATTCCCAGGCTCATTTAGTTCAGGAGGCTTCTGAACAGTTGGCTTCCTTATAGCTGACCCTAATTGAGCAGGAGGGTGCAACTTTTCTTCAGTCGATGGTGTTGACTCCTCCACTTCTAGAGCATGTGAGAGAGTCCAAGTTGGGAGGCATCGACTGTGAGGTCTTGAGTGACCAAATATCCTCACGAGATTCACCTGATGTATTTTTTGAATGAAGGAATCATGTCATCCTTTTCTAGGGACAAATGGTGGTCCGAGTCACGATGCATGATGAGGTGATGAGGGAGTTCCACACTTCTACTTTATCTATACATCCAGGTGTGGGGAAGATGTATAAATACCTTCAGCAGTAGTTTTGGTGGGTTGACATGAGATGGATCATAGATGAGTTCATTTCATAGTGTCTCACCTGTCAGCAGGTGATGGTTGAGCACCAGGTTTCGACGTGTTTGTTGCAGCCTCTTGAGATCTCAGAGTGAAAATGAGACAAAATATCCATGGACTTCATGATAGGGATTCCATAGACAGTGAAGGGTCATGATGCCATCTGGGTGATAATTGATCAACTTACGAAGTCGGTGCACTTCCTAACTATCAAGGAGTAGAGTTTGGTGGAGAGTTTAGGGCAGATGTATGTATAAGAGATTGTTCTCCTTCATGGGGTTCCCTCGACTATTGTCTCCGACTATGATGTATGGTTCATATCATGACTATGGAGAGGCCTGAAGGAGGCATTTGGGACCTATATGATGATGAGTACAACCTTTCACCCCCCAGATAGATGGTTTTGGCGACAACGGAGAAGGTCCAGGTTATCTGTGAGTGGATGAGGACAGCCTAGAGCGGGCATAAATCTTAAAAAATCGATGTTGTAGGCCCTTGGAGTTCGAGCAGAGAGACCACGTTTTCCTGAGAGTCTCCTCATAATGAGGATTGTGGAGATTCGGCTGGGGAGGTAAGTTATCCCCAAGGTTCATTGGTCCATTTGAGATCTTGCAGAGGGTTGGCGAGGTCGCTTATCACCTCGCACTACCCCCACAGTTGGAGCGGGTGCACGTCATCTTCCATGTGTCACAACTGAGGAGATATGTACATGACCTCGTGCATGTTATTGACTGGGGTGAGCTGGACATCGAGGATGGAGCCACTTTTGCAGAGCACCCAGTAGCGATCAAGGATCGGAAGGAGAGGACCTTGCATGGATAGACCATCCTCTTGGTTCATGTGTTATGGTAGCATGGGGGTATGCAAGAGAGATCCTGAGAGCAGGAGAGCCAGATGTGGGCTCAGTATCCCGAGATTTTTACTTAGTTTTTACTTTTTTAGGATGAAAATCTTGAAGGAAGAAATAATGAATAGACTCTATTTTTTCCTTGTAAGACTTTAAAATATTTCTATATGTATTTTCAGAGCTATGCGCTGAGACGACATGTGATTCTGAGACCCGGTGTGTCTGAAATTAATTTTATAAAAATATTTTATATTACGTGTGCATATTTTCTTAAAAAAATGAGATAAATCTTAAACGAAATCTTATATCAGAAATCTGAGATCACAATTGAGTCTGAAACGCAATGTTTACCCTAGGTGCGACCTAAAATAGGTCGGTGAAAGATGTTCGAATATTGTGACCATTGACAGTGCATTCAGTGGGTTAATTAAATAATTGATTTAATTAATTTATTAATTAACATAATTCTAGATTCTCTATTAATACACTGTTGTGGTGATTTTCCCAGGGTTAACTGCATAACCCTAGGACCTTCGAGTGGTTTTTTCTTCCTCCTCTTTGTTGGCGAGTGCGTTCTTCATCAATGAACAATCCAAAATCAGGTATAGATCATCATTTATGGATTCCGCCTCATTTGATTAAATTATTGATCATGATCACATTCTTATCTTTGATTTGTGCCAATTGTTGGGTTTTATATGCACCCGTGTATAGATTTAATTGATTATTCATTTATTTCTCACCCCGGTAATCTTCGATTGTGTTTGTTGGCCAAGAACGTTTGACCAACGATCATTGCCCTCTGTTTCTTGTGTATTTCTCCCTTAATTCTTCATGTTAGTCATTGTTGTACCACAGGGTCATGGTTCGACATTGTTGGGTGGGACCGAGCCCGATCGGACCCCCGAATTCCCGACGGATTCACATGCGACGAACGGAACGACGAATCAGGGGTGGATTTGGGATGATTGTGGGTGATGGATTTGATGGTCAAAATCAAAATGGAGATGGTGTGGCATGGGTTACATGCGCGGTGCGTATAGAAGGCGATGAACCAAATGGAAATTGATTTCAGCCAACGAATGGCCGGAAATGACGAACAGAGGCCACTTCCACTGATTTTGGGGGGCCTTGAGGTGATATTTGAGGCGGCGAGTCCAGATCTAGAACACCGGAATAGATTTGGAAATTCTTCCATAAACGTGAGATGTTCTGAGTGGGATGCTTCTTTAGGTGATGTTTGACGACAACATTGATCAGGCAGGATCATCAGGGCATTTAGAGTGGCACCCTCAAGTTGGGTTGTGCATGAGTCATTTACATATCTTTAGAGTGACACCCTCTTGCGAGGCAGAGCATGGGTCCTCTATCTATTCTTAGAGTGACACCCCCTACTAGGATAGGACATGAGTCCTCTACCTATCCACTGAGTGACACCCTCCCGCAGAATTAGGGTATGGATCCTCAACTACGAGAGTAACGCCCTCCAACTAGGATAGGCATGAGTCATTTATTTGTTATCTGAGTGGCACCCTCCTACGGAGTCAATGCATGAGTCCTCTACTGACTATTAGAGTGGCACCCTCCAACTGGGCTGGGCATGGATCCTCTACCGACTATTAAAGTGACACCCTCCAACTGGATTGGGGATGAGTCCTCTACCGACTACTTGAGTGGCACCCTTCTATCGGGACAGGGCGCCAGTTCTCTAGCTATCTATTGAGTGGCACCCTCCTGTTGTATCAAGGCATGAGTCTTCTACATAAATATTGTGAACCCTCAACTGTGCGGCATAGTGGCGATGTGTGACATGACTTAGATGTTTTTTGTTGGATAGACGCGCAAGATGCTGAGCATCGTTGATGGACTTCTGGAACTGATGTCACTCTTTCCTTGGTTGGGTCGTGAGATGAAGATCTCATTATTTCTCATTTGGGTTTCTTTGGTTTGAGCATGTATATATATATTTGTATCCATGTTGTTGGATTTGTACTCTTTTGCTTTGGGTTAAGTTGTCTTCTCATTGTGTCTCTTACTATTCTATCTCCAGCTTTCGGGGTGTCATACTGAGTATGTATATACCCATCCCTACATGAGCTTTGTCTACACTTGTCATGTCTTATGTAGACGACAGACTGGTCGGTGGTGACTGCAGAGGAGCATAGAGATACCTGGTGCATTGGACCACATACGACGGTCAGAGCTTGGGGATCATGAGTTGGGCTCTCTCAGCACCTTTACTTTCCAGTTTTGTCAGATTGGGACATTTTTCTGGTTGGGAGTGTATTTTGCCCCTTTATTTTTAGTTTACATTGTCGTACTCTTGTACACCCTATATGGGTTTTTCATATGCATATTTATATTCTAGATATTGCATCTTTTTATTATTATTCTTCTTCACTTCTGCATTGAGATGGTTGGGTGTGTGCGTACAAGTGTATTAGCCAAAGACCTCCCATGTTAGATATGTTTTCTGACGCCTGTCGTCAGCCCTTGGCCTATGCAGACGGGTTTGGAGTAGTTGTTGCTCGAGCCCTATTAGATCAGGTCGTGACATGAACTATTGGAAGTTGAGGTTTTCAGGTGTTCTAATTGCACCTTTTGCAATTCTTCTTGATGTTCCCTTTCTTCCCACAACTCCGTCATGTAGGACTTGGGTTGGCTAACATACTCCAACTCTTCTTTCGAGACTTGTCATCTGATTTCTTCTTTCAATAGGCTTGCTTCCCTCCATCTAAGCCCCTCATTCAATATTAGGTTCCAGATATCCTTAAACATCAGGCCTTTTTTCCATTGGAATTACTGACTGTGGACACCATCACTTCCCAGCTTTCCAAAAGTGGATATAGTACAAGTAGTGCCCATACATCATCCACGAAAGTTGTCTTCGCTAATTAGAGGTGTCCTTGGATAATATTAAAGTTATTCACATAATCTGTCACAGGTCTTCTTTCCAACGACCTTAAGCTAAACAAACGTTGCAACATGAAAATGTTGTTAAGTGGCGTTGGTTTCTCATATACATCTGACAACATTTTCATCACTTCAACTATGGTTTTCTTTTCATGAATGTTGAAAGAAACATTTATTACCAAAGTCATCCTCACCAAAGCTAGTGCCTTCATGTCCATCTGTTCTCACTCTACTTTCTTCGTCTTCTCCGAACACCCCCATGATAATGGGATATCAAGGTCCTTCTAAATGGAATGCGACTATTGATCTCCAGTATCTCCATTGACCTTAATTGTTTGCCCCAGTAAACTCTTCAGAGACTTCATTTGAGAGTCTTCTCTTGTTTGCCGAACACTTTGGACCTTGTGATTCCGCCAGAAGTTGCGAACTTTTGATGGTTCAGTTGTCGTTGGGAGAGAGCAAATTGTCATTGTCTGCATGCTGAGTCCAGCCACCTTTCGCTTGTCGAATTTTCTGATAAATGTAATTACGGTGAATGAACTTCCAATAAACTGAAACCAAACTTCACATCCCAATAGAAATATCCAACGGAAAGTCAAAGTTGACAAATTCATTGAAAATTTTCACCGTAGCCTATTTGTTAAAAATTCACTGACAAGCCTAGTGTAAAATCACGTTTGAAAAATTTAATGAAAAGTTATGCTTCTGAACTTCTAATGGGGATTCCAAGCAAAAAAAACGACATGTTTTTTTTCAATTCAATTTTTTGATATACAAATTTTAGTAAAAAAAATCATTAACATATTGCATTTGGAATTTAGCCCACTAGAAAGATAGAACGAGAAGACATAACAAGAGGAACAAAGCACCATTGAACACTGTGATCATCAATGATTTACATTCGAGGAATACACGTGACATGCACAACTTTTAAAAAGATTAAACTTATATCTGGAAAAAATTGATGACTATGTTTATATTTTTACTAAAGCAGGATGACTATTTAAAAAAAATGATAATATAAGATTAAAAGTTGGAATTTATTTAATGAAGCCCGTCATCGAATCTGGAAGCATTTTTGCATGGGGAAAAAGAGCCGAGATCTGAATCCCATCCCTCGGGAATTCTGTGGGGTTTGGCTGTTCGTGACCCCGTGAGCCGGGAGTCCCGTTGATCCCACGCAATGACTTGATAAAACGTGGCGGGTCATGCTCGGTGACAGCAATATCTAATTAACAAACCACCACCAGCCTGCGCGAGATGCACATGGTAGTGTATGATAACCCCGCAATGCATTTAATCGAACGACCCCTGCTATCACGCGCTTCCGTGTTTACCATCCTACAACGGTTTATTCCCGGGGCAGCGACGTGGATTTGAAATCTTCTACTCAAATAGACGTTTTGCAATATTTGATGCAACTGTATCTTGTTATATGGCCTCAGTCTATAAAATGAAATTAATTAAAATTAACATCGTAATATTTGTTAGTTAATGAGAAATACAATAATTATAATTATTAATATATTAATAAAAGTCAATAAAATATCTGGTTATAAAAAATAATAATAAAAATTAGTTTTAATTACAAAAAATAATAAATCATATTAATTATTACTTAAAATCCGAATTTCTGAAAATATTAATAATATAATTATTAAATGTCAACGATGTATTTTACCAGTTTTAAAACACGGGGAATGACATCGGAGGACAAAACAGGCTCTTAATTACACTTTCCCACTGTTCAGTCCTCAACTGGGATTAGCTCACTCTTCCCTTTAAAATATGCATACACACGGGTATATATATGTATATTACTGTAAACCAAACGGATCCTGAGACCCCACCTTTCTTGTCTGTTCGCCCCTGTGCAGGCCGCTGCTGGGAGAGACTGTGGCTCTCTTGAGGAAGTGTTTCCCCCCCCTCTGCTGGGATTTCACGGAGGATGAACAACTTGGCGGCGGTTTGCTGTTCGAGTTTTTTGGGTTCTTGTGAAATTCTCCGTTCTGTGGAGGTTTTTTAGGGTTCGGGTTTTCAGGGCTTTAGGGGACGAGTTATTCTTTATCGAGCTCCCGAGAGACAATGCCGGCTAACAGATCAAGTTCTGAGAAGGACGTTGCTGTGAAGCAGCTCCGGAGGGACCCCTACGAGGTACTCGGAGTCTCACAAAACTCAACGGAGCAGGAGATTAAAAGCTGTTACAGAAGACTGGCTCTCAAGTATGAAGAACTGTCCATTCCCTCTCAGTTTTTGGTTGCTTTCTCTGGCTTGTAATGCTCGCTGCTTAGTTTTGTTGTTGCACACTCAGACAGTGCTTTTAGCTCGATTCGGATATATATATTTTTTTATTACCGCAAGGACGCTGAAAAAAATGGCGAAGCCTAACATTTATGGCGTTCGTTTTCAAATTTTTACGCAGAACCTGCCTTTTATTTATCTAACCTGGCAGTGTTCAAGTTTGTGATGAAATTAAATTGATTTTCTGTTTTTGATTAGTGCAGGGGAGCACATTTTAGGGGTTTTGGCTCGTTTTTGTTTCATGGAAATCACTACCACTTTTCTTTTAGCGGACTATTCATTTATGCTTGGGAACTTGTATTCCAGGTACCACCCTGACAAGAATGCAAATGATCCTGAAGCTGCTGATTTATTTAAGGAGATCACATTTTCTTATAACATTTTATCTGATCCAGAAAAACGTCAACTGTATGATACTGCTGGTTTTGGGGTAAGATTTTTAGACTCGATCAGTTCATGAAAACATTTTCTGTTTTCGTTTTCCAAAAACGTTTTAAAAAACGAGTTTGGACATGTTTTTGGAGGCTTGAAGGAATTCAAGAAAACATGGGTTTCTACTTCAAGCTTTTTTTATTTTCCTAAAAACATGGAAGCAAGTTTCTTTTACTCCAATTTATGTAATCCAACGCATTTGTAAAGTGTTTTAGGAGACATTTTAGAGCCATCTTGAACTATAATCATTTGTGTTCGTGCCATAAGAGTTTTGCACACTCTTACATTGGTTTTTGATCTTTACTGTTTGGATCAATGTTATGACCACTGTTGTGTATCCAGGCCGTTGAAACAGAAAGCCAGGACTTAGAGCTTGATCTTTCTAGTTTGGGTGCTGTTAACACCATGTTTGCAGCACTTTTTAGGTATGATTTATTTTATTTTTCACATGCCTCGATTTGTATTGTTGATATCTGTAATGATTTTATATGAAAAGTTAATGGATATGAGAGATTATGGAAACTTGAAAGAAAATAAAAGCAAATTTAAAGCTTTAGGATAGATGACATTCTTATTGAGTGGCCAGGGAATTCATTGGCGCGGTAAGGATATGATGGCTGAAAACTTCTAACTAAAATTTTTATTCATCAGAATAACAAGAATGGGGAATATTGCTGCAGCTCTCTTCAAAAAATAAACTTGCAAGTCATATGATAAAATTGCGTGAGTGATATCATTGCAATTGGTATCTATTGGAAATGTGGTTTCTCATGCTTTGAGTTGCTGAATGATTTGCATTTCTATTCCTATTTTTGGCATTTGAGGGTTTGAGTAAGGGCCGTGATATAATGCTTTGAATTTTGAATGAGTTTGGTTTCATTGGCGATACATTTACTCAGGTGCTTATTGGAGAGATTTAGACAAGAGAATGACTTGCATTAAGCTTATGAGATCAAATATAATCAGAGAAAAAAAGTTAGTTTTACGGCGGGTGCTTGATTCAAAGCTTGCCGAGATAGGATCTTAATGACTGGTGTAGAATAATCAATATGTTACGAAACATGGTCCCCTTTTGTATTAAAAGACAATGGAGAACAAAGAGAAGACACGACAGGGGAGGAGAAGAAGAAAACCAACCAAGTACTCCCACCAAGCACTAGGTCGAAAAGACTAACATAAAAAATTCCTTCCAACCACCCTCGCCCATGCTCCCTTATAACACTCCAACCCCACCTCCACGTGGCCGAATTGCCTCCACTCTCTGTTTTGACCGCTTTGCCTGATTCGCCTCTCATGGACTTTCCACTCCCTTGGAAGGTCCGACCCCTATCACTGACCACCCCTTGAAGATTAGTCTTCTCCGCAAGACTGGAAGAAGGAAGTTGGTTTTGGATGACAAACTCATTTTCCCATGCAGCTCGGATTGACCCTTCCAGTGAATCAGGTATTGAGGTTGTAGAATTCCGTCAAGGAAATGGGATGTCGTGCTAGAATAGCTGTTGGTTCTGGCCATGCAGTTTCATCCCCTTCGAGGCCGAGAGGTACTGAAATTTCCTAGTGTCCAACTACACGCTTGAGGTGTGAAACATGAAAAACTGGGTAGATTCTGGTGAAAGGGGGCAGATCCAGCTGATACGCCACGAGCCCTATTTGCTTTAAAATGGTAAATGGTCCAAAGAAGCTAGGTGATAACTTCTGATTGTTTCGCTGAAGGAGGGAATGCTGCATGTGCGGTTAGAGGCGCACGTAAACTCATTCCCCAACAGAAAAATTGTTTGGGCGTCTATGGTGGTTTGCTTGCTAGCGCATGAGGTAGTGGGAATGAGCCAAGTGATGCTTAAGTTGCGTCAAGGCCTCCTATCAGTCAAAGCCTCAACGACTGCCTTTACCCGAATTTCTGACGGAAGGTTGCTGAGAATTATTGGGGCCTTGCGGCCATAGACCACTTCGAAAGGAGTGGTATTGACATCGGCACGCCACTTAGTGTTGTAAGAAAGTTCCGCCTAAGGTATCTAGTAAGACCAGTGCATCGGTTGCTTGCCACCAAAGCAGCGTAAATAGGTTTCCAAGCAGCGATTGACGTCCTCAGTTTGGCCATCTATCTGCGGGTGTTAGACTAAACTAAATCGGAGCCTAGTACCATGCAACCGAAATAACTCTGTCCAGAAGTGGCTGAGAAAGACGGGGTCCCTATCACTAACAATTGATTGAGGCATACCATGTAGTTGAACCATCTCTCTGTGAAAAATCTCAGCCACCTTTGATGTCGTGTAGGGATGCTTAAGAAGCAGAAAATGGACATATTTTGAAAGTCTATCGAGTACAACAAACAGAACGTTGTGCCCACGGGATTTGGGCAGCCCAGTGATATACATAGATAAATCTACCCATACTTCCTAGGGAATTTCCAAAGGATGAAGCTGCTCGGGCTGGAGATAGGGTGGAGTATTTATTGCTTTGGCAAACTGGACATTGCCGCACGTATTCTTGCATGTGTCGCTTCGTGTCGAGCCAATATAAGTTGGACGCAAGCTTCTGGTAAGCACGGTAGAAGTCTGAATGGCCAACTTGCGGAGTAGTATGGTACTCCGCCATGAGCTATGGTATCCAAAGAGGAGGTGGCTAGTAAAACCAAGCAACCTTTGTATTGTAAGACACCCTGATGATACCTGTAATCGAGGTACAGGTTTCGGCCAGTGAACAAAGCCTGGATAACTTGCTGCCGTTTGTCCACACTGGATTGGATTGGGTCAGCAAAAGCAGACCTGTGTCCTCTCGGTAAGAAAGAGTGTCGGCATCTGAATTTCCCTGTCCTGGTTTAAATTTGACCTCAAATTGGTAGCCCAATAATTTGGCGATCCAACGGTGCTGGTCGACTATTGTAATGTGTTGCTGAAGCAAGAATTTGAGGCTGCGCTGAACGGAGTAAACCGTGAAGGGTCGACCTAGTTAATATGGGCACCAATGTTGTATCGCTAGAATGAGGGCTATAATCTCTTTCTCATAAGTAGATTTAGCCAAATTATGGGCAGAGTGGGCTTTGCTAAAGTAGGCAATGGGCTGGTGGTGCTGCATGAGAATCCGCCCCAACCCCTTCACGAAAGCATTACACTCCAGGTCAAAGCCCTTGGAAAAGTTTGGCAGAATCAACACTGGTGCCTCTGTAATGAGCTGTTTTAAGTGACCAAAAGCTTGTTGAGCAGCGAAAGTCCAATGGAAACCATCCTTTATGAGGGCAGTGAAGGGCTGGGCAATAGCGCCATATCCTTGGATAAATATGCGGTAGTATCTGGTGAGGCCAAGAAACCCACAAACCCCTTTGATCATCACGGGAATAGGTCAATCGAGAACTGCTCAGACTTTGGTCAGGCCCATAGACACTTCAGATGATATGGCCCAGGTACTCCACTCGTTGTGCAAAATGACACTTATGTTGGTTAGCAACAAAGCTATTTTCTTAGAGGACTTGCAGGGTGGTGGCTAAGTGTTGTAGGTAGTTCGTCCACCCTGAGTTGTAGATTAAAATGCCATAAAAGAATATTAACGCAAATTTACTAAGTAGTGGATGAAATAAATCATTCATAGTGGCTTGTGTTAGGAATATGTGTTAATTGACTTGAGTGGGCCCCTGCCCGTGTAGGGGGGGAGAAGCAGCAGTGGCTGAAAAGTTTGTTAAGGGGTGTGGGGGCTGCTTGTGTACAACTGCCAAGGGGCAGTGATGTCTTTGGGTTGTTTGTTAGTGTCTGTTAGTTTATTAGGGGCTGCTGACAGCCGACAGTAGGTTGTTAGAGTTTGTTAGTAGTTTTGGGTGGTTAGCTGGCTGGGAGGGCCTTCAAATAGAGGGGGCCAGTGTGTGTAAGGGACACAACTCTTTGACTGGGAAATCTACACAGCTGGCTGTTGTGAGTGGGCTGGTGCGTTGGGACGTCCAGCAAGGGGTGGGCTCGGAGGAGTGGTCTTCCATGGGTTCTCCTACATCTCTCTCTCTCTCTCTCTCTCCCCCCACTGTAATTGCTATATTTATGCTGTGTTCCTGCTGTAATTCAGCTACTGTAATTCAGCTGCTACATCAATATATACAGTTTAACTTCTCTTTTCCTCCCTCTCTCACATTTTTACATAGCAATTGGCGACTCCGCTGGGGAGTGCCGTGCGAGAGGATTGATCGCACGCTGGAGGTGAGGAGGATCACTGCTGAAAAATTGTAGCACCAAGGGAAAAAAAAAGGAAGAAGAAGAAGAACGTTGTTGGTGCGCAGGGAGGCTCGGACGTCTGGAAAATATTTGCGGAAGGAGAGTCTAACGTGGTTGTATATAAAAAAAAAAGATCGGAGCAGGCAAACGCCGGAGTTCGTCAAAGATCCAACTGGAGCTGCGTACGCTGCTGGAGACGCGAGAGGCCGACTCGTTTTCTTGTCTGCAGTCGTGCGAGGGAAATCGTTTTGCTGTGGTAAGCGTTCCAAACGCTGGAGGCGACCAGAGCTGGAGACGTGATCGTGGGAGCAGGACGATCACTGTTAGGGTAACGCATTCCGGAAGAGAACGATCGTGGAGGAGGAATTGCAGCAGGTGAGTGCCGCGCAAGGAGTGCTGCCCGAATTTGTTTTTTGTTCGTTGCTGGACAAAAACCGAAAGCCGGCGCAGGGTAGTCCGTGCGAGAGAGTGGTTTGCGACTGAGAGAGCTTTCGGGCCGTGGTGCCTAACCGATGTAAAAGTTCTTGACTGACGAAAAAGAGAGGAAAGAAGGAAAAAAAAGTGGAAACGCTCTCGCTAAAGACAGACGAGAAAGGACACAAAAAAAAGAGAAAAAGAGAACCGTGGAAAGCCTGTGGTGCTGAAGACGGACGACAAATAAAAAAGAGAGAAAATTCAGTTTGAAGGAAATTTTTGTCTCTCAAGTTGATAGTGGTGCTGTTGGTTGACGCACGGGATGGAGACATGGGAGCAGATAACTATTTTTTCAGAGCAAACTGGCCAGAATAGATTGCTCAGTTGTGAGCTTGAAGCACGATCGTTCGACAAAGTTTTCGATTGGGGGGGAGTTGAATACACGAGACAACTATGTGCGATACAAACACTGTTGCAGAAGCAGACGAGAGGTGTGACCAAGAGAGTTAAGTTAGCTGACTTCACTAGAGAGGATCCACTTGGTTGGATCATTGAAACAAAAACTTATTTTTTGATCAACAGGACGTCAGAAGACATGAAAGTACACTGGTCACAACTTTGTATGGTGAACTCAACTCTATACTAGTTCTTATCATGGTTGAAAGCTAATCCCGAAATGTCATGGGAACAGTTGAAACCGGCGATGATGAAAAAGTATGGAAAGGCAACGGAGGGAGATCCACAACGGTTTTTAAAAGGGCTTCGAGAGGTTGTTTTTGTGGAACAAATTGAATCTAAATTGGTACAGCCTGTTAGGAGATTACATATTTGATTTCTGAAGTGGAAGAGCAGGTTAGACAATCTAAGCAGTATACGTCTATTCCGGAACAACCAGAGGTGTAAATTCATTTTATGTGTGCAGGCGATGATGAGCCAGGAAGGAATTTCAAGGTGCAGATTGAGACGCAACTTGCACAAACAGAAGAGACTAGAGAAGCAGTGAGTGTTTTGCCTCTCGAACCTGTGTGCCGAGAGAACGAAGAGGTTGTGTAACTAACATCTGCTCGTGTGATGCAAAATTTTTTCCATCAGGTAATGCGAACACGACCACTTATGAGCGGTTTGAACTGACTTGCGTTTGGTTCAGAACATGACAAGCAAGTGGTGAAGATCGTGGATCTCAAGGAGGTGGAAGAAGCATTATTAAGCTTAAGGGGTCTCCAGAGAGGTTGAGAAAAGGACAGATGTGAAAAATGTGAGGAGCTGGTTGATTACAGAGTTGCTTGCCCGAAAGGGGAAATAGAAAATAAAGTTTCACCGCTACTTAGGCCATCACCAAATCCACCACCAAGGGTTGTCACAAAATATTTTGCTCCTTCAAACAGCCTTGGAGTAGGTGGTTTCAGGTCTGTTTATATGTGCATTTTGGGAATATTCTTAGACGGAGCAAAATCAGGAGCTTGTGGTTACAACGTTGTATTGTATTGGAAACATTATCCACCTATTTTAATTGGAGAGGCGTGGATCACGATGATATTGGGCTTCAGTTGGGATGCAAGGGATCATTTTTTTGGCCTACTTATTCAGCCGCAATTAAATGTGGCCACCAGTTCTCCCTCTACTTTGATTGCTCTACTTTGCTCAATTGGCTGTTAACTTCTCCCTATGAGGGTCACGTTAAAGAAAGATTGAAGTCGGTTGGCATTCCATGGGATGCTGGTGACAAAAAAAGGGGTAAAATGGTACAAGAACCACTGCACCGGACAATGCTGCTGTTAACTTCTCACTTCTGAAAGCCAAGATACATAATTTCGCTGGTGCTACCTATGAGAAATTGGTTTCAGAGCCCATTAAAGTTTTTACACAACCTGTGGGGACTGTTTTAGACTGTCAGCCGCATGCAATTGGCGCTGACTTTTGTGTATGGCAAACTACTATAGCTGCTGGACAAACAAAACAACCTAAAGAAGTGCACATTGTGATTGAGGGGTTGGCTGAGATTTATGGCGAAATGAAGACCTATTGTGTTGCACAACAATTAGAGTATTCTGTGCTAGTTGTTGGGGACCGAAGGAAGGTCAAAGAGGAATACGGACCACTTGCACTGATTGTCTTAATTTGCCCAAGTGTTGCTGATTTCCAATGAAGATGCAATGATACTGAGGCCTCCACCAAAGCCGTCATCGGGTGCTGCTGTCCCAATGCACAACCGAGCAAAGGTTGAGTTTGTTCCACCTTGAGGACAAGGTGGTTTTTAGGTGGGAAGAAATTGTTAGGAATATGTGTTAATTGACTTGAGTGGGCTGCCCCCCGTGTAGGGGGGAGAAGCAGCAGTGCCTGGAAAGTTTGTTAAGGGGCGTGGGGGCTGCCTGTGTACAACTGCCAAGGGGCAGTGATGTCTTTGGGTTGTTTGTTAGCATTTGTTAGTTTGTTAGGGGCTGCTGACAGCTGACAGTAGGTTGTTAGAGTTTGTTAGTAGTTTTGGGTGGTTAACTGGCTGGGAGAGCCTTTAAATAGAGGGGGCCAGTGTGCGTAAGGGACACAACTCTTTGACTGGGAAATCTGCACAGCTGGCTGCTGTGAGTGGGTTGGTGCGTTGGGACGTCCAACAAGGGGTGGGTTCGGAGGAGTGGTCTTCCACGGGTTCTCCTACATCTCTCTCTCTCTCTCTCCTCACTGTAATTACTATATTTCTACTGTGTTCTTGCTGTAATTCAGCTACTGTAATTCAGCTGCTACATCAATATACACAGTTTAGCTTCTCTTTTCCTCCCTCTTCTCACATTTTTACATAACAGCTTGGAAGGTAGAAGAAGCATCAGTAAGCCCGAATGACATTACTAAATATTCATAATGTCCGTTGTGGGTGTGAAATTGTTAGGGTTGGTGTCCTGAAAACCAACTGTTTTGTACTTTGATTACATGAATGTTCACTTATTATATATTGTTCATTGTTCTGCATGACTATAATATAATAATGTCCTGGAATATTTGTTGCATTGATAAGGTCGTGGCAGATCCCCGCTATGATGAGAATCTTGAAATGCTATAACAATATTTTTAAATAAAGTTCTGCGGTTGGATGACATACTATGATAGAACACATAGTATACAGACCGTCATGTGCGAGTACTCGTAAGAAGACGAGACTCTCTTTCATGGAGTTCGCACTTGGTAATCTCCAAGATGAGAGATTATGAGAACAGACCCGCCAGTAGCAATTCCGCATGTCTTGGTGTCATCAGACATAGCTATCTACGAGAATGTGTAATGGTCCTTAGACTGGAAGATTATCATTAACTCATGTCATGACTCATACACTTAGATTTACTGACGAAAACCGTCACGAAGAGAGTTGACGGGAAGTAGGGTACGTTGGGTGCGTCACGAATGACATGTTGTTAATGGATAAGTTGAGGAAGGATTTGTCCTTTCCATATGGAAGTAGATATCTCGGGCCCTTTGATTGAAATAGAACTTTCGAACAAATTCCATGGCTATGATGACACAGCGAGTTTATTTCTGGAAGTCAAAGAATGACAGATCAAGCATATAGGTTTATGACACTGCCATGAAACCTGCTTGATGAGATATTGAGACAAAGAGATTAAATTACACGGTAAGCGTTTGTATGAGGTGAAACGTCAATGCGGCGTCAACTTCTTTCTCTTGGGTGCCTTGACCCATTGCTAGACAGTAATTTTGGACTTTAGGCAAGCTCGCCTAATGCCAACGAGAAAAAGGCCTAGAGGGTCACACACTAAGTGTATCCAAGTATCTCAAGTAGAATAAAGATTATTCCCGTACGTGGTTTAATAATTATTCAAGGAAGCCTAAATTGTTTTAATGATGGAGGAAGAAGGAAATGAAAAACAAGATATACACGGCGTGTATTAATAATTACACGTTGTGTAGTTTTTCATGAAAAACAAGTACACGTTGTGTATTAATGATTACATGCTGTGTATTAATGATTACACGCCGTGTAGTTTTCTAGTCGGGATTTTGAGGATATAATATTATTTTATTAAATGATATTTATTATAATCAGCGTGGACGCATGTCAATGAATTAATTATTCGACATGGGGGTTTTCAATAGGAGTTAATGAAATAAATAAAACGCGTAACACGTATATTTATTGTCATAACTCTATAACCTCAAACCCGATTATAAATATCCTCACAACCCCAACTCTTTTTCTAAGAGAATCATTGTGCACAACAATTCTGGAGAATTATTTCAAGGCCGAAAGAACCTCTTCCTCCAAGAATGCTCTCAAGATCGAGAGGGATCCTCTTCCATCAGATCAAGATGATCTAAGGCGGACAAAGCAAGCAAAGCTACGCTAGCACCTGGAGACTCCTTTGACGACGTCCAGAGATACGAGGTGCACGTGTGGATCACCGCTAGAGGAAGTCTACACTTGGTTTCTGCGACGCAACGATGAATCACATCGGAACGTGATCAAGAATATCAACGAAGAAAGAACACCCAAAACGTACTTCTTGTCGATTAATTAAATTAATTATAATCAACCTGTGACGATCCACTTTTGTGGTTCCGGGACCTTTCTTCTTCTTTGTCTATTTCTGTGAATCGATCCGTGGAGACTGGCGTTTATTGTCGTATTGATCCCCGATTGATCATTGCTAATGACAAAAAGCCAAGTGGGCACATCCATCCACGTGCTTCCGCTGCGCCCGGAACCTTCAGAAATGTATTCTTGTCCAGATTTCCTTCATGCATCCAAATCTGATGATATCCAAATTTGAAATCTGACTTTGAAAAATATTTGGTTCCGTGTAATTCATCCAACAACTCCTCAACAACTAGAATATGAAATTTATCGGGAATGGTTTCCTTGCTGAGAGAGCGATAATCGACGCACATTTTCCACGAGCCATCTTTTTTTTAACCAAGAGTACTAGGCTGGAAAATGCGTTGGAGCTGAGAAACCCGCTGCCAACAGCTTCTGAACTTGAAGTTCAATTTCATTTTTCTAAATATGCGGATATCGGTATGGTCTAACCATCACTGGTCCATGGTTGTATACACGGTGGATGGCATAGTCCGAAGGGTGCAGAGGGGGGAAACCTGCAGGTTCTGCGAAAACCTGTTCGAATTACTCGAGTAACACTTGGAGAGCTCATTGTTGCCGATCCACCAGGGAAACGATAGACGTACTGGTCCTGCCAACCAGCAGTACCCTACCATTCAAAGAGGAAGCTGTTTGACTGCGTGGGGCTGCTCCATGATGTGCAATTTGTGCAAGTCGTGGACCACCAACCCAAGCATCAAGACCAACTTGGGTGAGATGAAATTATGCGTAGTGCCGCTATCATTCAGGATGAGCCCTTTACTTTCATAAATGACATGCCGGTACTTTGATGGCGCTGGTATGTACAACAAGGCCCAATATTGTGAAACTTCACCACTTGACATTCGACCTCCTCGAGAACCTCAAGTGGTACTTCTGCTGCCCCGTCGAGATCCTCGTGTGCAGAATCATTGTCACCCTCACCTAAGATGAGTGCACAGAGTTTCGGGTTAGCGCACCTGTGCATGGGAGTAAAAGGTAACCCGCAGCGAAAACACAACCCCTCTTTTCACAGTTCACCCCACTCCTAACTGGTCAGACGTCATACTCCTTTTTCGTCGTTCGGGGCTTGTCTGGGGTTCTTGAGGGAAGGGCCACCCAACCTTTGCTGGTGTGTGGCAGAGGTCACGCTACTGTGGTGCGACAGCTTGAAACATGGTGTCAACTGCCAGACATCACCCTCACACCTGTGCCTGTTGCTGGAGGTGCGTGGTCCGCCCCCACGAAATTGGGGGCCGACGCCTCTGTTAATTGCAAGTTCCACATGGCGCACCAGACGCATCGCCTGGAGACATGATTATGAATACGCACCCAGGATCGTATCTCCTCCTGCAGGCCATGCAAAAAATATCCCATATATTGTTCTGGTTGGTGCGACATCTAAGGAAGCCAAATATTCATATTGCTTAGTTTCGAACTGTACTGTGTCGGTGAAGAGCCGCGAGTTCTTCGTAGGGATTCTGGACCTCTAGGCCATTGAAATGTTCCACGAGTTCAGTCCTAAAAAATTGCCAAGATAAATTCGAATGGATTTCGATTAGAATAGTGAACTGGTGTATAGGTGAACTGTTGGTTTTAATCCGCGCATCTCCATTCTCCACAATCTCCAAGGGCTCATCATCAACAAGATCTACATTGTCAAAATTTCGAGGAACATAATTTTTCAGTAAACCCTTCTCCGAAGTGGAAGTGGAATTGAAAGATGCTCATGACTCTAAAATTTAAGACTTCATAGGGCTATCCACCCTTAACACCAGCACATCATCAGTTTCTCCTGTCGTCGTGTTTGCTGTATTGGTTTAAGGTGCTTTCCGTTTTTCTCTACACTCCTAACAATACTACTCCTAACCGACTATTATTCCCCCTTGTAATGGCCCACTCACCCCCTTAGTTCCTATCACTTGTTGCCCCTTGAAAACAGTCTTGTCCTCAAGACCGAACGAAGGGAAGAGGCCCCTCTCTCTTGGACTACTTCCTTGCCCCATTCTGCGCCTCCATGCGCCTCCATCTTCATCACCACCTTCTCCCAACACAGTACACGCAGGTTTGGATCCGCACACCAGGGGTATAGGCCAACCCACTGAAAACATAAGCCCTTGTGTCATCGGTCCTCCCACTCCTGGGTCGTCCGGTGCTGCATTCCTTACTTGCCAGAGGATGTGTGATGAAGCGCCTCTGGATGAACTCCATGCCCATCAGTCTCCCCGCGTCTAATCGGGTGTAGAAAAGTCTTGTGTTGGAGGTGTGTCTGCGAGCGGTCTGGTGGCTGCCAATGTTCAGCCTCACGTACCGTGCTAAGATTCTGTGACATGTTGTCGCGGAACTTAATACTGACGCCTCCCGTGTAAACAAGATACACATTTCATGCTAAACGCATCACTTGTAGCTGGGTCTCAGGGTTGTGGATGTTGGCCCAACTTCTTATATCGTCTTGCTGGCCATACAAAAAATACCCTACATATTACGACTCAGGTTGGCATGGTCACATCGATGCCAGATACAGGTGTTCAATATATTCCTGGACCGAACCCCGTTGCTGAAGGGTAGCCAATTCCTCATACATATTTTGAATATCCAAGCGCCATTGAAACGCTCCATGAGCTCCTCTTTGAACACCGACCGAGTTAGTGTGCGATGCACTTCTTCGAGAACTGTAAACCAGTGGATCGCGATGCCCTCCATCCTCAGTGGTGTGGTGGATTTGGAAGTATAACTCGACACGAGTGAGCCAACCCCTCATGGTTCCAGTCCCTCAAAAATCGGCAAATCAACCCGTCGAATAACAAGCGTAGGATCAGAGGTGTTGGGCATTGCTACTATGGCCCTAATTACACTATCGGGTTGGCCTGCAGTTATGTCGATGCCCAACAACGGCTTGAGTCTCCAGTGATTGCCGAAGGCTGCAGATCATCCAACAACATCATCTTCTCCATGTGTCGTATGATGCTGGAAAAAGAATTTCGGAAGTCCACCTGATCCTTCAACTCCTCCATCGTTGACGCCAAACAAGAAATTGTGGCTTTGAGACGATCCATGCGCTGCTCCATCCCCGCTTCGACGCGCCCCAAGCGCTGTTCCATGCCTTCTAGCTGTGCTTGGAGTCTTGTCTCCATCATCATGTGGTCGTCCGTCTTTCCGCAAGAAGTCCGACAGTGTGTGTCGCCTCCGAATTCGTTACAATCATCTGAACCTCTGCGGGATGATTTGCCATGCGCGGTGCATCAGGTGCAAACAGCCAGTGCGCGCCCCCTCTGAAAGCGGGTTGGCTGGACGCATCTCTGTCGAGTGATGTGCCTGCAGAGTGCATCTCCTTCGTTAGAGAGGAGTCCCAACAAGAAAGTTGAACGACAATGTGCTCCGTCCGTGAGAGTGATAATAAACAGTGAGTGAGGGAGATTCGGTAAGGCAGCGTACCTTGTCCTGCGTGAGAAGATCCAACAGTGCGCTTTCGTTGAGCAACGAGGAGGCAACAACTGGTCGAACCAATTGATAGATATCCTCACACACTAACAACCGATATCAGACTACTTTGTATGTATGGGGAACCAAAAGTAAGAACGAGAAGGAGACGGTGGGAGAAAGAGAACCCGAGAAGCCCTTGCCCTCTCGCCCAACCTCGGCCAATTCCTAACAATATTTCTCCTCCCTTCATACTCAAGCCTAAATTTCATTTTATAATGAATTCCCCACTCCTGTGAGGGCTTGGAACCTTCTCCCCCTCTAACAGAATATTATTTCCCCAATAAAGACACTATTACCCCTAACAATACTACTCATTCTAACAAACTATTATTCGCCCCGTAATGACCCACTTACCCCCTTAGTTCCTATCAAATATCCTCACTGAGGATCAAGTCTCGCACATCATTTAGAACAAACTTTGTATTCCCCAAAGAATTGATCACAATTGTTATAGTCAATTCTCAACTGTCAGGTAATGAAGACTGTAAAACCAGTGCACATACCTTCCCATCAAGCCCAATTTCCACCGATATCAACTGACTTGTGATGGTGTTGAATTTGTTGATGTGATCTGCAATAACCCTCCAATCATTTTCCGATTGAATAGTCATCACATCAGGTACACTTTGTTCGATTTAGAAGACTTCTCGTACATATTCATGATAGTTTTCATTAACCTAGCTGTCGTCTTCTCCTTTTTGATGTTAAAAACCATTTTTTTGGCCAACGTAAGGGGTGCAACACCCAAAATCTGTCGATCTAGTAGCTTCCACTTCGTCTGCTCCATATCTGTTGGCTTTACACCTAGAAGGGGCAAACACAATTTTTTCTGATAAAGATAACTTCGATCTGCATCCTTTAGTAATTGAAATCAGTTCCATCGATGCGATCAATTTTCACCTTGCCTTTTTCCATACCCATCATTCAATTCAAAAAAATTGAACTTGATCTTCCAAACTCAACCCTTTGATACCGGTTGTTGTGGAAACATTGGGAGCAACAAACGACAAATAATTTACAAGAGTAGAAGAGAAAAACAAAAGAATGAAAAGATCACTAAGCACAACTATTTATGTGGTTCGAGAAATGATCCCTACCACGTCCACCGAGAGATGGAAAATTCATTGTGATCGGAAGCAGAATTACAAGGTACAGTCAAAGTCAAAGTTTCAGACACGTAGAAACCCTAGCTCGAATGAGCTCATAATGCGATGATGTAATTGTGCCACCAACCGCACAGTAAGTCCACTATGATACAGTGACCTGTCGCATTCTGCCACAGTAAGTCCGCTTTGCTACAGTGCTCTCTTGGTGTGCCGTTGGTGGCACAATTGCATCATCCTTTTTTATGAGCTCATTCGAGCTAGGGTTTCTTTGTGTTTGAAACTTTGATTGTACCTTGTAATTCTGCTCCTGATTGTATTGATTTTTTTGGCTTTCCGTGGATGTAAGGATCATTTCCCTTAAATCGTAGCTTGTTTCTATATGTTTGAAACTTTGATTGTACCTTGTAATTTTGCTCCCGATTGTAGTGAATTTTTTGCCTCTTTGTGGACGTGGGGATCATTTCTTGAACCACGTAAATCGTTGTGTCCTGTAATCTTCTGCTCATTCTTTTATTATTCCCTTTTACTCTTCTGTGAATTGTTTGTTGTTTGTTACTCCCGTCGTTTCTGCAACATGGACTGTCCATATTGACTTGGCGTGCTAAAGTTTCAGCGCGTTAGAGGTAAAATGAACATGGAAAAATAATTCAGCTCGTGTAAGCCAACCCCGAGGATCATAACCATTGAAAGTCGGCTGCTTGACGCCGGGTGGCCAGAGTTATCCCCGGTGATGCCTAACGCCGCATAAAGTAGTGTTGGATGGGATTCATCCATTTGTGGCTGCTTCTCAGGATAGTGTGGCAATTTTTCGAAATTCCATCGGTTCGGCCAACCCCTGGTCCCAACGTTGCTGGCCTTGCCGCAGGTCAACGCCTTGTTGGAGGTCCGTGACTGTTGCAGACAACTCAGTATGAGAAGTCTCCAAGCGGTTCATTTGTTGTTCCACGGCGTCCAAGCGTGATTGATTGCGAGTTCTCCATGAATTGAGTGGAACGCGGGCTGAACTGATGGGTGCAGCACACAGCAGGTTGGACCAAGTGTTAAGAAACTTGGTCCCCTTTTGTATTAAAAGACAATGGGAAACAGGTAACAGTGGGAAGACACTGCAGTGGAGAAGAAGAATAAAACCAGCGATACTCGGGAGCCCCCAGGTACTCCCGCCCAATAACTAGGCCGAAACAGACTAGCAGAAAAGATTCCCCCCTTGCCATCCTCTCCCATGCTCCCTTATAACAGCCTAACCCCACCTCTACACGGCCTAACTGCTCCCACTCTCTGTTTGGACCGCTTTGCCTGATTTGCCCCTTCTCTTATAGGCTTTCCACTCCCCTGGAAGGTCCCGGGCCCTATTACAATATCAATGGTCTGACAATGTTTTTTTGTCTGGGTGGTCAACCCCATTTTGTGATTAATGCTGAGTTTGATATTTCTGTTGAATTATCATACGGATGCTCTTTATAGTTATCTCTTTATAATTTTGGGATTTTGTTATGAGATTACACAATCAATTCTCTTCTCATAAATAGTAAACTCGGTGTGCCATTTAAGACCACTGTTTCAGCAACAGTCTTGGAAGAAGCTCTGAATGGCGCGGTGACCATTCAGCCATTGACACTTGGGCAGCCAGTTTTTAAGAAGGTAGGGTCGAATAATTCTGTGCATATGCTTTCATTTTTATTTTTGCTTCCCTCCCCCACTCTGTGTCTGTCTGTGGGTTGCTTATTATTTTGCTTTTAATAGGTTGAAAGGCAGTCTGCTAATTTTTATTCGGTCACAATCACTGAAGAGGAGGCCCAAGCTGGATTTGTCTGCCGCGTGCAATCATCAGACAAAAGCAAGTTCAAGGTTAGCAGTAATTTAGCTTGGTTGCCCATTTCATGATCTGTGATTTGTTTTTAAAATATAAAAACACATGTTGTTTTGAATTGATGGTGAAAATTTCTCCTCTTCATTAAAATCACAATTGAAACATGATGGACAAAGAAGATCGAGGCACAATTGTTAATGGTCAGAATGAATGAGGATTACTGAGAAATCGGATCAGTCAACTTATTTTCAAAATTTGTTCCGAGCTTGTGGTATAAAACCCCTTTGCATAGAAATCAAGTAAATTTTTTTTGATAAACCACCACCAGAAATCCTTGCATGGAAAGGAGTTGCGTGTATCAGGGTTTCTTCATCATGCTAATATTTTTCTTCATGAACCCGAACAAATTTAAAGTTCTTGCCACAGGTATATGGCACTGGAATTTTTAATTGAGCTTTTTATGTTGTCTTGTTATGTATCTGTTATTTTATGACAGAAGTTGATGATAATCGTTAGTCTTACTTTGTGATTTCACTTTGAGCAGCTGTTGTATTTTGATCGAGATGAAAATGGCGGTTTGCACCTTGAACTACAAGTATGAGGCTTACGTTTATTTTCACTCACCATTAGCACAACGAAGTTTCTGGTAGAGCATTTTGAGTAAAATGGAGAATATAAGGCTATGTTTGGTTTTAGAAAACGTTTTATTTTGCCATTTTTCTAAAATGTACGGAATTATTTAGATGACAAAAGATGAAACTGAGAGATTTTTAGAAAATTTGAAATTTATTTTTAATGTTTAAAAAAAAAACGAAAATGGAAGTAGCAAATCATTTAATTTTTATTTGTTTCCCCTTATTTTTCAATACATTTTCAGAAATTGAAAGCATAAAACGTTTTCCAAAACCAAACACTGTTAGTTTTCTTCTTGTTCTCTGCTGAAATATTAAAGAAATAGACTTGTGTGAAGATTTTCCTATTCATTTGCCTTGGCGTGGATGGTTTTTCTTTCATTTAATTGCCCACTGCCATTTAAATAGGAGGACAGTGCAAGGACAAGAAAGTGTACTTCTGCCGGAATGTATTTCCTTGGTTTCCCTGTTTATCGGTTGGATCAAACCGTGCACACGGCGGTAGCTGTGAAGGATCCAGACGCTGCCTTCTTTAAGCGACTAGATGGATTTCAACCCTGTGAATTAACTGAATTGAAGGCCGGTAACCATATATTTGCTGTATACGGTGACAATTTTTTCAAAAGTGCAAGCTACAGCATAGAAACTCTTTGCGCGGCTCCTTTTATAGAAGAAAAGGAATATTTAAGAACAGTGGAGGCTCATATACTGACGAAAAGAGTGGAACTTTCAAAGTTTGAAGCTGAATATCGAGAGGTCCTCGCGCACTTTAAAGATATGACGAGTAGATACGCCGCGGAAATGGAAGCTATTGACGGGCTTCTCAAGGAAAGGGATGAAATCCATGCCTTGTACACTAATGCTCGGCCCTTGAAGCGATTTGCGAGTAGAAGCAAGAGCAGGGGTGCCTCGGAGGAGGCCATGGAGGCCGGCCCTGCCAGAGAGAAGCAGCATCCAGCGAGGGACACGTCAAGGAAAAAGCGGTGGTATGATGTTCACTTGAAGGTGGTCAAGCGAAAATGCTGAACATGTAAGATATTTTACGAGAAATTATTATTATTTTAATTGAAATTTTGTTTTTTTTTTTTAAATTATATGTTTTTTTCTTAAAAAATTAATTTTTTAAACACTTTCCTGCTGCCGTGTTGTGTTACCAGGTGACCAGAAGTTATCAAGAAGGCAAGCAGAAAAGAGATTGCCATCAAGGTGAAGTGGTGAATGCGGCAGGCATGAGGGTTTCTCATGTATGATATGCTCGTTGATTCTTTGCTGCATTTGTATATGTATGTCTGTTAAGGT
This sequence comes from Viscum album, assembly GCA_963277665.1. Classification (NCBI taxonomy): domain Eukaryota; kingdom Viridiplantae; phylum Streptophyta; class Magnoliopsida; order Santalales; family Viscaceae; genus Viscum; species Viscum album. The sequence goes on from OY728121.1 coordinate 442,595,552, forward strand.
CATTTTGCTTTAATTGTAAATTGCAGGCCCTGTTGGGGATATGTGTGGGTAATGGTTTGGATTCTGCCCTGATGGTAGTAGATAAATCCCATCGAGGCAATTGATGATGATGCTTTTCTTAAGATTAAATTTGTCTCTTATCAATTGCAAGCAAATCTTTTGTAATTCATCCTTGTACTCTGTCGAGAGTAATCTTTGAATAAGCTCTTGTAATCAAGAGGAGTGAAATAATATTTATTATTGTGCACCAACAAAGGTTCTTTGGTGCTTGTTGAAGATAAGGTAAACAAAATTGTTATCTCTAGTGAGGTTTGGAGTGATTGGATTTATTTTTCCATTTAATGGATACTTCATTTGATTCTGTCCTTTGGATAGTATCCGATCAAAGTGAAATTGGTTTGTCCATAGATCTCACTTGATCTAATAAAGGCATCTTTTGATTTAAACTTTTATATAGTAGAGATGAATCAGAGTTGGATATAGAAATAGATGAACATTGCTTTGAACACATCTCTCTTATTATTAGTTGGATTCATCCTACATATCTGTTAAAATTCCTCATTTCTTTACTACTTCTAGACATCATTATGACCATGTGTTTCTTATCCTTCCATGAATGTTTGAGATATAAAGTTATAAACTCCTTGGTTCATTAAGAGTTTTAACTTACCCTCATTTTTTCATGGGCACCAAACACCATTTACCTAGGATGTAATGTTTTTTTGGTATTACCTCCACACATGGAGGAATTTTTTCCATCGAACTTATACATGTGAAGTTATCACATGTTAAGTTGAGGTCCCATCATTGATGAATTTTTGACAAGGATTTTAAACTCACCATTAAGGAAGTTTTGTATACCAACTCACTTGAAAGTCCATTTATTAGTGGATCTTCCAAATTCCGGCTCAATCTAACAAAGTCCACAATTATGATACTATCTTGTATCAATGTCTGAGACCAATGTGTCTCAATTTTCCATTATAAATATTGTTATATGCCATAGCTAACAATGCTTCACTATGATAATATATAACAATCAGAGACATCACCAGACCACAATGGTAGATCTGATAAGAGAGATCTAAGCCATTTTGCATCTTTTCTAGTAGTTAAAGCAACAAACTCAAAAGCCATAGTGGAGTTTGTTATACAAATTTGTTTCTGTGATCTCCATGAAATTACTCTGTAGAGACTGTTTTTATCTTATAAGAGTTTGAAATATATCTAAAAATATTTTCAGAGCCTCAGAACCAGACGCTGAGACGACGCGTGATTCCAATGCCCAGTTTCCCCAAAATTAATTTTATAAAAATATTAAATATATTTTATATTGCATGCGCATGATTTTTCAAAAATAATGGGATAACTCTTAAACGGAGTCTTAGATTGGAAATCTGAGATCACAATTGAATCCAGAATGAGTGGTTTACTCTAGGCGCGACCTAAAACTGGTCGACGTGGGACATTCGAATAAAATGGCCATTGGCTGATTTGTTTAATTAAAATAAATAAATAATTTTATTTATTTTAAATTAAATGACCTAAACGATTTTATCTTTAAATATGCTATTATAGAAAATCATCAGGGTTAGCCGCATAACCCTAGGACCATTGAGAGGAGGAGCCACCGTTCTTCATTGGCGGATTGAGATCAGATGACGACAAGCATCTAGATCAAGGCGAATTGAGGTGCAACGAACGCAACTGATTTTCCTCCTACGTTGTGCAACAACGTTCTTCACCAATGATCAATCTGAATCGAGGTAGCACTCATCATTTATGGATTCCGCCCCCTTATGATTAAAAGATTGAGCATGATCAATTCCTTCTCTTTGATTTGCGTTAAATTGAGCCATTGCATGCGTCTGTGTATCAATTTTCAATTGTTTATTAAATTAATCCCCGCTGTGCCATTTTTTATCACCTCAGCTATCCCCGATCTAGTTTGTTGGCTAAGAATGCTTGACCAACGATTGTTGCACCATTGTTCTTGTGATTTTATTCCATCATTCTTCGCGTTTTTCATCGTTGGCCTATGAGGCCACGGTTCGACATTGCTAGGCGGGTTATGAGTGCGACCAGACCCTCAGATTCGCAGAAGATTTGTGTGAGATGAATGGATCGATGATCGGAGGACAGACTGGGATGAGTTGCGGGTTGCAGGTGATTTCTTCGTGGATCTGAGATCCAAAGCGGAGTTGGCCGTAGAACGGGAGGCATGCGAGGCACGTACGGGCATTGAACAGATCGACGGAAATCCGATTTCCGACCATCCAATGGCCAAAAACGATGAATGGATCCTTTCCCCTTTGATTTCAGATGGCCTAAAGGTGTGATTCGAAGTGGCGAAGGCAAATTTGGAGGAACACGTAGCATATATGGGATTCTGCGAAAAACGCTACTACACGCCGTGTAGTGCGAAAGAACAGAGGACATGTTTTTCGGAAATCCACGATGCTAGGGTTTTTGTGAGATTATAAATATCACACGCTGCGTGGGATCCCTACATGCCGTGTGACTCGGTGCTGGCGACCTAGAGTGTACTTTGGGAGTACACGGACACAGACATGACCAGACACACACCTAGTGTACACGAGCATGACTAGAGTACACAGCCAGTGTACACGGACATGGTTAGGAGCACGAGCAGGACCCCAGGTGGCTGAGGCACGCCATGTAGTCCCTTTACACGTCGTCTAGGGCTACATGGGTAGTGAGTCATGTACTGAAAGGGACACGTCCAGACAACAAGGCAAGACCACATGCCGTGTGGGTCCCCTTACACCCCGTGTACCCTCCTTTTTGAGGAAACTTCTACCTCTCACATCTCCTTTGTTTGGACTCATATTTTGGTTTGTGACTAGTATATCCTTAGTATTTTTCCTCATAGAATGCGATAGTAGCCTTTATAGTGGGTTTTGATATACAATGCGAGATGTTCCAAGTGCGATGCTTTTTCAAGCAACGCTCAGCGATGACAATGATCGAGCAAGATCATCATAGACATTAGAGTCACACCCTCTTGCTAGGAAAGGGCATGGGTCCTCAATCTATCCATTAGAGTGTCACCCTCCTGTCGGGACAGGGCATGAGTCCTCTATCTATCCCATTAGAGTGGCACCCTCCTGCCGAGACAGGGTATGAGTCATCTATCTATCAATTAGAGTGGCACCCTCCTACTAGGACATGGATGAAACCTTCATGCTAGGATAGGGCATGAGTCCTCTATCTATCAATTAGAGTGGCACCCTCCCGCTAGGACAGGGCTGACACCCTCCTGCTAGGACAGGTCATGAGTCCTCTATCTATCCATTAGAGTGACACCCTCCCATTGGGACAAAGCATGAGTCCTCTATCTATCCATGAAAGTGGCACCCTTCTGTTGGAACAGGGATTGAGTCCTCTATCTATCCATTAGACCCTCCTGCTGGGACATGACATGCACGCTCTATCTATCAATTAGAGTGGCACCCTCCTGTTGGGACATGACATGAGTCCTCTATCTATCCATGAGAGTGACACCCTCTTGTTGGGGCAGAGCATGGGTTCTCTATCTATCCATCAGAGTGGCACCATCCTACTAGGATATGACATGGGTCCTCTATCTATCCATTAGAGTGGTATCCTCCTGCTGAAGCAGGGCATGCATCCTCTAACTATCAGAGTGGAACCCTCCTACCGGAGTTAGGGCACGAGTCCTCTACATATTGAGTGGCACCCTCTAGTTATACCAGAGCACAGGTCCTCTACATATTGAGTGCCACTTCCTTATTATACCAGGGCGTGAGTCCTCTACCTAGAGATCATGTCCCTTCGACTGTGCGGCATAGTGGCGAGGTGTGGCTTGATATGGATGCTTCTTTAGACAGACACACGAGATGTTGGGCATCATTGATGGACCCTTGGAATTGGCGGAAGTCTCTTTTCCTGGGCTGAGTTGTGAGATGGAGATCTCCTTTATGTCTTGTATGGGTTTCTTTTATGAGAAAATATCCCTTTTTATTGTTTTTTGTTTCACTCTTGCTATGATTTGAGTTGTTTACTTCTATCGTGTCTCTTACTGCTCCCCCTTAAGCTTTTGAGGTATCCTAATGGGTATGTATATACTCACCCCTACATGGGCTTTTCCCACACATGCCATGTCCTATAAAGATGATAGATAGGTTGGCGGTGATTACAGAGGAGCATAGGGATACCCTGGCACATTAGACCACGTATGGTGGTCAGGGCTTGGAGATCTAGATTCGGGCTCTCTCAACACTTTACTTTTTTAGTTTTTTCAGGTTGGCACATCCTTCTATTTGGGAGTGTATTTTTCCCCTTTTTTACTTTCCAGATTACGCTGTTGTAATCTTGTACTTCCTAGAGGTTTTACATGCATGGTTATTCTCTAGATGTTGCATCTTTTATTATCATTCTTATTCACTTCTATATGGATATAATTGGGTGCGTTCATATAGGTACACTAGGAAAATAACTCCCATATTAGTTATTCCTTTCGGAGCCTTTTTCCAATCCCTAGCCTATGGAGGCGGGCTTTGGGTAGTTGTGGCTCAAGCCACGTTGAGTTGGGTTGTGACAAATTGATATTAGATCATTTAATTCCTTAGGATGGTGTTTGAAGTCGTCCCCTTATGAGGATTTGGTTGGGATTTAGGGAATTTTTTTTAAAGTGTCTCGAGTGTGGGTTTTAGACTAGTGTTGGTGCGGTGACTGACGTATCGACTCACCAGGACTCTGACTACCTACTTATCGACTCAGCATATCGAGACATTGGTTATAGGGATCAATGATACATGCATCATATGGGATTGAGTATTTTTACCGTCCTTATTGATTCATCTCCCCATATATATATATATATATTCTCATATGACCGTGATATGTCTTGATTAAATTTTCAGGATGCCTCCATGAAGACAACCAATCAGGTTACTAATTATAGATCGTGATGAAGATCCGATGAGTGATGAGGCCTCATTTCAGGGGCCATCACATGAGATATTTCCTCCAGACAGACAGGTAGCAACACCCATGCCTGTTGAGCAGCAGATAACACCAACAAAGCAGGTTGAGGATGCACACATGCTTAACACACTCCAAGAGTTCCAGCATCAAAGGCTGTTGAGGTTCCGCGAAGATCCAGATCCCCAGGTAGTGGAGGATTAGCTAGATTTGGTGATCCTAGTTTTCAGTATTACTCAGACACTGACTAATTAGGCGCACTACTGAAAATCTGGCCTTTAACAGTGCTAGTAAATGGGTTTTATCAGTGCTTAAAAAGCATTGATATTGCGAGTGATGTTAAAATCCAACCTTTATCAGCTCTAAAAAAACGCTGATAAAGGGTTCCTTTATCAGTGATTTTTAGCACCGATAAAGTTAGAAGTTCCATGATGAGCCAGATCCCCAGGCATTAGAGGATTGGCTAGAGTCAATTATCTAAGTATTCGGTCTTATCTAGACACCAATTGATCAGGTGCACTACTACAAATATGGCCATTAATGGCGCTAGTAAAAGGGTTTTATTAGTGCTTAAAAAGCATTGATTTTGCGTGTGATGTTAAAAGCCGACCTTTATGAGTTATGATAAAGGGTAACTTTATTAGAGATTTTTTAGCGCTGATAAAGGGTGGCTTTAACAGTGCTAAAAATAGCGCTGATAAAGGCACCCTTTATCAGTGTTTTTTTGCGCTATTAATTTTTTTTAAAAAATTATTGTTTTTCACACACCCAAACCGCACATTTCTCAGCGCTTTCCACTCCCCCAAACCTTCCTTAGTGCTCGCGAGCACCCCCTTTCCTCAGTGCTTGAATGCTACCCCAAATACCCACACACATGTAGATTTGATTCCATGACCTCCCTTATGCGTCTGGATTCCCTTCACCACTCTGCCATGCTTGTTTTGTTTTATTTTTTACAATATTTTTATTTATTTGTATATATCTATAAGTGTATGATACACACACACACACACTATTTATTTAAATATATCATATATTAATATTCATTTATATATATTAGAATATAATATAAATATATATATTTTTATTAACACACACACACATGTTTATATATAAACATATTTACTTTTAAAAGTATATATATAAATATTAACGTATTTTTATAATTTAAATAAAATGGATAATTATTTATTTTAAATTAAATTAATAAAACAATTTATTTCCATATGGTTTATATAATTAAAAATAGAATTTTATGTAAATATATATTTATACAATTGATTTATTATAAGTAAATATAAGAAAATATGCATATATTTAATTATAAATAAAACTACATTATGGAAAATGATAAAATTTCAAAACCATAATATCAATCTGAATGTAATCCCTGAGAATAAATTTAGTCTCCACTGAAAAAGACAATAAGACCCCCTTAAACGAGGCTGAAATTCCATCGAATGTTAAAAAATTGGGATACCCTAACTAAAAAATTAGTTTTGGAGGCTTTCTAGGCCTTTTTTGGCCTAAAAAAAATGTGAAAATGAGTTTCCCCTAATAATCATGACATAGATCTCTTCATAGGCTTTGATTTGATATGTCATAGAGTCCAAACGAACACCCGAATCAAAAGTTATGACCGTTTGAAGTTCAATTCATGTTTTCAACTTACCTTAGACCGTTTATTAATTCATTTAATTTTTATGTCATCCAATTGTTATTAAATGACTATTACTCGATAATAATTTGAAAATTATTAATTAATAATATTTTTTAATTATTTTATAAGTCATTTTTAATAAATATCTTATATATTAAGTTTAAATGCCCTTACCTAAATCATATTAAAAAATATATTATATTTATATAAATATCAATATATTAATATATTAATATATTATTTTTAATGAGATATTTTTTTATGAAACATACCCTTTATCAACATTATAAAAAAAGCACCGATAAAGGGGTATTTTATCAGTGCTAATAAAAAAACACCGATAAATGGTGGGTCTTTATCAATACTTTTTTACTAGCACTGATAAAGCCCCCCCTTTATCAGTGCTTTTTTATTAGCACTGATAAAAAATCCCATTTTATCATTACTTTTTTATTATCATTGATAAATAGAGTCCCTTTATCAGTTCTTTTTCATTAGCACTGATAAAGACCCCCTTTACCAGTGCTTTTTTTAGTGCTGATAAAGACCCCCATTATCAGTACTAAAAAAACACTGATAAAGAGGAGCCCTTTATCAGCGCTTTTTCTAGAACTGATAAAGGGGAACTTTATCAACACTTTTATCTAGTGCTGATAAAGACTAACACTAGATAAACCCAAATTTATAGTATTGTTGGTTGCACTGGAAGCTAGTCTTTTCCACGGAGCAGCTAGACGCTGGTGGAGTCTACTCATGCAGATGCATGATGAGTCGACACTCGCATGGGCCAACTTCCAACATCTGTTTTGTGATTAGTACCCATCATGCTTGTGCTCAGTTCAGATTCATGAGTTTCTGGAGCTACAACATGGAGGGATGATAGTTGATGAGTATGCTGTGAGGTTCACAAACCTTACATGGTACTCCCTTGACATGATCTGGGATGACTACTTCTGGGCAAGGAAGTTTGAGCAGAGTCTCCATAGAGACATCCATGCCAGCGTGGTATCGCTATGCATTCCCACTTATGTCAGAGTGTTGGAATGGGCACTGGTGACTGATAGATTCTTTTCATAGTGATGCCAAAAAACTAGAGTTGGTAGTGGGCGTTATAGGGATGAGTCGTCTATAGCATCTAGTAGGCACTAGTTGACAAGATCTTAGCATAAGAGATCTTCCCAAGATCAGACTTGGGCACATGGTCAGGTGAAATAAGAACCGCACAGAGGATCAGAGCATCCCGAAGAGGGGTGGTGTTATGCATGTGATGGGTGAGGTCACATGACACATGATTTCCCGAATCAACATACTGAGGAGGGTAGAAAGATAGCAGATGAACCACCACGGTAGAGACCGAACTGGGATCATGAATCTACTAGGTGAGGGAAGGGCATCCCCTAGGTAGGTGGAGTTAGCATAAGAGCAGGTGGGGATCCCAGAGGAGGAGTTGTGGGTGGTGGATTATGTTATGAGCTCCTTCCACCACCACCACCACCGCCACCACCAGGCGACCCACATCAGGCTTAGGGAGCTGGTGGTTGGGGTTGTGGGCAGCTACAAGCTATAGAGGCGTATGACCCAGTGACATACAAGATGATTAAAGGTATGATCTGTGTTTATTCTACTCTTGATTCAGTACCATTAGACATAGGTGCAAATAATTATTTCATCTCTTTACTCCTGGTGCGAGAGATGGAGCTCCTAGTTGAGACGTTAGCCTAACAACTTTGCCTTGAGGTTCCGACATGGAATACTTCTTTGATCTATTTTATCTGTTGACAGTGCGATCTATCTCTTGGTGGAGAGAGTTTCTTATGGGACCTTTTGGCTATCACGATGAAACTTTATGATGTCATATTGGGTATGGATTAGTTCTCCACGGTCTGAACCCAAATTGACTATCACCACAGATGAGTCAGATGCCTTCGCAATGATGGGACAAGATTATCTTTTGCGGGAAAGAGAGATCTCATAGTGGGATGAGTGGGTTTTGAAATAAGGAGGCTATAACCCAGAACACACTAGCTGGCGAGTGTATCCCTTGACATAGCAGGCTCTTAAAGCATCTATATTTCTTCAGTCATGGAGGATTTTATTGACATCTTTCCCAAGGACATTTCGAGACTACCTCCGAGGCGGGAGATGGAGTTTTGCATTGACTTGCATCCAAGTAAAACTCCAATATCTTATGAGTCATATCATATGGAACCTACTAAGATCCGGGAGCTATATTTCTAGTTGTAGGACCTTCAAGATAAGAGTTTTATCAGACCCATTGTGCCCCTTGGGCAACTCTAGTGTTGTTCATGAAAAAAGAGGATAGGATCTTAAGGATTTATGTGTATTATCATTGCCTGGATAAGGATATGATAAAGAAAAAGTACCCCTTGATGAGGATTGATGGTCTCTTTGATCAGTTGTGAGGCATGAGATGGTTCTTGAAGATTGATCTTGGGTCCAACTACCACCAGTTGAGAGTTCGTGAGACTAATATTCTGAAGATGGCATTCTAATTTCACTATAGAAACTATGAGTTCTAGGTGATTTCTTTCGGTGCGAAAAATTACCTCACCGTGTGTATGGATTTGATGAACTGGATTTTCCAACTATACTTGGACCGATTTTTTTTTTCTTCATCGATGATATACTCATATACTCCGTGTCAGAGGAGGATCATGCAAAGCACTTAAGGATGTTCCTAGATTTGATTTGGGAAAACCAGCTTTATGGTAATCTCTTAAAGTGTCAGTTATGGATCCACGAGGTTCACTTCTTAGGGCATGTCATTTCTGAGCATGGATTAGCTATAGACGTAGTGAAGATTGATGTAGTGATTTCTTGGGAGGCACCCAAGAGCGTGTCATAGGTGCAGATATTTCTTGGCATGGTGTGGTATTATAAGAGGTTTGTGGCGGACTTCTCCAAGATTGAAGACCCTTTAACTGCCTTGATGTGGAAAGGGAATATATTTACTTAGATAAAGAAGTTCTAGAGAGCCTTTGAGGAGTTGAAGTTGAGGCTGACAAGTGCTCCTATTTTGAGATTACCAAAGGAGGGCATGAAGTACATTGTCTATTGTGATGCCTCTAAATTTAGACTCAGATGCATTTTGATACAGAGTAAAACAATTAACACATATGGGTTATGGCATTTTAGACCCCACAAGAAGAACTACATGACTCATGACCTGGAGTTGGCAGTGGTAGTCTTCACTTTGAGGATGTGGAGACACTATCTTCTGGGAGAACACTTTGTTGTTTACTCAAACCATTAGAGTCTTAGGTATGTATTCATGCAAAGAGACTTGAACCCGAGACAAAGGTGTTGGTTAGAGTTTTTACAGGACCATGACTTTGAGATAGTCTATACTTTGGGTAAGGGCAATGTGGTGGAAGATTCCCTTAGCAAGAAGTCCTAGGATCATTTAGTGTAGGATAAATTAGAGCAGTTGGCTTCCTTGCAGCTGGCCCTGGTTGAGGATGAGAGTACAAATTTTCTTCACTTGATGGATTTGACTCCTCTACTCCTTCATTGTGTGAGAGAGTCCCATTTGGGAGACATCGACTATGAGGTCTTATGTGAAATATAAAAGTGGAAATGAGATGACATATCCATGGATTTCATGAAAGTTATTCTATGAACAATAAGAGGTCATGATTCCATATAGGTTATAGTTGACCGAATTATGAATTTGGCACACTTCCTTGTTATCAGGGAGTATAGTTCAGTGGAGAGTTTGGGGTATTTATACACACGGGAAATTGTACACATTCATGGGGTTCCCCTGGCTATTATCTCCAATAGTGATGCACAGTTTACATCATATTTATGTAGAGGCCTTTATGAGGAATTTGGGACTCAGATGAGGATGAGTACAACCTTTTACCCCCATACATATGGACAGACTGAGCGCACTATCTAGGTGCTTGAGGATATTCCAAGGGATTACTTGTTAGACTTTGGCTGGATATGGTAGGATCACTTTCCATTGGTAGAGTTTGCGCATAATAATATCTATTAATCTACTATCTACATTACACCTTTCGAGGCCCTATATGGGAGACCCTAAAGGTCACCCCTACCCTGGACTAAGGTCGACGAGGCATCTTTTGTTGGGTCGGAGATTGTGAAGGTGATGATAGAGAAGGTCTAGGTGATCCAAAAACAGATGAGGACAATCCAAAGTAGGAATAAATATTATACATATCGACGTAATATGCCTTTGGAGTTTGATTAGGGGAGACCATGTTTTCTTAAGACTCTCCCCACAATGAGGATTATGGAGATTCGACCGAGGAGGAAAGATATCCTTGAGGTTCATTGGGATATTTGAGATCCTAGAGAGGGTTGGAAAGGTTGCTTACCACATCACCCTACCCCCATAGTTGGAGTGGGATCACGACATCTTACACGTGTCGTAGCTAAGGAGATGCGTATATGACCCCACACATGTTATTGATTGGGCTAAGATAAACATAGAGGATGAATCCACTTTCATGGAGCACCTAGTGGAAATTGAGGATCAGTAGGAGTGAATCCTACGTGGATGGACCACACCCTTGGTTTGTATACTATGGCAACATGGAAGCAGGTGGGAGAGCTCTTGGGAGCGGGAGAGCCAGATGGGGGCTCAATATACCCAACCTTTTGTTTAGTTTTTACTTTTAAATGATGAAAATATTAGAAGAGGAAATAATGTAAAAACCCTATTTTTGAGTTATAAGACTTTAAAATATATCTATAAATATTTTTGGAGCCAGGTATTGAGACGACGTGCGATTTTGAGGCATAGTGCACCCAAAATTGATTTTACAAAAATATTAAATACATTTTATATTACTCACACACTTTTGTAAAAATAATAGGATAACTCTTAAATGGAGTGTCATATTGGAAATTTTAGATCACGGTTGAATATTGAATGTGAGGTTTACCCTAGGCATGACCTAGAGTTGGTCAACGCAAGATGTTCGGATAAAATGACCGCTGGTGGGTGCGTTTAATTAAAATAAATAAATAATTTTATTTATTTTAAATTAACTTACGTAAATGATTTACTCTATAAATATTCTATTATATAAAATTTCTAGGGTTATCCATATAACCCTTGGACCATTGAGAGGAGGATCCACCATTCTTCATTAGTATATTGAGATCAGACGATGATGAGCCTCCAGATCAAGGTGAATTGAGGCACAACGAACACAACTGATCTTACTCATGTGTTTTGAAATAATGTTCTTCACCAACGATCAATATGAATCAAGGAAGGAATCATCATTTGAAGATTATTCCCCCTTATGATTAAAATATTGAGCATGATCAATTCCTTCTATTTGATTTGTGTTAAATTGAGCCCCTGCATGCACCTGTGTATTAGTTTTTAATTTTTTATTAAATTAATCCCTGTTATTCCATGTATTCTCACCCTGGCTATATTAGATCTGATTCATTGGACAAGAATGATTGTTACACCCCTGTTCTCTTGATTTGCTTCCAATCGTTCTTCTCTTTCTTCACCATTGGCCTATGAGGCCACTGTTCGACATTCCTAGGAAGATACAAGTGAGATCAGACCCTCATATTCATGGTAAATTCACATGTGATGAATAGATAAGAAATCAGAGGATGAATTAGGATGAGTTGTAGGTTGAAGGTGATTTATTTTTGGATCCTAGATCCGAAGCAAAGTTAACTGCGATATGGGTGGTGTGCGAGGCACGTACAGGCGTAGAATGAACCAACAAAAGTCTGCTCTACAGCCACCAGATGGCCGAAAATGATGAATAAAGACATTACCCTTCAATTTCGGGTAGCCTAGAGGCATGATTTAAAGTGTAGGAGGTAGATCTAAATGAAATCATAGTGGATCTAAGATTCTGCAAAAAAATGCGACTATACGCTGTGTTGTGCGGAAGAACACACAACATGTTCTTCAGAAATCTACAATGCTAGGGTTTTCGAGAGATTATAAATATCACACACTATATACGATCCCCACATTCCATGTGAATTAGTGTTGGTGACCTAGTGTGTACTCTAGGAGTACATGGACATGAGCATGACCAGACACACAACTAGTGTACACAGGCATGGCCAGAGTACATGACCAGTGTACACAAACACGACTAGGATACACAAACACAACTAGGAGCATGAGAAGGACCCTAGGTGGCTGAGGCATACCGTGTGGTACTTTAAATTTCATGTAGAGACACATGGGTAGTGATCCATGTACTGGTAGGGAGATGGACAGGCGGCAGGGTGGGACCACACGCCGTGTGGGTCCCCTTACATGCAGTATACCCTACTTTTTGAGGAAAATTATACCTATTGTATCTCCTTTGTTTAGACTTATATTTTATCCCGCGAGTATCCTATCTTAAGTTTTTTTCCATATAGAATGAAATGCTGGACTTTGTGGTAGCTTTTGAGATACGATGCGATATTTTCTGAGTGTGATGTTTCTTTATGCGATGCTTAATGAAGGTAGTGATAGGGAAGGATCATCAGAGACATTAGAGTGGCATCCACCTGCTAGGACATGGAATGAGCCATCTATCTATACATTATAGTGGAACCCTCCTACCGATATAGGGAATAAGTCCTCTATCTATCCATTAGAGTGACACCCTCCCATTGGGATAATTTATGAGTCCTCTATCTATCCATTAGAGTGTCAATTTTCTACTAGGATAGGGCATGAGTCCTCTATTTATCCATTAGAGTGGAACCCTACTGCTAGGGTAGTACATGAGTCCTCTAACTATCAGAGCGACACCCTCCTATTAGAGTTAGGGCATGGGTCCTTTACCTACTAAGTGTCACCCTTCTGTGGAGTTAGGGTATGAGTGTTCAACCATTAGAGTGGGAACCTCCTACAAAGTTAGGGAATGAGTCCTCTACATATTGATTGGCACCCTTATTGGTCGGAGTGGAATCTCAAGAGGGGGGGGGGGTGAATTGAGTTCCTAATTAAAATTTCGGTTAAAAACTTTATTATAAAGACCCCCAAATTTTGAAACGGCCTAGTTAATTAAGGAAATAGAGATGTAAATATCTAGTTGGTCAACATGTTTCTCAAAGGGTGATTATTCCTCAGTTGAATAAGTGTAAAACACTTATTCAACTTTTGAAACAAGTTTACTGAATTAAACACACACACACACACTAACCAAAACTAACTATCAAAGTCAATGAAAAACAATTTTCTGTTTTAGCAATTATAAGCAGCGGAAAATAGATAAAACATAGTATAACAAAAATATAGAGCACAGTGAAGTTAAACAAGAGGTTCAGTATCAAATCGAGACTTAATCCTCTACACTTGGTGATAAACTTCCACCAAGAAGTTTATATTAACAATAAACTTGATACAAATCCTGTATCGGGATTTACAATAGTTTTCACAAACTTTCCAGGGTTCACACCCTCTACCATAATTCTTTTTGGAAAAAACAAACAATACATACCACACATAGTCTCTTCCACAATTATACATGGGAAACAATATGTAAGTGAAGTTTTATGTGAGGATATTCAATATCCTTCAGTTCAAGCACAGGATACAGTGTGTGTAACATACAGACACACACACTTAGCAGAAATGTAAAATGAAGGAACAAAATAGAGCTAATATTATAAGCTTGAGTTGAGAAATCTCTATGTGTTTGTAGTTCAGCTCTTGAATCCTTGGAGTGAAGAATTTACTGTTTGAGTCTTTCTTTGTAAGTTTTCCTCAAAATAGAGTGTCACAACTCAAGGTTCTAGCTTTCAGGAGTTGAGTGTTTTGTTTCTTGTGTTTATCAAGAGTTGATGAAGCACAGAAGGCATCCTCAAAATTTTTCTCATGAAATGATCTTCTTGAGGTTCTTGGGTTCACAGTGTAAGTGTTGAATGGTTCTTTTTTGATATAGCAAGTAAGCTCCTTCACATGCACATACATGTACTTCTCATGCCACTATGTCTTCTTTTCTTCCTTGGTCTTCTCTTTTATATTTGAGGTCTGACAATAGGAATAAGTACATCATGTGAAATCTTTCTCGTACCTCGTACTATCCAGATATGGTCTCTTGATATGTCTACAATCACCATTAATTAATGCCAGAATCATTAAATTTACCAAATATGACCATTAGAATAATCTTAATAATTTGACAAAGTATGGAAGGGTAAGCATCGGTAGACTGATAATGGTAGCCTTCACAACGGTAGGCTTCAACAGTAGGTGCACATCAACAACCTTCATTGGTAACCTTCAACGGTAACCTTCCATCAGTAACCTTCATCAGTAGCCTTCAATAATAGTCTTACATTGGTGACCTTGCATCGGTAACCTTGCATCAGTGACCTTTGCAACAGTCACCTTGCATCGGTGACCTTTTCATCAGTGAACTTTTCATCGATGACCTTTGCATTGGTGACCTTTGCATCGGTGACCTTTTCATCAATGACCTTTGCATCGGGACCTTTGCATTGGTGACCTTTGCATCAGTGACCTTTGCATCTAGAGAAAATTTTCACCGTGAGCTTAAACAAGAGAGCAGTGAGATTAAAATTACACAGTTATTACTTTGATATAAACATTATTTTCACATAAATTATTATCCTATAAGAGAAACAATATGCTTTATATAAATAAATCATGATTTGAGATTATCAAAATAGGTGAGTCCAACAATCTCCCCCTATTTGATAATCACAAATTATGTCAGTATTTTCTGAATTAGGGTTAAGCACATTAGCTAATATATTCAGATGTATGTATAAGAACATTTGAACCATGTTTATTATGAAAAAATATAGATAGTATATATATGAAAATTCAACTTAAAAACTTATCTTCCTTTTAGTTTAGGTAGCTTAAAACTTAAACCTAACTTGTAACCAGACCCATTTCTCCCCCTTTGTGATTAACAAAAAGAATGAAAGAAAAAAAGAAACAGAAGAGGATTATCCATTGATGAAGCAATAATACAATGTACAAAGATCCCTATCAACTAATAAATCCCACAATCAATCCACATTAGATATGTACAAGGGATATTTGGATTTGGAAATTGAGGAGGTAGGTTCTGAAGATGGAGGGATAGCCCTAGGTATGGTAGTCAGCAGGGTTGGAGGAGTTGCAACAGAAGCATTAGTAGTCCTGTAGTGTGTAAATCTCTGAGGAATCATAGGGGTCAAACTTCTGATGGCCCATGCAGGAGTCATCATTAGTGAAGCACTGGTAGATCCTGAAGCAGCCGAGGTAGAAGGTAGGGCTGGAGGAACAATGATGGGAGTGCAATTCACATGGAGGAAGAGAAAAAGAAAATTTATGAAATCCATAATAATACTTCATCCTATTTCCATAGTTGAGATAAAGTTATCCTTATTCTCCATGAAATTTTTTAAGGAAAGAGTCAACTCTTTGAGCCTGCTAACCTGATCCTTAAATGCTTGAGTGACAGGTGTAATTCTCAAGTTCTCCAACAACAACTTGAAGTTACCATCCATATGATGCTTAGTATAAACCCTTTTGTATTAGAAATCAACTTGCTCTTTGATGGATTTTTGATCCTGAGCATATTCCCTTAAATAATTTACCATAAGGTTGTAAATTTCTTTGGTAGTAGAAATGACCTGAGTCATAGACTAAGGGTTTGAGGTACTGGCACCAGAGAACTTCTCTCCACTTCTTATCGGAAAACTGATCTGAAAGATTATAGATCAAAATGAGGAGCAGATGAAGATGAAGAAGATGCACACAGAGATGCCATAGTGAAATCCACTCTCTCCTTAAAGGATTTGGTCAGCCCACTAATAATCCTATTTACATCATCATCTTGTCCACTCACATGTGTCTCCATGGACTTCTTAAAGTCCTCAAACACATTGACCATTTACTGAACCACACTTTTAACATATCGAAGATCTTTGCCCACCCAAGACCTTGAAGCCATATAGGATTCTCAAAAGGCAATAGACTACTTCAAAAATTCCATAGAATCTACCAAGGTTATGATCTGATTCTGAAAATCCATTACTTCCTGTAGTAGGATGGAGTGAGAGGCAGAAACTAGCCTTTCCACTACAGAGGTTACAACTTCTTGATTGTGAGTCATAGACCAATCTAACCCAAAAAATCTCTCATCAAAGTGGCTATTTAGATATGATTTTATTGATTCCAAATTATCCTTATTCACATAGTCTCGAGGAAAAAGAACCACTGGCTACACGATAGTAGTCTCTGTAACTGAAGGGATTGGAGGACTTCTGATAGGCTGGTCATCATCAAAATCTCCATAGTCTAAACCTAAAACCACAAAACCAGGGTCTTCTGACCAGTCTTCTATCCCATTAGAAACAATAACTGAACCTATGGCAATAGGTTCCTCCCCCTCACTTGGAAAAATATCTTGATCAACCACATTCACTTCAGCCATACCTCTTTGATCTACTACATCAATAGAAGGGTCCACTGCCACTTCATCTACAGAGTCTTCAACAACTTCCAAAACAATTCTAGCTTTAACTGAATCAACAACATCTTCATCTAAAATTTCAACCATTTCTGTATTCCCTATAAAAAGATTGAGACTTAGTACTTCTTCTTCACTCACATCAGTAGCAGTCTCAAAGTCATCATGACTAGATTCAGTGTCCTCATCCTCATCTGAGGTATCTCTAATTTCTCTTAAGACATTTTCTTCCCCTTCTTTTTTCACTAGTCTCTTCATAACCACTTTCCATTAGGACTATTTCCCTTCTAGGAAATCTATTTGGTGGAATGGTTTCAATAAAGGATACAATATTAGCACGAGGATTTGAGGGAAGGTTAGGATCACTCCTGTCATCTATAGGAGAATCCTCTCTTTATTTCACAACACCAGCTTCTTCTTCTTCATCTGAATGTATTGGTTCCACTTCATCAGGATTTAGAATAGGATATCTATTATCCTTAGGCCTAGTAGGATGAGTAACAGGGTTGAATTACTCATATATCTTAGCCTCATCATGCACCCATCTTCTTTTCCAAGGGTTCCAATTTATCTTCATCAACTTGCAAATCACCTTTGTAATGCAAAAATTTTCCATGAATATAATTGTTTCCTACTTATTTCAAGAAACTCCTTTCAACTTCAAAATCAAGGATATCAATCTGGCATTAAACAATTCATTGGAATTAGAACTGGGTTTTTTCATATCCTCTAATTGAATCATCATCATTCTACACAAGTTTATCTTTTGTCCATGCTTCAACAAATACAAAAGAAATAAATCATGATACTTCAAGGTAGAAAAGTACCCTCTCCTAGGACTCAAGACATTCTGAACAAACTTAAACAGTAGCTTGTCTTCTCCTTCCATCTCAGCAGTAATGACTTTCCTAGGGATCCCACTCCCTGTCAGTTTGGCTAAGGCTTCTTCATAACAGAAAAATTCAGTAGTGGGAGACACCACTCCTGATTAGTAATCATAAATACCTTCATGTGGTACTCTCATACACTCATCCCATTGAACAGAGTAGAATCTTACACTTACTCCATTTACCATTTAATACATTCTATTCTCATCCTCAGTCTGTTCAAATTTCAAAAACTCATAGAACTCATTCGCTAGTAGCTTGCTGATATCACAAGATTATCAAATAGAAATAGATATTCCTTTCCATCTGTCAGGTAGGCATCAAAGAAATCTCATAATATAATCCTTGCTTTCCACTGGTTTCCCAAGAAGAATAATGGTATTCACTATTTCATTGAACCTTAGATACATTTCAGAGATAGGTTCATCAGGATTCATTTTAAAATTATCATATTTAATAGTATAGGTATTTAATCTCATTTCTTTAACATTGGTTGTTCCCTCATGAGAAACAACTAAAGTATCTCAAATTTCATATGCAGTTTTACAGGAAGACATTCTATTGAATTATTCATCACCTAGAGAACAGTACAATGCATTCATTGCTTTACAGTTATTGTTATATATGGATTTAGTCAACTCATACCATGTGTCCCTAGAATTAGCAGGTAATGCATGTTGTTCTTCAATTGTATCCCAGATTTCAGGACCTATGCTCTCTATACACATTTTCATTTTTAATTTACACTGAGCATAGTTATTTCCATTAAAGAAAGGTGACCTATTAGTAGTATCACCCTCAACTCTGTTATCCATTGTTAACTAGAATTTTAAAGAACTGAAAATTTAGATATGACAGAAATTTTAAGATATTTAAGATACAAATAAAATCACATTTGAAATGAATTTGACAACTTTCAGAACAGTTTAGATAGCAACAACAACAATTTAAGTCCCTTTGATACCAAATTTTGGTTAGAGTGGAATCTCAAGAGGGGGGTGAATTGAGTTCCTACTTAAAATTTCTGTTAAAAACTTTATTATAAAGATCCCCCAAATTTTGAAACGGCCCAGTTAATTAAGGCAGTAGAGATGCAAATATCTACTTGTTCAAAAAGTTTCTAAAAGGGTGATTAGTCCTTAGTTGAATTAGTGTAAAACACTTCTTTAACTTTTGAAATAAGTTTACTAAATTAAACACATACACACATTAACAAAAACTAACTATCAAAGTCAATGAAAAATAGTTTTCTGTTTTAGCAATTATAAGCAGCGGAAAATAGATAAAACATAGTATAACAAAAATATAGAGCACATTGAAGTTAAACAAGAGGTTTAGTCTCAAGATGAGACTTAATCCTATCCACTTGATGACAACCTACTGCCAAGAAGTTTATATTAACAATAAACTTGATACACAACCTGTATTGGGCTTTACAACAATTTTCACAAACTGTATAGAGTTCACAACCTCTACCATAGTTCTTCATAAAAAAAAACAATACAGACCACACATGGTCTCTTCCACAGTTATACATGGGAAATAAGATGTAAGTAAAGTTTTATGTGAGGATATTCAGTATCCTCTAGTTCAAGCACATGAGATAGTGTGTGTAACATACATACACACACACTTCTCAGAAATGTAAAATGAAGGAACACAATAGAGATAATATTATAAGCTTGAGTTTAGAAAGCTCTATGTGTTTTCAGTTAAGCTATTGACTCCTTAGAGTGAAGAATTTGCTGTTCGAGTCTTTCTCTGGAAGCTGTACTCAAAACAGAGTGTCACAACTCCAGGTTCTAGATTTCAGGAGTTGAGTGTTCCACTTCTTGTGTTTATCGAGAGTTGATGAAGCATAGAAGGAAGCCTTGAAATTGTTCTCCCAAAATGATCTTCTTGAGGTTCTTGGGTTCATAGTGTAAGCGTTGAATGGTTCTTTTTTGATCTAGCAAGTAAGGTACTTCACATGCACATACACGTGCTTCTCATGCCACTCTGTCTTATTTTCTTCCTCAGTATTCTCTTTTATATTTGAGGTCTGACAATAGGAATAAGCACATCACGTGAAATCTTTCTCATACCTCATACTGTCCAGATACGATCTATTGATATGTCTACAATCATCATTAATTAATGTCAGAAGCATTAAATTTACCAAATATGACCGTTATATTAATCTTAAGAATTTGAAAAAGTATGGAAGGGTAAGCATTGGTAGAATAGTAACGATAGCCTTCACAATGGTAGGATTCAACAGTTGGTGCACATCGATAGCCTTCATCGGTAACCTTTAATGGTAACATTCCATCAGTAACCTTCATAGACATCCTTCAGTGGTAACCTTCCCAATAGCAGCCTTACATCAGTGACCTTACATCGGTAACCTTGCATCAGTGACCTTTGCATCAGTGACCTTGTATCGGTGACCTTTTCATCAGTGACCTTTGCATCGGTGACCTTTGCATCGGTGACCTTTTCATGAGTGACCTTTACATCAGTGACCTTTGCATTGGTGACCTTTGCATCCATGACCTTTTCATCAGTGACCTTTTCATTGGTGACCTTTTCATCGGTGACCTTTGCATTTAGAGAAATTTTTCACTATGAGATTAAACAAGGGAGCAGTGAGATTAAAAGTACATAGTTATTACTTTGATATAAATATGTTTTTCACATAAATGATTATCTTATAAGAGAAACAAGATGCTTTATATAAATGAAACATGATTTGGGATTATCAAAACATTTGAGTCCAACAACCCTCCTGTTATACCAAGGCATGGGTATTATACCTAGAGATCATGTCCCCTTGACTTTGAGACACAATGGAGAGGTGTGGATCAACATGGATTCTTCTTCAGACATACATACAAGATACTAGGCATCGTTGATGGACCTATGGAACTGGTGGTAGACTCTATTCCTTGGTTGGGCTGTGAGTTGGAGATCCTCTTTCTCACTCATCTGGTTTTATTTTATGAGTATATATCCCTATTGTCTAGTTTTCATTTCACTTTTTCTATGGGTTGAGATATCTTCTTCTATTATGTCCCTTACTGCTCTCCATTCAACTTTTGGGGATTCCTACTAGGTATGTATATACTTACCCCTCCATGGTATTTTGCCTCACATGTTGTGTCTTATGTAGAAGATAGATAGGTTGGAAATAATTATAGAGGAGCACAGGGATGCCCTGGTGCATTAGACTACGTACAGTGTTCGGGGCTTGGAGATCTGGATCTAGGCTCTCTAAACACTTTAATTTTCTAGTTTTTTTAGGTTGGTACATTTTACCTTTTGGGAATGTGTTTTCCCCCTTTTTACTTTCCAAATTTTTCTTTCATACTTCTATACTACCTATAAGTTTTACATGCACAATTATTCTCTAGATGCTACATCTTTTATTATTATTCCTCTACACTTCTTCATAGAGATGGTTGGGTGCATGTGCAAAGGTACATTAGGAAAAGATCTCCCATATTTGTTATTAATTTCAGCACTTTTCTCCAACCCATGACCTATGGAGGAAGGCTTGGGGTATTTGCATCATGAGACCCATTGGTTTGGGATTTGACACACTCCATATCTAAGTGTAAAAACCCAACCACCAGAGTGATCCTCTAGATTAGTAACTCAACTTGCATCATAAAATCCTTCCAAAAACCTTAGTTTTTCCACTATAGCATATAATTTAATCCATATCACCCTTTAGATACTTAAGTACTCTTTTACCCACATCCCATCATGAAAAACCTTGATTACTTATATACATGCTCAACTTTCAAACAACATATGAAATATCATGCCCTGTACTAGTCATGAAACACATGAAACACTCAATAACCCTTGCATATTCTAGTTGAGAAACTGCTATACTCAGATTTGGTAGCATCCTACTCTCAAAAGTATATGGAGTAGAAACCGGTGAGTAATAAAAAATTTCAAACCTCCTCAATACCTTTTCAATATAATGATATTGATAAAAAATTTGAATTTTTATTTCTAACAATTTTAATTCCCAATATAAAGTTTTCTTCACTAAAGTTTTTCATAACAAAATTTATAGATAAAATAGACCTAGACTATAACAACCCTAGAATTTTACACACATCATTACATGATTTTAATCATATTTAAACATCAAATTATAAGACAAGGATCGTAAATTATAGTTTCTTGTAGATTGGGTACATAATTAAACATCATGATTCCAAAATAAGAACATATTTTATTTAATCTTCATAAAGAGATCCTAACTTCCTTTGATACCCTTACATTGGCATTGGAAAAATTGAGAATAACATGAAAAAGGGATGATATAAAATCCCAATAAGGGAATAAACATAAGAATAAAGCTCGACACATGGGTTAAAAGGCATAACATAATGATATAAAAAGGCATGAAACATGATTAAATATAAGGAATCATAACATGGGATAATATAATCATAGATTAATAGTAATTTAGAAGAAATATAAAACATAACTTTATCATGATTCAAGGATCATTTCACATAGAGAAGCACGAGTCAAGGCTAACCATCAAGATTGTTTCACATGGAGCATGAGTCAAGGAAAACCACCAAGACTGTTGCACATAACATCTCATAAGACTAAACTTTACCCAATGCATTAAAGAGATATTTGGGCATAACCATTAGAATATTTTCATTGATATGTGAACCACATGAAGAATCATACATAATGAATCAAATATAAACATAAGGGTTACCCATGGTAAGAATTAAGTATCTTAATCTTGTCAAAAAAGGCATAACATAAGGTAACATCACAATGGTGTGCATGAAATAAAGGATTTAAATCATAAATGGGAATTCATAAGGTAAAATAGGCATATATAATGATAAGTGATATCAAACTGAAGTGGATACATGTAAAAAAGATGTTTTAGAAACTTTATAAATAAAACATTTTAGTGCGGTTTAAGGAAAATATTAAAGAAAATTTTAATCAGAAAAGGGAATAATATTTTATATAAAACCAAAAGTGAACCAGGAAATGATTCATAATACAAATATTGATTTTAGAAAAATAACAGTGGCTTAAAAAATATTACAAAGCACACTTGAAAATGGGTAAGAATTCGGGAAGTTCCCTTGAACCAGGTTTGCTTATTGGGAAGAATTGAGAAGGGACCTTATTAACAACATGTATATACATGAAAATATAGATGAAAGGATTGTGATACATGAGTTATGAAAATATAAACATCATTTAGAATATTTATGTAAAAATAAATATAATTTCATTTGGGTAAAAAGAGAGAAAGAATAACCTAAAGGAATAATGGATGTTCGTGCAAAATCCCTTAGCTTAAGTCTGAAGGCGTTCTTCACTTGATCTTAATGTCCAGGATAATAAAATTAGATTCATTAATTAATAAGTCCATAACCCTTTATACATTTATTTGATTTATTATAACTTTATCAAGTTCATTTATGACCTTTTTGATGGGTTAATAGGTTCAATTTAATAGTTTAGGAGCGTTGGTTTCCTTGGTTTTCATGATCAGTTTACATATATATATGTATGAAAGATCATGTAAAGTGGGAGTAATTATCCAGAATTGAAATTATATGTTATTAATGATATTAAAGAGGTTAAATTGGTCTTATATATCATTTGGTTTTATGGCATGAGGATAAATCATAGTTAATGGTAACCATTTGTGTTTATTTTGGTTGTTTTCGATCACAACGAACTCATTTTGTTTAATAAATTAATATCATGTATAAAAAGTGATTCCAAAAAATTAAATATAATACAATACACATATTATAATCTATTTTGACTATAAAAATTGTTTCATGACCAGCCTTGAAAGTGGAATTAAAATATGAAATCACGTCGTCCATGAAGGTGGTAGATCAGAACCTCACATACAATGTTTTCATTATTAAAATAAAAGAGAGAGAAGAAGAGATTCGATGAAGAATTATTCCATAAACATGATAAAATTATAGTGTATTTAAGTTACTAGAGATTTAATTCCACTTGGAAAAGGGGAAGTGGGGATAAGATAAGAAAATAAAAGTACTTGAAAATAAATTGAAAGAAAACGGAAGAGGGTTTTACATATTGATTCAATCTTCTTGAAAACCTCCTTAGGTGATTGGTTTTGGTCTTTTGATAAGAAAAAAAATCTCTTGGACATGGGGGAGGATCTTGGGAGGATATTTGAGAAGAATTTGGAGAAGACACAAGTCTTGAGAGGTGTGAGGAGAAGAGGTGGTGAGGGTGGTATTTATAGTGGAGGAGAGGGGTTTTTTCTCATTATTTAATTCATTAGTTTATTATTTTGCTCAAGACAAGAATTATTATTGATTATTGAGAATAAATAAATTATTTAGATCATGTTAGTTTGAAACAATTTTTTTTTACATCAGACATGACTCAATAAATAGTGTTTTTAACTTATAATGTATATATACTGTAAATTACTATATTTTACTTTTCACAAAAAATTCAAGCATTTCAGAAAAATCCCAAAAATTCAATCTAACCATTTTTTTAAATGTATAATTAAAAAATAAACTCCATTTTATGAAAATAATTTTCTAAATATGATAAATTTAATTTTTAATTAGAATCATAATTTACTCGAAAAATACAGATTTTAAAATTATAACTGATTTTATCACTTTGAAAAATTAACTAAGGTCTCATAAAATTATTTTATATTCATAATACATCAAAATAATAATTTATGAATACATTTTATGAAAATAAATTTTCTTTCAAAATATTAAATTAGTCATAAAATTGTAATTAAATATTTATGACTTACAAAAATATCAACACTTAATTAATAATTTTTTGAAAATATTTATTTACTTATACTATGATATAATTATATCACATTGTCACTTATAAGATGAATACACATTATTTATACTTTCATTAGTGAGGTTACTATTCAATTGTTTGATTTAAAATTCATAAGGGTCATTTTACTATTCTAAAGGTCAAGTTACTATTCCTTTGGTATATGTTTCTTAACTTATAGAAATGACTTCTATTTCATAAATTCATCATTTAAAAAGTTTTTATTGTGTTCTCTATGTGATTTTATGTGACTACTCCATATGTTATAATTATAATAAGTGGATTTCCATTGATATAATTCAAGGTCATTACATTCTCCCCCCCTTATAAAATTTTGTCCTCAAAATTTCATTTCAAATTCTATGTTGAAAACATGTGTGGGTACTTTTCCTTTATCGCTTCCTCCAGTTCCCATGTTTCCTATTCGTACTTATGGTTCCACCATAGTACTTTGACCAAGTGAGGAGTCTTGTTACGTAGAAATTTATCTCTGTGATCCAAGATCTTCACTGGATTCTCCTCATATTAGAGATCATTTTCCAACTATACCACCTATGAATTTAGTGCGTGTGATGGATTTGGTATGTACTTACTTAAGAGGGATACATGGAACACATCATGTACTTGACACATTACTGGTGGAAGTGCTAGTCGATAGGCCATGACTCTAACACTATCAAGGATCTTGAAGGGGACATTGTACCTGGGACTTAGCTTCCCTTTCTTCTTAAATCTCATGACCATCTTCCATAGAGATATACGGAGGAATACCATATATCCAAATTTAAACTCAAGTTCTTGTTGATGATTGTCTGCATAGCTCTTTTGTCAACTTTGGACTTCCTTGATGTGCTTCTGAAAGGTTTTCACCTTCTCCACCATTTCTTTGACCATTTTAGGTTCTAACATCTTACATTCACTGAATTCATCCTAGTATACCGATGTTCTACACCTTTTCCCATAAAGGGATTCATATGGATCCATTCAGATGTTCGAGTGGAAAATATTTTTGTAAGATAACTCAACTAGAGGAAGATGTTAGTCCCATCCTCCTTTTAAGTCCATAGAACATTCTCTCAACATGTCTCCTAGTGTATAAATAGTTTACTTAGATTTTCCATCAGTTTGAGGATAATAGACCGTACTGAAGTTTAGCTCAGTGCTTAGAGCATGTTGGAGACTTTTTTAGAACTTTGAGGTGAATCTTAGATCTCTATCAAATACAATTGATAGTGGTACTCCATGAATCCTTACTAATTCTTTGATATATATCTGTGCTAGTTGATCCAGTGAGATGTACTCTCGAATTGTTATAAAGTGATATTTCTTTGTAAGATGATCCAAAATAACCCATATAGCATTATTTCCTCTGGATGTCTTTCAAAGTCCATTGAAAAAGTCCATGGTGATGTTTTCCCACTTCCATGATGGTATGGATAATGGTTGCATCATCCCTTTAGAATTTTCCTTTCAGCCTTCACTTGCTAACATACCAGGAACTTTGATGTATATTCAGTGATCTCCTTTTTCATATTATCCCACCAAAAGTTCTCATAGAGATCCTGATATATCTTTGTGCTCCCTGGGTGAATAGAGAAGTTTGAGCTATGTGAATCATTCATAAGCTCTTTCTTTATCTCTGGATTGGATGGTGCACATAGTCATGACCCAAATCTTACGACTCAATCCTCACCAATCTTGAACTCAGAGGATTTCCCATTATTGATAGATCCCAACTTTTTCTGAATTTCCACATCATTTATTTGAGCATCCTTTATTTTCTCCATGAGGGATGGTTGAGAAATCATTTAAGAAATGATTTATGATGTTCCTCCCTTAATGATTCCCATGTCCATCCTTTTTAAGTCTAATAAGATTGGATCCTTCTCAATTATCATAATTGATAAAGATACAAGATCCTTTATACTTAGAGCATCCTCCACCTTATTTACCTTACTAGGATGGTAGTGGATTGAGCAGTCATAATCCATGATGATATCTAACCATATTTACTGGTGAATATTAAGATCCTTCTATGTAAATATATATTTTAGACTCTTGTGATTAGTATATATCTCACACTTCTCCCCACAAAGATAATACTGCCAGATTTTTAATGCAAAGATCACAACCAATAACTCCAAATCATGCATGGGATAGTTTTTCTCATGGATTTTCAACTACCTTGAGGCATAGTTTATCACTTTATAATTTTGCATCAGTATAAAGCCTAATACTTTCTTTGAAGCATTTATGTATACCATAAATATTTATCCACTTTTCAGGAGTGTGAGTAATAGCATAGTGATAAGCCTATTTTTGAGCTCCTTAAAGCTTTCCTCACATTTTTAAGTCCAAAAAAACATCACTCCCTTCTGGTTCAGCTTGGTTATTGAGTTTTAAAATCATTATAATTTCTTCACAAATCATCAGTAATACCCATCCAAGACAAGGAAACTACAGATCTCTATTATAGATGTTGTCCTGATCTAATATTTGATTGACTTTATCTTAGAAGGGTATAATAATATTCCTTTCCTGGTGATAACATTCCCCAAGAATGATACTTCATACATCTATAACTCACATTTATTATAATTTTCATAGAGTTTCTCCCTTTGCAAAGTCTGCAACACAGTATTCAAATGATCCTCATGTTCCTCCTTGCTCTTGGAGTATATCAGAATATCATCGATAAATACTACCAAAAATTTGTTGAGGTAATACCTAAAGAATCTATTCATTAAATCCATGAAAATTTCTGGAATATTAGTGATTCCAAAGGGCATCACTATGAACACATAGTGTATATACCTCATTCGAAAGGTAGTCTTGGGAATATCTTCCTTCCTCACCTTTAATTGGTGATATCCTGACCGAAGGTCTACCTTAGAGAAATAATTGGCCCCACGCAGCTGGTCGAACAAGTCATATATCTATGGTAGGGGATACATGTTTTTTATTGTGATTTTATTATGCTCATGATAATCAATATATAGGTATATTGTTCCATCATTCTTCTTGACAAAGAGGACTGGTTCACCCCATGGTGAAGCAATCAGGAATATAAAACCCTTGTCCAGATTCTCCTGTAACTGCTTCTATAGTTCTTCCATATCAAAAATGTCCATTCTATAAGGTTTCTTTGATATAGGTAGAGATCTCGGAATAAATTCAATTGAGAAATTAACCTCACGATTAGGTGGAAGACCAAGAAATTATTCAAGGAATACATCATGTAATCCCTCATGATTGGAATGCATTCGAGCATGATCATATCTTTTGTCTCAATAATTTGAGAGATATATGCTTTCTCATAAGGTAATAATATCCACACTTGAGATGATGATTCTAAATGAGATTCATCTTCCTCCTCACAGTTGTAAAAAATAGTAGTATGCTTCAATATTTAAAGAGTGATCTCCCTTTACTGATAGTTGATGTTGGATTTGTATAAAGATATCCAATCCATGCCCAAAATATAATCAAAATCCACCAAAGTAAGACAAAATTTATTAGGAGGTTCATTCCATAAAAATTAACTGAGAGGAGTTATGTACTTTAGATGAAATAATTTCCTCATTATCTATTATAATAGATAACTCAACCTCCATATTTTTAGGTGGTTTTTGAATAGTTCTACTAAACTTGAAAGATATGAAAGAATGCATAGAACCAGAATCAAATAGTAAGTTCTATATTCTTAAATAAATAACCAGTATACCTGTCACCACATCGTTTTCTGGCTCCACCTCAGAAGTAGTAATAACATAAGATATTACTTGTTTCCTTGAAGGATGTTGTTGATTTCCTCCGAAAAACCTGGGATAAGGGCATTGGTTTGCAAAATTACCATGTTCCTTTCAGATGAAACATTGCACTACAGGATGAGTGTTGATCTGAACCTTCCTTTATTCTTCCATATTAATGGAATTCTTTATGTACCTTAGACAGTTCTTAGATAGATTCCCCATTCTTCCACATTTGAATCATTTCTTGGTTCCCTTTAGAAAATTCCCAATATGCTTTTTCCCATAATTTTTAAACGTGGGATATTCGGTCTTCTTTTCATCATGAGATTTATTTTCGGATCCACCCATATTAGACTACATTTTCTGCTTTTTTTCACCGAGACCATAAGACCATTGAGAGTATCCAATATCCATTTCAACCTTGAGGGCACAACGAATAATATCATCATAACTATCGAAGCCTATAATTTCTAACATTTTTCGTAGACTCAGCTTTAGTCTGCTAAATAAGAAATCTACCCTTCTTTTGGTGTTCATGAAAAATCCAGAGGTGTATCTTGCAAGACTTTTAAATTTTGCTTCATATTCCATGATAGACTCATCTTCCTTTTTTTAAGTCCAAGTAACTCACTTTCCATATTGAGATAGAGGGTTTGGAAAAAAATATTTTTTATTGAATTCATCCCAATCCATAGATACAATTTCCTCCCTGGACTTCATATTTTTGATCAGTTTCCACCACTAATCAGCTTCCCCATCAAAATGATAGACTGTCAGTACAAATTTATCTTCTTATAAGAACTGGAGGATAGAAAATATCTTTTTAATGGTGTTAATTCACTATTTTGTGAGGAGGGGATTGGAAGATCCACTAAACATGGGAGTCCTTTTATGTATGAAGGATTCTATGGAAACTTTATCTTTACTTGGAGAAGGAGGGATTTCCACATGATTCAAGTTATTATTCATAACTAGAGTCAACTGAGAAAGTACTATCATAAAGTTTTGATCACCCATTCCCATCATATTTGGAATATCATTAAGGAAATATTTACATTGACTGTCACATATATTGTTGGCATGTGTTCTTCTATTTACCACCATTAACTAAGAAAAATAAAGTAACATTATGGGGGATTTAATACTTATTTAATAAAATGAAACTTTGAACATAAAGGGATAAAATTTTAAAGGAAAATTATATCCAAAATAATGATTCCTTAGGTTTCAATCTAGGTTATCCACGATCTGTTTCCTAACATATACTATTATGGGATTTTTTTATTCCCTTAATAATGGTTCATAACGAGCTTATGAATTTACCAAAGCACATCCCCTTGGAGTGTCAAAACAGGTGTGCAGTAAGACCCATTATTGTGTACCAGGTTACCTCGAGTCAGGCCTGAAATAACTTATCAGAGTTTTAACTCCTAGGTACATCTGTTCCAAAACCACGTTCACTTGTAGTATCCAAAAGAGATTTATTTTCTTGATAAACTACTTACTCTATACTTACCAAAATTTAGGGATGTTTTCTTATACTTAGTCTTATCCCTAGGGTTCTTACTAAAGTTCTCTATTCCTAGCCTACAAAAATAACTAGACCGTCCTATGATACCAACTATAGTGACCCTAGACTTTTAGACATATCATTACATGATTTTAATCATAATTAAACATCAAATTACAAGTCAAGGATACTAAATTTTAGTGTATTAAATATTGGATACATAATTAAACATCATGATTCCAAAATAATAATATCTTTTATTTAATCTTCATAAAGAGATAATAACTTCCTTTTAGGACCTGACATCAGTATAGGATAACCTGGGGATAACATGAAAAAATGGATGATCTAAAATCCTAGTAAGAGAATAAACATAAGAATAAAGCTTACCACACGGGTTAGAAGGCATAACATAATGATATAAAAAGGCATGAAACATGATTAAATATAAGAAATCATAACACGAGATCATATAATCATAAATTCATATTAATGTGGAAGAAACATAAAATATGAATTTATCATGAGTCAAGTCTCATTTCACATAGAGAATCACAAGTCAAGTCTAACCACCAAGACCGTTGCACATGGAGCACGAGTCAAGGCTAACCACCAAGACCGTTGCACATAACGTCTCATGAGAATAAACTTTAACCAATGAATTGGATCACTATAAGGGAACACACATCATAATATGTTCATATATATTTTTTCCACATGAAGAATCATACATAATGAATCAAACATAAACATAAGGGTTACCCATGGAAAGAATTGGGCATCGTAATCTTGTTAAAAAGGCATAACATAAGAGAATATCACAATGGTGTCCATGAAATAAAGTATTTAAAAAATACATGGAAATTAATAAGGTGAAATAGGAATATATCATGATAATTTATTTCAAAATAAAGTGGATACATGTAAAAATGGTATTTAAGAAACTTTAGAAATAAAACATTTTAGTGCGGTTTAAGGAAAATATTAAAGAGCATTTTAAGCAGAAAAGGGAATAATATTTTATATAAAACCATAAGTGAACCAGTAAAGTTTTCATAATAAAAATATTGATTTTATAAAAATAATGGTGTTTTAAAATATATTACGGAGCACACTTGAAAATGGGTAAGAATTTGGGAAGTTCCCTTGAACTGGGCTTGCTTATCGGGAAGAATTGAGAAGGGATCTTATTAACAACATGTATATCCCCAAAATATAAGGATCAAAGGATATTGATACACGAGTTTTGAACATATAAAAAACATTTATAAGATGTAAATAAAAATAAAGGTAATTTAATTTGGGTAAAAATAGAGAAAGAATAACCTGAAGGAATAATGGAGGTTTGGGTAGAATCCCTTACCTTAAGTTTGAAGGTGTTATTCACTTGACTGAATGTCCTAGAAAATCAAATAAAATCAATTAATTAATAATTATAGAATCATTTTTATTTTATTTGATTTAGTATAACTTTATTAAGTTCATTTATAGCCTTTTTGATGGGTTAATAGGTTTGATTTTATCATTTAGGAGCGTTGGTTTCCTTGGTTTTCATGACCAGTTTACTTGTATACATGTATGAAAGATCATGTAAAGTGGGGTTAATTATAAATAATTGATCTTATATGTTATTAATGATATTAAATAGGTTAAATTTATCTTATATATCATTTGTTTTTATGGCATGAGGATGAATCATAGTTAATGATAATCGTTTGGGTTTATTTTGGTGGTTTTTGATCACAACGAACTCATTTTGTTTAATAAATTAATATCATGTGTAAAAAATGATTCTAGAACATTAAATATGATGAAATAAATATATTATAATCTATTTAAAACATAAAAATGGTTTCATGACCAGCATTGAAGGTATAATTTAAATATGAAAGCATGTCATCCATAAAGGTGGTAGATCAGCACCTCAGAGATGATGTTTTCATTCTTAAAATAAAAGAGAGAGGAGAAGAGATTTTATGAAGAATTATTCCATAAACATGATAAAATTAAAGTATATTTAAGTTAATGGAGTTCTCATGACACTTGGAAAAGGATAAGTGGAGAGAAGATAATAAAATAAAAGAACTTGAAAAGAAATTGAAAGAAAACAGAAGTGGGTTTTATCTCTTGATTCCTTCTTCTTGAAAACCTCCTTAGGGGTTTGGTTTTATTATTTTGATAAGAAAAAAAGACATTGGACATGGGATATGGGATTGTTAGGATATTTTATCAGAATTTGGATAAGGCTCAAGTATTGGTAGGTGTGAGGAGAAGAGGTGGTGAGGGTGGTATTTATAGTGGAAGAGAGGAGTGTTTTCTTATTATTTAATTCATTAGTTTATTATTTTGCTCAAGACAAGCAATAATGTTGATTCTTGAGACTAAATACAGTATTTAGATCATTTGAGTTCGAACCAATTGTTATTACATCATCCACGACTCAATAAATATTGTATTTAACTTATAATGTATATATACCATAAATTACCATATTTTACTATTCACAAAAATTCAAGTATTTCAGAAAAATCCCAAAAAATCACCCAAACAATTTTTCAATGTGTAGAATTAAAAAATGAACTCCATTTTATCAAACTAATTTTCTAAATACAAGAAATTTAATTTTTAATTAAAATCACAATTTACTTAAAAAATACATATTTTAAAACTATAACTGCTTTTATATCACTTTAAAAAATTAACTAAGGTCTCATAAAATTATCTTATAATCATAATAAATCAAAATAATAATTTATTAATAAATTTTATGAAAATAAATTTTATTTTAAATTATTAAATTAGTCATAAAATTGTAATTAAATATTTATGACTTATAAAAACACCAATAATTAGTTAATATTTTTTTAAAATATTTATTTAATTATACTATTATATAATTATATTATATAGTCACTTATAAGATGGATAAATTTTATTTATACTTTCATTGGTGAGGTTACTATTCAATTTTTCGGTTTACTATTCATAAGGGCCATGTTACTATTCCAAAGGTCAAGTTACTATTCCTTTAGTATATGTTTAACTTCAAAAAATGCCTTATATTTAATTAATTCATCATTTATAAAGTTTGTATTGTGTTCTCTATGTGATTTTATGTGATTATACCATATGACCTATTATAATAAGGGAATTTCCATTGATAGAATTTAGGGCCGTTACATAGCCTCATTTACTTGAATCATATCAGTTTAAAATATTAACATGTCATCAACATATAAACAAATAAAAACACCATGATTATTATAGATCCTACTATAAATACATTTATCATATTGGTTAAATAAAAATCCATTTGATAAAATCACTCCATTAAATTTATCATGCCATTGTTTTAAAGATTTTTTTAAACCATATAGGGACCATACCAATTTATAAACCTTATTTTATTTTCCAGGAACTATGAATCCTTTGGGTTATCCCATATATATTTCTTCATCCAATTCACCATTTAATATTGATGTTTTACCATATATTTGGTGAATTTATAAATTATATATAGAGGTTAAGGTGGGAAGGATTATAATATAATCAATCCTATCCATGAGAAGCATATGTATCGAAATAATCAATTTTTTTCCTTTTGAGTAAACCCCTTGGATACCAATCTGGATTTATATTTTTCAATTGCACCGTCAATTTTTCATTTATTTATAAATACCCACTAATGACCTACCAATTATTAACCTTGAGGAAGATCAAATAATATCCAAGTATTGTTCCAGGCTATAGAGTTAATTTCATCATTTATAAATTCCATCCAAAGAGAAACATCAGAAGATAACAAAACTTATTTGAAAGTTTTAGGATAGAATCTATATTAAT
This sequence comes from Viscum album, assembly GCA_963277665.1. Lineage (NCBI taxonomy): Eukaryota > Viridiplantae > Streptophyta > Magnoliopsida > Santalales > Viscaceae > Viscum > Viscum album. Next base: position 442,629,484 of record OY728121.1, read on the forward strand.
AAAAATCAGAGTTTTTGTAATAATAATATCATTAGTACCTTCTAATAATAATATAAAGAAATAAAATCCATATGTCTTGGGTATTTGAGTTCATTTATTTATATAAACCTCCTTGACTATATCTTATTGAGATTTAATTTTATTTGAGCCATATTCCTCAATTTGGGATTTCTTAGGTAAAGAGATAAAATGAGATTCATCAAATATAGAATTTATTGATTCAATAACAATATTAATAGTTAATAAATCATTAGATTCTACAAACATGAATATATAAGATTTTGAATGCTCTGTATATCCAAGAAATATACAACCAATACCTCATTTACTTAACTTTTATCTTTTAGGTTCATGTACTCTTACAATTGCATGATAAACCCAAACCTTTAAATAATTAAGGTTTGGTTTCCTATGCTTCCATAGTTCATATGGTTTCATAACCATTTATTTTATGGGAACCCTGATTAGGATGTGACACATAGTTAATAATGAATCTTCTCAAAATCCTCTTGAGAGACTTGATATAAACATAATGAAATTAACCATTTCTATCCATGTTATATTATTTATCTTAGCTACAAAATTTTATTGAAGTGTATGGGAGTCTTCACTTCATGTATGATACCTTGGGATTCAAAAAATGAAGAACTATAATATTATCCTCCCTAGATGGATTCGAGGCATTTAATTTTAAGCTCACATTGGTTTTCAACCTCATTTTTATTGATAATAATTTTTTATCTTTATCATGTAAAATATAGACATGAAAATATCTAGAAAAAATCATCAATAAATGTTAAAAAATATTTTTTATTACATATGGTGGGTGTATCATAAAAATCACATACATCACCATGTATTAATTCTAACAAATTATTTTTCCTTCCTATAGTTGTAAATGGTTTTCTAACTATTTTTATTTGTAGGCAAGCCCCACATTTATGATTGTTTTTATCAATTCAAGGTAATAATTACATTTTTGACATGTCATGAATTTTCTTATAATTAATGTGACTTAAATTATTATGATATAAATAAAAAATTATAGTAGGTAAGAAAAAATATTTATACTTAATTTGAATAATCTATCATGAAAGCGACCCTTACCAATAAAGATCCCATCATTGGACAGAATAAAGTTGTCTGCCTTAAACACAAGCTTAAACCCATGAATGTTTAACAAACTCCCCAAAACTAAGTTCCTATAAACTTCAAGCACATATAAGACATAATTTAAAGTGATGATATTTCCCAAGGTAAACTTGAGATCAATCACACCCTTACCTTGTATATTTATTCTTACAGAGTTCCCCATTTAAAGTGATGTCCCATTGTTGACTAATTCCATCATATTGAAGAGAGATTTATTATTTCACATTTTTCATGTAGCTATAGAATCAATCCTCTAATAAGATACATCTTTGATAAAATTATCTTTAAAGATCATAAATACAAATTTTTCCTTTGAAGTATTATTTACACCTTTCTTATTATAGAGATGAAAACATTTCTTAAAGTGTATTGAATTATAAAAACCCCAAACCCATACTCCTAGATCTGGTGCTAAAAAATAATCTTTACATTTATGTATTTGATGCTGATAAATGTGACCCAATTTTATCCATCCAAAACATATAACATCAAACTGAAATATTGGATCACTTACAACCCAAGGACCTTTTAGGTTAAGAGTTTTATAGAATTAGGAAAAAATATTACATGACAATACCCATGTATTTAAGTGTTAATTTTTCTTATTATACCCATATTTTTTTATTTCATAATATGTCTTCAACATCTCCTAAAAAATTATTCACACATGAAACAATTATATACACAAACCATTTAACATCATTCTTCATAACCTGGGGAAAATGAATAATAATAAGGGTGATCTTAAACACTCAAAAATGGTAAACATAAGTATGAACAATTAAATTACATTAGTGATAATTAGATGAGCATAAGTGTATAATGACATAATAAAATTTCATGATCATAACATAAGATAATTCATACCCATCAAAACATGGATCATAAATCATGAAACATGGAATAAATCTCTGATACAAGACAAGAGTCATATAAGTCAACAATCATGCACCATTTGAAAACAATCCTTGAGTAAACGATCCATTATAACTTGATAAAAGAATATAGAAAACATGTTGGTAACTTGGAACATCATTTTCATATAACTATTTCAATCACTCTTACAAATGGAATAGCCTACCCAGTAAATTCTAATAATCTCTCAAGAAAAACGTATAACCAATTAACCTAGACCCTTTTCACAATGATTTGGAGAGCTATACTGGGATCATTCAATATCAAGAGCTATATCGGGATCAACTATTATGATAATCAATATCCAAGAACCATAACATAATCATAACATATGAAAATTTTTATTTTCCAACATAACAATAACCATTGTTCTTTCATATATCGATTTACCTATGGAAAAGAAACAGTTCCATGGAAATCTCTTTGAAACAATCATAATCCATCCAGAGAAAGAATAAGTATGATATCATTACAACATATCCCAAGTGGAGTATAAATAAAATCAAAGGTTTTTATCATTGATGAACATAAATATCATAAAAAATCAATTAAATCATTCTTGAGGAAAACAATCCTTCCACTTTGAAAATAACTTTTAAAATATAAAAATATCAATAATATTAGGAAAAAAATTTTCTTTGAAAATAACCAAGGAAAATTTTAAATTATTATTTAAATCATTGGGAGATTATTATGGTGGGAAATTTTATTCATTTCATAATCTTTAAAACAAATATTCTTTGCACACCTTCAGTAAAAAGTACCTTGTTCAAAAAATAAAAAGAAGATTCATTTTAATTTTTTTTTGTAAAAATTAAAATATGGGTAAAATTGAATTTAAAAAATCATTTAATAATAGTAAAAAACATTCTTGAAAACATATTAGAAAACATGAATATGGAAGAAAAATTTTTTCTAACTAAAAAAGGAGAAATAAAGTTGGCTTTTCTTAAAAATATTTTCTGAATCATTTTGAAAACCAAAGAGAGAAAAATGGTACTAAATATTCAAAATTATAGAAATAACTAGAGGTTAATAAAAATGAAATTGGTTGATTAGATATTGATTATATAATTTAATTACTGTAAATTCAATCACAAATAATCTAAATTAAAATGGGATTAAAACATAAACCTGTTACCACTTTGGTAACTTTGGAATTGTAATCCCCATGAAATAATAACTTTAAATGAAAATTTAAATATAATGAACAAAATTATATTCATTATATAACATGTAAAAAGGAAAATATACACACCTCATAAACATAAATAGGTTCATAACATAAAACATGTCTCAATGAAATAATATTAAGATGAAGAACACTTACCGTTTTAGTACTCTATGAATCAAAACCTCATGAAAGAGAGAGCTTTAGAAGGATTTTTAAATACCCATAATTTTCATGATAATAATCATATAAGTCATTAATGGGTAATATATACACCATATAAAGTAAACAAGTGGTGAATATGGCATATGTCCTATAAAAATAAAAATGAGATGATAAACCCTTACATAGATCATATTATTGAATTTAGAATTAATCAATGGAGCGATTATGTGTAAAAAATTTAAATCCACACAAAAAAAGTTTAAATAAAAAATAAATCAAACAAAGGTAATTTTACACATAATCTTGGTACAATATAATCAATGAATAAGTGATATAACCCAATGAAAGAAAATTGAGTTAAGAAACCCCTTAACTCGAGCCCAGACTTTCTATGTTTATCCTTTAACTCATGAATAAAAAAATTATATTAATTATTTAAGAACCTATTTTAGGTTTATTAATTTATCACTAAACCATTTATTTAAATGAAATATTTCATTACTTAATCGGTTAAGTCCACATTAGGTATTTTGAGGATGTTTATTCATAATTTCAAAATGACTTTGGTATGTTGACCATGGTAAAAGATTTAATTATTACACCATATCCAAAATAATTATCATGAAATAATTATCATTTTTGTCATTAATTATACTTTTAAAACCAATCATTAAATATGGTTATAAAAAATTAATTATGTTACAATCATAGAGACGATAGGTCGTACGTACACATGAGTAACATTTCCATTTTTTAACAAATATAAGAGAAAGAAGGTAAGTATTATTTTATATTTATATAATAATGATTATGTCATAAATATCATATTATCTATTTAAATACACTTATATATACCATACATTTTATGTGGTGATGAAATCACATTGCTTCGTGGAGGTGGTGATCCACACATGCGCACAGATAACATTATCATTTTTTAATGGATGTAAAGGAAATAAAATAGATGATATATTATCTTTAAAGAATTATAATTATATCATGAATATCATATATATACATTAAATCCATCAGTATATCTGTCTATGAGAGGCAGTGATAGAAAATGAATTATATCAGTTCGTGAGATGGTAGTTAACCGTACACATGAATAATGGTTTCGTTTACCATTATATTAAGAAGGAGATGGATGAAGGTTAATAAATTAACATAATAACATCTAAGTATATGTGATATAATTATGTTATTATATCATAATTTTTAAAAGTGTTTTAAAGTAGGTAGAAGAAAAAATAAAATGAAAACTATCGGTTAAAAGATATACCTCTTCTTTGGTCAACCTCATTTTCTTTACACCTTAAGCCCTATAAGTTTTATATTATATCCAAGCTAAGACCTATGGAATGTGATGAGAAATTATATTAAGGTATTTGGGTAGGGAGTTTCCAAACCAAATGGCTCTTGAAGTGTGGAGATGATAGGGGATAAGGTTTGTATTATGACCAATCTAAGACCTATAGAATGTGAGGAGAGATTATAGCAAGGGATTTGGATATGTATTGGCCAAAACAAATGGATATTGAAGTGTGGAGAGTAGAGGAGAGGGAGTGTTCTTTTATAAGTGAGGGAGGGGAACTTTTGGAAATACATGAAACATTATAAAATAATATGTGTCTAACTCATGTAAAATGGTTCCAAAATGACATAAATTAGAAGATATCAAGGATATGGTCTTAATATAATCATAAAATAAAATTTAGATAGGTTTAGATATCATTTTAAACCTTATTTTTTGGATTAACCTCTTTGTTAACCATTTTAACCTTAACAGTAGTAACAACTTTTTCAATATTAAAGGGTTATAAATTTACTTCTAAGGTAAAAATTAGACCACAAGTGATCAAGGGATGATATTTTAGACCTCTTATTATCCCAATTTTTATATTTCAAGTTTTATATGATTTTAAATAATTTAATAAAATATTTTTTTCATAAAATATCATTAATGTCATTTTTGACACTATTCACTTAATTTGACTTTAAAGACATGAAGATAGTAATGGAATTTGAATATAATTTTTTTTAAAAATTACTAATATGTTATATTTATCTATAAAATTCATAAAATTTAATAATTCATCCATATTATATTACTTTTACTATTTTTTTAAAATTATTTACTTGATTTTTCTACTACTTGCACAAGCACTTTGTCAGCATTATATAAGCGTTTAAGTTAATTATATAATCACTAAAAATTAGAAATAAATTACCATCATATATATTTTTCATTATTATCTATATAAAATTTAATATTTATTTACAAATTATTTTTATCCCTATTTGAACATATAAGATAAATTTAAACATAAGAGTGACATTTTTTATTTTTCCTTACTTAAAATATTATAAAGGTCAAAATCAAAGAAAAATGGAAATAAAAGGTCATATTTTATAATTTTTGATGATTATGGATGAAATAGACTCATAAAATGAAATAAATTCAAGTGTTTTAATTAATTTGAAACCTTATCACATTAGTTTAATCCTTAATTAACCCATTTTACCTTTTATTGTGGTTATAACTATTTACCATAGTTACTATTCATATTGAAAAAAGGGACCTATTTACCAAATATTAATTATTATGATTATGAATATGGAATAAATTTTATCAAATTCATTTAACATAATTGGTATAATTTAATTTAAAATTAAACTCGCAAAATTTTATGAAAATTAGTTTTCCAAAAAAATGTCTCCTTAAGTATAAAAGTTTTTAATACCAAAATCAAACATAAAATTGACTCCAATAAACTTAATTGTATTATTAATAATATAAATGAAATAATTTTAATTTGAAACCATTTTAAAACAAAATTAAAAATTTTAAATTCTTGAAACAAAAAGAAACCATTTAATAAAAATTAGTATTTTCACTATTCATTGATAAATCAAACTTTTCAAAAAAATTATAAAAAATTCACTCTAGGATAATTTTGAAATATTGATTTAAAAAATGATATCCTTTTATCAAATACAATTTATAAAAGTGGAATAAATTAATTATAACATTTTCTCCCAAAAAGCAATAAAAACCATTTTTAAAGAAAATTTATTTTTGAAGCATAAAATGAATTTACTAAAAATAGATTACTTATTTCATAAGAATTAATCAATAAATTTTTATTGAGAAGGACCATTATATATATATATATTATAATTCCGATACTCCTATTTATACCGACCAATTAAATGGCTAGGTTATTTTAGTCACATTTAAAATTTTATATTTGTTAAATCTTGATGTTGCATATATTATACACTATCAAACATAATATTATTTTAAAATATTAGGGTGTCACATTCCCCCCTTAATAAATTGTTTCCTTGAAATTTTATCTTGATCTCGATAATCAAGATTTTAACATTTGAAAATATATTTTTTCAAAATCCACCTTATAAAAAGGGTTAATAAAACTTCCTTTAAAAAAGATGGAAAGGGAAATATAAAGTTCATATAGAGTAACAAATAAATAGGTTTCCAAATAGGATAAAATTAGTGTGATTTGAAAATATAGACATGAAATACAAATTAATGTCCAAATAATGATGAAGAGTGATAGAGAATGTTGATCACTAGAAAGTGAATGATCATGAGAAAGTTAATGACCAAAAAACTATAAACCAATGAGGCATGGAAAAGACCATAAAATCATTATAGATAAAGGTAATATGATTATATTTTTTTGATTCAAGATACTTTTCCTAGATTAGAGGAAATATTTTACCATCTAGATTAAGAATATAAGGAAATATACTTGTCAAGTATAATTTCATCCTTTAATCAATTTCTATAAAAATATCATCTTTTTATACAACCAATGAGTTTTCAAGATGAATTTTTCATTCCCCAATCACTAAAATCAACTTCTAATAGATCAAATAATTCAAAAAAGGATAAAAATATATTCTTATTATCTTTAGATATTAACCAAAAATAAAATGGTTATCACAAGGAAAGATAATATCCAAAACATATAAACCTTTATATGAATAAATAATAATTTTAACTCTAAAATTACCACAATAACACCAAAGGTTAAACTTAGATAATTCCATAAATAAATAACCCTACATTCCAAATTACCTCAATAACCTCAATATTAAAGAACGTCTTAACCTCAAAGGTTATATCATACCCTTTAGCTTACATCACCAAAAATTTAATAAAATTATTCCCAAATAATTATTCATGTTAAACCAAATGATTCACCTAAGGGTTACTTATATCTTAACCTCATAAAAAATCTCTAAAAATATCATTAATCACTTTAAAATCCCACCACTTAAAACCTCAAAAGGGGTGTCTATGGCTTTGAACTTATGATCAAAATCAAACTTATAAACCCATGATGATATCTATAACGTTTAATTTAACCATACATGGAAACATTCTAATCTCCAAAGTTATCTAAAACTTTCTCTAATTCTATATATTAAAACTCTAAACCCATATTCCTAGATTTGGTTCTAAAAAATAATATTTACATTTATGGATTTTATGTCGATAAACATGGCCCAATTTTATCCATCTAAAACATATAACACCAAACCAAAATATTGGATCATATACATACAAAAGGAATTTTTAAGTTTATAGTTTTATAGAATTATAAAAAATCATACACAATAATACACATGTCTTCAAGTGATCATTTTTTTGTAGCAAACCAATATTTATTAGTAATATTAGTTTTCTGAATAAACTTGTGTTGTATCATATTATATAATATTATACACATACAAAATATAAATAAACCAACAAATACATTATTTCATCACTAAATACTATTACATTAATTATAAATGAATCCAATTAAAATTATAATCATTATAACTAGAAAAAAATATAAAATAGAAAAGATAAAATGGGAAAATATGGATCGCCCCAATCTACTAGAATCATCACCCCCACCGCCAACACTATAGAAAATAAAAAAATATTAGTAGACCATACAAAATTATAGAAAATGGAAATATAGAACCTTGAGATGAATTGAGTTAAATAATGAATGAATGAATATAAAGGTATTTATAGGAGGTAATGTGACTGTTGAAAATATTAACCTAACAGTTGGGAATAATAACCTGACCATTGGAATAGTAATTTCACCTCAAAATAATAAATTATGATATAAATAATATTTATTACGATTAATTTAAGTAAATATACATTTTATAATTCCAAAAAATAAATATCATGATTAAAAAAACTCAAAGAAAATATAAACACATTTTTAATAAACTGTATTTTAAAGTATTTTGAAAAAATCATTATTTTTTTTATTAAAAACTAAAATTTCATATTTTAGAATTTTTTTTTATAAAATTAATATTATTTTTTAAATCAGAACATAAAAATTATCCAAGGGCGATTTTTTGGTAGTTTTCTAAAATAATTCAATTTTTAGGTGAATAGTAAAAATACAGTTTTTCATATAACCTGTGTATCTTAAATTACATCATTCATAATGTAATAATGAAATAATCGTTTATAGAAATTGAGTTTTTTCCATGATATATTTTATTTCATAAATGAGTAATTAAAATAAAATAAACTTAATTTCCAAACCTAAAAAGAACTTTCCAAAACCAAAAGTCAAAAGTGATTCATTAAAATAACAAATTTTCCACTTTCCTTTTTAATAAACTAATGAATTAGAATTATAAAGGGGATTTAAACACTTAAAACAATTAAATTCTATTTCTATATAATTTATATTGTAAAAAATAACTATTACATGGTTTAACTTTGATATAATATATTATTCAATATTTTATTCTAAAAAATAACCCTCTCCTCAATATAAATAACCCCTCTCCCTTCCCTTGGAAAAACACTACTCCCACCCATTAAAAAGACCAAGATCTACCCAAATACTCCCTCTCAATATCCTTAGAATACTTAGGGACATTCTGGAGCAATCCAACTACAATCACCATGGGAGTTATAGTGTTATACAAGAGAAGAAACACTGATAAGAGAGTAAGTCTCTATTAACCCTTCCCTCTTTTCTTCTTCTCTTTCTTCTTTTTAATAACTCCTTTCAAAATAATATACTATAAATTTAATTATGAAGTATTTTAACGTTATATTAATGATTTTAACCTAATTTAATTATCATATTTATGACAAATATAAATGTCGTACCTCCCTTTCCCGCTCTTTCAACAACGTTCAGTTAAAGGTCGGTTAACCACCTACAGAGACATTGCCAAGAAAATTATTATAATCAATTTAACAGATTGATATTATTAATTATATATAATATATAAATAACTAATTATATTTATTATAATCTCATGGAGTTAATCATACTTTTCTATAAATGACTTTGAATGAAAATTACTTGGATTTGGTAGAGATCTCTCAAGCTCGCTTAGGGTTTCGCCCCTTCCGGAAGCCCTGTGGGTTTGGAGACCTTGGTGAGATAGTGTATCTAGTGGAAAATGGAAGAATGGTTTGAGAATACGGGGTGTTATGATCTATTAATATGTCTCTAGGTGCACTTTTTCGGCTATGGAAGTTGGATCATTCTTTGGACGATGGTGATTTTCATTTTCGTCCTTCAGCTTAATCAGTGGTGGTGAGTTATGGCGTCAAAATTTAGCTTCGTGAGGAAGTTTCTTTGGAGGATTATGTTGGGAAAAAATGATGGAAAATTTTATCCCTTGGCTTCAATCCATGGTGGTGGGTTTTTTTCTTAGTGTCGGTGATAGATTCGTGCAACAGATGTAGGTTTCCTCGTCGATTCTTATTCCTGTCTTGAGATGTGATTTGGTTCAAATATTGGACGGTTCCGAGGATTTGTATGGGGGTTTTCCCTATCTAAAATTCTATTGAAGATTCCAAATCATAAATCTATATCCCATTCCTTCCCAAACTCAAATAAGGATTTCATTGAAACCATTTATTTTTTAGATCTGATGAATACAACGACATCGAGGCTAGTTGATTTGGAATGACAAATTTGTTTGTTTTGTTTCATTTTTTGTTCATGTCGAGATTTTCCTATTAGAAAGAACCAAACCTAGAGCCATTTTGAAGCATGGAGGAGTATTAATGATTTAGTAGGTTCAATAGAGAAGACTGTGAAGGTCAGTGGGGGTCCTTACCTAGTGGGTGAGGTTCTCAGACTTGTGATGCGCTCTTATGCTGCTCCGGAGGCCTTTGCGATGCATGTATGTGGTTTCTACAATTTCTTATGTGATTAAATTTTCATCTACTCAATTTTCCTCTGCGATGCGCATTTAAGTTGATCTAGATGAATCTGCAATGTGATTTGGGCTGCTTTGGTGCCGTTTTCCTCTCCCTCTCGGTGAACATTTGTGTTGGTTTTGTTTTCTTGCCTGTTATTTTTGAAGGTTTGATGGTTTTTTGATGGTATTTTTCAAAGTTGTTAGTGGTTTCCAGATGTGTGTTTCTTTTCCTTGTGATGTTCTCTTATGTTTATTTTTAGGCCTTTGTGATGCATGTCTCTGGTTGCTCCAGTTGACTCTGTGATTTTCTTTTCAACTACTCCAGTCACCTATACGATGCACATTTCAATTGATCCAGTTGCCTCTGTAATTCACTTTGAGTTACTCTGATGGTTTTGTGCTACGTTGGTTTTTATGATGACAACTCATGATGGTGATTCTATATTTTATGTGATGATGACAAAGGTGATGCGATGGTGCCGATTTGAGGTGTTGTCGGTGATTTTTCCCGCCTCTATTTTCTTGGGTCTCTGCTCTAGTTCTAGGATTCCTCCATTATCTCCAAGGCAGAGCAACGCGGTGGTCTTCTTGGTCCTTTAGGACATGAGTTAGAGCGACCAATTAAGGTATATCAATCATAATTTTTTGTTTGATGGATTTTTCATGACTTTTTGGATTTGAAATTTGGAAAATTCTCAGTGGCGGTTTTTTGAAATCTATATTGTGAGAGATATGTGAAAGTTTTTGGAATTTGGTTTTATTATGAATTTTGATGGTAAAAGAAACCAAAACTCTACAATTATTATCTCCATATGAGGATACAGAACAGGAAGCATTCACCTATGCATGGCCATTCATATTTAGAAGAACGATAGGGTATTACTCTGCCATCGGTACTAGGCCCATGAAACCTTGCGCAAGACAGCTTACCGAGCGGTCATGTGAGGTGGAAGATTGACATAACGATGTAGTTTTTGGGGAGGGGAAGTTTCTAGTAGTCATGTTCTAGGATATTTATTTTATGATGTTATTTCGGGTTTCCCATTTTTTCCTAAAAAGTGATTTTTAAATAAAAATTTAATTTTTAGTCATAATTTGAATGAAAATAGACAAATCAAATAAAAACAAGAAATTTTTAAGAAAAAAATGATATCAAAATGCTTAGATTTCATCAATGAAAATTTATAAATATAATACAATGATTATAATTGATAAATAGTTGTATAAATGAATATAATTCACTTCTGTACCAATGTTTTAATAAATCTAATTTTATTATTCAGGAGGCACAAAAGCGATGAAATAAAGCAGGAATTAAGGTAAGGGGATTCTTGAACCCAAGTTATCTTCTTTGGGTTATCCCTCTTTAATGAAATCTCTAGTGTGGATATTACTTTAATATTATTTAAATATCACTTCATATATATAAAATTTTCTTTTCAAGGATATATGTTTTTCCAAATCAGTTTTATGAAAAATATAAAGATTTTTCAAAAAGAACTCTTCTTTTAAAAACTCATCTTGAATCCTCTTAAGATTGTTTCTTCTTTACTCACGAATGATGATTCTTATACAAAATATTTTTTTAAAAACTTTCATTTTGGAACCCCAAGTTTATTCATAAAATCATGATTGATGAAATACTTATTAAACTCATTACTTTACATAGGTTAATTCATGACCATGATTGTAATATGATCTATGCAGAATTTATGATTATGTAAATATTATGATGTGATGGGTGGGCCCAGAATTATATATCCCTCCAATGCATTAGGTAATGTGATGTATCTCAGGAGATTATTTGTATTATGTGTGAACATAATGATAGATTTGTTCACAAGATGATGTTATGATTATTCATATATGTTATGTGTGAACATGATGCTAGCTTTGTTTATAACTATGTGTGGTATTTGACCACTACGACATGATGTTTCATTTTTATGCATTTTCACATTCCATGCTTTTATCCACTATTTCCCTCATGATATTGATGATAATCCTATGCTTATGTTATGATGATGATGATTACGCTCAATCATGTTATATTGATTAATGTCCCTTATTCATCCTCTTATTGGGCCTTTAGATCACCCCTTTATTTGGTGTATATCCTCAGGTGATTTCTTGTACTAAGGAGAACACAAGGGACAAAAAGAAGATATTGAATAAGGAATTGAATAATGTTTATGTTTTATTATGTGAAAGTCATGTATGAGATTAATTTTCCTAATACACTAAACCTTTTGATCCTAGATATATATCCCTATTATGTTGTTTATCTTAAAAATGATGTAATAGTCATGTAAGAAAAAGTAGGGTCACTATAGTTGGTATCAGATCATGGTTTAGTTAATTTGGGAATTAGTATTATAAAACAAGAGTTAAAACCATAAGTATAAGTCTATATATAGGAAAAAATTCCTATAATAATTTTTTTAGAAAAGGATAAACATAGGGATCCCATAATATATGCCTTTAGAGTTAATTACACAAAATAATAAATTATTTATTCATGATTTGTTGACTTATGTTTTGTTAAAACCTTTTTTATTTTATTTAAAGGTGGTAACTAAGAGAAACAAGGACAATAATCCATATGAAGGACAATGAAATGATTTTCTAAACAATATCCCCAATTCCATGGGAGGTGGAGTTCAAAAAATTATGGCAGTGCTTACTTATCTATCTCAGGCTATGAATAATTACTTTAATCATGTGTAATGTATGAATTCACCCAAGAAGGATCAACTATACATTGATTCCTTTATGTGGTAATGACCACTGATGTTTAGTGGAACTTCCAATCCACTTAGCATGAAATTGTGGGTTAACTCAATGTAGAAAATATTTTTGGTGATCCATTATTCAAATAAGGAGAACAAGACTCTGGACATCTTTCATTTATATGGAGAAGCTGATAAATAGTGGGTATTGATAAATAAAACCAAGGAAAAGGATAAAATGGAAGAGATGCAATAGGAAGACTTTAAGAAAATATTTCTTACCTATTATTTCCCTCAAAATCTTCGAACAACTATGGGGAGAGAATTCATAGAGTTGAAGAAAAAGGAAAGTGAATCTATCATAGATTATAAGAAAAACTTTACAAGGCTTTCCATATACACCTCAGGTTTTGTTATAAAAAATGATAGTAATATAGGTAGATTTGTTAGTGGTTTAAAACCACACCTTTGAAAGGATCTACCTATCTAAGACTTTGGTAGTTATGAAGAAGTGGTTTGATGTGATCTTAAATTAAATATGGAGTTAAAATAATGGTCCCATAGTTATGGATATAAGAAGATAAGAATGGAGTTTCAATCTAGTGGGTAAAATAAAAAAGGACGAAAGACGATCCAACTACCCAAATGTCAAAAAATGCGGGAAGAGGAATTATGGGAATTTCCTCAAAGGTACCAGAAAATGAGTAAAGTTTGGGATAGAAGGCCACCAAGATCATGAATTTCAAAGAGACATGAAGAAGCCATCCAACATAATGGATAAAAGGAAACCACCTCTTAATGCACCACCCATGGTTCAATGTTTCAACTGTAGAGAGAAAGGGAACTATGCAATCCAGTTCACTAAACCAATGGTTCTTAAGGGTAATAAGCATTAGAAACCACCAAAACTAAAGGATAAAGGGAAATATTTTTCCATCACTACTGCTAAATTAGAGCATGAAAATGAAGTCGTACAAGGTACACTTATTATTCACTCAATAATGGAAAAAGTATTATATGATTCTAGTTCAAAACATTCATTTATATCCTATAAGTTTTATAGAACTGTTGAATTGAATCTTTGATACCTTGAAGTAGAGATATCTATTAAAAAATCTAGTAGTGAAATTATTGAAACCCAAGTGTTGGAATTTTCTCCTATAAGCGTCTGTGGGAGTATTCTTTCAGTGGATCTTGTAATACTTCACTTGGTGGAATTTTATGCTATAATAGGAATAGATTAGATCTAATTATATAGAGAACACATAAACTACTAGGAAAAAGAAATATATTTTCATATTCCAAACCATCCAATTATCCTATACAAATAAAAGTAAGACCATTAATATCATTTGGAAAATCCATCAATGGTGTGGGTGTTATTGTATTGTGAATAATAATACCTTTCCAAAATGGTTGATTCAAAGGAAGGTATCGACCTAGAGGAAATTACCATTGTTAGGGAATACATTGATGTATTTTTTGAAGAGTTACCCATAATTCCCCTAGATCGTGAGGTAGTTTTATCAATAGAGATCATACCCAGAGCTACTCCTATCTCAAAATTCCCTTATAGGATGGACCCAATAAAAATAAAAGATTTAAAGAATAAGTTGTACGAGAATTTGGAAAAAGGGTTCATATTCCCTAGTGAATCACCTTGGGGTGAACCAACGCCCTTTGTTAATAAGAAGGATGGATCAATGCAGATGTGTATCGATTACCAGGAGCTTGACAAGATCAAAATAAATAACAAGTATCCTCTATTAAGGATTTATTACTTGTTCAATAAACTATGAGGAGTTTAATACTTCTCAAAGATGGATCTTCATTATGGATACCATGAACTATAGATGAAGAAGGAAGATATTTAGAAAACTAATTTTTGTACAAGGTATGGGCACTATGAGTTCATAGTGATGCCCTTAAGACTTACTAATTCCCCTAAAATCTTCATGTATTTGATTAATAGAGTCTTTAGAGACTACCTAGAATTTTTTTTGTAGTGTTTATCGATGATATTCTCATTTACTCTAGGATTAAGGAGGAATATAAAGATCATATAAGGATTATAATAGAAATATTAAGGAAGGAAAGAATATAAAAAAAGTTTAGAAAGTGTGAATTTTGGATTTAGTAAGTCACATTATTGGGGAATGTGATCACAAGTGAGGGAATTTATATAGACCCTTAAAAAACAAAGGAAATTGAGGAATGGTTCAGACCCATTAGTATTATAGAAATCCGTAGCTTTATTGGATTAGTTAGGTACTTCCGATGTTTTTTGAGGGGTTTCTCACGATTTTATAGCCTACTAACTAAGTTAACATGAAAAGGGTTAAAATATGTTTAGATAGAATAATGGTTTAAAATAGTTTTGGAAATTTTATTCCAAAAGATGTTTTGAAATGGGAATTCCTTCATGGATTTGGAATGGGTGATTTTTATTTGTTCCCTTGGTTACAAGACTTCTTATTTTTTTAAGGAGCATGATCTATTAAGCTCACGTCTTGAGTTGGTAGCTATGTTCCTCCATGAAAGGTCTTAATAAAAGTTAGAGTGTTGTTCCTAGGAGTGATTATTGGGTTGTTTCTTCTATTTTTTTTGATTAGAACTTTTTTTTCTTGACTCTTTCTAGACTACAAGTGGATTTAGGAAAAATTCAGATCCCATTTTATGTTTTAGGGGTTCTTGGGTCAAATCCATTTCCCTCTATTATGGGTCAGTTAAGAAGGTTTAGAGTTTCCTTTTAGCGGGTTCCTTTTGGAACGCATCTTGATAGAGAATCACAGTGAATGTTTTTGAGGAATCCTATGTATTTTACTTGAATGGGTGTTTTATTTGGGGAAAATCTTATGCTATGTCTTAAGAATTATCAAGTCATTCTATTGTGGATGGTAATGGATTTAGGGATCGTTGTGTAGATATTATAGATTGTGTGGATGTCTTGGGGATTTTTTTGGGGTTTTGGTTTGTGTATTGTTGCTTCTGTTGACCTTTTTTAGGGATTACAATGTTTTATTATGTCATGAAAATCCTGAGGTTAGTTTCTCTTGAGGTAGATCATGGGTGACCTTGGTGTTGGTGCATGGGTAATTGGGATGGATGTTACCTTCAGGCTATTGAGCATTTAATAGTGCAAGCTCTGCGGGGTTCACTGTGGGATGGTGTCCTGAGATTGAGGTCCTAGTTTACCCATAGAGTATAGTGAACTAATTTTAGTGCCCATGTAATTTATTATCATGGTGTAATATCCCAAAATTTTAAAAATTATGACTATGGTCGATAGTGTACAAAATACGCTACAATGAGAGTAATCAAACCACGAAATATTATTATATGACTGTTATAACCTATCCATTAAATTGGAAGGTATGAATAATATTAACTAATTTTTGATATATATATATATAAAGGTTATAATAAATATAAATTTATTTATTAATTCTTAGGAAAAAGCACTCATTTTTATAAAATTAATTTTATTCTTTAAAAATACGTTTTCCTCAAATTTTTTATTGCTTTTTGTGAGTAAATATTATAATCAAATTTTGGAAAATTTATAAATTTTAATTGATAAAATAAACATAATTTTTAAATAATAATATAAAAATTATAATTGGATGAAATTTTGGTATTTTTATGAAAAGATTTATTTTTTAGTGAATAATGAAAAATACTAATTTTTATTTAAAACTGTATTTTCATTTAAAGTATTTACAATGTAAAATTATATTTTGGATTAGTTTTAAAATTTAATTACTTAATTTTAATTTAAAATAATCCAATTATGGGTTTTTAAATAAATTTTATACTTTAATTTAGTATAAAAACATTTTATACTTAAAATATGCATTTTATTCTTCTAAAAAACAGTTTTTCATCACGCTTTTCCAGTTTAATTTTAAATTAAATTATACCACTTCTCTGTTTTGAAATTTTAAAAATGGATTCAATATTTGGAATCATTGGTTATAAATTTGGTAAATAATCCTTTTTTTTATTTTTATCTAATATGAATAGTAACCATAGTAATTTTTGTTACCATAGTAAATGGTAAATCGGGTAATTAAGGGTAAAAAATAATATGATAAGGACTATAAAATTAACCTAAAACTTTCCTTAACTTTATTTTATAATCCCATATATTCCATAATCATCCAATATTCAGTTATATGACCTTTTTTCCATTTGGGTGTGATTATGACCTTTATAATATTTTATGTAAAGAAAAATAAAAAATGACACATTATTGTTTTTAATAACTATAATATTTTTAACATGAGGATAAATATAAAACATTTTTGGTTAAAAATATTAATTTGAAATATAAATTATTTATATTCACCATTATAATTTATTTTTAATTTTTAGTGAATAAATAATTACCTTAAATGCTTACACAAAGTCAACACAATAAATATTCAATTAATAGAAAAGTCAAATAAATGATATTAAAAATATTAAAAGAAATAAAATTTGAGAAAATAAATGTGATCCATGCATTTTAAATATGAATATAACAGGTTAGGGATGTAATTATTTTTTTATAATTTCATTTTTTTTCTTGATTTTATTAAAGTCAATGTAATGAATAGTTCTAAAAACCAACATTAATGATATTTTTTAATAAATAATATTTTATTAAATGATATAAAATTTATAAAAATATTATATTCGACCAAGTGATTAGGATATGGTTTATAATATCAATAATTTTCCACTTATGGTACTTTTTTTGATTTATAATAACTATAATGGCCCTTAAAGAGTAATAAACCTTATTGTAGCACTAAATGTGAAAAGGGTTAGTGGGGGTTAAAACCAAAGGATAAGAGTAAAAACAGAGTCACGAATTTTTCAAATTTAATTATATTAGATAATTTTGACTTACTATCATATTATATTAAAATATTATCAATTTGGATGTATTTTAACATTAAAATTAATTTATATTAATTTAATATTTTAAGAAATTCCAAGAGTGCCCCTCCCCTCTCTTATAAAAGGGCATATATTTTTATCTTTACTTCACACTTAAAAACCAATTTGGTTTGGAAAATATATACCTAAATATTTTCCTAACATCCACCTCTAAGTTCTAGAGGCCTTATTTATAGAATAATACCAACCTTAGTGGTCTTAAGGTGTTAAGAAAAGGAGGTTGTCTAAAGAAGATGTATTGTTCTTAACCAAACATTTTTGTTTTATTTATTCTTCTTAATCCTTAAAATATCCATTAAAAATATACATGGTAGGTCAAGTGGGGGTATAAAGGAAATATAAATTTAAATGTAGAGGTTCTAAACCAATACCTACTCAACTCACTGCCATAGGTACAAGAGACTGATGTTAACAGAATAACCTATATCTATCTCCATTCTCTATCAAATGAGAAAGGAATTCATCGTTCGTGTGTATGACAGACTACCACCTTGCAAACCAATGTAATTTATATTCCATAAAAACCTCTTAATGATTTTTATAATTATGTAATTAATGTGTATATATGATATGCATGACATATTTATCATTTTTAAAAGATGATATATCATTTATTTTCTTTCATTTCCATTCACTAAAAAATGATAACATCATTCGTGTGTACATGTGGACTACCACCTCCATGAAGTGATGTGATTATTTTTTCATAACCACATCTCATGGATGATATATATAAGTATATTTAAATAATTAATATGATATTTATTATATAATGATCAGTATGTTAAGATAGAATAATACATACCTTCTTTCCATAATGATTGTTGAAAAATGGAAACATTACTCATGCGTTTGTACGAACTATCATCTTTATGATTGTAATGTAGTTCATTTTTCATAACCATATTTAATGGTTGGATTGAAAAGTATAATTTATGTATAAAAATTATAATTATTTAATTATTATTACTTTATAGATGACGGAATAATGACCACTTTTTCCGCAGTCAACATACCAAATCCGTGTTGAAAATTATGAACCAAACATCCTCAAAATGATCGATGTGGACTTAAATGCCTAAGAAATTAAATATTCTAATAAAATAAATAAAATAAATAAAATAAATGGTTTAAGGATAAGGTATTAAAACTAGAAAATTTTCTTATGAATCAAATAATTTATATGTGTTTATTATATAGGAGTTAAAGGATATACATGGAGATTATGGACTCAAGTTAAGAGATTTACTCTCGATTTCTTTTCATTGAGGCATATTTTATTATTATGAACCTAATTTATTTTATATGATATATATATAATTAACTTTTAAATATTATATCATGAATCCTTCTTAATTAATTGTATTTTATTTTTCAATTTTAATTACTTCATCCAAGGGGATTTTAATTTAAAGTTACCAAGTGGAAAAAGGGTTTCTTAACTCAATTTCCTTGCCTTGGGATATAATGCTTCATTATTGACTTTGTAATGAAATGATTATGTGTGAATTTATATATAAATTTTTTATTATATATTTCCAATTTTTTTGTGTGGATTTATATTTGTTTCACATAATTTTACCATTGATTAATTCTCAATTCAATGACATGATCTTTGTAAGTGTAATTCCTCTCAAATTCTCTTTCTTTAGGACACAGATTTATGATATGCACATATAATATTTTATGAGGTGTATATACTATATATTTGACATGATATATCATGAATATCCTTATGTTCATGATATTTAAAGTTTTAGCTAACATTATTAATTTATAGGGATTATGATTGAAAAGTTACCAAAGTGGAAAAGGCTTTATGTTACAATCTCCATTATTTTAGGGATTATTTATGTTCAAGGTTCCTTGGGGATAAATAATATTTTATTATTTTATAGAACCAAA
The DNA here is from genome assembly GCA_963277665.1 of Viscum album. Taxonomy (NCBI): domain Eukaryota; kingdom Viridiplantae; phylum Streptophyta; class Magnoliopsida; order Santalales; family Viscaceae; genus Viscum; species Viscum album. Next base: position 442,649,686 of record OY728121.1, read on the forward strand.
TATATTTTATTATCATATGGTTATTAATGTGTCTTACATGTTTAATTTCCATTTATTCCATGATTAAATAAATATCAAGAAATTAATTTGTAAGTGATATTGATCTTGTATTTTTCTTTTAGATTGAGAATATTTATCCTCCATATACATGTTTTCTAAAATGTTTTAAAAAATGTTCTCTCATAAACATGGAAGTTTTTTTTAAATCTATTCTACATTATCTTTTTCTTTCTTTTAAAAGTTTTTAAATAGATAATTTCTTAATTTTTTCTAAATGGATCAATTTTGATTTCATTTTATAAAATGTCTGAAAAGAATATTTATTTTTAACATTTAAAACATGAATATATTTTCCTACTGTCATGAACATTATTTTTATTGAATATTAATTAATAATTTTTCAATTTTATTTTGAAATAAAATAGTTTTCACAATATTTTATGATTTTTTAGTTTTTAAAAGTGATTTTTAAAGTGAAAAGGGTATTTTCATCAAGTATGTTTTTTCACGATCTTTTAATGATACTTCCATTAATCAATAAATAAAACCTCAATGTTACTTATACTATAATAGGTATATTTTTTAATGATACAATTATCATTATTTATCTAGATGTATTATTATTATTTCAAATAGATTTTCACGAAATCTATTTATTTTCCACTAGTTAATCATGTTATGAAAGTAATAATGGATGTTTCTATGAGTTTTATAATGATATAAAATCTATATATACTTTATTCATGTTATGGTTCTTAGAAATTGTTTATGAATATGGGTGTTTACATTATAAACTATGTATTGATGGTTATGTTATTAATCAATGACAGGTGGTTCCATGATAAACCAAGGATGGGTGGGTCTGTGATATCCCTCCAATGCATTGAGTATGGAAGTCAACCATATGGTTTTTCCATTTGTAAGAGTGATTGTAAGAGTGATATGAAAATGATGTCCCATGTAACCTAAATTATTTATCTATGCTTGATATGGGTTTTTACAGAAATATTATGATTTTGAAAGGCAATCTAATGAGTTTATATTTAAAGAAAATCATTTTATACTTCTTATGGGTGAAAATCTATGGGTTTTTAATGAATCCTTTGATCAAGATTGAAATCACATAACTCATGATTATTGATTCCAATGAATCTTTACTTTGTTAAAGATTTATTCCATGATTTATAATCTAAGTATTGATGGGTATTAATTCCATTATGTTATTATCATACACTATTATTATGTCATCACACCCTTATGCTCATCTTACTCTCACTGATAAAATTCAATTGTTAATGATTATGTTTACCCTTATTAAGAATTTTATCTCATCCTTATTATGTTTACTTTTTCCTAGGTTATGAAGAATGATGCTAAATGATTTTTGTTTAGAAAGGTTTCATATGTGAAGAATTTTATTTTAAATATTAAAGACTTAACATGGAACATGAAAAGCTGGGTATAGTGAGAGATGATGTTGATATTTATTAACTAGTTGTTTATGAACCCAATTTGTTAAGAGTTTTTCATAATTATCTTAAAATATAAACCTAAAAATTCTTTGTGTATGTAAGTTATCCAATATTTCCTTTTGATTTTTTAAGTTTTAGATGGAAAAAATTGGGTCACATTTATCAACATAAAATCTAGAAATGTAAAGTTTATGTTTTTAGCATCGAATCCAGGAGTGTAGGTTTGAGGCTCTTATAGATGGAATAAAAGCATGGTTTAGATATATTTATATATTAGGATGTTTTAATGTGATATTATCTTAAGAGTTATAGATACCATAATGGTTTTATAAATTTAAGTCTGATCATAAGTTCAAAGTCTTAAACGCCCATTTTGTGGTTTTAAGTGATGGAATTTTAAGGTGACTAATGATAATTTGGGGGATGTTTTATTGGGATGAGGTATATGAAACCCTTTAATATGAATTATTATTTGATTAGTTAAGGTTGAATTATCTTTTAGAATTATATATAATCTTAATGTAGATTTAGGGTTATTTTTGGAGATTATATGATTAGGGCATATACCTTTTTGGCTATATGACTTTATAAGTGACTAATGTTAATTGGAGATAAATGTTAAATTCATATTGGAAGAATATATGATAAAATAATTCTGATTTCTGGGTTTAATTTTTGGTAAGTAATATTTTAAATAATTTTAATGATAATTATTTATGGAATGATTTAGTTTGAACTTTGGGTATTACTATTGAATTTTGAAGATTAATGCATTATTTATTCATATGAATGTTTGTTCATTTTTGGGAATTATCTCACCTTGTGCTAACCATTATGGTTTTTATGTCTAAAGACAAAGGAAATTTATTATTATAATTTTTTAAAAGTACATGATCTGATGGAAGTGCCTCATTTATAAAAAGTCATTTTAAATACTCTTCGTTTAGAGAAAAAGATGAGATTGTGGTAAAAATTGACTAAAACATGAAATTATACTTTTCAGGTAAGTATATTTACTTATATTATTTTTATAAATGTTATATTAATTCATCAAATCTAATAAAAGTATCTTTAAATAAAATTTTTATCCATTTACTTTTCTTATCGAGAAATCAATGGTCTTTTAACCCATCATAGATTTACATTTTTGTGATAGTTAACTTTCTCAAGACCATGTTATCTATTATTCTCTATTAATCCTTGGGAATTAGTTTTCTCTTCCATTTCCATATTTTCACTTCCCACTAATTTTATCTTTTTAATAAACCCAGTTTTGAGTTATTTTAGATGGCCTTCATATTTCCCTTTCTCTCTTCTCAAGTGGAAGTTTTGTTAACCCTTTTTACAATGTGAGATTTTACCAAAGGTATTTTGAAAAGTCATACCCATGGTTACCTAGACCGAGTTCAAATTTTCATGACTGAATTTATTAGGGGGGGAATGTAATATCCTAATATTTTAAAAAGAACAACTGTGTTCTATTGTGTACAAAATACACAACAATGAGCATAATTAAATCGCGAAATATTATTATATGAGTATTATAAACCAACCGTTAAATTAGAGGGTATGAATAATATTAAATAATTTTGAAATATATATATAAATGTTGTAATAAATACAAATTTATTGATTAATTATTAGAAAATAAGCACTCAAATTTTTTGGTAATGTCATTTTATTCTTCAAAAATATGTTTTCTTAAAAAATTATTATTATTAATTTTTGTGAGTGAATATTAAAATTAATTTTTTGGAAATTTTAGAAATTTTATTTTATGAAATAAATATAATTTTTTAAATAAGCATATAAAAATTATAATTGGGAGAAATTTTGGTATTTTTCTAAAAAAATTGATTTTTCAGTGAATAATGAAAAATACTAATTTTTACTGAAAACCATATTTTATTTTAAAGTATTTAAAAAATAAAATTATAGTTTGGATTATTTTTAAAATTTAATTAGTTAATTTTGATTTAAAATAATCCAATTATGATTTTAAATGAATTTTATATTTGACTTTAGTATAAAAACATTTTATACTTAAAATAGGCATTTTTCTAAACAACCATTTTGCATTTCATTTTACCAATTTAATTTGAAATTAAATTCACTAGATTTTATTTTTTAAATTTTGAAAAATGGATTCAATATTTAGAATTAATGGGTCCAAATTTTGTAAATAGTCCCATTTTATTTTTAGTTAATACGAGTAGTGACCATAGTAATTTTTTGTTACCACAGTAAAGGGTAAATCAGGTAATTAAGGGTTAAAAATAATATGATAAGGAATATAAAATGACCCTAACACTTGAAATAATTTTATTTTATGAGTCCAAATTGTCCATAATCATCCAAGATCCAGTTATATGGCCCTTTTATCCATTTGGGTGTGATTATGAACTTTATAATATTTTATGTAAAGAAAAGTAAAAAATGTCACACTATTGTTTTTAATAACTATAATATTTTTAACATGGGTATAAATAGAAGATATGTTTGATTATAAATATTAATTTTAAATCTAAATGGTTTATCTTCATTATGATAATTTATTTTTAATTTTTATTGAATAAATAATTACCTTAAATACTTACATAAAGATGATGCAATAATTATTAAATTAATGGAAAAATAAAATAAATGATATTAAAAATATTAAAATAAATATAATTTGAGATAATTAATGTGATACATGAATTTTATATTTTAATATAATAGGTTATTCATGTAATATTTTTTTTACTAATTTAATTTTTTGGGTTTGATGTTATTAAAGTCAAAGTAATGAATAATTATAAAATTTAAATTAATGAAATTAATGATATTATATAATAAATAACATTTTATTAAATGATATAAAATTAATAAAACCTTGTTTTCATGGTAATTGTGAAAAGGGTTAACCGGGGGGGGGGGGGGGGGTTAAAACCAAAATATAAGGGTAAAAACATAGTCAAAACTTGTCCAAATTTAATTGGATGAGAGGATTTATAAAATTACTCATATTATATTCTAATATTATAAATTTTTATCCATTTATTTATCAAAATTAATTTATATTAATTTAATATTTTAAGAAATTCCAAGAGTGCCCCTCCACTCTCTTATAAAAGGGAATATCTTATTCTCTTTACTTCATACTTAAAAATCTATTTTTTGGAAAATATATATATTAATACCTTAAAAAATACCTACTAACATTATAGAGTCATTATTTATGTAATAATACAAACCTTAGTGGAATTAAGGTGTTAAGAAAAGGAGGTTGTTCGAAGAAGTGGTATCGTTCTTAATTGAGAATTTCTGTTTTATTTCTTTTTCCACCTACTTCAAATATCCCTTAATGATGATTATATAATAATATAATCATATTACATATAATTAGATGTTATTTTGTTAATGTAATAATCTATATCCATCTATAACCTCAATCAAATGGGAAAGGAATTCATCACTCATGTGTACGACAGACTATCACCTTGTAGACCGATATAATTCATTTTCCATTACCACCTCTCATAGATGATTATAATGATGGAATTAATGTTTATATATGATATTAATGAAATATTTATCATTATTATAATATAATATATCATTTAATTTCTTAAATTTCCATTCAATGAAAAATGATAACGTCATTCGTGCGTACGTGTGGATTACCATGTCCATGAAGCGATGCGATTCATTTTTCATAACCACATCACATAGATGATATATATAAGTATATTTAAAGAATTAATATGATATTTTTGATATAATTATAATTATGTAAAAATATAATAATACTTACATTATTTTCATGATTGTTGACAAATGGAAATGTTACTCATGCGTGCGTACAGACTATTGTCTCCATGATTGTAAAGTAGTTCATATTTCATAACCATATTTAATGGTTGGATTTAAAATTATAATTTAAATATAAAAAAAATATTTATTTAATTATTATTATTATGTATATTATGGAACAATGACCCTTTTTTCCATGGTCAACATACCAAATCTATTTTGAAAATTATGAACCAAACATCCTCAAAATACCCGATGTAGACTTAATTGACTAAGAAATTAAATATTAAATTAAAATAAATAAAATAAATGGTTTAAGTATAAGGTATTAAAACTATAATTTTTTTCTTAAGAATAAAATAATTTATATGATTTATTATACTTTATTTAAAGTACATACATGGAAAGTCTAGACTCAAGGTAAGGGATTTTGTCTCTATTTCCTTTCATTGAGGAATATTTCATTATTATGCTCCTAATTTATTTTATATGGTGTACATATTAACCTTTTGATATTATATCATTAATAATTCATAATTAATGGTATTTTAATTTTCAATTTGAATAAATTCATCCAAGGGTATTTGACTTGAAAGTTACCAAGTGGTAAAATGTTTTCTTAACTCAATTTCGTTTTGTTGGGTTATAAATCTTCTTTATTGACTTTATAATGCCATGATTATGTGTAAATTGTTCTATAAATTTATTTATTATGTATTTACTATTTTTTGTGATGATTTATATTTTTTACACACAATGTCCCCATTGATTAATCCTCAATTCAATTATATGATCTTTGAAAGGGTAATTCATCTCAAATTCTCTTTCTTTGGGACATGTTTATAACATGCACTTATCTTATTTTATGAGGTGTATATACTACCCATTTGAAATTATATATCATGAATATCCTTATTATCATTATATTTAAAGTATTATTTAAAATTATTCTTTCACAAGTCTTATGATTGAAAAGTTACCAAAGAGGCAAAGGATTTATGAAACAATCTCCTTTATTTTCAAGATTATTTATATTCACGGTTCCTTGGGGGGAATAATATGCTATTATTTTCTTGAACCAATCTTTTTTATTCTCCTTAGGCTATTAATGTGGTTTATATGTTTAATTTTCATTTCCTCCCTTATTTATTAAATAAATATTAAGAAAGTCGTTTTCAAGTGATATCAAAATGATATTTTTCTTTTAGTTAGAGAATATTTCTCTTCCATATCCATGTTTTCTAAAATGTTTTCAGAAAATGGTCTTTTATAAACATAAAAGTTTTCATAAATCTATTTTAAATTATATTTGACCTTATTTTAAAAGGTTTTAAAGAGAAAATTTCTTAATATTTTATAAATGGGTCACTTTTGATCCCCTTCTACAATTTTTTTGAAAATAATGTTTATTTTAAACGTTTATAACATGAAAGGATTTTACCACCATCAAGAAAATTATTCTCTTTAAAGATTCCTTTATAAATTTTCATGGTTATTTTCAAAAGCATAGTTTTATTTTTTTTTTAAAATTGATTTCCAAAGTGAAAAGGGTATTTTCCTTAAGAATGTTTTTCATGATATTTTAATGCTATTTCTATTCATCAATGAAAAAACCCTCGATGTTACTTATGATCTAAAATGGATATTTTTTAATGATTACATACTTATTCTTTCTCTGGATTGATTATTTTTTTTTCAAATATATTTCATGGAACCCATTTATTTTCCATGAGTTAATCATGTTATAAAAGTAATAATGGATGTTTCTATGAGTTTTATGATGAGATAAAAGATCTATGTACATTATTCATGTTATGGTTATTTGAAATTGTTTATAAAGATGGGTGGTTCTATTATAAAACTAGGATAGGTGGTTTCATTATTAACTAATAAAGGGTGGTTCCATGATAAACTAAGGAAAGGTGGGTCCATGATATCCCTCCAATGCATTGGGTATGGAAGTCGATCGTATGGTTATTACATTTGTAAGAGTGATTATAAGAGTGCTATATAAATGATTCCCCAATCAACCTATATATTTTATCTATGATTGATATGGGTTTTTATAGAAATATTATGATTTATTAGGGTAATATAATGAATTTATATTTAAAGAAAATTATTTACTACTTCTTATGGGTGAAAAGATATGGGTTTTAATGATTCCTTTGATCAATATTGACATCATGTAGCCCATGATTATTGATTTCAATGACTATTTAATTTTTTAAATATTTATTCCATGATTTATGATCCAAGTATTTATGGGTATGAATTATATTATGTTATGTTCATTCACTATTATTATTTCATCACACCCTTATGACCATCTTAATATCACTGATGAAATTCAATTATTAATGATTATGTTTACCTTTACTAAGAATTTTATCTCACCATTCTTATGTTTAATTTTATTAAAGTTATGAATAATTATTCTAAATGATTTTTATTTATAAATGTTTCATATGTGAAGAATTGTATAGGAGATGTTGAAGAATTAACATGGAATATGAAAAGCAGGTCATAGTTAGAGATGATGTTGATATTTATGAACTAGTTATTTATAAATACATATTACTAAGAGTTTATCCTAATTCTATAAATCTCTAAAACTGAAAGTTCTTTTGATATGTAAGTGATCCAATATTTACTTTTAATGTTGTAAGTTTTGGATGAAAAAAATTGGGTCACATTTATTGGTATCAAATAAAGAAATGTAAATTTTATGTTTTTAGCATCAGAAATTGGAGTGTGGATTCATGGCTCTTACATGTGGCATGCCTATGAGTTATCCCTTGCTAAAGTGATTTGAGTTAATCTTGATGATGGATCAACATTATGGATGCCAAGTTCCTTGATATGGTTTTTCCTTTTAGGAAGTGAGAATTAAATTATTGGATAGTTCCTAAGCGTTCCTTTTAATTATTAGATATGCGTTCTCACAGTGGATGGTTATATTTAGGTGTGTTCTCATTTTATTCACCATTCAAGAGATTTATAAATGTTGGGGAGACCAATTCTCAGTATTCATATTGTTTGGATCTTACACTCATGATTGTGGGTGTATTTTGATTGGATACATATGGTAGTTTTTTGGATTTTATGGTTTAGTATGGAAAAATCCTTAGTAATAAAGACATTTATTTCTTAAACTTCTCTAGTTGTTTGATTCCCAATTACCCTCATTACATGGGGTTTAATTATAGATCTTTATAGTTAATTCAATTTTTATAAGGGACTTTATAGGGGTATAAATTGGTATGTTGGGTAGATTATAACACCCCATGTCATTATGTAATGGTTTATAATTAATTATATTAATAAGTTTTGGGGGTAATTTTAATTTTTTTGAAATTTTTGGATTTAAGTTTTAATTTCTTGATTTTTTTCTTTTCTGCACTATTTGGGGTTCACAATTTAGGAATAAACATGAGGGTATCCTTATGTGGGGAAGTTTCTAGTTGTTTTTAAACATACATGGTTTGACTTGTATGGTTAGAGCATGGTTGGGTGACTATTATTAGTAACTATGTAGCTCTTTCTTTCCTTGAGTTTTCTAAAATACAACTTGTGCACTATTAGGAAAACTATACAACAAACATGTGATATGGATCTATAATGGGATAGTTCCATTCAATATGGCTGGAGCACGGGTAAATGAACTATGTGAGGTTTTTAGGAGAGACTATGTGAAATAACTTTTCTTATGCAACACCAATTGTACGGTTGACACATGGTTTACTAAATAGTGTGCCAAAACTATGAAAGTTTCCTAGATTCACTTAAAAGTGAATTTATGGTTTTATCCTCTTGATTTTAAGATCCCCAAGGGATTATTTTACCTCTCCTCTCATTCTTCCATGGTGGGAACACCCCATGGGAGGTTCCTCTCTCCATTCCCTTTGAATTCAAGGCCCTCCAAGCCTTCTTCCTTCAAGTTTTCAAGCTAATTTCCTCTTACCTTCCTCCATCTACTCTTTCCCCTTCCCTATCTCACAAACCCTTGGGATACTAGTGATTTTATATGGGGCTTGGGATGGTTTATTCATGGGGTTTTTGTTGTTTATGGACTATGGAGTATCCCTTGAATCTTTTTGGAGCATTAATCATTATATTTGTCGACTTATGGATTTGTTTTCATTAAATTGATGTAGGTGTGTTTGTTATTTTTCTTAAATTGACATTCCATTGAATGCTTGATAGTTTAAAATTCCCTATTTGTTAAATTTAATCTACGTGTGATTAATTTTTTGGATTTTAAATTTTCTTAAGGTGGATTTCCTCTTGGAAAATGGGTTTCACTTGAAATTTCAAGCATGACTTGAAATTTTAACTAGTAATACTTTATAAAAGTTGTTTTCAAGTTAAATGTGGGATTTATATGGGTTTTGACCATGTGGGTCATTAAACCAAGTGGGAAGTTTAGTTTTTAAAATTATTAATATTTTTGTTAAGAATTTAAGATTTTTTTTAAAATTTTAAATGCTTTGAAAATTTTTAGAGAATCATTTTAAATAGAGTGTACTATTTTAAAATTATTTGACCTAGTTTGAGTTTGGCTTGAAATTGGTATGGGTATTTTAATTCCATTGGGTATTTTAATGATTTTTTTTTGATTCTTGAAATGTTTCTTCCAAATGGTTTTGAGTAAGTTACTTTAGAATATTCTTTCTAAATGGATTTCAAGAGTTTGATTTTAAAAAATGGTTTGGAGTGGGACTTCAACCCATTGAGAAGTGAATTGGAATTATAATACTTAATAAAGGTTTTTTTTGGAAATTCGAGTGTTTTCTAAATGGTGTATGTATGAGTGTAAGACACTCTTGATCCCCATTTTTTATATTATGACCCCATGGGGGTTATTTCTTATTGATTTATGTGAATTATAGACTAAGGGTAATGTTTTATCTTTCATGTGTTATGAATCAATTATGAAGTGGTTGCTGATTGTGAGGATGCAAGAGGAAACGTGTGATTTATTTCATTGATATATTGATGCATGTGATTTATCACCTCCATTTTATATATGTCATGTAATTATTAGTAGAATACATAGAGGTTTGGATAAGTGAAAACCCTAGTATGATCAATGTGTCTAATAGGGAGTGTGTCTATCTAGAAAGAGTGATCTAGTGGAACAAATCATGTCCATTTGAATAGGTAAGTGTCATGAACTGTCCTAGTAGGGATCGTGCTGTGAATCCCCAAGACTGCCTCTAATAGGTCAGGGGATGGTGACTGGCACTGAGTAATCATATCACTAGCATGGGAGGAATTTACTATGTACCTGTACGCACACACACATATCTAAGACCACAAAATGCTAAAATGTAAAAACCACTAAGTATCCAATGCATGCATACAACTATATCCCACAACCAGATTATGAAAGGAAGTAAAGTAAAGTAAACATGTCCAAATATAAGTCCCCCACAAGAAGTCTATAACACAATTCCAACTTGTAAGTAAAAGGTACCAGGACTACTGTCTAAAAGCCACAGGAACACACCTCGGTCTGTCCAGTCTCACTAAGCACCATCTGGTCCTGGTTAGCCTAGGACCCCATCAAAAGGTCGATTGTCTGCACAAGACACGACACATGCGGGAAAAACCTGTGTAGGGGTGAGTATAACAATACTTAGTAGGACACCATGAAACCACAAAACAATATAAAAAGGTAAATTACAGTCATCTCTACACATGTATATGTCTACAACACATATAAAAATAATATATATATATACTCAATCCAAGACACAGAGACTAGAGGTAAGATACAACCATAGTATACCAGCCCTAGAATTCAAGCTCAAAGATTCCATAAAACACTCATCCATGAGAACACACTCCTGATCCCGATAGCACCGATGACATCCGTTTGAGAGGTACTACTCGTTGGATCTTGTCATGAGAAAGATACACTGATAGTCTGAAGAGAATATGATACACAAATGAGGATCATAGTTAGGGATGTGGGGTGATACCAACAACTCAATCTATATTAACCCACTAAGTAGAGGATCAACACCCGAGTATTTTTTATCTTGTCGATACAAATAACTCCACCCAGGGCATGAAGATGAATAGAGGATCCCACTTTTGGCCTCTCAAGTGGATTCTAACAACTCTATCTAGGAATTCCTACTAAATGGATCATAATCCTAGGCATAGGAATGATCTATACCAATATTTAGGGAAATAATAAAGGGAATGAACCCTAAAAAAACTTTCCTAAGATATGGAGGAAAAGATAATCAATACATGTAAAAAGGGGGTACACGACGTGTAGTAGGGGGACACGCTGTGTCCCTTGACCCTGAGTAATGCCTATGTACAATGACCCATGTCTTCCAAACCGTGTCATGTACAAGACGAATACATGGTGTGTAGAATGGTTACATGCTGTATACTTGCATTCGGGGTCTGCCTATGTTCTCTAGCCGTGTGCTAGTACACAACGTCAAACTATGTGTCCCTAACCATGTACCTGTACATGGGGTATCCCATGTAGCTGGTCCAGGACAAGCCATGTTGGGGAGTACACACCATGTAGGTAACCCGTGTAATCCACCCTATGTCCATGTACTCCTTTAGGTACACACCGAGTCCATCCCAAGGCACTACACGCCATGTATTCAGGGACTACACGCTGCGTGTATCAGGTTTTTCCAGAAACCCTTATTCTTCATCCCTCTCACATCGTTAATCTCTCGAGTTTTGTTCTAGTGGTCGGTTCACCATGAAACTCCAGATCTGAGGTCATTTAGTCATCCTAACACCAAATAGACAAGATTAAGACCTTCAATCAGCTCAAAATATGTGATCATATTCATTATTCAATACCTCCAAAGAACGTGAAATCGTCACACACTATCGTTCGATCTGCTACCACAACCACCGTTGCACCTATGTTGAGTCATACCGATTTTGGATCTAAGATTTCAGATTTTTTCACCATGAATCAGATGCACAATGATCAATTATTCAAAGGAAAGTTGAACCACAAAGAATAATGAAGAACACCATGAATAATGACGAATCAGGGGAGAAAAGAAAAAACCAAATAGAGAGGGATGATCCTCGATCTATGTTCATGTAGATCTTGGTTCTTCACCATTAGAATGATAAAAAATCTAAATAATTTCAAGATCAAACTCCCAATAAATACTGAAAAAATGGCCCATCCCTCATATGACAGATCCACAAGATAGTTTGTTCATGGATTGGTCTAAATTCATTTTAGAAATAAATAATGAGGAATAGAAAACAAAAATAACAGATCCTACCTCAGTTTGGATCGGTCGCTGATGAAGAACGATCACTGTGTTGTCGTCATTGGTGAGATCCGTCAAGATCAGTGTGCACTGATCATCAATCCGAGGTTTCGTCATCGTCCATTGAAAGGATCCTATATAGGTTATCTCTCCAATGTATCCATAAAATTATAGGGTTATGAGGATAAACCTATATTTCTGGCAAAAAGTATTATTTAAAGATAAACCACCTCACCGCATCAAACATTGGAATAAAATAATTTTCTTAAATTATGTTATTCCTTTAAACATCTATGATGAATTTTCCACAATCAACCCACACCGAACAATATTAGGTCACGCCTAGGGTAAAGCTTCTATTATAAACTCAATTATGTCCTTTGATTTTTAACTTGGGAACCTATTTATAATATATTCCACTTTTTTCTGGAAAACTGTGTGTGCGTGCTATTTAATATTTTAATATATTTCAAACATTTATTCCGGACACACTGGACCTGAAAATCGCACATTGTATTAGCAACTAGTCTCAAAATTAATCAATTTCCCATGCTTCCAATAGACACACACCTAAAGAATCAATTTCCCATGAAGGATCCTCTCATACTGATACTTGATCTCCCTTGGGTACTTAGAAAAAGTCACACCGTCCTCGATGTCCAGCTCACCCCAATCAATAACGTGTAATGGGTTATGCATGTACCTCCTCAGATGTGACACATAGAAGATGTTGTGTACCCGGTCTAACTATGGGGGTAGAGTTAAGAGATATGAAACCTTTCCAACTCTATGTAGTATTTGGAAATTGTTGATGAACCTTAGAGATAACCTATCACCCCATAAAAATATCTATAATCCACGTCGAGGTGAAACCTGTAGGAACACATGGTCTCTTTCTATGAACTCCAATAGAATTTTCTGCCTATCAACATAAGAATTATGACAGCTCTGTGCAGTCTTCATCTGCTCCCGAATGATCTGTACTTTCTTAGTTGTAGCTCGCACCAACTTCAGGCCCATGAGTGCTGAATCTCCTAGGTTAGTTAAAAAATGTATTGACCTAGAGGGTCACCTGTACAAAGCCTCTAATGGTGCCATACCGATGGTGAAATGGTAGATGTTGTTTTATAAAAACACCACCAATGGTAGGTGATCCTCCCAACTAAATCCAAAATCTAGCATGAAATCCCACAACATGTCCTCTGGAACCTAAATGGTTTGCTCTATCTGGTCGTCAGTTTGTGGGTGAAACGCTATTCTCAAGCGTAATTAGGTCCTAAAATCCTCTTATAATCCCTTAAACAACCAATATTTAAATCTAGAATCATGATTAGAAACAATCTTCAATGGAACTCTATGAATTTGAACTATCTCTTGAATGTAGAGGCGGCCCAAGATCTCTAATGAACTATGCTCTCAGATAGTTAGGAAGTGGGATGACTTGGTGAGTCAATGAACGATCACCCAGATGGAATCATTCCCCTCAGACATATGTGGTAAGGCTATCAAGAATTCCATAGATATCCCATACCAATTTCATTATACAACCTCAAGGGGTTGATCCAAACCTGCAAGAACCTAGTGCTCAACCTACACTTGCTGAAAAGTAAGGCATTAAGAGACAAAATCTGCAACTCCTTTCTTTATACTTGGCCACAAAAACTAACATTAGAGGTCTTGGTACATATTTTCCACACCTAGATATACCACCAAAGGGGATATATGAAACTACTTTAGAACCTACTCTTGCAACTTCACTGATATTACCGTGTATCCTCTGAAAAGAACGATGTGCTATCCACCTTTTGAATATCCATTAGAAGCATACCCTATGGACATCTAAGCACATAGTGTCTCGCAGTTAGTATCCCCAAGCTGTGCCTCCTTGACTTTATATAAGAGTGGAGGAGTGACAACCATCTAATGGAGGTAAGATACTCTATCTCCATCCATAAAGGATAACCACAATGAGGCCAACTGCCCTGACACCTCATTTAGAAACTACGAACTAGATCTCCTACTGAGAGTATCTTCTACCATTTTCCCCTTCCCAAGAGTATAGACAACCTCAAAGTCATAGTCCTAGAGGAACTCTAGCCATCACCTCAATCTCAAGTTGAGGTCCTTCTGAGAGAATAAATACTTGAGAATCTTGTGATCAGAGTAGATGATAAACCTATCACCCATTAGGTAGTGTCACAAAATCTTCAAATAGAATACTACTGCTTCTAACTCAAGATTGTGGGTTATATAGTTTCACTCATGTGGTCTCAACTGGTGTAAACCATATGCAATCACTACTTGCCTCTACATCAGGACACAACTAAGCCTGGTTCTTAATGCATCGTAGAACACTATGCACTCGACACCCTCCTCCAACAATATCAAGATCAGAGAATTTGTCAAACTCTGCCTCAACTACTGAAAATCCTGCTGGTACTTCTTTTTCTATAAGAAAGGCTACCCCTTTCGAGTCAAAGATTTCATAGGTGATAATATCCTGGATAAATTAGGTATGAATCTCCTATAATAGTCTACCAACCCAAGGAATATCTACACCCCCATCACACTCTTAGGTGGATACCATGATAACACCACCACAAATTTGACCAAGTCCACTACCACTCCATCCTATGAGATAATGTGTCTTAGAAAGTGGACTATCTAAATCCAGAACTAGTACTTTGAGATATTTATGTAAAGATGGTGCTCTTGGAGTATGTCCAGAACTATACTTAAGTGTCTCACATGTTCCTCCTCAGACATCGATTACACAAGGATGTTGTCGATGAATACCACCATGAACCGATCTAAGTAATGTGGAAAGATCTGGTTCATGAGTCCCATGAACACTAATGGTGGGTTTTTCATGCCAAAGGGAATAACCAAGTACTCATAGTGACTATAGATACATTGGAATTCTATTTTCACTATATCTTCATCCTGTAATTGCAACTGGTGATAACCTGATCTGAGGTCAACCTTAGAGAACCATCGTGCCTCTCTCAACTGATCAAATAGGTCATCAATCCTCTGTAGTGGATACTTATTCTTCATAGTCACCTGGTTCAGGCACCGGTAGTCCAAAAAAAACCTCAATCTTCCATATTCCTTATTGGTAGATGAAACTGGGGATTCCTAGGGTGAAACACTGGGTCTCATTAATCCCTTCCTATGAAAGTCCTCCAACTACACCCTTAGCTCGTGAAGCTCTGCGGGTGCTATCTGATATGCTGGTGTAGATATCGGTGCTGCCCTGAGGTGTGAATCAATGTATAATTCTATCACTCGGCAGGAAGGTAAACCTGAAACATCTTCAGGGAAGTCGTCCTTATACTCTTCCACCACTGCAGTAAATTGGAAACTCACAAAATCCACTGAACCAAGGTTTAGGCTAGCCAACTGATGAGAAATCGGTTTCACCCTTCTATAGATGAGTCCATCCCACACTACCTGGGATCCATTTTCTCTGACAAAGGAAAACCTAGTTCCGTCAGTGTGGACATGCCACACCCTTTTCCTCAAATAGTCAATCTGGGTATGAACTGTAGATAACCAATCCATACCAAGAATGATGTCTTAAGGCCTCGACACTACTACCAAGATGTTCTAATCGAAACTCATTCCTCCAAGGGTCAAGTCACACTATCGTCATAGGTGTGTGATCACTGAGTCTTCTCTAGTAGGTGTCTCTAAGCGTAAGGGTCGAGTCAATGGTTCAACCATAATCTATAGGTCTCATACAAGATATGTGGCAATAAAGGAATGACCAGAACTTATTTCTATCAGTACATCAACTAAAGTATAAAAGACACATATTGTACCTCAAATCATTCTTGGAGCCCCTAGGTCATAATCCTCAACCTCCTATAGCTTCCCCACCCCTATCCTCCAGCTCCCTAAGCATAGTGTGGACCACCTAGGGGTGGTGGTGGTAACAATTCAAAACATCGACCACCCCCTTATGCTCTCCCAGACCCTCTTCCACATACACCACCCTACAGATCTTCCTAATCCTACCGCTATCTCTACCTAGGTAGTCCATCCACAGTTTCCCTACCAGTAGTATGGTGGGTCATAAAATCTTGAGCAAGATGTACCATGACATCACATGAATAGAACCACCTCTCTCTAGGTTAACTGGATCCACCCTATGAGCCCTAAACTATAGATTCTTTATCATAGGACCTCCTCCTGAAACATCACCCACATCCAAGTCCCTGAGACTAATGTCGGCTCCCTACTACCGAGGTATCTACTCTTTCTTGCCCACTGCTGACTATCAATGGATGTATTTTCTCACCCAAGAACTTTCAACCACCAAATACCACTGAATAAGCTTATCATAAGTAGGAATGCACATAAGGATAACACTAGCTCTGATATATCTACACATAACTTTCTTAAAGGTCTGATCCCTAAAGTATTGATCTCAAACCATATCCATCGAGTACCTAGAAAGGTTAGTAAACATCAATGAATAATCAGATACTGACATGATTCCCTACTAGAGTTGAAGAATCTCCAAGATACATATAACCCTTAGCATAACTAGTGAGAACTCTTCTATAAATAGGTTCTCAAACTCTTTCCATGAAGGAGTCGCCTCTTCGTGAGTCTCGGTAACTAAACTCCACCACCATCCAGTTGAGCTGTGTAAAAGGATCACCACCATGACCACCATCTAATTTTCTAGTTTCCTAACTATATAGAAAACTCATGTCACCACCTAAATAAAATCCTCAACCACCTATGGGTTGGGCTCGCCTTGGAACCTGAGGGGTTTCTATCATTGAAACTCATGAAGTGCGCTCAACCTGTGCTCCTCATCCGTTGGTACTGCGGTCACCACATGATGCTCTACAGGTGGCAGTATGGATAGTGCAACATCTGGAGGTAACATCTCAGGAACTGTTCCCTGTATTGAAGCCTCATCATTGAGGGGGTAATCCTCATGATCAAGCTATTTAATACTATCTGGTATACATCACAGAGGCATCCTATAACAAATAAGATGTACCACAATCAATAAGTATATCTAGAGAGATGAATTAATAATGACATGGAAACCTCAACCCATTCCTATATGATGAATGTACCATTGTTTTCTTTGCAACCAATGTTCTCATATACCAAGTCAAAAAGTAGGTTATCAAAGTCCTTTTGTATGGATATGTCGGCCGACGCACTAACACTAGAGTCCATGGACTAAAATCTAAACTAAAAACACCTAACACTATTTTACCAAACCAATATCACAGACTCCTGGTCCTAAAGTAGAACCTACTTCCCCTAATACTACTCTATTAAGACTTGTCCCAATGTGGCCCGTGACATGACTCCCCAAGCCCACTTCTAATAGGCCAAAGTCTGGTGACTAGCACCGAGTAGGCATATCACTAACATGGGAGGTATTTCCTATGTACCTGTACACATGCACACATCTCCAAGACCACAAAATGATGAAATATAAAAACCACTAACCAATGCACGCATAAAACTATATACCAAAACCAGAGTATGATAGGAATTAAAGTAAATAGAGCCAAATACAAGACCACAACAAGAATTATGTAACAAGAGTCCAATATGTAAGTAAAAGGTACCAGGACTACTATCTAAAAGCTGTAGGAACACACCTTAGTCTACTCGGTCTCACTAAGAACTATCTGATCCTATTCTACCTAGGAATCCATCAAAAGGTCGATCATCTTCACAATACACGACACGTGTGAGAAAAGACCATGCATGGGTGAGTATAAAAATACTCAGTAGGATACCTTGAAGCCACAAATCAATACAATAAAGGAAAGTATAGTCATATCTACACAAGTATATTTATACAGAATATATAAAAAAATATCTATATATACTTAATCAAAGACACACAATATAGAGGAAATCTACAACCATAGTATACCGAACCTATAATTCTAGATCAAGTATTCTATAAAGCAATCATCTAGGAGAGCACACTCTTGAGTCCGATAACACCAATGAAGTCCGTCTGAGAGGTATCGCTCGTTGGGTCTCGTCATGAGAAAGATACACTGATAGTCCAAAGAGAATATGATACATAGATGAGGATCAAAAATAAGGATATGGGGTGATATGAAAAACTCAATTTGGATTAACCTGCTAAGTAGAGGATCAATGTTTGAGTAGTGTTTGTCACGTTGATACTAAGAACTTCAACTAGGGAATAAATATGAATAGAGGATCCCACTCTAGGACTCTTAGGGGGATTCCAAAAACTCGATCTAGGAATTCCTAATAAAGGTATCATAGTCCTAGGAGTAGGAAATGATCCATACCAACCTTCAGGGAAGAAATAAAGGAAATAAACCCTAATAAAACTTTCCCAAGATACGGAGGACAAGAGAATCAATCCATGTATAAAGGGGGTACATGAGTTGTAGTAGGGGAACATGCTGTGTCCCTTGACCCTGAGTACTGCCTATGTACAATGAATTATGTCTTCCAAACCATGTCATGTAAAAGAGGAATACATGATGTGTATAATGGTTACATGTCATGTCCTTACATCTGGGGTCTGCCCATGCACTCTGGCCATGTTCCAGTACACGATGTAAACTCGTGTGTCCCTACCCATGTACCAGTACATGGGGTAGCCTATGTAGCCAGTCCAGGAAAAGTCGTGTGGGAGAGTACATTCCATGTAGGCAACCTGTTTACTCCACCCCATATCCGTGTACTCCTTCTGGTACACACCGATCCCATCCATGGGGACTATATTCCGTGTAGTCAGGGACTACACACCATGTGTATCAGGTTTTTCCAAAAACCCTTCTTCTTCTTCCTATTTTCACCACTGATCTTTTGGTTTCCATTTTGGTGGTTGGTTTTCCATGAAACTATATATCCAAGGTTGTTCGTTCATCCTAACACCGAATTGATGATATTTATGCCTTCAATTGGATCAGAAAATGTGATTGTAACCATTATTCATTACCACTGAAGAATGTGAAATCCACACACAACATCGTTTGATATACTTTTTCAACCACCATATCACCTCTTTCAAGTCATAAAGATGCTATATCTATGATTTTGGATCATTGTTCCAAGAATATGATGCACAACAATCGATTATTCAAATGAAATTCAAACCATGGGGAAGAACAAAGAACACCACGAAGAATGATGAATTGGGGGAGAAAAGCACAAACCAAATTGATAGGGAAAAACCTCAATTTATGTTCATGTCGATCTTGGTTTTTCACTATTAAAATGGTAATTAATCCAAAGAATTTCAAGATAAAACTCTCGATAAATCCCTAAAAAATATCTCATCCCACATTCGATTGATACGTGGTACAATATATTTGTTGACTGGTTCTGTTTTATCGTAGAAATCAATAATAGGTAATAGAAAACCAAAATAACACATCCCACCTCAGTTTGGATCGGTCGATGATGAATAACGATCACTACATCATCATTGTTGGTGAGATCCTTCAAGATCGGTGTGTGCTGATCGTCGATCTGAGGTTTCATCATCATCCAGAAGAAGGATACTCCATAGGTTCTCTATCCAAAATCTCTAGATAATTACAAGGTTATGATACTAACCCTATATTTCCAACAAAAGTACTTATATAAATATAAACTACCTCACTACATCAACAATTGGAGTAAAATAATTTTCTTAAATAAATTTATTCCTTAAAATGTCCGCGATAAATTTTCCACAATCGACCCATACCGACCAATGTTAGGTCGTGCCTAGGGTAAATCCACTGTTATGAACTCAATGGTGTCCTTGGATTTCTAATTCAGGAACTTATTTATAATTTATTCCACTTTTTCATGCAAACCACGCGCACATGCTATTTAATATTTTAATATATTTCAAACATTTATTTTGGGTACACTAGGACTCAGAATTGAACACCGTCTTAGCACATGGTCTTGAAATTAATCCATATATTATTTAAAAATAATACATTAAAAAATATGATTCATTATAGGAAGATAATAGGAGATATTCTTTATTATTTCCCTTATTTGTAGTGTGTTCTTGGGAGTTTTATTTCTGGATAGTCTGATTGTGATACTGAGGGCATTGGCAGGTTTAGTATTTCCAACCTAGAGACCATGTACTTATTTTATACTAGTGTACTCGATTCCTAAGAGGTATACTATAACACTTTAATATCATTTATAGAATGATTTATGAGATTTTGGTTTCTATTCATTATTTATATCCCCTACTATTGATTGGATTATGGAACCCATTTCTTATTTATCTTATTTGACTGGTTTATTTTATTTTAGGTACCATGATTGCTTAATATTGTTTTAGTATTGGTTTTATTCAATTTTAAATTTGTTTTTTAAAATGTTTTGTAAAGTGGAGTTGGAAATAAAAATGATATGATTTTGAAATGGATGTTTAGGAGGTGTTTTGAAAGAGGAAAAATAGGATTTTACCTTGTTTATGGTTTCTAGAAAAAAAATAATATTTTGGTGTTTTAAATGTGGATAGAAAAAGGTTTTGAATCCACACTTTGTTTGTTTAATAATAGGGAGGAAATGTTTTATAAAAAGGGTCTAAGGCCTGGGAAAATTGGTTTTTAAGTGAAAATTTTCATTTAATCAAAATATAATAATTTTTGTGAAATATGTGAGTGTGATTTGGATTTTGAATACCTATAGATTTAAAACCTATTTTAAATTGCATTTTTTAAATAAAATAGGTCATTTTTGTAATAATTACACAAAATCCATGGTTCTTACCTACTAGGTATAGTTTATCTCACACCCTACATATACCAATCAGTATATGAACATCTTATGGCCTTATTTTAGGTTCCTTAGATTTGTTCTCCCTTAAGTTGGGATGTGGGTTGTTTGGGACGTCGACTTGAGATGAGAAGATTAACCATGGGTCACATGGAGATCATAGGTAATGGTTTTTTTTGTTTTCCCTTTTGGTTGTTTTTGTTTCAAATCTTTCCATATCCTGTATTGAATATAAGGATTTTATGTTTATTAATTTATGTACCTTGTGAATTTGTATGTATGTTTTCTTATTTATTATTCAGTATTCAATTTTTTTCCTTTTATATACATTTCTTACTATGATGTGTATGGTTTATCATTGATTTTGTTGTTTATTCAAGGGTGAAATCATTCCCAACGATCATGTTTTGAGACCCTGGTACTAGAATCTAGACGGGGTGGCTAGGAATGTAGCTTGGGTATGTCTAGAACTATCTTAGGAGTTTAATGGATGGATGTATTAAGTTAGTTCATATAAAATGAACAATAAAAAAACAATCACACACATAGAAGAAAATATATAAACACAGTGCGCAAAAGGATTACATGCTTCAGAAGTTGTGCCCAACATCCATGGGAGAACAAAAAAATATCTTTAATTCAATAAAATAAATCATATTTGAGTTACAAGGATAATAAAATTCTGAAAAACATACTCATATTACCTGGAGAAGTCTCATTAATGCCTTATCAGCTGCATCTTCTGGTGCTCCTCACCTTCAACATTTCAGCCTTTAATACTTGAATGTGCCCAGATGTTCTTTTTTCAGATCCACTTCATCATATGTTAGTAATCATATGGTTATTATTCACATGTAGACCAATAAATCTATATATTCAGGGCCCATCCATTCATCTAGGAATCACCATCATCCAACATTCACAAGCAACCCTCCTTTGACTCAATTTATTACTGATGCCTTATAGTAATTGATACTCTAATTTCCAACACCTAATGAACTATGAACTCCATATTCTAATCAACACTAAAGATTTAGTAAAAATTTACTTTACCTCAAACCCATGATAAAAGATTCAATGCATCATCACCAGTATCTTCTCATCACAACTTCCAAAAAACCTTCCCAGGATCCAGAACATGTTCTATATTTGGAAGACACCCCTTATATCTGCACCACCGATTCCTATGGAACATGACCAACTCCACCATGTGATTATATGGAAAATAATCATTAGAATTACTATGCTCATACTTCATTGTGATATATCTACCAAATTGAACCTATCTAGATCATTCCATTTAATTTAACCTACCCACCTTATTCTACTAAACTGACTCCCCAAGGATCCAGTTAAACTTATGTTCAAATGAAATTATTTCTTTTAGTGAAATCACTTCTATAACCTAAATCTAAACATCCCATGGTTATTATGTAGTGTCTCCATATTGGTCTTTAAGTTAATTTTTTTTGACTAAACTTCCATAAATTCTGACTCACTTTTCCATCCAATGGAAATCCAAACCCTCCAAGAGTAGAAAACACAATATCCTCTAAGATTTTAAACTTCCACCATCAGATCATCAAAACATTTTTGAACCATTGAAACATCATCCTATATAAAAAATGAGATCCCACTAAATCTGAATGGTGTAATAGATTATTTAATTTCATCATAATTTCTAGTAGACTTACACTAAGTTCGAAAACCCACCCCAATGAATGGAACATGTGGAATGAAACCTTCAAAACAATTGGAATTTTGAAATTACTAGAATCCCTCTGGTACTGATTCCATATTTTGGTGACATAATTTCAGTAATTTGATATACCACTTGACCATGAGAACCCAATATTATTCCATTAATCTCATTGAGTTTCATTAATAATAGAATATACCTCATGACTCATTTTTATTAAGATAACTTTTTATGTCCCATAAACCCTCTGAAACCACTGCTATTTTTTGAGTGATACTTCTATAGATTCCTTGATAAAATCATTCACCAGATACTATACTACCATGCTCTACCACCAATAACTTCAAAAAATATTTGATAAAACTTGTTGGGAATGAGGTAATATGATAAAATCATTTGAAATTCATTCTTATGATTCTACATACAGAAAAATCAACCATTAGAAGCTCCATACTTTGATCAATCATCCCCCATGACTTCGATGTTTGGAAATGAGAAGTCTGAGAACCTAAGTCCCCACATCAAGTCATCCTCATCCTATGGTTTTGGTCACCTCACAGTCTCCCTTCAGAGAAAAAAAATAAGAAAATAAGCATAATAAAAACAAAAATATACAATCACATACACAAATATAGTGTATATAAGGATTACATGGTTCAGACATTGTGTCCTAAATCAACAGTAGAATGGAAGCATCTATTTCATTCAAGGAAATGAAGTATATTTGATTTAATAGTATAATTAACTTCTAAAAAACCTACTCAAACTACTATAATAAGTCTCACTAATACCTTAATAGTTTCATCTTCCAAATATCCTCCTCCTGGCCTCTCTCCTTTAGTATTTTATCCTCCGACACTTGGATGAGCCCAGGTGTGCTCATTTCAGATCCACCTCATCCTTTTTTAGTAATTCTAAAGTTATTATTCACACATAGAATGGTACCATTATATATAGTGGTCCTATATGGTCATCTAGTCAACACTTGCATCCAACATTCATGGTAAACCCTTCATTGACTCGAGCTACTACCCATCCCCTATAGAAACAAACACTATGATCGTCAACACCCATTAAAAAATGCACGTCATCTTCCAATCAACAGTGATGATTCAATGAAAATTTCATTTATTGAAAACTTGTGATGAAAGATTCAGTGAATCATCACTGATAACTTCTCTTCATTACTTCTACACAACATTCATTGGTTCTGGAACATGTGGTGTATCCAAAATACAACCCTTCTATCTAAATCACCGTTTCCTCTAAAACATGATAGAATACATCAAGTGTTACCTTGAATTATCCTATTCATCATTACTACACTTGAACTCCATTGTGATCCATATGATGATTTTAACCCATATAACCCATTCTATTGAACCGAACCCATCCATCTATTTTCGTTGAACTGACACCCTGAGCATCCCATTGAGCTCCAATTCAATAAACAATATTTCTTCTAGCATACTCATTTCTACTACCTGAATATAGAAATAACATGGTCCTGATATAATATCTCCATATGGGACTTTAAGTGAAACTTTTTATCACTAAACTTTTTTATTTTCCAAAACTTAACGCATACAATAATTATCTCACCATAAACACAACAATATCCCACGTGATAATTATTTTCATAGGTTGATTCCAACACCATGTTCATTTTTTTGATTTATAAGTTGTAATATACATTGAATATAATAAAATTTCTATAAAATAGATATACTATCTACCATTTTTCATGAAATAAACTTTCATACAAGGAATTTCTCGTTTTCTGTATCCTCAGTAATGTACTTTTGATCAATAACATCCCAGACCTCTTTTGTGGTTGGAAGATGTTGATATGTGTCAAAGAGGATATCAACCAACACATTGAGTATGATTCCTTGCCACATGATATTTTAGTTCTCCCTATTTTTACTCATGGAAGAAACTTGGAGTGTCTCATATTTGGATGTGGGGGGATTTGGAGTTGAGAGCATGCATACCACTTTGAGTGTTACAATAAGAAAGTTCATCTTCCCTTGTCACCTATTGAAATTGTTTCCATTGAATTACTCCACATTCATCACATTTTTGAGTGTCACCATGTTCATGTTGGTCATAAAATAATCTTAATATTAAAAGGGATATATATTGGTAATGGTATGTAATTTTCTTGGAGAATAGTAGATGGAGCCCACAAAGTCATGTTATGATATCAATATCCTTAAGAGTAGATTCTCCCCACCTAATTGGCAGTACAATGAGTTGCAATAGAATCTTATTTAGGATAAAATGGTTATTTTCACTATAAAATTGTACATAGTAAATATAAACCCTTGAAAATTCACTTATAATCAAAATATTAGTGGAAGAGTATTTATTTTTTCACACCAATAAAGCATATTTTATGCTTGTTAAAGATAAGGAAATGAATCACAAAATTTTAGAGTGTTTTTAAGTTCTTGGATTTTATTGAATTAATTTTTCCATATAATAGAGACTCCATTTTATAGGAATGGAAATACCCATTCAAATAAGTCATACTACCCCTTGGAATTGGGTAGAAACCTATTCTCTAAAGACATGACTTTTCTAGACTTGATCTGTAATGTCCCATTTTTTCTATGTAAGACTTTGGAATATTTCTAGGAATATTTATAGAGATAGATAATAAGACATTGTAATATTCTAAGGTCCAATGAGCTCATAATAAATTTTGTAAATATATTAATTATATTAATGTCACACACATGCAGTTTTCCTAAAAAAATATAATAAATCCAAAAATGAAGTCTCAGATCAAAAATCTAAGACTGTTGTTGAGTTAAAAATGTGTGGTTTACCCTATGTATGATATAAACTTGGTCATCATTTGGTTTTTATCTTGAGTTCCATCGTGGGAAAAATAATTAAATAATTAAATTATTATTTATTTAATTGATACATTTAAAGAAAAAACATATAAAAACTCTATAAATATGTGGTTATTCCAAATCCATAGGGTTAACTACATAACCCTAGGGATTTTAGAGGATCCATTATAGAGGAACCATTGAATAATTATTGGTAGACGACATCGAATCAAGATCAGATCGAGGATTGTGTGCTAACACAACTTGTGGATCTCATCAATGACAATCACGTGCGATATTTATTCATCAATGATTGATAAAAATCAAGGTAGTATTCTTGATTTATGGATTTATCCTCATTTTATTATCCCATAATGAATGTGAATTAATTTACTAACAGATTAATTCACAAATCTATTTTTTATGGGTATGGGTTTGATTATCCATGATTTGGGGGATAATTATTATTTTTTGTTTATTCTTAGATATTCATTCATCATTATAATGGAAATGGACTAATTCTAACTCAAAAAATGGTTGAGTTTCATTATTCATCTTGTGTTTTGTGGTTTTATCTCCTCGTTCTATGTGCGTTCATCATTGGCATTTACTTTGGACTAAGATTCAACGTTTACCCAATGAACAATCATTGCATATTAGGTCTTTGGTGCAATAGATTGATACCAAAGGTTTGGTATAGAGATACAATGTTACAATTATGATTTATTATGATGAAAGTAGATCCACAGATGGATCGGGGGTTCACAATACCAGTTTGGTGTGAAACATCAATGGGGCACAATAACGGGTGTTTCCCATGTACTAGACAAGGTCAGAATCGGGCCAATGATAGTGAGAGGGTTTGGTCAAACTTATATCCATGACATGTAGGGATATTCCCAATATAATTGGTGACTATAGAAATCTCATGAAAATATGAATAAACTTTCTGTAATTTCTGTCAAATTTTAGACTACATGACATTTAGTCCTATGAACACACTATGTATAGTCCCTTAAGTGTGCTGCTAGGGTATTCATGTAGACATAAGTATCATATGATATGTGACATTTGTAACACATTGTGTGACCTTTATCTAACTAGTTTGGTGTGTATAGGGAGTACAAATCCAGGAGTCCATGTAGCATTACATGTTGTGTGGGCTATATAACACATTGTATAGACCCTAGACGGTGACTCGATATATACAATAAGTACATTCCCAGGAGAACATGTGGCCCCACATACCATTTGTGGTGGGCTATACACCATGTTCTTAGGAACTTACATGGACATGGGAAGAAGGAACACTAAGTTTCAGATTGAAATCTACATACCGTGTACTTATATAACATGCCATGTATTTTGAAAAAGTTCATGCCATGTAAGCGCAAGACATGGGAAATTTCAGGCTTAGTGAGACATTCCATACACCTTAAATGACACACCATGTACTCCTTTATAGACCTAATATATTCCTCTTTCTTCCTAGCTCAACTTTGTTGTGAGCTTGTATGATCTTCCCTAGATTAGTATCAATTGAGTGTGTTCCCTTAGTCTATTCCTATGAGGGTTCAATGCGACATCACATTACCATCATAGAGGGTGACCCCTATATATCTTTTTAATGATCAATGTAGTGTGGGTGAGATCCATTATTCTAGAGTGCTCATCCCACTTCGACAAATTTCTTAGCAGCTTCAAGCATGTATCCCTTCGAGAGGCTCAGAGTGATCCTAATATCCTTCATGTTTCCTTAGATGGATTTTTTTGGAATTGGTTTGACCAATATTTACATGTGAAACAATACCATATATAGAAGGATGTTTTAATTAGGTTTTGGTATCCCCCTAGTGAGCCCTGGTGTTTCCTCCTAACTGTGTATTTAGATCTGATCTTTTCGATGAGGTGTAGTCCAATCGAGTGTGTATGTAGAATGAAGCTTCCCAGTTCCCTATGTGATTATTCTTGGATAGAAATGATGAGCATGGCCTCTGAGATGAGTTTAATAGCAGAAATATATCTCAGGTAGTGATTCCTCTCGGACAAGCATTACCTTGAAACCTCGCAATGGAACTATGGCCAGTAGTGGTTAAGACCTTTAAGACTAGAAGTATTTTATGAGTATATATAGATGTTTTATGGTATGTATCATATTATTATTGTAATATCCTATGATAATATGACTACCCTTGATGATTTATATTTAGTGATTTTGGGGTGTCCTACCAGGTATTATTATACTCACCCCTACATGGGATTTTCCCGCACATGTCATGTGTTATGCAGATGACATATCTTTTTATAGAGTCCTTTGAGGAATAGGAGTAGGTAGAGCTTAGTTGGGATAGAAAGACTGAGGTGTATAGTAGTGTTGCATTTGACAATAGTCCCCTCCTCTGAGAAGGTCTGAATTTATTTCTAGTTTTGGTTGGGCATGTATTTGGCCCCTTTTTATTCTTTCTAGAAATTTATGTCATACTCTGATTATGCTATTATAGATGTATTCATGCATTGTTATCAGTTGTTTAGATTTTAGATTTTTATGGTCTTGGATATGTGTGAATGTGATTAGCCACTAAATGATGCTAATATTAATTGTTAATATACATAATATTCATGTTCTTTATTATTCATAAACACCATTTTAGTGCATTTTACACTTTGAACATCATTTCACATTATGATTGTAATACCTTCTTAAAATGCACTATTATGTGGTACATTTTTGAACATAATTTGAAGTAACCAATGATTAATCTAATTTTAAGGAATATAATTATAAATATTTTAATTTTATATTATTTTGAACTGGATATTTACTTCAAGGATTAATGAAATATTCATAAAGGATGATGGAGATATTTGGCAATGAAAGGAATCAATTCTGGAGAAGGCAGATTGGACACTATCCCACTGATGAGACTGTGGGACCCAACATACAAGCCCGATGAATCCCAAATTTCGTGGGATTATAGAAGACATGTATATGAACAAATAAATCTTCAGGATCCAATTCTAATTAGTCCTCCATGGTGTCCATTTAGGCGGACCAAGTTAGAGATAAAATTCTGGGCCAGATTCTGCGGCCCAGAACAATAGCCCACTAATATGATCATATCTCGGAAGAAACAACTCAAAATAGGCCCAAAGTTTACAGGAGGTTATAAGAAATCTGTATTTACATTTCCTTCTTTTATGACCCACTCTGATTCGGCAATCTAGAAGGTCTTACAAGTGCTTATGTTCGGTAAAGGAAATCTGGATGCCACCTCAGGTCAAGGGTGGAAAAATCAACTCTCCCTTACTTTCCACCAACCTATGGCCTACCAAAATTAATTGAGAAGACTTGGACTATTTGAGGATATAATCAAGGGCTCAAAAATTCCTATTTAAGGCAGTGGTGTTGGATTATTGAAAAATATTGGATGCTTTGTTCAATTGTAATGTTATGCTGTAATTTTGTTGTCTCAAATTTGTCTTTCACATGTAAGTTGTTGAATTCACTTTAGTTTCTTAATAAAAGTTCTTCTTATACTCTTATTCTGTTTTTCTTCATATCACTTTGATACCGCTGGATCAAGGTGTGAATTTATTCACACCAAACCTTGTGAAATTATTCACACAATGGTGGAGTGATCAGTTTATTTTTGTTGTTTTCTTTACTTCTCCATTTCCTCCCTCATGAGTCTAATTTCCACTTCCATTGAAACCATGAGATAAATGGAGGGATAAAACACTTATGGGTTGATCCAATGGAGTAGAAATGGGCTGTATTGGATGTTATTTATCACCTAATTAATTTATAATCACTTCTTTAATTGAGATTTTTATTTGATGATTTTTAAACTCCATCGTCCTTGTTGAATTTAAGGGCACACACTTCAAGTGCTAATACGAACCTTTAACTTGAAGTGATAAAAACTTTGATCCTTCAAGTGTATAGTTGATTAGTATTAAAGGGTGTAGGCATTAAACCAGTAAGTGATGATGTTGTTTTATCTCCTTAAATGAACCCATCTCAAATATAAGAAATTGAAATCATTAAAAAGGAAATACGTCCGATCCACCCCGAGCGATAACATAGGATCAACTCATTATTTTAAATTGAATTCAATTAAGTCTATTATAGTTCCTTTAAAAACATCTAAAATAAACCCAAGTTTTCCACTTCATAGAAAAAAACAGTCCATAGAATGTACGTGTCTATAGGTTACTTCTTAGGTCTCTGAGGATTCAACAACCCAAGCTAAACTACAAGGACCATCTTACCTTCTTCTATTGGGTAAATTTGAGCGAGAATCAAATTTTGGCACCGTTTCCGGGGAACTAAGTAAGTTATGTTAGACACTATAATTATTTTTTTTCATACCTCTTCTCTTATCTCATCCCCAATTTCACTCCTATGGAAATCAATTTTGAAGAAGTCCAAACATGGGGAACCTATCCCTACTTTGATCACCCAACCCCATGTGTGATGTAAAATGACCATCCTAATTTCTACATGTGGGATCATCAAAAACCTAATGAACCACATTGTTTTTAACCCTATGATCCACAAAACATCCCAACATATAATGAGTTTCAATCACCACAAAGCCAATATGAACACCCTCCTATGCAATTCCAACAACTTAATTATCCACCTGAAATAGACCATATTTCTCAATCCCTTACCCATCATGATCCACAACCATTACTTGAAAAATTGTGTCAAAAAATGGATATAATAAATTTTGAGGTTTCATCATTAAGGTTAGAACTACAAAGCATTAAAAATTGTGAGGAACCCATCCCTACACAAACTGTCCCGTCCATAACATTATGTGAAGTGTCTAGTTTCCCACAAACCTCTCATGAATTTACTAAGATAAAACCTTTGGATTTGGGGAAGATTATGAGGATCAAGGAATTGTTGATAGGTTCTTAAATCAGGATGAAACTGATTTTCTTGTATTCAAAAGAGGAGAATTTTACATCATGGATTGAGTGTCCTGAATACCACTCCATTGATTCTTCAGAACAAAAAATAACGAACAATTGGGAGAAATCACAAACTTTGAGTCCATAAACATTCTTAACACTAATATTTCAAATTTTTTGGTTGAATATTCTATTCAAAAGGAACCAATTTTGTTAAGAAATTTGGAAAATGAAACTGATTTGGATTCAAAATCTCAACCTGTGTTTGAATGTACTATCCAACCTGAGCTCAAAATTATTGTCCTTCCTTCCATGATCAAGTATCCCTTAATAGGATATAACCATGAAAATTTAGTTGGAATTAATTCTTCTCTTGAAACCAAAAAGGTTGGAATTACCATTGATGTCTTTGGAAAAACTACAGTGGAAACTGGATCAACCATTTCTGATATTCCTTGGATTTTACCACTCATTATAGAACATAGGTTTGCACACAACAAAAATTATAAACAAAGAATCAATCTCAATATAGTGGACATGGAGAAATATGGGGTCCTTAAAATTTTGAAAATTGGTATTGGGTAAGTAAGGGGTCCATGTCGGGCTGACGACATTAAACAAAGCGCCGCATGGGAGGCAACCCGTGGTTTTCATGTTTCTAATATTTCTGAATCATGTTTATTTTTCAAATAAGATTAATTAATCATTTTGATTTAAAAAAAAATAAAAAAATAAAAAAATAATAATAATAAAAAATATTCTTTTGACCTGTTCTTCTATTATGAGTATGGATGGGTACGAAAGGGGAGCACCATATTCATCTGTGTCACGTGGTGTGATCCTTGAGTAATACCTTACCATGAAATTTAAAAATAAGACAATGTATCATCAATTTATTCTATTTTATATATACACTTATATTTTACTTATATATATATATATTGTTTTTTTTTTTTTGTTTTTTTGTTTTTTTATACTAGGGAACTCTGCAAGCGACATGGATATCAAAGGACTAAAAGGGAGCAGTAAGAATTTCAACTTCAACCACTAGGTGAGTTCATTTCATGATCATAATTTTCAATTTCCTTTTTGAACTTTCATTCTCCACCTCTACCCCCTTCTAAATTTTTTTTTCTTTGAACACTGGGGACAATTTTGTTTTAAGTTGGGGGGGAGATAAAAAATAAAAAATACTTTTATTTAAAAAAATTAATGATTTGAAAAAAAAAATGTAAATGGAAGGAAAAATTCCTTTAAATTTGAACATGGTAATACACATTGCACACTTTGAAACTGAATATCAAATTATTTAGCATACCTTGATTCTGATTTTAATCCTTGTATAATTTTGTGAGCATAGATTTTGGAAAGTGTGGTTTTCCAATGTGATATTTCATCGTTTATATTTTCATCCAAATAAAAAAAATCACAATGCACGTCCTTTGGATATTGGGGTATTAGTTTAAGTTCATGGGGTCCCCCAAATAAATAGCATAGGTTTGGTGATCATTTTAGTTTAATTTGAGTATTAAAAAAAAACTGTGCGTAGATCAATGAAATGACCTAATGCGTGACTTTCGGCACTTGGGGATCGTGACTCCATAGTTGTCCGGTCCAGAGTTAGTAATTTTATCTCTATTTTTGGTAATTTGAATTTGTTTTTGACTGAGTTAACTCGAGATGATGCCCGAGTATGTGGGATTCACTTGATTCCCTAAGGTCTTTGAGCCTGGGAGTCATCGGCAAAGTCTCACTATAGAGGTTGACTCTTTTGAGTGAAATTTCAATTACCATGGCAAAATTGCAAAAAAAAAAACAAAAAAATATATATATAAAAAAAATAATACAATAAAAAAATTGAATACTCATCTTAATATTGAAATGTGATTCTACCTATAGCTTCCGTAATTTCCCCCTTGAATAAAGATGAACCCCCATGTCTATTGTGATGCACAACACATCCTCATACTTAATTGATATTGGATGAAATATGGCAATGAATTTGAAAAATGGAACGAGCTTGGAATTGGGATCTACTTATGAAAATATCTTGTATTAAAATATTTTTATGGGTTTCATGATTGTTTGGCATAAGGGTTTTTGGTGATCATTGTGTATTAAAATGTTTTTGGAAAAGGGAATTCGAATTTCATATTGTTGAGATATATTTTGCTCGGGACTAGCAAAAATAAAGTTGGGGTGTGTGATTAGACACTAAATGAGGATAATATTAATTTTTAATATACATAATATTCATGTTATTTATTATTCATAAACACCATTTTAGTGCATTTTACACTTTGAACATCATTTCACATTATGATTGTAATACGTTCTTAAAATGCACTATTATGTGGTACATTTTTGAACATCATTTTAAGTATGCAATGATTCATCTAATTTTAAGGAATATAATTATAAAAATTTTAATTTTATATTCTTTTGAACTGGATATTCACTTCAAGGATCAATGAAAGATTCATAAAGTATGATGGCGATATTTGACAATGAATGGAAGCAATTCTGGAGAAGGAAGATTGGACACCATCCCAATGATGAGAATGTGGGGCCCAAAATACAATCACAATGAATCCCAAATTTCTTGTGATTATAGAAGACATGTATAGGAACAAATAAATCTTCAGGATCCAATGCTAATTATTCCTTCATGGCATTAATTTAGGCGTCCACATTTAGAGATAAAATTCTGAGCCAAATTCTGTGGTCCAGAAAAACATCCCACTAATATGATCATATATCTGAATCCACAACTCCAAATGGGACCAAAGTTTACAGGACATTAGACGAAATCCTTATTTCAATTTTCTTATTCTATGTACCACTCTGATTCATCCATCTAGAAGGTCTTACAAGCGCATATGTTCGGTGAAGGAAAGCTGGCTGCCACCTCGGGTCAAGGGTGGAAAAATCAACTCTCCCTTACTTTCCACCCACCTATGGCCTACCAAAATTAATTGAGGAGACTTGGACTTTAGGAGGTTCGACCCAAGGGCTAAAAAATTCCTATTTAAGGCAGTGGTGTTGGAGGATTGAAGAATCTTGGATGCTTTGTTCAATTGTAATGTTATGCTGCAATTTTGTTGTCTCAAATTTGTCTTTCACATGTAAGTTGTTCAATTCACTTTAGCTTCTTAATAAAAGTTCTTCTTATACTATTATTCTGTTGTTCTTAATATAACTTTTATACCATTGGATCAAGATGTGAATTTATTCACACCAAACCTTGTGAAATTATTCACACAACGGTGGAGTGATCATTTTATTTTTGTTGTTTTCTTTACTTCTCCATTTCCTCCTTCATGAGTCTACTTTTCGCTTCCATTGAAACCATGGGATCAATGGAGGGCTAAACCACTTATGGTTTGATCCAAGGGAGTATAAAGGGGATGTATTGGATGATATTTATCACCTCATTAATGTATAATCACTTCTTTAATTGAGCTTTTTATTTGATGATTTTTAAACTCCATCGTCCTTGTTGAATTTAAGGCCACACACTTCAAGTGCTAATTCGAACCTTTACCTTGAAGGGCTCAAAACTTTGATCCTTAAAGTGTATAGGTGATTAGTATTAAAGGGTTTAGACATTAAACCAATAAGTCATGATGTTGTTTTATCTCCTTAAATGAACCCATCTCAAATATAAGAAATTGAAATCATTAAAAAGGAAATACGTCCAATCCACCCCGAGCGATAACCTAGGATCAACTCATTCTTTTAAATTGAATTCACTTAATTCTCTTAGAGTTCATTTAAACACATATAAAATCAACCTAATTTGGCCACTTCATATACAAAAACATTCCATATAATTTACATGTCTATAGGTTACTTCTTAGGTCTCTGAGGATTCGACAACCCAAGCTAAACTACAAGGACCGTCTTACCTTATTCTCTTGGGTAAATTTGAGCGAGAATCAAATTTTGGCACCGTTGATGGGGACCTGAGTAATTTATCTCAGACACTATCATTCTTTTTTTTCATCCATCTTCTCTTATCTCACCCCCAATTTCACTCCTATGCAAATCAATTTTGAACAAGTCCAAACATGGGAAACCTATCCCTACTTTGATCACCCAACCCCATGTGTGATGTACAATGACCATCCTAATTTCTACATGTGGGATCATAAACAACCTAATCAACCACATTGTTTTTACCCCTATGATCCACAAAACATCCCAACATATAATGAGTTTCAATCACCACAAATCCAATATGAACACCCTCCTATGCAATTCTAACAACTTAATTATCCACCTAAAATAGACCATATTTCTCAACACCTTACCCATAATGATCCACAACCATTACTTGAAAAATTGTGTCAAAAAATGGAGATAATGAATTTTGAGGTTTCATCATTGAGGTTATAACTACAAAGAATTAAAAATTGTGAGGAACCCATCCCTACACAAACTGTCCCTTCCATAACCTTATGTGAAGTGTCTAGTTTCCCACAAACCTCTCATGAATTTAATAAAGATAAAACCTTTGGATTTGGGGAAGATTATGAGGATCAAGGAATTGTTGATAGGTGTTTAAATCAGGAT
Source organism: Viscum album (assembly GCA_963277665.1). Taxonomy (NCBI): domain Eukaryota; kingdom Viridiplantae; phylum Streptophyta; class Magnoliopsida; order Santalales; family Viscaceae; genus Viscum; species Viscum album. The sequence goes on from OY728121.1 coordinate 442,685,036, forward strand.
GAAACTGATTTTTTGTATTCACAAGAGGAGAATTTGACATCATGGATTGAGTGTCCTGAATACCACTCCATTGATTCTTCAGAACAAAAAATTAATGAACCATTGGGAGAAATCACAAACTTTGAGTTCATAAACATTCTTAAAACTGATCTTTCAAATTTTTTGGTTGAATCTTCTATTCAAAAAGAACCAATTTTGTTGAGAAATTTGGAAAATGAAACTGATTTGGATTCAAAATCTCAACCTGTGTTTGAATGTACTATCCAAACGGAGCTCAAAATTACTATCCTTACTTCCATGATCAAGTATCCCTTCATAGGATATAACCACGAAAATTTATTTGTAATTCATTCTTCTCTTAAATCCAAAAAAGTTGTAATGACCATTGATGTCTTTGGAAAAACTACAGTGGAAACTGGATCAACCATTTCTGATATTCCTTGGATTTTACCACTCATTATAGAACATAGGTTTGCACACGACAAAAATTATAAACAAAGAATCAATCTCAATCTAGTGGAAATGGAGAAATATGGGGTCCTTAAAATTTTGAAAATTGGTATTGGGTAAGTAAGGAGTCCATGTTGGGCTGACGACGTTAAACAAAGCGCTGCACGGGATGCAACCCGTGGTTTTCATGTTTCTAATCTTTCTGAATCATGTTTATTTTTCAAATAAGATTAATTAATCATTTTGATATTTAAAAAAAATAAAAAATAAATAAAAAATAAATAAAAAATAATAATAAAAAATAGACTTTTGACCTCTTCTTCTATTATGAGTATGGATGGGTATGAAAGGGGAGCACCATATTCATCCATGTCATGTGGTGTGATCCTTGAGTAATACCTTACCCAGAAATTTAAAAAGAAGACAATGTATCATCAGTTTATTCTATTATATATATATACTTATATTTTACTTATATATATATATATTGTTTTGTTTTGTTTTGTTTTGTTTTTTTTCTACTAGGGAACTCTGCAAGCGACATGGATATTAAAGGGCTAAAAGGGAGCAGCAAGAATTTCAACTTCAACCACTAGGTGACTTCATTCCGTGATCCTAATTTTCAATTTCCTTTTTGAACTTTCATTCTCTACCTCTACCCCCTTCTAAATTTTCTTTTCTTTAAACACTAGGGATAGTGTTGTTTTATGTTGGGGGGGGGAGATAAAATAAAAAATGATTTTATTTAAAAAAAGGAATGATTTGAAAAAAAAATTGTAAATGGAAGGAAAAATTCCTTTAAATTTGAACATGGTAATACACATTGCACACTTTGAAACTCAATATCAAATAATTTAGCATACCCTGATTCTGATTTTAATCCTTGTATAATTTCATGAGCATATATTTTGGAAAGTGTGGTTGTCCAATGTGATATTTCATCGTTTATATTTTCATCCAAATAAAAATAAAAATCACAATGCACGTCCTTTGGATAGTGGAGTATTAGTTTAAGTTCATGGGGTCCCCCAAATAAATAGCATAGGTTTGGTGATCATTTTAGTTTAATTTGAGTATTCAAAAAAAAAAATTGCGCGTAGATCAATGAAATGACCTAATGCATGGCTTTCGGCACTTGGGGATCGTGACTCCATAGTTGTCTGGCCCAGAGTTAGTAATTTTATCTCTATTTATGGTAATTTGAATTTGTTTTTGACTAAGTTAACTCGAGATGATGCCCGAGTATGTGGTATTCACTTGGTGCCCTAAGGTCTTTGAGCCTGGGAGTCATCGGCAAAGTCTCACTACAGGGATTGACTCTTTTGAGTGAAATTTCAATTACCATGGAAAAATTTCAAAAAAAAAAACAAAAAAAAAAAAACATATAAAAAAAATAATACAATAAAAAAAATTTAATACTCATCATAATATTGAAATTTGATTCCACCCAGTGCTTCCGTAATTTCCCCCTTGAATAAAGATGAGCCCCCATGTCTATTGTGATGCACAACACATCCTCATACTTAATTGATATTGGATGAAATATGGAAATGAATTTGAACAAAGGAATGGGCTTGGGATTGGGATCTTCTTATGAAAATATCTTGTATTAAAATATTTTGATGGGTTTCATGATTGTTTAGTATAAGGGTTTTTGGTGATCATTGTGTATTAAAATGTTTTTGGAAAAGGGAATTTGAATTTCATATTGTTGAGATATATTTTTCTCGGGACTAGCAAAATTCATGTTGGGGGGTGTGATTAGACACTAAATGAGGATAATATTAATTGTTAATATACATAATATTCATGTTACCTATTATTCATAAACACCATTTTAGTACATTTTACACTTTGAACATCATTTCACATTATAATTGTAATGCCTTCTTAAAATGCACTATTATGTGGTTCATTTTTGAACATCATTTGAAGTACTCAATGATTCATCTAATTTTAAAGAATCTAATTATAAAAATTTTAATTTGATATTCTTTTGAACTGGATATTCACTTCAAGGATCAATGAAATATTCATAAAGGATGATGGAGATATTTGGCAATGAAAGGAAGCAATTTTGGAGAAGGAAGATTGGACACCAGCCCACTGATGAGAATGTGAGGCCCAACGTACAATCCCAATGAATCCCAAATTTCGTGGGATGATAGAAGATATTTATAGGAACAAATAAATCTTCAGGATCCAATGCTAATTAGGCATCTATGGTATTAATTTAGGTGTCCCAAGTTAGAGATAAAATTATGGTCCAGATTCTACATCCCAGAAAAACAGCCCACTAATACGATCATATCTCAGAATCCACAACTCAAAATGGGCCCAACTTTTACAGGCGATTAGAAGACATCTGGATTTCAATTTTCTTATTCTATGGACCACTATGATTCGTCCATATATTAGGTATTCCAAGTGAGTATGTTCGGTGAAGTAAAGCTGGATGCCACCTCAGGTCAAGGGTGGAAAAACCAACTCTCCCTTACTTTCCACCCACCTATGTCCTACCAAAATTAATTGAGGAGACTTGGACTGTTTGAGGATAAACCCAAGGGTTCAAAAATTCCAATTTAAGGAAGTGGTGTTGGAGGATTGAAGAATCTTGGATGCTTTGTTCAATTGTAATGTTATACTGCAATTTTGTTGTCTCAAATTTTTCTTTCACATGTAAGTTGTTCAATTCACTTTAGTTTCTTAATAAAAGTTCTTATTATACTATTATTATGTTGTTCTTCATATAAATTTGATACCTTTGGATCAAGGTGTGAATTTATTCACACAAAACATTTTGAAATTATACACACAACAGTGGAGTGATCATTTTATTTTTATTGTTTTCTTTACTTCTCTATTTCCTCATGAGTCTACTTTATGCTTCCATTGAAACCATGGGATCAATGGAGGGATAAAACACTTATGGGTTGATCCAAGGGAGTATAAAGGGTCTGGATTGGATGTTATTTATCACCTCACTAATTTATAATCACTTCTTTAATTGAGATTTTTATTTGATGATTTTTAAACTCCATCGTCCTTGTTGAATTTAAGGCCACACACTTCAAGTGCTAATACGAACCTTTACCTTGAAGTTCTCAAAACTTTGATCCTTCAAGTGTATAGGTGATTAGTATTAAAGGGTGTAGGAATTAAACCAATAAGTGATGATGTTGTTTTATCTCCTTAAATGAACCCATCTCATATATAAGAAATTGAAATCATTAAAAAGGAAATACGTCCAATCCACCCTGAGCGATAACCTAGGATCAACTCATTATTTTAAATTGAATTAACTTAAGTATCTTAGAGTTACTTTAAAACCATATAAAATCAACCCAAGTTGTCCACTTCATAGCCAAAAATAGTCCATAGAATGTGCGTGAATATAGGTTACTTCTTAGGTCTCTGAGGATTCGACAACCCAAGCTAAACTACAAGGTCCGTCTTACTTTCTTCTCTTGGGTAAATTTGAGCGAGAATAAAATTTTAGTGCCATTTCTAGGGACCTAAGTAAGTTATCTTAGAAAATATAATTCTTTTTTTTCATCCCTCTTCTCTTATCTCATCCCCAATTTCACTCCTATGGAAATAAATTTTAAACAAGTCCAAAATGGGAAACCTATCCCTACTTTGATCACCCAACCCCATGTGTGATGTACAATGACCATACTAATTTCTACATGTGGTATCATCAAAAAACTAATGAACCACATTGTTTTTACCCCTACGATCCACAAAACTTCACAACATATAATGAGTTTCAATCACCACAAAGCCAATATGAACACCCTCCTATGAAATTCCAACAACTTAATTATCCACCTGAAATAGACCATATTTATCAACCCCTTACCCATCACGATCCACAAACATTTCTTGAAAAATTGTGTCAAAAAATGGAGATAATGAATTTTGAGGTTTCATCATTGAGGTTAAAAATACAAAGCATTAAAAATTGTGAGGAACCCATCCCTACACAAACTGTCCCTTCCATAACCTTATGTGAAGTGTCTAGTTTCCCACAAACCTCTCATGAATTTACTAAAGAGAAAACCTTTGGATTTGGGGAAGATTATGAGGATCAAGGAATTGTTGATATGTGTTTAAATCAGAATGACACTGATTTTTTGTATTCACAAGAGGAGAATTTGACATCATGGATTGAGTGTCCTGAATACCACTCCATTGATTCTTCAAAACAAAAAATTAACGAACCATAGGGAGAAATCAAAAACTTTGAGTCCATAAAAATTCTTAACACTGATATTTCCAATTTTTTGGTTGAATATTCTATTCAAAAGGAACCAATTTTTTTGAGAAATTTTGAAAATGAAACTGATTTGGATTCAAAATCTCAACCTGTGTTTGAATGTACTATCCAACCTGAGCTCAAAATTATTATCCTTCCTTCCATGATCAAGTATCCCTTCATAGGATATAACCATGAAAATTTAGTTGGAATTCATTCTTCTCTTGAAACCCAAAAAGTTGGAATGACCATTGATGTCTTTGGAAAAACTACAGTGGAAACTAGATCAACCATTTATGATATTCCTTGGATTTTACCACTCATTATAAAACATAGGTTTGAACACGACAAAAATTATAAACAAAGAATCAATCTCAATCTAGTGGACATGGATAAATATGGGGTCCTTAAAATTTTTAAAATTGGTATTGGGTAAGTAAGGGGTCCATGTCGGGCTGACGACATTAAACAAAGCACCTCACGGGAGGCAACCCGTGGTTTTCATGTTTCTAATCTTTCTGAATCTTGTTTATTTTTCAAATAAGATTAATTAATCATTTTGATATTTTAAAAAAATAAAAAATAAATAAAAAATAAATAAAAAATAATAATAAAAAGTAGACTTTTGACCTGTTCTTCTATTATGAGTATGGATGGGTACGAAAGGGGAGCACCATATTCATCCGTGTCACGTGGTGTGATCCTTGAGTAATACCTTACCTAGAAATTTAAAAATAAGACAATGTATCATCAGTTTATTCTATTTTATATATATAATTATATTTTACTTATATATATATATATTGTTTTGTTTTGTTTTGTTTTTTTTTGTTTTTTTCTACTAGGTAACTCTGCAAGCGACATGGATATCAATGGAATAAAAGGGAGCATCAAGAATTTCAACTTCAACCACTAGGTGACTTCATTCCATGATCCTAATTTTCAATTTCCTTTTTGAACTTTCATTCTCTACCTCTACCCCCTTCTAAATTTTCTTTTCTTTAAACACTAGGGAAAATGTTGTTTTAAGTTGGGGGGGAGATAAAATAAAAAATTCTTTTATTTTAAAAAATGAACGATTTGAAAAAAAAATTGTAAATGGAAGGAAAAATTCCTTTAAATTTGAACATAGTAATACACATTGCACACTTTGAAACTGAATATCAAATAATTTAGCATACACTGATTCTTATTTTAATCCTTGTATAATTTCATGAGCATAGATTTTGGAAAGTGTGGTTGTCCAATGTGATATTTCATCATTTATATTTTCATCCAAATAAAAAAAATCACACTGCACATCCTTTGGATAGTGGGGTATTAGTTTAAGTTCATGGGGTTTCCCAAATAAATATCTTAGGTTTGGTGATCATTTTAGTTTAATTTGAGTATTCAAAAAAAAAAAAAAATTGCACGTAGAGCAATGAAATGACCTAATGCGTGGCTTTCGACACTTGGGGATCGTGACTCCATAGTTGTCTGGTCCAGAGTTAGTAATTTTATCTCTATTTTTGGTAATTTGAATTTGTTTTTGACTGAGTTAACTCAAGATGATGCCCGAGTATGTGGGCTTCACTTGGTTCCATAAGGTCTTTGAGCCTGGGAGTCATCAGAAAAGTCTCACTATAGGGGTTGACTCTTTTGAGTGCAATTTCAATTACCATGGAAAAATTGAAAAAAAAAAATATATATAAAATAATACAATAAAAAAAATTGAAGACTCATCTTAATATTGAAATGTGATTCCACCGAGCACTTCCGTAATTTCCCCCATGAATAAAGATGAACCCCCATGTCTATTGTGATGCACAACACATCCTCACACTTAATTAATATTGGATGAAATATGGAAATGAATTTGAACAAAGGAACGGGCATGGGATTGGGATCTACTTATGAAAATATATTGTATTAAAATATTTTTATGGGTTTCATGATTGTTTGGTATAAGGGTTTTTGGTGACCATTTTGTATTAAAATGTTTTTGGAAAAGGGAATTCGAATTTCATATTGTTGAGATATATTTTGCTCGGGACAAGAAAAAATCAAGTTGGGGGGTGTTATTAGCCACTAAATGAGGCTAATATTAACTGTTAATATACATAATATTAATGTTCTTTATTATTAATAAACACCATTTTAGTGCATTTTACACTTTGAACATCATTTCACATTATGATTGTAATACCTTCTTAAAATGCACTATTATGTGGTACATTTTTGAACATCATTTGAAGTACCCAATGATTCATCTAATTTTAAGGAATCTAATTATAAATATTTTAATTTGATATTATTTTGAACTTTATATTAATTTCAAGGATCAATGAAATATTCATAAAGGATGATGGAGATATTTGGCAATGAAAGGAAGCAATTCTAGAGAAGGCAGATTGGACACCAGCCCACTGATGAGAATGTGGGGCCAAAGATACAAGCCCAATGAATCCAAAATTTCGTGGGATGCTAGAAGACATGTATAGGAACAAATCACTCTTGATTATCCAATGCTAATTAGGCCTCCATGGTGTCCATTTAGATGGACAACTTTAGAGATAAAATTCTGGGCCAGATTCTGCGGCCCAGAAAAACATCCCACTAATATGATCATATCTCAGAGTACACAATTCCAAATGGGCCCAAATTTTACAGGAGGTTAGAATACATACGTGTTTCCATTTTCTTCTTCTATGGACCACTATGATGCAGCCATATAGAAGGTCTTCCAAGTGCGTATGTTCGGTGAAGGAAAGATGGCTGCCACCTCGGGTCAAGGGTGGAAAAATCAACTCTCCCTTACTTTCCACCCACCTATGGCCTACCACAATTAATTTAGGAAACTTGGACTGTTGGAGGATCGACCCAAGGGCTCAAAAATTCCTATTTAAGGCTGTGGTGTTGGAGTATTGAAGAATCTTGGATGCTTTGTTCAATTGTAATGTTATGCTGCATTTTTGTTGTCTCAAATTTGTCTTTCACATATAAGTTGTTCAATTCACTTTAGTTTATTAATAAAATTTCTTCTTATACTCTTATTATTTTGTTCTTTATATCAATTTTATACCGTTGGATCAAGGTGTGAATTTATTCACACCAAACCTTGTGAAATTATTCACACAACGGTGGAGTGATCATTTTATTTTTGTTGTTTTCTTTACTTCTCCATTTCCTCCCTCACGAGTCTACTTTCCGCTTCCACTGAAACCATGGGATAAATAGAGGGATAACCTACTTATGGGTTGATCCAAGGGAGTATCAAGGGGCTGTATTGGATGTTATTTATCACCACATTAATGTATAATCACTATTTTAATTTAGTTTTTTATTTGATTATTTTTAAACTTGATCGTCCTTGTTGAATTTAAGGCCACACGCTTCAAGTGCTAATACGAATCTTTACCTTGAAGTGCTCAAAACTTTGATACTTCAAGTGTATAGGTGATTAGTATTAAAGGGTGTAGGCATTAAACCAGTAAGTGATGATGTTGTTTTATCTCCTTAAATGAACCCATCTAAAATATAAGAAATTGAAATCATTAAAAAGGAAATACGTCCAATCCACCCCAAGCGATAACCTAGGATAAACTCATTATTTTAAATTGAATTCACTTAAGTCTCTTAGAGTTCCTTTAAACACATATAAAATCAACCAAATTTGGCCACTTCATAGCCAAAAATAGTCTATAGAATGTACGTGTTTATAGGTTACTTCTTAGGTCTCTGAGGATTCGACAACCCAAGCTAAACTACAAGGACCGTCTTACCTTCTTCTCTTGAGTAAATTTGAGAGAGAATAATCATGAATACATGCAACTTAGGATTACTTTTTCCATGTGTGTGATATGTATTCTTGGAACTAATCACCAACCTTTGGATTATTGGAGGCAGACTTGGGGTTGTTGCGACTTGAACCCCAGTGGGTCGGGTTGTGACACGATCTTATACATTGGATCATACCTGATTAAATATGTGGCGTTGATTAACTCATACAATGAATATGTGTTCCCATTATATCACACCTGATCAGACCAATAGCCCAGATCATACCCAATTAGTTAATTGGTTCAACCCACCAGACATACCCATTCGGGCTTAGACCCAAACTGGTATGAACAACTGATTCATTATAAAAAATAATGATAACTCGAAGTATTGAGGTGGTATGTGAATTGTAAAGTGTGCTATAAACGCACCATATTTAGTGATCTCACATGTGGATAGTCTAGTTAACCCCTATATTTTTTTTCTCTCACTTTATTATTTTTAAATAATGATAAAAATTCCCCCTAATAAAGGGGACCCCAATCCATCCCATTTTCCATTGTGGAATTCCAAAAAGAATTATCCCCTTTTTAAAAAACCAAAAATAAATTAATTTAAATTATTTAAAAAACATCTAAAATAAAACTCTAGTAGTCCCTTATAAAAAATCACAATGCTAGTGACTTTTTTAGGAATTATTATTCCAATAATTTTCCTTATGAAAATTTTACAATGGTAAAATTTCAAATCATCCATCAATTAATTTTTGGCTTAATTATTTTTTTTATTTTATATATTTTAGGTTTTTGAATGTGAATATGTCATGAATCATAAATTATATCTTAAAAATAAATAGAAAATTAAATGAATTGAAATATTTATGATAGCCAAACTAATTTCTTCAGTTTTAATTTTTCTTAATTTTATGTTGATTTTTATTTTTATCGACTTCATAAAATGGCTAATCATTTAGGTTGTTGTCCTTTTTAAAAATTTTAGAAAACAAAAAATTGTCATTTTTTTCAAAAAAATATAAACATGTAAAAAATTTATATCATTGTACAACATATTCCAAATATGATAATAATAGAAGAATTGAACATGAAACTAAAAATTTAAGTGAATGTATAATAAAATATTTTAGTTACATATAAAAATTCATTGATCATAAATTATATTTACATGTAATAATTAGGAATAATTTTTTTAATTGTTTGACACAAATATTAATTAATAAATATATAATTGATTACCTCATCATTAATCATGTCTCAAATACATAACCCAAACTCTATTTTTTTGGGTAAATGTCACTTATAGATTAAAATAGGGAACCAATATAAAATTAGGACCAAAATATCATAAAATTTATGTAGATAACCATATTATTTTTAATACTAAATATATGAAATAAAATCATGAAAATTCTCTCCCTCTAAATTTTGGCCATTAGACGTGTCACCCCTAACTGGCCCCCAATAAATCACATGTAAAAATTATTTTCCCAAAATCTCTTAACTCCCAATAAAAACCCTATTTAGTGTCACCCTCCACTCAAATGGAACCCTAGCTCGCTGTCACTATACTCTCAACCAAGATTGTAGCTGATTTTATCCCTTTAGGGGGATGCCTCTCTTATCATGGAAGATGAGGCACATCCCGTGACACATTTCATGGATACCTACCAATAGAGTTAGAGTGGTGACACATGTAGGCTCTATATAATTCATGACTAGAATATGTATACATTCTACAACCTCCTTTATCCACACACACATAGGTGTTCCAAGATAATGAATAATTTTTTTTACTGAAATAATTCTCACCAATATCTTAGTTCTATTTGAGGATATTTTTTTTTAAATTGTATATCACCCTAATTTTTTTATTTAGTTTGTTAATTGGTGTGGTACAAAAATATTTTTTATAGTTTTTTTTATTATAGGAGGGAAAAATAGATAGGAAGGTATCTTCTTGGTTGAATAAATTTTGACATCTTTTTCTTTTTTTTAAAAGTAAAATATATTTAGTTTATGAGTGAATTTAGTTATCTCTCAATATAGTATTTTTTTAAAAATAAAGTTGTATATAAAAATTATATCTATATTAATTATTTTATATTAGATGCATGGTAAAAAATTTACAAAACACAGAAGAAAAAATATAATGTCATGGAAATGGAAGAGAGGGATGTTATAAAAATCTAAATAGTTAAAACTAAATCTATTTTAAATTATATATGTTTGATAAATTTATTTAAAGTGGCTGTTGATTATATTATTAGTGATAAAAGGTTAAATTAATTGGTGATACAAATGGGATTTGGTGTATTGCTAGATTTTAAATGATAATGCTTTATAAGGGAGATTTGTGAGAATATTATAGATTTCTTTGACCCTTTAACTTTTAGTATAACTATTATAGGGAAATAAATTAATGTTACTATGATATATTTTAATTAAATTTTAGGAATTACCTTTGGAGGGAAAACCATTGATTTTTAAATATAGAGTATGGAGTATATAGAAATGAAAAATGTTTATATGGGAAAGAAATTGACTGCTCTAAGGGATATGATTATTAGAGATGTGGAAGAAAGTTATTTGTTATAAAATTTATGTTTTTTACCTTGGGGAAAGTTTTTAATCAAATTTCAAGTTTATTTTTCAATGAATGAAATATTAGGATGTCATGTGAGTGTTAAGATGAAGTTGTAAAATAATATTGGTCAAAATTAGTTTTGATAGAGCTTGTTCATGAATTTTATTTATAAAAAATGTTTATTAATGAAGTAAAAAGGAATAAAACCATGGGTGTATGTTTAGTATTACTATTGGTATGTTTTAATAATTTCAAAATTCATTAAATGTATTTTTATTAGTTAATAAATTTTATGTCATTGAGATTAATATATTGATACTTCATTGTAACTATTTTTCTTCCTCCAATTTTCAATTGGACAACTTCAAAATTATGAAGACCATTTTTTTTACAATTTTTAGATGAAGGAAATGTGAAAAGACGATTCATGTTGAAAAGTAATAGTAAAAAACATTTTATAAGCCCCTATGACTTCAATATAGATCACTTTTTCAGATCAATCATTGTTCATCCATTTGGTAACCTGATAATGTTAAAATTATATTATGTTTCATTAAAATTTTATAATTGGAATATATTTTTATATCTAGTAACCAATGTTATATTTTTTAATGACTTATTTATATTGTTTTTTAGAAATTTTCATGCTCCTATAAAGTTTAAATCCTCATAAAAATTTTATATTACTCTCTATTATCTTATTTTTAATATTTTTTTAATTAAAATTAACCAATGATTTATTTTTAATTCCCTTTTCATGTATTTTTTTTGTTTTCCATATATATGTTGAATTATGGAAGGTCAGGGTAAAAATTTGGAAGCTTTTTGTTAAAATTTGTAAAATAGGTGATAAAGTGTGTAATTGAAAATAAATAATTAATGTTTTATATACTATTAATCCATTTTTTTTATTCTTAAATGTTTTATTTTTAATATTATTTTCATTATTATCGATGAATGTTTTTTTAAAATATGTAATGTTAGTGTTAAAATATGGAAGTTTACTATTAAAATCTAAAAGCTACGTGTTAAAATATGTAATTTAGGTGTTAAACCGAGTATCTATTTTTTATTTGTTAGTCTTTATTTTCCTTTAAGTCATCAATTGTTATTATATTAATTACTTTTCATTTTGGTATTTTTTTTCATAAAAATGTTATATTATGGAAGGAAAGTGTTAAAATATGGAATTTGAGTGTTAAGTTCAAGAAGTTAGTGTTGAAATGTGGGAAAAAATATACAAAATATAATTTTTTTCTCAATTAATATTATCTTCTAATGCTTTATTTTTTGTAATTTTTTTCATTATTACATGCAACTACTTTGTTTTTAATCCATATTTTGTATTGGGCATTAAATTATGGAACCTAGGTGTAAAATGAGTAATTGAAAGTCACTGATTTTCTAGTCCTTATGTTTCATTTATTCTATCCTCCCTTAATTTTTTTTTTCATTTTCAGTATTTAAATATGGAAGGTTACTATTAAAATTTAGAAGATTAGTGACAAAATATGGTATGTATGTGTTAAAATATGGAAGTTGTGCATTAAAATATTTAAATTAGGTGTAAAAATTAGTTTTTGAAAATAGATGTTCTATTATTCCTCTTATCCCCTTTATTCTCACATACAATGTTTTATTTTGAATAAATTTTCCTTATCATTAATGAATGTTTTTTTAAATTCATGTATTCATTTTTTTATACATATTATAAAATCTAGATGATTAGTGTTAAAATATGAAAGGTTATTATTAAAATATATAAATTGTGTGCTAAAATCTATAAATTAGGTGTTAAATTGATTATCTAAAAATTGTTAATTTTTTAGTCACTAATTTTTTTTCATATTAATTCCATTTTAATGTTGTTTTTTATTTTTTTCATAAATATGTTATATTGTGGAAGTTAAGTTTAAAAAATGGAAGATAAGTGTTAAATTTTAGAAGTTATGTGTTAAAATATGGATATAAAAAATATAGAAACTGTAAAGTTATCATGTTCACTTCATCTTATTTTCTAATGATTTATTTTTATTAAATTTTCCATTTTTATTTGAAACTATTTTATTTTTAATTCATATTTCATGCTTGGTGTTAGAATATGGAATCTAGGTGTTACAATTATTAACTAAAAATTAATTATTGGTTAGTCCTTATGTTCCCATTATTTTATCCTCCCTTAATTTTTTTATATTTATAGTGTTGAAATATAGAGGGTTACTATTAAAATTATAGAATATAGATATTAAAATGATTAACAAAAATCACTAAATTTTTAGTAATTATGACTTCATGTTATTCTCAAATGTTTTATTTTTTAATATGGTTTTCATTATCATCGATGAATTATTTTTAATATCCTTTTATTTTTGTATGATTTTATTAAAATATATATGTTTAGTATTAAAATATAAAATGTTAGTGTTAAAATTTGGAAAATTAATGTTAAAATTCTTGAAATATTCATGTTAAAATCTACAAAATAGGATTCATAGTATGGTATATTAATGTTAAAATTTGTTAGTGGGTTATTGAAAACATAAAAGGAACAAAAAAATATATTATTTTTTGGATTTTTTGAATAATTTTCCAAATTTTCATAACTACTAACTTCTTAAAGATTTGTGTTAAAAGGTGAATTTTTAGTGTTAAAAAATTGGAAGCATTTTGTTAAATTATAAAATATGATTGTTAAAATCTGGGATCTTTTTTTAACATATTGCTGACTATTATATCTTATAGGATATGAGGGAACCATATGATGGATACATGAAATGTGTTAATGAGATTCTGCATTAAACCCTAAGAGTTCAAGGTAACTTATTATAGGAACCCTATAATTCTAAAATAGGTAAAATGGATGATGAACAAGATAAATAAGGAGACTCTGAGGAGGATTCAAAAGATATTAAATAGGCAGACGAGGAGGTAGAGGAAGTTAAGGGGGTTTATGAATTTATAAAGGAAGATATAGAGGAGGATGAAGTGTTTAAGGTAAGTGAGTAAGCCAATGAGGAAGAGGGGGAGGCAGTGATAGTGAACAAGGAAGCTCAAGAGGAAGTGGATAAAGCTATCCTTGAACTAGAATTGGAAGATTCATCTGAGGGCATGTTTTCATGGAGGTCAAAATAAAGGAAAATTGATAAAAATGGTCACCCTATATTCAACATCCTCTCAAAGTATAAAGTGGGATTAAAAAAGGTTTATGAATTGTGTACCTTGGGAAGGAGTTGAAGAAGATATGCCCTAAATCCATTAAAAAACATATGTTGTTATTTGATATATCATATTGTATGATAATAGGATATTGTAAAATCATAGTTTTCATGCTACTAACATGACCTATCATATTATATGTTATGTACATATCATAATTCATAGAATCATTAAGTAAAATTCAAATTACATGATTATAATAGATATTTTTAGTAGAACATTAAGTGTTTGGTTTCAATTATCTTTAATAACTATAATTAATATATAATGTTTCATATGATGAAATGAATCAGAGATAATGAATTGGATGAGGGTTAAAAATGGTTGTAACTAAATATATTCACTAATAATTTATGTAGTGTATGAGTGAATTCATACCTCACTCAAGGGTTTTCCCTGAGGGCTATATAAATAGAATTTTCATAAAATGTTTATTCCCACCTATGCCTATATTAATTATACCTCTTCCCAAATCTCTCTTAATATTCCTTCTTTTCCATGATAATCACTACCATTACATGGAGTAAAGGAGAGTCCCTCCCATAAAATGGGAGATTCACATCAACCAATGAATACAACACGGAAGAGGGAGTTTGATACCAACCTCTTAGTGATATTTATTATGAATTATGGAAGATTATAGTAGTGACCATCATTGGTGTAAGGTGCATGACTATTTCTTAATTTTATATTTATACATAGTTTTGGTTTCTAACATGGTTGATCTTAGTTCTTGAGTTCCTTGTTGTTTTAGATGCATTGAATGAGTGTCAATCAATCCTTAGAGACCCATAAGTGGCATTAAATCCATGAAATTATCTTTGATTCTTGAAATCATGATTAAAATGAAGAAATTATCATATCATATCATATCATAAATCATTATACATGATTGGTTTTTTGTTTCATGGATTTCTATATGGAATGGGATTTCTTAAGTTGTGACAAGGTCACTCTATACGATATCTGATATCATAAGTGGCAATAAAAAATTATTCCTTTGGTTTTTTTCATGTTGTAATGCATGATGTGGGATGTCGTAGACTATGATAACACCAACCCATAATAAAAAACAAATCCTAAAACCATCAAGATGATATCACGATATATCATAAAATATGATAACCAGGTGAAAGGGGATATGTCAAAACTAGATATTATCCATCATAAAACATGATAGATAAATAATCCAAGTCACATATTAAGATATAGTGATGCTTCTATATATGATATGCATGAATAATTTATATTTCTAAATTTAAATTTAAAATTGAATCATATGGTTTATAAAATATTTATAAATATAAAAAAGTTTTTCTAGGATATTTATCTTCCAATTCCTTTATTATACTATTTTTTAGATAAAACTAATTTTTAATTAGGTTGGGAGGTAACACTTACATGACTTGAAATCCCCATATTACATGGCCTGAAGTCCTAGAGGCATGAAGTTCATCAAAAGTGACCCAAAGATCTCAAACTGAAACAACCTCCGCCTTCCTACCGACTGCCCATGCCATCCCAGTCACCCCAAATTCTTCTCCACAATTTTCAATTTCCACCCCATGTAGAGGGGTATGAGGCCTTCATCCTAAATAATGTTCTAATATCCATTTTATACTATTAGTGACCAATCAATGCTCTAATGACCATACTTTTTCCAAATTTATAATTTAACTCCCTTGGACCATCTTTTACTCTACTGGTTAGAAGAAGCTCTAGTATGTAACCTGAAGTTCCAACATTTTATGGCCCAGAGGCCCTGTGGCATGAAGGCCTAATTTCATGGACCAAAATCCCATTTGCGAATTGTTTATAATATTTAATTTGATTTTTTTTTCAAATTAAAAGGATTTATTTGTGAAATTATTTAAACCATATCCAAAATTATTTTGATAATTAATATGATCAAGGTTTAAATAATATTAAATTTTTTATATTCTGAATATTTACATAATATATGAATAGTTCATATATATAATGTTTATATTCCAGATATCATATATTTAATGTAAATTCTATATAATTATTAATATTAAATTTATATTTTGAATAAATATAAAGTTTTTATATTTATTTAATTATGGATTTTCCATAATTATTGGCTAAATTATAAAGTGTTTATAATTCTTTTATTTGTGAATTATTCATAAGTTATTTATCTCATGTTTTAATATATGAATTATTTATTTATTTATTTTTATTATCTACTTTATTCATGAATATAATTACTATATTATAAATATGTACATGATTTAGTTTAAATTATTAAATAAATTCTCTAAATTATTATTCATGTATATAAAGAGTTTGATTCTCGGTATAATAATTGATTTAGTTTTATTTTACCATGAATTTGAATTACATTGGGTTATAAGATTTAATTAAGTAGTTAATCATAGTTTATACAAATTATGTTTTAGAATTAAGATGAAAATGAGTTCTATCTTGTGTAAAGTATCCATGGGTAGAGGTATTTTGGGTCAAACTACTCATTGTCCTGAAGTATTATGTCTTTTCTAGAAAAGTAGGGTTTGGCTATCTGTCTCTCCAAGATTACTATTATAGAGTTTTTTGATTTCATATGATTATAAACCTTTATATTTGTATTAGAGACACAAGATATTAATGTGTAAAGAGTTACACATCAATATGTTTTGAACATATTGATTTTGTGGAAGGAATAAGATTCCAAAATAAATCATTATAAGAATGAATACATGTAAAGTGAATACATGAGATAATATGGTGGGATTAAATTCCATTTAAATTACATTGGATTATAATATTTAATTAAGTAGTTAATCATAGTTTATACATATTAGGTTTTATAATTATGATGAAAATGAGTTCTATCTTGTGTAAAGTATCCTTGGGTAGAGGGATTTTGGGTCAAACAACTCATTGTCCTGAAGTATTATGTCTTGTCTAGAAAAGTAGGGTTTGGCTATCTATCTCTACATGATTACTCTTATAGAGTTTTTTGATTTAATATGATTATAAACTTTTATATCTAGATTAGTGACACAAGATATTATTCTGTAAAGAGTTACACATCAATATGGTTTGAACATATTGATTTTGTGGAAGGAATAAGATTCCAAAATAAATCATTAGAAGCATAAATACATGTAAAGGGAATACATGAGATAATATTATGGGATTAAATTCCATTTAAAATACCATGTGTTATATTCCTTCCAAATAAAAAATTTTCAAGACCTTGATCATCCAACCATACAACCCATGTAAAATCTAAGGACCCCAAGATTATCTTGTGTAACACAAATAAGAAATTAGGTGACCCTAAACATTAGGTTCCTTGTTTTTAGAATTTTATTTGGATTAAACTTATCTAATAAACCTTAATTTTTATGATACCAAAGGAATGGAGCTTAGAAAATCCATATGATGGAATAGGGTAAAGAGTTGTCCACTCAACTATCCAAGAGTTATATATATGATATGATTTCCATGATTATTTACCAAATATAGTCATGGTTTATTTACATGATTAACTGATGTAATTCATGATAAAATATGGATATTATCCTATTAATGGATATGATGTAATTTAAAATGGGTCATAATTTTAGTGGGATAACATTTAATAAATTTCCTTATTAAATGAATGTAAAATATGATACTCATCTAAAAAAATATTCTATTGTAGATAAATGAAATCATTACCATAAGACTCAAAATTAACATCAAACCTTAGAAAGATAATCTTAATGTAAGAAACCAATTATATTGGTATCAAAACATAATAATTTTTCTTAATATAAAAGAAAATTATATGTTTTAGAGAAATCCTTTAACGAGTAACCTTATATTGAAATTATTCAATAGGTCAATACATATGATTATGTAAAGCATAAATTGATTCACTCAAGGTTTCAAAAAGTTAAATTTAAGATGATCAAACGAAATTTAGTCTCAACTCATATATATTCAATATGATTGAATATATTAATGACTTATAGAGACTAAATGGTTTCTATAAGGATTATAATGGTTAATACATTCATTATAGAATCACTATTGTATTTTCTTTGATAATATAAATCTATTTAACAAATGTTTAAATGAATTTTGGAATTGATAAATTCATGACATACCATTTTTCACAGAATTAATGACACATTCTTCACTGAGAAATCATAATTCAAGTTTGATAGAAATGTATCTCTATACCTGAAGAGGAATAAAATGGGATTTACATGTACCACAAGACTTATCACACATCAAGGGATATAAATTATTTAATAAAACATTACCTAGTTTGGTGATGTAGTGGCGAGAACCTCCCATTGGGAGTAGGCTACAGATTTTACACATTACTAACCAAAAGGGTGTCGATACTATAAAAATCATTTTAAGGGTTTTTAGAGTTCTTTTTATCCTTATAATAAACCTACTATAGGGGAAACCCAATATTTAGGGGGATTAGTTCACTTTGTAGGATTTTATTTAATTGCTCATGGAAACCAAATGGAACTTTAGATCAAAATTTATGAAACTTTTAAGTTGATATTCATTTTAGTAAGAAGGAAATATTTCAAAGGGAAAATTACCACCCACTCACCAGGTGGACCACACACTTCCTTTATGGTTCCAAGATGAGCACCGATTTGACTTCCCACTCACCATAAAGCCACATAATTCCTCTGTAGTTCATGAACTTTCTTAGATGAAATTCATTTCCTTCACATTCCACACACTTCCCACAAGACCATGCACTTCATTAAAAAATGATATTTTTTCATGGTTGGGTGATGGGTGTCCTTTACAATCTTCCCACTCCTTGCATGATTGTGCATTTTCTTTATGGCCACACACTTCCTTCATTTCTTCTTGGTACCTTAATGGGCCAATTTTTCCAAGAATAATTCACTTATAAATACCAGCACCCATTTTTAGAAAATACAGATTAGAGAGATTGATTAGGGAAGCATATACTTCGATAGACCCTTCATGTAATCCTCTAGGCGCACATCCCGCATAACTACCACATGGGACCATGCTACATGATCCTACCATGTGAGACTAATGTGTGCACACCTACCATGAACATCTCCAACATAATTCCATTTCCTGTGTACCACTTTAGAAACCATGATCCTCCCACACAACTCCTATATGAGCCTATAATGTAGGCCCTTACCATGTGAATATGTCATGTGATCCTAATTCACATGCACCTATAACATGAGGAAACAACACACACATCTCCTTAGAAATCACACACCACCAAAATGAGTTTCTTTATATATGAACCTCCCACACAAGTATAACATGGCTCCCTACTTGCATACCTACCACATGTGTGCATCTATTGTGTGTTCCTCCTACCGAATGAACCAACCCCCTCATAATAATACTATTCAAAAACCTCTATATCAGCCTCCTATGTACACATCTAGTGTGATAAATCTTCCACAAGCCTTCTAGGCAGAGCATTCAAAACATACTCACCCTCCATAGCCATATCTAAGGGTCTATACCATCGGGGATTAACCCCTAAACATATAATTGGGATTAGTGTAGAGATATGATCCTAGGACTTTGCCTTGGTCCCTTTATTTCCTTTAATAACCACCATGAAAAATTTATTGTCACATAGAAAATTTTTCAGGTTGGTTTAGACATATTTCATGTTGCAATATCCATGACCCCCACCTTGATCCTAGAGAACACCTTGAGTCAAGATACTCCTCACAGATTCCCAAAACACATTGAATTGATACTCTCATATTGGTTCCCTCATATACCTTAAGTCAAGATACACTTCTTGGTTTAATATAATTCCTTGAGCCGATATAATCCTCTTAGTTATCATATATGGGCGTCCTCCTAGGAATTAGACTAAAAAAATACCTTTACCCAACTCACAAACTAAGTTAGGTATCTAAGGACAACATAGATAAATAATATCCACACAATATTCTTGATTCAAGATACCCATATTCGTTCCATTATACTTCTTAAGTTGATATCCTCTTCATGGTTTCCCAAAAATACATTTACCCGGATCACCTAACAGAGTGAAACCCTAAAGGGAATATCATGAATAATCCCCTCTCAATATCCCAATGTGTTCTCTAATCTAGTACGACTGATCTTATATGTATTTTTTATAACATCAATCATGTATAAGGTGGTCTTATAGGTTTAGTAGATCATTATGTTATCATAATTGAGATGGATCATAGGAATAACCTTCTAGTCCTAGTGGAATGATAATAAATTGAATAGTTCACATCCTTACCATATGACGTTAAACTGAATGGAATGGTCCTATCATATAACCTTAAACTATACTCACTAAACTACATGGGATTTGATTACCATTAACCAAGATGTGTAGGAAAACTCTCTAAGGTTCAATCATGATGTCCCCAAATATATCATTCAACTTATGTTATGAGAAAAAGAAGAAACACTTTTACTAAATACCTAAAGTCAAGATACTCCTCTTTGGTTTTTAATTTAATACTTCGAGTTGAGATACTCTTATTTTTTTCCTTTTAAACCTTGAGTTGAGATAATCCTCTTGTATTCCCTATATCTGGGCTTCCTAATAGGTGTGATACCCAACCATACCTTCTCCTATTTATTCATTTACAAGAAAGGTGAAATAGAAAGTACCACTCATGCATAATACCCACACCAACCATTGTTAGGTACACTTTTTCAAAATAGTCCTTAACTTATAATGTTAAACTGTATGGATTGGTTGTTATCACATGGAATTAAAAGGTACTGCATGTCCTAATAAGAGACACCAATCTATGTGAGTTTTTATTCCTTTTATAAGGATACATAGGAATCCCCTATCATGGGCTTGATCCCAACTCTACAACACATAACACATCCATAGATCATGATACATTCTAGATTACCCAATTAATCATCTTTAAAACAAAGCATCACAAACTAATAAGAGAAGGATGAAGAACCTATACCACACACAAATGTTCACATATCTGCATGGATTCAATTAGATCATTAGATTAGGGGTAACCAGTCTCACATTGTGATTTGGGAAGGATTAAAAAATATAAATTAAATCTAAAGAGAGTCCAAGAGTAAAGAAGAGTCCCCAATAAAAGCTACAATGATCCTGACCTCCCACCCTGTCAAGAAACAAACATTCTAAAGCAATGATATCCCAAAACCCCAGTGAATACCTAACTTTATAAAATAGACCCACAATGAATATTCTCATAGAAACATCATGGAGAAGGAATCCATTAGTGTTTCCATTAGAAACAGAATGGTGAACCCGATGTGAATCCTTCAATTATTCTAATACTTTCACATACAAAAATAAATAATTTTATATTATATGTCATATTCACTTTATATAAGAGTTTACATTGGAAATAGAATGATGAATATGATGTGAATACTTTAAATATGAAAGTGATTGATTGACCATGAAATCTTAATTATGATGTTACATTGAAAGGTTTCTTGATTGTGTTTCCTTTTTATGAACTTCAAAACTCCTTATAATACAAATGGAATAAAAAAAGTGCACCAATGAATTACAATCTCATTGAACAAGATGGTAGTACCCACTGACACCTCAAGACACTACACACAACCATCTGAAAATCCAAACATACACCTCAAATACCATGAATATCGTATCCTTGTGGCCTCAACATACATTATCCCTGACCCAGTGCATCCAAATCCATATGGTTAATGGTGTAGTCTAGGAATATCATATCAAAGAATTTATCCTAAATTTGAATGCAACACATGAAATCATATATAGGATGAGACCCATAGGCCATCCTACTAATGATAGGCCATGAAGAAGCAAGATACCCTGGTTACCACATCCATCTAATTCAGGATCCTATCCATAGATCACAACAACACATACCTTCCTTACCCTAGGGAGGTGGAGGGGGACAACCACCACATTAAGGAAAACATTCGGGATCTTCCTAGGAGGAATATTATTCATCATGGTCATCATCACTGACATGTGAACCCAATTATGTAATAAGTTATAAAGGAATATATACCTTTACTAGCCATCCAAACCAAAGAATCCAAAAGGAGAGACCAATGAGGCATCCAACCACTGAAAATCTAGATTAACCCCACGTCCCTACTAATATCAACAACCCTACGGTCCATCAACATATCCCAATTTTAGAATATGTCCAATTCCAAATTAAAACTTTTAAAAATATTTATAATTCATCAAGTTATCCTTGGTTATGGTATAATCCCAGGGAAAACTCCATCCCACAAGGTTGGGGGAAATTTTACCCTTTTTAACCCTGAAATCATATCCAGTACCATCAAGTGAGTAGGAATGTACTATGATTATGGATATACCTCCACTAAAGAAATATATAATTCCTATTGTAGGTTTTGAATCAGTGTATGTTATTATTGTTGTCCAAAATTGATTCTGTGATACATGATTCCACTGAATAAGAAACAGGTGTGTCCAAATTCGATGCCTACCCACCACCCAATAATGGTGAATATTTTTCATTATAATATCACATTGATCAGTTAGAAGATAAAATAATGTAACTTAAGAAAATAAATTTTGAGTTTCTCAAGGGAAACAAACCCACTGAGTATGGTCTGCAGGACGAAGCCACTATGCCTCCTTCACTTGACATACATCAATAGGAGGAGAGTTCTTGACCCACAAAGGCAGATTCAAGAAACCTATTTATATTAATGTCACATCAATAAATCAATTTTACTATGATTAAAATTTATTATTAAGAGTTCCCAACATTATGGATACATTAAATGTCTATTTAGGAAGGTCACCCAAGGCTAACTCTAGCAATGATATCCCAAGAATTACTAGATGCTCACACTACTCAGATGGATTCTCTTGAATTTTGACATGCACTTATACAACATGAGAGGAAGTAGTATCCTAAGTGGGTAGATTATACTTCACTGCAACCTAATTTTAAGAATCCCATCTCATGAACATTCAATAGAATGGGATATCCCGAGTAACATATCACCCTTTTTTCTTCCCATTGTGGCCCATTATTAGGAAACCCAAAACAAAAAGAGGATCCCAAGATCAAATGATTATTGAAGACCATATGAGGTCATAGCTTTTATTAGTAAAATAACCTCACATATGGGGATATTATAAGATAGAAGGACCTATGTTAGTAATTTCTCTTCCAATTCAGCTCTACGATGGGGAAAAAACTACCATTGACCTCTCTAAATGAATGAAATAATATAATGGTATATTCATGGAATTAATTTCCATATGGAAGGATATTATACATTCCTTAGACATGTAGCTTCCCTAGGAAAAATTACCAGTGGTATATGTGAAAAAAATATAAGATTATTTATCAAATATACTTATTCCATTTAAATATCCTAGTGGTTTCCATGAGTTCACAACTATAGAACAATTTTTATAGGATACTATTATTTGAAACAAGGAATGTTCTCTCCAAGAACCAAAATAAAATATGAGGAACATAGGAAAATAATAAGCAACTCCTATCACCTGAAAAAAAAGTTAAGGTAACATGACCTTAAAATAAAGAAGAATAAAATTTATTCCTTCCATGATGATCAGGTTCCAGTGTACTTTATCTCTTAATTAAAATGAAACTTGACAAAATTTCCACAAATCAATAATCTATATGAAGTATGGTATAATTATCACCTTAACTTCCTCCCTTACTAATGTATGATAGGTCACACAATTTAGGATTACTTTATCTTCAAGGATTTATGGAAAAATTTGGTTGATATAGTCAAGTGTCATAGAATAATACTAAGGTGCTCATGGAATATGTGTTGTAAATTCTCCTTAATGAAGGAGAATAATGGTATAATTACACATATAGGGATATATATGAGTTTTATGAATTAAAAATCTAGGAATCAATGGATCATGCACACTCTATCACGAGGGCACAACTGAATTAGCTAGTTGTAACCCCAATTCTCTCTGCATCTTTGACTGAAAAATATTCTACTTCTTAGCCTATAAATATTTGATATAATATCCATACCTTAAAAAAATATAATGAAAGGTACCCATGTACTCTAAAACATGTACATACTCATATTGAATTTTTCCCCCATCGTTGGGAGAATTGGAACCATCCCTCAAAATGGTCTAATAAGTGCCATCCTATCAACTGAGCCAACAAGCACCATCCCACCAAATGGTCCAATGGGAAATGAACCACTAAATAGTCTAATGGAAACCATCACACCAAATGGACCAATGGGAATCTAACCATAGAATGGTACAATGGGAACCATCCCACTAAATGGTGTAATGATCCCCATCCCTCCAAACAATATAATGGGCGTCATCCAATTAACTAAGATAATGGCCACCATCCCTTTAAAAGGTCTAATGAGAATCATCCCACCAACTGATTAATTGGAAAAAAACCCACCAAAAGGGATACCCCATTTATGAGGAACAATATTTCACCTATGTTTCCATCAATATGGCATCAACCAGAAATTTCACCTAGTTCTGATGAGTGCACTCTTGATTAAGTTGACCACAAACTTATGTTATCATCTGAGTCGTAGCACTTTTTACCATCCTATAATCCCAACATTGGTGAATAAGGGTTCAGTGGTACCTCTAAATGAGGAATTATAAATATTATTTTTTCATCAAAACAAAATATTAATAGAGGATTTGTCCGACCTAAGTGGCAGATCCAATCATCAGGGTCTTCACCTAAATGTCCATCATCATCCACATGCTTGGAAATTAGAAAAGGAAAGGGTGTAAAAATTATTCTTCTTGTCAACCCATTAAGGATGAAAAGTCAATTTATACTAAATAATAGATTTATCAGTTACAGTGGAAAAATGAGTATCTCATAGAAATAATTATAGAGATACTTTGAGGATATTTTTCCCAGGGTGATATACTGGAATCCTCCTGTAGAGGTCCTCCTTATAGTTTTTTACCAAAAACCACAGGATTGGGGGAGTTTTCATATTTTCACCCCCTACTTGGAAAAATTTGGAAATCATTCATCCTCAGTTAAGGGCATGTATCCCCTAAGACACTGCGATTTATTCTGTCTACTTCTAACACTGTCGATGTCCCAATATCCAGTAGCTTAAAAATTCTTCCCAAATTGATTGAGATTAAGGTACTACCTCCCATGTCACACCCTAGGTTTTTTATTAATTTATTTAATATTATTTTATATTATATTGAGTCATCAAGAGTTTCTATAATTTTTTTATAGTAAATTTTTAAAATTTGGAAAATTTAAAGGGGTACATGATTATCCATCATGGTTTATCAAATTGCACACAAATCATGAGTATCAAGACTATATTGGAAAAAGTTTTTTGGAAAGATATGCACATGATTTTTAAAAACATTTTGGCTACTAATAGTAACCATGCATGTTTTATTTGGGTATCCAGTGTGGGTCACATGGTTATTGCAAAATTTATTAAAATGTATGGGTAAACCATGGGCCAGGCCCAATTTTAAAAATATTTTTTTTATTTTTATTTTAACCCCCCATTTTCTTCCCTTTCATTTCTCCATGTTACTTTAAAACTCCCCCCATTTTTTATCCCTCTCTATGTTGCTTCTTCCTGAATTCTTCACAATTCCAAACCAATTCCTCCAAGGTATGGACACCTCTACCATTATTCTTACTCTTTTTTACACTTTATTTCCCCCCATCACTGCACCTATTTTATCCAAACCATAGGGTATCTATTTGAACTGATTTTTTTGTTTCCTTGGTGTTTAGGGTTAATGGTGGTCCCTTCTTACTTTTTTGGGTATCCGCTATGGAAGGTAACACATTATAGCTCACATAAACATGGTTCCACTTCATTTGTGGTAGGTTTCCCCATGTTTAATATTTAAATTTTAGAACCCTTTATTTTTTTATGTTCTAATTATTTTATTTAATTATTTATTCTTATGTATAAATGTTACATTAGATTTTATAAAGGTTTTAATGTGTTCTTCATTTGGAATAATTCCTTTACTTAATATTTCAAGTAGAACATGAAATTATAAGCATTTAAAATGTATTGAAATAATTTTTTTAACTAAATTGAAATGTTTTTAATGGGTTTTACCATTTTTAGGATAACAATTAAATTGAAAAGCCTTATTTTAGAACTTTTTAGGCTTTAAGTGAAAATTAAATTGAATTCTTCATAGGGGTTTTCAAATTTCATTTTTAGGAACATGTTTTATAACATGATGAAAATAGTTTATTTCTAAATTGCTATTATAATTTTACTTGGCTTTTCAAGTATCACATGAAATGAAAATTATCAGTAAAATATTTAAATATTTTATTTTGAATAAAAAGTGACTTTTTTTAAAATGTATATTGGTATATATATATATATTTGATGGTTATAAACATATATATTGGTACACAAATATATCTATTTTTGTGTACAAATTCACATGATAATATGTGAATTTTTGAAATGAGATAAAAATATATATATATATATATATATATATATATCTGTGTTTATATGTATACGTGTATAACTAAAAAAGGGGTCTTTCTCTCTTAGTTTAAAAAATATAATTGAAAGGACCTTTTATCACTTTTTAAGATATTTCTAAATGTGTGTGTGTAATATATACTCTTGAAACCCATTTGGATTTTATTGGTATAGTTTTTGGCCCATGTGGAATGATTTATATTTTATATTATGAAATAGACATATGATTGGGGTTATTTCTTGAAAGGGAGTTAAGCGAGAGGGTGGGTTATATGATATGATCTACGATGCTTGTATTAATTATGTTCACTGATTGTTTTCTCATCCTTACTTTACTTTGGTTATGGGAATATTGGTTCTAGAGTAGTATAACTTAGATGAGATGAGGTCCCCTTCCACTAGTTATACTATTGAAGTATGTTTACCCCCATTGGAGAGTGACATGTTACTATACCTTTCCACTAGATGGTAGTGAAGTATGTTCAAGGTTACTTAACCTTAGCAGCAACAGGGTAAAGACCATGTCAATTATTCCTTGATTAGTAGATTAATATAGGGGTATCATCTTGCTTATTTTGATTACCCTATTTTGTTAACATATGCGACATATTGGATGATTCCCCTTTATTCCTTATATCCATTCCTCTTTATGATATATTGACCTCTGATTATCCCTTCACTTGTCTTGTGTGAGTAGAATTTTCTATATAACCATGGAATCTAAAAAAAGGATTATTTTATCTAACCTGTTTGATTTCTAAATAAATGTTTTTAAATTATTTTTTAAATAAGATAAAAGGAAGGTTTGTAAATCACTTTGGGAAAAAATGGGATCTGTATGTTTTGAAATAAAAACTTATATTTAAATAACTTAGTTTAACTAGAACTAAATGAATATTATTTTAATGTTTATACATGGGTGTGGTTTATATTTGGAATTAATATTGAATTATAGCTCACACCTATCTATCACTTCAGTTTCATGATTTTATTTAGCTTCTAACTTCTCTTGAGAGAATTGATTGATTTAGAGGTTTTGAGGTGAGTTATTTATTTTATATCATTCAGCTTGTGGTATATATTATCTGATTTTATAGGTATTTCCTTTAACTTTTATAAATTTTTTGTCATGTGGCCCTATAAATTATTTCTTTACTACTTTCAGTTATGGTTATTAGTAGACTTGATTAT
This sequence comes from Viscum album, assembly GCA_963277665.1. NCBI lineage: Eukaryota > Viridiplantae > Streptophyta > Magnoliopsida > Santalales > Viscaceae > Viscum > Viscum album. The sequence continues at coordinate 442,713,021 of OY728121.1, forward strand.
TTATGTGGATATTGGGTTATTTTTGAGATACAATATGCTAAGGAAGCCTAGGTGGGTGAGAAGAGGTATTATGGATAGGTGAAGGATTTTGGAGGTGAGCTAAGAGATTAGTTTATATCTATTTATTTATATTATTTACTTGTTTATTCATTTCTTCAGAATCATTTTTGGCATGGACATCTGACTTATGGCTGGGTCATGCTAGATTTTTAGTACAATTCTACCATTTCTTTTACTCTAATTAAAGGGTGAAATCATTCCCATTATTTTATCTGATTCCTAGGCACTAATCACCAACCCATGGGAATCTGGTATACCCCTTGGGTACATCATGAGTTGGTTCAAGCGCTCAATGGATTGACAGATCAAGAAAGTTCACAAAAAATGTTTTGATAGAAAAGTTTTGTGGAGGGAGATTAGGTTTCATGAGTAGCACTTATGTTATTTGGGGTGTCATGGTAGGATGAATTTAGAATTGGTTATCAAGATTTAGGAGGTTGGTCATGAATGGGTGCTTGATCACCACTTACCATAATGAATATTGATTCACCATGGGTAGTTGGTATTTGAATTTTGAGTTAGAAATTTTATTTTATTACTATTTATAGTCTATTGATACTCATCATTACAATTATGTTTCCTTGGGGGATGAATTTGATTTTGGAGTGGAATCATAAATGGTATTACTGGATTGAGGTTGGTTTTCATGGTCAAAGAAACCAAGCCATTACCAAATAATTTATCTTCAAATATCTTAGGAATTGTTTCATGACTATCCCGTGGTCCCTCAAACCTCATAGATGAGTCAAGTTTGGTTCTAAATTTCATTTAGTTTTTATTTAGTCCACCTTTGAATGATACCCATGATGGGGGTGAATCCAAAGGGGGATTTTTGATATGTTTACATGTGTTTTTGAATTTTGTGTGTGCTTTGGGTTGTGTGTGTATTCTGAAATTTGTTTTAGGTGAAAAATAGAATTGGGTTTTAGGAAATATTTTTAAAATATTTATTTTTTATCTGAAATTTGGGAAGTGTTTAGATTTTGAAATTGGATTTATAAATGTTTTAAAAAGTGATGATTTTGAAATGGGGGTGTTTTTCAAAAATAGAATGGGGATTTTTATTAAAAGTTAATTTTAAATATTTGTTTTAATAAAATGGGGTTTTAAATCATTTGAAAGGAATTTGGGAATTTTAGGAAAATGGGGTTTTGGGAAGTGTTATTTTTAATTTGATTTATTAGTTAGATTTTCCCATTTTCTTAGTGGGAATTCTTGGTTGAGTATTAGATACATAAACTAGTTGATTTCATTCTATGTTATTTTAATTACAACTACCATAAATGGAATAAAAATGATGAACATTTTGTTTCTAGATATGACCCTTGGGGTGATTATATTTCTTCTTATAGATGAAATTTCTCTAGTTAGTGGACCTACCTAGACATGGAATTGAGTAGTAAATCTAGATTCTTTCTTGATCATGGATTTGGATTAATATTTCTGGAATCATATCCTCATTATTTTATGGTATTCTAGGTTAATTGTGAGCACATTTTAAGGACCCAGTTTAGTGTTATGGGAGTTTTTACATTTTTTAGGGATAATTCTTAGTGACAGTTGTTTCCTTTTGGATGGATTCAAAACCAGTAAATTATTTTGAGGTATCCCTAATTTGGTAATGCTTTGGGTGATTTAGTGAGAGTGATTATGGGATGTTGGTTGTTCTTTTAGTGATTATTCCTAAGTGGTGATGGTTTTTTCTTTGATTCTTTTTTTAGATATAGTAAATTTATATTTTTAGTGTTGATAGGCTAAGCATAGGTGACTCTAGATTGGTACTTGGGTAACTAGGATGAGTGGCCTCTGATTAGTGAGAACCTAAGAGTACTAAATATTTTATGGATCATCATGGGATTGTGTTATAAATTTTAGGTCACATATTATCCATTTTAGTATGGAGAATTGGTTCTAAGGCCCATTTTTGTTCTTATATCAAGAGTTCTTAGAGTTTCTCCTCCTTTGGGTAGGTATGTTTGATATAGGTATTACTGTTTCTTTGGGTGTTTGGTTGAAGTTATTTTTTCATGGTAATTCATATCTTAGAGAGTATGGGGGCTATTGACCCACCATTTTAGATGAAGTCTAAATGGTGGGGAGACCTCAATAGATCCTAGTGATTGTTAGACTTTGTGTCACTTATTGGTTGGGTTCCACTTATAGATGTTGAGTTTTACTTGAGGATGTGTTCCTTTGATCACAAGGAATAGTTCTAATTGATTTTTAAATTCTATTTAGGGCATGTTACACCATATCTACCCTCCTAAATTTATTCTTAAGTTTTAGAGATTTGGATTCTTAGTTGTCTTCTATCCTTTGAAAATGGATTTCTGGGGTAGAATTATTTATAGTGGGGTTATTGTCACACCCCATTTTTGGTTTATTAAATTATTTATTATAATTTGATTTTTTAGTCTTCAGGAGTTTCTAGGAATCTTGGGTTGGAAATTTTTATATTTTTCTAGTTATAAAGAGGTGCACGATTAGCCAACACAGTTTGTCTAACTGTGTGGAAACCATGCGTATCAGGTATATCTTGTAAATTGATATTTTATATGATCCATTCATGATTTTAAACTATCAAGGATCATAAGAGTAACCACTCATGTGTGTTTTTTCTATCTAGCATGGTCCACACAATCATCGTATGGTTTTTTAAACCATGCAGGTAAACCGTTCACCAAGCCAAATTTTTATTTTTAATTTATTTATTTCTCCATTTTTTACTTAGCTTTATTTTCTCCCTAATTTATCATTACTCCCTAGGGATGATCCCTAATTTGGTCACACCTACCCATCTCCCAGATATCTCTGTCCATAATGCTTCTTCATGATTCTTAGATGATTCATCCTAGGTATGGGCTCATATCCCCTCCTTCTTCCTATTTATTTCATTTTCATTCTTCCCTATCACCACACCTTTTATAGAATAAACCTAGGATAACAATTTTGTAACATACTATCCAAAATAAATTAATAACAATAGCTTTATTGGTTGGCCACAGGGCCTCAAGCATGCCTCCCTGTATGCTAGAGAATGCCGACTAGAAGTAAGGTTCTAATGATGGTATGTTGGGGAGAATATACCTTCTGAATCATTAATAAATATAGAAGAATCATAATAATATCATAAAAAATATAATAAACTTATAAAAAATCTAGTACCAAATAAATATCCATGCATGAACATGATGACCCATAAATAAAAAGTAGTCAGCATACTATAGAAAATACATACAACATAGCTAAACAAACTAAATAATAAATAAATAAAAGGATCCAACTCCTAGAGACAGATTGAGTACATGCTCTACCCCCCAACTCCATGTCAAGTCCTAGAACATAGTAAAACAACAATAAGGAGGCACAATCTAGGTTTCTAACCTAAAACCAAGAGTTCAATCCAATTACTAAATGGAGGCCCAAATAGGGTGTGGGAAAAAATCAACAAGCCACCACCAACAATTTTAATAGAAAATCTATCCAATGAATATAAAATGAAACCATGTGAAAGTATAATAATCAATAATTATTATTGTAAATAAATAAAACCCATGTCAATATTGGGTTCCCAAGGGTTACCCAACCGACTATACCTACTTCGGTTTTAACTAGAATGTATCTGAACCTATATCATCATACATGTGCACAATAAGTACTATCTAGGACCTGAGGAATATAGCCAAGGCTCCCATGTGTAATATAAAGGGATCTATGTAAAAAAAATTGAATCTATGACCTTATAAGGGCGGTCCACTCTCAAAGGTCATATAATATATGAGGTTGAGGGAAAACATGTTTATAACTAAGTTCATATGAAAATCAAACATAATAATAATATATTTTCCTAATGAACCCATCCATGGAATTTATAATTTATAATCTAGGTGTCACTCAAGGTATATCATGATTCATTTTCCCCATGAGACCATCTATAGAATTCTTACTTTGGAATCTATGTATCACCCAAGGCACAACATAGTTTATCTACTACATGAGCCTTTCCTAAATATCCCTACTTGGGATCCCTTGTATCTCCCAAGGCATATGATAATTCATTAACCTATGAAATTGTCCATGGTATTACTATATATGAATCTAGGTATCACTCAAGGTGTAACATAAAACAGTAGGCACACTACCATAAATAACTAATCATAGACCATGAGAATCATTTATGCCAACATAGAATTTCATAATATACCATTAAACATTTCATTTATAAGTAATCAAGATGGCCATGTGAGTAGACATTCCCATTTACAATTCAAATGACTTATAATCCCCTTGTTCATTCCATTCATCAATTCCAAGTCAGACATTATTATTCCAATTTAAAATAACACTAGGCACTCAAGACATAAGTTATTATCATTAAAAATCAAAAGATTAGTTCAATGAGTTTTCTATACCATATAACCATTCATTTAATTAAAAAAAGGATGCCTCAATCTCAAGTGATATATATACATACAAGGTAAAAGTAATATATATTCTATCCATATATTATTTTAAGGATTAGTCAACTCAATTGAGTCATTCTAATTATCAAAGCAATCCAAAAAAACCTTAGTGGTGTTTTAGTAAAAATAAAGCTAATTCATCAAGTCATATGACTGAACCCACCCATGGGGTGGTTTAGGTTGAGGTCTTCAACCTAAAACTGGGTATAGAAGTCATATATCACACCTAATTCATGGTTTAAAAAATTAATTTAATGTATTAAACATTGAAGGAGTAACACATGGAAGGTAAAACATGCGTAACAATTCATAAATGATGCAAACCTTAAGGGAAAAGGTATAGACCACCTACCTTAGGATTAGGAAGCTTTAATCGTCCATTATCTAGATTTGATTCAAGACATAATGATAGAAATTGGAAGATTAGAAAAACACCAAGTTAGAAGATAGGGAATATGGTACCTCATTGAAATAATATCTGATATGGTGAGATAAATAAAGAAAACAAGGAAGATGAATCTCAGAATAACTGAGGGATATCCAAAACAACCGATAATAACCGATTTTGATTCCAAATGAGGAAGATCTATCAAATCCTAGGAGGAGGACAAGGGAGGATCTCAAGTGGATGCCCTATGTGGGAGAGATGAGTGAAATAAAGGAAATGGAAAATATAAAATGTGGTATGGGGAAAAAGGTCTTTTAATACCCTTTAAAGCGTTGCATGGTTTGATCACACAATTTGGAAAATTGTGCACCAATAGTGTAGTTCCACTGTCCTAAGCACTTTTTTTAGAAAAGATTGAGGTGCTGTGACCTCTTTATTGAAACAAAAAAGCATCCAGTGAAAGGTACAAAACATAACCAAGTGGTACATCAGAAAGATAGAACAAGAAATATTACCCTGTTCTAGAGTGGGTGCTCATGCAGTGGTAAGGAAGGCACCCATTTTTTCCACGGGGGTGTCAACCCCTTCTTCTAGTCTTTGTTTGCGTCCACACACCACCTTCATCATCCGCAGGTTATTCCGCATCAATGGGAGTCATAGATGCAGAAGGATCATCATTTGATCCAATTTATTTATTATTGGCAGTGAGAAGATCAAATGGGTTAGAAATGCTAAAATTACAGCGTACCTTCTCAAGAGGATATGGGAATTCCTGCATGGGAATCAATCCTTCCTTTGGAGGTGAGGATTCAAGATTGTACAACTTCTTCTATTCCTCCTCTTCTATCAAACTGCATTCATCAAGTAATCCCGTAGGGGGTCTGGACAATATAGATTTAATCTGCAGTGAAGGGGGGTCTTTACCAAGCTCAATATTATCATTGAAACATGTGTCCTCAGTAACATAAATAGGGACCTTATAAACAGCTGATTCATGCATTTTGGAATGGCAATAATATTTGAACTTAACCTTCTCTAAGGTTAGAGCATCTAGAACTATCTTACCCTTTCTCCATTTTAAAGCATGCATCTCCCGCCTAACTCTATCATCATCCACTGCTTGCGCTGAGAGATCCCTCTCCATTTGGATGTCCTCCAAGTATGATTCTTTTCCTTCACATTCCATGCCTTGGACTAGAGCGTCTTTGAATGAAAGCCTCTTTCATATTGATTATTCCCTTCAGTAATATCAGCACAACTGGCCTTTCTTGATCCATCCAATTGAGGGGTGAAAGTAAGTCCTTTATCTTGTATCAAAATATGAGTTGCAGTATGTCCAGGAGTCTGAAACTCAGACTAAGTCATCCTAGCCTGGTCATTTTCAAAAGAATAAATTCATCCAGTAGGAACCTTAGGTTCACCTGGGTATTTTTTCAAATGTGCATCATTCCCTTGGGAGGGTTTGAGGCTCTCATTTCTTATACATTGTGAATCATTACACCCTTTCAGTATGCAATTTTCACACTTCATACTGGAGAGACAGTTGGACCTGGAGTGTCCTATCATGTAGCACACTTCACAAAATAGAGGTAGTTTTAAATAGAAATTTCTCAAGTTGATTTCGTCTTGAGATGTGGAGAGAATCACCTTATCAACCAAAGTGGATCCTAAATCAATTTCAACTAATATTCTAGAAAAATGGACAAATCTAGCATTCCCAGTGGCTAGGTCCATTCGGATTGAAATGCCTATTGTGGAGGTAATGTCAAATAGAATCTCAGAGTACCATAAAACCCAATTTAATCCATAAATATTGATCCATACTTAAGAAAAAGTGTCCTTAAAATCATATAGACTAAAATTTGGGTTCCATTCATAAATACTAAGAGTTACTGGTTTGAGCTTTACTAAACCAAAAACCCATGCTCAACCTTTCAGTTTAACAGAAGGGAATAACAAATGGAAGAATCCCCTCCCCAAAAAGACACATTTAAAATCACTAAATCCCCAAATCTTAGACAGTCAGGCAATAAGTTTAGAAATTTTCCAGGGTTTCATACCCTTGTATAGAGATATTATACCGATGAAAGAGTTCTTTCAGAGTTCTAACCTTTGAGAGATATCCCTATTTGAAGAAGAGATATGAGCCATGGTACCCTTCCTAATAATACATTGTGCAATGTGATTTTACGGGAAGAAGAAAGAGATAAAAGGAAATCCCAAGGAAGAGAGACCACATCACTGTTCTTCAAGCTAAACTTTGTTCGTGTCCTTTGATATTCGGGGAGCACTGAGATGTAGAGAAAAATAGGAGAATAGGTTTAAACCTCTTGGGTGGGATAGATCTACCCTTTCTCTATGTGGAGAGGGTTTCATCTCGCATCTCGGTTTGCTTTCTTCCATATCACGTACAGTCCTAAGAACTTCCTACCTCACACGGTTACAATACATGGTTAGAAAAACCATGTTCCAACTATTTTTAGTCCATATGCACACCTGCACCAATTCACATAGTTTCCCTTGGGGTGCCACATACTTTCATCAAACAATATCCATATATAAATAGGTCATAGGGTTTGGGCTGTATGGTTAATACTATCCATGTTCCTACCATGTACCCCTATCTATTTCTCCTAAAACTATGTTTTCAGATCCTGAATCTTACAAAACACATTAAAAAACCCAAGAGACCTCTTGGGTCTTAAATACTATCTAAAAAAAAAATCAATTTTAAGTTTTATAACACTCAAAATTCCTCTATGGATCCTAATTTATGATCCAGCTCATCCAAAAAATGAAACTCAAATTCCTTTGAAAATTTCAACCCATCCAAACATGGGATGTTACACCCTCCCCATATTAGAACTTATCATCCATAAGAAGTATTGGGGTAACAAAGAAAACATCACCAACTTACTTGGGTCATGAATATCTCTTCAAATGATCACATTACATTTCTAAACACCCAACATACCTGTAAGAGTCACTTTAAACATTTAGTACTAAATCCACTAAAACTCAATTCATTACTCGTATCCACAACTAAAATATTGAGACAATGCTTACTTGAGACCATCTAACCCAAGACACAATCATTCCATCATCTCTTTCAACATGAGGACTATGGAACTCATTGAAATAGTTTCTAGCATTTAATGTCCAATTATGATCCATGGTACTTCCACCATTATAATTTCATATTAAGACACACCCTCAGCGTCCTAAAGACACTCCTGGAATGTTCCCAATTTGATTATAACAGTTGAATCCAAATTGACCAAGCTCATACTGATCATGCCTGATTTTACTTGAAAATATCCTAGTTACCTTTATACTATACCCATATCATCCTGATGATGTTCCCAATATAGTTCCTCACTGACTACTCACATTTTCTCAAGATAAAACAATTCGAACCACCTCCATTTGACTAATTCCAAAAAATGAATGGATTTAACATCCGAAACATCAATGAAACCAAATCCCAATTCTCTTAATCCATGTCACACCAAGATAATTTTTTTTCACACTCATCAAATCCTGTAACTGACTTCTGATGGTGTCTCTTGGTCATTTATGTTACCATGATACAACATGAACACCAATGTAATCCTGATCTAACATCTTTGTATAATCATAAGAGAGTCATAAACCAATATTGATTTCATGTTTAGGTAACCTTAGAATTAACTAATTGATTCTAGGGACCTCATCCAAGGCAATCCACACTCCAGAGTTTATAAGAGAAACATTAATATATAGCCAAGACATCCACACATCAGAACCACTAACTGATCCCTAAGGTGATATATCACCTGGATATCAATTCAACAAATTGGTTAGTGTCTGTGAGTCCATCCAAGACATTAATACTTATGAATATAAGGGTCACTTAGGACAAAACATTCGTATATATAGATCCAAGTCCATGAACATAGTTAATCATAAAACAACCCATAGATTACCTAAAATCCCTTGATCCTAGCCTGCCATTTTCCAAGAAAACCAGAAATACATGGATCCATTAATATAATAGAATAAATGATCCAAACAACCATCCAATTATTGGTATCCTATTCGCACCACCCCTCTTAAGTGAGTGTTGCACACTAGAGACCTCTATCCCACTTCCTAAGAATGGTTCTCTTGGAATTAATCGAATTTCAAAATTTAAAACAAGGGTCATGACCCTAAAATGGACAAGGGTGTACTCCCTACCTTATAGTTTACCTTTAAACTACTCATAATGTAAAAATCCCAAGGATTTACTTCATAAAACCATAAAATATATTAAATATAACTCAATATATATCCGAAACTATCTCAATATACTCAAGACGATGTAAATATATTTGGAATGATTACCTCATATTTTGATTACACTATAATTACATCCATAGGAATTTACGGATCTCTATAAGACATGTTCAAATTAAAATAGGATGTACTTTCCTTTATCCAACTCCTAAAACCACATCTCCTGAAAATGGGTGTCTAGTTCCAACCACAGGTCAATAGTCTTATGGTACCCAATTCATTTTTTTACAAGATAACCCTCATTATAGTACTCCTTTTAATTTTACCCCAAGCTATGGGTCACCCTTCCTGAAAGTAGAAAAATTCAAACAGTCGATCCTCAGCCCGTACTTGGATTTACACTAAAGTCCCACATAAAAAATTACCACACACAACCAACATATACTAAACTTATTATATACAGTGGGTATACACCCCATACCACCCAGTTCAAGACCCAAATCATGATCCTACAATTTTTTTATCAATAAAGAAGTGCTAACCATGATACATGACACGTCAGTCTCATTAAGTAGATAGTTCCCTCAAAATTACGATTTAAAATTGGGAACATACATGTACCATGATTTATAGAATGAACATCCGCCTCATGATATTGTTTTTAAATTATTAAGCGTCAACCACTCAACCACTAGCCAAAAGGTCCAAGTACCAAAAAAACCCTTCCCATTGAAACTAGCGTTAATACAAAAGAACCCAATGTGATTAATTTAAAACCAAAGGTATCATCATGCTTGTGTCTCAAATCCTGAGAATGTTCTGTGCACCAGTCTCAAAATGAATGTAAAATCAAACTCCTTTCCTTTAAGGCAACTGTAAACTCTAATCCAAAATCTCTCATATGTTTCCCTTGATCATGAAGAAAGAAGCTAACATACAAGGTTTTGAGTCAAAGATAAGGGCTTCCATGTCTCCTAGCTATCCCTACCAGTCAAACTCAAAATAGGTCCATTGGGTCTGTCCACCTTGACCTAAGGTCTCTCACACAAGAACCTTCTCCCATTCAAGGGCCTCTTTTACATGGAATCTATCACACCTAAAAAATATCTCTAAAATATGTAACATTGAAATCAAGGAAAAGAGATAACTAACTTACAAGGGTCAAACTGGTCAATATAAGTATAATGACACAACCTACCAAGCATCAGGATAGAGGGACCTGATCCTCTCTGAGCATTCTAATAAGGAATTTCTCTCTATAGGGTTATGACATTAACATAAAAGATTGAAAAGTTGACACTCACCAGGTATCCATATATGGTAATACCCCCCTCAGGGTTAAATTTTACAAACAACCACCCACCTACCCAAGGGTTTCATTTCATCAACTAAGAGTACTACCCAACTCAACCAGTATAACAGAAATCACTCACCATGCATAAAAACTCAGCTTAAAAGTCTATATATTTTCCATCTCCAGGGGCACTACCACTATGGAATAACCCATTATTTAACATAAGGGATCGAACTTTTAAAATAGTGTCATGACTAAAAGGTTATTATGTTATACCACCCAACCTAAAGGTTTAAATAAAAGGCATACAAGAATCCAAATGAGACCTACAAGTAACACTTATGCTTCTGTCCAAGGTAACTATCAAGTTATTTTTTAAAAATAACCCCTATATGAGGTTTCATGATATATCACCTATAAACTGTTTCATTTCAAGGAATTTAATAGATTATCATTTATTATAACATTTAAATAAGCTTATACATATGGGATATCAAGTACCAATTATATAGGAAAACTGTACTAAGCACTTTAGTGAGCTGACACCATGAAACATTAGGAAAATTATCTCATAATTTTCTTTTAAACATTTATTTTTATAATATCTCACAACAAGGACTAGTTAAAGAAAATTTAAATTTACAAGCTATATAGGAAAATGACCATTAGATTTTAATTGGAATTTTAATTAACCTACACCTTACTACAGTAAAGATCAAAAGCTGATAAAAGGTATTTTATCATTTTAAAGGGGATAGATTTAGTAAGATTCCCCCATACATTTATACATGTCACTATATAAGTGGATGTGAAAAATTTAAATACCCATCCCAATTTATCATAAGAATACCCATAAGGGGTTAGATACTAAGGAATATAAAGGTAAAGGTGACCTATAAGGGTCCCATAATTCCAACCTAGGTTTGACCCAATAATAGTTGATTTATTAAAGATCTAAAACAACCTTAGCGGGTTTATCTCATAGGAATAATATGCTTAAACTCACATATAAGGTTCGAGTTAATAATATAAAGATTCATCTATATGATTCATCATTCCCAAGTTATATAGGTACAATCATTTATAAGTTTTAATTGAAACACCATTTAATTAACATCTATTACTGATTATTTGGATTTAAGAAGGAAAATTCAATTCCATTTAACCCTTTAAGTGGTTATTATACAAGGGTACATTTCTAAGATCAACCTACTTAGATCAGTTCCAGTATATAAGGATCTTATTATGTGGGTATCCATTCCCAAGTTATGGAGATGATTACTCCATAAGTTACAATTGGCCTCCTGTTTAACCAACATCCATAATAAATGGTTTGAATTTATTAAATAAAACAAATTTCATTGAAATTTTAATTCATCCATAATATATATATATATATATATATATATTATGGTTTAGTTGGATGAATTACCATTACCAACTTATAAAAGTTCTTTCCTTTATAAGTTACAATTTTCATTCATGTAACTACAACCACGTTTTCACCTTTGGTATTAGATTATAATAAATACATATGTGATGGTTTGATTATATGGGCCAACCTTCCTAATTTATAAAGTCTCATACACTTTATAAATTTCTATTAGAACCCATTTAATCACAAAAACTAATGTTTCATCCCATAAAACCAATGGCCCATGTCTCAAACATGTCATAATTGGTTAATTTAGGTTTTTCCATCAAGATATATGGGAAAAAAACATTTAGGTTGATGAAAACACTTTAATAACCAATAAAACATCACACTATAACAAGTAATGATATCATAGAGTATGAAATACAAGTATATAAGATGGAAATCGCAGAAGCATGGTATATAGATAAGAATTTTAAATGTCATGTGAATCATATGTGCCTGAAATGATGTATGAATGCACCCCATCTCTTTCCATACCATGACTAGAGGTAAATCTGAAAAATTAGAGGTAAATACCATAAATCAGTAACTATTAGAAAATATACCAATCACTCAAGGTGAAGTAATAATCAACTATAATAATGAACAATATGAATAATAGTTACATCCATGGAAACTTGATCTTTCCCTCATGTATGGGTTGGCTAGACCAAAAAATGATATATTTACCAAGTTACAACTCATTCCTAGTCTCTTGTGTACCTTCCCCAAAAAGTAAGACAAGGGAAAAGTAAAAATCTCCAATACCACTTTGTAACATCCCATCTCAGCTCACTTAATAATAGTATCCAAAATGGTTGGCCACAATGCCTCAAGAATGCCTCCCCATAATCCAAAAGCTAATAACTAGAAACGAGGGTCCAATGATGGTATGGTGGGGAGACTATACCCTATGGGTTAGTAATAAATGTTGTAAAGACCTGAATTTTTATAAATAAAATTACCCTTGTAATTTAATTAAATGCATTGTTATATATTATAGATATAGAAAACACATGAACTTATTTGGTTTTATCCTATCAGATTTAAAATACCATTAAGTATCATTACTATCGATAATATAGTCATTGAATAGTTATCATGTGATTAGTATAAGTATAAGGTTCTGAAAAATCAAATTGACATAGACAAAGGAAGTGATGACCTCAACTAGTAGGATAATACAATATGAATCCCATTTATCAAAGATTATAATAGAGATAGAATCACCAGGATTTACCCTTGACCAATCCCAAGTTGATATCTAACAAATTAAGCATGAGCGAAACCATTTATTGGAGAAGTTCAAGCTCATCGAGATCATGTTCAAAACAATGTACGCCGAACCACCCCATAAAAATATAACTATCACACACCTTAACATTAGGGTGTTTGATGGTGTATTAAAGGGATATTTATCAATACCTTGATAATATAGATATGTATATTTTATAGAGAAATGAATATATTTTCATTTCAGTATTGTTACTTTATAAATAATTTTTATTTTGATGCAATAAAACACAAATTATATTTTTGGGTAATATTGAAATTAAATTAAGGAATTTATTTTGATGAATTAATAGATTTTTTAAATAAATAATATTTTAATAAAATATTTTTATTAAATATAAATGATCATATAATTTTTATGAAGTCAAATATAATTTTTATAAGGGTTCGAAACTGTTATTGTAAAAAAACCTAGAATTTATAAATAAATGTAAATTATAATTTAAAATTTAAAATTCACATATCTAGAAAATTATTTAGTTAAAATAAATATTATTTTTTGAATCATAATTTCAAAATTATTCAACGGTGAATTTTTCATATTTTTTTGAGACAGTCAAATTTTCGGGTAAAAATTAAATACCGTATAAATATATAGTGTTTATTATGACATAATAATGACCAAAAATTGATGTAATAAATAATATAAAGTATATACATGAATAAATATATGTTTTCCATTTAAAATAATTTTATTTTAAGTTTATTTTATTAATTTTATATAGCCTTTATGAATCCTCCAAAACCTATAATATATTTTAGGGTTTTAAAATCATTTCTTTAGGAACATGAATCACTTCCACATCATAAAGAGATTTAATTTAATAATTTCAGCCCTTTTAATTATAAAATAATTAAAACCAATCTCCTTTTTAAGAAACCATTGGAAAAAACTATGGTAAGGTTTGTGGTTTTTGTTATTTTATTATATAGAGTCCAAAACCTAAGTTTGAGAAATAATAAAGAAATCCTCTCTATTTTCCTATATAAAGCCACAAAATGGATCATTAAATCCCTTAATTATAGAATAATGGATTAAATACATTGAGAAGATCTTCTCTATCCTTCAATTTTCTAAGAAAGAGATGGTTCTAGTGGTTGTTTATCATATAGAGGGAGAAGCTGATCAATAGTGGACATTGATCAAGAATATGAAGCCTGAGGAAGAGATTGAAGCAATGGGGAGGAATGAATTATGGAAAATGTTTTTCAATTAATATTTTCCTCACACTCTCCAACTTAAAATGTAAAGGTATTTCCTTTACCTAAATAAAAATTATGATGAATCTATTAGGGTGTACAAGGAAAGATTCACAAGACTTTCATGATATGACTTTGACTTTGCATTACCTAGAATACAGGGTTGACCACCTCTTTGGTGGGCTAAAAAATAGTCTAAGAAAATACCTAGAAATCTGATACTTTGGTAGCTATGATAAAATTGTATGATGTTCCATCAAATTCAAAATGGAGATCACCAAATCTCAAGGGTATCATGGGGATAATAAGTAGAAGTGGATTTTAATTATGGCAGTCTGATGGATAAATCTAATGGTGTTAAGAAGTTTAAAAATACCACTTATCAAAAGGGTGGAAAGAAGAACCTTGGAATTTCCTAAGGGGAATGTGGAGATTATTTAGGTGTAGGAAGGAAGGGAACCTAGATAGAGATTACCGATGATAGAATCCCACTAGTGAAATGGAGGAAAGGAATGCTCTAGTCAACCATCAGTGCATTGTTCATTGTTTCAACTATAAGGAACCATGACACTTTTCAAACCAATGCACTGAGCCAAGGGTTTTTGAAGACAACCAACAACCTCCAAGGAAACAAGGGAGAGTTTTTTCCATCACAACCACTGAGGTGGATCCCGAAAATGAAGTGGTGATAGGTACACTAGATATTCATTCAATAATATTGAACATAATTTTTGATTCTGGTTATACATATTCCTTCATATCATGAAAGTTTAGTAAAACTATTCAGAAACCACCACAAATAATGGAAGTAGAGATATTGGTGAAAATGGTAAATAGGGATATTATTAGATCCTGAGTATATAACTCCTCCCCTATCAAAATTTTTGGGATGAATTTCCTAGAAAACCTTTTGATACTTACTTTGGTGGGATTTTATGAAATTCTAGGAATTTATTGGATTTCCCTATATAGAGCTAACATAAATTAATGTAAGAATAAAATCACTCTCCATATTGTGAATCTATCCCAAATTCTATACAAATGAAAGGATATGGATGAATATTTTTTAGCACCAACATATCAAGAATGGATATTATTTACCTACAAGAAAGCATATGTAGATCAAATGAGTGAGTCTAAGGAAAGGATCATTGTTAAAGATATCCCCATTGTGAGGGAATAAGTTGATGTGTTTCTCAAATAATTTACTAGTCTTCATCCCAAATGAGAGGTTGAATTTTCAATAAAGATTATACATGGGTAGTTACCATTATCTAATACTCTCTATAGAATAGATTTTGTGGAAATTGAGTATATGAAGAAACAACTATTGGAGAATCTAGATAAAAGGGTTCATATGTAGAGACCCGTATCTTGACGTACATGGACATTACATTACTTTTTCGGAATACTTAGTACATAACAAAAACACACACACACAAGGATCGTAATAGTTTAATGCCTTTGGAAACTCGGAACGTAATCTTCTAATCGTGGTGAAAGATCTTCAATATCTCCCATAAAGATCTTCCTTTTTTTTACCTAAAAACCTTTCATTATATCCTGGGGAAAAGAAAACATAAAAGGGTGAGCTCAAATGCTCAGTAAGGGTAAACAAAAGAAATATCAATCACATCATATACATAAGAACATAGCTTTTGGAAATCTTAACCTGTAAAAGAGCTCATAATATCATAACATGGGATAAATCATAGAAGTGAAAATGAGATCCCATAATCATAACATAAAACTTGAAACTTTGTGGCATGCACACATAATCATGGAAAATCATTTCTTGTTAGTCATGACTCATTGCCAAGACTATCTTAGTGGACAAAGTCCCTTTCTGAACCGAGTTCACTCCTCGTTTCAGTCCTGTATCACTGAACCGAAATAACCTTCCGTTCCAGCCATGTCTATCTCATGAGATATAAAATCATTACCCAATGCATTGGAGGGAGATATAGGTCCCACCCATCTTATAATGAACCCTTTCTTATGTGTGCCACATAATCATAAAACATACATCATCTCATAACACATGTAACAAAAATGGGATTCTTGAAACATCATGACATCATAAATCAATTCATATAAGATAAAGGAATTCATAAACATAATTCCATCACAACACAGTCAAATCAATGTAAAAATATGGATAGAAACAGAACCCTTTATTATCTTAGATGGAAAATAATTTTGATAAAACACTTGAATTGAATTCTTGAGGAAAATATCCTTTCTTCTTCAAAATCAATTTCTTTTCACAAAACATCATGCAATTTTAAAAGAAAGAGATTTTATTGAAAATAGTCATGAAATCTTTTAGAGGAAGCTTCATGAAAATAAGGCTTTATAAAACAGTAGAAATCCGTTCGTGCCGTATAAGTTAAAAAAAACATTCTTCGTACTTTTGTCGGAAAAGTCAAAAAGTACCTCGTACGAAAAACGACAAAAGATTCCTTTCATACGTATTAATAAAAACTCACCGAAGGGTAAAAATGGATTTAAACAATTTTAGGTGGATGGAAATAATATTACATATTGAGTAAACATGGATGTGGATGATAAAATACACCCCAGTAAATACTTACGAATAAACAATCTCGGATAAAAATGAGATTGTGATATTTCCCTTACCTTAGGTCCGATTTGCTTCGTATGTGTCCGAACCTCCTGTATAATGATTTAAATAATGTCATTGACTTATTACAGAATCATATTCATTGTTATCATATATGGTTCACTTATGACATTATATTACCCGTTCTTTTGTAAATTTCATGTTAAAGAAGCGTTTTGGGTAAAATCGTTTCATTTATCGTAGGTGTTTTGACTTTTTGTTCTTGACATCATTATTTCTTATATCATGATTTACTTACATCCAGAATATAAAATATGATTTATATATCATATATATTCAGTATATATATATATATATAATAGATAGATAAATGAAATGAAAAACACCGTTCATGGAGACGGTAGTCCGTACGTACGCATGAACGCTGTTTTTCTTTCTTTATTGTCTTGAATGGAAGTAAGTAGATGACATACATATATATATATACATAAATCCAGTATCATTATTATGTCATATATTTCATTAGTACTTATTATATATACTTTATAATCATTCATGAATGGTTAATCATTAAGAATGAATCTCATCGCGTCGTGGAGACGGTATTCCGTACGTACGCACGAGCGATGATATCATTTCCATAATTATTGAATTGAATTGGAGTGGATTATACAATATATCAGAATCAATATGATGTTTTAATAACTATGTATAGTTATTCTTTACACCATTATACCCATCCTTGTAAGGTGGTGGTGGAAAATAGATTACACCACGGCGTGGAGACGGTATTCCGTACGTACGCACGCGCGGTGATTTATTTTTCCGTAGGATGGATAGATGGTGAAATAGGGTTGTTTCATACTTATAATAACATATCAGTATATGAGTGATACTGATGTTATTACTTCATAATGAAACAACCTAAGAAGAAGAAGTGGAAGAAGAAATAAAGATGAAAGAATTGGTAACGGTAATTACCTCTTCTTTGAGGCGCCTCTTTGAGACCTCCTCTTAGGGCACTAAAATTGGTCTTTGAGGAAGACCAGAACCTCTAGAATGTTTCTAGGGAAGTGGAGAAGCGATTTTGGCAGGGTTTGGCCGAGCTTGAGTGCTCAAATTGGTGTGAGGAGGAGGGGGAGGAGGTGTCCTTTTATAAGGGAGGAGAGGGGCACCTTAGGAATATCTCAAAATATTATTTTATTATAATGTCAAGTTCGGTTTTAATTAGCTCCAAATTGATTTATTTCGAGGCTAAGGTGGGGATGGGTCGAAATCCTCTCATCCAATAGAATTTAGACAAGTTTAGGTTCCTATTTTAACCTTATAATTTAGATTTAACATTAAGTTAAATAATTTTACTTTTACCGTGTCTTCTTGTGTTCTTATACTATAAGGTTAATAAACTTACTATATCAAGCCAAACGAACCCCAAATTGTTTATTATTAATACATATATCCTTATATAAGTCATTTGGCCGAACCTTAGATTTTTAGGAATAAAATAACAATTAATAATATAATATTTGATTTAAAAACTATTTTGTGTCAATTTTGACACTATTTGATATATGATTTTTGTGAAAGTAATAACAGAATTATATGTTCGAACCAAGTTGATTAAATCAACACTAATATATCATAGTAACCTAGAAAATTAGTGGAATTCATAAAAATTCTCAAATTACATTTATTTTGGTGTTTATAACATCAATTATGTCAATTTTTCATAAATAAGATAATTACTACATCATCTTTGTGTCATAAATAAATTAAATTATTTTATGTCTAAAAATTATAAATAAAATACCATTATGTAGGAAATATTTTTAGATTTCTAATGAATATTTATAGTCGAATTTATCTTATGTATAACCCCATATTAAAAATGATTTACTTATTAAACTTTGATTTTAACTATTTTAACCCTTCTTTAAATAAATTAATAATAAATGTCCTAATCTAATCCAAGTGGGCCTAAATGGTCATATTTTATTCCTAAGTTTGTTTTTGGTCGAATTACACTTGTCCAATAAAATTAGGACATGTGTTAGGGTAATATTAATATCATATTTACCCTTAGTTACCCTATTTACTATTAATCGCGGTAAAAATAGTAAAAAGTTACTATTCACCAAAAAATTATTTTTATCTCATTGAACCACATTTTACTTACTGATATCAACCGTGTCTGTCGGATTTTTGAAATTCCATTCACAGAAGCGGTAAAATTAAGTTTTATGCAAAATTCAGTTTTTAACCTACCACTTAGTAGTTTCACTATTCATCAAAAATTGATGTTTTTCAGATTAATGCCAAAATTTCATCCTAAGCTATATTTCATATTCCGAATTCAAAAATGAAGTCTATTTTACCAAATTCATAACATATAAGATTCATTAATTAATTTTATAATTAAATCCCGCTGTTAAAATAAATAGCGTGTTTTTAGGAAACAATATATACCAAAAGATTGACACTTGATTATGTCTGGTTTAAATGTGAAATTACAACCAATGACCAACATTGTATTAAATTGTAAAAATATATTCTAAATATACTTTAAAACCAGTCAAATTAATAATTTATCACTATTAATTATTTCGATTAAAAAAGTTGTTTTTAATTATAATTTAGTAATTTTCACTATTCATCAGAATATGAAAGTTATCCGAAAAGTACCAAAATTTCACCTTAGGCTAAATTCGATACTCCGAATCCAAAAATGAAGTTCATTTTGAAAAATAAGATTTAAAGAGTTTTAAAAAGTGGTTATTACTATTCATAACGGCTAGTTTTAATAATATTTTAATAGCATATCGTTGTTTAGTGAAACTCGGTATTGCGTATTACACACGCTATCGAGGAAGGTCGTGATTGCGTGTAATGCAAGGCAAGTCAAGGATGCGTGTTGTGCAAGCTCCTTTTGGTGTAGCGTACAACACAAGACTTTAATAAAATTAAAAAGAATATATTTTTTTATAAAATCTTGGGCTGTTACATTCTACCCCCCTTAAAATGAATTTCGCCCTCGAAATTCGTCGGGGTTATAAATGGTTTACTATTCGAAAGTTTCTTTAATAGAAACCCACATCGTAAAAAGTAATATCAAAACCAATCTTTAAAAACAAAAGTATGAAACGTAACGGTTACCCAAATAAACTAATCATTGGGTTTCCACATAGGTGAAAATATGGATATGGAAGAGAAATCTAACCATCATGTTCTGATGGAGAGTGGTAGAGAACATGGCTATGGAAAAGCCAGTAATCACAAATCCATAGATTTGTGATGATATAAGGTACCATCTGATTCATCAGGTATAAGATCACTAGGACAACATTTTTGGTTTTCAAGATCATTTCCCTAAAGTTGAAAATTTGAATTAGAATAAATACTTACTTTATTTTGGTACAATCTCACTATTGTTCGTGCCTTGAACAATTTCCACTTCATATCTTAAATAAATGAAGTTGAATTTGTTATTCATGAAGCAATGACGGGTCATTCCATCTGTCTCAAACAAAAGGTTAGCAAAAATTATATGCATAAGTCGATCTATAGTGAGATTAATCATATATGGTTCCTAAAATGGACTTATACTTCATATATCATACTGCTTAATATAATAAAACTAGTTTCTACTAAACAGGGACTTCCTGTAGGCCAGTGGTAGGCGATAAAGGCCAGTCGCACTTCGGTTGTGGGTTCGATTCCCACAGCCTTGTCCGAAGCGATGGGCTGTCGCCCGTCCTCCAGGTTATCCTTTTTCCAAAACTATATAACATCCCATCAATAATATCGAAAAAACAAACAATACTAACTTATGTCCAACATAATCCATTCCAATCTTTTAGGCTTATCCATAATACTGCAGTCGACTCTCATAATATAGTGAAAATGATTACCAGAGATTTAACACCATCATCGATCCCCATATATCATAAGATATGTTTTGTTGGTCACATTCCAAACATTCAAAGTCCTTAATCGTGTATTCTCTTGAATACCTTAGTGAAAACATGAATGCAGTTAAAAGTTAACACTTTCCACATACCAAAATCCTCAAAATTCTATATACTCAAACCATGATATCACTTAGTCCTTATATCAATCATGAGCTCATGAATACTGTTAAACATTTCATTTTCTCATTTTCCCTTCATTATGCGCATAATATCTCAATCACTTTGAATACCACATTAGACCAATACATAAATATTCCAATATTCCAAGATACAACATTATTTTGGAATCCCATTACATAAACACTTAATCATTCCACCACATCGTTGTCATATTCAACATTGCCAATAGTGATCGCATGTGACTTCCCTTTGTCCTTTGCCTTAAGCGGTTGCTCATGTCGATCATCACTAACCCTTGGATTAGGGCATTTATTGGCATAATGTCCCATCTCCTTGCACTTGAAGCATTGAAGTGTTGGTTGTACGTTCTCTGCAGTGTTTTCTTTATTCACTTCATTAGAATCCCATTTTCCATTACTTCGACACTCAGCTGCTCGATGACCTTCTTTTCCACACTTAAAACATTTTCTAGTCCCTTTAAGACAATCTCCACCATGCTTCTTTCCACACTTTGTGCATAAGGAAACATTCATCTTCTTTTCACCATTATTCTGAGTTTTCTCCTTGAACTCCATCTTTCGTTTCTTGTCAAACCCATGAGATGGATATGTAACACCAACTTCCATTTCTACCTTGATAGCACAACGCACAATTTCTTCATAGCTACTGAAGTCTCTTATAGCTAATGCCCTTCGAAGACTTGGTTTTAAGCCACTGAAAAATCGATCAACTTTACTTTCAGGTTGGATGATAATACCAGAAGCGTACCTTGCAAGTCTTGTAAAATTCGCTTCATAGGTACCAACAGATTCATCATCCCTTTGCTTCAGTTCAAGAAACTCTTTCTCCATCTTTTTTCAGAGAATACGAGGGAAGTACTTATTGAAAAATAAGTTCTTGAACTCGTCCCATTCCATAGACTCAATTTCATCCCTTTGCCTCATATTCTTAATAAGATTCCACCATTGATCAGCATCTCCTTCCAAACGATACACTGCTAGGATGACTTTATCATGTTCAGAACATTGAAGAACTGAAAATATCTTTTCAGTAGTACTAATCCATTGTTCAACAACTAATGGATCAGTAGACCCACTGAAAGAAGGTGGACGCTGCCTCATGAAGGATTCAACAGAATGTTGCTCCTTCCTTTTCTCGTTTGGAAGTCTTGCATGATTCATAGCTTGAGAAAGTTGTGTGAGCATGGCTACAAGATTTTTCATTCCGGCTCCCATATCGTTTGGTTGCTCAGGGGGACAATCATTGCATTGCCCATCACATTCCGCATTAACACGGTTCCTTCGGGTTCCAGTCATCGTCTAAAACCCCAAAAGAATAGTATGAGAGGCAAAAATCATGCTAGGGAAAACAACATAATAAAGGGGTAGTACCCTCAATATCTAACATATTAGGTTAAATTCGAAGATCGTTAGCGCAATTCTAGGACTATAACCTATACGTATACTTAACCTTAGAGACATCCCTAGACATACCTTAGAAATATCTCTAGGGATCTCACTAACGTTTTCGCATCCTAGTTTCCAAAGGTTGACTAAACCTTTCCTCTGATACCAACTGTAGAGACCCGTATCTTGACGTACATGGACATTACATTACTTTTGCGGAATACTTAGTACATAAAAAAAACACACACACACAAGGATCGTAATAGTTTAGTGTCTTTGGAAACTCGGAACGTAATCTTCTAATCGTGGTGAAAGATCTTCAATATCTCCCATAAAGATCTTCCTTTTTTTTACCTAAAAACCTTTCTTTATATCCCGGGGAAAAGAAAACATAAAAGGGTGAGCTCAAATGCTCAGTAAGGGTAAACAAAATAAATATCAATCACATCATATACATAAGAACATAGCTTTTGGAAATCTTAACCTGCAAAAGAGCTCATAATATCATAACATGGGATAAATCATAGAAGTGAAAATGAGATCCCATAATCATAACATAAAACTTGAAACTTTGTGGCATGCACACATAATCATGGAAAATCATTTCTTGTTAGTCATGACTCATTGCCAAGACTATCTTAGTGGACAAAGTCCCTTTCTGAACCGAGTTCACTCCTCGTTTCAGTCCTGTATCACTGAACCGAAATAACCTTCCGTTCCAGCCATGTCTATCTCATGAGATATAAAATCATTACCCAATGCATTGGAGGGAGATATAGGTCCCACCCATCTTATAATGAATCCTTTCTTATGTGTGCCACATAATCATAAAACATACATCATCGCATAACACATGTAACAAAAATGGGATTCTTGAAACATCATGACATCATAAATCAATTCATATAAGATAAAGGAATTCATAAACATAATTCCATCACAACAGAGTCAAATCAATGTAAAAATATGGATAGAAACAGAACCCTTTATTATCTTAGATGGAAAATAATTTTGATAAAACACTTGAATTGAATTCTTGAGGAAAATATCCTTTCTTCTTCAAAATCAATTTCTTTTCACAAAACATCATGCAATTTTAAAAGAAAGAGATTTTATTGAAAATAGTCATGAAATCTTTTAGAGGAAGCTTAATGAAAATAAGGCTTTATAAAACAGTAGAAATCCGTTCGTGCCGTATAAGTTAAAAAAACATTCTTCGTACTTTTGTCGGAAAAGTCAAAAAGTACCTCGTATGAAAAACGACAAAAGATTCCTTTCATACGTATTACTAAAAACTCACCGAAGGGTAAAAATGGATTTAAACAATTTTAGGTGGATGGAAATAATATTACATATTGAGTAAACATGGACGTGGATGATAAAATACACCCCAGTAAATACTTACGAATAAACAATCTCGGATAAAAATGAGATTGTGATATTTCCCTTACCTTAGGTCCGATTTGCTTCGTATGTGTCCGAACCTCCTGTATAATGATTTAAATAATGTCATTGACTTATTACAGAATCATATTCATTGTTATCATATATGGTTCACTTATGAAATTATATTACCCGTTCTTTTGTAAATTTCATGTTAAAGAAGCGTTTTGGGTAAAATCGTTTCATTTATCGTAGGTGTTTTGACTTTTTGTTCTTGACATAATTATTTCTTATATCATGATTTACTTACATCCAGAATATAAAATATGATTTATATATCATATATATTCAGTATATATATATATATAATAGATAGATAAATGAAATGAAAAACACCGTTCATGGAGACGGTAGTCCGTACGTACGCATGAACGCTGTTTTTCTTTCTTTATTGTCTTGAATGGAAGTAAGTAGATGACATACATATATATATATACATAAATCCAGTATCATTATTATGTCATATATTTCATTAGTACTTATTATATATACTTTATAATCATTCATGAATGGTTAATCATTAAGAATGAATCTCATCGAATCGTGGAGACGGTATTCCGTACGTACGCACGAGCGATGATATCATTTTCATAATTATTGAATTGAATTGGAGTGGATTATACAATATATCAGAATCAATATGATGTTTAATAACTATGTATAGTTATTCTTTACACGATTATACCCATCCTTGTAAGGTGGTGGTGGAAAATAGATTAGACCACGGCGTGGAGACGGTATTCCGTACGTACGCACGCGCGGTGATTTCTTTTTCCGTAGGATGGATAGATGGTGAAATAGGGTTGTTTCATACTTATAATAACATATCAGTATATGAGTGATACTGATGTTATTACTTCATAATGAAACAACCTAAGAAGAAGAAGTGGAAGAAGAAATAAAGATGAAAGAATTGGTAACGGTAATTACCTCTTCTTTGAAGCGCCTCTTTGAGACCTCCTCTTAGGGCACTAAAATTGGTCTTTGAGGAAGACCAGAACCTCTAGAATGTTTCTAGGGAAGTGGAGAAGAGATTTTGGCAGGGGTTGGCCGAGCTTGAGTGCTCAAATTGGTGTGAGGAGGAGGGGGAGGAGGTGTCCTTTTATAAGGGAGGAGAGGGGCACCTTAGGAATATCTCAAAATATTATTTTATTATAATGTCAAGTTCGGTTTTAATTAGCTCCAAATTGATTTATTTCGAGGCTAAGGTGGGGATGGGTCGAAATAATCTCATCCAATAGAATTTAGACAAGTTTAGGTTCCTATTTTAACCTTATCATTTAGATTTAACATTAAGTTAAATAATTTTACTTTTACCGTGTCTTCTTGTGTTCTTATACTATAAGGTTAATAAACTTACTATATCAAGCCAAACGAACCCCAAATTGTTTATTATTAATACATATATCCTTATCTAAGTCATTTGGCCGAACCTTAGATTTTTATGAATAAAATAACAATTAATAATATAATATTTGATTTAAAAACTATTTTGTGTCAATTTTGACACTATTTGATATATGATTTTTGTGAAAGTCATAACAGAATTATATGTTCGAACCAAGTTGATTAAATCAACAATAATATATCATAGTAACCTAGAAAATTAGTGTAATTCATAAAAATTCTCAAATTACATTTATTTTGGTGTTTATAACATCAATTATGTCAATTTTTCATAAATAAGATAATTACTACATCATCTTTGTGTCATAAATAAATTAAATTATTTGATGTCTAAAAATTATAAATAAAATACCATTATGTAGGAAATCTTTTTAGATTTCTAAGGAATATTTATAGTCGAATTTATCTTATGTATAACCCCATATTAAAAATGATTTACTTATTAAACTTTGATTTTAACTATTTTAACCCTTCTTTAAATAAATTAATAATAAATGTCCTAGTCTAATCCAAGTGGGCCTAAATGGTCATATTTTATTCCTAAGTTTGTTTTTGGTCGAATTACACTTGTCCAATAAAATTAGGACATGTGTTAGGGTAATATTAATATCATATTTACCCTTAGTTACCCTATTTACTATTAATCGCGGTAAAAATAGTAAAAAGTTACTATTCACCAAAAAATTATTTTTATCTCATTGAACCACATTTTACTTACTGATATCAACCGTGTCTGTCGGATTTTTGAAATTCCATTCACAGAAGCGGTAAAATTAAGTTTTATGCAAAATTCAGTTTTTAACCTACCACTTAGTAGTTTCACTATTCATCAAAAATTGATGTTTTTCAGATTAATGCCAAAATTTCATCCTAAGCTATATTTCATATTCCGAATTCAAAAATGAAGTCTATTTTACCAAATTCATAACATAGAAGATTCATTGATTAATTTTATAATTAAATCCCGCTGTTAAAATAAATAGCGTGTTTTTAGGAAACAATATATACCAAAAGATTGACACTTGATTATGTCTGGTTTAAATGTGAAATTACAACCAATGACCAACATTGTATTAAATTGTAAAAATATATTCTAAATATACTTTAAAACCACTCAAAATAATAATTTATCACTATTAATTATTTCGATTAAAAAAGTTGTTTTTAATTATAATTTAGTAATTTTCACTATTCATCAGAATATGAAAGTTATCCGAAAAGTACCAAAATTTCACCTTAGGCTAAATTCGATACTCCGAATCCAAAAATGAAGTTCATTTTGAAAAATAAGATTTACAGAGTTTTAAAAAGTGGTTATTACTATTCATAACAGCTAGTTTTAATAATATTTTAATAGCATATCGTTGTTTAGTGAAACTCGGTATTGCGTATTACACACGCTATCGAGGAAGGTCGTGATTGCGTGTAATGCAAGGCAAGTCAAGGATGCGTGTTGTGCAAGCTCCTTTTGGTGTAGCGTACAACACAAGACTTTAATAAAATTAAAAAGAATATATTTTTTTATAAAATCTTGGGCTGTTACATCATACACCCAAGTACTTCACTATTTCATGCACCGGTCCTCTTCATCAAGAAGAAGGATGGGTCAATGTTCATTTTAATTGATTATTACGAGCTCAAAAAGGTCCCAATAAATAAAAAGTAGCCTATAAAATGGATTTATGACTTGTTATATCAGCTACATGGAGCATAATACTTATCCAAGTTGGATATACGGTTAGGGTATTACTAAGTTAGGGTGAAAGGAGGATATCCTGAATACTGCTTTGTGTACAAGGTACAAGCACTATGAATTCATTGTAATTCCATTCAGACTCACTAATGCTCCAAAAATATTCATGTACTTGATGAATAGAGTCTTTAGATATTACCTTGAAAAATTTATGGTAGTCTTTATAGATTATATTCTAATATACTCCAAAATAAAGGAGGATCATGAGGAGCATTTGAGTACTGTGCTAAAAAACTTACGAAAGGAGAAGATTTATGAAAAGTACAGAAAATGTGAGTTCTATTTGAAAGAAGTATCATTATTGGGGAATATTATCATATGAAATGAGATATGTGTGTAACCTTCAAATATATAAGAAATTTAATGTTGTATGATTCTAACATCCATGATAGATATCTATAGTTTCATTGGATTAGCTGGGCACTATCATCGATTTTTGAGAAATTTATCATAATTGTTAGACCCTATAACAAAGATAACTCCAAAGGGATTCATATTTTATTATAATGATGAATTTGAAGATATATTAAAGGAATTTAAAAATAGTCTTATCACTGCACCTATACTCACACTACCCATAAGTGGATAAATTTTCATGGTATTCAGTGATACTTTGAATAATGGATTTGGACGTGTGTTAATACAAAATGAAAAAGTAATAGCCTATGATTCAACGAAATTTAAAGTTTATAAATATAACTATCCAAAAAATTATCTAGAGTTAACTGTAATGATATTTACATTTAAAATATGATGGAATTATCTCTTTGGGGAGAAGTGTGAAATATATACAGATCACAAATGCCTCAATTATATATTCACACAGAAAGAGATGAATATGTAAAAAAAAGATGGTTAGAGATGATAAAGGACTGTGACTTCTCAATCCACTACCATCCCGGTAAATAAAATAAAGTTTCAAATGAAATAATTATAAATGATCTATCAATTTTATCATTTATGAGAATTGAGAAAGATCTGATCTTCTTAGATTTGAAAAGGATGGTCATGGGAATCAAAAAGGAGGGAACATCATCAATCCTCTCACACATTATTTCTCAAACTTAACTTATATAAAGGATAAAGGATGCTCAAAGTGATGATGTAGGAATTCAGAATAATGAGGAATCTATAAGAAAAGTTAAATGATTAGAGTTAAATGTTAATGAAGAAGAATCAGTGAGATTTTGGTCACGACTATGTGTGCCATCAAATCTTGAGTTAAATGAGTTGTTGGAAAATTCACATAGTTTGACTTTCTATATACATCTAGGAACCATTAAGATGTATTAAGATCTCTAAGATCACTATTGGTGGGACAATATGAACAAGGATATATCTAAATATACATAAAGATGTCTTTTATGTCATCAAGTGAAGGCAGAAAGGAAAAAATACAAGAGGATGATGTAACCATTACCCATACCTACATAGAAATGGGAAAACATCACCATGGAATTTATCACTAGTATTCTAAGAATTTCAAGAGGAAATAATACTATATTGGTTGAGGTGGATCATCTTACAAATACTTCACACTTTATTGTGATCTGAGAGGTCTGATCACTTTATCAACTTGCAAGGATATACATTAGAGAATTGGTGAGGTTTCATGGAACACCACTATCAATTGTATCTGATTGAGATCTAATATTTACCTCCGAGTTCTAGAACAATCTCCAAAATTATCTAAATAATTAGTTAAACTTCAACCTGGATTATCACCCTAAAATTTATGGACAATCTAAGTGGACTATATAGACACTCGAAGATATGTTGAGAGCAGGCTAAATTGAATTCAAAGGAGGAAGGAATCAACATATTCTTATGATAGAGTTATTATACAATAATAGTTTCCAATAAATCATCAAAATAGATCCCTATGAGGCCCTTTATAGGAAGAGGTGCAGGACACCTACATGCTGGGATAAAGTTTAGGAATGCAAACTGATAGGTCCTGGAATGGTTGAGGAAATGGTGGAAAAGGTGAAGACCATTTAGTAGCACATCAGGGCTACTCATAGTCGAAAAAATAACTATGATGAAAATAATTTAAAAGACCTAGAGTTTGAGGTTAGAGACAAGTTATTCCTCAATATATCTCCATGGAATAAATTCATGAGATTTGGGAAGAAGGGAAATCTTAGTCCAAGATACATAGGTCCCTTTGAGATCCATGATCACATCAGAGTGGTGGCCTATCAACTAGGAATTACACCTAACCTATATCAAGTACATGACCTGTTCCATATATTACTCTTAAGGAAGTGCATACTATACCCCCACATGTAATCAATCTAGAGGTGGTACCATTGGAGAATGATCTTTCCTATGAGGAGAAACTGGTGAAGATCTTAGATCGTAGAGACAAAGATCAATGAAATATGAAAATTAACTTGGTCAAAGTGTTGTGGATAAACGAAAAGCTTGAATAAGTGATGTGGGAATTGGAGGAAGTGATGATACAAAATTACCCTCATATTTTTTATTACATGATATGAAAATTTTGAGGGTGAAATTTATGAAGGGGGAAGATTGTAATTACCTGAACCTTTATAACTAAATTTCTCCTTTTAATTTAATTAAATGAATTTTTATATATTATGGATATAGAAAATAGACACACTTATGGTTTTATCCAATCAAATTTAAAATACCATTAAGTATCATTACCATTGATAATATATTCATTGAACAGTGATCATGTGATTAGTATAAATATAAGGGTTTGACAAATCCAATTGACATAGACAAAGGATGTGATTACCTCAAATAGTAGGATCAACCCCATTGAAGCCCATTTCTTAGAGATTTTAAGGGATATATCATCACTAATATTATAACTTGACCATGCCCAAGATGATAGAAAATAACTTATGCATGAGCAAAACCGTTTACGGGAGAAGTTCAAGCTCATTGAGATCACGAACCAAACTATGTACACCGAACCACTCCATGAAAATATCACCATCGTGAACCTTAACCTTAGGGAATTTTATGGTGTATTAAAGAGATATGCACCAATATCCTAATAATTTGGATATGTATGTTGTATAGAGTAATGAATATATTTTCATTTTATTATTGTTACTTTATAAATGTTTTTGATTTTGATGAAATAAAACACAAATTGTATTTTTAGGTAATATTGAAATTAAATTAAGGAATTTATTTTTATTAATTTACGTATTTTTTGAAATAAATAATATTTTAATAAAATATTATTATTAAAAATCAATGATCATATAACTTTTCTGAAGTCAAATGTAATTTTTACAAGGGTTCAAAAACTGTCATTTTAGAAAAACCCAACATTTATCAATAAATGTAAATTCCAATTTAAATGTGAGAATTTAAATATCAAGAAAATTATTTGTTTGAAATAAATATTATTTTTGGAATCATAATGTTGAAATTATCCAATGGTGAATTTTTTATAATTTTATGAGATAATCGAATTTTAGGATAAAAATTAAATACTGTATAAATATACAGTGTGTATTATGACATCATAATGACCCAAAATTAGTGTAATAAATTATATAAATGGTATAAATTAAAAAATATAAGTTTTATGTTTAAAATAATGTGATTTTATGTTTATTTTATTAATTTTATAAAGCCTTTATGAATCCTCCAAAACCTATAATATATTTTAAGGTTTTAAAATCATTTCTTTAAGGAAATGACTAACTTCCACATTAGAAAGGTATTTATTTTAATAATTTGTGCCCTTTAAATTATAAAATAGTGAAAAAAACTCCTCTTTGGAAAAAAACATGGTAAAAAACCTTTTTAAGGTTTGTGGTTTTGGTTATTTTATTATATAGCGTCCAAAACCTAAGTTTGGGAAATAATAAATAACTGATATCTATTTTACTATATAAACCCACCAAATATCCCATTTCTCTTGAATAAAAATCCTTTTATCACATCATTACTCTTTCCTACTATATCTATATTCCTCCCATGGTGCTCTAAAGCTCTCAGGAATCACCTCCCAAGCATTTGGAGTCACACTCTCAAGGTAAGGGTTCTATTCTTTCTCCTCATTAATTAAGTATCTTCATTATATTATGCCATTTTTCTCTAATTAATAATGTTTCTATGTGTTATTTAATATCCTATTACTATAAATATGATTCATAAATGATTATATACCCCTTACACTCTCATTAATCCCTTACATGAACATTTATACACCTCCGTTATGCTACTAGAATTTCATTGCGATTTTCCATGCTAAACAAATGTGTAGTGAATAACCATACCCAATTCCTATAAAATGTGTTCAAATTTATGAATTTATAATTATTTTATCATGTAATTAAATTTATTTATTCCAAACTCTTTGATTTTGGTATAAAAATTGATGAAAAATCATTCTGTGTTTTATGATCTATATGGAAAACTTAAGCATGAGAATGAAATGAAAGTGATGGGTGCACCCATAACTATGTAGTGCTCTAATGAATTGGGTAACGTTTTAGTCTCATGATACATAATTCAAGGTATTATGGAGTTAACCCAATCCATCAATGGAATTTTTACACCATGATTTCTTTTCAATTATCCTTGACCTAAGTTTATGATGAATTGTTTTAAGTTGTTTCCACATTTCTCATGTTTCTTTTATGATTATCATGCTATATCATGGCTCATTGTTCATGTTTATGATTATCACCCCTTTTATGTATTATTGATATGAGTATTTTCTAAAACGTATTAATTTATTCATTTTATGTCATGTTTATTCCCTTATTGGGCTTTATACCTCACCCCTTTCTTATATATGTCCACAGGTCATCCTGTGTAGTGTTTAATACAAAGGAATAATATGATAATGTTAAGGAAGTTTTCAAAAAAGATGATTTATTGACTATTTTAAGTTGTTATGTAATGTACCTAATTCCGAAATACACTAGGATTCTTGATCTTCCAGGTTGTATTATGTGTATTCTTATGTAATAAATCATGAATTAATGTGTAATAAAGATGAGGGTTGAAGTGGAAGTGTAATAATAAATAACAAAAGATAATAAAATGATAACTGGGCTAGTAAAAAATAAATATCCATGCATGAACAAGCCGATACATAAATAAAAAGTAGTCAACATACTAGAGGTAATACATACAACAGTTCCAAACAAACTAATAAATAAATAAATAAAAGACTCCAATTACTAGAGATAGCCCAAGAACATGATCAACCCCTATCTACATGTCAAGTTTGAGCCCATAGTAAATAAAGAAAAAGTATAAACAATCTAGGGTCCTAACCTGCAACCAAGTGGTCTTTCTGGGTACCAAACTATGGCCCAAATAGGGTGTGAGTAAAACTTATTAGGCCACCACCAATGGTGTCTATAGAAAATACATATGGTGAATATAAAATGCAATAGTGTTTAGGTAGAATAATCAATAAGTAGTAATGTAAATAAATAAAACCCATGTCGAGCTCGAGTTCCCAAGGGATACCCAACTGACTATACCTTCTTTGATTTTAACTGAAATGTATCTAATCCTATGTCATTACATGTTGGCATATTAAGTACTGGCTAGGAATCAAGGAACATATCCAAGTCACCCATGTGTAATATAAAAGGACCCATAGAAGAACTGTGGCATCCATGAACTTAGAATTTCAAGTCCACTCTAAGATGGAATCCAATATATGAGGCTGATGGAAAACATGTGTATAACTAAGTTCATATAAAAATTGATCATAATAATAATATCTTTTTCCCTATAATTCTATCCATGTAATTACTACTTGGGAATCCATGTGTCGCTCAAGTAATATCATGATTTATTTTCACCATGAGACCATCCATGGCATTACTACATGGGAATATAGGTATCACATAAGGAATAACATATTTCATCTACCATATGAGATAGTCTAAATTATTCATACTTGGGAACCCTTGTATCACCCAATGCGTATGATAATTCATTTAACTTATGATACCTTCCATGGTATTTCTATATGGGGATCCAAGAATCTCTCAATCCATAACATAAAATATTAGGTATAATTCCCTAAATAACTAATCATAGTCCATGAGAATCATTCACGCCAACTTACAATTTCATAACACACCATTAAACATTTCATTTATAAGTAATCAATAAGTACATGTGAGTGCACATGACCATTATAGATTTAAAATCCCCTTGGCTATTCCATTCATCAATTCCAAGTCAAACATTATTATTCCAATTAAAAATAACACTAGGAACTCAATCTATAAGCTATTATCATACAAAATCAAATGAGTGTTCTAAGGATTTTTCCACACCACATAACGATTCATTTAATTAAAAAAGGACATATCACTCTCATGTGATATACATACATACAAGGGCTAAGTATTATACCTAAAATACATCCCCTATTTTAAGGATTAATCAACTTGATTGTGCAATTCCAATTATCAAAGAAAGATAAACTCACCTTAGTGGTGTTTTGGTTATAAGAAAGCTATATCATCAAGGCATATGACTGAACCCACCCATGGGGTAGTTTGGGTTGAGGTTTCCAACCTCCAAATAGGTATATAAGTCACATATCATGCCTAAGTCATGTTTTAAACAATTAATTCAAGGTATTAAACATTTAAGGAGAAATTCATGAAAGGTCTAGTGTGAAACATTTTATAAATGACATAAACCTTGTGGGAAAAGGTATAGACCACCTAACTTATGATTAGAAAGCTTCACTCATATATTATCCAGATTTGATTTGATCCAGAATGATAGAAATAGAAATATTAAACAAAAAACCTAAAAATAGGAAATATGATATCATATGAAAATAATAGTTGATATGTTGATATAAATTAAGAAATTAAGCAAGAAGAATCATATACTAACCTAGGTCCATCCAATGCAACCAAAGATTACATATTCTAAGTATGAATGAAGAAGATCCATTATAGACTAGGAGGAGGCCAATGGATGATCTTGAGTGGCTATATGGAATGGGAGAAATGAGGTAAAAAAGGGATATAGAATAGATAAAATGAGGTAGGGGAAGTATGGTATTATTATCCTCTTTAAATAGATGCACGATTTGGAGAATTATGCACCAACCATGTGATGTCACTGTCCTAAGAACCTCCAACCTCACATGGTTGTAGCACACTATTAGAAAAACCATGTACTAACCATGCATAGTCCCTATGCACACCTGCACTAAGCCACACAGTTTCACCTAGGGTACCAAAAAATTTCATCAAACTGTGCTCCTATACAAATAGGTCACACCGTTTGGGCTGCACAGTTATCACTAACCACACGCCAACCGTGCAACCCTATTAGTTTCTACCAAAATTGAGTTTTTAGAGCCTAATGATTCCAAAACTCAATTAAAAACTCAAGAAACCTTTCAAGAATTAAACCCTACCTAAAAAAATCACTTTTATGTGTTCCAATACTCATAATTCCATTATAAATCCCAAATTATGATTTTTCCCATCCACTAAATGAAAAATAAAATTCTTTTAAAAATTTCAACCCATCAAAAATATAGAAAATAAAAAATTAAAGCCTATTTTTATGGATTTTTTAGTATTTATGGTTCATGGTAGTCCTTTCTTTCTTATATGGGTGTTATCCATCTAAGGAGACATGTTCCGACTCACCGTGACTTGTTTAATCTTGATTTGAGGTAGGTTTCCCAAATATTTAAGCTTTAAATTTGAAAACCCATTATTTATTGATGTTCAAAATATTTTATTTAATAAATTATACCTATGTATAAATGTTAAATTTTATTTTATAAAGGTTTTAAGGTTCTCTTCATTTGGAATAATTCATTTACTTGGAATTTCAAGTAAAACATGCATTTCCAAGTATTTAAAAGCACTAAAATAATTGTTTTAACTAAATTGGAATCTTTGAAACGGTTTGACCCCTTTTGGGTTAGGAATTAAATTGAAAATCCTCATTTTGGCCCCTTTTAGGTTTTAAGTGAAATTTAAATTGAATTCTCATGGAGGTTTTCAAATGGCCTTTTTAGTATCATGTTTTGCAACATGTTGAAAATAGTTTATTTCTAAATAACTATTTTGAATTTAAATTGAATTTCAAGTAACACTTGAAATGCCAATTATCAATAAAATATTTAAATATTCAATTTTGAATAAAAATGTGATTTTTTGAAAATTTTCTCTTTATATATATACATATTTTATAGTTTTACAAATATATATGGGAGAACACACACACACACACACATATATATTTACTTGTAAAAATTCAAATGAGAATATGTGAGTTTTTGTGGCGAAATATATATATATATATGTGTGTGTGTGTGTGTGTAAGTGTTTATGTGTATAACTAGAAAACATGGTATTTCTATCTTGGTTTTAAAAATATAATTGAAAGGTCATCTTGGAACTTTTATGAGATTTTTAAATGTGTGCATGTGTGTGAGCTCCTTTTAAATCCCATTTTTCTTTTATTATCATGGTTTGTAGCCGACATGGAATACTTTATATTTTATATTATGTGATGGACATGAAATTAGGGTTGTATCTTGAGAGGGAGCAAAGGGTGAGGGTGTTTCATGAACCAGCCTGGGTCGACCCTTAACCAGTCACCTGAGCTAGCTTTTGGCATGGCCCAAAGGGTGTTCCAGATCCCCACATGATGGAAACTAGTGTTGGACATCAAAATTAAATAGGTGGAAATTATTTGGCCAAAAAATTAAAGACAAATAAATAAATATAAAATAAAAAAATAGATAAACACTAATAGTGGAAATAAGATAAAGTCACGTAGCCAAACATACCTCGAAGTGACCTCGTGGGTCACCACCTGACACAGAATCACACTCACTAAAAGAGAAATCCAAAACTAGAACCTGAAACTAAAAAGATAAAGTAGGCTTGAGCACTGAAATGATCAGTAGGAATGCCAAAGACAAACCATGTAATTCCATGAATTTTTATTTCCTGAAAACATTCCATTAACACTAGTTTGAAATATATTTATAATGAAAATAAATAAATAAATAAATAAATAAATAAATAAACAGTTCATGATGAAAACTAAAAACAGTGGAAAGTAAAAAAGAAGATATACAAGTAAGAATGGGTGATCCTAAACATACCTATAAGACCCCTAGATGTACTCAGATCAGAACCACCTGCCGACGTATGGAGAATCCCCTAAGTATATAACCAATTGGCCACCCTCAACTAGCCAATCTAGTGGCACATCCCACCTGGCCTATCTTAAATCTAGGGGGTACCAACCCATCTAATCAGGTTTGATCAACAACCATCACTCAATCCTCTAAAAGGATCCCAAGAATCCATGGTAGATATAAATAAACTATGTAAGTAGGAGGCCCTCGCATGCATGAATCACCTTACCTTCCATCACTGCACTTACCTACCCAAAACATAGACACCCTATGTGATAACCCATAAAGGGATATCCATCTTATAGAGGTTCCTGACACAGACAGACACACACACACACACACACACATCGAATCATCAAAGGTGCCAATCGGGATGTCACATCACATTTCTCCTAAAACATACATAAAAATGTTCAAAGATTCCAACTGGGATATTACCTAAAAATTCCTTTTTATTTGATTTTGAACCCTATTTATGGATTAGTGATAACCCATAGCAAAACAGGGGGAAAAAATAGCAAAAAATCACAATTTAAAATTCAAAATTAAAGAAGCTCCATCATTCTTTCTTGGTCCATGTACCACCAAACGTCGCCTGAACACCTTGATTCACGCACATTGTCCCATCACAACCCAATAATTGCTTTAGATAAAATCAATGGAGAACCATTAAACCAGATTCTTTCATCATAGTTGCAAGATTTTCATCATCTTCTCCTTTATCTGAGTCCCAAAACTAGTCAAAAAACCCACATCAGCATCGCTCCACCTTCACTGTCACCATTAACACCAGTAACCAGCACCACCGAGAACCATCAACGACACCATAAGATGAACTCTGAACAGCCAAATAACCACAAAATTCTTTGAAGAATAAACACAAATAAAATATGACAAAAAATAAACCAAATTCATAGGATAAGACTAACTTAAGAAGTGTCTGGACCGAAAGCCTCCAAACCACACTTCCCAAAACCTCAGAGATCCACCGCTCCAAATAAGACTGGGAGAGGTGCTGAGGAACTCAAGGTCAGAGTCGGGTTGAGTATACGGGGGATCCGAATGATTCCATTATGGAGAAGAAAACTAGAAGACGAAACAAAGAGGGCAGGCCAATGCCGAGAGCGCCAAGGAACCCATCGACCGCCAGAAAAACACATGAACCAAAACCTTATTGAACGAAAGCTCTAGCTCCGACCTGGAGAGGAATAGGGGAACATGGGGTCAGAGAGGGTTTTAAGTAGCCAATGACTTCCAAAATAAACAAAAGATACCAGGAAGATCAAATAAATATCAGGGGAAAACCCCTTGTAGTGAGCTATAGAGAGAAAAAATCAAAGAGGAAGGAAAATCCAGATCGGGAGAAAATATGAATCAAAAAATCAACACCAACAGAGAAGAAAGAGGAGAAGGAGGAGGGGGGAGACAGTTCTGGACCCATAAAAAGGCCTCCCCCCATCGAATCACCACTGAGAATATGACCTAGCATGAGATAGCAGAGAAGACGCAGCCAAATGGGCCTTTACTTTACGATACCAAAAGATTTTAACAAAAATATTTGCAAACCCTTTCCAAAGAAACCTCAAACACTACCTTTATATTTTCAATTCCAAATGAGACTTTTTTCACCAACATTCACCAAGACATTATTTGAGGTCAACTGGGAAAAACCTATTAATATCTCATTTAAAACCACTTTTGGAAATCACAAAAGGGAACCAACATTATTTTGAAACAAAAAACCATTCAAAGAACTAATGTTTGTGGTAAAAACCATTTAACATGCCATATTCATTTGAGGGTACATCTATGTGTGCACTTCATGCACCCTTGTATGTGAATACATCTAATGAAACCTTCTAAGCTTCCAAGAAAAGCCCAAAACCCTCTTTAAAAATCAAATTCACATCAAAACCATTTCAAAACATGATTTGGAATCAATTTCAAATTTTAATAAATCGTTTAAACTATTTATAAAACACTTATAAGTAGCATAACAAGGATTTCCACTAATAACACACCTGAAATCCTCTTTTGAAATCAAATTTACGCCAAGTCCCTTATAAAATAAGTTTCGCATCTCATAAAAAATTTAATAAACCATTTGACAATTTTATAAAATGATATCAAATGACTCAACCAGGGTTTGCACATAAATCACACCCAATGACTCCTAATAAATCCATCTTAAAACCAAATTCATGACAAGCCCTTTCATAATATACTTTCACACCATACATATAGTTTAATAAACCAATTTATAAAAAAATTTCAAGGAGTACAACAAGAATTTACGTAAGGGATACACCCAATTTCATGAAGAACAAACCAATTTTAATCCAAATTATTATCTGATATTTTCAACGACCACTTTTTCACCAGGAACATAATTTATAAAACATGAAAAAAATGCATAAGCAAGTATAATATTTTCATCAACATTTGTTAAGCACATATTCACCTAAAAACCTATTTTTAATAAATTCCACCAATTTGAAAACACCATATTATGCTAACCAAGGGTATTATGGGTTTGAAAAACATGTACAAAAATTAATTAAAAATATTCAAGCATTAAAATATTTCTTCAGAAAATAAAATAAATGGAAAAACCTACCTCATTGGTGTTCAAGGGAAACATGGCTTCAACAGAAGGACAAACATGACCCCTTGGACCGACCACACACCCTAAGAATAAGAGAAAAGTAAAATATCAATTTAACCAAAACCCAGGGGTTTAGAAAGACCAAATGGGGTAATGTGGAGGATGGAAAATGCTGGAATGAGGGAGGAGGAAGAAGAATACTTACCTTGATGTGACGACTGTAAAATAGAAAAAGATCTGATGAAATTTCCAGACAAAGAGGGGCACATAGGGGGGGGGGGGTGGTGGTGGCGCGCATGTAGGGGGGGTCACACTGGAGAGGAGGAGGGTGCCAGATGAGGTCATTCCATAGAGTCTGAGGGCAACAGAGGGGGTCACACTAGAGAGAAGGCCGACCAGAGGAGGTCTCACTAGAGAAGGGGAGTGCGTAGGGGGGTAGGGTTGGGTCACACTGGTAGAGGGGGGAGAGGGAGAGGGGGTATCATGGTGAGGGTAGGGGAAAAAAATTAGGGTTTAAAAATGATAAAAACAATTATAATGATAATAATAGTTTTAATAATAATAATATTCATTTCATTTTTAATAATAAAAATAATAATATTATCATTATTTATTATTATTCAAAAATTATTTTAATTTTTATTTTATATTTCTCATTTTATTTTATTTTTCACTTTATTTTAATTAGACTTGTTTATTAAATACCAGCAACCACACTAGCTAACCATGCAACAATAATAATAAAATAATAAAATAATAAAAAAAAAGTTTCCAAAATTTTAAAATTAAACCTACCGCCTATCAAAAATCAAAAGTGATATTACAAAAATAATTAAAATGATTAAAATAATTAGTTTACATGTTTGGGGTGTGGTAATTCTCCCAACCACAAACACTTTCTACCCTCAAAAAGTCATTAAGCCAAAGTATAACCACAAGTTGAGTCCATGAATGATCAAAACCAATAGAATCAAGGAACCACATGGTGAACTTTATTCCCATAGGTCACACCCAACCGATCAAGAAGAAACCAAAGTACAAAATTGATTGGAGAACACAAAAGGGTTCTCCCCACCATAAGAATTACAGTAACACATAAAATTCATAACCCATCCTACCTCACCAGAACTTAAATGATAAACCTACTACTAAGCGACCTAGAAAACTAGGACCCCATAAACTATCTTGACCACTCCAAATTATCCAAAAAACACCATCACTGAAACTAGAAACTCGGGAACCCCCAACTTGAACTCCCTCACTTTCCCCACACAACCAAGCAACACCACCAAGACTTAAATAAAAAGTCCACTACAAGTCCACCTAATATTTTCAGGGATCGAAATAAGAAAACTACCTATAACAACACCACCCCTAAATTCCAAAAAACAAAAACATATCCAAATGAGCACAACTATACAGAGATCAAACCACACCAGGGTTAAACACACTTAAGGAAAACGAAGGATTCAAGAAGCTACATTCATATAACCACCATCACTTAAATCAAAAAAGAATAAGTTTATGGCACTTTTACAATAGAAATATGAAATCACAATAGAAGAAAAAATTATAACGAAGACCCTTCAAATACCTTAAAAACAATATGGGAAACAAAATTGGTCCAAGATCTCACACGTCCCTAGAAACTCATGACTACACAAGAGCTTCACCCTGAGACCTAAGGTGAGGGCTATGATGGATGAAGAATCTCTTGCCTCACAGTCACACACTAGAGTCCCCTAGTCACAAATTGTTCTATAGGATATAATTCCTGTAAAACTTCTCTATATGACTTAGACAACCACAATGATGGAACATATTTGGAGGGATGCGACAAGATGGCTTCGAATGCCCAAACCGACTACACTGGTGGCATACAACCGGATGGTCTAAAGACTGGAAGCTAGAACCAATGAAGATAAATCCTTATGAACTGGTTTCTCCTACATGTGCTTCTCACAAAATGGGGAACCTTCATAAGAAACTGGATACATTGGATTTCCTACCATCTGCACTCCAGAAACCAACTCAGCTAGAAATGCTTCATCTACCAACTTCTCATAACAATTTTCCTTAAAATGGAGGAACCTCTCCTTGACCTCTGGAAAGTACCCATATTAAAAGATAAGTATTCATCAAATACTGTGATGATACCTACAGAGAAAAGGAAACCAGTTCCCTGAAATGGTGAACATATGCCTTCACTGTCTGTCAGCCTTATTTAATACACATGAGCTCTTCCATTTTCTTCATCTTCACCTCCTTAGGTACAAACCAATGGATGAAGATGGACTTAAAAAATTCCCATGTCATCCCAACTTTCATTGATAGTGGGGTGAATAACTCCCATTCATCCAGAGATGGACCTTCAAATAGACCCAAAATGACACATACTCTAACAGATTTAGGAGTTCCCAATACCTTAAAGACATGCTCAACCTCTTCAAGAAACTCCACTGCCTCTATGATACATTGATCACCACTAAGGACATGAAAAATTTGAGAAGAACCAAAAAATGGGCATGACTCCCTTGGAACCTTGAGGAAATTTCTGGGAAACATTCTATGAACAACATAAAAGCACAAACCAAAACCAACATTAAATCAGAACACTATCAAAGGAAACACTGTGACCCAAGAACAACCAGATTAGAAGTCACACTAATACAAATACAATAAAAAAACTTTTTTAAAAAAGTTCCCTTTTCATTTTCAATTTCAAAACTACCTTTTTTTTAAGGATATTTTTTAAATATTAAAACCCACTTTTTAAACTAAATTCAATTTTCAAAATCCTTTCCTCTTTCAAAATCACATTTAGAAAAACAAGTCCAAGCCTTTATTTTTAAATAAACACCCATGGAACCCCATGAACTATCATGCATTTGGTCATCCATTTCCATCAATATGTTCCAAAACGCACTTTCTATACATACCCTACACACATGTGGCCTTCTATAGAGAGTACCAAGGGTCAAATATCTCTTTTACTCATCAAATCCAAGCATTCACTAGATTTTTAAACAAAAAAATTTCATTTAAAACCCATTTTAAAAATTTTAAAGACATTTAGAATAATACATTTTCCATTTTAAAATCCTCTTTCATTTAAAATTCATATTAACAATTTGAAACCACTTTAAGGAAATAATTTTTATTCAAAAAACATTTTCTTTTTTAAAACTCACTCACACCAACTGAAACCAAACAAAACAAAACTTACAATGAACCCCCAGAGTGATGAACTAGTAGTTATGCTTAACCCGATGACATGGTAGTGAGCCACACCCCAAGAAAGAATCAAAAACTATGAGGAACTTAAACCATGTAATCTAACTCCACATGGGTTATTAATCCATGTGAAATCATTAAATAACATCGACTTTTCTTTGTTTTCATCCCTCAATCAAAAAAAAAACAATTACTCAAAACTAAGACTACCCTTGGCAACTCAGGTTTGATTATGAGTGGTGTTGATCAAGAACTGACCCCTAACCTTCCTCATGAGCCCCAACAATACTAATCTCCATATACCAGACACCCCAAATATCAAGGGACTCCTTTAATACCATTTTTTCATGAAACAGCCTGGGTTGACCTTGAACCGGTCACCCAAACTGGCCTATGACATGTTCCGAAGGGTGTTCCCAATCCCCACGAGTTGTAAAATAGTACCGAGCATCAAAAATTAAATAGGTGGGAATTATTTAGACCAAAAATGAAATACAAATAAACAAATATAAACTAAAAAAACATATAAACACCAATATTGAAAATAAGATAAATTCACACACCCAAACATACCTCCAAGTGACCATGTGGGTCACCACCTGACATAGAACCACACTCACTACAAGAGCGATCCAAAACTAGAACCTGAAACCAAAAATATAAAGTAGGTATAACTTTAAAATTCTCAGTATGAATGCCAAAGAGATACCATGGAATTCAATGAATTTTCCTTTCTTGAAAAAATTCCGTTAACACTAGTTTGAAATATATTTATAAAAATAATTTTTTCACATTTTATTAAACAAACACATCTTTCCCATTATAAAAACCAACACATGCCACATTTCATTTTCAAAACAGATTGTTCTTTTGATAACAAAAACTAAACCAAATACTTAATCAGAATAATACATGGCTGTGCTAAAAATAAATAAATAAATAAGAAGTTCATGATAAAAACTAAAAACAATGGAAAGTAAAAAAGAAAATATAAAAGTAACCATGGGTGATCCTAAACATCCCTAGAAGACCCCTGGACGTACTTGGTTCAGAACCAATAACTGACTTATGGTGAATCCCCTAAGTCCATGACCAACTGGCCGCCCTCAACAAGCTAATCCAGTGGAAAACCCACATGGCCTATCTGCAATCTAGGGGGTACCAACCCATCTAATCAAGGTTGATCCAAAACCATCACTCAATCTTATAAAAGACACCCAGTAACCCATGGTAGATATAAATAAACTATTTAAGTAGGAGGCCTTCACACATGTGACTCACCTTACCTGCTGTCACCGCACTTACCTACCCCAAACATAGACACCCTATACGATAACCCATAAAAGGATATCCCTCCTATAGAGGTGTCACACACACACACACACACACACACACCCACACACACACACACACACACACACACACACACACACATATATATATATATATATCAAATCATAAAAGTTACCAACCAGGCTGTCACGCCACATTTCTTCTAAAACATACCTCAAAATGTTCAAAGATACCAAATGGTCTTTTACATTTTTTAAACCACATCATTTCTGAAAATAAACCTAAAACATCATTTCTAAGTACACAAATCTAAACAACCCTTTACTTTATGAGACCAAAATCTTTTACCCAAAATATTTTCAAACCTTTTTAAAAGCAACCTCAAACACCACCTTTATATTTGCAATTCAAAACGGGCCTTTTTCACCAACATTCACCAATACATTCTTCGAAGTCAACCAGGACAAACCTCTTAAGATATAATTTAAAACTACTTTTGGAAATCACCCAAGGGAACTGAAATTATTTAGAAACCAAAAACCATTTAAAAAACCAAGGTTTGTGGATAAAAACTATTTAAATTTCCATCTTCATTTGAGGGAAATCCATGTGTGCACTTCATGCACCCTTGGATGTTACTACATCTAATGATACCTTCTATGCTTCCAAGAAACCCCCAAAACCCTATTTAAAAAATCAAATGCTCACCAAAACCATTTCAAAACATGATTGGAAATCACTTACATAATTTAATAAATCATTTAAATAATTTATAAAACGCTTCTAAGTAGAAAAAAAGGATTCCCACAAAACACACACTTGAAATCCTCTTTTGAAATCAAAAGCACACCAAGGACCTTAAAAATAAGTTTTTCATCTCATAAAAAATTCAATAAACCACTTTCAAAATTTATAAAATGTTATAAAATGACTCAAATAGGGTTTGCACATAAATCACACCCAATGCCTCATGAAAAATTCATATTAAAACCAAATTCATGACAAACACTTTCATATTATACTTTCTCACCACACATATAGTTTAATAAACCAATTAGATAATTTATAAAACAAATACAAGGATAAAAATAAGACTTTACATAAGGGATACACCCACTTTCATGAAGAACAAACCAATTTTAAGCTAAATGATTATTCGAACTTTTCAACAACCACTTTCACATCACACACATAATTTATAAAACATGAAAAAAATGCATAAGAAAGTATAATATTTTCATCAACATTGTTTAAGCACGAAGTCACCTAAAAACCTATTTTTAAAAAATTATACCAATTTGAAAACACTATATTATGCTAACCAAGGGTATTATGGGTGTGA
Source organism: Viscum album (assembly GCA_963277665.1). Taxonomy (NCBI): domain Eukaryota; kingdom Viridiplantae; phylum Streptophyta; class Magnoliopsida; order Santalales; family Viscaceae; genus Viscum; species Viscum album. The sequence continues at coordinate 442,757,705 of OY728121.1, forward strand.
AAAACATGTAAAGAAATTAATTGAAATATCCAATAATTAAAATATTGCTATGAAAAATAAAATAAATGGAAACACCTACCTTGTTGTCATGTGGATGAAATAGGGCTTCAATGAAAGTACAAACACATCCCCTTGGACCAACCACACACCCTAATAATAAGATAAAAGTCAAAAATCAGTTTACTCAAAACCCTAGGGTTCGATCGAACCAAATGGGAAAACATGGAGGAGGAAAAATGTCGGAATGAGGGAGGAGGAAGAAGAAAGCTTACCTTGATGATATGACCACAAAACCGAAAGAGATTCAGTGAAATAATTGCAAGAGAGGGGCTCATGGGGGGGGGGCACACACACAGGGGTCACACCAAAGAGGAGGAGGGTAGCCGAGGGAGTATCACTAAAGATCAGGAGGGTGTCGAAGGGGTTCATATAGGAGAGAAGGATGGCTAGAGGAGGGATCGCCAGATAAGGGGAGTGCGTAGAGGGGTAAGGTTGGGTCATGTAGGTAGAGGGAGGATAAGGAGATGGTGTAGCGCAGTAAGGGTAGGGGAAAGGAAAAAATTAGGGTTTCAAAAATAATAAAAAACTATTATAATGAGAATAATAGTTTCAATAATAATAGTAATATTCATTTCATTTTTAATAATAATAATAATAATAATATTATTATCATTATTTATTATTGTTAAAACATTATTTTAATTTTTATTTGATATTTCTCATCTTAATTTATTTTTTAATTTATTTTAATTAAATTTTTTATTAAATAATGAGAAACCACATGAGCTAACCATGCAACAACAATAATAGAATAATAAATAAAAGTTTCCAAAATTTTAAAATTCAACTCGCTACCTACTGAAACTCAAAAGTGATATTAAAAATAACAATTAAAAAGATTAAAATAATTAATTTAAAAGGTTGGGATGTGACATGGTAAGTTATTTGATATAATCTAAAATGATTGCTTTGATTGAACTCATTGATTATTTTCTCACACTTTCTTTACTTTGCTCATAAGAACCCTGATTTTAGGGTAGGATAACTTAGATATGATAGGATCCAATTCCACTATTTATACTAATGAAGTATGTTTACCCACCACTAGAAAGTGACATGATATTATACCTATTTTCTAGATTCAAGAAAATTATATTTGAGGTTATCTAGAGTTAGTGGATATAAGGTAGAGCCCATTAAACTTATGTCATTTATTGGAATATTGATATAGGGGGATCCTTCTTCTTCTTTAGATTCCCCTATTTCCATGACATGTGTGGTACCTTTGTTGATTCTCCTTTATTACTTGTATTTGTTCCTCTTTGTGATATAACTCCCTCTAATTATAACTTTACCTATTTTGTGTGATTTGGGTTTTCTATATCATTGTTGAATATTTTTTAAAAGAAGGATTACTTTACTTAGAATGGGTGATTTACAAATAATTTTTTTCAAATGATTTTTTTCCATTTAAAAAATATAAAAGGAAGGTTTATAAATTAGTTTTGAAAATAAATTAAATTTGTATGTTTTGAACAAAAAATCAATCTTTAAATAATGCAATTCAAACTAGAACTAAATGAATATTATTTTTAAAGTTTATACTTGTAAATGGTTTCTTGTTGGCATGCCTAATGATCTTTATCTCATGCCTAACTATTATTTAAGTTTCAAGTTTTTATTTTTCTTATGGACACTATTTAGTGGTTTGATTGATTTGGGGATTTTGAGATGAGTTATTTATTTTATCACATTCAACATGTGGTACCTATTACATTATTTTGTAGTAATTGCCTTTAATTTTTATAGAATGTTTGTAATGTGTCCCTTTAAATGATTTATTTACTACTTTCAGTTATTGTTATTGGCAAATTGTATTATTTATGTCAAGAATTAGTGATTTTGGAGCTACATCATGTTGATGGAGCTTGGGGGGGGGGGGTGAGTGGAGGTATACCAGATAAGTGAGGGATTTTGGAGGTGAGATGAGGGATTAGTTTATATATATGGTTTACATGTTAATTTTTTTCCACTAATTTATTTTTGGTGTAGACATTAGACCTATGGACAAGTCATGCTAGATTTTAAGTAAAATTCCATAGTTTCTATTACTCTAATTAAAGGGTAAAATAATTTCCATTATTTATATCTGATGTAATAGTGTTAGTCGCTAGCCCATGGGGATCAGGAATTCCACTCAAGTACATCATAGTCCTGTTTGGGCATCCAATGGCTGGACAGATCGGGCTGGTTCATGATATACCAGACCTCAAATTTAACTATGTGACCATGCCAAAATGGTAATTTTTGGAACACAGGGGATGCATTATTATCATACATCTCTTAATGATAAGTAAAGAAAGGTATATTCCTTCTGACTAGATAATGTTCTTGGGTATTTATCCTTTTCCTTAAAGAATTATTTGATTGAGATACCATGGATCAGGAAACCAAAGGATGTAAATTTGGGAAATATTTCCAATTACTTCCCTTACCATCCATTATTAGGAAATTCAATCAAGGGATGATTAGTCTTTAAGGATTGGATTCAGAAGTAGATAGAATAAGGGATAATGGAGTCAACAAAACCCGAATCTCTACTTTATCCATGTGAACACCTTGAGATGAACACACAAAGTGTGTAAAAGAATTAGGGTTTCCCATAAGTAATATATAAAGTATGGTCTATTCCTTTAGTCCTTGCATCTATACACATATTTATCATGTTCATTGGAGTAGAACCTCCTTGATCTCCTAAAGATCAAGAGACCTAGGGAGGTAATAATTAAAGATCATCCCAATTATTATCCCTACCATTGACTCTTAGAACATGCGATTAAAGGATGTTTTTTCTTCAAAGATTGGATCTCGAAGAAAATAGATGAAGGCCTAATGGAGTTAGAGGATCCTGAGACTCATGCAACATGCATGCAAGTTATTCACACTCCTATATAAAAGCCTCCATCCTAATGAGTTATGTTAGAACATACATCCTTTTCGTATGATGATAAACCATATGAAATCATATTCCTAGATGTATGACTCTAAACTACATAGAATAACATCCCATATTAATGACATTAAAATAAACATCCACCCAAGAAGTCCTAGCCACATGACTTTAAACCACATAACATACCATCCTAGCAGCGTGATATTAAACCGCACATCCCAAATCTATTATTTATGGATCTAAGCTGCTCAGGTTTAGTACTTATCACATTATGTTAAACTACATGACATGTGATCACATTGTGGGACCTACCTTCCCTTATACGTATGATATAGATCTATATATAAGGTTTCCATTTTTTGGGTTTACCAAATCATGTTGAGTTTTATTCAACAACCCTACATTAGGAAAAAGATATTTAACCTCATCCTAGAACTAAAACCTCATCCAAATTAGGATTCCTTCCTTCTAAAGCTAGGAAACCTATCCATTTTATTGGAAATTCACTACACATGATCCAGACTTATAGAAAAAATTAAATACAACCATCCATATATAAGGGTTATATATGTATAAGGATTATGTTATAAGAACTATGTGTGGGTTGATTCCTCTTTTTACCAGATACATAATTCCATATGAATTTCTAGACCCAAATGAAAACTGAATCCAAAATATGCCCCCAACTTGTCTTGGTGATAAAACCTTCATATTATTCATGATGGATTATCTATCCTTTCCTTACACTAAGTTAGGTTTATCATATTTTAACCACATATTTAAGAATTCCATATGGATTTATTCATATAATTATAAGATACATAGTGATTTTTAGACTAATTATGCCAGAACCAACCATAAATTGCTGTTGCATCTTAATGCTCTAGTCTACGATGAAACCACTAATTCCTCTCCTTATTTTGATCCTTTATCAAAATAATAAAATAACCTCTCCCTGAATATGATCTATATCTATGTGGGTATAATTTTTTTAGAACTACGTGTCTATTGATTCCTATACTTATAGGATATATAGCGATGCCTAGAATTCCTAAACTAGATCCAACCACACAAGTCAAAATTCCCTCACCTTATATTGGTGCATAACCCTATACTAATTCATGTTGGGTATTTTACTTACTCAACACTAAGATAACTTTCTTAGATTAATGTGTGAATTATATCCATATAAAACTATTTACAAGTCCTTCCTATATGACTCCAAACTACACAACATGTTCATCTTTTCCATTTGATTCTAAACTGTATGGTTAACATCAATCCCTATTATGTTCTCTCTCATAATACAAGTAGTCTTACAACTATACCTTTTTTATCACACTAAACATGAATCAAGAAAATATTAGATGTTTTGATTCATCACTTTCAATAGTGTGATCAAGATTCATCATATCCAAATGAAAGGAGACCAAAGTCCTTTCTAAATGACTAAAAATTGCACACCACAACATCCTTGTCACATGAAATTAAGTTTTATTTCATGAATTCCTTGCGGCATGATATTAAAATATAAAAAAATTCATCCAATATATATAATTCTAAACAACACAAAAATATATGGTCCATCCTATAAGACCTTAAACTTCTTAGAATGACTTAATTTTCATGGACTAGTTTCCTTACACAAGATCCAGATCCATGTAAAATATTCACCATCACATGGGTCTAACCTATAATATAATGGAATAATGTGAAGTTTCCCTTGTAATTCAACTTTCTCACTCATGTCAGGTTCTTCCTTTCATATCTTAGTGCTAAGAAGCAATAATTTCACCCCTCCCATGTTTGAATTACTTATTCAAAGATATCCTTTGGAATATATCTCATTGTTTATGAGCCTTTCACTAGAACAATCCCCCAATATTGAGAATATAGTCCTAGTGTTTCGGCCACCTCAATCATAGTGGGTATTCCCAAAATAGAATCTTTACTATAGACTATCTATGAAAATTCTCCATAAAATGTTATTTTATCCTACGAATTGTGTTAACCCTCATCCACCCTAGGTCCCTTGACAACCATGCATTGAGATTTGGCTACATATTTATCTTGTACATCAACCAGATATGTGAAAATCCATTCACATACAGGTCATCATAATATAAATTTAAACTATATGAAATGTTCAACCTCATCACATGAAATTAATCTAAATAAAAAAGTCCTTATTTCATGACATTAAACTTCATGGTACATATCTTCACCATATGATGTTAAAATTCATAGAACTGGTCCCAATTGTTTGAGATTAAAAAATATGATACTTAAATCCAACTTTCATGACCTTAAAAATACTTAGAGTTACCCACCTTATTAAGTCTAATTATCAACTTACTCAAGCGACAAACCTATGTAATAAATCTTAGTGCATAGTTGTTTCTACCTGCTTACTCATATTAAAATATGAAAAATGTCCATATTACTCCCTATATATGATCTAGTTATATGTGTGGATTATATTTTAAGAAATAAACATGGCTTGATTCATATTAAAATAGGATACATAGTGATGTGTTTTTCTCTCATCCTAGACCAAGCCACATTTTATACTTTCATTAATTTTCCTAGTCATATGACATTAAACTGCATGACATATGGTCCATTATATATGACCATAAACTACCGAGAGAGTTCAAAAAATATGAAAATAATCAATGAAAAATATTCCTATGTTATATCTTGAGTCCTTTCTCTATTTCTTGTGAGTTTTACTTTACCCTCTTTTCCAATCAGGGTTTATTCCTCCTACCCAAATGGTTTGTATAACAAATTGTGGGGTAGTCATGAAATATTATAAAACCTTTTAGACATCCCCTCTTCCACCCAAACAACTTTAGAACTTTTTATGTCTGAATCACCGGATGAATTGATTAGAGATACTCATCTTAGAATCCTATAACCTTGAGTGAATTCTCTTATTCTATTTCTTGATGGTGTGACACCAGTTTCCATCATCCCCAATTTAGAAATTTTAAGACATGATTTACTTCATCCATTTTCCTATGTTCAAAGGGACCAATAATATTTTATTGTTTTATGCCCTTATAATATACAACTTCCGTTAAGGAGGATCTAAGTTTCATGAGAATAAACTAAGTAATGATTTGGTCTACCTTGCATGACCCAACACTAATAAGAGTTCTCCATTCTGAGAGACCCACCTTCCTTACATACAAGTCATATTTATGTAAAATCCCCCAAAATGTGGTTATTTATCCACAATCTTATGAAAGGATGAATTTTTTTGTAACTGCACATAAAATCTCATGCATGAGGTGTATGGTGAATACATGAATGTGATTCATGCAACTACCACATTGATTATTGAATAGTTTTACATCATTTATGATCTATAAGATGGATCATATTGGTTAGAATATTCAAATCCATTAAATATATTAAATGAGTGAATATAAATAGGATGAGACACTCAGGTTCCATGTGATGGAACCTGATCTATTATGATATATCTAATGTTCATCATTTCATGAAGATATTTGATTAATGTTAAATAAGAGAATGAGATCCTATCCTATTTCATGTGAGAGAATTTTGTGCCATTTTTGAACCTATATTATTCTTAAAATATATTTTATCATTCTCAAAGAAGGTGGAATAACCCCTTAATTATTTAGTTATCCTCATAATAGGATTATAAATCCAAGTGGAAAGTGTACTCTTTTAGAGGTAGGGTGATTTTGTTCATCACTCCTCACGATCTTATTCAAACACTCACTATGAAAGGTAGATGGAAGCTATTTCTATTCATAATATCCAGGTACTCTATTTTATGATAATACTTACAAATTGATTTCTTGAAGATATATCTCCTATTTTTTTGGGTTTTTTTCCACTTTTGAAGATCATAATAAACCCATAAGTAGTATCAGTGGAAGTTTCTTTAAGAATAAAATATGTTTTAATCATTGGTTTTTAAAGAAAAATGATTTTTTTCATAAAAAAGATAAGGTTACAAACCTTTACATGAGATACATAAAGTTAAATATGATTTAATATTACATGAGGAGGATACATAAAGGTTATACCCTTAAAAATAAGGTCTTTGTAATGATAATACTGTTAAACAAAAGGTTTGAGTAAAGGTTACCATAGATTATAAGGGTATATATAAAGGTAATTGAGACTTTACCTTTACATGTAAAGGTAACCAAAATAATTACCTTTATATGAATGGTTCATAGAAGGGTAGTCCATTACTATAACAACTCATGTAAAGGTAATTTTAAGATTTATTACATGAAAGGGGAATGCATAAAGGTATTACTTATATGCAAGTCATTCCATATAGGTTTATTCCTTCTAACCCTTACACAATTGGTGTTACATAAGGGAATTAACCATATACCCTTATATAGAGAATTTTAATGAAGGTAAAGTGTGACTACCCTTACCAAAAGTGTCTAAATAAGGTTATAAGGAGGACACCTTTACATGAAATAGGGATTCTGCATAAGGGTAAGTAGTTTTTAACATTTTTTTTATTTTGAAAATGTTTTTATGTTTTATAAAATGTTTATAAATCATAATAAATGGTATTTTGGTATATTTTAATTTATATGGATTTAATTAATTAATTAATCAATTAATTATAATTTTCTTATAATTAATTAAATAAATTTTAATGAAACATTTTCCCAAATATTAAAGGTTAATATTTTAAAATACCTTTTGGAAAATTAAATTGAAAGCATTATGATTAAAAATAAAAGGTTTATTTAAAAATAATAAGTGGATATTTATAAAGTGTATAAATTAAAATATATATGATATTTAGATTATATAAAATGTTTATATAATATAAATTGAATTATAAAATGTTTATAATTCATGAAATATCATATAAATGTCATATAATATAAAACCTGATGGAGTTCATATTGAAATGAGTGTAAAGTGTTTATATTCATGTTTTAGATAAGTTATAAAATGTTTATAATTATAAATTTTATGAAAATACATAAATGTCAGTTGTTTTGGAAAGTAAATAAAATGTTAATTTATTTTTTAAATTTATTTTATATTCATGTTTAGTAAATTTTTTATGAAATACAATTATTATGTATGACCATTTATATAATAAATTTATTCTAGGACAGAACCTTAAATATTATGCTTGGTTTGGTATCATAAAATCTAGTTTTCATCTACCCTAACCTCATTTTGTAATTATATCTATAAGCTTGAGAATAGTTTTTAAATATAGTTTGTGCATATTAAGTGGTTGAATTATCATGAATTTAATTATCTCTTGAGTAAAGTATCCTTGGGTATAGGGACTTGGGGTTAGAACACCTAATTTATGGGAGGCTTATGCCTTGGCTAGGAAAGAGAATGGGGTTAGATATCTATCTCTCTATGCTTACTCATGTAGAGTTTTTTAATCTCATATAACTCTATGACTTTATATGAAGTGTTCATTCACCTTATAAATATGATTAATTTGGATATATATGAATATAATTTCCTTTAGTTTTTGGTTCAGTAGCACATACTTTAGTGTTTTGTAAAGAGTTACACATTATTATGGTGTGAACGCATTAATTCTGTGGTTTAATTAAGGTTTTTTAAAAGTAAATTGTTAAAACATGCATAAAACAAAAACATGAAAATATAAAGATTACATATAATGTAATAATTATGAGTTTAATATGAATATGATTTATATTAAATTGGTAAGATATTAAAAGAAAACCATTTTAAATAATAATTGTTAGATTCCTTCCAAAGAAACACTTTTCAAAACCTTGATCATCCAACTGGGTAGGTCATTCCAAAGTTGGGTGCACATAGATTATCTTATGTAATATAAGAAAGTAATAGGTGAGTAAGGAACATCCTTTGGTAGGTTATTAAAAAGATTCATGCCCTCAGATTGTACTTTTTTTTAATTTATTTTTGGCATTTAATTTGGGTTACACTATCTGGGAGACCCTAAAAGGATAAAGTTACCAAGGGAATAGATTTAAGTGAATCCATATGATGGATTTGGATAATTGGATATCCACTCAAATATCCAAGTTTCAAAATTATTATTATTGGGATGATTCCCTACCTAAATTAATAAGTGTGGGGAGGAATGAAAAAGAACATTCATTAATTAGTGAAATATGGACCTTGTCTCACTAAATATATATGATGTATGTGGTCATCATTTTTAGTGACAACAATTTAATTTTAATACCTTAATGAAAATATATAATACATGATACTCACCTACTGATATGTCTTGATTATATATTATGGTATACTTAAAATTAATCATATTGAGATCATTAATAAGTATAACCTATAAAATAGTTAAAGAAAAATATCTTGGAATGATAAGTTTTCTCAAGGATAAATATTCAGAGTATACAAATGTGAATTTTATAGGAATAAATTTATCCAACTATAAATCATGGGAATTGAATACCGTGTGGTCATTACAAATTTTTTATAACAAACATAGACTTAGAGATATAAAGGAATTAATGAAGGGTGAAGTAGATCTCTATGTCAGTAATGGAGAAAGATTTTCTATATTAAAGGTCAACACCCATGATTTGATTTTACCAAGTGGATTGATCTTAAAACAAAAAAATATTATTATGTTCCCTCTATAAAAATTAATTTGATTTCCATATCTTGTTTGGAAAAGATAAGATTTTCATTCATTATTAAGAATAATATTTATTCAGTATATAATAATTAAATATGGAATTGGGAATATAATGAATGGTTTATATATTCTTGATAAGTATAGTACTATTTATAAAATTTAAAATAAAAGTCATAGTTGAATATAATCCCACCTTCATTTTCTATTGTCTTCTTAGATATATAAATGAGAAATGTATTAAAATTATTCTTAGAGGTGGATCTTTAGACTCATTCAATTATGAATCATTTGATAAATGTGATTCTTGTTTATTGGAAAAAAATGAAAAATTAACCTTTTAGGAGAAAAGGTGAGAGGGATAGTGCACTATTGGATCTTATACATAGTGAAGTATGTGGAATAATGAGTACATAAGAAAATGGTTATTTTATGTACTTTTTTAATTTTCATTATGAATTTAGTTGGTATAAGTATGTGTTTTTGATGAAACAAAAGTATGTAACCTTTTAAAATTTCCAATAGTTTTAGAAAAAAGTATTGAATAAACTAGAAAAAAGTATTAAAGTCCTCCGATCAGATTAGAGTTGTGAATACTCAAGTCAAGAATTCATATCTCATTTGAGAGATTGTGAAATTATTTCACAACTCACTCCTCCTGGTACACTATGATGGAATAGTGTATCTAAAAGGAGGAATTATACCTTATTAGACATAGTTCAATTTATTATGAGTCTATGTGACCTTCCTATTTCATTATGGGGGTTATGATCTTAATACTAATTCATTCTTACTAAACCAAATTCCATCTAAAGTAATTAAAATGATAGTATATGAGATATGGTATGGGAAAAATCCTAGTTTGTATTATGTGATGATTCAGGGATGTGAAGAATTTTTATGATGATTGTATTCTAAAAATCTTGAATCTAAATTTGATAAATACTTATTTATTGGTTATATCAAAGAAATTATGGGATATTACTTTTATAATCTTGTTAAACACAAAGTGTTTGTGGATCAATGGGGTTTTTTCCTTGAGAAGGAATGCATGAGTTGAGGTGGAAGTGGGAGGAATGTTAAACTTAGAGATGTTAAATACCAAAAAATAGGAAGTGTTTCTAAGATAGTGGTTTATATTGTTCCACAAAGAGTTGTAGAAGAATAACATAATCACATTACAAAATAACCTCAAAGGTATGATAAGATTTTTTAGGAACCTAAGTGATATGGATTTATCATGGAGAAAGTTGTTGAAGTAACATTCATTATAGATATAACTACTTCCTATAAAGAGTCTATTGAGTGTTTGGATTATGATAAATGGTTAAAATATAGGGTGTTTGAGATGGAATTTATATAAACTAACTCGGTTTTGAACTTGGTGGATGCACCTGAAGGGGTGAGACCCATAGGGTAAAAGTGGGTTTTATACAAGAAAACAGACATGGATAGTAGAGTGTCTACCCATAAATCATGCTTGGTGGAAAATAATTTTTTTTTCAAAGTATTGACTATGATGATGCCTTTTTGACTTTTGTAATGATAAAGTCCATTCATACTTTTCTAGTCACAACATATCATTATGATTATGAGATATATCAAATGGATTTAAATACCACATTTCTTAATGGTAATTTAACCAAGGACATGTATATTATACAACCTGAGGGTTTTTAAGTTCCAAGTGTGGCTGTTAAGGTTTTAAAATTACAATGATATATTTATGGACTAAATCAAGATTCTCAAAGTTGGAATATTCGGTTTTAGGATGCAATCAAAGAGTTTGGTTTCATCAAGAACACAAATAATTCCTATGTATATGAGAATATTAGTGGGAGTATAGTATTTTTTTATGATACTATATGTATATGGAATACTACTTATTGAAAATTATGTCCTGACAATTCACTCTGTGAATATGTGGTTGGGTAAATTCTTCTCAATAAAAGACATGGGTGAAGCAAATTGCATACTCAGTATGAGGATCTATAGAGATAAATCTAAGAGGTTTTTTTGACTAAGTTAGAACACATATATTGGTAAATTTATAAAGAAGTTTATAATGGAGAACTCTAAAAATGGGTCATTACTAGTGTTACATGGAACATATATTAAGAAGATTCATGATCATTCTAAAGAGTTAGAAAGGATGGATAAGATTTCTTATGCATCCTCCATAGGATCTATCATGTATGAAATGTTATATACTTGACATAATTTCTCAAATTATTTTAGAATAAAAAGTAGATACTAATCCAATCCTAGTGAGAGTAACTATATTTCTATTAAGAACATACTTAAGTACTTAAGAAGGACTAAGGATATGTTCTTCATCTTTAGAGGAGAGTTAACTCTTTGTAAAGGGTTACACATATGCTAAGTTCCAATCATAAAAATATGTTATAAAATCTCAAATTGAATTTTTGTTTTTCCTAAATAGCGGTGAAATTAGTTATAAGAGTTCCAAATAAGACACTATATTAGACTGAACAATTGAGTCATAATAGATTACTGCATCAGATGTTGTGAAGGAAGCTGTTTGGATCAAGAAGTTCATTTCTGAACTTGGAGTGGTTCCTAGAATTGAGGAAGAAATCAATATATATTTTGATAACAATGGGGTTATTTCTCAGTCTAAGGAACCCCAATCACATAAAAATACAGAGAAAGTTTTTCAAAAATAACATCTCATATGTGATATAATTGAGAGGGGTGATGTAAAGGTTAGTTGGGTGGCTACTCAAGAGAATATAGCAGATTCGTTGAAGAAACCATTATTGTAACAACAACATGAGGGTCATGTAGAATATATGGATATAATATACATGATATATTGGTTGTAATTATTTTAAATTTATTATGTTAATTTAATAAATTCAATATATAATTATAATTCATTAATGTGTGCTTTGACTTATTTTACAAGAATGATCAAATGATAATATCACCTCAAAGTATGACTTTGATTTGTCCCTAACTGATGATTATTACAAAGTATTATGGGTTATAATTATATTATAAGGTTAGTATAAATATAATATTTTATTAATTACTAAGAGTTGTATACAAGATATGGAAGATAGATTCATGAGGTAATAAGTAGAGACTTATTACTTGGATTGATCTACTAAATTATATCTCATGAAATTTAATACAATCATCGATATACTTAGGGGTGTATTCCTATTATCAATCCTTCTTACCTAATGTTTCTGAGATACCAAAAATGATAAACTTCATAATTTTACACCCTACTTATGCAAGTCAATATATTGAATTAGCTAATACGAGAGTGGTTGGGTATGTTTCTGACCATGTTATTGGTTGGAGTACAATCAATATGAGATTATATAATTGTATTAAAAGTAAAGACATATGGACCTTGTATAAATTAGACTAAATAAAATTCATTACTATTCTTAGTTATTTAACATATGATGTGTTCAAAAAATTGTATAAGTGACAAGTGACACACTTATCAGATAAATGAATGAAATGTGTTGTATTTATCAACCTTGTTAGTCTTTTTTGAAGAATCAAGAAATGATGAGAGGCTAATTCTGTAACTACCTAGAATTTTATCAAAGGATCTTACTTTAATATAATTATTTCATAAAATAGATAAATCACATATAGAAATCAATAAAAAAATTATTCTCATAAATTAATAATGATACCTTAGTTAGGAAATAAAGCAATAAGAATTCCAATATTGCATCAGGACAATAAATATAAAATAAGATAATAAGAATGGGAAAATTTGGATATGATCAATCCATTATAATGACTGCACTCATGAAAAAATCTCTATAAATAAAACATAATTTTAATAATAAATTATCCATTTTGAAGATGATAGTATATAACTTTGAGATAAAATAGAATAATTAATAAAATAAGTGATTTTTTTATAGAAATTAAGTAACCTATACCATTAGACTAGTAACCTGACCGTTGGAATAGTAATATGGACATTAGAATAGTAAACTCACCTATGAAAGTATAAATAAAATTTATGTATCTTAGAAATGAACATATGATATAATTATATCATGTTATAAGTAAATTAATGTTTTAAAAATGATAAATTATGTGTTGGTATTTTTGTAAAACATAATTTTTTATTTATAATTTTATAATTAATATAACGATTTAAAAGAAAATTTATTTTCATAAAATAAATTCATAAATTAATATTATTTTTTATTATAATTATAATATAATTTTATGAGAGCTTAATTAATTTTTTAAAGGGTCATAAAATCTATTATAATATTAAAATATGTATTTTTCAAATAAATGTTGATTTTATTTAAAAATTAAATTTATCATATTTAGAAAATTATTTTCATAAAATGGATTCTATTTTTGAAATATACACTTCAGAAAATGGTTATGGTGATTTTTTTGTATTTTTATAAAATAGTTGAATTTTTGGTGAATAGTGAAATATAGTAATTTACAGTATTTAGCATTATAAGCCAAATACATGAAATTTTGAGTCATGAATGATTTAATCACCCATTTTATCTAACCCTCATTTAATATTTACTATATTTAGTCATATGAATCGACACTATTGATAGTATTGATCCAAAATAATAAACTATTGAATATAATAATAAAAGACACCCCCTCCTCTCCCAATAAATACCACCCCTCAACACCATTTCTACTGACAAATTATAAGCCTTTTATCTTGTCAATATTATGAAAATTTACCTTCCCAAGCCTATTAATCTTTTACAAGCACTTTTGGTCTCAATAAAAGACCAAACCCAAGTTCCTCAAGGAGGTTCTCAAGTAGACAATATTCAAGTGGTAAAATCCTAAATCCTCATCATTTAATTTCTTTTATTTTCTTATCCTGTCCTCAAATTACCTATAAAAAATGGAATTATAAATAAAATATCATATATTAATGTAATTTTATTATGTTAATGGAATATACATCATAAAATATCTACTCTTCTCCTTTTATTCTAAAAACAAAAACACCGTTCGTGATATATCGGTTCACCACCTTCATGGATGATGAGTTTTTGTTTTCCATTACCACATTAAAGTCTGGTAATAAAACCATTATTATGGTTAAAAAATATTTTAATATGTATGTTATAACTTTTTTTCATGTTTTGAAACAAATATATAGACATAATATTAAATAAAATGAAACTAGTTCGTGATGGTCAGAAAAACCACCAAAAATAAACTGAACAATTATCATTAACATTTTATCAAATTAATAATCATAATACCATAAATAAAAATGATATATGGGACCATTTAAACTTTTTTAAGATCATAAATACCATATAATTTAAATTTTGGAAAATTTTCTCTTTTTAAAATAACTTCTATAATTATATACAAGTAAACCGACCATGAAACCATTAAAACGAATGCTCCCAGAATGAAGAAATTAAACTTTGTAACTCATCAACATAGAAATAAATGGACTTAATAAAATTATAATAAATGAAATACATGTATAATTGGTTCTTAATTAATTAATTAGTGAAGATAATTTTATTATCTAGGACATTAAGTGCAAGTTCATAATGCATTCAGACATAAGGTAAGAGATCTCTCCAAACCTCTAATTTTTCCTTTGGGTTACGCTTTATCTATATTTACCCCAATTTATTTCTTATTTATTCTTATATAATTCTCATAAATTATATTTATATTTTCTAAACATGTTTATATAGCTCAATTCAACTTTAATTTATGTGGAATTACAAGTTTTAAAATTTTTCTTTCTCAATTCCTCCTAACAAGCAAGCTCGATTAAAGGGAACTTCTCCATTTATTTCCAATTTTAAAGTACACTCAATAAAATGTTTTAATCCACCGATATTTTTATAAAATCACTCATTTTATAATGAAAAACCATCTTAGTTAATTTCTAGTTTTATTTAAACAATTATTCCTTTATCCTATTTAAAGACACTTTATTCTTTTCCCTAAAACTGTACTTAAGTGGGAAATTTCTAATACTACATAACCAATCTATTTCTCATTTCCAATCAGTTGGAAATAGTTATTCATGATATATTATTATTTTTCTTTTATAAATGACCATTAATGATTTAAATACCTTATTTCGTGGATACCATTGTTATACACCCTTTGGTTATTCCTTATGACATGATTACGATACCCATTTCTTTCCATGGATAACCCTTATGATTATTCCTTATGTTTTATTATTTATCCGGAACACATATGAATAAACATGTTATAATCGGTTCACCTAGATATCACTCTAATTAATTGTTTAATGTTTAGTCTCATGATATGTCATTTATGGGATTATGGAGTAAACCTAATCCATTATGGGATATCATCCACTATGTGATATAGTCTTAGTAGTTAACTTTGAATCATTTTTATAGCATGTTATATGTTCCTTCCATATTCCTATGTTTCCATGATCACATGATCCCATGTTCTATATGTCATTCTTACATATGTTTATTCATGTTCCATGAATTTTTATGTCATCATGGTATGACTTTCTAAATCATGTTCTATGTTTCATTCCAATGTTGATTCACTTAATGGGATTTTTAGATCATCCATTTTGTTTATGTATTCATCAGGTTATCCTGTATAGTTATAGAATCTCAAAGGGAGTTGGGATAATATTATGGAGATTAAATAAAATATTTTTTTAATTTTAGTTTTGAGTTTTCTAATCACGTAACTAGTCTTCCAAACACAATAGGTTGTTAGATCCTTGGTTTATATTTTTCTTAAAACCATGTAATAATATGTGTAAAAGACTTGGATCTATATAGTGGGTATTAGAGGATGATCTAGTTATTTTTGGGGATTAAGACTAGAAAAATTTATTAATATCCCTAAGGATAATTATATTACCATGAATAACATAGATTGAAACTTATGGAATCATAAGTGAGGATATAATTTTCATTTAGATGTTTGTACTTATATGTTAATAATTTCGTTTTTTATATTCTCATTAGATAAGAATTAAAGCCCCCTAAATGTATTTTATTTATTTTTCTTAGTTAATGGAGATAAATAGGAGAACCTGTTCCAAAAATCAATATGATAGGAAATGTGATTATTTCCCTAATGATATGCCAAACCTGATGGGAATGGGAGCCTGAAACTTCATGATAGTACTTGTTCAAATAGCCTAGGTTATGAATAATAACTTGAATTGTGTGTAATAATCTCCTTATTCTAAGAAATAGAAAGTTGTGGTAGAATAATTTATATAAAAAATGCCTCAAATATTTAGTGGATATCCTGATCCCCTCACTTAGGAACAATGGATTAAATCTATTGAGAATATATTCTCTATCCTTCAATGATCAGAAGAATATAAATTCACATTGGAGATCCATTGTTTTGATGGGGAAGATGATCAGTGGTGGACTTTGATCAAAAAAACAAAGTATAAGAAGGAAATTGATTCCATGTATTGGAAAGGATTAAAGAAAATATATTTCAATAAATATTTTCCCTGAACTTTCTATCTTAAGACGGAGAGAGAGTTCCTGAGACAAAAGAAAAAGGAAGATGAGTTTATTAGAGAATATGAGGAAAACTTCACAAGGTTTGATGATAAACCTCTATATTTTTCATGAACACTAAAAGTAAGGTGGATAACTTCTTTAGTGAATTAAAGTTATAACACACTGAGATTTTTGGGAATATATATTTTTTAATTAATTTATTCTTTTTGATATTTATCATTTCATGCAACACTGGAAATAGCTTTCTTTATATTAAAGCACTAAGTTTTTATTGTGTTATATGAAAAACCAAGTTAATAATGCACTAAATGAATCAAAAATTTTATCTTTCTAGACATGGAATATCGAGGTTAGCTTATGTTACATGCAAGACTAAATTTTCTCAATGGATTTCATAACACGCAAGACCAAGTTTTACCAACTAATAATGTATTATTAAAAATATTATTATTTAATATAATAAGATATAACATAGAAATTATGTTGTATTTTATGAATATAATTAAATAACTTATGAAAATACATGGTTTAATTCATTGGTCACAAATTAATTTGAAATTAATATAAGAACCAATTGAATATAAAGGGAATGTTTTTATAAATACTACTTTTATGCTCATAGAGGAATTTTATCCTAATAAATTAAATTAATTACTATTAGTGAATGATATTAATGAAATATATATTTTATATATTCAATAATTTCTTTATTTCATCTAATATATTTTATAGTCATAATAAAGTAACAAACCAAATATTATACATAAAAACTTATATTTTTATAAAATAAATTTGATTAGTCACTAAAATTGGCTAATATTAATTGTTAATATATTTATATTAATTTTTATAAATTCCATAAACATTTTTTTAGTGAATTATATAAATAGAACTTTATTTCTCATCTTAAATGCAATTCATGTTTAAAATGAAAATTTGGGCCCAATCATTAATCTGTTTGTGGACAACATTATATTCATTTTCTGAATTTTATATTTTGGGATATTATTTATCCCTTTTTTTTGGAACATTTTATCTTTTAGGTCTGATGGATGAATCCCAAGACAAGATGGATATTTTTACGCCTAAATACAGAAATTTGCTGGAGAAAGCATAATGGGCCTAAGGCCCATCAAACAAATGTGGGGCCCACAAACCAAGTCCAATGAAGATAAAATGTTTAAAGTATAAATATAAAAATATAAGGATCATTTTATTCAACTGTGTCCAGAGCTAATTATGAATTTTTCATGATGATAATGGGATCTAAGGTTGAGATTTAAATATTGGGCCCGACATTAATGCACATAAATTCGTTCCACAATTTTGACCTTATATTTCAAACGGCTCCTCCAACATCCATGAAATTTTTACAGCTCATAGAGGACATAAGGAAGAGAATGTTTCACTTATACGACCCCTCAGGATTTGGCCTCCTTCAATTCCTAATTCACATGTAAAAATGGTGGACGAATCTGGACAGTTTTCCGGGTCAACTATGAAACGTCAATTTCCTTTTGATTATTCACCCTCCTTTTGACTCTATTAATTGTTGGGGGGGTGAATTTATTGGGGGGGGGGGGGTATATAAGGCTCATAATATACCTATATAAAGAGATGGTGGTAAAGGGAATTAGGATCTCATATTTTTCTTTGGAATCGATATTTTCCTTTCAATTGTAATTTTCTGCTTTCATTTTGTAATCGTATCGTAAATTTTCCCATCTAAGTTATTCTTTCATGTTTAGTATATTAATAAAAGTTTTTATTCTTCTTTACTATTTATTTTAATTTTTTTCACACGTTGATACCGTTGAATCTAGGTGTGAATTTATTCACACCAACACTTGTGAATTCCTCACACAACGATGGAGTGTACATTTTTCTTAATGTTTCTCTTCATCAATCCAGCTTCTTTAAGTCAACTTCCCGCTTACATTAATATAATAACTTCAATGGAGGGATAACCTTTTATGGTTTGATCCTAGGGAGTTGCATGGGATGGATTGAATGTTATTTGATGTTCTTAAACTCTTAAATTTTTTCTTTATTTTAAGAGTTCTTTTCTTTGATTTATCTTCTTCTTTGTCTTCACTGACTTTAATGACAACACATTTTGAGTGCTAGTACGATTCAATTACTTGGAGTGATCATGAATGTGATCCTCTAAGTGCATTGGTGATTAGACTTGAAATTGTGTATGGATGAAATTGGTAGTTGGCCACTTCATAGCCAATACCGCATCTAATCAAAGTGTCTCATGGTTTCTTCTTTATTCTCTGTGGATTCAACACCTACCTGTACTACAACGACCGAATACCTGTAGGGTAAATTTGGACGCAACCAAATTTTGGCGCCATTTCCGAGGACCCAAGTAAGTACCTTAGAAACTCATATTCTTTTATCACCCTAAATTCTCTATTCTCACCCTAATTTCTATTCACTATTCCTATTTCTATTTCTATGTGTCCAATGAATCCCAAAAACAACTTTCAATAAACTCCAATGGATTATATTCAACAATACCCATTAATATACCAAGGCTATAATCAACTGGAAAATCAATATTTTGAATCTCCTCACATAGGGAATTTCATTGACCAAACCATGATTGAATACACCACACCAGATGAGATGTACAATCAATGTGATGCTGATTGTTTAAAGGATCAATTTCCATACCTCTCGAGGATGATTGAAGAGATCAAAATTAATGAAGTTCATGATGTCCAAACATTTATCAATCTTAATTCTGAAAAAATTCTTGAAAATTTGTGTGAAAAAATGGATAAAATGAATTCAGAGGTTTCATCCTTAAGAGTAGAACTACAAAGAATTGAAATGGTTTTAGAACCCATTCCCACTCAGGTTATCTCTTCATCATCACTAATACAAGAATCTTGTCTCCCAAAAACCTCAAATGAATTTATTGAAGAACCAACCATTGAATTTTGGATAGTTGAAGATAATCAAGGAATTTTTGATGGGTGCTTAAATCAAGAGGAAACTGATTTTTTTTTGTATTCACAAGAGGGAAATTTGACATTGTGGATAGAGAGTCCTGAATATTTCTCTATTGATGATTTTTCAAAAATACCAATCACTGAAAAATTGGGAGAAATACCAAACATTGAGCCCATACACACTCCTTAAATTCAACTAGACACTTTTGGGGATGAATTATATTTTCAAACGAAACCAATTATTTCAAATTTTTTTGGAGAAGAAACTGATTTTCATTCAAATTTACAATATTCATTAGGAAATTTCAGTCAACCAGAACTCAAAATCATTATCCTTCCCTCCCCACACAAGAATTACATCATAGGTGATACCCGCGACCATAATTTATTTATTCATTATTCTCATGAAAGCAATAATGTTAGATTGAACCTTGACGTCTTAGGAAAGAAAAAAAATGCAACTAGATCAACCATTTCTGACATTCCTTATATCTTTAGATTTATTTTAGAACATGTATTTATACAAGGAAAAGATTCTAAAAAACAATCAATCTCAATCAAGTTGAAGTGGAGAAAGATGGGTTCATTAAAATTTTGAAAGTTGGAATTGGATAAGTTGGGGGGTTCAAGTCGAGCTAACAAAGTTAAACAAAAGTGCTGCATGGGAGGAAACCCATGGTTTTTATGTTTCCAATCATTTCCAATCATTTTTTATCATTTAAAAAAAATTACCATAAGCTGTTGACCTGTTCTTCTTTTATGAGTAAGGATGGGTATTAAAGGGGAGCACCATATTCATCCGTGTCACGTGGTGTGATCTCTAAGTAGTACCTTACCCATAAATTTAAAAAGAAGACAATGTATCATCAGTTTATTTTATTTTGTTTTATTTTTTTGTTTTTATAGGTTAAAAAAAGGACAGGTCATAGGTCGTGGGGAAAATCCCGTCACAACCGTCCAAGCTGCTGAGACTCGAACCTAGGATTTAAGGGAGACTGTGGCACGCACTATTATCATCAACCACCGGGTGAATTTGTTCCATGTTTATCATTTTCAATTTCCTCTTTGAACTCCTCTCCTACCCCCCTTCTAAATTTTATTTTCTTTAAACACTGGGGACAGTGTTATTCTAAGTTGGGGGGAGATGAAATAAAAAAATGATTTTTTTAATAAGAACATGCATGGAAGGAAAAATTACATTAACCTTCAACATGATAACACACATTTCAAACAATGAAATTGTATATAAAATAATTTTGCATTCCTTGATTCTGATTTTAATGAAAGTTTAAGTTCATGAGAATAGTTTTTGAAAAGTGTGGTTGTCCGATGTGATTTTTCAAAGTTTACATTTTAATCCTCTTAATAAAAATGTCACAATGCACGTGTACTAGATCTTGGCTGTAAATTTGAGTTCTTGGGTCCCTTTCATTATAGCATAGGGTTCTGGGGTCACTTTTAGTTTAATTTGAGTATTCAAAAAAAAACAAAAAACAAAAAAAAAAATTTGGAAAAAAATAATAATGACCACATAGAGAAATGGTTTGTCCAAATGCATGGCGTACGACACTTGGAGATCATGACTCCATAGTTGTCTTGCATAGAGTTAGGCTTTATATATCTATTTTAGAGCATGGAATTGACAATATGTGTGGCGTTCGGCACTTGGGGATCGTGACTCCATAGTTGTCTTGCCCAGAGTTAGTCTTTTCATATCTATTGTGGTTAAAAAAAATTCATCAAAAAAAAAATTGGATACTCATCTTAAGGTTTAATGTGATTCAAACCTAGTTCTTCCATTTTTTCCCCTTGAACAATAAAATGGGCCCCATATCTTTTGTGATGTACAACAATTTTTTATGCTTAATTGAAATTGGATGAAATGTGGCGATGAATTTGAACAAAGGAATGGGCTTGGGCTTGGGATATGCTTATGGACCTAGCTTGTTTTAAATTATTTTGATGGGTTTCATAATTTTTTTTGGTATGAGGTCTTTGGGTGAGCAATGTGTATTAAAATGTTTTTGGAAAAGGGGATTTGAATTTCATATTTGTAATATATTTTTCTCAGGACTAGAAAAACTAAAGTTGGGGGGTGTGATTAGTCAAAAAAAGTGGATAATATTCATTTTTAATATCTTTATATTCATTGTTCCAAAGTCCATAAACATTGTTTTTAGTGCATTACATAAATAGAACTTTATTTCTCATCTTAAATGCAATTCATGTTTAAAATGAAAATTTGGGCCCAATCATTCATCTGTTTGTGTACAACATTATATTCATTTTCTGAATTTTATATTTTGGTATATGATTTATCCCATTGTTTGGAACATTTTATCTTTTAGTTCCGATGGATGAATCCCAAGAGAAGATAGAGATTTTTGCGCCTGAATACAGAAATTTGCTAGAGAAAGCATAATGGGCCTAAGGCCCGTCAAACAAATGTGGGGCCCACAAAACAAGTCCAATGAAGCTCAAATGTTTACAGTAAAAATATAAAAATATGAGGATCATTTTATTAAACTATGTCTGGAGCTAATTCTGAAGTTTTCATGATGATAATGGGATCTGAAGTTGAGATTTAAATGGTGTGCCCGACATTAATGCACATAAATTCATCCCCCAATTTCGACCATATCCTTCAAGAGGATCTACCAAAATTCCTGAAATTTTTACAGATCATAGATGACATAAGGAAGAGAATATGTGGATTCTATGACCCCTCAGAATTCGGCCTCCTTGAATTCCAAATTCACATGTCAAAATGGTGGACGAATCTGGACAGTTTTCCGGGTCAACTTCGAAACGTCAATTTCCTTTTGATTATTCACCCTCCTTTTGACTCTATTAATTGTTGGGGGGGGGGTGAATTGATTGTGTGGGGGGGGGGGATATAAGGATCCTAATATGCCTATATAAGGAGATGGTGGTGAAGGGAATTAGGATCTCATATTTTTCTTTGTAATTGATATTTTCCTTTCAATTGTAATTTTCTGCTTTCATTTTGTAATCGTATCATCAATTTTTCCATGTAAGTTATTCTTTAACATTTAGTATATTAATAAAATTTTTTCTTCTTATTTAATATTTATTTTAATTTTTTTTCACATGTTGATACCGTTAAATCTAGGTGTGAATTTATTCACACCAACACTTGTGAATTCCTCACACAACAGTGGAGTGTACATTTTTCTTAATGTTTTTCTATGTCAATCCAACTTATTTAAGTAGACTTCCCACTTAAATTAATAGAATAATGTCAATGTAGGGATAACCTTTTATGGGTTGATCCTAGGAAGTTTCATGGGCTGTATTAAATGTTATTTTATGTTCTTAAACTCTTAAATTTGTTCTTTATTTTAAGAGTTATTTTCTTTGATTTATCTTCTTCTTTGTCTTCACCGACTTTAATGAAAACACATTTTGAGTGCTAGTACGATCCAATTACTTGGAGTGATCATGAAAGTGATCCTCTAAGTGCATTGGTGATTAGACTTGAAATTGTGTATGGATTAAATTGGAGAATGATATTGAGGAATTATTTCATTTAATAGATACCACGTGAACTGATAAACATAAAATTCAGAGAAAAACAAATACATCCAATCAAGCCCTAGCGACAACCTAGGATCGACTAATCTTAATTAATTGTTTTAATTTAAGTCATTTTTGTTTGTTTTGTTCTTTAAATAAAATCACCATTTCTTCAAATCAATAAAAACCATAGTTGGCCACTTCATAGCCAATACCACATCTAATAAAAGTGTCTCAAGGTTTCTTCTTCAGTCTCTGTGGATTCGACCCCTACCTGTACTACAACGACCGCATACCTGTTGGGTAAATTTGGGCACAACCACAATTTTACCTCCTTTTAATGGAGAAAAAATTTTAAATCTAAAATTTAGAAAATTTGGAAATTTTATAAATTTTATATGTTAATATAAACTTAATTTTTAAAATATAAACATAAAAATTAGATTCAGGTGAAATTTTTATATTTTTTATGTGAAGTTTCATTTTTTTATTAATAGTCAAAAATACTGAATTTTAATTCAAAACTTCTTTTTTTTATAATTTATTTATAATGATAAATTATGTTTTTATTGGTTTTGAAGTTAACTTTTATCAATTATACCTAAATTAATCCAATTAATTTTATTTTAATCAATTTCACTTTGAAATTGGATATAAAAACTTACCAAGCTTTGGAACATTTTTACTTTAAAAACCTGCTTCGTCATCCTTTCAGTGGGATTAAATTTAAATTAATTTCTACCACTTATATGATTTTAATTTGGAATAATGGATTATATATTTGGGATAAAAATAATTTATAATTTCTAATAATTTCAAATTAGTTTTTTACAAAAATATTAGTGAAAGTGATTAAAATTAATTATAGTGATTAAGAGGAGACATGATGAAGACTGGAGTGGGGCCCTATCGGGCGACGACACACAAGGAGAAAACCCTAGTTTAGGGTGGAAGAGAGATGGCCGAATCTTCACCGAGGTGGTTGAAGGTGAAAAATAGTGCTCCGATTTGAAGAAGGAAGAGATTATCGCTCAAAATGTATTCAAGCATCAAGGTTTAACTGAAATTTCCTTTTCAAAGGATGAGGTAAACTCCTTTGCCTCTGATCTTCATTTTTCCTTGGTCAGAGAATTTTCAAAGCATCGTCCCTCGCTCCTATTCTTGCGTAAGACGTTATAAAGGATCAGATTTTTTGATTTTAGCATTGGTTTTTTAAACTCCTGGAATGTTTTGTTTAGATCTGCTTCGGATTCTAATTATTACCGTTTTTGGATGTGTGGTTCTTGGTCTTTTGGGAGAGAAATTATGAAGGTTCATAAGTGGTCGCCAGATTTTGTTTCAGGCTTTGAATCCCCCATTGTTCCCATCTGGTTAGCCTTCCCTGACCTGCCGATTCACCTATTTAAGAAGAGGGCCCTATTCTCAATTGCCATGCTTTTTGAAACTCCTATTAAATTATATTTTTCCACTTTGAATCTCTCTCGGCCCTCAGTTGCTAGAGTTTGCACTGAAATTGACCTATCCAATGATTTTCCCTCTTGTTTTTTGGATCCCAAATGGTGAGAATGGATTTATTCAGGATGTGGTTTTTGAGAACCTTCCACCATTCTGTTCTTAATCAGGTTACATTACAAGAACCTATTGTGGTTGTAATGGAAAAAGGGAGAGTTACTACCCCTACTTCAAATACTAATGAAGGACTTTTCTTGACTCAAGATAGCACACAAGCTATAAAAGAAAATGAAGTTGAAAGAGATCTTGAGTCCTTTGATCATAATGATACTCTGGGACAGATTGAAGATACCCCTCTAAATTCTTTGGCAAAAAAAGGTAAATATCCCTTGGTGGATGAGGATGGTTTCATCACCCCACATCCAAAAAAGACCAGAAGACGCAAAGATTACTCCAACACTGAACGCATAATTGTGAAAAGATCAGTGAATTCTTCCAAGTCTGAACCTATTGAAGTCCCTTAGGAAAAAATTCTTGTTGATAATTCCAAACCTCAACCTACAGAGGACCCTCAAGAAAACTCTCAGGTTGCTACCTCTTGTACTTTATTGTACTACTTTAATCAGAATTTTGACGAACATAAGCTACAAGAGTGGATTCAATATATGGATAGGCAATAAGAAATTTCCCTTAAAGAGTTTCAGGATGTTATGATATTATCTGGAGAGTATCTTAGTATAAAAGAATCCATCTCCACTGAAAAATCGAAGATGAGCATCAAATCATCCTAATTCTGGAAGTTCTTTCTCCTTTTCTTTGATTATGTTCTTATGATATTCTGCTTTAACATCCGGTGAAGTTGCTACTTAGCTATTTCGTTTGATGGATTTGTTTGACTACTGTTTCTTTAGTTGTTGTCCCTCAATGTGTCTCTTCTTTGGTTGAGGGTGATATTCTGGTTTTGAGGGATGCTACATATTTTGGGCATAGTTTTTAGACCATTTTTCTCACTACTGGGTTCGGTTTGCGGTTCTGTTTGGACTGGTTGCTTTGGGTTTTTGATATTGGTGGTCACTACTTTTGAGGCTGATGTTACTTTTGAGATCTTGATATGCTACTTTTAAGAGGAACTTGTGAGATGCTTCTTTTTGGTTTGAATCTGATTTTCAAGGCCAAATTAATCTTCTCTGATTTGAAGAGATGGCTGGTTTTTGTGGTTCAACTTTCTTGGATAATCTTACTGCATAAATGTTTCAGGAAAAATATGCTTTAATGGTTGTTTCTGTTTTGTTGTGACTCATGTTGCAGCATTCACTACTACAAATACGGCCTTTATCAGCGCTAAAAATGGACTTTATCAACGCTAGAAAAAGCACTGATAAAGCCAGCGTAGATAAAGGGGTCCTATATCAGCGCTTCCTTTATCAGCAATTTTGTTTTAGTGCTAATAAAGGACCATTTTATCAGCGCTTTTAAAAAAGCACTGATAAAAGTTAAAAAAATTTAAAAAATTTAAAAAAACTTAAAAAAAATTTAAAAAAAATTAAAAAATATTGCGAATCGGGTGGGCATTTATAGCACTTGATCCCCCCATTTTATAGTGATTTTCTACCCCTTTACAGTACCCCACGCACCCCACGCACCCCCTTCACCCTTTAACAGCGCTTGCTGCTATATTCCCCCATGCGCGCGCGCCCCTGCCTCTCACAAGATTTGAACTCAAGACCACCCCCCTGAGTGCCTAAGCCTTTACCACTACTCTATTTTGATTTGTCTTCCAATTAATGATATATTTCTCTCTATATATATTTAGTTATATTTATTCATATAGTAATATATATTTATATTAATATATATATAGTTATTAGATTATAATATATATATAGTTATATTATAATATATATGTATAGTTATATTAATATATATATATAGTAATATTAATATATATATATATATATAGTGATATTAATATATATCTATATCTATATATATATATATTTAGTTATATTTATTCGTATAGTAATATATATTTATATTAATATATATATATAGTTGTATTAACATATATATAGTTATATGAATATATATATATAGTTATATTAATATATATATAGTGATATTAATATATATATTTATAGTAATACTAATATATATATATATATATATAGTTATATTAATATATATATAGTTATTAGATTAATATATATATATATAGTTAGATTAATATATGTATATATATATATAGTTAGATTAATATATATATATAGTTAGATTAATATATAGGTATATAAATATTCATATATTGGTATTTTAAATAAAATGGATATTAGTTATTATTTAGATAAAGATAATATATTTTATATGTAAATATGTTTAATTATTTATTTAAAAAATTTAATTTTTAGGTGCGAATATATAAAAAATATGTACATATAGTTATATATTTGATTATAAATAGCAGTGCATTATAAAAAAGGATGAAATTTCAAAGACATAATATCAATATGAATGTAATACCTTGGAATAAATTCAGTCCCCGCCAAAAAAGCCAATAATACCCCCTTAAACAAGTTTAACAATCCACAAAATGTTAAAAAATCTGGGTACCCCGACAAAAAACTCAGCTTTGGAGGCCTTTTGGGCCTCTTTTGGCCTCGAAAAACGCTTGATCGGGTGCCCCCGGTCATAGCGACGTAGAGCTCATCGCAGGATTCGATTTGATATGTGGTAGAGCTCAAACAGACACCTGGATCAAAAGTTATGGCCGTTTGAAGTTTGAGTTGCGTTTTCAACATATTTTGGATCTTTTTTAAAATTTTTTAGTCCTCAAATTGTTATTAAATGACTATTACTCCATAATGATTATCAAATTATTAATTAAAAATATTTTTTAATTTTTTAAGAAGCCATTTTCACTAAATATCTTATATATTAAGTATAATAAGTGTAAATGTACATTTATACTTATCTAAAATATATTTAAAAATTATATATTATATTTATATAACAATATAACTATATTAATATATTAATATATTAATATATTTTTCATTTTTTTTTGAAGCCGACCCTTTATCAGCGCTTTTAAAAAAAGCGCTGATAAAGGCCCCCCCCCTTTATCAGCGCTACTAAACAAGCGCTGATAAAGGGGGGACCTTTATCAGCGCTTTTTCGTTAGCGCTGATAAAGGGGGGCGCTGCGAAAAACTGTTTTTATAGTAGTGATTCTTCCTTTGAAGATGGTTCCTCTTGAAGTCTCTGTCCTGAATATCTATCTGGCTACTTGTTATGTTCTTGTTCCTGCATGATGTTCTAATCTTATTTTGAACTTTGCACTGCGATTCTGCTTGATCTGCTATACAGAATCTTGATTCTGATTATGACCTGTTAAGATCCCTTTTGGTGTAATTGGATGCATGTAATCCTTGGCCTTGAGACTCCTGCTGCAGCAATATTCTGAAGTTGGACTCTCTTGAAGTCTCTTTTTAATGCTCACTCTGTCTAGTAATGGTGATGTAAGTTGTTTGGTTTCTTGTATTGGGATGATGTTGTCTTTGTTTTTTTTGTATCCCCATTAATTCCCTGCTGGTGTAAGTGTATTACACCTCGTGTTTGTATTGTTTCTTTTTTATTTTAATAAATTTCATTGGGGGCATGAATTGGGAAACCAGTTCATGTCTCTGCCTTCTTCAAAAAAAATTACAGTGATTAAGAGAAAAATTAGCTTATCAAGGGAATAAACCTTACACTTAAGGGCCAAAATGACCTAGAAACTTTTCAAAAATACAATGGATGGAACTTTTTAGATCATATAATTTATTTTATTTATTTTTTTCATTATGGGATCCACTTTTCATAGTAAAAACATGGGTGGAATTCCCTTTTCACAAATTTACAATAATGCCACTTCTCCTTCACTATAAAAAGGCACTCCACCCTCCCACTTAGTAACACATATAAATCCATTTTAATCACAAAAAATATGATAAAATAATCACAAAAAATATCTCCCATTATACTAGAACCCTCAATTTTGGAATAAATGAATCCAAGTAAGTATTTTGGTGAAAACCAAAAGGAGTTACCTGAAAAATAGGTAACCATATTCAATGATCATTTTAGGTTTATTTCTTTATACACTCATTAAATTATACTTATTACATTATCATATAAAAAACTAGTATCCTAGATATACTGATACATTTTTATGATAAGTTTTATTACTTAAATTACACACATTTTCATCTAATGGGTAACAGACTTACTATTCTTTTATACGGTGAACTACCGCCTCACGAAACGACGTTGTTCGTTTTTTTACCACCTCTCATGGTTGAAAATTATTATATAAAATATAGTTTTTTATAATATATATTATATTTATGATGTATTTATGATTCTTTAATTATTATATAACACATAAATTCAAGCGTTAAATTTTGTGTAAATACAATAATTTTGTTCGGGGAAGTGTGGACTACCATCCCCTCAAAGTGATGTGATTCATTCAAACTCAACATGAAATGTATTAAGGATAGGTTTAGTGATATTATATGATATATATAATTATATAATAATTATATTGGAATGATATTATATATATAAATATATTTCATTTACTTTATTTCTTTCAATATAATAATAAAATGAAAACAACATTCATGCATACGCACGACCAACTATCTACATGAACAGTGTATTCCATTTCATAATTATATATATTATAGATTATTATAAATAATTATATACTGAATATATTTTATATTTACATAATTTTTTAAATTATGGAAATAATTAAATCATTATATAATTAAGAGGATCAAGGATAACATGTCAAAACGTATATGAAAAACAAAGCAGATATTAATCAAAACATAACATTAACATGGAATTGTTGATAAATGGGGAATGTAAAGTCATAATAAAATAATATATGGTATTAAGTATAATAATATGGTTATATTTTATATTTATAATAAACTTATATTTATTATATAGGAGTTTTGACCATGTATACAGAAATTCAAGACTGAAGGTTAGGGTTTTCTCATCTCACTTTTTATTATCCGTGAGATACATGTCATGTTCACCACTCATTTATTTTTTGTGGTGTATATAATTACCAAGAATGTATTATATGATACATATAATTAAATTTATGGGTATTTAAATATCCATTTTATGATCTCACTTTCACAGTGTTTATGTTTCAAAAGTTACCAAATCTGTAAAGTAGTTTTGTCTCAATTTTCCTTCTTCGAGAAACACGCCATGTTATGAAACTATATTCTTATACAAGGTGTATATAATTCCATTTAAAATTTTATATAATGAATATAATTACTTTAATTATATTTTAATATTCATGTAATTTTATCCTTTCATGGGGATTATGATTTAAAGTTACCAAAGTGATAATAGTTTATTGAAATAATCTGATTGTTTATAGAGATTGTTTATGATTATGCTTCCATTGATGAAATATTATGATCCATATATTAATAAATCTAATGAAATTTATTATCCTCTGGTTATTAATCACATATTAATGAATTGGTACCATTTCCACTCTTTTTTACATAAGATAATTAAGAATGTTTTTTAAGGAAGCCCGACCTTACCTATCTCTTCTGTTGGAAATTCATGTTCCTTCCAAAACATGTTTTTAAAAAAAATTCCAAAAAATTATATTATTATCATATGAAATTTAAAATACATTTTACCCATGTTTTAACTTTTAAAAAGAATATTTTTAAGAAAAGTAATCTTCTTGTCATTTTCTGGTTGAGACACATTTCTAAACTTTTTAAAGGGAAAAAGGAATGTTTGAAATGTATGGATTTACCCTTCATAATGGCCATAATTACCTTGAAGATTCATTTACAAGATTAGAAATTTATTTTTCAAATAAATTTTTTTCCTAATATTCTATATTTTTTTTGTTTTATAGTGGTTTTTAATGAAAAATGTTTTCAAAAATGATTTATGTTTTAAAAGTGTTTTAAATGATTTTAAAAGATTACTTTATAAGTTTTTAAAAAGTTGTTCTCAAAGAAAAATATTTCAATGATATCAAAGATTCTTTTATAAATTTTCAAATAATTTTCAAAGAAAATGTTTTCAAAATTTTTTCTTGCTTATTTTATAAGTCTTTAAGGAAAAAGGTTTTCAAAAATACTTTCAAGCTTCTTTTATAAGTTTTCATGGGAAAAAGGGTTTTCAAAATGTTTTTACGATTTCTTTATAAGTTTTCAAATTATTTTTAAATAAAAAGTTTTTAAAAATGATTTATGTTTTATAAATATTTTTTCAAATAGGAAAAGATATTTCCCTCAAGAAATGTTTTAAATTAAATTTCAAAGCATTATTTTTAAGAAAAGTATTTTCAAAAAGTTTTATGAAATGGATTTATAAAAGAAAAGTTATTTTCCTTAAGATACACTCTAAGTGAACTTTAAAAATCCTTCTCCATATGATATGTAATCCTTTGATATATTTTAAGATCTATTGGGTACATGATATAAGAATACCATTCATATTATTTCATGAATGGTTTATATTTTGATGGCATAATGATTATGAAACCTTTTTATCTTCCACAGGTTATACCATGATAAATTCTTATAAAACCCACTTCTTTTCATGGGTTATTATAGGAGTAAGTGATTGTGAAACCTAAATATGTCCAATAGGTTATGATATGATACCCATTTCATTTTATTGGTTATGATATGATGTTTATGAAATCCATCTATTTTTATGGGTCATGATATGATGAAAGTTTTATTATCTTGTAGCGCATGTATGTATGATTTCATTATGAGATGAGTGGAACCTATATATCCATACAATGAATTGGTTAATGATAAATGGTATATGAGATCAAAGGGTACACGGATTATATCCCAAGATCAAAAACAATAAGGTACATGGGTTGTAGCCCAAGCCTGAGTGTAATAGGGTACAGAGGTTGTAGCCCAAGCCCAAAAGTAAGAGGGTACATGGGTTGTAGCCTAAGCCCACAAATAAGTGGGTACATGGGTTGTTATCCCAATCCTAAATCAGGTACACATGTGATTATCCCAATACTAACATGTTATTAAGTTCTTATTTGGTATCCTTTATATAATATTTTCTATGTTTATGTGTTTGCCACAAATTCTATGTCTTATGCCTATGATATGATCACATGGTTCATGTTCTTGATTATATTGTTATTCATTTATTATAAAATTCTAATATTTATTCCATGTTTAATTTATATGATCTTTTATATATAAGTTATTATCTTAAAATGTTATTCTCATGTTCTCATACCCTTATATTCATGTTATGCCTACATATTTCCTTTATTTACCGTTACTGAGCATTCAAGTTCACACCTTTCTTATGTTTCCTTTCCCTAGGTAATGAAGAAAGGTTTTAATTAGTATTACTAAATGGGTATATATTTAAGGGAGATTTTTAAGATCTTTCAATAAACTAGAATAACATGTTCCAAGTTTCTATAGACACTAAACTATTACGATCCTTGAGAATGTACTTTGGTAATGTGCAGAATATTCATCTAAAATGATGTAATATCCATGTATGTTAAGCTTGGGTCACTCTAGTTGGTATCAAAGTAAAGGTTTATTCAACCTTTGGAAACTAGGATGAGAAAATTTTAGAGAGATCCCTAGGAATATTTCTAAGGATATGTCTAGGGATGTCTCTAATAATAAGTTTAAGGATGGGGAAAAGTATAGGAAAATGTCTTGGAATTTTGGTAAAGGATAGAGTGGGTAGTTTCCTAGAATTATATCCCTTCTTGGATAATAAAATTGTATGTTTCTCTTGAGTAGATATACCTAGGGGTAACAACTTCAAAAAGATGCATCAGTCTTGACTCAAGCATAAACTGGTACATGAAAATGGGTCTTGCTGCACACCTGGTTTGACACTCCTGGAGGATTTGATTTGATAATTAACAAACTCTTTACGAACCATAATAAATGATTTAAATAGAATATTATTATGAATAACATAGGATAAACCTAAGGATTCATATATTAAATAATTAGGTGTCATTATTTAGACATCGTATAAGTAATTTTTCATGATTATATGGTTTTCTACTATGATAAGTGTTTCTCACTCCATGCTTTCTAATTTTATTCAATAGCAAAAATTAGAAGGAAATGGGTTAACATTTAATTTTTCATATTTTTAAAGTATGGGAATGTTGAAAATAAATCTTCTAAGTGTAAATATTATGAATAGAATTAGTAAGGTCCATGAGTATTGATTATACTTATAAAGATAAATAGATCGCAAATGATAAGTGAAAGGCATGGTATTTTCTAAGAGTATTGTTTACATTAAATTTAAGAACCATGATTTGATTGATTTTGAGGAAACTTAAGACTTGATTCATATTTTATATTCTAGGGAAGGGGTATTAAGGGATTAAATGATGAATCTTGAGTAATGGTTTTAGAATAAATTTGGATAATGGAAGTGTATATGTTTTGAAAATAAAATATTATGTTATATAAATCATGAAATATATAAGTATTTCTAGTATATGTTTTTCATTATGGATTCAAAAGGATATGTTTAATTGTGATGAATAGTTATAAAAGTGATTTTATAGAAAGGTGATATTTTTATTTAGGGTAAGGTAACCCTTAATGTGTCCCTGACATTGAGAAAATTGTGTTTAGCTTAGATAAAGAGATGATTGTTATGGATAAAGTAAATTGGATAGTACTGATTAACCTAGAACTGATTATTGATTTTTTTTAAAATTGTTATATGTAATCATGTATGAAGTTTAAAAATTCTTGTATTTATGAAATATATCCAGTAATATTTGGAATAATGAATCATTTATGTTTTCTAAAAGGATTTAAGGTAATTCAGGTCATTACCATGTTTCAAGAGAATATATGATGAGGGTATTCATATGTTTGGAATGTGACAACCAAGAGATACTTTTTGACATATGGGAGATCAATGTTAAGATTATTTCATGACCATATTTCTAATGTTTTTTATTTTCATATTTAGGAAGGGTTATAAGATTTACCATTTTTAGAAATTTTAAGTTAAACTTCAGATGAAGTTTGTTAGATTAAAATATTATCTCACCACATGAGAATTTATGCATATAAGATAACTTGTGAAAACTTTTTTTGTGATAAAAATGATAGATATAGTTCCCTATCATTCTATTTATGGATCTTATGATATATTAGTTCTTCAGGAATGAAAAATTCACCTTCATTCTCTAGAGTAAGAGGTGAAGTGGGAATTGACCAAGGCATAACCAAAGGGTGATATTGTGAATAAGGAATGGAATAAAATCAATTAAGTATATATCCTTGTGAAATTTATTTAACTTTAGGAAAAAGGACCTTTAAACCAAAAATTTTATCATAGTGACTTCATTTATGATGAATCAAATGGCCTCTTAGATCATCATAGATTTATGGATTTGTGATTGTTAACTTTATCCTAACTATGTTCTATATCACTCTCCATCAAAACTTGATAGTTGTAATTCTATTCCATTTCCATGTTTTCAATTCCCACCTATGTTCACATATGTGGAAACCTAGTTATATGTTACTTTGGTAAATCGTTATGTTTTCAACATTCCTATTTTAGTAAAAGTTTTACAATTATTTTTTGTGATGTTGGTTTCTATAAAAATAACTTTCAAGTATTAAACCATTGATAAAACAAATAAATTTCTAGGGAGAAATTCATTTTAAGTGGGGTACAATGTAACACCCCAATATTTTTTGAAATAATTTTTCAAATTAATTTAATCTTTTTGATATTTATCATTTCACGCAACACTGAAAATAGTTTTTATATATTAAAGGACTAAGTTTGTCTTGAGTTATATGAAACACCAAGTTAATATTGCACTAAAAACAACATAAATTTAATCTTTATCTACATGGATCATTGAGGTTATCTTAAATTACATGTAAGACTAACTTTCCTCAATGGCTTATGTAACATGCAAGACCGAGTTTTACTGAACAATAATATATTTTTGAAAATATTATTATTTAATATAATAAGATATAAACTAGCCATTAAGTTAGAGTTTATGAATTTTAATAATTAAATTATGAAAATAAATGGTTGAATTATTTTGTCACAAATTAATTTGAAATAAATATAAGAACTAATTGAATATAAAGGGAATGTTTTTATAAAAACTACTTTTATGCTCACAAAGATATTTTATCCTAATAAATTAAATTAATTACGATTGTTGAATTATATTAATTAAATATATATTTTATATATTCAATAAAATATTTTTTTACATTCATTGAATATATTTGATAGTCATAATATATGAACAAACCCAATATTGCACATAAAAACCTATATTTTTATAAAATAAGTTTTACCACCTTTTAATGGAGAACTTATTTTAAATATAAATTTTTGAACTTTTATAAAATTTATATATCAAAATAAAATTCATTTTTGAAATAGAAACATAAAAATTAGGTTAGGGTGAATTTTTGGAAATTTTCTATAATGTTTCATTTTTAATGAATATTGAAAAAAACTGCATTAAAAATTCAAAACAGATTATTTGTCTAATTTATTTATATGGTTTAATTAAATTTTTATTATTTTTAAATTTCATTTAGATCAATTATACATCAATTAATCAAATTAATATCATTTTAATCAATTTAAATTTTAAATTGGTTATAAAAACCTACCAAGTTTTTGAACATTTTTACTTTAAAACCCCCCTGTGTCATCCCGTCTGTGGGATTAAATTTAAATTTATTTATACTACTTATATTATTGGAATCTGGAATAATAGATTAAATATTTTGTATCATTATAATTTATAATTTATAATAAGGTCAAAATAGTTTTTTACAAAAAATATTAGTGAAAGTGATTAAAATTAATTACAACGATTAAGAGGAAAATTTGTTTAACAAGGGACTAAACCTTACACTCAAGGGAAAAATGACCTATAAACTTGTCCAAAATATGTTTTATTTACATATTTATACCCTATACTAACTTTTATATAATTTTTTCATTATTTGATCCACCTTTCATAAGAAAAATGTGGGTTGAATTCCCTTTTGAAAAATTTACAAGAATGCCACTCCTCCTTCACTATAAAAGGAACTTAACACTCACACTTTTTAATGCCTCTCAAGCCATTTTTATCACCAAAAATATGATAAAATAAGATAAAAAAATCCATCCCCTAATCCTATAAGCCCCACATTGTGATTAAATTGTTCCAAGGAAGTCATTTGGTGAAAAACAAAAGGAGTTACCTGAAAAAGAGGTAACCTTCTTCAACAATCACTTTAGTTTTATTTATTTATCTAATCATAATTATTCCATGATCATATAATTTCAAAATTATCCTAAATATAGTTATTTTTTTATTCTAATGGTTCAACATGTACTTACACACACTTTCATATAATGGGTAACGAACTTACCATTCTTGTGTACGACGAACAACTGCCTCACAAAATAGTGTTTTTCGTTTTTCCTTTACCACCTCTCATGGTTGAGAATTATGGTGAACACTATTTTTTTATGATATATATGATATTTTTGATGTATTTATACTTTTTTAATTATTATATAACACATAAATTTATTATTTAATTTTTTTGTAAATATAATAATTTTGTTTGGGGAAGTGTGGACTACCGCCTCCTCAAAGAGATGTGATTCGTTCACACTCTACATGGAATGAATTAAGGATGTATTTAGTGATATTATGTGATATATACATATTAAATAATAATTATAATTTAAAAATATTATATATATACATATATTTCATTTTATTTATTTCTTTAAATATGAAAATAAAATAGAAACAACGTTCATGTGTACGTACGACCTACCGTCTCCATGAACGGTGCATTCCATTTCATAATTCTATATTTTATAGATTATTATAAATATTTATATAAATAATATATATGATATTTATATCATGTTTTACATTATTTAAATAAGTAAATCATGATCTAATTAAGAGGATCAAGAACAACAAGTCAAAACTTATACGAAAAACAAAGCAGATATTACCTGAAATGTAACATTAACATAGAATTGTTAATAAATGGGTAATATAAAGTCATAATAAAATAATAGATGGTATTAAGAATAATAATATTTTTATGTTGTTTATTTATAACAAACTTATATTTATTATAAAGAAGTTTTTCATATTTACAATGAAAGTCAAGACTTAAGGTAAGGGTTTTCTCATCACACTTTTTATTATCCGTGGGATATATGCCATGTTCACCAATAATTTATTTTGTGTGGTGTATATAATGAAAATGAATTTATTATATGATAATTATAATTAAATTTATAGTTATTTACATATCCATTTTATTATCTCTCTTTAATGGGGTTTATGTTTTAAAAGTTACCAAATCAGTAGATTAGTTTTGTCTCAATTTGTCTTCTTTGAGACACATGCCATGTTATGCACCAATATTCTTCTAAAAGGTGTATATAATACCATTTTAAATTTTATATACTTAATATTATTCCTTTAATGATATTTTACAATTCATTTAATGTTATTATTTCATGGGGATTATGATTTAAAGTTACCAAATTATTAAGAGTTTATTAAAAAAATATCACCATTTATCGATATAGTTCATGATTATGCTTCAGTTGATGAAATATTATGACCTATATCTTAATAAATATCATTAATTTTATTCTAATATAATTATTAATTATTTATTAATGTATTTAAAAAATTTTACCTCTCCTTGGGGCATAATATCATTAATAAAGAGTTTTTAAGAAAGCCCGACCTTACCTATCTCTTCGGTTGGAAATTTATGTTCCTTCAAAACCATATTTTCAAAAAAAATTCCAAAAATATTATAATATTATTCTATTATCACTAAAATAATTTTTTACCCTTGTTTTACATTTAGTTTTTTAAAAAGTAATCTTCTTTCCATTTTCTGATCGATGCACTTTTCTAAACATTTTATGGGGAAAAAGTAATGTTCAACATGTACGGATTTTCCCTTATTTATGAACGTAATTCCCTTGAAAATTCATTTACAAGATTAAAAAGTTATTTATTTTAAATATTTTTTCCCTAATATTCTAGAAATTATTTTTTAAAATTGATTTTAAATGGAAAATGTTTTCAAAAATCTTTTATGTTTTAAAAGTGTTTTAATTGATTTTCAATGCTTCCTTTATAAGTTGTCAAAAAAAAATTTCAAAGAAAAGGATATCAATGATATTGAATATTATTTTATAAATTTTAAAATTATTTTCAAAGAAATAGGTTTTCAAAATTTTTTAGCTTCTTTTATAAGTCTTAAAGGAAAAATATTTTAAAAAATTCTTTAAAACTTCTTTTATAAGTTTTCATGGGAAAGAGGGGTTTAAAAATGTTTTCAAACTTTATTTATAAGTTTTCAATGTTTTTTCAAAGAAAAAGGTTTTCAGAATGATTTATTTTTTAGAAAGAGTTTTTCAAAGAATAAAATATTTTTCCCTCAAGAAATTTTTTAAATGAAATTTCAAAACATTATTTATAAGAAAAGTATTTTTGAAATGATTTTATGAAAGGTATTTTAAAATAAAAATTATTTTCCTTAATATACAATCCAAGTGAACTTTAAAAATACTTATCCATATAATATGGAATCCTTTGATATAGTTTAAACTTTATCGAGGACATGATACAATAATACCATTCAGATTATTTCTTTAGTGTTTTGTGTTTTGATGGCAAGATATTTATGACACATTTTTCTCTTCCATGGGTTATACCATGATAAATGCTTATGAAACCCACTTCCTTTCACAGGTTATTCTAGAAGTAAATGATTATGAAAAATACCTATTTTCCATAGGTTATGATATGATACCCATTTTATTTCATGGGTTGTGATATGATGTTTATGAAACCCATCTCTTTTTATGGGTCATGATATGATGAAAGTTTTATTATCTTATGGCTCATGTGTGTATGATTTCATTATGATATGGGTGGGGCCTATATCTACCTCCAATACATTGGGTAATGATAAATGGTATATGGGATCAAAGGGTACACGGGTTTTATCACATGATCAAAAACAAGAAGGTATATGGGATGTAGCCCAATACTAAATGTAATAGGATACATGAGTTATATCCCTAGCCCGAAAACAAGAAGGTACATGGGTTGTAGCCCAATCCTAAAAGTAAGAGGGTATATGGGTTGTAGCCTAAGATCAAATGTTATAGGGTACATGAGTTGTTATCCTAATCCCAAAGCTGGTACACGAGTGATTATCCTAAGCCTAACATGTTATGAAGGTCTTGGTTAGTTGCATTGACATAAGATGTTATATGTTTATGTGTTTTCCAAAAATTCTATGTCTTATAACTATGATATGCTCACATGGTTCATGCTATTGATTATCTTATGATTCATGTCGTATGAATTGTCAGTATTTATGCCATGTCTCATGTATATGATCTTTGACATGCAGGGAATGATCCTAAAATGTTATGCTCATGTCCTTGTAGCCTTATGTTCATGTTATGCCAATATATTTCCTTTATTTACCCTTACCAATCATTCAAGATCACCCATTTCTTATGTTTCATTTCCCCAGGTTATGAAGAAATGTTTTATGTATGAGTACTAAAGGAGAATATCTTTAAGGAAAATATTGAAGATCTTTCACTAAACTAGAATAATGTGTTCCAAGTTTACAAAGACACTAAACTATTATGGTCCTTATGTATGTAATTTTTTTAATGTGAAGAATATTCATATAAAATGATATAATATTCATGTATGTTAAGCATGGGTCCCTATAAAAGTTGAGTCTATGAAAGTCCTTGATGATTCAAGACTTTGATATCTATGATTAGATTTTATGATGTGACCTAAAGGTTGAGATGGTGATTAGTTTCTCTCAACAAACTCATGGGTTAAAAGATAAAAAGAGTAAAATAGAGTTTAATATAGGAGGATCAATAGATAAATCCCATTAAGGAAAGAAAACCCAATATACCACATGCTAAAATTATGGGAAGAAGCATTCTAGGAACTATCTAAAGGGAACTAGGAGATGCTTCAAATATGGAAGAGAGGTTCATTAGAATAATTATTTTGGAAGGGATTCGAAGAAACCCACTAATTTAGAAGAAGAAAGGAGGATTCAGATCAATAATCAGCCTAGAGTTCACTATTTCAACTTCAAGGAACATGAAAATTATATGAGCCAGTGACCTAAGCCAAGGGTTGTTAGAGGCAATCAACAAAAAAACCTCCAACGCAGAAAAGAAGGGAATATTCTATCACTATTACTGAGGTGGAACCCAATAATGATGTGGTGATAAGTACACTTGTTATTCATTGAATAATAGAAAATATACTATTTTATTTTGTTCTATGAATTCTTTATTATCTTGAAACTTTAGTAGAACTATTCAAACACCACCTTAAAATTAGAAGGTTGATTTATCTATAAGAAAAAAGGGGAAATTATTGCATAGAAAGTATATAACTCCTCCCTGTTCAATGTTTGTGGACTGAACCACCTAGAAAATCTCATCTTACATCCTTTAGTGGATTTTGATGCTATATTGGGAATATATTAGATATCTTTATACAATACCAACATCAAATTTTTAGAAAGGGAGATGACTCTTCACATCCCAAGGGATCCTCCAATTATGTAAAAGTGTAAGGAGGAGGATGAATCTCCTTGAGAATAA
Organism: Viscum album; assembly: GCA_963277665.1. Lineage (NCBI taxonomy): Eukaryota > Viridiplantae > Streptophyta > Magnoliopsida > Santalales > Viscaceae > Viscum > Viscum album. The sequence goes on from OY728121.1 coordinate 442,798,534, forward strand.
TCATCTCAATTATGGATATCATTTCCTTATGAGAAATCATATCTATCTCAAATTATTGAGATACATGAGAGAATCATGCTCAAAGACATGCCCATTATGATGGACTGTATTGATGTGTTACCTAAAGAATAGCATGGTCTTCTTCCTGATTGAGGGGTTGAGTTCTCAATTGATCTTATACCTAGATCTTTGTCCATATCAAAGACACCTTATAGAATGGAAACCATTGATTTGGAGGAACTAAAGAAGTAGTTATAAGAAAATATTATCAAGGGTTTTATACACCCGAGGGCTTCACTGTGGGGTGTGCTAGTACAATTTATCAGGAAGAAGGATAGATCAATGTGCCTCTACATTGATTATTGTGAGCACAAAAAAATCACAATAAAGAACAAGTATATCTTTATATAGATAGATGAATTATTAAATAAACTATATGGGTCCAAGTAGTTCTCTAATTTGGACATTTTTTTGGGATATCATCAATTAAGGTCTAGGAAGGAAGATATTTCCAAGACTGCCTTTCGAATGAGGTATGGAAATTATGAGTTCATAGTGATGCCATTAGAACTCAATAATGCTTCAACAATTTTTATGGACTTAATTAATAGATCCTTTAGATGTTACCTCAACAAATTTTTAGTAGTATTTATAGATGTTATTTTGATATAGTCCAAGACAAATGAGGAACTCAAGGAGAATTTGAATACTATTCTAAATACTTTGTGAAAGGAGAAAAAATATGCAATGTAAAATAAATGTGAGTTATGGATAGAGGAAGTATCATTCTTGGAGAATGTTATCACCCAAAAAGGAATATATGTGGACACTTCTAAAACAAAGGCAATTGAGGAGTGTCCTATACCAGTAACTGTAATGGAGATCCATAGTTTCCTTGGTTGAGTTGGGTATTACCTAAGATTTATGAGGAACTTCTCATGATTTTCAAATAGAATAACCAAGATTAATTGGAAGGAATTAATGTTTTTCTGGACCAATGAATGTGAATACTTCTTCAAAGTGTTGAGAAATAGGCTTATCACTGCACCAGCACTTACACTACCCACAAGTGGATAAATCTTTGTGGTATACAATGATTCTTCAAAGGAAAAAGGTAGTGCACTTATGAAAGATGATAAAGTAATAGCCTGTGTTTTAAGGAAGCTAAAATTTCATGAACAAAACTATCCCATGCATGATCTAGAGTTGGAGGTTATTATCTTCTCATTGAAAACATGGATTAATTCTCTCTATGGGGAGAAGTGTGAGATATATACTTATCATAAGAGCCTTAAATATATATTCACATAGAAGGAGAATAATATGTTCCAAAAAATATGGTCAGATATTATCAATTATTATGACTTATCAATCCACTATCATCCTGGTAAATCAAATAAAGTAGAATATGTTCTAAGTAGAAAATATCCGGAAACTTTATCAATGATGATAATTGAGAAGGATCCAATATTATTAGACTTACAATGGATAAATATGATAATTATAAAGGAATTTATATCATAATTACTTTAAAAAATGATTGATTAACCATACCTTTTATAGAATATAAAGGATACTCAAAGAGATGATGTGGAAATTTAGAAGAAGGTAGAAGCAATCAAAAATGGTAAATCCATAGAATTAAAAATCTATGAGTATGGATTCATAATATTTGGTTCACAACTATGTGTACCATAAAATCCTAAGATAAAGTGGGAAATTTTGAATAATGCACATAGATTGAACTTCTCTATCCACCTAGGGAGAAAAAATATGTATCAAGATCCCCAAGAGCAATTTTTGTGGGACAATATGAAGAATGAGATAGATGAATATACATCAAAGTGTCAAGTATGCCAGAAATTGAAGTATAAAAGGTAAAAGTATAAGGGGATGATGCAACCATTTCCCATACCTACATGGAAATGATTAAACATCACCATGGAATTTTTTATTGTACTTTTGAAGACATCCATAGGAAATAATGCTATATGGGTCATTATAGATCATTTTATAAAGACTTATCACTTTATTATTATTCAAGAGGACTGGTCAATCAACCAAATTGCATGGATATAAATCATAGAAGTGGTGAGGTTTCATGGATTACCATTGTAGATTATATACGATCACGATATGATATTTACCTCCAAATTCTAGAAAAGTACCCAACATGATCTAAACACCGAGATGAAATTCAGTATTAATTATCACCCTCAAAATGATGGCCAATATGAGTAGACCATTTAGACATTAGAAGACATGTTATGAGCATGCTCAATGGAATTAAAAGGAGGTTGAGATTAACATATTCCACTAGTTGAGTTCTATTACAATAATAGTTTCTACTCAAGTATCCAAATGGATCCATATGAAGCCCTTTTTGGGAGAAGATGTATAACATCCACATGATGGGATAAAGTTGGTGAATGTAAGTTGGTGGTACCTAAAATGGTGGAGAAAAAGGAAGAAAAGATGAAGACCATCTAGCAGTATATCCAAGAAACCCATAGTTGACATAAGATATTTGCATGTAATCATCAATGAGACTTAGAGTTTGATGTTTGTGATAGGGTATTCCTTTCCATATCTCCATAGAAGAGGGTTTTGAGATTTTGGATGAAAGGAAAGCTAAGTCCCAGGTATATCGACCCCTTCGAGATTCTTGATCAGGTTAGAGCTATAGACTATCAAATAACACTTCCACAAACCATGTATCAATTACATGATGTATTCCATGTATCCCTCTTGAGAAATTACATACTAGATCCATCACATGTACTGAACTCAGATGTGGTATAATTGGAAAATGATCTCTCTTATGAGGAGTAGACAATAAAGATTTTGGACTGTGAAGACAAGGTTATATGTAACAAGACCACTCACCTAGTCAAGTTCCTATGGAGTAAATATAAGTATAAAGAAGATGCATGTGAACCAGTGGAAGAAATGAAGGATAATTACCCTCACCTATTTTCACCTTAATATGGAAAATGAAATTTTGCGGGTGAAATTTCATAAGGGGGGAAGAATGTAACAACCCAGAATTTTATCAATGGAATTTACCTTCTTATAATTATTTAATAAAACACATAAATCTAATATAGAACCCAATAAAAACATTATTCTCATAAATTAATAATGATACATTAGTTATAAAATAAACCAATGATAATTCTATACATTACAATAAGACAATAAATAGAAAATAAGATATCAGGAATGAGAAAATTTGGATCTGCTCGATCCACTAGAATGATCATAGTAATGGAAAAATATGTAGAAATAAAACATAATGTTAATAATAAAATATTTATTTTGAAGATTAAAGTATATAACCTTGAGGGAAAATAGAAGAATTAATGAAATAAGAGGTATTTATAGAAATTAAGGAACCTGTACCGTTAGAATAGTAACCCGACCATTAGAGTAGTAATTTAGCCATTAGAATAGTAACATCACCTATAAAAGTAAAAAATAAAATTTAGGTATCTTATAAATTTAAATATTATATAATAATATCATGATATAAGTAAATGAATGTTTTAAAAATGATAAATTATGTTTTGGTATTTTTGTAAAATATAAATGTTTATTTATAATTTTAAAATTAATATAATGATTTAAAATAAAATTTATTTTCATAAAATAAATTTAAAAATTAATATTATGTTTTATTATAATTATAATTTATTTTTATAACACCTTAATTAAAATTTCAAAGGGTCATAAAATTGATTATAATATTAAAATCAGTATTTTTTGAGTAAATGACGATTTTATTTAAAAATTAAATTTCTTATATTTAGAAAATCATTTCCATAAAATTGATTCCATTTTTTAAATATAAAAATTAAAAAATTGTTGGGGTGAATTTTTGGAATTTTCTAAAATAGTTGAATTTTTTTGAATAGTGAAATATGATAATTTATGGCATTTAACATTATAAGTGAAATACATGAAGTTTTGAGTCATAAATGTTGTAATCACCCATTGTTTAAAACCCTCCATCACTATTTACTGTATTTATTCATAGGAGTAAACACTATTTATAGTCTTGAGCCAAAATAATAAACTAATGAATATAATAATAAAAAAACCCTTTTTTCCACCTATAAATACCACCCTCACCACCCTTTCCACTCACACATTATAATCCAAGTAGATTGTAAATATTATGCCCAATTCCATTACCGATACTCTTCCCCATGTACAAGAGCTATTGGTCTGAATAAAAGAGTAAACCCAAGTTCCTCAAGGTTGTTCTTAAGGAGATGACATTCAAGAGGTAAAATCCTCAATCCTTCTATTTTATTTTATTTTATTTTCTTATCCTCTCCACACCTACCCTATACAAAGAGGAATGATAAATAAATTATAATATATATACTATAATTTTATTTTTTAATGTAATATCTATCATCAAATCTCCTCTCATACCCTTTTATTTTAAAAATAAAAATATCTTCTATGATATGTCGGTTCACCACCTTCGTGGATGATGAGTTTTTTTCCATTAACTACTTAAAGGATGGTCATAAAACCATAATTATGGTTAAAAATGATTTTATATGTATATTATATTTTTTTTTTCATTTTATGGAACTAATATATAGACATTATATTTAATAAAATGAAACTAGTTCGTGATGGTCAGAAAAACTGTGAAAAATAAACTGAACAATTATCATTAACATTTTATCAAATGAATCATCCTCATAAAAGAAATAAAAATGATACATGGAACCATTTAGAATTATGTAATTTCATAATTACCATAAAATTTCAATTCTGGTGAATTATTCCCATTTTAAAAGAACTTCCATAATTATACACAAGTAAACCGACCATGAAACCAGGAAAACAAAGGCTCCTAAAACGATGAAATTGAACTTTATAACTCATAAAAATTTACATAAACAAACTTAATAAAATTATAATAGATAAAATACACGTATAATATGTTATTAATTAATTAATTAATTAATATAATTTTATTATCTAGTATATTAAGTGAAAGTGAAGATGGAATTCAGACATATGGTAGGGGATCTCTCTGAACCTCCAAATTTTCCTTTGCGTTATGCTTTCTCTTTATTTACCCCAATTTATTTATTAATTATTATTATATAATTATACTGAATTATTTTTATATTTTCCAAAAAAGTGTATATATATCAAATAATATTTCTTTTATGGTTAATTACATGTTTTAAAATATTACCTTCTCAATTCCTCTCAATAAGTAAGCCTGATTAAAGGAAACTTATCCATTTCTTACTCATTTTCAAGTACACTCAAAAAAATATTTTAAGCCACCAATATTTTTATAAAATCACTTATTTTATCATGAAAAACTATCTTATTTTATTTCTAGTTTTATTTATACAATTATTCCTTTATCCTCTTTACAAACTCATTATTATTTTCTCTAAAACGGTACTTAAGTGGGGCATTTTTATTGTTAACTAACAACTATATTTATTGTTTCCAATTCATTTGGACATCATTATTCATGATATATTATTATTGTTCTTTTATTATTGACCATTAATGGTTTAAATTCCTTATTTAATGGATACCATTATTATATGCCCTTTGGTTATGTCATATGATATGATTACGATACCCATTTATTCCCATGGGAAACCCTTATGTTTATTGTTTTTGTTTTATTATTTATGTGTCACGTACATTCATGAACATGTTATTATGGGTGTTCTTATATATATTTCCAATTATTTGGGTAATTTTTAGGCTCATGATATGCCATGTATGGGATTAGAGAGTAAACTTAATCCATTACAGAACTTTGTCCACCATGTGATATAGTCTTAGCATTTAGCTTTAACTCATGTTTATGTAATGTTATATGTTGCTGAAAAATTCCTCTGTTTCTATGATCACATAATCCAATGTTATATACGCCATGCTTCCATATGTTTATTCATGTTCCATTCCTTTTCTGTCATCATGTTATGCCTTTCTAAGTCATGTGCTATGTTTCTATCCCATGTTTATTCCCTTACTGGAATTTTTAGATCATCCATTTTTTTATTCCCCAAGTTATCCTATGAAGTTATAGGAGATAAAATGGAGTTTTGATATCATTATGGAGATTTAATAAAATGTATTTTTAATTTTATTTTCATGTTTTATAATCATGTACCTAGTATTCCAAAGACACTAGACTATTTGATCATTGGTTTGTATTATACTTAAAATCATGAAATAATATAAGTAAAAGGATTGGGTCACTATAAATACTATATTTATTTTTTCCATATATATTTCTTACTTTATTTCATGTAAAATGGATTATATAGGTATACATATGATGTATATGATACATCTTGTGGTTGAAATGTTTGTATAGAGATATTAGTAAGTTTGATAGAGATCACACCATACCCCTTAATAGATTGTGTAGACCTGATTCTTTATTAGAGTACAATATTCTATTACACATATGAGATATGTATTTCATAATTTTTTTCAATTATACTTATGGAATCCCACCTTTTGATTATATAACTTTTGATTTACATTGTACAAATAGAGGATCTTTTAAAATTTAGTTTCTTAGAAAAAAGGAACACAATACATGAAAACATAAAACATTATTCTAATAAACTTGAAAGGATTCATCATAGTTTAATAATAATTACATTTAATACATTTCATAACCTTGGGACATACATCAAAGGAAAGGGTGATCATAATAAGGCCCAGTAAGGGAAAGAAAGGGAAACCGTTTACAGGTGATCTTGAGAAATATCAGTAAGAACTCAAGGAATATAATAAAGGGATGAGAAAAGGAAAAAGCAGTGTATCATAATAAAAATAACTTGAATCATAACATGGAAATTTGGCTACAATATTTAAATGATACATTCATAAGCATATCACAGAGTTTTGTTACCGAGGTGTCATAAAAATTACCAAGGTTATTCACTAAGGTATCGTAAAACATGTCATATCCAGAGATTAAATTATCCACCCAATGAATTTGAGCACTATAAGGTCACACCATTAATATATATTAATTAATATAATACCCATATATCAAAATAAAACATTTCATAAATAACCTGTGGAGAAAAAAATAAAACGAGTTTCATATCAAAATCATGGAATTTCAAAAAGTGCTTAAATGCAAGATATTTATGTCATTTATAACCCAAAAAAGGGAATGATGGGTTTATGTATTTAAATAACAGAAAAAATAAATATTTTTTAAATACTGGTGAATAAATTTGGAAAATAAATAAATTTGGTTATTCACATAAAGAAAATAAAAGGGAATTCCTTGAGGAGAAGAGAGAAATCTTGAGAAGTAAAATCAGCAGTATAACGAGTATAAAACATGGTTTTAGAAATGGTAAAAATAGAAAGGAAAAGACAATACCATTGATAAAACATAATTTTTCTGTAATTTAACTAATAAAAACGAAATAATAGAGAGTGATCATAACATTCAGAAGACATACACAAGAAGATGTTCTTAAAACAAAGAGAAAAGAAGGATATTTCCCTTATCTTGAAGAGTGGTTCCTAAAACTTGAGGATTAAGACCCTAGGGATTGAGGAAAACTTGGTAAGACTCATTGGGAGGTAAAATTATTATATAATCACGGAGGATGAAATTTCAGTGAAAGTAAATGGATAAATAGGTGGGTATTTATAGAAAAAGTGGTGGATTTTTTTATTAATTTCTAAATAAAGGACTTGGACACCTATGTAGTGGTAAATGAAAAACCATGGGATTTACCATGGTATTTTCCAATGGTATTTAACACTTGGGAAAAATTTTATGTTATTTTAATCCAAAAGAGTCATCCATCATTTTACATTACTTATTTTGGCAATGAAAATTAAGGTTTTCATAAAATAACATTTTTAATGTTAAAGTTTTCATTTTAGAATTTGTAAAGTAAATTAAATATTTGGAAATTTATTAAAATATATTAAAATACATTAAAATACTTGATATTAATAAAAAATATATTTTAACTCATTTATTGTGATTAATTATTTATTACATTATTATGACATAATTAGGATTGCACTAACATATTGACAAACTCAAACTGTATTTTTACTATTCATGAAAAAATAAAGTATTTTATAAAATTATCATAAATTCACATTAACCTAATTTTGATGTAATTATTTAAAAAATGATATTTATTTTATCATAATAATTATCTAAATATGATAATTTTTACTTTTAAATATAAAAATCCTTATTTATAAAAAATAACAGCAGATTGAAAATGCATTGTAAAGTTTATAACACTTGAAAAAATAAAATTATTTTATCATTTATAATTAAGTAAGAGTGCCTTTATCATACTATTTAAATAAAATAAACATTATTCATAATACCATAGTTTATTATAATAATTTATATCTTTCTAAAAAGTACAATTTTTGTTAAAAAAATCAATTTATCAAATTCTTCATATTTTTATATTCAAAAAAACTATTCTTAAAAAATAATTCATGAAATACCAATTTTATATAAAAAAGGAATTAAACACTAAGGCCGGGATGCGTAACACCTTATTACACCAACGTACTCCTTAAGAGGAAGGTGTGTGATGGTGGTAGTTTTATGGGGTGGCTTAGATAACATCGACCGATTAGTAATCTCCACTTACTTCAAATTCTCCCATAGGAGATGTCGTTCAACTTTCACATTTTGAATATTATCTCAGGCTTAGTCAAGGGTGAACCCAAATGATGAAACCTCCTTCCTAATATCTGAAAAATGAGATTCAAATGACACGAATCTACTAGTTGAGGCCATAAACTCTTCTTTCTGTATCAATTATCCTTAGTGAAAATTTTAATTATAAACTATAACGATAACATTAAAATTATTACCAAGATTATAGTTCCCAATGGTCATATTTTCCAACAGTAATAATTGACCAATGGTCACATAACATTCAAAACCGAAAGGTCACATTTCAATTTATACTCACTTCATTATTAAAGAGATATAGTTTTTTTGTGTATAAAATAATATAACACACATTTTTTGTAAAAAATTATCATTCAAAAAGTTTGGGTAATTACCTTCTTCCCCTATTATGAAATTTCATCCTTGAAATTTTAACTCGTTCCATTGGTTGATAAAAGGTGTGGGTACTTCTGTATTATTTTCTCCTCTATTTCCCACATAACTTCTTCACATATATATTTCCTTCACAATACTTTTATGAGGTGGGTAGTATTTTTGTGTAGCACATTGTCTATATAGTCCAATATCTCTTCTAGTTTCTCTTCATAAGAGAGTCCATGTTCCATTTGTATCACCTCAGGATTCAGTACATGTGAAGGGTCAGGTATGTACTTCCTCAAGAGAGATATGTGGAATACATCATGAACTTGAGCTATATTTAGAGAAATTTCAAGCTGATAGGACACAAATCCTATGCGATCAAGGATTTCATAGGGGCCAATGTACCTAGGGATAAGATTACCTTTCTTCCCAAACCACATGACTCTCTTCCATGGTGATATTTGAAGGAACACTTTTTCACCAACACCAAAGTCCAAGTCTTATAGACGATTGTCATTATAGATCTTCTACCAACTCTGAGTAGCCTTAATGTGTTGTTGGATGGCATGAGCCTTTTTTGTCATCTCTTACACAAGATCTGGCCCAAGCAGATTTTTCTCACCAACATCATCACAAAAAGTAGAAGTTCTATATATATTCCCATATAGAGCTTCATAGGGTGCCATTTTAATACTTGAATGGAAATTATGGTTTTATGAGAACTCAACTAATGGGATATGTTGATCCCATCCACCTTTAAATTACATTGAGCATGTTCTCAGCATGTCCTCGGGTGTTTGAATAGTCCTTTCAGATTTTCCATCAGTATGGGGGTGATATGTCATATTGAAATTCAATTTAGTACTAAGATAATGTTGAATACTTCTCCATAATTTTTATGTGAACCTTGGATCACGATAAAAAATGATATAAAGTGGCATTCTATGCAACCTTAAAACTTTCTTTACATAAATCATGTCAAGTTAATCAAGATATAAGTCTTCTTAGATAGAGATAAAATGGGTAGTCTTGGTAAGATGGTCCACTATAACCCATATCACATTTTTTCCTTTGGATGTTATCAGGAGACTAGTGATAAAGTCCATAGTGATATTTTCCCACTTCCTTATTAGTATCGACAGTGGTTGTAATTCCCATTTAGGAAGTTGTCACTCTGCCTTAACTTGTTGAAACATCATGAACCTTGTAGTGTAGTATAAAATCTACCTTTTAATGTTATCCCACCAATAATGATTAGGAAAGACCCTATACATTTTAGTGATTCAAGGATGTATAGAGAATGTAGAGATATAAGCTTTATCCATCCGTTCCTTCTTTATTTATATAATAGATGGAATACATAGCCTAGTACGAAATTTATGTAAACCTTCTTAATCAATATTAAACTCAAAAAACTTCCCATTCTTCACATCCTCTATCATATTTTGTAACAAAGGATATTATATTTTAGATTTCTTGATCTTCTCTGGTAATGATGGTTGATAAATCATTTGGGATAGGGTTGATGATGTCACTTCCTTTATGATTACCATATCCAGTTTTACTAGGTCTTTGATCAAAGGATCTCCTTGAATCCTCATCATTTCTAGAATAACAAGGTATTTCCTACTTAATGCATTAGTTAATTTGTTTTCTATTTCAAGGTGATAATGAATTTATTAATCATAGTCTTTAAGAAGTTCCAACCATCTATTATGTTTCATGTTCAATTAGTTTTTCATGAAAATATAATTTAAACTTTGGTGGTATATGTATATATCACATTTCTACCCCTAAATATATTCACTCCATATATTTAGAGAAAAATCAACCACATCTATATCTAGGTCATGCGTATTATAATTATGATCATGAGGATTCAAATTTAAAGATGTATAAAAAATTACCTTTTCATTTTGGATGAGGACACACCCAATCCCTTTTAGTGATGAATCACTAAATATAATGAATCATTCTATGATAGAGGGAAGAGTTAACACAAGTGTAGTAACCAATCTCTTCTTTAGCTCTTGGAAACTTTCTTCACACTCTTTTGTCTAGGTGAACTTGGATCCTTTTAAAGTTAACTTGGTTAGTGAATTAGAAAGTTGTGAAAAGTTTTTCAAAAACCTCCTATAATATCCCACTAAACCAAGGAAACAATGAATATCAGTTACTATTGTAGTCTGAGGCCACTCCTTCACAAATTTTTTATTTGTAGGGTCAATTGAGATTCCTTCATTGGTTACAATGTTCCCTAAGAAAGCAACTTATTGTAACCAAAATTCACATATATTGAACTTTAAAAATAGCCTCTATTTTCTTATAGTTTTTAATATAACACTTATATGATCTTCATTCTCCTCAAAAATTTTAGAATATATTAGAATATCATCAATAAAAACCACCACAAATTTATTAAGGTAGTCCTTAAAGAATATATTAATCAAATCCATAAATATTGCAGCAACATTAGTCAAGCCAAAGGGAATAACAAAAAACTCACAATGAACATATCTTGATCAAAATACAGCCTTTGGAATAACTTATTTATTGACCTTCAATTGATTATAATCAGATCGAAGATCAATCTTGGAGAAGAATTGAGCCCCATGAAGCTGGTTAAATAAACCATCAATCCTTGGAAGAGGGTACTTTTTATTCATTGTGATCCCATTAAGTTCTATATAATCAATACATAGTTGCATTGATCCATCATTATGGTTAAAAAATAGAAAATGTTCTCCCCAAGGAGACACACTTGGCTAGATAAACCCCTTCTCCAAAAGATCTTGGAGTTGTTTCTTTAATTCTGCCATCTCCACATTTTCCATTCTATATGGTGTTTTAGATATCAGTTTGGATCTAGGAATGAGTTCAATGGATAACTCTAACTATCTTTATGGGGGAGGTCCATATAACTCCTCAGGAAATATATCAATGTATTCTTGATCTATGGGGACATTTTCTAAAAGTAAACTTTCATTTACTTCTTCACTATTATTGATTATCACTATAAATAAGGTAGTGGGAGGTGCTTCTGGACAAAGCTTAGGCTGAGATATATCTCCTTTGAAAAGAGAGGGGACATGGGTCTCACAATGTTGAAACATAATTTTTTATTAAGTAAATGAATAAAAAGGAAATAATAGTGAGTGTCCATAATATTCAAAAGACATATACAAAAATAGGTTCTTAAAAAACGAAAAAAGAAGGATATTTACCATACCATAAAGAGTAGTTCCTAAAAAATGAGGATCAAGACCTTGGGGATTGAGGAAACTTTGGGAGGACTCCTAGGGAGGTAAAATTATCAAATATTCATAGAGGATGAAATGGGAGTGAAAGTAAATGGAGAAATGGGTGGGTATTTATAGAAAAAGTGGGGGATTTTTTATTAATTTATAAATAAAGGCATTGGACACCTAGGTAGTGGTAAATGAAAAACCATGGGATTTACCATGGTATTTTCCCATAGTATTAAACACTTGGGACAAATTTTATGTTATTTTAATCCAAAATATCCAGCCATCATTTTATATTACTTATTTTGGAAAGTAAAATTAAAGTTTTCACAAAATAAATTTTTTAAAGTTAAAGTTTCCATTTTAGAATTTGGAAAGTAAATAATATATTTTAATTTTTTTTAAAATATATTTAAATACTTTATATTAATAAAATAACATATTTTAAGTCATGTATTTTGTTTAATTAGTTATTACATCATTATTACATCATTATTACATAATTACGATGTCATTAACATACCAAAAAACTCAAAATCTATTTTTACTATTCCCAAAAAAATAAAGTATTTTATAAAATTCTCATAAATTCACCCTAACCTAATTTAAACATAATAATTTCAAAAAAGTATATTTTTTTTATCATAATAATTATCTAAATATGATAATTTTAACTTTTAAATATAAAAATCCTTATTTATTAAAAATAATAGTAGATTGAAAATGCATAGTAAAATTTTCGACACTTGAAAAAATAAAATTATTCTTTCATTTATAATCAAGTAAGAATGTTTTTATCATACTATTTAATTAAAATAAATATTATTCATAATACCTTAGTTTATTATAATAATTTATATCTTTCTAAAAAGTACAATTTTCTTCTGAAAAATAAATTTATCAAATTTGTCCGATTTTTATATTAAGAAAAACTATTCTTAAAAAGGAATTCATAGAATGAAAATTTTATTTAAATAGAGGAATTACATACTAAGGTTGGGACACATAACCCCTTATTATACCAAAGTATTCCCTAAGAGTAAGGTGTGTGACAATGGTAGTTTCATGGGGTGCGTTGGCTAACATTGACGGAGTGGCAATCTCCACTAAATTGAACTTCTCCCATAAGAAATTTGATTCAAGATTCACTTGTTGAAGCTTAGATTGGAATTGGTCAATGGTGAACCCAATTTATGAAACCTACCTCACAAGCTCTGACAAATGGGCTTCAAACAACACAAATCTAGTAGTTGAGGCCATAGAATCTTCTTTCTGTATCAATTATCCTTTTTTAAAATTTTACTTATTAACTCTAATGATGATGTTAAAATTTTTATCAAGAGTATAGTTACTAATAGTCATATTTCCCAATGGTCATAATTGACCAAAGGTCACATAATGTTAAAAACACCATGGTCACATATCAGTTTATACTCACTTTATTATTAAAGAGATATAGTTTTTTGTGTATAAATTAATATAACACACATTTTCAGAAAAAAATTATCATTCAAAACGTTCGGGTCATTAAACCGCTAAGGCCCATAGTGTAACACCATTAGTTCCTTGGATAAGGATATAATTTTAGACAAATTTCTCTTTCAAAATGATGTTAATTTAATGAAAAACCATATTAAAAATAATTTGGATGGTTTTAAAAATATTTAATATACTTATGGGATTTTAGTTCAAGTGGGATATTGATGGAAGTGCACATAAAATCCCAAACATGCGATGTGTGGTGAATACATTCATGTGATGAATTCTGCTGGAACCTCCACTCCTTAATTGTTTAACATCATTTATGATCTATAAAATGGATTATAATGGTCGTAAGATAAACATTCATTGAATCTATTAAATGAATGAACATCAACATGATCAAATGTTTGGGTTCCATGTGATGGCACCTGAGCCATTAAAATATAGCCAATACTCCACATTTCATGAATATCCATAATGATGTCTATATTAGAGGATGATAACCTATCTTATTGTGTGTGAGAGACTTATGAACCATTTTCTAACCTATCTTTTTTCCAAAAGTCTGTTCATAATTCCCAATAATGGTTTTGACAGCCCTTTAGCATTGAAGTATCCTCATGATATGATCATGGATTCATGTAGTTAGTATACTCCATCAGAGGCAGGATTATTTTATTCATTACTCCTCATGACCTTCTCTAAACACTCTCTATGAGGGAAATATTGAAGGTATTTATATTCATGATATCTAAGTACTCTGTTTTAAGATAATATTTATATCCTAATTTCTTAAAGATAATTCACTTGTGTTTTTTTTATTCTCCCATTTCAATTATCATATGAAACCCACAATATTTTCCCCCACATCCAAAAACCTTCCACCAATGAAAATTTTCTCAACAAATAGTTTTCATAATCTTCATAAATATTTATAATATCCCGATCACATGATGTTAAACTATATGGAATTTCTCCTAGCTGTACAATGTAAAAATGTGTAGCATAAGTTCCTCATCACAAGATCGTAAAATTTATAACATATGGGTCATTTTTTTCGTGATGTTAAAATGCATGATTTATGGTTGATCTTATAAGAACATAAACTTATTAGAGTGGATTATCTTTCTAAGCCTTATATTTATCTTTCACATAATCTAGAACCATGTAATAACTTACAGTTCATGGTTTTTTACACCCGTTAACTTGTACTAAAGTGTGGAAAATTCATCTTCTCCTTACATAAGAGCTAGATCTATGAATGGACTATATTCAAGAATAATTCATGGATTTATTCCAATACCATGAGATATATAGTGATTCATGGATCTCTTATTCCAGGCCCAACCATGAGCTTACATCCCATTATTATTTGTAAGCATCATGACCTTAAAATTGTGTGCACCTCTCAATGAGGAAGACTATACTAGAACTGGTCCCTTTATTCATGTTAGGTTTTCATTCCCCTTTGTAGATAGAATATTTCATATTTTATCCTAAGCCATGTGATCTTGAATAGAAAAAACATTTGGTCTAAGTTGTAAAACTTTAAGATAAACCGCTCAATGGTCCCAATTACAAGACCTTAAATTGAAATTAAAATAAATACACAAATGCTTGTCAAGTTGAAAACCCATAAAGTGAATCCTAGGAAAACATCATGTATTGTAATGCTAATACATTTCCTTTCATGGTTTAGGAAATATTTATATCATAAATTAAAAAATGGTACAGAGCTCAAGGGTCCCACCATATGGACCTAGAAAAAGTTAAAATATGATCTCTAGGACTTGTAGTCTAGAAAAAAATGAGATCAGATCTCCATTATCCACTTTAAATTGGTTTATGATATTCCATGGTTACATTTTAACCCATGAATAAAATATCTATTCACTTTTACTATATCACCCCTTTAAGTGACCGTGTAGTCAGTAATATCATATTATATATATCCACATAAAGATCGTGTTTAATATATAGTGGTGTAACCTTTAGGGTGCTCAAAATATTGAAATCAGATTCCTAAAACTAACTTCTATGTAATTTATTATTAATATTATTAATTTTTTCAGATATTAATAAACATCCCATCACATTATTATTTTTCTTCTACATAACATAGTATGTGATAATGTCCTAATAGTAGATGTCACTTTGAAAAGGTCATAGCAGTTCCCTGCCTTGATGAGAACCTAAAAGTGGCATGATAGTATTCTTAAATATATATTCTATAAGTAGATGATATCATTTGATGAGACAAAATGATAAAGGCTATCAGGGTTGGAGACTCATAGGAATTTAATACACTTTATCATGGTGTACACCCATAGTAATCTTAATGGTAATAGATTATGATAACATGGACCACTAGTATAAAATCCACATTTATATTTCATTGGATGTTTGTATTCGTAGACATGTGTATTGATCCTTATATATTAAAATTATTATTAATTAATATCAAGAGTCATATAATTTTATATATTGATGAAAAACATGATGACATATGCTCTACATGAAGTGGGATATGTTGGGTGCATCACAAGTGATATTGAGTTAAGGAATAATGTAATAAATGATTTATCTATTATATTCTTTAATGAAGGTAGATATCTAAAAATATTTTATGGGAATAGAAAAACCTAAATGAATCAATGTCCATGGTGTTCCATGGGTAGGATTATTTCTATAAAATAAAAGAAAGATACATCGAGCATATAAGTTAATGATGTTATGAACTAACCTAGGTCAACCCTGAACCAATCACCTGATCCATACCACAACAAATCCAAAGAGGTGTTTCTGATCCTCTTAGGATGGAAACAAGTGTTTGGTATAAAATATAACTCAATTGGGAATGGTTTATCCCATAAATGATAGATAAATAAACAAGATCAAAATAAAAGAAAAAACTAAGAAAAATAATAAATAAAAACTAAACAGCTAAACATACCTCCATGTGACCATACGGGCCACCTTAGACCATAGAACCATGATCGATCCATGAGATATCCATAGTAAAAAAAACCAAATCTAGAAAATTGATAAATAAAGTATAGGCATGTGAATTAAAATGACCAATAGGTATGCCAAAAGAGAAAGTATGCCCTATGATGTATCCTTAAAAAGAAAAATATTTCATGATAGTTTGAAATACATATATTTAAAATAAGGGTTTTATTTCATTTTTAAAATAAGAAACAAGTTAATAATTCCAAAAACCCATTTTCCTTTATTTTTAAGAAATAACTTCTAAATAATAAGACTTTCTGAAAACCCATTTATTAGAAGAAAATTGTAATGAATAAACCTTTAAGATAAAAGTAAGTGGTGAAAAATATATCAAAAGTGAAACCTAAATATATTAAAACTAAATAAATATCAACTGGTGCTAAAGTAAGAGTTTTTAATAAAAATATAACATCTAAAATGATTGTATGAAAACATCAATAAACATGTGAGAGTAAAATAACTATAAAATAGTTATCATGGGATATAACTAGACACCAAGTGAAGAGACCCTATATGTACTCAGTTCAAAATCCATATGATGGCATATCGATGTGATCCAAAGTCAAGAACCAACCCGATTTCTCTTAAATAGCCTTATCAAAAACACAACCCATCTGGCCACTCCATGAGGACCTAGTCTATCTAATCAAGACTAAATATCAATTTTCTCTTGACTCTCACTATGAAACCTATGATCCCATGTATTTATAAAAAGTGGGAGGTGAGGAAGAAAACACAATTACATCATCTTAGTTAAGAAAATACACCATACATACTTAGCCCACCCCTTGACACCATCCATGAAAATTTCACCTAGAATGGAGAGTGTCCACAGAAGTTCCCTCTTTCAAGAAAAAATTCAAAGGTACCGGTTGGGCCTTATCATTTGAAAAACAACCTTCACCATTTGAAAACCAATTTTGAAACTCTTTTGAAAATTAACATGCCATTAAAATTTTAAGGAAAAACTACCTGAAGGGCCAAAATATCTTTAATATTTTACAAATTTCATAAATAAAATATTATAGAATGTAAATCAAGGGCTTGTGTGCTTCATATTTCAAAACATATTTTTGAAACACACTTTATTAGAGAAAACCCATGGCCAAAGCATAAAAAACATTGAAACACAAAAAGGCCAATTTTATCCACTATAATAATTTTTCATATTATACTTCATAATATAATAAAAAAACCCAATAAATAAAGAAATAAATCATAGTTTCCAAATTAAAGTCTTGGACATAGGGAACCTACCTAAAAACATGTTTCCTCTAATGATAAAAACCCTAATCCAATTTTAAGAGGTCCATAGAAGTAAGAAATACCAAGGATTCTGGTGAAGCAAAACCCTATTTTACACTTATACACATATACCTTTATATATATACATACATACCTCTAGATGAAATGTAGATATTCTCCTCTCCATGAGGGAATATATACAAATCGGGTATATACATATATACACCTTACCCATGTTTATGTGTGTAAGTTTCCTTCATAAAAAATGGTCTAAATCTACCCTAAGTAAGTACAAGGTATACTAGAAAAATATGATAAAAATAAAAATCACAAAATTCATAATTGAAATCATCCAAATATGAAGAAAGGAAGAAATAATTCTTGAAATTTATGGACAATTAATCACCTTTGAGTTCGTGGATAGAATGGTCCTCAAATAAACACCACAAACCCAAAGAACCAAAACAAACCACCCCCACAAAAAATTTAGGTTAGGGTTCATCCTAGGCCATGTAAACCACCTAGGGAGAAAGAAAACCAAGAAAAATAGGGAAGAAAAGGAAAGGGGATAAGAGGAGAATATTACATAGGATGACTACACTAGAAATCAGGAATAAAATCATCCCACTAGAAGGAGAGGAGGAGGAGGAGGCACATGATTAGGAGTCTTACTAGGTGTGGTGCATCATGTGACACAAATAGGAAAGGGGGGAGAGGATTCAACCAATTGTGAAAAAGTAGGGGAGAGGGGTTATAATTTCATAATAATAATAATAATAAATTTAATTTAATTCAATTAATGTTATTTGTTATTTGTTTTTTTATTATTTGTTTTTTAAATATTATACAGTATGCGCGGTTTGGCTGCATGGTTTTTTCAAAATGTATGCCAATAGTGAACCTCTACATGAGGTCATGGACAACTTGAATGGGAATTCAGCATGGTTAGGTAAAATATGAACTAACCATGAAATTCAGATCTGTTAAAATTTTAGACACCGTCACATAGTTTTCACACTATTTTACTAACTATGCACCAACTGTGCACCTATACCAAAAAACAAAAATTTTAAAATTTAGAACTGGTTTGACCTGAAAATTTGAAAATGAAGATAAAAATATTTAAATAATTAAAAATAAATAATAAAAAAAGCTTAGGGTGTGACATTTGTCCCCACCACTAAAACATTTTTCCTCCAAAAAGTCCCAAAAGACTCTTTTGATCAAGAAACAAAACAAGGTGAGACAACAACCAAAATGAAACCTCAACCACTGGATGATCGAGAATCATAAAATTTATTTCCATCCAGAAATAGAAAATAAAAAATCAAAATAACCTTGTAAAACCATCCTCATGGGACCAAATCGACATATAGATAAATGGATAATGAGAATATATAACTCGAACCATCAAACAAAAGGACCAAAAAATAAGGAACTTAAATTACCAAAAACACTCTTAAAACAAGGATCACCTTGACCCCTAACATATAAATATACCAAGAGATTCATCAAGGTATGATTGGGATCTCCAAGTGCATCTGTCACATGAACCATTATCCAATCCAACCAACACTATGATCAGGGTCGGGATGGGCAGTAATAAGGAATTTAATCATCATGAATACCTTTAAGACCTAGTTTTCTATGAGATCCTCCTATATAGATCTCCCCACTATATCCGGACTCTAGACCAATACTGATTTCCCAAGTTAAAATAACCCAAAAATACAAAAAAATATCTAACACCGGTGCGACCCCTTAAGTTCTTGTGTCACACCTAAATAGCTTATGAGAAGACATCAATGAGACCTGTAGTGGGTCTCCACACACTTAAGGAACTGACTATCAAGGTGGTTGAATTAAGAGGAATTATAAATGGACTACTATCCAAAAAAAGGACCCAACTAAGGAAACTAAATCTAGGAACTGAACCAAATCATGATTCATAATTTCCCAAGATTGGGAATCTGTAAACAGGCACCACCCAATACCAAAACCAATCCAAAAGAAGGACAAAAATTGAAGAGTTAACATCAAAAAATAAAAACCATAGAAATACCAAGAAAATAGGGCTACCAAGATATCCAAATAATACATTTCAAAAATTAAAATCCACAGCAAGGTAAAACATAAATAGTTTCCACTATAACATCAGTGAAAACATTTTGGATGCACATCCCCCATGATCTAAAACAATTTCACTGAGTAAAAGGCTTCACTTTGAGACCTATTACTAGATACCTAATGTCTTCAAGAATCTTCTACTCCATAGTTAGGATCTACTAATCCTTGGATGAAAACTTTTTGTTTGGAAATTCCACCCACAAAACCTCTTTAGGTGATCTAAGTGGCACCCCCGAATGGAACAAGAAGACATACTAGAGACCAACCAACCACTCATCACTAGGTATTTTCTAGTTCATACTCCAAATACAAGAAACAAAGAACCAAATCAAATTACATCACAGACCAAAACTCCACAAATAAATAAAAAATCAAAAACCAAACTGAAAACATAATTCTTACCACATTTTCAACATGTCAAAACCAAAATATCATGAAGGAAGACTCTAAACATGAAAAGAAAAAACCAAAAAACTACACACTCACTTTTCAAAACATTAAAATATCCTACTTTGAAAACTGTTTTCATAAAACATAACAACCCTTAAAAAAACAACTACCATTGGTATTCCATGAAGCCTCAAATATATATATATATATATCTACCATATCAAGCATAACTACACACATATCACCAAATATCCACTTACCACATGTATACATCTATATATGTAACCATTCATGGCAATAACAAGGGTCAATTCAAATTATTTTACATTACCAAAACATAAAATTCAACCCAAATTCAAATTCTCAACCAATTTTAAGTCATCTCTAATCATCCCAAAATAAAGATTTTTCATATTTTGGGTTTCCAAGAAACTTCCACTTCACATTTAAATTTTTTTTCCCAAACCCCCCAAAATATTTTCCAATATGATTCTATTTTCAAAAATAATTTCCATTTCCAAAAATAATCTATTTAATTTTCATATAACCTAAGGTTTTAATTTTTAGAAAAAAACATCGATAAACCAGATTCCATTTTTAAAATCCAAAATAAATTCCCCAAAATAAACTCAAACCAATACCAAAAACAAAAAAGAGAAACCCAATTACTCAACAGATCAAAATCCTAAGACCTCAAAAGAACTAATGCAACACACGTCTTGGGCATATGGTTTTATAGGCCATTCTCCAACCAGGTGAGTAAACTAGAGGTTAATAGAGGCAGATGCATGGTACATGTAAGGGTTTCTAGATTATGCTAAAAAAACCATTCACCCTCTAAATCCCACAAAATTAACCACAAAACTCTCAAGGTAGACTAAAAATACTCCATCAAAAAACAAATACCAAAAAAAAATTAAAAAATAAAGCTCATATCATGAGGCACAACCATCCCAGACCACAATGGTAATTTAATAATCCTTTCAAATAGGTGGTTATCAAGCACCTACCCTTGACCTAACACTTGAATTCTGAAAATCCATGCTCCAAACTATCAGGAATCTTCAAATAAAAAGGGAAAACCTGTCTCTAATACTATTTTTTTTCATGAACCAACTTTGGTCAACCGCAAACCAGTCATTCTATCCCACCCACAATAAAGCCAGAGAGGCATTCTAGATCCTCCTAAGAAGAAACCTAGTGTTGGGTATAAAATACAACCCAAATGAGAATGATTTATCCCATAAATTAAAGACAAACAAACAAGATAAAAATAAAAGAACAAACTGACAGTGGAAAAGATATAAAAACTAAATGATTAAACACACCTCCATGTGACCTCATAGGCCACCTACATCCATAGAACCATGATCATTACATGATCGATCTAGAGATGAAATAACCAAAAGATAAAAAAATTATAAAGAAAGTATAGGTGTGAGAATTAAAATTCCCAGTAGGGATGCCAACAGAGAAACCATTCCCTATACCTTAACTTTCAAAAGAAAACTATTTCATGATAGTTTGAAATACATGTATTTAAAATAAGGTTTCATTTCCTTTTTAAAATAAGTATCAAGATAATAATTCCAAAGAACCATTTTCCTTTATTTTTCAAAAATAGTTTCTAAATAATAATACATTTCAAAAACACCTTTATAAGAAGAAACATGCAATGAAGAAACATTTCATAGAAAAGTAAGCACTGGAAAACATATCACAAGTAAAACCAAAATAGAGGAAATAAAAATACATGTTGAAAGGTTCTAAAGTAATAGTTTTCAGTAAAATTATTACAATTAAAATGATTTTATGAAAAAATAATAAAACAAGTGAGAGTAAAATACCTATAAAATAGTTATCATGGGATATACCTAGACACAATGTGAAAAGACCCTAGACTTACTCAGTTCAAAATCCATATACCTTCCTATCAATACAATCCAAAGTCAATAATAAACCTAGATGATCTAAACTATCCTCATCACAGAACAAGTCAAATGGATGATCCATGGGGATATAGCTCATATAATTTGGAATAAATAGAAACCATATCTATAATGTCACTATAATTCCTAGGATTCCATGGATTTATAAAAATTTAGTGGTATGGAAACAATCACAATCACAATATATCATTTATAAAAATACACTATAAATGCTTATCCCACCCCCAAAACCATCCATGAAAATTCCCCTAGAATGGAGAGTATACATGTAATTTACCTCTTTCCAAAAAACATTCAAATGTATTAACCAGGATTTATCATTTGAAAACCAACCTTCAACATTTGAAAACCATTATTGAAACTCTTTAGAAAATTAACATACCATTTAAATTTTATGTAAAACATCAGACATAGGGCTAAAACATCTTTTATATTTTACAATAAAAATAAATAAAATATTTTAGAAGTTAAACCTATCACTTGTGTGATTAACCATTCAATTTTTTTTTGAAACATGCTTCATCAGAGAAAACCCATGGCCAAAGCATAACTAAACATGGAAACCCAAAAGAGGCCAATCTCATCCATCAAAATATTTTTTTCCATATTATACTTACTTAAAAATATAATAAAAACAACTAATAAATTAAGCAATAAATCATTATTTCCAAATTAAAGGCTTGTACATAGGGTACCTACATCAAAACATTTCACCTATGATGATGGAAACCCAAATCCACTATGGAGAGGCCCACAAAAGCAAGAAAGACCAAGGAATATGGAAAATAAAAACCCACTTTTACACTTACAAACATATACTCCTATACAAATATATATAAACAACCCTAGATTCAATGTAGATATTCCCATCTCCTTGAGGGTATATATACAAAGAGGGTATATACATATATAGAACTTACCCATGTTTATGTTTGTTCGTCGCCTTCATGAATGGCAGTCCAAAGCTACCTCAAGGAAGTATATGATACACTATGAAATTACAAGAAACCAAAAAATTACAAAATAACAAATTAAAAATAGTCTAAAGATGAATAATGGAAGTAAACCTACCCAAAATTGATGGATAATTCATCTTCTTCAATGGATATGGCTAGAATAGCCCTCAAACAAACCCCAAAAACCCTAGGAACCAAAATAAAAACAAATAACCCCCCAAACTAGGTTAGGGTTCAACATAGATCATGAAAAACACACAGGGATAAAGGAAACTAAGAAAAATAGGTAATAAATATAAATAGAAGAATAGGATAAGCTGAAATGGGTTGACGACACTAAAAATTGGAAAGAAAATCATCCCATCGGAAGGGGAGGAAGAAGTTCATGGCTAGGAGACCTCATTGGTGTGGTGCATCATAAGACTCAAAGAGGAAAGGGGTAGGGTCTTTGTCCAATTGGTAAGGGGGAGTTATAATTTATTACTATTATTATTATTAATTTAATTTAAATTTAAGTTTCTATTTTATTTTTTAAAGCATGTACACTACACAGAGTTTGGCCACACGGTTTGGAAAACCATGTGCCAACCATGATCCACTATTGGATTTTCTAGACACCTCACACTGTTAGGCCACATGGTTAGGGAAACCATTGTTTGACCATGAAATTTTGATCTATTAAAATTTCATACACCCTCTCACAGTTTTCCATGGTTTTTACTAACTGTGCACTAACCATACACTTATATAGAAAAAACCCAAAATTTAAAATTTAAAACCATTTTGAACCGAAACTTTAATAAAGAAGATAAGAATAATTAAACAATTGAAAATAATTAATAATCCTAGGTTATCATATGACATATGAAACAATTATGAAACCTTCTAAATTAGTGATATCTTGATAAAGAGATTATATTATACAATGATCATTCATATGAGGTTGTATGTAATTGTGACATTTATTTCTTTCTCAATGGGCACCTTAGTGTGTTTCTAGATGCTAACCTTATACCTTAGGAGGTTCTACCTAATTCCACTGAGAAATGTTCTTAGAGGGTCACACACTAAGTGTATCTAGAATCACAGTTAAATTGTATTTTAAATTTAACAAGTTGTAATAAATATCATTCCTACTTTGTGGGTTAATAATTATTTGGGGTTGGTTGATCACAGAGATTTAATAATGACTTATATGAGAGAATAAATATATGAGTTAAATATTAATAAATATTTATTCATAAGATTTAGTGAATATAATATTTATTATATTTATTAGTGAAGAATGTAGAAATATTTATTTATTAAATAAATAGACATTATTCAAGGTTTGGTGAATACTAAAGAGGATAGATGGACTGAGTTTAATAGTTTAGCTAGAAATAATATTTTAAATTCCATTTAAAGAAATATTAGTTTATTTATTTAAAAAATGATATTTATTTATCCATAGTTATTTTTTATGTCAAGTAAATAATAATATTATTTATACTATTACCAGACATGGGGTTCGCTAAGGAATAAGTAATTGGCTAAGGATGGATGGTAGAATAACATGAAGGCCTTAGTTTTTATTTTTTTTTATTTTTTTAGATAATACCATTTTCACTAGGTTGATAGGGAACCCTTATATGACCCATATGAATAAAGTAAAAAGGCCTATTATATGACCTGAAGGCCTAAATACCTGACTACACTAGAACTACCCCTCTCCCTCATCTGCTTCATTAATGGAGGCTAGATCTCAAGAACACACTCAAGAAATAGAGTGCCAATCCTCCTCCACTCTCTCAATACTTATAGTGAAACTAAATATTTTTTCATCCAAAAAGAGTTTCCTACGAAAATCAATGATATAAGACACAAGTGATCATGATCGACCATGCTAGAACCCGACGATTCTATGATTACATTCCAAGATTTTTTAACTTGTGTGGACCTCCACTAGAGGGATTCTATCCATGAATCCTACAACATAATGATGTTACAGTGAGAGTAGCCAACCACACCCTAAATTAAGAAATAATTACTAGTAAAGGTATTTCTAAATTTAACTATAAATTAATTATAAATTATATGTGATGATATCACCTTCTTGGTTCTCATGTTCATGCATCAATTAACCTTTGAATTAATTCCATTGTTTATGAAGTTTTTTGTCATATAAATCTTAGATTATTAATTTATTTTGAAAAAAGTCAAGTTGGATATTCCCAATAGGTGCGCTTTATGTGATTTAAACCTACAAGTGCTATCAAAGTGATCACATAATTAATTCATAATTATTTATTAATCATTAATTGATGATATAAATTTTTTGTTAGTTTTATTTCTGGATTATTGATTATTTAAATTTTAACATTAAATTATTCTCTTATAATTTTTTATTCTTGATTATATAACCAAGAAAATGTTAATTTAACATGAATAACACCTAAAGACTTTATCAAAAGGGGCCCAAGGTTCTGGCGAGATTATAAATGGCTAAAAAAGATGTATCATGTTGGTACACACAGTCTGTAGCACCCCCTGATTTCTAGTAACCATTTATTTATGATTTTAAGTATATAATGTTTATGGGTGATGTTTGGAAGAGTTTTTATAACTCTAAATGTGTTTTTGGGGTAAAAGGGAAGGTGTATGGGTTGTGTACAGTTTGTCCAAACCGTGTGACAACCTAGAAGAAACTGTGCGCTTTGTATATGGATTGGTACATTTTAGGTAGTGTATTCAACATGATTAGAACATGGTTATGGAGACCATGTGAAGTTCTATACTTAAGGTAGTGGATAAAATGTGGTTAGTTCACGATTTTCCTAACCATGCTACTAAACTGTGCGTAGGGTCAAAGTTAGATAAAAAAAAGTGGATCTAACTTGTTTTTTTCTTTAAGTGCCCAGTTTTCCTTTCTATGTAGCCATAACTCAGGATTTTTCTTCCACAAAGGTCAAGTAATCTTCTCCCATTGATTCTAATGTGATACGAAGGATTCAACTGGTGTTTAGAAGATTATTCTTCATGGTAAGTGTTCATTCTTCATCGTTCATGACATTTTTCTTAGATCTACTTCACCCCTCTTCTTGGTTTCATAGATCTATGCCCACTTTGGGTAGATATAAGGTTTTGGATACATAATAAGTTTATATTTGGACTTGTTTTTGATAGGGGAAGAGATCTAAGGTGGGTTCCTAGACAGTTAACCCAGTTTCATTGGAGTTCTTCGTCTGTTTATCATTTTCACCAAAACTCTCGAGGTAGGTGGATTCACACTCAACTACTCTTACAAGAATTGATTTTATTAGTTTCAAATTTATTTAATTGTATGAAATTGATTATGAAATTGGTGTGAAAATCATGAGATAAATCATCTTTGGTGATGATTTATGGTTTTAGGTTAAATTGTGGAATTGTGGTGAATTATTGTGAAAATTGATTTAGTTTCTTGATTTTAAAATAGAAATTTGAAAATATGTATTTTTTGGAATTTTGAAATGGATTGTTAGAAAATGTGTTTTGAATAAAAATATTATTTTATTGAAATGGTTTTGGGAATATTGTTATTGACATGGTTTTGAGAATACTTTGTGTGTGTGCTCATATTGCATTTATGAGGCTTGGTTGAAATATTACCTTATGCTCGGTGCTAAAGGTGTAATGGCACATGAGAAATAATTACCTTGTGACAACATGGTATATCGACGAGAGACCACTCATGAGAATTGAAATGTAATAATGAATCATGCATGGTTTGTGGTGTAAATATGTTAAATGGATTGGTTATTCCAAGTGGAACTTGTGGAATGGTTTTAAACCATGGATTTTTCGTGTTCTTGAAAATATATTTCTGGAAAATTGTTGATATATCACCTATTTATATTGAGTTATAAAATATTTTTAGATGTTTTTTGTATTTAGTTATAAACTTTTCTAGAAATTCTTTATAGATTTTTTTATATAAATGATGCTAACTCTTCTATCCTAGTGGCGTGAGTAGGGAAGTCATTGAGGAAAACCTTGTGAGTTTTAGTACTCACCCCTAATTTAAAACTTTGGTGCTTTTGTAGATGTCATCTATCAGTACATGGGAAAAGGTAAAGTATCACATCTTTAGAACTAATTTTTGATACTTGGGTTGTGTGGTGATGTTGGAGCATGGACTCTTGTGGTTGTCTTGGAGTTTTATTAGTTTATCCTCTACTATTTTCATTGATATTGTGGTCTTCCATTGTGGCACTTTATTAGAGTATGATCTTGATATAATAAATGTTGAGTTATCTTCCATGGTTATCATACATCATATAGTGGTATGTTTGGTTATGTTTTGTTGGTTAGTTTTTCTATTCATAAAGGGTAAATCATTTCCCATATGTATTGAAACCCATTGTCATTTATTTCCAACCTTTGTCATCTTAGGTATGTCAATTAAGGCCTAGTATAATCCTCCCACATTCTCAATCCATTGAGGAGAAGGAGGGATGTTACAAATGGTATTATTTTTTTTTTCGGTCCAAAAGAATGTTTCAGATAAATGGTATCATCTTGTTCCTTTTCTTGTGGAACAATTAGTCATCAATTTTTTTGGTCTTTGAGTTTAATTTATTTTGGTCTATTCCTTGGATTGTGATATTATAAAGGAGTAGTATTGTTAGGACTTGAAATGTAGAGAATAAAAATACATAGCTAACCTTTTTATGCTACTCTTCAAGTTACTAGGGAGTTGGGTACATATGTGTTTTTCAGACACTTATAGGCTATTAGAATCTCATTGTCATGGGTTTAGCTAATGAGATTAGCATGACATGCGTTAGAGGAACGAATTCCCACTAGGATTTTATATTTAATTTTGAGTAATTATATATGATTTGATGCACCATGTTGATTTTTTTTAAAAAAATCATATTTTTTAAATAAAAGACTTTGAAAAGAGAATAGTTTGTGTATTTTTAAAATGGTTTGATTTTCAAAAGCAAGTTGAATTTTTTAAAATGTGATTGAATGTGAAAAAGGATTATTTTTGGAAATAAATGTTGTGATAGTTGATGTGGTAGAATTTTAAATGATAATCCTTCAATTTCTAGAGAGTGAGACTTATAGAGTTTGTGGTTTGTTTAAAAAATGGCACTCAGTAGGCATCATTGAAACCAATAAAAAGAAACTACAGAGAATATGGTTGCATCTAAGACATAGGTGAAACAAGAGATGGTTTAGAGTATCATCCAAGCATTTCAATCTATGGAAACAAGGAAGTAGAGGGATGCACCAAGACAAGTGGATTATTCTGTCCAGTTCCAAAAATAGAGTCCACCCATCTTCCGAGGTGATTCTGAATCAGAAAGGGATAAGGTCTATCTGAATAGGATGAATCGAATCTTAAATTTCATCGGCACACCCATGAAGATGATTGTCAATATGGAAACATATATGATCAAGGATCTTCCACACTGATGGTGGGATCTAGTAATGCAGGCTCAAGTAGATCAATGCCTTATTTTTAAGGATTTTGAGGAACTGTTCAATAAATGTTCAAGGTTCATAGGATAGTGGACTTCTTCATACTAAAGTAGGAAAATATCTCTTCCACTGAGTATGTAGATAAATTGATGAATTTAGTACACTTTTCACCCAAGTTTGTTGCTAGTGAATCCTTAAAGGAACACATCTTTGAATCGAGGTCGAGATAGAAGATTCTCTCAGAGATAGATGTGATTTGTATTACAAACTATATAGAAATGGTGAATAGAGACATAGTGGATAAATGAGAGATATCAAGACCTATGAGAGGAGGAAGTATCATGATACCCATGAGAAATGGTGGGAACACTAATGCTGGAATAAAGCAAAAGAGGGACACCTACTTCCAAGGTAGGAGCAGAAATCAGAACCATATAGCTAGATTGGAAAATCTTCTTCCAAGACTCATGATAAAGGTGGGATGTTTCTAATGTGGTTACTTCGATCACACGAATCAAGATTGTAAAAAACCACCAAGGTCATTCCATAATTGAAACAATATGGAAATCTTAAGTGCTATTGTCATAGTGCTCCAAGGTTGGGTGCTCGAGACACTTTTCAGGTGTCACAAGCAGTGTATGCTTTGATAGGGTGAGGACAACATAATCAGTCTCATCAGTATAAAACATCTAGATAGGGTGATTCTAGGAATACCATGAATCCTCCGAATATTCAATTTTAGCAAGTAAATAAGGATAATAGTGTAGCAATGAATAAATTATATAGAGCTGACCAGATGATTGTAGATGATCAGGACAGACCATCTATGGTAAGATGTACAATTATTTTGAATTATACCCTTATAAAAGTTCTCTTTGATACTAGTGAATCACATTACCTAATTTTTTATCATGCTATTTATTTCCTAAGTTTAAAATTATAGATGATTCCTTCTATGATAAAACTTCAAAATAAACTTAGTTGAAGTGAATGCTGAACCTTTCTATGTAGAGAATATTCTATAACTGTTGATGGATCTAAACTGAAATGAGACTTCTCGGGGTTGGAGATGTATTTCTATGATGTAATCTTGGGTATGGATTGGATGACAATGTTCAGGTCTCACAAAAATTGTTATAGCATAACAATTAGTTTTGTGAGTGAGGATGGCACCGAGCATCTATTTAGAAGATAAATGGTTGTAAAGATAGGCACAACGAGCTTGTTGGCACCATTAGTGGGAAAAATATCTTATCATTTAGTAGTGTTATCTTTGGAATTGATGGAAGAGATCAAGGATCACAATTTTCTAGTAGTCATGGCTCAATTCCTAGATTTTTCCCAAGAATTTATTAGGGTTACCACCTATAAGGGAAGTGGAGTTTACGATTAATATCATTATAGAAACCAGTCCTATATATATAACTTTTTATAGGATGACACCAATAAAATTAAGGGAGTTGAAAGTGTAGTTGGAAGATCTAGAAAGAAAATGTTTCATTTGGCCGAGCACATCTCCATGGGTAGCGCCGGTCTTGTTCATAAAGAAAGCAGATAGAACTCTAAGGCTATGCATTGATTATCAAAAGCTTAACCAAGTTACGAAAAAGAATAGATATCCACTTCCAAACATAGAAGACCTGTTTGATAAATTGATGGCAGCTCAATGGTTCTCTAAAATTGACTTGTGATCAGGATGTCACCAATTGCGAGTTCGTAAGGAGGATATTATGAAAATAGATTTCAGAAGTAGATATATCCATTATGAATATATAGTAATGAATTTCAGTCTTATGAATGCACCAATAATCTTTATGGCATTGATGAATTAGATATTTTTGGGATATCTAGATTCTTTTATTATGGAGTTTGTGGATAACATATTGGTGTATTCAAGGACTATGAAAAACATGAGAAACACTTGGAGATAATGTTGAGAATATTGAGAGATCTTCATTTGTATTCCAAATTATCAAAGTGTGATTTTTGGATACAAGACGTATGCTTTATTGGACATGTAATTTCTGAAAAAGGAATTTCTGTTGATCTAGAGAATATATAAGCTGTTATATCTTGGAAACTGCTAAATAAAATATTTGAGCTATGAATTTTTTTAGTCTCGCTTGTTATTATCGATGCTTTGTTCATGAATACTCATGATCAGCATCACCAATGACAACCATGTCAAAGAAGAATGTTCCATTCCAACGGAATAAGGAATGTCACAAGTCTTTCCAAGATCTAAAAGTTCATATTACATCAGCACCTATCCTGATATTTCCAAAATCAGGAAAGGGGTATGTGGAATATTATAATGATTTTGGATTAGGTTTGGGATGAATTCTCATGCAAGGAGACCATGTTGTTTCTTATAGATCAAGGAAGTTGAGAGTAAATGAGAAGAATTACCCAACACATGATTTAGTGTTAGTTGAATTTTTCCATGCTTTGAAGACTTTATGTCATTAACTATTTTTTGAGAAACTTACTGTGTTCACATATCATAAGATATTTAAACATATTTTGTCATAATAATATTTGAATATAAGGAAATGGAGATGGATGGAGTATCTTCAGATGTTTGAATTTGACTTGATTTATATACTAAGAAAAGGAAATATGGTGGATGATGCATTAAGTAGAAAGTCATATGATCAGTTGGAAAAAGAATCTTTAGAAAAGTGGTAGTTGATGTTAGTTTTAGATGACATGCATGTGGAATGTTTGGACCGAGGTGATGTTGTGGTTTTCTTTTAAATTTCCATGATTTATGATTTGATGAAGATAATAAGGGATTCACAAACATTCGATGATGAGTGTGTTAAAATGAGTTCAAAACTCAATGGTGGGGAGACCATTGAGAGCTGAAGGCAGGATGAGAGTTTAATTTTGTGGTATAGGAATGATATGGTTATACTTATGGATTTTTAGGAGAAAATTCTTCATGATTACCACCATTTGAGATATTCCTTTCATCCATGAATATAGAAAATTTATAAATCTTTGAAAGCATAATTCTGGTGGAATGGTATGAAAAGGAAGGTGGATGAGATTTTTTCAAAGTGGTTAACTTGTTAGAAAGTTAAGGTAGAGAATCAGAAACCAACAGATATGTTATAGTATTTACCTATCCCTGGGTGGAAAATGGGATTAAATATCGATGTATTTTTTCATAGGTCTCCCAAGAACAGTTCAGAAACACGATGCCATATGGGTAATTGTGGATCAACTCACCATGTCGGATCATTTCATCCCTATTCATGAAACTCATATGGTGGATCATATGTCCAAAATATATATCTAATAAGTGGTAAAGAGACATGGCATACCAATTTCGATAGTGTGAGACAAAGATCTGAGGTTCATGTCTCCTTTCTAGAAATACTTATAGAAATCCCTTGGGACTCAGTTGGCTCTGATTACGGTGTATTGTCCTCAGATGAATGGGAAATCCAAAAAGATTATACAAACATTAGAAGATATGTTGAAAGCTTATGTAATGGATTTTGGTGGCTCATGGGAAGAGAATGTTCTGTTTTTGGAGTTATCATATAATAAAAACTATCAGGAATCGATACATATGTCTCCTTCTGAATCATTGTATGGGTTTCCTTGTCATTCTACACTATGTTGGGTGGAAATAGATGAGACTTCATTAGTTGGGATGAGCCTTTTAAAAGAAACAATGAACAAGATTCAATTGATCCAAATGAGAAAAGAGATAGCTCAGAGTCTTCATAAATCATATACAAATCATCATCGACGACCATTTTCTTTCACGGTGATTGATCATGTATTTTTAAGGATTTCTTCAAGGATTGAACATTGTCATTTTGGGAAGCAGGGCATGTTATCTCCTCGATAAATAGTCTCTTTTGAGATATTGGAACAAGTTAGAGATGTGGAATATTGGTTGAAATTTACACCATGGTTCAGTATGGTGCATAATGTGTTCCATGTATCACAATTGAAAAAGTATCAACCTGATCCTTACCATGTGATCAAACGAGATCACGTTGACTTAGAGAAAGATCTTTCGTTGGTACATATCCCAGTGTGGATTTTGGATAGGTAGGAAAAAGTATCGTGTGAAAAAATCATCGGTCTATTATTATATTTGTATTAACTTGGTTAAATTTAGGAAGATACTTAAGAACATGAGAAGTAAATTAAAGATCAATGGCCGAAACACTTTCAAGACACTAATGGTTTCATACTTTCCTTAGATGGAAATACCAATGGTGGGGAGAATACAACACCCCTAGTTTTTGGTAAGTAACCCTTTCTTTATGATTTTATGTATATAATGTTTATGGGAGAATTTTGGAAGAGTTGGGAGAACTTTAAATGTATTTTTGGGTAAAAAGGGAAGGCACACGGGCTACAGATGGTTTGTCCAAACCATGCGACAACCGAGAAGAAATCGTGCACTTTGTATATAGATTGGGTATTTCGAGGCAATGAATTCAGTACAGTTGGAACATAGTTATGGATATTGTGTGAGGAGACCATGTAAAGGGTCATACTTAAGGAAGTGGATAACACATGGTTATCTCATGGTTTTCTTAACTATGTGGATAAACCATACACAAATTCAAAGTGAGATCCTAAAAAGTGAATCTAATGAGTTTTTACCTTTAAGTGCCTTGTTTTCCATCCTATGTGGACCTAACTTGGTATTTTTATTCCCCAAAGTTTAAGTAAGGTTCTACCATCGATACAAAGGAAATACGAAGGCTTCACTTGGTTTTTATAAGCCAATTCTTTGTGGTAAGCGTTCATTCTTCACCATTCTTAATGTTTTTCTTAGATCTACTTGGCCCCTCTTTGCGGTTTCTTAGATCTATACCTACTATGGGTAGATATAAGGATGTGGATTCCAAATAAGTTTATATTTGTCCTTGGTTGTCATAGGGGAAGATATCTAAGGTGGGTTATGGAGATTTAACCTAGTTTGGTTGGCGTTCTTTGTCCATTTATCATTTCCACCAAAACTCTTGTGGTAGGTGGATTCAATCTTGACTCCTCTTGCTAGAATTGACTTTCTTAGTTTCAAATTGATTTAATTACATGAAAATTATTATGAAATTGGTGTGAAAAATGAGATAAATCATTTTTCGTGACAATGTATGGTTTTCAGTGAAATTATGGAATTGTGGTGATTTATTGTGAAAAATTATTTAGATTCTTGATATTAAAATGGAAATTTTAAAATATGCATTTGATGTAATTTTGAAATGTATTTTTGTAAAAATAGTTTTCAATAAAAATATTGTTTTATTGAAATGGATATGGGAATATTTTTATTGACATGTTTTTGAGCATACTTGGTGTGTGTGTTCATATTTTATTTATGAGGCTTGGTCAA
Source organism: Viscum album (assembly GCA_963277665.1). NCBI lineage: Eukaryota > Viridiplantae > Streptophyta > Magnoliopsida > Santalales > Viscaceae > Viscum > Viscum album. Next base: position 442,832,829 of record OY728121.1, read on the forward strand.
AATATGACCTTGTGATTGGTGCCAAAGGTATAATGGAACATAGGAAATAATTACCTTGTGGAAACATGGTATATCGATGAGATACCACTCATGAGTATGGAACTGTCATAATGAATCATGTATGGTTGGTGGTGTTAATATGGGAAGTGGATTGGTTATTCCAAGTGGAACATGTGGAATGGTTTTAAAGCATGGATTGGTCATGTTCTTGAAAATAGCTTGCTATAAAATTGTTGACATAACTCATATTTATATTGAGTTATAAACTATTTTTAGAAGTTATTTATATTTAGTTATAAACTATTTTGGAAATTGTTTTTGTATATTTTTTTATATAAATGATTCCAAATCTTATATCCTAGTGGCATGAGTAGGGAAGTCATTGGGGAAAACCTACTGAGTTTTAGTACTCACCCCCACTTGGGAACTTTGGTGATTTTGAAAATTTAATCTACTAGGACATGGGAAAAGGTAAATTATCAAATGTTTAGCACTACTTCATGATACTTGGGCTATTTGGTGATGTTGGATCATGTAGTCTTGTGGTTGTCTGGGAGTTTTATTATTTTATCCTCCACTATTTTCTTTGATGTTGTGTTCTTCCATTGTGGAAATTTATTTGAGTATGATCTTTATATAATAAATTTTGAGTTATCTTCCATGGTTATCATGCATCATATAGTGGTATATTGGTTATTTTTTGTTGGTTAGTTGTTTTATTCTTAAAGGGAAAATCATTTCCCACATGTATTGAAACCCTTAAAAATTTATTTCCAACCTTTTTCATATTGGGGATGTCATTTAAGTCCTAGTAAAATCATCCCACATTCTCAATAAAATGAGGATAAGTAGGTGTGTTACAAATGTTATTAGGTTTTTTTGGTCCAAAAGCATGTTTTAGATAAATGGTATCAGCTTGTTCATTTTTTTTGGAACAATTAGTCATCAGTTTTTTTAGTATTAGAGTTGAATTCATTATGGTATATTACTTGGAATGTGATCATAAAAAGTATTAGGATTTTTAGGACATGAAATTTAGAGAATAGAAATACTTATCTAACCTTTTTATTCTGAACTTCAAGTTACTAGGGATTCAGGTACGTAAGTGTTTTTCACTCCCTTATAGGCTATTGGAATCTCATTTTCATGGGTTAATCCAATGATATGTACATGGCATGAGTTAGAGGAATGTCTTGCCACTAGGATTTCATATTTAATTTTGAGTAATGATATATGATTTTATGTACTTTATTGATTTAAAAAAATTAATTTTTTTTCAAATGAAAGACTTTGAAAAGAGCATCATTGGTGTATTCTGAAAATGGTTTGATTTTCAAAAGAAAGTTGAATGTTTTAAAAAGTTTTTGAATGTGAAAAAAGATTTATTTTTGGAAAGAAATGTTGGGATATTTTATTTGGTAGAATTTGAAATACTAAGCCTTTAGTTGCTAGAGAGTGAGACTTATAGAGTTTGTGGTTTTTTAGAAAATGGCACCCGATTGGCATCATCGAACCCAACTGAAATAATCTGAGGAGAATGTGGTTGAACCTGAGCCACAGGTGAAACAAGAACTAGTTTATAGTATAATCTAAGCATTTCAATATGTGGACACAGGGAACTAGAGGGATGCACTAAGACAAGTGGATCATTCTGTCCAGTTCTAGAAAAAAATGCACCCATCTTCCGAGGTGATTCTGAACCAAAAAAGGCTGAGGTGTGGCTGAATAGGATGAATTGTATATTCAATTTCATCGGCACACTCATGAAGATGATAGTCAAGATAGAAATGTATATGCTTTAGGATCTTTCATACTAGTGGTGGGATCTAGAGATGAAGGCTCGAGTAGATCAATACCTTATTTAGGAGGATTTTGAGGAATTGTTTAATAAAAAATTCTATGCTCACACGTTCAAGATTCAAAGGATGATGGAATTATTCAGCCTAAAGCAAGAAAATATCTCTTTTAGCATATATTCATCTAAATTCATAAATTTAGTACACTTTTCACCCAAGGTTGTTTCTAGTACATCCTTGAAGGCACACATCTTTGAATTGAGGGTGAGATAGGAAATTCGCTCCAAGATAGATGTGATATCTATTACAGACTATACAGATATAGTAAATAGAGAGATAATGGATGAACGGGACATATCAAGAGATATTGGGGGAGTAAGTATATTGATACCCATGTGAAATGGTTGTAACTCTAATGTTGAAAGAAAGTAGAAGAGGGACACCTACTTCCATGGTGGGGGCGGAAATCAGAACTGGATAGCTAGATTGGTGAATCTTTCTCTGAGACCCATGAAAAAGGCGGGATGTTTCCAAAGTGGTTCCTTAGACCACATGAAGAAATATTATGCCACACCACCAAGATAATTCCATAATTGCAACAATATGGGATATCTTAAGTGCTATTGTTATAGTTCTCCGGGGTTGGGTGCTCGAGACACTTCTCAGGTGTCACAAGTGGTGTATTCTTTGATGGGGTGAGGACAACATAATTAGTCTCATCAACAGAGAAGAGCTAGATGTGGTGATTCCTGGAATACCATGAATCCTCATAATGGTCAATTTCAGGAAGGAAATGAGCAGAGTGAAGCGATGAAGCAATTATATGGATCTAACCAGATGATTGTAGATGATCAGGATGGACCATCTATAGTTAATGGTACAATTATTTTTAATTAACCCTTATGAAAGTGTTGTTTGATACTAGTTAATCACATTCCTTAATTGTTTCCCATGATGTTTATTTCCTAAGTTTAAAACTTGAGATGACTCCTTCTGTCATAAAACTTCAAACTCCTCTTGGTCAAAGGGAATGTCGAGCCTTTCTATTTAGAGAATTTTCTACAACTATTCATGGAGATAAACTGAAATGATACTTCTCAGTATTGGAGATGGATGTATATGATGTAATCCTAGGTATGGATTGGATGAAAATGTTCAAGGCTCACATTAAATGTTATATCATAACAGTTAGTTTCACGACTAAGTATGGAACTGAGTATCTCTTCAGAGGAGAAACAGTTGTAAAGATATGTTCAATAGGTTTGGTGGAACTAGTAGTGGAAATAATCTATTATCAGTCAGTGACATTAACTTTGGCATCGATGGAAGAGATTGAGGATCACAATTTTCCAATAGTCATGGCTCAATTCATATATTTTTTTCACAAGAAATTCTTTGGGTTACCACATATAATGGAAGTGGATTTTACAATTAATCTCCTTCCAGGTACTAGCCCTATATCTATCCCATATTATAGGATGGAACCAATAGGATTAAGGGAGCTGAAAGTTTTGTTGGAAGAGCTAGAAAGAAAAGGTTTCATTAGGATGAGCACATAGCCATTGGTAGCACCAGTCTTTTTCATAAAGAAAGAAGACGAAAATCTAAGGCTGTGTATTGATTATCATAATCTTAACCATGTTACAATAAAGAATAGATATCCAATTTTACACCTTGATGACCTGTTCGATCAATTTATGGGAGCTAAGTGGTTCTCTAAATTGACTAACAATCAAGAAATCACTAATTGCGAGTTCATAAGGAGGTTATTCTGAAAATATATTTCAGAATTAGATATGATCATTATGAATATTTAGTAATGCCTTTTGGTCTTACGAATACACCAACAATATTTATGGCATTTATGAATCATATATTTAAGAGATATATAGATTCTTTTATTTTGGGGTTTTTGGATGATATATTGGTGTATTCAAGGACTAGGATTGGACATGAGAAACTCTTAGAGAGAGTGTTGAGAATCTTGAGAGATCATCGTTTTTATGCCAAATTATCAAAGTGAGATTTTTGGATACAAGAGGTACGCTTTATAGGACATATAATTTCTAAAAAAGGAATTTATGTTGATCTAGTTAATATAGAAGCTGTTATCTATTGGAAACCATTGAAGAAAGTCTTTGAGATATGAATTTTTCTTGGTATCACGGGTTATTATCGACACTTTGATTGTGAATTATCACGATTATTATCACCCATGACAAACTTGAAAAAGAAGAATGTTCCATTCCAATGGATTGAGGAATGTCATAAGTATTTCAAAGATCCAAAAGTTAATCTTAAATTAACACCTATCTTGATATTTCCAGAATTATTATAGGGGTATTGGCATATTACGATGCTTTGGGATTAGGTTTGGGATGCGTTCTCATAAAAGGCGACCATGTTGGTGCTTATGGATCAAGTAAGTCAAGAGTGCATGAGAATAATTACCCAAAACATGAATTGGAGTTATCTACAGTTGTCCATGATTTCAAGACTTGGCGTCATTACCTATTTGGTGAGAAACTTACTATGTTCACAAATCATAAGAGGTCTAAACATATTTTCTCACAATGATATTTGAATATAAGGCAATGGATATGGATGGAATATCTTCATATGTTTGACCTTTACTTGATGTATACACCGAGAAAAGGCAATACGATGGCTGATTTGTTAAACTGAAATTTGTATTCTCAGTTGGAAAAAGAAGCTTCAGACGAGTGGCAGTTGATGTCAGTTCTTGCTGACATGCATGTGGAATGTGTGGACCGAGGTGATGTTATGGTTTTATTTTAAATTTACATGGTTCCTAATTTTATGAAGATAGTAATGGATTCACAGACATCTGATGATGAATGTGTTAAAATGAGTTCAAAACTCAACGGTGGGGAGACCATTGAGAGATGAAGGCTAGATGAGAGTTCAGTTTTGTGGTTCAGGAATCTGATGGTTTCACATATGGCATGTTAGGAGAAACTTCTTTATGATTACCACCATTCAAGATAGGCCATTCATCCAAGAATACAGAAAATTTATAAATCTTTGAAAACACAATTCTGGTGGAATGTTATGAAAAAGGTGGCTGAGTTTGTTTCAAAGTGCTTAACTTTTCAACAGGTTAAGGTAGGGAATAAAAATACAAAAGGTATGTTTCATTTTTTACCTATCTCTGTGTGGAAATGGGAGAAAATATCGATTTATTTTTTCACAGGTCTCCCAAGAATATTTCAGAAAAAAAATTCCATATGGGTGATAGTTGATCAACTCACCAACTCGGATCATTTCATCCCTATTCATGAAACTTATATGGTGGAGAATCTCTCTAAAATATTTATCCAAGAAGTGGTAAAGAGACATGACATACCAATTTTGATAGTGTGAGATAGAGATATGAGTTTTATGTCTCATTTCTAAAAATCCTTATAGAAATACCTTTGGAATCAGTTGAATATGAGTATGGAATATCATCCACAGATGGATGGGAAATTCAAAAGGATGATGAAAACATTTAAAGATATGTTTCGAGCTTATATAATGGATTGTGGTCACTTATGTTAAGAGAATGTTCCGTTTTTTGAGTTCTCATAAAATAACAAATACCATGCCTCGATACATATGGATCCTTTTGAATCATTATATGGGAATCCTTGTTGTTCTCTACTGTGTTGGGTGGAGACATGTGAGACTTCACTAGTTGGGTCGAGCCTTATCCAAGAAGCAATAGAGAATATTCAGTTGATTAGAAAGAGAATGGAGATAGATCATAGTTGTCATAAATCATATATGGATCACCATCAATGGCCATTGTCTTTCATGATGACTGATCATGTATTCTTAAGGATTTCCCCATGGCTTGGACATCGTTGTTTTGGGAAGCAGGACAAGTTATATCCATGATACATAGTCCCTTTTGAGATATTATAATGGGTTGGAGAGGTGGAATATTAGTTGACATTGCCACCATGGTTTAGTGTGGTGCATAATATGTTCCATGTATCATAGTTGAAAAATTATCAACCTAATCCTAACCATGTGATCAGATAGTATCACGTTGACCTAGAGATAGATGCTTCGTTGATATATATCCTGGTGCAGATTTCGGACAAGTAGGAAAAAGTATTTCATGAAAAAATAATCAGTATAGTATGGTTTTTTTGTTAACTTGGTTAGATTTAGGAATATACTTGATAATGTGATAATTAAATTAAAGATAAATGGCCGAAACTCTTTCAAGACATTGATAGTTTCCTACTTTTCAGGGATGGAAAGACCAATGGTGTGGATAATGTAGCCCCCTATAGTTTATGGTAAGTAATCCTTTATTTATGATTTTAAGTATATAAAGTTTATGGGTGAATTTTGGAAGAGTTGGGAGAACATTAGATGTTTTTTAGGGAAAAAGGGAAGGTGCACAGGCTGCACACAGTTTTTCCAAACCGTGCGACAACCTATAAGAAACCTTGCACTTTGTAAATAGATTGGGTATTTTGAGGAAATGAATTCAGCATAGTTGGAACATGTTTATGGAGACTGTGTGAGGAGACCATTTGAAGGGTTGTCCTTAAGGTAGTGGATAACACATGGTTAGCTCACATTTTTCTTAACCATGTGACTAAACCGTTCACAGAGTTAAAGTTAGATCCTAAAAAAGTGGATTTAATTATTTTTCTTTTAAGTGCCTTGTTTTCCCTCCTATATGGTCCTAACATGGTATTTTTCTTCCCTGAAGTTTAATTAAGGTTCTCCTATCAATTTGGAGGTGATCCTAAGGCTTCACTTCGTGTTTATAAGCCAATTCATTGCATTAAGTGTTCATTATTCATCGTTCTTAATTCTTTTCTTAGATATACTTGGTCCATCTTCATGGTTTCTTAGATCTATTCCTGATGTGGGTAGATATAAGGTTTTGGATGAAAAATAAGTTTATATATATATATATATCCTTATTTTTTATATGAGAAGACATCTAATGTGGGTTCATAGAGATTTAACATAGTTTCATTGGAGTTCTTCATCTGTTTATCGTTTTCACCAAAACTCTTGTGGTAGGTGGCTTAAATCTCGACTCCTCTTGCTAGAATTGATTGTATTAGTTTCAAATTAACTTAATTTCATGAAATTTATTATTAAATTTGTGCGAAAATAATGATATAAATCCTCTTTGGTGATGATTTATGGTTTTCAGTGAAATTATGGAATTGTGGTGATTTATTGTGCAAAGTGATTTAGTTTCCCGATATTAAAATGGATGTTTTAAAATATGTATTTACTGGAATTTTGAAATGGCTTGTTGGAAAAAGGGTTTTCAATAAAAATATTGTTTTATTGAATTGGTTTTGGGAATATTTTTATTGAAATGGTTTTGAGCATACTTGGTGTGTGTTTATATTTCATTTATGAGGCTTGGTTGAAATATGACCTTATGGTCAATGGAAAAGTTATAATGGAACCTGGGAAATAATTACCTTGTGATGACATGTTATATTAATTAGATACCACTCATGATTATGGAACATTCATAAGGAATCATGTAGGGTTGGTGGTGTAAATATGTGAAGTGGATTGGTTATGCCTAGTGGAACTTGTGGAACGATTTTAAAGCATGGCTTAGTCGTGTTCTTGAAAATAGCTTGCTTGGAAATTTTTGATATAGAACTTGTTCATATCAAGTTATAAAATATTTTTAGAAGTTTTTTATATTTAGTTATAAACTATTTTGTAAATTGTTTTTATATAAATTTTTTATATATAAATGATGCCAAATATTCTATCCTAATGGCGTGAGTAGGGAATTCATTGGGGGAAACCTACTGAGTTTTAGTACTCACCCCTGCTTGGGAACTTGGGTGCTTTTATAGATTTCATCTATCGGGACATGGGAAAAGGTAAATTATCACATGTTTAACATTAATTTATGATAATTAGTCTGTTTGGTGATGTTAGAGAATGGATCTTGTGGAGAATGGTGTCTTGTGGTCATCATGGAGTTTTATTAGTTTATCTTCCGCTGTTTTCTTTGATGTTTCGATCTTCCTTTGTGGAACTTTATTTGAGTATGATCTTGATATAATGAATGTTGATTTATCTTCCATGGTTATCATGCATCATATAGTGGTATGTTTGGTTATGTTTTGTTGGTTAGTTGTTTTATTCCTAAAGGGTAAATTATCCCCCAAATGTATTGAAACCCTTCAGCATTTATTTCCAGCTTTTGGCATCTTGGGGATATCGCTTAAGGAATTGTAGCATCCCACAACTTTCTCAATATAATAATGAGAAGGAGGAATGTTACATAATTTACATGTGTTCTTTGAACGAGGATGAACCATGATAAATTTCAATCATTATGCAATAAATACAGGTGGAAAGCATTAAATGAGGACCACTTGTTGACTGAGCCGGGCATGCACATAGTTTTCTAGACTACATTTCGGGTGCCTCATGTACACGATATGTAATCTATGAGTTTTCATGGTATAAAACATGGGGGTCTAAGCTAGATAATGTATTTACTATAAAACATGGGGACTAACAAACCATACAACATTAGGGTCACATAACATGTATATGGTGTACATGTCATGTACCTAATACACATTCATGACCAAAAAACATAGCATATCCATAGGTATGTTTCACAAACATGGGTATAAGAGATCACACATCATGTATCCCAAGTAAAAACCATGTAATCTAATGTACCTCATGTGATTAATTTTTTTGTGGAAATAAAATTTTATGATATAATTAAAACTAATCGATATGTTTCTATGAATCATTTATTTAAAATATATACCATTTTATAGGATTATTAATTATGTATTGAATTAATTTCCATGTTAAAATTTGAACTTCAAGTTACGTTTGGTCTTTACTTATAGTGTACTCAGTGTGCGTTAATAGCATCACATGAGGCATAATTTACATATGACTTTTCATCATTTATTAAATATAAACATCCTATTATTATGTGCCTCACCATGAATGATATATTCCATGTGAATAAATAATACAAGGAACATGAAAATTAGTTTGGATGGGTACATTTTGTTTCCTCCCAGTACACATGTGAACTTTATTAATTTTAAATAAAATTAATTAATTTAATTTGTTTAAAATTACGGATGATGGAGATTTCAAGATGGTTTGGATGAAATTAAGAAAATTGAATTAATTTATTATCATAATTAATTCATTGACTTTTATCTTAATTAAATAATGAATTTTGGTGAATTATAGCTAGATCAAAAATGTATATTCATTTCATGTGTGTCGATGATCATGATCTTAGACCAAACTTGCACATGTGATTGATTTACTTTTAATTTATTATTATTAAATTAAATTGATAGCCTAAATGTCATCCCCACCTCTAATTATATAAATACGTATGTGTCCATGATTTATTTTATATAAATCCCTAATCCAATCATTTGGTTTCCCTCACCTGTATATGAGTAAAGCTTATGAAATGGATGGATACCCTTTGCGAGTGGAGGTAGTTCAAGTTTAAAGCCATGGAAAAACTAATCCAAGTGGTTTTGAGATATCCCAATACCTGTACACCCAAATCCAATGCTAAAAAATATTCTTTATATATTGGGTTGATACCAACATAAATGACCCAATTTTAACCATCAATTATTAAAAAATCAAAATCCAACATCGAGTCACTTACATACCCAAGATCTTTTAGGTTTATAGTATTAGCTAATTAGGAAAAAACGTTCATGTAACAAAACCAATATATTTATCCTAAAATGAGAATTTTTCCCATTATAATCATATTTTATTTTTTCCTAAGAATACTTAAACATCTACCACAAAATTCTCTACACATGATACCCTTCTAGACAAATCTTACATAAAATTATTCTTCATAACATGGGGAAATTAAAACATAAGAAATATTGAGATAAAATGACCAGTAAGGGTAAAAATAGAAGATATTAATTTATGATCATATGTAAGCATAAGATAATAATTAGGGTAGGAAAGCATAATTAAAGTGCATGGGAGTATCATAAGAAAATAAATACCCATTAAAACATGGATCATAAAACATGAGTCATGGAATACATATTTAACATATGAAAATAGTAATATGATTCACCAATCATAAACCATGTGAAATAAATATTGTTCAAAGGAACCATTAAAAATCATAATAAGCATAGGGAAACCATGTTTCCATCTTGGGATATCATAATTTCATCATGGAATCACCTAAAAAGTTAATTATATTATTCTCGTAGGAGTAACTTCCATCTAGTTAAATCGATCACCTCTTAAGAGTTACTTATATTAAATAATATACATCATCTATTAGGAGTGAATTTAATCAAATTAACTCAATTACATTACTTAATGAATTGGTGAGCTATATCAGGCTCACCCATAATCATGAGCTATATTATGCTCAACCATTATTATGTGCTATATTGGGCTCGCCCATCATCATAAGAAATATCAAGCTCACCTATCATCATAAAGAATTTCTAAGAATCATAACATAAATAAATTACATATATATTTAATTTAAAAGTAAAAATTATATAAATAACCACCATTCCCTTTATAACATGATTAACCCATGTAAAATAAACTGGTTTCATAATGATTTCATCATAACATAATTAACCTGTGGGAAAGTAACAAGTTTCAAAGAATTATCCTTGAAACATCATCATCATAAAACATCCAGAGAAAGAAAATTTATGGTATCATAATATCATATCCACAATAAATTATAAAAATCCTTAAAGGTTGTTGATATAAATGAAAAATACCTTTAAAAGATGATTTGGATATTTCTTGGAAAATAGGAAAATATAAATTTCTTCAATATCTTTAGAAACTAAAAAATTCTAGAATATTGAGAGAACTATTTTCTTTTAAAATAGATATATAAAATTGTAAAGTAATCTTCAAATAAAATAATGGTTATGATGGTGGAAAAATATATTCATCCCATATACATTAAAAGTGAACATTATTTTCACTCTTTTGTAAAAATTGAAAAGCGAGTTATGTGAAAAACACTTGAAAATTACATTTAATAATTTGTAAAAAAAATAAAAGGTATTAAAAAAAACCTTTCTAGAATATTTATGTATGTATAAAAACTTTTATAAAATATTTTGAAGAGCATGGACATGGAGGAAAAATATTCCCAACCTAAAAAGAATAAATAAGGTTAACTTTTCTTAAAAACATTTTCTCAGTCAATTTAAGTACTACAGAGAGTAAACTGGTACAAATAAATTAAAATTATAGAAATAAACAGATTATAAGATAATATATGATTTTTAAAGGATTTTTATCATATAATTACCAGCAATGGAAATTTAATATATACAATCCTGAAAAGAAATGAGATTTTAATATAAACTTTTACTACTTTAATAACTTTTGAATCATAAAAACCTTGAAATAAATAACTTAACATGAAACTTTAAATACCAATAATAAAAATATATTCATGATATAATAGATCAAAGGTTAATTAGATACACCATATAAACACAAATATTTTTACAACATGAAATATGTCTCAATAAAAAAATATTGGGATGAAAAATCCTTATTGTTTTAATAATATCTTAATCAAAACTAAATAAAAGAGAAAAAATTATATAGATTTGAAAATAACCATAATTATAATTATAATAATCATAAAAAAAATTCATCAGTATTATATACACTACATGAAAGATATTAGTGGTGAATACAACATATGTCTCACAGAAATAAAACTAAGATGATAAACTCTTACCTCAAGTACCATCTTGCTTCCTATAAATTCAAACATAATATATAATACATATATATTTATTATAAATATATTATACAACCATATTCATACTTATATTACCAGATATGATTGATATATAACTTCAAATTACTCACTTATTAACAATTCCTCCATAAAATTATCATTTTGGGTGCTCATTGTTATGTTTTTGATACATGTTTCAGTTCGGTAGTTATGGTCCATGTAAAATGATCATGGTTTAATAATATATATAATATTAATCATGTTATAAGTATCATATTTATTCATTATATATAATTTTATAACCATTCAAATAAGGTAGTGATGAGAAATGAATTACATTACTTTTTGGAGACGATAGTCCATACGTACACACGAGTGATGTTTTCACTTTTTGATGGATAGAATGAAATAAAGGTAAATATTAATTAAAATTTAGAAACTCATATTTATATAAAAAATATTAATTAAATATATCCTTATGAACATCCATATAAATAAAATATGTAAAACACATCATAATGCTTTGTGGAGGTGGTAGTCCACATGTATGCTCGAGCGACATTATTATATTAAAACAGATGGGAGGTATAGAAGGTAGATAATATTTTGTCTTTATATAATCACAATAATGATATAAACATCATATATAATAATTAAATCCATCTACATAACCAACCATGAGAGACAATGATGATAAATAAAATACATCAATCTTGGAGACAATAGTCCATACACACACACAAATACATTTTCATTTTACATTGGGATGGTTAATAAATAGACAATGGTTATTATATTAAAATAATAAAATATTAGTAAGATAATGTTACACATTTCACTATGTTAATAAGGTTAAAGAATATTTAGATTAGGTAGAATAGAAAATTAAATTAAAAGGATTTGGCGAATATGATTACATATTATTTGAAAAAACTCCTTTGGATATATTCTTAAGGAAACTTGGGTTGGTCATTTAAGAAGAATAAAACCTATAGAACCTGTATAGGTAAGATGATAAGAGTTTTGGGTAAGTTTTTTAGGATAAGTGGCTCAAGAAGGTGTGTAGAATATAGGAGAGTGGGTTTCCTTTTATAAGTGTGGTGGGTGGAAATCTTGTAAAAACATGAAACATTAATATATAATATGTGTCAAACTCATTTATATCACATCCAGACTTAGTCCACTTTATAAACATTAACTATATCGGTTAGTGACAAGGGCTCAAGTATAACTACTCATATACCAAAGGATATAAATTAGTAGTGAGGGTCTAATTATGATATGATGGGGAGACTATACCTTTTGTATTAGTACTAAATATAGTGGAAGAATAAATAAAATAATGGCAATAGAAGATAATAACAACTGATAACTCGAACAATTCCAAATATATAACCAACCATCCATGAACCCTATATGTTGTAAATACAAGGCTTCAATCATATATCAGATAATTCACACAATAGGTCTAAATAGATAAAAGAATAAATAAACAAAAGACTCCAACTCCTACAGGGTAGCCTGAGTATATGCACAACCAACAGCTCGCATATCAAGTCCTAATTCGTAAAGGGTAACAATAATAAGCACAGATTAGATCTCTACTTGCATCCATGAGATCTATCTGGGTACCAATTGATGTCCCAAATAGGGTGTGAGTAAAAATAGTAGACCACCACTAATGGTGTCAAATGAAAATCCACTCTATGAATATAAAATGAAGCAGTGTGTGGGTATATCAAAAATAGGGTAGTCAAGTAAACATAAACCATGCTCGGATCAGGCTCCTTATAGGATCCTTGAATGTCTATACTTTCTTTGACCTAATATGTAATGCCTCTAAACATAATAATAGTAATTATAAAAGGGACCCATGGCTATGATACCAGGTGTCCATGTGTAACACTAGTTATGTGAGATCTAAGGTGGAACCAAGGTATATATATACAATGATGATCATAAGATTATATATTATAATAATGGAAATCAATCCATGCATTTAAAATAAGGGAATGTGGAACTTCATGTACAATAATTTCAAATAAATTATAATAATGATCACCATGTCTAATAATGAGGAACTCCATGTCCTATACTTTTAATAATGACAAGGAACTCCATGTCCAATAATTTCAAATAAACAACTAGGAGATTCATGTACAAAATTACTTAATCATTCAATAATTCATTCAACCTATGATCCTATAATAGGAATTCCATGTAAGTAACCTAAGTATTTCCCATGGATTAATATAATTCATTCAACCTTTGATCCCGTCCAAGGATTCCCACATAAGTAACCCTAGTATCACCCATGGGTTAATATAATTCATTCAACCTATAAACATGTCCAAGGAATTCCATTTAATAAACCCAACTATCACCCATGGATTTATATAATTAATGGGAGCATTGTATTTAATAATTAAACATAGTCCATGAGAAATATATGTTCCAATTTACAGTTGAAAAATATATTTAATCATTTCTTTAATATGTTTAAAAAGGACAAGTGTTATATCCTTTTCATGTAGTGATTCAACAAATACCATTAATCAATTCACTTATCAATGATAAAAATGGACTTGTCAAAATACATCCCACTTATAAATTATATTATTTCAATTTCGGCATCGCACTAGTAAGTGGTGAGCACAACGCACGGAAGGGGGTGGTTTGGCCACAAGGTATGAGAAATAATTATAAAAATTTAATATAAACCACGTTAAGTGCTTGTTTTGGCTGAGGTCATGATCCTAAAATCATGTCAAAGGTTTAAGGGAAACATCAAGGTCAAGAGAATATAAGAAACACATCCCAATGGGGTGGTTCAAGTCAAGGTACTCCACCTCTAAAGATACATATTTTAATATTATAACTGATTTTATGAAATTTTGAAAAATTAATTATAGTCTCATAAAATTATATTATAATTATAATACAAAAAAAATATTAATTTATTAATCTATTCTATGAAAACAAAATTTCATTTAAATCATTATATTAATTATAAAATTGTAAATAAACATTTACATTTCACAAAAATGCCAACACTTAATTTAATATTTTTAAAACATTTATTTACATATTCCAGGATATAAATATATTTTATTTTTTAATTTAAGGGACACATAAATTTTATTTATACTTTAATAGTTTATTTTATTATTCTAATAACCAGATTACTATTCCTAATAGTCTCATTACTATTCCAACAGTCATGTTAATATTTAATAATATATCATGGTTTGTTTAAGCTCAGTGTTTCATGAAACATAATATATCAAATAACTTTAATTTATTTAAGAATATAAATAATGTAAAATATTGGGGTGTTATATATAATCATTAAATCCATCAATATAACCAACCAAGAGAGATAATGATGAAAAATAAAATACATCGGTCGTAGAAATGGTAGTTTGTACATATACAGGATAATATTTTTATTTTCCATTGGGATTGATGATAAATAGATAATGGTTATTATATTAACATAATAATATTTCAGTACTATAATTTTTCTTATTTCACTATGTAAATATGATTAAATAATATTCAGATTAGGTATAAGATGAAATAAACTTAAAATTATTTTGTGAAGATGATTACCTATTCTTTGAGAAAATTCCTTTATATATGTTATTAAGGATACTTGGGTTGGTATTTTAAGAATAAAAAAACATATAAATTTATCTAGGTAAGTTTTTAAGGGTTTTTATTGATATTAGTTTCTCAATAAGGTGTGTATTAGAGAGTATTTGAGGTTATTTTTTATAAGTAACTTGGGTAGAAATCTTGTAAATACATTAAATATTAATATATAATATGTGTCTAACACATGTGAAATGAATCTTAAGTAATATATATTATAATATGAGTAGGATAAATTATAAATAAATTCAACCAATAATATTCATACAAGTTTAAGTGTCATTATTTACCTTATATCTTAGTTTAACCCTCTTAGTAACCCTCTTAACCTTAACTATAGAAACAAAATACTTAATCTTTAAGGGTCAATAATGTCATTATAAAAGGAAAATTGATACATAAGTGTAAAATGGTTGATATTCTAGAAAATATCTCATTAACTTTACAATTTTTTTTATTTTTAAAACAATTAATTAAATATAGTTTAACATAAAATATCCTTAAGTTCATTTTCAGGACTATTCACATAATTTGACTTTAAAAACATGATTATTACCATTGAGTTTAAATTTTAATATTTAAAATATTACTTAACTTTAATTTTGATCCATAAAAAACATAAAAAACCTTAAATTGTCCAAAACACATCACTTTTAAAATTTTAAAACTATTTCCTTTGATTTTTCACCTTCTCACACAGGCCCAAAATAAATGATTAGTATGAATTTTAGGTAATTACCATTAAAATAAATTAAAAATAATTTAATATCATAATTTTTTTTATTAATACTAAAATTAATAATTTATAACCATTCATAACATCTTTTTAGTCTTATAAAAACAAATTAGAGATATTAAAAAAGGGCGATATTTTTTAATTATTATTCACATCAAATAATATAAAGGTTATAATCTCAATTAATTGGAAAAAATTCAATATTTTCAAATTTATAATGATTATAGACAAAATAAACACATGAAATGAGACTAAGTAAATTGTTTTAGAGATTTTTAAGCGTCATCCCATTATTTTAACCCTATTTAACCCATTTTACCCTTTACAAAGGTGTTAAAATTTAACTATTCATTATGACCAAAAACCAGTTTGACCTTATTAAGTAATTTTAATTATTTAGCATAAAAATATTTAATATATTTCATAATATTAAATTCCTTTAAGTGGTGGAAATTAATTCTAATACACACACACAAAACGTGTAGAAACCATTTTTAGAGAAAATGTATTTTTAATCATAAAAATAATTTTATTATCATTCATTACCTAGTAACAAAAATTATTGGAATATTAATATATTTTATTGAATAAATTATCTACACATCACATTAAAACTATTCATAAATAGTGATTATGTTAATTTACTAAGATAAAAAAATATTTCCTGTATAAAAATAGTTTTTAAGAAAAACATCTCTTTTTACCTTCAAATGATTTTATTTTAATTTCTAACCAATTAATAACCAATAAATTAATTTTATACACGCATAAATAAAGTTTTATCATAATTTTAATACTTTGAATAAAATTTTAAATAAAACATATATGATGAAAACAATACTCATAAAAAATATATTTCAAAATAGTTATTTAGAATCAATAGTATTTCTTAAGTGAATTAAAAATTATTTTTAACAATTTATATTTTATTTAAATCCAATATAATGTACTTATTTTATAATTTATAATAATTATTCACATAAGTTCATGGTTTAATGCTTCATAAGATATCACACACATCAAATTTATTAAATAAAAAATATATTATAAAATCTTGGGGTGTTATAGGTTTACAGGAGGGCTAGTGGAATACTGGAGTATGAGCCAAGTTATAGTTCATGGTGTTTTCCCCTAGGGTCAAGGGTTATTTTACCATATTATTTATAAACAACCATTATATTATCTCATGATAATACCATTTTTATTATTTTATTTATACTAAGTTTCATGGTTAATTTATTTATGGATGATTTATCATGATCACATGAATTAATGAATTTACAAGAATGAAATATATAATTAAAATAAATTATATTATGCATAAATTTTATCTAAGACATGGTTAATCACTAAAGTAAAATCCAATTAATATTAAAAAGGTAATTATAAGATAAAATGGGTAATTTAAATATAAAAGATAAAACCCATCAATTATATTAAGTCAATATACCCTTACACCACTTAAGTTAAAAATGAACCATAGTTAAAAGTACTTGACCACCCCAAGTTTTGGTGATTTTAGTTATTGGGGAATTTTAACTTGATTTTTAGGTTGAATTTAACCTAGTTCACATTAAGGTTAGACTTCCAAATAATGACTTGGTGTAACTAAGAGACAATAGTTGAGGAAATCCTTATCTAGGATTTTAGGATTGGGGATTCTACTCAATATATCAAGCAACTGCATGTTAATGCATTTAGAAAGTTACACCATCCCAAACCATTCAAATAAATTTTTAGGCCCATGTATGGGTTATGAACTAGAATATACATGTGTTAAGATATTTCTAAACCAATAATTAGGGATATTGGGTTTGGGTAAAATAGTGGGAGATGAATAAACTAATAAATTAGATTTTATATTTTAATTTTGTTGTGATCTATACTAAAGAAGCTTATCCTTCTCATTAGATTTAATTTTTAAGAATATTATAGGTGCTTACACATTATTCTATTCCATTAATGAAAATTATACTTACTAGAAACCCCAATTCCTAATTTTCTTGATAAAAATTCCAGTGAGGAATAAATATCTCTACATCTGAAACACCCATACGATGCCACAAATTTACAATGTTCCGTGCTATTGTCTATGACCAATGAGATTATAAATAAACATGAGGATAAATATCTATATATAATCATGTATATCCTTCATTATCTTTTTCAATAGAAAATGATACAAGAGAGATACAAGATCTCCAATGCACTATTCACATGTAAGCTTGGAGGGTCTGTACTAGCTGGGCCTCATGTAGTTAAGTTGATTGGATTTACAGAGAACTTGGACATCTTGGGATTTAAAATCTATGATAATATATTTATAAATATTATTCCATCTTCACTCCCTAAGATATTATCTAGTTTAATTATGAATTATAATATGAGAAATAGTGAAAATGATGTTTTGTAACTTCTTACTTTGAGTCTTTATGTTGACAAGAACATGGAGCATTAAAAAATTACGACCCTTATAGTGTATAAGAAAAGGAAGAACAAGGAAAAGGTCCCCAAGGATCATTCAAAGTTTAAGTATCTTAAAAAAATATCCTTCCAATTATAATAATTTAAAAGGGAAAGAAAAAATTATATATTTTTTCGTATATAAATCTAGGCCACTAGAAAAATAATTACATCCTATTGAAGAAGCAATGGGAAGATTCAAGTGCCTCAATTTATGAGTGAAATATTTCAATATCTACACATTGGATATTATATAAATCTTTTGGTGCTCACATATACATCCAAATTAAGGAACCAAGTATATTTTTTAAGATCTTGAGACCATAGGTGGATCTTTGACCAACCAATAGAGCATGCCTTGTTGTATTAGATATATTACATGAACACCTTATATCTACAATATAGATGTTTTTGGTTTACTTTTTTATTAGGTTCCAATATTTAAAAAAATTATTTTTATCACACCTTTAAACAAATGGATTCAATTTCATTTTTAGAAATAATAGTTCTTTATTTTATAAAGACAACAATTTTTGTGGTATGAATCATATAAATAAAAATTTTATGTATTAAATTATGAAAAAAAAGTATTAGAAATTGATAAAAAATCAAGTTCACATGAATTATATAACACATAGTTGTGGAATAAAATTCTTTTTCAGGAATATGAAAATCATCAGAAAAAGATCTATAAAGATGGTTATTTAGACTATTTTGAGTAAAACCACTTGAAATATTTTATTCTTTTTTTCATGGAAAGATTATTAAACCAAAATTTGGTGGATAGGGAGAAAGATATATAGTGGTTTTAGAATTTTTATATAGTTATGTGTGTTTAAATTTTCCAATAGAAGATAAATTTGGGTATTCTTTCTTCATAACTTATATTGATGAATTTAGTATATATGTTTATATTTACTTGATGAGGTATAAGTCTGAGTCCTTTGAGACATTCTTAGAGTTCAATAATGAAGTAGAGTATCAATTTGGTAAGAAGATAGTAAATATTCTATCTTATTGAGGTGGTGAATATCTTAACGAATAATTTATTAACTTTATATATTAGTATGTTATTCTTTCTCAACTCACTCCAATTTATACACCATAGTGGAATAGTGTTAGTGAAAAGAGAAACCATACCTTTCTTGACATAGTAAGGTCAATTATGAGTCATGTAGATCTTACATTATCCTTTTGGGGATATTAAATACACACTATATTATACACACTAAACCACGTACCAAATAAAGTGTAAAATGGTATTCCCTTATAGTTATATAGTAGAAAGAAACCTATTTTTCCACATAATCATGTATGAGGATGAGAGGCATTTGTTAAGGCTAACATAGGAAAAACATTAGCACCCTGGGGTATAAAGTGTATATTTATAGGGTATCTAAAGGAAATATATAGATATTATTTATACAACCACTTAGATAATAATGAAAATGTTTCAAGGTAGATAATTTTTCTTAAAAGGGATAACATACTAAATAATTTTAGTGGGAGAAATATGACTTCGATGAAGTTGATTTTCAAGATACATAAGATTTGGTACATGAACACATTCTATAGTTCCCCATGGAATATCTTGTTCCAAAAAAATAAATACTGTGTATGTGAATAATAGATATTAGAGAACCATAAAGATACGGTTTTATAGTCATTAAGAAGTCAGTTTAGAGCTCAGAAGTCACAATGTAAAAAGATGTGATGAATTATGAGATATAATTTATATATCATAACCAAGTTTGGATCCTGGTTGATCTACCTATTGATTTACATATTATTGTGTGAAAATGGGTATTTAGTAGAAAAATAGACATGTAATTTAAATTTAATACCTATAAATCATGAATAGTGGCTAAAGGGTTTAAACAACAACAAAGAATTGACTATGATGAAACATTTTCTCTAATATCCCTATTTGAATCCATCATAATTCTACTTATTATTGCATCTTTCAATCAATATGATATTTAAAATATGGATATAAAAAATAATTTACTTAATATAAAGATTTAAGAATATTCTTATATGATACAAATAGAAGGGTTTGTGACTCCAATTAATTTCAAAAAGGTATGCAAGTTACATATACACATTTATATATTGAAGCTATTATCTAGATCATGGAACATTGGTTTGATGAATATGTAAAAAAATTCCGTTTCATTAAAAATGAATTTGATCCATGTGTTTAAAAGTTTTAAAATATTTTTAACCTTAATAATTAGCTCTCAATGGTCCTAATTAAAAGACCTTAAACTACAAATAAAAAATAATACATGAAGTACTTTTAGTTTAAAAACTTATAAAGGGAGTCCTGGGAAAAAGTAAAGTCTTACTCTCTAATACATTTCCTTTAATGGTTTAGAAATAATCTAGATCAAAAAATAAAAAAACTCATAAAGCTCATTATCTCCACTATATGGCCTTAAAAAAGTCCAAAAATTCTCTCTAGACCACTTGGTCTTGTAAAAAGTTAGAGTGGATCTACCTTATCCCCTTAAAATGGGTTTGAGATATTCCATAGGTACATTATCATTCATGAAAATAATACCTATTTATATTGATTAGATCACCCCTTTAAGTGATTTTGTATCAAGAATCTCATGTTATATCTCTTCACCCCAAGATTATGTTCAATACACAATGGAAAAACCTTTTGGGTAGTCAAATTATCGGTGTTGGTTCCCTAGAACCCACTTATATATACTATATGATCTCTTGTATTGATTTTATTTTAATATTATTAAAATTATTACCACATCATGATTATCTTTCTATATGACATAGTATGTGATAATGTCTGAAGAGTAACAACTATACTGAAAAGGTCATAGAAGTTCCCCACTATGATAAGAACCTAGAAGTGAAACCATAGTATTATTAAATATATATTTTATAGATAGATGATATAATTTTAAAGGACTAAAATGATATACGATACTTGGGGAGGTGACTCATAGGACTTTTAGACACTTTATCATGGTTTACTCCCACAGTAATATTTAGAGTACGGGACTATGTGAACATGACCAGCTGGTAGAAAATCCATATTTATATGTGTCATTAAATGTTACTATCTATGGATGTGTGTATGTATCCTTAAAATTTAATATTACTACTAATACATATCATTAGTCATGTACTTTGGGGTATTGATGAAGACTGTGATGATATATTCTCATGGGGAAGTAGGATACATTGAGTGTGTCATGAATGATATTGAAATAATTAATATATACTGAAAGGATTTTCCCCTTATATTCTTTAATAAAATTTTATATCTTAGGAACTTTTACAGGGATCTAAAAACCTAAATGAATCCATGTCAATGGTGTTCTATGAACATATTGATTTCTAAAAATTCAAAAAAAGTTATCAAGCACATAGGTTGATGACACTAATATGAAACCTGTTAAATTATAGACCATGATAAATATATTATATTACATAGTGAGCATTCATAAGAGGTTCTATGTCATTATGAAATTTACTTCATTATATATGGGGTTCTTAGCTTGTTTCTAGATTCTAACCTTGTATTTTAGGCAATTCCACTTAATTATATAGAGAAAGGGGCCTAGATGGTCATACACTAAGTATATCCACAACTTCATTTGAATTATATTTTGAATTAAATAGGTTTGAATAATTATTATTCCCAATTTTTGGTTTAATAATTATTTGAGGTTGGTTGATCACTAATATTTAATAATGAGTTATACAGAGGAATAAATATGTGAGTTAAAAAAAAATTAAAATTTATTTGCATGATATAGTGAATATAATATTTATTATATTCATTAGTGAATAATGAATTGATTTTTATTTAATAAATAAATAGTTATTATTCAATGTTCAATGAATATAGAGGAGGATAAATGGACCATGTTTATTGGTTTGGATGGAAATTATTTATTAAATATAATTTAAATAGATATTAATATATTTATTTAAAAAATTAGATTTATTTATTTAAAGGTATTACACATGTTAAAATAATAATAATATTATTTATATTATTATTAGACATAGTGTTTACTATGGAATAAGGAATTTGATAAGGGACTATCTGAAATTAACAACCCTAAACTAGAACTTTAAATACATGATTTTATCACTTTTTATTGTCATCCACTTTTTGTGTATAATAAACATAGAGATGAATCTATCAATCCATAAGACAGAAACATATGAAGAATACACTCAATAATTATATTTCCAATTCTCCTCCACTATCTCAATCCTTAGTGGGAACCTAGAGAATATTTTTTCCAGGAATATATTCTTTCTTTGATAAATGACTGATGAAACATGTGATTGAGATCAACCATGATAACACGCAATGATTATACAATTATGTTTTTAGATTTTGGACTATGTGAGGATCACTACTAGATGTATTATATCTATAGATCCCATGAAACAATTATGATATGATGAGTGTTTTGAACAACATCATCAATGAAGAAATAATTATAAAACAAGGTAATTCTAAAAATATTTGTAAATCAATTATAAATCATATGTGATGGTCCTAAATTTTGGTTGTAGTGTTCATTTTTCAGTTAACCTTTGAATTAATTCTATTGTTCATGATGTTCTTAATCAAGTACATCTTAAATTATTCATTTATTATGAAAAAATACAATCCATCTATGCCTAATAGGCACTTACACAGTGCTACTAAACAACAAGTGGTATCAAAGTGGTCACATAATTAATTTAAAATTATTTATTAATCATTTAATGATCGTATCTATTTTCTATTTATTTTATTTTTTAGATTATTATTTATTTAAATCTAAACATTGAATTATTCTCTCCCCATTATTCATTCTCGATCATATAACCAAGAAAGTTTTAGTTTTATATGAAGAACACTCAAAGACTCCATCATGATGCGATAAGGGTTTTGGTTTGATAACTCAAGACTCTGCGATGTTTAGCCTATTAGTACACACTATATACCCATGTTATTTTCTCTTGGATGAACGATGATAAATTTTGGTCATAGTTCAATAACTAGACATGAAAATTATTAAATTCAGGTGATGTGTTGAATGATATAGAATGAAACATGATTTATTGTACTACAAAACATGTACCTCACATACACATTGTGTAGTCCACATGTTTTAATGACAGAAAACATAGGGGTCCAAGATGTGTTATGTATTTACTACACAATATGGGACTGAAAAACAATGAAACATTGGGGTCACATGACATATAACTAGCATAAATGATATGCACCTCATACATTTATGAGGATGATAAACACGACCCATTCCAAGGCATGTGTAGTGAACATGGGTAGAAGTGATTACACTCCTTGCAGCCCAAGTACACATCATGTAATATACTAACCTCATGTGATTAATTTGATGTGGAAATAAAAGTTTATAATATAATTAAACCTAAGTGACATGTTTCCGTACATCATTTATTGATAATACACACTATCTGATAGGATTATTTAGGATATATTAAATTAATTTCATGTTAAATTTGGAACTACATGTTATGTATGGTCTTTATTTGTAGTGTACTCTACATGCATTAATAACATCACATGTTCCATAATTTGTATATGATCATTCATAATTTATTGAAAATACATGCCTTGTTATCATGTTTCTCTCCATGTATGTTGGATTCCATGTGAATAAACAATACACAGATCATGCTGGGTAGTTTGGTTGGGTACATGTCATCACCACCAAGTATATAGGTGTACTTTATTAATTTTAAATAAAATTAATTAATTTAATTTGTTTAAAATTATGGATGATGGAAATTTTAGGACTATTTTAATGAAATTAAGAAAAACTAAATTAATTTATTAATCAAATTAATTCTTAGTGTTTTAACTTATTTAAATAAGGAATTTAAGTGAATGCTATTTTTATTGTAAATTTATATTCAATGCATGTGTGAAGATGATCATAATCTTATACCAGATCTATTTATGTGATTTGTTTCCTTTTAATTTATTATTATCATTAAATTAAATTGATGGAAAATGTTTCATCCCATCCTCTCATTATATAAAGTTTCTCATGCCTGAAATTTATTTTATATAATCCCCCACACTAATACTTCAGTTATCCTGAACTGTATGTGAGTATAGCTTACAGAATTGATAGATCTCCTTGGAAAGTGGAGATGGTTCAAGTTTGGAGATGAGGTGAAACCAATCCAAGAGGTTCACATGAGTGTATGTGGAATGTTATATCATGAACCATGTTATGGTTTGATTGGTTTTCCCCTAGGGTTGAGGGTTAGTATATCATCTTCTATATAAAATAATTATTATAGAATATCATGATCATATAAATTTTATTATTTTATTCCCATCAATTGTCATGGCTTATTTCTTTATGAATGATTTTTTGAGATCTCATAAATTAATTAACTAACAAGAATGAAAGATGGAATTAAAATAAATTGTATTATGTGTAAGTTTTATCTAAGACATGGTTAATCAATTAAATAAAATTCACTTAATATTTATAAGGAGGTACTGAGATAAAATGGGTAATTTACATATACAAGATAAAATACCTCAAATAAATATATATTAAGTCAATGTAACCTTCTATTACTTACGTTAAAAATGAATTATAGTTCAAAGTTCTTAACCATCCTAATTAAGAGTGATTTCAATTATCAAATAATTTTAGATTGAGTTTTGGGTTGACTTAAAATTAGTTGACATCAAGGGTTGACTGTCCAAATAGTAATTTGTGTAACTAAGTGGAAAGAGTTGAGGAAATCCTTATCCAAGATTTTAGGATTGGGGAGTCCACTCAATAGATCAAGGAGTTGTGAGTTAATGTAGTTATCAAGTCACGCCTTCCTAAAACACTTCAAAAACTTGTAAGACCCAATTATATGTTATGAAAAGGGGAATATAAATCCTTTACACTAGAATACCATTAGTTTGAAAAGGAAATATGAATAATTACCACTAGAATATCCATGCATCATGATATATTGAAACTAATGGTGAGGGATATTGAATTTTTATAAAACAGTGGATTATGAATAAACTAATAAATTAAATTTTGTGACATAATTTTGGTAGTCTATATAAAGTACTGAAATTATGTTATTATTTATTATATAAATGTAAACCCACATGAATTTGACTCTATCACTACAGTCCATACTAGATAAGGGTAACCTTCTCGCCAACTCAAATTTCTAGGAATTTTATAGGCACTTACACATTATACTATAACATGAATAGAGATTATACTTGATGGAAACCCTAGTTTCTAAGTCACTTTTAAAAGAGGATAGTGAGGAAGAAATATCTCTCTATCTGAAATAGGTATATGATTCCATATATGTCTAATGTTTCAGGATATCATCCATGTCTAGTGAGATTCTAAACATACACAAGGATATGGATCCATATAGAATCATGTCTCACCTTCATTATATTTATCAAGATATGGGGATACAAGAGATATATGAGATCTAAAATTCTCTATTCACATGAAATTTAGAAAGTTAGTGTTGGTTATGCCTCATATAGTCAAGACGACTGAATACATAGAGCACTTGGATATCTTTGGATTTAAAATCCCTAATGCGCTATGCCCATATCTCATTCTATCTTGACTACCTAAGAGTTTATCTAGTTTTATTTTGAATTATAATCTGATAAATAGTGATAGAACTCTTTAAAAAAAAATTCTTACATTGATTCACTAAGATGAGAAAGATATGGGGAGTGAAAAACCTATGGTCCTTATAGTGAATAAGAAAATAAAAAACATGGAAAAGGGCCCTAAGACTCATTCTAAGCCTAAGGATCTTGAAAACCATCCTTTTATAAATAAGAATATACAATGAAAAAAATGGAATAAAATGAATTATGTTTTTAATATGGAAAGATAAACCACTAGAAGAAGAATTTAACCTAGTTGAAGAAGAAATAGGAATATTTATGTGTATTCATTAGTGAGTGGAATATTTATATATCTATACATTGGGTATTAAATACAAATTTGGGTGCTCATACCTATATCTAAATATAGGAACTATGTATATTATAGATGATTTTAGAGGAGAGGTGTATCTTCAAGAAGCCAATGGAGTGAAACTTAGAACTTTGGATATAGAATATCACCCCTTTCCATTGTCAACAGGGATAATTTTTTGTTATAAAATATTGTTATTATATTCCAAAATTTACTAAAAACTTTATTTATGCATCATACCTTGATATAGACGGGTTTATTTCCAATTTAATAAATAATATCCTCTTATTTTACAAATAAAACATATATTATGATATGACACATTTAAATAACAATATTTTTGTATTAAATTATGTGAACCAAGTATTTTTAATTGATAATGAATCAAGTTCACACGACTCATATAACACTCAGTTTTGGCATCACTATCTTGGTTATGTAATGAGAAGCATCAGATAAATCTACATCAATATGGTTATTTAAAATCCTTTGAGATAAAACAAATTGAAATATGTAATAATTTTTTATATGAAAATTTAACCAAAATAAAATTTAATGGAAAGTGTGAAAGTGACACATGGATTTTATAATTGTTATACATTGATGTGTATAGAACTTTTTTATTAGAATATATAGGTGGGTATTCTTACTTTATTACTTTTACTGATGACTTGAGTATAAATGGTTATATATACTTAATGTTGTATAAATATGATTAATTTAAGAAATTAAATGAGTTCAAGAATGAAGTAGAGAATAAAAATGGAAAGAAGATAAATAATCTTTGATATGGTCATGGTGGTAAATATATTAACAAATATTTTATTGACTCTCTATGAGAATATGGGATTCCATCTCAGCTCACTCTACCTTATACACCATAGTGGAATGGTGTTAGTGAAAGGAGGTACCTTACCTTATTTTCATATTAAGGTTGATGATGAGCCATATAGATATTCTATTATCCTTTTGGGGATATTCATTACACACTACAACATAAACAGTAAACAGTTTACCAACTAAATTATAAAAATGTATTCCCCTTGATTCACTGAGGATGGAGACTCATTATTGGTTGAAAATAATGATCCTATTTCCTACAAGGGTGAAGTTTGGAGCTCATAAGATATAATATGGTAATATTCCATGAATTTTGAGATAGATTCTAGGTATTAAAACCAAGTTTGTATCCTAGTAAATCTACCAGTAGATGTAAATCTTTTTGTGTGAAAATGGGTATTCAATAGAAAACTAGATTTGAAGGTAAAGTGAATACTTATAAATCATGACTTGTGTCTAAAGGGTTTTAAAAAATATTAATTATTTGAATATAAAAAAACCATCTCTTTGGAAGAAAAGTTTAAATCCATCAAAATTCTACTTGATATTGTAGTTTTCCTTGACTATGATATTTAATATATGAATGTCAACACTACTTTTATTAATGGTAACCTTAAAGAATATTTCTATAAGACACAACCAAAATGGGTTGTGACTCCAGGTAAAACAAAAAATGTATGAAAGTTTCATAGATCTATTTATGTATTGAATCAAGAATCAATGTGTTTGAACATTTAGTTAGGTAAATCTATAAAAGAATTTGGTATCATTAATAAGGAATGTGAGACATGTTTTTAAAAGTGGTTTAGCAGGATCAAGGTTTTTATACTAGTAATATATACTGATTCCATATTACATATTTTAAATGACATAAAAGTCTTATAATCAGTTAAGGACTATTTGAACAAGTTCTTATCCATGAATAACTTAAGTGAAGCAAGCTATATCCTTGGTATCAAAATCATTTTTTATAAATACAATTGTCTATATAGGATAAGTTAAAGTACATACATGGACTAGATACCAATGAGATTTTGTGTGGATAAATTTAAGAGGGAATTGGTTCCAGTGTCACATGGAATACAACTCTCCAAGAAAATATGTCCCTAGAAACAACAGGATGGATAGATAATGAGTAAGAACCCATAAAATTTTGTGATAAGATAAATAATTTATGTAATGTTATGTATTAGGATGATGTTACATATGCCTTGATCATGGTAGAAAGATATCAAGATGATCCTGGTGAACAATATTGGTCTGCTGTTAAGACTATCCTTAAGTATTTGAGGTGAACTAAGGATATGTTTTTGGTATGTGGAGGAGATGAGAAGGTAGTCATCATTGGTTATATATATGATAGATTTAATAAAAATTAAAACCATATTAAATCATAGTTAGGATGTGTATTCAATCCTAACAATGGATTTGTAAGTAGAAATAATTCCAAGCAGCTAGTTTCTGACCATTCTACACCAGTTTTCGAGTTTATAACATATTTTGAAGCATCCAAATAATATTTTTGGATACAAAATTTTTTCTAATATATTTTTATGGTGCCTTATAGTAATGAACCTACCACAATATATTGTGATAATATTGCAGCGGTGGATCTCATAAAGGAGCTAAGGTCACACCAACAGATGAAGCACATACTTTGAAAGTATCACCTATTAAAGGGATTTTTCTCAAAGGATATTTGTGAGAACATTTTACATGAAATTGAATTTTATGGACCCATTTAATAAATATTTATCTTATCAGAAGCATTAATATCATGTGAGAGATAGTAGACTAAATATTGTTAGAAGTTGGATATAGTACAAGTGGGAGTTTGTTGGAGTTGGTTCCCTAAAACTAACTTCTATATAATTTAAATTAATTTTTTTTTAATATTTATAAATTTATTATCACATCATCATTTTTATTATTTATAAAATAGTATTTTATAATTTAATAAGAGTATCTTCTGCATTGAAAATATAAAAATAGTTCCTCAATATGATGAGAACTTAGAAGTGCCACAACAATATTATTAAATATATGTTATATAACTAAATGATATTATTTTTTAGAATGAAAATTATATCGGATATCAGGGGTGGTGACTCATAGAAATTTGGGACACTTTCTCAATGTTTACACCCATTGTAATCTTCAGAGTATAAGATTATGAGAACATGACCCGCCGATAAGAAATCTATATTTATACTTTCCATTAGATGTTCCTATCTATAAAAAAGTGTTTTTATTCTTAGAATTTAATATTATTGTTAATTTATATCATGAATTTTTTAGTTTTATATATTGATGAAAACAATGATGGCTTATTCTCACGATGAAGTATGATATATTTGGTGCATCAATAGTGATATTTCACTAATGAACAATTCCAGAAAAGATATGTACCTTATTTTATTTAAAGGAATTTTATATATTAGATTATTTTATGGGAATATAACAGCCTAAATAAATCAATTTCCACGGTTTTCCATGAAATTTTTTTTATATAAAGTTAATGAAAGAGACATTAAGCATACAGGTTGATGACATAAGCATGCAACTTGATAAATAAGATATATCATGATAGATGGATTATATTACATAGAGATCATTCATATGAGGTTGCATTTCATTGAGAAATTTAATTATTTCTCTATGTGTGATGTGACATTGGGATCCCTATTAACATTAGGTTTTTTTTCTCATGGGTTTCCATGAAAAACCCCTCACTTTTCTATGATCAATGTTGTTTAACCTCAAACACTAGCTTTGTTGTTATGAATTACATGAAATTAAACTACCAATGGAAAGAGTTATAATACTCAACATGTTAAAAACCCATAAAGGTATTCCTAGATGAAAGCAGAGTCTTATATTATTTGGAATACACCTCACATTACTTTGGAAAAATATTTAGCTTTTAAAAAAATAGGAACATTCATAAAACTAGTCTAGTAAACAACTAATAGAGAGAGACCTGATTTTTTTCAGTTCCTTCTCACTAACCATCTCTATCAATGGAATAAGAAAATGTTAGGTCATAAAAAAGAGATGTAAAAATATATTTGAGACTACCATTCAATCCTATAAAAAATCATGATATTCCTACAAGAAACATAAACCTAGAAGAAATTTAGAGTAACCCTTGTTTTGATGGTGTATAATCTTTATTTTTCAACTTAAAACTATAGAAAATATGGTCCATACTACATGAACCTTAAAATAATATACATAGTTTTTATTATTCAACCTAATATTCTTACATGATATTAAGATACTTATAATATATATAAAAAATCTTTTTATTATCCATGGTCCTAAAAAAAATTAAAATGTACCCTCTCCTATATATGAGCTATATATTCATAAGAGACTTCATTATAGAGTTACTAATCCATGAAATTATGTTTAGAATTCTCCCCCTCTATGTAAGAGTCTGATTTTCATAGGTGAACCTTTATAGAAACTATAATATTCTTGATTCATGTTCATGCATGATATATAGTGACATCTAAATCTATTATTTTGGACCCAACTATAAGTTACACATTCACTCTGTAACGAACTAAACTATTATGAATAAAACTCCCCTTTTGGTTTAATTAAATGTCTTATTATGTATTATGGTTATAGAAAAAACATGAACTTATTTGGTTTTGTTATATACTATTGGATTTAAAAGGCCTTTAAGAATCATAACCATTGATAATATTATCATTGAATAGTAATCATATGATTAGTATAAATATAGAGTTTTAACAAATCCAATTGACATAGAAAAATGAAGTGATGGCCTCAACCAGTAGGGTCATATCCTATGAATCCCATTTATCAGAGAATTTGAGGTAGATATCATCACACATATTTACCCTAGACCAAGCCCAATATTATATCCAATAACTTAATCATGATTGAAACCGTTTATAGGATAAGTTCATGCTCATCAAGATCACGACCCAAACCATGTACACTGAACCACACCATGTAAGTCTCACAATCAAACACCTTATCCTTAGGGAATTTTCTACTGTATTAAAGTTATATGTATCAATAACCTAGGAATATGAGTATGTATTTTTTTTATATAATAATGAATATATTTTCATCTAATTATTGTTACTTTATAAATGATTTTTATTTTGATATAATAAAACAAAAATTGAAATTTTTGGTAATATTCAAATTTAATTAAGGAATTTATTTTTATGAAATAATAGTTTTATGAAATAAATAATATTTTAGTAAAAATTATTGTTAAATAATTTTTATTAAATATAAACGATCATATTATTTTTATGAGGTCAAATGTAATTTTTATAAGGGCGCAAGAACTTTTATTGTAAAAAAAACCCAACATTTCTCAATAAATGTTGATTCTTATTTTAAAATTAAAAATACACATATTTAAAAAATTATTTATATAAAATGAATATTTTTTTTGAATCATAATGTTGAAATTATATAAGAGTGAATTTTTCATAATTTTCTGAGACAGTCAAATTTTTTGGTAAAAATTAAACACCGTATAAATATATAATGTGTATCATGACATCATAATGACCCAAAAGTGTTGTAATAAATACTATAAATTCTATAAAATACCATATATATGTTTTAACTTTAAAATAATGTGATTTTAAGATTATTTTATTAATTTTATAAAGCCTTTATAAATCCTCCAAAACCATTAATATGTTTTAAGGTTTTAAAATCAGTTATTTAAGAGTATGAATCACCTCCACATAAGAAATGGTATTATTTTACTAAGTTTGTACCCTATAGTTATAAAATAAGGAAAAATACCATTTTTTAGAAACCATGGGAAAAAAATCATGGGAATGTTTGTGGTTTTGGTTATTTTATTATATAGTGTCAAAAACCTAAGTTTGAGAAATATTAAAGAAATCCCCACTCATTTCCTATATAAACACACACAAGATCCCATTTTTGTTCACTAAAAATCCTTGTAGCACATCCTTACTCTACCCAATTATCTAGAGTCCTCTCAAGGAACCCATAAGCTCGCAAGAAGCCCCTCCCAATCATTTTGAGTCACAAACTGAAGTAAGGGATCCTCACCTTCTCTTATTTATTAATCTTTCTTTATTATCTTATGAATTCTATTTCAAAATACTAATTTTTGGATATGTATTTACATTTCCATATTACTTCCCATTTAATTTACATGTGATGAGATACACCTTTGTCTCTCATCAACCAATTTTATGAATTTTTAAGTGGTGCCATTATGCTACCGAAATTTTACTGCGATTTTCCATGCCAAAACAATTGTGTATTGAATACCATTCCCATTTCCTATAAAGTGTGTTCACCTTTATAAAATTTTACTTATTTGAATTGGGACTTAGATTAATTTATTCCTAAATCATTGATTTTGGAATAAAATATTATAATTAATGAATCCATGTTGTATGATCTCTGTGGAATACTTAAGCATGAGAATGAAATAAATGTGATGGGTGAACCTGAAATTATATAGAACTGCAATGCATTGGATAATGTTTTGTATCATGAGACATCATTTTGGGACATAGAGTGAACATAATTCTTTTATATGTATTTTTATATCATGATGTATTGGCAGTTTGACTTAAACTATGTTTATGATGTAGTGTTTTAAGTTGTTGTCACATTTACCTTGTTTCCTTTATGTTATCATTATATATCATGCCTTATTGTTCCTATTTATTATTCTCACCAATTTTATACTATAATTCCCCAAAACTAGTGTCCTAGAGTTATTGAATTATTTTATTATATTGTAATTTTCAAAATAAATAAAATCCCAAAGGACCAATCCGTTTAGTAGACTTGAAAAAACTAGATACAAACATAAGTTTTACATTACATATTGAAATGAAAAACAACATAGTGTCTCCTTTGAAAACACTCATATACCTTATATTATCCCTGCATGTCATTCATAATATACTTCTTCACATCCTAGGTAAAAATGAAACATAAGAAAGGGGTGATCTCAGATGCTCAGTAAGGAAAAATAATATAGTGGATGCTATCATAAATAAGCATAAACTTTTAAGGAAAGATATAAAACTAGAAAACATGCCTTTTAAACATAATATTCAGTAGAATATGGAAATAATAAATAAAATAATTCCATTTAAACATTCACATATATATTTTACTAGTTGAATAATCACATGCAATATCAATAACTAATCTCATAATGATGGAATGCATAATGCTAAACATCATAACGACATCGTCAAGACCTCATGCCAAGACCAAACATAAATGGGAAAAAACCCAAACTAGTTTATCTCATGAGACCTACCAATTAATAGAGGGTCTATAGTGGGACCCTTTTGTCACTTAGTAAGTAGAATACATTCCCCATATGAAAAGGGTGAAATATAACATAAACATTCATATTAGAACTAGTATACAAAATGTTAATACTTTAACCATAAACCATGAATGGTATAAAAATAGAACATCCATAGTCAAACATATTATAAAACCTTAAATATAATATGGAAGATTTTATCATAATAAATCAACCTCAACAAATCCTAAAATCAAATAAAGGATGTTGACATAGATGAAAATAATCCAATAAAATCATTAAAACTCTTAGAGAGAGATATCCCTTTTTTACTTTGAAATCATTTAAAAGCCATGAAATTATAAAATAAAATATTTATTTTGAAAATAAACTTGTAATATTTTAAGTAAAGCTTCAAAATATTAAGGCTTCATGATGATATAAATATCCTCTCATGCTGTATAATTAAAAAAAACATTGTTTCCTTAATTTTTCGAAAAGGTCATTATGTACCTCATTTGAAATACGATGGAAAGATTCATTTCATTTTTTTAAATAAAAAGTAAAACATGGGTAAAAATTTCTTTAAAAAATATGTTGATAATATTTTGAAATACATTTTAAGAAACATGGACAAGGATGATAAATATGTCCCAACAGATACATTCATATAAACAACCTCAAATAATAATGAGATTGTGAAATTAACCCTTACCTTATACTTTCATTTTATTAGGGTGAATTAACCTCAAGTATAATCATTAAAAAATGTTTTTAAATTATACTAGAACCATATACATATTTATGATATTATTTATGACCCTATTATATTCTTTTGTTAATAATATTTCAGTATTACCATCATTTCAGGTATTAACTACTTCGTTTTACTAGGCATGCACTACCACAAAACAGGCCAAGGCCAGCACCACCCTTTTTCATCACTAACGAAAAAGCATTGATAAAGGGGGTTACCTTTATCAGTGCTAAAAAAAGCACATATAAAAGTACCCCTTTATCAATGTTTTTTTAGCACTGATAAAGGTACCCCCTTTAACAGTGTTTTTTTAGCGCTGTTAAAGGGTACCCATTTATCATCAATTTTTTTAGTAGCGTTGATAAAGGGTCTACTTACAAAAAAAATCATTAAAAAATATATATTAATATTTAAATATATAGATATAGTTATATTGATATAAATATAATATATATTTTTTAAATATAATTTTAAATATAATTTAGATAAGTATAAATATACAGTTACACTTAATATATAAGATATTTAGTGAAAATGGCTTATAAAAAAATTTAAAAAATATTTTTAATTAATAATTTGCTAATTATTATGGAGTAATAGTCATTTAATAACAATTTTAAGACTAAAAAAATAAAAAAAATTAAAAAAATATCCAAAATATGTTGAAAACGCAACTCGAACTTCAAACGGCCATAACTTTTGATCCGGGTGTCCGTTTGAGCTCTACCACATATCAAATCGAATCTTGAGACGAGCTCTACACCCAAAAAATTAGGGAGAACCCAGGAAAGGTTTTTTAGAGGCCGAAAAAGTCCCAATAGGCCTGCAAAACTGAGTTTTTAGTCGGGATACCCCGATTTTTTAACATTTTGTGGATTTTTAGCCTCATTTAAGGGGCTATTATTGGATGTTTTTAGTGGGGACTGAATTTATTCCAAGGTATTACATTCATATTGATATTATGTATTTATAATTTTATCATTTTTTATAATACACTACTATTTATAATCAAATATATAACAATATATACATATTTTTTATATATTCACACATAAAAATTTAATTATAAATATAAATAATAAAATATATTTACATATAAAAAATATTAGATTTATCTAAATAATAACTAATATCCATTTTATTTAAAATACCAATATATAAATATTTATATACCTATATGTTAATCTAACTATATATATATATTAATAAAACTGCATATATATATATTGATATAACCATAAATATATATATTAATATCACTATATATATATATTAATATAACTATATATATATATATTAATATAACTATATATTAATATATGAATAAATATAACTATATATATATAAATAAATAGATATGTCATTAACTGGAGAACAAATCAATATGGGAGAGTGGTAAAGGCTTTAGGCACGTAAGGGGAGAGGTCTCGAGATCAAATCATGGTGGAGGCAAGGGCGCACACATGGGGGTGGATTTGGGGGGCTAGCGCAGATAAAGGGGGTGGGTGTAGCGCTGATAAAGGGTGGAGGGGGTGCGTGTATGTGCTAGAGGGGCTAGAAAGCGCTGTTAAAAGGGGGTCTCAAGCACTATAAATGCCCCCCGATTGGCAGGATTTTTTTTTTAATTTTTTTTTAATTTTTTAAAGTTTTTTTTTACTTTTATCAGTGCTAAAAAAAGTATTGATAAAATGTGTCTTTTATCAGTGCTAAAAATAAAGCGCTGATAAAGGACCCTTTTATCAACACTTTTTTAGCGCTGATAAAAGACCCCTTTTTTCATTGATTTTTTTACCACTAATAAATGGGGTCTTTATCAGCGCGTTTTGGAGTGCGGATAAAGGGTACCCCCTTTATCTTCACTGGCTTTAACAGTGCTTTTCTAGCGCTGTTAAAGGCCATTTTTAACACTGATAAAAGGGGTATTTGTAGTAGTGATGTTTTGTTGTGTAAGTTATATTTGTTATGAATTAGATGTATTTTATTAATATCCAAAATGATATAAAGTTCATAGTTATAATTTTTACTCATCATATAAATTTTATTACCATTATTGAATGGTTAATGTGTATAATGAATCCCACCGTGTCGAGGAGATGGTAGACCGTACGTACGCATGAGCAACGATATCATTCCTTTGATGGTTAAATTTGATGGAATTGGATGGTATATTAATTATAAAAAATCATTATCTTGTTATATTCATTATTTATATCCATTATACTCATCATTATACCTATCCAAATAAAGTAGTTTTGAATAACAAATTACACCACAACATGGAGACAGTAAGCCGTATGCACACACACAATGTTAATATTATTATTAATAGGATCGATAAATGAAGGAATATGGTTTTTAAATAATTATAATAACATATAATAATTTATATTATACTTGATTTATTACTTTGGTATGGAAACAACATAGGAAGAGGAATTAGAAGAAGAAAAGAAATTGAATGGAATTGGTAAAACAATTACCTCTTCTTTGAGGGTCTCATTTTGATTTGCACAAAAGGACCGCTTAGAATTACTTTATTCCAAAGGTATGGACTCTAGAATGAATTTGGGGAATTTTGGAGGAGAATTGGTTAGGGGTTGGCTGATACAAAGTGATTTAGAGGTGTGAATAAAAGAGAAGGTGATGTGCCCTTTTATAATAGAGGAGAGTGGCACTTTTGGAAATAACAAAACTATTAATTTATTGTAAATTTACTTACGGTTTCAAATAGATTAAAAGAGAGTTATTTAGAGGATAAGATGATTATGGGTATAAATCTTCACAAACAATTATTTTTAGAAAATCTTAGGTCACAAAATTAACTATATCTTTTGGTTTTAACCCTTAGTTAAACAGTTTAACTCTTATTGTGTCTACTTGTCTTTTTATACTATAGGGTAAATATAGTAACTATAAAATTTCAAAATAACCCCAATTGGATCATTTATGACATATTAAACACTATCATAGTTATTTGAAAAAACCTGATATTTTTATGAATTTTATAACATTTAATAAAATATTATTTATTACAAATTATCATTTATGTCAATTTGGATACTATTCAATATTTTCATTTTTAAAAATATAAAAACAACATTATAACTTAGAAAAAATACTTTAAATATGTCATTAACCTGTCTATGTTTTCAATGAAATTATTTAATATAATTATTTAAGTCAAATTATATTTATTTTAATATTTTTAATATCATTTAATTGATTCTTCCTTTGATATTTCAATTACTACATCATTATTGAGTCACCATTTAATTTAATTATTTATTTAAAAAATTATAAATAAATTACCATTATGTAGATAGACATTTTAAATTTATAATTAACATTTATTGTCAACAATATCACTTATATAAGCTCATATAAAAATTGATATAGTTATTAAAATTTTAATATGACATTTTTATTGCTTCTTTAAATAAAAAATAATAAATGTCTTAATCTAACACAAGTTGCTTAAAAAGGATCATATTTTAGACCTAAGGTTTATTTTGGTCGATAAACACTTATCCAATTTAATTATGACAAGTGTTAGGGTAATATTATGTTATTATAATATTATTTTTACATTTAATTACCCAATTTACCTTTAACCTTGGTAAATAAAATTCCAAAGTTACTATTAATCAAAAATTATTTTCTATTAGAACAAAATTTTCAAATTTATTACAACCATGTATATCCTTTTTTCAAAATTCAATTCACATAAGCAGTAAAATTACATTTAATGCTAATCCACAGATGTGGTTAGAAGGCGGGTAAAAGTGACGTTCAAAAGTTCAATAAAATTTTACATCTAATTATATCGTAAAAATGATTCCAATTATGTACATTGGGTTAATAAATGTATACTTTATCTATTGTGACTTTAAAATCAATTTAAGGTAAAATAATTATTTAAATGAAAATGTTTGTTTTTATCAACGATGCAGTATTTTTCACTATTTATACAAGATTGAAACGTTTCAGAAAAACACCAAAACTTCACTATAAACTAATTTTGATATTCCAAATTCAAAAATGAAGACTATTTTGAAAAATAAAATTTATAAATTTTGTAATAAGGTTAATACTATTCATAACTTCTTTTCAAATTTCTTGTTTGATATGTCATGGTGTGCTCGAAATCAGTGTTGCGTACAGCACATATAAGGCCCTACCCTTAAACATTACATAATATTGATTTAAGTCAAGAATTAACATTGGGGACATTTTTAGGTTTATAGTTTTATAGAATTAGTCCATAACTATTACATAATAGACCAATATATCACATGTGGACAATTACACTAAGTATCCACTTTTTCCACCAAAGGAAACCCTTAAAAAACATGATTTAATTTTCTTGATAAAAATATTCTCGACTTATTCTTTTTTCTTAACCATCCTTATACCCTGTAGAAAACATCTAGAAAACTTAGGATGAGAATAAAAATCTCATTAAGGAATATAAAATAAGGAATAAAACTGTTAGTATATGAATATTTAAAACCCATGAAATCATTTTCACAAAATCGTACTTTTCACTGATAAAACATAAACTACTTAGATGAAATCATGTAATAATAAGATTCCTAAAAAACTTCATAGAAATAATAAAACATAAAGTTAAATTTGGCATCCATATCATACTTATATTGTAGCTTTCAAAGCCACATAGAGAGTAACCTTTATGGTTACATTTGGAATACCCATCACAATATATTCCCTAAATATCTTAGGAGAAACCTTAATGTTTACCTCTGTCATGTTACCCAATTCAATGGAGAAATATCTCAGGATCACCCACCCTCAATTTATCACAGAACCACCCATATACATAAATAATTCCCGAGAACCATAACAAAATCATAACTTATAAAACGATCATAAAGGAAAGATAACATTCCCACTTTGCAGTCACAAGATATCATTTCAAGATATAGACAAAATAAATTATTTCTTAAAATAATTTTCAATAAAAAAATACATAAAATGGGTATATGGTTTTTATTTTCCTTTTAAAAACATTAGATATTGTTAAGGAAACCAAATATCAAATAATGGTCATGGTGGAAGAGAAGTCATTATCACCACATACATTAAAAAAATATTCCTTTTTGTCATTTAGTAAAACACTTAGTTGAAAAAATATTCCTTTTGAAAACCATCTAATAATATTACAAGTAAAAGGGGTAGATTATACATTGTATAAAATAGGGTTGTGTATAAACCAAAATATGCCTCAATGAAAGGAGATTGAGACAAAGTCCCTTACAAAGATCATATCCTTAGATTAAGGATAAATCAAGGAAATAATTATGTGTGACAAATTTAAATAAACCTAATATAAGTGGATATTCACTGTAAAACAATCATAAGTCATTCACACATATTCTTGAAAAAAGAAACCAATGGCATGTATATTTAACTCAATGAAATGAGATTGAGTTAAGATTTACCTTACAAAGTTCGTATAAATGACGTAAGAATTTATCAATGGGGTGATTATGTGTAGCAATAGTATATCCACAAAAATTAAAGTGGAAATTACAACATAAATAAATAAAAAGTGATTCCACACATAATTTTGTCATAATATAATCAACGAAGTATGCGTAAAACCCAATGAGTGGAAATTGAGTTTAGAAATTCCCTTACCCAGAGTTCGAATCATTACGTAAAATCATTATGTTCCTGAATAATAAAATTAGGTTAATTAGTAATTTATTGATAAACTTTTTTCAATTTTATTATACCTTTTATATCACTTGTTACCATGTTATAAAAATTACATAATTATTTAAGTTCATATCGGTTGTTTTGTCGATATTCAGTACTTGAGTCGAAAATGAACTTGCTTTGATGTAAATTGTCCATATGGTCAAAATTACATCATCTATAGAATATTATTCATGATTTAAATATCATATATATCCATTATATATGTATTTATAATTTTCCATAACATTTGGAGATAATAAATAAAATGCACCGTTCAATGAGACGGTAGGCCATACATATGCACAAATACTACTTTCATTTAGTTTTCATATTAAAGCAATGAAAATGAAATGATAAATAGTTATATTATAATTAAAATATAATATATACATTATACATGTTAAATAATTTCATTAACTATATCCTGTATATGTTTCATGTATGGAATGAATGAGTCATATCACTTTTAGGGGGCGGTAGTCCACACTTCCTCAAATGCAATTATCATATTTACACATTATGGAAAGCATAAAGGTATGTTATAAATAAAAATTACACTATAATTGATACAATATAAATATAATAAATATAATATATAAATACAATTCTATCATAATGGCCACCATGAGAGATGGTATGATAAAATTGAACAATCATCATTTCGTGAGAAAATAGTTTTCCGAACACAGAAACAATATGTTCTATATCCATTAGATAGAGGTGTGTGTAAGTTTAGGTATAAAAAATAGCATAAAAAAATAATAGTATATTCATTATACTGTTTCTATTATAAAATAATGGTAAAAATAGGTTAGGGGGTTGGAGAAGGAAAATAAATGAAAGGAGCTTGAGAGAAGACGTTACCTCAAAATCGGGTAACTCCTTTTGATTTGATCCAAAAGGCATCCTTGAGTTGACTTATGAAAAAGGTAAGGATTATATAAGGTATTGAGGTATGCTGGAAGCTTGTTTGATCATAATTTGGGAGATCCAAGGGGCTTGAGAGGTGTGAGTAAGTGGATATAGGTGGTGGCCTTTTATAAGAGGGAGGACGGTCACTTTAGGAAAGTCTTGAAATATTATTTTATTATAAATTGATTTTAGAATTATAATAGATATAAAGTGATATATTTAGAGAATAATATTAGGATGGGTCTAAATTTTCTAAACAAATAGGTTTTATAAAAGTTTAGGTCACAAATTTAACCTTATTTTTTTGGCTTTAATCCTTATTTAAATAAATTAACTCTTACCATGTATTCCTGTAGTTTTACACTATATGGTTAATATAGTTACTATATAATGAAAAGATAAATTATATTGGTTAATTAATAAAATTTTTAAAATTATATATGTTTTTTTGAAAGAAGATTATATTTTTATGACTATTATATCATTTAATAAAATAATATTTGTTTTAAAAACTCATTTATGTCAAATTTGACAGTATTTAGTAATTGATTTTTGTTAAAGATATAAAAACTTGGTTGATGGAAAAAAATATATTAAATAAAATATAAAATGTTATAATAATCCATAAAATTCTTTTATGGAATCAAATTTTTTAAAATACATTTATTTTAATATTTATATTATCATTTATTTGAATATTTCATTAATAAGGTAATCACTACATCATCATTATGTCATAAATAAATTTATTTATTTAATGTATAAAAATTATAAATAAAATACCATGATATATGAAATATTTTTATATTTATAATTAATATTTATAGTCAAAGAGATAAATTATATAACCCCACCTTAAAATTGTTTTAGTAAAAAGATACATGTTTTTGTTATATTTCTCTTCACTTTAAATTAATTATTATAACACATCATTTTCACACCCAAGTGGCTCAATGGGGTCCTAAAATAGACCCAAGGATTCCCATGACTATAAATATCTCATCAAATAGTATTAGTACAGGTGTTATGAAATTTTTATATTATTAAAATATTTTTCTCTTATTTACCCGATTTACACTTTAACCATGGTAAATAAAAATAATTACTGAAGTTACTATTCATAATGTCAAAAAATAAAAGGTACCTATTTACAAAATTTAGACCTTTTGATTCCAAATATGGAATCTATTTTTACAAATTCAAAACATAGAAGTTTCAATAATTAATTTAAAATTATTTACTATTGTCAAAACGATAAAATGAGTTTTTAAAAAGTAAAAACCATCAAAAGATTAACACATGTTTATATCAAATTTCATTGTGAAATTAATTACAATGAACATAATTTGATTAAATGATAAAAAAAAATCTAATTACACTTTAAAACCAATTAAAAAAATAATCTAACTATATAAATAAATTATACAAAAACACATTTTTGAATTAAAATGTAGTATTTTTCACTATTCATTAAAATATGAATTTCATTAGAAAAATTCCAAAATTTCAACCAAGGTAAATTTTGATTTCCCAATTCCAAATAAGAAGTTTATTATGTAAAATATAACTTATAAAATTTTCAAAAACTAGATTTAAAAAGGGTTCACTACCAAAGACAGTAAAACTATATTTTGTTTTGAAAAATACTTCTTTTATATGAAAAATTGAATTTCTTATTATATCATATATTGAAAACATATAAGATGAATTTAAAGCATTACATTGAATATATAACATATATTTTTCATTAAATAAATATCCATAAAGAGTGATATGATTTTATAAACACAGTTATTCCTCTTTAAATAGGTTTTCATAAAAACTCATCCATTATATTCAATTGGTTTTTATTTCCATTTATAATAAATTTGGTAACCAATGAATCATTATTTAAACATGTGTAAAACATATTTTCACAATTAATTTGATACTATTTATTCTCTCTATTCCAAAAACTAAGTTATTGCGGTAATATTTAAATAATAATATTTAGTTGTTCATTTAAGATCGATGTAGCGTATCATGTATGCTATTGAACATATTGTTTCTTTTTTAAAACTTAGGATGTTACATCCTACACCCTTTAATAAATGAAATCATCACAATTTTAATTTGGGGTCTGTAACTAGGGCACAAATTTTCAAAATAACTTTATTTCAAACCCACATCGGAAAAAGGGTTAATAAAACTTCCACATTAAAAGATAGAAAGTAAAGTACAAAGGTCACCTAAGATAACACATACTAGGGTTACATATAGGAAACCATGGATATGGAAGAAAAACTAAGTATCATGTTCTTATGGAGAGTGATATAAAACGTGATTGGGAGAAAGTTAACAATCAGAAAACCAGAAACTTGTGACAGGTTAAACAGTCTTTGATTTCATAGTATGAAAATGTAAATAGATTTTTTTTGGATTTAATATTCCCTTCATAAATTTGAGGAATTATTTTACAAATTATAAAAATTACATAAGGAAATATACTTACTTGACATGTAGAGTTTCATCCATTAATCTAATTCCACCACAAACTCATCTTTTTCCCAAATCGATGAGTATTTAAGATGACTTGGTCACTCTTAAAGAACTAGAATAAAATTCTAGAGAATCACATGATCCAAAAAATATGAACCATATATTTCCCCTATCTTTAGACATTAACCAAAAAAATGTTTAGTTAACGATTATATAATATCCCAAAAAGAATAATCCTCTATAAGTATAAGGATTACTTTTAATCTCCAAAATTCAACAGTAATACCCAAGTTATACATAGACCATTCAAAAAAAAGTCCTTAAAATTCTAAAAAATAATCCAAACTAAGATTGAAACCCAAAATTGAAAAGGATTTGATAACATAGTCTTCCAAAATAAATCTTTACATTTATCTCCAAATAACATCGACTAATCATAAAGCCTTATACTAAAAATTAATTAAACTAATCAAATATTATCCATGATAGGTTAATAATTTCCATAAATAACCCAAATATCCATATGTCCACAATAAAATCACATATTTTTCCAAAATAAAATTCAACCATTACTCCTCAAATGAAATACCATAGTATTATATTTTCCTTACGCATATAGTGTTATCAAAAAAGTGAACATATTTATCACTTAATCACTAAATCATTTTCCTATACTAAGGATATCCATTTGATAAAACATAAGTTCCCAAAATCAAATTATTCTTAATCCATAAAATAATTTAACCAAAAATAATAGTTGATACTAACTAGGGACTTCATGTAGGCCAATGGTAGGTGATAAAGGCCAATCACTCTCTGATTGTGGGTTCTATTCCCGCAACCTTGTTCGACATGATGGGTTATCACACGGTCTATGTGATTCCATGTTTCAAAAACTATATAATTCTTATAACATTAACAAAATGAGATAAAATCCTAAAAAATAACTGTTACATGTTTTAGCCTGAAATGTTTTTCTATACCTTTCATTTTTCATCCTCAAAAGTACTAACCCATAACTACCTTGAAAATAAATATCTCTAAAAATTCTGTTAATTACCTTGAAATTTCATAACATAAGCCTAAAAAGTGGTTTATAAGACATTAAA
The DNA here is from genome assembly GCA_963277665.1 of Viscum album. Taxonomy (NCBI): domain Eukaryota; kingdom Viridiplantae; phylum Streptophyta; class Magnoliopsida; order Santalales; family Viscaceae; genus Viscum; species Viscum album. The sequence continues at coordinate 442,877,389 of OY728121.1, forward strand.
ATTATGATCAACCTTAAAATTATAAACCCATGATGATATTCCTAACCATTAAGAAAACATCCTAATCTCCAAAGTGGTATAAACCAACCATTGATTCCAACTATAGGAACCCAGCCTTAAAAAATTACTTAATCACGAGTTAAGTAAAGAATTCACATTAAGGATATTTTTTAGGTTTAGAGTTTTATATAATTAGGCCATAACTATTACATAATAGGCCTAGACATCATATGTGGATAGTTACACTCACTATCTTCTTTTTTTCACCAAAGGAAACCCTTTAAACAAACACGATTTATTTTTCTTGATAAAAATATTCTCGACTTATTCCTTTCTCTTACCCATCCTTATACCCTATAGAAAAAATTTCCAAAACTTGGGATGAGAATAAAAATATCAGTAAGGAATATAAAATAAGTAATAAAACCAGTATTCCATGAATATTTAAAACCCAAGAAATCAATTTCATAAAATCATACTTTTCACCCATAAAACATAAAATAATTAGCTTAAATCATGTAATTATAATATTCCTAAAAAAATTAATAGAAATAATAAAACATAAAGTTAACTTGTGGCATCCATATCATACTTACATTGTTGATTTCAGAGCTACATAGAGAGTAACCTTCATGGTTATGTTTGGAATACCCATTACAATATATTAACTAAATATCTTAAGAGAAACCTTAACGTTTACCTCAGTCATATTACCCAATGCATTGGAGAGATATCTTGGCCTCACTTTCCCTTAGTTTATCATGGAACCACCAATATTCATAAATAATTCCAGAGAACCATAACATAATCATAACACATAAAACGAGCATAAAGGAAAGATAAAATTTACACATTGCAATCACAAGATATCATTTCAAGATAATGACATAATCAATGATTTCTCAAAATAATTTTCAATACCAAAATATATAAAAAGGGTATATGTTATTTATTTTCCTTTTAAAAACTTTATGGCTTGTTACATAAGTCAAATATCAAATAATGGTTGTGGCGGCTGATAAGTCGTTATCACCACATAAGTTAAAAAAACTTTCTTTTTTGTTGTTTAATAAAACACTTCGTAGAAAAAATATTCCCTTTGAAAATTGTTGAATAAGATTAAAAGTCAAAGGGGTTGATTATACACCATATAAAATAAGGTCGTGTATAAACCAAAATATTCCTCAATGAAAGGATATTGAGATGAAGTCCCTTACAAAGATTATATCCTTAGATTAAGGATAAATCAATGATATAATTTTGTGTAAAAAATATAAATACACCCAATATAAGTGGATATTCATTTTAAAACAATCATAGGTAATTCAAACATATTCTTGAAAAAAAACCAATGGAATGGATATTTAACTCAATGAAATGAGATTGGGTTAAGATTTCCCTTTCAAAGTTCGTATAAATAACGTAAGAATTTATAAATGGGGTGATTATGTGTAGAAAAAGTATATCCACACAAAGGTAAGTGGAAATTAAAACATAAATAAATAAAAATTGATTCCACAAATAATCTTATCATAATATAATCAATGAAGTATGCGTAAAACCCAATGAGTGAAAATTGAGTTTAGAAATTCCCTTACCTTGAGTCCGACTCGTCATGTACAATCATTATGTTTTAAATAATAAAATTAGGTTAATTTATAATTTCTTGAGAATTTTTTTAAATTTTATTATTCCTTTTATATCACTTATTACCATGTTATAAAAATTACACAATTATTTAAGTTCATATCGGTCGTTTTGTCGATATTCGGTACTTGAGATGAAAATGAGCTTATTTTGATGTAAATTGTCCATGTGGTCAAAATTCCATCATCTCCAGAATTTTATTCATGATTTAAATATCATATATATCCATTATATATGTATTTATAATAGTCTATAACATTTGGATATAATAAATGAAATGAACCGTTCACGGAGACAGTAGGCTGTATGTACGCATGAACACTACTTTCATTTATTTGTCATATTAAAGGAATGAAAAACAAATGATACATATGTATATTATAATTACATTATAATATATATGTTATATATGTTACATAGTTTCATTAACTACATCATTTATATGTTCCATCTATGGAATGAACGAGTCATATCACATTGAGGGGGCGGTAGTCCACACTTCCTCAAATTAAATTATCGTATTTACACATTATTAAAAGCATAAAGGTATGTTGTAAATAAAAATTAAACACGAATAGATATAATTTAAATATATTATACAACATATTTAAATACAGTACCATTATAATGTTCACCATGAGAGGTGGTAGGAGAAAATTGAACAATCATCGTTTCATGAGCCAGTAGTTCGCCACACACATAAATAGTATGTTCTATATCCCTTATATGAAGGTGTGTGTAAGTGTAGGTATAAATATTAGAATAAAACTGTACTAGTATATTGAGGATACTATTTTTGTTATATAATAATCAAGAAAAGAGAGTTTGGGGGGTTGGAGAAAGAAAATAATTGAAAAGATCTTGAGAGAAGACGTTACCTCTAAATCAGGTAACTCCTTTTGGTTTAATACAAAAGGATTCATTGAGTTTACTTATGTAATGAACCTTAAAATTCAAGGAATTTTTTTTCTTAATTTTCTTTGGGATTTTACAAGAACGCAGTTTCTGACGGCACCTGATTCTGAGGCCCGGTGTGCCCAGAATCATGTTCCGAAGTTTAGCTCGGGTACGTTCAGTGAACGAATGAGCGGGTTTCCCTAAATTTTGAACCGGTGCTCAGAATTGAAATATGAGGGCACCGATGCAACCGCATAACCGGTAATTTCTTAGGATAACCTTTTACAAAGGTGCGTTTTCTCGGGATGAGTTGTTAAAATTGTGGTTTTAGTGAGAAATAAATAAAATTATATTACAATTTTATTTATTTTCCTCTAGGTAGTTATATCCTAAGTAAGGGAGTTGGGGGTGGGAACCACATGTTGTTAACCAACCTTAAGAGGATAAAGGTGGGGTGGGGCCCACACAAGCCCAATCCCTCACATTCCTAACTCCTCAAACCCTCCCATTTAATATTGCCAACTTATCACTTCATTTAATTTTGACAAGTGTTTTTTAATTAAATGAGTGAACTTAATTTTGTATGTTCAAATTTTAAAAGTGTTGGAAAGGGAAATAAAATAAGGCAAAAGACTTATTTTATTGTGGTTCCTTAGTTGTGTTGAGGGAGGGAGCATTCTTCACATTTTGGAAGAACTTCATCGTTCTGGCAAAGAACTTTTCTACCTCGACGAAGAACGCCATCACGCCTTTTTCCGAAGAATGAAGACGCGCCATCCTTCGTTCTTCTTCTCACGTCAAAGGAAGGGAGATGCCGTTCCACCTCAGACAATCTCTGTCAACGTGTACGGAGCCACACCCCGCGACGCTGCTTTCCACGACGCTCTTCGAACATCAAATCGTTATCAAGGTAGGGGTTAATTACTTTTTGTTCATGAAATATCCTTTTCTGTTCTTCGTCTTTATTTTGGGGCCGCTTGATATCAAATTATCAGGAGGATGTCAGACCACACGAACACGACCGACTCTCCTCCCCCTTTTTTTGTTGTGTTGTTGTGGTTCGAAAGAAGGCGACGAGGTGCAATGACACCGCGCAGAATCTTGGAGAAATGCGGCAAAGATGCGCGGTGCTGTCGCGCCGCGCCGTTGAGGCCGAAAGAACTAGATACATGAAGACACCGTGGCCAGAGCGGGGCCGCGACAGAGGGGTGTGACACCGTCACGCCATGTCGGTCAGACAAGGCCTTGACTCAAAGCCGTGGCGGTGCAAGGCGGGGCGACCGAAACCGCCGGACGCCGGCACCTCGGAGGGCAGGACCGCAGCGGGTCCCACAGCGACAACACCGGATGACCGGACCGGGCCGACCGTTTCAGGGGGAGACCGGGGGTCGTAACCCCCGGCTGGCCAAAGGAGCGGCCCCCCCATGTGGGGGCTGCGGTTACTCAATCAGGGGGCAGCCCCCCCCCCTTCCGCTCAGCTCGGCGTGGCCGAGCTGGCCACGCGAGCCGCGCGCACATGCCAGGCCTGGCCGGGCTGCTCCCTAATGGGCTGGACCCAGACCCAGTTCGGGTCGACCCAGTTCGGGCCGACCCAGGGGGGTCTCAGGCCGGGTCGGTCTCGGGCCCAAACCCCCCTAAAAACGGACAGGTACGTTCTTTTGCCCATATCTTGGGCTACGGACCTCCGATCAACGCACCGTCAGCTGAGATGCGATCCTTGGATCGAGATGGTCGTTTCAGTATATTACCCTCAAGGTTTCGGAGAACTTTGAGTATGACCGGGTTGGTTCGAACACGAAACCAACCGGGCCCTCGGAGCGGAAACACTTATAACTTGAGCTCCGGACGTCCGACTGACATGCCGCCAACATTGTTGGATAGATCTTAGTGAGACAGACCTTTTGGATTACTCCGATTGAGGTTTGGACATAGCTGGAGTGCGGTCTGGTTGGTTTTGACTTAAAAACCAACTGGGCCCCTGGAACGAAAAATCCATTAACTCGCAGACCGGGCGTCCGATTGATGCGTCGTCTGTCACGTTGAGTTCCTCTTGTCAAGACATAACTTTGAGATACATCAAATCTAGACTACGTGTCAGTTGATGTATCAAACCCCCTTGGATCATGGATCAGACCCTCCCGGAATCGAGCATGCTGTGTGCGGGAACCCTAGATCTGGCTGCGATGATGAAGACCGTACTGAAATCCTCTGTGGGTACGACGACGATGAAGAATGCACTGAAATCCTATGTGTGTTCAGCAGTGATGAAGACCGTACTGAAATCTTCTGTGGGTTAGATGGCGATGAATACTGCACTGAAATCCTATGTGGGTTCGGCAACGATGAAGACCGTACTGAAATCCTCCGTGGGTTCGACGACGATGACTACTGTTCTTGTATCCTACGTGGGTCTGGCAGTGTTTGACTCTGTTCTTTCTATCCTACATGGGTCTGGGAGAGTAGCTGGTCTGTATCCTATGTGGGTCTGATAGCTTAGCTGGTTTAGTATCCTATGTGGGTCCGAGCATAGATGAATCAGTGGCTATATCTGATCATCTCTATCACCTTACGAATAAGTATACCCGTGTGAGCTGAGTCTTGACTTTAATCAATATCTTCAATATTATTGACTTTATTTCCTATGTGGATTGAGTAGTGTTATCCTGTGTGGATTGGGTTGTACTCCTATGTGGACGTGATCAAACTTGGGCATGGATGCTGGAGCCGAACGAGAATTGATGACTTAGGTATATGTATGGGCATATACCTAAGTAGTGTTGGATGTTACTTCGTGATTGTATCTTTCCTTTTTGGATTATCCTTTGTGGATTCTGGGAGACCTTTGGGGGTCTCGGGGTCCCTACTGAGTAGCGTATACTCACCCCTTCATGGGTTTTTCCCGCACTACGTTGTGTTGGATGCAGACGGCGGACATTGCTGATCGTGGTTGAGGCTTGTGGAGAAAGTCGGTACCTGGAGGTGGACCACTGGGTGGGACGTACACGGAGCAGACGGCTGGACCCAAGGAGCTGAGGAGGCTAACAGTACCCACCCTTTAGGTGGGGCTTCCAGTGGATGGCTCTATATTGATGCTTTACTTTTAGTTGCTTTACTTCTTTTCAGTTGTACCTTAATTTCAGTTTGGGTTTGTATTCTGGCCCACTTAATTTTCCGCTCTACTTTTGTACCCAGTTTTACTTAGTGTTTACTTCTGCTTGCTTAATCTGTGGTTTATTTACTTTATAAAGACAATGCCTTCCCCTTTTGTCGGGATTTATGCCTTGGTTCTAGTCGCTAGCCCCTGGCCTATGGGAGGCGGGCTTGGGGTAGTCACGGAACGGGTCCCGAGGATGGGTCGTGAAAAATTGGTATCAGAGGAGTTAGGTTCTACCGCAGAACTCAGGACTCTGATATTTCTTCTATGTGAAGCAATAGTGTTAAGGGTATTGAGTGTGGTTATCAGTCCAGGGAGTCCAGTGTTGGTGCGGCAGCCGACGTATCCGTACACCATGACCCCGATTTCTGATTTCCGACTCAATGCATGAATACATTGATTGCATGTGTGTTTCAAAAGTTTTCTTTGTGATTACTTTGTGTTATCTCACCAGGTATACTGTTTTGACTATGGCGCACCTGTTTCTTTTCAGGATGGCCCCACGACGGCAGCCAGCTAGGGTTCCGAGCTTTGTGCGAGACGATAACCCACCGAGCAATGAGGCCTCAATGTAGGGCCATTTTTTAATGGAGGAACTGGTGGTACCACTACCCACTGAGCCACTGATTCCACCAACCCCAGTCGCTGAGAGTGCACGTCGCCTTTGTGCACTGCATGAGTTTCAGCGTCAGAGACCGCCCAGGTTACCCGGGGAGACGGACCCTCAGGCAGCCGAGGATTGGCTGGAGGCGGTTGCTCGAGTTTTCAGGTTAGTGGGGACACCAGCTGACCTCATGGTGATCCTCGCAGTGAGCCTCCTGCATGCGGAAGTAGGCAGATGGTGGAGCTTTATGCTCCAGGTACACGACGAGGCATCTCTCCTCTGGAAGGACTTTGAGAGCCTCTTTCACTCAGAGTTTTTCCCAACCACCCTCCGTGCGGTGGGCATCCAGGAGCTTCTACAGCTGTGGTAGGGCAGCATGACGGTCGCCCAGTACTCAGTGAGATTTACCGATCTCTCATGCTATTAGATGGACATGGTATGAGACCCATTCTTTCAGGCCCGGACCTTCGAGCAGGGACTGAGGCATGGGATCAGGGCATCGATGATCTCCCTTAGCATTCCGACACAAGAAGGAGTACTGGAGCGAGATATTCTCATAGATAGATTTCTCGCTGAGCCTACGCCAGCAGCGAGACCTACCGCAGGGTGGAACGTATTAGAGTCTTCTGCAGCTGGTAGTCGGCAGATGTTATAGGGGTCCAGGCGGACCGGACCATCAGGTAGACGACCTCAGGACATTGGGTCAGAGGTGCGGGGCACACGACGCAGAGCCAGCCTTCCGAGGAGTAGGCAGTGCTACGCATGCGGTGGGTAGGGCCACATGGCTCGTGACTGCCTGACCCGCCGTGCAGAGGAGAAGCAGACAGTTGAGGGGCCACCCAGGCAGAGGCAGTGGGTCGACCATGGTGATCTGCTAAGAGCAGGCGGACGAGGCAGGGGAGCTGTCCGAGCAGCAGGTGGTGGGCGATGCTTTGAGGCTTTGCCACCACCACCAGCAGGAGGTCCACCCCGACCACAGGGAGTTGGCGGGCAGAGATAAGCTTAGCTTCAGGCAGCGGAGGCCTATGACCACAGCGCGCCAGAGATGATTCGAGGTACTATCTGTGTCTACTCCACCCTTGCTGTAGTTATTATAGACACATGAGCGAGTCATTATATTATTTCCGCTGCTCTTGTTCGGAGCTTGGAGATTCCGACAGAGCCGTTGGCTCGATCCTTATGGCTAGAGACTCCTACGAGTGCAGACTCGACGATTACGCATTGGTGACGGCAATGTGAGCTTACTATAGGAGGCGAGAGATTCGGCTGGGATCTTCTTGTAGTGACATCAAGGCCTTACGACATCATTTGGGCATGGATTGGTTATCCACAGTCTATGCTCAGATCGACTGTATTAGGCGTAAGGTGCGGTGTTTTCGCACCGATGGGAGTAGTTTCACCTTCACCGGTGAGAAGGGAGCCTTTGCAGAACAAGATGGACTCACGCAGAGGAGAGGACATCCCATCACTCATAAGTTGGCTAGCCTCATCCTAGGAGTAGTTGACATGCAAAGTCCTAGTTTTCCTGTAGTGGTGGATCAGTATGCGGATGTTTTCCCTGATGACGTTCCTGGACTACCTCCTCGCAGATAAGTAGACTTTTATATTGACCTGTACCCCGGGACAACCCCGATATCCTCTCTAGCATATCGGATGGCCCCCGCTGAGCTTCGAGAGCTACGGGTACAGTTGGAGGACTTGCAGGGAAAATGATTCATCTGACCCAGTGTTTCACCCTGGGCTTCCCCGATATTGTTCGCCAAGAAGGCGGACGAGAGCTTGCGACTGTGTGTCGACTATCGTTGCCTGAACCAGGTGACCGTGAGGAACAAGTATCTGCTACTGAGGATTGACGACCACTTCGATCATCTCAAGGGAGCACGATGGTTCTCGAATATAGACCTTAGATTAGGCTATCATCAGCTCATATTTCGAGATGAGGATGTGCAGAAGACGACCTTCAGATGTCGGTATGGCCACTATGAGTTCTTGGTTATGCCTTTCAGTGTAACCAACGCTCCATCAGTGTTCATGGGACTCATGAACAGGATCTTTCAGCCATACCTCGATCGATTTGTCATGGTCTTCATCGACGACATATTGATATACTCGACCACTGAGGAGGAGCATGCCTACCACTTTCGGGTTGTACTAGACACACTCTGAGAGCACCAGGTTTATGGAAAGCTCTCGAAGTGTCAGTTTTGGTTACGTGAGGTCCACTTCTTGGGACACGTCATCTCTGAGGCGGGAGTTGCGGTGGATCCTATGAAGATCGAGGCACTTCTATCTTGGGAGCCACCAAGGAGTCTGACGGAGGTGCAGAGTTTCTTGGGGATAGCTGAGTACTACCAGAGATTTGTGCTAGAATTTTCCAGAGTTATGGCACCACTCTCAGCTTTGACAAAGAAGGGGAAACCCTTCGTGTGGTCAGACAGATGTCAGCAGAGCTTCCACGAGCTAAGACAGAGACTGACCAGCACACCTATCTTGAGGCTACCAGAGGAGGGAGTAGGGTACGTAGTTTACTGCGATGCATCAGGTACCAGACTCGGATGTGTCCTGATGCAGGAGCGGGTAGTGATCGCCTATGGATCATTTCAGTTGAGGTAGCATGAGCAGAACTACGCTACCCATGACCTGGAGTTAGCAACAGTGGTCTTCGCTCTGAAGATGTGGCGACACTACCTAATGGGCGAGTGCTTTGCAGTCTACTCTGACCACCAGAGTCTCAGGTACATCTTCTCGCAGAAGGACCTGAATCTGAGACAACGACGATGGATTGAGTTCCTCCAGGACTATGACTTTGAGATAGTCTATACTCCTGGAAAGAGGAACATAGTAGCCGATGCTCTCATTAGGAGGATGGGAATCCAGCTACTCGGGGAGGTGATAGAGCAGCTAGCCTCTTTGCAGGTATCCTTAGTGAATAGAGATGGAGCAACCTTTCTTCAGTCACTCACAGTCACTCCTCCACTTCTGTAGCGGGTCAGATAGGTACATCATGGGGATGCTGACTGTGAGACGCGGCGTGCGCAGATATACTCAGGGCATACACCTGATGGATTCTCTATAGAAGTAGAGCACGTCGTCCTCTTCAAAGGATGTACCATGGTACCAGCTGCTTTATAGGAGGAGGTGCTAGGGGAGTTTCACACTTCCCCTTTAGCGGTACATCCAGGAGTGGCAAATATGTACCAGGATCTCAGATGACAACACTGGTGGCCGGGTATGAAGAAGGTTGTGGCATAGTTCATTTCTCGATGCCTCACTTGACAGCAGGTGAAGGCGGAGCACCAGGTACCAGCAGTCTTGGTACAACCCTTGGAGGTCCCAGAGTGGAAGTGGGACAGGATATCTATGGATTTCGTGACTGGACTTCCACGTACTTCCAGAGGTCACAACTCCATTTGGGTGATTGTCGACCGACTCACCAAGTCAGCTCACTTCTTACCCATCATAGAGCAGGGCTCAGTAGAGAGCTTGGGATGCATCTACGTTCAAGAGATCGTACGACTTCATGGTGTTCCATCATCTATCATCTCTGATCGAGATGCTCGCTTTACTTCCCGGCTTTGGAAGGGGTTGCAGGAGGCATTCAGGGCGCAACTACATTTGAGCACCGTCTTTCACCCTCAGACAGAAGGTCATATGGAGATGACCATTCAGACTCTCGAGGACATGCTCCGTGAATATTTCCTCGACTTTGGTCGTAGTTGGGAGGACCACCTGCCCTTGGTGGAGTTCACGTACAACAACAGCTACCACTCCACCATCGGGATGACACCATACGAGGCATTGTACGGCCGACCTTGCAGGTCACCTCTGTGCTGGACAGACCCTAGGGAGTCAGCACTTGTGGGACCAGAGATGGTCCAGGTCACGACAAAGAAGTTCTAGGTCATCCAGGAGCGGATGAGGACAGCTCAGAGCCGGATGAAGTCTTATGCTGACAGGAGTCGGAGGCCACTGGAGTTCGAGGATGGCGACCACGTCTTCTTGCGGGTCTCACCTCGACATGGATTATGAAGATTTGGCCAGGGTGGCAAGTTGTCCCCGCGCTTCATCGGACCATTCTAGGTCCTCAGCAGGATAGGCGAGGTGGCTTATCACCTGGCTCTACCACCTCAGTTGCACCGGGTGCATGACGTCTTCCACGTATCTCAGCTAATGAGATACGTGCATGACCCGATGCATATCATCGACCATGTGGAGTTGGACATTGACGATGGGGAGACTTTTGCGGAGGTCCCAGTGGAGATCGAGGATCGACAAGAGCGGGTACTACATGGGCGGTCGATACCTCTTGTGAGCATCAGATGGCAGCACGGGAACCTCTAGGAGAGCACTTGGGAGCGGGAGGCTCAGATGCATGCTCAGTACCCTCATTTGCTTCCCTAGTTTATGATGTATCTTTCAGGGGATGTAAATCCCTGAGGTGGGAGTAAAGTAAAGACCCGTAAAATTCAAGGGAATTTTTTTCTTAATTTTCTTTGGGATTTTACAAGAACACATTTTTTGATGGTGCCTGAATCCGAGGCCGGGTGTGCCCGGAATCATGTTACGAAGTTTAGCTCAGATACGTTCAGTGAACGAACGAGCAGGTTTTCTTAACTTTCGAACTGGTGCTCGGAATTGAAATCTGAGGGCACTGATGAAACTGTAGCACCGGTAATTTCTTAAGATCACCTTTTCCGAAGGTGTGTTTGCTCGGGATGAGTTGTTAAAATTGTGGTTTTAGTGAGGAATAAATAAAATTATATCACAATTTTATTTATTTTTCTCTAGGTAGTTATATCCTAAGTAATGGAGTTGGGGGTGGGACCCACATGTTGTTAACCAACCTTGATAGGATAAATGTGGGGTGGGGCCCACATGATCCCAACCCCTCACATTCCTAACTCCTAAAAACCCTCCATTTAATATTGCCAACTTATCCCTTCATTTAATTTTGACAAGTTATATTTAATTAAATGAGTGAACTTAATTTTGTATGTTCAAATTCTAAAAGTGTTGGCAAGGGAAATAAAATAAGGAAAAAGACTTATTTTATTTTGGTTCCTTCGTTGTGTTGAGGGAGGGAGCGTTCTTCACATTTTGGAAGAACTTGATCGTTCCGGCGAAGAACTTTTCTACCTCGACGAAGAACGCCGTCACACCTTTTTCCAAAGAACGACAACGCGCCATTCTTCGTTCTTCTTCCCGTGTCAAAGGAAGGGAGACTACGTTTCACCTCGGAAAATCTTCGTCAATGTGTATGGAACCACACCCCGCGACGCCGCTTTCTGTAACGCTCTTCGAACATCAACTCGTTATCAAGGTAGGTGTTAATTACTTTTTGTTCATGAAATATCCTTTTCCATTCTTCGTCTTTATTTTGGGGCCGCTTGATATCAACTTATCCGGAGGAGGTCAGACCACACGAACACGACGGAATCTCCTCTATAAGGCGGCGCGGTGCAACGACACCACGCAAAATCTTGGAGAAATGCGGCCAAGATGCGCGGCGCCGTCGCGCCGTGCCGTTGAGGCCGAACGATCCCACAGACGGAGTTGGGTCACAACGAAGGGGCGCGGTGCCGTCACGTGGCGCCGGAGACCCAAAAAGACACCGCGACCGGAGCGGGGCCGCGACGGAGGGGCGCGACACCATCGCGCCATGCCGGTCGGACAAGGTCGCGGCTCAAAGCCGCGGCGGTGCAAGGAGGGGCGGCCGGAACCGCTGGCTGCCGACAACTTGGAGGGCGGGACCGCAGCGTGTCCCGCGACGGCAACAATGGATGGACGGACCGGGCTGACTGTTTCAGGGGGAGACCGGGGATCGTAACCCTCGGCTGGCCAAAGGAGCGCCCCCCCACCCCACGTGGGGGTCACAGTTACTCAATCAGGGGGGCAGCGCCCCCCCCCCCCCCCCCTTCCGTGCAGCTCGGCGTGGCCGCGCCGGCGGGGCCGGGCCACGCCCACCGGGCTGGGCGGCGCCCTAATGGGCGGGATCCAGACCCGGTGCGGGTCTCCCGGTTTGGGCCAACCGTTTCAGGGGGAGATTGGGGGTCGTAACCCCCGGCTGGCCAAAGGAGCGCCCCCCCCCCCCACGTGGGGGTCGCGGTTACTCAATCAGGGGGGCAGCGCGCCCCCCCTTCCGTGCAGCTCGGCGTGGCTACGCTGGTGGGGCCGGGCCATGCCCACCGGGCTGGGCGGCGCCCTAATGGGCTGGATCCAGACCCGGTGCGGGTCTCCCGGTTCGGGCCGACTCAGAGTGGGTCTTAGGCCGGGTGGGTCCGGGCGCAAAACCCCCTAAAAACGGAAGGGTACGTTCTTTTTCCCATATCTTTGGCTACAGACCTCTGATTGACACACCGTTAGGTGTGATGAGATCCTTGGATCGAGATGGTCGTTTCGGTATATTACACTCAAGGTTTCGGAGAACTTTGGGTATGGTCGGGTTGGTTCGAACACGAAACCAACTGGGCCCTCGGAGCGGAAACGCTTACAACTTGAGCTCCGGATGTCCGATTGATGTGCCGTCGACTTTGTTGGATTCCTCTTAGTGATCTGGACCTTTTGGATTACTCCGCTTGAGGTTTGGATGCATTTGGAGTGTGGTCGGGTTGGTTTTGACTTAAAAACCAACAGGGCCCCTGGAACGGAAAAGCTAATAACTCACAAACCGGGCGTCCGATTGACGCGCCGTCTATCATGTTGAGTTCCTCTTGTCGAGACAGAACTTTGAGATACATCAGCTCTGAACTAAGTTTCAGTTGATTTATCGACCCCCCTTGGCTCGTGGAGCGGACCCTACCAGAATCGAGCATGCTGTGTGCAGGAACCCTAGAGCTGGCTGCGATGATGAAGACCGTACTGAAATCCTCTGTGGGTTCGACAGCGATGAAGACTGCACTAAAATCATATGTGGATTTTGGCAGTGATGAAGACCGTACTGAAATCCTCTATGGGTTCGACGGCGATGAAGACTGCACTAAAATCCTACGAGGGTTCAGCAGCGATGAAGACCGTACTGAAATCCTCTGTGGGTTCGACGACGATGACTACTGTTCTTGTATCCTACGTGGGTCTGGCAGTGTTTGACTTTGTTCTTGATATCCTAAATGGGTCTGGCAGAGTAGCTGGACTGTATCCTATGTGGGTCCGACAGATTAGCTGGTTTAGTATCCTATGTGGGTCCCAACATAGATGAATCAGTGGCTATATCTGATCATCTCTATCACCTTACGAAGAAGTATACCTGTGTGAGCTGAGTCTTGACTTCAATCAATATCTTCGATATGATTGACTTGCTTTCCTATATGGATTGAGTTGTGTTATCTTGTATGGATTGGGTTGTACTCCTATGTGGACTTGATCGAACTTGGGCATGGATGCTGGAGCCGAACGGGAATTGATGACTTATGTATATGTATGGGAATATACCTAAGTAGTGTTGGATGTTACTTCTTGATTGTGTCTTTCCTTTGTGGATTATCCTTTGTGGATTCTGGGAGACCTTCGGGGGTATCAGGGTCCCTACTGAGTAGTGTATACTCACCCCTACACGGGCTATGCCCGCACTACGTTGTGATGGATGCAGATGACGGACAACGCTGATCGTGGTTGAGGCTTGTGGATCAAGTCGGTACCTGGAGGTGGACCACTGGTCGGGACGTACACGGAGCGGACGACTGGACCTGAGGAGATGAGGAGGCTATCTGTACCCACCCTTCAGGTGGGACTTCCAGTGGACGGCTCGACGTTGCTGCTTTACTTCAATTGTTTTACTTCTTTTCAGTTGTACCTTACTTTCAGTTTGGGTTTGTATTATGGCCCACTTACTTTTCCTCACTACTTTTGTACCCAGTTTTACTTAGTGTTTACTTCTTCTTTCTTACTCTATGGTTTGTTTACTTTATAAAGGCAATGCCTTCCCCTTTTGTCGGGATTTACGCCTTGGTGCTAGTCGCCAGCCCCTGGCCTATGGAGGCGGGCTTGGGGTAGTCACGACACGTGTCCCGAGGACGGGTCATGAAACCTTATGCCCAAGGTAAGGATTATATAAGGAATTAATGGATTTTGGGAGATTATTTTTATCATAATTTGTGTGAGACAATGGGATTGAAAGGTGTGAGTAAGTGGGTAGAGGTGGTGACCTTTTAAAAGAGGGAGGAGGGGCACTTTAGGAAAGTCTTGAAATATTATTTTATTAGAAATTTATTTTCCAATTATAATAGCTCCAAAGTGATATATTTATAGTATAATATGAGGATGGGTCTAAATACTCTCAAAAAATAGGTTTTAGAAAAGTTTAGGTCACAAATATAACCTTCTATATTGGATTTAACCCTTGGTTAAATAAATTAACTCTTACCATGTCTTCTGGTATCTTACACTATATGGTTAATATAGTTACTATAAAATTTCAACCGAACATCAAGTGGATCATTAATGAAATTTTTTAAAATATTTATATCATTTGGTTGAATCTTATTTTTTATGACTATTATATCATTTGATAAAAAAATATTTGTTTTAAAAACACATTTATGTCAGTTTAGACACTATTTAGTAATTGATTTTAAAAAAAAATTACATTAAGTAAAAGTTAAAATGTCATAATCATCCATAAAATTAATGGATGACATCAAAAGTTTCAAATTACCTTTTTTTAATATTTATAATATCATTTATTTGAATCATTCATTAATAAGATAATAACTGCATCATTATTGTGTTATAAATAAATTTATTTATTTAATGTCTAAAAATTAAAAATAAAATACCATGATGTAGGAAATATTTTTATCTTTATAATGACTATTTATTTCCAAATAGATCAATTATATAACCCCACCTTAAAATTGTTTTAGTGAAAAGATACATGTTTATGTTATATTTCTCTTTACTTTAAATTAATTATTATAACATGTCATTTTCACACCAAAGTGGCTCTATGGGGTCCTAAAATCTACCCAAGGATGATAATGGTAGGCCATATATCATACAATAGTATTAATACACATGTTACGGTTGTTTTGTATTATTACGATATTATTTTTTACCCTTATTTACCCGATTGACCCTTTAACCATGATAAATAAAAATAATTACTGAAGTTACTATTCATAATGTAAAAAAATAAAAGGTACCTATTTACACAATTTAGAAATTATGATTCCAAATATGGAATTAATTTTTACAAATTCAAAACATATAAGTTTTAGTAATCAATTTTAAATTAATCCCCATTTTCAAAACGATTAAATGAGTTTAAAAAGTAAAAACCATCAAAAGATTGACACGTGTTTATATAAAATTTCAATGTGAAATTACTTTCCAATGACCATAATTTGATTAAATGGTAAATTAATAATCCAATTAAACTTTAAAACCAATTAAAAATATATTTCAACTATATAAATAAATTAGATAAAAACAGAATTTTGAATTAAAATGCATTATTTTTCACTATTCATTAGAATATGAATTTCATCAGAAAAATACAAAAATTTCAAACAAGGTAAATTTTTCTGTACCTATTCCAAATAATATGTTTATTATATCAAATAGAAATTATAAAATTGTCAAAAACTATATTTAAAAAGGGTTCTCCATCAAAAGGTTGTAAAACTATATTTTTTTTTGAAAAATACTTCTTTTATCGAAAAAATTGAATTTATTATTATATCATATCTTGAAAATATATAAGATGAATTTTAAACATTACATTTAATATATTAAATATATTTTTTGTTAAATAAAAATCCATAAAGAGTGATATGATTTTATAAACACAATTATTCTCTTTTAAATAGGTTTTCATAAAAACACATCATTTATATTAAATTGGTTTTTATTTTGATTTATAATAAATTTGGTAACCAATGAATCATTATTTAAACATGTGTAAACCATATTTTATAATTTATTTGATACTATTCATTCCTTCCATTCCAATGACTATGTTATAATGGTAACATTTAAATATTAATATTTAGCTCTTCGTTTAAGCTCGATGTATCGTATCATTTATGATTTTGAACATAGTGTTAATTTCTTAAAACTCAGGATGTTACAATGGAAACGATTAAATTATTTGAAAATAAGTGTATCATGGAATCTTGGGGTGTTATATTCTTCCCTCAAAATAATTTCACCCTCTAAATTTCTAGAACATCACTTCATAAAAAGATTTTGGTGGTTTTTTATCATAAGTTCCTCAAGTTCCCACATCACTTATTCCATTTTATGGTTTCTCCAAAGGACTTTTACAAGACTAGTCATCCAATTTCTCAAAACTTGGTCACTAGTGTCAATAATCTTGAAATGATCTTCACTGTAAGACATATCACGTTTCAGTTTTATTTATTTATAGGTGAGTACATGCGTTGGGTCTAGTATGTATTTCCTTAATAATGAAACATGGAAAACATCATGAAATTTGGAGAGACTTGGAGGCATTTCCAACAGTGAGATACAACTCCAATTTTTTCTAGAATCTCAAAAGGTCTGACATACATGGTAATTAATTTACCCTTCTTACCGAATCTTATAATACTCTTCTGTGGAGATACCTTCAAGAAAACATGTTCTCCCACCTGAAATTATAAATCCTTTATTTGGTTATCAACATAGATCTTTTTCCTACTTTGAGCTATTTTTATATGGGTATGAATAGTCTTTACCTTTTTCATCATTTCCCCAAAAAGTTCTGAGCCTATGAGTTTTCTTTCCCCAAAATCATCCCAAAAATTCGGTGTAGGATATCTCTTTCAATATAACACTTCTATGGTGCCATCTGAATACTTGAATAGAAGCTATTTTTTTAGGAAAATTCTACTAGAGGTAAATACTGATCCCACATACCTTGAAATTCAAGAGATAAAGATATCAACATGTCTTCTAAAGTTGTAATATTTCTTTCTGATTGTCCATAAGTTTTAGGGTGGTAGGCAGTTCTCAAACTAAGCTCAATATCTAGAGACTTTCGAATACGTTTCTAGAATTTTGATATAAAACATGGATCACAATAAGAAAAAATTTATAGGGTTACACCATAAAGTCTTAAAAGTTCATTAATATATAGTTTATCCAGAATTTCAAGGGGTAAATCTTCTCTTATAGAAAGAAAATGTGCTGATTTGGTAAGACGATCGACAATAAACCATATCGCATCATTTCTTCTGGGAGTCTTTGGTAACCCTGTAAAAAATCCACTATAATATCATCCCATTTACACATAGGTATAGGAATATGTTTCATGAATCCTATAGGATGGTTTATTATAGCCTTAACATGTCGAAAAACAAAATATCTCGACACATAATAAACAATATCCCTCTTCATGTTGTCCCACAAAAAATTTTCCTCTTCATGTCGTCACACTCCCTGGGTCTCTCGATTCTCCTCAAGCTAGGGTTCTTTCCCAGCTCCGCCATTCCCTCCCTCTCGTCGTCGCCTTCGCAGTAAGTGGTTTTTGTAAGGCCCCGACCCCCTTTACCCAGATTCAGTGCATTATTACATAACATTGGCATGATCACAAGAAAGATCAAGTCTCGAAAGACCGATTAGTTTAGTATCCTTGAAAACACTAGATACATTCATAAAATTTTACATTACATCATAAAAAAACATCTTGTCTTAATATCCCCTCATACTATCCCTATAGGTCATTCATAAATTACTTCTTCATAATCCTGGGAAAAATAAAACATTGAAAGGGGTGATCTCAGATGCTC
Organism: Viscum album; assembly: GCA_963277665.1. Lineage (NCBI taxonomy): Eukaryota > Viridiplantae > Streptophyta > Magnoliopsida > Santalales > Viscaceae > Viscum > Viscum album. The sequence continues at coordinate 442,895,417 of OY728121.1, forward strand.
AGTAAGGATAACATTATAGTAGAAGCTTTCATAGATAAGCATAAACACTTAAGGCAGTTTATAACTAAAACAAAAGCCTTTTAAACTTAAACTTCAGCATAAAATGGAAAATATAAAATAAAATAATGCCATTTACTTACTCACATGGATATTCTACTAGTTGAATGATCACATGCAATATCAATAACCACTTTCAAAATGATGGAATGCATAATTCCAGACTATCATAACCACATAGCCAATGCCTCGTGCCAAGACTACAAATAAGATTTTGCCAAGGCCTTGTGCCAAGACACTAGTTTGTCTCATGAGACCTACCGATGTATCAAGGAGTTATAGAGGGCTCCACCCTTCACTTACTAAGTCCAATGCATTCCTCAAATGAAAATATTTAAATATAACATAAACATTCGTATTAAAACTAACATACGAAATGTCAATACTTTATCCACAAACCATGAATGGTATAAAAATAGCACATCCACAATCAAACATAACTCATTCAATACAATATAGAATATTGTATTGTATCATATTAACTTCAATCGAGAATAATGAATGATATTGACATAGATTAAAATAATCATCAAACTATTGAGAGAAATATCTCCCTCTTTCTTGAAAACATTTAAAAGTCACAATATTTGTCAAGAAGCCATTTAAAAATATATTTTCGAATCAAAGTGTCCCATACCACTTCGAAACATTTAAAAGGAGTTTTAATTTTAAAAATTTAATGTCCATATAAATAAATCCTTAAAACCATTTTCAAAATATGGATATTAATGGGCAAGATTTAGAAGAATAAGTCTTTAAAAAATTTAAAAAATGGTATTTTAGTTAGAGTTTCTAACCAAAAGAGAGACACTTGAATAAAAATAATTGAGGAAATAAAAACTTTGTAATATCATGAGAATAAAGGGATTCATGATATATTATGTCAAAGTACATTATATACACCATATAAAAGTGATTTGGTGTATAACAATAAAGGAGTCTCAATGGAATGTAAATTGAGATGAAATTTCTTATAAAGACCATATAATTAGGTTAAGGATAAATCAAAGACAAAATTATGTGTGAAAAAAATAAATACACTCAATATGATTGGATATTTAGTGTAATTAAATCAGAGGACTTTCACACATATTCTTGTAAAAACAACACTAATGAATTGGATATTTAACTCAACAAATAGAGATTGAGTTAAAAATTACTCTTATCAAGTTCATACTGATCACTTGAGAATTTATCAATGGAGTGATTATGTGTATAAAAATTATATCCACATAAAATGGGAGTGTAAATTATGACATAAGCAAATTAATAGTTATTCCACACATAATCTCGGAGTAAAATAATCAATGAAGTTTGCGTAAAGCTGAATAAATGGAAATTGAAATTTCAAATTCCCTTATCGATTAGGTAAATTATGAAACATACACCCATGAAAGAAGGATCATACAATGATTATGTAAATACCCATAAATTAAAGTTTAATACCCAATGAATACAATTATGGGTATTACACATACACCACATGCAATAAATAAGTGGTGAACAATGGAATTCTCATGAAATTAAGAGTGAGATAAGAAACCCCTTACCTTGTACTTTTCCTTGGTTTGGGGTAGGTTAAACTCATGTATAATGTTTAAATAATTGTTATTAAATTACTCATGAATCATATACATTAATATGATATCATATATGATCTTTTAACATTGCTTTGTTAATAATATCTTAGAATTATCGTCGTTTCGGGTTTTAACTTACTCGTTTTATTTTATATGTTTTGTTATGTAAGCCATATTTTTCATGGATATGCTGTATCTTATTCATATCCAGAATGATATAAAGTTCTTAAAAATTATTTTTAAATCATCAAATGATAATTATACTTGAACAGATATGATGGAGAATGAATCTCATCGCGTTCGTGGAGACGGTAGTTCGTACGTATGTACGAGCGACAATATCATTCTTTTTATATTAAAATAATATATACTTGGATGGTATATTATATATACAGAATCATTATCATGTTATATTTATTGTTTACATGAATTATACATCATTATTATACCCATACAAATAATAATATATTGAATAACAATTACACCACGACGTGGAGACGGTAAGCCGTACGTACGCACGTATGGTGACATGTTATTCAAAGGGTGGATAGAATACTGAATATGGTTGTTCAATATTTATAATAACATCACATTATATATAATATACTTGAGTTATTATTTTAGAATGGTAATAACAAAGAAAGAAGAAGTGGAAGAAGAAAGGAACTTGAAAAGGGGTGGTGAAAATATTACCTCTTCTTCGGGTTCTTCCTTTTAATTTGATCAAAAGGGATCCTTAGGTTGGCTTTATGATCAAACTAAGGCCTCTAGGTTTTCTAGGGGAGTTTAGAGAGTATTTTTGCAGGGTTTGGCCGAACCAAAATTCTTTGAAGGTGTGAAGAAATGAGAAGGAGCAGTGCCCTTTTATAAGAGGGGTGAGGCGCACCTTTGGAAAAGCTAGAAATATTAATTTATAATAAATTCATATTCGGTTTCTAATGGCTAAAAAGTTGATTATTTAAAGTTTAATGTGGGTATAGTTATAAATAAATTCCACTAATATAATTTATATAGGTTTGGGTCATTATATTAACCTTATCTTTAAGTATTAACTCTTAGTTAATTAGTTTCACTTTTACAATGTCTCTTTGTATTTTTATATTATATGGTTAATAAACTTACTATATACATCCAAGAGACCCCCAAGTGGTACATTAATGATACAACTATCATGATATAAGTCTCTTGGCCTAAACATAGATTTTTAGGAATTTAATATCAATTAATAATATAATATTTGTTTTAAAAACTCTTTTATATCAATTTTGACACTATTCAATAATTGATTTTTGTAAATATCATAACAGAATTATTACTTATAAAAAAGTTAATTAAATAAATAATAACATGTCATATTAACCTATAAAATTAGTGTAATTCATAAAAAGTCTCAAATTATATTTATTTGGGTATTTATAATATCAATTATTCTAATTTTTCACTATTATGGTAATTACTGCATCACCATTGTGTCATATATAAATTACATTATTTAATGTTTAAAAATTATAAATAAAATATAATTATGTATTAAATATTTTTATATTTCTAATGAATATTTATAGTCTAAAATCCAACATATATAACCCTATGTAACAATTGTTTTTCTAAAAGATATATGCTTGTGTTATTTTTGTATTCATTTTAACTTAATTAAAATAAAGTGTCCCTATCACTTAAAAGTGGATCCATGGGGTCCCAAAATCGACCCAAAGATGTCCCTGGTCGGACATGTATCAACCAATAGGGTTAAGACACGTTTTTGGGTAATTTAGTATTATTATAATATTATTTTTTAACCCTTATTTACCGGATTTACCCTTTAACCATGGTAAATAAAATATTTACCGAAGTAATTATTCAAAATGTCTAAAAATAAAATTTATCTATTTACAAAATTTGAACATCCTGATTCCAAACATGGAATCCATTTTTACAAATTCAAAACACAGAAGTGGCATAAATTAATTTAAAATTAATTCCCGTTGTTAAAATAAAAAGCGTGTTTTAAGAGATAATAACTATCAAAAGATTGGCACTTGTTTATGTCTGGTTTAATTGTGAAATTATGTCCAATGACAAACATTGAATTAAATGGTAAAAATATATTATAAATATACTTTAAAACCACTCAAATTCATAATTTATCAATATTAATTATTTCGATTAAAAAAGTTGTTTTTAATTAGAATTTAGTAATTTTCACTATTCATCAAAATATGAAAGTTATCCGAAAAGTACCAAAATTTCACCCTAGGATAATTTTGACATTCTGAATCCAAAAATGAAGTCCATTTTGAGAGATAGAATTTATAAAATTTCAAAAAGTAGGTATTACTATTCATAACGGCTAGTTTGATTGGTTGTGGTGTGTTAGAATCTCGAAGTTACGTACAATGCACACCATTGAATTATTCAAAGGGAAACGTACCGTGGAATCTTGGGGTGTTACATTCTCCCCTCCTTCAATAAATTGTGTCCTCACAATTTTTTTTAAAATTGGGCTTGAGAATATAATGGAAATTCCCACATCAGAAAAGGATTCAGTAAAACTATCACTTTAAAAGAAAGGAAGAGAGTTATAAAGGTCACCCAAGATAACTTATACTAGGATTACATGTAGGAAAATGTGGATATGGATGATAAACTAAGTGTTCAGTTCTGATGGAGAGGTATAGAAAACATGATCAGGAGAAAGTTAAAAATAAGAAAATCACAAACTTGTGTTGGGACAATTGTCCTTAGTCTCCCAGTAGGAAAAGTAAACAGACAACATTTTTTTTGTTTTAAGTTACATTACATAAGGACGAGGAATTCATTTATGATATTGACTAAGAACATAAAGAGATATAATTACCTTTTAAGTAGAGTTTCATTATTTAATAACTTTTTACCACTAACTCATTTTTTTGAACAATGAGTATTCAAGAAGACTTGGTCACAATGAAAGAGCTAGAGTAAAATTCTATAGAAAAATATGATCCATGTAGGATAAACTATATATTTAACTTGTATTTAGAGATTAATCAAAACCAAAATGGTTAGTATAATATCTTATGACCCCCCCCAAACAGATATTCCATTAGAGAAAAAAAACTAATCTTAATTTCTAAAATTAAACCATCAATACCCCAAAGTTAAATAAATACCATTAAATAATAAATTGTCCTTAAAATCCTTCAATATAATCCAAAATAATATTGAAAATCAAAACTTATAAGAATGTAATCTTCCACATTAAATTGTATCTCCAAATGACATTAATTACTCTTAAAGTCACATACTTAAAAGTAATTAACCTAATCTTTTCCATAAACAACCCAAATCACTATAAATCCATAATAAAAACATAGATAAAAATCCACCATTACTCCTCAAATGAAATCCCATACTATTCTATTTTCCTTGGGCATATAGTGTTCACAACAATGCGAACAACTTCCAAAATAACATCTATCACTTAATCACCAAATAATTTTCCTATACCAAGGGTATTAATTTAATAAGACATAAGAACCCAAATCAACTTATTATTGATCAATAAAATCATTTAACTAAAAATAATTAGTCACACTATCCAGGGACTTTACGTAGTCCAGTGGTAGGCGATAAATCCCAATCGCACTTTGGTTGTGGGTTTAATTCCCACAGGTTTGTCTGACGCGACGGGTTGTCACACGGTCTACGTGTTGTCCTTTTTCAAAAACTATATTTTATAATATTACCAAAATGAGATAAATTCCTCAAAATACCATAACATAATTTAACCACAAATGTTATATCATACCTTGCATTTTCATCCCAAATTATAATAACTTATAATTCTCTCAAACCCCAATGATCATATAAAACCAAATGGTTATTTATACCTATATCCACAAGAGAAGAGATAATTCTTCCACAAATATCATTATCATATGGGAAACTGCGGGGTTATAAATACAAGAGAAAATTATTCCAAAGTAAACCCATCAACAAGGATCACTAATACTTTTTAAACATTTCTCCAACCATTTATTTCCGCATAGCTTCTTCTTTGACCAAGAAAATATCCTATAGAATAAGGAATTCCCTCGGGTAATGGCCAGTTCCCCTACATTTACGGAAAATGACTGTAAATGGACTCTTGGGACCATTTTTATCTTCTTCCATAGTACTCTTCATTTTTCTTCAGCAATTATTCACTTTATGTCCTTCCTTCCCGCATGTAAAGCATATCTTTGTCCCATTGAGACACTTTCTTGGGTGTCTCCTTCCACATTTCCTGCATGATTGAAATTGAGGATTTCTTTCTCCATGGTCTCCACTACTGGAGCTCTTATCATTCATCACCTTTCTCTTCTTTGTTGAGTCTGGTAATTGGTTAATATATATATTGTTGATCATATTTTTGGAAAATTGATTTGGCATAAAGACGATATCTTTTACGCCTATCAACATTCCATTTTGTTGCTCATTTCCACCACCGTTCCCACTTTGTACATCATTCTCAATTTCACTATGACTTCCTTGGAATCCAGCCATTGACTAAAACCAGAAAGCATTGTGTGAGTAGTAGTAGTCATACAATCATTTAGAGACTAACATGTCACCATATTCTCAATTTGAAACACATTAGGATTAACCAAGGTCATTCACTCTCATCTTATACATATAATACTTTAAATCGGTTTGTAAAGAAAATGTAAATTATCCTAAGCATATCCCCCGGGAGTGTCGTAACCAAGAGTGCAACAAGGCCCATTTTCGTGCACCAGTTCCCGTTTGATTCTAGCTCAAAGCGGTGTTTTCAGGTTTTACACCTAGGTATATCTGTGCCAGAGCCGCCTCTACCTGCTTGTATCCAGACAAAGATGTATTTCTTGGAAAACTCAAAAAATCTCTACAATACCAAAATTCTAGGAAGTTCTTCTATACTAATCCTCAAAGTTCATCTTAGGTCTATGTTCTCTAATCAGAGTTTATCTAAATATATCTCCCATTGTTTGTACTAAACTTCCTTTGATACTAACTGTAACACCCTGACCCCAGTTACCCAGAGTCGGTGCATTATTACATAACATTGGCATGATCACAAGAAATATCAAGTCTCGAAAGACCAATTAGTTTAGTAGCCTTGGAAACACTAGATACATTCATAAAATTTTACATTACATCATAAAAAAACATCATGTCTTCATATCCCCTCATACTATCCCTACAGGTTATTCATAAATTACTTCTGCATAATCCTGGAAAAATAAAACATTGAAAGGGGTGAGCTCAGAAGCTCAGTAAGGATAACATTATAGTAGAAACTTTCATAGATAAGTATAAACACTTAAGGCAGTTTATAACTAAAACAAAAGCCTTTTAAACTTGAACTTCAGCATAAAATGGAAAAGATAAAATAAAATAATGCTATTTACTTACTCACATGGATATTCTACTAGTCAAATGATCACATGCAATACCAATAACCACTTTCATAATGATGGAATGCATAATGCCAGACTATCATAACCACATAGCCAAGGCCTCGTGCCAAGACTACAAATAAGATTTTGCCAAGGCCTTGTGCCAAGACACTAGTTTGTCTCATGAGACCTACTGATGCATCGAGGAGCTATAGCGGGCTCCACCCGTCACTTACTAAGTCCAATGCATTCCTCATATGAAAAGTTTTAAACATAACATAAACATTCGTGTTAAAACTAGCATACGAAATGTCAATACTTTATCCACAAACCATGAATGGTATAAAAATAGCACATCCACAATCAAACATAACTCATTCGATACAATATAGAAGATTTTATTGTATCATATTAACTTCAATCTAGAATAATGAATGATATTGACATAGATTAAAATAATCATCAAACTATTGAGATAAATATCTCCCTTTTTCTTGAAAACATTTAAAAGTCACACTATTTGTCAAGAAGCCATTTAAAAATAGATTTTCGAATCAAAGTATCCCATACCAATTTGAAACATTTAAAAGGAGTTTTAATTTTAAAACTTTAATGACCATATAAATAAATCCTTAAAACCATTTTTAAAATATGGACATTAATGAGCAAGATTTAGAAGAATAAGTCTTTAAAACATTTAAAAAATGGTATTTTAGTTAGAGTTTCTAACCAAAAGAGAGACACTTGAATAAAAATAATTGAGGAAATAAAAACTTTGTAATATCATGAGAATAAAGGGATTCATGATATATTATGTCAAAGTACATTATATACACCATATAAAAGTGATTTGGTGTATAACAATAAAGGAATCTCAATGGAATGTAAATTGAGATGAAATTTCTTATAAAGACCATATCCTTAGGTTAAGGATAAATCAAAGACAAAATTATGTGTGAAAAATATAAATACACTCAATATGATTGGATATTTAATGTAATTAAATCAGAGGACATTCACACATATTCTTGTAAAAACAACACCGATGAATTGGATATTTAACTCAACAAATAGAGATTGAGTAAAAAATTACTCTTATCAAGTTCATACCGATCACTTGAGAATTTATCAATGGAGTGATTATGTGTATCAAAAGTATATCCACAGAAAAGGGGAGTGGAAATTATGACATAAGCAAATGAATAGTTATTCCACACATAATCTCAGAGTAAAATAATCAATGAAGTTTGCGTAAAGCCGAATAAATGGAAATTGAAATTTCAAATTCCCTTATCGATTAGGTAACTTATGAAACATAAAACCATGAAAGAAGGATCATAAAATGATGATGTAAATACCCATAAATTAAAGTATAATACACAATTAATACAATTATGGGTAGTACACATACACCACATGCAATAAATAAGTGGTGAACAATGGAATTCTCACGAAATTAAGAGTGAGATAAGAAACCCCTTACCTTGTAATTTTACTTGGTTGGGGGTAGGTTAACCTCCTGTATAATGTTGAAATAATTGTTATTAAATTATTCATGAATCATATACATTAATATGATATCATATATGATCTTTTAACATTTCTTTGTTAATAATATCTTAGAATTATCGTCGTTTCAGGTGTTAACTTACTCGTTTTCTTTTATATGTTTTGTTACGTAAGACATGTTTGTCATGGATAGGTTGTATATTATTCATATACAGAATTATATCAAGTTCTTAAACATTATTTTTAAATCATCAAATGATAATTATACTTGAATGGATATGATGGAGAATGAATCTCATTGCGTTCGTGGAGACGGTAGTCCGTACGTACGCACGAGCGACAATATCATTATTTTGATATTAAAATAATATATACTTGGATGGTATATTATATATACAGAATAATTATCATGTTATATTTATTTTTTACATGAATTATACATCATTATTATACCCATCCAAATAATAATATATTTAATAACAATTACATCACGACGTGGAGACGGTAAGCCGTACGTACGCACGTATGGTGACATGTTATTCAAAGGGTCGATAGAATACTGAATATGGTTGTACCATATTTATAATAACATCACAGTATATATAATATACTGGAGTAATTATTTTAGAATTGTAATAACAAATAAATAAGAAGTGGAAGAAGAAAGGAACTTGAAAAGGGGTGGTGAAAACATTACCTCTTCTTCGGGTTCTTCCTTTTGATTTGATCAAAAGGGATCCTTAGGTTGGATTTATTATCAAAATAATACCTATAAGTTGTTGTGAGGGAAGTTGAGAGAGTATTTGGGCAGGGGTTTTCCGAACCAAAAGGCTTTGAAGGTGTGAAGAAATGAGAAGGAGGAGTGCCATTTTATAAGAAGGGTGAGGGGAACCTTTGGAAAAGCTAGAAATATTAATTTATAATAAATTCATATTAGGTTTCTAATGGCTCAAAAGTTTATTATTTAAAGGTTAATGTGGGGATAGGTATAAATCAATTAAACCAATTGAATTTAGACAGGTTTGGGTCATTATATTAACCTTATCTTTAAGTATTAACTCTTAGTTAATTAGTTTCACTTTTAAAATGTCTCTTTGTATTTTTATATTATATGGTTAATAAACTTAATATATACATCCAAAAGACCCCCCAAGTGGTAAATTAATGATACAACTATCATGATATAAGTCTCTTGGCCTAACCATAGATTTTTAGGAATTTAATATCAATTAATAATATAATATTTGTTTTAAAAACTCTTTTATGTCAATTTTGATACTATTAAATAATTGATTTTGTTAAAAATAATAACAAAATTATTACTTCGAAAAAAGTTAATTAAATCAATAATAACATTTCATAGTAACCTATAAAATTATTTTAATTCATAAAATGTCTCAAATTATATTTATTTGGGTATTTATAATATCAATTATTCTAATTTTTCACTATTATGGTAATTACTGCATCACCATTGTGTCATAAATAAATTAACTTATTTAATGTTTAAAAATTATAAATAAAATATCATTATGTAGGAAATATTTTTATCTTTCTAATGAATATTTATAGTGTAAAATCCAACTTATATAACCCTATGTAACAATTTTTTTTCTAAAAGATATATGTTTGTGTCATTTTTGTATTCATTTTAACTTAATTAAAATAAAGTGTCCCTATCACTTACAAGTGGATCCATGGGGTCCCAAAATCTACCAAAGATTCCCATGGTTTGAAATGTATCAAAAAATAGGGTTAAGACACGTTTTAGGGTAATTTAGTATTATTATAATATTATTTTTTAACCCTTATTTACCGGATTTACCCTTTAACCATGGTAAATAAAATATTTACCGAAGTAATTATTCAAAATGTCTAAAAATAAAATTTATCTATTTACACAATTTGAACATCCTGATTCCAAATATGGAATCCATTTTTCCAAATTCAAAACACAGAATTAGCAGAAATTAATTTAAAATTAATTCCCGTTGTTAAAACAAGAAGCGTGTTTTTAAGAGATAATAACTATCAAAAGATTGACACTAGTTTATGTCTGGTTTAATTGTGAAATTATGTCCAATGAAAAAAATTGAATTAAATGGTAAAAATATATTCTAAATATACTTTAAAACCAATCATATTCATAATTTACCAATATTAATTATTTCGATTAAAAAAATTGTTTTTAATTAAAATTTAGTAATTTTCACTATGCATCCAAATATGAAAGTTATCCGAAAAGTACCAAAATTTCACCCAAGGATAATTTCGATATTCTGAATCCAAAAATGAAGTCTATTTTTAGAGATAGAATTTATAAAATTTCAACAAGTAGGTATCACTATTCCTAACAGCTAGTTTGATTGGTTGTGGTGTGTTAGAATCTTGAAGTTGCGTACAATGTATGCCATTGCATTATTCAAAAGGAAACGTATCATTGAAGATTGGGGTGTTACATTTTCTCTCTTGTGTGCTCTTCCCTTCTCCTGCCTATCCATCTTTTCATGGTTTTTATTCTTCTTTAGATTCTTCAATCGTCTTGATTAGAGAGGCTACGTTTTGTTACTGCTTCATGGGCCTCAACCACTGTGACTCTTCTCTTTTTGCTGTCAACATCGTGAATAAATCCCATATTGGTTTAACTCGATGTAACTCCAGCGAGTTGGGATTATTAGTGGAATCCGGAGAGGTTTTCCTCTGTTTTCTGGCTGGATTTTGGATTTTGTGACCAGGCTCTTCATCTCACCTCCTGGTTTCAGATCTCGAGTCTCTCAGCCTGGTATTTCTTCTCTATGCTCCTCCTCTTCCATTATTACCTTACCCGCCATGAAATAACCCATTTCTGGTCAATCATGATGGAGTAATAGGGTTGTTTGGAATGGTGATGGTGGTAGGGCTGAAGGCGATTCCTCTCTGATTTACTCTACCATATCCTTTTACCTCTACAGTTTGTATTCACATTTTATTGGTTGCAGTATTTTTTGTGGATTGTTTATGTTATGTGGATTCTATTTAGACTCAACATCTCTTTTGGTTTTTGGTTGCGTGTCCAACATTTTGTGGTTTTAGTTATAGGGGTTTCTTTTTGAATTTGGTTTCGAATTGTCTGGTACCTGGTTTTTTGGTGACTCTTCCTGATGATGGTGATGATTTATTTCATTCTGGTTTTGTGTGATATTTACATTCTTGGTCGAGGTGGTGGTATGAAGCTATTATCTTGGTGGTGGTTCTGAGTTCTGATGTGTTTTCATTACTGTGTAATTTTCTATTCGGTGATGGTGGTTATGACGTGGTGGTCGATGGATCCACGTTCATGGTTGATTATTTATGATGGGCTTGGTTATGGTTCCTCCATTCAAAAACAATGATGTAGTGATACATCTTGGGGAAGGTGATAGTAAGGGTGAGTGGCTCTAGGCGGTTTGCATCTCGAGGATTTTATGTTTTCCTACTTTAATTTGAACTGCGCACTTTTGAAATTTGAATCCTTGGTGTTACTTGAAACTGGTTAGTGGGTTCTTTTGTTTGAATTTTGTATTTGGTGTTTTGAATTTTGTGAGGTTCTCACTCAGCCATAAAAGTGATTCATTGAAAATACAAAAATATAGAATTGGAGAAAATCATCCAATAATTCACTTTTTAACTCAGGTTTGGAGGGAACACCAAGCCTCTTCCAAAATTTGAAAATGAAATCTTCATAAGTGAAGTTGATCAATCATCCATCAGTCACTACTTTAATTTTATTTTGAAAATACTCATCATCAAAATGAGAAATTTTGATCCTTTCCAATAAATATGGTTTTGAAACCATTTGAAAAAGTAGTGATGTTTCACCTTCCATGAAAATTAACATATCCATCTTTACTAGATCCCTGAACATAGGATTCTTTTCAACTCTCATTTTCTTTATAACTCTATGGTCCTTTCTTCTCACATCATCTGCCACCTTATTTTCCTTCCTTGGGTGGTAGTGTATTGTGAAATCGTAATCTTTTAGTAGCTCAAGCCATCTCTTTTTTCTCATGTTGAGTTATTTCTGTGAGAAAATATATCTCAAACTCTTATAATCTGTATATATCTCACATATTTCATCCTAAAGATAGTGTCTCCATATATTTAGAGAGAATATTACTACTGCTAACCCAAGATCACGGGTTGGGTAGTTTGTTTTATGATTTTTTTGACTACCTTAATGCATATGTAATAACCCTATCACTTTCTATAAGAACACAACCAAGTCCTTTCCTTGACACATCACTATAAATCAAAAACCCATCATTCCCATTTGGTAAAGTCAATATAGAATAATTTATTAATATTTTATTCAATTATTCAAAACAATATTCACACTCTTTTTTCAAAACAAATTTAACCCCTTAACGTGTGATCTCGGTTAATTGGTTAGCCAATTGGGAAAAATTCTTAATGAAATGCTGATAATAACCTACTAAAACAATGAAACTGTATACCTTGGTTATAATTGTTGGTTTTGACCATTCTTGGATTGCCTTTGTCTTTTTAGGATCAATAGAGATTCCATCCTTTGAGAAAATATGGCCAAAAAAGGAAATTTCCTAAATCCAGAATTCATACATTAAAACTTCACATATAGTTCATTTCTTCTAAGAGTCTTTAGATGAATAAAAAATTGGTTCTCATGGAAATCATAGATTTTGGAGTATAACAAGATATCATCAATAAATAAAATGAAAAAATCATCAAGATATTTCTTGAACACTCTGTTCATTAGATCCATGAAAACATAGTGTGCATTAGTCTGTCTGAATGACATTTCTGTAAACTCACAATGCGCATTATTGGTTCAGAATGATGTCTTTGAAATATCTTTCTTCTTAATACACAATTGATGATATCCAGAATTAAGTTCAATCTTCAAAAAATATTGTTCTCCATGAAGTTAATTAAACAAATCATCAATGCGATGTAGGGGATACTTTTTATTAATTGTAATAACATTGATTTATTTATAGTCAATACATAGACTCATTGATCCATCTTTGTTCTTAACAAAAAGAACTGGGGATCCCCATAGAGAAACACTAGGGATAATATATACCTTATTACTCAACTCCTCTAGATGTTTCTTCAACACTACTAATTCCATAGTGTCCATTATATAAGGAGTCTTTGATATTGGTCTTTCATCAGTGATTAAATCAATAGAAAACTAAACTTCATGATCTAGGGGGTGTCTATGTAAATCTTCTGGAAAAACATAAATGTATTCCTTTAGAATAGGTATATCCTCAATTTGAATATTTCTTTCTTCATCCATAGATGTTATTTTCTCTTCCTCCCCAAGAATCTCATTCAGTAATGCTACTAGGGGTGTGTTTTGATAGGAATCAAGTGATGAAGTTTCTACTCTAAAGATAATAAATTCTACATTTTCATCACAAAAAGAAACTTCTTTCTTCTTATAATAAATTTTCACATCATATTTTGATAGCCAGTCCATACCGAGGATTATATCAAAGTTAACCATAGGTATGATGATAAAGTTAGCAGATACACTCATTTATATTCCATAATGGGAACTACCCTACACATATTTATTGATATTAGACTTACCTTATGGGTTTTGACTAAAAATTCCCTTATTAATTTGAATTGGAAATATATAAATTTTAAATCAAACTAGGAAGAAATAAAGGAATGTGAGGATCTAGAATCAAATAAATCTTTGGCTAGATTTTAGGTAATGATTAAAGTACCTACTGCCACATCATTAGGAACTCCAACCTCAGCAGTAATGATTGAAAAATCCTTCCCTTTCTCCCTTGGAATTTTCTTGGGAAAGTTTTGATGTTTAGGAAAAATCATTTTCCTAACATCCTAACTCTTTACAATTATAGCATTGAACATTGGTGGATTATTTATCCCCTTGCAATCTTGATCTTAGTTTCCTTTTCTCCACACTTGTAACAAACTCCCATACTCTTTAGGAAAGTACCGTGGTGTTTCTTCCCATAATTACCATAGGGTGGAAAATCAACTTTTCCCTTCTTCATATTATTTTCTTTTCCAAAGTGTTCAATGAACCTCTTATTATCTTGCTTTACTTTAAATTCATAAGACTTATATAATTAATTTTCTATCTTGATATCACATGAGACTATATCTTTGTATGATGAGAAAGATTGTGAGACTAATGCGCATTAGAGGAATGGTTTTAAGCCATCAAATAATTGGCCAATCTTACTTATTGGGTTACATATGTAGTCTAAAACATGTCTTTATAACCTTGTGAGGTTAGGTTCATAATTTGAAACATTCCCATCCTCCTTCTATCTCAGACTCAAAAATTTCCTCTCTATATCCGCTCATAGATCACGAGGAAAATATTTTTCTAGGAAGAGTTATTTAAATTCCGTTTATTCCATATTTGATACCTCTTCATCATCCTTAATGTTTTTAATTAATAACAATCATTGATCTATATCTCTTAATAGATGATTGAATGCTATAATAACATTTTCCCTTTCGTTACTCCCAAAAGTAAGAAATATTTTATCTAAATAGCTTATCCATTTCTCAACTACAAATGGATTTGTTTTCCCATTGAATTTTGTTGGATATTTTCACATGAAGCGGTCTAAAATTGATACTCCACATTTTGGATCAGGCTACTCCATATGGGTAAGGGTTTTTTTCATAACCCATGTCATTTGTCCAAGTATGGTTATAAGCTGTTCAACTCCAGTTGTATCATAAACTCCACTATCATTATCTTTTCTAAGAGGAAAATACCAACATGGATTTCATGTATTGATATAGTTTCCATTCCTTCAACTATGTTCCATTTAGAATACACTAGATTAGATTATGAATCATAATTCGTAATTCCAAACTAGTAAAATACTTAACATAAATTGAAAAATTTATTCATATCTAATCCATAATAAAAAAATGTTTTCTTTGGGGACATATTTATTCAGAAATCCTTAAAAATGGTTTGTAAAGAAAATGGGAATTATCCTAAGCATATCCCCCAGGAGTGTCAAACCAAGATTGCAGTAAGGCCCATTATTGTGCACCAGGATATCCTGAGTCAATCCTAGAACACCTTTTCAGAGTTGTTACTCTTAGGTACATTTGTGACATAACCGCATCCACTTGTAGTATCTTGACATGGATGTATTTTCTAGGAATACCCACAAAACCTCTAAATTACCAACATTTTAGGATATTCTTATATACTGGTCCTCAAAGTCTACCTTATGGTAGTGTCCCTTAATTAAAGTCTTTTCTAAATATAGTTTCCATGGTTTTTACTAAACTTCATTTGGTACCAACTATAATGCCCCAAACCTAGTTTCCAAAATTTGGTGCATTATTTTATTACATTTTTTTGATCACAAGAAATCAAATCCTGAATGACCAATCAATTAGGTATCCTTGGAAAAACTATATAGAAACATTCATTTTACATTACATATTGAAATGAAAAATAACATAGTGTCTCCTTTGAAAACACTCACATACCTTAGATTATCCCTACAGGTCAGTTATAATATAATTATTTTCATCCTGAGAAAAAATGAAACATAAGAAATAGGAGAGATCAGATGCTCAGTAAGGATAAACAATATAGATAAAGCTATCATAAATAACCATAAAATTTTAAGGAAAGGTATAAAAATAAAACAAAATCATTTTAAACATAATATTCAACATAATATGGAAATAATAAATCAAATAATTCTATTTAATAATTCAAATGGATACTCTACTAGTCAAATGATCATATGAAATATAAATAACTAATCTCATAATTATGGAATGAATAATTCCAAACATCATAACCACACCATCAAGGACTTTTTACAAGACCATATATAATGGGTAAAAAAAACTAGTTTGTCTAATGAGACCTACCAATGCATCGAGGGGCTATAGTGGGACTTTCCTGTCACTTACTAATTCCAATTCATTCCTCATATGAAAAGGGTGAAACATAACATACACATTCATATTAAAACTAGCATACAAAATGTTAATACTTTAACCACAAACCATCAATGGTATAAAAATATAACATACATAGTCAAAAATATCATAAAACCTTCAATACAATATGAAATATTTTCTCATAATAAATTAACCTCAATTAAGAATAAAATCCAACCAAGGATGTTTACATAGTTGAAAATAATCTAATAAAACCATTAAAACCATTTGAGAGAGATATTTATTTTTTAATTTGAAATCATTTAAAAGCCATGAAATTATAAAATAAAACATTTCTTTTGAAAAATCATTATAATATTGTAAGGTAATATTTAAAATGTTAATGCATCATGACATCAGAAATAGCCACTCATGTCATATAAGTTAAAAAAACATTCTTTCCTTAATTTGTCGAAAAGGTCATAAAGTACCTCGTTTGGAAAATGACATAAAGATTCATTTCAAAAAAATTTATAAAAAGTAAAGCATGGGTAAAAATGTCTTTAAATAATTTTTGATAATATTTTGAAATACATTTTAAGAAACATGGACATGGATGATAAATATGTCCCAGTAGATACATACATATAAATAACCCCAAATAATAATGAGATTGTGAAATTAACCATTACCTTATATTTTATTTTAGTTGAGGGTGAGTTAACCCCCTGTATAATGGTTAAAACATATTATTAAATTATATAAAAAATATATCCATATTTATGATATCAAATATGATCCTATTGTGTCATTTTGTTAATAATATTTAAGTATTACCATTGTTTCGGGTGTTAAAAGCTTTGTTTTTCTTTGCATGTTTTGTTGTGTAAGTCATGTTTGTTATGAATAGGTTGTATTTTATTCAAATATTGAATGATATAAAGTTCATAATTATTATTTTTAATCATCATATAAAATTTATAATAATTCTTAAATGGTTAACATGGAGAATGAGTCCTACCGTGTCGTGGAGAGGGTAGGCCGTACATACACAAAAGCAACGTTATCATTACATTGATGGTTAAATAGTATATAATTGGATGGTATTTTAATTATACATAATAATATAATTTCATATTAATTTTTCATATCACTTATACTCATCATTATATCCATCCAAATAAAGTAGTTTTTAATAAGAAAATTACACCATAACGTAGAGACGGTAAGCCCTACGTGCACACACGGTGATATTGTTATTCGTAGGATAAATAAAAGGAGTAATATGATTGTTGCATAATTATAAAAAAATGTAATCATATATATGATACTAGATTTATTAATTTCTTATGAAAACAAAATATGAATAGGAATCAGAAGAATAAAAGAAATTGAATAGAATTGGAAAAATAATTACCTCTTCTTTGAGCATCTCCTTTTGATTTTCATAAAATGAACCCTTAGGATGGATTTATTCCCAAAGTATGGTTTTTAGGATTATGTTAGTGAATTTGGTAGGAGAAGTGGGAATGGTTTTTCTAAGCCAAATAGATTTAGAGGAGTGAATAAAATAGAAGGATATGTTCCCTTTTATGTTTTGTTGGTTAGTTGTTTTATTCTTAAAGGGTAAATCATCCCCCAAATGTATTGAAACCCTTCAGCATTTATTTCCAGCTTTTGGAATCTTGGGGATATCGCTTAAGGAATTATAGCATCCTACCACTTTCTCAATATAATAATGAGAAGGAGGGATGTTTCATAATTTACATGTGTTCTTTGAACGAGGATGAACCATGATAAATTCCAATCATTATGCAATAAATACAGGTGGAAAGCATTAAATGAGGACCACTTGTTGACTGAGCCGGGCATGCACATAGTTTTCTAGACTACATGATGGGTGCCTCATGTACACGATATGTAATCTATGAGTTTTCATGGTATAAAACATGGGGTCTAAGCTAGATAATGTATTTACTATACAACACGGGGACTAACAAACCATACAACATTAGGGTCACATAACATGTATATGGTGTACATGTCATGTAGCTAATACACATTCATGACCAAAAAACATACCATATCCATAGGTATGTTTCACAAACATGGGTAGAAGAGATCACACATCATGTATCCCAAGTAAACACCATGTAATCTAATGTACCTCATGTGATTAATTTTTTTGTGGAAATAAAATTTTATGATATAATTACAACTAATCGATATGTTTCTATGAATCATTTATTTAAAATATATACCATTTTATAGGATTATTAATTATGTATTGAATTAATTTCCATGTTAAATTTTGAACTTCAAGTTACGTTTTGTCTTTACTTATAGTGTACTCAGTGTGCGTTAATAGCATCACATGATGCATAATTTACATATAACTTTTCATCATTTATTAAATATAAACATCCTATTATTATATGACTCACCATGAATGATATATTCCATGTGAATAAATAATACAAGGACCATGAAAATTAGTTTGGATGGGTACATTTTGTTTCCTCCCAGTACACATGTGTACTTTATTAATTTTAAATAAAATTAATTAATTTAATTTTTTTAAGATTATGGATGATGGAAATTTCAAGATGGTTTAGATGAAATTAAAAAAATTGAATTAATTTATTAGAATAATTAATACATTGACTTTTATCTTAATTAAATAATGATTTTTGGTGAATTATAGCTAGATCGAAAATGTATATTCATTTCATGTGTGTCTATGATCATGATCTTAGACCAAACTTGAACATGTGATTGATTTACTTTTAATTTATTATTATTAAGTTAAATTGATAGCCTAAATGTCATCCCCACCTCTAATTATATAAATACGTATGTGTCCATGATTTATTTTATATAAATCCCTAATCCAATCATTTGGTTTCCCTCACCTATATGTTAGTAAAGCTTATGAAATGGATGGATACCCTGTGTGAGTGGAGGTAGTTCAAGTTTAGAGCCATGGAAAAACTAATCCAAGTGGTTTTGAGATATCCCAATACCTATACACCCAAATCCAATACTAAAAAAATATTCTTTATATACTGGATTGATACCAACGTAAATGACCCAATTTTAACCATCAATTATTACAAAATCAAAATCCAACATCGAGTCACTTACATACCCAAGATCTTATAAGTTTATAGTTTTAGATAATTAGGAAAAAACGTTTATGTAACAAAACCAATATATTTATCCTAAAATGAGAATTTTTCCCATTATACTCATATTTTATTTTTTCCTAAGAATACTTAAACATCTACCACAAAATTCTCTACACATGATACCCTTCTAGAAAAATCTTATATAAAATTATTCTTCATAACATGGGGAAATTAAAACATAAGAAAGATTGAGATAAAATGACCAGTAATGGTAAAAATAGAAGATATTAATTTATGATCATATGTAAGCATAAGATAATAATTAGGGTAGGAAAGCATAATTAAAGTGCATGGGAGTATCATAAGAAAATATATACCCATTAAAACATGGATCATAAAACATGAGTCATGGAATACATATTTAACATATGAAAATAGTAATATGATTCACCAATCATAAACCATGTGAAATAAATATTGTTCAAAGGAACCATTAAAAATCATAATAAGTATAGGGAAACCATGTTTCTATCTTGGGATATCATAATTTCATCATGGAATCACCTAAAAAGTTAATTATATTATTCTCGTAGGAGTAACTTCCATCTAGTTAACACGATCACCTATTAAGAGTTACTTATATTCAATAATATACATCATCTATTAGGAGTGAATTTAATCAAATTAACTCAATTACATTACTTAATGAATTGGTGAGCTATATCAGGCTCACCCGTAATCATGAGCTATGTTATGCTCAACCATTATCATGTGCTATATTGGGCTCGCCCATCATCATAAGCTATATCAACATCACCTATCATATTAAAGAATTTCTAAGAACCATAACATAAATAAATTACATATATATTTAATTTAAAAGTAAAACTCATATAAATAACCACCATTCCCTTTATAACATGATTAACCCATGGAAAATAAACTGGTTTCATAATGATTTCATCATAACATAATTAACCTGTGGTAAAGTAACATGTTTCATAGAATTATCCTTGAAACATCATCATCATAAAACATCCAGAGAAAGAAAATTTATGGTATCATAATATCATATCCCCAATAAATTATAAAAATCCTTAAAGGGTGTTGATATAAATGAAAAATACCTTTAAAAGATGATTTGGATATTTCTTGGAAAATAGGAAAATATCAATTTATTCAATATCTTTAGAAACTAAAAAATTCTAGAATATTGAGAGAACTATTTTCTTTTAAAATAGATATATAAAATTGTAAAGGAATATTCAAATAAAATAATGGTCATGATGGTGGAAAAATATATTCATCCCATATACATTAAAAGTGAACATTCTTTTCACTCTTTTGTAAAAATTGAAAAGCGAGGTATATAAAAAACACTTGAAAATTACATTTAATAATTTGTAAAAAAATAAAAGGTATTAATAAAAACTTTTCTATAATATTTATGTATGTATAAAAACTTTCATAAAATATTTTTAATAGCATGGACATGGAGAAAAAATATTCCCAACCTGAAAAGAATAAATAAGGTTAACTTTTCTTATAAACATTTTCTCAGTCAATTTAAGTACTACAGAGAGTAAAATGGTACAAATAAATTAAAATCATAGAAATAAAGAGATTATAAGATAATATATGGTTTTTAAAGGATATGTTTCATATAATTACTAGCAATGGAAATTTAATATAGACAATCCTGAAAAGAAATGAGATTGTAATATAAACTTTTACTGCTTTAATAACTTTTGAATCATAAAAACCTTGAAAGAAATAACTTAAAATGAAACTTTAAATTCCAATAATACAAATATATTCATGATATAACACATAAAAGGTTAATTAGATACACCATATAAACACAAATAGTTTTATAACATGAAATATGTCTCAATAAAACAATATTGGGATGAAAAATCCTTATTGTTTTAATAATATCTTAATCAAAACCAAATAAAAGAGAAAAAATTATATAGATTTGAAAATAACTATAATTATAATTATAATAATCATAAAAAAAATTCATTGGTATTATATACACTACATGAAAGATATAAGTGGTGAATACAACATATGTCTCACAGAAATAAAAGTAAGATGAGAAACTCTTACCTCAAGTACCATCTTGCTTCCTATACATTCAAAAATAATATATAATACATATATATTTATTATAAATATATTATATAACCATATTCATACTTATATTACCAGATATGATTTATATATAACTACAAATTACTAACTTATTAACAATTCCTCCATAAAATTATCATTTTGGGTGCTCATTGTTATGTTTTTGATACATGTTTCAGTTCGGTAGTTATGGTCCATGTAAAACGGTCATGGTTTAATAATCTAAATAATATTAATCATGTTATAAGTATCATATTTATTCATTATATATAATTTTATAACCATTCAAATAAGGTGGTGATGAGAAATGAATTACATTACTTTTTGGAGACGATAGTCCATACATACACACGAGTGATGTTTTCACTTTTTGATGGATAGAATGAAATAAAGGTAAATATTAAATAAAATTTAGAAAATCATATTTATATCATAAATATTCATTAAATATATCCTTATCAACATCCATATAAATAAAATATGTAAAACACATCATAATGCTTTGTGGAGGTGGTAGTCCCCATGTATGCTTGAGCGACATTATTATCTTAAAAAAGATGGGAGGGATAGAAGGTAGATAATATTTTATCTTTATAGAATCACAATAATGATATACACATCATATATAATAATTAAATCCATCTACATAACCAACCGTGAGAGACAATGATGATAAATAAAATACATCAATCTTGGAGACAATAGTCCATACACACACACAAATACATTTTCATTTTACATTGGGATGGTTAATAAATAGACAATGGTTATTATATTAAAATAATAAAATATTAGTAAGATAATGTTACACATTTCACTATGTTAATAAGGTTAAAGAATATTTAGAGTAGGTAGAATAGAAAATTAAATTAAAAGGATTTGGCGAAGATGATTACATATTATTTGAAAAAACTCCTTTGGATCTATTCTTAAGGAACCTTGGGTTGGTCATTTAAGAAGAATAAAACCTATAGAACCTGTATAGGTGAGATGATAAGAGTTTTGGGTAAGTTTTTTTAGGATAAGTGGCTCAAGAAGGTGTGTAGAATATAGGAGAGTGGGTTTCTTTTTATAAGTGTGGTGGGTGGAAATCTTGTAAAAACATGAAACATTAATATATAATATGTGTCAAACTCATTTATATCACATCCAGACCTAGTTCACTTTATAAACATTAACTATATCGGTCAGTGACAAGGGCTCAAGTATAACTACTCATATACCAAAGGCTACAAATTAGTAGTGAGGGTATAATGATGCTATGATGGGGAGACTATACCTTTTGTATTGGTAATAAGTATAGTGGAAGAATAAATAAAATAATGGAAACAGAAGATAATAACAACTGATAACTAGAACAATTCCAAATATATAACCAACCATCAATGAACCCTATATGCTATAAATACAAGGCTTCAATCATATATCATATAATGCACACAATAGGTCTAAATAGATAAAAGAATAAATAAACAAAAGACTCCAACTCCTACAGGGTAGCCTGAGTATATGCACAACCAACAGCTCACATGTCAAGTCCTAATTCGTAAAGGGTAACAACAATAAGCACAGATAGAATCTCTACTTGCATCCATGAGATCTATCTGCGTACCAATTGATGTCCCAAATAGGGTGTGAGTAAAAATAGTAGACCACCACTAATGGTGTCAAATGAAAATCCACTCTATGAATATAAAATGAAGCAGTGTGTGGGTATATCAAAAATAGGGTAGTCAAGTAAACATAAACCATGCTCGGATCAGGCTCCTTATAGGATCCTTGAATGTCTATACTTTCTTTGACCTAATATGTAATGCCTCTAAACATAATAATAGTAATTATAAAAGGGACCCATGGCTATGATACCAGGTGTCCATGTGTAACACTAGTTATGTGAGATCCAAGGTGGAACCAAGGTATATATATACAATGATGATCATAAGGTTATATATTATAATAATGGAAATCAATCCATGCATTTAAATTAAGGGAATGCGTAATTTCATGTCCAATAATTTAAAATTAATTATAATAATGATCACCATGTCTAATAATGAGGAACTCCATGTCCTATACTTTTAATAATGAAAAGGAACTTGATTTCCAATAATTTCAAATAAAAAACTAGGAGATTCATGTACAAAATTACTTAATCATTCAATAATTCATTCAACCTATGATCCCATACAAGTAATTCCATGTAAGTAACCTAAGTATTTCCCATGGATTAATATAATTCATTCAACCTTTGATCCCGTCCAAGGATTCCCACATAAGTAACCCTAGTATCACCCATGGGTTAATATAATTCATTCAACCTATAAACATGTCCAAGGAATTCCATTTAAGAAACCCAACTATCACCCATGGATTTATATAATTAATGGGAACATTGTATTTAATAATTAAACATAGTCCATGAGAAATATATGTTCAAATTTATAGTTGAAAAATATATTTAATCATTTCTTTTATATGTTTAAAAAGGAAAAGTGTTATATCCTTTTCATGTAGTGATTCAAAAAATACCATTAATTAATTCACTTATCAGTGATAAAAATGGCCTTGTCCAAAACACATCACTTTTAAAATTTTAAAACTATTTTCTTTGATTTTTCACCTTCTCACAGAGGCCCAAAATAAATGATTAGTATGAATTTTGGGTAATTACCCTTAAAATAAATTAAAAATAATTTAATATCATAAAAAAATTTATTAATACTAAAATTAATCATTTATAACCGTTCATAAAATCTTTTTAGTCTTATAAAATCAAATTAGAGATATTAAAAAAGGACGATATTTTTTAATTATTATTCGCATCAAATAATATAAAGGTTATAATCTCAATTAATTGGAAAAAATTCAATATTTTCAAATTTATAATGATTATAGAGAAAATAAATGAGACTAAGTAAATTGTTTTAGAGATTTTGAAGCGTCATCCCATTATTTTAACCCTATTTAACCCATTTTACCCTTTATAAAGGTGTTAAAATTTAACTATTCATTATAACCAAAAATCAGAGTGACCTTATTAAGTAATTTTAATTATTTAGAATAAAAATATTTAATATATTTCATAATATTAAATTCCTTTAAGTGTTGGAAATTAATTCTAATACACACACACAAAACGTGTAGAAACCATTTTTAGAGAAAATGTATTTTTAATCATAAAAATAATTTTATTATCATTCATTACCTAGTAACAAAAATTATAGGAATATTAATATATTTTATTGAATAAATTATATACACATTACATTAAAACCATTCATCAATAGTGATTAAGTTAATTTACTAAGATAAAAAAATATTTCCTGTATAAAAATAGTTTTTAATAAAAACATCTCTTTTTACCTTCAAATGATTTTATTTTAATTTCTAACCAATTAATAACCATTAAATTAATTTTATACACGCATAAATAAAGTTTTATCATAATTTTAATAATTTGAATAAAATTTTAAATAAAACATATATGATGAAAACAATACTCATAAAAAATATATTTCAAAATAGTTATTTAGGATCAATAGTATTTCTTAAGTGAATTAAAAATTATTTTTAACAATTTATATTTTATTTAAATCCAATATAATGTACTTATTTTATAATTTATAATAATTATTCACATAAGTTCATCGTTTCATGCTTCATAAGATATCACACACATCAAATTTATTAAATAAAAAATATATTATAAAATATTGGGGTGTTATAGGTTTACGGGAGGGCTAGTGGAATACTGGAGTATGAGCCAAGTTATAGTTCATGGTGTTTTCCCCTAGGGTCAAGGGTTATTTTACCACCTTTTTTATAAACAAACATTATATTATCTCATGATCATACCATTTTTATTATTTTATTTATACTAATTTTCATGGTTAATTTATTTATGGATGATTTATCATGATCACATGAATTAATGAATTTACAAGAATGAAATATATAATTAAAATAAATTATATTATGCATAAATTCTATCTAAGACATGGTTAATCACTAAAGTAAAATCCAATTAATATTAAAAAGGTAATTATAAGATAAAATGGGTAATTTACATATAAAAGATAAAACCCATCAAATATATTAAGTCAATATACCCTTACACCACTTAAGTTAAAAATGAACCATAGTTAAAAGTACTTGACCACCCTAAGTTGTTGTGATTTTAGTTATTGGAAAATTTTAACTTGATTTTTGGGTTGGATTTAACTTAGTTCACATTAAGTTTTGACTTCCAAAGAATGAATTGGTGTAACTGAGAGACAATAGTTGAGGAAATCCTTATCTAGGATTTTTGGATTGGGGATTCTACTCAATATATCAAGCAACTGCATGTTAATGCATTTAGAAAGTTACACCAGCCCAAACCATTCAAATAAATTTTTAGGCCCAAGTGTGGGTTATAAACTAGAATATACATGTGTTAAGATATTTCTAAACCAATAATTAGGGATATTGGGTTTGGGTAAAATAGTGGGAGATGAATAAACAAATAAATTAGATTTTATATTTTAATTTTGTTGTGATCTATACTAAAGAAGCATATCCTTTTCATTAGATTTAAATTTTAAGAATATTATAGGTGCTTACACATTATTATATGCCATTAATAAAAATTATACTTACTAGAAACCCCAATTCCTAAGTTTCTTGATAAAAATTACAGTGAGGAATAAATATCTCTACATCTGAAACACCCATACAATGCCAAAAATTTACAATGTTTCATGCTATTGTCTATGACATATGAGATTATAAATAAACATGAGGATAAATATCTATATAGAATCATGTATATCCTTCATTATATTTTTGAAGAGAAAATGAGACAAGAGAGATACAAGATCTCCAATGCACTATTTACATGCAAGCTTGGAGGGTCTGTACTAGCTTGGCCTCATGTAGTTAAGTTGATTGGATTTATAGAGCACTTGGACATCTTTGGATTTAAAATCCATGATAATATATTTATAAATATGATTCCATCTTCACTCCCTAAGATATTATCTAGTTTAATTATGAATTATAATATGATAAATAGTGAAAAGAATGTTTTGTAACTTCTTACTTTGAGTCTTTAAGTTGAAAAGAACATGGAACATTAAAAAATTACGACCCTTATAGTGTATAAGAAAAGGAAGAACAAGGAAAAGGTCCCCAAGGATCATTCAAAGTGTAAGGCTCTTAAAAAAATATCCTTCCAATTATAATAATTTAAAAGGTAAAGAAAAAATTATATATTTTTTCATATATAAATCTAGGCCACTAGAAAAATAATTACATCCTATTGAAGAAGCAATGGGAAGATTCAAGTGCCTCAATTTATGAGTGAAATATTTCAATATCTACACATTGGGTATTATATAAATCTTTTGGTTCTCACATATACATCCAAATTAAGGAACAAAGTATATTTTTTAAGATCTTGAGACCATAGGTGGATCTTTGACTAGCCAATAGAGCATGCCTTGCTGTATTGGATATATTACATAAACACCTTATATCTAAAATATAGATGTTTTTTGTTTTTTTATTATGTTTCAATAGTTGAAAAACATTATTTTTTATCACACCTTTAAAAAAATGGATTCACTTTCATTTTTAGAAATAATAGTTCTTTCTTTTATAAAGATGAAAATTTTTGTGGTATGAATCATATAAATAAAAATTTTATGTATTAAATTATGAAAAATAAAGTATTAGAAATTGATAAAAAATCAAGTTCACATGAATCATATAACACATAGTTGTGGAATCCAATTATTGTTCAGGAATATGAAAATCATCAGAAAAAGATATATCAAGATGGTTATTTAGACTATTTTGAGTAAATCCACTTGAAATATTTTATTCTTTTTTTCAAGGAAAGATTATCAAACCAAAATTTGGAGGATAGGGTGAAATATATATAGTGGTTTTAGAATTGGTATATATTTATGTGTGTTTAAATTTTACAATAGAAGATAAATTTGGGTATTCTTTCTTCATAACTTTTACTGATGAATTTAGTAGATATTTTTATATTTACTTGATGAGGTATAAGTCTGAGTCCATTGAGACATTCTTAGAGTTCAAGAATGAAGTAGACTATAAAATTGGTAAGAAGATAGTAAATATTCTATCTTATTGAGGTGGTGAATATCGTAACCAATAATTTATTAACTTTATATAATAGTATGTTATTCTTTCTTAACTCACTCCAATTTATACACCATAGTGGAATAGTGTTAGTGAAAAGAGAAACCATACCTTTCTTGACATAGTAAGGTCAATTATGAGTCATGTAGATCTTCCATTATCCTTTTGATGATATTAAATACACACTACATTATACACACTAAAACACGTACCAAATAAAGTGTAAAATGGTATCCCCTTATAGTTATATAGTAGAAAGAAACCTATTTTTCCACATAATCATGTATGAGGATCATTTGTTAAGGCTAACATAGGCAAAAAATTAGCACCCTGGGGTATGAAGTGTATATTTATAGGGTATCCAAAGGAAATATATGGATATTATTTATACAACCACTTAGATAATAATGAAAATGTTTCAAGGTAGATAATTTTTCATAAAATGGAGAACATACTAAAGAAGTTTAGTGGGAGAAATATGACTTCGATGAAGTTGATTTTCAAGATACATAAGACTTGGTACATGAAAACATTCTATAGGTCCCCATATAATATCTTGTTCCAAAAAAATAAGTACTGTGTATGTGAATAATAGATATTAGAGAACCATAAAGATACGATTTTCTAGTCATTAAGAAGGTAGTTTAGAGCTCAGAAGTCACAATATAAAAATATGTGACGAATTTTGAGATATAATTTATATATCATAACCAAGTTTGGATCCTGGTTGATCTACCTATTGATTTAAATACTATTGTGTGAAAATGGGTATTTATTAGAAAAATAGACATGGAATGTAAATTTAATACCAATAAATCATGAATAGTGGCTAAAGGGTTTAAACAACAACAAAGAATTGACTATGATGAAACATTTACTCAAATATCTATGTTTGAATCCATCATAATTCTACTTATTATTTCATCTTTCCATAAATATGATATTTAAAAGATGGATATAAAAAATAATTTACTTAATATAAATATTTAAGAATATTCCTATATGATACAACCAGAAGGGTTTGTGACTCCAATTAATTTCAAAAAGGTATGCAAGTTACATAGACCCATTTATATATTGAAGCTATTATCTAGACCATGGAACATTGGTTTGATGAATAAGTAAAAAATTTTTGTTTCATTAAAAATGAATTTGATCCATGTGTTTAAAAGTTTTAAAATATTTTTAACCTTAATCCTTATCTCTCAATGGTCCTAATTAAAAGAACTTAAATTACAAATAAAAAATAATACATGAAGTATTTTTAGTTTGAAAACTTATAAAGGGAGTCCTGGGAAAAAGTCAAGTCTTACTCTCTAATACATTTCCTTTAATGGTTTAGAAAAAATCTAGATCGCAAAATAAAAAACTCATAAATCTCATTATCTCCACTACATGGCCTTAAAAAAAGTCCAAAAATTCTCTCTAGACCACTTGGTCTTGTAAAAAGTTAGAGTGGATCTACCTTATCCCCTTAAAATGGGTTTGAGCTATGCCATAGGTACATTATCATTCATGAAAATAATACCTATTTATATTGATTAGATCACCCCTTAAAGTGATTTTGTATCAAGAATCTCATGTTATATCTCTTCACCCCAAGATTATGTTCAATACACAATGGAAAAACCTTTTGGGTAGTCAAATTGTTGGTGTTGGTTCACTAGAACCCACTTTTATATACTATATTATCTCTTGTATTGATTTTATTTTAATATTATTAAAATTATTACCACATCATGATTATATTTCTATATGACATAGTATGTGATAATGTCTGACGAGTAACAACTATACTGAAGAGTTCATAGTAGTTCCCCACTATGATAAGAACCTAGAAGTGAAACCATAGTATTATTAAATATATATTTTATAGATATATGATATAATTTTAAAGGACTAAAATGATATAGGATACTTGGGAAGGTGACTCATAGGACTTTGAGACACTTTATCATGGTTTACTCCTACAGTAATATTCAGAGTACGAGACTATGTGAACATGACCAGCTGGTAGAAAATCCATATTTATATTTGTCATTAAATGTTCCTATCTATGGATGTGTGTATTTATACTTAAAATTTAATATTACTATTAATACATATCATTAGTCATGTACTTTGGGGTATTGATGAAGACTGTGATGGTATATTCTCATGGGGAAGTAGGATATATTGAGTGTGTCATGAATGATATTGCAATAATTAAAATAGATTGAAAGGATTTTCCCCTTATATTCTTTAATAAAATTTGATATCTTAGGCCCTTTTATGGGGATCTAAAAACCTAAATGAATCCATGTCAATAGTGTTCTATGGACATGTTGATTTCTAAAAATTCAAAAAAAGTTATCGAACACATAGGTTGATGACACTAATATGCAACCTGATAAATTACAGACCATGATAAATATATTATATTACACAGTGAGAATTCGTATGAGGTTCTATGTCATTGTGAAATTTACTTCATTATATATGGGTTTCTTAGCTTGTTTCTAGATTCTAACCTTGTATTTTAGGGAGTTCCACTCAATTCTATAGAGAAAGGGGCCTAGATGGTCATACACTATGTATATCCACAACTTCATTTGAATTATATTTTAAATTAAATATGTTTGAATAATTATTATTCCCAATTTTTGGTTTAATAATTATTTGAGGTTGGTTGATCACTAATATTTAATAAAGAGTTATACAGAGGAATAAATATGTGAGTTAAAAAACAATTAAAATTTATTTGCATGATATAGTGAATATAATATTTATTATATTCATTAGTGAATAATGAATTGATTTTTATTTAATAAATAAATAGCTATTATTCAATGTTCAATGAATATAGAGGAGGATAGATGTACCATGTTTAATGGTTTGGATGGAAATTATTTATTAAATATAATTTAAATAGATATTAATATACTTATTTAAAAAATTAGATTTATTTATTCAGAGGTATTACACATGTTAAAATAATAATAATATTATTTATATTATTATTAGACATAGTGTTTACTATGGAATAAGGAATTTGATAAGGGAATATTTGAAATTAACAACCTTAAACTAGCACTTTAAATACATGATTTTATCAATTTTTATTGTTAGCCACTTTTTGTGTATAATAAACATAGAGATGAATCTATCAATCCATAAGAGAGAAACATATAAAGAATACACTCAATAATTATATTTCCAATTCTCCTCCACTGTCTCAATCGTTAGTGGGAACCTCGAGAATATTTTTTCCAGGAATATATTCTTTATTTGATAAATGACTGATGACACATGTGATTGAGATCAACCATGATAACACCCGATGATTATACAATTATGTTTTGAGATTACTATGTGTGGATCACTAATAGATGTATTATATCCATAGATCCCATGAAACAATTATAATATGATGAGTGTTGTGAACAACATCATCAATGAAGAAATAATTACAAGACAAGGTAATTCTAAAAATATTTGTAAATCAATTATAAATCATATGTGATGGTCCTAAATTTTGGTTGTAGTGTTCATTTTTCAATTAACCTTTGAATTAATTCAATTGTTCATGATGTTCTTAATCAAGTACATCTTAGATTATTCATTGATTATGAAAAAATACAAGCCATCTATTCCTAATAGGAACTTCCATTGTGCTCCTAAACAACAAGTGTTATCAAAGTGGTCACATAATTAATTTAAAATTATTTATTAATCATTTAATGATGGTATGTATTTACTATTTGTTTTATTTTTTAGATTATTATTTATTTAAATATAAACATTGAATTATTCTCTCCCCATTCTTCATTCTCGATCATATATCCAAGAAATTTTAGTTTTATATGAAGAACACTCAAAGACTCCATCATGATGCAATAAGGGTTTTGGTTTGATAACTCAAGACTCTACGATGTTTAGACTATTAGTACACACTATATACCCATGTTATTTTCTCTTGGATGAACGATGATAAATTTTGGTCATAGTTAAATAACTAGACATGAGAATTATTAAATTCAGGTGACGTGTTGAATGATATAGAATGAAACATGATTTATTGTACTACACAACATGTACCTCACATACACATTGTGTAGTCCACATGTTTTAATGACATAAAACATAGGGGTCCAAGATGTGTTATGTATTTACTACACAATATGGGACTGAAAAACCATGAAACATTGGGGTCACATGACATATAACTAGCATAAATGATATGCACCTCATAAATTTATGAGGATGATAAACACGACCCATTCCAAGGCATGTGTAGTGAACATGGGTAGAAGAGATTACACTCCTTGTAGCCCAAGTACACATCATGTAATCTACTAACATCATGTGATTAATTTGATGTGGAAATAAAAGTTTATGATATAATTAAACCTAAGTGACATGTTTCTGTACATCATTTATTGATAATACTCACTATCTGATAGGATTATTCATGATATATTAAATTAATTTCATGTTAAATTTGGAACTACATGTTATGTATGGTCTTTATTTGTAGTGTACTCTACATGCATTAATAGCATCACATGTTCCATAATTTGTATATGATCATTCATAATTTATTGAAAATACATGCATTGTTATCATGTTTCTCTCCATGTATGTTTGATTCCATGTGAATAGACAATACACAGATCATGCTGGGTAGTTTGGTTGGGTACATGTCATCACCGCCAAGTACATAGGTGTACTTTATTAATTTTAAATAAAATTAATTAATTTAATTTGTTTAAAATTATGGATGATGGAAATTTTAGGACTATTTTAATGGAATTAAAAAAAACTAAATTAATTAATTAATCAAATTAATTCTTAGTGTTTTAACTTATTTAAAGAAGGAATTGAAGTGAATGATATTTTTATTGTAAATTTATATTCAATGCATGTGTGAAGATGATCATAAGTTTATACCAGATCTATTTATGTGATTTGTTTCCTTTTAATTTATTATTTTCATTAAATTAAATTGATGGAAAATGTTTCATCCCATCCTCTCATTATATAAAGGCTCTAATGCCTGAAATTTCTTTTATATAAACCCTCAAACTAATACTTCAGTTATCCTCAACTGTATGTGAGTATAGCTTACAGAATTGATAGATCTCCTTGGAAAGTGGAGATGGTTCAAGTTTGGAGATGAGGTGAAATCAATCCAAGAGGTTCACATGAGGGTATGTGGAATGTTATAGCATGAACCATGTTATGGTTGGATTTGTTTTCCCCTAGGGTTGAGGGTTAATATATCATCTTCTATATAAAATAATTATAATATAATCTCATGATCATAAAAATTTTATTATTTTATTTCTATCAATTTTCACGGTTTATTTCTTTATGGATGATTTTTTGAGATCTCATAAATGAATTAACTAACAAGAATGAAAGATGGAATTAAAATAAACTGTATTATGTGTAATTTTTATCTAAGAGATGGTTAATCAATTAAATAATATTAACTTAATATTTATAAGGAGTTATTGAGATAAAATGGGTAATTTACATATACAAGATAAAATACCTCAAATAAATATATATTAAGTCAATGTAACCTTTTATTACTTATGTTAAAAATGAATTATAGTTCAAAGTTCTTAACCATCCTAATTAAGAGTGCTTTAAATTATCAAATAATTTTAGATTGAGTTTTGGGTTGAGTTAAAATTAGTTGACATCAAGGGTTGACTGTCCAAATAGTAATTTGTGTATCTAAGTGGAAAGAGTTGAGGAAATCCTTATCCAAGATTTTAGGATTGGGGAGTCCACTCAATAGATCAAGGAGTTGTGAGTTAATGTAGTTATCAAGTTATGCCTTACTAAAACACTTCAAAAACTTGTAAGACCCAATTATAGGTTATGAAAAGGGGAATATAAATCCTTTACACTAGAATACCATTAGTTTGAAAAGGGAATATGAATAATTACCACTAGAATATCCATGCATCATGATATATTGAAACTAATGGTGAGGGATATTGAATTTTTATAAAACATTGGATTATGAATAAACTAATAAATTAAAGTTTGTGATATAATTTTGGTAGTCTATATAAATAACTAAAATTCTGTTATTATTTATTATAGAAATGTAAACCCACATGAATTTGACTCTATCACTACAGTCCATACTAGATAAGGGTAACCTTCTCACCAACTCAAATTTCTAGGAATTTTATAGGCACTTACACATTATACTATAACATGAATAAAGATTATACTTGATGGAAACCCTAGTTTCTAAGTCACTTTGAAAGGAGGATAGTGAGGAAGAAATATCTCTCTATCTGAAATAGGTAGATGATTCCATATATGTCTAATGTTTCAGGATACCATCCATGTCCAGGGAGATTATAAACACACACAAGGATATGGATCCATATAGAATCATGTCTCACCTTCATGATCTTTATCAAGAGATAGTGATACAAGAGATATATGATATCTAAAATTCTCTATTCACATGAAATTTAGAAAGTTAGTGTTGGTTAGGCCTCATATAGTCAAGACGACTGGATACATAGAGCACTTGGATATCTTTGGATTTAAAATACCTAATGCGCTATGCCCATATCTCATTCTATATTGACTACCTAAGAGTTTATCTAGTTTTATTTTGAATTATAATATGATAAATAGTGATAGGACTCTTTAAAAAAATTCTTACTTTGATTCACTAATTTGAGAAAGATATGGGGAGTGAAAAACCTATGGTCCTTATAGTGAATAATAAAATAAAAAACAAGGAAAATGGACCTAAGGCTAATTCTAAGTCTAATGATCTTGAAAACCATCCTTCCATAAATAATAATATACAATGAAAAAAAACAGAATAAAATGCATTATGTTTTAAATATGGAAAGCTAAGACACTAGAAGAAGAATTTAACCTAGTTGAAGAAGAAATAGGAATATTTATGTGTATTCATTAGTGAGTGAAATATTTGTATATCTATACATTGGGTATTAAATACAAATTCGGGTTCTCATACCTATATCTAAATATAGGAACTAAGTATATTATAGATGATTTTTAGAGGAGAGGTGTATCTTCAAGAAGCCAATGGAGTGAAACTTAGAACTTTGGATATAGAATATCACCACTTTCCATTGTCAACCGGGAGAATTTTTGGTTTTAAAATATTGTTATTATATTCCAAAAGTTACTAAAAACTTTATTTATGCATCATACCTTGATAGAGAGGGGTTTATTTCCCATTTCATAAATAAGATCATTTTATTTTACAAATAAAAAATATATTATGATATGACACATTTAAATAACAATATTTTTTGTATTAAATTATGTGAACCAAGTATTTTTAATTGATAATGAATCAAGTTCACACGACTCATATAACACTCAATTTTGGCATCACTATCTTGGTTATGTAATGAGAAGCATCAGATAAATCTACATCAATATGGTTATTTAAAATCCTTTGAGATAAAACAACTTGGAAGATGTCATGATTTTTTATATGAAAATTTAACCAAAATAAAATTTAATGGAAAGAGTGAAAGTGACACATGGATTTTATAATTGTTATACATTTACATGTATAGAACTTTTTTAGTAGAATATATAGGTGGGTATTCTTACTTCATTACTTTTACTGATGACTTGAGTATATATGGTTATATTTACATGATACCGTATAAATATGATTACTTTAAGAAATTAAATGAGTTCAAGAATGAAGTAGAGAATCAACATGGAAAGAAGATAAATAATCTTTGATGTGGTCATGGTGGTAAATATATTGACAAATATTTTATTTACTCTCTATGAGAATATGGGATTCCATCTCAGCTCACTCCACCTTATACACCATAGTGGAATGGTGTCAGTAAAAGGAGGTACCTTACCTTATTTTCATATTAAGGTTGATGATGAGCTATATAGATATTCTATTATCCTTTTGGGGATATTCATTGCACACTGCAATATAAACAGTAAACAGTTTACCAACTAAATTATAAAACAGTATTCCCCTTGAGTCACTGAGGATGGAGACTCATTATTGGTTTAAAATAATGATCCTATTTCCTACAAGGGTGATGTTTGGAGCTCATAAGATATAATATGGTAATATTCCATGAATTTTGGGATAGATTCTAGGTATTACAACCAAGTTTGTTTCCTGGTAAATCTACCAGTAGATGTAAATCTTTTTGTGTGAAAATGGGTATTCAATAGAAAACTAGATTTGAAGGTAAAGTGAATACTTATAAATCATGACTAGTGTCTAAAGGGTTTTAAAAAATATCAATTCTTTCAATATAAAAAAGCCACCTCTTTGGAATACAAGTTTAAATCCATCAAAATTCTACTTGCTATTGTTGTTTTCCTTGACTATGATATTTAATATATGAATGTCAACAGTACTTTTATTAATGGTAACCTTAAATAATATTTCTATAAGACACAACCAAAATGGGTTGTGACTCCAGGTAAATCAAAAAATGTATGCAAGTTTCATAGATCCATTTATGTATTGAATCAAGAATCAATGTGTTGGAACATTTAGTTAGGTAAATCTATAAAAGAATTTGGTATCATTAATAAGGAATGTGAGACATGTTTTTACAAGTGGTTTAGCAGGAGAAAGGTTTTTATACTAGTAATATATACTGATTCCATATTACATATTTTAAATGACATAAAAGTCTTATAATCTGTTAAGGACTATTTGAACAAGTTCTTATCCATGAAGAACTTAAGTGAAGCAAGCTATATCCTTGGTATCAAGATCATTTTTTATAAATAGATGAGTCTATATAGGATAAGTTAAGGTACATACATGGACTAGATACCAATGAGATTTTGTGTGGAGAAATTTAAGAGGGAATTGGTTCCAGTGTCACATGGAATACATCTCTCCAAGAAAATATGTCCCTATAAACAACAGGATGGATAGATAATGAGTAAGACCCCATAAAATTTTGTGATAAGATCAATAATTTATGTAATATTATGTATTAGGATGATGTTACATATGCCTTGATCATGGTATAAATACATGAAGATGATCCTGGTGAACAATATTGGTCTGCTGTTAAGATTATCCTTAAGTATTTGAGGTGAACTAAGGATATGTTTCTGGTATGTGGAGGAGATGAGAAGGTAGTCATCATGGGTTATATATATGATAGATTTCATAAAAATTAAAACCATATTAAATCATAGTTAGGATGTGTATTCAATCCTAACAATGGATTTGTGAGTGGAAATAATTCCAAGCAGCTAGTTTTTGACCATTCTACACCAGTGTTCAAGTTTATAACATATTCTGAAGCATACAAAGAATCTTTTTGGATACAAATTTTTTTCTAATATATTTATATGGTGCCTTAAATTAATGAACCTACCACAATATATTGTGATAATATTGCAGTGGTGGATCTCATAAAGGAGCTAAGGTCACACCAACAGATGAAGCACATACTTTGAAAGTATCACCTATTAAAGGGATTTTTCTCAAAGGAGTGAAGTATATGTGAGAAAATTTTACATGAAATTGAATATGATGGACCCATTTAATAAATATTTATCTTATCAGAAGAATTAATATCATGTGAGAGACAATAGACTAAATATTGTTAGAAGTTGGATATAGTACAAGTGAGAGTTTGTTGGAGTTGGTTCCCTAAAACTAAATTCTATATAATTTTAATTAATTTTTTTTAATATTTATAAATTTATTATCACATCATCATTTTTATTATTCATAAAATAGTATTTGATAATTTACTAAGAGTATCTTCCACATTGAAACTATAAAAATAGTTCCCCAATATGATGGGAACTTAGAAGTGCCACAACAATATTATTAAATATATGTTATATAACTAAATGATATTATTTTTTAGGATGAAAATTATATTGGATATCAGAGGTGGTGACTCATAGAAATTTGGGAAACTTTCTCAATGTTTACACCCATTGTAATCTTCAGAGTATAAGATTATGAGAACATGACCCGCCAATAATAAATCTATATTTATACATGTCATTAGATGTTCCTATCTATAAAAAAGTATTTTTATTCTTAGAATTTAATATTATTGTTAATTTATATCATGAATTTTTTACTTTTTTATATTGATGAAAACAATGATGGCTTATTCTCACGATGAAGTAGGATATATTTGGTGCGTCAATAGTGATATTTCACTAATGAATAATTCCTGAAAAGATATGTACCTTATTTTATTTAAATGAATTTTATATATTAGATTATTTTATGGGAATATAACAACCTAAATAAATCAATTTCCACGGTTTTCCATGAATTTTTTTTTTCTATAAAGTTAATGAAAGAGACATCAAGCATACAGGTTGATGACATAAGCATGCAACTTGATAAATAAGATATATCATGATAGATGGATTATATTACATAGATATCATTCATATGAGGTTGTATTTAATTGATAAATTTAATTATTCCTCTATGTGTGATGTGACATTGGGATCCCTATTAACATTAGGTTTTGTTTCTCAAGGTTTTCCATGAAAAACCCCTCACTTTTCTATGATCAATGTTGTTTAACCTTAAACACTAGATTTGTTGTTCTAAATTACATGACATTAAACTACCAATGGAAAGAGTTATAATACTCACCATGTTAAAAACCCATAAAGGTATTCCTATATGAAAGGAGAGTCTTATCTTATTTAGAATACACCTCTCATTACTTTGGAAAAATATTTAGGTTTTAAAAAAATATGAAAATTCATAAAACTAGTCTAGTAAACAATTAATAGAGAGAGACCTGAATTTTTTTGAGTTCCTTATCACTAAGCATCTCTATCAATGGAATAAGAAAATTTTAGGTCATAAAAAAGAGATGTAAAAATCTATTTGAGATTGCCATTCAATCCTATAAAAAATCATGATATTCTGACAAGAAACATAAACCTAGAAAAAATTTAGAGTAACCCTTATTTTCATGGTGTATAATCTTTATTGTGTAACCCAAAACTACAGAAAATATGGTCCATACTACATGAACCTTAAACTAATCTACATAGTTTTTATTATTCAACCTAATATTCTTACATGATATTAAGATACTTATAACATATATAAAAAATTAGTTTATTATCCATGGTCCTAAACAAAATGAAAATGTACCCTCTTCTATATATGAGCTATATCTTCATAAGAGACTTCATTATAGAGTTATTAATCCATGAAATTATGTTTAGAATTCTCCCCCTCTATGTAAGAGTCTGATTTTCATAGGTGAACCTTTATAGAAACTATAATATTCTTGATTCATGTTCATGCACGATATATAGTGACATATAAATCTACTATTTTGGACCCAAATATAAGTTACACATTCACTCTATAACGAACTAAACTATTATGAATAAAACTCCCCTTTTGATTTAATTAAATGTCTTATTATATATTATGGTTATAGAAAAAACATGAACTTATTTGGTTTTGTTATATACTATTGTATTTAAAAGGCCTTTAAGAATCATAACCATTGATAATATTATCATTGAACAGTAATCATATGAATAGTATAAATATAGGGTTTTAACAAATCCAATTGACATAGAAAAATGAAGTGATGGCCTCAACCAGTAGGGTCATATCCTATGAATCCCATTTATCAGAGAATTTTAGGCAGATATCATCACACATATTTACCCTAGACTAAGCCCAATATTATATCCAACAACTTAATCATGATTGAAACCGTTTATAGGATAAGTTCATGCTCATCAAGATCACGAACCAAACCATGTACGCTGAACCACACCATGTATGTCTCACAATCAAACACCTTAACCTTAGGGAATTTTCTAGTGTATTAAAGGTATATGAATCAATAACCTAGAAATATGAGTATGTATTTTTTTATAGAATAATGAATATATTTTCATCTAATTATTGTTACTTTATAAATGATTTTTATTTTGATATAATAAAACACAAATTGAAATTTTGGGTAATATTCAAATTTAATTAAGGAATTTATTTTTATGAAATAATAGATTTATGAAATAAATAATATTTTAGTAAAAATTATTATTAAATAATTTTTATTAAATATAAATGATCATATGATTTTTATGAGGTCAAATGTAATTTTTATAAGGGCTCAAGAACTTTTATTTTAAAAAAAACCAACATTTCTCAATAAATGTTGCTTCTTATTTTAAAATTAAAAATACACATATTTAGAAAGTTATTTATATAAAATGAATATTTTTTTTGAATCATAATGTTGAAATTATATAATAGTTAATTTTTAATAATTTTCTGAGACAATCAAATTTTTTGGTAAAAATTTAACACCGTATAAATATATAATGTGTATCATGACATAATAATGACCCAAAAGTGATGTAATAAATACTATAAATTCTATAAAAGACTAGATATATGTTTCAAATTTAAAATAATGTAATTTTAATATTATTTTATTAATTTTATAAAGCCTTAATGAATCTTCCAAAACCATTAATATGTTTTAAGGTTTTAAAAACATTTATTTAAGAGTATGAATCACCTCCACATAAGAAATGGTATTATTTT
Source organism: Viscum album (assembly GCA_963277665.1). Lineage (NCBI taxonomy): Eukaryota > Viridiplantae > Streptophyta > Magnoliopsida > Santalales > Viscaceae > Viscum > Viscum album. Next base: position 442,935,861 of record OY728121.1, read on the forward strand.
ACTAAGTTTGTCCCCTATAGTTATAAAATAAGGAAAAATCCCATTTTTTAGAAACCATGGGAAAAATCATGGGAATGTTTGTGGTTTTGGTTATTTTATTATATAGTGTCAAAAACCTAAGTTTGAGAAATATTAAAGAAATCCCCACTCATTTACTATATAAACACACACAAGATCCCATTTTTGTTCACTAAAAATCCTTGTAGCACATCCTTACTCTTCCCACTTATCTAGAGTCCTATCAAGGAACCCCTAACCTCACAAGAATCCCCTCCCAATCATTTTGAGTCACACACTTAAGTAAGGGATCCTCACCTTCTCTTCTTTATTAATCTTTCTTTATTATCTTATGACTTCTATTTCAAAATACTAATTTTTGGATATGTATTTACATGTCCATATTACTTCCCATTTAATTTCCTTATGATGAGATACACCTTTGTATCTCATCAACCAAATTTATGAATTTTAAGTGGTGCCATTATGCTACCGAAATTTTACTACGATTTTCCATGCCAAAACAATTGTGTATTAAATACCATTCCCACTTCCTATAAAGTGTGTTCACCTTTATAAAATTTTACTTATTTGAATTGGGACTTGGATTAATTTATTCCTAAATCATTGATTTTGGAATAAAATATTATGATTAATGAATCCATGTTGTATGATCTATGTGGAATACTTAAGCATGAGAATGAGATAAATGTGACGGGTGAACCTGAAATTATATAGAACTGCAATGCATTGGGTAATGTTTAGTCTCATGAGACATAATTTTGGGACATAGAGTGAACCTAATTCTTTTATATGTCTTTTTCTATCATGATATATTGGCAATTTGACTTAAAAAATGTTTATGATGTAGTGTTTTAAGTTGTTGTCACATTTCCCTTGTTTCCTTTATGTTATCATTATATATCATGCCTTATTGTTCATATTTATGATTCTCACCCATTTTATACTATAATTCCCCAAAACTAGTGTCCTATAGTTATTAAATTATTTTATTATATTGTAATGATCAAAATAAATAAAATCCCAAAGGACCAATCCGTTTAGTAGCCTTGAAAAAACTAGATATAAACATAGGTTTTATATTACATATTGAAATGAAAAACAACATAGTGTCTCCTTTGAAAACACTCATATACCTTATATTATCCCTGCATGTCATTCATAATATACTTCTTCACATCCTGGGTAAAAATGAAACATAAGAAAGGGGTGATCTCAGATGCTCAGTAAGGATAAATAATATAGTTGATGATATCATAAATAAGCATAAACTTTTAAGGAAAGATATAAAACTAAAAAACTTGCCTTTTAAACATAATATTAATTATAATATGGAAATATTAAATAAAATAATTCCATTTAAACATTCACATATATATTTTACTAGTTGAATAATCACATGCAATATCAATAACTAATCTCATAATTATGGAATGCATAATGCTAAACATCATAACGACATCGTCAAAACCTCATGCCAAGACCAAACATAAATGGGAAAAAACCCAAACTAGTTTATCTCATGAGACCTACCAATGCATAGAGGGTCTATAGTGGGACCCTTTTTTCACTTAGTATGTCCAATACATTCCCCATATGAAAAGGGTGAAATATAACATAAACATTCATATTATAACTAGTATACAAAATGTTAATACTTTAACCATAAACCATGAATGGTATAAAAATAGCACATCCATAGTCAAACATATTATAAAACCTTAAATATAATATGGAAGATTTTATCATAATAAATCAACCTCAACAAAGCCTAAAATAAAATAAAGGATGTTGACATAGATGAAAATAATCCAATAAAATCATTAAAACTCTTGGAGAGAGATATCCCTTTTTTACTTTGAAATCATTTAAAAGCCATGAAATTATAAAATAAAACATTTCTTTTGAAAATAAACTTGTAATATTTTAAGTAAATATTCAAAATATTAAGGCTTCATGATGATAGAAATAGCCTCTCATGCTGTATAATTAAAAAAAACATTTTTTCCTTAATTTTTCGAAAAGGTCATAATGTACCTCATTTGAAATACGATGGAATGATTCATTTCAATTATTTTTTTAAATAAAAAGTAAAACATGGGTAAAAATTTCTTCAAAAAATATGTTGATAATATTTTGAAATACTTTTTAAGAAACATGGACAAGGATGATAAATATGTCCCAACAGATACATTCATATAAACAACCTCAAAAAATAATGAGATTGTGAAATTAACCCTTACCTTATACTTTCATTTTTAGGGTGAATTAACCTCAAGTATAATGATTAAAACATGTTTTTAAATTATACTAGAACCATATACATATTTATGATATTATTTATGACCCTCTTATATTCTTTTGTTAATAATATTTCAGAATTACCATCATTTCAGGTATTAACTACTTCGTTTTACTAGGCATGCACTACCATAGAACGGGCCAAGGCCAGCGCCACCCTTTTTCAGCACTAACGAAAAAGCGTTGATAAAGGGGGTACCTTTACCAGCGCTAAATAAAGCACTGATAAACGTACCCCTTTATCAATGCTTTTTTAGCATTGATAAAGGTACCCCCTTTAACAATGCTTTTTTTAGCGCTATTAAAGGGTACTCATTTATCAGCGCTTTTTTTAGTAGCACTGATAAAGGGTATACTTCCAAAAAAAATCACTGATATATATATATTAATATTTAAATATATAGATATAGTTATATTAATATAAATATAATATATATTTTTTAAATATAATTTTAAATATATTTTAGATAAGTATAAATATACAGTTACACTTAATATATAATATATTTAGTGAAAATGGCTTATAAAAAAATTTAAAAAATATTTTTAATTAATAATTTGCTAATTATTATGGAGTAATAGTCATTTAATAACAATTTTAAGACTAAAAAATTAAAAAAAAATTAAAAAAAGATCCAAAATATGTTGAAAATGCAACTCGAACTTCAAACAGACATAAATTTTGATCCGGGTGTCCGTTTGAGCTCTACCACATATCAAATTGAAGCCTGAGATGAGATCTACACCCAAAAAATTATGGAGAACCCAGAAAAGGTTTTTTTGAGGCCGAAATGGTCCCAAAAGGCCTCCAAAACTGCGTTTTTAGTCGGGATATCCCGATTTTTTAACATTTTGTGGATTTTTAGCCTAATTTAAGGGGGTATTATTGGATTTTTTTGGTGGGGACTAAATTTATTCCAAGGTATTGAATTAATATTGATATTATGTCTTTAAAATTTTATCATTTTTTATAATACACTGCTATTTATAATAAAATATATAACAATATATACAAAATTTTTATATATTCACACATAAAAATTTAATTATAAATATAAATAATAAAATATATTTACATATAAAATATATTAGATTTATCTAAATAATAAATAATATCCATTTTATTTAAAATAAAAATATATAAATATTTATATACCTATATGTTAATCTAACTATATATAAATATATTAATAAAACTACATATATATTGATATAACTATAAATATATATATTAATATCACTATAAATATATATATTAATATAACTATATATATATTAATATAACTATATATTAATATATGAATAAATATAACTATATATATATATATAAATAAATAGATATGTCATTAACTGGAGAACAAATCAATATGGGAGAGTGGTAAAGGCTTTAGGCGCGCAAGAGGAGAGGTCTCGAGATCAAATCTTGGTGGAGGCAAGGGCGCACGCATGGGGGTGGATTTGGGGGGATAGCGCAGATAAAGGGGGTGGGTGTAGCGCTGATAAAGGGTGGAGGGGGTGCGTGCAGGTGCTAGAGGGGCTGGAAAGCACTGTTAAAAGGGGGGCTCAAGCGCTATAAATGCCCCCCCCGATTGGCATGATTTTTTTTTTATTTTTTTTAATTTTTTTAATTTTTTTTACTTTTATCAGTGCTAAAAAAAGTGATGATAAAAGGTTTCTTTTTTCAGCACTAAAAAGAAAGCACTGATAAAGGACCCTTTTATCAACACTTTTCTTAGCGCTGATAAAAGACCCCTTTTATCAGTTCTTTTTTTACCACTGATAAAAGGGGTCTTTATCAGCGCTTTTTGGAGCACCGATAAATGGTAACCCCCTTTATCTTCACTGGATTTAACAGTGCTTTTCTAGCACTGTTAAAGGCCATTTTTAGGACTGATTAAAGGGGTATTTGTAGTAGTGATGTTTTGTTGTGTAAGTTATATTTGTTATGAATTAGATGTATTTTATTAATATCCAAAATGATATGAAGTTCATAGTTATAATTTTTACTCATCATATAAATTTTATAACCATTATTGAATGGTTAATGTGGATAATGAATCCCACCATGTCGTGGAGACGGTAGGCCATATGTATGCATGAGCAACAATATCATTCCTTTGATAGTTAAATTGTATGGAATTGGATAGTATATTAATTATAAAAAATCATTATCTTGTTATATTCATTATTTATATCCATTATACTCATTATTATACCTATCCAAATAAATTAGTGTTTAATAACAAATTAAACCACAACGTGGAGACAGTTAGCCGTATGCACACACACAATGTTAATATTGTTATTAATAGGATCGATAAATAAAGGAATATGGTTGTTAAATAATTATAATAACATATAATAATTTATATTATACTTGATTTATTACTTTGGTATGGAAACAACATAGGAAGAGGAATTAGAAGAAGAAACAAAATTGAATGGAATTGGTAAAACAATTACCTCTTCTTTGAGGGTCTCATTTTGATTTGCACAAAAGGACCCCTTAGAATGAATTTATTCCAAAGGTATGACCTCTAGGATGAATTTATGGAATTTTGGAGGAGAATTGGTTAGGGGTTGGCTGATACAAGTTGATTTAGAGGTGTGAATAAAAGAGAAGGAGATGTGCCCTTTTATAATAGAGGAGAGTGTCACTTTTGGAAATAACAAAACAATTAATTTATTGTCAATTTATTTATGGTTTAAAATAGATTAAAAGAGAGTTATTTAGAGTATAATATGATTATGGGTAGAAATATTCACAAACAATTATTTTTAGAAAAGTTTAGGTCACAAAATTAACTATATCTTTTGGGTTTAACCCTTAGTTAAATAGTTTAACTCTTATTGGGTCTACTTGTCTTTTTATAAAATAGGGTAAATATAGTAACTATAAAATTCCAAAATAACCCCAATTGGATAATTTATGACATATTAAACACTATCATAGTTATTTGGAAAAACCTGATATTTTTATGAATTTTATAACATTTAATAAAATATTATTTATTACAAAGTATCATTTATGTCAATTTGGATACTATTCAATATTTTTATTTTTAAAAATATCAAAACAACATTATAACTTAGAAAAAATACTTTAAATATGTCATTAACCTATCTATGTTTTCAATGAAATTATATAATATAATTATTTAAGTCAAATTATATTTATTTTAATATTTTTAATATCATTTAATTGAGTCTTCCTTTGATATTTCAATTACTACATCATTATTACGTCACCATTTAATTTAATTATTTATTTAAAAAATTATAAATAAATTACCATTATGTAGATAAACATTTTATATTTATAAATAATATTTATAGTCAACAATATCACTTATATAAGCTCATATAAAAATTGATATAGTTATTAAAATTCGAATATGACATTTTTAATGCTTCTTTAAATAAAATATAATAAATGTCTTAATCTAACACAAGTTTCATAAAAAGGATCATATTTCAGACCTAAGGTTTATTTTGGTCGATAAAAACTTATCCAATTAAATTATGACAAGTGTTAGGGTAATATTATATAATTATAATATTATTTTTACCTTGAATTACCCAATTTACCTTTAACCTTGGTAAATAAAATTTCAAAGTTACTATTCATCAAAAATTATTTTATATTAGACCAAATTATTCAAATTTATTACAACCATGTATGTACTTTTTTCAATATTCAATTCACATAAGCAGTAAAATTACATTTAATGCTAATCCACAGATGTGGTTAGAAGGTGGGTAAAAGTGACGTTCAAAAGTTCAATAAATTTTTACATCTACTTATATCGTAAAAATGATTCCAATGATGTACATTGGGTTAATAAATTTATAATTTATCTATTGTGACTTTAAAATCAATTTAAGGTAAAATAATTATTTAAATGAAAATGTCCGTTTTTATCAATGATGCAGTATTTTTCACTATTCATAAAAGATTGAAACATTTCAGAAAAACACAAAAACTTCACTATAAGCAAATTTTGATATTACAAATTCAAAAATGAATACTATTTTGAAAAATAAAATTTATAAATTTCGTAATATGGTTAATAATATTCATAAATTCTTTTCAAATGGCTTGTTTGATATGTCATGGTGTGCTCGAAATCAGTGTTGCGTACAGCGCATATAAGGCCCTACCCTTAAACATTACATAATATTGAGTTATGTCAAGAATTCACATTGGGGAAAATTTTAGGTTTATAGTTTTATATAATTAGGCCATAACTATTACACAATAGACCGATACATCACATGTGGACAATTACACTAAGTATCCACTTTTTCCACTAAAGGAAACCCTTAAAAAAACATGATTTACTTTTCTTGATAAAAATATTCTCGACTTATTCCTTTTTCTTAACCATCCGTATACCCTGTAGAAAACATCTAAAAACATAGGATGAGAATAAGAAGCTCCGTAAGAAATATAAAATAAGGAATAAAACTGTTAGTCTATGAATATTTAAAACCCATGAAATCATTTTCACAAAAGCGTACTTTTCACTGATAAAATATTAACTACTTAGCTGACATCATGTAATAATATGATTCTTAAAAAACTTCATAGAAATCATAAAACATAAAGTTAACCTTTGGCATCCATATCATACTTATATTGTAGCTTTCAAATCCACATAGAGAGTAACCTTCATGGTTACATTTGGAATACCCATCATAGTATATTCCCTAAATATCTTAGGATAAACCTTAATGTTTACCTCTGTCATGTTACCCAATTCAATGGAGAACTATCTCAGGATCACCCACCCTCAATTTATCACGGAACCACCCATATACATAAAAAATTCCCAGGAACCATAACATAACCATTACATATAAAACGAGCATAAAGGAAAGATAACATTCCCAATTTGCAGTCACAAGATATCATTTCAAGATATAGACAAAATAAATTCTTTCTTAAAATAATATTCAATAACAAAATACATAAAATGGGTATATGGTTTTTATTTTCCTTTTAAAAAAATTACATATTGTTAAGGAAACCAAATATCAAATAATGGTCATGGTGGAAGAGAAGTCATTATCACCACATACATTAAAAAAATATTCCTTTTTTTCATTTAGTAAAACACTTAGTAGAAAAAATATTCCTTTTGAAAACCATTTAATTAGATTACAAGTAAAAGGGGTTGATTATACACTGTATAAAAGAATGTTGTGTATTAACCAAAATATTCATCAATGAAAGGAGATTGAGACAAATTCCCTTACAAAGATCATATCCTTAGATTAAGGATAAATCAAGGAAATAATTATGTGTGACAAATATAAATATACCAAATATAAGTGGATATTCAGTGTAAAACAACCAGAAGTCATTCAAACATATTTTTGAAAAAATAAACCAAGGGCTTGTATATTTAACTCAATGAAATGAGATTGAGTTAAGATTTCCCTTACAAAGTTCGTATAAATGACGTAAGAATTTATCAATGGGGTGATTATGTGTAGCAATAGTATATCCAAAAAAATTAAAGTGGAAATTACAACATAAATAAATAAAAAGTTATTCCACACATAATTCTATCATAATATTATCAACAAAGTATGCGTAAAACCCAATGAGTGGAAATTGAGTTTAGAAATTCCCTTACCCTGAGTTCGAATCATTACGTAAAATCATTATGTTACTGAATAATAAACTTAGGTTAATTTATAATTTATTGATAAAATTTTTCAATTTTATTATTCCTTTTATATCACTTATTACCATGTTATAAAAATTATATAATTATTTAAGTTCATATCGGTCGTTTTGTCGATATTCGGTACTTGAGTCGAAAATGAACTTGTTTTGATGTAAATTATCCATATGGTCAAAATTACATCATCTACAGAATATTATTAATGATTTAAATATCATATATATCCATTATATATGTATTTATAATTTTCCATAACATTTGGAGATAATAAATGAAATGCACCGTTCATGGAGACGGTAGGTCGTACGTATTCACAAATACTACTTTCATTTAATTTTCATATTAAAGCAATGAAAATGAAATGATAAATAGTTATATTATTATTAAAATATAATATATACATTATATATGTTAAATAATTTCATTAACTCTATCCTGTATACGTTTCATGTATGGAATGAACGAGTCATATCACTTTTAGGGGGCGGTAGTCCACACTTCCTCAAATGAAATTATCATATTCACACATTATGGAAAGCATAAAGGTATGTTATAAATAAAACTTAAACTATAATTGATACAATATAAATATAATATATATAATATATAAATACAATTCTATCATAATGTCCACCATGAGATATGGTATGATAAAATTGAATAATCGTCGTTTCGTGAGGCAATAGTTTGCCAAACACAGAAACAATATGTTCTATATCCATTAGATTGAGGTGTGTGTAAGTTTAGGTATAAAAAATATCATAAAAACATAATAGTATATTTAGTATACTATTTTTGTTATAAAATAATGCTAAAAATAGGTTAGGGGGTTGGATAAGGAAAATAAATGAAAGGAGCTTGAGAGAAGACGTTACCTCTAAATCGGGCAACTCCTTTTGATTTGATCCAAAAGGAATCCTTGAGTTGCCTTATGAAAAAGATAAGGCTTATATAAGGTATTTAGGTATGTTGGAAGCTTGATTTATCATAAGTTGGGAGATCCAAGGGGTTTGAGAGGTGTGAGTAAGTGGGTAGAGGTGGTGGCCTTTTATAAGATGGAGGAGGGTCACTTTAGGAAAGTCTTGAAATATTATTTTATTATAAATTGATTTTAGAATTATAATATATATAAAGTGATATATTTATAGGATAATATGAGGATGGGTCTAAATCCTCTAAACCAATAGGTTTTATAAAAGTTTAGGTCACAAATTTAACCTTATGTTTTGGCTTTAACCCTTATTTAAATAAATTAACTCTTACCATGTATTCCTGTAGTTTTACCCTATATGGTTAATATAGTTACTATATAATGCCAAGATAAATTATATTGGTTAATTAATGAAATTTTAAACATTATATAATTTTTTTGAAAGAAGATTATATTTTTATGACTAATATATCATTTAATAAAATAATATTTGTTTTAAAAACTCATTTATGTCAAATTTGACACTATTTAGTAATTGATTTTTGTTAAATATATAAAAACTTTATTGATGGAAAAAAATAAATTAAATAAAATATAAAATGTCATAATAATCCATAATGTTTTTTATGGCATCAAATTTTTTAAAATAAATTTATTTTAATATTTATATTATCATTTATTTGAATCTTTCATTAATAAGGTAATCACTACATCATCATTATGTCATAAATAAATTTATTTATTTAATGTCTAAAAATTATAAATAAAATACCATGATATATGAATTTTTTTTATATTTATAATTAATATTTATAGTCAAAGATATAAATTATATAACCCCACCTTAAAATTGTTTTAGTAAAAAGATACATGTTTATGTTATATTTCTCTTCACATTAAATTAATTATTATAACACGTCATTTTCACAACCAAGTGGCTCCATGAGGTCCTAAAATAGACTCAAGGATTACCATGACTATAAATATCTCATAAAATAGTATTAGGACACGTGTTATGAAATTTTTATATTATTAAAATATTTTTTCCCTTATTTACCTGATTTACACTTTAACCATGGTAAATAAAAATAATTACTGAAGTTACTATTCATAATGTCAAAAAATAAAAGGTAAATATTTACAAAATTTAGAGATTTTTATTCCAAATATGGAATCGATTTTTTTAATTCAAAACATAGAAGTTTCAATAATTAATTTCAAATTATTTCCTGTTGTCAAAATGATAAAATGAGTTTTTAAAAAGGAAAAACCATCAAAAGATTAACACATGTTTATATCAAATTTCATTGTGAAATTAATTTCAATGAAAATAATTTGATTAAATGATAAAAAAAATCCAATTACACTTTAAAACCAATTAAAAAAATAATCTACCTATATAAATAAATTATACGAAAACACATTTTTGAATTAAAATGCAGTATTTTTCACTATTCCTTAAAATATGAATTTTATTAGAAAAATACCAAAATTTCAACCAAGGTAAATTTTGATTTCCCACTTCCAAATAATAAGTTTATTATGTAAAATATAACTTATAAAATTTTCAAAAAATAGATTTAAAAAGGGTTCACTACCAAAGGCGGTAAAACTATATTTTGTTTTGAAAAATACTTATTTTATCTGAAAAATTGAATTTGTTATTATATCATATCTTGAAAACATATAAGATGAATTTAAAACATTAAATTGAATATATAAAATATATTTTTCATTAAATAAATATCCATAAAGAGTGATATGATTTTATAAACACAGTTATTCCTCTTTAAATAGGTTTTCATAAAAACTCATCCATTATATTCAATTGGTTTTTCTTTCCATTTATAATAAATTTGGTAACCAATGAATCATTATTTAAACATGTGTAAAACATATTTTCACAATTAAATTGATACTATTTTTTCTCTCTATTCCAAAAACTAAGTTATAGCAGAAATATTTAAATAATAATATTTAGTTGTTCATTTAAGATCGATGTAGCGTATCATGTACGCTATTGAACATATTGTTTCTTTTCTAAAACTTAAGATGTTACATCCTACACCCTTTAATAAATTAAATCATCACAATTTTAATTTGGGGTCTGTAACTAGGGCACAAATTTTCAAAATACCTTTATTGCAAACCCACATCGGAAAAAGGGTTAATAAAACTTCCACATTAAAAGATAGAAAGTAAAGTACAAAGGTCACCTAAGATAACACATACTAGGGTTACATATAGGAAATCATGGATATGGAAGAAAAACTAAGTATCATTTTCTTATGGAGAGTGATATAAAACATGATTGGGAGAAAGTTAACAATCAGAAAACCACAAACTTGTGACAAGTTAAATAGTCTTTGATTTCATAGTATGAAAATTTAAATAGATTTTTTTTGGATTTAATATTCCCTTCATAAAATTGAGGAATTATTTTACAACTTATAAAAATAACATAAGGAAATATACTTACTTGACATGTACAGTTTCATCCATTAATCTAATTCCACCACAAACTCATCTTTTTCCCAAATCGATGAGTATTTTAGAAGACTTGGTCACTCTTAAAGAACTATAATAAAATTCTAGAGAATCACATGATCCAAAAAATATGAACCATATATTTCCCCTATCTTTAAACATTAAACAAACCAAAATGGTTAGTTAAAGATTATATAATATCCCAAAAAGAATAATCCTCTATAAGAATAAGGATTACTTTTAATCTCCAAAATTCAACAGTAATACCCAATTTATACATAGACCATTCAAAAAAAAGTCCTTAAAATTCCAAAATATAATAAAAACTAAGATTGAAACCCAAAATTGAAAATGATTTGATCATATAGTCTTCCACAATAAATCTTTACATTTATCTCCAAATAACACCGACTAATCATAAAGCCTCATACTAAAAATTAATTAACCTAATCAAATATTATCCATGATAGGTTAATAATTTCCATAAATAACCCAAATATCCATATGTCCACAATAAAATCACATATTTTTCCAAAATAAAATTCAACCATTACTCCTAAAATGAAATACCATAGTATTATATTTTCTTTATGCATATAGTGTTATCAAAATAGTGAAAATATTTATCACTTAATCACTAAATCATTTTATTATACTAAGGATATCCATTTGATAAAACATAAGTTCCCAAAATCAAATTATTCTTAATCCATAAAATAATTTAACAAAAAAGAATAGTTGATACTAACTAGGGACTTCACATAGGCCAATGGTAGGTGATAAAGGTCCATCACACTCCGATTGTGGGTTCGATTCCCGCAACCTTGTTCGACCTGACGGGTTGTCACACGGTCTGTGTGATTCCATGTTTCAAAAACTGTATAATTCTTATAACATTAACAAAATGAGATAAAATCCTAAAAAATTACTGGTACATTTTTTAGCCTGAAATGTTTTTCTATACCTTTCATTTTCCATCCTCAAAAGTACTAACCCATAACTACCTTGAAAATAAATATCTCCAATAATACTATTAATTACCTTGAAATTTCATAACATAAGCCTAAAAAGTGGTTTCTAAGACATTAAACTTATGATCAACCTTAAAATTATAAACCCATGATGATATCCCTAACCATTAAGAAAATATCCTAATCTCCAAAGTGGTATAAACCAACCATTGATTCCAACTGTAGGGCCCCAGCCTTAAAACATTACATAATCATGAGTTAAGTAAAGAATTCACATTAAGGATATTTTTTAGGTTTAGTGTTTTATAGAATTAGGCCATAATTATTACATAATAGACCTAGACATCATATGTGGACAGTTACACTCACTATCTTCTTTTTGCACCAAAGGAAACCCTTTAAACAAACACAATTTCTTTTTCTTGATAAAAATATTCTTGACTTATTCCTTTATCTTACCCATACTTATACCCTATAGAAAAAATTTCAAAAACTTGGGATGAGAATAAAAATATCAGTAAGGAATATAAAATAAGTAATAAAACTAGTATTCCATGAATAATTAAAACCCAGAATATCAATTTCATAAAATCATACTTTTCACCCATAAAACATAAAATAATTATCTTAAATCATGTAATTATAATATTCCTATAAAAATTAATAGAAATAATAAAACATAAAGGTAACTTGTGGCATCCATATCATACTTACATTGTATCTTTCAGAGCTACATAGGGATTAACCTTCATGGTTATGTTTGGAATACCCATTACAATATATTAACTAAATCTCTTAAGAGAAACCTTAATGTTTACCTCAGTCATATTACCCAATGCATTGGAGAGATATCTTGGCCTCACCTTCCATTATTTTATCATGGAACCACCCATATACATAAACAATTCCAAAGAACAATAACATAATCATAACACATAAAACAAGCATAAAGGAAAGATAACATTTACACATTGCAATCACAAGATATCATTTCAAGATAATGACATAATCAATGATTTCTCAAAATCATTTTCAATACCAAAATATATAAAAGGGTATATGTTATTTATTTTCCTTTTAAAAACTTTACGTCTTGTTATATAAGTCAAATATCAAATAATGGTTATGGCGGCTGATAAGTCGTTATCACCACATAAGTTAAAAAAACATTCCTTTTTTGTTGTTTAATAAAACACTTCGTAGAAAAAATATTCCCATTGAAAATTGTTGAATAAGATTACAAGTCAAAGGGGTTTATTATACACCATATAAAATAAGGTCGTGTATAAACCAAAATATGCCTCAATGAAAGGAGATTGAGATGAAGTCCCTTACAAAGATTTTATCCTTAGATTAAGGATAAATCAATGACATAATTTTGTGTGAAAAATATAAATACAACCAATATAAGTGGATATTCAGTGTAAAACAATCATAGGTAATTCAAACATATTCTTGAAAAAAAACCAATGGAATGGATATTTAACTCAATGAAATGAGATTGATTTAAGATTTCCCTTACAAAGTTCGTATAAATAATGTAAGAATTTATAAATGGGGTGATTATGTGTAGAAAAAGTATATCCACACAAAGGTAAGTGGAAATTAAAACACAAATAAATAAAAATTGATTCCACAAATAATCTTGGCATATTATAATAAATGAAGTATGCATAAAACCCAATGAGTGAAAATTGAGTTTAGAAATTCCCTTACCTTGAGTTCGACTCGTCATGTACAATCATTATGTTTTGAATAATAAAATTAGGTTAATATATAATTTCTTGAGAAATTTTTTAATTTTTATTATTCCTTTTATATCACTTATTACCATGTTATAAAAATTACATAATTATTTAAGTTCATATCAGTTGTTTTGTCGATATTAGGTACTTGAGCCGAAAATGAGCTTGTTTTGATTTAAATTGTCCATGTGGTAAAAATTCCATCATCTCCAGAATTTTATTCATGATTTAAATATCATATATATCCATTATATATGTATTTATAATAGTCTATAACATTTGGATATAAGAAATTAAATGAACCGTTCACGGAGATGGTAGGCTGTATGTACGCATGAACGCTACTTTCATTTATTTGTCATATTAAAGGAATGAAAAAAATGATACACAGGTATATTATAATTAAATTATAATATATATGTTATATATGTTACATAGTTTCATTAACTAAATCATTTATATGTTCCATCTATGGAATGAACGAGTCATATCACATTGAGGGGGCGGTAGTCCACACTTCCTCAAATTAAATTATCATATTTACACATTATGAAAAGCATAAAGTTATGTTTTAAATAAAAATTAAACAAGAATAGAGATAATTTAAATATATTATACAACATATTTAAATACAGTACCACCATAATGTTCACCATGAGAGGTGGTAGGAGAAAATTGAACAATCATCGTTTCACGAGCCAGTAGTTCGCCGCACACATAAATAGTATGTTCTATATCCCTTATATGAAGGTGTGTGTAAGTTTAGGTATAAATATTAGAATAAAAATTTACTAGTATATTGAGGATACTGGTTTTTTATATAAGTATCGAGAAAAGAGAGTTTGGGGGGTTGGATAAAGAAAATAATTAAAAAGATCTTGAGAGAAGACGTTACCTCTAAATCAGGTAACTCCTTTTGATTTAAGACAAAAGGATTCCTTGAGTTTCCTTATGTAAAGACCCATAAAATTAAAGGGAAATTTTTTCTTAATTTTATTTGGGATTTTACAAGAACGCATTTTCTGACGGCACCTGATTCCGAGGCCTGGTGTGCCCGGAATCATGTTCCGAAGTTTAGCTCGGGTACGTTCAGTGAACGAACGAGATGGTTTTCATAACTTTTGAACCGGTGCTCGGACTTGAAATTTGAGGGCACTGATGCAACTGCAATGCCGGTAATTGCTGAGGAGCACCTTTTACGAATGTGCGTTTTCTCAGGATGAGTTGTTAAAATTGTGGTTTTAGTGAGGAATAAATAAAATTATATTACAATTTTATTTATTTTCCTCTAGGTAGTTATATCCTAAGTAAGGGAGTTGGGGGTGGGACCCACATGTTGTTAACCAACCTTGAGAGGATAAAGGTGGGGTGGGGCCCAAACGAGCCCAACCCATCACATTCCTAACTCCTGAATGCCCCACCCATTTAATATTGCCAACTTACCACTTCATTTAATTTTGACAAGTTATGTTTAATTAAATGAGTGAACTTAATTTTGTATGTTGAAATTTTAAAAGTGTTGGCAAGGGAAATAAAATAAGGCAAAAGCCTTATTTTATTGTGGTTCCGTCATTGTGTTGAGGGAGGGAGCATTCTTCACATTTTGGAAGAACTTCATCGTTCCGGAGAAGAACTTTTCTCCCTCGACAAAGAACGCCATCACGCCTTTTTTCGAAGAATGACGACGCGTCATCCTTCATTATTCTTCTTTCATCAAAGGAAGGGAGAAGCCGTTCCACCTCGGAAAATCTCCATCAACGTGTACGAAGCCACACCCCACGACGCCTCTTTCCACGACGCTCTTCGAACATCAACTCGTTATCAAGGTATGGGTGAATTACTTTTTGTTCGTGAAATATCCTTTGCCGTTCTTCATCTTTATTTTGGGGCTGCTTGATATCAACTTATCAGGAGGAGGTCAGACCGCACGAACACGACCGACTCTCCTCCCCCTTTTGTTGTTGTGGTCCGAAAGAAGGTGGCGTGGTGCAACGACACTGCGCGGAATCTTGGAGAAATGCAGCAAAGATGCGCGGCGCCGTCGTGCGGCGCCGTTGAGGCCGAACGAACCCACAGACGGTGTCGGGCCGCAGCGAAGGGGAACGACACCGTCGCGTCACGCCGGATAACCATGAAGACACCGCGGCCGGAGCAGGGCTGCGGATGAGGGGTGTAGCACCGTCGCGCCGTGCAGGTCGGACAAGGCCGCTGCTCAAAGTCGTGGCGGTGCAAGGCGGGGCGGCCAAAACCGCCGAACGCCGGCACCTCAGAGGGCGGGACGACAGCAGGTCCCGCGGCGGCAACACCGGCCGGCCGGACCGGGCCGGCCGTTTCAGGGGGAGACCGGGGGTCGTAATCCCCGGATGGCCAAATGAGCGGCCCCCCCACGTGGGGGCAGCAGTTACTCAATCAGGGGGGCATCACCCCCCCTTCCGCTCAGCTCGGCGTGGCCGAGCTGGCCACGCAAGCCGCGCGCACGCGCCAGGCCGGGCCGGGTTGTGACCTAATGGGCTGGACCTAGACCAGTTTCGGGTCGACCCAGTTCGGGCCGACCCAGGGGGGTCTCGGGCTGGGTCGGTCTCGGGCCCAAAACCCCCTAAAAATGGACAGGTATGTTCTTTTGCCCATATTTTGGGCTACAGACCTCCGATCGACGCACTGTCAGCTGCGATGTGATACTTGGATCGAGATGGTCATTTCGGTACATTACACTCAATGTTTTGGAGAAGTTTGTGTATGTCCGGGTCAGTTCGAACACAAAACCAAGCGGGACCTCGGCTCAGAAACGCTTATAACTTGAGCTCCGGACGTCCGATTGACGTGCCATCAACTTTTTTGGATTCCTCTAAGTGAGACAGACATTTTGGATTACTCCTCTCGAGATTTGGACATAGTTGTAGTGTGGTCGGGTTGGTTTTGACTTAAAAACCAATCGGGCCCCTCGAACAAAAAATCCATTAACTAGCAGACCGGGCGTCCGATTAACGTGCCGTCTGTCACGTTGAGTTCCTCTTGTCGAGACAGAACATTAAGATACATCAACTCTAGATTACATGTCAGTTGATGTATCGACCCCCTTGGCTCGTGGAGTGGACTCTCCCGGAATCGAGCATGCTGTGTGCGGGAACCCTAGAGTTGGCTGTGATGATGAAGATCGTACTGAAATCCTCTATGGGTTCGACGATGATGAAGATTGAACTGAAATCCTATGTGTGTTCGGAAGTGATGAAGATCGTACTGCAATCCTCTGTGGGTTCGACGGCGATGAAGACTGCACTGAAATCCTACGTGGGTTCGGCAGCGATGAAGACCGTACTGAAATCCTCCGTGGGTTCGACGATGATGACTACTGTTCTTGTATCCTGTGTGGGTCTGGCAGTGTTTGACTCTATTCTTGCTATCCTACGTGGGTCTGGCAGAGTAGCTGGTCTGTATCCTATGTGGGTCCGACAGCTTAGCAGGTTTAGTATCTTACGTGGGTCCCAACATAGATGAATTAGTGGCTATATCTGATCATCTCTATCACCTTTCGAAGAAGTATACCTGTGTGAGCTGAGTCTTGACTTCAATAAATATCTTCGATATGATTGAATTGCTTTCCTATGTGGATTGAGTTGTGTTATCCTGTGTGGATTGGGTTGTACTCCTATGTGGATGTGATTGAACTTGGGCATGGATGCTGGAGCCGGACGAGAATTGATGACTTTGGTATATGTATGGGAATATACCTAAGTAGTGTTGGATGTTACTTCATGATTATATATTTCCTTTGTGGATTATCCTTTGTGGATTCTGGGAGAACTTCAGGGGTCTCGGGGTCCCTACTGAGTAGCGTATACTCACCCCTGCACGGGTTTTGCCCGCACTACGTTGTATTGGATGCAGACGACGAACAATGCTGATCGTGGTTGAGGCTTGTGGAGAAAGTTGGTACCTGGAGGTGGACCACTGGGTGGGACATACACGGAGCGGATGGCTGGACCTGAGGAGCTGAGGAGGCTATCATAACCCACCCTTCAGGTGGGACTTCCAGTGGATGGCTCGACGTTGCTTCTTTACTTTCAGTTACTGTACTTCTTTTCAGTTGTACTTTACTTTTAGTTTGGGTTTGTATTCTAGCCCACTTACTTTTCTGCTCTACTTTTTTACCCAGTTTTACTTAGTGTTTACTTCTTCTTGCTTACTCTGTGGTTTGTTTACTTTTTAAAGGCAATGCCTTCCCCTTTTTTCGGGATTTATGCCTTGGTGCTAGTCGCTAACCCCTGTCCTATGGGAGGCGGGCTTGGGGTAGTCACGACACGGGTCCCGAGGATGGGTAGTGAAAAATTGGTATCAGAGGAGTTCGGTTCTACCGCAGAACTCAGGACTCTGATCTTTCTTCTATGTGAAGCAATAGTGTTAAGGGTATTGAGTGTGGTTATCAGTCCAGGGAGTCCAGTGTTGGTGCGGCGGCCGACATATCCATACACCAGAACCCTGACTTCTGATTTCCGACTCAATGCATGAAAACATTTATTGCATGTGTGTTTAGAAAGTTTTCTTTGTGATTACTTTGTTTCAGCTCACCAGGTATACTGTTTTGACTGTGGCACACCTGTTTCTTTTCAGGATGGCCCCATGACAGCGACCAGCTAGGGTTCCGAGCTTTGTGTGAGACGATAGCCCACCGAACGACGAGGCCTCGGTGTAGGGCCCTTTTTTAATTTAGGCACCGAAGGTAGCACTACCCGCCGAGCCACTGATGCCACCATCCCCAGCCGCTGAGAGTGCACGTCGCCTTAGTGCACTGCATGAGTTTCAGTGTCAGAGACCGCCCAGGTTCTGCGGGGAGACGGACCATCAGGCAGCCGAGGATTGGCTGGAGGCAGTTGATCGAGTTTTCAGGTTAGTGGGGACACCAGCTGACCTCATGGTGATCCTCGCAGTGAGACTACTGCACGCGGAAGCAGACAGATGGTGGAGCTTGATGCTCCAGGTGCACGACGATGCATCTCTCCTCTGGACGGACTTTGAGAGCCTCTTTCACTCGGAGTTTGTCCCAACCACCCTCCATGCGGTGGGCATCCAAGAGCATCTACAACTGCGGCAGGGCAGCATGACGGTCGCCCAGTACTCAGCGAGATTTACCGATCTCTCACGCTATTCGGCAGGCATGGTACGAGACCCATTCTTCCGAGCCCGGACCATCGAGCAGGGACTGAGGCATGAGATCAGGGCATCGATGATATCTCTCATCATTTCGACACAGGCAGGAGTACTGGAGCGAGATCTTCTCATAGAGAGCTTTCTTGCTGAGCCTACGCTAGCAGCGAGACCTATCGCAGGGCGGCACGTAGCAGAGTCGTCTACAGCCGGAAGTCGACGGATGTCACAGGGGTCCAGGCGGACCGGACCATCAGGAAGACGACCTCATGACACTGGCTCAGAGGTGCGGGGCACATGGCGCATAGCCAGCCTTCTGATGAGGAGGAAGTGCTACGCATGCGGTGGGAAGGGCCACATGGCTCGTGACTGCCCGACCCGCCATGCAGAGGAACATCAAACAGTTGAGGGTCCACCCAGGTAGAGGCAGAGGGTCGAACATGGCGATCTGATGAGAGTAGGCGGACGAGGCAGGGGAGCTGGCCGAGCAGCAGGTGGTGGGCGACGCTTTGAGGCTTTACCACCACCACCACCCGGAGGTCCACCCCAACCAAAGGGAGCTGGAGGGTAGAGACAGGCTCAGATTCGGGAAGCGGAGGCCTATGAACACGGCGTGCCAGAGATTATTCGAGGTAATATCTGTGTCTACTCCACCCTTGCTGTAGTTCTTATAGACACAGGATCGATTCATTATTTTATTTCCGCTGCCCTTGTTCGGAGCTCGGAGATTCTGACAAAGCTGTTGGCTCGATCCTTAAGTCTAGATACTCCTACAGGAGTAGACTCGACGATTACGCACTGGTGACGACAGTGTGAGATTACTCTAGGAGGTGAGAGATTTGTCTGGGATCTTCTTGTAGTGGCATCGAGGCCTTATGACATCATCTTGGGCATGGATTGGTTATCCACAGTCCATGCTCAGTTCGACTGTATTAGGCGCAAGGTGTGGTGTGTTCGCACCGATTGGAGCAGTTTCACCTTCATCGGTGAGAAGGGAGCCATTGCAGCACAGGATGGACTCACGTAGAGGAGAGGACATCCCATCACTCATCAGTTGGCTAGCCTCATCCTAGGATCAGTTGACGTGCATAATCCTAGTTTTCTTGTAGTGGTGGATCAGTATGTGGATGTTTTCCCTAAGGACGTTCCTGGACTACCTCCTCGCAGAGAGGTAGACTTTTATATTGACCTGTACCCCGGGACAGCCTCGATATCCTCTCCAGTATATCAGATGTCCCCCGCTGAGCTTCGAGAGCTACAGGTACAGTTGGAGGACTTTCAAGGCAAAAGATTCATCTGACCCAGTGTTTCACCCTGGGCTTCCCCAATATTGTTCGCCAAGAAGGCGAACGAGAGCTTGTGACTGTGTGTCAACTATAGTTTCCTGAACCAGGAGACCGTGATGAACAAGTATCTGCTACCGAGGATTGACGACCTCTTCGATCAGCTCAAGGGAGCACGATGGTTCTCGAAGATAGACCTTAGATCAGGCTATCATCAGCTCAGATTTTGAGATGAGGACGTGCAGAAGACGACCTTCAGATGTCGGTATGGCCACTATGAGTTCTTGGTTTTGCCTTTTGGTGTAACCAAAGCTCCATCAGTGTTCATGGGACTCATGAAAAGGATATTTCAGACATACCTTGATCGATTTTTCGTGGTCTTCATCGAATACATATTGATATACTCGACCACTGAGGAGGAGCACGCCTACCACTTGCAGGTTGTACTAGACACACTTCGAGAGCACCAGCTTTATGGAAATCTCTCAAAGTGTCAATTTTGGTTATGTGAGGTCCACTTCTTGGGACACATCATCTCTGAGGTGGGAGTTGCGGTGGATCCTGCGAAGATCGAGGTAGTGCTAGCTTGGGAGCCACCCAGGAGTGTGATGGAGGTGCAGAGTTTCTTGGGGCTAGTTGGGTACTACCGAAGATTTCTGCCCGACTTTTCCAGAGTTGCAGCACCACTCTCAGCTTTGAAGAATAAGGGGAAACCCTTTGTGTGGTCAGACAGATGTCATCAGAGCTTCCAGGAGCTCAGACAGAGATTGACCAACGCACCTATCTTGAGGCTACTAGAGGAGGGAGTATGGTACGTAGTCTACTACGATGCATCAGGGACCGGACTCGGATGCGTCCTGATGCAGGAGCGGGCAATGATTGCCTATGGATCACATCAGTTGAGGTATCATGAGAATAACTACTCTACCCATGACCAGGAGTTAGCAGTAGTGGTCTTCGCTCTGAAGATGTGGCAACACTACCTGATTGGAGAGCGCTTTGCAGTCTACTCTGACCACCAGAGTCTCAGGTACATCTTCTCGCAGAAGGACCTGAATCTGAGACAATGATGATGGATCGAGTTCCTACAGGACTATGACTTTGAGATATTCTATACTCTTGGAAAGGGGAATGTAGTAGCCGATTCTCTCAGTAGGAGGATGGGCATCCAGCTACTCGGGGAGGCGACAGAGCTGCTAGCCTCTTTGCATGTATCCTTAATGAATAAAGATGGAGCAGCCTTTCTTCAGTCACTCACAGTCACTCCTCCACTACTATAGTGGGTCAGAGAGGCACAACATGGGGATGCTGACTGTGAGATTTGGTGTGCGCAGATATCCTCAGGGCAGACACCTGATGGATTCTCTATAGGAGTAGAGCATGTCGTCATCTTCAGAGGACGTACCATGGTACCAGCTGCTTTACAGGAGGAGTTGCTGGGGGAGTTTCACACTTCCACTTTAGCGGTACATCCAGGAGTGGCGAAGATGTACGAGGATCTCAGACGATAGCACTGGTGGCCGGGTATGAAGAAGGCTGTGGAAGAGTTCGTTTCTCGATGCCTCACCTGCCAGCTGGTGATGGCAGAGAACCAGGTACCAGCAGTCTTGGTACAACCCTTGGAGGTCCCGGAGTGGAAGTGGGACGAGATATCTATGGATTTCGTGACTAGACTTCCATGTACTTCTAGAAGTCACGACTCCATTTGGGTGATTGTCAACCGACTCACCAAGTCGGCTAAGTTATTATACATCATAGAGCAGGGATCAGTAGAGAGCTTGTGACGCCTCTACATTCAGGAGATCGTACAGCTTCATGGTGTTCTATCATCTATCATCTCTTATCGAGATAGTCGCTTTACTTCCCTGCTTTGGAAGGGGTTGCAGGAGGAATTCGGGGCGCAGCTACATCTGAGCACCGCCTTTCACCCTCAGACGGATGGTCAGACGGAGAGGACCATTCAGAATCTCGAGGACATGCTCCGTGCATATGTCCTCAACTTTGGTCATAGTTGGGAGGACCACCTTCCCTTGGTGGAGTTCGCGTACAACAATAGCTACCACTCCACCATCGGGATGGCACCATACGAGGCATTGTACGGACGGCCTTGCAGGTCACCTCGGTGCTGGACAGACCCTGGGGAGTCAGCATTTGTGGGACCTGAGATGGTCCAGGCCATGACAGAGAAAGTCCAGGTCATCCAGGAACAGATGGGGATAGCTCAGAGCTGGCAGAAGTCTTATGCTGACAGGAGGCAGAGGCCACTGGAGTTTGAGGATGGTGACCACGTCTTCTTGAGGGTCTCACCTCGACGTGGATTATGAAGATTTGTCCAGGGTGTCAAGTTATCTTTGTGCTTCATCGGACCATTCTAGGTCCTCAGCAGGATAGGCGAGGTGGCTTATCACTTGGATCTACCACATTAGTTGTACCGGGTGCATGACGTCTTCCACGTATCTCAACTGAGGAGATACGTGCATGACCCGACGAATATCATCGACCATGGGGAGTTGGACATTGACGATGGGGTGACTTTTGTGGAGGTCCCAGTGGAGATCGAGGATCGAAAAGAGTGGGTACTATGTGGACGGTCGATAACTCTTGTTCACATCAGATGGCAGCACGGGAACCTCCAGGAGAGCACTTGGGAGCGGGAGGCTCAGATGCGTGCTCAGTACTCTAATTTGTTTCCCTAGTTTATGATGTATCTTTATGGGGATGTAAAGCCCCGAGGTGAGAGTAATGTAAAGACCCATAAAATTCACGGGAAATTTTATCTTAATTTTCTTTGGGATTTTACAAGAACGCAGTTTCTGATGGCGCCTGATTCTGAGGCCCGGTGTGCCCGGAATCATGTTATGAAGTTTACCTCGGATACGTTCAGTGAACGAACGAGCGGGTTTTCTTTACATTTGAACCAGTGCTTGGAATTGAAATTTGAGGGCACCGATGAAACCGCAACTCCAGTAATTTCTTAGGATCACCTTTTCTGAAGGTGCGTTTTCTTAGTTTGAGTTGTTAAAATTGTGGTTTTAGTGAGGAATAAATAAAATTATATTACAATTTTATTTATTTTCCTCTAGGTAGTTATATCCTAAGTAATGGAGTTGGGGGTGGGACCCACATGTTGTTAACCAACCTTGATAGGATGAAGGTGGGGTGGGGCCCACACGAGCCCAACCCCTCACATTCCTAACTCCTCAAAACCACCCATTTAATATTTCCAACTTATCACTTCATTTAATTTTGACAAGTTATGTTTAATTAAATGAGTGAACTTAATTTTGTATGTTCAAATTTTAAAAGTGTTGGCAAGGGAAATAAAATAAGGCAAAAGCCCTATTTTATTGTGGTTCCTTCGTTGTGTTGAGGGAGGGAGCGTTCTTCACATTTTGGGAGAACTTCATCGTCCCGGTGAAGAAATTTTCAACCTTGACGAAGAACGCCATCATGCCTTTTTCCAAAGAACGATGACGCGCCATTATTCGTTCTTATTCCCGCATCAAAGGAAGGGAGACGCTGTTCCACCTAGAACAATCTCCATCAATGTGTATGGAGCCACACCCCACGACGCCGCTTTCTGCGATGCTCTTCGAACATCAACTCGTTATCAAGGTAGGGGTTAATTACCTTTTGTTCGTGAAATATCCTTTGTCGTTCTTTGTCTTTATTTTGGGGCTGCTTGATATCAACTTATCGGGAGGAGGTCGGACCGCATGAACACGGCCGACTCTCCTCCCCCTTTTGTTGTTGTGTTGTAGCAGTTCAAAAGAAGAAAGCGCGGTGCAACAACACCACGCAGAATCTTGGAGAAATGCGGCAAAGATGCACGGCGCTGTCGCGCCACGCCGTTGAGGCCGAACGAACCCGCAGACGAATTTTGGTCGTAGCGAAGGGGCGCGGTGCCATCACGCCGCACTGGATAACCATGAAGACGCTGCGAATGGAGCGGGGCCGTGACAGAGGGGCGTGACGCCATCGCGCCATGCCGGTCGGACAAGGCCGCGGCTCAAAGCCGCGGTGGTTCATGGCGGGGCGGCCAGAACCGCCGGCCGTCGGCACCTCGGAGGGCGGGACCGCGGCGGGTCCCGCGATGGAAACACCGGCCGGCCGGACTGGGCCGACCGTTTTCGGGGGAGACCGGGGGTCGTAACCCCCGGATGGCCAAAGGAGTGCCCCCCCCCCCACGTGGGGGTCGCGGTTACTCAATCAGGGGGGTAGCGCCCCCCCCCCCTTCCGTGCAGCTCGGCGTGGCCGAGCCGGCCACGCGGGCCACGCCGGCATGGCCAGGACGAGCCCATCGGGCTGGGACGCGCCCTAATGGTCCGGATCTGGACCCGTTGCAGGTTGACCAAGTTCAGGCCGACCCAGGGGGGGTCTCGGTCCGGGTGGGTCCGGGCCCAAAACCCCCTAAAAACGGAAGGGTACGTTATTTTTCACATATCTTTGGATACAGACCTCCAATCGACACACCGTCAGCTATGATGAGATCCTTGGATCGAGATGGTCATTTTGATATATTACATGCAAGGTTTCAGAGAACTTTGGGTACGACCGGGTTGGTTCGAACACGAAACCAACCAGGCCCTCGGAGCGGAAACACTTATAACTTGAGCTCCGGATGTCCGATTGACATGCCGTCGACTTTTTTTGATTACTCTTAGTGATGCAGACCTTTTTTCTTACTCCACTTGAGGTTTGGATACATTTGGAGTGTGGTCGGGTTGGTTTTGACTTAAAAACCAACCGGGCCCCTAGATCGAAAAAGCTAATAACTCGCAGACCGGGCGTCCGATTGACGCGCCGTCTGTCACGTTGAGTTCCTCTTGTCCAGACAGAACTTTGAGATACATCAAATCCAGACTACGTGTCAGTTGATTTATCGACCCCCCTTGGCTTGTGGAGAGGACCCACCCAGAATCGAGCATGCTGTGTGCGGGAACCCTAGAGCTGGCTGGGATGATGAAGACCATACTGAAATCCTCTGTGGGTTCGACAGCGATGAATAATACACTGAAATACTATGTGGGTTCAGTAGTGATGAAGACCGTACTGAAATCCTCTGTGGGTTCGACGGTGATGAAGATTTCATTGAAATCCTACGAGGGTTCGACAACGATGAAGACCGTACTGAAATCCTCCGTGGGTTCGACGACGTTGACTACTGTTCTTGTATCCTACGTGGGTTTGGCAGTGTTTGAATCTGTTCTTACTATCCTACGTGGGTCTGGCAGAGTTTCTGGTCTGTATCCTATGTGGGTCCGACAGCTTAGATGGTTTATTATCCTACGTGGGTCCTAGCATAGATGAATCAATGGCTATATCTGATCATCTCTATCACCTTACGAAGAAGTATACATGTGTGAGATGAGTCTTGACTTCAATAAATATCTTAGATATGATTGAATTGCTTTACTATGTGGATTGAGTTGTGTTATCCTGTGTGGATTGGGTTGTACTCCTATGTGGGCGTGATCGAACATGGGCATGGATGCTGGAGCCGAACGGGAATTGATGACTTAGGTATATGTATGGGCATATACCTAAGTAGTGTTGGATGTTACTTCGTGATTGTATCTTTCCTTTGTGGATTATCCTTTGTGGATTCTGGGAGTCCTTTGGGGGTCTCGGGGTCCCTACTGAGTAGTGTATACTCACCCCCTGCATGGCCTATGCCCGCACAACGTTGTGCTGGATGCAGACGACGGACAACGCTGATCGTGGTTGAGGCTTGTGGATCAAGTCGGTACCTGGAGGTGGAATACTGGACGGGACGTACATGGAGTGGACGGATGGAATCGAGGAGCTGAGGAGGCAATATGTACCCACCCTTCAGGTGGGACTTCCAGTGGACGGCTCGACGTTGCTGCTTTACTTTCAGTTGTTGTACTTCTTTTTAGTTGTACCTTACTTTCAGTTTGGGTTTGTATTCTGGCCCAGTTACTTTTCCGCACTACTTTTGTACCTAGTTTTACTTAGTGTTTACTTCTGCTTGCTTACTCCATGGTTTGTTTACTTTATAAAGGCAATTCCTTCCCCTTTTGTCGGGATTTACGCCTTGGTGCTAGTCGCCAGCCCCTGGCCTATGGGAGGCGGGCTTGGGTTAGTCACGGCACGGGTCCTGAGGATGGGTCGTGACACCTTATGCCCAAGGTAAGGATTATATAAGGAATTAATGGATTTTGGGATCTTATTTTTATCATAATTTGTGCGAGACAATGGGATTGAAAGGTGTGAATAAGTGGGTAGAGGTGGTGACCTTTTAAAAAAGGAAGGAGGGGCACTTTAGGAAAGTCTTGAAATATTATTTTATTATAAATTTATTTTCCAATTATAATAGCTCCAAAGTGATATATTTATAGTATAATATGAGGATGGGTCTAAATACTCTCAACAAATAGGTTTTAGACAAGTTTAGGTCACAAATATAACCTTCAATATTGGCTTTAACCCTTGGTTAAATAAATTAACTCTTACCATGTCTTTTGGTATCTTACACTTTATGGTTAATATAGTTACTATAAAATTTCAACCAAACCTCAAGTGGATCATTAATGAATTTTTTTAAAATATTTATATCATTTGGTTGAATCTTATTTTTTTATGACTATTATATCATTTGATAAAACAATATTTGTTTTAAAAACTCATTTATGTCAATTTTGACACTATTTAGAAATTGATTTTTTAAAAAAATTACATTAAGTAAAAGGTTAAATGTCATAATCATCCATAAAATTCATGGATGACATCATAATTTTCAAATTACCTTTTTTTAATATTTATAATATCACTTATTTGAATCATTCATTAATAAGATAATAACTGCATCATTATTGTGTCATAAATAAATTTATTTATTTAATGTCTAAAAATTAAAAATAAAATACCATGATGTAGGAAATATTTTTATCTTTATAATGACTATTTATTGTCAAATAGATCAATTATATAACCCCACCTTAAAATTGTTTTAGTGAAAAGATACATGTTTATGTTATATTTCTCATTACTTTAAATTAATTATTATAACATGTCATTTTCACACCAAAGTAGCTGCATGGGGTCCTAAAATCCACCCAAGGATGATAATGGTAGGCTATATATCATCCAATAGGATTAATACACATGTTACGGTAGTTTTGTATTATTACGATATTATTTTTTACCCTTATTTACCCGATTGACCCTTTAACCATGATAAATAAAAATAATTACTGAAGTTACTATTCATAATGTCAAAAAATAAAAGGTACCTATTTACAAAATTTAGAAATTATGATTCCAAATATGGAATTAATTTTTGCAAATTCAAAACATATAAGTTTTAGTAATTAATTTAAAAATTAATTCCCTTTGTCAAAACGATTAAATGTGTTTTTAAAAAGTAAAAACCATCAAAATATTGACACGTGTTTATATCAAATTTCAATGTGAAATTACTTCCAATGACCATAATTTGATTAAATGGTAAATTAATAATCCAATTAAACTTTAAAACCAATTAAAAATATAATTCAACTATATAAATAAATTAGATAAAAACACAATTTTGAATTAAAATGCAATATTTTTCACTATTCATTAAAATATGAATTTCATCAGAAAAATACCAAAATTTCAAACAAGGTAAATTTTTATGAACCAATTCCAAATAATATGTTTATTATATCAAATATAAATTATAAAATTGTCAAAACTAGATTTAAAAAGGGTTCTCCATCAAAAGGTTGTAAAACTATATTTTTTTGAAAAATACTTCTTTTATCCAAAAAATTGAATTTATTATTATATCATATCTTGAAAATATATAAGATGAATTTGAAACATTACATTTAATATATAAAATATATTTTTTGTTAAATAAAAATCCATAAAGAGTGATATGATTTTATAAACACAATTATTCTCTTTTAAATAGGTTTTCATAAAAACACATCCTTTATATTAAATTGGTTTTTATTTTCATTTATAATAAATTTGGTAACCAATGAATCATTATTTAAACATGCGTAAACCATATTTTATAATTAATTTGATACTATTCATTCCTTCCATTCCAATGACTATGTTATAATGGTAATATTTAAATATTAATATTTATCTCTTCGTTTAAGCTCGATGTAGCGTATCATTTATGCTTTCGAACATAGTGTTTATTTCTTAAAACTCATGATGTTACAATGAAAACTATTAAATTATTTGAAAATAAGTGTATTATGGAATCTTGGGATTTTATATTCTTCCCTCCAAATAATTTCATCCTCTAAATTTCTAGAACATCACTTCATAAAAATATTTGGGTGGTTTTTTATCATAAGTTCCTCAAGTTCCCACATCACCTATTCCATTTTATGGTTTCTCCAAAGGACTTTTACAAGACGAGTCATTCAATTTCTCAAAAATTGGTCACTAGTGTCAATAATCTTGAAATGATCTTCATTTTAAGACATATCACGTTTCAGTTTTATTTATTTATAGGTGAGTACATGTGTTGGGTCTGGCATGTATTTCCTTAATAATGAAACATGGAAAACATCATGAACTTTGGAGAGACTTGGAGGAATTTCCAACAGTGTGCTAAAACTCCAATTTTTTCTAGAATCTCAAAAGGTCTGACATACATGGTAATTAATTTACCCTTCTTACCAAATCTTATAATACTCTTCTGTGGAGATACCTTCAAGAAAACATGTTCTCCCACCTGAAATTATAAATCCTTTATTTGGTTATCGACATATATCTTTTTCCTACTTTGAGATATTTTTATATGGGTATGAATAGTCTTTACCTTTTTCATCATTTCCCCAAAAAGTTCTGAGCCTATGAGTTTTCTTTCCCCAACATCATCCCAAAAATTCGGTGTAGGATATCTCTTTCCATATAATGCTTCTATGGTGCCATCTGAATACTTGAATAGAAGCTATTGTTTTAGGAAAATTCTACTAGCGGTAAATACTGATCCCACATACCTTGAAATTCAAGAGATAAAGATATCAACATGTCTTCTAAAGTTGGAATTGTTCCTTCTGATTGTCCATAAGTTTTAGGGTGGTAGGAAGTTCTCAAACTAAGCTCAATATCTAAAGACTTCTGAATAGTTTTCTAGAATTTTGATATAAAACATGGATCACAATCAGAAAAAATTTATAGGGTTACACCATAAATTCTAAAAATTTCATTAATATATAGACTATCTAAAATTTCAAGGGGTAAATCTTCTCTTATAGAAAGAAAATGTGCTGATTTGGTAAGACGATCGACAATCAACCATATCACATCATTTCTTCTGGGAGTCTTTGGTAACCCTGTAAAAAATCCACTATAATATCATCCCATTTACACATAGGTATAAGAATATGTTTCATGAATCCTCTAGGATTTTGTATTATAGCCTTAACATGTCGAAAAAAAATATCTCGACACATAATCAACAATCTCCCTCTTCATGTTGTCCCACAAAAAATTTTCCTCTTCATGTTGTCACACTCCCCGGGTCTCTCAATTCTCCTCAAGCTAGGGTTCTTTCCCAGCTCTGCCAGTCCCTTCCTGTCATCATCGCCTTCACAGTAAGTGGTTTCTCTCTTGTGTGCTCTTCCCTTCTCCCGCCTATCCATCTTTTCATGGTTTGTCTTCTTCTTTAGATTCTTCAATCGTCTTGATTGGAGAGGCTATGTTTTGTTACTGCTTCATGGACCTCAACCACTGTGACTATTCTCTTTTTGCTGTAACCATCGTGAATAAATCCCATCTTGGTTTAACTCGATGCAACTCCAGAAATTTGGGATTATTAGTGGAATCCAGAGAGGTTTTCCTATGTTTTCTGGCTGGATTTTGGATTTTGTGACCAGGCTCTTCATCTCACCTCCTGGTTTCAGATCTCGAGTCTCCCAGCCTGGTATTTCTTCTCTATGCTCTTCCTCTTCCATTATTACCTTACCCACCAAGCAAGAATCCATTTCTAGTCAATCATGATGGAGTAATAGGGTTTTTTGGAATGGTGATGGTGGTAGGGATGAAGGTGATTCCTCTCTGATTTACTCTATCATATCATTTTCCCTCTATGGTTTGTAGTCAAATTTTATTGGTTGTAGTCTTTTTTTGGAAGGTTTATGTTATGTGGCTTCTATTTAGACTCAACATCGCTTCAGGTTTCTGGTTGGGTGGCCAACGTTTTGCAGTTTTAGTTATAGGGGTTTCTTTCTGAATTTGGTTTCGAATTGTCTGGTACCTGGTTTTTTGGTGACTCTTACTAATGATGGTGATGATTTATTTCATTCTGGTTTTGTGTGATATTTACATTTTTGGTCGAGGTGGTGGTATGAAGCTATTATCTTGGTGGTGGTTCCGAGTTCTGATGTGTTTTCATTACTGTGTAATTTTCTATTCGGTGATGGTGGTTATGACGTAGTGGTCGACGGATCCGTGTTCATGGTTGATTATTTACGATGGGCTTGGTTATGGTTCCTCCATTCAACAACAATGATGCAGAGATACATCTTGTGAAAGTTGAAAGTCAGGGTGCGTGGATCTAGGTGGTTTGCAGCCCGAGGCTTTGATGTTTTCCTACTTTAATTTGAACTGCGCACTTTTGAAATTTGAATCCTTGGTGTTGCTTGAAAGTGGTTAGTGGGTTTTTTGTTTGAATTTTGTATTTGGTGTTTTGAATTTCATGAGGTTCTCACTCATCCATAAAAGTGATTCATTGAAAATAAAAAAATATAGAATTGGAGAAAATCATCCAATAATTCACTTTTTAGCTCAGGTTTAGAGGGAACACCAAGCCTCTTCCAAAATTTGAAAATTAAATCTTCATAAATGAAGTTTATCAATCATCCATCAGTCACTACTTTAATTTTATTTTGAAAATACTCATCATCAAAATGAGAAATTTTGATCCTTTCCAATAAATATGGTTTTGAAACCATTTGAAAAAGTAGTTATGTTTCACCTTCCTTTAAAATTACCATATCCATCTTTACTAGATCCCTGAACATAGGATTATTTTCAACTCTCATTTTGTTTATAACTCTATGGTCCTTTCCTCTCAAATCATCTGCCACCTTATTTTCCTTCCTTGGGAGGTAGTGTATTGTGAAATCGTAATCTTTTATTAGCTCAAGCCATCTCTTTTGTCTCATATTGAGTTATTTCCGTGAGAAAATATATCTCAAACTCTTATAATCTGTATATATCTCACATCTTTCATCCTAGATATATTTTCTCCATATCTTTAGAGAAAATATTACTACTGCTAACCCAAGATCACGAGTTGGGTAGTTTTTTTTATTATTTTTTTGACTACCTTAATGCATATGTAATAACCCTATCACTTTTTATAAGAATACAACCAAGTCCTTTCCTTGACACATCACTATAAATCACAAACCCATCATTACCATTTGGTAAATTCAATATAGAATAATTTATTAATATTTTATTCAATTATTCAAAACATTATTCACACTATTTTTTCAAAACAAATTTAACCCCTTAACATGTGATCTCGGTTAATGGGTTAGCCAATTGGGAAAAATTCTGAATGAAATTCCGATAATAACCTACTAAAACAATGAAACTGTATACCTTGGTTATACTTGTTAGTTCTGGCCATTCTTGGATTGCCTTTTTCTTTTCAGGATCAATAGAGATTCCATCCTTTGAGAAAATATGGCCAAAAAAAGAAATTTCCTAAATCTAGAATTCATACATGAAAACTTCACATATAGTTCATTTTTTCTAAGAGTCTTTAGATGAATAAAAAATTGGTTCTCATGGAAATCATAGATTTTGGAGTATACCAAGATATCATCAATAAATAAAATGAAAAAATCATCATGATATTCCTTGAACACTTTGTTCATTAGATCCATGAAAACAGAGTGTCCATTAGTCTATCTGAACGACATTTCTGTAAACTCATAATGCACATTCTTGGTTCAGAATTCTATCTTTGAAATATCTTTCTTCTTAATACACAATTGATGATATCCATAATTAAGTTCAATCTTCGAAAAATATTGTTCTCCATGAAGTTAATTAAAAAAATCATCAATGGGATGTAGGGGATACTTTTTTATTAATTGTAATAACATTGATTTCTCTATAGTCAATACATAGACTCATTGATCCATCTTTCTTCTTAACAAAAAGAACTGGGGATCCCCATAGAGAAACACTAGGGATAATATATCCCTTATTACTCAACTAATCTAGATGTTTCTTCAACTCTACTAATTCCATAGTGTCCATTATATAAGGAGTCTTTGATATTGGTCTTTCATCAGGGATTAAATCAATAGAAAACTAAACTTCATGATCTGGGGGGGGGGGTGTCTAGGTAAATATTCTGGAAAAACATAAATGTATACCTTTACAATAGGTACATCCTTAATTTGAATATTTTTTATTCATCCATATATGTTATTTTATCTTCCTCCCCAACAATCTCATTCAGTAGTGCTACTAGGGGTGTGTTGTGATAAGAATCAGGTGATGAAGTTTCTACTGTAAAGATAATAAATTCTACATTTTCCTTACAAAAAGAAACTTCTTTCTTCTTATAATAAATTTTCACATCATATTTTGATAGCCAGTCCATACCGAGGATTATATCAAAGTTAACCATAGGTATGATGATAAAGTTAGCAGATACACTCATTTATATTCCATAATGGGAGCTACCCGACACATCTTTCTTGATATGAGACTTACCTTATGGGTTTTGACTAAAAATTCCCTTATTAATGTGATATGGAAATATATAAATTTTAAATCAAACTAGGAAGAAATAAAGGAATGTGAGGATCTAGAATCAAATAAATATTTGGATAGATTTTAGGTAATGATTAAATTAACTATTGCCACATCATTAGGAACTCCAACCTCCGTAGTTATAATCGAAAAAGCATTCCCTTTCTCCCTTGGACTTTTCTTGGGAAAGTTTTTATGTTTAGGACAATCATTTTACTAACATCCCAACTCTTTATAATTGTAGAATTTAACATTGGTGGATTATTTATCCCCTTGCAATCTTGATCTTATTTTCCTTTTCTCCACACTTGTAACAAACTCCCATTCTCTTTAGGAAAGTACCGGGGTGTTTCTTCCCATAATTACCATAGGGTGGAAAATCAACTTTTCACTTATTCCCCTTATTTTATTTTCCAAAGTATTCAATGACCCTCTTATTATCTTGCTTTACTTTAAATTCATAAGACTTATATAATTAATTTTCTATCTTGATTGCACATGAGACTATATCGTCATACGATGAGAAAGATTGTGAGACCAATGCGCGTCAGAGGAATAGTTTTAACCCATCAAATAATAGGCCAATATTACTTATTGGGTTACATATGTAGTCTAAAACATGTCTTTATAACCTTGTGAGGTTAGGTTCATAATTTGCAACATTCCCATCCTCCTTCTATATCAGACTCAAAAATTTCCTCTCCATATCCGCTCATAGATCACGAGGAAAGTATTTTTCTAGGAAGAGTTCTTTAAATTACCTTTATTCCATATTTGATACCTCTTCATCATCCTTAATGTTTTTAATTAATAAAAATCATTGATCTGTATCTCATAATAGATGATTGAATGCTATAATAACATTTTCCCTTTCGTTACTCCCCAAAGTAAGAAATATTTTATCTAAAGAGCTTATCCATTGCTCAACTACAAATGGATTTGTTTTCCCATTGAATTTTGGAGGATATTTTCACATGAAGCGGTCTATCATTGATACTCCAAATTTTGGATCAGGCTACTCCATACAGGTAAGGGTTTTTTTCATAACCCATTTCATTTGTCCAAGTATGGTTATAAGCTATTCAACTCCAGTTGTATCATAAGATCCACTATCATTATCTTTACAAAGAGGAAAATACCAACATGGATTACATGTATTGATATGGTTTCCATTACTTCCACTAAGTTTCATTTAGTATACACTAGATTAGATTATGAATCATAATTCGTAATTCTAAACTAGTAAAATACTTAACATAAATTGAAAAATTTATGCATATCTAATCCACAAACAAAAAATGTTTTCTTTGGGGACATATTTATTCAGAAATCCTTAAAAATGGTTTTTAAAGAAAATGTGAATTATCCTAAGAATATCCCCCAGGAGTGTCAAACCAAGATTGCAGTAAGGCCCATTATTGTGTACCAGGATATCCTGAGTCAATCCTAGAACACCTTTTCAGAGTTGTTACTCCTAGGTACATTTGTGACATAACCGCATCCACTTGTAGTATCTTGACATGGATGTATTTTCTAGGAATACCCACAAAACCTCTACATTTCCAAAATTTTAGGATGTTCTTATATACTGATCCTCAAAGTCTCTCTTATGGTAGTGTCCCTTAATTAAAGTATTTTCTAAATATAGTTTCCATGGTTTGTACTAATCTTTATTTGGTACCAACTATAATGCCCCAAACCTAGTTTCCCAAAGTTGGTGCATTATTTTATTACATTTTTTTGATCACAAGAAATGAAATCCGGAATGATCAATCAATTTAGTAGCCTTCTAAAAACTATATAGAAACATTCATTTTATATTACATATTGAAATGAAAAAAAACATAGTGTCTCCTTCAAAAACACTCACATACCTTAGATTATCCCTACAGGTCAGTTATAATATAATTCTTTTCATCCTGAGAAAAAATGAAACATAAGAAATAGGAGAGATCAGATGCTCAGTAAGGATAAACAATATATATGAAGCTATCATAAATAACCATAAAATTTTAAGGAAAGGTATAAAAATAAAACAAAATCATTTTAAACATAATATTCAACATAATATGGAAATAATAAATCAAATAATTCTATTTAATAATTCACATGGATATTATACTAGTCAAATAATCATATGAAATATAAATAACTAATCTCGTAATGAGGGAATGAATAATGCCAAACATCATAACCACACCATCAAGGCCTTTTTACAAGACCATATATAATGGGTAAAAAAACTAGTTTGTCTAATGAGACCTACCAATGCATCGAGGGGCTATAGTGGGCCTTGCCTGTCACTTACTAATTCCAATTCATTCCTCATATGAAAAGGGCAAAACATAACATAAAAATTCATATTAAAACTAGCATACAAAATGTTAATACTTTAACCATAAACCATCAATGGTATAAAAATATAACATACATAGTAAAAAATATCATAAAACCTTCAATACAATATGAAATATTTTTTCATAATAAATTAACCTCAATTAAGAATAAAATCCAACAAAGGATGTTGACATAGATGAAAATAATCTAATAAAACCATTAAAACTATTTGAGAGAGATATTTATTTTTTACTTTGAAATCATTTAAAAGCCATGAAATTATAAAATAAAACATTTCTTTTGAAAAAACCTTATAATATTGTAAGGTAATCTTCAAGATGTTAATGCATCATGACATCAAAAATAGCCACTCATGTCGTATAAGTTAAAAAAATTCTTTCCTTAATTTGTCGAAAAGGTCATAAAGTACCTCGTTTGGAAAATGACATAAAGATTAATTTCAAAACAATTTATAAAAAGTAAATCATGGGTAAAAATGTCTTTAAATAATTTTTGATAATATTTTGAAAGAAATTTTATGAAACATGGACATGGATGATAAATATTTCCCAGTAGATACATACATATAAATAACCTCAAATAATAATGAGATTGTGAAATTAACCATTACCTTATATTTTATTTTAGTTGAGGGTGAGTTAACCCCCTGTATAATGGTTAAAACATATTATTAAATTATATAAAAACTATATAAATTTTTATGATATCATATATGATCCTATTGTGTCATTTTGTTAATAATATTTCAGTATTACCATTATTTCGGGTGTTAACTGCTTTGTTTTTCTATGCATGTTTTGTTGTGTAAGTCATGTTTGTTATGAATAGGTTGTATTTTATTAAAATACTGAATGATATAAAGTTCATAATTATTATTTTTAATCATCATATAAAATTTATAATAATTCTTGAATGGTTAACGTGGAGAATGAGTCCCACCGCGTCGTGGAGACGGTATGCCGTACATACACAAAAGTGACGTTATCATTCCATTGATGGTTAAATGGTATATAATTGGATGGTATTTTCATTATACATAATAATATAATTTCATATTAATTTTTTATATCAATTATACTCATCATTATATCTATCCAAATAAAGTAGTTTTTAATAACAAAATTACACCACAACCTAGAGACAGTAAGCCCTACGTGCACACACGGTGATATTGTTATTCGTAGGATAAATAAAAAGAGTAATATGATTGTTGAATAATTATAAAAAATGTAATCATATATATGATACTGGATTTATTAATTTCTTATTAAAACAAAATATGAAGAGGAATCAGAAGAATAAATGAAATTGAATAGAATTGGTAAAATAATTACCTCTTCTTTGAGCGTCTCCTTTTGATTTTAATAAAATGACTCCTTAGGATGGATTTATTCCCAAAGTATGGTTTTTAGGATTATGTTATTTAATTTGGTAGGAGAAGTGGGAATGGTTTTTCTAAGCCATAGAGATTTAGAGGATTGTATAAAATAGAAGGAGAGGTGCCCTTTTATAATAGAGGGGAGGAGTACTTTTAGAAACTCCAAAACTATTAATTTATTATAAATTGTTTTTCAGTTTCAAATAGATCCAAAGTGTGTTATTTATATGATAATATGATTATGGGTGGAAATACTCACAATAAATTTTTTTATACTTGTTTAGGTCACAAAATTAACCTTCCCTTTTGGGTTTAACCCTTAGTTAAATAGTTTAACTCTTACCATGTATACTTGTCTTTTTATACTATAGGGTGAATATAGTTACTATAAAATTAAAAATTAACCCCAATTGGATAATTTATGAAATATTTAACACTATAATATTTATTTTTATTAACCTAAGATTTTTATGAATTTATAACATTTAATAAAATATTATTTATTTTAAAGTATCATTTATGTCAAATTTGATACTATTAAATATTTTCATTTTTAAAAATATCAAAACAACATGAAAAATTTGAAAAAATACTTCACATATGTCACTAAAATTTTTATTTTATCTATAATTTTTTATGTCATTAATTAAATCAAATTTGATTTATTTTAATATTTTTAATATCATTTAATTGATTCTTCCTTTAATAATTCAATTAAAGCATCATTATTGTGTCAGCATTTAGTTTAATTATTTGTCTTCTAAATTTATAAATAAATTAAAATTATGTAGAATTTTTTTATCTTTATAAAGAATATTTATATTCAACCATATCACTTATATAATCTCATATTAAAAATGATATATTTTTTAAAATTTGAATATGACATTTTTAACTCTTCTTTAAATAAAATACAATAAATTTCTTAGTCTAACAAAAGTTTTTTAAAAAGGATAATATTGTATACCTAAGGTTGATTTTGGTCTAAAAACACTAATCCAATAAAATTAATATAAGTGTTAGGGTGATATTATATTATTATAATATTATTTTTACCTTTAATTACCCTATTTACCTTTAACCGTGGTAGATAAAATCCAAAAGATACTATTAAAAAAATTATTTTGGTCCTATTAGACCAAATTCTTCATAATAATTATAACCATGTATGTCTAGTTTTCAAAATTCAATTCACAAAAGTAGTAAATTTACTTTTAATGTTAATCTATAGATGTGGTTAGAAGGCAGGTATAAGTGACGTTCAAAAGTTCAATAATTTTTTATATCTAATTATCTTATAAAAATGATTAAAATGACCAAAATTGGGTTAATAAATGTATTATTCATCTATTTTAACTTTAAAATCAATTTAATTTAAAATAATTATTTAAATTAAAATGTCAGTTTTTAACAACAATACATTATTTTTCACTATTAATAAAAAATTGAAACTTTTCAGAAAAATACCCAAAATTCACCATATGCTAATTTTGATATTATGAATTAAAAAATGAAGTCTATTTTGAAAAATAAAACTTATAAATTTCATAATTTGGTAAATAATATTCATAACTGCTTTTCAAATGGCTATATTGATATGTCATGGTGTGCTCGAACTTAGTGTTGCATGCAACACAAGCTATTGAATTATTTAAAAAGAAGAATACCATGAAATCTTGGGGTGTTAAAAATTCTCCATTTATATGAATATTGTTTAATTTTTTTTACCTTATTAATTTTATCCCATGCTTATTATCTTACTTGTGTTTATATCTCACCTCTTTCTTATGTATTTCCCCAAGTTATCGTATGCAGTTTTAAGTATGAGCATGTTATGGGTGTTTTCAATAAAGTTGTTATTTTTACTATTTTATTTTTTTATGTAATGTAAATAATTCCCAAAGATACTATAATTCTTGAAATTATAGGTTGTATTAATTGTAATACTATATAATCAATCATGTATTAAAGTGTAATAAAGATATGGGTTATCATAGTTGGTATCGAAGAAAAAGTTTTGTTAATTTTGGAATTAGTATTAGAAAACTATAGCAAAAGCCTTTGGGATAAAACTTAGTATAAGAGAACATCCATAAATTTTTTTAAGTATAGAGAAAGTAGTTTATCAAGAAAATACATCCCTGTATGAATACTATAAGTGGATATGGTTCTAGCACAGATGTACATAGGTGTAAAACCCGAAAAGACCGCATTGATCTAGACTTGACTGGGAACTTGTGCAAAAAATGGAACTTTATACACCCATGGTTTGGAAATCTTGAGGGATATTCTTTGGTAAATTCATAATCTCAATATTTACCATTATTAAGGGATCAAAAAATGACCACAAGAGTATATGATAGAAAATAGATCATGGATAACATAAATTGAAGCCTATAAATTCATAAGTTAATAAATAAACGTAATTTATATGTTATCCCTTCAATGTCATTGGATTTCCC
Organism: Viscum album; assembly: GCA_963277665.1. NCBI lineage: Eukaryota > Viridiplantae > Streptophyta > Magnoliopsida > Santalales > Viscaceae > Viscum > Viscum album. The sequence goes on from OY728121.1 coordinate 442,975,383, forward strand.
CTTTAGGTTTTTGATTATTTAAAAATACTCATTCGTAATTTTTCTTTTATTCTAGCCAATGGACAAAAATAGGAGGAATCGGGTAAAGAACCAATGTAAAGGGTAATGTGATGAGTTCCCAAAAAAAGATTCCCAACCCAATGGGTGAAGGAATCATGAGCTTTATAATGATAATATCTCAGATGAATCCAATTATGAATAGAAACCTAGATTAGTAGGATCATCCAAATACCCCTAATATCAAACAAGATATGATTGAGACCTTTATGTGACAAAGGCCTACAAAGTTCAATGGATCATTTGATCCCTTAATCACGAAATAATGGATCAACTCCATTGATTGTATATTATATAACCTTCAATGTTATGAGCAAGTGAATGTTATACTGGTTGTTTATCATATTGAGGGAGAAGCTGATTAGTGGTGAATATTGATAAAAAATATGAAGCCCGAGGAAGAGATCAATGTTATGGGATGGAAGGAATTTATGAAAATTTTTTTTGATAAATATTTTCCTCACACTCTCTAACTCAAAATGGAAATTTACTTTCTTTCCTTTAAGAAAAAAGATGATGAATCTATCGGGGTGTATGAGGAAAACTTCAAAATATTTTCATGATATGCCTCGAGCTTTGTCGTTATCCACAAATGCAAGGTTTACCACTTATTTGGTGGTCTAAAACTTAGTCTAAGAAAAACCATAGAGATACAAGACTTTGATAGCCATGAGTAAATTTCATGATGTACCCTCAAATTTGAAATAGATATTGGAGAATCTCAAGGGTATCATAGATTAAGAAGTGGAAAGTGGAGTTTAATTCTGGAAGTCAGATGGAGAAATCTAAGGTACCAATAAATTTCAACATCCCACTTGTCAAAGGTGTGGAAAGAAGTGTCTCAAAAATTTTCTAAAGGGGATGAATAAATTCTTTTGGTTTGGGAAGGAAGGACACATAACCTGTGATTACCGATAGGATAAACCCACTAATGCAATAGAGGAAAGGAATGATCCAATCAACCCTCAATGTACTGTTCATTATTTTAACTATAAGGGTCCATGGAACTTTGTAAACCAATTCAGTAAGCCAAGTATTTTTAGAGACAACCAACAAACTCTAAGGCAGCATGGGTGGAATTTTTCCATAACCACTGCTGGACAATTTCCCTATACCCATGGTTTGAAACCGTGGGTATAGCCCATGAAACAGTGGGTATAACCTATACCCATAGTTTCATGAACCGCGAGCTCCCGTGGCATTGGGATATCCCCTAATCTATATCTACAGTTTATTAATCCGTGGGTATAGGTCCAGTCCACTGTGTAACTCACCCTTCCACCATGTCATTCACCAATACCCACAGTTTTAAAATAGTGGGTATAACTTTGAAAAAAAACATGGCCATGAGATTTGATCCCTGGACCACTCATTTATTCATTCCACGCCTAACCACTATCCCATTTGTATTATTGGTATATAGATATATATTTAGCTATATATATTTATATAAACCGTGACTAGAGGTATAAAACCATGGGAATTGGTGTTCCTGTGAAATTTTTTTTGTGCCCCATAATTTTTTTTGCACCATAAGGCGGGAAATATATACCCACATTTTGGTAAAACCGTGGGTATAGGTCTTCAAAAAACACCCCTATACCCACAGTTTTTGTTAAAATGTGGGTATAGGTCTCGATAAGACTACCCTATACCCACAGTTTTCCCAAAAATGTGGGTATAGGGGTGCCTATACCCATAGTTTTAGAAAAACCATGGGCATAGGTTCCCATAAAATACCTATACCCATAGTTTTGAGAAAACCGTGGGTATAGGGGTCCCTATACCCATGTTTTTTGGAAAAAACCATGGGTATAGATCCATTTTCCAGTAGTTCAAAACTGTTGAGGTGGATCCTGACAACAAAGTGGTGATAGGTACACTAGTTATTCATTCAAGAATAGTGAATGTACATTTTGATTATGGTTCTATGAATTCATTTATATCATAAAATTTTAGTAGAACTATTAAATCATCACCAAAAAACATGGAAGGAGAGTTTTTGATGAAAACAAAAAATGGGGAAATTATTGCATCCCAAGTATATAAATCCTCTCTATCAAAATTTGCGGGATGAACTTCCCATCAAAAATTTTCATAGCCCCTTTAGTGGAATTTAATGCAATTTTGGGTATGGATTGGCTTTCCCTATATATATCCAACACAAATTTTTGTGAAAAAGTAATCACTCTTTAAATCATGAATCATCCTCCAATTCTATACAAGTGCAAGGAGGATGATGAATCTTAATTAGGACCAATATCTCAATCATGGATATTATTTCCCTATGAGAAATAATATCTACTTCAAATGATTGATTCTAAAGAAATAATCACCTTTTAAGACATGGCCATTGTGAGGGAATACCCTAATGTTTTTCTAGAGGAATTTCTAGGTCTTCCTCCTAGTCTAGAGGTTGAATTTTCAATAGATCTTATATATGGGTAATATTTATTATCCAACACCCCATATAGAATTATTTTTGTGGAACTTTAGGATATTAAGAAACAATTACAGGATAATATGGATAAAGGGTTCATATGCCCACGTGATTTACCATGGGGTGCACAAGTCCTCTTAGTCAAGAAGAAGGATAGGTCAAAGAAGCTTGGAATTGATTATTGTGAGATCAAAAAGATCATGATAAAGAAAATTATCCTCTTCCATGGATTGATGAATTTTTCAATCATTAATGTGGAGCACAATACTTCTCCAAGGTGGATCTATGGTCAGGATATTACCAATTAAGGGTGAATAAAGAGGATATCCCCAAGAATTCTTTTTATACAATGTATGGGCACTATGAGTTCATAGTAATTCCATTCACAATCACTAATTCTATATCAATATTCATGGAATTGATGAATATAGTGTTTAGAGATTACCATGAAATTTTTTTGGTTATATTTATAGGTGACATTCTAATATACTCTAAAATCAAGGAAGAGCATGGGGAGCATCTGATCACTGTGCTGAAGACCTTTTAAAAGGAGAATATTTATGAAAAGTACAAAAAATGAGATTTATGGTTGAAAGAAGTATCATTCTTTGGGAATATAATCATAATAAATGTGATATCTATGGACCCTTAAAATATAGAATTAATTTAAGGATATCTAAGGCCAAAATATGTGACAGATATCTATAGTTTTCTTAGATTAGATGGGTACTATGGTTGATTTTTGAGAAATTTATTGTGATCTTCAAACCCTATAAACAAGATAACATGGAAGGGAGTTATGTTTTATTATGATGATTAATGTGAAGATATATTCAAGGAGTTGAAAACGGGGCTTATTACTACATAAGTACTCACACTACCTACAAGTGGAGAACTTTTCATGGTATTCAACGATGCTTCAAATAAGGGATTGGGTTGTGTATTAATGAAAAATGAAAAAGTCATAGACTATTATTCAAGGAATTTTAAGGTTCATGAATATAACAACATAACACATGATATAGAGTTGGCTACAATGATATTCTATTTGAAAATATGGCTACATTGTCTCTTTGTGGATAAGTGTGAAATATATAAGGATTACAAAATACTCAAGTATATATTCACATAGTAAGAGTTGAATATGAACCAAAAAATATGGTTAGAGATGATAATGGGATATGAATTCTCAATCCAGTACCATATCAAGAAAGAGAATAATGCACAAAGGCTCTAAGTATAAAATATCCATCAATTCAATCATTTATGAGAAGTGAGAGGAATCTGATCTTCTTAGATTTGGAAAGGATAGATATGGGAATCATAAAGGTAGGAACATCATAATTACTTTCACAAATTATTTCTCAACCATACATTATGGAGAGGATTAAGGATTCTTAAAGACATGATATGGTTATTCATAAGAAAGTGGAATCTTTAAGAAAGGGTAAACCCTCAGAGTCAATGTTAATGAAGAAGGAGTTGTAATATTTGGGTCACGACTATGTGCACCATCCAATCAAGAGATAAAGAGATAGATTCTGAATGATGCACATAAACAAACCTTTTCTATTAACCCATGGATCACAAAGATGTATCGATATATACAAAATAACTATTGGTGGGACAATATGAAGAAGAATATCACTGAATATACATAAAAGATCCTAGTATTCTTGCAAGTTAAGTTTAAAAGAAAAAATTCTAAGGGGATGATGAAACCATTACCCATACCAACATGGAAATGAGAAAATATCACCATGGAATTTGTCACTAGACATCCAAAGAGATCTAGAGGAAAAAAATTTATATGTATTGTTGTGTATTTTCTTGCAAAGTCAACTCACTTTATCAACATTTTACAGGACTTATCACTCAAAAAAATTGCACATAGATACTTCAAATAAGTGGTGAGGCTACATGGAGTACCACTATCGATTGTATCTGATTGAGATACATGATTTACCTCCAAGTTCGAGAAAATTATCCACCATGTTATAAACACTAATATGGACTTTATTATGTCCTATTATCCTCATACCGATGGCTAATCGGAGTGGAATATCAATACACTAAAAGACATGCCGAGAGCATGATCAATTGAATTCAAAGGAGGATAACACCAAAATCTTTCTTTGGTTGAGTTATCATACAATAATAGTTTCCACTAAAGTATCCAAATGGATACATATGAATCCCTTTATGTAAAGAGGTGAAAAAATATATATGTTGGGATGAATTTGGGGAATGAAAACTCATAGTTCTTGAAATTGTTAAAGGAATGGTGGAAAAGGTTAAGACCATTCAGCCGTACATCAAAGCTTCTCAGAGTCTACATGAGCGCTATGTTGAAATTTTTTGATGAGACCTAGAGTTTGATATTGGAGACATGGTATTACCCCACATATCTCTATGGAATAAAGTGATGAGATTTGGGAAGAATGGAAAACTTATTCCAAGATACATCGGTCCCATTGAGATCATGGATCACATCAGGGTGGAGACCTATCAACTAGAACTCATACCTAACCTATCTAAAGTAAATGATATATTCCATGTATCCCTTTTGAGTAAGTACATATCATACCCCTCACATGTATTAAATCTAGAGGTGGTACTGTTGGAGAATGATCATTCCTACAAGGAGTAGTTGATGAAGATATTATATTGTAGAGAAAAAGTTCTATAAAATAAGACAATGTTCTTAGTCAAAGTGATGTGGATAAACCATAATTTTGAAGAATAGAATAGGGAACATGAGGAGGTGAAAAAATAGAGTCACACTCATTTGTTTTAGAGTGGGAAAAATAAAATTTCTATGGTGAAATTTCCAAAGGAGGGAAGATTGTAATGAACCAAAATTTTATAAATAAAATTACCCTTTTGATTTAATTAAATGTCTTTTTATGTATTATTATTATAGAAAACAAATACAATTATTTGGTTTTATTATATACTATTGGATTTAAAATATCATTAAGAATCATAATTGTTGATAATATAGGTATTGAAAAGTAATCATAATATTAGTATAAATATACGGTTTTAACAAATATAATTGATACAGAAAAAGGAAGTGATGGTCTCAACCAGTAGGATCGTACCCTATGAATCCCATTTATCAGAGATTTTGAGGGAGATAACATCATTGGTGTTTATACTTTACCAATCCCAAGTTTAGATCCAATAACTTAATCATGAGGAAAAATGTTTATGGGAGAAGTTAAAGCTCATCAATATCATGGACCAAACCACGTACGCTGAACCAACCCATGAAAGTCTCACAGTCACACACCTTACCCTTAAGGATTTTTTTGGTGTATTAAAGCGATATGAATCATGAACCTATAAATATTATTATGTGAATTATTTTTTATATAATAATGAATATACTATCATCCTATTATTTTTACTTTAGAAATTATGTTTATTTTGATATAATAAAACACAAATTGTATTTTTTTATAATATTCAAATTTAGTTAAGGAAATTATTTTGAGGAATTAATAAATTTTTTAAATAAATAATATTTCAACAAAATATTATTATTAAATATTTTTTGTCAAATATAAATGATCATATTATTTTTATGAAGTCAAATGTAATTTTCTTTAGGGTTTGGAAACTGTTATTGTCAAAAAACCCAACATTTTTCAATAAATGTAGATTCTTATTTTAAAATTGAATATGAAAATATTTAAAAAATTATTTATATAAAATTAATATTATATTTTGAACCAAAAAATCAAAATTATCCACTGGGTGAATGTTTCATAATTTTCTGAGACAATCGAATATTTGGGTAGAAATTAAATATCTTTATAAATATATAGTGTGTATTATGACATCATAATGACCCAAAAGTGATATAATAAATACTATAATGGTTTAAACTACCAAATATATGTTTTAACTTTAAAATAATTTGATTTTTTGATTATTTTTTTTAAATTTTATAAATTCTTTATGAATCCTCCAATACCATTAATATATTTTAAAGTTTTAAAATCATTTCTTTAAGAGTATGAATAACCTCCACATAATAAAGGGTACTATTTTATTATGTTTGGAACTTAGAGTTATTAAATAATTAAAACCAATCACATTTGTTAGAAACCGTGGGCAAAAACCAAGGGTAGGTTTGTGGTTTGGGTTATTTTATTATATCAAGTTGAAAACCTAAGTTTGAGAAATATTAAATAAATACCTACTCATTTCCTATATAAAACCAACAAATATACTATTTATATTCACTAAAAATTCTTGAAGCACATTATTACTCTTCCATAACCTTTCTAGAGTCCTCATAAGGTTCCTCTAGGCTCTCAATAATCCTCTCCCAAGCATTTACAGTCACACACTCAAGTAAGGGATCATTACCTTCTCTTATTTATTCAAGTTTCTTTGTTATCTTATAACTTATATTTACAATTTATAATGTTTTTATATGTATTTAAATGTACCTATTGATTCTAATTTTATTTAAAAATTATTAGATATAACTTTATCTCTCATCAACCCATTTTATGAATTTTTAAGTTGTGCAGTTATGTTGTGGAAATTTCACCGTGATTTTTCATACCAAAACAATTGTGTAGTGGATACCATACCCATTTCCTATCAAGGGTGTTCACCTTTATACACTTATGATTATTTTAATTGGGACTAAAACGTATTTATCCCACACACCTTGATTTTGGAATAATATATGATGATGAATGAATCCATGTTGTATGATCTATGTGGCAAACTTAAGCATGAAATGAAATGAATGAGATGAGTGAACCCAGAATTACATAGTGATCCAATGCATTGGGTGATGTTTAGTCAAATGAGACATCATTTTGGGATAGGGAGTGAACCAGGTTCCTCTATGGGACATTTAATATCATGATTTATTGTCAGTAATCTATGACCTATGTTTATGATGCAATGTTTAAAGTTGCAGAAAAATTTCCCATATTTCCTTTATGTTATCATTCTAAATCCTGAATTATTGTTCATGTTTAAATTCTTACATCTTTTATTACCGATTTATATTCCTATTGTCTAAAAATGTGTTATCTTATTCATGTTATTCCATGTTTATTCCCTTACTGGGCTTTACAGCTCACCCCTTTCTTATGTATGTCCCTAAGTTATCCCATTCAGTTGTAAGTATGATAATGTTAGGGAAGTTTTCAATAAAGATGTTGTTTTTACTATTTTAAATTGTTATGTAATTAACCTAATTCCAAAATACACTATACTTCTCAATCTTTAGGGTTGCATTAAGTGTAATCCTATGAAATAAATAATGTATTAAAGTGTAATAAAGAGATTAATTTTCATACATTATATTCACTATTCTATCCTAGAATTTGGACCATTATCAATTCAATATATCAATTCCTTGAGTCAAGATAGTACTTTTGGTAGATAACTTATTTTATTCTAGAAACTCCTCTTGGAAAATATTCTCATTGGAGAGTTATCAAAAAAATCCCACCAGATATTTAGGAGTGAAAAATGTTTTCTATATTTACCATAGAATAAAATTATTTCATTTTAAATGAACCTAATTATAATGTGGTGATAATTTTTTAAGCATCTATAAATTCATGTTGTACACTTTTTTGTGGAATCCATGACACAATACTCACTCAGACAACATAAGTTGAGTTTGAGAGAAATGTATATCCATGATCTAAGAGAAAGAAAATGGGATTTCCATATGTTTAAAGACATTTCACACAATGAGGGATACAGATTCATCAAAAAATAATTTTCCAAAATAGTGACATGGTGGTGAGAACCTCTTATTGAGAGTAGGTTATGGATTTTTCACATTTCTAACCAAAAGGGTGTTGAGACCATAAAAACCATTTTATAGTCTTCTAAGTACTTTTTAGCCTCATAAAATATCATCTACGGGGATACCTATGTCTAGGGACATAATTTTATTTACAATCATCGATTTTTCTAGTATTGGATCCCAAATAGGCTTATTAATCAAATGTTATGTCCATTTTATGTTGAGATTCATTTCAGAATGAAGGAAATTTGGTGAAGGGAAATTACCAACCACTCACCACATGGATCATGAACTTAATTTTTGGTTCTGAGAGAGGCACCCTCATAGACACAAACTGACCATAAAACAACAAACTTTCTTCATGGTTTTCACACTTTCTTAGAGGTAACAAATTTACTTCATGGTTTAGACACTTCCTACAAAAACACACACTTAATTAATGGATGAGATTCATTCACATACATGATATAGGTGTCATTCATGGTCCATAAACTCCCTAAATTACTTCAAAATTCCTTTATGGTGACAAATTTCCTCCATGATCATGTGATCCCTTCATTGGATGGATTTTATTGGAAGAATTTTCATATAAATATAGAAACCCATTTATAGAAAATATGTACTACAAAGATAAATTTGGGAAGTAAATACTTTGAGATACCCATTAGGTAATCCTCCATGCACCTCCCATGTGGGACTCCTTTGTAGGTCCATTACACATGAAACTATCACATGAGCCTAATGTTTAGACACATACCACATGCCCCCCACATGGAGAAACTACTACCACACCACTTTGGAAGCCATGAACCTCCAAAAAACCTCCCATGTGAGCTTATGAAAAAGGTTCATACTGTACACACATACCATGAAATCCTGATGTGCATGATCCTACCATGTGAGGACACTGCACTTGCACATCCTTGTTGACCTCGTACCTCTAGCATGAGTTTCATCCCACACTCATTTATTCTCTCTCACACCTACTATGAAAGTATCCGCATGAGCCACCCCCTACTCAAAAAACTACCAAGTGAGTGAATATCCTACTCATGTAACTTACCACACATACCATCCCCCTCATGATAATATCACATGAACTTAATTTTGTGAGCATCCTTTTCACCCTCCCACCCGAGCCCTATTCTGTGAGGCTTTTAGGAAGATAATTTGGCACCTAAACTCCCTCTAAAACTATATTGGTGGGTCCATATTATGGGGGATATTACCCAAACACACACTATTGGGATCGATATTGGAATATGATCTAAGGAATTTAGATCAGTGCCTTTTTTCATTACTAGAGCCCATGAAAATTCAAGAGTCACACCAAAAACTTTTCAGGTCGGGTCAGACACATTTTGGGTTGAAATATTTGCGACCCCAACCTTGATCCTAAAGAAAACCTTGAGTAGAGATACTCCTCATGGATTCCCAAAACACCTTGACTCAATACTATCATCTTGGTTCCCACAACTACCTTGGTCAATATAATCATCTTGGTTTCCCACAATGTATCAATTCTAGATACTCCTCCTATTTGTCATATATATATGATTCCTCCTATATTTAATCCCCCAAACACACATTTACCCGAATCAGCCACTAGGTTAGGTATCCAAGTGAATAATACATGTGTAAGCCCAATGAATTTACCTTGAGTCAATATAATCATCTTGGTTATATTATACACCTTGAGTTGAGATCATCCTCATGGTTTCCCAAAAATACATTTACTTGACTCACCTACTAGAGTTAACCTTTAAAGGGTATCTCATTCATAAGATCCACTCGGTCTCTTATTGTGAGCTCCAATAAAATAATAATGATCTTATATATCTTATTTATCACACCAAGTATGACTCATTTCAGCTTAGAATATTAGTTCATCATTCCATTATAATAATTTATATGTATTGTAGGAATTACCTTTTAGTCCCAGTGACATGGATCTAAAATACATAGAGCATGTCCTTACCATGTGAAGTTAAAAAGCATGTATCGATCATGTAATGTGACCTTTAATTGTACAAACTAAAATATACAGGATTTTATTTTTGTTAACATGGATACTTAGGATGTCTCTATGAGGTTTAATCCTGATTTCCCCAAACAAATCATTCCTCTTATGCAATGAGAATAATATGACACAATTTTCCAGAATACCTTGATTCGAGATACTCATCCTAGTTTCTTTCATAACAACTCAAGTCAAGATACCCCTATCAGTTTATTTTTACACCTTTATTTGAGATAATCCTCATGGATTAACCACATTATAGCTTCCTACTAGGTACAAACCCCATACATACTATCTCCTTTTTAGTCACTGACAAAAAAGATTAACCATAAAGTGATAATCATGAATAAGACTCACAATAAACATTGATAGGAATCATTCTACCTAGTATTCCTTACCACATGATGTTAAACTACAGAGATTATTCATTATCACACGACCATAAAAGGTATGATGTATCCCATTAAGCGGTACCGAACTATGTGGGTTCTGATTTATTTCATAAGGATATATAGGAATCCCCTATCATGGTCTTGATCCAAAATAAAAAACACATAAAACCTTTCTATATGGTGATAAATTCTAGAGTTCCCATATATGAAATATTAAACCAAAACATCATGAACTAATAAAATAAATATGAAGAACTTGTACCACACAAATATATTTATATATCCAAATGGTTTTGATCAGATCATTGGCATAGGGGTAACCAGTCCCATGATAGGATTTTATAAGGATTTATAAACATGAATTAAATCAATAAGAGATTCCAAGAGTAGGAAAGCAACCCATAAAAAAGGTGTAATGAGATTGACATACCACCCTATTTAATAATGTGCATTCCAAAGCGTCACTGGCTCAAAACCCCAGTGACCACTTACCTTTGTAAAGAAGGTATGCAATGATGATTCAAACAGAACTTCCATAGAGTAATAATTCATCATAGTTTCCATTGTAAATAATAAAATTATCATGGTGGTGAGTATATATGAATGATACATGACATTTCAAGGTTTTAACATTGTATTGACAATACATGAAGGTATAAGTTTAAACCATAATTAGAAAATTTAGTTTTAAAGTTTAAAAATGTTTCTTTGAGTATCCATCTAGGTCCATTGAAACATAAAGGAAGTGTTATGAAGGAGGATTAATGATTCCATAGGATTTAATTTTTTAGAATACCTAAAGGATTTTGGGAAACTCCATGGAATGTCAATATCAGGAACCAGTGTTATAGAAATCAATTATTTGATTTTTAAGGGTATAGGATATGAAATGAATACTTTAAAAATGTTGTAAATATAAATTATTTCAAAATCAAGGTAAGAAATAATTGTTATTATAGTTTTCATTCAAATTATGAAGTAAAGGGTTGTTGAATTATGTGTTTAACTACAATGGAATTTATCAATATTAGATGAATTTATGCAAATGATGTGTATCTTCATCTCATTTATCTTATTTGATATGAGAAGTTGTTTATTATCAAGGAGTTATTATAAATAATGTTAAATGATTGATTTAATACACATGGTTTATAAATCATCAAGTTCCATAACATGATTGAAATGAATGTAATAATAAAAGGTGTTTTATTCAGGATAAAAGTTTTTATCAATATTTTTATCAAAATATGATGTATATGATCTCACCATGCTTCATTGATATAATATAAATAATAATATTATTTTTAGGATAATTATCCAAACACATAGAATACCATATATGATGTGGATATAATGGTTTATTTGTTAAATATTCCCACTAAATGAAAATAAGATTTATTCCCTAACACAAATGAGTTTCCATATATTATCTTGATATTTTAAAAAGAATATAGTTTCTAAGAAGACAATGGAAATTTTTTGGACTTATAAAAGTTCAAAGTTAACAAATAAAAGAGTATTATAGTAAAAATTCAAAGAAAATGTCACTTCATATACTCAAAGGTTTATGGTATTCTGATAAAAGATTAATGTAAAGTGTTACATTAGTTATAAAAATATCTAAAGGAAAAATTATAATGGAAATGATTCCAATAATGCTGATGATGAACATAGAAAGGGATATAAATAAAAATAAGATTTATTAAAATAAAAATATTAGATGTTTTGAATATGAGTAGTTCAAATACATTTTCAAATAGTTGAACATCAGGAATATGAATCAAAAGTCTCACCATTATTCAATATTTTTTTCTTAATAAATGTTACTCACTAAAGAGTTTAGAGGGATAATTTTATGAAATGGTCACATATTTATGTGGTAGGAATTACATAGTGATGTAATGAGTTTAACAAAAACCTAAAAGGGAAGAAAACATAAGGATAATAATGTAGGGTATCATATGAGATTTGATGAGACAAGAACATATGTATGTTTTTTTTAAATTATTAAAGTAGTTTAAGGAAACAAATTATGTCATGTTATAAAAATGAAATATACACTTTATCATTCTTTTTTATTGGATGTATATACTTATCAAGTGAACTGATAATTGAACTCAAAATGTATGACTTTGAGTTATCCCTAATTGATATTATTCATGGAGTATTATAGGTTATGATGAAATTTTAAGGTTAAAATGAGTAGGATTCTTGTACCAAGATTCAAAATATTATCATGAGGCACAAAATAGGTTTTGTGTGCTGGATGGCCCATGAAGTATACCACATAGAGTGTCATACACTATATATTTGGTATAATAGGTGTACATGGTTTATATTTTTTGTAATTTCTAGGATTTTCCATGTATTATTTTTAAATGTTATATGGAATAATTTCGAGACAAGGATTTGTGAAAGAGTGCGATTCTGAGGCCTGGAGTGCCCAGAATAAATATTTGAAATAATTTAAACTCTAAATAGCGCATGCGAGTGAATTTCCAAAAAAATTGAAATAACTTTTAAATAGGCACCCAAATCCGAAATATGAGGGAACTTTTGTGTTTAGAATAGCGACTTTACCTTAGGAAGGTCCTAACATCGACCAGTGCAGGTCGATAGAAAAAGTTAGCTTTTAGAAATTTTAAAGGAAATAAAATAAATAAATAATTTATTTTATTTTAGTTTCCTTTTTAATGCAATGAACTAATCCTTCCCTATTAATACCAACTTATGGAAATTTCTCAGGATTAGCCATATAACCCTATGAATTGAGGATTTCCATTAGAACTTCGGAGGAGAACACGTTGGTGGATGACGACGGCGCGATCGATCGATGCATTTAGGATTCAAAGAACCTCACCAATGAACATAACGTAGCGATTGTTCTTCAAAAAAATCAAGTTAGGGTTTTGTTGTTTTGAATTATTTTTCCCCATTCTTGGATTAAACAATGAATGTGGATCCACCCAAAAATAGGTTAATCTGTATATCATGAGTTCTTGCGGGAGGGTGTTATTTTCTATTTCTTTTGGGGTTTTGATTCAGGAATTGATTTTATAATAATTTTGTAATTTTCATTTTTGATTCTCCTGTTAAACCTATTGATGGGAGTGGATCAATGCCATGATGAATGATAGAGAAGGTGAAATCCTCCCTTTTTATTGAATTTATTACTCTCTTTAAACCCTACGTTCTTCACAGAGTTATGAAAAATAGATCGTTGCACATCCATTTAGCAACAAAATAATCCCAAATTATAGATCTGACATCATGAAAACCTAGCGGAGGTGAAACAATGATGGTGGATGACGAATCAGATCAGATCAAGGGATATCATTCTTCAAGAGTTCTTCATGCAGGTGGATCGATACGTGTTTTCGGGGCCAACTAGGGGGGGGGGGTCTAAAACCAACAAAAGAGGCTTTGTGGTGTCGGGGAAACCTCAACCCTTTAGTTTAGTGATGATCAGATCACCAGAACGAATATTATAAGATCGAAGGAGGTGTGGAATGAAGAACTGGTAGTTTTGGAAAATACCAAAGAACACAGTGTGTTCTCTGAACAACATTCCATATGGGACTAGAAGCAACATCTAGGGTTTGCACGCTACACATAATTAAGAACATGACATGCCTCCGAGGAGACACAATGTGTGGACCCCAGCCAGTGGCCACTGGAGTTCTAGGCAGCAGGATGCAAAAACATGGCGTGTGACCATCGTCACAAGGCGTGTGTGTCCTTATGCAGACTCGGTGTGTATCTTGGAAGATACACTGACATGGGGTGGAGTAGAGGACATGCACTCCACCACACAGCCATACCCGTTCGAATACACGGACTACCCCATGTACCGGTACACAGTCTGGGACACACGAGATGAAGCTGTGTACGTGCACATGCCCATCGTACATGGAATCTTCCCTGGGTAGTGGAACATGGTGTGTCTTTATATTACACACCATGTATACCTTATTCTAAACAAAAATCCTTACTAAATGGTCCATTGTACACGGGAAGTACCCGGGGTCAGAGGACACAATGTGTGACCCTTCTACACGTTGTGTACTTTTCGGTACATGGCTTGATTCTCTTGTCCACCATTTCATAGACATGTCTCATTTGGGTTAGTTCCCCTATGATCTTTCCCTTGAAGGACATGTATTATTTCCATCCACATGAGTATGATCCCTTCAATAGGACTTTATGAGATAGAGTTAGGTATCCCTCCGAGAGGCCCATAGTGAGATCCTATATCCATTATTAACCCTAGGTAGAGTCAGGTATCAATGTGAATAATCATCCAAGACACTGATCCTCTACTTAGAAGGTGAATCTGGATGATTCGTGGTATCCTCCAAGGCCCTGGTAGTGATTCTCATCTATGCATCATGATCTTTCCCTACTCAAAAGTGTGTTATCCTAGAATGAGTGTAATTGTTCTCTCTTCAGATCTATCAATGATCTCTCTCATGGATTTTCATAATGAAAAATACTTCTCATATGGACACCATCAGATCTATCAGACTCTTGGAGTGATTTCTCTAGGATGAGTGATTTGTGGAATATTCAAACTAAATCTATATCATGGGTATGCAGTCATTGTGACTTACCCCTAGACTACTGGTCTATGTTTCAAGTATATCTGGATGTGTTTCTCTTACTATATGTTTAGTATAAATATATTGTATAGATCTAACTATACCTTTACTTTGTGTATTTACTTTTGGTTTTTAGGGTCCCCTACTGAGTATTGTTATACTCACCCCTTCATGGGATTTTCCCACACATGTCATGTCTTGTAAATATGAGCGACCTTTTGACAGGGTCAAAGGAGGACAAGGGCTAAACTGAGCTTTTTGAGTTCCTTAGAGGAAAAGGTGTTCCTATGGCTATAAGAAGTAGTCTGAGTGCCTCCTTATTGTTATAGGTTTGAATTTTTAGTTTTCTGAATCTTTCATTTTGTGGGCTTATATTTTGGCCCAGTTTACTTTCTGTATTTTACTTCTGTTATACTCTTTTGGTTGGGTTTAGTTGTATGCATGCATTTTGTTCCTTAGTGGTTTTTTACTTTTCATCATTTGTGGCCTTGGAGATGTGTGCTGGTGTAAAAGTACTTAGGAAATGCCTCCCATGTTAGTGATGTGCCTACTCGGTGCTAGTCACTAGCCCCTGGCCTATTGGAGATGGCCTAGGGGAGTCGCGGTGCGGGGCCCTATGGGACAGGTTGTGACAGAGTGGTATCAAAGGTGGTCAGTTCTACCTTAGGACCAATAGTCTGTGAGATTGCTTTGGGGAAATAGTGTTAAGTGTTTTGATCTCATCTTTCAGGTCAAAGACCCTAGTGTTGCTGCATGCGGCCGACATATCCATACACTACGACTACGATAACCTTATTTTCGACTCGGTACATGAAACCAATAGTTTTAGGGAAATAAAAAATGGTACATGAATCATATTGGAATGGGTGTTTTTTCCCTGTCTTTTGTGTCATCTATACAGATATACTAATTGACCATGGTACATATTATTTCATTACAGGATTCCTACGTGATGCATACCCGCTAGGATTCAACAGCTTGATCACAAAGATGACCCCCCTCCATGATGAGGCTTCGATACAGGAACTTGTTACCTAGGCGTTACCTCTAGGTAGTGCACTTGATATCCCACCACTAGTGGAGTAGCACACGGTACCTACAGTATCGACAGACGAGGAGCGCAGGTTGATCACACTCCATGAGTTTCATAGAAAAAGACCCCTGAGGTTCCAAGGCATTCCAAACCTTCAGGTGGCTGAGGATTGGATTGAGGCAGTGAAAAAAGTTTTCCATCTAATGAGGACACCATCAGACTGGATGATGATCCTAGGAAAAATCCTTCTTCAGTGTTTGGTGGGATGATGGTGGAGTTTTTCCACGCAGAATCACGACGAAGAGACTCTTTCGTGGACATAGTTCGAGGGACTCTTTATAGAGGAGTTCTCTTTAGTTATGCTGAGATAAGTGCATATCCAGGATATTATTTAGCTCTAGCAAGGTAGTTTTATGGTGGATGACTATTTATCATAGTTCAATAACTTCTCCAGGTACTTGATGGATATGGCCAGGGATCAATACTTTATAGATCGAACTTTAGAGTGAAGTATACGACGGGACATTCTAGCTAGTGTCATGACTCTATATATTTTGACTTATGCTAGAGTTCTCGAGCATGCCTTGGTGATCCAGAGATTCTTGGAGGAGTAGAGATAGCCAGTGGTAGTCAGTATTAGGCAGATAGGTGTAGAGACCTCAGTAGCAGGGAGCCGATGTAAGGCACTGGGATCAGGATGTGGGAGACATCACAGGAGGACCCGGGATAGAGGATCAACAGTCCTAGTCTCTCAGGATGGATCCATTCATCCTAGGGAGAGGGAATTATACTCATAAGACAATAGATAACATCTCACTATAGATTTTCCAACCCATCTAGTTGCTGACAGGGAGGCAGTGGATGGACCACTGAGGAAGAGGCAAAGAGTGGAAAAGGTAGACCCTCCAGGTGGTGGACATGGAAGAGGAGCAGGGAGAGATGCAGGTGGTGGAAGTTGCTTTAATCTACTTCCACTGCCACCCCTAGGAGTTCCACACCAGGATCAATGAGATGGGGGACATTGGTGGGGATATCTGCATGGGGTCGAGGCGTATAACCCAGGGAATTTAGGGATGATCTAAGGTACGATCTATGTCCTTTCTACCTTATCTATCGTACTCATAGACATAGGTTCTAGTCATTCCTTCCTCACCAAATTTCTTCTGTAAAACCTTGAGATTTTTGTGGAGCCTTTGAATCGAACCGTAGGCATGGAAACACTTACGAGAGGAGACTCGATGATCACATAAATTTTCCGATAGTGTGATATTAATCTTGGGGATGAGAGTTTTGGTTGGAACCTCTTGGTGGCAGCTTCGAGGAATTATGATTTCATTCTTAGTATGGATTGGTTATCTTTGGTGTATGCCTAGATTAACTACTTTAAACGAAGAGTGCGGTGTTCCCACAGTGATGGAACAAAGTTTTATTTTGTTGGTGAAAAGGAAACCCATACAGCACAAAATGGGATCGTACATAGGAGGGTGCAGCTGATCACTCATGAGTTGGATAGTCTTACCCTCAAAGAAGTAGATTTTTTGAGCTTTCAGTTCCCATCAGCAGTGGTAGAGTATGAGTAGGATTACCTCCCTGCTAAGTGATTAATTTCTGCATCGATTTACACACTAGGATGGCACCGATATCCTCACCATCGTATCATATGGATACTACAGAGCTTCGTGAGTTGAGGGTGCTGTTGAAGGATTTGCAGAGTAAGGGATTCATAAGACCCAATGTTTCACCCTGGGCATCCCTATTTTTGTTTTCCAAGAAGACAGATGGTAGTTTGAGGTTGTGCATTGATTACCAGTACCTAAACCAGGTGACAGTGAAGAACAAGTATCCATTACTGAGGATCAGCGACCTATTAAATAATCTAAGAGGGGAAAATGGGTTATTGAAGGTTGAACTTTGATTCAATTATCACCAGTTACGAGTAACAGATGATGATATACTGAATATGGATTTCAGATGCCGCTATGGTCACTATGAGTACTTGGTGATGCCTTTCAGCATGACTAATGCCCTCGCAGTGTTCATGGGACTTATGAACTGGATCTTCCTACCACACTTAGACCGGTTCATATTAGTATTCATCAATGACATCTTTTTGTACTCAGTGTCAGAGGAGGAGCACACAAGACACCTGCCGATGGTTATAGATGTACTTCGAGATCACTAGCTTTATGATAATCTCTCAAAGTGCCAGTTCTGGATACAAGAGGTCCACTTTATTGGACATGATATCTTAGTATATGGATTAGCAGTGGAACCAGCCAAGGTAGAGTCATTGTTAGCATGGGATCCACCCCAGAGTGTGATAGAGGTGCGGGGCTTCCTTGGGTTGGTAGGATACTATCAGATATTTATCACTGATTTCTCCCAGATATCAACACCGACGAAAGCCTTGACCCGAAAGGGATATAATTTCATATGGAAGGAGGAGTTATAGAAGTTTTTCCAACATTTGAGGTACAGTTTGACGATCACACCAATCTTGAGATTTCCAGATGAGGGTGTTGGGTATATACTTTTCTATGATGCATCAGGGACCAGGATTGTTTGTGTCCTGATGCAGATATAGGTGGTAACTGGTTATAGTTCGCACCAGCTAAGGAAACATGAGAAAAACTATGTGACCCATGACCTTGAGTTAGAAGAAGTGGTCTTCACATTGAATATGTGATGACACTACCTGATGGGTGAACAATTTTTCCTCTACACTGACCACAAGAGCCTCAAGTGAATATTCTAACAGAAGGACCTGAATCTGAGCTAGAGGCGATGGATATAGTTCCTCCAGAATTATGACTTCGAGATCGCCTATACTCCTAGAAATGGGAACATTTTGGCAGATGCTCTAAGCAGAAGATAGTTTAGCTTCATGGCATCCCTTCGATGATATTCTCAGATCGTGATGCTTGTTTAACATACCAGTTGTGGAAGAGATTCATAGAGGACTTTGGGACTTATCTACCCTTTAACACAGAGTTCCATCCATATAATAGTGTTCAGATAGAGCATACCATTCAAGTTCTAGATGATATGTTGGGGGCTTGTATCTTGGATTTTGGTCGCAGTTGGGAGGACCACCTACCATTGGTGAAGTTCACATAGAACAACATATACCACTCCACCATTGGTATGACACCATTTGAGGATTTATATAAGCGACCCTACCAGTCACCGCTTTATTGGAATGACCCTAGAGTGTTAGCACTCATGGGTCAAGAGCTGGTGCGAGATACCACTAAGAAGATATAGATCATCCAAGAGTAGATGAAGATTGCATGAAGCGAGAAGAAGTCTTATGCAGACAGATGATGGAGACCTATGGAGTTTGAGGAGGGGGACCTTGTATTCCTCTGGGTCTCACCTCGTTAAGGGTTTCTGAGATTTGGATGGGGTGGAAAGTTGTATCTATGGTTCATCAACCCTTTGTAGATACTGCGTAGAGTTTGTGAGGTGGCATACCTCCTATCTCTATCATCATAGTTGAACTGGGTACATGATGTCTTCCACGTGTCATAGTTGAGGAGGTATGTGCATGACCCATCCTACGTCATTTACTAGGGAGAGATAGACATTGAGGATGGGGAGACTGTCATAGAGTACCTAGTGTAGATTGAGTATCGATAGGAGATGATCCTTTGTGGGTGCGTGATTCCCCTAGTGCATGTCCAGTGGTAGCATGGGAATCTTCAGGAGAGCATGTGGGGGTGAGAGGCTCATATTAATGTGTAGTACCCACATCTGTTTGAGTAGAATTTTGTTTTTTATTTTCGAGGATGTAAGGACCTAAGGTGGGGAGAATGTAATGTATCATATTTTCTGTGTACTATTTTTAAATATTATATGTAATTACTTTGAGACTAGGCTTTGCGACGGTGTGTGATTCTGAGGCCTAGAGGACCCAGAATAAATGTTTGAAAAAAATCTAAACTCTAAATAGAACGTGAGAGAAGTTTTACTAAAAAAGTGAAGTAACTTTTAAACGGGAACCTAGATTAGAAATCTGAAGGCACCGTTGGGTTTAAAAAAATGACATTACCTTATAAGGGGCCTAATATCAACCAGTGTGGGTCGAATGAAAAATTTATCTTTCTAAAATTTTAAAGGAAATAAAATAAATAAATAATCTATTTTATTTTAGTTTCATTTTTTACTAAATGACCTAATCCTCCTCTAATAATACCTACTTATGTAAAGTTCTCAGTGTTAGATAAATAACTCTGTGAATTGATGATTTCCATTGGATCTTCAGAGGAGAACCCATTGGTAGATGATGACATCACAATTGATCGATCCATCTCGGATTCGATGAAACTTGCCAATGAATGTGACACAACGATTTTTATTCAACCGAATCGAGGTAGTGGTTTTTTGTTTTGATTTAGTTTTTCCCTATTCTTGGATTAAATTATGAAAATGGATAAACCCACAGAGAGGATGATCTGTGGATAGCACGTTCTTGCAGGAGGGTGTTATTTTCTGTTTCCTCTGGGGTTTTGATTCTGGAATTGATTTTATGATAATTTTTGAATTGTAATTTTTGATTCGCATTTTAAACCTATTAACAGTAGTGGGTCGATGTCGTTACAGAAAAAGGTGGAGGTGCGTTCCTCCTTGGTTTATTGAATTTATTCCTCTCTTTAAACCTCGTATTCTTTGCGTTATTCATGGGGTTGTGAACAATGGATCATTGCAAATCCATTTCAAAATGCAACAATCCCAATTTGGATACCTGATATCATGACAACCTAGATGAGGTACGTTGGTGATGGAAGTTTATGTGTCAGCTCAGATCGAGGGAGATCTTTCTTTGAGCGTTCTTTGTGTGGGAGGATCAATATGTGTTTTTGGGGAAAACTGGGGTCTGAAACCAATGGAAGTGGCTTTGTAGTCTCCGTGTAACCTCAAACCTTTAGTTTTGTGGTTATTGGATTGCTGGAATGAACATCAAAAGATTAATGGAGGCACAAAACGAAGAACTGGAGGTTTTGGAAAATCCTGAAGAACACGACATGTTCTCCGAAGAACACATTGTGTGGGACCGACGACGATGGCTAGAGTTTGCACACTGAAAACAATGAAGAACAAGATATGCCTCTAGGGAGACACAATGTGTGGACCCAACTCAGTGGTGGCTGAAGTTCCAGGTGATAGGAAGCACAAACACGACATGTGACAATCATCACACGATGTGTAGGTCCTTACACGGACTCGGCGTGTATCCTGGAAGATACATGGAAATAGGGTAGAGTACACAACATGTACTCCACCACACAACCAGACCTAGCTGGATACGTGGAATACCTCGTGTACCGGTACACGGTCTGGAAAACATGGGTTGAAGCTGAGTACGAGCACATGGCTAGCGTACACAAAGTATTCCCTGGGTAGTGGAACATGGAATGTCGTTATCTTACATTCCATGTATACCTTCTTCTACATGAAAATCCTTATGACACATGCCGTTGTACATGGGACGTTGTACAAGGGAAATACCTGGGGTCAGAGGACATAGTGTGTGACCTTTCTAAAGGATTTGTACTTTTTGGTACATGGATTGATCTTATTGTTCACCATTTTTGGATAGGTCTCGTTTGGGTTAGTTCCCATTTTCTCATTCCCTTGAAGGTTAGGTATTGTTTCCATCCATAGGAGTATGATCCCTTTAGTAGGAATTTCCCAGATAGAGTTAGGTATCCCTCCAAGAGGTCTAGAGCAAGACCCTCTATCCATTCTTAACCCAAGGTAGAGTTAGGTATCAATGTGACTAACCCCACAAGACACTAATCCTATACTTAGGAGGTGAATTCGGATGAGTCACGGTATCCTCCAAGGCACTGACAGTGATCCTCATATTTGTATCATGATATTTCCCCACTCAGGAGTCTGTTCTCCTAGAATGAGTGTAATTGTTCTCTATTTATATCTATCAGTGCATCTATCTCTCATGGATTTAACAATACTTCTTGGAAAGATGTCATTAGAGTTATCAGAATCGTGGAGTGAGTTCTCCTGGACAAATGCTTTGTGGAATCTTTGAACTAAATCCCTAGCATGGGAATGCGGTCGTTTTGACTTATCCCTAGACTACAGGTCTGGGTTTTGAGTATATCTTGATGTATTTATCTTGGTTTATGTTTAGTATAAATATACTATGTAGAGATGAATGTTACTTTACTTTGTGTATTTATTTTAGTTTTTTGGGTCCCCTACTGAGTATTTTTATACTCACCCCTACATGGGCTTTGCCTGCATGTGTTGTGTCTTGTGCATACAAGGGACCTTTTGATGGAGTCCAGGGTAGACCAGGACCTGACTAAGATTTTTGAGTTCCTTACAGACTGAGGTGTTCCTACAGCTACGAGAAACAATCCCAGTACCTCCTTCTTATTAAAGGTTGGACATTGTAGTTTGGAGACTCTTGTTTTTTGGTGGGTTGTATTCTTTCCCAGTTTACTTTCCGCACTTTACTTATTTTTTACTTTGTTTGTTGGGTTTAGTTGTATGCATGCATTTTGTTCCTTAGTGGTTTTTACTTTTCAGAATTTGTGGGTTTTGAGATATGTGTGTGTTTACAGGTACCTAGGAAATTCCTCCCAAGTTAGTGATGTGCCTAATTGGTGCTAGTCACCAGCCTCTGGCCTATTGGAGGCAGGCATGGTGAGTTGTGGCACGGGCCCCACTGGGATAGGTCATGAAAATTTAGATTTAACCAATAAATGTGGTTGGTGAAATACCTAGAATGATAACCTTTATACTTTGATACCATTCTTATTCAATACTCAAGGCTTAGATAATTAGGGGTGATTGTATATGGTGTTGATCGTGTCATCAGTTATAGATAAACCAAGATGGGGTTTATCCTCATATATGATGAGTATGTCATCTGGCCCCCCAATTTAGGTAGACCAAGGAGGTGTTTAAATATACTTAGATAAGGAACATGACATGATTATCTACTGGGTGAGGGGTATGTAATGTTCTCATCCATAAATGTGAATTACATGTGATGTATTTATCGACCTGGTTAGTCTATACTTGGAGAATTGAGTGCATACGAGTAGCTATATGAGATTGAAATACCCCTTGTCCCTTCGTTAATCAATTTCTTAGAAAAATTGATCATATACTAATGAATACATTCATATGATACAATTGGTGGACACAAGTATAGAGATTCATGTTTTTTAAAGAGATCATCATAGATCCATTTGTAGCTTTAGTAGTATTGGTGCTTTTATGGAGGTTGTTTATTTGATTTCATTTATGGGTTTGGGAATTTTTATTTGTTGTCAGTGTTATGAAGGCTCGTGGGCTCAAACATTTTGGTTGAATAAATGGGTATTGATTTTAACTCAAAGATTCTCTAAAAGTGTTTTAGAGTTTATCCAAAAAGGAGTTTTGGATGGGTCTTCACAAGGTATTACATGTGATATGATATAAGGTGAATTTAATGATAACTTTCCAAAAGTGTTTCGGAAAATATCTAAAAGGTGTTTTAGGTTTGGTTTCACAAGTTATTGTATATAATATAATATAAGTTGAAATGGCCCAAAGTATCTAAGGATTTAGTGAAAGTGGGAGATTGAAGAAGATTTGTCCTAAATATAGTAAAAAACATATGTTTTTATTGGATATATCATATTGTATGTTAAGGTTATATCATGAAATTATTATTTTCATGCTACTACCATGGCCTAAATATTAGATTCTAATTCATAGAATCATAAGGTATGATTCATTTGGGATGATTACAATTAATATTGGAAGAAAAACATTAAGTGTTAATATTTGATTATCTTACATAATTATCATTGATGTATAAAATTTCATATGATGAGATTTATTGGGGAGAATGAATTGGATAAGGGTTAAAAATAGTTCTAACTAAAAGAATTCACTCATATGTTATGTAACATATGAGTGAATGCATGAAAAACTTGGGGGTTATCCCCAAGGGATATATAAAGAGTCTTAACCATCAATATGGAATTTTCATGCCTTTATAAGCCTATATAGATTCTAAATCTTCCCAAATATATCTTATTCTTCATTATTTTCCATGAGAGGAACTAGAATGACATGGAATAAAGGATTTTTTTTATCATATGATGGGTTATTCACATCAACCCATGGATACAACATAGAGGAGGGATTCTTATGGTTTCCTCTTGGTAATATATAAAGTGTTATTGAAGAAAATATCATTGAATATCATTAATGTAAGTTAAATAACTCTTTTTTAATTTTCTATTTATACATGGGTTCTATTTTTAGAATGGTTTATCTTGGTTATTGAGTTTCTTGTTGTTTATGCATCATTTATTGAGTGTCAATTGATCCTTAGAAACCCATCAGGTGCCACAAAAGTGAATATTGGTAGGATCTTATCATGTTCATATTTTTTAGTATAATAATTTACTCAAATGAATTTAGTACAATTATGGAATTTAGTTTATATGAATTTTTATTATTGAAATGTTTAATTACCATATTACCATGAAAGAGTTCCATTTATTGGGCCTAAAAAAATAAATCAATAGTAAGGTCTATGTACATATCCTATTTAATCAACTATTTTTCACAAAACTCATTGGTAACATATGAATCACAATATTGTAATCAAATATAGTGACCATGATCACAAGAAAACTTGTAAATGACCATAAGTCAACTATAATAGTGATCGAGCACATATTTGATCATTTATTCATTGTACCAATTTTAGATACACATTAATGTGTGATTTTATTGTATTATGTCTCATATATTTTGATTACCTATGGTTGTAGGATACAATTATATTATTTAGAGTGTATTGGAAAGTTGATTTATTTTTCTATATATAATTCCCAAAGTTGTTGGGTAAAATACATTAGTGTTTTGATTATTTTTTCTCCATTTTATAAATGTTTATTTTTTTATACTATATATAATTACACACAAATAAACTATATGTTATTGAATTTGTTGTTACAAAATTCACAAAAAGTGAAAAGAGATAACTATCTACCTTGATAGTACTTCAACTAAACTTACTCTTCATTTTTTTAGTCAATAAAAATAGTTAATATTTTAGATTGTTCTAATTTATTATTAATGTTTAATTTCATATGGTTTGACTTCCTTGTTATTATATTGAAAAATATTCACCAATAGAAAAAAGTTTCTGCATAATAATTTAATGTTGTGTATGAATCGATTCATCTACAATATAATTAGTAAAATAATTTAATAAACACTGTATTTTATAAAACCCTTACTATTGTCCTAGATATAATAGAATGATATATAAAATAATGGGTGGTGGGGGAGGGTAAATTTTTTTCCAAATTCAACACACAATTTTCACCCCACTTGAATTTTTATTTATTTGGAAATTATAATTACTAATCAAAATCGGAGTTTCAAAGTAAATTATACAATGCATTCATAGGGTAAAACAAATAATATATAGATATTACTTAATGATTAAAATAAAAAATTTATAAGAAATTATTACTATTAGAAATTAAACACTATTCACTAAAAGAAACAATGTAGTAAAAATTAAAATAAATAACACGATATGAAAATAATTCATGATGTTATGGATAAAAATATATAAAACCTTAAAGGTTATTATTACCAAAAAACTTGTAGTAATAGCTATCTTTACATTTAGACCAAAAAGATAGGTGATTTGATAAACCAAATAAAGGTATCTAAGTTCCAACACTAAAAATTCATCAACTATAAACCTGTTTAATGTTATCATGACACTCTATACCCAAGATCCTCTTAAATCTCCTTGATCTATAACAGTTCTAATCCCTTGGACTTCATTGACTGTAAACCTATTGGAAGGTAAAAATTCCTCATCCTAGAATGTCTTTGATCTTAGTGATTAGAAACAGATTAGGTTCCTATGCCCAAAAACTCCAATAGCATATAGGATTATAACATTAAAAATTACAAGGGAACAATATATTTACAAAGAAACCTCATAAAATAGTGTATATTAGAAAAAAAATTATTGAAGGAAAAATTACAATCTAAATTTATAAAATTACCCAAATGGTGGAAGCTTTGATAGTTCTACAAGAAATTTAAATGTAGTTCAATAACTTTTTTTCCTCAAATACCACAGTAAAATTTATCGACTCTTTTGTAACAAACTCCATCAATTATATTTCAAGATATTCAGGTTTAGTTGAAACAACATTGACATAGTTATCACCCACTGATGGATGTAACTTTATTTTTCAATGAGTCATTTAGTGGGACATCATAGAAACAAAAATACCATTAAAATTCATATGTATATTCTAGTAGTTTTATCATTTAGATTGATTCATTGGAATATAAGATTCATATATACAATATGCACAAAAGAAAAATCAATAAAATATTCCAAGAGAACTCAAAATCATATCAAGTGAATTGTGATTTTTAAAACAAAGGTCATGAAATTGGTCTTTGACCCAAAAATTACTATTTTCTAAAGGGGTAATTTTTTTTTTATTTTTAATAAATGATTTTAGAATATAATTTATTAAATATCTGAAAGAATGGGATAATATGAGAGAGATGATTAATTATACATATGTATGCATTTTATTATTATTTATATATATGGTGGTATATATATTATTTTAAATTATTTCATAACTTGTTTCTAGAATATGTTTCAAAGGAAAAGGGATGACATATTATGGTGGTTGGTGAACCATCACAATAATGAAAATATAATTTTTTTGGTGCTATCTACTTGAATACATGATTAAAATGAACTATATATTATATATGAAAATTAGTTTTGATATATTGGGTTCTTGGTTCTATTGGAAAACTTAATTCAAATATTTAAATAAAAAAATTTATTGAAAATTAAAATTTACATCATCTACATTACTGATTACATATAAATAAAACATGAAAAAAATTTATAGTTTATAAGGCAAGATATTTTGAATCATTTTCTTTTAAAATATCTATATGATAACTGAATCAAAAGTTACTAAATTTTAATAGTACTATTCCCTAATTTAACACTAATCACTATAAATTTAACACCATCTGTAAAATCTTCAAATTATCCTGATTATTAAAAAAATAGAATAAAATTAAGTAATAAAAATTATAGTAGTGTTTAATAATATTCATGTTTACAATCCAACACATTTAACTAGTTATTCTGGAATTATTAGTGGAAAATTATATAATATTAGTGTTTAAATATGGATTATATATGTTAAAATATATATTATCAATGTTAAAATCTAAAAATTACATCATATGAAATTAATGGATTGGTTTAAATTTCATGATTCCATACATAATCCTAATTATATCAATTAATTGATAAACAATATTGATTATTGACACCTCATAATAATTTTAATTAAAAAATATATACTATAAACAAAAATAAAAAAATTTAAAAATGAGAATCCCACATTTTAACCACTAGAAACAAAAAATAAAATTCAATTTTGGATCAATTTATTTCAACTATATAATTTCATTATACCAAAAAACTTGACTCATATATTTTAAGAGAAACATGGTTTAAAAATTAAAAGTTATATCACATATATTAATTATTTCAACTTTATTTTCTTTAAAAAACATGAACACCCTTTCATAGGCTAAAATGTAGAAGATTTTAGATCAGTTTCTATCAAAATGTTTTTAAGACCATCAAAATTAATATAACTGAATTGTTATAATATTTTCCATAATTTAACATCAATTACAAAAAATTAACACTTTTTGGGTATCTATTTATTTGGCACATGGTTGTATTAAAAAACTTGATTCATTGATTTAAAGGAAAACATGTTTTGAAAATTAAATGTTATCTCTAATTTATTATTTATTTAATATTTATTTTCTTTGAAAACATGAACACACTTTCAAATTATACAAGGTAAGATATTTTTTATAAATTTCTTTCATTTTTTCACAAGACGAAAAATGTGAATGTAATAAAATGTTAACATAATTATTCCATAATTGTATCACATTACTGGGAAATTTTTTGTATATAATAATTTGACATCAGTTTAGTTGAATTATATTTGGATCCATTACTTTTTAATTATCCATAGGTAAACACCATGATTAAATTACACAATTTTTTAACACCATTATTTCAAATCATTAATAGGACCACTATTGGGTGAAACTAGGAGATTATTAACACAAATTTATATAATTTATCACTAATTAAAAAAATATAATACATTCTTGACAATCTTATAATTATGGTAGATAGTTTTAGAAAAAAAATTTATGCCATACAACTTATTTATTATATCTTTATTTTTTGAAAAAATAGAAAACCCTTTACCAAGTTACAAATAAGAAGTTTTACTATCTGTTTCATTAAAATTGATCCAAATCCATATTTATTGATAATATTTTATATAAATATATAAAGCATAATTTACTAAACATAAATTTTGTTTAAATATGAAGTTGGCACTCAACACATAATCTAGGAAATTTTCAACTAGTATTTTTGATATCCAAAAAATGTTTTTAAAATATGTTTCCATGCTTAACACTTTCAAAAAGTTATATTCAATATTTTAGGACTAGAGGTTTAAATGGAAAAGTATGTTTTAATAATAAAATATTTATAAACATATTATGGAAGAATAATATTATCTAAGAAAGTGTTTTACAAACGGAAACATTTTACAACTAAAATTCTTTACATAACACCAATGGCATGCTAAATACTTTTTGAACAAAAATATAATGAGTGTACTAAAATGAATCAAGATAAAAAACTAAATGAAAACCCAATACTAATTATTTTCTTAAAAGAAAAATGAATTCATGTAAATTCATGTGTTTTTTATTAATGTAAATTTAAGTTACATAACTTGGAAATATGATAATGAAATTAATTTATTTATCTTAAAATCATTTGAAGATTCATGAAATATCAAATAAGAAACTTCAATAAATAAAATCTTGTAACTATTCAAAGAATGAAAGAAAACACCTTAAGATCACAAAATATATAATTATAAATAAGAGGAAATATTTAATGGTATTTACACTAAAAATATAAATAAACATATAATAAAAATTAAATAATTTTCGATGAAAAAAGACTCCAAATTTTCTATTACCACAATTAAATAATAACTAAATTCAAAGATAAGTTTAGTTAATTTATGGGAATATTTTTGTAGGATACCAATATGGAGATTTAGGCAATGTTTCCTTAGAACTACCCACATGAAAACCAAAGAATAAAATAATAGTTTTTTAATAGTCTTATACCATAATTTAACGTTTATTACTACCAATTTACACTTTTTGTATTGTCTTCAAGTTAGACATGACTATGAAACATAGAATGAATAGACTCACCCAAATTTAACTACACTCAAAACATATAATCAAATATTTATATATATTCCTTATTACAATTAAATATATTTATAAACTAAACCAGTCACAATCTTTTCAAAACATAACTAAAATGTCAAAATTTATAAAAAACATAAAGCACACATTTTTAAGTTTAGAAAATTTAATAATAAGTAAAAATCACAAAAATATAATGAAAACTATCCAAAAACTAGAATTTATATATTTTTTATAAAAACTACATAGATTTTAAAACTTAATATAAAATTTTCAGTTAATGTTGGTAATATATCAAATTCCCCATGTTATGTATACATTAAAATGTGTGAACATAAAATTTACCTTATAATGACTCCCATATCTACCATATAAACTTGTATTAGGGATTCTACACATTATTCATGCATGTTTAACTTGTTTACAATGATAAAAATAATACATATTCCTATTATGAAATTAATATTCAACACAAATCTAAGATGACCTACAAGGGGAAAGAAGTATTTAGTGGATGTAAAAATATTTTATTCATATAGTTAGTATATATTAGTGAATTTAACTATATGATGTCATTATTTTCAAATAGATGCATCCCTATATTATAAAACTTCTCTTAGGTTCTAAGAAGATAAAAATTCTCCAAATAATTAGACAAGTTTCCATGAACTTTTCCTATTACTATATCAGTATGAGAATAAGGGATCCAAATCATTTTCTATGCTTCATAAGTACATTCTTAAGTACCTATACCTACATTGATATACACATTAACTATTCAAACTATGATATAATTTGGCCTATACTATTATTCTATCATAATTTCAACCATTAATACATTCTCCTTTAGATTTGAATGATTTTTTGTACCCTCTCTATTTGTCTCTTTTTTCATTCCTTAGAAGAAATTTTTTTCTTAATTTTTCAAAATTTTCATAAATCAAGACACAATTATTACATATCATCTATTTTATAGTCCATGCATTGAATGATTAAATTAAATTCATTGTGATATGGTATTATGAACAATATATAAATCATAGAACAAACCACTGGTCAACTTCACTATCATTTTTAACCCATCTTCCCAAATTTGGAGAAAATATTTTCAAATTCTTCATAACCACCTAAAAATCACAATCTAATTGATCATAATCAATGGAATTCAATAATTTTAGAACCTCTTCCTAGGTTCCTCTTCCTATTACCCTATATTTTTTTTTAAAATATTAGGAATAAAATTTTATTTCACTTGATGATAAAAATACACATATCCACCCCTCAAAATATTTCTCTAACTATACCAAAAATCACATTATTTTAATAAAATATAATAACCAGCTATGAAAAAATTGTAAATTATTTTATGTTTCTTAAAGACAATAGAAAATAATCAAAGGATTCACCAACAAAAATTAAATATTACAATGGGAATAATTTTTTATCCACATAATAATTTGGTTCTGCAAAAAATGATCCATTATAATGACCACCATGGTGATACTCATCCACATATAGAACAAGTCTTGCACCTAATAAGAAACCATTGATACAATAGACATAAGAAATAAATAACCTTTCAAATATATTATTTTCTAATGAAACCCAATTCTCTATTTTTTTCTATATTATTATTCATTAATCTACAAAACATCTAAGGTATTGACATATATAATATCTATATAATATAATATATTTGTACAAAATTTTTTATTTGGATCTTAATTCTCGATGATATGTTATGAATATACCATTTTATTATTACAACTCAACTTTAATCTCCTTAGTGGATTATTCTACATTGTATTTAAGCCCAATAGAAATTATAGATTGTAATAAATACACACTTGGATTATGAGAGACAATTTATCTATTTTGGGTTGAGCACAAGGAAATATTATAAAAAGTTTTTACACAACAAAATAAAGTCATATTCCCCAATGAATATGAATTTAGCTTCCTCAAGAAACTTTTAACTTTACACTTTACAATAATATTTTTTGGGATATTTATTATAATATCATTGTCAAACATTTGTGTAATGTTTTACTTTAATATCATCTCCCTAAATTATATGTTTGAGGTAATGATTTGGCTATCATACACAAACAATTATTTCAACTTTAATGCATTTAACTCTGGTATCAAACAAGGTACACTAAAAATTGTACAATATAGAACTAGAAAATCACTATTAAATGATAAAATTTTATATAAACTCCCATAAACTATTAAACCCTTAATTGAACTATAAAATTTCAACACTTCAAAAATATATCAATAATATATTTTTATAAATATGATCATTACTTTATTACCTTTCATGAACATCCATTGGTTATTGGATGCATTCATCCACCTTCAAAATAATATATTCATGAGTAAAACTACCATTTAATTTTAATAACTTATCAACCCATCTTTATCTATAATATTTAATAATATTAAATTTTGAAACTCTAATATGTGTCTCAAATCCAAAAAATTTGTACCACACTCCATAAATTATGATTCTAACATTGATTATTTAAAAAAATGATATTACTTCTTGTAGAATTATTGTAGCACACTCAAACATTACAATTTATTTCCTTTTAAATGAAGTCAATCTTTTTGATAGATTATGATGCACGAAACATTGTGTTTAAAAGAAAATAATCTAATAAAATATTATTTAAACAATACCATTATAACCTATAAATTACGTTGGAGGGTATGAATATTACTAAATAAATTGTGAAAATTATATTTTTTATACATGTATAAAATAAATTAAATGGATATATATTTATTATAAATAAAATTAGAATCATTTGTAAGAAAAAGAAATATTTTATAAAGAATTATATCTTTCTTAAAGGAAGTTCAGTTGCACTTTTTACACCTAATTTAAAATTAATTTTTACCAAATTTATAAGATTTATTTGATAAAATTAATTTTTTTTAAAATTAGTAATTCAAAACTATCATAGGATTAATTTTAGAGATTTTTTCTTAGATTTTTCATTTTTTATGAATAATGAATAATACTGATTTTTTATTGAAAAACTCCTTTTCATTTAAATTATTTACAAAGATTAATTAAATTTTTAATTGTGTTAAAAGAAAAATTAATTCTATTATATTATAATTAATACAATTTAGTTCCGTTTTGTCATGACCCCATCCCCACATGTTGTACCCCTCCTAAGATGATAATGTGAGAAGGGAGATAATGACCCTCGAGTCCCGCCTCTAGTAGGCATGAGGTTGGTGACTAGAACCGAGGCTATAATAAACACACAGATGAGAGACATTACCCTCTAAGAAAACACATGAAAAAGAGAGAGATAAGATAGAAACCAACCAGCTCTAACTCAGACTGAAATATAAATGAAAACCCAATTTCAAAAATGTAATGTCATGCGAAACTACTATAAATAGAAGGGGAAAACTACAAGTACCCAAAATAAAGTAAAAACAACAACAACCACAAGCCTGAACAGCTCCTGTAACCCCAATATAGTAGAAACCAACTTGATCTCCAACCTGCTCCAAGTGACCTGAAAAACAATTTATATATACATTGGGTGAGTATAATAGTATACTTAGTAGGATCCTCCCCAGAGTCTCTCATGAAAAAGTAAAGAAAGCATGCTAAAAAATTGTGAACAACAAGTGAAACTAACTCGTCACCTAAATAGGTATACTAAGTTCCAAGCCTCACCATGGATACTCTCAAAAAGTAACGCATACAAGAGTATATAATATAATAAAGATTATCAAGGTTACCCTACTACTACTTCCCCACTGGTTTTCCGCATTTCCCCAGCGTCGCATGTCCTAAGAATCTATCTCCAAAAAGGAATGCCTACAGACACCTGGGTGAAGCACCACAATATACACCTCGTGTAACAAAAATACCACGTCTACACAGGAAAGCAACCAAGTTGTTTTTGGGATCCACCACAGCTCGTATATCATGTATCATACGTCAGGTATTATACCTTAAGCCGTTACAACCCATACACTGAGTAAGGGTCCTCAAGACATCACAACCTATACACGTTACACCTATATTAGTCCATATGATACTATATCCAGAATATATGTGTGTGAATAACCACAAGACATTACAGCCCTCTATACACATATATGGGGAAAACTAACCAGTGTGCCTACCAACACAAGTAACTACCAAGAGAAGATAGAGGGGCCAAGGGGGTAATTATCAATCCATCCTACCACCTGAATGTTGGGGAAAACACCCCAAGGTATTATAATCCTTGAGGTGTTATTTACCCTAAATGATAGGGTGGAGTAGCGTATAGAAACACAAAAGCACATACTATACTATATCTAACAAACACACTATGGGAATAACCTAGTCTTAGACTCAACTGCAGCTAATGTCTCTCAGACTCCCGACTGCCGCTTCTAAGACTAGGTATCCTATAAGCACACAACCATTTTTAGATATTTATTTCCTTACTTGATTCCCTTTTTATTAGTTCCAATTTACGTTAATTAACTCTTAAAACATTAATTAACCATTAACAATTCCACATTAAATTTCATTAGCATCACACCCAAAGTCCACTATCTCTTTAAATTATAACCACAAAATTTTGTTCTAGCAAGCTCCTACCCCATGGGTTAACACCATTTATTAAATTATTTATTTACAGAATTACTTTCCCATATTCCCAGGCATTCTAGAAAAACATTATATGCTAATAAACATAAGGGGGATCAACATGGTGAGTAGATAACTACCAGTCGATTATTTTCCACCAATAGAAAGAGTGTAGACCCATCCTCCATTGATAATCTAGACACAGAAAGCACGTGGCATACCCCGCAAATTTCCCCTTTCTGAAGATGGGTAAGAAAGACCATATGCCTTGACTAGTGGGTAATGTAAAGTAGATAAACAACTAATACGAATCAGACAGCATCCAAACATTCACATCCAACCCGTTCTATCTTCCACAGTGTCCTCCCCAACAACCACATGCATAAACCGATGCATCTCTTCACTCTAGGAATCAACTGCTGCCACAAAAAATAGGCCTCCATACCCCCACATATCACAATATACATCTAGGATCACATCCCAACACAAGTAGTAGGAAAAACAAACATATTAATAATTGGGATGTTGACCCTCAAACAAGAAAGAGGGTAACTCAGAACCCTACAAGTATGATCTTATTTCAATTAACCAGTTCATTAATCCATATTGGTTTAACTGATTTATTATTCATATGTTCCAACTTTGGGAATCCTAAATAGTAATCTATCACAAATAATTAAACATGCTTACTGCACCAATTTGATTAACATCAAATTACAACAACATCAATTAGATTCATTCACATGACTCTTTATCTTTATCCAAGCGATTATCAATTAATTCTGGATTTACGTTCTTTAGCAATTTCCATCAAGAACCAAAAGCTAAAAAAGCAAGCTTTGATATCACACTATCTAGAAAAACAAGAGGCAATATCATACGATCGATATCAATTTATTTATCAGTTTAAAATATTTATTATGTCAATTCCATTGTGATCAAGTGGGATAAAACATGCTAATAATACAGTTGCACGGAAAAGGAGAGAGAAGAAACTAATCCCCTACCTCAAATAGTTATTAATGTTCTTTATATGAGAATGATCCACAAAACAGGTTATGATTTCCTCCCCTATGATAATTGTATCCACCCGAGGATGCATAGACACCACCACATTGGCCAACACCCAAGAAAGCCCCATTAGGAACATGGGGTAAAAATTAAATAAAAAGGGAAAGGAGAAAGAAGGATATGAACTGGGAATAATGAAGATAGATCATACCTTATATCTAAGACTAATCAATATTACTTGGTTGCATCAAAACAGAGTAGAAAAAATCCCAGGAGGAATGTTTGATTGCACAACTCCTATGGGAAGGAATGAGATGTTTGAGCATCTCACACCCGAGAATAAGGAGGAAGAACTAGGGAGGAAGATATCTCACCCCTTTAGAATATTTAACAGAGTAGTGGTTTAAGATATGCAGGGTTTTCCATTAAAAGAAGATCACATTAAACCATGCGGTTTGACCAAGTAAAAACATGCTGAGCCTTAGGAGAAATTTATATAGGAGTTACGACCTTTGAATCAGTCTTAGAGTCATTAAAACAAGGCTTTAAATGCATTTTACGTCAAAGGAAACGTTAAAGGGGTGAAACCGTAGGAAGTTGGAAACACTATTCACGAACTCGAAATTTGGAAAAGGAAAAAAAATATTCATGAACCTCACTGTTGGAACCTCACTCTTCTGGAAACAGTGTTCATGAACCTCACCGTTCTGGAAACACTATTCATAAACTCAAAATTTGGCAAAGGAAAAAGGTCACCATTGGAACATTTCCATTCTAGAAAAACTGTTCATGAACCTCAATGTTGGAACCTCACCATTCTGGAAACACTATTCATGAACTCAAAATTTGGAAAAGGAAAAAGGTCACCGTTGGAACCTCACCGTTTTGGAAACACTGTTAATGAACTAAAAATTTGGAAAAGGAAAAAGGTCACCATTGGAACCTCACTATTGCACTGTTCACATAAGGTTACCGACGAAACTGGCCATAGAAGGTCACCGATGACACTGTTCACAGAAGGTCCCCGATGAAACTATTCACATAAGGTCACCGATGTCACTGTTCACATAAGGTCACAATTGCACTGTTCACATAAGTTTACTAATAGAACTATCTAATGAATGTCACCTATGCCACTGTTCATATAAGGTCACCCTTACACTATTCATAGAATGTTACCGATGACATTGTTTACAGAAGGTCACCGATGACACTGTTTACATAAGGTCACTGATTCCACTATTCACATAAGGTCACCGTTGCACTGTTCACATAAGGTTATCAATGACACTGTTCACATAAGGTCACCGATGACACTGTTCATAGAATGTTACCGATGCACTACTCACAACAGTCTACCAATGGAACTGTTCACCGATGGAACTGTTCACATGAATAGAAATTTGGAAAAGTGTTGGTGATAAGTCACCTTGATCTCCCGAAACACCTTATACACCTGATTTTCACAAAGGAATGGAGCAGAGAGGTCTGGGACATTACATCATATACCTCTCAAAACATTCTCGTCCTCAAGAATTCAAAACCCACCTAAAGGGAAAATGATATGGGGTCTGAACAGCCACCCATTGAGATACCTCTCAAAAGAGAGAAAGCCAAAAGAAGCAAGAAAAGAAATCCATATTATAAACATGAAAGGTCTATAACTACAAAGGATACATTGATACATGAAAAGAGTTAAACATCAAAAAAATTTGTGTACTAAGCACGTATTTGTGGCTCACGTTCCCATGTACTCTCCTCCATGCCACTACGTCACCAAAAGACACGAACCAAGGAGATAGAATTCTCATGAAACACCTTCTCTTTACGGTCTTGGATCTCCACAGGTCACTCCTCAAAGGTCGCATCATTATAAATAACAATCTCTCCCTAATCGATGACGTGAGATCTATCATGAAGATAACGATGGAGCTGTTCTACAAGGAAAACATCATGTATCTGAATCATATATGGAGGAATTTATACTCAATATTCCACAACTCTAACATGATATAACACCTCGAAAGTCCCAACAAACTAGGGAGAAAGCTTACTCCCATGACCAAACCTTCGCTGCCCAGGACGGGGAGTCACCTTAAGAAACATGTGATCCCCAAAATCAAACTCTAAGGGTCTCCTCCTTTGATAGACATATGATTTATGATGATCTTGTGCTATCTTGATCGTCTCATGAATCACCTAAACCATCTTTATTATATTCTGCACTACTTCTGGCCGGAGAATTGCAGACTCTTCGACCCTAGTCCAGAACAACAAATATTGACAAGGTCAGCCATACAAGGCTTCAAATAGCGCCATACTGATGGTGGAGTGAAAAATATTATTATAAGAAAACTCGACCAGGGGTAGGTCTCTCATCCACAAACTTCCAAAATCAAGGACACAACAGTGTAATATGTATTCAAGAGTCTGTATGGTTCGCTTTTTCTGACTGAGAACCAAAATCACGATGGATAACTCTCCACACCCTAGAGTTAAAATGGGGATCTTGATCAGAAATGATCACCCTTGGGACTCCATGAAGTCTCACCACCTCCTCCAGATACTGCCTCGACAAAACTTCGACTAAGCTTGACTCCTTGATTCCTATGAAGTGGGCTGATTTTGTTAAATGATCCACTACCACCCAAATAGCATCATGTCCTCCCTGAGCTCAAGGTAAACCAGTAACAAAGTCCATTAAGATTTCCTACCACTTCCACTGAGGAACATCTAACAGCTGAAGCAGACCACCAGGAACACAGTGTTCGACCTTCACCTTCTAGAAGACCAAACATCGAGGCACAAAATCTACAACCGCATGCTTCATCCCAGGCCACCAAAACTGGATCCTCAAGGTTCAGTACATCTTTGTTACGCCATGATGCACCACTAAAGGAGAACTATGGATCTCTCTGAGAACCATATCGTGCATCATAAAAGGAACAAAAACCATTATATGATACAACACTAGGTGTTGTTCATCCTTAGACCAACCATCAGGGGTCTCACCACAAATAACTCGATCTCTCCAGACCTCCACCTCTAGATCCCCCAACTGGGACTCTTCCTCCTTCTGCACCAGAGATGACTGCACCATCATCTGAAAAAGACAACCTCTTCCCCCAACTTCTCCCATATCAAGATGTAATGCTGACAGTTCATCCATTACTCTCTAAGAGTCACCAGATTCATAGAAGGATACCGATGCACTGTTCACAACGGTCAACTATTGGAATTGTTCACTGATGGAATTGTTCATAGGAATAGAAATTTGGAAAAGTGTTGAGGATAAGTCACCTTGACCTCCCAAAACACCTTATACACCTATTTTTCGCAAAGGAATGGACTAGAGATGTCCAGTCCAATACATGTTTAATCTATTTTATATCAATTTTTTATATATAAAGGTCTTACACTTATGAGAATTTTCTCTTTGGAAACTTGATTTTTCATCGCATCGGCTAGTATAATTTTAAATTGGATTATTCCACTTATATATATTGAATTTGAAAAAATGGATTCCATATTTGGAATCAGAATAATTTATATTATATAATAATTTTGGCTTAATTTTTTTTTCATGATGAGTAGTAAAAGTAGTAAAAATTAATTACCGTGAGTTAAAACTGATTTATCAGGGGTTAAAATATAATGAAAATGGTTAAAATGACCTAAAAACTAGTCCAAAACACATTTTATGGAAATATTTTGACTTTATAGCCTATAAGGGTCTATAATAACCCATTTTGGATGCTTTTTTTTGAAAAAACATGGGTGTAAATGATTATTTTCAAACATTCCATGTGTATCCTCTCCCCCACTAATAAAAGGCCAACACTTATCCTCCCGTATTAACACGTAAAAAGCCATTTTTTTGTAAATAACTTCCCAAATCACTTACTTACTCCCCTAAAAACATCATAGATCCCTTTCTTATCATAAATCCATCCTTGGAAGGATTTTTGTGCAAACCTAAAGAGGTCATCTGAAGAATAGGTAACATTCTTAAATGATCATTTTTAATTTATTTATTCTTAAAACTCATTAAAATTTAATTAAATCATGATAATATAATAAAAATAGTATCTATAAAATACTTAAATGTTATTATGTTAATGGAATAACCTATATCCATCTCCTCTTCTATAAAATGGGAAATGAATTTGTCGATTATGTGTATAGCGGACTACCGCCTCATGAACTGATATAAACCATTTTCAATAAACAACTTTCATTATTAGATATAATGTTGGGTTTAATGTATATATATAATATATATAATATAATTATACTTTTTTAATTATAATATCACATATATATTTTACTTTCCATTCTGTTTAAAATATGAGAACGTCGCTTGTGTGTACGGGCAGGATACCACCTCATGAAGTGGTGTGATTCATTTTTCACCTACACTTTACATGGAAGGTAATAATAATAAATTTAATGAATATTTGTGATATATATGACATGATATAATTTTTTTTTAAATTAATATATCTTAAAATTCCTTACCCTTTCTGCAATTAAGTGAAAGATATCGGCACTCGTGCATACGTATGACCTACCGTATCCGCAAAGCGATGCTATTAATTTTCCATGAAAAACATTTAATAATGGTTATAATAATGTATATAATAATTAAATATGATATTTATAACACTATTTTCATTATATAGATTATTTATTTATATCCTATGTACAAGAACCATAACTTTCATGACAAAACACACATGAGAAAATAAGGCAATTAACACTCGAAACAACAAAAATAATGAAATTTTATTAATATATGGGTGGTAAAATGTTATAGTAGGATCATATATTATTTTATAAATATGATTTTGGATCTGGTATAAATTAATAACATTCTTAAAACCATAATAAAATAGTTTAAATAATGTTCAACTAAAGGGAAGCATGAGGTAAGGGATTTCATTTCAATTTCCATTTCATTGAGACTTATTTATTAATATGCACCTATTGTTTTTTATTTAGTGTATATACTTACAATTTTATTTATTAAACATGAAAAATATTTATTAATTATTATTAATTATTCTTTTAAAGTTTAATCTTCAAGGGTTTACGATTTAAAAGTTACAAAAGAGGTAAAATATTATTGTACAATCTCACCTTCCTTTGTGATTGTTCACATTCACTTGAAATAGTCACTTTCTTATAATAATTTTTCAATAGACACTAAATTTATATTAAATATCCATATTATTTTATTATGGATATGATTATTTTATAAACCATATACCATTTTTATATACGATGTTTACTTTAAAATTTATTTGATTAATCGGGGAAATATTGATAAATCCCTATCCTTTAATCAGTACAAATATTTGATGATAAGGCATATTGATTCAGGAATTAAATAAATTTTTAGTTATATGAGGAATACTTTAGACATGTAGTTATGGGTGGGGATTATATATATATATACCCCATTAATGAATTCATAGGTCTCATGAGATAAATTAGTTGACCAAATTAGATGAGTTTTTGCCCATAGTTTTAAAATATCTTATGTAAGTTCATAAAAGTAGAGGAATCATGATTTATGAGATGTTGAAATCCCATAATTAAGAATTTACATCATTAAGAACTAAGTTATTATTATTACCCATTATATTTTCTCATTGGTATTATCTCTGGGTTCATTTCATTCTCAATTTATTGATTAAGTGACATGTATTTTTAGTTATTTAACATACCATATTGATTATGCCATATCCAATTATTATAGTCAAGTTATTGATTAAATGGAATGTGCATTCAATTATTTACCTTAATATATTGATTAAGACTTATTAATTCATGATATATTTCATTGTATATAACACTTATTGACCATTTGAGATCAATATTATTTTTTCCTTTCCCAAGGATATAAAAACAAAATATTTGAATGAGTTTTAAGGATGCATATCATTTTCTTTTTTATAGATTATGTTTTATTTTTTCCCAATGTAAAATGGGTATCATGTATGTATCTAGGTTTTCAAGACTACTAAACTATTTGGTCCTTTGAGATGCGATCTATCATATCATATACCAATGTAATATTTTAGACACCGACTTCGGGTTACTGGAGTTAGGGTCATTAGAGTTGGTATAAGATAAATTTTAGTATAAACCTTGAGGAAAAGATTAAGAAAAACACAAATTAGGAAAAATAACACTATCTTAGAATTTTAGGATAAGTATATAAGAACATTCTAATGTTTTGTTAAGGAAGATATTAGATGGGTTTTTCTAGAAATACATACCTGTTTACATAATAAAGGTGGAAATGGTTCTGGAATAGTTCTACCTATAGGTAATAACTTTGAAAATGATGCATTGGGATTGGCCCGATCATCACCTGATGAATGAAAACATTCCTTACTGTGAACCTGATTTGACAATCTTAAGGGATATGATTAGGATAATTTACATTTTCTTTATAAACCATTATGTAGGATCTTAAGATAAAGACATTCCCAAAGAAACAAAGTTTAAGATTCTGATATTAATAATGCATTTTTTTAATTTATGTGAAGTGTTACACCATATTTAGAATTATATATGATTATTTAAAATTCACAATTTTATGATCTAATCCAATATACTCCATTGTTTAGAAATGGATTTTGGAAGGAAGAAGGGTATCAATAATCATTTCGAATGTAGATATTACACTATTGAGTAAGTCATAGATATATTTGGAAAGCTTAATTAGGTTACAACAAATATCCTTTAATGAATGGAGAAACCTATTGTTCTATAGTGAGATTGTCTTATGTTTGATCCATTCATGTGATATAAGCTCCTATAATTTGGCAGGACTAATAATCTAATGGTATCTGAGAAAAGGATTAAGTATCTGGACAAGTTATTTATGGTATTTGGATGTGATTAAATGGAAAAGATTGTATCAAAGGTGATGTTGATCAATGGTGGGAATTGGTCCAAAATACTAGGGAGGAATAGGAAATAGAACTCATAGAATGAAAATATTTTAAGAATAAATTATTGAAAAAGAATTTACCTCATGATAAATAAGATGAAATGAAGTTAAATTTCCCCATATTAAAGAAAAATAAAGAATAAAGTATTATTGAGTATGAGTCTACCTTTACAAGGTTATCTAGGTATGTTAAGGATTACATATCCAATACAAAGGTCATGATTGACTATTTCTTTAAAGGGCCTAAAAAAGTCTATAAAGAGAGATTAAATTTTTTATATACGATGAAATAGTTTTATATGTTATTAAAATGGAGAAATAATTCTCTAGATCGTATGATTACAAGGGAAATTGAGAAAATAAGTGGTCGAATGAGCACCAAGAAAAATGTAATGCATCCAAGTAGAATAAGAGAATGAAGCAATTTTCATATTGTGATAATAGTCGAAGGAATCATATTTGAGAATGGTTTAAGGTATTGGGACTTTGTTATAAGTGTATAGATAAGGGTCATAATTCTAAATAATGAAAGGGAATAAGTAAAATAATGATATTCAATTTTTAACTGTAGGGAGAAGGGGAAGTACCCAAACTAATTCCCCAATCATCAAGGTGATATACAAAATAAAAAACCAAGGAGAGAAGTCCAAGCTTATATGATCACTATAGTTGAGGTGTAAGTACCCAATGAGGTGGTATAAGTTACTTTAATCATAGATTAAAATTTAGCTAATTATTTATTTGTTTATGGATCCTCATACTGTTCTATATCTTCCAAGTATTCCAATGAAATTAGATATTCCCCTAGCACATTAAAAAGGGATTTGTCAGTCAAAAACTCCCAGTGGATGTATGATTGCAACACAGATGTGTTAGGAAGTCTCCATTATGAAACATAAATGTGCTTTGTAAACTAACCTTATTATCATACCTATGGTTTAATTTTATATAATACTTGGTATGAACATTATTTTAAAATTAGATGAAAAATTTTATTATAAGAATAAGGGAATTAGGTTTTGTGATGAATATGTAAAATTCCTTATCTTTATTGTAGATATATCATTATATGATACATGTCTAGATCCACCCCCACCATATATATTGAAAGAGAATCTTAGGGATGACAAGTAGACACAATCTAGGGATATAGAAGGTAATCTTAGAATTGAGGATATACCTATTATACAAGAATAAATTGATGTATTTTCCAAGGAATTACCTGGATATCCCCCATAGTGTGAAGTTGAGATTTCAATTAATTTAATATCTAATGTAAGAAAAATTTCAAATACTCCATATCGAATGAAAACTATGGAATTATTATATTTGAATATGCAAATAGGAGAGTTGTGTGATTATGGATTTATTCTCCGTAGTGTTTCACTATGTCGAGCCCCTATTCTATTTGTTAAGAAGAAAATGAATCCATGTTTATGTGTATTGATTTTAGGGAAAACAATTATATTATTATAAAGAAAAAGCATCCTCTACCTATCATTGATTAATTATTCATTCAAATTCATGGTGACCAATATTTTTTAAAGATTGAACCTCATTCTGGGTATTATCAATTAAGAGTAAATAAGGAATAAATTTCAAAGACAACTTTCCAAATGAGGTGTAGACATTTTAAGTTTATATTAATTCCATTTAGATCGACTAATGCACCCTATTTTTTATATATCTAATGAAAATTGTATTGAAGGAATATATTGACGATTTTTTTGGTATTCATTGATGA
Source organism: Viscum album (assembly GCA_963277665.1). Classification (NCBI taxonomy): domain Eukaryota; kingdom Viridiplantae; phylum Streptophyta; class Magnoliopsida; order Santalales; family Viscaceae; genus Viscum; species Viscum album. The sequence continues at coordinate 443,019,431 of OY728121.1, forward strand.
TATATTTTTGTATTCTAAAATATACAAGGACCATTAAAATAAATTTTATATAATTCATGGGAATATTACATGGAAAGAGTTATATGGGAAATTTAGTAAGTGTGATTTCTAGATTTAAAAAATTTATTTTCTTGTCCATATTATCTCCAAGTAATGAATCTCAGTTGATCTTGCAAAGATAAAGACATCCATATAATGGCCTACACAAAAAACATAACAGAGGTACATAGTTTTATTGGTTTGGTAGGTTACTATTAAAGATTCATTCCAAAAATTTCCCAATTAGCTAAACCATTAACCAAGATTAAACATAAAGGGTTTAAGTTCATTTGGAAAAAATAATATGAAGAATGTTTTAGTGAACTAAATTGGAGATTGGTCAATGATCCAATTTTAACTCTACCATTTTTAAATTATGGGGTTTTTATATATAGTGATTCATTACATAAGGGAATTGGTTGTGTCATAATGAAAAATCATAAAGTTATTACATATGAATCAAGGTAATTGAGTACTCATGAACATAACTATCCAATCTAAGATCTTTAGTTGGAAGTTGAAATATTTTCTTTGAAGATATGGAGACATTATCTCTACAGTGAAAGATGTGAGATATACACAGATCATAAAATTATAAAATTCATATTTTCATAGAATTATATCAATATGGTACAAATGTGATGGCTTGATATACTCAATTATTGTGATTGTTTGATACACTACCACCCAGGGAGAGAAAATAAGGTAACAGATGCATTGAGTAGAAAAGATCATGATGTTTTGATCAAAATGACGATTTATATGTAAACCATGTTCATGGATATAGTAAAAATGTATATGGGAATTATAAAGGAAGAATAGAAATAACACCTTCAAATTATTGTGAAACCATATTTATTAGAAAAGATATAAAATTATCAATATGATGACGAGACCCTTGTAAGAACCTGGGTTTTCGTACGAGGTACAAATCATTTTATTTTCGTTTTAATTACTTTATTATGGCCTTAATTTTGTACCCCTTGTGATAAATAGTGTTTTGGAGGTGTCTAGGGCTTTTTTGGAGCCCAGAACCCATTTTTGGGCTAAAAATGGCCCCAAGAACGGTTTACACATGGCTTGTACATGATTAAAATAATTTTCTGAGTGGAGGCATTAGCTTTCTCACGGTTTCAGAAACCATGTGATAGCGGATGCATGGCCGTGTGGTAAATCTGAAGAGTTTCAGGTTTTGATAGATCATTTTCACATGGTTACTTCATATTTAGTCAAACTGTGCAGAGTAACCATGTGATGTGCCCTCTTGGAGGTAGTGAGCTGTGCATAGTTTCCACACAGTTTTGAAAACCATGCTACTAAACCGTACGAGATTTCTGTGTGAGTTTTTTTAAAATTTTAATTAAAATCCTAAAATTATTTTAAACCCATTTTTGGGTTTTTCTTCAATGCACAACATCCCTTTTCCATAGGATCTCTCCTTTGGTGCCAAGAATATGGATTGATCCCTACTCTCTGTCCAACCTCCATTTTGAGTGTGGATCATCTCATCAGATCTGTATCGGTAAGGCTTACATTCCTTTTTACCCATATTTGATTCTTCTTAAAATAATGTGTGCTGTTTTATTTTCAGATCATATCCCCTAATATCCCATTCTTCATCTGTTGTTCATATCTCTCTTAAACCAAGATGAACAAGGACACTATACTGGATGATCTCTCTACTACCGAGCCATGGTAGGTGGTCTATACTTTCTTTCGGCTTTTGGGGTTCTTTTCAGGTGTTCCAACATTTCACCGCCAATCAAAATTTTTATAGTGACCCTGTTTTTTGATCGAGCTACTCTTGGTAGGCTTAGTTAGACCTAGTGAGGATGCTCGTAGGTTCTTTTTAGGTGCATTGACACTCGTTGCTCATTTCAAGGTCAGCCATGGGGTGCGGCTTATGTAATTAACTTGTTTCTACTTATTTAAACCACCCAAGGGGTGTGTGCTTGTGTTTTCTTAGTTAGAGTATTCCTTATATGCCTTAATGCGTTTTAATATCTCCTTAAAAGATGTAATGCCTCCTTGATTAGTGATATTTTATTATTCCTTACTTATTATTGATTAGATGGTATTATTAAATGGGTGATATGGGTGGGTATTCCTTTATGAATTGATTAATGGCATGTTAAATGGTGAATATGGGAGGGTAGGACCATATGAATGGTGATTGAGAAATGGGTTGCACGGGTGGGTATGCTCATGGCTTGTTCTTGTTGATGTGAGTGGGTATACATGCATGGAATGAATTGCTTAAATTGAATGATTTAATTTAATTGTTTGATAGATTCCATGAACTACTCGCCATAGATCTATAATGCAGTAGTGGATGCCTTGGGTTGACTATGCCCCTTGGGTCTTGATTCCATGGTATTACTCGTGCCTTGCCACCGCATGGATCTGGATTGCTTGGACTCATGTAGGAAATGTCGGTATACATGATCCTAGGACTCTAACCAGTACCTAGACCGAGTTTCCACTAGGATGCCCATGATACTTGATGTGGATTCCTTGTATGAGTTCCTTGGATCCTGCCCTTCATGGTCTTGATTTATTTCTTGGATGCCCTGGTATGTGAAGCCTTGGATCCGACCCTTGGGGTATACACTTATTTATATGGCATGGTTGTGGGTTACTTGATACTGATGGATGTATGACATGGCCATGTGACTTGTTTACTTTATTATAGATACCTTGTTTGAAGATGACTCTTTTGCAGGGAGCCTTGAGGGGATGTTTGGTACTACTAGTTGTTGTAGACTTATTCCATGGGAATACACACTTACTTTACTAATTTCATTACAATTTCTAGCACTCTTGATATTTATCATAGAACCATATAGACCTGGGTGGTTTCCTACTGGGATGTTTATCTCACAACCTATTTGGGCCTCTTTGTGGACCCAAAAAGATTATATGGTTGCAGGTGATGATAGGGGTAAGAGCCCTGGTACAATTGGTTGACTATGGCTTTGGATTAGGGGAGCATAGGACCAAGATGAAGTTTGCGATGCTACAAACACTTTTTGGTATTTTGTTCTTTTTGGGAAAATTATACTACATTGTATTTCCATGTATTGTTTGGGATGATTTATAGATACTTGTATCATCTAAATCATTTTTTTATGAGACACTTTTGGTTATTAATATGTATTCCTGTCTTGTCTAACTTTTAATTGACTGTTGTTTATTACGCTTCTGCTATTTATTTTGTTTGAATTCCTCTATGATACATTGGTAATGAGGGAATAGTCTCCCCACTGACTCACCTAGGCCCTCACTTCTAGTATGTAGCCTATGGAATTTGGGGATATGTGCTTGAGGCTATCTGTCCATTCAGGTTCGGAGCACTTTTGTGTGACATCCGGGGCTGAGACGTTACAAATTGGTATCATAGGCATTTCTTTTCTGGTTCGACTTACTATTTGGAGACATTAGACAGGGATAGAAAGTAAATTGGTTTTGGTAATAAACTGTGCTTGGGAGTAGCTAACCCATGTACATAGAAAATCCAAATGTCCTCAAATTGATTTATATTTTTTCTAGATTTGATGGTTACTATTGCTTTGATTTCACTATTGGGTGATTCAATTGATTTATGTTATTACTATTGATTTAATTTTGGGTTTTATTTATATTACAACCCAATGAGATAATGGTATTCCATCTCATTCATCACATATTAACTTTTTAGAAAATCACATTCCATGATTTTTTCCATGCCATTTAGGATGAATTAGTTATTTCATGTTTTTGTGATAGTTTGTGTCATAGATGTTCCTACGTTGTGTTAGTTTGGGTGCAGTATATATAAAGTGTGACATCATCTTGCAATTCATAAGGAGTATGAGCCCTTATGAATTGAAAAATGACACACCAATGAAATGCAAATGTTTAATGAACTTGTTATATATAGGGTTTGAATGGGAGCCAAGTTTTGGGTTCGTGAGGTGTTATGTGCCCTCATGGATTTAGAATTGGAAACCCTTGGTGGAATTTCATAGATAACTAAATGTGAAATGAAAATGGAACTTGAAATGATGGGTAGAGACTTTACCTACACCCATATTTTGAGTGGGAAAGAGGTATAGTTTCTAGTGGTTCCATGAGTTTCCTTTATACAGTGCTCGATTTAGAAGCAGGTTGTGAGTTTGACTTGGTTTCTAGGAGGGGTTTGAACAGTCTTATGCTTTTAATATGTGTACTTTGATGTTGTTCTTTTATGAGGTGTGTGTTTGACATTGTAGATATATCCCACCATGAAGACCTCTAGTGGTATGCCTTGAGCGAGGCAATGACCATACTTTGGAGACCATGGGACATGTGCTATTGGTTGATCCTTTTTCAGTCCCAACGGAGGCACCTGGGGCTATTCTGGACATAGGTGTTGAGGAATAGTTTTGCGAAGGCTTATTTCGATATATGAAGATGTTCTAGGGAGAACTGTAGCGTTTTGTGTCTATGGATGATTTGACGCGGGTGTTCCAATAGTATCATCCTCCCATGTTTTTTAGGGGATAAAAGTTGACAGGCTTCAGAACCATGGCTTGAGACCATGTTATATATTTTTGAGTTTCTAGAGATTCCCCCTATGTTGAAGGTCAAGATCATGACTTATATGCAATGTGGGGTGATGAAGAACTGGTGCAACATCTTGAACTAGGATGAGATGCTACATGATATGGGTTGGAATAATTTCAAAACCCACTTATATGACTAATTTTACCCCATGACTATATGAGAATAGTGGTCCAGTGAGTTCATGCATCTAGGACAGGGCACAGTGATAGTTATGGAATACTCATCTTGTTTTAAAGAGCTTCAGTGTTTTGCGTCGATGTATCTTACTGATGAGCTGTCGAGGGTGAGACGCTTCAAGGAAGGTCTCAAACACGCTATAAAATATCAGGTCAATGTGTTAATATTGGCTTATATCACAAAGATTGTAAACCAGATGCTGATCACAGAGTGGAACCTGAGAGAAGATAGGGGTATAGAATAGGGGAGTGTCGTTTCTTGTCCCAGTAGATCTATATATTTTGGAAGGAAGTTCCATTTTCAGGCTTCTGATGAGGTTAGTTCTAGTCAGGATATGGGTACAGGTATCTTGCTGTATTTCCATTAGTGTGGTTGATGAGGCCACATGAGGAATCAGTGTGACCATTAACTAGTATAATGGAGATCATGTGTTAGGATGACCTTCCCTCCAACTACGAGTGGTAGGGGGTTAGCTTCGGCGATAGGTTTTGGAGTAGTTTCTTTTTCTCTATGTCAGTCTAGGAGCTAGATCAGTGCATTCTAGTTAGGTAAAGTCAATTATGGTCATGGTCGTGGTTGCCAGACACCAAACATGAGTATGATCCCATAGTTTCTACGATGATAGGTATGATCTTAGTGGATTCTATTTTTGAATCTTCTCTTTTTGATACAGGTACCTCTCACATTTTTATCTCTACATGGATGGTTAAAATCCTTGGGCTCATGATTTTTATTTATGAAGGAGTTTTGATGCTAGACACACCATTAAGAGTTAGAATATGTGATATGTGCTAGTGTATGGAGTATCCCCTTGATTTTTGTGGGTGTCACTTGGTTTTGGATCTTTATGTCCTCAAGATGGTAGGTTTTTACATCATTCTTAGGATGGACTAGCTAGTATCTTATCAAGTTTACGTTAACTTCTTTCATGTAAGGGTGACTTTTAAATCACCAGAGGGTGAAGTGTTTACTCACAAGGGTGAATGGGATGTTCAAGTGAGCCGATATGGACCTGAGAATTTTGGGATGGGAGGGATGGAAACCTAGATTTATAGTTTTTTATAGATAATCATGGAGTGAGTCAGATAGACTTCCCTCTAGTGGTTGAGTGCTTCATGGATGTCTTTCCTGATTACTTTTCTAGGTTACCTCCTAAGATAGAGTTGAATTTCTCCATTGAGATAGTGGTAGGGGATACACCTGTATCCATTCCTCTTTACAGGATGGATATGATGGAGTTGTAGGAGCTCAAGAGCCAGCTATATGATTTAGAGGTGAAGGGGTTTATTAGACCCAGTACATATCAATGGGGTTTTTAGTCCTTTTTACAAAAAGGTGGATGGTAACCTTAAGCTATGCATGGACTATCAGAAAATTAACTAACTGATGGTTAAAAATTGATATCCATTTCCAAGGATAGATGACCTATTTGATTAGATTTGAAGAGCTCAAGTGTTCTCAAAGCTTTATTTAAGTTCAGGATATCACCAAGTACATGTTATAACTTCACACATACCTCATACAAAATTTCATAGTTGGTATGGCTAATATGAGTATCTGGTTATGCCGTTCGATCTCATGAGTGCACCAATGGTTTTAATGGTGTTCTGGACTCATTTTTTTGTGGTTTTCAGGGATGAAATTTTGGTGTATTCTCACAATCAACACGACCATGCCAAAAATATTGAGATCTTTTTGAATAAACTGAGTGAGAATTAGTTATATGATTAGATCACAAAGTGACACTTTTGGATGGATTAGATTCACTTACTGGGTCACATCATCTTGAAGATAGGAGTTTCAGTGGACCCATAGAAGATTAGATCCATAGTTTCCTGGGAACAATCCAAGAATGTTTTAGACATACAGAGTTTCTTGGGACTATATGGTTACTACATGAATTTTATATAGGAATTATCATGCTTAATAGTGCTGTTGATAGGATTGAATAAGAAGGGAGTGAAGTCTATGTGGTATAATTCTTATGAGATAGCCTTTTAGGAGTTGAAATGGAGGCTGACATCAGCATCGGTCCTCATACTTCCAGAGCAAGGAAAGAGTTATACGATGTACAATGATGATTCAAGTATTGTGATGGGGCCAGTGCTGATGCAAGGGGATCGAGTCGTGGCATACGGGTCTCGGCAGCAAAGTCCACTTGAGGGGAATTACCCTACACATGATATAGAGTTATCTATAGTTGTTCATATGTTACACTGTTGGAGGCACTATTTACTAAGGGAGAGTTTTGTGACATACACAGACCAAAAAAGCCTCAAGTATATCTTTACATAGCATGATCTGAATCTGAGGTAGAAAAGGTGGGTGAAGTACCTATAGTCCTTCGACTTCGAGATTTCCTACATTCCTGATAAATTCAATGCAGTGGCCGATGCACTAAGAAAGAGGAATCAGATACAAGTAGTGCAGGAGGCTAGTAGCGAGTGATAGATTATGGTGCTTTTCTCTGAGATTCATTTGGAGGTGCATGAAAGACATGGCCAGACTTATCTTTCATCCTTATCTATGACCTCTACCATGCTGGACCGATTTAGGATGAGACAACTATCAGATTCAGAGGGCCTAGTTATATGGGAAAGTGTGGAAGCTGAGGACCCTCTTCCTAGTTGGATGGTAGGCGAGGGTGAAATTATACATATCCATAGATGATTTTGGGTTCCAATGGATATACACGAGGAAATGATGTAGGAGTTTCATGCTTCAGTTTGGGAAGTGTATCCTGGAGTCACCATGATGTACCGTGACTTGTGCTGTTAGTATTGGTGGCCGGGTATGAAGTGATAAGTAGCTAGTTTTGTTACAAGGTGTTGCACCTATCAATAGGTGATGGCAGGACATCAGTGACCAACTGGACTTTTATAGTAGTTACCTATTTCGGAGAGGAAATGGGATGATGTTGTGATGGATTTTGTGACTGGTTTACTGAGGTTTCCTCATGGTAAAAATTTGTGTGGGTTGTTGTTGAAAATATTATAAAGGTATCTTATTTTTATCAGATCAAGGAGACCATCAATGTGGATTATCTTGGGAGGCTGACATCCATGAGGTGGTATGGATACATGGGATCCCACTCATGAACATTTTGAATAGGGAAACCTACTTTAGGTATCGTTTCTAGTAGAGTATTCAAAGGTCACTAGGCACACAATTTCTTTTGAGTACAGTATACCACTCTCAGACTGATGGCTAGTCAGAGCATATGATACAGGTGCTAGAGGACATGTTGTGTGCATGCATCCTATATTTTTGGGGCTCTTGGGAGAGGCACATTCTCCTAGTTGAGTTTGACTATAAAAATAGTTATTTGGAGATGATGCATATGGAAACTTATAAGGCTTTATATGGTAGTCCATGCCATTATCCCCTGTGATGGTTAGATTCTAGAGATCTAGATTTACTAGGACCACATATCATGCAGGAGACATATGAGCAGGTCTAGGTGATACAGAAGTAGATGGATACTATATAGTCTTATCAGAAATCATATAACAATTTCCATAAATTACCCCTAGAGTTTGAGGTCAGGGATTGGGTTTTCTTGCATATTTCACCGAGGTTGGGACATAAGTAGATATGAAGACAGGATAATATTTCACCATGATACGTCGTGCCGTTTGAGATTCTAGATAGATTTGGTTTGATTTCCTATCAGTTGTAGTTACCTCAGAGGTACCAAGCCATGCACGGCATCTTCCACATATCTTAGCCACGCCATTATCATTTGGAAAAGTCTCATAATTTTGAGCTTGAGGAGGTTTATCTTCATGTTGATTTATCCTTTGAGGAGCATCTGATATGTATCATTGATAGAAGCACAAAGGTTCTCCTAGGCCAGTCAGTTCCTCTATTACGGGTTCTATGACAGGACAATTATTTACATGATGAGACCTGGGAGTGGGAGGCTGATGTACATGCTCAGTGGATAGAGGTTTTCTAAGATGAATATTGACCACCCATCAGAGAGTAATTCGAGGAAAAAGTTTTATAAGGGGGAAGATTGTAAGAACTTGGGTTTTTGTATGAGTATAGATATTGTTTTTCATTTTAAATGCATTATAATGGCCTTAATTTTTTTACCCCTTGTGATCACGAATTTTTTGGAGGTGTCCTGAGTTTTTTCAAAGCCCAAAACCAATTTTTGGGATGGAAATGGCCTCGTGCACAATTTGTGAATGGTAAGACTGACTGTATGAGTAGAGGAAGTAGCTTTCGCACAGTTTTAGAAACCGTGTGGTAGCAGCCACACAGTAGTGTGATAAGTATAAAAAGTTACAAGTTTTTATAGATAAGTTTTACATGTTTACCACACAGTTTGTTAGACTATGCGGAGTAACCGTGCAATGTTCCCTCTTGGAGGTAGTGATCTATGCACGGTTGATGCAAAATTTGGGAAATCATGTGGGTAAACCATGTGAGCTTTCTATGTGAGTTTTTTTTAAATTTTAATTAAAAACATAAAATCCTTTTAAAACCATTTTTGGGTTTTCCTTCAAGGCCTAGAAGACCTCCTCCATAGGAGTTATGATTTGGTACCTAATATGGGTATTGATCCCTACTCTCCATCCAACCTCCATTTCAAGCATGTATTATCTCATCGGATCTGTATCGATAAGGCCTAAATTCCTTTTTAGTAATATTTTATTCTTCTAGATATCGATTGTGCTATTTGATTTTAGGATCATATTCCCTAATATCCCATTCATTGTCTGTTATTCAGATCTATCCTAAAACATGAAAAATCAAGACTCAATAGTAGATGAACTCTATACTACTGAGTTGAGTTAGGTGGTCTATACCTTATTTTGGATTTTCAAGTGCTTTTTGGGAATTTGGCCCTTTCACCACCCGTCGAACTTTCTAGAGTGACCTTGTTTTTTCAGCAAGCTACTCTTGGTAGGTTTAGTCATATCTAGTGAGGATGCCTATAGGTTTCGTTTAGGTGCATTGACATCCATTTCTCGTTATGAGGTCACCCATGGGGTACACCTTAAGAAATTAAGATGCTTATTCATGTTTAAACTACCCAAGGGGTTTTTTCTTGTGCTTTCCTAGTTAAAGGAAGCCTTATATTCCATAATGGGTTTGAATATATGATTAGGAGATGTAATGACTCATTTATTAGTGATATTTTACTATTCCATACTTATTATTGATTAGATGGTATTGTTAAATGGGTGATATGGGTGGGTGTACCTTTATGAATTGATTAATGTAATGTTAAATCGTGAATATGGGAGGGTAGTCCCATATGAATGGTGATTTATAAATAGATTTCATTTGAGGGTATGCTCATGGATTGTTCTTGTTGATGAGAGTGGGTATACTAGTATGAAATGAATTGTTCAAATTGAATGCTTTGATTCAATGGTTTGATAGATTCCATGGACTGATCTCTATGGATCTGGAACACAGTAGTGGACAAATTGGGTTTAATCTTACCCTAGGGTATTGATTCTATGGGATTCCTCAGGCCTTGAAACCCCATGGATCCATCTTACTTGAACTCACATAGGAAATGTCAGTACACATGATCCTAGGGCTCCAACCAGTGCCTAGACCAAGTTTCCGTTGGGACGCCCATGGGACTTGATGTGTATGCCTTGGATGAGTTCCTTGGATTTAGCCCTTCGTGGTATAGATTTATTTCTTGGATACCCAAGTATATGACCCCTTGGATCTGTCTCTTTGGGTCTACACTTCTTTATATGACATGGTTGTGGGTTACTTGATACAAATGGATGTATGACATGGTAGTACGACTTGTTTACTTTGTTATAGCTACCTTGTTATGAGATAAATCTTTTTTAGGGAGCCTTGGGGGGATGTTTGGAACTACTAGTTTCTATAGACTTATTACATGGGAATAAACCCTTACATTACATCTTTTTTTTACACTAACTAGCACTATGGATATTGTTTTTACAACTATATAGAACTGGGTGGTTTCCTACTAGGATGTTTATCTCACACCATGTTTGGACCTCATCGGGGACCCAAACATATTATATGGTTGTTGGTGATAATAGGGGAAAGCTCCCTAGTACATGTTGTTGATTATGAATTTGGAGTAGGAGAGCATAGGACCAAGCTAAGGCTTGGGATGCTATAGAAACTTTTTGGTCTTTTGTTATTTTTGGGAGACTTGTACTGTATTTTATTTCTAGGTAATATTCCAGATGATTTCTAGATACTTGTATCTTCTACATCATTTTGTATATGAGACACTTCTGGTTATTGAGTTGTATTCCTGTCTTGTCTTAATTTTAGTTGACTACTATTTATTACACTTATGCTATTTATTATGTTTGACTTCTATTGTGATACTCTAGTAATGAGGGAATAGTCTCCCAACTAATTCACCTAGGCCCTCACTGCTATTCAAATTACTATGGAGTTTGGGGATATGTTCTTGAGGCCACATGGACAACTGGGTTCAGAGCACCATTGGGTGGAATATGGGTCTTGAATGTCACAACCCTTCAGGAGAAAATTAAAGCTGCAAATGATGGGAAATTATAATTCTTTGTTTTTGAAGATGATGTTATGAAATTTGGAAAGAGATTATAAGTTCCATTTATACCTGAGCTAAAAAGGGAATTGTTGTATGATGCTCATAGATCAAATTTTTCTATACACCTTGGTAGCACTAAGATGTAAAGGTATTTTAAGGAAAATTATTTATGGGATAACATAAAGTGGGAAATTATAGATTGTGTATCAAGATGCTTTGGTTTTTAACAGGCCAAGGATGAGTGACAACATCCTAGAGGATTCATGCAACCTATTACTATTCCTATATGGAAATGGGATGACATTACTATGTACTTTTCCATAGGACTACAAAATGCTCCTAGAAAGAATAATACAATATGGGTTATTGTTGATCTCCTAACCAAATATGAAAATTTACTCTCTATAAGAGAATATTTACCAATTTAGTTCCTCTCAAGGATCTATATTAATTATTTTATAATACTTTAGGGAAAACCACCCTCGATCATGTCTAATCGTGATTACCATTTTATGTTGAAATTCTAGAAGATTCTTTAGAAGGATCATGATACTGAGCTTCATTTGAGCACTTCCAACCATCCTAAAATTGATGGAAAGTATAAAAGTACTATTAAAACAAAGTAATACATGTTGAGGTCATGATAAATTAACTTTCATGATATGGTATATTAGTATTTACCTTTATTAGAGTTTTCTAATAATAATAGTTTCCATTTAAGTATTCAAATAGTGTCATATGAAGCATTATATAGAAATTGGTGTCATAATAAAACATGTTGGGATGAAGTTAGTGAAAGTAAATCAGTGAGCCTAGATATTTTTTAAGAGACAACAACAAAGTTAAATAATATTCAAACTCATAATAAAGAATCTTAAATTAGAAAAAATAGCTATACCGTCAATTAGAGGAAGGATTTGGAATTCCATATGGGAGATATTATTTTATTGAGTGTTTCACCATATAAGGGTGTAATAAGGTTTAGTTAAAAAGATAAAATGAGCCTTTATTACATCAAAACCAATGAAATCCTTGAAATAATTAGAGCTATTTATCTTCATTTTGAAATGACACCAAGTCTCTCAAAAGTGCATGCTGTGTTCCATATATCATGGTTATGGAATTACATTCCAGACCCAATGCATGTGATAAAATATAATGAAATAGAATAGGAAATTGGTCTATATTACTATGAAAAACCAATCTATTTTCTTTTTACTATATATAAATTATTGCAGAATCAGATGAATTTTTTGGTAAATTTACTTTAGAGAAATCACAAAATGGGGGAAGAAACTTGGGAAATAATGAATGTTATAAAGAATAACTACCCTCATATATTCATAAGGTAATATCTATAAAATTTTGAGTTAGAAAGTTTTTATGATGGAAGAATGTAACTCCCTGATACTTTATAATTTATTTCATTTTTTCAATCTCTTCGACAGCTTGTGATGTATATAGCACTGGGTTTAAACAAAAATATTCAATTAAAATATTATTTAAACCTGACCATTATAACCTAGCCATTAAGATGGTAGGTATAAAGAGTAATAAATAAAACATGAAAATTATATGGTTTATACATGTATAAAATAAAATAAATGCATATCTATTGATTAGAAATAAAATAATAATATTTTGAAAGAAAAATAAATATTTTCTAAAAAATGTATGTTTCTAAAAGGAGGGTTAGTTTTACTTTGCACACATAATTTAAAATTAATTTTAAACACTTATAGAAAATTTATTTAATAAAATTAACGTCATTTTTGGAATCATTCTATCAAAATTACTTTAGGGTGAATTTTGGTGATTTTTTTTGAAATGTTTCATTTTTTAAAAAATACTAATTTTTATTGAAAACTGTCTTTTTATTTAATTTTTTAAAGCTAAATTATATTTTAAATTAGTTTTAAAGTAAAATTAGTTCAATTATATTATAATAAATACGATTTAGTTCATTTTAATCAATTTCATGTTGAATTTTGATATTAAAACTTCCTATTGTTATGAGAATTTTGTCTTTGGAAACCCTCTTTTCTGTTGTGTCCGTAGGTATAATTTTAAATTGAATTATGCCACTTATGTGTATCAAATTTTAAAATATAGATTCAATATTTTGAATCATAAAAATTTATATTATCTAATATTTCCAACTTAGTTTTTTACCATTATTAATAGTAAAATTAGTAAAAATTAATTACTGTGGTTATGGTAAAAACTGATTTATCGGGGGGTTAAGCCAGGAAGATAAGTGTTAAAATGTCCTACCAACTTTTCCAAAACCCATTTTATAAAAATATTTCAATACTATAACCAATAAGGGTCTATAAATACTTATTTTTTATGATTTTATAATGATAAAAATTTGGTTTTAATTGATTCTTTTAAAAAACTTCATATGTGTATAGCGGACTACCGCCACGAAAACCGATGTAACTCGGTTTCCATCAACACCAATCATGGTCAGATATAATTATGGGTTTAATATATATATATATAATATTTATGATATAATTATAATATCAAACATACCTTTTTACTTTCTATTCCTTTTACAATATGATAATGTCGCTCGTGTGTATAGAGGACGAGCGCCTTGCAACGTTGTGTAAGTCATTTTTATTTTATGATTTACATAGATGGTAATATGGATAAATTTAATAAAATATGTGATATATATATAATGATATAAATTATTTAAAATTATTATATCAGACAATTTCTTACCCTTTCACCCGTTGAGAGAATGATATCGTTGCTCGTGCATACATACAACCTACCATCTCCATAAAGTGATGCGATTCATTTTATATGGAAAGTTTTTAATAATGGTTATAATAATGTATATAATAAGTAAATATTATATTTATAACATTATTATAATTATGTATATGATGTATTTATATCTTATGTACAAGAACAATAACTTTTATGATAAAAAATGCATGACAAAACAAGGTAATTTACACCCGAAACAATGAAAATAATGAAATATTATTAAAAAATGGGTGATAAAACGTTATAATAGGATTTTATATGATATTATAAATATGATTATAGATCTATTATAAATTAATAACATGATTAAAACCATTATAAAATAGGTAAAATCATATCAAACAGAAGCATGAAGTAAGGGGTTTCATCTCAATTTCTATTTCATTGATACGTATTTCTTAATATGAAACTATTAAATTTTTATGTGGTATACATAATTACATTTTGATGTATTTAAAGTTATTAAATATTTAGTCATGATTGTTAATTTTTTATTTATAGTTTATTATTCATGGGTTTACCATTTAAAAGCTACCAAAGATGTAAAAAAAATTATTGTACAGTCTCACATTACTTTGTGATTGTTTACTTTCACTTGAGAAAATCACTTTATTGTGAACATTTTTCATTGGAAAATAAATTTATATTAAATATCTATATTCTTTTATGATTGGTATGATTATTTATTAAACCATATTTCATTTTTACATATGGTTTTTATGTTGAAAGTTATTTGATTAACTATGGGAATATTGATAAATCTATATCCTTTACTTAATATGGATATTTGGAGATAAGTCATAATGATTCATGAATTAAATCAATTATTTTATATATGGGGAATGATTTGGACATGAAGTTATGGGTTGGGCTCAATTATAGATAACCCCTTGGTGCATCTACACGTCTCATGGAAAAAATCAGTTGGCCAAATCATATGTGTTTTAACCCATAGTTTTCAACTATATTGTGAAAGGTCTTGAAAATATTGGTATCATGATTCTTGAGTTCATGAAGTTCAATAATTAATCATTTAATTCATTGATAATAAATTTTTTTTATTAATCATGAGATTTTCTCATTGATATTATCTCAGGGTGAATTTCATTCTCAATTTATTGATTAAGTGTCATGTGTTTTCAGTTATTTTCATTTACAAATTGATTATTCATTATCTAATTATGATAGTAAAATTATTTATTAAATGGAATGTGTGTTCAATTATTTACCTTTACTTATTGATTATTCCTTATCGATTCATGATAACTTATACTATATGTCATGACCCACCTTCACCAAGATGAGAGAAGGGACAACAGATTTCCATACCATTCCTTCTTCAAGTTGAAGGAGATATAATGACCCCCGAGACCCGCCTTCAATTGGTCCTGGAGTGGCGAATCGAACCAAGGGTATAGAATCACACACAATATGGAAGGCATTACCCTTTTTATTTAATAGTATTGGGAGATAAGATCGTAAATCCCAATAACAACAAAAGTGGAAGTACAGGTAAAGCCATATCAAACCATTCTCATATGCATGTCCCAAAAGTAAATGATAAAAAAGTAAAAGCAAACCCCAAAAATAATTACCAAAAGAAAGAAAAATAGAAACAACAACTATCCCAATGTCTGAACTAGTACAGCCCTGCATGATCCTTGAAGTCCTCCTGGAAACCTGAAAGAAGTTTTAAATACGTAGGGTGAGCATAAAAGTATACTCAGTAGGGAAAACCAAAGACTCTCGTGCACAAGTGGGGATGCATTCTAATTCCCCATAGGAAAAGATAAAACCAAAGGACCTAGCAAGGAAAAGTATCCACCCATGCCTCACCAGGCCACACTCCCCAAATAACACAAGTCAAGTAATATATAATAACAGCACATCAACATTTGGGTACCCCGTGCCACTTTCCCACTGGTTATTGAAGGCATCCTACGCATCGAACCAATCCCGACATTCTCACCATAGTCCCACTGCCACACCCCACCCACACACACCTGGGCCAGAACCACACATCCCACCCTCAAATACCCGGGCCACAACCACCACGCGTAACCACGCCCACAAACACCTGGGCCAGAGCAACTACTGCCACGACCGAAGACACCTGGGTCTCATCCCGAAGATTCTTGGGAAACAACCTACCTGCACACACCTGGGAAAACCACCACAGCTACCATGCCTGAAGAACCTTGGGATATAATTGACCTCAGGCCATCACATCCTGCCCAAAGAGTCTTGGGATATTTGGGAAAGGGAGCAGAAAAGGAGCTAATAACCATCCACTCATAGGAGTGTTGGGAAAAACACCCTCCACCATGAAATGGGGGTGTTTCGAACTAAGTTCTCAACTTAGGTGGGGCGCGAATAAGAAACATAAGAACTATAATTATATGTATAGGTAAAAAACACTCATCCCAACCTAAGTTTTCCAAAGACAACCTAAGCGCAAACACCCTTGTTACTATTAATTCATAAAAGAAAGGCACAACACTAATAACCAAGTCACAACTCATTCCCAAACCCAACTCCCCATTTAACCCATTCTTGATTTCATGTTCAAGTGATCCATTTTAGGTGAATTCTGCACTACTGGGAAACTAACAAGCATAACCACAAGCCAGAGAAAGAGAAACATCCAAACAATAATTTAAGCATTCACACCTAGTTCTCTTGTGAAGTCATGACAACAAAGGGATCAGTGAGATCCCTCAAAGTACAGGAACCAAACCAAGCCTCAAGATACAGCCCCACACAACTTCATATGCACAACCAAAAATCATGCCACAATAGAGGATCCCATCCTTATCCACATCATCTCATAAGCATCTAGTAGGAAAACACACCCACTACCAAATAGAGTAGGGAAACTTCCAGATTCAAGCACATCATTCACTAGGTTCATATTTTTGTTGGTTAACCGTGGTGACCACAGAAGTATTGATGTTCACTTGTATCCATTTAATCCACCTAGTTTACGTGATTAACCAATTTCCTTGTTACAGTCATTCAATCATCACAAAAGAAAAGGGTTCATTAGTGCGCAAGGAAAGACCACCAATGACCATGATTTTTAGTGATCATAATCCCGTAAAATTCACAACACATAATAAAGAATAATAAATACAACAGAAACAATGACCACCCCCTTCATTCCTTAACAGTCTGTTTAATTTTCTTTGTTAAGGTTTGGTTTCATCCATTCCCATAGAAACAGTAGCGTACCCACCCCTCATGATACACAGAAAGGAGAGACTAAGGAAAATCCCTACTTGGATGATCAATGATCGATGTTTCTATCGACGCGCCAAGAATTGGGGATGTGCGACTTGTATGGGAGGAATGTCTGGGACTCCAAGGATGAGAAGAAAGGATCCGGCGTAGGCACACCACTTGCCTCGATAAGGGGTCTCCAAATGCACTAGGAAAAAGTAAACCAACCAAAAGGAAGAAGAAGAAGGAATTCAGTACGATATAAGGATGAGATCCCGTTGTTACAGGATATGAAAATTTGAATGACTTTAAAGTCGTATCATGTTTTCACCATGAATTTGGGTGGTTACACACGACTCAATTAATTGTTATTTAATAACTCTCAATGGGAAAATGTGGTAACATCCGTGACTTTAAAGTATTTTATATAAACAGAGGGGAACGTTACATGGTCACACAACTGGGTCTATTGAGGGTCGCCCCACTCTTAGTAATTTAAACATTGATTTTTGGGATAAAAACGGACGTGAACCACTTCCAAAAGGTTAAAAAGGCTTAAAAGTGGTGTTACGGGAAAGACTGTAGAAGAAAAACTCGACAAGGCTGTGTGACACCGATCGACCACACCGATTGGGGACGCACTGATCGTGTCGCACCGATTGGCAACACACCGATCAGTGACACACTGACCGGTGACACCCCAACCGTCGCACCGATCGGCAACACACCGATCGGTCGCACTGATCGGCGACACGTCGATTGGTCGCACCGATCAATGACTGACCGATCGGTCACACCGATCGCGTCACACTGATCGGGGACACACTGATCGGTCGCACCGATCGGCGACATACCAATCTTCGCACTAATCAGCGGCACACCAATCAGTCACACCGATCCATCGCACCGATCGGTGACACACCGATCGGTTGCACTGATCGACGACACACCGATTAGTCACACACCGAAATGAAATCCTGCTACCGAGACGACATCCTTAGGATCCAGAATTTCGCAAAGGGATGGACCATGAGGGTCTGGGACATTACATCAGATACCCCTCAAACTATTCTCGTCCTTGAGAATCAATTCTAGACCTGAAGAGGAGAGAGGGGTTCGAAAACCCCTCCTCAAAAGATACCCCTCAGGAGTGAACCTCATCAACATCTAGGAACACCTCTCCCTTAAGCAACCATGAAACATTAAAGGGTCAAGCTATCCAGTCATATAGGTTAGGGAGTTTTTTCCTCCATGTCATGATACTATCCTCTTTGGGTGGAAATGACTCACCCGCACGGGTTTAATCGCATCCACCTTAATGCATCTTGGTTAGGGATCATGTCGTCCATTCCCCACATATCAGGACTTTTTCATAACGTCCACAAAGTAGGGGAACAAAAACACCTCATAAACCAACAAGGTCAACATTACATCACAAACAAGCACAAAACTAAATAGAACAAACTCAAAACAACTCTGGATATTGGGCTCACATCTGTGCCTCCCATTCCCAGGTACTCTATTCAAGCCCACCATGACTCCACAACACACAAACTAAATTAATGGTCCATCCACAGAGCACCTTCTCCTTAAGATCCTTGATCCTCACTGGTCTTTCCACAAAAATCATGTCGGCCTCGATGTACAGCTTTCCGCAGCCGAGGACGTGTGAATCGTCATGTAGATACCATCGGAGTTGTGAGACATGGAAGATGTCATGTATTTTCAGTAGCGACGGTGGTAGCTATATCTGATAAGCCACTTCTCTAACCCACCACAGCACTTCGAATGGTCCGATGAACCTTGGAGAAAGCTTACTCCCCCTACCGAACCTCTGTTGTCCACACCGAGGGGAGACCATCAAGAATACGTAGTCCCCGACCCTAAACTCCAAGGGTCTCCTCCTATTATCGGCATATGACTTCTGCCGGTCCTGACCCACCTTCACCCTCTCCCGTATAAACTAAACCTTCTCTGTCGTGCTCTACAACACCTCCAGGCCAAGAACACCTACTTCCCCAACCTTGGTCCAACACACGGGTGAGCGACATGGCCTCCCATACAAAGCATCGAACAGAGCCATGGAAATGGTAGAGTGATAGCTATTATTTTAGGAAAACTCTACCAGAGGAAATTGTAACTCCCACGATCCCCCAAAGTCTAGAATACATGCTCGTAGCACATAATCCATTGTCTGGATGGTGTACTCTGTCTGTCCATCTATCTGGGGGTGGAAAGCAGTGCTAAGTTGTAGTTGGGTGCCAAAAGCATGATGCAATCCTTTCTAGACTCGTGAGGTAAAATGTGAATCCATATCCAAGACTATGGACCTCAGAACTCTATACAACCACACCACCTCATCCATATACTTCTATGCTAAGGCGTCTACTACACCCGACTCCTTAATCGCCAGAAATTGAGCCGATTTTGTCAACCGGTCCACTACTACCCAGATAGCGTCGAAGCCTCCTTGAAACTTGGGTAGCCCTATGAAAAACTCCTTCGAGATGTTATCCCACTTCCACTAGGGGACATCTAAAGGATACAACAAACTGCCTAGAACACAGTGTTAAGCCTTCACCTGCTGACACACTAGGCACCTGGCCACGAACTCCGCCACTGCCCGCATTACCCCGGGCCACCAAAAATAACTCCTCAGACCCTGGTACATCTTGGAAACTTCCAGGTGTACCTCTAGGAGTGAGTTGTGGAACTCACCAAGAACCCTTTTGTGCATCACCTCTAGGACAAACATCTTCCCTTGGAAAAGAATCCGATTCTTACCATCGTCCGACCATCCTTCCGGAGCATTGCCTTTGTTAGACCGATCGTGCATCACTTCACTCTCTATGTCTCCCCACTGAGACTCCTCCACCTCCCGCAGTAGAGAGGATTGCACCATCATCTAAAACAGACAACCTCTACCACCATCCTCCTTTACCTCCAAGTGCAGGGCAACCAACTCCTCCATCTCCTTCCAAGCATCTGCCAACTCTCGAATCGCATACTTCTCCGACTTCATGCTCAAGGCATCAGCCACCACATTCCCTTTTCCTGAGATGTAGGAAATTTCAAAGTCGTATTCCTAAAGGAACTCCATCCAACTTCACTGTCGTATGTTCAGGTCCCACTGGGAGAAGATATACTTCATGATTTTGTGATCTGTGAATACCATGAAGCACTCCCCGATGAGTTAATGAAACCATAACTTTGGTGAAAAAACGACATCCACAAGCTCCAGATTGTGGGTGGCATAATTACTCTCATGATGGTGTAACTTTCTAGACCTATAATAGATAACCCCTTGTCATTTCATCAGCACATACCCAAGGCCTTGTCTTGAAGCATCATAGAACACCTCATACGCTGCCCCTTCTTCTGGTAACCTCAGCACTGGGGCACTTAACAAATTCTCCTTCCGATAGCTGAAGGCTACCTCACACTTCCCATTCCACATGAAATCCTGGCCCTTCTTGGTCAAAGCTATCAAAGGTGCTGCAAATTGGGAGAAATTGGGCACGAACCTCTGATATTAACCTAGAATTCTAAAGAAACTACGAACTTCTACCACGTTCTTGGGCGCTGCCCAAGAAAAAACCACCTCGACCTTCAATAGGTCCACCGTTATTCCCTGCTCGGACACCACGTGCCCAAAGAAGTGAACTTCTTGTGTCCAGAACTTGCACTTGTAAAATTTCCTATAGAGTTGGTTCTGTCGGAGGACCTCTAAAACCATTCTCAGGTGTTCAGTGTGATCCTCCTCTGATCTTGAGTATATCTGGATGTCGTCAATAAACACGACTATGAACCGATCCAGGTATTCCTGGAAGACAGAGTTCATGAGCCCCATTAATATAGATGGAGCGTTCGTGAAGCTGAATGACATGACCACAAACTCAAAGTGCCCATATCTGCACCTGAAGGTAGTCTTTGAGATGTCTCCCTCCTTCAACTTCAGCTGGTGGTATCCTGAACACAGGTCAATCTTGGAGAACCACCCTGCCCCTTTTAATTGGTCGAAAAGGTCTTCTATCCTCGGGAGAGGGTAATGGTTCTTGACCATTACCTGATTTAGTCTCTGGAAGTCTATGAACACCCTGAGACCACTGTCTTCCTTCTTTACAAATAAGACTAGAGAACCCCATGGTGACACACTTGGTCAAACACAACCCTTATTCATCAGATCGTTAATCTGAATCCACAACTCCTGTAACTCGGAAGGTGCCATCCGGTAGGGAGCCATCAAAATCATATGGGCACCAGGTTGCAAGTCTATCCCGAACTCAACTTCACGTTGAGGGGTTAGAGTCGCCACCTCCTCAGGGAAGACATCCATATACTCAATGACGTTCCCTGGGACTTCCACCATTTCCTCATCTATCGATTCCACTGATAGTTCATCTAACAAGGAAAGGAGGGGCTCCTCTCACCTGCTGATTTTCTGGAAACCCCACTCACTGATGAAAGTTACATGTCGGCTACCCAAATATGAAAACACAACCCTTCCTCGGAAGCAGTCAATGATGGAACATACATATAACAACCATTCAATTCCTAGGATGACATCGTATGAATGTATTTGCAACAGTAGAAGATCCCTGATAGACAGATGTGGCCCTATCTTTACTTTACAACCTCGACAAACATAAAACAAGCCACTCTGTCCTCCGACTAGTGTGCTCAGCAATAAGGGGACTGGAAGTCTCTCAGCGTCTAAACCTAGAGCATGGGATAGACTGGGTGCAACAAAGGAGTGCAAAGCTCTTGTATCGAACAAGGAATAGGCAAGTGTACTAAACAAGCTGATCATACCACAGACGACTTCTGGCCCTGCTTGAACTGCTGCCTCTGTGGCGTGCAACTGCCAATACCCAGATCCTCTGCCTCTCAGCTGTCAGCCACCTCCCTGACCATTCCCTGTTCAAGGTCCTTGAGGAGCGTCCTGAGGTTGGCCTCCTCCTGCAATGCCTACCCTCGGAGGGGTGAGAGCTTACTGCCCCTACTGCTGTGGCTAAAAGGGTCTAGCTGGAAACTACTGCTGTTGAGGTGGGAGTTGAACCTACCTACCCCCGCTGTAGTATACTCTGTCCGGGCACTGATTTTGAAGGTTCCCATGGCTTCCAAAAATTAAGCATTTTTTCCCTAGGCCTGAAAGGAAAGGGTGAGGGCCGGAATATTGGAACTGGAACTGCTGAGGCCTGCTTCCTGCTAGTCGAAACCTAGAGGGCCCCGATGCTGGAGGTCTGCTGCTGACAACCTTCCCCTTGGATGAGCCCAACTAGATTCCCTCTCGCGATACACCTCCCAGTGTATGCATCCTCTCCACCACTTAAGCTTTATTCTGGTCCTCTAAGTACATCAGTAGAGTGAAGGGAGTAACAACATACTGAAGAGAAGGTCGAAGTGCCTCCTCCAAATATCTTGCCCGAGACTCCTCATCTAGAAAGAGGTCTGGAGAAAAGTGGAGGAGATCCTTGAACTTGATCCCCAAATCTCTCATTCACATGCTCCCCTGTTGGAGAGAGAGTATCTCCTGCCTCTTCTTAGCCTTCATCGTGGAAGAGAGGAATTCTACCCAGAACTCCTTCTCGAAGTCAACCCATGTAACCTTAGCCTCCCTCTTCTCCCCATGATAAAATGTCCACCACTGATGCGCTGCTCCACACATCTGGATTACAGTCAAGGGAACCCAATACTCCGTCGGAGCCTAGATCAAGCTGAAAGCTATCACCAGATCCTCTAGATATCTTTCTGTCTTCATGTCAAAGATTATACCCTCGTAATTCCAGAGGGTCTGCCGCTGAAAGGCATGGAGTGTCTTTTTCCACTGATCTTCCTTCTCTTCTCGGTCATCCCTCTTTCGGTTATCCAAGTCAACCTCCTGGACCTCGATCGCCTGCACTACTCGTGGTCATCTCCCAGGTTCCATAGCTGTAAGGTAAACAAGGAATGCCTAAGCCCGAGTAGTGTAAAATATTGTTCTTAAATTTTCCTAGACTTCTTATTTATTTTAAATCCCCAAAATACTCATAAAACATAATAACTCAAGTCATTATGATGCATATACCATCCCTTGGGTCTCTACCCAACAATCAGTGTAGCCATACTTGGTCGTTCAGTAGGCCTAGAGTCCTTTCATCGGATCATGGGGGGCCCTAAAATCCCATGTCCTAGATGGTCTTCCCTTGCCTATTTCAAGCACCAAGATCACCCAACACTATTTCCCTACCATCCCATGAAATCCTCTCTCTGCCTAACCCCAAACTCCATCCTATCTCTCAACCCCTCCTTTGATACCATTTTGTCACGACCCGCCTTCACCAAGATGAGAGAAGTGATAACAGATTGCCAGACCATTCCTTCTTCAAGTTGAAGGAGAGACAATGACCCCTGAGACCCGCCTTCAATAGGTCCCGGAGTGGCGAATAGAAAAAATGGTATAGAATCACACAAAATATGGAAGGCATTACCCTTTTTCTTTAATAGGATCAGGAGATAAAATCGTAAATCCCAACAACACCAAAAGTGGAATTACAGGTAAAGAAAAATCAAACCATTCTCATATGCATGTCCCAAAAGTAAATGATAAAAAAGTAAAAGAAAAACCCAAAAATAAGTACCAAAAAGAAAAAAAAATAGCAACAACAACTGTCCCAATGTGTGAACTAGTACGATCCTGCATGATCCCTGAATTCCTCCTGGAACCCTGAAAGTAGTTTTACATATGTAGGGTGAGCATACAAGTATACTCAGTAGGGAAAAACAAAGACTCTCGTGCACAAGTGGGGAGGCATTCTAATGCCCCGTGGGAAAAGAGATAACCAAAGAACCTGGCAAGGAAAACCATCCACCCAAGCCTAACCAAGGCACACTCCCCAATTAACGCAAATCAAGTAATATATAATAATAGAACATTGACATTTGGGTACCCCGCACCACTTTCTCACTGGTTATTGAAGAAATACTATGCATCGAACCAATCCTGCCATTCTCACCACAATCCCACTGCCACACCCCACCCGCACACACCTGGTCCACAACCACACATCCCGCCCACAAACACCTAGGCCACAACCACCATGCGTAACCACGTCTGCAAACACCTGGGCCAGAGCAGCTAATTCCATGCCTGAAGAGACCTCAGCCTCATCCTGAAGATTCTTGGGAAACAACCTGCCAGCACACACCCGGGCCAACCACCACAACTGCCCTGCCAGAAAAATCTTGGGTTATAATGGATCTCAGGCCATAACAGCCTACCCGAATAGTCTTGGGCTATTCGGAAAAGGTAGTAGAAAAGGCGATAACAACCAGCCACTCATAAAAGTGTTTGGAAAAACACCCTCCCCCATGAAATGGGGGTGTTCGACCCTAAGTGCTAAACTTGGGTGGGGCGCAAATAAGAAACATAAGAACTACAATTATATGTATAGGTAACAATCACTCATCCCAAACTGAGTTTTCCAAAGCCAACCTAAGAACAAACAACCTTGTTACTATTCATTCATAAAAGAAAGGAACATCACTCATGGCCAAGTCACAACTCATTCCCAAAACCATCTCCCCATATAAACCATTTTTTCTTTCATGTTCAAGTGATCCCATTTAGGTGAATTCTACACTATTGGGAAACTAACAGGCATAACAACAAGCTAGAGAAACAGAAACAACCAAACAACAATTTAAGCATTCACACCCGGTTCTCTTGGGAAGTCACGACAACAAAGGGATCGGTGAGGTCCCTCAAAGTACGGGAACAAAACAAAGACTCTAGATACAGCCCCACACAGCTTTAGATTCCCCACCAACAATCGTGACACAATAGAGGATCCCATCCTCATCCACATAACCTCATAAGAATCTAGCAGGAAAGCACACCCCCTACACAACAGAGTAGGGAAACTTCCAGATTCAAGAACATCATTCATTAGTCTCTTCTTTCTATTGGTTAACCGGGGTGACCACGCAAGGATTGATGTTCACTAGTATCCATTTAATCCACCGAGTTTATGTGATTAACAAATTTTCATGTTACAATCATTCAATCATCACAAAAGACAAGGGTTCATTAGTGTGTAAGGAAAGACCACCAACAACCATTATTTTCAGTGAGAATATGCCCATACAATTCACAAAACATAATAAAGAATAATAAATACAACAGAAACATCGACCACACCACCCCTTCATTATTTAACAGTATGTTTAATTTCCTTTGTTAAGGTTTGGTTTCATCCATTCCCACAGAAACAGTAGCATACCCACCCCGCATGATACACAGAAAGGAGAGATGAAGGAAAATCCCTACTTGGATGATCAAAGATCAATGTTTCTCTCAACGCACCAAGAACTGGGGATGTGCAACTTGTAGGGTAGGAATGTCGGGGACTCCAAGAATGAGAAGAAAGGATCTGGCGTAGGTGCACCACTTACATCGAGAAGGGGACTCCAAGCGCACTGGGAAAAAGTAAACTAGCCAAGAGGAGGAAGAAGAAAACATTAGGTGTAATATAAGGATGAGATCTCATTGTTATGGGATATGGAAATTTGAACGGTTTTAAAGTCCGATCGTGGTTTCACCAAAAGGTTGGGTGGTTACACCCGACTGAATTAATTGTTATTTAATAACTCTCATCAGGAAAAGGTGGTAACAACTGTGACTTTGAAGGATTTTATATAAATAGAGGGGAACGTTACACGGTCACACAGTTAGGTATGTTGAGGGTTTCCCCACTCTTAGGAATTTAAAAATTGATTATGGGGCTAAAAATAGCCTTTAACCACTTTCCAAAGGTTAAAAAGTCTTAAAAGTGGCGTTAAGGGAAAGATTGTAGAAGAACAACTCGACAAGGCTGTGTGACACCGATCATTCGCACCTATTTGGGACACACCGATCATGTCGCACCGATCATCAACACACCGATCAGTCACACCGATCATGTCACAATGATCAGTGACTCACCGATCAGTCGCACTGATCAGTGACACACCAATCATCGCACCGATCGTCCAACCACCAATCGGTCACACCGATCAGTGACACACTGATCGACGACAAACCGATCGGTCCCATCAATCTGTGACTGACTGATCAGTTGCACCGATCGTGTCACACAAATCGGTGACACACTGATAGGTCACACTGATCGGAGACACAATAATCATCGCACTGATCGACAACACACCAATCGGTCGCACTGATCGGCAACACACTTATCGGTCGCACTGATCGCCGACACACTGATAGGTCGCACCGATCGGTCACACCGATTGGCGACACACCAATCGGTCACAGCGATCAGTGACACACAGATCGGTAGCACCGATCGGCGACACACCGATCGGTCTCACTGATCGACGACACACTGATCGGTCGCACCAATCGGTGACATGCCAATCATGTCACACCGATCGATGAAACTGATCGGTCGCACACCGAAATGACGTCCTACTACCGAGACACCATACTTAAGATCTGGAATTTACCAAAGGGATGGACCATGAGGTCTGGGCCATTACACTATTTGTAAACATTGCTTAGAATTTGTGCCCACCCTTATTTTTTTCCTTTACCAAGGATATGTGGAAAAAATAATTTAATGAGTTTCAGGGATGTAGATCATTGGATTTTGTTTTGTATTATGTTTTATTTTATTACCAATGTAAATTTGGTATCATATATGTATCTGGTTCTTCAAGACTACTACGCCATTCAGTCCTTCTGAATGCGATCACTTGTATCTTATGCCAATGTAATAAATTATACACTGACTCTCAGTTACTAGATTAGCGGTCATTACCAATATACTAGGTGATCTTCCACCTTCATAATGTTTTTATTTCTAAATTAATGATCATAACTCCTATAAAATAAAAAAACATATCTTTTTATAATTAAATTTTCACCACCATATTGAACTGACCTACAATAATAGTAAATATAATTCTTAATAAATTCTTTACAATTCATATTCACATATTAACAACAATTGTTTCTCCCTAAAACAATTCACAATACAAATGAAATTATGAAAATAGATATTCATAAAAATTTATATATATCAAAAATATATTATATGTTATCGGTGAAAGAATCTCAACCCATAATAAGATGGGGATGAACCATAGGTTGAGAAATGAACTACTAAGTTAGTATCCACCAATATATGAAGACATATAAGGTCGAAACATGGAAGGTGGAACATGGGTGAGATGTGGATCTATGATACATGTGTGATGATTTAGTGCATGGGATCTGAAATAGATGTTAGTAACCAAAATGAAATAGTTTGTGGGTAGAGTAGATCAGAAATTTTTGGTAGTAAAAATTTCATGGGAGGATGGGAATTCTTATGGGATAACCATGGAAGTAGTCCATTTGACCAGTTGGTATTTTGATAATTTTCATTATCCATATACTATTTAAAATATATCCCATTACTAATATTAGATTCTAATTTTTTTGGTATTATTTTGGGATTATTTCTCAGTTTTAGTTCTTGAGTTTCATTTTTCCTTTTTTCACACTTTTTTGGACAATATTAAGAAAATTCATCCAATTATTTTTAATAAATTTTTGGGTCTACTTCAATAATCAACACTCAAGATATATAAAGAATATTTATAGGATAAAATTTTAAATAATATGATATACTATGACACACATACAAATTAATTTATTGGATAAAATATTAACTTCATTGATCAAGTGAAGTTGGGAAAGAGTTAAAACTAGACTTTAATTGTTCTTCAGGCCCACATTAATGAAACTATATTTTTTTGAGTAAATATATAATATTTTTTTATATTATCATAAAATATTTTTAAACATATATAAAATTAATTTATAATAAATTTATTAATAAAAATTCCTAATTTTCAATACTTTTACTTGTTATAAAATCTATACCAATATTCGACACATAGTGTCACATGAATACATATCAGATTACAATACACCATTTTATTAATATCATCTTGAAAGAGTGTAATAAGTTTTTTAAATATAAGCGATACTCATAATAAAAAAAATAGTGTTCTCAATATTTAAAAATCATTTTGTTTTTCAGAAATTAGAAATAAAAATGATTGTTATAAGTGTTAAAAAATAATTGATAAAGGGATACCTTTATCAATACTCTTATTTAACTTTTATAAAGTGAAATATTATCATTACTAATTTCTAGCATAGATATATGTTATATTTGGTTGATGAAAAACACTGAGGTAAATATACCACACCAAAAAAAACAAACAATCAATAAAATAACTTTTATTTATCATATTCAACTAGGAATGAGCATAATTTCAAATCACTATTCCAGATTTTGTAAAAATTAGCACTGAAATTTATTAATTAAAAAAAACTAAGAAAATATTTTTTTCTTTGTGCTAAATTCGTGATGAGAAAGGCACACCTTTCTTAGTATTAATTTAGTGCTAAAAATGAAGCCTTTTTTTCATAACTTTTACTTATATTGATGTGAAATTATATTCTTTTATAAACCAGATGTCACTCCTCCTTATTTATCCTCTCAATTTTGTGCTAAATTGATGCTCAATTATCCTCACTATATTTTGATATTTATTTTCAAAAAATCATTTGAAAACTATTTTTAAGATTATTTAAATTCAATAAGTATTCTTATGATGTTTTCATATTATTTATATATGTATATATATATATATATGTTTGTATATACATACATACATACATACATACATACATTTATTCTTCTTTTGTTTATATAGATAATAATTTTATATATGTTATATATATATATTATGTATGGGAAGAATCATCTCATTGACATTGATGGATTCAAAATGTACCACTCTAAGAAGTCCCGATCATGAATAAATTTCTCAGGGATGCAGTGAATAATTATTACAAGATCTATTAGTAAAAAGGATGGATCCTCATTCTATAGGAATGGAAACACCCTCTCCTAAGGTTTTTTATGTTTCTATGCAATGCTACTATCCTATGCTCATCTTTTTCAAGGGAAGATTGATTAAGGATTCAATCTCTAGTTAATATATGAAGAATATGAAAATGGTTTAATTGTTAATATTTAATGGTGGCTTCCCCCACTCCAATTTCTTATATTTTTCATTCTTCAACATCATTGGGCTATGCCATTATTGTTTATCCCTCCTCAACCAAGGATATATTTAGATCCAATCACTCCTGAACTGAATCATTGTTCATGGTTTTGTGATAGGATGTGATACTAGTTGGATGTAGACTATCTAGTGTCTATATCAAGTAGTGGTTTTTGAAGTTCCTTCAGGCAGTAGTGCTCGGTGACTAGGAGACAGATCTATTTTTAGATGATGACCAGTCATACATAGATCTATTTAGATCTGGGATCTCCTAGTTTGAATATCTTTTCAGGATTTTCTATTTGGGTGGGTTCTGATCAGATGGATACAATATGGTGTCTCTCCCTAGATATGGTGCTCAAGGGTCCTTCAGGTGGTAATGATCGGTGTCTAGAAAAATTTTTTTTGGATGGTTTCATGGGGCTGTGTGGATGTGGTGTTCTTGATGGATGGTAGTGGCGAATTGAGTGGATGGTTTATACGGGACATATATGATTCCAACAGTCCGGCTGAACCAAGTGGTGTGTATAGAACCTTGGTGGTTCTTATTAGTAGAGGAAAATGGCTATTGATCTACTCTAGTGATCTCTGTTTCACTGATTATTTTTGGTTTGTGGGACTATTGGTTTGATTGGGTCATATATATCTTGGTGATAATTGTAATTTTTTGAATTTCATTTAGTTGGTGGTTCATATTCTTTAAGATACCTTTATGTGGGATACATTTAAAGAGGGATGGATGTGATGACACCCATCATCATCCATTTATCCTATTCTTTTTTAATGATGGGAACAATTATTTGATCTTGCACACTATTTTTTGTCTTGATTTTCATTTCATCTGGTTGAAAGTGCAGTGAGTTCCTAAAATGTATTTTCGGGTGGGTAGCTTGAAAGAGAGATAGGTGTGATGGAACCTATCATCTGGCCCTCCCTCCCCATGTGTGTTTTTGAGAGGATTTCTCTTCCATGTTGTGTTGGACAAGCAAGTGTAACTTCTTGGAAGGGGGAAACACATCATCTTTGACTGATTTCACTACTGCACTATATATCAGAGTTGGGGGGATGATGAAAATTTTTCTATTACTTGTATTGGAATTTTATTTCTATTGAACTCTTGGGACCTTTTTTAAACCTTTTAGTCAAGTTTCTTTAAGGAACTGTTACCACTATGATTGTAATGGGTTGCCTCTTTCCCATTTCTCAAAAGTGGTTCTCTTATTTTTTATTTAATAAAGGGGTCTTGACCCTCAACCTATTTTTTAAAAGTAAATAAATATAAGAATGAAAATTAGATAAATCAGGTGTTTGTATCTATTTTTTGAATTCCCATCAACGTAAAAGTTCTTCTCGAATAGCTTTATCTCAATGGGACTTTCTTCTTTTGATTGATTTAGAAACATAAGTCAGGGCCCCCTTTGTTTTTCAAGGAAGTGATGAGGATGTGGAGAAATGTGAGACCTATAAATGGGGTTTTATGAATAAATATAACTTAATATTTTCTTCACTATACTAGAAAATAACTTTCTAATTTAAGGTATTAACATAAGCTATATTAGCCTAAAAAAGGCCTTTGGGTCTGGGAAACAAATCCTAGAATATTTTCAATGCATTATCTTATCATTCCTAAATTTTACTATTGAAGAACTCTATTTGGAGTTGTGTTTGGAACCAAAAACTAAAAAAGTTTATTTTTAAGGAAGTATTAATTTCTTTTAATGTTCTTTCTCTCTCTTCTCTATTTTTAGAGCTCCCGTACTAAGGTATTTATCCTCTGAAAGTGTGGTCTTTATGAAATTTATTTTTTGCATAAAAATATATATATTAATTATATAGGACTTTCATATTTGTTATATATATTTATATTTAATAATATATGTATATATATCTCTGTGTTTGTATTTATATTTATAAATATTTTATACTGATTATATATATAGATATTCTATTTATAAGATAAATATAAACATATATTTTGTATACAAGCACTGAAATTTCTTAGTATTTTCATATATGTTATATATAAATATTTTTATAACATAAACATATAAATATATGTCATTTTTATAAAATTTTATACTTTATTAACTAAAATTGGATTAATATGAATTAAAAATGGATGAATGTGAATCAAATTAACATAGAGTATGTTGATGGTGTTAAAAAATCATTAAATTTTTAACAGACTATAGAAATGATCCTTGTAAAATTATGTGTCTATGTCTACATTTTTGTTATTAAAATCAAATTGGTACAACTAAATTGAAATAACACTTGATCTATTATAAAATTGATCAAACTTATAAATATTGGGTAAAAAATAGAGAAAGAAAAACTATATATATTAAGTGGAAGGATAATACATTTTATGAATCATATGATATCATTAAAGGAGTATATGATGATGTATATAATATTAATGAAATGAAAATTGTATTTAAAAATAAATTTAAAGGTTTTTTGAAAATATTTTAGAGATTAAATAAATGTATACAGATGCCATTCTATGATGGTAGTATAAAACATACAACACTATCAGTAGTACTAAAACTATAAAGAGGAAAACATGTAGTGAATCCAGTTTAACAAAGTTATTTTATCATTTGAAGGATGTGATATCAAATAAAATTACCTTCATTGTTAAATATATGATGATAAATTAATGTTATGTTCCTTGGGAATGACCTATGAAAAAAGTACATGATTTTTTTGACTACTTCATATCATTTCAAATATAGTATGAATATCTACATAAATGACCCATGTGTGATGTATTTATATATAATAAAAAAAATCCTGTTAAAAGTTATCTATTAATTTCTAATCATTCTTATATTTCAATAAATCTATAGATGATCCGTGAAAAAAACTCATTTTACATGACACAAAAATAGAAAAATTCAGGATGGTGAACTTTGATACCTAGTTGCTGCACCTTTGTGAAATAAAATTGACCATGAGTGGCATGAATTTGAGAAATATTCATGATAAATTCATATTTAGTTATCTATAAATGAAATGAATCCTAATGATGTATGAATCAACATTAATAAAACCTTAATGGTTAAATTGATAAATTATAATTTACTACCATGGTTATGTATGAAGAGAAAATAATTTGTGTGGTCATTGTTAATTTTTAGATTGAAATAATCTTGGAATGATATTGATATTTAATAGGCTTTACTTTTTAAAGATTTGAATTTTTTTCTGGGAAACAAGTGTCATAGTGCATGATGTTAGGAATAATGAAGAATTATCATAGAGAGCCATGTTTTCTAGTATTATAAATGAATCTCCTTTTTATGATAATTTTTTAGGATAAAACATTAAAAGAAGGGAAGGGTGTCCTATGTTTGAAAAAGGATATTGCTTAGTCAGGTAAAAACATAGTATGAATATTGTGTTCCTTGGAAGTTGAATGTTTCTACCTCAATGACATCAATAATTAATGTGGATGAAAACATTTGATGAAAATATAGAAGAAGTTATGTTACCTTATCCATTAATATGTGAGGTACTAATTGCTAAGGGAAAGTATGGTGGAATTTTTGTTTATAAATTTTTTTATAAAAACATTCCAATAGTGGGTTGGATAAAGAGATCAATTTTATTCAAACATTTTTACTATACTAGTTTTAATGTATGATGTTTTCTTGATACTATAAATATAAAAAAATGTGTATGGTAGTGTAATATCCACATTACTAAATAAAAAAGGTAAGAACAAATATAAAATCTTGGAAAGGTAATAAATGACTGGTTTGGGAATAATGGAATATTTGGTACCATTGAAGGAGGGGAAGTAAACTGTTCTTCCTCCAATGGTTTACAGTCTTTCTAGAAAAGTGTGATTTTATTTTTCTATCTTTTTAAATGGTATAGATATCGAATAAGGGTATTCATAAAATATTAGGAATGTTCTATCAATGAATGAACTAAAGTGAAAATTTTAAAACCACATGAATTTCATGTTTTGATTCATGATTTCTTTCCTTCTCTAACAAGATTTATATTTCAAAAAAATGTTTAGAAAAAAATAACTAATCTATGTTTCTTTAAAATATTTTTTAAAATAATGTTTAATGAACCAAAATTTATTAAGTATGAAAGGTAACTATGACCAATATAAGAAATAAGAGTACATTTAAGGAGGCCTATGTCTATTCATAAATGAAAAAAACATCAAAAGGGAAAAAATTTCAATCATAAGCTGGGGTA
This sequence comes from Viscum album, assembly GCA_963277665.1. Classification (NCBI taxonomy): domain Eukaryota; kingdom Viridiplantae; phylum Streptophyta; class Magnoliopsida; order Santalales; family Viscaceae; genus Viscum; species Viscum album. The sequence continues at coordinate 443,053,092 of OY728121.1, forward strand.
TCTTCATTGATGGGAAATTTCATGAGAGGATAGAATCTATATATTGAACATTAATTTTTTTTAAATTTAAATAAAAAGGGGGTCTTGTATATGATTCCTTCAAAAGTGGTAAAAAATTCGTTTATAATTGGAATGAATTAAAGAGGCATAATGGAGAATCAAAGGAAACAGATCAATAAAATACATTTAAAGAGTGACTTATGTTGTATTCCTTAGTAGTTAGTAGGAATCAATAATAACTATTATATTTAGTTTTCAATAATCAATTAGAAGATTTATCCTGATATATCTATGAAAGGTATTATGGAGAAGGTTTTCTTAAATACAGTAAAATAAATTACTAAAAAATAACCATTGATAGAAAAAAACATATGCTTAATCCTATCATCAATAATTTCATCTTGGAAATCAAACAACTTTATAATATAATCATTGAGACCTATCAACATTTTTTCTGATCCCATTCTAATATGTTCCTCCCATGAAATAAAAAACTAAAACTTCTATTATTTAATGATTTAATCAACTGGGGAAGTCTCAAAGAACATTAATTCATCTCCTATCATAGAATAAAAATGCATGAGGTATATAAAGACATTTCTTCCTTCCATGAAATATTCCTTTACTTCCATAATTACTTCTAAACGATTGAAAAAACCCACTTTTTAATCAATCTAGTGGTCACAACAATTTTTAGTGATGAATAATCTTTTATATCCTTAAATTAATTTGGTTTAACTAATAGGATTCCATCAATATATTTGTCATTATTTTTTCATTTTTTTGATTATTAAAAAATACCTCTTTTCTTGTGGTTTATTCATCTCATAAGGAAGTTGATTAAGGGTAACCTTTATTAAAGACTTTTATGCCAAAGTGTAAGTAAATTAAATACCAAATAGAGATATCTAACCAATTTGGACTTTAATTAGAATTTTAAAAATTCTCTATATAGTTTTTAAGGGTAGAGAAATAATAATCCATTAATCAAGGTGGGACTACTCTCAACCCCCATAGTAGAAAAAATAAGAAGGGAGGGATCCCAACCTAGAAATTATCAATGTTTACACATATCTATCTTGGGAAAAAATAATATATTAAGTTACAAGAACTTTATTATGTGATTAAAAATTAATATAAATATGAAACTAGAGTGGATACCAAGTCACTATTATATAATCCACCTAAGTGACTTCCATATGAGAATCTTCCACCCATGTGCTATTAGATGTAATATCTACTTCATTGCCCCAGGTTACTGCATGATAAATCACTTTTTTAGATACTTTCCAAACCCAAAAACCATCTTAAATAATAGGATTGGGGATATCTCTAGATGATGGAATATAGAGAAAGTGACATAATAATTTTTAGTGATGGAATAATTTCACTACAGAGAGATTTATTGAAACCAACTTTTTCATTTGGAATTTTTATTTAATATATTGGCTTCTTTAAAACATTAATGCTGATGAACACCCTAGAAAATGATTGATGAGAAATAATTGAAGTTTCATGATTAATATTGATTGTATTTTTGATTCCCCTAGTGATGGTGAACAATTATTCCTCTTAAAATAGATATATTGAGAGTGTGATCATTCCAATCCATACTAGAGAAATAACTGAACTAAAATAACTCTTTTCAAATGGATCTGATTTTTGGATGTCCATTCAGAATCCTTGAATATTACATGATATAAAAATAAAAATGGAATAATATTCCTCCTCTTTATCACATCATAAAATAATTTTAAAGTCATTAATAAACCCAACATATATTCATGAGAAACCAATAAGATATAAGAAATTCCTTACTAAAAATATACATGGATGAACCGATTGAAATATTTTAATTAGAGAAAATAAGAAATCTTAATACCAGAGTAAAAATATCATTATATTATAAGTACACCACTAGGTAACCTCAATGATGATAGGAGGCAGTGTATAGGATAAATAAACTATATATTTGTTTTATTTTTTTATTGATAATATCATGGAAAAGGTGAGAAGATAGTGACATAAGATGATATTTTATACCAAAACGGTTTACCTGAGTTGATAGGAAGTAGGTTTTATTGTGTCTTCAAATTAATAATATATTTTCCCTTTTCAAATGAATATCTAAAAATGTTATTGACCTGATAAAGTTTCCAATAAAGAAAAAAATAATTTTTATCACTTTTTGTGAACATGATATGTTCTTGCCACCATATTTCTATGATATTATAGCTCACTTTATGGTTCAATTAGTGAGAGAGATTTTAATTTTTAGCATTATACATTTTATATGGATATACCCAATTGAGTTCTATATAAAGGTATTGAATGGGAATATAAAAAATATTAGATGGCCAACAGAATTTATTAAAAAGAGATATACCATGGAAGAATCTATTGAATTCTATATTGAATATTTGTCATATGTGGATAACATTAGTCTACCAAAATTTCACCATAACTGGTGCATTGAAGGTAAAGGAATCTCAAGATGATATTTTTCCATAATACCCACCATATATTGGGAATAATATCACATATATGTTTTATATAATAGTATAGAGATTGTTTCATACATTCAAACTCATAAATGCATTATTAGTAATTTTCGTCCAATAATTGATAAAGTTTGGATATAAAGTATAAATAACATAAAGTTTATTAGTTGGTTTTGAGAAAACATTTATAAAGTTATCCACAAATACCACACCTATATTTTGAAAAATTATGATGGTTAGACAAAGGACCAAGTGTTACATGTATTATATAACAATGGATACAAAATTTATGGGTATATATTCTATACAAAACAGAATAATGAATGTATTAAAATAAAAAATAAAGTAGTCACTGTTATAGTTGATGTGATGTGTGTATCAAGTGTCAAGGAAATAAATTCTATTTATAGAAAAATTTCTTAATTTTGGATCATTGATAAAATATGGTAGTTGAACTATATGATATTTCATGGGATAATTTTTCAATACAGATGAGTTGGTAAAGGGATTGTAATAAAGTTTATGTACTGAGATTCATAAAATTGAATTTTTTTATTTAAGTATATAAATATGAACCCTTTATAATGGAATCACAATTAGTGTATATTTTTATGTACATGATCTTGAAATTTAAATTTTTTTCCAAATATTATTTTGTTAATGAAAAAACTAAAAACTTAGTGTCAAATCATTGAAGGGAGATACTTTCATTAGAATATCACAAACATCTCATTCTGGATAAAATGAAGATGATTTTTTATATATTAAAATCCTTAATAGAGAGGGAATATAGAAAATTTATAGAGGGGAAAATAATTCAACTATTAATGGAAAAATGTATATTGTGAAATAAATATTTTTCTTCTAATAAGATTTTTTATATATAATATGTGTTATATATATATATAATTTTTTTTAAATCTAAATATTATGTATTTTAATTTATTTGACTAAATTTTCCAACAAAAAATGTTTTTTCTGCCTCATAATTCTATTGACCCTATTAACTTTTTTTGTAATCTTGAATATGTGGAAAAAATTATGCATATTCAGAAATAGAAAAAAATAAGAACTTCGTTTGATGATAATTTTATCAAAAGTAAGTAAACAAAGAATTTGAGGTAAAAATATTTAGGTTTGTTGAAATGAAAATGGTTAACTAATTGACCATAGCAAATCAATATTCATTAGTTATATTGGGGTTAATATGAGTTTTAATGTGTCAACTGACATAGATAGTTGGATAATTTATACCTGAAATGAAGTTCATTGTTTGGGAAGAAATTAAATTAACTTTCAATTAACATTTTATTATTTTTCAATTTATATGTATTATTGAAATAAAAATTTATTTTTTAAGAATATATTTATAGTGGAAAAATTTATAATTTATTTATTTTTGAAAGTTGTTAGAAAGGCACATAAATCATTCCAAATAACAATGTACAATAAATACTTCATATATATTTATAAAAATGTAAATACTCACCCACCAATGTTATATACCAACTTAATCTCCCCAAAAAATTTGAATTTTATTATTTTTCAATTTTAAGTAGAGGGTTTTAAGGTAAATTATAAGAGATTTTAATTTATTTTACATGATATGTTTGAAGTATTAAATTTCATATATATTACTTTATAAAAATGGAATAGGAGTTCACAGAATAAGTGATGTGTAATAAACCCTATATAACTACCATAGATGAAGGATAAAGTATGTTATAGTTGAAAAAGAACCAGTATGTACTTGGAATTTATAATAAAACTATTAATACGAAAAAACTAACAACATAACTATTTTAAGATTTAGATAGATCATTTAGATCCCTGTAATAATTCAATATCATTCCATGTAATGTGTAAAGTGTATTGAGTTGATAAGAAAGTCCAAATTATGAATTAAAAAATGTAAATTTTTTTAGAGGGATGTGTATGCATAAAAGAGTGAAAATTATTATTATTTTATATTTAAAAACATAGAAACATATACTTAGTTTTTCCTTATCGGGTTTTCATATAGATGATTCATCTATAATTTTTTAAATGATTTTGATTTTGATGTTTTCAATTTATTTAAAATAGTATGGGCATTTCACAGGGACCAATTTTGAAGGATTATAAAAAAACTACTTTAATGAAGTAAAAATAGAAAAGCATTCTAATTAGAAATATAAAGAGTTAAAAAATAATATTAATACCTTTAAGTAAAACTATAAGAAATAAAATGAATTTTTTTATATATAAAATGAACTACACATGAAAAAAACATGATGTTAATTCAACTACAACAATTAGTGAAATGACAAATATAGCCAGATCCATAAACACTACTAGAAATCTAGGTTATTTTTAAAAATTTATATCCACTATTTAGAAAAACAATGGGTATAAAGTAGCGTATACCAAGGAGTTTTTAAAACCATTTGTATAATATTTTATAAATAATCCAAATAAATGTATTCCACTTTTCATATTTGAAATCCTCTACTTTTATGCATTGATTTCTCCATATAAATAGTCATACCAATCAAATTCCCTCCCAGTTCATCATGTTTTTCGTCAGTTAACTTCCATCATCATATTATAGACCAAAAATCCATCTTCTATTTGACAGATTATAACATTCCATTCTTTCTAGGTTTTAATTGATATTCAATGTCCCATTTGGTCACGAGTCCTCTAGATTCATCAAAGCAAGGATTGTTTAGATTATGTTCCTAGTAGTGATGCAACATACATGCGATCTAACTCTATTTATTATCTTATAATTTTCATGGATCACCAATTCAAACTAAATATAATATAAATATTTTTTATGTGATAAATTATTGATGTAAATACCATATATTGATGTCCAAAGTTACTTCAGGATTATTTTGTTAATCTGTTATGGGATTATTTAATTATTCCTTTAATTATTTTCTTTTAATTTATGTTTAATCAATATTTTTTTAATTAATTGGATTCAAATATTTTTTAAAATTAAATGAATATTTAAATAATTTTTCTTAATATCGTATAATAATAATAGAAGATTAGTGTTTACTGTTTCTAAAACTTTGGATAAATATTATTACTTTCAATATTTAGTTATTTGTACTTAGTTTTTTAAATTATTTATTAAATAATCGATATCATATTGTAGTGAAAAGCATTAAAAATATTTTTAAATATATATGGTACGTAGGAGTAGTTATTTGATGCCTCAAACAACTATACATTTATCACACTCATTTATTATTCAAATATTTTAAATTTAATCTACTAGTAAAATTAAAAAAAATCCGATGATGTCATAAAATTTCTAATTTATATAAAAATACTGTGATTTTAATACCACATTATCATTTTTTGAATAATATTACATAATTTATAATTTTAAAAAAACTCATATGATTCAATAGACTCTCCAATTCATAAAGTTAACTAAAAATATATAAACATTGTTACCTATAAAATCAATATATATGTTTAATTATTAAATTATTTTTTTGTGATGTTTTTGATTATAAAGGTTCACTATTTTTATTGATAATATGATTTTAGTATACTGTTGTGAAGTATATATAGGGGTTTAGTATTTTTTTACTAGAATTTTGTTACTCAGTTCACTGGAAGAAGATGATGGAAGGATGTTAGATAATCGGAATCTCAGGTTTTTAATTTATTGAAAGCTCAATTAGTGTTTTATCAATTATTATTATCATGGAAATATATAGGAAAGGTGTAACAGATGTAAAAAATACTCAAATTTTGGTGATTGGCATTAAACATGGAGAAAGCTAATGGGGATCAATAGTTATATAGTGAAATAAATGGGAATCCATGATTTTTGTAATTTAGTGTTATCAGAGGACTGGGTGGGAACATCTATATAAAGGGGTGATACTACTTTTTAAGGTGCATTGAATCATTAAGTGATTATTTCACTCTTTGTTCTGTTTTTCTAACAAGATATAATTTGTAATATTTTTAATTTTAGGGTATTAAAATCTTACAGTGTTCTACCATGGATGTTGGATTAAAATAAAAACCATGTAAAATTAGTGTTCCTTATTTTTGTTTCTTTTTTACTTTGTATTTTTGTATTCATGCATGTGGTTGTCAGATTTAGTGTAGTTATTTGGGTGTAAAAATACTTCAATGTTATAGTGCATTGAAATTTCATATGATCTATACTGGTGATCTATTTATGCCTTTATGATCTACTAGTGAAAAAATTTCTAGTGATCAATGTTTGGGATGGATTCCAAAAAATTGGTATCTAATTTTAAATACTTTTATTGTCATAACCCCATATATCCAAAGGTAACCCTATTAGGCTATGAATAAATTAATAGGGATGATGACCCGTGAGTACCACCACCAACATACCCATGGTCTGAAACTAGAACTGAGGGTACACAAATATCACATATGAGAGGCATTAACTTCTATATAAAATAAGATTGAATGATTGGATGGATCAAACTAAAATCAAATCCATGAAATTATATAAAAAATGGAACCAAAACCATCCAAAAATGAATGAATAATGTAAAAAAATAAAAAGATTCCCTAAACTAATACCCAAAATAAAATCCTAAGGCATCAACAAAACAAATACCCCAAATTATGGGCTAGTAATGTTAAACTTGGTCCACATATTCCACCTATAAACCAAAAAATATTTTTTATATAAGTTGGGTGAGTATAACATGTATACTTATTAGGATCATACCCAAAGTCTTGCATTCACTTGTGATAAGAGCATACTAATACACCCATTAGAAACAGAAGAACCAAAAATACCTAAGCATGTAAACTGACCAATCTCATCCACAATATGGCATGATCAATAAATAACACACCCAATTATACTAACATAATAAGAATCATATCAATAAAAAAGGTACCCTGAACTACTTTCATAGTGATTTTATTCTCTCAAACCCCAACATCATACATCCTGGAACTCTAATCTATTTTATAGAATCCTATTCTAAGACACCTGGGAACTACATCATACCAAGAACCCTGCGTGAAACTGGGCATCATATCTCACCTCCCTTGAAGACACTTGGTACATCACATATCACCTCACTACAACCATAACCAGAATTTTATGTAATCATGAACATAAATGGCATTGACCTCTTTCCCTCCTACCATGCACGGACCCCACCATGAACTACCACATCACCTCATTAAACATCACCACTAGTGTAACTTTGACTTATGGACATCAAAACCTAGTTATACAAAAATAAATTGGAATAGAGAAAGGGGGAATAGGGGTATCCAGTTATCCCTCCTCACTATATGGATCTTGGGAACCCCCCCAAACATTTGGGTTTTGGCACATGGTGCTCGACCTGGGTGTTGTGTGAATAGAAATCACAATAGAAATACAATATATATAATACCCCCTCACACAAAATCCTAACCTATGGGTAAATAACAACTGTACCATCCCAACTCACAAAATAAACCAATTTCATCACAACCTCCACTACTTTCACTACCACTTCTAAAATAATTACACCAGAAAATCAAACAAAAAAAACAACCCACTTTTCCTTTTTCATTTTATGTTAAGAAAATTACCTGATTTACAAATTACCAACCAAATTAATTTTTCTAGCCCATTAATTTCATATTTAACTACAACCACTTCATCCACACTTCCCATTTCAATTTATTCATTCATTAATCATTATAACCCATTATCCAATTCATCCAATTATCCATTATAGTTTCATTATTGACATTTAATTCCATTGCTAACATGAAACTGTCATAACACATCTTTAGCACAAACAATCCAACATCTCATCCCATAAATCCCCATATTACTAACACCAAACACTACAACCACATCTTTATCACAACTATAATAACTCATCACAAACTTATCTCACTATAACCACATCTCATCAAAATCTCCACAACTCATCATAACCACACAAAAAAACCACTTTTAATATATTCCATTTTAGATTATTCAAGTGGATTTCATCATGTTTACTTCATTATTTAAAGTTCCTTCTCACATGAACCAAGATTTTATATGGGAAACCAATTAATTAGACAGATATATTTTCTTATTAAATTTCATTTAAGGTAATATAAAACAATACCACAATAAGGTTTTGATAAACATATCAACTATAACATAAAAAAGGCTCCTAAAAACCCTGATTTTCAGTAAGGGAATAAAGAATGTATAATAAGAATAACATAAAAAGAGGTAAAGCATAGATTTCCATTCCTTAAACCATCAATTTAAATATAACCAATATTAATTAGGATGGTTTATAATACCTCCCCAAAAGAAAATAAAAACTTGATCCCTCCCAAATATATAACTAGAAGAAGGATGAAGGATCCCCTACATTGAAGAAAGAATCTTCACATGATTCGCTCCACATAAATTAGGGCTATTAACCAAGGATGGAATCACCATAGTATGAATGTGAAATAATGGAAATAGGGTTCCATGAATCTAATGGAAGGATATGTAACCCCCTATATATTGAGAAATATAATAGGAAAGAATAAAGTAAATATCTTTGTTTTATAACTAAATATATGAAACCATGACGAATTCAGATCAAAGATACAATTTTAATTAACCATTAATAAAACTTTCAATAACTTACACATGGAAGGACTCATTAATTGCCTTGGTCATCAAAGATATTCAAGGGTATAATTATAATCCTCAAAATGGCCCTTAAATACCCTTAATGAAAAATTTAAAATCGCATTTACATTAAAAATATATATTAATAACTTTTAAGGGTTTTTGGGGAAAAATATAAATTTATGAAATTTGGATAAGTCCTAAACTAACCACAACAAGAAACCTACCACCAAAAAAAGTGATTTCACAAAGGAGAAAAGTGACCCTATCAATTGAATTTACGACCAACTAACCAACCACATGAGAAAACAAGTAACCGCATGAAGGAAATAAGTGACCAAGCCAACCAACCAAATAATCACAAAACTACCTTAAAAAACAAGTGATTGTAACAACCGACTTCATGACCCACCAACCAATTGAATAAACAAAAATTTGAACACATAAAGGAAACAAGTGACCATGTGAACTGACCATATAATTAACCACCCTACCATACAAAAAAAGTGACTACATGAAGGAAAAAAGTGACTGTACCAATAAATATCATGACCGACTAACCCAACACATGCAAAAATAGTGATCGTATGATGAAAACTCAGGTCTCATGGTTAGTCAAGTGACTCTGAGATTAAAATTAGGAAAACTAGGAGAAAAAAAGATTCTAAAAACCATCTTGAATCCACCAGGCCTCAGAAAAAAAGTAAAGAGTTTTATAAATCTAGTATCTTAAATATGATACCTCTCAAACAATTATTTTCATTGAGAATAAAAAAATGTGGATCATAGAAAGGAAATGAAGGGTTTGAAAAACCATTCCATGAGATACCTCTCAAGGTTCTCATTACACCTGAAACACTCCCACCAACCAAACACTCCATCCAAAATCCTCCTATTTTCTATATAACCACTTTCTCAAACCTTTTAACATCTATAAATCCTAATACAACAACCACCACAACCATTACATAACACTTCTGTAGGATACAAAATCAAATAATCCAACCTCCTATATCAAGATAATATATGATTTGGGTGGCACTGAATCATACACATGGATTTAAAATGTTTCATATAATATACATTGATTAGGAAAGGATTACCCCTCTTCATATGATTGAATATTTAACACACATCACCGAATAAAGAAAAATATAGAACATTTCATAAAATTGGGAAGGTTTAAATATCACATAATTAATGAAAAATAAAACTAGGAAAAAATAAAACAACTCTAGATAAAAAGTATGAATATGTATCTCATGTTCCTTAGTAATCTTCTCTAAGACACTATGTATCCAAAATACATGAACCAAAGTAATGGTTCATCCATACTGCACCTTCTCCCAATGATCTTAGATCTCTACTAGCTGCTCCATGAATGTTATGTCATCCTCGATATCCAATTATACCCAGCTAATGGCATGCGATTCATCATGAAGATACAATTAGATTAATGATATAAGTAAGATTTCATGAATCCTATCTAGTACTGATGGAAGAACCAATTGATAATCCACCTCTCCAATGTGCTCCAACACCTCAGAGGCCCCAAAAAACTAGGGTGAGAGCATACCCATACCAAAAATTGGATTCCCATGATGAGAATCAACCTTAAGGAACATGTAGTATTCCACTAAAAAATATAAGGGAATCCTGTTGTGATAAAAATAAGAATTATTTTGGTCCTTCACCACCTTTATCCTCTTCCGACCTACCTGAACCTTCTCTATCATTCTCTACACCACATCATAACTGAGAATTGATGACTCTCTTAACTCAACCTAAAACAATGGAGAATGAAACATCATCCCATAAAAATACTCAAAGGGGGCCATACTGATGGATTATTGGTAGGTGTTATTATAATAAAACTTAACTAAGTGCAAGTTATTTTCCCAAGATCCGTCAAAGTCCAAGATGCATTCCTACAATATATCCTCTAGTTTATTGATGGTTTGATCTATTTTACCATCTGTCTAAGGGTGGAAAGAAATTTTGAGGCATAATTGAGTGCCAAGAACATGATTTAATCCACCCTAGACTCAAGTGGTGAAATTATTTTCTTGATCCATGACAATAGACCTCATAAATCCAAGTAGAAGAACAACCTCATCCATATAACTCCTTTACAAGACATCCATGATTCCCAAATCCTTTATTACCAGGATGTGAGATGACTTCATGAACGAATCCAAAATTTTCCTGATAACATCACATACTCCTTGATCTTGCTGTAATTATATATTTAAGACCATTGAGATTTCATCAGACTTCAACTCAGAAACATCCATGGGATAAAAAACCACCAAGAACACAAATTTTTTCATTTACCTATTGGAAAACCATACACCGAGCTATGAACTATACCACCACCATTTTTATACTAGACCACAAAAAATGTATCCTCAAGATATGATACATCTTGGATAAACCTGGGTGTACCAAAAAAGGTGAGTTATGAAACTCATAAAGGACCTCTTCACTCATTGTCACCAGAATGAAAAACTTCCTCTGAACAATATCTATTTTTGACCATCCTCTAACCATTTTTCTAAATTATTTCCATGAGAAAATGATCAAAAATCACTTCTATATTTGAGTCTTCCCCCCAATACTCTTCCACTTCTTGTATCAAATAATGTTGTTCTTTAAACTGAAGCAGAAAACCTTTACCATGAACTAACCTTTCATTTATGTACATAGATTCCAACTATTGAATCACCCTCCAAGAATCCAAAAAATATTATAAAACATCCTTATAATAATTCCTACTAAGTGCATTAAACATGAAATTATCATTTCCTAAGGTGTAGGATATATACAATTCATAGTCTTAAAGAAACTCCATCCACATTCGTTTTCATAGATTTAGATCATGTTAAGAAAATACATACCTCAATCTATTATGATCTGTGAAGGACACAAAGAATTATTCTATGAGATAATAAAACCACAGATTCAGAATAAAAAAATCCACAACTAACTTCAGATCATGGGAGGTGTAGTTACTCTTGTCGGTGCATAAATACCTATATGCATAAGAGATCAATACCTTCTACTACATCAAGATTTATCCCAAGACTATTCAAGAAGCATTGTAGAACATGCCAAACATAACCCCTTCCTCTAGAAACTGGAGCATCATAGCATTGATCATTTTCCCCTTTAGGTAATAAAATTATGACTGACACTAATCAGCATAGATAAAATCCTGGTTCTTCATGGTCAAAGGTGTCAATAGGGTCGTAACACATGATAAATCATACATGAACCTTCGATAATTACTTGAAAGACCAAGGAATATATGAACCTATACCATGTTCTTGGGTGTTAACCTATAAAAAAATACCTTGACCATGGATGGTTCTATGTCCACACTCTAATGATACACCACATTCCCAAGGAAATACACCTCTAGTGTCCATAAATTGCTCATGGAAAACTTTCCATAGAGTTGGTGGTGTCAAGGAACTTCAATATAACTTTGATTTGATCAGTATATTCATCCTATAACTTTGATTAGATCAATATATCATCGATGAACATGAATATAAACCGGTCGATGAACTCTCAAAACTCAGAGTTCATAAGACCCATGAACATAGTTGGTTTGTTTGTGACACTGAGAGACATGAACATGAACTTAAAGTTCCCATACCAACATCTGAAGGTAGTATTACCATCCACCTTTACCCATCAACTAGTGATATATAGTCATTTGATCAATCTTAGATAAAAATATCTCCTCTAAAATGCTCAAACATATCTTTTATTCTTGGGAGAGGGTAACAATTCATGATCATTACCCTCTTCAACATCCATTAGTCTATATAAAACATCAAAATACTATTTATCTTCTTGTAAAATAACAATGGATCAAATAAAAATGGAACACTAGGTCAGACAAAACCCTTCCACATTATATCATCAACATAAATCCTAAACTCCTACTCTCATAAGGTTCCCTACGATAAGGATATATCAAAATCATAGAAACAATGGGTTGTAGATCTATCTCGAACTCTATATCATATTGAGGGGGGTATTTTCAAAATCTCCTAAAAAATATCTAAAATTTCCACAATTAACCTAGGAACCTTCACCATCCCAGTGCCTATTGATTCCATATAAAACTCAACCACCATGGAAAGAAGGGGTTCCACACATCTACTGCCCAATTGAAAACCTCGCTCATTAATGAAAACAACACACTGACCATCTAAATAATAGAACCTGAACATCCTCTAGAGGAAGTCAATAATACCATACATTAATACAACTAATAAATACTATAATTTATATCGTACACCTTTATCTGAAGAAAGAGATATCCCCACATGACTAATATGACCCTATCATCAGTCTATACCCCCGACACACATCAAACAAGATGGAATGACCTCTAACTAGAGTAGTCAAGACCAGGGGCATGGGAAGACTCTACAAGTATTGTCCTAGAGTAAAAAATAGAGTGGGTGAAATAATGGATTGTAAATATTCTGAATCAAATAATGAAAAAACAAGAGTGGAAGAGAAGATGGTCATACCCCTAATGCTCTTTAGCCCTATGGTGCTTCCACCTCCACTATATGAAAATATTCACATCTATATCCCCTTCCACACTACTAATGAAAACCTCTATGTACACACTTAGTTTAGGGTCCCTATAGATGAGGAACATGCTGAGGTCTTCCTCTACCTACCCCATATCCCCTCAAAAGAGCATAAGACTTCTTCCCATGTTTCAAATATAGTCTCACCAACAACTTCTACTGAGGTAGATGCTAAACCCCACCACCAAAACCTTGATTAACTCTATGAAAAATTGGGATCTAAATATTTTTATGATCATGGACCCCATAAATAAATCACAAAAAACCAAATCCCACATGAAAATCATAGAAACCAATAGCCCCATAAGGCCATAAAGGAATCATTGTGGTAGAATCCCTGCTGGTCGAAACCTCAAAGGACCTGGACCCAGAGACCTATCATTGAAAACTCTACTCATTGAAGAACCTTAGTAGTTCCCCTATCATGGTAAACCTCCTTGAAAGTTCATAGTATTGATCAACTACACCTTCTTTTGAAACTCCAAGTACATTGGAAATGTGGAAGGAGTAACTATATATTGGATAAAAGGGAAGAGTTTCTCCTCACAACATCACTAATGAGACTCATCATTAGGGAAAACATCAGGGGATAAATTTAAAATGTACACGAACTTGTTCCAATTTTCTTGAATAGAAGTTATCTTGTAATAAATATAAATTAGATCCTTTATCTTTATTACCTTCATGGTCGATGATAGGAACTACTTATAGATGTCTACACATGAAACATATGCCTCTTTCCACTCAAAAAGAAGAAACATCCACTATTGATATGCTACACTTTTCTTTTTATAGACCGCTAGAGGGACCCAGTACCTTGCCTGGGTCCAGATCAAACTAAAGGCGATCTTGACCTCCTTTAATAAACACTATATCTTTAGATCATAGATACTACCCTTATACTTTTATAATGATTTCCACTAAAAGGCGTGCAACATCTTATACCACTGGTCAATCTCATTAACCGGGTAGAACCTCTATAGGTCAATTAGATTAGCCAACTAGAACTCACCATCCCAAGCCACATGTAGATGAAATCTAGGATCCATAACTTAAATAGAAAACCAAGATTACCTAATTCATATGGTATGATATTTTTTAAACTCATTTAATTTATTTTAACTTACTAAAACCACCCAATTCAAAAAATAACCCCATAAATCATGATTCATGTACCTTTCCTAGGTGTCTACCCTAAAAACAGAGATAAATCACATGGTAATCTAGAAATATCAGATTCCATGTATTAGATCACGGGGAACCTATAATCTCATCCCATAGCTAGTCTTCTCTAGCCTATTTCATTCACCAAGATTAACTGACATTATTTCCCAACCAACCCATGCAATCATCACAATACCTTATTCCAAAGTCTATCATAACTCTCAAACTACCTCTGATATCACTTTTTCAAAACCCCTCCCTCCAAAGGCACCCCTTATGGGATGATAATGAAGGAAGAGGTAAGATGACCTCAAGCCCCACCACTGGTAGGTCTCAGGTTAGAGACTAGTAGTGAGGGTATAAAAATAGCACACATGGGAGTTATTAGCCACTATATAAAATATAATTGAGAGATAGAATTAATAAACCATAATGAAAATCCTGAAATCTTGAAGAATAGTTTATATATACATGGGGTGATAAAAACATGTATACTATGTAGGATCATAACCAAAGTATCTCATGCACATGTGAAAAGAACATACTAATGAACCCATGAGAAAACAACAGAACCAATAACACCGAAGCTGGTTAACTAACCAAATCCCATCATCATTATGAGATTCTCACCAAATAACGCACCCAAGTGTATTAATATAATAAGAAGAATACTAATAAAAAGGGTTCTTTACACCTATTTCCTAACAATTTTACGCTCTCACACCCCAACATCATACGTCATGGACCTCCCATCTCTTTTATAGAATCCCACCTGCAGACACATGGGAAAATACATCATGCGAAGTACCCCACATGAAACTAATCACCAAATATCATATCACCTGAAGACACTTGGGCCATTACATCTCATCTCTCTATAGCTACAACTAGAATAATGGGGTATCATGAATAAAGGAATTTAACCTCATTCCCTCCTCCCACCATGCATGACCCCCACCACGAACCTCCTCCTCATCGCATCAAACATCACCACTAGTGAAATTTGAACTTATGGATATCATATACCATGCATATCAAATTGACATGGAAGAGAGATTAAAGAATATAGGGTATCCATCCATCCATCCACACTATCTGTATGTTGTGAAAAACACCCAAAAACATATGGGTGTTAGAACATGGCCCTCGATGTAGGTGGGGTACGTATAGATTCCACATTGGAAATATAATATATATAATAGCCTCACACAAAAAATACTAACCTATGGATTCACAATAACTATACCATCCCAACTCACAACTTCGATCCCAAGGCCTCACAACCTTCACTACTTTCACTACCACTTAAAATGAATTAAACCACACAATAAATCTATAAAAAATAATCCAAATTACATATTTCTTTTCATGTTAAGATAATTATCAGATTTACCAATTACCAAAAAATATTATTTATCCAGTATATTCATTTCATATTAAATAATAACCACTTAATACAGACTTCCCATTTTAATTTAAGTATTCATTAATCATTCCAACCCATTACCCTATTAACCCCATTAGCTATTACAATTTTATCATTAACATTTAATTACATTACTATCCGAAAACTAACAAAACACATCTATATCACAAACAACCCACCTTTTCATGATAATAAGTCCCACATTACCACATCTACACACTATAACCAATTCCTCATCACAACCATAAGAACTCATCAAAAATAGATCTCACCACAATTATATCTCATCAAAACCTCCACAACTCATCATAACCATGAAACACAACCAATTCTCACATTTAATTTCATATTAATAAAGGGTATTTCAAAAAATTTACTTCATTATTTTCAACATAATTCTCATATAAACTAATATTTTCAATGCGAAACCAATTCATTATACATATATATGTTTTTATCCAATTTCATTCAAAGTGATGTCAAATAATCACACAATAAGGGTTCCACCAGAATATCAATTATAACATAAAAAAGGTTCCTAATAGCCCAGATTTTTAGAAAGGGAATAAATCATCTATAATATAAATAACAAAAAAAGTGGTAAAGCATGTTTTTCATTTCCCCACTACTTCAATTTAAATTAAATGAATTCATTATATTTTTTATGTTGGTGCATACTACCTAAAAAAAGAGCATGATTCATCCCATATATTCTACTAGAAGAAAAATGATGGATCACCTAACTAGATGAAAGAAGCATCACATGATTCACTGTAATAAAATTGGGGCAATAAAAATTGGATAAAATCACTACAGGAAGAACTTGAACTACTATGGTCCCAAAACTCTAAGGGAATGTCTTGAGAACCTCCTATATCAAGAGAAAGTAAGTATGAAGGAATAAAGGAAAGATCTTAATTTTAGAAATAATGATGAAAACCACCAGGATTTTGTATTATAAATAATATTTTAATTAACCCTTAATAAATATTTCATTAAATTCCATGAAAAAGGAATCATTAATAGCATTGGTCATCAACGAAGTTAAATAATATAATTATCTTCCTCCAAATAGCCTTTAAATAACCTTAATTAAATCTTTAAAACAACATTTATGTTAAAAATCATATTCAAGTATATCAGGGGTATTCTTGGGAAAATATTAAATTTTAGAAATTTGGATAGGTCCTGAACTAACTGTAGAAACCAACCTAACATACAAACAAACAAGTGACCACATAAAGGAAAAAAGTAACCATTCCAACCAAATGCATGACCAACCAACCAACCACAAAGAAAAACAAGTGAATGCATGAAGGAAACATGTGATCATTACAACCAACCACATGACGAACCTACCAACTACACAAGCAAACAAGTGACCACACAAAGGAAATAAGTGACCTTTACAAGTGATCACATGACAAACCAACCCACCACACAAACAGGAAAGTGACCACATGAAGGAAACATGTGACCATGATAACCAAACACATGATCGAACAACCTTATACACAAACAAACAAGTGACCACATAAAGGAAACAAGTGAGTATGCTAGCCAATCACACAACCAACCAACCTACCACACGAAAAAACAAGCGACTACATGAAGGAAACTCAAGTCTCATGGATAATTAAGTGAGTGTGAGAATAAAATTAGAAAAAACATGAGGAGAAATACTCAAAACACTATATTGACTCAACTAGGCCTTGAAAAACACAAAGAAAAGTGTTTTAGAAATACAAGACCTTAAATTGATAATTTTATTATATAAGAGTTATTGTGTCAGGTTCATGAAATAGTAAAAATATAAAATTGAGGATAGATAAGTTTAATGTAATGGATTTTTTTTGGTGGATAAATATGGAATATAACCTGATCTAAAATGATCTTTATTTACCATTGATTGTAACTAAACTAATGAATATGGACAAATCCAAATGGGAGAGACTAGATATAAAATCTCTTGGTTTTATTTGGATAAAATTAATAAGGAATGTTTCTTTCAATAATTTAGAGAATAAGAAAAATATATATTTTATGATAACATCTCCAAATATTTATGAATATAAAAATGTTCTCAGTAGAGTCTTTATGATGAAAATACATTTCATTTTGAGTTTATGAGAAGGTATGTTAGTGGAAAAAATTTGAATGATTTCAAAATGATTTAGGATTAGCTCAAGATAGTAAAATTTATATTTAATGATTATCTTTGTGTGATTTTGTTTCTATCCTATTTTTAATAATAATCATAATAAATTTGTAATTATAGTGATAAATTATATTGGAAAAATTGATCTTGTATTCATTTACATAATTTGATACTGAATGAAGATATCTATAGGAAAGAAGTGTAGGTATATTATATAATGTATTGAATATATATGGAAGATTATGGTCACCTTAGAGAAGAAAAAATAGATACTTAGTTGATAAATATATAGAGAGGAGTTGAGGGAAATAGACCATACACGACCCTTCATTTTTGGCATTTTGGGAAGAGGGGTTACCTAAAGAAGGATTACTTGGATCAAAACAATTGTATAACATCCACTTCCCATTGTTTAGGTTCTATAAATATCATGGATGGAGAAGTAATTACTATGTTTCTTAGTGTTAATGTTCTAATGTAATCCTATATAATTTATTTAGGAGAATATTTGCATTCCATAGTAAAAATAAGAAACATGCAAAATCATGTTTCTAGAAATTTCAGTAAAGCAAATGTTTTGAATGATAATGCTTTACATATTATATAAATTGATGATATAAAGATATGGATAAAGAATAGACTTTTTATTGAATTAAAGTAAGTTTGGTTTATCCCTACCCTGTAGAAGAATCTAATTTCCATGGGTTAGTTGA
The DNA here is from genome assembly GCA_963277665.1 of Viscum album. Taxonomy (NCBI): domain Eukaryota; kingdom Viridiplantae; phylum Streptophyta; class Magnoliopsida; order Santalales; family Viscaceae; genus Viscum; species Viscum album. The sequence goes on from OY728121.1 coordinate 443,072,298, forward strand.
ATGCTGATGGATTTAGAATTAAATTTGTAAATTAGTTATAGATAATCATTTGAGGTTTCTAGTCATTTCTAATGGATTAAAATATGAAAATATCTACTTTATTGGAAGAAAAAATGGAGTCTTAATGAACAAGTAATTAAAGAATAGATGTTTATATTTACAGAACAATTAGTTGGGTTATTTTAATGTGAAGAATTTTAATATTCTTGTAGACAAAGAGATTTTGAATCTGGATAATTCATATATTATTAGTTATGAAAGTTGTATACTTAAAAATAAACAGAAAATTTCCTACATTATTAATCTAATAACTCCAAAATAATACAAGATGGAACTTGTTCATGTCTATATCTAGGTATTATCCCTAGTCAATTCACAAGAAGGATCATAATACTTTGTGACTTTTATTGATGATTCCTGAGGAAGGTATGAGTTTTTTTCTTGAAGCACAAATTATATGTGATTATAATTTATTTTCAGTGGAACACAATGGTGTAAAGAGAAACCTGATATATGATGAAGAATTTCAGATATAGTAATGGGGGTGAGTTCACCTTAAGGATTTTCCAAAACTACAACAGACATTAAGGAATTAGATATGAGAAAATAATCCCTAGAAATCATAACCAAAATGGTTTAGAAGAGAGGATAAACCAAAGATCGATAGAGAAGGTGTGAAACATATATATTCACTCTATAATGACTAAGGTTTTTTAGAGAGAATATATGTATTCAGATACAAATCTGATCAACTATATTCCCTATTTATAAGGGAAACAATTACAAAAATCTCGATGGATCGGTAAAATAATTAAAATTTATCATCTCAAAATATTCAGTTGTGTTTCCTATGCTCATGGGGATGAAAAATAAAAAGATAAACATGATGAAAATTATAACACATGTTTATTTATAGGGCATGGAAATGATAATTTTATATTTCAACTTTGAGATGAATATAAAAGAAAATTCATTAGTATTATAAATATTATCTTCAATAAGATTGTTCATTGGAAGGATCGAAATTTGGTATCCAAGGAAGATTATAACATATAATCATCTCAAGTCTAAGTTTACCTAGGAATATGTTTTAGAGGAATTAAAATTAAAAAAAATTATGTGGAAATAAGTCTACTATAAGTTCTAAAATTCTAGAAGAAATTTTAGGCAACAACATTAGAAGTTCAGATAGTAGACTAGTGGATGGTATACTAGAAAGCTCGGTGGCTGGTGACAATCAAGGTAGAGAATAATTAAGTGATTTATAAGAAATGTCAATACTGTAAAGAGGTCAATCACATGAAATTTTATGAATATATTGTAGGATTAGATGAACAATAGAAAAGTATAGATATGATCTACACTTATATTTTTTAATGGATGGAGGAGAATATGAAATTTTAGAAGAGGTGAAAAATATCTATGATTCCACCAAGTAAGATTTAGTTATGAATAAAGAGTTGTATTTTTTACATAAGAATGAAACTTAGTATCTAATATAACTTTTTCATGGAAAAATGGATCTAGAAGATAAATGGATCATCCAATTAATAAAATAAACTAATAGAAGTTTGAGGTATATGGACAAGTTGACAGTGAAAGGTTTTTGAAAAAATGAAGGTATTGACATTTAAAAAATAATTTCAAAATTTGTCAAGAAAAATACTATTGTTGTTGTGCTAAGTATGGTTTCTTCTGATAATATTTATCTTGAAAAAATGGATATTAAGATGAAATTTCATTACGGGGATCTAGAGTAAGTGATTTATATGAAGTAAACAAATGATATTTTTTTAAAAACAAAATCATGACTTGGTGTGTAAACTAAAAAGGAGTCTCTATGGGAAGAAGAAACTAACAATGTATTGAAATCATAAGTTGTATTCTTTTATACTAGACAAAGGTTTCATGAAGAGAAAGTTGGATCACTATTTCTACCAGAAGTATTTTTAGGATGGATGTTTCATTATCCCTCTCTTTTATGTGGATGATATACTTTTAGTTGGGTTGAATTATCAACAGATTTAGATAATGAAGAAATATTTTTTAGGTGTTTTTGAAATGAATGATCTTGGTGGAGATAAAAAATATTAGGTATATATATTTAAAGGTATATGAGTTCTAAAATCTTTATACTCTCCCAAAATGAGTATATTTAGTAGGTAATTAAATGTTTTTGGTATAAATGAATGTATATCCATTTTTACTCATTTTTAATTCATTTAAAATTTTCTAAAGAGTGAGTACCAAAAATTAAAAATGAGGTTAAATCATGGATAAATTTATATTTTCATCTACCATTGGATGTTTGATGTAATATATGGTGTTCACTCAACTAAATATTTATCATTCGACGAGAGTTGTTGGCTGGTTCATGGAAAATCATGGAAAAGAACGTTGGGAGGGAATGAAGTGGATTAAACCATATCTTATAGTAATGGTAGATACTTCCTTGTGATTTAGTTTAAATGAACATATATAAGGATATGTTGATATAAATTTTTGGGGAGATTTAAAAACTCTAAATATTACTTCTATTCATGTCTTTACTTATAGTGGAATGACCCTTAACTAGATGGAAGGTTGTAACTAATTTTATCTCTCTCATCAATTGAGACTGAATATGTTGTAGTAATGAAAATAGGGAAAGAAATGGTGTGGTTTAGGTTCCTTCTTGAAGAACTTGGTAAGGGATAAGAAAACGAGACACTTTACTATGATAATCAAAGTGCTATTTACTTGGAAAAGAATCCAGTTTTTCATGAATGGGCTAAACATATTGACTTAAAGAACCTTTATATTTGGAATTTATTGGAATATGGGGATATGAAGATATAAACGATTAATAGAAAATAAAATATAGTGAATATGTTCACTAAAGTGTGGATCTAAAAAATTATGAGGCAATACTGTGCCTCAATGGGCCTGGGGTGAATAGGAAAAAACAGGAAGATATAGTTCACTACAATAATAATTATGAGTGGATCGTCACTAGTTATCCTTGGAGAAATCATCAATTATGAGATTTTACGGTTGTAAAGTATATTCGAGGATCTAATATATATTTATTAGAAGTTAATTACTCAGTTCATTAAAATAAGGTGATGATATCATGTCAAATCATCGATAGATTGGGTTTTCAGTTTATCATAATATCAAACAGTATGTCATAAATTACTCCTATCATGGAAATATGAACTAATGTGAAACTAATAGAACAAGTATTCGACTACAGGTGATTGGTGGTAAATTTGGAGAAAATTATAAGGTATGAGTAGTTTTACAATGTAATAAATAGAAGTATGTGATTATTGGAAGATGATGTTTTCAAAATACAAGGTGTGACCCTCTATATAACTGGGATGTGACCAATTTTCTAAGGTGTATCAGATAATCAAGTTATATTTTTACTCTTTTATCCAAGGGTTGATAAGTCACAAGTTGTAAAATTTGTACGTTCAGTGTATTAAAATCTTACAATGTTCTTCCATGGATGTAGGAAGATAATACAAACCATGTAAACTGGTTTTCTTTTCTTTAAAGTTTGTTTTTCATTTTTTAATATGCCTATATGATTGTGAATGGTTATTGGATTTAGTGTAGTGATTTTAGTGTATTAATACTTCCAAGATCAGTGCAATGAAATTATAGAAGATCCATACTGGTGATATATGTTTCCACGTTTTTAATCTATCAATGATCAAACTTCTTGTTCTTGAAGTTTGGGATGGATTCATAATATATTAGGCATGTGGTAAAATGATAAAACTATAATTTTTAATGCATCTATATCATGGTAAAACTATGAATATAATCTCTATAATTGGTATTGATTATCTTCATATATATTTTTAAGGGCATAATTTATGATTATGTGGATATTCCCATACATCATTATAAGTTATAAAAGTTAATTAATTAGCATTTATTTTTAACTATTAGAATTCATGATTTCTCAAGATACTATAGATTGTATTGGGAGGAAGCTATTTTCCTAAATGAGTTAAAATAATTTGGTGCATCTTTATGGAAGCCCAATATATATGGGAAACCATATCATATACCACAAAAAGTAATGTGAAACTTTCCATTGACTCCAAGCCATCAAAATATTTTTATGTTTGATAAAATATCAATAAATAATTAATGGAATTAGGAGAAATAAGGATATAGATGAATTGGTTAATCTTGTGGATGGGTTAACATGGAATACATTGAATTCATGAAATCGTAATTTTAAAAATTATGTTTATAATATGATATTGGGTTTATCATATGCTGATTTTATTACCTTCAGTCAAATGATTACTTAACTTAATACATAGTATATTTTAATTCACAATTATAACCTTCCTCTATGTATGTATTTGAAAAAACTATTTACTTTCCTGAATGTACTCACTTCTAGACCTTATGATATAAAAAATGATATATATAAAAACTTGAAACCTTTAAGAAAATATTTAAAGAAACTATTGAATGCTGACGTGTATACATATGATACTTGTATAAAAGAGTAATTTCAAATGTGAATTATGATTAAGTGGATGATAAATTATTATCCTACTTATGGAATGGTTTATGGTTAGAGTATTATGGGTAAACTAGACTATCCTAATTATATAAAGAATACATGAACTACGAGGCTTAAATTTCATCATATTTTTAGTTTCATGAGACATAAATGATTATTTGAAATGAATTGTACATATAGAAATAATATTTTAAATTTATATAATCTCATTGACTAATAAAAAGCATCTTATCATATTTTAGGAACAAATATAATTAATTTATTTGATTATTTCAATTTTATTTTTAGAAAAGTTTAGATAAATTCTAGAAAGAGGATAAATGTTTCTTATTAATCCAATTACAATTATAGAAAAAAGTATTATCTTCAATTTACATTATTGATCATTTAAATTTTTGTGTAACTAGTTTTATATGATGTATATCTTAAAAAATATATGTGAAATTCTACCTTTATCCCTTATTTTTTTGGGAAATACCAATGATGATTTAAAAACTCCGTATGACTTGATGGAATGGTGTATCAAACATGAAATTCATCATGAGTTCATCATTTTTAATAATTAAAAAGTTACATATGCTTCTAATATGATGAAAAATTAATAGAAAAACAATTTATATAATTTATAAAGACACTAAATATTCTATATGGGTATTCATGTAGCATATAAAAATAGATAAATAGAGGAGATGTTAAAATAAAATCTATAAAAAGTTATGATTATCACATCCTTCAACATTAGATGATTCTAATAAAAATATGACATTTAATTTAAAATAATAAAGTTGAAAATTATTCAATTATTAAATTTATATATATATATTTGTGTTAAATTATTTATAATTTTTTTTAAAAACATAGAAAGATCGAGTAGTAATTCTTTGTGATAGGGAAAAATGCTCCTCCTGTTTTTTTACTTACATGATGCATCTAACTATCCACCTTCCCACTAAAGTTCTCTTGAAGGTCCCATTACTTATTACTATATGTATAAATTTAAAATAAATATGTCCATAATAAAGTATTATATTAGGAATAAGAATCATTCTCAAGGATCCATTATGACAGGTTATTTAGCTTAAGAATGTATGGGTTTTTGTCCAATATAGATGGGTGATTTCAACATGAGATGTGATCGACTAATGAGAACTAAAAATGATTAATATGAGAATATTAATCCCAATTTTCCATCACATCCCTAAATAATGTGAAATATTGGATCATATACATTGGGTACTTTGACCATTGAATAATGAGAGATAACACATCACATGGTCCTATTTAACTTTTATGTGTTTGATTACTATATCAAGTAAGTACTTTGAATATCTATATATCATATCTTATGTAATCATGATTATTTCTTAAAATTTTAATGTCATATTATTTGGGGAACATAAATAACTTATAGGATTAAGTCATCATTTTTTACCTCTGAGAAGGAGTGAGACTTTGTATAGTAAAGAGTTTCCTAATTGGTTAAAATCAAAGGTATGAGAATTAGTCTTATACTATAAAAATACTATTTTTTTGGTCTATTATCATGGATCTATTGTCATAGTTTATATAAATGTGACAATTAGACTATATTAGTACAAATTTTATAAACCATAATTATATTTGGTTTTTGAAATGATATTCTTACATTTTGTACACGCTATAATAGTAGAGAATTGATTGTTAGGGTTTTTAAAAACCCCAAAAAATGAGTAAAAAAATACCACCCAGTGAAAACCTCCCCCACACCCCAATTATTTCCCCTTGATTCCCCTAATTATTTCTTCCCCATGAAGAATCCCATGCCCTATCACATATAACCTAGTGGCATCCCCTCTCAAATATCCTCCCATAACATCGATATACTATCACTACAGCATCAAGTATCATTCTATAAATCACTATATATTCTAACCATTGTATCTACCTCTATATATCCACATTGTATACCCCAATTTAATATTATTTATTCAATTTTAGTTCAATGTTATTTTATTATTGACAAATTAAATTGTTTGGAAATCTTTTTTTAGTATACAAGGTGTTAATTAGGTTATTATAATCTGTTTATAATATTTTTTATGAATATTTTGCAGATTCATTTTTCCAAAAAAGGTTGTTATTTGGGATGTTTTGGGGTTTTAATTTGATTTATTAATATTATTCATTACTTTCATAAATTTATAAATTCTAATCAATATAAATTTAGAATTTTTTATAAGTACACTATGTTTTATTTATACTAGTATATATACTTTTTTTATACTTATATATACATTTATAAATTATATATTATATCATATTATACTTATTTAATTTATATATAATATTTTATTAAAAATTTATACTGTAATAGTTATATAAAATTATAAATATATATAATCTTGTAAATTTTATAGTATATCATATTCTACTTATAATATATATATATATATATATATATATATATAATTTTAATAAATTTTTATAGTTTTACGATTTCATACATTTATAAGACTATATAATTTTATAGATTTTATAGTATATAATATTATAATTATATAATTTATATATAACTCTTATTAATTATTTATATTTTTATAATTTCATACATCTATAAATTTAAATACTTTTATAAATTTTATATTATATCATATTAATTATCTTGGAGGGATTAAAAACTACAATCACATACACACCCCGGAAATTTAGTGGGTCAAGCTTCATCTCTCTTAACTAGGATTGTTAAGCACACACTAGGACTCATTATTACATTTATAGAATGGCCTGAAGCCCCAAATTGTTGGCTTCCTAAAGTCCTAGGAAGAGTTTGCCTAAAGTTCTAGTGGACCAAGGTCATTAGTGGTCCATGGGACCCTATTTTTTTCTAATAGAACTAGGGGCCACATCGAGTGGCCCCCTGTGCACCCCTATATCTCACACTCACCAACACCATGCTCACTTAGGCCTTATGCCTCACTTCCTCACCCATGCATTCCCACCACTATACTCACCCTCACGTTCCATCCGTCCAATGAACATTAACACCACTGTACTCACCCTCACGTTCCATCCGACCTCACGGCCTCCTTACCCGCCCTCAAAAGAGCCAAGTATCAATAGTACATCAGGCCATGCCCATCATAACAATCAACGTTGCCTCAATTCCGATGACCAAGTCGCCCAATCCTGACAGTTACACTGTCTCAATCGTAGTACCTTCTTGCTCTCATAAGAGCCAGACCCAAATATCATGCACATGCAATTCTACAGAATACAATTCATGGCATACACATTGCAATAAACAAGAAATTCTATCATGAATTTCACCTATACACATTTCAGAGCATACATAGAATGGAAATTGATTTTATTCACATGGTATTATCACTTCACAAAGCATACGTGCAGTTATGAAATTGAAATACCCTAAAATGTGCCTATGAAAAGTCAAGAAAACAACCCTTGACATACCATCAAAAGTTTACATATCATAATCAATAACATCACACAACATGTGAGCCACTGAGGTGGAAATCATATCAACTATAATCTGAGAAAAAAGAAAACAGAAATTCCCACCCCTGGAAACTCAATCCATCCCTCGTTCATGGGGCTAAAGGAACCCATGAAAAAGTTTAAAAATCAAGTTCCAACAACAACCTATCTCTAGTCTACCATACCCCAAATAGTAAAACCAACAAAAATAAAAAGAGAAGTCTCAAACTCATTAGTAGCCAACCAAGAAATGCTACTAAATCCTTTTCAAGAACTCCTCTGATACCACTTTGTAACGACTTGGACCCGACCAGCCACCCGAACAGTGCCGAATGGGTCGGGTGTTACGACCTTAGGTGCACCTCCCCTGAATTCCAAAGGCTGCCGACCATCAGTGAGGGTCTGAATAGGTATAGTGGGGTGGCTATACCCTCTCGGAGGAATGAAGGGTACTGGTCCAAGTAATAAACTAAAATATGCAGTGGAAATAAATGACTCAGCAGACTCGAACCAGACCCGCAGAGTGGAAGCACATTCAATAACAATAAACAACGGAAGCAATATAGAAACAAAAGCAGCGGAAAGTAAAAAGAACATCATGCCAGTAATCAACTGCAATAACTGCTAAAAAAACCAAGCATGCATTCAAGTAAGTCATAAAAATCAATATATATATAATGGCGCTAATGGATAACTAGTAGTAGCAACAATATAACGTAAACATGCTGATGCAAGAAAAAGAATACTAAAAAAGTAGCTCCAGTATGGAACGACCTCAATGTCCATGCCAGTCTCCATGTCAACAGCACTATAGTCCAGCTCCTGAGGCTGACCCTCTACCTGCACGCAATTTCATAAAGTCTACATGCATCCCGAAGGGACCGTGTAGGGTGTGAGACAAGTCTCAGTAGGATACCACCCAGAGGTGCGTACCTAATATAAGTGTTTAGGCAGACATGCTTATATAAGAAAAACAGTAACCAGTGTAATGCCCAAAAGTAAACAAAGACTTCACTGGTGCTCAACAGCCACCAGGAAGTGTCACCTGCTTCAGCCAATGCCGAAATGTCTGATCTGCAGCCCGAAACCTCATGCACCCTGACACCATGTGTCTAAAGTACCGACATCCCGAAGGGATGCCCAACCGTAGTATCCCAGCTCGAAAGCTCAACCTGCCCATGGCACAACATCCAGAGGAACAGTGATACCTGTTCTCAAATCACGGCGAGCCTCTACCCTCAACCTGACCGCCTCAAAGCTGTCTCCCGAAGGCTCCTCACCTTCCATGTGGCTTCCTATGGAAAGCACCCCCAAACTAAAAATACCTAACCACAACTATCAGGGGCCTCTACCCAACGAGTGGCCGTACCACCTCATCTCAGAGTCTATCTGTGTGCACACTACTCAAAAGTACCTGGTGATTGGTAATCACCTCAATAAGTTCCCAAGTCATAACACCTCTGACACCTCGTGCCCCTGCGAACCTGTCGCTCAAGTCTGATGGCCTCTCTATCCAAGTAACTCGGGCCAGGCCCAACCCGGCAGTCCAACTGCCTCAACCGACGTCTGTGACGCCCAATCCCGTGGTGGCAACCACCCAAAGTAACCCGAGAAAACCCCCCAACCTGTGATCCTCATCACTCAATAAATATCTGGGCCATGCCCAACACAAATCAATAGTTCAGCTAGAAATATTAAAAATTGAATAATTATACACATAAGCATCACTTTAAACAGGAAATTACTAAATAGTCAAATTGCACTAACTTGTGTTGTCCCATACCAACACCTAATTCATTCGTAATTTAACGATTAAACTCAACATTTTATCTCAAGGAAAAACAATAATAATTCTAAATACAATAGTTAAAACAATGGTCTAGTTCATACGCAATTCGGCACCCCGTCCTAATTTCCCCAAACGAGCAACGACCACTAAACCGACCTAGCTCAATCACAAAAGGGTCAGGGAATACCCAGACGCATCCCAAAATGCCGATAATTAATTGAAAAACAATTCAACAAGGTTTCGATCAATACCCAATGTCACACCCGAAGGTCACAACCCCCAAATTTCTACGAAAACACGAAAGAAGGTATGCACCACCCACCTCGTACTCATACGATGACCCTCCTTTGATTTCAGCCTCTGAATCAGACTGAATCACAGTAGATCTGCGTTTCTGTCAAATCTGTTCTATTCGGATGGAATCTATGGAGGAACAGGTGACGGATCTAAGACGAAGAAGGGTGTGTGGGGTTAGCCTTTACGATGTGGTCCCACTGCCACCGACAGATCGAATAACGGAGGTTGTATGCCAGATCTAGAAGGATTTTTGTTCGCGGAGGTCTTTCGGACGAACTGTTTTTCCAAAGGGGAAAAAGAAGGTCATTATGGAAATAAGACGCGACGACGCCTCGAACGATCAAAAAAAAAAAGTACACGGCGTGTATTTCCAAAGTACCTGCCGTGGACACGTGTTTTCGTACTCTGAATTAAGAGGAGTCCGACACAAGGTTTGGACCGCTTACACAGTCAACACACGGTCATGGTCTCGGCCACTACACGAGACAAAGGTACACAACGTGTCAAGGAAGGCTACATGTCGTGTAGATGGAAATTTATACACGGGCACCACAATGCATGTACATGGTGAGCACATGGCCGGTTACTCGGTTCACACATACACGAAGTGTACTTAAAGTACACGGTGCGTAGTCTGGAAATTTCCAGAAAATGCCCAGAGTTTCTAGACTTCTCAGAAATCAATCAAAATTTCAAACAAGGTCGGGATTTTGACCCATTTCTAAAAACCCGGGTTATTACAAAAAAATTCTCCCTGATGCCTCTTACCACATGATTTACATGATGTAAATTGAACTTTCATTCCTCTATGATCATCATGAAACTCCATATTTCTTTTATTAGCTGAGTCAGGAAACTTACCAAAGATGAGATTATTGATCATATTATGAGATTGTTGATTAGGAATAATAACGATGTTTAGACTTCCAAATCCCATTTCATTTGGTTTCTCAGGAAGAATATCATTCCATTGTCCATCATATCCTCCATTATCATGAATCTTCCTGTTTCCAGCCATTTTAAAAAACCCAAAAAGAATAGTGTGAGAGGCAAAAATCATACTAGGAAAACAACATAATCAAGGAGAGTACTTTCAATCTCTAACATCTTAGGTTTAATACTAGGTTATTCATGATCGTTATAATAATTCTAGGAATGTAACCTATACTTATACTTAACCTTAGATACATCCCTGGACATACCTTATAAATATCTCTAGGAATCTCACTAAAGTTTTCACATCCTAGTTTCCAAAGGTTGACTAAAACTTTCCTCTGATACCAATTATAGAGACCCAAAGCTTTACATACATGGACATTACATTACTTTTATTTAATACTTAATACATAATAAAAACTGACACCCAAGGACCGTAATAGTTTAGTGTCTTTGGAAACTCGGAACATAATCTTCTAATCATGGTGAAATATCTTCAACATCTCCCATAAAGATATTTCCCTTTGGTTTTATTACCTAAAACCTTTATTTATATCCTAGGGAAAAGAAAACATAAAAAGGGTGAGCTCAAATGCTCAGTAAGGGTAATCATGGAGAACATGAAACAATCCATAAGCATTTGAACATAAAAAAGTGAACATACAACATCAAAATCATGAGTAATGACATAAATCATGGTAGTACATAAGGAATACATCAAAAAGGAACATTAACCATGATAAAATAGCATGGGAATAAAACATGTATTTGTGAAAACCATTAAGAACATGTTATTATTTCCATAGTAGACAGGGGATTGATGCCAAGACCATCATAGTGGACAGAGTCCCTTACTAAATCGAGTTCACTCCTCATTCCAGTCCTGTATCACTGAACCTGATTAACTTTCCATTCCAGCCATGTCTATCTCATGAGATATAAATCTTTACCCAATGCATTGGAGGTAGATATAGGTCCCACCCATCTCATAATGAAATCATTCTTACTTTTGCCACATCATAAACATAAATCATTCATCATAAACCAAATAATAAATTGGGTTTCATAAAAATCATCCCATCATAACATAATCCATATAAACCAAATGGATATCATTTCATCATAAGAAAATTGAAACCATTTAAATAATAGAGATATTATACTTTAAACATACACTTTGAAATAATTTCATCTTAGATGGAAAAATGGTTTTGATAAAACACTTGAAATGATTTCTTGAGGAAAATATCCTTTCTTCTTCAATATCATTTTCTTTTCACAAAATGCCATGCAATTTTAAAAGAAAAGGATTTTTTTTGAAAATAGAAACAAAATATTGTAGATTAAGCTTCATGAAAATAAGGCATTGTTAAAACCATAAAAATCCGTTCATCCCGTATAAGTGAAAAAAACATTCTCCTCGTACTTTTGCCAAAAAAGTCAAAAAGTTCCTCGTATAGTAAACAAAAGAAAGATTCCTTACATAACATAATGTAAAAGTCAAAGAGGGGTAAACATGACTTTAAAAAAACATGTAATAATATTAAACACTTTATGAAAAACATTTTTGTGGACATGGATGAAAAATATAACCCTAGTAAATACTTACGTATAAGCAATCCTGGATAAAAATGAGATTGCAAAATTTTACCTTACCTTAGGTCCGATAAGCTTCATACGTATCTGAAACTCATGTATAATGATTTAAATAATGTCATTGAATTATTACAGAATCATATTCATTTATATGATATCATATATGGTTCACTTATGACTTTATATTACCTTTTCTTTTGTAAATTCCATGTTAAAGCAGCGTTTTGGGTAAAATCGTTTCATTTATCGTACGTGTTTCAGCTAGTTGTTCTTGATATTATTTAATATATCCAGATTTAATTAATTTATAATGTTAAATATGATTTATATATAATATATATTTAGAATATAAATATATATATGATAGATCGATAAACAGAATGAAATACACCGTTCATGGAGACGGTAGGCCGTATATACGCATGAACGCTGTTTTCGTTTCCTTATTGAATTGAATGGAATTATGTAAATGGAACATATATTTACATAAATATAGTATCAATATTATGTAATATATTTCATGATTATTTTTTATATATACTTTATAATCATACATGAAAGGTTAATCATGGAAAATGAATCTCATCACGTTCGTGGAGACGGTAGTCCGTATGTACGCACGAGCGATGATATCATTCATTTGATATTAAAATATTATATAATTGGATGTTATATCATCTATACAAAATCATAATAATGTTATATTTATTATTTATATCATTTATAATCATTATTACACCCATCCAAATGATGAAATGTTTGAATAACAAACTACACCACGACATGGAGACGGTAAGCCATACGTACGCATGTGTGATGACTTTTTCATTCATAGGATGGATAAAAAAACTAATATGGTTGAACAATTTTTATAATAACATCACAGTATATAGAATATATTGGAGTTATTATTTTATAATGGATACAAAAAAGAAGGATAATGTGAAATAAGAAAGAATCTTGAAATAATCTGTAGAAGAGATTACCTCTTCTTCGAAGTGCCTCTTTTAAACTTCCTCTTAGGGAACTAGGGTTGGTATTTTGAGAAGACCAGATGTAACATCCCAGTTCTGGGAGCCACTCAACGGGTGCCCTGAACCCAGTTTTCCACATGACCTCAAGCGCATTTCCCCAAACAGCAGAGGCTGCCGACTACCAGCGAGGGCCTGGGTCTGATATTGGGGAAACTATGCCCTCATTTTTCAAAGTGTAGCGCAGTGGAATTAAATAAAACATACAATAATATTGGAAGAAGTAAACCATACACAACTGAAATACGAAACTGTAGTAGATATAACCAACCATTACATAAAAAATCATGCAAAATGCCTCAAATTCTAAGAAAACAGCCAGAAGATGTTACACAGCAGTACAATACAATACAGGGTACAACAAAGCAAAATGAAACAGCCGACAACATCACAAGCCTAAGCTCGGTCCCATGCTCCCCTAATCCTCTACAAAAATCATGTACTTATATAAGTGCCCTTGACCTTATCTAAACCTGCCGAAACGTAATCTGTTTGGGCCGAAAAGCATGACCCAAACAGGGTGTGAGAAATAATTCCCAGTAGGCAACCACCAAAGGCTCGTGCTCAACTGTGTGTAAACATGCAACAACAGTGTGCAATAATAAATGCAATAAACTAAGTAGTACTCAAAAGTAACTAACTTAACTAGTTATATTGCCATTTTAATTATTCATTTATCCATTTAATATTAATAAAACACCATAGTGAATTTCTATATAATAGTCACTATCCTCAGACACGCAAACCCTCACCCTCAGGTAAACAGAATCTTACCCGCATGTAATTTGCCTCAGGCATAATATAATCTCACCCTCAGGCATAACAGAATCTCGCCCTTAGACATTGGCCCCAGGCGTATCATAATCTCGCCCTCAGGTATAATAGAATTCAAGCCCTTAGGCACGAATGGTTGCCCTCGGACGAAAATAGAACATTGCCCTCATGCTAATACAGTCACGCCCTTAGGCTATAGTAAAACACTGCCCCCAGGCATAAGTAACCAGGCCATGCCCAACATATAAACATGAAATTTACATACAATTCTTCTCAAGGAAAAATTAATGCATAATTTAAACATGGAATACCCTCGGGTATCCTGGCCAAACGGCTAAACAGAGGAACGCACCCCCAGGGTGGTCCTGGATCTAAGAACTGATCCCAAACAACAATTTTACAATTTTACTTAATTACCTATAAAATTCTACATATTTAAAAAAGACACGGCCTCAGCCACACGACACCCTAAATATGGGTTTGTAGCTTAAAAACACAAAACACACGATAGTTGGAAATAAACACCAAGACACCTACCTTATATGCCCCTGAATTGTATACATGAATGACGACAATCGATTCGTCCTAGAACGACGTAGATTTGAGGTGAGAGAAAACCTCATTCAAACTTAAATAAATTCCCTACGGGAAATAATTGTTAAGAACAACTCGAGGAGAAGGGAGAGATTTCCAGCGCGGTTCCAGGGAGATCGACGGTGCAGAAAACGGATTCCCGACGTGCGCTCGGTGGATCTCCAAAGATCTGGCCTCCCTCTCCCATTACTTCCTCCTGTTCTAATCCTTACTTGTGAACAGGGGAGTCTACTACCCTTTTTATGTGTAAAAAGCAAAGTACACGGTGCGTATTTCAAAGTACATGACATGTACTTTCCATTTTCTAACTGTTCCTCTGGCGGCTTCCCGCCAGCGTGGCACTATTCACTTGCCGACATGACTACACAACATGTCTGCATGAGTACACAGCGTGTGCTATCACATAGCTAGCCACCGCCTTACTATTCTTCTGCCGACTGACTACACACCGTGTAAAGGACTACTACACGGCGTGTAGTTGGGTTCTACACCCTTCATCGCCGACATGGCCACACGCCCCGTGTACTCATCCCACACGACCAGAAGTACACAGCGTGTGGAAAAGTACACGGCGTGTGGAAAAGTACATGGTGGGTACTTCCAAAATTTAGGATTTCTCCCCATTTTCCTTTTTTTCTAAAAGACACTTAAGGAAAAGAGAAAAGAAGAAGCCCGTACCTCAAAATTAAGAACCAGGTTCTAACAAACTTCCCCCCTTAAAGAAATTCGTCCCTGAATTTCCCTTCCAAGGGTGGTGAAGATATAGCCATGAACAACTCCAGACACTGAGCACGTACATAGGTCTCCCGCTCCCAGGTTTCATCCTGCACTCGGCCATGCTTCCATAACACCCGTACGAGAGAAACTGACCAGCGTCAGAGAACCTTCGTGCTCCTGTCAATGATACGAATCAGATGCTCCTCAAAGGACATATCTTCATCAAGCTCAACCTCATCTGGATGAAAAACATGAGACGAGTCTGAATGAAAGCGGCACAGCTGAGATACATGGAAGACGTCATGCATGGCTCGGTACCTCTGAGGTAATTGCAACTGATAGGAAACCAGACTGACTCTATCCAGAACTTCAAATGGCCCCAAATACCTCGGTGAAAGTTTATCCTATCTCCTGATCTGCCTGTGTCCCAACCTCAGCAAAACACACAAGAAAACCTGATCCCTAACCACAAACTCCAAAGGTCATCTGCGGCGATCAGCATAAGACTTATGATGAGACTGCATGGTAGCCATCCGCTTCTGAATCTATTAGACCTTCTCATAAGTCTCCAGCACGAGACGTGGTCCCAGTAAAGCTGCCTCACCTGCATCTAACCAGCACAAAGGTGATCGAAATGGCCTACCATATAAATCCTCGTAAGGTGCCATCTCGATAGTTGCCTGAAAAATATTGTTATAGGCCAACTCGAATAGGGGTATATGCTTCTCCCAAGAGCCCCCAAAGCTAGGACGCATGCACGCAACAGGTCCTCTAGCAATTGTATCGTATGCTCTAAATAGACATATATCTAGGGGTGGTATGTTGTGCTTAGAAGCACCTAGGTACCCAGTGCCCTCTGCAAACTCTGCCAGAAAATTGATGTAAAATAGGTGTACCTATCTAAAACGATAGAACGAGGGACCCCATGAAGACGTATGATCTCTCGGATATAAAACTTTATGATATTGTCATCCCCAAAGGTCTCCTTGATTGGAAAAAAGTGAGCTACCTTCATGATTCTGTCCACAATAACCCACACGACACCATTGCCTCGAGGTGACCTCGGCAACCCAGTCACGAAGTCCATCACGACATCATCCCATTTACACTATGGGATAGGTAACTGCTGTAACAGTCCATCTGGTCTCTGATGCTCCTCTTTCACCTGCTGACAGGTGGAGCACCTCGTAACAAAACTAGCTATCTCTCTCTTCATACCCGGCCACCAGTACTGACGTCTCAAGTCAAGGTACATTTTTGTAACCCTGGGATTAATTGTCCAAGATGAAGCATGAAACTCCCACATCAACTCCTCGCGTATATCCCCTGGAACCCATACTCGTCCATGGAAATGCAGAATATCATCATCACCTATCATCCAACCAGGAGGAGGGTCCTCACTTGCCACCGACTCCGGTAGAACTAGGCCTTCTGAATCAGATAGCTGTATCATACTCACTCTATCCAGGAGGGTAGAAGTCACAGTTAAAGATGAAAGATAGGTTTTCCACTGACTGTCGTTCACCTCCAAATGAATCTCAGAGAACAAAGCTATAAGCTGCCACGCACCACTGGCCTCCTGCACTGCCTGTATCTGAGTCTTCCTACTCAGTGCATCGGCTACTGCATTACCTTTACAAGGTGTATAGGAAAGCTCAAAATCATAAGACTGTAGGTACTCAACCCACCTTCTCTACCTTAGATTCAAGTCATGCTGAGTGAAGATATACTTGAGGCTTTTTTGGTTGGTGAAAACCACAAAATGCTCTCCCAATAGATAATGTCTCCAACAGTATAACGCATGAACAACTGCAGCTAACTCAAGATCATCCATCGGGTAATTCCTCTCATGTGGCCTCAACTACCGAGACCCATACACAACAACTCGATCGCCCTGCATCAACACTGCTCCTAGCCCAATACCTAATGCATCACAATAAACTGTATAGATCTTCCCCTGCTTTGGGAGTATCAGGACTGGTGTTGATGTTAACATACCTTTCAGGTCTTGAAAGGCTTCCTCACAAGCTTCCAACCAAACGAACTTCACACCCTTCTTAGTCAATCTCATCAACGGTGCTGCTAAGAAGAAGAAGTCCTGGATGAAGCGTCTGTAGTAACCAGCCAAACCCAAGAAACTTCATATCTCAAACACGTTCTTAGGATGCTCCCAGGAAACTACTGCTCTCACCTTCTCTGGGTCTACTGCAACTCTTTCCTCTGAGATGATATGACCTAGGAAGTGAATCTGGTCCATCCAAAAGTGGCACTTTGAGAGCATAGCATATAGCTAATGCTCTCTCAGTGTACTCAATACGATCTCAAGATGGGCGACATGGTCGTGTCGAGTGTGAGAGTACACCAAGATGTCTTCCACAACTACTACCACAAAATAATCAAGATATGAATGGAACACATGATTAATCAGAGCCATGAAAACTGCTCGCACGTTCATGAGTCCGAACGGCATAACCAAGTACTCCTATAGACCATATGTACTCCTGAAGGTTGTAAGTGGTATATCCGATGGTCTCACAAGTATATGGTGATATCTTGATCTCTAGTCAATCTTCGAGAACACTCATGCTCCTCAATGTTGATCCAAAATATCATCTATCTTCAGCAAGGGATATTGGTTCTTAACCGTCAACTGGTTCAGATTCCGATAATCCACACAGAGTCTGAGGGTACCGTCTTCCTTCATCACAAAAAGGACCGGTGAACTATACAGAGAAGTACTGGGTTGGATAAATCCCTTTTCCTGTAACTCCTCCAACTTCCTTTTGATCTCCTTCAACTCAGGTGTAGCCATCCTATAAGGAGGAATGGACACCAGTGCTGCTCCTGGAACGAGCGCAATAGTGAAATCCACCTCTTGCTCCGGAGGTAGACCTAAAAAGTCATATGGGAAGACATCCCTGAAACGATCAACCACTGGAGGGAAATCCGTCTGAAAAGTCCCCTGATCATCCAGATATAATATCACAATCTGGGCTGTGACTCCACCTCGCCCATGATGCTCTGGTCCAGCTCGACTCGCCTGAACATCCCATTCTCCCTTGTATAGAAACTCTCCGCCCTCTGGTGATGTGAAACTCACCCTATGACGATAGCAGTCCAAAAAGGCTCGAAAGGGAACCAACCAGTCCATCCTGAGAATGACGTCATAAGCTATCATCTCTAAGACAAAGAGGTCCCAAAGAAAGTGACACCCTCCAACCACTAGGGGGCACTCCCTGCACTGACACACACCAGCCGTTCTAGTCCCCAACAGAGTGTCTAGAGTCATGATATCAGAAGAAGAAGAAGAAACACAAAGCCCAAGGCTCTCCACAACGGGCACAGATATGGAACTATGTGTAGCACCCATATCTAAAAGTACAGAAGATAAGACAGAAGCTACTAGAATAGTACCTCTGACTGTAGAAGGTCCGGGATCCTGCTCCTGTTGGGTCTGTTGCACTGCATATGCCAGCCCAATGCCGCAGCCCTGTGACACAGCCTGACTACCCTGAGCTATCCCACCCGGCTACCTCTGCAATCCTGGTGTCATGCTTCCACGACCACGACCACCATCTCTACCTGCACGCCTTGACGTATTCCAGTTTCCCGACTGGTGAGAAGCTACTGGTCCTGCTCCCGCACGCAGAGTATGCATAGAACCCATCTCACTAGAAACTGGAAGAAACGCCCTACAAAAGCACTGCATATGACCCATCTTTCCGAAAGATCGACACTCCACTAGATCACGTGGACACTGCGGTCTCTTGTGCCCATCTTTAACACACTGGTATCACCTGATCAGGCCACCTGAAGAAACTACCTAGATGGTACTGCCACCCTAAGAGAAATCCATCTGTCTCTTCCTCTTGCCAGTAGAAATAGTACTAGTAACTAGTGCTGAACCGCCCTGGCCCACACCACTAGCTTCCCATAGGTTCCACTCTGAAATCAGTGCCTGGTTCACAATACAATGTACTGAAGGCAACCTGAAAACATTAACCAGTGCTCGGATGACATAACGAATACCATCCTCAAAATGTTTGGCTCTCAACATCTCATCACCCACCAGTACGGGTGAAAAACTTTGATGCTCGGTCAAATGAGTAGAATAGTCCATTACTGACATATCTCCCTACTGCAGATTCATGAACTCTCGATCTCTATCTGCCCTCAGCATCTCTGGAAAGAAGAAGTCATAGAAGACTGCCTGAAAATATTCCCACTCCATGTCCTTATGATTCTCTACCTGAGTGGAAACATCCCACCACCTCTTGGAAGAATCACGCAGCATATAAGTCGCGAGCTTGACCATCCACCCTGAAGGTATCTCAAGATGCTCGAAAAAAGTCTACATCGATCCTAGCCAAGACTCCAAAGCTTGTGGTCTGCCATCCCCTGAAAACGTAGGCGGATGTTTCTATTGGAAGATACATGTCAGCTCGACCATAGATGTGGCAGACTATGGTGATCCCTGAAAGGTCTGCATGAACCGCATAAAGCCTTCATGGAACTATGCCTCCGCGCCTGTGTCTGGTATAACAGCTGGCGCTGCATTTGGCTCTGTTGGAGGGTCCACTAGTAGCCCATGGCCCACCATCTCTAGAGTATAATCATTGCTGCTCTCCCGGAAAACAACACATGAACATCTAGGAGGCATGACACAACAAGGTCAAAACACACCTTAGATTCAAGATTATCAAGACTAAAAGCGAAGGAACCACAAGGGAACAAGAGGAAGAAGGCATTCAAAATTTTTCAAAACAAAACTACACAGCATGTATAATGACTACATGGCATGTACCTGATTACTCTTCCCCTTCCCGGGTCCTTCTACATGGATATTCCACACGACTCCTGTTAAACAAAACTACACGGCGTGTATGACATCTACATGGCGTGTATGGTGAAATTTCCAACTGACCATGTTTTTTGTGACATGGGTGACTACTCAGCTTGACACTACATGTCATGTTACACCCATACACGGTGATTACACCACCCCATTTCCCTAGCCACATGGCTAAAACCACACGGTCTGTCCTCGGACAAGACTACACGGCGTGCCCTATAGGTACACGAAGTGTACTATACGAGATCCACTGACCCGTGTTGTTAGTTACACGGCCAGACACACATCTCACACTACACGACGTGTTCTATATATACATGGCGTGTATGTGAGAGGGTTACACTGACCCGTGTTGTTAGTTACACGGCCGGGTCCCTAGGTCAGACTACACGGCATGTTCCATAGTGGACATGACGTGTATGTATTAAGGTCTCCTTCGTCTATGTTTTTTGTTTACACGGACGGACTACGGGTCAACACTACACAACGTGTACATCTGGTACATGTCGTGTTTTCCCCAAGCATTTCCCTTCCCCGTGTCTCCGCCCACACGGTCTCGGACATGGGAAGATACTACATGGTGTGTACTCATGGTACACGACATGTACTTAAAAAGTTTATTTTTTTTCTTCCCGAACAGAAGACCATACACAACATGTTTAAGGTACTACACAGCGTGTATATTGGGTTTTCTGGACAGTATGCCTTAGAAACTTCCCCGGAACCCAGAAAATACCGAAAAACAACACCTAAGTGTACAATTCTGACCCGTGAGGGCCCATACTCCCCACGAATCAATGTTTTACATCTTATCTATGTTATAAAAAAACAAACAGTCAATGATCCGCCAATTTCTGGTAAATGGGGGCCCATACTCCCCAAAAACCAGATTTTGGCGTTCATTATATAAAAAAGCTATACAACAATACTCTATCACATAGCAGGTATTTTATCAAGCAGCTATCACAACATCATGATTTTCTAGAACAACAACTATCACAACAACATGCAATTTCTAATGCACCTATATGGCATGGAAACTATGCATGGCATGTGATTCCTAAAATGTTCCTAAATGATGAATGAGATGGAATACCCTCATCTCATCGGGTTGCAACTAAATATTACCCATAAATAAAATATAAACAGCACACTCACAAGTTCGCCACCCAACGGTGAAATCAAATCAACTGTAAAATTTGAAAAATCAAAAGAAGTGCAAAAAATACGTGGTAGACTAGCTTTTCCTTGTACACGGGTTAACTACGCCCGAGCACAACTTATTACCGACTATCGTTTCCTTTCTATCCTTGACTAAGTCTCCAAATAGTAAGTCAAAGAAAAGAAAACCTCCTTTGATACCACTTTGTAACATCCCGTTTCCGAGTGCCACACAACAGGTGCCCCAAACCAGGTTCACCACGTGACCTCAACTGCATTTCCCCAAACGCCAGAGGCTGCCGACTAGCAGCGAGGGCCTAGGTCTGATAATGGGGAAACTATGCCCTCATTTGTCAAAGTGTAGTGCATCAAAATTAAATAAAACATACAATAATAGTGGATGTAGTAAACAATACACAACTGAAATAAGCAACTGTAGTAGATATAACTAACCATTACATAAATATTGGTGCAACATGTCTCAAATTCTAAGAAAACAGCCAGAACATGTTACACAACAGTACAATACAATACATGGTACAACAAATCAAAATGAAACAGCCGGCAACATCGCGGGCCTAAGCTCGATCCCATGCTCCCCTACTCCTCCGTAAAAATCATATACATGTATAAGGGCCCTTACCCTTATCTACACCTGTAGAAACATAATCTGTTTGGGCTGAAAATCATGACTCAAACAAGGTGTGAGAAATAATTCCCAGTAGGCACCCACCAAAGGCCCGTGCTCAACTGCGTGTAAATAGGAAACAATAGTGTGCAGTAGTAATTGCAATAAACTAATAAGTACTCAAAAGTAACTAAATTAACTAGTTATATTTCCATTTTAATTATTAATTTTTCTATTTAATATTAAGAAAACACCATAGTGAATTTCTATATAACAGTCAGTGTCCTCAGACACACAAACCCTCACCCTCAGGTAAACAGAATCCAACCCGTAGGTAATTTCCCTTAGGCATAACAGAATCTCACCCTCAAGCATAACATAATCTCACCATCAAGTATTTCCCCCAGGCGTATCCGAATCTGCCCCTCAAGCATAACAGAAGTCAAGCCCTCAGGCACGAAAGGTTGCCCTCAGGAGAAAATAGAACGTTTCCCTCAGGCTAATACAGTCACGACCTCAGGCTATAGTAAAACACTTCCCTCAGGCATAAGTAACCAGGCCATGCCCAACATATAAACATGAAATTTACATACAATTCCTCTCAAGGAAAAAGTAATGCATAATTTAAACATGGCATACCCTCGGGTATCCTGGCCAAAATGCCAAATAGAGGAACGCACCCTCGGGGTGGTCCTGGATCCAAGCACTGATCCCAAACAACAATTTTACAATTTTACTTAATTACCTATACAATTATAGGTATTTAAAATATCCATAGCCTCAGCCACACGACACCCCAAATATGGGTTCGTGGCTCAAAAACATAAAACACACGACAGTTGGAAATAAACACCAAGCCACCTACCTTATATTCCCCTGAACGGTATACGCGAAAGATGACCCTCAATTCGTCCTGAAAGGATGTAGATCTTGTAGGTTCTAGGCACAGCGGAAGCGCGATGGTGTGTTTTCCCAACTTTAATTTTAATGTTAAACAACGTTCAATCCGAGATCCATCACGATATAAAACGCCTAATTTTCAGAATAGAATGAAGAACAAAAAGAAAAGAAGAGTCCCAGAACCCTTTAGGAGGATAATAATTTGTTTATTATAATTAATTTAATTAATTCATTAGAATTACCTCATTGGAATTATTTCTTCGTTGATGTGTCCGGTCACGATTCGGTGATCCGCCATTGCATCATAGAATCCATGTGTAGGATTCCTCTAGCGGTGATCCACACGTGTGTTACGTATATCCAGATGTCACCGAAGGGATCTCCAGGTGCTAGCGCGGAAGAACCTTTGCTTGCGATGTCAGCCTTCGTCTGCCTTGATCCGGTGGAGGATCTTACTTTCGTAACTTGAGGGCATTCTTGGTGGAAAGGGAATTCTCTCTTGGATTGAGAGTATTTCCAAATCCGTTGTGCACAACAAATGGCTCTCCAAAATGTTAGGGTTGCGAGGATATTCATAATCGAGTTTGAGGTTTATAGAGTTATGGAAATAAATAAACGCATTACGTGTTTTATTTATTTCATTAACTCTTATTGAACCCCCCCATGTCAAATTATTAATTCCTTGAAATGTGCCCAAGCTGATTACAATAAATATCATTTAATAAAACAATATTAAATCCTCAAAATCCCAACTGGAAAAACTACACGGTGTGTAATAATTAATACACGACGTGTACTTTTTTTTTCATAAAACTACACGGCTTGTATATTTAATATACACGGCGTGTACTTTTTTTCCATTTTTCTCTACCACATTTATTAGTCCTTGAGTAATGACAAATTATTTCTTAAATAAATTTAACTGCATTAATCACTAATAAATATATTATTTCGTCCACAATATATTATCTCGAATAACTAGTGTCAAAATAAATGCGATCAGACATCCTTAAATAATTATTAAACAACTGTGGGGAATAATATTTATTTAACTTGTTAAATTAATATTTAACTGAGATACATGGACACACTTAGTGTGTGACCCTCTAGGCCTCTTTATCAGTGGAATTAGGCTGAGCCTGCCTAAAGTCCAATGTTCGTGTCTAGCAACATGCCAAGGAACCCATAGAGAAAGAAGTTAACGCCGCAATGATGTGTCACCTCCTTTAAACGATTACCGTGTAATATAATCCCTTTGTCTCAATATCTCCAATCAAGCGGGTTGCATGCTAGTTCCATCAACCCATGTGCTTGATTATTCTTTCTTTGACTTCCCAGAATTGAACTTGCTCATACATTACCATGGTCATGGATTTATTTAGGCTATATCAATTCTATCAAAGGGCCTGAGATATCTACTTCCGTTATGGAACGGAAGGGAAAAATCCATTCTCGCATTATCTATTAATGCGGTATTACTCGTGACGCACCCATGTATCCTACCTCACTGCGAACAGTGTGTTGTCACAGTTTTCTTCAATACATCTAAGTGCACGAGTTATAATACCCATTAATAATAATCTTAAATTCTAAGGACCAATACACACGTCCGTAGATAGGAACATCCAATGACACTATGAAGTGTGGATTTCCTACTAGCGGGTCTCGTTCTCATAATATCCTCATGGATATTACCAAGGGCGCACACCATGAGAAGGTGCCTCAATGTTTTATGAGTCCTCACCCCTAATGACCTATATTATTTGTGTCCCTCAAATAAAATCATCCGGCCATAGAGCATACATTCAAGAACAATGTTATGGAACTTCTGGGTTCTCATCATAGCAGGGATCCGCTACGACCCTTTAATGCAACAGCTATCCTTAGGACATTATCACAGGACATGTCATGCAGAAGAACAATCAAGATGTGATAATGATTTTATTTAATGAATAAAGTACAAAGTAGTTGGTTCTAGACCACCAAATCCAACAGACTCCCACTTGGACTAAAGCCAACTGCTAACAACCTTTAACCCACTAGCTCTCACATGATATTCATGTTTCTAATGAGATAGGCCTTTAGTCATGGGGTTTTCTACGTTCTCTTCCATGGACACTCTGCTCACTGCAACTTCACCCCTTTTATAGAAATCCCTCAAGAGGTGATACTTCCGGAGTATGTTCTTTGTCTACTGATGTGACCTTGGTTCTTTTGCAAGATCCACCACTGCAGTATTATCACAATACAATATAATGGGATCTTTACTGCTAGACACCACATCAAGATCCTGGACAAGTTACAAATCCAGATGGATTCCTTGGCTACAGCAGAAGCCACTATATACTCGGACTCCGCTATAGAATCGGCGACAACTGGCTGCTTTGAACTCTTCCAGCTCACAGCTCCTCCATTGAGATAGAAAACATATCCAGATTCCGACTTCAGATAATTATGATCTATTTGAAAACCAGTATCAGCATACCCTCTGATTACAAGCTCCTCGTCTCCTCCATACACCAGGAACATATCCTTAGTTCTTCTCAGATACTTGAGGATAGTCTTAACAACAGTCCAATGCTGTTCTCCTGGATCTGCTTGATATCTTCCAACCATGCACAGTGCATAGGAAACATCAAGCCTGGTACATAACATGGCATACATGATGGATCCTATAGCTGAAGCGTATGTGATCTTTCTCATCCTAAATTTCTCCTATTGTGTCTTGGGACACATTTTCTTAGAAATATGTAATCCATGTGACACTGGAACCAATCCCCTATTGGATTTTTCCATACTAAATCTATTCAGTATCTGGTCAATGTATATACCTTGACTTAGTCCAAGCAGCCTCTTGGATCTGCCACGAATGATCTTGATCCCTAGAATGTAGGCTTCTTCTCTTAAGTCCTTCATGGAGAAACACTTGTTCAACCAGTCCTTAACTGACTGTAAGTCTGGTACGTCGTTTCCAATAAGCAATATGTCATCAACATATACCACTAGAATAAAAACCGCATTCCCATTAAACCGTTTATAAACACATGTCTCACATCCGTTCTTAATGAAACCAAATTCCTTTATGGATTCATCAAATCAAATGTTCCATGACCTGGAAGCTTGATTCAATCCATAAAAGTATTTATGCAACTTGGAAACCCATTTGGCTTCACGTGGTGTCACAAAACCTTCTGGTTGTGTTATATAGACATCTTCCTGAAGGTTCCCATTAAGGAATGCTGTTTTGACATCCATATTCGAAATCTCATAGTCATGGTAAGATGCTATGGAAGGTATGATTCTTATGGATTTAAACATGGAAACTGGCGAGAAGGTTTCATCATAGTCAATAACTTGACGTTGTCTGAATCCTTTAGCCACTATCCTTGCTTTATAAGTGCTAACTTGACCTTCCATGTCTATATTTCTTTTGAATACCCATTTGTATCCAACATGAATTACATCAACTTGCTCATCGACCAGAACCCAAACTTGGTTCTGATACATGGAATCCATCTCAGAATTCATAGCTTCTAGCCATCTTGCAGCTTCTGAGCTTTCTACTACTTCCTTGTAGGAGAGAGGTTCACCATTGTCCAAAAATAATGATTCACCATCCTTGGTGACTAGGAAACCAAATCTCAATGGTTCCCTTACCTCTCTGGAGCTCCTACACAGTACTTTTGTTTCTGGAACCTCTTCCACGGGGACCTGTGGAACTTGTTCCTGTACCAACTCATGTGTATCTTGAGCATCAACTTCATCGAAGTCAATCTTGCTCCCACTATCCTTCTTGAGGATGTGTTCCCCCTCAAGGAAGAAAGCTTGTCTGGCGATAGTCACTTTCTTGTCTTGAGGGTTATATAGGTAATATCCTTTAGTTTCCTTGCGATATCCTATAAAGATACACTTCGTGCCCCTGGGTGCTAGTTTGTTGCCTGAGAAGGCCTTAACAAATGCCTCACATCCCCATACACATGTGTGCAACAAATTGAGTTTCCTTCCATTCCATAACTCGGATGGAATTCCATTTTCCGCCTTAGTTGGTACTCGGTTTAATGTGTATGATGCAGTTTGTAATGCATATCCCCAAAAGGATAATGGAAGATCCTCATGACTCATCATCGACCACACCATGTCCAACAAGGTGCGGTTCCTCCTTTCACTAACACCATTACACTATGGTGTATAAGGAGGAGTGAGTTGAGATAGAATCCCAGACTCTCGTAGAATATTGATGAACTATTGGTTCAGATATTCTCCACCTCTATCCGATTGAAGCATCTTTATCTTCTTACCAAGCTGATTCTCTACTTCATTCTTGAATTCCTTAAATTTATCTAAGGACTATGAGTTATACCTCATTAAGTAGACGTAGACTCAAATCATCAGTAAAAGTAATTAAGTAAGAATATCCACCTCTATCTTCTTCTGGAAATGGTCTACACACATTCATGTGTACCAATCCTAGAAGCTCTGTGGCCCTTTCACCTTGTCCACCAAAAGGTGGCTTGGTCATTTTCTCCTGTAAACAAGCATGACATCTATCAAGTGGTTTTAGCTCAGTAGAGTATAAATAGCCATCTTGGCAGAGCTTTATCAAACGCTTCTCCTTCACATGACCAAGGTGATGATTCCATAACTGGGAGATGTATGAGTCATGTGAGTTTTTTTCGTTATCGATTTCCAACACTTGTTTTTCGTAATTCAATACATACAAACCATTATTTAAATGTGCCATACCATAACATACTTTGTTCTTATAACAGAGACAACCCTTATTTCCAAATTTGAAAACAAATAAATCCATATCCAAACAAGATATAGAAATTATGTTCTTGGTAACACTAGGCACATAATAAAAATTACGTAAAACCAAAATCATCCCAGTCGGCAATGAGAGGTGGCAGTCACCAATAGCCAACACATCTAGCCTTGCACCATTGGCAGCTCGAAGATCCACCTCTCCTCTGGAGATCTTTCTAAATCTACTTGGTTCCTGCATTTGAATACATATGTGAGCCCCAAAAGTTGTATCTAATACCGAATGTGTAGAAATATAAAGATTGCACTCGATAACAAACACACCTTTAGCGTCCCCATGCTTCTGGGTGCAGTTCCTCTTCCAGTGGCCCTACTTTCCACATGAAAAACACACTGCCTACCATTCCTTTCTCTACCTCTGGATCTTCCCCTTCTTGGAGGGATGGTGCTCGGGGGCTTCAGACCATTTATAAGTCTTTGGCCCCTTTGCCTTGTCCTTCATTTTCTTGTTCACCATAAGGACCACGGGTTTGTCACGCCCCATGTCCTTATCTACCTGGAAAATCAATGTCAGAAGCTTCGATAGACTCTTCTCATTTCCGCTCAGGTTATAGTTGACAATGAAGCTAGAGAAGGTCTTGGGAAGTGATGATAGGATGAGATCTGTACGCAAATCATCTGGGAATTTAATCCCCAAGATGTCCAGGCGTTCAATGTAGCCAATAATCTTTACTAGATGAGGCTCAGCTGGCGCAGACTCTCCATGATTTGTGGTAAACAAATCATTGGAGATCTCATACCTCTCCTGTCCCGCCTCCTCTTGGTAGATATCTTTAAGGTGAGACATCATGCTATACACGTCCTTGTTTTCATGTTTCTTCAAGAGCTCATTAGACATGGCCGATAGCATGAAACACTGGACATCTGTGGCATCATCCATGTGTTTCATGTAGAGAGATAATTCCACATCACTAGTCTCTTTCCCAGGCGCAACTGGAATATGCTCTTCCAGTACATATAATTTCCTTTCATGGTGAAGGATGATGCATAAACACCTCTGCCACTCTTGGAAATTGGTGCCAGTGAGAAGGTTTTCTTTTTTGAGTATGGTGTGAAATGATATGTTTGAAGTCATTTTCTTGCCGTTTCTACAAATTAATATGAGCAAAGGTTTAGTACTTTATTACAAAAATTGAGACAAATAAATAAATTAATACTTATTAGTCGCCCACTATTTTATCGAAATCCAATAGCCCTCACCATTGACTTCGTAATATTCTGTTGCGTGAATATTCTAGTGGAAAGGATCTATATTTCCCTTCGCATTACACCAAACATGGTTGGTCAAGCAACTTGAAGGGTTTTAGGTAGGCATTCCAAATGCCAACTGCATTAACTCACAGCTCCTTGATCCGCTGAGTGGACTCCCCAATCCTGAAATCCTTTTTGGATTTCCTCAACCTTTGCCTCTTGGTCACACCAAGTCCTGCTATGGTAGTCAACCCTTGATGCAATCCAAGTCAAGTTAACCCAAAACCTTGAATTAGAATTCCCCGATAATTGAAAGCACCCCAACTAGTGTTGGTCAAGCACTTTGAACTATGGTTCGATTCTAACCAAGATTATGGAAGGCTATGCCGACTTAATATTTATTTTGAGGGATTTTATCCTTATACGTAAATTTCCATTTTATTATCTTTGATTACATGCATGTTAATATTAAGTGGGATTTACTTATGTGATTAACCATGACTAAGATAATATTTACATATAAGCCGGTTTTATTTTAGTTCCATCTTGCATGCTCGTTTAATTCATTAATTGTGTGATCGTGGAAACACACCCACAATAAATAAACCATGCAACAGATAGAAATAAAATAAATGGCATGATCATGATATTTTCTATTGGTTAGTTTATCTAGAGGTTGATAAACTAACCCAAGACCTAGGGAGAAACACCTTGAACCTTTTGGGTTCGTGTTTACAGCTTTCCACCTATCCACCTTTGTATATCCTTGGATTGGTTTCGCCTTGGATCCTGACTTGAGCCCCCTCCACTAGCTTGGGAGCTCCATCCATTACATATGCATTTATCTCACACGTAGGTGAGGGGTAAAAGGGGTTTTTACATAAAAGAATCATTGGGCACGCAGGCCCTACATATTAACGAGGAGATGGCTCGCAGGCCAACAAATTTTATTTAAATAAATAAATTAAAAGAAACCATTCACATACAAAGGTCTCGGTATAGCTCATGATCATCCATACATGCAACAATATTTATGTATAAATAAAACTGGCATTCAATTATTTAATCATTATTGTTTAAGATAAATCACACTCGAATCAATTAATTATCTTTAATTAATCAATCATTTTATCTTAAATACCTTTTCTGAATTTCCTTGAGATTCTCATCCATCATAATTTTAACAAAATAAATTCATTTAAAATTATCCTTGTACGTAACTTGTACCTTGGAGGAAACCCGGTGAATTCCCATTTATTACGCAGATGTTAAATTAAACACATATATATAAAACACCTATCATGTGTTGTGCCTCAGCTTTACACCTACACCATGGTACACGTCTCAAGGGTTTTTATAATATAATAATAAATTTTAATAAATCTGTGTAATTTGGGTGAGTGCACGACGTGTAGTTCTGACTACACGGCGTGTACTTTTCTTCACCGTTCATCCGAAGTACACGCCCAAGGACAGGGCGTGTTAATGTACTTCAGAAATTTTCGGAGTACACAGTGTGTACAGTGGGACACACGCTGTGTAGTTTCCATGTTACATGGTTTCCAACCAGGCAGGCCGTGTACGAAGTACATGACCCAACCCTAACCCGAAGGGACTACACGCCGTGTTCATTGGACCACACAACGTGTATTCCAGAAACCGTGTGCCACCTGTTTCTGGTCAACATACAGTGTCTTAAATTCTTAGAAAGAATCCAATACACGACCTGATTTGGAGGATCAGTCAATGCATTGAACGTAGACTACACAGCGTGTACTTCCAAATACACGTCGTGTATTCTGGTGTTATACGGATAGAAACATTTGGCTCCTTCGGATGAGTTCCTCTATTTTATTTTAATCAAAATTAAAAGAAAAAATCGTTTCTGTGAGGTGAACGAGAAACGAGGGAGGAGGAATAGATCTCGATATTCAGATTTCCAGAATGATTAAACTTGAATTGAAATAACTAAATTTATAAATGCATAAATTACCAATGAAAAACTAAATAATTATAATCATCAATATGACCCCTATGATACAACTTGTAGGTTCCGGGCGCAGCGGAAGCGCGTTGGTGTGTTTTCCAAACATTAATTTTAATGTTAAACAACGTTCATTCCGAGATCCGTCACGATATAAAACTATGAATCTTCAGAATAGAACGAAGAACGAAAAGAAAAGAAGAGTCCCGGAACCCTTGAGGAGGATCATCATATGTTGATTATAATTAATTTAATTAATGCATAAGAATTACCTCATTGGAATTCTTTCTTCGTTGATGTGTCCGGTCACGATTCGGTGACCTGTCGTTGCGTCGTAGAATCCAAGTGTAGGATTCCTCTAGTGGTGATCCAAACGTGTGTCACGTATCTCCGGACGTCGCTGAAGGGATCTCCGGGTGCTAGAGCGGAAGAACCTTCGCTTGCTATGTCCGCCTTAGACCGCCTTGATCTGGTGGAGGATCTTGCTCTCGTAACATGAGGGCGTTCTTGGTGGAAAGGGAATTATCTCTTGGCTTGAGAGTATTTCCAAATCCGTTGTGCACAAAAAATGGCTCTTCAAAATGTTGGGGTTGCAAGGATATTTATAATCGGGTTTGAGGATAATAGAGTTATGACAATAAATAAAAGCGTTACACATTTTATTTATTTCATTAACTCTTATTGAAAACCCCCATGTCAAATTATTGATTCCTTGACATGCGCCCACACTGATTATAATAAATATCATTTAATAAAACAATATTAAATCCTCAAAATCCCAACTGGAAAAACTACACGGCGTGTAATAATTAATACACGGCGTGTATATTTAATATACATGACATGTACTTTTATTTTCCATTTTTCTCCACCACATTTATTAGACCTTGAGTAATGACTATTTATTTCTTAATTTAATGTAACTGCATTACTCATTAATAAATATATTATTTCATCCACAATATATTCTCTCAAATAACTAGTGTCAAAATAAATGCGATCAGATATCCTTAAATAATTATTAAACCACAGTCGGTAATAATATTTATTTAACTTGTTAAATTAATATTTAACTGAGATACATGGATACGCTTAGTGTGTGACCTTCCAGGCCTCTTTCTCAGTGGAATTAGGATAAGCCTGCCTAAAGTCCAAGGTTAGTGTCTAGCAACACTCCAAGGCACACATAGAGAAAGAAGTTAACACCGCAATGACATGTCACCTCCTACGAACGCTTACCGTGTAATATAATCCCTTTGTCTCGATATCTCTAATCAAGTGGGTTGCATGCTAGTTCCATCAACGCATGTGCTTAATTATTCTTTCTTTGACTTCCCGGAATTAAACTTGTTCATACCTTAGCATGGACATGGATGTATTTAGGATATATCAATTCTATCAAAGGGCCTGAGATATCTACTTCCGTTATGGAACGGAAGGGACAAATCCTTTCTCGCATTATCTATTAATGCGGTATTACTCGTGACGCACCCAACGTATCCTACCTCACTGCAAACAGTGTGTTGTCATAGTTTTCGTTAATACATCTAAGTGCGCGAGTTTTAATACCCATTAATAATAATCTTAAAGTCTAAGGACCAATACACACGTCCGCAGATAGGAACATCCAATGACACTATGAAATGTGGATTTCCTACTGGCAGGTCTTGTTCTCATAATATCCTCCTGGATATTACCAAGGGAACACACCATGAGAAGGTGCCTCAAAATTTTATGAGTCCTCACCCCTAATGACCTGTATTATTTGTGTCCATCAAACAATATCATCCAGCCATAAAACATACATTCAAGAACAGTGTTATGGCACTTCTGGGTTCTCATCATAGCAAGGATCTGCTATGACCCTTTAATGCAACAGCTGTCCTTAGGACATTATCACATGATATGTCATGAAGAAGAACAATCAAGATGTGATAAGGCTTTTATTTAATGAATAAAGTAAAAATTAGTTGGTTCTAGACCACCAACTCCAACAGATCTGAGGTGAAATAAAACCTCGTTCAAACTTAAATAACTTCCCTACGGGAATGAATTTGTAAGAACTACTCCAGGAGAAGAGAGATCATACCCGTGAGGTTCTAGGGAGATCGATGGTGCAGAAAATGGATTCTCGATGTGCACTCGACGGATCTCCAAATCTCTGGCCTCCCTCTCCCATTCCTTCCTCCCATTCTAAGACTTACCTGTGAATAGGGGAGGCTAATGACCATTTTAAGATAAAAAAACAAAGTACACGGAGTGTATTTCCAAGTACATGGCGTGTACTTCCCATTTTTTAACTGTTCCTCTGGAGGCTTCCCACCAGTGTTGCACTGTTCACCTACCGACATGACTACATGGCTTGTCTGCACGAGTACACGACGTGTGCTGTCGCACAGCTGACCACCGCCTTACTATTCACCTATCGATTGACTACACGGCGTGTAAAGGACCACTACACGGCGTTTAGTTGGGTTCTACACCCTTCATCACCGAATTGGCCACACTCCCCATGTACTCATCTCACACGGCCAAAAGTACATGACGTGTGGAAAAGTACACGGTGTGTACTTCCAAAATTTAGGATTTTTCCCCATTTTCCTTATTTTCTGAAAAACACTTAAGGAAAAGAGAAAAGAAGAAGCCCGTACCTCAAAAATAAGAACCGGGTTCTTACACCAGAACCTCTACGATATAACTAGATAGGTTTAGAAGGGAAATTGGTAG
Organism: Viscum album; assembly: GCA_963277665.1. Classification (NCBI taxonomy): domain Eukaryota; kingdom Viridiplantae; phylum Streptophyta; class Magnoliopsida; order Santalales; family Viscaceae; genus Viscum; species Viscum album. The sequence continues at coordinate 443,106,307 of OY728121.1, forward strand.
GTGTTGGCCGAGCGTGAAGGCTCAAAATTGTGTAAAGAGGAGAGGGAGGAGGTGTCCTTTTATAAGGGAGGAGAGGGGCACCTTAGAAAAAACTTAAAATATTATTTTATAATAAATTCATATTCGGTTTATAATGGCTTCAAAGTGTCTTATTTTGAGGCTAGGGTGTGGATGGGTCGAAATCCGCTCAACAAATAGATTTTAGACAAGTTTAGGTTACCATTTTAACCTTTTCATTTAGATTTAACTCTACGTTAAATAATTTTACTTTTACCGTGTCTTCTTGTATTCTTACACTATATGGTTAGTAAAATTACTATAAAATTATAATCGAACCCCAATTGGTTCATTAATGTAATTTATATTATTATATAAGTCTTTTTTCCGAACATTATATTTTTAGGACCATTATATCAATTAATATTATAATATTTGTTTTAAAAACTCTTTTATGTCAATTTTGACAGTATTTGGTATTTTGTTTTCTCTAAATTCAAAACAACATTATTATTTCGAAAAAAATTCATCTAACCAACCCTTATATGTTATATTAACCTAGAAAAGTATTTTAATTCATAAAAAGTCTCAAAATACATTTATTTGGGTATTTATAATATCAATTATTTTAATATTTCATTAATTAGGTAATTACTCCATCACCATTGCGTCATAAATAAATTAAATTATTTAATGTCTAAAACTTATAAATAAAATACCATTATATAGGAAATATTTTTATCTTCTAATGAATATTTATAGTCGAATTTATCTTATACATAAACCAATATTAAAAATGTTTTAGTTATTAAACATTGATTTTAACTATTTTAACTCTTCTTTAAATAAAATAATAATAAGTGTCCTAATCTAATCCAAGTGGACCAAAAAGGTTCATATTTTATTCCTAAGGTTTTTTTGGTCAAATTATACGTATCCAATAGAAATAGGACATGTATTAGGGTAATAATAATTTGATTTTTACCCTATATTACCCTATTTACTTTTAACCATGGTAAATATAAGTAAAAAGTTACTATTCACCAAAAATTATTTTTATCTTATTGAACCACATTTTACTCCTTGATATTAACCATGTCTCTCAGATTTTCGAAATTCAACCCACAGAAGAGGTAAAATTATGTTTTATGTAAATTTGTAAATTCTCCTAGGAGGTGGGTAAAAGACGGTGAAAAGTTCAATAAAATTTTATATATCTGAAATTATTTTAAATGACTCCAATGAATTACATTGAACTTATATAAGTATTATGTAACTATTTTGACCTAAAATAAATTTAAATTAAATAAATGATTATTTAAATAAAAAGTCGATTTTAACCAATAACTCAGTGTTCTCACTATTCATCAAAAATTGAATGTTTTTAGAAAAATACCAAAAATTCACCCTAAGCTAATTTTGATATTCCAAGTCCAAAAATGAAGTACATTTTGAAATATAAAATTTATAAAATTTCAAAAAGTGGGTAGTACTATTCATAACGACTAGTTTATATAATATTTTAATAACATGTTGTTGTTTAGTGAAACTCGGTATTGCGTACAATTCAAGCTATCAAGGAAGGTCGCTCTTGCATGTAATGTAATGAAAGTCAGGGTTGCGTATAGGGAAAGATTCCTTTGGTGTTTTGTATAACATACTCAAAATATAGTTCATTTATACATTCATAAAAATTTATACTTGGTGTTGTGTAAAATGAATGTTATTCAAAAGAACTTGAAATTGTGTGCATCCCAATCCAAGAATAGTGTTGCGTATACTACAAGATAATACAGTGTTGCATAAAGCGCAAGATAATCTTGGTGAAGCGTACAACAAACACTTCAAAAAGATTAAAAATAACAATTCTCATAAAATCTAGGGGTGTTACAGAGTGGGTAGTATCATATAGGTCATTTCATCTATAAATAAATGAGTGGAACTATCCCACCCATGAATTGGATCTTGAAGCCCTAGTCCATGGTTTGATGTGTGGGTGACACTATCTCTTTGGGGAGAGATCTGTTGTTTACACCAACCACAAGATCCTCCACTATATATTCTCATAGTGGGATCTAATTTGGAGGTTGAGGAATTGGGTGGAGTAATTGAATATGTTCAACTTTGATATTCCCTATGCACCAGATAAAGGTAATTTACTGGCATATGCTCTTTTCTATAAGATGCAGGTAGCTTAGAAGCATGGTGAATGGACTTTGTAGGAAAAATGTCCCTTGATGATATTTTTATCTAATTGGTGGATGTATGAAATCATGGAACAAGAACCAATTACATATGATATATTGGTGATAAATTATTATATAGCATATGTGGTGAAAGCTGGTTAAGTATCCAACATAGGGTTTGTTGTGATGCAAGAACAATAAGAAGGTGGTGGCCTGATACCTTAGTGGTCTTTGGATGATGATGATGTGATCCATGTATATGGGAAAAATTTTATTCCCTACTTTCCATTAGGAAGAGATGATGAGATACTTCCATACCTCTAAGTGAGTAGTGCATCTTGGAGTGACAAAGATATACCATAATTTTAGGAAATAGTTCCAATGGCCAGGGATGAAGAAGGAAGTTGTTGGATTCGTTTTCAAATGCCTTACCTACCAGAGGAAAAAGGATGAACATAAGAATTATTATGGTTTTATCCAGACACTTCCTATACACATGTTGAAGTGAGAGGATATCATGATGGAATTTTTTTATGTTGTGACACTATTTTGGTGATTTTTGATCAGTTAATAATTTTTTTTATTTCTTACAGATCCATGAGACTCACTCAATTGATGGGACACAAAAACTATATGTCCTTGAGATTATATTATTTCATGTAGTTCCCTTTGATCATTGTATCTAATATATAATTTTTTTTACATTATGGTTTTGGAAGGTCTTGTAGAATACCTTATAGACTGAGCTAATATTGAGCACAATGTACCATCCCTTGAAAGATGAATAATTAGAGTGGATGTTTCTTGTATTATAAGATATTCTATAGGCTTGTATATTTTATTTTTTAGGATATTTGTATTATTAACCATTAATAGTTGATTTCATATAAAAAAATAGTCACCATGATTCGATTCAAATTTCACTTTATGAGGCCCTCTAGGGTAGGGCTGTCGTTCATCACTCTGTTGACAAGTGGTTTGTGAGGCAGTAATTATAGAGACTGATATGATATATGAGATCATCAAGAGAGTGAAAATGATTCATAAGAGGTTGATCAAAACTCAAAGTAGGGAGGATTCTTATGCCAATTGCAGGGGGGAGACCATTGGAGTTTGCTATTGGTGACCATGTTTTTTTAAGAGCAACTCCTCAATGGGAACACTAACAATTGAGGAAGAGAGGAATGTTTGTTCCATGTTCTATTGAACCCTTCTAGATCTATGAGTGGATTAGAAATATGGAATACTTTATAGTTCTTACTTATTAATAGCAAGGTATGTACAATTTTTTTAGGTGTCTCAAATTTGGAGGTACATGCCCGATCCTATGCATGGTATCAACTGGGAGGATATTGAGATAGATCCTTGGATATCATACATAGAATTCAGGTTATGAATTATATACCAGAGTGAAAATATCATATTATGGATGATGGTAGAAAATTTCTAGATTATATAGTATCATGGATTGATTTAGGAGGAGACATGGGAGTGAGAGGTAGATGTTCAAGATCAATGACCCAATTTGTTTGAGTAGATTCGTTGAAGGTCCTTCTCAAGGAAGTGAAGTTTTTAGAGTGGGAGAATTATAACATACTTACTAAAATTTACATAAAATATATTTTTAGTTTATTAAATTCTCTATTAATATTTTGGTTCAAATCTATTATAGGTGTTTAGGAGGTTGTTTTTTAGTGAAAAGGGTTTCAAAATCTATCGCTGGAGAGTTGGTTTAAGGTTGAGTTGTGTGGTGGTTGTAAAGCTTCCACTGAAAATCTGATGGAGTTACATCAGGTTTATTGTTTTCAACAGACCCATTGGCTAGTCGGTGGTGCTACCAGATCCCAGTTTGTTCTATTGTGCACACCGGTCGGTCGAGGGCCATTCACCCACCAGTCGGTGGTGCCACTGACTAGATGGTGAGGCCCACTAGCTGGTTCGTATAGTCTGGATAAGTGTACATTGAATACAACTCATTAATTTTAATTCCATTAATTTTGAACATTTTTTAATACCCAATTATGAACCTAATAACTCTATTTTGAATTTGATACCCCATCCCTTGACTCTTGATCTGTCCAATTTATCTTCCCTTTTTCTTTCAACATTAGATCGATCCGGTGATGCTAGAATATAAAGTTATACCAATAACTGCAAAACATTTCTATTAATTATTTAGAAATTTTTAGGTATTTATGTTGAATATATTATTTCTATACAGATCAAATTATGTTTTCTTCCCTCCTTCATTAATCGGTGATGAATCTAGACAATTAATGAAATCACCTAACTAGATCAAGATCTATTGTCAACTATGGTAATCTCACAAGTATTTGTTTATAAATCATCTCACAAAATTTCTTAGGGATGATATATTTTTAATAGAACTATAATCCCTTGATAAAACTTTTGTACATTGGAGGTGGATTTTATGTCTCTATTGAATCCACTTGATGGGAGCAAGAATCCTCATGAACGGTGGATACATTCAGATAAGTTTTCAGTGGATCAACTATCTTTATACCTTATTATTCGTTACTCTCATATTTGATCTAAATAAAAATAATGGATTCTTAGTGGTTCATTGTCTATTGGATAGACCTAAGGTTATGTTTTTTTGATGAGAAATTCATTACATGTTCTTGAATCAATAATGGATTTGGTGAATTTACATCCTATTTTTTGATATATCATGTAATTAGTTCCATTGATATAATCCATGGGGTATATAATTCTAAAATTACCCTTATTTAAAAGGAATTTCCTTATACCTCTTTTTTAAACCTCTTCCTTGATGAATCCGAACCCAATATAGGAATCCTTAACATGAAATCTTATTTTGGTTGGTGTACGAATGTGGTTTGGGAGATGAAACCATTGAAGAAACTTGATTGATGCCGAAAACCTTGAGGTAGGAAGTTTCATACCATATAGGTCCTTTTATATTATGTTGTCATGATCTAATTTTTTATTTTTGACAAGTTGTGCTTGACATGTGCTTTAATGTGGTTGAGTAAGTGGCCATCAATACCCTTTATTTATGTGCAATCATATGATTTGTGTGTAGCCTCTTAAGAACTATTATTTATAAGCCATACTGTTCCTTTATATGATATATATTTATTATGGTATTTTATATCCTTGGAATCTTTATTCATGTATCAAGATGATTAGGTTTATCAGTTTCCATAAAATAGACCCTTAGAGGGGAACACAATGACATGGAGAAGAATAAAAACTATGGATCATTTGATGATTTGGGTTGGATCATGTACATTTATTTTCAAGTGGGAGTATACCATGCATGGTAATTGAGAATCCATTAACTAAGAACTGAATTGAGACAATTCCATAACAGGGTGATGCACATATCCAATTATTTCAAACATATTATGTGGGATTTACTAGAATTCAAGGATAATGACCATTGTTAGGGTGGGGGTTTACGGTGTTACAGAAAATGACCACCATCAGGGTGGTGTGTGTGGAGTTTTCATAAAGGTAAAAATTATATTTATCAGTTTAGCGTTCTAACTAATGCATGAATTGTCTTGTGATGTGTAGTAGAGGACATTGATATCCTTATCGGCACTATGATGAAGCTGGTGGGGATGTGTTTCATGATGGATTGGTTAGCACATGATTGATCAACACACGTGTATCTATATATTTGTTTATAAATTTAATTTATTTCATGACATGCACTATTATATATTTATGTGAACCTATGTTACAGACACATTGGTGGTGTCCTACTAGGATTATTACTCACACCCTATAAGGGAATCTTGATGTGAATATAGCTTTCCTGAATAGGGATCAAGTGAAGGGAAGAGGCCCTAAGATGTGTAATTGGGGATGTAAAGGCTTGGAGTTGGAGGTGATGATGGGAAATACTTTAGACTATTGCTACTACGTTTATTTCCTTTTATTATTTGATTACTTGGTTGGACATTCCTTATTTGGGGGTACTTGGTTTATTTATCTATATAACATGAGATACCACTATGACTTTTTATATCACTACTTATTTTTTATGTTGTATTATTTTATATTATTTTATTTTTTCTTTTCTTTATTGATACTGATGGTATATTCACCCCACTGTCGACACTCATATCCACAGTACTAGTCAATAATCTCTTGCATATGGGGAGGCACACATGTTGTTACATGGTACTTTGGATCGAACCCAAGGATTTGGGATAAGTATTTATAATTAAGTCCAATAAAATTTCACCCCCTTCTTAGTAAGTCCTATCATAGGTGCTGAAAAAAGGGAGAATTACTCTATGAACAATATGTATCATCCTTCTAAACCAAGAAAGCTTTCGATCTCGAACACATTTCTAGGGAATTCCCTGATATCAAAACCTATACCTTCTTTGGATCCACAATAATTCACACCTTAGAGATAACTTTCCAAAAAAATGTACCTCTCATATCAAAAAGTAACACTTCAAGATCTTATCATAGATCCAATGTCTTCAAAGTATACACAATAAAATATATAAGTGTTTAACATGTATCTATCAGGTTCCTGAGTGTATAAGGATATAGTCAATAAACCCCACAGTGAAGGAGTTGATATTTTGACGGAACATCCTATTCATGAGATCTATTAAAACCATTGGATTTTTAACCTAAGTTTTATGAAAAGATACGTATAAAGTCTATATCTACTCTATAACATTGTCTTAGGTATATACTCTTATCTAACCTGAAGCTGGTGGTATCTTGATAATACTTCAACCTTGGAGACCCATCAGGATCCCCAAAAAAGATTAAACAATTCATTAATCCTATAAAATAAATATATATTATTCACAGTCACCTAGTTCAGCTTCCAGTAGTCTACACACAACCGAATTCCATCACCTTACTTCTTTGTTAACATCACTAGAGCACCTTTGGGAGATTTTCTCAGTCTGATAAATACCTTCACTTAAGAATCCTAATGCTACACCTTAGATTCCTTTAACTAGAATGGTTCTAAATGATATTTAAAAAATGATATATTTTTCAGTCTTTGAATTGGTTCAACTTCAATCCCTCTATCACGAAGGAGTCTTAATAAATTTTCTAGAAATACATCATGATAAAGGTCCATTATTGGAGGAAAAGTGGAGAGAAATACTTCATATTTTACCATAATAACTATTCCAACTAATTGTGCTATAATAGATCAAAAATGATTTATATCAAGACTCTATACCTACTCCAAAATCCCATTCACTAGTTAAAACAAACATCTTCCACTTAGACACCATAAAAGATACTCATCTCTTATAGTATTCAATGTTCACTTGATAACTGGTCAACCATTCCATGTAAAAAATAACATCTATACATTTTATATCAAGAATCAAGAAATACTATAGTTTTCTACAGCTAACAACTACTATGGGATTCTTTGTAAATATCTGATGATGATCCCCTTTCTTTCCAAATGGTGTGTCAAGATACAAAAACTTAGAAGATAACTTGAATGACAAGCCAAGTCCAACAAAATCTTGAGTAGATATAAAAAATGGAAAGATCCTATATCAAATAAGTCATAAAATCACATATATGTGATCAACACCATACCGTTAATAGTTTATGGATCCTCTCCATTATCATATGTAAACTAGTCCACTACATAAACTCCACCTGACTTAGCTCTATGAGCCTTACCCCAAGGTGTATAACTCACCTGGGTTACCGAATTCTATGGGGGTCAAAGTCCGTTGCTAATGAACCCAACCAAATCCCATGGTTATAGTATACATCAACACCATAACCCTGTAAGAACCTATCTTCAATACCCTTAAATAAAATTCTAAATATTCCCTATAATTCCACACTAATGAACATGATCTAAGGTATTGGGGTAAATTTATGATAATTCCCACTCTATCCCTATTTTAAACACTGAGTAACTCCTTCTCACATAGTGTGGGATGAATAAAATATAATAAAATATATTTTTTTATCACCACCCAATTGAAACTCATTAGTGTTCCACATCTTACTACAATAATAGGATCTCACTGCATCACTAGAAATTATTATAGATATTCCACCAAGATTTAAAAGAATACATAAAAATCTATCCCACTCCAAAACCTTCTTGATCATCAGGGGATTTTGAATAACATCTGGATATTCTATTAGGTTTAGGAACCTGACTTGATGCTTTAGTTCTGAATGAAGTAAAATATCAAATTCTTGGGCATTATGCACCTCATTTCTATCCAAGAGAGGATAAAAATGAAACAACTCCATAAAATATGTAGATTAAGTATACATTGAAATAGATCCATACAAATCCTCTATTAACTCCTAGTCATGATTAAAATTTAGTGTATCCAGGAATAACTTCTTGAATAATTCCTTGAAGGTCACCCATGAAATACCCTCACATATTCAAACCTCATTCATAACACCCCACTACCTCTTAGTGGGTCCCGGAAGAATGAATGTATCCATCTTTACCAATTTATCCTCTACGGTATCCACTAAGACAATGATTCCCTTGATGACAACAATCCAATCCTCAACATCCCATGGCTCTTCAATGACCTAGAAGGCTGGGAGATGATAAATATGGAAATCTCAAGAATAATAGACCACTATCATGGAAACTATTCCACCTTGAAGATAAATTAAGTGAAAGATCCCTAGATTGATCTATTTTTGAACCTAGACCATTAGAGTTGGCATAAGTGTATTCTTAGATGGATTCACATATCCATATAGTGGAGGTACAAGATAATTCTCCCTTATGTGAGAATTTTGACCATCTTTTACCTATGGTTCCATCACACCTCTCTGAGGTGACATTATCTGAAATTACAAACAAGAAATTAGAATTACAATAATATATATATTATGGTAAATAACTACTAAATTTATCGGAAAATTTATTTATATAGGAATAACTATCCAATTAGGATACCCAAAATTATATGGTTCAACCCTCATATTAAGGTCTACACCGCATATTTCATACATAACCACTAGTCACAGTCACATAAATATAACATCTTACATGATCAAGACAAAATAATTCAAATATAAATATGCTATATCACTGAAGAAAAAATCAAGACATTTAATTATAATAAATACCATGAATAATAAAAAATATTTATATATATGAAATGTGATCCTATGTTCCAACTCATGATGCACGAGCACACCTAAATCCCATGAACTATAAAAACATAACACAATTAGAATCAACATGAAACTGAATATACACAACTATTATAGTATTCCCATCACATGTAACTCATAGGTTTTTCATATAATATCTAGATAAGAATTAAAGCGACTCCCCCACCTAAGTTCCACATAGCCGAAATCAATTTTACCTTTCCCAAAACATAGTCAATAAAAAAGAAAAGGGAAAACCCCCCTCTAATACAAATTTCTAAAACCCAATTTTCTTCCCATTCTTGGTGAAGAGATACTTGAAATCGAGTACACCTACCCATAAATAAGAGGTTGATGACTAACAATAAGGGTAAAAATGGTAAAATGGAGAGACTATACCCTTAGTATTAAATTCCAAACATCATAATCATATCAAGAAAATAATAATAACATAAAAGGGTCATAATAAAACATAATAAAGAAAATTATATAATAGATGACATAAAGATTATATTATATTTGTACAAGGTAATAACTAAGGACCCATAATATGGAAGTTGGAACCTAGAGTATAATAAATAAAATTAAAATAAATAAGAAACCGCTACATCACTCCATAGTCCATCATATTACCACCTCCGAACATAAAGATCCACCAGATAGGATATTGTGGATGTGTCCAAAAGGTGACCACATATATCAATGAGTATCAACAAGGCTAACAAGTTTCATTTCAACACACAAGGCCATCATGCCTTGTCCCCATCACAGTTTAGGCCTCAAGGCCATTCTACCTAGTCTTTTCCTTGGGTCAAGACACAAGCATATTGAATCGTACAATTGATATGGTTCTCACCTAAAGTATTTCACAACATAATATTATTTCTTGGTCCATCATCATCATCATCATATGTCACACACGATCCCCCCTTAAGGGTTACTGAATACAAAATAGTCAACCTATCACTTTCTATAGGAAGAAAGACCACCAAAATCCATACTTTCACACACAATAGAGCATAACACATATATGCACAACGTAGTATATCAAGCATGATTCTTGGAAGCCACACACACACACACATGTGATTATAATAAAACATGGTCTCATGGGATTTACATTCACTCACACACATTCAATCAACATCAAACATTGGCCTCACATGCTACTCACACACATGAATGTGATAAATATTAAGGAAAAAAATTTATATATGGTATCTACATGGTAAGGAACTTCCTACCTCAAGTGTGTTTTATTTATCATAGTAATAAGGAAAAATGGAAAGAGGGGGGGGGGGTTGAATTTTTTTTTTTTAAAAATTGATAAAATAAAATGAAAAAATAAAATAAATTAGTTTGGTAAGATAAAGAAATTAAATTGACTAAGAAATAAATTATAAATTAATTTGTTTAATAAAGACAATGTAAAAGATAAATAAGCAATCAAGAAAAACAGAAATATTAAGAATCAAATTTATGAATAAAAATATTAGAATCGTATAATTAATAAATAAAAACTAGAAAGTAAATAACACACACAATTTGGTAAGAATGTTTAGAAGTATCTATAAAAGTTCCCATATATCTACCACCTAAATTTCTCAAGAATTTAAGGTATTATTCCCTTGGATTTAATGATACACAAGAATAAAAAATTATATTTATTTTAAGGTTATAAAAAGAACCCATAATACAATCAAAACTAGATTTTTATTGGGAATTTACAAAAAACTCAAAAAGAAAAGTCCCTTTACTTTTAATGATTGTGGAAAGAAAACTTGATCCAATAACTTTAATGTAAATGAGAACTAATATAGAATAAATAAACAGAATATTGAGAGAGAGAGAGAGAGTATTTCTTAGAAGAAATAATGTTTTATATTAGTCTTAATTCTCTCAATAAATTATGATGAAACACTAGGAGATAATGATAAAATGATGAATGTGAAAAATATAATACAATTGGAACACTATCTAGGAAGGATAAGAGTGTATTTTGAAAATTATATCTCTTGAGAGACATTTAGTGAATGATTTGGTGATATAATTTTAAAACAAATTCCTTGTTTCAACTATTGAGATCCAAACACCCTTTATCCTCTATTTATAAACTTCAAGACACCCAATAACCTTATGTAATTCTCTGGGATAAATTAGAGAAATACATAGTTGAGAGGGAGCATTATTGATCCTAATAAATACCACCTCAAAGGGTCTTCATTGATGCCACCACTTACCTGATAGTATACACATGATAGTTGGTGGGATTCCTAGAACTTACTACACATTTTCTACATACACTAGTGATATAGTGAACCTCCACCAGCTGGCTGGTGGAATTCTGGAGGAAGATGGAAATCTTTACATTCCACCACCTAGATAGAATTTTCAACACTTTAACAACTTCAAAAATATCCACTCCATGTTTATTCTATGTTCTTATATATAAATTCAAATAGGATGTCATGATCCTAAAACATGAACTATGAAATAACCAAGACTTTTTACAAGATCAACTTGGCCACATTTAAATTAGTTTAATAAAACCATTAGAATAAAAAAACATGACTTTAAAGTTAACATGGGGGGTTTTTAAATAATTCAAAAGAATACATTACATATAAAAGGGAGTGTTTTTTATCATGAAAACTCAATGAGAGAGGGGTTCAATAATCTCCCCATTTTGATGATCATAAACAATTAACATAATAAGATAAATTAATTTTAAATTTAGAGATAAATAGGCATCAAATCAATTCAAGATTTTAAAATTTAGGATTGTCAACATGGTTAAGATATTAACAGTGATATTGAATATTCATAAGAGAAAATTAATGATATTAAAAACCCAAAAAATCCCCTCTAATTTAAATAAAAAAATTTCCCAATAATATAAAACATGAAATCCATAAAACTTATCCATCATTGTGATTATCAAAAATAAAACAAGGGAAAATAAAATACTAAAATAAGAGGTTAGTTTCATTAAAGGTGAAATGATAGATATATGAAATAATAACTCCTCATTAATTTTAATCAAGGATAAAAAAGAAACTAATTAAATAGAACTTTTAAAAGTAAGTGATGAGAATTATTCTATATATTTTGAGAAAACGTTTGAAAAATAAATTTTAAAAAATTAATTGAAGGGAAATTTTATAAGATATAAGAAAAAAATTTAAAAAATGAAAATTGAGAAAATGAAAGAGAAATAAATTTCGAAAAAGAAAATTTCTCCTCATAAAAACTAAAATAAGTGATAAGTGTAAGATGTAAGCTACTTGAAAATTACAAGAAATTAAAAAAGGTTATTTTTCCCAGGAGTGCAGAGTTTTTTATTCTATGAATTTGAAAAACGTTTATATGTTGTACAATAAAAAAATAAAAATTTTGGTTAGAATTATGATTCAATTGATCCAATATTCTCATTACTTTAAAAACTAAGGTGTTATAAGTTTATGTATATTGACTAATTTTAGCAAAATGTGAAGGAGATGACACATCATACCATTCTGTTGAAATGTTATGTCACATATGAGTGCATCAAGTAAGTTAGATCAATTATTAGTTACCTTAAATTACATTTTTATTGAATTTATATTATTAATGTATTATCATAAAGTATTATCATTAATATATGAAAATTATAATTACAATGCATCATTATTTACCACTTAAAAGGAGATAAAAGTTATATATCTAGATGTTTTTTTATGTTTCAAATCTAACACAAGTGCATAAGTTTATTAATTTTTGTATATTATGAAAATAGTTAATAATATTAATTAAAATTTTATAGATGGAAGGTTAAATTTTACCAAGTAGTGTGACATATCCTAATATAAGAGCACTGTTATTCAGTTTGAATACTATTCTACATTAGTGTAAATCAATTTTAATGAACATACATAAGTCCATTATTAATAGTTATTTTTTAATCATGGAAACTAAAAACAATAGTATCATGTCAATAATTGAAACAAACATTGATGATATATAAAGTTACATGAAGACATTCTCAACTGATATATCATATTATAGTATAATAGATAAAATAATTATACTAGAATATTTTTTCTCAAGGTCTAATTTTTTATGTCGAAATATAAGTGGTTTGATACACTAAATAGATGAGTAATTGATATTGAAAAATACAGTTTTACAATAATAGAAATGGATTATTATATTTAACCTAATGGACCTTACATAAATGTGTCTCATGAAATAAAACATAACTATGTTAAATATTCATTAAATCCTTGTTTTGGTGTTGTTGTTAGAACAATACCGTGAAATATATTTGATGATGGTACATATAATATTTCCCTGCATAACATTTATGTAGGTGATCGTCCTAATCTTGTATATGATGATAAAACCATTTATATTTTTTGGAAATATTTTAAACCTAAAGTATTTTTATAAAATTAAGATCAATTTTGGTAATGTTACATTATTTTTGTAATTTATTTGATATTGATTAACAACATGTTGACTTATATTTGATATTGATTTTTGATACACTAACTTATATACATAGTGAAGTTTTTGTCTAGTTATATCAAAGACCCCTGATATTTTTATTCATATTAATGATAGAAATTTGTTTTTGAATGTTTAATATTCAAGTAAAATGGATATAGTCCAATTTGAGAATGTATTAATAATTCAAGTTGTGCATTAATTCATTTTTTTATTGTAATTATTAGAAGAATTTTCTAGACAATTAATATGAAAAAATTATCATAAGTTGATGTTAACATCAAATAGGTCAGTATTTCTGTGCTTTTTTATTATTTTAGTATGTATTTTTAGAAGTATCATGTATTTATATAGTTATTATTTATTATTATTTTATGATTTTTTATGTTTATATGTTTGTGGAATTTTACTTAGGAATTATTTGGAATATTTTTCATTATATTGTTGAGTTTTTTAATTTAGTTTGGATATATTTAGTGTAATTTTTGTTTTTATATCTATATATATAATTATATATATGGATAAAGTAGAATGAGTTTCAAAGCTTTTGTAGATGTAAATTTTTGGTTACATTGATTTTTCATGTGAAAAATCTCATTTGTGGGTAAGTAAAATTGCTAGTCTAAATTGAGAATGGATTTACAATTTAATTCAAACATTATGAAATTTACCTTTTTGTTAACGATTGCAGGTGAAGAATGTGATAGATTATTAACTTGGGGAAACATCATTTGACCATATGAAAATCTATAAGGTCAGTAAATTAGTTACATTTCCAATAAATTTCATGAATTCTTATATAATTTAACTAACTTAATTATATAATTTCTTTTGTCGATTATTGGAAAATAAAATGGATATGGGAAGGTTTGTTTTATAATGTATTTTTCTTATTAATATTCTACACAAAGTGTTAGATATAATTATTATATGTATATGTATATATATGAAAAATTTTAGGTTTAATAAGTATTTTTGCGTATATCATGTATTTTCTTATTGTTTATTCATTGCTGTACCATCTATTTTAATATTTATATATTTTTAGAATTTTATGTCATGATTACTTGGAATAAGGTTTTTATATTTTTAAGTAGTTCATTAAATGTATACATATTGGGAATAACTTATATTTTTACCTATATATATGTATAATTATTTATAATTATTTAATATAAATTGTTGTAATGTAGTCCAAAATGATAAATTTTAGATGATAACTTTATAATGATAAATAATTTGTTTATTAGTAAGTAAAATGACTGAAGAATATATATAATGGATTTATAATTCAATTCATACATTAAGTAATTTTCTTTTTGATCAACATTTATAGGTGAATAATATGTTAGATAATTAACTTGAAAAAAATATCATTTTTTCATGTTAATATCCTATAGTTTCGTCAATTAGTTACATTCCAAATATTTTTAAATATTCATTTTTTATTTCTATTTAATTAAGTATATCATTGAGTTTTTTTGTTTATATTAAAATTTAGTGGATATGATAAGTTCTATATCACAATGAATTTGGATTATTAACGTGTCATAAAATGATTGTGAAATGTTTATACAATCTTTAATGAGTATTGAGTTGTTAATGTATTGTTATGTTTAGTATTTAATTTTCAAATTAGAAGTGTTGAAAATATTCCATAATTAGTGTTAATTTTGTTTTTATATGTATATATGCAAAAAACATTAGGTGTACCCTGTATTTTTATATTTTTTATTTCTTATTGAATAATATATTTTTCTATTTAATACATGTAAACAATTTTCTATTTCAATTTTTAATGAGAAATAATTATTTATGATTATTGTGATTGATTCTAAATATTTTTATATTATAGTGTATTTTATTAGTTGATTTAATTTATATCAAATATTTATTCTTTTTTTGTTTGTATAAATTGGATTTAGGGTCTATTTAGCTATTTTTTTAAAACTATTAGGATATAGCCACATTTTAGGAACTATGACTATCGCCAAGATACACTCTTGGTTTTTCAATAAACCATCATTATAACTTATCTATAGATATAGTTTATAAAACTGTGTTTTTTTCTGATATCCTGATATATATAGTCATATTTTGAAAAACCAATGACTATATCTTAGACATAGTGACTGTTTTTTCAACCATAACTATAAACCTATCTTGATAATGACTACTTTGACTATAATGGTTTGGACCTTACTGAAATTTTATTTGCGTTTTTCCAAGGATATGGGGTTATAAGAGGGAGTTTACAGGTGTTCAGGGTTTCTATAGAGGGCCTTAGTCCTTTTTAGAGGTCACTATGCCCTGGTTAAGGGTGGGGTGGTGGGTTTTTTGGGTGCTTGGTTGTTGTCTATGTGGTTCTTGGTACAAAATGGCCATCAAAATGGACCATTAATCCATTTTGGAGGTTGTTTTAGTCGTAGTGATATCCTATCTTAAACAAACCAGAGGAAACACTTGGGTTAGGGTGTGGTTTTGGGATCGACACTATAGAGGACTACCTATTCAAAATGCAGAAGAGAGACACTCCACACCTATAGTTTTTGGTCTAGTGAGAGAAAAAACCCTTTCTATGGGAAACACACCCTAGTTAAATCCATTTTTGTTGACATGATGAATAACCACCAAAACCATTGATGGGTCATGTTGGAAGTTGGGGTAGAAGTTGGGCTAGTTTTTGAACAGCTAAAAAAAACTTCCAACCATTATGGATCTTGACATATTTGAAAATGAAAATGCATGAGGTGTTAAAATGGGTCTTGAATGAAGTTTTAATTTGATTCTCTCCTATAATAATATATCTACACTGCTCCTGTTGTATTCCATAATTTATCATGATACTCATATGAACTAGTTTTTGGTTGTTTAATCTCTTATTTTGGAGATCTATTGATGAAATTTGTTTCCATGTTTTGTTTCTTCTACGTTCCATTTTATCCCCTTGATTTATTACTCAAGGATTCAAACCTAGTTCATGTATATTCAATTGTTTTAGTTCAATGTACACTTTTCATCTTCTTTTATTTGAACCTTCATCATTCTTTTACCATGATGTTTTTTTTGAAAATTTCCATGGGGTTAGGGATGCGTTTTGAGTGTGGTTTTTGGTGGTTTGTGGATGCTAGGTTCTATATAGTTTTTTAGCATAGTGGGGATTTTTTCCAGTGGTTGTTGAACCTCAATTATTAATTATTGTGTATAGAACATTTAAATTCTAAATCGAGGTAGGGTACTTGTTACTTATCCTATTATTTTATGCACAATAATAAATTTATAATTCTTTATCTCTTTGGGTGATGGTGGAATTAACCTTAACAAATATGAAAAAAATGAATGAACATTGGTTTTGGTTATTGTGATAAAATGAGTTTCCATTATGATAACATTTTTCCTCTTGTTTTTATAGATAATTTTCTATCTGTGTTTATTCTTGGTTATAGTGTTTTTTATTCTATAGTTCAACATGATTAATAAGGTGAAAACAGTTAAAGGATAAAAAGCTGGTAATGATTATTGGCTAAATAATTAAGTGACATGTTTTATGTGAAACTATTTCTTATAATTTGATTGAAATAAAAGTCATTATTTATGAATGTTAAATAAAACCATTATTTATTATGTAAATGAATTTTACTAAACAAAGTGACACAAGTATTATTGTTGATGAAATAATAAAGATGTATGTTAATTGAAAAGGTTCTTCCTTAAATTTGGATGAAACTGGAATCAATGCTTGAAATCATGTTTAAATAATTTATAGCTTTAATTAGTTGATTCTATAGGTTACCTTTGGTTATAAAATATGATAAATGAATCAATTAATAGAATATGTTAATGAAACTATTATTTGATAATGATAAATGTTTGGGGTTGAGTGCTCCTATTTTCTAGTGAAGGCTAGATACATTGTTTTTGAGGTACTAGATGACTTGTTGACTATTTTTTGTTTTAATTACTACATTGTATGATTAATATGGATGAAATACTTGCTATGTAACGTGATAAAAGACTTTTATGCTTTATATTTGATGAGCCATGGGTGGGGAGGCCCATGTTTATAGAAACAGTTGGTGCCAGTGATGGAAGGATGGATGCATTGTGATATGCATGGTGGGGTTAGGTATGTCATTGGGATTGATAGAATGGGTTGAAGTCAAGGTTTCCCATTATTATACTGAAATACAATATTATTTCTTATTTACGATTTTTCTTAATGGATGGATGACTGAATTACCTATTTATGAATTCCTTACCCCTCCATTTGAGGCAGCTGGTTGTGCTTGGTTTGTTTATATATTTTATGATATCTTAGGAAAATTCCTAGAGTACCTATTGATATAGAATATTATTGAATAAAACATGTTTTAACCCATGGGGTTGATTCTTGAAGGTAAGTCTAATGATTATAATTTTGAGAAACTATAGGATTGGTTATTTTATGACTATAGGGTATAAGAATCAATTAATGATACTATTAAAGTAATTTTTAATGGTTAATTGGAAGTATTATTATAATATGATATTTAATGAAAATAAATAAATAAAATACTTCATGAATGCTTGTATTCTTATAGGATATCTAGTCCTTGGCAATGGTAGTTAGGTGTTCGACATACGATAACAGTAGTGAATCCAAATACTAGATAGAAGCCCATAGTTTGGTTGTGAGATTTCTATTCTACATGTTATGTTATTTCAGATGTGACCCCAATCTTGTAGGTAGGGTATCTGACACCTAGTGGACTATGGGATGGTGTTTTCCCCAACATCTAGGTTGGTAAAAAGTGGATGGATGACTATCCCATCTTACCCCGCTCTCTTCTCTTGGTAGTAGTATGTGCTAGTATGCATGGAGGTTACCTTTCCTGTATATGTTTCTATAAGGGTTTAATGTAATTTTATTACATCAAAAACATTTATCTCCAGATATAGTATCCTATAGATTATTATAGGTATTTTAGGTGTGGTTTGTTATGGATTGAGGGATAATACTTGACACATGAGCTATGGTGGCTCCTTGAAACTATCCAATTACTATATAAAGATGTGACATGGGAGGATGAGATATGTGATTCATGGGGTGCATGATATGTTATGTGATGATGTAATTAATGAGACACATGTTATGATTTAATAATATATGTGATGATTTAGTTTTATTTTTTGTTCACTGAGCTTTAGTATTATTTATTTATCTTTTGTATGAAAGGACCTTAGGAGGATCCTAATGAGTATAAATGTTATTTTCACACTATGTATATATAAACTATTTTTAGGTATGTAGGAGATGATTGGTTATTAGGATGTACATTACTAGCTATTGGATTTTTCCAGATCTGTTTACGGTTTCATGGTTGCTTCAAGGGATTATATTTTGGTACTTGTAGTTTCTTTTGTAGTTGTTTTAGATATTTTGACATTATATGCATGGTCTTGGGATATTTTATTTATCTTGAGAAGGATTTTTATGGTGGATTTACATTATCTCTCATTCATGAAGTTCTTCTTAGAGGTTAATACCTCCCATATGTTTGTACGATATACCCTCAATTCTTTTTTCAAACCCATGATCTATTGAAGGTGGGTTTCAGGAATCATTATCTCTATTATATTATTGATGGACCAGGAGGTAAACCTTTGGGGGAGGGGGTCATGACATCAACAGTTACATAAACCATCATTATAAGTTATACTTATACTTTTATATCCTACAATCATGTATTTTAGCTGTGAATAAAGTTTGAATATATGTTAGTTTAAATAGTTATAAGTATTTCTTAATTTTAATATGAATATATATTTTAGGGATAATGTTTACTGATAAATGATGTATCTATAAAAATAATATAAGTATCATTCGGTTTGAATAATGTTGTGTATGCATGTAAGTCACTAGTCATCAAGGTATATAAATTCATTATAACCAGTAGTGTAGTGAACCTAAAATCAAAACATGATGTTGTTATATTAACCGTAATGATTAAATATCGTCATTTCATCAACTAGCCATCCTTAATTTGAAAATTAATCATATAATGGAGTGGGAGAGAAAATAATCATGTTAAATTATTACTTTGATGGTTGAGTTATGATGAAATACAAGTGGTTTTATTCAATTATGTGACAAGGAATATACATAGAGAATTTTGGATTTATAGTTATAGACATGAATCACTTATTTCTTAAGGATGATCAATATATTATGTATCTAATTGAGAAACATGTATTTTTTTGTAAAATATTTTATAAAACCTTAATTTATAGTTATAATTGAAGTTTTACTAATAAATAATTTCAATAAATGTGAAAAAAATTAACATTATGAATTCCCCCTTTGAAAAATACTACATATGATGATGGAAAAAAATTAGTTTCTAGATTTTATCGCGAAAATAATTTATGGTGGGAAACACCTAGTTGTGATGATATTCTTAATTGGCTATCTAAATTTTTTCACCACAATCATTTTATTAAATTTTTTAATGAGAATTACCCATTTTCTCAATTATTTAATCAATTTAATTTTTTAAAATATTATATTTCAAAAAACATGTCAATTACAATGCATATGTAGAATATTTCCAATTTTTAAGGGAAATTTAGGAGAATAATGTCAAAAAATGATACCCAATTACATGGATTGAGGCTACACACTTTGATCTACAATGTGATTATAATGTTTTAAATTTTTCTATCAATTATTTAATATAATAATTCTTTATTTTTATTTTTATTTTAATTTCAATTAGGAACTATAATCAAGAAGAAAAATATGTTCCATTTATACTAGTGAGAGTGTTAGTCTTTATGACCCATCTTGGAGGGATTGTGGTATAGATTCTGGGAGAACCCACTATGCTTTATCTCTCTTATATGCTTCATTTCATATCCCTGCTTTCAAAAATTCTCATCCTATAGTTTCATTTAAGGAAACAAGGATCTTCATGCCACTAATTATGTCACCACCATTTCACCTAGACCTTATGGATCATGTCCCTCCTATACTACTTTCCCATCAAATAGTTCTTATTGAGGCACCATGGTATTTTAGGCCATAGATGTTTTCACCATTATTTCCCTTTTTAATTATTCATATCCAACACTAATTTTATTTTCCACCCACTTATAGGGAATAACAATTTCCTAGTTATCCCATATCTTTGGTATTTTATTCTCACGAACCTTTAACTTTTACTCTCAATCATACTAATCATCCCGATCTTAATTTTCATCTTGAACATTCAGATCTTTTAAAGTTTACTAATCCTTCTTATCTTACAGATCCTTCATATCCCACTGATTAGAATCCATTTTTTATATGTTTAAAAATCTAACAAAGTTTCATATAATAATTTTATTTTGGTTATTTGGTTTATTAATGTTAAATTTTGACTATATTTTTCATAGTTGGATCTACAACTAGACTACATGGTTATACTTACAAGTGCATTATTTAGAAACTCCATACAAAATTTATGGTTCAGAATAACCAAGATAACTAAATAAATAGAAAATATGTTAGGGAATATAAAAGATTTATATTAAACCTTTTAATATATAGTGATCTCATTCAAACTCAATAAATCATCTCGTCTTTCCAAAATAAAATAACAAATTAAATATTACGGTGACACATCAGTGTCTAGATAAAGGATAATTCATAGATTGAGATATGGGTACTAAATATTTTATATATTAAAATTCATATTATTATTATATTGTGAAAATCAATATCTTATTACAATTTTACATTATTTTTTTAATAGTAAAGTTGTGATGGTATGATAGATAATTAAATTAGGAGAATTTTAGAGATTATACAATCATGAATTATATATTGGATGGACCACTAGATTTTCTACTAAGATAGAGGGTATAACTACCCTGAATAATAGTCCTATGAAAATTTATCAAGATATGATTTATTAAAGGAAGTGAGCAGTTTGAGGTTCTATTTAAATTTAATTTTTCTGATTAAAATTGAATATTATTAGTATTATTAATTATTTTTTATTATTATTACAATATCAACATTATTATTTATGGTTGAGGTAAAATTAGAGTTGTGAATTCTAAAATTTTCTATAAATTATATATTATTTATTGAAATTGTTACATGATTATTCATTAAGGAACTAAAAAACAAGATTGAAAAAAATATTTTCATATATTGTGATGAAATTATTTTATAGAACATTAAAAAATAAGGTATTTTTTAGGTACAAATATATTTTATTATTTTTCATAGGACTTTAGTTTTTAATAATAAGCCACATAAATCTCTCTAAATTTTTTATGAATATAATATTTTATTTATGTTTCATGAGAGCTTATTTAAATTTATTATAATATGAGTGTTAAAATATCGATGAATGTCATTTTTTAAAGAAATAAATTATTCATGCCTACCACTGTAACAAAAATATTTTTTCATTAATATAATATAAATATTTTCTTTCTTAAATTTGTTATTTTAATTATTTATAGATGTAGGCACTGAATATTGATGGGGCTATATCTTGAGAAAAAAATGTTTCATTTTTGTGGAAAAAATAAAGATAGAACATTATTCAATTTTGAGGAATAAGAGAAGATTGTAAGAAATATGGTAATATTTTAAAATTTTAATATATATTTATTAAAATTTTATCTCATTTATATCTTCATAAAAATTATCTAGAAGATATCGATGATATGAATAATAAACAAATCAACCCAAAAGATCATTTTTACCTGGTGTTAGGTAAGGATCACCAATGGAGGGTTTGATGTTGATCCAAAAAGTCTCTCATTCCATCTAGGTATTGGTATTCTTTAAGTAATTCAAGCACTACTACTAGTTCCAAACAATAGTTTTAAGATGGTATTAAAGAAGAAATAAAGTCAAAATAATTTTTGGTGTGAAAGTATTAATGAAAAATTAAGATAAATGAAAAATTTTGAAGGCTATGAGGGATATGAATTTTTTCACATATACCAGATAGTGTAGTGGGTTTTGATACTTTTATGTTGATTGTGAACTAATATTTTGATTCTCTAGGTGATGGTGATGACATTCCTGATGATAGTGATCCTAGTGATGACTTTCTAGGTGGTGATCTTGGAAATTATTATTTTGGAGATAATTATCCCAGTGATGATTGTCATGATGACGATACTAGTGATTATGGTTTTGTTAATTAGGATGATGATGCATTTGATTGAGATAGTTCTTGCATATATTTTTGTCTTTTTTTGTTTGACACTACTGGTTATCCATGTTACTAGTTTTTGACATATTGAAAAAAAATTTATTTCATATGTTAATTATAAAAATAATGTTATATTATAATCTATTTGATTATAAATTAACGTATTTTTCTGTTTTTAAAATGTTTTATTTTTGACATTGATACTTATAAAACTAGTTTGGTTCTATAATAATTGAGTGTTCACAATTTATAGGTGTTGTAATTTTTTATAGGATCATGCTATAGAGGTTGGGTTACTGGTGTCTTATAGGCTTATGGACATGGTTTTTTGGTAGTATATATATATCCATAGTTATCCAAGCATGGATATAGAAAAATACTGATAGTGATATTTACACGATTTAAAAATCAAAAAATAGAATATATATATATCTTATATTTTGGTGACAATAGGCACGGTTTAGAATTATTTTTATATCCCTCAATTCTAGTAGTGAAACACCAAGTTTTGAGGGAAATCTTACCCTCAAATTCCAAACATACACGTATTAATCTTTTTTTAAAAACATTTTATAATATATGTGTAAAAAATTGGCTTTAAATATACATTTATTTTAAAATATTTCAATGTGAAATTTATTATGACTTATTTTTAGAAACTACCATAGATTAGATCATTATAAGAGGTACAATGAAATATATTCTAGGTGATACCCTTCATAATACACCCAAACTGACAGATCTTGTGTGGGTTGAGATTCAAGTAGCTCATGACCTGGGAGATAAGATACTAGTTTGCAATGATCATGTTGATGCTTTAATAGTAAAAAAACTACTGAAACATTTTTCTAATGGAATCTCAATCATATAAGACACATAATAAAAAGGGGGTATAATATTTCCATCTTATATTATTTTTAATATTTTTTTGATAAATAAAAACGTTTTAACTACATTATACAAAAATTGAAGGGGAAAAAATAACATAGTCAACGTAATTAGTGAGATTAACTATTGTATCATGAAAGTTAAAAAAATATTATAACTTGTATCCATCATTGGACATAACATGATTAATTAAATTAAAGGATCTTGAAAATTAAAATATTAAAGAGGGAAATACTAGTGAATTTTTATTGGAGAAGACATATTTAATGTATTGCCCCTAAACTTTATTTTTCTTCATAATGTAAATTTTATTGTGTAGCACAATTGTTTAGGGTATTATGTCATAATTTTATATATTAGTATTTTTATTAAAATTCATGTATCTAACTATTGGTGTTTTATTTCTATTATAATTAAAATGGTGTTCTTTTTATTTTAGTTATTTATATTACATTAACACAATCATTGGATTAGTAGATAATATTTTTATATTTTTAAATCGCACCACTAATTTTATTGAAGAAACCACTATGCATCCATATATAGTTATAATAAATTTTTTATAATAATCCAATGTGTTTAGAGAAAATTCGATAAATGATAGTATATTTCTAATTCTTACCATGTTATAAAAAAACTATTTACTAGAATTATAGTTATGATAATTTATTTTTCTTATTGTATCATAATTATTAATTTTTAAATCTTTCAAGGGATAATTGGATACTAATTTTGATAAATATAGTTAGAAAATTAATATATATTATGCTTGAAATTATTGGATATAAAAAAATAACCCACACATGTTGTCCCCCTCTAACTAGAAAACACTATATTTTCAAAATTTTATAGTCTTTCAATTATATGTTATATAATATATATAAATTTTCATATTTTATTTTTCATAATGATGATAATGAACATATTATTAAAGGATTTAAGTAAAATTAAAATAAATAACAAAACAAATATATTAAAATAGAAGGAAATTTATTGGGGTATTTATACTATTAGTTTGTTCTTTGAATATATACCATATCAAATTTCATAAATGTATCAATATTCTAATAGTTTACAAAATATTAAAATGGATATGGATTTGGTTATTATGTTTTTATATTTATATATGTTTTAATTTTTACATTTCTATCAATTTTTTATAATTACTCAACATCCAAAACATTAAATTAGAAATAAGGTAAATCAAAATGTTTGAAATTTACATCATCACAGATTAGTGTATCCAAAACTAATAAGCCTCACCCTCCAGCGATGCACTATTCACACACCTGATGAAAACTCATATCATTCAAATAAATATGAATAAAGAAAATTGGACGTATAGTGCTAAAATGGGGAATTACATAATTTAGAATAAGTCTTATTCTATGGAAAATAAGAAACCTTAACAAACGTGAAATAAGAGAATACAATCACTCAACTGAGTTATAAGATCCCAAAGATAGGTTCACTACTAAGGAGAAATAAAGGAGAGAATTAACAACACTATAACATATAATATAACAAAATTTTGGACATTAAAATCATAAATATAGATAATGTAACCCCACCCACCTATTTGTAGGAAAGTTCCCAAAAAAATTATCTAATTCAACAATTAAAAAATATTTTTAGAAAACAATACCTTGTTAATAGAAACAATTATCTACCTCACTAACACAATGAATTATCCTCCAATTATTTTGAATAATACTTTCATCAAGAACTAATCCTCATGTATATGAAATTTCAAAAGTTTCTTATCAGTAAACTAGTTTCATACTATATTTCTATTAAACTTCCATCCATTTCTAAAATCCTAAACCAGAATTTCTCATTTCCAATTATCTAACTAAAAACATAAAGATGTTTTCATAATCCAAATTATCTACCACATGAAGTATTCTTTACAAGGCCCCACCACAAATTCCTCTAAGTCCTAAGTCACCATATTTTGAAACATCTCTTTATTATCTCAAGTCCTCATTTCTATTTGTTCATTCATGATATTTTGATCACCAATTTGAAAAGTCCCCACTGAAGAATAATTAATATCTAGTATTTTATAGAATATGAATTTATTCAGTTTGTATATAGGATACCAATTCTTTGTAACCTTCCATAGTTTTATTATTTTGTATTACACTATATTCCAAAAGAAGTAATACTTTAAGTGAGTGTGTTTATTCCATGGGTAAAACATTGGAGTTTTGGTAAAGTGAATCACACTTTATTTGTCAGGGAACTATATTTATATTTATTTATTGCTTCCCATTTCCCCTATAAATCCATTCAACCAGACTAAATCCTCCCTAATTCTATAACTACAATTTACTCAGCTTCTATGATTGATAATTATACTCTAGGTTGTATTCAAGATATCTAACTCATGGTAGTGACTTTAAAAGTAAACAAAAATCCAATGGTTCTCTTCCTTGTGTTCATATATCATCTAAATATAGTATTTAAAAATCAATTTAATGGATCCTCTATTCCAAAAAAGAGTTCTAGATCCACCATGCCTCTGAGATACCAAGGAATCCACTTTATATCCTCCCAATTATCATTTTTAGGATTCTCTATGAACCTGCTAAATATTAATATCTCATTCAAGATATCAGGCCTTGTAAAAACCAATGAATATATCATACTACCCACAAATTATCTATATATATATCCTTTTAAATGTACAAATAATATTTTTCAATTTTTTGTTCCTTCTTTTTGTAATGTTTTAAGTGTAAAACTAAGGGAGTGCTTAAAGATTTCGATTCTCTCATTCCAAATCACTCAAATACCTTCTAAATGTACTTTGACCGAGATAGGAATAAGGTTATAGGATTAAAATTTATTTTGATACTCATCCCCAAAAACCAATTTGTGTATCTATGATCCTTAATATAGATTATTTCAGAAAAATAAAACTTCAACTCTTCCAACCATCCCGACATATGTCTATTGAAGAGAATTGCATAAAAATATAAAGTAAAATGAAAAAACTCCTATCATCATATAGCTCCTAGTAGATGTAATAATTCACATTACATAATATGGAATTCTATTCTTCTATTAAGGAGAAAAACTTCTAGTTCCACTACCTTGGTTCCTTCTTAATCCCAAAACAAATCATTTGAGTCTACACACATGACATTATATTCTATTCAGTATAAAACATTCATGTTTCTTGATGAAGATATATTCCTACCAATCACCATGAAAGAAAAAAATCATGAAGTTTAGTTTTTTATGAAATATACCTTACATAGAAACCAATATAGGAACCATTTGATTTATTGTGTACTTTATTATAGGAGAGATAATTTCATCAAAATCCACTCCTTATAATTTTTGAAATCCATTTGCAACCAACCATTCCTTATACTAGTTCTTACCATCTTCTTCCTATATTAGATATTCAACCCATTTTTATGCCATGTATTACTTCCTAACTACAATTCCATTAGATCCCATGTATTAGAAACATATAATGAAATCAACTCTTCCTTTATTGGTAACACCCATTGAATCAAGTCACTTAGAACTCTCACCTGATCCAGGATTTTGAGTTCCCCTTAGCTTTAAGTAGCCTATGATTAATTCCATAATTAATCCTATTAATGTTCCTATAAACATGGTACACTAGCATAACTCTTGAGGTTTTACCCATTTTAGACCCCAAATTTCTAACACTCTTCCACTAGCTTCTACAATCCTTGATTATTTTGGTACATTAAACACTGATACTTCGAAAATTTGATTGAAGTATTCTATTCTAAAACATATTTATACCTATCTATATTCTACGATCTCTTAATAATCTAGAATAACGTAACCTATGTATAAATCAACCTCAACAAGCATTGGTTATTTTCACCCAAATCCATCTTCAACATAGTTCCAATCATTCTATAGAATCCCCTCATTGAAGATGATTTTACAACCTCTAATTATTTTTCACCGATTTTTATCATAGAGTTGAAATAAAAAGGTTTAATCTCTATATAAAAGAGAAACATGCTGAGGATTTAACATCTAACTTAACCATTTTCAAAGAATTGATATTTTCATTCAAAATTAATCTAAAAATATCCAAATGACTCGAATTTATTTATATTTCGGTAGAGATTTTATCCACAAGTTGCTTCCCAATCAGTTCATAAGGACTATAATTTACAATATAAGGCATAAAATTAATAGTTTAACAATTTTTTTGTAAATCCACAAAATAAACTCATTCCATTAGATCAATCATTCAATTTTTTATTTATCCACTCCACCACATCATTTTTCTATGGTGTTTTGGAAATAATCTTCTCCAATCTGATTCTGTGCATCCAATAGAATCTTTGAAAATATTTCCCTCCATCCCATTATAAAAATAAAAGAATTTTATATTCATTATGATATAAAATTCTACAATATAACTCTATATAATGAAATTTATAAACACCTAAGACTTTTTTTCGAAAAGACAACCAAACCTTTCACGTGGAATCCTCAATGAAGGTAACATAGTTTAGTGCACCCCTGTAATATTTAACCAATGTTTTCCACCATATATCTATATGAACCAACTCGTGCATATGATTCCTTGGTTACTTTTACAAAGGAACAATGGAAATAGTTTGATGATTCTTAGTTTTGAAACATATATTTACTTTTCACTTGATTTTATAAATCTCTAACAACCCATTTTAATTCAAGGTTCATAAACCCTTTTCACTAATTTCCCTAAGGTGGTTATGCCAAAAATTATCTATTATGGAAGTTATTACTCTTGTATGCATTATACCTTCAAAATTAATGGTCAGGTACATTGTCCAGTCCATAAAAATTTTGTCCACTACCCTAGATCCAATGTTATTTTTCTCATAACTTATGTGAAGACATTAAAAAATACCATATCATTATGCTAACTAATATAAATTAAGTACTTTTTTAAAATTAGGATGTGATAAATCACTTGAAAGAACCAAAATAATTTGTTCTTCATCTTAATGTTATCATCAAAACTGAAAATAATCATAATTGTTTCCCCACCCACAAGGAAGACCTTGTTGAAGAATATAGATATTTGATTACTCATGAACACCTTCTCATACATTGAGAGTATTGAGTCAGGAATCCACAATCTTATTGAACTATAAACACTTAAGATCAAAGTTCCATCCTCTTTATCAACCATTGAGTTTACAAATGAAATATAATCATGATTTATATAGTTAACTCATATTTCCTAACTTTCTTTTCACAAATTTCATTTTTTCTATAGTTCTAGTAAGCATAGGAAACATAACTAGCTGATTTCCTATGGATTATTTCCCTCGTGTTTTATCTATTATTATTTTATCTCATTTAAGTGTAATATCCATTGATTACCAAACTAAAAGTCATTATTTTAGCATCAAAGACTTTCTTATTTTGGATCCACTCATTCAGAATAAGATATTATATCCCCTTGAATTCTAGGCCATCATTACCACTGGAGTTTCTCATAGTAGTAAAAATCACATCCTAAGATTCTAGAAGCAATGATCAAAGTAAAAATGCATATAAACCTCTATAAAATTTCTTCCAAATAGACTCTATATGACTTTAAATCATGTTGATGTCATTAAAATTATCAATTACCAACTTTAATTTTAAAATATTGATTTAAAAAACTCACTGCATTAGTAACACCTTATTTAGCACAAAAGGCCTCTCATATATGTTTATAGGTGTCTACATCAATTAATTTTTTTTTCTTCACCTCATAAATGTTGAAGATAACGTCTCAATACAACATCATCTAGATCACATACAACACCTTATAGTTTAGATATTCCTTACTTTGACATTTATTTTAGATTGACCTCTTTTAATAAATCCTATAGATCTATTTGGAACAAGGAATCCCTTATATATATCCTTGAGAATATGAAATATGTTATGTTTTAATTTTTTGGCCACAACTGTACCTATTTTAAATCCCTTATTTATAAAAAAATCCCACTAAAATGGAACTATGTAAAGGATAAGAGACTCTTGTTTTCCTAAAGTAGCACTCTGAGCTAGCCAAACACCAGAACACCATGCTATGATACCACTTATTATACCATTATCCACATTTTTGAATTACCCAACTTATGAAACCTCAAATGTGTATCTAGTTAAACCCAAAGAACTAAAACAATTGTCATCATAGATTAGTGTATCAGGAACTTAGAATCCTCTAATTCCAACCACACACTATCTTCACACCTGATGAAGAATCAAAACAGACAATAAAAATAAATATAATGAATGTAGATGGAAAGTGATCATTATAAAACAAATTGTGTTGTTTGGAATAGTCCATACTCTATATAAAATTGGACTTATAATTTAAAAAACTCCAAATCATAATATAATAAAATATTATCCATGAAAATCACATCTATAGTGAAAGTGAACCCACCCACCAATTTATAGGAAAGTTCTCATAGTAGTTAGCAGTTTACAACACCAAATGATCATTAATGATGACCTTCCATTGATCATGGGAACTTCTAGATGACTTACAATTATATCGAATCCACCTCCACTTATGATAAAATGTGCATGCATTTGGAACTCATCCTTCTACATCTAGACTTATAGAATCTTCTATTACTCTAGGTTCTAGAGTGTGGTTCCATTATTCCATCATCCAATTCTGAAACCCTAAATTTAGAATCTATCCTTTTGGGAAATAAGGCTAAAAATAGAATTTAATTTTCACCATCCTCATAGTCATAGCCCATAAAACAACTTTAATCCACTAAAAATTATCTTTTATAGGTATTTATTTCTAAATATATACATTAATTTAATATATTTATTGACATTTCTTAAATTATATTTTGTTTCCACAAGATACACCCTAGGGGGGAGTGAATTAAGGAAATGATTAAATTAATCCTTTTCGTTGATCTATTTATATTTATTTTAGGATCTTTTTCCCACATTGGAAAGAATTATGTTCAAACTATTACTCTTGTAAGCTCAATCACTGAAATAAAAAAAATATGTAGGAATGTAAATAATTCATAGAACACAAATATTTTACTTGGTTCACTACAAAGGGTTACTTCCATGAGATAACACCGATGATTTTTCATTTTTCTAAAATCCACTAATCTTCACTAGTTACGTGGATATAATGTTTTAAACGTATTCACTCCATTATAGGAGAAATTCATTTAAAAGACTTGGAGTTCGGTCACTCCATAACCAAGGAGAACTACCGCTTCTTCACTCCCAAAAACTTTTTTAGGGAAGGATCTTCCATAATTTATAGACTTTTATATCTCTTTAATGGATAATGAACATGATGGTCTACTTAAATTAAATATGAGACCATTATTTCATCATAACTCATGATTTTAGGCTCTGTTTCTCTTCTACTTTGATACACACTTCAATTATGCTAGATGAGATTAAATCCTCAATGAATGAGTCATGTTATTACATTCCATGACATAATCTTAGTATAAATTCTTCCCCAGATAAGGAAATTTCACTCTATAATTATATTATTTCCATCCATCTACTTACACATCAAAATACAATAAAATATACTCAATATTCCTCCTTTTAATTCACTCAAAAATCCTAGATGTACTCTTTTATCTCTAGAATGATAACCATATGGATTCATGAGAAAATACCTACCCAAATCTATATATAAACACAATTTACAAAAAACCCTATCTATAATGTAACCCTTAGTGCATAACCCTAGGCATGTAACTCCTAGTGTGTAACCTAAAAATAAAGACTCCTTTTTATGACTATTGGTGCCTAACTCAAGCACACAACCTTGGGTGCATAATTATTTATGTGATCATGAGTGTGAGACTCTATGTGTTTGATCCTAGTGCATAACCTTGATCAATAGAATATTTAGCACTAGAATATTGAGTAAAATACTCCTTCCACCTAACTCTTCTATGTTTCCTTAATCATGTAACTGAGCTAGGTCACCCAATCCATGTGACTTTAGCCACCTAACCAATATAAAAGATGTATTTCATATAAATCCCTATGTGAATCAATTATACAACACCATTTACATGGGATAAATATGTTGTCACAAATCCATGAGCTACCATCATTTTTAAAAAATTATTCCAGAATGGATTAAATTCGACTACTCAACCAGTCATCCAAATAAACTGAATTGTGGGTATATTTATACAATTTTTAATAAATTAATCTTAAAAAATCATGCTATGCTATTCATTAAATTTAATTTAAGACTTAATCATATATCCCAATCTAAATTACTCTAATCATGTGACTTAAAAGTTATAGAACTCCCTTTATATAAACCAATTGCTAAACCCATTCCAAAAAATATGATGACCAGTTACAGGATATCATTCTCCATGTGATTCACATGTCCATTTTTGATGATTCATTTACACATTATCTCATAATTTTTAGCACCTACCTTTCTCTAATGATTATATTTAGTTTTTATTAGTTTTGAAACAATTTTCACATAAACCTTGAATGATTATGTGAACAAACACCTTTTTATATCACATGAAAAATATAACTCACATAGTTATTCTAGAACTCCATAAAAAATACAATATCTTTCTATATGAAATAGTACACATGTGATCATGTGATCCCATCATGATTATGTGCTCTACCATAATCACATAAGAATATGTCACAATCCTCTCAGTCACAACCATCACATATTTCTATATGCTATTCACCTTATGTGATCTCCTAACACCTAACTTCTTATATTATTTTGAGAGTATTTATAAATTATGTGATCATGTGAATATATAATTATTATGAAATTTAATATCTTTTAATCTGGAAATAAATCCTAATTTTTTACAAACAATGGAAAATGGTTCCAACTTTAATCCCTCTTCTAGGCTCACAAAAAAATTCAGGTCATCTTCCATTGACACTTCTTCTTCACAATTACACCTCATTTTTTAGACTATGTTCAAGAATTAATACTTATTATATTTAATAATAATTCTCAAATAGAATAATTACACACTAGAATTATTCTATTTTTGTCCCATGAAATTTTCCATCTTTAGATTCTCTACTCTCAGAGTATGCATCAACCTGACAACTGCAGTTTTCATTTTATCCATAGATCTTCCGTATACTATATCCATATAAAATGACAAACCGATTGAAAATAAATCCAATAACAAACATAAGTTTAGGTCTAACATTATCCCCATTTTAATTTTGTTATCAATATTATCATAAATCCATCCTTATTTAGATATACATGTCAGATATACAAAGTATCTATAATGTTCCTTAGTTATGGATTCATGATTTATTTCCCCCTTAACATCAAAATAAAAACAACCTTCAATATTTTATCTTCCCATTAGAGTATAATTAGATATTTATTTTACTTAAACTCTCCCTTTATCATAAAATTCCATAATTTCACCTTCATCTATAGGTCTACCCCACCTAAGTCAGTAATCATCTGAAATTATATTTTCCAAGATATTGAGTATGAAATGTGTTGGAATAAAATTCTAATCCTACTCAAATAGATAGATTTTTCTCCCCATTTGAACTTATTTCTATCCCATTTGATACCATATGTTGATACCAAGACCACCTAACTATTTAAACCATTTTCAAATTTACCTCCCAAAACAATTGGGTTCTTTATTTCACATTTATCTCTATACATCAATTTATGATTGAAAATTTTATATTTTTAGCTCATTTCAGTATCATAACCTCATTATACTCTATAGATTTACAATATAGATATATTTTCAATGAGTGAGATTGAAATTTGGAATTGATTCATTGATAAATCCTCTAAGACAAATATGTTTTAACTTGTTGTAGGAAACAAAATTTTATGCCAATAAAATCCAATTTTGACTATGTCACTCACTTACTTCCATAGATATAAGTGGCATAGATTCACTTATTTTATAAAATAGTCCTATGATCTCAATCACACTACCACAAAATAATCAGGGAATTACTAATTTATGACATGTGTGTGAGAGGTACCGCATGTTAAACCAACCAATACCATTAGTTGAGGATAACCTCATGGTAACCCTTGGTATGAATGATCTTGAATTCATTACAGGACTCCTTTTTCAGATGAGGCTAAACAACCTATATTTCTTGCCACCAATTATCCTTTAATATATCCAAATTTATACTAATATATATTATTGAAACTATTTTTTGATTTGATTCTAAATTTTGAATAATTCTTTAGACTGGGGATACCACTTTTTGAGAATTCAATTGATTTTTCAATAGCTTCTTGGTATCCTAAAATTAATCAAATAATAATAAATTATTAGAAATAATATATAATCATGAAATACATGAATATTTATACTTCTCCACCAATATATTTTATCATGTTGATCCAATTACACTTGGACTGAGTCTTGATACCAATTTTTGAATACACAACATGACCTAGAACCAATAGGTAAATAACATATAAAATTGAAAATTGTTCAGATTCATACCAGGATCTTCATCATAATATTATCCCTTTTCCATAAAATGCAACTTATAGATATATCTTTTAAAACCAGATTAGTGTTTTTACACCACTTATCGAGTCAGTTCCGGGCTTTGACACCATTTGTGAGTTTAAAGGGGTTTGACTCATCTTATCACTTGAAAACTTTCAACTTAATAATATTTTATCTTCCAGCATAATGTCACAAGATTTTTAAAAAACATCACCCCATGGATCATATCTCTTACTTAATTTTGTGCCTCTTTTAACATTATTTATAACCCATTAAATGAACAGGGATCATGGTACCTCTAGAAACCTCAAATAGATTATTGTGGTTGGTCATGAGGGACCAACCCTTTGCTTTCATCTTTTCTATATCCCATAGTTATGGTGTTGTTTTTTAATACACCACTTACACAACTTTCTATAAAAATTAATTATTTACTAATCCCCTTTATTGGATTAGGATTATTCACACATTTAAACAAAGAACATTCAATTTTCTATGCCTCTTCCATACTAATTTCCAATTCTATCTAACTCAATGTTATAATTAATTATTCTTTATATACATTCTCATTCTTCCTTTTCTTTATTGGTTCTATAGGATTACTTTTCTATATAATTTTCAGATTAAAAACGCATGTATAAGTTTTATTTATTGATGCACCACCTATATTTTTCTCAAACATCATCCTCTACTAGAGGGATATTTTCCCTTTATTCACTTATTGCCTCATGTCATGGTTTGTGAAACCACCAAGGCTTACTTCATGTCTCTCCATCATTATATACATAAAAACCACCAAACATTTTCCTATCATTGTGATCTTGTATTAATGTGTAAACACTAATAACTCAAAGCTGGGGAAACATTCTATTCAAAATATTTACTGTGAGTGTATCCTAGTGGGTGCTTGGTACACCTTTTATTAGGATACTTTTTTATTTTAAGCCTGTAAACCTATTTTACAGCTTAACATGATACCTTCCATTATATAATATCTCATTATATGAGCTAGGAGTTATGGAAATTATTATGCGTTCATTTTCCTTCCATTATTTATTCTATTACAATACCTTTACAAATTCCCGTGATTATAATATATGAAATATATGACCTTAAAAACATACCACGTTTCGTCATTTCTCATTTGAGATGTTGGTGCAGATAGTTTTATTTTGAAATTGAGCCCTTGGACTTCTAGAAACATACTAATGGTGTGTCCCAATCATCCATAATAGTATTATTTTAAGGATACTTTCATCTAAGAGTATTTTTTAGATTCCTTAGATAAATTCTACTTATTTTTATATTTTCAAATATTCTTCCTATGATTTTAGGATTTTAGATTCAGAGCCTTTAATACTACACTTGTAGATGATTCACAAAAGGTAAATTGTATCCTTCTAATTTCCTTAAACAAAATGAGCTTACCCTATTGCTCCCTCATCTTCTGGTATTTCTCCTTTAGTATAACTTCAGTTTTCTTCAATTTAGGAAAAAATCATTTCCATATTTTCTCCTCTATTGTAGCTATGTTTTGAGAGTGAAAATAGTTTGATTCAATTATTTTTCTATGAATATTAGTTTTCCAATATTGTTTTACATTTCTTTAAGAATATCAATATGTTCTTTCATTTTATAACCCATATGATTTATTTCAAAATTTATGGACACCTGTTCTATTTTCATCATCTTGTTCCCTATGTATAGATCTTATATGATTACATAGTGAACATTCTGTATGACCTACCACTAATCCACCTTCTCTTTTAAGAGTTTTATATCTTCTCAATCCTAATATCCACTGTCTCCAAATTAATGACCATACATCGTATCCACTTCTGCATTATTATAGTTATCAACATATATGAGTGGTTCATCTTCACCAAAAAATCCTCTAAAAATATTTTCTTTTACTATAGTTATATTTTAATGAATCCACATATGTTTTTCATTTAGATATGGTGAATTATTATTTAATTTTATCAATCATATGACTTCATTCTTAAATAGTGTCATTTAACATTTCAATTACCTTATATTGTTATTCAATATTTATTTTAAACTTTTGAACGTCTTATGTGAGATTAATACTTCTATCTTATTATATTGGTGAATTTGTGTTATCCTATTTATAAGAGTCCTCTAGAACATTGTCTAATTTAAATATAGAATCAGATTTATCAACAATAATTTTATTTTTTATCTTTACTTATTTATCATTTTCTTCATAGATTCTAGTATTAATAAATTTATACTATTTTTTTCAATGATTCTCACCTTGGCTAGTTTTACTATATTATTTTTAGGTGAACTTTACAACCTCCTTTGCATATTTTTTTCATAAACAATTTCTAGGGTCTCCAAATTTCAAAAGTAGTAGCATAAAAAATTATTTTCTTTTAAAATATATCAAATAAATATGTATTCATGATATTTAATATATCTTAATTCCCAATTCATTCACTGTTCTTTATCAATTTAGTATCTCTAAGAATATTCTACACAACATTTTTACTAAAATATTTCTAGAACAAAATCATTTCTTTCTACAAACAAAAAAATACTGCTCTTCTAAAAAATGGAGGCTTCATCATAGAACCATGAGGAAAAAAATCAAAATATTTCTTTGATGGTTGATCATTGAGTCCAAATATTAACCCAATGATACCACTTATCGTAACTAAAGACACACTGGGGGGGGGGGGTGAATCTGGGTGATGATTGAATTAATTTTTTTCCTTTAATCCTTTTCTCTTTCTTTTAAGATATTTTTACCATGTTAGAAGAAACTATGTTCAAATTATTACTCTTATAATCTCAATCACCAAAAAAATAAAAATTATGCAAGAAGGTAAATCATGGATGAAACACATAGATTTTAATTTGTTCCCCACAAAGGGATACATCTAAGGAGTAAACACCAACAACGTTTCAACATTCTAGAATACACTAATAATCACAAGTTTTGTGGATATAAATTTTTTCCCATGATTAATCTATTTCAGGCATACTTCATTTAGAAGATTTAGGGTTCTTCCACTCATCACCCAAGGCATACTACTATTTCTCCACTCTCACACACTAATTCAAGAAAGGATATTCCACAATTTATAGATTTTTAGGTCTCTTAAACAAATGATGAACATGATGGTCCATCTCTATTCATCACAAGACATTGATTACATCATAAATCCCAATTTGATGATTTGTTTCACTAATTATCCACAACACTCTTCATCTATACTATATGAGATAAAGTATTTATTGAGAGAGTTAATAATTTTTGTTACATAAATAAATCATAGAATCACTTATTCTATAGATGATGATAATTATACATTATAATGTTTCTATTTCCCTCTATCTACTTCCTCTTAAAAATATAAAAAAGTTACTCACTCTAATTCATTTGGGATCACTCATGAACCCCAGATGTACTATTTGATCTCCAAAATACTAAAAAAATGGACATGTGTTATAATTGATACTTGAATATACATAAAACCATTATTCATAGAAAAAAAGTAATCTATTGTGTAACCCTTGGATGTAACTCCTGGTGCATAAAATAAAGTGTGAGACTCCTCTACTGTAATGATGGTGCATAAATCAAGTGTGTAACCTCATATTCACAATTCATCATGCGATCATGAGCATAATAATTCATGTGTGTGGACTATCCATGTAACTCTAAGCATGATACCATTGAGTTCCATACCCATGAGTGCAAGACTTCTTCGCCCTGACTCCTATGCAAGTCACTAATCACGTAACTAAGTTAGGTCACCTAGTCCATGTGACTTTAGGTTACTGACCAATTAAATATATTTCTTTCACATAAATCCCTGCATGAATCACTATCGAGAAATAATTTATAGAAGATAGATATGAAATTGAAAATCCATGAGCTCCCGACATTCTGGGAAAATTATTCTAAACCATATTAAACATTAATGCTTGATATGTTCTCTAAACAACATGAGAAATTGGTATTTATTAACAATTTCTACTAAATGATGCTCTAAAAATCAGGATAAACATTCATTTCTTCAAATTTAAGACTTAATATTATCTTCCAACAAAAATATTTTTTGATTGAATGACTCAAGGGTTGAAAGAACCCCTTCCAATAATGTGATCTTGATACTCCCACACAAAATTAGAACATCATTTAAAGTGTATCAATCCTCATGCTGTTTGTATAACAATGAGGAGTGATTAATTTTCATATAAATGCTCAAAATTTATAGTTTCTAACTTTCCCACCATATTATCTTTTCCTTTCATCAGTTCTAACACTTATTTTTTCATGAACATTGAATTCTTAAATGCAAGACCACCTTTTCTTATCATAAGAGAAATTTACCTCATGTAGTCATTATTGAACTTTGTTAAAAAAAAATGTATTTTTCTATATGAAATATATGTCATGAGATCATGTGGCACTTTCATGATTATGTACTCTACCATCATCACATAATCTGACATCATAAGCCTCTCCGTCACAACGAGTGTATATTTTTATATTTAATTCAACTTATGCAATTTCCAAACACATTACCACTCATAGGATCATCATATCTATTCTTATTTATTTTATCAATTAAATATTTATATATTATATTATTTAACTTCCTTTAATCCATAATTTAATCCCAAAATTTTAACAAACATTGAAAAATGGAACCAACTTTAATTACTCTTCTAGGCTTGCACAAGACTTTAGGTTATCTTCCTTCAAAACATCCACTCCATAATTACACTACATTTTAGCTCATCCTCTCAAAGTAATACCTACTATAGGTGAGAATAATTCCTAACTTAAATAATTATACACATGAATAATTATAAAATAGAACAATTCTATACTATAAATATTCTGGTTGTCTACTAAGATAATTCTCACCTCCTGATTCTCTACTCTCATAGCAACTATTAGCTAGATGGCTATAGTTTTAATTTTAACCATATATATTCCATATAATCTATTAATACTATGTGATATACTAATTGAAAAAAAAATTAACACAGAACATAGGGTTGATTCCAGTATATATTTTTCATACAATTAGAATACTACTAATAAATATTTATAGGGAATGAAATAGATGAATTTAGATAGGAATGGTATAGTTATGTCATGACATAATATTTATAATTTTTTAAGGGGTTATTTTTCTATATTTTATTAAATTAATATTTTTATCTTACTTTTTACATATATGAGTGAATATTATGATTAATTCCAAACAAAGTAGTTCATACTGTCGAGATATTGTAACATCCCAGGAAAATAATGAATATGAACTTTTCATATATATTAATATTTTTGAATTAAATATTAATTTTTTTTAAATGGGATGACATATTCAATGGCATAACTGACACACAACAATGGGTTTCTCCTAAGTCTTATGTTGCACACAATGCTGAGTCATATTGAAAAAATAAAAATACAATATTATTATTTTAAATGGTAGTTAAATTCTAGCCATTTTTTGGAGGGAATGAACAGAACTAATAATATTATGATCATACATGTTTTTTAAATGTTTTTACATTTATACAATAAAATTTATATGCTTAAAATGTGAATGAATCTAATTTTAAGACTAAAATCTCTAATATTCTTTAAAAGGTCGATTTACCACCTTTTGATTGAGAACCCTCTTTAAATATAGTTTTTGTCAGTTTTATATTTTATATTTGACAAAATAAAATTCTTCTTTAGAATCAGGACATCAAAATTTATTTTCGGTAAATTTTTGGTATTTTTCTGATAAAAATCATTTGTTAATGAATAGTAAAAAAATACTATATTTTAATTCAAATTTGCCTTTTAATCTTATTTATTTTTATGGTTAGATTATATTTTTAATTGGTTTTAGAGTATAAATAATTATATTTTTACCATTTAATCAAATTTTGGTCTTTGAAAGTAATCTCAATTTGAAATTGGACATAAACAAGTGTTAATATTTTGATAGTTATTATTTTTTAAAACACGTTTTTTTGTTTTGACAACGAGAATTAATTTTAAATTAATTAATGAAACATACATGTTTTGAATTTGATAAAATAGATATAATTTTTGAATTTGGAATATCAAATGTTGCTTTGGATAAATTTTTGGTATTTTTCTGAAAACCTTTAATTTTTGATGAATAGTGAAAACACTGAGTAGTAGTTAAAAAACTATCGTTTTCATTTAAATGAAATTTTACCGCTTCTGTGAATTGAATTTCAAAAATTCAAAAAACATGGATGTTATTATTATGTAAATTGAGGTTCAATAAGATGAAAATAATTTTTGGTGAATAGTAACTTTTGACTTTTATTTACCGTGGTTTAAGGTAAATAGGGTAATTTAAGGTAAAAATAATATTATAATAATATTAAATTAACCTAACATGTGTCCTAATACTATTGGATGATACATTTCCGACCATGGGCATCCTTGGGTCGATTTTGGGACCCCATGGTGCCACTTAAGAGTGATAATGACACCTTATATTAATTAATTTAAAGTAAAGACAAAAATGGATTAAACATATACCTTTTATCAAATCAATTTTTAGATGGGGTTATATAAGTTATCTATTCGACTATAAATATTCATTTGAAATCTAAAATGATTTCCTACATCATGGTATTTGTTTTATATTTTTAGACATCAAATAAATAAAATTATTTATGACACAATAATGATGCAGTGTTTACCCCATTAATGAATGATTTAAATAAATAAGATTAAAAAAATTAAAATAATATATAAAACCTATCCAATTATTAATGGATGATTTTATTTCGAACATTAGTCATGTTTTCTTCTACATTAATGAGTTTTGGACCTTTAGAAATTGAGAATCATTATATAACAAAATAATATTTTTATACTTTCCAAAAGAGCCCCTCCCCCCTTATAAAAAGCCCTCACATCTAACCCATTATGTCACGACCCGTCCCCCGGGGATCATGCTGTGACTACCCCAAGCCTCCTTACATTGTACAGGGGCTGGCGACAAGCACCGAAAGTCGTATTCCCTAAAACCGGGAAGAAATTTCCTTTATAACCTATAAACACATGCAACCAAGCACACATCAAGATTTGGACACAAGTGAACTATATAGAAAAAAGAGTGTTGAAAGTAAAAAGGGGCTGAAATACAAGCCCAATAGTAAAGTTACAAGTACAATTGAAAACCAATACAACTGAAGAAAAAGGAAAGAAACTACTGGGTTGTCCTCCGCGGTTCCTACCTAAATGGTAGGTACAGACCGCCTCCTCAGCACTCCACATCCACCCATCTCCTCTACGTACCGACACACCATATTGTCCACCTCCGGGCCCCGTCTA
Source organism: Viscum album (assembly GCA_963277665.1). Taxonomy (NCBI): domain Eukaryota; kingdom Viridiplantae; phylum Streptophyta; class Magnoliopsida; order Santalales; family Viscaceae; genus Viscum; species Viscum album. Next base: position 443,148,080 of record OY728121.1, read on the forward strand.
GTCCTGGTACCCTCAGCCTCGATCAGCACTGTCTGTTGTCTATACCAAACACAACAAGGTGCATGCATAGCCCATGCAGGGGTGAGTATAACGATACTCAGTAGGGACCTCGAGACCCTAAAGGTCTCACAAAATCCACAAAGGATAAACCACAATGCATGAAGTCTACTGTCAACCCTACTTAAGTATATCCCATACATATACCCAAGTTATCATGTATACCCATCTCAATCAAGAGGAAACATAGGGTCCAACCTAAAATCCCAAACCTCAACTGTTCCATAAAGGAAGGAATACCACGAAGGCAAGTACAACACATGTACGCCACATAGAAGAATACCCCCAAGGTATTACCACGAAATAAAATACCACACAGGTACGAACTCATCTCTCAAAAGGTATAACTTAAATACAAAAGTAAAAATGATTATTCATTATAGTTATATCATCTTTTTCTATCAAGAGGCTCTACTGCTGACCCACACAGGATCACTCAGTGCTGACCCATAGAGGATCGCTGGGTGCTTACCAACATAGGATCACTCGGTGTTGAACCACATAGGATCACTCGTTACTGACCCACACATGATCGCTTGGTGCTAACTCACACAGGATCACTAGGTGTTGACCCACGCAGGATCACTATTCATTCTTCACGTTACAGCCAACTACTGGGTTCTCGTACTAATCTTGCTTGTATCCGGTAGGGTATACTCCTCAATCCACTGGTTGATACTCCAACTACCATGAAGTCCCACAAAGAAGTATCACAAAGGACCTCCATGCCATAGGGGTCTCAATGCAATAGACAGTGCGTCAATCGGACACCCAGTCTGTGAGTTATTAGCCTTTTAGTCATGAGGGCCCTGTTGTATTTTTGCTTGGTCTAACCAAACCGTACTCCAACTTTATCCAAATCCCTAGTGGGGTATAATCAAAGGTACCATCTGACTCCAAGGTTTCGAGTGCAGCTGACGGTTCATCAAACGGACGGTCGGTGCAAAAGTTATGGCCGATATAGCAAAAATATTGAAGTTGGACTGGGTTCGACTGAATCAGCCCGACCCACCCTGGGCTGACCCGACCTGATTTGGGTCGACCCATCCCACTGGGTCTGGCCTGTCCCGGCACATGCTGGGTGGTGTAGAGGCTGTGAGGGCGGCGCAAGACTGTGGGGGTCGCGAAGTACGTGGGGGTGGCGTGAGGCCGCGGGGGCCGCGAAAGCCGTGGGGGCCGTGAAGGCCGCGAAGGCCGCAGAGGCCGTCAAAGCCGCAGAGGCCATGAGGTGGTGTGAAGCCGCATGGGCCGTGGAAGCCACGGGGCGGTGTGGCCACGGGGCAACATAGAGGGCCATGCGGTGGAAAGGCTGCGTGGCGCCACAGAGGGCTGCGAGGCGGCGAGATGCAGTGGGGTTGTCACCTTCGTCGCGGCCTGTGATGTGCCAGCCTCCGCATCCGTTCGTCGCTGTGGCACAAAGCCAGATTCTTCCATCATGAAGTACACACTATTCAAGGAGAACGATGGAGGGGTCAAGCCATGTTTGTTTGGCCCACACCCTTTGCATTAGAGCAGTAGCAAGAAGTTCAACAAAATCATGAATGAAGAACATCAAACCCTAAAATCTCCCGCAATTAATTATTCCAAAACCCGCAAAAGAAATTATCCATAGATCAACTAGTTAGGGAGTTTATCCACTTTCCTTTTTTAGAAGGGAGAAACATGGAAATCCATAATCACACATAAAAACCCTACCTTGGATAGTTTTCGATGGAGGTCATGAGGAAAGAGACAAAGTCATTGGGGATAGATGAACGTCGATGACGTCGACATTTCCTCTATCATCAGTTCGTTGTCGTGGAAGACATTCCTTGTCGGCGTGAGCATTCTTCATTGGGGAGCGCATTCTTCATTGGAGAAAATAATCATCCAAAAGGTTCTCCTCTCCCAATTCCACCCAAAATGTGAAAAGATCCTCCTTGTTAATTTAAGTTTATCAAATTAAAAGGTTGGAACAATTAATTGTACCAAATTGGCATAATTAATTGGCACCAGTTAATGGGAGGAAAGGATTAATGGGGAGTTGAGAGGTTTCTCTCCCATTAAGTGGGGTTAGGTGGTCCCCACACCTAAATTCAAAATGGGGGTTAGTTCAGGTGGTCCCCAACTCTAAACATCCACATGGGAGAATAGGATCGGGTGGTCTCTACCACTATAGCCCTTATTCATGGGTTTCAACAAATAAAATAAAAATGTTAAATTTTTTATTTATTTCATTATTTCACGAAAAACACAAAAACTATCTTTCATTCTCAACCCACTGTCGTCGAGGTGAAGGTATCTTTAATAGAATACCAGCGCTGCGAGTTCAATGGTACCCTCAGATTTCAATTCCGAGACCTGGTTCAAAAGTTAGAAAATCCAACTCGTACGTTTACTGAACGTACCCAGAAAAATGTTCAGAAATTCATTCCGGCCACACCAGGCCTCAAAATCATGCACTGTCAAATTTCACAGGCCTGTAAAATTCCCCTATAATAAAAAATTTTACATGGATATTCTGGGTCTTTACATTCTCCCCACCTCAGGGCTTTGCGTCCTCGTAAGCCACAACTCAAACTAAGTGAACAATTGGGGGTACTGTGCATGCATATGAGCCTCCCACTCCCATGTTCTATCCTTTCGGTTTCCATGCTGTCAGTGAATGTGAACCATAGGTATCGACCACCCACGAAGGAACCGCTCATATCGATCCTCAATCTCTATAGGAACCTCCAAAAATATCTCCCCATCGTCGATGTCTAGCTCTCCGTGGTCAATGACATGAGAAAGGTCATGAACGTATCTCCTTATCTGGGATACGTGGAAGAATTCATGCACCTAGTGAAACTGAGGTGGAAGAGCTAAGCGGTATGACACCTAGCCAACTCTTCTGAGAACCTGAAAAGGTCCGATGAATCTCGGAGACAACTTGCTGCCTCATCCAAATATCCACAAACCTCGTAAGGGTGAGACCCATAGAAAGACGTGATCACCATCCTTAAACTCTAGAGGTCTCTATATCCTATCGGAATATGACTTATGCCTACTCTGTGCAGTCTTCATCCTCTCATGGATGATCTTCACTTTCTCTGTGGTAGCCCGTACTATCTCTGGTCCCACTAGTACTAACTCCCCTGGGTCAGTCCAGCACAAAGGTGATCTGAAAGGTCTCTCGTACACCGCCTCAAAAGGTGTCGTACCAATGGTGGAGTGGTAGATGTTGTTTTATGAAAAACTCCAACAAAGGAAAGTGATCCTCCCAGCTACAACTAAAGTCGAGGACAAAAGAACACAACATGTCCTCGAGGGTCTGAATGGTCCGCTCAGTCTCACCATCCGTCTGCTGATGGAAGGCGCTGCTCAAACGAAGCTGCATACTAAAGGACTCCTACATCCCCTTCCATATATGGGAAGTAAAATGTGCATCAATATTGGAGACAAATGTCGAGGGTACTCCATGTAGTCGCATAATCTCCTACACATAGAGGCGTCCCATGCTCTCTACTGAACCCTGCTCAATGATCGGTAGGAAGTGGGACGACTTGGTGAGTCGGTCGACGATCACCCAGATAGAGTCATGACCTCTAGATGTACATGGAATTACTATCACGAAGTCCATGGATATCCCATCCCACTTCCACTCTAGGACCTCTAAAGGCAGAACCATACCTACTGGTACCTGATGCCCTGCCTTCACTTACTGATAAGTGAGGTATCAAGAGACAAACTCTTCTACTGATTTCTTCATCCCCAGCCACCAGTGCTGTCATCGGACGTCCTAGTACATATTATCCACTCCTAGATATACCGCTAGATGGGACTTGTGGAACTCTCTCAACACTTCCTCCTGAAGTTTCACGGGTACCATGGTACATCCTCTGAAGAGGATAATGTTATCCCAAACTTTAGAAAATCCACCAGGTGCCTGTCCTGTAGATATCTGAGCATGCCGTGCCTCACAGTCAATGTCCCCACACTGCACATCCCTGACTTGCTGATGAAGTGGGGGAGTGACTGTAAGAGACTGAAGGAAAGCTTCTCCATCTCGATCCACAAAGGATATCTATAAAGCGGTCAGATTCTCCTTTGCCTCACCTAGAAGCTGTAAACCAAATATTCTATAGAGTGCATATGCTACAATGTCCCCCTTTTTAAGAGTATAGACTAGCTCAATGTCCTAGTCCTGGAGGAACTCAATCCAACATCATTGTCTTAGGTTTAGTTCATTTTGAGAGAATATATATCTGAGACTCTTGTGGTTAGATTACATCATAAAACACTCACCCATAATGTAATGTCGCCACATCTTCAAGGCGAAGACCACTGGTGCTAACTCTAGGTCATGGGTAGCATAGTTTTTCTCATGTAGTCTCAGCTGTCGAGAACTGTATGCAATCACTGCTCGCCCCTACATCAGGACACATCCGAGCCCGATCCCTGATGCGTCGCAGTAGACTACATACCGTACACCCTCCTCTGGTAGCCTCAATATGGGGGCACTAGTCAGTCTCTTCCTCAGCTCCTGAAAAATCCACTGGCATCTCCCCGACCACACGAAGGTTTGCCCTTTCTTCGTCAACACTGATAATGGTACTGCAACTCTAGAGAAATCTGGCACAAATCTCCGGTAGTATCTAGCTAAACCCAGGAAACTCTAAAACTCCGTCACACTCCTAGGTGGCTCCCAAGGAAGAACCACCTCAATCTTCACTAGATCCACTACAACTCCAGCCTCCGAGATGACATGTATTAGAAAGTGATCCTCTTAAATCTAGAACTGGCACTTCAAGATCTTACCATAAATCGGGTTCTCTCAGAGTGTGTACAGAACTATGTGAAAATGATAGGCATGATCCTCCTCAGTAGCTAAGTAGATCAGAATGTCATCGATGGAGACTAATATAGAGCGATAAAAGTATGGCTGAAAGATTCTGTTCATGAGTCCCATGAACACAACTGGAGCATTGGTCACACCAAATGGCATAACCAAGAACTCATAGTGTCTGTACTGACATCTGGAGGCCGTCTTCTACACATCCTCATATTTCACTCTGAGCTGGTGATAGCCTGATCTCATGTATATATTCAAGAACCACCATGCTCCCATCAGTTGATCAATGAGGTCGTCAATCCTCAGAAGTTGGTAATTGTTCATCATGGTCACCTGGTTTAGGTGCTAATAGTCAACAAAAAGCCTCAAGCTCCCATCCACCTTCTTGGTGAAAAAATCAAGGCTGCCCATAGAGAGAAAATGGTCCGAATGATTCCCTTCCCCTATAAGTCCCCTAGCTATACTCATAACTCACGAAGCTTCGTGGGAGCCATCTGATACGATGGTGTAGATATCGGTGCCTTCCTAGGGTACAATTCAACATAAAAGTGCACCTATCTGCGAGGAGGTAGACCCAAAAGATCATCAGGGAAGACATCCGCATACTGGTCCACCATTATAGGATAGCTCGGGCTCTCCACATCAACCAATCTGAGGGTAAGGCAATCCAACAGATGTGTAATCAGCTTCACCCTCCTCCGGGTAAGTCCATACTGCTCTTTAAAGGCTCCCTTCTCGCCAGTGAAGGTAAACCTGGTCCCATCCATACGGACACAACTCACATTGCGCCTAATATAGTCAATCTGAGTATGGAATGTAGATAACCAGTCCATACCCAAAATGACATCGTAAGGCCTCAACGCTGCTACTATGAGATACCAACCGAAGATCCCACCTCCTAGAGTAAGCTCGCACTGCTGGAACCTATGCGTAATCATCAAATCCACTCTCATAGATGTCTCTATCTGTAAGGATCAATCCAATGACTCCATCGGAATCTTCGAGCTATGAATGTGGGTAGTGTAAATAAAAGAATAACTGACACCTGTGCCTATAAGTACTATAACTAAGGTGGATTAGACACAGATCATACATCATATCATCTCTGGAGAACCATGGTCGTAGGCCTCAGCTGCTTGGAGTTGAGCTCGCCCCTATCCACCTGCTCCCTATAGTTGGGGTGGACCACTTGGTGGTGGTGGCGGTAACATCTCGAATTGTCACCCACCTCCAACTGCACGACCTGCTCCTCTGCCACATCCGCCTTCTCCCTATAGACCACCTCGATCGAACCTCTGTATCTGCCTGGGAGGCCCTTTTTCCATCTGCTGATCATCCGTATGATGAGTCAGATAGTCCCGAGCCACATGACCCTGCCCGCTGCATGTGTAACACTGCCTGCTCCTGGCATGACTGGCTCTACCTCGGGTGCCCCACACAACCGACCCTGAATACTATAGTCATCCACCGGTAGGTCTGGTCATCTTGGGCCTCTACAACATTTGTATACTACCAGCTACAGAAGACTCTACTACATGATTCCTGGTGGTGGGTCTCACTGCTGTTGACTTCTCAGCAAGAAAACTCTCCACTAATAGGGCTCTATCTAACAGCCCACCTATTTTGGGATGCTGAGTGAGATCATCGAAGCCCTGATCTCCTGCCTGAGTCTCTAATCAAAGGTATGTGCCCTGAAGAATGGGTCTCGAACCATATCAGTGGAGTAGCATGAGAGGTTGGTGAACCTCACTGAGTACTGAGCCACAGTTATGCTGCCCTGCTGCAGATGAAGTAGCTCCTATATGCGCACTGTGCGAAGGGTATCTAGGACAAACACTTCCCAAAATAGGCTCTCGAAGTTTTCCTAGAGAAGTGTCACCTCATCATGAACCTATATCATCAAGCTACACCATCTTCCTACTGCTACCTGTAGAACACTGGAGGCAAGGATCACCTTAAAATCAGCTGGTGTCCCTACGAGTTGGAAAACTCTCACCATGGACCCCAACCGATCCCCATCCGCCCATGGGTCCATCTCTCCCCTAAACCTGGGTGGAATCTGGCACTGGAACTCGTGAAACACACTCAAGCAGTGTGCGCCCTCTGCTTTTGGGGCTGGTGGCATCGGTGGGCCAACGGATAATGGCACCGCTGGTGCCTCCGCTGGTGCCACTACTGGAAGAGGGCCCTGCACCGAGGCCTCAACGCTTTGTGGGTTTTCAGTGCATACTATATCTGGAACCCTAGATTGCTGTCTAAGTGGAGGAATCCTAAAAAGAAATAGCTGAGACATAATCAATATGTTATACCTAGGGATCTCACTCAAATATATCACAAAGAAAACTCCTTAAAACACACACACAATCTGTGTTTTCATGCACTGAGTCAGAAATCAGAAGTCAAGGTCTTGGTGTATGGATACGTCAACCACCACACCAACACTGGATTCCTTAGATTGATAACCACACTCACTAAACTTAAGATTATTTCTATTAAAAAGAAAGATTGTAGTTCTATGTTCTACGGTTGAACTGACTCCTCTGATACCAATTTGTCATGACCCGTCCCCCAGGGATCGTGCCGTGACTACCCCAAGTATCCCTCCATAGGCTAGGGGCTGGAGACTTTCACTAAAGGCATATTCCCTAAATCTGAGAAGACATTTCCTTTATAACCTGTAAACACATGCAACCAAGAACACAATGAGATATGAACACAAGTAAACTATATAACAAAAAGAATGTTGAATGTAAAAAGGGACTGGAACACAAACCCAACAGTAAAGGTACAAGTACAACTAAAAAATAATACAACTGAAGAAAAAGGAAAGAAGCTATTGGGTTTTCCTCTGAGGTTCCTACCTGAAGGGTAGGTACAGATTACCTCCTCATCACTCTACGTCCACCCGTATCCTGTGAATACCATAATTCCGTATGGTCCACCTCTGGGCCCCATCTAGTCCTAGTACCCTCATCCTCGATCAATGATGTCCATAATCTACACCAAAACACAACAATGTGCGGGTATAACCCGTGAAGGGGTGAGTATAACGATACTTAGTAGGGACCTTGATACCCTCAAGGTCTCACAAAATCTATAAAGGATAAACCACAAAGCATGAAGTCAACTGTCAACTATACTTAGGTATATTCCCATATATATATCTATGTTATCATGTATACCCATCTCAATCAAGTGGAAACACATGGTCCAACTCAGAAGCCCAAATCTCAACTGTTCCACAAAGGAAGGAATACCCTGAAGGCAAGTACCACACAGGTATGACACACAGAATAATACCACCAAGGTATTACCACAAAGGAAAATAACACACATGTAAAAATTCATCTCACACCATGTATAACTTACGTACAAAAGTACAAATGATTAGTCGTAAAGTTAGATCATCTTATTCTGTCAAGAGGCTATATTGCCGACCCACACATGATCGCTCGGTGCTGACCCACATAGGATCTCTAGGTGCTGTCTCACAAAGGATCGCTCGGTGATGACCCAAAAAGGATCGCTCGATGCTGACCCACACAGGATCGCTCTGTGCTGACCCACACAGGATCTCTATTCATTCTTCATGTCATACCCAGCTACTGGGTTCTCGCAATAAGCTTACGCATTTCTGAGAGGGTTTGCTCCAATATCCACTGGTAGATACTCCAACTGCCATGAAGTCCCATGAATAAGTATCACAAAGGACCGCAATGACATAGGGGTCTCAACGCAACATATGATGCGTCAATCAGACGCCCGATCTGTGAGTTATTTGCCTTTTAGTTTCGAGGGCCCGATTGGATTTGTGCTCGATCCAACCCGACCATACTCCAACTTTATCCAAATCTCCAGTGGGGTATACTCAAAGGGATTTTATCACTTCAGGGTTTCCAGTGCCACTGACAGTTCATAAAACGGATGCTCGGTGCCAAAGTTATGGCCGATAGAGCAAAAAGTTCGATGTGGGCTCGGGTCTGGTCCGACCTGGCCTGGGCGGAACCAAACCGATTAGGGTCAACCCAGCCCACTGGGCCTGAACCGGCCTTATTGGATGGCCCGACCCATGAAAGGAGACATGAGGCCGCGGGGGGCCGCGAGGGCCGCTGGGCGGCGAGGCTGCGAGGGCCGCGAAGGCTGCGGGGGCCACAACGGCCGTGAGGCCCGCGGAGGCCGCGGGGGGGCGCGGAGCCTCAGGAGCCATGGAGGCCACAGGGCAGAGAGGTCGCGGGGTAGCATGGAGGGCCGCAGGGCTGCGAGGCCGCAGGGCGCTGTGGAGAGCCGCGAGGTGGTGAGGAGCCGTGGGGCCGTTACCGTCATCGCAGCTGGTGATGTGTCGGCCGCCGCATCCGTTCATCACCGTGGCACCAAACATCCTTCTTCCATCGTGAAGGACACACCATTCAAGAAAAATGGTGGAGGGGTCGGTCCATGTTTGTTTGGACCACACCCTCCACGTTAGAGTGGTAACAGGTATCTCAACAAAAATATGAATGAAGAACATCAAACCCTAAAACCTCCCGCAATTGATTATTCCCAACCCCGCAAAAGAAATCATCCGTGGATCAACTATTTAGATATTTGATCTGCATTATTTGTTTAGAATGGAGGAACATGGGAATCCATAATCACACATAATAAAAACCCTACCTCAGAGATTTGTCGATAGAGGCCACGAGGAAAGAGACAAAGTCATTGAGGATAGACGGACGTCAGTGACGTTGGCATTTCCTAGATCATCAGTTCGTTGACGTTGAAGATGTTCCTCATCGATGTGAGCATTCTGCATTTTGGATCACATTCTTCATTGGAGAAAATAATCGGCCAAAAGGTTCTCCTCTCCCAATTCCACCAAAAATATGAAAATAGCCCCCTTGTTAATTTAAGTTTGTCAAATTAAAAGGTTGACACAATTAATTGTCGGCAAAATTATTTGTACTACATTGGCATAATTAATTGTCTCCAATTAATGAGAGGAAATGAGTAATGGGGAGTTGAGAGGTTTCTCCCCCATTAAGAGGGGTCAGGTGGTCTACACACCTAAATTCAAAATGGGGGTTATTTCAGGCAGTCCCCACCTCTAAACACCCACATGGGAGGTTTAGGCTCAGGTGGTCCCCACCACCATAACCCATGTTGAGGGGTTTCAACAAATAAAATAAAAAAGTTAACATTTTTATTTATTTCATTCTTCCACAAAAAAACACAAAAACTATCTTTCACTCTCGACCCATTGCGGTCGAGGTGAGGGTCTCTTTAAGATAATACCGGCACAACGAGTTCAACGGTGCCCTCAGATTTCAATTCCGAGCACCAGTTAAAAAGATAGAAAATCCCACTCATACATTTACTGAACGTACCCATAAAAAAGTTCGAAAATTCATTCTGGGCACACAGGGCCTCAGAATCACACACTGTCAAATTTTGCGGACTCGTAAAATTCCCATATATAAAAAAAAATTACATTGAAATTCATGGTCTTTACACATTACTCACACCTCTCAAGACCCTTGACTCATCCAAATACTACCCAATTAATCTACCTACATCCCTATCTTCCTCCTATAATCTTTACCTTAGGCAGAAGGCACTTCAAAGTAAACCTTTTGGTTCAAACCAAAGGGAGATACCTGATTTAAAGGTAACATTTTTCTTAAGTTCTTCTATTTTTTTACTTCTCCAACCCCCTAAACTCTTTTTATTATTTTATTTTATAAGAAAAAAATTATCCTCAATATGAAAGGTTTTTATGATAATGATTTTAACTACACTAACATACACCTCCATCAAATGGGTAAAGAACATACTATTTCTGTGGACGACGAACTACTGCCTCACGAAACGATGACAATTAAATCTTCCCATACCACCTCTTATGGTGGACATTATTATGGAACTATAATTACATTTGATATATATTATATTTATATATTCTCTATACTTTTGTATTTTTCATTTATATCATACCTTTATGGTTTCCATAATGGGTAAATACAAAAATTTCATTTGAGGAAGTGCAGACTACTGCCCCCTCAAAGTGATATGACTCATTCATTACATATGTGGAATGCATAAAGAATAGAGATAAGTGAAATTATATATGATATTATACTAGAATTATAATATACCTATGTATAATTATCTTTTCATTCCATTAAAATAAAAATAAAAATGAAAGTAGCATTCATGCGTACGTACGACACACCGTCTCCATGAACGGTGCATTCCATTTCTTATCATCAAATGTTATGTAATGTTATAAATAAATATATATATACTAGATATATATGAAATATAAGATATCTAAATCATTAATATCATTCTGGATATAATGGAATTTTGAATACACGATCAACTTGTAAATATAAGAAGTTCATTTTTTTGACTCAAATACCAAATATCAACCAAACGATCATTATTAACATAAATGATTCCATAATGTTCATAACATTGTAATAAGTGATAAAAATTTAATAATAAACTTGAAATAGGTTCTTAAGATAGTATAAATTAACTTTAGTTTATTATTCAGGAGATTAAAGAACGAACGGGTCCAGTCAGACACGAGGTAAGGGGTTTCTTATCTGAATATTAATTCTGTGAGATTTCCACAGTTCACCACTTATTTATTACATGTGGTGTAGTGTAATTCCATTTGATATATATTATCATGATTCTATTTATATTCATGATATTTTTTTATTCATTTGGTGGTTATTAACTTTTTTTTAATATGACTTGATTGATTAAAACTTGGTTAAGGGTTTTTATCTCACTTTTTATTCCCGTGAGATTCATTCTATATTTTTTACTATTTCCTTTTGTGTGGTGTATGTACTGCCCATGATTGTATTATTTTTGTAATATAATTTAATTTATGGGTATTTAAATCTTCATTGTTTGATCCTTCATTCATGTGTTGTATGTTTCCTAAGTTACCAAATCGGTAAGGGAACTTTTTAACCCAATTTCCATTCCTTGGGTTAATTCTCTAATTCTTAATTATGTCATGATATGATTATGTGTGGAAACACTATTTATTTATTTATGTTTTAATTTACACTGAACTTTGTGTGGATATAATTTTGATACACATAATCACTCCATTTATAATTCTCATGTCATCGATATGAACTTGATAAGAGTAATTTTTAATCAATTTCCATTCATTGAGTTAAACATCTAAGTCATTGGTTTTTTCTTAAAAAGAAGAAATGTGAATGTTCTCTGATTGATTTAAACTGAATATCAAATCATATTGATTTTATTTATATTTGTCACAGATTATTATGTAATTTATTTATCCTTAATCTAAGGATACAGTTTTTATATGGGATTTCGTCTCAATTTACATTCCATTGAGACTTTGTTGTTGTTATGCCCCAATTCACTCTTATATGGTGTATATACTGTCCTTTGAAATATTATATCATGAATCCATTTATTCTCATGATATTATAAATTTTTGATTAAATGTTATTCCTCAATTATTTGTATTCAAGCATCTCTCATTTTGTTAAAAACTCTTTAACTAACATATAGTTTAAATTGTTTTAAAGAATTACTCTTCTAAATATTTATAATTAATGTCCATGATTTAAAAATTGTTTTTATAATTTTTTAAATGGACATTAATGTTTTCAAATGATAATTCATTTAAAAGTTTCAAAGTGTTATGGGACACTTTGATTCCAAAATCTCTTTATTAAATGTTTTAAATGGTTTTTGAAAATGGTTTGATAAAGAATTGATTATGTTAATATCTTGAGATAATATGTTGTGATAGAAATGTGGAAATGTTATTTGTCCTTTATGCTTGTTTTATGTGTTATGAATATGTTGTGGTTATTTGGCACTTTTTATGTATACGAGTGGTTCCATGATAAACCTAGGGCTGGTGAGCCCGAGATAGCTCTCTAATGAATTGGGTAACATGACGAAGGTAAATGTAAATATTTCTCCTAAGAGATTTAGGGAATACACTATGATGTATATTCTAAATGTAACTCCCTTAGTAGCTATGAATGCTAAAATTTATATTTGATATGGATTTAACATGTTTCCTTTATGATTTATGATTTCAATGTGTTATTCATAAATCTTATGAGTTCATGAGGTATGTTATGGTTGAAAAGTATGGTTTCATTGATTTGTATTTATTGATGGGATACTGTTTTCTTTCCTTATTTTACAACCCTTACCAATATTTATATGCTCATCCCATGTTTTAAAAAGTTTTTCATAAGACCCAAAGATGAATAGGGTCAAGGATGGGATCAATGAAAAGTAATGTTGTCTAAAACATGGATCTAGACATGGTTTTTTAGAGTTTTTATTTTATAGAAAAATGGAAACCAAGTTGAAGTGTCTAATTTGTATTTTTTAAAATGTAATGTAATAGTTATGGAATAATTCTCTAAAAGTATAAACCTAAAATGATCCTAAATGTGAATTATTTTTTTAACTCAAGATTATGTAATTTTTAAGGCTGGGTCCATAAAGTTGGTATCCGAGGTTGGTTTAGATAACTTTAGAGGTTAGGGTGTTATTTAAGCATAAGTGACATAACCATAACGGTTAGAATATTAGAAACAATCATAGTTATTTTAGAGGTGATAAATATTTATTACATTTTGGGGTTCAAAATGAAAGTTATCAGATAAAATTTGAGGAGAAAATTTGTTATTTTTATTTTTGACGAATTTGTCACTTTTTTTGGATTTTTATGAAATTATACAATTTTTGAAAAATGAAAACATGCAGACCGTGTGACAACCCATCCTGTCAGACAAATCTATGGGAATAGAACCCACAACCAAAGTGAGATTGAGATTTATCACCTACCACTAGACTATGTGAAGTCCCTAGTTAGTGTGACTAATTCTTTTTAGTTAAATGATTTTATGGATCATGAATAAGTTGATTTTGGATCTTATGTTTTATCAAATGGACATCCTTAGTATAGGAAAATGATTTTGTGATTAAGTGATAAAGGTTATTTTGGAATACATTCTCTCTTTTTAGAACACTATATGCTTAAGGAAAATAGAATACTATGGTATTTAATTTGTGGAGTAACGGTTGAGATATTATTTTGGAAGAAAATATGTTTTTATTGTGGAAATAAGGTGATTTGGGTTATTTATGGAAATTATTAACCTATCATAGAGAATATGTGACTAGGTTAATTACACTTTAGTATGATACTTTAAGAGTAGTTGATGTTTTTGGAGATAAATGTTAAGATTTACTGTAGAAGACTATGTGATTAAATCCTTATGAGTTTTGGGTTTCAATCATAGTTTGGATCATTTTGAAGAATTTTAAGTAAAATTGTATATTGAATGGTCTTTCTTGAAATTTGGGTACTTTTTGTTCAATTTTGGAGATTAAGAGTATTATTTATTTTTATGAAGGATTAAACTTTTAGGGATTATATGATCTCATACTAACCAATTTTTGGTTTTTATTAATGTATAAAAATAGGGGAAATATATGGTTTATATTTTTTGGATCTTGTTAATCTCTAGAAGTTGATTTTCAATCTTTTGATGTGTCCAAGTCAACTTGAATACTCATCATTTGGAGAAAAGAAGAGTTTGTGGTAGAAAGTTTGTAAAGGATGAAAGTCTATATGACAAGTAAGTATACGTCCTTACGTTATTAGTCAAACTCATATATAAATTCCTCAACTTTATGGAAAGGAACTTGAAACAAAAATGTTGTCTGTTTACTTTTCCTACTGGGAAACCAATGACCATTTAACCCATCACAAATTTTTGGTTTTCTTTTTGTTAACTTTTTCCTAATCATGTTTTCTATCACTCTGCATCAGAACATGACACTTAGTTTCTCCACCGTATCCATGTTTTTAGGGAATCTAAGTATGGGTTATCTCGGGTGACCTTTATACTTATCTTTTTTTCTATTAAAGTGATTTTTCTATTTACTATTTTGCCAATGTGGGACTTTCAATGATGTTTCCAAGCCCAATTTTAAAATTGTGGGGACACAATTTCCAAATGGGGGAAGGAAGTAACATCCTAGAAAAAAAGAATAAGAAATTTTCATATTTATTAATATTTTTGAATTAAATATTCATTTTATGTTAAAGGGGATGCTATATTCACTGGCATACTAGACACAAAACAATGGGTTTCTCCAAAGTCTTATGCTTCACACAACGATGAGTCATATAGAATAATAATAATAATAATATAATATTATTATTTTAAATGGTTGTTAACGTCTAACTATTTTTTGGAGGGAATGAACAGAAATAATAATATTATGATTATACATGTTTGTTAAATGTTTTTGCATTTATCCAATAAAATTTAGAGGCATAAAATTTGAATGAATCTAATTTTAAGCATAAAACTCTAATATTCTTTAAAAGGTTGATTTACCGGCTTTTGAGGGAGAAACCTCTTTAAATCTAGTTTTTGTACTTTTTATATGTTCTATCTGACAAAATAGAATTATTCTTTACAATCAGGACATTAAAATTTACTTTGGGAAAAGTTTTGGTATTTTTTTTGATAAAATTCATTTTTTAATGAATAGTGAAAAAATACTATATTTTATTTCAAAATTGTCTTATAATATAATCTATTTATATGGTGAGATTAAAATTTTAATTTCCTTTAAAGTGTAATTTGATAATATTTTTACCATTTAATCCAATTTCGGTCATTTGAAGTAATTTCACTTTGAAATTGGACATAAACAAGTGTCAATCCTTGGATAGTTATTATTTCTTAAAAACACGCTTTTTTTACATCAACAATTGATTTTAAATTAATTAATGCAAAGTATATGTTTTTAATTTGGTAAAATAGACATCATTTTTGAATTCAGAATATCAAATACAGCTTAGGCTGATTTTTTGGTTTTTTTATAAGAAGCTTCAATTTTTGATGAATAGTGAAAAAACTGAGTGGTAGTTAAAAAAATAAATATTTCATTTAAATGAAATTTTAACGCTTTTGTGAATTTAATTTCAAAAATATGATATACATTTTTGTTATACGTATGTAAATTTAGGTTCAATAAGTTGAAAATAATTTTTGGTGAATAATAACTTTTGACTTTTATTTACCGTGATTAAAGGTAAATAGGGTAATTCAAGGTATAAATAATATTATAATAATATTAAATCACCCTAAAATGTGTCCTAATCCTATTGGATGATAAATTTTAGACCATGGGAATCCTTGTGTCGATTGTGGGACCCCATGGAGCCACTTAAGAGTGATAATGACACCTTATATTAATTGATTTAAAGTAAAGACAAAAATGGATTAAACATATATCTTTTAGTAAATCAATTTTTAGATGGGGTTATATAATTTATCTCTTAGAATATAAATATTAATTTGAAATATAAAAATATTTCCTATATTATGGTATTTGTTTTATATTTTTTAGACATAAAATAAATAAAATTATTTATGACATAATAATAATACAATGTTTACCTCAATAATGAATTATTTAAATAAACAAGATTATAAATATTAAAAAAATATCCAAAATCTATCAAATTATTATTGGATTTTTTTATTTAGAACATGAGTCATCTTATCTTCAACTTTAATGAGTTTTGGATTTTTAGAAAGTGAAAATCATTATATAATAAAATCATATTTTTAAACTTTCCTAAATAGCCCCTCCTCCCCCTTATAAAATGACCGCACATCTAACCCATTACTCACACCTCTCAAGCCCCCTAGCTCATCCAACCTCTACCCAATTAATCTCCATACATTACTCTCTTCCTCCTAGAAGCTTTAACTTAGGCAGAAGGCACTTTAAGTAAACTTTTTTGGTTCAAACCAAAGGGAGATACCCGATTTAAAGGTAACGTCTTATCTTAAGTTATTTTATTTTATGATACTTATCCAAACCCATAAAATCTGTTTATTAATTTATTTTATAACAAAAAAAGTATCCTCAATATACTAGGTTGTTTTTATGAGAAGGATTCTAACTACACCTACACACGACTCCATCTAATGGGTAAAGAACATACGGTTTCTGTGGACGACGAACTACTACCTCACAAAACTATGATTGTTCAATCTTCTACTACCACATATTATGGTGGACATTAACATTGAACTATATTTACATGTGATATATTTTATATTTATACTATATATATACTTCTTTATTTATTATTTATATCATAACTTTATGGTTTCCATAATGGGTAAATATGATAATTTCATTTGAGGAAGTGTGCACTACTGCCCCCTCAAAGTTATATGACTCGTTCATGCCATATGTGGAATGTATGAAGGATAGATATTAATAAAATTATGTATTATATTATACTTTAATTATGATATAACTATGTATCATTAAGTTTTCATTCCATTAAAATACGATATCTAAATGAAAGTAGTGTTCATGTGTACGAACGACTTACCGTCTTCTTGAACGGTGAATTTCATTTCTTATCTCCAAATGTTATGTCCTATTATAAATTCATATATATTGGGTATATATGATATATATGATATCTAAATCATTAATATAATTCTGGAGGTAATGTAATTTTGACCACATGTAAAATTTGTAATTAGAAGAAGTTCATTTTTTTGACTCAAGTACCAAATATCAGCTAAATGACAATTATTAACTTAAATGATTTCATAATTATTATAACATAGTAATAAGTTATTTAAAAGGAATAATAAACCTGAAAAATGTTCTTAAGAAAGTAGTAATTAAATTTGGATTATTATTTAGGAGATTAAATAATGAATGGGTCAAATCAGACACGAGGTAAAGGGTTTTTTTATCTCACTTTTAATTTCGTGAGATTTCCATTGTTCACCATTTATTTATTGCATGTGGTGTATTGTTTACAACCATTTGATATATATTATCATTATTGTATTTATATTCATGATATTATGTGATTAATTTTTTGTTTATTACCTTTTTTTCATATGAATCGATTGATTACAACATGGTAAGGGGTTTTCAACTCACTTTTTATTCTCGTGAGATTCATGCTATATTTGCCACAATTTCCTTTTGTATGGTGTATGCACGGACCATGATTGTATTATATGTGTAATATAATTTAATTTATTTGTATTCACATCTTAATTTTATGATCCTTCTTTCATGTGGTGTATGTTTTGTTTGTTACCAAATCGGTAAGGGAACTTTTTAACCCAATTTATATTCCTTGGGTTAATCTTATAATTCTTAATTATGTCATGCTATGATTATGTGTGGAATCAATATTTGTTTATTTGTGTTGTAATTTCCACTCCCCTTTGTGTGGATATACTTTGGATACACATAATCACACCATTTATAAATTCTAAAGTCATCGATATGAACTTGATAAGAGTAATTTTAACTCAATTTCCATTCATTGAGTTAAACATCCAAGTCATTGGTTTTGTCTTGAAAAGAACATGTGCGAATTTACTATAATGGATTTATACTGAATATCCAATAATATTGGGTGTATTTATATTTTTCACACATTATTATGTAATTTATTTATCCTTAATCTAAGGATACATTTTTTATAAGGGATTTTGTCTCAATTTACATTTCATTGAGACTTCATTGTTATTATGCACCAATTCACTCTTATATGTTTTATATACTGTCCTTTGGCATATTATATCATGAATTACTTTATTATCATGGTATTAGAAAGTTATTATTAAATTTTATTCCTAAATTATTTGTAATCAAGTGTCTCTCATTTTGTTAAAAACTCTTTAACTAAAATATCATTTTAAATGTTTTAAAGATTTATTCTTCTAAATATTTATCATTAATGTCCATGCTTTCAAAATGGGTTTTAGTATTTATTTATATGGAAATTAATGTTTTCAAATGATAATTCATTTATACTTTTCAAAGTGGTATGGGACACTTTGATTCAAAAATCTATTTATTAAATGTTTTAAATTGTTTTTGAAAATGGTTTGATAAAGAATAGATTATGTTAATATCTTGAAATAATATATTGTGATTGCAATGTGGAAATATTATTTTTAATTTATACTTGTTTTATTTGTTTTGTCTATGTTATGGTTCTTCAACATTGTTTACATATATGGTTGGTTCCGTGATAAACCTAGGACTGGTGAGCCTGAGATAGCTGTCCAAAGCATTGGGTAACGTGACAGAGGTAAAAGTTAATGTTTCTCCTAAGAGATTTAGGGAATATAACATTATGGGTATTCCAAATGTAACTCCCTAAGTAGTTGTAAAAGATACAATGTAAGTGTTATATGGATGCTATAAGTTACTATTATTATTTATGATTTATGATTTCTATGTGTTATTCATAAATATTATGAGTTCATGAGGAATGTTATGATTGAAAAGTATGGGTTCATTGATTTTTCTTTATTGATGGGATAAATTTTTATTTCATTATTTTACAACCCTTACTGAGAATTTTATGCTCATACAACGTTTTTAAATGTTTTTATAGGACTCAAATATGAATGGGGTCAAGGATGGAATCAAGGAAAATTCATGCTCTCTAAAACATTGAACTAGACATGTTTTTTAGAGTTTTTATTTTATAAAAAATGGAATCTGAGTAGAAGTGTCTACTTTGTAATTTTTGAAATGTAATGTAATAGTTATGGCCTAATTCTCTAAAAGTCTAAACCTAAAAAGATCCTCAATTTGAATTCTTGTTTTAACTCAATATTAAGTAATGTTTAAGGCCGAGTCCTTATAGATATAGTATTAAAATTACCATAGATTAATTTGTAACTTCTTGAAATGAACTGTACATTTTTTAAAAACATGTCATGTTTGGTTTGAACTGAAGTAATTTTTTTAATCTTAGTTTTTTTTAAGTTAATAAACTGCGTCAAATTCTCAAATAAATTCAAACACACTCAGTTTTTCATAAAATTAAGAAAAATTTAATTTTTATCTTTCATAACAAGAAGTAATAAAAAAAATTTTATTAAAACATTTAGTGTTATTAAAATGACAAAAATGTGAATTTTTAATTTAAGATATATAATTAAGTTCAAAATGTATGACACATGATCAAAATTAATAATATATCTCATATTATCATGAAACTCTTGGAAAATTATTTTTGATCCATTTTTTACCTATAAGAATAAACCACATATCATTTCATTATATGATGTGATCAGAATGATCTAAAGTGTATTTTTATATTTTAAATTTTAAATAAGTTCAAAATTCCCTATCATAGAGTAACAATTTAGAAAAATATATGAGTTTTTCATGAAAATTTAGGAAAATGATCTTAAATTCATTTAAAACATGTTTTAATGAACTAAGAGTCATGCCAATATTTGGTGTGCATAGTACAAGTGAAAGTGAATGTTTTCAATTTAAATGATATATTTTAAACCAAAATGAACATCACATGATCAAAAAACAATCAAACAAGATATGGTTTTTTTGAAAATAAATAAAAAAATTATTGATTAATTTTCATTATTTAGGAAATATTTGAAAATAATTTCGATATATGGTGTTTCTGGAATGATGTAAATTAAATTGTTTCATCTGAAATAAATCACATTTTTTCATTTAAAGTGTTAAAATGTCATAAATTCGTATCAACTGATCAGAAATAAGAAAAAAATATTATGTTTTAATGAAAATATAGAAAAATGACATTTGATTCTTTTATGATGTATATGAATTAAACTCACATTATTAAGAAACACGGTGTGGTTGGATTACATAAAATGTATGTTTTTAATTTAAAATGTGATATTTAAGTTTAAATTGTAGGCCACATGATCAAAATGATAAAACTAGATTGGATTAATATAAACTATAAAATGTTTTTTGATTTATTTGTTACTTTTAAGAGAAAAATTATTGTCATTCTGATGTACAGTGTGGTCAGAATGACTTAAATATGTTTTTTTTATTTTAAGTGCTAAAGAAGTTAAATATAAGAATCACAAGGTAAAAACCTCTGTCCAAATAATAAATACACTAAAAAAGGATACTTTTATTGTAAATAAAAAATCTCTAGTAAAGTAGGCATATCTTAGAGAAAACAAGAACTAGGAAAGGCCCTCATATTTTCTATTCTCTAGCAATCACAAATATTATAAATCACTAAGAAATGACATTTTCAGAATCAATAAAGGTTTATTTTTTAGTAGTGAATATTAAAAATAATGTGTTATAAAAAAATTAACTATAAAAGTGATTAATTATAGTTCTAATAACTTTCAACAAAAAGAAAATAAATTTAGATTTGTTTCATATAAACCCTATAGTATTTAAGATATAAATCCTAGTTATTTTCAAAGGGGATAACTCAAAGAGATATATAATGATCTAATTACACTTAAATATTTTCATTAATTCTTATAAATAGCTCCCTTAGATTGATATTGTATTATATTTATTCTCTTAAAATTCATTTCAAAAAAAAATATCACAAATTATGTTTTTATAGAAGATAGATGAATTGATCTTGAGGCCTTATAAAGTTTATCTTAAGAAAAAAGAATTTTCAAAGGTTTAATTATTTAGAAATTAAATTTATTATCTATAACAATAATATTGATAGTGGAATAAACAAATTGACTCCTATATGAAAAATAATAAATTCAACAAATGCACATTTTATGAGTTGGTTTATTTTTAACAACATCATAAGTGCATGGTATATTTTTTATATTGATGATATGTTTTCTTGTTATGAAAATATGGACCTAATTAAAATTTTAGAAAGATCTCCTGAAGAAATTTTAGAAATGAAACACTTATAATTGAAAATACCAAATATAGTATAAATATTGAGTGGGATATATAAAATAGAAGGACACCCATGTCACAAGTAAAGTATTTACTTAATGAATTGGATAATTTTATAATGAATAATGTAAAATAGATATTAACTGTATTGTTCAAATTTTTTAAATTTCAAAAAACTCCAATAACATTCCACTAATAGTGATATAGTGTTTCTGGAAATATACGAAATGTTAATATTATTGGAAATATTTTATCTGTTATGGGTTTTACCCTTTATGACTTTTATTTTGTTGTTAGTTGTGATAGTAGGTTCATGAAAAAAAACATCATTGATATTTTTTGATGGTCATACTAAGATAAGATATTATTTTTTCTTGATTTATAAAGTGATAAAACGATGAAATAAAATCATTTTGATTCCTGATGTTGATTGTGTTCAAACCACTCATTTCATTATCCTTAAATCTTATTAAGAATGGGAGAGATATCACATTATTTTTCAAGCATGAATGAGAGTGGTGGTGGATAACCCTAATTGAAATAAGTTAAATAAAATGATATATACATGATTTAATTTTAGGAAATTTCACATAGAACCCTTTCCCTTTTCAAATTAAAATTAAACCTTAATGTCCTTAAACCTTTTTTTAATATATTACTAAATAAATATTAATTTTTTAAAATAAGAATTAAAAAACTTTCATGTCAATTATATTTATCCAATATGTCACTTCAAAAATCAATAATTATTTGAGTGACATGTTAAATGAATTTTATATAATTAAATAATTCATAACACTAAATAATTACATTTTCATAGAACATTAACTCAGTACAATATCTACCATTAAATATGTATTCAATTATCCACACTAGGAAAACATATGAGTATATAATAGATTCAATTTTAAATATATCATATCTATCAAGATTAACTTGGGATAAAATTGTGATCGACATAAGTTGAATAAACATCAATCCTCAAACTAAGATCAATTTTATTCCAATATTTAGATTCAATTGAATGCAAATAGGTTTTTGATACAATTAGAATGAGACCTTGTAGCTCCTTTTATTAGTGAAAGTAAATATAACTTATTGATCAAGTGTGGTATATAAGAATTTATTGTGACACCATAGAGAAAGATTAAGTCCATAACTACAATAAACTT
Source organism: Viscum album (assembly GCA_963277665.1). Taxonomy (NCBI): domain Eukaryota; kingdom Viridiplantae; phylum Streptophyta; class Magnoliopsida; order Santalales; family Viscaceae; genus Viscum; species Viscum album. The sequence continues at coordinate 443,170,889 of OY728121.1, forward strand.
CTTATAAACAAAATTATAAAATATAATATCTTTATCATCATATATATAATCAAGAACAATAAAAAAAGTGCCATCAACCTTACTAAAAATTTAATTGTGTAAAATAATATCTTTATCATCTAATACACCATCAAGTTGAATACATACCATTGTAACCGATTTGTGATCTATATTTTTTTGACTTACCATGATGGAATTTATTGTAATCCTCATGACTATGGATCTAGTTCATGAACTTTTATATCAATCAAAGGAATATAGATATCTCTATTCATAAAGTAGAAGGTAGAAATTTATTCTTAATTATTCAATTAATACCATATTACTCATGATTCACCCTACACAAGATCCTTATCCATAAGAATATATGTCATGGTTTTTATATTGAATCAGGGTAAAAAAATTCATGAAATATCTCAATAATGATATTAAGTATATGGATCAATACACATGCTCACTGATTGGAATTTCCTATGAAAAATAATTTATAAAATTTATAATGGTGGATTTTTCATTGTGATATCCTTATCTTGGAGAGAAAAAGTGAAAAAATCATGGTAAGAAGCCTCAATCCTTAAAATACCCAAACACATGACAGTCATACATCATATATGTCATATAATAATGAAGTGACTATGCTATATGACCTTAATTTAAGAATAATTCCATTATATTCCCATGTTTTCATTATAGTGGGTACTATTACAACATATCAATATAATAACATTCTAGTCATTTTCTCATAAAACACACATAAGTGAATTAAAATATGTTATAAAAATAAAAAAATGTATATATTAAGATAATTTCATGGCTTTATTATAAATAGTATTTAAAATAAAGTTATTTACATGCTACCAACTCTAAAAATTTCCCACATGCACTAGTGAAAATTTCCAAGTTTCCCATCATGTTATCACTCAGAAGATATCCATGCTTATACTAAGTTATGAATTTAGTCAATAGGTTTGATATATTCTCATCTATTTATACTCTAATAACAATAAATTCATATATATGAGTAAAACCCATTAAGATATTACCTATCAAAAATATATACATACTAATTATCTAGCTTCAATATAAGTTTCAATATACCTCAATTTTATCGAATTGAAACCATAGGTTACTTGAAGCTTCACTTTCTCACTACCATATAGTGTGACTATTATATTAGATCAGAAATATATATTTAGATACTAAAATATAAATATATAATTTTATTAATTATTCCATATCCCCTCTATACACCTGGAACATATCATTTTTTAATTTCAGGTAATGTTTTAATTACCACCCAATGTATATTTTAAGAATCATCTTAAGATGATCAAATATATTATATATCATGAAACATATGATAGATCAAATTTCTATATAGAAAATATTTCTAATCATTCTATATTTTACTTACCATTTTCGGAGACATAAATCCTAAAATATTTATGATAAGTGTATTTCATGCATAGAATTTTGGGAGTTTTAATACATTGATTTTGGTAAATAATTGATTAATCTTTCCAATTCTTGTACTATTTGACTTGTTTTGTGATATTTGGGAGGATACAATAGATAATTTGAAAATGTGGGAAATGGGTGAACATAATAGCTAAAAGAAACTTCTCACCATTAGTGATGCTTATGATGCCACACTAGAATTTTGAACCAGAATGTCAACATTACATAAAAGTGGACCAGCTTACTGAACTTGAAAAAGACATTTCTCATGTCATTTAAACATTAAATAATGTGAATTAATTGAGATAGTATCCCTAAATACTACCATTTAAATTCAATAATTAATAAACGTTGTCTGAATTCATTATATGATATGTAAATAATACACGTTAGGAGAGTATAGGGACAAAAGAGGATTCATAGAAACTGATATTACCGCAAATGACATGTCGTGTAATTCTTATACGAAATGAACCCATCAAAAAATTATATTTTTTAATACTTTAAAACCAAGAGTTTTATGAGTATATATATATACATCACTCAAACACATATTTAGTATATTGGTGGATAGAGAGAACCAAACAACACTAGATGAATGTGTGAGTTCGGAGCCTTGCTGCTGCTGCTCTGTAGGAGTTTGTTTATTCTTTCTTCCCACCCTATCATGGATAACATGAGGGGGTGACCTCTTTGTGACTTGAAATTAATGATTACTGAGGATTTATTTTATAAGGTATTTTATTTTTGATTTCAATTCATATTGGTATTTCATATTTTTTCATTCATTACTAGATCTTCCATAATACATATTGGATGACCATTGTAAGCAATATTAGGGAGTGGATTTAATTTATTTTTTTAGTGAGTATGATTATATCAATGTTAATTAAATTACTATATTTAATGTGAGATCTAGGGAATATACTTACACAATGAACATTGAGATAATTATTACCCTATGTTTAAAAAACGTTTCCAATTACCCATTCATTATAACATAAAGTACCTAACCCAAGGTAAAAGAGAGTTTTGGATGGAGAGAATTTACCATGAACATTGAACTTGATAAGAACTTATTCCAATGACTAAATGATTGTTAATTAATTATTCAATAAAATTTTATCCCATGAATCTAGATTAATTACTACATGATACCCTTAATCAATTTCCTTCTCCCATGTTATTCAGTAATTATATGCTGTGTAGATTAGATTCAATTTACGTAAATCACAATTATCTTAGGTCTTCGTTATTAAATTAATATTTTCTCTAACCTTATATTTATGGGTTCAACCTTAGATGTGAATATGATATACAACCCTATAGTTTAGTGGTTTTATTTGCATTATAAATTTCTAAATTCCATAACCCTGTGGTAATTAACAACGCTCCATAGGCTATCAATTTATTTCATGCAACATTAGCTACCATACCCCGTTGGATTATTCTATATTTATTATTTTAAATACCTTGTTATTTTATATACTTTTACTATGTCCAAGAATAATTTTAGATCCACCAATACATATCTTGATCTCTAGAACATATGGTATGTTTTATGTTCTTTATTGTTACATATTAATTTAAACATTTCTTAACTAAATGAAATATCGGTATTTGTTTTCTATATGTTATTAACATAGGTCACTATGAAAATTATGACCCTCTCACTATAGTTTTTTAAACACAAGTTTTACATTCATTCTTAATAAAAGAAAACTCTCTAATCAAATCATGAAAATAAAAAATCCATAATCATCATGCCTATATTAACCTAAAAAAATATTTCAAAATATTCTATAACTTATTAAATTTATTTGTTGTCACAAACGATTTTGGTTGTTCTTTGTAGACATATTATAGAAGTTTACCTTTTATGAATGAATTTTTTCATCTATATTAAATATTTCATAACAATATTAAGCTTATAAAGTGATTATAATTCTAATAGATTATAGAATAGATACTACTAAAAATATTTTCTCATCATTTATTCATTTATATTTAATAAAATCACTATCAACCAATAATTTTTTATAGGAATTAAATTTACCATCCATATGAAATTTTTCTTGAATACACTTTTTCATCAAATTTTATTCCTTTTAATTAGAGTATCTATCATGATATAAAGAAAGATTTTGGTTCATGGAATATATTCATTAATTCATGGATTATTTCCATCTATCAATGTTTTTTCCATTTATCACATACTTCTAGGATTGTAATTCACTATTCCTGATGAATTACATGTTTTATTTTTTTTAGTAATAATATAATTTCTCTCTAGTTAATTAACATAATTATATTACCTATGGATGTTTTTAATTTTTGGAACATTTTCTTCCATGGGGTTGTGTGAAGCTTATCTAAATTAAAAATGTATTTATCTTAAAAAAATTTAACCTTTAATTCATTGAATCCTATATTTATATCACAATATCATTTTGAGATATTCTCCCTTTAAATAAATAGAGTCTAAATCTTAATAATAACTTATATATGTGAAAAATAGAATGTGTAATATCCTTTTATTAATTCAAAATAACTTACAAAGATGCACTTTGTTATAGTTGATGATATTTTATTTCTAGTATTAAAATTAAAAAATATTTTTCATCCCTATACCTTAATATGTAAAATATGGGATTATTATCATACTATAACTCTTATGGGATCCCATTTTCTACCATGGTTGGTACAAGATTAAGTTTTTATTCCACTTCATGCAATACATATTTTAATAAATAAGAAATGGAAAATTTTCTTGATTCATCATTGATCTTACTATGTCTACTAATGGAAATAATAAATATGATGAAGTATGAAAATAAAAACATATATCATACTTGAAATTTTCTACATATACACATGATAACTAATCATAGAATCATCATGAATAATTTGTCACTCATACTTAGTGGTGAATTGGTTATTTTTCCTTGAAAATGAGTTGGAAATACATCCCATTTTTTTAACTCAAAAGAGTATAAATAAATATTTATATAAATTTTTAAAATATTTATATTTTTCATAGAGAAGTTATAAAAGACACTATTGGGTGTAATATGAGTTATGTAATTTTTATTCCGCATTGTTTTCTAATAAAGGATACTGATTCGAGTATTTATGAAAGAAATTATTTAAATGTGTCTTTCCGAAAAAACCATTTATGTTTAAACTTCATAGAATAATGTTTTATTAATTATAGGCATGATTTAATCGTTATAAAATAAAATAACCATTAAAATAAGGAATATGCGATGATAATATTCAATAGTTCATGCAACATGTATGGATCCATTACTGCATCAAAGATTCACTTCTTCTATAATAATTATTTTGAATCTCCTTGATCTTTGTATTTGGATAAAAATATGTGATCCAAAGCATGTATCCTTACCCAAGATATAGAAAAAAAAATTATTTCAATGAAAAATATATTTGAAATATAAGACTCATTTTGATTATTATTCACATTATTTTAATTTCTCTCACAAAGGTCTTTCTTGACACATACAAAGCATAAATGATCCAACTCATCAATCTACCTCTTAATATTAGGATTCTTATAATGGATTTCTATAGATACATCTAACATTTATCCTTATATTTACTATTTTTTTGTGAATCACTTCAAAATCATTATATAAACTCACTATATATCTTTCTTAGTGTTCTTATCTTCTTAAAAAACTGTTTCTTATTGATATGGAAGACAATTATCTATATAATTTATTTTATAGATATCAATAAAATTAGAGAAACTAGGTTTTTAGGAATAAATAACAAGATTTGTAGATATATATTTATCCATATTAATTGTAAAACCCCATGTTTTCTGGATGTATATTATTTTATAAGCCATATGTTTATAAATATATTTTTTATATTTTTTTAAAGGAATTGAAATTGATTAAAAAAATATGCTACATGAGATATGAATTAAAATAACAAAACTTTATTAATTCATAAGTTTAACCTTACAACAAAATCACATCAAACTATATATTGGACATTATAGATCATTACCCACGATGGAAAAAATACATCCATTAAAAGTGTATTAATCAATAGGGTAAATAGAAGAAAAGAATAAAATATTTATGACTAGGAAATTCCCTAGACAATATTCATTTTAAGGATCACCAATATGAAAATAAAACATAAAATGAGGAAGATCACAATGAAAGGATAAATCATTGGGAAAATCTATAATATGAAATAATAACTATACCTTTTCAAGTGAGAGTGGAATGAGCATATGATTTACTAAGACTTAATATATAGGAACAAAATCTATTCATTAGCTACATGGTCATTGAAAATATGGTCACTAAAAATATAATCATTGAAAATATGGTCGTTGGTTATATACCAAATATGTATACTGAAGTTGTATATTTTTATGTAGTAAATTTAAAATAATATCACTCATAATGAAATAAAAATAAGAAATTAAAAAACTTTTAATAAATATATATTTATGAGTCATATATAAATATTAATAATAATATTATTACCATATGATTTGATTTGTATATAAATTTCAAATAAATAATAGTAAAATTGAATTTGAGAATAAAAGTAATTAATTTTAAGGGTATTTGTTAAATTTTATTTAGTATAAAATTAATATGTATTTCAAACAACCATTTTGTTAGGTGTTGTATATTTTATCTAAATATATCAACTTTAAACCTTTTAAAATATTATTATATATGAACTAACATATTCAAATCCTTTAAATTATTAATTGATATGTGATTATAATAAAAACATTTAATGTTTAAAAATATTATTTTTCAATAAAAGAAGTTTTTATTTATATTTTTCATTTTCATTTAAAAAGTAAATTTATTAATTTTATAATCATACTTAGATAAAAATGACTTAATTTTTGGAATTATATGGGGAAAATTATCTTATCATAAAGTTACGATGTTTTTCTAAAAGATTTATTTTAGGGTGGATAGTGTAAAATAGTGTTTTTAAAAATAATATGAATTTTATGACATTATTAGTATATAAGTATGAATTAAAAATTATGAAACCATATTATATGAAAATATTTTTTTTTATAAGTGAATTTATAAATTTAATTTTTCTAAAAAATATTTAAGGACCCATATTTTATGTTTTTTAATTTATGTCTTATTTTTCAAAAAAATGTTTTATACATTATAAAATTAGTATTTTAGCAATATTTTTTTATCAATTTTTAAAAATGATTAAAAAATTGATTTTAAATTTTGCATCGTTAGGTCAAACTTATATAACAATTACCATTTTATTTTTGGATAGAAAGGGTAAATTTCTTAGGTAATTACTAGTTACCTTGGTGAAAACCAAAATGCTAAAAATGAGAAACCTAAGAGGTAAATGGAAAAAATGTAAAAAAATGAGTTAAATTGAGAGTTTTAAGTGTATATAGACCTTATATATTCACCTATTTATCATTTTTCAATTTTGGTGTCACTTTCATTAGTAGTTCCTTCCCATTGTTGAAATGTTTTGGGTATTCACAAAAATGAAACTCATTTCACTTATTAAAGGAGAACTCCAATCCCCACATACCCTCATAACAAAACCCCATTATTTTAGGAAAAAATATACTAAAAAATATACTCAAACCTCATATTCAACATAAGTAGATTTTGTTCTTCTCAAAATACAATCCTTCAAAGGTTTAACCCCCTTCACAAAGAAGATAACCCAAGTAGTGTGGTATAGGTTTTCTAACACTTTCTTCCTCTTTTCTTTTTTTAACGTATGTGAATTTATTCATTCTAAAATTTATTTTATATTTAAAAAAATGATAAAATAATTATCCTTATTATACTAGTATTTTTTATAATTATGGTATAATCTTTATCTACCCTACCCTTTTCTCTAAGAAAAGAGAAAATGACTTTTGTGTGTGTGTGGTGTACCACCTCTACAAAATGTCATGTTTAATTATCATTAAAAACCATTAAAAGATGATCATAATGTTGAATTGAATAATTATTACATTTATAACATATTTTATACTCTTAAATCATAAAACATATTATTAATTTATCTCATTCTATGGAAAATGAAATATTTAACTGTTAGTACGTGTGGACTACCGCCTCAATGGGATGATTTATTTACGTATTTATTTTTATAATCACCTTATATAGTGAGTAATGAGAATTATTTTAATGGTTAAATATGATTTTTATGATATAGTTAAGGTTATTTTATGATAAATTTGGAGAACCTATTAATGATACGATCAATAAACGATTAGAATTAATCAAATCGTTTAAAACAAGCATACCAAGAGGGAAAAAATAATTCAAATTATATAATATTTTCATATCTAGTAGTTATTCATATAAATAATGTGTAATTATGATATATCAAACTAATAAACACCAAATTACCTCTTTATTCTACCTTTTTAATGAAATTTTAACTAAATCACTGCATAATCATCCATTAATCATGGTATGTTCATGTTTGGGTTTGTCTTCCCACCCACATAAAAAATGATATGAAATTATATCATGGATGATTATGAAAAAATAATTAATATTATAATATGATATAAATAATTAAATAATATTTATTTTTTATAGAATATATACATCAATATTTAACTCACTAATTAAGAAAATAGCCTTAAAAGGATACAAATTACCAGAAAATGTTCATTATCGATTCCATATTCTTGGAGAAGGATAGAAGTACTAATAAAATGTAATTTTAACTTCATAAATAATTACATTTCATCCATTAAAATACCTATAATTAAATTGGAATGATGGAATTTTGGATAACAATGAATAAAAACACCGCTATTATAAAACTAATACAAAATGATCAAGATTACCCACATCCGACATCAAAAGCAGGTAATAAATATTTATAAAATTTAGAGAATAATTGTATATTAATTTTATATAAGTTAATGTATATGAATTTTTTTTGAAATAGGTTATTAAGATATTTATGATTTTTATATTGTATCTTAGAGTGAATTTGATTAAGCATAGAAACAAGGTAATGAGTTATTTGTCTCAAATTTGGATTCCTCGAGACATGTTTATGTTATACTACATTTTTTTCATAGTAAAAAATGAAACCCTATTATCTTTTTTCACCATTATTCCCTTATATTTCTTGATTTTCTTTTCTATCTTAAGAGGGATAATTCCTCTTTTAATTGAAATAGTCCAACACAATTTTTCTCTCACCTAAAAGTATAACGTTATATATAATGAAACTTCTTCTATTAATTGGATCATTAGTTCAAGTATATATTTTAATTAATTATAATATTCTTCAATTTTTTTGTGAAAAATTACATGTAATTTTTTATAATTTTTATAATTTTATTTACCCTTTTCATAAATGGGAATTAAATACAATTTTTAAGATGTGGTTCTCCAAAAAAATGTATTTAAAAAGATTTTCCACCCAAAATTTATTTTTATAATATTTTTTTTCAAGGAATAAATATTGATGTTATTTTTGAAAGTTAAATGTTTTAAAAAGTTTTCACCTCACCTTTTTGAAAATAACCTTTTCAAGTTACCCATAACATCATCATTTTACAAATATGTTGGAGCTGATATCTTTTAATGTTCTCCAAGGGAACACTTATTTCCACCACCTTTGGTTTTTTATTTGAAACATTATCAATATATTTTTATGATTTATAAAAGAAAAATTTATTTTTATCCAATATTTACACAATATATCTTTTAAAATGATTTTAAAAAATGAAGGATATTTCTTATTTCCAAAGCAATTTTTCAAAAAATCAACAAAATTATTTTTTCATCAAAGTATTTATAATTATATATATATTTAATTTATTAAGTATGTTTTTGAAATATAACCATAAATCTTCTTTAAGTGGGTGGATTACGTAATTTACTTCTATTTTTTATAAATAATCTATCACTAAATTTATCTTTCCTAATATTTATTGGTGTATAATCATACTTTTTATTCTAATTAAATTGTTATGTGATTACCCTATTCTAATATTCCTTACATAGATTGATTAAAGAGAATTATTGACTTAACTTTATACCTATTTTCTATATAGTGTAAATACCGTATGATTTATTATCTTAATGAAATATTATTTACCTATAAAGTTACTTAATGTCATTTGAAGCCAATTTATTTTCCATGAGTTAATCATGTTAGGATTATTTATGGATTTATTAAGGATTTCCTTATGTGAATCCATATGAAACACCTTTTTATTAATGGGTTCTTTAAAATGTGTTTAATGAAACCAATTTTAATTCCATTGGTTCTTTATCATATGAAATATAATTATTACCTTTTTAAATGTCATATGTTACCCATTTTATTTCCATTGGTTATTTATGATGTGATAAGTTATTAATTTCAAGCGGAATTCAAAAGTATGATAATGATTTGTGGGGTCCTATATCACCCTAAATGCATTGGTTAAGAGTTAACATCTCACGAGATAGTTGTTCATGGGTAAATTTTAGTTTCTTGTAAGTAAGGAAACTAATGGTGTGTCTCATGAAGGTTATGATCCCTATAATAATGCATGTGCCACATTTAAAGAATATTTCATAGTTTTATGTTTATTCACATGACTATGTTATTTTCTGATGGATAATGTTTATTGAATCATTATATTGATTTATGTAATATTTTATTTCAAAATTTATTCCATGATTTATGACCTAATATTTAATTAGTATTATTTTTTATGTACTTTGATCATACCCATATGCTCATCTTATACCAACTCATTATATTTATTTGTAATCTCTTATGTTTATCCTTTCTGAGCAAATATGCTAACCCCTTTCTTATATTTCCATTTAATCAGGGTATGAATATAAGAAAAGTGTATAAAATATTGAATAATTTTTTATATGTAGAATTTTATGGACATATTGATGGCTCGTTATGGATTAAGCATCACCTCTTATAGTGGAAAGAATCCATTAGTCAAAAGGTAATGTGTTTTGTTAGTTGATGTTTTATCAAAATTCTATAAAACTCAAAACCTAAAAGGTCATGGGAATGTGTTATAGTTAAATTGTTATTTATGTAATATAAATACTGGATGCTTAGGTATGGGCTTTGATAGTTGGAATTAGAGATGGTTTTAGATAAATTTAGAGATTAGGATATTATCAGTTTAGCATAATTTAGTATTTTTAAATGTAATTTAATTTTAATAAGTTAAAGATTATCCTAATTTCAATGGTACAGATGATCCTTTAGGTTATTTGAGGTAAGATAAAATATTTTTTGGATTAATATAAGATACGTTTAGTGAAAACCCTTAGGAAAAGTCTCAGGAATATTTCTAGGTATAGGATAACATCCTATTTTTTTTGTAAAGTATATTTTGTGTGGTTTTTCTAGAGAATACATCCCTATCTGGATACTAGAATGGGGATTTAATATTTAAAATATTTATACCTATGGGTAATAAACCCAAAGGGGACATGTTGGGTATTAAATTAACCATGACCGAGTGCACATAAAATATTATTAACTTTACACTTGTAAGAAACTCCCAAGGGATATGCTTTGGTAAGTCACTTTCAATTAATGAACTGTTATGAGGGATTTATTTCATAATTATTTTAAGGAATTATGTTAACAAATATAAGAGAACAAAACATAAATTAACCTAGGATGGACCAATAAAGTTATAGGATTAAATAATTATGAAATATTTTAAATGAAATTATGCTAGGTTGAAATGAATGTGTCATTGTAGAAGATATCATAGGATTTAGATATCATATTCATATACTTTGAATCTTTTGGATACTTTCATAGCCATTTCAGTTTTAGTATTTTGTTGAAATAAAATCATGAGGAAGAAGCCATGAAAGGTATATACCTAAAAGCCACTTTATCTTATAATATAGATAGGTATCATATTTAAATGGTCGAGAGTCTTAGTATATTCTTATTTTGATTGAAAATAGAGTTTCATAGTCTTACCAAAGGTAGTGAGGTTGATACCTTAATATAAATTTATTTTTGATAATCATAAATATTTTCATTAATTAGTGATATTTATTGTTGGTATTTTGGTATATTATAAAATTTATGAGGTTTATTTGGAACATATAAGTATGTTTATTTAGTATTTATGCTTTAATAGTTTTGATAAAAATATAAAATAGAATAAATAACCATGAGAAGTGATTTTATGATGTGGTTATATTTTTGGGGATAACTATTTAAGAACACATGATTATGGTGTGGATAACTATTTGATTAATATAAAATTGATGTTGAGGGAATAATGTTTTGATTTATATTGAGAAAAGTGAGTCTGATAGTATTTTAATTTATTATTGATTTAAATAAAAATTAATCTACGATATTTTTTAGTGATGTTTATCCAATTTTTGAGATTATGATATATATTGACTAGTTTGTGAACATAGTAACCTGTGATTAATACATTTTAAGGTTAAAAATAGAGTAAATTTATGGAATAATATATAATCTCATGGTGTTATATAATAATAATTATTCAAATCATTTTAGGAGAGATATATTATTGAAAGTATAAGATTAGTTTATATATATACTGGGGTACATGGTTTTATGAATGATAAATTTTGTTTGAGGAAAGATAAGTTACTTTATATAGCCAAAGAAATTATGGTAAATGTATTATTAGAAGTTATATATCCAATGATTAATAAATTAAAAAAAAAACCCTCACATTCTTTCATTATATATGATTAATTAAAAATATGAGGACATAAGTTATTTCAGGGGGATGTAATGCCCCATGTTTTGAATTTTTTTATTAAACATATGTTTATAATTCAAAACATTTTTTTATATTTTTATGGGAATTGAAATATATTAGGAAATAACTAATATGATATTTGAATTAAACTAAAAACACTTTATTCATTCATAAGTGGAATGTTACAATAAAAGAGTATAAAACTAATCATTGCAGAACATTGATTATTTCACACTAAGGGTAAAATACATACATTAAATGTGTATAAATAAATAAGGTAAAATGGATAATAAATAATAAAATATTCATGAAAAAGAAATATGATGGATAATCTTTAACATTACATATCACTAAAAGACAAACAAAGCATATAATTAAGAAGATCACCATGAAAGGAAAAAGCATTGTGAAAAATCTATAATATGAAATAAGAACTATACCATGTGAAGTGAGAGTGGAATGAACAATTGATTTAATATGTATATTTGTATTAGAATAAAATTTGGAATACGAAAATATTGGAATTAAAAATATTGTTGTGGGTTATATACCTAATAAGTATACTGAATTTATGAACAATTAAGTACTAAATTTAAAATAATATAACTCACATTGAAATAAAAACATGATATTAAAATATTATATATATATATATGAGTTATGTATAAATAAAAATATTATTATTATTAAAATATGATATGATGTATATTTAAAATTAAAATAGAGATTAGTAAAAAATTATATTTTAGAATATACATAAATAATTTTAATGGAATTTGTTAATGTGTATTTAGTATAAAAGTTATATTTTTTAAAGACCATTTTATTAGGTATTGTATAATTTATCCTAATAAGTTAAATTTTACACATTTAAAATATTATAATCTATAAAATAACACCCTTTAAATTCTAAATTGATATGAATTAATAATAAGAACACTTAATTTTTTAATATTCCATTTTCTAATAATTTTTTTCTTTTATATTTTTTATTTTCATTTCATAACTCAATTTATAAATTTAATAATATGAATTAGATAAAAATACTTGATTTGTTGATTTATAATTTCAAAATTATTGTAGCAAGATTTTTTATATTTTTCAAAAAAGATTAATTTTTTTGTGAATTGTTAAAAATACCTTTTTAAAAATAACATGACTTTAATGAAATTATTAGTATATAAGTTTAAATTTTAAATTTATGAAAACATTTTATAAAACCAAATATTTATTTTACAATTGAATTTATAAATTTAAAAAGGATAGATTTAATTTATTTACCAATAGTTTACATTTTATAAATTATGTTATACTTTTCAAAAAAAACTTTTTTAATACAATATACATTTAGTTTTTATGAATTTTTAAATTACAATCAAAGAAAAAATAGATTTAAAATTTGAAATCATAAGGTAAAAATTATATAATAAGGAATATTTTTTTTTTCCAAGAAGGGTAAATTACCTAGCTAAAAACATGGCACCACAGTGAAAACCAAAAATAGTAAAAATGAGTATCTATAGAGGTAAATAACCAAACATGTAAAAAATGTTTTTAATTGAGTGGTTGAATTTTTAATGGACCTAATATCTTATCCTATAAATTATATCTCAATTTTTGATCTAATTTCCTTGAGAGTGACTTCCCTTTATTGATTTTTTTCGTCTATTTTAAAAAATTCCACTTCTTTTCACTTATAAAATGGGAACTTCTCTCCTCACATACCCACATATAAAAGACCCATTATTTTGGACAAAAATACACCTAAAACACTCCTAAGCACTCTTATAATCCTTAAGGAGGTTCTATATTTCTAAAAATTACATCCTTTAAACGTTTAATCTCCTTCCAAATGGAGATAACCGAGTAGTGAGGCTTAGATTTCGAAGATTTTATTCCTATTTTTCTTTTTCATTATGTTCATTTACTCTTTAAAAAATTTATTTTCAATATATAAAAATGATAAAAACAATGTCCTTATTATAATGGTATCTTATAATAATTACAACACAATCTTTAAACATCCTTCCCCCTTTTTCTTAAGAAAATAAAAAATGAAATTTGTGTCTGCAAGAACTAACTTCTCCCCAAAATTTAATGTTACGTTTTCCTTGACCACCTTAAAAATATGGTAATAATTTTTAATTTAATTAAAATATATTATAGTTATAACATATTTTATATTTTTAAATAATAAAACATTTTATTTTTTTCTCACATTTTTAGAAAATGAAATCCTTAACCATACATATGTGTGGACTTCCACCTCCATTTTATAGTTGATTTCTATTTTTATTTTCATTATTGACTTGCAAATATTTTCATAAAAATGAGTTTAATGGATAAATATTTTTTTTTTAATATCATTATGTTATTAGTTTGGTAAATTAGATAACTTATTACTAACATGATCAACAAATTATTACTGTTAATTTAATCATTTTAAATAAGAATATTAATTGGGAAACTTTAATTAAAATTATGTACTACTTATATATCCATTACTTTTTATTCTAAATACTTTATAATTATGATATATGTAATTACCCTGAAATATATCAATGTAAATTCCCTTATTATAAGTATTTCATATGGTATAATCACATAAAATCACATAGAAAACACAATAAAAAATTTATAAATTACTAATTAATGAAATAAAAGGCATTTCTAGAATATAAGGAACATATACCAAAGAAATAATAACTTCATCTTTGGAATAGTATCATGAACCTTATGAATAATAAACCAAAAAATTAAATAATAACCTCTAAAAAAAGTATAAATAAAATTTATCAATCTTATAAGTGATAGTATGATATAATTATATCATATTAGAAGTAACTAAATATTTAACAAATTATTAATTAAGTGTTGGTATTTTTGTAACTCATAAATATTTAATTAAAATTTTATAACTAATTTAATAATTTAAATAAAAATTTATTTTCATAAGTTTTTTTTCAAAATTTATTATTTCTATGTCTTATGATTAATAGATAATTTTTTGAGACCTTAGATAGTTTTTCAAAGTGATATAAAATCAATTATAATTTTAAAATCTCTATTTTTTGAGAAAATTTTGATTTTAATTAAAAATTAAAATATTCCAAATTTAAAAAATTATTTTCATAAAATTGAGTTCACTTTTTAATTACACATGTATAAAAATGGTTATGGTGAATTTTTGGGAGTTTTCTAAAATACTAGAATTTTTGGTAAATAGTAAAATACCGTAATTGACAATATATATAGATTATAAGTTAAATAAACCATTCATTGAATTACGGATGATGAAAGAAAAAATGGTTAGAACTCACATGTTCTAATTAAGTTATTTTGTCTCAATAATAACTAATACTTATTTTCTTGAGAAAATTTACAAACAAATGAATTAAATAATGAGAAAATGCCTCTCTCCCCCACAATAAATACCAACCCTCACTACCTCTTATCCTCACACATATCAAGATTTGAGACTTGTCCATATTCTAATAAAATATCCTCCCAATCCCCTTCCATATGTCTAGAAGTTTTTTCATAAAAAAATACCAAGTCTAATCCCCTAAGGTGGCTCTTGAAAAGAAAGAATCAAGTGGTAAAATCCTCTTCGATTTTCTTTCAATTTCTTTTCAAGTTATTTTCTTATATTCTCCACACTTTACCTTTTACAAGTGAAATAAAAACTCTAGTATCTTAAGTATACTGTAATTTTATCATTTTTATGTAATAATAATTCATCAAACGTCTTCCCCTCTCTATTTTACTTTATGATTGAAAGGAGTGTTCACGAGGTATCAATTTTCCACTTTTGTGGATGATGTGCTTTCATCTTTCAATTACACCATCAAGTCTGGTCATTAAACCATTTTTATGTTTGAAAAAGTTTATAATATATCTATTATATCTTATTTAATGTTCTGGATTCATTTTTTACACATGATATTAATTTATAAAACAAATGAGTTCGCTATTATCGAAAATTGTCAAAATAAACCCAAATGATTATTATTAATTATTTATCAAATGATTCATCTTCATGGAATAAAAAATGATATATAAGAAAACTTTTACCTCTATAATATCATTAATAACATATTAGTTCAATTATGGATAATTAACAACACTTTACATGACATTTTTTACATATATACAAGTAAATCGATCATGAAAACTAAGGAAACCAACACTTGTAAACATTGAAATTGTATCTATTAACCCACAATAAAGGATATAAATGAACTTAAAAAAGTTATAATAAATAAAATACATGTATAAAGGGTTATTTAATTTTTAATTATTGAATTTCATTTTATTATCTAGGATATTAAGATCATGTCAAGAACACCTTCGGACTTCAGGTAAGGGATTCTATGTGAACCTACATTATTCTTTTGGGTTACTTTTTTTTCTCTTTTTACCCAAATAAAATTCCACTTTATTTTTATGTACATATTATAAATGTTTTTTATATTTTTTCCAAAATCATGTATCAATATCCATTCATCCTACTTTTTTAGGGATATAAATGTTCTTAAAAGGTTCCCTACTCAATTCTTCTCGATAACCAAGCTTGATTTAAGGGAACTTCCAGAATTCTTACCCAATTTCAAGTAAACTATATAATATATTTTAATAAACCATTATTTTTATAAAATAACTCATTTTATTATTCAATATTTCTTTTTTCACTACTGGTTTTATATAAAATTTTATTTTATTTTATTCATTAAATGCTCTATAATAATTTTCTTAAACTACACTAAATTGTTTTATTTCTAAAGTTCCTTAAATACTATTTATATATGTTATCACATCAGTTTGAAATCCATAACAATGATCTATGACTATTTATATTTATTAATTTCCATGTGTTATTCAATTACTGTCTTTCATGAGAAATTTTATCATACACCAATTTATTAAGATTTATGACATGATTATAATACCCAATTCTTTCCATTGGTTATCCCTTATGTTTGATTGCTTATAAATTTTTGTGTGGGAAAAATATTCATGAACTTGTTATGATGGCTTATACCAGATAAAGATCCATTGAATTTGGTAATGTTTAGTCTCATGAGATGTTATATTCAATGGTCTGGGTGGTTAGCCTTGCCTCGTGCTCTATGTGAAAGAGTCTTGGTGGATAGCCTTGGATCGTGCTCCTCTGTGTTAAATGAGCCTTGAATCCTACTAAAGTATTATTTTATGTTTCTTCTACATTAATATGAATCCATGATTTTATGATCCCATGTTATTTTTCCTAATATTTAATTATGTTCCATCGCTTTTTATATCATTATGTTATGCCTTCTAACTAATGTGATAAGATTTAATTTATGGTTTATTCCATTTATGAGATTATTATATCATCCCTTTTTCCATGTAATACCTAGGTTATTGTATGAAGATGTAAGGGATAAATGGAAGTTTTGAGAATATATTAGATGATAAATAAATAATTTTTTTAGACACACTTTTTTTTATGTACCTAGTCTTCCAAGACACTGGAATTTACGATCATTGGCTTGTAATTTGATAGTTAAATATGTTTAAAATCATGTAATGATATGTATAAAAATCTTGGGTCTCTATAGTTGGTATTATAAGATAGTCTAGTTATTTTTAGAGATTAGGAATATAGTACTTTTGTATGAACCTTATGGATAAGACTATGTATAATTAAACATACCTAAATTTTAGTATATATAAAGTAAGTGGTTTATCAAGAAAATACACCCCTTTCGAGATACTACACGTGGACGTGGTTCTGGCATAGATATACCTAGGATTAACAACTCTGACAAGGTGTTCTAGGCCTAACTTGGGGTAACATGGTACACAATAATGAGCATTACTTTTCACATGGTTTGACAATCCTAGAGGATATTTTTTGGTACATTAATAATCCCATTACAAAGCATTATTAAGGGATTAATGAAAATTCCCATAAGAATATGTGTTAGGAAATATATTATGGATAAACTAGGTTGAGACCTAGGGAATCAAAATTTAGGATATTCTTTTAATTTATAATTTTATCCCTTTATGTTCAAAGTTTCCTTTTATTATGCTAAGTATTCAATCCTCCATAATTGAACATTATTTTTCTTCATTAATGCTGAGAAATATAATAACCTATTCCAATAATGAATGTGATAGGAAATGTGATGATTTACCTAATGATATGAAAAATATAATTATAATGGGTTCTCAAATAATTATGACAATAATTACTTATCTCGCTCAAGTTATGAATAATAACATTAATCATGTGGAACAACCTCCTTATCCTTGGAAATAAAAATTTTCTATTGAATCCTTCATGTGGAAAATGCCTCCCATGTTTAGTGGATATTCTAATACCCTCATTACGAAACATTGGATTAAAACCATTTAAATGATATTATCTATCCTCCAATGCTCAGAAGAAGAGAAATCTGTGTTGGTGGTCTATCGTTTTGATGGGGATACTGATTAGTGGTGTACACTGATCAAAAGTGTGAAGTACAAGGAGGAATTTGATTCCATGGATTGGAGGAATTCAAGAAAATGTTTTTCAATAAATATTTTCCCTGAATCCTCCATCTCAATATAGAAATACAGTTCCTCAAAATTAATAATAATGAATATGAGTCTACTGGGGTGTATGAAGAAAACTTTACGAGTCTTGAACGATACTCCTCCATCTTTGTCATTAACACTAAAATCAAGGTGGATATCTTATTTTCCAGACTAAAGATGAGTATACAATAACAATTGGTGATTTTATATTTCTATAGTTATTAGAAGATTGTCTGTTGTTCCCTCAAGGTTGAAATGGAGACCAGAGAAACTAAATGGTCTCATTGGCCGAGTGAAAAAAAGTTAAAAATATTGTCTAATATGGGTGGATTAGTAAATAAATCACATGATGGAATGAATACCAAATATCCCACATGTGAAAAATATGGGAAGAAGGATACTAGGAAATTTCTAAAGGGAACCAGGAAATTATTCAAATTTTGAAGAATGGGGCATCTGGCGATGAATTTCCAAAGGGATATGAAGAATTCCACTAATGTAGAGGAATAAAGGAAGGATCAGAAAACACTCTGCCTATAGTGAAGTGTTTCAACTACAGGGAACATGGAAATTTTTCAAACCAATTCCCAAAGACAAGGGTTGTTGGAGGCAATCAATAACAACCTCCAAGTTAATAAAGAATGGATTATGCTATCGCTATAGCTGAGGAGGATACATACATCGATCTGCAAAATGTACACTAGTTATTCATTAAATAATAGGGAACATACTATTTGATTCTAATTCTATGCAATCTTTCATATCTTGTATGTTTAGTAGAACTATTCAAGCATCACCTCAAAATATGGATTTTGAGTTATCTGTGAGAACAACTAATGTGGAAATTATTGAATCCAAAGTACATAACTCCCCCATAGTTAATCTTTGTGGTTTAAACCTCCCATAAAATTCTTCTTACTCCCCTTTGTGGAGTTCGATGCTATTTTTGTCATGTATTTATCATCTTTAAAAAATACAACATCAACTATTGGGAAAGGGAGATAAATATTCACATCTTGAATCATCCTCCAATTCTTTACAGGTGTAATAAGGAAGACGAATCACCTTTAGAATCATCACCTCAAGTGTGGATATTTATGCCTTATGGGAAATCATATCTCACTAAAATGATTATGACAAAGGATATGATCATTCTCGAAGACATGCCCATCATTATGGATTATAATGTCATATTCCTTAAAGAATCACATGTTCTACCACCTGATCAAGAAGTTGAGTTATCAATTGAACTTCCTCTAGGATCTCTATCTATATCAAAGAAACCTTATAGAATGACCAATGTTGAGTTGGAAGAATTGAAGAAGTAGTTAAAGGAGAATCTAGAAAAGAATTTTATATGCTTGAGTGCTTCACCATGGGGTGCACCAATCCCCTTTTCAAGAATAAGGATAGATCAATGTGCCTCTGCATTGATTATTATGAGCGCAATAAAATCATGATAAAGAACAAGTATCCCCATCTATGGATAGATTAATTGTTTGACCAACTATATGGGGCTAGTTATTTCTCTAATGTAGACCTTCAGTCAGGATATCATCAATTAAATGTGAGGTAAGACGATATTCCCAAGACAAAATTGTGAATATGGTATGGAAACTATGATTTCATAGATATTATCTTTAGACTTACTAATTCTTTAACAATATTAATGGATTTAATGAATAGAGTATTTAAGGATTTCCTTAAAAAATTTGCGATGGTCTTTATCGATGATATTATGGTATACTCTAAGAACAAGGAGGAACATGAGGATGATTTTCATAATATGTTATAAACTTTGTGAAGGGGTAAACTCTTTGAAAGGTACATTAAATTTGAGTTATAAATAGAGGAAGTATCATTCCTGGTGCATGTTATTACCAAAAAAGGGATATCTATAGAACCTTCCAAGGGAGAGGAAATTCAAGAGTGGACCATTCCAACTACTATAACCAAGATCCATAGTTCCCTTAAACTAGATGGGCATTACCAATGATTTGTTAAGAACTTATCATGATTATAAAACCCAATAACCAAGAGGACATGGAATGGAGTGTTGTTTTTCTGGACTCGTGAATGTGAGGAAAGATTTATAAAGCTCAAAAGAGGCTTATCATTGTGCTAGTACTCACACTCCTGAAATTTGGAGAACACTTTGCGGTGTAAAATGACGATTAAAAGAATTTTCGGCTATATACTGATGAAAAATAATAAAGTTATAGCCTAAGACTCAAGAATGTTGAAAATTCATGAGAAAAACTATCCTAGTCATGATCTGGAGTTGGTTGTTGTGATCTTAATGTTGAAAATTTGGTGGCATTATTTATATAGGGAGAAATGTGAGAAATGTACAGATCATAAGAGTCTCAAATATATATTCACACATAAGGTGATTAATATCTTCTAGTGAAGATGGTGATAGATCATCAAGGATTATGTCTCCTCAATCTACTACCATCCTATAAAGGCAAATAAGGTAGTGGATACTCTAAGTAGAAAAGATCCTACATCTTAATCAATGATGAGAATTTAGAAGCATACAATCTTCTTAGACCTACAAAGGATGTACATGGGAATAATTAACAGAGGAACATCATCGATCTTTTCTCAAAATATTGATTAACCATACCTAATGTAGAAAATAAAGGATGCTTAAAAAAACGATGTGCAAATTCAGAAATGTGGAAGCTATCAAGAATGAGAAATCCTATGAGTTCAAGATCTATGAGGATGGAGTCATAATACATGGGTCACAAATATGTGTACCATAAAATCTAGGGATAAAGAAATAGCTTCTAAATGATTCACATAGCTCAACCTTCTTTATTTACTCAGGGATCAAAAAGATATATAAGGATCTCAAGGAGAACTTTTGGTCAGACAATATGAAAAATTAGATCACTAAATATATATCAAAGTTCCTGGTACGTGAGAAAGTGAAGGATGAAAGGAAAAATTTTATAGGGATGATGAAACCATTACCCATACCAAAATATAAATGGGAAAACATCACCATGGAATTTTTCACTAGACATCCAAATAAATCCAAAGGGAACAATGATATATGGGTTGTTGTTGATAATTTTACAAAGATATATTACTTTATCTCAATTTGAGATGTCTTCTAATTGGATTTACATGCACAAATGTATATGAAAGAAGTGGTAAGGCTATATAGATTACCCCTATCAATTATATTTGATCAAGATCTGAAATTCTCCTCAAATTTATGGTAAGGTCTCCAACATTCTCTAAGCACTAAGAAAAAATTTAGTGTGACCTATCTTCCTCAAACTGATTCCCGATATGAGTGAACTATTCACACAATAGAGGAAATATTGAGACCATGTTCTATAGACTTCAAAATAGGATGGGCTAACATTTTCCTCTCGTTGAGTTATATTACAAAAATAGTTTCCACAAAAGAATCCAAATGTATCTATATAAAGCCCTTTATTGGAAAAGGTGTAGAACACCGAAATGATGGGATGAAGTTAGTGAACGTAAGCTTCTAGGACCGGAAATGGTCAAAGAAATTATAAAGTAGGTAAAAAAAATCCCAAAGAACATCACGGAATCCCAAAGTCGAAATAAAATCTATGTAGATAATCATTGGTGAGACCATGAGTTTAATGTTAGAGATGTTTTATTCCTCCACATATCTCCATGGAAGATGATAATGATATTTGAGAAGAAAGGGAAGCTAAGTCCCATGTACATCAACCTCATCGAGATCCTGGATCATGTCAGAGTTGTGGCCTATAGATTAACACTTACACCAACCATGTCCCAAGTAAATGATGTATTCCAGTATCCCTTTTGAGGAAGTACATACCATATCCCTCACATGTACTGAATGTCAAGGTGGTACAATTGGAGAATGATCTTTCTTATGAGGAGAAACCAGTGATGATCTTGGATTGTAGAGATAAATTTCTATGAAATAAGAATACTCACCTAGTAAAAGTCATATGATGGAACCATAAGTATGAATAAGCAGCAAGGGAACTAGAGGAAGTGATGATGGAAATGAACACACACATATTTTCAATGTAGACTATAAAATGAAATTCTGATGGTGAAATTTCACAAGGGGGAAGAATTTAATGACCCTGAATTCTATCAATGGAAATTAACTTATTATTATTATTATTTCATGTGATATAATTACAAAAAAATAACATAAATAACACAATAAAAACATCATAAATTATGAATTAATGAAATAAAAATCATTTCTAGAAGTTAAGGAACATATACCAATGGAATAATAACTTGAACTTTGGAATAGTAACATGACCATTATGAATCGGAAACCAGAAAATTGAATTGTAACCTCACCAATAAAAGTATAAATACAATTTATCTATCTTATAAGTCACAATATGATATAGTTATATCATACTATAAATAATTAAATATTTTTAAAATTATTAATTAAGTGTTGGTATTTTTGTAACTATTATATATTTAATTAAAGTTTTATGACTAATTTAATAAATTAAAAGAAAATTTACTTTCATAAAATGTATTAATAAATTAATATTTTAATGTTTTATGATTTTAAGATAATTTTATGAGACCATACTTAGTTTTTGAAAGTGATATAATATCAGTCATAATTTTCAAATCTATATTTTTCAATTAAATTATGATTTTAATTAAAAATTAAATTTCTAATATTTATAAAATTATTTTCATAAAATGGAGTTCATTTTTGAATTATAAACATAAAAAAATGGTTATGTAGAATTTTTTGGATTTTTATGAAATACTTTATTTTTTGGTGAATTGTAAAATAAGGTTATTTACGATATATATACATTATAAGTTATATAAAGTACTAATTGAGTCATGGATGATATATGAAAAAATGATTCTAAATTAAATGATATATTTACTATATTTAGTCTGAATAATTATCACTAATTATTGTCTTGAGAAAATTAATAAACTAATGAATTAAATAATGAGAAAACACCCTCTCCTCCACTATAAATACCACCCTCACCACCTCTTCTCTTCATACCTCTCACGCTTTGATCCTTATCCAAATTATACTCAAATATCCTTCCAAGACCCTTACCCACATTAATTCTCTTTTGTTCTTAACAAAATACCAAAACCAATCCCATAAGGAGGTTCTAGAGAAGAAGGAATCAAGAGGTAAAACCCTCTTCTGTTTTCTTTATATTTCTTTTCAAGTTCACTTCTTATCTTATCCCCACTTACCCTTGTCCAAGTGGCATGAAAAATAAATTATCTTAGATATAATAAAATTTTATCATGTTTGTGGAATAATTCTTCATCAAACCTCTTCCCATCTCTCTTTTACTTTAAGAATGAAAACATCATTCATGTGGTTTCAATTTATATCCTTCATGGAAGATGTGATTTCATCTTTCAATTAAAACTTCATGGATGGTCCTGAAACAATTTTTATGGTTTTAATATATTATAATATTTTTATTACATCTTAATTAATGTTATTGAATCATTTTCTCACATTATATTTATTTATAAAACAAATGAGTTCGCTGTGATCGAATACCACCAAAATAAACCCAAATGATTATCATTAACTATTTATATAATGATTCATCCTTATACAATAAAATAATGACATATAAGGAAAATTTAACCTCTATGATATCATTAATAACATACAAGTTCCATTCTAGATAATTACACCCACTTTATATGACCTTTCTTACATGTATACAAGTAAACCAATCATGAAAACCAAGGAAACCAACACTCCCAAATAATGAAATTGAATCCCTTAAACCATAAAAAAGTCCATAAATGAACTTAATAATGTTATAATACATCAAAAAATGTATAAATTGTTATGGGATTATTAATTAATGAAACAAATTTGATAATCCAAAACATTAAGATCATGTCAAGAATACCTTCAAACTTAAGGTAAGGGATTTTACCTAAGCCTCCATTATTCCTCCAGGTGACTCCCTCTCTCTTTTTACCCAAATGAAAATCTATTTTATGTTTATTTAAATAATATAAATTTTTGGGTATATTTTACAAAATCATGTATCATGATCCATTCTTCCATATTATAAATGTTCTTAAAAGGTTCCCTATTCAATTCTTCATGATAAGAAATCCTGATTTAACGAACTTCTCAAAATTTTACCCAATTTCAAGTGCACTATATAATGTGTTTTAAGCAACAATTATTTTTATAAAATCAATCATTTTATAATGAAATCATTCTTCGTTATATTTTTATTTATATAAAATATTATTTATTTTTCTTCATTAAATTATCTTTAATATTTTATTTAAAATACAACAAAATGTTCTAATTCTAAAATTCATTAAATAATATTTTTACATGTTAGCACTTATGATTGACATCACTAACCATGATCTATAACTATTTAAAGTTATGAATTTTTATGTATGATTTAATTACTTTCTTTCATGAACACTTTTACGATACACCCATTTATTAAACTTAATTACAAGATTACGAAACCCAATTATTTCCATGGGTAACCCTTATGTTTGATTCCTTATATATGATTATTTATGTGAAAAACATATTCAAGAACATGTTATGATGGGTGAACCCAGATATATCTCCAATTTATTTCGTAATTTTTAGTCTCATTAGATGTTATGTGCAACAATATTAGTAGTTATTCATTACACATGCCCCATGTGCAACGGTCTTGGTGGTCAGCCTTGACTGGTGATCCTTTATATGCAATGATCCTTGACTCATGCTAAAGTCATATTATATGTTTCAACCACATTACTATGAATCCATGATTGTATGATACCATGTTATGATTCATTATGTTAAATCATGTTCCATGCCTTTTTATATAATTATGTTATTCCTTCTAACCCGTGTGCTAAGCTTAAATTTAATTTTTATTCCCTTATTGGGATTTTTAGCTCATCCCATTGTTCATGTTATCACTAGGTTATCCTATAAATATGTAAGTCCTCAAAATAATTTTGGATCGCACAATGGATGATAAATAATGCAATGTTTTTTGTCCCTTGTTTTTATTTTTATGTACCACGTCTTTCAAGACACTAGACTTTATGATCCTTGGCTTGTAATTTGATAGTTAATTATGTTTAAAATCATGGAATGATATGTGTAAAAATATTGGGTTTCTATAATATATCACAATAATAAATAGTAAATTATATCTTGATACTAATTATTTAATGATATTTCAAATAAATCACACCATAATCATCCATTAATCATGGTATGTGTTGATTTGAATGTTTTACTTTCTACACATTCTATCCTTAGTTTTGAAAATCACAACACACTCTTAAAAAATAGGTTTTACTAAATTTATATTTCCTAAATATTTATATTTTTTAGAAAACTATTTATTCTAATATATGTAGAAATATTTATAAACTAATAATGTATACTTTATAAACTAGTCTGATCCATATGATTGACTAAAGTATAGTCTATCAAACTGACCGAAGTCCAGTCTATCAGAATGAAAAAATTTTATCCCATAAGAATAACCAAAGTCTATTATATCTGATTGACCAAAGTCTAGTCCATCAGAATGACCAATTTCCATTCCATCATAATGACTAAAGTCCAATACATCAGTATGATTGGGTTTAGTTTATTAGTGTAACTGAATTTAGTCTATCATTTTGAATGAATTTAGTCTACCAGTATATATATGATTAGACTATTGGTGTTAATAATTTTTTTCTATACATGTGAAATAATTTATTATATTGGTGTGAATGATTTCAGTTCATCAAATGTAAAAGGCTTTATTTCATTAGAATAATAATTTTTATAATCAAATTAAGAATTATTTATATCAGACAGAATAATTTTTACAGGATTATAACACTGCCACAAGAATGACATTAGATAAATATTTATTTTCTTTTATTTCAATATGTATACAATCCTAGGATGTTACAACCAACTCGAATAATCATGAAAAATATGATGATTAGAGGTGTTCCTATAAATAGAGTTGAATTCGAGGAGTTAGGAGTAAATGATTTTGCAAACACAACCCATTTGAAGATTTCTTTTCTGTAACTTTTCATTAACTTTTCATTGTAATATTTTAGAGATTTTTTATTATAATGAATCTATATAAAGATTTTAAATTCCTTAGAATATTTTTTTATATTGTCTTATTTGTCGAATATGGGTTTAGATATAGGGATTCCAAGGATATGAAGATGGTTGATTCTGATCAGGGTGATCGAGGGATTCTTGGTATAAGAAGGCAAAGCTAATTCTAAAATTTGTGAATAAGGGATTTATTCTAAATGAAAAGAAGAACATACAGTTCAGTTAAAACTAAAGTTACCATAATTCAATGTTATTTAATTCCTTTACGTTGAAGGTTAATTTTTTACTTATTCATTTTATAAATTTTTGGTTAGTTTTAATAGAGAACAGTGTAAAGTTTCATTTTATTTGTTTCTATAATTTATAATTTTAGGAAACACATTTATAATGAAATTTCATTTTAATTATTTTTTATATAGTCTAATTTACCATAAAAACTTTGAGTATTTAATAAATAATCTAATAATCACATGATAACTTAGTCTAATAAAACTTAATAAAGAGGTTTTGGATTTTAATTAGTTGATTTTTAACTAAAATTTACCCTTATATTGTAGACATTATAAAATATTACATCCCAACAATTGGTATCAGATAAGGTTCTACATCTAGACATAATTTTCTTTACCTTTTTTATTTTATGAAATTTTCTAAATTTTTATTAAACTTTTATTATCAAAAAATTGTTATAAACTTTTATTACACTAATGTGTATATTGTATAAAGAGTTTTTGTTTTATAAGTTAGATGTTTTAAATATTGGTTAAATTAAGCATCTAAATCAAAACAGACCATTAATGTTTAATGGTTATTACTATGAATACTGGAGTGACATGATCATGAATATTTTTATTAACATGGGTGTTGATAACTTTGTAATGTGGATTGTAAATTAAAATATTCATGAGATAGAAGTTTATATATTTAAAAATAAAAATCAACACAAATATTAGTTGAAATATTGAGTAAGTCATATATTTCTATGTTTTATGAAAAGGAATATATATATTTAAATATCTTCTTGTGAAGAAGCTAATAATATATTTACGAAATTTGATGTAATATATTTTATAACTTCTAAATTAATTGAGACTTGTAGAGAAAATATATGATAAGTCTATCAAGGTTTTTATATTTTACCTGGTGAATCGATTACAAAGATGCATTATAGATTTATGAAAATTATTTATTGTATTAAATATGTTTTGGAGAAGGATATTATTGATTAAAATTTGGTAAAAAATATTGTTGAAATTATTCCTAGAGAATGGGAATCCAAAATAACATCTTTAAATGATATGATAAGGAAAAATCAATTCAACTTGGATGATTTTATTAATACTCACATGAAGTATAAAGGTATTTTAAAAAGGGATGTTGAGAATATGTAGAAAAATAATGGAGGATTTTTTTTCTATTAATTAAAATTTTTATAATAAATTTTATTCAGCTGAGAAGGTTTCAATTTCATAAAATAAAAACAATGTTTTATTTGAAATAAATAATATTTCTTCAGAAAAGATGGAGAATGAATTATCTAATCTTACAAAATGGATGAAAAATATTGTTGGGAAGAAGGTTTAACAATATAAGAATAAGAAGAATGAAAAGGTAGAAGTGATAAAAAAATATTCTTCAAAATTTATTTTATATGAATGCAAGAAAGATGTTCATATAATACTTGAATATCCCAAGATTAAAAAAACAAAATATTGATAGAAACTATGAAAGTAATTCTACGAAATTATACATACATAATAATAAAAATAGTTTTAAAGAATTTGAAACATGGAGTGAAAGTGGTGGTAAATGTTCCCTAGATAATTCTTATGATAGTGAAAATGAAGATAATAT
Organism: Viscum album; assembly: GCA_963277665.1. Taxonomy (NCBI): domain Eukaryota; kingdom Viridiplantae; phylum Streptophyta; class Magnoliopsida; order Santalales; family Viscaceae; genus Viscum; species Viscum album. Next base: position 443,199,643 of record OY728121.1, read on the forward strand.
GAATATTTGTATATATTCTGATTTTAAAAAGAATAATTTAACATTTATGGAAAAGGAAACTCCTAATCATTCAACCAATATTTAAATGAAAATTACCCTAAAAGTGATAATGATGAAAATTTTACATATTCCAAAGAGTAATTTTCATCATCATAAGAAAATAATTATTTAAATAGTTTTGAATAAGTATTTATGTTTTCAATACTTTTTGAAAACCAAAATGGAAAATTATAAGAAAACATGATATTTATAGAGAAACTGTTTCTAAATAAGGCTCAAGAACATATACACTCACTACTAAGATTTATATTTTACAAATTAATTAGGATAAACGAATTTTTAGAAAAATAATCATTCCAATGAATTAGAAAAATCTATTCTTGAAAAAAGTAGTTTATCAAGAGATCTAAAGAAATATAATGTGAGTAAAACTTTTATTGAGGACGTAAATTTAGTTGAAAAATAAATTATAAAATATAAAGTCTAAAAAATACTCTATAAAAGTTCACTAATGGTAAAGAAAAATATGATAATATATATAGACAAATAATACATCATAAGGATTTATTCAGAATGTGTGTTACTAATAACAAAAATATTTTTCAAAATAATTATTTTTTCCAAAAAAGTGCCACATTTTTTCTGAAATACCAAAGTGAGAGAAATTTGAAAAATAGTTTTTTTAAATAAAGATTAAAATTTTTATTTCATAAATATTATTTTTCAAAATAATTAACATCTTCTCAATATAGGAAATCTGGATAGATGTGGATTAGAAAAATATTAATTTCTAATAATATCAAACCAGGGGAGGCTTCTGTTCAGAAATATTAATTTTTTTTTTCAGAAAAATAAGAAACGTACCAAGAAAAATAAATGGTACTTGGATAGTGGTTTTTAAAGTAATTTTATTGAAAACAAATACTTCATCAATAATGATATTCAAATGAAAGGTGGAAAAGTTAACTTTTTTTACAATACCCAAGGAGAAATTATCATAATAGGTAATATTGTACTTCTTGGTAAAGCCTTAATTTTAATTTTTTTTTCGATTTTTAGGTAATAAAAAATACCTTACTATGATAATTAAATCATATGATGATGGATATATTTTGAACTTTAGGAATTATAAATGTATTGCTCATATTTTAAATGATAAATTTATTCTTTCTACCAACCTACTTGAGAATGGTTATACACTTAACTTAGAAGACCTTAGGAGATAATATCTACCTTTACTTAGTGAAATGGAAAAGAATAATTGGTTATGGAATGGAATATTAAGACGCTTTAATTTTAAAAATTTAGATAAACTTTCTAATAAATGACATGTTAAATATTTAATGGAACTTAAGTTTTTTTCTTTAAAATTTTCTTATCCTTGTAAATTTATCAAGAATTATAAGATATGTTTTAAATATACTAGAGAAGTCTCAAATTATGATGATTTATAGTTATTTCAGATGAATTTATTTAATCTTGCTTAAATTAGAAGTATTAGTAGAAAATATTATGTAAATTATTTAGTTTATGATCATACTATATAGGTATGGATCTATTTTTTAGTAAATAATTTTGAACCCTTTTTCGGTTTTAAAACTTCTATAGCCTGATTTAAAAATGATAAAAATATATCCTTGATAAATATTTGTTGTGATCCTAGTAGATAATTTTAAAATTCTTATTTTTAATCTTTTTTGTAGTAAAAGTGGTTTAATATATTGTTTTTATTACCTAGGACTCAATATAAAAATGGTGTATTTGAAATGATAAAAATTAATCTTCAAGAGATTATAAGAACAATGCTAATCCAATACTTAGTTTGTAAACATTTTTTGGACTGAAGTAGTTAGTAATTCCTGCTATACTATCAATTGAGTTTTTATAATACCTTTTATTAATAAAAATCCTTATGAGTTTTGGAATATTATAAAACCAAAACTTTCTTACTTAAATGTTTTTGGATGCAATGTGTTCATTCCAATACAAGAGATAATTTACATATATTTTCTCCAAAGTCCAACGAAGGAGTATTTTTAGGTAACTCTACAACTAGTTAGGATTATATAGTTTTAGAAAACAAGTAATGTTAATGAAATAGTACATGTGAAATTTAATGAAACTTATCATTTTTTTTAAACAACCATAATCTATATACACAAATGTTATTTTAAAAACTAATTTCAACCAATGCTAGAAAGTTCATCTTTTGAGAGAAATAATAAATAATACGTTCATGAAGTTATACCTAAATAATAATGACAACATGTTTTTGAATAAAATAATTTAATAAACCTAATGAATTAGTTGATACTTAGGAATCATCCTAGTGACAATATAATTGGTGATGCAGATCAACTAGTCAAAAAAATAGAACTTACTTAAGAAATAAAGTTGAATATTATGCATTTTTATCAAAATTTGAAGCTAAAAATTATTATAAAGATTTAATTAATGAAGATTAGATAAAATATATTTATTATTAACTCAATAAATTTTAAACGAATCATGTTTGGAATTTTTTTGAATGACCTAAAGATACTTTTGTAATTGGTTTAAAATATGGTTTTCAAAATAAGTGTGATAAAAATTGAATTATAGTAAGAAATAATTTTATACTTGTTTCTAAAGTTTATAATCAATGGGATTTCATATATTGGGAAGAAAAGTACGATCTCGTAGAAAGACCTAAATCTATTCATATTATTTTATAACATACAACAATTATTATTTTTAATCTTTTTCAAATGGATGTAAAGTGTGATTTTCTTAACAAATATGTATAGGTGGATGTTTTTCTAGAAAAAACTCTATTTTTTAAAACAAAAAATATTCCTAACATCTTTTTAACTTTAGTAAGTCATTATGGACTTAAAAAGCACATAGATCTTAGTAATATAGATTAGTTGTATTTTTGTTACCAAACAATTTTGGTAATTGAGTTTATGATCCTAAACGTTTTATAAAATAAGTTTCTAAAAACATAATCATTTTTAAAATTTATTTCAATGGAATTATATTTTTTTTAACTCAAAAATATCTTATATATTACTTTATATATTTTATGAAATCGAATTCTAAAATTATCTTGACGGGAGAACTTACTTATTTTCTAGGTCTTTAAATTTCCCAAATAACAGATGGAACTTTTATATTTTAACATAAGTATATAAAATATATTATTATTAAATTTGGGCATATTAATAATAAAAGTATTTGTACACCTATTAAAACCTAATAAAGAAATTAATGAATCTTGGAAACCAATTGATCAAAATATTTTTAGAGGAATGATTGAAATTTTTCTATACATAATAGCTAATCATCTAGATTTAATTTTTTCTGTATTCTTCGGTACAAGATATCAAGATAATATAAAATAGTTCTATATTATTGTTGTTAAATTATTTTTTCATTATCATAAGGGAGATATGGAAGTAGGCTTATTTAATTCTTCAGGAAATGATTTTGAACTAAAAAGTTTTTTCAGATGATGAATTTGGATGATGTAAAATGGATGGAAAAAGTACTTTGAAAACTTGTCATTTATTAAGAGAATATTTGTCTTGTTAGTCTTTAAATTTCCACTGTTCAAGAAGAATATGTGGTAGTTGGAATTTTTTTGGATCAAGTGTTGTGGATGCAACACATGCTCACAGACTTTGGCATGAGTTTTATTAAACACCCAATTTTGTGTGATAACACAAGTTCTATTTATTTAATTAAAAATCCATCACATCAAATAAGAGAAAACATATAGATATAAGAAACCATTTATTTTTTAATCAGACAAAAAATGAGATATTATTTCAAAATTAATTAGAACACAAGAATAAATTACTAATATTTTTACTAAACCCCTTAGTTCTGATATATTTGGATATATTAAATAAGAAGCTATGAATAACCAATAATAAGTGACAATTCCTATATACTTCTAGTATAATAATATCCTTAAATTAATGAGATACTTTTCAAAGGCGGAGTACATATGTTGTGGTTTTTCGAAAAACCTTAGTTTTAGTAGGAAATTTAGTTTTTGTAAAATATTTCATTTTTATAAATTTTTTAGTTTTATAAATTTTTAGTTTTTCTAAAAAACATTTCATTTTCCTAAATTATTTAGATTCTCTAAAATATTTAGTTTTCCTAAATTATTTATAATTTCAAAAAACATTATTTTTATGATTTTTTAGTTTTTTTATAAAAACTAAGAACAATAATTACAAAACTTACTTTCTCACAAGAAGGTTAAAATTTTTACTCTGATAAGGTAGTTACTAATCTTTAATCATTAATATCTTTTTTTTATTTTTTATATTTTTCTTTATATTTTAAAAACATTGATTTTTTTTCAAATTTTTAATTTTTAATTTTTATAAAATACATTTATCTGATAATTTTTTTTAATAACTATTAAGAGTTCGGATTAAATATTTATATATTTTGAGGATAATTTTGAATCATTGAATAAAAGTTTGATATTTAATGAGTCATAAGATATTTGGAAGTTTATTATTTCCTTGAGCCTAAACATGTTAGTGGGTCTCCATATCCAACATTAGTTTCTTATAAAACTGATGAATATCAGTTTTCAAATTTTTTTATAGTTTGAAATTTTTATGTTCATCCGATCAGTTTTTATTCATCTAAAAAGTGATTCTTAGTTGGATCAGTTTTTAAAAAATTTATCCTTTTAATGAAATTACAAACTGGGATGTTTTTAATGATAAATTGGTCAACAAAAAGTTGTATGAAAAAACTGACTTTGTTGAAAGAAATTATCAGATGTTAGGGTTTGGAAAAGGTTTTCATTGAAAAGGAATACTTCAATCTTAATTATACAATGATAGTGAAGGGATTTTGTTTCATCTATTGATTTTAGTGTGGAAAAGGATATGGATGTAATTACTATTATGCTTTTTGATGAATCTTACAAGTTGTTTTTTCAATAAGTTTTAGATCTTGTGAATGTATTATTGGATGGAGAGGCCTATCTTGTAACCCACAATCTTCTAGCCATTTTAAAAAACTAAAGCTGAAAATTAATTATTTGTTATATATAACAGAGTTAGGAAAGCATATCATTTAAAACTGGTTGCTAGAGTTATTTTGTTGTGGAGGAAAGGTTACCTAATCCCAAGGAAAGGAGACATAGACACCTTAAAGGTTTTAGATATCTTCTCTTTGTAATTTTTAGTGAATATGAAAAAATAAATTAAGTGAAGTATATATAATTATCAATCAAAGATATTAAGAAAATTTCTATGTTGTTGAGAATTTTGCAGTTTCCATGTTTTATTAAAAAGATATCAGTAAATTCTATAATCTTAACGAAGATAAAGAATCAGGCTATCGCAATGATGGAAAAATTATCACTAACAAGTGAAGAAACAATTTTAATAAAGAAATTGTTTTTTGTATCATATTTGAATATGTTTGATGATAAATAAAAAAATTAGGTTCTATTTCTGAATTTCAATAGTTAAAGTAAAAATGTTTAAGAAAATAGGAAAGACATTTCATTACCCCCATATCGAACAAGAAATATAATTCTATTATAATAATTCTTATCAAGAGTTGATTAAAAGAAAGATAGAGAAAAAAGATAGTGATTCTGAATTTTTACTCAATAAGGTAGATTCCTTATCTCTAAAAAAACAGAATATGTTTTTAAAGAAGAAGAGTAAAAGAGGAAACATAAGAAGTGATTTGATGAGGAAAAGGTAGTTGAATTTTTGAAGAAGGTTTTTGAAAGGGGATATGGATATATGCATACTGAAACTAGATATAAATGAAAAAGATTAATTTTATTTTCTTCTTTATCTATTTTATAACCAATTAGTTAATTCATTACTAATGTTGTTTAGACAATTATTCTAAAACCACAATTTTTCATATCCTCTAAAGTTACTCTTTCTATTGAAAATGAAAATTGGAATTTTTTAGAGATTTAAAATCTATTCTTAATAAAGTTAAAGTTGATGTTCAAAACAGTGTGAAGAATTCTAGAAATGATTTTTCATGACCCCCGCCCCACGAAGTGTACCCCTCCTGGGCTGGCAATGTGAAAAGGGAGATAATGAACCCCGAGTCTCGCCTCCAGTAGGCTCCGGGTTGGCGACTAGCACCGAGGGTATAATAACATACAAATGGGAGGCATTACCCTCTAAGAGAACACATGCAGAAGAGAGAGATAGAATAGACTCCAATCAACTCCAACACAGAACTGAAATATAAAAGGAAACCAAGTGCATATATGAAATGTCATGCAAAAGTACTACAACTGAAAGGGGAAACTAAAAGTACCCAAAAGAAAGAAAAACGGCAGCGACCACAAGCCCGAACAACTCCTCCTCCAACCGCAAGCTATAGTAGTAACCAGATTGATCTCCAACCTGCTCCAAGTGACCTGAAAAACAGTTTATATATACATAGAGTGAGTATAACAGTATACTCAGTAGGATCCTCCTGAAGCCTCTCGTGCAAAAGTAAAGAAAGCATGCTAAATCCCAGTAAACAACAACTGAATCTAACTCGTCACCTAAACAGGTATACTATGTTCCCAACCTCACCATGGCTACTCTCACCAAGTAACACATACAAGAATATGGAATATAGTAAAGAATATCAAGGGTACCCCGCTACTACTTCCCCACTGGTTTGCCGCTTTTCCCCAACGACATACGTCCTGTGCATCTCTCTCCAAAGGCTTGCCCGCAGACACCTGGGCTAAGCTCCACAATCTGCACCTCGTGCACCACAAAGGCTTGCCCGCAGACACCTGGGCGAAGCACCACACCGTCCTCACAACCAAAGTAACCAGGTAGTTTCCGGGAGCCACCACAGCTCGTATAACGTGTATCATACATCGGGTATAATACCTCAAGCCATTACAGCCCATACTCCGAGTAAGGATCCTCAAGCCATTATAGCCTATACACGTTACACCTATAGTAGTCCATAGGATACTATATCCGGAATATATGTGTGTGAAATAACCACAATCCATCACATCCCTCTACACACATATATGGTTAAAACTAACCACTGTGCCTAGAAGTACAAAGATCTACCAAGAGAAGGGAGCGGGGCCAAAGGGGGTAGTCAGCCATTCAACCTCCCATCAGAATGTTGGGGAAAACACCCCCCAGGGCTCAGAATCCCCGGGGTGTCAGTTGCCCTTACCGACAGGGTGGAGTAGCATATAGAAACACAAAAAGTAGAGAATATATATATGTAACTCACATCCACACTATGGGCATTACCTAGTCTTAGATACAACTACAGCTAACGTCTCTCAGACTCCAGGCTGATACTTCTAAAACTAGGTATCCTATAAGAACACAACCAATTGAAGAGCTTTATTAGATTACTCCATTCTCATTTTATCAGTTCCACTGTATGGTAATTAATTCTTTAAACATTAATTAAGAATGAACAATTCCACATTAAACTGAATTGGCATCACTTTCAAAAACAAATGCTCCTTTTTAAGATTCACATCACCTTTAAATTCCAGCATCTCCATCCCCGTGGATTTTCACCATTTAATCAAACATTCATTACCGAGTTACTTTTCCACATTCCCAGGAATTCTAGAAAAACATCCTATGCTTCTAAACACAAAGGAGGCTCAACACGGCGAGTAGATATACTACCCGTCGAGTCTTTTCCGCCTATAGAAAGAGAATATACCCATTCTCCCTCGGGAAGCTAAACACGGAAAGCACGTGGCATACCCCGCGTGTCTTCGCCTCCTTCGGAAGAAGGGTAGCAAGACCAGCTGCCTTGAGCAGTGGGGAAAAGCAAAGCAGATTAACATTCAAGAAAACCGTAAGCAACCAGCAACCACATCCATCCCATTCCATCACCCCTGGTGTCCTCCCCGACACCCACATGCATAAATTGATGCATCTCGCCACTCTAGGCGTCATCTGCTGCCATAAACACAAGGCCTCCATGCCTCCACATATCACAACAACCATCCAGGCTCAAATCACAGCACAAGTAGGAGGAAAAAAACATCACATCATGGGCTCTTGACCCTTTAACAAACTAGAGGGTAACTCAGAACCCTTTTAGAATTTATCGAACTAATAGTTCTTTAATCCATATTGAATAGGCAGATTTGTTATTCATAGGTTCCAATCACGGATACCTAATTAGCAAGCTATCCCAATTAAATAACCATTCTTACATCCCTAATTTGATTATCCTCAAATTAGAACAACTACAACAATGGCAATAACCAGATTAATTTACATGCCTCTTTATCTTTCCAATTAATTAACAATTAATTCCGGCTTTACGTTCATTATCAATTTCAATCATGAACGAACAACAAATCAAAGAAAACATAGATATCACTATATCTAGGAAAACATGAGGCAAACCGTTATCACGGTATAAAGAAACAACATGCGATCAACCAATTCTTTTAATCCGGTTCAAGTATTTAATTAGGTCAATTTCATTGTGATCCAAAGGGATAAATCATGCTAATTCTATGATTGCACATATACAATTAGAGAATCCATGAATCCCCTACCTAAAATAGTTCCTCACGTTCTTTATCCACACAACAGGTCACGATCCTCCCCTCGCGACAACTGCATCCACCGGAGGATGCTTATATCAAAGATTGATCGGCACAGCTTGGTTGTATCAAAACAAAGCAGAACCAATCCTAGGAGTAAAGATTGATTGTGCAACTCCTACGGAAAGGATTGAAAGGTTCTAGTGCCTCTTAATTGAGAACAAAGGGAAAGAACAAAGAAGAATGATATCTCGTCCCTTTTTAAGATTTAATGGGGCGACAGTTTAAGATCCGGTTAATTCTCCATTAAAAACAGATCGCATTAACCCACGCGGTTTGAACAAGTAAAACATTCCAAGCCTTAGGAATAATTAATATAGGATTTATGGGATTTGAAACGGCCTTAAGAGCCCTTAAAATAAGGCTTTAAATGTATTTAACGTCAAAAGAAACGTCAAAAGGGGAAAAACTGTAGGAGTCTGGAAACGCTGTTCACCCACCGTTACTGTACATGAAACCGATCTGTGAAACTGATCTGTCAGACCGATCGGTGAGACCGATCTGTTACTGTTCATAAAACTGGAAACACTGTTCACAGAACTGGAAAAATTGGCAAAGTGTTGGGGATAAGTCCCCTTGACCTCCCGGAACACCTCCAACACCAACATTTCACAATGTAATGGACCGGAGAGGTCCGGGCCATTACATTAGATACCTCTCAAAACATTCTCGTCCTCGAGAATTAAAAACCAACCCAGGAGAGAAGAGGGGTCCGAACAACCACCCCTTAAGATACCTCTTAGGGAAAAACCACCATGAGTTGTTCGAAAGCTGGAACAAAACTATGACATCCGGGAACAAACAATCCATACCCAAACAATTCATTCACAACATCACATCAAAGGTACATAAATAAAACATGAAATGTCTAACCAGAGAGGAAACATCATTACATGAAAGGAGTTAAACATTAAAAAACTCTGGGTACTGAGCACGTATCTATGAATCACGCTCCCAGGTACTCTCCTCCATGGCACCGTGTCGCCACAAGACACAAACTAAGGGGATAGAACGCCCACGCAACACCTTCTCCTTGCGGTCTTGGATCTCCACAGGTCTCTCCTCGAAGGTTGCATCATCATCAATATCGATCTCTCCCCAATCGATAACACGAGATTCATCATGAAGATAACGACGGAGCTGTGATACATGGAAAAACTCATGTATCCGACTCATATGAGGGGGAAGTGCTACTCGATATGCCACAGCTCCAACACGAGCCAACACCTCGAAAGGCCCAACAAACCGGGGAGAAAGCTTACTTCCATGACCAAACCTTCACTGCCCATGACGGGGAGTCACCTTTAGAAACACATGATCCCCAACATTAAACTCTAACAATCTCTTTATTTGATAAGCATATGATTTATGACGATCTTGTGCTGTCTTCATCCTCTCACGAATCACCTGAACCATCTCTGTTGTATTCTGCACTAGTTCTGGTCCGAGAATTTCTGACTCTCCGACCCCAGTCCAGCACAACGGAGAACGGAATGGCCGGCCATACAAGGCTTCAAACGGCGCCATACCGATGGTAGAGTGAAAACTATTATTGTAAGAGAACTCTACCAAGGGTAAGTGCTTCACCCATGAACCTCCAAAATCAAGAACACAAGAGCGCAACATGTCTTCAAGAGTCTAGATGGTTCGCTCTGTCTGACCATCCGTTTGAGGATGAAAAGCAGTGCTAAGGCAGAGTTGAGAGCCAAAAGCATGCTGGAGACCTCTCCACACCCTAGAGGTAAAACAAGGATCTCGATCAGAAATGATCGTCTTAGGAACTCCGTGAAGCCTCACCACCTCCTCCAAATACTGCCTCGACAAAACCTCCACTGAGCTCGACTCCTTGATTGCTATGAAGTGGGACGATTTAGTTAAACGATCCACTACCAACCATATAGCATCATGTCCTCCCGGAGCTCGAGGTAAACCTGTAACAAAGTCCATTGAGATGTCCTCCCACTTCCACTGAGGAATCTCTATGTGTTGGAGAAGACCATCAGGAACACGGTGTTCGGCCTTCACCTTCTGGCAGACTAAACATCGAGACACACACTCTGCAACCATACGTTTCAGCCCAGGCCACCAGAACTGACTCCTTAAGGATCGGTACATCTTTGTCACACCAGGATGTACTTCCAAGGGTGAACTATGGAACTCTCGGAGAACCGTCTCGCGCATCGCCAAGGGAACAAACAAACTTCCATGATACAACACTCGGGTTTGTTCATCCTCCGACCAACCATCAGGGGCCTCCCCACAAAGAACTCTATCTCTCCAAACTTCCACCTCTAGATCACCCAACTGAGACTCCTCCACCTTCTGCATCAGGGATGACTGCACCGTCATCTAGAAAAGACAACCTCTACCCCCAACTTCTCCCATATCAAGATGTAATGCTGACAGTTCCTCCATTACTCTCTAAGAATCACCAGATTCACGCACAACATCATTACGTGACTTTCGGCTTAGTGCATCAGCTACAACGTTCCCTTTTCCAGGTGTATACGATATTTCAAAGTCGTATTCCTACAATAACTCCATCCACCGACGGTGCCTCAAGTTCAAGTCACGTTGGGAGAAAACATACCTCAAACTCTTATGATCGGTGAAAACCACAAAGTTCTCACCAATGAGGTAATGTCTCCACAACATCAGAGAAAACACCACGGCTGCCAACTCAAGATCATGGGTGGCGTAGTTGCGCTCATGGGGACGCAATTGTCGGAACCCATAAGAAACAATTGACCTTTGCTGCATGAGAACACAGCCTAGCCCCAGATGTGAAGCATCACAGAAAACATCAAACTGGACTCCCTCCACTGGAAGACAAAGGACTGGAGCACTTACCAACTTCTCCTTTAGATATTCGAAAGCTGCCTGGCACTGATCAGTCCATATGAACTCTTGATCCTTCTTGGTCAAAGATGTTAGAGGAGTCACAACTCGGGAGAAATTGGCTACAAACCTCCTATAATAGCCTGCGAGACCAAGGAAAGTTCTCACCTCTGACACGGTCATGGGGGCTACCCATGACACCACTGCTTCTATCTTTAATGGATCCACAACTACTCCCTATTGGGACACAACATTCCCTAAGAAACGAACTTCTCGAGCCCAGAACTCAAACTTGGACAACTTCCCAAAAAAACTGATGTTGGCGAAGAACTCCCAAAACGGCTCGTAGATGCTCTGCATGCACTTCTTCAGATGTGGAGTACACAAGGATGTCATCGATGAAAACCACAAAAAACTTGTCCAGGAATTCACGGAACACAGCATTCATCAACCCCATGAAAACAGCTGGAGCATTCGTCATGCCGAATGGCATTACAACAAACTCATAATGCCCATGACGACAACGGAAAGCAGCCTTTGGGATATCCTCATCCTTTACACGCATCTGATGATATCCTGACCGCAAGTCGATCTTTGAGAACCAACTTGCAACCTTCAGTTGATCGAACAGGTCATCAATCCGTGGAAGAGGATAGCGATTCTTTATTGTCACTTTGTTTAATCGAAGATAATCGACACACAACCGCAAACTGCCGTCAGCCTTTTTCACAGACAAAACTGGTGCACCCCATGCTGACACGCATGGCCGAACAAAACCACACTGCAACAGACCATCGAGCCGTATACGTAGCTCTCGTAACTCAGAAGGGGCCATCCTATACGGAGACATAGAGATAGGAGACGCTCCCGGCTGTAGCTCGATCCCAAACTCGATCTCTCATCGAGGGGGTAAGGATACAACCTCTTCTGGAAAGACGTCAGGGTACTCCTCTACGACCCTAGGAAACACCAACTGTTGAACCTCTGAAGAACTCAGCATCATCCCATCCATCAGGGATGATAAGGAAGGAACTCGCCTATGACTCATTCGAGGATCTCTCTCACCAACAAACACCACTTCCTCTCCATCTTCATCAAAGAAAACGACCTTCTTCCTGTAGCAATCCACAATAGCCTGCACTGAATACAACCAATCCATGCCGAGGATGACAACATATTGTTGTATTCAAAAACATAGGAAATCTCCCAAAGAGCGGTGCTTCCCCAACACTAGCTCACAGTCTCTACATACTTCAAACAAGCTAGCTCGAACTCCAACTGGCGTAGTCAACGCCAAGGGAACTGGAAGCCTCTCTACCTCAAGTCCCAAAGCGTGGAAAAGGGTAGGGGATATAAAGGAGTGTGTTTCTCATGAATCAAACAAGGCATACACTAAGGTAGAAAACAAGCAAAGGGTACCCCAGACGACGTCTGGATCGCCTAGAGCTGGCAACGATAGAGCATGAAGCTGACCATGACCACCTCCATGGCCTCTATGACCCCGATGACGACCACCACCACGGCCGCGCTCTGCTCTCTGAGGACGGGGAGCGTCATGGGGTTGTCCTCTGCCTGCTCCATCTACCCTCTGGTGATCTAATGCTGGTGTAACCTGCTGCTGCTGCCTCGGATGGAACTGCCTCAATGGAGGAACCTGGAGTGGAGCGTCTGGTGCACGATGACTGTTCTAAAAAGTTGGGCACTCCCGCTGCTGATGACCACGACCACCACAAGAAAAACAAGCGCCTGATCCCTTGGCATAGGCCTGAGAGTTGCTGCCTCCGTAGAAACGAGATGGGAAGGGCTGTGACCTACCCCCAGGTGAACAAAAACTCTTCTGTCCTGAAAACCAGGAACCCCGGACCACAGCTCTACTTCATGAGGAATCATGACGATTCCCCTCTCATGACGATCCAGTCCTGGCCAAAGTCCTCTCAACAACCTCTGCCCTCGCCAGCACCTCAAGATATGTCTTCAGCATAAATGGGGTGACCTGGCACTGGATCTCTGGACGCAAAGACTCTTCGAAATGCCTCGCCTTGGCCTCATCATCTGGTAACAGGTCTAAAGCATATTGTAGAAGGTTCCTGAAACGGATTCCAAACTCTTGAACACTGGAGCTCCCCTGCCGAAGGGTGAGAAGCTCCTGGCGACTGGACACCTTCGCAGTCGATGAAAGAAACTCGACTCTAAACCTGTCTCGAAACTCCTCCCACGAGATCCCTGACTCCTCACGATCACCGAGGAACAAGAACCACCACTGCCTCGCTGCTCCACGCCGCATCGTCACAACCAAGGACACCCAGTGTTCCTTCCGAGCACGAATCGAACTGAAGCCTATCTCGACCTCCTCCAACCAGTCTTCTGTGACTGCATCTGAAACAGAGCCCTCGTACTTCTATAGACTCTGGCGCTGGAACTCTCGGAGTGTCTTCCTCCAAGTGTCATCATTTTCAACCTCTACCCGGCGGCGATCTGCTGGAACAACCTGCTGGGCATCTTCTGCGCAAACCTGACGAGGACGTCGACCTGGAGCCATACCTGTAAAATAACAACTGTTAGAGATCCTAATCCTAGAATATGGAAGACTCAACATTAATTAATTAATTATTTTGTTTTATTAATTTTTGGTTACCTATCCCAAGGGCTACCCATTCAAACACAGGCGCAAAGAATAATGATGCATGATCCTTTCCTAGGTCTCTACCCTGCAACCAGTATCACTTTGTTTAGTAGCCATCGTAATCTTAAAGGTCCGTGCAACAGATCATAGGGGGCCCTGAACGCCTATGTCTCTGCCGGTCTCCAGTGTTTACCCCACTTGCTAAACATGAATGACACCGTTTCCCTACCATCCCTTGCATCCTCACCTGTGCCTAACTCCAAACTCCATCCTATCCCTCAACCAGACCTCTGATACCACTCTGTCACGACCCCCTCCCCATGAAGTTTACCCCTCCTGGGACGGAAATGTGAAAAGGGATATAATGACCCCCGAGTACCACCTCCAGTAGGCCCCGGGATGGCGACTAGCACCGAGGGTATAATAACATACAAATGGGAGGTATTACCCTCTAAGAGAACACATGCAGAAGAGAGATAGAATAGACTCCAATCAACTCCAACTCAGAACTGAAATATAAAAGGAAACCAAGTACATATATGAAATGTCATGCAAAAGTACTACAACTGAAAGGGGAAACTAAAAGTACCCAAAAGAAAGAAAAACGGCAGCGACCACAAGCCCGAATAGCTCCTCCTCCAACCGCAAGCTAGTAGTAACCAGCTTGATCTCCAACCTGCTCCAAGTGACCTGAAAAACAGTTTATATATACATAGGGTGAGTATAACAGTATACTCAGTAGGATCCTCCCCAAGCCTCTCATGCAAAAGTAAAGAAAGCATTCTAAAGCCCAGTGAACAACAAGTGAAACTAACTCGTCACTTAAATAGGTATACTATGTTCCCAACCTCACCATGGCTACTCTCACCAAGTAACACATACAAGAATATGGAATATAGTAAAGAATATCAAGGGTACCCTGCTACTACTTCCCCACTGGTTTGCCGCTTTGCCCCAACGACATACGTCCTGTGCATCTCTCTCCAAAGGCTTGCCCGCAGACACCTAGGCTAGGCTCCACAATCTGCACCTCATGCACCAAAAAGTCTTGCCCGTAGACACCTGGGCGAAGCACCACACCGTCCTCACAACCAAAGTAACCAGGTAGTTTTCGGGAGCCACCACAGCTCGTATAACGTGTATCATACATCAGGTATAATACCTCAAGCCATTACAGCCCATACTCCGAGTAAGGATCCTCAAGCCATTATAGCCTATACACGTTACACCTATAGTAGTCCATAGGATACTATATCCTGAATATATGTGTGTGAAATAACCACAGGACATCACAGCCCTCTACACACATATATGGGTAAAACTAACCACTGTGCCTACCAGTACAAAGAACTACCAAGATAATAGAGCGGTGCCAAAGGGGGTAGTCAGCCATTCAACCTCCCATCAGAATGTTGGGGAAAACACCCCCCGGGGCTCAGAATCCCCGGGGTGTCAGTTGCCCTTACCGACAGGGTGGAGTAGCGTATAGAAACACAAAAAGTACAGAATATATATATGTAACTCACATCCACACTATGGGCATTACCTAGTCTTAGATACAACTGCAGCTAACGTCTCTCAGACTCCAGGCTGCTACTTCTAAGTCTAGGTATCCTATAAGAACACAACCAATTGAAGAGCTTTATTAGATTACTCCATTCTCATTTTATCAGTTCCATTGTACGTTAATTAATTCTTTAAACATTAATTAAGAATGAACAATTCCACATTAAACTGAATTGGCATCACTTTCAAAAACAACCGCTCCTTTTTAAGATTCACATCACCTTTAAATTCCAGCATCTCCATCCCCGTGGATTTTCACCATTTAATTAAACATTCATTACCGAATTACTTTTCCCTATTCCCAGGCATTCTAGAAAAACATCCTAT
Organism: Viscum album; assembly: GCA_963277665.1. Taxonomy (NCBI): domain Eukaryota; kingdom Viridiplantae; phylum Streptophyta; class Magnoliopsida; order Santalales; family Viscaceae; genus Viscum; species Viscum album. The sequence goes on from OY728121.1 coordinate 443,215,596, forward strand.
GCTTTTAAACACAAATGAGGCTCAACACGGTGCGTAGATATACTACCCGTCGAGTCTTTGCCGCCTATAGAAAGAGCATATACCCATTCTCCCTCGGGAGGCTAAACACGGAAAGCACGTGGCATACCCCGCGCGTCTTCGCCTCCTTCGGAAGAAGGGTAGCAAGACCAGCTGCCTTGAGAAGTGGGGAAAAGAAAAGAAGATTAACATTCAAGAAAACCGTAAGCAACCAGCAACCACATCCATCCCATTCCATCACCCCTGGTGTCCTCCCAGACACCCACATGCATAAACTGATGCATCTCTCCACTCTAGGCGTCATCTGCTGCCATAAACACAAGGCCTCCATGCCTCCACATATCACAAAAACCATCCAGGCTCACATCACAATACAAGTAGCAGGAAAACAAACATCACATCATGGGCTCTTGACCCTTTAACAAACAAGAGGGTAACTTAGAACCCTTTTAGAATTTATCGAACTAATAGTTCTTTAATCCATATTGAATTAGCAGATTTGTTATTCGTAGGTTCCAAACACGGATACCTAATCAGCAAGCTATCCCAATTAAATAACCATGCTTACATCCCTAATTTGATTATCCTCAAATTAGAACAACTACAACAACGGCAATAACCAGATTAATATACATGCCTCTTTATCTTTCCAATTAATTAACAATTAATTCTGGCTTTACATTCATTATCAATTTCAATCATGAATGAACAACAAATCAAAGAAAACATAGATATCACTATATCTAGGAAAACATGAGGCAAACCGTTATCACGGTATAAAGAAACAACATGCGATCAACCAATTCTTTTAATCCGGTTCAAGTATTTAATTAGGTCAATTTCATTGTGATCCAAAGGGATAAATCATGCTAATTTTACGATTGCACATATTCAATTAGAGAAGCCATGAATCCCCTACCTCAAATAGTTCCTCACGTTCTTTATCCACACAACAGGTCATGATCCTCCCCTCGCGACAACTGCATCCACCGGAGGATGCTTATATCGAAGATTGATCGACACAGCTTGGTTGCATCAAAACAAAGCGGAACCAATCCTAGGAGTAAAGATTGATTGTGCAACTCCTACGGAAAGTATTGAAAGGTTCTAGTGCCTCTTAATCGAGAACAAAGGGAAAGAACAAGGAAGAATGATATCTCGTCCCTTTTTAAGATTTAATGGGGCGACGATTTAAGATCCAGTTAATTCTCCATTAAAAACGGATCTCATTAACCCATGCGGTTTGACCAAGTAAAACATTCCAAGCCTTAGGAATAATTAATATAGGATTTATTGTATTTGAAACGGCCTTAAGAGCCCTTAAAATAAGGCTTTAAATGTATTTTACGTCAAAAGAAACATCAAAAGGGGCAAAACTGTAGGAGTCTGGAAACACTGTTCACCCACCGTTACTGTACATGAAACCGATATGTGAAACCGATCTGTGAAACTGATCTGTCAGACCGATCGGTGAGACCGATCTGTTACTGTTCATAAAACTGGAAACACTGTTCACAGAACTGGAAAATTGGCAAATTGTTGGGGATAAGTCCCCTTGACCTCCCGGAACACCTCCAACACCAACATTTCACAAAGTAATGGACCGAAGAGGTCCGGGCCATTACATGATTATTTTAGAAGTAAATAAAAACATTCTAGATAATTAGAAAAATATTTGTAAGAAGAGTCCAAAGAATCTCCATGGTAGGAAGAATAAGAAAAATAGGAAGAAAAAAGTTCTTATGAAACATCATCTTTCAGTACCCAGTCAAATAAATACATAGGCATGGTATTTTAAAAAAATTATAAATTTTATGAAAAAGAAATAGAAATTCAGAAATCACAAAAAAATTATTAGAAAAAGATGAATCTATCAAGAATGTATAAGTAATTGAAATGAATCTTTGAAAAATATTTTGGCAGATATTAATTTTTTACCATGTATATAATCCCAGTATAAGAAGATTTATATAAGGTTAAATGTGTTAGACCAATTAGATTCTATAAACTTATTATTAGAAACCATTTTTCATAATGAGGTATACTTTAACTCTTTTAATGTTTAATCGAAGTCAGAAAAAAGAAGAGTAAAGTAAATAATTAGATGAATGATAGATAATGAAAGGAATATGATTTTTTATTATTAGCAGATAAAAGATGTTAAGAATACATCATTGATGATCACAAATTCTTTTCAAAAGTTGTCATATGAAGGTGGTGAAATGTTAGAATTTTTTGAATAGTTCATGCATTTATTAGAGTCTCAGGACCAATATATTTTAGAATTTAAATATAATAAACTTTTTTAGGGGAATATGTTCAGAAGTTGAAATATGAGAATACCAAGAACTAGCCTCTTAAATAAGAAGTTAAAATACTAATGAAAAAAGTCCAAAGTTTATAATTTCCAGAAAAAATACTTAGAAAGTCATAGGAAATAACAAAAGAGATTGAGAAGAATCAGGGGGAGTTCAAGAAGATGAATGTAATTGTGAATAAATTGCATAGGAAAGAATGATATTTTTTTCTAAAATCTTAATGTTGAAACTAAAAATTATTTTGAATGAATGTTTGAATGAAGTTTTCTCCATATATTTTGTTTTAATGGTTTCCAATTTTATTTGGTTGAATGTTCTTATATTTTCATGGATGAATATTTATTTAAACTAAAATGTTTTTTAGAACTGTTTTATTAACAATAATGTTAATTTCTACCTCCCAAATTATTTTTGAAAATAAAAATGTGGGAGAAATTATTGATAGAGGAGAAGTGTTTGGAGAAGTTATTCCCAAAGAATTTATTAAATAAGTAATTAATGAAGAAGTTATCTTATATTATTCTTCTAGATAATGTCTATTTAAAAAAATGGAGTTATAAAGAAATGGGGTAATAAGAAAGATAAAGGGAGAATATTTCTTAAATGATAAATGGGTTTTTATGTTTTTCAACATTATTAGTTTTATATTTAAGTGTTTTGTTTTTTTATTTTCAAAAAGGAGGATATTTTTGAGTTGAAAGGTATAATTTATAAACATTCATTACTTAGCGTTTAAAATCAAAACAAACTCTTAAAAACTATGTTTTAATAAATTTATATTTTCAAAGTCATTAGATTTTCTTTTGTTGAAAAATATTTATTCCAATGGATGTAGAAATCATTCTAAACTAATAATCTAATATTTTCATACTAGTCTGATCAATTAGGCTAAATAAATTCAATTCCATAATATAGAATAATGTTTAGTTCATAAGTCTGACCAAATTCTAGTTTATCAGAATGAGAAAAAATTTAGTCTATAAAAATGACAAAATTGTAGTCAATTGGAATGACCAAAGTCCAATCCCTCAGAATTTCTAAATTCTAGTACATTAGAATTAAAAAAGTCCATTCCATCGGTATGAATACTTTTTTTGTTAGTTTTACTGAATATTGTCTGTCGATGTGACTGAATTTAGTCTATTGGTATAACTGATTTTAGTCAATTGGTGTGACTAAGTTTAGCCTAATGGTGATAGAGTATCTAGTATGTCAGTGTGATTGAGTTTAGTTCATCAGATTGAAATATTTTATTCTATCATAATAATAATGTTTTTAATCAGATTCAAATTCATTCTAATAGATGGAATAATTTTTTTATAATTATAATGGTTCTACCGAAATCACATCGGATGGAGATTTATTTATTGATCTATAAAGTTGGAGCTCATCCAAGCCCATTGCAACCAACTTCAATAATCTCATAAATATAAAAATTGGTGATGTGCCAATAAATATAGGTTCATTCAAGGAGTTAGGAGAATATGATTTTTGTGAACTCAACCCATATGAATATTTCTCTTTTGCAACCTCTCATTACTTTTTATTTCTAATATTTTTGAGATTTTTCATTATAATAAATCCACTTGAGGATTGTAAATTCCTCTATTTTTTTTCATTTCTATTCTATGTATTATATAGGTTTAGATCAAGGGATTCTGGGTATATAAATATTTCTAATTATGATATGGATGACTGAGGGATTCTAAGAATAGGAAGATAGATCCAATTATGATCTTTGTGATTGAGGTATTTCATCTTGAAGAAATAGAGACCTTATAGTTTGGTTAAACCTGTAGATACCTTATGTCAAGGTTATTGGATCCCTTTAAACTAAAGGTTAAAGTGTACATATTCCTTTTATAAGGTTTCTATTAGTTTTAGTATAGAACTTTTTGAAGTTTCATTTTATTTTTTTATAAGTTATAATTTTCCACTCTGTATCTATAAAGGAATATTATTTTAGTAAACTTCTCTATACTATAATTTATCAATAAAAAACACTATTTCTATTATAAGTAATCTAATCATTAAACGATAACTGAGTCCAATAAAACTTAATAAATTGGTTTTTTATTTTAATTATTTAATTCATTAACTACAATTCACCGCCTATTGTAGACATTATAAACTCTTACGATTCATTAGTATTTTCATATTTGACTTAGTTTAACCACACAATTTAATGATGCTATGAAATTATATCCTGGATTATTATGAAAAAATAACCAATGGTGTAATATAATATAATTATTTAAATATATTTTTTTAATTCTATAAATTATACCAAATTATTTAACTCACTAATTAATAAAACTCTATTTTTAGGAAAACAAATATTGGAAAATGTTTGTTGTTGATTTAATCTTTAATGATAAATATTAAAGTACTAATTATGGAAAATAAAAAATTCATAAATAATTATAATTCTTATATTAAATTAACTATAATTAATTTGGAATGATTATATTTGGGGGGATAATGGATAAGAAAACCTATACTATAAAACTAGTTCAATGTAGTCAAGATTCCCCATGCCCGACATTAAAAATAGGTTACAAATAACTAAAACAAAAATAGTTCATAATAAAAATATATTTTATAAAAGGTTGTGCGTATGATTTTTTTTTGAAATAGGTCATTAAATTTTTTATGTTTTATATAGGGGTTTAGAGTGTGTTAAACTAAAAAGGGAAAGAAGGAAAGGGGTTATTTATCTCAAATTTGAATTCCTGGAAAGAATTGTTTGTTATAAACAATATTTTATTTTTATTTGTGAAAATATAGCCCATTATAATTTGTCATCATTATTACCTTATATTTTATAATGTTAAGTTTTATCTTTTTGGGGGTTAATTTTTTTTTGATTCAATTCTTCTAACTCGATTTTTATCTCACCCAAAAGTATAACATTATCAACAATGAACCTACATATCTTTATTTCCTGTTTATTTGAAGTCAATATTTTCCTTTAAATTTTTTTTATCATCTATATTTGGTAAATCTAATATGGATTATTTTCAATGATTTTGGTAATTTTATTTACACCTTTTAAAAAGTAAAATTTAACACTCCTTTTAGGATGTGGGCTTTCAAACAATGGTATTTCAAGATATTTTCCAACAAAAATTTATTTGGATAATATTTATGGTATTTAGAGTAATCACCATTGAAGTTAGTTTTAAACGGAGTTGTTTTAAAATGTTTTTAATTATCCTTTTTGAAAATAACTTTTGAATGTCACCTACAACTTCACCATTTTTTGAATATGTTGAAAATGATCTATTTTAATATTTTCCATGGTAACACGTATTTATTCTACCTATAATATTTTATTTGAAAAGTTATCATTAAATATTTATGGTTTATAAGAGGAAAAAAAATTTTTATCTTATATTGAGAAAATTTCTTCTTAAAATGAAATCAAAAGATCAGGAATATTTATCATTTCAAAAGATATTTTTCTACAACTATATAAATGTATTTTTCATATAAATCATTGTACATTAAGAAATACTATTATTGATAAAGGATGTTTTTTAAAGGTTTCCATCCACCTAATTTTTATGGGTGTCTTATTTAATGTCATTCTCATCTGTATAAATGATCCATCACTACTTTTTTTTCATGATTAGTCATTCTCGGCGTATAAATGTAATTTTGCATGCATTGAATTTACTTTGTAAATACCATATTCTTGATTCCTTTCATTGAAGGATGTTCACCAATATTCAATTCATTAATTGATTAGATATAATTGTTATATTAACCATATACCCTTTTTCTATAAAGTTCAAATATAACAATCATTTTTATGTTTATTAATTGGTATTTACCATGAAAGTTACTTGATGTCATTGGATACCCATTTAATTTTTTTGGGTTTATCATGCTATGATTCTTTATGGAATTATTAATGTTTTAATTATGTGAATCCATATTAGAACCATTTTATTCCCTTGGGTTCTTTAATATTTTTTTAATGAAACCCATTTGTTTTCCAAGGGTTTTTTATAATGTTAAATTGAATGATTTTTATTCAGAATTTTTTTTAAATCCCATTTTATTTCAATGGGTTCTCTATGATGTGATTAGTAATTAATATAAAGAGGAACTCACAATTATGGATGATGATGAATGGGGTCCTATATCTCCATCCATCACATTGGTTAGTAGTTTACATATCACAAGATAGGTATTTAAATGATCATCTTTGTTACTCATAAGCATGGGAATTGATGGTGTGACTCTTGAAATTTAGGTTCCCTAAACTAATGTATATGACATATTTGAATAATGTTTCACAGTTTTATACTTATTATCCTTACTATGTTATTCTATCATTACTCATGTTTATTTTATCAAAATTTTGATTCATGTACTATTTTTTCATTCTTTATACCATGATTTATGACTTACAATTTATTGGGTATTATTTTCTAATGTTTCTTGATTATACCCATATGCTCTTCTTATTATAAATTTTGATCATTGATTATTATCAGTTTTGTTTACCCTGACTGAACTTATGTGATCACCCCTTTCTAAGGTTTCTATGTCCCTATGTTATGAAGATAAGAAAATTATATAATATTTAAAAGTTCTTATTTTTTGGAGAAATTTTGGAGATGTTGAAGACTATTGAAGGATTAAGATGTTTCTCTCACAGTGGGAAAAAGTCCATTAGTTAAAACGGTATACGATATGTTAGTTAATGATTTTACTAATTCTATATGAGTTTAAACCTAAAATGTCATGGGAATGTTTTACAATTGAATATTTTATTTCAGTCATGTACTTTTTAAATGATTAGGTATGGAATATAATATTGATTCATGACAGTATTATTTTTTATAAATTCCCAATCATCTTAGAGGAATTTATCTACATAACACATTTTTGAGAATAAATATAAAACATTATAGATTTGGAGATTTTTAGGGGGATTATATGAAAATGGTTAAATTTAATTGAACATATAGATCTAATGAAATGTTAGACCAAATGGAAATCACCCTCATTTTTATATTGTTTTGAATATTCTTTATATTCATATGAGAAACCTAGGTGTTGAATTTTCTTGGTTTTTATTTATTGAATTTGTGTAATGATATATGGAGTGAGGTATTAGACCTCTATTTGATAGCGAGGAATACCTAAATCTTTTAATCACATATATATAGTATGTAATTTTCATACAATGATACATCATTATGTTTATGATCTATATATATAGCCCTTAATACTGAACCATGTAAAATTTCTATATTATTGAATTTTTATTTACATATTTGAATTTTTTGGTAATGTGATTAGTTATGATAGTTAATAAATATTATTTTCAATGTGGGAAGAATGTCTGTTTGGGAGGATAAATTTATAGGTTAACTCAATCCCCCAATAATGGTGTATTTGGGACCATTATTATAACAAGTCATATAAGATATGAAAATTTTATTTCTTAGAGAATCTATTATAAGTTAGTATTTATTATATAAAATGATGTTAATGAAAAATTTTATCATCTATTTGATGGATGTAATAATTATAAATATAATAATAAATTGAGATAACATATATGGTCTCTTTTAATTGAATTTTTTCCAATTACTTGCATGAATAACAAGTGATTAAACATAGTTTTCCATGACATAATTATAAATTTTTAATATTTCTAATATAATGGAACAACCATTCCTTAACTACATCCTTATCGAACCAAATATACATGAAGGTAAATTTATTTAAATATTCAAAAATCTATATGGTAAAATCTATAAAATATTATTGATGATGAAAATAATTTTAAAGGAGACAATTTAAATTTTTTTCATAATAAGTTTAATGATTTTATGATGTGTTTCAATGATAACTTTGATGGGTTCTTTTACCATGTTTTTTAGGAGATCTATTCACAGAATCTATAAGGAAATAATTAATAATATAATTATAATAAATATTTTGAGGATATTTCCACAATTTTATAATTTATATATGTCATATCTTAATGAAATGAATATGGAAAGCACATTCTAGATGTTTTAAAAAAGTATTTTGGTTTCCTATAAGATGTGTATAAATATCAAAAGGATGATAAGTCATTCATACAAGGATATTCCAGATCAATGTAGAAACTTTATATTAATAAATGTGAAGATGTAGAGGAAGATGTAAGTGATTAATTTCTAATACTTGTGGATGGAAAAGAAAAATTTGAGGGAAATTAACCCTTGGATTGTTTTTGATGTAGACATGTTTTTATATTACAATGAGATATATAATATAGATTGAAGGTGGTGAAAATGATTCTATATTCTTAGCAAAAGATTATATAATTTTCTATAATATGGAATTTAAAATCTTGAAACCATAATAAAATAAATTTTCAAATAAAAAATATATTTCTCAAAGTAGATGATGACCACAAGGTTTATTCATGATAGATGAGAAAAACCAATATAAAATTGAGAATAGAAATTAATTGAATAGAGTTTGAGAACTTATGTTTAAAATTGAATTCTATCTTGATAATATAGACTAAAAAATAAATAAAAGAAGTAATAATGGTATTTTTTTGAATGTTTCTTCAGAGTATGTCATGAAATTCCAAGACAAAATCATACTGTTAGATAAAGTGATAGAATACAGATGTTCTAGATCATAAAATCCTATTGAAGTTTTTGATTTTGATCTAAAATTTGAAGATAAATATAAGGAAATTAATAATCCTATTTATTATATGGAATATGAATAAAATAATACTGAGACTCTTAATGAAGTGTCTTAAGACTAAAACAAAATCATGTAGTTCCAAGATGATTTTTTATTTTAGAAAATTCTCAGTTTAAGAATTAAATAAAGGGATGAAAGTGTTATAAGGAATGTCAAGGTGGTTTTTAATGATAAAGAAAAATCAACATAGTTAATATTATAATTATATTTACATGTTAATCATCTATAATCAGAATATAAAGTGATAAGGGAAAAAACTAAAATGTTTAGATATAATTCTCAATTATTACGGGATTTTCAAAATCCATTGAGCTATTTAGTGGCTATGAATATCTAGATTAGTGGCAACAAAAGTTCCCCCATAATAATGTGCTAATTTTTTTTATACTTAAGTCACATAATAACATAATATGGAATATTAAATATATATATAAATTGAGAGGAACAAAAAAATAGAAAATAAGGAAACAAATATTTCTTACTCCTTAAATAATAAATACCTTAAATAGATCTTATTTTTATTACATTAAATTTGATCATAAAACTATTGATTATATGAGATGAAGGAATGTGGATAGAACCATTGTAAGAACATTAAAAATAGATATAAAAGGGTTAAACTCAACTCCTTAATAACAAAAATTTTCCCCATTAGAATAAGAGGATAAATAATTCATTGAAAAAAATAAAAAAAATGAAGAGAGATCCATATTTTCTTCAAATCAACCTAGTTTATAAATAAAGGAAAATAAGAAGAAAAAAATCTATATTTTCAAAAATAAACTTATGGAAAAAATTATTGTAACTCATGGATCTTTGATAGTGGGTGTTTATCCCTCCAGATTGGAATATGAATTTCATGATGAATGTAATGGGAACAATAGATGAATGAGAATTATTTGTAAATAACGGATCTTTGAAAATATAGTTCAGTGGAAAAAATATAATTATAGGAAATTTAAATATAGTTATAAAAGTTATTTTTGTGGATATTAATTCGAATAATATCTTAGGATTATATCAATTACATGACTCGAGAATCAAAGTTACATTCAAATGGAAGTGATATTGATTCAAATGAAAATATAGAAATTTATTTATGAAAGCATAGAGAAAAAATAGAGATTGGAATAAATGAAATAAACAAGAGAACACTTTATTTCTCATGGTGTAATTATGGAATAGTTTATGGAGTCTAAGTCTTGAACAGATTCATAAAAACAATAATGGAATATCTCTCTAAACTTAAGTCTATGATTGATATTCCAAATTTAAATAGATAAAAGGCATGATAATATTGTATGAGAGGCATGATGGTGATAAATACCAATATTCAAAATAATAATAATGACTCAAATTTACCTGATTTGGGATAAACTAATTTGCGAGGGACAATGATATATCCTATAAATTATAGAGAATGTTATATTATATTGTTAGTTGATGACTAAATCTGAATGGGTTCCATTATTTTTTTGAAAATAAAAAGGAAGTTATGATTTACATTAAGTGCTTCCATAGGAAACATAAAAAAATATTTGATATTGATTAAAATCCTTTAATTTGATAATATCATAGAATATCATTCAATTAAATTTGATAATTACCTTCATAAACATGGAATCAAACATAAAGTATCATTGTTTATAATTACACATCAAAATAAATTCATCAAAAGGGAATATTAGATAGTAAACAATAAGGAAAAACATTACTATTCAAGAGTGGTGTTTTGTGTAATTGTTAGAAAAAGAAAAAGAAATTATACGTTTATAATAAAAATATATATTTTTAATGTCCCAAAAAAGAGGAACCCATATGAGTTTTTTATTATAAATAAATTAACTCTACATTATTTTTGTGTCCTAATACGTAAATTATACTTCCAAAATAAGGAATGAAATCAGGGAATGTATATTGTTGTGGCTAATTAAGGATTATTAATTTGTTAATAAACCTATAATAAAGCCTAAAAATTATATAAAAGGAGGCTGAATAAGTTCCTGTAAAGAAGCAATTTCTATTTGATTAAATAGAAAGTTAGAAGCAGTGATTGAAATTCACATTTGGTGGAAACATATAGATAAAAAGATAATATTGATGCAAACATAGGAGAACGATATTATCTAATACATGATAATGATTTAGAGAGTAAATTTAATGAAACATAAATCATTTAAGATAATCAATCATTTACTCAAATAAGGGAAACAAAAACTAAAATTGATGAATCCTATATTTTTGGAGATAATAAAACTTCAATACAATCGTATGAGATGATGAGTGTTGAACACACTACTCAATTATCATTGGAAGAGTAAAAAATATTTGAATAAGCATCTAAAAGAAAATGTTGGATTAAACCCATAAATAAAGAGATATAGTAAAAGGAGAAAATAAAATATATGAGATTTTGAAAAATTCAAATGAACATAATTTCATTAGAACAAAATGGGTGTTCAAAAATAAATATAATGAGAATGGTTTTGGGATAAAGAATAAATATAGGTTGGTATGTAAGGGATACAAATAAATTTATGGATTAGATATGAAAAATATATCCTCACTAGTGGATAGAATAGAGTCAGTCCAAACACCCTTGTAAATTTGATTAAAATAAAATTCAAAGTCTATATAAAAGATGTGATTTTTATTTTAATAAATAGAGTACTCAATGGAGAAGTATAAATTGAAAAATAAATGGTGTTTCAAATAATGTATTTTGAAGAGAATATTTAAGAATTAAATATTGTATTTTATTTTTTAATGAAATAACTGTGGGCTTGCTATGCTAGGCTAGGCTATCATTTGAGGAAGTTGGAATTTAAATGAGGAAGTTTCAATCATAACCTCTACATCAAATCATTGAAGGAATAAAAAATCATTGAAATTTTATATGTTGATTATTTAATGTTTTATATAATTATGATATAATAAGTTTGAAGAATTTTTTAATTTGATGTTATTGATATTTTATATGTATATAATAGGTAATATTATTTACTTTCTTAGGTTGAAATTCAATCTAATGGGTGATAATATTTTATTTCTCAAAAAAATATTAAAAGGAGTGTTAAAAGCGTTTTACATGCATGATTCTAGACCAATTTTAACTCTAATCACTATTATAAATAAACTTAGAATGAATATGAAAGGAATGGTTCCAAGTTATAAATTTCAAATGATAATGAATGGATGTTTATTGTATTTGACAACAACAAGTTCATACATTATCAATTCAACTTATTTGAAAATATGGTTTTAAAGTAACCTAATAGAAAAAAATATTCCTATAGTGAAAAGAATTTCATAGTATTTACTTGGTATAATTGAGTATAGATGGGTGTCTTATGAAGGAAAATATTACAATTTAATGCCATACCCAGATAATAACTGGGATAGAGATGTTTCGGATTGAAAATACCTAAGTAGAGATGCATTATTTATTAGAAACCATTGTTGTAGATGGGATATAATGAAAAAAGAGATAAATTTAAATAAAATATAATAATTAGAATAAATTTCATCTATAATGGAGTAAAATCAATTGATAAGGATGAATTAACCGTTGGATGATCATTGGGAATAAGTGAAAGTGACTATAGTGATTTATAGTGACAACATGAGTGCTATTTAATTGATGATGATTATGATAAAATAATCATCTAAAAAACATATTAAGATTAGGTAGCATTTTTTCATAGAAAAATTAGAGTGAGGTGTTATTAAGGTAAAAAAAATTAGTGAAAATAAACAAGTGGGGTTCATATTTACAAAACCATAAGCCACACCAATATCTTAAAAACACTAATTTAATCATGGGGTTTAATAGCTCCGCTATCTTGAGGAGGTTTGTAATATCAAATTTACAAATATTATTTTATTATGTTACGTGGATATTTAAAGTTGATTAAAATATAACTTTTGGGCTTATTTACAAATTGGAGGAAATCTATTAAATTTTTGAAATCAGAAGAGTTGGAGTTTGACATTTAATAAGATACACAAGTGGAATCAAAACATGATAAGATTAAAATGTGGAGTTAGAGAATACCACTCAAATAAATTGTAATACAACTATTTTTAGGGGGATTTATTGTTATATGAGATATTGGAGATACAATCCATGAGGAATATAAATAAGGATAAATGAAGATGATGGGGGTTGTGTGAAAATAATTGTTAACACTTGGTTGTTTAGAGCTAAAGGTAAATGGTACATATTGAGGCATAAAATTATATATTGAACTCATGTTTTATATATAAACAAATGGCCATGTAGACTTAGAGTGATATCAAATTTATTCTATTAATAATTTTTTTATGGAGTTTAATGATTCTTAAATATCACTTATGATTTCCAATAATTTAAAAGGGGGAGAATGTTACAACCTAAGATAGTTTAATTAAGAATATTTGAATCTAATAATATAGTTTATTGACCAATCCTTAAGAATTAAAAAGTATAGTGTATATGAACTATAATCTAATTTATTATAATCCTGAAGAATTTATAGTTTTAGAGTTTTAGATAATTAGAAAAAACTCATATATAGTGAACCCATAAATTAAAAGTGGACACTTATACTTAGTATCCATTTTCCCACCAAAAAAAACTTTTTAAAATAAATTATTATTCCTTTTCATCATAAATATTTATAATTTCCAAATTTACCCCATCATCGGCCCTAATTTTCATTAAACCCTATTAAATACATTTTAAAAATATGGGATGAGCACAAAACTCTGAAAAAGGTATATAAAATTAATTAAATCATTATTATAGTGAAAACCCATAAATTTTTTGTTCTTAAAAGCATAACTTTTTACTAAGAAAAGGGAATAATATTTTAAAAAGATAATTATCCCACCTTTTTAAAATCATATTATTTCAATGAAAACTCTTTTACAATAATATATAGAATTAAGTAGGTAACTTGGGATATCATTTTCCCATATCACTCTTACAAATAGAATTACCCTTATGGTTAACTTCCATATTCAGAGTACCCAATGAATTGGGTGTTATAACATAACCAACCATCCTTGGTTTATCATGGAACAAAAAATAATTATATAACAATGTTACAACTAATATTCATGAAAAATTCCAACAAACAATAACACAATCATAAAACATGAGATCTTTTATCATAAAAAAAATTCTTAAGGAAAATCAACTTTTCATTTTGAAATCACTTATTTTTAGAAAAAATACACATATAAAAAGAAAAAACTTTCCTTGAAAATAAGCATGTAATATTTTTAAAGATTCTTAAAATATACAAGTCATTATGATGATGAGGAAATCCAATCATTATGTATAAGTTAAAAAAACATTCCTTCCATATATTTATCACGAAATTCACAAAGTGACACATTTGGAAAATTCTAAAAATATTCCTTTTGAAACATTTTTTAGAAGTTAAACATGGGTAAAAATGAATTTAAAGAACCATAGATTAATAATAATAACATTTTTTAAATTTTTTTTCTAAAATAATCAATTGAATATAAAAGAAAAAGATATTTTTAAGGGAAACATTAACCAAATATTTTTAAAACAAAGTCCCTTACCCTGACTCTGAAACATCATATACATTATGTATATTCAGGAAATATAAAAATAGGTTAATTGTAACATCCCAACCTGAATTACAGTAAACCGGTGCTTTGAGTTGGTGGGTTACAAGGCCTCAAGAAAGCCTCCCCATACACCAGAGGTTATTGATTAGCAGTGAGGTCCAAGGGTGTGATAGTGGGGAGACTATGCCCTCGTATCATAGTATGAAACGTCATAAAATAGCTAGGTACCATATATAGTAGAAATTAAATAGAGTTTGGAAGTAATAAACAACTAAAAAAGAGCAGGTTGTAATAATAAATTAAATATAGTAAAATCCGGAACAACTATGAAATACAATAAAATAATGGTCACCCACTGGGCCGACAATACAGATATAGGAGTACAAATGAAACTAAAATAAAACATACCTGGATCTATTACTATCTCTAAGCCAGACCATATACCTAGTCTCCAGACAAATTGAACTGTAGAAACATGATTAGAATAAATCACCTGAGCATCTCGAATCAAACATGTTACTCTAGACCTCAGCACTATCCACCATGAAACTCGTGCTCATCCCGAAAAGCATACATAAAGTATTCATGTACCCTGAGGTGAACATGTAGGGGTGAGAAAGAATCTCAGAAGGCCACGCTATCATGATTCCTATAATTATGATGATATAAATTTAAACAAAAGTAAATTACCGAGCCTAGCTGAGGCACAAATAAAACGTGCAAGTGAACCAAATGTGATACAATAGTCCGACCTCAGGCCCGTTATCCCAGCCAACTGGGTAAGTTCCACCATGGATATCCACACACACACACACACACACACACATATTTATACATGTATAGTCCCATACCCATACATATATACATAAACATGAATATTCACAGGTATGTGGAATCAAATAAAATGAAAACCAAACTATAGTCCATATTTGGGTCCGTAATCCCAATCGAATGTATTTTCTTCATCATGTTGTTAGAAAGTATGATCAATTCAACCTTAAATTTATATGTATATATATATGGGGTCGACCAGGACATACCACTACCATCCAAATTCCAGGGGAGCTCTCACAATCTACCCCTAATATAGGCCTAAGATCCCTCACTGTCTCTTGACCTAAAAGCCTAAGTGTATGTGGGGTGGATCTAGATGTACCAACTATATCCAAATTACCTAGGGGATCTCCATTTCATCCTCTAACCTAGGTCCAATATCCATGTTTTTCTCTTGACCTAAAAGCATAAAATATCTATGTAGTGGATTGGTACATACCACCGGCATCCAAATTATTGGGTGGCTCTCACAGCATGACCCTAACCTAGGTCCATGAGCCCTCACTTTCTCTAAACCTACAAGCATAGATATCAAAAGAGTATATGGCATGGGTTATGAATGCCTCCCATGAATAATCATACATATAACTGGTATGGGGTAAAACTGACTCCCGCTCATAATCAAACATATAGATTTCATAGGGTAAAACTATCTCCCACCAATAATAAAACATATAGCTGGCATGGGGTAAAACTACCTCCCACCCATAATCATACATGTAGTTTTCACTGGGTAAAAGTTCATTCCACCCAAAATTATATATATAGATAGTATGGGGTAAAATTTCCTCCCACCCATAAGAATACATATATCTGGAATGGGAAAAAATTGGATGCCACCCATAATCAATACGGATCCTAGGAAGCATGTCCGGTAATTCGAAAAGAAGGAAAGGCACCCCGCATGAAAATAAAAAACCACTAAATAGGAAGTACATCTGGTAAACATAAGAACATCAATAATAACCATGTCAATGATTTAAAAAAATGGGTGAGGGTGGACCAAACATCCAACCAAATACTCCAGCCACAACCCCATGGGCTTACTAGTTCAACATGAGTTCTAAGGTGACACCTAGATACCATCTTTACCCAAAACTAATGTATAGGTACCTTAATCAAAACACTAAAGAGTAATCCTACTTGGGATACCCTAGGAAAACATCAGAAAAGGTATCCTACTAGGGATCTTTAGCTATAAAAGAGGAAGGAGGAATCCTACATGGGATCCTCCAAATGGTCAGCAAGACTGATACATCCCACACGAGATCCTCATAATGATACTCAAGTACAAGGATCCTACTTGGGACTCCCTAGATCATCATATAACCAACAGAATCCCTCAGGGGATCCTTGGTAATAAGATATAAGACATAGGCATCCTACATGGGATTCCCTAGGTCAAAACCTAAGTAGAGGAATCCTATATAGGATCCCTAAAAACAACTAGTTTCATAGCCTCATTGGCCATAAGGGAACACCTCTCAGGGGAGACGTCCTCAAAGAATATAGAAGGAGAGATCTCATATGGATCATCTTAGAACATGTCTCATTCTCATAAGATGTTTGATTCAATTACCGAAGTAAGAACCTATCTCTTTATATATAATCCCCAAAACACCCATTTAGAGTCCTCAAAAATATCCATAGGTTTCACCGTCATGATCTGTATGGAAAACCACTCATAATGGACTACTCTCATGTCTAATTCTGGCATTGGGTACAAAATTGGACAAGACACTCAAAGGGTACTAAGGGAGGACAAAATGACATGTAGAGACCATTTTTAGGTCCAAAATGGGCCTTGATACCTTGAGGGGGGGGGGGGGGTTAATTAGGGTTTGATTATTATTTTGAAACAACTTATTTCCCCACTGGATATTGATCTCTTTATTAAAAGGGTAACTTGTTATGTTCTTTAATTTTAATTTCAATTATATGGCCTCCAATTTTATCTCATGATAATGAACTAAAAGTAAATCAATAAAGCGTGCATAAGGAAACAATGTTTTTTACTCGATTCAACCTGATTGGGCTACATCCAAGGAGCATAAAACAATAATGTGACGATTGTATCAAATTCACTAAGGCTCACTTCGAATAATGATGTTTGGGTTATATCACATATATTTCCAGGCTCACTTCCCTTACAAGATTTAGGTTCTGATCACTACATTCCTAAGGGTCACTCCTTTGTCTCTTTCTCTGGCTCACTACTAATGGAGAGAATCACCATCTTCCTCTTCTTTCGCTCACTACTCTTGGAAGGGATCCACTCACCGTTTTATGGACTTGTAGGACCCAAATAGTTTATGGACATGTAGGTACCTTCATATTAATAATATCACACATCCTTAAATATAGGTAGATGTTCTATTGAATTCCCTATTCACCCATAGATGAATTTCACTTTTTGCACATTATTAGTTTGAAAAAATTATGTTTGTGAACTCTTCCTCCATGAACTACCTTGCGTCCTCTATAGAATTCCATGACTCATCCATGAACTATGATACACTGCATGGAATGAGTGCTTTGTGGATCACCGCCTTCACATACCACCTCCACGTACCATCTCTGCATACTGCCTCTATGTACTGCCTTTGCGTACTTCCTCCATATACCATCTCTGCATACTACCTCTTCTTCCGCGGGCCATCTCCTTGTACATACCAACTTCCTCTATAGTTTATCTTTACTCTGTAGACCACTTCCTCTTCCTTTTGTGAACTATCCCATGAACCACTTCACCCTTTGTGGAATCCTCTCCCACAAACTCTTCTCTTACATGGAATTCTCCCTTATGAACCACTTTCAGACTTAGATGAATTATTACCATAGTGATGATTTTCCCCTAGAAAAAAATCTATGTAATGATAAGATTATCACTCCTTATATAGTAAAATATATTTGATAATCTCTCTAATCTAAATGACTCAAATCTTCGATGTGGTTTAGCCTTCACCAAGTACTGTGCTCCTCCTTGAGCCATTTTTTCCTATGTGGTATGTATAGTGCCTTTTCTCCTATGCGGAGGCTGATACGTTCCATGAATGAACCCCTTCACAACTCCAATAATCACAAACCCCTTTTTGTAAATGAAGAGATATCCCATTTACTGCAATAGTTCCACAGACTTCTTGCCTCCCATGAACCACATGCCTTCTTGTGAACCATTTTCCCTATGCAGTCTACATAATTCCCTTTGAGGTCTGCATAGTGTTGCAATGAAAAAATATTCTTTTTCCAAAATTCCTTCATCATTTCACACAAAACCTTTTTTGGTCTAAAAACTATGTAATGAGGTTATAATACTATTCATTCCTACATATAAATCATTCCTTTTTTAAAAAACAAACTCCTAATTTGAAGGCCCAAAAATTTGGAAAACACCAGGGAACTGTGCCGCCTTAAACACCAGATTAGACAAACACCAACCATACCCATTTTTGGTCATTTGAATTTTTCAAAAAACAAAATCACACCAAAAAAACTGAGGGGATTCCATGATGTATTTTTTCCAAAAACCATACATGTCGTGTACCGTCGGTTCTCCACATGGATGTATACTACCTTCTGCCTGAGCATGTTGACGTCCTAGGTACATAATGTGTGAAATGGGTACACGACGTGTACCCTACAAGGGGTAAATTCATATGTACCTAAACCATCATAGATATATAATTGGATAGTCCATGTAATTTTACACAGCGTGCTACCTACATGGGGTCTAATCGTGTATGCTACATGACCATGTAGCCTTACATGGGTAGCCTTACATGGGTAGCCATTCCTGGGTACTCAGTTACTCAATTGAGTACCAGTACACGGAATTTATACCCCATAAAAAACATGCTCTCTTTAAATCATTATCTTCCTCAAATGGGAAGAATACATGACCTGGTCCCTTGAACTACATGACATGTTAGTAGGTTTTCCCTAACGAAAACCATATAGATCGCCCAGAACCTCCATTTAAACCCCAAAATTAACAGATCGGGCCACTTGGGGCATCAGAAAATCATAATAAGACATTGAAAACCTGAAATAATGAATTTAAATGTGTTCTATGCTAAATATTAAGAATATACTACCTTTGGGTGGAATCCTCCAAAGCATGGCTCGATTCCGCAGTCCACAGCTGTCGCACGACAATTTAGTGCATCGAAGGCTCCACGACAGCTCCTCACTTCGTCCACGCCTTTCTCTCATCTACCTCTCTATCTCATCTCTCAGTAACATGGAGTAGGATCCCTTAAATGGGCATACATGAGAAGTATATGGAATAAATAAGAAAATAAAAGGAAAATAAAGAAAAGAAAAAGAAAAGAAAGAAAAGAAAAAGAAAAAGAAAAAGAAGAAAAAGGGGCTCGGGCCGGCCCCAACGCCCAACTCATATTTATGACTAACTTATGATAAAATAGATATTACAGACTCAATGTTTTATATATAATCTCAATCTGCTGTTTCATTAAAAATTTAACACCAAACAAACTTGAGAAAACAATTTAATATTTAATATAACAAATATTAATAATTAATTATTCCACTAAAATTAGAAGAGCTCAGATTCCCACCAAACTCTATTAAAATGGTAAAATACATATTATGGGACCCATGGAGGGGTTAAAAGAAATATATGAGATGATATTGTAGGAGGAAATACCATTTTACCCCTTTACAAGCATCTGAAAGAAAAAATTCAAATTTCTGCTCAAAACTGCAGTCCGGAAAAACACAGGTTCTTACAATAATTGTTTACCTACTAAGAACCTTTTTCAAGTAAATTATTCCTTTATTTTTATCTCTTTATATTATATATTTAATTATTTAATTAATTTAATTCACATCCAATTTTTTGAGGATATTCGATTAATAAGTTTAAAAAATATTTTTATGTTAACTATGTTCAAATAGGCCCCTATTACACAATATCTAGAATAATAATAATCACATAATTACCATTTTTATACATAAATTATAATTTTAAATACATATTTAAAATATGGTTATGAAAATTGAACATCTTTATAATCATGGAGATAGTATGTCATACATATAAATGATTAACGTTTCAATTTTTCCAATTTTCATTATGGAAAGAATGAAAATATAATATTTTTCTTTACAAAATGATATTAATAACATAAATATAATTTTATTATTTAAATTTAATTATATATATATAATCCATTTATGTGATGTGATGATAAAAAGAGAATCACATCGCTTCGTGGAGGTGGTAATCTACACATACGCACGAACGACATTATCATTTTTTTGTGCATAGAAAGGTAAGAAGTTAAATGAAATATTATATTTTTGGAATGATAAATATTTAATTAATATCATATATAATACTTAATTCCATCATTAAAACCAGTCTTGAGAAATGGTGATGGATAAAAAATTACATCGGTTCGCGATGTGGTAGTTCACCTTATACGTGAATAATGGTTTCATTTCCTATTTAATAGAAGAGGAGATAGATATAGGTTATGATAAAAAAATATTAACATGTAATTATATTTAGGGTACTTTTTTTATTATTTTATCATGGTTGGAAAAGATTTTAATGAGGTGTAAGAAGAATTAAAATAGAGACGTTTAATTAAAAATGATTCCACTTCTTTGGCAAATCTATGTTTTTAACACCTTAAGACCACTAAAGTTTTTATGCATAAAAAAGGCCTCTATAATGAGAATATGGTTTATAAAAATTTATTTGGTTAGGTATTGGGTAAAAAATGTGTTTTGAAGTGTGAATAAATGAGAAGAAGAAGTTACCTTTTATAAGAGATGGGAGGGGTACTCTTGGAATTTCTCAAAATATTAATTTAATATAAATAAATATTCGATTAAAAATGGATAAAAAGTGATTTATATATAATATAAGATGATTATGGGTAGAAATAACTCTATAAAATAAAATCATACATGTTTTTACAGTATTTCTACCCCTATCTTTTGGTTATAACCATTAATTACCCCCTTTAACCCTTACCATGAAAAAATAAATTTGTATTCTTTGAGGGTAAATATATATGGTAGGTCTAGGGGTGTGGGTAAAAAGAAAATAAATATGTATACATTGAGGTTTGAAACCAGGACCTTCTCAACTTTCCGCCATGGGTACAATAGGGGCGTAACCACTGAACTTCACTCCATAGGGCCCCTTTGAGATTCAATATAGTTATTTTAAAATTAAAAAAACACATATATAGACCACGGTAGATATTTTAAACCATATAAATTTTTTTGTATAATTTAAGGTATTCAATAATTTTATATCATTTAATAAAATATTATTTACTATACAATATCCATAATGTTAAATTTTAGAATTATTGATTACTTTGACATTAATAATACTAAAAAAATAAGAAATATTTTTAAAATACTTCAGTATATACCTAACATGTCAATTTCATCTATAAAACCCGTTTATCACATTATTTCTCTCAAATTATCGATATTTTTATATTTTTAGTATCATTTATTTGATTTTTCTAATAATTGAATAATTACACCATTTGTGTTGTTCGGGAATTTAAGTTTATTATTTCATACCTAAAAATTAAAAATAAATTACTATCATGAAGGTAAATATTTTATCTTTAAAAATACAATTTATAGACAAACATATCCTCTAAATAACACCGTACTAAAAATATTACACTTATTAAAAATAAGAGTGTGACATGTTTTACATTTATTAAAATAAAATACTATAAAGGTCATAATCATAAAAAAGTGGCCTTAAAAGCCATAAATTCTACCCTTGGGTGACTTTGTTTGATATAAACTCATCCAATAATATTTAAGTAAGTTTTTAGGTCATTTTACGGTTTTTATCATTTTATTTGTAACCTAAATTACATGATTTACCCGTTACTATAGTAACCAAAATTACCAAAGTTACTATTCATATTGAGCAAAAATAAAAGGGACCTAAATACTAAATTTAAACCCACTGTTTATCAATATGGAATTAATTTTTCAAAATTCAAGAAAAATAATTTTCATAATTTTAATTTAAAATTAAACATAAAAAACTCAACAAAAAACATTTTTTTTGTAAAAATAACCTTTTAAATATAAAATGTTTACTATAATTAATTAAATTAGAAGATCCAATTCAAAAACCATAACTGGATTAATTTAAATAAAAATGAATGAATTAAAATTTAAAACTAGTCTCAAACATAATGTTAGGTTTAAATAGAATATTGTTTTCCATAAAAACTTGGATTTTTACTATTCATTGAAAATCAATATATATTTCAAATGCTCAAAAATTCAGTATATGATTATTTTGACCGGATGAATTCAAAAATGAAATTAATTTTTTCAAATTAAAATTCTATAATTTGAAAATTAATCTCTAAAATATAACCCTAGAATAAAAGAGTTTAATAAAACTATTTATTTTTTATTTTAAGAATTAGTTAATATATTGATAATGAATACAGATCATTAAATCAGGAATACTACTAAATATGAAAAAAAAATATTATTTCAGTACCCGTATTTCGAAATTCTCCACCATTTTCAAAAATTTCTTCCTTATAATTTTATTAATTTATTAAACTAGTGGGGTAACCTTTCCCTCATAACAATATTATATTCCAATATTGCTTGTTTGACTATTTGGTTTCTCCACAAAACCATAACCTGGTGAATGACATTATTCTGAAATACATTCTATCTTTGGTCAAGAATATTAATAGTCTTTT
The DNA here is from genome assembly GCA_963277665.1 of Viscum album. Classification (NCBI taxonomy): domain Eukaryota; kingdom Viridiplantae; phylum Streptophyta; class Magnoliopsida; order Santalales; family Viscaceae; genus Viscum; species Viscum album. The sequence goes on from OY728121.1 coordinate 443,238,820, forward strand.
CCTTAAAAGAAAGTTTATCTTCTAACTGAAATACTTTATCACACAAAACATGAGATTAATCTAGAACATATTTTATTAACATCGAAACATTAAAAAAAGTGTGAACCTAAGATAAAATCAACGGAAAGGCCATTTGGTAGGAAAATGATCCAACATCCTACAAGATTTCATATGGTATAATGAATCATGGACATAACAATCTCTTATTACACAAACACATAACTGTTTTCTAAAGAGATATTTTAAGAAAAAGATTATCACCTACTTCGATTGAAAGGACTTTAGTGCCATTATATTGAAAACCTTTATACCTACTATGAGATATCCTAATATGTTACTGAATCATTTTTACCTTCTCATCCACTTCCTCTACCAATTATGGTTCCATCAACTTCCATTCACCTAATTTATCCCAAAATACTACAGTTTGATAGTAATTTTCATATAATTCCTCGAAAGGTTCCATCAGTATATTGGAATGAAAATAGCTATTATGAGAAAACTCAATAAAAGAATGATATTGTCCTCTACTTCCTTAGTATTATATTGAACAAGCAGGAATCATGTATTCAAAGATGTGAATTTTTCATTCTAATGATCCATCTGGTTGAGGATGAAAGGATTTTTTGAAATTTAATTCAGTGAAAAACAACTTTTGAAGGGATTTAATATAATTGGAAGTGAACTTGATATCATGATAGGGTAAAATAGATAGATGAACTCTATGTAATATAAATATTTACATAAAATATATTCAAGAAATTTTATTTAAATATAGAGTATATTGAATGGGTAAATGTGAAGATTTAGTCATCCGATCAGTAATAACCAAAATTTAATTCTTACAATGAGAAGTATTTGTTAGTCTAATAATGATATCCATGGATATATTTTCCCATTACTACCCTTATAATAGGAAATGTTAATTCATCCACTTTGATAATTTCTATTCCTCTTTAACCAGTTGAATATTCAAACACTTCATGGTAAAATTAGAAATATATATTTTTCTTCCATCCCACTAGTAATAATTCTGAATGTGTCTATACATCATAGTACTTCTAGGATCAATAGAAAATGGGGAACTATGAGCTCCATTTATCAACTCACTCTTCAACTAGGAATCAAAAGTCCCACATAACCTTTTCCAAATCTAAGAACTTGTTCTTTATAGACATTAAATTCAGTAAACTTACCCTTCTTAACCAATTATAAAATTTTCTTTAACTCATGACCTTCCATATGAGATATCTTAATTCTTCCTAACAGAGATGATTGCACTAAATCCCGAAACAAAATAGAAGAATTTTCAGAATCGATAACTTCTAGTCCAATATCCATCTAATCATTAACCAAAGGGTCATGTTCCAAACATAACATGGTTAATGTATCACTATTTTTCTGACTCAAAGCATCATACACTTTTTCTTCTTTTCTATGATGGTAATGGATAGTGCAATCATAATTCAAAATCAGTTCCAAACATCTTCTCTTCCTCATGGTTAACTCTTTTTGAGTGAATATATAATTCAAAATTCTTTGATCGGTATATATTACAAACATTTGTCTCTATGAATGATGCATTCATATTTCGAAATATAAAACCACAAAAACTCATTCTAGATCATGTGTAAGATTATTTTACTCATGTGAGTTTATTTTTCATAAAGAATAAGCAATTAGATGATCATTTTTCATCAAGAAACAATCAAGTACTTTCGAAGAAGTATCACTATTGATGAAAAAATCCCCATTTCTTGAGGGAAAGGCCAAAACTGGATTATTTACCAATCTTATTTTTATTTTAAGAAAAAAATCACTATATTATTTTTTTCGGATAAATTTAAATCCCTTCAGAGTTTACCTAGTCAGTGGGATATATATCCAAGCAATGTTTTCAATAAACCATCATTTTTATCCCACCAAAAGAAGAAAACTATGAATATCTAAGACATTTTTTATTCATGGGAATTATTTAACAACTTTTTTAGAAGGGTAAAAAATATTTCTATCTTTAGAAATAATATAACCAAGGAAAGAAATCCTTTGTAAAAAAAATTAATTCTTACTAAATTTTCCATAGAATTTAATTTCCTTTTGAGTTTTCAAAGAATATCCTTAGGATTATTTCATGTTACAAGTTAATTTTAGAATAGACCATCATATCATTAATAATAAAAGAACAATATTTTCCAAGAACTCATGGAAGAATCTATTCATTTTACCCATAAATACAATTACTTCATTGGAAATACCAGAGGTAATAACTATAAATTCATAGTGCTGATAAATAATTTGAAAATAAGTCTTCATAATTTATTCCTCCCTCACCTTAAACTAATAGTACCCCAAACTAATACCAATCATTGAAACGTATTGTGATCCACAGAGCTTAATGAAAAATTCATCGATATGAGTGTAATATCTTGAATTTTACGAACATAATAAAAATCTTGTTGTTGATAAATTATAAGTGTCTTATGTGAAAAAATTATTTATAAGTGAAATAACATAATAAAACATGTTAAAGGATTCTTGTAAGGGTAAAATTACAGTGAATACTTTGGAATATTCAATCGAATAATTTCAAAGTTGGATGATATGTTGTTTTAGATTCTGAGGCCCATAAATCCATGGTGAAGATGAAATAAAAATATTAAATATATTACATTACATGCATGAAATTTATTTAATATATTTGAATGAATCTAAAATGGTTTTTCATGTGAGAAATTTGAGACCAACGTTAGGTCCTGGACATGGTTTTTACCCTAGGTAGGGCATACTATTGGTAAGAATCAGATGTTGGGATTACTCACTTGAGAGAATAAATTATTTCATAATTTTTATTATATTATTTTCTGAAAAAAAATTTATATATCCCAAGCGGTGCATCGTATGAAAAATTTGAGACCACTATTCGGTACAAAATTGGGGTTTTGCCATAGGTAGGGTATAAATTTTATGTGTTTTAGGTTTTTAAAAACATCACATGCGATAAAAATATCATTGTATTTAGTTAATTATTTAATCAATTTCTTAAATATTAAATAATTAATATATATCTAATGATGCATCGTATGAGAATTATGATAAAACCATTAGGTTTGGAATGGGGGGTTTACCCTAGGTATGGTATAAATTTTATGCACAATGAGTGTTTGGTATATTTTTATTTTTTGGGGTAAATAATTAATTTTATTAATTTAATTAAAAAGGGAAAATACATCATCATCTTCCCATACCTCAAATTACATTAATGCATGGGTGTATTTTCAATGTTTCAATTAATTGTGTTTTTAAACAATTAAACATTGAAAATTCATTAAATAGAATAAATAAATTACCCCACATTGATTTGTTTGATTTTTAACAGATTGAAATGAAATATATAAATTTATAGTTAAAATAACCCAAAACTAATGTCAAACACCTATAAATACCTAGATAATCCTCATTGTAATTCAACCAATGAGTCTGTGACACTCCTTCCAGGATTGGTTTCGTAGTCAAGCTTCTTTTTCATTCAATAATAGTGCACGAGGAGGGATTTTCTACTTAGAGTGTGGCACTATAGGTTCTTCCAATTAGTTTTTGGTTTATTTTTTTTCTTCAAATTTATAACTTTGATAACTTCACTGTTAGTGATAATATTGACACATTGTAATGTTTTTGGATTTTTCTCAATAAGCAGAAGATAAGTCCTATTTTTTTTGGAAATTATCAATGTGTGCGCAATATGATTTTTCACATTTCTTGTAATGGATATTTAAAAAAAATCAAATGATATTTTTTAAATAAATTAGTAAAATATGTTTACTTGGAATTTACAAGGAATAATTGTATAGAATTATGTAAGGATAAATTACTACAAAAATAAAATGTTAAAAATTTTAGATTATCAAAAAATAGATATTAAATAAATTATCTATTGATAATTGTGTGAAATTTATCAAAAGGATAATTGCATAAATTATCCAAAGTTAATTGTATGAAATTATCAATGATAATTAAAATAAATTAGTGAGTGATTTTTTATTCAAATTAATATTTGACAATTTCTTAAAATGACCAATGAATAATTATATGATTAATTTAAAATAATTATCAATTATTATCAAAGGTTAGTCATATAAAAAAACTATCAATGATAATTGTTGATAATAATTAATCAATAGTAAATAGATTATCAAAGAATAATTTATTATAAGATAATTATCGATGGATAATTAATTATCAAAGATAATTACCAAATCTAATTATCAATGGATACATTATAATAAAATTATAAAAATATAATTATAAAGGATATTTTTTGGATGAAATTATCCAAAATAATTATAATAAGAAAATTTCAAAATAAAATTTTCAAAATATTATTATAAAGAATAATTTATGAGAAGTTATAGAAAGATAATTTTGAAATGTAAATTTGGAAAATAAGCAAGAGAGAAAATGTATCATTGCATGTGATATTGTTTGAAATAAAAAACTATATTAGTTATAGGAACCTTTTATGAACATTGAGCATTGATTAATGTGATTATTATGCCATGAGGAGGTGTATCGAACCCCATGGAGTGGTTTATCCTTGACACTGATGAAGATTACTTTGTGGTAAGATGTATCTTCTCCTTTTGGTCTTGTTTTCACATGATTTCCATTAATATGATTATGTGTAGAAATGTTTTTATGACCATCCTAGATTATGATTTCATATGGGTGTTTGTGTAGCCCAAGAACAACTATTTTACACTTGATACCATTAGTAATTGTAGAATGTTATTCATTTTTGATGTTTCATCAAACATATTTTCTGTGATACTATACTTATGATTATATTTTATTATTGATCATGTATGCTTTTGTGCTATTTATGACTTGGGGTATTATTCTTAGAGCCGAAGACAAGTGCACCATTGTGAAATGTTATCCCCTAGAGGAGAAATGTGGATGACTTGAGATAGTGATGACAAGGGTTCGATGCATGAGGTAGGCATACGATGTTTCCTTGAGGATGTTGTGTGATTCACTCAATGAATAAGATATGATGAGTAACTATAAATCCCAAGTATACACTCAATGAAGATGGGACCTTGACTAACACTCAGTCTCTTGTATATTACTTGAAAAAAAAAGAATGTTGAATAGATCTCGGCCCTAGTATATGCTTAGATTAATAAGGTGTTATAATTAGATCTCGATCCCTTGTATGTCACTTGATGGATATAGTAAGATAATTAGATATTGTCCCCTTACATATATATATAAAATAACTTCTTGATGAGCATTTATGTTGAGCTCCATGATCACACGATGCTGAGTAGCATGATATTTATGTTGAGCTCCATGATCACATGATGTTGAGTAGCATGATTCATTATCCTTGTGGCTAATCATCGATTCATCTGACAGCTTGAATATCCATCTAGCACATAGATTAAGTAGGTATGATCGGGGGTTTGAGGCATCTTGTTTAGTTCATGACCGCTCAGTTTCGGATTGTGTGTTATTTTTGATACATATTATTACGGTGTTAACATGTATATTCGAGGAAATATGGTTAAAGATGCATTGGTGTAATTTTACTGAGTCTTTTACTCACACTATACATGGGAATTTCAATGTGCTTGTATATTTCGTGAGGGATCTAGGGAAGGGTAAGAGACCTATGTTGGATAGCTGAGTAGAGGAGAATAGATCTAGTAGAAGATCTAGAAGGACTCTAAATGATCAACTATTTATTTATTTACTTTATCGGCGTTATTTCATTTGGAAATTCTTTCCTCTTATGAGAGATTCTTTATTTATATTGCATATATCCCATCTTTACTTTTCCATGTCTTTACTTTGATTATTTATTATATTGTGTATTGTTGATTATTGATCCTATGGCATGATATTTAGAGTTTAGTATCCCCAATTATTTACTCATACCCTCATGGATAGTCAACAATTTCTTGCGTATGGGGAGACACACATGAGTTCACATGACATTCTGGCTTGGATTCGGTGATTCAGATCGGAAAGTTACAAAATGGTATCAAAGTATCATGACCCAATTAGGTGTTTCTTCTGTTGTCTTAGGTAAGGACATGTTAGACAGAAGATAGGAAATTGAGTCTTGGGAAGGGGAATATGTCAGTTCCTAGCCAATATTGAATAATAGACCTCCGAATTTCCATAATTTGGAGAATTTATGTTATGCTGTAAGTATTGATTCATCATGGCTGAAGCACATGATGTTATATATGATTTATAAGATCTAATGTATGTTCACACATCATGAATATGAATGTAGGTTCATGTGACATATATATACATATTGTTGTGCTTTATAGTAGTTCATTAATTAAATTCCTTTATTTGTTCTCTCAGTTCAGGATAGTTTTTTTGTATTATATATATATATATGTTTTCATGATATTTGATATATCTTTATTGGCATTAATTAGTTTAACTGAGCATAATTTTATGTTAGTATATATATAATGATTGTAACTAATGTGTATAGAAAAAGAATAGGGTTTGTGATAGGATGGGTATAGATTGTCTTAAGGTTAGACTCCTAATAAAACCTTATTTTATCCCAAAGAGTGGTTTAGAGAATCCTTGTGTGGTACTATAAGACTAATTGGGATTTTTTCCTAAGGACTATATTTTTTTCTATAGTGTTCCCCTACGTGTTACAGAAGATGTCACCCTAATATAGGTCATAGAACAAATTGGTCAACAAGATGAAATACTACTGTAAAAGAAGAGGTTTCAATATTTACACTAGATGTTTAGGAGAATGTAGTTGAGATTTATCCCTTACTTACATTATGGTATATTTAGTAGGGACACTTATAACAGAATAATTTTTCTTATTGTTTTTCCTAGGAATATGATTTTGAATATATGGTCAAATATACCATGATTTTCAACCCTAGAATTATTCATCCTTCCAGATAATTAGAGGCTCTCAAGATACTGAATAATGGGTTTTGATATTTTTTGGAATTTTCAACCTAGTAGAGAGTCTAATGGACTGACAAATTAATGGGATGTTGAGATCATGTTGGGATAACAACCTTTTCAATACCAACATCATATGGTGTTAACCATGGTGAATGATATTAAGGTAAAACTATATAACTTGGAGAGAAATGATTTTATCAGACGTAGTACTTCGCCATTGGGTGCACCTATTCTTTTCACAAAAATGGTAGATGTGGGTGTTTGATTATTCATTTATTAATATAAGCTAAATCAGTTGATGGTGAAGAACTGATATCTGTTTCTCGGGATTGATGATATTTTCAATCAGCTCTGGGAAGACTGGTGTTTCTCTTGGATTTATCTTGATTCAGGCTAAAACCAATTCTGTTTTAGGGATGATGACTTTACAAAGACATTGCTTCAGATCATATATGGGTTGTTTGAGTATTTGGTGATGCTGTTCGGGCTTAATAATGAACCGATAGGGTTTATGTGCCCCATGAACACGATATTTCATCCACACTTAGTCTCTTTATTCATAGTGTTCGTTGATGATATCCTTATATACTCATCGACACAAGAGAAACATGATAGAATCCTTGATATAGTCATAAGTATGATTTGAGAATACAATATTTATGGAAAGTTTTCGAAATGTGACTTTTGGATTAAAGAGGTTGAGTTCCTAGGACATATGGTTTCTGATACCAGTATATAATTAGATTAGGATAAGGCCATGGCAGTCATGTCTTATACATGTCCCAAAAATGTGATTAATATTAGGATCTTTCTTGGATTGGAATGATATTACAGGAGGTTTATCTATGCCTTCCCCTGAATATGAGAACCCATGAAAACACTAACAAAGAAGAGAGTAATGTTCCTATGGTCACACCAGTGTGAAGATTATTTCCTTGAGCAAAATAAATGGTTGATGAAAACTCCAATACTAACACTCACTAAGTATTGGAATGGTTATTTAGTGAACAATGATGTATCAGGCGTTGGTCTAAGAGCAATACTGATACCAAGAGATTGGGTAGTTGCCTATCGGTTTCGTCAGCTATGACCGCAAGATAAGAATTATCTTGCACATGATTTAGAGACCAAAGTAGTGGTCAATGCTCTAAAATGTTTGATAAATTATCTGTAGAGACCCGAAGCTTGAATTACATGGAAATTACATTACTTTTGTGGAATACTTAATACACAATGAAAACAGACACACAAAGGACCGTAATAGTTTAGTGTCTTTGGAAAATCGGAAAAATAATCTTCTAATCAGGGTGAAAGATCTTCAACATCTCCCATAAAGATTTTCCCCTATAGTTTTCTACCTAAAACCTTTATTTAAATCCTGGGGAAAATAAAACATATAAAGGGTGAGCTCAAATGCTCAGTAAGGGTATGCAGAGAGAACATAAAACAATCTATAAACATTTGAATGCAAAAAATTGAACATAAAATCTAAACATCAAAATCTTGAGTAAAGACATAAATCTTGGAAGTACGTAAGGAATATATCATAATGGAACATCAACCATGATAAAATAGAATGGTAATAAAACAAGTAATTGTGGAAAACCATTAAGCACATTGTATGATTTCCATAGTATCCAAGGCATTTCTTCCAAGACCATCTTAGTGGACGAAGTCCCTTTCTAAATCGAGTTCACTCCTCATTCTAGTCCTGTAAAACTGAACCTGATTAACATACCATTCCAGCCATGTCTATCTCATGAGATATAAATCTTTACCCAATTCATTGGAGGTAGATATAGGTCACACCCATCTCATAATGAAATCATTCTTACTTGTGCCACAAAATAAACATACGTCATTCATAATAACCCAACAAATAAAATGGGTTTCATAAAAATCATCCCATCATCACATAATCCATATAAAATAAATGGATATCATTTCATAATAAGAATAGTGAAACCATGTAAATTATAGAGTCATTATACTTGAAACATACACATATGAAATATTGTCATCTTAGATGGAAAATGGTTTTGATAAAACACTTGAAATGAATTCTTGAGGAAAATATCCTTTCTTCTTCAATATCATTTTCTTTTCAAAAAATGCCATGAAATTTTAAAATAAAAGGATTTTATTGAAAATGGTCATTAAATATTATAGATTAAACTTCATGAAAATAAGGTGTTATGAAACCATAAAAATCCATTCATGCAGTATAAGTTAAAAAACATTCTTCTTGTACTTTTTCCAGCAAAGTCAAAAAGTACCTCGTAAAAGAAAGATTCCATACATACCGTGTAGTAAAAGTCAAAAATGGGTAAAAAGGACTTTATACATACATAAAAACATTTTTATAAAACATGGACATGGATGATAACAATAACCCCATTAAATAATTATGAATAAACAATCTCAGATAAGAACGAGATTGGAAAGGTTATCCCTTACCTTATGTCTGATATGCTTCGTATGTATCCAAACTTCCTGTATAATGATTTAAATAATGTCATTGACTTATTTCAGAATCATATTCATTGTTATGATATCATATATGGTTCACTTATGACTTTATATTACCCATTCATTTGTCAATTCCATGTTAAAGTAGCATTTTGGGTAAAATCGTTTCATTTATCATACGTGTTTGGACTTCTTGTTCATGATATTATTATTACTTGTATCATGATTTAATTACTTACAGAATTTAAAACATCATTTATATATCATATATATTAAGTATATATATATATATAATATATAGATAAATGAAGTGAAACAGACCGTTCATGGAGACGGTAGGCCGTACGTACGCCTGAACACTGTTTTCCTTTCTTTATTGACTTGAATAGAAGTAAGTAGATGACATATATATATATATATATATATATATGTGTGTGTGTGTGTGTACATAAATCCAGTATCTTAATTATGTCATATATTTCATTATTATTCATTATATATACTTTATAATCATTCTTGAATGGTTAATCATGGAAAATGAATCTCATCGCGTTCGTCGAGACGGTAGTCCGTACGTACGCACGAGCGATGATATCATTCCCATGATCATGGAATTTTATTTAAGTGTATGTATAATATTATAGAATCAATATCACTCTACAATAACCATATATAGTTATTTATTGACACCATTATACCCATCCATGTATGGTGGTGGTGGAAAAACTGATTACACCACGGCGTGGAGACGGTATTCCGTACGTACGCACGCGTGGTGATTTCGTTTTCCGTAGGATGGATAGAAGGTGAAATAGGGTTTTTTCATATTCATAATAACATATCAATATATGAGTGATACTGATGTTATTACTTTATAATGAAACAACTAAATAATAATAATTTGTAGAAGAAAGAAACTTGAGAGAATCGAAAGAAGAGATTACCTCTTCTTCGACGCACCTCATTTAAGCCTTATCTTAAGGAAGTAGAGTTGGTATTTTGAGAAGACCCGAACCTCTAGAATGTTTCTAGGGAAGTGGAGAAGAGAAATTTTCAGGGTTTCGCCGAGCTTCAAGGCTCAAAAGGGTGTGAAGAGAAGAGGTAAGGGGTGCCCTTTTTATAAGGGAGGAGAGGGGAACCTTTAAAAAAACTCAAAATATTATTTTATAATAAAGTCATATTCGGTTTATAATACCTTCAAATTGATTTATTTCCAAGCTAAGGTGGGGATGGGTAGAAATGCTCTCATCTAATAGAAGTTATACAAGTTTAGGTTTCTATTTTAACCTTATCATTTAGATTTAAATTTAAGTTAAATAATTTTACTTTTATCGTTTCTTCTTGTTTTCTTACACTATAAGGTTAATAAACTTACTATAACAAGCCAAAAAAATCCAAAATTGTTTATTATTGATATATATAACATTATATAAGTCATTCTGCCGAACCTTATATTTTTAGGAATAAAATAACAATTAATAATATAATATTTGTTTTAAAAACTTTTTATGTCAACTTTGACACTATTTGGTAATTGATTTTTGTGAAAATCATAACAGAATGATTAGTTCTAAAAATATTAATTAAATAAATACTAACATGTCATATTGACCTAAACAATTATTTTAATTCATAAAAAGTCTCAAATTACATTTATTTTGGTATTTATAACATTAATTATTTCAATATTTCAATAATAAGATAATTACAGGATCATCATTGTGTCATAAATAAATTACATTATTTAATGTCTAAAAATCATAAATAAAATACCATTATTTAGGAAATATTTTTATCTTTCTAATAAATATTTATAGTCTAATTTATCTTATGTATAACTTTATATTAAAAATGTTTTAGTTATTCAACATTGATTTTACCTATTTTAACCCTTCTTTAAATAAATTAATAATAAATTTATTAATCTAATCTAAGTGGACCTAAATGGTCATATTTTATTCCTAAGGTTTTTTTTTCGAATTAAACTTATCCAATAGAATTAGGACATGTGTTTGGGTAATAATAATATCATTTTTACCCTTAATTACTCTATTAACTTTTAACCGTGGTAAATAAAAGTAAAAAGTTACTATTCACCAAAAATTATTTTCATCTCATTGAACCACATTTTAGTCCTTGATATTAACCGTGTCTCTCGGATTTTCGAAATTCCACTCAGAGAAGTGGTAAAATTAAGTTTTATGTGAATTTCCACATTCTCCTTGGAGGAGGGTAAAAGATGGTGAAAAGTTCAATAAAATTTTTATATATCTAAAATTATTATAAAATGACTCCAATGAATTACATTGAACTTATATAGGTATTATGTATTAATTTTGACCGAAAATAAATTTAAATAAAATAAATAATTATTTAAATAAAAATTCGGTTTTTAAATAGTAACCCAGTGTTTTCACTATTCCTCCAAAACTGAATGTTTTTAGAAAAATACCAAAATTTCACCATAGGCTAATTTCGATACACCGAATCCAAAAATGAAGTCCATTTTGAAATATAAAATTTAAAAAATTTCAAAAAGTGGGTATTACTATTCATAATGGCTAGTTCATAATAATATTATAATAATATCTCGTTTAGTGAAACTTGGTATTGCGTACTACACACGCTATCGAGAAAGGTCACGATTGCGTGTAATGTAAGCCAAGTTAGGGTTGCGTGTAGTGAAAAACTCTTTTCTTGTTGCATATAACAGAATCCTAATATATTTCATTTATATATTGAATATATATATATATATACACTCAATGTTTCATATAACATAATCCAAACTTATTTCATTCATACATTAAACAAAATCTATACTTAATGTTGCGTAACATAATTTCCACAAAACTAACATGAAATTGTGTGTAACATGATCCAATAATAGTGTTGCGTATATTTCAAGCTAAAACAATGTTGCGTATAGCACAAGATAATCTTGGTGTAGTGTACAAAAAAAGACATCAGAGAAATTAAAAAGAATAATTCTCATAAAATCTCAGGTTGTTACATTATACCCCCCTTAAAATTAATTTCTCCCTTGAAATTAGTTGGGGTTATAAATGGTTTTCTACATGAAAGCTTCTTTAATAGAAACCCACATCGTAAAAAGGAACACCAAAACTTATCTTTAAAAAATAAAGTATGAAACGTAACGGTTACCCAAATTAACTAATCACTGGGTTTCCACGTAGGAGAACAGAGGAGAAAATATGGATATGGAAGAGAAATCTTACCGTCATGTTATGATGGAAAGTGGAAGAGAACATAGCTATGAAAAATCCAACAATCACAAAGCCATAAATTTGTGATTATCTAGGGTACCATCTGATTCATCAGATATAAGGGCACCGGGACAACATTTTTGGTTTTCAAGATCATTTCCCTAATGTTGAAGAATTTGAATTAGAAGAAATACTTACTTTATTTTGGTAAAATCACACCATTGTTCATGCCTTGTAAAATTTCTACTTCATCTCTTTAAGAAATGAAGTTGAATTTGTCTTTCACGAAGTTTTAGCAGATCATGTGATAGAATGATAGGTCATTCCATATCTCTCAAACATAAGTTGGCAAAAGTTATTTACATAAGTCCATATATGGTGTGATTAATTAGATATGGTTCCAAAATTGACTTATACTTCATCTATTATCGTTTATAATAAAATAAAACAAGTTTCTACTAACCAGGGACTTCCGGTAGGCCAGTGGTAGGAAATAAAGGTTTGTCGCACTTCGGTTGTGGGTTCGATTCCCACAGCCTTGTCCGACGTGACAGGTTGTCTCCCATCCTGCAGGTTGTCCATTTTTTTTTCTAAAAATACATTATTATAACTTTCCATCAACAATATCTAAAAAGTTCTAGCCTTAAACAATACTACCTTATGTCCAACATAATCCATTCCAATCTTTAGGCTTATCCAAAATACTGCTGTCCAATCTCATATTATAGTGAAAATGATTAGAGTCATATAACAAGCATGTTAATACCATTTTTGATCCCCATATATCATATGATATGTCTTTTTGGTCACATTCCAAACATTTTAAGGCCTTAATCATGTATTCTCTTGAAAAATTAATACCCATTGAACCTGAGTGAAAACATGAATGCAGTTAAAAGTTAACACTTTCCACATACCAAAATCCTAAAAATTCTATATACTCAAACCATGATATCACTTAGTCCTTATATCAATCATGAGCTCATGGATACTATCAAAAATATTATTTCCTCCATATAAATTCATTATGTTCATATCATATTCTTTCCAAAAATATCTGAATAACCTTTCATGGTTACCAGTACCATTCAACATATACTTTCAAATAATTTAGGAAAAGAAATAGTGTAACAATCCTTAGATGTTTCTTTATTCCATAGTACCATTAAATTACCTATACAACATAACTCTTGATAAACATAAAATCATTCCACTACCTTATTAAACCGTTGAACAAGCTTTAACACTTCTTTCATCTCATATATCATTTGTAGTCTCCTCATCATCATCCACATAAATACTACCCATATGACCATGCAGATTCTCTTCCTGAGATTTTCCCTTAGGGAATTGGTCTGCATAATGCCCATACATTCCACATTGAAAACATCTAATCATTGTTGATGTCATAGAAATACCATTATCCTTATCCATGTTGTAAACCGATCCTTTTCCTTTTCACTTACTAGATTTGTGTCCTTCTTTTCCACACCCAAAGAATCTTCCAGTTCCTTTGAAACATTCTCCTTGATGCCTCTTCCAACATGATTTACATGATAGAAATTGAACTTTCCTTCCTCTATGATCATCATTAAAATCCATCTTTATCTAATTAGATGAGTCGGGAAACTTACCAAAGTTGAGATCATTGATCATATTATGAGATTTCTGATTATGCATAATAACGATATGTAGACCTCTAGATCCAATTTCATTCGGTTTCTCCTGAAGAATATCATTCCATTTTCCATCATATCCTCTATTACCATGAATCTTCCCATTCCAAGAAATTTTCTAAAACCCAAAAAGAATAGTGTGAGAGGCCAAAATCATAATCAAGGGGGATTACCTTCAATATCTAACATATTAGGTTAAATTCTAAGATCTTTACCATAATTCTAGGACTATAACCAATACTTGTACTTAACCTTAGGGACATCCCTAGACGTACCTTAGAAATATATCTAGGGATCTCGCTAAAGTTCTCGAATCCTAGATTTCAAAGGTTAACTAATCCTTTCCTCTGATACCAACTGTAGAGAACTGAAGATTGACGTACATGGACATTACATTAATTTTGTGGAATACTTAATACATAATGAAAACAGACACACAAGGACCATAATAGTTTAGTCTCTTTGGAATCGGAAAAATAATCTTCTAATCGTGGTGAAAGATCTTCAACATCTCCCATAAAGATCTTCCCCCTATTGTTTTCTTAACAAAAAACATTCTTTAAATCCTAGGGAAAATAAAACATAGAAAGTCTGAGCTCAAATTCTCAGTAAGGGTATACATAGAGAACATAAAACAATCCATAAACATTTGAATGCAAAAACTTGAACATAAAATCTAAACATCAAAATCTTGAGCAAAGACATAAATATTGGAAGTACGTAAGACATATATCATAAAGGAACATCAAACAAGATAAAATAGAATTGGAATAAAAAATTTAATTGTGGCAAACCATTAATCACATGGTATGATTTCCATAGTATCCAAGGCATTGCTGCCAAGACCATCTTAGTGGACAATGTCCCTTTCTGAATCGAGTTCACACCTCATTCCAGTCCTATAAAACTGAACCAGATTAACTTACCGTTCCAGCCATGTCTATATCATGAGATATAAATCTTTAACCAATGCATTGGAGGGAGATATAGGTCCCACCAATCTCATAATGAAGTCATTATTACTTGGGCCACAAAATAGACATACATCATTCATAATAACCCAACGAATAAAATGGGTTTCATAAATATCATCCCATCATCAAATAATCCATATAAAATAAATAGATATCATTTCATAATAAGAAAAGTGAAACCATGTAAATCATAGAGACATTATACTTGAAACATGCACATATGAAATATTGTCATCTTAGATGGAAAATGGTTTTGATAAAACACTTGAAATGAATTCTTGAGGAAAATATCATTTCTTCTTCAAAATGATTTTCTTTTTGAAAAATGCAATGAAATTTTAAGAGAAAAGGATTTTGTTGAAAATGGTCATTAAATCTTGTAGAGTAAGCTTCATGAAAATAAGGATTTGTGAAACCATAAAAATCTGTTCATTCCGTATAAGTTAAAAAAACATTCTTCTCGTACTTTTGACGGAAAAGTCAAAAAGTACCTCGTAAAAGATAGATTCCATATATACTGTGGAGTAAAAGTCAAAAATGGGTAAATAATATTTTAAAAATACATAAAAATATTTTAAAAAACATTGACATGGGTGATAACAATAACCCTAGTAAATACTTATGAATAAACAATCTCAGATAAGAATGAGATTGGAAAGGTTATCCCTTACCTTATGTCTGATATGATTTGTATGTATCTGAACCTCCTGTATAATGATTTAAATAATGTAATTTACTTATTATAGAATCATATTCATTGTTATGATATAATATATTGTTCACTTATGACTTTCTATTACCCACCCATTTGTCAATTCCATGTTAAAGTAGCGTTTTGGGTAAAATCATTTCATTTATCGTACGTGTTTGGACTTTTTTTCTTGATATTATTATTACTTAGATCATGATTTAATTACTTACAGAATTTAAAACATGATTTATATATCATATATATTTATTATATATATATATATATATATTAGATAGATAAATGAAATGAAACACACTGTTCATGGAGACGGTAGGCCGTACGTACGCTTGAACACTGTTTTCCTTTCTTTATTGACTTGAATGGATGTAACTAGATGAAATATATATATATATATATATATATGTATACATAAATCTAGTAGCTTCATTATGTCATATATTTCATTATTATTCATTATATATACTTTATAATCATTCTTGAATGGTTAATCATGGAAAATGAATCTCATCGCGTTCGTGGAGACGGTAGTTCGTACGTACACACGAGTGATGATATCATTCCCATGATAGTGGAATTGTATTTAAGTGTATGTATAATATTACATAATCCATATCACTTTACAATAACCATATATAGTTATTTATTTACACCATTATACCCATCCATGTAAGGTGGTGGTAGAAAAACTGATTACACCACGGCGTGGAGACGATATTCCGTACGTACGCACGCGTGGTGATTTTGTTTTCCGTAGGATGGATAAAAGGTGGAATAGGGTTGTTTCATATTCATAATAACACATATGTATATGAGTGATAATGATTTTATTACTTTATAATGAAACAAATAAATAATAAGAAGTTGAAGAAGAAAGAAACTTGAGAGAATCGAAAGAAGAGATTACCTCTTCTTCGACGCACATCCTTTATGCCTTCTCTTAAGGAAGTAGAGTTGGTATTTTGAGAATACCATAACCTTCAGAATGTTCCTAGGGAAGTGTAGAAGAGAAATTGTCAGGGTTTGGCTGAGCTTCAGGGCTCAAAAGGGTGTGAAGAGAAGAGGTAAGGGGTGCCCTTTTTATAAGGGAGGAGAGGGGCACCTTTGGAAAAACTCAAAATATTATTTTACAATAAAGTCATATTCGGTTTATAATAGCTCAAAATTGATTTATTTAGAAGAAAGGGTGGGTATGTGTCCAAATAATCTCATCCAATAGAATTTATACATGTTTAGGTTTCTATTTTAACCTTATCATTTATATTTAACTTTAAGTTAAATAATTTTACTTTTACCGTGTCTTCTTATTTTCTTACACTATAAGGTTAATAAACTTACTATATCATTCTAAAAGAACCCCAAGTTGTTTATTATTAATATATATAACCTTATATAAGTCATTTTTTATAACCTTATATTTTTAGGAATAAAATAACAATGAATAATATAATATTTGTTTTAAAACCTATTTTATGTCAACTTTGACACTATTTGGTAATTGATTTTTTTCAAAATCATAAAAGAATGATTAGTTCTAAAAAAGTTAATTAAATCAATACAAACATGTCATATTAACCTAGAAAATTAGTGGAATTCATTAAAAGTCACAGATTACATTTATTTGAATATTTATAAAATTAATTATGTCAATATTTCATTAATGAGATAATTAATGCATCATCATTGTGTCATAAATAAATTAAATTAGTTAATCTCTAAAAACCATAAATAAAAAACCATCATTTAGGAAATATATTTATCTTTTTAATGTATATTTATAGTCGAATTTATCTTATGTATAACCCTATATTAAAAATGTTTTAGTTATTAAACTTTGATTTCAACTATTTTAACCCTTCTTTAAATAAATTAATAATAAATGTCCTAATCTAATAAAAGTGGACCTAAATGGTCATATTTTATTAATAAGGCTGTTTTTGGTCGAATTACACTTATAAAATAGAATTAAGACATGTTTTAGGGTAATAATAATATCATTTTTACCCTTAATTACCCTATTTACTTTTAACCGTGGTAAAAAAAGTAAAGAGTTAATATTGACCGAAAACTATTTTCATCTCATTGAACCAAATTTTAGTCCTTGATATTAATCGCGTCTCTCGGATTTTATAAATTCCACTCACAGAAGTAGTAAAATTATGTTTTATGTGAATTTCCAAATTCTCCTAGGAGGTGGGTAAAAGACGGTGAAAAGTTAAATAAAATTTTTATATATCTAAAATTATTATAAAACGACTCCAATGAATTACATTGAACTTATATAAGTATTATGTATCAATTTTTACCTAAAATAAATTTAAATAAAATAAATAATTATTTAAATAAAAAGTCGGTTTTTAAATAGTATCCCAGTGTTTTCACTATTCATCAAAAATTGAATGTTTTCAGAAAAATACCAAAATTTCACCATAGGATAATTTCAATACTCCGAATCCGAAAATGAAGTCCATTTTGAAAGATAAAATTTAAAAAAAATTCAAAAATTGGGTATTACTATTCATAACAGATAGTTCATAATAATATTATAATAATATCTCGTTTGGTGAAACTCGTTATCGCATACTACACACACTATCGAGGAAGGCCGCGATTGCGTGTAATATAAGCCATGTTAGGGTTGCATGTAGTGAAAGACTGTTTTGTTGTTGCGTATAACAAAATTCAACCATATTTCATTTATACATTGAATATATATATATATATACACTCAATGTTGCGTATAACATAATCAAAAATTATTTCATTTATACATTAAACAAAATCTATACATAATGTTGCGTAAAATAATTTCCACAAAACGAACATGAAATTTTGTTTAACACGAGCCAAAAATAGAGTTGCGTATATTAAAAGCTAATACGGTGTTGCGTATAGTGCAAGATAATCTTGGTGTAGCGTACAACAAAAGACATTAATGAAATTAAAAAGAATAATTCTAATAAAATCTCGGGTTATTACATTATCTCATAAATTTGAGATTTATTATTTACATGGAGCATAAGATCCTTTTCTATATCTTCACAGAGAGGGACATGAATTTGTGACAGAGGTTCTGGATAGAGTATCTATATACGCTAGACTTTGAGATGACATATGCACCTAGAAAGGTAAATGTTATAACAGATTCCTTATCCATAAGACACATTCCATGCAAGAACTATGTGTGAGGTCCTATGAGGGGTTGTGATGATTGATGAGTTTACTAGCTAAATAGAGGATGGATTACTCAAAAGAACATAGTTCTATGATTTTTTTATCCCTTGATAGTCACATCCTCACTTTTGTATTGGGTAAATACTAAATAGAAAATGGACTCAGAGTGTTCAGTAATGAAGAAAAAACTAGTTAGTGATGACTTAATGACCAAATGGTTGATGAAAAACTGTGATGTGATCATATAACATGGGAGAGTAGTAGTCCCTTATTCCATTTGATAGGAGATTATGAAGGATTACCATACCTACTGATGGATAGTTCATCATAATGAGACAAAGATATATCATGACTTTTGGGGACAGTTTTAGAAGTCAAGATGAAGATAGAAATTTATGGTTCTATCTCTCAATGCCTCACATATTAGAGGGTGAAGGCTGAGAACCATAATCCCAGTGGATTGTAACAACCACTCCCAATATTTATATGGATATGGGAGAAAATCACAATTTATATCATTACAGGGTTACCCAAGACCCTGAGGAGTCATGACACAATCTAGGTGATTTTCAATTGGTTAATGAAATCTACTCATTTCTTACCAATCAGAGAGACTTACTCAGTGGAATAGATGAGAATGATTTATTTCTAAGAGATTGTGTATCTTCATGGAGTCCCTTCGAGAATTTTTTATGATAGAGATGTGTGTTTTACATAGCACTTTTTCTAGGTCTGGAAAAAATCCCTAGGGACTCAGATGAGATTAAGAATGGCGTACCATCCTCAGACTGATTTGATAGTCTGAATGGACTATAAACATATTAGAGGATATTCTTCGAGATTTCATGTTAGAAATTGGTGTATCATGGAATGATCACCTAGACTTGATTGAGTTTTCATACAATAAGAATTGTGAGGATTTGATTTAGATAACACTTTTAAGATATTTATAGTAGGTCATGTCTCTCACCATTGTGTTGGCATGATATAGGTGAAGTAGAAGTTGTGGGGCCTGGTTTGGTTCATGATGCCATAGAGATAGTGCATCTAATTGTGAAGAGGTTTATCACTGCTCAAAGTAGATATATATCTTATTCAAGGAATAGGAGTAGGCCTTTTGAGTTCACTTTGGGTAATCATGTTTTCATTAGAGTTACTCCTCAGTTAGGTAACAAAAGTCTAGGGAAGAAGGGTAACCTTTCCCCATGTTTTATTGGAACCATTGAGATCACCAAGTAGATAACGGAAGTGGAATACTATTTAGAACTCCCTTATCTCTATTGAGGTATGTATGATGTTTTCCAAGTTTCAGATATTCAGAGGTCCATACCAGACCCAATGCATTTGTTGATCGCAAGGACGTTGAGTTGGAGGCCAATGCCTCTAATGAGTAGTGTTCAGTAAAAACATACATCAAAGTGAGAAGGCATTATGAGGAAATAAGGTACCACTAGTCTTGATTCGTTGGTAGCATGGGCAGATCCTGGATGATTTGTGGGAGTGTGAATATGATATTCGATCTCTATGGACAGAGTTTACGACCACAAAACAGGGCAAGGGAAGCACTACCCTTTATCAATGCCATACAAAAATCACTGATAAAGGGTTATGCTATTATCAGTGCTAGTTAAAAGTGCTGATAAATATAACCTTTATGAGTGCTAAAATACGCGCTGATAAAGGTATACCCTTTATCAGTTCCTTTTTTAGCGCTGATAAAATGGTACATTTATCAGCACTTATTTTAGCACTGATAGAAGTTTTTATTCTTAATTTATATAAAATTATATTATTTATCAGCGCTAAAATAAAATCACAGAAAAAATATAACTTTATCAGTGCTCTCAATGAGCACTGATAAAGGTTCCAGTGGTTTCTATTTAATAACCCTAACAGGCCCTCCTCTCTCGCACGCGGTAAAGCTTTCGCGAAAGCTGAACTAGGACCCTCTTCTGCTGTGACATCTCCTTCTCATTCTCCTCCTCTTTTGCGTCCTCTTCTTCCTCCTGCTCCTTGTCCTCTTCCTCCTCTTCCTGCTCCTCCTCCGCTGCTTCCGTTGAGTTTTTCTCTTCCGCTGCTGCCTCCACGCCATTGGGTTTTGCTCCTCTGCCGCGACCGCCGCTGCCTCCGCCGCCACGACCACCGCTGCCTCCATCACCAATGGCTAGTGTATGAGTATTTTTCCTTATCTTGGGTTAATATAAATGAGAAATGATGATCCTTGAATGATTATGATGACTTATAGTTATTTTATAAGTGAGTTGAACCTATGTATGGGTAGTTGGGTAATGAGTGAGATCCCCGGTGGTGAGACCCTTGTATTGTAGGTTGTTTTAGATAGCGGGTGTGTGAGAACCTATAGTATGTGGTTGGTTTGGTTCACTAGATGATGTGTGTTTTGAGGTGGGGATAAGAGTGGCACCCATGGGCTAAGGATTGTGTAATAATTGATGTAAGGGGTTTGTGTGAGATCCCAGTGGTCGTTAGCATGTGACTTAGGATGGCAGCGAGTTAGTGAGTTTTGGTGGTTGGGGGAGACTAATGAGTGGGGTTATCTTGGTTTTATGTATACCTTAGATACATAAATCCATGGTAGATTCTTTGACATGAGGTATTGATTCATATTAGGTGTTATCAAGTTGATATCGAAGGAATGGTCATGCCTTGGATTTGTATAAGGGAAGCACTCTCCATTCATGAGTTTTGGTGTTATGACTGGGTTAAAGGAAATGATAATTTGTATTCCTAACCCAATTGATTTATAGAATGGTTTTAATGTGACCATCACTATTAAACCTAGATGGATGGGTTTAGGGTAATGAATCATGGGTATATTCCTTTGGTTTTGTAATAATGTTGGGTAACTGGTGATCGTGTGGTGAGTTTTGGCATGGTGTGATGTTAAGATTGGAAAGCGTACCAGGGGTGTCCCATTGGAAATATGTGAGTTCCCCCTAATTTTTGTCAAGATGTACGGGTAGTCTCATTGAGTTTGAATAGGGATATGATCCAACTCACTAGATACCACGTATTGTGTTGAAAAGATTGTACCATGAAGTTTAAAGTCATGCGATTAGGATTTATGTGTCGTGAACGGTGTGATTACAGAGGATTGATCAGGGCTTACTCATTTGGGATATGATATCAAGAATAAACTTGGGGATTATACCTAGTAAAGAGGACCTATTAATGAGGGATTACCCAATGTATGTTCATCTTTAATATTTTAAAAATTCTGTTGAACTCGTTCTATCGAAGGCGGGTTCTATAATTTCTTGTTATCTTAAGGTGTGTTTAACCATGGTGTGGGTTGATTTCGGTTTTAGTGGGTTCTTAGGGTTTGTGGGATGTGGTAAATGGTGTAATAGGATTTAGATTATTTTATTCTCATGAGTTTCCCCTATTTTATGTTTTCTTTTCAGTTGGAAATCTCCACTGTTGTGCGCCTGTCCTCTACCACGAACGCACCTCTGTCCTGTGCTTAACGACACCTTCACGATGAGTTTCTCCTGTTTCTCATTGGTTTCCTCTTGTTCTCATGTTATTACTATTTTATATTTATGGTTATAATGTGAAATATATGGGCTAAACACCCCGCTAAAAATCGTGGTCATTGGTGGTCCTTGTTTGCGCGCTAAATGAATTGCATGTTGGCTGGTTCTTGTTGAACATTTGAATATAAAAATTGGTAATTTACATATACTTGAATTATGAATGAACGCCCCAGGATGATAAAACTTTCGTGATAACCCCTAAATTAACAAACATAATTGAATAAGGGATGCTTTGTAAAATCTAAAATTGTGATTGTTTGGTTTGTATGGTGTTGCGATTGTGAGCATGATTGTGTTTTTGTATGGTGTTGAGGTTGTTGGAATGATTGATATGCCATTTATTTTCCATGTTGTAGTTCTTCCACCATTTAATTTCAATCCAAACATTACCCATTTCAATGGAACCACCACTTTGTTACTAGTGCAATTCCACTGAATCCTAAAAAACCACTTCTAGAGGACTCTATGAGACACTTTATGGTGTGAAGATGATGTTTTTAAGATTATATATATTTTTAAAATACATGGTATATAATCTTGTTAAATGGAACACGCTTTACCATACATGGATTTCATATATATTTTAATGCCAGAAAACAGTTATCTCCAAAATTTACACCATATGACTCATCTTCTGACTCAAACTTGGAATAAGTTTTATTTTAAATGTCACATGTCATGGGAACACATGTCACACACAATGTATCTCCAAGACATATACATCAGCATGAAACCATGTACATTCGATGAAATAATGGTAGAACCATATGATATGTGTTTTACTTCACTCACACCATGTATAGATACCATAGAAACTTGATGTGTATAGACTATACACCCCTAGTGGTCATGTAAAGACTACACACCATGTATTCTAGAAAAATGTGATGCATAGCCGGTTAAGTGACTCATTTTGTATCTAAAGTACACGCCTTTAGCTCAAGTTTTTCTATATGTCATGTATTTTCAAAGGCATCATGCAGTCTTTGTAAGACTAACTTGCAATTAATTTGATATATGTCAGATTAAATCAGGTATCTTATCCATATATGATGTTCACCCTACAGGACAAACCATGTATATGGATTTCACATGAGTTTAGAAATTGTAGTATGCAACCAACCTTGACCGAGAACCCTACACATTGTGTATCCATTGAGCAAATTGTGTGCTATGTTAATTTAATTATTATTATTTATTCTTCATTTAGATGATAATATTTCATGTATGAGTAGCCCATTATAAATATCTTCTCATGTAGATCACAATATTATAAATCCCTCATTCATTGGAAATTTCACACGATGTGGTTTGGATATTTTAATTATCTTCACTCTGCTTGAGAGTTGACAAGTGACAAGTGAGATGTTTGGAGAAAGTATAGAGTGTGGTACTCCTCCATGTTTTGGTGAAGATTACTCCATGTATATGTTTTAGGTACTCCATTAAGATATACAAAAGACAAGGCACAGTCCCCTGTATATAGATAGAGTTCATGTACTTTCACATGTTTTGGGGTAGGTTCCTCTATTTCATTGTAGAGGAATTTGTACCATGATTTTTTTTATAAAACCCAAAAAATTATACTTGATTAATTAAAACATAATATTAGAAAAGTTTAAGATCGAACCCATAAAGATGATGAATATGAATAATGAATGGATGAATTCCAATCAGTTGACAAAAGAGTATGAAGATAGAATGAAGGAGTTTATCAAGATTATAGAAGATCATGAATGTGACCCTTTTCAAATCATTTATCTGTGTTTACGCTGTTGTTATTCAAGAAAAATTAGTCCAGAAGAGTTGGAAGAACACCTGATCTATCATGGAATAGATCGAAGTTATAAATGTTGGAATAAACACAGGGAAAAAATGAATGTAGGTAGTGGCTCGGATAGCACGAAATTTTATGGAAGATCTGATATGATTACAAGCATGAACAGTGAAGACGATCATATGGAAGGTATGATTACAGATGTGAATGATGATGAAGATCGTATTGAGGATATGAAAAGGACAGTTGAATATGAACATCGTGATTTCCCCAAATTTTTTGAGAAGTTAAAGAGTTGTGCAAAAACACCATTGTATGCTAGTTGCACTAAATATACAGAATTTTCAGCCATACTGAAGCTGTATAATTTGAAAACAGGAAAAGTGTGTAGTGACGCTTGTTTTACGAAACTACTTGCTCTCCTGAACGACATGCTCCCAGAAGATAATGAACTCCCAAGATGAATGAACGATGCCAAAAGAATGCTATGATCAATGGGTATGATCTCTGAAAGAATACAAACCTACCCGAATGACTGTATATTCTTTCACAAGGACCAAAAATCACTTAAATAATGCCAAAAGTGTGGTGCTTCTCGATACAAGAAAGATGATTCTAGTCCTACGAAAGTTGTATGGTACTTTCCAATAATTCCAAGGTTTAGGCGCCTATATGGAAGTGAGGAGACTGCAGGACAATTGACATGGCATGAAGATACAAGAATTAAAGATGGGAAACTACATCACTCGACAGACTCTCCTCAGTGGAATAGAATTGATCACGAGTATCCTGAATTTGGAAACGAGCTGAGAAACCTTCGTCTGGCATTACCTACAGATGGGGTGAATCCTTTTGGTTTTCAAAGCAGCAGTCACAATACATGGTTGGTTATGTTGGTAAATTATAACTTACCCCCGTGGTTATGCATGAAATGAAAATACATCATGTTATCTATGCGTATATCAGGACCAAAACAACCATGTAATGATATTGAAGTTTATTTGGATCCATTGATCGAGGATTTGAAAATACTGTGGGATTCAGGTGTTACGTTGTCTGATGCTTACAAAAAAGAAGATTTCACTTTGAAACCATGTTGTACGGGACGATAAATGACTTTCTTGCTTATGGAAATTTGTCAGGATATAGCATTAGGAACTCAAGGGTGTCCCATTTGTGAACAAGGTACACAGTCAATTAGGTTGAAACAATCATCAAAAACTGTGTTTTTAGGACATCACATATTTCTACCCTGACTGCATAAGTACTGATCTTGGACGACATCATTCGACGGAAGTTCAGAAGAACGTACAAAACCTTCTCCACTAACAAGTGATAAATTTCTTGAGAAGATAAAATATTTGAACACTACTTTTGGTAAACCATTTTCGAAAAACATTTTGAAAACTGGTTGGAAAAAGAGATCAGTTTTTTTTGAATTACTATTCTGGAATTGTCTAAATGTCAGACATTTTCTTGATGTTATGCATATTGAAAAAAATGTATGTGATGGTGTCATGAGAAAGTTGCTAAATGCACCCAGAAAAATGAAGTATGGAATTAAGGCTAGATTGGGCATGGTTGAGATGGGAATACGAGAAGAGTTGGCACCAGTGAAGGGTGAAAAACGAACATTTCTTCTTCCTGCTGCTTATAATCTTTCCAGGCAGGAGAGATATCAGTTTCTCATCTTATTTAATTAAGTAAATGTTCTAGAGCAGTATTCATCAAATATCAAGACCATCGTGTCAATGAGTGATTTAAAATTAAAGGGTCTGAAATCACATGACGACCATGTTTTGATGCAAGATCTAATTCCTATAGCTTTACGTTGCATTTTTTCCAAGAATGTCCACCATACATTAACGAAGCTCTGTTTCTTCTTCAATGCTATATGCAGTAAAGTTATGGACCCAACAAAATTTCCAACTATGGAAACAGAAATTTCCGTGATATTATTTGAATTGGGAATGTTCTTCTCACCAACATTTTTTGATATGATGGTTCATTTGGTGAGAGAGATTCAACTATGTGGTCCTGTACATTATAGATGGATGTACCCCACTGAATTGTATATGATGATTTTGAAAGGGTATATCAAAAATCAGAGTCAGCCAGAGGGTTGTATTGCAGATCAATATATTGTTGAGGAAGCCGTTGAATTTTGTACCGAATACCTACATGGTGTGGAAAACGTTGGCCTACTAAAATCTCATCACACTGATCGGCTTGAGTGTGAAGGAATTTCTGGAAGAGAGGTTGTCACAATTAGTATTACAGATCTGTAGTAGGCTCACCTTTACGTTTTGCATAACAGTTTCAATGTTGACCCATATCTTCAAACCCACAAAGAAATTCTTAGGCGTTTGAATCCATCTAGGTCTGAAAAATGGATATCCGATACACATAATCGATAGTTTATAGGATGGTTTCAGGAACATATTCTGAAGCAGTTAGATGAAAATCCAGACTCAATTTCTGAACGACTTCGATGGCTAGCCGGAGGAGCAAGTGTGTTTGTATTATCATACAATGCTTATGTAGTTAATGGTTATACATTCTATACTAATGAACATGATGAAGGTAGTACCATACAATATTGTGGGGCACTTTTGGATGATTCGATGCATGTTTTCAGTGCTAAGGGAAAAAATCCAATTGATTTGAATATTTCATACTTTGGCATCGTCAAACGAATATGGGAGTTGGATTATACGAAATTCAAAGTGCTGATTTTTCAACGCAAGTGGGTTGATAACAGGAGTGTCGTCAAAATAGATGAATTAGGATTTGTTAAAGTTAATTTTAGTAAGGAAGGGGAGAAAGAAAAACCATATAAAATGGAATCACAGGCAGTACAAGTATTTTATGTTCTAGACCCCACAAATCAAAATTGGTCAATTGTTCTGTTATCGACCAAAACAACTGAAGGGTTAGATGAAAGTTCAACGGAGGATGACCCTTTTATAGGGACTTCTCAATCATTTCACAGCGGTCCGAATGTAGACTGCGTTTTGTATGTTAGAGGATACCACAATGAAGGGATTTACATATTCGATAGAGTAGTCAAATCCCTTCAGCCTTTAAAGAAAAAAAGAGAGTACAATAATCATGTTATTTGTTTATTATAATATACATTGTGTTACATTATGTTATTATCTGTCCGCTGCTGATTTTATGTAATCTAAATTAAATGTTAAACCACTTCTACAGATAATGACTTTTGCACCTACTGATGCGCCCAATCTCATGGCACAAAAGGTATCTCAACCACCTGCTGGTGGTCCCAGTGTAGAGCAACAACAGGATTCTCAACCAGCTGCTGGTAGTCCTAGTGCAGAGCAACAACAAGTTTCTCAACCTGTTGTTGTTGTTCCTAGTGTGGGGAAACAACATGTTTCTCAACCTGTTGCTACTGGTCCCAGTGCTGATGCTAGTGATTTAGAGAAAGATATTGATGATACTTCTGAGGAAATGATAGGAATTGAAACCCTAAAAGGGAAAAAAACAAGAGTTCCATAGTTTAACAATATTAGCCAAAATCCTTAAGGAAAAAAGAAAAAGGAATCAAATTTGAGGTGGGATGGAATAAGCGAGGCCAACATGTTAACCCCAACAAAGCCATCTTTATTAGATACATTGGAATCGTCACTCAGCAACACGTGCCGATTGATGTACAATCGTGGCACCATGTTGTCACCAGTCTTAAGACACTAACGGGGGAAGAGATTATGGTAACATTATGATATCATTTTTTTAGTTTATTAAAATAAAATACCAAAACATTGACTTACTCTTCATCATCCATTGCAGAGTGCATTTATAGTAGATGCCTCACACATGGAATATGTATTAAGAGTTGTAGGAAGGATTCATATAGGTTTCCGAACAATTTTAATGAAATATCATCTTAAAGATGTTGAAGGGAAAATCAAGCCGCACCCACCTCCTCTTTATGCACACTTGATATCCCAAGGAGCGTGGGATGTGTTTATCAATCATCATGGGGAGCATAATTTTCTGGTACATTGTGTGGGGTAATACGTTGTTTGATGTTTCTTGTATTCATCACTTTTATTGACAATTTTTTATTTATGAAACATCAACTGAGTGCTGAAAATAAAAAACGCGTAGCAGAACCAGCGTACCCTTACCGTAAAGCAAGGATGGGGTACACTTCATTTGAGCAAAAATTGGTATGCCTTTTAAATCTACCGTACTACTTATATGTGACATAAAACAACACCATAACCATGTTTCTCTATTTATATACAGATTGATGAATCGAAATCGAAATCCAAATCCATCCCATGCCATGTGCTATGGAAGGAGGCTCGTGTAAATAAAGAGGGGATATTGATATTTAATAACACCCAAAAAGTGTGGGAAACATGTGGAAGTATGACATAATATAAATTTGATTTGTTTTAAATCGCTATTACATTACAATGACTACTTATTTTTCTATATTTTCTATCTGACATAGTCACAAGAATCAACAACACCCACACCAGATGTAGACATACTTTCAGCAGCCTTGAAGTGGCCAGACCAGTATGGTTGCGTTAGAGGTGCGAGTTTCTGGGTGACACCCCAAACATATTTTCAAAAACAAAAACAAGTGGAGGATGAAAATGAAAAAATGGAAAAGCAGCAAGAAAAATTAGCTATTTTTTCAAGAAGAATTACAATACCAAAGAGAGATGATAGAAACATTGATGGGGGAGAGGCAAATAGAAGAAAAAACTCAACAACAACCCGTGCATGGCGATCCCACCCCACCCCCACCAGCTTTGAGGCAATCCATTCCCATAAAAAACCTGACTTAGCTGAGGTAATCAATGTTTTAATAATTGTTTCTATGAAATGTGATTCACATAGTCACTAATACATTTCCTGTAATAATATTATACAGGGTGAAAATGACTGTGATTTATATCTATCAACTCCCACCTATCGCCTTATTGCAAGGGCTACGATGTTCAATACACAGAACGGTATGCTACACAACAGAAAACTTCCTACAGATCATTTCAGAGTGTCAATTAACATATCTAATGAGCCGAGTGCCGAGCTACCTATTCCAAATGATGATGAAGACATTCATACGGTTGAACAAGCTATTGGAACATTCATCGCAAGGTTGTCAGTTCTTGTAAAAAAACACGTCGACAAGGAGGTATCTATTTCCAAGTTATTTGTCAAGATGGACCATTAACATTTAATGAAAAAAGGTATGAGTCGATGAATGTTATTAAAGAAGGAAAAAGAGAAGGGGGTGAAACGAAATATTAGATCAAAACTATCTCATGGATCAACCAACTGATTGAAATGGTCTACTGAGAGCACCGTCACCCCGCCCATTCTATATCCAGAGTTAATATCATTGCAGGATCATGTGGATACAAAGTTGATAGAAAGCAATGATCACATAGTTTATTTTGAAAAGAAATATGTATGGATAGGAAACATCAGACTTCATTAGTGATGAAAATATAAATGAAATTCTCAAGTATGAATGGCTAGGAACCTTAGTTGTAAATGTATACATGAGGTATGTTTTCAAGATTTGATTTTTCAAAAGCTGATATACTCTGATAATTATAACTAAATACATTTTATATTTTTTGCAAGTGTATATATGAAAAGAATTTGAAAGGATTTCCCTATGACCAAAAATTTGGACTAGTTAGTCCTCACACCACCTCTTCAAAAGAAGAAATAGATTATGATAAAGAGGCTACAATAATGTCATCCCTGCTCAAATTGTTTGAAAACAAAATTATGGATGACAAACTATTTTTAATACAAACGATGCAGGGGTAAAACTCTACAATTTAATCATATAAACTATATTTTAATTTCTTTCTTTACTTATTCCTTTTTGTATTTTTAGGGTGCATTGGATGCTGATTGCAGTCAATTTGGATACTCCAAAGATTTATATTTTGGATTCAACGCATGGATATCCAACAAACCGACCACGCATGATGGAATTTGTTATATTTTGTTACACTAGATACAACATTTTAAAACTAAAAATCTAGTTATATAATTTATGTTATCTTTTAATGAGGATTCTATTATGATAGGGCGGTGCATCAATATCGTCTAATTCCTGGAATGAATCCAGGGCATAAGGATGAGCAAGCCTATATGATCTACAACTAGAAATGTATCTGGGTATATATAATAACATTGAAATATCCAAAAACATATCAAAACAAATTACTTATTGTTTTCAATGTTTCTGTAGTGTCCAAAAAAAAACGAAAAGGACTATGGTTATTATGTTTGTAAATTTATGAAAGAGATCATATTTCATCAACAAACTAGCATCCCTGACGAGGTATTTTTGAAAATAATTATGAGTTCATTTAAAATATTTATCAATCCTTTGTGTATTTATATTTTTTCAGTACTACCATGACTATCGCAAAAAATCATGTTTAGAAGATGATATAGATGTGTTTAGAAACGAAGGGGCAACATACCTGATTGAAGACTGTACAAAAATAGGATGAAGGTGAATTCTTACTAATGTTATCCATATAAGATCATTGATATCTCCCTTGTTTACACTTATTGAGCATATATGATCACCCTTTATTATGTTTTATATCCTTAGGTTATGAAGAATGGTTTTAGATATGATTTCTCTTTCTAGAAAAGCATAAATATTTTGAATACACTGGTCGATACTGTGGATGTCGACTGATGAATAGTCATTCAATCCACTCACGAGCATCTAAAAATATTGATGGGAACCAATATCTTGGATTTTAAATTTTGTAATTTTGGATTCTCTTATATGTGTGTGGGGGTGTCCAGGAGGGAGGGGGCGTCCAGGAGTGGGGGGGGGGTGTCCAGGAGGGGGTGTGTCAAATAGGGAGGGGGTGTCCAGCTGTGAGGGTGTCCAGGAGGGGATGGAGGGGATGTTTCCATGGGGGTGTCCATGAGTGGGGTGTCCAGGAGGGGAGAGAGATATCTTAATCCAATTATAAAGAGGAAATACTCTATGTATCACTTCATCAATCCCTATATGGAATATCCTACTCATCACACACACCATGAGTCATTTTTGAGGTGTATGAATTGATCGATCCTCAATCCGATGCATGGTGTGACCGGTATGTCTAAAAGTGTCTGATATCAGTTCCAAATTGGCATAAACTTTATAAAACAACACTAATAACATACGAAAAAATGGGAAAACACGTTCGAATTGTTTTGATACTTTAGGACAATGATCCATGAGTCATTTTGACGTGTAAGAATTGACCGCACCTCAATCCGACACACGGTGTGATCGATATGGCTAAAAGTGTCTGATATTAGTATGAAATTGACATTAACTTTATAAAATAACACTAATGACATATGGAATACTGAGAAAACACATTCGTATTGTTTTGATACCCGAGGAAAATGATCCATGAGTCATTTTTGACGTGTACGAATCAACCGCACCTAAATCTAACGCACGGTGTGATCGGTATGGCTAAAAGTGTCTGATATCAGTTTGAAATTGACATTAACTTTAGAAAACAACACTACTGACATATGGAATACTGAGAAAACACATTTATATTGTTTTGATACTTTAAGAAAACGATCCATGAGTCATTTTTGACGTGTACAAATCAAGCGTACCTCAATCCGACGCACGATGTGATCGGTATGGCTAAAAGTGTCTGATATTAGTTGGAAATTGACATTAACTTTATAAAACAACACTAATGGCATATGTAATACCAAGAAAACACATTCGGATTTTTTTAATATTTTAGGAAAACTATCTATGAGTCATTTTTGACATGTACGAATCAACCTCACCTCAATCCGATGCATAGTGTGACTGGTATGTCTAAAAGTGTCTGATATCAGTTTGAAATTGACAATAACTTTAGAAAACAACACAAGTGACATACAGAAAACTAAAAAAACGCATTCAAGTTGTTTTGATACAATAGGAAAACAATCCATGAGTCATTTTTGAGGTTTACGAATCAACCACACATCAATCTGATGCACGGTGTGACCAGTATGGCTAAAAGTTTCTGATATGAGTTTGAAATTGACATTAACTTTAGAAAAAAACACATGTGACAGACAGAAAACTTAGAAAATGCATTAGGATTGTTTTGATACAATAGGAAAACAATAAATGAGTCATTTTTGAGGTTTAAGAATTGATCAAAACTCAATCTGATGCACGGTGTGACCGGAATGGCTAAATGTGTCTGATATCAGTTTGAAATTGACATTAACATTAGAAAAAAACACTACTAACATATATAATACTAAGAAAATGTGTTCAGATTGTTTTGATTCTTTATGAAAATGATTCTTGAGTCATTTTTGAGGTGTACAAATCGACCACACCATAATCCGATGCACGGTGTGACTGATATGGCTAAAAGTGTTTGATACCAGTTTTATATTGACATTAACTTTAGAAAACAACACAAGTGACATAAAAAAAACTAAGAAAACGTGTTTAGATTGGTTTGATACTTTATAAAAATGATCCATGAGTCATTTTTGATGTGTACGAATCAACCAGACCTCAATCCGATGCACGGTATGACCGGTATGGCAAAAAGTGTCTCATATCAGTTTCAAATTGACATTAACTTTAGAAAACAACACAAGTTACATACGGAAAACCAAGAAAACACATTCAGATTGTTTTGATACTTTAGGAAAATGATCCATGAGTCATTTATGACTTGAAAAAATTTAACTCACCTCAATCCGACACATGGTGTGATCGGTATGGATAAAAGTGTCTGATATTAGTTTAAAATTGACATTAACTTTAGAAAACAACACTACTAACATACGGAATACAGAGAAAAAACTTTCGGATTTTTTTGATACTTTAGGACAATGATCCATGAGTCATTTGTGACGTGTACGAATCAACCTCACCTCAATCAAATGCATGGTGTGATCAATATGACTAAAAGTGTCTGATATCAGTTTGAAATAGACATTAACATTAGAAAACAACACTGCTAATATACGGAATACCAAAAAAATGTGTTTTAATTATTTTGATATTTTAGGAAAATGATCCATGTATAATTTGTGACGTGTAAGAATCAACTGAACCTCAATCAGATACAAGGTGTGACCGATATGTCTAAAAGTGTCTGATATCAGTTTGAAATTGACATTAACTTTAGAAAACAACACAAGTGACATATGGAAAATAGAGAAAATGCATTCATATTGTTTTGATAATTTAGAAAAACAATCCATGAGTCATTTGAGAGGTTTACGAATTGACCGAACCTCAATCTGATGCACGGTGTGACCGGTATAACTAAAAGTATCTGATATCAGTTTGAAATTGATATTAAAATTAGAAAACAACAATACTAACATACAGAATACTGAGAAAAAGCATTTGTATTGTCTTGATACTTTAGGAAAACGATCCATGAGTCATTTGTGACATGTACGAATCGACCTCACCTTTATCCGGCGCACAGTGTGACGAGTATGGATAAAATTGTCTGATACTAGTTTTAAATTGACATTAACTTTATAAAACAACACAAGTGACATATGAAAAACCAAGAAAACTCATTTGTATTGTTTTCATACTTTAGGACAAAGGTACATGAGTCATTGGGGACGTGTAAGAATCAACTGCACCTCAATCTGACACACAGTGTGACCAGTATGGCTAAAAGTGTCTGATGTTAGTTTCTAATTGACATAAACTTTAGAAAAAAACACAAGTGACATACAGAAAACATAGAAAATGCATTCGTATTGTTTTTATACTTTAGGAAAACGATCCATGAGTCATTTTTGATGTGTAAAAAACAACCTCACCTAAATCTGACGCACAGGGTGTCCGGTATGACTAAAAGTGTCTGATATCAGTTTTGAAATTGACATAAAATTTTGAAAACAACAATACCAACATACGGAAAACTGAGAAAAACCATTCATATTGCTTTTATACTTTAGGAAAACTATCCTTGAGTCATTTTGGAGGTGTACAAATCAACCGTACCACAATCCGACGCACAGTGTGGCCGGTATGGATAAAAGTGTCTGATATCAGTTTCAAATTGACATTAACTTTAGAAAAAAACACAAGTGACATACGGAAAAGTGAGAAAACACATTCGGATTGTTTTGATACTTTAGTAAAATGATCCATGAGTCATTGTTGATGTGTAAAAATCAACTTAACCTCAATCCAAAGCATGGTGTGACCATTATGGTTAAAAGTGTCTGATATTAGTTTCAAATTGACATAAACTTTAGAAAACAACACTACTAACATAAGGAAAACCGAAAAAACACATTCATATTGTTTTAATACTTAAGGAAAATGATCCATGAGTAGTTTTTGACATTTACGAATTGACCACACCTCAATCCGATGCACGGTGTGATCGGTAAGGCTAAAAGTGTATGATATCAGTTTGAAATGGACATTAACTTTAGAAAACAACACTACTGACATACGGAATACCAAACAAATGAATTCTTATTGTTTTGATAATTTAATACAATGATTCATTAGTAATTTGTGACATGTACTAATCAATCACACCTCAATCTGACGCACGGTGTGATCGGTATGGCTAAAAGTGTCTGATATCAGTTTGAAATTGACATTAACATTAGAAAACAACACTACTAAGATACGGAATACCATAGATACACTTTTGGATTGTTTGGATACTTTAGTAAAATTATTCATGAGTCATTTTTGATGTGTATGAATCATCCGAAACTCAATCCGACGCACAGTGTGATCGGTATAGAAAAATGTGTCTCATATCAGTTTGAAATTGGCATCAACTTTAGAAAACAACACTACTAACAAACTGAATACTGATGAAAGTCATTCAGATTGTTTTGATATTTTAGGACAATGATACATGAGTCATTTTTGACGTGTACGAATCAACCGAACCTCAATCCGATGCACGGTGTGACAGGTATGACTAAAAGTGTCTGATATCAGTTTGAAATTGACATTAACTTTAGAAAACAACACAAGTGACATACAGAAAACCATGAAAACATGTTCGTATTGTTTTGATACTTTAGGACAACAATCCTTGTGTCATTTTTGAGGTGTAAAAATTGATCGCACCTCAATCCGACGCACAGTGTGACCGGTATGGCTCAAAGTGTCTGATATCAGTTTGAAATTGACATTAACTTTAGAAAACAACACAAGTGACATATAGAAAACCGAGAAAACACATTGGGATTGTTTTTGTACTTTTTTAAAACTATCCATGGGTCATTTGTGAGGTGTAAGAATCGATCACACCTCAATCTGACGCACGGTGTGACCGGTATGGCTAAAAGTGTCTGATATCAGTTCGAAATTGACATTAACTTTAGAAAACAACACAAGTGACCTATAGAAAACCGAGCAAACATGTTCGGATTGTTTTGATACTTTAGGAAAACAATCCATGAGTCATTTTTAAAGTGTATGAATTGAACGAAATGTAATCTGATGCACGGTGTGAACAGTATTGCTAAAAGTGTCTAATATAAGTTTGAAATTGACATTAACTTTAGAAAACAACACTACTAACATACAGAATAATAAAAAAACGTTTGGATTGTTTTGATACTTTAGGAAAACAATCCAGGAGTCATTTTTGACGTGTACGAATCAACCAAACCTCAATCCGACGCCCAGTGTGACCGGTATGGCTAAAAGTGTCTGATATCAATTTCAAATTGACATTAACTTTAGAAAACAACACAAGTGACATATGGAAAACCGAGAGAACGCGTTCGGATTGTTTTGATACTTTAGGAAAATGATCCATGAGTCATTTTTGATGTGTACGAATCAACCTCACCTCAATCTGACACACGGTGTGACCAATAAAGATTTTCATTTGATAAAGAATCAGTATTTATTAAATGAGATAAATCATCCCAAATCATATTGATTTTACCTTATTCCCATTCATTGTTATCAGAATGAAAACATTTGAGTTTATTATTTCCATATTTTAGTTTCACATTTCCATATTAATGTATTATTTCATATTAATGTTTTAATTTATTTCATTATTTTATTGCTAACATAATATTTGATCTCTAATATAGGTGAATTTGTTTCTTTGAGTTCATATTCTTTTTTCAGAAAAAAATACCATGGATGAAAATTTTTGAGAGAGGATCACGAATTTCAATGGATAAAACATTAATTTGTATAACTGTTGTTTGATAATTGTAATTGAAACCATGTAAAAAATTGTTTGAAATGAATATAACAATGTGTTTCTTGTATTCTAAATGTTAAGTAAATATATATAGCATTGTTTGTCAAAACATTGTATGTGGGTGCTGTTTTGTACAGGTGTGCAGGTGCTATTTTGTACAGGTGTGCAGGTGATGGTTTTGCAGGTGTAGGGGAAGGTGCCTTTATCAGTGCTATCATGAGCCCTGATAAAGGGTTGCCTTTATCAGCGCTATATTGAGTGCTGATAATAGGGCCCTTTATCAGCGCTCAAGATAGCGCTGATAAAGGAACCCTTTTATCAGCACTTAAAAAGTGTTGTTAATACGGGTGTAAATGGGGGGGGGGGGTACCCTTTATGAGTGCACCAAAAAGCGATGATAAAGTGTGTCCTTTATCAGCGCTTTTTTTAGTGCTGATAAAGGTCTCCTTTATCAGGGCTTTTTGGAGCGCTGATAAAGGGGACCCCCCACCCCTTTATCTTCACTGGCATTGATAGTGCTTTTCTAGCACTGTTAATGTCAGGTTTTAGCACTGATAAAAGGAAAAGTGGTAGTAGTGGTTGTTCAAGAAAGTACACTAGAGATACTTCTCAAGGATGATAAGATGATACAGGTAGAGAATTTTAATATCCTAAATTTTACAAAGATAATAAGAACCCTCTTTTTGATAAATTATATCTGTCTTATGTGGAAAATTTTATTTTTTAGTGAAACAAAATAATAAAATGTGTTAGAGGTTTTGAGTAATGTTAAAATCCTAATTAACACTCTTTAATATTCAATAGAATATATCCATATTCATATGCTAAGTTGGTGTGAGATTTTGAGGCCCATAAAGCCTCGGGGAAGGAGAATAAAGATATTAAAAATATTATATTACAAGCACATAATTTATTCAAAAAAATGCAATAACTCTAAATGGGTCATTGTATGAGAAATTCAGGACCACCATTAGGTCCAGGACATGGATTTTTGGATGAGTCTCCCTAGAGAATAAATTATTTAATAATTTTTATTTTATTATTTTTTGAAAATAATTTAATATATACCACACTGTTCATTGTATAGAAAAATATGAGGCCACTGTTAGGTCTAAAATGGATGGTTTACCATAGAATTTATGTAACTTTTATGAACGTCGAGTGTTTAACAACATCATACACAATAAAACACTTTTTATATTTAATTAACTATTTAATTTATTTTTTTATTATTAAATAATTAACACCTCTCAAACTGTGTTTCATATGAGAAATTAGAGACCTCTTTTTGGTCTGGAATGGGCATTTTACACTACTTGGGGTATAAATTTTATGCGGAATGAGCATTTGGC
The DNA here is from genome assembly GCA_963277665.1 of Viscum album. Lineage (NCBI taxonomy): Eukaryota > Viridiplantae > Streptophyta > Magnoliopsida > Santalales > Viscaceae > Viscum > Viscum album. The sequence continues at coordinate 443,276,922 of OY728121.1, forward strand.
ATCTATTAAATTTTTGTTATAAATAAATAATTTATTAATTTAATTAAAAAATGGAAAATACATAATCTTCTTCTAACAGATTAAATTCCATTAACACATTGGTGAACTTTAAAAATGTAAATTATGTGTGTTTTTAATGGTTAAAACCTAAAAGTGCATTAAATAGTATAAATAAATGAATCGACATTGATTGGTTTTTTGTTTCACAGATTAAAATGAATGATTTAATTTGATAGTTAAAAAAACCCTAAACATGTTTTGGATGCTAATAAATATCAGGATAATCCTCATTGTAATTCCACCAATGTGTCCGGGGCATTCCTTCCATGATCGGTGAAGCAGTTGAGCTTCCTTTTCATCCAAGAACAACTCACTGGGAGGGATCTTCTGCTTGGGGCACAACACTGCAGGTTCTTCCAATTTTTTTTTCCAAACTTCTCTATTTGATAACTTCTTATTTAGTGATTATATTGACACGTCGTCAGTTTCATTGGATTTTTCTCGATGAGTAGAAGCTAAATCCTATTTTTTTAAAAGTAGTAATGTATGCTCAATTTGAATTTTTTCATTTTGTTAATGGATAAAAAAATCAAAAATAAATTTTTAAATAAATTATCAAAATATTTTTATTGTGAATTCATTAAGAATAATAGTTTAGAATTATATAAGGATATATTGGTAAAACTACCAGGTGTCAATTATTTTGGATTGTCAAGAAATAATTATTAAATAAATTATATATGGATAATTGTGTGAAATTTATCAAAAGGATAATTGTTTGAATTAACAAACTATAATTGTGTGAAATTATCAATGATAATTACATGTAATTATATAGTGATAATTTATTCAAATTAAAAATAGGTAATTTCTTGAAATGATCAATAAAAAATTACATGATTAGTGAAAAATAATTATCAATAATTTTTAAAGGTTAATCTTATGAAAAAATATCAAGGATAATTATTGATAATAATTAATCAATAGTTTCCATATTATAAAAGGATAATTTATTATAAGATAACTATCAATGGATAATTAATTAGTAGGTATAATTAGATAATATAATTATCTACATATAAATTATAATAGAGTTATCAAAATATAATTATAAAGGATTTTTTCGGATATAGTTATCAGAAATAATTATAAGAGGTTAATTTGTAATAAAAATATCAAAAACATAATTATAAATGATAATTTATGAGAAGTTATAAAAACATAATTATAAAATGATATCATGGAAATTATCCAAGAGATATAATGTATCATCATATGTGATATTTGTTGAAATAAAATAGATGATGTAGGTTCTAGAAACCTTTGAAGAACATTGAGCATTGATGAATGTGATGATTTGAAAACAAGGTGGTGTATTGAGCCACATGAGGTGGTTTATACATGCCACATATGATGGTGACATTAAGGTAAGAAGTTTCTTATCCTTTTGGGATCGTTAACACATGACTGTCATTAATATGATTTTGCATAGACATGTTTTGATGACCATGATAGATTATGTTCACTTGTGGGTATGTTGGTAGCCCTGGAACCACTATGTTACACTTGATACTAGGAGTACTTGTATATATTTTTTCATGTTTGATGTTTTATCACATGTATTGTGTGTAATAATTTACTTATAATGATATGTTGTGCTTTCTTATGTATCCTGTCATGTAATATATGTGTTATGGTATTATTCTTGGAGACTAAGACAAGTGGACCATCATGAAATGTTATCCCCTAGAGGGGAAATGGTCATGACTTGTGATAGTGATGATGAGGGAACAATGCATGGGGTTGGAATAAGATGATTCCTTTGGGATGTTGTGTTATATAATGAACCGAACTGGTTACCCCTCAAACACATCACCCAACCCGATCTGTCACATACCTGAAGGGTGTTCCCAATTCCTATGGGATGCTGACCAATACCCAAGCATTGAAAAAGAAAACTGAGGTAAAGATTTCTTCCAACCTGAACAACTACATGCAAACTGTATATATAGCGAGAAAGAAACAACTAAAGGCTAACAAATATATATGCCATAACTAGAAGAAAATAGCAGAAACATAACCACTGCAACAGTAGATAAATATCCAACAGAAAAGTCTAAATGTCTACAAAGGACTAAACTAATAGCTACTCAAATGATGGATGGGATGAACTCTCACCATCTCACCACTTGCTACCCAAGCAGCATATAAAAACTTCCCTACCTCACTTCGACTCCTTCCTTTACCTACACCAGAAGACAAACAAAGGTTTAGGTACCACTGAAGAGGTGTGAGATATTTGGATCAGTAGGATCCCACCTAGGTGTTCTATAACCAGTCTCTATATAAAAATAATGTATTATCATTTTAAAATAACACATAGCATGATAAGAAATAAATCATTTTAAAAAAAATTGGTTAGCATTTCTTTTTTCCACAGTTCTAAACAAAATAATGTATATTGGTTTCGAAGAATATTTTCTATATCATTTTTGACAAGAATAAACATGCATCTCAAGGCTAACTCAGAAAGACAAGTAGTACAAAATAGAAGCATGGGTATCACAACACCCATGAAAACTATAGGCCCAGTCCACATACTACTTTTACCACAATAATCAATTGCACAAACTGATCCTAGAATACTGACCTAGGAGGAAGAGGAATACCCCATTAGAAAACCCCCCAAAATGTCAATATTGGTACCCTTTAACAATAGGCCTAATAAATAGAGAAAATAACCAAGACAAACATCCTTGATAATCATGAAACAATGGATGATGTCCCCAAGCTAAACCTTCCACCTAAGTACCCAAGGTAACCCATGCGATCAATTTCAAAAATCAATTTTAATGCTTGGAAAACCATTAAAAACCATTTCACAATCCATTTATCAAAATCTAGGGAAAAATAATTTCTATTTAAAAAAACCATTTTCACACACACAAACAACCATGCCGATTTAATAAATGAATTTAGAAAGCAATAGAAATCAGGTTCATTATCATAGGCAAGAGACGCAACCACCAACCAAAAACTTTGAGTCTCACATGCCTACAATGGGAATTAAAAACAACGAAACTGAAAATAGCCATTGAAGGACCTATTATCCAATATAATTCAAATTTTTTTCAATTTATAAAACAATGGGTTGGTTGATAGAAGAAAATCCACATACCTCAAGAACGGATGCCCGCCGCACCATAACTAACAAAGGAAAAGGCCTCCATAATGAGATCTCATAATAGATCTAGAATAATACAACAAGAATCATCTAACATAGATTAGTGGATATGATAATGAAAAGATAGGTCAATATCATGATCAACCATAAGGAAGAACAATAAGGAACACTTACCCAAAGAGATGCACAATAGGCACAATAAAGATCCAAAACCAGTCAAATTGATCTGGAAAGTGATGCACCTCTAAGAATTACCTATTAGAATAATAGGGTTAGAAATGATTTCTAGGAAGAGAGGGTCGATAAGAATATACAACACATGACTTTAAGATGGGTGTGGGCTGAGTCACAACATGTACCATAGGTACACGGTGTGTAGTCCATGCTAGATAAGTTACGCCAAAAAACCCATCACCATAGGTTAAAAAGAGCTATTTAACACACAAAAAACGTGTACCTATAGTACACAATGTGTACATACACAACGTGTACCTATAGTACACGATGTTTACATACACAACATATACATCTAGTAAACAGCGTGTACCTCCAGTATACAACATGTACCAATACAGCGTGTACCTCAAGTACACAACACATACCTGCTTTGTAGCCTGATGAAAATCTAAACAACCAATTATTAGGACTTTGAACAAAATAAAAACCTAGAAAAATGGAAAAATTACATGAGAAAGGTAACATGATGTTACTAACTCCCCACCATAAAGACTTTTCATCCCTGAGAAGCCATGTGGAAGATGTAATCCCTGTAAAATGATGTGGCCACTGCTCCCTCATCAACGAATCCTGTTCCCATGTCTCATGAGAATATGATCCTTGTTGACATAAGACTCTGACCAATATAATTGACTTCCCACACAAGACTTTCACTTGAGACTAAAAAATCTCTACTAGTTTCTCTAAAACAGAAGCATCTGGATCTAACTCAATTTCATCCCAATTGAGAATGTGAGTGGGATCAGGGTGATACTTCCTAAGTTGAGATATGTGGAAAACATCGTGAATGTTTGTCAACTGAACCAGAAATTCTAACTGATAATATACCTTCCTGAGTTGTTCAATGATCTCAAATGGTCCAAAATATCTCAGTGCCAACTTACCTTGTTTTCCAAGCTGGTAGTGAACCAAATGAGGATAAAATTTCATTAAAACCCTTTCACCTATGGAAAAATACAAAGGTCGATGGCATAAATATGTACATGAATTTTATTTGTTCTAGGTAGTCCCCAGAAATCATTTATCTTCCTTAATCATTGTCGACATCTCTTGAAGCAAACTCTGTCCTACCAAGGAAATGTTTTTTCACCTCTTTCAAACAAAGAGGTCATCCGCACAGGATAACATACAATGTCTCAAAAGGATCCATTGTTATCGATTATTTATAACTATTGTTGTAAAAAACTCAACCAATCTTAGATGTCGATCCCACAATCCACCAAAATACAAGACACAGGCACAAAGCATATCTTCCACAATCTGAATTACATACTCGGTCTGACCATCTATCTATGGATGGTAAGCTGTTCATAGATTGACCTGAGTTCTCATTTACTCTTGAAGACTTCTCCATAACCTTGAGGTAAACCAAGGATCCATATCTGAAACAACAGTCTAAGGACTCACATGTAACCTCATTATCTTTTACATGTACAACATACCTAGATATACGACATTAGTGGTATCCTTGATTGGAATGAAATGAGAAAACATTGTTAACCAGTCAACAACCACTCAAATATCATTTTCCCTCGACATGTATGTAGAAATCCATAGACAATGTCCATGGATACCTCATCCCATTTCCAAACCATCACCAGAAGAGGCTGAAGAAAACGAGAAGGTTTCAAATGCTTTGCCTTTATCCATCAAGAGGTGTAATAGTGGGACACAAACTCCACGATGTCACGCTTCTTACCCAACTACCAGAATCGCCACATTATGTTATAATACATCTTCATAGAACCTGGATGAATGACCCATGAAAATCTATGACAATTATACAAGAGTGAACTTCTTAGAGGTGAGGGGATGAAAAATAACTTCCTGAAGTGGTGTATGACATCTAAGGAGAGAGACCAACCAGAAACCATATCCCCACCCTAAAGGCATTCATGAGTCTTATGAAACTCATCATCCTGATGCTGACTTTTCAAAATAGACTCTAGGACAGGTGAAGATAACTGAGAACCGGTTAGAACCATACCTGAAACATCCTACTGATCATCAAAGTGAAACTGAGTGAAAATACCCATAATATTCCACATCTCCTTCGATTCCAAAACAAAATGGGATGGTACCTTCCTGTGATGAGCCTCTGCAACAACATTTCATTTCCCCTGGGTGTATGTAACTTTGAAGTCAAATTATTGAAGGTATTCTATCCATAATCTCTATTTGTGATTCAAGTCTTTCTGAGATAATATATAGCTAAGTCTCTTATGATCATATAATACTATGAACTTATCCCCAATGATATAGTGCTTCCAAAATTTAATCACATCCATGACTGCCTAAAGATCTAAATTATTATTGGGGTAGTTCTTTTCATGCGGTTGGAGCTGATGAGATACATAAGCTACCGCATGATCATCCTACATTATCATGAACCCCAAACCTGCACTACATACATCCCAAAACACAAAGTACCCCTTAACGAGCTTAGTTAAGATCATAATTGGATGAAATGTCATAATTCATTTCTGTTCATCGAAAGAAGACTAACACCACACATACCATGTGAATTTGAATGATTTCCTAGTAAGAGTTTTCATAGGTGATACCAGCTTAGATAAATCCTTAACGAACTATCAATATTACCTATCAATACTAAGGAAACATTAATTTTTAAATACTTTCTGTGGTTCCTTCCAAGACATAACAATTTTTACTTTATGAGTATCAAATGAAAATCCATGCTCGGAGATTATGTGCCCCAATAACTTCACTTCTCGAATCCAAAAACTGCATTTCGAAAGCATTCCATACAAATAGTGGCTTCTCAAAATTTACAAAACCAATATCATATGGTTCTCATTCTCATGCTCGGATTTTTAGTAAACATGAATATCATCCATGAACACTACAACAAAAGTGTCAAGATATTGGTGAAATATCAGATTCATCAAGGCCATAAAAACTGTATGAGCCTTAGTTAGACCAAAATGACTCACAAGATATTCATAATGGCCATACCCTCTCCTAAAGGCCTTATTAAGTATATCAGACTCTTGAACTCTAATTTTATGATAACCTGACTGAAGATCAATATTCAAGAACCAATTTTACCCCATTAAATAATCAATCAAATCATCCACACAAGACAGTGAATATTTTTTCTTAACCTTCACCCAGTTCAACTTCCTATAGTCTAAACATAAACTATGTGAACCATCTGCTTTATTGGTAAAGAGAACAAGAGATTCCCAAGGAGAAACACTAGGGTGAACAAAACCTTTCTCTAATAGGTCTTCCAACTGAATCTTGAGTTATTTCAACTCCACCACTGCCATAGAGTATGAAGGCATCGATATCAGTTGTGTACCCGACACCCGATCAATCATAAAATCTAAATCTATCTAGAGGAAGATTGAAGAAATCATCTGAGAAAAAATCAGGGAAATCTAGAACAACACCAATAAGGTAATCAATAGAAGAAACATCATCGAGATCAAACACAATAGTAACCAAAAAACTCTTGATTTTTGGGTGGGAATGTCCTTCAAAAATAGACCTCTGGTCCCACTCTCCCTGAAACACACAAGTGCTAACATCAGCATTAAGAAATGAAAAATGATGAAGATAATAATAAAGCACTTTTCTATGAACAAAAATCCAATCAATACTGATGATGATGTCAGGAAAATCTAGATCGAGAAAAAGAAAATCCTTGACCGACCCCATATCGTCTATCATTAATGAATAATAAATACACTGAAACCCTTTCTCTTTCATCATGCTATGAGGTGTCACTAACACCATTGTAAAGAGAATAAGATCTATTGGATTGTAAGCACATCAATGAAGCATGCAGATATAAATGAGTGGGAAAGGCAAGTATAAAAAAATCAATTTCAACTAAAGATGAAATATTAACTGTACCTCTCACTATTGTCAGACCAACATCAAATTCCATTGGAAACACATTTACTACATGTAAATGCTTAATTGTTAAGGCATGCGGCTGGAGCCCTGTAGTCTTTGAGGATTCTACGTACACTGTAGTAGCCTTTATAGGTGATGAACCATTCCAATAATGAGACATATTCACAATCTCACATAAAATCTATAGATTACCAACACGTCCATAGCTATTTAAAATATTCTATGTCATGGGACAAGAACAAATGGTGTGTCCTACCTTAACACACTGATAAAAATTTAGAGGCACATTACCCACTATAATAGATGGTGTAGAGGAGGCTTTCTACTAAGACCCACCTCCACCACTTCTTCAATGGTCCTGCCGCTTCCTCTTCTTCCCATGCATGCCACTGTAGGTGCCACCAGTTGGAAGAGAAGAGGTGGAAAATCAAACCTTGCCTTCCATTATCATATCTACCATCATATCTCTATCCACTATCACTATATAGGTGTAAATATTAAACATAAAAACCTATGATCTGATATCCAATCGCAGACCCTATATGTATTTCTAAACCTTTAACTGGTCATTCTGTACCTCGTCTTGAGAAAAACAGGCAAGCTCAGCAAACCAATTGGTGTATGTCAACACCAAATGATATCCCTTTTGTAAAGAGTGGAACTATAGATAATTTTCTAGCATAAGTGAAGCTGGTAAAAACTACTGAAAGATAGGTTTTTGAAACCCTTCCAATCCAACCACACATTCCTGTCTTCCGAACCATAGAATCCCACCAACGCTTTCCAGATCCCTCAAGTAGGAATGCTACACAATTCACCCTAATATTCATAGGTGTCTTCAAGAATTAAAATATCCAGTAGAACATATCCAACCAATCCTAAAACTCTTGAGGTTTAGTTGTTCCTTTAAAGGAAGGTGGATTATTGTGCAAGAACTATTCCGATTGGTCTCACTCCCCTCCAACTCCTAGTTGTACCTAAACAATAGTGTTATGAACTCATGCTACATACTGACTGACAACACAAACTAACTGTATGATAGTCTCGATGAGATTATGATCTATAGGTGGGTTCACTTTGGGACAATCAACTCCACCCTCTTGAGGAACTCATGGAAGACGTATCAGAGGCATAGAACTGCACACCGAAACATAAGAACGATTAGACAAAATAAAAAATATCAGTTCAAACAAGAACATCTATAATAAAAAAAATGATTTTTTAAAAACAAAAACCAATAATGGAGACCCAAATACAAACATACCAAGGTATCTTGATTCTCGTTATGATAAGAGTTGGACAAGCAGTTATCGAAACATACCTCTCATGTCCCGAAAATCCTATCTCCAGTCGGACAGATGTCCAAAGAAAAATATTCTTGAGGACAGACCTCCTATGATACCAAACTTTAACAAACCAACCCATGTTTCCCTCAAGCCCGACACCCAACCTGATCCTTCACATACCCGAAGGGTGTTCTTGATCCCCATGGGCTGGAAAAAAGAACCCGATTATAAAACAAAAAAATCAAAGGAATGATTTCAATCAACCTGAACAACCACATGGAAACTATATATATATTGATAAAGAAACAACATAAGACTAAAAAATATATATTCCATAACTATAAGAAAATAGTGTAAATAGAACAAATAAAATAGTAGATAAAACTCCAATAGACTAGTCCAACTGTCTTCAATGGACTAAACTAATAGCTACTCGAAATGATGGCATAGACTAACTTCCACCATATCACTACCAGCTACCCAACCAGCTAACATGAAACTCATCACCTCACTTCGGCCCCTTGCCTTTCACTATACTAGAGTAAAAATAAAGGTATACACACTACCAAATAGATGTGTAGGGTGTTAACTAATAGGCTCAATAGGATCCTATTGATGTGTTCCATACCAAGTATCTATATAACAATTCATTTACACGCATTTTAAAATAAAACAAGGCCTGATAATAAGTAAACATGTTTTATATAAAACATGATAAACATTTCCCTTTTCCACATTTCTAAACAAAAGTAGGTATATCAGTTTAAAAAAATATTTTCCATATCATTTTTCACAAGAATAAACATGCATCTCAAGGCTAACTCAGAAATCCAAGCAGTACAAAACAGAAGCATGTATCACAACACCAAGGAAACTATAGGACCAGGACACAAACAACTCGTACCACAATAATCAAGTGCACAAAACTAATCCTATAACATGGGCCTAAGAAGATGAGGAATATCCCCTGAGTAAAACCCCCAAAATGTCAATACTTTTTCCCTAGAAAAACATGCCAAGGAAATAGAGGAAAGTCCCAAAACAAACTTCCTTTATAATCATGAAACAATGGATGATAGACCCAAACAAAACCTTCCACCTAAGTCCCCAAGGTAACCAACGTTCTCAATTTCAGAAACCAATTTCAATGATTTGAAAACCATTCAAAATAATTTCATAATCCATTTAACATAATCTAGTGAAAAAAATTCTCTTTTAAAACACTTTTCCACACACACAAATAATATTGATGATTTAATAACTTAATTAAAAGAAATAGCAATCCGGATCATTATCATAGGCTAGAGACGGAACAAACCACCTCAAATTTTGGGTTTCATGTTCCCGTAATGGGAATCTAAAAGCAAAGAAACCCAACACCCCCTACAAATACCTTACAATAAAATCAATATCCAGATTGATTCAATTTAAAATACAATGGATTGGTGTATAGAAGAAAATCTACATACCTCATGAATGGACATCCACCACACCAAAACTAATGAATGAAAAGTCCTATAGAATAAGATCTCACAATGGATATAAAAGAATATAATAAGAATCATCCAACTTAGATCAGAGGATCTGATAAAACAAAGCTAGGGTGCTATTGCGATCAACCACAAGGAATAAACAGAAGGAACACTTACTCGAAGAGACACACCACATATGTAATGAACATCTAAATCTAATCGGATCAATCCAGAAGGTGAGAAGCCTTTAAAAGTTTCCAAGGAGAAGCCTAGGGTCTAGGGAAATGAAGTTTGGGAATAGAGGTTTGAGCAAAATAGCCAAGCATTTGACATTAAGCTGGGCGTGGGCCGATTCATAATGTGTACCTTAGGTACATGGAGTATAGTCCATGTTAAATAAGTTATGCCGAAGAACCCATCACCTCTTTTTAAAAAACATCTATTTGACCCCTATACGATGTGTACCTCTAGTACATGACATGTACCTACACAAGGTATACCTCTATTACAAATCATGTACCTCCAGTACACAGCATGTACCTCTAGTACACATCATGTACCTCCAGTACACAATGTGTTCTCTACAGCTCATAAAAAATCCATAAAACTACATTTAAGGACACAACCAAAATAAAACTTTGAGAAATAAAAATTATATTTGATCAAGGTAACATGATGTAACATGTGATGCACTCAATGACTAAGGTTTCTTGAATAACTATTGATCCCTATTATTCACTAAATGAAGTGGGGACACAAAAAAGATCTTGATCCCTAGTATTTTACAAGATGAAAAAAGGTTGATGAATAGATCTCAGTCTTTAGTATATAATTCAATGAATAAGGGGTTCTGATTAGATCTTGATCCCTAGTATGTCTCTTGATGAACAGGGGAAGATAATTAGATCTCATTCCATTGCATATACAGAGAACACATCACCTTGATGAGCAAATATAATGAGCTGTATTATCACAAAATTCTGAGTATCATGATTCATTATCCTTGTGTATTATCATTGGTTCATCTAACACCTTCATTATCCATCCAATAAAGAGATGATGTTGGTATGTCTGGGGGTTTCGGGTTTCTTGGTTAGCGCACGACCACTCCGTTTTGGATTGTGTGTTATTTATGTTATGTATTATTATGATATACACTTGTATATCTGATCAAATCAATTTAAAGACACATTTTTGGTTTCCTACCAGGTCTTGTACTCACACCCTACTCAGGCATTTCAATGCGCTTGTAAATTGCATTGGGGATCAGGTGAAGGGAAAGGGCCCTATGGTGGATAGTTGAAAAGAGGAGCATGGATCTAGTAGTAAATCGGGAAAAAATTTGGAGGATCCATGATAGAGATAATATTTTCATATTTTTCATATGTTTATCAATGATTTATACCCTTCCAATTAATCAATTTCAGCTGATTTGTATCATTTTAGTGTTTTGGTGAATTATAGGCTTAATTGTGGAAATTTGTTAATTATGGAAATTTAGTAGTTTTGTGTAGCTTCTGTATTTCAGGAATATTATTTAAATTTTTTATCAAAATTGTATGATTCCGTTTTTAGGATTTCTAGGATCATAGGATTCAACTTTTTCTTGTGGACCTTGATCCAATTCGGCACACAATGGCCCAGAAAAATTCAACAATTGGAAAAAGTTTTCTGGCCGACAGAAAGGACCCCACCATAAATAATGAAGTATATATAGGGATACACATATCTAAATTAGGTGATTCCAGCTGAAAAATAAAGGGGACTCCATGAATCATGTTCAAAATAAAGTTCATGAAGAAATTCAGTCATTTATACATCCATTTAATGCGTACAAATAGAGGAAGTTGAAGAGTGACCTCAGGTAGAAAAAGATGTCATTAGTAATTCGATGATAACTTTTGTGACACTTATTAAAATTTGGTGAGATTTTGAGGAATAATGTAAAGGACTTAGATGAAAAATATTTATGTAGACTCCTTCTCAATACTCGGATATTTATTATTCCAACTAGACTCCAACTTTCAGTGAAGTAAATTTGAAGGGAAATTTTCTACTCCAAAAGCCTATAAATAAGAGTGTTCACTTCCATTCAAAGGGGTTGATGAAGGTGAAACAGGGGATATGCTGGAGGCCTGAGTTCTTGAAGTTCTTTTTATTTTACATTTTCTCTTTTCTTTGTTTCATCATGCTCTCCTCTTACCCTTTCAACTCTATTACCCTTCACATGGAGGGGTAAAACCATTGAGTGATCGGGGATGGGGGATTTTCACTTTTGTAATGTTGGAGTTTTGTGCTTAAATGTAAAACCCTCTTTTTCTTTTGAATGAATTATATTATTATTTTTTCCAAATTATCTTAATGAAATTGTGTTTTTAGTTTGGTGTATTCATTTTTAATATCTTTTGGTTAAAGCCTTTTAATCTCCCTCCACCTAGTGCAATTTGTCTCGATCGAGCATATTGTGTTAGGTGGTGAGTGTCCAGAGATCGTTGGCACATTTGTGGAAGTAGTAAACTTTTTCTAGAGTTATAAGGGGAAAAAATTCCTGATTGGGACTTACCTTAGTTGTTTAGGGATTTTTATGAACTTCCATGCACATAAGAACGAATTCTACTTGTTTGTTTAACAAAGGGTGATTGATAACTCGATCGAGGAGTCTTTCATTTGTCATTAAAAAGGAAGAGAGGGAATATGATATTTATTACTATGATGACATTGCAAAATTAAATCCTACCCTGACCCCATCACTCTCTTTATCCATTAGTGTTCAACCTTTCTTTTTATTGCTTGCTTTATTTTTCAACTCAAACAATTTCAAAAACAACCTTTTCTTCATTCTTAAATTTAAGTGAAAAGTATAATTATTGTGCACTCCTCTCTAGAGAAAACTTAGGTAAACCACTCTACTACATTTTAACATAGGTATTATTTGTTTTTTCACACCCCACGACAGGCGCATGTCCATCCGCTGTTTATTTATTTACATTATCTTCTTTATTTCTTTTGGACATTCTTTCCACTTATAAGAGATTCTTTTTCTATATTACATATATGTCATCTTTACTTTTCCACATGTTTACTCTAATTATTTATTATATTTTTAATTGTTTATTATTGATCCCATGAAATGATATTGAGGGCATAATCTCTCCAATGATAGACTCATACCCTTGTTTCTAGTTGGAACCATATTGCGTATGAGGAGACGCGTGTAAAAACCCGGAATTTCCATGGAATTGTTTTTCTTAAATACATGGGAATTTTACGAGTCCAAGAAAATTTACGGCACATGATTATGAGTCCTGGTGTGCCCAGAATCAATTTCTGATGTTTTGTTTGGGTACGTTCAGTAAACGTACGAGTGAGTATTTATAACTTTTGAACCGGTGCTCGAAATTTAAATCTGAGGGCATCGTTGAACTCACATCGCCAATATTATCTTAAGAACACTTTCTCTTCAACATCAATGAGTCAAGGATAGAAGTTAGTTTTTTTGGGTTTTATTTAAAAATAATAATAAAATAAAGTTCCATACAATTTATTTTATTTGGGCCACCGTTTGGTGTGTGGTGGTTAAAACCTCCTCATAGAGGTTGGTGGTGGGACCACCACACCTTAAACTCCCATGAGAGGTTATGGAGGTGGGGCCCACCCAAACCCAACCTCTCATGAGAGGATTAATGTGGTGGGGACCACCCCGGCTCATAACCCATTAAACTCCCCATTAAATTGGAGAAACCCTCATGCTCTAATTAATATGGGGGAGCCTATTCAACTTCCATTTATTAATGGTTTGAAAACTCTCATCAATTAATTAGGTGGAGCCTATCCCCTTAATTAATTTTCCATTTGAATACGTTCCAACAATTAAAATAATAGACAGTCTATTATTTCTTTTGTGTTGGCATATTTCATTTGGTGGAACTTGGGAAGAGGAGGGCTAGGGAGAAAAGCTCCCAATGAAGAATGAAGAACGCTCCACCAACGAAGAACGCCGATCTTCTTCGACTTCTTCCCCGGACACCTACAAACGTGGAGCGTCTTCCTTGAGCCGAAGAAAATCGTTTTTGGAAGTGCTTGGCGGACACGATGAATGACGATCCTCTTCATCTTGTTTCCGCAACTCCGTCAAAGAACCATGAACAACCAACAAAGGTAGGGGAATTAAATTTATTTGACTACCTCGTTCTTCCTTTAATTTTAAATAAATATGGTGGTTGAGTTATGTTCTTTGTTGAACCTTTGTTACCACCCTAAACACAGAGGGTGCGGGTCAAACCAACATGGCCTGAATCCACCACCGATCTTGTTTACGTTGATATTTTGGCGATGAAGCGGTGATGAGGCGATGAAGGCGGTGACAAGAAAGGCCACGCTGTCCGCAACCTCTACGAACTGCACCACCCCCACAGTGCACCAGTGCTCCCGGCTGAACATCACCGGCCCGCTCCGGCCCGAGCCGCACCAAACCGGTCTGCCCAGCCACCTCCCTGCCGCAGGACCGCACCCCGCGCAGCTAGCCCGACACCCCACGCGGCCGGCCCGCGCCCCACGTGGCCTGCCCGCGGCGCGCACGGCCTGCCCGTGCCCCGCACGGCTTACTAAGAACCTCGTTCCTCCTTCCCGACGCCCGGTGCCTCACACCCCCTGCCGCGGCCTACCTGGGGCCCCTCCAAACTGCCCACAACCTATCTGGCGCCAGACCGGCTTGCCCGTGCTTCGCGGTGGCATGCCCGTGCTTCGCGGTGGCATGCCCGAAGCTTTCCCATGCTGCTTTTTGGCCTACCCATCCTCCTTTTGTCCAACTCAGCGCCCTTTCGGGCCGAGTAGCCCGAACCGTGCCCCTTGCGGTGCTGGCTGAACCGAACCGGCCCCCGCCTCTCGGTCGTGCCGCCTATGCGGCAACCTCCGGGCCGAACCACCCCCACAGTCTGCTGGTCCGGGCCCAGTGGATCAGGCCAAACATTGTGGGCTGACCGGATCATCCCAGACCAGGTCATCCCAGACTGGGTTGGGCCGAGCTGGTCCGACCGGGTCGGATCGGACCCGGGCCCACTAACTGCCTTTACTTTTTTGGCCATATCTTTGGCACTGGTCGACCGTTTCAAGAACCATTAGCGGTACTAGTATTTTTGGAGCACAACGGTCCCTTTGAGTTTATTCCACTGGTGTTTGGAGTAAAGTTGAGTTAAGGTTAGGTTGGATCGTACACGAATCCAACCGGGCCCCCGAAACTAAAAAGCTAATAACCCACAGACCGGACGTCCGTTTGACACGCCGTCAGTTGCGTTGAGACCTTTGTGACATGGAAGACCTTTTAGTTACTTCTAGGTTGGACTTCATGGATGTTAGAGAATTGACCCGTAGTTTTTGGAGCGGATCCTTCCAGAGACGAGCGAGCATAGTGCAGAGACCTAGTAGCTGGCTGAGACCTGACGACTGTTGACCGATTCGACACGGAGTGTTTCGACTAACCCAATGGGGAGCGCCTTGGTGTCGTGTCAGACCCACAGTGGTGAGCGCCTCTGTGTGATGCCGCAAACCCATGGTAATTGATAGGAGGAGTACCTCAGCATGATACAAGGGGGAGTGCCTCTGTGTGACGCAGGAAACCCACAGTGTGGAGCGCCTCTGTGTGACATAGTAGACCCACAGTACTCGACCGGAGTAGTACCTTAGTAGTCCAGGATAGTGGGAAGCATCTCTCTGTGACACGACAAGCCCACAATACTTTATAGGGGAGTAATCCAGCAGTCGAGGGTTTCACCAGTGTGACTGGGAATGTTACTTGATACTACCCCTAGAATAAAATCCTAGTTTGAGGTGAGTTAGTGTCTTTTGTGTTTACCTCATTACTGAGATGAATTATTTGATAACGTAGGTATATGTATGAGAATATACGTAAGTAATGGCTATCCGTTGATATCATACTCTGTGAATTATCCTTGGTGGATTTTGAGAGACCATGGTGGTCTCGGGGTCCCAACAGAGTATCGTTATACTCACCCCTACATAGGCTTTGTCCGCACCTCATTGTGGTGGTTGCAAACGATGAACAATGCTGACCGAGGCAGAGTGGATAGGATTGGATGGTACCCGGAGGTGGACCAAATGGCATGACGGTACACGGATGAGACAGATGGATGTGGAGTGCTGTGGAGGATATCTGTACCTACCCTTCAGGTAGGATCTGTGGCGGATGATCCAAGAGCTATTTTACACCTTTAAACTGTTTTTTCCCTTTCAGTTGTACTTGTGCTTTACAGTTGGGCTTGTATTTCCGGCCCCATTACTTTTCTGCACTCCTTTTTTGTAGTTTTATTTAGTGTTTTACTTCCATATTATACACTGTTGTGTGTGTTTATATTTTATAAATGAAATGCATTCCCAGTTTTAGTGATTTACTCCTTTGGTGCTAGTCGCCAGCCACTGGCCTATGGATGGAGGGCTTGGGGTAGTCACGACATGGGTCCCAAGGACGGGTCATGAAAAAATGGTATCACAGGGGTCAGTTCTACCACATAATTTAGGACTATGATCTTTCTTTTTTGTGAAGAAATAGTGTTAAGGGTACTGATTGTGGTTTTTAGTTTACGGAGTCCAATGTTCGTGCGGCGGCCCACGTATACATACACCAAGACCGTAACTTCTTATTTCCAACTCACTTCATGGAAACAGACACTGCATGTGTGTTTTCAAAATTTATCTTTACGTCAGCTCAACCAGGTATAATCTTTTGACCATGTCGCATCTGTTTCTTTCAGGATGCATCCCCGCGGATGACCAGTTAGAGCCCCGAGAGTCATACGCATAGATATCCCACCAAGCGATGAGGCCTCGGTGTAGGGCCCTCTTTCGGCGGAGGCACCAGTGGTACCACTACCCGTTGGGCCACTGATGCCACCAGCCCCAGCAGCAGACGATGCACACCGCTTGAGCGTGTTGCACGAGTTCCAGCGCTAGAGGCCACCCATGTTCAGGGGGGAGAAGGACCCACAGGTAGCTCAGGATTGTCTGGAGACTGTGGTGAGTGTCTTCAGACTGGTAGGGACACTGGTAGGCATTATGGTGATCCTTATCGTGAGTCTCCTTCAGGAAGTAGTAGGCATATGGTGGATCCTGATGCTCCAGGTGCATGACGAGATGGCACTACTATGGACAGTCATCGAGAGCCTGTTTTGGGCAGAGTTTGTCCCAGCCACCCTTTGTGCGATGCCAATACAAGAGCTACTACATCTACAATAGGGGAGCATGACGGTAGCTCAGTAATCAGCAAGGTTCACCGACCTCTCGCGCTTCTCCACATATATGGTGTGAAACCCATTCTTCAGGGCCCGAGCATTCGAGAAGGGGCTCAGGTGAGAGATCAGGGCTTCAATGGTCTCACTCAGCATCCCGATGCCGGTGGGGGTGCTAGAGAGAGCCCTCCTGGTGGATAGTTTCCTTGTTGAGCAGTCTCCTGCAACGAGACCCACCACTAGTCGACATGTAGTGGAGTCTTCTACTACTGGTAGTAGATAGATGATGTAGAGTTCCAAGAGGACCAGACCCATGGGTGGACGACCGCATGACTCAGGATCGGTTGTGTGGGGCACCCGAGGCAATGACATACATGCCAGGAGCAGGGAGTGTTACTCATGTGGTGGGAAAGGTCACATGGCTCCTCACTGTCCGACCTTCCGTACTGATGATCAGAAGATGGTCGAAGGACCGACCAAGTAGAGGCATATATTAGATTGAGGTGGTCCACAGGGAGTAGGCCGGCATGGCAGAGGAGCTAGCCATGTAGCTGGCGATGGACGGTGTTTCGAGGTGATACCACCACCACCACCAGGAGGTGCACCCCAACCGCAGGGAGTATGTGGATAGGGGAGAGCTCATCTCCAGGTAGCTGAGACCTATGATCATGAAACTCCGGAGATGATTCGAGGTACGATATCTTTCTACTCCACCATAGATACATTTCTTATAGACACATGTGTCAGTCAGTCTATCATTGCCACTGCCCTGGTTCGGAGCTTTGAGATTCTTATGGAGCCATTACCTCGATCCTTACGCCTAGAGACTCCTACGAGAGAAGGCTCGATGATCACACACTATTTCTGGTAGTGTGATCTTACTCTAGGAGGTGAGATCATGGGCTGGGATCTCCTCGCAGCATCATCTAGGCCTTACGAAGTCATCTTGGTTATGGACTGGTTATCTACAGTCCATGCTCAGATCGACTTTATTAGGTCCAAAGTGCAGTGTGTCCACATGGATGGGACCAGGTTCACCATCACCGGTGAGAAGGGAGCCTTTGCAGCACATGATGGACTTACTCAGAGGAGGGTTCAGCCGATCACTTATCAGTTGGCATGCCTTACCCTCAGAGTAGTATATGTGGAGAGTCCAAGCTATCCTATAGTGGTAGACCAGTAAACAGATTTTTTCCCTGATGATGTTCTAAGAATTCCTCCACACAGAGAGGTGGAATTTTACATTGACATGTACACCAGGATGACACCGATATCTAAACCATCATATCGGATGGCCCCCGCTAAACTTCATGAGCTATGGGTACAACTGGAGGACTTGCAGGGGAAGGGATTCATCCAGCCTGTTGTTTCTCCCTGGGCAGCCCCGATACTGTTCGCCAAGAAGGAGGATTGGAGCTTGAGACATTGTGTGGACTACCACTTCCTAAACCAGGTGACCATGAAGAACAAGTACCCACTTCCGAGGATTGATGACCTCTTTGATCAGCTAAAAGGACCACAATGGTTCTCGAAGGTAGACCTCAGATCAGGATATCACCATCTCAGAGTTCAGGATGAGGATGTGTAAAATACATCCTTCATGTGTCAGTAGGACCATTAAGAGTTCTTGTTTATACCTTTTGGCATAACCAACGCTCCATCAGTGTTCATAGCACTCATGAATAGGATCTTCTAGTCATACCTTGATCGCTTTGTCGTAGTCTTCATCGACGACATTCTAATATACTCGATTACTGAGGAGGAGCAGGCCTACCATTTGCCGGTAGTACTGGAAACACTTTGAGAGCACCAGATTTATGGAAAACTCTCGAATTTATAGTTTTTGATCTGATATGTTCACTTTTTCTGACATGTCATCTTGGAGGCTGGAGTTGTAGTGGGTCTAGCAAGGATTGAGGTGGTACTTCCTTGGGAGCCACAAAGGAGTGTGACAGAGGTATGAAGTTTCTTAGATTTGGATGTTTACTACCAGAGGCTCATACCAGACTTCTCCAGAGTTGAAACACCACTATTAGTCTTGAAGAAGAAGGGGAAACCCTTCGTGTGGTCAGAGAGATGCCAACAAAGCTTTCAAGAGATGAGGAAGAGGCTGACTAGTGCCCCCCATCTTGAGGCATCCAGAGGAAGGCGTAGGGTATGTAGTCTAATGCGATGCATCAGTGACCGGACATGGGTGTTTCCTAATGTAGTAACGAGCAGTGATCGCATATAGTTCTCGCCAGCTGAGATAAGATGGGCATAACTATGCTACCCCTGACCTAGATTTAGCAGTAGTGGTCTTCGCCTTGAATATATTTCAACACTATCTTATGGGAGAACTTTTTACAGTGTAATCTGGTCACAAGAGTATGAGATATATATTCTCTAAAAAGGACCTAAATATGAGACAGTGGGGATGGCTTGAGTTATTCCAGGACTATGACTTTGATATAGTCTATACTCTTAGAGAGGGGAACATTGTAGCAGATGCACTCTGCAGGAGATCTGGTATACAACTACTAGGCGAGGAGACAGAGCAGCTTGCTGCCTTACAAATATCTTTGTGGATAGAGATGGAGCAGCCTTTATTCAGTCTCTTACAATCAGTCGCCCACTTCTTTAGTGAGTCAGGGGGGCACAACGTGGAGACGCTAACTACGAGACACAACTTTCTTAGATATCCACAGGGTAGGCACCTGATGTATTTTCTGAAGGCAGGGAGCACGTCATCCTCTTTAGAGGATGTACTATGGTTCCAATGTCACTTCAGAAGGAAGTGTTGAGGTATTTACACACATCCCTTCTAGCGGTACATCCAGGTGTGGAAAAGATGTATCAGGACCTCAGACGACAGCAATGGTGTCCAGGTATGAAGAAGGCGGTAGTGGAGTTTGTCTCTCGATGCCTCACTTGTCAGCAAGTGAAGGGGGAGCACTAGGTACCAGCAGGATTGGTATAGCCTTTGCAGGTCCTAGAGTGGAAGTGGAATGGGATATCCATGGACTTCGTGACGAGTCTTCCACATACATCTAGGGGACACGAATCGATTTAGGTGATCGTTGACCGACTCACCAAGTCATCCCACTTTCTACAAATTAGAGAGCAGGGTTTAGTAGAGAGATTGAGATGCCTCTATGTGTAGGAGATTATGCGTTTACATTGTATACCTTCGGAGATTTTCTCTGATCATGATTCATGATTTACTTCCCAGCTATGGAAGAGGTTGCAGGAGGCTTTCGGGATAAAACTTCTCCTAAGAACCACCTTCCATCCATAGAAAGATGGTCAGACTGAGCGGACCATTCAGACCCTCAAGGACATTCTACGTTCTTGTGTCCTCGACTTCGGTCATAGCTGGGAGGTTCACTTACCGTTGGTGGAGTTTACCAACAATAACAAGTATCACTCCACTATCGGGATGAAACCTTTTGAGGCCTTGTACAAGTGACCTTTCAGATCACCCTTGTGTTGGAAAGACCCAGGAGAGTCTACCCTAGTGGGAATAAATATGGTATGGGCTACCACAGAAAAGGTTTAAATCATCTAGAAGCAGATTAAGACTACACAGAGAAGGAAGAAGTTGTATGATGACAGGAGACGGAGACCTCTAGAGTTCGAGATGGCGACCACGTCTTTTTAGGGGTCTCACCCCGATGATTTTTACAGAAATTTGGCTGAGATAGTAAGTTATCTCCGTGATTAATCGGACCTTTCCATGTCCTAAACAGAGTAGGCAAGGTGGCTTACCGCTTAGATCTTCCACCTCAGTTGCACCGAGTGCAATACGTCTTCCACGTATCCTAGTTGAGGAGATATGTGCATGACCCTTACCACATCATCGATCATGGAGAGCTGGACGTCAACGATGGGGCAACATTCACGGAGGTTCCAGAGGAGATTGAGGATTGACAAGAGTGGGTCCTACATGGACGATCGATACCTCTAATGAACGTACGTTGGTAGCACGAGAACCTCTAGGAGAGACCATGGGAGTGGGAGGCTCAGATGTGTGCTCAGTACCCCCATTTGTTCCCTTAGTTCGAGTTGTAGCTTACAAGGATATAATGCCCTAAGGTGGGGAGAATGTAAAGACCCAGAATTTCCATGGAAATTTTTTTCTTAAATACATGGAAATTTTACGAGTCCGTGAAAATTTACGGCGCATGATTCCGAGGCCCGGTGTGCCCGAAATCAATATCTGATGTTTTGTTCGTGTACGTTCAGTAATCGTACAAGTGGGTTTTTATAACATTTGAACAGGTGCTCAGAGTTGAAATCCAAGGGCACCGTTGAATTTGAAGCACTGATATTTACATAATAATACTTTCAATTTGACGGAAGTAAGTCGAGGATAGAAGTTAGTTTTTGGGTTTTCTTTAAAAAAATAATAAAATAATGTTCCCTAAACATTATATTATTTGAGCCGCCATTTGGTGTGTGGTGGTTAAAAACTCGTCATGGAGGTTGGTGGTGGGACCACCGCACCTTAACCTCCCATGAGAGGTTATGGTGGTGGGTCCCACCCAAACCCAACCTCCCATGAGAGGATTAATGTGGTGGGTACCACCCGGGCTCTTAACCCCTTAAACTCGCCATTAAATTGGAGAAACCTTCAAGATCAAATTAATATGGGGGAGCCTCTTCAACTTCCCTTAATTATTTTTGGGACAACTCTCATCAATTAATTCGGTGGAGCCTATCTAATTAATTAATTCTCCATTTGAATTCGTGCCAACAATTAAAATAATAGATAATATATTATTTCTTTTGGGTTGGATTATTTCATTTGGTGGAACTTGAGAAGAGGAGAGTTAGGGAGAAAATCTTCCAACGAAGAACGAATAAAGCTTCACCGATGAAAAACATCGATCCTCTTAGACTTCTTCCCCAGACACCTACCGACATGGAGAGTCTTCCTTGAGCCGACACAACTTAGGTTTGGATGTGCTCGGTGGATGCGACGAATGACGATCCTCTTCATATTCTTTCTGAAACTCGTTCAATGAATGTCGAACGACCAACAAAGGTAGGGGGATTAAATTTATTTGAGTTCCTTGTTCTTCCTTTCATTTTAAATAAAGATGGTGGTTGAGTTTTTTTCTTTGTTGAACCTTTGTTACCACCCTAAATGTGGAGGGTGCGGGCCAAAGTAACATGGCCCGCCCCCTCCAGCGATCTTGTCTATGTTGAACTTTCGGCAACAGAGCGAAGATGTAGTGACGAAGGCGGCAACGACAAAGGCCACACTACCCACAGCCACCGTGAACTGTGCCACCCCTGTGGCACACCGGTGCTCCTGGCCGAACACTACTTGCCCATGCCGAACCGGCCTACCTGGTTGCCCCCTCGGCCGCCGACCCGCCAGCCTGCGGCATCCCGCGTGGCTTGTCCAGTGCCCCACGCGGCCTGCCTGCACCCCAAGCGGCCTGCCCGCACCCCGCGCAGCCTCCTCACGGCATGCCGGCACCCTGCACGGCCTACCCGGTGCCCCACACGGCCTACCCGAGCCCCGCGCGACCTTCCCGTGCCCCGCGTAGCTTTCCCGATGCCCGCCCGGCATCCTGCGCGCCCTGCTGTGGGCTGCCCGGCGCCCTATCGGCCTGCCCGCGCCCCGCACGGCCTGCCCACGGCCTACCCAGCACCCTGCCGGCCTACCTGCTCCCCGCACACCATGCCCGGCACGCCGCACGGCCTACCCAGGCTACTTGCTGGCCTGCTCGGCCACCTTTCGGCCTGCCCAATGCCCTTCCGGGCCGAGTCAGCCGAATCGTGCCCCTCGAGGCACTGGCCAAACCGAACTGGCCTTGGCCTCTGGGCCGTGCCGCCTACACGACCACCTTCGGGCCAAACCACCCCCGTAGTCTACTGGGCCGGGCCCAGTGGACTGGGCCGAACCTAGAGGGCTGACCGGGTCGACCCAGACCAGGTCGGCCTAGACTGGGTTGGGCCGAGTCAGTTCTACCGGGTCAGACTGGACCCGGGCCCCCTACCTTCCTTTACTTTCTTTTGGCCATATCTTTGGCACAGGTCAACCATTTGACGAACCATTAGCGGCACTGGTATTCATAGCGCATGATGGTCCCTTTGAGTTTATTCCATAGGTGTTCCGGGTAAAGTTTAGTTATGGTTAGGATGGATTGTAAACGAATCTAACCGAGCCCTCGGGACTAAAAACTAATAACTCATAGACCGTGCATCAGTTTGACATGCCGTCAATTGCGCTGAGACCTCTATGATGTGGCAGAACTTTGAGTTACATCTATATGGGACTTCGTGGCTATTGGAGTATCAAACATTAGATCATGGAGCGAATCCTTCCAGAGACGACCGATCGTAGTGTTGAGACATAGTAGATGGCTGAGACCTGACGACTATTGAATGATTCGACTCAGAGTGTTTTGACTAGCCATGTGGGAGTGATTTGGTGTCGCGGTAGACCAATAGTGGGGAGTTCCACTGTGTGACACAACAGACCCATGGTACTGGAGAGGAGGAGTACCTTAGAATGCTATGAGGGGGAGTACCTATGTGTTACGTGACAAACCCACAGTTGGGAGCACCTCTGTGTGACGTAGCAGACCCACGATACTCGTAGGAGGAGTACCTCAGCAATCCAGGACAGTGGGAAGCACATTTGTGTGACGCGATAGGCCCACAAAACTCTATAGAGGAGGAGTACTCCAGCAGCCAAGGGTTTCGACAATGTGACTGTGAATGTTACTTGATACCACCCCTAGAATAAAATCCTGGTTTGAGCTGAGTCAGTGACTTTTGGGTTTACCTCATGACTGAGATGGATTAGTTGATAACTTTAGTATATGTATGGGAATATACCTATGTAATGGATATCCATTGATTTCATACTCTGTGGTTTATCCTTGGTGGATTTTGAGAGACCATTGTGGTCTCAACGTCCCTACTGAGTATTGTTATACTCACCCCAGAACGGGCTTTGACCGCACCTCATTGTGTTGGTTGCAGATGATAGACAACACTGAATGAGGCTGAGTGGACAGGACTGAACGGTACCCAGAGGTGTACCACACAGTGTGATGGTAAACTAAGGAGACAGACGAGCGTGGAGTGCTGTAGAGGCTATATTTACCTACCCTTTAGGTAGGATCTGTGGCGGACGATCCAGGAGCTGCTTTATACCTTTCAGCTATTTTTGTCCCTTTCAGTTGTACATGTACTTTGCATTTGCGATTGTATTTCTATCCCCTTTACTTTTCAGCACTCCTTTTGTTTATAGTTTTACTTAGTGTTTGGTTCCTGATTATACACTATTGTGTGTGTTTAAATTTTATAAAGGCATTGCCTTCTTAGTTTTAAGGATTTACGCCTTTGGTTCTAGTCGCCAGCCCTTGGCCTATGGATGGAGGCCTTGGGGTATTTATGGCATGGGTCTCAAGGACGGGTCGTGACAATGCGCAAGGGGTCACATGGAATTCCAGCTCTGACCGGTGATTTAGGCTGGGATGTTACAATAAGGAAAATGATGTTCTTTATTAACAGTGATCTTATCAAATTATCTATAATAAATTAAAACCCACATGGAACCATCTTTATTTTTTACAAAACTATAGGTGCACCCCATGGTGAAGTGTTAGGTTGGATAAAACCATTATTTAGGAACTCCAATAATTACTTTTTCAGTTCAAAAAGTTCTACATGATCTATTCGATAATGGGGGTTGGAAATAAGCTTAGAATTAGTGACTATGTCAATAATAAACTCAACCAACCTATTAGGAATAATACCAAGGAATTTATTAGAGAAAATATCCATGCATTCATTCACTACTGGCACATCACTAATCTGAATATTTTCATTATTTTCAATGACATGTTCTACATAAATTTCAATGTCATTTATAATCAATTCATCTAGTTATTAGTATGTTATTAAAGGTATTAAAATATTCAAAAAAACATTATTGGATTTTTAATCTATCTTAAAATCATAAAATAAAATCCAATCCATACCCAAAATAAAATAAAAATATAATATGGGTTGATCAACATAATTTGCTTGAAAATCCATTTAACTAGTAACAATATGAAGAGACCTATGTATCTTAGATTCTTTAATTTTTCCACCTAGTGGGTTCACTAAAAGTTCTTTCATTCATTCATGATGTGAGATTCCCAATACTATTGTAAATTTTTAAAAAATGATATACTATAAAGTTCCTGAATCAAATAGGGTTTTGGCATAATTTGACTAAACTAATAACCTACCTATCACCAATTCATTTTATAAATCACTATCAACCATAGTAGAAGAAAAATACTTTTCACAACTTTTTTCTTATATTCATAATAATTTCCATCCCCATTTTCTATATTTAGGCACACATTAGCATAATATCTCAACTCATTACAATTAAGACATCTCACTCTAGGTTTTCTATATGTTACCCCATCATTGGATTCTTCAAGATTCATTTCTTCACAATCATGGGATATATGACCAAATTTTCTACATCAATAATAATTCTCTAATTTCACAAGACAATCTATAGGTATATTCTTACCACACTTACCACTAGATGTGAACTTTATTTTCTTACCTCAAAATTTCTTTTATTTATGTTTCCCCATCACCTACTATACTTACAACTTATACATTCAATATCACAAGTAATATAACTATTAGATAAATCTATATCAACTTTTTTAGCACAAACAACAACTTTCTCATAGATTTTAAATTCTCATGTTTCCAATGCTATTCCAAATATAGGTTTCAATATGGAATTAAATATATTAATTTTAATATTATTTCCTTGATAAAATCTTCTACATACTTGGGAAATCTTGTAAAATTGGATTCATACACAACTACAGAATATTCATCCTGTTACCTTAATTCCACGATTTTTTTTTTCATCTTGAGTTGAAATACCATATTTAGATATTTATTAATGAAAAGATCCATAAATGATTCCCTTTATATGTATTCAAGATCAAATTTCTCTCTCGTATTCATAGCCATAAACCACCATCTATTGGATTCACATTCCAAATGATAAATGTAAAGGGTTACCTTTTGAATTTCTAAACACCTCATGACTTCAAATACATTTTCTTGGGGTTTGATCCATCCTTAAGATACCACTGGGCTAGAAGATACTCTAAATGATGGAGGATGTTGTCTCATAAAATTCTCTACAATTTTCATATTCCTCTATGGTAGATCTAGCTACTCATTAGCCTGAAATCCTCCACCATTTATAGGTTGTGTTAATTAAGCCATCACCACAAAAAATTGCTATGTTCCAATACTTACCATTATGGGTTTTTGACTTGGAAGGATATTGTCCTCTTGGTTCCTTCATACTACAACCTCCCTATTTCTTCTTAGGAAAACCATTCCGAACAGACATAGTTTATTAAAATAAACAAGGTAATCATAAAATTATATACAATTTAAACTTATATATTAGGTAAAAATATTTTAAGGGTATTCAATTATCATTATCCTGACCCCTAAAGTTATCTAAACATAGCTCTGATAGAAACCGTAAAGACACATCCTTAAGCATTACATATTCTAGTGTTGTTGAACTAGAATTCACTTTCTTACAATCCTAAGGATATTTTAGGTTTATAGTTTTAAATAACTATGAGAAAATACTATATAGTAAACCCATAATTTATAAGTGTACACTTATTATCAGTATCCATTCCCACCACAAAAAATACTTTTTAAAATAAAATATCATTTATTTTCATCGTAATTATTAATAAATATTATCTTGACAGTATCTATGTACATAATCCTCATTAAAAAAATGTGTTATGATAAAATAAATATCAATAACATATATAAAAGGAAGAAAACCATTATTCCAATAAAAACCATTAATTGTTTTTATAAAAATCACAACCTTTTCCCTATAAATGGAAATAATTTATCAATAAGATAATTATCAGTCAATTTTAAAATGAAATTATTTCCTAAAAAATAATAATCAAGCATATAAAATTTATGTAGATAACTTGGGTGATAAAAAAATATTTTTTTGAATATTTTATTAATAATAAATGAAATAATTTCCTCACATTGTGTTAAATATGTTTAATTAGAAAGTATTTGGGATTTGATCATTTATTTGAAAATTTTGTGAAAATTACAGTTTTACCCTTTATAGTGCACTGTAGTATTTCGAAAGTAAATATTTTTATATTTATTATTTGAACTTGAAATGTTGTAACAATGTTACTAAATTAATGTTCTACAACTTTTATGCAGGACACTAGATCAAAATAATGCATTTGGATGGAGTAATTAGGCCATAGAGGCAAAGGTGGGATGGACACGCCAGAATGGAAAAGCTTCTGTATTTAGGCCATACCTCCTTCATATGGGACTATATGAATCCCAGAATTGGAGAGGAGATAGAGGACCCATATCCACATATTTTATCCCACTGTAAGGACGGCCAATTCATTCGTTTTGGTGGTCAAATTGGAGGTGAATGTTGGCATAAAATATTTGGCCGAGATTCCCCATTCACACTTGAAACCACTTTGAACCTAGCCTCCCCACCACTCAATAAATTGGTGTTTTTCTCATTTTCTGGTGTTGGGGACGTTCATGGGGAAGTTTAGGGAAGAGTAAAAGTGGATACACTCCAATTATCCAACCATTTCAATAAGGGTATCTCTTGAAGCAAGGATCCCTTCGACGAAGCCTTCTTCTTCTCCTTCATGTTGTAATGATTTTGTTTGTGTAATAAACTTCTTTGTTATTCATTTATTTCTTCTTTTTCTTCTGTTTTGTTTAAATTTATGCTTCTCTTAATCTTCCTATTTGGGCATTAATTCTTGAATAGAAGCTTTATTGGGTTATACCCATTATAAACCTTTGCACATGCAAAACGCTTCTACGATGATTACGCCACCCATGGAAGAGTAGTTCTTTTTAGTAATCGATCGAAATCTATCCTTATTCATTCATTTATTTTGAATCAATGAGCTAATATAATTCACATAATATGATCCATTAATTGTTTCTTTAAATTAAAAAAAAACTAATCAAGCAATTTAACAATTAATACAAAACACGCGAGGTCGAGATTTTGTGTAAATTGTGAGAGCGTGATCTTAATAGGTAATACAAGACCATAGGGGATAAATTTGTAGAGATCAAATACAATCCCTAAACACAATTAATCCTAATTTCCAGAATGGATATGTTCTCTAATTAACCACTGACCATAAGCTATCCTTAGAACAACAATCAAAGCAAGGTTCTGCGATTGCATGTTCCGAAGCTAGCCTAGGGTTTAAGTAATTTCATCTTTGTGGTTATGTTATCTCTAGTAGGGTTAAAGGGATAACAAATTAGGGGATCATAATTAATTGGATATTTATTTAAAATATAATTATTAATAAGTTAATGAAGAGGTAAAGTTAGATCAATTATGCATTTTAAAATAGATTTCTAAAAAAACATCTTCTTGTTGTGTCATTTTAATCGAAATTCATTTCAAAACAAAAAACAAAAAATATACAATATTTTTCCAGAAAACTTCTTATAGATTCACAAACTATAAAAAACCCCAATACTCTAAAGTAGTGTTTTTATTCTATTCTATTTTATTTTTTAGAATACCTTTAATAAGTTTTTAAATTAACTTCCTCCTTTGAGAGACGACCTTGGTCAGCCACTCTGCTGCACCTAAGTACCCCAAAATCACACTAATCATTTGAGGGCGCCCACGACAGTGCTCTTTCAAATGGAATCCATTGCTGGGGTGGCAAGTAATTTATTCAACCATTTAGAGGTATTTATTTTATTTTTCATTTTATTATTTTCTTCCTCTCCATCTTTCATCTTTCCCCTTTCTCAGGTTTTTATTTTTTTCAACCTCTTATTTTCTTTTTGGACCATCAACTCAAACTTCTCATTTTTATTTTACTATGGTACACTTATTTTCTTTTCATATTTATTTGATTTATGACATGAACTAATCCCGAAGATCTCTTAGATCTTGACCCTGAGATTGAAAGTAGCCTTAGGGATCGAATCAGACATTCTCAGTCTATGAAAGGTTTCAATATTCAACCAGTTGGTGAATTTCTATCTTCTAGAAACATTGAAATTGGAATCAATTCAAATTAAAACATAAAAGAGAAACCAATGGCTGGAAGTAATGGAAATGAACTTAATAGAACCATTCGAAAATTGGCTACACCTGATATTAACTATCAACCAAATTGTATTGCATACCCGAATCTCGAATCAGACTTTGAATTGAAATCTGGATTAATTCACCTTCTTCCAAAGTTTCAAGACTTATATAGTAAGGATCCCAACAAACACCTTAAGTAATATAATATGGTTTGATCAACTTTAATAAAAAGAAATTTTTCTGAAGTTCAAATCAAATTAAGAGCATTCCCATTCTCACTTGATGGAGCTGCAAAAGATTGGATGTATTATTTGCAACCTGAAGATGTAACTTGTTGGAATGATTTGAAACGTCTTTTCTTGCAAAGATTTTTTCCAGCATCAAGGACCACATCAAATCGAAAGGAGATATCAAGGATCAAGAAATCCCAAGGAGAGTCAATGTATGAGTACTGGGAGCGATTCAAGAAGTTGTGCGCAAGCTGTCCACATCACCAAATCAGTGAGCAAATCCTCATCCAAAACTTCTAAGAAGGACTCACACCTATGGAGAGGAGCATGGTGGATGCTACAGCTGGAGGAGCATTGGTGGAGAAGACACCAATAGCCACATGTCCATTGATCGACAAGATGGCCTAAAACTCCCAACAATTTGGCGATAGAGGTACACCACATATCAGGGGAGTACATCAGGTAAGTCCTTCTTATCGTGAAAGTAATTTGATTGATAACAAGTTAGAATAATTGACCACTATGGTGAAGTATATTGATTTGGCTCAAAAGACATCCCAAACCCCTCCTTTAAGGCCTTGTGGTATTTGCACTGAGACAAGCCACCCAATTTACTGTTTCCCACAACTACAAGAGATAGAGGATTGTGCAGTAGTGTTCCCTAGGAGACCATTTCAGCAGCAACAACAACCATATCCCCAAAATAAGTTTTATTAATTTGCTCCAACATACAACCAAGGGTGGATGGATCAATCAGACATGAGGTATGGATCTGGACAACAACAAAGTCCCCCTTTTCAAAAAAACTTTCAGTAGCCTCCGCCTTACTAGCAGGTTTTCCAACAACCCCAAAGGAGATTTGAAGCTCAAACATCAACAAACCAACAACAAGGGAATTCCACACCCAAGGTAGATTCTAACACTGATGATCTTTTGAAGAAAATTTTTCTTAATCAACATAATGAACTGAAGAGTCAAGGTTCAGAGTTGAGGGAGTTGAAGACTCAAATGAGCCAGATTTCCACTACCCTCTATGAACTTGTGAGTAAGATTTCTAGAAATCTATGACCGCGGTGTCATGACACGTCAAATTGATTATATTTTTAAGGTTTATTTAAATTCTAGGGAAGACCCTAGGTCGTCTCTCATGGAGAGTTGGTAGGTTTAGAGTGTGTATTTTTAACAAAAATGACTAAGAGATGGGGTGGTTTTGAAAATAGTTTAAAACAATGACATAGTTGAAATAGCATAACAGATGAGTGACCTAGTGGATTGTGAAAAATATGATATAAAAGGGTTGATGTGATTTCAATACACACATATCATGTTCATTGTTCATAGATATTCATCTTAGTATTAGAGTAATTCTTTGGTTGGTGTTAATTGGAATCCTGATTAATTCCTAAGCTTTTATTTCAATGCTTTAAGGACCAAACCTTGATGTAACAATCGTATTGTCAAGGTCTAGTACTTATGCATGGAATAAAAGGATCAAAATCATACTGAAATATCAATAAGGTGGGTATTAAAAGGATCCTTGTTATGTCCAATCGGAACAACACAAGTCACACACTCAAAACCTCACACCGATCGGTTAAAATTAAGAGCATAACACTCACATGTATCAAATCAAGCATTGAAATATGAAATAAAATAAGATACATGGAAAGAAATGTTTAAACACCCAAATTAATCCAAACCAATAGCAAGTTTATGCATCGGAACTCCCTTGACATGTGTGTAGCTCCCTCACAACGAACACCCAACTTTTAGCTTGACATCGGGAGGAGGAGAAAGCTCGGGTGGAACTCCTTCATCATCCTTGATCCCCCTATGAGGATATGGGCCTCCAAAACCTCCAAGGTGATTAGGAGAATCCTCTAGGACTCCAAATTTGCAGCACTTCACTCCTTGTATGAACTTCCAAATGTGGTTCCTTTGGTGCCCTTTTATAGGAAAATTGGAAGGTGGTTTAGGCACAATGATTTCATCAATCCCCTTGCACAATGCGTTTCGGCATACAGACAGTCTTATATCGCTTTGGAGAAAATATAAAAGTTGTATCCCTACCTCTTGACTATCTCCATCGAATGTTTTTCACCATTTAGAAAACTACAGCTCAAGATGATGATAAAATACAGAACACCGCATTTGACTTGGTCTAAATTCAGTGTCTTGGACAGATTAGTTAGGATGGGCCCCATATAAGCCGAATCAGGATTGGGTTCCTTAATATTAAATGTAGCCTATAAAATTCTAGACCGCCCCAAAAAATTTCAGTCCATTTGGATGCACGTTTTTCGTGTAATATGCAAAACAGTGGACATTGGTCCATGGATCCATGCAATTTTGGCCCATTTTTCTTTCACTTCATCAAGGGCCCTCCAAATCACCTCCACCTACATTGAAACAATATAAACAAGTAACATTTCCAATTAAAATATTGATTAAAATTAATTAATTTATTCAAATATAAAGTGCAATTTATTTTTATATTTGGAATATTCATTACAAAACTAGTTTAAAACTGCGGTGTAAGGGTGGAATAAAACCGTGAAACGTGGTACGATCACACCCCCACACCTAAATATTTACACTCCTGGTAAAAGTCACATATCCAATTAAAATGATGCATATATATATATATATATATATTTCCAACATCCTGAAGATTTATCATTTGAGGAAATTTTATTTAAAGTAAAGTGATCAATACACGAACCACACCAAGGAGTTCTTCCCAGTGAAAATGAAAAAAGACGTCTCATAAATCATATCACAATAAAATTCAAAGAGATTTATGACACCAATATGAGCAAGGAATTCAAAGGTCAACCATTACACTAACTCTCCATGTGTGTGTGTGAAAACCATTCAATGCTATTCTTTCCACTTTCTATCAAATAATTATAGGTTATTTTAACATTATTTAGCTTTAAATGATTTTTCACTGAACCTGTCCTCCATCCTTTGCAATCATATTTCAAGACCCACTAATGTAAGCATTACCAAATGTCAAACCATAAGCTCCCGACCTAGGTATCCCCATATGTTTCACATTTCATCACTCCCCTCATTTATTATATATTTTTTTTGAAGTTGCAATTGGAACAAATATCACACTCATCTCTCAACCATTTGTTTGATCTCCTCATGACACTAATTGAAATATTTATAACAATATAAATGGTTGAGGAGGATTGGTTTTTGACCTTCCCAAGACACAAATTTTTTTTGAGGGTGTACAACAGTCGGACATTAGGTACACACGCATAGGTCAATCTGGTACAGTAATGAAACTGATCGGATAAGGAACGAACGTATGGAAATATCATTTAAAGCTAAAAAATATTAACCAAACACATATTTACCTTATATTAAGTAATAAATAATCACACTTTGTGGTTTGGTGAAAAAATTTGTGGAGATATTAGTGACACAGTTTTCCCAAAAACTACTCACACAATGGGCATTAATCTTCTCAAAGGTTTCACATAGATATGACCATTTATATCATTGAAAGAAAACCAATTTACTAAAAATAACTCCCTAATGTTAAATTCATAAAAATACTCGTTTTGGCCTCCATTATGGTATTTTTACTTTCCCCACATTATGGTCTCCAAATCATGGAACTTTGAAATTGTTGATGGGGAAAAATGAAAATACCATAAAGAAGTCCAAAAAGAGAAAACAAAAGGAGAAAACAATGAAAATTCCTAAATATCCTCGGAATGTATCCACCCCCACACCAAGAGTATGTAGTGTCCTCACTATAGTAAAAGGGAGTGTGGGAAGGAAGGATAAAACCTGGTGGATGTCATTCATAGTGTGCTTCTTGAACTTGGAGTTCCTCCAACGGGGACTCCAGAACAGGTTCATGTAAGTGCTTCAGCCGCTGCCCATTGACAGTGAAGGTTTTCTTGGTTTCTTCCTTTTGAACCTAAACAACACCAAATGGAGAGACATTATAACAATGTATGCTACAAACCAGTGGGAACGAAGCTTACCAGGATGCAACTCCAGACTTTCATTATAAAGGAAGACTTTCTTCCCAATATGGAACTGACGATGAAGGATAAGACGATCATGGGCAGCCTTGGTTCTCTCCTTATAAATCCTGGAGTTTTTATATGCATCTCTTCTCATTTCCTCAAGCTCCTGAATATGCAACTTACTTTGAGCACCTGCACCATAATGATTAGAATTACATTGTTTGATGGCCCAGTAGGCCCGGTGCTCAATCTCAGCAGGGAGGTGACAAATCTTTCCAAACACAAGACAATAGGGTGACATTACAATGGGAGTTTTGAAATCATTACGATAGGCCCACAGTGAATCATCAAGTCTAAGACTCAAATCTTTCCTATTGGGTTGAACCGTTTTTTCAAGAATTTGTTTTACCTTTCTATTTGACACCTCTGCTTGACCATTGGTCTCCGGATGATATGCAGTAGAAACTCGATGACCTACCCCACACCGATGCAAAATTGATTGAATTGTTTGGTTGCAGAAATGAGAACCCTAGTCAATGATAATGAACCTAGGTAATCAAAACCTACAAAAGATCTGAGTTCTCAAAAATTCTACAACTGTATTGGAATCATCTGTCTTTGTGGACCATGCCTCTACCCATTTTGATACGTAATCAATGGACAAAAGAATGTACAAGTTTCCAAAAGAATTGGTAAATGGCCCCGTAAATTCAATGCCCTAAACATAAAAAATGCCATGAAAGAGAAAGGGTTGTTGTGACATTTAATTCCTTTTAGAGACATTCCCCATTCTTTGACAATGAGGACAAGATTTACAAAATTCATGGGCATCCCGAAAATGTGTTGGCCAAAAGAGACCAGAATCAAGAACATTTTGAGCAGTCCGTTGGGGACCAAAGTGGCCCCCACAAGCAAGAGTGTGGTAGAATCTAAGGAAAGACTGAAACTCGCTATCGGGAACACAACTCCTAAGGACATGATCTCTACATGTGCGCCAAAGGTAGGGGTCATCCCAAATGTACCAACGGGACTCATGTTTTAGACGACTGGATTGGTTTTTTTTGAAATCAGTAGGAATGCGAGATGCTACCAAATAATTTACAATTTCAGCATACCAGGGAATAAAATATTTCACTTTGTACAATTGCTCATCAGGAAACATGTCATTAATGGGAATACAGGTGGATGAGACAATGTCTGAGGTTGGGAGGATCCTACTAATATGGTTTCCAACCACATTCTCTGCTCCTTTTTTTCTCTAATTTCTAGATTGAATTCCGGAAGGAGGAGCATCCAATGAATGAGACATGGTTTAGATTCACGTTTTTTAGGAGATACCGGAGGGCTTCATGGTCTGAGAACACAATGAATTTGGAACCCAAAAGATATGACCTGAATTTGTCCAAGGAAAACACAATGACAAGGAATTTTTTTTCAGTTGTGGTGTAGTTTTCTTGGGCAGGGTCCAAAGTACGTGAGGTATAGGCTATGACATGTGGAGCTCAGTCGACCCTTTGTGACAAGACTGCCCCAACTGCATAGTTAGAGGCATCACACATGAGCTCAAATGGTAAATCCCACCGAGGTGGTTCGATTACCGAGGGTTATGTGAGACTCCATTTTAATTTATTAAAAGCTTCTTCACATTCTTTATCAAAAACAAAATCTTTTTCTTTTTGGAGTAAGCGGGAGAGGGGAAGTGCAATATTACTAAAATCAGGAATGAAATGACGGTAAAATCCAGCATAACCCAGGAAAGACCACACATCACATACATTTTTAGGGAATGGTAGGGAATAAATGACATCCACTTTCGATTTATCTACTTGGATACCATCCCTAGAAATGACATGTCCCAAAACTATACCTAGTCTCACCATGAAATGGAATTTATCATAATTTAATACAAGATTCTTTTCAATACAGAGAAGTAGGATAGAACCAAGACTACTTAAACATTCATCAAAAGAGGATCCATAAATAGTAAAATCATCCATGAAAACTTCCATGTAATTCTCCAGGTATTCCGAAAAAATACTAATCATACATCACTAGAAAGTACCCAGATTATTGCACAGACCAAATGGAATCCTTCTATAGGAAAATGTGCCAAAGGGGTAAGTGAAGGTTGTCTTTTCCTGATCCTTGGGGGCAATATTGATCTGAAAGTATCCAGAATACCCATCAAGAAAACAGTAATGGGACTTCCCCGATAGCCTCTCTAGCATTTGGTCAATAAATGGCAATGGGAAATGGTCCTTCCTAGTGTGTTGGTTTATTTGGCGATAATCTATACAGACACACCAACTATTCTGCACATGACTTGGAACCAATTCATTGTTTTCATTTTTAATTACCGTTAGGCCAGTTTTTTTAGGAACTACTTGAACAGGACTGACCAATTGGCTGTCAGAGATGGGGTAAATGATTCCAGCAGCCAATAATTTTGTTACTTACTTTTTAACTACTTCTAAGAGGTTTGGTTTCAGTCGACGTTATTCCTGAATCACCGGTTTAGCCTCATCAATTAATAAAATATGATGTGTACAAATTGATGGGCTAATACTAGGAATTTCTGCAGGTGTCCATCCCAATGCTTGTTTATGCTCCCTAAAAAGTTCAAGCAGTCGTAATTCATGCTCAGGAGGGAGTGATCTAGCAATGATGACGGGAACCTTGTTTCCATTCTCAAGATATGAATATTTTAAATCTTGAGGCAGTTGATTTAGTTCCAATTTAGGTGGATTTTGGATTGATGGGAGTGTGTGTGAAAGTGAGAGGTCACTAATCTCATCTAACTACACAATGGTATCATCCTCAGACGAGGAATTAGCTTTTACAAGCGTAGCAGTATCATCAATGGTCATGTGATCCTCCGTGTTCAAGCAATTATCAATTAATAAACATGCATGAAACTTTTCTAGACTACAACAACAATCAACACACGATTCATTTCCAAGAATTTCAATCAAAGAGGAAAATTTAGAAAGGGGATTAGGGGAAACAAATGAAGAGATTTTAGGGGAAGGGAGTACATCAATTGAATTTACCGAGAGAGAGGAATGCTCTTCTGAGGGGTGCATCATGGATTCAAGGATGTTTAAATGAACTATGTCACCACCAAATTTCATAGATAACGTACCATTATGGATATTAATTATGGATTTGATAGTTTTCAAGAAAGGTATCCCCAATATAATTGGGGCATGCCCATTCATCCTATCATCTTCCATTTTTAGCATATAAAAATCAGCATGAAATATTAAATTTTGAACCCTCACAAGAACATCCTCTAACACACCAGAAGGATGTGATGTACTTCAATTTGCTAGCTGAACAACTATTCCTGTGGGTTTTAGTTCATCGACCTGCAAAGAAGAGTAAATAGAGTGAGGCATCACATTAATATAAGTACCCACATAAAGCATAGCATTGGAGAAAGAATACTCCCCTATGGTGCACAGAATCGAGAATGTTCCATCATCGTTGCACTTGGTGGGAAGTGATGGTTGTATCAATGCTGAGACGTTCCTCCCCAGGCTCACCTTCTCATAACCACTATGTCTCCTTCGGTGGGTAGACATCTCCTTCAAAAACTTTTCATATCTCGGAATTTTCTTGATGACATTAATCAATGGAATGTTAACCTGCACTTTTTTTGAAAGTCTCCAATATTTCATTATCAAGTTCAGTTTCATTTTGTTTCCTTGGTTGGGTGTCTCTTTGGGGAAATGGAAGAGGAATGCTTGGGCTTGGTAACTCATCAATATACACACTCTTTCCTTTGGTAGGACTTCTCTCAAGACAAGGTTTCATCTCATTTGAACCTTTTTCAGTGGTTGGGATGATGGTTTCCTTAGGAGAGGATGACTCTAATGGAGGGTTTATTTGTCTTTTAAGTTGAGTTCCACTCCTAAGGGTGATGGAACTAAAATTTCCCTTATCCTTAGGGTTGACAAGTGGTTGAGATGGTAGTTTGCCAGACACATGGATTTGGATCTCACCCACCGAGTTAGCTAGTTGGCCTAATTGGGTTTTGAGGTCTTGTATGGATGCCTGAGTGGTTTTTTGGAATTGTTGATTATTGGAAACCATTTTTTTTATCATATCTTATAGGCTAGGTTCTGTTTTTGGAGGGGGTTGTTGGAAAGGCCTTTGTAGTGGTTGAAAATTTTTGGGTGGTGGTGGTTGATGACTAGTTTCCTTGGTTGGTTCCATAGTTGATGAGGCTAGTTTGAATACCCCCTTTCCTATAGGCTTGGTTGTCTTTCCACCTAGGGTTGGATGGATAGTAAGGTTCTTGCCTAATGGTCTGGTTATAGGGGCGTCCTGGGAATATTGCCTCACAACTCTCAGAAGTTTCTCTCAATTGGGGGAATTGGTTAGAATAGTGGGTATCATAAGAGCATAAACCACAATGTACGGGAGGAGGAGATTGGAATTTCCCTTGGGAAAGAGAAAGTTGTCGTAGAAGGGTACTCATCTCTTCAAACTTTGTGTCTACCTTCTTCTGGAATTCAGTTCTTTGCCCCTCATGGACACCTCGAATGGGTACACTGGACCTTGAATTGAGTTGTTGAGTGTTCTGTGCCATGGTCTCAATTAGGGTCCTTGCAGCGATTGGGGTTTTATCCACTAGTGCACCACCTACAGCAGCATCAATCATGTTACGATCTATTATAATTAAACCTTCATAAAAATATTGTATTAAAAGTTGACCGCTTATTGGGTGGTGTGGACAACTTGAACATAATCTTTTAAAGAATTCCCAATATTCATGAAGGGATTCTCCTTGAGATTGTCTTATCAAACATATTAATTTCCTTATTGTTTCAGTTTGAGAGGATGGGAAGTATTTTTCAAGAAAATGTCGTTTCATGTCTGCCCAACCTCTAATAGGTGAATTAACATAATACAACCAATATTTAGCCGTGTCATCTAATGAAAATGGAAATGCCCTAAGTTTTACTTATTCTTCATCCACATTAGCAGGTTTTAATGTTTAACACATAGTATGAAATTCTTTTAAATGCTTATGTGGATCTTCTCCATACAGTCCATGAAATCTTGGTAATAAATGAATTAAACCAGATTTTAGTTCAAAATTGTGTTCCTCACCATATAATTGAATGTAAGTGGGACGGATATCAATATCAGGTGAGGTTAGTTCATTTAGTGTTCTATTATTTTCAGCCATGCTATACAAGTTATGTTCAGTTTTAACTTTGGTTTCAGATGAAGAAGAAGTATCCAGAAGAATTTTAAGATGTGATGTCTCCTCCTTCAAAGTGTTGTCTTGTGTGTCTCGGTTTCAATGATGTAGGATCCTCTCCGGTTCAGGTTCGAAAGTTTGTAGGTCTCCTGGAGTAGAACACGTCATACACAGATCCTACATAATAAATAAATTATAAAACAAAAATAAATGCAAAGTTAGAAGATAAAACAAACAAATATTCACAAAAATTACAAAAAATTTATCAAAAACACGCACAAAAAACCAAAGCGCTCCCCGGCAACGGCTCCAAACTTTGACCGCGGTGTCATGACATGTCAAATTGATCATATTTTTATGGTTTATTTATAGTTTAGGGAAGACCCTAGGTCATCTATCAAGGATCGTTGGTAGGTTTAGAATGTGTATTTTTAATAAAAATGACTAAGAGATGGGGTGGTTTTGAAAACAGTTTAAAAAAATGACTTAGTTGAAATAGATTAAAAGATGAGTGATCTAGTGGATTGTGAAAAATATGAGATAAAAGGGTCGATGTTATTTTAATACACACATATCAAGTTCATTGTTCATATAGATTCATCTTAGGTTTAGAGTAATTCTTTGGTTGGAGTTAATTGGAATCCCGATTGATTCCTAAGCTTTTATTTCAATGCTTTAAAGACCAAACCTTGACGTAACAATCGTATTGTCAAGGTCCAGTACTTAT
Source organism: Viscum album (assembly GCA_963277665.1). NCBI lineage: Eukaryota > Viridiplantae > Streptophyta > Magnoliopsida > Santalales > Viscaceae > Viscum > Viscum album. Next base: position 443,316,533 of record OY728121.1, read on the forward strand.
GCATGGAATAAGAGCTTCCAAATCATATTAAAATCTCAATAAGGTGGGTATGAAAAGGATCATTGTGATGTCAAATCGGAAAAACACAAGTCACACACTCAAAACCTCACACCGATCGGTTAGAAATTAAGAGCATAACACTCACATGTATCAAATCAAGAATTCAAATCTAAAATAAAATAAGATTCATGGAATGAAATGTTTAAACACCAAAATTACTCCAAACCAGTAGCTAGTTTATGCATCAGAACTCCCTTGACATATGTGTAGCTCCCTCATAATGAACACCCAACTTTTAGCTCGACCTCGGGAGGAGGAGGAAGCTCGGGTGGAACTCCTTCTTCATCCTTGATTCCCCTATTAGGATAGGGGCCTACAGAACCTCCAAGGTGATTAGGAGACTCCTCTAGGACTCAAAAGTTTCAGCACTTCACTCCTTGTCCTAACTTCCAAATGATGTTCCCTGGGTGCCCTTTTATAGGAAAATTGGAAGGTGGTTTAGGCACACAGATTTCATCAATCCACTTGCACAACGTCTTTCTGCCTTTATATAGTCTTATATCACTTTTGAAAAAAATAAGAAAGTTGTATCCCTACCACTTGAATGTCTCCACTGAAAGTTTGGAACCATTTGGAAAACTACAGCTCAGGATATTGATAAAATAGAGAACACTGCATTTGACTTGGTCCAAATTCGGTGGCTTGGACAGATCAGTTCATATGGGCCCTATATATGCCGAATCAGGATTGAGTTACTTAATATGAAATGTAGCCTATTAATTTTTGGACAGGTCCACAAAATTCCAGCCCATTTGGATGCATGGACTTTGTGTACTATGAAAAACAGTGGATAGACGTCCCTGAATCCATGCAATTTTGGCCCATTTTTCTTTCACTTCATCAAGGGCCCTCCAAATCTCCTCCACCTACATTGAAACAATATAAAAAATTAACATTTCCCATTCTAATATTGATTAACATTAATTTATTTATTCAAACATAAAGGGAAATTTATTATTATGTTTGGAATATTTATTACAAAACTAGTTTAAAACTGTATTGTAAGGGTGGAATAAAACAGTGAATCGTGGTACGATCAATCTACCTTCCCAACCCACTCCAAATCCAAAAGGGAATGTCAGTGCCATCACATTGAGAAGTGGGAAGCAAATGAACAATACATTTGTACCTACCATTCCACCAGGATTCACCTCAACTCCGGAGAAGCCGCATTCCAAACCAACTGATGAGCAATCCAAGGAGAAAGATAAATTTAAGAAAAATATTGATGATGTTCTTCCTAAACCCCTTCCTTTTCCCAACAGGGTTGTTCAAACCATGAAAATGGCTGAAGAAGCATTGAAAAAAGAGGTTTTGGATGCATTCAAGCGTGTAGAGATCAACATTCCTTTACTTGAAGCCATTAAGAAAATTCCTAGGTATGAAAAATTCTTAAAAGAACTTTGTACCAATCAAAGAGGGCTCATGGGAAATGAGAGGATCAGCCTTGGAAGGAATGTCTCAGCACTCATTAAACCAACTCTAGCAATGCCAACAAAGTGCAAGGATCCTGGGACATTTACCATCCCATGTACCATAGGGGAGTTTCACTTCTCTGATGCTCTTTGTGATTTAGGAGATTCAATAAATGTGATGCCTCACTCTATATTCTCTTCTTTACAAGATGGTGAGTTAAAGCCGACGAGAGTAGTGGTGCAGTTGGCAAATAGAGCTAAAACATATCCAGTGGGAGTTCTTGAGGATGTACTTGTCTGGGTAAGAGACATGATATTTCCAGCGGATTTCTATGTTCTTAACATGGAGGATGATCAGGTAAGTTCTCATGCCCCCATTATCTTAGGTATTACCTTCCTCAAAACTAAAAAACTATCATAAATGTCAATGAGGGTACACTTTCCATGGAATTTGGGGATGAAGTTGTGATATTGAATGTTATGGATTCCATGAAGTACCCCTCAGAGGATCATTCTGCATTTTTTATCTCCCATTTTGAACCACCAAGTAAAAAAACCATAGAATTGGATTGTCCTATGCTTAGAGAGATTATGAGTATTGGTTCGAGTTTGATGTTTAAGAGTACTTCCACACCCATTTCTAAGGAAAAAGACTCTCTATGATTTGATTTTGAAATGGAAACCTATTCTGATTTTGATCATGTGAACTCTGATTATGACGTGGCTATAGAGTATGCTGATGGATTTGATGCTTTATTCTCTAATTTTTTTGATGTATATTCTGATACTGATGCTCTTTGTGCATATACTTCAGTTCCTTCTATGTCTCCATCCATACTACACCCTCCTTCATTAGAACTAAAGTCATTGCCACCAAATCTGAAATAATCAAACTTGTTGAGTGGTGAGAGATTACCTGTTATCATTGCTAAGAATATCCATTTTGAACATGAAGAAAAGCTTTTGAATATTTTGAGGGAGAACAGCAGGGCGATTGGTTGGTCCTTGGCTGACATATCAGGTATTATCCCCTCCATTTTCATTCATAGGATTCTCTTGGAGGATGGGGCTAAACCGGTGAGACAGCCACAAAGGAGACTCAATCCCACCCTCCTGGAAGTTGTTAAAAAAGAAGTTGAGAAATTGCTCGAGGCTGGTATAATCTTTCTCATTTCAGATTCTCAGTGGGTAAGTCCTATTCAGGTTGTGCTTACGAAAAGTGGTGTTTCTGTTGTTAAAAATGAGAAAGATGAGTTAGTTCCAATGAGGGTACAAAATAGTTGGCGTGTGTGTATTGATTATAGGAAACTAAATCATTCCACTTGCAAAGACCATTTCCCCCTCCCACTTATTAATCAGATGCTTGAGAGACTAGCTAGGAAGACACACAATTGTTTCTTGGATGGATTTTCTGGCTATTTTCAGGTTCCCATTACAGTAGAGGACTAGGAGAAGACGACATTCACCTTCCCATTCTGTACCTTTTCTTACCGAAGGATTCCATTTGGACTTTGCAATTCCCTAGGTACCTTCCAAAGATTCATGGTGAGTATTTTCTCATATTTCATTGAGACCTGCATAGAGGTATTTATGGATGATTTTACAGTTTTTGGGTCCTCATTTGATGAATGTCTCTCTAGTTTGGGTGATGTGTTGCATCGCTTTATTGAGAAGAATATGGTCTTAAATTTTGAAAAATGTCATTTCATGGTCGAAAAGGGAATTTTCATAGGTCATATAGTCTCACAACAAGGCATTGAAGTTGATAAATCAAAGGTAGACATTATTTTATCCCTCACATATCCTACATTTGTGCGTGATGTTCGATCATTCCTTGGACATGTTGGATTTTATCGTTGCTTCATCAGATATTTTAGTAAGATTTCTCTACCCTTATCTCGATTTCTTCAAAAAGATATTGACTTCAATTTTGATGTTTCATGCAGGGTACCATTTGATGAGCTAAAGAAGTGTCTGACCACTCCACCAATTATACAGCCCCCGTGGTGGGACCTTCCATTTGAGCTTATGTGTGACGCCTCCAACTTCACGGTTGGAGCTGTCTTATCTCAGAGGGTGGAGGGACGTTCACATATGATCGCCTATGTATCAAGGACACTATATTCAGCCCAATAAAATTACACAACCATGGAAAAGGAATTTCTTGATGTCATATTTTATTTAGATAAATTCCGTTCATATTTATTGGGCTCTAATGTAGTTGTTTTTTCTAACCATGAAAATTTACGGTACCTCCTGAAGAAGCCAGATGTAAAGCCACGACTTATCCGTTGGATGCCCCTTCTTTTAGAGTTTTACCTTGAGAAAAAGGACAAGAAGGGGTCAGAGAATTTGGTGGCGGACCAGATGAGTAGGCTTACTCACACACTAGAGGATGACACCTTGGACCAGGTACCACTTTGGGACACTTTCACTGATGAGAATCTTTATTCCTTCTCAGGTATGCATCCTTGGTATGCAGATTTAGTTAACTAAATTTTTCCTCTAAAATCCATGATAATTTAAAGAAACATCAATTCCAAAAATTAAAAAGTGAGTCTAGGTTTTATGTGTGGGATGATCCTTACCTCTGGTGCATGTGTAGTGACCAAGTCATTAGGAGGTGTGTTCCCGATCACGAGTTTGAGTTTGTTTTTCATTTTTGTTATACACTTGCTTGTGTTGGACACTTTGGACCCCAACGGATAGCTAGGAAGGTTTTGGACTCTGGATTATATTGGCCTAGCTTATTCCATGATTCCCATGTGTTTTGTAAGTCATGCTCGCATTGCTAACACACTGGGAACAATTCTAAGAGACATGAGATGCCCCAACAACCCATATTATTCTGTGATATTTTTGATGTATGGGGAATTGATTTTATGGGTACTTTTCCTAGTTCATTTGGATTTTTTTATATTTTGGTTGCTTTTGATTATGTGAGTAAATGGGTGGAGGCCAAGGCCACCAGGACTGACGATTCTCATGTTGTATTGGATTTTGTCAAGGCTCAAAATTTCTGCAGGTTTAGAGTACCAAAGGCCATCATCAGTGACCAAGGGACACACATTTGCAATAGGAATTTTTCTTCCCTCCTTCGAATGTATGGGGTGACACACAAAACATCAACACCATACCACCCCCAAACAAATTGCCAGGCTGAGGTTTCAAATTGTGAGTTGACACAAATTTTGGAGAAAACCGCGCAGCCAAATAGGATGGACTAGAGCAAGCGCTTGGATGATGCATTGTGGGCTTATAGTACAGCATACAAGACACCCATTGGTATTTCCCCATTTCAGATTGTTTTTGAGAAAGCATGTCACTCCCCGTGGAAGTTGAGCATCGATCTTATTGGGATATAAAGAAATGAAACATGGATTTGGAACAAGATGGAATCCAAAGGAAGCTACAAATTCAAGAGCTTGAGGAGATTAGATTGTCTTCATATGAGAACTCAAGGCTCCAAAAGGAAATATCAAAAGCAGCTCATGATAAAATGATCCAACTAAGGGAGTTTCATGTTGGAGATAAAGTCCTTCTTTATAGTTCACGACTGAATCTGATGCCTGGTAAGTTGCATTCTAGATGGTTAGGTCCTTATATTGTATCTAATGTTTTTCATTATGGTGCAGTGTAGATCACAAAATAGGACACTAGAAGGAGCATTACAATCAATGGGAAACGTTTGAAGAGATACATTGAGGGACTTCCTACTGATGGAGTGGATTTTATCACACTGCATGACCCCATCCTCACTTGAGCACATCAGGCTGTTCCTAACCCTTTCACTTTAATATTATTTGTACTATTTAAGCATTCTGCATTTCATGTGCATATATCATCTCATGGGTTCATATTGAGGACAATTCAATATTTTATGTGTGGGGGAGTTAACCTTTTAGTTTAGTAATTTGAATTGTTTTCCTGTTTAAAAAAACCAAAAAAAATTGTGTGTTTTTCAAATATTGTGTTTTTATTTTACAATTTTCTGTGTGTTTTTGAAACTTTTGACCTGAGATGATTCTCATCACCATTTTTAAATCCATATTCATAAGTGAAAAAATTTACTCCTTGAAACGAAGCTTAAATGAATGCTGAAATGACTTTGTTTCAAGTTGAAATATTTAGTAATTTCATGAAAAGTACACTAAATTTTGAATCCCATGCCACATCTCACTGTCTTTATATTTAAAATCACTTTCTTGTGAGGCTTCTGAACCATTATTTTCATATTCTTTACATTCACCTCAATTCTTGAGAGAACCAAACCATGCTTGATTTAACCAGAATTTGATTTGTTTCTGTCAAAACTTGAGGGTTTGAGGTACTTATGTTTAAATGATTGAGGAATTTGTTTGGTATTAAAGCCCCCTTTTCAAAGAATCCTTTTTTATAATGGCCTAAATTGAACATTTAATCCTTTTATACCTTATAATCCATGCACAACCTGTTAGGTTAGCCACATTACAAGCCAATTTTCCCTATCCAACCAACTCTTGAAGAGAAATTACATAATCTAGTTGAGCTTTAGTGTGGGGGAATCTATCTTGTGTTGTGCTACCACATTATATGATACATTGGGTGGAAAATTAAATTATGAAGAGATGTGTTTACGGATGATGAAAATAATTATATTGAAATCTGTTCCTTTTCTGGAGATTTCATGACAAGTGAAGTTGTGCCTTTTCTGGAGCTTCTAATTGATGTGGAATGTTGTGCCTATCTAGAGATTTCAAGAAAATCATGTTTGAGAATATTGAAATTTTTGATGCTGAAATGATGAATGGTATAAAATTTCCATGACTTTTCATGATGATGGAGCTGAACTGATACTATGGGGATTGAGGAGAAGAACATATTTAAGTGAAAATTAGATTAATGCAATTTTGCTTCAAAAAGAGTCAAGCCCTCCTCATTCAGCCTCATAGTTTTTTCACATCTTAATCCTACCAACCGAAAGCCACAGAACAACCCTGAAAAGTCCTCATGATAAACATATGTACTTTACTCACATCGGGTAGCGATATAGGAATTTATCAAGCCTATGGTGACCCTTGTATGAGTTTGGATGAGAAATACATTGCAAAAAAATTACATTTGTGTGATAAGAGAAAATTCAAGCGAGGTAGGTGTTTTGTGCATGGGAGGATAAATAAAGTGGAAATATATTGAATGATATAAATTAAGAACTTGAAATAATGGTTTTTTATGAGTCATTATATCTTTTTATCTTGGTGTGTAATTGTTTTATCTCAAAGATATGTGTTTTAAAATTGGTTTTGATTTGATATTGATGTTTACTTGATATGAGATTTTGCTCAGGAGTAAAAAGGGTAAGTGTGGGGGAGTTGATAAACCACTATTTTGTTTAATATTTTATTGATTATAAATGAAATAATTTCCTCACATTATGTTAAATATGTTTAATTAGAAAGTATTTGGGATTTGATCATTCATATGAAAATTTGGTGAAAATTCTAGTTTTACCTTTTATAGTGCACTGTAGAATTTCGAAGGTAAATATATTTATATTTATTATTTGAACTTGATCATTCGTAAAATTGTTCCTAACTTAATTTTATACAACTTTTATTCAGGACACTAGATCAAAATAATGCATTTGGTTGGAGTAATTGGGCCATAGAGGAAAAGGTGGGCTGGACATGCCAGAATGGAGAAGCTTCTGTATTTAGTCCATAACTACTTCATCTGGGACTATATTAAGCCCAAAATTTTAGAGGAGATAGAGGAACCATATACAAATATTTTATCATTTTGTAAGGACGTCCAATTAACGCTTTTAGGTGGTCAAATGGGCAGTGCAAATTGGCATAAAATATTTGGCCGAGATTCCCCATTCACACTTGAAACCACTTTGAACCTAGCCTCCCCAACAATCTTTAAATTGGTGTTTTTCTCATTTGGTGGGGTTGGGAACGTTCATTGGTAAGTTTATGGAAGAGGAGAAGTGGATCCACTCCAATTTTCCAACCATTTCAATAAGGGTAGCTCTTGAAGCAAGGATCCCTTCGACGAAGCCTTCTTCTTCTCTTTCATGTTGTAATGATTTTGTTTGTGTAATAAACTTCTTTGTTCTTCTTTTATTTAATCTATTTTCTTCTGTTTTGTTTAAATTTCCTCTTCTCTTAATATTCCTATTTGGGTGGGAATTCTTGAGTAGAAGCGTTATTGGGTTATACACATTATAAACCTTTGCACATGAAAAACGATTCTACGATGATTACACCACCCACAGAAGAGTAGTTCTTTTTAGTAATCGATCAACCTCTATCCTTCTTCATTCATTTATTTTGAATCAATGAGATACTATAATTAAAATAATATGATCCATGAATTGTGTTTTTAAATTACAACAAACTAATCAAGTAATTGAACAATTAATACAAAACACGCGAGGTCGAGATTTTGTGTAAATCTTGAGTGCGTGATCTTAATCGGTAATACAAGACCCCACGGGATAAATTTGTAGAGTTCAAATATAATCCCTAAACACAATTAATCCTAATTTCTAGAATGGATGTGTTTTCTAATTAACCACTGACCATAAGATATCTTTATAACAACAATCAAAGCAGGGTGCTGCGATTGTGTGTTCCGAAGCTAGCCTAGGGTTTAAGTAATTTCATCTTTGTGGTTAAGTTCACTCTCCTAGGGTTCAAGGGATAAAAAATTAGGGGATCATAATTAAGTAGATATTGATTTAAATGATAATGATTAATAAGTGAATGAAGAGTTAGAGTTAGATCTATTATGCATTTTAAAATAGATTTCTAAAAAAACATCTTCTTGTTGTGTCATTTTAATCGAAATTCATTTCAAAACAAAAAACAAAAAAATATAAAATCTTTTTCCAGCAAAATTCTTCTAGATTCATAAACTATAAAAAACCCCAAACATTTAAAGTAGTTTTTTTATACTATTCTATTTTATTTTTTTAGAATACCTTTAATAAGTTGTTAAATTTACTTCCTCCTTTGAGAGACGACCCTGGTCAGCCACTCTACTGCACCTAAGTACCCCAAAATCACACTAATCATTTGAGGGCGCCCACGACAGCGCTCTTTCATTGGGACATCATTTTTCCCTATCACTCTTACAAATGAAAGAACCATTATGACTAACATCTATCTTCAGAGTACCCAATGCATTAGAGGTAATAATATAACCACCTGTCCCTAGTTTATCATGGAACCACACATCATTTTTTAATAATGTAACAACCCATCATCATAGAAAATTACCAAGAACCATAATATAATCAAAATAAATGAACTATTTCATCATGAAAAAACATTCATAAGGAAAACAACCTTTTCATTTTGAAATAACTTATTTTTTGAAAATATTCACATATAAAAAGAAAAAACATTCTTTGAAAATAACCATGTATACTTGTAAAAAAATCTTCAAATCAATACGTTGTCATGATGGAAGGAAATTCCTCTCATTATATATAAGTTAAAAAAATTTCTTTCAAATTTTTGTCAAAAAATTCACAAAGTATCTCATTTGGAAAAAGATCAAAATAATATTTTAAAACCATTTTATTTAAAATTAAAACATGGGTAGAAATGAATTTAAACAATAATATAATAATAATAAAAAAATTATTTAAATAATTTTTAGAAAAAAGTAAATTGGATATAGAAGAAAAAATTGTTTGAAGGGAAACATTAAAATAATATTTTTAAAAGAAAGTCCCTTACCTTGAGTCTGAAGCATCAAGTAAGTTATTTATATTCATGAATAATAAAATTAGGTTAATTATTTAATTTATTAATAAATGTTTTCGGTTTATTATTAATATTTATCTCTTACAATGATACATTTAATTATTTAATTAACTAAATTCATATCAAATGTTTTGATGATATTTGTTTCATAAGTCAAAAATGGATTTATAATTCAACTATGTTTTAAGAGGTCATTATTCCATAATTTCTAGAATAATAATCATAAAACAGTTACATTTTTATGCATAAATTATAATTTTAAATATATCCATTAAATATGGTTATGAAAAACGAACTATGTTAAAATCATGGAAGTAGTGGATCATACGTACGCATGAGTAACATTTCCATTTTTTCAAAGATCATTATGAAAAGAAAGTAAGTCTAATTTTATATCTATATAATGATAATAGTATCTTAAATATCATATTATTTAATTAAATATACTTATATATATGATTCATATGAAATGGTGATGAAAAACCAATCGCATCACTTCGTGGAGATGGTAGTCCCCAGGTACGCATGAATGACTATATCGTTTTTATGTGCCTAAAAAGGTTAGAATTTCAATTATAAATGATATTTTAATAATGATAAAACTTTCATGAATTTATTATATAAACGTTAATTCTATAATTATAACTAGTCTTGAGAGTCTATGATGGAAAATGAATTACATAGGTTTATGAGGCGGTAGTCTGCCGTACACAAATGATAGTTTTGATTTCCATTTACTGGATGTGGAGATGGATATGGGTTATGATATTAAAATAACAATATCTAATTATATTTAGGATAATAACTTTATTATATTTTTATGTTTGAAAAATATTTTAAGGATTTGAGAGAATAAATAATACAGAAATTCTTGATTAAAAATGATACATCTTCTTTAGACACTCTCTTTTTAGTAACACCTTAAGACCACTAATAGTGGTGTTATTCGTAAAATATGGCATCTAGAATAATTATACATATTATAGAAATGAATTTTTATTGGAATTGTTTGAACCAAATGAGTTTTTAAGTGGGAATAAGTTAGAATAACATGTTCCCTTTTATAAGAGAGTGGACGGGCACTCTATGAATTTCTCAAAATAATAACATAATATAAATAAATTTTAAATTAATAAAGGATTCAAAGCGATTAATTTAAAATAAAATGTTATTATGGGTCAAAATATTCTCATAAAATAAAAATAACACATGTTTTCACTATATTTCTACTGATATCTTTTGATTTTAACCATTATTGAACCCCTTTAACTCTTGCCATGACAACATTGATTTTTATTCATTGAGGGTCAATATAGTTAAAATAAAATAGAAAAAAACTAATTGATAGACCATGATTGATATTTTAAACAATATCTTAATTACTTGGATAAATTTAATTTTTTTAATAATTTTATATCATTTAATAAACTATTATTTACTATAAAATAACCATAATGTTAATTTTTAGAACTATTCATTTCTTTAACTTTAATAATATCAAGAAAAAAAATTTAGAGAAAAATGTTTAATTATATATCTCACATGTAAAATTAGTCTATAAAATTATTTTATCCCATTATATTTCAAAAAAATTATTTATTTTATTTTTTTAATATAATTTATTTTATTTTTCATAAAATTTATTATTTATTGTATAAGCATTGTTAAAGAATTTAAGATAATTATTTTTCCCTAAAATTTTAAAATAAATATTTTTTATTTCAAAATAATATTTATAGTCCAATATATACTCTGGATGATACCATATTAAAAATGTTACAGTTATTAAAAATAACAGTGTTCCATGTTTGATATTTATTTTAAAAAATAATATAGAGGTCATAATATTATCCAAGTGAACTGAAAAGGTCATATATTTGACCCTTTTATGACTATGGTATGGATATACCCATAAAAAAATATTTAGTCATGTTTTAACATAATTATATGGTTCTTATCATTTTATTTGTAACCTAAATTACCCGATTTATCCATTATCGTGGTAACCAAAATTATTTAAGTCACTATTCACATTAACCAAAAAATAAAACAACCCTATATACAATGTCTATACCCACTAATTAAAAATTTGAATTCCATTTTTCAAAATTTAAACAATTTAATATTGAGAAATTTAATTTAAAATTAAACTGACAAAAAGCATCAAAAACGGGTTTTCAGAAAACTTTCCCTTAAAAATATAATTTTTAATTCTAAATTCAAGTATAAAATCCATTTCAGAAACAATATTTGTATTTATTTCAATATAAATTATGTAATAGAAATTTAAAACTACTCCGAATGATAATTTGACCTTGTAAATAAAAAAGAGTTTTCAATAAAAACCTGTATTTTTCACAATTCATTGAAAAATTAGTATTTTTATAATATTTTCCAAAATTCATTCTAAGATTATTTTAAAATTATGAATTAAATAAATAAATTAATTTTTTTAAAATTAAATTTATATAATAATAAAAATTAACATTTTAAAAATAACCATATAAGAAATGAGTTTAATAAAACTATTTACTTTTTTTATTTTAAGAATTAATAAATATATTAATATTCAATATAAATATTTAATTAAATATTACTAATAAATATGAAAAAATTTATATTATTACATTATTTATTACATATAGAATAGATAATTTTGGGTTGAAAGAGTTAGTTGATTAGCCATAATTATAAAGTGTTGTTTTTTTTCAATCTGTGGTTGCAAATTTAGGTCGATGAATGATATATAACAAATTTTGAAGCTTAAATAATATTAGGCAAGTATTATAAATTTTTAAGATGTTTTTAATGTAGATACATCAACCATGAGACAATAATGTGAAACACGTCATAGTTTTATAAATAAATTATGATATTAAGATACTATAGGAATAGTTGAAAAGGTTTTCTTGGAACATTTTTTTCCCCCACAGAATATGTAACCACATAATGGTGTACATCAACATATTTTTTGATATAAAGAGATATCCATGTTTCATTTTGGGTGATATGATTATGGTTTCTATGGATAACAAGAAAAATAGGTAGCTAGACTCCTCCACACTATTATGGTAGACGTTTGTATATAATAAACATTATAGAGTTTTAATTAAAATTTATTGAAAAATAATTATGTTTATTTTTAGAAGTCCAATTGGGGAAATAAAAAAAATTTCATGGTGGAAACTGAAATACCCCTTTGGATCAGTGTAGACACCCTGGGGGGGGGGGGGGGGGTTAATCCATGGTTGGTTACTTTTTCCTCAAATTACAATTTCTATTTTATGATTTCACCCCTTGACAACTAAACCTCAATTATCTTTTCTGATAATAGTTTATATATTTAGTATTTATCAATCACATACACTACCCAAAGTAGGAATGAAATTAAAGGATGAAACACTATATTTTTACAAGTTTATCCCTGATGCGTGAAACCTACTACTTACTGTGATTCGTTATTTACCCTGACCATAGATTCTTCAATATAATTAGTCTCATATTAAAATGATGTTTATAGTTATAATCCAAACCCCTAGTATATCATACATCTACACACAAAGTTAAATTGTGCATTCATTTTCCAGCATCACATTACACTTTATACTTCTCGATTGGTATAGAAAGTTAATTTCCTCCTCTTTAATGAAGATCACCAATAAGTACAAGGATGTATATGAATCCAAAAATGTGATCTTATTTCTCAAAACCAGGTTATTCAGATTCCTTTAACTCTTTAAGAATAATTATTTAAATTCGATCTCTGATTATAACAAAACATAATAGATCTTACACACAATCTATTCACCTAAATTTATCAACATAATATCTAGATCTAGTGATCTTAATGAATCTAGTATCTCCTCAAAATCTGAAAGGATCGACACCTAGGTCATAAATAGGTATAGTAGTATCAGTATCTTATCATAATATACTATCTTTTTATTATAAATATTTTACAATAGTATATATCATATGGTCTTATTCTTTATTTTTTATTTGAAAATTAAATTGAGAATCTTCTTTAGAACTTGATCGGCATATGATTATTATTATTATTCAATAGCTTGGTTGTTCACTCAATTATTAGATATTAGACTAGATTATAAATTTCATATATTCTTTATCATTATTTTTATACATAGGTAACCCAACATATATTTTTTTACATATGAAAAAAAGAAAATCACCATAAATTTGTTGCACTTATCCGTGTTTTTTTTTCAAATTTCATGTATGAGGGTGTCTCCCATGATCTAGTTATTCCATTTTCCTAAGTTTATGGTATCCTATGAAATGACTGAAGTAACCTTTATCGTTTCACGCTTTCATTTCTCTAGTCTAATAGATCTCTAGTAGTTTTATTTATCTCAAAATCTACTACTGATAATTATCAATTAATTACTATTCATTTATATATGATAATAACACAACCATTTATCTGGGAATGTGGTGCATCAACTTGTATCGTGAGAGATTCCAAGAAAAAAATAAAAATTTTAGATTGATTCCATGGATCAAAATGATCATCTAAACTAAGGCTCTTTTCACTTAGATTTTTTATATTGAACCAAAAATGTGATTGTGTTATTTTAAACATTGAAAAACATCACTAATAACAACACTTTTCATTTCAATACTTAATCAATATGAAATTTACTCTTTTATAAAATTTAAATTTCTAGCCTTTTAAATTATCATGATTTTATTTTTCGTAAACATGAATATGAGTTTACCTCCTCAATAACTGTAATGATAAAATTTTGTGATATTTAGATCAATGAAGGTTAGTTCATGCATAATTTAATTATCTATTCCATTATGATGAAAAATATTGATTTTAAAATATTTTCATTTGAAATTCGAAAATAAATATCATAGTGATAAATTCATATTCTCCTCATTAAATGAATCTTGAATCATGGATTTTCATAGCTTCATTATTTTTATAGCATGAAAGAATAAATTTGGAATCCTCTCAAATTATATCATCTTAAAAAAATCCAAGAGGGAATTTCTTAGTTTTCTCATATTTTTTTCCATCTAATAAACCTTACGATGATCATTCTGAACCTTACAACCATCTATCTCATTCTTATGATGAAATGTAAAAAATTTATGAGATGTATTAATGAAAATTAAAACCATATGTCTCAACCTTATGATTACATGTATGAATCTCAAGATGATATGTCATAACCGTATGCTCTATTTATCCCAACCTTATAATAATATAAAAAACTTTACCAAGACATGTCAAAACCATACAAGGTGTTTATATAAGCCTTACATGATTCATACCTAGTTTATGATAATTTAAGTACATTGCTAAATTTTATCCTTAATCTCATAAATTATATATTATTTAAACACATTCATATTTTAATTAGATATTCTATGAACAAATTCAAATCACATCAATTTTTTTAGAATATTTCAAAACAACTGAGACTTTTTCGACACAATTACCAAGGTATTTTAGTATATTAATCCATCAGGAATGAGTATTTCATATATATCTTCCCATCATGTCACTTCTTGTATTTATATCAAAAAATTATAGCCTTCATCAAAGATAATTTATAACTAATTATAGTATCATTCAGGCTCAATAAACCTTGAATGGTTTCTAAATAACATAATCCATTTTCTATATAATTTTAAGTGTCTTAATCCATTTTAATTTTAGTTATAAAATCTTTCTAATATATCTATGTTTGTTTAGATTCCCTATTATATTTTCCTTTTTCTATAACTATTTTAGATAGTACTTTCGCATGCGTACCACTTGTCTTCATCTTGAGGAACAACTCTATGATCATCTGAGGTTTGGGATCCACACCAAGTATCCTTTTCATTACCTTTACCTTTATATTATATAAATATTCCATTTCACATAAAATAGAATATATATCTATTATAATTTATCCATAATACATGGTTATCACCTTCATGTTAACTGGGTGGAAGATTACTCCATCACCCATCACTATCACACACGAATTGACATGCTCATTGACAAAAAATAAAACTAACACACTAAATTGAGAAATTAAATATCCCATTTTTTTTATCAATAACATTAAACTTATTCTACTAAAATCCATTAAAATAGTATTTCACACCCTTCCCCATTTATCAAAAATAAATTCAAATGTTGAAACTTTTTCTCCCCATTGTTAATACTAGAGGGTGAGGTTAAAATTTACTTCCCAAAACCATTTCCTATTTTTTTGTTTATATTTATATGTTCTCCCATGTTCTTGAGATATTCAGTCAATTACATGAGATAATAGTGGAATCACATGTTCTATTTTCAATTTTCCATTAACTATTCAAATCTATTTCTATGTAGGGTAGCCCGATGTAGAAAAAAGAGTGATTAATTTTGACAACAAAGCTACCCATTAACAAACTATAAGGTGATACCAAATATTACATTCACTTCATAGGGTTATATAAAAAAATTCCACAATTTTTGTAAACTGTCACTCAACATCACAAAACACAAAAAAAAACATTCGATTTCAATTACAGTTTTCTCTACCTTTTTTAGACAGTCACTTCCCCTAGTAAACCATATTCAATATAAAAAAATATTGTAAACTGAAAATCATGACTCAAAATTATCTTTTTTTAGGGATTTCTAGATTTATAAATTCAATAGAAATTAATAGATCTTTATCACATTGTCTTCCCTAATAACTCATACTCAAGGTATGCCCTCCAAAATTCATCACTATGTAATTTTTCTTCCCTAAATAAGATAAAATTATTATTGATACTAGTTGAAGTTTAATACCGATTGAAATATATGATGTAATGTTTTGTAGAGATACAAAACGTCTAGTTCACCATGATGGATAAATATTTATCAATATAAAAATCATAGTCTTCAATATATTCCTTTTACGCTTTACCTTTAATTCCATCCAATATGAACATATACTAAAATGTGGGAATAAGGTTTGTATTCATAATCTCTTCAGTTATAAAATAAGTGTTGATACATCTTCCTCAATCTAAAAACTCATTTATTTGAATCTCTAAAGTTCCTATATCTCTTTATGCATTCTTCCAATTTATGTTTTCATATCCAAACATCTTTATGAATCATACTATTATTTAATTTTTCATTTTTATTCTTTTTTGAGTAACCTTATTCACATTACAAATCTATAATACTTCATTCCTTTGTGACTCTTTAATTTTTATAGACTCGTTAGACTAATTTTCCACATGTTTATGAAAATTTCAGGTACATGAACAACCTTCTCTTTGTGTATTGATTATTCTTCATAATATCTTTCTTCGTACTTGAGATCATTTGTGCTTTAGCCTTGAAGATTATCATCTTATATTTACTAGTAAATAAATTCATAGAATTGGTTTATATGTTTCCTACCTTATTTAACATTCTAAAAACACCTTTAATATCTTCCGAGTTACCCATGTTGGGTATCTCCTCACATACTTCTTAAATAGTACCAACCACAAAACAATCCCACCATCTCTCTCTAGTAAGGATTACATTCATTCCATATTTCTCTCTTCTTATTTGATGTTTAACAAAATATTATAATTGTACATGATGTGTCATATCATACCAAAATCTAATAATATTATTCTATCCGATGATATATCCTCTTCAGCTTTCTTTTTTTATATCTTTGGAGTATTTGAATCAAAATTATTCTTTCATTTTTACTCCTCAAGGAAGAACATATTTACCTTCTCTTTATTTTATCTTATTGAGTAATTATATTTTTCTTTCAACGTAATATTTATATTGGGATGGTACATACTATGTATCCTCATAATAGTAACCATACATGTTACAAAAATCACATAAATTATTAAAATAATCAAATATTCTTTAAAAGGATAGATACCTCACTTTATAAGATGTTTTATTTTTTCCATAATAATATTTATCTTTACTAAAAATGTGATCCTTATAGATTTATACTTTCATTGAGTATTACACACGGATATATTTTCTAGAAATTTATGTCCATATTATAAAATCTCTAGAAACACCATTAGTGTCCCCCAAAACACCTTTTATTATAAGCTCAGACTATCTAGATTTTGTAGCATACTATTTTTGGGTGGAAACACTGCTATTTTTTGATCTATTTAAAGACATAATTTTATTATACATTATTAATTATAACTTTTACACATTGGAATGTTTCCTATCATTTATATCAATCTATTTTTTTCAATTTTTTTGATTTCAATCCTTTAATATCATGTGAAACTTCATCTATAAAAATAAAAATTTCTAAAATTGGGTAACCTTTTTATATGATATGGTTATGGGATGATTACTATATTATTATAAGATAATATTTCAATACATTTGTGTCCATTTTGAAGGAATATGAATATCAGAGACTTGAGTGGATTTATATTTATTCTTTACATCTCAAAAAGTTTATGTTTGGGTTGATTATAGGTTTTTCAGTTTAATTTCCATCTGAAGAAATTTTTGGTTGAGTGTACACTTTTTATCTTCATGTAATATCAACCTACCTACTCATTCAACTTTTATCACCTAGATTTATTCCTATTGCATATTGCTATATTCATAAGATAATTAGAAAGTTCTTTTATATTCTTACCATAAACATTGATATATCCTTCCATAGAACTCATATAGACTGCATATAGATTCCCCAATTCATGGACCACTTTAGTACCAACGTTTTCCAAAACATTTTTCTCAAAGTCATCCCTTTTAAACTATTCATCATAAATAGAAATTATATAATTTTAATGTGTAATATATTTTCTCATAGCATTCAAAAACTTTGTGAGGTTATTATTCCTACCATCATTTTTGAGTTAATGCAGCTTATAGTATTAGATTATTATTTTAGATATGATTTTCTATATTTTAGTCCCATAATATGTGAAATTATAATGTAACCACTTAAATTGGGACTATTTCATGAAAATATGCCACATCAATTTAAATAATACTAAGTGATTTATCAGGAAATCATTTTTCATATTCAACACTACATGACCTTACTCCATCAAAGGAATAATAATCAATATATTTAACTGATAAACAAAAAAATTTATAAATAATATTATCTAATGGTTTTTACTATTTATTTTATATTTTTTATCAACTTCAAGGCCTCTAAATTATTTTCATTTTTTAAAGTATTTATCAAAACATTCAAATCTATTTTAATAGGTATGGGAAAATATATTTTAAATTGAGTCTCTTCCATTTCAAATATTCACGTTTACCAATTATGATAAAAATAATAGAGAAAGAATATTTTTATTCAATATAAGGGATCCTAGGATATAATTCTAATTGATTATTCCCTTATGATCTGTGTGGACACTTGGGGGAGGTGAATTAGGCATTCCATGCATTTTATTTAAATTTAAATTACTATTTTAATATTCTACCCCTTGGTATTTGATACTCTGTTATCTATTATAATAATAATACATCTAGTTAGTATTTACCAATAACATACCCCACATGAAATATAGGAAATCAAGTTAAGGATGTCACATAGTTTTTTTACATGGTTTCCCAGATGTGGGAAACCAATTAATTGTTGTTGTTAGTTATTCAACCCAATAAAAAATTATCCATTATAATTAGTATATCATTACAATGGTATATGAATTCATCATCATAAACCATGGTTTATCATACACTTACACACAAAGTCACACTATATATACTATTTTCAGTATCACACTAAACATCACAACTTCTCACTGAACATGAATCTTTTCTTCTGTTATAGAAATTTCCTTAATATTTAAAGTAAATAAACAATATGTATAGAGATTTACCTATATCTAAAAATATGATATACTTCTTCAATAGTCGAGTATTTTAGTGCCCTTAACTCTTCTGGTACAATGCATTCAACTTAGTCTTTACTTATAGAAAAAATTCCCAGATTATACACATAATCTACTTTCCTAGGTTTCTCAAATCAATATCCAAATGATATGGCCTTCATGAATCAAGTACAAACTAAAAAAATAAATTATTGAAATCTAGTTCATAATTTATCACAAAAATGTTAGTATCTCCTCATATTTTTCTTTATTATTCTTTTCAAACTTTTGAAATAGTATATTTCACAAAGACTTCTTCTTCCTTATAATTTTATACCTATATGTAGAATATTATTTTTCCCAATATCATTATTATATTCTTATTATTCAAGAGATATTAGTTTTTATATTTGTTCTAAAATCTTAGAATATTGTCTCATTATCCTAAATTATATCCCCTTAATTTTCTATTTTAAAAGTAGGTCACATGAAATATATTTTCTACTTATTTCATATAGAAAATATCTACTAAATTATGTGCAATAATACTCACTTTATTTTTCAAATATTTTATATACATTGGTTTATTTTTTGATCAAACTCTCTTGTACCCATTTGGGTCCTGCATCAGAGCTGTGAGTGACCCCTAATGAACACCTCTAATAGGCCAAAAGTTAGAGACTTGCACCGATGGTATAAAACAAGAATATGAGAGGAATTTCCCTTAATAAATCTGTAGAATAAAATAAGACCAATCAACAGTAAATAATTTCCATTCCAAGAAATAATTTTCATAACCTAAATGATGCAAATATGTAAATACTTAACATCAAAGAAAATAATTTCTTTAATATCACTAAAACTGCATTCAAGATATCCAAACAACAACTGCAATACCTATTAGTCTATCCTAAAAATACATAGAAAACATTGGTGGGGTGATTACATGAGAGTATTTAGAAGAATCGTATTTCTAAAAACAAATCAACATTCTTGTGAAATAAATATGAATGATAGATCAAGAGTTAAATCAAATAAGTAAATCATAATCACAAATATATTAAGAGGAAAAACAATAAAAATAATAACTGAATTCCACACCCAAATCATACACCAAAATTTCGTTTATTTTCTCACAACATCCTCAACTGTATCCTCAACCAATATCCAAAAACATTCCCATAATAAAAACTTATAAATATTTTTAACACAAAAAACACCATCAAAATCGACAAATGAAATGATACAGAAAATTTCCAACCATTACAAACAATAAGTTCATGGGTCACTATAATTCACACTGGTAGAAAGCTAATGGGACAACTGCTCACTAAATTTCTAGGGTTGAATGAATGAAGCAACACTAATAATGTGTCATAAATCATCACCAATTCAACCACTACCCTTGCATCACATATCCATATTCCACCACATCCATCCGTAGCCAACATTCCACCACTGCATACCTCATAACCACAAATCCAAAATGATCTTAACAAAACACTTACCATGTCACGTCTGATTTGGTTCTGACTAAAACCATACCTACCTCGACCATCTGATGTGTATAATATTTTTTTGTTAGAATTATTCTCTCCATCCATAATCACAACTATAACTATATCACTACATTTCAACTTTTCCAACCTTACATCGGTATGGTTAGATAAACAGGAAGAGAATCAACCTTTTTCTATTCCCTAATATATAAATCCCCTGCCCATAATCATATATCAGTATCATCTTCATCTATATACGGTATCATGAACCTATATGACATCACACTCTTTCCCTGCTCCTACCATGCATCACCCCTACCATTCATCATTGTATAAAATCACCCACATGTCTTTTCATTAAACCACATACTACACATCAAGACACTAAAACATTTATGATCATACGTACTTCATGGTGTCACCACCAATAAGACTCTACCACATCATCTCCTTTCTACAATGATTCCACACAACCACTTATATAATTACATAAAAACAATAAAGGATATACACTTGAAAGAAATATTTTTCACAATAAAAAATGATACATAATACTATAATCGAGCCTTATAAAATAATATCATGTTGGAAAAAATTCCACATCCCTATGTCATTCCCATTCCCACTATTTATCATTTACCAACCACATTGATTTTATTATTTCATTAATTCATCCATTCCCAAACTATTAATTAACCTAAATCCCATTTTATGATGTTTAATCATGAAACATTATATTTATTTTATCTATAATGATTCATTTAAATTATTAATAGTTTTTAATAGACCACTCCCATTTACCATATTCATCATACCAACCACATCCCACTAATTCCTTCGATGTTTATTTAATTTAACATTTAACGTTGTTTTGCCAATAATTCCACTTCCCACTTCAATTCCCCTTTACTATTAATATTTCATAAACCTGTATGTCCATATTCAAGGAAAAAATAACAAACACAAACATCATAACACCCCCTTTCATGAAAAGATATTGCAACATCATATACAACCTCAAGAACTAACAACAATATTAGTTTCCATAAATTCAAAATTTTAACACTTTTAAGTTATTATGTAGTTATGAATGTGAAAAAATTCTATAAAATTTTTAACAATAAGAATACCATATCAATTAGAAAGAAAAAAAATATACAGACATTAAAAAATATCATGGGAAATATAAATCACATGAAACCCATACCCATTTAAATTATATCTTAAAGCATTATTTATCTTTATTTAGCTTCATTATTCCTTAAAGAGAATCTACCACATGTTCCTCCCTCACCTTATAAACAATGAATTCTTTTAAGGACCCATAAAACAACATAAATGTGTCACATTATAACACATTTATAAGGAATCATGAACAAATTAATGTTAATTATATTATAAAATGTATTAGCTGATTTTAGAAATTCCATACCCCAATTAGCGATTCAAAACCACTAAAATTTTAAAGAGAATAAACATTTTACCACATGACCCAACCCATGTTGGAGGAACCTAAAATAAAAATATACCATAGTGATCCTCCATCAAAACCAAATCCAACCCACTATAAGAACCCTCCATGATAAAAGAAAAAATTAGAAACTCACATTTAGTCGTATGAATAAATCTTCTAAAGTGGACTGCTAATAAAGACAAATGGTTACTGAAAGGCTTAAAAAATAACACATAAGATCATCTAAAGTTAAAGATAAATTAATGAAATTGAATGAATTCAGAATGGATTCTAAATTTATACCCGGGATAGAAAATTCCACATTACAACATGGAAAGACCATTGTCTTTCCATGATGGTTCTAAGTCCAATGAACTCTAGAAATCAAACTGTGACCGCCTAAATATCTCCACATTGAAATCATTGTCCAAATTTCTAATCTAATACAACCATAGACACATATCTACATAGAAAAATCCCCATTCCCTAATACGACAAAGAATAAAATAATCAATATCCAACCACCAGTTCTTATCACCCCAAAGACCAAGACCATGTCAATATCCCCTAACAACAGAACTAGGGTAAATAAATCCCCAGGTCTTTTCATCATAATATTTATCATCTCTTCGTAAATCCCCATCCTTATAGAATTTACCAAATTCCAATAAAACCTCACACTACCACAAAAAACACAATGTCATGACATGGATTCAATAGAAAAACCCTATACTACAACCACATATTCAAGCTGTGACAAACAGGCACACACCATAATAGCCTTCTTAAAATTGGAAACACACCTCCAATAGTGACCCTAATCATCCAAAAAACCTCCAGTAACCAAATTATTCAAGGTAACAAGCTATAATGGTCTGAGACATTACCATAGATACATCTCAAATGATTCCCATCCCTAAAAATATAATCCAAGATTAGAAAAGGAGGCCACAATAGCCAATCTAAACACTCCACTGAAATATAAATATCAAACATTAAAACCACACTACTAACATCTCCAAGGTAAGGGAAGAACAAAAAAACTATCCCATGACATGGATTATACATAGAAAAACTCACTATCATGGAAGAAATATCTCAAATGAAGATGTCACAATGGGAAAAACCCAAGAGTAGCATCAAACACCTTAGTCCACAAAAATCCATAACATCATTTCCACACCAACAATCACATATTCTCATACCCACCATATAAACCAGATATATACCCACTTCCCAAAACATCCAAAAATTTAAACTATCCACATCAACCCTTAATTAAATACACATAACTCATAGTACTTAAAAAATAGAAATCCACGTTTAAAACTAAAATATAACACATCAATCAATCACTTTTTTAATAATTCATTCACCATAATTAAATGTGTCCATTAATAACAAAATCACCAATTTTATATTTCTAATAAACCCTTTCATTACTATACTTTAATGATTAACCTTTTAAAAAATATGGTTAAAAAATTAAATCATAAATGTAACACATAATAACAAAATTAGAAAAAATAAAAAAAACCACCTAATTACTGTAAAAAAAAGATATATAAATTAATAGAAAAATTTTTATTATGAGAAAACTATACATGTTTTCATGTCAATAAATTTTATTTTATGATTTGGAAAATATTATTCTTAGAAAAACGCATCTTCACCATGAGTAAAAAAAATCATCAAATTGAAAATAATAAACATTACTCAATTTTTCTAACTTTTCAATTTAGATAAATCATCATTATTTCTGCGTTAATAACATTTATTAACATGATTTTAAAGATCAAATAAAATTATGAACATGATTTTTCCTCATTCATCATGATTGATACTATCAAACTAAATATTATTTAAAAATTCAACCAACATAAAAAAACGATTTTATATTTCATAAATACTGGCATAATTTTACTTCCATAATTATTCACAACATGCCCATGAAAATATATACTAGGTTATTCATAAAAAATCAAACAACATTACCCAACTTTAGACATGATTCCCATAATAAAAATTCCATATATTACCCTTAAACATGATCGTCTATATTTCTATTACTACACATGGGATGATATTCTTGATTCGACAAATAACGGATAAGATTTTAGTTTTAAAAAACATTATCCTTGCTTAAAAATAAGTGAAAATTTTAATAATGTAAAAGTGTTCCAAATTTAATGTGTTATCCCTAAACATTCATATCATATTCCATGAATTATAGGAATAAATGACCAAAATAATGCATCACAATACATTTATAACACATGCATATAATATATCATGAGTTAAAGGAGAAACATGGTATACAAACTTATTTAAAAATTAAATTTATTCTAATAATGGGTTCAAAATATTTTATTTCAAACTATCTGAATTATATTTACTAGGAGAAACATATTTTTCAAAGGATCTAAAAAAACTAAAATTATATACCATAATAAAAATTTATGAATTCATTTCTAATAATCCTAAACATTATGTAAGTAGGTCAAAATTATATGCATTTCAATAATGAAAACGAAAATAAATTTATGAGGAAACATGTTATAGAATGAATAGGGAAAACACATCCATGTGTCAACAAGGTTATAGTTACATAATATATTCCAGTAAATTTCAATTTTACTATTTTCATTATGTTTATATAATAATTTTATCAATGAATGATAAAACATTAAAAAAATAATATTGAATAATTTTAATAAAATGATAAAAATATAACAAAACTCGAATTTTTATATAGTTAAAAGAAATTAAATTTAAAATTTAACTGAAATTTTTAATGGGTATAGCTAAAAACCTAAAAGGGAAAAAGTCCCATTCCTTTTAGTATTTATAGGAAGAAAACCTGAGTCCCTCACTTTAAAAGTAACAAGATTATATAATAGAAAAAAGAGGGGGAGGAGCACATTACTAGAAGAAATCAAATTTTAGCATGGTCTATATTCTATAAAAAATATGAATGACCGCTGGAATATAATAATAAAAGATAACGGACAGTGAGAAGGAAATTACAATAAGATCACACTATAGATTATAGAAAGGGAGGACAATGAAATTTAGAGAACTTGCGATCAATTATATGATCGAGTATATTGGAATTATATAATTAATGATAATGTGATTTTACAATGCACCTAAGAGGTATATTTATTTCCTAAAAATCAATGACAACATTATGGAATTTTTTTTGTGGGAATTGAAGTCACAAAAAATTATTTTAATTTCATTTTGACCATCATTAAATGCTATCACAAAGATTTTATCCCTATTCTAATAGATACATGATAGCCTCTAATAGGTTGACAATGTGATTACTTCTATTCTATATAATTATACTTAACTCACTAAATGGGTTGTGATATCCCAATAGATGGATAATGAGAATCTTCTCCATGGGGTTCTACGGTCAATCTACATCAGTTAACTAGTTCTCCTCAAATAGATGGATAGTGGACTTATATTTCAAGGATGGGATACTCTATTAAACAATTGATGGATGATGACTATACACCAACGAGATGATGTTTCCGATTAGTGACCAATATACTTTATAGAATCATGTATTTCATCCTTTCCTTTGAAAGGTTTGGGAAATTTACTCCAAGAGTTCTACAAAAATATCAAGACTTATCCATGGATCCATCATGGTTCTTTCATGATTCTATCATGATGTTAAAAAGGCTCTAACTTCCAATCACTTAAATGAATTCATTAGACACTTTAATTGTTTTTTATCTTTAAAAAAAAATATGGGGACAAGAAAAATAGTAATCATCTATAGTGTGTATGTTTCTTGGTATATCGACACACCAAAAAGTGTATACACCTTGGATATATTTCTTAATAGTCAATCATATAAATTTTTTATATCATTGTATCTTTTAAATATTTTTACGTTGTGATCAAAAGATTGGTCTGATAGGTTTAACTTATTCTTTCCAAAAAGTAACAATATATTATTGGGGGAATAAAATTAATCCTAAATTCACTACACCTATTGGGGTGTATTTGGGACTATGGTTACAATAATACTTAATATTTTTATTGTGGGGATTTATTTATCTCAACAATATAAAAATAAGTTTTCCTTGAAATTCTTGAAAAATATTCAATGTGTGAACTTACACAAATAATTAAAAATATATAAAAAATCTATACAGAATAATCTAATTTTATCTAAGCATGGTATCTAATTAGCATAATTTATGTATTCAAATGAAAATAAAATATTTATAAATAAAATAAATTTGAAATGATCATGATATTTAATCCATTGGTTGGTTAATACAGTGGGAATAAACCAACCTATACATTAAAGGGAGTAACTCCTTGAGTCTTTCTTGACTTTAGTCACAACATCTTCCATTTTCCTATGATTCACCTTTTTTAGATCTCATTTGACTCATGTTGTAATTAATATCATCCTTGAAACTCTTTATTGTAAAAAAGTACTCCAATATAAATGGAGGGGGTTATGAGTGAGGGTTTACATAAAATAATACTAGGACACATAGGCCTATGAATCATAAAATTTAAGGTGGGGGTGATTTATATATAATAATTATTACAATAATTTAAAACATTAAATAATTTATGAAATAGTATTAATAAAATAAACTAAACAAACATACAATGATATATATCATGATCATTCACTATGTAACAAAAATTTAAACAAATTAGATAATTACTAAAATTAACCGTATTGATTTCATTTTATTATTTTAATTTAAATAATTAATAATTATTTTTAATTTATTCCAATTTTTTATCCTTTATATGGTGTAAATAAAAACACATTTTATTATAAAAAAACTAAATATAAATTGTACACCGAACCTCTTGTCATAACCTAAAAGATTATAAATTATATGCCATGTGTTCGAAACAACATGTAATTTGAACATAACCACTTTAGCATAAAACTTGTTACAAAATATATTTCACTCATCAAAAAATATGTGGCATATATTTTTTTGTGAAATATATGACTTGATATGTTTTACAAGGAGTGTAGCATTCACAATGCACTACAAAATAAATGGAATTTGTCTCATGTTGTGGACCATATTTGATGTTTCATGTATCTAATGGTTATAAATAATTTTTTATATGCAGTATTACATGATATGAGGAGTTTTACATTATGTATATCACACTTTGGATGATGTTTGTCACATTCTGTGTAATCTATCACCACACACCATGTAAACACATTGTGTACAAACTAACTTATTAACTTATGAGGGTTTATTTGAAATAAATATTCATTGTTCTCTTCTATAAAAATTCTTATTCAAGATTTGAATTGACATTTTGAACCAAAATCACACACAAAAAATTTAATTATACATAATAAAATTGAATTATTAATCATAAATTAATTAAAACAACTCTGATTCTATATAATTGATCTATGTATAGTGAAAGCATCATGATTGGATTTCATATTAAAATTTCTAATATAAATTGTAATTCTCAGATTTGTAGAATAGATACTCTGTTTATTTTATAATTTAATATTAATTTAAAATAATCACCATTGGAAATCTCTTTATGATATGATTATACCTAATTGTTATCATCCTTGATCCAATATCTGACTAACTCTAAATTTTCATTACCGCATGAACCCGAACATATGTTCCTCATGTAATATCTCTATTTTATCTATGAATATCTATATTTCTGTCATGTTTTTCGCATGTTGGAGTAATGAAATAAGGTCATCCCAATTTTTAGTATCAATCACATATGAATCAATCATTTGTTTCTCTCTATATCTCAATAGGAAGGGGAGGTAGATATTTCTATATCAATTATAAATTAGAGTAGTGATGGATAACACTAATTATCACATATTTAATGACATTATGCATCTAGGGTTTAGTTTTAAGAAATTTAATACAGTCCTATTACATTTTTGTAACATAAAAATAAAACCCATTTTAACTAACCCATTTATTTAATATAACATAATAATAATAATAAAAATAATTAATTATGTATTAATTAAATAAATTCCATGTTAGTTATATTTATTTAATATTATATTTCTTAAATAAAAAATTATTCAACTGGTATATTAAATAAATCTCATGTAATTAGATAATTCATACAACAAAATAATTACATGGACTTGGACCATTAACCCTGCCCAATATTTACCATTAAATATATTTTAACACATCTTTACTGGGAAAATATGTGAATATATGTGCAATAAAAATTTAAATCCTTAATTTATATCAAGAATAAATTAGGATTTAATTAAAATTGATATAAAATTAAATAGAAATAGATCATAAAATTTATATTGATTTTATTCCAATGCCTAGATTCAACCAAATTTGACGAGATTTAAGATACATTTTGTGTGAAACTTTGTTAGAACCATTCTCAGTGGAAGTAGGTATAACTTAGAAGCCGTGAGTGATAACTAATAAAACACAATAACCCTGATAGAAAAAGACAAAAGTCATAAAGTGATAACCTTCCCATACATGCAATTGTGTGACATAATATCATTTCTATATGATATCCCATCAACAAGGATAAATTTAATTTTCATCATCCAGTGATACATAATCAATCTTTCATTAACATAACATGAAAAAATATCTTCCAATCATCATGCAAATGGATTTAGGACACACACATCCATTTAAATCGAAGAAAAAATATATATTCTTATATAAATAAGAAGGAATAAATCCATTCTTGATTATTTAAATAATATTATATCAATAAAAACATACCAATCCGAATATAACTCTACATGAGAATATACTTTAGGATTTTCATCATGAATCCAAGTAAAAAATTTAGGATATATATTAATAATGATCTTATGTTTAAGGATAAGTAAACATATACATAGTAAGGAATTTATAGTAATACATAATACATTTAATACGTCCCTTGGATTATATCCTCATGATATTCTCCACATTGATATTACAAAATATAAACTTAAGGAGAATAATTCTCAATGATTATGAGTTCTGTACACTTAAAAATAATATATCCTTGGAGCCATATTTGAATAATGTGTACGCACAATAGGGTAATACTTTAAGAATATTGACATGGAATTTTTAGGTTCTCATTATAATGGGAACTTCTATGGTCTATCAATATAAATAATAATATATGTATACGATCATATAAATCACAGAAAAGAGAAAAAAACTTTATAATAGAACAAACAAGAATATATAAAACTAAATACAATAATCTATAATAAAAATTTAATAAAATAAATTTGGTTTAAGTTAAATAACTCAATAAACCCCAAATGTATCTCAATGTATACAAATTAGAAAAATATTAGAAAAAATATTAAATACATGAGGAAAAATATTATTGAATGATAATGAATAACTTGACTTTTTTTCAGAAAATAAGTATCCATGTAGTCAAAAATAAAAATAATAAATCATTTTTTATATTTAATAAATAAATTAAAGTTACTATAATATTTCACACATAATATTGATGTTTGGTTGGTTGTGACTTGTTATAAATTAATAAAAAATATTTCTTTATTTTTTTAAATAATATAATCTTAATAACTTGTTTTTGATCATTTGAGATGAATTTATAGAATTTAAAAGATTTTTAAATTCACATTGTATTATTCCAACCACATATCATATTATATTAACTTTAAATTTTCTCCAATAGGTTACACAATCCTCAAGGTTTATTGTATTTAAATTTTCACAAAAAACTATGTTATTTTTCTAATTTTTCAATTTAATGAACACTTTGAACCGAAAAAGTGATATAATTCTAAAAATTATTTTTGTATCATTCCTCACTCATCACACATATAATTAATGTTTAATTAGTTATTAAATATCACAAATTAATTGGTGGTCATTATCTATAAATGTTATGAAAAATTGAGCTTATTTTAAGAATTTTTGATTATTTTTTTCATGTTTGTAATTTCAAAAAAAATTATAATTTGAAAAATAAATATTAATTAATTATAATCTCAAATAATGTTGAATTGATATGAAATTTATTCTTATATATCAAACATTAATATTCATTAATTTCATAAATTTTCCTGAAAATATTAGTTTTTTGTTTCCCAATATTGAATGTTCGATGCACATTTGAAAATTATAATAAATCTAAAAATATACCTTTTCTCATTTTGGGAACATAAAAAACTAAATATTTATCTAATTTTTTCCTATAAGCTATTGTTTATTCAATGGTCATTTGCATAAGTTTTCTTGATAATTTTTTTTTCTAGTTTTGACCACCTGATGTGAATTTTAAATTTTAAAATAGGTATAAAAATATAAAACAAACTTTGTGTCCTTTTAGGATCATAAATTTTATAATTGATTTAGAATTTATTATTATAAGTGAAAATGTATACAATATTTTTGTATGATATTTTCTAGATAATATAATATAATGAAACTAATTTTCATTATTTAATTCACATGTAATATTTAATTAAGAATTAAAATTCTAAAAATACACTTTGAATCATTATTAACACATCTCAAATTGGTTATACATTTGACAAGTTTATAAAAAATAAAAAATAAAATTTTATTATTTTTAAAACTTTTCTAATAATACACGAACATTTTTTCAATTTTTATTATTTGGTGAATGTTTTTACTTTAAGGATTTGAAATTATAAAAGTCATACTTTGAATCATTTCAGTAACATCGTCTATCAAGTTGACACATAGTTTTTTCCTATAGGTCCAAAAAATTATAAGATCACATAAATAAATTACTATGATCTTTCAAGATTATTTTAGTAGTTTTGATTGTTTGATGCATTTTAGCAACTTAAAAATTGTATAATTAATATTTTTTTAAAAAATTATATGAAAATCACAAATCATATTGATGTGATGTTATTTCATATGGGATATAAGTTAATCAAGAATTGTTTTCCTAAATTTTTGTAGTGATACAATCTCTTTTTATTCCTTTTTAACATTTAAAACATGTTTATAACTGAAAATGGTGTAACCATTATAAAAAAACACTTTGAGTAATTTCAAGAATATCACACACTGGATTTCCATACATTTCATTCTTATAGGTCACAAATTAATTATAGAAATCTATCTAAAATTTTCACAACTATCCAAGATCATTTTATAATTATTGATAATTTTTTTTGTATTTAATTAAAAAAAATTAATTTGATAAATATAAATTCAATAAGAGAAATATGATAGAGAATACATCATACATATAATTCATCGTGAGAAATCAATACATTTTAATGCATAATTTTTTTAGATTTTAATTCTTTTATTCCATTATTTTCCATATTTTTTTAAACAAATTAAATTGAAGTTTAAAATATTAATTATTTATAGTCAATAATTTATAGATGAAGCGATATATAAGCTAATAATGGATCGAAATAAAATAAATTAGAAACATCAAAGTTGTCTAATGTCACCTTTAATGAGTTTTCACATGATTTTTTAAGAAGGGTCATGTATACTATGTGATGAACTTTAATTCAATGGAGACTATTTCATTATATCATCTCATACAAAATGAGTATGCATTTTAAGTTTAGTTATATTATCAACCATATATAGCATAAAACAGAGATGAATGTCATGTCTTAGGCTATGAAATGGCTATATCAATATGTGGGAGAATATAAATGATAATGAAATAGGTATTTTAGAATTGATCTATGATACAGTATATTAGGGGAGATCATGGAACAATGTAGTGATCCATATATTTAAATTTTATGAGTTTTTGAAACTCGGTGTATTTTTAGCGAAAATGGGTAAAATTGTAATTCTATATTTATTGGAATTAAATTTTGAGTGTGATTATAGATTCAGTGTGTAAATTTTACACATGAGTGGTAGTTTAGTAGTTTCTAAGGTGGTATGTTTCTCTAGTAAATATTATGTAATTATGAAATTTAATTATTTATCTATATATTTATTAAATTCATTTTTAATTCTTTTCTATAAATTAAATAATATGGAATATAGTGATATTTATAATTATTGATTATATTTATTTTTATAGGATTTATATATTTTTATATTAATTAAATAGATAATTAAAAGGGATATTTTGATTGGAGTTTTAGACAAAAATTAGTAAAAGAGTTTATGAATGGTTTTTTCAGAGAAATAATGGAGGGGTTAGAGGAATTGAATCCCTGTGAAATCATTTTCACCAGAAAAGTAATTCTTCTATTAATGTTCTATATTCATTATTAATTAATGGGACAATACATAAGGAATTTTTATAGCATGGTAGATCAAGATAATGTATAATAAAGAATGAGATTTCTTAAATGTTCAGTCGTGATCATAAGAATATTATATACTTGAGTTCATTATGTAATTAAGGTATTTGGATAGAAATTATTATCTATTTTATAATCCATATTAATCTTCCATGATTTTATATTTTTGTGATGGGTAGATAAATCATCATATTCTAGTTATATGAATAAATGGTAAATAGAAATTATAAATCTTTTGATGAATATGAAATTAGTGGAATAAATATTTAGGATGATATTTTCATTGAATAAATATTTTTTGTTGGATTATTAATGATATATTGATAATGGTGAAAATGAAATAATCAAATGAATAAAAATACAATTATATGATATTAAAATTTGAATTCATAAGGATTGAAGTATAAAAATGATGGAAATATGATAAATAGTTTATTTTATCATGAAAATAGTGAATTGGTGTTGTTATTATTTATAATTCAAGTATAAATATTTGATAAATTATTTATGGCTGAAAATTAGTATTGATTTTGATTAAATATATTCACAAAATATGTGCTCCCTATATTAAAATTTTAACATGTAATGATGATAACTCTATAAAACTCCTTAAAATATGGTAAATATGTAAATGAAAACTTTTTTTCATGGGCCATTCCAATATAAAAGGGGGTTATGAAACTTTTTTTTAAAAAAAATGTACCAAGTGTTTTTGATGTTTAGGGAAAAATTGATAGTGAGTTATAGTGGGGAATTAAATATAGGCATAGGGCCATGTCATATTTCTTTGTAGGAGAACTATTTGGGAATTTAGTTATATGTGATAGTGTGAATTATACATCATCTATGACAACTTAGAATGAAACTATTCCATATCCACTAGGGGTAATACAACCTGATTCTTATGACATGTGTTATTAGTGGGTTTAGTTTATAGCAGTTGTGGTAGATAAATATAGTATGAACCCATAGATAAACCCCTCTGGTGTGAATTTATGGAAGCCTAAATGTGGAAATATATGATAAATTCTGTGGCTATGTTGAAATTGAACTTTTAACATGTGTTGAAAATATAATGGGATTGTGGAACTTGTTTTTCCAAAGATATAAATATTTTAATTGATGTTACTAACTACTTCCTTGGATATAATTAGGGTATAACTAGGATGAAGTGAGATTTATTCTTTTGGTGTGATTATATTCCCTAGGAACAGTATATTCATAGTGGAATATGTAGGGGAATAAATGGATGGTGGGTGTTTAAATCCATTTATTATATATGATAGAGATATAAAGGTTGTGTCTAGTTATGTGTAGCTGGAATGTGATGATGATGATGATGTTAATGGAGAGTTCAATTATGATTATATTATAGATGGTATGGATAGTCAATCTGGATGTGTAATTTGTGGTGATAATGATATAGTTTGAGGATTCTAATATAGTAAGAGTTCCCAATTGTGGAAATTTTCACACCTAATGTGGGTTGTGGTGGGGAAATTCCCTCAGTGTAGACATCCAAGAAACCATCAAGAGTATCTATGGGTAGATAGTGGCCTAACTAATTAATGTTTTTGCAAGTATCTGATAGGTGGATTATTACTTGGTTGTGAATATATATTTAGTGATTTGCTTATGGGTGGATAACTATTCAATAGCGGTGGTTCTTAGAATTTCCCATAAAGTCAGTCATTTATAATTATTTTATGGAAATTTTATAACAACTGATATATATATTTATTAATTGTAAATGCTTATATTTTTTTCTTTTTTACCTACACCACATGAATGATATTATAAAACCCCCATGAAATATATGTATGACTTGGTTTTACCTAATTTAGGATCATCGTATTAAGTTGTGAAGATATGTTGATATTAGTATGAGTTAGATAACTTTTATATAGATATAATAGACCACTCATGGGATATGATTTGATGAATTTATATCTGGACTGACCTACATAAATTACACCACACAGATTGTCATATATGTGTCATTAGTGAAACTTAGGTGAACATTGTCAATGAATCCTTAAACATGAATTTATCATTTATTTTCCTTTTAATTTTTCAAACATTGATACCAATATATAGTAAAATGATAATATAACTTAATAAATGGAAATTGGGTATGACACTATTCAATAAGAGGTATTTGATTAACCACGATATGATATTTCCACCTATATGATATGTTATGACATTGTGGACCTATATTGAGTAATTTATAAGTAAATTGATAACCACTCTAAGATAATCACAAGTATTTTTTATTAAATAAGATTTAATTAGATTAAGAATTTATAAAATTATATAATCCATATGATATTGACAGTATCTATATATTATACATAATCTAATTATCAAGAAAAATGGAAATTTTATAATGGGAAAGTGTTGGATTAGATCACATCAAACCCCCATGTAATTTGGGTAGTTATGAATGGTTTCTAGATACCACTTATATTTTATGATTATGAATGGGATTCATGACCATTTCAAACATTACTGTTTGTCAGAGTGGACACTCAAGAGGGGGGTGAATTGATTTCCAATTAAAATTTCTGTTTAAAATCCATTACCAAAATCCCCCAATTTAAAATACTAATTGAATTGTAGTGAATTTGAACTAAAGAAAACTTTCAGTCAGGTTCTCAAGGGATTGATTAATTCCCAGTTAATCTAATAAGATGATCAGATTAGCTTTTGAAACTAACCAAATTATTTACAAATAATGAAAACACTTTCCAATTCAATTATTAGAGTAAATTTGAAAAACAATTTAAATTTAAAAGCACTTAGCAGCGGAATAAAAGGATATAGATAAATCTAAACAAAGCACATCAGATATAACCAAGAGGATCAGTCTCAAGCCGAGACATAGTCCTCTCAACAATTTATATAAATTTTATCCACACCCTGGATCGGGGTTCACAACAGTTTACAACTGTCCAGGTCAAAGACCTCAACCACAGTTATATGTGGGAAACGAAAACAATAGCAAATATAGCTATCCAGGTCACACACGACCTCTACCATAGTTCTACGTGGGAAACAAAAACAATAGCAAATACAGCTGTCTAGGTCAAAGACCTCTACCACAGTTCTACGTGGGAAACAAAAAACAGCATATACAGTTGTCCAGGTCACACACGACCACTACCACAGTTCTACGTGGGAAACAGAAACAACAGCAAATACAACTTTCAAGGTCACACATGACCTCTACCACTATCCACAGTGGGAAATAAAACATGTAAGTATTTTGAATGTGGATTTACAGATCCTCCATTGAAGGTTGAGTAGACAATGTATGTGTAAATTAAAACTGATGACACACACTACTCGTAATATAAACAATAAATCACTAAGAAAGATATAGAGTTTAGAATGGCTCTAGTGATTTTAGTGTAGCTATGGACTCCTTAAGATTGATTAGAAATGGTTCTGAGTCCCCTTCTAGTTTTTGTCTCGAAAACAGAGTGTCGTCTGGTTGACATCTAGGTTCAGAGACAGTGAGAATGTAGTCGATGAAGTTCTTCAAAATCATTGTGAATGTAAAGAACTCTTCTTGAGTAATATTGAGTGTGTATGAGATTCTGGTGTCTTCTTGGTCGTGCATGTATATCTGTATGAGCTCTTCTCGTGTATGTCTCTTTTAGATCACTTCTGCATTTCACTTACCTTTTTCTTTTTTTGTTGTTGTGTTTGCAGCAATAGGGACTTCTTGTATTTATGGCACGAGCTCCTGCAAAAGAAATGATTTCTTTTTTGCAGATACGAGGTACGGTTCCCTGACATCCAACAACCTTCATTAAAAAAATTTCAAAGCATTTAAAATATACCTAATATGATCTTTGGTTAGATTAAATAAAGATAAAGAAATTAAGGCAGTGTCAGATTCTCTATAACGGTATCTTTGGATATCGGTAGCCTTGTGTCACAGTAGCTTCTTCTGTAACGGTAGCCTTTCAATCGGTAGACTTCATGTCTGTCGGTAGACTTGATCGGTAGCAGTAGACATAATTTACCGGTGAACTTGATCTATCGGTGACCTTCACGTAATAGTAGACTTGTTGTACCGGTGGAATTGATGTATCAGTAGGCTTTCTCTTAATAGTAGACTTGTTGTACTAGTGGAATCTATGTATCGGTAGAATTTCTCGTAACGGTAGACTTCTTGTACCGGTGGACTTGATGTATCGGTGACCTTCACGTAACGGTAGATGTAACACCCTGACCCCAGTTACCTAGAGTCGGTGCATTATTACATAACATTGGCATGATCACAAGAAAGATCAAATCTCGAAAGACCGATTGGTTTAGTAGCCTTGGAAACACTAGATATATTCATAAAGTTTTAAATTACATCATAAAGTGAAAATCTACTACAACAACATAGTATCCATATTCCAAATTCATATCCCCACATACTATCCCTACAGGTCATTCATAAATTACTTTTCACATCCTGAGAAAAATAAAACATATAAAAGGGGTGAGCTCAAATCCCATGTAAGGATAACAATATAGCAGAATCTTGAATAAATAAGAATAAACATTTAAGTCAATGTATAACTTATAACAAAATCCTTTTAAACTTGAACTTCAACATAGTATGGAAAAGATAAAATGAAATAATTCTATTTACTTATTCACATGGATATTCTACTAATCGAATAATCACATGCAATATCAATAACCACTTTCATATTGATGGAATGCATAATTCCAGACTATCATAACCACATGGCCAAGGCCTCGTGTCAAGACTACAAATACGATTTTCCCAAGGCCTTCTTCCAAGACACTAGTTTGTCTCATGAGACCTACTGATACATCGAGGAGCTATAGTGCACTCCACCTATCACATATTAAGTCCAATGCATTCCCATATGAAAAGGTTTAAACATAACATAAACATTCGTATTAAAACTAGCATACGAAATGTAAATACTTTCACCATAAACTATGAATGGTATAAAAATAGCACATCCAGAGTCAAAACCTTCAATACAATATAGAATTTTTGTATCATAATAAATCAACTTCAAATAAGCATAAAATCCATCAAAGGATGTTGACATAGATGAAATGAAAACTCTTTTTAGAGAAATATATCTTTCTATTGTGAAATCATTTAATAGTCATATATTTATAAAATAAATCATTCTCTTTGAAAATATTCTTATAAGCTTGTAAGGGAAGATTCGATGATTTTATAATGGCAGAAAACAACCGCACCCGCCGTATAAGTAAAAAAAACATTCGTACCTTAATTCTGTCGAAAAGGTTAAAAAGAACCTTGTATGGAAAATGATGGAAAGATTCCTTTATAAAACTCTTAAAAAAAGTCAAACAAGGGTTTAAATGACATTAACCCATATTCTTTTAAATATTAAAAATGTTTTGAAATAATGTTTTAAGAAACATGGATGTGGTTGATAAAGAGATCCTAGTAGATTATTACGTATAAACATCCTCGGATAATGAAGAGATTGTGAAATAACCCTTAACATGTAATTTTACTTGGTTGGGGTAGGTTAACCTCCTGTATAATGGTGAAATAATTGTTATTAAATTATACAATAATCATATACATTAATATGATATCATATATTATCTTTTAACATTGATTTGTTAATAATATCTTAGTATTATTATTGTTTCAGGTGTTAACTTACTCATTTTCTTTTATATGTTTTGTTACATAAGCCATGTTTTTCATGGATAGGTTGTTTCTTAATCATATCCAGAATGATATCAAGTCCTTAGATATTATTATTAATCATCAAATGGGAATTATACTTGAATGGATACGATGGAGAATGAATCTCATTGCGTTCGTGGAGACGGTAGTCCATACGTACGCACGGGCGACAATATCATTCTTTTGATATTAAAATAATATATAATTGGATGGTATATCATATATACAGAATCATTATCATGTTACATTTATTATTTACATGAATTACACATCATTATTATACCCATCCAAATAATAATTTATTGAATAATAATTACACCACGATGTGGAGACGGTAAGCCGTACGTACGCACCTATGGTGAAATGTTATTCAAAGGATGGATAGAATAATGAATATGGTTGTACCATATTTATAATAACATCACAATATATATATGATACTGGAGTTATTAGTTTATAATGGTAATAATAGAGGAAGAAGAAGTGGAAGAAGAAAGGAACTTGGAAAAGGGTGGTGAAATCATTACCTCTTCTTCAGGTTCTTCCTTTTGATTTGATCAAAAGGGCTCCTTAGGTTGGATTTCTGATTAATCTAAGGCCTATAGGTTGTAGTGAGGGAAGTTGGGAGAGTATTTGGTCAGAGTTTGGCCGAACCAAATGAATTTTAAGGTGTGAAGTAATGATAAGGTGGAGTTCCCTTTTATAAGTGGGGTGAAGGCCACCTTTGGAAAAGCTAGAAATATTAATTTATAATAAATTCATATTCGGTTTCTAATGGCTCAAAAGTTGATTATTTAAATGTTAAGGTGGGTATGGGTCGAAACACACGTAACAAATAGAATTTAAACAGGTTTTGGTTACTATATTAACCTTATCTTTAAGTAATAACTCTAAGTTAATTAGTTTCACTTTTACAACATCTCTCTGTATTTTTATATTATATGGTTAATAAACTTACCATATACATCCAAGAGACCCCCAAGTGGTCCATTAATGATACAACTATCATTATATAAGTATCTTTGGCCAAACCTTATATTTTTAAGCATTTAATATCAATTAATAATATAATACTTGTTTTAAAAACTCTTTTATGTCAATTTTGACACTATTCAACAATTGAGTTTTGTGAAACTCTTAACAGAATTATTACTTAGAATAAAGTTAATTAAATAATTCCTAATATGTCATATTAACCTAAAAAATTAGTGTAATTCAATAAAAGTCTCATATTATATTTATTTGGGTATTTATAATATCAATTATTATATTTTTTCACTATTATGGTAATTACTACATCATCATTGTGTCATAAATAAATTAAATTATTTAATGTCTAAAAATTATAAATAAAATATCATTATGTAGGAAATCTTATTATCTTTTTAATAAATTTTTACAAGCAAATTTATCATATATATAACCCTATATTAAAAATGTTTTAGTAAATAAACATTGATTTTAACTCTTTTAACTCTTCTTTGAATTAAATAATAATAAATATCCTAATGTAATCCAAGTGGACCAAAATGATTATATTTTATTCCTAAGGTTGTTTTTAGTCGAGATACACTTGTCTAATATAATTAGGACATGTGTTAGTGTAATATTAATATCATTTTTACCCTTAATTACCCTATTTACTTTTAACCGTGGTAAATAAAATTAAAAAGTTACTATTCACCAAAAATTATTTTTATCTCATTGAACCAAATTTTAATTCTTGATATTAATCGCGTCTCTCGGATTTTCGAAATTCCATTCACAGAAGCGGTAAAATTAAGTTTTATAAAAAAAAATTCAGTTTTTTAACTACCACTTACTAGTTTCAGTATTCATCAAAAAATTGAAGTTTTTCAGAACAATGCCAAACTTTCACCCCAGGCTATAATTGATATTCTGAATTCAAAAATTATGTCTATTTTAAAAAATTCCTAACATATAAGTTACATTAATTAATTTTATAATTAATTCCCACTGTCACAACAAATAGCGTGTTTTTAAGAAACACTATATATCAAAAGATTGACAATTGTTTAGGTCTAATTTCAAAGTGAAATTAATTATAATGAAGAACATTGGATAAAATGGTAAAAATATATTCTAATTATACTTTAAAACCACTAAATAATATAATTTATCACTATAAATTATTATGATTAAAAAAGTTATTTTTAAGTATTTTTCACTATTCATAAAAATTGGAAATTCTCAAAAAAATACCAAAAATTCATCTTAGGATAATTTCAATATTTCGAATCAAAAAATGAAGTCCATTTTGAAATATAAAATATATATAATTTCAAAAAGTAGGTATTACTATTCATAACGGCTAGTTTGATTGGTTATGGTGTGTTAGAACTCGGTGTTGCGTACAACACACGCTATCACATTATTCAAAGAGAAGCGTACCGTAGAAGTTTGGGGTGTTACATTCTCCCCTCCTTCAAATAATTTCATCCTCAAAATTTCTAGAATATTATCGCATGAAAAGATTCGGGTGGTTCTTCATCATATGCTCCCCGGGGTCCCATGTTGCCTCTTCCATCTTATGGTTTCTTCATAAGACTTTTACCAGACGCGTCGTCCGATTTCTCAGTACTTGTTCTCTCATATCAAGAATCCAGACGAGATCTTCACAATAAGACAGATCAGGTTCCAGTTTTAACTCCTCATAGGTGATTACATGTGTTGGGTCAAGCATGTATTTCCTCAATAGAGATACGTGGAACACATCGTGAACTTTGGAGAGACTTGGCGGCATTGCCAATCGGTAAGCTACAGCCCAAATTCGTTCTAGAATTTCGAAAGGTCCAATGTACCTGGGACGCAATTTACCTTTCTTACCAAAACGTTTGACTCCTTTCCATGGAGATACCTTCAGGAAAACATGATCACTGACTTGAAATTACGAATTCTTCCTTTGATTATCGGCATAGCTCTTCTGCCTACTTTGAGCTATTTTGATGTGATTTTGGATTACCTTCACCTTTTCCATCGTTTCCTCCACTAGTTCAGGACCTACAAGTTTTCTTTCACCAACTTCATCCCAACATGTTGGTGTACGACATCTCTTTCCATATAATGCTTCATATGGTGCCATCTAAATACTCGAATGGAAGCTATTGTTATAGGAAAA
This sequence comes from Viscum album, assembly GCA_963277665.1. Taxonomy (NCBI): domain Eukaryota; kingdom Viridiplantae; phylum Streptophyta; class Magnoliopsida; order Santalales; family Viscaceae; genus Viscum; species Viscum album. The sequence goes on from OY728121.1 coordinate 443,357,685, forward strand.
TTCTACCAAAGGTAAATATTGATCCCACATACACTGAAAGTTAAGTGAGAAGGATCTCAGCATGTCTTCTAAGGTTTGAATAGTCCATTCTGATTGTCCGTCTGTCTGAGGGTGGTAGGCAGTGCTCAAATGAAGTTCAGTATCCAGGGATTTCTGAAGTCTCTTCCAGAATCTTGAAGTAAAACAGGGATCATGATCAGAAACAATCGATAGGGGTACTCCATGAAGTCTCACAACTTCATTAATAAATAGTCTTTCTAGACGTTCCAGTGGTAGATCTTCTCTTATAGCAAGAAAATGTGCTGACTTGCTAAGAAGATCAACAATAACCTATATTGCATCATTCCTTCTAGGAGACTTTGGTAGCCCCATGACAAAGTCCATCGTAATATTGTCCCATTTCCACTCCCGTATGGGAAGAGGTTGCATGACTCCTCCAGGGTGTTGCCTTCCAGCTTTCACTTGTTGACAAACCATACATATTGACACAAAATCAGCAATCTCCCTCTTCATATTTTCCCACAAAAAATGTTCCTTCAAATCTCTATAAATTTTGGTGCTCCCAGGGTGTATAGAGGAATTGGAACTATGAACATCATCCAGCAATTCCCTTTTTAGATCAGGTATATCATGAACACAAAGTCTCTTCCCGAATTTCAAAATTCCATCTTCATACACAAAGTCTCTCAATCTCCTATCATTCACAACTTTAATCTTCTTTTCAAATTCTTCATCATTTGTCTGATAACTCTTAATCTTTTCTAGTAAAGATGGTTTGGCAATCATTTGAAAAAGCATTGATGTTTTACCTTCCCTGGTTATTCCCATGTCCATCTTCACTAGATCACTCAAAATTGGATCCCTTTCAATTATCATCACGTTAAAAACTCCATGGTCTTTTCTACTCAAAGCATCTGCCACCTTGTTTACTTTCCCCGGGTGGTAGTGTATCATACAATCATAATCCTTGAGTAATTCAAGACATCTCCTTTGCCTCATGTTGAGTTCTTTTTGTGAGAAAATATACTTCAAACTCTTGTGATCAGTACAAATCTCACATTTTTCACCATAGAGGTAGTGCCTCCATATCTTCAAAGCAAAGATCACAACTGCTAACTTGAGATCATGAGTAGGATAGTTTTGTTCATGAATTTTCAACTGTCGTGATGCGTAGGCAATAAATCTATCATTCTGCATAAGGACACAACCAAGTCCTTTCTTCGATGCATCACTATAAATAACGAACCCATCTTTCCCTGATGGTAGAGTCAATATGAGAGCATTGACTAATCTTCTCGTCAGTTATTAGAAAAATTCATCACACACTTTTGTCCAAACAAATTTAACCCCTTTATGTGTGAGCTTCGTTAATGGGTTAGCCAATCGGGCAAAATTCTGGACGAAACGTCGATAATAACCTGCCAAACCAATAAAACTATGTACCTCAGTTATACTTGTAGGTGCTGGCCATTCCTAGATTTCCTTGGTCTTAGAAGGATCAATAGAGATTCCATCTTTAGAGACAATATGGCCAAGAAAATAATTCTCCTGAAGCCAGAATTCACACTTGCTAAACTTCCCATATATTTCATGTCTTCTCAGAGTCTTCAGGATAATGCGCAAATGATTTTCATGATCATTGTAGATTTTTGAGTATACCAACATATCATCAATAAATACCACCACAAATTCATCAAGATATTCATTGAAAACTCTATTCATCAGATCCATGAATACAGATGGTGCATTAGTCAATCCAAAAGGCATCACAGTAAACTCGTAATGCCCGTACCTGGTTCGAAATGCTGTCTTCGGAATTTATTCCTTCTTCACACACAAATGATGGTATCCAGATCGAAGGTCCATATTTGAAAAGTATTGAGCTCCATGCATATGGTCAAATAAATCATCAATGCAAGGTATGGGATACTTGTTATTTATCGTTATAGCATTGATCTCATTGTAGTCAATACATAACCTCATAGATCTATCTTTATTTTTAATAGAAATAATAGGGGCTCCCCATGGAGAAACACTAGGGAGAATAAATACCTTATTATTCAATTTTTCTAGTTGTTTCTTTAGTTCAACTAATTCTACAGTGGCCATTCTATAAGGGGTCTTTGATATAGGCCTTGATCCAGGAATTAAATCAATGAAAAACTCAACTTCTCGTTCTAGAGGATGTCTAGGTAGATCGTCCGAAAACACATCTACATATTCTTTAACAATGTGTACATCCTCTATTTGAATATTCCTTTCCTCACCCATAGTCATTTCATTCTCTTCCTCCCCAATAATTGAATTTAGTTAAGCTACTAGGGGTGGATCTAGATAGGAATTAGGTGGTGATGATTCTGATCTAAAGATAAGGTGTTCCTTATCATCATCATCAAAAATCGTAACCTCTTTCTTCTTACAATAAATCATTGCATCATAATCCAAAATCCAGTCCATACCGAGGATTATATCAAACTCAATCATTGGTATGCCGATGAGATCAGCAGACAAAGAACATTTATGGGCTCTAATGGGGACTGATTCACAAAACTTTGTTGCAATGATACTTATCTTAGGAGATTTAACTGACAACTACCTTGTTAAATCAAATTGGAAATATCTAATTTTCTTAGAAAACTGGGAAGATATGAAACAATGCGATGATCTAGAATCAAATAATGAATTTTCTAAACTTGAGTAAACCATTAAATTACCTGCCACCACGTCTTTCGGAGCTTCTACCTCAGCAGTAGTGATATCATAATCTTACCCTTGATCCCTTGGCATTTTCTGAGGTAAGTTCTTCTGACACTTAGGACATTCATTTGCATAATGCCCCATCTCCCTGCAATTGTATCACTGAACATTGGTAGCTTCCTTCTTCCCCTTGCAATCACGAGCTTGGTGGCCTTTTTCACCACACTTATAATAGACTCCCGTTCCCTTACAGCAAGTACCGGGGCGTTTCTTACCACATTTACCACATGATGGATATTTAACCTTTCCCTTCTTCCCCTTATTTCCATTCCCAGATTGATCAGCAGGTCTCTTCTTCTCTTGCTTTTTTTAAAATCATAAGACATAGAGAATTTCCTTTCGGTCTAGATAGCACATGAGACAATGTCTTCGCACGACGAGAAGGATTGTGAGACTAATAGTCGACGGAGAAATGGTTTTAACCCGTCAAAGAAATGATCAATATTACTTCTTGGGTTACGTATATAATCTCCAGCATACCTTGCTAACCTTGTAAATTTAGCCTCATACTTTGTGACATTCTCATCCTCCTTTTGTCTCAGACTCAGAAATTGCCTTTCCATATCTGCTCGATGGTTGCGAGGAAAGTATTTTTCTAAAAATAGATATTTGAACTCCCTCCATTCCATATTTGATACTTCATAATATTCCTTCGTATTTTGAATCAATGACCACCATTGATCAACATCTCCAGTGAGGCGGTATTCTACCATGATAACTTTTTCCCTTTAACTACTCCCCAAAGCCTGAAATATTTTCTCTAGGGAATTTCTCCATTGCTCAGCTACTAAGGAATTTGTAATTCCATTGAACGTTGGTGGTTGTTGCCTCATGAATAGATCTAACATTGATCCTCCATGCTGCGGATCAGGGTGCTCCATACGGGTAAGGTTATTATTTATAACCTGAGTGAGTTGTCCCAATATGGTGATTAGCTGATCGACACCGGTTGCATCACCCGCTCCACTATAATTATCTTGAGTAGGACGACAATGCCTACATGGAGTGCATGCATTGATATGGGTTTCATTTCATCCACTAGGAACCATTTCTAAACAATGGCATAAACTAGACCAGTTTATGAATCAAAATACATAATCCCATAATTATAAAACACTTAACATAAATTGAACTATTTATGGATATAATCCATAATCATAAAAATGTTTTCATTGAGGACGTATATACTCATAAACCCTTCATAAAGATTTGTAAAGAAAATGAGAGTTATCCTAAGCATATCCCCTGGGAGTGTCTTAACCAAGAGTGAAACAATGGCCGTTGTCATGCACCAGTTCCCATTTGAGTATAGATCAAAGCAGTGTTTTCTAGTATTACCCCTAGGTACATCTGTACCAGATCCGCCTCTACTTGCTCGTATCCAGATAGGAATGTATTGCTCGGAAAACTCACAAAATTTCTACAATACCAAAATTCTAGGAAGTTCTTCTATACTAATCCTCAAAGTTCATCTTAGTTCTACGTTCTCTGATCAAATTTTATCTAAATATAGCTTCCAAGGTTTGTACTAAACTTCCTCTGATACCAAATGTAACGCCTCGACCCCAGTTACCTGGAGTCGGTGCATTATTACATAACATTGGTATGATCACAAGAAAGATCAAATCTCGAAAGACCGATTGGTTTAGTAGCCTTGGAAACACTAGATATATTCATAATGTTTTACATTACATCATAAAGTGAAAAAACACTACAACAACATAGTCTACATATTCCACACTCATATCCCCACATACTGTCCCTACAAGTCATTCATAAATTACTTCTTCACATCCTAGGAAAAATAATGCATAGAAAAGGGGTGAGCTCAAATGCCCAATAAGGATAACAATATAGTGGAAACTTTCATAAATAAGAATAAACCTTTAAGGTAATGTATAACTTAAAACAAAATCCTTTTAAACTTGAACTTGAACATAGTATGGCAAAGATAAAATGAAAAAATGCCATTTACTTATTCACATGGATATTCTACTAATCGAATAATCACATGAAATATCAATAACCACTTTCATAATGATGGAATGCATAATGCCAGACTATCATAATCACATAGCCAAGGCCTCGTGCTAAGACTACAAATAATATTTTTCAAAGGCCTTGTGCCAAGACATTAGTTTGTCTCATGAGACCTACCGATGCATCGAGGAGCTATAGTGGGCTCCACCCATAACATATTAAGTCCAATGCATTCCCATATGAAAAGGTTTAAACATAACATAAACATTCATATTAAAACTAACATACAAAATGTCAATACATTCACCATAAACTATGAATGGTATAAAAATAGCACGTCCACATTCAAGACCTTCAATACAATATATAAGTTTTGTATCATAATAAATCAACTTCAAATAAGCGTAAAATCCATCAAAGGATGTGGACATAGATGAAATAAAAAATCTTTTTAGAGAAATATCTCTTTCTATTTTGAAATAATTTAAGAGTCATATATTTATAAAATAAAACATTTTCTTTGAAAATATTCTTATAAGCTTGTAAGGGAAGCTTAGATGATTTTATAACGGTGGAAAATAACTACACCCACCGTATAAGTTAAAAAAAACATTCTTACCTTAATTCTGTCGAAAAGGTTAAAAAGCACCATGTTTGGAAAACGACAGAAAGATTCCATTATAAAACTCTTATAAAAAGTCAAAAAAGGGTATAAATGACTTTAACCCATATTATTTTAAATAGTAAAAATGTTTTGAAATACATTTTTAAGAAACATGTATGTGGATGATAAAGAGATCCTAGTAAATTATTATGTATAAACAAACACAGATAATGAAGAGATTGTGAAATAACCCTTACCTTGTACTTTTCCTTGGTTGGGGTAGGTTAAACTCCTATATAATGGTGATGTAATTGTTATTAAATTATAAAATAATCATATAAATTAATATGATATCATATATGATCTTTTAACTTTGATTTGTTAATAATATCTTAGTGTTATTATTGTTTCGGGTGTTAACTTACTCATTTTCTTTTATATGTTTTGTTACGTAAGCCGTGTTTGTCAGGGATAGGTTGTATCTTAATCATATCCAGAATGATATCAAGTCCTTAGATACTATTATTAATCATCGAATGAGAATTATACTTGAATGGATACGATGGAGAATGAATCTCATCGCATTCGTGGAGACGGTAGTCCGTACGTACGCACGAGCGACAATATCATTCTTTTGATATTTAAATAATATATAATTTGATGGTATATCATATATACAGAATCATTATCATGTTAAATTTATTATTTACATGAATTATATATCATTATTATACCCATCCAAATAATAATTTATTAAATAACAATTACACCACGACGTGGAGACGGTAAGCCATACGTACGCACGTATGGTGATATGTTATTCAAAGGATGGATAGAATAATGAATATGGTTGTACCTTATTTATAATAACATCACAGTATATATATGATACTGGAGTTATTATTTTAGAATGGTAATAACAAAGCAAGAAGAAGTGGAAGAAGAAAGGAACTTGGAAAAAGGTGGTGAAATTATTACCTCTTCTCCGGGTTCTTCCTTTTGATTTGATCAAAAGGGCTCCTTAGGAGGGCTTTATGATCAAAATAAGGCCTCTAGGTTGTAGTGAGGGATGTTGGGAGAGTATTTGGGTAGATTTTGGCCGAACCAAAAGTCTTTTAAGGTGTGAAGTAATGAGAAGGGGGAGTGCCCTTTTATAAGAGGGGTGAGGGTCACCTTTGGAAAAGCTAGAAATATCAATTTATAATAAATTCATATTCGGTTTCTAATGGCTAAAAAGTTGATTATTTAAAGGTTAAGGTGGGGATGGGTCAAAAACCACTTAACCAATAGAATTTAGACATGTTTGGGTTACTATTTTAACGTTATCTTTAAGTATTAACTCTAATTTAATTAGTTTCACTTTTACAATGTCTCTTTGTATTTTTATATTATATGGTTAATAAACATTCCATATACATACAAGCGACCAAAAATTTGTCCATTAATGATACAAATATCATGATATAAGTCTCTTGGCCGAACCTTATATTTTTATGAATTTAATATCAATTAATAATATAATACTTGTTTTAAAACCTCTTTTATGTCAATTTTGACACTATTCAATACTTGATTTTTGTGAAACTCATAACAGAATGATTACTTCGAAAAACGTTAATCAAATTATTTATAATATGTCATATTAACTTATAAAATTAGTGTAATTCAATAAAAGTCTCATATTATATTTATTTGAGTATTTATAATATCAATTATTTTAATTTTTCACTATTATGGTAATTACTGCATCATCATTGTGTCATAAATAAATTAAATTATTTAACGTATAAAATTATAAATAAAATATAATTATGTAGGAAATACTATTATATTTCTAATTAATATTTACAATCGAATTTATATTATATATAACCCTATATTAAAAATGTTTTAGTAAATAAATGTTGATTTTAACTCTTTTAACTCTTTTTTGAATTAAATAATAATAAATGTCCTAATCTAATCCAATTGGACCTAAATGATAATATTTTATTCCTAAGGTTGTTCTTGGTCGAGATAAACTTGTCCAATAGAATTAGGACATGTGTTAGGGTAATATTAATATCATTTTTACCCTTAATTACCCTATTTAATTTTAACCGTGGTAAATAAAAGTAAAAAGTTACTATTCACCAAAAATTATTTTCATCTCATTGAATCACATTTTAGTATTTGATATTAACCATGTCTCTTGTATTTTCGAAATTTCATTCATAGAAGCGGTAAAATTAAGTTTTTAAAAAAAATTCAGTTTTTTAACTACCACTTACTAGTTTCGCTATTCATCAAAAATTGATGTTTTTTAGAACAATGCCAAAATTTCACCCTAAGATATAATTGATATTTCGAATTCAAAAATTATGTCTATTTTACAAAATTCCAAACATATAAGTTGCATTAATTAATATTATAATTAATTCCCGCTGTCACAACAAATAGCGTGTTTTTAAGAAACAATATATATCAAAAGATTGACAATTGTTTAGGTCCAATTTCAAAGTTAAATTAATTCTAATGAACACCATTTGATAAAATGGTTAAAATATATTCTAATTATACTTTAAAACCACTCAATAATATAATTTATCACTATAAATTATTTTGATTAAAAAATTTGTTTTTAAGTATTTTTTACTATTCATAAAAATTTGAAGTTCTCAGAAAAATACCAAAAATTCATCATAGGATAATTTCGATATTCCGAATCCAAAAATGAAGTCCATTTTGAAATATAAAATATATATAATTTCAAAAAGTAGGTATTACTAATCATAACAGCTAGTTTGATTGGTTGTGGTGTGTTAGAATGCGGTGTCGCGTACAACACACGCTATCACATTATTCAAAGAGAAGCGTACCGTAGAAGCATGGGGTGTTACAGTATACTTTACAAATCGGAAACTTTGTTCTGTAATGGTGACCACTTGTCTGTTTAAGCATTCTATTGGAAGAAGGGTTAAGTTAGAATATATATCCATCCAGTAACTGAATTCTCTGATGATAATGTAAATATTATAATATACGAATATGTACATGGTGTACAAAAATACTGAAATAAGTAATTAATGATTAATCAATATAGGGATTTTCAAATTATAATTGAGCATAATTGGGATTATCAAAATATGAGTTCAACTAATTCTCGAGAGGGTTCAACAATCTCCCCCATTTTGATAATCAAAACTTATACCAAAGTATTAAGAAAAAATAAAATGGTGTCAGAGAAAGAATTTCCAAAAAAAACATTAAGTAAAAGTTCTGATTTTTCTCCCCCTTGCAATTGCAATCCCAGTTCTCATTAATTTCATTTTCTCATTAGTTTCATTTTCTCCCCCTTTGTGATTGAAAAAAAGAAGGGTAGAATCAGAGAAATGTAGAGACTAAAAGAGAACAGATTACAAAGAAACATAGTAAATTTGAGAATGTAAGAGTAAATTTCCATTAAATTACAAAAGGTACAAGCTGATAAAGTCAGGATTACAAAAAAACAAGTGAATCCTATCAAAAACACCTAGAATCAATCAAACGTTCTATTGAACAGAAGTCTTTCCCTTAGGATCAGAAGAGGGTGCGGGGTCAGATTGAGTAGATGGCTTGGGAATAGCTGAAAGAACAATCGGAGGGTCAGCCACTGAAACTGTACCAGATCTGAAATATTTGCTCTTCTGTGGGATTATAGAGGTCAAGCTTCGAATAGCCTAAACTGGAGTCAACTGAGGTGTACTCCTAGAGGCAGAGGTAGGAAGTACAGGAGGTACAATCATAGGTTTGGCATCCACATGCAAGAATGGTAGCAACAAGTTCCTGAAATCCATAATAATACTACCTCCTCTCTCCTTTGCTGACACAAAATCATCTCGATTTTCAATGAATTTATCCAAGGAAAGAGTAAGCTCCCTGAGCTTACTAACCTGTTCTCTGAAAGCTTGAGTCACTGAATGTTGAAATGTTTGGTCATTTGATGCTTGTTATAGAACTTCTCAAAGTAAGCATCCACTTTATTCTTAATTGCCTCTTGAGAAGTAGTAACTTCCTGTAGGTGATCAAGAACAAAACTACTAACTTCCCAAGTGGTAGCAAGGATCTAAGTATCTGAGGTACCACTGGTACTGGACTTAGCCAACTCCTCCTGGATAGCAGTTCTGATCTGGTCAAGGTTCACAGTGGAGCTGGATGAAGGAAGGGGTTTAACTGAGAAAGCTACTATCTCCTTGAAATATTGTGTCAGATTACAAACCGCCTTCTGAACAAGTTCATCTTGACTGTTCAAATGTTCTTTGACTGATGTCTTAAAAGCCTCAAATACTTCCACAAACTACTTGACAACTTCTTTGATATATTTGATATCATTATTCACTTGGGTTTGAGAACTGTTCATGGCAGTTAATGAAGCAATATATTGTCTTAGAGCAACCATAGCTCCTGTCCAACTCTCAATTTGAGTATGGCATACTTTAACTTCATCCATCATTCCCTTCACTGGACTAGACACACCACATCCCAATGATAGATCTAGGGATTTCTCCACACTCCTCATTTCATCAACTAGGATTTTATTCAAATTTATCACTGATTCTCTCAGTGCTTCTTTCATTTCAGCCTTTAAGGACTCAAGGTCCTCCTTGGTTGCTAAATTTTCAGCCACAACAGGTAGGATAACTGATTCCCTTTGGGGCTGGTCTTCCTCATGAGAACCTCCATAATTGAGTCCAAGTACCATATATCCTGGATATGATGTCCAACCTTCAATGTCATACACCACAAAAACTGAACCAAGATGCTCCCCCCTCACTTAGAGCCTTCTCCCGAGGAATCCCCTCTAACTGCTCTGCTCAAGGTAACTCTACAACCTCCTCTAAAACTTCAGCTGATGCAACAACCATTTTCTCTGGTAGTTCAACAGTAGGGTTAGTCCTATCCTTTTCTGATTCCTCAATGACTCTCTCATCAAGGGAAGTAGATGCCACTTCTGCTGCCTGAACAAGAACAATCTTGTCTATATTAGCAATTAGAGGGCTCAAACTGAGCTCTTCTTCTTCATTTTCCTCATCATCTACTTCACCAGCAGCCTCATTTTCTCCATTAACAAAATGATCAGATTCAGTTGCCTCATCCTCTTCAGTGGTGTCCTTAACAACATACTGATATGATTCTTCTTCTTCTTATTCTTCTTATGTGGTCTCAGTATCATTTCCCTTCAGAATAGTTTCTCTCCTTGGTAGTTCTTTTGGAGGGCTAGCTGCTCCATAGGAAATATTTTGATGCATAGGACAAGGAGGTAAATCTGGGTCTCCTCCTTCCCCAAATGATGTCTCTTCCTCCTCAGCTTCAGCTTCATTATCACTGTAGACCGGTTCTGGTTCATATGGTACAAGACCAGGATCCCTCACATACTTTGGTCTAGAAGGAGGGTCCACAAGAGTGTACTTGTCATAGAAATTACCCTCATCATTAACCCATGATTTCTTCCAAGGGTTCCATCTAACTTTCATATACATACAAACAGTCCTGGTGAGCCAAAAGTTATCTTTAACCACAACAGTTTCATCCTGAGGTCCATCTACCTCCTTTGACTTTAACAGAATAGAAATGAACTTAGAAAAGAAAAGTGAATTGGACTTAGACTTCGGTCTAGTCATATCCTCAATCTGAATCATTAGCAATCTGCACAAGTTCACCTTTACTCCATGCTTTAATAGATACAACAAATAAATATCCTAAAATCTGAGGTTAGGAAAATATCCTCTTCTTGGACTAATCACATGCTGAATGAACTTGAAAAGTATTTTATCCTCCCCTGCCATTTCTACAGAAATGATCTTTCTAGGGGTTCTGTTACCTATCAAATCCAATAAGGAATCCTTATATTTGAAAAAGTCACTAGCAGTAGGTATGGATTTTGATAAAATTTATAATCACCACTATGAAGAACTCTAAGGTTCTCATCCCATTAAACTGATGAAAACAAAATCTTTTGACCATTCACAAAGGAAATCATCCTATTCTCCGCTTATGAAGTCTCAAAATAGACAAACTCATAAAACTCCTTAACCAGTACTGGATAATACGGTCCATTATTGTTAGTGAAGAACTCAATCCATCCTTGATCTTGTAAGATCTTCATAATCAAGGACTTTCTTTCTAACAGCCATTCCGCACATAACTCCTTTTCCACTACAATTTCTCGCTTTGATAAATGCAGATTCACAGGATTCCTTCGAGCAACACTTCTACTGCTTCCACTAGCACCAGCATTGGTTACTTTCTACTTCTTAGCTTGTGGCTCATCACTCCCTTCATCCACTGAGGGTTTCTTCACACGGGCCATTTCAGATTTTGAGGCTTAGGATTTTGCGAGATTGAGAGGTTTAGGTAGGAGGGATTCAAAAAGAATGTTTCACGGTGATTGAGTGATGTCTAGAGTCTGGTTTAATATCATTTAGGATTCACATATAAAATAAATCTCATATTAAAAATGGTTCGAAGTCTTGGCCTTAATACAAAATTTTTAAAACAGTGCGAGAGATGTACTAGTGAGGTCTATCCTAATGGTGGGGTTTATCCTAACGGTGAGGCTTATCTAATGGTGAGGTTTATCCTAAGGGTGAGGTTTATCCTAATGGTGAGGTTTATCTAACGGTGAGGTTTATCCGAATGGTTAGGTTTATCGAACTGTGAGGTTTATCTAACGGTGAGGTTTATCTTAAACTTTTTTAAGAGTAAGTTATCATTCCTAATTCATGTCTAATGAAACTTAATCTTTCTAAACATAATGGCTTAGTGAAAAAATCAGCTAATTGGAGTTCAGTGCCTATAAATTCAACAGTTATATCACCTCTTTGATAATGATCTCTTAGAAAGTGGTGTCTAACATCAATGTGTTTGGTTCTAGAGTGAGACACATGGTTATTTGAGATGTTGATCACAGTAGTGTTATCACAGTTAATTGAAAAATGTTTAAAATAAAATCCATAGTCCAATAAAGTGTGTTTCATCCACAGAATCTGTGCACAGCAACTACCAATAGCTATATACTTTTCTTCAGCAGTAGATAATGCAATTGAGTTCTTTTTCTTACTACACCATGATACTAGGGACTTTCCAAGTAAATGACATGTTCCAGATGTGGTCTTTATATCTAACTTGCATCCAGAAAAGTCAGCATCTGAATAACTTATTAAATCAATTGATTTCACTTTTGGGTAAAACAGTCCCAAATTAGCAGTATATTTAAGATATTTGTAAATCCTTTTAATAGCAAGTAAGTGTGACTCTTTAGGGTTATATTGAAATCTAACACACATACATACACTAATCATAATATCAGGTCGACTAATATTAAGATACAAGAATCTCCCAATCATACCTCTATAATTAGTTTGATCTACTGGTTTCCCAGTTTCATCAGTATCTAATTTATAGGTGGTACTCATAGGTGTACCACTCCCCTTAATACTATCAAAACCAAAATATTTTAATAAATCTTTATTATATTTACTTTGAGTTAAAATAATACCATCTTGAGTTTGATGGATTTGAAATCCAAGAAAGCACTTAAGCTCTCCCATTAAGATCATTTCACACTCATTTTGCAGAACCTTTGAAAATTCAGTACATGGAGAATTTTAAGAAGATCCAAAAATAATATCATCAACATATATCTCTATTACTAAATCATCTTTTGAAATTATTTTTATAAAAAGTGTGGGATCAACAATTCCTTTTGTAAATCATTTTGAAATAAGAAAATTTTTAAGTCTTTCATACCAAGCTCTTGGAGCTTGTTTTAAACCATATAAAGCTTTATAATGTTTAAAAACATAATTTTGAAAGTGTGGATTTAAGAAACCATGTGGTTGTTCTACAAAAACATCTTCAACAATAAAACCATATTGAAAATAACTTTTCACATCCATTTGATATAACTTGAAATTTAGATGTGATGCAAAGGCAAGTAAGGTCCTAATTGCCTCTAATCTAGCTACTACTGCAAAGGTTTCCTCACAGTCAATTCCTTCTTCTTGATTGTAACCTTGTGCAACTAGTCTAGCATTGTTTCTAATGATGTTTCCAGATTCATCAACTTTATTTCTAAACACCCATTTTGTGCCTATGGTTAAAGTGTCTTTAGGTCTTTCTACTAATTCCTAGACTTTATTTCTTTCAAATTGATTTAGTTCTTCTTGCATAGCCATTACCCAAAAATTCATCAGTGATAACATCATTGATATTTTTAGGTTCTAACTATGAAATAAAGTCATGATGTTCAACCTAATTTCTTAGAGAATCTGTAGTCTATGTTCCTCTATCTAGATTACCTACAACAACATCTAAAGGATGGTTCTTTGGAGTCCTAGTTGGTCTCAAAAAGGTAAGTATAGAGATTTCATGTTCATCAACAGGTTTGGAATCAACAGAAGTAAGTTCTGGAAAATTTCCAGAACTGGATGTTTTAACTACAGGTCCACTTTCTTTATCATTAAGGTTCAAAATAGAGAGATCATCTTCAAGATTTTTAAGAGAGGTCTTAGGTACATGTGGATCAATTTAATCAAATTTTATGTGAACAGATTCCTCCACACATTTGGTTCTCTTATTGAAAACTCTATAGTCTTTACTAGAAATAGAGTAACCTAGGAAAATTACTTCATCACTCTGGGATGAAAACTTGTCAAGATTATCTTTTGTATTATGAATAAAGACTTTGCAACCAAAAACTCTGAAGTAGATAACCTTATGTTTCCTATGGTTCCACAACTCATAAGGGGTATTCTTAAGAACAGGTCTGATCAAGACTCTATTGATAGTATAACAAGCTATATTGACAGCTTCATCCCAAAAATAAATAGGTAGGTCATAATCATTGAGCATGGTTCTAGAAATTTCCTTAAGGGTTCTATTCCACCTTTCTACTACACCATTTTGCTGAGGTGTCCTAGGAGCAAAGAAATTGTGACTATAGACATTGTGTGAGCAGTAGGATTCAAACTCATGATTTTAAAACTCAGGACCATGATCACTTCTCAAGGTTTTAATCTTAATTCTACTAAGGTTCTCTAAAATATTGTAATATTTAACAATGTACGAACATGCTTCACCTTTGTGAGCTAGAAAATATACCCAAGTATACCAAGAATAGTCATGTACTAGAACATAGACATAGTGCTTCACATTTAAACTAGAAAATCTAGAAGTTCCAAACAAATCCATGTGAACCAACTCAAGAGGTTGAGAAGTTGACACTTATTTCTTAGATTTAAAATAAACTTTATGTTGCTTTCCCTTTTGATAGGGATTACAAACTTTATCTTCAGGGAATTCATGTTTTGGTAGGTCTCTAACTATGTTCTTCCTAGTAAGTTTTCTAAGTGAATGCACATTGCAGTGTCCTAATCTTCTGTGCCAAATCCAAGACTCTCTATGAAAAGCAATTAAACAAGTAATATTTTTCATAGCTAAATAATTTAAATCAACAACATAGACATTTTCATTTCGCAAGGCGGAAAATACTAATGCATTTTTAGAATTAAAAACATTGCATGAATAATTTTCAAATTTAACATTAAAACCATCATCACATAACTGAGAAATAATTAGTAAATTATACTTAATTCCATCAACAAATAGAACATTAGAAATTAATACTGAGCCAGTGTTACCAATCTGGCCTAAGCTGATGATTTTCCCTTTAGAATTATCACCAAAAGTGACAAAACCTCCATCAACTCTGACTAATCTTTTAAAGAAAGAGAAGTCTCTTGACATATGTCTTGAACATCCACTGTCCAAGTACCAAGTCTTTCTACAGGAGATCTTTAAGAAGGTTCTATAAAAAATAGATTTAGATAAGAAATGATTTTGGTACCCAGATTTTCTTGGGTCCAGACAGGTTAGCTAATAAAACTTTAGGTACCCAAATTTGTCTTATGTGTCTCATAAGATTTTCATAATCAACAGATTTAGACAGATAAGCCGTATTAGATCTGTAACTATGAATATAACAAGTTGAAGCATATGGACTTCCAGAACTAGAACTATCTACATTCTATCCAGATTTAGGAATAAATCTAGTTTTGGTAAATTTTCTTTGTCCAGGTTGGTATCCTATACTAGTATTATATCTAGGTGAAATCTTCTTACCTATAATTTGAGTAATAGTATCTTTTCCATTTGTGAACTTTTCTAAATACTTCCTAAGTTTCTCATTTGACAATTTTAGTTCAGTGTTTTCTTTAAAAAACTGAGCATTCTTTTCCATTTCTATATCAAGATCAGATTTATGTTTAACAGTTAAAGCATACTGTTTCTTTAAACCTTTGTATTTGTCTTTCAGCTTATTACATGTTTCTTCCAACATATCACAGTATTCAAACATTTCATATATTGACATATTTTCAGAATTAGAATCACCTCCAGAATAATATGAATTTAAAGTAGGAGTTTCAGATGTTACCTTAGAAGTGTTTGTCATAATACACATGTTTGCCTTATTTTTGTTTTCAGTCTCAAAAGATTCAGATTCACTGTAGATATCCTTAAAAGCTCTCCATGTAGCCTTCATGGCTTTCTTATACTTATTATCCTTATACTCGTATTTCATCTTGTATTTCAGCTTTGGACAGTCTGCTTTTATATGTCCTTTTCTTTTGCATTCATAGCAGACAACTTCATCAGTTTTTTCAGATTTCGTCCAATCTTTTTCCAGTGTCCCTTGTTGTTTTGCTTACCTTTGTAATTTGATTTTCTGAAAAACGCCTTCTTCCTATAAACCTTCTTAAATCTTCTGGATATGTGAGCCATTTCTACATCACTGTCAAATGCACTTTCACTTTTTTCACAGCTTGAGCTATCACTTACAGCTTGAAGTTTCTCCTTATCCTTAACATTAGTTTTTCCTTCATGAGAAACACTTAAAGTATCCCAAATTTCATATGCAGTCTTACAAGAAGATATTCTATTAAATTCCTCATCTCCTAAAGCACAATACAGAGCATTCATAGCTTTGAAATTATTATTGTAATCTATCTTAGTAGATTCATTACAAGTGGATCTAACAGTAGTGGAAATTTTATATTCTGATTCCATGGCAGTCCAAATATCAAAACCCATGCTTCCTAAATGAATTTTCTTCTTAATTTTCCACTGAGCATAATTGTTTCCATTGAAAAATGGTGGTCTATTAGTAACAACACCTTCAAGTCTGTTATCCATGATAACTATGTTAAAACAAAAATTTTAAAGAGATAAAAATTTAGAAATAACAAAAATTTTAAGATCATTAATATACAACTAAAATCACAGTTGAAAAACAGAGTACTTTAGAAAATATTTTAAATCCTATGATACCAAATGTTGGTCGGAGTGGACACTCAAGAGGGGGGTGAATTGAGTTCCAATTAAAATTTATGTTTAAAATCATTTAAAAAAATCCCCCAATTTAAAATACTAATTGAATTGTAGTGAATTTTAACTAAAGAAAACATTTAGTTAGGTTCTCAAGGGTTTGATTAATTAACAGTTAATCTAATCAGAAGATCAGATTAGCTTTTGAAACTAACCTAATTATTTACAAATAATGAAAACACTTGGTAATTCAATTATCAAAGTAACATTGAAAACAGTTTAAATTTTGAAGCACTTAGCAGCGGAATAAAAGGTTTTAGATAAAACTAAACAAAGCACAACAGATATAACTAAGAGGTTCAGTCTCAAGACGAGACTTAGTCCACTCAAAAATTTATATAAATTTGATCCACACCCTGGATCAGGGTTCACAACAGTTTACAACTGTCCAGGTCAAAGACCTCTACCACAGTTCAACATGGGAAACAAAAACAACAGAAAATACAGCTATCCAGGTCACACACGACCTCTACTAAAGTTCTACGTGGGAAACAAAAACAACAGCTAATACAGCTGTCCAGGTCAAAGTCCTCTACCACAGTTCAACATGGGAAACAAAAACAACAGAAAATACAGTTGTCCAGGTCACACACGACCTCTACCACAGTTCTACGTGGGAAACAAAAACAACAACAAATACAGCTGTCCAGGTCACACACGACCACTAACACTATCCACAGTGGGAAATAAAAGATGTAAGGAGTTTTAATGAGAATTTATAGATCCTCTAGTTAAGGTTCAGGAGACAGTGTATGTGTAAATTAAAGCTGATGACACACACTGATCGTAATGTAAAAAATAAATCACCGAGTAAGATATAGAGTTTATAATGGCTCTAGTGATTGTATTGTAGCTCTGGACTCCTTCAGATTGATCAGAAATGGTTCTAAGTCCTCTTCTGGTTTTTGTCTAGAAAACAGAGTGTCGTCTGCTTGACATCCAGGTTCAGAGACAGTGAGAATGTACTCGATGAAGTTCTTCAAAATCCTTGTGAATGTAAAGAACTCATCTTGAGTAAGCTTGAGTGTGTATAAGATTCTTGTGTCTTCTTGGTCGTGCATGTATATTGGTATGAGCTCTTCTTGTGTATGTCACTTGGTGATCACTTTTTCATTTCACTTATCTTTTTTTTTGTTGTTGTGTTTTCAGCAACAGGGACTTCTTGTATTTATGGAACGAGCTCCAGCAAAATAAATGTTTTCTTTTTTTCATGTACGATGTACAATTCCCTGACATCCAACAACCTTCATTAAAAAAATGTCAGAGAATTTAAAATATACCTAATATGACCATTGGTTAGATTAAATAAAGATAAATAAATTAAGGCAGCATCTGATTCTCTGGAACGGTAGCTTTGGATATCAGTATCCTTGTGTCACGGTAGCTTCTTGTGTAACGGTAGCCTTTATATCGGTAGACTTCATGTCTGTCGGTAGACTTGATCGGTATCTGTAGAATTAATGTACCAGTGACCTTGATGTATTGGTGACCTTCACGTAATGGTAGACTTGTTGTACCGGTGGACATGATGTATCGGTAGGCTTTCTCGTAATGGTAGACTTGTTGTACCGTTGGAATTTATGTATCGATAGGCTTTCTCGTAATGGTGGACTTGTTGTACCAGTGGACTTGATGTATCAGTGACGTTCACATAATGGTAGACTTGTTGTGCTAGTGGACTTGATGTATCAGTGAGCTTCACGTAACGATAGACTTTAAAAATCGGCTGCTTTGTTCTGTAACGGTGACCACTTGTCTGTTTAAGCAATCCATTGGAAGAAGGGTTAAGTTAGAATATATATCCATCCAGTAACCGAATTCTCTGAAGATAATGTAAATATTATAATACATGAATATGTGCATGGTGTACAAAAATACAGAAATATGTAATTAATCATTAATCAATATAGGGATCATCAAACTATAGTTGAGCATAATTGGGATTATCAAAAAATGAGTTCAACTAATTCTCTATAGGGTTCAATAATTACAAAGGTACATTCATGTCATACATTAGATAATGAGGATTGGGATTTTTGGACAGATGTGACTAATCTTTGTGTAAAAATGTTTATTTTTGTTATAAAAAAATAATATTTGTGTTTTTTGATATTAGAATATTTTATTAAATAATAGTTATTTAATTAAATATTTAATATTGTAACATATTATTAATAATAAGTTTTTTATATAATTAATATATAAACAGGAGGAAATAAAAAAGGCCAAATGGGATTTGATCACAAGTTGAGAGTAATGGGCTTCAAAGGCATTACCTGAGGTAAATTCATAAGCATACTTAAAGGGTCCATTTAATAACAATATATGATAATTTTAAACCATTTTGAGGCCCATTAATTACCCTAATAAGATGTCTTTGGACATCAATAATTTTTAGAGGCTCTTTAATGGTTTAAATCACCATTGGAGTCTATTTATTCACCTCCTTTGGATTTATATGGGATTAGCAACATTTTTAGATATTAATTTCGATTTGGATATAAATATAAAGGGGGAGTGACGTAGTCTCCAAGAAATCAAGAGAACAAAATTTTGGGCTTTGTATTATTTAGTTTTACCCAATTGAGAAAGAGTTCTCCAGTTTTCCTCTTCCGAGTGAGTTCTCTATTCTTCCATATTTTTATGTTCTACAGTTTCTTTATCTTCATTTTCTATAATATTACTTTGGAGTTAATACTTTCACTTTAATAGGAATAGGATCAAAAAAAGGAATTGGTGATTTTAATTATTGGTGGATATTGACGGAGGCTTGGATTTAAAAATTCCCAATTGATCTAAATATTACAAACCTTTTGAAATAGGTAATTACTAATTTCATTTCATTATTGTGTTTTTCATTTACTTTTTATATTCTTAGATAAGTTTTATTAAAACTTTAGTTTTAATGTGATATTTTTTTCTTTACTAAAACCAAGCTTTTTTATTAGTGGGAAGCTCAAATATTAATTAATTCAATGGAAATTTCACGCAAGAACATGTCAAAATGATTGGATGACCACCAAGGTGATTCATTCATGATGAAAATAATTTTATATTTTATGTTATTGGGTAAATGGTGTGATATGATAGGTTTTTATGTATGTCATGTTGAACATTTTCAAGTGAGGGATATGATCTTACCAATCCAACAGTGTTATTAGAGCTACACTCAATATATGAAAAATATATAATGTTAATATTATATTATTGTATAGTCTTGTTATGTATTCAAACAATGAAAAATACATTTAAGAGTTACATCAAACATTTATGGAAAGTTTTATGTTGTGATCGATCCATATAAGGGTAATTTTGGGTAGTGGGTTTCCATTTAGAACCTATGTGAAATATCACTTTATCTATGATCTAGTTAACTATAACCCTTAAGAATAATAGATATTTTCATATTATTGAAATTTATATGGAGACATATAATTTTTTTATGTAATTTTATTAATGTCTTAAAAATTGTAAGATGTATAAATATAAATTATTTAAGTAGTTAATATTCTTAAGATCTATTTAGTATGTATATATTATACATAGTGTTAAAATACTATGAATATAATCATGATTTGTATGCATGTGGCATATATAATGTTAATAATGAGATTAAATATAATTTAATTAATTAAATTACATTGTGATTGATTCATTCCAATAATAATCACATTCATTCTGTGCCTGATTGATCTTATGTTGGGCCAAAAGGGTAATAGTTATCCTAATGTAAAAGTTGGGTGATACATGAATTGGAAACCCAATTAGACGAGACCCTAGAGGAACATTATTGATAATATTCATGAAATAAACAATGAATGATTTTATTCACCCAACAATCAATCAGTTTTATAGAAAATAGTTAAAAAGAGTTGTTTAACTAAATAAGCATGGCTTAAGAGAGTAGATTACTTGATTGAAGACATGTATAAAAATGGATATTTCTTTACTAAATTTATAATGGAAAGGGGTTTTATTGTAGTGGGAGTATATTTAATAAAAACCATATTGAATAATAATCTACTTAATTCTAACAATGATATATATTTTGTAATATATGTTATTAGAAGTAAAAAACCCCAAATATATCAATGGTATTTGTACTTTATAAGGAAAAAATCAATGGTAATAATTTTATTGATGGGTATCATAATTTGAGATTTTTTATCAAACAAGAGGAGAATTTATAAATTATAGAGTATCCCCTATCATATGAGAAATATTATTCTACTTCACAGGATGAAAAATATTCTTATAAAAAAAGTATCATAAGGATGCATATGATATAATATATATTGTTCCACAAACTGCGGTTTTTAATATTGAGAAGTTATATGAAGACATGTAATCATTCAATGTGATTGAATGGATTAAGAATAAATCAAAGAATTATAGGTGTAAGAACAATATGTTATAGAGATATATTTATCTAACTCTAAATCATTATTATTATATACCTGATGTGTATCACATATTATTGGTAATGGGAAACATAATAAATAACAAAAGAAATCGAGTAATGGAGGGGTGGACTTACGAGTTTGGAATGGAGAAAGAGATATTTCATTATCTACAGGAAGACTAAATTTTAATATTATAAGGTGATTTTCAACATTTCCTAAAAATTATTATCATGTGCCATAAAAATTGATATCTTTAACATTCCAAGATAGCGTGATATTTTCATTTATAATAAAGAACAACTATTTTTATATTTATATAATATTAATGTTTTATGGGTTTTCTAAAATAGTTAATGGATTATATATATTTTATTTTTATAATCCTTGGTATAATATTAATAATAACAAGATAAACATAAATTATTCTACATTCATTTGTCTTTAGAATTATTATCTCATCTATATAAATAATAATAACATTTAATTACGCTATAATGATAAATTATAGGATTCAAATGATTATGAAAAAATTTATATATTCTAATATTGTTTACTAGGTGTATTTTATTAATTAATTACCTTTACTGATGAATTCAAAAAGTATCGGTATGTGTATATTTTGAAACCTAAGTATAAATACTTTGAAATATTTTATGTGTTATAAAATTATGTAAAAAAATGACATGTTAAAATATTAAATATAATTCATTATGATCAAGGTGGAGAATACTTAAGACAAGAATTTTGAATCTATCTAGGATATTCTATTCTATTATATCAACTCAATACAATTAATAAACCATAGTAAAATGGTTTATCTAAAATGAGAAACCAAATTTTTTTAGACGTGGTTCTATCAATGATTAGTTATTCAATACTTCATATATTATTTTGAGATTATGCACTAGAAACATATTTATTTAAAACAAACCAGGTTCAAAAATGGTTTTTCATAAGAAACCTAATGATATGTGAATTGTGAAGTGTTCAAACTTTTATTTGAAGAATATTTATGGTTGTGAGTTATATTTATGATGTATTATATAAGTAAAATTGAACCTAAATTATAAGATGCCCATTTTTTATTATTCTAAATATATTTTGGATTATTATTTTTATAATTATTCAGTGAAAAAAGTGTTTTTTTTGAGATTTTTTCTTTATAGAAAGAATATTTACTTCCAAAATAATTAGTGGGAGTAAATATGAACATGATTAAGTTCATGACCAAGAAGATTATGTTATTCCCGAGATAGATGAGTCAAATTGAAAATGGTATTCGGAATTGAATCAAATTAGTATACATAATAACTATAAAGGTATAATAGATATCATCAAGTACTTATGAAATATGGATTTCTCATTTTTTTTATTAAGGTAATGTTAAAATCATAGAATAAAATCAATTTTATTATAAAAAATCTATAATGTGTTATGAATTTGATAAATGGTTAAATAAAATATAATCTAATGTTTGATTAATACACACTAATCAGGTTTAGAACAAGGTAAATTCTCTTGAAGTGGTAAAACCCACTAGGTATAAGTGGGTTTTTTTTCACCCAAATACTGACATGAATGGTATAATTTTTATCTATAATTCTATTTTGGTTACTAAATGTATGAAAAAAATCCATGGAATTGATTATGGGTAAACCATTTCTCCAATGGATATGATCAAATAAATTCAGATTATTTTATCTATAATAGTATATTATGATTATGAGATATATCAAATGGATGTTAAAACCATATTCCTTTATGAAAATTTATTTTATGATGTATATTTGATGCAATATGAAGGTTTTGAAGATCAAATAAATGCTACTAATATTTTTAAATTGCAGTGATCTGCTTATGGGTTGGAATGAGCTTCATATTGTTGGAATATTTGTTTTAATGAAATAATACAAGAGTTTAACATAATCAAAATTTTATATAAAAATTATATTTTTAATCTAGTTGGTGTTGGAATATTTTTATTCATTGTGTTATATATTAATGATATGAATTTCATCATAAATGACCTTCTGATGTTATAATCATCAAAAAATTGTTTAGGAAAATTATTATCAATAAATGAACATCGTGAAGCAACATACATAATATGAATTAAGATATATGGAAATAATAATAAATTAATTCTTGGTCGTCATCAGAACTCAAAAATTTAGAATGTATTAAAAAGATTTTACATGAAAAACTAAAAAAATATATTTTTACCAATGTTCCATGAAAAAAATATTTTATAGAAAACCTTTTCTATGGTTAAGATTCCATATGATTATATTATAATATCAATCATATATTCTATGCTTTTAATTAATTATGAGGTCTTATGGATTAAATATTACAAGTAGATACCAAAAAATTCAGTTTAAATTCATTGGAAACCTTTAAATAATATTCTTAAGTACATGAGAAGAACTAAGGATGTATTATTAGTATTTGGTGGTGAGTAAGAGATCAATGTAAAGAATTAAATTAATTACAGTTTCTATACTTGAAAATATGACATTATATCTTAGTGATGGTTTTTCTACTAGAATGGTTGATTGGTAAGATTAAAATGTTTCATGAAACCAGAAATTGTTCATTCTATGTAAAAAGCGTAATATATCAAAGTATCTGATGCGACTAAAGAATATAATTGGATAGTGATCATAATTACTAAAATAAAGGTCATCCCAAAAATAATGAATAGAACTAAACTTTAATATGATAGTATTGGAGAGGATAAAAAATATAATTTACCCGTGTCTCACTAAAGGTCTTAACATATTATTCATCAGCTTTATCCTGTTTGAGATATTAATGATAAAAAAATATTATGATATGTCTATTTACAATATGATAATGTTTTAGATTCCTCATAAAACCCTGTTATATAATAAAAGTATTGAATCCAAACCTTCTCTCATATTATTAGATACATGTTTGATTGAATTTAATACAAGAGGGAGATTATTGGAGTTTTTGACTTAAATTCACTCAAGTGTTATTGTATTAGTGACATGTTGTATCTAAAAATGTATATCTTGATGGAATTTTTTTTTTCATTCATATATTTTCATTTTATAAAAAATGAGAGAATATTTAAAAAAACATGGAATATAGTAATTACCATGTTATATATAATTGATTATCATCATATTGGGTTGAGGTGTTTTGTTAAGATAAACATGGATATCTCCATATGTATAGAGATACAATTAATCACTCATGAAATATGAGTTGGTGAACTTCTATTGAAATTTACCTGCTTAAATTTCATCACATTGATTATAATATATGTCTTATTGGTGTTACTTAAGATTGAAAATTGACAATATATTCTTTAAATTTATTTTCTAAAATAGTTTTACTACATGTGAAGTTTCATATTGTGATACCAATCTAAATTAATTTGATAATTTGACTTTGTATAATGTATTAAAGTATGGAACAAATCAATATAAGGGGTTTGATTAACAATGATAAAATGTGTCTTCCTATATGGTAGGTTCTGACATCATGGACCTTAGCTGAATTATGATTTTGTATGTTCATTAATATAGTAAGATAATTATATGTGGTTTAATTATATAATATTTAACAAGATTTAAAAATATGAAAACATGATAAGTTTTATGGGGTTGATATTATCGATATCTTGTGCTTAATATCAATATAAAGGAAAAATGGACTTTTCTAGAGTAAATGTGATGGGAATCAAACCCCTTTATAATTTGGGTAGCTTTGACATGTTACAAGATACCTATAATGAGCCATAATTTTCAATAAGAAAAATTTCCTTCCCAATATATATGTCCGTCATATTTAAGTATAATTTATAATATAAGTTACATGAAATGATTAATAAAAAGAAAAATGTGTTCCATCGACATAAAATATTATGTATGGAGTATAAAAAAACATTATAAGATTAAAAATAATACAATGAGTCAATAAACAAAATTAATTAACAAAATAAGAATTTCAAAATCTACTACATTTCAATATCCTAGAATTATAGTAGATTTGAACAACACTTTAAAATGAAAATAAATATTATAAAAAAGGTTGAAATTTTGTAATTGAAATTTAAATAACTGTAAGGGGAAATTGACTGAATTAATAATGATTAAGATAAGTTGTATTTATAGTATGAGTAAGATTGTGTGACCATTTGGGAATATGACCGTAAGAGTAGTAAAATGGATAAGAAATAGTAAAATATTATTTGAGTATCTTTTCAAATAAAATTATAATAAAATTATATAATAAAAAAATTAATAAAAGAGTTATTTTTGATAAAATTGATATTTTCAAAAAGGAAATAAGAATTTTGTTATCGAGAAAATGTATATGTTTTTTAATTAAAATAATTATTTTTCGATATACTTAAAAATATAAAATATAATTTATTTCAATAAATATGTTTTATAAAGAAGTAATTATTTTTATATAAATGAAAATAAAACATTATGAAATCCTATGTAATTTTTATAAGGGTTTGAAAATCGATCATTCTAAAAAAATTAGTTTTTCAATAATTCCGAATTTTATTGAAAAATGATATTTCTAATATATAGAAACTTATTTCGATAAAATAAATTTCATTTATGAATTTAGTATGTTTAAATTTGGTATGTTTAATGTTTTTGTATATTACATGTATAACAAAATACATATGTGAATAGTAAAAACCGTATATTATAATAGTTATGTATGGATGTATTATGCAGTGTCGAGATGTTAGATGAAGATTATAACATCCCATTAACTATTAATTAACATTCCACTTACTATTTAATAACATGTTTTATCATTGTTTTGGTAAATAATATTTCGTTCAAAATAAACCTCTCGCCTTATAAATACCTCCCCACTACTCCTCATAGTTTAAGATTCTTATCTTGATAAATTTTAAATGAATACGCTCCCTTATCCTTGTAACATACTTATATAGTTTCTCGTGACCTCAAAATATGACCATTTAATGTCCGAAGTTGATTAGAAATGGATTCATTCCAAATATTAAGGTAAGTCCTTATAATCTTATTCATTCATATCAATTCCTATATTTCTTCTTCTTATTCCACTCTATTAAGATTTTATATAATTAAATAAATTATTTTAGGATACTCTAACATGAAAGTTAAACTCATATAAAAAAATAATAGTTTTTTGTTAAGAAATATATATTCATGGTAAGTATAAGAACATATAAAGATATTATTATTAAATAACTATTACTAACTTCATTAATAATAATAAAAAATCATTTAATGGATAAATATGAACATAATAGTCATACTATATTTTGATTCATATCTTGAAAATGGAAAATAATTATAAAAATAAATAAAAAAAATTAATTTCATCATGGAAGGTAAAACTATAACACCTCAATATTTTATGATATATTTCTATTCAAATAAATTTAATTATTTCATTAGCTTGTGATACGTGAAACCCTCTATATAAATGAATCAAAATTTGGTTAAAAAATTTAACATAGCTATTAAATTAGTGTAGTGAATATGAATAACTGCATTTTAAAAAGTATTTAATATTTTTAGATAATAAAAATATATTGACAAGTAACCAATTTTAGTAGTTCCATTATATTCTTTAAAAAATACATTTATCCTAAAAAATGTGTTTTTATTTTTATGAGTAAATAAAATAATTAATTTCATTCATTTTAGAAAATTTATAGGAAAAAATTAACTTCATTTTTGAAACCATCATGTCCGAATTAGTTTGTGGTAATTTTTTTAGAATTTACTATAAAGATTGATTTTATGATGAATAGTAACAGATACATATTTTTATTAAAGAATACCTTATCATTAAATTTTATTATTAAGAATTCAATTTAGGTTATTTTAATAAATTTTATATTGAATTTTGATATAAAAATTATTTATACTTAAGAAAACATTTTCTTTGGAAGCCGGTGTTCATTGTGATTTATAGGTTAAATTTTAACTTAAATTCTACCACTTCAATGAGTTGAATTTAGTGAAACAGATTACATATTTTGTATAATCATAATAAATATTATAAAATAAGTTAAAATTATTTTTTAGCCATCATTAATAGTAACTAAGGTAAAAATTCATTTCCATGGTAAACATTTAAACAGGTTTACCGTGTGGGGGGGGGGGGGGGTTAAACCAAGAGTTATGAGTAATATTTTTAGTTAAATTAGTTTAAATATTATTTTATATCCATATTTTGAGCTTATAACTTACCACCTTTTAATATATTTCAATTTTCAAGCATTTAAATGCTCGTGCCTACATGTGGACCATCACCCCAACATAGTGATACAATTCATTTTCCATCATCATATTTCATGGAAGGTTATTATAATGGGTGTAAAGATTATATATAATATTTAAGAAATAATTGTTCTTCTAGAATTATTATATCATATCTACGTTCTTAACTTCAAACCTATTGGAAAATGATAACGTCATTTGTGCGTATGTGTGGACTACCACCTCCACAAAGTGATGCGATTATTTTTTAATTTTTGATTTACATGGATGGTAATAAAGATAGATTTAATAAATATATTTTTATATAAATGATTTAAAAATGATTATGGGGGGGGGGTGGTTAATTATTATTAACCTTTCTTTCTTTATATATTTGGAAAAGTGAAAACATCATTCATGTGTACGTACGGTCTATCATCACCATGAACAGTGTAATTCATTTATCTATATCTACGTTTTAGGAATGAAATGATATATATATATATATAATATTAATATATATAAAATTTATATCATTTTTTATAATTCTTGATATTATGGAACAATGATCAATGTACAAGGACCCAAACCACTCAACAAAAATTCTCATGAATAATGAAATAGTTAACACTCAGAAATGATGATTTTTATAATGAATTATTAATAAATGGGTGTTAAAATGTTATAAGTGTATCATATATGATATTTTAAGAATTTAAATTATTATTTTATTGAATTTTAATAAATGGAAATTTATTAAATAGGATTTTATAGTTCTTATGAAGCAAGTCAAACTAGTTGTAAGGGGTTTTCTTCTAACTCTTTTTTTCTGTGAGAGTCATGGCATGTTCACCACTTGTTTTTTATGTGGTTTATATAATTATCAGGAATGTATTTTATTATCATTAAAATGGAAATTATAGGGATATACATATCCATATAAGGTACTCTTTTTCAGGAAGTTTTTATTTGAGTGTTACCAAAGTGGTAAGTGATTTATGTTACAATCTCATTATTAATCAGGATTATTTAGGATCATGTTTTTTATGATAATTTTTTTGACCTATATTTTAATAATTCCATTAATTTTATTAGCCTATAGTTATTTATGGTGATTAAATATTTTCTTTCATTTTCTGCTCATTAATAACTCAAAATACTGAATGAAGTTTTTCAAGGAAAATTCATTTTATTTTTATATTATGTCGATAATCAATTTTATTTCCTATCTATGTTATATAAAAATATTTTCATGAATGTTTCTAATATTATCCTAAGATTTTTATGTTATTTTTTAACCATGGTTTAACGTCTATTAAATGGATTAGAAGTAATATTCTTTTCATTTTTCAAATGAGATACTTTTTATTTTTACAAAATATGGTAAAGGAATATCTATTATAAGAAATACGACATGAACCGAATTTTATTATATCCTGATTTCTCAGTGATTTGTATAATTATTTTTATGTTTCCATGAAACTTTTCAATTAAAATATTTTCCATATTTTTTTTACATTTTTTTATTTTAAATAATTTATTCAAAAATGAAAAGGGTATTTTAATCAAGAATTATTACAGGTGTTCTATTATAGGAATTTTAATTTATGATAACATCCTTTATTGTTTATTATTCTTTAATGGGGATATTATCAAAGGATACCGTCCTTATTTTCTCTATGGATAGTTTTAAATTATGATATGGTGAAATGGTTTGTAATCATTGTATTTTTTATAAAACCCATTTTTTATGGGTTAGGATATATAATAAATTTTTTAGGATCTTGTGGAACACATACAAATGAATTATGATTATGTGATGGGTGGGTCGAGAATTATATATCCCTATAATTCATTAGATAAATATGAATATCCATGTGATAATAATAACTATAATGGGGAGTGAACCCAGTTTAGTAAGATACTCTATCAACTGTGATTGTCTTTGGAGTGAACCATGAATAAAGATAAAGTAAAATTGGAAGTGAACCCAATCCACTATGATAGTCTTGTAAATGATCCTTGAATAAGGAAATTATTTTATATGCTTATTTTTACTCCACATACTTATATATTATGATATTGGTATGTTCTCATGGAATATGTTCTTCGATTACATTGTGATTCATGTCTTATAAACTAAAAATATTTATTCCATGACTTAAGAAAAAAATCTTTTATATACAAGGTATAGTTTTAAAAATGTTAATCTTATGATATCTTACCTTTATTCTCATGTTATGTTAAAGTGATCATCAATATCTCCCTTATTTACCCTTAATGAGCATTTGAGACAACCCTTTCTTATGTTTCCTTTAGCTATGTCATGAAGAATAGTTTTAAGTATGATATGTCTAATAAGGGATATAGTTATGAACAAATCAATGTGATATAACAAAGTTATATTATGAAGAATTTGTTTCTTTATACAAGTTTTCAAATACACTAAACCTAAAATATTTTGGCACATGTCATAACGTAATGTATTGAATTTTCACCTCATAAGATAAAATATTTATATAAAAAAGTACGGGTCATTAAAGTTGGTATTAGAGAAATAGTTAGTTATATTTGGAAACTATCTCGAGAAATATTTTATGAGATCCTTTTGGATAATCCTATATATAGAAGAATATCCTTTGTTAGGGAAAATATTTGTGTTTGGTTTTCCTAGTATAATATCCCTTTTTTAATACTATAGGTGGATGTGGTTTTTAGACAGATTCATCTTGGGGTAATAACCCTAAAACAAGTTGGTGGATTATATATCAATAATCATTATAATGCATGGTGAGCATGCCATTACTATGAACCTTTTCTTGAAACTACTAGGTTATATGATTGAGATAAATTATATTTTCATTATGAACCGTTATAAAGGATTTGAATAGATGTTGACTGTGAATAACCAAGGCTAAACCTAAGGTTCTATAGATTTAAAAGAAGGTTCCTGAATTTAAAATACTGTAAATTATTTTTCATGATAATGTGGTTTCCCATTATGATTATTATTTCTCACACTATGATATTTTCTTTAACTAATTGATCGAACCCAAAGGAATCATGTTAGTACTTAATGTGATGTAAAATTAAATTATTTTCCTATTGAGCCTCTAAATGTTATGGGAGTTGGAATAAAAAATCTTATTACTATGCTTATGGAAATTTCCTAATATATGAATCATGATAATATTCCTCATGATAAAATATTGGAATATTGTTTTATTAATTCCTTCTTGAAGCAACATTGACCTTCATTTAGTGGGTTTGTTGGTCCACTAGATTCTGAGAAATGGTTGAGTACCAATGAAATGATATTTTCTATTATCCAATGTTTAGAACATGAAAAATTTATTTTATCTATTTATCATTTGTAATATAAACCAGATCAATGGTGAACACTTATCAAGAACACTAGGTAATAAGAAGAAATTGACTCCATAGAGAAAGATGATTTTGGACCTTTAAAAAATACTTTCCTAATATTATTTATATGAAAATAGATGTGGAAGGCCTAGATCTAAATAAAAAGGATAATTATTACGTTAGTAATTATGATGAAAATTTTACAATAGTTTTTTGACACACTTCTAGAATTATCATTTAACCTGAAATTAAGATTTATCAATTATTTAGTGGATTAAAAACAAGTATCTTAAGAGAGTTATCTATATGGGTCTTTAATAGCTATGAAGAAATTATTTTATGTTCTATCATGGTGGAGATATAGGACGGGGTTACACATAAATATCATGGTTTTTATATTAAAATAAATATGGAACATAATAGAAATTATGAAAAGACATATTGAAAATAAGATGATATTTGCTTTATGCTCAATGGTTTGAAGGAAATATAGAGGAATGTTTCTTAATGAAACTAGTAAATGTTTCATGTGTGGAAAGAAAGGTTATTGGGAAATCGAATAAAAATATGATAAGAAGAATTATTTAGTTAATAATGGAGAAAAAAACCATAAAATGCACCTCCTGCACTCTAGTGTCTAAAATATATGGATTTTGGATATTATTAACCAGTTCTGAAATATAATGTTGAATGATGATGATCAAAATAATTATCCTCTAAATCTATGAGATAAAAGGAAATATTATGTGATCACTATTGTTGATGTGGATAATTAAGTGGTAAAATATACAATTACTATCCACGAAATAAATACTAATGTCTTATTTTATTTTTGACATACCAAATAATTTATATTTGAAGAATTTTCTAAGGGAATCATATTTCCATATAATGATTAGATTTTGAATTAGCAGTGAAAACCCCTAATGTTATGATGAATAAATCTCAAGTATTTTATTATCAACTGATTTATGTTTTTTGGAATTTCCTTCTTGAAACTCTCATTATTTATCCTTTAGTTGATTTTTATGTAATATTACGAATGTATTGGATTTATTTACATAAATCACTCATCAATTATAGAGGAAGGGAAGTCACATGTTATATTATGGAAAAAAATATAAAAATCAATTAATGAGATAATAAATTTTAAATTCAAATGAAAAATACATACATTATATGGGAATTTATCCCTATTCAAAAGGGGTGTTAATTTTAGATGAATTTGGAGAAACTAAACAACAATGATATGCCAATTGTGCTGGAGTTTATTGATATTTTTATATAACAATGGTTTAGTGTTACACCTAATCAAGAAGTTATGTTTTAAATATATCTCATACTTCGTTCTACATTGATTTTAATGACTCCATTAGAATAATCCCTATTGAGTTTCTAGAATTAAAGAAAAAACCTTAGAGAATCTTGATAATGGATTCATTCAACCAAGTGTGTCACCATAGGGTGAACTTATTATTATTTTTAATAAGAATGTTGTATCCTTTTTAATACTCATTTATTATCGGGAACATAACATTATCACAATTAAGAACAGGTATAATCTTCCTTATGTAGATTATTTTTTGATTAGTTACGAGTAACTAAATACTTATCCAAGATTGATTGTTGATCTATATACTATCATTTGAGGATCAAATGTGAAGACATACCCAAGAAAAAATTTCATATGAGGTATATACACTATGAGTTTATAATGAGTCTATTTGGTATTATTAATTCCTCTACTAATATTCCGGGATCTAATAAATATAGATTTCAATGATTTCCATGATCAATTTTTGGAAGTATTTATAGGTGATACTATTTTATATTCAAAGAGTAAGGAAGAGCTTGAATACCACATGAAGATTGTAAGGAAGACCCTAATGAAGGATAAGTTTTATGAAAAATTTACTAAGTCTGAATATTCAATATAAAAAGGTTAGTTTTTGTGTCATATAATCATAAGAGAGGGTATATTTATGGGTCCATCAAAGATAGAATTTATTGAACACTAGACCCGATCAATAAAAATGTATGATATCTATAGTTTTCTTTATTTGTGTGGATATTATTAATTCATTGGGGATAATTTCTCGTTACTATCTAACACATTGACCAAGTTAACTATGAAGGGAGACAAGTACCTTTGGATATATGAATGTGATTAGAATTTCAAGGAACTAAATAGAAGGTTAGTCAAATACATGTTCGTGCACTACCTTGAAGTGGAGAAGGGATTGTGATATTTAGTGATTCATCAAATAAGGGAATGAGATGCATCCTCATGCCGAATGATATGGTGATATCTTATACCTCATAAAAGTGTAGGTTCAAGGGAAAAAATACCTAACTCATTTTTTGGAGTTAGCGTGGTAATTTTTTAATTAAATATAAAAAGTAAATATAATTATAGAGAATGGTATGATCTATATATGAATCACAAAACATTAATGTATATATTCAATTATAATGATTGGAATGTTCTCTAAAGAATATTATTGTATTTGATTAAATAATATGTCTGGATAATACATTACCACCATGGGAATCTGGAAAAGTTGTTCAATGCTTTGATACAAAAGGATAATTCTATATTATAGATGTTGAGGATCATAAAATACCCAAAATAGTTCTGAATTTGTGAAGGATGAATTTGGAAATCTTTTTGTAAGGGGAAAAATATTATCTTCATAAAAGAATGTTCAACCAACAATCCAAATGAAGAATATAGAGGCACAAAAGGAAGATGTTGAACTAAAAATAAGGTAATAAATCATCCTAATTTCAACTATGTTGTTTATGGAATGATAATGTTCAATATGAGTGTGTGTTCTATCAGTACTAGATTTGAAGGAGATATTGAATGAAACTAATTTCCCTTTATTATTTATTTATCTTAGATGCATGAAGATTTATAGAGATATGCAAGTGTATTTCTGGTGGGACAATATGAAGAGAGATATTGTAGAGTATATATCTTAGTGCTTTATATTCCATAAATTTAAGGCTGAGAGACAGATATCTAAGGAGATGTTACAAATATTACCCATACCAAAATGGATACAGAAAACATCACCATGGATTCTTTCCTCGGACATCCAAAAATATCTAAAGTCTATATTTATATCTGGGTATTAGTTAATCTTCTCAAAAATTTACCCCACATAATTTATATCATAGAATATTTCCCTCTTTATCATCTTTGAGGAATACATATTAAGTGGAATGTTTATACAGAGTACCACATTATATTATACCTAACCAGGATCCAAGGATTACCGCGATGTTCTGGTGAAGCCTTCAGCAAGTTCTGGATTTAGAGTTTTGTTTTAGTACTTATTATTATCCCCATATTGATTTTCTGTTTGAGAGACCCATTCAAACCCTAGTGGATATTAAGATTCCTTGTAATATGGATTTAAAATCTGGTTGGTGTCAACACATTAATTTAGTTGATTTTTCTTAAAACAAAATCTTTTACTTTAGTATTCAGATGGTTCCTTATTAAGATCTATATGGAATGAAGTTTAAGACTTCAATATTTTTGGGTGAATATAGTGGATGAAATCTATTGTGAATTGTGATAGCTATGGAAATAGAAGATAAAGTCATAGCCATTTAGTATCACATCAATGTTGATCAGACTCAAAATAAAAGATATGGTAACCCTATTTAGTGAAATATGGAATTTGAATTTAATTAGAAGGTATTGATATAAATTTCTCTATGGAATAAGGTTATTAGATTCATAAATAAAGGATATTTTATCTCTATGTATATTGGCCCACTTGATATTGTTGATCGAGTAGGGAATGTAGCTTATTTCTTGGCACTTCCGCTGAACCTCTCTCAAGTTTACAATGTATTCCACGTATCCCTCTTGAGAAATTAAATACATGGTCTATAACATGTACTAAAATCATAGCACCTACTACTGTAGAATGATATTTCATTTTATGAACAAATCATATAAATCATCTATCATTGAGATAAAGTTCTATAGAACTAGACTACTCACCATGTTAAAGTTATCTAGAGGAAGCATAAATTTGAAGAAGCTTCATGGGAAGACAAGGGTGTGATGAAACAAAGATATCTTAATTTTTTGGAAATGAAGTGGAAGGATTTAAAGGATAAAATTAATCTTAATGGTGTTAGAATTTAACACCAACATACTTTATAAATTTTTTTAATTTAAATACATTTAATTTCATTGATATCTTATGATACACACAAAACCCATGTCTAAATGAATTGTAATATTTTATATTTCATATCCTATATATTGAATTAGAATATTGAATAAGATTTTTTTTAATATTATTTATAATGGTTTTAAATAAAAAATATATATTTATAGTCAAGTACAAAATTTTAGTAATGTCATTATATGATTTAAAAAATATTGGTTCCCTCAAAAATGGGTTTTATTTGTTTTTGTAAGAAAGTAATATAAATAAGTTATATAAATTTAAGAAAGTTTATTTTAAAAAATTGACTTCATTTTTGAAATTATAATTTCAAAATTATCTTAGAGTTAATTTTTGATAATTTTATGAAAAGATTTAATTTTTGATAAATAGTGAAAATACTATTTTTTATTGAAAATTAAATTCTTTGTCTTAAATTTTTAAAAGTTCAATTTTATAAATGGTTTTAAAATTATAATTATTTAAATTGTGTTATTAATAATCTAATTTAGTTCATTTGAATTAATTTTATGTTTTATTTTTATATTAAGACTTTTTATACTTAATAACACATTTTTCTATAGAAAACCACTTTTCATCACATTATACGGGATTAACATTAAATTAAATTATACTACTCCTATTAGTTGAGTGTTATAATTTTTATACAAATTTTTAATCCAAATAATTAATATTAAATAAAAAAAATTAACATATTTTTTTGTTTATCATGAATAGTAATTGAGGTAAATATTCATTACCGCGGTTATTGTTAAAACGAGATTATCATGGTAGTTAAACCAAGATATAAGGGTAATATTTCCTATTAAACTTGTATACATACAATTTTATAGAAGTATGTAGGCCTTATCCTATCCCATATTTGAATATCTGGCCATTTGGAAGGATTTTAAATGAACATTACTATATTTTAATATTTTATGAAATTCCAAGTCCGTCCTCTCCCCCACTTATAAAAGGACAACCATCCTTTATCCTATTTATACAAATTTTATACTTATATATCATCCAAAACATGTAAAATTCTCTTATAAAATTCACTAGATATTAATTATAGGTTTTGGTCTTCTTAAAATACCATTCCAAGGCTCCTTTTGAAATTATCTAATGGAGACCAACTAAAGAAGAGGTAATCAGCATATCCCAACTATTTCAATTTATTACTTCTCCTAAATCAAATAAATATATGGTATTAATCATAAAATAATCAATTCAGTATAACAAATATAATTAAATTTTATTATTATTATGTAACCACCAAAATTGACCCTCTATTCTATCAAATGGGATGTGAAGTATCACTTGTTAATACATGCGGACTATCGCGCCCATATAGAAATACAATTCATTTTACATTAAAACAATTCATGGATAGTTATTATGATGGTTTTAATTTTTATATATTATATTTCTGAAAAAAATATTCTTTTATAAATGTAATATCATATCTACCATATTACATTCCAATATGTTGGAAAATGATAATGTCACTTGTCTATATGTATGGACTACCACCTTCACCAAGGGGTGATATTTTCTTCATTTATAATTTAAATGGATGGTAATAAGGATATATTTAATGTATATATAAGATATATATTACATTATAATTATTCTATTTTGGTGAATGTTTTCTATTTCTTTGGTTCCATATATCTAAAATTGAAAACAATATTCACGTGTACGTATAGCCTCCATCTCCATGAAAAATGTAATTAATTTTTCTATCTCTAATATTTATGGATGACAATAAATATATTTATAATTAATATATATTATATCTATATCATTATTAACAATATTTATATTATGGAACCATTCTCAAAATACATGGTCTAGATCAACTAAGCCAAAATTCTCTGGAAAAACGAAATAGTTAACACTTAGAAACAACAATTTTAATATTTAATTATTAATAAATAGGTGTTTAAATGATATAAGTTGATAATAAATGATATTACTTTTTTAAAATTATTCTATTATAGAATTATAATAAATTTAAATTTATTACATTGGAGGTTATAGTGCTTTCTAAACAAGATGAACATGAGGTAAGATATTTTCATCTCACTTTTATTTCTGCAAAGAATTGCATATTCACCAATTGTATCTTCTATGTAGTTTATATACTATATATAAATGTATTTTATGATTATTATTATAATAATTATGTACATATACATATCTATGTAATTTTATATCTTTCACGAGGTTTTGATTCGAAACTTTCCAAATTGGTAAGAGGTTTATGTTATAGTCTCACTGTTTATCAGGATTGTTGATGATTATGTTTTTTATGACAAACTTTTATAACCCATATCTCAATTATTAGATCAATTTTATTCTCTAATTTTAATTTAATTAGATTAAATATTTTAATTTCATTTTTCAATTTTCAATAACTTGAGAGACTAAAATAGTGTTTTTTTGTAAAACTAACATTATTTATCATTTTGTATGAATATTATTTTTCTTCTATATCCATGTTTTTTTAAAATTATTTAAAAAATCTTATTAATAATCTCGTATTATTGTTTAAATACATTTTTTACATTATTTAATTTTTACTAAAAATGTGAATGAAATATTTGTTTAAACATTCACTACATATAAAAAAATTTCATCGATAATCACATATCAATTCTTTGAAGTTTTCTTTAAAATTTTCCATGTTTATTTTCAAAGGAAATGTTTTACATATTTTTTTGTAATGTTTTTTGATTTTTAATATGTGATTAAAAAATTTAAAGGGTATTTTCCCCAATAAATATTCCAAATGTTATTTTAACGGAATTATTATTTATGATAACATCCTTTTATTCTAAATATTCTTTTCAAGAGATATGACCTAATTATAATATCATTATTCTTCCTATGTATGGTTTATGATTATTATGATGAGATGTTTTTGAAATACGTTTGTTTTTTATGAGATATGTTATGATGAATTATTGAAATTTTTATGAAACATATTTATTATCCATGGGTTATAAAATATGATGAAATTCCAATGATATTGTGGCACAAATATGAATGAATTATGATTATGTATTAATAAGTACTGGCATGGGGAGTGAACCCAAATCAATAAGAAACCCTATCTATTATAAATGTCTTTAGAGTGAACCATGAATAAATATATAATGGAATAAGGAGTGACCCCAATACACTATGATAGTCTTGGTAGTGGTCATTAAATAACGAAATGATTTTATATGCTTATCTGTATTCCACATACTTATGTATTATTCCAATCGTATGCTCTCATTTCTCATGTTCATTTATTCCTTTATGATTAATGTCTTATTAATTCCTAACCATTACTCTATGACTAAAGAATATTATCTTTTATATATAGGGTATGATTTTCAAATTTAAATCTAATTTTATAACACAATTATTCTAATTTTATGTTAAAGTGAACAATGATATATTTTTTTACCGTTTTTAAGAATAGAATCTCACAGTTTCTTGTGTTTCCTTTCCTTCTAGTTATGAAGAATTTAGTGGGTTATAATGTTGATTTCATTCAAATAAGTTTTTTATTTATTAATATTTCCAAATTAACTAAACCTATAAAATTCTATTGTAGATCATAATGTCGTCTATTGAATATAACTTTAATATGATCTAATATTCATTTATAAAAACTATTGACCTATATAAAAATAGCCTAAATTAATACACCATTATAAAAAAACATTTATACCCAATAAGAACATTTATAATGATTTCTTTCATATTTAGAACTATTAAAACCCCTAGAAAGACACATAATACACAACCATACACTTCTAGTATTATGGACTCTTTCAATAAGAACTCTTGCCATTACTGATATATTAATGTGACTATGGAACTATGAAATAAACATCATCAAGATCTTGGACATGAGCACAACATTCAAGTAGAATGAATATAAATTAACATAAAAGAATAAAAATAAATGAAAAAACAAGAATACATTTTTTAATCAAGTATTTAATAAATTTAATTTGATTATTCATGAGGTTATACTCACGTATTAAGCCAAGTTAGGACACGGAGTAATGGAACTCCCAAACTACCATTCTTTTTTTTGGGCTATGCTCTCTCTCTCCCAATCACTCTATCTATACCACTATCTATTTATCTCTTTATTATCCAAATATTCATATTATATCTAATTTTTTATTTCCTCTATATATACCTAGTTTATTTTTCAATTATTTTTTTTATAGATATACATGTTTTTAAGTTCCTTTCCAAATCACATCTATAAAGAATACATTATAAAATGAGTTTTTTAAATTTGATATATTACATGTTATGATAAAAGTATGATGAAATATTGGATCCAAAAAATGAATATGGGAATAAAATAGAATTTAGATGACGCACGCCTGTCGTACGGCATGGAAAAAGAAATTTAATTTTCCTAGTGCAGCATAGAGACTGACCAGGGTCGTCTCTGTTGAAGAGCCTTTTCAGTTGTTCAATCAATTAATCTAATTTAACTAAACTACTTATTTTTGTTTTTTATATTATCTAGGAATGAAATAAAATTTAATTAAAATAAAAGACAAAACTAACATGAAATGATAAAATGAAATTAATTGGGAAAGAACATGGCCTTTATGGGTCGGTTTGTGGGTCCCATCATTCTCCTTGTTGGTATTTAAATTAAGTTTGATAATTCAATTATGAGATCTCAATCATGAATTACTATTATTTTATTTATTGGTGTTAAATCTTGAACTAATTTATCAATCGTCACTTCACCTCCTCCTATAATAAAGGTTGACTGCACACCTCGATCGAGAGTGTGACATCTTCCAAGACCTGTCTCCATCGTATATCATTTCAACCACTGAATGGCTCAACTCCATCATATGAAGAGATTGTATCTAGTATAATAGAGGGAAAATATTTAATAAAAGAATATAAATTGGTTTGAGGTCAGTGTCGTGGTGGACGATCGCCACCCCCGTGCACATCACTCTTGCTCATTACAAATATAATAAAACATCATAATTGAAGAATAGAATAAATGAAATTTACACAAACCTCCCCCAGGACATGTCTCGGGTTAAACCCTCATTTTTAAATGTATGAGGTCACGGTGGATAATATGAGAAGAATAAAAGAATAAAATTAGGAGAAAAGATGAAGAATAAAACGGGGTGGATGGGTGGACATAGAAATAAAAATAATGCATCAATTTTATTATAAATCAAAATTAAAATTGAAAACTAAAAAAATATAAAGAAAATAAATAAATTAAAAAAATGAAATGGGGAATATTTTTGTCTGGACTGCCTCGGTGGAGATCTCCTCCTTGGTTACTTGAAGGAATGGATGGAGAATGGGATGATTTTGGAAGGACGTGAGGGCCTCCTTTTATATGCAGAAATCTGTACTCCGAAATTTTGTGCATTCTTGACCCATTAAATTACCGTTTCACACATGGACCTCTTCTTCAAAGTTGATCATAAATATGTTGGACGTTCACCCTCAAATGTTCAGCTCCTTTGGAAACATGATGAAGGAGTTATGAATTCTTCATTATCGGTTTCTGTTTCTGGATGAAGCTTCCTGGAAGGTTCCTCCAATGGTATGTCATCTAATGGCCGCCTTAATGACTTCCCAACTTTCAATTTTTTTATAGATGTTCCTAGATACTATAGTTCTATCCCAAGTGGAACCACCTCATTTGGATATGTGTAGGCCGAGTTTGGGTTCTGTTACAGTGGTGTGGTCCACGTTGTCTGCCCCGAAAAATGTCCAACTCCAATGAATTGTTAGGCCCTTTATATGGCCGAATAATCTCTTGGTACAAAAGACAATGTTGAAGTAAATAAAACCATAATTATAAAAAAAAATTAATCACAAAATTTAGACATATATTTTCCAAGAAATGACTAAAATAACCTTGATGTAAAAATCTGTCTAAAATCCAGAATTAGGCGTTTTTCACATTTAGGCTCAAAATAACACTAAAACCTAAAAACGTGACAATTACCCATACAATAAAACTATGGAGGGATTATAAAAAATTATTTAAAGTATAAAATATATGAAAATTTGAGCTTCATGACTAGTTTATTTTTAATTTGATATATTATATAGAAAATATCCCAACGTTTCTAGACATGGAGAATTCCGGTTTTTAATTTAAAAACATTTATTTATAAAATGATGTAATATTATGTGTATGAGATATGGGTCATTATGTGTATGAGATATGGGTTATAATATATGATATACATGTAATTTATGAGTTATTAATTTGAATTTAGTAATTCTTTTTTTTCATCTTAGAATATGAGTATACATATTCTTAACTTCTCTATATTTATGTAAATCGATGAAACTAGGAGGAATAATTTCAACAAAAAATGCGATGAGAAATATAATCATATCCCAAATGAGATTCCTAATATGATGGGAGAAGGAGTCACAAACCTGATAGAGGTACTTGATCAACTAACAAGACTTATGAATAATAAACTAAACAATTTGGAGTGTGAGGACTCGTCCCTTGGGGTACATGATGTGACTACCCAAAGCCCACATTCAGTAGGCCAGGGGCTGGCGACTGGTGTTGAGTAGGCATATCCCAAAAAAATGGGAGGCATTTGACTAAGTACTTGTACAGATGCACACAACTCCAATCCATAGATACTAGAAACATAAAACACTAAGTAAACAAACACAAGGTACGATAGTATAAAATTAAAGGTAAATGGGGACAAAATACAAGTCCAAAAAAAGGAAAAGGAAAAGTAAAATCATGTGTAACTCCACTATAGAAATTTCTATATGAAGGATAGTTACATAAAGAGCTATCTAAAGCCACAAAAGCCTGCCCCGTCTATTGGGTCACTCTAAGCACCACCTGGCGTCGGTCCACCAAGGACTCTGTCAAATCATCGATTGTCTGCACAAGACACTACACATGTGGGAAAATCTTGTGTAGGGGTGAGTTAAAAAATACTCAGTTGGGACCCCAAACCAAAAAGGTATACCACAAATAAATACAAAAGAAGAACACTAAAGAGGCACACGAAGGGTAGCCTCTTAGAAGTACAATCAAGAGAGTCAATAGAGTCAAATCATATAGGTATATTTCAATAAAATATATAACAAGAACATCCAGGTATACATGTAAATCATTCCAAGACTCAAGGTCGCATCCACTTCCAACCATACAGTCCCTTTCGTAGCATGCTCGATCTGGCAGATCTCACTCCTCAAGCTATCTGATTATAAGCACGTTGAACTAGTCTACCAAAAGTATCTGAGAGAATAACTTGTCTTGATATATAAAGATGTTCCCTGATACTTGAATTCTAACTTAGAAAAGGATATTTATTTCATAACCAATCCTTAGCCACATGATTCTTCTCAAGGAATATTAAAATCCAAGGAGACACACTCCACATATTCGTAGGATACACACTCCGCATCTTTATAGGAGACACACTCCACATCTTCATAGGAGACACACTTCATATATCCATAGGATACAAACTCTATATAACTATAGGAGAAACGCTCCGTATAACCATTGGAGACACACTCATTATAACATTTGGAGACACACTCTGTATAATCTTAGGAGACACACTCCCTAAATCTATAAAACACATGATCTGTATAACCATAAGAGACACACCCTATATATTCATTAGAGACACACTAAATATATGAATAGGAGACACACTTTGTATAATAATATGTGACATACTTTGTATCTCCACACATCCAACCACAAGATTTCTCACTTAGCACGCTCATTTTAGAAGTACGTACTCGTCAATAGAAAAGGATGTATTCCAGCCTCCATGGAAACTCTCATATAGTATT
This sequence comes from Viscum album, assembly GCA_963277665.1. Lineage (NCBI taxonomy): Eukaryota > Viridiplantae > Streptophyta > Magnoliopsida > Santalales > Viscaceae > Viscum > Viscum album. Next base: position 443,400,511 of record OY728121.1, read on the forward strand.
TCAAATGAAATGCCTCATCACGATGGTACCAACATTGCAAATAGATCGTCAAATGGACACACTGTTTGATAGTTATGGGAATTTATGTAAAATGGAGCTCATTGCATCTAGGTGCAGGCCGACACAGGAAGAGCGACCTTACCCACTAGGTTGACCTGAAAAGCTGGGTCTGGCCTTCCCCTGTTGGCCCCGGCCTGCTACTGGCCCACCCCACCACCTACTCTCCCTTCTTCTAGCCTGACCTGCCGGATTCATCCTGGCCCACTCAGGTACAGTAGCTACTGCATCTTCTCCAGCTTCATGTGGCCCACTTCCTGCTTCTACCCAGGTCAATGTGGACAGACCGCCTTTCACGTGGCTGGTCCATGTGACCAGCACACAACGAAAACTCCCCCATCTGATGCGGATCGGGGAGCCTCATCCTCCCACCACAGCAGCTCACCGTCCCAGCTTGTTGCTACTACACATGGTCGCGGATCCACAGGCCCCTCTACCACCGACGATTGAGACAGTGACCATATACTATAGGGTGGCCGCACCGCCAAGAGCCACCGCTAGTGGGTCTCCTTCTATGGGTTTCCAATCGAACTCCGGTTATCCATTTTTTGAAATAGAAGAATTAATGAGACTGTCATGATTCATTCTTTATCTCAATGGGCTTAAATCTACATTATAAAACATTCCTCCAGTAAATGTTTGAGTGATGGTATATTTTTCTTCGCTCCGATCTATCCGTCACCATCTCTGTCACACCTCCGCTAGGTATTCATGAGGATGGATATTTCATTACAGATCATTACACTAAGAAATAGTTGTGAAAAAATTGTCTGTTCATATTCTAGGGAAGAATGATAAGCACAAGAATGAGGAAAATTACAAGTAACAACCCAAAGAATATACCTTGGCCATTTTTTAATGGACTTTATACATTCCATTATAATCATCATGAAAAATGATAGTCTAATTTCAATACACCAAAATATGAATAAGAATGATCATACCCAAAATAATTCCGCAAAAAGAAACCATCCCACAATAATGATCCTTCCACGGGTAAAGATTTTCATTGTTTGATCCATGTTTGTTGTTAATTCCAAGAATGGGGGAATAAGGAATTGAAATAAACCCCATACCTTGAGGTTTGGATTCATCGTTGGTGAAGAATGGGGATGTTCTGCTATCGTTCAACAATCCTTAATCCATTATCTGCGGTCTGGTGATTTTCATCATTGTTTTTCATTTACCAATGTGAGGGAACCACCAATTCCTTTATCCAGAGCTTCTAGGGAATTCTAGTGTAATTCATTGACCCTAAATTCTTGTTTATTTAGTGAGAAAATAAAACATATCGGCCCATTACAACATCGTAGTGTCACTGCACTATTTTATTGAAGAAAAAAATTGGTGGACCCACTGATGCATTTTAGCGTCCCTATGTCATTGAAAATGTGTATAAATAAATAAAATAAACATAAAGGATTTTATTTTAATATTCTATAAGAATTCCAAAGATTAACTTTCACAGTAGACCCAATCTGGTTAATGTTTGGAAACACCTAGGTAAAATGACACATTACAAACTCAATGGTTTTCACATTTTTCCAATCCGAGTAACTATTCATGAGTTATTAGGAATAGAAAATAAAATAATTTTATTTAATAATTTTATTTACTGTTACAGTATTTCCAAGTTATCTCAATGGAGACTCACACCAACTAATGTTATGTCGCACTTAGGTTAAACCCACCATCATGCTTGCAATGGCGCCATCAGATTTATGATACATGCACCCGTTTAAGAGTTATCCCACTTTATTAAGAAAATAGCTCTCACACACTTTTAATAACATAAAATTGTATATTGAAACATTCTTGGAACACTAAGCCTCATAATTGCACACTTTCTCAATGGCTGGTCTCATAATTTTCCCAGAAATTTTGTAAAAATATAACTGGGAAGATATGAGTCATTACATAGATCATCTGACTTCCCTCTCAAGTGAACAAGTTGTTGTTGATATGTTCAACTACAAAATACCTTCCCCCTTTAGTGGATCACCTATTCCATTAATTTTAGAGTAATGTATTATTACTATTAAGATTATATTTTCTATAATCTAATGATCTATGAAGGATACAATTATATTCATCATGTATCACACTGAGGGGGAAGCCAATCAACAGTTGACTTAGATTAAGAATATCAAACCCATGGAAGAAAATGACTTGATAAAGTGAGAATTATTCTAAAAATATTTATTTTTCAATAAATATTTTCAATACAGTCTTTATATTAATATGGAGAGAGAGTATCTTATGTTGAAGTAAAGGGAGGATGAATTAGTTTGGGTATAGGAGGAAAACATTACAAGGCTTCAAAGAAGCCTCTAGTTTTTCAATTTACCCCCCAAAAGGTTTAACATTTATTTATTCAAATAAAGTTGATTATTATAAACTATTTTTTATTTTTAGACTATGATAGCTACTAAGAAATAGTGTGACGTGACCTTAAAATAGGGATAAATATTGTAGAATATCAATACTATCATTGGTATATATATATGTATAAGAGAATGGATTTTAATTTTAGATGTTTAATTGATAAATTCAATGGAGGGAAGAAGACTGAACTACCCAAATATCAAAAGTTTTCAAATAATAATTCTAGTAACTACTTTAAAAGAACCTGGAAATGTTTCATGTGTGGAAAAAAAAAAATCAAGTTAAATAATATTGGAATGAGATGAATAATTCTATTAATATATTAGAGTAAAGGAAATTTGTACATAATCCCCCCCTTATGGTCCAATTGTAAATCTACATGGAACGTGGTCACTATGAAAATCATTTCACCAGGATGAGGATCATCAATGATAATCTACCCTCACAACCTCAAAAAACAAGGGAACATGGGAGAAATTATAAAATCAATATTCCTTAGTTGGATTAGTAAAATGACGTGGAGGCAGAAAGACATGTTATTAATTAAAGAATTGAAAACATCCTCTTTGATTTCATATTTATGAATTCATTAATATCATGAAAGTTCACTATTAATATTAAATAACAACAGCAAGATACAAATTTTTATCTATTAGTAAAGAAACCAAGTCGTAAAAATATTACATCTCAAGTGTATAACTCATTCCGAATTTAAAATTTTTGGAATAATATTATAGAATATTTAGTTATTCTAGCTTTGTTAGAATTTGATGCAATTATGAGTATGTATTATTTGTCATCATATAAATTTATTATCAACTAATAGGAGAGTAAAATCAATTTCTATATACAAACCCATCATCTGATTCAATGAAAGTGTAATGAGAATGATGGATCTACTTTATAAAATCATTATCAAGCATAAATAATTTTTCCTATTAAGAATTTATATCAAGGTAAATTATTTTAGACAAATAAAATGACCATACTTAAACAAGTACCCATTTTTATTGAATATAGTAATTTATTCCTTGAAGAGTTTTCTAGTCCTAATTCTAACCATGAGGTTGAGTTCGTAATTTAACATATATCTAAATATTTTCCCATATCGAAGAGTCCCAAAAAATGGTCCAATTTGAGATAGAAGAGTTAAAAATGAATCTTTAATAGAATATAGAAATGTGTTTTATATGCCCTGATGCTTCACCATGGGTTCCCTAATCATCTTTATCAAGAATAAGGATGGGATACTCCATCTCTCCCTTGATTATTGTGAGATTAATTAAATCACAACAAAGAATAAATATAATCTACCATAAATTGATGAATTGTTTAATAAACAAAACGGGGCTTATTGCTTCTCAAGGGTTGATCTTGGATTATGATTCCATCAATTGAAGGTAAAAAAATAAAATATTATAAAGATGACCTTTAAAATAATATAAGGACATTATGAGTTCATATTAATTCCTTTTAGATTAAAAAATTATCTTGAAATATTTATGGACATGATTAAAATATTAATTAGGGATTGACTTTATAACTTTTTGGTGATATTTATTAATAATATTCACATATACTCTAAAATAAATGAGGGACATGAGGATAATATGAGTACTGTGCTAAAGACTCTTTAAGAGTATAATCCGTATGAAAAGTACAAATAATGTGACTTTTAGAAGGATAATGTCACATTATTATACTATGTTATAAAAAATGAAGACATATTTTTGTATCCCTCAATGAAAATGGTGATAGAGGAATGACCCATAAAAATAATTGTGATAGTGATACATAAATTCATTGGTTTAGTAGAGTAATATCAATTGTTTTTGAGAATATTATCATTACTTTCAAACCCCCTAAACAAGAAAACTAGAAATGAAGTCGATTTTTTCTATGTGGATAAATGTGAAGATATATTCAAGGAGTTAAATAAGAGGCTAGTCATTGAACATGTACTAATATTACCCTCTAGTACAGAAGGATTATTGATATGCAGTTATACTTTATGGAATGTATTGGGATTTGTATTAATGAAAAATTATATAGTAATATCTTATGTCATAATAAGTTTATGGAACATGTGAACAATTAACCAACACATGATCTAGAGTTGGATGATGTAATATTTGGATATATTATCTCTAATATATATATATATATTCACATAGAAGAAGATTATTAGGAATCAATAATGATGGTTTTAATTGATCAGGGACTATGACTACACAATCCATTACAATTCTAGAAATATCAATAAAGTGGAATATGGTCATATTAGAAATACCCAGAATACTTATCCATGATGAGGATATAAAGGGATGAAATTTTCATAAGAATTCAAAGGATGCACATAAGAATCATAAATGAGGGAAAACATCAACCATTTATCAAATGATTTATTAACCTTCTATCTTAAATAAGATTAAGTATAATCAATGGGATGTTATGAAGATTCAAAATAAGGTGCATGTAATAATAAAAGGGAGAATCTAAAAGTTTAGAATTAACAAATAATGGTTTGTAAGATTTGAGAAAGGATGATTTGTAATATCAGAACCCATGTTAAATAGGGATCTATTAGAGAATTCCTATAACTCAAAATAGTTAATCTACTTAGATAGAAAAATGATGTCTTTAGATATTTCAGAGAACTATTAGTGAGACAATATAAGGAAGTATATTTCCTAATATACATAAAAGTGATTAGTATACCTATAATTTATGGTACAATAAAAAAAAATTCAAAATGTATTATGAAATCGTTTCCTATACTAACATATAAATGGGATAACACCACCTTGAAATTTCTCATGGGACATCTAAAGGATTATAAATGAAACAATGATATATGAGTAGTGGTGGAAAATATTAGAAAGGATGCACAATAAATTAATATTAGAGATATATTCTCACTCAATTATCTTGAATATATATATTTATATATATCAGAATTTGAGAGGATTCATATAAACCCACTAATAATTATATCTGATTATGATCCATAGTTCACTTCAATGTTTTAGAGAAGAATTCAGAATGACTTGAAAATAGAATTGAAATTTTATATGACATATAATCCTTAAAAATATGGTCAATCAAAATAGAATACCCAAAATCTGAAAGAAATTCTAAAAGACTATTTTTTGAATTTAAGGAAATACTGAATAAATATACTCCTATGTTATATTTCTCATATAAAAATAATTTCTACTCAAGAATTCAGATAAAAATTGATGAATCTGTTAATGGGAACAAGTGGATAACTCTAAAATGTTGGGATAAAATTATAGATTATAAGAAATTTAGACCCAAACTAGTCATATAAGTGTTAAAAAAGGAAAAATACATTCTACCACACATCAGAGTGGATCAAAGTCAAAAAGAGTGCTTATCAGTGATCATTGATATAAACTTGAGTTTAAGGTTGTAGATAAATTTCTTTATTATATATATCCATGGAATAGAGTCATAATGTTGAAGAATAAGGTAATATTAATTCCTAGATACATTTTCCTCTATTATTTTTTGGAATATATTAGTTTTATTGTCTTGGAATTTCACTCCCACCAAATCTGTTTAAAGAACATGAAATATTACTTGAATCCCCTTGAATATGTACATCCTAGATATCTCAAATATTTTGATTTTGAAGTTAGTATATTTGGAAAAATATTTTTCTTATAAGGAGATATTAGTAATGATATTTTATTTTTGGTAAACATTTCCACGCAACAAGATAAATCAAATTGTAAAAGTAGTCTAGAAAAACCATAAGTTTAAATAGGAAACATGGGAACCTGAGGAGGAAATGAAACAAAATAAAACTCATATATTTACATCATAGAGTATTAGTTTACATTTTAGGACACAATTTCTAAAGGGGTGTGAATATAATGAAAATGTTATTTCAATAAGAAAAATTTACTTCTCAATATATATGTGCATCATATTAAGGTATAATTTATAGAATAAATTACATGAAACAATTAACAAAAAATATTTATTAAATCAATTGAAAAAATTTTATATATTGGATAAATAGACTTAATGAGATTAAAAAAAATACTTTTGGATACTCAAAATTGGTACATAAATAAACAAGAATTTGAAATTCTAATGTAGTATAGTATCTTAATAATCACACATGTGATTGAAACTATCAAAATAAAAAAACTATTTAAAAAGGGTTTGAGTTTTTTTAATTAAATAAAATTAAATTTGGGATAAAATTGGGTAAATGACCAATGATAGAGATACGTGGTTTTTATAGATTGTGTAAAATTACATGTCTATTGGGAATGCGACCCTTATTATAGTTACCAATACACTAAAATAATAATTTGACCATTAGAATAGTCACTTATCATTTTTGATAGTAGTACATTATTTGTTTATCAGATAATATAAAAAAATTAGAAATTTATAAAATAAAAATTAAATAAAAGAGTCAAATATGATAAAATAAATACTTGAAAAAAATAAAGGATAATTGTATGTTTAGGAAAACATATTTTTTTATTTCATTAAAAATAATTTTTATAATAAATTTAAAATTTTAAAATTGAAACTTATTTTCATGAAATTGTTTTATAAAATAATTACTATTTATATGTAAATAAAAATATAACTATATGAAATAAATCATAATTCATCAAAGGGTTTGAAAATAGATGAAGACAAACAATTTTTTTATAATAATAAATAATTTTCTTCAAAAATTAAATTTCTCTTATTTATAAAATTAGTTTGATAAAATTTATTTATTTTTTTCATTCCTTATGTCAAATTTTATAAAGGGTGAGGTTTTGGTATTTTCATGAATAGTAAAATACATAGGTGAAATGTATAATACTATACAACTTCCATATATTATAAATGTGATATATGAATAAATTATCGGATATCAAAAACTTATATGAATATTATGAAATCCCATTTACTATAAGTTAAATATCTCATTACAATGGAATTTCATGATTATCACTATTTAGAGAAGTGATATTTTACTATAAAACACCCCTCTCTTATTAGGAATACCACCTTAATCTACCCTATTTCTTGTTACAACTTTTTATTCTTAGAATTCAAAATTATGTACTATATTCCTCTTCACTATGTTAGGGAGATTCTCGTCTCATCAAAAACCTCCATTTAAAGGCTTCAACCGATTATTAAATGATCATTCCCAAAGAGTAAGTTAAGATCTTCGAATCATGTTATTTCATTTAAATTCCATTATTTAATATTCTTATTATACATAAAAAAATTTATAAATAGGTTAAATATAAAATAATATGTTATGTTAGACTAATGTAATATTAATTGTAAAATCATATAATGAACATAATATATGTTCTATTAAAAAATATCAATTCAAGGCCTCTATGACTGCCTATATAGATTTTTTTATTGAATGACTTTTATTAAATGAATGGATAGTTATAATAAATCATTTCATGGTTAAATATGAGAAAAATAATGATATTTTATTATGATTCATATTTTGAAATGTCTTAATAATCATAAAAATAAATATTTTTTTGTTTATCCTGGCTAGTAAAACCTCCTAAATGAACTTACAATTATATGATATCATTTATTCCCAATAAACCATGATTATGATGAAACACATTGGATATTTTGATATATTTAAAAAAATAATAATGGAATCCATATCATTACACTTATAGAGATGTGGAATCTTTTAAAAATAACCTTATTTGTTACCAATATATCGATGTGACATTCCAACCATGAAAAAAAACATCCTTGAGATGATGAAAATAAACTCCATGTTTACATAAAATGACTAAAAATAATAAAAAAAGAATAAAAATGAAATAAATAAATATAAATATTCTTATAAATCAAGTATTTAATAAATTTAATTTTACGATTATGGAGGTATGATTTAGGTACTACGATAATTCTGGGCCATAGGTAATGGGACACCCAAAAAAGATTTCTTATTTTAGGTTATGATCTCTCTCTATCTCTATTTATCTCTCTATTATTCACAAATTATTATTTTAGTTTATATATATATTTTCCTCCATATATTACTAGTTTATTTTCCCCTTATTTTCTAGGAATATAATTTTTTTTTCAAGTTTCTTTCTCAATTTCTAATTTAAAGAACCCAACAAATAAACATTTCTATATCTTATTCCTTTATATATATCACCCTTTCAAAATATTTAACATCTATTATTTCATAAAGAACTCATAATTTTAATGTAAATATAATGGTTCATTTATAGTTTTTATGGAAACCATTCTACCTTTTCTTCTTTAAATGTTCCTTTCCCATTTCATAAAAAAATTATTTATAACGCTCATTTCGATACCTACTTCTTTATAATTTTTTTTGATTTTTCATTTATTTGATATCTATCTTTATTAATTATGATTCTTTTTTCAATTGTGAACATCCAAAATATTATAAACCATACTGCTCTGACCTGATAGATCACCCAACCTAGTTTTCTATTAGGTTCAAAGGGTGTTCCCAATTTCTTGGGTCATAAGAATTACTTCTCCAGAATAGTTTCACCACTGAATGATCAAATCAGCAAGAAATAGAAATTACCACAAATTTAGAATGACCTATCCATAGGTTAGAAATCCATGAATTCAAAATAATTGGAAACAAAATAAATAAACCAAACAAATAGAGAATTTTAAAATAAGAAACCATTCAAATAAACAACTGGATACACTAAATACAATATTGCGATGAAATATTTTTGAGAACATAATTTAAAAATACAGGCCAAATTGGTCGATAAAACATACCAAGATAAAATAAATCTAAAATATGTCAATCATCAACACTAATTACCCTAGACCAATCACTATAACTTTTCATCTATCCATAGGCCAACAAGCCTTAAATTAATAAGGATAAGAAACACTAATTGGGAACCTGAGAGGAAACAAGGAGATTTCATACACACTCATAATCTAGGGTATATAAAGGGAGTGAGATAAAAGATCCATATTGGATCTCTCTAATGAGTCGATTAATTTCTCTTCATAAATTAGTATATAAAATTATAGTTTAGAATAATGTGTAAAATAGGTTTTTCATAAGTACACATACATGAATCCAAATAGCAGTCTAATACTACATTTTTTAAAAACACCCCATTTTTATAATAAACAGATGTATGAACACTTTAGTTAAATATTTTTAAATTTATAAGGGATGGTTCTTTAATATAATTGGAAATAAAATTTTATGTCCAATAATCATCCCTCTTTACAAAACATTTCGTAAAATAAAATTTTCAAAAACCATGGTACTTTCCCCTTTAAGATCACATTTTGAAAAACATTTTTGAGGTACATTTGAAAAACAACCAATGTCATAAAAAAAAATAAATATAACAGCAAAATGAACTAATTAATTAATTAATTTAAATAAAATTTCTACAACTATGTAATTGTTTCATGCGAATAAAGAAAACAATGGGAATACAAAAAAAATATGGGATGTGATCCCATAAAATGTCTTAATATGGAATTAAGAATCATGAGAAACACTTATGGACTTCTGTAACATGATATATAATAGAAACAAAAAAACTAGGATGAAACTAAATAAATTGTCATTATATATAGTCTTATTTATTTAGTTAGTCCCTATAATCCATTACCTGAGAACATAAGATACCATGGGTAAAAAAACAGTCCCATTAGAACATAAGCTATCTAAGTAGAAAAAATTCCATAGTTAGTAAGAAATATACACATTAAATTTCACTCAAATGGACTCCATCATATTTACCTATTAATTCAATGACATTTAAAATTGAGTATAATAAACAAATAAACAATCACATGGATCAATTATATTGAATTTTATTTAAAAATATTATTACCTCCTACACCCTTAAATTAAACAATAACTTTCTTTCACATCCATGAATAAGAACCAAATAAAGTTATACTAATAAAAAACATCCCCTAGGGGGTTGGGTGGGTCATAAGAGACAATGACATAGCAATCATACGAGGATAAATTCTGGTCTCACATTTTTTTAAAGAAATACCTATATAAAATTTTAACCAATCTTTCACAAATAATCTCAGAATTCCAAGCCATCTCATTCCATTTGAAATATAATTTCAAAAATACTGTGAAATGAATTTGATAAAAACACCCTGTAAATTTATTTAGAAACTCAACCATTTAAAAAATTAACTTTCCAGATAATTCTAAAACACAACTGAGAAGAAGCAGTCTAAAAATAATTAAAATGGTGGGAAACCATTTATTTTTATAAAAATATCTATCGAAACTTCAAAAAATACCTTTTTTAATGAATCCAACGTAAAAAAATTTTCAAAATTTTTAAATACTTTAAAAATATCCACTAGAGACTTTTTACAACCAATTAGAATGTTCAAAGTCAGTTCCAATTGTTAAAACCATTTGGAAACCATTTTCAAAATGTTAAGGGTATTCCATTAGCATATAATTCTATAAGAGTGAATTTGAAAATATATAAAAAAGTTATGACATGATATATAATATAATTTCAAAGAAAAAACTACCTCATTTTAGTGTAAACACACCAAAATAGATCACCTTTTATGAAAAACACCATACTAAGGAAGGAATCTTTCCTTACATCACCTAAAAAATCCCCAACATTTAACTCATAAAAAACCTATATCCCAATACAAATAGTGTATAGTTTTTATTATAAAGGGAAAAATAAAGGGTATATTTCAATGTGGAATATAGTAAGAGAAATGAGGGATAAAAGAGGAGATCAAATTAAAGAACCCACTGGGTTTTGAAGAAGAATGCCTCCAAAATGAAGAAGAATGGTGGGAAAGAACCCCCTTCACAATCCCCTTATTTCCTAAAAAATATAAGATAGGAAAATAAGTATTTCGAATTTTAAATCTTAATTGTGGGATTGGAGTGTAAACATTTTATGTTTCTATGAAACACACATTGTTTGGCTACATAGTTTTTCAAATCGCGTGTTATCCATGTAGATAAAAAATGCTAATAAAAATATTTTTTAACGGTTTGGTTAAATGGTATCCCAAAATTTAAAGAACCATGGAATACCACTCTATTAAAACTATAGAGACTCTTTTTTTTGTCACATGATTTCTACACTAGTCATGTGCAAGCCATGTGCTACTACCAATACACAGAAATGGTCTTGCATGGTTTTCACTTAGTGTTTCATAGTTTATAACCAAACATGCTCTACACATGTGGAAAAAATATTAAAGAGAAAATTGAATTGAAAATATTATTATCTAAGGGTAACTTAATAGTTTTCTCTTATGCATTCATATAAACCATGCATATAGGAAATAATTATAGAATTTTAATATTTCAAAAAAAACTCCCCAAAATAATAAATTATTCCAAAATAATTTGATATAATATAAAATATAAAGTAAAAATGACATGAAGGTGTCATAAGTCTCCCCACAAAGATAATTTTTCCCCTATAAATTAATTGAATAAAATAAAAGTAAGGAGAAACTAAAAAACTACATCAATCACAATAAAGTTGAGAGGGTTGGGGAATGCTCACAATGAACCTTTAACCAGTAGACATTGATAATGTTCTATTGCCATAGAAATATATTGAAATTCTCATAAGGATACTTATAATCCTTGAATAAGAATATAACCACTATCAACCAACAATAAACTCTAAAATAAGGGAGACTAAACATGGGTCTCCACACAATTTATAATTGATTTGAATTAGTGAAAAAATATTGAACTCTCGTAAAAAGAGAGAAACATAGAGACAACTACGAGTCCACTAATTATCCAAGAAACCAAAAAACTATGGAAACCACAACCTTGCACCCATAATTTTGACTCAAAATCTAGAATGTGAACACAATCCTAAAGGAATATCCCTAGGTCACAAGACCATGTCACCAAAAGCGTCACCTCCAAATTATCCAAGGCACATAATTACTGAAAACCTGCCTCAGTCATGAAAATTAATTGGGCTCCAACCTTGGGTGACTAACCATGTGGGGGGTATTAAATATGACCACATACATAGGCCACTACCTCATGATGAACAAAACCAAATTTAAACCAAATCCAACTGGTGAAAAATCTTAACTTTTTCCAATACCATCATAATCATTGAAAACGTAAAACCATGGCCTTATCATTCCCAATCAACAAGAGTAAAAAAAATGAAAAGTAACTTAATAAAAAAAATTCTCAAAAAAATTAAATGGATACCTCGAGAACACATCTAACAAAATATACCTCAAGTCCACAAAATATGCAAGCCCATAAAAAAATCAAAAAAATAAATCATCACAAAAAACTACAAGAATATTGGTTCTAAACCCCAAAAAACTATCCCAGGATATCATGTAAGAACCTCCTAAATAAAATGAATAGATAAACCATAACTACACCAAATAAAGGGGAGAAAAAAACATACCAATCTATTTAGAGCTTGGGAAAACAAATATAAATAATGAGACTATCCATTATGATAGACACCCTATATTCACTAAATTCATTTCCAGGAGGATTATATTGAATCATTAGAAACATGAACTCAAAATTCTCATGATTTATAGATCACATATATAAATATCCTAAATTTTATTTAAAACAATATTAAAACTTCATTTTACCAATAGCCAAAAAATTTAATCCCTTTTTCATCATTTGAAAACACTCAAAATACACCACCATTTAGACCCTAATCAAGGGTCAAAAACCCAGGAAACCTAGGAATATTTGATTTATAAAACAACCAAATTTCATTAAAATAAACAACTCACTTGAACTATTTAACATTCTTCTTTATTTTAATCCCATTTCCTTGGAAAATATTTCAATAAAATTATTGTTTTTAATTTTATAATCGACTATTCATGGAAACATAATCCAAGAGGGTCAAAATATATTTATCTTTAAATCATCAAAACGTTTTAAAAGTTAAACACTTTTCTATATTTTATAATGAAATTAACTAGTCCCAAAATAATTACACAATGAGCAATTATATTTTAAAATGAATCCTTAAGGTCTTTTTTCAACCCAATTTTTTTATGAAATCATCATTTCACAAAAAATAAATTTCAAAATAATACAAAAAAATAAGCCACACAATAATACCAACCAAAATCTATTCCAATAATGAAAAATATCATATTACCAACCCTTTTTGTCTTTAAATTATTTGAAACATTCAAAGTATACCATGAATCATGTGGTCTAAACAACATACACAAATAGGATTTGAAAAAAATCTTGAATTGACTATATGGTTTGACATGACATAGTCCAATAACACAATAACTCCTAATATGTTTCTAAGATCATGTGTTTGGTCACTAAATGATTTATTAGGGAATGTAAACCAACCTCACTCCAATGATCATTTTTTGGTTTTCTTTCTAATATATGAAAAAAAACTTTGAAGGAAATTTGTACTGTTCCATTGAGTATCAATTCAAACAACTAAAATATCAATCCCATAGAATAATAAAATAAAATTTAAATCATAACTTCCAATAGAATATAATGCACTATTATGAAGGGTGGTGATCATGTACCCACTCATGAATAACCACATAATTCGTGATATAAATTTCAACTCAATCCTACCCTGAAACATCCAAATAACGAGATAGTTATTTAAGAACCTTGTCCCTTACATTGAACATAGGATTTAATACCATTTGTAATGAACTGACCCGGGATCACTCGACACATCACCTGATCTCAGCCACCACTAGCCTTGAAGGGTATTCCGAATCTCTAATTACTAAAGTATAGTTCAAAAGTCTCAACAATACACACTTGTGAATTTTTTCACTTGAAAATGATCAAATAAAAAGAAGTGGAAATTACCAAAATTTTGGCATAACCTATTTTCAGGTTGGACATCCATGCTTACCAGATTGGTAGAAATAAAATAAATAAATAAAACTAATAGGGAACAATAAAAAAAATCAACCACTGAAAATTAATAAATGGATACAATAAATATAATATAATTGTGGTAGATAAATGAGAAAAATAAAATAAAAAAACACCATGCCAATGTGCCTGATTCAATATCCCAATTTAAAATTGATCCTAGAAAAATCTAGCATCACCACTGGAGAGCCTTAGTCCTTCAACGAAACTACTTATCCATCTCTGGACAAATGAGAATTCAAAAAAATAGGGGCAACAAATAGAAAATAAACACTTAATAGGAAATAAGTATATTTAATAAAAAATAATAAACCAGTGCATATGAAAGGTGTGAGCTAAATGTGCCTAGTGGTATCTCACTAAATATATTTTTTTCAATTACTTTCATAAAGTAGTTTATAAAATGATAGTTTTAATATAATGTATAAAATAGGTTTTTAGTAGGAAAAAATATAAGAAAACAAATATAAATCCAATAACACATTTTTTTAAACAACCACCCCTTTTTTAAAACATGGATGGATAAAAACATAGGTTAAATATTTTCCAAAAAAATGTAATAGGTTATTTCAAAACATTTTAAAAAAATTAATTCCAAAATTAATTCCACTTTCCAAAACAATCCATAAAATATCAACTTCATAAACCACAAAAATTTCCCCTTTAAAAATAAATTTCTTAATAATTTTAAAAGTCCATTTTAAAGTAAAAAAATGTCAGAATCAAAGAAAAATACTATCCTGATAGACATTAAGGAATTAATAAACCATAATAAAATTTCACAACAAAGTAATGAAATTTTCTGATTATGGATATCTAGGGGAATGAAAATAAATTATAGGAGACTCAAGTAATAGGATTTAAACTAGTGACACAATCCTTAGGAACGATCTAATGAATCAGCTCAACCCAATACTCCAATCAAACAGGTCGGGCTATATAATCCACATAGAGCATGAATTAACTAAAAAAATTCAACAAAATCCATCACATTAGAACTTATACTATCTAACTCGGAGAAAATACCTATTATTGAATAATACACAATAGAAATCACTTATCTGGACCCCTACATAGTTACATAGGACTCCCATTACACGTCAAATAGAGTTGTGTAAAAAAATCACATGGATTAATTACAATGAATTTAAATAAACCACATCTCCCTCTTACACCCTCATATAAAAAACCCCCTTTTTTTCAAATCCTTACATAAGAAATAAATAAAGAGTTACTAATATAAAAAAAAATCTTAGTGGGGGGAAATACAAAATAGTAGTAACAATCATATGAGGCTCAGTTGAGAGTCTCACATGTTTTTGAAATAATTCATGTTTAAAGTGTCAATTGGGCTTTCAAAAAGAATAACATAATGAAAATCCATATCACACCATTAAAGATAGTATTCCTATCATTAATTGAAATCCAATTGATCAAAAAGCCTTTTAAATTCATTTGAAAACTATTATCCCAATAAGGTTAAATAAACTAATAGGTGGGGTTAATCAGGGTCTGAAAGATTAAAACAATTGAACCTTCAGATCTTATTTCATCATTGAAGAAAATTTCCTCTCCCTTAACCAAATAAATGTATAAACATAAATGAAATTATACATGAGACACACGAACTTTACATTGTTCACTCATACTAGGATACATCCAAGAAGAATTCAAAGTCAATGTGAATATGTAATATATCCCCTAAACTTTGTTATTATTACAATGTTGAGAGAAAATTCACAACCCCTTCTACTTTATAACCAATCAAAATTTTAAATCACACTACTCTGTCAACTGAAGTGTTCTCACTGATATTTCAGAATATTATTAATTTGATCACTTGAATAAATATCTTTTACACCTCATCTGGTGAATCATTATGCTCTACTTTAATCCACTTGATGAATACCACTTTACCATAATTTAATGGGAAATCCCTTTTAGTTTTCAAAATATTTACTTCTATGAAACCATTTTTATAACATTCATGACACTTCTTAGTCCTTTAAAAAACATTATGATATCTAGAAACCCACATCATTCATTAAAATCACAACTTTTTTTTTGAAACTCTAAACATTATCAAGGCATGTATAACTTTCTAAAGACAAAATTTCTTTACAAAACTAATGATCTTATGAAAACTCTTCATGAAATAAAAATACTTCATGAAAAAATTTCACAAATTCATTTAATTTGGTTTTTTATTAAGGATTACTCTTTCAAAGGGGGGGGGGGTAGCCAACTATTTATAGACATTTCCTCCCCTTCATAAAACTTTCATGATCACCATTTCCTCTTTTAGATACACTTAAATCTTGTTCATGAAACTCCTAGTCTTCATGAAACTATAGGGAATTTTACGATTCAAGAATATTTTTGTAATATCATAAATTACCATCATTACTCTGAGAATCATCCCTATTTCATGAATATATAAACCTTATCAAATGAATTAACTTTTGTGAAAAACCTTACATTAACGAAACCCGGTTTTAGTTGAATTCCATGAATTTTCCATATTTTCATGAGGTATCCCTAAAAATATATCTTTCTTGAACCTTGAGCTATCCTCCACATTTTGAAACACAATAATTTTGGAGACATGAGGAAATGGTTACACCTTGAACATATAATACAACTTCTAGACATCCATACCATTGTATTGAATATTTAATAACATACCTAGTCAATAATCAGTCTAGAACATCAAGACCTTATCAAACTTTTTTTTTCAAAAAACACAATCAACCGAAAAGAATTGTAATGTTACCTTGAGGAACTTTTCCCAAAAGATATGATCATTTGGGTTTTTTGAAACCTCATCACCATTTGATGCCACTTTAATGCTTATTCCATATTCTACCAAAATTACCATCTTATGATTCCAAATAGAGATCAAAGATTTACCCAACACAATATCTAATCCCACATTATTCAAGATTGACATGAGAAACAAGAGTAAAATGTAATGTTCATTAATGAATAAATTAATTCCCAAAATAGTCAAATACGTTCGATTAGAACCCAATATATTGTGATATAAAACCTCTGATCAATCATCTTTAGAAGAATAAAATTTAAACCCCGCCTACTTCCCAACCCCCTCTATCTGCTTATTTATTGTCTAAAACTCCCACTATTCACTATTCCCTATTTTAATTTCTCCTCCATTCTTGATCAAGATATTTTACCCATTTCAAAATGAACCCAAAAATAACTCCATTCAGGATTCATCATTGTAAAGAACACATATCTATAAATAAGGTAAAAACACACTATAACTATGGAAGAGGGGGGGGGGGGGGGGTACCATTTCCACTTATTTTCAAGTGTGGGGAGTTTAATAAACTCATATAGTTATCCAATGGTGTTCAAACACTTTTTTGTGTAATCCCTATGTTATAATGTCTACACCTTGTAGTTATATATGAGCATACTACAAAATTACAAGTCCATGATCCACCTTCTACTTGATAAAATGATAATTTATTTCAATGTGCTTCGTCTATGAGTTATGGAATGGATTTTTTTCTATGATTTATATAACATGAATTATGATAATGTATTTTGATCTGAGATTTAACTTCAACTCCCATATCATCAAGTTGCATCTTAATCCACAATGACAACATAAAATATTGAGTTGACGAAATATATTCCTCTTTTGAAGGGTTCGATGAAATTATATATTGTTTCTTATTATCCAAGAAATACAAAACCTTCCAATATAGAGTGCACCACCTAATTTGGATTTTATATCATCTCTTGAACACGAACAATTTGCATATATTGAACCCAAAAACTCTTGATGATATTTTTAATTGGATAAAAAATGAAATCCACTATTCCCTTGATATATTGATGTATTATTTTTATTACATATAAGTGGATTTATTTTTTATTTATTTCATACCAAGATGTGAATGAGGAAAAACATTATCATGTCATGTCACTATTAAGTACAATAGACTACAAATGATCTGACTATATTCTGTATCATAAACCACATTGCCTTTATAATTTCATGATACTTTCATTTGTGTAGCCACTAGAGTCATCATTCCCCTATAGGTATCCATTCCAAATATTTTTATAACATCTTTATCATAATTTTGATGATAAATTAATGTTCCATTCCTTACTTGTATCACCTGTAAAACAAAGGAAAAAGTTATTCCACCAATTATTTACATTTTCAACACACTTTTTTTATGAATTCTGTGAAATATTTTCACTATGAAAAATCTGATCCACCAAATATTATTTCATATAAATACAATAGAATCATTATCATTTGATTAATATAATTATTGAAATTGATATTTTAATAAACTCCACAATGTTGGAAACAGATCGTTTTCAAAAATTGATAAAGTATTGAATACCACAATATATCTGCTTTCTTCAAACCATATAGTGCCTTACATAGACGAAAAAATTGTTCACCTATTTATGAATGAGAAACCCATTTGGATTCTATATATACATTTCTTCTTCCATAACCCCATTCAGAAATGATGGCTTGAATTCCATAAAGAAAACATTATAATTTTGTTACACTTCTATGGATAAGAATAGTCGACTAGTCTCAAACCTTGAAATATGTGAAAATGTATCATCCACATAGATTCCCTCAATATGGGATTATCCCTTGAAAATTAGTCATTATTTTTTTCGAGTTACCAATACAAATTCATTTACTTTATTTTGGTAAATCCATTTGGTTCCTATGACATTCTTATATAACGATCTTGAAAGAAGATACCATGTATAATTATTCTCAATTTTGTTAAGCTCTTCATTCATAGATTAAAATAATTTTTATCTCAATATTATTCTCCAAAAACATTTAGGATCTTCCTAAGAGAGGAAGGATTCCTGCTTTAAAGAGATTATTATCTGTGTTTGAACTGGTGCAACTCGGTCACCAATGATGTTTTTCTTTTCAATTTCTGCATGAATCATTATCTTACATGCGGATAAAGATTTGACTTACTCATGAACTTCATGAATATCTTCTTCTAAATCAAAATTTTCCAGTTCTAATCCCCATAAGTTTCTTACCTCCTCAACACTATAATTTGTGAACTATTCACTATGTTATTGAAGATTCTGGTCATTCTCTACTATTTTGAAATCATTATTTTCCACTACGTCTCCTAACCACTTTTTGATGAATTTATGTGTATTGAATTTTTCTAAACATCCAAGGAATATCCCCTAATATCCATGAGATCCAAATTTCATATGTTTCTTCTCATTCAGAAAAAACACTTACTATTAGATATCTTAAAGTATTTCAATGTTGGATTCTTTCTAGACCATATCTCTTTTGGAGTCTGTTAATCTTTTGGACAGATAAAATCCCACATGGATATGTAGAATAATTTCAATACTAGTTCCTTCAAGAATGTATATGGTAGGTCCTTTTCAATAACCATTTTTCTAACCATGTTGATTATGACCGGATTTCCCCTCTTAGACCCTACCTTTTTCAGGACTTCTCAGTTATAAAATTGGATACCTTATCCCATGTTTTTCAAGATAATATTACACATGGTAATTTGTGAACTATGTAACATTATAAGTTTGAAGGTTTGTAATATTCTATCTAATTTTTTTTAAGATTCCATATAATATTATTTATGAAACTATACATGTTAGACTTGTGGGTAACAAAAAATATCCATCCCATCCTACTGAAATCATTAATGAAAATAAAATAATACTTATTCATATCATTGACTCTTGGTGATATAGGTCGACACACATATTCATGCCCAAATTAATGATCATTGGATTTTTTCCTTGTAAATATTTTAAATAATCTTACCTTGTTGAAAAACATTAATGTGTGAGTATGGTTACATGATATCTTAGGGAGATCTTGAGATGCATCAATTTTGACCAGATATTCTATGGATGATTGGTGTAAGATCATAGACTTTGTGATGGTATTAAGTTGTTTAAAATTTGGTTAATGTAATTTTTACTAGATTCATGAATACCATCAAGAGTGTTTCAGTGGTTTGAGACATGAATGAAAGTGGAATCAGGCTTTTCTGTTCAAGTCTCATGACTTTCCCACGATTAGTTCAAACCGTGTGAGAGGGGGAGGGGGAGAACAAAGTGGGTAGTTTGAGATAGTAGCATTACACATGGTTGGTGCATCATTTTTTAAACCGTTTGGGCCTCCCCACATAACTGTGCAACCTCGGACCCTCTCTCACAGTGGCTGGCAGATGGTTTTCACACAGTTTGGTAAAGCGTTCTACCAAACCATACACCCCATTAAAAGAATGAAAATTTTCAAGTTTTCCCCCTCAATAATTTTACACCTCACACCATTTCTCCCTCACTTAATTCCCTATCAACCCAAAGGATGATCCAAATGAACCCAATCTTCAAAAGGGTAGTTCTATTTCGATTTATGTATATTTGGAGTGATTTTGGTTATAGATCAAAGATCCGAGTGATTCTAATATTTTATTACTTTTATTTTCCTAATTAGGGATTTTAGATTTACATATCTTATTCCAAATCCATAAAACCCTATTTTTACTATGGATCTTATATTGTGGCATCAAAGGGTTCTTATATCTAGATCCAAGGTAGAGGATAAGGGTGTGTTCATCAACATATTCAAGGTAGGTGGTTTATGTTTGAACCAGGAATGCAGCGGATTCCCCAAACAAGTGGGTTTTAAAAATTTTCCACCGATGTTCGATGTGAAATTTTTGACGTCGGTGAAGAGTAGCACAGTCAAATACAAGGACCATGCGTGAAGGGTTTTTAGCTCAAAATAAACCATAAAATACCTGGTTTAATTTTGAAGTCACGCACGACGTCTGCTCGTCATTGGTGATCACTGCTCAAAGAATCCGAAGTTTATTTTCTCTAGATCATCCACACCCACTTCAAGAAATCCACAAGAGTGCCATTCGTCATTGTCCGAGTTCTATAGTGGAATACCGACGATGCTTTCGATGTTCCAACGATCACCACATCGCTTCGCTAGAGATGCTTGAGATAGAGCTCCATCTGAGATCCTTTGATCCAGAGCATCTCTCTCTAGAGTGTGGGAGAGAGGAGAGGAGAGAGAAGATCTATGAATAGTGTTTGGAAATTACCCCTCCTCTTCTATTTATATTTCTTAATTAAAATACCCGATATCACCTCGTCGACCCCGAATACTTAATGCATTATCAACAACATTTTACAACTACTTTTCTGAGTCATAAATATTATTATCACTTGTAATATATGGAAATATATTACATGATAATAATTAAATCATTAACTTGACTCGTTGGTCCCATAAATATTAATTGAACCTTGAATAATTTAATATTCATCAATTAATATTTTTTCATGTATTTACTTAAAACACGTAAATACATTTAATAAATAAATTCAATACTCATT
Source organism: Viscum album (assembly GCA_963277665.1). Taxonomy (NCBI): domain Eukaryota; kingdom Viridiplantae; phylum Streptophyta; class Magnoliopsida; order Santalales; family Viscaceae; genus Viscum; species Viscum album. The sequence goes on from OY728121.1 coordinate 443,422,334, forward strand.
ATTCTAAACTCGAATAATGTGAATTTATTTATTTCATTGGTGATCGTTTATCTTTGGAAAAATCCCAGACCCCTGTGGTGGGGCCCACAATGTACAAAACTCTTATTCAACTGAATATGGAAGATTCTTGAATACGCTATTGGGTGTGACCCTCTAGGCCCTTATTTTGACAGCTGTGAATAATATTCACAGACCAAGAGCGGGATCTAGCAACCCATAATGGCCCCTGAAGAAATAAGGATTGCCACAACAGCGATACAAACCAACAAACATGCACTGTGTAATATAATCTCTTTGTCAATAATATCTCATAAAGAAGGACACACTCTTCTATCATCACTCTTTTCTTGCTTTATAGTCTGTTGATTTAACTGGATGGATTTACCCTTGACTGCCATGGCCACGGTCTTATGAGGTACTATCATCCATATCAACATGGCCTGAGATATATTACTTCCATAACCCAGAAGTGACAAATCCTTTCTTGACCATTCAACCAACTTCATGCCACTAACGATGCACCCGACACAAGCTACCTCACCACGAATTCATCTCCATGATTTTCTTCTTACTTCAATGTACGCAATCAAATGACATACATTGGTAATGATCTCAAGTCAGGAGACCATTACACATGATCGCAGATAGGAATTTCCAATGAAACTCGAAACATGTGGAGTTCCTATTGGTTGGTCAGTCCTCATGATCTCACTACTAGAGATCACCAAGTGCGAACTTCATGAGAAGAAGTCTCAATACTTATGAGCCCCCAGCACCTGATGGTCAGACATCTACTATGTCCAATCAGTAAGATGTATCTAGACCATAGAACATATATTTAATATTAATGTCATAGTATCTAGAGGTTCTCATTATAGCCTGGGAACTGCTATAACCTTTCGATATGATAATGAATCTTTGGAAATTACCATTTCAATAGTGGACATAGAAAAGTCTTACACTATAATGGTAAGATGACATCATTCATAGCTTACTATAAACACGATATGGTAATCAAAATCCCTGAATAGTTGGCTCTAGGGTACCCACTATTTCAATACTCCCACTTGAACTAAAGCCAACTTGCTAACCAAACATGTTAGCTACTCACATGATGAACATCATGTTTCTTCTGAGTAATTTCTTTAGCTACTGGGTCCGCCACAGTTTCGCCACATGACTAGTCTGCTATAGCAACCTCATATCCTTATGTAAAACTTCTCAAGAGATGGAATCCCGAGTATATCCCTTTTTTCCACTATCATAACATGACATCTAGGATAGTAAGAATATCATAATTTAGATTACGGTAATATTTTTCTTACCAGGTGCGATTCCAGGAACTGGAATAGATTTTTGCATATCTACTTCTTAGCTACCTTAGAAGATACAACATACTCGGTCTTTTTAGGTACTTATACCACTGGATTATATGAGCTTTTCTTGCTCATTTTCTCTAACTACAATTGTAGATATCTTGATCTATGGAAGACTAATTTGTATCCCCGAAAACTAGTATCCTTTCTCCTCCACTTACCAGGTACATATCTTTTGTACTTGACAAAGTACAATTAGATAGTTTTGACTACATACCTTGAAGTGCTCATAAATATAACTAATATTTTCCTATTGTAAAATATACCATGGAAATATTAGTTCTGGTACATATCATGGCATACATGATTGACCCATCGCTCTGATTTATGGATTTCAAATCACCACATTTTTCTTTTCCCATGTCACGGATAGGTCAACATGGAGAGATTATGCCCTATGACATAGGCAACAGTTAATCTCTTGAATTGTTCCAACATGTATTTTTCAATATAATGTCACTATATATACGATTGAGTAGGACCAAGAAACCTATATATCTACCTCAGTAGATCATTTTCCCTAGAACATATGTTGCTACTTTAAGTTAATCACTAGAGAGTAAATTTCATTTTGGTTTAACTAACTGTGTGACCAATGTTTGTTTTCCATATTATTCTGAACATATTTTACTTGGAAAAGTTTGACGCTCCTACTAACCTCTAGTAGACACATGGAAAACATTTGTTGCAAATGTATATTCAATTATCTTGTTCCTTAATTTAATCCTAAACTGGATTTTAGTAACTTTCAACCTTTATTAGCATTCTGGGACATCACCATCCCTTTTTGGTTGCATCGTATAGACACCATCCATGATTGGTGGTCATGACATCCAATATTAAAAAATTTGATCATAAATATTAGCTATGATAAGTAAAATTCTAACAGATTTTGGCATAAAAACTTGGTGAAACCAATTGAGCCTGATTAGTAATACACTAGTACCATACATGTATCAACTCACATGAATACCCACCGCTGTATTCAAAATAATAAGCCACTTTTTCACTTTGATACACAGAATCCATTAATTGAGTTTTAGTTGGTCTTATAAATTTTAGCTAATTTCCATATACTGCTTACTTGTAAGAAATATTATTCACTTTGAATAATAGGTCACCGATCACGGTGAATATAAAAACTATCACCATGGTATTATCCTTCCTACTCAATATATGTCTCTGGAAAATACTTTGTCCCACATGTGCTTGTAGAACTAGTTCCTATGCCAACTACTTATTCATTTTGAGCATTAACTAAACACATGTTAATATATCTCCCACTATCTCAAATTGATATGTGCACCCTTATATAGAAGTGTAGTCTATTGCTTGACTACCTACCCTTCTATCATAGGGATTTATGTAACATCATAAACAACTGTTAGGATTATTACACTAAATGAACAATGTGTTCTTCTTGACACAAGTTTGTTTATGTCCTAACAAACTCTTTGCATCCAAACAAATGTTCTTATGAAATAATGGGTTTAAATTATACAATGAATCTTATGATATCCATTTTTCATTATAGTTCCCATATGGATGTGGGATATTGCTGTTATTTTCAAAGAAATTCATGTAATATAATGGATGTTTCTACTAGTTTCAACATTGATATTACATACATCAATAATTTGATGTATACAATGTGCATTTTGGAATTACTCCATGCAACATTTTGTTGATCAATGTTGATACCCAAGGCTTCATCATCAATCCTCCTTATTAACATCAATGTCGTGATTTCGATAAGGTAATGTCTGTTTAGGAATTTCTCCACACTACATTATCATGATTGATGAATGCTTGGCCAAGATATTCATTGGTATCCCAACCTAAAGCAACTCATATCTTCTGACCATGCAAATACTTCACATTATTATTCCTTAATTGCTTAATGGAATGTTATGAAGCCTATACACATATTGCTTATACTTTTAATAGTTCATGCTTACATACTGAACCATTTCCCAAAGCATTGTGATGTACATTTATTTCTAAAGTCTCCTTTGTACAAACTAAGGACATCAATAATACAAAAAGTATTTAGGTGTGCCAAGAAAAAATATCATACATGGTATATTCATAATTTTCATTTTTAGTATTACTTGACAAAGATTTTTTCTGTCACAACTATTTATAAGTCTTACATTTATATTCATCACTAATTGCCTATGATTAATGTATTAATGAACTAGTGATTGAGTTTACCAAAAACAACATTCATTCCATAAACTGAAAGAATATCTCCTTGAGTCCAAGGACACATGAGATTAATGTTTGTGGTTATAATAAACAATAGTTCAACACGAATCTTTCACTTGGAAATTGAATAAGTCTTGTACTTCTCACCACTTTCCTAGGTATCACCCTATCACAGCCACTTGGAGAATACACCAGACTTCTAGTAGTGTTTCTATACTTACTTGGTTATTTTATTTAAATACACATATGTAAAAACATATAGTATTAAATATCCAACTAGTAAAAGGAAACATTAAATTGATGAATATTCTTGATGTAGAAGTGGAAACATTCTTCTTTATATCAGGTTGTTGCTTTTAAACTTCCATAGTTTTATTTTATAATATACAATGAAAATAACATCTGTTAATACCACATTGATTGAAGGACATCGTGAATGTGTCATTGGCATTAAATTCCTTTGAACTTTTCACATTGTCTTTCAATTTATCCACCATAATAATTAAAGATTATTTGTCTTTTATTCTTATTATCTTGGGGAATCTTACCTAAATTGGTAATCAAGCATTTAATCAATACTTGTTCTTTTTGTAACTTAAAACAAGACTGGAGTAATGTGGTGAGAATGATATTTAAAGATCATGATCAATCTTTCAATTTACACATGTCAGTGTAAACTTAGCCTTATTCATATCATTGCATCGCTTCCTCCATTAGAACTTTTCAGAGATGGGACTTTATGTTATATCAACTTTGTCTTGGTGTAGAGACCACAACTGAAACCTGACATTGATGAAAAAATAATGATATAACTATCATATGCTTTGTACATTAGTCTCTTGTAATCATTTTTCACCCTTTCTTCTTAAGTTAGTTTAATAGTGTTGGGGACACTGACACCTTGTGTGTCCTATATCATAGTACTATGCACACATGCCTATACTATTCTTGGATACTCGAGTTAGTGTGGACATTTACTTTTTCCATTATAATATCACAGTTTTAATCTTGTGGTATAACATTCCATTTTTATACAAAAATGAATTTTACAAGATTAGTGCCTTTTATCTGAATTACCAGTTTAGTCATTTTTTTGATTAATTACTTAAATCATTTAATGTTTCCCACTATTTTATCGGATTCTAGGAACCCTCTATGCTCGAATCGAAATACTCTGTCGCATGATTATTCTAGTAGTAAGGATCCTAGAACCACCCCTCATAGTCTACAAGATATGGCTATGCCACTACTTGGAGGGTTCTAGGTAGGCTTTTTTCTGGCCAACCGCTTTAACTTACAGTTCCTTGATCTGTTGAGTGAAGTCCTAGCTTCTAAAATCAGAACATGATTTACTCAACACTTACCTCTACAATTACAACAATCTTGCTATGGAAATTTCTTTGGTGCAATTTTTGTTAAGTCAACCCATCATTCTTATAAGGAATCCCCAGTAGTAAGAGTCACCCTCAGCTATGGCATGACTGACACCTCAAACATCTGGTTTTGTCCAAACATAAATGATGGAATCCAGTTATGAGTTAATATATTTTTAAAGGTTTTATTATTTTTTAATGAAATTAATGAAATAATTTTCTATTTTATATGCATGTACTATGTGATCACACTCACAACTGACCGTTCAAGAAATAGAAATTTCATTACGTCACATGTTCATTTTATCTTGAATTCTTGTTTATTATTATTCTATGTGATCGTGCAATAAATTACACATGAAAAAAATAACAAACCATGAAAAAATGAAATGAACACCTGATCATGAGATGGTATTATTGGTTGATCCATTGAGTGAATAACGGACAAACCAAAACTCTAGGGGTAAGTACCTTTTTGTCGTGTGGCTTGCAAATTTAATACCAGCTTCTACTCATCCAATGCTTCCAACTCCTATCTGGTGTGTTGCTGTCACTTAGCATGAAATGCGTCACCGGTCTTCTTGTCATTATACAATTGTACTCGAACACAGGTGAGGGGGTCTATGGGTATAAATATATAACTCTGAGAATGGGTACGTAGTCCCTTATACATATAACGACTCTGAGACAACATACATATCACCTTTTTATTTAAAAATTATTATTACACAACCCCATGTAATAATTAAATAAATAATTAAACAAATAAACCATGAGACATGCATTGGTCAGACACCGGATCATGATCAACCATATACACATTAAACCCACATATATTAAATAAATGCAGAACTAAAAATTAAACTTGCATTAAAAATAAACTTGAGGACATCTTAATTGAATTAAAAATTTCACTCTAAATTTTAATCCAATATTTATGTCATTCGGTCCAAACTTAATTAATTTAATTTTAAAACTAAATTTAAATTAATTAACTAATTTAATTTATTAAAAAATAAATTAATTATGCCGATTTAATTTTAAACCAATGTTAACAGTTAATTTAATTAATTCTGAAAAAAAATTAAATTAATTAACATTTTATTAAAATAAAATTACCCGAGCCCCATTTACCCCATGTAGGGCCTGTGCGGGTCGTGGAAAACCGGCACAGGCCCTCCCGAACAGCGCAGACCCCATGTGAGGTTGTTATAGACCGAGCAGGCACTCCCAAGCTCGTTTCTGGCTGGGAAGACCTACCCAGTCACCTAGAAAGGAAAGTCTAGTAACTGCTCTCCAAAATGAACCCGCAAAAGGGTACCTAACGGTGGTGCGCACCGCTCTACAGTGGTGCACCCAGTGCATGGGTCACTACTTGAGAGTGTGGGTGATGTTTCTGGGGAGGCTCGTTCCTAGTGGTTCAGTGACCTAGGGGCTCGAACAGGGAGGCGTCAGGATGGCGGCGCCTGCTGTGCGTCTGAGATGAAGCCGGAGGATAGCCTGGTGTGCCGGGACGTGGAGGCGAAGGGAGGGGGGCATTGGCCTGGTCTTGGTGCACCTGCAGGGAGGCGGTGAGGGGTGCTGTATCTCTAGGGCAGGTCCTGCACATCTCTGTCGGGAGGGAGACTGAGGACCGGTGGGGAGCGCCGACATGGGTAGGGAATGTCAGGACCATGGGAGTAGGAGGAGGCCCGGAGTGGCCGGGCGGGGCCCTAACGTTGCAATGAAACAAGGAGATGGGGGTGGACTGGCTCGGCGCCGCTGGCCTTGTGCAGGAGCCTGGCGCGGAGGAGGGATTTTGTCTAGGGCAGGAGGCCTGCACTACTTCAGGAAGGAGGAGGATCCGGTCTCGATAGGTTCACCGGTAGGCATAGAGGGCGGCTGGCAGTCCGCAGGAGAGCGGAGAACCCCTGTAAGTCGTGATTTCGTGGGGAGGGTGGCCGATCTGAGAAGTCAGCCGAGGGGTGATATGCGGCTAAAGTGGGAATGGAGGACCTCGGGGTGTTGTGTGGCTAATGTGAGAAGGGAGGACCATGGGGTGCGGCTGCTGCATGAGGTTGAGTGGGCTGCGGGGAGTGCTAAAGTGCGCCGGGGAGAGGAGGAGCCAAAATATTTTCTCATGACAAGAACATGCAGGTCATCACCCCCCTTTCTTTTACAAAATAAAAAAAGAATTTCTCCTCTTTTTTTAAAGTAAATCTTGACTTGGAAAGTCTTTACAACCACTTTTTTTAGATATTATAGGACTTTCATTGAAGGTCTTTCACCCAAACTATGTTTTTAATATTTTATTTCTTAAGTCTATGTTTATACTTGAATGAATAAAAACATATAATAAAAAAACATTATTATAGTAGAATTTTATAAAAATAAATTCTTTATTATAATTAAAATATTATTAGTATAATTAAATTATTATAATAATAATCATTAAGGTTCACTGGAAAACATTATTATGGTAATCGGATTTCCACCTGGTGATTAAACAACAACCGGTTTAATTCTGATTTTAATCTTCGAATGACCACATATGGGTGATCCGATATCAGATTCAAACGCGTGGACTATAGCTTTGGGACCGTAACGATGCAATCATCATATTTTAATGCAAATTTAATTATTTTGGCTTAAAATCGACATGTGCTCCCTATGATACCACTTGTTGGAACCAGGAAAGAAGTGGAAGCCCCAAACAGGTGGGTTTTAAAATTTTTCCACCGACGTTCAACGTGAACTTGTCGACGTCGGTGAAGAGTAGCCCGTTCAATGCTGAGGACCAAGCTTGAAGGGGTTTAAGCACAAAATAAACTATAAAATACCTCATTTAATTTTGAAGTTCTGCACAACATCTTCTCGTCGTTGGTGATCGCTGCTCGAAGAATCCGAATCTGAATTCCTCTAGATCATCCACATGTGCTACAAGGAATCCATTGGAGTGTCATTCTTCGTAGTCCGGCTGCTAGCACAGAATACCGACGATGCCTTCGATGTTCCATCGATCACCGCATCACTTATGTAGCAATGCCTAAGAGAGAGATCCATCCGAGCTCCTTTGATCCAAATCATCTATCTATAGAGTGTGGGAGGGAGGATCGAAGAGAGAAACTCCATGAATAGTGTTTGGAAAATTCCCCTCCTCTTCTATTTATAGTTCTTAATTAAAATACCTAGTATCACCTCACCGACCCCAAATTCTTAACGCATTATCAACGACATTTTACGACTACTTGTCTGAGTCATAAATATTATTATCACTTGTAATATATTATAATATATTACATGATAATAGTTAAGTCATTAACTTGACTCATTGCTCCCATAAATATTAATTGAACCTTGAATAATTTAATATTCATAAATTAATATTTTTTCATGTATTTACTTAAAAATCATGAATACATTTAACAAATAAATTCAATAATAATTATTCTAAATGTGAATAATATGAATTTATTTATTGAATTGGTGATCGTTTAGCTTTGGAAAAATCTCGGACCCCTGTGGTAGGGACCACCATGTCCAAAACTTTTATTCAACTGAATATGGTAGATTCTTGAAAACGCTATTGTGTGTGACCCTCTAGGCCCTTGTTTTGACAGCCATGAATAGTATTCACAGACCAAAAGCGGGATCTAAGAACCCATAATGGCCCTTGAAGAAATATGGATTGTCACAACAATGACAACCAACCTACAAACATGCACTGATTAATATAATCTCATTGTATATAATATCTCATAAAGCCCGACACACTCTTCTGTCATCGCCCTTTTCTTGTTTTATAGTTTGTTGATTTAACTCGATGGATTTACCCTTGATTGGCATGGCCATGGTCTTATAAATGTACCGTCATCCATATCAACATGGCCTGAGATATATTAATTCCATAACACAGAAGTGACAAATCTTTTCTTGACCATTCCACCAACGTCAAGCCACCAATGATGCACCCGACACAAACTACCTCTCCCTGACTTCATCGCCATGGTTTTAATCTTACATCAAAGTACTCAATCAAATGACATACATTGGTAATTATCACAAGTTAGGAGACCATTACACATGATCACAGATTGGAACATCCAATGATACCTGAAACATGTGGAGTTCTTATTGGCGGGTCAGTCCTCATGATCTCACCACTAGAGATCACCAAGTGCGAACATCATGAGAAAAAGACTCAATGCTTATGATCACCCAACACCTGATGGTAAAAAATCTACTGTGTACAATAAGTAATATGTATCCAGACCATAGAACATATATTTAAGATTAATGTCATAGTATCTTGAGGCTCTTATTATATCCTGGGAACTGCTATAACCTTTCGATATGACAATTAATCTTTAGACATTTCCATTTAAATAGTTGATGAAAAAAGTCTTACACTATAATGGTAAGATGAAATCAAGCATATATTACTGTATACACGATATGGAAATCAAAAGCACTAAATATTTAGGTATAGGGAACCTACTACTTCAACAATTTACATGTCATATCCCATGGTTTTCTTATAAATTTGTGCATTTATGGACGTGTTCTTGTTTTTCCTCTTATTGTGTTTTGGTTCCATTGATATTTTTTGGTTAAATGATAGGATAAATGAATAAATGAATAAATGGAACCCCCATGATCCCCATGAGAAGCATTGAGGATGAATTGACTAGTTTAGGGCCACCCATGGGGTATACCAACATTCTATAACATAGAGAATGGTGTGTTAAGCATGAAATTGACATATATTGAATTAGAAATTATGATAGAAGTGTTGAAATGTTAGTTTGAATAATTATTGGAACCAATATGGGTTTTCTATGGTGGTTAATATTTAAATAAGGGATTTTTTTTGTCTTAACATGTGTTTAGTGGTACATAATAAAGAAATTTTTCTATGAGATTTATGAAATGTACCTAAAATTCATAAGAAGGTTAATGAATAAGAAATGGTGAACATGTTAAATGGGTAAATTCTTGTGAGTTGATAAATGTGTTTAATGGGGTAATAAGAGATAATTGATGAATATGTTAATGAGATAATGTATAGGGATTGTCAGACAAGCCAAATGAGTTAATGTGTGTACACTGTTAAACATTCCAAAGGGGTTAATGTATGAAATGCGTTGAATATGATAAATGGGTTGAAGCAAGAAAATGGAAATGTGTTAAATGAGTTATGTTTATTAAGTTGTAAATGTGTTAATGAGTTAAATAATATGGTCGATTTATGTGTAAAATGGAATACAAAATGTTTATGTTATTTGTGTTGATTGTGTAAGGTTTGTGACACCGTACATATGGTAGATAGATAAATAATAACGTTCACATGGCTTAGTTGTTGTGGGGTATTGGACATGAGGATATACACCCATGGGTTGGGTTAGATTGAGGCTCTAAACCCCACCCTATAATTCAGGATTTAGATAAGGGGACTGAGGCTCTATACCTCTAACAGATTCATTTAATGAAACTACCTAGAATGAGGCTCCTAGTTATGTGTGATGTGAATGTTATGAAATTTCTACCCATAGAGAGATAGGGAACTTTATTTTTACCCTTATCCTTATAAATTGATTATATTATGTTGTTGTGTAAATAATATAAATTCCTAACACATGGATTTTGTATTCAAAAAGAATTTAGTGATAAAGATAAACTAAATGATAAACATTGAACTAATGTGTAAAATGTGTAATGTAAACATTGTTACATAATGGCAGCCGCGTTGTCTTATTTACAATGTTATTTATTGAGTTATTACATGATATATCTATTTAGACTGTTTATTTTGTATACACCATTGGTGGTGTCCTACCGAGTTGTTCTCACACCCAGCATGGGCCTCGATTGGGTACCCGAACATATTTCATGGTTACAAGTCAAAACAAGGGAAAATGCCCTATATATGGGAGTTGAGTTTGGATTAGGGAGTGAATGGATAAGGATATGGACTTGGATTTTGGACTCATTTTGGGGATTCAACTGTTTGTATTTATTTTATATTTTCATTCATTTTGAGCATCGTTATCATGGAATGACATATTGACTATTTGGTTGTGATTTATACCCTATTTGGAAACAAGTTGGAATGCATGTTTTAGGGTATGGATTATTATTTAATTATTTCACTTGTTATCTCCTATATATAACTTTGGTAAAGAGGGTATAGTCTCCCCACATGAATTATCAGACCATCACCACTAGTTGGAAACCTCTGGTGTATGAGGAGGTGTGCTGGATGTAATGTGACAACTCATCTCAGAGCACCAATTTAGTGGATTCTGGGCCGGAAATGTTACAAACTAGTATCATAGAGATTATTTTCTATGGTATTATTATTTGGGATGGTATATAAGAGATTAGGATGTGTCTATAATTGGAAATAAGATCATTATTGGTAGTATCCAACAGATGTATGAAGGAAAACCTAGGTCACCCAGGTTGGGATTATTGTTCTTAGTGTGTGTTTTTATTTATTGAATTATATTTCACTATTGGGTGATACATATGTCATGTTATGTTACTATTTTATGATATTTTTCTCATGTTTATAATGGAAGTAGGTTGTACATTAATGCATCATCTAAGGCACCTAGGGATATTGGTGGCATGAATCCTGATAGGCACACATAGGATGGGTCTGTGGAACATGAAGGGTGGAATGCATTTTACATTCCTAAAAATTTAATGAAAATTATTTCTAATAAATATAATTTAAATGATTAAAAATGAAAAATATTAATGAATATTTATAGGATTATTCTTTGTAAAGGGGAATAAATGAGATAAAATATTGGTTATAATGAGTTGTGAATAAGTTACAAACGTTAGTTGTGACGAACATTAATGATAGAATTGTTTCTAAAGAAGAATTTTTTGTGTTGTAAATGAGGGAATGGTTTCAAAACAGTTTCTAATGAATGTTTTGTGTCTAAGTTTGTTATTTTACCAATATTATCTGTGAATCATGGTATGGATGATAAAGGGTAGTGTTGTAGGTGGGATGATATTCATTCAAATAGTGTATGTGAGATAAGATATTATGGATAGTGTAGAGCCTTCTGTCATGTAAATTGTGGAATAATTATGTTATATGTTCCAAGACTTGTTTTTGGAATTATATGAATATTCCACCACATCGATTCTTGATGGATGGGAGACAAGAGGACATTAATGCACATGATCCCCCATATGTGGGGTAGGAAGTTATGGTAGTTCTAGGTAATCAGGGAGAGGAGAAGTTCTGGGGGGAACTTTTCTCAATTTATGAAAATGATAAAATGGGACCCAACGAGGTTCATGCCAAGAATACTTGATCTAACTAGAGAGTTTTAGTTACAAAACCCACCAATTTTTTTGGAGAGGGTGTACATGAGGCTTTAGAGTTATGGATAGAGTCAATCGAGATGATTTTGAATCACTTGGAGACTCCTGTGGATAAGATACTCATGTTGGAAGCCTACATGGCAGGGGGACCAGAAAAGATATGGTGGGACATCTTGGTTAAGACTCTACAGGAAGAAGGTATGCTATGAGAGGATTTTCAGGAAATTGTTTTGGAGAATTTATTTAAAAATAATTTGAGACTGGAGTAGGATTCATAGTTCATGAAGTTGAGCCATGGAATGATATCAGTGATGGATTATATAGGTCTTTTCACAGAATTACAACGCTCTATTCTAGAGTTGACAGGAGATGATATAGCACTGGATAGAAGTTTCTTGGATGGAATTATACATGAGATTTTTTCTTAGGTAAACATATTCCATTTAAATATATTTTCATAAGTGGTAGATTATGACCGTATTTTGAAAGAAAATTTAAACGAGGATTCAGGTAGTGGGTTCATGGATCCAGTTGCATGAACCAGTGGTGTGACTTCTGAGGGTCAAAAGTGTCATTTCATAAATTACCATCTTGGTAAAAGTGAAAAGAGTGGTCTGAAGAGAGCACCAGCCTCTCAGAGTGGTGAATATGTGTTTTTTATTTAGTGAGAAAGGTTGAGGAACATGTTTGGTCAGTGTCCCCTAACCACTAGTTGAGTGATGAGCATGCGGTAGAATGGGGCATGTGCAGAGGTTCTGTAGGAACCCTCGACAATCGAGCATAGGTGGGGAATTGAGTTGGGTTTTGAGTGATGTTAGGGTATCAGTCAACCCTTATCAGGATAACAGTTGGAGTTTGACTTACCGTACCGGTATAGGTGGTGGATGTGCTACTTCAGGGTGAGATCATCTATACCAGCAAGGTTGTACAGAACTACGAACTCAGACTAGGGCCCATAGTAGGGAGGCATGTTAGCTTCATAAAGTTTAGTCTACAGCAATAGGTGTCTAGGCTGTGACATGAACAATTAGATTTATGATCCTTATAGATTGAATGTTTTCTAGATCTTTATTTGACATAAGTTCCTCACAATATTTTATACCAGATCATTTTGTGGTTGTGTTGGGTCTAGCGGTGGAATTTATGTGTGGGGACATATCGATTGAGACACCATTACAGGTGAAAGTAGGGAATATCAGGTAGTGTAAGGGGTGTGTGCTTGAGTTTTGTGCGTACCATTTCCTTTGGGACTCATTCATACTGGAGATGTGAGGTTTTGATCTGATTTTGGGTATGGAATAGCTAGTTTTATAAAAATACCTTATTAACTATTACTTCCATAGGGTAAAAATCACATCTCTCAAGGGAGACACGTATATCCATCATGGGGAATGAGTTGTTTTTGTAGGACGTGCAGGGTGTAGTACCCCCAGTTTCGGTTATATAACCCATTTTCTCATGTTTTTTAAATGGTGTGTCTTTGATTGGGTTTCCATAAAATAGAGAGTTTCCATATAATAGATAGTTTCCATAAAATAGAGAGTTTCCATAAAATAGAGAGTTTCCTTAAAATATAGAGTTTCCATAAAATAGAGAGTTTCCATAAAATTGAGAGTTTCTATAAAATTGAGTGTTTCTATAATATAGAGAGTTTCCATAAAGTTGGGTGTTTCTATAAAGTGGGATGTTTCAATAAAGTGTGGTGTTTCTATAAAGTGGGATGTTTCAATTAAAATGTTTGTTTCCCTAAAAAGGTTAAAGGTAAAGAATGGGAGATTTTGGGGGGTTTTTAAGGAGTTTTGAGACCAAAATGAAGACCGCATGATCCCAACACGGTTGGCCCAAACTGTGTGGTCAAACTTGCAAAGAGGTCAAATCTAGATCACATTTCCTAAGAGATTACTCATTTTTGCTCTTTATTTATTTTTGGCATCAAAATGACTATATTTCTAGATTAATCTCCCCATAAGGCTGTAGAACCCTTCCCACATGAGTTGGAGCCAACCAAGATCCTTCCCTTGGTGATTTCAAGCCTGATTCTTGGGGTAAGTAATGATCTTCTTGGTTCTTTTCCGTTTTATGAAAACTCCTCCTTCTCTCCTTCTTGTTTTCTTAGATATACATCTCTCATGGGTAGATGTAAGTTTTTAACATCAATTAAGGATATATAAGGTGATTTTGATGATAGAGGACGATATCAAAGCTACTTTCTTGGAATCCTGATCTGATTCTTGAGGTATGTCACCATTCATTCCTAATTAGCCACATTTTCAAAGATTTGCTTAGATCTACTTATTTTATCTACATTATTTCTCAGATATGATCCAATATTTTGTATATCAACTTTTCTGGATACCAAATAATTCATGGATGAGTCGTGATCTTGCTAGGATAAGAGAACTAAGGTTGTTCTTGGAGAATCGACCCGCCTTCTTGTGCGTTCTTCGTCTATTGTCGAGTTTTGTCAAAACCTTCAATGTAGGTGGCTTCACTCTCATACACCCTTGATAGAATATATTTTCTTAGTTTCAAATTGGATTATTTGAATGGTATTGATTATGAAATTAACCGAATAAATCTTCTTCATTGATGATTTATGGTTTTTGTGAAATTATGATATCTTGGTGAATTGTTGGGAAAAGTGATTTAGCCTCATGAATTTAAAATGATGATTTTAAATTATTGATTTTTGGGAATTGTTAAATGGTTTGATTAAAATTTGGTTTTCAATAAAAGGGTGTTTTATATAAATGGTTTTTTCTTGAAATGACTTTTATGGAATTGGTTTTCAATAAAAATGGTGCTTTTATTGAAAGGTTGTTTTGGCATGATCCTTGGGAATATTTGTGTGTGAGTTCATATTTTATTTCTAGGGATTGGTTGAAATATGAACTTGTTCTCAGTTCCAAAGGATAAATGGAACCCCAGATATAAATTTCATATTTCATGTACGAGGCATGGTTGAAATTTGACCATGTCATTGGTGCCAAAGGGTTAATGGAACATGGGAAACAATAAAATTGTGACGACATGGTAGATCAACAAGAAACCACTCATGATTATGGAACTGTCATAACGTAGAATGTATGATTGGTTTCATGGGTTTCTAGAATGGTTGGGTATGCCAAGAATGGGATACTATGAAATAATTTTAAATACTGTTCAATTATTTTTCTGGAAAAATATCTCGCTAGGAAAATTGGTTTCAATTGCACATGTATGATTTTGGTAATGAATGGTTTTGGAAACTTGTTTGTATTTAGCTAAAAAATGTTTTGGAGAAATTTTATTATATATAATGTTTTATATAATTGTTTCTAAATCTTCTATCATAGTGGTGTGAGTAGGGAATTCATTGGGGAAAACCAACTGACTTTTATACTCACTCCTGATTTGGAAGTTTGGTGCTTTTGCAGATGTTATCTTCCAAGACAAGGGAAAAGGTAATGTTTCCCATGTGTTTAACACTACCTCATGATGTTTTTACTATTTAGAGATTGTGGGGCTTAAATCTTGTGGATCATGGAGTCTTGAGTTATTTGGAGAGTCTTATGTAGTTTATCCACTGTGTACTTTGATACTTGGTTATTCTTCCGTTGTTGCTTACTTGGATGTGGTTTTCAGATACATGAATTTGTTGAGTGGTATTTCATTCATTCATGCATCATTTAGTGAATGTTTGGTTATGGTTGGCTGGTTTATAAGTTTATTTCCTATAGGTTAAATCGTCCCCACTTGTATTTTAAATGCTTCAGCATTTATTGCCAGACTTTAGCATCTTGGGGATGTCTCTTAAGTCCTAGTGATGACTAGTTGTACTCTTAAGACAATGAGAATTGGTGGGTCATTAAAAATGGTATCAGCATGTTCAGTCCTTTCCTAATAAGTAGTAATCGACGATCCTAGTTTTGGAGATGAAATCACTTCTTGTCTTTTCCTTAGATGGTAATCTTAGAATGAAGTAGGATTTTTAGAACAAGAAATGTATAACATAGAAGGACGTAGCTAACCCTTCTATGCTGAACGTCATGTTAAAAGGGAGTTTGGTAAATAAGTGTTTGGAGAATCTTCTAGGATTTTTAAATCTAATTTTCATGGGTTTATCCAATGAGACTAGCATGAAATGCATTGTAGAGGAATGACATCTCACTAAATGTGCATACATAATTTTAAAGAATGATTCATGTTGTTAAAAAAGTGTTAATTTTTTTAAAAAGTATGGAATTGGTTTTCAAATGAAATATTTTGAAAAAAAGAATGTTTATCGAAAATGGTTAAAAAGCATGTGAAGTGTTTTAAAAAATGGTTAATCATGGGAAATTTTTTTTTTGTAAATTTTTTTTGTGATAATAGATGTGATATAATTTGAAATATTAAGACAATAGTTATGAGAGAGTGAGATTAATGGATTTTATTGTTAGTTTATAAAATGGATCCCAATAGGTGTCATCAAAACCAACCCAAATAAGCTACGGATAATGTGGTTGCACCTGAACCACATGTGAACCAAGAGTTGGTTCTGAGTATTATCCAATATTTTAAATCTATGGACATAGGGAACCAGAGGAATGAGTGAGGACATGTGGATCATACCATCCAGTTCATGAAGTTGAATCCAGCTAATTTCTGGGGGTAATTCTGAACCCGAGAAGGCGGAGGTGTGGCTATGTATGATGAATCATATCTTCAATTTCATCGGCACAACAGTAGAGATAAAGGTCAAACTGGGGACGTATATGCTCAAGGATCTTTCACATCAGTGGTGGGATTTAGCGGTGTAGGATAAATTGGATAAAGGCCTTCCATGGGAGGATTTTGTGGAATTGTTCAACAAAGAATTCTATCCTCACACGTTCAAGATCCAAAAAATGATGGACTTATTCAGACTGAAACAAGAGAGTATCCTTGTCACAGAGTATGCGTCTATGTTCATGAACTTAGTACGATTTTCACCAGAAGTTGCAGCAAGTGCCTCTTTGAAGGAACACATATTTGAATTAGGGATACGATTGGAGATTCAATCCAAGATTGTAGTACATTGTATTATAGATTAAAAAGATATGGTGAACAGAGTGACTATGGATGAAAATGATATCTCAGGATCTATGGGAGGAGGCATGATGATACCTCTAGGAAATGATGGGAACTCAACAGCTGTGAACAAGAAGAAAAGGGAGACCTATTTCCAATGTGAATGTGGAAATCAGAACCAGGCGGCTGGATCAATAAACCTTCCTCCACGACCCCAGAGAAAAGAAGGTTGTTTTCAAAGTTGTTCTCTTGACCACATAATGATAGATTGTGTGGAACAAACTAGATAATGTCATAATTAGAACAAAATGGGAAATATTCAGCGCTATTGTCACATTGATCTAAGGTCAGTTGCTATAAACACTTATCAGGTGTCACAACATTGTTTTCTATAACTGGATGTGGAGAGATGAATAAGTCTCGTCAGCAGAGCAGAGATATCCATGGTGATTATAGAAATACCATGACTCCTCAACTAGGGAAACCTCAGTGTGGAAACAAGGAGAACATTTTATTAAATAATCAATTGAATAGAGCTGAGTAAAATTGGGACCTCTTGATGTTTGATACAGATGTCTAGGATGTAATCCTAGGTATGGATTAGCTGACAACAATCAAGGCTCAAATAAAATGTTATATGAGAATAGTTAGTTTCAAGAATGAGGACGACATCAAGCATCACGTTAAAGGAGAGAAGATTGTAAAGAAGGGTGAAAAGATCTTGTTAGCACCAATGGTGGGCACAATCTCTTACCAGTTGGCGGCATTGACTTTGGCATCAATGGAAGATATTGAGGGAAATAGTTTTCTAGCTATTGTGGATAAATTTCTAGATGTATTTACTAATAGTCTATAAGGGTTACCACCTCTAACGGAATTAGAGTTTACGATTGATCTATTTTTGGGCAATAGTCATATTTCGTTCCATATTATATGATGGAACCAACAATGTTAGAGGAATTCAAAGTGTAGTTAGAGGAGATGGAAATAAAGGGTTTCATTCGACTAAGTACTTCTCCATGGGCAACACTAGTTTTTTCCATGAAGAAGGTAGATGGAACTCTTCGGTTGTGTGTTGATTATTGTAATCTTAATCATGTTAAAATAAACAATAGATACCCACTTAAACACATTGATGATATGTTTGATCAATTAAGGAGAGCTCATGGGTTTCCTAAGATTGACTTGCGATCAGGATATCACCAATTGAGAGTTTGAAAAGAGGATATTTCAAAGACAGCTTTCAGAAGTAGATTTGGCCACTATGAATATGTAGTCATGACTTTTGGTCTAACAAATGAACCAGTGGTCTTCATGGAATTTATGAATCAGATATTTAAACAATATATAGATTCTTTTGTTGTGGTATTTGTGGACAACATTTTGGACTATTCAAAGAAATGGGTTGACCATGACGAGCACCTAGAAACAGTGTTACAAATCTTGAGTGATCATTTTTTGTATGCAAAATTATCAAAGTGTGATTTTTGGATACAAGAAGTTTGTTTTCGTGGACATGTCATTTAAGAGAAATCCATTTCTGTTGATCCTGAAAAGATAGAATTTGTTATCTCTTGGCAACCACCAAATAATGTTTTCGAGATACAATGTTTTTTTGGTCTATCTGGTTACTACTGATGCTTTGTGCATGATTTCTCATTACTAGATTCACCGATTAAAACTTTGACAATGAATAATGCTCCCTCCCAATGGACAGAGGAATGTCAGAAGTCTTTCCGGAACTAAAATTATGGCTTAAATCAGCACCTATCTTATTCTTTCTAGAACAAGGACACATGTATGTGGTGTATTTTAATGATTCAGGATCGGGGTTGGGATGTGTTCACATGTAAAGAGATCATGTGGTTGCTTATGGTTCATGGAAGATGAGGGTGCATGAGAATAATTACCCAACACATGATTTAGAGTTAGCTATAGTCATTCATGGTTTGAAAACATAGAGAAATTATATCTTTGGTGAGAAATTTACTGTGTTTAGGGATCAAAAAATCTTGAAACACATTTTCTCACAGCACATTTTGAATCTGAGGAAAAAGTGACTGATTGTGTATCTAAAAATGTTTGAATTTGACTTTATGTACACACTAAGGAAAGTAAATTCGGTGGAGGATGCACTGAGTATAAATTCATATGCTCAGTTAGCAAAAGAAGCATCAGATGAATGGCATTTGATATTGGTCTTAGACGACATGCATTTTGAATGTGAAGACCGAGGTGATGTTGCAGTTTTCTTTTCAGCTACTCTTAAATCTAATTTAGTAAAAATGATCAAATAGGTACATAAATCAAATGAATAATGTCTAGTTGTAAGTTTAAAAGTCAATAATGGGGAGACCATTGAGGGATGGAACCATGATGGGGGTTTAGTTTTGTGTTTCATATATCATATGGTTGTACCTATGGTTTTTCATAAACATCTACTTCATTATTAACACCATTCGATATGGGCTATACATCCTGGTACACAGAATATGTATAAGTCGTTGAAGGCACAGTTTTGGTGGAGTGACATTAAAAGGAAGGTGGTAGAGTTCGTCTTGCGGTGCTTAACTTGTCAACAGGTTAAAACAGATCATCAGAGATCAGTTGGTTTTTTACAATCTTTTCCCATCCCACTATGGAAATGGGATCAGATAACAATGTATTTTATTAAAGGTCTTCCAAGAATGGTCCAGAAACATGATTCTATTTGGGTGATAATGGATCATTTAACCAAGTCATCCCATTTCATCCCTATTCATGAAAATCATATGGTGGACGACCATTAAAAAATCTATATATGAGAACTGGTAAGAATTCATGGTGGAATAGTGTGAATAGTCTCAGATAGAGATATGAGGTTCACATATCATTTCTATAAATCCTTACAGTAAGCCCTAGGGACTCAATTATCTATGAGCACGAAGTATTTTCCTTAGATGAATGGACAATCTGATCGATTGATACAAACATTGGAAGCCATTTTGTGGGATTGTGTAATGGATTTTGGTGGCTCATTGGAGGATCATATACACTTAGTGGAATCCTCATTCAATAACAGCTATCATGCCTCAATACACATGGCTCCATTTGAGGCATTGCATGAGCGTCCCTGTCATTATCCACTATGTTGGGTGGAAATGGGAGAAACATCACTAGTTGAGCCAAGCCTTGTCCAAGAAAAAACGGAGAAGATCCAGTTGATTAGAAAGAGGATGGAGATGGCTCAGAGTTGTTATAAATCTTATGCAGATCACCATCGAAGACTGTTGTCGTTCACTATGGGTGATCATGTCTTCTTGAGGATCTCTCCAAGGCTTGGATATTGTCATTTCAGGAAGAAGGGTAAGTTACCTCCTAGATGGATTGTCCCATTTCAGATAATGGAACTGGTTGGAGAGGTTGCATATCAATTGGAATTACCACCACAGTTTAGCTCGATGCATAATGTGTTCCATGTATCCCAGTTGAAAAAGTATCACCCTGATCCTGACCATGTGATAAGATGGGATCACGTTAACCTAGAAATGGTTGCATAATTGGTACATATCCCAGTGTGGATCATGGATATAAAAGAGAGTTTTTTTCATGGGAAAAGCATCAGACAAGTGTGGGTTTTATGGTAACATGGTCAAATTCAGGAAGATACTTGGGAACACAAGAAGGAAATGAAAGAGCAGTGGCTGAGACTGTTTTTGGATAGTGAGGGTTTTCTAGTTTCCATGGATGGAAAGACTAATGGTGGGAGAATGTAGTACCCCTTGTTTTGGGTTCATAACCCCTTTTCTCATTTTTTAAAATGGTGTGTCTTTTATTAGGTTTCAATAAAATAGGGAGTTTCTATAAAATATAGAGTTTCCAAAAAATAGAGAGTTTCCATGAAATAAGGATTTTCCATAAAATATAGTGTTTCCATAAAATAGAGAGTTTCCATAAAATAGAGAGTTTCATAAATATCGAGAGTTTCCCTAAATTTGGGAGTTTCCATAATGTGTCAGTAGTTAAAAAAATGTTTAACACATTAGTGTTTTTTATGCCAATTCTATATAACTAACGTGAAAAGCTGGAAAAATTGGTTTATCATGTCGGTTATAAAATAACTTATGTGATAAATCGTGAGAATCAATTTTTTACATCGGTTATTTTATAATCGATGTGATAGATCACTGATATTAGATTTATCATGTCGGTTATTTTATAAATGACATCAATGATCGAATTTGGGTGTTTTATCACATCATTTATTTTATAACCGATGTGATAAATTAAATCTCAGCGATTTATCATGTAAGTTATAAAATAACAATCCTGATAAAACTCCATTTATCATGTCAGTTATTTTTTAACAGATGTGATAAAGAATTTTATACATCAGTTATTAAATAACCGATATTATAAACATAAAAAAATAGTTTATCACTTTAGTTATTAAATAAATGATGTGATAATGCTTTTAAATGATTTATCACACCCCATATTCAGACATTCTGATTTCTTCGATTGGACGACCTGCGACTCGTCTCTCTCGTGTGGAAAACCGAGAAAGGATTATTCAAAGTCATGCCTTCTGACCATGTTTTTCCAATATCATTTATCATCTTTATTATCACTAGATCTATCAGGTCGACTCGCAACACCGAAAGTAATCATCACACGGCTAAGTATTTTTTTTATTTTTTCGATGCCCTAAACATATGTTTTGAGATTTTATTTTTATATTTTTGTTTTTGAAATCATGGTAAGTGTCATAGTGTCATTTTAAACCATGATAAATTCTTCTCTAGTAAAATAAACCATAGAAGTCACATTATCCAAGTTTACAATTTTTGTGTGTTCTATCATGTTCGTGTGTGTGTACATTCATGCATGTGGGGGGGGGGGGGGGGGGGGTGTCCCGGGGTGGGTGTGTCTAGGGGGTAGGGGGATATCCAGGGGCTATCTAGGGGTGTCTATGGGGGTGGGGGTGGTGTCCAGGGGGTGAAGGGGCTGTCCAAGGGGGTAGGGGTGTCCAAGGGGGTGGGGGTGGTGTTCAGGTGGGTGAGCTGGCTGTCCAAGGGGGTCGAGGGTGTCCAGGGGGGGGGCTGTCCAAGGGGGTGTCCAGGGGGTAGGGGATATCTGGGGGGGGGGGGGGCTATCCAATGGTGTGGTGGTGTCCAGGGGGTGTCCAAGGGGGTGGGGGTGTCAAGGGGATGAGGGGTCTTTCCAAGGGGGTAGGGGGTGTTTAGGGGGTGGGGGGGGGGGGGTGTCCAGGGGGTGAGGGAACTGTCCAAGGTGGTAGGGGTGCCTATGGGGGTTAGGGGGCTTTCCAAGGGGGTCGAGGGTGTCTAGGGGGTGGGGGCTATCTAGTGGGGGTGGGGGTGTCTAGGGGGTGGATGAGTTTCTAAGGGTGGGGGATATCCAAGGGGGTGGTGGTGTCTAGTGGGTGTCCAGGGGGTGAGGGGGCTTTTCAAGGGGTAGGGGTGTCTAGGGGGAGGGTGGTGTGAATGGGGGTGAGGGTACTGTCCAATGGAGTATGGGGTGTCCAAGGGGGTGGGGGTGTCCGAGGGGGTGCGTGGGGGGGGGAGGGGTAGTCCAGGAGGTTGGGGGGTTGTCCATGGGGCTGGGGGTGTCCAAGGGGGGTGGGGGATGTCT
The DNA here is from genome assembly GCA_963277665.1 of Viscum album. Taxonomy (NCBI): domain Eukaryota; kingdom Viridiplantae; phylum Streptophyta; class Magnoliopsida; order Santalales; family Viscaceae; genus Viscum; species Viscum album. The sequence goes on from OY728121.1 coordinate 443,445,279, forward strand.
AGGGGTTGATGCGGGGGGCTATCCAGGGGTTTGAAGTGTCTAGGGGGTGGGGCGGTCCAAGGGGCGGTAATTTCCTGGGGTGTCTGGGGGGGGGGGGGGGTTCTAGGGGGTGAGGGGGATTCCCAAGGGGGTAGGGGTGTATAGGGGGTGGGGTGGTATCCAGGGGGTGGGGGAGCTTTCCATGGGGGTAGGTGGTGTCCTGGGGGTGTGTAGGGTGTGAGGGGGATTTCCAAGGGGGAAAGGGGTGTCTGGGGTGGGAGGGGGGGTTTCCAGGGGTGAGGGGGCTGTCTAGGGGGTAGGGGTATCCAGGGGTGGGGGTGTCCAGGGGGTGAGGGGACTGTCCAAGGGGGTAGGGGGTGTCTCGGGGGTGTGGGTTGTCTAGGGGGCTGGTTAATGGGTTGGGGGGCTGTCCATGGGGGTAGGGGTGTACAAGGGGTGTGGGGGGGGATTCCGGGGGTTGAGGGGGCTGTCCATGGGGGTGAGGTTGTCTAGGGGGCGGGGGTGTCTAGGTGGTGGGGGATATCCAATGGGGTATGGGTTTGGATAGCCCCTCACCCCCTGGACACCCTAACCCCTTGGACAGCCCCTACCCCGAGGACCGTCCCTACCTCCCATTACAATAGATTATATAATAGAGAGTGTATTCCAATGGTTCTTGAACCATTGGTATAAATATTTACTAATGGTTTCCATGAAAATGATGGATTATATTATATGCTGGAACACATGTTTTACAATAGTTCCTAAACAGTTGGTATATATATCCCAATAGTTTCAATGAAACCGTTGGCACATATTATCTTCAGGTAGTCTATACCAACAGTTTCTGTAGAACCGTTTTTATAGTGCTATTGGAACGACCATCATTCCAAAAGTGTGTGAAACAATTGGGTATTCTATCCCAATTGTTTTAGGGTCTATCCCAATGGTTTCAAATCAATAGGATATGGGTAATTCTCAGTAGTGAATGTATACGTATTTTAATATTTATACTTCATATTTATTATTTACCAAAAGATGAATGTTGTATCTAGTTCCACCTGGATGTATTCATTATGTAACTTAAGAATAAAGGACTGAATATGAATTTAAAAATGTTATATCTAATTATATTTTCTTTTTAAAATCATTTTCATGCATATCTTTTTCATGTATGCAAATATTGGTTTTATATTTCATATTTTTTTTACATTCAAATTATGATATTTTTCATATAAATATAAAATCACATTATCTTAATAAGATTTATAATTTTGATATTTGTTATAGGTAACAATGAGCTGATGTTTGATTACAACACATCGAATGAATAATGAATATGAGGAAGGTGTTGATTCCTTTTTGGAATTTTCTAAATGAAATGTTCCAAGAAGCGACATTTTTTTCTATACATGGCTAAAATATTTGAATATGAAGAATTTAAAAAGTTGGAGATCAAAGATCATTTTATTTGTTATGGTTTTAATCCGAGTTACAACCCTTGGATTTGGCAAGGTGAAAGTAGATAGAATATCAGATATTCTGATAATTGATGATTTGTAAGATGGTTTCTCTGATGGAATTGAAGAAATGATTCATTATATTGAAGAAAAACAAATTGAGATAGATCTGAAAATTGGGCGTCTATATGGTGATGCTGAAAAACCATTTTATCCTAGTTTTATAAAATTTATGTTTTGTTGAGTGGTGTAAAGATTGATTAACCTTAGGAAGAAACATGGATGGAGTGACATAAGTTTTACAGAGCTGCTAAAATTGATGAAAGACATTCTTACAAAAGACAACGATCTTCTAGATTCACATTAGAAGGCTAAGAAAATATTATGACCGATGGGATTGGTATACAAGAAAATACATGCCTGTCCAAATGACTATATGACATATAGAAATGAATACAAATTTCTATCTGAGTGCCCTAAATGTGTGACATTACAGTATAAGTTGAAAGAAAAATAACAGGCTAATGTAGATATTATAGAGATCACTGCCAAGGAATTTTGTTATAATAATATAATTCATCATTTGAATTTTTTATTTTCTAATTCACATGATGAAAAAAGGATAATATGGAATGATGATGAGAATATATGTGATGGAAAAATACGTCATCTAGCTGATTGTACACAATGAAAGAAACTTGATGAGCAGTATCCTACATTTAGAAATGAAATTAGAAATCTCAGACTTGGAATATGTAGAGATGTAATGAATGCATACCGAACCCCCAGTAGAACACATAGTTCATTGCCTATTTATTGGTAATTTACAACCTCTCTCATGAAGTTTGTATGAATTGAAAATATGTCTTGTTGTGTATAATGATCTTTGGTCCAAAGTAACCCGCAAATGATATTGATGTTTTATTGTCAAAATTGATAAATGATTTGAATCTTTTATGGGAGGATGATATTAGGGTCTATGATTCCTATAAAAAGGAATATTTCCAACTGAATTAAGTACTTATGTTCATAATAAATGACTTATTAGTGTATGTAAATTTGTTTGGATATAGTGTTAAGGGGCATAAATCATGTCCAACTTTTGAACATCAAACTTCATATTGTCAATTGTATCATGGGATGAAAACAATATACATGGGCAATCGAAAGTTTTTTCCTATGGATCAATCTTATATAGAAGTCTAAAAAAGGATTTCAATCACTCAACAGAATTTGATATTGCTCTAAAACCTTTATCCCCTGATGTGTATTTTGAGAGGGTGAATAACCATGATGTGACATTAGGAAGGACACATAAATCTGGTAATGATAGGCATATTTTGAAGAAGTGTTCAATATTTTTTTAGCTACCATATTGGAGATATAATGAAATGAATATTTTTTGAGCTACCATATTGGAGATATAATGAAGTGAAACGTAATATTGATTTCATTCACATGGATCGTATTTAGGGGGTGCGGGTGTCCAGGGGGTGGACGGGTGTTCAGGTGGTGGGTGGGTATCCAGGGGGCTGTCCAGTGGGGTGGGGTTGTGTATAGTGGGTGGGAGGGTGTCTAGGGGGGGTGGGGGGGGGGGGGGGGGTGGAGGGGTTGTCCAGGGGTGTGTCTAGAGGGGTGGGGGTGTTAGGGGGTGGGGGTGTCTAGGGGGTGGGGGTGTCCAAGGTGTGGGGGTGTCCAAGGGGTGGGGGGTGTCCTGGGGTGGGATGATGTATAGGGGGTGGGGTGTTTAGTGGGTCAGTGATGTCCAGGGTGTGGGGGTGTCTAGGGGGGGCTATCTGGGGGAAGGGGGACTGTCCATGGGGGTTTCTAGGGGGGTGGGAGGGTGTCCAAGGTGTGGGGGTTTCTAGGGGGGTGGGTGGGTGTCCTAGGGGTGGGGGGGCTATCTAGGGGAAGGAGGGTGTCCAGGGGGTAGGGGGTGTCCAGGGGGTGAGGGCTATCTGGGGGAATTTTCCAGGGTGTGGGAGGGTGTCTTGGGGGGTGGGGGGTTGTCCAGTGGGGTGGGGGATATTCTTGGGGGTAGGGGCTGTCCAAGGGGTTTTAGGTTTTTTAGTTGAAATTTTATGTTTTGAATGTTATGTATGTGATTGACAAATTTAGCTTTGGTTCTTCCTGTTTTGGTCTAGTTCTGATATTTTTCTTTTATGTATTCTTGCTTGGTATTGGTCTGTTTTCTGCTTGTTTCAGGTATTCTTTGGTATAGCATAGTAATGGTAGAATGGTTTTATTTATAAAAAATTGGTTCTTTCATCTGTTATTTTATAACCGACGTAATAAATGCATGGGAATGGTTTTCTACATCGGTTATTTAATAACGGACGTAGAATATATGTGTTCGCATAGGTTAAACAATAACCAATGTGAAAAATGCTTCGTAGACTAGTTTTTACATAGGTTATTTTATAACCGATGTAATAAATGCATGGGAAGAGGTTTGTACATCAGTTATTTAATAACTGACGTAGTGCATATTGTAGAGACCTGAAGCTTGACGTACATGGACATTACATTACTTTTTCGGAATACTTAGTACATTACAAAAACACACACACAAGGACCGTAATAGTTTAATGTCTTTGCAAACTCGGAATATAATCTTCTAATCATGGTGAAAGGTCTTCAACATCTCCCATAAAGATCTTCCCCTTTTTTTTACCTAAAACCTTTATTTATATCCTGGGTAAAAGAAAGCACAGAAGGGTGAGCTCAAATGCTCAGTAAGGGTAAACAAAATAAATATCAATCATGTCATATTCATAAGAACATAACATTTTGGAAATCCTAACCTGCAAAAGAGATCATAATATCATAACATGGGATAAATCATAGTTGTGAAAAGTAATCCCAATAATCACAACTTAAAACATGAAACTTTGTGGAGTACACACATAATCATAGAGAATCATTTCTTGTTAGTCAAGACTCATTTCGAAGACTATCTTAGTGGACAAAGTCCCTTTCTGAACCGAGTTCACTCCTCGTTTCAGTCCTGTTTCACTGAACCGGTATAACCTACTGTTCCAGTCCTGTCTATCTCATGAGATATAAAATCTTTACCCAATGCATTGGAGGGAGATATAGGTCTCACCCATCTCATAATTATACCATTCTTATGTGTGCCACAAAATCATAAACCATACATAATTGCATAACCCATGTAATAAAAATGGGAATCTTAAACATCGTGACATCATATAACAATTCATATAAGATAAAGGAATTAATAAAAATATTTCCATCACAACATAATCAAATACATGTAATAATAGGGATAGAAACAGAACCCTTTATTATCTTATATGGAAAATAATTTTGATAAAATACTTGAACTCCATTCTTGAGGAAAATATCCTTTCTACTTCGAAATTTTTTTCCTTTCTTAACATGTCATACAATTTTAAACTAAAAGAAGTTGATTAAAAATAAACTTGAAAACATGTAAAGGAATATTCTTTGAAATAATGGTTTAAAAATCCATTCATTCCATATAATTAAAAAAAACATTCTTCTCGTACTTTTGTCGGAAAAGTCAAAAAGTACCTCGTATGAAAAACGACAAAATATTCCTTTCATATCTTTTACTAAAAACTCACTGAAGGGTGAAATTGGATTTAAACAATTGTATGTGGATGGAAATAATATTACATATTGAGGAAACATGGATTTGGATGATAAAATACACTCACGTAAATGCCAAAGTATAAACAATCTCGGATAAAAAATGAGATTGTGATATTTCCCTTACCTTAGGTCCGATTTGCTTCGTAAGTGTCCGAACCTCCTATATAATGATTTAAATAATGTCATTGACTTATTATAGAATCATACTCATTATTATGATACCATATATGGTTCACTTATGAATTTATATTACTCGCTCTTTTGTAAATTCCATGATAAAGAGTGTTTTGGGTAAAATCGTTTCATTTTTCATCCGTGTTTTGACTTGTATTTATTCATATGATTACTTAGATCATGATTAATTAATTCCAGAATATAAAACATGATTTATATATAACATATATTCAGAATATACATATATATAATAGATCAGTGAATGGAAATAAATACACCGTTCATGGAGACGGTAGTCCGTATGTACGCACAAGCGATGATATCGTTCTCATGATCGTGAAATTGTATTGGAGTGTATGTATAATATTTCAGAATCAATATCACTTTACAATAATAATATATAGTTATTATGTACACCATTATACCCATCCAAGTAAGGTGGTGGTGGAAAATAGATTACACCACGACGTGGAGACGGTATTCCGTACCTACGCATGCGCGGTGATTTCGTTTTCCGTAGGATGGATAGATGGTGAAATAGGGTTGTTTCATACTTATAATAACATATCAGTATATGAGTGATACTGATGTTATTAACTCATAATGAAACAACCTAATAAGAAGAAGTGGGAGAAGAAATAAAGTTGAAAGAATCGGTAACGGAGATTACCTCTTCTTTGAAGCGCCTCTTTGAGATCTCCTTTTAGGGCACTTAAATTGGTCTTTGATGATGAAAAGAACCTCTAGGATGTTGCTAGGGAAGTGGGGAAGGGAATTTGGCAGGGGTTGGCCGTGCTTGAAGGCTCAATGTGGTGTGAGGAAGAGAGGGAGGAGGTGCCCTTTTATAAGGGAGGAGAGGGGTACCTTTGTAATAACTAAAAATATTATTTTATTATAAAGCCAAATTCGGTTTTAAATAGCTCCAAATTGATTTATTTCTAAGATAGGGTGGGGATGGGACGAAATAATCTCATAAAATATAATTTATACAAGTTTAGGTTCCTATTTTAACCTTATCATTTAGATTTAACATTAAGTTAAATAATTTTACTTTTACCGTATCTTCTTATGTTCTTATACTATAAGGTTAATGAACTTAATATAAGCAGCCAAACAAACCCCATGTTTTTTATTATTAATATATATAACCTTATCTAAGTCATTTGGCCGAACCTTAGATTTTTATGAATAAAATAAAAATTAATAATATAATATTTGTTTTAAAAACTATTTTATGTCAATTTTGACACTATTTATTAATTTATTTTTGTGAAAATCATAACAGAATGATTAGTTCGAAAAAAATTAATTAAATAAATAATAACATGTCATAGTAACCTAAAAAATTAGTGGAATTCATAAAAAGTCTCAAATTACATTTATTTTGGTATTTATAACATCAATTATGTCAATATTTTATTAATAAGATAATTACTACATCATCACTGTGTCATAAATAAATTAAATTATTTAATGTCCAAAAGCTAAAAATAAACTACCATTATGTAGGAACACCTTTTAGATTTCTAATTAATATTTATAGTCTAATTTATCTTATGTATAACCCTATATTAAAAATGATATACTTATTAAACATTGATATTAACTATTTTAACCGTTCTTTAAATAAATTAATAATAAATGTCCTAATCTAATCCAAGTGTGCCTAAATGGTCATATTTTATTCCTAAGGTTGTTCTTGGTCGAATTACACTTATCCAATAGAATTAGGACATGTGTTATGGTAATAATAATATCATTGTTACCCTTAATTACCCTATTTACCGTGGTAAATAAAAGTAAAAAGTTACTATACACCAAAAATTATTTTCATCTCATTAAACCACATTTTACTTACTGACATCAACTGTGTCTCTCTTATTTTTAAAATTCCACTCACATAAGCGGTAAAATTATGTTTTATGAAAAAATTCTGTTTTTTTTACTACAACATAGTGGTTTCACTATTCATCAAAAAAATGAAAGTTTCCAGAAAAATTCCAAAAATAAGGCCTAAGCTATATTTGATATTATGAACTCAAAAATGATGTCTATTTTACCAAATTCAAAACATATCAGTTGCATTAATTAATTTAAAAATTAATTCCCGTCATCAAAACAAACAGCTTGTTCTTAAGAGAGAATAACTATCAAAAGATTGACACTTGGTTATGTCTGGTTTAAATGTGAAATTACCTCCAATGACCAACATTTTATTAAATTGTAAAAATATATTCTAAATATACTTTAAAACAACTCAAATTAATAATTTATCACTATTAATTATTTCGATTGAAAAAGTTATTTTTAATTAAAAGTTAGAAATTTTCACTATTCATCAAAATATGAAAGTTATTCGAAAATTACCAAAATTTCACCCTAAGCTAATTTTGATATTCCGAATCCAAAAATGAAGTCCATTTTGAAAAATAAAATTTAAAAAATTTCAAAAAGTATTTATTACTATTCATAACGACTAGTTTTAATAATATTTTAATAGCATATTGTTGTTTAGTGAAACTCGGTATTGCGTACTACACACGCTATCGAGGAAGGTCGCGATTGCGTGTAATGAAAGGCAAGTCAAGGATGCGTGTTGTTCAAGATCCTTTTGGTGTAGCGTAAAACACAAGACATTAATGAAATTAAAAAGAATATTTTTCATAAAATCTCGGGCCATTACACATATGTTTTCACATTGGTTAAATAATAACCGATGTGATAAACTTGTTTTCCACATAGATTCTGTAATAAATGATGTAAAAAATGCTTTAGAGGGGTATTTTATTATGTTGGTTATTACATAACCGATGTAATAAACTATATACCACGTCAGTTTTTTAAAAACCGACATAATAAACCAAAACTTCGAAACGTTTTCTATGTCGTGTTTGTAAGAACTGACATGAAAAACACTTCAGATTGATGTCTTTTATGTTAGTTTTAAAACAAATAATGAAAAAAAAATATTTATAACATCCCCTTTAACAACATCAACCAAAATCCTATTGAAAAAATAAAAAACAACCAACTTAAAAAACCTTTTCTACACTAGTGTGGGTTTTTTTCCAAAAAGTCGGGTGTTTCAATAAAGGGGGATGATTCCATATAACAATGTGATTCTATAAAAAGGGTTAAGGTGAATGATGGGAGAGTTTAGGGGTTTTATAAGGAGTTTCTATATCAAATGGGTGGTCTCACGATCCATACATGGTTGGCTAAAACCGTGTGGTCAAACCTTCCGAAGAGGTAAAATCCAGATCCTATTTCCTAGGAGCTTACTTGTTTTTGCTCTATATATTTATTTTTGGATTTAAAACGCCCCTATTTCGGGATTTAACTCCCTAGAAGGCTGGATAACCCTCCCTAAATTATTTTAATCCAACTTAGAGCCTTCCCTTGGTGATTTAAGGCCCAATTCTTTTGGTAAGAGCCGATCTTCTTAGTTCTTTCCTGTTTTCTTCAAACTCCTCCTTCTCTACTTCTTGTTTTCTTATATCTACACATCATGTGGGTAGATATATGTTTTTAACGTCAATTAAGGAGAAATATGGTGATTTTAATGATAGAGGTAGATATCAAAGTTACTTTCATGGAATCTTGATATGATTCTTGAGGTATGTCACTATTGTTTCTTAATTTGTCCCATTTTCATAGATCTGCTCAGATATGCTTCTCCAATCACCATTATTTCTTAGATATAAACCTATAGTGTGTAGATATTTGTTTTTGAGGCAAAATAATTCAATTTTTAGTCATTATCTTTCTAGGATAAGATAACTAAGGATGTTCTTGGAGAATCGACCCGCCTTCATGTGTGTTCTTCATCTGTTGTGGAGTTTCATCGAATCCTTCAAGGTAGGTGGCTTCAATATCATCTCCCCATTCTAGAATTGATAGTATTAGTTTAAAATTGGTTTATATGAATGGGATATATTGTGAAAATCCTGGAATAAATCTTTTTCAGGGATGATTTACTGTTTTAGTGAAATTGTGAAATCTTGGTGAATTGTTGTGCAAGGTGATTTAGCATTTCAAATTTAGAATGATGATTTTAAATAATTTATTTTATGAAATTGTTAAATTGTTTTATGAAAAAGAATTCAATAAAAAGGGCATTTTATTGAAATTGTCTGGAATTGTATTGACTTTAATGGAATTGGTTTTCAATAAAAATGGTGTTTTTATTGAAAGGGTGTTTTGGCATGATCCTTGGGCATATTGGTGTGTGAGTTCATATTGATTTTTTGGGGCATGGTTGAAATATGACCTTGTGATCAATTCCAAAGGTTAAATGGAACACGGGATATAAATTTCATATTGAATATATAGGTATTGGTTGAAATATGACCTTGTGCTCAATGCCAAAGGGTTAATGGAACATGGGAAACAATTACCTTGTGATGACTTGGTAGATTGATGAGAAACTACTCATGAGTACGGAACTATCATAACATATCATGCATGGTTGGTTTTTCATGGGTTTTTGGAATGGTTGAGTATGCCAATAAAGTGATATTGTGAAATTATTTTAACAATTATTTAGTTATTTTTCTGGAAAAATATCTCTCTGGGAAAATTGGTTTCAATTGCACTTGTATGATTTTGGTAATAAATGGTTCTAGAAACATGTTTATATTTAGTTATAAACTAATTTTGAGAAATTGTTTTATATAAAATATTTTATATAATTATATCTATCTCTACTATCATAGTGGTGTGAGTAGGTAATTCATTGTGGAAAACCTACTGAGTTTTATACTCATCTATACTTTGTCACTTTGGTGCTTTTGTAGATACTATCATCCCGGACAAGGGAAAAGGTAATATTTCACACATTTTTAGTAGTACCTCATGTTGTTTGGGTTGTTCGTATATTGTATAGCTTAGGGATTTTGGATCAGGGAGTCTTGATGTATTTGGAGAGTCTTGTGTAGTTTATCCGGTGTGTACTTTAATACTTGGTTATTCTTCCCCTCTTTCTTAATTTGATGTGGTTTTGAGATACATGAAGTTGTTGTGTCTTATTTCACTCGTTCATGCATCATATAGTGAATGTTTTGTTATGGTTGGTTGGTTATTGGTTCATTTCTTAGTGGGTAAATCATCTCCCACTTGTATTTGAAACCCTTCATCATTTATTTCTATCCTTTGGCATCATGGGGATGTCGCTTAGGGCCTAGTGATGACTCATTGTACACTCAATCCAATAGGATTTGGAGGGTCATTACACATGTCCAGTTTGTCAATAGTTGGGTGAAATCATAGACTATTTGGTTTGTATTAGGCTTGAAAAATGGGAAAGTGGAGTATCATGTCTTTCCTTTTATGTTGGATTAGTTATAGGATGTGTTTCCTGAGGATTTATTAAGGCTACCACCTAAGAGGGATGTTGAGATCATGATAGTGTTGTTGTTGGGAGAAAACTAGTTTCCATTCTTCCATATAGAATGACACCAATGGAACTCCAGGAGCTTATGTATCAATTGTAGGACCAAGAGAACATGGGTTTTATATTCCCTATTAAGTCACCTTGGGGATCTATGGTGCTGTTTTCCAGGAAATGTGATAGTTTGTTATGGTTGTGTGTTGATTATAAGAAGTTGAATCAGATGATGGTTAAGAGCTAATTCTCTATTCCTCGAATAAAAGATCTATTTGACTAGATTTTAGGTGCTTCAGTGTTATCCAATATTGATCTAAGATCAGGATATCGTCATTTAATGTTGAGACCCTATGATATACCATGGGATTCCTTCGAAAGAAGGTACAAGTTGTATGAGTTTGTAATGATTCCATTTGGATTTACCAATGCACTGATAGTGTTTCTGGATCTAATGAATCAAATAATTCATCTTTGTCTATAATAGTTTCTGGTTTTATTTGTTTATATCATCTTGGTGTACTCTAAAACTCATTAATATCATTCCAAACTCATTGAGACCATCTGTATTACACTAAGAGAGAATATTATACATACCATCTATCCAAATGTCTTTTCTAGATTAAATGGGTTCATTTCATGAGAAACATAATATTATAGAATTGTGTATCTATGGATTCAAATAAGGTGCAAGAATTTATTTCTTAGGAGAAACCTAATAATGCTTCATATGTTTGATGTTTTTTGAGTTTGTTTGCATAATAATGAAGGTCTATTAAGGACTTCTACCATTTGGAAGAACCACTCTCAGTTTTAACCAAGAAGGGTATCTATTGGGTGTGGTCTAAGGCTTGTGAGAATGCATTTTAGGAACTGAATATGTGATTGGAAACCGCATTGATAATTATCGTACCTGAGACAGATAATAACCATACATTGTTCTATGATGCATCTAGAGTTAGTCTTGGTGAAATGTTAATGTAGGATAACTGGGTTGTGGCGTATAGGTTATGAAATTTTGAGGCCTCATGAAATAAATTACCATATTAATGATCTTGAGTTGTCTACAGTGGTTCATTCCTTGAAATGTTGGTAGTATTGCTTGTTGGGAGAATGGTTTACAACATAAAATGATCATAAAATATTGAAGTAAATATTATCTCATCAGGATTTAAATCTTATTTAGTGAATATGGGTTGAATATACACAATAATTTGTCATTGAATTGGTTTACACACCAGGAAAGAGAAAATGTAACACCCCGAGCTTCCACGATATGCTTCTCTTTCAATAATGAAATAATTTGCATTGTATGCAAGTTCGAGATTATAACACACCATGACCAATCAAAGTAGCAGTTATGAATAGTAATACCCAATTTTTTAAATTATCTTAATTTTATATTCCAAAATGGTCTTCATTTTTTTTATTCGTAATATCGAAATTACCCTATGTTGAATTTTTTGTAATTTTTTGAGAACTTCCAATTTTTTATGAATAGTGAAGAATAGTTAAAAACAACTTTTTAAATCAAAATAATTTATAGTGATAAATTATACTATTGAGTGGTTTTAAAGTATAATTAGAATATATTTTTACCATTTTATCCAATGGTGTTCATTATAATTAATTTCCCTTTGAAATTAGACATAAACAATTGTCAATATTTTGATATATACTGTTTCTTAAAAACACTCTATTTGTTGTGACAGCGGGAATTAATTATAAAATTAATTAATTCAACATATATGTTTGGAATTTTTTAAAATAGACATCATTTTTGAATTTGGAATATAAATTATAGCTTAGGGTGAAATTTTGGCATTGTTCTGAAAAACTTCAATTTTTGATGAATAGTGAAACCACTAAGTGGTAGTTAAAAAACTGATTTTTCATTTAAATGAAACATTAACACTTCTGTGATTTGATTTTCAAAAATCCAACATATATGGTTGTCATTAGGAAGTAAAATGTGGTTCAATGGGATTAAAATAATTTTTTGTGAATAGTAACTTTTAAGTTTAATTAATCGCGATTAAAGGTAATCAGTGAAATTTAAGGTAAAAATGATATTATAAAAATATGAAAATACCTTTAAACTTGTCCTACCACTATTGGGTGTGTCATGGCCGACCCAGAAAATCCATGTGTCAACTTGGGGATCCCATGGAGCCACTTTGGTAGGAAAATGACATAGATAACTTTTATTTAAAGTTAAAATAAAAATGTCACAAACATAAGTTGTTTTAATAAAACAATTTTTAGATGGGGTTATACAAGTCATATTTTTGACTATAAATATTCATTAGAAATATAAAAATATTTCCTAAATCATGATATTTTTTTTATAATTTTTAGAAATTAAATAAATTAAATTATTTATGACACCATGATGATGCAGCGATTACCTCATTAATTATCGATTTAAATAAAATGAAAAGATAATGTAAAATATAAGACTTAAAACTGTCAAAAACCTATTGGATGAGTCGATTTCGAACCCTTATCACCTTATCCTTGAATTATATAAGTTTGGGACCTTTAGAATCCAAAAATCATTTTATAATAAAGTAATATTTCATTACATTCCAAGAGTGCCCCTCCTCTCCACTTATAAAAGGCCCCCACCACTACCACCTTATCCACACATTCAAGACATTTGGATCGGCCAAACTCTGCCCAAATACTCTCCCAAATTCCCTACCTTACTTTGAGAAGCCTCACTTTGGGCAGAATTCTTCCCAAGGAAGCCTTTGGCTCAAATCAAAAGAGTTACCCGATTTTAAGGTAATGTCTTCTCTTATGTTATTTTGTTTTATTTTGTTTATCCAACCCCCTAAACTCTTTTTATTAATTTCTTTTGTAAAAACACCAGTATCTTAAATATAATAGTATGTTGTTATAAAAATTATTTGATCTACACTTACACACACCTACATCTAATGGTTAAAGAACCTACTGTTTCTGTGGATGACGAATTTCTTCCTCACGAAACGATGACTGTTCAACACTCATATAACACCTTCAAATGTGGCCATTAAGATGTAAATCTATTTATATATGATATATAATATGTTTATGTTTTACTTAAGGTTCTGTATTTTATATTTATGTAATACCTTTATTGTTTCCATTATGGGTAAACGCGATATTTTCATTTTAGGAAGTGCAGACTACCGCCCCCTCAAAGTGATTTGAATCGTTAATGCCATATGTGGGATGTATAAAGGATGGAGTAAATGATATTATATATGATATTATATTGGAATTATAATATTCCTTTATATCATTATGATTTAATTAAATACGAAATATAAATGAAAGAAGCGTTCATGCGTATGTACGGCTTACCGTCTCCATGAACGGTGCATTTCATTTCTTAAAGTTATGGAATATTATAAATGCATGTATATACTGGATATATATGAGAGATATAATATCTATATCATGAATATAATTATGGATATAATTGATATTTTACCCCATGAAAAAAGTGTAATTATAAGAAGTTTATTTTTGACTCAAGTACCTAAGATCGACAAAACGACAGTTATTAACTTAAATAATTACATAATGTTCATAAAATGGTAATAAGTGATATAAACAGAATAATGAACTTGAAAAATGTTCTTAAGCAGGTAAAGATTAACTCTAGTTTATTATTCAGGAGGTTAAAGAGCGGTCGAGTCATGTCGGACACGGGGTAAGGGAACTTCTCAACCCAATTTCTATTCTTTGGGTTAATCTAATACTTTAAAATTATTTCATGATATTATTATGTCCTATCTTGTATTTGTACTTTATTTATGTGTACTTATAGTGAATACACATAATAGATCTACTTTATTTAAAAAAATGATCTTTGTAAGGGTCTTCGTCTCAATCTACTTTCATTGAGGCATATTTTGTTTTATACACAAACATTCTTTTATACGGTGTATAATCCCCTTTGACTTTGACTTTTATTCAAAAAGGAATATTTTTTTACAAAGAGTTTTTATAAAATAAAAAAGGAATATTTTTGTCTTACATATACGGTGACAACGACTTCTCTGCCGCCGTGACCATTATTTGTGTGTCGGCTTCCTCTACAAGACATAACTTTTTTTAATGAAAAATAAATACAAAGTTTTAACTTTCTTTTATCTTGGTATTGAAAATGGTTTTTAAAGTGTTTTTATTATATCAATGTGTTGTATTGATATCTTGTGATTGAAATGTGCAAATGTTATGTTTCCATTATGCATGTTTTATGTGATACGATTATGTTATGGTTTATGATATGTTTAAACCTATTCATATGAGGAATGCATTGGACTTAATAAGTGATGGGTGGAGCCCGCTAAAGCTCCTCGATGCATAGGTAGGTCTCATGAGACAATCTAGTTTCTTGGAACGAGGCCTTGACAAAATCATATTGTAGACTTGGCACGAGGCCTTGGCTACGTGGTTATGATAGTATGGAATTATGCATTCCATCATTATGAAAGTGGTTATTGATATTTCACGTGATTATTCTACTAGTAGAATATCCATGTGGGTAAGTAAATGGCGTTATTTCATTTTAATTTTGCCAAATTATTCTAAAGTTCAAGTTTAAAAGGCTTTTGTTTTAGTTATACATTTCCTTAAATGTTAATGTTTATTTATAAAAGCTTCTGCTATACTGTTATCCTTACTGAGCATCTGAGCTCACCCCATTCAATGTTTTAATTTTTCCAGGATGTGAAGAAGTATATTATGAATGAAATTCAGGGATAATATAAGAGGATATGAAGATAATATGTTGTAGTTTAGTTTAACTTTATGATGTAATGTAAGACTTATGAATGTATCTAGTTTTTCCAAGGCTACTAAACTAATCGGTCTTTCGAGACTTGATCTTTTAGATCATTCCAATGCTACTCAATAATGCACCGACTCTGGGTAACTAGGGTCGGGGCGTTACAGTTGGTATCAGAGGAAGATTAGTACTAACCTTGGAAGCTAGATTTAGATAAAATCTGAGTAGAGCACATATCCCAAAGATAGACTTTGAGGATTAGTATAGAAGAACTTCCTAGAATTTTGGTAATATAGAGATTTTGTGAGTTTTCCGAGCAATACATCCATGTCTGGATACAAGCAGGTAGAGGTGGCTCTGGCACAGATGTACCTAGGGGTAAAACCCGAAAACACCACTTTGAGCTAGACTTGAACAAGAACTAGTGCACGACAATGGGCCTTGCTGCAGTCTTGGTTACGACACTCCCGGGGGATATGCTTAGGATAATTCTCGTTTTCTTTACAAACCACTATGAAGGGTTATGAGTATATAATTCCTCAAAGAAATTTTTTTATGATTATGGATTATATCCAAAAATAGTTCAATTTATGTTAAGTATTTTTTATGTATGGAATTATGTATTTTGATTCATAAACTAATCTAGTTTATGCCATTTTTTAGAAATGGCACCTAGTGGAAGGAATGGAAACTATAACAATGCACGCACTCTATGTAGGGATTTCCCTCTTGCTCAAGATAATTATTATGGAGCTGGAGATACAACTGGTGCTGATCAACTTATTACCATACTGGGACAACTCACTCAGGTTATGAATAATAACCTTACTCGAACGGAGCACCCTGATCCGCAACGTAGAGGATCAATGTTAGACCGCTTCATGAGGCAAAAACAGCCAAAATTTAATGGGGGTACAAATCCATTAGTATCTGAGCAATGGATAAACTCCTTAGAGAAAAAATTCCATGCCTTGGGGAGTAGAGAAAGGGAGAAGGTTGTCATGGCAGTCTACCGCCTCACTGGAGATGCCGGTCAATGGTGGTCGCTGATTCAAAACACAAAGGAAGATGAAGAAGTATAAAGTATGGAGTGGAGAGAGTTTAAGGAAATTTTCTTAGAAAAATACTTTCCACATGACCATCGAGCAGATATGGAAAGACACTTTCTGAGTCTGAGGAAGAAGGAGGATGAGAATGTCGCAAAGTATGAGGCTAACTTTACAAGGTTGGCGAGGCATGCTGCAGATTATATACGTAACCCAAGAAGTAATATTGATCATTTATTTTATGGGTTAAAACGATTTCTCCATAGAGCTTCAGTATCATAATCCTTCTCATCGTATGAAGATATTGTCTCGTGTGCTATCAAGATAGAAAAGGAATTCTCTAAGTCTTATGACAATAATGTAAAGAAAGAGAAGAAGAGAACGGTGGAACAAGAGACAAATAAAGGGAAAAAGGGAAATAAGGATTTTCCATTATGCGATAATTGTGGGAAGAATCACCCCAGTACTTTCCTGAAAGGAATGAGAGTTTGTTACAAATGTGGAGAAAAAGGTCACCAGGCACGTGATTGGAAGGGAAATAAACAGGGAATCAATGTTGAATGCTACAATTGTAGAGAAATGGGGAATTATGCAAATGAATGTCCTAAGCATCAGGGAAACATACCTCAGAAAAGGCCAAGGGATTAAGGAAAATCTTATGCTGTTACTACAGTTGAAGTGGAATAATTAATGTATTGTTTCTTTTGGAATCAAGGATTATATTCTGGTTATAAGAATAATGTGATATATATAAGGATTGTACTGCAATACTTTTTGTTTTCATTAAGGATTTAATATGACGAAGGTAATCATATTTTTAGTAGGTGACAATAAGAGAACCTTTACATTGTTTGGGGAATCTGATGTTACAATTGATTTTGGAATTCAGAGACCTTTTAGAGAAATTCTGGACAGAGGTATTTTGGATAACTATAATGGTTGGAATGGATTAAGTGGAACCTTGGATAGTATTTTTTAATGTTAAAAAATTTCTTAAGATTATTTTTGGAATATTATAATACTATAGTTTTAGGAAAAGGACAACCTGCAGGTTGGGGGATAACCCGTCGCGTCGGAAAAAGCTGTAGGAATCGAACCCACAAACATAGTGCAACATGCCTTTATTACCTACCACTAGCCTACTGGAAGTCCCTGGTTATTAAATAATAGTTTTACTAATCTAAATGGTATGTGTTAATATTTGGAACCTTATACAATTTGGATAAATAGAATATTTTTGAGTTCTATTACCTTTTATAGTGAAGGATGGGTTTGTGGTAAAAATTTATTAAAGAATGAAAGTCTACATGACATGTATGTATATTCCCTTATGTTCTTAGTAAATCTCCTAAATAAATTCATCAACTTTATAAAAGGTAACTTAAAACAAAAACATTTCCGGTTAACTCTTCCAACTGGGGATTCAATAACCGTTTAACCATTCAAAAGTTTTTGATTTTCTTATGGTTAACATTCTGCTAATCTAGTTTTCTACAACTCTCCATCAGACCGTGATGGTTTGTTTTTATTCCATATCCATATTTTCATAGAATCCTAGTATGGGATATCTCCGGTGTCCTTTGTACTTATCTTTCTTTCTTTTAAAGTTATATTTTTATTAACCTTATTTCCGATGTGGGTTTTCCACAAAGGTAGTTTCTACTTTGAACCTTTTATTTTCGAAGAACATTTTCAAATTGTGAGGATGAAATTTATTGAAGGAGGGGAGAATGTAACACCCCGAGCTTCCACGATACACTTCTCTTTCAATAATGAAATATCTTGCATTGTACGCATGTTCGAGATTCTAACACACTACGACCAATCAAAGTAGTAGTTATGAATAGTAATACCCACTTTTTGAAATTATATTAAATTTATATTTCAAAATTGACTTCAATTTTGTATTCGTAATATATAAATTACCCTATGTTGAATTTTTTGTAATTTTCTGAGAACTTCCAATTTTTTATGAATAGTGAAGAATACTTAAAAAACATTTTTTATCAAAATAAATTATAGTGATAAATTATACTATTGAGTGGTTTTAATGTATAATTAGAATATATTTTTACAATTTTATCCAATGGTGTTCATTATAATTAATTTCACTTTGAAATTAGACATAAACAATTGTCAATCTTTTGATATATATTGTTTCTTAAAAATATGCTATTTGTTGTGACATCGGGAATTAATTATAAAATTAATTAATGAAACTTATATGTTTGTAATTTTGTAAAATATACATCATTTTTGAATTCGGAATATTAATTATAGCTTAGGGTGAAATTTTGGCATTGTTCTAAAAAACTTCAATTTTTGATGAATAGTGAAACCACTAAGTGGTAGTTAAAAAACTGATTTTTCATTTAAATGAAACATTACCACTTCTGTGATTTTATTTTCAAAAATCCAACATAGATGGTTGTCATTAAGAATTAAAATTTGGTTCAATGGGATTAAAATAATTTTTGGTGAATAGTAACTTTTAAGTTTAATTAATCGCGATTAAAGGTAATCAGTGAAAGTTAAGGTAAAAATGATATTATAAAAATATGAAAATACCTATACACTTGTCCTACCCCTATTGGGTGTGTCCGGGCCGACCAATACAATCCATGGGCCAACTTGGGGACCCCATGGAGCCACTTTGGTAGGAAAATGACATAAATAACTTTTATTTAAAGTTAAAATAAAAATGTCACAAACATAAGTTGTTTTACTAAATTAATTTTTAAATGGTGTTATACAAGTCATATTTTTGACTATAAATATTAATTAGAAAGATAAAAAGATTTCATAAATCATGATATTTTTTTATAATTTTTAGACATTATATAAATTAAATTATTTATGACACCATGATGATGCAGCGATTACCTCATTAATTAACGATTTAAATAAAATGAACAGATAATGTAAAATCTAAGACTTACACTTGTCAAAAACCTATTGGATGAGTATATTTAGAACCATTATCACCTTATACTCTAATTATATAAGTTTGGGACCTTTAGAATCCGAAAATAATTCTATAATAATGTAACATTTCAATACATTCCAAGAGTGCTGCTCCTCTCCACTTATAAAAGGCCCCCACCACTACCACCTTATTCACACATTAAAGCCATTTGGCTCGGCCAAAATCTGATCAAATACTCTCCCAAAATCCCTCCCTTACTCCTAGAAGCCTCACTTTGGGCATAATTCCTTCCAAGGAAGCCTTTGCCTCAAATCGAAAGAGTTACCCGATTTTAAGGTATTGTCTTCTCTTATGTTATTTTGTTTTATTTTGTTTATCCAACCCCCTAAAATCTTTTTATTCATTACTTTTTTGAAAAAACCAGTATCCTCAATATACTAGTATGTTTTTATAAGAAGTATTCGAGCTACACTTACACACACCTACATCTAATGGTTAAAGAACATATTGTTTTTGTGGATGGAGAATTTCTGCCTCACGAAACGATGATTGTTCAACACTCATATAACACCTTCAAATGTGGAAATTAAGATGTAAATATATTTATATATGATATATAATTTGATTATGTTTTACTTAAGGTTCTTTATTTTTCATTTATGTCATACCTTTATTGTTTCCATTATGGGTAAACACGATATTTTCATTTTAGGAAGTGTGGACTACCACCCCCTCAAAGTGATTTGAATCGTTAATGCCATATGTTGGATGTATAAAGGATGGAGTAAATGATATTATATATGATATAATACTGGAATTATAATATACCTTTATATCATTATCATTTAATTAAATATGAAATAGAATTGAAAGCAGCGTTCATGCGTACGTATGGCTTACCGTCTCCATGAACAGTGCATTTCATTTCTTACCTCTAAACATTATGGAATATTATAAATGCATGTATATAATGGATATATATGAGATATATGATATCTATATCATGAATATAATTATTGATATAATGGATATTTTACCACATGAACAATGTGTAATTATAAGAAGTTTATTTTTGACTCAAGTACCTAAGATCGAAAAAACGAAAGTTATTAACTTAAATAATTACATAATGTTCATAACATGGAAATAAGTGATATAAAAGGAATAATGAACATGAAAAATGTTCTTAAGAAGGTAGATACTAACTCTAGTTTATTATTCAGGAGGTTAAAGAGCAGTCGAGTCAGGTCGGACACGAGGTAAGGGAACTTCTTAACCCAATTTCAATTCTTTGGGTTAATCTCCTACATTAAAATTATGTCATGATATTATTATGTCCTATCATGTATTTGTACTTTATTTATGTTTACTTATAGTGAATACACATAATAGATCTACTTTATTTAAAAAAATGATCTTTGTAAGGGTCTTCGTCTCAATCTCCTTTCATTGAGGCATATTTTGTTTTATACACAAACTTTCTTTTATACAGTGTATAAACCCCTTTGAGTTCGACTTTTATTCAAAAAGGAATGTTTTTTTACAAAGAGTTTTACTAAATGACAAAAGGAATGTTTTTTTCTTACGTATGTAGCGACAACGACTTTTCCGCCGCCGTGACCATTATTTGTGTTTCGGCTTCCTCTACAAGCCATAACTTTTTTTAATGAAAAATAAATACAAAGTTTTAACTTTCTTTTATTTTGGTATTGAAAATGGTTTTGAAAGTGTTTTTATTCTATCAATGTGTTGTATTGATATCTTGTGATTGAAATGTGGAAATATTATGTTTCCTTTATGCATGTTTTATGTGATACGACTATGTTATGGTTTATGATATTTTTAAACCTATTCATATGAGGAATCCATTGGACTTAATAAGAGACGGGTGGAGCCTGATAAAGCTCCTCGATGATTCGATAGGTCTCATGAGACAAACTAGTGTCTTGGCACGAGGCCTTGACAAAATATTATTGTAGACTTGGCACGAGGCCTTGGCTACGTGGTTATGATAGTCTGACATTATGCATTCCATCATTATGAAAGTGGTTATTGATATTTCATGTGATTATTCAACTAGTAGAATATCCATGTGAGTAAGTAAATGGAATTATTTCAATTTACTTTTTCCATATTATACTAATGTTCAAGTTTAAAAGGCTTTTGTTTTAGTTATACATTACCTTAAATGTTAATGTTTATTTATGAAAGCTTCTGCTATATTGTTATCCTTACTGAGCATCTGAGCTCACCCCTTTCAATGTTTTAATTTTTCTAGGAAGTGAAGAAGTATATTATGAATGACATGCAGGGATAATATAAGGCGATATGAAGAGAATATGTTGTAGTTTTGTTTTACTTTATGATGTAATGTAAGACTTATGAATATATCTAGTGTTCCCAAGGATACTAAACTAATCGGTCTTTCGAGACTTGATCTTTTGTGATCATGACAATGCTACGCAATAATGCACCGACTATGGGTAACTGGGATCGGGGTGTTACAGAAATAGAGATGCAGATGCCTTGAGCTAGATGTCTCAAAATCACATGGTTTAGGAATCATGTTCAGAGTGTTGGATGATAGCGTTATTTGATGTGATGCCTTTGGAGGTGTAGTATGTCCAAAGAAAGATGACACTTACATTCTTAGTAGTTGAGTCTATTCTTCAGAAATGGATCATGGAGAAACAATATGGGGATTCAAAGTGTTTGGATTTAAAAGAAAATTTTAAAGGAGTCACCTTCTGGTTGGATCATTGGTGATGATGGGACTGTTTAGGATCGTGTACATCTTGTTGTGCCAAGGTGTACATGGGAAGAGTTGATGCCAGAGTTTCATGCATCAAAGTGGGATTTACATTTTGGAATAACCAAAATGTATCACGATATTCATAGGCAATATTGGTGGCCTGAGATTAAGAAAGAGGTTGTGGGTTTCGTGTTGTGATGCCTTACCTTTCAACAAGTTAAGGATGAGCAATAGTGATCAAATAGTTTTTTTGTAGTCGTTACCCATTCGAAAATGGAATTTGGGAGATGTAATTATGGATTTCATTGTGGTTCTTCCTAGGATACTTCAATTTTTTTTTGAAATCTAGGTAGTCATTTATTGGTTGTGTAAGGTGGATCATTTCTTGCAGATTCAAGAGACATTCACTATGGACCACATGAGTGAGTTGTATGGTCAGGAAATAGTATTTATTCATGGGTTACCTCCTATTATTGTTTCATATTGAGATCCATATATTACATCACACATCTGGAAGGGATTATCAAGATCACTTGGTACTCAAATGTTTTTATTACAAATTTTCACACACAAAAGGATGGGTTGTTAGAACATACCATTAAGGTACTAAAGGACATGTTAAGAGCTTGTGTCCTAGATTTTTGTGGATAATGGTAAAACCATATCATGCTTATTGAGTTTTCCTAAAGCAATAGTTACCATGATACGATTTAAATAGAACCATTTGAGGTTCTCCATGGTAGGTTGTGTAGATCGTTGTTATGTTGTATGGAAGCTGGAGAATCAAGAATATTTGGGACCGGGTCTCATGCCAAATACGCCGAAATGATTTTAGATAAATTAGAAGCGTATCGAAATTACAAAGAGTAGAAATAAGTTATATGCAGATAGGAATCATTGACCTCTTGAGTTTGTGATGGGTGACCCTATGTTTCTTTAAATATTTCCAAGGATAGGTCACCATCGAATTCAGAAACAGGGTAAGATGGAAGCTAGGTACATGGGGCAATTTGAGACCGTGGAGTGGATTGGACCGATGGATTAATGATTAGATATTTTATAGAGGTATAGTGGTATGAATGATTTTTTAACACGTATCAACTTTTGTAGTATCACTATAATCCATCTCATGTTATTGATATGTATGATCTAGATAGTGAGGCTGACACAACCTTTGAAGAGGATCCAATTTTTATTGTATATTGTAGTAAAAAAATTTTATGAGGAAAGAATATACCTTTGGTTCTTGTTTTGTAGAAGAACTGTAATTTTCAAGACGAAACATGGAAAAGTGATATGTATTTGTCGACTCACTGGCCCAATATATTTTCTTTGTATGCTCAAGGATTCTTGCTAAGAGAGGCTCTACGATGAGCCATTATAAGGTAGGGAGGTTGTAATATCCCAGAATTTATGAAGGTCTGTCCCTAGTTATTTTTTTGTTTTAATCCTTTAATTTTGGTTAATGAAATGTTTACCAGGTACCTGATGGGGTTTGGGAGTGTTCCGGGGGTTCAAGACATGAAATAAAGGGGAATCATTCCTTTTTACACAAGTGGGCTAATTTTCCCAGAGTTAGTAAAAACCATGCCGGGGGGACTGTGGGGTTTGAGATAGTGGAATTCTACATGGTTGGAATAATGTTTTTCAAACTGTAAAATCTTCCCTAGGTAAGTATTCAACCTTAACCCCTCTTCGACAGTGGATGGTGCTCAGTTAGGAAAACTGTGTGGCCCAACCGTGCACGCCATTGAAAAGTTAAAATTTACACGTTTTCACTCTAAGGATTTTTAGACCCTCACCTTATTTCTCCCTAATTGCTGACCGTATAAACCCTAGAGATGAACCAAATTGACCAAATATTTTAAAGGGTGGTTCTCCTTTGATTCTTGTCCATTGTAAGTGTCATTTTTTGTGGATCAAAGCTCCTAGTGAGTCTAATCTTTCTCTTTATTCTATTTTCTGGATTAGGGCATGTAGATTTACTCATATTCTTCCAAAGACCAAAAATTATCTTTTTATGATTGATCTTATATTGGGGATTCATGGGGAGATAAAATCTAGATCTAAGTCAAAGGTTAAGGTTGTGTTCATCATTAGATTTTATATATGTGGTATACAACTTATATCTCATGGTTTTGTTATAGATTTTTTTCCTGTATGTTTGTGTTCTTGGTTTTACCGTTATTGTGCTTTTGGTTCCATGGATTGTATTTGGTGAAATTGTTGGATAAATAAATAAATGGAATGCTTAGCATCCCTGTAATATTCATTGAGTATGATTTTACTGGTTTAGGGCTTCCCTTAGGGTGCACCAACATTCCCGAACTAAGAGCGTGGTAGTGTTATGCATGAAATTGACTTATATTGAATTAGATCCCATGATAGAAGTGTTGAAATGTAAGTTTTAATTATTATCATAACCAATATCAGTTTTCTCTAGTGTTTAAATTTGGTATAAGGGATTGGATGACTTAACATGAGTTTAGTGGGACAAAATAAAGAAATTGTGCTAATCAATTTTTGAAATGTTCATAAAATGCATAAGTGGGTTAATGAATAAGAAATGGTGAACATGTTAAGTGGGTAAATTATTGTGAGTTGATAAATGTGTTTAATGGGATAAAATGAGATAATTTATGAATATGTTAAGGGGATAATGTATAGGGATTGTTAATCATTCCAAATGAGTTAATGTGTGGAAACTATTAAAAATTACAAATGGGTTAATGTATGGAAAGTATTGAATATGCTAAATGGGTTATGGAATGACAAGGGAAATGGTTTAAATGATTTATTATAAGTAATTTTTAAATGTATTAATGAGTTAAACCAAAAAGGATTATTTATGTACTAAATGGTATGTGAATTATTTAAGTTATATGTATTGATTGTGAAAGGTTTTTGATATGTTACATATGGTAAATGGAAGATTAATAATGTTTAAATGACTTAGTTGTTGTGGGGTATTGGACTTGTGGATCTAGGCCCATGGGTCGGGTTAGACTGAGGCTCTAACCCCACCCCATAATGTAGAGGTTTAAAAAGGGGACGGAGGCTCTATACCTAAAACATATACATTTGATGAAACTAATTGGACTTAGGATCCATGGTAGGTGTTATGTGAATGTTATAAAATTTTTACCAGTAGAGAGACAAGGAACACAATATATACCATTTTTCTTAGAAATTTATTGGATTATAGGAATGTGTAAAAAATGTAAATGATTAACCCATTAAATAAATATTGGAAATGAATTAAGTGATAAAGATGAACTAAATGATAAACATGGAACTAATGTGGTAAATGGGTAAAGTAAAAAGTGTTACCTAATGGAACCTGAGTTTTATTGTTTTCCATGTTATTTATTGTGTTATTGAATACACTATCTATTTAGACTAGATATTTTATTGACACTATTGGTAATGGTCTACATAGTTGTACTCACAACCTGTTCGAGCCTCTGTTGGGTACCTGAGTAGATTTCATGGTTGTAGGTTAGGACACGGGAGAAAAACCTATGTTTTGGAGTTGGGTTTGGCTTGGGGAGTATATGGATAAGGATATAGGATTAGAGTTAGGACCCGTTTGGGGTATTCCACTATTGGTATTTATTTTGGATTGTCCTTCACTTTGAGCACCGTTAGCATGAAATGACATATTGGCTCTTTGGTTGTGATTTGTTCATTATTTGGAAACTAGTTGGAATGAATGTTTTCTGGTTTTGTATTATTATTTTGTTATTTCATATGTTATATGCTATGGATTAATCTATTAAAGATGGTATAGTCTCCTTATATGAATTATTAGAGCCTTACTGCTAGTTAAAAACCTTGGATATATGGGGAGGCACACCTTTGGTAATGTGGAGACTCTGTCTAGATCATGAGTTTAGTAAATTATAGGTCGAGCAAATTATAGTCGGCATAGATTTCAAAGTAGTTTATTCCAAAACTAGTTCTCTTCATCTCTATATGTGAAGAACATATATTGTTCTCCACTTAAATGGTAGATATTCCCATCATGAACATTCACTATAAAAAACTACACCAAATTTTCCCTTTAGGAAAAAAACAATTCATGGTAAATCTTATAGCATGACCCATGTCACATAATTGAATAAAACTCATAATGATGTGAATGAGACCTTAAAAAACAAAGACATTAAAATGTATCATATATCTTCCCTCAAATTTTTATTTTATTGAGATTATAATCTTGATTCCTTCATCATTTTCAAATTTGAAATTTCCTTCCATGTCATATTTGATTCATATGCCAAGATATTTTTTCCTCATAATATTGGATGTTCATCCACTGTTAAGGATCCATACACTAGTATTATACGATACTTAAATGGAAATATCTGAAACCACAACATTCTCATGTCTTTTATGTTTTGATCTATGTCAATGATTTCATACCTTTTGTGGACTGATACTCTTGAGCTTTCTCAGAGTATGATGGACCCAGTCCACCTTTGAGATGGAAATTGATTTTTTGTTTTCATATCATTTGAAAATTCTTTGGGTACTTTTTATTACCACTTTGGGTCTTATTTGTAATGTTCCCCTAAACCGTTGATGATAAATATCTAGACACATTTCCAAATCCTCCACACCAGAAATATTGACCATAAAAATCATTCTTGGAATATTGAACTTTGTATTCCTACCTCTGCTTCTCTTATTCCCTTCAATACCTTTTTTTCTACGGAAAAAACAATTTGGTAATTTTATATATTCCCAAAGAAATAAAACCTAATGTGAGGATAATTCTTGTGATTAATTATTATATGAAAACTTGTTCCATGATTTCCCCAAACCATCTAATTTTGATCTGTACCCAAATCAAATTTCAACCATAGAGTTGGAGATTTCAGTCTCACATCAATCATCACATGTTTCAATTTTTTATCAATGCCTATACAATCCTGATCATTTGAGTATGACCATTTCTAATGATTTTTCAGACCTCTATGCTCCACATCCATCTTTTCTATCACCATAGTGATTTTATTTCCTCATTTCATAATTTGATCCAAGAGTCTCTCAGGATTTTTTTAATTTTCATCGCATCTCCAAAATTTACCTTTCAATATCATTGATAAATTTGATTTGATATTTTTCTTCATTATTCAATCCATTGATCATTCTTTTCAATTCATCAACTGTGATCTTTTAATCAAAGGTCTTTTCTGAGTTCTCTAGCACTAAAGACTTAAGATTTTCAATTTATTCCATCAACTTAAACTTCTCTTCTTCATGTTTCTACATATAAAGTTTTAATCATTAACCACTCAATTTAATTATTTCATTATATTTATTTGGACCTTTATCAGATCTAAAAAAGTGTTGATAAATTATTCCTCTATGAGTGCTAAAAATATTGCGTTATTAAAGGGTACACTTTATGAATCCTAAAAATAAAGCACTGATAAATTGTACCCTTTATTAAAGCTAAAAATAAATCCATGATAAAGGGTTAAATTTATCAGTTCTTTCTTTAGCACTGATAAAGATGAAATTGCGCAGTGATTTTCCAGTTCTGATAAAACAATCACTGTTAAGAACTAATTTTGTAGTAGTTCTTACCCATAACAATGTATGAACATAAATGAAAGCATACATGAGACACACCAATTTTTTTTGTTCACTCACATTGGGATACCTACAAGGAGTATTCAATGGAAATGTGTCTATATAACAAATCCACTATAGAAATCTTCTATTACAATGTTCAGAGAATACTCTTTATCCCAATTAGTTTACTACCAATCAAAATTTGAAAGATAATTGCCCTATAAACTAATGTTTACCCAAAGCTTCATTAGAATATTATTTCTTTGACCACTTCAATAAATATGTTTTAAACATAATTTTTTGGATCATTAAGTTCCACATTCATTGACATTATTAATAACACTTTACAACACAATTACTAGGCAATATCTTTTATTTTATGTAATATTTAACTTCACAAAAACCTTTTTCCAAATTTTTTAAAACACCAAAATCTTTAAAAAAATTTCTTGTATTCACTAAAACCATAAATTATTCAAAACATTATACTTTCACAAAACTCGAAAATTTCACAAAGATTTCATTACTTTCAATGAAATCCCTTTCTTATCAAAGCTGATAATCATATGAAAAACATTCACATAATAAAACTCCTTCCTCAAACACATCCACAAATTCATGGATTTAGATTTTTAAGGATTATTCTCTACAAATTGGGGTGGGGTTGTGGGTATCCACCTATTTATATATGTTCCTACACTTTTGGAAACATTCATTCTGGCCACTGACTTTTAAAAAAATGGTTCTTTCTTTTCCACAAACGCCCAATCTTCATGAAACTTAAGGGAAAATTTCCATTCATGGAACTTCTCCAATTCCTATAACTTACAATCATTCCGTTGTGATTCATCCATCATTCATGAATCTACTAACATTCTGGAGTCCCTAAAATTTCATCAAACACTATACTTTCAGGTAACCCCAAAATTTCTTGGTACACAAAATATTCAAAAATTCAATGAATTTTCTATGTTTTCAAAAGGTAGCTCTGAAAATGTAACTTTCATGAAAATTGAGAAAGAAACCAAATTTTAGACCCCAAAAATTTGTAAAACATTAGGAAATGATACCTCCTTAAATATAATTTTCTATACCTCTACTAGAGATTACATACCTCGGTATTGAATCCTTGTCAACACACCTTTCTAACAATCGCTCTTGAACTCCAAAAATGACCTTATCAATATACATTGTCAAGACACACAATCAACCCAAAAACACTAAAAATTTACCATGATGGATTTTTCCAAATAAAAACCCATTTATTTACACAATTACCTTTTCAAAACAATTTAAAACCTGGAGATGTCCCATTGGTCTCAAAACAATTAAAATGAGGGACAAACCCATTATTTGTTTAACAAATTCTCTTGAAACATGAAAATTTTCATTTTTAAATGAAACTTTTCTCAAGAACCCTTAAAAAATGCTTAAATCCTTTTAAATGATCCACTCTAGCATTTTAACAAATACTTCGCATGCTACAAGTCCATCAAATGTGTTGAAACCATTTGAAAACCATATTAAATGTACTATTGGTATGCCATAGGATTATAATTCAATAATATATCATTTGAAAACATCCATGAAAGTTATATCATGTAATAAAAGGGGAAAAAATAAAACACTTACCAAATTTGTGTGGAAAAACATTGTACCACATCAACTTGAATGGAGAAAACCCATCCAAGGAAGAAAACATTCGCTACATCCCCTAAACAAACACAAAATTTGACTCATCCCAAACCCTAATCTCAACCCATACCATGTTAAGGATTTATGAGAGAGGGAAAATCAAGGGGGTAAAGAAAGGGGATAATAGAAGAAGGGAAACATGTGGTATATAATGAGAATACCATAAGGAACCCAATTTTATTTGAAGAATAAGGGAGGGTAAAAAACCCTTAAAATGCTTCTAGTTTACTCATCATAGAGGGAGATGAAAAAAGGGGATTAGGATTTAAAATACAAAATTTGAAAAGTTGTAATTTTATCTTTTAAGGAATCTAGATAGCACTTATGGTTTGAAAAACCATATACCATCCATGAAGAAATAAATTACATCGAACAAATTACTTGACTGGTTTGAATACATTGTTTCCAAACCATGCAACAAAAATGAAAAAATGATTTTTTTTAAACTACATAGACTTCTGTATGATTTACACATGATTTTTACTGAATGTTTCCAAGTTTTTTCCAAGTATCCTTTCACATAAAATGTATAACATAGTTTTCATTGGGTGTCACATGTTTCTGTCCCAAACATGTGATACAGAAGTTCAAAAACCATGAAAGAAAAAAATTGAACAGAATATATTGATGTGAAAGTCTAGACACATAGTTTTACTAAAAACATTCATAGAGGAAATTTTTCCAAAATTATAATTTTTTATAATAAAATTTCAAAATAATTAAATTATTCCAAAAATAAGAAGAAATAATTTAGAATATAAAGTAAGAGTGACATGTGGGTATCACAAAAATACCATAATCCCATCTTTTATTATGAAATTTGTTGTTGCATGAATTTTTTATTCTTTAAAATAAGAGTATATAAACCATTTATTTCTCATGGGTCATCATCATGATTATAATTTATGTTGTAATTATTTCTTTATGGAACTCATATAAATTATTTTTTATGATATGATTGGTGGGCTCATAATTATATAGATCCCTACTAAATTTAGAAATTTTTTATATCTCATAAGATCATTATGTGTGGGAATGATGTAGTTATCTTTTTCTACAATGTTATTTATGGGAATGATATAGTTATCTTTATCCATAACATTTTGTATAGTCATTATAGAGATAGTATTTTCCATAATGTTATAATGTCTTTAGGGTGATCCTTAACTTATGTTTATGACGGCGTGCCTTATAATTGCATATCATTTGATTATTCTCATGATTACCAAGTTTATATGATATCACCTATCTTATACCATTATTCCATGATATGTTTTATGATCTTCCACTTTTATGATTCCTATTATGATTATTGACTCTTGTCTTATATCACCCTGTAACAACCCAAATTTTTCCCGATTATGTAACGCCCCGACCCCAGCTACCCAGAGTCAGTGCATTATTACATAACATTGGCATGATCACAAGAAGGATCAAATCCCGAAAGACCGATTGGTTTAGTAGCCTTGGAAACAGTAGATATAATCATAAATTTTTACATTACATTTCAAAGTGAAAAACTACTACAACAACAAAATCTTCATATCCACACTATTAACCCCTCATAATATCCCTGCAAGTCATTCATAATTTACTTCTTCACTACCTGGGAAAAATAAAACATAGAAAAGGGGTGAGCTCAAATGCCCAGTATGGATAACAATATAGCGGAAACTTTCATAAATAAGAATAAACATTTAAGGCAATGTATAACTAAAACAAAAGCCTTTTAAATATGAACTTTCAACATGGTATGGCATAAATAAAATGAAATAATGCCATTTACTTATTCACATGGATATTCTACTAATCGAATAATCACATGCAAAAATCAATAACCACTTTCATAATGTTGGAATGCATAATGCCAGACTATCATAACCACATAGCCAAGGCCTCGTACCAAGACTACAAATAAGATTTTGTCAAGGCCTTGTGCCAAGACACTAGTTTGTCTCATGAGACCTACCGATGCATCGAGGAGCTATAGCGGGCTCCACCCGTCACTTATTAAGTCCAATGAATTCCTCATATGAATAGGTTTAAGCATAAAATAAACATTCGTATTAAAACTAGCATACGAAATGTCAATACTTTAACCACAAACCATGAATGGTATAAAAATAGAACATCCACAGTCAAATATAACTCATTTGATACAATATGGAAGATTGTATTGTATCACATTAACCTCAATCATGAATAATGAAGGATGTTGACATAGATGAAAATAATCATCAAAACTATTTGAGAGAAATATCCCCCTTTTCTTGAAAACATTTAAAAGTCACACTATTTGTCAAGAAACCATTTAAAAATAGATTTTTGAATCAAAGTGTCCCATACCACTTTGAAACCTTTTAAAAGTATTTTTAATTTCTAAACTTTAATTTCCATATAAATAAATCCTTAAAACCATTTTTAATACATGGACATTAATGAGAATGATTTAGATGAATAAGTCTTTAAAACATTTAAAAATGGTATTTCAGTTAGAGATTCTAACCAAAAGAGAGACACTTGAATGAAAATAATTGAGGTAATCAAAACATTGTAATATCATGAGAATAAAGGGAATTCATGATATACTATGTCAAAGTACATTATATACACCACATAAAAGTGATTTGGTGTATATCAACAAAGAAGTCTCAATGGATTGTAAGTTGAGATGAAATCTCTCATAAAGGCCATATCCTTAGGTTAAGGATAAATCAACAACATAATTATGTGTGAAAAATATAAATACACTAAATATGATTGGATATTCAGTGTAAAACAATCAAAGTATATTCACACATATTCCTGTAAAAACAACACCAACGAATTGGATGTTTAGCTCAACAAATGGTGAAAGAGTTAAAATTACTCTTATCAAATTCATATCAATGAATTGAGAATTTTCAATGGAGTGATTATGTGTATCAAAAGTATATCCACAGGAAGGGGAGTGGAAGTTATGACATAATCAAATGAATAGTTATTCCACACATAATCTTGGGGTAATATAATCAATGAAATATGCGTAAAGCCAAATGAGTGGAAATTGAAATCTCAAATTCCCTTATTGATTAGGTAACTTAAGAAACAAACACCCATGAAAGAAAGATCATAACATGATGATGTAAATACCCATAAAATAAAGTATATTACACAATGAATACAATCATGGGTAGTACACATACACCACATGCAATAATTAAGTGGTGATCAATGGAATTCTCACGGAATTAAAAGTGAGACAAGAAACCCCTTACCACGTTAATCAACTGAGTCGCATGGCCAAAATTTAATAACCACCAAATTATTTACAGAATAACATGAATATAAAGTGAATCATGATAATATATATCAAATGGAAGTACACAATACACCACTTTCAATAATTTAGTAGCGAACAATGGAAATCTCACGGAATTGAAAGTGAGATAAGAGAATCCCTTACCACGTTAATCAACTGAGTCGCATGGCCAAAATTTAATAACCACCAAATTATTTACAGAATAACATGAATATAAAGTGAATCATGATAATATATATCAAATGGAAGTACACAATACACCACTTTCAATAATTTAGTAGCGAACAATGGAAATCTCACGGAATTGAAAGTGAGATAAGAGAATCCCTTACTTTGTACTTTTTCCTTGGTCGATGGTAGGTTTACCTCCTGTATAATGGTGAAATAATTGTTATTGGATAATACAAGAATCAGTTACTTTAATATGATATCATATATGATCTTTTAACATTGATTTGTTAATAATATCTTAGAATTATCGTCATTTCAGGTGTTAACGGGTTCATTTTACTTTATATTCTTTGTTATGTGAGCCATATTCGTTATTAATGGGATGTATATTATTCATATCCAGAATGGTATCAAGTCCTTAAACATCATTTTTAAATCATCAAATGATAATTATACTTGAATGGATACGATGGAGAATGAATCACATCGCGTTCGTGGAGACGGTAGTCCGTACGTATGCACGAATGCTACTTCCATTTAATTTTTATTTTAAAAGAATCGAATCCAAATGATACATAGGTATATTACTATTCCAGTAAAATAGAATATTCTATATATGTTACTTAAGTTCATTAACACCATCCTTTATACGTTCCATGTGTGGTATGAACGAGTCATATCATTTTAAGGGGGCGGTAGTCCGCACTTCCTCAAATGAAATTATCGTATGTATATACAACATGAAACGAATAATTGTATGAAATAAAATGGAATTACAGAAGCTTATATATAAAATATATATCATTAATATCATACTTAATTACAGTGCCATCCTAATGGCCACCATGAGAGGCGGTAAGATGTATTTGAACAATCATCGTTTCGTGAGGCGTTAGTTTGCCATCCACAGAAACATTATGTTCATCATCCATTAGATGGAGTTGTGTGAATGTGTAGTTTGAATCCTTCTTATAACAACATACTAGTATATTGTGGATACTGGTGTTGTTACAAAAGAAAGGAAATAAAAAGATTTTGGGGGTTGGAGAAGCAAAATAATTGAAAATAATTTAAGAGAAAATGTTACCTTTAATTTAGGTAACTCACTTTGGTTGGAACCAAAGGACTTCTTGAAATGCTTTCTGCCTAAGGGGAAGCTTCAAGGAGGAGGAGAGGGATGTGGGGAGATTATTAGGGCAGAGTTTGGACGAGCCAAGTGGCTTGAGAGGTGCGAGGAATGAGTAGAAGTGGTCTCCTTTTATAAGGGAGAGGAGGGGCTCTTTAGGAAAGAGTGAAAGTATTACTTTATAATATAATTATATTCGGTTTATAATGGTCCAAAAATCATTGAGGTCGAAGATAAGATGACTCATATTCTAAATAACATCAACCAATAAGAATTGGACAGGTTTTAGATAATATTTTAATCATTATAATCTTATTTATTTAAATGATTTATTAATGAGGTAAACATTGCATCATTATTGTGTCATTAATAATTTAAATTATTTGATGTCTAAAAATTATAAATAAACTATAATTATGTAGGAAATCGTTTTAGCTTTCTAATGAATATTTATAATCGAAAATCCAACATGTATAACCCTATGTAAAAATTGTTCTTTTAAAATATGTAAGCTTATGCCATTTTTGTATTCATTTTAACTTAATTAAAATAAAGTGTCATTATCACTTACAAGTGGATCAATGGGGTCCCAAAATTGACCCAAAGATGACCATGGTCGACCATGTATCAACCAATAGGGTTAAGACACGTTTTAGGGTAATTTAGTATTATTATAATATTATTTTTTAACCCTTATTTACCGGATTTACCCTTAACCATGGTAAATAAAATATTTACCGCAGTAATTATTCAAAATGTCTAAAAATAAAAGTTACCTATTTACACAATTTGAACATCCTGATTCCAAATATGGAATCCATTTTTCTAAATTCAAAACACAGAAGTGGCAGAAATTAATTTAATGTTAATTCCCGCTGTCAAAACAAAAAGCGTGTTTTTAAGTGGTAATAGCTATCAAAAGATTGACACTTGTTTATGTTCGGTTTAATTGTAAAATTATGTCCAATGACCAAAATTATATTAAATGGTAAAAATATATTATAAATATACTTTAAAACCACTCAAATTCACAATTTATCACTATTAATTATTTTGATTAAAAAGGTTGTTTTTAATTAAAATTTAGTAATTTTCACTATTCATCAAAATATATAAGTTATCCGAAAAGTACCAAAATTTCACCTTAGGCTAAATTTGATATTCCGAATACAAAAATGAAGTCCATTTTGAAATATAAAATATATATAATTTCAAAAAATTAAGTATTACTATTCATAACGGCTAGTTTGATCGGTTGTGGTGTGTGTTAAAACTCGAAGTTGCGTACAACACACGCTACTGTTTTATTCAAAGGAAAGCGTACCGTGGAAGCATGGGATGTTTTATTTTAAATTTTTTGATGTCCCTATTTAGTCAAAAAGTTTAAAATATTTTATTTAAAAAGGGTTCACTATTAAAAGTTGGTAAAACTACAATACTGAAGATGAATTTGTTCTTACATTATGTCTAAGAAACTCATAATATGGATTCTAAAATTATAAGGATTATATAAAGTTTAAAATTTAGTTAATACTATTCATAACCTTTTTTGAACGGCTTGTTTGGTAAGTCATGGTGCGCTTGAACTCGGTGTTGCGTGTAGTGCAAGTTATTGAATTATTTTGAAGAAATAACACACTATGAAATCTTGGGGTGTTACATTCTCCCCTCCTTCAATAAATTGCGTCCTCGCAATTTGAAATTGTTCTTCGAAAATAAAAGGTTGAAAATAGAAAATATATTTGTGGGAAAACCCACATCGGAAATTGGTTTACTAAAATTTAGTCTTAATATGAGGAAAAGAGAAATGAAAGGGTCACCACCAAATTATGATCTCGATTAGGAGAACATTGGTGGAAATTAGAGACATATAATTGGAGGAAAAACGTAAATATTTATAGGTAGTGATTGAGGTCATAAATCACAAACAAGTATAAAATTGAGGTCCTTAAACTCATCAGTCTATGATGATTTGAAGTACCATCGGTTCAACAAAATATAGGGTATTGGGACAACACATTTTTGACATTTCAAAATATCTTAGTTGAAATCCCACATCGAAAAATGAATTAATGAGGCCTCTATTTAAAATAAAGAGTGGAAAGTATGAAGATTACCAAAAATAACACATACTAGGGTTCCATGTATGAAAATATGGATATGGAAGAGAAATCTAACCATTAATTATCTGATGGAGAGTGGTAGAGAACATGGCTATGAAAAGGCCAACAATCCCAAAGCCATAAATTTGTGATGATTTAAGGTACCATCTAGGACAAAATTTTTGTTCTAAGTTTCTATTAATAATGTTGAGGAATTTATTTATGAGATTAGCTAAGATAATAAGGAGATATACTTACTTTATAATTAGAATTTTACCCATTAATAAATTTCTACCACAAACTCATCTTTCACTCTAAAAGATAATAGAACGTAAATAATTTTTTTTTCTATTTATACTATTCGTACAGGGTTCCAAAATAAATGAATTTATAATTCATATACCAGATCTTTTAAAAAAACTACATTATTTAATTCAGGACATCTCGTGGGACAGTGGTAGATGATACACCCTTGTCGCCCTTCGGTTGCGGGTTCAAGTATCGCAGCCTTGTTGGACGCGACGGGTTGCCGCCCGACCTCCGGGTTGTCCTTTTATGGAAATCCAAAATAATCCAAACTAGAACTATCCAAAATACTTCTGTCTAAACTCACAGTCCAACATTTATAAGGAAGGTAAACATAATATAGATCCTTTTTACCCCGTAATAGAATATGAATACCTTCATCATGTATTACCATATTCCTTATTGATTACATTCATGCTCCCTTATGCCATATAGAATGCTGGATATACTTCATTAATCCAAAAATGTTTTAAACCCCAACAATGATGGAATATACAAATCATTAATCAGTTCCAAGGTAGTCAAGAATATCCAATATAATTTATCCAAAATAATCACATATTATTCCAAAATAACTACCTCAGTATCAGAACTATATTATGATTTATCATTCTCTCAACCATATATTTTCCAAAAATTTAACCTTCTATTGAGTCACTTTTCTTTGTTCCACACAATCTCAAGTCCTTAATGAAATAGTACTGCAGTACAATCCTTATATACTCCATAATTATTATAACAAGTACATTGTTGATACAACACTCAATTGACATAATCAACATAAGAACTCTAATCATTCCTCTTCATCTGTGGTAGTATCATAACTTGATTATTATCCAATAGCATCATTTGCGGCATAGTCTGATGACTGGGACATAGGTTCGCGTAGTGTCCAAACTCCTTGCAAATGAAGCATTGTACATTTAAAACCATTTTCTTACCCTTGCAGTCACGTACTTTGTGCCCTTTTCCTCTACACTTATAACAAACTCCCATTCCTTTCAGGCAAGTTCCAGGGTGTTTCTTTCCACAGTTACCACATATGGGAAAATTCTTCTTTTCCCTCTTACTTTTATCCATCTTTCTCTCTTCCATCATTTTCTTCTCTTGCTTCCCTTCAAAGCCATAGGACTCAGTAAACTCTTTACTTATCTTATCAACACATGATATTATTTCTTCATATGATGATAATACATGGGAGACTATTTCTCTTATAAATTCTAGCTTAAGACCATGAAAGATATGATCCTTCCTTCTCTTTGGATCATGTGCATTTCTGGAGTTCTCATTCCTTCTACTAGGCGCCATTTCTAAACAATGGCATACACTAGATCAGTTTATGAATCAAAATACATAATCCCACACTTATAAAACACTTAACATAAATTGAACTATTTATGGATATAATCCATAATCATAAGAATGTTTTCTTTGAGGAAGTATATACTCATAATCCCTTCAAAATGATTTGTAAAGAAAATGAGAGTTATCCTAAGCATATCCCCCGGGAGTGTCGTAACCAAGAGTGCAGCAAGGCCCGTTGTCGTGCACCAGTTCCCGTTCGAGTCTAGCTCAAAGCGGTGTTTTCGGGTTTTACCCCTAGGTACATCTGTGCCAGAGCCGCCTATACCTGCTCGTATCCAGACAGGGATGTATTGCTCGGAAAACTCACAAAATCTCTACAATACCAAAATTCTAGGAAGTTCTTCTATACTAATCCTCAAAGTTCATCTTAGGTCTACGTGCTCTAATCAGAGTTTATCTAAATCTAGTTTTCAAGGTTTGTACTAAACTTCCTCTGATACCAACTGTAACGCCCCGACCCCAGCTACCCAGAGTCAGTGCATTATTACATAACATTGGCATGATCACAAGAAAGATCAAATCCCGAAAGACCGATTGGT
Source organism: Viscum album (assembly GCA_963277665.1). Classification (NCBI taxonomy): domain Eukaryota; kingdom Viridiplantae; phylum Streptophyta; class Magnoliopsida; order Santalales; family Viscaceae; genus Viscum; species Viscum album. The sequence continues at coordinate 443,483,609 of OY728121.1, forward strand.
TTAGTATCCTTGGAAACACTAGATATAATCATAAAGTTTTACATTACATTTCAAAGAGAAAAACTACTACAACAACAAAATCTTCATATCCACACTATTAACCCCTCATAATATCCCTGCAAGTCATTCATAATTTACTTCTTCACTACCTGGGAAAAATAAAACATAGAAAAGGGGTGAGCTCAAATGCCCAGTAAGGATAACAATATAGTGGAAACTTTCATAAATAAGAATAAACATTTAAGGCAATGTATAACTAAAACAAAAGCCTTTTAAATATGAACTTTCAACATGGTATGGCATAAATAAAATGAAATAATTCCATTTACTTATTCACATGGATATTCTACTAATCGAATAATCACATGCAAAAATCAATAACCACTTTCATAATGTTGGAATGCATAATGCCAGACTATCATAACCACATAGCCAAGGCCTCGTGCCAAGACTACAAATAAGATTTTGTCAAGGCCTTGTGCCAAGACACTAGTTTGTCTCATGAGACTTACCGATGCATCGAGGAGCTATAGAGGGCTCCACCCGTCACTTATTAAGTCCAATGCATTCCTCATATGAATAGGTTTAAGCATAAAATAAACATTCGTATTAAAACTAGCATACGAAATGTCAATACATTAACCACAAACCATGAATGGTATAAAAATAGAACATCCACAGTCAAATATAACTCATTTGATACAATATGGAAGATTGTATTGTATCACATTAACCTCAATCATGAATAATGAAGGATGTTGACATAGATGAAAATAATCATCAAAACTATTTGAGAGAAATATCCCCCTTTTCTTGAAAACATTTAAAAGTCACACTATTTGTCAAGAAACCATTTAAAAATAGATTTTTGAATCAAAGTGTCCCATACCACTTTGAAACCTTTTAAAAGGATTTTTAATTTCTAAACTTTAATGTCCATATAAATAAATCCTTAAAACCATTTTTAAAACATGGACATTAATGAGAAGATTTAGATGAATAAGTCTTTAAAACATTTAAAAATGGTATTTCAGTTAGAGATTCTAACCAAAAGAGAGACACTTGAATGAAAATAATTGAGGTAATCAAAACATTGTAATATCATGAGAATAAAGGGAATTCATGATATACTATGTCAAAGTACATTATATACACCACATAAAAGTGATTTGGTGTATATCAACAAAGAAGTCTCAATGGATTGTAAGTTGAGATGAAATCTCTCATAAAGGCCATATCCTTAGGTTAAGGATAAATCAACAACATAATTATGTGTGAAAAATATAAATACACTAAATATGATTGGATATTCAGTGTAAAACAATCAAAGTATATTCACACATATTCCTGTAAAAACAACACCAACGAATTGGATGTTTAACTCAACAAATGGTGAAAGAGTTAAAATTACTCTTATCAAATTCATATCAATGACTTGAGAATTTTCAATGGAGTGATTATGTGTATAAAAAGTATATCCACAGGAAGGGGAGTGGAAATTATGACATAATCAAATTAATAGTTATTCCACACATAATCTTGGGGTAATATAATCAATGAAATATGCGTAAAGCCAAATGAGTGGAAATTGAAATCTCAAATTCCCTTATTGATTAGGTAACTTAAGAAACAAACACCCATGAAAGAAAGATCATACCATTATGATGTAAATACCCATAAAATAAAGTATATTACACAATGAATACAATCATGGGTAGTACACATACACCACATGCAATAATTAAGTGGTGATTAATGGAATTCTCACGGAATTAAAAGTGAGACAAGAAACCCCTTACCACGTTAATCAACTGAGTCGCATGGAAAAAATTTAATAACCACCAAATGATTTACAGAATAACATGAATATAAAGTGAATCATGATAATATATATCAAATGGAAGTACACAATACACCACTTTCAATAATTTAGTAGCGAACAATGGAAATCTCACGGAATTGAAAGTGAGATAAGAGAATCCCTTACCACGTTAATCAACTGAGTCGCATGGCCAAAATTTAATAACCACCAAATGATTTACAGAATAACATGAATATAAAGTGAATCATGATAATATATATCAAATGGAAGTACACAATACACCACTTTCAATAATTTAGTAGCGAACAATGGAAATCTCACGGAATTGAAAGTGAGATAAGAGAATCCCTTACTTTGTACTTTTTCCTTGGTCGATGGTAGGTTTACCTCCTGTATAATGGTGAAATAATTGTTATTGTATAATACAAGAATCAGTTACTTTAATATGATATCATATATGATCTTTTAACCTTGATTTGTTAATAATATCTTAGAATTATCGTCATTTCAGGTGTTAACGGGTTCATTTTACTTTATATTCTTTGTTATGTGAGCCATATTCGTTATTAATGGGATGTATATTATTCATATCCAGAATGGTATCAAGTCCTTAAACATCATTTTTAAATCATCAAATGATAATTATACTTGAATGGATACGATGGAGAATGAATCACATCGCGTTCGTGGAGACGGTAGTCCGTACGTACGCACGAATGCTACTTCCATTTAATTTTTATTTTAAAAGAATCGAATCAAAATGATACATAGGTATATTACTATTCCAGTAAAATATAATATTCTATATATGTTACTTAAGTTCATTAACACCATCCTTTATACGTTCCATGTGTGGTATGAACGAGTCATATCATTTTAAGGGGGCGGTAGTCCGCACTTCCTCAAATGAAATTATCGTATGTATATACAACATGAAACGAATAATTGTATGAAATAAAATGGAATTACAGAAGCTTATATATAAAATATATATCATTAATATCATACTTAATTACAGTTCCATCCTAATGGCCACCATGAGAGGCGGTAAGATGTATTTGAACAATCATCGTTTCGTGAGGCGTTAGTTTTCCATCCACATAAACATTATGTTCATCATCCATTAGATGGAGTTGTGTGAATGTTTAGTTTGAATCCTTCTTATAACAACATCCTAGTATATTGTGGATACTGGTGTTGTTACAAAAGAAAGGAAATAAAAAGAGTTTGGGGGTTGGAGAAGCAAAATAATTGAAAATAATTTAATAGAAAATGTTACCTTTAATTTAGGTAACTCACTTTGGTTGGAACCAAAGGACTTCTTGAAATGCTTTATGCCTAAGGGGAAGCTTCAAGGAGGAGGAGAGGGATGTGGGGAGCTTAGTAGGGCAGAGTTTGGACGAGCCAAGTGGCTTGAGAGGTGTGAGGAATGAGTAGAAGTGGTCTCCTTTTATAAGGGAGAGGAGGGGCTCTTTAGGAAAGAGTGAAAGTATTACTTTATAATATAATTATATTCGGTTTATAATGGTCCAAAAATCATTGAGGTCTAAGATAAGATGACTCATATTCTAAATAACATCAACCAATAAGAATTGGACAGGTTTTAGATAATAGTTTAATCATTATAATCTTATTTATTTAAATGATTTATTAATGAGGTAAACATTGCATCATTATTGTGTCATTAATAATTTAAATTATTTGATGTCTAAAAATTATAAATAAAATATAATTATGTAGGAAATCTTTTTATCTTTCTAATGAATATTTATAATCGAAAATCCAACATGTATAACCCTATGTAAAAATTGTTCTTTTAAAAGATGTAAGCTTATGCCATTTTTGTATTCATTTTAACTTAATTAAAATAAAGTGTCATTATCACTTACATGTGGATCAATGGGGTCCCAAAATTGACCCAAAGATGCCCATGGTCGACCATGTATCAACCAATAGGGTTAAGACACGTTTTAGGGTAATTTAGTATTATTATAATATTATTTTTTAACCCTTATTTACCGGATTTACCCTTAACCATGGTAAATAAAATATTTACCGCAGTAATTATTCAAAATGTCTAAAAATAAAAGTTACCTATTTACACAATTTGAACATCCTGATTCCAAATATGGAATCCATTTTTCTAAATTCAAAATACAGAAGTGGCAGAAATTAATTTAAAGTTAATTCCCGCTGTCAAAACAAAAAGCGTGTTTTTAAGTGGTAATAGCTATCAAAAGATTGACACTTGTTTATGTTCGGTTTAATTGTAAAATTATGTCCAATGACCAACATTATATTAAATGGTAAAAATATATTCTAAATATACTTTAAAACCACTCAAATTCACAATTTATCACTATTAATTATTTTGATTAAAAAGGTTGTTTTTAATTAAAATTTAGTAATTTTCACTATTCATCAAAATATAAAAGTTATCCGAAAAGTACCAAAATTTTACCTTAGGCTAAATTTGATATTCCGAATCCAAAAATGAAGTCCATTTTGAAATATAAAATATATATAATTTCAAAAAATTAAGTATTACTATTCATAACGGCTAGTTTGATCGGTTGTGGTGTGTGTTAAAACTCGAAGTTGCGTACAACACACGCTACTGTTTTATTCAAAGGAAAGCATACCGTGGAAGCTTGGGATGTTTTATTTTAAATTTTTTGATGTCCCTATTTAGTCAAAAAGTTTAAAATATTTTATTTAAAAAGGGTTCACTATTAAAAGTTGGTAAAACTACAATACTGAAGATGAATTTGTTCTTACATTATGTCTAAGAAACTCATAATATGGATTCTAAAATTATAAGGATTATATAAAGTTTAAAATTTAGTTAATACTATTCATAAACTTTTTTGAACGGCTTGTTTGGTAAGTCATGGTGCGCTTGAACTCGGTGTTGCGTGTAGTGCGAGTTATTTAATTATTTTGAAGAAATAACACACTATGAAATCTTGGGGTGTTACAGATTAGGACCTAGCTGGTTTTTTAGTTTTAAAGTCCCAAGACCTAAAATGGGGTAAAATGTAAAATTTACCTCAGTATATGGCCTAAGAAACTAATTTATGAGCATTATATTGACCTAGAGGTATGAAATTTTCCCTCAACTTTACTTTTTGTATAATTTTGAGCATGTTTAATTTTTAAAGGATTTTCAACATTTGTTAGTTAAATTAAAATTTATCATATGAGTGTGGATGGTGATATAACAAAAAAGAGTGGTCATTTATAATTTTTGTCACAACAGATGTGTGTGGAATGAGGATTTTACATAGAAATGATATAGTATATATGTTTGGGTCTTGGGGATTGGAATGATTTGTTTAATTTATTTAATTAAAAAGTCAGTTGATATAGTGATTTGAGATATTCCATTAAAACATGAAAATATTTTAAATGATATATTATAGGGTTTTTATGAACTATTTTTTAACTTTTCATATGGATGCTTGAGTAGGTAAAGGGATGGGGTAATTGTATATGGGAATGATGATTGTGATAATGATTGGACCACCAAGTAGCATTCAACGATGCATTGGAAAAAACCTATTCAGTATATCATGATATGAGCTACCGAGAGGAGGTGAAACATTTAGTTCGGAATTCTTGGATTGAGTTGGGGAGATAGGTTTTCACCCCCCAAATTTTTTGAACCATTATTATTAGATGATTCACTACCAACCATGAAGGTTGTGGTGGCGTAGTGAGCCGGTAGGATTTTCCCATTGGTAGGGTGAGTATTCCCAACAAGTCAAGCTCCTTAACATGGGTCCTATTAGGAGGCATAATGTTTGATCCCAATAGGTGTCCTGATTCACAGACCCACCCTTCTAGGATACCTATAAATATATTTAGGTAGTGTGGAAAACTAGGTTGGGTTTTCCCGACCCGACATAGGTAGTATGTCATGTCACAATGTACATGATCCCCACATGCCAGTGTATTACCACATGTGTGGATATTGATGCATCCATTGAATTTAACCATCCCCCTAACATATAATCCTACTAAGTATATTTATAATCAACCTTATATGGGTTCCATTCCCATAAATTTTCATGTTGGTCCAGACGAATCATTATTTAAAGGTGAATTTCATTGTAATTGTGCTAGTAAATAATATTTGAAACTGGAACATGGTTGAGGATGGTGGTCATTTTGATATAAGTTACTACTATGATGTGATATTTATCGAGGACTAGTTGTAGTGGGTATAATATTTCTATTATTTCATGTCTTTCAAATTCATATATCTTTCCATTTGTATATTCCCTTTGGGTTTTTACTATGTAAATATTTACTTATCATGGGACATCTCATGAATTCACAGTATAAAATTTATTTATTTATATACATATATATACTCTTGATGTTAATGGTTATTTTTGTATAATAGATATGTGTCTCTTATAGGTTATTATAGGCAAGTTCTTTCCGTACAGTTTGATATTCCCAATCGGTTCATTTCTTTAGCCCATATCCTATTAGAGGTGGGATAGGGATGGAACATTGGACTTACTACTAGTGAAGGAGGGGACCCAATGGGTTTGATCATATCAATGTATTATTATACCAAGTCAGCCCTAGGGACATTTTTTGGTGTTATATTTCTTGTGAGGACTAGATTGGAAATATAGGGTAATGGGACAAGGCGTCTATAGTTCTATTTTCAAGATAAGGATCCCATTGTTGTTGTGATACCTGATATAAACATTCACAGGATATTGATAATCTATTGATCGATTAGAAGACCATAGGCAATGGTTGTGGGATATAGAAAGTATGGTATATGAATCATGTAGTGTACAATTGTTGATGTTCATATGCTTATTGGGTCAGATCATCCAGATATAGTATAATAATTAAAGGTTTATCATATTAAACTAAGGATGATAGCAGTAGATTGGCATTTTATATTCTAAGGTAGGTTTATGCTGTGTCATGCTTGGGGTAGATCCTCTCACTACTGATCAATTAATTAATGATTCATTTATTAGAGACCAATTTTAGATATATCCTTACCCCTTGACCAGAGTTAGATTCTCCCCCGTTTATGTATAGTACATATCTTCATGTAGAGTGGATGGTTGTTTGGGTTGAAATTGAATAGACTATATGTAGACATATTACACTACAAGAGTTCAGTTATAGAAACCTCATAGATCCAAAGGATTCCCAAATCATCAGGAAGTAGAGGATAGATTGGAGTTAGAAACTCATGAATTTTTTCTAGTTGGGTCCTATATCAACTAGAAGATTATTCTTACATTGAGTTTCATACACACAAAAATGAGTTATTAGTAGATGTTGTTTTTATAAACCACATGATATGACTACCAAACATACGTCAGATCATAAAGACTTGTTTTGGTTGGAGTTTTATCAACAGATATGGGAGATAGTTCATAATTAAGTGATATAAGTTGGTATGACCATGTACAATCATGTTTCTATGACCTATGACCTCATGTGGTATTCCATGGACAAAAATTATAATATTTATTTTATTATTAGTGAATTTTTATAGATCCTCTGGAAAATATTTCATGTTGGGGTTCTCCTCTTACATAATTTCTTCTATGTTAGAGTCCTTAGATAATTATGGGTAGATTGAGAATTCCTAGTAGAGATGAACAAATGTTTTGTGATGTTTTTTTTTCATTTTTAGTGTATCTCTTCATAGACCCTCATACTAGTCAACACAAAAATTAGTATTTCTTATTGAACTCTATGTTGGAGATTTAAATATTCCATCCGTTCCCATATCTATGAATTATTAGTTAGATAATTCCCACTGAAGTTGGTTATCTTTCACTAATACCATTGGGTGAAGTGAGATTATCCTTAGTGTAGAAAATGGAATTTCATAGAATTCCTCTATCACAGTTAACAGGGATAGAGTTGTTTAATATTTTAATGGTGGTAGAATCTATAATTAGGAAATTTTAGGATTATTTGATGGAGGATGCAGTAAAAATTTTAGCCTTGAAGTGGATGAAGATTTATGGAACATGGAGGCATTTCTAACAATTTATCAGAGGTGGTTGCCCCACACCCATATATTGTGTGAGAGAGGCACCAAGTGATGATTCGGATTTAGTGATCTCTCATTATCCTATGTTCTTAGGTGATATACCAAAAAATATATCTTTCATGTTGGAACTACTTCATCCACCTCCCCTATATGAAAGTTATTTTACATTGATGTTATTATTGAATATTGTAATGTATATCCAGATTTAGTATTAGTATATTAGAGCATGATAATTGATGTTCCATGAATGATAATGATTTTATATGATCCCATCAAATAGAATCTATAACCAGATAATGGAGGATTATTTTTTTATAGGTTGTGGTTTTTGGTAAATTGAGGTTTTGGAAAGTTTTATCTGAGGGTCTTGATCTAAAAATGAAGGGCCATCTGAATGATTTGGACTATACAATTTAGATTTTGGTGGAATGGGTCACTAATGAGAATGTTTTATTCTATTAGAAAATATAAGGAGGTTGGTGCCATTTTTTGATGTTTTCATCAAAAATATTTTACAAAGAGGATTGAAAAAAATTTGACATGGTTTTTTTAAAAATAGATATGATTTTTCATAGTGATTGAAGCATAGATGTATGGTTCCAACTCGTGATAGCAGAATTATTGGGTAACAAGGTAGGTGTTTTCTTTATTCCATTATAATTTTTTTTATGCACCCCTTGTTAGTAGGGTATGGTGAGAAGATGAAATAGACCATATAGATTATAATAACTTATATATTTCCCTTAGTTGGTACATTTAAGGGCCTAATTTTTCCAAACCCCTTCCCTTGATTTTTTAGGTGATCAGGGCTATCTAAAAGGAACATAGAAGATATGAAGTGAAGTTGGGAACACATTTCAACTATAATGTGTTTCAATGATGTGGATCCTTGGGATATAGTGTAATGTATGTATTACTGTGTAGTAGTGACACTTTAGGCATGGATATGCAGAAAAGAGGTTTTGGTTTCTCTACCTCTAGAGAGGTAGATGTAGTGTAGTGGTAGGTTGTATCATAGAATCCTAGGGGGGGAGTTTCTTAGCGTTTTCTCTTGAGAGATAGTTTTAGTGTGGGCTGTGGCTTCACCCTGGAGTCTTAGTGGCTTGTTTTTTATATTTATTATTTTATCGGTGGATTCAATGTGGAAATGGGGTTTTTCTATGGTTATACCCTATAGTTTTAGTATTTTTATTGACCATGTTTTTCTAAAGGAGATATATTTGGGGATCTTCACTGTGTATTTTTAAGGGCTTTGTTGACAAAGGTTCTTGATTCATGGACAACCTTCCCATACTATAGAGTTAAGGAAAACCATATCTATTAATGTGGAATAAAGTAGGATAAACATTGGGATTATATTTTAACAGTTGGGTATAAATTATAATTTCACTTCTAAACCTTCCTAATTTTTCTTTAATAAATCAAACCCTTGAAAATATGAGCGAATTATTAATAATTATTTTGGTCCCCTTTGTGAGTCTTAAGCCTATGGATTCTAGAGGTCAGGTATGGTGATTCAAGGTTAGTTTTATCTCCTCGGATGGTTTCATATCTTCAATTATTCCTTTTTATTGTTATTGTAGGTTTTCTATTTTTTTTCTTACAGTTTCCATTTATATTTGATATAGGTATCTTGTCGGGGGTATGTTTTATGTATCTTTGGTTTCCCAAGGAAGTGGTGATCATTTTTTTGGAATTTGGTGTTTTATTCTTCCAAAAGAATTTTGAGGCCTTCCTATTAAGGTAGGAAATTCATTACCTTTATTTATTTAAAGTTAATGTGTGGGATTATCATTTTTTTATATTGTGGGTTATTATGAAATTAACTTAATGAAGAAACATACTAAAAAATTAAAAGAAAAAAGAAAAATGGTTTTGGTTTTTGTGATATCATGTGAATTTAACTGTGTTTTTTACATAATCATTTTTTAAATAGTGTGGTATCTCTATTTTTTTTAATATTTATTAATTTCTCTAATAATATGATAAAATATTAAACATTTAATTATTATGATGTGAATATAGAAAGAAGAATTTAATTAATTACTATTCTTCCTTAAAATTAATTTAATCTAAAGTGATGATAAAAACAATTATGGTGATTCATAGATTTATTTAGACACTTATTATTCCTATGTAAGAGAACCTATGCATAATAAACTATGAAATTAACGTTGATAATTAAAATGGTTGTTTGATAATGATAATTTTTAGGGATGAATGAGCTCATTCCTTGTTGTGTGGGGCTTGAATGTTTTAGCACCATTGAACTAGTTCATTTTTTGTCTGAAAGGAATGATTTTAAAATTTATGTGTGATCTAGGGATTTTATAACCAATAATGAAAAATTTTTATGGTTTATAACATTGATGTGTATGGGAAGGTTTTATGAGAAATTATATGGGGCTCATGATGTAGTGAAGGTCGATGCTAATGATAAGGAAAAAAACTGGTATACTATGAGAATTATTATGGGACATTGGTAAGACATGATGTGTTCGTATTATGGTTTCTTGTCGATACCTATGCATATTAATCGATTCATTCTTGATGCATAGTTGAGTTAATGTTATTCCATATCTGTTTCAAACTACTAGATAAAATTTGACTCTATGTACTATATTTGATGTGGTATGTTAGAATGAGTCTTAGAGTACACGTATAAATTATAAAATAATGAGTGAATTGATTAAAATATACTTGGGATGGGGTTTTTAATTTAAGAGATGTAAATTTATTTATATAAAGTTAACTAAAACCATTGGGTAGATTAACATAATTCCCTATAGAGCATGGGTTTCAAATCTAGAATTTTGGAAATGTGGTTTATTAATGCATGTTGGTTGGAAAACAAATGTTAGACCAAATTTTGTGATGGAATAATGAAATATGATTAGTTTTTGGGTAATTAAATGAATGAATGTAAATATCTAAGGTATTAATAGTGAGTGATATTAATTAAGGGAAAATTAATTAATTAAAATGTAACTTGATACTTTTATGCTTATTGAGATCTTGACATTAGCAGTGGTTGCTGGGTGTCCTTGGTGATGATAGTGGTAAAGAAGTCCAAGGCTAGGTGGTTTCCCCTAGTGTTGTTGAGTGTGATATTTTGTTATATTTTTTGGTTTTATATACTTCACTACATAGATCGGCAAGGAAACCAAAACTAAAATGTTTTTGGAGGTGTTTTCTCCAACATCCAAGATGGTGAGGGAAATGATGGATGAATTTTCTATAGTCCCATATCTTACATTGGATGAAGATATTTGTAGTGTTATCTTGTGCTATATTGGATTATTGTTAGAGGTAAATTACTACAGTGGATGTGATAACTCTATGTTTTACTATACATTTATGTATGGGTTGCAACTGCTTGAGGTATAGAACATAATGGTATCTATTCATTTTGGCTCCAACTTCTCACATGTGTACATGCATGGGATGTGATAGATCAAGGTATAATTCATCTACATAGGCTGTAGTGTATTTTGGAAATACATTTTGTTGATATTTTAGGTGATGATGATGAAATGTTTGGTTTCACAACTTGAAGTAATGGCTATGTTACTTATGTAAAAGGTTTATGATGACTATACTTATGGAAGTGATGGGAAAAAGATTTGATCCATTAGTGTATGAGATGGATAGTCCAACGAAGAAGTGGAAGCATGGTACCTTTGTTTTTATATATGATTTTGATATATAATGATCTACTTGTATGTGTTACTTAGTGAGGGATCCATGTTGAGGATGGTAAACATTGTCACACCTGTTATGACGATGAGTTATTTTTTCCATTATTCTTTAAGAAATAGTATGATTTATTACCTTTTTTCATCAGAGGTTTTAGAAAGGATCCTGCTATGAATACATGTTATATTAATCCTATGTATATTAACTATTTTTATGTCCATGGGTGAAGATTAATGAAAAAGCTATGTGGTACTATTGTGAGGTGTCATTGGGGAGTTGTTAAAGCTCCATGGTTGATGTCGAGGATTTATATATTTTTTACTTCCTATTAATATTTCTAGTTACTTTAGTGTATTTATGAAATTACATCTATTGGGGTTTCTTATAGTTTTTTCATGGTGTTGGATAATACCACCTCTTGTATAATCTCTTGTTCCTTAAACTATATGAGGGTAATTCCTCTCATGTGTTTGATTTATATACCCTCATTACTAGTTTCTAAATATTGGTCTATTGGAGGTGGTCTTAAAGGTTCATTATCTCTCTTTATTATTTTATAATATTAGATGGGAACCTTTGGATGGAGGGTGTCAAGATAGAGTGGTATTAAAGGTTAATGGATAAGTGATAGGATAGAGTTCAGAGTTAGGAACTGACGAGGTTAAATGGGTTGGTTAGGATACAATATTGGAAAGGCTTACTGTATATTGTAAATATGGGAGACTGGCAAGGATATGAGTCTTTATAGAGACCTATGATTTAATTCAATGATCTCTTATTTTACTAAAAATTTAAATTTAAGTGTTGCTACTTGAGGGGAAAATCCCTTGGTAAGGATCATGCATCATGATGTTTTGTGTATGTGTTTCAATTGGCTATAAAATGGGAAATATGTTAAACTTAATTAATTAATAAACTTTAAAGTGTACTTTATTCATGTGTTTACAATTTACTGATGATTTTTCCCTTTTAGATATTACACCTGTTTAGTGCCTCCATTAGGTTCATATCGAAACGAGTCAGTAGGATTTTATGATGGATGATCATAGAGTGGAGGCCAGTGATAATGAAAATTATATTATGATAATCTAATGGTTCCATTATCAAGTTCTGAAGAAGTATGGGGGATTTATTTTGGAACATGAGTTAGTATATTGGTTGGAGGATGAGGTTATAGGATTTAGTTTGATCTGTGCATGGAAGAATCACTAATTTTCTTTAGCTATGATGATATTGTGTGGGTCAACTCTATAGTGGTGGATTTTGTTCCTAAGGGATTTGATGGATTTATGTGTTATGTGGGACATGTTCAGGGATAAATTATAAGATCTATTTAGGTACTTAACCTCCATGAATACATTTAGACAATAGATAATTATCATACAATAGTGGATTTCTAATGTTTGAGTTTTCAATATATACTATAAGAACCTACTACATTATTCTCTTACCATTTTATAGATGATGTGGCTAGGGAGATGAATTTTATGGAGGCTTCACACTAGAATAACTTGTTCTAGGTTACCCTATCTATGTTGAATTTATACATTGAGGTGAGAGTGAAGTGAAGGCTATAAATAGGATATTAGATACATCGGGATTTTTATCATACAGGGGCCATTAGGACTATTCATGGGGCATAGATATGATTATGAGTTCTTAGTTACCTAGTAAAAAGATGGTTTAGTCAACAGGGAGCATGACTGAACCCTCTTCATCCCACATCCCCAGAGATAGTAGTTCTTGGCCCCCTTCTAGTAGTTTGGGCATGGTTTTATTTTTTAATAAGGTTATTCCCATAAAAAGTGAGTATACTTTACTTTACTAAGTAGTTAGTGTGTATCTAGGGGCCTATTCAAGGACCAATCTTTCTAGCAATTTTAGATGAGGTTGTAGTAGAAGTAGAAACATAAAATTCTGGTTTATAACTAGTAGATAGTGGATGGTGAAGATAAAAGTAATACCAATGATATACCTCATCTATTAGGGATATTGGGAATAGATCTACCATGGAGAAGGTATCCATAATTGATAAAAAGGTTATGTAGATAGACATAGTTAGATGAATTCTTTAGAATTTCCACCATCAGGTGAGATAGTAATCACATGAGGTATTATAAACATACTTTTTGAATGATTTTATGTCTTTTTTGATTCATGAGATATAAAATTTATTTTCTTTACACACCTTAGTCCATGAATTGGTAACTGATGCAGATAGTCTTCATGTTCCATTAGAAATGAATACACTCATTAGAGGTTGAACTAGATTTTTGTGTGTGTTTAGAGACTATGAGTTAGTGTTGGTAAGTCACCTCTATTTGGAAGACATTCTTCATTTATATATAGAAACATAAAACATCATTTGATCCATGGATTGGTTTTATTCAATACAATATATCATGTATTTATTTAGTAGAGATATCCTATTTATAATGTTGATAGAGACCAGGTGGTGTTACTTAATGATGAAGACCCTTAGATGAATATGAGGTATATTGATTCTCTATATTCCCTGGTGAATGAATTGATGTTGAGTTCATTGAATGTATAAATGGAGGTGTTTCCTAGTGTTATTTAATATTACCCTAATGTATTTCCTAAAGAGGTTATGATGCAACCCCTTTGATGAGAGATCTAGTTTGGGATTGAGTTACACCTAGTATTTTAATATCTATATATGTCTCCATATAGAATGATATATTTTGAGTTGTGGGATTCACAGATCTAGGTTGATGAATTCTTGTATAAGGATTCATTTTTATTATTGTTTCTCTTTGAGTATATCCAATTCTATTTATGAGCAAGTCATACGACAACATGCATTTGTGTGATGATTATCACCATTTGAATCCGGAGATAGTGAGGAACCACTGTCCTCTCCCACATATTGATGGTTTATTCGATTAGTTGAATGGATAAATTTTGATCTCAAAGAGAAAAAATATAATAGGTTTCATCATATGTTATTGAAGGATGTTGATATCCTAAATAAGTCTTTCAATTTTATTATGGACATTAAAATTTCATTGTGATTTCATGTAATGTGATAAACTCTACTGTCATGTTCATGGGCCACGAGATCCATTTTGTGGGACACATTGTTTCTCTATATGGAGTATTCAAATATCCTTTGAATATCGGTGTGATGGTTTACAGGGTATCCACCAAGAAATTTTTTGATATTAGTTGTTTTCTTATTCTTACTACATATTATAGGAGTTTGTTCCCGACTTCTCCTATATAGTGGCTACTGTGATATTGTTGAATAGAAGTGGTCAAACATCCATATGGTATGAACTATTCCAAGGCTATTTGATGTATATAAAATAGAATATGGTAAGTTCTCCAGTTATTCATCCAATAAAAGAGGGTTATGAATTTTAGGTTCACTGTGACACTTTATGTCTTTTCGCAGGGTTCATGTTTATGAAATAATGGGACGTTATCTCTTATTATTCTCGATATTTATGAACTCATGAATGTAACTATACCAATCATGAAATTTTATTTTCTAAGATAGTTTTTTACTTGAATGTATGGTGAAACTATTTTATTAGTGAACATTTTATGGTCTTCAATGATCATAAGATCCTGAATAATGCCTTTTACTAGTATGAATTATATCTATGGTGGTGAGGGTTGGATGAGTTTTCATAAAAATATGAATTTGAGATTTATTTTAGTCATGGTAAGAGAAATTTTGGGGTAGATCCTTGATTTTAAAGGTTCATCATGGTTCTATGTGTGATTCTAGAGACTCCAGAAGAATGATATAATAATTATCTATGATTTAGATTATCATGAGAGTTGTTGATGGAAGAGGCTATATTAATCATATTACAATGTAATCATCCTTAGTAAAGTAGGTGGTGGAGTTGCAACTAATTAATTCTAGGGAAGTGGTCTATTGTGGTTGATTTTTGTGTGTGGTTATTCTCCCTAGAGGTTGTTAGAGGACAGAAAAAATCAAGTGTTGATTTAGGGGAATCTATTCATGTCCTCAATGTTGCAAGAAATGGTTCTCAAAAATTTTAGTAGTTCACCCTTGGTAGTACATTATGGTTTGGTGATGATATATAATTCTATGAGAAAATAGTTTTTGGTGGTCTAATTTTAGTTTCTTTGTTTAAGAGTTTATCTCAAGATGTTTTTTTCTAAAGGGTGAAGGATGAGAATTTTGTTCCGGGTGGCTTTCTTACACTTTTTGATATTCTTTAAAGGAAGTGGGAGGGAATATGAATGGAATTCATCACCAACATACCCAGAGGATAGAGTGGTTATTATGATATATGGGTAATAAAAGACCATTTTATGAAATAAACTCAATTCTTAGTGATTGAGTAGTTGATCTTTGTGGGGGTTATATCACGCCAGAATCTTGATGAGTTAGTGATTCTTAATGGGGTTATGATGAATATCATATCTGATCTTGATCTTCATTTCACCTACATAGTGTGGAGATGTCTCTAGATTTATTTTGTATCTTAGTTTTTCTTTATAAGAAATTTTCAACTTTATATATATGGTAATACATACAAAATATCCATATTTTTTTGGGAATGTTTCACACATGTGTTTTGGATTTTGGAGGTTCACGAGTGTGGAACCTTACCTTGGATATTTTTTCATAAAACAAAGTCTATCACTACACAATTTTTATGAATCCATTTGAAGAATGTTATTGCTGAACTTAATAACAACAATTTTACTAGACTGAGGTTGAAGAGTTAGTTGTTATTGAAAAAAAATGATGTAGAGTATGACATAGAAGTTACAAGTGATTTTTAAGTGAACACAAGTGACATGAGATTGTCATAAGTTAAATACTAATTAGCAGAGTAGAAATCTATATTTCTACATTGGTGACCACATGTTCTTGAAGTCATCTACCTATTATGGGAAGTGAAGTTTTTTTCATGAGAGTATTCATTGTTTTTAGTTCATTATAACTTTCATGGTGTCTAATAAGGTTAAATATATCATGTTTTGGTTAGACCTACCCCCTGAATTCATTATTTCTTCTATGTTTCAAAACCTCATAGAAATCTTCAATAAGTTTCTCAAATCAATGTCTGGGGAAAGTTATGGATATTGAATGCAGTGAGACCTTAATGGAATTACCTATCATGATTCAAGACCATCAATAGAAGGTGATACACGATCATGATATTCTATTGGTTCATATAATGTGGAGGAATTGTGTCTTGGATGATATTACCTGGGAATGGGATTCCAAAATGCAATCTCAGTATACCATGTTTTTTTGATTCTATGTTAGATCCTTCATGAGTTTTGTTGTAAAAAAATTCTTATTTATTGATATATTTTCTGGTGATGTGTGTGTTTACACATTATTCCTCTAATGTTTTTGTTGGGATATTGGTGTAGTGAGATACTTATGTGGAATCCCATGGGATTTCTATTTAGGATCATATTATCCTTCATTCATGGGGTGTTTTTTAAATTCTAGTGGGAAATAATTGCTTAAGAGTTATCTGATATATTGGCCCAATTTTTTTAAAACTTTACCTTGAGTATTTAGGTGGTCGAGGATGTATAGGAGGATGATATAATAGATTAAGCGAAGTGGCTTGAAATTTAAACCATATGGTGTTTCTATATTGTGAATCCTTGGGTTGTTGTGTAAAATATGACTTATCGAATAATAGTATACCCCACGATGTAGGGTATGAAGATGTGAGTTTTTTGTGTCTCTTACTTATGAGAGGTAGCTTTAGTGTAGAGGTAGGTTTCATTGTAGAGGATTGTGTGTGTGTGTGTGTGGGGGGGGGGGGGGGGTCTTATCATTATTTCCTGAGAGATAGTTATAGCATAGGATGTGTCTATTCAATGGGGTCTCAGTAGATCAATTTCTTTATCTCTGTTGTTTTTGGGTGTGGATGTGGCATTAATTTGTTATTCCATGGTTATAGCCCAGATTTTTGGGATTTTTGTGAAAATATTTTTTGAAATGAGAGAATAAATGGATCTCTGATATAGATTCTGGATGTCCAATTTTATTAGAGCTCTTGTGGCCTGTTCATCCTTCCTATACTATATAATTGGGACAAACCCTATCTATTACAAAATAATCAAGGAGGCTATGTCATGAAATTATATTTTAATACCAGGTTACAAATTATAAAGTGACATTAAAATATTCCTAATTTATCTTTTCTACTCCAAACCCTAGGTGATTTGAGGCCCTTCTTAAGAATCCTTTCAAGACCCTATTCTTGGATTAAGACACTATCTTCAAGATACGAGGTATTGGTGATCAAAGATTAATTTTATATTATTTAATGGTTCCATTATCTTTTATTTTTTTACTCACATGATATATCTAGTTATTATTAGAGATTTCTTGTGTTTTTTATACAATAATGATAGAGGGATCTTGTTAGTATGTTTTTTAGGGATCGTCTATTCCCAATGAAAGAGGAAAATAAATTTTGGCATTGGGTGTTTCATTATTTCTCAGAGGATATTGATATCATCATGTTAAAGTAAGGGATTCATTTACTTTCATTATTTTTTGTTCCTGTGTCATATTATCAATGTTTTATCTTTTTGGTAATGGTAAAATTAAACTACTGAAGATAAGATCATGTGAATTAAAGGTGGAATTATTTTTGGCTTTGGGTTTTGTGATAGCATGGATATCTCACAATATCTATGTGTCCAATTATTTTACTATATAGTGTTATATATAAATATATATTGTGGTTGTCATTGTCTTTAGTGTGGTTAATTTTCATGAAATATAATAAAAAGATAAAATTATAATGATGTTATTATTGAAAGGGGAATAATATTAATAATTGTTATCCCATGAATTTGATGAAATATAAAGTGATTCTAAAGGAATATTTATATTGATTCATAGCTTCTATTAGATACTAAAAATAGTATTTTTATGGAAATGATCCTATAAAAAATATCCTTGTTAATTCAATATGGTAAATAAAATGTATGTAGAATAGATATAACTGTTTTGGGTTGGGATATATTATTAATAATTTGAGGATTCCTAGATGTCTATATTACATGGCCCCAATACCTTTTCCTATGTGGGAAAATTTATTTTGAAATGTATATGTGATCTAGGGATTTTAGATCCTTGGTGTGAATTGATGTGATTATTGATAACATTGATGTGATTATGAAATTTTGATGAGAAAAGATATGGGATACTTGGATCTAGTGATGGTCAATTCTAGTGATTACATAGTGAATATTATACTATGCACAATGGTGTTGGAAATTAATTTTTTAGGATGAGTTTAGAGTAGGGATTTCTCATTGATACATATAATTCTTACTGATTATTCCTTGATGGTATATTGGATAGATTTTATTGTATTTTTATTTCAAATATCTAGATACAATTTGAATCTATAAAGGATATGTGTAGGTTATATGTGATATCTTAGGCTGAGTCTTGGAGTACCGAGACAAATTACTAAATGATAAAATTTATTAACAAATATACCCATGTGGCATGGGTGTCGCTAATTGAATTTATGATAAATTATTTATATAATGTCAATGAAAAACACATAATGTTTAAAAATGATTCTCCAAAAAGTATGGATTTTAATTCTGGAAATTTTTCAATGTAGTTTATTAAAGCATCTTAGCTACAAAAAATTGTTAAATAAGATTTAATGATGGGATAATGAAACATGTGTAGTTTCTAAATAATTAAATGAATGATTATTAATCTTGGGGAAATGAAAATGGAATGTTATTCATTATTGAATGATTAATTAATTAATATGGAACTTGATTCATGTATAATTGTTGAAATATAGATCTTAGTAGTGGCAGTCGAGGGTCCTGTGTGAAGAGTGTGTTCCTACCAAAGTGGTGAAAGATATTATCTTTATTATAATTTTATGTAAAGGCATCAATAGATTGAGTTATACCACAATTTTATCTTTTCATGGTGTATCTATATTACCATGGTTGTATGTGCATGGGATATGATGACGCGAGGTATAATATAATTATAGAGGATGTAGTGGCTTCCTTACATACAATTATTTACTACTCAAGGAGATGATGATGAGATAGTGAGTTTAAATGTATGTAACATTGGATATGTTTCATGGGATAGAATATTATTTTATCACAAGGCATGAACAATTATGGAATAATAGAGATAAACCCATGGGTTAGTGAAAATGGGGTACCTTTTTATATATATATGAATTTGATATAGAATGATTTTCCATTATATGTTAATTTGTGAGTGGTCAATGGTAAGGATGTGAAATATAGATTTAACTTTTAGGGTGATGAGTTAGTTTCATTGGTTTATTCACTAATATTTAGTATGATTATTTCACGTTCTGTATTAGGGGTTCTAGGGAGGATCCTATTGAGTATACATTTCCTTCCCACTATATTTATATAGTTTTCATGGTCCACATGAGTTGTTTTTTTGTCAAGATGAAAATTACTATTTAAAGGTTTAGTTCATGATTTGTTTAAGCATAATGGTCAGTGTCAGGGATTTAATGTTAGAACATTCCATTTTGAATGTTTTTGGTTTATTTATGATATTACATGTATTGATTTTTCTTTTTGTTTATTCATGGTGTCATTTATTGGTTCCTCCCATCTTATGTCCTATTACTTATAATAAATATGGTAAATGTATCCCATGTGTGTAATTTGTGTACCCTCAGTGCTACATGACAACTCATATCCTATTGGTAGTAGGATTTAGGGGTCATTATATCCCATTATGTATTTATAAACCAGGAGGAGTATGTTGGGAAATAAGGGTAAAGACAGTGTGGAATCTTTATGTGGTACTTAGTATAGGAATTATACATAGTAATTTTTTCCATGTGATAGTCATATAAAATAACTTTTCATGGTCGGTATCATAGTTCTCTCACTGAGGAATCCTTGGAGATGAACCATTTCAATGTGGATGAGGTGCATGTGAGGGTTGATTCATCCAAATATTTTTTTGTTATCATTATAATTTACACTTTGAGGTTAATGTGGGAACCCTAGGAAACCATTAAAAATTAAAAAAAATTATACAAAACCAAATTCAAATGCAGATGGGTCACTGTGGGAACCAACACATCATAGTAGATCCAAAAAATCATGCACCCAAATGGGAAATCATTATGTACTACATCATCAATTTTTTTCCAAATCAACTGAACCATAAACATCATCAACTCCATTAACACATCACCATCATAATGGGAGAGGGGTCATTTTATTATAGTAAAATTCTTTTTTTATGAGCCCCCTTATCAATGGAACTTCTGTTGTTTCTAGGGAAGACATTGATTAAAGGAGGGTAGGATGTTACAACCAGAATTATTCTTAATCAAGAATATTCTTATATTTGAGTTTTTATGTCCCAGGTCCACTAAGGGGGGGTTCATGGTAAATTTAATCTAGAATTTGACCTCAAAAAAACTTTATGAGTTTTTCGTTGATCTTGGGGTGCGACGTTTACCCTAAGGATATGTTTTGGTAGAATGATGAGTATGAATAATTTTAAGTGTTTTTAATATTCGGAAATTAAATAATAATTATATCATTAGTTTGGATGGTTATATATCCTAAAATAATTATTAGATAATTTTTTATTCATTATTGTTATGTCCAAAATGAGGTGTTTTTACTTAGTGTGTATATTCAATGTGTTTTAGTCTTGGGAACTTGAAAAAGATAATTTGAGTCATTAATTAAAATGTTAGTTAATATAGTGACTTGAAATATTCCATTAAACTAAGGGAATATTTTGAAAATATTTTATAAGGTTGTTTCTAAATAATTTTTCTTTAATTAATAATACAAATTCCCAAGTATATATGAAATTAAATATATTTATTTCTTTTATTATATTTCCATGAGATCATGAAGAATCATTTATGACCCCAAAATAAAGATTCAAATAGTAAATCTATCACTATGGGTTGGATTTGGTAAAAGGTGTTTACCTTTGGGTGGTAATTTCATAATATTCTAGTATGGTTGATTTTTCCTGCAGATTTTGGGTGGTGGTGGAATTTAATAAATATTTTTTATTTAATTGACTTCTTTTAATTATGGATTAATTTATAAGTTAATTTTAAGGAATGGGATATATTTTGAAGGGTATCAATAACATGGAGATATTTTTATATATTATAGATCTAAATATTGATAAATTAGGTTAACTTTGAATTTTAAAAGAATTAATAGGATTTGAAATTTTTTTATTTAAATAATGAATTATGGAGGATACATTGGAGACTAAATGATATAATTTATTATAGTAATTTATAGTATAATAATTAAGAGGATAATTAGAAGGTGAATTAATTGGTTTTACTTTACAACTAATAACCATTTTATTCCTATTATCACTTCCAATAAACACTCCCCACTCCCTTGTGGGATTATATTTTAATGTGTTTTATGGGAGGGTAAAGACTTGAAGTGCAATGGATAATGATATTATACAAAAGGTTAGTGAAAATAAACAAAGGAAATCATGGATTGAGTTTGACCATAATGAACCGACCATGAGGATGGGATTTATTATTTCATATTCTCATAGTTATGTATGATAGGTTTATGTTTAATTTGATTTTTGGAACCTAATATTGATCACCAATCCCCATGACATGTAATTTTAAGATTAATTTTATCCCAATTTTTTGTTTTTTTATCGATGTATTTATTAGTGGATAAATGGAAAATTCAAGGGGTGTTAAAACTTTTCCCAACCCTTTGATTGTGTTCCCCATTGATGAATATGAATCTACTGACCAAAACAAGTGGAGATACCTAGGAATATGGACCTAATTGGATGCTAACCCTTCTTCCCACTATACGCTTTCAATCAAGAAAATCACCAACCATGGATTTTATGGTGGTCGCTTGGTTATGGATAAAATTGAGGAGGTTGTGGGGGTGTGTGTAGGAGGATGAATAAATGGTGGGGGTAAATTTGACGGGAGATTATGGTGATGGTTTTCTATAAATAATTTAATGTTATGAAGGTGACAAGACCTAAGTCGAGTGAAATTTGGTGACGAAGGGGTGTCATCTTTCTGATCTGTCACGACATGAGTTGAAAGGGACAAGGGTGGTATTGTTTACACCCCAACCATCTGATCACTATATATATTATAAAACATTTTTACAAAGTTATAATAATATAAAACTCATATATTCCTTTATAATAGGCATATTTTGATATTTTCAAACAATTTTTCCTAATATGCCTCCTTACCTAACTATAAGTCTTAGGAATTTATAGAGACATACATTTCATAAAATTATTTTCATGATCCTATTCAAAAAATACTATAACTAGAATGGTTGTGAGAATATATAATAACATCCGAGTAAATGAATATATGTATTTGAGAACTCCTACCTAAGATGAGTTCTCCTAAGAAACAGATATTTCAATAAATGACACTTTTTATTCAAAAATGATATAATTAAATCATCCAATAACTCATTTATTTTAACATACATTTTACAGGGTTATTTAACTATTAGGTTCTATAATATAACATGTTATATATTACACCATCAAAAACCCAAAAAAAAACTGATATCTTCTATAATGGTTCATAATGATAATTTTTATCAACAAAAACATATCCCCTGACAGTGTCAAACGTGGTGGGAATTTAGTACCATTAATTATGTACCAATTAAAGACAAACTTCATACTCAGACAATCATTTTAGCTTAATTAAAACAAGGAACATATTATCAAGATATTGCATCATCTTTTTTGTGTCTAGATAGGGATTCCATTACTAAGAAACCACACACTATTTACTTTACCAAAATCCCTAGATTTTTTCAATATTTAGGCTTATGCTAAGGGATTTCTCTAATGTTTTATAGTGTTAATCCCAAAAACTAAATAAAATGATCCCCCAAAATAGATAAACATTTATTTTATATCAACTAAGATGACATAGAACCACACTCTGAGATCTAGTTAACTTACATTACATATCATCTTTGATACAAAGGGAGACGACCAAATATAAACTTGAAAATATTTCTCATATGCTATAATTATCTTCATAACATAGTCAAAGAAAAATTTATGAAACTGGTGAGAAAAAATTACCATTAAGTGAATAACGTATCAATATTTCATAAAGGCTTGGATCATAATCATAAGAAAACATGTGCATGAGAGAAATATCTAATTAAATGAACATGGACTAATAAGAGTCTCCTATATAAATGAATTAAATTTAATATAAGATGATCAATCACCTACTGTTTCATAATAATTTGAAAACATGAGATAATAATAATGATACATGGTTCCTAAAAAAGGCATATAATATATTAATGTGTCGTAACAATAGGAATATAAAGTAATCATATTATGAACATTATTATCACATCATTTCCCTGATTAATATTATAAACATAGATAAAAACATCCAATGAATTGTAAATATTGTTAATATATATTACCACATATAGTCCATGACCAATGTTATAAACAAAGATAATTGTATTTAGTCTGTGACCAATTTTTTAAAAATAGCTAACTACATCGATTCCAGGGTCAATATTGTTAACATAACTAACCGTATCAAGTCCATGCTTGATATTTTAAACATAGGTAACCACAGAAAGTACACACTAAATAATTTTAACATATTCAAAATCATTAATTAAATTCTAAATCATGTGATCATTACAAACCACATCGAGTCTACACTCAATATTTTTAATATATATTAGCACATTGAGTCAATGATCAATTATACGAGCATAGCGGACCATTTTTAGTCTACAACAACATCATTATTTAATGAGATATACAACCTTAAATAATGAATTTTATGATCATATTGTAATAAATATCTCATATAATAATCATCCATAAATTTGTCACATTAAACCAATTGTCATATCATAAAAAACTCATGGAAATAAAATTAGTTTTATAAAATATTCAAATGGTATCACATAAAATGATATAAATTATTAGATTGTTTAATACCTGAAAGTCAATAAAAAATATGGTCTATTTAATAAATTATTTTATAGGGTGATTCATAAAACACAAATCTATAATATATATATCATTTTTATATAAAGATAAAATTTTATGTGAATTTATACATGATATTTTATAAAATATTTTTAGTTGTGTCATAAAATGACTATGTTATGAGTCACTTTAAAAATTTTAATTTTTGAGAATATGATATGAATATTTGTCTGAAATTATTTATAAAGAAATCCTAATAATATAACCTTGAAAAAAATTAGGTTAAAAATGTGGATTGGAAGATAAAAGTTACGAATGTAAAAACAAATTCGTTTTTATATTTCCAAATATCTTTATTAAATCCCAAATCATAAATAAAAGTACTGATGATTCCTTCCTAAGATAGTTAAATTGAAATAGAATGATCTCTAGAGATAATTTATATATTAATTTAAAAATAATAATGCAAAATATTTGTGGAATGAAAAAATATAGACATAGAACAGAAAGAACTTATTGGAGATGTGAGAATTATTATTAACAACATTATAATTTTATAACAAATTCATCAAGTAAAACGATTTGAATTAAAAATTTCATATTATAAAAAGAGAAATAAAATTAACATATAATAAAATATTAGGGTGGAATATACTCTGAATATAATAAATAAGTTCAATAATATAAATTATAACTGAAATAAAAGAGTTTTGGGTTTACAATGTCCCTTAATAATTTGTTAACAATTGAATAAATAGAATATAATTGATGGATTCATGAATATACCTAAAAATACAATAAAATAAAATTTTATATTAATAATAGAATCAAATTATGTGGTAATTACACCATATAAAATAATAATATGTTCATAATATGAAAAAAATGCCTTAATGACTTTAATTTGAGACGAAACCAATATCATCACTACTTAAATACATAAAATTATTTATCCAACTATATAATAAACATAACCATATTAATACCCTATTTTATAACCTTATTTAAATATATTAACCTTTATAATCTTCAATTAAAACATTTAAAATAAATTTCTTAGTTAGTTATTTTTTTTTCATTTTTTGATGTTCGTAGTTTTGATTGTTTCATACAAGTTTCTCAATGTCGATGTTGATCCTCATTATTTGATACATATTTAATCATTTATATATTATTTAAGGTACTAGAATAAATATTTTATAAATATTTTAAATTTTTTTATTTCATATCATGTGGGTTATAGTTACATTTTTTGAAGTTGAAATTATTGACGACCTTGTTTTAGAAAATATTTAGAGAATTAAAGGTGGTTTCCTAATAAGAATCCATTACTATCAATGAAAAAAAATATCATCATTCATGTAGGGGTTAAATCAACCTAAATAAAAACATGATATTACCAATGAATGATTATGAAAGTGATTTTATTATAATATCATAATTATAAAAGAATAATTATATTATTTAGATGAATAAAAAGATATAAAAAATATTTTAAAAGAGGTGGATGGATATTATAATATAAGAAGCTATTGGTTGTAAAACAATTATTTCTCTTGGTATGCATATTTTTGGTAGGTTAATTTTTAATGATCTCTTATTATTAATATTATTAATTTAATTACAAATTGAACATTACATGTGTATAATCATGTCAAAAATATCATGTTAATTCATTAAATAAATTTTTGGAACCATCCATTAAAGGAGTTGATAAAGAATAAATATATCATTCATAGCGACTGTAGTCTTCACATAAGCCAAGAGACATTATAATTTCATCGAATGGATTTGAGGATTGTATAAATTGGTTATTAATTTATCACAAGAAAATTTAAATATACAAATGATACTAATATAATTATATTAGTATAGGTAGGATAGTTTTAATGGAGAAATAATGTGTTGAAAAGTGTAGGTAGATGATAACACTCATGTTTAGGACTTGAATATTCTCTTGAAGGACGTCACTGAAATGGAGGACTTGGGGAACCTTATTAGACCCAAGGTCAATTTTTTTTGAAGATCAGGCTATTGGAGTAAAAATCAAAAGAGGATCAATTTAATTTAGAAGGAGGGGTGTGGCATGAAGTGGGTGGTTGTGAGATCATTTTATAGATGATAAGTAGTGTCTTTTCCTTGGAAATTAAAGCAAGGTGAGGGGTAAATAAGGAATCACATCGGAGTTAGGTGAGATAGGCAAAGAATATATGGTGATATATGTGGGTGTGAATTTACAGCATAACAAAGGTATTATTGAAGGTCTATAATTCATGTTAATTTAGAGAAATTTGAGCAACATTATGTTACCTCATTTACCCTAATTAGAATTGTTTAAATTATTCCAAGGAATTTATTATTTTAGTAAAAATATAATATGACCCTTACTACCAAATTCAAATGTTTTTATTCCAAATTTGGACTCAATTTAAAATAAACCGATTTTTAAATATTGAAAAATTAGTTTTTAAAATAAAATATATGATATTTAACAAACACTTTCATTAAAAAAGGTCTCCTTTTAAATTACAAGTTTTTATCATTATTTCCTATAAATTATTAATTAAATGGGACTTAATAATTTTTTTACATATTTAAGAAGAGTATTAGAGACATAAAAAATCTTTAAATATATATAGATAAAAATTACATAATGTTTATACAAATATTTCTGTAAAAAACTAGTGTTTTATCACAATAGTTAATATTTACTTTGGTAACCTATTTTTAGATTAAAAAGGAAAATGAAATTGTAAAAAAACTTATATTCTGAAAAAAATATGATTTTTTTATACTCTATTTCTAGAGTTGCTAAAAAATAATTTTAATATAATCTCACATAAATAATAAAAATAATTTGATGAATAAATATATATATATATATATATTTATTAATCATGAGATGAATTTATTCTTATTACATGAAAATAAATAACTATTGGAAATATTATATATTATATTCCTTAATATATTATCAATAAATTTCATTAAAATAATTCTTGGGTAGATATTAATTAAAAACACAAAAGACTTAAAAAACTAGTTCATATAAAAACAAAATATAAATAATATTTACTAAATAACTTTAAAAAGAATTATTTATATCATAAACAGTTAATATTATAAATAAATTTATATTAAAATAATTATTTTAATTTTATAAATATATAACATCAAACTTTCATAATCATAACATGTAATGATAAAAATAATTTTATAAATAAATATTATAATAAAATACTATTTTTTTCCTTCTCTATTATTTATGAATTATATTATATTATTTTTTTCTCTAAAATAAAAAACATTAGTATAACAATTAGATACATGTTTATCCAATGTCTATATTTATAAGGACATTATTTCCCTTTATAATGACTATATTATAACCAATACTACCTATAAATTCATTCCATTCTTACATCTTAGAGAACACTTCTCATTCCCTTAATTTTCATTTTAAATTTCACAATAATATTTCTATTTTGATGTTGTTATTTATCTTTGTATGTTTAATTATACTTATGGTGGTCCTCAAGGGTGAACATGATTTAAATAATTTTGTAGTTTCAATGATTTTTTTTCAATTTATTATCCTAATTTAATTTAAATTTTTTTAATAAATTTAATCATTTTTCATATGTAACTAACCATGGAATACAATACTTATTTTTAGGTATTATTATTCAAATTTTCTATTATAGTGGAATACTGTTTTATCAGTTTGAATCATGTATTGTATAATCTATTTTCTACTCATGTCTAATCCTTCTATAGATAATTATTTTTTTTAGAATTTAATAAATGTTTTTTAAAGAAAGAAAAAATTCGAAAAACGTAGGTTATTACATTATCCACTCTTAAATAAATTTATTCCTCCCAATTTCAACTATCAATTACTAATAAAAATTTATAACGGTATCTAAAATATATACATAAATCAATATATAATTTATAATGAGATATCTACCTTACAATCTTATGTAACACAAAGAAATTCATCTATTTTACTTCATAATATGAATAGATAGATTTTATCAACAATTTTTACCAAATATTACTCATTAGATAGTAGTATGTCTAAGTATTTTCCAGATAATCACCT
Source organism: Viscum album (assembly GCA_963277665.1). Classification (NCBI taxonomy): domain Eukaryota; kingdom Viridiplantae; phylum Streptophyta; class Magnoliopsida; order Santalales; family Viscaceae; genus Viscum; species Viscum album. The sequence continues at coordinate 443,512,287 of OY728121.1, forward strand.
TTAATTTTTTTTTCATGATCCTATTTCAAAACTAATGATAATACCAAAATGATTATGATAATTTCCAATAAAATTAAAATTAATGATCATTTAAATATAAAAACTCAACCCTAAGATGTATTCTATTATGTCACATTATTTTAAACCTATGACACTTTTTTTTCAACAATGATATCATTGGAGAAACTAATAAAACCATTAAATAAACCTAGGTTATCCATGGTCATTTTCCAATTAGGATATCTAACCAAACTAGTTATATAATACATCATTAAATTATATTAAAATATATTTAAAACCATCATAATGGTTAGTAAATAAATATAAATCAACTAAATAATATCCTTTAGAGGAGTCAAACAATGTTTAATGTTAGGTCCATTAATTGTGCATAGAGTAAAGATCCTATTAAAACCCCAAAACCTTTTCATGTTTATTACCCCTAGTTGCTTATGAGCTAGAGCCTTAATTAATTATTTTGTATCTAGATGGGGATTTTATTACATGGAAACCATTGACTCTTTAATTTACCAGAAAATATTTTTTTCCATTATTTAGACTTATCCCAAGGGGTTTTACAAATATTTTATAGATATAATCCCTAAAAATAACTAAACTTATCCCCCAAAACAACTAAATTGTAATAAACTAATTTTTATATGAGGTAAAAAAACATTAATGATTAGTATAATTATTTAATTTGGACATATTATATATGATTAATGAGTTTACAGTTGTTTTAGTGGTTTTTGGGACATGTTCGGTGCTCGAAAACCTAGCCTGTGGAGAAAATGACTAGGCTGCATGTTTAGTATACATCGTACGAGCTAGTTCACACAGTTCCCCTAACCATGTGATGTTTGGATAGTGGGATAAATAAGAATGCACAGTATAGGGGATACCATCTATCCTGAGGTTCACGCTAGTGCGAGGGTACCTCACGTTTTTAGTAGAGCATGCATCACAATTTTCACATGGTTAGTCATACCCTATAAATGAACCTAGGTGGGGTCCCTCCATAGAAAGTTGTAGGTGAACAGTTGGCACATGGTTCGGAAAATTGTACTTCCAAAGAGTGTGACCTAGTAATTTTCGGGCAGAATTAAAATTTTTCAAATAATTTTATAAAACATAACCCTCCCACTTATTTAATTCATTTGATGTGGCTGAAGGCCTTCACTTATCCCGTTAGAAGATCTCAATCCCCTTTTATTAGGATTCTTGATAACTATATCTAAACTGTGATTCGATATCTATTGGTCCCATTGTATTTATATTGGTAATATCCTTATCCCTTAGGCTTGTTTCATCATTTTTCTTCATATCAATGATGCTATTTTTTGATATAGGCTCATATTCCCTATTTTTAGGGTGTTGGTCCATTCTTTAGTTTTCTTCTTATCCAGGACAAACTAAAAGTCGATACTCAATGAAGAGAGATATATAGGCTATAAATAGGTTTTATATTACTCATCCATCAAGTATCTACATTCAATAAATTGTTGTTGTTGTGTATACTATGGTTTCACCAGGAATTTCCTATTTAAATTCATATTCAATGCTTATAATCATTGCACTTTTAACATCCCAGACCAAGATTCCACTGATGGTTACCCATGCTCAATTGGCCACAGATCCTTAATAAAATCTCCATAAGAACCATATGCTACTGACTACTAGAAAGGGCCTAAGTGTATTTGTGGGGAGACATTGACCTCATCACCAGAGTGTAGCACAATGGATATATGATAATAGATAAATAATATAAGGAGTAAACCAGGTATTAAATAGACAACATCCAAGACCTATATAGACAATCAATACTGGAAAGGATATCATATATAAATTATGATTATACATGTAATGTGTCTAATAAATAATCCAAAACATGTCTATATATCATTAGTAAAATACAAGTAACAATAGTTCAAAAAGGAAAAAAAACTTTTTATCTAGAATCATGATTCTCAAAGTGGTCCCATACTCCCATACTCCTAAGATGAAATGAAGAACCTATAGTAGGGAGCCTTCCCTTATCCATACCAACAATAATAAAGTATGTTCAGGTAACATTGATGGTCCAAACAAGTGTGATATATATTCCCATTAGGCAATCACCCAAAGGTATTATTCCATCATGTTAGTGAATATATAGTAACAATAGTGTGTATAAAGTAATATAAAATCTAAATAAGTATTATAGGTAAACAAACCATAAGGAACATGTTCCAATGGATACACATCCTTTTCTACCTAGTTAAGCGAAGCCGAAATATCTCTAAATTACCATACAATCCTATGTTAATTTATATTCAAGTTCATTTAATTAATAAAAATCATTTAATTAATATTTATCAGGACCTATAATGTAGCCTAACTTCCCCCATAATAGTATTTGATAAGAAAATTCCTAAACAGTCCATCTATTACGTACAAGCCATTGACCAAATCCAATCTTGTAATTTGTCTTTGTAGATGTGTAATATAAATAATTTCATTAATTAGGCATTTAAGAACAAGATACCATCCTTTGAATTCCTAATTTGGAATCTAGTTATCACTCCATGTGTATCGTGAACCAAGCACCATACAAGCATATCCTAGGAAATCACAACTAGAATCCTATTTTCACACTAGGTGTGGTATAACATCACTTCCATTCGAGTTCATCCACAGAGGTCCACTAAGGGATACCAAATGTCACCCATGGGGTATATGATCAACTACACCATTGTGTTTATCCTTGGTATTCCATAAGGAGGACAAGTATCACTCAGACATATAATTTTTGTGTCACAATGTCTATGATGAAGACACAAGAGGTGGGGGGGGGGTGTAACAACCCAAAATTTTATTAATAAAAATTACTCTTGATCTAATTAAAGGTATTATTATGTATATTCTTTATATAAAAGATATGAACTTATAGGTATATGTTTTTGTATTTTAAAATACTATTAATAAGTTTTACCATTTATAATATATCCATTGAATAGTGATCACATGATTAATATAAATATAGGGCTCTAACAAATCCAATTTACTCCAAAAAGGAAGCAATAGACTCATATAGTAGAAATGATCCATACGAAGTCCATTTTTTGTATCTCAAAATGGATGTAGCATAACCGGGTTCTTCTATTGACCGAGCCTATGCTGAGTTTGAACAAGTTAAGCTGGAACAAAATCACCAACGGTAGAAGTGGATGTAGATAGAGATTACTGCACAAGCAATGTTATCTGAGACGCCCCAAGAGTCTGTCACCATCGAAAACCTTACCCTTAGGTGTTATAAGAGGTTTTGTAATAAGGCACCAACAATATGATTATGTGTATTATTTTTGTACAAAATAAAGAATATACATTAATTTTAATATTGTTACTTTGTAAATGATTATTTGATGCACAAATAGTATTTTTAGTTAATATTTAAATTCAATTAAGAAATCTATTTTGATGAATTAATGGATTTATTAATTAGATAATATTTTAATAAAGTATTACTACTAAATTAAATATAAATGATCATATAATTTTTAGGAATACAATTGTAATTTTTATTAAGGTTTGAAAACTGTTTTTGTCAAACCCAGGATTTTTAATAAATATTGGTATTTATTTTAATAGTAAAATTTCAAATATTTAGAAAATTATTTAGATAAAATGAATATTAATTTTGGATTTAGGATGTCGAAATTATCTAATGGTGAATTTTTCCAAATTTTCAGAGACGGTTGAATTTTTGGGTAAAAATTAAATATCGTTTAAATATATAATGTGTTTTATGACATCATAATGACTGAATAGTGATGAAATAAAATACCATAAATTGGGTATTCGGAAAATATATGTTTTATCTTTAAAATAATGTGATTTTATATTTTTTTTATTAATTTTATGATGCCTTAGTTGACCCTAAAAAACTTATAAAATATATTAACATTTTAAAATTATATCCTTAAGAGTGTGACTCACCTAGACATAAGCATGACAAATATTTTAATAAGTTCTTCCACTGGCCTTATAAAATAAATTTTTAACTCCCATTTGGAAAAAAACCATGAGAAAAAACCTTGGATTGGTTTTTGGTTTTAACTATTTAATTATATAGATTCCAAAAGCTATGTTTTTGAAATATTAATGAATTACCCTCTTTTTTCCTATATAAACCCACCATGCTCCCAGATATCTTTAATCAAAACCCTTAGAACACATCACTAATATACTATCCTATCTCTATAATCCTCCCAAAGAGCCCAAATATTCCATGATTCTTGTCTCAAGCCTCTTTTAATCCTTTGGGATCACTCTTCCATGTAAGAGATCCTCACTTTCCTTCCTTTCTTATTTATGTCCAAGATTCCTTATATTGTTTGGCCCTATTATTTTAAATTATAAATTTTTAGGTATAATTTATAAATTCCCCCATATTTCATTCCTTATTTTTATTGATTATATACCTCTTTCTTTCTCATTAATGCCTCTCATGTAGACCTGTTTCCATGCCGACATTCTCTAAGAGTTATTACCTTTCTCCTCTTTCTTCAAGTTTCTTTATTATGTTACACCTTCTATTTACAAATTTCATGTTTTGAGACATTTATATATATTAACCCATTACTTTACATTTCATTTGAATGTGATGATATATCCCTTTCTATCTCATCAACCATTTTTATGAATTATTCTGTCATGTTGTTATGGCTGCCGAAATTGCATCGCGATTTTCCATACCAAAATCATGGTGTAGTGAATATCCTGCCCACTACTCTATCAAGGTTATTCACCTTTTTGAACATATTCTTATTGATTATATAGTTTCATGTATTTATTTCACATTCTTTTATCATGGGATAAATGATGATGTTGAATGATTCCACGTTATATGATCCAAATGGCACACTTAGGACGAAATGAAATGTTTATAAAAGGTGTGCCCAGATAGCACTCCAATGAATTAGGTATAGAATTGTTTCATGATACACCATGTGAAATGAGGTTTTACTCATGCTAATTCAAGTGGAATGAGATTTTACTCATGCTAATTCAAGTGCAATGAGATATTACTCATTCTCTCTGTGAAATGATCCTTGGATCATGCTAGTATCATGTTAAATGTTGTTGAAAAAATTCCATGGTATGATAATCATCCTATATCATGCATTTATATTCATGTTTCTATTATTCTTCATTGATATTCTTATTTACGAACATGTACTATATTATTCTAATTATTCTTTGTTTACTTCTTTGCTAAGATTTATAGCTCACCCTTTTCTTATGCATATCCTCAGGTTATCCTATGCAATGATAAGTATGAAGGAATGTGGTGGTCTTGTAAAAGAACGTTTTCAACAAATATGTTGTGTTTTTATGTCCCAAGTTTTTATTTAATGTTTCCAATTTCCCAAGACACTAGACCTCTCAATCCTCATATTTGTTTTAAGTTCATGTTTATGTAATAAATTATGTTTATGTGTGTAATAATGAGAAAGATTGTTATAGGGGGATTGTGTTTATTTAAAAATCTTCAAAAAATATAAATGTCTATCTTTAAATGATGAAATCCTTCCATTATTTCTTAAAGGTGAGCGAGCAGTTGAAATAAATAGAGAAAAATAACACAACGATTTATAGTGTCTCGGGGCATAGAAATCCAATAGTCTAATACACCAACACTCTACTATAGTAGCCTAGTGATTTTCAATACTAGGTCCTCTAATATAGAGAACCCTACAACTGAGTATAGGAAATTTACACTATAAAATAATTTTATATGTCCTTCTTGTTCTTTTATAGGAAACCTAAAATTCACAGCTTAAAATCAAAAGTTGAAATTCCACCATGACTTAGTATTAGTAGCTGATAGTCCCAAGAAAATATTTTTGATGATGTTTTTTGTTAAATTGGTTTAGCTCACAGTTTTATAAAGAACTGACATTTGGATATGATATTCAATAATTCATAACAACAACAAAATAATCTTCACTATTGAGAAAAATTCTTCACTATATTTAAATAACATCAAATATTGTTTTTCTTATTTAGACCAAGTTGTCTCCTTATTAACGTTCTATACACAATGAAGTTATAATGGATATACAAAGTACTTTGATTCTATCGTAAAACATTAAAAAATCAAAATTAAAATATTTCATCACATTATTTTTTAGAGCTTCCAAATATATGATATTCTTCATATATATTATTTTCCTACGTGATAGAGAGATATATTTGGTGAGAATAAATATCCAATAGTTACAACATCATTCCTCTTTCTTCAGATACCCAAATTAAATATAGTCAATATCCTTCCTAAATATCCCTAGAATAGTGTTGCACCATTGGCTTATACCTATTGAATAAATCTATAATAAAGTCATTCAATATATGTTGAATAATTCCAGAAATATAATATCCAAATAATATAAGCATATAATTATTTAAAAATATCATTCAAATCCATTGAATCCTCTTTAAATATAGTAAACCAAGTTTCTGAAAAGTATAAGTGCAATCTAATTGTAAATTCAAATATTTGAATTTCAATAACATTGTATCCTCCGACATTGCTGAAAAAAATAATGGTAGAAAAAACTAGAAATTTTTGTCTCTAAATACTAGACCAAAATATTTTTAATATTTTCATCCCTAATCCTTTGTGTTTATTATAACATATCCCATTGATAAATCAATGAAATAATTAACGATGAAAATGCATCAATTTAAAATACCCAGAACAATGAAAAAAAGAGTATTATAACCTGATCAATCTCCTTTCTCCACTTTTCATATATTTCACCTTTTAAATATTTATGTTTCCAAAAATATCCTTAGGCATGTATATCATAATCACTAAGATAAAAAGTGTTTTTCATACATCATCATTATAGAAGAGTTCTCATTCCAGCACCCATATTTATTTTTTTTATCATGATAAATATATTATTTGATCCTCCACAAGATGTAGAAAATCAACTTTTATCATGTATCACTTCATCCTATAAATATTACAGAAACACAAGTTCAATTTCCATATTGAAATAGTTGATCTAAAACTCTTTTTCTATAGCATAGTATATAATACTATTTTATCAAGTGATATATCCATATAAAAAGAACTGATGTAATATTCCACTGGTTGAGTAGAAGAAAAATTTCTAATATACACTCTAAAATCTCTAAGAATAGTAGCTCATAATTAAATATTTTAGTTATAGAATTTTGCAGTGAAATTAATCTCTTTGGATGTAGAATGTTTTCTTGTAAAGAGATGCACTATATGTCGATTTTAAGTTTTTTTAGTAAAATAACACATATAAGTAATTGGAAAATAGGGTACATTTTATTTTAGTAATCATTTAAATTTGGGTTCAACAAAGTAGGGTTTTACCAAGTAGGATCATAACATAGGGTTCATTTCAAATGTATGGTACATGAACCATACTTTTGTATAAAAATTAGGGTTGATGAAATGTATAGTATTATTTTTCAATCCAAATTAGTGTATAAAAACCATACTTTTTTATTAAAATTACGGTTTCACTATTCCAAAATTATGGTTGCACTCTTCTCAAGATAGGGTTCAAATAATCCTTCAAAAAACTGGATAGATTACATTTGGATACATTAATGATTTTTTAGATCCCTTTAAGAACATATTCCAAATTATTTCTCGAAGTCTTATATTTATTAAATATTAATATATTTTTAATGTTTCAAGAATAGAATCAATCTAAATTCCACTTCTCTTCATATCTTAAAAAAAAGTATCCATAACATTCTGAAAAAATGCATCCTTGAAAAATCATCATCGAAATTAGGAAAATTTATTGACCATCCAAATGACAATTTTATACGTCAATTTAATCTAATGGAAATAAGATAAATTTTTTAAATTTATACACTAATATATTTAGAGTGAATGTGAGGTCTGTAGAACTTGAAGTAAATCAAATATAATATATTTCCAAATTTGTCCACTATAGAGTTTTGAAACTGTTACAACAAATTCGGTAATTTTTTTGAGCTCCAAAAAAACATTCTAGACTTCCTAAAAACTAATGATGTTTGGATAATTATATTAAACATATAATATTAAAATTATCACATTAATAATATCTCTGTATACTGAGATATTATAAATATATAAGGGTTACTTTAAGATGAAAAATTTAATTTCACTTGAATAACATATAAAATATTCTGTTATTTTTTTCACCATTTAAAAAACTGAATTGGATTTTGACATTAATAGATGAAATTAATATAATAATTTTAACTTTATAAGGGAAAAAACTCCATAATAATTTGATCACTATTTATTGAGATATAAAATAAATAATAATATATACAAATTCTAAAAAACATAAACAAAATTATTATAAAACAAAGAATAATGG